>OZ034816.1:32485767-37485767 GCA_964030455.1 Linum trigynum
GCGATAAATACGGGTGGGTTGGACGGGTGGGTCGGTTTGCGGGTGTGTATGTTCACCCCTAGCAAAGGGTATGAAATAGATTATCTCGTTATTCTTATTCAGCTAGAGATTCAAGGGAGAGCACTCTACGATTGACTCCAAGAAACTTACCTATTTGAGGGGCTTTAGCAGCGATGTGTTCATCTACATCCTCATCATAATCGATTCCCTTCCCCATTGGCTTCTCTTCCTCCTCCTCAGAAAAGTATTTGTCATCTCGCAGAACTAGAGTCTTCTTGTTGGGCACTAATTTGCTTTGTGATCATGTCCGAGACATTTGAAGCATTGGATGCTTCCAGCCGATCCTTCATGTCTGGTTTGGATGATTAGGGAAGTGTTCCTAACAATTGGCTTGTCTCCTTCTGGCCTGAGTTGACTCTCAACATTGTTTTCTACAAATAACTTTGTCGAATCTGAACTTGTTCCCACCAAGTTGTTGCATAATCTATAACTCATAGGTAGCTACCAGAACTTTCTAATGCTTTGGGTAAGATTGCACTGAAAGAACAAGATCATCTTCATCTCCCAATCAAGGTAAGCTGAAGCACTGTTGGTTTCTTGAAACATAGGAATTACTAGTTTGATTCCCCGAATCGAATCAATGCCATAGCATCCTGTTTCTGGTGGTCTACCTCCATAATCATGGTAATCATCTTCATAATCATTAAATGGAGGTCTGTACTGGGTAGTTAGCTGACGATGATGCCCCATTTGTTAAATCCTCTACATCTGCTAGTTTGGGGTTTCAAGAAAAGCTTGATAATTTTGAACTCGTTATGCTTTAGGGCTCTCTCGAATCTCGGCCCCAATATGAATTGCTACAACTGCTGGATTCTTTAGTGAATGAAGTCTAGGTTGCGTCTCCAACTTGGTGATTAGGGTATCCAGACGCTTGTTGGTTTCAACGAGCTGAGTTTTGGTAGCGTCATGTTGGGTTTGAAGTAAAGCTCCCATTTGAGCCATCTGTGCTACAAGTTGTTGCATCGCATCTACAAGACTTGACTCCATGGTTTGCTCTTCAAATGGAATTTCTTCCTCTGACAAAGAATCCTCTTATGTTGCGGCTTGCTATAGGTTCTTTGGATCTCGTACGATAAGAAACAGACCCTCTTGACTTCGTTTTTCCCACTGTGCTGAACCAGGTTCTGATACCACTTGATATAACACGGTACTGACACCAATAGTTATCAAAGTCACTCAGCTAACAAATAACCGATAGGGATAAGGCGAAATTGAAGTGCAATCTCACAACTGCGGGAATGCTCTATCAATATAAGAGTATAATCTCGACCACAATCAAGGGGACAACTTGATTGATACAAAGAAATAATTCACAAGCCTAAAATTCAATGAACCAAAATGAACTCAATGTTCTTCACTGTTGACTTACGTGTTTAAGCCTTTATATAGGCTAGAGAAACAATAAACTCGTCCAAACACATAAAATAAAAGAAATCATAAACCAACAAGGACTTTTTAACCCATCAGACCCCGATCCTCAAGTTGGGTCTTCAAATCCCCGGGCGGGGTAAACGTTGTTGACCCCGGGGAAAACCCCCTCTTCGAATTCCCGGGTGGACCCTTGACATCCCTGGGCAAAAATTGGCACCACTGGCCGAAGATTTTGCCTTCATCGCCTCTTCTTGCTTCTGCGACACACCTCCCTCTCCAAGCTTCAACGGGCATGGCTTTTGGGCTCTTGTGGCTCGCATCACTTTATTTATCCAAATTCGTTGGTCTCGCAAACTTGTAAATCTCACAACACCCTTGAGGTTTGGCTGTCATCCAAATTTATCCTTGTTGTTGAAGCTAGTTATTATGTTGATGATTTGTCGTTCAAGTTTATGAAAAGGGAGTGGCGGTTCAATTCCTTTCCCTGTAAGGTTTGTGATGGTTTTTAAATGTTATATATGTGTTGATTCCTTTTTTATAACTAATGTGTTTTAAATCATAATGTTTCGTTATTTGATAGTCGGTGATTGTTAAAAGGGTTTTTCACATGCCATAAATTGAGTTTGGATTTTATTTGACAAATAATTTTGAACCTCATACCAATTTTAGCACATGAAACGATCCAAGTTGTCTTGCCATCATATATAAAAAATGAAGTAAGGGTGGTAGGGTAAATTACTCTTTAAAGTGATAAATTCATAATCTTAAAATCCATCAATAAATCCTACAAGCAAACAATAAACTTTTGAAATCCATAATGGGCCAAATCCATCATATAAATATTTGGTTTTCTAAAACCTTCATTTTAACAAAAAGAAAAACTTTCGTTTGTCAAATTCAACAAACAAGCGACGTCTAAAGTTTGGACTTTTGATATGGCCGGTGAGTAAAAATATCACTTGAAAAGAGGATGGATCCACGCCAAGACAATGCACACGTGGAGGGGTGTCTAGCAAGCAAGGAACCCTTTACGCTTCTACGTGTGACCTTCAGCATGTTGCAGCCCCCCATTAATCCAATTACTTTTTATTTTTTGTAAAAGATTTATTGGATTTGTGGGGTTTCAGGGTTTGTTTGTAATTTGAAAGAAGAAGATGGATATAGTGGCAAAAAATAGTCACATTGCAACGACCATAACAATTAGTTATATGCTTTCATATATATTCAATCTCACTTCATGATTTTTTCTGCACTCATTCTCAGAGGTTAAAACAAATTCTCTCAAATCTCATTTTTGCGAAACGAAAACATTCCCATCAAGAGAGGAAACAATTGACAAGCAGATGAAGATAAAACATTGTGCAAAACTTGGGTATCGATATCGGAAGATGAAAACTATGTGTACTCTTTCATATTTATTATTTTCAATAAACTAATGACTCTTTTGAAAAAAATCGCATAAGTAAAGAAATTTACAAAATAGTTACAACCATAAAAATTTAAAGTGAAAAATAAAATTAGAATGATGATAAGTATGCTTTAGTGGGATTGATTGGAAAATATTGAATTTATCAAGATAATATATTGGAGAAATAGAGAGATTCTGTAATTTTCTTGGGTTACCTCCTCTGACTATAAATGGTTATTTGAATTAGTTGTTGTAGTCGTTTGGATGGATCAATTGAAAAAATGAGATAATTTGGTCAATTATATTATTTTACAAATCGATAACTTCAAATTACTTGACCTCATCTGCGACAATTATAATTGCTTTAAAGTGAGTTCATTAGAAAAACCTCAAACCAAATAGCTCAATCCAAATTTTATGTTGCATAACAGGTCAATTTTTAATCAAGACGACCTCGTTAGTTTTGGAAGAAGAGAGAGTGAAGAAGGAAAGTTTTTATACATGAGAGATACGAGGAAGAAAAATGGAGGCTATGGGATACTTTCACTTGGGGAAGAGGGGAAGGATTAGACTTTTTTTAATAATTTATATTGTGTGAAAAATTTGCTCCTCCGCCTCTTAATTTGGTAGCTGCTAAAATCATCTCATTTGCCACCTGATCTAAATTCAGACTAACCACTAGATAAGAAAATGGTAGTCATTGTGCCACCGAGAAACCTAAATCCAACCGTAAAAGGAAAAACATTGAGTTTTCATTTATTACCGGCTGCATCATGGTACCAAATGACTCGTTTGAAAGAGAAAAATAAAATGGATCATTTGGCTCTAACGAACCCCTCCCTCCATTTACTCAATCTACTCATTTTAACATTGTCCTTTTCCATAAACCCAATGGGCCAATACTAACTCAGTAATCATTCTCTATAGTGTCATGTGATTCTAGTTTAATTATACATGGTGTTGGAGAATGGAAAGTCGGAAATCACTCGAAGGAAATCAAGCCGGTTGCAATAGTTTCCTAAACTGCAAAGTTGCCTTCCTTGAAAGAAATTCAAAAGCAACGGTCGGCCAGCAAAGGGTATTTATTCCTCTCAAGAAGAACAGTGATCGGGGCTTTTACAAGAAGTGGTATAGGGCTGATTGCATAGTGGGTTAATCACTACAGAGGCATAGGATCTGTTTGATTAACGGTGTAACGGGTCTGGGATTGGGATCCGGGTGATTTTACATTTCTTGTTCGTTTCATTGTTCTTGAGTCTGCTAGTTTTTATCCATTTGCTTAATAGGTTAAATCAATAAAAATCAGAGTCTCCTAGACCTCAGTGAAGTACTGAGTCTAGGACGAGGACGTACCCGTTAGATTGGGGAACCTCGTTAAAATCGGCTGTGTTGTTGGTTCTTGCTGTGTTTCTCTGTTTCGGTTTCTCCCTCTGTTTTTCCAGGTTCTGCATCTGCCTAACACTGGCTTCGTCCTAAGGAAGAAGACGAACTCAGTTGGCCGGGCTGTGGGCTTGGTCTCGAACAGGCCTTAGCCCAAGTTTGGTTTTAAGTCTTTTTTATTCCTCACTGGGCTTGGGAGCTCCGTGAGCCCATTCGAACGCCTTCAACAGAGAGTGAAAGAGATTCATCATCTCTATCGACTTTCAGTCTCATTTCCCCCAAATCCTTTCTAACCCTAAATTCAATTTTTCATTCTTCCACTGATTAACACATGGTCACACTCACACCCCTTTCTTTGATCATTTCACTTGTGATTAGTTGTTCTTTAAGCTATTCCACGCTAGGTTGTGTTTGGTTGAGTATATTTTAGATCCTAGCAAGTGAATATGGCAAAATGAACGATTGTCGGGCTATTTGGAGTCAAAACCGAGACAAAGTGAAGAAGTTACTGAAAGTCACTGCCAGATCGTGACTTCCATGAAGAAGGTGTGAGAATTGCAAACTTCCACAAGCCAAACTACAGTTCGCGGGCGTTTGAAGATGTCATGATTTGACCGTGACATTTGCAACGAAACCAAGAGATTTATGAAGGCCAAATTGCAAGTTTGGTCACTAGAATTACTTAAAAAGTTCACGTCTGCCACTAAAATTAATTTATTCCATTCGTAGTCACTTAAATTAGGTTAACAGTTCAAGTTTAGTCACTGGCCCGTTAACTTTTGCTGATGTAGCGGTCAACTCTTATAGTTGACTGTTAAATGTGTGATGTGGCAATTAAAAAAAAGTGTATGACCCAAAGTGCTTGGCAATATAACTATTTGTTGAGTTATGATATAGGAAGTGTATGCCCCAAAGTAATTCGGAGAGCTTGCAATCGATCGACCACAACATCAACCGGACCTTGCACCATCTTTCAAGGGAAAGAGAGCTAAGAGAAGCTCGAGAGAGGTTAGCAACTCATAACTCTCAGGAAGAAAAGGAGAAGAAACTGAATTTGAAGTAATGGTGGAAGAGCAAGCACAAAATGAGGGTGAACTGGTTTGAACCACGGGGTATTACTTCACCCCAGGAGTTAAAGATATACAACCTTGCATCCACTCATTACCGCCAAAAACTTTAAAATCAAGACGAGCGTTATCTAAATGATCTAAAACAATATCCAATTCTATGGTCTCAACCATGAGGCACTAAGAGACCACATCAATCGGTTCTTCAAGCTCAGATATGGGATAAAGTGAATGGAGTTCCATAATAAGCGCTCTGCTTGAGGTTGTTTGACTCACTTCTACTGTCACTCCAGGAATTGGCCAAGTGAAACCACTTCCTAAAGCGTAGTATAGCGGGTTTGGGTTTAATTATCAACCCGGGTCCTAGATCTGATGACTACTCAGTGAATTCTTGTTATCTAGCAATGAAACTGGAATGCAAGTCTAAACTATCAAACAAACAAAGCAAGTAAACTGTTGTATTCAGGTTAAGAGAGGTCACCCGGATATAGTTCCCCCCAGACTGCAGTTAAGCCGGATTGTAATTACCAAGTTCAGTTTCTATGAAAGTTATACTGCAGAAGGTTCTTAAACAGCCTGAAGTCTCGACTAAAGGTCTTCAGACCCTCTCAATCTGAATCTCTAGCGGGCGACTAACCTCCATCGGAGTAGACAGATTGAGGCCCTAAGAACGAAACCTCCACTACCGAAGTAAATCCGGTACAGAATAGTGAGTTGGTTCCTCGACTAAAGTCACCAACTCCCTACCTTCAATCAAGGATACTCTATTAACCTAGGCAGATATTCTCATTCTAGGTTAAAGCAGAAACAACAGGAATTTGATCAGGATTCAAGTCATTCAATCATTAAAACCTCAATCGAATATAATCAATCATAGAATCAGTACTTGGGTTCATACAATCAAACCTAATATACAAATCTAGGGTTCTCCATACCCAGATGAATGGGAGAACTACTCCATGGAGAAGAAAGCAAAAGCAGAATCAGACGCGGAATTCATACTGTGAAGGATGGATTCCTGCTCCTGGACGTTGATCGACACTTCTCCAAGCTCAAACTGGCCTCCAATGGTGTTGAAGATCAAGCTAGGGCTCTTGGGAACTCTTGTTCGTCGCTTTCTCTCTCTAGGAACTGATCTCTCTCTCTAAAACTCCAATCCCCTTCTGTTTGGCTGAAAATCTGCTTAAAAAGGCATCAGTGGCCAAAGCACGGTCGAGGGCACGACCGTGCTTTGCCTCAGCCCGCCCGTGCTTTGGCTAGGGTTAATTACACGGCCATTGTGTTGGTGCAAACACGGCCGTGCTTTGGGAGAACACGCCCGTGCTTTGGGAGAACACGCCCGTGCTTTGGGAGAACACGGCCATGCTTTGGTGAAGCACGCCCGTGTTCTATCTCAGCCCTGCCCGTGTTTTGGCCAATGTGGTCCAAACTCGAATTAGCTCTCGGCAGTAAAAGCACGGTCACAGAACACGACCGTGTTCTGTTTTAGGTGTGCCCGTGTTTTGGCTCCAGCTCACCGAAATGACTTCCGAATGCCCCGAAACTCGTGCTTAGCCTTTCCTTTGACGCCAGGGACCTGAAATATGACAAAATAGCACAACCCGGCGTAAAATAGGCCAAAAATACACGACTATGCCCCTCAAACGGATAAGAACTAGGGGCGCAAATTCGTGCAATTACATCGTTATCATTGTTTCCATAGTACTCCTTGAGAGGAAGAGCAATATTGAGGAGAAAAAAGCAAGATTGTGGTAGCGTCAACATCCCAGCTTCTTATGGGCGTTTTCATCTTCCAACCCAAGACCTCCCGGTTTCCAAGCACAAATGGGCGGGTTTCAATAACAACCAAGGTCATCCTTTCAACAACAAAGACCTCCATTCCAACCTAAAAAATTCCAACCTCCAATCTCTCACAAGTCACAACTAAATTCTCCACTCAAACGAGTTATATTGCAGAGATTTTGGATATATCATGTCCATGTTCTTTGTAGGGTAAACACTCAATAATACCCAAACCTTTAAATAGTGGACAAAAATAGGCAATCCTAAAACAAAATACAAAAAGGCGAAACTATTTGAAATACAATAAATAGTCAAAACTTTCTATATGTTGGACAGACACAACCATTTGTTAGTTTCATTGTGAAATATGCTGATATGACTAACAAAAACCGTGAAAAGGATGTGATTTTATGACGTGGAAGAGATCATATTTTTTTTAACCCTGAATCAACAATTATTTACACCATGTTAAAAATTCTCTCAAATTATTTATATTGAGAAATCTCAATAATTTATTTCGACAACATGAAGCGGGCCCTTGAAAAGAGTTGCTTTGGTAAACTCTTGAGTATTAACTTTAAAGTTTGATCTAGTGATCTCGGTTGGTAGTTTTATTGATCTATTTGTGTGTTGTCAATGTTTGCCTTCAAAAACGACGATCATTGGAGAAGAGTTGCACTTTGAAGAAGATATGAAGATGGTTTATCACAGATGGTGACGACTAGGTAAAACAACGAAGGGATTGGCAGAAGTTGTACGGTCAGTTGATGCTGTCGAAATAAATGAGTGAGTTTTTCTCTGTATAATTAATTCAAGTGCAATATTTTGATATTACGTAAATAAACGTTGATGTATTAAGGCAAACAAACTATATTCATGTCATGTCTCGTAATCATGTCCCATAACCATTTCCTTTAGCAACATCAACACTATTAATGGTGAAATTAACGAATGACTATATTTGTCCAACATATTAAAAGTTTAGGCCATTTTATGGTATTTCGAATAATTTTTGCTATTTCTGTCCACAACTTCAAAATTTTAGCTATATTTAGTATTAGCTTGGCCCTGACCTGTTCACCGGAGTATCTAAGTTTATTTTTCCAAAATTAGCTGAATATTGGTGTTTGTTGGTGAATCTTAACAAAAACTTTTTATCGATCATATCATTATCTAATAAATATTAAAAAGTAGCGTTAAAATATGTGTAATCATTAATTAGAATAGTTACTTATGGAATTGAATCAAACTCTGGATGGGATTAGGTGCTAACCCTTATAGGGGTTAGCACCGTGATAACTAGCAAAAATCACTACGGAATATTATAAAATCAATACAACATCTAAGCTAAATCACTACTAATTCAAACTAGTAGTAGTTTTTCCCTTGGTTAGGACGGTGCTAACTATTGTACAATTAGCACCGTAACCCCTCCCATCAAACTCAATAGATCTATTATATGTACCAGTGCAGTCAAAATCGGGCTTTAAAAGTTAAAAGCTCACGGTTTTACTCTTCTAGATAACCAAAACACTTTCATTTACGCATAAAAACTTAATTGTATAAAATTGAATTAAATTGCGCTTAAAAGCTTACTCTTTTACGCTTCTATTTCACTGAAACGCTTCACACTTTTATGCTTTTAGTTCACTAAATGAGTATTCTTTTCATGGAATTAATTATAAAAATAATATGGTGCATTTGAGATTGAAATATACTTACCAGGTACTTGAATGCATTCTCAACTTCAATAGAGTAATCTAATTCTTCAGCTACGCTCTTCCCAAATTCATTAGCATAGAGAGGAAGGTGGCTTAGAGCATCCACATCAATGCAATTGTAAGTTCAATTGCATATGATTTTTTTTCCACCTCAATATTTTTGCAATCCAATTCATATGAATGTCATTGCACCTACATCAATGCGATTTACTTGCAATTACATATATAATTAAATATTTTATTTAAATTATAGAAAATAAAGTTAAAGGGAAAAAAGAATAAAAAATCTCCAATTTTAGGCCTTTTTGATTTGCATATTCAATTGAATTTGTTGTAAATATGCAATTGTAGCCACATCAATGCAATTGATTTTGCAATTAAAAACACACATGTCATGTCTTCTCGCAATTGATAATGCAATACCAAAGTGGATGCTCTTATTGTTAAGATTTATGTTTATGAACTTATTATTAAGAGGCTATTAGTTATTTTACAGTATGTGTAAAAAAATTACGCTTTTACGCTTTAATTCTACGCTTTACGATTTTATCATTTTTCCGCTTCTAGATAGAATCACGCTTTTTACTGTATTGATATTGATATGTACATTGCAATATCTCGACCGAAGATTGTTAGCCATATACATTACTAGCTTATAACCCGGCCCTTTGGCCGGAATGCTCATATTTGATTATTTGTATTTTTATGTTACTTTTAAGTCTATTAACCCGTTTAATCTTATTGATAATCATTCGATCGAAGATGATACATAAAGAAATAATATATAGGTCGAACATTCGGAGAAATATCATAATCATTTAAGAATATAAAATATAAAAATGTATCATTGACGCCATTTTCATAATGCTAATTAAGTCCCTGTTAAAATGCTATTGGTTAGTTTTCTTTGACAGTCAAGAAATATAGAGTATAAAAGCTCACTGAAATTCTCACACAATCCATAGATAGTTTGAAACTAAATCTTAAACCTCACAATCCTATATAAAGGGTTCAATGCTCTCCTTTTAGAAACAATATGTCACTAATCAAAAGGAAATGAAGAGTTGTTGATTCAAGTCATCTATATACTAAAAACTCAGCTAAGAGGGGACCATCACAACTTGAGAGCAAACGAAAAATCAGGGTTATCTCCAATATACGAATAGACTCGATCAAAGTAATAAGGCGCAAAATTAGACACTCCTTATCTATTAGTTCCAGTAGGTTGAATAAAGAAGCGACCTATTTCAAACAATCAATCAATGATTCCTCGTTTTAAGATAGAAATAAGTTATGACAGTTGCAAAAACCATAAACCTAAAGATCCAATAGCTACCACTCTCCGTTGTACAACCAAATTTCTATCTCAAGAGGCATATATTCAACCAAAAATTCAATTTCTAATCTTCCTTCTACAACTTCAGTTATTGATGAACTCCATTCTATTCGCCATGAATTGATATCGGAGTTGAAATCTTCTACTCGCCCAGCTTAAAATCCCCAACAATAAAATCGTAGTGCCAAGAGATACCTGAAGATTGATTTTCAATGACAGTCCTGTATTGGGAAGTGAAAGGCGCAAACTATTGCACGATGGATGAAATTTCGGAGGAAGTTAGGAAGAGAAAAGAACAAAGAGAAAAAAACACAAAATTTAAATTGAAAAATGCAAGGATACAACAGTAGTTACATAATTAGTTTCTTCCATGTTGGCCAATTACCCATTTACCTTTAGCAAAAATTAAGGAGAGAGCGAGAATTTAAAATTGAGAAAATTACATGAAACTCTACTATGAAAATAGAAGTATCAAGCTCGATAAAAATACATACGATAGACTTACTGAGCTTGCTAATTATGATGAAAAAGTCCTCTGATTTTCAGAGATTAACTTTGTCTATTTTTTGTATAAAAATGGATGCATTAAATTTGTTTAGTGTAATTGGTTGTGATTGTTATCTTTGTTTGAAGAGACCCGGGTTCAAATCTTGATATTGCTATTTTTATATGAAATAAATAATAAATGTGTAAAGACAAAAATGACCTTCCTACTTTCACTCTCGTTGCAGGAAATTTGGAATGGAGAAAAATACACAATACTCTACCATATATTAATGGAGGATAGTAAAATTCAATGAACCTTTGCAAAAAAAAAAAATACCTAGCCTCGAGCCCTAATATAATATTGTTCAATTGAATGCTTGTTTCTAGTGTATGCATATGTAGCTTCATCCACCTTGTACTTTATTATTGGATCAAGTCCATTACTTTTGAATGAACTCTCTTTGTGTTAGTGATGGCAATTTATACCCGCCCCGCATATATTATCCTACCTGACCCGCGATGGGGTGGGTATTATCCGACGCGCAATAATATGGGGCGTGACATGGGTATTTACTTCCGACCCGCTCTACTCCGCCCCGTTCTTGTCCCATTCTATCTAAATTTCTTATAGCATCTAATCACATTTCTCTTATTTGACTATTCTTCAACTAGTTAAAGTCGATCTTTCAACTAGTTGGACTCAATTACCCATTCTATTATCACTATTTTTCATTCATAAGTGTTTTCCCCTTCATTTTATTGTTAAAAACAAAATTTTGGTGTATTTTTTTCAAATAACATGTAAGAGTGGATTGCCCTGCCCCACCATGAGTTGTAGTGGCGTGGAACATGACATGATATTGAGGTACCCACCCCACCCCATTGCCATCACTACTTTTCGTGAATAAAACTAAGCTCCAATTGACAATAAAAAAAGTTGTCCATAGAAAATTAGACTTAGCATTCGTTAATAAATTTTGAAAATACATCAAATAAAGAGAATTCTAGTTTCTTTGTTGAACTTATGCTCAACTTATCTATTAATTAAAAAAAAAAGCTAACACAGAGTACAATATAGTTAATAATTTGAGGTGTCTACACACGAGGAATTACATTAACAATACGAATAACAAAAGTAAAATTAGTATTAAATAACAAATTCTTTTTCGACAAAATCAACACAAACTTGTACAATATTGTTGTGTGTATACTTGGTCTAGTATTATCAGATTAAGAAGTACGCTATTTTTTAATTTGAAAAAATGAATAGAGCAGAGTCTCCTCTGAGTTCTGCCATTGTTGTTATTATCATCACTATCATTATTCTATTCCTTTTGGTTATTATAGGTATAATATGCTCATCTGCTATGTTATTTTATCAAACATGCTCTTCTACTATTTTTTACATCAAATATGCCCCTATAATTTGGAAAAATGATCAAACATGTCCTTTTGTTAAAATTTCATTTGAAAAAATCAATTATGGAACCGACATTTAAAGGATCCGACATCGGCAAATGGGAAATTTTCAGTTCTGTCCCCTTTTTTATTTCCTTGTTCTCGTTAAAGTGAAATTATAAGAATTATTTGGCTATACAAAAGAACCAAAAATTCTAATGTGAAATCATTAGTGATATTTTAGACATTTGTGTCGTCCAAACCAAAGTTTAGTCGTGGTTAACGGTTTTTGGATGAAAATTTAACATAAGGGCATGTTTGATCATTTTTCCAAAGTACAAGGGCATGTTTGATGTAAAAAATAATAGACGGGCATGTTTGATAAAACAACATAGTAAAGGGGCATATTATATGTATAATCCAAATTTAAATGCACTAATAGCAAAAACATGGACCATACAAAAGGGAATCAGGAGGGTGTCAGTCATCTTCCCTTTCGAAAAAAATTTATTTTTATTTTTTATACCAGTGTAAGATTAATTGATCTACAAAACACTCAATGCCAATAATCAGCCTTTGCCACGTCAGCGGTTGCTCAAACGACCGCACAATTCGGAGGTCCTTTATGGACATTTCCAATCCATCTCTTTCTCGGGCTCTCTCTTCCGCTAGCCTACTGGAAACTGACTTCCCTCTCACACTCTATGAGTTCTCTCAATCGCCGTTGCAGTACAACAATCGAAGACCTCTCACCCTTGGTCCTTCTCTTTCTCGCATTTTGTTTTATAATCTCCCACCAGAAATTGATCGCCTCTCTCTCGCCGTCACAACACAAACGAAGACCTCTCAATTTCCCACCGTCGCCCTGTCTGTACTTCCTGGCTATGAGCTGTCGGCGTTCTGTAGCCAAAAGCTCCTGGAAAACCGCCTTCATCTGCTCTATCGTCGTATGTGTGTGTCTCCCACCTGCTGCCTCTCTTGTCGTCCCGCTTCGTAGTCATTCCAGCACCGTCCTTTACCCAAACCATCTCGGACAACCAGCCTCTCTCGCTCTTGCTGTTTGTCTCGATGCGCGGAGTCAAGAAACCTCCCTTAGCGCCTAATTGGAGCTATATCCTCTATTCATGTAAGTACCCTTAATTAGTGAATTTTTGTATTTTGGCTTCTGGGAATCTTTTCATGGGATTTCCGTGCCGCTATTCTTCAATTTAGGGGTCGTTTGGAGGTTAGGATTCTAGATGAAGGATTTAGCCAATACATGCATTGAGAAGATTAAGTCGTTTTTTTGGTCAAATTTGTAAAAGAATACATGCATTACCTTTTTGGGGGGCCACTCACAATCCCTCAAAATGAATTATTGTGAATCTCTACCTAAAGTTGAGATTCTAAACAAAGGATTGTGTCATATCTTTTTATTCCATTTTTGTCCCTGCTATCTTTTCTTTATACCAACAATAACCTCGTCCTCCACTACTCTTCTATCCTTGTCATCAAAATTCTAGGAAAGCCAAAAAAGGGAGAAAACTTCCCTGCTCCTCCCTTGACGACAGTCGTCGGAAGTCCACCAAAAGAAAAATCATTGAACTTCCCTGCTCCTTAGTCCACGCTAATCCTTGAAGTCCCACAGGAATCGCTGCCTCCTCACCATCATAACGGAATAAGCTTGGTAGCTGTATCTCGCCATCGAAATTCGTCGGGAATCGAAGAAGAAGAGTCGGCTTCTGTTGCGAATTACTACCTCACAAACCCAGCACCATGCCCTCTCCTCTCTTTTTCTCTTCATATCTCTTAGGATTTGAGTTGGGAGGGATGTAAGCAAAAGTAATTAATTGTGATGGCTGGAGTTGATTTTTGAAATCGGGGAAGCTTTGAAGTTTCTGCAATCCTAGCGGCAACAACGTGGTAGCGGTGAGACGACGATGATTCTTTGCTTTTTTTTCTTCTTCTTTCATTTGCAAGAACAAAACTTTGAAGCGTAAATGTGTATTTTTATTCAAAAAGGTGTGTTGCTTTTTAATTTATAAAAAAGTAGAATCATAGATACCAAACAATGTATTTGAGAAATACATTAATTTGCACAATACATATAATTACAATACACCAATTCATTGAATCCATCAATTTAGACAATCACAACCTCCAAACATGCCCTTATTTTTCCTTTTCCAATTGACGTTCGATCCAATTGTAACTATTACGTGTCCCCGGTTATGTTCTACAGTTGCTCAGTACTTTGACGTGATTTAGATCCAATTTCTGGATTGGGCTCTGAGGCCTGAACCACAGTTCGTTGAAGAATTTATTTCCCCTGACTTATTGGTTAGTTTTCTTGCTGGGATTTCGTGATTGCAGTAACGCCTCCAAAGCGTTGTCGCCGTGATACTTCTTCTAGCCAGAAGGAGGAGGAGAAGGAAGTTTCTTTTGGTGGTCCGACGGATGCATCAGAGTGAGTGTTATTACAGTCCCAATTCTGTACTCTTCTCCTTCCGCTCTTCTTTGCCTGTTATGAAGTTTCCATTCATGATTTGTACTTCATTAGTTCTAACTTCTAAGCATGATATAAGTATTGAAGTAGTGCAATTTGTGATGAGCAAAAGCATGAATTGAGATGGCATATTACTTATACTGGATTAATTGTAACTTCTTGGCAATGATATACGTAATGTATTAAAAGCAGTTTGCGATCAGCAAAAGCATGAAATGAGATGGCATATTACTTATATTGAATTAGTTCTACCTTCTAAGTATGATACATGTAGTGAAGCAAAATCATTTTGTGATGAGCAAAAGTGGTGTAGTTATAGATTTTAAATGGTTGCTTTTTTCAATTTTGTTTATTTACATTTCTTCTTTTGTTCTTAGTGTTCTTCTGAGAATTACTTACAGAAAGATGCTCCAGCTATCATGATTTTCCTTCTGCATGCTAATTGGTTGTTTGCAAGCTTTTTTTATCACTCAGATTTGCTCCTTTACTTGGTATCAGTTCAATGGAGTTTTTGGTTTTATTTGGTTTCTAGAAACTTGAAACCCTTTTTTGGCTTCATAAAAATGGAGAATTGGTTTGATCTTCTATGTTTGATTTTCCTTCCTTGGCTTCTGGACTTTGAACTCTTCTTTGATGATGACCTTTATCAAATAAAAGCAGAGTTCAAAAGACAGATTCCCACAAGGCCTGAGAAAGAACAAAGAAGAACAAGAGTGCAAAGTCCAAACGAAAAGGGACAGACGAACAGAGAAAATGCAGTACAGATCAGCAGGAACAAAAGGGAAAAAAGCAGGGTCTGCAATAGGGGTGTTCAAACGGTGTGGTTACCATGGTAACCGTTTTAACCAGTACTATTTGGATAATTTGGTTTGGTTAATTTGGATAATTGGTTTGGTTTGGTTGAAGTTCTTAGCTTGTTTGGTTTAGGTGGTTTGGTTTGGTTTGGTTTCAGACACTCCTAACCAGCCAAACCAAATTACCAGATAAAAAATTAGCCATATATCTAATATATACACATACTTAATACTTTGAATAACCACTCAAGAGTTAAACGTTCATCCCTTTTAGACTCATAAAATATAAAGCTTGATATTGTAACTATAATGTATATTTGTATATGTAGAGTGTAGACCACAACATACGACGCCTAATTTAGATAAATCTCATACATTATGTTGGATGAAAACTTGAAAGCAAGGTCCTTTTCAGCCTATGAAAATTGCTAAAAGACTAAGTCAATTCAAACAAACACAACAATTCATTAACCCATACCATTGTGATAAAATTTTGTTAGGTGAATACTTCTATACTAACCGTAAGATAATTATCTTAGTTGCATGTATTTATGTTAAGGATCAACTATAACTATGTGTTGATTGTTATGTTTTATTCATTATATAAATTTTGAATTGATAAATTAACCGAAATTTTTCTCACTTAATGATAATGTGATTTTATATTGGTTAATCTGGTTAACCAATTAACCAAACCGATTAAACTTTAGTTTGGTTAATTTGGTTGTTGTATTAGTTTGGACGGTTTGGTTATGATATTGTATTCCATGGTTAATGAAATTTAGCCTTATTTTGTTTGGTAATAACCATGACAACCATTTGAACACCCCTAGTCTGCAAGACCCAAGCCGGAACTAGGGGACCAAAGCAGAGGGATCCCTACGAGCTGGGGAGGTCACAAGCTGTAAAACCACCAGCAATGAGAAACAAAGATTGGAAGGTAAACAAGGCTGCAAACCACAACTCATACCGCACCAAACTAAAAAACTAGCTACAAGAGACAACCACCACGCGAGAATGGAATAGAAACCCTTCAAATAGACACTTCCAGTTTGTGTTAAGGAAGCAACAAAGCTGTCATAATTAATTATGCACATTGGAAATTCAAGTTTGCTACATAATGTAAAGTGCAGCCTGATTTTATTGATAATCATTTGCAGTAAAACATAACACTTGGTACACTACTCAAATATGACAAGGGATGGTTCAAGAGAATACACCAACAAAAAACAAGAGAAACAAATACACAACAAGCATCAATAACAAATAAACAGATAAGGAACATGTTTGTGGGTTATGGCAAGTAACTGCAATCTGCAGATTGGTTGGTGTTAAGGGATGAAATTCTTGAGTAAACATGACAATTACCTTTCAACATAATGCATAATATAGATGGATCTTATGGCCAATGCTTACTGATGAAATGGTCAAAGTTAAGAATTCATATTGTTTGAGTACTATTGCTCGAGTATTTTATACTTCACTGGCCGATATAGTACAACAGAATACACATACCGGTAGAATAAAAAATCAATCTTACATGCTTGGCAAAACAACACTAAAAATGGCTACAATACTTTTATGTCGTTGAACCATTAGTGATAAATTATGTTTTTTAATCCTCCTTCTGTTCTTCAAATTTCGAAAACCCCGGCCAACAGGCGGGCCCAATGCTAGTTGAGTGAAGAGGAATTGGGGAAGTATTTGGGTAAATGGTGGGTTGAGATCTGAGCAGGTCGTTCAATAGTTAATTATATTAGCAAAAATAATTACGCGAAAGGAAATACTTGGGGCCTAGTATGAAACTAGCTTGTGACCCGGCCCGTTGGCCGGATTACTTTATGTTACCCACTCGTGCAACAGGAGTGAAAGTGGGCGAGAGTGAAAGCGAGCGAGAGTGAGAGAGCGTCTATTTTTAAAATAAAAATATTCAAAGCGTTATTAAAACATTAATATTTTTATTTAAAAGTTTATTAAATATACTACTAAATTTTAGATAAAATACTACAATACATCTTTTTTAATTAAATACATACATACATATAAAAAAATTAATAGCTCATTCGAACGATTTGTTACTAATTTTATGCAAAATATTATATATATATTTTAAATTATTTATAAAAAAATAAAATTACATGTATGCCCCTCCCATCTCAACCTCTAAGTTTTCCCCAAATGGTGTCCTTGTACTCCCATCCCACAGTCTTACTATTTTACATCTTCTTTCAATTTTTTCTAGTCATCGATCGTCGACGCTTCGTTCCCTTCCATTTAAAGGGTATCGTCTATAAAATTTCACAATTCTAATATAAAAAATTCTTATACCAGTCCAAACAATCTCTAGATCAGTGGAAACGTCAATAATCTCACGAATCTATCTCTTCCAATCTAGTTCTGAGCTATTTATTTGGCTAAGTTCACAGCTTGTGTAAAAGATTCTAAATCATAAAGAGTATTAGTCGATCGCTAATGATTGGGAGATAATTTGTCTGCGAATCTCAATCCTATAGAGAGCTTGTATTGTCTTCAACTATTTTTTGTCAAACAATCATTCTTAAATTATTCCCTACCTCCTGCATCGAGATCCATATTTCTCTCTCTTTGCTATTTTCCTGATATACTTCTCATATACTTTTCCTTTTTAATTGTCATAATTGATTGCCAAATACCAACAATAAACTTGCATCCCTCCAATCTAAACCATCTCGAACCGGCCCAGGTCGAGATTGAGTGTTGTGGGCACCAACCTTCAAAAACTATCAACCCGATGAGCAAACACTTATAAATCACATATAAAAGATTTCAAACATAAAAAATATTAGGAATAAATTAATTCCTATAAATGGTAGAAATAAAATTACTCATTCAACAATCAAGTGAGTTGGCAGTTAGTTCATGGTTTAAATAAATTTATTTATCTAAAGAATTAAAATGCATAATCATGTTCATGTTCACTTATTTAGATTGTCTTTGATGTACAAATTCATTGACACATCAAAAAAATAATTTTGAAATACCGTATGAAAATCAATCTCGTCTCATGATTGTTGGATCAAATTGTGTATATTTTAAATGAATTGGGATTTTTTATATAGTTCTTGCATGATTGGAAGATAATATTTATGTTACTTGTTGTTTGTGATATTACTGGTAATGAGTTTGTATATTTTTTTGTTAATAGTTCGTATTGACTAATGACTATAGTTGAAGGCTTAGTATAATGACCAAAATCTACAATCCTGTGAGTATTTTTTTTTTGAACTTTTGGTTTAAATAAAACACTTCATAGCCTAAACACAAATATACAATCACTGTTGTGAAAATTATATTTTAGGAAAAAAATCACGACTTTAGAAAGAGGATTCCTAGCCAGTGCAGAGGATTATAAGGAACCGGATTGCTAAATAGCAACAACTTAATGAACTTCCAAAATCCCATCATCCGAACTTGCTTGAAACTTAAAGACCAGTACAAAAACTGAAAAAATTAAAATTTGTTGTTGATAAATTAACAAAGCGATTACTGCATCTGAACCCAGTAGAAGCTTCTTCTCATGAAGTTAATTTTTTTTACAAATTTTTGTTGGGGCTTGCAAGCTCGCTGCACTACTGAATTTTGCATGCATGGAGGGAAGAAGCCCATAAAAGGGACATTGATAGGAAGGCTAAAATATAAGGATCCTCTTGAGTTACACATTGACCTGTTATTGCCAAACTTCTTCTTGGGGCCCTTTACTTTCCTTCAGCAAACAATTTGGTCCCCTTCTTTAAACGAAATCAAGTTACACACTTCTTATTCCCGCCAGTTCATTCAGCTTTCATCCAAAGCAAAGTTAATCATGCCCTTCCATAAAAGAAGCACATAAAGAATGCAAAGTTAAAGCGACCCATCACTTGTATAAGAGAAAAAGAAAGAACTGTTTATAGAGTAGGGCTTGTCACAAAGCAAGCTTACCAATTTGTAAGTTGCCACTTTCCAGTTGCTTCAGATTAAATCCCAAACGTCTAAGCTCAATCCCAGCAAGATTAAATGAAAGAAAAAACACAAATTGTGATCACAAAAAGGTTAATAACTAATTTCTAAACAGCAAAGAAAGTCAAAAGAAGCCTACCAACGAAGAATATCATGAGTGAAAGAAGCCATTCAACTATCAGGTGTGCCCGATGTATCTTGTTTGGAGCCAAACCCTGAAAATTCAATTGAGAATTTTGATGTCCAAAACTGAGCATGGTATTAACATTGATGGCGGCAACATTTAACTTAAGCCTGTAGTAGTGAACAATTGTATGAGATTATTAAATAATGTCTCAAGCAGACTCAAAGTTGGACCAAAAGCCGGTAGTTAATACACAATATCAAGCTTCTCCATAAGAAACATGAAGAGTGTAGAGAAACCATTCTTCTAAACCAACTGACTTGTGCAGTTGTACCGTAGACACCACCACATCTGCACTTATAATGATGGCTTTCAAATTCACACAAAATGTTTTTGCCTGATTATCCATTTTATCACCAACTATCCACACAAAGGCATACAATATATATAAACTCAACAATAGAATGCCATCACACCAAAATGATACCCATTCAACTACTCATCACAATACACAACCCAAATGTCAACAAAAAAAGCTCCTATAAGCAACCAAAGCCAGAGATTGCATTACCCCATCCATCAACCACATTGCATACATTAAAGCGTTGCTGCTAGCGTTGTAATTTTTTTGAATAACTTATTTTTCAAGCAAGAGCTAATAAAATGGGACGACAACAATTACCGCAAAAATCTGGACATTAGAGATAAACTTTTACCTGCATACGAAGGAATAAACGAACAACAAAGCCCATAAGCAAATCATTGATAATGAAAAACAGAGAGGAGCAGGGCATGATAATCAGGTTGCTTTCTTTGTACAGTGAGAATCAAGGGTTCAAAATATTATAATCAAACATAAACACCACAAAAGAACAAAGAACAAAAGAGACAAATCACATATACATAGCTTTCGGACTTAAAATTTGCATTTCCACCGCAAGCAATGTCATAAAAGCAAGATCAAATACAACTAAAGAAGGAAACTACCCACATTGATTTGGCAAAATCATATCAAGGTCAATGTTGTTTCTGAGTTCAAGCTATAAAAAGGAAAAACTAACCATATAAACCAACAAATAAAAGATTTAGTAAGCAAAGGCACAAAATTCACAAAACAAAAGGAAAAATGAACGAAATATAAAGCCTACTTGGCAAATCATTGAAATTTGTCAACATCGCCCATTAACTCGATCCATCCAAGTTTCAGTCAGACATATCCTGTTAACAAATGACCATGACACCTGTGATAAATGAACAATTAGGAAAGGAAACAACAGCAATAAAGTTTTAGTTGAATGAATCACATTATTTAGAGGAAAAACTCGGAGCTGTGAATGGTGAAAAAATATGAGGTCAATACTGGTCCAGTGATTTTACTATGCAAAATGCACAGTAGAACCTAATGGAGTCAAAGATACTGTCCAGCTAAGACCAAAAGCTTCCATGAATGATATGCTGAAATGTGTAGGAGCAGAAAAGCAGAATAAGTTAAGGCTCTAATTTGGGTTATTTGTTCTCCATATTTCAATGACAGATGGAATTAAAATATGATATAGAGCTTTCAATGACATAAACAATAAGAACACCATTTTCAGCAGCCTGGATCTGTGTCGATGAACTCCAATTTCCTCCTCTCGTCAAAAGATGCAGCTCGGCAAGTGCATATTATATTTTAATACATCTATTTATCTATCGCCATAAAGCTATGAACTTTCTATCATTGGAGCCTATTTGAAACTCTTGGGACACACTATTTCCATTGCGGACTCTACAATGCTCAGTTCAGCTCAAAAAGGAAACCAATAGGACCACCATCAAATGTGCAAAAGGTAGACCAACCATCTTTGAGTGTCCTGCTGGTTTTGTTTATACTGCACAAGCATTTAAATTCGAGCTAGTTGACACTGCAAAGACGAAAAGTTCTTCCTAACAACATAGTTGCATTCCTAAAACCTCAATGCCATGAATGTTCAAGATCGACAACTGAAAAAAAAAGCAACTGGAAGAGAAAGAAAGCTAACCTCGAATCAATCTCTTGGCCTCCCTTTGATACTCATCCTGATTCTCCAATAATGTGCCCCGACACCGCCGCCGCCAACCACCATTTCGGTAAAGTGTTCTGCCTCCGAGCCAAGTACTTCTTCCAATCATTTTCCCCTACAGCACGACTCAGGGACGCCAATGGATTATCCAAAACCCCAAACTTCTTCCTCTTCGACCTCACGCCATCTCTTTCTATCGCCACCGCCGCCGTCGCAACCACCACCTCTCTCCCCCCGAGACTCCGGTCTCTCCTCACGACAACCTTCTCCCGCCTAAACCCTACACTCCGCCTGAACGCGAGCCCCAGGCCAATCAAAACCCTAACCGCCGAAACAAACACAAATCGACACCATGCTGTGAGTGAACGCTGCTGGGATACTGAACGATTTCGGCGGTGAAGACGCAGGACGGAGAGAGGAGGAGGCTCGGATTGAGACCGGCGGAGGACGGAGAGAGGGAGGCACGAATTGACTTACAGAAAAAATCAGCGGGGGCTGTTGGCGGTGAAGACGGAGGATGGAGAGAGGAGGAGGCTCGGATTGACACCGGCGGAAGACGGAGAGAGGGAGGCTCGGATTGAGTGGGAGAAAAAATCAGCAGGCCCGTTGGCGGGTGAAGATGGAGGAAGGAGAGAGGAGGAGGCTCGGATTGACAACGGCGGAAGATGGAGAGAGGGAGGCTCGGATTGACTGGGAGCAGGCCCGTTGGACGTCGCAATAGGAGCCGAGTCAATTTTTTTTGTTCCGAAACTACCCCTCCGAGAAACGCTCCCGAGGCAGCAAATTTGAAATGGGGAAGCTGTTTTCCCCTTCAGCATATTATAAGTAGAGTAGATAGATAGATAGATGGGCTAATGCATGCTTAATAAAAGGAAAGGCTAATTAAGAAGTGGGTTGGGCCAGAACTTATTATTTTCGTTCGATAATCTGATTTATGCAGGTGATGCTCAGGTAGTGCTCAGGAAGATTCAAGTGGCTCAACTAGATTATGCTCGTGGTGGGACAATTCTGCATGAGATTTGTGACCTTCGAGATTTATTTGAGTGTTTGAGACTCTGTTTGTTGGTCGTTAGTGTAATAGGATTGTCCATTTGGTGGACAAAAGATTATTTCATTGATCCCTTCGATTGTAGGGTTCAACCTTATTTCTGGGTTGTTTTCAACTACATAACTTCTCTGTATTTATTTGTTTCTCGTTAATACGAGCGATCTTGTGCTAAAAAAATAACTTTTTTTTGGTCAAAATCATTACGAGCCGTCCACAGCCCATCCATGCATTTAAACATTGGGTTAATACCTTAGTTTGGCCCGAACAATAGACAAACTTTCTACTTTGGCCCGTGGTATCAGAAATTGCTATTCTGGCCTAAACTATGTAGCATACTTTCTTATTTGGCCGGATGCGGGTTTGACCATCAAATTAGACGGTCAACCGAGTTGATCGTTAGACAAGGTCCACCTCACTTGCCACATCAGCTTTTCGGGAATAAAAAATTAATTTTGTATTTTGAATTTTTTTACTTTCTAATAATAAAAATAATAAATGAAAAAAATAATTTAAAAAGCTCCCCAAATTATTTTTGTTTAATTTTAGAAAGTAAACAAAACTCAAAAATTCAAAAAAACAATAATTGTTTTTCCCTTGATAGCTGACGTGGCAAGTGAGGTGAACTTTGACTAACGGTCAACCGAGTTGACCGTCTAATTTGACGGTCAAACCCGCCTCCGGGCCAAATAAGAAAGTATGCTACATAGTTTAGGCCAGAATAGCAATTTCCGATACCACGGGCTAAAGTAGAAAGTTTGTCTATAGTTCGGACCAAACTAAGATATAAACCCTTAAACATTAGTGAAGATCCAACGGCCAAAAATAATTTTGAGTTCATGGGGTGCCGACGCTTTTGTCTGCGGCCGATTGCTGCCAATTAGTTGGACAATATTTAATCTCGTAAGGAACTTAGTTTGTTAATTGCTTCCAACAGACTTTTTCATATTAAACAACCCACAAAGAATTCAGACCTGGGAACATTGGAAGTTCTTCTGTATACAACAATGGGAGGCGAAACAGGGGACGACGGAGTGGCCGAGTAGAATCAATTGCTGGAAGATCGTGCCAACTCGTATCAAACTCTGGAGGGATTGACCATGAAGGGGATAAGGATCGCGGAGCCCCGTAAAGGGTTCCTTCGTTGCCACTTCGTCGTCTCCAATCGCATAACCGTCAGTTCTGTTCCGTCTCTCTCTGTTCCTTAAATTGTCTTCTCTTCTTCTTCTTCCTCTGTTCCTTTTGGGTTTCTTCTTTTGTTTTCCTGTTCAGTTTGCCCTGATTGTGGTATTTTAATCAGGACCCAGATGGGAATTGGGAGATTGGAGCCATGGCGACACTGATTGATGCTGTGGGTGTGACTGCCGTTTACTCTTTGATCCGCCATCTCAAAGGTTCAATTGAATTGTCCATCTCTGTTCTCTCCACGGCCAAAGCACAGGTAAAGAGATTCGTCTTCTTAAGTTTAAAGGTTAGTCATATGACCAAAATGGGGGAAACTGATTTTCCCTCAAAGTCAATTACTGATCTCTCCTTTGAAGGTTAGTTGATCCTTAGGACTTGCGACTGACCCCATCCCTGAAATGTCACTAATAACACTCAATCAATCAATCAATCATTAATTCATTGTTATTGACCTCCTCTACCCAAGTTTGTATCAAGAAAAGCGAATTTTGAATGACAGGAAGAGATGGAGATAGAAGCGAAGATTGTTGGGGGGAGGGGAAGGCTGGTTTCAGTGGTGATAGAGGTCAGGAGGAAAAGTAACAGAGAGCTGATTGCCTTAGGGAAACAATGGGTCGCTAAAGCAAGTAAGCTTTGATTACTGATGGACTTTGATGAACTGTAATCAATCCACAGGATAGAGTGCAGGTTGCATAACTACGTCACTTGTGTTATGTATTTAGAAACTTTATGGATCATGGATTTCAGAGCACACCTTGCCCAAGCTTGATGTTTGATCGATCACAAATGGGGTCATTCACTGACAACGTACTATAACTCAGGCTCAGCAACATTTTCCAACTATTATAGGTTTGTAAAGCACAGTTGAGCGTCTGAAGGGTTGGAAACAAAAATCTTTATCCTGGGCGGCAAAGAAGACGTTGATTAAATCCATTGCTCTGGCTCTACCACTGCATGTGATGTCTTGCTTCAAGCTACCACTTTCTTTGTGTCGGCTTTTGGACAAACATGTAGCCCGTTTCTGGTGGGGGGTAACAGAAGACCACTTCCGTATTCGCTGGATGTGCTGGCGGAATATGTGCCGGAGTAAGCACGATGGGGGGTTGGGCTTTCGTCGATTTGAGCAATTTAATTAGGCGTTATTAGCTAAGATTGGGTGGCGCATTCTGATGGACCCCCAATCCCTGTTGGCGCAGGTTTATAAGGGTAACTATTTTCCAACAGGCACCTTCGTGGAAGCAAAGGCTCGGTCCCGCCCCTCATGGAGGTGGCAGAGTATCCTGTATGGGCGAGAGTTATTGGAAAAGGGTTTGAGATGGCAAATAGGGAATGGCCGGTCTGCGTCGCTCCTTCACTCTAATTGGATTCCGGCTCTTCAGTTTGATCCTCCTATGTATAACCCTCGTGTTCTACCGGCGGGAGGAGAGTGACCAGAAACTTAGCCAGTGGTTTGATCCACCGACCTGCCGTGCCATTAAGACTATACCTCTCCCCCGGTGCCCGGTAGAGGATAGGCTGATTTGGCATGCTTCCCCGGATGGGGTGTTCTCAGTGAAGTCTGCCTACCATTTAGCAGTCTCCCTCGAGAAGCGAAGGGGGGTTTGGAAGTCGACGGTTAGTTGGATGGATCGATCAAGCTGGATTCGTGTTTGGGAAGCGGATATTCCTCCCAAATTGAGAGTCTTTCTGTGGCAGATTCTTAATCGGATTCTGCCTACTACAGAGGCTCTTATTGGGAAGCAGGCCCCTGTGAATCCTAGATGCCCGGTGTGTTGGGCAAGTTCGGAAACTATGGAACATCTTTTTCTTGAATGCCCTGTTGCGAGAGCCCTGTGGGATTATTCTGGTTTGGCGCACCTAGGGGAGGGGCTTCCTCGTCATACGTTCCCTTTGTTCTTTAAAAGGCTGCTGACGTTGATCTCCCAACCGACTGTGATTATGGTTGTCGTGGCTATCCTCTGGAGGATTTGGAGATCGCTGAATTGGGTTGTCTTTGAGGGCAAGCAGTTTGGATTTCCGGCCCTTATGCGCCAGTTCCAACAGCAGTATGAGGAGTGGGTCCGGTTGCCTGCGGAGAGGGGTCTTTCTCGTGGTAGCCAAGAGCAGACCCGTCAAGATCGAGATAGCGCGGAAGGGGTGGTTTGCATGTGGGATGGGGCTGTGCGGGTGGGGTCTCATTCGGCTGGTGGTGTAGTAGTTCTGACCCCGGATCGGGAAGTTTTAATGGCAGGGGGGGGGGGGGGGTACAGTTTCCTTGGTTTGATGATCCTGTGGTTGTGGAGTTGGTTACTCTTCGTGAGGCGGTTCTGTGGTGTCAATCACTCGGATTTACGGAGGTCAACTTTGAAGGAGATGCTCAAGTTATCATTGATAAAATCAACAAGGCGGATTCTAGAGATAGTCGGTTAGGGGCTGTGTTGGAGGAACTCATTATGATTTTTGAAGGAAGCCCTGGGTTTAGTGTTAGATTTGTTGGTCGGCGTTGCAATAGGGTAGCCCATTTGGTGGCTAGAAAGGCCCTCTCTTTGTATCCGACCATGAGTCATTCTTTTGATTTCCAGGCCTGGCTGAATTCCAGGATGTAACTATCGGTTTTGATCAATCTAAGATTATCTTTTGTAAAAAAAAAAAAAAAAGTAAAGCACAGTTGAGCTATTAAAAATACAGAATCAAAATCAAGTCTATTTAAAGTTATTTTCTAGGATGTTTGGTTAGACTTTAGCATTAAAAAGGAATAGACAGTGACGAACGGGGAATTTGATTCACTGAAATATGGAACTTGGAAGTGTTTTAAACGCGCTGCTACGAATCGGGAAATCGCCAGAATCGAGAAAGTAAGAATATGAAAAACGAGAATCGAAAACACTACACACGATTTACGTGGTTCACTAACACGATGTGTGTTAGCTAGTCCACGGGCGAGAGAGAGCCAGTTTCACTATATCGAGGAGATTACAGAGGAGATGAGAAGTATTTATACTTCTCCATGTGTGTCTAAACCTAATTCAATATGGCAAAGAAAACGGTTACAGATCAGGCCACCCCTGACTATTCCAGTCACGATTAATAGTCCAATTCAAGTCACAGGAAGAATACAAACGGACAGATGTAATTTATATTGATAATGTGCCTCCTTAGTTTATTTTCACATCCTTTATTATTAAAAGAAAACATACATTATACATACAAACATTTCAAACAAAACCCTCTATAAATCTCAAAGAGCCTTTAGAATTTCATCAGCACTAGAAATTGCGGTCACATCTCCACCTTCTTCAATGTTTGCCACCTGAATCTTGAGATCATCCGCTAACAAAGCGAACCGTCGAGCTCGAACCCCAGCCCCTGCATCCATCGCATCGAGTTCAAGCCCGAGGGCTCGAGTGTAGGCTGCCGAGCCATCAGCTAGGAACTTAATGTGCTTGTTCTCCGGGTATGTTCTCTCCCATGCCTTCATCACATATGCGTCATTCACTGTCGCAACAAACATCAACGTGCCAAAATAAAACCCCATTATAGCCCAAATCAAAGAAAAGGAAACCCATTTGCTAACAAAGGGCTGGCTTCTGTGTTTTTACCGCTCAGCAGCAGAATTTCACTGACGCCTTTGGACTTGATCTCTTCTGCTTTCTCAATGAATCCTGGCACATGTTTCAAGCTACAAAACTAAATCAGCCATCGACTAATACAGCAGCAGGAGTCTGGTTAAGGTAAAAAGAGTAGTGATTGCAGATTACCTGCAGCCAGGGGTGAAAGCTCCAGGGACTGCAAACAAGACCATCTTTTTACCAGATCCAATGGAATGAAGGGACAGGCTCTGCAACTGGTCTTTCTCGTCCAGATACATGAGCTTGCCATCTGGGATTGTGTCACCTACTGCAATTGTTGGAGCCATTTTCTTGGCTTGCCTGCTTCTCTCTCTTTCAAGAAGATGAATTGGGATTCAGAAATGGAGTGTGATTATATAGAAATATTTTTGTTACACCTTTGTCAATGTTCTGGATTTGTTAATGCATATTTAGGAGCTCCTTGGGCATTATTTCCCATGTTGGCTGCTTGGTGGTTTACATCTGGTGAACTAGTGAAAGGAATATTATGGCTCTTGATTCCCATGGTGGATTGTGGGGGAAGAAGACAAACGGGAACTTACAGATCAAATGTTTGCGATCCATCTGTTGGTGTCTTTTCATAAAATGTCACATCCTGTCACCTTCTAACAGTCGATTTCGATGACCTGGACCGTACACTGGTCCAGTCCCATGCTGCAACTTTCAACTCCTAAAACCTCGTTTAGCAATTAAAGAAAAAGAACAGACTTGACCAGAAGACAAAGATCCCATCAACTACTGTCTACTGTAGTGGTGGATCACTTCCTCATGTTCTGGATATTCTAGATATCTCAATCTTACGTTTTCTTTTACCAAAATCTTTAATGCAGTCTGAATTATGTAAGATATCTGCTATGACTAAAAACAAGTTCCCTCCAAGTATGTTCAGAAGATGAAGGTTAAACTAAGAAGTTTCCACCGTGTCTACCAAAGTATAAATTGAAATCTCATTTCATATATATCATATGGAGAAAAGAGACTCCAAGCAATACACTCATTTGGAAATGCCACTCCACCAAACCCAAACACCAAAGGAACAAAATGAACATAGAAACCCCAAAAGCATTACAAAATCACCCTAGCTAGCTATCTCTATATATATATCTATGCACACCATTGGACATAGTTAATAAATGCTTCACTATTATCATACAAACAAAGCCATAAAGCTAAAAACACAGATAACCGAACAAACCTTGCTCAAATAACTTCTCCCAGTTAAGCTTTAATCTTCAAACCGAAAATGCTCATCTAATCACTTGTTCATGATCTTTACCTTCCAAACCATTACTTCTTCCATTCCCCATTTCAACCCCGTTCTCCTCATTATTCCCAACTTTCCTTGTCATGTCCTCCTCACAAGCTCCATAACTCCAACTGCAGACACCAAAGTAGACCAAATTTATGGCCCCCATCACAGCAAGCAGATAGTAGTAGTTATCATACCGAGCACGGTTTATGTTATCATTGATCCACCCATCCTTCCCGCCTCTTGAAGTCACCCTGTTCACAATACTCAGCACAACACTCGCCAGCAAGCTCGCCACCCCCATTCCAAGTCCAAACAGGCAGGAAGCAATGCTCGACATAGTCTTAGGGAACTCGGAGTAGTAGAACTCGATCTGGCCAATCGCGTTCAATGACTCTGCTAGCCCTAGCAAAACATACTGAGGTACAAGCCACATTGCAGACATGTTCACCACTCCTAGAGGGTTGTTCAAGTAGCCTTCCTCTATGGCCTTCTTTCTTCGAGCTCCTTCAACTGAAGCTGCCACCACCATGCTTAGGCACGAGACCACTAGGCCGAGCCCCATCCTGAGTTTCGTACTAAGCTTGACTGCCCTCCCACGTAGTTTTGAAGCAAGAGGAAGGATTGCTCGATCGTAGAGGACGACCCAGATGATTATGGTCACGACTAAGAACATGGAGTATGAAGCTGCTGGGATTTTGAACCCTGAAGTCAAGTGCCTGTCCATGGAACTAGCTTGGATAACTGGAAATGAAGTCTGGCTAGTGTTGATGGAGAGCATGATTCCACTAGACCATATGGGGAAGACCTTAATGAGTGCTTTCAGCTCTTCCACTTGCTGCACTGTGCATAGGTTCCATGGATTTTTTGCTGTTCCATCTGGGGATATTTCGATTTCTGGGTCGATCACTATGCATGCCTTGTTCAAGAACCTGGAAGTTCAATACAAATGTGTCAAAGGTAAGCGAGAATAAACACCTAAGGCATAATCTTTTAGGAGTTGACTTGGATTCTGACTGAACTATACTTGCATTGAACAAACTTTTATAACATGAAAGAGTTGGAACACTTTCAAATGGGTTACCTTAGTTTCTGGGAAGGGGCCAGAAGGTTTGAATCTCTGCCCACATGGTACCATCCACCAATGTTTCCAGAAGGGAAAGGGAGTTTCCTGTTCTTGTAAGCAACCACAGCTACCCGAGCAAAACCTGTGAGCAAACTCGTGCTAGCTTTATGCTTCACATACAAAGGGGATGCAACAAAGAAGAACACGGCTGAGAGGAGCATCAGGATGGCTGGAACCCCAAAGCCGACTCGCCATCCTAGGTGGTCTTGAATGTAGACAATGGCGGTGAGCGCAATCAAGACTGAAAGGGCAGTGGAGGCATAATACCAACCAAAGAAGGTCTCAAGGATCCTCTTGTTCTTGGCAGGGTTGGCTCTGTTGTCGACTTGATCAGCACCAAATGCCAAGGAACATGGCCTGATGCCTCCTGCTCCAATGGAGATTAAAGCCAAGGATGAGAAGAGAAGAGTGAGTTGGCCTGCTGTTGGAGTCGTGCTGCAGAGTGAAAGGGTTGCTGTTGTGGGGCACTGTGGTGGCTTTGCTTGAGGAATCATTGCTGTTAGCCACAGTAAGATTGTTCCCTGCATTGATGAGGTTTGGCTACCAAGTTAAATTAAAATGACAATACCAAAAGCATAAATGGGTTATTGTATACATGCATGGAAAGATAGCTGCTCGTAGATAGGGGTGACATGTTGAAGGAACAAGGGCTCAAGGGTAATGTAGTATTTTATAGGGATTACTGGATTGGGTTAGAGTCTGTATAATGTACTTTAGATCATCGTTAGGATGAAAAATCTATCAAAATGTCAACAAAATTATCTCTCTTTTATATATTCTCATCTAAGACTCTAATCCCCAATTCTAAATTAACTATTTATTCCCAGCTCTTTTCTCTTCCAATCTGAATTCCTTTCTAAAGTTACTTTAATCTTGGATGCCCAACATCATACCTACAACATATCTGGTCAGTTATTAGTGAACCAAACCAATAATATCTGTTAGGTCTCAAGTTCTAAATAACATTCAGTCAAAGGTGAGGGAAAGGAAAGGAAAGGTCAAAGTGAAAATGTAAAGGTCAAAGATGCCTCTATTCACATTTTTCTCTTTCTTCTTCCTCAATTTTCTGTTATGTGTTTACCTTGTCAATCTTCTTCACTTTAAAATTCAGTACCCTAGTTGAGAGTATGAAAACAAACTTTATGATAACTCGCAAGTCAATCCCTTTTATAAACCCAACCAGAAATACTACCAACCTTTTACTTTGTAAATTATCCAACTCTAATTCTCTTTACTAAGTACTCACTAATAATTCATATTTATTATATCATAACTATTGATTTATCGGTCGGACGGATCGTATATCAGTAATAAACACAGTATAGTTTTATCACACAATTCAGTATAGTTTTATCACACAATTCATTTACCATACCATAACACATTTCCAAAATTGTTATATATATGTTGTTGGGGAGTCATGGGAGAGGAGAGAGGTGAAAGAAAAACCAATGCACATTCAAGTTTGGGGTTATGGGTCCAAACAAAGGAAGATGGGGTCAGGAGGGAAGAAAGGAAAGACAGCACAGCACACAATCTTGACTATTCACCAACTCCATCCACCACCACAACTCAAAAGGTGGTCCAGCCAGCCTCTAAAGTGCAACTTTCCCCTGTGTTGTATATAACAAGCTTGTGGGATGGATGGATTGATAATAATTATTGAATGCCCAAATGCATTGGTCATAATCCTTTGGTGTTAAAATGTCTCTCTTGCTAGATACAGGGGATGTGAGAGGGAACATAATATTCCTCCCTGATAGGTGCATGTGATCCACTCTCATGTGTGTTTTCCCCTTTTTTCCCCTTATCTATAAAGTATTACAAGGAGATAAATTAATTGAAAAAATAAGATATCCCAATAAGATTAGGGTAAAATTCACCTTTACAATGCATGCCTAGAATATTTCGACCTTGTCGGATTGAGTTTACACACTTTCCTAATGATAATATTACATACGTGTTACGTAGCTCTAATAATTAGAATAATACCGCTTATCATTCCCCGTCAAGATAACATGGATTATCTCATCTAACAACCCTTGTCATCCTTATTAAAAATAAGGTCTATGCATTATGCATGTTCAGAAATATGAATCTTGTCCCTAATTATATCCAAATATGTCTACTAAGAGTGACATGTTGGATAGAAATATCTAAACATAATTTAGATATTTGCAGAATACCTTGATTAAAGGAATTGTTGGACAACCAATGAGAATGATTGGAAAACTTAATTTCCTTCCTAAACTTTGTTTCATAGGGTAACTTATAAAAGGAAAACTTCCTCTATTAGGTAGAGTCTTCAACTGAACCTATAAAGAGAAACAGTTCCTCCAAAGCATCACACTAATAAGGCACCAAATTGTAGGTAACAAATTGAAGAAAAATACCAATCAAATGTGAAGTATCAAAGCATTTTAGCCAAGAACAGACACCAAAGCCCAAACAAGTAACTTGTCAAAACAAAAGGGGTTTGACTGGACTAAAGCAAATAAGCAGAAAACAGAAACAGTAAATCTATTTGTTTTGTAGTTGTAATCCTGTTATTAATTATTTTCGACAGATGGGTCCAGAGTCCAGACCTTCGATGTGGGCAGATGACTTTTGTAAACGTATCCAAAAGAGAGACTGAAAAAGTTTGAAAATGACCCCCACTTACAATAACCTTTTACACACACATCTCCTTTTCATATCTCATATGGTATGGAAAAAAATGAAAAATTTTCCCAATAAAACAAAAGATAGAAGCTACTTTTTCCCCTGTTTCAAGTTTCAACCGGCCCACTCTCTTCAATTTCCCTTCTTTTATTTCATCAGTTTCTGATATATCAATGGAGTAAAGTATGTTAACATGCAATGTGTTTATATATGTCAGAAAATGGAGTTGATACGATTTCATCATAAGGTTCAGCGGTTTCGATACAGGTTCTCAAATCTTAGTGAAATAAGGGTTGATTTGATTTTGGTAATAATTTAGTTCAGATTGTTACAATGTTTGTATTTTGTTTATAATGTATTATTATAATTTTTTGTCGAATTTTCTGTACAAACAATCAATACATTGTTTGTTTAAAGTGACACAAACTATCATTCAAAATAATGAATAGTTAAATCTCACATTTTATATTAGTTTGTTGAGATAATTTGGATGAAATTGTTGTATTTCGTTTTGTTCCCACTATATCATGACATTTTCTACTTGTTACTTTTTTTATATTAGTAAAGGGAAAATTGATATCTTACTCAAAAACTAATCTAATTTATTTAAATTCTACAATAAATTTCCTATATCGTTCACAATACAACAATTCAATTATCACCGATACCAAACCTACCGTGAATGTTAAAAATACTACAGTAAATTCCCTCTGTAACAGAAAGAAGAAGTGTCACCCACTCATTTGACAAGAAATCTTTGTAACGGGGTGTCTGGGAAGGATTCTAAAAGACAATGGTGCAAGGAAGCAAGGACTTCTTTCCAATAATAAGAGCAAACAAACAATAATAATGAAATAAAAACATGGGAGTCACTACCACTGAAATTATTATGAAATAAAACAACCACAGGACCTTCGAATTCCTATAATTTATCCCCCATTTCACCATGTCCTCGGATCCTCAACGACCACTCATCTATAATCTATTTACTAATCCTTATTTTATTCAAAAGTAAAATATTTTACCAACCATGGGTCCATATTCATCGAAGTTAAAAAAAAAACAATACTAAAATGTCAGCCGGCCAGTTAGTCAAGCATTCAAACAGTAACGATTCTTTCATAGACCATCTCATAACTAGATTCATTCATAAATCGTAATAGGGACAGTCCAACTACATATGTTTTGCATATTATAATTGATTAGAACACAAATCCCGAGATGGGCTTTCCTTAATCAATCATTAAACTAATAAAAACACCTGACATCCTGCAAGCTAGCTATAGCTAAACCAGTAGCTACTAGCTCTAGTGTACCAAATATCACCATCTTAATCATCACTGAAAGCAAGATTAGCCCAAATATAATACACTAACCTAATTAGCACCAAAGTTAATTAATAGTTAAAAAACGGGAAGAAGAAGAAAAAAAGGAGTGTGGCTGAGTTGGAAAAAAGGCAATCAAGTTGACTAATCACTGACCAGGAGGCTGGAGAGGGAGGCAAGGCCGATGGTGAGGAAGCGCCCCAGGAAAGAGTCGGACATGAAAGCGCCGAAAAGGGGAGTGAAGTTTGTGGCAGCTGACCAGAGGAAGAGAATGTTTGTCCCTTTCGCCACTCCCATCTTGTAATCCTTCATCAGATACATTATCATGTTGGGTGCTAGCCCGTAGCTGGCCACCTTCTCGAACGCCTCGTTTGCTGCAATTGAATCGATCGAAATTGATTAGGATCGATCAAGAAAACCAGCATGTGACATGACGGAAAGGGAAAGTTCAGAGGCACAGCAGGCACCTGAGTTTTTTTGACAGTTCATCAAGCATATATCTATACACAGAAAAGGGAGGGGGGAAAGGAAAGGAGCATTGAATGTCAATGGGGCCGGCCCTTTTGTGTTTTGTTTGTAGAAATGTGTACCTATAATAAATGGCATGGTGATTAGGCCGCCTTGCTTCCGGGAGTTGGCCGGCGAATCGGTGTTGATTTGGTTATCGGCGGCGTCGGATGCGGCATTGCCGAGTAGCAGGGCGGCGGGCGGTGGTGGCGGCAGGCGGACCTGATCTTCCAGATTCTTCTTCTCCTTGGTGTTGTCATCCTCCATTGTTTTGAAGTGAATCGAGGAGAAGAGGGAAAACCCAGAAAAACCCACTTCTCCAAATCTGGAACGAAGCGAGGGATTGGGAGAATGTGGGGGAAGGGGATGGAGGAGAAAGAGAATAGCAGGGCAGAGCTTTTGTTGAGTGAGTGAATGAGTGGGGAGTGTGGAAGTGATGGGGGAAAAAAGCAATGAGAAAGACAGAAAGATGAGAAGGGAAGGAAGGAAGGGAAATCTCTATTCTTCTGCTTCTCTCGTATTGCTATTGGGCATTGCGTGTGAGAAAGCAGAGAGGAAGAGTGTGGGATTTTGGTGTGAAGAAGGAAGGATGGAAGGCAAGAAGGGAAGGGGAAAGCTGACAAGCATTAAATAAACAAGGAAGAAAAGGACGAAACCTTCTCCCCTAACCCACATTGCCCATTGCTCTCTCTCTCTCTGCAACGTTCCACAGTAAAAAAAAAAAAAAAAAAAAAAAAAAGAAAGAGGAAAACTTCACCATACCACCACGCAACCCCACCTTCGAAAGCTCAATTCTTTAAAAATTCTCTGTTCATGGAGTAAAATGTTAGATATATGTGTTTTTGTGCATGTCAGGCTATTCGTGTAGAATATTTTTATGGTCATATGATGTGGTTAGATTTGATGTATGTTAATATCGGCGGTGCAGTCAATAATGAACGATGATGGGAGGAAAAAGTTACATATTGTTTGGTAATTATGTGTTTTTACTTATGATTTTGAAAAGGCATGGAAAGATGTGGAGGTTTACTTGTACACATTACGTTTAATAATGTGGTATGAATAATCAGTGGCGGACCCAAGGTAAGGGAGGGTGTGTCGTCGCCCGAGAATTTTGTGAAGGATCTACATATTTTCGGTACAAAAATTTTAAGTTTTGGACTTCCGACAACCCTTCGATAATTATAGCCGACACACCTTCATTAGACTGGAAATTTTTTATTATTTAAATGAATCAATCTTAAATTCTAATTAACAAAATTAATTTAAATTTGTTTAAAATAACTCATAATCATATCAATTGTTATAAAAAAATCCCACAGGTCATACCAATATACATGTGTGCTGGGATGGGTCCTTTCATTAATGGAGAAACAAAAAAATTACCAAAGCCCAAGCGACAATTGTCGAGACTCACCAGAATACTTGCTTTTGAAGTTGGTATGACTTTATATGTTGAAATACAAGCTGCGAAAGAGCATTTTCAGCTATGAAGATAATCAAGAACGATCTTCGAAATCGGTTGGGTGACAAATTTATGAATGATTGTTGTGTATATTTGAAAAAGATTTGCATTGCAGCATAAGTGATGAATGTATTTTAGAGACATTTAAATAGATGAAAAGTTATTTTTATTCGTTGTAAACATGACATTGTGAACTTTATAAATTAATTTTAATAATTTTTAATTAATTTTTTATTTAATTTTATCGGACACACCTCTCCGACAATCCTAGGTCAGCCACTGTGAATAATACAATTACTTTTATGGTGCTTAATTACACTTAAATCATTTTATGTAGGTGAAGATAGAGCTGCATATTTGATAGGGGTATTTGAGGGGGAAAAAATTATAGTAGGAATGACATGTATGCAATCATTGGAATCTAGCCATCGTTATCAGAGTCTGGTTTTTTTTTTTTTTTAATTCCTGAAAGTTCCTAATATGCATTAGGTTATTTCTGGTATTCATTATACCGTTTGTGATATAATTTGTCAATATCAAAGATTTTGATATCCATTAGATTATTTCTGGTATCCATTTGTCATTTTATGGTATTAATAATTTTTGTTTGTCAGGAGTATGTATGCTACAAAATTAATGGTTTGCACTAGAAATGTTTTTGCTACAAATTGTTGATGATTATCGCTGGTAAGCATTTGTCGAGTTTTAGTATATGATTATGCGACTTCACTAGTATTGATCCATAAGTCTTTCGTATGGGCGATTATTGGTATAGATTTTCCGCCACCATACTAGCCATTGGAATCTGGCGATCAAACATCTGTGTCTGTCACCTGTCTCGACAATTAGAATATGTTTTTCTTACCGGAATATAATTGTTATGTTATTATTATTGCCATTTTGGTATTGAGTATTTATGTTATGTGTTAAACCAAGCAACAAAACAAAGTGTTACTTGTTTTGGGCTCTAGTTTTTGAAATGATAGAAATGGGTGAGGAAAGTGTCATTGGTATCACAGGAGTAGAATTAAAAGCTGCAGAATGGCATGGGATTTGAGATTTAGGAAGGTGAACCTCTGCATTGATTCTACTACTGCGATTAACATCATCAAGCACAACGACAATGTCGCCCACAAGCATGGTCTTCTCACACTCGAGACCAATAGGCTTCTGGCTATGGATTGGGATGTACACATTTCCCATGTCTATAGGGGGTGTAACAACGTAACGCTGCTGACTTTATAGCTCACAAAGGTCGTGACCCTTCATTTTGGAGCCCATCGTTTTGATATTTTTGATCTGGGACTTAGCCACTGGCTTTCTTTTGATGTAATGGGGATCACCCATGAACGTTAAATTAAGTTAGGACGCCATTGGTGTCTGTCTTCCTACAAAAAAAAGTGTCATTGGTAGTGTGATAGGTAGGGGGTAAGGAGTGCATCGTTGAAGTTTATTGACGTAACCTTCAACAATACAAAATATGTATGACTCAGTTTAAATAACATATATTAATATTGAGACTAGAAAAAAATAGGAAACAATGTGTCAAAGATCATTTACAATAAGATCAAGAGAGGAAAAGAAAAAGAAATAGTGTTGAGAATAAGAATTCAAAGATTAATAATGAGAACTTAAGAGAAAAAAAAATATTTTGAAAGTGAGTCTAGCGGAATTCGATTCATAGATTTTTTTTAATAAAATCAATCCTACAACTATTAAGAACTCAACAACTAAAACTTATGCAAAACAACGCGTGATGCACTTAACATAGTTTCACTAGTTTATGCTAATTTATATTAGGTTGTGATAACTCAAATTATAGTTTTCTCAACCTCCTATATTTGACACATTTCACTTACTATCGATGCATTCATAGTAGTTTTTGTTATATTTTCTATGAATTTTGTAATTATTTGATCAATGTGCTTGTTTTAGACTTTGATTGTGTTTTAGATTCCGTAGTTGAGATGACTTGTTCTAGGGAAGTTGGTCTGGTCGATTATTCGATTCGAGCTATTTTCGAACCAGAAAAATAACAGGCTAGGTCTGGTAAACCATTTGAACCCGGCCTAAACTACTAGTTGGTACTCAAAGGGTGGCTTTCTATCGCTCGAGCTACTTATTGATAGACGTGAGGGTGGGATGGGAATAATTATCTCTCTCTCGACCGGAAAAGACAAATCGAAAAAGAGGATTAAATCACAATAAAGTTTATTACTGTTTAAACTCTTTTTCAAAACTCGAAATTTAAATCTCGTATAATAGAATAAGAAAACGATTCGGGCTTCGTCCAATTTCTTACTGGGATCTTCGGACTTCAAACTGGAACAACAAGTGATTTAAAAGAAGAACCAACGAGGAAAAAAAAAAGGAATATCGAGTGGTACTTCCACTATTCTGTATGCCTTTCAAGGCTATAAGCCGCCCTTCCCCCCTTTTATTTTAGGGGGGTACCGTGAAACAAGCGAACTGTGATTGCTTCCTTCTTAAAGGCTTGCTGATAAAAGATGGGTGAGTGAACGAGCGTAGAATACGAGGCGGGGATATAAAGCTTAGGGACGTATACTGCATTAATGTCTGTCCGTGGGTGGAAATATTAGGGGTTTTAGACCCTTTGCTTTCTGCCCTTTTTCGTCATTGCCCTACCACCTGGGCAAGAACCGTCGTGCTTCCTTTCCTTTAGCTCACCCACAAACACCTTCATGGTGCAATCAAGTCCTTTTGTTCATAAAATTCAAGAGGCCAAGCTGAAAAATAATGTATAGGTTTATGTTGACAACCTTCATTAGAATTTTTACAAATATTTAAAATTCCCTAAAACATTACTCTAAACATGTCTTTGTAGCCCAAAAATCCTGATCTAAACAATCAATTAGAAATATTGAACTTTAAGAACTTAATTTCATTTGCCTAAACTAACCCTAATAAAGCACACATGTATTTGTTTAAATTTAAGGATTATTATATTGACTTAAGATAATTATAAAAGGGCTTGTTATTTTTTAAAGGGAACCTGGAGCATTTTCATTAATTAGCAAGAGAGGTTACATTGTCCAACTTTAGCGATCTAATAGGATGATCGTGGTCCTATCTACCCAAACCTACATTTCATTCCATATTGTTTTCACGTGCGCCATGGTATGGGCCGCCACGTTGGCTTCTCTTGGTGCCTGCTGCCATGAAGTCTCTCCCAACTGTTCGAGCAATCGGCGTATGTTTCTCCAGACAATTTCCTTTTCAATTCTGCTTCTTTCGGCCTGGGTAATATCTACCACAAGGTTCAAGCAGTCTGTCTCCAAACTCGGGTTCATTAGATGAAGTTGAACCACCTTATGCACACCGAGCTCAACCGCCAAGGCTTCTGCATCCTCTGGATCCCATATGCATGTAATAAACTGCTTTGCTACTGCAAAAAGAAATCGACCTGTTGAGTCTCGCACCATAACACCAAGCCTTGCTCCTCCTCCCGGCAAAATACCCACGTCCGAGTTGATTTTAATTCTGCCAAAGGGCAGTGCAGTCCATCTCTTCACAGGGGTAGCGACCTGCATGTTGTGCTCCTTTTCTTGCCTTAACTGATAATCAGCTAACATTGAACAAATGAGCATTTCGCTCTTTCCATATATTGTACAGGAGGACACTCCATGACTCCAATAGGCCTTGCTCAACTCCATCAATCACCGCCTTAAACCAAGCTAGGCAGTCTTCGCCAACCTTCTTCTCGAAACAGACCGCCACAGGAGATGATCGCCAAATGCGCCTTCCCCAATCACAGTCGCCCAATGTATGTGCCTAAGTCTCAATTTGATCACAGAACGGGCATCTACCACTCCATTTGGGATTATGAGCATTAACTTCCACACTGGCGGGGAGTGAATCCTTAGCAAATCTCCCGAGGAAATCCTAACTTTCGGGGGAACATTTTGCTTCCATAGTTTCTTCCATACAGGTAGGAATGGCAATGGGTAGGGTCGGGTGCGGGCTTACCCTATACCAACTCCTAACCCGCCGGGTAGAGCCTCCTAAAATACCCGACCAAATAACCACCGGGTATGAAAATTATATAACCATACCCTACCCACCGGGTAACCACGGGTATTCGGGTAACCATGGGTACGAATCCTAAACTATGAACTTATACACATATATGCACATACATATTGTTGTCCATTAAAAATTCTCAATACTTGTAACTGTTCGCTGGGCGGGTATAACTAGACGGGTACTATCGATTACCATACCCATACCCTACACTTTATTTTGAAACCGGGTATTACCCTTACCCGCCCCTCAACCCGTCAAAGAGGGTAATTATCCTCGTTGACCGGTTACGATCGGGTAGGGTACCCATGGTTACGGGTTGGATTGACATCCCTATATACAGGGTGGCTGCATCTGGCACAACTATTCCTTGACGTGCATTTTCCTGTTCGACATATATACGATAAGCATCCTTCACAACAAAGTCGTCATTTCGACTGGGTGCCCAAATCTGGATGTCTTGTTCCATTATGTCACGTAATGGGATACTTTTCACTGCTTCCTCCATTTTTTTCCAAGCATGCAGCAAGAAAAGTAGAATCCCATTGCCCCGAATCAGGATCAATAAGCTCTCGAACCCTTGCGTTAGATGGCAGCCCACATGGGGAGGAGACAATATAACCTTCCAGGGTCGTGGGTACCCATCGGTCACCTCATATTCAAAGACTATCACCATTCCCAATCCTCCATCGAATACCACTGCTAAGGAATTCTTGGGCACTTAGTAGACTCCTCCAAATGAAACTTGTCATATATCCAAGTTCAGCTTCCAATACAGTCGAGTGTTTGCGATACTTTGCCGTCATGATCTTGGCTATTAAGGACCTCGGCCCCTAGTGAAGGTTCCATAGTTGCTTGGCCAACAACGTTGTGTTGAAACTGCATAGGTTTCTAATCCCCAAACCACCATTCTCCTTAGGGATCTCCAGCTCCTCTCTCCTTAGCCAATGAGTCAATCTCTCTGTTCCTTTCTGCCCCACCAAAAATTATTAATTAGCTCGTGTGCCTCATCAATAATTCCTTCGGGGATTCTGAACACTGACATGAGATATGTCAGTTGGGATTGTGCTACTGACTTAATCAAAGTCTCTCAAGCCGCAGTTGACATAGTCCTCTCTTTCCAACCTTTAAACTTCTTCCGTAGTCTATCCATTATCCCCTCGAAGATCTCTTTTTTTGACCTCTCTGCTTCTGTTGCTAATCCCAGGTATTTGTCCAGTTTATTCACCGTCTTCATGTTTAACACACCACCAATCTCCAACTTGCGATGGGTTTTGATATTTTTGCTGAAAGAGACTTCAGACTTCTGGAAATCAATCATCTAGCCCGATTCTACTTCATAGTCCTTCAGGATTTTCTTCAAACATAAACTTTCCTCCACAGTAGCTCTTCCAAAGAAAATGTTGTCATATGCAAAGAAGAGGTGGGATATTATTGGACCTCCTCTTCCAGGCTGCATCCCACTAATCCTCTTCTCTAGAGCTTGGTCCCTTATTATTGTTATTTATTACACGAAAGATAACCTTCGCCATACCTACCAGAGTCACATCCGACATCGTCTTCTGACTTGTAGGAGTCGTCTGACCTTTCTTCCTGCTGCTCTCATCATTTGTGTTCTTCGGGACTTGTGTCTTCCGTGGCATCTTGGTAGCATTTTCATTCTTCCCCTGGGTATTTCTCCCTTCCTCTACAACATTCTTCTTTGTTGCCTCACTCTTTTTATTTCTCTATTGGCACTGCTTGGTAATAGGCTCATGCTGAGCTAGCTGAGCATTGTCCCCCCTCCTCGTAAGCATGCAGCACATTAAATCGGTTACTATATGTCCCTCGTCTTCCCTATTCCATTCCCCCTCTCTTCTCATTCGCAGCCAACTTATTACTCTGTCTCCATACCTTCTTCTTCACCACCATCTAGTCCCCATAGATTTGACTAGTAGGTAGTTCAGTAGTTTCCGGATCCTTTCCCATCTTGTCTGTGTTGTTCTCCGGTTTCTGCTCCTCTTGGGTTTTATTTGGACATTCATCACTATGCAGTCATAGCATCCACATTTGCCGCACAACCTATGAAGCCCCTCATAACCCACTATATACGTTATGCCTTCAAATCTTGTACTAAGAGAGAAGAGGTTTTGTTAGGTCTGTTTCTACACAAACCCTTGTGTATATGATCCTCGCCCGCATTATTGTGGCCTGGTCTACTCTGATTGGTCTCCCAATCCGTTGATCTATACGAGTGACTGCTTCCTTATTAAAAAATTCCACTGTAACTCTGTGAGCTGAGTCCATACCAATTACCATGGCTGAGTTGACATTAAATTTCCATGGGTTAAAACCCTTATACCAGCGTATCGCAGTGAGGTACGTGTCACCGATCATCCATTGCCCCCTGACACTGCAAACTCATAATCCTCCTTAACTTTGAATCTCACCGGATTGCATCCATTAGACATGTCGGAAATTTTTATTGCTCCTCTTTGTGCCCATAACGACCACAACTTGTTGGATAGTGCAATAAACGGGATATCACGTCCCAGACCCTTGACTATTAGAGTCGATCGCCACTTTCTTCTCCAGTCAAGCTTTTCTTAGTCCGTATAAAGGATGGTTGGGCATCTCGGATCATCTTCCTCAGCAATATAGTCATATTCCTCATTATTGGCCATTTCAACATCCTCTATATCAAATTCAGCTATGTACCAGTCGTCACCTTCATCTTTGCCTTGGAAAAGCTTCGTCATTCCATTGGTCCAAGCTCCCTTTGGTGTATCAGCTTTGGTTTGAGTTTCATTGTTAGCACTATCATCTATCATCTCGTCATCCAGCTGTGCATCTTTAGTCAGGTCGACTGCCCTAGGTCACTTCTTCTGATGTTGGGTTTCCTGGTCCTGCACGCCTTTTACAACCGACGAGGACGAGGCAATATGGGGTCTTGTGGAACCCGACACAGGGCGCGGGGGTTTCGCAGCCAATTAATACCTTTTCATCATCCTAATTATTCACCCATGTTTTTTGGAGAGGGACGGCTAGGGAGGAGGAATGACGGCAATGTTCAGTTGGAGAAGGACACCGGTGAAGGGACTTTCAAGAGGCGGCGACCAGCGATGATGGGGATTAGCAAGTTTCGTTGAATTTAAATTGATTAAATAAATCATAAAGAAGGTTAAATAAATGATAATTTAGTAATATTATTTTTATGTTAGGGCAATAATAGTAAAACTAGGGCGATGTTTAACCATCCAGTTTTGGTACTGAGTATTGATGTTATGTGTTAAACAAGCAACAAAACAAGGTGTTACTTGTTTTGGTCTCTAGAAATTTGAAATGATAGATATGGGTAAGGAGTGCATTGGCACCGGTCACTAGAGACGTGTAGAAAAAGAAATTAGTTTTGGTTCATCGTCATCACATTCTGCCTCTAGTAATATTACTTGCTCCTCATTGGCACCTGTCACTTATTATCGATTCATTCTTAGTACTTGTGTTATATTTTCAATGAATTTCGTAACTATTTTTATCAATGTATTTGTATTAGATCTTGATTGTGTTTTAGATCACTCACAATGGTAAGTGGAAAAATGAAAAATCTGTAAAAAAAAAAAAATGAGTGATTTGGGTCTAGAGCCACAATACAGAGAGTGGGAAAATCGAGAAATGTCCAAAAACAATTTTGGTTTAAATCAACTCAGTAGTGACTTTTTTACCTTACTTTAATAATTCTATCATTATTTTATATAACAAGTCAAAATTAATTATGACGAACATTCTCGATTTTTTTGGGAGTAAAAAATTTTCATCGATAATTAAATATGATGGTATCAATGACTAAACAATTATGTCAAGAATTTAAATATTGATCGTTGAAAAATATTATTTTAAAATTTTCTCCTAAAAACTTCTTTCTTCATCCCCAAGTAACGAAATTCGAGTTCAAGTCAAACAAAGAAGGTTTTTGATAGAGTTATGAAGGAAAAAACCCCAAAAATCCCTTCTTCCATTGTATTATAAATAGATGCTAAGGTTAAACAAGAACACAACAGCAACACAAACACCAAACACCTTAGACGACACGAGTTGAAGGCTCGAGGCTAGACCCTCAAGTATATGGGGATTTATAGACCTTTAGCCGCAATTTTGGCCTTTTCTTGCAATAAAGGTTTCCATCAATTAATTCGTTCGCATCCATTAGGGAGACGAAGTTTTGTCGAAGTTCAATGGAGATGCATTCATCATCGATGGTGGTATCATCTATCTCACTTGTTTAAGAATGTGAATTCTATGATGCTTCATGAATCACTTTTAATGATTTAATGATATTTCATGCATGTATCTCCAACTATCACACCAAGCGGTTATCACCACAACCACTTTCCTCTTCTTTTTCTTCGAATTCTTGTGAATTATTTTGAGTTTGCATCCACCCAAGGAAGTATCTATGATATTTAGATTAAATTAGGAGCTTGAACAATAGTTATTGAGCTTCAAAGAGAATTTCACGATTAAAATTACATGTTAGAGTTCTTACTTTGATAGTGCAATTTTTGGCTACGTTTAGAACAATTGGATGCTTTATGAATCATTGATGATAGCTAGAATACTTAGAATGTGTGACGTGGATAATCAGTACAATTTTAGTGACTTATGAATTGGATGGATTGATGAGTTTAGCAAAAGTCATACTTGTGAAATAATGTGCTTTCAAATTTCGAATAATATGATATTCAATTTCTTGAAAATTTTAGTGATTACCTGTTTGGATTGAATTTTATTTTGCTTGTGCCAAATGATCTAGTCATTCTGTATGCATGAACCATCAATTGGTTATGTGAAATATGTTGATTTTTGCATGTAATATTAGAAAAGATGGTATTACCATAGGGTAATAATCTATTATACGGTTGAATGTGAGAAATGTGCTCAATTATTAGAATAGATGGTTTTATCATTTATCATCTACTCTATGAATGCTTATCTAATAATTTTTTCATAAATATCTCATATAAGAAGCCTCAATTTAAAGTGGGGGTGAAAATTCCCTTTTATATTTATTTGGCCTAATTTTCTATGAATGTATGAATTATAAAGATGTTCGACAGAATGATGGGATGCCACAAGGGCAAGACAAAGGATGAAAAAACATCTTCCTCTTGCCAACCACTATCGACTTATTCACCACAAGTTGATCCTATGGAGTTTGAATCTCCTAGGCCTCATACGGTTGTCCTCGGAGGAATGAGCATCATAGTGCAAGAAGGTGAGTGCATATCAAAGACGATGAGAGGAATTCTAAACCGACAAACTCAGAATCTCAATCATATTTATTCGTATCTCATCTAGTGCCACTGGGAGATTCTTGTTCGAGAGTTGGACGATCAAAGAGCCATAGTATGCATAACCAACAGGAGGTTGACATTCCATATATGGTTGACGGTTCAGAGGAGGAAGAGCTCAAGATTAATGATTCATTGGTACTTGGTGGTCCATCTTCGTCTAATGCTTCAGCTTCCACCATGCACTCAAAAGAGAAAGAAAGAGAAGTAGGAATGAGCTCGAGTGGAGACCTATGTTTTCATGTTTGATGGGTACTCTCTTTTTCTTTTGTTTTAATATGGATATTATTTTGGATATGGAGCATTAACTCTCTCTCCTTTTTATGCTTTCATTTTTTTCTCTTCTTTTGTTTGAATCCATCCTATACAATGATGGAAATCGTTTTCAGTAAGCCATCTATAACTACTACGAAACAAAACAAAAAATGAGGTAATACGTTCCAACCCTTTACATTGCTTGCTTATGTTTTTTTCATTTGAGAAAAATGTCAAGTTTAAAGTGTGGGGTGGAAAGGTTGTCATGTTTATTTCTCATTATGTTTTATACTTGCTATATGATTAGTCATGATTTTCAAAATTTATTCAATTCTCTTTATCCAATAAGTTATGATGTATACGTGAATTTGCATAATGCTCAATATGCATTATCCATCTATTGGTTTGAGTAGTCGAAATGTTAAGTTCAAGTTGATATATGAATTTTTTCAAAAAATTTCTCGAGTCTTGCCATCCCGTATATGCATGTTCCGTTCTCATCTTACTTTGAATTGATGAATCTAGGAATTTTATTTGATTTAGAGAAACTTATATAGTGACTATAAAGGATGTGATGGTCAATGGGACATAATTACCATTTGATGTATATTAATAATGTGCTATTTGATTTGTTTTTGTATTTCTAAGGATTAATATCTGAAATTGGCTCGAAATTTAAATTAAATAGACTACTTTGACTTGTGCTTTTTGAAATACCCATCTCGACCTAAAACTATGCATCTAAACTAATTAGACCCCATCGGTGAATTTATATTAAATTAGACGGTTAACATATTTGACTATTAGTGAATTAGCCTGCTTCGCTAACGTGGATACCATGTAGACAATAGAAATTAACAAAACCCCAATGCCTTAATAAAATTAAATAAAAAATAACAATAACCCCTAACGGAGATGATAAGCAGAGCTGTTAACGATTCTTCATCACATTGGAATCACCAAATCTAATTTTAAGAATCTTGATTCCCGTAGTCGACAATAGCGAGATAGTAGACTCGCTAGTCCGAGTCCTAATATCAGAATAATGGTTGTCACCACCATTAATCATATAAGAATGGGGGTTCACACCAGGGATGTGCGCAAGATTATTGAGTTAGAGGTGCAGTGGGGGAGGTTAAATGTTAAATCGTCGGAGAGTAGGTTACCAGGGAAGGGGCCAGGGATGTGCGTAGGCTCACGAATCAGATGGGATAATGCCACATTTTTCTGGTTTAAATGAATTTGTTTTTTTTTTTATCATTTGGTTAATTTTAAATAAATGGCGGGTATTATTTTTTAAATTTTACTTAAGTATATTATTATTTTGTTAATGTCTTCATACACGTGGCATCTATGTTAACTATGTTTGGTGAATATAGGTTTAGATCATCTTCGAGATATGATGAAGAGATTAGAGAACCCCTTTGGATTTAGTTTGGAGAAACTTATTCTTTACTCCAAACATATCCAAGAGTGATGTTGCCTTCACAGTATTCCTCTTTTGGAGAATATGGAAAGGTCGATGCAAGGCCACCTATGGTCATATTTTATACCAAGCGCAGCTCATGTGGAGTAATGGGATATGACAGAGGTACAAAAGGTTCAGAAGTCTCAAGGAGTGCAAAGGCAAACATCGCGTTCTTCCACAAGACAAGGTTCTCAGTGCAGGTATTTTGGTCCGCTTTAATGGGGCCACAAAAGCACATCAAGGTTGTGCAACTGGATTTGTCGGCTTCACAGGTGATGGAACAATTCTTTTTGCCTTTGGCAAAGCTTATATTGGAATTACTGATGCCCATATCTCGGAACTGCTTGCCCTTCATGATGCCATGAATTGGTGCCTTACTCATAATTTCGTTACTGTTTCTTTTTGTAGAGATTCCCAACTAGTCATCACTGATGCTACTTAAAGGAGGTTTTCACACTGCAGAGCAGGAGGTGTCTTAGAGGAAGTCCACTCTCTTTCCTCTTCCTTTGAGCCAGTCTCGTGTCTTTTCGCTCTTTGGAGCTTCAACATAGTTTCCCATTTCGTGGCAAAACAAGCTCTCTTATTGGGAGTTTGGTTGCTTACGGACTACCGTTCTTTATTATTATTATTATTATTATTATTATTATTATCTTATTTTTCATTTGTATTCCAGCAATACCCCGGGGGCTTATCTTGGTAAAATTTTTGGTGATTTGTCAACGAAAATGGTTTTGACTGTCAAATTTGACGGTCAACCCACGAGTTTTGACCAAATTAGTTTAGATGGTGCATAGTTTAGGCTAGGATTGAAATTATAGAAATCACAACCCTAATAGTCTATTTGTGTAAAGTTCAGGTTAGTTTAAGATATTAACCAATTTTTAATAATGTCAATGAGTCTCCACCTTTTAAAAGTTTTTTAGTAGGGTGTACTGTACTTTCTATCAAATTCAAAACTAAGAAAAGTGACATGAAAGTATGATCTATATATTTTCATACAAGGAAATATAGTCTAGGGTAAGCTCAATGCGTGAGACATCCATTCTTGACACAAAAAAGGATTTTAAAGAATAACTAGTTGCATTTCGGTTCGCTCCCGTCTGTGTTGGTTCCTCCTTAGTAAAAGTAAAATTTCCACCCATTGAATGGATTGTCAATTTGAGTATATGTTTTTGAGAGCACAGATAAAGCTTATAACACCCCTCAATGTCATTGACCCTCCATAGGAATTGAGGAAAAGGTGTTAAAGAAGTACTCTGACAAATGCGGAACTACATAAATTGCTCCTCATCAACCAATAAAGAATAATGCTCTAGTAAACTCCGCACACACGAAAAAAGTGAGAAAGCAAAGACAATATAAAAAAAAAAAGAATGAATTTTGAAAGGGGAAATGTACTAAAAGGTATGTATCGAAAGGTTGGAAGAAGTATTTCTAACTAAAACACTTGTTTTTCTTAAAAAGCTTCACCCTATGTGTTATGAGACTCGTGCATGGTTGGTCATTTATGATTGAATTAATTTTTCAGTTATTCATATTGATGCAGTTAGATTTCTCTTGTGCTATTGTTGACCTTTTAAGATCACTTGTGATCCACTAGCTAAGATCAAAATCTAGTAACGTTGTTTAGCTTTCATTGAGCTGTATGATTATGAGTAGTGTTTGCTTGGGAAAAGCAAAGCTAAAGTGTGGGGTATTTCAGACAACACTCAAATTATAGTGTTCTCAAACTCCTATATTTGATACATTTCACTCTATGATCGATGCATCTTTAATAGTTTTTGTTATATTTCTATAACTTTCGTAACTATTTGATTAATATGGTTTTTTAGAACTTGATTATGTTTTAGTATTCTTTTATGCCTTTTTATATTATTTTGTGCATTTCAAGGTAAAATATAATCAAGGATTATTTGGATCACCTATTGGATGAAGTTGGAGGACTAAATGGTCAAATACAATAATATTAAGGAGGTTTTAATTTGTCAAACGAAGTCCAACTGAGGTGAAACCCTACTTGGAGTCATTTAAGCCCAAGAGAAGCTTGTTGGGCAAAAATCAGAATGAATGGAGCAAGTCCACCATGGCGGGTCTAGCCGTCGTCCCACCACCGTTGGATCGAGAAGGACTGATCTGTGCCAAATTCATCGAGAAGTTATCTTGTGAGCCAAGCAACCTAGATCCAGAAAGAAAACCATGCCGCGTCCAACCGCCATATGTCTGCCTCTAGGCCTAGGGCTTTGGAATCTTGTAGAAGCTTCTTTCTTCGCCTCCAAGTCAAGGAATCCGTGTTCAATTCAAACAAGAAAGTCTTTGACCAAATTTATTACTTTGAGATATACTACAATCGCATCAGATTGTTAATATATATAATCATAATAACAGATGGAAACATAACTAAAGAGACTTTGAACCTTTGTTTCCGCCTATGAAATATAAATTAGAAGTTAAAATGGATACTAAATGTTATCTTAATTTTACTTATTATTTGGGGTTACAAGTTGATATTAAAAGTAAAAAAAAACATGTTATTTTGGTATCCAATGCCAAGTTTCAATGTGGGGCAGTGGAATAAACTTGAAATTGCGGGTTATTCAATTTTTACCTTCGATCCTTCATGTTGGAATCTAGATTTGCACTTTGAAAATTCAAATGTGGCAAGGAAAATCAAGAAAGGGGTCGAGGAAGAAAACAAAGGATGCGCTATAACATAAAAGGCATATATAATATACTTATTTGAGATTGAATTTACCAATCTATCGATGATCAATTTCAAATACATATCATTCATCATCAAAAGTTCTAACAAATCACTCAAATTATATCACAAAAGAAATCATAATTTTTTTATGTAAAATTCAAGTTAGTAATTAGGCCACACAGAGACGACAATGAGGCTGGGAAACGAAGAAAATGAAGCAGAAATAAAATTAGTAATTCAAGTTGAACGGTCTTAGTTTAAATTGAAGTCTTTTTTCTTAAAAATTTACAGTTAAAATAACGAATCGATGGACCAGTAAAATCGAAGTGATTCTTTGGTTTCATGTCTGGAAATTAAAAATCATTCGCTCCATCTAAAGTCGTGCAAGCAAAAAAAAAAAAAATTTCCTCTAATATAATTGGTTTGGTGATTTTACTAGTCCATACACTAACTCGAATTTTTTTTATGGTTAATCAAAATTGTATTGAAGCCCGGGGAGGTGCAACTCGCAACCTCCCTCTCAAAATATCAACGTTTTACACTCCAATAAACCTATACCAGTAACTAATCAAAACCAAAATAACAGAGTCTATAAGCCCAACATATCCTTGGCCATCTTCTGTAATTCTATTGTACTGCCTGTGTATAACTTGAATTCCTGCAAAACCGTGGTTGAGATTTGAGTAGGGTCTGAAACTCTTCTAGTGCCATAAACTCGAGCACATCTCTCTCTCCAAACTTATGCACAACACATCGTCCATAACAGCCTTCCAACTTTAGCTGTCGAGCCTGTACCCGACCATCTTTGCGTCACCCAGGCCAAATGAGAACTCCAATCTGGGAAAAGAGGCCACCTGCAGATCTTCTTTAACACTAACGGGAAGATCTCAACACTATAAGAACATAAAGAGAAAAGGTGATCTCTACTTTCAAATCCACCAGGACAAAGAACACAACAATTTTCACCTGCCAATCCCCAACTAACAAGTTTATCTTTCGTGGTAATGCGATCCAAGACAATCAACCAAACCAGCAGACTATGCTTTGGGATAAAAGGCTTGCCCCACAGAACAGTACACCATTCAACAGGAGAGGATGGAACACGAATGGAAGCCCAAACTAACTTAACAGAATATTTCACCAGTATTTGACCATCCCAAGCCAGATTATTACCTGTTCCAGATATGTGAGTGTGAGCCAATCCTCTGCATTTAAGCACTTTCTTCCACACCCATGAACTGACTGAGCTTGCAGGAATCTCCCATATGTCACGCCCTTTAACCCTATACTTCTGGATCCAGGCAACCCACAAAGAACCAGCCTCAGCAAGCAAATTCCACAAGTGCCTTAAAACACAGGCCTTATTCAATGTCCTGAAGTCCCTGATCCCTAATCCCCCTTCTGCTTTGAGCATAGCAACTTTAGACCAAGATACAGGTGCTTTCTTCCTCCCATTCAACCCAACTCCCCACAAGAACTTATTGCACACCTCTTCAATTGACTTCTAAACTCTCATTGGTAATAGGAAGACAGCCATCCAGTATTGAAACACACTAGTGATAACAGAAGAAATCAACTGAATTCTCCCAGCATAGCTAAGAGTCTTGGCTTGCCAAGTGGTAATCCTCTTAGTTATTCTACTCACCAGGATGCTACAATCCTGAGCTGACAATCTACCAGATAGAAGAGGAACTCCAAGGTATTTCACTGGCAGTTCCCCCAAGGGAAACCCTGTAAGATCTGATATCCATTTATGCTCTTCCTTTGAGATTTCTGCACAGAACAATTGGCACTTGGCCAAATTGCATCTCAACCCAGAAACCTGGTAGAATTTATCAAGTAACCTCTTTACCCCAACAACTGCCCTGACTGAACCATTTGAAAGAACCAGTAGATCATCCACAAAACAGAGGTGAGTTATTCGAAAACTTTTACACCTAGGGTGATAAGGAATAAGATTTTGAGAAACATCCCTAGCTAACATACAAGAAAAGACCTCCATGGCAATGGTAAATAGGTAGGGGGACAGGGGGTCCCCTTGCCTTAACCCTTTGCCTGCTGGGAAATAACCACAAAGTCCCCCATTGAAAGCCACACTCAGCATAGGGGTTGTGACACAAGCTTCAATCAACTTAATAAAACTCACTGGAATATTCATAGCCCCCATAACCTTTAACAAAAATTTCCAATCCACAGAATCAAATGCCTTCATCAGATCAATCTTCAAAACACATCTAGAAGAAATGGAGGTCCTATGATAAGCTTTAACCAGTTCTGTTGCCATAAGTATGTTGTCACTAATGAGTCTACCTCTAACAAAGGCAGACTGGCTAACCCCAATGAGTTTAGGCAACACTGAGGAGAGCCTATTTGCTAACAGTTTCGAGATACCCTTATAGACAACATTACAACATGATATTGGCCTAAAGTTCTGCATTCTATCCACCACTTCAAGTTTAGGAATCAATGCTAAAATTGTAGAGTTTACCTGCCGAGGCATGATTCCAGTCTGAAAAAAATCCAAGACAGTGTCTTCAACAGACTTACCAACTACATTCCAGTGCATTTTGAAAAACTCAGCTGTATAGCCATCTGGCCCTGGAGCCTTGTCATTCCCCATAGCCATGAAAACTGTTTTAATTTCCTCCCTTGTAACAGGGGATGTTAATATGTGGGCATCATCCTCTCCAAGTTTGTGGCAAAGTATATCCTCTAAGTAGGACAGTGGAGTGTCCTGAACCAGAGGGTCGGCTTTACCTAACAAACCTTTGTAGAAATCAACAGCTAGTTGACCCATAGCCTTCACCTCAGTGAGCACAATCCCCTCCTCTGTAACCAGCATTTGAATAGTCTGTCTATGGTTTCTAACTTTAACCATACTGTGAAAATATTTAGTATTGGAATCTCCCTCAATAATTCTTCTAATTCTCGATTTCTGCCTGCAAAATTCCTCTTCAGCCTTCTGCAACTCTCTGCAAACCCTTTCCTGATCCAGTACTGCATTAGAAAGGTGAGTAGTTGGAATAGCAAGCACATCCTGCTGCATAGCCTCAAGCTTAGCTTCAGCTTCCTTAACTCTTGCAGAAATCTCAGAATATTGGGATCTATTTAAACCCTTAAGTTTCAACTTTAATGCCTTCAACTTCTTATACAATTGAAAATATGGGACACCCCTAACTTCAGTTTGCCACGCTTCCTCCAGCAAGCTCTGGTACTGAGGATGCTGTCTCACAGAATGTGAAAAATTTGAATGGTTTTGGTAAAGAGGAAGTCAAGGGATCCGTGTGAACAAACAGACCACAATGATCTGAAACACCAGGAGGCAATGATTTAACAAGACTATCTTTGAAAACTTCCAACCACTCTTCATTAACCAAAGCTCGATCTATCCTTCTAGCGATATGATTAACTGATTGCTTGTTCCACCATGTGTACCAATTTCCAATAGTTTTATGATCAATTAACTTCATATCTGTGATCCACTTAACAAAATCATCCATGCTTTGACTATGGGAAGGACTATTTGAAGCTTAAGAGGCCCCAATGATTGCATTTAAATCACCAATAAAGATACCAGGCTCCTGTGTTACCACATATCTTCTTAATTCTTCATACAACTCAACCCTCTCTGCTGTTTTGTTTGGACCATAGACCACAGTAACCACACATGACTCTTCCCCAGACTGCACCCTCACTTGAATGAAATGGTGACCCATACCAATCTCAACCACTAACAAAGCAGGTTTCCAAAAAAGCCAAACTCTTCCATTATAAGAATACTTGTAATTATTAAGATGTCTCCAACCACTAAACTGTCTACTAACTATTTCATCAGCATTACCCTTTAAAACTCGAGACTCAAGTATAGCAAAGAAATCTACTCCTAACTGTGCAACTCTTTTATTTACATACCTATGCTTCTCAGAGGAATTGAATCCTCTAAGATTCCACACAAGCAGCTTCATATCTTCTTCTTCCTACCTCCCTTTTTCTTGGGAGATATAGGAACAACGAAATTATAACTCTTCTCATTCAGAGGCACTCGAGCACGCACCGTAGAATCAGGAATACGCATTCCACCGCTCTGCACAGGACGATTCATTTGCACAGCCTTCCCTTTCTTGCCCACCAATTGAAACCCCTCCTCATCCACTAAAATTGAAGAAGACCCAGAAGCCGTACTCTCCGTTACCTTTCCAATAACAATAGGAGGTGTACCTGCAGATATATTAGATGCCTCTCCCACTACTTGTGTCCCAACCAGCGAAGCATCCTTAGCAGAACACTCCCCACCTATTGCCACAGAGCTTGACCCCTCAGCTGTTATCGGAGAACCAGACCCCTCAACTGCTATCGGAGAACCAGCCTCACCAATCAACAAACCTTCAGGAGCAGCAGGACTCTCCACCACTCCAGAAACTAGATCATTTACCACACTCGCAACTACAGCCTCTCGACACTTAACCCCCTCCCCAATTTTTTGCCCAAACTTAGCACACTTCTCACATCGATGAGGAGCATGTAGATAGTGGACAAACAGTGTGATACTAGCTTCCCCTTCAGGCCGAATCCTAATCTCCGTCGGGAATGAGGAATTAGCAGCCATCTCAATACAGAGCTTAGCAGTCCCCATGTGTGTCCCCAATTTCGTCTACTGATCCATCCAAAGCGGCGTACCCAGCAGACTAGCCACCCTGCTCAGCCCTTCTTCCGTCATGTACTCCAACGGCAGCTCCCTAATTCGCACCCAAATCGGCAATCGAGAGCAGCCCAACTGAATCGACTGAATTCCTGGAACCCACTTCCTCAGGAAGAGCGGCACATTCTCGCAGTGCAAGGCCCATTCTCAAAAACCCAGGTACTCGTCTCCACACACTCAAATTGGAATAGAAACATATTCATACCGACCACTAACACAAACACTCGACCATATCTTCCCCAATGACGTTGAGCCCAACGTCAGATCGTTGCAATCGGAGGAGCTTCAGAGAGAAACTGACCAACCAAAGCGTTCCGCCACCGGACTGCTCCCTCTTCACGAACAGATCGAGGGATTATCAACTCCCCATCAACTAGCGCAGGTGCCACAAAGCGAAGGTGATTCCCATCTCCAACTCCAAAAAGCTGAGCCCAATTCGCAGGCTCCGACGCGGCCATGCCGCCAACGAGCGCCACCAGCAAGGTCAGAGGAGAGGGAGAGAATTTTTTCACTAACTCGATTTGTTTCTTATAACAATAGTTTAAAATCTTAATTCTAGGAGAACCATTGTATCTAAATGAGCATAAAAATGAGAGTCCTTAAGTGGACTTTAAATATTGATAAAACATTTTAAGGACTGTTTGTTTATTTTTATGTGTGAATCTTTTTTTAATTCGGTTATTATTTTCTCGAACATAATTATCTTGGTTTGTTAAATCGAATGTAAAGAAGAAAAGAAAGAAGAAAGAAGAAACATCCCATGATCCTTCCACTTCATTTGCTTCTCGGTTATATTCAATTGAATGTATAATATGCATAATTTTGCATCGGAGAAAATTGAAGAATGTGATAACACTTCCAAAGTCAAAGAATATCCGAAAAATCTCCACTTTATCATAAAGAATTATTTTTTTTGCGGTAATTTTATTAAATGGGATTTTCAAATAAAAAATAGGGGATACTAGAGTTTGCTCCTCATTTTGAGAGAGGATCGGGTGCCATGTTAGCAAGGGTCGATATCGACACTCATTATGTTTTATTTTCCTTCTACTTCATTCAAATGTGAGATTTGAGTTAACATTCTACTTACATATTACTTAATTAAGATAGCTATCTATTATGGGATAATCTAAGTACCACATCGGTAATACAAGTGAAAGAACCCTTGTATATTAGTGTCCACCAAGCTCATTAGTACGAGACCTTTTGGGAAGGACACCCAAGAGTAAAATCGTGCGGGTTTGGCCCAAAGCAGACAATATCGTACTAATTGAGCACCCTGGTTATGACAAGTGGTATCAGAGTCTGGTTCAGCGGATCCGGGGCGGTGGACGTCGGTTTGGTGGACCCTCATTTAGTGACCTCTTTGAGATTTGCAATTGGTGGATCCAACATTGACTTGAGGGGAGGATTGTTGTGGGATAATCCAAGTACCACATCGGTAATACAAGTGAAAGAACCCTTGTATATTTGTGTCCACCTAGCCCAATTAGTACGAGGCCATTTGAGGAGGATACCCAAGAGTAAAATCGTGTGGGCTTGGCCCAAAGTGGACAATATCGTACTAATTGAGCACCCCAGCTATGACACTATCAATTTGGGTCAAGCTGATTGATTACCAGCTAGACTTGCTCTCTGGGGACGGTCTTGGAAGAGTGGCTTGTTTGATTGGAAAATCTCTTTGTATGGATCAACTGACAAGGAAAGACCTCTAATAACATGGTATTTGCACATGCTTTTCTTAATTGTTAGACCATTTGCGGTAGATTTGTTACAGCTAATGGTTGATTTTACGCTAAGTTCGGCGGTGGATTCAGAATAGGATAGAGCATTGGGCCACATTTAAATAAGAGGCAGAAAGGACTAGACCATAAACCAATGCGAACATAAACGAATAACTAAAATCAGAAATTTACAAAGGCTATATTAGCTCCGGATCCAAGGGAGGGCTGAGCCGTGGCCCGGGGGCGGCCCCCTAGATCCGCTACTGGCTAAGTTGTGTCTGTTTGTGTTATTACAGGTCCTAGTTCGTGAGAGAAGTCTTTGGGGAAAATTTTCGGTCAAATAGAGTAGAGATGGATCAGGATTCGTTGACCAGATTGAGAGCTACGGTAAAGTTAGAGAGTTAACAAGTTACGAGCGAGGGCGACAGATAACAAGTTACGAGCGGACCTTCCAAGTTATGATCACGCCTGTAATTCCAGCTACCAAACATAACTCTTGGTTTACGAATTGCTATGACGATGTCATTTGCAGAGTCACAGGATGATTGGAGAAGTTACGGTCGTGACCTAGGTCGTAATTCGCGAATCTCCGGCAAACAAAAGGGTGGACTCGGGCAAAAAGAGGGTGTTCTTATTCTCATCCTCTGAAAACGAACTTAGCCTATGTTTGGCCCGACTTTTAGAAGTTCTTTTCAGATTCAAAAACTGTAGCAGGGCCAAATACCTCTAAAATTCGGCTTTTAAAAAGCTAAAAAGTGCTTTTATATAACATAAATGCAGATGCTTCGATTTGTAGTTTCTGCGAAAAGCTGTTTTGAATATGCAAGATTATCCTTATCATATTTTCATTTATTCTATAAAATATAATTTTATTCTATAAAATATAATTTTATTTTTATCATTTTAAAAAGTAAAATAAAATTATTTAATTTAAAAGAAAATTAACAAGTTCCATTTAACTACTTTTTATTGTTTAAAATTTTTATTCAAATTTTTTATTGTAAATCATTTTATTCATTTTTCATAACCTCTTATATTAAAAAGAACTTCTAGAAGTTGTTAAGCCAAACACTCAATTGTTTTTTTTTTGAAAATACTTCTCTAAAAGCTGTAGGCTAAAGCTGGTTTTGCAAAAACTATAGCAGGGCCAAACTAGCCCTTAGAGAAACGGAGAGAGATAGAGTGACGAAGAACAACATTGAGGAGCTGATTCGAGCCACCTACGACCTTTGGAGCTCAATTCCTACCCCTCATAGTATCAATTGCTGCTCTGGAGAAGATTTCACTCACTCACACGATGATATCCATCTCCAGCCTTGCATTCCTTCCTCTCTCTCCATGGAGTAAACTCCCTTTCCACTTAGGTATGAAGAACCCTAGATTTGTATGTTAGAAGCAGTTATATAAACCTAGATTTGTGATACGTGGTTATTATATATTCAATTGAGGCAATAAATCAGAAATATATAAGTCTTTATCACATTCTTATATTCCTGCTTTGACCTAGAACGATAGTCTCTGAATAGGTAAATAGGAAAACCTGAATTGGAGGTAGTAAATTGATTTCACATGAGTGAATCGGTTCATTGCTATGTACTAGAATCAAATCCCAATATGTGTATTATCAAATTGCCTAGGTAGTTTATTCCGGTGAAGGATAGTCTCCCGCAGGGTACTCTATTTATGAGGGTCTGGATTGCTTTAGTCGAGATTTCTGACTATCTGAGGACTTTTCACAGTATAAATATCAATTGAATCGAATTGGAGGAATTACAAGTTGACCTAACTGCAGACTAAGGGGACGCTTACATGAGTGATCTCTCTCACATTGGAAATTAGAACATTTACTTGCTTATTTCCAGCTTTGCATGCAAACAACTTCCCTACACTTTGATTGCTAGATAATAGATAATTTACTGAGTAGTTAGTACATGTAGGACTTAGGGTGTCAATTAAAACTGAACCCAATATACTACATTCCTTATTTATGATTGATTATACTTGGTCGTTTCTTACTGTTTCCGTATTGGTGAGTAAAGTTTTTGGCGCAGTTGCCGAGAACGGCTAAGTTATTGAAGAAAAGTGAAAATCTGTTACTTTAGCTTTACTTTTCTGCAATTTTCTTTCTACCTTATTTTCCCCTTCATTGGTTTGGTTTTCAGCTTTTTACTTTAGCTTCACTTCTCTAGTTGCCCTTGGTGTTTTTTTTTGTTGTTAATTTCATTTATTCTTGGAATTTAGAACTCTCAATGTTGCTTTTCACTTGGTATTCGTTTGTGTGTATGCAATATCACGAAAATGCAAGAGTACACGAGAGGGATTTTGGCGGCCTATATGACATTTTTGGATGCAAATTGAAAGCTTGGGCACCATTTTTATAAGGTCTTGCCCCTCAACAGCAAATAGTAGCATTTGCAACTCTAAAAGGAACAATAATCACCAACTTTATTCTTTTAAAGCTAGTGTGATATAATCATTTGGCAAGAAATTACTCATGGAACACAAAAGTGAAGCTAGGCAACTCCTCCAAAACTATGTGTCATGATAAAAAAAATCAATATGATACAAGTATTATAACTGTTAGATCTGAACAAGGGCCTGAGTTTCACATTCCATATTTCTCTTCTCTCCATGGCATTACTCATCAAATGTCATGTGTGGAAACCCATCAACAGAACTCTTGAGTAGAAAGGAAACATCAGGACATCCTCAATGTTGCTAGATCTCTCAAATTCCAATCAGGGATGCCCCTAAAATTCTGGTCAGACTTTGTTCTTCATTTATTCTACCGAATCAATAGACTACCTACGATTTGTCTAAGGAGCAAAACACCATATGCAATACTCTATAAAAAACCTTCAGATCTCTCCCAACTCAGAGTTTTGGGTGTTTGTGTAATGCTAGCACACTTGAAAATGGTAGGATCAAATTCTTTCCTAGAGCTAGACAATGTGTCTTTCTAGGATTTCAACATGGGATCAAGGGGTACAAACTGTTTGACTTAGCTGATCAAAAAGTATTTTATTCCAGAGATGTCATCTTTCATGAATATATTATCCCATGCCTTGATTCTTTTCACCTCCTCCCACTGCTTCTGTTCCTTCTCCTCCTTTTTATTTTCATCAACCAACTTTCTTTGACATCAAATCCTCCACTCCACCTTTCCAAAATACCACTTTGAATCTTGACACACCAGGAGTTGATGACTCTCCATACACAAATATGGATGAATCATAACCTAACTCTACGTATCCAATCAATCCTCCTTCTCCTTCTAGTACACCAGTATCACCTACATCACCTTCACAATTTACCTCAACTTCTAACCCTTCTCCTACAACTCAAACACTCACCATCTCCTTCTTCTATTTCAATTGCCATTCGAAAATCCACTCTTGTCAAACTAGTAAGATTTAATGACTTTGTTATGCATGCTGATTCACACATTGACAAATACAAATATCCATGGGTTGTTTGCTTATCCTATGACTAGTGGTCTCCGAGATATATGAAGTATGTTTGTGTAGTTGAAACTACTGTTATTCCTTGAAAATTTGAGGAAGCAGTCAAATACAAATGTTGGAGGGATGCCATGAATGCAGAATTAAGGGCTTTGGATGCAAACCAAACAGATCTTACCTTGGACGGCTACATTACCTCACAATCACTCATCCAGATCTTACCTTCACTGTCCAACAGCTTTTTCAGTACCAAGCTTCTCCCACTGTTGAACATTTACAGCTTGTTTACAGGGTATTGAAATATTTGAAGAATGCCCCAGGACAATGACTTTTGTATCCTTCTTAGTATGATATACAGTTATGAGGATATAGTGACTCAGATTGGGATACATGATGAGATACATGACGTTCTACCATAGGCTATTGTGTTTCCCTAGGAAAATCACTTATAATATGGAAATCTAATAAACAGGGAACTGTTTCTCATTCCTCCTTCGAGGCTAAGTACCGAGCCCTTGCTCAGCTTACTTGTGAGATTGTTTGGGTAAAAAGACTTCTAGAAGAGTTGTACATTGAACATTCGAAGCCAATAGAAGTCTTCTGTGACAATTGATCATTCATCTACTTCGCTGAAAATCATGTATTTCACGAACGAACGAAATACATTGAGGTTGATTGTCACCTGGTACGACAGTTTCTTCAGTCCAAATTGATCACTCTGAACCACCTATAGACAGAGAATCAGGTAGCCGATATGTTTACAAAGGGGCCTGATACAATCCTGGTATCGATCAAATTCCATCCAGGATTGATCATCAAAGAGGCCAAGTCGAATTCCGAGAAAGAAACAGAAAAATGTTCGTGTCATTTTCCGTGTTCAAGTAGTCTACTTTGGGAGGCCATAGATCTCAATTGGCGAGGTGTAAATTCGAGTTTGATGGTTTGTTTTGAAGATGAGATGTTTATCTATCCATTGGTATGCTCTGGAGCTCGAGAAGAAGTCCAGAATGTCATTTTCCAGGCTGTTCAAAAGTGTATATGGAAAGCTGAAAACTGCCAGAATTTGGCTAATGCAGAAAACGTGTTCATGAAGCCTACTTTGGAGCTCAATTCGAGAAGTATGAATTTGAATCGAGTCCATAGGATTCTACCACATGAAATTAGATATGTTTGTCTACAAAGGCAAGGCATTGTAAAACAGAGTTTTATTTTCCTAGTTCAATTAAGATTTGATTGTTTGCTATTTTTTAGTGCTTGTTCGTATTAGAAGGTATCTAGCACTATTCTGTACATGTGTAACCCTAGCTTAGGTTTATTTAAAAGCTTTCTTTTACGTTTATTGAATTGAATAGAAACTTCGGTTTTGCGCAAGTTTGCAAACTTGTTTGAGTTTGGTGGATTCCAAGCTCGTGAGCTCTTGTATCGATTAAATAGCCTCTTCAATCGTGGTCGGGCATCTACATTTTAATCCAATCGAGCGCCCCCCATGTGTGGAATCGTCCTTTTGGTTCCGTTTTATCCAAGTTCGTATTAAGAAAGCTTCATTCTTGATTCAAGCTCAATCGATCCTTCGATTGAGTCGTTAGCTGCGTTACTTTGGTCTCGTACAACCCCCCAGGGTTGACCCATACTTACATGTTATTTAAAAAAATACACGCAAATGTTACTTTTTACAATAAAACAAAGGGGAAAATACTTTATAAATGAAAAATAGTGATAGTAGAATGAGTAATTGAGTATAACAAGTTGAAAAATCAACTCTACCTAGTTGAAGAAGAGTCAAATAGGAGAAATATATATCTACCCTGTAAGAAATTGAGATAAAATGTGTTTAGAATGTGGAGAGGCAGGGCAGGAGGGGCCAGACATAGATACCCATGTCCCGCCGTTGGTACTGTGAGTTGGATAATACCCGCCACATCACGAGTCAGGTCCGATAATACCCGTGGAGCGAATTCAAATTGCCATCACTGACAGATCTCTCTTTCTTAAGGTAATTAGTCCGATTGATTTCCCATCGAGGAGGATGAAATAACGGAAACTGAAGGATAGTGAAGAGAGACAAGACCTATTTTTAGGGATTCGTGTGGTAGGATTGAGATAGAGGCATGTTGCATGGGGTTCACAATAGTGATGGGAAAGGATGGAAAAGGAAGAAGAAATTGAAATGATATGAAATGAAGCTAGCCCATCTACTGCCTTTTTTCACAAAAAATATTATATAAAATTTCCTTTCGAATATAATTATTGCTTTGCTTTGCTTGTTGGGCACTTTGTGGCAATCACATGTCAATCGGGAGTGTGAGAACACAAAGAAAGAAAAGAAGACTGTGGCAGATGAGAGGCGAGGAAAGGAAAGGAAGGGAATGATGGATGAAGGAAGTCAAATATATTATTGCATTGCGTGGAGGAGATGAAAACAGTGTTAGGACAATTATATGATGCATACATATCTCTGGCTGCCAGGGAAACTCATCAAACAACTTGGGCAGCAATGCTACTGTCTGTAAAAAATTTACTAGTCATAGGGCTAAGGCCAAGGGCCTTAGGCTAGGCTCCAATGTGGGAAACCTTCTTATCCGAAATTTTGGCTCTATATTTTTCATGACCTTCAAATATTATCTATTGCTTTTAAAACAAAAAGAGCAGTTTGTCTATCGAATAGTTAACAAATAACTAAATAAGTGATTGTGAGGCATTTGCATCTCTTTTGATTTTCGAATGGGGTTTATAGTTTGATTTTTGATGGAGACCGTTGATAACTCACAACTTTTTTCATCTACAAGCATCGGGTGGGTGTGTTTCATCATCCCCTAAAAATTTCACTAAATTTTAATGTTTTCTTAACAAAAGAAACACATTTTCACTTAAACTTGAGGGGGAAAATTACTTTTCATTTTAAAACCCACAAACTAATTGATTCTACTATCCATTTTGTTCAAATATCTCAACCAACTATCTCACAGCAATCTCACATGGAACATAAGATTTAACTTTTGAATAATAGTTATCATCAGTGGCGGATCCAGAAATTTTTTATAGGGGAGTCCTCCTTCGAAAATTAAATTAAATAATTCATAAATAAAAAAATATCCGACTAGTACAAATTTTAACAAAAGGCCACGACGTGTTTTCATATTCTAAAAAATATAAAATAGACTTGGTGTCTACACTGCTCAACAAATCTCAAATCTGTATATCCTATTATACAATAATTCACGAACTAATCGCCTATTCGATTTCTAACCTTGTTCTTGATGTAACTCATAGTTGAAAAGACTCTTTCAACACTTGCCGTGTAACCATAAAATCAATTCAAGTTAAGGGTAGCCCGTAATTAGTTTAATTGTTAGGTTTTGAAAATAGTTGGGGATAAGGAATAACATTTTTACTATTACATAGTGTTTAAAATAGAACAAAAAATGAGTTGCAACCTAATGGAGAATATGCTTAATAATAGTAGTGTCATAGGTTTGAATAACACTGACTACCCGTTTTAATCATATGCAAACTACTACCGTGGGTTGGATAATCGTTTTTTCAAATTTTAAGTGTGTTACAAATTATCAATTATATTTCTTTTTATCCATACAAAACTACAATCGGAGGTTGGATACTCGTTTTTTCAAATTTTAGTGGTGTCCTGCATCATATATCCGCCCTAGTTATCGTCACATCAAACAATGTTTATATTATTTGTGAAAAAATTAAAATAATCAATACATTAAGAACGATACAAGTATCATAATTATCTCAACCTTGACAATGAACTGTTACCAAAAAAAAAAAAAGTTGTCAAAGTCATTCTTCTCGGCCAGAGCCGTACATGCAAGACCCAAATGGCTGGTCCACTTCATCTCTTCTTCTTCTCCTTTCACATGAAGCTCTAAACCTGTCCACACGCATACTTGTCATTCTATAGTCTAATAATCGAGTGAAAACCTCGTAAACACTACATATTCACTTAAGTAATGTTCAATCCTTCAACCATTATGAACTCCAATTACTGAAAAGCCAACTGAAAAAACTAGTAATGTTACCATCCCAAGAACTGATTGAATAATACCTCTTTGATACCTCTTTCTTTTTGGGTTTTGACCGGATAGATAGATAGATAGATGCTAGCTGATTAGTGGTTTATTTTATGGTAACTACAGTCAACAAAGGGGGACATGATTAATCCAATTCTTGTTTACATATGTTCGTCGTTTTCCACTAATTCGTTGTTGTACGTTTTGTGGTTAGTTCTTGGGTTGTTATCTTATGTCACATTCTCTGTTCTTGCTTTTGCTCTCTCACAAGATATTGTGGACAATCTCAATCTTCATTTGATCATGTGATTTGATTCAGAATGATATGTCCATCTTCATATGCATAACAATGAATAAGAGAACATGTGAGATAGGACCAAAATGAAAGACTTTTCATAGACATAGGTTGTATTATGTAATTAGCTGGGATTAGGTAGTAAACATGTATTAGGTTTAGGTGCTTGATTGTAATGACTAATTAGCCATATATCCATTATAACAAACCAACAGGTTTTCCTGCACTTTCTCTCTCTTCTCATCGACGACTTCCTTTGTGTATACATACAATCGTCGGAGGAAAAATCGATACGTTTTCCACTTTAATCAATAAAATCATAAAGTTCAATTGTGAATTTAATAATAACCCAAAAATCATGTATAGTTTACTTGTAATTTAAGTATATGGTTATGAACTTATCCGGTAGAGCTTCTGAATTTCATCTAACGAACACTTAAAAGAAAATTTTATGCATAAAAGTCATAGTTAAAAAGGCACGCTTAATCTTACGCTTAGGCACGCCTAGGTGCAAGGCAATGGAAAAATGCCTCGCCTAGGATCTCATGCCTAATTAGATACTAAAACACGTCAATGGAGTAAGGCAACATATAAGTCTCTCCTAAACATTAGTAGATGGAGCTAGAAAGTCAATATTAAAGAAGAAAATCAACATCAACTATGAAATCAATTTTCTATATCAATATTTTCAATAGCTCAAGAACTTTATGAGTTATTCAGCTATGTTTTTATCATTAAGTGTTGAGTAAGTTATTAATCATTTTAACTGAAGTGAGGAAGTGTTGAGATTATTATTTCATTGATCATGCAATGCGAATATCTATTTTTCTTCCAATACCTAGGCACGCTTAATCTACACCTAGACGAGCTAGGCACTAGGCAAAGTCTCAACGCCCGCCTTCCACTTAGCGCCTTTTTTGAACCTTGGTATAAATGCATAGCTTTGCTGTAATTTTGGACTATATCATCATACTCAACACATGTCGGTGAATAAAATATAAAATTTGGTCACCAAAATCGAAGTTCAGGCTATGGTGTGTATCATATAAATTCAAATTTGAGGGTGTAACATGCACAAAATCATAGAGGATATTTAGATTGTACATAGCACTTGTAACTTGTGAATGCTTCATCCACCTTGACCTCGTCCATTGCTCGGACACTGCTTGCTCCTTCTTCTTCTTCCTCAACCTTCCTTCCTTCTTCAATTCGTTCCTCCCCTTGGAAACATCCAAGATCTCCCTCTACTTCAATTCTCACTTCCTCCAATTCAACCTCTTCGTTCTCCTTCCCATTCATGTCTCCAAACACGGTTTGGAGGGCAAGATGCCATGCAAGATCGTAGAAAGGATTATCTTGCTCCTCCACACTTGTGGCTTGGTCTTCGAAGTTTCTCTCGGGAAGGGGAAAGTGATGAGAGTTGTCAATGTAAACTTCTTGGCCATCCTCACCATAGGAGCTCTCGGGGGTGAGTTCCTCTTGCTCCACACGGTTGTCATTAATCTCCCTTTCAACCTCCTCGTTCTCCTCCAATGATGAGAGGCGTTAACTTACACAAGGACGTGCCACCTTCTATTCTAATATCAAACCGAGAGGAGGGAGAGGTTGGAAATCGGTTATGGAGCTTGCTCTTCCAAAATTCTCCATGGCAAGCTCCAATTTGGACTTCTCTTTGGGTTGTGGGAGATCCAAGCTTGAGCACCCTTCATCGGTGCCTCGGGCAAACCGCTCCACCAAGAGCTCCAATTCGCTCTTTGGCTCCGGTTGTGGAGTAGCACATGGTCTTGAGGAATGTCCCATGAATGCTTCCATTGCCAACTCCAACTTGGATTTCTCCTCGGGATGTGAGGAAAATCTGCTTGATATGGGAAAGTCTTTTCATATCCCTATCGGTATGATTCTTCTTCTTGGAAGGGAGGTTGATCATAGGACCCGATTCCTTGGCTTCCACTGTCTTGCTCACTCCATGAAGCTCCGGGGTACCCTCATTCGGGTGGTTGTGGATACCCCCACATGTTGTAGAAGCCATTGGGATCCATGATTCAACCTACAACGACAAAAACATAAAAAGAAATCAAACAAACACAAACCACCCTTCAAGTGAAGAGTGGATAAAAAAAACTCAAAACAAAACACAAAATGGCTAAAGTAACGACCTAACCCTTTTTCAAATAAACTAGAATGGTTCCCCGGCAGCGGCACCAAAAACTTGACTCGTTCTAACTACAACATCCCGATCGACGGCCAAGTATAACCGTCGACCGGGTGTAGCATAGAGCAAGCCAGAAATAAGAATATATCGTACCACGGGGATCTAGGCTTACCCTACTTCATGTTTAGGGTTCGTTATCTAGCCAACCTAGGATAGTATTAGGGATTAATAAAACTAAACTAACTAACCTAGACTAACTACTAACCTAGCTATTTACAAGGTGGGGAATGACCCGGAACGGCGAATCAATGGATGGATAGTGCTTTTTCCAACCTAGGGTTTCGTATAATGCTAGGAGACCGGTTGAATCAACTCCCTCGGGGACTATCCAGAAAATATACGATAGGAGTGACCCGAAGACACCAAAAGGGGTGCTCTAAAGGGATTATCTCCCTCCTAGCTCAACAACTCAATACATGAAAATGGAAACCCAACTCATGTCATTCATGAAAACATCCATCGATTAAGTAAAATTATCAATCAAACATGGAGTTTGTCACATACATCAACATTAAACCCAAATCTAGACCTAGGGTTCTTAAACCTAAGAGAAGAGGATGAGTTTCTAGAGAGAGAAGAGAGGGATAACAAATTTGAGCTCAAGATCTTCTTCTTCTTCTAGGCTTAATTATTTATTATTTATTTAATTTATACGAGCAAGTTCAGTTATGTTAGTCATTTTCTTTTTACCCATTTTTTATTGGATTTTATCAAATATTTTTACTTTTCAGAATTAACTCACTTTCTTCGGGTTGAAACCACATTATTGGTGTGGAATTTTTGGTGAAGTCCGACTATATCTCTTGGCAGATTTTAATCTCTTCGGTTAGAGATTTTTAGCACCTTGTGGTGCCTTTGTAGCTGGTTTCTGTATAGAAAAATTTAGTATTGTGAAGTTATGATCGAGTATCTCCTCAACCTGTGATGGAAAGCAAGTCTCGTTAAATGATTTATTCAATTGTGACAAAGAATCTTCAAGGATGTGCAACTGACTCGGTCGGCTTCTCAGGTGATGGAACTATTCCATTTGACTTTCGTAATTCTATTACGGTATTATCGATGATCATATCAAATTACTTGTCTTTAGTGAGGCTATGTGATTGTACCTTACCCTTTAATGTATTGATTGTTACATATTGCAGGGTCTCTCAACTGATCAACATGGATCCTACATCGAGGAAGCATTCTCTTCCCAATGCATGAGCCACTTACATGGAAGTTTCTTTTTTCTCTCTTCCTGCCCCTCGTGTCAGTTTGGTGTCTTTTGGCTCCTTGGAGTTTTCTCATAGCTGCCCACCTTGTGGCATAACAGGCTCTTTCAATGGGAATCCGGTTGCATACGGATTACCGTTCTTTATTATTATATGTTTTGTATTTTGTTGTCCGACCATGCCTTGGGGCTTATTTTGGATAAAAAAACCCTTGTCTTCAAGATCCACCCAAGCCTCCCATTAAGCTCCAAGATCACTCTAGCACTCTCTCTCTCTCTCTCTAGAACTCTCTCTCTAGAACTCTCTTTGGTGTTTTTGGGCGAAACCCGAGAGAGGGAATCGAATTTCTCTCCAAAAACCCGCTCTCCCCTTTCCTTCAGCTCAACCTCCTTTAAATACCCAGATCGAGCTGAGTTCACGGCCGTGAACACCTAAACGCGTATGTGAACTCATTTTCTTAGCCAAAACGCACCGCTTCACTCTCTAGGGTTCACGGTTTGCACTCAAAGTTCACGGTCTTAGAGACTGTAAACTACCTAGTCGTTAGTAATTTCTGGAACCCTCCTAGACACCTCGCTGTTCACGGTTTGTGGTTCCAGTTCACAACCTTAGAGGTCGTGAACTTCCATGCCAGGTCGTGAAATGCAGCTGATTCCTTCTCTTTGCCCGGTCTTCGCTCCATTTCTTCCAACCTTCGACTCCGGGGTTGGTTTCACATGTTAGGATCTGACACACACGAAACCTAGCATAAACCAACCTTTTAGGAGTTCAAATGTCACAAACGTAAAGTGGAAACGAGGGTAAAAGGTGTACAATTAGGCCCGAAACTACATAGCTCATAATAAGATCAGAATAGCTAGCCCATAATACCTTTTTGGACTTTGCTACGGTGACTTGCAAGTCACCATGACTTGGACAAAACGGTTGACCTCTTCACTAATATGGTCTACCTATTTGGACAAAATGGTTGACATCTTTGCTAGGATGGTCGACCAGATGTACTATTTTCAATTTTGCTATGTTCAACAAACGACCGACCTCTTCCTCTAAAAGGTCGACCACTTTATAAGAAAACGGTCTACCACTTCCATCAAGTTGTATAGCTCTTTTACCAATCAGTCTACTACTTTCAATAAACGATCGACTTGATGAACCATTGCTAGTTATATAATCATAAATAATTAGTCCAATAATAATAGATATGCTTGTTAGTAAGAGATTTAAAATTAGCTCAAAGGGTGCAAGCATAGATGACAGGTTTCTCGAGTGATTGCTCTCCCGTAAATTTGGAAAATGTTATTCATATTTATTTCTTATATTTGACTTACTCTATAGAGACTCTCTATAGAGACTTTCATCTTTTCTTCAAATTCTAAGTTTTCTTGTTTTTTATCCTATCATTGTCTTGTGACTGGTTGCTTCAAGTGGTAGACCACTTGGTGGAATTGGTAGAGCATTTTCTTGAAAAGTGGCCAAAAAGAAACGTGGGAGGCGAGAAAACCTATGCGCCAGTACCCACCACTCCAACCCGTCATTTTAATTAGGTATGTACTTATTAATTATTAGGTTCAAATTTTGGTTTAGCCTAATCATTAAAAATAGAAAATATCAAGGCTCAAAAAAGCGCTAGTATATATATATAAAGTAAAAGCATGTTTATGTTCACTAACAATTCTCTTTGATTGGAACTAAGTTTATGGGATCTTATGATACTTTGATGAGATTCATTTTACATTTGTGACCCATTGGTGAAACTAAGAATTATATTTAGTTTAGTTGCCTTAAGCATAAAGGTTCCTAAAGGGCAACTATCAGGAAAAAGTAAAGGAAAACCATAGAATAAAAGAGATGATAGTTTTAAATATTTTGGGGGAAGAGAAATTGAATGGGTGGAGCAACATTGTAAACCCGATTTAGCAAGTGGTATGGTTTGATTGGAATACAATTGATTTATGCCGGTTTAATAAAATATGATGAAATATAAAAATCATTAACATCAAATGAATTTAATAATCATATATAAATACATATTCGAATACAATATACATTAATATATAAATGAAATATAACATTCCAAATAAAATACTAAATACTTATATCTAAATATAATATTTAAGGTTATTTGAATCCAATAAATAACATCAACATTTAACTTTCAAATTCATGAAGTAAATAAATAAAAAAATAATTTTCTAATTAAAATTTTCAAAATAATATTATTTTGTATAAAGGTCGCAAATCGGTCATATCGATGATATTCCAGCCAGTTTCATGACTGACACCAATTATTCTAGATTTAACCGGCCGACATTCCATCGGCTTGACAACCATGGGTGGAGGCGACACCCATCACAGCAATATCCATCAGCACAAACAACACTCAATTAGGTTAGTAAATTGAGATGAAATTTTGGACTTGAACTTTGATGATTTGGGCTATGTTAATTATTCAAGGAGACCAAAACTACTATGTGCACATGAAAATCCCACTGGTGCCATTTTTTTATATAGTCTAATTATAAATTGTTATGCCTAACTTAGCTTACATAATTATTGATTTTATAAAATAATAAATTGTCAAGAGAAAATTCGATATAGGTAATGGAAATTCAAATTGGAACAACTAATGCCAATGCCAGTATGTTGACATCTGCAGCAAAGCGCAGGATGTTTTCTACTTATAATTAAACAAAAGAATCAGAGCCTTGATATTCGTGACTATAGCATAATGATAAAAACATCGATTCAAGATAGAGCAATTATTGACTCAAATACGATTATCTCGATTATGGAGAGTAACACCAACGAAAGCCATAAGCCAGACTTGTATAGGTTAAATAACCTTTCACCTTGATCGAGTCAATACTTATGATAATTGTAACATCTCATAGGCGAATTCCACATTGATATAATACTGGGGAGATCTATGATTAATAAGTAATAAACCGACCTTAAACTGACAAGACTTGTTTTTGGGTGAAATGGAGGAAGAACTTCGAAATTAAACGTGCTCAATGTGGAGCACCACAAAGACAAGTTACCTTATGAGAAGACACATTGATATGCAAATCAAGGCAAAATCCGCGAGGGAATAACCCCAAAGCGGACAATATCTTGTCAGAAAAAGGTTTGAGATGTTACAGTTTTGGTCTACAACAGCCTTAATCGTGTTTGGTTGCTTCTGCTTGTGTTCTTAGCCAATTGTTGTTTTCTTTGATCTAGTCCCTTCCCCCACGAGTGTTTCAAATGGAAGGATCATGAATCGCAACCCACAATTCAAGGGTTTTTCTTGTAACTCACAAGCGGCAGAACGACGTTGGTGTCGCTAAACCTTTACTTTATTAATTGGATACAAAACTAATGTTGAACTTACATATTTATAGTCTTAGAAAAGCCTAATACTATTCGACTCGCTCTCCTATTCGGATACCCTAACCCCCTAACACACAAATCATATAAGGAAAAAGACACCCACAACCCACGACCCAAAAATTCTAAAAGCCCAATCATAAAATATCGTCATCAATCCTTCGCCCTCAAAGAACATTGTCCGCAAGTTTCTGATGTTGACGAATCCCACCTAGGATGACGACGATAACAGTTGTAGCTTTTGTAGCATCGAGACTTTGATAGCCTCCTGAACTTCCAGCTTGCAGCTCGAAAACCGTTCTTCTTCCTCGTATAGGTTGCTGCACGGACTAGGGCCGAATGGAAATAGAGACAATGAGTCATCATAATGACTATCATGATCATATTGGTCTCAAAGAAAAATCGACCTCACATGCTTATAATTTGGAAGGGCTATATATGGCTGCCTCAAAACCAAATTTCCATGGCCATCAAAATTAGAACGTCTCACCTTTGGATGGCATGTTATCAGTTGCTTGATGAGAGACCCGAAAGTGCTTCCTTGTCGAACAACAACTTTGCCTCTCATGGATAGAGTTTCAACTCCTACTTCCTTCACATAGCTTTCAGATCGAGGGATGATAGCCTCGTTTTTACACCATAAAACTTGTCTTGTACCACATTGGTGAGTTACAAGATAATCAAGAAATTTATAAGGCAACATTAATTATAACAATTAATGTTGTTTAAATTGGGCCTTATGGATATTGATTTTAAGCCCAAGTCACTAGCTCATTAATGAGCATGGACATGATTCAATAAGGGACATGGACCTCTCGTAGGAGGCCATGTTGTGCCACGAGATGGCACAAAAATATTCTAAGTCTGGAGAGGGACGTGATGCTTCAATGAGGAGGGACCATGTCCATCTAGAATTTAGAAGCACATGTCATCTCAAGGAAGACATCATGGAAACATGATTGTGGCCCCCTCCGGTGTACAATATATTCTAAGTCCGAAGAGGCATGTGCTGCTTCAACCAGAAGGGCTATGTCCATCTAGAATTTACAAGCACATGCCATCTCAAGGAAGGCCCCAGTATGGTCAAAAATATTTTAGGTCTCGAGAAGGACATGCCACTTCACGAAGCGGCCATGCCGCCTCACGACCAAGACCAAATGAGTGAAAAATAAACTAAGTCGGGAAGGAGTACAGGCCGCTTCAAGGAGAATCACGTGCCGCTTCAACTAGGAGGGCCATGTCCATCTAAAATCTATAAGCACACGTCATCTCTAAAAGGAGACAAAAATGACTAAGTCTGAGAGGTCTATGACGCTTCACGAGAACGGGCATGGACGCGAGACAAGATGAGACGTCCATGACGAGTCATGAGAAGGGTCATGGACGCGAGACAAGAGCCTTAGGCATAATTGAAAAATACTAAGTATGAGAGGGCCAATGTCGTGTCACGAGAAGGCCCGTGTCCGCCTAGAATCCAGAGGCACGTATCGTCTCAACAAGACATGGACATGAGAGGAGGAGTTTCCACCCCCTTAAGTCATGTGATCATGGCTCTTATGGTGTACAAAAATATTCTAAGTAAGAGAGAGACGTGCCACCTCAACAAGGAGGGACATGCCCGTCTAAAATCTAGAGGGACGTGTCGCTTGATGCGTGACAAGAGACCCTAGGTGTGGTTGAAAAATACCAATTATGAGAAGGTCGTGTCATGGGAAGGGCCACAGACATGATTGAGAAGTCCATGGTCACGAATGAAGAGGTCATGTTGCCTCATGATCAAGACCGACTGACCCAAAATATAATAAGTCTGGGAAGGACATGCCGCCTTACTAGAGGGGCCATGTCTATGATTGGGAGGTCCATGCCGCCTCACGAGAGGGACCCTGGACACGAATGAGAAGGCTGTGGTGGTGGAGCACTATATCACTAGTGACTAAGTCCCAAGAGGGTCATGAACATGAGTAAGAAGTCTATCACCATGAGGCAAGAGGACCACGACCCCTTTGAGAGACACCACATGCTCATAAAAAAACTAGCACGACATGAGATTTGGAACAAGACCAGATGAGGCAAGCTACACTCTAAGATCCACGACGGTTCTAAGAGAACACCTAGGAGGTTGAAGGAGTAACCACCACTCCGAGAAAGTAGGGAGCGGTTCTTTTTGGGAGTTATCCAAGAAGCGGTATTCTACGATAGTTACTCCCCATGGCTATAAATAAGAGGAAGGGTCGACAGAGATAGGAGGTTCCACAACCAACCATTTGACGTCTACGTCAAACTTTATCATTTTCTCTGCAATGTAGCCTTAGTCTTCGTTGGAGCTCTCACTGAACCTCCGTAGGCGTAGAAGTAATTGAATTTAGATCTTGTTCCCAAAAACTATCAATCAAACACCCTCGTTCGAACTTTGTTTGAAGAGGTGTGAGTCGTGTCTTAGTAATCGTTGTCCAAAGAAGTCAAAGTGCAATCAATTTCAATTCAACGCAATTTTTCTCACCGGAAAACACCTCACCTAGGTCTTGTTCACCCATGCGCATTGTTTCCTTTCCGACGATCTCATTGACGGGGTTCTTGATATCCTCTGCCACCCTGATTTCGTTGGCGTCGATGCAGGCTACATCGACATCGCTCTGCTTCCCACCAGTGATGGTTACATGGTTGTGGTTGGGTTCCAACCTTTTCAATGGATGCTCCCAATCACGACATAGCGCTGCGGTTTGATTGATGTCACCGCAAGCTTCCATAAGTTGCCTCGGCCTTCTTGCGAGTCTCCTTAGCGCTAGGGCGTGGATCCCGGTCAGGTCGAGGACCATGCCACCCATCTCAGTAGGATAAGCAACCAGGCTCTGATATCAATTGATGAATCGTAACCCACGATTCAAGTATGTTGCTTGTAACTCACAATCGAGAGAACGGCGTTGATGTCGATAAACCTTTACTTTATTAATTGGATACGGAAATAATATTGAACTTACATATTTATAGGCTTAGAAAAGCCTAATACTACCCGACTCCCTCTCCTATTCGACTACCCTAACTCCCAACACAAAAGGAAACAACTCACAAAAGAAAAAAGACTCCCACGACCCAAAATCCCCAAAACCCAATCCGAAAATATCCTCATCAAAGGAATACCATATATTTGATCTCTAACCTTTACTCTCTTTCAAAGGTTACATTGCATCTTCAAAATAAGCAATTCATGGAGCATGAAAGGACTGATACCTACAACTTAACCCCACCCACTTAGTCACTCTGACTATATCATCCAGCTTCCAGCAAATTAAAAAGATACAAAGAAAAAATGAACTCTCTTTCTTTGAAGATTTTGAATTGATATATAGTTCAATTATATGAATAAGAGGTTTGATAAGTTAACTGGAAATGTATAAAGAAACAAGAAGGAAGACTCACGTCATAGGCCCAACAACAAAGCTTGTAACCCACGAGGGCCTCAATGCAAAAACAAGAAACTAGTCAACTCTTGAATGAGCCTTACCATCATTCCTTTTATATACTATAGTCGGATTGTGGCCCTAAAATACCTTTGCATTGCATAACTTGCAATTTGGATAAGAAAAAGCAAGCAAACTCGAAATGATCCTAATTACATTTTTATTTTATGTGTATATGAAAAATTTATTTATTATAATTTGAGTTACCGAGAGATACTAATTCAAGAGATAACATAAATAGAGAGTTCGTCGCGTAGAATCTCAATGCAACCTCAAGAATTACGAATCATCCAACTCGTCAAAATGATTATTAAGAATTTTTCACTCTCTAACTAACGAAATACTGATATTATATGTGAATTACCTATCTTAAGTATTTCCTTTGGACCTTCCAAGGGAACAAACATAATTTATTTATCGTCACCAATAAAGTTATAATATATAATGCAATGAACAAATTTGAAATATAAAAATTTTGATGGTGCATTTTATGAACCATGTGCTCAGACAAAAATAGTGATGAATGATGATTGTTATAAAGATATATATTATTATTGGGATTTTCCCCCAAATTCCCTAAGGAAAAAAGTGGAGGTATGGGCATATATATTGTGCTTGACAGAATTGCAATATTATTATTACACTATAGTTGAAAGATGAGTTGTGTCTTTCAGTTTTTCTTTTTCAGAAAGCCAGCCAACTATATAATATACTGTGACCAAGCAGTTGGCTTACTTTTAATTATAAGAAATTGTAGGGCATAACATTAGATCGAGGAATATGAAAACCATATTATCAAGTAAAGAGAATTGGAGAATGATATATGGATTTGTCCCCTTACATAATCAGAACAGCTCCATGCTTTTTTATGGAAAGGATAAATAAGAAGAAAATTGTGAATTATGGATAGGGAAGCCATGTCTCGCGCTATCAGCTATCTTGATATCATTGTTCATTTTTTTTAATGGTAAATAGATTGAATTCATAGATAGATCGATAGATTCATGAATTTGAGTTAAATAAATTGGTGAATTCATGAATTGAATAATATGAATTGGCGGATTAAATTCATGTACCCAGGTGACATATAAACATTTGACTAATATGTAAAATTTGAAAAGTTCAGAAACAGAAAAGTCATAATAAAAATTATAGGTATCAAAACATAAAGTTTCAATAATAGTTTACTTGAATAATTAAAAATTAGGTTTCAATATTTAAAATATAAAAGCTAATAGATATTAAACTGTATTTTTCCAAATATCTAACCAATTCAATTGAATTTGGATTAAATTGATTGAATTTGAATGAATAAAAATTGCCACCTCTACTCGTCTTGTGCCAGATCGGGAGCGTGAAGGGGGCAGGTCGACCCATATTAGTATTTAATTAAGAAAATATTTGAAACATTAGTTTTTTATTAATAATTAAGAAACAATATGTGACATGATAAATGTAGTCCAAATATTCAAGAAATTAAGTTTTTTATCAACAACTTTATTATAGGTAAATATAATGTAATAAAAGTAAAATCTTAAGTAATTTGAATAAATTAAATATAATATATGTAAGTGGTTCGAAAATGGGGTAGGTCGAGTTGACGAGAGTATCTATGTCCGACACGTCCCAAAACAAGTCAGTTACAACGAATCAGGTCGAATTTGCAATCCGACCTTAACCATTATCTTTTCATTTAAAGAGCAAAAGAACTCAATAGTTAAGGGGTTGTTTATAAGTGGCGAATGTCAAATCGTTGTATCGTAATAAATTAATATAAATATATGCATTGGTAAAATCAATGTATTTTGACAATAAATTATTTAGTTGTTGAGATTCTAATTTATAGATTGATTTACATAAAATTACTTTATGTGTAAATGTTACTTTTACGCTCTACTTTCAATATAAAACAAAAACTACGAGGATGTAAATGAAAAGAAAAAGTGGACACAAATTTAAAACCAACAATCTCCAATTTTAATTAGAGAACTAGCGTGGGCCCGGCCAGTTGGCCGGAGGAATGTGAGTTATGAAATTTTAGAATGTAATGGAGTGTATAGCTTATTATTGTATAGTTTTTTTGGAAACACGTGATAAAGATAGTGAATTTTAGCAGTAAAGAGGCATGGATGATGCAACGAATCAAAAATCAGCCTTATGAACCAAGTTCGAGTACCTGTTACCTTGTGAAACAGTATTATTTCTGGTAATATGATGAGGTGGAGTAAGTTTGATAGAAACCGAATTACAGAAAACAGACTAAAAAATCGCCTATAAAATACACTATAATTTAATCATTAGGATATCAAATAATTACATAATATATATTTGAAATTATAAAAATTGGACTAATTTAGTTGGTCGAGATTGAACCATTTAATAACTTTAAAATACATTATATTTTAGCCACTAAGATATAAAATAATAGCATAATATATGTTATGCTAGAGAAAATAACGTGTTTTAAGATGGCAAACCCATGATGTTCATTTGGTTTACTTGATGGCCAAATCCCGTATGGGTCAAACCCATTCAGCTCTTTTATTCTATGGTTAGCGGTTAGCCCATTAGAATCCATGTATTAGTTTATTGTTAAATTTTTTTCTTTTTAGCAATAAAAAGGAGTATTGTTTTTGCCATTTCATATATATCTTACCAACACAAAGAAGTAAAAAGGCTTAAAGAAAACCCTATATCCCCCTAAAAAAGCTGCTTAGTGCTCATCGGCTTATGGTTCACTTCCCTCTCTCGATCTCAATTATATCGTAGTCGGTAGCCACTTCTCCCCACCCCTGTTTTCCAGCCGTTAATTTTAGCTCTGCAAACTTTTTCCCTACATGTCATCCTCCCCCACGAACCTCAATTTCAACTCCCCCCTCTCGGTCTCTGTTTTTAATTTCTTAATCTTCCCTTCTCTTATCACTTGTTTAAACTCCTCTTTGTATATCTCCGATGCTAGTTTAGCGAAGAAGAAGAGAAAGCCACCAATCTTCAATAGTACTGTATTGTTACAGTGAAGCGATATTGTGGATTTCTTTGTCACTTATCTATTAGAACTTTCGAATGATGGAAAAAAGGGTGGTTGATTACGATTTGATTAGATGCCTCAATCTTTAAATTTTACTTGCATGCAATTTATCACCCTTCTTCATTTGCATGACTGGATCATTTTAGTATGCTTGGATTTCTTTTCATAGGGAAGGGATTATGCTATTAGCACACGAAAAAAGGATTGTAGAAATTATTTTGTAAACAATTATGAAGCTCACTTTTTCTAATTATTTCATTTATTCCCGTCGTGGGTGGAGTCCAGATCCAGCATCGGAACAATCCAAGACTCGGTTATGGTGATCGCTATGGAGGCACAAAACATATGTGACCGTAGCTGAAACTTTTTTTTTTTGTGGGCTGCAACAATCCCTAGGCCCGTTCAAGTTTGCACGTGTACGGTAAGTTGGCCCGTTCCACAGTGAAAGAGAAAAATATTGAACTGATGTTAAGAGATCATACCCTCCTACAAACGCTCCGGGAGCAGGAAATTTGAAATTGGAGAAGGGTTTTTTCCTTCCTGCTATCCTCCATTAATATATAGTAGAGTTTTGTAAACTTTTCTCCATTTCAAATTTCCTCCAATGAGAGTGAAAGTAGGAAGGATATTTTTGTCTTTGCAATTAATTATTTATTTCATAAAAAATATCAATATCAAGACTCGAACCTGGGTCTCTTCAAACAAAGATAACAGTCATAACCAATTATACTAAGTGTATTTGTTGTTCCTTTTTTAATACAAAACATACATGTATTGAAACTGTGAAAAGCATAGAACTTTTTCGTCATGATTAACAAGGGCACTAAGTCTACCATATGTATTTTCATGGTGCTTAATACTTCAATTTTCATGGTAGAGTTTCATTTAATTTTATCAATTTTTAGAATTCATGCTCTCTCCTTAATGTTTCGCTAAAGGTATATTGGTAATTGGCTAACATGGAAGAAACTATTTCCTTTATTACGTGTTGTGTCCTTGCATTTTTCAATATAAATTTAAATTTTGTGCCTTTTTTATCTTTGTTCTTATCTCTTTCTAATTTTCTCCGAAATTCCCTCCATCGTGCAATAGTTTGTGTGCTTTCACTTCCCAGTGTAAGGAGCATTTGAAAATCAACATTCGGGTATCTCTTGGCACTTGGGAATTTAGGCTGGGCAAGTAGAAGATTTCAACTCTCATATCAATCCATGGCGAATATAATGGAGTTCAATCAAGTAGTTATGGACTGACCTTGATTATCTCGCTCGATTCCTTTGCATTGGCATCACCCAATGGTTCTGTCTCTCCTCGATGTACTACCAGAAGAACTATTTTGTTGCTTCTACTGCTGAAGGCAATGTTTGATCAGTTATACCTTTCGCCTTTACTCATCTTCCTATACCAGGCATTGACCATTAATAGGTTTTCGGTTTCCGGCCAAGGTTAATCGCTTTGCACATGTAAGTCATTCATTTCTTCTCTATGTCTCATGGTTTTATCTTTCTGATTAATAACAAAACGACTTTTATTTCACGTTGTCTCATGAGCACAACATGCAGAATATCTATTTCTTTTGATCTTATTGCCTGATACGATGTTTAAAGCTCGGGGGATCTCCTACGTCATTTCTCCTCTTTCTGTTATTCGGTTTCAACTTCAATGAGTTTCTATCTTCATATAAGGTTCATCGACTTGAACTGGTAGGCTATTATTTCCTTCCCGATTTATCTAAGTTTGTTGTTTATGAATGATTTTTATAAAATATAGAAAATGAATTTGACCGATGGTTTGGGTACTATATTTGTTTGTAAGCAAAAGAGATGTTTGTGTAGAACAGGGCAGTTGTACTTTCCTAGAGCCCTGTCTACTTTTTTGTTGTTAGTTTCCGATACTTTATTTTTGTTCTTTGCTTAGCTATTGAAATAATAAATAAGATCAAAATTAGAAAAAAGGTTTCTTTTCAATTACAATATTTTCACAAATATTTGATTTTGTGATAACTAATGTTCTCCGCAACCATAATTTTCCTCATTAATTTTATTCTTATGGTCCAACTCACTAATCAAATTTTGATATTGTTTTAGAATTAGTTAGAAATTGAGCTTTCATGCAACATTCTAGGCGTTTGGGGTGTTGAACTTGGAGTAGAAGAGTTAGGATTGAGTTTGAGAATGAGAGTGGTGGGGGGAAGAAAAATTCAACTGTAGGAGGTTAAGGCAGAGAAGAGGGAGTTACTGAGGGTAGTGATCGAATTGAGGAAGGTGTTGAAAGACGCGGAAGCAAAACTGGAGCAGTTGAAGAGAGAGAAGTGAGAGATGATGAGGATATTAATGAAAATGGAGAGGATATTGAAGGACATGGAAGTGTGCTGAAGCAGGTGAAGGCATGCAAGGGGGGAGATGAGCATATTTATGGAATTGGAGATGAGTTTTGGTTTTAGCGAACTTATTAGAACTGCCCCTGAGGAAGATGAGTTGGCAAAACACAGGAAGGGGATTGAGGAGTTGAAGAGTGAGTTGACAAGAACCCCAATTGGAAGAGAAATTGAGGGCCGCAAAGAGAAGGTCCATCAAAGTAGCAGAAATGGAGTTGCAAAAGGAGGATTAGAAAGTGAATGTTTGGTTGAAACATATGCTTCTTGAGATTGAAGATAGAGTAGATAAAAATTTGGTCGTTCAATGGAGAGTGGTGGCTATTGGATCATTAGGTTTATGGTTTTTGCAGCTACCACAACCTATTTCTATCTTAAAACGAGTAATTATTGATTGATTTAATGAAGTAGGCCGATTCTTTATTCAGCCTGCTGGAACTGATAGATAAGGACTGTCTAATTTTGCGTCATATTACTTTGATCGAGTCTATTAGTATATTGGAGATAATCCAATTTTGTCGTTTGCTCTCAAGTTTTGATGGTCCTCTCTTAGCTGAGCTGTTAGTATATAGTTGACTTGAACCTACAACCCTCCATTTCTTTTTTATTAGTGGCATATTGCCCCCAAAATGAGAGCATTGAACCATTTACTTAGGATTGTGAGGTTTTAGATTCAGTTTCAAACTATCTATGGGTCGTGTGGGAATTCCAGTGAGCTTTTATACTCTATCTTTCTTAACAATCAACTAACTAATAACATATTAACTGGGCTTAATTATCATTATGAAAATGAGATGTTTTATACATTTTTATATTTTATTTTCTCAAATGATGATGATATTTCTCTGAATGTTCGACCTATATATTCTTTCTTTATGTTTCATCTCAATTGAAAGATTGTCAATAAAATTAAACGGGTTGATAAACTTTAACGTAACATAAAAAGTATAAAAAAATCAAATATAAACATTCCGGCCAACGGGCCAGGTTATAAGCTAGTTATATTATGTGTAGATTGTAGTAATTAAAACCCCACTTTTAAATCTGGAAGCAAGTGATGACTATCACAAAGCATCATATTATAAAAACTTATATGCAACCATGAGTTTATTTCACTCAAAAGAAACTTTGTTTTATATCTTAAAGATCAACATTATAGCTTGAATAGTTCAATTCGGCAATGATCTCAGGTCTTGCATATAAATTTTATGTAAAAATGGTATGATTGAAGCTATTTCGTGTTTTAACACTATCAGAATAGTCTTTATTTACTGGAAACTAACCACCCAAACATTTCAAATAAGAAAAATGATGATACTGAAAAGGAGTATTATAACAAAAGCAATAAAAAGTATAGTTATTTATCTTTAATCAACTCAAAAGTCAACCTATAAGATCAACCAAATGAACTGATGTTAAGATATCATACATTACTATCAAAGAAATTAAATAACCAGGAGCAGATCCGGTGAGTAACATTGTGGTGAGTAACCATGAGTAATTCGTCCACATTAGCATGACATCAGCATTCTCTCTCTCCTGGAAAGCCTTTAATTTTCCCCTCTTTAATATTTGACAGACGATTTCTCACTCATTTTAAGTCGAAATTTAATTTTTTTGCACAGTTAGATCAGATTAATTGTGCTTTTCAAAATGATATCCACTTTAATATTTTTTCGAACAAAAAAAATTGAGCCATTTTTTACCAGTCTATACCATATGGTATTTGACTGGTATTAAAATAAAAGCATACCTATGGTTTGAAAAAAGTACCATGGTGGTATGAACAAACCAAGACTTTGGGATGGTTGAATACATGATAGTAGAAATATATTAATTGTCATTTACGACTTTTAACATTGTATACCACAAGATACCACCCCGTACTAGGGTGGTATTGTATGGTATTGTATGGTATTTTTTGGTCCTGTAATTTGTTCACCCATAAATTTGTAGATCCAATATATCATGATGAACTCGTCCCTTCTGTGCAAATGTTTTCAAAAACAAATTAAAAACGAAGAAGATACCATACAATACCACCCCGTACCAGGGTGGTATTGTATGGTATTGTGTGGTATTTTTTGGTCCTGTAATTTGTTCACCCAGAAATTTGTAGATCCAATAGATCATGATGAACTCGTCCCTTTTGTGCAAACGTTTTCAAAAATGAATTAAAAATGAAGAAAATACCATATGGTATGCAGTTAGTACCGAGAGGTCAGAATTTTTTGTTCTAAAAAAATATTGAAAATTGATCTCATTTTGTAGAGCACGATGAACTCGTTCCACCTGTGCAAAAAAAATTAAAATCCGAGTTAAAACAAAAAAGATATGAGCCGATTAAGAAAGCTAGAGAAAATAAAAACGATCTTTAATTCTCTATCCTTATATCTGAATTTTATAAATGAAGGGTCCAGATTTGGTTATTGATGGATGCATAACCCATGGTTATGCACCCTATCTTGAGCCTAAATAACCCATCAGTCAGCTCTCCAAGCAAGAACACTCAACCTTTACATATTTACCCCTCCGAAAATTACTTTGCGTAACAATATAGGTGGAGTAGGTTAGGCGGTTCACGAGTCCGAGGGGAAGGTTTGGAGAGACGGCGATGTTGAGCCTTTAGTAGGATGGGAGCCCGGGACACAGTTTATCTTTAATCAACTCAAAAGTCAACCTAGAAGATCAACCAAATGAACTGATGTTCAGAGATCACACATTAGTGTCAAATAAACTAAATAACCCACCAGTCCACTCTCCAAGCAAGAACATTCAATCTTTCCATATTTAATCCACCGAAAATTGCTTTGTGTAACAATATAGGTGGAGGAGGTTAGGCGATTGTCGAGTCTAGTGGGAAGGTTTGGAGATACGGCGATGGTTGAGCGTTTAGTACGTAGGTCGGGACACCATTTAGACCTATTTACATTAGTTGCGGCTTTTCAATCCGCATTCGACAAATCAACATCACTCAATATTTCCATATTTACCCCTCTTTTAAAGACACATGTTACACATATTCACTCAAAACTTCTATGTTCAAAAATATTGTTGCTTTATGTTAGTTTTTTATTTAAGTCTATGTCAAGAATTTTGCATCGCTTCTACACATTCAATACTGCAATTCGATTTGCAATATTTGCTCCAATGACATTAGGCTTGTGATTTTAAAATTATTCTCCTTTTATAAGATAAATAAAAATAGAATTAATTATTAAACACGAATTAAAATAATCAAAGTATGAAAATAGAAGTATCAAATACAAAAAAAAAAAGTAGGGGAGAGTTAGTGGCTTAGCTAACTCTAATGGAAAATTCCAATGATTTTTCAGATTTAAACTTCCTATATGTTTTTAATTTAAAAGGTTTAAACAAATTTGTTTAGTCTAACTGGTTATGTTTCTTTTCTTTTCTCAAAAAGATCACAAATCAAATCCTATCACTTATGTATTTTTTCTGTAAATAAGAAAATAATAAATGACTGTGAAGACGAATCTACCATTCCTACTTTTGCTATGGATGCAAGGTTTTTGTAATGGGGGAAGCACCTTTCCTATTTCACTCTTATATTAGGTGTAGCGAAAGTAACCCGGTGGTTGAGTGTTTAGTGGTTCGGACACTATTTGAGCTCGTTTACATTAGTAGCACATTTTTCATTTGCGTTGGGCAAACCAACAACACTCAATCTATCCATATTTACCCCTCCAAGAATTGCTCTAGCTTAATAATAGAGGTAGAGGATGTTAGCCGGTTGTTGAGTCTGATGAGAAGTTTGGAAAGACGGTGATGGTTGAGCGTTTAATGGGTTGGGGCACTATTTGGACCCGTTCACATTAGTAGTGTCTTTTCCATACGCGTTCGGCAAACCAACATCACTCAACCATTCCATATTTACCCCTCTTGAAGACACATGTGCCCCATATTCACTCAAAAGTTCTGTGTTTAAAAGTATCGTTACTTTATGATAGTTATAACAATTAAGTCTATGTTAAGAATTATACATCTCTTCTACACATTCAAGAGTGCAATTCAATATGCAATATTTGAATCAAAGACATTTTGGTTGCTAAGCGTGGTGGAAAACTCCTATATTTTTCCAGATTTAAGCTTCCTGTATGTTTTTAATTGAAAAAGATCACACAAATGTGTTTATTGTAACTGGTTATGTTTCTTATTTTTGTTCGAAGAGACCACAGTTCAAATCTTATTATTGATGTTATTTTTCTTGTAAATAAGAAAATAATAAGTGATTGTGAAGACGAATCTACTCTTCCTACTTTCACTCTGGATGCAAAAATTTTGAAATGGGACCTCAAGTTTTCTCATTCGGCTTTTATTTATTGTGTAAATGCATCATTTTCATTGATTCTTGGTAGGATAGACCGAACAATATATGTATTGGATTACAATTTGTCACTTCAAGTGAATTTGAGCTTAATATATTCGACTCCAACTGATTTGTGATCGAAACTGGGATAAGATACCCGCATACCACTTCATTTTTTAGAATGGGAGAAACTATACCACTTAATTTAAAATAAGAAGTCGGATACAAAAAATTGTTTTTTTTTTCCTCACCTCATCATTCATTTTGGACTCCATGCCGAGTCAGTTTTTCCAGTTCCCTCCTCTCTACAACTTCCCATTGCCTGGTTTCCAGGTGATCCCATCCCAAACTTCCCACCGGGATTCCATCTCCCTCCCCTCCGTTACTTCGCGGCTCCCGCCCTCCCTCTTGGGTGGCGGCTATCCTCCCCCCTCCGGCACCGGCGACTAACCTTTCCCTTTAGTAACGATACCTCACCTCACCTCACCTTCTCTCCAATTAGTAAATAAAACTAAGCCCAATCAGTTATGAATGAGAGCTTTCAAGCAAACGAAGAAGACTGTTCCTTCAGTTAATATATCGTTTAGTTTTTACCGTTTAAGTTACAAGTTAAGATGAAAAACCCCTCTCTTTAAGTTTCTTTCAATTGTTTGACTAGCACAAGACCTGACCCGTTGACCGGAAGAGTTTTATCGAGGAATATGATATATAATAATGGATATATAATAGATGATTTGAAATGCATAGAATGATTGTTTTCTACCTTAGTTATGCACATAACATATTTGAAAGTGATCAAACTATGCATAATTGTTTAGACCTCCATGAAAAGAGAAAAAAAATATAATATAATATAAGTATTACTTATAATTATTAATGAACAAAGAAATAAATATAACTAATTGTCATTCATTACTTAATTAAACCATATAGTTGAATATTAGAGTTGTTTTTCATAATAAATACATAATCAACCTTTAAGATGAAAGAAAATGTCTCTCATAGAGTTTAGTATGTACTTTAAGTTTTTTTCCAATAGAGAGCATTCTTTTTTACCACACTGTTGTTAATGAATCTGAAGTTGCTTGATTTGAAATATATAGGACATGATACTAAATTGTCGCTAATAGTTAGTTGGACAATATGTTGTGTATGGACTTCCCAAATTATTCTTAGATCGCATACATGTCTAGCAACAATGTAGTAATTTTCATGCAACAAATATTTTTTCATGAAATAATTCAATTAATAAAAACCTATGAAAATCATATTACATGAAATATATGTTACTCATTAAGTTGATGAATGAGCGAGAATATAAGTAACATACATTTATTTTAAAAATATTGAAGTTGCATAGTGTCTTTTGGATTGAATGAGATCACATATTCTCATTATCGCTAACTGACTTATGCTTTTTTGGAATAGATAGTTCAAAATGTGCCTTAAAACTTTTGTTACCACGTAAAAGAATTGCTTGAACCAAATGATTGTAATAGTATAAAAAAATTGGTAGTATAGTATTTTATACTGAAATCATTATTTAACGGTTCAATTGTTTCATATTGCTAAATATCACGTATCGATTTAGCCTATGGTGTGAAGTTGTATGGTCGAACCGCCAGTACGTACGATCTTTCAATTCAAACTTTAATTAAAAAGCACTAAAATATTGATATTACCAAATACCCTTAAATCTCAAAAATTACCATAAAATCATCCAAATGATATTATTGATTTAGGATGTTAAGGGTCGTTTGGAAGTTGCGATTGTTAAATAGATGTTTTGTTGTGAATGCATGTATAATATTATATATGTATTGTCGGATTAGATGCATTGTGTATGTCGCATAAGCTAAAAGCTTAGACAAAATAATCTCAACTCAACTATCTCAACAATCACAACTACATTTTGAGTGATAGTTTCTGTCACATCACAGATGTAATCCATGTATCGTTTCTACCAAAAAATAAAAAATTATGCATTCTAAACAATACATTATAGTAACAATCTCAACAAAACAATCGCAACTTTCAAACGACCCATTAATTGAAATGAAAAAAAAAATCTATCAAATATAATGTCATCTCCTAAAATAAATCAAAATTTAAAAGGGCCAAGAATACCCACTAAGCAAAGCAGAAGGACAATTATTTCGTACTCCCTCTTTTAAATGTATCCTCTCACTCTCTCTTATGTCCCGTTCACTTGCCATTTTGTTCTCAGTTTTCTGGTGTTACAACAAAAATAAAAAAAATGATAAGAAACGTGTTCACTTGCAATTTCATTATCGTTGAAAAAAACCATGGAGAATAAAAGAGGCAGCTGACAGAAACAATAAAAGATCGTTTGTTGGAAAATGAGAGATGGATTTTCCCCTTTTCCCAACGGGTTATGCCTCCATTCCTTTTAATGAGCCCAGCGTTGGAATCCCTCGGCTACTTTTATTACTTTGTTCACTTAGACCAACGGTGTCATTTTGCTAACCCCATCTCTCATTGTTCTTCTCCTAGCTTCCCCCAAACTCGACCTCCCCATCGAACGAAGCTGTTACAATCCGCCTCTTCTTCCTCGAGCGGAGGGAGAGAAGATCGATCCAGAGATCTCCTTCTCCAATCAGCAAAGCTCCAGTCGGCGAGCTCCTTCTCCAGTCAGTGAACGATGTGTTTGCTTTGAGATGCCAGCAGGTATTACCCACCCATCGCCTAAGTTAATCATTCTCAAGGGCTTAGATCCTCGATGTCATATTAACATAGGTGTGGATTAGGCTGGATGAGACGGTGATGGCTACACTTTCCCAACAGGTCCTCGATTATCCTCTTTGTTTTTACGTATGTTCTTCCATTTCTCTATCTCTCTCTGAGCTTTGTATCTCACCACTCTCCCATTTTCCCTTCCTCTTTCTACCCACCGCCTAGAATCGAGAGAAACCTAGAAACATCCCAATTACTTCTCCAATTTTGCGTTCGAAATGCTTCTTCTCAATTCACAGTCGATAGTGTGAATCAAAGGACCTGAAACCTGGCGAACAGATGACCGCTTATTCCTCTCAAATGGCGCATTTCTCAAAAAATCATGAGTTCACCAATCTGGACTATGTGGTGTTCGCAATTGTGCGCGAGCTCTTGAAGTTTAAGTCTAGTACGACCCAAGAAGCATTCATGCTTGTATAAGGGCCGATCCATATACATTGTTTTCATGGTATGCTCTATCTGTGTCATGCTAGCTCGACATGTGCTTGAGTATAGTTATATGCATTATAATAATTAAGTTTTTAGCTATTCGCAACACCAAGATAAAAACACAGTCATAAATGCACCCAGTATTTTATTTTGACTACTTGATAAAATACTACATTTGAACCAACTACCACTGATGCCACAAATAATAAGTATATCTCTAAATCATACATAAAATATTTCAAACATCACAAATATTAAGATTAAATTAATTATTATAAAGAGTAAAAATTGTATAATGAGATTAACTATAACTCATTTATATGTTCATGTCCTTAAATTGGTCAACACATCCAAAAATGGATAAATGAACATCACATTAAATCCAATGTCGTCTCATTATTGTCGGGTCCATTCATGTCAGATTAGCAAGAGGTTTAATGTTTAGCAATTAACCAGGCTAAAATTTTAGAGAACCAATCAACTATAGTTTGTACAAAATATTTTTGTTTCGTAGTAGTTCTGAAAATTTATATTAATTTAAAGAATTCTACATCTCTTTTGCATATTTAATACTGCAATTCGATATGCAATATTTTAAGCATTGAAGTTTGTGTTGCAATTTTAAGATTACCCGTCATTTTTTAGGTTATAAAAAATTATAAATCACATATCAAACTTTGGTTTTCAGAAGACTTAATAGGCTAGCTAACTGTGATGGAAAATTCCTCTGCTTTTCAAATCTTCGCTAAGTGTATGCTTATCAAAATGCAGTCCTGGAAGTCTTTAACTCTATTGGCGTTGAATGACGCTCCTCCAGATTTCTCAGACACGTGCAGAATAGAGTTGAAATCACCCCCAAGAAGTCAGGGTCTTGAAATTGATTCAATTGAAGAAGATAAATCAAATTATTATATCTTATAGAAAGTGTTGTAAAAAAAAAAATCTTATAGAAAGTAATTAATTGTGAAATCGAAACTCAAGTAACATTGATTCAAACATTAAATATTAAATTGTATGCGTGGTACAGTTTAGATAAAATACATATGTATAGCCAAAATATGGGTCTTCATGACATATATAGTCATTTTTTGTGACAAATCTACCCATAATATAAATGCAGCGGTGGACTGGTTTTGGCGCCAACGGCAGCGGCGGTTGACGGAGGCGAGACGGCGAGACGAAGGAATCGATGATGTCGAGCTTGGTTTGGGCCGCTGACTCTGATGCGTCGGAGATTGATGGCCCGAGGGCGCTGATGACGGCGGCGGCGAGAACTGGATCTGGAGTGCAGCCGGAACTGATGGTAACCGCAGTAGTGGTCGAGAGAGAAGACGGGACGCGGTGATTGCGCTGTGGATCTAGATCTGGATCAGCGGCTGGCGACGATGATTATTTCCGGCATGGCGATGAATCTCTCGCAACCGGAGAGGGGAGCAGAGACCAAGAGCGAATGAGGATTGGGCGACGGCAGTCGCTACTCTGACCACTTGATGGGACTCCGGTGTCCGGTGACCGGGACGATGTAGGCGTCAATTCTTCTCCTTCGATGGTGGCGGTAACTGATAGCGCCGGAGGCGGAGATGACCGCGACGAACTAAAAACGAGGTCAATGGCGATGGTGGCAATGACATCGATGCCTGGTTGAACTGGCAAACAGAGAAGTCAGCGAACTGGCGAATAGCCAGCTGAGGAAACGCACCAGCTACGGCATGACGATGCGGACTAGTTGAATGACGGAGATGCGGAAGCATGAGTTGGGATGGACAGCCTGGTGAATGTTCACTCATGGCTGGAAATGAAGAAAGAAATAATGCAAGGCAGAATCCACACTGGATTCAGAATCCAGCTCTGATACCATGATGAATTTGGCAGAATCTCAACAGATTCGTTTCTTCCTTTTCTTTTTCTTTGGCCTTCCCACACTGGATTCAGAATCCAGCTCTGATACCATGATGAATTTGATTGAAGCAAACTTTGAGTATTGTTATTAATTGAATGCTTGAATGTTACAGAAGGTTTACTACTCTATTTATACAGAAGGAAAGACTCACATATGAGCTTCTTGGTTTGTGAGAAAGACATAAGAAAGATTATCTCTTTATCTAGTAATAACCAGGAATGGTGCTTCTGATGAAAGTGTGATAATTGTAAATAGAGTTGTTGGTGGTTGCTGCAGGCTATTTATGAGGTGTTGCAAGTTGTTGTTGTGGCAGACTATTGATGGAGCAACATGGCATGTTGCTGGAATGGTCATCATCTTCAACAACACTGGTGCTCACCTCCGTTTTCCCTCTCTCTTCGCTCATCTTCCCATACTGCTCAGTGAAGCCGCCTGCTGGCTTCGTGAGGTGTCGATGCCCTCTCGTCCAGTCTTGGAAATTTGGGAATCGAATATAGGGGGCGAATTTCAATTTCGTTGTCTTCTTCTAAAGAAGCTTCTTCTCATGGTGTCTGAGAGCTCTATCTATGGCAGCAGAGACCAGATCATCTGACATCTCACCATGTCCTAATTTCTCTCTTTCTTCTTCGGGCCATCAGGGGAATTCGAATCGCCGCCGCCTCCTTAACCCATCTCCGCCTTCCTCGAACATCATCTATCATCTCATCATCTGGGAAAATCAAATCCCATCGTCGCCGACCTTGCCACGACTGTCGGTGCTACGAAAAGGGGAGAATCTAGCGAGGGGCAGAGCTTGGACGAGTAGGGGACCAAGCCCCACAGCCACAACACACCGACCTCGATGTGGATCTTCAAGAAGAAGCCTATTCCGTCGCCTTCTCTAGTCAAGCCGGATTTGGGAGAATCGTCGCTTTTCCCTAGCGATTTCAGATTCGGTGACGGAAAGAAACTCTAGGACAGGCGTCGCCCAAATCCAACGGAGGTCGGAGTAATGGATGGGTGCGGGGAGTTGACGGAGGAACAAGGGATCTTGAAGAGAGAGGGTTTGGTTGTTGTTTTTTATTTTATTTTGTTAAATTAATTATTATATGAATTAATAAATATTCACATGGCATAGTCAAATGGTTGACTCTTTGCCACATCACCCTAAAACTGCAACATCAGAGTCAACTGACGGTCAACTGGATGGAAAGTTAACAATTTGCCTATTATTATTATTTTTGAAAGGTTTGACTATTATTTTGTTTAAAATGTAAGGTTTGACTATTATATTATATTTACCCTTAAAAAAATGGACGGAAGCCCAATTTGAAGATATAAATGGTACTTGCCACAATCTCAAAGTTAAGTGGCATCAAAGATATTTTACCCACTGGAACTACTATGGGTAGGGGTGGAAATCGGTAGGGTATCGGTATCCCAATACCAAATACCGAAATTCCGAATACACGCTAGCTTATATTTCGGTATTGATCGGTATTTCGGTATATACCGATCTCAAACCCGTAATTCCTAATACCGAATTACAATTGACATTCAATCTCAATTCCAATCCCAAAAAATAATACGTATATTCAGTAATACAATGGTATAGACAATTTCAATACGATATTCGGTATATCTCAAATACCGGTACCTAACTCCCAGCCTTAACTATGGGCTTTGGCAAAGCAGCCCACTTTAGACACTTGGGCAGTTGGGCTGTGTACATTACCTGTGAGCTGTAACTTGTAAATTGTGAGGAAGTAGAGCTGACTAACAAGTATGATAAAAGTCAACTAAATCATTAGAACTGAGGTGACAAAAGAGAAAGAAGATGGTCATTTCCTTTGGCAGTCAATTGGGTTTCCAAGAAAAAGAAAAATAAGGCAGCCTCCATAATAAGTCCATATTAAAGAGCCAAACATGTCATCCAGACAAGACACATAGCTTCTGATACATATACAACAAAGGACGGCAATAGAACTTTGGTTTGAATCTCAGGTGGATCAAGCTTGCTTGCAGAGTTCAGACCACTCCTGCAACGTCGGAGTAGCAACTCCGATATTTTTCATGTCGAAAACATTAGCTGCGCTCAGAAGCATAGCAATCGAGTCAGCAGTGAGGAACTATATGAAGGCACTGAGCAAAACTAAGTTGATTACGAAAGAGAAGAGGTTACGAGTGATCATCCCAAGGTCATGACAATCTGTAATTTCGTATACCTTGATGTATATCAGGGGTAGCAGCTGCTGTAGCATCTAAGATGACGGAAACCGATGGATAATCCAGTGCAACAGCATCAAATACAGTTTGCCTGATGCAATTTGGAGTTTGAACACCTGGAAATGTTTGCACTTTCACGCATCAAAACAAGCCCAGTAAGCTATCCAGTTCTAATGCTCATACAGTATGGATAGCATATATTAGCATACCTATAACCACTAGATCCTGGATTCCCTCGGTCTTCAGAAACGAATGAAGATGCGTGGCAAAGAATGCACTAAACCTTGTCTTGACAACCTTGTAGTCTCCTTCTTTCATCACAAGGCCATCAACCAGTTCTGCACCTGCACTTCCCTTACTGCTTGGGCCTACTTTTTCTTTCGAGTACAAATGCCGGCGAAAAACTTCAACATCTCTACCTAGTGGGTCATGCTCTCGAACCACCTGTATCCAAAGAGTAGAGAAATGCATCTAACAAAATAACCCCATGGAGAATCAACGCCCTACATTCAGCAAAGGACAACATGCTCTCAAACCACCTAAATCCAAAGAGTCGAGAAATGCATCTAACAAAAGGGTTGGAGAATCACTGCCCTACGTTTAGCTATGACCCTTTGTCCTTTGCCTTAATGAAATACTCATCCCTGCTATAGTCAAGCATCAAGACAGAGAAAGGTAAAGGTCCTAAATTATCCGAGCTCCTGTTTCACATCAACAAAACAACACCATATTCATCATTGGCGGAGCCAGAAATTTGAATGAGGGAGGGCTGCCTTGTACTGTAATAATTGGTAGAAGGGAGAGCTAAGGCCTTACCTAATACTATGTTCTAAATTTGTTACGAATTTACATGTAATTTAACCTATATTTCAAATTTGAGAGAGGCTATAGCCCCTCCTAACTTCAACCTAACTCCTCCACTGATATTCACATTCCTCCCCAAAAGTCAAAACACCATTTTCCACCATTAGTATTCCAAGTAAAGGTATAATGAACCATGGCCATTCATTCCCCCGACATATTTATAGCCTCGCAAATCACAAATCAGGCAGAAACTAAATGGCTTAAAATACCCTAAAAGCTTCTCAATTCTGTTCATCTGTAAGGTAAACTTTTCCAAGATGCTCACTTTCCAGGAAACGAACAGGAACCCACGAAGAAGAACATCATAGCTAAATTGAGTATAGGAGAGAGTGAAAGGAAATTTAATTTACCCAAACAACAAGGATGCCACGCTGCCGAGCAATTTCAACTGCCTTGAGTACGTTCGGCACAATAGCTTTCCCTGCGGCAACTCTCGTCGGCGAATCATCCAGGATAAAATCATTCTACAAAATCCCACAAAGACAGATTAAAGCTGAAGTTCTGAGTACGTTTATGAAGTAATTTGGAGGTTTGAGAGAGAAACCTGCATGTCAATCACCAAGAGAGCAGTATGGTTCCATTTCGCAGCCATTTTTCAGCTTAAGGGGGCAACTCTCAGACTATCCACAATAGTGGAAGGGAAAAAAGGAAAAAATATGAGAAAAGTGGGAACAAAGGATGGGAGAAGGATAATGACCACAATAAGTGGTGGAGAAAAAAGGTATTGGGGAGAGTATTTTTTTTTTTCAAAATTAATTTAGAGTTGATATGGTAATTTTATTTTGATAATTTTTTTTTTATATAAGCAGTATTAATTAATTAAGACGAACATTTCGATATAATTTTTTTTTAATTTGGACATAAATTTTTTTATCACTAATTATATGTGACTTCATCAATGACGAATCGTAATAATTTGCAGAAAACCATGACTCATCACATGTTTCACAAATTGAGTGGTTTCATCAATTTTTTGACCATCTATCTTCCTTCTTTTAACTTCTTGCGTAGGGGAAACTCTCCTCTTCTTTCCTCTTTATCCTTTTTTTTTTCTCCATAAAACCCACCCTTATTGTGAGCCATCTCCCCCTTTTTCCCCTTTTATCCTTTTTTTCCCTTCTTGTTGTGGACAGTCTCACGGATTAAAGCTGCCGAGTGCTCTGCTTTGGGTTCTTTTTTTTAGGACCACTGAAGGCTATTTTAGAATTTTTCTGGTAGGCCTAAAGTCCATCAGAAACGTCATTTCCCCAAATGAGGATACAGGGGGTGGGATTCGAAGACAAAATCCGGACTCTGGGCCCAATGTGCCAGGTAATGAGCTACAGAATTACACCCTATAGATGCGAACCTCCAGGGCCACCCAAGGAGCAACTCATTCTCAAGGCTATCCAAATTGTTCAACACCCAATAGAGGAGTTCCCGTCCCTAATCTGGACAGATTAGGGATGGGTCATTTGTTGACGGATGGGTCAGAGGGTCTTTCGGGTTAACCTTTCACCCCTAGTTCAAGGTGTGTGTAGCTGAACTATTGGAATCACTCATAAGCAGAATAGCATCTCTAGAGTTTGCAACTAAGTTGAACCCAAAGGAGGAAGTGTAACACCTCACCCTAAAACTCATGGGTCAAATCAATGGTTCAACCGTGCAGTGAAATCATTAGGAGCTTACGCTAATCTCAACTCTTTTATCACTGGTAATACATATCAGCATCATGTTAATCCAACATCCACAACAATCATTTATCAATTTACTCATCATATACCAAAGGCAAACTCGATCTAGTACATTCATTCCACTTAAAGCAAATCAGAGTGGCATCCATTATTATGCTCAATACGAAATCATTTACTATGCAAACCAAATCAACAATCCGTAAAACATAAACGGAAATCAATTTCAAATTCGAGAAACCTTCAAAACCAATCCTCCATCGATCATTGTGCAGTGCTACAGTTTCGATCAATTCCTTCGAACCTGTAAGAAACTGAATAGACGTTGGTCAGCTACTAAGCTGTTGCGTGGACCTCCCACAACCTAATTATTAGGACCATAATAAGTGTTGGGTATATGACTCGGATCTCGCCGCGCCAAGGAAGCACCCCGTCACCGCCGTCAGAAGAGTCGGGCGCGTTAGCACCGACGCAACCAAGGAGTCACACCAGCGCCACAACCAGGAGAGTCGGGCGCGTTAGCACCGACGCAACCGAAGCAACACCCCGAACACCAAACGACGACGTTTGAGTCTAGCGTTGACCAAATCAGCAAACTGTGGAAACGATGCCGCGTCCCCCCGATGAGTGGTCACCATCATAGTCCTAGGTATAATAATAGACTAAATGTACTCGTAGACTAAATGTACTTGTCCTAGGTAGAGGTATGGTCTAGACCTCTGACATGTCAGTAGTCATGTCACCATGTAACTCACCCACCACCATGTAGCCTATAAATATGGCAATTACTCTGGTGGGTGAGGAGATCGGATTTTTCAGACTCTATCTCTAGAAACAACCAACTTCTCTCTCTAAAAGACAGCTCTCTTAATCTCATTTCTCCCTTCCTTTGTTCTTGAATTTACGGCCGATTCTCATTGCTTACTCTTCTCGACCCATCTTCCCGAACCTCACTCCTACGCTCAATTAGGTTCAAACCAAGCGCGAATGCGCAATAGAATGTGCGGCGGCCGAGGTACCGACAAAGTGCAACCTGAGCTTCGACGACGCTGAGTTCCCACAAGGGGTCCCATCAGAAGACCCACTCACCATCACCGCGCTGGTAGCCTCCTGCAAAATGCACCGCCTACTGATAGACGGGGGCAGCGCGACGGACATCCTTTTCAAGAGCACTGTCGATCAAATGGACATCAATCCACAACTAATCAAGTGCGCTCAGGGGAACTTGCTCGACTTCTCCGGAACAAGGGTCCCAGTCATTGGCGTAGTCACTCTCCCAGTTGTAATCGGAGACCAAGAGCCACGCGTCTTGAAGCAAGTCGAATTCACAATAGTCGACTGCAACTCGCCTCACAACGGTATCTTTGGCCGACCTTTCCTAGCCAAATTCATTGCTCTCCCGTCAACATGCCACCAGAAGCTTAAATTTCCCACCAAGGCAGGGACCAGAGAAGCGCGCGGGACGCCATGGGAGGTCCCGAAGCTAGAAGGAGGGGCCTGCTAGACCAACATCGTTGACGCGAGGGCAGAGGAACCTCGCCCAGAATCGATGGACTCCGATTTTGAAGTTGCGCTTGATCCAACCGAGCCGACGAGAAAAATACGCATCTCGACTCATGTCCTCAGTGACGCGATTGAGCCGCTGATAGCGCTGCTGGAGGAGTACAAAGAGTTGTTTGCCTGGTGCACAGAAGACATGCCGGGAGTTCCGAGGCAAGTCGCCCAACATTGCCTTGCGGTTCCAGTCAACGCGGAACCAAGGCAACAAGCGCGACGAAGTTTCACAGGCGACAAACTGAAGGCCATTGAGGAAGAGGTCGCGCGACTATTAGCTGCAGGATTGATCTGTCCAGTGGAATACCCGAAGTGGTTGGCAAATGTGGTTTTGGTGATAAAATCCTCAGGGGCCTGGCGAATGTGCGTCGACTATACAATGATCAACAAGGTGTGCCCGGAAGACCCTTACCCATTGCCGCGCATCGACCAACTGATCGACGCCACCGCTGACCATGAAACACTGTCTTTTTTAGACATGTTCTCATGATACAACCAAGGAGTCACACCAGCGCCACAACTAGGAGAGTCGGGCGAGTTAGCACCGACGCGACCGAAGCCACACCCTGAACACCGAACGACGACGTTTGAGTCTAGCGTTGACCAAATCAGCAAACCGTGGAAACGACGTTGCGTCCCCGCGATGAGTGGTCACCATCATAGTCCTAGGTATAATAATAGACTAAATGTACTCGTAGACTAAATGTACTTGTCCTAGGTAGAGGTATGGTCTAGACCTCTGACATGTCAGTAGTCATGTCACCATGTAACTCACCCACCACCATGTAGCCTATAAATATGGCATTTACTCTGGTGGGTGAGGAGATCGGATTTTTCAGACTCTATCTCTAGAAACAACCAACTTCTCTCTCTAAAAGACAGCTCTCTTAATCTCATTTCTCCCTTCCTTTGTTCTTGAATTTACGGCCGATTCTCATTGCTTACTCTTCTCGACCCATCTTCCCGAACCTCACTCCTACACTCAGTTAGGTTCAAACAATAAGCTAATCACATAGTCATATGTAATCGCAATTCAATAGTCTAGATGTCATCCTAGATCATCATATATATATGAGATCAATCAACATACCAAATCCATCAACTCATACTCAATGAACCAATTTATCCAAAATGATAATCACATAGTTTATTCAACGAAAAAAATAATCACATAGTTTCACGAACATACAATCAATGCATGATATGAAAATTCTGATTAATTATTAATGGGCACCAAGGTCACCATACAAATACCCCCACTCGAGCAAATCATCATCCGTGGTTTTCATGCAACCTCAACAATCAATCGCAGAAGTGAGTTAAATCTACATAATCCCAAGGGTTGGAGGTAAGTGCAAGCCCTCTATATGTCTATATGATTTAATATGATCACAAATCAAACAATTCTCATTTCTCTCATCCATCACAAACGATCCGGAATCAATGTAGTCTAACTAATTAACAAGTCATGCAACAATCAATCCGAAATTAATGCAGTCCCACTGATTAATCGGTCCATGCATATCTCACATCAAACATTTGACCAAACCATTTAAGGAATCAATGTCTTCCCATTGAGTTCCAGTTCAAATGAATCTCATATTACTCATCTCATCATCATCTCAATCAATCTAGGAATCACTGCCTTCCCATTGGGTTCCCAATTCAAATGAATCTAGTGTCATTCATCTCATCGTCATCATCATTCTTAACCTCAAATTCATATTACGATGGTTATTTATCAATCATCCATCTCCAATCCATCTCAAGATTCCAATCACCATTTTCAATCAGTACAATTCACGTCAATTCATTCATACCATCATTTGTCAATATTCATACAATTTCATATTATCAATTATCACTCAAACATTAATATCATCCAAATTCACGTAGTCAACAACGATTGCCAATCGTTCATTCAACAACTAATCACAGTTCATCATCTTATTAATCGTTACTATATAACTTGTATATTACATTTCACATTAATTCCAAATCATAGTTCAACACCCAAAATCCACCATACAGTTTTCCAAAAATAACCCCCATGTAATTTACCGAGATAAACTTGTTTTGGGGTCAAAACATTATCATCTCTAAACTCAATTTCATCCATCAAAATTAATCATAAAATTCATGAAGGTGAATTTATTAAGAAAAAATTCAATTAAATCCATCTCTTGTCACAAAAATCAGTTCACCTAATACTACTATAAAAATCTCATATTAACCTTAGTTTTATGGATACTTAAATTCTGACAAATCGATAACTCCATAAATTCACCAAAAATACCTAAATACTCATTTTTCATCCTAGAACAGTTCCGACTATAATATACCATTTTGATAGCTCAAAACCATGAGAAAAGAATTATAATTGGTTTTTACCAAGAATCGCGTATTAATCTCATTTTCACCATTTTAAGGATAAAACTCAACTAACTATCCAATACTTCGTTTAAACACACAAAAATTTAACAAGACAAATTATCCATTTTATAATCACCATAATCATAAAAGATGATTAAAACACTTTTTTACCGATCTTTTCACAGACTTCACCATTATGCAGTTTTTAAGCCGAAAATCATTTTCAAGTGAAACCTTCTCTTAAAGAGAAATTTTACAATGCTATATAGTATTGGTGCTATAGGATTTTGCCTTTATGGTACAACTTAAAATTGTACATTTACGTTATGGTACAATTTCAGATTGTACCTATACTTTTTGTACAAATTCTTTTATGGTACAACTTGAACTTGTACTTTTATGTGATGGTACAACTTCGAGTTGTAAAGTTGTACCATAACATAATGGTACAAATTGTTTTATGGTACAACCTAAACTTATACATTTAATGTTATGGTACAACTTTAAGTTGTACATTAAAGCACCAATACTATATAGCATAGTAGAAGTGCTCTCTCTTAAATTTGCCCCAACGTCAGTTAAACATACAAAACTTTATATGATAAGTTTTAACCTCCATAAAACCAACTATTCATTTTTAGAGTTTACTTTGTCAAGTACCGATATTTTTACAGTAAAATCCAGAACAATCAATACCAATCACCAAATCATCAAATCTTCCACAATTTAATATCACATTAATCCATTCCACATATGCAAATCAAGCATAATAATCAATGCAATAATTAAGGCCGTCTTAATTACCCCCCTCCCCCAACCCCAACACACACACCTTAATTTAGCCTATTCCAAATCATGATTTGAGTTCTAAAATTCCAGTGGTTGATCCCTAAAAATCCTCTACATTCTCACTGTCCTGTAGACAAAAACGGTTCGTCGTTTGGACGTCAAACCAAGAAACTCGTTTCTCCCTTGTTTGAGCTCGGAATTCGATTTCGTCGATTCCATGATGCTCTTGGAGACAAAGTCTACGCATCAGTACAAAGTTTTAGAATTATCGTTGCAATTGACGATGCAGACACCAACATTGGGATTGTTCCAACGAAGCTCCGGTGAACTGTAGCCAGCTCCAACGTGATTTCAATTCCGTCGGAGTGTTTCTTGGGGCTCACTACCCAAAACTCGATCATCAGTAGTCATATTTTCCTTCTTCCTCTCGTTCATTCTTTCCCTCTATTTTCCTCCCTTTTTCTCATGGTAAGTGTACTAACAATGGAAAGAGTTCGCTTCCTCTTGTTATAGCTCTAAGTCAGAGCCCCTTTGTTTCGTTGGTGAAACTCGCGCGTTCAATACGCACTGTTTTCAAGTAAACACAAAACACAAAGTCACTCACAACCGTCAAATATCCACCACCGAATGTCGGCGCCATTGATTTGATCGATCGAATAGAAACCAAGACGATCGTCAAATATCCACCGCCGGCGATGTTGATTTGATCGATGCACCTTTGACTTATAATCAAACAACCGTTATTCGGTTCACCACCTCTCCAAACTACGTTTGAATGAGGGTGTTTGGCGAATAACAAGAAAACCGAACCAGGAGTGTTCTAAGTTACGTTACCTCTACTCCTATGGAAGTTCCTCTGGAGAGCTCCGTGACTACGACTACAAGCTACGACTACGGCTCTGCAAAGGATTTCTCTGACGGAGCGGTTCTACGAAACTAGAGAGGAAAATGATAGATTCTGCGACGGTGCAGTTTGAGATTTGATTTTGCCATCCTGAGCTTCTCTCTCTTCCCAATCTTTATACTTCGCTCTTCTCCCCGCAGTCGTAGTAATTGCCTTCGCGCCTTTGTCTCCCACGTCTTCATTCCTGTCAACCGTGCAGGTAATCTCCTCCCTGTTGGTGATAATCACGTGCCCCCGAAACCGTTCCGCTACACAGAAACTTGGCAAAACGACGTTGAGCCAAATCCTACAACCTTGTCCACACAACGATGTCGTTTCACCTCCATAAACTGAGCGAATAAACCTCCTTCATTCATAACGTCGTTCTCATCAATACCGCGACATCGCTTTTCACTTCTCGATGTTGTTTTATAATCACAACTCAATTGCCTCAGCCCGGTTTGACCAACAACACCGTTAGCCCATCATACACGTCGTTTTCTAGTCTTGCGCTGTCGTTGGGCTTGGCGGGCCGCCTTTGGCCGAACTCTTACCCACTGCCGCAGTGTCGTTTTACCTTTCCGCGACATCGCTTTTCACTAATCGATGCTGACAAACAATGTCGTTTTCCATTCCGCGACATTGTTCTCTACCAAACGGTACCGCTTGATTCTACCCACGACATCGTTTTAATATCAAACGACTCCACTTCTAGCTCTGCGATGTCGTTTTCTTCCCCAATCAGTTGTTGTTTTTTTCCCTCCGCGACACTGTTTATCATTAAACACTGCCGTTTTCTTATCCGCATTGTTGTTGATATCTCTTGCGGCATCGTTTTCAACTAAACGACACCGTCTGAAATAATTATTAAAAAATATTTATGAATTAATCCAGCCCTCACTAGTCAAACTTGTGTGTTGACCAACGACATCATTAGCGCCAAAACGGCTTCGTTTACTTTTCCTTTCACGACATTGTTTTTTATTTTAAACACTGTCGTTTGCTAGTACAACGGCACTGTTGGGCATACTCGCGGTACTGATTTGAATTAAACCACACCGCCTAACATAATAAAAAGAAGCACCAACGTATTAAATTGCCGCGATCTTGCACGTTTGGGTTGGGCGGATTTTTCGGCCAGTCACTTACCCGATATGGTTTTTAATTAATCGGCATCGCTTATCAAGACCTCGCACGACATCGTTTTTAAATTCACGGTACCGTTTTAATTCTCCGCGATGCCGCTTCTCTCCATGCGGTACCGTTTCTCCCCTTCCGACAAGGAATAACAATAATAATAATAACTCCTTTTCCAACACCAATACCAAAATGCGCGGCCCCATCTTGTTTTCCGGTGGTGTCATTTTCTGTGTCGTGGTACCGCTGAGCTTCCTTGCGGTACCTTTTTTGATCAGCGGTATCGTTTTAACTTCTCGCGATAACGCTCAACTCCAAACGACACCGTTTTTTACCCGCGGTATCGAATTAAATGCCGAAACTAATTAATGCGGCATTTAATTCGGGCCAAATTAATTTTAGGTGTCAACAAATGCCCCCCACAATTTGGTTCATAAGAATTATGAACCAAATTGTTGACATAATTCTAAACACCTAAAATAATTTTTTAAAATTGACCACAAGCTTCTGAACCTTCCATCGCCAAAATGGGCCATTAAATATCACTCGCCCAAAAGCATTAGTGAATTGCAATAATAAAAATAAAACACCATTGCTTATTTGCTTTATACCTTTAGCGAGGTGGAGATGGAATCATGAGAATGGAAACGCTGCGAGCCTACAACAACGCTCCTTGATTGGTAGCTCTCGTTGGTTTCTAAATAAAAACCGCAACCTTTTTTCGTCCACCGCAGCAATGTTTTAAAATATTCCTCAAACCTGCAGAATTGTATTAGAAACACGACTTTTTGGCTATAACAACCCACCGCTGGATCCATCAACACGGCAACGTTGTTGGCCTTTCACATAAATGCTATGCTCTATCTTGGCCGCATCCTCTTCCTTCTCCAACAAGGAGAGTTCGGTCTCGCGCTGTTTTCCTCCCAAACAGCTCTTATTTTTCTCTCTCTCTCAACGGTGCTATTTGTTTTGTGCCTTTTTTATTTATTTTTTGTGATACCGTTGCTCGGAGGGAAGGGCCAAAACACATGTTAATCAGCCCTCCTTGCAGTTCCACAATGCTGTTTGGACCAAATCGGCCACATTAATTTTTTTTTAACAGACTTGCAATCTTGCCCCTCCTTTTACTTTCACAACAACCCGAACAACATCGTTTGAAAAAAAAAACAATGTCGTTGCACCGCTTTGCAGCGTAGAATGTAGATTAAGCCAAAACCAAACTTACGTCACCATCATGAATCCATCAACGAGTCCGGTTTGGTTTTAAGTTATTCTACTCACGAAAAAAACACCAAACCCCAACCAAGCATGGCTTTCCAGGCAAAAGAATGTCTCCATGCAATTGTGCGGAGACTTCATCCTTTTCCCTATGTTGTGGCCAAAATAATGTTGCTAGAAAAGAAAAACAAACAACACAACTTAATCCAACGACCATGATTGGTCATTCTTTATCGCAATAGCGTTACTTCCTCCAAATGGTCGTAAAGCTAGTTCTTATAAAGCAACTTCGATTTTTCAACAGTATTGTTCCGGCAACATTTTTTGGCCAAGTACAATACTCCTTTTACATCTCCAGCGCTGTGCCCCCCAACAACATCGTTAAGAAGAAAAGAAGGAAAAATATAAAATGACCATGTTTGGTCATTCTTTCCTTATCAACCATTATCAAAGAAAATAAAAAGTAAAGCCACGTTTAATCTTTGACTATCTCGACAACATAGTAACCGACCGACCATATTTAACAACTCTGGACTAAAGAAAACAAACCATTTAGCCAACACAACCATACACCAATGACCTTGATTATGTTAATGCAATGCCGATGGCATCTACGTAGCTCACTTATTCACGAGTCTAAAACAAAAAACGATAAATTGGCTAAACAACATGATTGCAACATATCCATGCAATATTTCATGATATGCACACGTAAAACAAACTTTGAAGCCATTCAGAAGCAGAGTTAACTCGTACCTGTCAGACTCCTACAAACTGGCACTATGAAACTTGAATATGGCTCCTCCTTCGAGTCAAAGTTGATTTCTTCCACAATGTCGCATACATCACCACTACTTCCTCTCCCACCTTGTTACTAAAATCCTCGCCGTTGATCGGCAACCCGCAAGGCCGTGATTTCGGCCTTCGCCACCCTCTCTTGAGGTGGCTTACTCAGATTTTGGTGGACCACCTAATGCAAGCATTGATGGTCTCACAATCTCGGACAACGAGTTCAAGCACGCCTTACTCAACACCTTTGCACTTAACATTATGACGTTGGTTCCTCCATCCCCGCTCCTGATTTCGAGTGGTCCAAAATCTCCATGGTACAAGTAAGCTTCAGCCACGTTGGCCCCAACGACAAACGACTTTGTGTCAGCCTGTACCACCTCAACGCCACCGTCTTCATTCCAGAGCATAAAACACTGATGCAGTGACAAAGGAACACACTTGTTGGCGCGGATCCAATCCCGGACAAGTAGTGCGTTGTAGCTTATCATTCCATCAACCACAAAGAAAGCACTCATCTGCTTTTGTGATCCAACTCCCACGACAACTGGGAGGATTCCCCTGGCAGAAGTGGACCCGCCACTGAAGCTTTTCCCAAACACTTTCGTTGGGATCAAGTCATTAGTACTCTTGCCCAACTTCTTCAGCATCCTTGTTGGCATCACATTTACTGCGGCATCATTGTCAACTAAAACTCTCGACATTGGTACGTCATCAAGTGTGGCCTTGATGTAGAGAGGCCTCAAATGACCCATCAACTTTGGCTCGGGCTCGTTGAAAACAACGACCCTGTTCAATTCTTCACTCGTGGTTCCTTCGTCCACGGCTTTCCCCTTCGCTTCTGCATCCCGGATAGATTTATCCACCTCGTCAAAGTCTGATCCCCATCTGATGTTCTCCACTGGCACACTTGTTGACTCTTTCGGGCCTTGGTATAACACGTAAAAGGATATCTTCCCCCATCTTCGCCCAGTAGCCCAACAGCCTTGTCGCCTGCTTCGTACAGTTCTTTCAAGATCCGTTGCGAACTCTTGTTCTGTTTGGCTGACTCTACTACTAAATCAATTTCAACCATTCGTGCGAGCCATCATTGCACTCCACAGCTCGGCCTCGATTGGCAAATACGCGGCCTTGCTAACTAGCTCTGCCGCTGGTGGCTCCTCATTCTCCTGCTCTAAAGTCGGTTGAGCAAAACCGCTCACCAGTTCAGCGACGTTGACCTCTTGAGAAGCCTCGTCCAGCTCTTCAACCTCCATTACGACCTCGCCATCCTCTCCCTGATTTTCCAAATCAATATGGAAAATCAAAGGCAAGATGTAGTTGTTCACCACCACCGGTGGTAGACTTCCAAACTGGATCGTCATGGGTGCACCTTGGTTGTCATCATCGTCATTCTTGTTTTTTCGATCAAATTTTGACTTCGGCTCCTCCAATTCCAGCATCTCCTCTTCGATAAAGGAGTCATCCAACTCAGCATCGTACTCAGCCTCTCCCGGGTCTCCCTGATCTTTCCTCTCCAGCTTGTTCTCAACAACTTTTCCAGCACCGGCCACAGTCACTTTCAGACCCGCGGCAGAGTTGTCCACGTTCACATTCGCTTGCAAGTTTGCAATCCTCTTTCCTTGAGCATTCTTGCGGAGGTACCTTCGATACTGCGTCATTCTCATCCCATCAACTGTGATGGGCTGCTGACAACAAATGCGTAGGTGTGCCAACCACCCTGTGGCACATTTGGCATCCTGAAAGTTCTCTTGACAGGTGGGGAACCCCTCACAGGTTGGGCAATTCCAAAAGGTAGACTTTTTAAGGGTGGGGCACTTTGAGCAACCCACTCTTTACGTTGCCCTCTTCCCCATGCAGATGCACGTACTCCTTCGACATTGCGTTCATATGAGGGGTACCTCGGTTTTAACTGTCGTGGTCCCAATCTCTGGTGGACCGACTGGCTTGGTCCTGCTCCCCCAATGTTTAGCTTTCCGCGACACTGGGCACACAGCTTTTCTTCCTCAGCTGGGTCTAAGTGTGGCCCCTCCTGCACTTGGGAGGATGAAGCACCCTGGGCCACATCAGAACTACCACTCGGCGGTGGCATTGTATCCACCACCAACTTGAAGCGTGACAGGTTGATCTTAGAGAAATCGGGATTGACCATGTTGACGTCGACAACGTTTGGGAAAGGGTCCGTGTCGACAATCATGGCCTCCTTCCTCGGCTCTGGGAACTTGAACCGACCTTTCTTAATTGCATCCTGCACAACGTTGCGAAACACAACACACATGTTAGTTGAATGAGATGACTATTGTGCCATTTACAGTATCGTTTCCCTTTTAATTTTTCAGCTGGCGGGATAGTATGCCCCCCCCCCCCCCAGTTAACTTAATTTGACTATCTTTGTAAAGCTGGTCAAAAATCAATTCTGATTTTGAAACATCAAAGGAATATTTTCTAGTTTGAATTGGAGCACGATTGGGCTTTCCACCTTGTGGTTCCCCTTCGGCCTTGGCTAGAGAAGCACACACATATGGCTTCCCCTGCACAATCTCGGCCAAATCAACTTCAACCTCATCAACATCGCTGCCGACGTTATTCACACCATAGTTTTCAAAATTAAGAAAATATTATCCACGAGAGCCACTTCTCTTATGTGCTTCTTCATGGAGAAGAGATTCGTATCTAACAGCGCAGGATCAATTGAAACAGATAAGAAAACTCCATATCTTGAAACTTTTTACGAAGTTCAAAATTCAATCCACCCTGGGCAAGTTTAACAAACTCGCGTTCTGTCAAGTTCACAAAACAACGATTTCTTGCATTCTTAAAGTTTGTTAAAAAGTGTTCCACCGTTTCTCCTGGCTGTTGGCGCATTCGTGCCAAGTCTGTCATTGCTACTTCTGGCTCAGAACGGTAGAACTGGGCATGGAACATTTGTTCCATTTCCTGCCAAGTTTGAAGCGAGTTCGATGGCAAGTTGACGTACCACGCGAATGCAGGACCGGTCAACGAGTTGCCAAATGAACGCAACTTGAAGAAATCACTCACATCACCACACTGAATCGTGAATCGTCCAACGTGCTCGACGGTGGAGTGATCTCCAGCCCCGCTGAAGGTGATGAAATTAGGCAGGCGAAAACCACGTGGAAAGCGGTAGTATCTATCAACCCAATCCGGACATGGTTTTCGATATACCGGCGACATCGCTGGTCTAATCCCTAAACCAAACTGATCCGCTAGCATCTGTGCTACTTGATCTCGAATCACATTAACGTCTTGCCCCCCGAGTTGCCCCCCTTGTGCTATGAATCCACCAGGATCCATGCCAAGCCCGTTTGGAGGAGGATGCACGTTTTGCGGGTAACGGCGTGGCGGAACATGATCATTGTTGATCGTTCCTCCACCAACAACACCGCTCATCAGAGTCACGTAGGGTCTGGCCTTCGGGATATTTTGTGGACCCCCACCGTGAAACGGCATTGGTTCAACCCGAGTGTTGGCGGCAATGCTAGTATCGCCAAGATTAACTCGCGGAGTTGATGGGTTCATCACCGGTGTCGGCGGAACTCTTTGTCTTGGCTGACTAATTCGAGCACTGTTGTTTGGAAAACCAGTTTCGCTATTTAAATTGTTTTCACCGTTTAGTGGCAAATCCCTAGGTTGCATTACTGGTCTACCCAAAAGCTCCTTGATTTCATTCATATCACGTAGATTTTTATCCACAAAAACATCAAAATCATGCATGTTTTTAGTCATACCTTCAAAGAGTTGGCTTAAACGCCTATCAACACGAGACTCAAGAGACTAGCAAACACGAGACTCAAAATGCTGATTTACCTCGCCTTTGAAGCTTGCAAACTCGCCTTTGAAGCCTACGAACTCATTGTTGAGACTAGCAAACATGCGACTGTTTTCCTCCATGAAATGGCGGATTGACAAATCCTCAGTCGGCCCAGCTGTGGAAGGCGGATTCTTGGACCCGCCAATGTCTTCAGCATGGATTCCTTGGCCTCCTTCAATGTTGGCCACATGTTCCTCCACAAATTCGGGCGGAACATCCCCCTCCTGATTCCCTCGTCGCGGAGCCATTCGAATACACGGGTCCCACTAGGTGTGCCAATTTTTTTCATTGGCGAAACTCGCGTGTTCAATGCGCACTGTTTTCAAGTAAACACAAAACACAAAGTCAATCACAACCGTCAAACATCCGCCGCCAAATGTTGGCGCCGTTGATTTGATCGATCGAACAGAAACCAAGACGATAGTCAAATATCCACCGCCGGCTTCGGCGATGTTGATTTGATTGATGCACCTTTGACTTCTAATCAAACAACCGTTATCCGGTTCAACACCTCTCCAAACTACGTTCGAACGAGTGTGTTCGGCGAATAACCAGAAAATCGAATCAAGAGTGTTCTAAGTTGCGTTACCTCTACTCCTATGGAGGTTCCTCTGGAGAGCTCCGCAACTACGACAACAAGCTACGACTACGACTCTGCAAAGGATTTCTTTGACATAGCAGTTCTACGAAACTAGAGAGAAAATGATAGATTCTGCGATGGTGCGGTTTGAGATTTGATTTTGCCGTCCTGAGCTTCTCTCTCTTCCCAATCTTTATACTTCGCTCTTCTCCCCGCAGTCGTAGTAACTGCCTTCGCGCCTTTGTCTCCCACGTCTTCATTCCTGTCAACCGTGCAGGTAACCTCCTCCCTGTTGGTTATAATCACGTGCCCCCGAAACCTTTCAGCTACGCAGAAACTTGGCAAAACGACGTTGAGCCAAATCCTACAACCTTGTCCACGCAACGATGCCGTTTCACCTCCATAAACTGAGCGAATAAACCTCCTTCATTCATAACATCGTTCTCATCAATACCGCGGCATCGCTTTTCACTACTCAATGTTGTTATATAATCACAACTCAATTGCCTCGGCCCGGTTTGACCAACAACACCGTTAGCCCATCATACAACGTCGTTTTCTAGTCTTGCGCTGTCGTTGGGCTTGGCGGGCCGCCTTTGGCCGAACTCTTACCCACTGCTGCGGTGTCGTTTTACCTTTCCGCGGCATCGCTTTTCACTAATCGATGCCGACAAACAATATCGTTTTCCATTCCGCGACATTGTTCTCTACCAAACGGTACCGTTTTTCTCGTCTTGCAGTGCCGTTGGGCTTGCCGGGCTCGCCAAAATCCAACCCGCTGTGGTATGGTTTTGAACTGAAAGACATCGCTTAGTAATATCGCGACGTTGTTGATGCCTTAAGCGGTGTCATTTTTAGCTAAACAACAATGCTTGATTCTACCCATGACATCATTTTAATATTAAACGACTCCGCTTCCAGCCTTGCGGTGTCGTTTTCTTCCCCAATCAGCTCCGTTGTTTTTTTTTCCCTCCGCGACACTGTTTATTATTAAACACTGTCGTTTTCTTATCCGCAGTGTTGTTGATATCTCTTGTGGCATGGTTTTTAACTAAACGACACCATCTGAACGCACCCACTTTTTTGTTTAATCTTAACCGTTAAATACATCTAATGGTTACAATAATTTGATTTGTTAATAATTCATTAGATATCTCTTGTAACCATCTGAACGCACCCACTTTTTTGTTTAATCTTAACCGTTAAATACATCTAATGGTTACAATAATTTGATTTGTTAATAATTCATTATTAACTATATTTTATTTATTAAAATAATTTAAACCTATTGATAATTGCAATTAAACTGCTAATTTTAACCCTCTTCTTCCACGTTTCTTTTCCCCTGTTTTCCAAACCCCTATTCTTCCTCGTACCAACAGAGACCTCTCCATTTCTCCCTCACACAAAAGAGACGATCAATTCTTCGGCCCAATTATACATATTGATTCCTCCCTGAAATTAATAAAACAATAGGAGGGAATTATTTTTCATTTCCTCAATTATCAGTTTCTTCCCATATGAAGAATTGTGCGGCCGCGGCGCCGAAGCTCTTCTGCCGTCAGCACTACCACCCTCGACAAACCACTGTCCCAATCGAATATTGCATACCTGAACTCCTCCTCCCCTTCTTTTTCTTCTTCCACATCATCCATCTAGTCGTCGCTGTCATCGGATCCCAAAACGGCATCGCTGCTTGGAGGATCGAGATAATTAATGAGCGCTGGCGGTTGGTGGAGGCCTGAGTGTTGGCAAATCGAGGAGAGGATCAGATCTCGGCTCTCTGGGTCTTTGGTTGCTTCGTACCGGCTTACCAACCCAAGTAGTCCCGTATCCACGCCGTCGCCAACTTCCGCTCCGACTCTGTCGTCAGTAGCAGACATATTAATTAATTAACCTCGATCGATTCTCTAGTACTGAATTTGTTGGGAGTTAGTAATTTCTTCCCACTTTATTATACAAATAATACAATTGCTGGGGGAAGGAATTCGAAAAGCAAATTTACCATTACCATGCCCCTGGCTATGCTTTGCCCGATCAGGACAAGGAAACTATAGCTTGATCCATTTGTTTGACCTATTCATGAAAATAACACCTTCAGTTGGCTCTGCTCTAACAATTTAGAGGTTTCACGAGTCATTTGGAACAAAATATATGGCACTAGGATGCTATCCAGCACAACTTGATGGACAGGTCGTGCAAGAGGAGGGAAGTGGCGGGCTACGGGTTCAGCGTCCACTAGCGGATATTAATGAGGGCCTCAATTGCAATTATAAATAAGTTAATACTGTTTATAATAATTATTGTTGTATTTATTATTAGTTAATTAATTATTACACAAATTATTGTGAAACGTTAGATATTTTCAACGGTCAAGATTGGAAAAGAAAGTGGGTGCGTTCAGTGCACTCAAAAAAGTGAGTGCATCGAAAACACCACCATATATATATATACTCCAGTCCATTTAATTCCCCCGACCATTCTTTCCCATCCATCCATATCTGTTCTTTCTTTTCCTTTTTGGGACCGAGAGAAGCAGAAACAGAATGCGCACAGGGGAGCCCGGTAAAAATTCCAAAGCTCAAATTCTTAAGCTTAAGTGATCCAAAAATCCCGTAAGTAATGCCTAATTCATCTATACATCGTGATTTATCAATTTAGAGCTTTAAAACGAGTTTTTGGTTCAGGAATTTCTTGAATTCCCGATAAGTCAAATTAGGGTTTCAGAGTATCCTGAAGCCGGATTGAGCCCAAATTTCATATACGAGTTTCCTGCAGCGAGGTAATCAATCCTCTAGTTCTAATCCCTGGATTTCGGCAATTATTTAGGTCGGGGTCCAAATCGCTGAATTTAGCTCCGGGCAGGGTTTGATGTGTTTTTATTAAGAATTTGACCCGGAGCCTAGAACTAATATTGACGGGGATACTGCATGGGATATTAGGACGGTCTCGGATTTTAATTCGGGGTTCGTTGGTGAAATTGGCGTTTTAGTACGGGAAGCTTAAATCGGTGTTTGAACGACCAGAATTGGTGAGGGATTACCACGACATACCGGGTTTGTCGTATCACGATAATTATATTGATGCTTAGAATTGACCTAGGTGAACTAGAATGGCATGATTAAGGGTGTATGATCTTTAGTGCTATATGCCGAACCCTGGACTGTTGTATGATATTATTGTCTTGCCCTAATCCTTATGGACCTTGTTTATGCTGATGATTGCGTATATGTTGCAAATTGTGGGCTTGACTGTTAATATGCCTTATGATGGTTTGAGAAGGTAATTAAGTATGATTTTTCATGATTGTTGTATTTGGATGCACAACTGGGAAATAAACTTCTCTGGTGATATTATGATGTTTAAGGAGGATGACTTGCACGAGGGTTTATCCCGAGGAAGTGCAATTATACGAATCCTTGTTATGTTGAGCCAATTGTGGCCAGGTCAAGAACATGTCCAAGTAATGAATTATGATTAAGCAAGATGAGATATGGATCATGTATAAGGATATCAAGTAAGAGTACTTTGGTCTCATGGTCAACTACATAGTAATTAGGGCTCCCTATACTATTACTCTATTATGATATGTATGATAGTCACACCTCTCATGTGGTGGTGGCTGAAGATTTCTTACGAGATATGACCACACCCAGAGCGGTGTCGGGATATGACTACACACATAGTGGTGTGGGGTATGTATGACCACATCCGACGGGGTGTTGAGGTATGTATGACTACATCCGACGGGATGTGGGGTATGTTTTCCGGGAGAGTTATTAGCATGGGAGTAGCCAGGCGCCTATGATTAAAACATGATAAGATGCATATGCATAAGTCAAGGTGGTTGATTCTTTTGCCTATTGGGATGTCGGATGGTTGAGGTCTGATCCTAGTGCTTTGACTTGTTTGCTAGATGTATGGTAGGGGTATGCTCTGTTATGAACTCACGATGCAATGATTGTCTCACTCAGCCATGAGCTGACCCTCTTTTATTCTTCTTCTCTGCTTATGCTATGTGTAAGCAGATCATCAACAGCAACAGTAGATAAGTGTTAGGTGGGAGAGGAGATAGAGTTGAAGCCAAGATGAGGTATGGTCTTCAACTATTCTGTGCTTGGACAACTACTCGGGATTTTGGCCAGTGATCCACACCTTTTTGTAAAAATGTTTTGAGAACGTTTTTCATGCGCATACTAGCTTCTGATGTAGTGTGAGATATCCACAGGTGTGGAAAGTTGATGATATGTGTATATGTTGTGTAACTGTGTAAGTTGTGACGATTATGGTATGTATAAGTATGGTATGCAGTTGTGGAGTATGAAAAGTGTGACTATGGCTGAGAAAAGCCAATGCATATGGTTGTGAGTATATATGTTAGTAATGAATTATTTTGTAGGATAAGTTGCAAGAACTGTTAGCCCATTACGCGAGTAATTCATGTCAAAATTTTATTAGGGTAAATTTTGATAATTAATGTAACACTCGAGATTAATTCCGCTGCAATTGTATGAACAATATGATTAGGCAAAACGTATAGGGTAGCGTGTTACATTATCCGGCCCTCACTAGTCAAACTCGTGTGTTGACCAACGACATCATTAGCGCCAAAACGGCTTCGTTTGCTTTTCCTTTCGCGACATTGTTTTTTATTTTAAACACTCTTGTTTGCTAGTACAACGGCACCGTTGGGCATACTCACGGTACTGTTTTGAATTAAACCACACCGCCTAACATAATAAAAAGAAGCACCAATGTATTAAATTGTCGCGATCTTGCATGTTTGGGCTGGGCGGATTTTTGGGCCAGTCACTTACCCGATATGGTTTTTAATTAATCGGCACCGCTTATCAAGGCCTCGCGCGACATCGTTTTTAAATCTGCGGTACCGTTTTAATTCTCCGCGATGCCGCTTCTCTCCATGCGGTACCGCTTCTCCCCTTCCGACAAGGAATAACAATAATAATAATAATAATAATAATAATAATAATAACTCTTTTTCCGACACCAATACCAAAACGCGTGACCCCATCTTGTTTTTCGGCGATGTCGTTTTCTGTGTCGTGGTACCGCTGAGCTTCCTTGCGGTACCATTTTTTTATCTGCGGTATCGTTTTAACTTCCCGCGATAACGCTCAACTCCAAACGACACCGTTTTTTACCCGCAGTATCGAATTAAATGCCGAGACTAATTAATGTGGCATTTAATTCGGGCCAAATTAATTTTAGGTGTCAACACCTTATCTCCTCATTTATTGCCCAATAAGCGAAGTAAAAGCCCGAAACGACCTTCGAAAATGCAGCAACACAAGTGAGATGAATCCCAATTTCCAACTGCGGCCACCACTTGAAACATCCATATCTATCTGTAGTTTCCGAATGTGGAAGGTTGTTCTGTCTTAATCAAAATGATGATTTGAAAAGTTGTTGTTGGCTGGTCACTACATGATGTGAGTCCCAACATCAGAAGAACCTCGGCCAGAAATTGTAAATTCTCCGAAGGGGGAATTTGAGTGAGTGACCGAGGAATGCAATCAGAGGCACCCTGGGCAGTGTTGTTAAATCCCCGACCAGGGATTGAGATCGGGGCCTGACGAGTTTAGTTACCTGTTTCTTTTAGGATTCTTTTTCATTTTATGTACTTTCATTAATTTTATTTTCCATACCTTTTTAAAGGGTTGTAAACTTTGATTTGAGAGAGACCACGTTTAATAGAAAACCCATTTTTGGTTCATTGAGTTTTTACTCTTGAATTTGATCTTGGAAATTGGTGGACTCTAATTTCTTGAGTGTTCGCTTTGTATCAATCAAGTAATCACCTTGATTGTGGCTGAGTTTCGACTGATATTGATAGAGCCTTCTCCCAAGTGTGAGATTTGACTTCAATCCGTCTTATCCTTTTTATTTTTACGTGATGTTGAGAGAAATTCAGAAAAACATAAAAGATTGTGTCTCATTTACAATTTTTAAAGATGTGTCACAAGTCCTTGGTTCAATTTTCACAATGACGGAATTCATATTTTTCATCAAAATTGCGGACAGAAGTGTGCGAGTTGACACCGCTTCTCCTCACCTAGATTAGTGACAGACGGTCTATAGAGCCGTGTCGGGCCTAATATTTTTGGGACCCCATTGGATACTATAGGCACAACGTGGCACACAAAAAGATTTCTTTTATTGAACATTATTTAAATGAAAAGGTTCAAACTATGTTCGGGTATAGACTGGGCTGAGCACATTTAAAAAATAAATTGGCACGACACATATGAGATAAATAAACGAGTCTGAGGTTGGCCCGTATCTAGGGTTGAAAATGATCCGAGTTGAGTCGAACTTTATCCTAGCTTGAGCTCAGTTCGTTAATAAACGAGTTGAGCTCGAGCTTGAGTCATTTATTAACGAGCCTAGTCGAAATCGAGCTAGACTTGTTTACTAAAATCTTGAGTCGTATTTGATAATTCATTTTGTATGTCATGTATGATACATGTGATTTATGTCATGATGAGGAAAAAAATAATAGTCAAAATCATGTTATTTAGTTAATAAATTTTAACTAGTCTGAATCATGTTATTTCATAGTATTGAAGCAATCTATGATGCATAATTTCTTTTTAAAATAAAAAATAAGATATATTTGCTCATATGCTCGCCGTGTTAAACTTCATATAGGGTTAGATATATAATTTAATATTCATATGGATTAAACTCGTAAGATATAGATCGATTTGCCCATAAGTCGGTAATCAAGTTGGTTCTTTAGCAACAATGTTGAGACATCTCATGAGCTCAAAATGAGCCAGCTCATGATTTTAGCTCAACAAACCACCGAGTCGAGCTAGCTTGCGAGCTTCACGAGCTAAACAAGGCTTAGCTCATGCTCGGCTCGTTAATAAACGAGTCAAGTTTCGAATGAGCTTTTTTTGAGTCAAACTTCGAGCCCCTCGCGAGCAGCTCGGCTCATTTGCAGCTCTACCTGTATCATGTTGACCCAAACATAATCTCTCAACGTATAATTGTGTGGTTTAAGTTTTTTTTTTATTAAAAATATTTATATATTCTCTAATTTTAAGTAATTCGATGTCTGGTGAAACTATTTAAGAAAAGTAGTACTACTATCTAGGACTGGATGTCGGTCGATTTTCGATTAGCCGAACGACTGGGAAAATGCCACCGAACACCGAGCAACCCTTCCCGTCGGTTAACTACCCAACCGACCATATGGGTATTTTGTTGTGGTCGCGGTTAGCAGTGTATCCGAGAAACGATATGCGGTCGTCTTGGAATTACTCTTGGATGGCTTCTTTGAGTCAGGTCCTGGAATCACTCATCAACTCGAGGTGCAATATGAACATGAGAACGTAGAACTCCATCCGATTCAAAGCATCGTCGCCGTCCACATCCCCTTCCTTCACCAACCCGACGATCTTGTCGTCCGACAAGTCCAGAAGGCCCATTGCAGAGCTCCCTCATCAAGCCTTCCCCGGGCCAACTTGTCGGCCATCACCACTAGCAGATCTTCGAACAACTTCCCGACTCTCGTCGCCATTTTTTGGTTTCGTTGGTTGGTTGGAATTGGATTTGGGAATCAAGAAGTGGGTGGTGTTTGAGGATATATGGAAGAAGAAGTAGAAGCCGCCAGCCACCTGCGAGAAGACGATGGTGGTGGTGGTTGACGAGCGGCACGACCCCAAGGCGGAGGCAATGATGGTGGTGGTGGTCGACAAGCGGCGCGACACGAACTTGGAGGCGCGGCTCGGGGAGAGTAGAGGCTTTTTTTTTCAATTTTGGCCTTTTGGGATTTAGGGTTTGGAGAATCATATGGGGGAAGTTTAATTGAGGTTTGGTTGGGTCGGTTAGCCGAGTAATAGCGGATAATCACTGTCGGTTACACGGCTAACCATCCCCTCCCTTACCTCAATCGGACTTGGGATACGGTCAGTAACCATTGGTTACTGACCTGTGAGTAACTAAATCTGGATATTTAGATCTAACAGGGTCCAGAAAATCCAGATCTAAGAGTTGTGAATTAAAGACATTTTATTTTCCCTATTTTTCTTAATCGGCTCTTATCTTCTTCGTTCTAACTCGGATTTCAATTTTTAGCACATATGTAACGAGTTCGTTGTGCTCTACAAAATGAGATCAATTTTCAATATATTTTGAGAAACTTTATTTCATACCTCCCGTTACCAACTACATATCATATGGTAACTTCTTTATTTATAAGTCGTTTTTGAAAACGTTTGCTCAGAAGGAACGAGTTCATCATGATCTATTGGATCAACAAATTTCTGGGTGAAGAAAATACATGACAAAATATTACCGCACTTTACCACTCTTGTATGTTAGTGGTAACTTGTGGTAAACAATGATGAAAGTCGTAAATGACAGTTAGTATACTTCTACTATCATGTATTCAACCTTCCTACAGTATTGGTATGTTCATATCATCATGGTACACTTTCTTACCATATGGTATCAAATAGGAGCATACCATATGATATTGACTGGTAAAAATGACTCATGGGTCGTTTGGATGGGTTAATTGTCAGTGTGGTATTTGTAGAGTCAAATAACTCATTTATTGTTCATGTGGTATTTCAGTGAAAATTGAAATAAAGTATCTCGTTTGGTTGAACCATGCAAATATGGTACTTGACATGTGATATTTGGTAAAAGCAGAGTGATAAAACGAGTTATTTGTAAATAACTCACTGTTCCAAATAACTAATTTAGTAAAACGCTGCCAAACGAGTTATTTGGACACAAATAACTCACACATATACTCCATCCAAACGGCCCCTCAATTTTTTTTGTTCTAAAAATATATTAAAGTGAATATCATCTTAAAGAGCACAATTAATCAGATTTATCTGTGCAAAAAAATTTAAATTCCGACTTAAAACGAGAGAGAAATTGTTCGTTAAAGATTAAAGAGAAAAAATAAAAGACTTTCCATGAGAGAAATGCTGATGTCATGCTGATATGACATGCTTACTCATCATAAGATTACTGACGTGATCCGCTCCCTCTCAATCGAACACCGACTGACATCATATATCGTCGATTTCGGTTAGCCGGTAACTGGCCGATTTCGATTATAACCAGAGGTTACTCGCTAACCGAAAATCATTTGACCAGCATCTCCTCCTATCCGTGATAGTTTAGGTTCAATTATACAAAAGGTTCAACCAGCAACACGGTAAACCGTTCGCTTTAACTGACCGGTTATCAAAACCATAGCCCGCCAAACTTTCCTTTTTGCTATTGCTCTTCTCTCCAAAGTCCAAAGCCTCGCACCTTTAATTTCTTCCCTCTCCCGCTCTCCGGTCTCCAGGGTTAATCAGAATCAGACCACCAAACCCTATTAAACCCTCTCCGTCGCCGCCATCAGCGCCAGCATTTACGGCGAGTCGGCGACCATGAGTCTAGTAGCAGGTTCCAACGAAAGATTCATCTGGGGCTTCAAACTCAAACCCGTAACCACCGAACAATCCCTAACCTTAGCTCCCCTCTTCTCCTACCCATCCCACCAATCCGCAATCCTCTCCGCTGCCGCCGCCGGTCCAATCGCCGCATCTGGATCCTCCGACGACACAATCCACCTCTATGACTTACCCTCCGCAGCTTCCCTCGGCTCGCTCTACCAGCACACGGCCTCAGTCACCGCCCTCTCCTTCTTCACCCCACCTTCACTTTCCTTCCCCCGAAACCTAATCTCCGCCGACGCCGACGGCTACGTTTGCATTTTCGACGCCGACCCTTTCGTCCACCTCAAGACCGTGCGGGTGCACAAGAAGCGGATCAATGACCTGGCCGTCCACCCTTCCGGTAAATTGGCGCTTTCTGTTGGGAGGGATGACTGCTTGGCGATGTTGAATTTGGTGAGGGGTAGGAGAAGCTTCTACTGCAGGCTTGGCAAGGAAGCTAGCTTGGTGAGGTATGGCTTGGATGCTGAAAAGTTTTTCATGGCAACGGAGGAGAAAGTTGGGGTTCATGAAACTGAAGATGCCAAGCTTGTGACTGAGCTTCAATGCCCCAACAGGGTTCTTTGCGCCGCCCCTGGAGAGGTCTGTTGCTTAAAGTTTCCAGCTTTATCGAATTCCATTTCATCGTTGCTTCTCTTGTTTCCGTTATTTGCGATTCAGTTGATTGGGATGGTAGCTTCTTAGATATAGGAATGAAATTGCAAGTGGAATTGGTCTGAAGAAGGAACATCTTATATATGACTGTGGCTTAGTAGTAGGAATGTATAATTGATAGCTTCTCTTTGATGATCTTAATGGATAGTTTCTGGAGCTATAATGATTTACATTTACTTTCACTTGGTCGCTGGAAACCAAGAACTTCGTGGTAGAGTTCTTTCTTTTTGTTGGTTAATAGCTGTTTATGAAAATTGATACAATCGTTTTTGGTTTCTGCATGTCAGTAGAGTTACTTCTCTTGTTTAAAATTTGCAGCCTTTTGAATTCCATTTCATTGTTGATTCTCTTGGTCCCGTTATAGGCGATCAAGTTGAGTTGGGATTGTAGCTTCCTAGATATATTGGAATGAAGTTGCAAGTAGAATTGGTTTGAAGAAGGAACAGTTTGTATGTGAATGGGGCTTAGGAGTACTGTAGAATTGATAGCCTCTCTTTGATGATCTTCATGTACAGGTTCTGTACCTGTAATGATTTACATTTACAATTACTTTCACTTGGTTGCTGGAAACCAAGAAATCCGGTGTAAAGTTCTCTCTTTTTGTTGGTCAATAGCTGCATATGAGAATGGATTCAGTAGTGGTTAAATTGTACCTCGGCAATTTGCTCTGGTTTTGTGTATGGATATAGAAGTAGAATTAGTTCTACAGAAATATTTCTTTCAGTTATTTTGAACTATTTGTTCCTGTAGGATGACTGCTCTGTCTGGGATTATGTTGTGTGATAGTTAACTTTATGAAACTGTTCTAGTTTCCTTGTTTTAATTATCTCATGTGTGTCATATTGTTAATGTTTTCTTCTGTGTGTTTCACCTTCTCAGTATCAGCCTGTGTTTTTTACTGCTCCTTTCGCTGACCCTGCTTATTGCCTCATGTGCTAAAAATGAAGGAAGCGAAATCGTGTGACTGCAAATAATGATGATTTCCTTCCAATTTCTTTGAACGGTTTGAACAAGATTCGTCTGTGAAATATGTTTCTGATAGCTCTGATTTAACTTTCATTTGCTCTCTCTGCTAACTTTTCATGTGGAGTCATTCTTGTTTGTGTTTCTCTCTTGATCGTTTGTGGCCTTCAACAGAATGGGCTTCTATTCACTGGTGGTGAGGACAAGAATATTACAGCATGGGATACTAAAACTGGGAAGGTTGCTTACTGCATTGAAGATGCTCACAAATCGCGTGTGAAAGGTATCGTAGTTCTCACCAAGAACAATGGTGGCGTCGATGACCCCTACCTATTAGCGTCAGCGTCCTCAGATGGTGTTGTGCGTGTGTGGGATGTTCGTAACTCCATGAAGGAAGAAAAGGCAAATCCACTAGCTGAGGCAAGCACAAACGCGAGGCTTACATGTCTTGCTGGGTCATCAATCAAATGTAGGCGATCTCCTGTCCCGTCATCTTGTCGAGTAAAAAAATCGATTTCATATCTGCTTAACTTTCATCAATAACTGCTTCTTGCTTCTTGCGAAACCTCTCTTTAATTACTGTTTCTCATTTCTCACTATGAGTTCACTTCTTTCGATTTGCAGCTTTCAAACGAACGCGAGCAACATCCCAAGAGGACCAAACTGCTGCGCTGAAGAATCCCAAGAGAAAATCCGACTCAACATCTGGTGAGGAATCGTAAGCTATCTCCATGGCCATTGAAGTTGGTGAACGTAAGGGTGATGCAACGATAGCGTAAGCAGAAAACGGGAAATTGGTCCAAAAATGACATAATGGAAACAAGGAAGAAAAGACAGCCCATATGATTATGAATGAATGAAGTGGTTGCCTGCCTCTCTGCCTGCTGTGCTGCCAGAAACGAATTGCCATCATTTCAGTTTCGTCCTCAACTTTTATTTTTTTCATTTTATGTTGTTTGCTAGAACTGAGGAAAGCGATGGGTAATCATTTTCCATCACTTTCGCCTTTTCTTTGCTCTTGGCCTTGTGCCCAGGTCGTGGTCCATTAGGAGAAAACCCCCCAAAAATAGAGTGAAGATTTTGTGTATAAAAGCCTTTATTTTATTTTATTACATTTTCAATACTTGGACTAATATTGGAAGCCACAAACATATAACCCCAGAAGTAGGGGCAGACCCAAAATTCTTGATGAAGTGTGTCGGCCGATAAAAATAATAATTTTAAATTACGCAATTTCATTTCTTTTTCACTGCTATACACAAAGGTTTTTCATATTCCGAAATGTTTGTAAAATATATTTATTGCTTATTTTGTGACTCAGTTTTTAATGTATATAATTAAATAATTATTCATAAATTGTTCGCTCGTTAGATTCCTAAGATTGTTCTTAATTTACTTTATTGCTAAAATAGTCCATTCACACAGCAGCTTGTAGTTGCAATAGGTAAAGTCAGTACAAATAACTAAATGAATGCAGGTAAAAGCGCCATTGCTCGTGCATGCATGCACTTCCCATTCTCAAGAAGAAAGCATTACTTAATTAGTTACTTCATTAATTATATTATGTATATATATAATAAAATGCATCAAGAGCTAGCTAGCCAGCAGTGGTCACAGCCATGGACGACTGACTGCTCGGGATCTCATCATCATTATCGTTATTCCCATGGAGCTAGCTAAGCCAACAATGAATTAATCAGTACAACTAACTAATTAAATCATCATCTTTGATATGCTAAATTACCATACATATACGTACATATAGTAGGTAGGCTTATTAATTATATCTTGCTTAGACAGACACTGCAGATTAATTAGAATGAGGTTTAATTTGGACACCAATCATCAGAATGGGCCTCCTCCGATGGCCGGAGCCCAATAATCTGCTCCGACGACCTCGCTTCCTCCGACGAGTTGCGTGCATGTCACCGGAACCAAACATAGCCCTCTGCTCCTCAAGTCTCTTGGCTTCACTTCCTGCTTCATTCATGATGTTGTAATAATTTAATTTAGCTTAAATTCAACAAAAGTAAGATGGCAATGGTAGCAGCAAAAGAGCTGTAAGTCAATTGAAGGAGAAGAAAGGTTCAATGCATATCCACAAAGTGTTACGTACGTGAAGAAAAGGAGGAGGTAAAAAGAGAGGTTTGAGAGGGGCTCTGTCCTCCCTAATTTGCTAGCTTTTTGTAGTTTCGCTTTCGAGCTTTAATTTTCTTTTTTTTAGCTATATATTAGCTAGGTAGGTGATCATTGACACATTTAACAAAACTAGCTGGACTGTTTTTTTTTTCCAGTTAAAAGTAAGGGTTAATACTTTAAAATGGGTCGAACTTTATGCTAAAAGAATAATCTGGTCTGATTTTTTTTTTTAAATATTAATCATCACAATTTTACACGATTTAGATTACTTTAGCCGGGTTCTTGAATTTCCTTCAAGTTAGATGATCAACATATTTGGTCTTTAGCGCTAATATGGATGCCATGTAGACAATAGAAACTAATAAAAATTTTAATAATTTAATAAAAAATATCGACCTTCTAAATTTTTTCATAATTAGTTCAAACCACCAAACGACCAAAAAATATGCTCCTCTTTGACGAACTATGATTGTTGAGTTAATTATGATAATAGGTGATTCAAGCCACATATGACATATTACAGGTCATTTGGATGCATCATTTTGGTTCTATGGTATTTCGAATCCAAATGATGCATTATTTTGTTATGTGGCATTTCATGTGGTATTTCATTTTGAAATGTGGTAATTGGTGTAATTGCTTTGTTTGGATAAAACATTCAAATATTGTGGTATTTCACCACTTAAAGAAGGGATGAAGTGGAAAAAGAAGTTGGGAGATGAGGTATTTGAAATAACTAGGGGGTAGGTAGGTCTTTCAAATAACTCACAATGAGTTATTTCAATTGACTCATGGACAAAATACCACATTCTACTTTACTTTTGCCAAACGAGTTATTTTCATTGAAATATCTCATTCTGAGTTATTTCGACCAAATTACCTCATCAAAATACTGCATCCAAACGACCTTAGTTTATTTTCTAGTACTCTAATAGTTGGTTTCCTATCTACTTTAGACTCAGAGGTACGAGCTTATAGAAGATATCCTAACAAGTAATGGGAATTTATATTGAGATATGATAGCGATTTTTTTTGTCAAAAATTAACATCTTTACTAATCTTCGAACCTAACAAGCTTTGAGTGGCATCCATAGAAAATCTTCTTGTCTTTTTAAGAGTTGGTTTCGTTTAATTTTGCACCCGATCCGATCCATAGACTCAATGAACTTTGGAAATAAAAAAACATGCACTTTATACCTAAAAGGGAAAAAGAAAGATAAACAAACAATATTAAAATCGGCAAAATCCAACAACATTATTTTATTATTTGTAATGATCTTCTAAACGAATTCTTTCATGATTTTGAAACATCTCAAAGAAGAAACGATAGACGAACAAACACAATCAATAGGATGATCTGCCCCGATCGATTTTGTACTGACATCCTCAGGTGAACCTGCCTAACTACGATATTGACCCTTATGAGCCACAATTATTTGTTCATAAGACTCCAAGTGACTTTTACCACTCATGGATCGATCCATAACTATATAAAGTGGCGTAGCCAGACTTTGAGTACACAGAGAGGTCCTTAAAAATTCAACAACACTATATAATTCTATCCAATGAACTTTGAATTGAGTGGGAGTCCTTAGGTGAAATAACATTGACAAAAGTATGGAGTCCTAAACTTGAAAAATCATACTAAACCATATTTATTTAAAGGGTTTTGTTGTCCGATTTTTTGTCAAGTGGGGTCCACCTCCCTCCGCCACTGACTATGTATACTTCTTGGTGAAAGTATGGTCCATGAAACCGTACTGTATTGGCGGTTCAACCACGAAATACCAGAATCGGCGAGGCTAAACCGATAGGCGGTATTTAACGGTCCTAACAGTTAAACCACGGGTTTTTCATAAAATATCCTACCGCTAACTTTTCCGGTACGATCTCCGGTACGTTTTTATGGACCTTGGGTGAAAAGACGTTGGCCTGTGTCTTTGTAGCTAGTGTTTAACAAATCCCACTAACTTATTGATAATAACTACCAAAGAGCAAAGAGTACAAAGCTTATTTCCAAAATACATACATGTAATTGTTAGAAATCTAGTGATATATAGTAGTAAACTACAAAATAATTATCATCAATAGCAATAACAAGATAAACAGTAAAAATGGGTTTCAGCTTAGACTTACAGCAGCATGTTGGCCTGTGATATTGTTTGAATGTGAAAGTGAAGCAGCAGCATTATTAGTCCCCAAGTAAGGAGAGCTGAGAGCCTGCAATTCCAATGCAATGCATGGGTCTTTTTTCAATATATAATTGTTTGGCCTTTAGCTATGCATGCTTCTGAGAATTTCTGACTACCTTGTCCTCCAATCTATTTTTATTTACTTCATTTTTTTATATATTTAATTTCCTATGAAAAACCAACAAAAAATAAATTTCTGAAAAAGAAGGAAAGGTAAGTGTGTTCACTCATAAATTTTTATATATGTATTATATAAATAATTAAATATACCTATTTCATTTATTTTTATATTCAAAATATACCTCAACTTGAGTCTGGAGGAATCTGATATACCCAATAGCTTCCAGCAACACAGAAGCTGTGTCAGTCTGCAAAACAAAAAGAGCAGCCAAAAATCAAAACGCCCCTCTTTCTTTCAACAAAATAATATATACCTCATTAAATAAAATATATAAAAAAAAAACTCCCCAAAATATACCTCCAAAAGAAAAACAAAACATATTTATAAAAAGAAGAATATTTACAGGCAAAATATTATGAATAGTTACCTTTCCAAAAGGGGAAACTAACTGATGGAGGGCTGTGATTCTATCTCCCAACTTCTCCTTCCTCACCTGTTTAATTTCCAGGGTTTTCTTCTCATTATTATTATACAATATATGTGAATGAAATTCAGTGCCCACTAAAAGAGTAACCTATATCTAGCTAGCTTCTTGCTTTAATTTGATTAATTTACTGGAACATAATATAGCATTATATTGTTACCCCAAAAAAAAAAAAAAGATGAAAATAAGTGATGCTGTGAAAGTGTTTGAGTGGACAGCAGAGGAGAGGACTGAAGCAAGAAAGAATATATCAGACATGCTCATCAAGGCAACAGACAATCAAGAAAGACACATTATATATACCCACATTCTCACTGTCTGTTAATTGTTAATTATACATTGCTGGAATTAGTACTAATTAATAATTACTCAACTAATAAATTTGGAATGATTAGTCTGGATAATAAGCTTAATGATCATATAACATAATTAATCAATCACCTTTAGAAAAGGTTGGCTTGATCTTCTAGATGCCTGCTGCTGCTGTTGATGATGAGGAAGAGGAGGAGGAACCCTAGCCTTCTTATTATAATCACACACCACCCCACCTGTTTTGGCTGTTCTGCCACACTTTGTTATAGGAAGAAAAGAAAAAGAAAAAAAATGTGGTTAAAGAAAACCAAATATTAGTTTGGTAAAGTTTTTAGCTTTTCCGTATTTTGAGCTCACTCAAATATTAACAGTCTAATTAAACACTTATAGTATTCACGTACCTCAGACGATATTGAGTGATCAGGATGTGGATGATCAATCGTATTGCGATAAGAAGAGAAGTCCAGCATGGATTTGGCTGTAGTTGTAGTAGTAGTGCTTACATCACAACAGGAAGAAGAAGAAGCCCTAAATGGTGAAGAAGAAGGTGGTGGTGGTGGAAAAGGGATGTCATTATTATAAAACTGGTGGTGGTTATTGGCATACATTAATAACAAGTTGTTGGTTTCCTGATGAGCCTGGGGATTTAGCAGTATCACTTCTGGCTTAATATTTGGTAAACCAGAAAGTGGTGGGTGAAGAAGGGATGGGTAATAGGAGTTGTTGCTCAAGCACAACTCCTGGTATTGAAGCTGATCATCTTCATCTTTTCCTTCTTCTTCTTCTTTGGCCTGATCATGGCTGCCAATTCTCCTCCTCTTTGTGGCTTCCTCTTCTTCTTCTTCTGTTGACAAACCACCTCTACTGCACAAACCCAAGTTCAGAGATTTGATATATATATATATATATATATATATAGTAAAATGAATCATGGAATGAGAGTTTAGAGAGAGAGAGAGAGAGAGAAAGAGAGTATTACAGAAGGAGGTGGCTCCATGATGAGTGATGACCATTAATACTGCTACTACTACTCATAAGCTGGTGTTGTTGTTGCTCATCATCATGGTGAGGAAAGCAATTCAACATCAAATTAGGGTAACTAGAAGCAGCAGTATTAGTAGAAGCTGAATTGGGTAGCAAATAGCTATTAGGAGAATCAGAAGTCTGCTGCTGCATAATGTTGCTCAACATCCACCAGCTGCTGCTAGGGTTTCCTACCATGGATCATATGTCATGAAGCTAACAATCAAACTAGCTAATGAATGATGGGATCATGATGATCAGCTGATAGCTAGCTGGAACTCCAATTGGAAGCTGATCATAACATAAACAAAGAAAAACCAGCTGCTATATAAGGTCAGGCTGATCTTGTTCAAGATCAAGACTATGATGGAAAAAAAGAGAAGCAAGCATTCAAAGCTCTCTCTCTAGCTCCATGAAGAGGATCTAATATCTCTTCCTTTTTTTTCACTTTCTTGGCTACTTTCCTTTCTTCACCTTTCCTGATGATGATGATGAAGTTACTTACCTACACCCTCCTCCTCTCCTCCCAGGCCAGGGTTAGCTTTTGTGTGTTTCTTTTGAGAGAGAGAGAGAGGAGGAAAGATGGTCTTCCCTTTTCTCACAAGAGGTTAACAAAGTTTGATGATATTTGTATGGCCTTTTCTTTATTAACCCACCTTTCTCACTTTCCCTTTTTCTTCTCTCTTTGCTGAAAGAGAAAAAAATATCATCAATCTGGAGAAAAGAAATTTTTTTAAAAGGGGGAGGTTAGGCTAGCTTGGGTGTGTGGGGTTGGGGAAGGAGCCTCTGCCCTTGTCCCGCAGTATGGTTATAATAATAAGTAATAACCAGCCTTTTTTTTTACAATGATTAACAACTTTTACTCCAACGAACGAAAGAAGCGCAAACTTGGTTACATTCTTAGAGAATATAAGAAATGAGATCAAGAATATTAATCCAATCATCAGGAAGCGAAGCTCGTGCTTTTGATCTCGCAATCCAACCAACCTTTTCATGACGAGAGATTTGTCGTTGAAAGTAAGATAGGCTTTTAATCTTCGTTGTAATTATTGGCTCTTTATGGTGAGAATTACACGAGTTTGTGTCTTAATTTGTAAGTAGTATTGTGAGCAAGTGATAAAAATGATCATGTAGGTTTGGGTCAATAACAAGTAATTGAAATCTAATTTATCAATTGTATAGGATATATACAAAACAATCATTTCGTCTCTTTTCATCTATATTTTTATTCAGAATTTTCAGCTAGATAAAAGAAAATAACAGACACCTAACCAAATCTAAAACCTACCTCTTATGAGAGCAAGCCAACTAAACATTTTGGATGAAAATATGAAAGAGAAGACATTATTATATCGTTGTTTTATTGTATTGTAATACATGTATATGGCGTTTTTGTTATATTTTAAATGTTTGTGATCATTTTGTTATTGGAACAAGCATAAGATTTAAGTTGAGCCACCATTAACTGGTTGAAAGGACATTATGGCTTATGACTAGCTGAAAAAACCCTGACCACATAAGATAAAATGCCTTAAAACGTAGGAGAGCTCAAGTGCTTTTTGAAATTTGATAGGAAATCACTAAATTTAAATCTAAGGTAACTTAAGATTAAGTTGTATAGCTTCAGAAACTTTAGATGTAAATACATTCTCCAATGCCATTAATATATGTTTCGTATGAAAAGTAATACATATCATTGAAGGGGTTGAGGTTAGGGGAAGTCCACTCCTACTAAAATATGAAATTTTCACAAATTGGAAAATAAGAAATTTGTTCAATGATCTAATATAATTTTATAAAGTGAGTCACTTAAAATAAGTAAATTCGAATTACATGTCACACTTCAGATAATGGTAATTGGCTCAAAACGAGTCCATTTAAAATTCTCCATGACAATTTGTTCTAACCTAATTTTGTGCTGCCAAACGGGTCAATTCTGCTCATCTGTCTCAAAACGAAACAACTAGATCAAATTTATTAGTTAGAATTTCTCATCCAAATGACCCAGTAAAAAACTAGTAATATATTACTGGACCAACCCCTAGTGTCTCACAAATATAGTAGGCTAATATATTACTTTTGTATCTTGTATGAATCAAATATCTATCTATATTTTCTCTATTACAATATGTCTCTTTCATGCTAAATAAATACATTGCACAGAGTACTGCCCTTTTCTAATATTAAGTTTCAATATTTAGTATTCTTTACTTATTATGATTCTCTTGCTTTGGCTCTCCTTTAAGATCAAAGTGGACATATAGCAAAAGCTGGTGGGCACTGGACACTACTGGTACTGTTCCATCACTCCTTTTTTTATCATTTTGTTTTTTTTTAATCTTTTTATCTTGATCTATAATCTGAATTTTCCATCTTCTATGTGTTTTCAATGCTTTTCCTTTTTCTACCTTGTGCCCATGAACAATTTTTTCCCTCTTTAATCTGAAATGGTTTTTTTTCCTTAAAAAATAATGGAATTCTTACACTCGTCTCATACTTGTAACGAGCTATTAGATAAAAAGGTAAGACGTAGGTTGTCAAGAATCTGAATTTAATAGGGATGAAGAATAATATAGACCTAAAAGTTCATAACATAATTATTTTGGAGGTTGTAATATCAAGCAAATGAAGTGACTTTAGTGAAGATTGAGAGATAATATCTCTACATAGAGTAGAGTGAATTCAAATATGATATTCTCTATGTCAATATATGGTAGATTCCAAAGGACCTTCAGATTATATATAAGAGTGCGTATTCTTGAATCATCCCTAGGAACAGTCTAACAGACAACTGTTACGATGCCTTAAATATTTGTTTGGGTTTTCTCTTTTTTTTTTCCCGGTTTTATCCTATTTTGTTTGAGTTTCCGTTTGTGCACTTTTTGATCTTTTCTGTTCAAGATTGGGAGAAGTGCTCTAGAAGTACACACTTTAGCACCTAATTAGTAGTCAAGTCAGTCAGGTTAATATGTTCGAAAACTAGTTCTAGAATCCTAACTATAATTTGTACTCTCCTCAAATCAGTGAAATTCCACTCCTCCTTTTTATATGTGAATATTAGCTAGCATACGTTGTGTTAGTGAATCTCGTAAGTCTGACTACGTTTACTTCCTATTTTGTTAATTGCTCGTCCATTATAACAAGTGGTATCAAAGTTGTGATTGGCTGTCCGGTAAGGGTTATTTGAAAAAACAAGGATGGCTTCTATGAACATGAAGATCGAAAAGTCCACAAAGATGAACACTATCAATATATGACAGATGAAAATGCAAGCACTACTGAAACAGTAAGGGTTGTTGACACCAATGTCTATGAAATCATAAGAAAATAGGGTTATATGATTAAAAAAATGGAATATACCATATGAGAAGGCTCACTTGAAAATTATGCAATATCTAGCTAACGATGTTAGCACTAAGCTTGTTACTGAGAAAAATCATGCAATATCTAGCTAACGGAGAAGGCACCAATTTATCAATTTTTGTCACTTGAATTATTGAATCAGTACACATTTATGCACTCTCTGTTAGTCTCTGTTAGCTCACGTTAACTGGTGTTAGTTTTTTTATTGACGTGACTAACAGAATTATCTAATCAACCTATTTTAACAAAACAAAAAATATACCTCACCCGCCACGTCGTCAACCCACCCCATCCCAACCGTGACTCGACCCATCCTCTTGTTCCTCTATTTGATCCAACCCGACCCTTCCTCTTCTCCCTCACCGAGCTGGAATTCGTTTTTCACCCCGTGAAGATCTTTGCCCCTGCCACAACCTCCCTGGAGCTCTGACGCCCTCTCTCTAATTTTCTTCACTTCATCGATTAACCTAATCACGCCACCCCCTTATGTTTCTTCCTCCTTCTTTGTTCCTAACGCAAAAATGGAAGGGGAAGATGGACTTGCCACTGCTGCAAGAATCCTTCCTCGTGCTTCTTGATATTGATCAATGGCGTACGCGTGGAGAATCTGCTGAAGTAACTCGCATACGCTAGCATAACCATCAGAAATTTCATCTTCCTCACCAACTACCTTGGTATCCCAGAATCCTGCATCTGTCTAGGTACCCCAATCACAAAACCCCGCCTGAAATTCCCTTAGTCCACCTGCGATTTCTGCCCCTGCAACCCTTACCTCTATCAAACGAAGAAGAACCTCCGTTGTGGTCATCCACACCCTGGATCTCCAAACTAAATTCCTTCACCAAATTCTTCTCTGACCTTAAATCCTCCGGCCTCTTACTTAACCACCCATGCATCCTCTGTCTCTCCACTAACACTGGCCACGAGGTGATGGCCCTCCAGAACATGGGCTTCGAAGATTGGATTTGGGTCTCCACCGTGCACCCATTACAGAAACTAATTCAAGTCGCAGAGGGGGGGGGGGGGGGGGAGTGAGAGAATAACTGGTCGTCGGAAGGGAGATTCGACGACGAAGGCAGTTGTTTTTTGTCGATTTATTGTCCTCCAGAACACCCGACGAAGAGGAGGTGGTAGACCGACCATTACTCTGGGACCCGGTGGCAGCGGCGGCTCTGATCCCGATTCTTCCCTCCTTGTAGATGCGTGTGGCGGGGATTCTAGAGTTGATGGAATCAATTTCATCGACACTACGACCAGGAGAGACGATGATGGACAGGAAGAGAAGAAGGTAAGGAAGGAGCATCGTCAGTGGTACTTATGTGCAAATAATTTTGGGAGTTATGGTTTTTTCATTCAAGTCATAATGAGGAAGAAGAGATGGTCAGGTCATGGGTTGGGTTGGGTAATGGGTATGTTATGTGGCGAGTTTAATGATATGACGTCGAGTATGAATTTTTTAGGTTAAAATAGGGTGAATCATCACTTCGGTTAGCCACGTCAGCAAAAAAGTGACGGTGTTAACGGAGACTAACGGAGAGTGAACAAACATGGACTGATTCTGTAATTTGAGTGATCAAATTGATATTAATTTATTCTAATGACCAAACGTGGCATTTACCCGTTGTTTTTCCTTTGTGTTCAATTAGGGGATGAGTTTCAAATTATGAGCAGATAGACGAAGGACACTTTGTAGGGCTAACGATGTTATCTGCAAGGTAGATGTAATTGGATCCATCGTGATAAGGACACATGATGGTTATGCATGCATCTTGAATGAAGTTAGACATGTCACAACCACTAAAACCATAAATCTTTGAGTCTATTAGGCAAGAAGGATTTCAGTTTCAAAGTTGAAGCTGAAACGGTGCATGTGTATAAGAGCTTTATAGTGGTTTTGAAATGCATTAAGCACGGTGCGTACTAGGTGTGACAATGGGGCAAGTTTCTCTAAAACAACATCATCCACATTTCAAAATCCTCAAATCCATACCCTCTCCATACCCATGTTGGGTGGAGTTTTTTCAAACCCATACCTGCGATTTTCGGGTACCCATGGGTATTACCCTCCCCATACATCCAATATTATGATATCTAAAATTTAACATGTTGATCTTTAATTATAACACTAAACAAACCTAACAAATCACGAAATGACAAAGATACAACCATTTTAATACAAATTCAACGCATTCAGTCCTATAAAATCCATTCATCCATATGAAAAGGTACAATATTATTCAAATCATTCGTCTATGACTCCGACACATTTACTAAGCAATCATTATATAATATAATCTTGTTGAAAAGGAGAAAGAAGTGAAGGAGTGAGGGGATAAATGGAGGGAAAGAAATTAAGATATGGTTTAAGTGACCACTTTATTACATTTCAACTCTTTCTTTGGCCTATTTTACGCTAGGTTGTGTTGTTTTGTCGTATCTCAGGTCCTAGCGAGTAAAGGAATGCATAGGCACAAGTTTCGGGTCATTTGGAGTTCAGTTGGCGATTCAAGATTCAAATTACGGGCATCCCCTGCACAATTATGGGCGTAATTGCCTCTGCCCTGACCGTAAATGCAATGCCGAGCCAAATCCCTGAGAATGTCTGTCGAAGAACAAATTACGGGCAAGAGTGGATTGATTTACGGTCATAATTACATGAATACTTGCAGTGAACTGAAAAATGGGCAGACATGTTTAGTGAAACGCGCTTTTTGGGTGAAATATGGGCAGACCATGTTTACGACCGTAATTCAGCACGTATTTTGCCCAGAATCGGGTTTTTGAGGCAAATTCGAGCCAAAGGAGAGGGAGTCCAGTTTTGAGCAAAAAACAGAGCTTTAGAGAGAGAAAGTACAAAGAACAAACCCTAGGAGCTATTTGGAGTGGATTTCTCACCATTGAAGTCCAGATTGCATCCCCAAGAGTGAAGATCGACATCCTAGAGTAGATTATCCCCATCTTTATGAGTATGACTGCTTTGATTTCTGTTTTCCTCTCTCTCTCTCTCTCTCTCTATGGAGTAGAACCTTCTCTCACTGGGTATGAAGAACCCTAGTTCCATGTGTTAGGAACCTTAATTGTAATGACTTTGGATTGATATACAGATTGATTTTAATCGATTGATGCATGATTCATTGAGTCAATTGAAGGCTGATCATCTTTTCTGGATTTTTGCTGCAACCTAAGATAGATAGAATCTTATGGGATTTTTCCAATAATAGCACATTTTTAAAAAAATTACAAAACTAGCACCCAGCCGAAAAAATTTACACTAATAGCACCCTTTTTTTTTGGAACTCACCTCCAAGGTGCGTTTTATGTGTAAACCGCACCCTCCATGTGCGTTTTATGCATAAACCACACCTTGGAGGTGCGTTTTGCGCCACGTCAGACTAGGAACTGCACCTTCAAGGTGCGGTTTGTGTTTCCCCGGGAGCGGCCTTGGAGACCGCGGGATCCAGCTGAGAGCGGTCACGGATCGCAGACCGCAGCGGTAGGGAGCGGTCAACCCTCGGGGAGCATAAACCGTGCCGGGAAGCTGCGATTTTGACTGGGGCAAAATTACCAGACCGCCCCTGGAGGGTGCGGTCTGATGGGTATAAATACCCCCCCCCCCCTCCCCTCTCATTTCTTCACACCACAACCCATTCTTCCTTCTCTCTCTAGAATTTATCTCTCTAAACCCTCCCCTCCCAAAAGCCTAGGAAATAGTGGTCTGTTGGTTGCGGCTAAGTCCGATCTGCCATCAGAAAACATTTCTTAGGTTTTATCCTCAAAACCCGCCGAGCCTAGCCGAATCTCTGGCCGAATTTCTCGAAAAAATGAGCGATTGGTGGCAAGGAGAGGCAGTTTATGTTGATGAATTTCTAGCGGTACGTACTAATTATTCTGGTTTAATTTTTGTTGTTGTTATAAGCTTTTTAATTAAACTATGTACTAACCTCGTTGTTATTTTCTCGTAGGTTGGGGACGACGTGGATATAGACAACCAACGGTATTATCTCGAGCAAGGACCGTTGGATCCAACCGACTTGTACGACCAACCCAACCATCGGTCAAGGAATGTTTGGAACAATCACCCGGTACATACAATTCTTCACCATTTGTCTTTCTTTTATTTTGCTAATGTATTTAGTGGAATATAAAATAAATTTATGTTGAATTTTTAATCGTGTTGGTTGTTTTCAATAATTTAATCGAATACATAGCGCCACTTACTTTGACTCTTTATAAAGAGATGCACGTCTAAGGAAATGGGGTTTTAAGCAATTATCATATCCTCCCATTCCCTGGGAAAATCGGGTATTAAGAGATCCTCGGATCCCCCCTTTTTCTGTCAAAAAGACTGTGTTTCTAAGAAGATGTATACCTCTTCTAAGAGTCTAACGAGTGTTGCTCTGTATTCGATTAAATTATTTAAAACAACTAATACGATTAAATTATTTACCAAACAACCAATACGATTTATTTTTATTCGTACAAAATGAATTTTATTAATTTTAAACATTTGAATATGTATGTTTCTCTTTAAATTATTATTCATTTACAATGTTATTTATGTTAATTAATTTAGTATGTTTGTTTTATGATGATATGTATGCATCATTTTAAATTACTATTCATTTAGAATGTTATTATGTTAATTAATTTAGGATGTTTGTTTTATGATAATATGTATGTATCTCTTTAAATTATTATTGATTTAGAATGTTATTATGTTAATTATATGAAATGTATTTTTATGATAATAAAATTATGCTTGAATTTAAATAATTTAATTAATTTAGTTATAAGAAAAAAGCCTTACTAATATATAATAATTAACGTGTAAGTTTTCGCTAGGAGGCACAAACAATACTCCGCTACAGGGGTACGACCAATGTGCTCCCATTCCACCCAACTATCTTGCCCTTTCTCAAAAGGGCACGGTTGGACCCGATTAGGCATTTTAACGGCATCAAAGTCGATCGCCAACTCATCACCGCATTAGTTGAGAGATGGAGAAAGGAGACCCATTGTTTCAACTTTAGAGAAGGAGAGGCCACCATCACGCTAAAGGATGTCGCCATCCTAACCCATCTGCCCATCGACGGCAAACCGGTGTGCGCGAGTGATCATCCACCCGAGGATTGTGACGGTATGCCCGGTTGGGTTTATTTCATCCACAGTGTTTTGGGAGTGAAAGTACCAGTCAATGGGAGCGTTGATGCGACCGACCGCTTGCCACCAATGAGGAAACACCAAGTCTCAATTACTTGATTAACGAAGTATTTTAGAGACCATTACGAGAGTCACCCCTTCTTGGAATGAGTTGTGTGCCATTCAAAATGTCGAGTCATTGCTTTAGTATCAATGGCGTATCGCACCTCCTTCTTCGAGCCAAATTGTTGGCCCTTCATAAACCCAGTGAGTGGACCCCATATTGTAACCTCCGGCGGTTCCATGTCGTTGTCGACCATCCAATTGCCGTCTGGATTGTGATTGTAGTAGGGGACTGGTACACGGTCATGAGCCACCTCATCATCATTATCTGAGTCTGACTCTGGTCCTGAATCATCAGCACCTTCAAGAGGGTCGGAGCTGTCTGCACTGACATTGTTCTCTCCTTCTTCATCGGAGGGGTCACTGACTGGTGCTGGCAGGGCATCTTCCATGTGATCCAGCTCATGAAAGGCACCTTCATCAGCTCCATAATGGTAGTTGTGAAAACTACCACTGCCTGAGTGGAAGTTGTGCTGGGGTTGGTTGGCATGGTCCGGTTGAACTTCTTCTTCATATGACGGGTAAGATTGATGATGACCTTCACCTTGCTCTTGGTACTGCAAATAGGAATGAGGATCATGGTAACTTTGGTAGGGATGATCTCCATACTCATCACCTCCACCATGGATACCAGATGTTTGACCGTCTCCAGAATGACCTCCAACACCTACGACCGACTCGGTGTAAACGAACATCTCGGCTTTGGAAAGTTTGTTGGACCTCAAGAATTCGAGCATGTCATCTACCTCATCCTGAGTGGTTATGAGATATTCCTCGTGCCACAACGACCCGCCTTCTCTGTTTGGATATCAGTACACCATACGATCAACTCTTCTCGTGCCATCCATGCAAGTAACGTTAGTACACATTTGATAGAGGTCTTCAAGCATCGGTCTAGTAGCGACCTTTATTTTCTGAAAATTGCCACCGACGTAGGTGACCCCCTTTCCGCTCTCTTCTGTGTAACCATTCCACGGTAACCCAAGCGTGAACTTTTGGAATGCCATCTGCAAAAAAAAAAAAAAAAACAGTAGTTCAACTAATATCATAAAAACCAAAAATCACAATTCACAATAAAAAGTAATACAAAAAAAACTTACGAGTTAACGTTAACCGCAAAAAACACTAGAGAAATATGAAGCTACAATAGAAAATTGAAAAGGGAGAAGGAGAGGAGGTGTGAAAAGAAGAAGATTTCTTGGCTGCCTTTTATAGGCAAAATCATCAATGAAAACCGCACCTTAGAGGTGCGTTTTTCATCTGCCATGCAGCCCCACGTCTGTGAATCTGCATGGCTGCTTGTCTGGTGTCGGAAAATAATTGACACACAAACCACACTTGGGGGGTGCGGTTTGTGTGGCAAAACCGCATCTCCAAGGTGCGGTTTTGGTAGGCTGGGCCATAACCGCACCTCGGCCAAGCGGTTTGTGTAAGTCAGACCTGAAACCGCTTGGCCAAGGTGCGGTTTATATATAAAACGCACCAGAAAAAGGGTGTTATTTTTGTAAATGTTGTGGGATGGGTGCTATTTTTGTAATTTTTTTTAAAGGTGTTATTTCTGGAAAAATCTCGAATCTTATTAGGCTGTTAGAGCTTCAACAATCGGTAGTAGTAGATTGATTATACGAGAGTTAATCGATTTATTGCTTTGTACTGGAATCCAATTCCAGTAGTGGAGTTCTGTGTTTATTGCCTCAACAGTCTATCTCGGTGAAGGCTAGTCGCCTGCCGGTTAGTCTGTCTGAGAGGGCTTGGTCCGCTTAAGAGATTCCAAACTACTGACGGATCTTCCGAAGTTTAATCAACAGTAAATCAACCAAAAGAAATTACAACTTTGACCTAACTAAGGAGCTAGGGGGACTCATTCCCGAATGACTCTTCCCTTGCTTAAGAACCTCGAACCATTTCTTGCTTTCTTACTGCTTTTGCTTAAAATCACAATCACTCGACTTAGTTTGCTAGATAATAGATAATCACGGAGTAGGCAGTAGATCTAGACCCCGGGTTGACAAATAGAGCTTGCCACTTTACTGCATTTCTGGACTGCGATTACACTTGGTCGCAGTTTGGTGTTGTGTTTTAGCGTGTCAAAGACCCCACAAGCTTTTCGTGCTCCTTGAGACACACGTGTGTGTCGACTTCATAAGTCAATTTACGCTATTTTGCCAGGCGTCACGTATTTGGTATCCCAAGTTCACTGCTTCTTTGTGCGAACAAGGTTTTCGAGCATCTCTTGTTGATCATTCCTTGTTTCTTTATTGGGAGTACTTTCTTTGTTTCACTCATATAGGTGGATGACGTAATCCTGACAGGAAATTATCTATAGTTCATTGTGAAGATCAAGTAGTTTCCTTCATGATTGCTTTTGCATCAAGGACCTTGGATCTCTCCATTATTTTCTTGGGATAGAAGCGACTCGTACTATAGATGGTGTTGCTCTCACTCAATGCAAATACGTCCTGAATATTTTAGAGGATGCAGGTGTGTAGTCTTCTCGTCAGAGTGTCTTTCCCATTGAGTAGAATCATCAACTTACTCGACCAAGTGATGAAGTGTTGGATGGTCTGTCTTCTTGTTGGAGCTTAGTCAGTCATTTTCTCAATTTGACGGTGATCCGTCCCCATATCACTTATGCGGTGAACATTCTTAGTCAATTTGTTCACGCGCCTAGTCTTATGCACATGGATGTTGCTGACCGTATCCTGCGTTATCTCAAGTCCTTGCTGGGACAAGGATTGTTCTTTGCCATTGACAATCCTCTTCGCATTATTGTTTATTGTGATGCAAATTAGGGGTGATGTCACACGACTAGACGGTCTGCTTCTGGTTATTTTATCAGTTTGGTTGGTTCTCCCATCTCATGGTGAATAAAAAAGCAACGTGCTTTTGCGCGTTCTTTGGCTGAAGTAGAGTATTGAGTCATGGTCGCACTGTTAGTGAAGTTATATTGCTTTATTGGCTGCTAATTGAATTGGGTGTCTCGCAACCTCATCCTACTCTGTTGCATTGTGATAATCAAGCAGCCTGTCATATTACTAACAATCATGTCTTCCATGACTGCACGAAACTTGTCTTGATGGATTGTTACTCTTATCGGTCAAAGTTCGGACTGAGTTGCAGCTTGCAGATATCCTTAAGAAAGGGCTTGGTGTTGATAGGTTGTTTTCTACTGTCCAAGTTGAATGTGTGTGACCTCCACATATCACCTTGGGGGGGAGTATTTGACCGAGTCCCGTCAGGTCCCCCAGAGCATGAGGAGGCCCAACCCGCTCCTCACGCAAATGTCTCTTGGAGGACAAGATACAAGAGTTGTCGTTATGCTTCTAGTAGTTTTGCCTTGTTGTACACATACCCTAATTGATTCCAGTGTAGAAGGGTATATAAATCGTTGTAAGGTCGTTGGCCAATAAAAGAAATCGACATTCTCCCATGGATGTAACCCTCACATGTTGTAAGTAGGGGTGAAAATCGGTACGGTATCGGTATCCCAATACCAAATACCAAAATCTCGAATACCGACTTACACCATATAATCAATACAAATCCCAATCCCTAAATATTTCGGTATCCCAATCGGTAATTCGGTATCCCAATTGGTATCATCGAATACGAAATTAATTACATTTTTAATTAATATTTAAATATATAAATTAGATTTGATTTTTTAATTTAGGGCAAAGAGACTAAACAACGAGTCTTGAGTTTGTCTAGAGCTAGGATATGGATAAGGATAATGGAGGAGAGGTGACATCTCAAATTCTTGTCATTTGTAATCTTTAATTGGACGAATTGGAGGCTGAGAGACGACTATACTAGTGTTTGTTTTTTGGTGTTATGAAAATAACAAGAGATTAGGTCAGAGACGCGATTGACTTAAAGGGGAAACTCAAAATTGAGTTGGATGGGAGCTTCTAAGTTGTGAAAGATTGAAGAATGACCAAAGATTGTGTGCTATATTTTATTAACTTTTTATTTTTGATATTTCTCGGTATCTCGGTATGTACCGATCTCAATCACGTAATCCTGAATATCGAATAGCACTCCAAAATGAATCTCAATCCCTAAAAATTAAGTCGGTATTTGGTAATACCAAATAGTGATAAATTTGGTACGGTATTCAGTATATCCCAAATACCGATACCAAACTTCCAGTCCTAATTGTAAGGAAGAACCACTTATAACATCGTGTTCTTTACTTAATCGTTCAATCTTCTTATAAAGCCTCTATTTCCTTACCCAACAAATGAAACTGGTCACAACTTCAACTCACAACTAGTGATGGCAATGGGGCGGGGCAGGGTTGTTACTTCAAAATCCATACCCGCCCCGCACCAAGTGTTGATCGGGTCGGTAAAACCCGTGTGGGAACAGGGCGGGGCCAGTCGACCCATTCTTACATGTTACTGAAAAATATACACACAATTTTATTTCTACTATAAAACGAAGGGAGTATATTTTATAAATGAAAAATAGTGATAATAGAAAGGATACCTTAGTCTAAGGCTAACTCCAATGGAGCCTCTATATTTGGGGGAGCCTCTATATTTAGGGGAAAGTTGGCTCCAATGCATGGTAAAGGAAACCGGATCGTACCGGCCGGTTGAACCGGTAAAACCGGAAATCGGACCAATAACGATACGGTAAGCTGGTTTTTCCGACTTAATCGGTACAAACGAAAAAACCGCCCGGTTTTGGTCTAACCGGCGGTAGGCTCATTGGAAGGAAAACGTCACCGTTCGAATACTGAAAATTGCCAAAGGGAGATCAATTAGGAGAGATCGAGCGCTGGAACAGGAGATTCACATGCGGCGGAGCAAGACGTGCGCCGAAGTGAGATCGAGCGCCGCCGACGAGCTCGACATGTGGTTCAAGAATCCGGACGAATCGACCACCGATTCCGACACCAATTCTTCCCCGAGGACGATCTCGCCGATGGCGAGGAAGAAGAAACACGAGGTGGATCTCGACGAAGACGAATTCAAATGTGGCGCGCTCTGCCTGTACCTCCCCGGATTCGGCGGCGGTGGTGGGAAGGCGAGGCCGGTGAGGGAGAGGAAGGCGATGGTGGTGGAATCGGGAGCGACGACGATATGAGAGAGAGAGAGAGAGAGAGAGAGAGAGAGAGAGAGAGAGAGAGAGATGGGAGGAAGAACGGAAGATGGTAGATGGGGAAAGGTTTAAGTGCACGCGTATTAATCTATTAAATGATGGGAAAGTTTTTTATAAAAAATAATTATTATTTAAAATTTCTTCTTTTTTTATTAATTTGCTAACTACTTGTATTTATTCATTTATTATCCGGTATATTCCGATATATACGATATTACTCCGAGACGATACCCTGATTTTGGCGGCACGGTTTTTTGACAAAAAATATATTTTATTATTACAAAAATGGTATTTACCGGTATGAAACGGTTGAACCACGGTCGTACCACAAAATACCCTACCAGAAAGGAATCCGATATGATGTCCTGTACGGTTTCCTTTACCATGCTCCAATGGAGCCTCTATAAATGGAGGAGTCTCTATATTTGGGGGAGATCTCCAAAAGGATCCCCAAATTTGGGGGTGGAAATGGGGCCAAATATAGAGACTCCCCAAAGCCCGCCACGTGGCGTTTCTTTTTCTTTTTAAGATTTTAAGGGTTAATTGGGGTTTAATTAGGAGATTAGTTAGGGGTTTAATTAGATCAATAATTTTCAAGTGTTGTGTGTAAACCCAAATTAGGTCAATCATTTTTTGTCAACAAAAATTTGGTCTCAAAATTAAAAAAAATTCTACCGGAAAATTTGTAATTAAAAATGATGACGAACTATACAAAAATTAACATAAACAAATTATATTAAGACTTCGATAAGTACATTTTTAAGTAAATGGAAAACTTAAAAAATGGAGATCTCCAAATATAGAGGATGTAGCATTGGAGCAAAAGAAGGGAAAATGGGGATGAACCCCAAATTTGGGGATGAAGATCTCCAAATTTGGGGGCTTGCATTGGAGTTGGTCTAACTAGTTTAAAGATCATGTCCAACTAGTTGAAGAAAATTTAAAATATAAGAAATATTAGTAGATATTATAAGAAATTGAGATAGAATGAGAAAAAAACGAAATGAAGCGGAGCATAAGTAGATACACATGACCGTCCCACACTACTACAAGTCGGGTAACACCCACTCCATCGTAAATCAGATCCGGTAATATACAATGAGACTGAAATTGCCATCTTACTCACAACATATATATATATATATATTTGTTTGATTATTCAACAATTAGTTCTTGTTAAGTTGCTATTAGTGGCCGGAGTACATGTGATCCACTGAAATAGTGTACCTGTCTGTCTGTAAATAAGCAGCTGAGAGAGCAACATATGATTTCGTAAAATTTTGGCCCATTTTGATTTGTTGGTATGCAGCATGAGATATGATTCGACCGTGCCTCAGAGCCAGAACAGAACTCGCTTCTGAAAATTCTTGTGCACTTTCCCCTGTCTGACAAACTGAAAATAACAGCATATAAAATTATCAGTACACATAGAATAAAAAAATATATGTACTGTGTTACTATCCATCTCATCCAATAAAATATATGTAGGCTTTGAAATTAGTTTTTCAAAACTATGTAATTGGATCTGTTATGTTAAATTTTCTTACAACAATACGGGTTATATTTGTTTATACAGAATGTATCATCTCCTTCAGTCATCGCGATAGTGGTGACAATTAGGAATGTCTCTGGTCAGGTTTAGGGCGGGTATCATGATACCCATACTCGTTTCGTGACAGGTCGGGTTTAAGTTGGGTAATTTATTATGAGTTGCGGGTCGGGACAGATCGGCCTAATAAGTACGTAATTTATATGGAAAATATTAGAAATATTTGTTGATTTCATTATAAGACCAAGAAAACAAATCATATTATGATAAATTAGTCCAAATTCTTTCCTTTGTAGTTGGTTTGTGCCTGCTTTATAACATCTTTGCTGACTGTTTCTAGTAGGATCATTAGTCCAAATTCTAAGCTTGTTGGCTCTTCCTGCTTAACCCCTGCATTCGCTCGGGTACTAGGAATTCCAGGACCAAGTGGTTTGTTTGCTAGTTAGGCTCCAATCTTTCATTTTTAGATCCATGATGAATCCTCCTCAACAGAAAGTGGTTGATCTCGTTGGAAAAGAGTAATCACTCAATGGGTCTTTCCCTTGGTTGTAAGTTTCAGTTTACAAATTGTTATCTTGTTTCATTTTGTTTCTAGCTGAGCTGTTCCATTGGAATGTTATGTTTTGGATCTTGATTAAAAGAATTCCCCTTTATGGTTTGTTCTTCTCATCCCTCGCTCACTTTGCTTCCTTTCCTTTATGCTTTCTGCCCCTTACTTATCTCTCTTTATCTTCATTCTAGAGTACTCTCGCCTACTAATGCTTTTTTCCCGTTCTTTCTTTCTTTATTTCTTGTGTAATTTCAATAGGTCAATCGCGATTTCAGGCTAGATCGTACTTGGTGGATTGAGACACTCATTTTGCCTACATCAACCCTCCTATGACCTGGTGGAATGGGGTTTCCTCATTGAGCTACTGAAAGCCTATGGCTTTAATGACAAATGGTGTGGATGGGTCAGAACCTGTATTGACTCAGTGAAATTCAAAATCTTGTTCAATGGAAGACCCTCAGAGGAATTTACCCCAACTAGGGGCATTCGACAAGGTGATCCCCTCTCCCCTCCTATTCATATTGATGTCTAATGCCCTCTCGTTCCTGATTGAAAAAGCAGTACATAATGGGGATATCCGGGGGTTAAAACTGAATAGATCCTGCCCTACCCTGTCACATTGCCTTTTTGCCGATGACACAATCATTTTTGGCGATGCCTCAACTTCGGAAGCAGAGAAGATCCTGGGAATTCTCAACGCCTATGGATCGATAACAGGACAGGAGGTTAATAGAGAGAAGTCATCCTTCTTCTTCAGTCGCAATGTACCAGATGATGAAAAAGAAAGAATCATTCAGACGGTTGGATTTGCGGAGTCGAACTGTCACTCAAGCTACCTTGGCGTCCCTACTGAGTGGGGAAGATCGAAAAAGGAAACCTTTTGTTTCATCATTCAAAGAATGGAAAGCAAAGGAGAAGCCTGGAAGAGCCTACTCTTATCACCAGGAGGTAAAGAAACACTCCTTAAGGCTGTTTTCCAGGCACTACCTTCATACATCATGTGCCTTTTCCTTCTTCCACGCTCAGCCACCAACAAAATGGATTCCATGCTCAGAAACTTCTTCTGGGGAGGAAACATCTCTAAGCGATCGATACACTGGAAAGCGGGACATGTCCTCTATGAACCAAAAGAGGAAGGGGGTTGGGGTTCAGACCTTTTCGAATCTATAACCTGGCCCTTCTTGCAAAGCAAGCATGGCGTGCCCTTACCTGCCCAAATGCTCTGTGGGTGAGAGTGCTAAAAAGCATCTACTTCCCAAGAACGGACTTCCTGTCAGCAAAAAAGGGAAGCAAGGCATCCTGGATCTGGGCAAGCATCTGGGAAGCGAAGAACTGGATGGAGAAGGGAGTGATTCGAGTAATCGGGAATGGGGAAACAACGAATTTTTTCAAGGACCCCTGGCGCTTTGATCGACCAGGTCCAATCACCCCTTGCACTCTTAATGATCCATCAACGGCTGACACTTTCATTGAGGCTATCACAAGGGAATGGAAGTTCGATCTCTTGGGCCATCTACTCGACCCTCAAGACCTCCTCAGTGCTGCTGGCACTCCTATTGGACCGGCTATAATGGCTGATTTCTGGGCATGGATATTTTCTGAGCAAGGGAACTTCTCGGTAAAATCTGCTTTCCACCTCTTTCACAATCAGTCTCGCAGAAGCCAAGGAGACAATAACCCTTTCCCGGAAGCAACAAAAGAAAAATGGAAATGGCTTTGGAGCTTGTCTCTCCCTCCAAAGATGAAATTCTTCGTCTGGAAATGTGCAAAAAATGCTATGGCATCGAAAGAAAACCTGTTTGCGAGGAAATGCTCTCCCACCAGAGCATGTGCCATCTGCAACTGCCCATCTGAATCTATCCACCACTGCCTGTTCGCATGTCCACACGCGGAAACAGGGTGGGCTTGCGAGTGGCCTGGACTGAGTCTCCCTCCTCCACTCACCAACATGTTGGACTGGCTTTTCTCCCTGCAGTCCCGGTTTTCATGTCTCTCAATCCAGCGGATCATTTTTCAGATGTGGCAGACTTGGAAAACCAGGAATGAACGCATTTTCACAGGTACTCTTCCCTGGCCACCCACCACAATAACCAGAGCTCAGAATGCACATCACCAATGGAGTACCTGTCCCAGGAAGATCAGAGATCTTCCCCTTCAAACTCAGCACAATCCACCCCTTGATCTTTCCTCTCCACCGCCAAGTACTCATGGCTTTGAGATACACTGTGACGGATCTTTTTTCAGTGATTCACAGGAGGCGGCTTTTGGCATCGTTGTGACGAATTGCCACGGACAGGTATGTGACGGGAAGGCTGAGACTCTGCATTGTTTTTCACCACTTGAAGCAGAAGCAAAAGCCCTTTGGGAGGGAGCGCGCATGGCGGCCTCACTGGCAGCACCTTGGATGATTTTTTCTGATTGCCTCTCCCTCATTAAGGCACTTGCCAGCAGCAAAGAATACTGGCCATGGCGAGTAGCAGTTTGGATCAACCACATCAAGAACCTTGCATCCAGCCACCCTGACATTCGTTTCGACTACACAAACAGAAAAAGAAATTCGAAAGCAAATTGGGTAGCGCGATCGTGTGCAAAAAAACAACTCCCAGCAGAATGGATCCATGTACTTGATGTTATTGCTCCACTGTTGTAACCGATGGCTTCTGCCACAAGTAATGAAACTCTTTGCCCTTTGTCAAAAAAAAAAAAAAAACCCCCCTCCTCCACCAAGACACTCATTTTGCCTACATCAACCCTCCTCTGGGGTTTAAAATCATATGCATGTCATCTCTTTAGTACATCTGCTTGAGTACTGTTAACACAATTATGTGTGTGAAGTATAAATCATCTCCCATTATCATATGCTTTCCCTAGCGAGAGGCTGCATTCCATCTTGCTCAGTATAAACTTAGGCAAGTTAGATCTTAAGCTCCCCATTGAGCAAATTGAAATTAGTAATTCTTTTAAGGCAAACTATTGTTGTCAATATGGGAATATTGTTTTGGAATTGCCAAGGAATTGGTCCTATAACCACTAATCGACAACTTGCTGAAACGGTTGGCCACCACTCGATATACTTGTTATTTCTAAGTGAGACAAAAAAACAAAGACGACTTAGTTGAAGGCAAAATTAAACAACTTGGCTTCAAAGAAAGTCGTCTCGTGAGTGCGCTTGGATTGTTTGGGGGCTTAGCTGTTGGCTGGTCAGCGGATGTAGATTGTATTATTCGAGACAAAAATCGCCACTTCATTTCTCTAGAGTGCCATCACCCTAGACTCGGAATAGCCCACTGCATTTTTGTCCATTTACATTGTGAACTCGGCACCAGACAAAACCAACTCAATGAACTATCATCCATTATTCAGACTATATCCCTCCCTTTATTTGTTTTTGGGGATTTCAATTGTATCCTGGATAGCTCTGAAAAATAGGAGGCAGATGCCCTGCTCTGGATCAGTTAAGAGATTTTTGCCTCCACTAAGGTCTCCACGACTTAGGCTTCGGTGGTCCTAGCTTCACTTGGACAAACCGTTGATCAGCTATGGACCATATTATGGCTAGACTGGACAGAGCTTTAGTTTCTCCTTTGGCCTTTCATTTATGGCCTCTCGCTAAGGTAACACACCTATCTGATCTAGGCTCGGATCATCGTAATATTCTAATACAACTCTACCTGCCTCAAAATTTGGGGTAGAATCGCTTCCATTTTGATAGCCGTTGGGCGAATAATTCGGAAGCAAGACAAGCCTTTGTGTCTACATGGGCGAAACAAACCTCTGGTACCAGACAGTTTAAATTTTTCAATAATCTCAAATCTGCAAGATATGACCTTGTTGAATGGATGAAAAAGGGCACCTCCAACTCAGTTAGGAAAATAAACGAACTTCGCTTAGCCATTGATACGTTTAGAAATGCCCCCAACTATTGATTGGGAGGTAATTAAGGAGTTTGAACAACAGTTATCATCTGCTTTCCTTCAAGAGGAGATTTATTGGAAACAAAAGTCTATGAATATGTGGCTCCATAAAGGGGATTCTAACACCCACTTTTTTCATACCATTACAACCCAGAAGAGAAGGATGAATACAATCCTCTACCTAATGGATGATAATGGTATAGTGCATTTAGAGGAAGGATCTAAAGCCAACGTGGCTATCGCATACTTCATGGGGATCTTCCTATCTAATCAACCTTTAGTTCATGACTTCATAATAAGGTTGGGTCTCCAAAGGAAAGTGGATGATTATACGAATTCATGCTTATTAGCAATAGTTACTAGAAAAGAGATAAAAGATGCTACCTTCTCCATCGACCCTTATCAAGCCCCGGGGATTGATGGGTTTACTAGTATCTTCTTTCAAACTTTTTGGGACATTATTGGAGAGTCACCATGTGATGCTACCCTTTCTTTCTTCCACACAAGAAGATTATTACATAATTTCAATCATACTCTTATCACGCTTATACCCAAGATTCCAAATGCTGAGACTATGAAACAAATGAGACCTATAGGACTCTGCCAAGTGTTCTACAAGATCATTGCTAAAATACTAGCAGATAGACTTGGTCATTTCCTTCCTTTAATTGTAGGCCCTAACCAAAACGGCTTCGTAAAAGATAGATCAATTATAGATAATATCCTAATTGGTCAAGAAGTGATGCAATTTCTCAAGACCAAAACCCAAGGCAAGGAGAAATGGATGACTTTGAAACTAGACATGGAAAAGGCTTATGACAAAGTAGAATGGCCTCTTTTATTCGAGTTATTGAAAGGCTTGGGCTTTGGAGACAAATGGCTCAAATGGTTAAGGTCGTGAGTGACAACTGTATCTTTCTCTATTGTATTAAATGGATATATTCATGGATACTTTCATCCCCAAAGAGGCATTCGGCAAGGGGATCCCCTCTCCCCCCCTCCTATCCGCTCTATACACAGAAGCCTTTTCCTCCCTTATAGAGAATGCCATTAGCAATTCTACCATTCATGGCATGCGTATACACAGGGAAGCTCCCTTGATGTCCCATCTTTTCTTTGCGGATGACTCTTACCTTTTCCTCTGAGCATCCTCTACTGAATGTATCAACTTGTTAGAAATTCTTCATGATTACGAAGTTGTGAGTGGCCAACGGGTTAATCTTCAGAAATCAGTTGTTACGTTCAGTGCAAATGTTTTAGATTCTGAAGCTTCTCAAATGACCGGATTGCTTGGTGTGTCAACGATTGGGGCTCATGATCGTTATCTAGGACTACCATCCCATGTTCATAGATCTAAAATACAAACGTTCCGATATATTGAGGACTCTTTAGCAGCCCGAATACGCCAATGGAAGACAAAACACATGTTCTTGGCTGCCAAAGAAGTAGTCATTAAAGCGGTAGGAACAGCAACGCCTCTCTTTGCGATGTCATGCTTTAGACTTTCGTATGATCTGTGTAGAAGGATGAATGGGCAACTTTCAACTTTTTGGTGGGCAGGGCAAGATAAAGAAAAAGGTTTGCACTGGTTATCATGGTCTGCCTATTGTTTCAGCAAATTTGAAGGAGGGTTGGGCTTTAGAGACTTTGATAAGTTCAATGTAGCAATGCTAGAAAAACAAGTTTGGAAACTTCTTCGTGACCCGGATAGTATCCTTGCTAGAATGTATAAGCTAGATACCATCACAATGACCACTTCCTTCAAGCTCTCCAGGGAGCCCGCCCTTCATGGGCTTGGAAAGGTATCTTGCAAGGGAGAGACCTATTGAGCAAAGGCTTACGTTGGCAGGTAGGATCAAGATCTAGGATAAATACGTTACAAGATCCTTGGCTTCCAACAGACCCTCCATCTAGCCCTGTCCTCCTAACAGGTGCTTCCCTTGATCATCCATTAGTGTCATTCCTTCTGGACTCTAACTCTATGGCCTGGAATACAAACTTACTTAAAACCCTGTTTCATCCGGTTACGGTCGAAAAAATCTTATCGATCCCCCTCCCATCCTCCCCTCAAGATGACAAATTGATTTGGAACTATGATAAGTCTGGTCACTACACAGTGAAATCAGGATACCATCTCCTTTCGTCTGGATTAAATCCACTCGCCAATGCCCTTCCGGATTTTTTGAACACCAAATTCTGGAAAATTCTGTGGAATATTCTAATACCTCCCAAACTCAAATTCATCCTCTGGAGATTGGTACGTGGCTTCCTAACAGTTAAAGGAGTTCTGTTTTACAAGAAAATTACTTCATCAAGTCTCTGCCCGATTTGTTGTGAGGCAAATGAGGACTTCAAGCACTGCTTCTTTGATTGTAGAATCACTAGAGAATTGTGGGCAATATCAGAACTCGACCATATTAGAGATATGATGAAGGCAAACTCTATGGACCTTGCGTGGAGAAACCTCTTTTTTACTCCCCATATCACCAAGAACGATGCAGCCTACATAGTCTTCTTGTTCTGGAGAATATGGAAAGGCCGATGCAAGACTACTCATGGATACATCTTATACAAAGCGCAAGTTTTATACAAGCAACTATCAGTGCAGGTGGAGGAATGGAAAACGGCAGAGGCACAGAAGGTCTATAAGTCCGAAGAAATCCAAAGGCCATCACCACACTCTTCCACAGACCATAGTTCTCATACATGGAGAACATATGCTACATGCCCTAGTGACGGTGTTCTAGTCCGGTTCGATGGAGCTACAAAAATTTCCCAAGGATGCTCTACTGGCTTCGTTGGTTTCTCAGGTGATGGAGTCATTTCATTTGCAGTTGGAAAATTCTATGATGGCATATTACTGATCCTTATACATCAGAATTACTTGCTATTCGTGATGCTATGAGATGGTGTCTCGCCCATAATTTCTTGACTGTTGCTTTTTGTGGGGACTCTCAATTGGTGATTAAGGATGTAACATCGAAGCAGGTCTCCCATTCAAGAGCGGGAGCCATTTTAGAGGAAGTTCACTCTCTTCTTCCCTCGTTCTCATCAGCCTCGTGTCACTTTGCTCCTCGGAGTTTCAACAGAGCTGCCCACCTCGTGGCAAAACAGGCTCTCTTATCGGGAGTCCGGTTGCATACGGACTACCGTTCTTTGTTAGTGTCTCTCTTTTAACTGTGTTATCCGGCCATGCCCTGTGGGCTTATCTTGGATAATAAAAAATGTAGTTAAATTATTGGAGAAAGTGAGATTTTCATTAATTTACGACTTTGTTGTAGTTAAAATATGATGTAATAAAGGGAAATTCTAAGTAATTTGACTAAGATTACATGTAATTTAGGCAAAAACGTGTCAAGAATGGGGCGAGTCAAGGCAGGTCGGGTCGATGTGAGTACCCATGCCCGCGGGTCGGACCCGCCCAAAACAAGTCAAACAAATCGGATAAAACGGGTCAAATCGAAATTGCCGACAATGGGTAAAGTGATTTGTTATTTTAGCCTTTGCATGTTACGTAAAATTTATAAAATTATTCATGTCGAAACGCATCTAGGTGTTTGGTAATTTAGGGGAGAGCAACTTGTTAATGTGACCCATGAGAAACTAAATTCACATGTGTAATAATATAAGACTTGATGATATAATTCTCAAAATAGCACTCCAGACGTTTGATAAACAACGCATAATCGAAAGTATTTTCTAATATCACTACCTAACTTATCTGGACTTTAAGGAAATGAGACATGTTCACAGAAGAGCTAGTAGAGGGTAAAATAATTTACTTATTAAAATGATGCAAAGAGAGATGACCAAAGAATTGAGAACCCTACCCCCCTCCCTTTCATTTTCCCGTACTCCAGTCTAGGGTTGGGAAGACAAAGATGGTTGACCACTAAAAATTCTGATTCCTCCCATCCTAAATCATGATCTATATATATATGCCCAGTTCAGGCATACTCTTTTTATACAGTAAACTGGGTATACAATACAAGGGGAGAAATGAGAGATTTCTTTGCACTAATTCCCCTCTAATGATCTATCGATTGGGGATTTGTTTGATTAGTCGTCGAACCACCATCTCGCTGCATGGCCACCACGGGTTCATTGCATTTGGGGCACCGGAATGATGGAGCTGCAGAGCAACGTGTTCTAAGACAGTAGTAGCAGTACCTGCCAACCCAAGATTTAAGTTTTCAGGCTTTTAAGCAGCAAAGTGTCCTAGATAGTCAGCAGTGTCGAGATTTCCATACCTATGTTGACATGGGTGAGCAAGAAATGGGATGGTTGGAGTAGCTTGGCATATTGGGCAAGAACCATCATCTGACTTGGAACTTGAGGACTTATTCTTTGAGAAGGGACTAAATAGGGATTTGAAGGATGATGAGTTGAGAAGAGGAAGAAGTAAAAGCAGCATCTCCTGTAACATTTAAAAGAACAAATGTAAGTAGCAGATACTCGAGTGATGCAGTCTACAGGAAGATACAGTTCAACCTGTAAAAAGTAAATAGAATCCCTAGTATATGGGAATTTGTATGTTCGTACTCTGTATAAGTAGGTTATATATGTTTAAGGCCTCAATACTCGTAAGTAGAAGTGGGAATGAAATAAGATGAGATGCATTGTGACCCAATCCTTACCATCGAAAACCAATCTGCAGTTTTGGATCAAAATGTTCCAAAGCATACCATCACATTGTTAAAACAGTTGAAAGTCAGTTTAAATCAGTGATCAGTAACACCTGGCAAGTAGTTTTGGCAACAAAATTATGGCAAATTCTCAACGAAGGACATGACATTCTTCAAGTCAGATTGCTTCTTTCACTTCTCAACTGTGTGGTAACCGAAGGAAAAATGATATTGTTGTTTCTAATATTTCCAATAAACCAAACGATAAGAGGACATCAAGATAATTGACAACTCAAGAACACCATATAACATTGAAAGATGACATCAACTTCATAAAAAATCATCATGGTAAGAAATTTTCAGGATCAGGATAATTGGACGTCTCTTATGTTTAACTACACTATGAAATTCCATGAGACAAGCCAAACTTGACTGAAGAATACTTACTGAGAATTCGTTCCACACCAATTGACGATTCATGTACTCAAAGCTAACAGCTCTATTCATATTCGGGTTTCCATAGACAAGCCTGGCTCTCAAAGCCCGTTCAACAAGATTTCTGAACCTGCAAGAGAGCAACCATCACAAGCTGCTGATCATTGAAGGTATCATTCCAAGTGTTCCTAAGCAGAGATTATCAGCAAATCTTTCAAAACTAACCATGCAGAGGAAATAAAGTTCAACCAAGGCAGCATACTACAGTACCTATTTGGAACCATATAGGTTCTAATCTTAGCACAAACAATCTTAACTTGACCTAATAATCCAAGCCCTACATTTGAAAATACAGATATGGTGATGCCGTCAGAGGCCGTAACACATACAAACGGTTCTGACTCTGCTGGGTTATTAGGCCTTAGTCTGAATCTGTCCACAACAATGTAAAGGATGGGGATCATCAACGACATATTACATGTAAATTCATCACCTTATGACTTAACAAATGAACCACCTAGAAACGTAGATAGAACATAGTCATTACCAATATCAGCAACAAGCATTAACTATTAGACCTATAGATCCAGGAAGCGCATTGAAAAGCATACCTTCCTGTGTAAAGAAATAAGAGTAGATTTGCAAAAGAAGCAGCTTTATGAAGTCCTTCAATATGCTGTATCAAAACCCAAGCTCTGCGTGCCAGTGGCCGCTGATAAACATCAAAGCAAAATCAATACCCACTTCCATTTCTCCAATCCACAGGATGAAAGGGGCGGAAAGTTAAAAAAAAAAAAAAAGTCATTAAATTACCTGTTCAGAGTCTCCCCATCTACGAAAAGCAGAGAATGACTGCAATCGTGCCCAGAAGTACTGACCACCCACGGTGGCAATGCAATACCACATTTTCTGACCAACGGTAAGCCCAGGTCCTTCCAAACCTGTTCTCACTGTAGATGCACACCAAAAGACAAGTTAAAGCTTCTGGAACATAACTGAAGCAGTGCAGAGTAATGCTTGTGATCCAAATTCAACAGCACAAGTATCTTACTCCAAATTCAGCTAGGGTCATCCAACTTACAAGCAAGTCTTCTACAGATTATGTTGAAATATTATTAGATATTCACAAACCGTAATGTTCAAAGCATCATTCAACATATAGAAGACAAAGATTCTATATAAAGAACAAACATTGTATCTTAACTATGTGAAGACATTGTGAGCAGTGGCAGCATGAAAAGAACTGCCTCATCTAAAGAAAAGTGGTCGCAAGTCATCAACCAAGAGGATGGCTCAAACAAAAAGAATAGCCAACCATGAAATTTGCTATCCTTGTGCTTTAGGAAGTTGATATCCTTATTTTCATGCCAATACATTGACATGCCCAGAAAAGGAAGAAAAAAAACATTATCTTAAAAAACTGTGCAGAGAAATGTGTTATAACACTTGCAAACGAAACTAAGCCAATAGAAATGGTTTACATTTGTTGTGTACCACAATATGCCATTAGTATACCTCTCTTCTGTTCAACTCCTATTACTTAGGCATACCTGCTCGTTGACACCAAACCCCTGGTATATTAACTTCAGGCAAGACAAGGAAGTCCCCAGTGACCACTTTTCATTATCCTAAATTGTCAATGCATCTACCTATCCACAGACTGGGTGAATTGCTCACACACCCTCTTATGTGTTTAACGCCTTTTGCTTTGAAGTATGCATGTGAAATAGTACTTCTAAAGAGAGTACAACTCTTCATCAAATCTCCATGGATGCCAGAATAGGAGAAGCACAAGTACCAGTTCATCAAAGCAACTTTTCTTATGCTGGTCATGTTAACTGAAAGCATGAGAAAGGAAATGCAGACCTTCTTACCTTTTCCCCTTAGTTCACTCGCACGTTCATCTCGATACCTCAGATTCATAAGCGCATTGCCAGGAGTAGGCTTATCTACCCAAATAGAGAATCTCCAAATCAGAAACTCGAGGAACGCATCAAGTTCCGGCTCGTATTGAAATAACATCCCTGGCTAATCCCCAAATACAACGAAAGAAAAGAACATTACACAACTTTATCATAGCTTATTTTCTTCTTTTGGGCAATTACATTTGTTTTTTAATATTCAGTCAAACAACAATCACAAAACCAACAATTGGGTACCTTCATTAATGAGAAGACCTTGACCAACTGTTCCTTCAACATTGCTGCCATTTCAACATCGAGCCTCCCTGCATCAAATTGGTTTACCCTAGAAATGGCAATTGGTAACTGAGCCTGCCATATAACAGTCCACAGCAATCAAACCCTTGCAAAGGACATTGGTAGCAGTAGTAAATCAAACACAATGGGAATTTCTCTATAGCCTGAATAAAAGAACGCAAATCTCCCCACAAATTTTCTCTCCGAATAGTCCAAATTTCAAAGGGCACGTTGCCAAACAATAACTAGTGGCTGGGACTCATGTTATCCGCCTGGGAAAATTCTCTCAAAGCTCCCAGAAGCTGGGAGCAACAAAGGCGGAAACAAGGCCACAAAAGCTCAAATGATGGAATTGAAAAAGCAAGCCAGACGAACAGGGTACCTGGTGAGAAAGAGCAAGGGATTGCCACTGAGGAAACAACCGTTGGTGGGCAAGTCGCCATTCATCTGGCGGTGGGGTGGAAATGGAGCCGGAGCCATCCATTTCCCAGTAGATGAAGCGAGAAGGTTCAGGAAATTGTTGAGGATAAGATTGCAGAGCTCCGCTAGGGTTTTCAAGTTGCTCGATTTACTTGGAGAGCGTGAAGGTGGAAATCATAAAAACCGAGCGTGAGGTAAGCAACAGAGGACAAGAATTAAGGTGCCTGCTGCTTTGCTTGCTGTGCTCAGCAATCCGTCATCGGTATGGCGGTATCAGTCCCATTGGAGCTCGGTGGTGACAAGCGATGCAAACGTTAAGAGAGCTCTCTCCCCCTCTCTCACTCACTCGTTTCCTATTTAATATTTTGCCGTTGCTTTTTCGCTCGCCGTTGGCTTTCGCTTCCTTTGGGAGAAACTTGTGTCCTTTGTTTTTTGCGGGTTTTTGATACATCATTTTAGTTTTGTGGTTTTTTTAATCAAAATGTTACATTATTTTGTTATATGATATTTTATGTCGGTTTGAAATGTAGTAATTTGGTGAATCGTCTTGTTTGGAATCCTGGTTGTCATGTAGGTGGCATGTCGGTTCAACTGGTGCTGGTCACGAAACCGGCATGATATCAACAGTATGACCGACATGATCAATTCAAGATTTTTAAGTAAAATGACACCGTTTTAGTGAATTTAATTAATCAAAAAAGATTTTATCAATTATTTTATCAATTTAAAATTAAATGTTAATGTTATTTTTTTTATTCAAGTATAAATATTTACTTATTGGCATTAAATGTTGTATTTAAATATTGATGTTATGGTTTTTCACATTTTTACATTTTTTGTAAAACCGGTATGAACGGGCACAAACCGGTTGTACCACCGGTAGAACCATTCCACTTACTAAACCGGCGCAACAGAATGACCGACATATAATTTTTGTTGTTATCAGAAGTCCATGTATATGTGGTGATTGAAACATTTCCTTTGCTCTTTGATTCAAAAAAACTCAATCAACAACACATTTTTCTCCAAGAAGATATGATAACAATCATCTTTTATAGCTTTCCTCCTAGATATCTTAAATAGTGGCAGAACAACTATCATGAATTGCTTAAACCCTTCACGCTCCACGAGTCGAAATGACAACTCATCCATAATCATCATCGAGGCTAAAACATATCTAGCTTTTGTTTGATCAAACTTCCATAAAAGACGTACTTTACTTTGACCACTATCTGGTGTCTGCAAGTTCAATACTGTCTGATTGTTTGATGTCGCCACCTTAGCCATACACGATTCCTGATGGGTATTCATTGCAAAAGTCCCGTTTTTGGAAGGATGAGCTTTGGTTTGACTATGACAATGTCTGCACTCTCCCATCGGATATTCGTCAACCACCACTTTCTTAAAATCTTTCAAGCAATCAGCCTTACCCTCCATCTTCAGCCATTTCTCTAGGTTTATGTTGTCGCCTTTAACTTTCTCTGAAGTAGGAACAACCGTGCCAATAGTTGGAGTTGATGAAGATGGTCCAACTATGGTAGTGGTTGGAGTCTCAATAGGTGTACTTCCAGACTCGAAAGGGGGCGGGATTCGATGGAGTTAATGAAGACGGTTTAGTAGTTTCAACAGACCGACTTCTTGAACGCCCACAACAAGCACGAGCCAGAGCAAGAGGGGCTGTGACAGCCGCACCACCACGAGGAGTAGCCTGAGCAGCAAGGGCACCTCATCCGCCACATCCACCAAGAGGAGCCGGAGGTCTCGCCCTACAAACAGCCAATTGCCTAATTCAATGCAACAACCAACATCAGAGAACAAATCGAAAAATCACAGAGAATCAATCCTTCGAATCAATCCCTCAAAACACCACAGAACATCACATAATCCATTTCCATCGAATCAAAAAGGGGAAAAATTCAAAACTTACATTAGGTTTTAGGAAATAGGAGCCTAGCTAGTGAATGGGGGTGTTGTTGGTCGTTGAGCCGGCGGGAATACGAACCACGACCGGCGAGCGGCATGGTTACGGCGAGTGGTGACGGAGGTAGAGCCAGCTCTGTCTCTAACGGACTGTCCTGTCTCCGGCTTTGTCTTCCTTTGTCGGAGCCTCGCAGCTGCTCGACTCGACGCAGAAGAGGAAGGAAGGTGATTGGTTCTTCTGTCTCTATTTGATCGGGGAAGAGGAAGGAAGGCGAAGGGACGTCGAAGAAGCGCGGCGTGGAGATGGCGATGTGGGGAGGGGGAGGCGGGAGGGAAGGGATGAAGGGTTAAGGGTTTATGGGTTCTAGACAGATACGGAGGAGGTCGATGACGAAGGGTGGGTGGATTAGGTTTCTAGGGGTGGTGGGTCGACTGAGAAAATTGGTTTTTGGGGGCCGAGGTCGGTTAGCTACGGTTAGCCTAGTAACCGGGGTTAATCACCTCCGGTTATTCAGCTAACCGAAACCAATCACACCCCCTCAGAATACCGACCTACTAACTGGAAACCGACCAGCCAGCCCTAGCCACGAGTATTTAAATGGCTAGACATATATGGTAGTCCAGAAGAGCACTTTCATTTGTACATTCATGCGTTTAAATGTTGATGTTGCATCAAATGGGAAAGTTCTTTCCCTTAACTCAATTTCGAGTTGTAATTTTCAATACACTATGCTAGTATGCTTTGTAACAAACTTCTCCTTATTGATGGCTACCAAACATCACATTTGAAATAACCCATTATTTAGGTTCATCCAAACAAGACAATTCAACTCCACTTTCTCCAAAAATAATACTCCAAAAATAATACAAGAATACAACATTTAGAATTGATGAGTCATCTTGTTTATCACTTACAGATACAAATAACTATCAGGGATGTTGTCCGCAATAACTAATGAATTTTCAATAATACACCAAAAATGAAACACAAATGAGTTTTCGATTACGAGTAGGGATGACCATTGATCGATTAACCCGAACCAGCTGAAAATCAAGGAAATTTTGAGTCAAAGATAAACTTACACAACACCAACTTGTTATTCCATTCGTCTCAATTTGACCGAAAAGTGTGCCTTCATGCAGATAAAGAGGACTCATTGTTGATTAGCTAGTTAGTCGTTTCATTGGACGACAACAGTACCAGAGAACAAGAAGTTGGAGTTCTTTACGGCTGACCTGGACTATTGGTTACAAAAGAACCTTCTCAATGACTCTTGCGACAGCAAATGTATCCCATGGAGCTCCTCTTTCAATATTTCTCTATATATGGACTCTTTGGAAGAATCGAAACGAAGGTGTGTTCGGCAACGGATGCAAAGCTCTCTCACCCCTGTCCTTGAGCCATGCCATCCGGATTAAGACTCACATTTGGTTCGAAAGCGTGGCTTGCCCTGGATATCAGTCCAAACCGTGTGCTCCCTAAACCAACTTGGCGGGTGGAGAACATTGTTTGGAAGCCTCCCCCACAAGGGTGTGTAAGCTCAATATTGATGGAGCTTCACAGGGTAATCCGGGAAAAGCTGTTGCAAGTGGTGTTTTTCGGAATGACCAGAGTCCTTGGCTAGAAGGTTTTTGCTATAATATAGGTGATTGCTCTGCAACTCATGCAGAGTTATGGGCTTTTAAGCAAGGACTCGAGTTAGCTTGGAGTCGTGGTTACAGGCTCCTTATTGTGGCATCAGATTCTCTCCTCACAGTTGATCTTATCCGGAACAGAACTGACCAAGTTCATCTGTATTCAACTCTTCTTAACTCCATTAGACGTCTTGTGGCTCGGGATTGGCTAATTAGCAGAATTCATACTTACCGAGAAGGGAATAGAGTCGCGGACTGGCTCTCGAAGCACAGTCTCATCTGTATGCATGAGATAGCTAACCCGCCAACTCATTTGATTAGTTTGCTTAAGGATGATGAGCGGGGTGTTGGTATCCCTCGTAATATAATCTGCTCTTCCCTCTCCTCCACTCTGTAACTCCCATCTCTCTTGTTCTTGGCTCTATGCCTCCCATCAATAAATAAATAAATAAATAAATAAAGGGTAAATACAATTTAATAGTCAAACCTTTCGTTGTAAACAAAATAATAGCCAAACCTTTTCAAAAACAATTTGATAGCCAAACTGTTAACTTTCCATTAGGTCAACTGTTAGTTGACTCTTCCGTGGCAGTTTATCGCTGAGTTGGATGTCACTTGGTGACGTGGCAAAGAGTACTGTGCCACATGAATATTTATTAATTTATATGAGAAAAAATAAAATAAAAAGTAACCCCACCATTTTCGTCTCTTTCTTCCACATAATTATAACAAAAATAACTAAATAATCACACCTAGATAATGGCAGCGGCTCAGGCTAGAGAAAAGAATCTGGCACCGAGAGCGTGAAGTAGTTGATGTCAATAACAGACAGCTCCAATTGAAAATCTTCCCCCTTTTCAATTCTAACGGTCATCTGCTTTGAGAAGAAGAAGAAGAAGAAGAAGAGAGCAGCGACGTCGTTTCCAGTTTCTTTACTTACCTCCTTAAAACGTCATCGTTCCTTCTTTCCCGTTTCAGTCTTCGTTTCTTTTCTCCCATTTCTGTCTTTACTTTCTTCACAAGTGTACTTTGTTTCCAGACCAAGCTACCAAACAAAATGTAAGGAGCTGGTTTGTCTTCTTTCCTTGTTCTGCCTATAAAGGCTTGAGATGAATGAAAGAGAACTCGGGGTTTTAGGGTTTCCATATCATAGTTGTTGCTATGGTATCAGAGCCTCACCTTAAAACCTAGCCGCTGCCGTCAACAATGGCAGACAACCAAGCTGCTCTAGAGCAGCCTCCTCACTACAATGTCGAGCACCCAGTGCAGCAAGAGAAATTTTACAATGCTATATAGTATTGGTGTTATAGGTTTTTGCTTTTGTGGTACAATTTAAAATTGTACATTTACGTTATGGTACAACTACAGATTGTACCTATACTTTTTGTACAAATTCTTTTATGGTATAACTTGAACTTGTACCTTTATGTGATGGTACAATTTCAAAATGTAAAGTCGTACCATAACATAATGGTACAAATTGTTTTATGGTACAACCTAAACTTATACATTTAATGTTATGGTACAACTTTGAGTTGTACATTAAAGCACCAATGCTATATAGCATAGTAGAATTGCTCGTGCAGCAAATCTTCTATCAAATGGAAGATCCTTACTTCCTTCACGGTTCAGAGCAGCCATGTACTCTTCTGGTTGCAGAAATCCTCAATACAACGAATTACAACGACTGGAGCAGAGCTATGTTCAATGCTTTGCCAGCAAAGAACAAGCTAGACTTCATCAATGGTACTATACCTCAACCTGCAGAAACATATCCAAAATATGGTGCTTGGATTAGGAACAACGTCATGATTCTGAGCTGGATCCAGCAGTCAGTTGAGTCAGAAATCAGGAAAACAATCCTCTCCATCAAAACAGCTGTAGAAGCATGGAAGAGTCTTCATACCAGGTATGGTTCTGGTGACATAGTCAGAGTTGCTGAGCTTGAAGAAGCTCTTTCTAGTCTGAAACAAGGGATTCAAACTATTACAGAATATTATGGCCATGTTATTACTCTTAGGGATGAGCTTGAAAACTATCAACCCTTGTTACCTTGTGATTGCACTCCAACTAGTCATCTAACTTGCACAGCCATGAAACGGGTGTTAGAATATCAAGAGACGAGCTATGTCTTTAAGTTTCTTCGAGGACTTAATGAGAACTTCTTTGGAGTTAGATCTCAGGTGTTGTTTGGAGATGAACTTCCCAGTATTAATAGGGTCTTTCAGAGAATGTTACAACATGAAAGACAGTTGTATGGAACACAGACTGGCAAGATGATTGCATATGTGTATTCAGAGAATCAAGCATTTGCTCTGCAAGGTACCAACAGAAAATCTAATATGCCTATCAAGAGGCCTTTCTGTACCTTTTGTTCTCTTGATTATCTTGATACTCCTCACATACTCAAGGATGTTTTTATAACTTTACCAACTGGTGAACAAATTCAGGCCACTCATAGTGGTACTACAATCTTGAATGACAACTTGGTTCTTCATCATGCCCTATATGTCCCAAATTTTACATTCAATTTGATTTCAGTCAGCAAATTGACCACAAACAACTCCCTCAGTTTGACATTCCATTCTAACCTTTGTCTTATACAGGATCTGAAGCAGATGAGATTGACTGGTTCTGCTAGATTGATCAATGGTCTATACTACCTAGAAGTCCCTACTCAGCCTAAATACATCTCAGTAGTCAGCTCCCCTTCCATTGATCTCTGGCATTTTTGTCTAGGACATGTTTCTCATTCAAAAATCCCACACCTCTCCCAATTTTGTACCTCCATACAAACTCAGAAAGACTTACCTTGTGATGTTTGTCACTTTGCTAAGCAAAGAAGACTTCCTTTTCCATTGAGTCAATCTGTAACTCAATATGCTTTTGAACTCCTGCATGTTGATATATGGGGTCCTAATCCTGTTCCTAGTTATGATGGATTTAAATACTTTTTGACAATAGTGGATGATTTCACTTGAATGACTTGGGTTATTCTGCTTTCTCTTAAGTCTAATGCTAGATCCAAATTGATTGCATTCTGTAATCAAATGCAGAAGCAATTTAACTCTGTCATTAAAAGGATAAGGAGTGACCAGGGAAAGGAATTTCTCATGGAAGAATTCTTCCAAACCACAGGAATCATTCATGAGATGTCCTGTGTAGAGACTCCTCAACGGAACAACAAAGTAGAAAGAAAGCATCAACATGTTTTGGCAGTAGCTAGAACTTTAAAATTCCAAGCAAATCTGCTAGCCATTTTCTACGGTGACTGCATAAAACATGTGGTTTATTTGATCAATAGAGTTCCCTCTTCTGTTCTTAAAAACAAAACACCCTATGAGATTCTACACAACAAACCTCGTGATCTTAATGACCTTAAAGTCTTTGGTACTTTATGTTATGCCAGTACCTTAGGCAATCATAGGACAAAATTCCAGCCTAGAGCTAGAAAAGGAGTGTTTTTGGGGTATCCTGCGGGCATTAAAGGATATAGGATCTATGATCTCTCTTCTCATGACATTTGCATTTCAAGAGATGTCATTTTCTATGAAATAGAATTCCCATTTCATGCCACAAATCAAACCAGCCCCCCTTTCCCAGATTCCAGTTCTTCTGACTTCTTATTTCCTATCTCATCATCTAATTCCCCTCCATATTCAGATGATCAACCTATACTACCATCACCCCCAGTTCTTCCTCCCACTATCATTTCTCACCCTATTACCAATCAACCAGACCAGCCTACATCCTCTCATGTCCCTCCACCTATTCCATCTCCTTCACATTCCCCCACTCCCTCTTCACTCACCCCACCACCAACCCAATTGCCTTTAACAAAATTAGACAGATTCATCAAACCACCTACCCGTTTAGTCAAGGAATACCACTGTTACTTGGCCAATCAATCTAGCACTGCCAGTTCCTCACATTTGCATTAGATTCAAGACAAAAGGTTTGCTCTATCATCCCTAGTCTCTTATGACAGGCTCTCTCCTCATTATAAACAGTTTGTCCTCAACATTTCCTCTCATCATGACCCTGACACATACAGGGAAGCTTCTAAGTTTGCAGCATGGAATGCAGCTATGCAGCATGAAATCAAGGCTTTAATTCAGAATCATACATGGGATGTAGTAGAACTACCTCCAGCCAAGAAACCTATTGGTAACAAATGGGTCTACAAGAACAAGTTTGAATCAGATGGGAGCCTAGACAGATTAAGAGCTAGGCTAGTGGCCAAAGGCAACACTCAAGAGGAGGGAGTGGACTATCAGGACACTTTTGCTCCTGTGGTTAAGATGACGACAGTCAGAACCTTTCTTGCTATTGCTGCTTCTCGTAATTGGCATAGTCACCAGCGGGATGTGAATAATGCCTTCCTCCATGGAGATCTCCATGAGGAAGTTTACATGACTCTTCCAAAAGGGTATGAACCCCCTCCTGGTTTCAAGAACCCTGTTTGCAGATTGAGAAAGTCCCTTTATGGTTTGAAGCAAGCTTCTCGCCAATGGTTCTCTAAGCTTACAGACAAGATTCAACTCCTAGGCTACATCCAAAGCATGGCAGACCACTCTCTATTCTACAAAGTCACTGATTCATCATACACTTGCATTCTCATTTATGTTGATGACCTGTTGGTTAGTGGTAATGACCTCGATGAGATAACAAACTTGAAACAGTTTCTCCATCAGGAGTTCAGCATCAAGGACTTGGGAACTTTAAGGTTTTTCTTAGGGATTGAAGTGGCCAGAAACAACAAAGGCATCTATTTATCTCAAAGGAAATATACTTTGGAGATCATTGAAGAAGCTGGTCTCCTTGATTCCAAAACAGTTACAACACCTATGGACTATAAAGCTCATCTATCTAGTGCAGTAGAAACACCTTATGAAGATCCAGAACATTACAGGACACTTGTTGGTAAGCTCATTTATTTCACAACCACAAGACCTGATATCAGCTATGCTACCCAACAATTGAGTCAATTCATGTCCAATCCCAGTACATCTCATTACAAAGCAGTTGTTCGCATTCTTCGTTACTTGAAGACTGCCCCTGCTACAGGCCTATTATTTCCCTCTACTTGGTCATTCCAATTGAAAGCTTTTACTAATTCTGACTGGGCAGCATATGTCGATACAAGAAGATCAATTACAGGCTACTGTGTTTACCTTGGGGATTCTCTCATCTCATGAAAGAGTAAGAAGCAACCGACTGTCTCCCGCTCCTCGTGTGAAGCAGAATATCGAGCTTTGGCCTATACCACCTGTGAGCTGCAATGGTTACTCTATCTGCTCCGCGACTTCCAGTTTCCTCATACCCAGCCAGCCACTCTGTTTTGCGACAATCATAGTGCGATTTATATCGCCAACAACCCAACTTTTCACGAACGGACGAAACATATACAACTTAATTGCCATCTGGTTCGTGAAAAGCTTCAAACTGGCATCATCAAATTACTTCATGTCTCTTTGATTCATCAGTTAGCTGATCTCTTCACAAAGCCACTGTCGTCGGCGCCATTCCATCAGCTTTTCTCCAAGCTTGGTGTTCACAATTTGTGCCCACTAACTTGCGAGGGGGGGGGGGGTAACAGACAGCTCCAATTGAAAATCTTCCCCCTTTTCAATTCTAATGGTCATCTGCTTTGAGAAGAAGAAGAAGAAGAAGAAGAAGAAGAAGCGAGCAGCAACGTCGTTTCCAGTTTCTTTACGTCATCGTTCCTTCTTTCCTGTTTATGTCTTCGTTTCTTTTCTCCCGTTTCTGTCTTTACTTTTTGCACAAGTATACTTTGTTTCCAGACCAAGCTACCAAACAAACAGTAAGGAGCTGGTTTGTCTTCTTCTCTTGTTCTGCCTTTAAAGGCTTGAGATGAATGAAAGAGAACTCACGGTTTTAGGGTTTTCATATCATAGTTATTGTTAGCCGATTCATCTCCTCCGCCGCTGACACGCTAAAACACAACACCAAACTGCGACCAAGTGTAATCGCAGTCCGGAAATGCAGTAACAAGCAAGCTCTAATTGTCAACCCGGGGTCTAGATCTACTGCCTACTCTGTGAATATCTATTATCTATCAAACTAAGTCGAGTGATTGTTGATTTAAGTAAAAGCAGTAAGAAAGCAGGAAATGATTCGGTTTTCTAAAGCAAGGGAAGAGTCACTCGGGAATGAGTCCCCCTAGCTCCTTAGTTAGGTCACAGTTGTAATTACTTTTGGATGCTTTACTACTGATTATACTGCGGAAGATCCGACAGTAGCTTGGAATCTCTTAAGCTGACCAAGCCCTCTCAGTCAAACTACTCGGCAGACGACTAGTCTTCACCGGGATAGAACGCTGAGGCAATGAACACAGAACTCCACTACTGGAATTAGATTCCAGTACAAAGCAGTGAATCGACTAACTCTCGTATAATCGATTCACTACTAGCGATTGAAGAAGCTCTAACAACCTAATCAGATTCTATCTATCCCAGGTTGTAGCATAAATCAATAAAAGATGATCAGACTTCAATTGACTCAATCAAAACACTTCAATCAATTATAATCAAGCAATATCACAATCCAAACGTAATTACAATCAAGATTCCTAACACATGGAACTATGGTTCTTCATACCCAAGTGAGAGAAAGTTCTACTCCATAGAGAGAGAGAGAGAGGGAAGAATCTGCTATGGGATGTCAATCTTCACTCCTTGGGATGCAATATGGGCTTCAATGGTGAGAAATCCACTCCAAATAGCTCCTAGGGTTTGTTCTTCGCACTTTCTCTCTCTAAAATGTTGTTTTTGCTCCAAAAAGTCGACTCCCTCTCCTTTGGCTCGAATCTGCCTCAAAAACCCGATTCTGGGCTAAATACGGGCTGAATTACGGTCGTAATCATGGTTTGCCCGTAAATCGCCCAAAACGCGCGTTTCACTTAACTCCGAGGAAGGGAATTACGGTCGTAATTACCCAATTACTGCCAGTAATTATGGAATTACGAACGTAGTTACTTTGAATCTTGCCCGTAATTTTCTCTACGACAGGAATTCTGAAGAATTAGGCTCGACATTGCATTTACGGGCATGACAAAAGCAATTACGCCCGTAATTGGGCAGGGGCTGCTCGTAATTCTTCCTCCGCTCCTGTTTAATGCTTCGTTTCTCCCTCGTCCGGACTCTGAATCAGTCGTCGTTTGAACACAGACAATCGTAGTCTCGTCCTCTTTCTTTTCATAACAAACTTCCATGATTATTTGTCCATAAAATGAGGTAGAAATCCATTATTCCTCAGGTCATGCTCGTGTTTCTTCTCCCGAATTGCCAAATGAATTCTGATTGACTTGAAACTTGCGCCTTTGCTCCAATTTATATGCTAGGACCTGAAATGTGACAAAGGAGCACAACCTAGCGTAAAATAGTCCAAGAAATCAAAAACTCTATCCAAAATGATCAAGAAAAGAGGGTGCAAACATGTGCAAATACGACGTTATCAAATTCCCCCACACTTACCGTTTGCTTGTCCCCAAGCAAACCAAGTCAGATACAAGGTAAGTTCAAAACATTTTAACCATGAAACCCTTGGGGGCATATCATATAGGCACGAAACACGAGAATAATACTAGGTTTTGATCATTAACACACGGATAAATTCAACAGCAACCTGGACAACCCCCACAAAAGACATTCGAGTGCAGCAAAATCGAGTAAAGGAAGAGCAATCCTTTCTGTTTACCAACCAATATAGACTCGACTCAACCACTTAACCAAGAAAGTCATCGCATGCATCAAATTCAAGACGTCATAATCAAGATCGGGCCATCTAGGTCCTCACCGGGGTAAAGAGCATAGAGAATATGAGAAAATGAATCGCTCACTCTCGACCAGTGGGGCCGGAACAATTTGATGCGAAAAATGTGCATGCTTATTCTCTCAATCCCTAATGTCTCTTCACCATGAAGGCAACCTCTAAATGTTAGAGTTCACATATTGGGTGTCACCACCAACTAATCTGGAGGTCTTAGACACAGGTTCAGATGATTGGCTAGGGTCTTGGACATGGGGAAAAGGCCTTTTAGCTGGTGGAAGTATTCATAGCACAAGGTTCCACAGTTCCAAACCCAGCACAATCACAGCCAATCAAACCAGTAACTTTCTTTCTGCTATTCTGCATTACTCAAATTACTTAGATCACAAGAGCGAAGGAGGTCACAATAATGTTAGTATTTCCAAGCCAGACTGCTAAGAAACACTACTTAATGAGCATGATTCAGATTTTTGGGTAGTGGCTCTCTTTTGCTTTCATTCATTTTTTCTCTTTTTTTCATTTTTTTCATTTCTTGAGAGAACCACCACCTCTGCACATTTTTCAAACACATGCCCAATTTTTAAGCATTACCTCCAACCCTCACATTGTATTTAACAGAAACAACAGAAAACATGCAAAAACCACTTTGTGGAACCTTCTAAGAGATGCAAAAGGGTGATTTTCCAGTGTAGACCGAAAGAAAGGAAAGTACACGGCTCAAAGGGGCTGACTAGGGGGTATGACACACCAGGACAGTCAATTTGGTCGTTGGTTATTCCTATGCCTCCATCATCTTAGCTAGTGACAACGTGAGTGCTACACATCATGGAAGAGGGATCTATCGCACAAGAAAGAAACGAGCAGGCTCAAATCTCACATGGCTACCTATATGCTCTATCTCTCATTCTGATTCCCTGAACTAGATGCATAAACGACTGTCAAGAGCAAGTGATCAATCCAAGTCATAGTTGGTAAGCAAATAGTTGAAAAACTGAAACCCTACACAACTCTACTACACGTCTCAGTCATCATTATAGGTTGTCCTAGTCACACTCCAGTTGTCATGCATTAATTCGAAAGCCATTCAATTCACCAATTAAACCCACAGTGCCAATACCATCAAGCAAACAACAGTACTTGGAGCCCTCAAATCTCGAGATTTGGACAGCGGACTAGGCTCCAAGCACACAAACTCATCTAGCAGTCATCAATAGATAAACACCCTCCCCCCCCCCCCAACACACACACACACACACACACATAAGCACGACATTGCCCTCAATGGAGCATAGGGAAAGATAAGGGGAAACGACGTTACCGGAAATATGGACTGTCGGGGGACTGGAAATCAGACCAGTCAGCAGGACTAGAGTCATCAAAACACACTGGGTGATAGAAACCATAGTTCCAAGTGGACAAACCGAAAACAAAAGAAAGGAAAACAAACCTTGGTGGGGTTGCCTCCCCACAAGCGCTTCTTTTACGTCTTTAGTTGGACGGTGGCTCCTAAGTTTCGGTCCACCCCAGAACCTCCTTGAAGTTGAGGTTCTCGTCGATGATGTAGAGTCTCAAGTCACAAGGAGGTGATGTGATAGGTGATGAAGATGGCTCGTGGCCTTAAAGAAGATGAAGTCTCCACTCTCGAGACCTCTCCTTCGCATTTGCACTTGTCTCATTTCCCCAAACCAGATAAGATATCATCGATTGACTAGTATCGCATCCACCAAGAGGGATTGATGTTGATGTGGTCTTGGTCTGGAAAAGAGACATTGCAAATGGGTCATTGCCAAGAAGCTCCTCGAAGTTTGGTGGAGATATCACATGTAACATAGGGCCGGTGCAAGCCCCTTCCACCTCAACTTCATCCTCAGCCTGGACGCCATTTGCTTCCTCAACCCCCCTCCCTTCTTCAAAATGTGGTCTCTCCCCTTGGAAAAGATCAAGAACTTCCTCTTCTTTGCTTTCTTCCTAATCCTCCACAACTTCTTCCCTCACCCTTTCTCGCTCTTCTTCTTCTAGCACAGATTGGAGAGCAAGTCTCCATGTAATTTCTTCAATGAGATCATCTTGCATCTCCTCGCTCGGCCCCAGCATATCAGAGCGGAAATGGGGACAGTTGTGATCTATCACCAGAGGATACACTTGATCATGATTATCATGGGAGCTTTCCGTGACAACTTTTGTATGCTCCTCAACATCCTCATGATTGCCTTCTTCTTCCTCCTCCTCTACTTGTATGGCAGCATAAAGGTTGTCTAGAGAAAACTGTGCACAAGCTTTCTCAATGACCTCTATGTGCTTCTTTATGCTCCGAAGGGTATCCTCTGTTTCACGGGGAAAGGAGAAGTCAGTTTGGGCCATGGCCTGGATATGAGGATCCATCTCGGGAAAGGATCTCTCAGGTACTCGAGCAATCTGCTCCACGAGAAGCCTCAAGTGATAGTTTGGATCTGGTTGTGGAGTGTAGCATGGCTCTGCCGGATAGCCCGTGAAGGTTGTGGCTAAATCAAGATCCGATGGCCCTTCTGGTTGTGGGAGGAATTCTTCTTGATAAGGAGATTGTTCTTCGTAGTATAGGGGTTGGTACTGAAACCCGAGTCCATAGTCTTCTCCTCCTTGGTTGCTCCAGGAAGTCTCGGGGTGATACCACTCCACTACTGGAATTAGATTCCAGTACAAAGCAGTGAATCGACTAACTCTCGTATAATCGATTCACTACTACCGATTGAAGAAGCTCTAACAACCTAATCAGATTCTATCTATCCCAGGTTGCAGCAGAAATCAATAAAAGATGATCAGACTTCAATTGACTCAATCAAAACACTTCAATCGATTATAATCAAGCAATATCACAATCCAAACGTAATTACAATCAAGATTCCTAACACATGGAACTAGGGTTCTTCATACCCAAGTGAGAGAAAGTTCTACTCCATAGAGAGAGAGAGAGAGAGAGAGAGAGAGAGAGAGAGGGAAACAGAATACAAAGCAGTCATACTCATAACAATGGAAAGAATCTGCTCTAGGATGTCAATCTTCACTCCTGGGGATGCAATCTGGGCTTCAATGGTGAGAAATCCACTCCAAATAGCTCCTAGGGTTTGTTCTTCGCACTCTCTCTCTCTAAAACTTTGTTTTTGCTCCAAATAGTAGACTCCCTCTCCTTTGGCTCGAATCTCCCTCAAAAACCCGATTCTGAGCGAAATACGGGCTGAATTACGGTCGTAATCATGGTATGTCCGTAAATCGCCCAAAACGCGCGTTTCACTTAACTCCGAGGAAGGGAATTACGGTCGTAATTACCCAATTACTGCCAGTTATTATGGAATTACAACCGTAGTTACTTTGAATCTTGCCCGTAATTTTCTCTGCGACAGGAATTCTGAAGAATTAGGCTCAGCATTGCATTTACGGGCATCACAGAAGCAATTACGCCCATAATTGGGCAAGGGCTGCCCGTAATTGGGCAAGGGCTGCCCGTAATTCTTCCTCCGCTCCAGTTTAATGCTTCGTTTCTCCCTCGTCCGGACTCCGAATCAGTCGTCGTTTGAACCCAGATGCTCGTAGTCTCGTCCTCTTTCTTTTCATAACAAACTTTCATGGTTATTTGTCCATAAAATGAGGTAAAAATCCACTATTCCTCAGGTCATGCTCGTGTTTCTTCTCCCGAATTGCCAAATGAATTCTGATTGACTTGAAACTTGCGCCTTTGCTCCAATTTAGATGCTAGGACCTGAAATATGACAAAGGAGCACAACCTAGCATAAAATAGTCCAAGAAATCAAAAACTCTATCCAAAATGATCAAGAAAAGAGGGTGCAAACATGTGCAAATACGACGTTATCAGCCGCCTTCATCCCCGACTTGATTAGTGAAAGATTCAGCCCCTCCAACAAACTCCTCCCTTGACAGGCCAATCCTGACGTCGTTGCTAGTCTAGTCTTGAAAATTTTGGGAATCGCATCGAGGCGGCCGGATCTCAAACTTGGCGTCTTCTTCTGCAGAAGCTTGCCGAGGTTTCCCAGATGCCGCTTGTTGCAATCGGTGTAGGCGAGGTTCTTCTCCAGGATGCGATTATCCACTGCACGAAGGGAGGAGGCAGGCGAGACTGAGTGGAGAGCCGAGGCGGCTGCCGGAGAGGGGATTCGCAGGCAGAAGCTGGAATCAATCGAAAGATGGGCAAGGAAAAAACAAAGAAGAAGATATCACCGGGGTGGAACAGAGGAGTGTAGATCTATGTCGGTTGCTCGACCAAATCTGTGGCCGTTAACACTTCAGAGAGGAAGTTGTTACTCGGTCCCAAATCCAATCACTACACCACCGTCGTATTCTCCGATCTATTCCCCTTTCCCTTCAAAATCAAAATTTCCATCATAGCCAATGCTGCAGGGTAAAGGAAGGAGCATAGATGAAAATTTAGGTGGCGTTATTTTGGTTTATTTTTCTAAAATAATAATTATATAATTTGTCAAAAAAATATTATACAAATTAATAAATATTCGTCAGTCAAATGGTTGACTCTCTGCCACATCACCAATCAACATCCAACTCAGCAATTAAACTGCTACGTCAGAGCCAACTAACAGTTGACCGGACAGAAAGTTGACGGTTTGGTTATTAAATTATTTTCGAAAATGTTTGGCTATTATTTTGTTTAAAACGAAAGGTTTGGTTATTAAATTGTATTTACCCATAAATAAAAGTCACATGATGTAAGTGGTATTTCAGGAAATTTGGATATTATTGGCACAACCGTGAAAGTTTTGGATATACAAGTGTATTTAACCTAATAATTAAAATGAAAAACGAAACTTCAACTCATGATTTATTAAGAGGCGGCGGAAGCCATTATCGGAAGACAATTGTCCTCTCTAACCCTAAACCTTTTCGCCGTCGGCATCCACTCGACGTGAAGCTCGTTTCTAACACCATTCGGAGACTCAGCCGTCGTCCCGTTCCCCGACAACCAAGCTTCGTCAGCAATTCCGACGTTTGTGTCTCGTTGCCATCCTGACGTCGACGTCCCTTGGACACATCGTCAGGTCACCGTCTTCCCGTCGTCACGACACCATCATGTCGTTAATTTCCCGTCAGCTTCCCCGTCCCCATCCTGCCTAACTCCGTCACCATCTTGCCGGTCACCGTCCCATCTTGCCAGTCTCCCGCTGTCACGCCTCCTGACGGAAGCTTTTGCAGAAGGAGGAGAAGATGTGTCGAGGCGGATTTAGTTCATATATTGTTTATGTTTAAAAATGACAAGAATTTCTTACTAATGAATCCGTCATTTGTTTTAAATTATGTAGAAAATATTAATATTAATAATAATATTGTATATTATTAACAATACTGAGCTGAAAAGTTGATAATAGCATCACTTAAATGTTTACAACACAAGTAAATCGTGATTCATTTGACTGAGAACATTAATAATAGCGTCACTAAAAATGTTAATAATGCAGGCGAAAACACTAATATAAACTATTAAAACGTTGACAACTTAGTTACGTTGCTTTAAAAACCTCAAATTAGAAGCTAATCTTATTGTGACAGCATTTTAGTTACTGGTCAATAATTCCGATGATCTAATTAATAATAATAATGTGGTAGGTTAATAATGTTTACAACACGATTGATAAATCGCGTTTCAAATTTGATTGAGAACGTTAATAATAGCATCACGGAAAAATGTTAATAACGTATGTGAAAAAACTAATATGTATTGTCGACAACATTGACAACTCCATTACGTTGCTCTAAAAATCTCAAATCAGAGGCTCCCCTTATTGTCACATGGTTTTAGTTACCTTTTAATAATTTTAGTAATGTAATTAATAATAGAGTCGCGGAGGTTAACAATGTTGACAACACGACCATTAAATCACCTTTTGTATTGATAACTATAGTAGCGTCAACTTAAAATGTAAATAATGTAAGCCAAATCACTAATATGTAAGGCTGAAAATGTTGACAACTCCGTTACATTGTCTCGAAACCTCAATCCACCAGTTGCTCAATCCACAGGCTCCTCCGTCACGTTGACAATTCCGTCGCATTTCTTTTCGATAGCAAGCAACGGATGTAGCGGGCCGATAACAAGTTTGTTATTACAGATCTTGGATTGTGGCATATCGTGTAGCACTACAAAAAATTGATAATGGCATTCAAAATATTACTAATGCTGAAAAAACGCAAATAATGAACAAAGAATGTTAATACTACACGTTAATTTAATACACAAATTAATAATGGCACACTAGTAAAAAATTGAACATGACTTTGAAAATATTACCAATGGATGAAGAAACGTTAACAATAAACTAAGATTGATAATATTATACGTAAACTCAGCAGACAAATTAATAATAGCACACGCTTAATAATAAGACGGGTCATTATCAAATCATGCAAGATTGACAATATCACTTCCAAATATTACAAATTACTATGAACTAAATTAATAATAAACTATATTAGTGAATTAATACCGATTTTCAACAAATTGATAAAACAATTACTGATAAGCCCCAATCCGCGAGGCTTGTTGAACACAGCTTGGAATTCAGATTTCTAAGCCAGAGAACAAAGTAACAGGGGAATAGAAGGATGGTTCGGAGTGCAACTTCAACAACACGCGCGGGGAAGAGGCTCAACCGAATTCAAGATAGCAACCCGACCACGATTGAGGTGATGACTCAATCGATACAAGGCTCGCTCGTCGTTGGCGATTTGAACCAAGCAACAAGGACAATCCACGAGTTGAAAACTCAATGAACAAGTTCTGAATTGATTAACGTCTAACTATTACAATGGAGTTTCTAGGTCTTTAAATAAGCAAACTAAAACCTAATTCGAGTACAAAACAAACAAGGAAAGCTAATTAATCCTACAACGTCTAAAGGTAACAAACCAAAACAGAAAAGGAATCCCAACTCGTCCATAATACCCAACTTGTAGCTTACGCAAGCTGCCTCCAAAACAGTGTCCATAGCAACTTTGACCCCTACGTTCACATCTGTCCAGGTCTCCATCTCCTTAGCCAATACCTTGCTTCTGTAGACAATCAAACGCACTTTCATGTGGTACAAAGCTCCTTCCATGATTCGAACCCCTCTTCCCTGAATGGACCTCCAAAGTGACCTTCCTGACCATGCCTCCAGACTTAGCCAAATTCTGGCAGTCTGCCAGTTTTGAGACAGCTACTTTGAGGCCTTGGAACGCAGCTTTAACGACTTCATATGAACCCGAATCTCCTGCCATCTTGTAGAGGAAGTTTTTATGTTCAAAACAACACACTAATCTTTCATTTCCATCAACCCAATTGGAAGGACCAAAGCTCCAAAGTAGGCTGCCTGAACACGTCACTATACTTGGCCAAAAACTAAGATTGTTCAAATGAGTTGGGTTAGCTTCTCGGGCAAGTAACTCTAGCTTGGTAATGAAGCAATTTAGGGTTGTATCAATTACAAAGCGACAATAAAAAAACTAATAGCACAACCTAACATAATTAATAGGCCTATCAGACAACATTCACAATACGACAAACATTGACTATTAAGCGGGTAAAAATATTGACCATAGCCCTTCAAAAGATTACAAATCATGGTGACATAAATTGATCATAAAGTGTATTAGTGAAAAACCCTCAACACACATTATTAGTTTTAACAATCTTTGTAATGCGGGATAAGAAAAGTACAAGAAATAGTTGATAATGGGATTAGTAAAATTGATAATAAAGCTGATATTATTAATAAAGAATGTATGTATGCTAATAATGGAAATATATAAACATATTGATAATGGTCTTCATACTATTACTGGCGAGGGTATATATTATGAATGCATACCTTTGTATTATACTACTCTCATTGTCAATTGTATTGGCTAAGGCATTTTGATATTATCAGTTTTACTAACGTCATTATCAATTTATTGATACAAATGAACACAAATTTGACCATCGCCCTTTGAAAGTTTAAAGAACCAGTGCACCTAAATTCATAAGTAACTTTATCAGTAAGCCAATTTCGACTACCGACAAAAAGATTAATAACGCCGTGTTAAATATTAAAATTTATCAAAAAAATAGGTTAATACGGAGCACGTTACTAGTTAATAATGTATATTTTTGAAACGTTAATACCCGCTGAAGAAACATTAATAACGTCGGGCTAAAACTCTTCAACGTTAATTCAACAGATTGGGAAAAGATATTGACCATCGTCAGTGAACAGGATCCTTGGAAGGCGACGAAGATTACCTTGAACGCCGCCGAGGAGAGAGCAGGGATCGACGACAGACTGAACGGGATAGATGACGAACTTAAGCAAAGCCGGGAACGGATTTTGGAGACAGAGCGAGGACCGGACAGGAAACTGGGGTGAACAGGAAGTTGGGGCGTCGATGGTCGAAGACTGCTAACGAAGGGACGCCCGGATAATAAAAACAAAGATTCCCGACGACGGAGACGACTGGAGACTGCTCTCGAAGAGACGGGTTAACACAAAACCTGTTACGCTGGGAGGGAGAAAAACCAACGAGACGTGGGTTTGAAAATTAGTAGAATTTATTATTCAGTTTTTATATTATTTATAATTCCCAACATACCCTTGACAACTAATAACTTCTCACTAACCAATAACTTCTTACTAACTACCTAAAACCAAATCAACCAATCACAACACTTTAAAATCCTCAAAAAAGAAGGGTTAAGGACCTGAACTCAAGCCTCCCATGTTGATATTTATGCAATTGATAAAAACACATACGAGTTCAACCCACAGTCTCATCATGTATTAGGGAAAGCAAACACCAAATAAAATTTCTAACATCATTGATTCATTACAAATTACAAAAAAAAAACTTATAAACTTCAACCCATTACACAACTTACAAGCCTAATTTCACGGCATTACACTCCCACAAATTATCCTCCCAAATTCCTTCTCTACCTCCGCAGCCAATCCCTCTTCCCCACCATTTCTAAGCCCTTTACAAAGAAAATTTACCGCGTACTCATCTGCCGTCCACGTGTCCCCACACCCGCTCCGCCTCAGCATCCCCACAATCTTGACCGTCGACTCCTTCCTCCCGGCTTCCACCACGCCCTTCACCACTCTCACCGCCCCCTTATCGCCCTCCCAGTCCACCTTCCCTTCCGCCGCCGCCGCCTCCAGCTCCCCGACGAGCCCGTCGATCTCGTCCACCATCCCGTTCCTCAGCAGCGCGAAGATAGCGTCGCCGTAGAGGTTCAGATCCGCCTGCTGGTCCGGGAACTCCAGCCGCAACGTGGAGAAGACGCGGAGGGCGATGTGGCAGAGGTCCTGCCGCAGCAGCTCCCGGAGGACGGCGACGAGGTCGGGCTTTAACAGGCGGGATAGGTTCGGGAGTTTGGGCTGCTCGGAGCTCCGGTAAGCGCGTTTGAGGGATTGGACGGCGTGGATTGCTTCGGTGCTTAGGATTCGGCCTTTCATGAGCGGGCCGCGGTTGGAGCGCGGGCCGCAGCGGACTGGAGCGAAGGCGGCGATGGATTGTGTTAAGGATTGGGGGCGGGGGTTGAAGGAGATGAAGGGCGGAGGAGTGAAGGTGGATCGAAGAGATGAAGCCGACGCCATGGATGATTTGAGGGCTGGGAAGAGAGGGCAGTCGGCCGTCGAAATTGGGAAATCGCAAAGAAATTGGAATTGGTTTTATCCAAGACTGAGATTGTGTTGAAAGACCGCTTTGACCTTTCGGCGGAAGGAGATGGAAACAAAATAAAACATAAAAGCGAGAGGGATATAAAAAAATCGTCGACAGCAGGATTCGAACCTGCGCAGGCAAAGCCCAACAGATTTCGAGTCTGTCTCCTTAACCACTCGGACATATCGACTTTGTTGTTTGTGTTCACATATGTTAATTATATTTTGAGCTGAAAATCCAGTTGAAAAGTGATGGCTATAAGGGCCTTGGTTTTTGGGCCCAGCCCGACTTGTTAGAACGATTGAAGGAAGCAGGAGCTTTCTGGCTCCCGAGTCTTGAGTCTTGACGCATTTGCTGAGTTCATGGTACGGGGGATAATACTCGAATCCAATTTCGTCCCGTGCCCCAAAACTCTAAATCCGACCGCCGTTGTTCCTCGCGGTTTCAATTGCCGGCGGCAGCTGATCTAGGGTTTCTGCTCCTCGCTGAAATTCCTTTTGTTTTGAGCGCTCAAGATGGACGAGGACCAGGAGATGGAGAAGTTCGGAACAGAGAACGATTTCGAGGGCGGCGAGTGGATCGGCGGCGAGTTCTACTACAAGAAGCGCAGGGATAAGCACGTCCAGACCAGAGAGGACGTTCTCTATGGCGTTTTCCAGGCAAACTCATCCGACTCGGACGGAGAGGGCGGCTCCTCCCGGCGGCGGAAGCGGAGGAAAGGCAAAGACGTCGATCTCACAAAGCCTGTAAACTTCATCTCCACAGGTACGGTTATGCCTAACAAAGAAGTAGATAAGAACTCTAAGGAAGAGAAGAATGCTGATGATGATATGTTCGAGGAGGCGGAGAATGATGGCGGTAGGGCAGGTCTGGGCGCTGGTTCAGGGCTAGGGTTTAATTCGGGCTTCAATGGTAATAGTAACGGTGTAGAAAGGCCTGAGGGTGCTGAACAGGTGGATGGTGATGCTAGTGAGGATGATGAGGTGCTTAAGTTTTTTCCAGAGGAGTTTGGTAGGAGCGTTAAGGAAAGGAAGGAGAGAGAGAGGTTGAAGAAGAAGGAAGAGAGAGAAGGCAGAGGTGGAGGGAAGAGGAAGGAGGCTGGTTTTGGAGATATTGGCAAGTTTGAGCAGCATACGAAAGGGATTGGTATGAAACTGCTTGAGAAGATGGGGTATAAGGGAGGCGGGTTAGGGAAAAACAAGCAAGGTATTGCTGCTCCTATTGAGGCGATTCTGAGACCCAAGGGAATGGGTATGGGTTACAATGATTACAAAGAGGTCTCGGCTAGTGTCCCTCAGGCGGACGAGAAGAAGGCTATAACTCAGACCCAAAGTCAAGCAGCTGGCAGATCGAAAGAGAAGTTGTGGCTGAAGGGAAAGAAAAAGAAATTTGAGAGGTATGTTACAGTGAAGGAGGTCTTGGAGAAGAAGGAAGAACAGGGATTCGAGATTACTCAGAAGGTGATTGATATGAGGGGCCCACAAGTTAGAGTCTTGACTAATTTAGAGAATCTGAATGCCGAGGATGAGGCGAGGGACAATGATATTCCTATGCCAGAACTTCAGTACAATATTAGGTTGATTGTAGACATGGCAGAGGCAGATATTCAGAAAATCGACAGTGATTTGAGGAGAGAGAGGGACACAGCTACTGCTTTACAAGCAGAGAAGGAGAAGTTGGCAAAAGATGAAGCACGCCAGAAGAAGCAATTGGGTAACATGGAGGAAATCATGGGCGTAATGAGCCATATTGAAGAGCAGAAGGCCTTGGGATCTTTAACATTGGATGATCTCGGTAAATGCTTTAGCGAGCTGCGGATGAAATTCCCAGATGAGTACACCCTTGGCAACTTATCTTGCATTGCATGTTCATTTGCTTTGCCTCTGTTCATTAGAGTGTTTCAAGGATGGGATCCTCTCACAAACCCAATGCACGGGTTTAAACTAATCGAGTCATGGAGAACTCTACTTCAAGGTGACGAAAGCCATCATATATGGGATGTTGGCACGCCTTACACACAGTTAGTCTCAGAAGTCGTCTGGCCTGCTATTCAAGTAAATGGAACAACTTGGGAGCCTAGGGATCCAGAGCCAATGCTCAGATTTCTGGAGTCTTGGGAGAAACTGTTGCCAGCTTCAGTTACTCAAAACATATTGGACAACGTAGTCCTCCAAAAGTTGTCAACTGCTGTCAACTCCTGGGACCCTCGTATTGAGAGAGTTGCAATCCATGTTTGGGTGCATCCATGGCTGCCACAATTGGGGCCAAAGTTAGAAGTACTATATGAGACGATTCAAATAAAGCTGCGTAATACCCTTGTTGAATGGCACCCATCTGATGCATCAGCATATGCTATCTTGTCACCATGGAAAACAGTTTTTGATCCCATCAGTTGGGAAAATCTGATGAGAACATCCATTTTGCCCAAGTTGCAGGGTGCCCTTGAAGATTTCCAGATAAACCCTGCTAGTCAAAATCTCAATCAGTTCAATTGGGTTTTGTCATGGGCTTCTGTTCTCCCCATTCACCTCGTGGTTGACTTGATGGTGAGATTTTTCTTTGTGAAGTGGCTTCAGGTTTTGTATCACTGGTTGTGTACCAACCCAAACATGCAGGAAGTTCATAAATGGTACGTGGGTTGGAAGGACCTTCTTCCTCCCGAGCTCCAGGCACATGAGAACATTCGGTATCAGTTCACCATAGCACTGCAGATGATCGATCAGGCTATAGAAGGTCAGACCATTGCCCAACCCGGTTTGAGGGCGAATCTTGGTTACCATAGGGGACAAGAGCATAGAGCAGCAGCAATACCACCTGTGCAGCAAGCTGCAATGGGCGGTGTAGTTGAGATGAGTTTGAAAGATGTAGTTGAGGCACATGCTCAAGAAAACGGGTTGCAGTTTGTGCTGAAGCCTAATAAGATGCATGATGGTCATCAGATGTATGGTTATGGCAATGTAAGTGTGTACATGGATACTTTGCATCAGAAATTGTATGCTCTGAATGGGCAGGATTGGGTTCTCTCAGACCTTGATATGTTGCTTACAATGCACTACAATTCGCTTCGAAGGAACCGCTAAGTAAATCAATCATCAGCCTGAAAGAAGAGATTGTCAGGTGACGTTGACATTTGTTGTTCTTCTATTATTGATATTTAGTATGGAGATGATACTTGACAATTTTTTTGTTTTTTATTCTGCTTTCTTTTGCGACAGTTTGTGCTTTCGATATATCCCCACCTTGAACAGTTGTGCTCCTTTCATGTTCAGTGATAGTTCTAATTGTTGTCATCAACTCTTATCAATTTGAGTGAACGTAACGAGCCTGTAAGACTGCAACTACAAGGATTTTTATCATCGGTAATGTTTCAGTGCATTCTCATGTTGCTTGCTTGGACTGAAAAAAGCTGCGCAACTAGATTTGCTGATTCAGGTCGTAGGGTTTTCTAGAACAGGTCGCAGTATTGAAGGTGCAGAACTCTGAGTTGGCTGCAATAACAATGGAACGTAGGGTTTGTTTCAGCTTTTTTCCCAAGTAACTTTTTCTAAGTTTTACCATAGGTGAAGCAATGGTGGGTTTGGTTCAGTTTTAAAAAAAAGGAAATTGAGTTGAGAGTTATGAGCTATTTTGCGTAGTTAAAAAATTTATTTATGAGATGGTAGATAGGTTTTCTTCAATAACAATGAAGAGAATACTAGTGTCTGATTACAGGCAAATTGTATCTGCAGGGGGGTTGATTCGTGTTGCATTCCACTAAAGTCGAGGCAGATTTCTGTTGCTGCTTAGTTTACAGAGGGCAAGGCAAGCATGGTGAGGTTTTCACGGGGTAAAGCTGCTGAAACTGTTCATCTACTGGCTCTTCAATGAGGATGGCTGGTATGAAGAACGCATTAAAATCATCCTACCCGGAAAACCTCCTGTGTCGGGGTGATGTGGTGTCTCATTCAGATTCTGAGCTCAGATAATTTCGTCGGGACTTTGGCGAATTGAGAATCAGAGTCTCGGCTTTGCCGTTCTGGAGATTATATGCTTGCTAGGCAACTATTGTGCAGTGCTCTGTTGTGGGGGATAAGGAAGTCCTAAACTTTAAGCAAGGGATAAGTTAAGCTTATTGAGACAGATTGTGCTTCGAAAATACTTCATTGACAGAGGAGAGAATGTGTTTTACGCAGTTGTTCTTGTTGTAGACACAAGTGTGATACGTCCTATCTGAAACCAAATCTTACTCAACATCATATTATATCGCCCATAACTCAGTTCTACCTCATATGAAATTCAATCAGAAGGGTTTGATGAATTGGTTATTTCTACCTTCTAATAATGCCGCTAATAAAGATCGAATACGAAGAGTGATAAACAAAACCAACATCTGAAGGGTTTGATGAATTGATCATTCTCCCTTCTAACAATGTCGCTTACAAAAACCAGTAGTGTAAACACGTAATTTCCTTCTTGTTAATATTGGTCCCAGCAAAACGAGGTGGAACTGCAACCTGACCCGAGAAAGCAGATTCAAGGAAGGGAGAAATCTTTGTTTCTACTGATGCACTTCCATTCAATATGGAAAAAGCAGATTCAAGGAGAGATCTTTGGGGCATTACCCAAAAAAAAAAAGATGATACCTTACCAATCAAGAATCTGTAGCTTATGAGAATGGGTAATGACAAAGGCCCGTTTACCAAGAGCAACATGGCAGGACATGCATGCACATTTCATGGCTTCCTGGCTTGTTGAAAATAGACCCAACATTCCCACTTTCTTAATTTCTGGAGTTTTTGCCTCCATCTCTTGTTGTGTCTCCCTCAAAAAACAGATCAGCTATACATCATCCTCCTTGCGATTACATGTTCGTGCAGCACAGCCTGCATCATGTATTCTGTGGTCGGTGTACTTGTTTCGCTTCCATTTTGGCTTTTCTTTTCTTTTTTCTTCTCAGCGTATTTGGTATCTACTTTCACACTTGAATGGGTTTGTTATGTCTTGTGATGAGAACTTGTTATTTAGTGTAAGATTTAAGAAATAGCAGAGAGGTGGCCTAAGTGCTCTCGTAGCTCAGTTGGTTAGAGCACCCGTTTAGTAAGCGGGAGGTCTTGAGTTCGACTCTCAACGAGAGCAATGATATGTTAGTTTGGATGTTTGATCGAGAAATATTTTTTTTATTTTTGTATGGCATCTTGAGTTCGATTCTCGGTACGAGCAATATAAAGTTGTTCGTTTTTTTGTGTGTTTGGAAGGATATAGGGAGGTATTGAGTTCGATTCTCAATAAGAGCAACGTTAATCGATTCACATGCATACTCAATTAACTAGAATGACATCTTGAGTTCGATTCTCGGCACGAGCAATATAAAGTTGTTCACTTTTGTGTGTTTGTAAGGATATAGGGAGATTTTGAGTTTGATTCTCAACGAGAGCAACGTTAATCGATTCACATGCATACTCAATTAACTAGAATGCAAACTCAATTATTTTTCCTTCTCCGTGCACTTGGTATCTACTTCGCACATGAAAGGGTTCATTATCTTGTGATGAGAAGTTGTAAAGTAGAGAAAAGTTTCAGAAATAGCAAGAAGGTGGTTGAAGTGCTCTTGTAGCTCAGTTGGTTAGAGCACCCGTTTAGTAAGCGGGAGGTCTTGAGTTCAACTCTCAACGAGAGCAATGGTATGTGGTTTCAATGTATGATCAACTAATAGATTGTTTTTTGAAGCTAATCTTGGCTTTGATTCTCAATGCTAGCAATATTAAGTGGTTTACTTATTTCCCCCTTTTTGTAAGGAAATGAGTTTTTTTTACAAAATATAATCTTATATATTGATTAGAAAGAGAGGTAGTTACATCGTGGAATTAAGCTAGACCATGAAATCAAAGAAACGACTCGTAGTCGGGTACAAAGTGAGGGCCTTTCTAACCACCAAGTGGGCTACACTATTGCTACTCCGACCTACAAATCGAACACTAAACCTATTGTGGTGCGCAAAAAGTTGCACAACCTCTGCCAGAATGGCCCCCAACCGATTATCGCGGGTATCGGCTTGATTGATCTTTTCTATGACCACTTTGGCATCCCCCTCGAACCTCGTCTCCGTAAATCCATGGAGCATACACCAAAGATTAGCTTCCCTAAGAACGAGCAGCTCGACAATCATAGGATCATCAATCTCCACGAACTGGACCCATTAGCCAATAAGACCTCCCTATCATGGCTCTTGATAATTATCCCGCCTGCCGAGTAAGAGCCACTCTTCGTGGCCCCATCCCACACACAAACAACCGAATGCGGATGAACAACACCCAAAGGATGTACCAAAGAGATGGAAGACTGAAGAACACGATCGACAGGCAGGTCAATTCACTTGTGATACTGTTGGTTGAACTGCCTCATAAGAGTTGGGATCCCAGACGGTTTTTCCTCAAAGACAACCCAGTTGCGCGATCGCCATATCCGCCAAAGGACAGAAACAACCGCCATAAAAATGGGATATTGATGTATGAGTAACATCACCTTCTTTAGGAAGAGTGGGAACGTGTGATGAGGCAACCCTTGCACAAGATCTTCTAGACCCGAATAATCCCATAGGGCTCGTGCCACTAGGCAGTCAAGAAACAAATGTTCCATTGTCTCTAATTCCGCCCAACAAACCGGGAACCTAGGAAGCACCGGAATGTCCTTTTCAATTAGGGCTTCCGTCGTCGTCAGGATACGATTGAAGATTTGTCAAATAAACACCTTAAGCTTGGGAGGAATATTGGCTTTCCATAAGAGGATCCAGCTAGCCCTATCCATCCAACTAGCCGTGGATTGACAACGACCATCCTGCTTATCTAATGAGACATCAAAATGATAAGCTGACTTTACAGTGAAAATTACGTAAGTTGTGCCATGCCAGATTAACCTATTCGCAACATCTTGAAGAAAGAGGAATAGATTTGATGGCACGACAAGTGGGCGGATCAAACCACTGGCTAAGTTTTAGATCACACTAGCGCCCCTCCCACTGACAAATAACCCTCTGATACCAGCAGTTCCCCATCCGCAAGTAACAGTTGGGGATTGTAGGTTGCAGTAAATGGGTGTAAGCGGGAGATCCAGTTGGAAAGTAACAAAGGAGCCGCCTTACCATTTCCAATCTGCCAACATAACCCCATGACTAATAATTGTCGACCATAGAGGTTACTCTGCCATCCCCAAGATGGTCGAGAACGTACAGTATTTGTGAGGAACGTCCCAGTCAGGAAATATTTGTCGTTATAAACCTGGGCTAAAAGGGATTGGGAATCATTAAGGATACGTGATGCTCTAAAACACGACACCAATCTGCGACCAAGTGTAATCGCAGACCGGGAATGCAGTAAAGTGACAAGTGATATTATCAACCCGGGGTCTAGATCTACTGCTTACTCAGTGATTATCTATTATCTAGCCAACTAAAGTAAGTGATTGTTGTTTTAAAAGCAAAAGCAGAAAGAAAGCAGGAATTGGTACGGTTTTCTCAAGCAGGTAAGAGTCACTCGGGAATGAGTCCCCCTAGCTCCTTAGTTAGGTTTCAATTGTATTTCCTTGGGTTGATTTACTGTTGATTAGACTGCGGAAGATCCGACAGTAGCTTGGAATCTCTTAAGCTGACCAAGCCCTCTCAGTCTGACTACCCGGCAGACGACTAGTCTTCACTGGGATAGAAAGCTGAAGCAATAAGAACAGAACTCCACTACTGGAATTGGATTCCAGTACAAAGCAGTAAACTGGCTAACTCTCGTATAGCCAATCTCCTACTACCGAATGATGAGACTCTCGCAACCTAATCAGATTCTATCAATCTCAGATTGCAGCAGGAATCAGGAAAAGTTGATCAGACTTCAATTGACTCAATACACATGCATCATTCGATTAAAATCAAACAGTAATATCATCCCAAGTCATTACAATCAATCCCTAACACATAGAACTAGGGTTCTTCATCCCCAAGTGAGAGAGGGGTTCTACTCCATAGAGAGAGAGAGGAAAACAAGGTACAAAGCAGTCATACTCATTACAATGGGGAGAATCTGCTCTGGGATGATGATTTCCACTCCTATGACGATCTCCAAGCTTGATTTGATGAAACCCAGCTCCAAGATAGCTTCTAGGATGTGTTCTTCGTACTTTCTCTCTTTAGGGCTCTGTTTTTGCTCAAAAAGTCCGATCCCCTCTCTTGCAGCCCGAAATTGGGTTAAAACCAGAAATTCCCGACTCACACGGGCTGGGCCACACGGCCGTGTGGCATACCCAGTTGCCCGTGTGACTTCAAAACGCTGCGTTCCGATTAATTGCACTTCAGTCAACCTACACGGCCAGGGTCACACGGCCGTGTGGATCACCATGCCTGGCCGTGTGAAGCCTCGCAGAATTCCACACGGCCAAAGCACTCCTTCACACGGCCGTGTGGATATCAGCGCAAGCCGTGTGAAGGCTCGCACAATCTCACACGGCCAAAGTGGTCACTTGCACGGCCGTGTGAGTTGTGGGTGTGCCCGTGTGGCTTCCTTTTCGACTTGCCTCGCGCCCGATCTTCGTCCAATCGACCCCGAACTCGCTCCAAAACCTTCCTTCACTTGCTAGGACCTGAAATATCACAAACAAACACAACCTAGCGTGAAATCGGCCTAAAACACGAGAATTACCATCTCAAACGGCTCCAAAATAGGGGTAAAAACATGTGCAATTAACGGCTTATCAATACGCCATTTAATTTTGGCTAAGAGAGCTCGGGTGAAATGTTCGAATCGGAAAAACCCCATTCCCCCATTGTGCTTACTCATGCACATATTTTGTCAGGACATCCATCGTGTCTTAGACCTTCCCTCTTCAACACCCCACCAGAATCTGGCCCAAGGTTGTCAACCCGCGGGTTGACCCGGACCCGATCGAGTTAGTGGGTTAAGGGTTAATGGGTCAACCGTTTTAGCCCGGTTTGGCCCGGAAATATAGAAAAAGTCATTATATTGTACTTATCCTCATAAATTATATCAAATCTTATCTAACATATGACTTATAACATATAATATTACACCAAAATAACATATCGTACTTAGATCCAACATATAGTGAAAATTCACACACTTATATAACATAAATATTCAAATGTTCAACTTAGGATTCCAAAGATTGAGTTAGGCGAAAAGAAAAATCGGAAAATAGGCGCATTTCGCAAACCAAAGAAAAAAATGACACAATTTGACCTCCAACCCGGTACCTTGTAGCGGTCGGCTCGGCGGGTGCGTATGGCCCGTTTTTCTCACCGGGCCAGGGTCAAAGTGGGTCGACCCGCGAGTCAACCCGTGGGTTGACAACCTTGATCTGGCCACGTGTTTGTCGAAGAGACGATAAAAAGAGAGGGACAACTTGAAACACGACATAACATGCAATGGCAGAGCTAAAGCGACTAATTTAATAAAAGTCTCTTTCGCCGCACAAGTAAACGTTTTCTGCTTCCATCCGTGAAGGCACTCCAACAACTTGTCCTCCAAATACCGAAACGTATCCATCTTAGATTGGGATATCAGAGTAGGCAACCCCATGTATTTATCATGGACCCCTACCGCCTCAACACCCAGGATCTGAGCCAGGAAATCTTGGTCTGGCAATGTGATATTTTTACTAAAGCATACTGCCGATTTAGCCAAGTTAACCTTTTGACCACTCTCATATTCATTCAGAACCACGATCAAATTATCACATTCCTGGAGGGACCCTCGAAGGATGAGTCATCTGCAAAGAACATATGCGATATCTAATGAGCCCTCGGGGCCACCTCAACCCCTTATAATTTTCCATCTGCGATGGCTTTCCCCACAAGCACTGCAAACCCCTCTGTGCAAATCACAAACAGAAGAGGAGAGAGCGGATCCCTCTGTCGGAGACCCCTGGAGGACGAGAAGAAACTCAAAGGGGTGCCATGCATGAGGATCGAGAATGCTATTGATCGAGGCATTCCTAAATCCAGCCTCTTCATATGGAGTTAAATTCCATCTTGTCCAAAACTGCCCGGAGAAAGGGTCATTCGACTCTATCATAAGCCTTTTCAATGTCAACCTTTAGAGCCATGTACCCTTTCTTACCCCGCGTTTTTATTTTCAAGTAGTGCATTGACTCATCTCTAAGGAGGACATTTTCGACTATTTGCCTCTCCCTGATGAAGGCATTCTGACCTTCCGAGATGATTTGTGGTAGGAGAGGCAAGTCTCTCCGCCATGATTTTTGTTATGACTTTATACACAAACTGGCATAAACTAATTGGTCTGAGCCGCCTCATTGTCTCGACATTCTCCACCTTTTGGGATCAGTGTCAACCAAGTATGATTAAAGTTTCATAGCAGCTGATTGTATTAAAGAACTAGCAGACTACATCAATCACAGAACCACCGACAATATCCCAGAAGGCTTTGAAGAATTTTCCCGTGAACCCGTCAGAACCTGGTGTCTGCTTCGATCCCATGGAGAAGACCGTTTTTCTCACTTCACAAGGAAGAACTTCAGTCGTGAGGCTAGCATTCATCTCTGCTATAACGCTACGAGTGATTGGTAGATCAGCCTCCCGCTCGACCTATTCAACACATGGTTCTCTGAGATGAAAAGAGTTTGATAAAAATCAGTAGCAATGTCTGCCTTCCCTTTCTCCTCAGTTATCTATTCTCCAATCTCATTACGAAGGCCTGACACAAAGTTTCATTTTTGACCAACTCTCGTAACCGTATGAAATTATGATGTATTCTAATCACCCTTCTTAAGCCATCGGACCGTCAATTTTTGTTGCCACTAGACTTCCTCATCCTCCCATTGTCTATTTAATTTTGTCTCTAGGACCCTAACCCCATCCCAATTAATAGGATGAACTAATTTGATGCGATCAATTTCCGCTTGAAAGGATTTGATATTCAACGTAGAATTAGTCGTACCCGTCCTACTCCAATTATAGAGAAAATGTCGAAGCCTCTTAAGTCTCTCCCAGAGTTGGAACATCAGAGTTCCCTAGATTACCTCTTGCCAAACGTAAGTCACCATTGCCCTAACCTCTGGATTATTAGCCCAGCGGGCATCAAATCGGAACAAGGTATGACTATTGTGGACATAGGGTTTATCTTATAGGAGCAAGGCCTGTTAGTGAGATCCTTGATCCGTGAAATATTTGACAAGAGTATCTGAAAAGAGATCTATCCATGTCTGTGAACACAGAGCCCTATCTAGCCTCTCTCGAATACAAGCAAAACCCATACGTTTGTTAGTCCAGGTGAATTGATCACCTTGAAATCCAGGGTCATGGAGACCAAGGTCATGAAATAATTGACGGAGCTCAAGAGATTGGGTAGCATTCCAAGGATTGCCACCGTCTTTTTCATTTTCATGAAGAGTGACATTGAAATCACCTATTACCACAAAAGATAAGTGAATTTCTTCACAAATTTCCCGGAGATGAGCCGGTTGACTGGCTTTTATTGAATTATTGCAACTAATGTAGACACAAATCACAACGTAAGAAAATTCCACTTCATTAATTTGGAGACAAATGCAGAAGTTGGAGTGAAAAAATACTGAAGCATATACTTTGGGGGACCAAGCAACAACAAGACCACCAGATGCATTAATAACATAAAAAAACAATGAAAATTATCAAATCCCAACCCCCACTTACGGCGGAAAACTACTTTCCAACTCGATCTCGTTTCTAGAAAGAAAACAAGGTCAGGTTTATTAGAGTGAACTAAACCGACAACTATTTGGAATGTGAGGTATGGTCCAATTCCTCTCACATTCCAGGCTAGAAGCCTCATTTATCCTCCTGTGGCCACTTCAGGATGGCTTCCTCCACCTTATCATTTTCACCTTGATCCTCGACAAAGCTTCTTAAGCGTGGGGGTGTCCCCGACCTCTCCATCCACCTCTAGCAGTTGGCGCTTACTGTTCCCCGTCATAATCCCAGTCCTGGGGTCTTCAAATTTTTACCCATACTCATTCCACCTTCAGAATCATATCCCCCTTTGCTTCCTCCAACGTTTCTTCCCCATCATTAATGACCATGCCAGCCTCAAAAGCCATTACTACCTGGCGAACTTGCCCAAGATTGGCTTGCCTTGCATGGTGTAGATCAGTAGTAGGAGTACGACTTTTAATTTCATAACGGAGTTCCTCTCCCTCTTGAGACACGAAGGGGTCACCCCCTTATTAAGAAGCATTCCCAGACCTTTTGATGGTGATGAAAGCACTCCTTCAAAGTCATTACAAGCAGCCAAACCAGTCGCCATTCTCGTATCCTGCTCGCATGGACCACCACACTTGCCCTGGGTCAAAGATCGAGCAGGCTTCACACAAGGAGGACCCTTACGGGACATAACAGTCGTAGGTCGTGGACTAAGAGAGAGCAGTGCCTCTTGCTTCTGGCCATCGAGTCTCCCCTTCTGACCAGACCCGCGAGGCATGTCCACCATTTTGATTAGGTGACGTCCCCGTTTCTTCCCAACATTTGCATGCATGGGAGCATCCATCAAGGAAGGTTCATCATTCGAGACTTCCAGGATCAACTTGCGACGTCGAGCATCAGTCGAGGGGACCTTCGGAGCATGCAGATCGGTGTCCAAATGGGCGTTGGCATGCCAAGCTCGTCTTGACGTGGGAGCTCTCTTGCCACCTCGTTTCCCAGCATTAGCTTCCTGCTATGGCATCTTCTCTTTGTCCACATCCACCATCTTTCCCGTTCACACATAAGGAAGTCTCTCATCCCGCGAACTACCACAGAAGCGGTTGTAGGTGGGGGACCTCCATTGGCTACGACCCAACTTCACTTTAGGTGATCTGGCTACGGGAAAGCCCAATGGGCTTTGTCTTCTCCGACCCATCACAACATTAGCTGACCCTGTAACCTGTGAAGGACGATGATGATGTTCCTGGCGGGTATGACTCGGTTGCTGCTGGTCGCGCGCCAAAGTATCACCCTCATGTCCTGCTTGGTTCCTAGCATCAATCATGTTCTCTCGGTGCTCATGATAGTCTTTCTTCACCCACGCCGAATTAATAGCTCCGCGGAACATATGGTTACCATCCTCCGCATCATAAATCTCGGTCCCTAGCTTCTTAATGGACATATGAGTGTCAAACCTTTCCTTACGAGTCAGTGGGTCAAAAGTACAAGCCCGTAGAGAATGGCCCACCCGACCACATTGGAAAGAAAAGCTAGGGAGGTACTCATACTTCAGGCTGACCCAGAAGCATCTCCTATCGTTCACTCGCAGCCATTACTTGGGATAGAAGCGGCTTTGGGAAATCAATAAAGGCTCTAACTTTCACATAGCATCGATATGTATCCTGACAGGCAAACATGCTTGCTTCCAAGACTTTCCCAATTGTGGCATTCGCCACATTTTGCCCAAATTGTTGGGTATAACAATCTTCTTTAACATCCCATAGCTGAACTTGGAACGATACAATTGCGAGATCCTCAAAGGTTTTCATCTTGATAGTAGGCATCTAAGGGCACAGATGAAGGATTTTTATCCTTGATCACCTAAGGAGTTATTTTCAGCACCTAGATCTCAGCCTCTTCATTGGGAAGCACGAACTCAAACAACCCATGCTTCACCATCACAACCCTGATTCTACCCTGGACTTGCCATTTTGTGATCACCATCTCCTTGAGCTATGTGGTCGTGACTCTACTGTCCGTGAATAGCCTACCAAGTAGGGAATGGACAGTATGGTACTTGATCGATTGCACCTCCTCCAGCGAAAATTGCACAACCTAGTCTGTGGTTACGTGAGCCATTGTTTGTACCTGCAAGCATGATGGGCCATTATTGTTGACATACTATCGATCCACATTAAATGGTGGCGTACAAGTATTTTCCCGTGGGTATATTAGCATACCAAGTACGTAACCCACAGATTTTGTCAATGGAACACAAGAAACCAGGGTCACACTATTCAATTGACGAGGGCAAAGAGGGAGCGGGGGTAGGATACCTGAGCTAGCACACCAACCCGTGGAGATTGTCACATCTGCTTCTCTCGCCCAGAACCTAAAGCTTCGTTTAAATAAAACGAGGGTACTAGGGTTGGACCTTTTATATAAAAGGAAGCGTGAGTCCTCAATGTGTTGTGCTCTAGCTCGGTTTAGTAGAAGAAGTGTATTGATATAAGGAGTCATGTTCTTTTTTTGGGAAAAAAATATCTGATGTTACTAGGGAAAATCCCTTGCAAAACGGCCATAGAATCCGGGGGGAGTATTTCCCCAACCACCCAACAATGACCATTCCACCAGACCAGGTTGGCCAAACTTCAAGCTCCGACCGGGTGGCCTCTATCCTACGACAGAGAGTGTGCCCTACGATAGTAATAAGACAGATGACAGTAAACTTCCAATTGGAGCCATCCTTACTGGTCATCGGAGTCATGGTTGCCTCCCGTGCATCATCCTCTAATTCCCCCGATGAGGAGAGTTTGAATCGCTAGACGTCCATTTTGGACGACCGGTATCTTTTCCTCTTAGCAACGTTAAACAAATCATTTTCTGACAGGACAAGCCAGTGCTTTCGTTTACCAATCCTTCTCCTGGAATTGCAACCTATCATGGTGCAAAAGCCATACGTGTTAACATGGTCTCACTCTTGGCGACGAGTCGAGAACAACGAATATGCGTACGACTCGATGACCAACCCTTCTTCTTGGGCGAGGAGAGATTTCTTGATGTTGCTCTCATTAAAACTCGTCGAATGTTCGTTCTTCAAGCAGGCCACAAGGATCGTCTTCACCGCTGTGATTATGAAAAACCCCAGTTGATGCTAAACCCTGATGAGAGAGCTCTCCACATTTTTTTTTGGTATCACGGTAAATGAAGTCGGTTTAACATTATTCTAAGTAATTTAATTAGTGATGGTAATGAGAAACTTGAGTTCAACGATATGTGATTTCCATTCATGATCAACTAATAGTTTTCTTTTTTGCAAGAAATTTTGAGTTTGATTCTCAATGAAAGCAATATTAAGTGGTTCACTTGGAGTCGTTTCGATGAGTAATTATAACGAGAGAATTTGACCAAATTATCTCATTTTGACTTTTGAGACAATCTGATCAATTTGATATAACTATAACACCGATCATGAAGAATTGGATTAGCCTGTATGTAGGTATAAGTTTGCTCTAAATAAGTGGATTAGCTTGATATTTTCCCCAAAAGATGAGCACATTTCAGAGTAGCCGAGTAGGTATAGGACCTCATCTTGTTAGTCAAGATACCACCAATAAAATTGGGCTATAAAAAATGAACTCCAAATCTCAAAAGCCAGATTTTCTTTCCACTTAAGGGATCTCTTTCCTCATTTCATCATATCATTGAGTTTGCAAAATCAACCGCCCAAAGAAAGATCTGTCTAAAACTTAGAAGTGTTGCAATAAGAATTCCAATGGGTGGATGAAGAGCAATATATTGAACAAAGAATTGGAATATCTATCCCACCTTGTCACGAATTAAGTATCTATCCCACCTTGTTCTAAAGTTAATTGGGTCAGTTAGTGGATATAACTGACATTTTAGTAGATCACTAGATTGGAGTAAAAGATGAATGGATTAATTGTTCTGTCAACAGACAACAAGCGGCATATATCAATTATGGAGACAAGCTGAGGTTATTGGAATTGTCGCCACTAAATCCGAATGAGATGGGGCTTACCTTGAATTAGGGTCTAGGGATGACAATTTGAACCCGCTACGTCAAATATTACCGACCTGACCCGCGATGTGGCGCGTATTACCAGACTCACAGTAGTGTTGGTCGGAGTATAGGTATCTACTTTCGACCCGCCCCGCCCAGTACCTACGTGGGTATTATCCGCCCCGACTTGTAGTAGTGTGGGGAGGGACATGAGTATTGAGAAACTCGCCCCCGCCCCATTGTGATCACTACCTTGAATTGTTGTAATTGGGGGAGGGTGCTAATAGCCTCTCCTACCTTCAATCTAGCTCCATCTATATGGATTTTTTATTTATTATTATTTTAGTAACTTTCTTCATTCGTCTCCTCATTTTGTATATACGAAAGGAGACAAGGTAGTACTGATGTATGAAAGAGGGTAATTATTTTTTTATGGCCACTCGAGGAGATTTTGAGAAGTTACTGCCGGCCGGCCGGCCGGTGATAATGATTAATTCCCTTCCCTCCCTGTGTTTTCATTTTTTTTGTTCTTTTCTCGCTTTGCATTCCATTTCACCGTCGCGCCACAGTAAACTGTCGGGGTTAAAAAGAAGGAAGGAAGGAAAAAAAGAGTGAAAAGTAGGGTTGGGATGGGGAGAGGCGCGGTGAATTTCTACCGAGGGCGGTAATTGTGTCGGGCAGGGGTGAATCTTTGTGTTGCCCACGCCCGTATCTCGTCGCAATTATTACCGTGGTGAAAGTGGCAGCCACGCGCACTCCCATCCAACGGCCGTATGAGGATCCGTGACAAAGTCAAGGGCAAGGATTGCGCCACGCGACTCGCTGTTGCTGGTGGCAGCAACGTAACGGCGTCTGTTTTGCTGGTGGAGCTGACGGAAGTAAACGGCCTCATCATTGGGTTTCAGACCCCATGACTCGTTGACTGTTTCCTTTTTTAGTGTTTACATTTCCCACTGCCTATAGGCTATAATCCTTATTTTTTATTTTAACAATTAATTTCGACAGGAACAGAAGGGTAATTAGTCCTTACTCCTTAAGCTTTTATATTTTATTTTTATCATTGGTTTTAAAAAGAATTTATGGTAAAAATTAAAATTATAAATTTAATGTTATGATTTAAATTCAGTTTGTACATCAGTACATATATTCTTTTTGTAAAAGTTTGTTTATAGTATAAATTGAATTCGTACTTTTATGTTATGTGACAAAAAAATTAACTTGTGTTCATAATATAAATGTACATTTTTATATTAAAAGTATTATTAACGTTATTGTATAAGTTCAAATTGAACTTCGATACACCAATAATTTCAGAATACTCGTTACGTGTACTAACTAGAATACAAGTTTTCATCATTGATCGTACTAATGCTATATCAGGTTCAGGTCTAGACTCAAAATTCACATTCCTTGATCATTCTGCACATTATAATTGCATCATATATTTGGATCACACCGAAACAAAGACTCGATTCTGAAGATTCATACACAAAGCAAAGATATCTCCTAATTAATATGCTAATTCTACACAAAAATGATAGAAAGGTTATCAGGTGTTTAGACTTTACAAATTATTTTATTTTGGGTTTTGTGTATAAAATATCCCTATTTATTATTTTTCTGAAATATACATCTATACTGTTTTTTACATCGAACATACCCTTATACTTTGAAAAAGGTATCAAACATGCTTTTGTATTAAAATTTACATCAAAATATCGTCAACGATAGTAGAACCGAGAATTAAATTACTCAAGATCTGCAAAATGGGAGTAAAATAGTCAGTTTTGGTCATTCATTTATTTCTTTAAATCTCGTTAAAGTAAAGTTACAAGAGGTATTTGGCTATAAAAGAAATAATTATGCTAAAGTCAAATTATTAGGGAAATTCAGAAATTTGTGTTGCCCAAATCAAGATTCCCGGGTAGTTGACGGTTATGAAAATTTTTAACAAAATGACAATGTTTGATCATTTTTTTCAAAGTACATGAATATATTTAATATAAAAAATAATAAAGAGATATATTTAATATTTTTTCTATAATAACACGAGTTAAACATTGGTTAAGTTGGTTGCGTAATGGATGGTATTAATTGAGTGTTGATCTGGTTACTTCATTATTAATAATAATCAAAGTACATGCATCAAAGGTAAATTTAAAGTACTATTATCAACAGACAATAAAAAAAATATTATTTAAAGTACTAAAAAGCAACAAAGTAAAAAGAACACATTGTAAAAAAAAACATAATTAAGAATTATTCTGAAAAACACACTACATAATACTAATTTCTTTTAGCAAAAATTAAAAATAGGCACACCAGATTGCAAGCCCCCTCACCGCGTGTGCAACACCCTGCGCTAACGTTTCGTCGTTGCCCTCTTTTTTTCCTGGCAGAGGTATGCTAGACACAAAACAGCTAGATACGAGAATATATATATAGGACATTTGCAGACCAAATTATAAAGTAGTTGAAAAGAAGAGGCGTTGGTCAACCAAGAAGCGATCCAACAATAAAAGAGGTTGGTTTGCCACGATATATACAACCCTATTACACCTACGTAGTGCAAAGTGGAACTAGACATGATAGAAGAAGGATGAAAAAACCTGAACTCAGAAAAAATTATACCACCTAGAGCGCGCGACGTGTACTTCACATTAATCATCCGAATGATTAATCTTTCTCCTATTTCGTTTGTTTGTGAGTAGAATTTCCATCCAAATTTCCACTATTATTTTAATCTTTCTCCCAAACCACCTCCCTCCAATTGTAGAAGTGAGAAAACCTCACTTTTCCTATCTTGATTAATTTTCCCCAACTCATATCGGAGTTAGTCTTACAATATATATATTTCCATGGTTGACCGGCGCCGGTAAACGGTCACGGTGATGGAATACGGCAAGGCGGGAAGTTGACCGTTTACCTTTGGTTCCCTTAACAAGTTACAAGGATGCAAGCAAGTTTGCCCCCATGTCCCCTCCCTTCCCTTTCATTTTCCATCCATCTTTTCTCTTCCTTCTAGGTTAGGTAATAACACTCATGCCCTTAATTTTGTAGCAACTAGCACATAAGCTCCCCAATTTTTTAATTTTGTTAAAACAAACTTTCCATCACACTATCCTTTTTTTTTAAAAGTTGATTCTATTAGCTACAACAATATTCTGTTAGTTGAGAAAATGTTCCAGCAACAACACACCATCAACTAAGTGGACAAAGGTCGGAGATGTCACCAAATAATCACAAATATCATACGAAATAGAGGAGGAAAAAAATCAGCAACATGACTATAGCCAGGGGCAAATCCAAGTGGGCATTCGCTCTGTTAAGGGAAACAGGTAAAATTTGTTTCGAAAAATAAATAAATTATTATGTATGCTTATGCAAGGAGTTGAAATGGTCATTTTTTAGGTTGCATAAGAACAATGAAGCTCAATTCTTGTCAATTGATTGTCACGAAATCAAATTATTACACAATAAACGAAATTGCTGATTGAAATATTCTACATTTCAAATAAGGACACATCCAGTTTCAACTCCTGGCTCCACTACCGAATGTAACTACTTTGCGCAAAAACACAAATTTAATTACTTAAAACTCGTGCTACCATCACCAAACAAGTCCGGCACATGTCACTTTTTTAATGTTAGCTCGACCATAGTAAGTCCACAAATACAACAATTGCTAGTTCAGCAAATATCAACTCAACCGTAAAAAAAAAAAAAAAAGAGATATGGTACTCTCATTCAATGGCGGATACATGATGCTTTAGGGGTGTCCCAGGACACCCTAAATTTTGGGAACACGATTATCCAACCCCTGGTAGTATTTTCGTATGGATAAACAAAATATAACTGGTAATCTGGGACACCCCAAAAATTTTAATAAACGATTATCTTACCCTCGATAGTAGTTTGCATATGATTAAAAAAATATAAGTGGTACTCTGTGTTATTCAAATCTAGGACACTCTTATTATTAAACATCTTCTCCATTAGGTTATAACTCATTTGTTGTTCGATTTTAAATACTATGTAATGGTAAAAACACGATTTCTTATCCTTAGGAGTGCCCCTAATTTGAATTGATTTTATGGTTACACTACAAGTGTTGAAACAGTCTTTTCAACTTTGAATTACATCATGAACAAGGTTAGAAATTGAATATGCGATTTAGTAGGATATACTGATTTGTTGAGCAGTGTAGACACCAAATCTATCTTATGTTTTTTTTTCAAAATATGAAAACACATTGTTGCTTTTTGTCAACATTTGTACTAATTGGATATTTTATTATTTATATATTTTTTAATTATTAATTTAATTTAATTTTTGAAAGAAAACACCCTTAAAAAAAAATTCTGGATCCACCACGGAAGCTGAATCAGTTGCAGGCTATAATGTAGAATATGCGCGGGATGCGATCCTTAATAGTCCACTGCTCTCCCTGGGAGGGAATTTGACGAGTAGCAATTCAAACGTTAGTTTACTTGAGAGCCAAGTCCTTTCAGCTTATTGTTCAAGCCACACATCTACTTGACACAAACAATGTTCCTTTTGTTATTATTGACATTGTTATGTTACATAAAAAATCTCCCGACCAAATGGAGGAAGGAAATCCTTAAAAAAAAAAAAAAACCAGAAGAAAGAAAAGTAAAGCGAGGGAAGAAAACGCGGTGAAGAAAGAAACGGTCTTTCATTATGGGATATTAGTTGTTGTGTGTAATATTTGGTACGAAAGATCCGAATTTATTTGGGGTGCTGGCTTGCTTTTATATATAATAATTATGATAGAAATAATAATAATAATAATAATAATGAAAGGAAGGAAGGGGCAGGCAGGGGACAGCGGGACAGGGACAGTTGTTCATTATTTTTGGTTCCATCACTTTCTGCACTCTGTCTGCCGTTCTTCGTCCTTTTCCCCCCACTTATATTTATTATTATATATATATATATATATATATCACTAATTTATTTTACGATATGATTCACGCTTCTGTTTCCTTTCTTTCTCAAATTAATTGTTTTTAGTTTTCTCTTTAATTATGTTCTTGTTGCTATATATATTTTGTGTTGGAGGAACAAATTAAATTCCTCTTCCATCCTAGAGTAGAGACTAACTAAAGAGCTTGTTTGTTGGTACGACAAAAAGAACAAAGGGGTGCCGGGAAAGATAGCCTCGTAACGTAAGTTGTCGGTGAAGGGTTTTGGCTGGGGTTTACACCAATAATTATACACACTTTCGCAATAATTAATATAATGGGTGTGTAGATAATAATGAGAAATGTTATCTAATTTCATTAATACTAAACACCCATAGTTATTTCATGATATAGTGATCTGTTCGATCTACATGATGTAGAGATATAGGTGCCTACTGCAATGATAATTTTGTTACGATTTTCTCTTCATTCCTAAAAATATTAAAGTTCTTCAAACTTTTTGAAGTGTAGATGGTGGCGACCCGCTCACATTTTCGCGATCCAAAGACATCATTGCTTCGTTCAATCGGTGGGAGCGCTAGCGCTGTGTATGAAGGACTTAGGTGCAATAAATACACAATGATAATTTTGTTTATTTTCCAAATTGAGAATGTATGTATAAGTACCCTTATAAGCAAAAAAATGACAACATTTCAAGTTGAATTGTCTACAACAGTGGCACGATACAACGTTGTCAATAGTCCAGTCTTCTAACACAAAAAACAAATATTGTAAGTTTGAACGAGTGTAGTTGAAAGCGGCCTGGTAGAATATGAAGTGAAATAACAAGAAAGTCGAAAGGTTTAATTTACGGGCACATTTACAGACAACGCTAAGCACCTCATACACGAATAACCTTTTAACATGATAAAAAAAAAACTCTTTTAACTATATACATATAAACCTATCTTCAAATTTTTAAACAAACCAAAGCCTCCTACTCTAATTTTGCTAACGTACCAGTCTTTCTGTTAATTAACAATTATCTCAAGTCAAATTGATCTGTAAAAAAACTTAAAACTAAATTATCAATAATCTCTTAACAGAATGACTAGTACTTAGCAAAGCTTTTATCGTTTGTTTGCTTTCCTTCCGTTAAAGGATTCACTTGTTAACTTTCCAAACTATATGTAGTGCTAGTAGGAACTCTAAAAAGTAAAGAGAGAGAGAGAGAGAAAGAGGGGAAGAAGCTTCTTTTTCTGCATTAACAAAACCCAACCAGCTCCCCACCATTGCTTCCCATCCCAGCGACCATTTCCCTCTTCCCTCGCCTCCTTTCCTTTCCCTCTGCTTACTGCTAAGGCTAACCCATTTTCCATCCCTCTTTTTCCTCCCTTCCCCTTTTCTGGGTTTCCAAAAAGCTCCATCCCCTTTTCCAGTTTCCCCTTCCATTTCTCGATTCCAAGGGTTTTGAATGTCTTCTGCGCCACCGCTACCGGAACATGATTACATAGGCGGCTTATCGTCCCCTCCTCCCCCGCCGCCGCTGATGGAACCAGCTCCTGCAAAACTCGCCGCCTCTCCTTCTTCCTCCTCCTCCTCCTCCGAAGGAGACGACGACAGAAGAAGCAACAGCATCAAGGAAACCGAGCTGAGACTGGGCTTGCCGGGCTCGCAGTCCCCAGAGAGAAAGCATCAATTCCAATCTCCTTCTTCAGGGCTGTCTCTGTTTGGCAAAGATATTAAAGATGCGACGAATCTGGTGTCAGGGGCGAAGAGAGGGTTTTCAGACGCCATGAACGGGTCTTCTGAGAGATGGGGTTTCTCTGTATGCGAGAAGAAGTCTGAGGCGGTTGATTTGGGCAAGAGAAGTGGGCCTGCCTTGAATTCGTGTGTTTCAGGAAGCATGAGGAAGAAGGATGGCTGTGTTGGTGGTCAAGAGAAGGGAGAATATCAAGCCTCTGGAATGAATGGCCACAGTAGTAGCGCTCCTGCTTCTAAGTAAGTTTTTTTTTTCTTTCCACTTTACCTTTTTCTATCTTGGAATTAGGGTTGTTTTTGGAAGGGAACAATGAGCAAAATCAAGCTGTTAGTCTTTAGGTTACACTGAGTGGGTAAGTATTGATGTTGATGCCATCATTTGTGATGGTAGCTAGTCTTTAACTCTTAAGCTGAACCTTATTGCTTAGCTTGGTTCAACTTGAACCTGATCAATTCAAGAGGCCTCTCTCTATATAGATGTTCTGAATTCTAAGTTCAGTCTTTTTTTCTCATGGGTGTGTATTCGTTTATGGTGAAAACACCTCTCTTGTATGTTTATGAGTTGATTACTTGATGTTAATCACCATGGTATGGTGGTTTCTTGGTGAATTTGATAGGACACAGGTGGTAGGATGGCCACCCATATCTTCATCACGAAAGAACACCATGGCATCTAACTCGGCAAAGAACAATGAAGAAGGTGAAGGGGGGAAGTTAGGATTTGGTTGCCTCTATGTGAAGGTCAGCTTGGATGGTGCTCCTTATTTGAGGAAAGTTGATCTCAAAACCTATACCAACTACAAGGGCCTCTCTTCTGGTCTTGAGAAGATGTTCTGCAGCTTCACCTTTGGTACGCTATTGTTCACCTTTAGAGTTAACTGCTTTTCAATTGAATTACCTCTCTTAGAAAATACATTACCACTCAAGTTCTGAAGATCCTTTCTTCTCTGTGGACTAACTTGGTTTCAGGAAAGTCTACCTCGAATGAGAGTCCAGGACAAGATGGCTTAATGAGCGAAGGCCAATCAAGGGATCTTGTCAATGGGTCTGAGTACGTTCTCACGTATGAAGATAAGGATGGTGATTGGATGCTTGTTGGTGATGTCCCATGGGAGTAAGTTGAATTTGTATATGTTCGCATTTCGATCCATGGCTCAGCAAAATGAAACCAGTTTATGTCCTGATATTTGTTCACCATTTTGTGGTCACAGAATGTTTACAGAAACCTGCAGGAGACTCCGAATCATGAAAGGTTCAGACGCTATAGGACTCGGTATGGCCTTAAATCCCCATTCTTGATTTGCCTAATGCCTACTTTGCCACACTAACTCCTTCTGGAAGCAACGGAGTGAGACAATAATCAAGCACTGATGAATTTGTACCATTGTTTTCTGCAGTTGATGCAGTTGCAGCTCCAAGAGAGACGGAGAAATGCATGTAAATTGGACAGAAATGCAAAAGGATGTGAAGCACAGATTTTTCATCGAAGAAAATTTTACGCCAGACCTGGAACTGTTTGTAGTCGTGAAGTGCTTTCTTTTTCGCTTTCTCGGAGTTATGTTTTTGGAAATATGAATGAAGTATTAGTGTGTGTAGTAAGTTGTAATGTCATCCTACTCTTAGGATTTTACCTTTTGACAGTGGTAACATGAGAAGGGTTTTCTGGTGAATGTTTGTCCTTTCAATAGTAATCTGAGTGGAGTGTCTTATGTCATTCTCTTGATTGATTCGTAATCCGATTAACCCTTGAGCTTATTGATTTATAAGCCGAACTGAGTTGCTACTTCATCAACAATGCAACTTGGTCCATTCGTGATCCAATATGCTCCTGAACAATTGATGTGTGTCCGATTCTGGTAACTATAAGTTGAATACAATCATAGTGGCCTGATTGACAAGTGATTCAATTAACCCACTAGTTGATCGACCTATAACTGAATTAACTTGGACCCCAAGTAATGTCTGCATCTGAAACAACTCATTCGTTTGAAACTAATCAACCCAAATAACCAATGATCAGGCTAACCCACAAATTGATCAATCTACAACCTGATTGGCTCGAAACCCTATTTATCTACTCCAATGCTGACTTTGCTCACCCATGTAATCAGTTCACTTTAAGTGCTAATTATGAATAGGCATCGGTTCCCAACCGGCTTTTAAGTGCCTTCATAAATCAAGCTGAAGCAAAACAGAAGTCAAATTGGAACCCAAGGAATACCAGTGGAGTGGTTCGGACTTCAGAACTTTGAACCGATAGGAGAAACAAAAAAGGGGGAGCAAACCAAAACCACTTATGTACTATCATCTTCAGTCAGACCACCAGCTAATATGAAAAAAAAAGGAACATTAGTATGGACAACTTTCAAGTCTTTCAACTATTGCAAGAAATCAACCCAAAAGTAACCATCCAGGGAAAAGAAAGTGCTCTAAGGTTGTTCCGAGATTTGAAGGTACGCCATCTGGGTGTAACCGTTAAATACAGAATTGTCGAGTTTACTCAACCCCAGCCGCTGAAACAATCCGTATCGCCCATCTTCAACAATGGGATTGGTAACACGAGCTGGATCATAGCGAGTTTGATGCGTGAGAGAAGGACCGGCTACTGGTGGGAGTTCCCAGTACACGTCGAGTATCGCCTCAATAAACCGGCTGTTCTGGAAGTGTTCCTCGTAGGAAATCGGTTTATTGCTGTGATTGAAGTTATCTCGCATCCATCCTCTAACGCCCCACCATGCTTCGTTCTGTCCGCAAAGCTCATCCATATCTACTGCTTTCTCCCAGAATTTCTTCCTCTTGAACCGAATCCTGGCTTCATCACTATCTCTGAAGCAACTGTGGCCACCACCTAGAAACAGATGAAAATAGGTTGCATTATGATAACCCTACGTAAATGATGAACCCTACACAGAACTGAGTTATCAACTAATGTAACTTCCATCAGCATCCCATTGCTTATGCCAAAACCAATGGAAATACATGAACTGACGAAAATGAGAATTGTGGTCAGTTACTGTTAACAGTTTCTTTGAGAAGACAGGCAATGGGGAGCATACTGCTAACAGCTACCGAGGCGCTAATTCAAACCATTCTTCCAACAGATACTAAACTGCAAAGTTCTCCCTACTCTAAGACTACAAAGTCAATCACTACTTGAACTTTATCTTTGTTGATTCAGTTTTCTGATAATACATATAACTTGAACGAAACATCTCCAGTTAGAATGAAGTAAAAGCTGCAGAAAGGTTAGAATTACCATACCTCTTATATAGGACTGATCACATATCTGCCTCAACGAATAATGATCACCAGTTCCAGTATCATAATTGTCCTCAAAAATAAGATTATGAAACCCAGCATTCAGTGCCTGCTTTATCCTGCCCAATAGGAAGGCGATCCAGAAGAATATAAGTGACTTGAAAGTTGAAACACTACAAAAGGAATGAAGACACCAGTGGCCAGATAGTTTTATCCATACCTTTTCAGTTCATTCTGATGGTCGTCAAAAAAGACAAGGACTCGTGCAAGATCAGTAATTCCATGTTTACTCATCACACTCTTCCAATCGACACTTCCGAAATCTACAAAGTCTTTTCCAGCAAAGTAGGTGCAATTTTCATCAACATAAGCAGGACCCTTCTTCAGGTACTTCTCAGGGTGCCTTGGAGAAAGCGAAATGATTCGCGTTTCAGGCATTGCTTGCCGCAGGACCCACGTCGAATGACCCTTGAAAGCACCACTCTCGACCATAAGATCCGGCTTAAGCCACCGTGCCATGAACCAGAGCCCAAAGCTATGATCGAAACCCATTCCATACATGTTGTTTTTGATAGGTCGAGTTTCATAAATTGGTATGAACTCTTCTAGGGCCTTGAGCAAATCCTTGGATGTCCACTCAACTGTTTTACCATGTTTCGATCTGCCTTTTGCCAAAGAGAAACATTTAAAAGGGAGTCGACAATAAGAACTCAGCTTTCCAGATTAAACTATGCAATCAATAGCACAGAAAATGACATCAGTTCTGACCACAACCAACAATCAGGAAAATCAACTAACCAGCAGTAGATTCCATAGCCGATCATTCAGACTATCAAGAGCATATCAAATCCAAATACATCCCAACCTAGCCCGCATCTAGACAATAGCATTAGACCTAACATTCTATCCAAAGAAAGTCGACAACTTTAATTCGGCCCTGGAATGACGTAACTTACTTAAATAGCAGCTCACGTTGATTTGAATTCAATGATCTCTCGATCCCTACTCAATCCACACAGACATTTTCTCAGCAAGCAATCACAACCCCAGATAACAAACAAACAGCTATTGAACTCACCCAGATCTGAATCACAAGACAAAGGGGACGAAACTTACACCAGGGAACACCGAGGGCGCCGAAGTCGGACTCAAGACCGTCGATCCCGAAAAACCCGACCCGGGACTTGGGATCAAAGCGGGAGATGCAGACGAGGGAGCGAGAGTGGTACATGAGGGAGGCGACGAGGGCGAGGACGAAGAGGAGGAGGCCGAAGATGACACAGTGGAAGGAAGAGTGAGACATCCTGGAGATGTAATTGGAGGCCAAGGAAGAGAGATTCGGGGGCTTGGTCTTGGACTCGTCGGCGGAGACGAAGGAGGAAATGCCGTGGCCGCCGTCGGGGGAAGTGGAGGAGGAGGATGGCGGTGGGTCGTCGGGGGAGTGGGGGGCGTAGCGGCGGGAAGAGAGGACCCGCTCCAGCATGGTCTTGGCGGCGGTGGTGAATGAGGAAGAAGATGAAGAGTGGGGAGCTATGGGACTGAGTTGATTATGCTTCAGTTGGTGCATACTTTTGAACTCAAATTGATACACAAAGTTGTTTTCGATTTGGATTTGTTCCGATTTTCAAATTATTTAAAATTTGATTTTCTCGGGAAAGAATCTTTCGAGATAGAGAGAGGGTGTGTTGTAATCTGGAGATTTGTGAGGAAATGGAAATGTTTTTGCTCTGTTTTTTTTTCTTTTCTTCGTTTCCCTGATTTGTTGCTGCTATCAATTTTCCCCATATAAAATGTGTTTGCAAGTAATTGAAAGTAAGTTGGTAGATTTTATTGAGATCTCTAAAATGTTACTATTTAACGATTTTAGATTAGTATATGTTAAATATTATATGAAAAATTATATGCGTGAAAACCTATTTTTGTCCTCTTTCTTTTCCAAATAGGCAAATATTTTTTTTATAAAAGATAATTATATATTGTTATGAAAAAAAAAACCATTATATCATGTGCTCAGTCACGCCATCAAACGAACGACACGCAATCGGGTACTATGAAAGGGCCTTGCGAGCCACCAAGTGGGCTACCTTATTATTACGTCGACCTACGAATCGAACACTAAATCCCACATGCTCAACCAAATAACGCAGAACCTCGTGAAAGTGGCACACGCTCAGCTATCACACTCCTGAGCTCGGTTGAGGCGATCAATAACCACCTTAGCATCCCCTTCGAATCTTACCGCCGAAAAACCCCGCTGGAGACACCACAACATTGCTTCCCGGAGTACGAGGAGCTCAACAAGCATGGGATTGTCCATCACAAGGAACTGAACGCCTGCAGCAAAAATGATCTCCCCACCAGGGTCTAGGAGTATCATTCTCCCCGCATAATGGGATATTGTCTTGTCGCTCCATCCCACTTACAAACGATAGAACCAGGCTTCGCAGACTGGGCAAAAGCGTCCCTTACTCGAGGAGTAATTACACCCCTGTCCTTTGGCATATTATTCCACTCATGTAACTGCTGATAGTATTGCCTCATCAGAGCTGGGATCCCGAACTATTTTCCTTCAAAGACCACCCTGTTGTGAGATTTCCATATCCGCCATAGCACTGCTATAAACGCCATGACCTAATGTGGATCGTGAATGAGAGCCAATAGTTTTTTGAGAAATAGCGGGGAAGTCTGGCGAGGGAGCCATTGTCCAAGATGCTCCAACCCAACATGGTCCCATAGAGCTCTGGCCACAGGGCACTCCAGGAAAAGATGCTCCATAGTTTCCGATTTTGCCCAACAGACCGGCCACCTAGGATGCACCGGGACATCCTTCTCAATAAGGGCTTCTGTGGTTGGGAGGAAACGGTGCAACGGTTGCCATAAAAAGACTTTTAGCTTGGGTGGAATCGAGGAATCCCACAGTTGGATCAAACTTTGTCGATCCATCCAGCTAACCATGGGACTCCACCTACCCTGTTGCTTATCTATCTGCACCACCAAATGGTACGACGATGTTATCGTGAAAACCTCATCATACGTGGCATGCCAGATCTGCTTATCCTCCATGACCAGTCGGGGTAAAGGGATAGCCTTGATAACATGACAAGTATCAGGATGGAACCATTGAGCAAGTTTATCGTTAGACCAGCCGCCCCCCACCACGGCACACCAAATCCAGCACTTTAAGGTCCCCACCTTCAGGAAGCATTTGAGGGTTATAAGACGGGGGTCCTGATGCAAGGCCGGAACCCAACTTTCGTTTAAAGCCGACACCGACTCTCTACTACCAATCTGCCAACGAAGGCCCTTCATCAATAATTGCAGGTCGTACATGATACTTTGCCACCCCCAGGAAGGACAATATCGCGCTGTGGAGGTGAGGTATGTGCCAGTGGGAAAATACTTCCCTTTATACACCTGAGCAAAGAGAGACTGGGGTTCATTAAGTATCCGCCATCCAATCTTGGCTAATAAAGCCTGATTGAAATGCTCAAACATGCAGAACCCCATGCCTCCCTCATGCTTACTCCGACACATTTTACGCCAAGAAATCCATCTTATTCGGGAATGGCCATCCTCCACTCCACACAAAAATCGTGCCACAAACCTAACCAAGATTCGGCAAAGAGTGAGAGGTAGTTTAAAGCAAGACAAAACGTGCAACGCCAAAGCCGAGGCCACTGATTTTATCAAGGTTTCCTTAGCCTCAGAGGACAATGTCCGTTGGGCCCACCCTTGGAGGCGTGCCATCAACCTTTCCTCAACAAAAGGGAACGTTGCTAGTTTAGATTGGGCTATGAGGGTAGGCAACCCCAGATATTTGTCTTGGACTCCCACAGCTCCCACCCCCAAAATTTGGGTCAAGAATTCCTGATCGGGGATTGAAGTATTCTTACTGAAACAGACCGCCGATTTTGCCAGATTGACTCTTTTCCCACTGAGCTTCTCATACTCGTTGAGCACCTCAATCAGATTCTCACATTTTTGCGGAGAGCCTCTAAGAAAACAAATACGAGTCATCTGCGAAAAACAAGTGAGAAATCCTAGGAGCCCGAGGCGCCATTTTCACACCTTCCAGTTTACCCTATGAATTGGCTTTACGGATAAGCGTCGCAAACCCTACAGTGCAGAACACAAACAATAGCGGGGGAAATGGGTCACAGCCTGCGGGTGGGTTTAAAAAACTATATGGTGTGCCATTCATTAGAAATGAGAATGACAAAGATCTGAGACATTCCTGGATCCAGCCTATCCAGATTTGGCTGAACCCTAATTTGGCCAAAACCGTAAAGAGAGAGAGCCATTCGACTCTATCATAGGCCTTTTTTATGTCAACTTTTAGGGCCATGTACCCATCTTCCCGCGATTCTTAATTTCCACATAGTGCATAAGTTCTTGCCCTAGTAGAACATTCTCAACAATTTGTCATTCTGGAATAAAAGCATTATGCCCCTCCGAGATTATCTGCGGGAGAAATTGAGCCAGTCTTTCAGTCATGATTTTGGTGATAATCTTATACACAAACTGGCATAAGCTTATCGGTCGCAACTGGCGAATATTCTTACATTATCCACTTTAGGGATCAAAGTAAGCCAAGTATGATTGAAGCTTCGTAAAATCCGGTTTGTTCGAAAGAAGGTGTAGACAGCTTCAACCACCGACTCACCCACGATGTCCCAAAAAGATTTAAATAATTTCCCTGTAAAACCATCAGAACCGGGCGCCTGCTTTGATCCCATAAAGAAGACCGTTCGACGAACTTCGATGGGCAGGACTTCTACCGCGAGGCATTCATATAATCAGTTACTTTCCGTTGCAGGGGAAGGTCGTCCACCCTATCTTCAATATTCAGAAAATGATTTTCCGAGTAAAAGAGTTTGATAGAAATCAATGGCAAAATCCGCCTTCCCCTTTTCCTCCATGATCCAATCCCCATCATCATTCTGGAGATCATCCACGTAATTATGTTTTCTCTAGGCTCTAGTTATCGTATGGAAATAAGATGTACTCTGATCACCCTTTTCTAACCAATGCACTCTGGACTTCTGCTACCGGTAGATCTCCTCCGCCTCCCATTGTCGTCTAAGCTCACCCTCCAGAATGTGCACCTCATCTCCCAACTGTTTAATGCGTTCAATTTCAGCCTGGAGGGTTTTGATGTTGCGTAAAGAGTTCGTAGTCTTCTCCCTACTCCAATCATACAACAAGTGGTGGAGCTTCTTCAGTATGACCCAGAGTTTGTACATAGGTGAGCCATGGATATCCTCTTGCCAAACATAGTTCACCATAACCCTGACCTCCGGGTTATCCGCCTACCGAGCATCAAACCTGAAGAGGGGTCGATGATAGACCATTGATTGCACATGTTTTTACCCCTATTCTTGAGCCGTTTGAGATGTTGATTCTCATGTTTTAAGCCGATTTCACGCTAGGTTGTTCTTGTTGTGATATTTCAGATCCTAGTACGTGAATGAAGGTTTGGGAATGAGTTCGGGGTCGATTGGAAGAAGATTGGACGTTTGGAGAGAAGCTGAGGAAGCCACACAGGCACGCCTAAAATTCCACACGGCAGTGTGACTTGGCCGTGTGGCACCACTTTGCACGGGCAAATCACACTGGCCGTGTATGGGACCCCTTGTGGCCGTGTGGAAAGTCCAGGGAGCTCACACGGCCAGATTGGAAATCCACACGACCGTGTGCCTCTGGCCGTGCAGCGTGCCTGAAGTCCACTAATCAAAACGCGGTGTTTTGACATCCACACGGGCAGACTGGAAGGCCACACGCCTGTGTGGCCTGGCCGTATGGTCGGGAAATTCTGGGTTTTAACCCAATTTCGAGCCAAAGGAAAGGGGGGAGCTGGGTTTTGGATCCCAAACACCCAAGGGACGAACCAAAGAGAGAGAGAGAGGGCGATTTGAGGGCATTCTAAGAGTGGAATTGGAGGATTCCTTCGCCTTGGAAGCTCGAGGAACAAGCTCGGACTTGAAGACTGATCATCTGAAGATTCTTACTGCAGTCTCTCTCTTCTCATGGAGTAACTTCCCTTCACTTAGGTTTTGAGGAACCCTAGCTATGTTTGTTTGATTGGATGATTGTATGAGTACTTCCCTTCACTTACGCGAGGGTTTCGATAGTATTTCGATTTCGATCTGATAAATATCAATCATTATATATGAATATAGTAATACATATTAAAATTATAAATATTGATTAGTCATGCACCCGACTATGTGTCGCAAAGAGAGGAGTGGGAGGAAAGCAAAACCGGCCAAACACTTTGCATTCATTTAAATCCCTCGGCCATTTTCATATCCCATTCTTTTCTTTATTTGTGGCCGTCCTCTAGAGGATCTGGCGGTCTCGCAATTGGGTTGTCTTTGAGGGTAAACAGTTCAGCATCTCTGCGTTGATGAGTCAGTTTAACCAACAGTATGAGGAATGGTTAGTTTGCCGCATACCGATACTCCTCACGTTAATTTCCCTGCTATACATCAACTGGGTCTAGTGGGGGTTGATAGGATTGTTTGTATGTGGGATGGTGCCACGAAGAGTGGGTCTCATTCGGGAGGGGGATTGTTCTTTTGACCCCGGCGAGGGAGATCCTCATGGCCAAGGGGGTCCAATTCCAGGTAATTGATGACCCTATGGTGGTGGAATTGCTCGTGCTCAGGGAAGCAATTTTATGGTGTCTGGAGATTGGATTTACGGACGTCATATTTGGAGGTGATTCAAAGGTGGTCATTGACAAAATCAATCGGGTTGATATCACAGATACCCAGATGGGGGCTGTTCTTGAAGAAAGCGTGCGTTATTATAGCTTCCAGTCTGGGTTTATTGTTCGATTTGTAGATCGGCGTAGCAATAGGGTAGCCCATTTGGTGGCTAGAAAGACCCTCTCTTTGTACTAGACTATGTGTTGTTTCTTTAATTTTCAGACATGGTTGAACTCCACGGTGGAACTATCTTTTGGTTTTAATCAATATATGATTATCTTTGAAAAAAAAGCACTGCGAGCGGAGAGACACGAGACGCTCGGGAGGAAACCTCGAAGCTTGATTCTAGGGTTTTAGGAGTCCAAAATTCCATAAACGGTATGTAACTCTACTATACAATGTAATTCATTAATTTCTGAGCTTGAGGTTCACATTCGGTTGATGAATTCTTTAGGTTGAGATAGGGTTTTGGAGGATCGAAAAGTCAGATTAAGCCCAAATTTTATATATGAGCTTCCTGCAGCGAGGTAATTAATCCTATGGTTCTAATTCATGAATTTCGGCAATTATTTAGGTCAAAGTCAGAATCGCTGAATTTAGCTCCGGGGATGTGTTTTTATCGAGAATTTGATTCGGAGCCTAGTACTAATATCAACGGGGACACTGCAGGGGATACTAGGACAGTTCCGAAGTTGGATTCTGGGTTCGTTCGAGGAATTGAAATTTTAGTACGAGAATGTAACACCCCGACTTTTGGGTTCTGGTTCGACCATAATACTTGAACGGTTGGATTAACGTTACGTACGAAAAGTTGCAACCGTGAATTAGTAATAATAATAATAACAATAATAATAATAATTATTATTAAATTCTAAACCAATTGGTTCTAGCGACACCCCAAAACCCCTATACCCCTTTTCATTCTTTTACATCTCTCGGCTCTCGCGGCTTTACACTTAAGCAACCGGTGCAAGAGAGAAGGACCTAGAGAGTCGCCGCAAAAGGGAGATAGGGAGAGGCCGGTACATCGATAGAGAGAGGCTCGGATGCGACAACAAAATGGACGAAACTCTAGCCGACAACAACCAAAACCTCCATCTCCATCCCGACGCACGAGCGACGCACACCCAAATCCCTCTCCACCGTGAACGCCACCGCCGGTGTCGGAGATCATAACGAACAAAGAGGATACTAGGAGATTGTCACGGACCATGAGATGCCATCTGGTCGATTTGATAAGCTTGTTGAGGGGGTTTGATTGCAGTGGGAGAGAAGGGTTTCTCGTGTAAGCAAAAGATTCCTTCGCTGGGCATGGAAACTAACAGAAGCCATGAATATGGTAAGTGGCTTATGGAGTTCATGAAATTTACATTATTGTGGTTATAGTATGGAATTGGATCCGCATGGGGAAGCTGTCCCAAACAAGTGACACGTTTTGTGCTTGGTTATGGCAAGGGGATTAGTGAATTACAATGAAGGTTTCATGTAATGGTATTAAAGGGAATCCGCAAAAGCTTTATGACGCCCGACTGTATCAAAATGATAAGGAGAGGGTGACAAGTCAGACTCGGTTGGTTTTATCAGGTGAGTGTAAAGGGGTAAATTCTAAGCCTTACGTGTTCTTTCAAGTTTTACGAGCCTTAAGTATTTTGATGAAGTGATTGTTATTGTTTGATTGTGTTTATGATTGGTGATATGTGCGTGGTTTGAGCTTTGCTTGAAGCAATTATGTATTACTTATTATTTACTTTAAAGCTTTATATTTATGAGTTGTTATTGAGGTTTAAGAAACAAGTTCTTTTTAAGAAGTAACTCACATTCAAGAAGGTGAAGTCGTTTTAAGTGTTTTTAGTCACTAGCGCCAGTCCGTTGCCATTTGAGATTTTCAGTTAGAGCAGCAGTTATGCTTTGAGATCTCTGAGATAGAGCAACGGTTATGCTCTTGAGATTTTTAAGATGAGCAGCAGTTATGCTCTTGAGAATCGTGGAAGAAGAGCCTTCCACGATAAGTTTAAGTTTATGGAAAGCCTGGATGACTTCTCATATGTAATAGTTCGGCAATCGGACTAGCTAGTGAGGGATCCCCGTGTCAGTCAAAATTTTAAGTCAAGATTTGAGCTTTAAGAAGGGAGAGTAAATCTAGCTCCCGCACAGTTAAGAGTTAAGAGTTTTTAAGAGCGGAAGTACAAACAACTTCCACCAATTTAAGTGTTTTAAGTAAATAGCTAAGCAGTAGGAAGTCTAAATCATAAGGGCGTAGACTGACCCCCACTCTCTCACCAGTTTGAAGAGGAAGAGGAGCAACAGCTAGAGAGCAGCGTGATCGAGAGAAACAGTTCGAGGGAAGCCAGCTAGAGGAGAACGATACGAGTGTCTTGGAGGATGTCCAGGCAGAGCTTCCTAGGAGCAACAACAGTAGTTGAGACTAGTTAGTTATTACGTTGTATGATTATGAGTATATATTGGAGATTAGATTGAGATTTTAAAGTTTGAGTTTAATTTGCCCACGTGTTAGGGCGTTGCTTTAAACTAAAAGAGTGTGTTTTCAGTATTTTATTTATGAAATTGTTCCCGCTGCAGTTTAAGCTTTGAGTGTTTTAATTTGAAGGGCATTTTAGTAAAATTAGTGTCCGGCCGGACTAGGATGTTACAGAGAAGCTAAACCGGTGTTTGAACTACCAGAACTGGTGAGGGATTAGCACGACATGTTGGGTTTGTTGTATCATGATAATTATAATGATGCTTAGAGTTGATCTAGGTGAACTAAATGGCATGATTAGGGGTGTATGGACTTTTCTGTTATATGATGAACCCTTGAGTGCTATATGATATTATTTTCTTGCTCTAATCCTTATGGACCTTGTTTATGCTGATGATTGCGTATATGTTGCAATTTGTGAGCTTGACTATTGATATGTCTTATGATGGTTCAAGAAGGTGATTGGGTATGATTTTACATGATTGTTGTATTTGGACTCACAAGTGGGGAAATATATTTCCCATGATGATATTATGATGTTTATGAAGGATAACTTACACGAGGGTTTATCCCGAGGAAGTGCAATTATACGACTCCTGGTTATGTTGAGCCAATTGTGGCCAGGTCAAGAACATGTCTAAGTAATGAATTATGATTAAGCAAGACGAGATATGGATCATGTATATGGATACCAAGTAAGAGTATTTTGGTCTCATGTTTAATTACATAGTTATTGGGGCTCCCCATGATATTACTCTGTTATGATATGTTATGTCACACCCTTGATGTGGTGTTGACCGTTGATTCATCATGAGATATGACCACACCCAGAGTGGTGTTGAGTCTGATATGACCACACCTTGAGTGGTGCCAGGTCCGATATGACTACACCGGCAATGGTGGGTCCGATATGACCGCATCCACGAGATGTTTGGTTCGTTTTCCCGGGAGAGTAATGCATGGGAGTAGCTAGGCGCCTATAAGTAAAACATGATAAGACGCATATGCATAAGTCAAGGTGGTTGAGTCTTTTTCCTATTGGGATGTCAGATGGCTGAGGTTTGATCCTAGTGCTTTGGCTTGCTTACTAGATGTATGGTAGGGGTATACTTTGTTATGTACTCACAATGCAATGATTGTCTCACTCAGCTATGAGCCGACCCTCTTTTATTCTTTTATCTGCTTATGCCATGTGTAAGCAGATCATCAGCAGCAGCAATAGATAAGTAAGAAACCGAATTTAACTGATAATAGGCGTTTTGGAGTGAAATGGAGGAGTTTTTGTGAGAACTCCGAAGTTAAACATGCTTAGTGTGGATTACAACAAGGATGGGTGACCTTATGGGAAGTCACCTCGAGGCCCAAAGAGGACAATATCTTCGTCAGGAAAAAGGTTCGGGATGTTACAATCGGACCGTTGGAGACACACCATAGCAGAATGACGTTGTAGAAAGGATGAACCAGACATTGTTGGAGAGAGAAAGGTGCATGCTCTCTAATGCTGGACCAGAGAGGAGGTTTTGGGCAGAAGTAGTAAACATGCGTGCTAACTCATCAACCATGGAACTCACACAGGTATCAAGTGTAAAAATTTTTATGAGGTGTGGTATGGTAAGGCTGCTGACTACTCTTCATTGAACGTTTTTGGTTGTCCTGTTTACTATCATGTGGACGAGGGTAAACTAAATCCAAGAGCAAAGAAAGGTGTTTTCGTGGGTTATGGAGATGGAGTTAAGGGATTTTGGGTGTGGTCACCTTCTGAGCATTGAGTTATACTTAGCAGAAATGTGATATTTGATGAGAAGTCTATGTTTAACCCCATGTTGAAGGTTACTGTTGTTGGAGATAAAAGGAATGTTGATAAACAGGTGGGGGCTTCAAAGTTCAAACTCTCAAAGAGAGTGAGTTTGAGCACCAAGGTGGAGAAGATCAACATGAGGATGTTTATGATGAGACAGAAACTTCAGAGTCCAGTGCAGGAGCTCAACAGTCTATAGCTTCTGGTAGACCGAAGAGAGAGACTGCGGGAGTACCTCCACAGAGGTATGGCTTTGAGGACATCGTGGCGTATGTTTTTAGGTGGTTGAAGAAGTGGATGCGGGTGAACCACAGTCCTACAGAGAAGTCATTTCGTGTGGCAAAGCCGCTCATTAGCTTGCTGCAATGAGAGACGAAATGAAATCCCATGACAGGAATTAGACTTGGTAATTGGTCAAACGTCCACATGAAAGGAATATTGTTACAAATAAGTGGATCTACAAGAAGAAGGAAGGAATCACTTCTGAAGAGGGCACTAAATTTAAAGCTTGGGGTAATTGCAAGAGGCTTCTCACAGAGGGAAGGAGTTGAATACAATGAAATTTTCTCACCAGTGGTCAGACACACTTTGATCACGGTGTTACTAGCGATAGTGGAACACTATGACTTGGAGCTCGAGCAACTAGACATGAAGACAAGTAGACAACTTTTCTACATGGAGAGATAGAAGAAGAAATTTACATGACTCATCTAGAGGGATTCCAGGTTCCAGGAAAATTAGACTATGTTTGTAAGCTGAAGAAGACCTTGTATGGACTAAAGCAATCTCTAAGGCAGTGGTACAAGAGGTTTGCCAACTATATGATTGAGTTAGCTTATAACAGAAGTCTCAATGATTGTTGTGTATATTACAGCAAGGCAGTAGATAGTTCGACGATATATCTGGTTCTGTATGTGGATGATATGCTCATAGCTGTGAGGTCGAAGTATGATATCTAGAAGTTAAAGGGACTTCTCAGTGCTGAGTTTGAGATGAAGGATTTGGGAGCTGCTAAGAAGATTTTGTTTGGAGATTTACAGGGATAGAGAGAAGAATGAGCTTTTCTTGTCACATAAGAGCTACATCCAGAAGATACTATCTAGGTTTGACATGTCTTCAGCAAAGCCCTTAAATACTCTTAGTGCTTTAAATGTTCATCTATCCTTAGTTTATGCACCGTAGTCAGAGGCTGAGAAGGAGTACATGTCGAGAGTCCCATATGCTAGTGCAATAGGTAGTTTGATGTACACTATGGTATGCACTAGACCTGATCTTGCACATGTTGTTAGTGTTTTCAGCAGGTTCATGATAAAACCTGGGAAGGAACATTGGCAGGCCGTGAAGAGGATCTTTCGGTACCTTAAGGGTACATATGATGTGGGGATTAGCTTCAGAAGTGATACAGAGTGCTTAGTTGCTAGTTAGTTAGATTCTGACTATGCTGGAGATGTTGACACACGGAGATTGATGACTAGTTATGCATTCACTCTTGGGAGTTCTGTTGTGAGCTGGAAGGCAACTTGTAGTCGACATTGAAATTGTCTACTACTGAAGTAGAGTAGATGGTGTTGGCAGAAGCTTCTAAGGAGGGAATATGGTTGAAGGGGATGGTTGGTGATCTGGGTCATTTTTGCCCAAGATAAACAAAGCAGTCTCATCACCACCTAAAGAAAAAGAAAGTATGCGAGTTGCTTGAGGGGGGAGCTTTATGTGTCCATAAAGCCTCAACGGGGGTCTTCTCACCAGCGACAGCGAGCCGTTACATCATGATCATGTAGTGGTGTATTATGACAGTTTGAGTGCAATATGCTTGGCCAAGGATCAAGTTCATCATGAGAGGACTAAGAACATCGACGTAAGGTATCATTTCTTGAGGATAGAGAAGAGGATTAAGGTGAAGAATGTTGGCACCGTGGATAATCCTGCTGACATGTTCACGAAGCCGGTTCCACATGACAAGTTCCAACACTGCTTGAACTTACTGAATATATTGAGTGGGTGAATCTGCCCTAAGGGGTATTAATGGTTGAAGGGAGAGAAGGATAAGAGTACATCAGAGATATCATAGGAAGAGGATTCAAGTCAAGGTGGAGATTTGTTGATGTGGCTTGAATCAAATTATCAACCGCTACGATTGATGTTCGTGTTCTGGGTCGGGTCTATAACTGCTTTTCCTTTACTAGATTGGATTAGGGTTAGACCCTAGAGAAGTACTATAAATACTTCTCATACTCCTCTGTAATCTGTATCTCCTCAAGTATAGCGAAATTGGCTCTCTCCTGCCCGTGGACTAGCTAACACACATTGTGTTAGTGAACCACATAAATCATGTGTCGTGTGTGTTTGTGCTTTCATTTTCCTGCATCGTCTAATCCTCCTATTTCCCAATCTACAGAAAACAGTCATGACAAAAGGGACTGCAGTATAGTGGCTCAAGTAATAAATATCGAGGGTACTCCTATTTGGGAAGTGTATGTTTATGGGAGTGTATGTTATTTTATGAATGATGAAATTTTTATTAGAAACTAACCGATTCAAGAAACAAATAAATACAAAGGCCATAAGCTAAAAGATAGCAGCTCAACCAGGAGTTGAGCAAGCAAAAACTAAGTAATGGAACAAAACCTAACTCGAGAACAAAGAGAATAAGGAAAGCAAGGGTCAAATTAAATGAGGTGTTTCATCCCGGCTGTCACCCACTGGCGTAAGAGTCTATCCGAGATATGACTAAAAGCTCGTAACCATTGCCCAACCATAATAAAATCCTTATAACCTCTTGGTTTTCATGTTTCCCCGGTTCCCGATCATGTTTTTTATCATTGGTTATTGTATGACTGTCTAGGCTCTCCAAACTCCACCTGATTTTAAACGGAAGCTCAGATGTATTATACATCCATATATTAGAAAAAGAGCATGCTGACGTGTTTAATTTCAACTGATTTCTTAGTTCCATTCTGGCCATTGAAGAATCAATAACAAATTTCATTTCTGGTAATGAAGATTGATTAGGAGTGGGCAACGAGACGGAATACTGGTTCCGTTTGAAACGGGTACCCAGTCCTATTTGAAGAGCAATCTTCATCTCATGTTTCAAATTCGTACGAGACGGATAACGGATACCTATACTACCCGTAAATACTCGTCAATTGGTGGAAGAAAGTAGAAACCCGCAGCACCACCTTTGTCCTTTGGCTTCAAAATTCCATCAAAAACTATTTTTCCTATCTCTAGAATCAATGTCTACAGATCAGTACTGCCCATCATGTACCTGTAACTTTACCAAGATAAGGGAAAAAAGAAGTAACCATGACAATCAGTTTAGTTACTTCAATTCTTGGTTTATCTTATTATGTTATTCTTCTGAGGCATATTAATTTGATGAAGGTCAAGTGTTGCCGCCACCAACGAGCAGCAGAATCACTTGCAAAAATTTTGAACTAATGGGTATAACGGGTATTAACGGGTAACTCGCGGGTACTCAAAGTAGTGATACTTGAACCCAAGTCCCATTCTGTACAAAAAATTACGGATATTTAGGTAACCATAACCCAAAAATACGAGACGGGTATACTCAAATACCCGTTTCTCGTTGACCACACTAAAATTGATCACACAGAAAGACAAATGAATATACCCACCAACTTCAAGAAAGGATCATGATGAAGGCCAGAAACCCCATAACTAATTAATTTCCCATTCGCATAGCCCCCTTCCCCATTCTCAGATGAGAGACTGACTTAAATTCTTGCCCAACCAATAATATCATAACATCAAAACCCCATCTCCCAACTCCTCCTATTAATGAACATCACCATTCACACCCTCCACACTTATTCCCTTCCTTCCAGTTCCATATAATCCAATATTTCTACACACCTTCCTCATTCTCCACCCAAAAAATGGCTTCACTATCAGACAACTCCCAAACCTCGCCTCCAAACCCATCCTTCGCCATAAGAGACACCACCGACCACCGCCTCACATTCTTGTTAAGAAGCCTCTCCTCCAAAGACCCTTCCGATTATCACAATAACATTGACGATGATAATGAAGATTTCCCTTACCACCCTTCCCCGCCTCGCCTCAGCGTCCAGCACGACCGAAATTCCCACCACCGCGCTCCTAGTCCTCCTCTCAAACTCCATTCCTCCACCGCCTGCCGCGGGGGAACCGAAACGACGTCGTCTTCGTACAGATGCGTGGCGTCCACGGCGGTGAAGAAGGACGGGCAGGTACTGTCCATGGCGGCCGCCACGAGCGACGTGGAGCTCCTCTACACGGGGACCGACGCGAACGTGATACGCGTGTGGAAGCTTGCTCCGGAGCTGACGGAGTGTGGTCAGCTGAAGACGAGGGCCGGCAGGGTCGTGGCCATCCACGTGGCAGGGGACAGGGTTTACGGTGCGTATGGGGACGGGAAGATTAGGGTTTGGCAGCGGACGTGGAGGGATAGTGGTGGTGGGTTCAAGCATGTGAGGGTCGGGACGATTCCGGCCACCGGTGGGGTCGTCCGAAGCTACATCTCCGCCGCCGGGAAGGATAATAAGACGGTGAGCTAATGCTGAGCTAGCTAAATGTGGTGGTTTTGTTCTAGTATATTGTTCCGTTATTTTTAGGATTAATGTCATTTTCGCTCCCTGAAGTTTTATAGTTTTCTCCCGTAAGTCTCTTGAGTGTTGCTTCTTACTGAGCAAGTCCTTCAACTTTGCAAATTTTTTCTAAAATGACAAAATTTATGGATAGATATGACCTTCCCCTCATCCAGTTAGGGCATTATTTGGTGCGGTTTGAAGTAATGAATTGGCTTGGTCATGAACTCTACCACTTTTTATCGTTGTTTGTCTCATCATTTTTTTTTCCAAACAGTTCAAGTTTTATGATCGATACGTCAACTTGATAATATTTTCTCGTATTTTGTACAAAAAGCTCACTTCTCATTCCTAGAAAGTTAATTTTTCCATTTAGGTGACTGAAATGTCCTCCCCCTCCACCCCAAACAAGTGAATAACAACCTCCGACAATCAAATTTGTGGAAGTTAATGACAAATGATCTATTCAGCAAAAGTCACGATCGAAGAGTCTAGGGGCTCACTTGAGCAATATAGTAAAGTATAGGGACCAACCATGAAAATTGAACCTCTTTTCGTTTTTGTGTTTACACTTTACATGCATTTACTATGGACGTGGTACGTTGGTTTGTGGGGAAGGCCCAATATTTATGGGCTTGTTGTTGGTCCTAATATTGCATTATTATCTGTTCACGTGGTCACATCCCACTTGCTCCACCAAAGGACCTTCATTCATTTCCTGGACCGCCCCTCTGTCCATATGGCTTAGCACTTTCTCACTGTAGCCATATCAAAATCTCTGGAGAAATTTTACAATGCTATATAGTATGGGCGCTATAGGTTTTTGTCTTTATGGTACAATTTGAAATTGTAATTTTAACGTTATGGTACAACTTCAGATTGTACCTATACATTTTCTGCAAATTATTTTATGATATATCTTGAATTTGTACATTTATTTGATGGTACAATTTCAAGTTGTAAAGTTGTACCATAACATAATTATATAAATTTCTTTATAGTACAACCTAAACTTATATATTTAATATTATGGTACAACTTTAAGTTGTACATTAAAACACCGATGCTATATAACATAGTGCTCCAAAATCGAGTACCTAATAATTGCTGCCCTATACCTATAAGATCTGAACTTTCGTACATTTTTAGGTAAGTGTTTAAAAAAAAGCGTCACTTTTTGGTAGTATTAAAATAAAAATAAAAATGACTATGATAATGAATTTTGCAGAGCAGGCACAAGGGTCCCATCACCTCTCTAGCCATCAACATCGCCGACGACATCCTCTACTCGTCCTCCTTAGACAAGACGGTCAAAGTGTGGCGAATCTCCGACCTCAAGTGCGTCGAGACGATCCCGGCCCACTCCTCCTCCATCAACTCCATCCTCGTCTCCGGCGCCGACGCCCTCCTCTTCACTGCTTCCGACGACGCCACAATTAGGGTCTGGCGTCGTAACTTCTGCGGCAGCACGGGGGGTCGCCCGCACGCGCTGGTCGTTACCTTGCCGGCCAAGCAATCGCCGGTCAAAGCCCTAGCGTTGACCCCGGACGGCTCCGTTCTCTACGGAGGGTGTTCGGACGGGTACGTCCACTTCTGGACGAAGGGGTGGCAGCTGCAGTACGGCGGGGCGCTGCAGGGACACACCCACGCGGTCATGGTGCTGGCGGCGGCGCGTGATGGTGGGTACGTGGTGAGTGGGTCGGCTGACCGGACGTGTAGGGTTTGGAGGAGGGACGTGGTGGACGGTGGCGGTGTTGGGTCGCGACACGTGTGCTTGGCGGTTCTGGTTGGTCATCATGGGCCGGTTAGGAGCCTCGTGGTGTTGGCCGCCACGCGCTCAATGTGGCGCGTTGGTGGCGGCGGTGATCGGGAGGTGGTGAATGATGGAGGTGGTGGTGATGATAGAGGTTGTGTTGTTTGTAGTGGTAGTTTGGATGGAGTGTTGAAAGTGTGGAGCGTGACCCGAGATTCCGGCGACGGAAAGGGGATATTACACGGCGGCGGTGGCGGTGGGTGGCTGCCCGGGAATGGGCGTGAGTACTTTGAGCTTCAGAAATGAGGTTGATTGGGCGATGGTTTATTAGGTTAATGAATGCGATCAGATTGGTGTTATTAGCATTTTGTAGCAGTGTTGTAGATTTGATTCAGTTAGGCTTCAGTTTAGGTAAGTAGTTTAAGCTATCTCAAGATGTGGTACCACTCTCATTTTTTTATTCAATTCACCAATCCAATTGAATGGTACATTTATGGATTGTTGAAAAATTATAATTTAGTACCTATAATTTTATACTTAACATTTTGATACCTAAATTTTATTTTAATATAAAATATCATTCAAGAATGATGTTTTGGTACCTAAAAAATTTATTATCATAATAATTCAGAACTCACATTATTCTAAATAAAATTTACATATTGACCCAGTATTTAGATGTAATTTTTATCCATAAATCTAATCTAACAATTCATTTCGTCCACAAATCCATTTATCCCAAATTCATAAACCCACCAATCTAATGTAAATACCAATCCATAAATTCAATTCGTTGTCAGCGGTTAATAAGAGTTTTAGTGGTATATACTTAGAACGAATTGTCTCTACGGATATCGTTTATCATTTTTACATTATGCGCAGTAGCTAGCTATGTAAAATTTAGGGCTAATACCACTAGGAAACCCAAACTATTAAGAATGTGTCATTTGTGTCCTAAAGTATTCAATATAACATTTGTACACTAAACTATTTGTCCGTTAGAGTTGACCTTTAGTATTTAATAGAAAATCAGGACAAAAGCCGCCGCCAGCCACCGCCGCTGTTGATCAGCCCAGAGTGGGAACGGCTACGGTGCTAATTGTACAATAGTTAGCACCGTCCTAACCAAGAAAAAAATTACTACTAGTTTGAATTAGTAGTGATTTAGCTTAGATGTTGTATTGATTTTATAATAATCCGTAGTGATTTCGTTATTTTTAGTAGCGTTTTTTGCTAATTATCACGGTGCTAACCCCTATAAGAGTTAGCACCTAATCCCATCCCGCCCAGAGTCGCACATCTCGTCTGAATTCTATACTTTCAACGCGGACTCCCACTCGCTCGTGATTCTCTGCATCCTGGAGCACCGCCTTGCTACCCCCGACGAGATCCGCGCCGCCACTCCCCAGCTCCGTCCGATTCCCCTCTACGATTTGTTGAAGCTGCACCATTTGTTGCGAATCTGGGATTTGGAACTTTCCCGATCGAGGAAAAATGAAAAGGATTTGAAGGAGAGCGGAATTGGGAGTGCTCGGTGGCGAGGGAGCCGGATGGAGATTTAGAAAGAATTTCATAGATGATACATATATTCGTATATCAACAAACAAATTAAATTAAATGGTGCATGCACGTACGTACATTGGGAGAGAATCTAGCTAGCTAAGGTGTTGAATTCATAAACTGTAGTACAGGTGTTAGTTAATCACGGCTCTCAGATCAATATAGCGGGGATGGAGCCTGCAGGCTGCAGCACGACGGTCCTGGGACGCCTTGAGCAAGCGGTAAATGGAGCATGGTTCAGGAAATCGTACCGGACATCATACCGGATTCGTTTCTGGTAAGGTATTTTGTGGTAGGACCGTGATTCAACCGTTTCATACCGTTAAATACCATTTTAGTAATAATAAAATATTTTTTTTGTGAAAAAATCATATCGGCCAAAACATTTCGTTCCGGAAAATACCGGAATAAAACCGAAATATACCGGATGGCGAATAGAAAATCATAAAATATCAATATAATTTTTCTAAAATAAATTATTCCACTATTCAAAATCACCACAAATCCCTCCTATCCCATACCATATTGGGATCAATTTCCCATAATGTTATCTCCCTCTCTCTCCTCCTTTCTTCTCGATTCTCCTTCTCCCTAAACGCCCTCAATAATCACCACCATCAATCAATTTCCCATACCCATTCTCTCTCCCTCCTTCTCCCTGTACCCTCTCACTATCAAAATCTACCTCCCTTCTCTCTCCTCCTTTCTTCTACCTGTACGCCCTCACCACCATCAATCCATTTGACAATTTCCCATACCCATTCTCTCTCCCTCCTCCCTGTACCTTCTCACTATCAAAATCGATTCCACCTCCTCTGCCTTTCAAACAAATGCAACACCAAATCAACAAGAGTAGAGGCTCAAGAGGGATTGTGCGAGAAGGGACCGCCAGAGGCTAGAGAGGAAGGGGATAGCTCGAGCCTCAGATCCTTGCCTCCTTGGTCGATCTCACAGATCTTGTCGAAGGATCTGGTGGATCTCACAGATCTGGTCGATCTCGAGTAGGGGATGAGACTGGGCAGGGGAAGGAGACTTGAGCAGGGTACGAAACTCGGCCCGGCGGCATTCTTGAGCGAGCTCGTCGCCTCGTCCTCTTCGCTGGTCGTTAGAGGCACGGGTCAGCTGGCAAAGTGAAGAGGAGCGGCGGGGCGTGAAATTGGAGAATAAAAGAAACCAAGAAAGCCTTCGAGAATTCAATCAGGGATTAGGGTTTGGTAGTGGGTTTTTCATTTTTTTTCCTTCATTTTTGCTGCATAAGACAGCAGCGTTTAATTGTAAAATGCCTACCGCCGGTCCGAACAAAATCGGGCGGTATTTCGTTTTGGGTCGGTTAAACCGAAAAAATCGACCGATACGATAATTCTGTCACTAAATTCATGTCGTCTCGTTTTTTGTTCGATTCCCGGTTGAACCGGTTGAATCGGCCGGTACGATCCGGTTTCCTGGTCGATGAAATGGAGTAGCAGAGAATGCGAAAACAAATGAGAATTGCCACCATCACCAAACCAAAGCCGTCACAACCACATCTTTGGCTACTGAAGAAGCAGATGATCTGTTGCCGCAGCTGCCAACTTGGAAAATTCGGAGACACACCATTTTTTTTTTTGTATATTTTATTATTGATGCTATCTCTGTATTCTTGCATGTATGTGTGTATTTTATGGGGGCTAGCTTTTAGGTTGAGGGAGGAGGGGATCTGCATTGCAGGCTGAATGAATATTCTTGTCTTCGCATTGGATATTTGTCTTTGATTCAATAGTTTGCTTCTTTTCCAAGTTAGGTATTTAGAATACTTTTTCAGAGTGCTGAGTTTGTTGTCAACTTGAAGAAAACATATATAAGATGGACCTACCCTTTTGTCTTTGAATCTTTCAGCTTCGTAATTAAGGGGAACTTTCATTTTCATTGCTGTCAGAATTCTTTTCCAACGTTCTTCTTCTTCCTAATTTTCATATCCTCGTCTCCGGCGCCGACGCCCTCCTCTTCACTGCTTCGGACGATGCTACAATTAGGGTCTGGCGTCGTAACTTCTGCGGCAGCACGGGGGGTCGCCCGCACGCGCTGGTCGTTACCTTGCCGGCCAAGCAATCGCCAGTCTAGATATATAGCTTAAGCTAATCTAAGTAGATATATAGCTTAAGCTATCTTTAGACGTGGTACAACTCCGAAAACTAGGTAGCAATTTTGTATCCAATTCACTAATTCAATCAAATCGACTTATTTAAAAAAAATTGAATTGTTAGATTTGTAGATTGTTGGTAAATTATATTTTAGTGCTTGTACTTTATATATTTTACATTTGACACTTAATTTTTTTTTTTAACTTAAAAAAATCATTATAAATCACATTTTGGTATCTAATTTTTTTTATTTATTTTAATCATGACATTTTAGTACCTAAATTTTTCAATATTTATAACCCATATTTTATCCAATATTTAGATACCACTTGACTTCATGAATCCAATCCACATTTGATCTAATATAACCCATGAATCCACCAATCCATTTGTTCTAATTCATGAATATTCCACCAACCCAATATACCAATTCATGAATCCAATTCATTGGCGTAGTGAGTGGGTTTTGATAATAGTTAGAACGTATACGGATCTAGCTCTTTATTATCTTCACATTCGAAGCTGTTGGATTTGCTACCTATGTGAAGTTTATTTCAGGTTGGAAAATTTGGAAGAACTTCATAGATATATAATACATTAAGAAGTCTCTACATATATATATTCGTATCAACAAACAAATTAAAGTGCATGCACATTGAGAGAGAATCTAGCTAGCTAGGTAAGATGTTGAATTATTCATGAAGTACCAGTACTGATGTTAGTCAATTAATCACGACGGATCTCAGATCAGCAGCGGGGATGGAGGAGGCTGCAGCAGGACGATCCTGGGACGCCTTGAGCAAGCGGTAAATGGAGTAGCAGAGAATGCGAAAACAAATGAGAATTGCCATCATCACCAGAGCTGTCACAACCACATCTTTGGCTACTGAAGAAGGAGATGATCTGTTGCCGCAGCTGCCAACTTGGAAAATTCGGAGACAAACCATTATTTATATTATTGATGCTAGCTAGCTAGCTAGCTAGCTCTGAAGTCTGAATTCATGCATGTATGTGTATATATACGAGTGCATTTTATTTTATGGGGGCTAGCAAAGCTTGTAGGTTGAGGGAACAAGAGAGGGAGGGAGGGGTTTGCATATTCTTGTCTTCGCAATGGGATATTTGTCTTTGATTCAATAGTTTGCTTGTTTTCCAAGTTAATTCGGTATATCTAGGAATATTTTTAAGAGAGCTGATGATGAGGTTGTTGTCTGCTTCAAGGAAAGGAAACATAAGATGGACCCATGCACCCTTTTGCCTTAGAATTTTGCTAGGCTGGCTAGCTAGCTAGCTAATGGCTGCAGGTTTCATTACTTCATTCATCTTTCCGGTCGCTTTATACCCGACGAAGGAGAGCGGATCTTGTGGCTAAGGAGGGTCCTTAGTCAAGTGACTAAGTCTTTTATAGCCTTTGGATCTAGATATTCTAATCTAATGTCTAAAAAATGGGAAGGGATATGTGATTAATAAAAAGAATAGTTATGGTATTATTAAAAAGTAATTACACTTTTTTTTCCTTTTCCGCTCATGGGCTGTATCGCACGCTCATTCTTTTCTTTTTTTAATAATTCTGCTCTTTTCTTTTCTTTATCACGTGAGTTTTGTCTGTTTCTTTTTGTATAGATTTTTTCTATTACCTTTATTCTATTTAATAATAAAAATCACAAAGTAACATAAAAATTATGATTCTATTTAATAATAAAAATCACAAAGTAACATAAAAAATATGCAATCCTTACAAGAAAAATGTACAAAGTAAAAATATATAATGTATAATGAAAATGCAAAAGTCAGTAATTTAAAAATCAGAATATAAAATTATACAAATCATATCATAAATACGTACAAACTAGTATTATCATGTATACAAAATACAATTGCTTACAATACAAATCGATGTGAATTTCTTTACAAATTAATAATACAAACTATATCATAAAAGTATATAAAGAAATATTAAAAATTATTAGAAGCACATGATATAAGTATACAAATCAAGTTAACATTTTATACAAAGATTACTAAAAACAGAAAACATCACTACTAAATGTTACAAAAGTACACAGACCACATCACAAAAATATACAAATTAAAATTACAAAGTATGCAAACCACATAATAAAGTATACAAATAATACTAACATTGTACACAAAGCATACTAACGATACAAATTACAAGTTTACAACTACTTACAATACAAAGCATACAAATCCAAAGTATACAAACATTACAAACATGATTGACAAAAATGACAAACATGGTGAACAAAAATAACAAAGTTTACAAACATTACAAAAGAAACCAACAAACATTACAAAATAACAAAGCTTACAAACATTACAAAGTAGACAGACAAACAGTACAAACCATACTAACCGTACAAAATACCACTACTTATAATACAAATTGATAAACTGGAATTACAAACCAATAAATACAAAGTATATAAAACAAATAAACAAACATTACAAATTACAATATATACAAATTAGTCATATAAACATTACAAATGTAATAGAGAAAGAGGATAAACAAGAATAATAAACAATACAAACGGAATCGATATAAATATTACAAACCAGACTTATAAACATTACAAAATAGGTGGACAAACATCACAAAAACAACAATGTCGTCTCACATGCCATCTCTGGTCACCGGAAAAGCCTCCTCCGCTGTTAGGGAAATCTCTCTCTCTCTCTCTCTCTCTCTCTCTATATATATATATATATATATATATATATATATTTTTTTATGGGGACGTTTCCCCATTTTTATGGGAATGAAAATGGGGAAACGTCCCCATAAAAATGTACCCCTCTCTCGTGCTGGGAATGGGAATGGGGAAAAATCAATCCCCATAAAAATGGACCGGCTGCTGGGAAAGGAGGACCGTCGGCGCTAGGAGTCGGGGAGATGATCGTCGCCCGTCGAGAAGAATTTCCCAGGAACGCTCGGTGGAAGCGGCACCAGGTAGCTGTGGGCCCGCTTTTATTTTTGTTTAATTTAATTGCTAAATATATAAATTATGTATTTGCTATCATGTCCTTCGTTAAAAGAGATTAATCTGAGCCATTGAATTTTAATGAGGGGGAAAGACTGAGATTCACTTAGTCACATAACTAAGGACCCCCTCTTTAGTCATCTAATCTTAGCCCCAACGAAAGCTTGCACACTTGGGTAAACAATCATGCAATTAATTTTTTTATATATAAAAAAAGGTGACGTCGGCCCTTAAATGAAATGAAAGATAACATGTCATCATCGAATTTTCAGCGAAATCATTCAGGAAAAAAAAACATTATTTTAACAGGGATGGAGTACAAATAGGAAGTACCTAATAAACAATGTGCTTGGCGAATTAAACTAAACCATTAAATTAGCAACACATGACAATTAGTCACATACACTAGGAAGTATTAATAAGAACCACTTAAACCAATGAGAAAGCAAATTATGATGACCATACTTCACAAACTGAAAATAGAAAAAACAGAACACACAAATTTAGCAAGTCAACCCTCAAAACAGCAACCGTTTTTAACTGCCTCAAGTCTTAACCTACTATATATATATAATATAACCTGCCTCCTCTTCTTCCCATCAACCAAACCAATAATTTTTTTTTAACTTCACCCCCCCAAAAAAACTAACTTTTAAAAATGGGAATCCCAAACAAACCATTGTTGTTGTTCCTCCTAATCATCACTATCACCTTCTCTTCTCTTCTCACACTCTCCACCTCCCATTCTTCCCCTTCCCCATCCCCATCCTCCACCGCAGATGACGACGAAGAAACCACCGCATCACCATCATCTTCCACCGGAGAAGAACAAGAGGAAGAAGAGGAAGAAACAGACGCTACTGATTCCTCTCCATCTCAATCTCCTCTGTCGTCGTTGTTTGGATCCCCCAGCCCGTCTCCCGAACCTGCGCTGAGATTCTCCTCCAAGTTTCACCGCCGGATGCAAGAGACCGCGGAGTCCCCGGCGGCGGCCGACCGCTCGTCGAAGCTGGTGGCCCAGCTCTGCGCCGGGACGGAGAACCCGGCCAGGTGCACGGCGTACTTCCACTACTCCAAGTCCGACGACGCGGCGCAGATCATCGACGCGGAGCTCGGCACGCTGAACACGCTGCTCATTGAAGCCAAGTCCGCCGCCGTCAGGGCCCAACATCAGGGCCGGGCCTCCCCTGACGTGGCCCATGGGCTCGACGTGTGCGTGGAGAATTACGACAAGGCCAATGCCAACCTGGACAGGGCGTCCGTCGCGTGCGCCAAGTGCATGGGCCCCAACAAGGCGACGGAGTGCACGGCGAAGGAGGTCGGGGAGGTGAAGACGATGCTGAGCGCCGTCATTAGCAACATCGGGTTCTGCGACGAGGCCTTCGACGGCCAAGGATTGCCCCGGCCGCCGACCAAGGAAATTAACGAGGCCGTGGTTGAGCTGGCTGACTGGTTGTTGGAGTTCTCCAAGAAATTGGATGAATGATCCGTTTTCCATCACCTGGTGGTCTCCCTATTTTTCGTGATGCTTTAATAGATTAGATATACATAATTGAGCATGTTTCGATCTGATTTCATGTATGATGATCGTTATTAAAATATATACATATACGGTTTTTTTTTCATGATATTATTAGTATACGAATACATGTCGGCCATCGGGCAATTTTGTAGACAGGTTGTTTCAATAGATGATATATTCGCATTTCAAGTTAGTTGATTGTCGGATATGTTTTTTTTTTTTTTGTATTTTGGTAAATTTTAATTGTCAATTATTTTATTTTGATTAGATCCATCTTCGAATCGGGATTTAGAAAATCGTAAATAAGAATTTATTCATTAAAAATCATGTCATAATATCATATTCCAAACTCAGTTTAACTCATGATTTGAATAGAAATATCTCACTATTTATATTTTGAATATCGTATATATTGTCTTATTATACCATTGCAACTTGGAAGAAATTCTTGCACGTATATGATTTTCGGGGAGTGGGGAGGGTTAGATTTTTTACACTATTACCGAAGAAGGTGTTAATATTAATCAAAATAATAGAATAAATATATTTTAAATATTATGATAACCGTGATTTTTACAATAAAATTAAACAAACAAATTAATAGTTATGGACTAGTTTGGCCTGCTTTAATTTTTGCAGAAGCAGATTCTGACTGTTGTTTTAAGAAAAGTAATTAAAAAAAGAAATTCAACTTTTATTAGATCGATCTTTGAATTTAAATTTTGAAAATTGGGAGTCAGAGTTTATCCTTTAAAAATGGGGAAATAATATCATGTTAGAAACTCACTTACTCATGGTCTATATAAAGACTAGCCATATTCTGAGTAGGGCTGGCTATTTGGTCTGAATGTTCCAGTTTAACCTGAAATCAGATCGTATAAACCCGAATAATTTGAGACCGAAACCGGATGTAAAACAATTCAATCTCATCTTTGATCTTAAAAATAGTTAAAAACTCGGATCAATCCGATCCGTTTTAAAACCGGATCAAAACCGTATAACCGGATGAACTTGAAATATATGTAATGTGACCAATGTGAAAAAGGAAACATGTCATTTTTTGTGAACAAGAAGAAAACAGGGGAAGTACACAGACATTGGTTTCCTTAATAAATAATAATAACTAGCAAAAATTCGCTCGCTATCACTTCACTATTAGAAAAATAAATAATTTAAAGAGTAATAGTTTTAATGTTGACCCAAAAGTGAAAGTAATTTTATTTCATTTTTGCCATAGGTTTTTTATTTACAATAGCATATGGTTGATGAACTTGCATAAGGTAGAAGGGTCGCCGAATTAATTATTTATGTTTAAACTTCTTTCATGACGCTTCAATTTGTATGGCTAATAATTGATCATGCTATAACTTTTGCATAATGAAGCAGCTTTAGCGGAAAAACTATCAGAATTACTTTTTAATATAAGAGGTAATGAAATATGACTAAAAAAATTTCGAACATAAAATATGAATAAAAATTCTAAAATAGAAGAGTATTTAAAATGGATCACATTAGACTTATTCAAATTAAATAATATTGTTTTCAATTTATTTTTTTATAATGATATAAATAAAAGAAAATTATGTTTTCTAGAAAAAAATTATCTATGGTAAGGATAATTTTGTATTTTCAAATCGGAGCTTCTTCTTTTAAGTTATGAATAACTTCAGTTTTTAAAAAGCGAAACTTTAGAGCTAATGCGAGAGATTGCCTTTTGATTTACCACAAGCAGAAGAAGAATTAGTAGCAGGTTATCAAACGGAATACTCGGGTTTCAAATTTGGTTTATTTTATGTTGCTTCCTATCTAAACTTATTAGTTTCTTCATTATTTGTAACCGTTCTTTTTGGGCGGTTGTGTGCGAGGAGGGATTCGAACCCCGACACCGTGGTTCGTAGCCACGTGCTCTAATCCTCTGAGCTACAGGCACCACCCCGTCTCCACTGGATCTGTTCCCGGAGTACCCTAAAAAAGGAACCTTTCCTCTCCCAGCCATTTCGGGTTTGGCTTGGTTTCAACTTTTGATACATAAAACTTCTAAAATTCGGGCCAAACATAGTCTTACTCTTTTGGTTTTTTTTTTGGTTTGAGGTAATCGTGGTTCTCCTTTATGAAATTTGTTGGACTGATTGCAGGTTTGAGGAGCTTCAACTCGCATTGATCGGGTCAAATTAGTTTGGATACCCATAGATTTGGGTTCAATTGTCTTTCTCAAACAAAAGGAAAAAGCGAAATGAAAAACACTAAAGCTAAAACTCGCTACCGACTCAAAACTCGTCAACACCAAGTTCAACTCGCTTTGACCTGGTTGGACCGAATTTTGGACAAATTTACACTTGATACAACACGTCAAGTACAAAAATAGATAAAACTCGCTATCGCCAAAAACCTGTAAAATCGGGTTCAAGTCGCTTTGGTCTGGTTGAATTAGGTTGTATACCCATGCGTTTGGACTCAATTGTCATTCTCAACCAAAAGGAAAAAGAAAAAAAAAAGAAAAAAATACTAAAGCGGATAAAACTTGCTCATGACCACAATACGTTCAACTCACTTTGACCGGTTCGACCCAGTTTTAACAAATTCACAATTTACCCAATCTGTCAATTACAAAAGCAGATAAAACTCGCTCTCGATACGAAACACGTCAACAATGTGTCAGAGTTCAATTGTCTTTCTCAATGAAAAGGAAAATGAGAAATAAAAAAAAATTAAAGCCTACAAAACTCGCTTTCAATCGAAAACTGGCTTACAATGTGTTCAACTCGTTTTGAACAAATTTTTAACAAATTAACAATTGGTCCAACCTGCCAACTACAAAAGCAGATAAAACTCGCTCACAATATAACACTCGTCAAAACATTAGATTCGGGTTCAATTGTTTTCCCAACCAAAAGAAGAAAAAAGAGAAATTTATAAATGCTAAAGTCTGTTCCAAGTCGCTTTGAACTGATCGAATTAGGTTGGATACCCATGAATTTTGTTTCAATTGTGATCATGCTCAACAATAAGGAAAAAGTGAAAGAAAAAACACTAAAGCGAACGAAACTCTGTCCTGATACAAAACCCGCCAACATTGAGTAGATATGGTATGGATTTTCGGTAGCGGCATTGGGTTCAATTGTGATCATACTCAACAAAAATGAAAAATAGAGAAAAAAAATACTAAGGACGACGAAACTAGGTCCCGATGCAAAACTCGTGGTAGCGGCCTTGGGAAACGATGGTGAGGAACAATTTAAGATTCCGCCGACAATTTAGAATTCTAGCATAAATAAAAAAGGAAATTATATTTTTAATTGTAATTATCATTCTAATTTCAACAATTTATTCAATGGAACTAGTGAGTCTAAGTTAACAAGCTTGAATTGTGGTGAATTAGATTGACTCTAATTTACGTCGAGAGAGAAGTGTCTGGGGGAAAATGAGTGAGAAAACATTGACTTAATCACTTTAAAAAACTGATAAAATGTAGATATTTTCATTGTATTTGATTGAGGATGGGCAGTTATAGTCGGACCTAACTCAATCGACTAGTTTGATCCTTGGTTAAAAAAAATGTCATCGGTTAGAACAGAAGCATGCAATCGATAATGCAGATCAAATCAAACGAATACAAATTTAACGTGGTTCATTAACACAATGTGTGTTAGCTAATTCACAGGCAGGGGAGAACAAATTTCACTAATTTGAGTAGAGTATATGTTACAACCCAAATTCCTAACGGACAAACCAAACAAACTAACCTGACTGACCTTACTGCAAGAGAGTGTGATGAAGACTATTTATAGAACTCTTCTCTTAATGTCAAACATAAAACCAAGCACCTTTTCCCAAACATACATGGAAAAAGGCAAGAACAAAGCTCAAACACAAACCCAAACAAAATAGGCCCAAACACAAAACAAACCAAAATCAAATTCAAGTTATATTCTAACACCACCAAACTCGTGCTAGGGTGACCGTACACACAGATTATAAATCTTTTTTTGGTTGCAAGTCAGGGTTTGAGGACAACTACAACGTAGTGGGTTGGTTCTATTGAGTTGGATCTTTTATCGATTTGCGGTGGCAGCAAGGAGCCATAGACGGGAGCGGCGGCGGCAAGTGGAGGGGAAGAAGGAGAAGTCGGATGGAAAGAGGGGATAAGAAGGGGTGTGGTTTTAGTTTTGTTTTTCTTTTTAGCTCTTAAAAAACAAAAGAAAATTAAATAATAAGTTTTAGTCAATTGGGTTGGGTGAAGTTGATTAGGCGGTCAATTTACATGACTCAGCCTTTCTGACAACTCACTCAATAGTTTTGTTTGTCACATCATTAAAAAATTGACGGAGTTAAGAGTGTCTAACGGAGACTAACAACCAGTGACTAACGGTGAAACGATTCGTACAGTTAATGACGAATAAGGAAGAAAAGTAATTCAGGTGGCAAACATGAAGCATTTATGTAATTTTAGTGACAAAATGTGCAATTTATCCATTTCAATTCAATTATGTTGATGTGACTTGAATCGGAATATCAGCCGCTACGACTGGTAATCAGGGGTCTCGCTGACCGGGTTCTGGGTTATTTGGGTTCGGCATCTGGGCCTGGTCTGTAACCGTTTCCTTTGCCAGATTGGATTAGGTTTTAGACCCACATGGAGAAGTACTATAAATAATTCTCATACTCCTCTGTAATCTGTAATCTCCTTGATATAGTGAAACTGGCTCTCCCTCGCCCGTGGACGTAGCTAACACACATCGTGTTAGTGAACCACGTAAATCGTGTGTCTGTGTTTTTCGATTCTCGCTTTCGTATTCTTGCTTTATCGATTCCGGCGATTTCCCGATCCATAGCAGCGCGTTTATAACAAGTGGAATTAGAGCCGCGGCTGGAAATCAGGCTAGGGTTTTTGATTCAGAAGAATGATGTTGGTGAACATGAAGATCGAAAAGTTCACGGGGAAGAACAGCTTCGCTATATGGCAGATCAAGATGCAGGCTTTATTAAAACAGCAAGGGCTGTGGGGGCCGCTGTCTGCGAAATAGACAGCGGTCGATGACGATGAGTGGAATACCCTGGAGGAGAAGGCCCACTCGACCATCATGCTATCGTTGTCTGATCACGTCATCATTGAAGACGCTGCTGAGAAGATTGCCGCGGGCTTGTGGTTAAAGTTGGAGAGTCTGTATATGGCGAAGTCCTTAACCAACAAGCTGCATCTCAAGCAACGGTTGTTCAGCTTGAGGATGCAAGAAGGTACGCCTTTGAGGGAACATCTCGAACAACTTAACTCTATTTTGCTAGATCTGCGTAATATAGATGTTCAAGTTGATGACGAGGATGCTGCCCTAATCCTACTGGTTTCTTTGTCGAGTTCATATGATAATTTCGTTGATTCTTTTATTGTTGGTAAAGAAAGTGTTTCGTTAGAGGATGTCAGGTCTGCTCTTCATACGAGAGAGATTAGGCATAAGGCGTCTGGATCTGGTACAGGTGGTGAGGCATCGGGTTTGGCTGTTACAGGTGGAAAGGGAAAGAAGAAATCTGGTAAAGGGAATTCGAACAAGAATTCCAAGGGTCCCGGTCCACAGCCAGGTGATGCTTGCCACAACTGTAAGGAAGTGGGGCATTGGAAGTACAACTGTCCCAAGAGAAGAGGGCAACAGAAGAAACAAGGTTTAGTTGTCGTGGCAGAAGTAGACAACAGTTCTGAAGACGATCTCGCCTTGGCTGTAGATGAGAAGGCACATCGTGGGGATGTGTGGTTTCTGGATACTGCAGCCTCATACCATATGTCTCCGAACAAGGATTGCTTCACAACCTACGAGCAGATAGATGGTGGTAACGTGGTCATGGCTAATGGAGCTATCTGCAAGGTTGTTGGAATCGGGTCCATAAAGGTTCGGACACATGATGGTTCGTTCTGTACCGTGAATGATGTCAGGCATGTTCCACGAATGACAAAGAACTTGATCTCCTTGAGTCTACTCGACAGCAAGGGTTTCAGTTTCAAAGGAAAAGGTGGAGTTGTGTATGTCTGCAAAGGTTCAAGGAAGGTGCTGAAGGGCGTGAAGCGTGGGACCTTGTATGCATTACAAGGGTCTGTGTTGTCTGGTTCTGCTGCAGTTGTATCATCTCAGGTTCATTAGGAAGATATGACCACTCTCTGGCACATGAGACTAGGGCATATGAGTGAACGAGGGATGCAAGTTCTGTCAAAGAGGGATCTTCTTTGCGGGCACAAGGTGCAGAATTTGGAATTCTGTGAGCATTGTGTGTTTGGGAAGCTACATCGCAGCAAGTTTGCCAAGAAGGGTATCCACCGGACGAAGGGGATACTGGATTACCTCCACTCCGACTGTTGGGGTCCTTCACGAGTTGAATCCATTGGAGGCAGCAGGTATTTTCTGTCTATTATTGATGATTATTCGAGAGTTACTTGGATTTTCATGATGAAGCAGAAAAGTGAGGCTTTCACGAAGTTCAAGCAGTGGAAGACATTGGTGGAGAATCAGACCGGTAAGAAGATCAAGAAGCTGCGAACAGACAATGGTCTGGAGTTCTGCAATTCTGAGTTCAACGAATTCTGCAAGGATGAAGGGATTGCCCTTCATCGGACTGTTAGAGATACACCCCAGCATAATGGCGTTGCAGAAAGGATGAACTAGACATTGTTGGAGAGAGCACGGTGCATGCTCTCTAATGCTGGACTAGAGAGAAGATTCTGGGCAGAAGCAGTGAACATTGCGTGCTTCCTGATCAATCGTGGACCTCACACAGGTATCGAGTTGAAGACTCCTTATGAGGTGTGGTATGGTAAGCCTGCTGATTACTCTTCACTGAAAGTTTTTGGGTGTCCTGTTTATTATCATGTGGATGAGGGTAAACTGAACCCAAGGGCAAAGAAGGGTGTATTTGTGGGTTCCGGAGATAGAGTTAAGGGATTTCGAGTATGGTCACCTTCTGAGCATCGAGTTATACTCAGTAGAAATGTGATATTTGATTAGATGTCTATGCTTAACCCCATGTTGAATGTTACTGTTGTTGAAGGTAGCATGAATGTTGATAAGCAGGTGGAGCTGCAAACTCTCAATGAGAGTGAGTTTGAGCACCAAGGTGGAGAAGATCAACATGAGGATGTTTCTACTGAGCCAGAAACTTCAAAGTCCTGTGTAGGAGCTCAACAGTCTATAGCTTCCGGTAGACCGAAGAGAGCAACTGCAGGAGTACCTCCACAGAGGTATGGTTTCGAGGACATGGTGGCGTATTCATTTCAGGTTGCTGAAGAAGTGGATGCAAGAGAGCCACATTCCTATAGAGAAGCAGTTTTGGGTGGTGAAGCTGATCAGTGGCTTGCCGCAATGGGAGATGAGATGGAATCCCATGACAGGAATCAGACTTGGGAGCTAGTCAAACGACCACAGGGAAGGAAGATTGTTACAAACAAGTGGATCTACAAGAAGAAGGAAGGAATCACTTCTAAAGAGGGCATGAAATTTAAAGCTCAGGTGGTTGCACGAGGTTTCTCGCAGAGGGAAGGAGTTGACTACAATGAGATTTTCTCACCAGTGGTCAGACATACTTCGATTAGAGTGTTACTAGCAATAGTGGCACATTATGACTTGGAGCTCGAGCAGCTAGACGTGAAGACAACTTTCTTACATGGAGAGTTGGAGGAAGAAATTTACATGACTCGGCCAGAAGGATTCGAGGTTCCGGGAAAAGAAGACTATGTTTGTAAGCTGATGAAGTCCTTGTATGGACTTAAGCAATCTCCGAGGCAGTGGTACAAGAGATTTGACAGTTACATGCTTGAGCTGGGCTACAGCAGAAGTCCATACAAACTTATTATTTATGATTGTTGTAAATTGTAATTATTTTATTATTACCTTACTTTGTTTGTTTTAATACTACAATGACTAACTTTTCACTTTATTTAAACTCCTTTATTTTTTTCTTCTCAAACAAAAATTTACTCCTAAATTTACACCTCTCAAACTTACACACCCTCTTATAATTCACACCCCTCTCAACCTTATGCACTTCTATTTGCCAAACAGAGTGTAAAGATTCATGAAATGTATTAGTTCCATCACTTTCACGTTACATCCATTCTAGTTAATAGTTGAGGGGGTTCAAGTTTTCTTTTTACTCTCGATTAATTATTATCACATCAAATTTTAATTATAAATGAAACTAAAGGAGCATGTTTGATGAAAAATCTTTATGTGGATATAGATTAAAACGTCACAAGTACTGTTCTTATGCGCTTGTTATATGTGTTAATGATAACATTCAATAATCAGTACGTTGAGGCTATATTAGTTTAAGAGTGAACTTGTATATGACTTATGTTTGTAATGCGAAAGAAATGAATGATATTGTACGGTTAAATTATGCGATTGGCCACTCAAAATATTCAAAAAATTCATGGTTGTTTTCTGAAAATTTTTCTTTCTTATTAGTCACTATCTTTAAGAATCATTTGCCGGCCATCTATCGCTATCATGTTTCGTTAACACAATCAGTTTTTTTATAACGTGGTAACGAGGACTGCCGAGTGAGTGGACATCAAGTTTATTCACATAACTTATTGCCTAGTCAGCTGAATACCCAACACATCAATTGACCCGAACCCATTAGTTTGAATTTCGATGAGTAAAAAAACTTTTACTTTTTACAACAACCTATTATGATACGACAGAAGAAAGAAGGGGAGTATCCCGAGAGATTTTCCTTCGTGTTCCTGTTAAACACAAAATCATCGGAGGAACATAAATAAGAACACACCGATTTACGTGGTATCCTCAACGTATTGTTGAGACTAATTCACAGAGAGTAGCAACCTCTCAGAGTCAATTGTAATAAAGAAATTGAATTTGCCATTATCAATTCACTAGAATCATATTGTTAGATAATCAAAGGTTTGTGGAATTACCTGAATTTGTGTTAGTTGATCGTCTCGATCTTGATGCGGAATTGAACATCGATCTAACGCCAGACGATACTTCTGAGAGTACGACCCGGGAGGTTCTGTAGTCTTCCTCAACCAAGCTGCCTTCGTTCCTCTACGGGAATCTTTTGATCTTCCTGATGGGGAGAAGAAGAGAGTGTTTGGTCTTGGTGTATTGGGGACCACAACCTCTAGCACCTTTATATACAAATTTCACATGGGCTCCCATAAAACCCAAGGTGAACAAGTATTGGGTTTCTACCCATTGGACCCATATTGGGCTTAAGTAGTCATGGACCCCATAAAATTGACCACTTAATTTAGCCCATCTTAGCAAATAACAAATATAGTGTGTTTGGAAATTGATGGCCCACATAAGTTAGTTGATGAATTTCCTAACATTGTATTCACCGAGAATTCTTGAGTTACACATACGGCTAATCAACATATAAATACCCTAGTTGTGTAAACCCTATCTCGAGCTCCAAACGGTAATTAACCAAAACTTAACCCCAGAATTGAAGGCTAATTACAATTGACTACCCAACACTTCTAACATCCTCCCTCAAATTGATGATGCTTACGCAAAATTAATTTGTACGTCAGAAACCAATGACGAGAAGAAGTCACCGCCTTGGTCAGCAAATCAGTAGTTTGGTCTTCAGACCGAATATAGGAGAGTGCAACCTGACCCTCAGCCACCAGCTGGCGGATATAACGAACATGCACCTCAATATGCTTTGTCCGATCATGAAGAACAGGATTAGTATAAATACGAATGGCACTCGTGTTATCAGCATAGAGGCGCATGCATTGCAGTCAAAAGCGCGCATTAAAACGTTAAAACTTACGTTTTTACGTATCCAGGCCACCAAAACGTTTTAGTTTCTACCTAAAGTCGCTTAGTCACAAAAACTGGTAAAAACATGGGTAAAATTGCTTAAAATCGGTAAAATTGCGATTCTGAAGTGTTTTAATACGATTTTGTTTATCTCATAAAAATGTGCTAATTGGCCCAAAATGATGTAATTTTGGAGACATATCAGCAAAAAAAAAAAAAACATGATTTATCACTCGTTCTACAACTAGTGTCGAGATAGGGGCTTCACATTAGGTTGAAAAGACACCTAATGGTATTCTCAACAGCCGCTGACCTTCTATCAGTCTTCTCCCTTAATCTTCACCTGTGGTCTTACCTGGGTTACGATAAAAGTTTATGGGTAATTGATCGTATGTAATTATGTAAAATCAAACCAGTTTATGAGAATTTGGATCCTCAAGCTCATTTATGGGTTACGATATACGTTTATGAGCTTATTATTAAGATGTTATGAGTTTTCTCTACTTTTGAGTCAGCACAAATTAGTTTATGTGTTAGATATTACATTTTAATTATGAATTTCATGTAGTTGTTCACTTATCTAAAATCTACACACTTGCATTTTACATACTATATGTTGTACTCAACATATTTTAGCTATTTTAGAGGGTGCGTCAAAAACTTACACTTTTACGCTTTGATTCTACGTTTTACGATTTTACCCATTTTCTGCTTCTAGGTAGAATCGCGCTTTTAAATGCATTGGGCGCATGGGCAAAACACAAGAAAAACCAAGCTCTGTCACTAGACGATGGAGCCACACCAGTTCCGAGGTCACCTCGGACATCGAACGATATTCAGCCTTCGTGGATGACTTGGAAACTCGTTCATGCTTCTTACAACGCCACGAAATAAAGGAGGATCCAAGCTTGACACACCACCCGGAGGTAGACCGACGAGTATCCAAGCATCCTGCATAATCCGCATCCGCATATGCCTCGATCACTGGATCACCAGAGGTAGAAAAAAACATACCAACATCAGAGGTACCACGCAGATAACGTAATATGCGATTAACAGCAACCATATGAGTAGCGCGAGGAGCTGACATGAACTGGCTTACGACATGCACATCATAAGAAATATCTGGTCTGGTGTGCGTGAGGTAAATCAAACTCCCAACCACACTCCGATAAGAAGAACCATCAGGAAGAAGATCTCCATCACCTTGTCTCAGCTTCAAATTCTGCTCCATTGGTGTCGCTACCAGGTCACAGGTATCCATATGTGCCATCTCCAGGAGGTCAATAATGTATTTATGTTGACTCACTAGTAAACCCGACGAGGTATGATGAACTTCCAATCCCAAGAAATAAGAAACATCACCAAGCTATTTCAGATTAAAGATAGTACGAAGAGAAGTAGTAAGAGCTTGAATACCCGCAAGATCATCCCCACTCACAAGCAAATCATCAACATAGATATGTAAAACAGTGAGACCCGCGGAGGTGCGCCTGAGAAACAAAGAAGGATCACTATCGCTCTGGTGGAACCCAGCCGCCTGAATAGTATCCTGAAACTTTTCAAACCATGCCCTAGGCCCCTGTTTCAAGCCATAAAGAGAGCGCCTGAGCAAGCACACCTTTGATTTATCACAAGACAAATACCCAGGAGGACACTCCATGTAAATCGTTTCCTTGAGATCGCCATGAACGAAAGCATTTTTGACATCCAATTGTTGAAGACGCCATCCTTTCATAGCAGCCACAACAAATAAAGTCCGAACAGTCTTCATTTTAGCCACCAGAGCAAACGTTTCCTCATAATCAATACAAAACTCTTGCCGAAAACCTTGGGCAACTACCCTAGCCTTAAAACGTTCAAGCGAACCATCAGGCTTGAGCTTGACATTGTACACCCATTTCGAACCAATTACAGGAACACCAACCAGATACGGAACAACATCCCATGTATGAGTAGCATCAAGAGCATCAATCTCCACATCCATCGCATTATCTCAATGGGGATTACCATGAGCCTGCTTGTACGTAAAAGGAATAGGGATATGGTTCGTCGAAAAGGTCACAAAGTTAGATAGATGAGCAGGTGGGTTACCTTTAGTTGATCGCAAGGAGCGCCTCGGCTGGGGAGCCACCTCCTCCTCCTCAAGGGGTTGATCAAGAAGAGGAGAGGAATGAGAACCGGACGACGAGCAGCCTAAAGAAGAACTCGAAGTAGGAGAAGCCAAACTGTGGAAATGGGCGGCCGAGGCAGTTGAGGAGGGAGTAATTCCCACAGCAACGAGATCAAGGCTGGAGGTGAAGGCGGATCCGGAGCATCGACAGCAGGTGAGACCTCGGCAGGAAATGAAGGCAAGCCATGAAGAAACTCCAGATCCGAGTGAGTAGGTGCATCGGAAGCACCATAATATGTGAGGTGTTCCAAGAATGCAACATTACAGGAAATGCAAAGACGACGATTAGTCACGTCGTAACAAGCATAACCTTTCTGCTTATCATTATAGCCAACAAAAACGCACTTGATGGCCTTGGGAGCCAGTTTGTGACGTTCACGACGTGGTAGTAGAACATAGCAGACACCCCCGGACACCCACAAACGATGATAATCAGCTTTCTTGCCATAGAGCATCTCATACAGACTCTTCTGATCCATAACAGGTGTCAACTGTCGATTAATAAGATAGACTACCGTATGAATAGCTTCGACCCAGAAAGACGTTGAAACACAGGACTGAAACAGTAAGGCTCAGGTGAGTTCAAGTACGTGCTTCCGCTCAACCAGACCGTTCTTCTGCAAAGTACCGGGACACGACTACTAAGGCAAGATGCCAAACGCCCAGAATACTTCCTGCAAAGGACCAGACTCAAACTCCCCTCCGGATCGGAACACGTCACTTTAACCATCCACCCAAACTGAGTTTGCACCATCTGTAATAATTCCTTAGGAGTCGAGAGAAGATCAGACTTATGATGTAGGAAATAAACCCACGTAAATATGGTAGCGTGATCAACAAAAAGTGCGAAATAACGAAAAGCCACACGAGAAGTAGCAGGCGAAGGACCCCACAAGTCAGTGTGAACAAGCTCAAAAGGATCCGAATAAATAGTAGTACTAGTACCAAAAGACTGTTGAGAGAGTTTATTCTCAATGCAATGAACACAGTCACGAGAATCCGAAACTGAAGTAATTTATTCTAAAACATCTCTAACAATCTAGCCGAATGAGGATGGCCCAACCGACGGTGCCATAAAACCCAGTTTGACATATTAACAGAACAACAGAAATTAAAACCACACCCAAAAATAGAATCTGCACTAACAGTTGCGGAACCACCCCCTGAACCAGCAGCCTCCTCTCCCACGAACGGCTTCCTAGAGTAGTGATTCAGCTTAAAAATGCGGCCCACCTTAGTCCCGCGGCCGAGCTCCCTCCCCGTTCTCGTGTCCTGCACAACACAACCATTGATATCAAAGATCACCCGACATCCATCCTCATTCCTCAGTGAGCTGACCCACGGACACGAGACTGGGAATAAGTTTTGGTACATAAAGAGTATCGAAAATAGATAATCTAGACTGATCAACATCACCCATTTCCGTAGAAGATAAACACGACCCATCCGCAACTTGCAACAAAATAGAGGAACGAGGCCATGATGTACTGAACAAGTCGCTAGACCCTGTCATGTGATTAAACACAGCTGAATCAAGAATCCAGGAGGAGGATGAACTAGAGAGCAGACTCGTAGTAAAGACCGATCCAAGTGTCGAGGGAAGCGTCTCCTTAATTGCCTCATGAACAAGCTGGCAAAGAAATTCCGGATTCACACCTTGTGAAGAAGACCCAACTGGAGAGGGGGCAGGCGCGGGAGTGGTAGCATACACCGAGCCCACAGGAGCAGGTTGAGAAGACACTGACGAGCCAGAAGAAGACCCTTGAGGTCGATTCCAACCCCGCTTTGCTAAGATAGGGCAATAACTGATTTTAGACTGGTTGCCTTACAATAGTTACAGTCGGCACGCTTGGGACAATGACTTTGAATATGCCCCGGCTCCTTACAAAAGAAACAAATCACCTCACCACTAGGAGTACGATGAAAGTGAGGTTTGTCCGCTCCAACAACAAAGGTAGCATTATCAAGCGTACCAGTTTTCTCAACAGAGTCAGCCGAGACTGCAAATGCAGAGGGAGCATAATCGGGATGATGGACATACAACTTAGCCTAACTACAAAGTATGGCTTCTTCACGAACCAGCTCGACTAGGACCTCCTCTATCTTCGTAACATTCCGACGCAAAAGAGATGCAAGGATACCCTCAAATTCACCCCGCAACAGCATCAAAAAGTGCATTAACTTCAAGCTGGCCCTCTCCTGTAGTACTTCGGCCGAAGCAGCAGAGGATAGCGAAGTGGTAGTGATGAGATCATGTTTCGTCCAAAGGCTAACAACTGCCTGGTAATAGGACCTAACATCAAGATCCCCGTGATGCAGACGAGCATGGTCGAGTTCGACCACAAATTTGCGAGAAGGACTAGATTGTGAGTGAACTTCGGACAAGTGACGCCACATGGCATGCGCGGTAGGAAACCCACGGAGACTCAACGCAATTTGTGGGTCGACAGAGCCAAGCAACCACACTATGACCTGGGCGTTTTGGACTACCAAGTCTTCTTTCGCCTTCGCAGTTGCATCCGAAGCCGGCTCGGCCATCGTGCCATCCAAAATACCTGAAAGACGACGCCCCTGAACAAAGAGCCAGAACTGAAGTTCCCAGAGGGAGATTTTTTTGTCATTAAACATGATATAAACTGTGCCGATCTTGGAAGCATCCATGATGCAGACGAAATCACCAAACAAGACAGACAACCCAGGAGAAGAAGAACACAGCCAGCAATCGCACACCACCAAAACGCGACGAACCCGGAAGCTGGAGCAACAGAAGCCCTGACCAAAGGAGAGGCTCTAATACCATATTAAACACAAAATCAGCAGAGGAACATAAATAAGAACACACCGATTTACGTGGTATCCTCAACGTATTGTTGAGACTAATCCACGGAGAGGAGCAACCTCTCAGAGTCAACTATATTCACCGAGAAATCTTGAGTTACACATACGGCTTATCAACATATAAATACCCTAGTCGTGTCAACCCTATCTCGAGCTCCAAACTGTAATTAACCAATATTTACCCCCATAATTAAAGGCTAATTACAATTGACTACCCAACACTTCTAACAGTTCCTTCCTTTCTTCATCACAAACAGATCTTCCGATTCAATTTGAATATGCTGTCGTTTCCTGCGGCGAGAAAGGGAAGAATCCATTGGACTTCGGTGTCTCGAGGAAGATAATCAAAATTAATTTCTACCACCCAAACTTTGATTTTGAGTGACCAACATAGTAATTTAGTCGATATTGTACAAGTACAACTATATTTGCTTGCAATGTGGGTATACCTCCTCATCTTATTTTTATTTGAGATTTCCTACACAAAATCATTAATATGATTTGGTAACTAACATCAATAGTAAATTTCATCAATTGAAATGACGTGAATAAATTATGAGGCTATCTATCTACTAGGGGTATACAACGGTTCGGTTCAAACTGTAGCGTGCTGCACCAGACCAAATCAAAGTTTCGACCGGACCACATCGGACCGAGTATAACATGGTCCGATCCTTTGTTCCAAGAATTTTATAAATAATAAAGAAAAATGGACTTAAGTGACATTTGGACAGGATAAAAAAACGGATCAAATGCACTGTTGGTCCGATCTTTAGTTCATAAAAGTCTCTAACTATTGGATTGTTGTTCTCCCGGATTTGGTTCGGACCGTTGCACACCCCTACTATCTACTTTTTCTATCCACATTTTAAAAAATTAGGTTTGCTACGCAGAGGTTAAAGCCTCGATCCACAAAACATGCGACATGTATACTAATTAAAGCTCCTGAATCATAGCTCCCACATTTGTGGAAATAAATTGAAAAAAAAAAGAAGACAAAAAGTTCTCTAAGCCAATGAATTCCACCAAAGAAAACTTTCCAAAATCATACCACACACAGAATTACAAATTTAGAATGTTTGAAACTCTTAACCAATCAATCCTAACGGTTTCCTCCATTATATATATGAATCTCATATTTTCAGCTCCCTTCAATCCACCTTTCCCTATACCCACACCCTAAACACAATAGCAAAAGAAAAGAAAAGAAAAGAAAAAAATCAAAGATGGATCTCTCAACCAAATCAACAACAACACTACTCTTCTTTGTCATCTTTACGCTCACTCTTTCTTCTCTCCTCTCCATCTCCACCTCACAGGACCTCGCTCCTTCTCCTTCTCCTCCCTCCGTCGATGACTCATCAACCTCCTCCTCATCGCCGTCATCATCTGCCGCCCCTACGCAATCAAGTTCCGCCACGTCAGCTGTTGAACCAGCTGACGCTTCCTCTCCATCAGGTAGTGTCTCCGGTGACCTCACCACCGCCGATCCTCCCACCGTCGACGACGCTTCTTCCTCCTCCTCCGCTCCATCCCCGTCGCCCGATGCCTCGTTCCCTTCGTTCCCGACGATGTTCTCCATGAAATTGGAGCGCAAGATGCAAGAGAGTTCCATGACCAAGCCGACGGACTTGGTGAGGGAGTTGTGCTCGGGGGCCGAGAACCCCGGCAAGTGCATGGAGTTCTTCCGCGATTCGCGCTCCGACGACCCGGCAGAGATCATCAACACCGAGATCGGAACATTAAGGACGCTGGTCAACGAAGGGATCTCTGCCGCCACCAAGGTCAGGCGACAAGGAAATACTGGTGCTGTCTTGGATGTTTGCCTTGAGAATTACGACAAGGCCATGGGGAACCTCGACAAAGCATCCGCCACGTGTGCGAAGTGCATTCGTGCGAACCCTAAGTGCTCTCCCAAGAGCACCGGCGAAGTTAAGACCATGCTCAGTGCGGTCGTCTCCAACGTGGGATACTGTGACGAGGCGTTTAGTGCTCAAGGCGTCGCCCCGCCGATGAAGGCTACCAATGAAGCCGTGATTGAGTTGACCGATTGGTTGTTGGAATTTTGTAAGAAATTAGGAAAGAAGTATTAAACAAAACAGAAAACAAAACCGGACGTACGTGAGTTTGTGTGTTTATGAAAAGAATAAGTTATGAATACAGATCTTATATATAGGGGGAAAATAAGTGGAAAATTATGTGTACTTGCAATTGCGATATAATAATTTCTCAATTTTGTTTGCGTAATCCAGTAACGAAAAGAAAAAGAATTCAATACTTATTTTAAATCAATTTTTTGGATCAATATTTGATCAACTTTTCTATCAATATTTTTTTTATTTGCATCAAAGTATTTGAATTTTTAAAAAGAATACATAAGCCTTCCTTCTAGGAGCAGTAATCGGTTATGGTCGTTTTAACTATAACCGTACTAGTAAAGATGGTTAGCGATTAACCAATAATCGATAATTTCTTAGTGGTTTGGTTTCGGTTAGCTGTATTTTGCTTAGTTTTTAGCTGCTAATCGACCAATAGGCTAGTGGTTGCCCGATAACTTCCTAATAGTATAAACACATAGTTTGAGACTTTGGCTAAGGAAAAAAGTGTGAATATTCAAAATTGACCAAAGTCGCAATTCAAAAAAGAATTGCAAACAATCCTCCACCAAAAATCTCAAATATGAATTACCGAATAAACTCTCAAGTATGTTTACTAGTCAGAACCTGGAAGTCACACATCCATGACTTCCCTATGCGGTCATCATAGCGAACCTCGCACCCCTATTGGCTTCGTTTATTTAATGTTTGTGAATGATGATGATCTTGAAGTGTTTGTGTATGTTGTCTTGCTAACTGTATGAAGACTTTTGTAACTTCATGTGTTGGAATTTGGATTTGAATTATGAATTCGTGATAGATGTTGTATTGTATTGATGTTATCTTTTATAAATATAATTTTATGTTAACAATGTAGAAGTGAGATTAAATTATTTTGAATTATTTGTATGATTATATTCTACTATAAAAAGGACACCTTACAAAGTTTCAAATAACAAAAGTAAAAGAAATAAAATAATATAATATTCAAATCGTTAACTGTTCATCCAATCAAACGTCATTTGACTCTGATGTGGCAAATTATGCTCACATGGACGATGGTGTGGATATTGCATTCTGACACATTAACAAAAATACAGAACCAAAAAAATATAGCCAAACATTTTATCTTGTACAAAATAGTAGCCAAACCTTTTGAAATACAATTTAATAGCTATTTTCAGGGTAATTAACATAAACGGTCACAAACCTTTTCACTTAGTACAAAATGGTCACAATCTTTAATTTGTAACGATACAATAACAATAGTTTGAAATGGTATGAAATTGTCATTTTTATTTAATTACCGACCGTTTCGTGTTAAGTGCAAAGGTTTTGTTACCGAGTCGTTACAAATTAATGTTTGTGACTGGTTTGAGGTCGGATCATGTGTTCGTCAAGTATATGACACTACCACTTGAACGACATGAGATGTCGGGGCGTGTGTTCATTGATATAATTATTTTTCCGAATAAGAATGCCATATATTTACCTTTCAATTCCAATATCGAGAACGTAAGAAAGTAATCCGAGTTTTTCCCATTAAAAAACAACATATAACCCATTTGCGAGGCATTGAATTCTTACTGTCATCCTTTGTTTTTCTTATGAGTATTGTCATCTTTTGTTAAAATCATATCGTTCACATAAATTAAAAAACCATCATACCTCGATTGGAGCAAATTGTAACAGTGATTGATCGTTCAAACCTTTGAACGTTGTACAAAACGGTCACCAAAAGTTTAATTTGTAACCACACGGTAACAAAAGTTTGTACTTGTATGAAATTTTCAGTCCGTTTAATTTGAATTATTTTGTTATAAGTACAAAATTTTGTTACCATATCGTTACAAATTAAAGGTTTGTGACTGTTTTATACTTAGTGCAAAGGTTTGTGACATTTTATGCTAGTTTTCATCAAATTAGCACAAGAGTTAGCAAAATCATATGTAAGTCCGGGTGTTTCGATACCACAACACAAAATTAATTAAAAATATTTTTATTTGATTTCAAACATTAAAAATAATATTTAAAAAAACTAAAGGTTCGTCTTATATTTTTCATCACAAAAATACTCTTCCTCTTTTTTGCATCTATTGTTCAAGAGCTCCATAAAAAGCCCTCCAGAAAAAGGAAGAGTATTAAGGTACGGAGAAATAGTAAGAATATTAACGTACGGAGAAGGAGGAGGAGGAGATGAGAACGGAAGTAAAAGATTTATAATTTACACGACAAAAGAGGATGAACCTCTATTTTTTCTATAATTGTTCTATTAGTATTCAAAATCAAATAAGAATATTAATTTAATTTATTGCTGAGGTATCGAAACATCCAGACTTACGTATGATTTCATTAACTTCGGCGCTAACTTTGACGAAATCTCTATCAAATTGTAGGGTTAATATTTTCGTATGGCCTGAACTTTGACCAAAATAAACATCCTGGCCAAACTTTTCGATCTATAACATCCTGGCCCGAACTATACACCAAAATAAACAATTTGGCCAAACCCGAAGTTTGACCGTTAACTTTGACGGTCAAACGCGTTGACTAATGGTCAACGCGCCATGTCACTACCAAGTCAGAAGATCTGATAAATATTTAATTTTTTTCGTTTTTTATTTTTGGTATAACTAAGGTATTGGATGATTTTTTTTAATTTATAATAATTTAAAATTAGGAAATGTGTGGAAATTGTGAATTATTTTAAATATTTTATGCTGACTTGGCAGTGACATGGCGCGTTGACTAACGGTCAACGCATTTGACCTTCCAAGTTAACGGTTAAAAGTCGGATCTGGCCAAATTGTTTATTTTGGTGTATAGTTCGGGCCAAGATGTTATAGATCGAAAAGATTGGCCAGGATGTTTATTTTGGTCAAAGTTCAGGTCATACGAAAATATTAACCCTAAATTGTATTTTAAATGGTTTGGCTATTATTTTGCACAACATAAAAAGTTTGAAATTGTTTTGGTTCCATATTTTTGTTGACATGTCAAAATGCAATATCCACATTACCGTCCACGTTAGCAAAATTTGTCACGTCAAAATCTATCGACATTTGACTGAATAGAAAGTTAACCGTTTGAGTTTGACTATTATATTATTTTCGAAAAGTTTGACTATTATATTGTTTTCATTCAAAGTAAATATCACATGTGCAATTAATCGATAAACTTATCGATTTAGTTTTTGGTATACAGTAGCACAATGCCCGGCCTGTTGGTTGGGAGAGTTTGATAATTATATAATTTGTATGTGTCATTCATACTGATAATGTGTGTTTTGCTTTGTATTTTGCCATAAACTATCTATACAATACTCAAACTACTCTTTATATGCATTGAACGCATTGAAACATGAGAAATACCAAATGACTAACAAAGAAAATGTAACTAATAGTAACATATATGATTACAAACAAAGTGCTGCCTATATAAAAAGATCCATAAATGACAACATGAGAGTTGTTTCCTATGCTACATACATAGTCAATCATCACTATAAAATAAAATTATTGTCCTTTGATGGAAAATATGATGGTTAAAGCCTTCGAAAAGTTTCAATAAATTAATGACTATCTGAAACATTGGTACAAAGAAAATTTTGTCAATGCTAACTCTTATCACATAAATAAACAAACTCAAATTTCACCTAATACTAAATCCATTCCTAGCTCCCCACTTATATTTATATGTATAACTCTATCTCATTTAACTATTCAATTGCTACATATACTGAAGTTATCCTTTAAGTTCATTTGTATGAACTCGTGTGACTACTAAGAGCAACACAACCACTACCATGTTTACTTGGTATCACAACTAACTAAATGTGTTCAGCTAATTCCATGTCCCAAATTAGCAAGCACTTTAACCAATCTATCAATGCCCAAGTTTTTATGGAACATTCATTAGCGGTCCCTCACAAACAACAATAATTTAAATTTCAATATATATATATATGTTCATAAAAAAAATCCTAAGCATGTACCATAAACGGATTCATCAAATCTAGCCTCAAATAAATTTCAAACATTTAAGGAATAAAACACCAGGTATATAAAATATTGTACTTGAACTAAATGAAATACTCACACTAATAATAGCTCATCAGTTTATCTTACATGTACTTTCAAAGACAAATTTTTATCATGTCGTTGTATTAACGGGAGCACTACCAATTGATCAATGATTCCACCAACCAATGAATTGATTAATCTGTCAAGCATTACTGTATTTCTTGCTTATGGGAACATATTTTTAGGGCATAATTCAAAAGTTTTCATTCCGTTATGGGAGAGAGTAAAATGATATTGATGTAGACCCCTAAAAACAACTTTAAAATAACCTCCATATTGGCCTGCAACCACTCCAATCTCGACTCCTTCTCACTTAAAATGATCGTCGCCAAAGTTGGAGATATAATGAACTCACAAACTCACAGGGATCCCACAATTCTCGATGAAAATGGCCAATTACACCAAACTAATCATCGGGCTTAATAGTCATTACAAACTTCAAGAGATTGACCAATTGATCATTTGGAAAGCTAAAATTTACCACTTACTTTGTTCTAACTATATGGTAAGAAAATCAATCTAAATATAAAAGATATAAATTATCAAATACGTATTCATGCATGAGTAACAAATATATATATCAAAACAAATTTGTGGTTTATAATAGCTTACATTGGCATATGCAAATAGTTGAAGGTTATTAAAATGACCAAATCTTAATTTTTTAAGTATTTTTATAAATTTTGAATTAAATAAAATAATTCATTTTACAAACATATAATTACTTGTTGTGAAAATATAATTTTATAAAAAAATTCACGATTTCACGAAAAAATAGTCATGAGTATTGAAAATAAATATGGTCATTTGGATCATGGGTGCTGTAATTGGTTGCAATGATTATGATTGTCTAATTCTATATTTATATGTAGATATTTTAAAAGAAATGAATTTTTTTAAATCCACACCTATAAACATTTGCATGTATTCTCATTCCTACCACCAAGTTAAAAGACACTCAATCAATGCACTCATTACTCAATTTTGAATACCAGATGAAATTTTATATTTCAACCTACTTCCACTAATGGTACAAATAATGAGTATACTTTTAAACAATACAGAAAATATTTCAAACATCACGATATTATAAATGTACCAGTTATTGTAAATAATAAAGTCAAAATTCATTCAACCTACAGAGTGAGTATAGAGTTTGTTCATTCTTCAAACTATTTTATTTATACGAAGAATCAAAATGTATAATAAGGTTTATCTTCTCTGGGCATACAAATTTATAGACACATAAAAAATGGTGAAATGAACCACATGTAATGACCTGCCTGCCCCTCCGGAAAGCTCTCTAGTGGCTGAAAATTTGAATCCCTAAAAAGCCAACCCATATTTTGCCTTTATATCTTTTATAGATTATTAATTCTTTCTATATTAATTTTATATCAAATAAAAATTATTTTCATACCATGTCTGTTCTTATACTCCATAAGATCTGGAAAATATTAGGCCGACACGACACACCTCATGGTGGGATGACTTATATATTTCATGTCCGTGCTCGTGCCGGCTCGTGCTAGCCTGTAAGCGGTCCGACCCAGTGCCCACGTACACTCATCATCAAACATATTCTAGAATTTAATCAAAGAAATAACAAGGGTTAATAGCATTTTCTACCCCTCTACTTTAGCAAATTAACAAATGTACCCCTCTATTAAAATTTTGCACAAACGTACCCCTCTAATATTAAATCGTAACAAGTTTACCCTTCCATCTAATTATCCGTTAAGTGACCATTAAATAGGGTAAGAAATGACCAAATTGCCCGTGGTTTACTCCTAATTTAGTTTTAATCATTTATTATTATGTTAATGATCAATTAATTAGAAAAAAACCCCTAAACTATTTTAGAAGAATTTGGAAGCACCCGAGTCAGAGACCATCCGTCTCCCTCAAGTCTCCCTTGAGCCTGCTCCCTTATCTCCTCGCCGGTGGCGCCTGCTCCCTCATCTCCTCCTCGGCGGCACCTGTAACAGAGATATGAGATGAAGAGATCACAGCAGCAGCTTGAAGATGGAAGAAGAAGACCCTGCTGCAGCTGTGAAGAAGAAGACTGGATGTGCATTGATGAAACGGCTGCGTTCTGCTTCAATCTGCAACGCAGTTCTTGATCCAGAACGCAGTCGTTTCCCTTTGCTAACTGTTAGTTCGTTTACAGTATGTAATGGCCAAGTGGCAGTCTGTGGTTTGTTGATTTAAGTTGTTAGTTGATAATTACTGTGTAATAGCCGTTAGTCTGTAAGTACTCTGTTTAGTTTTCAGTATATATGGAAAAGGAGAAAACGAAGAACTCAAGAAGTTTTTGAGCTCTCTTCACCAAAAACCCTAGATCTGTATGTTTCTTCTCATGGTATCAGAGCCTGGTTGGCTCTAGATCCAACCAGGTTTCTCATTTCCCTTCTCTTTTTCTTTGATTTTGCACAATGTCTACTGCGGATCCTGCTGATGAAACAGCAGCAACCAACGAAGAAGCACTCTCTGCCAACGACGAGACCTTACCTCGGACGCCGCCGGCAAGGAATCAACGGATGAACGCCTTCATTCCTCCTGTGGTGCCCCATTACGAAGACCCTTACTTAAACCCTTACTACCTTCCAGCTCACGATGGTGCTCTCACAACCATCATCTCCATGAAGCTCACCGACCAGAACTATAATCTGTGGAGCCAGGTAATGGAACTGGCCTTGAGTACTAAGAACAAGTTACAGTTTGTGAATGGTTTAATTCCTGTGCCAGAGATAGGAGACCCTATTTGGCAGTCTTGGCACAGATGTGATAGCACGGTTAGGTGCTGGATCTATAACTCACTCTCAGAGGATATAGCACACAGTGTAGTGCCATATAAGATAGCAAAAGATGTCTGGGATAACTTGAGGGACAGATTCAGCCAAGCTGATTACATTAGGGTTTATGAGTTGAAGGAGCAAATCGCTAAGTTGGTTCAGGGAGAGCAAACTGTCACTCAGTACTACACAGCTCTCACTACCAAGTGGCAGGAATACAAGATGTATCGTCCTGTGTCCTGCTGCTCCTGTGCCAACAGTCCCTTTTTCACCATCCAAAGATATGAAGAACAAGATTTCATCATTAAGTTTATGCAAGGACTTAATGATGTATACCAAACTGCTCGCACACAAGTGCTCATGAACACTCACCTACCTTGTATTGAAGCAGTTTTCAAGCAAATGCTTCAATTGGAAAGGCAAATGAAAGGGGTAGGCTCTGGCAAAGGGCGTGTGGAGTCCTTGGCTTTACTTGCATCAGGACAACATCCTAAGACTCAGAAGCAAAGCCAGCCTAGCAAGAACCCTAGAGACTACACTACTGATGGAAAGAAATGGTGCAGATTCTGCAAAAAGGAATATCATACCATCCAAGAATGTTTCAAACTGAAGAACAAACAGAACAAGGATGGTAGTGCTCCTTTTGCAGGCTCAGTGGAAACTAACTTGAGTGACAACAACAGTCAGAGTTCAGCAAGTTCAGCAGGACATAGCAGATCAGACTCAGATATGTCACTTGCTGGACTACTCACTGCAGATCAGTTTGAGAAACTGAAACTCATGTTGGGAAGAACACCATCCCCCTCTCCATCACCACCCACCTCACCTCATATACAGCACACAACTGCTGTTGCAGTTCGAAGTTCAGTGGCACAACCACCACTTGTTAATGCTCTCCACAAGTCAAGTGGGTCATCTCACTTTGCTGCCAACACTTCAGGTAAATTATCTACTACTAGTATTCTTACTTCAACAGTATGGATACTTGACACCGGAGCAACAGATCACATAATCTGTGATATCAAATCCTTCACTAAATGCAAACCTGTTGCTCAAGTGTTTGTTAACTTGCCAAATGGACATCAAGTTGCAGCAACTCACATTGGAATTGTGACTTTACCTTGTGGATTGTTTCTCACTCAAGTCCTTTTTGTTCCTTCCTTTACTTACAACCTTGTTTCTGTAAGTAAGTTAACTCAAAACCATCATGTTTCTCTGATTTTTAAATCAAACTTTTGTGTCATCCAGGACCTTATTACTCGGAGGAGGATTGGTTTAGCCCAAGTGGATAGGGGTCTTTATCTGTTTTCCAAGTCAAAGAGTCAGGAGTTTGGTGTTCCTAAAGATTCCCAGTGTCTAGCAGCAGGAGTTTACAACTTTCAGAATCAAGAGTTTAACATTTGGCATGCCAGACTAGGCCACCCTTCTTTACCTAGAATGAGAGATGTAAAGCTACAATGTCCAGATGTAATTTTGCCTTACACACTGTGAAGTTTGCCATTTTTCAAAACAGAAGAGGTTGCCTTTTCCTGTTAGCACCTCTTCTAGTAAACAGATTTTCTCCCTTGTGCATGTTGACATTTGGGGGCCTCTTAACACTGTTTCTAAAGATGGTTTCTCTTACTTCCTCACTGTAGTTGATGATTTTAGTAGAGCTGTATGGGTGTTTCTACTTAAATCAAAATCAGAAGCAAGGTCCACCTTGCAGTCCTTCTGTCTTATGGTGCACACCCAGTTTAATGTGCCTATTCAAACCATAAGATCAGATCAAGGAGCAAAATTCCATATGACAGAGTTCTTTTCTGCACATGGAATTGTGCATGAGATGAGTTGTGCTTACACAGCTCAACAGAATGGGAGAGTTGAGAGAAAACATCAACATTTACTCAATGTTGCTAGATCACTTAAGTTTCAGTCTGGCTTGCCTCTTAGTTATTGGAGTTACTTTGTTCTCCATGCTGCTTACCTAATTAACAGGACACCAACTCCCCTTTTAAACCATAAAACTCCCTTTGAACTGTTACATAAGGTCCCTCCAAATTATATGAATCTGAGGGTGTTTGGCTGTTTGGCTTATGCCACAGTGGTAGAGGGTCAAAAACACAAATTTGATCCTCGTGCAAGAAAATGTGTTTTCATAGGGATACCAGTAGCAATCAAAGGGTATAGGTTGCTTGATTTGGAAAACAAACGTGTGTTTGTTAGCAGAGATGTTATATTCCATGAAACAATTCTGCCCTTCCATACTTCTAATTCTGCAGATGGACATCATTTTGATCCTCCTACTGCTCCCATGTCTTCTTTTAGTTCTGAGGAAGCTTCTAGTTCAGCTCCTCTCATGCCTGTTGAACCTGACACAGTAGGTTATTTTTCTCCTCCTACTGTAACTACACCCTCACCTTCACCTTGTCCTGCCATTCCTAAACCAGTTACACCAATTCCCATTTCCACCTCTGGTAGTAGTGCTACTGATGCATCCTCCTCCTCCTCCCACACCATTTTTGAGTCATCACCTGTTGTTCCCCTTCGTAAATCCACAAGGCAAAGTGTATTCCCAGCAAAGTATACAGATTTCTATGTTGGTTCTGTCCAAGTCAGATGCTCCCCCAGTGCTGATTATCCAGATCTTTCTCACCTAACACCTGAACAACAGCACTTTGCTTTACTGATTGAGAAGTTGGTAGAGCCAAAATGCTATGCTGAAGCTGCTAGGGATCCCAGATGGAACAATGCCATGATGGAAGAACTTGCAGCCCTTTATGCTAATCACACCTGGGAGATCACTGACTTGCCAGAGGGGGTGAAGCCTGTTGGTAACAGATGGATTACAAAGTGAAGTTTTTTCCAGATGGGACAGTTGAAAGGTTCAAAGCTCGATTAGTGGCAAAGGGATACACACAGATATATGGTATAGACTACTGTGACACTTTCTCTCCAGTAGCTAAGCTAAATTCAGTCAAAATGTTGCTTGCTGTTGCTTCCATTCAAAACTGGCATTTACATCAAATGGATGTAAACAATGCTTTTTTGAATGGAGACCTTGATGAAGTTGTGTATATGGAGTTGCCAGAGGGTTTGAGGGGAAAGGATGAGTTCAAAGGAAAGGTATGCAGACTCAAAAAGTCCTTGTATGGGCTTAAACAGGCTAGCAGGATGTGGTATGCAAAGTTAACTGAAACTTTGCTTGCCAATGGATTTATTCAATCCAAATCAGACTATTCCATCTTTCTTACCAAAGAGAAAGGATCTCTTGTAGTGATTATTGTGTATGTGGATGACATTGTGATAGGAAGTGCAGACTTAGAAGCAGTCAATTCAGTGAAACAAATGCTGAAGAACATGTTCAAAATGAAAGACCTTGGGGAGATGCAGTACTTCCTTGGTCTTGAAGTCAACAGAACTAGTGCTGGTATCCATGTTTCACAAAGGAAATACTGCTTGGAACTCCTAAAGGAGGCAGGTTTTGATGAATGTAAACCTGCAAAAACACCCTCAAGTGTGAAACAAGTGCTTTCAGCAGGTGATGGAGATCCTTATCTGGATGTGAGCAATTACAAACACCTGCTAGGACAGCTCCAATATCTCAACAGTACCAGGCCAGATATAACTTTTGCTGTTCAGCAATTGTGTCAGTTTCAGGATTCTCCTACCACTGTCCACTTTAAAGCTTTGCAGAGGGTCTTCAGATACCTTAAGGGGTCACCTGGACAAGGGGTCTTCTATTCGAGCAGTTCATCTATCCAGTTAACAGGGTTCAGTGACTCAGATTGGGCAACATGTCCAGACACTAGAAGATCTCTAACAGGTTTCTGTGTCTTTTTGGGAACTGGTTTGGTGAGCTGGAAAGCAAAGAAACAAAGCACAGTCTCAAGATCCTCTTCGGAGGCTGAATATAGAGCACTTGCCTTGCTCAGTTGTGAGATTCAGTGGTTAGTCAGACTATTATCAGACTTTGGGATTGATCATTCTCAACCTGCTATGGTGTTTTGTGATAATCAGTCTGCCATTCACATAGCCAAGAACCCCGTATTTCATGAAAGGACAAAACACATCGAAGTGGATTGTCATGTAATTAGGGAGAGACTGCAAAATGGTTTGATAAGCCTAAATCATGTGCCCACTGCACACCAGTTAGCAGACCTGTTCACTAAGAGTTTGGCTGTGGACAGATTTCATTTTCTTATGAACAAGCTGGGAGTATCTGGAAGATACTTGCCAGCTTGAGGGAGGGTAACAGGGATATGAGATGAAGAGATCACAGCAGCAGCTTGAAGATGGAAGAAGAAGACCCTGCTGCAGCTGTGAAGAAGAAGACTGGATGTGCATTGATGAAACGGCTGCGTTCTGCTTCAATCTGCCACGCAGTTCTTGATCCAGAACGCAGTCGTTTCCCTTTGCTAACTGTTAGTTCGTTTACAGTATGTAATGGCCAAGTGGCAGTCCGTGGTTTGTTGATTTAAGTTGTTAGTTGATAATTACTGTGTAATAGCCGTTAGTCTGTAAGTACTCTGTTTAGTTTTCAGTATATATGGAAAAGGAGAAAACGAAGAACTCAAGAAGTTTTTGAGCTCTCTTCACCAAAAACCCTAGATCTGTATGTTTCTTCTCAACCTGGAGTAGGGAGAATCTCGACGTCAGACGGCCAGACGACCAGCTTCACGATCACAACAGGTGGCAGCTTCCCCGATTTCTCCACGCGACGTTCGGATGACAGCATCCGGCTTCTCACGCAAGCTTCCCGGTCGATCCCAATCTAGTTATGCTCCTAACAGGGTATTTTGTTAGGAGATACTGACATGGCTGGATGGGCCTCCACGTCGCCAAGCCGCCATCCATCGGTGGAGGAGAAAACGCGCTGGCCCGTGTGAAAGATGAGAGCCGATTTCATCGGCTGGGCCAAGCCCACTGCAGCTGGCGGGGCCCACTAATTCAAAAACCCAAAAAAAAAAAAATCCTAAACCCTAGCCCAAATCACTTTCCCCAAATCAGTTTCCCCCCTCTCTCTCCCCCCGTTTCTCTCTCCCTTTCCTCTGCCTTTCTTCCTCTCCCCGAACGCAGACGACGCGCGGTGATTGGAACTCGGCGGCAGCAAATCTAGGCGGCGGCGGAGGCGACGATCTAGGCGGCGGCGGCGACGATCTAGGCGGCGGCGGCGACCTTGCAGCGAAGGAGGATATCTCGGCGGCGCGACCTTGCTGCGAATCGGAGATATCGGCGGCGACGTCTTGCAGCGAAGGCGGAGATCTCGGCGGCGGCGGCGAAGCAGCGAAGTCGGAGTCTCGACGGCGGCGACCTTGCACGAAGGAGGAGATCTCGGCGGCGACTACTCTGCAGCAAACTCGGCGGCGACGACTCTGCAGCAAACTCGGCGGCGGCATCTCGGCGGCATCGATCTTGTCGGCGGCGACGAAGCAGCGACCTCGGCGGCGACGGTTTGCAGGTGACTCGGGTTTTGTGGAATGTTTCGTGGATATTAGGTTTGGTTTGGACAGATATGAGTTAGGGTTGCATGATTCGTTCTTTTGTTGATTTTATTTCTGGGTTTTGTGGAATGGCTTTCTGTTTGTGTCGATGTTAGTTAGGGTTGTGTCGATATTAGATCTGTTTGTGTCGATATTAGTCATGTTTGTGTCGATGTTAGTTCTGTTCGAGCATGATATGAGTTGTTACATTCCTGGATAGTTGTTTTATAGGATCTGGGTATTTGTCTTTGCAGGTGATTTATCAATGGCAAAGACTAAAACATCAGGGAAGAGAGCTCCAATGACTTCACCCCATCCACCACCACCACCGCGACAGCGAGAGGAAGATGAGGAAAAAGATGATGCTGAAGACGAAGCAGAAACAACTGCACAAGAAGATACTGAGGTCGAAGCAGAACAAACTACATCACAGCAAGATGCTGAACTCGAAGCAGAAACAACTGCACAAGGAGCAGCTCGAGATCGGAAAAAGCTGAGGTACAGATTACAGACATTATATTGTTTATTTTGCTTGTATTGTTTCTTTGATATATCTGGATATTGGTTTTGGCAAGCATGATATCAGTTGTAACTTGCCTGGATGTTTGTTTGATTTATCTGAATATTTGTTTGACATATCTGGATATTCCTTTTATATATCTAGATATTGGTTTTGGCAAGCATGATATCAGTTGTAACTTGCCTGGATAGTTGTTTGATTTATTTGAATATTTGTTTGAGATATCTGGATATTTGTTTTGGCAAGCATGATATCAGTTGTAACTTGCCTGGATAGTTGTTTGATTTATTTGAATATTTGTTTGAGATATCGGGATATTTGTTTGATTTATCTGGATATTTGTTTGACCAATCTAGATATTTGTTTGATATATCTGTATATTTGTTTGTGCATGGATTTATCAATGGCAAGAAATAAAAGGATCGCGAAGAGAGCGCGAAGGAATCCACCGCCATTGCGAGAGGAGGATGAGGAAGAAGATGCTGGACAAGGAGCTGCACCAAAATTGGATATTCTAGGACAAGGCAAGCCGTGGTACAGATTTCGGTGCCATACCAAATCTCTCCTAGATGTTATTAATTACTGGAAGGAAGAGCCAAGGTACTATGAAGCATGTAAGAAAGAGTTGGAGAAGGCTGGATTTGGAGGGTTATTGGAGCTTCGATTGGCAAATTTTCCAAAGAAGTTGTCCGATACCTTGATGGCACAGTACGACTTGGTCACCAGTTCATTCATTTTCGGTGAAGGGGAGAACAAGAAGGTGCTGACAATCGAAGCTGAGGATGTTGCCCGTGTTTACGGCCTTCCTATTGGTGGAGCTGAGATTGATGTCGTTAGGTCGAACGACAAGATGCTTGATATGTTCTTGGAGGAGCTCAATATCGAGTGTAATCGAAGTCGAAATGTCGAAGTCTTGGATCTTAAAGAGGCAGCCTGTGGTGGTCCCGATGACGCACCGAAAAGGAGACCACCTGTTGCAGCCGCAGTGAAGCAGTTTTTGTTGCTGGCTCTAGGTTCGATGCTTATCCCAAAGATGTCACGACTTTGTGATCTCGATTATGCCGAGTATCTTGTTGGAAGGGTGGAAGACATTGCCACTTTTAATTGGAGTGGTTTTGTTGCCCGCAATCTGAAGTTTGAGTTGTCTCGTGCTAAGGAGAACGAAGCTGAACTAAGGCATCTTGGTAAACAGCAATGGCCTCTCGGAGATATCCACTTCTTAATGGTAACTTCTCCTTTAACATTGTTGATATTGTTTATTTGATTTGCTTAGGATATTAGTTTTTGTGCCTTTGATGTTAGTTTCGCTGCTTAGGATATTAGTTTTTACTATTTCTGATATTTGATTTCTTTGCCTTTGATATTAGTATTGCTGCTTAGGGTATTAGTTCTTTTCATTCGTGATATCTGTTTTGTTTGCTAGTGATATTAATAACTGTGCATGGGATAATAGTTGTTTCATTTCTGATATTTGTTTTGAACTTTTTTTTATAGATCCATTTGCTGGACTTCCTTAATGTGAGAGGGTTTGCCACAAAAACCATCCCTACCTGCAGCTATTGGTTCGAGCCTAGGGTGGACAAGGTGTGCGGTAATATCCCCAAGGAAGCTGAGAAGTATCTTCTTGGTCCGATGTTGTTCTCAAGAGAAGAAGTCAAATCCCGCTTCCGTCTTGCACGTGTCAGGAGGGATTTGGAATTTGGATCAAGCAGCTCGGCTTCTACTACTGAATGGTGGAAGGATGTTGATTTGGAAACCCTTGATGATGATGAGGTATGTATATATTCTCTCTGCAACTCAAAATAATGGGTTAGTGGCCATGGGTGTTTGTAGTGAACTAAATTTGTTTTCAATATATGTGTAGCTTAAGGCATTGGAGTCCATGACTGAAAAAATGATGGATGTATGGGAGTCAAGGCGGGATAGTGTTTGGAGAGTTGTCATTTTGCGCCATAAAGGAACCAAATGATCTTGGCAAATTTTCTCTCTTTAATTGGATGTAATGTGCTTGTTGGGATTTGATCTTTGCCATGTTGGAATGGCTTGAACATTAAGATTTCTGTTTCTTGTTGGGATTTTATCTTTGCCATGTTGGAATGGCTTGAACATTCAGATTTCTGTTTATTGTTGGGATGTTATCTTTGCCATGTTGGAATGGCTTGAACAAATTGTTTGTTCTGGATATTATTTATTTTCATGATTGCATCGAACATGTGCTGTATGTTTGGATATTACTCTGTGTTGTCAGGGTAATTGATTCAAATTATGTTTGGATATTGTTCTGTGCGTTCTGGATAACAGCTCCCTCATGATTGGATATTACTCTGGCAGTTTGGATAATAATTTAGTGTGCTTGTACGTGTTTTTCCAGCGACCAAAACAAAGAAGGAAAAGGGGCAAAGTGGCGAAATCTTCTTCGACTTTGGTCTCTGTGACCAAAGCGAGGATGAAAAAGGATGGAGACGGGAAAGGCAAGAACATGTGCAGCCGCTTCGACTCTCAGAGAATACCTGAGAAGACAGTCTTGTCTATTGTCGAGCCTGAGGTCGACATGCCTGTTGATAAGTCCAATATTGAGATGGAGGTGGAGCCAGAGTCAGTTGCCGTTACTGAGATGGAGGTGGAGGTAGAGTCAGTTGTCGCTACTGAGCTGGTTCGGGAGCCAGATGGAGTTGTCGAGCCTGAGGTCGACATGCCTGTTGTTAAGTCCACTACTGAGATGGAGGTGGAGTCAGAGTCAGTTGTTAGGACTGAGCTGGTTGGGGAGCCAAATTCTGTTTGTTTCGAGTCTGAGGTGGAGGTCTCTGTTGTTCAGTCGGGAGAGCCAGGCGTGCAGTCGACTGTTAATCCACTTAAGGAGATGGGGGAGCTAATCGAGCAGAGTATGGGTACATCTCCGACTACGATAATATTTCTCTTACCATTAGCCTCTAGTATGGGTTTTTTGGATATTTGTTACTTTATGAGTAGATACTGGCAATCTTTTGCAGATACCTGTCGAGTCAACTACTGCTGCCCAGGAGAGTATCACAATGGTCCCGCTTGAGGTTCTAACTCAAGGATTAGCAGGACCATCAGAGGATGAGCTTATAGCAGCAGCATGTGAGCTGATGGAGGATAGAGACCCGGATACGACATTCGCGAATGTGATGCAGATTGGTTTCCAAGCCACTGCTACCGCTGAAGAGAGTATCAAGACATCTCCAACTACGGTAATATTTCTCTTACCAATAGACATTAGTATGGGATTGCTGGATATTAGTTTCTTTTTGCATGGATAATATCATTGGCTGCCAGGATATTGTTTTCGTATTGAGTGGATACTATCCTGGGCGTTTATGATATTGATTTCTTTTGTTATGGATACTAGCTTGGGCTTGCTGGATATTTGTTTCTATATGAGTAGATACTGGCCATGTTTTGCAGTTTCCTTTCAAGTCAACTACTGCTGCCCAGGAGGATAGCGACGATGATATTATCATCTCTGAGTGCATTAAGAGTGCGGAGGAGGCAGAGTATTTGTACTCTATCACACCGGAAGCTTGGAAAGCAACCCTAAAAACTCCAGAGTTTGATAGGTCAAAACACCACCCCTTCGGCGAATCAATGTACGTTCTGCCAAAGACTATGTCGACGAAACTCGACGTTACAGTTATGCAAGTGGTTGACTTCATATTCAGTACTCCTGCTCCAGCCAAGTAAGTTGATAATTGAGGAGTTATTTAATCACCAATTTCAATTTGCCCAACCCAAATTTCTAAACTGGTTTTCATTTTTGTTTTATAGTGAGAAATTTGTAGTGGATACTCCAACCGGTACCCCCCGTGAGCAGATACCATTCATTGAAGGGTAGAAGTTGGTTGCATACCCAAATACTTGTAGTATACGGGAATTTGATAAATTACAAAGAAGCAGGCAATGAGGTGGTGCAAAGAATTGTCTTCCCATGGAGTTATGTAGTAAGTATTATCTTCACTGCTTAGATACTATTCATATTTAAAATATCTAATTTCATATTGTTGTCTCTTCTAAATAGCAATATGCCGTCAATACTGCTTATTCGAACCAACCCATGGACAAGGCGAGACTAGATGCATGGATTCATCTGCACAAATACAATCCAATGCTGAAACGGGAAAACTTGGAAAGATGTGATTACGTAAGCGACTCTGCTAGTTTGAATTTTTTTATTTTTCATAGATATTTGTATGGGTTTATAGGATATTATATTGGAATTTGAGATATTAATTTGGGTTATTAGGATATTAGTCAATGATAAACTCACAAACTGCTTTGTGTTACAGATATTTTTTCCAATGTATCGAAATGATCACTACCGGGTGTACGTGGCTGACATGAAGAATAGGAGGACTTTCGTACTTGACAGCCAAAAGCCCAATGCCCGAGTGGCTAAGGAGGATCATGGACCAGTTGGAAGCATTATTTTTTGGGTATGCAGCGGCGTTCCTCAAACATCAGGGGGTCGATTGTGCAATGGATGAGTGGCCATTCAACATTGCCGACGTTCCTCAGCAAGAAGGAAACCATGATTGCGGTGTCTTTGCATGCCTTTACATGGAGTTGTGGGCGGGTCACCTTCCAGTGGAATATAAAGCAAGTTGGCACAAGCAGCCACATGTGCAGGAACAGCGAACACGGATTGCAGCCAACCTGCTTTTATGGGAGCATAACCGCCGCAAAGATGAAATAGTTGAAGGTGCAATAAAATGGCATGCGAAGAAGGAGAAGGAGAAAGGGAAAAGGAAGAGAAGGTGATTTTAGATTTTAGTTTGTAAAACTGAACTTAGGCTTGGATGGAGGATATTTTGCAAGATGTTGGATACAATTAGCATGTTTATTTAAACAAATATCATGCTTATTTAAACATCGATGGAGCAAAGTGACAGACAAATATCCTTACAACCCAGAAAAATATCATGTTTATTTAAACAAATATCGGCAAGCTAATAGACAAATACCCTTACTGACCAGACAAATACCATGTTTAGTTAAACAAATATCTCCAAAGTGACAGACAAATATCAGAAAGACCCAGACCGATATCCGAATCATCCAGACACATATCCTTCTTTTGTAGACTAATATCTTTGGAGCCCAGACTTATAGTAAATCTACATCTGTGCATGTGAATAGTGAATAATATCATTGATACAACACATATATGTACACATCTCTGAATAGTGACTAATATCATTGGACTCGCTTCGAAAATACTGATATCCAGGAAGCCCAGAATAATATCTGTACATTCTACAACACATATCAAGGTTGCCCAGACAAGTATCCTAAGAAAGTGTATTAATATCCACTGCAAAACAAAAACGTATCCTGGAATCACATGTCAATTTTATATCACAGTAGACCACTCTCAAACCACCCTACATTCTATTCATAACCATTGAGCAATATTATCATCCAAATCACTAAGATGACCATCCGAGTGAGCAGTGTCGTCCGCCGTGACCACTTCAATGGATTTCATTCTCTTCCTATATTCACGTTTCTTTCGACGACGTTCTTTTTCATTCGTAGACTTGTAACGTTCCTTACCGTGCCTCCTTGGATTACTCTTCTCCTTCAAAGTCAGCCCAGTTATCGGTACAGATCGTCCTACAATGTTAGAGAATTTAGTAAATGCAATGATATTAAACTCTAACAATTTACAAATGTTATTAGCGAATATACTTACTGTCCTCGCTAGTTATAGTATTTGACAATGCCTTGTTTGCCTCATTGCACACTTTCTTGAGTACTCCCATCCACTTATTGTAGTCCTTCTCATCGGCCATCGACATATTCATTGCTAGCTGATTCAACATTGCAGTGGTTTCCCGGTACCGCATTGCTATACCTTTTCCCGCATCATTCTCACTGGGAGCTGAAGGACCAACAGAACCATCGACATCAACAACTTCTCTCTCTCTCTCGCCTCCAACGTCCATCGCTTGAGTATGTAATGATCAGGAATACTTCTCATACTTGCTTCCCCAAAATCTCCAAGAAGCCGCATCACCTTAATCATGTGGCGGCATAACACTCCTAAAGTTCTGAACATTCTGCATTCGCATACCAAGGTCGTCGTAGAAATATCTACGAGGACGACACGCTCATCACTACGCTCACCATCCTCCATCATATATATGAGGTAGCCAATCATGCCATCATCCCTATTATCTGAGAGCTTCTTTATTATATAGGATTCAGCCACCAAATACTGCTTCTGTATCTTTTCGAAAATTTTAGGAGTAAAGATTTTTGCCGCATGTTGGAGGATCGGGCTATTCTCCAACATTATATAAGGAATCGATTGTTTTGCATTGTAGTCTGACTCTGTCTCCTTGCGTCTTTTGTCAGCCAACAAACTACAATTAGGAAGCAAGAGAAAAGACTTAAGTGCCCAGACTAATATCATCACGGACCCGTAATAATACCCAGAAAAGATAAACAAATATTTAACCATACCAGAGAAATATCCAAACTGACCAAAAAAAATATCCAACTCTAACAGACTAATATCAAAGAAGGGAAAAGTCATATTGCGCGTGTGTACCTGCTAAAGTGAATGAAAAACAAGTCCAAATCATGCCTCGGCTTCAAGAAAAGTCGCACTTGTGCATTGCACGACTCACTAGCTTGCGTAGTCAACATCCCGGCTGTGAATTGATCTCTCAACCATAAAGAACACCATCGATGACGAAATTTCTTCAAACGTTCCAACCATTGATGGCCATCCGCAATGTCGCTATTTGGGAAACAATCAGAAACCATGGTGCTCCATGCCATGTTGAACTCTTCCTCGCTGTCGACGTCATAGAAAATAAATGAAATATGATGTTGGAACTTCTTCCAAAATGCCTTGTCCTTGCGAAGATGCTTCTTGGCATTCATGAGGATGTGCCAAGTACAGAGGGCATGAAACGCAGTAGGCCACTCATTTCTAAGGGCAGCTGCCATGGCTGCATCCTGATCAGTAAATATAGTGATTGGAAGCTTATTCTTCATGCATCGACTAAATGCAACAAACAACCATTCAAACGACGGAGTAGTCTCGTCATACATCAAACAAGCACCAAACACACAAGTTTGGCGGTGGTGATTGAAACCTACAAACATCCCTGCACGAGACAACTATTAATGACAATGCATAACCGAACAAGTGTCGAAAAAACTCAAACGAATCAATATCGGTAAAGCCCAGACTAATATCCTATGATAGGTTACCAATACCCGTCGTGTTACAAACAAATATCCTGGGCATCACATGTCAATATCATACCACCAAGGACCAATTCTATTCATAACCATTTCTGCAATATAATTAAAAACATCCATGCGAAAGAACTCAAGGGAATTAGGGGATTAACGTACCCAGTGGACGGAAGTATTTATTGGTTCGGAAGGTGGTATCAAAGGAGACCGAATCTCCAAAAAGCGCATAATCTTCACGCATCCTACTATCCGCCCAAAATATATTAGCAACTTTCTCTTCGGTATCCACCTCTACAGCATAAAAGAATCCAGGATGCTTGTCCTTTTGGTCCTCAAAGTAGTCCAGCAAATAAGTCGCTTCACCACGAGCCATTGTCCTTTGCCTTTTAGTGTTCAAGTGATTCTTCTGATCGGATTTGGTAAATCTCAGATTTTGATACCCACCAGCACAATCAGCCAATAACTGATACGATGCACTAAGACTCATCCCGGCATCGCGATTAGCTTGAGCCATCTTTTTCTGAGCATCACTCATGAGCTTGTTCGACTTGTGCAAGTGCATATGCTCGGTAGAGTGCAAAACATGACTGTGGGCTTCTACGAATTCATACACCACAAATCCCTCCCTAGCAGCATCCCATCCAAAACGAACACGGGCTGGACATCCATCCCTAACTCGAGGCCTCTTTCTTTTGCAAACCATTCTCTCCTCAACCTTGTCTTCCGACTGTATCTGATTATCCATATTGACTTTGCTTGTGGAAGTCCAGCCTTCCTTATTACAAAAGTAATAAAGGTATGCATAATTTTTCTCCACCACTCCTTTAGAATTCTTGATCTTTCTTATGTGTTCCCCATCTATTCGAACACCAAACCCTTTTTTGTGAGCGTAGCGCTTATAGAAATCAAAACACTCATCCTTAGTGCGATAAAAGATGTTCTTCCTTGCTTCCTCGTCTTCTAGATCCAACGTCGTATGAGCTGCGAGTTAATGGTATGAGGCATGTTATTATCCATTCTTGACCACAAACTGTTAGAATACATAGGCTTCAACAAATATCCGGAATTCAAATAAATAATATCTATAACTACCAGACAAGTATCAAACAATGCATTAAATAGTGGTTCACACACCAAATATCATGTTTCGTTACAGCCCAGACAAATATCATGTTTCGTTAAACAAATATCGGAAAGCCGATATACAAATATCCATACAGCCTAGACAAATATCATGTTTCATTAAACAAATATCGGCAAGCAAATATACAAATATCCTTGAAGCCCAGACAAATACCATGCTTAGTTAAACACATATCTTCAAAGAAACAGACAAATATCCGAAAGATCCAGACAGATATGTCATTCTCACAACAATTTCAACATCAAACACCCATAACCCCATCAACATCATTCAATGCTATTCTCACAACAATCTCAACATCAAATATTCAATGCAACCAACCTGCATCACAACAACACAAACATATAAAGAACTCAATCAACCTTTATCTTCTTCTTCTTCTTCGTTGAGGGCAGGAGCACCACTTGAATCTTCATCAACAAACTCATATGATGTAGGATAGAGTTCTTCTTCTTCACTATTTTGTGCGATCGATTTACCCTTCTTCATTGGAGAAGATCCTTGATCATCCAACTCCCCATTGTCGTCGATCAGCATCGTAGAAGGTCGCCGGAAAGATGGTCGCCGGAAAATAAGATGGTCGCCGAAAAAAACAGTTGGGCGGCGGCTCTCTTCCTTTGGAAGAGAAGAAAAACAGAGAAAAATGGAAGAGAGAGAGGCAATTTTCGGGTTTGGGTGGGTAGGGTAGTTGGGAGCATTAAATTCCTCCACTTTGTATGAATTTCCTATTTTTGATTTTTGTTTCCCCAAATAAATGACCCACTTGGGCCCCTTCTTTCCATTTCTCCCCCCTTGCCACCTAAACCCTACCAAACCGCCACCATCAGCTCCATCTTTCATCTCAGCTGGGCTAAAAAACCCACAAAACTCCACTGGGCCGTGTCAGTATCTCCACAAATATCCAAACAACACAGACAAATATCCAAACGACACAGACAAATATAAAAAAAAGACAGACTAATATCCAGTCTCAATAAAAAACTATCCAAACCAGCCAGCCCAAATATCCGAACGTCGCGAACTAATATCCGTTCTGCCCACTCGGGCTTGCGGTGTCCGCCGGGCCCACTAATTAAAAAACCAAAAAACAAAACCCTAAACCCTACCCCTTTTAACGTTCTTCCCCAATTGCCAAATCTCTCCCTTTATCGCGAATGAAACAACTAGTTTTATCGCGATTTATCTATCAAACGACTCTTTTCATTGGGTATAAAAAAACGACTCTTTTTATCTAATATCCGACTGTCGCACTAATATCCGTTCTCCATTACAATTAATAATTAAACCTTTAACCCTAAAAAACATTCCTAAACCCTAACACTAACACCCTAATCACTTTTCCAAAAAAGCCCTATTAGAATATCGAAAAGTCCAAGAAAATTTCGAAAACATGAACTAATATCAATTCAAACCTAAGCTAGACCCTAAACCCTTAACCCTAAACCATAACACAAACCATAAACCATAAACTATTATTATTTAATGGGCCTTCGGCCCATGGGCCCTCGGCGGGCAGCCCTAACTAAGGTTGCAAGCCTTACGTGTTAGGACTTCCTAGTGTGTTTAATTTCCCAGTGTGTTTAATTTGATGTAAGAAACAATATTCCAATCCTTCACAAATTGAAAACCAAACCATAAACCCTAAAACTTAAACTCTAAATTGGTGTAATCAGTTTCGGGTGGTTGGGTTATTTTGGGGTTTGGTAAATATTAATTTAATGATGACATATATAACACATAATAAATATCCAACACAATGATTCAAAGTAATATCAACACAACACATAATAACATCCACTGAAAACAAATAAATATCCAAACAAACATACATATATATAACATGGGGCCCAAAAATTTCATTCTCTTTCCACTCCAACCCAAAACCCGCCCAAACTGAAGCCGGGCCCACCACGCCACTTGCTCGGCTCACCTTCTGCGCTGCACGCTGGGCCGGCTTCTACACGGAAGCCCATCTCCAGCTCATTTAAGTAAGCCACCACCCAGCCGCCACTCTCCTCCGTTGGATGAAGCCCAAGCAAACGTGGCCCAAAATCTGACCCTATCAGTATCTCCTAACAAAATGGCCTGTTAGGAGATTAACTTTTTCGGGTCGATCCATCCTCGGCTGCCACACCTTGACTCAGCCTTCTGCCGTCGATGCAAGCTTCCCCATCATTCCGTCGAATGCCAGCTTCTCCCGTCGATGACAATTTTGCAGAAAGTTGCAACTACTGTTCGCGGGAATCGGTTCAGGTACTCGGGGTCGGGGAGTAGCTAGAGAGGAAGAGTTTGTCCGGGACCGGGGGTGGGGGAATTGGCAAGGGAAGGAGAAACGTGTTTCGATTTTTTCTAATTAATTGATTTATATTTTCTAATTTATAGACCATGGACGTAAAGAATAAAACAATTAAAGCTGAAATTAGTACTTAGTGGTAAATGAGGGGCATTTTTGTCATTTCCTAACCTATTTAACCGTCATTTAATGGAAAATTAGATGGAAGGGTAAACTTGTTACAATTTAATATTAGAGGGGTATGTTTGCGCAAAATTTTAATAAAAGGGTATGTTTGTTAATAAAAGGGTATGTTTTACTTTCATTTCTGTTTCCTGTTTTTAAGAAAACAGATGTTGAAAACAAGTGAAAACAACATTTTGTCGTTTCCAAAAACAGCGAGAAGTTGTCACTTTCTGTTTTCATAGTTGGAAATGAATAGAAAACAGAATGAAAAGTAAACACGTTTTCTCGTTTCGGTTGCCAAATTTATGACATGAAAACAGAAAATAGAAAACGAAAATGAAAGTTAACAGCGCCATAATAATGTAGCTTATAAATTGGATGAAAATATGAAATAATGTATTCATAAGTGACATTTTTAATATATAAAATAAATTGGATGAAATGACAAAAATAAACTTTGTAGAATTACTCTCGTAGTCTCGTTGAAAGCTTCTCCTTCTTTCCACTTTGGTAAGGTAATAGCTGAAGAAGCAACCTGGTGGTCTGGTGGAGAATGGTCACTTCTTGCTCTCCCCTAAGGTAAAGCTGTGATGATTCTTCCCTTAGTTAACCGTTATTTGCTATATATGCCTCCATAATGATCTTTTGCGAGCTGGAGCCTAATGAATCTCCTATTGGAATAGAACTCTGAAGGAAGCCTCTGTTTTTCTTCGTTTAGGGTTTTCTTTTTGGCTGAACAACGCAGAGTTTACAGTCTAAGATTGGGCCATGGGATTTGATCGGACTGTTTCTGCTTTTGTTCGCAGAGTTTACGGCGTCATCAAATCCTACGTCAAATTGAAGCCGATCAGTAGCTTACAGGTTTGGTATTGGGTTCCGTTTCGTGCGTTCAGTTGATGAAATGAAAGTTTTAGTAGCCCATAGAAAAAACGAAGGAAAAGTTGTATGCTTATGATTCCGACTATATCTCTTTCAGTTGTGCCAGTATGCCGTTTGTGGAGGGAACTTTTGCTAGGTTATTGTTAATGGCCAAGCCATAGTTCAGTTGTGATGAGATTTTCAAGTGAATCCAACAAGATTTTGGTGTACGAATTCATTATTAGGATTTCAAACTTCTCAAGAGTGTGTCTGAAGTTCATTGTCGTAATATTGATATGATGCTCTGAAAACTGAGGGCAATGGCCTAAGTGACACCAAGTAAAGGAGAGAGTGAGAATTTCTGTAATGCTAATTTCGGGTCTTGTTGACCCCATATCATTACAAAGTTATTGACTTTGTGAGCTCTTAGATCTTGTGGAGCTCAATGTGATGAATACTGGAGCTTTGTAGTTCACTTTAATTTGATCGCATGTGCAGGGTCGGAGCTTTTCTTGCTACTCGAGCTTTAAAAGTGAAATGACTGGGGGAAAGGATAAGTTAGCTGCCATGGAAAGAAACAAAAAGCAAAAATCAAATATGTTTGTGTGGAGACCAGTCTCTACTATTGCCCACTCTAATGAAGGTTTCTATTCTTGTTCACATAGTAGTTTACCTCAGCAGGAGTACATGATTATAGCTGCATGAACAAGGCTTAATCTAGGGTCTTGAATTAAAATGCATCATGTCATATGACAGGAGGTTTTTTTACTTCATGGATGCTCTGGCCTCTGGATTTGTGTACGGATTAGACATGGAAAAGGAAAAACTCTTGTATATGGAACGTTCCTGGAATAGCTTGATCTGTAGGAAGCTAGGTTGTTCTTTGATGCATTTGGATGTGCTTGTGGAGTAGATTTTAAGAAAGCAGTTTAGTTTACGACTCTAAACTTCATCTTTTGAATATGAAGAATCCTTGATAAGAGATGTGAATCTTCAGCAACGAGATGGAGATAGAAATAAAGAACTGCCATGCGGCGCTTCTAGCACTATGTCAAATAGTCAACAGAGTGTAACTGGACCTGGAGTTGTAATTGAAGCAGCACATTCTACTATCACTTCTTCATTAGATGAAAATGTCGAAGCAGGAGCTTTGGAAGCATTGTCTGCTGGAAAGCATTCAGTTTCAATTGAGGTAAGGACCATTTATCATCCTCTTACTAATGGACCATTTATGCATGTTCAGACCTATGTCACTGTTCAAAGTTTATGGACTACTCTCAAGTATACTACTGCTTTCATAATGACCAGTTATTTTTACCATGATAATTTGCACATAAGTACTATGTCAGTGATTGTGCTCTCTTGTTTCTCCAAAAAAAAAAAAAAAAAGTTATTGTCTCTCTCCCTGCCTCTCTCTCTCTCTCTCTCTCTCTCTCTCTCTCTCTCTCTCTCACTAAAATCTGTGATGTACTTCAATTTTGCAAACTTTTATAGTGAACTTTGTACTTCTGCTGTCACATTTTCTTTTGTTAGGACTTCAGAGTTTTTCATTTTCAGTTCTATTAAAGATCGTCTCCCTAGCATTTTCACTTACTTGCTCTTTGTTGATATGTAGGTCGGTGCTTCTCTAATTCGATTTATTAGAGGAAAAGGGTATGACTATCGAGCACATAAAACCATCTTAAATAATCACTATTCCAGTTTTCTTAAGTAGTTGAAGTTTTATTTTGCAGAGGAAAAACAAAGGAAAAAATTGAAGAGGAGATGGGGGTTAAGATAATATTTCCAGCATCAAAGGATGATGAACTTGTTGGTAAGTTATCCAGGAAGTCTCAAGTCAACCAGTTACCTTAGTGCATTCATTGATTAGCTGCCAACCTTGTAATTTTCACAGTTTTTATATTTAAATAAGGTGTTATCTATTCTTGTGGGTAGTTTTCTTGCCTCAGAAAGACAGACAACAGTTGCCATGGTACTGTCCATTATTAGTTTCTTCTAAATGCTATTTACTGCAGTTATCGAAGGTCCTTCAGTTGATTGTGTAACTAGTGCTTCAGACAAAGTTCAGGGAATACTTGATGAGGTAAGTTGCAAACCAATCCCCATGGAACTTATCTACCGTGTCGCGCTTATTAGGAATAGTCATCACTGTTCTGATGTATATCTAGTGATAGTGAATCCAGTGGTTGCTGTAAAAAGATTTGGGTAAATCAAAGAAAAGGTCTTGCATAATATAATAAAATTTAGCATAGCTGAGACTGGTGAAGTGTTGTATGACAGTATAAGTCCTTCATTTTGTTTATTTCCAAGAACTTATGGTATTTTCATGTGATACGTGCTTTTTGTATTCTGCCTTGCCTGTCATTCAAAGCCACAAGTGAAACACGGGCTTAGTTAATGTCTACTTGTTTAAACGGAAAATGCATCTTATGTTTTTTATCAACACACCAGGATAGATGAACCATGCAGGGTAGTAAGGTTGTTGTCATGGCTATATATGCAATCAAAGTATTTCTTTACCATATGGAGAACTGTTAAGTAACGCCTTCATCCATGTCTATATTTCATATTTTGTTCCATGTGTCTGAAATGTAATTGTGTTACTTAATCAATGATGCTTTCATTTTCAGTGGTAGGGTAAGTCATGACTTACAGAATTACTTGAATTCCTAGCATCCTGTAGTGCGGCATATATAGCTACCAGAATGTATGACTTCTGCTCCGTGCCTTTTCCGGAAAGTTATCTTGGGGAATCCTCCTCTCCTTGTCCATCTCTTCCCTCTTCTTCTTGGGATGTTAATAGTTTATAATTGTTAGATTGCGAGGTTATTGCGATTTAGGCCAAGTGTATGCTCATTCTCTCAAATCCTCCTTTTTCATGGTTTAAACAGGCCATTAGAAGTCACAATCTTGATTACTCTCACTTCGTATCTCTTCCATTGGCTATACACCCCGAATTGGTCGATAAGCTAGTCAAATTCCAGAATTCTGTTATGGGAAATGATGAATTCCTCAATGAGAATTTGGAAAATGATTCTACTGAAGGTTCCTCAGACAATGAAGTCAAGGATCAAGAAACCAACAAAAGACAAGATGTTGCAGTTGGACTTAAAGTTGGGGAAGGAAACAATGTTAGAGTCGATCTGACGAGCATACCTCTTGTTAGCTACAAGCCTAAACCATCACAACGGAGAGCATCAACGTCTGATTCATCTGGTAGGGCTTCATGAGCTTATTGATCCCTTATGCAGATGATATGTACATATCTCTTGTTCGGATATTCTAGTTCCACAGATTAGATGTGTTTTAACTATGTCCCAACTTTATTTATTGTTGCTTTTGTTTAGCTCGAGGAAAGAGAAGGGTATATGGTTTAGTCACTGGTGCATAATCTTACGAACTCATCATTTGACTGATGCAGGAATAGACAAATCCATATTCATAAAACCTCAGACATTCCACTTGACTGTACTCATGCTGAAGTTGTGGAATAAGGAGCGAGTCAATGCAGCTTCAGAGACTTTGAAGGTATTTACTTTTACTGATACGGTAGTTGAGGTATGATCCTATCAGCATAGTTTGATGGTGTACTTTTATGCTTGGATCATAGAATATCTCTTCAAAAGTGTTGGAGGCCATGGATAATCGACCTGTCTCTATCAGACTTAAGGGATTGGTGAGTGAAGTGAATCTTTAATTCTTCGATATGAATGATCTCCTTCCCATCTTTAAAACATGTCTCGACATAATATGTACCATACTCATGCACCCTTTCACAATTTATCCTCCCATGGCAATGCAGGAGTGCATGAAGGGCTCTTTGGCGAAAGCTCGTGTACTTTATGCTACGATTGAAGAATGTGACACTGAAGGCCGACTTGTACGTGCTTGTGGTATCCAAAAATGTTGTGTTTACAATTGTCTAGTTTCATTCAGTCTCCAGACTTGTTCCTTGCAAGAATAATCGGTCGGTTTTGCTCTGTCTGCAAGTGAGTTGAAAAGTTTAGGCATGTATTGTTGGGTCAATTACAAAAATAAACAAATAGGTTACTGCTTCGCTCAAGTTTAGAATAAGTAGCGTATAGCAGGTGATGGACGAAGAAACCCTACTTTAGTTATTTGAAACTCTCTGATGACAAGTTTTTTAAAGGGTGAAAGTCATGACTAATTTGCTAGTGACACTAAAGTTTAGCTGTCAGTTATAATATTCTTTAGCTGTCAGTTATAATATTGACCCCTGTATTGTCTGCAATCAACTGGCCTTTCCTTAGTTTTTCTTAGAAGTTATTCGCAAAGAGTTTGCTAAGGCTGGACTAGTTCTGGAGAAAGATGCTAAAGAACAGTTAAAGGTAAGTGGAGAGAGTAACATACAACAAATTACCTGTATCCTTGAATAGATTATATGCATTGTAAGCCCGAAAAATTGCTTACTTGAAGGGTTTCTTTGTTGTCCACAGCTGCATGCCACAGTGATGAATGCGAGGCTTAGGAAAGGGTAATGAATGATACTACTAATACCCACCCTTTGACGCCTTTTTGTCTTACTTCTTTTGCCCTACTTTCTTGACTAGTCTTTCCAATTTGACAGGAAGGGGAAGATGAAAACGTTTGATGCACGAGGCATCGTTGAGCAATTCGGAGACGAGGCCTGGGGTGAATATCTCATCAGTGAAGCTCATCTCTCGCAGAGGTTTGCATATGATTCGAACGGGTACTACCACTGCTGTGCGTCGATACCGTTTCCTGAAACTGAAAGTAAGCAGGCTGTAGTTTCTGATTGATCTCTATATGAAAGAATTAGAAAGTTACACAAGAGTCATAGAGCATAGTAGTACTTAGAGCAATGTTTCTTTATGTTGTCCTGTTGAAATTGTGTTGATGGTGCCATGTTCTTATTGTACTACCGTTGCTGTGCTTATGAAGTGAAGTTGAAAGAAGAGGGTGAATGAGAGAGCTCCGGCAAATTAGGTTAGTTTAGTTGAAAGTGTATTATGGAGTGGTAGCAAAAGGATTAAATTAGGGTTAGTTCCCACTAATGTTGGGCGGTTGGGTTGGACCATTTTAATTGTTTATTATGTGAGGTGATGAGGTGCGAATTATGGTTTATTGGTTGTTTGAGATCCAATTCATTGAACATCGTTTCAATTATTTCATGTGAGGGTTTTGCTGTCATGTCTCCTACTCCACAGAACACCATGATTACGTTAATTATGATTATTGTTAATTATATAGCCCCAATTTTTCTGGAATGTTCAGCTTCTGATCTAAGGATGGCGTGGATGTTATTTTTCAATTGATCTCACGTTTTCTTTTCCTGGATGTGAAGTCAGCTTATCTTTGGGAAACTTTTTATTATTATATACGGATTGGAGTCCTACTATTAAGTATGGCTTTTCCGATGAATTTGTACTATAGTGAGATTTTTTTCCTCAGTACACCAGTGCTTAGAAAGAATTCTCAAAATATGAGTATTTTGAGTATTTTCCATAATACACATGTTTCACAAAATAGCTTAGGTCAAAAGGAACCAAAATCGATGAAGGTCACGAATGACATGAATTGTTGTCTTGTCAAGTGATCAACGGTTAGATAATGTTCAAAGTGCGCAATCTGCACTCATTGCTTTCGACCGACGCTATTGGTTGGAGCAAGCGATGCAAATTTCTTACGTGTTCCACAATGACCAGTTACGGAGTCAGGAATCTGAATCAGGGGGATTGATTTGAACGCGGGGGGCGGGGGGTTCTAAGGCATTACCGACTACTCCATTTTTTAATTTCGTTTAATTTATCAATTCACAATTTATATAATTAATAAAACATAACAATCAACACTTGGTTATAGTTGACCTTTAACATAAATACATGCAACTAAGACAATTATCTTACGGTTAGTATAGAAGTATTCACCTAGCAAAAATTTATCACAATGGTATGGGTTAATGAATTGTTATGTTTGTTTGAATTGACTTAGTCTTTTAGCAATTTTCATAGGCTAAAAATGACCTTGCTTTCAAGTTTTCATCCAACATAATGTGTGAGATTTATCTAAATTAGGCGTTCATATGTTGTGATCTACACTCTACATATACAAATATACATTATAGGAACAATATCAAGCTTTATATTTTATGAGTCTAAAATGGATGAACGTTTAACTCTTGAGTGGTTATTCAAAGTATTAAGTATGTGTATATATTAGATATATGGCTAATTATTTATCTGTTAATTTGGTTTGACTGGTTAGGAGTGTCTGAAACCAAACCAAACCAAACCACCTAAACCAAACAAGCTAAAATCTTTAACCAAACCAAACCAATTATCCAAATTAACCAAACCAAATTATCCAAATAGTACTGGTTAAAACGATTACCATGGTAACCACACCGTTTGAACACCCCTATTGGGATCTAGGAGGAATTAGTCTGTCTAACTTGTCTTTTTCTAGGAAGGTTACTAGTAGCCAAAATTTGGACATGAATTCCGCTGTTTCTTTCACAGAAATTAAGGAAGTGGTCTTTGTCATGGGTAAGACTAGGCGCCTGGACCTAATGGCTTCACGGCAGGTTTCATTTTGGCATATTGGGATACTGTTGGCCAAGATGTTACTCAGAAGGTGCTAGTATTCTTCCATTCATGATGCCTCCTAAGTAGCTGTAACCGAAATGGATATATCTAGTCCCTAAAGTCCAAGATGTTAAGTGTATGAAGCAGCTCTGGCCGATTAGCCTGTATCAGGTTGTTTATAAGATCATTGCTAAGATCATGGCTACCATATTTAGCAAAATTTAGCCTTCCGTTATCTCTCCTTCCCAAAATGGGTTCATTAAAGGACGTCCGATAGTTGATAACATTCTCATTAGTCATGAAGTTACGAACCATCTTAAGACCATATGTGCCGGGAAAAATTCTTGGATGGCCTTGAAGCTAGATATGGAAAAAAACATACAATCATATAGAGTGGCCCTTCATATTTGAAATGATGAACATGTTGGGATTCCATCTATTATTTATTAACCGGGCTAAGGAATGTGTCACTACAGTTTCCTATTTAGTTTTGGTTAATGATAGGCCCTTAGAATACTTTCAACCCTCGAGGGGTCTTAGGAAAGGAGATCCACTCCTGCCATTGCTTTTTGCTATATGAGGAAGGCTTCTCGGGTATGATTACACAAGCTCTGAATAGGGGCTTTTGGAAGGTGTTCGTATGCGAGCCTCTTTGCCATTGGTGTCCCATATGATCTTTGTGGATGACTCCTACTAATTTTATACTGACTCTCTAGAGTCGTGTACCACTCTCCTCCCTCTGCTTCATGTGTATTAAGGATTAATTGGTCAAAGAGTGAATCTAGTCAAATTTGCTATCTTGTTTAGTTGAATACCCCTCCATTGATGGTTCGTATATTGGGTGGTGGGGGATATTGAGGCTCAAGATTCTTATATCGACCTTCCATCTGCCATTTCTAGATCAAAGAAGGATACTTTTCCGCTTCATTGAGGACAAGCTAATTAAGAAACTCCAAGGTTGTAAGCAACGGACCCTCTCGAGGGAGGCTAAGGATACCCTCATTAGTATATCAGCCACTAAGATCCCGGTCCATGGAATGTCTTGCTTTAAATGTCTAAAAGAGACTTCCAGGAATTTGAACATCCATGTATAGGGGTGTTTAAATGGCTACCGTGGTAATAAACAAATCAATCAAGCCTAAATTTCATTAATCATGGAATAAAATGTCTTAACCAAACCTTCCAAATTAACACGAAAATCAAATTAACCAAACCAAAGTTTAATTGGTTTGGTTAATCGGATTAAACAAATAACATAACATTACATGAAAACAATTATCTTGTCAATGAATAAAACATAACCATATGTTATTACTATCATAAACTATCATTATATATAAGCAATAAAAATAAGACTAATCATCCATGATTATCATCATCATTCGAGTTAATACATCATTCATCATCTCTGCACCTAATATAGTTAGCTTACAACAAACCCTTAACATAAATATTAAATACATACCAATACCACTCATCAGGAAGTTAAAGCTCTCCTACAAAACACTTAAACTGTACATAGTTTGAGGTGGTTGTTATGGTACTGTACGTAATTCTAAAGTATAGTAACTGTCCAAAATGTTTTGGTTTAGTAAATAGGCAGACCCATTTAATTTTTGACCCATAATGCTTTGGTTTGTTGTGCTCATGGAAATAAAATAGGAAATCACGAAAGTTTGGTTTGGTTGGTTGCATGGAAGTTTAAATAATTTTGTATATTGCATGTATCATTAATTGGTTAATTGGTTTCATTGTTAGCAGTGTTGAAACCAAACCACCTAAACCAAATAAGCTAAATTGTTTAACCAAACCAAACCAATTATCCAAATTAACCAAACTAAATTAATCAAATTCACTGAATGCCAGATGCCTAGTGCTCACTCATTGCCTGTTTGCAGATGACACGGTCATTTTCGGGAAGGCAGATTACCAAGAAGCGTAGAAAATCATCGATCTGATCGGAAAATATGGAGCTATCACATGTCAAGAGGTGAATATTAACAAATCTTCAGTTTTATTTAGTGCGAATGTCCCCAGCGACGTCAAAGATAATATCATCCCAAGTACTGGCTTTGCTTCTTCGAATTGCCACTCAAAGTATCTTGGAGTCCCGACGGAATGGGGAAATTCAAAGAAAGAAACATTTAAATTCCTCATTCAAAGAATGGAAAAATGGGGGAAGCGTGGAAAAGTTTTATGCTCTCTCATGGTGGAAAAGAAATCCTCCTAGAAGCAGTTATTCAAGCTATACCATCCTATATCATGTACAAGTTCCATCTCTCGAAGGCTCTCACTAAGAGAATGGACTCTCTTCTTAGTAACTTCTTTTGGTCAGGGTCTATGCAGAAAAGTAGCATCCATTGGTGTAAGAAGGAGATTCTGAATATGCATAAGGTCTTGCCCGTGGCCTCCGAATGTGTGCCAACTAACTTATAAAGAGCTTACTGAATGGAATTCTTACCCGAGGTCCCCACCAACCATGTCTTCCCTCCCCTCTCAGCTCAGGGGAACCCAGTCTTATACGAATCCACCACCGAGTAATCATTCTTTGGCGATTCACTATGATGTGTCGTTCCTTAGCGACTCCCAGCCGGCGGCATGTGGTGTTGTGGTTGTTAACCACGATGGACAAGTGTGTGATGGGCGAGCTGAGGATCTCCTTTGTTCCACCCCGATTGAAGCAGAAACTAAGGCCCTTCTTGAAGGAGTGAAATTAGCTCAAGAATATGGATCCGAGTGTACGGTCCAATTCGACTGTCAGGTGCTGGTTAAAGCTTTGAATCATGATCATTCTTGATGGCCATGGATTGGTTCGATTGTTTCTATCCTCAGGACAACCCTTCTCATTAGAATCAAAGAAGTGCTCAGGGCACTTAATGTCAGAGCAGATTGGGTTGCAAGATCAAAAGCGAGAGCATTGCTTATGATTGGATTAATATTCTTGACCTCATTTCTCATTTTCTTTAGAATTGTAATCGGGTTTCTCGTCTTTCATTTGTTTGGTGGAATCAAAGTTGGGAATCATTGTAAAAAAAAGGATAAGAGTAGTGAAATCTTTATCGGTATTGACCCTAAAGCAATCGATTGTACTCAAATTTCAATGAATAAAACTCTAACAATCACAACTTTCAAACAACTCCTTAAATGGTAAAAAAATTATAAAATACCTTGTGCTAGTGTAAGTGATAATTAAACCTATATGCTTTTAAAGAAACAAAATTATATGCCTACTATGTGTATTTTGTACAAGTTGCATTAGGTAGGGTAGGGGGCATGGTTTCAATTAATCGGCAACAGTGAGCTAGCTAACTAGGCTGTAGTACCACTGATGCCTACTCTAGAAATCAGGAAGCTGGGAAAAATGAAGGGGAAGGGGCCTTCAAGACGGACACGTGTCGGTCAAAACCTGGGAAGATCTATGGAGATCAGGTAGCCAGAAAAAGGAAAAGAGCAGGCAGCTGATAAAGATGGTTTCGTTTCTGAGTGTCCAAAGTCCAAACCCAGAGCCAGACCGGCCGAAAAACCAAGGGCTGTGCCACTGCTTAGTCCAAGGTAGGTTGCTTTGCTTGGTTGGGGAACCCCGCGTGGGTCGGTTTACTTAATTACCCATCTTGCTTGTCTTAATTAATATTAGCGTGGCCCCGACCATTTGGCCGGAGGAAGGTGATGTATGAAATTTGATAATGTAATGGGCTGTATAGCTTATTGTTGTATAGTTTTTTTGGAAACACGTGATAAAAATAGTGAATTTTAGTAGGAAAGAGATATGAATGATGCAACGAATCAAAAATCAGCCTTATGAACCAAAATCAAGTACCTGTTACCTTGTAAAACAATATTGTTTCTGGTAATATGATGAGGTGGAGTAAGTTTTATAGAAACCAAATTCCAGAAAATCGAATAAAAATTCGTCTATCCCGCCGGTTTTCGAGAAATGAGCATCTCACAATCGTTGCTAGCTTTTACTCGGCTAGTTGGCCGATTAATTTGCTTTATAAAACTTTCATCTTGTCATCATTGTACTTTCTGTTTTTTTGCCAAGCATGATAAAATCTAAAGAAATAAAGAATGAACAACACGATTTGGGATAGGAACCACCGTTCCTGTATCCCTAGAAAATGGTGGTAAACACGGACTCACCTACCAAACTGGTTTGGATTGAGATTTGTATCGGGTATCAGGAAACCATGTGATTATAAATTAGACTTTATCAAAATGGGCCAAAACTTGAAATTCAGCCTATTTGACCGACCCATGCCAAACTCTAATTATTCTTTACTTTTAAATTTTCTATTTGAAAATAAAAAACAATGAAAGAAAAGAGATGACTGCAATTCGCCATTTGCACATCACTGATTCGAGAATAAAACTATAAAATTTCGAAAGGAAACTGAAAATGTTTAGGATCATTTTAATGTTAAAATTAACCAAATAGATCTTGCTGATTAGTGTTTTACTGACAAATACCAAACGATTCCCTGTAATATACACTATAATTTAATCATTATGATATCAAATGATTACATAATATATATTTGAAATGATAAAAATTGGACTAATTGGGTTGGTCGAGGTTGAACCATTGAATAACTTTAAAATACATTATATTTTAGCCACTAAGATATAAAATAATAGCATAATGTATATTATGCTAGAGAAAATAGCTAGTTTTAGAATGACAAACCCATGATGTTCATTTGTTTTACTGGATGGGAAAATCCCGTGTAGGTCAGGCCCTTTCAACTATTTTATTTTATGAGTAGCGGTTAGCCCATTAGAATCCATGCATTAGTTTATTGTTAATTTTTTTTCCTTTTTAGCAATAAAAAGGAGTATTGTTTTTGCCTTTTCATATATATTTTACCACCACGGAGAAATAAAAGGACTTAAAGAAAAAAATTGACACTCCTGGACCCGTTTAAATCCGCATGTGTACGGTAAGTTGTCCCATTCCACAGAGGAAAAAGAAAAAAAATTTACACTCCCTATTCTAACCTTCCTACAAACGCTCATGGAGCAGAAAATTTGAAATGGGAGAAGAGTTTTTTCCTCTCTGCGATTATATGTTTTTAATTTAAAAAGATATAACAAATGTACTTAGTGTGATTGGTTATGATCTGTGATTTTCTTTAAAGTGGTCATGGTTCGAATCCTAGTAAGTGTCTTTTTAATGAATAAAAAGAAAGTAATTGTGAATACTAAAATGTCCTTCCTACTTTCACTCTGGATGCAGGAAATTTGAAATGAGACTTCAAGTTTTCTCATTTGGCTTTTATTTATTGTGTAGATTTAATTATTTTCTTAATGTGGGTTAAGATAGGGTGATTAAGGTTGGTTTTTGTTAGGGATTTTCTTGTTGCGTTGTGGCTTTGTGAGACGAGGGAGGATAACTAAACTCGGTATCAGCGAGTTGGGGCTTAGGGGACAAGACTTGACTGCTAACCAAATGAGTGAAGACTTATTAGCTAGTTGTTTTGCTTCATATTTATCCTTTATGGTTTATTTTCCTTTCCCATAGAAACAAACTTTACTTGTTTAGAGAAGAGAGTAACGCTCTACTCATTTTTTACTCCTTTTTGTCTGGGCTGTTAGTTAGTTAGCTTGCTATATTATTAAGTGATTAGCTGTTGGAAGCGTTGTTTTGTGATGAGCAATTGTAGTCAATGCTCTTTGGTTAGAGATTTGGATGAAATGAAAATTTGATTTAAAAAGTAGAAATAATATTTGTGATAATATATCTTTATTGAGTCTGAGCCTTAGTGCTATGAAAATTTTGAATATTTATGTTGGTTTTGGATATTATTAAAATTATTTGTTATATGATATGTAATGCAAGTCTTTAATATTGAAGTTAATGTTAAAAATGTGGGTTAAGAAAACCATAGGGTTGTCTTGCATGTTCATGTATTGAGGGTACAATTGTGTTGGGTTATTTTATCTGCACTTCAAGGAAAACATGCCTAGGACGATGAAAAACTTACTAGTTTTCTTGGTTGTGCGTACTGAGTAGTTTCTTTTCCAACATTTGGTCATGATAGTATGTGATCCATTTCGGGCTTGCTCCTCGAGTAGTTCTAGCCAAGATTGAATGAAGACATCTTATTTGTAGGCTTCTCTTCTACTTTTGATGAATTATCCAACTTTATACGACCCTTCCTCTAGTTTGTTTTCTTACCAACCTAAAGTGAGTGAGAAAATATAATTTTATATGAAAGAGAAATGGGCATAACATACATTTTTAGTATTTATCGAGTACAATTTAAAATAGTGCCAGTATAAATTTTCATACAATCCCTATCAAACAATTTGTTTCAAAAAAATAAGTGGCATATCACATTTTCAGTAAATGACACGCCCAATCGATAGTTTTCTATTATTTACATTTTTAACCTGTGTATAAGCCGATCAAATGTAGTTGAATTCCAACATAATTCAACGTTGCCACCAAATTTATCGATCCATTTTTGGGTCATTCTGATGAGTTTTGTTGTTGTAAGCACGTCCTAGCTTTGAGGAAAAAGCTTTTTTGAAGAGGGAGGTACTAATGCAAGCCTCCTAGGTTGCTTGCAAGTCAATCCAAATTCATTCCCAAGTGTTAAGCTAGTGAAGAACCAAACTGCCCAAAATTTGGCTAAGGCAGAAACTGTGAGGTACCAACTTTGGAGACTTATTGTTATGATTGGGAGACATTCGACTAAATCTGGAAGTCCATTTTCAAGAAGCTAAAAATTGTATGGAGCCCTGTTTTACAGACAGAATTATTTGTGCAAGAAGTTAGTTGCTTAGAGTTCAAGTTACCTTGTTTGAGAAGGATTATTTACATTTTTATGTTTTGATTTCGTGTCCTTATTAGTATAGACTTGTAGTGGTTTAATTTTGGCTATAAATAAGCCTTGCTTAATCGTTGTAATAGATAGATAGTGATTGAATAAGCATTTACTCCGAGGAGTATTTCGATTGACGAGTTCGATTTTTTGGTTCTTAGTGTGTCTAGGAATTTCATACCTCTTAATCAATCAATCAGAATTGATTGAGTGGTGACTCTACCCAAATCCAAATCAGCCTCTTCCCGTTTATGTTGAAGTTGCTAATCTGGTTCCATGCATCCTAAAACCCACACCCTATTGTAGATTCGAACCCATTCAGTCATCAATATCTCGATTGATCTTGGTTGCGTAACTTGATCACCAAGACCTCGAGCTTGAGGTCATATCAGATGACCACCAAGAGGTTAGTATCAATCCTTGTTGCACTTGTGGGATTTGTACATGTGATGTTGCCAAGCAAAAGAGAGAAGCAAGATTCAGAGTGCTTGTTAGACTTCATGCTCAGCCTTGACAATGCGTTATTAATGGTTCAAAGTTAGATTTTGAGCATGATGCTTATTCCTCCTATAACTGAGGCTTACCAGCTGGTGGCCGCCGAAGAACAACATCGACAAATTACGAGATCGAGGAATCGTGTTGTGGAAGCAATCACCTTCCAACCTCACAAAGAAATGGACGTTGATGACGAGCGCCCACTTTGCTCTCACTGTATAGGGCACATGAAGGAATTTTTTTTTAAAGATTATTAGATACCCTAGTGATCAAAACAAGAATCAACAAGGAGATCGTGGCACGGATCTGCTCGCGGGCCAAGAGGAGAAGGGAATTCAAACCCACATGTTGCCAACTTTGAGGCCGAGGAGAGACCTATTTCGGGCCTCTGAGGCACCCGCCCCACATTTTGCGGGTAACCACATCTACAAAAATAGAATTATGCTACCCACAACCCGCCCCACAGTGGGTAGTGGTTGGTGCGGGTTGGATGTGGATACCCACAAAAATTTTCGTTCCTTCACCCTTCTGACTTGTATATAATAAACCTATCGGTCAAGTGACGGAAAAATACACACACTGAGTTAAAACTAAGTAAAGAAGCCCAAGACATGGAACGAGCAATGATCCGATATTCGGAACCTCCTAAGTAGTCTACTTCGCTCTCCTCTGTTCACTTCACTCGCTTACATGTCACTTCACTTTCTTTATGAAATGAAAATTGATAACGAGTATGGGTTGGAGGGGATCTAATCAAAATATACATAGCATCTTTATCGACGGCATGACCCCTTCGGTATTTTATTTGAATTTTTTATGGATTAATGGAATTCTCTCCCGAGTTGCGGAATTAGCGTATCCTTACACAAAAATAAAAACTTACATAAAATAAAGTTAATAAAGTTTTAAATAAACTATAAACCACATTTATTGACTTTGTTTTTTTTTTTTTAAATAAACACATACCATGTGGACAACGCTTATTTAATAAAAGTATCTCATATGAACACGGTGTATTGACTTGGTTTTGTTTTATAAAATAAGTACATATTCAATTTTGGAGCCTACTATAATTTGTAGCATTCTAGTTTTCACATACTTTAATATTACAAAGTATTATTAATAAATAAATATATTTATTATGGTTATTGTGGGTTTTGTGGGTTAACCGCTGTGGATAGTGGTCAACCACTAACCACAAAAATTCATATTTTGCTACCTACACCCAACCCACTATCCACAAATTGTGGATATGGTTATCCACAAAGTACGCGGTTTGGTGCGGTTTGCGGATTATCCGCAATCCGCAAACCAAACTTCCACCCCTAATGGTGATAACTACAATGGAGTGAACAATATCTAGATCTCCCTTAATTCAAAGGCTTAAAGAGAAGATGGCATGGTACTCGATGAAAATGAGGAAGTTCACTGTTCTGCTTACGGTTGTAGCTTGTTAGTGTTCATTAGTTGGTGGTTATGGTAAGTGTTTCATTATTGTAGCATGGTTTTATGTTTAGATTTGTTCCTAATGATATAAGAGGAATTTTACAGTGTTATATAGCATTGGTGTTATAGGTTTTTGTCTTTATGGTACAACTTGAAATTGTACCTTTAACGTTATGGTACGACTTCAGATTGTACCTATACTTTTTGTACAAATTCTTTTATGGTACAACTTAAACTTGTACCTTATGTGATTGTACAACTTCAAGTTGTAAAATTGTACCATAACATAATGATACAAATTCCTTATGGTACAACCTAAACTTATACATTTAATGTTATGGTACAACTTCAAATTGTACATTAAAGCACCAATGCTATATAGCATAGTAGAAATGCTCATGATATAATGTCCTATCTCCACGAATCTGTATAATGTTCTAGCAATTGCAAGTAGAAATACATTTTTTTACTTGCATCGCAATATAGTGAGAGAGAGAGAGAGAGAGAGAGAGATGAAACAGAGGGAGGGCAGCGATGGGTAGAAGAGTAGATAGAGAGATGGAGAGGGTGGACTCCGCCGGCGAGTGAAGAACGAAACACAGCCAGAGAAGACGTCGTTGGTTCTCCGGCTGAAGTGATCGTCGGTGCGAACGGGGCTACGCCAGTTTCTCTTCTGATGTTGGGGGCAAGTGGATTCAGAACGGCGGTCATTGCGGCGTTTCCTGCAGGGAGATTGAAGAAGGAGAGGGAAAGGACGAACGAAATACGAGGAGGCCTAGAGTAATTGACGTAGGATGGGTTTTGATCCTATGTGCAGCTTCCGAATTTGCCCTTGACAAATCTAGGCGACAAGATGGGTGGGACGGGATATGGATGGCCGATCCCTATGTAGCCACGGTGACAACTTGAAAATGAGTTGCCACCCTAACCCATCCCGAAGAAGAGGGTTCGAGAAGATTAGGGATTGGAGAATTTTTTATATTTTTTTATTTTTATAAATGACATGTCGTCCACCTCACAATGAATGCTGAGGTGGAAATGAAAGAGAGGGTGAGTTGGCAGCCAGGTCAGTGTTCCGTTAATTTGACTAACGGTGTCATTGACGCCGTTAAATTATGTAACGAAAAAGACTATTATTGTCATCAAACTTTCAAAATTCTGGCTATTATTGTAATTTTCCCAAAAATGACTATTATTGTCATAATCGTCAAAGTTTTGGCTAATAGGTGGATTTTTCCAAAGAGAAAAGATAGTAAAACCACACTTGTCCAAACTCTGAATCTTTGACTTATTAGTTAGATGAAGTATAGAGAGAGATTGGTACATGATAGTGAATGCTTTATTTACGATGAGAGAACTCATATTTATACTATATAAGGGGTAGCTGGGTCATTTAATGCATAGTCAGACACCCTGAAGTGTTAATGAGAATTACAGATCGCCTTGTACTTTTGCCCACTAAGCTCCTCACACTATGACATTGTTTTTTTGGATGACAGCCTTCTGATGCCCTTTGCCCCTGAATCATTTACCTTGTTAGAATTTTCCTCGCGCCTTTAGTCCCTGTCATCTTTCTTTTTGTTTTTCTGCTTTGGGAAGAAAAAAGATAGTACCCAAGCAGGACACGAAAGTTTTGTAAGGCAAGGCAACTCTCTTCTCCCGAAGTGGATAGTGGGAAAAACTGTTGATAAAGATTCCTTCCCTCTCAAATCTGTCTCTCTGGCTTTCTTTCCCTCCCCTTCTTCCTCTGTTTCTGGATATTCCTCATCACCGTCCTCGAGATTCTTCTCCTGCTCCTCTAGAGATCACCACACAGGTTGGGTGGGTATAGAACCACTGTGATGGACCTATTTAGAAGAAAGAAAGTAGTATTCCACTTGAAGCTCAAATACACATTAATTGAACTGTTTTTCTATTCTTTTCCAATTCCTCACAATTGAATTTGCCATGTATTGCACTAAATTACTTACAGATGTATGCATGCGATCCGTGAACACTTTCGAGCAAACACCCATCCGAACAAGTAGGGTTAGTAGTTCAGGGCCATAACATTTAGCAAAAATAAATTCACCCAATATAAGTGCTCTCCGAACCAAGCTAGATAGTCTCCTATTACTAGGCTCACCAACCAACCTAGACTTTTAATCTTATTATTTCTACCTTATATAAAAAAATCATAAGGATTGTTTCCATCCATGAGTTCGCTTATAATATAAGTTCTCTTGGGTGGGCTCGATCATTCCATCAAATTTTTGAGAAAGGGTCCAATTTCATATTTGATGGTTGGTGTTTGACGTCTTCTTTATTTAAGGATAACTAGACCCGATATTACGTATGTTGTGAATCTACTTACTTTGTATAAACCAACACAAGATCATTGGATAGCAGCTATCAGAATTTTGCATTACATCAAGCGTGCGGAAAGCCACTTCGTCTAGTTACCCTATCGCGCATGTTTATATATATAAAAAATCCTATCATGTGCCCTATATCCCCAATTTCCTCCTCTCAGCATGTCCACCTCACGCATCAACTTGGCCGCCCACTCCTCATCACAGGTTTAGGCGCCTAAGAGCTCTCACTTGAATATGTCGTTCTCACAATTTTAGGGAGGGGGCATCTATTTAGTTGTGCCACTTATCTGATTTCGGCACTTGAGACTTGAGAGCTATCACTTAGATCTGTTGTACTAACAAATGTAGGGCGAGGGCATCTGTTGAGTTGTGCCACTTACCCTTGCTATTGGGGTCGTTTGAAGAACGAGATTTAGAGAATAGATTCATTGAATTCGTAGATTTTGTAAAAGGTTATGTTTTTTTTTTGTTGCTTTTTGTATTGTGGATTTTAGCATTAGGGATTTCAAATCTCTAAAATCTACGGATATCAAATCTCTCCTAATCAGAGAGATTTTTTTTTATGGTTAAATCAGATTGCATTAAGACCCGACACCAATAGCAAAACGCTATGGAGCCCTCACAAACTTACAATCCTGTACATCAAACCCCACATGGTAATCACAAAACAAAAGATAGTTACCTATCTACCCCAAGCCCCCTATCTACAAAACAGTCAATCAAGCACTGATTCAAAAGACATCTCCCTCGAATGATTCTCCGAGAAACAGTCTGCAGCTGCAGAGGATCCCTTGCCGCAGCAGAACCATACATTCTTGCACATCTTTCCCTCCATACAAGACTGACTAGGACACTCCAACACATTCTGTTAAGAGAATTCACAGGGGTATTGTTACTCCACTTTTGCACACACCAAGTCAACATAGAACCCCAGCTATCAAGTACTGGAGGTGAGGTTACTCCCAGCACTCGACTGTATAAATGCTGAATATAAGAACATTGAACAAACAAATGATCCCGAGTCTCCACACCTCCAGGGCACATCAGACAGCACCCAGACAGTGGTTTACCCCAGGCAATTAGTTTGTCCTGAAGTTTAAGCTTATCATTAATCACCAACCACACAATAAACCCATGTCGAGGTATAATATGCTTATCCCAAACCAAATTTAACCAATTGACCTCAGTCTCTTTCTGCCTTAATGAATCCCAAACCCTCGAAACAGAGTAAGGGCACATAACCAAACCATCCCACTGCAACTCAGAATTGACCATAAAGATATGAGGCCTCATCAACTGCCTGCATTTTAGTAGCCGCTTCCATACCCAATTCCATGCTGCATTCTCCTTTAAGTTCCATATAGTTGACTGTTTTATTCTATATCTTGTGACCCACGCAACCCAAATAGACCCCTCTACTGCCAGGAGTGCCCAAAGGTGCCTGCAAACACAAGCTTTATTCCATATGGAGAAATTCCTTATACCCAACCCTCCTTCCTTTTTAGGCCTTTCAATAAATTGCCAGGCAGCCACTGCTCTTTTCCTTAGTGAGTTGTCATCAATGTCCCACAGAAAGTGACTACAAATAGCCTCCACTTCTTTTATAACATATTTTGGTAACAAGAAAGTCCCCATCCAGTACTGTAACACACTTGTAAGAACTGAGTTAATCAGTTGAAGCCTACCTGCAAAGCTGAGATATTTAGATCTCCAACTAGTAATTTTTCCTGTTATCTTCCCAATCAGCACCCTGGCCTCAGCCTTAGTAAGCTTCCCAGTAAGCAAAGGAACTCCCAAATACCTAACAGGCAAAGTACTATTGGGAAATTTGGAATATTCAGAGATTTTAACCCTTTCCTCTTCTGGAATGCCTCCACAAAACAACTGGCATTTATCAGGATTGCATCTCAGACCTGATATAGAATAAAAAGCATCCAACACACGACAAATTCCAGCAACCCCTCTAATAGATCCATTTGTAAACACCAACAAATCATCTGCAAAGCAGAGATGGGTGATGGCCAGTGGCTTGCACCTAGGGTGGAATGGGATATGGTTTTGAGCTGCTGCTTGTTTCAACATACCATCTAGGACTTCCATTGCTATTGTGAAAAGGTATGGGGACAGGGGATCCCCCTGCCTTAGACCTTTAGCCATTTCAAATGAACCACAAATCCCACCATTAAGACAAACACTGATTCTAGGAGACTAAATACAAGCTTTCAACCAATCTATAAATTGCTTAGGCAACCCCATACTCTCAAGCACAGAGAATAGAAATAGCCAGCTAACCGAGTCAAATGCCTTCATTATATCAATTTTTATTGCACAACGGGGGGTAATATTCTTCCTATGATAATCCTTAACCAGTTCAGCCGCTAATAGTATATTATCACTAATAGACCTTCCTCTAACAAAAGCAGATTGGGACTTAATATGAGCAGTGGGAGAACAGTAGCTAACCTGTTTGCAAGAACCTTTGATATGCCCTTGTAGATAGTATTACAACAAGAGATAGGTCGAAAATCCTTCATTCGTTCAGCATTTGTAACCTTTGCCACCAGAGTAAAAAGAGTAGTGTCAATTGCCCTTGGCATCACCCCTGTTTGGAAGAAATGAAGAGCCACTTCCTCAACAAGAGAGCCAATCAAGTCCCAATGGAGCCTGAAGAATTCAGAGGGGAATCCATCAGGTCCAGGCGCCTTATCCCTCCCTAAACTGAAGAAAACATCCTTAATCTCCTGTCTTGTGATAGGAAAAACCATAGATTCTGCCACTTCTAGTGCAAGACACCTGAGCTTCAACTGCTGATAGAAATTAGTTGGCTGAAGCAGCACTTCTGGGTTGACTGTGCCAATCAATTTAGCATAGAAGTACACAGCCACTTTACCAATCCCTTTAATATCAGTAACCTCCTTACCTTGTTCATCCAAAATTCTCGAGATTTGCTGCCTGTGGTTATGGACCTTCACAGTCTTATGGAAGTAAGCTGTATTAAGATCCCCTTCCTGCACACTTTGAAGCCTGACTTTCTGCCTATAGAAGCTCTCCTCTGCTCTCCTTAGTTCCAGACACTGCTTAGCTAATTTCCCCTCTTCATCAATCAACAATGCAGTAGGGTGTTGCAATAACTAAGCCTGCAAAGCTTCCAATCTCCCTTCAACAGCCTTAGTCTTTGCAGATATATCAGAATAGACTTCTCTGTTTAATTGTCTCAAACACTTTCTGACACGTCTTAGTTTACCATAAAAAACATAGTGAGGCCAGCCTGCCACCTCTATCCCCCATGCATCAGTTACCAGCTGCATATAAGATGGATGTCTCACCCAAAATTTAAAGTACTTAAATGGTTTTGGCAAACTACTGACATTAGGAATGGGAGCAAGCAAAATACCACAACGGTCAGATACCCCAGGGTAGGGGTGGGCATCCGGTTCGGTAAACCCGAACCTAACCGGACCGAAACCGAATTGGACCGAACCGAAACCGAACTTTTGTTATTCGGTTCGGAATTCGGAAAAGAAACATGGTTAATTCGGAAACCAAGGTTCTCTCAACCGAAACCGAGGTTCCGAATTCCGAACCGAAAACCGAAAAATTGCCCCAACAGTTGACATGTCATGGACCCCAAGCCCAAAAGCCCCTTTGCCTATTGAAACCATAGCTCATTCCCATCCCCTATCGGCCCCATCTCGCAAAGTGAAAACCCTAGCCCAGATCTAACCCACTATCACCCATCCCCGTCTCACAACACAACAGGCGTAGTCGCCGCCGTCAGCCATTTTCCTCCTTCCCCTGCCTCTCCCTCTTCAACGACCGACGCCATCAAGCCACCACCTCCACCGTCTTCTCCATCATGCTCTTCCACCTCCTTCACCGCCGAGTTAACCTTAATCATTGAAGTTATCTCCACCTGAATCGAAAACAGAGGCGATGACACTGAAGCTCGAATGAGAATACAAACCCAAAAAATGTCATGCATGCTTGGATTTGAACTTGTATGAACCTTTGTCATTGAAGTTATCACCATCGCCGTCGTCAATCGTTGCCTGCCGCCGCCCTTCGATTGGATTTCTTCACTTTCGAACCCTTAAAGATCTCTATCGTCGCCGTGTAGCTTCGAGACTGGAGGCAAAGATCTCCATCGTCGCGGCAGCTGCGTTGTGCTCGTCGTCGTCGGTCGCCGCCAGCTCGTTAATTGGTTGGAGGGAGAGAGGGGGGAAGATTAGAGGATTCAGCTGTGTTGTGCTCGCCATCGCCGGTCGCCGCCGCCTTGTTAGTTGGTTGGAGGGAGAGAGAGGGTGGAAGATCGGAGGAGGCAGGGAGAAGTGAGAGGGCGGAAGAGAGAGAGGGTGTCATTGAGGAGTCAGGGAGAATTGAAAAGATAGGGTAAATGGAGGCCTCCATCCATTTTGCCCAGCGACAGGAGCCAAAACGCAAGAGTCAGTAGGGCAAAACGCAAAGAGCTGCCAGTTTCGGTTTATGGCAATACAACCGATCCGAACCGATATATATTTCGGTTCGATCAAACCGAACCGAAATATATTTCGGTTCGAACTCGATCGGGGTGTGGGAAGCTTCGAAAAGTCGGTATATAGCATTTCGGCTCGGTTCAAACCGAACCGACCGAATGCCCACCCCTACCCCAGGGGGGGTAGTTTGCGCAACACTAGCAGGGAAAACATTTAGCCAGGAATCATTCACTAGCACTCTATCCAGGCGCCTTGCTATAGGGTTTTCTTTCTATTTTTTCCACCATGTAAACCAACTCCCTGCCACCTTATGATCAACCAACTTCATTTCCTCAATCCATTTCTGAAAATCCTCCATGCTAGCAGAAACTGTCTCAAGATTAGAGGTTTCATCATGCCCTCTAACAGCATTGAAATCCCCCATCACAACCATAGGAAGCATATTTTCATTCTGAACCAACATCTCACTATATAATTCCACCCTCTCAGACTCCTTGTTTGGGCTATACACCACCATTAGAACCAATGGCACAGCACCACCAATTAAGACCTTCAAAAAATGCTTGCCAAAATCCAACATTGTAATTGAGATGCCACTCCTCCAAAATAACCAAATCCTACCATTAGGGGACTTAGGGTAGTTATTCATATGATCAAGATGACTAAACCTGCTATAATATCAAGCTGATGTATACGTATTTTCTGGAGCACAGCAGAGTGCTTCTCAGGAGCATTAAAGCCCCTGACATTCCAACACATTACCTTCATTTCTTCTTCTTGCCCCGCCCCCTACCTTTAGCAGGCTGTGGCGGTTCAGCACTCATCTTCCAGACTGGCTTACTTAATGAAGGGAAAGCCTTATCATCCAGTTGCACCTTCTTCTGACCAGAAAAAAGATTCCACGGGCTCTTAGCAACAGAAGCAGGATTAGGAGCCCTAACCCTGTTCTTATGCCTAGTGACTACCTGAAATCCATCTTCATTCTCATGAGCTGAACTGCTCTCACCCACCACTGACGTCATAGGAGCCACCACAGAGCTACTTTCTCCCACCTCTGACTCAACAGGTACAATCATATCCTCAACTCTCTGCTCAACATTCACTGCCTGCACACTAGCTACAGCCTGTTCACCAGCCATCTCACTAGCTGCTTCTTGGATGCTCGACACAGCCTGAGAAACAACCATCTCAACCATTTTCTCCTTACCCTTTCCACTAGCTGATGCCACCTCTGCAACTTTTGGCTGTTTAACAACCCATACCCTCTTCACCGCCCCTCCTGGATTAGCACAGTCGTGCCCAAGCACTCCACATTTCTCACATTTCCGAGGCACATGACAAAACTCCACATCCACCAGCATCTCAGGACGCCCCTCAGGAGTAATACTTAGCTTGTTAATCAGATTAGTCTTGGCAGTAATCTCAACACAAACCTTGGCAACTCCATATTTGCTCCCCTGCTTTGTTGGATAATCCATACAAAGAGGCCGCCCTAAAGAACTCGCAAGACGCCCTAAACCTTCCTTAGATGTTAGCTCAGAAGGCAGATTTGATAATCGAACCCAGACTGGAACAACAGAGTTGTCAATGGCTAGGGGTTGAATACCTGGTTCCCATCTCCGAAGCAAGACCATATTCTCCCGATGATGCCATGGACCCCCTTCAAAGACCCAACGACACACATCCGCAGTCGGGAATTGAAACAACACCAACCTCTCCCCCAACCACGATACCCGAACCAATCCATCCCGCCCCCAAATCCAATTCGCCCAGAAGTGAATTGAAGAAAGCGATGTTGGCCGATCCATAAACTGTCCTACCAAGCTATTCACCCATCGCTTCTCTCCCTCATCTATCACCGACTTAGGTATCCGAAGAGACCCATTCACAAACTCCGGCTCGTAGTAATCAAGCTTGAAGTCTGGACTGACAGAGAAAAGAGAGGCCCAGGTGCGCCCGTCACCGACGGCACCTGAGTTGGCTCCGCCGGTGACGGCCGCCATCGATCTCACGCGAAGCGTTCAAAGAAAACGGGAAGAGAGAGAAGGAAGAGAGAGAAGGTTTACTGGGCTACTTTGTGAATCCAGAGAGATTCTATATCTTGATTCGTAAGATTTTTCTTCTTCTACCTTTTCTCTTTCTTTTATTTATTTATCATATCAAATATATTTATCAAAAATTTTTTTAATTTTTCTCAAACCACTCTAATTTTTTATTAATGATAAACATGTTATTTAATGTAAAATTAATTTTTTTTATTTTCATTAAATGTTAACAATCACCGTTACCAAACAATAAACATTTTAAAATATATTTTCAACAATCCGAAGAATTAGAATCTTTAAATTGTTGACAATCTATAAATTTAAACTCATATTCTCCAAACGAGTCTTCTTCTTTATAGGTCGTCCACAATACCCAATCATACCATAATTAAGTTAATTATTATTCTTAATTTAATAGATCCAATTTTTTTTGGAATGTTCGGCTTCTAATGTAAGGGTGACGTGGATGCCATTTTTCAATTGATCTCTCATTTTCTTTTCCCATATAAGAAGTCAAGTTATCTTTGGTTAACTTTTTATTATTATATATACGATTGGAGTTCTTTTACTATGTTTATAAGTATTGGTTTTTCGATATACAAATTGAATTTGTACCATAATGTTAAAGATGTATATTTACTTTGTTTGTTTGCATAATATAGGAATTTTAACAAGTCTAGTTCGTTTCATAAACTTTTTTATTATAAAAATGTATAAGTACAAACTGAACTTGTACCATAACGTTAGAAGTAAAGTTTAGTTTTTACCCTAAAAAATTTTCTATTTTGTCAACCAAAACACTAATACTATAAAGCATTGTAAAATTCCTCATGTGATTGATGATCTCAGACTTCATTAATGAGACATATTGGGAGTGGAAGAATGCCTAGCCTGATTAAATACTTAATTAGATTAGTACCCTGTCAAAACTCAAAAAATAGGCAATTCAATTCCGGCTAGAAAGAATATGTTATCTGGGTTCGCTGTGATAATTTTATAAGTAATCGAAACAGGTCTGAATTCAATAAGTTAAAGAAACATTGCTACCTCGTTATGCTCTTGAAAAATCATATTCATTCATATGCTCACAAGTCTTATGATCTCAATGAACGAGATTCTTAGGGGCGCAACACTTTTAAAGATACATCAACCGAGTTAGAGTGTTATGTTACTATTCATATATATATATATATATATATATAACAAACTACGTGACCGTAACGAGAACTCCTACGTTTCAAAGTCTCGGTATATCGGGAGACTGGATAGGAATATTTTGATGATTATTATTGTTGGGGAATCTGATTGTTGATAATGTAATTTAAGCACCGTAGGAAAAGGCCATTGAGGCAGGAAACAAGAATTGGTAACGAGAAGACAAGAATTGAAAAAGGGAAGAAGGATGGAATGGCTATGGATAAGGCGGGGGAGTGGGTGGGTGAGTGGGGTTGGTTCGTCGTCTGGCTTCTGGCTGGCTTTAGTGTTAGTGATAATATGTAATAAGAGGAAATTAAGGACATGCCATGTGGTGGATGGCCACACTGTTTCTAGGGTTCATAATAATATCAATTGAACATGTTTTGATCACAAATGAGCCCTTTGTTTGTTTTTATATTAATGGGGATCCCAATCATTGTTTAGTAGTGGAAGCCAGAATGATTAGGAGAGTCATCAATTACCCTAAAAGAGGAAAGTGGGTTACTGTTAAGCTGAGAGTAGAGGGACGTCAAATGTAGCATCTTTTCAAACAAAACGGTATCCTCTTTCTACCAGCTGCCAAAAACTTTCGGCAACTGATGAATTGATGTACAATCCGCCCCTCCGAAACGGAGAGAAAGCAAAGCGGGTTTAATCTTCCTTTTCTTTTTAATTCCACACCGTCGCTCTCCTTTTACTTGCCTTTCTTCTTCATTCTTCTTTCTCCAGAAGGCAGAATTCAAAATCAAGCTTTCATAGATCAAAACACATGAAAAAAAATAAACAATCAAACCCCAATTGAAAGAAAAAATTCCTACCCCAATCCAAACCCAAACTAAACTTATTGGATTTGTATACACTGATTGATATTTGATTAACAGTCATACACGATATGCTATATGATCTCGATCGAACCCTTGTAAGCTTATATGAAATCTCTATACTTATTTAGTACATTTCCATAAAAATGAACTGTCACGGAACTGAATTTTTTGTCTCCAAAATTCTCAAGTAGAGGATATTCTTAACGTAAAAAACTAACCAAAATACTCCAAAATTGCTAATTGAATAGTAAAGAAAGAAACATAAATTGTGTTCCGAAATTATCATTTCATTACTAATAAACAAACCACATATTTAACGAGTTACAAAACCAAATCCTTTTCCTTCTCAACCTGTGCTTTAGCTTCTGTTCTCCTCCTACTCATACTTGATTTTTTTTTTCTTCCCTTACAATAACATTAATTGAAACTAACATATTTCATAATCCTGTACTTTTTTGAAAGGCAACTTTCTTTTATAAGTACTTGAATGAATGTTTGGTTCAACTCTTAAAAGTACTTTTTTAATATAAGAGGTCATGTAAAAAGGATTTTTAATACAAAGTATGAGTAAAAAATTAAAAAACAAAAGTTATCAAAACGGATCTTGTTAGATTTGTCTTATATTAATTAATATTATTTTAAAATGTAATTTATTTGTAAAATTATATAAATAAAAGAATGTATGTTTTCTAAAAAAAATAAAAATATTTTATAATGATAACCTTGTAGTTTCAAATCCGTTTTTTTGTAATCCCAAATTGAAGCTTTTGCTTCTATGTAAAAAAAAATAACACTTTCAAGTTTTCAAAAGCCGAGCTTATAAAGGTATTTTTCGAGATTTAAATCTTTAAAATATAAAAGCACTTTCAAAAGTCAGGTCAAACATCAAACACTTATAATAACTAATAATTATAACAAAACACCCTGAAATAATATGGAACGCATAATAAATAATAAAATATATTAAACAACATACAAGTCCATATATATTTTATCAAAATGTGACGATGGCTTATCTCATCTCGTATCATGAATATAGTCATATACATGTTTCTGGATTCAATGTCACCCCCGTGACCATTGCCAACTTAGCTAGCTTAACAAAAGAGATAGAAAAGAAAAGAAAAAAAAAGGAAAGGGAAACATGAGGAGCAAGGGAAAACGTTACCCGATTCCCTCTATCCATTGCATCATCATAGGATCATTTCATTTCACAATCGGAGTCCCCCCTTCCTTTGATAAAAAAATTTGACGGTGATGTGGGGACGATGGTCGGTGCGTTTTGTGGCCCAAACTTAGCCCATCGTCTCAATCTCCACCTTCTCTCTTTCCCTCTCTCACGCCTCACTCACTCACATGGAGAAAACATATATGGATCCAAATAATATTCCACTCCACACACTTCTACCAAAGGTCGTGCTCACGACAGCCTGGAAATTGCAAATAAAAAGAATGCGGAACTCCCATTGGATGGATATGCATGGATTCACTTTGTCCCACCCCTTCACTTATCATGTCTCACTCCTTTCCCTTTCTAATCACCACACCAATATCATATTAACTAGGGGTGGAAGTTTGGTTTGCGGGTTGCGGATAACCCGCAAACCGTACCAAACCGCACACTTCGTGGATACCCATACTCACAATTTGTGGATAGTGGGTTGGGTGTGGTAGTAAAATATATTGATTTTTGTGGTTAGTGGTTAACCACTACTCACAGCGGTTCACCCACAAAATTCACATTAACCACATTAGTTATATTAGTTTGTGAAACTGGGAAGACTAAGAATTAAGGTAACCACACCCACCCTAATTTCCACCCCTAATATCAACCCTTCACATCTGGTTTTAATTAAGATTCATTCCAATTCAATTTCGTACCTAAGTGATTAACTGCGTCGCGAAATCGTATACACAATTATACTGATGATAAGACGAATAATTATATTTGATGTGTGGTATTGCATTCACGGTTGTTAAATATGCACAATACATTTCGTTTAGTCACGACGAGATAACTTGTGCATGTAGGAAAGGGGGGAAAAAAAACAATTAGTTGTGTCATGTGTGTGTTAATTGCACTTATGGTGATGGCCGGTCACGAGATGTGACAACCCATCCATAATCAGTCCTTTTCTCTCCTCTGTTAATTTATTTTCTTACTTCTTATTATTTGGGAAATGGAAGGAATCATCTCAATGATAGGAGTGGTTGAAATTATGTTTTGGGAAGATCTTTTTTTTTTAATATTCTAACAAAAAAAATTATACTATACATATTATGTACCTGCCTTCTTCGCATTGAACTTTTATCAAACTTCTCAAAGCCAACATTATATAAAAACTTAAAAAAGACACTTCACGAGCTACCCTAATGATAAATCTACAAGCCAACGTACTATAAATATAACAATTACAACTCAAATTTCGTGATTATTGTCATTATGGATATCATCACCTTGTATACCCAGCTTGTTATGTGTTTTAAATAACATGCCATTGTCATCATAGTTGATTGAAATAACCAAATATTTAGTATCTATGACTCGAATATTGAACTACTATATAACCAGAATTTACCTAAATTAAATTTGATAACAGGGTGTTGTCAAGATAAAACCTCAACTAAATGTGGCGAGTAAAGAGAATGCATGATTTTCTCATTTTCCAATTCATATGTGCCAGATGTATTTTTTTTTCCTTCTATAACTTGACATTCGTTCTCTTAACATGCTCGTTATTTGTAACATATATAACAAGCCCATTTTTTGTTGTTGTTCCATGTCTTCTTTTTTGATGAATGGATTGGGCTTTTCATTTCATCAAAAATAGGCAAACAACTTTGCTGGCAACAAGCTCTGCCAGCTGAGCCAAGAACCTATTGACAAGGTATTCACATTAATAACAATAAATCAAGCAAACATACTGCCAAAGAGACTAGAAAAACTTATCAAGCAGTACATGGTCCAGAAACGGCCACAAGTCCCCCTTAATCAAACGAATAAGCTCCTCCATGTCAAACACCTTTCCTCCAAACTTTATCCTGCATCTCTCCCTCTAGACAGCAGCAATCAGACTATGCCAAATTACTTTACCCACCTGAGCAACATCATTCTTCTTTTGGAAGTGCAGGGATGCCCACTGGAGTTCAGTCAGCCACTGATCCCCAGGAGAGCGAGTTGTATACATTGCAAACAGAGTTGTAAAAAGCTGTTTGTAAACATGACACTCTGCAAACAGGTTTGATCTTGTTTCCAAGGAAGAACTACAAAAAACACAACAGTGACTTCCTGTAGCTCCCCACCCTTGCGCTTTGTCTCCTGTCATAATGTAATCATTGACAATGAGCCAGACCAGAAACTGATTTCTGGGAATACAAGATCCCTTCCATACCAGAGAGTTCCAAGAGACAAGATTACTCTTAGGCCTGAGCTCCTCCCAGACTTTCTTTATTCGAAATGTTTTCATAAGATCTCCTTTCCAGTATACCCCATTAACCCCAACCGACAAATAGCTACGCATCCGGTCTCTGCATTTTAACAATTTGAGCCACAACCAGGACCCTGCATTAGAAGTGACAGTGCAAAAATCACACCTCTTGATTCTGTACTCCCAAACCCAGGCCACCCATAATGATCCCTGTTTCAATAGTATAGCCCAGATATGCCTTGTTACGCAAGCCAGATTCCACGAAGACATGTCTCTAAACCCTAGACCACCTTCCTTCTTAGGATAGGTAACCCTTGGCCAAGCAACCACAACTCTTTTCCTAGAACCATCCCCCACACCCCATAAAAAGTCACTGCACAGCTTCTCTATTGCTCTGATTACTGCTTTAGGGAGGATAAAAATAGACATCCAGTATTGCGTTAGGCTATATAAAACTAACATGACCAATTGGAACTTCCCTGCATAAGACAAAGCTTTAGCTTTCCAGCTAGATATTCTCCTTGTGACCCTGTCAATCAGAGGAGCACAAGCTTTAATGGTGAGTTTCCCTGCCAGCAAAGGGAGACCTAGATATTGAACTGGCAGCTTCCCCAGCTTATACCCTGAGTAATTAGCCATTGCCTCCTGCCATTCCTCACTAATTCCACCACAATATAACTCACATTTTGCTGGATTCAATTTGAGACCAGACATTCTCTTGAACTCAGATAAAACTTTCTTGATACACTATCCCAAGGTTAGATCCATCAGAAAATAACAATAGATCATCAGCAAACATGAGGTGAGTTAATCCCAGTCTCTTACACATGGGGTGGAAAGGCATTTCATTCTACTTAACTGTTTCATTCATTAAACAAGACAGAACTTCCATAGCCACTGCAAACAAGTAGGGGGAGAGGGGATCTCCCTGCCTCAGCCCCTTCCTAGCAGAGAAATAGGCTACTGAGCCCCCATTAAATCCAATGCTCAGCTTAGGTGTGTTCACACACATTCTCAACCAATGCAAGAACTTATCAGGAATTCCCATTGCTTGCAAAGTGTTAAAGAGGAAACCCCAATCAACAGAATCAAAGGCCTTCATTAGATCAACCTTCACTAAGGACCTAGTAGAGATATTCTTTCTACCATATTTCTGTACTAGTTCATGTGCAAGTAGAATATTCTCCCCTATTACCCTACCTTTAACAAAAGCGGTTTGAGATTCACTAATTATGCAGGGCATAACAGAGCTAAGTCTAACATCAAGAATTTTGGCCATACATTTATACAGAATATTACAGCATGAGATTGGCCTAAAGAATTTCATCTCCTTTGGGGACTGGACCTTAGGAATTAGAGCTAAGAGGGTTGAATTAACGCTTAGAGGTATATGAGAGACTCTGAAACAGTAAAGAATGGCAGATGTTACCTCCTCACCAATGATACTCCAAGCTGCCTTAAAGAAGCAAGCGGGGAAACCATCTGTCCCAGGGGCCTTCTCCCCATCGAAGCCAAACAGGGTAGACCTGACTTCATCAGCAGTAACAGTAGAGGATAACTCCTCTCCCTGCCCAGATAATAATGTTTTAATCAGAATTTTTTTGATTTGTACAACTTCTGGAGGAGCTACTTCAGTATCACGTTCCCCCAACAGTTTCCTATAGAATCTCTCTGATATACCAGACATACCATCTGTATCAGTTACCCTCTGACCATCTTCATCAATTAGAGATCTTATCATATTCCGCTTCTGTCGACTCTTGACTGAGTTATGAAAGTAAGGAGTATTCGAATCTCCCTCTTTGAGCCAGATTTCCCTAGACTTCTGGCAAAAAAAGGACTCTTCAGCCTCTCTTAGCACTTTAGCCTCTTTAGCAAGTCTAACCTCCTCACCAAAAGAGCTAGGTGAAGGGTGTTGTAAAGCCTCTGCCTGTGCAATCAACAACTCAGACTCCTTCAAACGAGCCCTTTCACTAAGGTCAGAATAGTCATCCTTATTCAACTTCTTAAGCAGACCCTTAAGAATTTTCAGCTTCTTGCAAACGTGAACTAAAGGTGAGCCATCCACATGCTCCAGCCATGCTTCCTTAACTAAGTCCATAAATCGAGGGTGCTTGATCCAGAATTTAAAGAACTTGAAAAGTTTTGGCAAAGATTTAATTAAACTATCAGAGTTTAACAAAATCGGGCAATGATCCAACACTGAAGGGTCCAACAGATCAACAATACTAGAAGATAATCCCTCAAACCACTTTGTATTCACAAAAACCCGATCCAATCTCCTTGCTATTGGATTTCCCAGCTGCTTATTAATCCATGTAAACTAGGGTCCAGATGACTTATGTTCTTCTAACTCACAGTCATATTGCCCCTTCCTAAAATCAGTCATACTACTTGTGAGTTGAGGCATATTTGAAGCCTCACTGACATCCCCAATGGCATTAAAGTCTCCCAGCACTGCCCAAGGGGTAGATTGAACTTGAAATCTACCCAAATCACTATAAAGAACTCTCCTATCCACTTCATCGTTTGATGCATAGACCACAGAAAGGAAGAAAGGAGTACCTGAAACAACCAACACATTGATGAACTGATCCGTCATATGGAGAACTGTGAGCTTGACATCTGACTTCCAAAGCAGCCATAGCTTGCCCAGCCCACTAGAGTTGTTTGCTACTTTTGACTCCCAACCAGGAAACCTCAAATTAATCAACTCATCCGCTTTATTTGCTCTCACCCGAGGCTCAAGTATACTAAAATATCTATACTATGTATATTAAGTAGCTTTCTAACAGCTTTATTCTTATCCGGGTCATTATACCCCCGGATGTTCCAAGTAAGGATTTACATCGCTTCTTCCCAGCTCTACCCCCTTTACGAGGGCCAACCGGTTCAACTCTTGGTGTGGCAGTTTTCCTCTTAGAACTTCCAACTATGATCCATGGGTTTGGCTCCTTAGCTGATGCATTCATCTGAGGGTATACCCTCCCATCTTCTGGTGAAGTAGCCCCACCAGACGATTGTTTAGATTGATCAGAACTCCCAGCCAGAGCTGGTGATCCCGAGACAACCTCAACAAAGCTAGCAACAGTACCCCCATTAAGCAAAGGAGTAGAAGCAACGCTCCCATTAAGATCATGAACCACAACCTCCTTCTCTTTAGGCATTGCAGCCACAACTTCACTAGCCACAGCATCCTCTTTAACCTTTTCAACCTGAGCAACAGTCCTATCCACTGAAGTCCTCTGAACATTCTCAACATTCCCCAACTCAGCACTTGTGTCCTTAGCCTCAGCTTGCTTAGCAGTCCCCTTAACAACCCACTTCTTAGTACTGTTGGCCAAATTTGTGCAATCATGACCATAAACTTGACAATGAGGGCACACCCTAGGCAAGTTCAGATACTCAATATTCACATCAAAGAAGGGATCATCATCAGGATAGAGGCGAACCTTCGAGGGAAACCCACATTCTGCCGATAGATCAACACACACCTTCTCAAATCCCAACTGCCCTCCAACCCTAGTAGTTTTATCCATCCAGAGAGGAGGTCCCACAGTACTCGGAATCCACTCCAATCCCTCAGTCGAATGATACTCCAATGGGATCCCCCAGATTGACACCCAGATAGGTAGAGTTTCGACCAATGGAGTCACTAGCTGAATTCCCGGAGTCCATTTCTTGAGGTAGAGTTGATTTTCCTGAAAGTGCCACGGCCCTGAGCGGAACACCCACTTGCTTGTGTAGGAAGAAGGCAATTGAAACACATACATCCGAGCTCCGAATCGCGAGACTCGTACCGCGCCATCTCTCCCCCAAATTGCAGTAGCCCAGGTTTGAAGTTGAGCTACCTTAGGCTGAGCACCAACAAATTGCCCGATGAGACAATCGCGCCAACGCTCTTCACCCTTCTTCTTCACCTCTCGGGGGAGTCGGAAACCATCGTTGACCAGCTCTGGAGATCGGAACTGCATCATGTTCTCCTGAGGGACATCGAATAGCTGAGCCCAAGTACTGACCCCCGATCCTTTGCCCGTCGTTGGAGCAGATTCCGACGACGAGGCCACCATCGCAATTACGAAGCGAAACCCTAGAGAGGAGAGAGGAGAGAGCGAAACGAATCTTTCCGTTCCATGTCTTCTTTCTCTCAATATTAGTGATTTAGTTTTGTGTTATTTTTCACTTGATGATTATACACTCAATTACTAATTTGTAACACATTAATGAAAATAATAAAAATAAGACTACCATCGTGAATATTCGTATATATATCGAACCCAGTTAGGTATGCATACAATTCTAATTTACTATGCAAAACTTGTGTGCGTAGGAATATTTTGTAAAACCCAGAATAGTTAAAGGTAACTGATACATACTATTTTGTTACCCAACCCTACTCATTGTCATCCGTAAATAAAGTTTTGTGCATCTTTGACAAGAAGAAAAGAAAACATCCATAAAAAAAATTGTATACATAATGCACATAAGTAGCTAGGGTAGTACAGAAGAGAACTAGGCACAAACTCATGACTTCATTCAATTAGGAGGTGTCTTCTCCCCCACATTATTCTTTATTAATTAATGCCACCCCATGACCCAACCACCAAATGGGTCATAACCTTAATTCAGTGTGTGTGTATATATATATATAGCTCACATACCAAAACCCACATTGCACCAACCTCCCTCTCTCTCACTCTCCTTTCTCAACACACACACCCATCATCCCTTCTACACAGAGATCTCCCTCTATCTATACACAATTAATCACCAAAAAAAAATGGCCAAAATTGCGTTCGGTAGATTCGACGATTCCTTCAGCTTCGGCTCTATCAAGGCCTATCTTGCCGAATTCATCTCCACCCTTCTCTTTGTTTTCGCTGGTGTTGGATCCGCCATTGCTTTCAGTAATACTTTTTTTTTTTTTCCTCTCAATCTCTCGTGCATTTTTCTAATTTCTTATCAAAACTGCCTACAATTGATGACAATTCACGTATTGTAAACGTTTTTTTGCCTCTTTTTCGATCAACTTGGTGGATTAATGTGCAATATGTGTGTTGTGGATATACAGATAAGCTGACGGCGGATGCAGCACTCGACCCAGCTGGACTCGTGGCTGTGGCTGTCGGACACGCACTGGCTCTGTTCGTCGCCGTCGCCGTGGGCGCCAACATCTCAGGTGGACATGTTAACCCAGCTGTCACCTTCGGATTGGCTGTGGGAGGCCAGATCACCATCCTCACTGGCATCTTCTACTGGATTGCCCAGCTTGCTGGCTCCATTGTTGCTTGCTACCTCCTCAAAGTCGTCACCGGCGGCTTGGTAAGCTTTTTAAACTTACACTCCCCCACTTTTAATCACAGCCACAAAATCTTAGCTAAGCTTTGAGCCATTCAACCAAAATCTCATATTATTTTTGGTTACTAAAACGTTTTGGATTTGGTTTCTGTGGTAAAAAAAAACCCTTTTGACTTGCTGAGATTGGATCAGTTCATAATTAATACTTAATTTAGTCCCAAAAAAGAAATCAAAACTATACTTGGAATATACCAATTATTATATATCAAGATTTTTTTTAAAAAAAGTAAGGATTTGAAAAACCGTATCAGACGGTGTATTAAAAAAAAACCAGTAACAACATATTTTATGCTGAAATCATGGTTTAACAGCAATTCAAGCGTTTCATACCGCTAAAAAACAACCTGTCGATTTAGCTTGCGGTAAATTTTATTGCTCGGACTAACAGTACGATACGATTTTACGAACACTACTATAAACCACACATAAATCTCGAGTACTGGCATAGATCTATAATTTCATGCATCTTAAGCTTTTGTTCGCGTTATATTAGGCTTAAATGGAGCTCTATGCCTCTATGACTTTCGATTAATAAGATCAACACAATTTGATCAGGATTAATGGAGTTAATCAAGATTTAGAGCTATAATTAAGGGTGTAATTTAACTATTCTGTTCCTTTATTATTTTTTTTTTTCTCCAAATGTTTTTCAGGCGATCCCAACTCACGGCGTGGCAGCGGGGATGGGAGCAGCACAAGGAGTGGTGATGGAGATCATCATCACCTTCGGGTTGGTCTACACCGTCTACGCCACCGCCGCCGACCCCAAGAAGGGCTCGTTGGGCACCATCGCCCCCATCGCCATTGGGTTCGTCGTCGGCGCGAACATCCTCGCCGCCGGCCCTTTCTCCGGCGGATCCATGAACCCAGCCAGGTCCTTCGGTCCCGCCGTGGCCAGCGGAAACTTCGCCGGCAACTGGATCTACTGGGTTGGGCCTCTCATCGGCGGTGGACTTGCTGGGCTTATCTACCCCAATGTTTACATGTCGTCTGAGCATATTCCGTTGGCCAGTGACTACTGATTTGGGCTTTGGGAGATGGGCTAGTTGGGCCTTGCAATTTGAAATCTCTGGTGTGGGGTTTTTTTTTTTTTTTTTTGTGGATCGGCAGGGGTTGGGGATAATTAAAAAAGGAAGGGTATTAAAGAGGTTATTTATGCCTTTTTATTTACCTTTTTCTTTTTTTTTTAATTCAAATGGGGAGGGTTTGTTTCTTCTTCTTCTTCTGGTATTTATTTTCAATGCACTAGGGTCCTATGTGTGTTGGGCTCTTGTTGAGTTATTCACTTGTTGATTAGTGACAATGAATGAATTTGAGCATTTTACGGTCTCCAAACACATCTCTCATTCTCATTTAGATTTGTCAAACTCCTATTAAGAACTGTAAAATAACTCATCGTCGTGGTACTTAATCAAATATGAATTGGTTTGATTGAGAAAAATTCGATCGATAATATTTTTGGGTGGGTTTTCCCCAAACCCGACAAATCTGAATATGTGTTATAAGTTATAACTATGTTATCGACTCATTCACTTTAACACTTTGTTCATTCACATCTTTAAAATATTATAATTATCTTTTAGATTTCAAATCTTGTTCATTTTCTCTCAATTTTATAAACAATGCGACAAAAAAATTTCATTTAATAATGATATTCGAAGAAATTTTTAGATGATATAAAAAAAAATTATACATAGTTGTTCGAGGATGGTGCGGGTGGATTTCCGTGAACCACATATTGATTGGTTTTGGTATGATATATTATATTTTCATATAATTTTGGTTATGAGGATGGTTAAATTTTAGAATCATAGTTCGAGAATGGTATATATGAAAACAAGCCACATCCGATCTCCTTGCAATCGCAACTCCGATTCAACTATTACAATATTCAAAATCTCGTAACCTTGCTTTCGTTGGATGTTTATTACTCTTGGTGATCCCTTGCGTGATTATATTGTACATATTCACATTTGCAGCTCGAGAATCGGTTGTAATCCTTGGTAGTGAATAACTGAAGTAACTGTTATGGGACAATCCAAGTACCACATCGGTTATACAAGGGAAGGAACCCTTGTATATTAGTGTCCACCAATCTCATTAGTACGAGGCCTTTTGGGGAGGACACCCAAGAGTAAAACCGTGCGGGCTTGGCCCAAAGCGGACAATATCGTACTAATTGAGCACCCCGGTTTGACAAGTGGTATCAGAGCCGCGACTGGAAATCAGGCTGGGGTTTTCGATTCAGAAGAATGACGTCGGTGAACATGAAGATCGAAAAGTTCACGGGGAAGAACAGCTTTGCTATATGGCAGATCAAGATGCAGGCTTTATTAAAACAGCAAGGGCTGTGGGGGCCGCTGTCTGCGAAACAGAAGAAGGCAGCGGTCGATGACGATGAGTGGAATACCCTGGAGGAGAAGGCCCACTCGACCATCATGCTATCGTTGTCTGATGACGTCATCATTGAAGTCGCTGCTGAGAAGACTGCCGCGGGCTTGTGGTTGAAACTAGAGAGTCTGTACATGACTAAGTCTCTAACCAACAAGCTGCATCTCAAGCAACGGTTGTTCAGCTTGAGGATGCAAGAAGGTACGCCTTTGAGGGAACATCTCGAACAACTTAACTCTATTTTGCTGGATCTGCGTAATATAGATGTTCAAGTTGATGACGAGGATGCTGCCCTAATCCTGCTGGTTTCTTTGCCGAGTTCATATGAGAATTTCGTTGATTCTTTTATTGCCGGTAAAGAAAGCGTGTCGTTGGAGGATGTCAGGTCTGCTCTTCATACGAGAGAGATCAGGCATAAGGCGTCCGGATCTGGTACAGGTGGTGAGGCATCGGGTTTGGCTGTTACAGGTGGAAAGGGAAAGAAGAAATCTGGTAAAGGGAATTCGAACAAGAATTCCAAGGGTCCCGGTCCACAGCCAGGTGATGCTTGCCACAACTGTAAGGAAGTGGGGCATTGGAAGTACAACTGTCCCAAGAGAAGAGGGCAACAGAAGAAACAAGGTTCAGTTGCCGTGGCAGAAGTGGACAACAGTTCTGAAGACGATCTCGCCTTGGCTGTAGATGAGAAGACACATCGTGGGGATGTGTGGTTTCTGGATACTGCAGCCTCATACCATATGTCTCCGAGCAGGGATTGCTTCACAACCTACGAGCAGATAGATGGTGGTAACGTGGTCATGGCTAATGGAGCTGTCTGCAAGGTTGTTGGAATCGGGTCCATAAAGGTTCGGACACATGATGGTTCGTTCTGTACCGTGAATGATGTCAGGCATGTTCCAGGAATGACAAAGAACTTGATCTCCTTGAGTCTACTCGACAGCAAGGGTTTCAGTTTCAAAGGAAAAGGTGGAGTTGTGTATGTCTGCAAAGGTTCAAGGAAGGTGCTGAAGGGCGTGAAGCGTGGGACCTTGTATGCATTACAAGGGTCTGTGTTGTCTGGTTCTGCTGCAGTTGCATCATCTCAGGTTCATCAGGAAGATATGACCACTCTCTGGCACATGAGATTGGGGCATATGAGTGAACGAGGGATGCAAGTTCTGTCGAAGAGGGATCTTCTTTGCGGGCACAAGATGCAGAATTTGGAATTCTGCGAGCATTGTGTGTTTGGGAAGCTACATCGCAGCAAGTTTCCCAAAAAGGGTATCCACCGAACGAAGGGGATACTAGATTACCTCCACTCCGACTGTTGGGGTCCTTCACGAGTTGAATCCATTGGAGGCATCATGTATTTTCTGTCTATTATTGATGATTATTCGAGATTTACTTGGATTTTCATGATGAAGCAGAAAAGTGAGGCTTTCACGAAGTTCAAGCAGTGGAAGACATTGGTGGAAAATCAGACCGGGAAGAAGATCAAGAAGCTGCGAACGGATGGTCTGGAGTTCTGTAATTCTGAGTTCAACGAATTCTGCAAGGATGAAGGGATTGCCCGTCATCGGACTGTGAGAGATACACCCTAGCAGAATGGCGTTGCAGAAAGGATGAACCAGACATTGTTGGAGAGAGCACGGTGCATGCTCTCAAATGCTGGACTAGAGAGAAGATTCTGGGCAGAAGCAGTGAACATGGCGTGCTTCCTGATCAACCGTGGACCTCACACAGGTATTGAGTTGAAGACTCCTTATGAGGTGTGGTATGGTAAGCCTGCTGATTACTCTTCACTGAAAGTTTTTGGGTGTCCTGTTTATTATCATGTGGATGAGGGTAAACTGAACCCAAGGGCAAAGAAGGGTGTATTTGTGGGTTACGGAGATGGAGTTAAGGGATTTCGAGTCTGGTCACCTTCTGAGCGTCGAGTTATACTCAGTAGAAATGTGATATTTGATGAGAAGTCTATGTTTAACCCCATGTTGAAGGTTACTGTTGTTGAAGGTAGCAGGAATGTTGATAAGCAGGTGGAGCTGCAAACTCTCAAAGAGAGTGAGTTTGAGCACCAAGGTGGAGAAGATCAACATGATGAGGATGTGTCTGCAGAGCCAGAAACTTCAGAGTCCAGTGCACGAGCTCAACAGTCTATTGCTTCCGGTAGACCGAAGAGAGCGACTGCAGGAGTACCTCCACAGAGGTATGGCTTCGAGGACATGGTGGCGTATCCATTTCAGGTTGCTGAAGAAGTGGATGCAGGAGAGCCACAGTCCTACAGAGAAGCAGTTTCGGGTGGTGAAGCTGATCAGTGGCTTGCCGCAATTGGAGATGAGATGGAATCCCATGACAGGAATCAGACTTGGGAGCTAGTCAAACGACCACAGGGAAGGAAGATTGTTACAAACAAGTGGATCTACAAGAAGAAGGACGGAATCACTTCTAAAGAGGGCATGAAATTTAAAGCTCGGGTGGTTGCACGAGGCTTCTCGCAGAGGGAAGGAGTTGACTACAATGAGATTTTCTCACCAGTGGTCAGACATACTTCGATCAGAGTGCTACTAGCTATAGTGGCACATTATGACTTGGAGCTCGAGCAGCTAGATGTGAAGACAGCTTTCCTACATGGAGAGTTGGAGGAAGAAATTTACATGACTCAGCCAGAAGGATTCGAGGTCCCGGGAAAAGAAGACTATGTTTGTAAGCTGAAGAAGTCCTTGTATGGACTTAAGCAGTCTCCGAGGCAGTGGTACAAGAGGTTTGATAGTTATATGCTTGAGCTGGGCTATAGCAGAAGTCCATATGATTGTTGTGTGTATCACAACAAGGTGGAGGATGGTTCGATGATCTATCTTGTTCTGTATGTAGATGATATGCTCATAGCTGCGAGGTCAAAGTCTGATATCCAGAAGTTAAAGGGGCTTCTCAGTGCTGAGTTTGAGATGAAGGATTTGGGAGCTGCTCAGAAGATCTTGGGTATGGAGATTTACAGGGACAGGTCGAAGAAGAAGCTTTTCTTGTCACAGAAGAGCTACATCCAGAAGATACTGTCGAGGTTTGGCATGTCTTCAGCAAAGCCCTTAAATACTCCTAGTGCTTCAAATGTTCATCTATCCTCAGCTTATGCACCACAGTTGGAGGCTGAGAAGGAGTACATGTCGAGAGTCCCATATGCTAGTGCAGTAGGTAGCTTGATGTACGCTATGGTATGCACTAGACCTGATCTTGCACATGCTGTTAGTGTTGTCAGCAGGTTTATGATACAACCTGGGAAGGAGCATTGGCAGGCTGTGAAGAGGATCTTCCGGTACCTTAAGGGTACACCTGATGTGGGGATTAGCTTCGGAAGTGATATAGAGTGCTTGGTGTCTGGGTATTCTGACTCGGACTATGCTGGAGATGTTGACACGAGGAGATCGATGACCGGTTATGTATTCACTCTTGGGAGTTCTGTAGTGAGCTGGAAGGCAACTTTGTAGTCGGCGGTGACATTGTCTACTACTGAGGCAGAGTATATGGCATTGACAGAAGCTGCTAAGAAGGGAATATGGTTGAAGGGACTGGTTGGTGATCTTGGTCTACATCATGATCAGGCAGTGGTGTATTGTGACAGTTTGAGTGCAATATGCTTGGCCAAGGATCAAGTCCACCATGAGAGGACTAAGCACATCGATGTGAGGTATCATTTCTTGAGGACAGAGAAGAGGATTAAGGTGAAGAAGGTTGGCACCGCGGATAATCCTGCTGATATGTTCACGAAGCCGGTTCCACATGGCAAGTTCCAACACTGCTTGGACTTGCTGAATGTCTTGAGTGGGTGACTCCGCCCTGCGGGGCATTGATGGCGGGAGAGAGAGAGAAGGAGCAGAGTACATCAGAGATTTCAGAGGAAGAGGATTCAAGTCAAGGTGGAGATTTGTTTATATGACTTGAATCGGACTATCAGCCGCTACGACTGGTAATCGGGGGTCTCGCTGCCAGATTGGATTAGGTTTAGACCTACATGGAGAAGTACTATAAATACTTTTCATACTTCTCTGTAATCTGTAATCTCCTTGATATAGTGAAACTGGCTCTCTCTCGCCCGTGGACGTAGCTAACACACATCGTGTTAGTGAACCACGTAAATCGTGTGTCTGTGTTTTCGATTCTCGCTTTCGTATTCTTGCTTTGTCGATTCCAGCGATTTCCCGATCCGTAGCACCGCGTTTATAACAAGTGGTATCAGAGCCTGGTTCGGCAGATCCGGGGCGATGGACGTCAGTTCGGTGGACCCTCGCTCGGTGACCTCGGGGTTTGAGATCTGCATATGGTTTGGTGGATCCAGGAGAGATCCACGTTTGGGCTTGGCGGATCAAAGAGAGTTCCGCATTTGGGAAGCAGATCAAAGAGAGTTCTGCGTCTGGTAAAATCCTTGTATCGAGAAGCCCATCGATACAAGGCATCTGGCGGATCAAGATAATCGCTGAGGTGAGACACGATGTTCGTGGTCCTTGGCTTGAGGGGAGGATTGTTATGGGACAATCCAAGTACCACAACGGTTATACAAGGGAAGGAACCCTTGTATATTAGTGTCCACCAATCTCATTAGTACGAGGCCTTTTGGGGAGGACACCCAAGAGTAAAACCGTGCGGGCTTGGCCCAAAGCGGACAATATCGTACTAATTGAGCACCCCGGTTTGACAGTAACAATTGGTGAGACAGAAATGCATCACGTGATTGGTTTCAACAACCCAAGTTGATGATCAACTAAGCTTACATATAACATGTACAATATCTCAAGTAAAGAATTATATATGCTGTGATTTCTCAAGTGTTGCAGCAGGACAACATATTTGCAGAATGGTGAGGAGTGAAATCTCTATTCATCGACCATGAACTCAGGGGGCAGCACTTTCTCATAACCCCATTCATGGCCTTTCCACTCTGGCAATTGCTGGATCACAACCTGCACCAAAATCAATCCCATCCCCACACTAAGTCAAGCTTAATTGCAAACCATAAATGGCACCATTAACTGAGTAAAAACATATGTAAACAACTGATGTTCATGTCAGTAGCCAGCTAATAAGATGTGGATGGAGAAGTTCACAAACCAGCCCAGTAGAATCTGGTTCCCCAACTGTGGTTTGACAGGCAAGTCTCCAGTTTTTAGGCTTCTGTTAAAAATAGAAGAACTATAATCATGTACCAAACAAGTCCTTGCTAATGTGGTATATGGGGAAATGTCAAATGTCACATACCTTCTTGAGTTTCTCATTCTCTTTATCAGTGCGAGGGCTCAGGAGCTCCTTCCCCTGTACAACCTGGAAGAAGAAGGGTCGATTTATTCAACAGAGGGGAATTGTGTGATACCGGTTCGATACCAGTCAAATGCGAAATCATACCTCGACCATGCAAGTTGCACAAGTTCCTCCTCCAGCACAGTTCAGCAGAGGCCTAGCCTGTCCAGGAATGAAGAATGAAATTTGAGGAAATGGGGGGAAAATATGGAGCTGAAAGAAAGGGAAGTTGTGGGTGTTTAGACCTACATAGGGACCATAGAGCTCAATGTTAGAATCCAGCATGATGTCTCTAAGCTTCTGCCCTCCAATGGCTCTCCTCATATGCACATCTGGTGTGCCATCAGGCATCAACACCGACTGTACATTCATTCATTCAGATAAAAAAAAAAAAAAAACTTTGATTCTATTTGGTCAAACATGAACTCTGTCTATATCAACTAGCTAAAGGTTAGTACTGACTTCAGACAACTCACATGAACAAATGCCAGGTTGACCAAAGGCGGTTCGGTTGCTTCTGCGGCTGCTGGCGTTGCTTGCTCCGGCGAGCTCTCTGGGACAGTGCTCACTGCCCTTATCCTTGTTGTGGCAGTTCTGGAGGAAGAGAAAGAAAGGAGAGATCTTTTTGTGGGGATGAAGGAAAATGGAATGAGGTTTTGTTGGAGACTGCTAGAGGAAGATGGTGCGAAGGTTCCATAGCAACAACATGAAGAAGATGAGTTGAATTGGAGACTACCCATTTCTTTCTTTCTTCAATTTGGGTGGGTGGGAAGAGTGGCATTAACTATATGGAGTTTCAGATTTTCGTTGGCAAAGCGCAGGACAGGAGGATTTTGTTTCGTGGTGGGTGTTCTATATTCACCTTATCTCAAATTTCTGGACATATTGCCAAGTTTTCGCAAATCCAAATTAAGGAAGGAGAAGAGGCTGAAGGGGGAAAAAAATGAAAAAAAGCCGCTAGAAGGAGGGTTCGAACCTCCGACCTTGTGGTTAACAGCCACACGCTCTAACCAACTGAGCTATTCCAGCTTATTGATTAATGGTGCCAAACTAGCATACTTATTACTGTTGTACACTTGTGGAAAGTGGCGTTGCGTACTTACGGCTTGATTCGTCTGCAATTCTGCATCGTCAACAGCAACTCGTCGGCAGATGTGGCTGGACACTGTCATGCAATGCAAGTCTTATGTTTGCTAATTCGATATTTGCTTCAGTTTTACAGATCGACAGGGAGGAGAATTTCTCGCAAAATCCCACTCTCTCCTCCCCGCCGAAGTCAGCAGCACAAATGCCCCAATGCATCTCTTCCAGTCTCATCTCCTTCTCTTGAAAGGAGGAAGGAGGGCGCTTCAATGAGGGAGAATGGCTGTGGTGGTGGTGGTGGTGGTGGTAATTTTTCAGGGTTTAATAAGAAAAGGGCTGAGGGTAGAGATGAAAGTGACCCGCCGAGGAAGAATCTTCACTTGAAAGACCGAAAGCTCAATCCTACTAACAGTATCTCTTCTGTACAGACTATAGGTATCGAGAATATTGACTTTAGTCTGCGCATTTTACATTTTTTTATTTATTTGAACCATTGAAAATTTTACTGACTGTCAATAAGATGGAAGCTTGACTTCATGGGCAGTGATGGTTTTGGATAACCATAGGGTTTGGTCAAAACTTTGGTGTGGTTCATGAATATCAATTTTGGGATTCAGTTATGTAGAATGTGCGAGGAAGAGAAGCTCCATTGTTGTTTTTGTTTGACTTGAATTAGCTAGTGTAACACTGATATGCTGTGGTTACCATGTACCTAAGCCAGTTTTTATGCTCTTCAGGCCACAATTGTTGGACCATGATCAGGACGCAATTGTAGAAAATCAAACATCGTTTGAGTAAATTCTTCAATCCGTTTACTGCTATTGGTGGACAGATTTTCTTGTCAAAATATTGGGAGAACCTTCATGGTTCTGACGGATGCTTGCCTCAGAATTGTGAGATACAAATGCAATATCATCCGAGTGAATTCTTCAATGTATTTACTTTTACTATTACCTTAGTTGTTGCTGATATTAATGGAACTCAATGTACTCCAGATCCTGGGAACAGGAATGGATTCTCAGGATACTTCACCTTCGGTGTTGCTCTTCTTTGACGAGCAAAGGTTCATTTACAGTGCTGGGGAGGTAAATCACTTGCAACGAATAACTTCCTTTGTGCTTCTTGCTTTTCCTGGTACTTGTTGTTCCTTATTTTGTTCGAAAATTTCCAATGCCACTATTTTTATTTTTTGGAGTTGTCTTCTGGCATCATCGGTACTGAATACGAGCACTAGAAGCTAGGTTGTTCTCCCAAGCAACTTGATGTTATTTGGCATGCTTCTGTAAAGTGGTGACTAATCATTTGAGATTTGTAGATGAGGGTCATAATCATATAGTTGAACTTTTGAAGCTAGCTTATGTCACTTTAGACTTCTTGATGAACTCATGGTGTACTGCAGATAAATATTGTCTATAGTCCCAAGGTCAATTTGCCTGGGTCTGAGAAGTTGTAAAAAACAGGAGTTTGCTGTCTGTTGGCTTCTATTGTTGCAGCCTAATATTGGTATCAGGCAAAATCCGCATTTGATTAAAGAATGTCCACCATGTGAGATAGGAAAAAGAATGTGAAATCGATCTTTATGAGCATGTGGGAACGTCAGTTTGACTCAATATTTGCATATATCTGCACCATGTGTAGGGGTCGCAGCAATTCTGTGCAGAGCATAAGATTAAGCTATCTAAGTTATGGTTTAACCCAAGATAGTATTTGTTTGTTTTTTATGAATGGTTGGATTTTATTTCATCAAAATACCATCTGTTACAAGATGTTTCTGTACACCATCAACCAATCAAAACAAAACAGATACAAGTACAACAGATTACAACCAGAGTAACTAAATGAGACTCCTGCTTTTCAACAGAATCATAGTTTGCGGGAGCTAGCTGCAACAGCAAACTTCCCATCACCATCCAGCTTTGCCTGCAATACCTTCTGCATCTTTTCCACCAGCCCCATGCATTCCAGCTTCTTCCCTCCAAACAACCTTCTACCCCTGTAACCCAGTCCTCATAAAACTGAACAGGCCAGGCCACCCAGACTACATTCCAAATCCGTTTCACATAATTACAGGAGAAGAACAAGTGTTCTCTCGTCTCCTCCTCAGATGAGCACAAAGGACAGAGAGCACAAACATTTGGATTCCAAGTCTTAACCTTTGACAATGTAGCAATCCGGTCAAGCATAACAAGCCAAACTATGAATGAGTTTCTGGGGATCATACCTGAGTGCCAAACCAAAGAACTCCAGGTGACTACTTGTTGCCTTGGCCGTATACTCTCCCAAACCTGAGACATGTGGTATCTATCCATCAGCTTCCCCTGCCACTCTACCTCCTGCCTCGTCATTCTGAAGTGATGTCTCACTTCAGGTCTTAGCTTCAAGATTTTATTCCAGATTCACGACCACTTTGTACTAATCTCCCAGATGCTAATGTTCATGAGTCGATATTCTTTTATCCAAGCAGTCCAGAGGGTCTTTTGATAAGAAATTACTGCCCACAGATGCCTAATTAAACATGCCTTGTTCCATGTATGTAAATCCTTAAACCCCAATCCCCCTTCTTATCTTGGAATAGCAACATACTTCCATGAAACTTTTGCCTTTTTCTCCTGCTCAATATTTCCCCATAAGAACTTAGAACACAGCTGCTCTACCTCCCTTATGACTTTCTTAGGTAGCTGAATTACACTCATCCAGAAGTGAGTCGGGCTTGCTAACACAGCAGTGACTAGCTGGAATTTCCCAGCATAGGTGAGTGTGAGAGGTTGCCAGCCCTGTATTCTTTGTGTAAACAAGTGTGTTGCAGATATTATGAGGGGAAAAAAAAAAAAAAAAAAAAAAAAAACATGTGTGTGGCAGGTGTTCTTTTTACTGCCATCTGCATTCTCTCCCTTAAGTCTTTGCTTGGCCAATTATGATCCTGATCGGGTGAGGAAACTGAATTCTCTATGCACATATTTTTGTCTCAGATCAATCTTGTATTTCTCTCCGTTGTTTGCTTGGAAACAGCTGGTGGAATTCCAGGACTGTTGTTAACTTTAACTGGCATTGGAGATAAGTGAATGGTGGTAAGCATTGGTTCTGACACAAGCAAATCAATGGACCCTTTTGTGCTCGTTGAGACGGCGAAGATGAAGTCATCAAAATATCGGCGCATCTTACTCCGAAGGAGATGTTTTTCAGAAAGATCTGAAGTAAACCTGAGTGGTATGTTGGTGATACATATACTTCAGCTAACTGCCCAAAATTATGAGCAAGTTTGACCCTGGAAAGACCAAGTCCCTCGGTTTGAGACCCGGGCCCATCTATAGCGAATCTGGGAAATCTGTGATGTCAGACCGCAACAACATCATGTTTCACCGGAAAGATGTGATGGGTCCTCATGTTCCAGGTCGCATTATGTTCCTTTTGACTGCCAAGCAGAGGCTCATGTAGATGATCTGTTATAAATGGCACCTCCTGATGGTTACTGCTCTGGTGATTCACCAGAGGATGATCATACAGTAAATTATATCGTCCATTTAAACCCGTCATCTGTCAATGCAATCCCAATTATGGGAAGTGCATAGGGAAATTCAGTTCAGCACAACATGTTGCAGCTGGGCACCAAACGTGAGTGCAATTTGTTGAATGTTGTCTGATGGATGGACTGGATCGGCATGTGCTTCATTTTTTGCTCCCCTGTAACTGTTTTTTGTTTTGTTCTGTTAACAGGCTAAATGTGGAAATTCCTCTTATGAAATCCAGAGAGTTGCAGCGCACGACTTAATTACTTGTGCTCCAGTTGTTTCCAGCCCCGGGATTCTGGTCACTGCAGCACATAAATAACAGAACGTTAGACTCTTCGAGCGAGGTTGGTCTAACTGGATTGCAGTCTGCACTTCTAGATTCTTGATAGCAATATTTTATGGACCCTTCTATTTCTGGGTTTTCGCAGGATGTTCCAACCATGGCCAACTATACCATATATCTAACGAAAATCTGCCTAAGGCAGGATCTTTAGAAACTTGGGGGACTTGCTCGGAAGTAAACTTGCTCCTTTTTCTCATTCTAGTAGCTTTTCTTTTCGCAGTTGTTAACTTCGATGTTCACGACTTGGAGATCTTCCCACCAAAAAACATGTCAGGGTTCAACCCTGTCGTCTTCCAGACCACACCAACTAAACATTTTCAACGGGCCCTCTCCCTTTTTATCCCAAGGTAAACGACGCGGCCGTCTATTTTGTTCCTTCTTATTTTTATTGGCTGGGATTCCTTCAGGATGCTTTTGTCCGTTTAAAACTTGTTTTGCTCCTCCCCTGCTGCTAACTTGTTATTTGGATTCCAACCAAACTCCTTTGACGACTATTCGGTTGCGTCCTTGTTTTTAGCGGTTTCTTAGAACTTGTTGTTTTCTTCTGAATAACGACAACTGTTTTGCTTTGTGAGACACTACAAGCAAATCAGAAATCAGACATCAATCCATCATTATCAGCTCTTGGACGGAATGATCCCAAGAGCACAAAAGTACTGCATAATCCCAGGGAATATAGGAAAAAAGAAAGGAACAGGTTCTTGAATACAACTACAACTTCTTGTCCTGTTCCCAAAATTAGGCGGGTGGATGGTTATTTTCACGCATCAGTACTAGGCGGGCACGCCAGTTTAATGATGTCGATGATTTCTAGGAGCTAGCGTTGTTTGGCTATGGATGCGCCCCCCATATAAAAGCAGCTAACATGGTATTTAACTGTTCTCAGGAAACCACACCAAAAATCCCAAAACAAGGCAGTAGTAGAAAGCAAGGGGAGGGCCGAGGGAAGCCATGGCATGCAGCTCAGTGGCGGCATCTCCGGCAGGTACAGCTTCTACAACGCAGCACTTGTTGAAAGAGCACTACAATGGGCTCTGGCGTTCGGATTCAGGCAAAGACTTGAGTAGGTGTCAACAAGCTAACATCCGGAGGTCGTATTCTGACGATCACCTATTATTATGCAAATCCGTGAACTGCAATATACGCGCCTGCTCATCAGTGCAGCCTAAATTGAAGAGCAGCCGTTCGTTTGGATTCCCGTTATTCCAAATGTCGGGCAATTCTTCCTTCATCCCAGACCCAGTTAAGTCCCTTCTACTGTTTGACCCATTGTCGACGGCGAGGGAAGAGGATCATCGTGATCAGGAGGAGGTGGCAAGCACTAGTGAAGTCGAGAGGTCTGAACAAGAGAGCAGGGAGATGATAAGTAACGACAACATCGACGAGGGGGTTAAGAGAGCGAATTGGGTGGAGAGGCTCTTAGAAATCAGAAGCCATTGGAGGAAGAATATTAGACAACAGAAGAAAGATGACCATAACATGGTCATGGACTCTTCTTCTGATGATGATCATCATCATGTCGATAAAACTGGTTGTGACTATGATTGTTATAATGGTGATGATGAAAATTCTGGTTGTATGGTTGATTACAATAGCTCAGAAGAAGAAGAGAATGAGTACAATGAGAGGGAGACCTTCTCCAGACTCTTGACGCGTGTTCCTTGGTCTGATACTAAGCTGTTCTCCAAATTGGCTTTCTTGTGCAACATGGCTTATGTTATACCTGACATTAAGGTACCTAGGGTTGAACATATTCTCAAACTTGGCTGATTTTGGTTTCCACTGTAACTATATTGTTTTACATTTTGTTTACTAATGTCTTCTCGTACATATGCAGGCCAATGATCTGAAACGACATTATGGGCTCCAGTTTGTGACATCATCTTTAGAAAAGAAAGCTGAGGTGGCTGCAATGAAAGCGAAGCTTGATGACGGAGATTCTACTTATGTTTTACCTGCAATTTCTGAGCAACCTAGTGGGAGCCAAGAAGAGCACAAGTGTCGTCCTGAAGTTGCTTACGAGATTGCGGTTTCTGCAGCTTCTTATGTTCAATCACGGGCGAAGGAAATTCACTCAGATCAGAGCTCTTCTTATTCAGACCAACCTCATCCATTAAACAAAAAATCACCGTCGGAGGTGGCAGCATATGTTGCTGCATCAACTATGACAGCAGTTGTTGCAGCAGGAGAGAAGGACAAACAGGAGACCGCAAATAACCTCCAGTCCCTCCAGTCATCCCCTTGTGAATGGTTCATTTGTGACGATTCCAGTACTTATACTCGTTCTTTCGTAATTCAAGGTTCAGACTCCTTTGCTTCTTGGCAGGCAAACCTCTTCTTCGAACCTGCCAAGTTTGAGGTATGCCTTCTATCCATAGGTAAAATAAAACATCAACAGATATGAATAAATTATAAGGCGGACACAAAAGGTATCTATCGCTGAATAACTTGTCTTCTCAGGGAACTGATGTGCTGGTTCACAGAGGGATTTATGAAGCAGCCAAGGGAATATATGACCAATTTATGCCAGAGATTATGAGTCATTTGGAGAGCTATGGAGATCGTGCAAAGCTGCAGTTTACAGGTCACTCACTAGGGGGTAGCCTATCGCTTCTGATCCACTTGATGCTGCTGACGAGGAAGGTAGTTACGAATCCATCTATCCTCCGACCAGTGGTCACTTTCGGCTCCCCTTTCGTGTTTTGTGGGGGTAAGAAGGTGCTCAGCAACTTGGGATTGGATGAATCGCACATTCACTCTGTTATCATGCACAGGGACATCGTCCCAAGAGCTTTCTCCTGCAACTATCCCGACCATGTGGCACTACTCCTCAAGCGTTTGAATGGAACCTTCAGATCCCACCCTTGCCTTAATAAGCAGAAGATGCTGTACTCGCCTCTCGGGAAGCTGTTCATCCTCCAGCCTGAAGAGGAATCATCCCCTGCACATCCTTTAATGCCGTCGGGAAGTGGCTTCTATACTTTAGATGATCCGAAGCTTGGGAACTACTCCGATGGCAACGACTCCAAGTCCTCCAAGGGTAGTGCCCTCAAGGCATTTCTGAACCGCCCTCACCCACTGGAAACTCTGAGTAACCCTACAGCCTATGGTTCCGAAGGCACAATCCTGCGAGACCATGACTCGGGTAACTACCTCAAGGCATTGCATGGCCTCGTGAGGCAAAAAACGAAAGCAACGACCATGAAAGCAATGAAGCAACTGAATAATAACGTCTTGTGGCCGCTACTAAAGGCACCCTCTCCTCATTCTTGGGATGATCAGTATTGTAACATTACTGGAAGTAACGATGTGGAGAACAAGTTGGTGTTGGTGAATAAGGAAGTAATGACGGGAGCCTGAGTTCAATTTTTTTTTTTTCTTTCTTCTTTCTAGGTTCCACTTATTAGTCATTCAATCTCCTCTTCATCATTTGCTCTATTATTTCAGATATCCTCCATATGTAGATCTTTTGTGAATTGTGATACACACGCAACGAGCTTGTTTGTCAATAATGTGATACGTATATTGATTCAAATACATTTATATTCCATCACTTAATGGAGCTAAGTTGAAGTTAGGGAAGATAGCCCCTCAAGTTTGAGTTTTCTCATTTAGAATTTTGGCACCGTCACATATTTTCATTCTTTTAAAATATAAAAATTGGGTTCACTGTCTTTCCAAATTGCAAGTTGCTTCTGGGTTCTTGTACTTTCCATCGCCATTCTGTTGTGCACATTGCCCCAAAAGTCCCAATGACAAAGCCACCTCTTGATTATTGTGGTACCTCCTCCCGTTGATCCGTTGACATTCAACTTTCTACAGAATACCTGACTTCCTATTTGTTAGACACTGTCAGCAGAGATTGTTGTCTAACATATGAAGAAGAAGGTTGAATCCAAATAGAGGAAGGATTGCAGAGTTGAAGAATGAAGGCGTTTCAGAAATGTTTGCGATTTTTGTCTTTCTTTTAAATGAACAAAGCTAAAGCTACGTAGTTTCATTTATGTTTAGTTAGCCATTGCTAAACTAGGTAAGTTTGTAATTAACCAGTGGCATGCTCCCACGTGGACTGGCGAGCTAATTTGAATTAGCCGCGTCATATGAAAGGAACAGTTGACCTGTAATTCCTTTGAGAGTTCCGCTTTCTCAAAAGCTTACTCCTAATGGTATCATAGTGGAAACACATCTAGGGTTACCATGAACACCCCTCCGTTGAGTAGCCATGGATGGGCACCGCCGTTGTCAGGAATTGGATCGACTGACACAACTGGGTCTGGGTTACATAGCATTCAGTTCGGGACATTTGAAAAACAACAACATCAGCTTCAAAATGCACCCAAATCTGAGGTCATCATCTTTGGTAATCCTTACAATCTCAACCCTAATGAGGCTCTAAATCAGTCTATAGGCACACAAGTCTTCGATGGAACTAATTATCCCATATGAGTAGTTTTGCCGTCATGGATCTTAAGATGAAGCATAAGTTTTGCTTCATCGATGGTAGTATACCAATTCTTCCAGCGACTGATGATAAATATTTGTTGTGGGATGCTTGTAACACATAAGTTTTATCTTGGATCTTAAACTTCTTGCATAAAGTAACGAGATCTGTAATGATTCGTGTAAGTGCTAAAATATTATGGGATGAACCGAAGTGGAGGTATGTTAAGCCTAATGTGATTAGGATTACTAATCCGGAGGACGAAAATCATAGATGTAAGCAGAGAAATATCACTATCAGTCAACATCATAACCTGATTAAGGGATTATGAGAAGAGTTTGCGTAGTTCGATCCTATAGTGCCATGTAAATGTGCCCCAGGAAACCACTATCCCTGGACAAGAAGGAAATCCAAGGAATCACGGGAAGAAATTTTCTGTTTACTATAAGAAGTACAATCACAAGGTGGAAGAATGCTGGAGAGTTAAAGAAGAAAAGGCACACAAGGAAACATCACTAGTTTTGATTTTCAGTATCCCAGACGAGCTCCAATGACTCCTCTGCAGAAGTAAGCTACACAAGTTCAAATGACACTCTTGGAGGTAGCACTGTAAGTTCATCCAAAACTGCGGTAGGTTTTACACATGAAGAAATGAACATGCTAAGGTACATGATGAACTCTGGTGCTAATAATGTTCCTTCACCACGAGTCTCTCCATCTATAACCCATAATGCCTACTCAGTATCTTAACTCGTACCACCATATCCTAATTATGTAGGCAAGTACAATCTTTCTACTTTTTCCTACCAAATTTCCACTTGTAGATAATCTGTGGATCCTTGATATTGGTGCCTCATATTTACTGTAAACTAGCTCTTTTTGTCAAATATAGAGAAGTACACAATACCTTTGTTCATCTACCTAATGCAACTTGAAATTGTACTTTTAATATTATGGTACAACTTCAGATTGTACCTATACTTTTTGTACAAATTCTTTTAGGGTTAATACCTTATTTTGGCCTGAACTATGACCATATAATCAACTTTGGCCCGTGGTTTCAGAAATTAACATCCTGGCCTCAACTATGTAGCATATAAACTCAGTTGGCCTGACAGATGGTTTGACCGTCAATTTGGATGGTCAGCCTCGTTGACCGTTAGTCAACACGCCATGTCATTGCCTCGCCAGCCTAAAAATTATTTAAAAAATCAAAATCAAATTATTTTCTTAATTTCTATTATTTATCATGTTCAAATTAACCAAAATTGACGGTCAAACTAACGGTCAATGGTGTTGACCATCCAAATTGACGGTCAAACTAGGTGTCAGGCCAATTAAGTCTATATGTTACATAGTTGAGGCCAGGATGTTAATTTCTGAAACCACGGGCCAAAGTTGATTATATGGTCATAGTTCAGGCCAAAATAAGGTATTAACCCTAAAAGAATTTGTACAAAAAGTATAGGTACAATCTGAAGTTGTACCATAATATTAAAAGTACAATTTCAAGTTGTACCATAAAGGTAAAAACCTATAGGGTTAACTTAAATTTGTACCTTATGTGATGATACAACTTCAAGTTGTAAAGTTGTACCATAACATAATAATACAAATTCTTTTATGGTACAACCTAAACTTGTACATTTAATGTTATGGTACAACTTCAAGTTGTACATTAAAGCAACAATACTGTATAGCATAGTAGAATTGCTCTAATATTAATAAGGTAAATCATTAATAACACAAAGATACATAATATTTAAAATGATAATTCTCAAGATTTTTTTACGGGAGATAATTATCAAGATTAATGTTCGAAAATCACTAATTTAATTGTTATTTAATGCGTAACTGAAAATAATTCATGATGAAGGGATAGAGCTCATGGTGTTTGGCTCTTGTTTTCATGTTGTGTCTAGTTAGTTTAACTCAAAGTAATATTCCGACATCGTCTACTAAGTATGATTTAAAACTAAAAAGAATTGAACTCCAATAAAATAAGTAATGCTAGTGGCTTGTTAGTTGGTACAAATATATTCATTACTAAATTAATTAGTCAATAATGATGTTAATTTTTACATAGTTCAAATATTAGGACAATTGTTTTACCAATAAGTTAAATGGGACGAAGGGAAAGGGATAAACCGAGCCCTAATTTGATTATTTTTATTATTTTTAAAAAAATTTCTAATAGAAAAAATATCTGAGAAGATTCTCGTCATTGCCCTTTCTGCCGAAATAGTTATGCTTCTTTTAAATTAGCTCAAACCACCTTTTTTTTCTCATACGATCAAAATCCCGATTTTGGTACGATTTTAATCCTGATTTTAAACGATTTTAAAGTCCACCGATTTTATAGTAAAATTAGGATCGGAATCCCTAAGTAAAATCCTAAAATCAAACGATTTTACGATCAAATTTCCAAGTTTGACTGCATTCCTTGTGGTATGAAAAATGAAATTAACTATAGCAATGATTAAAATGAAGTAGCATGTGAATTAAACCTAGAAACAATCCTCAAAGAATCAATGAGCTTCCAATAACCACTCTTGTCTTCCAATTCTAATTGAAACCAAATTCGATTGCTTATCGAGCTTCGAGTAGCTCATTCAATCATCTCAATCAACAATTTAAGAACCAATCGTTGTTAGTCATATAAAAAAGCCAAAAAAAACTACCCATGATGCAATTTAGGAACACATTATAGTAGACTGACAAAGAAAGGAATACTCGAACAAATGATTAAAGTGAAAATCACTATGCCCATAAATTATTAGCACACTACTTTAGTAATCTACCAAACTACCACTACTACTCTTCACACTTGGAAGGCCGAAATAAGAGATTACCTAAAACCAATGGAATTAGTTCCTTGAAAGTAAAACAATGGATTCCATGTCGGTGTACCAATAACCATGAAGACTCCAAAAATCCTAATCCATACATATTCAAGAAAATTCCATAAAGAGCACCAAACCTCTAGAAGGGAAGAGGGGAAAATCCTATTGAGATAAAGCAAAACAATAGCTATATTTCTCCACGCAAAACAAAAAAGAAACTCCAAAATGAATTTAGAATCTCCCAAGCCCAACAACACTTCTCACAACCCATAATCAAACAACTCTTCTCACAGCCCATATTTTAAAGAGCCAATTATTTATACCAATGATCATAAGCCTAACCAAAGAACATTGTTAGTGAACAGTAAACCATATTTACCTTTATATATTAACCAGGTGGTCGCGCCTTGTCGCGGAGCGGAGATGAAATTGACATATGGGCATGTATTATGTGGCCCCTTATAGTGTTTTGTTAGTATTATTAGTCTAAAATTAATTTTTTATTATTACTAGTTGTATTAGTAATATTGACTTGAAATTATAATACTAACTGAGAAGAGATATATGACAGTCAACATCCAATTTAAAATATTTTGAAATTTTTGAATATAAATGATATTTAGCTAAACCCAAGTAGACCCATTGATCATGGGTATGGTATGAGTGGCATATATATGGGTTTGGAAGTTTGTAGATGGGTTTTGGTAGGGTATTGATATTTACTTACGCAATCTAAATGTGTATGAGTTGGGTATGAATAACCATTTATTCGAGGGTATTTTAGTTCCACATACACAAATTAGACCTATTTGTACATCTTCAAAAGTTTAGGTACCAAAATTTAATACACAAAAATATTAGGTACTAAAATATAATGTTCCATCAATATTTTGAGGTACCAAACTATAATTTACATAGTTGAGGCTTAAAACCTTTAATGGTGATGTATTTAAGATGATAATTATTTACCTTTTTATAGAAAAATGGAAACTATTGATTTGATATGTATAGATACCTAGCCTAACATTCCATGCATAATTGTTAAAAATTCTAGCCCCGAGTGAAAAATTTCACGCCTTCAAATCCCATATTCGAAGATGACGACTTTCTAATAAGTAATAACCATATATATTTATTTTTAATTGGACTCGACATTGGGCTGAAAAAGTTTATAGTTTAATTAATAATTTTCTAGACCGTTGGTGAGTCGTGTATGGACCCGTTCATACTTGTAATTAGAATACATAAAAATAGTATACTAATTAGGGTTAGACAAAGAAGGCAAACAAAGAAATTAAAAAAGGGTTATGGAAGGCGAGTGAAAAATGAAACGAAGAGGAAGTAGATATTGGAAAGGTTTTGACCAATTCTTTTAGTTGGCCGTCAGTACAACAGTCAACCCTTTTCACCGTAGAAGTTTGTTTAGTATCCCGTAAATGTACAAAATGAATTTATAAATTTGTTGTTGCAATATTTGAGAGTTGTCTCTATTTTATTGTTTATTTAAGGTTTCACGTAATGAGCAAATATGAAATGGTGGAATCTTCTCCTATAGTTGAGTGATACAACATCTTGTATTGTACAAACTAAATCTATACTTTTATGTTATTGTGGATTGGATTCATGGATTGGTTCAAAAGGATTGGTGGATTGGATTCAAGTGAAATCTAAACATTGGATAAATATGTAAATTTAAAAAAATTGTAGGTATGAAAGTCTTATAAAACTTAGATACCAAAGTATAATTTTTCAATAATTTTATATTAAAATTAAATTTAGGGTATCAAAATGTTGAATATACATTATAATGACTAAATTGTGATTTAATTAAATTTGAGGTATCAAAATGTAACTTTTTAGGCAACAATAACATTACTTCAGATTTATATATATTAACTTTAAGAATAAAAATATAATAGCATTCATCATTGTATTTTTACAGGTACAAGGAGTATTCTTCACCACAAAGTACTAGAGAAATTGGATTTTGAAGAGTTTTATGCCTTTTTTACACGCTTAAAATGTATTCATGTTATAAGCTCACAAGTACTATTTGGCATATTTTATATGATTTTGTAATCTTATGTACAGTTGTAATTTTTGTGACAAGCCGACATAATAATAACAACTTTCTATGTTATTTGGGATGACGTACTTCTGTAATTGAAAAGACCTACATGTGACACTATTGTTGTCACAATTTTTCTTGTAACGAATAGTATACATTTGTAACTCATTTGTGTTGTCACCAAATGTATTTCAAAGGTTACCAGTTTAAGTTGTCACAAATGAGTCATTTGTAATGTAATAGTTTTGTCACGAAAGGAGGTTTTTATATGATACTATTGTCCCAAAATTATATTTTTGTCACAAAGTTATTGTTACAATTGCAACAACATAAGCGACAAATATTTATTTATCAACCATGTTAAACATTTTATTACAATATTTTCTCAAGGAATATCATTTTTATAACAAATATTTTTGTGACAACAGAACCTTTTATCAATCACGTTACTATAAAAATTGGCACGACTACGTATATCTTATGTGACAACAAATTCTGTCATGAATAAAACACATACATGTTAGTTATTCTAGTAAAAGAAGTGTTACATAAATATTCAGAGGTGTTGTTTAAAATGGTGTTGCATATGGGGTATACATATGTAAAACTTTTTTTGGTTGTTGCGATTAGTAAAAAAAGTGTTACTTATTACTTTAGGTAACACCACCTATAAGTGACACTAGTAAATGGGTTGCATATTACATAATACGTACACAACACTTTCAACACTTCTTACAACATATTTCACGTGTTGGCAAATGTCACTTTTCCCGTAGTGGCTAATGCACCTTTCTTGAACGATTGAGGGAAGGGATGTCGCGGTCGTGATTTGTCCATGACTCCTCATGATCTCCAGCTTTGTCATGAAGCCTTGGCAGTGCGGGAGATCGCGCCCTGTGTTCGTGGTCGCGAGCTTCGACATCGCGTATGCGATCATTATTGCAGCCTTAATCAACATGGCTTGCGATCCACCTAGGAAAACTTCATGTTCATTCTTTGACGCTCTGTCTTGAAGTTCATGCCCATGGGTAGCGAGATCGCCCCCGCGATCTCCTAGTTTCAACCCGCGATCTTTGTTTTGACTTTGCGGGTTGGCTTCTCGGTTGAGATCATACTCCTTAGGCTGCGATCTTGGTGCTTACTCCCTTTTGATCCTTTTTCCTACATATTAGCCACATTTTATCCCCTTTTTTGCTTGTAACGTCAAATGGACAAATGTGAACTAAAATAATATGATATGACAAAAGGAAGCAATCTAAACTATAAATTTTATTTTCTAAATCAATTCATGCTCAAAATGATAACATAACACCTAATAGATGAGGGCTAAAAAATACATGTTTGGTGTTATCAGATACCATTACTAATTGTTGTGTATTATGATAACAAGTCTGCAATCCACATTGTGGAGAATCATATTTTCCACAAGAGAAAAAAAACATATAGAAATTGATATGCATGTAACAAGAGAAAGGATCAAGATGAGTTTGATTAAACTATTTCATGTCAACACTATCAACCAGTTAGCTTATCTGTTTACTAAAGGTCTGGACGGGATGAGGATGAAGGAGCTGCTCTGCAAGTTGGAAGTGACTATGCCATCCACAACTTTAACGGGGTGTCAGCAGAGATTGCTTTCTAGCAGATGAAGAAGAAGGTTGAATCCAGATGGAGGAATGATTACGGAGTTGAAGAACAAAGTCATTTTTAATAAGAAAATGTTTTTGGTTTTTGTCTTTCTATTAAATTAACAAAGCTATAGCTACGTAGTTTAATTTATGTTTGGTTAGCCATTGCTAAACACTGTTATGTTTGTAATTAACCAGTGGCATGCCTCCACATGAACTGGAAAGCTAATTTTAATTAGTCGCATCATATAAAAAGAACAGCAAACTCGGAATTCCTTTGAGGTTTCTACTTTCACCAAAAGTTTTTTGTTTTTTTGAAAATGGATCGATTCATTCATTAAAAGCCCGAAGAGGCTGTGAGACAGCAAGGTTCCAGATTACAACAGATCAGAAATAACATTAAGCACTGAGAGCCATTCCGGGTGAAGGGTATTCATTCGACAATTCCGGGCCACCCAATCTGCGTTCCTGTTGTTACGGCGACTGGTGAAGAGAACATTGATCCGATCTGAACTGCCTAGGATAGCCTTGATAGAGGAAAGAATAGCGTAACATCTCCAGGGCCATTTCGTCGGATCTTCCTTAAGTGCATCAACCAGTACCTTGCTGTCCGAGAGAACCGTTGTCGGATTGATGTCTTCTGCTGCCAAAAGACATGCATCGTAAATAGCACAAGCCTCGGCCTCGATCGGGGAAGAACAAATCACCTTCCTCGCCCTTCCATCACAAATCTGTCCGCTAGAGTTAGTAATAACTACTCCGATTGCCGCCTCTTGTGAATCATAGTCAAAAGACCCATCACAAAGTATTCTCCGGTGATGGAGCATCGGCGGTGGACACGATTGTGGAGGAACGACCCTGGGGTGAGAAGAGGTAGAAGAAGAGCGGACGACATACTGAGGTTCAGCCGCATCTCTGAAGGCACAAATAGAGGTCATTGTCGGGGACGGGACAACACCTCTAAAGATGAACTCATTACGTGCCTTCCAAACATTCCAAAGACAGAAAATCTTCTGACGAATTGAGCTCGGGGATTCTCCTTCCTTCAAAGAGAAAATCCACTGTGAAAGATTCTGTGGATGGACATGATTAGGTAACACCTTGGCCCACGTTTCAGCGGCGTGCGGGCAAAGAAACAGACAGTGAATGGAGGACTCCACCTCTGAATTGCAAAGTTGGCATCGGGAATTAGGCGCACATCGACGATTAAACAGATTAAGCTTAGTAGCCAACGCGTTCCTAACACATCTCCACATGAAGAACCGAATCTTAGGAGGCAGATTGAGGGACCAGAGCCACTTCCAGAAATCCTCTGAGGCTGGGAAATTAAGATCTGGAGAGGACGTGGCCGCTTGAGGCAGCATTCTGGACCTCATACGAAGCCCATGGTAAGCTGATCGAACCGAAAAGGATCCGTCAGTGGTGAATTTCCAAGCCCATTTATCGCGACTTTCCGTTGGGCCAATATGGATCCTCGAGATTGCTTCCGCCTCTGCAGGAGAACAATGACGTTGGATAAGACTTGAATTCCACCTATCACCTTCCTCGTTCATCCAGTCCCTAACACGTGAGGGAGGATCCAGTCGCGTCGCAACTTGGTGATGGTGAAGGGAGAGAACCCAAGGATCACCATGAAACCATGTTTCCTCCCCGTTCCCGATAATTCTGATAGCACCAATATCCAAAGCCTTCCTAGCATCGCACAAGCTAGCCCATATCCAAGAGGGAGAACTTCCCTTCCGAGCTTTCCTGAAATCCCCATTAGGAAAGTAGAGGCCCTTGAGAACTCGAGCCCAAAGAGAAGAAGGTTCATTAAGAAGTCTCCATCCCTGCTTAGCCAAGAGGGACATGTTAAACAGATGAAAGTTTCGAAAGCCAATCCCTCCTTCCGCTTTCGGATCAGTAAGAACTTCCCCTTTCCTCCACGGGATCGATCTCTTCTTCATGGATCCTGACCAGAAGAAACGATGCAAGAGAGAATCCATCTTCTTGGTGAGGCAGGCAGGGAGAAGAAAAACACTCATGAGGAAAGTTGGGATGGCTTGAATAACAGCTTTGAGTAGTGTTTCCTTGCCCCCATGAGAAAGCGTGAGACTCTTCCATGAGCCAGCTTTGCTTTCCATTCGCTCGATAAGGAAAGCAAACGTTTCCTTCCTTGAACGGCCCCATTCGGTTGGCACCCCAAGATATTTGTCATGCAAGATAGCGGATGGGAAGTTGAGGTGAGAAGTGATGATATGCCTCAAGTCATCAGGGGTGTTCCTGCTGAAGAAGATTGAAGACTTCTCCATATTGACCTCCTGTCCAGTAAGCGATTTGTACCCATTGATGATACTCATAATTGCCTCCGCCTCCTCTCTTGAAGCTTTCCCGAAGATCACCGTATCATCTGCGAACAAACAGTGAGAGAGACGAGGACACTCGGGCTTCATTTTAAGTCCATGAATCAAATTCTGAGAGAGGCCTTTATCAATCAAGAAAGACAAAGCATTGGACATTAAAATGAAGAGAAAAGGGGAGAGGGGATCTCCCTGACGAATGCCGCGAGATGGAGAGAAGAACTCAGTAGGTCCACCATTGAGAAGGATAGAAAAGCGAACAGTACTGATGCACTCCTTCACCTACCCACACCAGATCTGATTAAACCCGTAAGCTTGAAGAAGCTCATCCAAACAGCTCCAATCGACCAAGTCATACGCTTTGCGCATATCCATTTTCAGCATCATATCAAAACGGCGTCCCACTCGGCGGTTCTTGAAGTGGTGAAGAACCTCATGGACAATGACAATGTTGTCTTGGATCATCCTGCCTCCTGTAAATGCCGCTTGCATTTCAGACACCAAACTGGGCATGAACGTCTTGATCCTGGTTGACATGATCTTTGACACAACTTTGTACTTAAAGTTACAACAACTAATTGGACGGTATTGCCCAATCCTCTCAGGGGATGACACTTTCGGAATTAACGCAATATGCGTGTCATTCCATCCCGCCGGAAGAGTTGTCGAGTCAAAGAAAGATATCACCTCTTTGCAGAAATCCTCCCCGATTGTGCTCCAATACTTCCTGAAGAACATCCCTGAGAAACCGTCAGGGCCAGGGGACTTATGAGGACCCAAAGAAAACACAGCTTGCTTGATTTCCTCCCTGGTCACTTGCTTGCTCAAAAACTCATTCATCTCATGAGACACAAGCCGAGGGAAATCATCAAGAAGATGGTGATCAAAGCCTGTATCTCTAGCAGTGAACAGGTCCTTATAAAAGTCCTGAATATGAGAGGACAACAGGTCTGGTCTCTTGATCCAGTTTCCTTCCTCTCCTTTCAAGCCAAGAATCCGATTGTGGTGTCTCCTGAAAACCGCTGAGTTATGAAAGAATTTTGTGTTTCGGTCCCCTTCAGCAAGCCAATGGATTCGAGAACGTTGACGCCACATTCTTTCCTCCTCCTTCCATAAAGCATCCAGTTCTTCAAGCAAAATTGTTTCTTCATCACAAACCTCCTCTGACCGAAACAAATGAGCAAGAGCTTCAAGGCGTTGTTTTATTTCTCCCTCCCTCTGGTTTTGGGCCTCAATCATACTCTTTGCCCATTGTTTAAGATCATCAGCACACCGTTTAAGACGTTGATCATGAGATCCATCAGCCGACCAAGCATTGAGCACAACCTGGTCACATTCTTCTTTCCCAAGCCAACGTTCATCAAAACAGAAAGGAGGGCGGTTCCATGGCGCAGGTGAGTGAAACTCCAAGCGCAGTGCCCTATGATCTGATCCCACATCACCTTCGTGAAAAAGAGTACCTTCATCAAAGAATTCACGCCATGATGGGGAGCACAATGCTCTATCCAGTCTTCCTTTAATTAGTTGGTCACCACGTCTATTATTCTTCCAAGTAAATTGAGGCCCTTTGTAGCCAAGATCAATGAGATTATTGTTGAAGATGAAAGATTTGAACGGTTCAACGGAGTCTCTTCTTGGCGGGTCGCCTCCACACTTCTCATAGTTGAACAACATAGCATTAAAATCTCCAATAACTACCCAAGGAACACTTGGATCACTCTTAATACAAGATAGCATTTCCCAACACTCCCTTCTACGACTAGCACTCGAAGGAGCATGAACAAAAGTCATAAAAAACCCACAACCATAATTAAGAAAAACATCAAAAAAATTCCGTCCGCGATCAAGAACTTGGAGAGAAACCCCTGCTGCCCACCAAAGAGCTAAACCGCCGGCTGTCCCTTCCGGGTCGACATACTCCCCATGCTGAAAATTGTTGTCGATCCTTTGTTCTTCCAAAATATCTCTCGTATTCTTCGTCTCCATAAGAAATACAAGAGAAGGGCGATGCTTCCTTACCATCCTTTTGAGATGGTTCTCTGTCCGGGGTTGCCCGATCCCCCGACATTTCCAACTCAAGCAACTCATTCTCCGCCTGGTGGCTTATAGCCGGCCACCGGCGCTTCAGGTGCAGCTTGATGCTGCTGATTATCTCCCTTTCCATAATCTTCTGGACCTCCTTCAGCCTCCTCCCTCCTTAAATTACTCTGATGTTTCTTCCCTTTTATCTTCATTATTGCATTACGAGGCTTACTTGCTCCTTCTCCAGTAGAAAAATAGGGACGCTCAAAATCCAGGGGTTGTCCATGTTTTCGTTTCTTGTGTTCAGCTTGCCCCTCCTCATTCCTGTGAGTTGGAAGAAGGCTCTCAATCTCTGCAGGCTTTTTGTTTAAATCCATCTTGGAATTAAGCTCCATAACCATTTGTGTCACTTTCTGTTGAGTTGGAAGCCCCATATTATTGTTGGATCCCAGGAGCTTCTGATGGGCCGAGAGGTAATGGCTTTGGTCATGGGCCTGCCATCCTTGAGCTAGATGATCTCCATGTTGGTACGCCATCTGCTGTGGAAAAAGGTAGGCCCACCTTGCTGCTGCCTCCATCTCTTCGTTGAGGTTTCTAGCCGCCGAAGATGTACCACTCTGAAAATTCGTCTGTGGTGGTAAAAAGGGGATGGCCCCATACATCTGAGGATTCTGGCAAGGTGAGGGGGTATGTAGCCGTTGCTGTTGGGGTCCCATGGCTGATCTCGGACTTGAGGAAAAAGGAGGAAAGGGGTGTGGAGTAAATCCAGGAGGACCTCGATTACCATGCCCCCAACTCTCCTCCGATCCCTGTGCAGAAGGGGTCGCCGGCGACCCAGGATTGAACGACCCCGCCGCCGGTGATTCTCTCCCTGGGATCCAAAGTTGGTTCTGCAGAAAACCAGGCGACCCAGTGCTAGATCCCGCGTCTCCCGGCGAGTGGTGAACCACCCTGCCCCTCGGTGGTGGTGGAGGTCGGCTAGCCTTAGTTCCCGCCTTCATCCAGGGAGTAAACCTCCCCTCCGGTGGCCCTGCAATTCCTGCTTCTTGATCCGCCCTTTTCCTTGGGCACTCAGCTTTGCTATGCCCATGCCTCCCACAGTAGTAACAAAGAACATACAATTTTTCGTACCTAAACCCAAGCCACTCTCTGACCCCTCCTGTCGTGCAGTAGGATCCTGGCGGAAGAGGTCGATTAAGATCAATTTGGATGAAGACTCTGATGAATTCCATGTAGCGATCCGGGTTCAGACCCCTCATGTCGATGTTGTGTATCTTCTTGAACATAGCCACAGCCGCTTCAACATTGGGAACAGTCCGCTTGTGATCTGGGATTCCATGTACCTGGACCCAGAATTCAGCCAGATTGAAATCAATATTTTGGGGACGAGTGGCCTGGTCCCATTGTTTGAGCTGGAGCATGCTTCCAGATATCTGCCAAGGTCTTCCTTCCCATGCCTTCTCCATTTCCTCCTTTTGATTGAAGATAAATATGAAAATATTTCTGGCCCTTGGTATGTCTTGGATCGTTGGTTCGCAGAAATGCGACCAGGCTCCATTAATCATCCCAGCCAAAATTTTCTTGTTAATTTCTCTATCACAGAAGAGTTTGCCCACAAGCCTCAGTTTGGGCTCGGCAAGATGCAGGGGAACATCATCAGAGAAAACAGCCTCGTACTCTTCATCAACCCAGCTTTCCTCTTGGTTTGCCAGGTGATGCATTGTTGAGCTCTCCATATTTTCAGAGAAGGTAGTTTGGGTGAAAATAAGAAGGATCAGATCTGGTTTCAGGGGAGAACTGAGTTCTTGGGAAGGCTGGTGGAACTGAATATAAATGCCCATCTCAAAACATCCAACCATCTCAAGCATTGAAGGCTGGTAGTCGTTAGGTGAGCTTTGATGGACCTTCACCATTAACTCTTTTTGAGGCTCGAGGGGTCTGTAACTTAGATGGAGTATTGGTTCTGTTTTCGGAGGTTTGAAGAGACTGGGGTTTTTCTTTTTAGTACTGACTACTGACATGAAGGGGAGGATAAGCTGATTTAAGGTATAAAGCATTGAATGGGTGAAGATTTTGTGGTTGTGGTAGATCTCGTTCCCCTGTACCTTCTGTAAGAATAGAGCATTGACTCTGGGTAGGGATTGAAGAACTAAATCTCTGTCACTGTGGTAGCTACACCATTTACTCTTGATGGGATCCTTCGAAGAGGAGATGCCCTGAAGTGAAATCTTCTCCAATAGGGATTCTATGGAGGTTGAAAAAGCTTCTCTTTTGGAGAAAGCATCCGGGAAAACAGATCTGGATTTTGGAAGTTCAGAGAGAAAAGAAGAAGAGAAAGAAAGTAGAGAGAGTCATTTCCTTGGGGTAGAGCGGGCCTTCACCAAAAGTTATTACTAGAAATTTGATAGACACGACACACTCATACCACTTGCCTTTCTTCCATCCATTCAAGGAAGAGAAAGTTACTATTATGTTTGTCTTCGCCCCACACTTTCCATATTTCTAATCACCACTCTAGCAACCTCTCCCATGCTCGCCTCTTTCAGTTCTCTCTCGCCACTTTAGGTTAGATTATGCTTATCCCTTTCCCCTAATTCCATGCACCACTTCAGCCAGCCATATCTGACGATGTTGCTTCCACTGCCTCCCCCATCCTAGTCAATCACGTGGTGCTTTCTAAACTCAGCTGCACGGATAATGCTCGCACTCTGAAATTGTGTATGCTCCATACATGATCACGGGAACCTTCACTGCGACAAATTTGACCTAAATTTTATTTTTTATTTTTGTCACAATAGGTATGGTGATATGACAAAAATAATATAGGTCATATTTGGTATGCCTAATGTGACAAAATAACTGTTGTCAGAATAAGTCGTCATTTAAAGTGAGTAATGTGACAAATATTTCGCGTCATAATTAATTTTGTCAAAATAGGTGTCCCATATCGGGATGTAAAAGACTCAATAGTGGCAAATTTCTTATTGCTAGAATAGTTCGTCATTTATAGTGAGTAATGTGACAAATATTTCGTGTCACAATTAAATTTGTCAAAATAGGCATCCCATATCGGGATGTAAGAGACACAAAGTGATAAATTAAATTATATCGTTAGAGTAACTTTTGTCATATTATGCATTCCTTAATTGTTTAAATGACAAAGTATTTTGTCACAATAGATAGCAATAATCTCATAGCGAGCTGACAAAAGGATATGTTCGTCATAATATAGTGGTTTAGGCTTTGACAAAAGGCATGTTCGTCATAATATAATGGTTTCATTTTTGACAAAATGCATTTTCGTCACATTTGCTTGTGTCAGACTGAAACCTTGTGTTAGACTGAAACCAATCGATTCGGCCGACACATTTTGGGATCGTTTGGATGTGGAAATTTGGTGTGGGAATTGGGCTTAATTCCCTCACAATGAAGTAATTGGGTCTAATTTCCATATTTGGATCAACTTAAATGATGTGAAAATTGGACTATGGTAATTGGAGCAAAAACATTGTAACTCATGACCAGACAAATGGTGCTGGTTCTTCTTCTTCTTCTTCTTCTCACCCACTGAAACTTTTTACATGGCTTCGGCCTCCCATGAATTAAAAAAAAAAAAACCGGAGCAAAAACCCACATAGTCAATGCGTTGGAATTGAGAAACCGGCACCCCCCTCCTCCCCGGTATTTCACATTCCCGCATTTATGGGTGTTTTTTCTTTTGATTTTAACCCTATTCTATTGATGGAAACCCAAAATTACCCTGCATGTTTTCCTTATCCATATTTCGTTCATCTTTCTTTTTTACCCTCTCTTTCTGATTTTCTGTTTGCTTCTCTTCTCTCCACCATTGTGCAAAGCGAAATCGAGCAGCCGGTACAGGAAGGGAACTGCGAACTCGGTGGGTGATTAGTAAGGCTTCACGGCGGCGGCGACATACAGCAGAAGAGGGAAAATGGCGTTGCTTATCCAGGTAATTTCTCTTTGCACTAGTAATATACGGTTTGTTGGTAACAAATTAGGGTTTAACAACATTCTAATCTTGCTTCATTCATCTTTCTTCTTTATTATCTCTTTCGGCTTTTCTGTTTGCTTCTCTCCATCATTGTGCCAAGCGAAATCGAGCAGCCGCTTCAGGAAGGGAAGGGTGATCTCCGTGGGTGATTAGTAATGCTTCACGGCGGCGGCGACGACATACAAAAGAGGGAAAAGGGCTCTGCTTAATTGTCCATGTAATTTCTCTTTGCACTAGTAATATACGATTCGTTGGTAACAAATTAGGGTTCAACAACATTCTAATCATGCTTGATGTGTTCCATTCGATTTATGAATAAAGGGCTTTTTCATCATTTGAATGTCGTATGTGTTTGTCTAACATTTTGAGAAGCCCAATCGATAACTATTCGATTGAGTTGATTGGGAGTGAGTTGAAAACTCTATTACTTGATGGGTTCATGTTTATTTGTTCCTATAAATAATCACTAGGGGTCATGTTTATTTGTTAACATTTTCAAGCTTGTATATGATTATCACTTCTGGGTAGGATTTTGTGATGTCAGGACCTCAACGCTCTCCTAGCGCCTATCGATTTTTTGAACCTTGGTTGTAAGTGCTTTCTGTTTTCCATTCGTTTTTTGATGTCTGGTGACGGATGTTATTGAGTCCTTGCTGTATAGTGTGAAACCATGAGTGAGTTAGTTTTTGTTGTAGCTCAGAGATCTTCGTGTGACAGTTTTAGTCACTTTCTTATTGTACATTATGTTTCTTCGCTTATGTGATATCTATATTTTAGCTTTCCATTCGTCTTGCCATGATCGAATTTTATGGCATAGGAAGTAACTTTTTGAAACTGAAACTGATAATATTGTTTACATTTTGACCTGAATTTTCCTGGCACAGGATAGCGTTTTCCATAGTGTGAAAACCAGGAGTTTCAAAATCGAATCCAAGAAAATGCTTCGAGCAAATCGGTTCACAAATCTTGTCTGTTCAACCAGAGCTTCATTGTTCTCATGTGAAGTCCAAGAGGCTCGAGCTCATCATCGTATCATCATTGACTTGAGGAGCTAGCCTCAGCTGGCTTTCGTTCGCTTACTTGACTTCTATTAGGTATTTATGTGCCTCCTTCCTAAAAGAAAATTATGAAGAATTACGACTATTTTCTTTCTATAATATCTTGCTATTGGAAATCGATGTTTGCTTAACGGAGTCCAAAACAATGGGAATTGTAGCTTGGAAACAAAACAACTATTGAGAAAGAGCGTGCCAGGATGTAAGTTTCCAACTTTTTATCCTTCACTGGTTCTTTCTCACCGTAGTTCGTTGTGGTTAGTTGATAATGGTTGTCACGTGATTATGGGCAGTACATTTAGATAGAAGCAAAGGCATACGAGAAGCATGTATCAGGCTGTGAGATTGTTTAGAAGGCCCAGAAGAAAAAGGTGAAGTTTGGACCGAAGTAGAACCAAAGATCCGCAAAGGAATTAGAATGTTTTGTGTCATGGTGGACAACTTAGAATGTTTGGTTATGCTAAACAAGTAGTTAGACTGCTATGGAAATGGTTGTAATGTTTTGGATCACAGACAAACTTTCCATTATCAGGATGCAATGCAGGAAACAATTTCGATTTATGAAATTTTAGAAGTAGGTCAAATGTGACAACAATGTCATGTCGTCACATTATGTACATTGTCTGAAAAATTATTCTCTTGTCATATTAGACATAAGACAAATAAACCACCTTTCATGACAACCTATACTCATAATATGCAGTTATGACAAAATATGTTCGTCATAATATTCAGTTATGACAAAATAATGTCGTCCCAATAAACACTTGTGACAAAATGTAGTTGTCACAATATACAATTATGACAAAATTTAATCATGTAATATGACAAACAATTCTCCCAAAATCACTAGATTATGACAACCGTAATGACAAAATATGTCGTCATAACATGACATTTCTGTTTGTCACAGTAGACTACCTAGAATCTCAGTTATACTAAAAACAAATGTGACAACCTTGTTTTGAATTTTGTTACATTTGACCTATCCTGACGGCGATAAAATGACAAACCTTTGTGACAACACTTTTTGTCATATTATACCTAATATCAGTGTTGTCAAAACCGAACCGGACTGCAATCCGAATTAGCGAGAGGTTTAAGGCTTATCGGATAACCGGTGATTAACCGCTATAAAATCGGTCATAAAACCGGAGATATACAAAATTGAAAATCGAAATTTTTTGAAATAAAACCGGTCATAAAACCGGAGATGTACTAGTTTTGAAATTGAAAATTTTATATTCTATAGAATAATTTAAGATTAAAAAGTTAGATTTACCATTAAATTTTTTATTGGAATCTGTATTTTATTGGTAATTGTGGCCCAAACGACCTCCAAAATTTATGATATTTGTTGTTATTGGACTTGCTCCACTATACAAACACCTACTCTCTTAAACACCACTTTATTATTAGGTAATAGAAAGAGCCATTCACACTAAGGCTCGAGAACTTTAATTGATCCCTCCACCCAGATCAAAATCCACCACTCTGAACAATAATGGCATCAACTTCTTCACTCTTCCTCTCTATCTCCTTCTTTTGCCCAAGCCATTTCTCACCATACCCACTGCTTCTGGTTCCCCGGATCTTCAACCCCGGCTCTACCTCTATCGTCTCTTCACTGCTCCCAACTTTCTCTGGCTTCAAATTCGATTCATCTTCCCGGCCCTGCTCCAATACCCTCCACCTTCTACTCTCACCTCCGTCGCTAGCGCCCAATCGGCGCCGCTGCGGGTGAGACGCTCGCTGTCGATACTATTTTGGCTCCAAAACCGCCGGCTCAGGCGACGCGGTTCTCCCGGTTAACCGCCTCGACCGGCCAATACCCGGGCAAACGCATTTCTTTCCATTTTGAGGAAGTCGGAACCGGGAGACTGTACGGGTCCGGTTAACCGCGATATGACCGGTCGGTCCGGGTTTGATAACAATGCCTAATATGACAAAATGAGTATCTAATATGACAAAATTGCCTCGTCATAAGCCAAATTTGTTGTAGTGCTTGCTGACCATGATGGATTTTCTCAGTACACTACGATGTGGACGGACGAATTGGTGAGCTCTATCAATTGTTGTCTTCTTTTGCTACCTGATTGTGGCTCACCTTTATTACTTTGCTCTCCCCTTCATTTTCTAGGTTGCAGGGCCTCGCGCCATAGTAGCTTTTCGGTTAGCTTGGGGAGGTTCTCAATTTGGGTATGGTTTGCTTTTCCAAGTTGCTAAACACTTCTTTATCTTATCAATCAGTGGATTCATATCATGAGTTAGAAGGAAGATGCACCTGGTGTAAATCCCAAATAAGATGTTAGTAAGCTATCAAGTTTGCATCCGACGGCGACTACAAATACAATAGCATTCATGTTGAAAACGTGACCATTAAGGATTAACTCCGATTTGAAGAGATTGATTCGGAGTCCTGACATGGCTTGGAAGCAAAGAAGCACGCCTCAAAGGTAAACAATCTCCCCTCAACTTTGGCATCACAAAATAACATAGTGTCGTCTGCGAATAAACAAATGTGTCACTTGCCATCTTGAGGTCGATAGCTCATATGGAACAAAAATATTAGACATGCATTGCGCATATTATCCAAAATCAGGGAGAACCCTTCCATCACCATGAGGAAGAGAAAATGGTGATAAAAAGTCTCCTTGACATAATCCCTTTTGGCCTTCGAAATACCAGTGATCTTCACCATTGAAAAGAACTGAAAAGCGTGGAGTAGAGACATGTTTCTTGATCCATGTAAAACAAATTCTAGGATTTTCCCGTTAACATTATTAAAAGCTTTCTTGATCAAGCTTCAGAATAACTCTTGGGGAGCCATGCTCGATTTGAGCATTGATAAGTTCATTTACCACCAGTGTTGCACCCATGGTCTGTCTCCCTTTGATGAATCCCATTTGAGTAGGAGAAATAATGGACGACATGAGTGGTTTGAGACATAACTTCAAGGATTTCGTGAGAATTTTATAGAAACCAGCAATGAGGCTAATTGGTCGTAGATTCTTAATGTCCTCGGCCACTTCTTTTTTAGAGATGAGAGCAATGAAGGTGTTCTTCAGGTAACGCGAGAATCTTCCACCATTTCTGAAATCCTGCATGGCAAGAAGAAGGTCAGCTTTTAAAAATGGCCACGCCTTTTAGAAGAATGTCATGTTGAACTCATCTTGCCCTGTGATTTGCTTCCTATACTCTCCATGATGACATAGTGGATTTCTGTCTCAGTGAATTTGGCTTCTAATGCTGCAGCTGAAGCTCTATCAATGACTTTTGTAGGGAAGATTGGATGAATAGGTCTTGTTTACTAAGTTTCCCAAAAAAAGATGGGTGTAGTAATCTAGAATAGCAGAAGATAGTGATCGTTGGCCTTCATGAAAACCCAATTGATTCTAGATTTAGATAAGAAATTCATGTGTCTGTTCTAGTTTGCTACTAGGTGGAAGAAGCTAGTATTGTTGCCACCTTCTTTGAGCCAAGTTTTTTGGGATTTATGCGCCCATATAATCTCTTCTCGAAGAAGAATGCTATCCAATTGAGTTTTAAGGTGACATCTATTGATATTTTCTTCCTTCGATAGTTGGTATGTCTCCTCCTTGGAGTCTAGATATTTGATGTCATCAATGAGCCTTTGTTTTTCTTCATCCACCCTACCAAATGATTGGTAGTTCCAGTCTTTCAATTTGGTTTTAAGAAACTTTAGTTTGTGCAAAGCATGAAACATAAGCTGGGTAGATGGTGGGAAGGATTGACACCATTCTCTAATACGAGGAAGGAACTATGGATGGAGATACCGCTTGTCATGGAACAGGAAAGGCATGTGGATGATAGGAAGATTTGCATACTTTAATGAAATGGATATGAGAGAACTGGTGACTGAGATGATTGGAGGCAATCCGAAAATAAGTTGTCGAAGGAGTACAGGGTTACGTTTGTTAATTTGCAATAGTAGAGGGGCACAAAACGCTATTAACCCTTTTTTATAATTCATAGTACTTTGTATTTACGAAAATAAAAAAAAACTTAATAAAGTAAAAGTTTGACATATTTTTGCTTCTAATGTTCATTAAACGGGCTTATCATAATTTTTTTAAACTTTAGGGACAAAATTTCATAAGGTGGGACCAAAGATAAAGAAAGTATGAGATGGCAGTAAAAAAAGAGTGAGAGAAATGAGCAATTTTTTGTGGTGGGTCCATCTAAATCTCTCCCTCATTAGTTATTGCTATCTTTTTTTTTACCATACAAACTTCTTTGTTCGTATTGGGTTTTTAACACCCCCCCCCCCCCCCCCCCCCCTATTTATCTTTTCCCCTCTTGAACTCAAATATGAAAAAAACTCAAAAGTTCGTGAAGAGAACACAAGTGGCATCCGAACCAACCAAACGAATTTCTTTCTTCGTATTTGGTTTGGTCCCCTTATTTATCTCTTTAGAGATTTGTTAGATTTGAGGACACCCGCAAGGTGGAACAACGGAGTCGCTACAGTAGTACTCATTGAAGAACAATCGAACCACATTAATGAAGTCTCAACAATTCAAATCAAGTTTCACAACAAAAAGGATTTTCAAGTTTACCTTTTTGTTTGTTGTTTCCCAATCGGTACCTATTCATTAGCCAACGAGTACATTTCATTATTGTTTGCTTTAACTTATTACAAAATGTATTTCCTTGATTCCTAATTAGATGTTTATATGTTCCTATTCATCAAATGAGAGTTAGCCCTGCATTTTTTTCAGTTTGAGTTTAGCGGAGCGAGCGAGCATATCTAGTAAAAACTAAAAGACTTAGAAGTGAATGTAGAAACTCTACTTAGAACCCAGGCATCATCAGCTTCACAACCATCAAAATCCTAGTCGGTGACACCTTTTCCTCTTGCTTTGTAGGGAACTAGATCCTCAAAAATCGAAAAAGCAAAAAAATCATTAGAACAAGATCCAAAACTGAAAACAAGGCAAATAAATTGTGAAATACACATGCATCTAATGACCTGGACCCTTACTAATCTTTGACCTCCGTCGATGGTGTGGTTGATGTCGCCTTGCCTTTCCTCCTTTATTCTATTTGTTGTCATATAGAATCGAGAGGGAGAGCACAAATTGAGAGAGGAAAGACGTTTAGCTCTGGTTATGCTTTTCTAGAGGAGAAGCAAAAATCAGAAGGCACGGAGAAGTAAAAGGTGAACAGATGGATTTGGATATGTAAAAGATTCACGTTTGGAGAAAAGGAAAGGCTGGGATTGGGAACTAAATGAGAGGGGTAGGTAAATGGGAAGAAGAATAAGGAGAGTCAAGAGATTGGATATTAACAGATATCGGTGGGGATTCAGAAGTAGGGATGGCAACAAAACCCAAACCTACAGGTACCCATCCGACCCAACCCTGTCAACGCGGGTAAAATTCGTGTTGACGGGTTTTGGGTCGGGTTTGGGTTTTAATTCGTTCACTATTTACCGGGTTGGGTTGGGTTTGGGTTTAGGTAAACCCACCCATGGCCATGGGTACCCGCCCACACTCATATAGTTAATTTTCTTGGTATATCTAATATTCTAAACAACTAATCTTATTTATGTTTGTGGAGACATGTCTAATTTTTTTCTTTCTAATTGTGTAGAATGAAGTTGATGTCATCGAGTGGAGAGTGAAGAAACTTAATTGAAAGGAAGAAGTTTTCAATTAATCATGTTATTTATGGATAATTTGTGATTTGCTTCAATTTTATTGAGTTTTCTAGATTGGTGTTGAACAATTTGTATAGTTAATTTGTGATTTGCTTGAATTTTCTAGAATGGTGTTTTATATATGGATAGTTTGTATTGAGAGATTGATATTTGACTTTAATTTTGATAGAAATTTGTTATTGTAAATTTTTTACGACAAAAACCCGTGGGTACCCATGAACCCACGGATATCCAGCGGGTTGGGTTGGGTTTGAGTTTTTCAAACCCAATGGGTTTTACCCCGGGTTTTTTTCACGAATAAACCCATGGATTTGGGTTTGGAAAAAACCAACCCAACCCGACCCATTGCCATCCCTATTCAGAAGGTTTTATTCTCCGTGTGCACAGCAAGTTCGGATTAGACGGGCGAGGCGGGGTCGGTCAGTTTGGTATGGGACGGGCGTCATTTATACCCATGTCCGCGGGATGAGATAGCTTGACTACATCTAACAGCCTGTTTTGAAAGGCTAAATTTTGAGGAAATGGAATTCCAATTCTCAAACTTTTCATGATTCTCATGTTTGGAAGTAAAAAATAAAAAGGAAATGAAATTCCAAAAGGTAAAAAGTTGGAAATTCTAAATCCTACCAAAAGTGGTCGAAATTGGTGGAGGGAGTGCTAGAATTAGTGGACCCCACATTAATTTTGACACACCTTTACAAGAAAACCCTTACTACTTTTGGATTTGAAATCACTAATACCAAGGATATTATTGTAAAAGCACTTGTAAGAAATCATTTCCATTGTTTTCCAAACATAAAAAGATGAAATCATTTCCCAAACTTTTGGATTTCTTCCAAACATAAACTCTTGAAATGAATTCTCACTTGAATTCAGATTCTCACAAGAAATGGAATTCATTTTCTAACAGAATTATATCCAAACAAGCTGTAAAGGGATTGAAAAATTGACACATCTATTAATTATTAGATTTTTAAGGTAATAAATTTGTGTTACATTTAATAATTGAAATTAAAAACCAATATTAATTACTTTTCTTTTTTCAGTGCAATGATAGTTGTATCAGTGCAATGATATCAGTGTACAAGTGCAATGATAGTTGAATTAGTGCAATGATATTTGAAAAGAGAAATGTAATTAATAAAGAGTTTAGTGATAAACATAAATCAACAGAGTTGAGTGACCAATGGTGATTTTCATCCATGTGAGTGCATAAGATAATGTGAGTTGAATTTAAAAATTGAAGCGATAACAAAGAGTACAAATACAATTGCAAAAACTACGAATCCTCTAAGCACAGGAGATTGGAGGAGCGAATCTCGGAGGAGAGGAAGCAGCGAGCAGCTGCTTGTGAGCCATTGAGAGTGAAGCCAATCATCTTGCTTACATAAGGGATTATGAAGATGGGAGCACGGTTAATGGCGAAAAAGTTATTCTGCTAACTGTTAGATTTGTCAGCATATACTAACAGGTTTGGATTAGAGGCTACGTTGGCCCGCTTAAGTGAGCTAGTGATGGGCTTGCGGGAAAAAGCCGACCCAGCGTGTGATGCGGAGGACGAGCCGAAGAGATGGCTTTGTGGGCCCGCTTCAGTTTGGGTGGAATTTTGGAGAGGAATGGAAAGATTGTGGGCCCGCTTAAGTATGTGATATCCATGTATGCGTTGAGTCAAAAAGCTTGACTTAGCAATTCTATTATCTTAGGATATGTTGCTTTGTATATGTGTTATTATTTTAGACTAACAATCCTTGCAGAAATATCACAATCAAGGCCTTGAAAGGATTTTCTAAGAAAAGGAAAGAATTCAAAGTAATTGCTTGCCCTTCAAGAAGCTACCATATCAAGTGAAGAGCGTATCAAATCAAGGAGATACTTGCCATATAAAGGACTACAAATGAAAGGAAATGAAGTTTTGCTTTCACTATAAATAGGAGAGTCATTTGTAGACTAGAGTACCTTTTGCAAAGTTCTCTTCTCCCTTGTAATAGCAAAATACTGTGAACATATTTCGTGGTGTGAATAGCTAAAAATCTCGGAGGTTGAGATAGTCAAGCTAGGTCGGGTTTTAGGGTAGGAAGGGTATTGTAAATGGGACTAGTGCAAGAGCAAGAGGGGATTCTTTCTTGGAAGTTGCACTAGGTAGATTGCTCTTCAATCAAGTCAAAATAAGAGTGTTGGCTTGATTGATTGAGTGGGTAGCTTAGCTTGGGTTTAGCTAAGGGTTGAATAGGTGTGGAGTTGCACCTATTTGGTTCTTGACACGAGCTGTCAAGGTTGTTTTTATTTCATAGGTTAGAGAGTCTTTTATTTCAATAAAAGTTAGAGTCTCTCGTGAGATAGTGGTAACTATCTCCGGGACGTGGATTTAAAGCCATATTGGCCGAACCACGTTAAAATCGTGTGTCCCGACTCATCTCTCTCTCTATACCTTCTCTAACTTTGTTCTCTTCATTAGTGCAAAGAAATGAAAGCTTCTATCATAATTGGAACAAGTTCGTCATAACAAATTAATCACTTCAAGAGAGATTCTTGACAAGCCCTTTTGGATAGCTCATCAAGCTAGTGCTAATCTCTCACTATTGAAATTTGAATTAATTCGTGCATTGACCACGTTAGAAGTATTCATTATTGACCTCGCTTGGTCTAACAGTATGTTTGTTGTGTGGATATTTATATATGAACTAGTATCCTTCATTCGCAAACCAATATCCATCATTCAACTAACGTTTACCAAACCCCAAAATAACTCAATCACCCAAAAATGATCACACCAATTTAGAGTTTAGGGCCTACCACCTGCTACTTTTGTTGCTTTTGATGAATTTTCACATGAGAGAGATGTTTGGCATTTAGGGGTCGTTTGCTTCAAGGATTTGGTACATGGATTTGGTACCAAAAAACCAACTATCAAGGATTTAGTTACAATCCGTTGTTTGCTTGCACCTTTTTTGGAGACCAAATCCGTGGGGCCCACGGATTTTAAGGGTCCAAATCCGTGGACCCCACGGACTTATAAATCCCACATGTTGATGTGGGATTTGGAATATCGCATAAATCCTTGATGAGATTTTACCCATATACCCTCATGCACTTTTAATATTCCAAGGTTGCCCTCAAATTTAACTATTATACATTATAATTAACAATAAATGAATAATATAAACGTTCAATTAATGTGCAAACATGAGTTAGATTTTTTATATCATTTCTTGTGTTCTAGTTTTCTTTGACCTTTTCATGGAACGTGTAATTCTTTGTTCTCCCGATTCTAATATATGTTGTTATATGTTACTTTTGAAAAGGAGGACAAAGAATTGGGTTTTGATTATGTTACGTTAAAAGTTAAAATGGAATTTTCTCGTTTATTATTATTGTCCATGTGGCAACATTATGCTTATTAGTATGTATTGTCCTTGTTTAGTGTACATATCATAAACATGTCAAACATATAGAAAATGATAGTAAGGTAATTTTGAAGTTTTGTCCTTGTTTTGTGTACATATCATAAACATGTCAAACATATAGAAAAGGGCAGTAATGTAATTTTTGACTTCAAGTAGTAAATCCCACACCTTTAAATCCATGATAAAAACATCCCAACAAACAAAGGATTGTTACAAATCCATGATGCCTCAAATCCTTGATAAATCCTTGGGTTTTTAAATTATAAAACCCTCATTTTGAAATCCATGAAGCAAACGACCCCTTAATGCCACCCACCAACTATTCTCACATGGGAGAGAGAAATCAACCCGAATTAATATTCATATTGCTCAATCTAGTATCAATCCTTAACCAAAATGTTATCCATGGGCCGATGGAAATTAGTCTATGTGGTCGGATATTAGTCTGGGCGGTATGAATATTTATTTTTGCATGAACGGATATTATATGCGATAGATATTAGTTTGTGAAGTAATGGATATTGTGTCTTCCATCAAAACTAAACTCACTATCAAGTCCTAACACACAAGGCTTGCAACCTTAGTTAGGGCTGCCCTCCGAGGGCCCATGGGTCGAAGGCCCATGAACAATAATAGTAGGAGAGTGTCTTCCGGACCCTGATTAGTAAGAGATTTAAAATTTATGTGGAAATAAGGGTGTTTATGTGTACGTGTATGACAAGTGATATTTATCTATATTTGTTTGTGTGGATATTTGTCTGTGTAGTCAGTTATTAGACTGAGACGGTGGGATATTAGTCTGGGTGGTGTGGATATATGTTATGGGGAGCATATATTAGTTTGTGACAGTTGGATATTAGTCTGGGTAGTTTGGATATTTGTTCTGTGTGGATGTTCATCTACTGAATTTATACCATCAGAAATTGATTAAACCAATTTAGGGTTTAGAGCTTAGGGTTTTAGGTTTAGAGTTCGGGTTTGGGTTTTGGTTTTGGTTTAGGGTTTAGGGTTTGGGTTTAGGGTCTGATACGAGCACGAAGCCTATAGCCGTAGTTATCAACACAGCTTCAAGGACGAACAATAGAACGTCTGTTTAGGGGGTTTTGTTTATAAGGATAGGGTGCAATTTAAAGTGCAATCCACCATAAATTTGGGAGAAGGCTCAATCAATTTAAAAGATAGAATCTCGACAACAATCAAGGGAAAACTTGACTGATACGTAGAAAAAGTTCAATCCTCAAGCTCAAAACCAAGATAAATATCAATATATGCTAAAACTAACCATAAAACCCGAGTTCGACCTTTATATAGGTATGGACAATTAAAAATAACAAAAATAGCTTAAACACAAAAAATTCCCGTCACCCAGGCAAAACACCCGGTCGGAACTAAAATTACCCGGTTGGAACTAAAATTACCCGGTCGGGTATTTAGCCTCCTCGACCGGGGGGCCATATGCCCGAAATGCCAATCCGCTGCAAAATACCCGGTTTGTGCCCAAAATACCTGGTTGGGTATTTAGTATGCTTGGCCGGGTATTCCCCCTCCGCCAGCCCTTCTTTTGCTACTGCTGGGGTCGCATCAGTCCCTCCCCGTTGGAGAAGCTTTGCCCTCAAAGCTGGTGTTTTCTTGCAAGATACCACATCAAAAATATTTCCAAATGAAATTCTCCTCAATGCAGTCAACATGTTCCTTCGCACATCAGATGCGCTCCACTTCCGTCCTCTGACTTCGAACAACTTGAACTTCCTTTCTCCTTGTCCCAGTTCATGGCCAGCTGTTGTTGATCTTCCCAGGCTTTAGCTGGTGACAATAGCTCCTCGATCATATTGCCATGGATGACCCAATAAGAGATGAGAAGTAGGGATGGCAAAAACATCCATAACCATGGATATCCACCCGAATCTGACATAATCGGGTAGGGTAAAACCCGAACCCGAAGCATTTTTCGTGGGTGCGGGTAAAACCCGAACCCGAATATTGTGGGTAATGGGTGGGCATGGTTATCTCACTATCCAACCCGAACCCGCCCGATTATACACATTCATTTGTATTTTGTCTAGAAATAATCATTATTTTTCCCTAGAATATTTTATATTTAGCATATAAATATAACATTTTCATGAAATTATGTTGTTTTAATTAATTTTCGTCATTCTAGTGAATTATTGTCGTACTTTTCCTCTTACGTAATGTGAGTATACGTGTGAATGTTAACATATTGGTTGGAATTATAAGGAGAAATTATTACCCATGGATAACCGTGGATACCCGAAACCCGAACGGGTATGGACATGGTTTTGATTTTCTACCCGTTTCTCGTGTGGGTATGGGTATGGATAAAACCCGAACTACATTGGGTAGGGTAACGGATATGCACTATCCGCCCCCGACCCGACCCATTGCCATCCCTAATGAGAAGCCTGCATTGGAGCAACATCACACCAAATCTCATATGCATAATCACCGATCTGAAAACAACCTTGGCCTTCTTGTTGACTTTGATGTTCCCATAGTCGTTCAGCCAATGAAGAGTGTATGGTTGAGGATGCTTGATTGTGCTCAATCGTAGCTTCTTGACTGCATCCAGGCTAATCACATTGTTGCAGCTGCCACCATCGATGGCCACAAACAGCACCTTCTCGTCAACCAGGCAACGAGAGTGAAATAGATTATCTCTCTGCTCCGTCTCTGTGTAAGCTTCAATAGATAAAGATCGGCGGTTCACCCCATGAAATTTACCTGTTGGAGGTTTCTAAGCCTTGATGTGCTCATCCACATTATCACCTTCAAAATCAACATCAAAACCGAATCCATTCCCCATGGGCTTTTCTTCATACTCCTCAGAAAGTACTCTCCATCCCGCAAGACAAGAGTCTTCTTGTTGGGGCACTGGTTAGCCTTGTGACCTTGACCAAAGCACTTGAAGCATTAGATGCTTCCAGTTGAGCCTTCATTCCTGGCTTGAAAGACTGGGGTTGTGTTCCTTGCAGGTGACTTGTCACCTTCTGGCTTAGGGTGATTCATGTTAGCCTCGGGAAGGTTCTCTACAACAAGTTCGGGTGAAGGTGGGTACCGTCTTCCCGAGCTCCCCTTTAGTTGCCTATCTACCTTCATGGCCAAATGCACCGCTTCCTCCAACTCCACAAAATGATGAAACTCCATTGCATTCTTGATTTCCCTGTTGAGCCCATGCAGAAAGCGAGAAATCGTTGCTTCCTTTTCTTCCCCCACATCTACTCTAATCATGAGCAGTTCCACCTCCTTGAAGTACTCATCAACAGAGGGAGTTCCTTATCGAATTCCTTGCAGGACATCATAGAGATCTCTTTAATAGAAATTCGGAACAAACCGATCACGCATCAGGCCTCGGAGTTCTGCCGAAGTAGACACTTCAGGCTGCAGATTCCTCCTTCGTCGTTGTTGAATCTTTTTCCACCAAACTGTTGCATAATCTGTAAACTCATAGGTGGCTACAATAACTTTCTGATGCTCTGGGTAAGGATTGCACTGGAAAAACATAATCATCTTCCTCTCCCAGTCGAGGTAAGTTGATGCACTATTAATGCCTTGAAACGAGGGGATTGAGAGCTTAATCCCTCAAATTGGTTCAACGCCATAACCTCCTGCTTCCGGTGGTCTTCCTCCATACTCATAATATCATTCTCATAGTCATTAAATGGAGGTATATTTTGCGGGATTACCTGACGACGTTTCTCCGTGTATTGGCGCCTCCGCATCTGCCAATCTGGGGTCTAAGGAAAAGCTGGGTACACTAAATTTGCTCTTGGACCCTCTCGGTTTGCAGCTCTAGTTTGAGCTGCAACAACTGTTGGATTATCGGGTGGTAGTGGATTACCCATTGGTTGCGTCTCCAACCTGGTGATTAGGGTATCCAGTCTCTGATTATTCTTAACCAACTGACCTTTGGTAGCGGCCTGCTGGGCCTGAAGCAAGGCTCCCATTTGAGCCATCTGCGCGGAAAGCAACTTCATAGCTTCTGCAGGGTTCTGACTATGCTCTCCCATGACTGGATCTTCGATTGGGGTTTCTTCTTTAGAGAGTGATTCCTCCTCTTCTCTGCGTTCTGCAATCAGATATTTGGACCTCGTTCGTCAAGCAACAGGTTCTTTCACTTTCAATCCTACCACTGTGTTGAACCGGGCTCTGATACCACCTGATACGAGCACGAAGCCTATACCCGTAGTTATCAAAGTACGCAACTTCAAGGACGAACAATAGAACCTCTGTTTAGGGGTTTTTGTTTGTAAGGATAGGGTGGAATTGAAAGTGCAATCTCAACACAAATTTGGGAGAAGGCTCAATCAATATAAAAGATAGAATCTCGACCACAATCAAGGGTAAACCTTGATTAATATAGAGAAAAAGTTCAAGCCTCAAGCTCAAAACCAAGATATAAATCAATATTCTGCTAAAAACTAACTATAAAACCCGAGTTTCAGCCTTTATATAGGTCCGGACAATTAAAAATAACAAAAACAGCTTAAACACACAAATTCCCGTCACCCAGGCAAAATACGCGGTCGGAACTAAAATTGCCCGGTCGGGTATTTAGACTCCTCGACCGGGGGGCCTTCTGCCCAAAATGCCAATTCGCTGCAAAATACCTAGTCTCTGCCCAAAATACCCGATCGGTATTTAGTATGCTTGGTCGGGTATTCCCCCTCCGCCAGCACTTCTTCCGCTGCTGCTGAGGCCGCATCAGGGACAGAGTTTCAGGTTTAGAGTTTGGGTTTTGGTTTAGGGTTTGGAAGACGACATTGATATTAGGTAGTGTGTGGTGGATATTTGTCTGTGATGGTGAGGATAATAATTATGGCATGACCGGATAATAGTCTGAGACGGTGAGATATTAGTCTGGGTGGTGTAGATATTTGTTATGGTGAACGGATATTAATATGCGACAGTCGGATATTAGTCTTGGGTGGTTTGAATTTTTGTCCTGTGTGGAAGTTTATCTACCGTGGTTTTCAAGCATGAAGAAATAGTGTCAACACTCTATACAACTAGTATTCAAAGTCATTCCGACATGACAATTATGACATTCCAAACATAAAATATTACTTAAAAAAAATGCTTAGTTCAAGTGCTGACTTGCTACTCCAAACTAAGTGGTTACCATGGTTTTGTTTGGTTTTAGATACTTCTAACCAATGAAACAAAATTAACAAGTTAAGGGTTTAGGTTTAGAGTTTGGGGTTCATGTCTTTAGGTTTAAGGGTTTAGGGTTTAGGTTCGGGTTTTGATTTAGGGTTAGGGTTTTAAGTTTAGGGTTCAGATTTATGGTTTAGAATTTTGGGTTTTTGGTTTGGTTTGGAGTTTAGGGATTATAATTTATTGTTAGGGTTTAGAAGATAATATTGCGGAAATGGTTATGAGCACAATGTAGGGTGGTTTGATATTTGTTTGTGGTGATAGGATATTGTTATGTGATGGGGAATATTAGTTTGCAATGTGTGAATGTTTGTCTGTGTGGTAGGATATTAGTCTGCGACGATCAGACATTAGTCTTTGTGTGGCGGATATTAGTCTGTGATAGTGAGAATATTAATTTTGGGATGACTAGATATTAGTCTGAGACGGTGGGATATTAGTTTGGGTAGTATGGATATTTGTTATGAAGAACGGATATTAGTGCGACAGTCGGATATTAGTCTGGTTGGTTGGGATATTTGTTTTGTGTAGAAGTATTTTTCACGAGCTAATATCAATTTCAAACCAACTAGTATCATGTCTGGTAAATAATATTCCAGAATAACAAACTCAAATCCTTAATAAAAAGAGTAATTTTTTTCGACAAACCGTGATAAAACCAGTATTTGATGCCATTACAACTTGGCAATCTCAGAATTTTAAATCCGAAAAAGCACAACCACATAAGAAATGAGAAAGCAATAGTTCAACTGTTATCTTGCTGGTCTTAACGCTCGATAATCTTTTTGAGTGCGTCGTCCCGAGCCCTCCACATTTGGATCATGCTCTCAACTATTGACTTTATTGCCGCAAGCTACATATGTTGTCAAATATTTAGTTTACTAGATGCAACCATTCTCTTAAGTAGCAAAGACAACATCTATGTACCTGGTTTAGATTAAGGTTGTCAAAATCTTTGTTTTTCCAGCATGATGCTTCTGGATTGAGCTAGTGATTCGTCTCCGCCTCCCCTTCCCTTGGAGGAGCTGGCATCGAACACCTTTTGGATCTTGTCATCTTGCACAATTTCCGAAAAGAGCTAATATCATTGAACTAATATACATACTTAGCATACAACTAATTATGCATCACATAACTACTATCCGCACAATCAACCACCAAACAATATCCATATTAAACTAAATGGTATTCCACGCCAGCTAAACAATTTTCCAAGTCAACAAACTACCAAATTAACGAGCAAAATCTAGAAACCCCCAAACAATATCGACATTCAACAAACTGGTATCCCATGCATGCTAAATAATATCACAGGTCAACAAACTACCAAATTAATGAGCAAAATCCAGAACCATCCAAACAATGTCGACATTCAACAAACTGGTATCCCAAACATGCTAAATAATATCCCAGGTCAACAAATTACCATATTAACGAGCAAAACTCATACCCCCAAACAATATTCACATTAAACTAAATGGTATTCCATGCAAGCTACACAATTTTCTAGGTCAACAAACTACCAAATTAACGAGCAAAATCCAGCAACCCCCAAACAATATCGACATTCAACAAACTGGTATCCCATGCGTGCTAAATAATATCTCAGGTCAACAAACTACCAAATTAACGAGCAAAACCCAGAACCACCCAAACAATATCGACATTCAACAAACTAGTATCCCATACATGCTAAATAATATCCCAGGTCAACGAACTACCATATTAATGAGCAAAACTCAGACCCCCCAAACAATATCGACATTCTACAAACTGGTATCCCATGTATGCTAAATAATATCATAGGTCAACAAATTACCAAATTAACGAGCAAAACCCAGAACCACCCAAACAATATCGACATTCAACAAACTGGAATCCCAAGCATGCTAAATAATATCCAAGGCCAACAAACTACTAAATTAAGGAGCATAACTCAGAACCACCCAAACAATATCAATATTCAACAAACTAGTATCCCAGACATGCTAAATAATATCTCAGGTCAACAAGCTGCCATATTAACGAGCAAAACTCAGACCCCCCAAACAATATCGACATTCAACAAACTGGTATCCTAGACATGCTAAATAATATCCCCGGTTAATAAACTACCATATTAATGAGCAAAACTCAGACCCCCCAAACAATATCGACATTCAACAAACTGGTATCCTAGGCATGCTAAACAATATCTCAGGTCAACAAGAATCCCGGATCTCGCAAATCGAATCCTAGATTCCAGTCACAAAAAATCATAGATCTCCCAAATCGCAAAAATCCCAAATCCCCCAAATTGAATCCCAGATCCCCAAATCGCAAGAATCCTAGATCTCCCAAATCGCAAGAATTCCAGATCCCCCAAATTGAATCCCAGATCCGGAAATCGAATCCTTGAAACCCTAAATCGAATTCAATGAATCTATGAATCAGGAGAAAGGAAGGCGCCTACCTCAACAACCTAGTTCTCCTCGCAGCCGTCGTCGTCTTCTTCCTCGCGTTACCAGCTTCGTCGTCTTCTTTCTTGCTCGGGCGACGTCGTCTTCCTTCAAGCACCGCTAGCGGCGTTGCCAAGCACCACCGTCTTCTCCTCCCGTCGTCTTCTTCTTGTCCGTAGCCCTAATCGCCGTCGTCATATTCCTCACAACCGTCGTTGCCGAGAGGTTTTTTGCGTTATCAAGAGAGAGAGAAGAAGAAGAAGAAGAAGAAGAAGAGAAGAGAAGAGAAGAGAGAAAAGGCAGTCGACCGTTTTGGAGAGTGGGAGATAAAGGAAAATGAAATGATGGAGAGAGAATAGGAGATTAAACATAAATAAAAAAGTGAGATTTTTTTGAATTGTGGGACCCATTTTTTTTAATTATAGGAAGATGTTTGATTCAGCCGAGCCACACGCTGCTCTCCTCCCCTCACATAGTGGCGCCGGTCCCCTTTTACCGTCCAATCACGGCTGTACATGGGCGTTGGGCCGGCACGGCACGGGCACGCTTCAGGCCCATTTATTTTCGTGTCGTGCCGTGAAAGCCTATTTGTCAACTTTGCTAGGCCCGGCCCAAGCCCGAGCATGGTTGGAATCGTGTTGTGCCTATTTGTGCTCGATTTCGTGTCTAATGAAAAGGAAGAAAATAAAAGAGAGAATGAAAAAGAAGGTGAAAATTGGATGAAGAAAGATAGTATTAATCGAGAATGTTTGAGAAAAGTAACAAATAAGGGGAAAAAGAAAATAGGAAGTATAGCGGGTGTGATTTGGCTTTGTTTAATTTTTCGTCCATTTTACTTATGGTAGTAATTACGTATATATCTTTATGACACTTCTAACAACAACAAATAATTATTTTTCTACTTGTATTTTGTAATATTTTAACCTATAAATCTTTCTATATCTATTTTCTATCAAATAAATGTTATTTTTGTGCCATGTTCGTTCTTATACTCAATAAAATCTCAAAAATATTAGGCCCAACACGGCCTAATTATATGCCGTGTCGTGCCCGTGCCCGTGCCCATGAAGTTTAGGCTCGGCAAGGCCCATAAATTATTCGTGTTCGTGCCGGACTGACCCATTTATTTCGTGCCCGTGTCGTGCTCTAACCGTGTCGTGCCGTGCTAGTCCGTGGGCGGCCCGACCCGATGCTCACATACAATCACGGCTCGCCGATGTAGCCTCAGATCCGACCTTATTAGTATATACTAACTACATGTAGAGTTAGCAGAATAGCTATGTTGGGTTAATGGAGTCAAAGGTTGTTCAAGAATCATTGGCGTTTCGGGGACAGTGGATGAAGATGGTACCGGTCGAAAGTCGAAACCCGTGCATGGTTGCTTGCTAGTGCTAGTTTTCTCCTCGAGTATTGTGGATTGGACTATCCGCCCTCGCGCTCCCACTTATTAAACGAAACCCTCGCAAAATCCCATTCTCTAGTCTCTAGTGTCTACCCGCCCGCCTACAAAACCAAGCAAAACCAGCACAAATGCCCCAATGTCTCGCCAATCTGCGCTTGCTCTTCTTCTCCCCTCTCAAACCTTCTCCTCTCTTTCTTTCTATTCCTTCTAACCTTCGCCACCGCTCTTTCCTCCGCATCCTTTCTTCTTCTTCCTCACATTCTCGACGGCAGCGTTCTTCTTCTACCCCGCCCAACCGTCGCCAGCAGCAGCCCTCCAGTTTCAGAAGCAGAGGGAAGAGCACGTTAGTTGATAAGGGCAGAGGAAATCGGGAGGAAGGGGGAGGAGCTTCAATGGGGGATAACGGCCGTGGTGGTGGTAATTTTGCAGGGTTCAATAAGAAAAGGGCTGAGGGTAGAGATGAAAGTGACAGGGCTAGGAAGAATCTCCACTTGAAAGTCCGGAGGCTAAACCCTACCAACACTATCTCTTATGTACAGGTATCCAAACTTCTGGGCTTCACTTTGCTCTCTCTCTGCGTATCATTCGTTTTCTTAGCCATGAACTGATGAGAGCTATGTGAGTGTGATAAAGATGGAACCTTTTCGTTGTGGGCCTTAATGGTTAATGGGCAATCATAGCTTTGGTCAAAGCTTTTGCTGCGTTTCGTGAATGTTGATTTTGGGAGATTCATTTATGTAGGACGCGGGCGAAAGAGAAGCCTCTTGGTTGTGTCCTTGAATTAGCTTGTGCACAATTTGTTTGCTTTAACTACCTGTAGATGAAGTTTCCTGTCGCTGCCTCTTATTGTGAGATATCAAGTACACCAGGGTCTGCTTTATTCTTGGTTGTTGGTCATATTGAATGAATTTTTCTATCTTCCCAGATTCTTGGAACAGGAATGGACACCCAGGATACTTCGCCTTCGGTGTTGCTCTTCTTTGACAAGCAAAGATTCATTTTTAATGCTGGGGAGGTAAAGACAGCTACAAACACATCGTTTTCTTAATTTTTCTGGTAGTTGCTTGTTTGTGGAAGTTGTAGAGGACTGCATACATTTGGAATACTATTGCCTTCCTGTATCATCGATACTGTATATGAGCATAAGAAAATAGTTAGTTCGTCTGAGCAACTTGATGTTTATTTGTCATGCTTGTAAGGCGTGGTGACTGATCATTGAGATTTGGAGATGTGGATTATATGGTAGTAAATGCTATTTTAGACTTCTTGATGAAGTTATTATGCAGTGTGTATTCTGTTGTTCATTGTCCCAAACCAGATGCTTAAGGAATGATGTCATTTTCTGGGTCTGTTAAGTAGTGAAATGCCCGAGGTTACAGTGTATAGGCTTCTATATTCGCAAGGTCGTATTCTTACCACCATGTGAAATAGAAAAATAGATGCAGAATCAATCCTTATGAGCATGTGAGAAAGTTAGATTAACTCAGGGTCCTCTTCATGTGCAGGGATTGCAACGATTCTGTACAGAGCATAAGATTAAGCTATCAAAGGTATGTGTTACCCCAGATCATACTGTAACAAGTGGGTAGTTGATGTTTGTTCTTACTTTCATCAGCATTCTGGCTGAATTCTTTGCTTGGTAATTATTACCTCGATCCGGCAAGGAAAATTAACTCACTGTGCTCTTTTTTATTTCAGATCGATCATATATTTCTTTCCCGTGTCTGCTCCGAAACAGCTGGTGGAATTCCAGGGCTGTTGTTAACTTTGGCTGGCATTGGAGATGAGGGAATGTCAGTAAGTATCAAAATCTCTTTTGTACATATTGAAGTTCTTTTCTTAGATATTTAAAGCCATGTTGGTTATTCTAGCTTAAACTTGGGTAAGAAAATGATTGTTAGAAGACCACACACATTACTGAAATGATTTTGTGTACCTTCTCTTTTAAGGTCAATGTATGGGGTCCTTCAAATCTAAAGTACCTGGTAGACGCAATGAAGTCTTTCATCCCACATGCCGCAATGGTCCACACAAGAAGTTTCGGTCCAGATGCACCTTCTCATTTGGACGCAAGCAAATCAATGGACCCTATTGTGCTTGTAGATGATGAAGTCGTCAAAATATCAGCACTCTTACTCCGACCAAGATGTTCGCCAGGAGTATCTGAAGTAAAACCGGGCGATATGTCGGTTATATATCTCTGTGAACTGCCCGAGATTATGGGCAAGTTTGACCCAGGAAAGGCCAAGGCCCTCGGTTTGAGACCTGGGCCAAAATACAGCGAACTACAATCCGGGAAATCAGTAATGTCTGATCGGGACAACGTCATGGTCTATCCGAGTGATGTCATGGGACCTCGTGTGCCAGGTCCCATTGTGTTCCTTGTCGATTGCCCGACACAGGGTCATGTATATGATCTGTTATCGACATCGTCTCTTGATAGTTATTGCTCTGGTAATTCGCCTGAGGAGGATAAGACAGTCAACTGTATCGTCCATTTGAGCCCTTCCTCAGTGATAGGCAGTCCCAGTTATCAGAAGTGGATGGAGAAGTTCAGCACAGCACAACATATTATTGCTGGCCACCAAACGTGAGTGAAATTTGTTGAATGTTTCGTCTGATGAAGTGTCTGAACCAGTATATGTGCTTGATCTTTTGTTTGTTTCCTCTTTAACTTGTTTTTGTTTTTTTTACAGGAGAAATGTGGAAATTCCTATTCTGAAGTCCAGTGCCAGAATCGCAGCACGGCTCAATTACTTGTGCCCTCAGTTCTTTCCTGCCCCAGGATTCTGGTCACTGCATCCACTAGCATTAGACTCTTCAGGCAAGGTTTGTGCAACTGTGACAGCGCTTCTTGATTCTTGATAGCATTTTTAATTTCGGAGCATGAAAATGACTTACCATTATTTTTTGTTTTTCCATCTATTGCAGGATGTTCCATCCATGGCAGACAAAAGTATATCTGCTGAAAATCTCCTCAAGGTAGAAACTTTGGCAACTTAGGAGACTTTTTTCTGAACTAAAGTTATTTCTTTTTCTCGTTTTATTAGCTTTTATTTGCTCCAACTTTTAAAAGTTGTTAACTTCGATGTTCATACATATTCTTGCAGTTCACTCTGCGTCCACATGTCCAACTTGGATTGGACAAGGCTAACATTCCTACTCATCGAACCTCATCAGAAACCATAAGCGAGTTAATCACAGAGATCCCTGAAATCGTGGATGCAGCGAAACACGTAAGCGAGTTCTTTGACAAACCTCAACGAACTGGCTCTGACATGTTGCAAGACAATAACAGCAGCAATTTGACCGAAGAACCGTGGTTGGAAGAAGAAGAAGAAGAAGAGAAAAGAACAACACCGAGTTGCTTAGACAATGTAAGGAGAGACGACATGGAGATCGTTCTTCTAGGGACCGGTTCATCGCAGCCATCGAAGTACCGCAATGTCAGCTCTGTCTACATCAACCTGTATTCCAAAGGAAGTCTGTTGTTAGATTGCGGTGAAGGAACACTTGGACAGTTGAAGAGAAGGTATGGCGTGGAGGGTGCTGATGATGCTGTGAGAAAACTGAGCTGTGTCTGGATTTCTCATATCCATGCCGATCACCATACTGGGTTAGCCAGAATCCTTGCTCTGAGACGAGAGCTTTTAAAGGGAACTGATCATGAGCCATTGATCGTTGTTGGGCCAAGTCAGCTCAAGAGGTTTCTAGATGCTTATCAAAAACTGGAAGACCTGGACATGGAGTTTCTCGATTGTAGAAGCACTACAACAGGCTCTTGGGATGATTTTGAGAGCATCGGTGAATCGAAGGAGATCGATGACTCTACTGAGTCCACTCTGTTTGCTAACTTTAACAACCGTATGCAGAGTGTTTGGAAGAGACCGGGGAGTCTAGTCGATAAAGCCACATATTACTCACTTCTGAAGAAGCTGCAGACAGTCCTGAATGAAGCAGGATTGGAATCTTTGATCAGTTTCCCTGTAGTGCATTGCCCTCAGGCATTTGGCGTCGCATTGAAAGCTGCAGACAGATTCAACAGCGTTGACAAACCGATACCAGGATGGAAGATTGTCTATTCAGGGGATACCCGTCCATGCCCTGAGCTCGTGGAAGCATCTCGTGGCGCCACAGTTCTCATACACGAGGCGACATTTGAAGATGGGTTGATGGAGGAAGCCGTAGCAAGGAACCACAGCACGACGAAGGAAGCCATCGAAGTGGGGGACTCCGCTGGAGCGTATCGGTTAATCCTGACGCACTTCAGCCAGAGGTACCCGAAGATCCCGGTGTTCGATGATGCTCATATGCACAAGACGTGCATTGCCTTTGACTTGATGAGTGTTAACTTGGCTGATCTCCCTGTCCTTCCCAATGTCCTTCCTTACCTGAAGTTGTTGTTCAAAGATGAGATGGCTGTTGATGAACTGGACGAAGAGGTTCCAGACGAAGCTGCTGTAACGAGCGTTGTTGCTTGACAATGTTAATGAAGATTGTTCCGTCTTTCATTGGTTAGATGCCACATAAAGGGCGTTCAATTGATTTGATTTTGACTCATTTACTCTTTAACAAATGAGTTCAAAATATGATATTATGTTTAATATAAGGGACCAATTTGATTTACCATCAAGAGATTAGGCACTGAGAAAGTCTGAAAGAGAATAAATGTCAACTCAGCTAAGGTGCGCCGGTGGCGCCGCTTCCAACTGCAAATGTTAACCACACAGCGGGGTGAGTCACCCACTCAATAGAAAAGTATAGAAGTTTGTAACTTTTTCGCTACCGAAATCTGTCCTTTCCATTCTCTCTTAGTTCCCTTGTTTGTTCTTCTTCCATTCCCTGTTCCCTTTCCGCAATTAAATCCCAAGCTTCTCTCTTTCTCTCTCTCCCGCCCTCTCTGCCCTTGAAGCTTCGATCCCCTTCACAGCTCCCCAATTACCCAGCTGGGATACAGTCTCGAAACACTCCGGCGCAATTTCGATCTATGATTCCCGCGGGATTGGTTGAAAATTAGGCGTTTTTATTCTTTGAGAATCGGGAGGGAAGGTTTCGGGGGAGATTTTTCGTCATGGATTCAAGCAGGAGAGCGGTGGAGTCATACTGGAGATCGAGGATGATCGATGGGGCCACTTCCGACGAAGATAAGGTGACGCCCGTCTACAAACTGGAAGAGGTTTGTGATCTCTTGCGCTCTTCTCATGTAAGTATTGTGAAGGAGGTCTCCGAATTTATCTTGAGGAGGCTCGAGCATAAGAGCCCCGTTGTTAAACAGAAGGTAAGTTGCTCTGCTTTTCAGCTTCTTATTACTATGTTCGATTTCTTCAGTGTGCTGGCAATTTTGGGAGGGAGCCCTCGCAAGTTCTAGGCTTCACCACTTGTTTGATTGTGTAAAACTTATGATCGAGATATGGTGGGCAGGCTCTCAGGTTGATAAAGTATTCTGTGGGGAAATCTGGTGCGGATTTCAGGAGGGAAATGCAGAGACATTCCGTGGCTGTGCGGCAGCTGCTTCATTACAAGGGGCAGCCGGATCCATTGAAGGGGGATGCCCTAAATAAGAGTGTGAGGGATACAGCTCAGGATGCTATTTCTGCTATTTTCTCCGAGGAGAACAGCAAGCCAGCACCCGCACAGATCAGTAAGCGAATGGAAGGGTTTGGGAATACAAATTTCGAAATGCGATCATCATCATCATCAGATGATAGGAAGTCATTTCTTAGCGAGGTAGTTGATATAGGGAGTGCAACTATCAAGCAGGGACTTAGTAATTTGGCTCAAGGGAATCATCAAAGAAACAATGATCCTGGGAACTACAGGGGCCCGAATCTTCATCGGTCATTGACGGTGGATCCTGATAATAGTGCAGGTAGATATGAACCAGTCCAGTTGCGTAATGAAAATCATGGCAGTTTTGGGGCTTCCAGGAGTGCTGGTGGTGGATCATGGGGCCAGGATTCAAGATCAGCCAATACTATGACTGAAAATGGGAACTCTAGTTCCAGTGTTACAGAGAGCAAGACGCGGGAAGAAAGGTTGCTAGAAACCATAGTGACATCTGGTGGTGTACGTTTACAACCCACCAGAGATGCCGTTCATGTTTTTCTGGTTGAAGCAGCTAAAATGGATGCATTGGCTTTGAGTCGAGCCCTTGAATCCAAGCTTCAATCCCCGTCTTGGCAGGTTGGATTCTTTACCTTGATATCTTTGTCTATTATGGCACTTGTAAAACATGTTATTTGGATCCTTTAGTTTGTACATGTTACCCCTGGTTTTTATTTTATTTTAGTTTATTTGCTTGTATGAAGATTATAATTTCATCCTTTTTTTCCTTTGAAAGGTGCGAACATGTTTCTTATGATTAGCAGTTCATATTCTGAGAAGAATTTTGCTTTATTATTGTCAGGTTCGCATGAGAGCAGTGTGTGTGCTTGAGTCAATTCTGAGGAAAAGGGATGACGAGAAGTTTTCAATCATAGCTTCTTACTTCGATGAAAACATAGATGTGGTGGAGAAATGCTCTCAGTCTCCCCAAAGTTCTCTCAGTGAAAAAGCTAGAAAGGTATGTGTAATTTAACATGCCCGACCTAGTTTCGTAATGCTGTTCTTTCTGAATATGGTATGCTTGCTGCACACCTGTGCCAATGATCTTGGTTTTGGGCTTTTGGCTGCACTAAACTGGTGTAGTGTATTCAGAACCCTTTAGAATTATACAGCATTCTGCCTGTGATGGCTGAGAGCTATTTACTTTTAGTTTATGGTTATTGGCCATTTGAAGTTTGTTTTTGAGATTCGCTTTTGATTGTCTGGATGTAATGGAGCCGTGGATTCAATTCTTTTAGCTACATAGAATTAATTCTTCAAACGGTTCTTTATTTGCTATGTATTTTGTTGGAAGTATCTCTTGCACTGAGTTATATATGTTGCTGGAAGCTTCTCTTGCGTTAAGTATCATGCATACACTTTTCCTCCGCAAGAATGTTCACTTTTGCCCACTTGAAGTTAATTTATAGCCACAGAACCTGGATCCCACCATATGACGTGCTTTAAGGACACTAACCTGTGAATGTTTGCCTATAACAGGTATTGAGCCTTTTGGGTGATGGAAAAGTTGGTCGTATGCCAACTATTTCAGAAACTTCAGTATCGGCTGTATCTGCCGTCCAGATTCCTGACTTAATTGACACAAGAGAGTCGGATGATCTCTTCAAAGCAGATGATCCTTCTGTAAGGTCAAATGATCAAGTGAAATCGAATGTGACAGCCACTACTACTACTCCTTTCACTCACGATTTACTTGGAGATAGTTTTGGTCCCACTAGTGACAACTCTACAGAGCAAAAGAAAGAGGATGATGATCCATTTGCTGATGTCTCGTTTCACGCAGAAGAATCAAAAGAACAAGCTGGTGGTGATCTCTTCTCTGGGATGAACTTTGACAGTAAGCCGGCTTCTGATGCAAATCAAATACCCGCCACAAATGGAGCTGAGATATTTGATATATTTGGGCCATCCAATGGGACGGTTTCAAAAAATCAAGAACATGGTAAGGCAGATGTCAATGATTTACTGGCTGGTATGTCTATTAGTGAAGGTGTCAAGCAGCAAGGTAGCATCTCTCCATCTATTCCATCTGAAGGTACAAACCCGGGGAACATGCTTGGTGGGCCCCAGTTGACCATGATGAATGCAAGTACTGTGTTTCCTTCCGCAGCTATGCCATATGCTATTCCTCCTGGGATGATGCTGAATCCTGCTTTCTCTGCTCATTCGGTACCAATAAATTATGGTGCTATGGGAGGTTTTCTTGCTCAGCAGCAACTTCTTGCGACAATGTCTAACTTCCAACAGCAAAGTAATAATTTGAATGCTGCACAAAATGCTACTGTTGGTGCTAGTTATGCTGATGGAGGAACAGCACTTCCTGATATCTTCCACCCAAGCTTCCCCAATCAAATTCCTACCTCGACTATGAACAGCTCGAAGAAAGAGGACACTAAAGCCTTTGATTTCATCTCGGTGAGCTAACCTAAGCTAGAATTCGCTTTTCAAGACTTTGTTATTGTTGCTTCTTCTTTTGCACTTCAGTTATGATGTTTTTGATTTTGTGAAATCGTCTGTTGTGGTTGTTGATTCTGATGCAGGACCATCTTGCGGCAGCGCGTGATCCAAGAAGAGTGACTTAAAACAGAGGATCCTGTCATATGGCCTTCAGAAGAGTTTAGCCCTACCTCTATTGCTCTTTTCGAGGCAATGGTGGGGTTCTTGAGTTGAATCACAACAGTTTTTGAAAAAAGAGGTTCCAAATTCTTTGGTAATAAAGGGATGACGATAGAAGCATTGCTTCTACCATGGTTTGAGAAATAGAAGAATTGTGTGTGGATTTCCAGCCAAGTTAGAGAATGTCTAGAAAACAAGAGGACGATGGTGTATGTACTAGAGCTTCTGCCTTCCCTTTTTTCTTTTTCGAACAATCATCTCAGCCTGTTGAGTGGTTAATGTAAGACGGTAAGGGGGCGACTCTTGAGAAACACTGCTATTTTTATGGCAGTTTCTGTTTTCCCTTCCATACTGTTGATGGAGTTCGTTTCATGTTAAGCGATCATGGTAATGTGTCTTGGCATGCCCTATATTTTTCTGTAGAATGCAAAGCTTTACAGTTCTTTTGGTTTGGATTAGAGAATTGTTTTTGGAGCTGGTTGATTCTGCTTCTGATTTCTTTTCCAGCAAGCAAGTGACACCATATGTGACAAATATCCAATTTATTCCCACCAATTTTATTAGCCGATGAGGCATCCATCTCACACAAGCTTGCATGTCTACAGCTCTTGAATCCCTTGGTTTCTCAAAATCTGGCCATCAAAGAACGATTGTACAGAATATAAAAAGAAAAAATCTATGAGACCCTAGTTTCAATCTCATGTACTTCATCAAATTCAGTGATGCAAGAAAGGTTGCAAAGACACTTGGGATCACTTGCCATTCTTGCTGCTGTCTTTTGCTTGCGACTCCACAGATTTTTCTGCAAACCCAAGTTCGGACATATCCTGCTTGGCCATCAAATTCCTGCGTATACAGCAATCAAAAGAAGAATAAAAGTCCGCATGAGCAATGTACTGGATAATGCAAGCTAATAAACAGGATGATGCAATCAAATGAAACGGAATTGAGGAATGGATCACATTTCTGCGATCCTTCACTATGTGCTACCAAAACATGAAACATGATTGATATCTGAGGGCAGACATAGCTGGAAGGCTCCATCCAGTTACGGAACTACTAGGGATGGTAAGCGAAGAGAAACCAACTTAGTGGCCGTATATGCTTTCCATTCATAACAAATTCCTAGAGACAAGCAGCTTATACTTTTCTAAAAAAAAAAAAAAAAAAGATAAAAATAGTTACTCTTGGCCAGCGTCACATTTTCAAACCTCACTGTGGAAAGATCATAACTTCCTATCAGCTATGAGCTTTCAGGAAACTACTGGGGACGGGTAGTCATATCTAAGAGATCTAATCTTCCCTGATTCCATTATATCACCATCATACAAGTCTAGGGAGCAAGTACCAGATGACGGGTATAGAAATGTCACTCACTTTTCCATTCGACATTCCAGGTACTTCTTCGAGAACTGCCTACATTTTTCTGATAGGTGACCACCAGATTTCAGACAGTTGAGGTAGTCTTTCTTTTCCTGAAACAAACGAAGACCAGTCAGATTTTTCCCTTGAGCAGAAGCTCATAGTTATAACAACAATGTCTACCCTAACATATCCAAAAACGTCAAGACAATTGAAAATGAGGAAGTACCAGGTCGCATTCGTGCAAATGGTCCAGAGGGAAGACTCCTTTCTCTGGGGGCACTGGTCTCGCTCCTCTATTCCCACCAAATGCCCCACCTGTAACCAACTGTTATTTCCTTACTCAGAAAACTAAACTAAAGTACCCTACAATGCAACATTTCAGTGGATCGAATGGCAGCAAAGCAAAGGTCTTTCATGAGTCTGAAACCCCTTGTTCATGTACCAAGAGAACAGATTTTCAGGGACTACTTGGCTCCTTCATTTTCATCATAAGGATGGTAAAGACAATACAAGATAAGAGCGACATGAGTACTAACTCCAACGAGTGCACAACAACTCAAGTGTCAACTCCTACAAGATGATTTCAATGAACCCTCCCTCCATTCCTTACTCGATACACAACCAGCCAGCAATCAGACATTATTGGAGCTAAGACCAACTTAATTTAGAGGCAATACACATTCTAATGCAGAACTTGCAATGGGGGCGAGAACACTGGATTCATAATTTCAGTCCCTGGGCGCTTTGGTGTTTCCTTCAAATTCTATCAACTTAATTTCACCAATACTCTAGCTGAAGCCCCCAAGTTAATCGACACTGTGGAAGGAAGAATCCCAAATTGGATATTACCACAAGCCAAGGCTAACATCAATGGGGAATCGAATAAGGCAGGGAGAAGGAAAAAGAAGAACCTGTACTCATCTACAAATGAATTTCTGGAGGGATGAACAACGAGCAACGGAGCAGTGGATGGGGCAGGGAAGCTGATAAAAGCGGTCGGCGGAGAGAAGTTTAAAAGCGGCAGCCTGAAATCAGAGACGTCCTCCGGCAATTTCTCCGACTTGATTTCTGGAAGCGAACGGCAGCGAGCTAGTAGAACGCTCACCACGAGTGCCAAAAAAAAAATGTGGAAACGGCGGCGGGGTTTTCACTGAAACAGTTAAGAAAATGGGTGGGGTTTATTTCACTCTTAGTCACTAATCTTACACCGTTCATATCAAATGGCTACTATAACTTGAATTATCGCATTTAGGTACCCAACGTTTATAAATTTGGGGAATCCCAATTCCCATATCAAACGAGACCAGAAAAGTTAAGATTTGCAGAGTCCAGGAGCTAAAATGGAATGAAATGAACTTACAATCTGAGTATTCACAGTGAACTTACAACTACATTATTGCCCCTCTCAGTTCCCACAGCCAACTTATACACTTTTCATCATATGTACAAAACTCTTCTGAATGCACGAGACCAAGTATTCCTAAGAGTAACTTCTTCCCTCTATTTATCACTCTATGAAGCTGAAAAATAAACGTACAACAACAATAGCAGCTGTAAAAGATTATTATGGTCTTTTACACGACGAATTCTCGATGTTAATTCCAGGTGGGGTAAGATCTTCCAGGATCCCCCACGACTGAACTTCCAGCTTCTTCGTTCTTCTCAGCTGTTTCACCATGTCTAGCCGGTCCGACGAGTAAGGAGAAGGGATCTGTACATAGTAACACCAGAGAAGCACATTTTGGTCTACATTCTTTAACGTGAAAATGAAGGAAACGCACAAAGAGGGAAGAGAAGAGACGAGAACACGAGTTACCAGGGATGGCACGTATCTCTGGATCGCTGTTAGCATCGCTGCATGGCCTATGGCTGAGACCTGGTTAAGTAATTACATGGAACAGAACCATATGTCATTAATTGTTCCATGTGTGTATCCTATCTATACATGAAACATACTTACAGGTAGTAACATTAGAATTGTGATGGGCACGAGGGAAGCTAGGTCTCGGAGTGTTCTCTTCAGTTTCCTCTTTTCCCTCTTCGAAACTTTCTGCCCACGCAACTGCTTCATGAGTAGCTCCAAAGCATCCATGATGTCGTCTATTAGCAACTGTGTTCCCATCCATACGTCCTGCCGAAAGATCCCATGTGGGTGTGTTTATGTTAGCAGAAGGGGTCTCAGACTCTCCAGGATGTAGACTACAACACCTCAAATGAAACTTACGGCGGTTTTCTATAAGAACTTACAGCGGTTTTAGACATCAGTTTATGTCTATATTTCCCGAGTATGTTCATATCTGGAGAAGTCGTCTTTGTTTTGGTGCTCGATGATGTCTCAGCAATTGTTTCCTTTGTTGTTCCATCACTACTTCTGACCTACATATACAGTTAGAAGCCAGAAATTAAAACAACTTTCTTTCAGCCATTCCATTCTTTCGAAACAATCCAAATATACCTTTCTCAGGTCAGAAACAGCAGCAGACTTATCTTTCAGCTCCCTAGATGGGATGTCTGAGATCTTTACGTCTATAGGCTTCTGCACATGGTCAGAGCCACCCAGTTCAATGATCTTCATCGATTCACTGCTTTAGAACAGTCAATGAAGGGATGATCATTTCACAATTGGTCAAGTGGTTTCAACGAACAAGACTAAAAAATAGCTTACCTAAATCTACCATAAGCTGCTCGGTAGTCTTCCAGAAAAACAGCCAAGAGACTTTGACTGAAAAACAAAGATGGTTTATGTCTTCAGAAAAATCACTTGTTTGGTATTGGCATAAGGAAAGAAGAAACAAAAATGCTATCAGAAGCTAAAGATGGTATTTGCTTACCTCCGGAACAAGAATTCCAACAGTTCTGCATCTAAAGGCTTTTGGGTTGACCTGCTAAAATGAGCAAAGCCGGAGAAAACGTCGTAACAAATTGTGAAAACAGTTGATAGAATGATCTCTTGCTCTGCTTGAACTGCATGCTGTTTAGATCTTTTCCTTTCTTGACTACTCAAAGAACCAGACGCAGCATAGAAATCAAGCCATCCAATTTCATCAGTCACTACCTACAAAGGTTTTGGTAAGGTTATTAGGATGTACTCCAGCAATCTTGATCAATTGAAGCACTAATTATGAATGCTTATTACCTCTATGAAACATTGGTAACATGATACATGGGCGAGATCTGGGTAAATGAAAAGGCTACCACACTCCAGGTAACTGCACAATCAAAAAGAATTCAAGCTCCTAAAATAACGTTATTTTATATACATTTAACCCAATCCCCACAGATATGGCATTGAACCAGTCACCTGAGGAGATCCTTGAGCAGCTCATCGAGATCCTTGATTCCCATTTTTGCAAGGAACAGTCTAGTCTTCTTTCCCAGATATGCAAAAAGTCCAAGAGTGGCCAAAGTATCTGCATTGACCTATTAAAAATCATAACATACAAATTGAGTTTAAATTTCGGGTGGTGTTTTAGACAGTGTTTTAGTTTCTTGTTGATGCTCAGAGACAGTTTCCAGTTGGTGCTTTAAACTGGGTTTGCGCATTTTCCACTACATCACATTACAGAGTTAATATTACATGAGAATGGATCTTTCTTCTATAAGTGAACTGACCTTTGATGAAGAGTTAGCTGTGGGTTTCATGATAACTTCCTCGCAGAATGCCACTGAGAGCTTTTGCTGGGCCAACCCAATCCAAAACTCTAGCTCCTCAGTTTTGTTGCAAGGCAAAATCTTCGAACCAAAATGGGACAGGAAGTTGCGCTCAAAACCTGCCTCGATTGCTAAGTGATGCAGTTTCTCTACTTCTACAAGGCTATGTGAAAGATCCATGAGCTCAACTAAGACATCCTCACTTGAACAAAGAAGCAGTGGCGAAGAAATTCTTGCAGAGCCCAGTTTCCCTACAGCAGCACAGCTACTAATAGCTAAAACAATCCCTGCAACACCACTGAATGCATAATGTGTTTTAGGCCCTCAGATATTCAATAAAATAAATCCCATAAACTGTTTCATACCTTCCAGCATACTCCATAGACCACTTCTTCAGGAAGGGGGAGAAAAACCCTGTTACACGTGGCAGCTCCACCACTCTAAACCATTCTACCAGCTCTGAATGCTTTGCACCCAGTTGACTCTCTATGTAGTCTCCCACAATGTTCATTTTCGGGGTCAAGCTGAAGCCATCAACGAAGGAAAGAGAAAATAAGAAGTAGTTGATAATGTGAATGGATATTACAGAAATATTCATGTTCCAACTAACATCTTAAGACAAAACTGAGGATGTAGAAATGTAAACTTGTTCACCAAGTCAGCTTATGTTTTCAGTAAAAATGCATAACTATCAGACATCAAGAAAGCAGCCAGTAACGTACATTTCTTTGACTGGAGATGCATTGTTGTGACGATCATGAGAAAGTAAAATCTCCATGTCGATTACCGTTCGGAACAAAGCATATACAGCTACCTGAACAAACATGATGATATTTATTTCCAGACAAACTGTTCCATCCAAGTATATCAGGAAAAAAGTTCTCTCTTTTTGAGAAATATTTTCCTTCTCAACTGACCATGCTTTAAAATCGGAAAGTTCAATGCATTAGTAAGTCCATACATACATGATAAGCAATACGTTTGTGCCATGCATGCACGTCCTTCCCATTCCAAGCCTGTGCAAGTTCAGGGACACTTCCTGCCAGTCCAAGTGACTCGACCTCATGGGAAAAGCTTGAGGCGGACTCGTGCAACACCCATAGAAGACAATTCACACGATTGAACTCGACTTTACCATCCTCAGTTTTAGGGACAGAAGCACCTTTCTCATGATCAGTCTCTTCAGAATAAGAAGACGATGAAGCCACAGATGACAATGCTTTCACCGAAACACCAGAAGAAAAGACACCAGGTAATCTGCTTCTTGGAACACAGGTGGGATTCCCGAGCTTTTCCCCACCTAGTTTTGGTAAATCAGGTGCAGCAGCCTTAAGTTCCGCACGAAATGATCTCCTGTAATATCAGTTGGGAGGCTGAGTTTTCCCACAAAAGGAAGCCAAATGGTGCTAACAGAGACAAAACACATGATTCCCAAAGCATGATTCAGGAAGAGATTAGTTCTTAATCATTCAACTGAGACATAATCAGCTTTGGCTCAGGGAAGGATCTTTCTTAACTAAAATCCACCAAGAAACTTCAAACCAATATGAGTTTTGATTCACACTAATGAGTACGCAGTTTTACTAAGTCCATCATGATCCTCTGAATATCATTATCCATGTCGTGGCTTCTCGTTTAAGAATCGTAAGGATTTCTCCCAAGGGAAACCAGTACTAGGATGAGGATCTACAAGTGAAAGTTCATATAATCATATAATATCTCATCTCCATTTCTACCATTTCAATAAAGCACCAGGAATTGTTAATTATGCATTATATTACCAAGCATAGAATAACCCGGGTCAGCTCTACCAGGCAACTGTAATTATACTAACAAGAAAATCGAACAAGGAGCGAACTTTGAACCAGGAAGACCAAAACAAGCTAACTTTCGGCTGTAATTGAATCAGTTCCACAAATGGTTATTCTGAGAACATCTTTATATTCACCCATAAGCCAAAGAGAAGCTGGATCAGTTAGCGAAAAAGGACACATTCCGGATCAATCAAGAATCATTAACATTCCACAAATTACCATCATTAAGGCACGAATGTAAAGAGCCAAATCCAAAGTTTCGTTCACAGGAAAGGAGTGAGAAGGAACTTACGGCAAGTGAAGCGGGTTGTGCAGCGAGATGGCAAAATGGGCAGCCATGGAAGCAGAAGAAGAGGGGGAAGTGGGAGGTATAGAGAGAGAAAGAGGAGAAGGAAAACGGGGTTCTCATTGAGACGTGGTTTTTAACAAGGTCTCGGATCTTTAGAATTGAACGTGCTGATCGTGAAAGAGAGTAATTTTTTTTGTATTTGTAGATTTCACCATTTCGGAAAGTCCAAAGCAAAGGGGATAAAACGAACGAGGAAATTTGGCAAGAAAGTGAGGTGGCAAATTCTATCTCCAAAGCTGGCCTTTTCGCTTTCGACGATGGCCGTTTTAGCCCTTTTGAAAAATGGGACACGCTATGCTATGTTGCCTAGGTGGTGACACTGACAATCAAGAGCACATTTAGTATGAAAATAAACTTTTACTAATTACTTTTTAGTAAATTATAAGTAAAATACACTAGTAGTCAAAACTTTAACGGTTTAGTCAAATATAGTCACCTTTAGCGAAATATCAAAAATAGCCATTTCTGTCCTATTATTTGACGGTGATAGACTGATAGTTAACGTGCTGACTGGACTAACGGAAAAGCTGACATGTCAATGTTTTAGCCAATAAAAATATAAGGTAGAATTAACAAAAAAAAATTTATTTTCTCTCTCTCCCTCTCGGTTCTTTCCCCTTCCGTTCCCCAACCGCCGCTCATCTTCATCGCGACTATCCCCTCCTACCACCCGCCACCGCCGAGCACAACCCCAAGTCTCCACTTCGTCCATCACAATCCTCCTCTCCAAGCATCGCATATTCACATTCCAATCCCACCTAAGCCCTGAGATGTGCCGCCAACCCCAACTCTCGACCACCGTCCATCACAATCCTGACCACTGACATGACCAAGACTGACCCTCCTCGATGGCGGATAGAGGATTGGGAGGCGGGGCGACCAAGATGGTCTGTGGGAGGCGAGGCGAGCGTTCCTCGCTGGAGCCGTACTCGGCGGGGAGGCATACACATTTCAGAGGTGGCGGATCTCGCTATCACTAGTGGGGAGTCTGACGACGACTTGAAATTTGGTGTGGTGTTCCCTGCTGCCCTCTATCTCGGCGAAGAAGAAAGAGAAGTTACAGCGGAAAAGATGCTGGCGCGACCGATTCTGGTCTCACCATCTGAAGTATTGGAAGAGGAAGACGAGAGTTCTGGCTTATCTTCGCCATTTCCAGATCCGCGATTGCGATTGTTTCTAGTTTTTTAATTGGATTTTTTGATGGAGGGATTTTTCGCTGGCTGTTGGTGATGGACGAGGGGGAGAGGAAGACAATACAGTCAAATTTATGATTTGATCCTTTCTGTAGGCTTCATATAGTAGGAGAGATACATAGGGAAGTTTATCATTGCTTCTTGGAATTGCCTGGTTTAAGGAAGGAGGAGCTCAAACATGTAGCAAGTCATCCCTGAACATTCATTTAGTGTCACATCACGTTGAGAGAGGACCACACTATTGTTGCCAATGTTGACGAGACAACTGGGTTTGCTTGGGTAGTAGCCATTGTTATAAGAACCGAACCGGATCAACGACTAAGCCAGTAGAACCGCTAAACCAGTAACGATAATGGTTGGTTCATTAATTGGACGGTTATTAATGGACCAAACGGTTTTTCACGGTTCAACATAAAACTAGATGAACCACCACGGTTTTACTAGTAAACTTTTTACTATTTTTACCACAAAATTTTAAAAATACTTTAAAATAAATTAAGACCATCAAACCAGAATTATTAATTTTATTTCTACTTCATCTTCTCATTTTTTAACATCTTTTTTTTACTTTATGTGGCCCACCATGACTGGAGCCGTAATTTTTAACTTGAATTAAACAATTATGATTTCTTTTATGAGATGGTTTAAATGATTTCTTAGATATTTCGGTGATGATATGAATTTGAAATTATCTATCGTCAATGATAAATTCTTTCTTAGTGTATTAAACAACGGTTTTATATCAGTTAATCACGGAACTCAAAACTACTAACTTTTCCAGTGAGTGTTAGAAACCCTGTTCTAGAGCTTCTACGGGTCGGGTTGTGAGATTATATTTGGAGGTTGATTGATATTTAGGGATTAAGTGAGAATTAGGGACAAAATTGAGATTTAGGGAATAATAGAGGAGAATGGTCGACGACCTGGATAGGGAGAGATGAGAAATTGAGGGTTTGGGAGAATATGGTTTAGAGAGATATTTGCTAATATATTTTTTGATTGATTATAATGAACTCAAAGTACATATATATAAGAAAATACAAGAAAAACCTACTAAATAACCCTAATTCGACTAAACTATTACTAATATCAATAATAAATAAATAAATAATATTGTTAATAGAAGACTTGATTCTCCAAAAACTGGGTTTCTAACAATCCACCCCCTTGAGACCAAGCTTTCTCTCAAGCTTGTAGTCAGCTTTAGATCCAAACTTCAACTCTTCTCGATAATGATTTTGTAGTGGTCCGTGCTTCCTCTTCTTCCAATTTCGTTCAAACATTCGAACTAAACTTCTAGCACAAACAAGTGAGCTCATTGATAGTTGAGCCCGAGTTTGCCCGCACAACACCTTTCCCCTCCATTTTCATATACTACTTTCATTCCTCCTCCTTTCCTGATCCTGATTGTACTAATTCAAATAAAGAATGGAGAAGTAATAGCACCTTACCATCCATGACTCCATTCCCACCACTAGCCTTCATCTCATCCACCCATGAAACACATCGAACATTGGCCTCCATCTCCTTCCCTTCAAAATTCCTTCCACGTCCACCACAAGCTGCCTCGATAGACAAATCCGAGCTGGACCCGACTCTCATAGCCTTGAGTGCTGGCAGACTGTTCACCTTCAACCTCGACGAAACCCCGCCTTGTATTTGCTACTTCCTGATGACACCCACTTGGTGGCAATTCGGGTATTGGCGCGGGCTGAGTCATCAGCCAATGCTAGCTTCATGAAGTTTTGTAGCTCCAAAACACCCCAAAAATCCCACCTATTTCGGCACTAAATAACCTATGACAAGAAGGACTATTGTGGTGGTGGGGATGGTAAGCGACTGTTTAGGCATGGCAGTTTGGGCCGCCAAATTTGCAGAATCCGGCGGTTCCCGTGGTGACCAATAGCGTCGAGGAAGATTCAGCAGTTGTTGGGATAGGGCGCAGTGAAGTGGTCTCTTCCTCTGCCGATGACTAGTCTATGGCAGCGATGCAACAAAAGTATATATGCACTTTATCGATCGAGTGATAAAGATAAGGAAATAATCGTCCCACATGGATTGGTACAACTCTAGATTTAACGATCAAAATTAAGGTATGAAAAAGAACAAAAGTATTTGAATAGCAAACAAATTAAAAGAAATAACTAAACTCGAAAAGCAAGTGACAAATTAACTATGAGAAAAATCAATGGAGAGAAGCTTTAGGGAAAGACGATATGAAATTCTCTACCTAATTACCTAACTCAACTCATTTCTTAATCAATTTAATTCTCATTCAAATGACTGAAGTTATCTCTAAGCTGATAGCTATCTCTCTGAAGAATAACTACGTACTAACTAGTCAATTAATTATTCACTCTCATACAATCAATTAATTAACTACCTAGCATGAAGTCCGATAATTCCTCTAATGATCACACAACTCTCGCTTTCCACTCTCGTGCTCAATTGGGTGTTATGAAGTATATAAGAGTGTTCTATCCTAGGTATCTACTCTTGGTCTCATCTTAGAACAAAAAATCAATATGCAGGTGGCTAGACTACACAAAGCATTAAGAATCCAAACCCAATATAGATGAGAAAGACAAATAATCTTAATTAAATAATAGAAATTCGATAGCTAGATCATACGATATTCGGCTAGAAATTAGCAAGGGTGATATCTTCAAACTACCAGCATCATCCAACTCAGGCAATGTAGGTTGTGTGCTTAACTGATCACCAGAAGTCTTCTTCAACAAGGAGACATGAAAGACTAGATGAATGGCAGAACCAGTAGGCAGTTGTCGTTTGTAAGCCACAACTTAAATTCTCTACAATACCAAGAAGGGTCCATAGAACTTAGGAGTTAATTTATGATTTGCTCTTGTAGCCACAGTAGACTGCCTTTAAGGCCTCAATTGGAAATTGGAGGTAAGTCTTGTCCCCCACTTGGAAATTCTCTTTCAGTCTTGTGCTTATCAGACATATATTTATGTCTGTTTTAATCCTAAGCTAAATTGGTCCTGAGGATTCCCACCATTCTTTATTGCTAGTTCAAGATGTCTGCTACAGCTGCTACTGATTTTGTCAAAGGATTATGCTATTCAAACTAAGAGGGAGGGTACCCGTATAAGGCTTTAAAATATGTGGTTTGAAGTCTGGTGTGGTAATTAGTATTATATCACCACTCTGCCATGGACAGCCAAGCAGGCCAATCTTGTAGATTGTGATGTGTCATTCCCCTCAAGTACCCCTCCAAGCATCAATTAACTTAGTTTGTCCATCTGTCTGAGGATGGTAGGCAGTGGCGTAGTGTAGCTTGACCCCCTGTAGCTCAAAGAGAGTGGACCTGAACACACTAGTGAATAGGGAATCTTTATCACTCACAATCTTCTTAGGAAGTCCATGTATCATGCATACTCCATCAAAGAACAACTTAGGGATCGTTTGCTTCATGGATTTGGATGATGGATTTGGTGCCCAAATCCATTCCATCATGGATTTTAGGAAAATTCATCGTTTGTCTGCATTTCTTTTAGAGACCAAATCCGTGGGGCTCACGGATTTTAAGGGTCCAAATGCGTGGACCCCACGGACTTGTAAATCCCACATATTGATGTGGAATTCGTAACATGCCATAAATTCATGATGGAATTTTACTCATATAACCTCATGAACTTTTAAAATTTCAAAGTTGCTCTCACATTTACCTATTGTACATTGAATATTTTTATTATTATTTTAATGATAAAAAATATTAAAAGAATAATATTAATTTTTTATTAATTTTTAATTGCCACGTTAGATATTTAACGGTCAACTGTTAGTGTTGACTGCCACATCAAATTTAACGAAGAGTGACTAAACATGGACCATTTTACTAATTCGAGTGACCAAAATTGATATTAATCTTTTTCAGTGACTAAACATGACACATTCAGTAAACCCAGTTACCAAACTTAGCCACATTAGTAGTAATAAAGGGGTGATTGATGCTGAGGAAGTGACTATATTTAGTAAACCGATCCACCACCACTTCCTTCCCACCAGACTTGGGAAACCCTTCAATAAAATCCATAGACAACTGTTTCCAAGTCCCCTCATAAACATTCTCCACCTTACACCTCTGACATGTATCACACTGCCCTATGAACTCCTTCAACTGTTTCTTCATATCTGGACACCAGAAGAACTAGTTCACCCTTTGGTAAGTAGACTAAACACCAGAATCCCCTCCAATAGGAGAACAATGAAACAACTCCAACAGTTGAAGTCTCATACTATTCATTCTCCAACTCAACACCTACTTCACTTTCTTCTCCTTCACCATCATCATTATCATCGTCACTCCAATCAATAAGAGGTAGAACTCTTGATTCTTCGGCCTGTATGACATGCAATTGCTTCTTGGAATCACATGTCTAGCCATAAAAGTATTTTTTTCTACACATTTGTAACAGGCTCCCTTGTGGTAAGTACTCTTAGCAACTAAGTTAGCCACATTGTTTCTCTCGCTCGTAGGTGGTTTAGATCCTTCCCACTTTCTTGTAACATGAGGACTTCACTACCTGAAGCTCCTGAAAAGGGTCTAAAATTGGAACTCTTCCATTTCTTCTTCTTAGCTTCATTGAGATAGCATCATGGTCACTAAAGGTCTCAATTCTTCCTCCAATCCACTAATAAAACTGGAAATGAAATACTCTTCAACTAAGGCAGGATGTATGTCAACATTAAGGACTTTAGATCCTCAAGCTTCTCCTGGTATTCTACCAAAGAACCACGTTGCCTCAACTTGTTAAACTCACCAAAAACTCCTCCTAGAGTCAATCATTGAACCTGCCACACAGGGCATATACAAACTCCTCCCAAATCAACTAAGGATGATCAATCTTCCATCCTTCATACCATATGTATGCTCAACGATCAAAATAAATTGACTCCATTCTCACCATCTAATCTGGTGATATCTCATAAATCTCACATAGCTTCTAGCACTTTCTAGTCCATTTCTTAGTGTTCTCACCATGAAAAGAGGCAAAATCCAAATGAGGGAGTGTAATGTTGTTGTTATTACCACTGAGAGGAAATTGATTCTTGTGATGAGGAAATTGATTTCCTTCAAGATCTGGAACTCGATTCATCTACATTTGACCTCGTGGTGGCAGATTGGGCTCCACCGCAGCTCCCCTGTGATCCGGTAGAGGAAGTATGGCCGGATCGTTGTGTCGTTCTACCAGCCCCCCCTCCCCGGCATGAACCACAACAACCACAGGTTGAGATTGACTGATCGCATCTAGTTGATGAAGCACTTCATCAAATCATATATTGATTTCATTGAAACATCGATCGATTTCGTCCATTATTGTAGTGATGTTGATAAATTGTATTAAGTAACCATCAACTTTCGTGATAGATCGTGAATTTGAGCTTCAGTATCCCGCATGCGATTTTGGATGTTCGCTGCTTGCGCCTCCACGCTAGTGACGTGCAGGGCCATATTAGCCCCGATTTTTTGGACTTTGGTATCAAGTGATTCAGTGTGATTGGTGAAGGTGTTGAGACACTCTTCCATCTAAACTAAGCGAGTTACCGGCGCTATTGGTGTCTAGTTACAGCTTTGATACCAATTTTCAAGGCCCGACATGGAAGCTCGCCGAGTACGCCAATGGCGGCTTCAGAGAAACGTTAGAAAAGAGAGGGAGAGAGAGAAGGAGAGAAAGGTGGCTATGCAATTAATAGTTGATTCGGCTTAGGACTACACGTGTCATTTTATAGTCGTTAGCACAATTACAGTTCACTCCCTTTTCTTGTAACCCAAATACTCACTCCTTTAATTTCTTATTGATTACAATTAAGGACAATTCATTACAGATTTCGCCGCCTTACCCAACAACAACTTTGTCTCCTCTCTGTTGACCACTCTGACATCAACCATCGACCCTGAATCCTTGCCTTCGCGGGCTCGATTATTCAACTGCTCTATCAAGAGCAGAGCCTTTTCGGAGATGGTGAGTTGTGACGAAGTCATCGATGCTCTGATACAACTGTTAGAAACCCTATTCTAACTAAGGCTTCTACAAGTCGGGTTGTGTGATTGTGGATTGATTGATATTTAAGGGTTTAAGAAGAATTGGGGACAAAATTAGGGCTTTAGGAAAGAACATAGGAGAATGACCGGCGGCTTGGATCGAGAGAGGCGAGAAATTGAGGGTTTGCGAGAATAGGATTTAGAGAGATACTTTACTAATATTTTTCTTGATTGATTATGACAAAACCCAATGTACATATTGATAGGAAAATAAGAGAAAAGCCTAACACAACTAAAATATTACTAATATCAATAATAATAATAATAATAATAATAATAATAATGTTAATAGAAGTCGGGTCCTCCAAAAATCGGGTTTCTAACAGTGAGGTGAATGGGACTTGGGACTGTAGTAATGGAAACAATGATGTGGGAGAAAGCATTTGCATCATCACCGATGGAAAGTTTACGCTAGCTGGAGCTGCTAGTGTGAGGAGTCCCATTCGGGTTCCCGCAAGGCCGCAACTGGAAGTTCAGTCCAGTAAGCGCAGATAACCATCGAGCCAACTTCGAGATGTTATGTTAGAAACATAGGAAGTCCGTGAAGCTGGCTAAACCTTGAGGAACAAGTCACTTTCAAGCGGAGGAAGTTGTCAGAAACCCAATCTATTGGGGGAACTCGGGCTTACTATTATAATTATTTATTTATAGAGTTATTAGTATTTGAAGCATATTAAAATATTTGTTATGTTTTTCTAATCTTTTACTATAAATATGTATGTGAGCATACATTTCAGGCACATAAAGATTAATCAGAAAGTTATCTCCTAAAATCCTAATCTCATTCTCCCTCAATCCCATATATTTTCTTTTCTCTATATGCCTCTATCGTTCTATTATTTTCTTCACAACTATTATGTTCTTTAATCCCTAAACTCCAAATATTTTTTAATCCCTAATTTTTATCTAAATCCCTTTCTAATCTATCTAGTTACGTCAATCCTCAGTTACTTGGAGAAGCGGGTTTCTTACCGTCTTTCAAAGCAAATCCCCTTGGCCGCCGACAACTTGTGAAGCAGCTACTCGGGATTCTATGCAATGGTCAACTTGTCATTTAAAAGAGACCCAACACTTTCCTAGTCCTCAACAAAGGGGGTTCCGTCCTCAAATATCTCCATCTCCTAGTAATCCTCTATGGCGATTCAATATGATGGGTCTTTCATAAATGACTCCTAGGTGTCGACCTATGGTGTGGTGGTCATTAACAACCATGGATAAGTGAGCGACAAATGTGTTGGAACCGTCCTTTGTTCCTCTTCAATAGAGGTTGAACTGAAAGCAGTATTAGAAGCTCTCAAATTAGGTTAAGAATCTGGGTCGCCGTGTACGACCTATTCGAATTGTCAAGTTCTTATCCAAGCTCTTATTTGACACATTTTAGTGGCATTGGCTGGCTGCCGCATGGATGAGTACAATGATAGCTATTTTTGGACAAACCACACATATCAAGGTGGAAGTTGTTTCACACTCTTTTATCTCTCGTGCATATTGGGTAGCACGTTCACTTGTCAAATCTTCGCTATCGAATAATTTACTCAATATTCTTTATCTCATTTCAAAAAATTTTCCTAATTAATAGAATGAAGTAATTTAATATAAAAAAGGTTTTCCAACCCACATTTGGCCAGTAACGGAAGCAATTTCACATGGAGCCATGGATCTAGCAGGACCTCACTTTCCAGAATTGACAGGGTGCTAATATCACAAGGTTTTGATCTGTTGTATCCGGAGTGCACGTTGACAGCAATGGAAAGGGTTGAATCAGACCATAATCTATTGGTTCTAAAGTGGGGTGAGAATAAGATTATTAAAAGGCCATGGAAATTTCAAAACATGTGGCTGGAGGATACTAGGTTCTATCAAGAATTCAGCAGCTAGTTTGGAGTGAGTGTGAAAGGAGTGGGAGTTGTGTTTGTGCTCGCTAGAAAGCTTCATCATGTTAAAGCCAGGGTGAAGGTGTGTAATAACGAGGTTTTCGGTAATATTGATATGAAGGTTGAGGAGTTGCTTAGGCAGATCAAGGAAATTGACAGGGTAGAGGAAGGGAGGAGTCTTCAGGATGTGGAGAAGGAGGAAAGAACAAGGTTAGAATTGGAGCTAAGTAAGGCTGTTTTTCTTCAAGAGATTTGTTGGCGGCAAAAATCGCGTGAAGTATGGGTTAAATTGGGGGACAAAAACACCGGGTATTCTCATAGGATGGCGAATTATAGGCGGAAGGTTAATCGGGTGGACAGAATAAGAATAGAGGGTCAGATGGTTGAAGGTAAGGAAGAGGTTACTGCGAGGATCGTACACTTCTATCAAGATCTTTTTAGAGAAAGGATGACTCAAAGGCAATTTCCAAACTGGAATTGGGAGCAGCAACTTGATGATGGTGAACGAGCTCTTTTGTGTCGTCCTTTTTCTGAAGAGGAAATATGGACAGGAATTAAGGAATGCGATGGTAGCAAAGCGCCAGGCCCCGATGGTTTCACCATGGAGTTTTTCAAGCGTTGTTAGGTTTGGATGAAAGCTGATATAATGAAAGCCTTCCAAGAATTCCATGGTTCTGGGAATCTACCTAGAAGTGTTACTCACTCTTTTGTGTGTCTAGCGCCTAAGAAGGGTATAGTTGAGGAGATCAAAGATCTATGGCCGATAAATCTGATTGGTAGCATAAACAAACTTATCGACAAAGTTTTGGCTAAGAGACTGGGGAGAGTGCTCCCTAAACTGATATCACAGCATCAACACTCGTCGGTACAAGGGAGACAAATTGCTGAGGCCGGTTTGCTGGCAAATGAGTTGGTTGATAGTAGGAGGAAGAGCAGGAAATCGGGCCTTATCTTCAAACTCGACATTGAAAAAGCGTTTGATAATGAAAATTGGGAATGCTTGTTGAAGATAATGGGATCGATGGGTTTTCCGGAGGCGTGGGGAAGATGGATAAGGTGGTCTATGTTTTCATTGAACATTTCTATTCTCGTGAACGGTGAGGCCACTGGGTTTTTCTCGGTATCTAAAGGTCTCCGTTAAGGAGATCCAATTTCTCTCGGGCTCTTTGTGATGGTGACGGAGGTTCTGTCTAGGAGGCTAAAGGTGGTTAGAGATGATGGAAGATTTGAAGGGTTCTATATGGATGAGGGTAGGAAGCAAGGTGAAGTTACTCACCTGTTGTATGCTGATGACACACTAATATTCTGTGATGCAGATTATAAACAGGTTCTGAACATCATTGCTACTCTTGTGAACTTCCAAACGGTGACAGGGCTTAGGATTAATCTTGATAAGTCGGTAATGTACACTGTTGGTGATGTGACTGATCCGAGTTTTTTTGCTGCAATTTTTGGTTGCAAATGGAGTAGGGAACCCCCGAAGTACCTGGGATTTCCATTGGGGGCTAAACCGAATGACACCTCGATTTGGGATGATATGGTGGACAGGTATCAGAAAAGGTTGAGTGGGTGAGGAAGCAGGAACTTGTCATATGGAGCTAGGTTAGTGTTGATAAAGTGGGTTCTGTCTAGCACACCAGAATATATGTTCTCGTCGTTCAAGGCCCCGATTTCGGTGGTGAAATAGTTGGAGAAGTATCAAATGAGGTTTTTGTGGGGTGCGAAGGCAGAGAGACACAAAATGGCATTTGTGGATTGAAAAGTTTGTAAAGCAGCAATAAATGAGGGGTTTCTTGGTATTCATGACTTGAAGATGTTCAATGACGCGATCTTATCTAAGTGGTTGTGGAAGTTTGTTGTTGAGAGGGAAAGTTGGTGGCGGGAATTGATCGATTGCAAATACCTAAACCAGGTATCTCGATGGCAGACTAGGCGTGCTAGAGGAGGTTTTTCCAGATCGGTGTGGGCAAATATCAGTAAGGAATATGATCAATTCTGGAAATTCGCCTGCATTGACCCGAGAAACGGGACTCAAACTTTGTTCTGGCATGATTACTGGATCCCATGTATCGTGCTTGCTGCCTCGTTCCCTCGTATCGTTGCTGCTGTTTCTGACCCCGAAGCTCTGCTATCCGACACTGTGAGTATAAATGGTGAGAGGGTGAGCTGGAATTTCAATTTTAAATATTCTTTGAGGGGTGGGGTGGAGAGGGAAAGGAGGGATTTATTTACTCTTTTGAATTCCATTGAGCTGCCTTGCAATTCTTTTAGTCCGTGCAGGATCATGTGGAAACCAGAGGCTGATTCAAAGTTCTCGGTGAGGTCGATGTATAGGCAGCTGGCTATGAATGTTTTCAGAGGATTTCAAGATTTCCCTGTGGAGAAAATATGGAAGACTATGATACCCAGCAAAGTTTGCTTCCTTCTTTGGCTGGTGTACCATAATAGAATTCTTTCACTAGACAACCTGAAAAAAAGAGGGATATGTCTTGCTAACAGATGCAGCCTATGTTTGAAGAAGGAAGAAACTGCAGTTCATATTTTTGTGGAATGTGAATATGTGAGGAACGTTTGGAGGGCAGTATACTGCAGAAGGCGGATAATACCAAGAATTGTTGGAGATATTAGGAGTAGTATAACAAGTTGCCCAGGTACAGGAGGAGATGGGATTGAAATGTGGTTTGATGAATGCTCCCTTCATGCGCTGTGGTGGGCTTTGTGGCTGGAAAGGAATCGAAGAGTGTTCGAGGATAGGGCACTGACACCTATGGTGGTTGGAAAGAAGGTGGCGAAGAATGTCATGGAATGGATTGTGGCTACTGGTAAAGTACAGGTGGGGGAAGGTTTAAATTGGCTGGCTGTGACGGGATGGAGATCATAATGAGTGTTTGGGGGGAATAGGGAGATGTGGGGATTTCTTGTTATCGACGTAGGATGGGAAGAGTCAGTTTGGAGATTGGTGTGGACAACAAGAGAATTGATACGTGCATTCTCTTGTTTAACACTGTGTGATTCGGATGTGGGGTGGAGTTTGGTTTCTTTGTGTGTTTGTTAGGAAGGGGGACAGAGTGCTATTGATCTTGTGTGTTGGTGTCGGGAGGTTCTCGTCTCCTTTTTTTATTATAGATTAATTTGCTTTTGTAGGATCGCTTCACGCCGGGCGACGTCGGATCAATACTTTTGATCCTTGTAACTTGATTTTCCTGTTATTTCAATAAAGTCATTGCCATTATAAAAATAATAATAATAATAAAGGGAAGCTTCTCTTTGTAGGTTTGAAGTTTGAACTAGATTTGAGAAAGGAGTAGTTGAAATTATTTGTCTTTCAAGACAAAAAATTTACTGAAGAAAGATTATTGAAAGAAGAATATACAACTGTTAGAAACTTATCCTCTACTCTTTCGCCTGCTCTAATAAATACAATTTTCTTTTCCTTCAAGTACCCAACTGAACTGAGCACCCATCTGCTTTTTTTTTCTTCTCTTTTCTATGACAAAGATGATGATGAAGAAACTAGGATCAAGATCAAAATAAAAAGTACCAAATATGGTTGGGCGTTAGGCACCAAAAAAGATCTGGACTTTCGCAATGCTGCGCCTTCCTCAAGCTGCTGCCTTGCTAACTGCATTCTTCCTGCGCGCCATCGATGCCCTGCCCCTGCTATCGCTCTCGGAGCAAAAACATGAAGAAATGGCCTACAAATCTCTATACAAGTACTGGGTTCGACCGCGATGGTGTGACAGGTATCCCCCGGTGCAGATGTGGATGTTGGATTACTACCACGATCGAGTCCATCTGGCTCTTTTTCTTACCACAAGACTGAGATGTTGGCTGCACAAAATATGCAGTCAGTAGTAAGCACAAAGGAGCTTAGATATCTATCTAAGGCATGTCTGGGTTTTGTTTGAGTTTCAACTTGGCCAAGCTTTTTCCTTGTAAGTTGGTATCAGCCAACTACAAAGTTCTGCAACCCGACCAAGGGTTGAGACGAAAAAGCAAGCTTCCGGAGGGAGCTCTTGCACTAACTTTAGACAGTTACAGGAAATCCAGTTAACATACCACACCGATGTGCCATTCGCGAGAACTAAACTCCTTGAAAGTTGCAGCGTCCATTTCCTGCAATAACAAGAGTAAATAAATGCCTTATGAGAATCTGTGTTCACCAGGCAGAAAAGGCAAATGAATAGTCTAGCTTTCACTTTTCAGTCTTCACGCTGTATATGAAAGAGAAGGTCAATAATAAGAAAGGAACACTCACGATACTGTAAATGGGAGGCACCATTCTTTCTCCTTTTGTTTTTACAGCCGGCATCACAGAGAAACGTGGTACCAAGTCTTGAGATCTGAAAGTCCATCTGCATGTAGCATAGAGTCCAACCATCAAGAACTAACTATTCCCACTAAATTCATTTGGTTTTATCAGGAAGTTTAGAGTGAGGGAAACCATACCCTATGAACGAAAAGATGCAGAACTGTGCCCACTCTCTAACTAAGAGACGCAGCCAGTAATGATCTGGTGAATTGTCCACGTTGATGAAGATCTAAAAGATGATACAGACAGTTAGTTCGGTACTTATTTTCCGGCTAATAACGACGACAAAACATTTCATAAAGAAAACATTAGCAATGTCATACCATGGCTTCTACAACTGCCACTATCTGCATTGCACTCCGGAACTTCCTGAAAAGAGAGAAGAGGCATGTTAGTATTAACCTATAGCACCCTATTTCCAGCGAAAATTTAGAATAAAAATAGTGGCCACGGCTCAAATCAGCACAGGACTTACTTGAACATGAGAAACTTCATATAAACTGCATCATGCATTCCTTGCACATCCTCATCCTCAATAAAACTCAATTGTTCTTGTAGTAACAACAAATTTTGCGATATGAGGTAGAAGATCAGATAGAATGAGACCACGTAGTTCAGCAGAAGTAAAATCTGCACACAGAGAGAGTCCAACCGGAAGAGAACAACTTAGACCAAAAAATGCAGAGGAGAATAGTTTGAAAATGAAACGCTTGCTATGAAATGCTCACTGTGAAGTAGGGCACAGAAGCTCTGTAACCGACGAGAGTCATGTAGAAGACACAAGCAAGTGCAGCTGTGGTGCGCCTTTCAGTTACCGAGAGGCGCTCACACATGATGCAGTAACCGTGAGAGATTAGCAGGAATGACACGAAAGAAGCGGTCTGGAAAAGCACTCCGGTTATGTACACCCCGAACGACATCCATAGCGAGCATATCTGAGAATAAAAGCACGAATACCTACAACCAAGAAACATTCCTTCTTTCTTTCATAATCTAGAAAAGATTTTCACAAGGACACTGTAAAAACAGCAAGAAGAATGCAAGTAGTGAGCAGCTAATCAGCTTGCATATCATTTTTAGTAATAAGTTCCTCTATGTTTTGCAGTAAGGGAACAATTTCCAAGCTTCTTACTAGTTTCTGAACCTCAAAACTGTCACTATACATTGAGCAATCGAGTATATTGGCATCGGCAGTTGAATGTAGGGAGAGGAATCACTAACCAGAAGAGGAATGAAAGGCCCAATTGGAGAGATTTGATCAAAGGGACAGATGCCAATGTCCACTGCAAGTTATTCCTCTGCTCTAGTGGTATAGCAGCACAATAAAAAAACACAGAATCTGTCAATAAGGAAAGCTTTAATTCTAATAATTTCATAGAAAAAATGGATTATCTGAATCATCATCCTTAGAATCATAAGCAAGACCTTCCCCAAGTTCACAATTTTAAAATATCTACCATAATCATATCAACAAACTCCCTGCTAAAAAGGGGGGCAAATTGAAAGAAGCTCGCTTGATCAGCTGAGACTGTTTGGTAGCTCAGGAATTCCAACGAAGGAGAAGAGACAAAAGAACTCCACATCAAAAATTGGAAAAGGTTGGTTTCCAGCTGAACAAGCAAATACCCTTTTTCCCCTGACAAAATTCCGACGTTTTCATCCCAAACAAAATACTTCGGACCAAAATTCAAAGACGGAAAGGTTCTATTCCTCCATTTCTCCTCCTCAAACAAAAACAAAAAACTGAAAAGGAAATGGAATTGCTCAACTGAAAAAGAAAAAAAAAAACTGGAAACAATCGGAGAGGGGGAAGAAAGTGGGAACGACCTGAGAGTGGCGGTTTCTGTAAGTGTTGAGAGTCCAAGAGCAGGCGGAGACAACCCAGATAGAGAGCAGCGCGAGGTACACCGGCGGGAGCCGCTGGTAAGAATCGTTCAGCAACGCCGTCGACTCTGAAGCCGCAGTCATCGGGAACTCCAAGATGAAAAAATGCGGCGATTGAGAGAAAGAGAGAGAGTTGGGAATTTGTGGTGAGAACCCAGGCGGCAGAAACAGCAAAAGAATGCCCTTTTTGTGCTGAGGAAGCGGCGTTGGGTTCGAATTTGCGGAGTTATCTGTGCGTATCTCCCGTCGTCGTGAGATGAAGTTTTCTTTCTTCCTCTGCGCAGTTTGTTTGAGAGAGTTTATATATATTGGCGTTTCGGCCGGTCAGACGGTTTCGTAAATGATGGAGACTGGAGAGAGAGAGAAGGAGATGATACGTGTCAATCATGGGATGCGATAATGGGGAAAACTAATAATGAATTTTGTTTTTACAATAAATTTCGTTTTTACATCAAAGAATAAATACGTGACCGGTGACTCATCTATGTATCAAAAGTTAAAGGCAGTAAATTGCATGATTTGCCCTCCTCTCTCCAATTCCATTCCACGTTATTTCATCATATGATGTAGGCCTTACGTGTGGAGATAAATTAGGATACTTGGTTGTAATTTCATTTCTAAATATTATTATTAGTATGGATTACACTTCTTGTGTATGCACAGCTGGCCCATGATATTTAGAGGTGTTGTTCGATAATTAAAAATATGGCCTTAACATTTTTTTGTAAATTTATTAAATAAAAAATACATAATTTCAAAAAATAATTACAGAAGGAATAATATTATCAATCATTGTTTGCAAAATAAAAATCATTTAGTGTTATTTGAAATAAAATTCTCTATTAGTTATTTCATCTTTGCATCATCTAAGACGTTATCCTCAATTGTCAACATAACTAACTCGTTAAGCCTCAATTAACATAATTAAAATTTTTTACCAAAGATTAATGATTCCACTCGGCAATCAACTAGCATTAATCCCAATTTCCAAGCAAAAATCTTTTAATTTTTTTTGGTTAGAGTGGCTGAGCCACTCAGCCAAAACAAAAAAAAAAATGTAAACAAAAAACAGTTAAAGGTCCATTCGGCCATTCCAATTCGCCGCATGCCCATTCCAATTTTTGTCTTTTGAAAACCATCCTGACGGCCCCATTGCTTCTCCTGTTCTCAACTCCACGATTCCATTAGGCATTCTCCAAGCAATAGCAGAGTATTGTATGGGCCGAGGCCCCAAATAGTTTGGGCCATGTTTGTGGGTCAGGCCAGCATCGGGCATGTGTGTAAGTAAGGCGATGTTGTGACTTGTGACTATGATGTGCGTTCAATTCAATTCCAATGTATTCAAAGTTTTTGCTCTCGGTTGCGAGTTCCTTTCATAATCGCTAGAAATTTTATCTTTGTCCTTAGTTCCAAAAAAATAAAGGCGGATTGACTTGGCGATCGACAGATCCCGCTAATATTCAAGATTCGTGGATGATTTGGCTCTTCGTGATGTAGGCTTCACAGGTTCTCCTTTTACTTGAACTAATAAGAGGAGAAACTTGCATAGGGTGATTGAAGAATAACTGGATCGTGTTTTGATTTAAGAGGAGTGACTAAGAGTGCTTCCTGAAACATTGATTCATCACTTGGCTGGCCGTCAATCAAACTATCGAGCATTTTTATTGGTGATGGCAACATTGAAGAAGTTCTCGAAACCAATATTCATGTTCTATGTCGTATGGGGAGATAGTCACGAAGTGTGGGGCATTGTGTTGAAGGTTTGGGAGATGTCGTTCGAAGGATCTCATATGTTCTGGGTATGGTGTAAACACAAGAGAATTCGGCATTTACTATAGGATTGGAATAAGTAGGGGAAGACTAATTCTGAAGGCAGAGGCTACTGTTGATTGGGAAAGGTTACACAATATGGAAAAAAAAGTTGAATGAAGCTTGGGTTAACGAGGAGATTTACTGGATGTAGAAGTCTCGAATCCAATGATTGCAAGAAGGAGATAGGAATACGACTTATTTTCATAATGCGCCAAAATGCGTCGTAGGAAGAACCAAATATATTGTTTGTTTGATGAGGATGGAACTTGGGTGACTTTTGAGGAAGATAAAGCTTGGGTGGCATGTGACTTTTTCTCTGGATTATTTCAAATTGGATGGATAACTGAGTAGGAGGTAAGAAGTTGGGTGGTCGAACTCCCCATTGACCAGTGGGTCTTCACAATAATGAATGACCGGTTGAGGGCACATGTGATGGATGAGAAGATAAGGCGTATTGTTTTTCATATTGGGTCAATGCAGGCTCCAGGTTTGGATGAGTTTATAAGATTCTTTTTTTAGAAATTTTGGGACATTGTGGATGCAGAGGTGACAATGGCGATTAGTTAGTTTTTTAGTCAAATTCCCTTCTCAAGAAGTGTAATCACACATGGGTGGCATTAATTCCGAATGTGGATATGGTTAAAAATATGAAGCAACTTCGTCCAATTAGCTTTTGCCAGTTTGTGTATAAACTGATTGCTCAAATCTTGGTTGAAAGGGTGACAAGATATTTGTTTTCTATTGCGTCGTCGTGGCAGAATAACTTAATTCATGGTAGGAGAATAGTGGATAACATCCTTATTGGATGAAGTGATGCATTTATATGAAAAAGAAGAGGGTTAGGAAGAAAGGATTTATGGTATTGAAGGTGGATATGGAAAAGACATATGATAGGGTGGAATGACTCATTTTGTTGCTCTACTTGAGGAACTAGGTTTTCAGTGAGCAATGGATATAATGGCTTAGGCTTGTGTGACTTCTCCTACTTTTTCTATTCTTGTGAATGGGAAACCAACATAATATTTCTAGTCTTCGGGTGGGTTCCGACAGGGAGAACTTTTGTCTCCCCTCTTGTTCTCTATATGTACTGAGGGTTTTGCTACGTTGCTTCAACAGGTGTTATAGCTTCATATTCTAACTAGTATGCATATAAGTCCTTGGTATCCGGTTAAATATCATTTGTTCTTTACGGATGATTCGTATTTGTTTTTGCGAGTGTCTAGAAAAAAATGTATTAGTCTACTTGGGGTGCTTAAGAACTATGAGGTTATCGGGAAGAAGTCAAGTTGGCTAAGTTCGTTGTTTGCTTTAGCATAAATGTCACGACGAAAGATGGGCATGCCATGGGAAAGATTTTGGGGGTGGGTGCTATTGGAGTGACATATAAATATCTTAGGCTCCCCTCAATAGTGGGAAAACCAAGATTTTATACATTCTGGTTTGTATAAGATAGAGTCTTAGCTCAATTACAAGGACGGAAACGCCTTTGGTTGTCCTGGGCAGCTAAGGAAGTCCACATTAAAGTAGTGGCAAATGCATTACCGATTCATGTCATGTCATGTCGTGCTTCTTGATTCTATTTTCTTTATGTAGGTCCTTGGATAAACATTTGGAAAGGTTCTGGTGGGGAGTACGAAATGGAGAGTGGTGTATTCACTAGGTAGCATGGAAGTCTATGTGTTTAAGTAAACATGATGAGGGATGTGATTATGACTTTTTGAGGAATTTAACATGGCTCTTCTTACTAAGTTGTACTGAGCTATGAAATTAGTTGGATTCTTTGTTTTCTGGTTCTGTATAAGGTAGGTACTTCCCACTCACTTCCTTTATGGAGGCCCGAGCGGGATCGTTGTCTTCATGGGGTTGGTAAGGGATCTTAAGGGGGTATGAGCTGCTTTTTAAGGGGTTGAGGCAGCATATTGAAACTAGTGAAAGGGTAGATCTGTTGACTGATAATTGGGTACCGTCTTTGCATCCTCATTCGTTGCGCCCTGTCTCGGAATTCCGACAAAAGGTCTCCCTGTCAGAATTCGGGACGTTCAAGACTCATCTACTTCGTTAATTCATCTCGGTTTGGGGAGATGGCGTGTGGAGTCTCTCCCTTAGAATTTTAGGAGAACATGGTTCACACCATCATGGCTATACCATTACCTATTAAGCTAGTTCTATATTTTTTTAGTTAGGATGGGGGGAGACTTTAGGTGTGTATACAGTTAAATTTGGATATCACCTTGCGATGGAGTTTAGAAAGTGTAAGGAGTTACGAGTTAAGTCGAGGTGTAATCATGGGATCAAAAGCTTTAGCTGAAGATCTAGAATGCGCCTCACCCATTAAAACTACATTACTTCCTTTGGCAGCTAGTTTGTAGGGTTTTGCCCATTGGGGAGGCATTGTAGATCCGTGGAGTAGGTGTTGACCATGTTTATCCAATTTTGTGAGAGGGACGTTGAGTCTCTTGAACATCTTTTCTTTAGATGTCGTGAGGCACAAGGTCTGTAGGAAGGAGCAAATTTGATGATGTTCCGAAATGACTTACCGATTGGATAGGGAGGATATGTCTAGTGGTGAGTTGATGGAGGTGGTTGCAATTTTTTTGGAGGATTTGGCGGTCTAGAAATTGGGTGGTCTTTGATTTTACTCAATTTACTTTGCCGATTTTGCTTTTGCAGTTTTGTGCCAAGTGTGTCGTACCAGGATGGTCGTAAGGTGGCCCTTGGGAATAGAGGTTGGTCATCTTTCCTCTTCCCCCGGGTGGGGGGGGGGGGGGGGGAATCTTCTTGTGTAAGGGGGCTACATCCAAGGCTCCTATAGGGCTGGGTTTTGTAGGATGCTTCGGGCTCGGTGTTGGTGGCGGTTGCAACTATGTATGATGTAATATCTGACCCTTTCATGGTGGAGATGTTAGCATTACAGAGATGCAGTTTGTTGGTGCCACGTTCGAGGTCCTCAATCAATGTGATTTATGGGTGATGCCAAGCTACTACTGGACAAGGCCCAAGCTGGTGGAGAGATTGTGCGGTTAAGTAGTGACCTTGAGAGGTTTGATGATGTAGGTCGCCAGTGTATTAGGGTTGGCCATTTGGTGGCATGAAAGGTCCTCTCATTGTTCCCCTCTATGGTGGGGGTTCAATTTCACTTCTTGATTGTTTTCGGTCATGTGACTCTTTTGTATCTAGTTGGTTTCTTGATAATACGAGCGATCTTTTGAAAAAAAAAACTAGTGATCACTTAGTTTTTTTATCAAAGTAATAACTTAATGAATTTGTATTAAATCACTCGCTGATGCAAATTAAATAGTTGAACTTATTAGAATTTACTTCTTTACTCTCAAACATCTAGTCTAATGTGAAGTTAACAAGTTAGATGTTGTTCTATCATCAAGGTAATTAATATGAAAGGATAGACTCATGATAAAATAACATACATATATTGTGAACTAATACTAGAAGTTATGTTTGACATCAACAAAAATTAAAATTAAAAATATTTTATTTTCTCTAAAGTCTAAACACACACAAATTTAATTTAATATATAATAACACTTTAGTATTTTATCCATCGGAAAAATTTTAATCTTATAAAGATCTTGAGTTGCGGTATATAGAGGTGATAAACGATTATCCAGTTAACGGTGTAACTAATAGTCGAACCGGAACCGGTGCTTAACGGTGATACCGATAACTGATTAATTAATAGTCGGTTTGTTCTCGGTAGTCAAATTTAGCTAATAACTAACCGATGGTTAAATGGTTAATAACTGACGGCTAAGTGGTTAACCGACTAACCGATTACGATCATCCTTATAGTTGATCCGAAAATTATACACCTCCATGAGCTGCAAACATAGGCAAAAAATAATGGTGTGTTTGAAGGCTTACAAGACCCTTGCCTATCCTAGTTGTAATAGTGACTTAGACTCAGATGGGGATAATTTAAAGGAAGAGTTCTTGAAGGAACAAAATAGAAAGTCAGACTTGCGGACAGTTGCTCGAAAACAATAAGTAACATTAAAATTCCATGTAATTTGGTGGGGTTTACGAGTTAATTAATTGTTGTTGCGTCTCCTAGCGTTGTCTGCTTTCTTTAATAAAGTTTGAAGGTAGAATGATATTATTGTGTACTTATGTTGGATTGAGCTGATTATGTGTTGATGTATATATCCATGTTAAATTATTTTTTTATTAATTGATAACAACTTAAGAAAAGAACACATGTGTATGTATGAAAAATTATAAAAAAGTTCACAATTGAAAAAAGAATGTCTATTATTGGTTAGGTTATTGATCGGTTATTTTGATATAACCTTGCCGAATCACTTGGTTAACGGTTATCTAGTTAAACTAGAAAATAACTGAGAACTGACTGTACGGTTACGAGTAACCAACTAATTTAAACGATACTATTAACGGTAAATATAAACTGCTTAACGGTTAACCAAGAACCAACTAAACAGTTCTGGTTATAACCGAACCGATTCTTAGCCTTAGCGGTATATTTTTGTTGATGAATAACTTATATTTGCTTTGATAACCAAAGAATTCCGTTTTTGTTTTGTCTCCTGCTAGTTTGGTTGGATTTTTTATTTTCGTAGTTAACTTTTGTTCACTACTTCATGTTTTGTTATCTTTTAAGTATTTTAATTTCAATAATTTTGTTCAAAAAAACGTGGACGAATATATTATTTTATAACAGAATAAAAGAGTTTGAAGCTACTAATAAATAAAAATGCATTTGTTGTGATGCTAACGGAGTACAAATTGATAGGAAAAGATGTGCAAACACACCAAGACTTCCTCATATTAGTTTTTTAATCTTTCACAGGAAGAAAATTTTCATAAAATATATACAGCGATATTTAAGAAAATAAATGAACGTGAAAATATTTAAAAAGATAGTTTTAAGCACCCCTTTCTAATAGACTATCCATTCGGGTTATTTGTTGTTGAATGTTAGAGGCTAAAAAGGATCTATTGGATTTTTATAATCGAACCAGAATATGAACCGGTATTGTGAACGGCTCATATTTTAGTGGTTTAGTCAGTATTGGATATATAAAAAATAGTTAATGAACATGTACTTAATAAACAATAAGAATATAAGTACTACACACTTCTAAGTACAAAAAACATTGAGTGCATCGCTCTTCAACAATTCTAATATGAATACCATAAGTTCTAAAATCCAAACCTCACATAAACCACATTGTTCCCCTAAATAAAAATTTAAAAAAAAACATTAAGTATAAGAGTCCATACATGAAACAAAAGTCCCGAAATGGAACAATAAAAGCATGAAATCGATATCGGTTGCCCGGCTCGAACGGTACGAACAGTTAACTGTTTCGACAGCTCGATCTGTAGCAGATGACTTTTTTAGAGATCCAGATCGATCTGGCGGCTGAGTGCCTATTTTATATGTCCGACCAACCGATTTGGATCGGCTTTAATAGCACTGAGATTTTCATTTTTTTTTTCTAAAAATAATTAATTAAGAATTTATAACATTCAAAGTGGTCAATGAAAGATAACCGGCATGTTACGATAACATTAGAACAAGTGTGGTTTTGATTCGAGATCAGTGGCGGATGCAGGGGGTGGCCACCCCGGGCCCCGGCCCAGCCCTACTCTGGATTCATAATTAGTATAGGTCTTATGAATTTTTCGATTTTAGATATTCAGGTCGTTGTTATTTTAAAATAAGATTGGGTATAATTAGAAAAATAATTCAGATGAACATATTCAAAATCACTACTCTAAATTTAGTTTATAAATTCTAACCCCAAAGGTTATTCGTCTAAAAATACAATGAACCTAAAAATTCAAAAAGTTTAAAAAGTAAAAGACTAAAACATATATGAGGTTTGTTACCTTGGAAAATTTACTAGAGAAGCTGGTGGATATAGGGATGGAAACACAATGCAAATTGATTAGTAGATTGATTTGTCTAGTGTTGATGCTGCTCGTTTCAACAGCTAATACGAATAGAACCTTTTCAACAACGAAACATGTGAACTTGATTTGCGCAACAAAATGAGCGATGGATTTTTAGTCGATTGCTAAGTATTTTATTTGAAACAGTGTATACTATTGGTATGGATGTGGACTCCATTATTAATGCATTCGCTAAATTACAATACCGTCGTGTACAATTTACATTGTAAAATAATTATAATCATTATATTTTTTACTATTCTAATTTTCTAATAAAATGCGGCCCAGTGCACTTCTGTGTTCTGGATCCGCTGCTATTCGAGATATGGACATTGTAGGTAGGCAGAAAGAAGAAATATTAAAAAGGAAAAAAAAAAAGACAATAGAGAGGGAGCACTAATGCAAAGAAGATGGGAAATGATGCCCGTATGTAGGAAATGAAGTCAGTGAGGGCATGGAGATGGAGGAAGGCATAAACGAAACCATTTGCCTCTCCCTCTCCCACCCACCACACCTAGGCTACATCTTCTCGTCATTCATCATATTGCAAGTTGTAACCCAAGGCCAAACATTTTGGAAACCCAGCAAACCCACCCAAATTAGGGATGGTAAAAATATCCGTAACCGTGGATATCCACCTGAATCCGATCTAATCGGGTAGGGTAAAACCCGAACCCGAAGCATTTTTCGTGGGTACGGGTAAAACCCGAACCCAAATATTGTGGGTAATGGGTGGGCATGGTTATCTCACTATCCAACCCGAACCCGCCCGATTATACACATGCATATGTATTTTGTCTATAAATAATCATTATTTTCCCTAGAATATTTTATATTTAGCATATAAATATAATATTTTCATGAAATTATGTTGTTTTAATTAATTTTCGTCATTCTAGTGAATTATTGTCGTACTTTTCCTCTTACGTAATGTGAATATACATGTGAATGTTAACATATTGGTTGGAATTATAAAGAGAAATTATTACCCATGGATAACCGTGGATACCCGAAACCCGAACGGGTATGGGCATGGTTTTGAATTTCTACCCGTTTCTCGTGTGGGTACGGGTATGGGTAAAACCCGAACTACATTGTGTAGGGTAACGGATATGCACTATCCGCCCCCGACCCGATCCATTGCCATCCCTAACCCAAAGAGTATGCTTAATTGATTGGGTAATCTATTTCTTAATTTGTATTTCTGAAAAACACGAATTTGATATATATTGAACTATAGTTCGATCTCGCATTTCAAAAAAAAAAAAAATTCTATCGTATGCATCTAATAATACTTTCATATGCAACTAATAGTTGAGATCATATAGGAGCTTTGATCTAATGGCATACTTCCCCACTCAACAATATAATCGAGTTGGTTTTAGTACTCGGAACTCCGTCTTTGAAAACCCTATGCCCTTTTTTACCTGTTTTCTCCTATACACCATACAGTTTATCTTGTATTGTTGAGATTAAATGCTTTATCAGTACGATATTGTCCACTTTAGACCAAACCTACACGAATTTACATTCGAGTTTCATTCCAAAATGTCGCGTACTAACAGAATTTGGTGTTTATATACAAGTATCATTCTAAAAAAAAAATCTAAACTAGCTTTAAGCTACATCTAACAGACTTTCTCAAGTTGTTGTACGCCCCCCCAGTAGCGTCATTGTTTGATTAAAGTGTTTTTTCTTGAAGCAACGAACTGGGAACAAGGGGCGAGGGTTTGGCAACTGACTTTTGGATGGGGGAGTTTTGACCCGCGCGCTTTGCTTTTAATTAGAGGCGGCGTTCAAAAGGAAAAGAATGCCTATTTATATCCCATTTCTATTTCTATGCATGTTTATAGATCCTTCCTGTTCCTGGTGGTGTCGCTGCAGTTTGTTGCAACCCTTTTTAACTGTTTTCCTAGCTACGCACATCATCCACTTCAATTTCTTAGCGAACATACACATTAGGTCAACCAATACTCTCTACCATTTTTCTAGCCTAAACATTCCTACTCCATATCTCTTCAACCGTTCAACACCACCTTATCATACCCTTTCAAAACTATTGTTATTAAATTAGTACTAATTAGTGGCTTTAGCCTTTCTTCACGTGGTACAAGAATCAAGTGTGCTTTCTTTTCCAATCCAACAATCAATAATTAGTAATCCTTTCCTCTTTTTGGACTAGCTATTTAATTAGCTGGCCAGATGATTCACTGCTAAATCTCATGTTGGTCGTCGTTCATCACCACCATACATTGTTGCTTCATGACGTGGCACTTGATAGAGACTAAGTCGCAAGGTACTATGGAATTCCCCCTCCTCTTCTGCCATGAAATTTTTAATTCTTAACAACCGTTTTAAGTATAAGGAGAAAATCTATGAGATTTAAAATCGACATCTAATTATTCGACAATATTTGATTCGATAGAATTCTGACCATCCAGTTCGTATTCTTGTTCATCTACCTAGACACCAAGTGAACAATGAGTACTGTTGAAGCCCGGATACTTCACTCTACCAATCGCACCCTAACCGCCACACCGCAGGCGCTTAGACCCTGCAAAACTAGCGCCTAGAGGGCCGTAGCCACTCGTTAGCACTCCGACGATCAAGTCAGTGCTAGTTCTAGAGAGATAAGTGAAGAAATAATGATTTAGTGAGAGAAACCGACCTCCGTAAATGCCACCTACCGAGCGCTATTTATACTACTCGAACCCCTCGACCAGGCTCCGACCAACTTCTGTCACAAAGCCTTTCGTCAGTCAAGCATTAAATGCCTGGTCTGGTCCAACGTCCGGGCGCCTCCACGTGGCGCATCGTCAGACTCTGGTGTCAGGGCGCATGGGGGGACCATCCGCCTTCGTGGTGTTTTTCTGATTCTCCTTCACCGTACTTCTTTGTCCACGAGCCTATTTTGTCGCCATGCGCCCCGTTACCGTTGGTATCTCTCAGGGCCTGTCCCAATGGGCCACTAATGGGCTCTAAGCCCATCAGGCTCTGGGTTTATAGACAGGCTCATTCATACTTCCCCAACAATTGCCCCCCAGTTAGGTACTCACTCGTGAGTGCCTAACTATAAAAGGATTGATTTAGCGCATGGCGCTCTGCCACGGCACCCGTTCACCGTTCGTCCTTATTAGGGATCTTAGCAAGTGCCAACGCCGCCTTGCCCCCCACACCATGTATCTGTTGGCTTCTACAGACGCTTGTAAACTTTCACCCGCTTTCATGACCGTATGTGAAGCTGGAGCCTGTTCGTGACCCTTCCCCTGCCTTCAATTAACCGGGCGTCTGTTTGTGGCTCTTTGCCTGCCTGTTTAGGCAGGCGTATAACGCTGGCTTGCCGACCCCTCATCTGCCTAAACTCAATTAGACGCATAATCGCTTGTGCGTGCCCGTTTGTGATTCCTCACCCGCCTTCATAAAGAAGGGCGCATAATTGCCAGTGTACGACTTTTTGCCCATTTGCTGAAGACAGGCGCATAACTACCCGATCATGACTCCTCCCTGCTTGAATTTTAATCAAGGCGCATGACCGTACGCTTGCCCCCCCCCCCCTCGGCGTGCGTTGAAATTTCGAATTTTGAACGGAGGGCGAGGATTTGCCCGCTCGGCGCGCGCGCATCTCGAGGTGGGCTTTCCCTCTCCCCTCTCCTACTATAAATACTAGGCTTTCGCCTCTCCCCTCCTCATTCGCACCAAAATCCCTTCTCTCTCTAGATTCTCTCTCTAACTTTGCTTTCCATCCCGTCCACACGCCCTATTTGCCTCCTGTTCGTGCGCCCCTGTCAACCGACCAATCATGTCGCAGTCGGATTTCGGTGCGGCCGACACCACCAGCGAAAAAACCGGAAGCGCAGCGCCCAGCGTGCTTGATGTGCTTGAGAAGCATCTGTCCCCCGATCCGCTTCGCAACCAGGACCAGCGGGCGCCTCGATCTCGGAAGGAGACGCCTAAAAACACCAAATCTACTCCTTCTTCGTCTGCGCCTGTTGAACCCGAAGAGCCTAAGAACACCCAGCCTGCGCCTGCCTCCTCCGCGCCTGCCGATGCCGAGATACCCTCGGTGACAGCGGCCTCGACTGCGCCCGCCGCCACCAATCCGGGTAATTCATTTTTCTCGCTGTTTGAATTTTCCTAATTTCACTTGGAACCTATGCTAGGCGCCCACCAAAGGTCTTAGGTCCGTAGTATTGATTAAGGACGCTTGGATCACTTTTAGGCTCCGCGCCTACCTCATCAGTGTCGAGCGATTTGGCGATTTCTCCTTCATCTACTGATTTGGGCGCCCCTGAAGATGGGTCGTTCAAGATAGTGGATTGGGAAGATACCTGGCCACAAGGGGAGGCGCCTGATAGCACCAGCAAACTATCTGTTCGGCGAGCCGGGCCAAAACACTCGTCCACCATCAAAGTACCCGAGATGCACCGACTGATTACCTCGTGCAACCTGCCCCGCACTTGGTCTTATGCGCCTGCATCCTCAATTGCCAGGATAGGCGCAATTGGCCCACGGTGGCTTGGTATATATAGGGAGTATTTTAAGTTTGGGCTCCGCTTTCCCTTGGATTCGATTTTAGAGGGGATCCTCACTACATGCGCCTGTTCTCTGGGGCGCCTATCGCCCTCCGTCTTTTTGCTTCACATTCTTTTCAAACTGAAGTGCCGCCAGAATAACATTGCGCCCACGTTCAAGCTGTTTCGGTACTTCTTCACCATGACAAGCAGTGACAACTGTTTGTCCCTTCAGAGGCGCCTGGACATCCCGGGACACTTTGTAGAAGATTGCCCAAAGTTGGGGCGCAAGTGGTATAGGGGCTACTTTTTTATTAAGGCGCGAGCAGAATCTTTTTACGAGAGTGGCGCATGCTTCACCCGGGATTGGAAACTTGGTACTACTACGCATTTCAACGTTGCCGTGGAACTATCTCCTGAAGAGAAAGATCACGCGCGCCTGTTATCTCTCCACCCAGTGAACCTAAGTTCCACAGCCGCTAGGACCCCAGTATTACATGAGTACTACGCTGACGGTAGGTAGGCGCTTAGTAGTGCCAATGTGTTGAACATGTTTTCCTTTGTTCTTGATGAATGACTATCATGCGCCCCTTTTACTTTACACTTGATGAATGATTATCATGCTTTCCTCACTGATTACCGTGCATATATTACTACGCAGGTGTGGACTTCACGACCATTGCCTCACTGATGAGGACTCAACTTGAGGTCATGGGTCTGGAGTACAAGGCGCCCGACTTTGGTGGCAAGGGGCCCTCACGCCCGAAAAAAGGCACGTCGAAGAAAGGGAAGAGCAAGTCCTCCTCCTCCGGAGTTAAGGCTGATGCGCCTGCTACTTCACGGAAATCGAAGGGGCGTTCAAGCCCCCGGCGTACCAAATCACAGAAGGCGCCTACCGTCTCTCTTGTGGAGGAGGAGGAGGTTGCGCCTAGTGTCGTGCAACCCGAAGATAGGGCGCCCAGCGTTGATATTCCGTCTGATGCGGAGTTGGATATCGACGATGTCCCTCTAGGGCATAAATTGAAGAGGAAGAGCGCTGAGGGAGACGCACAGGCGCCAAGCAAAAGGCAGCGCACGAGCGCAGAGGAGCGTGTGCCCGAGTTTGTTGAGAAGTGGCTGCAACCACCAAGGCACAGGGTCAACATTGCTTGCTTGGACAGGTCGGCATTGGAGAGGGGCTCGGCGCTCGGTTTTGCCTTTCACGCGGCCGAGGTGCTCCGGGCGCCTAGCGATGTTCAGGGCTCAAACTTGTGGGGAGAAGTGGCTCGCATGGCTACCCAGGTATGCGCCCATCTTGCCTTCCTTCTTATCACTTTGCATACGTGTAACAAACATTAAATTTTTTTTTTTTTTTTTTAGATGCTTTTGCTCGCCAAGAACGGCGCATTGGCGAGCGAGGCGCTGCGCATGGGAGAGAACGAGGCGGCCAATTCCCTTAGTGTGATGAGGGATGACTTAGCGACCGCGCAGAGGCGCCAAGCGGAGCTGGTGCAAGCGTGCGAGGATGCCAACCTCGAGGCTGCAAAGGCTATCTCTCTTGTCCAAAAGTCCATCGACGAGGAAAAGCAGAGATTGAGATCAGAGCACGAGGCCCAGCTCGAGAGTGTCAAACGGGCGCATCATGAGGCGATGGCCAAGCTTGTGAAGGAAAGAGATGATCTGGACAAGGAAGCGGGCGCCCAAAGGAGTGAAATCGACCTCCTCACTAAAGAGAAGAAGGCGTTGGAGAAGGAGAAGAAGATTTTGACCAGGGAGAACAAGAGGCGCCAGGAAGAGTTGGAGGCGCTTAAGCAGGGGAAAGCGACGGAGCCGGCGCCCGCCTCAGACATGGCGCTCAAGGCCCAAGCGTCCCTCAACAGCATCCTCATTTTGAAGAAGAAATTGGAGGCTGACCATCCCACTATCAATTGGGATGTCAAGGAGATGGCCAATTTCGTTATCGACTTCATGGCCAGTGGGCGCCCCCGTCGTGGATCCTGTTCTTGCGCCGCCTCAGGAACCGGGGGATGAAGGGGAAGATTCGGGATCAAGCTCGGAGTCTGGCGACGAGTCATCAGGCGAGGAGTAGGATTATGTTATAGCAAGACTATGGGCGCCCATGTGTAAATGTGGTGTCAGACTTATCTTTTCCATGTTTTTGCTATTACCTTTCTATGCTTTGAACTTTTCTTATGATCCTCCGCGCCTTGACTTTGTTGATGCCTTACTTGGACATCTTATTTCACTTTTGCATAATGGTAATGGGCATGATAACCCGGGTTGCTTTCATTTGATGTTAGGGCGCATCATTTGATATAGGGGCGCATTGATGTGAAGGCACGATGATTTAATAACCAGGGCGTTAACTTGGGGCGCATTACTTGTCATGCCCGCTTAAGGGTCCACGTACGTGCTTTGAGGGCGCATTATGTAGACAGGGCGCTTTGAAGGCACAATGAATTGGTGCTATAGGCGGGGTAATGAAGTACCTATGTATGCATATGTATTCCGATTTCAAAAGAAAGAACAATCTTGGGGCGCTATTTCCGGGCGCTTTAAGTATCCCGGGCGCTGAAGGGCGCTTTACAAAAATATTTCCGGGCGCTAAATTGGGCGCTTTACATTACTATATATCCGGGCGCTTTAAGTATTCCGGGCGCAGTAAAAAATCCCGGGCGCATTGAAGCGCTTTGCTCTACTCCTACCAAAAGGCACCCCAAGGTTCTGCACTTCCCCTTCATAATTACCACTTGCTGGGCGCCCCCTCGGGCGCCTTACCCTCTTCTCCAATCACACTTACTTCCCCGATTTCATACCTTCGCAGGTTTTGCGCGTTCCAAGTTCTCTTGACCTTCTTTCCCGATAAGTGCTCCAGCTTAAACGTACCCGGCCCGACTACCTCTTGCACGCGATATGGCCCTTTCCACTTTGGTGCCAACTTACCATCAGTGGCTTTTGGGCGAAAGTCGCGCTTCAGCACCAAGCTCCCGGCCACAATGTCATGCGGGCGCATCTTCTTGTTATAGTATCGGGCTACTTGAGACTTCATTGCTTCCAGGCGCAGAGCCGCCCTTTCACGACGCTCATCGAGGAGGTCCAATTCATTGATCCGCTCCTGTTCCTCCATTGCCTCCCCCCTATGCGCCATCCGAAAGGTCGGGATGGAAACCTCCACTGGTAACACCGCTTCACTGCCATACGTCAGTGCAAAGGGTGTTTCCCCGGTTGCAACTTTGAAGGTGGTCCTGTGCGCCCACAAGACGCTTGGAAGCTCCTCCACCCAATTCCCCTTAGCTTCTGCGAGCCTGGTATGCAGCCCATGCAATATGCACTTGTTGGCCGCCTCAGCTTGCCCGTTTGCTTGCGGATAAGCTACAGATGAGAATCTCAGGACCACCCCACTTTCGTCGCAGAAGTCGATAAATTTCTTGCAATCAAACTGCTTGCCATGATCGGTGACGATCGACTCCGGTAACCCGAACCGTGTGAAGATGTTCTTTCTTGTAAATTTCCGCACTTGCACTTCAGTGATGGATGCCAAGGGTTCTGCCTCAATCCACTTGGTAAAATAGTCAATAGCAACAATCAAGTACTTAAATTGCCCGGGCGCCTTGGGGAAGGGTCCCAAAAGATCCATCCCCCATTGTGCGAACGGCCAGGCGCCTACGTTTCCCTGCATGGGCGCAGTCGGCACATGTATGTCGTTGGCGTGGATTTGACATTGGTGGCACTCGGCCACATGCTTCCCAGCGTCGACCCTCATTGTGGGCCAGTAGTAACCCTGCCTTAGCAACACTTTCTCTAGGCTCCGGGCGCCTGCGTGCATTCCACACGTTCCTTGATACACTTCCGCGATAGCCTTTTGTCCTTCTGCCTCCGTGAGACAACGTAGATAGGCGCCCGAGTGGGATCTTTTGTATAACACTCCTTCCATGAGGACACATCGTGCCGCTTTCCTTCTCAAACGCCAAGCCTCTTTGGGATCCTCCGGGACCACGCCCTGCGTTAGGTAACGCATGATAGGCGCCATCCATCCTTCCATTGCTGCCACGAGGATAGATGCCATCACCCCCTCATCACGCGGGGCTTCCTTGGTAACAATCACTTTTCTGTCTTCTCCAAAATCCAACGCCGTGGCCAATTTAGATAGGGCATCCGCATGGGCGTTCTCTTCTCTCGGGACGTGTGTGAACATAACCTCCCGAAACCACACACACTTCTCTTTGACGGATTGAACATATGCCCCGAGCGCCTCCTCCTTCACCTCGTACACATTGTTCAATTGATTGACCACGAGCGCTGAGTCAGTCTGAATATTAACCCTCTGGGCGCCCAGCTCCCTTGCCATGTGGAGCCCCGCCAGGACCGCTTCGTATTCTGCCGCATTGTTCGTCTTAAGAGTTGCAAAACGCAGCGCGACCTCATGCATCGCGCCCTGGGGACTAATTAGCACAATACCTGCTCCCGCTCCAGCTCGACTTGCCGCTCCATCCACTTGAACTTGCCAACACTCTTCCGCGCCATTCCCCGCGTCAACCACTCCTTCAGCCACGAAATCAGCCAGCACTTGCGCCTTGATGGCTGGTCTGGGCGCATAACTTACATTAAACTCGCTCAACTGGACGGCCCATTTAACCAGGAGCCCCGAAACATCCATGGACCCGAGGACCGTTCGGAGAGGCAAGTTCGTGAGTACCACGATGCTGTGAGCTTGAAAGTAAGGTCGGAGTTTGTTAGCCGCCATCACCACTGCCAACGCTGCTTTTTCAATGGGCGCGTACCTTGTTTCGTGCACCACCATGGTGCGGCTCACATAGTATACCGGCCTCTCCTCATTCGTTGACGGATCTTTGGACACCAACACCGCACTCACCGCGATCCGGGACACCGCGATGTACAAGTACAGCGTCTCCTTGATCTTAGGCGCGGTCATCACAGTGGGCGCGGTTAGCAACTTCTTTAAATCTCCGAATGCCTCATCGCACTCCTCCGTCCATTTAAACTTGCTTGCCTTTTTTAGAGTTCTGAAAAAGAGGGCGCCTCGATCGGAGGCTCGTGGAATGAAGCGCCCCAGCGCCGCCAATCTTCCCGTCAACCCTTGCACCTCCTTAGGCGTTCGGGGGGCTTCAAATTCATGATTGCCTCAACTTGCTTGGGGTTGGCCTCAATTCCTCTCTTTGTGATCATGAATCCCAAAAATTTACCGGCTTCTGCTAAGAACACACACTTCTTCGGGTTGAGCCGCAGCTTGTACAGGCGCATAGTCTCGAATGTTTCCCTCAAGTCCGAGATGTGGTCTAAGAGCCTCTTGCTTTTCACAATCAAATCGTCGACATATGCCTCGACATTTCTTCCCAACTGCCCACGAAAGATTTGATTTACCATACGCTGATATGTGGCGCCTGCATTCTTCAAACCAAATGCCATCACTCTATAACAGAAATTGCCGAAAGGGGTCATAAAGGCGGTCTTTGCTCTATCTTCCTCCACCATGGGAATTTGATGATACCCCGAAAACATATCAAGGAAGCTAAGCGCTTCATGGTAGGCCGTGGCATCCACAAGCAGGTCAATGCGCGGCATCGGGTAAGCATCCGTCGGGCACGCCCGATTAAGGTTGGTAAAGTCCACGCACATTCTCCAATCCCCCGACGGCTTTGGGACGAATACCACGTTTGACGGCCAAGTGATATACCTGGCCTCCTCAACAAATCCTGCCTCGAGCAACTTATCGACTTCCTTCCGCAGGGCTTCCTCTTTCTCTTGAGTCAAATTTCTTCGTTTTTGTTGGACAGGTCTTTTTCCTTCTTCGACGGCCAGCCGGTGCGCCGCCACGTCTGGGGACACTCTTGGCATGTCCTGAGGGCTCCACGCAAAGAGCTCCCCGAATTCTCTTATCAAGTTGATTAAGGGCGCCCTCATGTGCTCTGGCGCCTGTGCCGACACTCGCACTTGACGATCTAGGCGCCCTTCTTCGATCGGCACACTGAACTCATCATCCACGGGCTCTGCTCTAGGCGCTTCTTCTGGGCGGATATCTATGTTGTTTACCCTGGGCCTTCGGGCGCCTTTCCTTCTTCTTTCTTCCTCTCGTGCGTAGCGGGGGGCGCTTTCTCCTCTTGAGACTCCTATACCTTGCGGGGCGACGAACTTCAACGTTTGGTGACAAGTTGAGGCCACCCCATTAAATAATGCCAAGAGGGGCCTCCCCAGTATCACATTGTACGGTGAGGGGCAATCCACTATCCCAAATTCCACTGCATGTGTCACTCGATGCATTTCATCACCCAACGTAACCGGGAGGCGCACACGCCCTATCACATGAGCAGGCGCCCCCGAGAACCCAATCAGCACAGAATCAGAGGGGCTTACCAACTCCGGCGCCAACTGCATGCGCTCGAACGTGCTTTTGAATAAAACGTCCATCGAACTTCCCGTATCCACCAACATCCTTTTAACTTTGCACCCTGCAATGATTCCTTGTATATCCAAAGCCTCCTCCGAAGGCACTTGACATGCCTCCTCCGCCTCCTGATTAAAGCATATCTGAACGGCCGCCTTTGCTTCCACAGACGCCGCCCTGAGGCGCCTAGAACGATCCAATTTATCCCGCAAGTCAACGGTACCAGTTATGGATTCCACGGTGAGCCTTACCCGGCCAGGTTCTCCTTCTTGATTCACCTCGAATGGGGGCGGGGGTATCTCAAGCGGGGGTGGGTGAACCTCAGGCGCCTGTGGCATTGTGGGGAAGACAGGCGCCTGTGGCACTATGGGGAGAACGGGTGCCTGCCTTGTTTCCCTTGTGACGTAAGCACGATGGGTCCGCTCGTCTGTTTTTCTTATAAAGTCGTTGAGCATCCCTCGATCGGCTAGAGTCTGCAGCTCCGATTTCAGCTGGTAGCAATCGGCCGTATGGTGCCCTATATCCCGATGGAAGTCGCAGAATCGGTCAAGATTTCGCTCATTCGGCTGCCCGCGCATGGGTCCCGGCCAACGCACATGGTACCCTCTATCCTTTACGTATTGCAAAATGTTCTTCAAGGAATCGTTGTATTCCGTAAAGTTACCCGCACTCCTGGGCAAGGGGCGCTGACTCTCCACTCTCCTCTGCGGGGCGTTGTTCATAAAGAATGGTCTGGGAGCCTGGCGCCCTTCAATCTCTTCTCGGCCCACGCGCCTTTTCTCTGCCCTTCTTGCAGCCAAGGTCTCCTCCAATGCAATCACCTTCTGAACCCTCCGATCCAAGTCTTCTGTTGAAACTACAGCCCTTTTCGACAGCACTCGGCATAACTCCTCGCTGCTCGTGCACTCCTCTAGGCATACGCCCAGCACGGGCGGTTGCACATCCTTCACAGCCATGGCGACCGAAATCCACCGGTCATAAAACTCTCTAAGCGCCTCCCCATCCTTCTGCTTGATTTTAAACAAGGCGCCTATAGTTAGTGTTCTACGCTTCCGGCTCGCAAATTTGGACAAGAACAATTCCGCGAACTGTTCAAAGCACTCAATGCGCCCCTCCTCCAATTGATGATACCAGTCCAAAACTACTCCCGCGAAGGTCGAGGGGAACACCTTGCATAGCGTGGCATCCGTGCTGTTATACAGCTGCATCTTCGTAAAGTAGCTATTCAAATGATCCTCCGGGTCAGTGACCCCATCATAGCTGGTCAGAGGCGGTAGGGTAGTTCCTGCTGGTTCCATCAGGACACTTTGCGCCAGGGGTTGTCTGATCCCAAAGCGCCTCGTCTGGCGTCTAGGCGTCCATGGGTTTTGCTCCTCCGGCCCGGAGCCGACCAACTCTCCAGGCGCTCTCCACCCAGACGGGCGCCTAGTCTGGGCAACTTCTACATGCGGCCCTTCATAATATGAGCGCCCATACTCACTAACGTCCGAATCATCCACGAGCCTGTCGCGCTTCCTTCCTGGGGGGCTGTATTCTCTCGTATCGGCGCTCCTTCCACCTTCCAATTCCCTCCGGAGCATGGCTATTGCCTTGTCCTGGTCCGCGATGATCTTATACAGTTCCCTCTTGGACAACGAATCACTCTCCATAGAGGGGCGCTCACGACTCTCTTCTTCTACCTCCATACTCACCACTGGGCTAGACCGTTGCCCACTCCCCTCATGTCCGGAATCCTCCGTTCTCGCATCGTCCACGCCTGCATTTCCTTCGTTCAAGTCTTCCATCTTCCTATATCCTCTCAAGCTTGGCGCCCCCTATCTGGCGCGCCAATTGTTGAAGCCCGGATACTTCACTCTACCAATCGCACCCTAACCGCCACACCGCAGGCGCTTAGACCCTGCAAAACTAGCGCCTAGAGGGCCGTAGCCACTCGTTAGCACTCCGACGATCAAGTCAGTGCTAGTTCTAGAGAGATAAGTGAAGAAATAATGATTTAGTGAGAGAAACCGACCTCCGTAAATGCCACCTACCGAGCGCTATTTATACTACTCGAACCCCTCGACCAGGCTCCGACCAACTTCTGTCACAAAGCCTTTCGTCAGTCAAGCATTAAATGCCTGGTCTGGTCCAACGTCCGGGCGCCTCCACGTGGCGCATCGTCAGACTCTGGTGTTAGGGCGCATGGGGGGACCATCCGCCTTCGTGGTGTTTTTCTGATTCTCCTTCACCGTACTTCTTTGTCCACGAGCCTATTTTGTCGCCATGCGCCCCGTTACCGTTGGTATCTCTCAGGGCCTGTCCCAATGGGCCACTAATGGGCTCTAAGCCCATCAGGCTCTGGGTTTATAGACAGGCTCATTCATACTTCCCCAACAAGTACATTTAGATATATTTGTGAATTGATGATGACATATTACATCCGGATAATTGAAATTTTAACGTCCCTAGAAATATCAATTATTAAATGGATATAATGATAATTTTGTAAGTAATATCTTCATGAGCACTTCTACTATGCTATATAGTATTGGTGGTTTAATGTACAACTTAAAGTTGTACCATAACATTAAATTTATAAGTTTATGTTGTACCATAAAACAATTTGTACCATTATGTTATGGTACAACTTTACAGCTTGAAGTTGTACCATCATATAAAGGTACAAGTTCAAGTTGTACCATAAAAGAATTTGTACAAAAAGTATAGGTACAATCTAAAGTTGTACCATAACATAAATGTACAATTTTAAGTTATACCATAAAGACAAAAACCTATAGCACCAATATTATATAGCATTGTAAAATTTCTCTATCTTCGTATGCATTCAACAGAAATAATAATAAAAATTATAATTATTCAACAATGTCAACATGCATTCGAAGTCTTTTTCGAACTGATTGGTACAGTACCCGGACTGCTAGTGCTTGGCTTGTTCCAAAACACAAACGGTCCATTAGCAGATTTGTCCGAAAGGAAGAAAGGACAATGCTGGATGACTGGATCCATGAGAACATAGCCTTCCTTTTGAACTATTGATGTCTGTTTGATTAGGCCTAGCCCATTATTTTGCTCAAACACCTTGGCCCATTATCATTTTTGAACACCTTATAACTATGGGTTGCAATTTGGTCCAGGCTCCAAGCATAAACCGGACTAGTGAGTTGGTATAGAAGAATAGTACAAGAACCTCTTACATAAGCCCAAATGTCAGCGAGCATAAATACTATGAAAGCCCAATTGGACGACTCATCGTTCTCGGATGTAAATAGTTAGTAGATGCTCCGCTTAATATGTATATATATGGGGATAGGGGTGTACAAACACACCCGCAAACCGACCCACCCGTCCAACCCGACCCAAACCACCCGTATTTATCGCTAAATCGAAGGTTTTGGGTTGGGTGAGGGTTTTCTTTTGTACAACCCGCCTCTTTTGGGTTGGGTTTGGATTTTGGATTACACAACCCGTAGAACCCGACCCAACCCGTGTTCCAATTATGGGTATGAGTTCGTATCCAAAAAAATATTTATGTCGTATATAGTCATACTTATGAGAAAATTAAGATATTTCGCCATGTTTTTATCTTAAAGTCTCACTAATCTAATGCATTCTTCAACTTAAAGTTTAGACATATATTTAATATAGCTATGATTCACGTATTTTATTTCTTGTGTACAATTTTAAAAGTTAGACATAAGTTGAAGTAAATCAAGTTTTATTAAAATTCAAACAATATTTGTGAATTTTGATACCTTTCGCCTCGGTTTATTCGTTTGAATTTTTAATTTGTTATAAAATATTTTTATGATGTAGAATAATTACATATTTTGTGTTGGGTTGGGTTTTTACTTAAAAATATCGCCAACCCGACCCAACCCAATTAAAAACAAACCGTAGGGTTTAGATTTTTTTGGGTGGGTTTGGGTTTAATATTTCCCAAACCGTAGTGCATGGGTCGGGTGATTAAAATGCCTAAACCCGGACCACCCGACCCATGTACACCCCCTATATGGGGAGTTCTACGGTACTCAGGGTGAAATCCGGAGTACCGCATATTTTGAGTAAAAAAATGTTATCCAGAACTTGAATTGATTGATCTTTTGGACATGATACTATACTCTAACCCTTAAAGATCAACATCTAGGTCTTAATTCTCTAAATCGTATACCCCAAGATCAATTTAATTAGAAACAATAATCGACGGTTATGATTCATCCAAATATAGGCAAAAAAAAATCAATGCACAATCTTAGGGTTTATAGTTTATGATTTAGATAATTAGGACCTAGGGTTCACTCATTAAGGGTTAGGGTATAGTATCAATCCCAAAAATCCGGCTAATTCGAGGTCTAGATAGCGTTTTTACACTCAAGGTATGCGGTACCCCGGATTTCACCCCCGGGTACCGGAGAAGGCACCATATATGTATATAAATTAATTATTTTAAAAATATATACAGATATAAAAATAGTTAAGTTATCCATTTAATTCATTAAATATGGATATTAAATGTGTTAACGAGTTTTATACGTGTTTAGTAGGGAGCCATCAAATGAATGGGGAAAAATGAAACGATTTGATAATAATATGGATACAGAAGTTTTAAGCGGGTATAATACGTATGAGTACATATACATGTATGAAACGCTCTCTTCACGCTCTTATTATTGAATTGTTCTAAAATTGACGCTCCCTCACTTCTGCTTTCACTCTCGCTCCACGAAATAATTATCTAAACTTTACCTATGATTTTTTCAGCTTGAAGAGCCCTAAATCAAACATCAAATCAGAGGGGAAAATGATGGTGAAGCTTTCAAAAAGGCAGGGGAAATGAGGGGAAAGACGAATGAGTGAGTGAGGAAGGATATGGGTCTCTCTTAAGGGATGGCAACAAAACCCGAACTCATGGGTACCCATCCAATCCAACCCGGTTAAAGCGGGTAAATTTCGTGTTGACGGGTTTTGGACTGGGTTTGAGTTTAAACCCGTTCACTATTCATCGAGTTGGGTTTGGTTTTAGGTAAACCCGGTCCATGGGTATCCGCCCACACCTATATAATTAATTTTCTCGATATATTTAATATTCTAAACAACTAATCTTATTTATGTTTGTGAAGACATGTCTAATTTTTTCTTTCTAATTGTGTAGAATGAAGTTGATGTTATCGAGTGGAGAGTGAAGAAACTTAACTGAAAGGAAGAAGCTTTCAATTAATCATGCTATTTTATGGATAATTTGTGATTTGCTTCAATTTTTTTGAGTTTCTAGATTGGTGTTGAACAATTTGTATAGTTAATTTGTGATTGTCATCCCTAACACCCAACGGACGAAATACATTTAAAGGCGATGTCGTGTATGCTGAAGCCAATTAAAGATATGATGGGAGGGGAGGGAGGATTAAAATACAAATTTGCCCAATTCTTAATTAGAACGTCCTAATGTGAGTGGCAAGAAAATAATTGCAAAATGTCATTATTACAAGACAAGACCCCTCATTTCCCCAACTCTTTCATTTTGGTCCCACGAAAAGAAAACTCGTCATTTCTCCTCCCACCCTCTAGGTCTAGGCCTCTACTCTTTCTTTGTTTTGTTTTGTTTCAGCTGGCGACAAAAATCTCCCATTATTATTGTGTAATCACCATCATAATCAATCACCATTCAACAAATAATCACCTCCTTAATTAATTAATTAATTAATTACAACATTTTCTTTTTTCCCACGTGAAAGCACGCAGTATATTATGTTAACTAACCTGCCCCCACCTTCCCAAATGCAGGGGAAATGCGATTGTTAAGTGTATATTAGTTAATAAAAATGGTGCAAGTGATTAGTTGCTATCTGCTGTTCCCTTATTTGCCCTTTTAAAAATTGCGAATGTTTGCTGTTTTACTTTAGCTTCGATGCAATTATTCATGTGTTAAAAAAGATTATTGATTACATTTACATGTGTTAATTACTATTTATCTAACTACCTAGGTGTAGTGCACATCAACCAATTGTTTATTCACAAACAAACAAAAAATGAAAAAGCTTATGATATGCCAATCAATTATCAATCTGCACATACAAACTCACTAGTCCCATCCACCATCTACTTACAACAACCACACCCTCCCAGCATTATGCTTGTCCAATTTTCTGTATTTTCCCCCTAGTTTCATTTATATGGCAATAACTGGCGTAATTTTAGAGTATATCATATTTCAAGTGTTCTGGTTGTTGAATATACTTCGTTGTACTTTGACAATCATAAACGTCGATTATAATTTCTATTAAATTTATCTTTGGGTTTAAGTTTACAAGATAAGAACTCTTGGATTTATCCATTAGAAGGTAATGTATTGTTATAGTATCATAACCCAAACTTGATTTAAATTATTGTCTAGATTTAGGTATCTTACTAAGAGTATCGTATACAATAAAAGTATCATATATCTCATTAGGTGTTGCTTTGAAAGATGAATTGATGTATGACTATGAGTGTACATGGGTGATGGGTCGTGCTTGGGCCGGCACGGCTTTATTTCGTGTCGTGTCATGCAAGCCCATTTGTTAACTTTGCTCGGCCTGGCCCAGACCCGGGCATAGTTCGAATCGTTCCGTGCCTATTCGTGCCTGTGCCATGCTCGTATTTTCTTTTTTTTTAGGGCTATACGGGCTCGAACCGTAGACCTTCTCGGTAAAACAACTCGTGTTTAATGAAAAGGACGAAAACAAAAGATAGAATGAAAAAGAAGGTGAAAATTGGACGGGGGAAGATAGTATTAATCGATAATGTTTGAGAAAAGTAACAAATAAGGGGAAAAGGAAAATTAGAAGTATAGCGAATGTGATTTGGCTTTGTTTAATTCTTTGTCGATTTTTACTTTTGTTAGTAATTACATATATATCTTTATGACACTTCTAACAACAACAAATAATTATTTTTCTACTTGTGTTTTGTAATATTTGACCTATAATTCTTTTTTTTATTTACTTTCTATCAAATAAATATTATTTTCGTGCCATGTCCGTTCTTATATTCAATAAAGTCTCAAAAATATTAGGCCCAACACGGCCCACTTGTATACCATGCCGTGCCCGTGCCTATGAAGTTTAGACCCGACACGGCCAATAAATTATTCGTGCTCGTGCCATGCTGGCCCATTTATTTCGTGCCCGTGTTCGTGCCGTGCTCTAACCGTGCCGTGCCGTGCTAACCTGTGGGCGGCACGGCATGGGTACAACTATGAGTCAGACTTCCACGCTCTTACAAGAGGGATCATAGGTGCCTTTGTTCTCCATACCCAATATTTGGCAATGGCTAAAGTGAGGTGAAGCTTTATGTGGCAATTTGCAGCCATTAATAGTGATGTGGGGATGCTTGCTAAATTAGCAAGGTAACTTTTCAATGCAAAGTGTTTAGTCTCTAATGTATACAATCCATGTATTGTCTAAATACATAATTTGAACATCCAACTTCCAAACAAACCTTAAGATTGAAAATCTCACCTTTTTTATTCCTCATTTTCTGAGAGACCACCAATACCATGTTATTTGGTCAAAAATGAAACAACAAAAATAATGGAATGTCAGATTACATAGTTACCAATCCATCCCCAAATAATTTGTCTATACACCAAACCATAACACAAAAGAAGATGAAGTGAAAGATAAAGTAAATAGTGAAATTCTAGGGTGGACCCATTTTGGCTCTTACAGACCGCCCTTCACTTGAAGAAATATTTCATAGATGACATAGCAAATCACAACAATGGATGATATAGTATAACCTCTTTAAATTAATAATTAATAAATTAATAACATAGTATAAAGTAATAATTTCTCCTGTTCCGACTTGGGCCGTGTAAAAAATGAGCAAATTTAATAAAATAATAAGTTAATAATTTTTTAGAACCAACCTACATAAATACATGTATTTTTAACTCTATAAATTAGTAATTTTAAAAATACAATTCATCTAGAAATTTATAATATAGGTAGGATAATCTAAAAAAATATGAATATAAAGGGCTAGTTTGACCCTATGGTAGATTTTGCAAAAACAGCTTTTGGCTAGAGATATTAGAGAAGTACTTTTCAAAAACTATTAGAAGTGCTTTTTAATATAAGAGATTATGTAAAATGACCATAAAGGATTTATAACATTAAGTATGAATAAAAATTCTACCCAATAAAAAATAGTCAAAATGGATATTGTTATATTTCTTTTATATTAAATAATATAATTTTATAATTTATTATATTTTTAAAATAATATAAATAAAATTATATTTTCTGAAATAAAATTAAAAATCGGGCCAAACATAGACATAGTTGTTTATTTATTCTTGAAGTTCAAGTCTAAAAGAAGTTCATCTTGAACTTTCCTCATTGCACTCAAAGCCTCCGGTGTTGTCTTCTCTAATTGCATCAAGTATTTTTGAAGAGTCGATGCGACTTTAAGTGCTTTCTTTCGCGTGACCGGTTACGAAGGTGTTGAATCGCCATCTCATTCATCCTCAATTGAACCCCCAATGACATCAGCCACAATTTCTTCTAACGTTTGTGCCGCGATACATTCATCATTTTCACTTGGACACTCCAACAAATGAATTACATCCATCTTGTTACGATAACCCATACCATTAATCATATTGTATGAACTTTAAATGTTTGGATGATACGATGAACGTACATCATAAGAAAAACGTCTTTAAATTCATAATTATTAATCTATCGATTAATCAATAACTACTATAAATTAGTAAGTTTCATGGTCCCGACTATATTAATCAATTGTTTTAGAGAAGTATACGTCCCTCTAAGCATCCAACCCAAGAGGGCCTTGATTGCATTAATCGAGATTCAAGGTATACTAAATGACTCTCAACATTGTGAATGAATTGTGAATCAAGTTAGAGAATTATTAATCCGGTTAGTGGCTAAGGGGAATCAATACCTGAGTGAGTTCCCAACTTGTAATTAGGAGTCTAACCTTAGTTTAGTTGGTAGAGTAGTTTAGTTAGTTTATCTGAACCTATTATGGGTAGATAATAAACCGAAGTTGCGTAATAGTACATGTAGATGTCCATCGACTCGATATTCATTGCTTGTGCCACTATACTGTAAGCTTGTCATTGTTTCACTTGGCATTGTCAGGAGTGTAGTTTTAGCAAGTCAAGTTTTTGGCGTCGTCGCATGGGAATGTGAATGAATAATGTGAATCTCAGTTCTTGGAGACTAGTCCACTGTCCAAATTTTTAAAATTTGAGGGCTCTAACCTCTAAGTATGTTATTCCTTGCAATTACCTGCTTAGTGTGCTTTGAATTGCTAGTCTCCATGGTAGTATGCAATCTAAGAAGGCTAGTGTAGCGCTATGGAGGATGTTGGTGAATGATATGTTTCTTCTCCACTTCATACTGTGTTGGTTGACATTATACAACAAAAAAGACAGACATTTGTGACAAAAACCTATCGACGACACTGTTTTTTCGTTAGAAATAAGCATCATTTCCAACAAAATGGACATTTTGGTGGAAACATATTTATTATTTATGACCAAAAAATTTCTACATAAGAAATCATTAGAAAACCCTTCGGAAATAATAATATAGGCAAATTTGAGGAATCGTGGATCACTATTTGTGATGAAAGACCTGCTATGTCGTCAATAGTAATTATTATTACTGACATGATTTAAAATGGCGTAAGTAATATATGTCTTTTTCGACGCCCCAAAAAAGGCCGTGGGAATAATTGAGTTTCTTTTACGTACCGTCTTCATTGTCAGAAAAGTTTTGTCGGAAATGATATTATTTGTGAGGTATAGCTTGCTCCATTAGAAAAACTCTACATTTTTTTACCATCAATAACTGGTCATAAAAAAAGTTGGTCGTAATAAATTTACAGTGCAATGCATAAGTGGAATCGTCATAATTACCAAAGTATTTTTGACGAGAAATATACATTTGTGGGAGATAATGTATCAGATATAAGCTTTTATGACCAAGCTATTGGTCGTCAGAAATAACATTTGTGAACTTTCATGTTTGTGTTACTATTTACTATATCAGAAATAGTATATTATTGAGTAATAGAAAATTTAAAAATACTACATCAAGGTGGATTGAACCAGCCACGTCAATTAAGATTGCAAAATTGATTTCACACCAATTAAACTATCTTATTTTTTGCGAGCTTGCATTATACCGTTATGATTTTACTAACTTTAAAATGAGATATCAGATTTTCCAATGTTATTATAACCTATCCGGACTGACCTGTTCATCCGACTAACCCGAACAGTCGACTTTTGCACCTTTTCTCCTTTTGTATTCTTGTTATTAAAAAAAATATTTTCTACCTTACCAAGAATCGAACCTGTTTCCTCTAAATGAAAAAACAAGCTACTGAACCAATTAGGCTAAACTAATTTCATGTTAATACATAATCAATGTCCATATTTAATTAGCTTAACCAGACTTAAATGACTTACTCACACTATTTTTTTTGAAAACACTATTTTATCTTTTAACAGGAGAAGAATTTTCAAATTAGCTTAATAGAACCTTATTAGGTTTCTTGTTGGATTATTATTAATTTAAATACATTTAAACAATTAAGCGCCGAACGAAATTCATTCACAATGCCTATAACCAAAAATAGAGGAATTTTACAATGCTATATAGTATTGGTGCTATAGGTTTTTGCCTTTATGGTACAACTTAAAATTGTACATTTATGTTATGGTACAATTTCAGATTGTACCTATACTGTTTGTACAAATTCTTTTATGGTACAACTTAAACTTGTACCTTTATGTGATGGTACAACTTCAAGTTGTAAAGTTGTACCATAACATAATGGTACAAATTCTTTTATGGTACAATCTAAACTTATACATTTCATGTTATGGTACAACTTTAAGTTGTACATTAAAGCACCAATACTATATAGCATAGTAGAAATGCTCCCAAAAATAATGTCGCCACTTTTCAACTAATCAAGTACCACTTTTTAACTTCATCGCGCGCCACCAGTTTACTTTACAACTTGAAAGCGATCGACCGTTTTTAATTTATAGCACATTTTGTTGTTACCAAAATTATTCTGCCATTTTTAATTTATGGCGTTGTTTTAAATTTATAGGTACATGTTAAATTTGACCATTAAGGTATATATACAAGCTCAATCTGACCATTAGTGTATAGTTACCAGTTCAATTTGACCCATAAGGTATACATACAAGTTTAATTGAACCTTTACCATAAGGTAAATGCACAAGTTCAATTTGACCATTAAGGTATATGTACAAGTTCGATCTGACCATTAGTGTATTGGTACAAGTTCAATTTGACTTTTAAGGTATATGTACCAGTTCAATTGCATGTAAAAGTTCAATTTGACCATTAATATAATCATCCTTTATAATTAATAGTGATAGAATGATCTATGTATAATTAAATGCCAGGGTCGTGTAGTAGTGAATGAGAGAGTTTAGATGAGAGGATAAAATACACACTAGCTTATATTTCGGTATTGATCGGTATTTCGGTATATACTGATCCCAATCCCGTAATCCCTAATACCGAATAACAATTGAAATTCAATCCCAATCCCAAAAAATAATACGTGTATTCGATAGTACCAAATATAGACAAATTCGGTACGGTATTCGGTATATCCCAAATACCGGTACCAAACTTCCAGCCCTACCTAGAGGAGGCGGAGCGAATCCGGAAAGATTGCCTCAGTTCGGATTGTTCTCTGCAACTCGAGAACATGAAGTTGGAATCGCTAGTAATCGCGGATTAGCATGCCGCGGTGAATATGTACCCGGGCCCTGTACACACCGCCTGTCACACCCTGGCTGCAAGAATACTGCGCCAGACATAGCTAGGCTGATATCTGAGCGACGCTACCCAAAAATTACCACGAGGAAAGTAGCGAGCCCGTAGAATCTGAGACACTAAAGCAGATGGATTAGTAACAATACGCCAGCCCTGCTTCGCTAAAAGAGCGTCATTAAACAAAGAGAATCTCCGAAAGCCCAACCCACCATCCCTTTTTGCGAGGCATGGTGAAAGAAAGGCGGAAAAAGCAAAGATGACACGGGTGTAGCCGCCGGAAAGAGGGATGATGACATCGGATAGGCTGCCGGAAATAGCTCAACAAAGAAAGGAGCTTTCCTAACTTCAACCTCTACTCTCTATACATTGCCTTCCTTAATATCATTATTATTTGTTGTTGCTATGACTTGAAGTCTGTTAGATGGTAGACGACTCGGAGTCACGGAGGATTCGCTACCCGGTTAGCGAGTCAGGGTCCAGGGGCGAAGCGCTTGGTTTAGGGGGTTCGGGGCAACGCACTCGACCCATGGTGTATGGGCTTATACATTTTTTTTTGTGTTCTTGACCTATTTTTATCCTTTACTTTCTTGGTTGGAATTACCCTTAACCAGTGGATTTAGCGTTTACCATAAGGTAATTGTACAAGTTCAATTTGACCATTAAGGTATGCATACAAGTTTATTTTGACCATTAAGGTATGCATACAAGTTTAATTGAACCTTTACCATAAGGTATAGGTACAAGATCAATTTGACCATTAAGGTATATCAGTATATGTACAAGCACAATCTGACCATTATTGTATAGGTACAAATTTAATTTGACCATTAAGGTATACATACAAGTTTAATTGAACCTTTACCATAATGTATATGTACAAGTTTAATTGAAATATGTTGGCCACGGTGTATAGGCTTATACACTTTGTTTTTTCTGTTTTTGACCTGTTTTATCCCTTACTTTATTGTTTTCAATTACTCTTAACCGATGGATTTAAGGTTTAGTGTTTAGGATAAAGACATATTTATACATGTTTGAGTCCCCATTCCCTTATTTTTGGTTGGGTTTTAGTAGTTCCTTGACCTATTTCACACTAAGTTGTGTTTCTTGTGTCATATTTCAGGTCTTAAAACTTGGATTGAGCTTAGGAGCGAGTTCTGTGATGATCAGATGTCAAAACATGCCAATAAGTAAAGCCAGAGGCATCTAACAGCCTAAGCCATGCGATCTCATCCAAAATCACAAGATGGCCGAATTCTCCAGCAAGCTGAAGGTGTTTCACTGCCTGTCTCACCCCCTATATCACGACCTAAGTCACGTATATGACATAAGCCATGGCATAGGCCGTGAAATTCCAAAGTCATGGTTTGAAGGGGTTTTGACGAGTTAAGTTGAAACCGGGAGTTTTTCATCTCATGGCCCGAGTCACGGCTATGACATAGGAGGTGAGATGGACACTATCACAATTATAAGAGGATTTCTGCAATTTGGTGAGGGGTGTCCTGAGTTTTGGATCCCAAATACCCAATGAACGAACCCTAGAGGGAGAGAGAGCAATTTGAGAACATTATTGGAGATATTTTGGAGGAATTCTTTTGCCATGGGAGCTCGGAAATCCAGCTTGGAGATGGAGATTAAAGATCTAGATTAGATTTCTGCATTCTCTTTCTTCATTATGGAGTAACTTCCCTTCACTTATGTTTTGAGGAACCCTAGTCAAGTTTTTCTTGATTGGATGATTGTATGAGTACTCTATCTTGATTTTCTTGAATTCATATTCAAACCATGCTTGATTTCATGACTGAATTATGTTTTAGTCGAGATTACTGATTATGCTTTGATTTTATGAGAGGGAAGACCTGATTAGGTCGACAGAGCACTATATATTGGAAGTAAGGGATTGATAACGCAAGAGCGAGTTGATTAATTGTTACGTATTGAGTGAGAACCTTGCCCAATAGAGGGAGTCTAGTGTAAAATGCCTTGATAAGTTGTTTTAAGAAAGGATACATCCCTCTAAGCAACTGACTCAAGAGGGCCTTGATAGCTTTGATCGATATTCAAGGTCTAGTCAATTACTCTCCACATTGTGAGTGAAGAGTTGATCAAGTTAGAGAATCATCTATCATTAATTCGGTTAGCTTCTACGGGGTATTAACACCTGAGTGAGTTCCCAGCCTATAGTTAGTAGTCTAACCATAGTTTAGTTGGTATAGTTGTTTAGTTAGTTTATCTGAACATGTTTTGGCTAGATAATATTGTGAAGATGAGTAATAATAAATCTACTGCCGAGTGGATTCAATATTTGTTACTTGTGCCACTATATTGCGAGCATGTCATTGTTTCACTTGGCATTGTCAGGAGTGTAGTTTTAGCTAGTCAAGTTCATCAGGAGGATGGTGAGTAAGCTAAATGGCTTCATTTGTCATGTAAAATCCACTGGCTTCCTGCTCAGAGTCATGGGCTAAGGTATGTCCCTCAACTGGAATCTTGAGGATGCGGTGAAGGTTAGAGACTAGGATGGTGATCATATGTACAAACATAAGAGTTGTGAAAGTATGAGTTTGAAGACCAAAAGATCTAATATTTGAATAAAGATACTTCAAAACTTCAGGGCAAATAAGAATGGGAGGCTCATCAAAGAGATACTTCCAAACCAAGATTGTGAAGGTAGGGTTGAAAATGGACTTCATGGTTGATTAAGTTAAGCAAATGTATTTGATAGGTGAGAGTGATTTCACGATTGGAGTAAGCTTGGTCATGGTGATGGGATTTCAGAGGAATGTGATCTATCAGAAAAGCTCTCGTGAACGTGTTTGCAAAGGAAAACACCACGATGAAGAAATGTGACCATGATGTGTCGTAAGATGGATTATAAAAAGTTTAAGTAGAGAGGCCTTAAGGAGACATGTACTTAATGCTAATTTAGAGAATCATACACAATGGGAAAGGGTGATTCAATAATGGATCTAGAGATGGAAGGATTTTGTTTGTTTGCCAGCATTTTAGGAAAAAGATGAACCCATTAGTGATTGATTGATGCATTGAAAATATGCAGCTCTAAATATATGATTTGGAAATCAAAGATGAGTTAAGGAAAGTATTCTACCAATGATCTTATTCATAGTTGGTAAGTACTTGAAAAAGAAAGGTGTCAGACATAGCTAACTAAATCTAAGATATGCCACAATTTTTGTCTCGATCTACACTCAATCTTTATGGCTTCCCTCCTCATGTCGTGCTCTTTGATCCTCTCGTTAAGCCTAATTTATGACGATTTCTGCAATTTTCGCTGCCGTGAGATTTTAGAAATCTATAGAATCTCTATAGCATTTTTTGGGTAGTGGTGAAAATAGACTCTCTATAGCGTTTGAACAACTTTGTCTTGTGTTAAAGGTTTAAAGATGCTGATAGTCATCAGTATGCTCTAGAATCTTGGAAATGGGATGATTCTTGGGTGATGTTCAAGAGCTAGCCCATTTAGATCCATCCCATCATCTTGAAGGAATTCGGTAAGGAAGGTAGCATAAGCGAGTAATGTGCTCCAAGTCTACTTCCTTGTTGATGTATAGACCATGTGCATGCAAATCAGTGAAGCCAGATTTGGTGGCCGATTCACTTGAGCACAAGTTAGAATGAAGAGATCAAGAGGTCGGATAGGAGAGTGGTTTCACGGTCGGGGAAGGAAAAACTGAGTGACCAACCAGTGATGGATTTTGAGAGGGTCGGGTAGGCATGAAGCTTTGAGAGATCCATTTGGAATCTTCTTGATTTCTTTTTCAAAGTGGAAACCATGTGACTGAAGGTCACCTTCACTTTGAAGGATTAGAACTTGAGAGGGAAGGTTCAACTTCTCAGCGAGGTTGTCCGACTTGAAGTAGGCGCGACGCCCTTGGAAGATAGAAGTAAGATTTTAGAAGTCTGGATCTTCAGCAACAAGGCTGTAGTGGAATTTACTAACAACCAAGGGGCAGTAGAGGGTAGATTTCTATTTACAAAGATAAAAAAAACCTTTCCCAGTCTTGGTTCTTGATGAGTTGACGAACTTTAGAAGGCAGATGTGATATGGATGGAAATTCTAATTCAACCAAGATGTGAATTTTGCTGAAGCGCTCATAGTAGTCAACTTGACTTTGAATCAAGCAACAATTAGTATTCGAGTAAGCTAGAGATTTTGCATCCTTTGCCATGATCATTGAAAGGAACTCAAGCTTTGATACCAGATAGTTTGAAAGTGAGGAAATATTTTGGACGAGAGGTAGTCTGAAAAGATGAAAACATTTTAAAGGGAAGATAATCCAATCATGTAAAGGAAAGTAGTGAAAGATTTTCTTGACACGACAATCATGATTAAATTTTAGGGTAACCTTTAATAAGGTCTAGAAGCGGAGGGTTTACCAAGTTACGATGAAAGAGAGAGAGAGAACCCAAACGTCCTGGATAGCTTTCCCTAGTTGTTGTCTAGATTTTCAACCGTCAAAACTCTAGGATTACGTTAAAATATTCCTAGTTTAGTGCAATGTGAAAGTGTAATGATTACTTCATGTACAAGTAACTGGATTTGAGTACCAGTAGTTGGTACGAAGGGGGGAACCAGTCACATAAGTCAGTCGCAAAAAAAATGCATATTATATTTATGTATTATTTTTTTATTATGCTACATAGACCTTATACTATTTATTTAAGCTAATGATATTTTTAAACTTCTTTCCATGTGTCAATTTTATTGATGACTCTTGTTTTATGAACCCATTGTTTATTTTTTTTTTTATTGTTCTTCCATACTCAAAACTACATTGATTGCCATGATAATATGTAGTGTGGCAGAACGCATAGTTTAGGCTAGTGTGACATTCATATTTTTCTATGTCAATAATTACAACATACATCTAAAGTACTTGGTTCTATAAGAGTTTGTATTCCTTTTTGTTGTTTTGCCGTATTTAAGTTCTTCAAGTTTTGAATTTTTGTTTACAAGTATGTCATAATTTTTGTAGTTTTGTACAATCATATTCCACTTGTATTACCCACATAGTAAGATTAGAATTTTCTAGTTCAATGACAGTGACACATTCCATAGTTTCATGAAACATATATACTTTTCTTTTCAATTTCTTCTTAAAGTCATACTTGTGTAATTTTTCATTTTGAACCTTAGTTTTATATCAAGTGACCTTGATGAATCATCTAAATCATAGCATATGCATGCATGAAGTGATTCAAGTAGTACCAGAATATTTAACATTTCTTTGGCCACTAGACCAAGATGATTCTGGACTACAAGAGCCATATAGCCCTTGCGGTCTCATTTGGATCATGACTCATCTAATCCTTCTTCGTTGCAGCTCCATGTGGCAGTCATGACTCATTCTTTATCAAATCTTTTGTTAGGAACAATCAACTTTGAGATGTCCTCGTCTTCCACATTTGAAACAAGTGACAATACCTTTCTCAATGTTTATGAGATTTTGTCTACTTCATTCTTACTAGTATTCCTATAGGCATTGTTTAACTTTCTATTATCACTATATCTATAAGAATGAGTGTTTAGATTGATTTTGAATCATAGATAGCCTAATTTTCAGAGAGAAGTGATATTTGCTCTTCTATCAAATGAGATTTCCAAGCTAGATCCTTTCTCATACGAGGTTGTTCATTATTTTCAATTTTTAGTACACTTTCATGAGCAATTATTGATCCTATCAACTCACTTAATTCAAACCTAGCAATATCTTTTGATTCCTCTATGGTCAATTACCTTTGGTCTCCAAGATCTTGATAGGAAGTTTAAAATCTTACTACCTAGGTCTGCATTAGTATAAACATTCGCAAGAGTCATTAAGCCAATTACAATATTTGTGAACACTTCATACAATTTTATAATGCTTTCATTTTCGGTAATTTTAAATAGTTCATATTCCTCAACTAGCATTCTAATCCATATATATTTAACCTAAGAAGTACCTTCAAATGTAGTCTCCAAGGTGTCCCAAATTTCCTTTGCGGTTTGGCACATTGCTACCTTGTCGTACTCTTCTATTCCAAGAGCACATTTGAAAATATTACTTGTCTTTGGCGTTTATTTGTAAATTTTTCAGATTTTTTTGTTACCAGCTGTCGATTTCATTTTCACCTTTCTCTGGTCCATGTTTTATATTGGTCCAAACCTTCATGTCATAAGCATGTAATAAGTATTCTACAACCTTTCCAAAATGCATAGTTGTTGCTATAGGTGTCAAAACATAGCCCGACCCGATTAACCCGCCCGATCAACCCGACCCGCAACCCGAATTGACTAAAAGTCAACAACCCGTAACCCGCCCGACCCGCAACCCGATTGACCCGCAACCCAACTAACCCGCAACCCGATTAACCCGAACCCGATTGACACGCAACCCGACTGACCCGCAACCCGATTAACCCGCAACCCGATTGACCCGAACCAGACTAACCCGTAACCCGACCGACTCAACCCGAATTTCATCTAATCCACTTGAATAATTATAAAAATATACAATACATAGTTTTTCAAAATAAAGTTTTTCATTCTAAACTGAAGTAAAATTATTTTTCCATTTCGTATAAGAAATTTTAAAAATATGAAACTCACTTGATATTACGTATTTTAAGAAAATTACAAAAATTGAAACATGAAGGTCACTTGAGATCATGACAATATTAATATAATATATAAATTAAAATTTTGGTTAATTTAACTATTCAATAAAATTATCAATTAAATATAAATAAAGTAAAGTAATGTATTTAATAATTTGATGTTTTTAAAAGAAGAGGGAAATTTTGGTGTATTCAAGTTTTTGGGAAGAGAAAGAAGAGGGAAATTTGGTTCTTTGAATTTTTTAGAAAAGAAACAAGTGGGAATTTTGGTGTTTTTGATATGTGGGAAGAGAAAAAAATGTGGGAAAGTTTGATTCTTTTGATTATGAAAGAGAAATAAGGAGGGAAACTTTTGACTTTTCAACTTTTTGAAGAAGGAAAGAAGAGGGTAATTTGGTTCTTTCAATTTTATAGAAGAGAAAGAGGAGGGAAAATTGAGTTTTTCTAATGTATGGAAGGAGAAAGAAGGAGAGAAATTTTAGTATTTTTGTGCAAAGAAAGAAGGAAACAAATTTGGTGTTTTCAATTTTTTGGTTTTTCATAATTTTAGCTTTTGAAATATGAATCTTTAACTTTTAAATGGAGGGCATGACTAGTTAAAATTATTCTTATATCTTTGAAGGCTAATATGTATATATGTATGTAATTTTTTATGGGCTAATAAATAAATTAACCATTAGTTACAACAATTTATACTAAACTTGATAAGTAATCTTTGACGGTTCGTTGTTTAGGATATAAAGTATATGGTTAGGGTATAAGGTATAAAGTACATATGGTTTAGGGTGTATATGGTTAGGGTATAAGATATTGATAGTTTTGACGGTTCTAAGTTTTTTATTAACATATGTTCACTTGAAGTCATTTGAAGTCCTTAACGGCATGAGATCCCTTTTTAATTTATGTTTATGGTACGTGGTTAGGGTACAAGGTATGTGGTGTAAAGTATAGGATATATAATTAGGGTATAACAATGAGCAAATATAACTTTTATTTATGTTTTGAAAATCAAAGTATGAATTTCACTTTTAAATTAACTATACTAGCAAAATCACAACTCAATGACATATGGTTAGGGTATAGGTTATGTGGTTAGTGTATAATGTATTGATGGTTTAGGGTATACAATCAACAACATATACTAACTTAATATTGTTGATTGAGGGTAAAGCTAAGTGTATAGGATATATGTTATTGAGTAAGTTATGATTGAAGTCACAATAATTTTATTAAATTTGATAGCTAATCTTTAATAGTTCAATTTTTAGGATAATTCGAACAATTTTACAAATAACTCGTTTGACAACAGTTTACTAAAGTTATTTGGGCAATGAGTTATTTTGAAATAACTCCTTTTATCACTATGCTTTTGCCAAATACCACACACCAAATACCAGATTTGCATGGTCATACTAAACGAGATACTTTAAACCAATTACTACTGAATTAATACTAAAATATCAAATAAACAATTAATGGTGTCTTTTGGTTGCAAATATTGATATCACCATTACTATTAGCTATAATACTTTACCAATTATGATTAATTACATAACAAGTTTGCAAGTCATACAAATTGATTTAACATTTTGACTAGTTTTTTTCAAAAAAATAAAGTATATATATACGAGGTAGAAATAAATTGGTTAAAAAGTTGAGAAAATATTTTAAATTAGTGTAATAAAATGTGTAAGTTGGTAATGAGTAATGAATTAAGTTAATTGATGCGCTGGCCCGAACAACCCGAAACCCGACACGCCCGCAACCCGCTCGACCCAAAACCCGATGAACCCGCAACCCGATTTGCCCGCAACCCGATTGAATTAGAACCCGATGAACCCGCAACCCGACTAACCCGCAACCCGTTTGAACCCGAACCCGATGAACCCGAACCCGATGAACCCGCAACCCGACTAACCCGCAACCCGTTTGAACCCGAACCCGATTGAACCCAGCCCGAATCCGCCCGAACCCGCCCGATTGACACCTATAGTTGTTTCCATCGATTTTTGGTGGTCTTGTTGCAGACTATCTTTCAACTTGCGTGATCGAAGGCAAGTGACTAATCATTGTGATTGAAGAAATTTTTGCTTCCATCCTTGGATCTTGTTCCTCGTCAGAGACATGCTCTGATACCTATTATAAGACACTTGTTGCACACAAATAATAGATAAATGAGATTTGTATTCTTAGTGATTGATCGTGTGACTTGTGCATTAGGTTTGACCTGTTGCTTAGACCCAATAGGCTATTTAGATAGGCTTTGGCCTTTTCACCGATCTTCTTCCACCTGATACTAGCAAGGTCATGTAACTATTAAGGATCAATCACAAGATAATAAAGAGCAAGGAGAAGAACACGTACACATGATTTTTTTGTTAATCGAGTTCAGGTTATTGCTTCCTTCTTGACTCAAAGGTAGCTCACCCTTTGAGACTTAGTGCCTATGTTTTTTTTTATCTTATTCCATTATGACTCCAAGTTGAGTCTCTTTAGGTGGAACTCAAACCCTTGAGAGGAATAGAACAATATACCCCTTTCTCTCTTCCTCACACGCACTTATGCTGAAGAGAAAAACTACACAACCTCACAAGCACACAAACAATATAGACATTGAAAACCTATAACTTCTTACACCTATTTGTAATCATAGAGTGTTTGATCTTGCATTGTGTAGGATTGCACTGCCATACTTTGTTAATCTTGTCTTGTTGCTTCTCTCATGTTATACTTCCTCTTCGTGCAACTGTCTCTTCTTGATCTTCCTTTGACATGGGAGATTCTTTCATGTAATCACATATTCACAAATATGGAAAGTAATAATTTATTTTATTTTACCTTGGTGGAAAGGAAGATCTTTTTCCCAACACATAACTTGATTAACAAAAAATAACATGCAATTATGCTAATCGTTAAGACGAAACATACATTAGAGATTTCCTGGTGTACGACATACTCCAAATTTTGTCGGGACTATGACATAATCATCCATAAATATATATGCATTATCTTTGTTCTGAGTTTGAAATTGCAACGTAATTGCAATCTGTTTACTTTTGCATGTATAATTGCAACCTATTTTATTTAGATTATGATCGTACTAATGAGTTTGGAAATTAATTTTGTTTGGAATTTATGCTCCATCGAGATTTAAACTTTTGTGGTTTTATATTTTGTTCGAGTTAAAAACTTTTGTGGTTTGTTCACTAGTGTTTATTAGTAAAATACTAATAAGTTGTTTTTTTTTTGTATGAGTACTAAATAAGTTGTTGGTTTGCTTTCCAAGAAAAAAAAAATGGATTTCGCTCTTGAGAAAGATGTGGCTACTCCTAGCCAAGTTACACCAAACCAAAGTGATCTGCTCCACGTTGCAATAGACACATTGGCACCAGTAAAACAACCCGACAAGTTCTCTAGTGTGGACTTCATAAGGTAGCAACAAAAGATGTACTTATATCTCACCCCACGTTGGGACTAAAAGTTCATCAAGGAAGAAATCCTAAATGCTGATGTGAGAATGATATACTTCTTGCAATAGAAGGTTGGAAACATTTCGCCTTTCATTGTGAGAACTATATCCTTAATGATATTTACAACATTATGTACAATGTCTATGGTACCATGATCACCTCGAAGGAATTGTGGGGGGGCATTGGAGAAGAAGTACAAGGCTGAAAAGTGAAAATATTGGATTGAAGAACCCCATTGCTGCCAATATTTTGGAGTACAAGATGTTTGATCCAAGGTCGTTGTGATTCAAGTAATAACTCATGATCTTCTCAATGAAGTATTGATTTATAACGTAGCTTTCCAAGTTGTTGTCTTCATAGAGAAGCTGCCTCCCGTGTGGAAGAATGCCAAGAGTTACCTAAACCTCATTGCTTGTTTGACAATTGAAGAGGGCAATAGGTTGGTTGAAAACAAGAGTCATGGACAATCAAAGATAGCTGAAGCAAACATTATGGAGATGGATTTGGAAAGAAAAGAAAGAGGATACACAAGGTTCTCTAACGCAAAAAAAAAAAAAAGGCAACAAAAGTTGCAAAAGTGTTTGTTACAATTATTGTAAGCCTGGACACAAAGCTTATGCTTTCCATGCTCCCAAAAATAAGAACAAGAACAAGGGTCAAACTAATGTGGTAGAGAACAATGATGATATGGTTTTGGACGACTTGTGCGTTGTTCTCTCATAATGTAACTTGGTTGGAAACCCCTAATAGTGGTGGATAGACTATGGTGTTACCTGCTATATATGAGTTGTCAATGAGATTTTTTACTCCTATGATGTGGTTAAACCAGAAGATAAATAGTTCATGGGGACCTCTTCAATCGCCAAAGTTGAGGGATGTGGAAAGAGTGACTTAAAGATGACATCATGCAAGGTGGTAACACTCAACTATGCTCTTAATTTACTTGAAATTTACAGGAATTTTGTGTCCACCTCACTTTTGGTCAAGCATGGTTTCAAAGTTGTGTTTGTTTCAGACAAGATTGTAATTGGTACAAACAATGTATATGTGGAAAAAAACGTTATCTCAGTGATGGCTTTTTAAGATCAACGTAATTACCATGAATAATGCTAATAATAATAAAGCAAGATCTTCAGCGCATTTACTTGAGATATTATATGAAGTTGAATCCCCACTATGGTGGCAAATAAATCCTTGCACAATAAATCAAAATGTCAAGTATGTGTGGAACCAAAATTTATAAAGCATCCCTATAATTCCGCCAAAAGGAATTTTGAACCCTTAAACTTGATTCACACTAACATTTATTATATGAAGTCGAATCCCTCTCGTGGTGGCAAAAAGTACTTCATAGCCTTTATTGACGATAACACTCAATATTTCTATGTCTAATTGCTTAATAGCAAATTGATGCATTCATACAATATAAAGCCGGAGTTAAGAATCAACTCAAAGGATAATCAAAGTAGTTAGAAGTGATCGAGGTGGTGAAGATGAATTTTCATTTGAAGAAATATTTTATAAAAAATGAAATTATTCATCAAACTTTTGCTCCATATATCCCACAACAAGGGGGTTGTGGAAAGAAAAATTACATTTTCAAGGATATGATGAATGTTGTACACTTGTACTCCTTGCACAATACAGTAAGATGTAAACAATTCAAATATAAGAATAAAGATGTATCCGTAGGAGAAAACTCCAAGAGACCTCGAGAAATTGAATCTAAAAGTGAGTCCATATTGATGAGCCTCGACGTAGTAAATGTCAAAAGATTCCTATGTCATTTGTTACCGATTTCCTAACATTTTTGTTAGAAATAGAGTCCCAAAAAATTGAAGAAGCTCAATGTTGGAAATAAGATGTCAATAGCCTAGTTACATCCCTTTTGAATAACCACATATGGGAATGGGTGGATCTTCCTCCCAGTAATAAAGTGTTGGGTTATAAATGGATTTTCAAATGGAATTCGAAAGACAATGGTGCTATTAACAAGTAGGACAAAACTTGTGGTCTAGAATTTTATACAAAAGGAAGGTCTTCACTAGTTTGACATATATGCACTCATTACAAGAATTACATATATTCAGATATTAATGAGCGTTAATATGTATAATAGAGAGGCAAATTCTGTACTCGTGTATAGGCGAATAAAGTTGCGAATTTGACATTCATGCTTGAGATATTACAGTGCTTGAGCAGGTTCATACAAACAAAAGTTTTGCGCGTTCCATGTTCTAGGTATTTTCATTCCGCTTAACTCTGACAGATTGAATGTGCTCGCGCCCACCACTTCCCTTATTCAGTAAGGGCCTTCTCATGACGCGGCGAACTTCCCGTGTTTTGTTGTCAGGTTGAAAGTTCCGCCGTAGCACTTGGTGGCTCGTGTTTGAGATTGTGCGGTCGAAGCTTCCCGTTATGATACTTGGCAACTTGCGCCTTCTCCGCTGCGAGGAGAATGGCAGCCAACTCTCGACGCTTCGTGACTAGGTCAAGGTCTATCCGGCGCATCTCGATGTTGTCTTCCTCATTGTATAGTTGAACCCTAATGGCGGGGAATATGTTTGTCTCAATGGCGATGGCTGCTTTGGTATCGTATGTGAGCGCAAACGGGGTATCCCCTATTGCGATTTTGTACGTCGTGCGATGCGCCCACAGGAAGCTGTGGAGTTCGTCTGGCCAATTGCCCTTCGCTTCATCTAAGCGGGTATGAAACTAGTGCAGTATCGCTTTATTGGAGGCTTCGGCTTGGCCGTTAGCTTCACGATATGAGATGGACGCAAATCTGGTGATTGTGCCTATTAGGTCGCATAGATAAATGAATTCTGCGCAATCAAACTGAGTTCTGTGATCGAAGACTAGCGATTGTGTTATGCCAAACCTGGATAGGACATTCTGCGTCAAGAATCGGGTGACCTGCTGTGCTTTGATTGAAGCCAAGGGTTCCGCCTCAATCAATTTTGTAAAGTATTCCACTACCACGATCAGATACTTTCGCTTTCCCTTTTCCATTGGAAACGAGCCAAGTAGATCCACGCCCCATTGAGCGAACGGCTAGGGACTTATATTTTCTTGTAGATCCGGGGATGGTAAATGGTGTTGGCGGGAGTGCACTTGACATTTACGGCATTGCTCGGCGTATCCTTTGGCGTCCTTCTTTATCCGTGGCCAGTAGTATCCACTCATCAAGATGGAGCTTTATAAACTCATCGCCTCGTGGTGCATTGCACAAATTTCCTCGTGGATTTCGCGTATGGCTCGCTTGGCCTCATCAGCAACCAAGCACGTTAAGTACGCTCCCACGTGTGAATGTCTATACAACTCTTGACCATTGACCGTGCATCTAGCCACCCTTTTGAGAAGCTCCCACGCCTCCCTGGGATCTTCTGAAACCATTCATGCGTTGAGGTATTCAAGTATTGGAACACGCCATTCCTCATTTGTATTTTACTTGGTATTGACCGCTGTTGATTTGGCGTTCGTGATGTATCCTTCTTTTTGCCCAGATACCATTCTGGTATCCTCAAAATCCGTGGTTGTGGCCATTTTCGACAGGGAATCCGTGTGAATGTTTTCTTCTCGCAGAATGTGGACATATGTGATGGCCTGAAATTTGGCGGCAGCTTCTTGTATCTGTATTATGTATTGCGTGAGAGCCTCCTCTTTGACGTCAAAGATGCCAACCTTATTACTTTTGCCGCGAGATCATCAGCTGCGTGTAGCCCGGCTAGAACGATTTTGTACTTGTCCCCATTTTCATTTTTAGTGCACAGAACCGTACAACTATTTCATGTACCGTTCTAGGGGAGTGCAAATCATCACTCCTGCTCCCGCGCCGTGTTTGTTGGTGGCGTCGTCTACTTGGACTTTCCATGTTCCTTCCGGCACGGTTATGAGGACAACACCCTCTGGTATGAAATTTGCCAAGACTTGTCCTTTTATTGCTGGGCGTGGCACATATTCGATGTCATACTCGGATAGTTCCACCGCACATTTTACTAGACGCCCAATACTTCCATTGAACTTAGGATTTTTCTGATGGGTAGAATGGTGAGGACAGTGATTGGGTGTGTTTGGAAATATGTGCGCAATTTCTGAGACGTTGATACTAATGTGAGGGCTGCCTTCTCAATCGGGGAGTACCGCGCCTCTGGACTTGTTAGTGTGTGCGACGTATACTACACCACCCTTTCATCACTTCCTTTCGCCCTGGAGATAAGTATTTCACTTACTGCACGAGCTGACACCGCTAGATAAACATATAACATTTCATTCGCCTCTGGGGCTACCAACACAGGCGTGGATACAAGATACATTTTGAGCTCTACAAAAGCCTTTTCACAAGCGTCGTCCCATTTGAACTTTGTTCCTGCATTGAGAATATGAAAGAAAGGCACACACCTATCAACGGATCTAGGGATAAACCTTCCTAGTGCGGCCATCTTTCCTGCCAACGATTGAACTTCTTGTGCATTGTGAGGAGACTTTAGCTGGCAGATGGCGTCCATCTGCTTAGGATTGACTTCGATTCCTCGAGTAGTGATCATGTAGTCGAGGAAATTCCCCGCTTCTCCCTGGTAAAAGTGTCTCGACCCTCCTGTATGGGTTCTGCGCTTCTACGTACCGCGAGTTTGTGCTCCACGATTTCCCTTTGAACTCCATGCATGTCTTTTGTGCTCCGGAGCAAAGAGCTCCTTGTATTCCACCAACAATTGTATGAGTGGCTGCATCTAGGGCTGGGATTTGGTTTGCCGGTTATCGGTTTAACGGATAACCGTACCGATAAATGCAGTTATCGGTTAAACCGTTAACTGAAAGCAACGGTTATCGAATGTTGTTTAGGGGCCAGTGCTATACCAAAAATTAATCGGTATATAACCGACGGTTTCCCAATTATCGGATACCGAATTGTAGGGGACTATCTAAAATGGCTAAATCCAATTCTGAATCCGATTATGAGTAATCCCTCAATCCTTTGGCCACCCCAACCCCAACCCTAGTTAATTAGTAACTACTCCGTGCTCTCTCCCCTCTGCCTGCCCTACCCTTACGTCACACCGTCGGATTGGAATTTCGAATTTCGAGCAACCCGTCCTCTATCCTCTCCTCTCCATCGCCGGCAACCCACGAGCCACTGACGGTTGCAGCCCAGTACCGTGTCCTCTCCATCGACCCAAGCCCCTTGTTCTATCCGTCGACCCAACGCGCTAGGCCCCATCGTCGCCGGACACATCTCGACGACAGCATATTCGACCCATCGCCCACTGACGAGGAGCAGTCGAGCAGAGGCATAGCTGAAAAACACTAGAGAAACAAAATGACACAATAAACTGACAAACCCCACAGATCAATTAGCTATTTCAATTTATATTTTTATAATTTTTGTTTTACATACAGTAAAACTCTTAAGTTTGGAAGTTCCCAAGATCAATAAGCCAAAATCCCCACTGCGCCACATTGCTTTCTTCCACTTTGCGGTACTGATTGATTTCTGCAGCACAACTATCAGCATTGAATTCCGCAGTGTTGTGGTAAAACGGTTACCCGTGACAAAAATGATATCGTCGCATACGGTAAGCGGTTTACCAAAATTTATTTGGTATCGCCAAACAGCACCATTATATGGATTTTAGATATACCGATAACCGATCAAATAGTAACCGGTTACATCGGTTACCGGCCGTTTACTAGCCCTAGCTGCATCATGTCATCAGGGACATGGGTTGATATGCGGATTTGTTGGTCAAGCAGGGTGGGATCCAAGGGTATTCTGATGTCTCTGGTTGCGGTTCCTCCTCTACCCATGTGTCCACTATTTTGGTTCTTCTTTGGGTTATGGGTTCTCGGTGTTCGCCTCTCGCAAAGCTCGTTCCTTTGGCGGTTGGGAGTTTGATGAGCTGGTGGCAAGTGGACGGCAACGCCCTAAACTTAGCAAGGAATGTCCGTCTCAAGTAATGCAGTCAAAATCGCGCTTTAAAACTTAAAAGCTTACGTTTCTACCTTTTTAGACCACCAAAATGCTTCTGCATAGAATCGTGCTTTTCCCTTACAAGTGTAGTCAAAATCTACGATTTGAAGCTTAAAAGCTTACGATTTTATGCTTCTAGGTCACCAACGCGCTTCTAGGTAGTATCGCATTTTCCCAAGATTGCATTGTGCGGGGATTTGCAATCCACTATGGTGAATTCAATTTGCTCTGTTGCGCGGGGTGATTGGTCGCCTAAAATGACAGGGAGAGTGATGGAGCCAATCACCAGGACTCGGGATCCCGAGAAGCCTAGTAAATTTCCTTCCGCTTGAAGTATCATCCGTTGATCAATATTCATAAGGTCGAGGGTCTTCTTGAACAGGTTATCTGCGACACTCCCCCCTAGTCTATGAGCAAGCGGTGTACCTTGCACGCCGCGATTAAGGCGGTAATAAGCAAAGGGTCTTCAGACGGTCCTCCCTTGGGGTACTCATCGTTGCCAAAATAGAGAGTCATCGATGGTGTTGTAGCTGTCGTGGCTCACTCGATCGCCCTTTGCCTTTTCAATTTTTTGCATGGCCTGATTCCTTCAACAAAACTACCCCAATTTCCTTCCGTACTACAATCTCCCCAGTTTTCTTGTTGTACCCTGTTTGTGGGGGTAGTGGCGGCTTTTGCATGGGTGCACTATCGGTTAACTGCATGAACTCGACAAGGTACCCTCGCCCTATGAGTCACTCAATTTCCGCCTTGAGTTATTTCAGTGAGGTGACAAGTCTCACAGTGGAATTCGTAGTATTTGCGATGGTCACGCCTGTTCTCTGGTTTACAATGGGGGACTGGCTAGTTTATGCGGTATCCTTTCTCTCTAACGACGTGTAGGAATGTCATTAGGGAATGAATAGGGCGGATAGTGCTAAATCCGCGCCCTGCTCTGTCATTGAATTCTTGATTCGATCTGGCCCGCGCTCCACGACGGGTCGCCAATTTTTGCCCCAAATATTATCCTGCGCGGGGCGGATAAAATCCGCCTTGATCCATCCTTAGAAATTAGACGGGAGGATCATAGACTCTTACCTGCGAAGAACCGACTGGGACAGCTAAGAGATCGACAACAAGATGGATATGAGGAAGGCCAAGCGACGAGGATGACCAGAAGTTGACGACGAAGGCTACGGTGGCGATTTCCTCATGGTGATGACGACGGCCGGTGAGCGTAGATGATGGCGATGACGAGATAATATAATAGTCAAGGATTGTGTTTGCAAAGAAGGCTTTTATTGGTTGGGGTGATGGAATTAATTGGAGATATTTAATTGGGATGGGGTCTGGGAACTGGAAAATTTTAACGGGCATTGGAAATTGGGAGAGGAGGAATGATTTTGATAAAGGCATAAGGGTCAAGGGATGACATGTAGGGTCTGGGAATTTGGGTCTCTTTGGGAAATGGATAGCTAGTTGCTGCCTGTCTCTCTCCTTAGCTTCGCATGGCATTAGACAACGGATCGGAGTGGAGCGGACCGGAGCAGAGCAGGGCGGAGCAAAATGCATAATCCATGTCCGCTCTGTTCTAACAGCGGGTCGGATCAAGATCCACTCCGTCCAAGCGCGGGTCGGATTTTATCCGCCCCATTACAGGTTGAATAGCATAAAATCCACCGGATTGGATCTTGTTCACCATCCCTAACGACGTGGAATATGTTCCGCACCGTTTCGTTCAGCGGCGTGAAGGTCCATGTGGGGCTTCCCAACTACGCTATGATACGCGTCCATCGGGAGTGGGGGTTGGTGTTGCATTTGTTCATTCCTCGTACTCTTGGCCACAAATTTATGGATAGAACTTGCTCCCAATGTTTTTCCAGCGCGATCGCCTTATCCACCTTGGCTTCCAGCTCGAAGGAGGACAGCACCAACGTATCGCCAGTGACCGCCTTAGCTTAGTGTTGTTTGTGGAATCTATGAGGTGGCGTGCGGCGGTTTCAGGGGTAAGAAATCGGACCACCATGGCAACGCGAGACCACCTAGAGTAGAATACTCTGAGGCTCTCATTTTCTTTTTGTCTGATGTCTACGAGTGCCACTATGTGCAGCGGTCTCCGCTTTTGGGAGCAAACTTGGTTGTAAAAAGGAGGATAAACTTCTCAAACGTCTGGAAGATTACGTTACCCTACCCATAGTATTTCGGGTTTTACCTATACCCATACCCACATGTGAAACGAGTAGAAGATCAAAACCATGCCCATGCCCGTTCGGGTTTCGGGTATCCACGGTTATCCATGGATAATAATTTCTCTTCATAACTTCAACCAATACGTTAACATTCATACGTATTCTCAAATTACGTAAGAGGAAAAGTACGCCAATAATTCACTAGAATGAAGAAAATTAATTTAAACTACACAATTTCATGAAAATATTATATTTATATGCTAAATATAAAATATGTTAGCAAAAAATATTGATTATTTCTAGACAAAATACATATGCATGTGTATAATCGGGCGGTTTCGGGTTGGATAGTGAGAAACCCATGCCCACCCATTACCCGCAATATTCGGGTTCAGATTTTACCCGTACCCACTAAATGTCCTTCGGGTTCGGGTTTTGCCCTACATGATTAGGCCGGATTCGGGCGGATATCCACGGTTACGAATATTTTTGCCAGTCAAGACAAACACCTGCGAATGTGGATGGGAAGGTGCGGCATAGGGCTGCATTAGAGCACGTCTAAAGTTGCATGCGTAGGCAGAACTCACTACCATGGTCTTCCGAGTCAGTTGTGCCGTTGTAGGTAGGTTGCGTTGGGGGATCCCCATCATTGGCTCGCCCATGATCGCCGCACATAGCGGTTGGTGAAGGAAGATTTTTGGAGGGGCTCTATAGGCGGGCGATAAGTGTTTCTATAGGTAATCCAGATCTCGCCGCGCTACTCGAGCTGCTCGTACGGGTGGGGGCGTGGCCTCCGCTTCGGGGTCCTTTGTTGGAACCGGGTCTTGTCTCTGCATTGCTCGTGCTACGCTCACTGAAGCGCTCATGAGCGCTATCATCTGGCTCATCTTTCTTTGCATGTCGGCGATGACCTTGTTTTTTTGCTCCATCTGCTGGTGGATTTCTTTCGCAGATAACTCGACCTCCTCTTCCTTAATTATCACGACGTCTGGGTTGTCATCCAAGTGAAATAGCCATGTTGCTTCCGGGTTTGTTGACGCGTCATAGAGGCTTTGGCTCATGGTTTCTTTGAGTGGTGTTGTCTCCTCTTCTATGGAGCTTGAAAGTGTGGATTATCACCCCTTCCTCATAGAATCTTTCGTCATTTGCCCCACGGTGGGCGCCAATTGTTTGTGCAAGGCTAATGTGGTAGGAGGCTTACACGTAGAGAGTGAGGGAAATTACCATTTATTCGTTAAGGAAGGAGAATGATCTAACAAGAGAATTAAAGAAGAGAGAATTGAGAGCATTTCCATTGAAGACAGTTTTAGTGTTGTAGAGAGAGAGTGGTCTAAAATTTGATCACCATTCCAAGTGTAGTAAATGCTCTAGTTATAGCTCCCTTGGGTTGGTGAGCAAATTGTGGTGACAAGGCGGGAGTGTCAGAGCATATACGCGGGCCCCTCTGCCGATATTTGTGCATCTGTCGCCTGGGCGGCTTGTTTTCTCATGGTGGAAATCGCTCGAACGCCTGGGCGGTTTGTCTTACCGCATTAGAGACCGTGCGATTGGGTGGCTAAGCGTGGTGCGGTGCTATCCACGTTCTATTTATAGTCCTTCCCTCAACACGAAGTTACATCCATTTTGAATAACCACATATGAGAATGGGTGGATCTTCCTCCCAGTATTAAAGTGTTGGGTTATAAATGGATTTTCAAATGGAATTCGAAAGACAATGGTACTATTAACAAGTAGGACAAAACTTGTGGTCTAGGATTTTATACAAAAGGAAGGTCTTCACTAGTTTGACACATATGCACTCATCACAAGAATTACATATATTGAGATGCTAATGATTTTGATTAGCTTGCCACCAAATAGATGTGAAAACTACCTCTCTAAATGTAGATCCGGAGGAAGAAATCTGCATCAAGGAAACTGAAGGGTTCGCTATACCCAAACAAGAACATAATATATGTAAATTGGTTAAGTCGCTATATTGACTTAAAGAAGCTCCTAAGCACTGGCATGCTAAATTTAATGCAATAATGTTGTCAAATGAATTTATAATTAATGAGTGTAATATTGTTTCTTCATAAAAAAAGCACTTATGATCACGAGGCCATTGCTTGTATGTATGTAGACAACATGTTAAAAATCAATAAAAACAACATTGCAATTGGAATCTACGAAGCAAATGTTATACCAATATTCTAACATGAAAGGTTCGAGGGATGTTGATTATATTTTTGTATTAAAATTCATTAAACGCCTCAAGGTCTAGCATTGTCACAATCTCACTATATTGAGAAAATACTTCATAAATTCAAATATTTGAATTTCAAAGAAGGCGAAGGCAACTATTCACTTACACCTTGATCTGGCAAAGAACATCATGAATTTTACTCGACCAGATACTGTGTGTGCAATAAATAAATTAAGTCGATATCAGCATAATCCAAACAACATGTATTGGATGGCTATGAGGCGTGTTTTGGGGTATTTGTAACATATCAAGAATTTTGTCTTGCATTATAAATCATACCCTATTGTGCTTAAAGGATATAGTGATGCAACTTGGATCACCAGCTCTACCAAAAGCAAATCCACAAGTGGATATGTGTTTACAGTTCATGGGAGGGCGGTGTCTTGGAAATCATCCAAGCAAACTTGTATCGATCGCTCTACAATGAAATTAGGATCATAGCTTTGGACTTGGTTGGGTAGGAAGCCGAATGACTTCAAGGTTTCTTGGAATATATTCAATTTTGGCATAAACTGTTAACCCCGGTAAGCATACATTGTGATAGTCAAACAAATATTGGAAGGGCTAGAGGTGTTATGTACAATGGAAAGTCACGTCACATACGATGATGACATAACACTGTGAGACAACTAATCTCTATTGAAATTATATCATTTTATTACATAATCTCAAGAGTTAATGTTTCTGATACACTAACCAGAGCCCGTGCTAGAGAGTTAGTCGAGAAGTCATCAGGGAATGTGGCTATGACCTGGACGAATCATCGTGACAATAACTTTACCTGGTATTATTAGCAGACCCAAACTCTAGATTCAAGGACAAAACAAAGTTGTTAATGATGGTCCAACATTGTCAATTTTTGCGAAGTCCATTCTCATTATGAGACAATGTTCATAAATTAGCATAGACATAAAATGAAAGGTTTAATGGTTTTTAAGTTTGGAGTTGGAATTCTCAAATAGTATAAGTCTATTGATGCACGTTTAGAAGTCCACATGTGTGAGTGTGAAGTAGATTCCCTTAAGAAGAACAAAAGAATGTTAGTTCTCTCGACACTCATGAACCTTTGCATATATCTTTCATTCTTCTCTCTTTAAAACATATAAAGGAAACCAAAGTCGTGTGATACTCATTGTTTGTTGCATTCGTGAGGGTTTCGAATTTTGTAGTATATTCAATACACTGGAAAGGTAATCTATTCTATCCTAAGAGGAAATGTTCAATAAACCTTGGTACCTAGAAAGGGAATTAACTTTCTTAAGTATAAATCGTGTATATCTCTGGCTCGGATTTAGTTTAAGGATACAACTTCTCAATGCCTCTCAAATGGCTCTTTGTAATGGGCCGTTTAGTTGCCATTCCATTTCTGTTAGCTGCCACAACAGAAAACAAAATTAAAATGAAAACAAAATTGTCGTTTTCTGAGAATCAAAACCTGGAAAAAAAACTTGTTTAGCTCGGAAGTTTTGTGAGGTCTGAAACTGAATTCTGAAAATAAAAACCTGTTTAGTTACTTCATACTGTTTTCTGGTTATTGATTACCACAATTTTGTTAATGAGTATCATACAATCCTAGCCGTTATTATAATTTTTAATTCGAATTAAAAAGTATTTAAACTACAAATAAACACAATACAAGTACAACATCTTATATTAATTAAGTACTAGTACAACATCAAATTTCAAATAAGTCCAGCTCGAAAGTCATCTCACAACTTGTTTGCTATTCCATCCCGTCGTACATTCACTGCTCAAGTTTGGCTTGAACTATAATTATATGCTTCTCTTTCTTGTCCTCTTTGCACTCTATTGGCATTCTCCCCCGTGCAATAATTTTCTTATCAGCCATTGCTTATCACACTACAATTCAATACGAGATAAAAGATCACCACCAAGCAAAACATCAAACTCAACAAAATACTACAATAGATTCTACAAACAAAACATCAGACTCAAAGAAAGCCTACAATAGATTCTGCACATTGTTATTATTTCTCCCAAATGGTCAGGAATATGCCACAAATTAACACAAATATGACAGATCTTGGTCTGCCAAAATTGTCTATTTTCATTCAAACTCGCAGCATAAGGAAAACATGACCACAATTATCCTAAATCATCCTACAAATCGGTCCAATTCACCATCACAAGCAAGCATGGATTGAGTTGCTGGCAGGAAGAATAATTACCTGCTGGGTCGATAGCAGGAGGAAGATGTGCGGCTGGTGCTTCTCTGTTGGAGGAGGAATCGAGGATAGGAAAGCTCCTTCGGTGCTGCTTGCCTGCTTCTACCTGGACTGGGTCGCTAGCAGGAGGAGAAAGATGTGTGAGGAAGAAAAGATGAGGACGTCGCGAGGATGAGAGGAAGTTGATGGGGCGGTGGTCTGGACAGATGACGGCGGCGTGGGGCTAGCGAGGGAGAGGTGATAGATCTCGACCGCGGGGCTAGCGAGGGAGAAAGGATGACGGCGGCGCTGGCGAGGGAGAGAGAGATGATGGGGTGATAGTGGTCTGGGTGGAGAGGAGGTGGCGGGGCTGAAAGGGGAAGAGGAGATGGAGATGGCCGAGCAACGACAGGTTTCTAGGGTTAGGGTGGGTGAATGGGGCAAAACGATGGGTTTTGGTGATTCGAACCCGGTATCTCATTTAGGAATAGTGACGTTTTTCCGCTAGGAAACGGGGGATAACCCGTCCCCATAATTCCAGAAAACATATATTTATTGTTTACTCACAGGTTTCTCATTTGTTAGAATTGATTTTTTCCAAAGAAAACAAAATGAACAAGTGAACACGTTTTTTGTCATTTGTTTCTTGATTTTTATTTTTTAAATAGAAAACAGAAAACGAAATGGGAAGTAAACAGGGTATAAGGCGTTGGTCCTGTTTCTTTGTGAGATGTCGAAATTGGGACACCTATTTCGAGAAATTGGGGCACCTATTTCGAGGAAGGGATCTTCTCCACCTTCGTTCAATTCACCCTTTTATTCACCACCAAGTTTTCTATCAAGAAGATGAGAATGCTAAAAGGTGGGTGCGCTGATCAATACTAAGCAGCATCCAATTAGAGATTAAATAGCTAAAGACTACGAATTGATCCTTAAATACTATCGTGTCTCCCAAACCTTACCCTCATATTGTAGATACTGCTATGATTGCATCAATAGGCTAACCGCAAGTAGTATAATGGAAGAACATTTGTATGGGAGTCTAATCCACTTGACTTTATGCTGTTTGGACTGATTGATTCATTCTACAAGATTCACCTTTTCTGGTTTAATCTTGTCATGCCTTTCATTTGTTTTAAAAATACTAGCTAGCAAATAGGAAGTTAATAGTAAATTGGTTACGTGCAAGTAAACTAGATGAATTTGATAACATCATGATTCGGGTCTAATTGTACACTTTTTATCCCCGTTTTTCTTTGGCGTTTGTGGCATTTGAGCTCCTAATTGGGTGGTTTTACACTAGGTTTCTTGTGTTTCAGAGCCCAACAGGTGAAACCAACCCCGGAGTTGAAAGTTGGAATAAAAGGCGCAAAGACTGGGCAAAGAGGAGGATCCAGCCGCAGTTCACGATCAGAGCTTGGAGTTCACAGTCGCCAGGACCATGAACGGGAACCACAAACTGTGAACCACAGAGCGCCCAGAGGAGTTTCAGAGGTTATTGACCCTGGGCCAGTTCACGGTCGTAAGATCGTGAACTGGAGCCATGGACCGTGAACTCCATAAGTGCGTTTTGATTTGTGTTCACGGTCCCGGCCTGATGTTCATGGCCGTGAACTGGGGGCACTGAACTGGGCGCGATCTGTGTATAAATTGAGAGCTGAAAGGAAGAATAAGGGAGAGTGCAAAGTGAGAGAAACCTCTTCTTATTGAAAGAAAGCACGAACCAAGAGGGAGAAGAGGCTAGGGTTTGCTCCAAGTGAAGATTTTGGAAGTTGCTCTTCAAAAGAGGATCTTTACAAGCACAAGGAGAGTTGGAGGCATCACAATGATGGTTTCTTTCTTCTTCCTTTGTGTTCTTCCTTTGTCTACCATGGGGTAGATTCCCTTTTCACTTGGGTGTTGTAGATACCTAACTTTTACCATGTAATTGATTGTGTGGATTGAATGATTGTGGTGTTTACTTTAAGAATTTGAGGTATTTTTCATGGTGATTGTGCATTGTGTGTGCTTGGCAATCTATTGTGCTATTCTAACCTAGCTTCGAAAGAAGCTCCCTTATCTTAAGAGGCTCAAATTGAGGTGGCTTTTGTTAGGCATTCCATGCCTCCTAACTAGGTTATTGAAGGGAAAATCTCTAAACTTGAATTAGACATCTAGGTTAATTGTGATTATCCCATCCCAAACCTTGGTTTGAGGGAGAAGGTAAGTCAACCCTCAATTGCTTGAGCCAAGAGGGCTACAATTGTAGCCTATAATGCTTTCCTTGGCCTAGCAACTGAGACTGCAATATAGTCAAAATCGCGCTTCAAAACTTAAAAACTTATGATTTTACGTTTCCAGGTCACTAAAACGCTTCTACACAAAATCTCCAGAATCACCCTTTCTCGGTTTAATCCAGTCTTGCCTTTCATTTCTTTCTAAAACTCTCTAGTTAGCAAATAGGAGGTTTCATTGTGAACAGGTTAGGTACAAGTACAGACTAAATGGATAGGAGGATAATACTAGCCAATAGCTGCTATTACCCTGAGATGAATAAGGTCGTGGTGAAGGGGAGCAAACCATCCTAGTCCCACTCTTTAAGAGATTTTTCATCTCTCTTTTAACTCCTAGTAATAGCCTAATAGGTATATAGAACCAACCGGTGCCACTTCTCTATCCCTTGGGTTATATAATTGGAAACCCCCACCATGCTTTTAATAGTAACCATAGCGGTTGGATACATCCAAAAACGAAAAACCCTCCATATCATCCTCGATCCAAGGGTAACCCTAATCACCCCCACTAAATTACAGTAATTATATATATGTGAATACCCACAAATTAGGAAAAATGAAAACAGAGAAATCAATCTTGTGAGAGAGAGGCAGGGCAGCGTAGTAATGTCAACTCGTGATGAAGCCTAGTCAGTCCCAATACACAAAGAGAGAGATGTGATTGCCGAAATTTATAACGGTAGGTTGAAGGTCACTGTGGAAGGAGCGTCTTTCCCACCTCTCCTCTCTCTCTACATATACAAAACCCCCCTCCTCTGCCCTCATCATTACTCTGTTCCCCTCTCTCTCTCTCTCTGCTTCTCTGTTTTCAACCATAACAATGGCGGAAGATAGCAGCAGCAGCAGCAGCTCTACTACCACCACCAATCTTCATAGCAACAACCATTCCCCTGCTTCTTCCTCCTCTTCTTCTTCCTCTTCGTCTACCTCTCCATCCGCGGTCGAACCATCCCGGCCGCAGAAGAGTGGAAGTCGAAAAAAAAGAGCAGTCAGTGATCACGGTCACTGTTGCAATAGCAGCTGTATTAAGCGGTCGTCGGCGGCGCAGCTGCGGAGCGATGATGAGAACATCCAGCGCGCCCTGAGTTCGAATTCCGCTGACGTGGCGCCCACGCGGGAGTACAGAGGTGTGAGGAAGCGGAGCTGGGGGAAGTACGTGTCGGAGATACGGCAGCCGAGGAAGAAGTCGCGGATTTGGCTGGGGACTTTCCCCACAGCCGAGATGGCGGCGCGTGCGCACGACGTGGCGGCGATTACCGTCAAGGGCGACTCTGCCATCCTCAATTTCCCTCACCTCGCGGATTGCCTCCCCCGGCCGGCGTCCTCGTCGCCGCAGGACATTCAGGAGGCCGCCGCCAAGGCCGCCGCGATGGTCGAGCTGGATTCCCCTCCTACCATTGCCGTGACGGAGGCGGCGACGACGACGGAGGAGGAGGCAGAAGAGGAGGAGGAGGATGAATTGGGGGAGATTGTGGAGCTGCCGAATTTAGAAGGGAGCTTTCCGTTTGAGTGGCCGGCGATGGAGGAGTTCGTGTACTGCTATTACCCGCCGGCGGGGCTCGAGTGGGATAGTTCCGTGATTTCCGGCGAGGCGGCGGGAGCTTCCGCACTGGGATTAGTTGCGGAAAATTCGGGTGTTTTTGGAACTGTGACTTTTTAGCTTTCTAATTGACATTTGAAAGAGAAAAAACCATTGGCTGCCTTTTCTTTTCCTCCCCTTTTTACTGTGAGATATATATTTACAGTTTTTACTACACATATGTTATATTATGTACATACTATAGTACGATTTCTATAATTAAGGTGAGTTTGGTTAGTTAGTACACGCGTCCAAGGGTGAAGGTCCTACTAATAATAAGCACTTGGTATAATTTTGTGTGATGTTTCATTTTTCACCCTCTCATCATCAAGGTAATATAAAGGAACAAATTAAAAAATTAATCATTTTGTGTTATATCTATAATTTTTAATTACTATTCAATCCCACTTTAATACTTTATGCTTATTTTAAGCATATATTTTGTTGAATTATTATTTGAAATTCGAGGGGCGAGAACACATTATTCGGGTAGGTTTCGTCTAATTTACCTACACGGACATATATATATTACCAATGATGGATTGGTTACTTGTTCCTGGCTATGATTTCCCTAATGCGGCAATGAGGCAATAGTCAATGTTGCTATTTTGAGGTTATCCCACATATAAGTTTGTAGAGGATTCATTATCGATGGATCAATGGCTACCTCTAGAAAGCTAAAATATCATTGTCTTTACTTCCACCGGAAGTATGATTAAGAGCTCTTTTCTTTGGTTATTATTGCAAACTTTTGCAGCATAACAATTGCACATGGGTAATATTTAATTAACTAAATGTACTTTTGTCGTGAATTTTTTTGGGTATTTAAAGATGATCACATGAATCACGGTCCTCAACTAGATTTTAATTAATTATTAACAAAATTTTGATTTGCTGTAGTTGGTTGGTTGCACTTTACTTTAACACTTCATTGTCGCGGCAAAAGCTTTTCTATGCTAAATGTCAGTTTGTGAGTGTTATAATATTTTGATGCAATCAGAGAGACTCCAACTTTAGTGACTTGCTAGCTACTTTGTTTGGGTTTGGTTGGGTGATTTCTCTCTTTTGATTGAGCGAGTTAGATCGATTCGGTTTGGGGTTTGGTCTAACTCCCTAAACATTGCTCTATTAGTTAGTCAGTCGTCCCTGACAAAGGACAATGTCCTGATCAAGACCAACATATAAAAATGATGAGTTGGAGGAATAGAGATGTCTTTGACTATAGTTTTCTATTTTTATTTTTTTATATATTTCGGTGGGCTGTTGTGATTTAATGTTAACATAATAGATGTATATGTACATTCTTAGAAGCAATTCACGAGTGGTCATGTCGTTGATTTTCAGTCTGGAGCCTCTAGAGTCGAATCCCAAAAATAACGCTCATTTTCCCCCTCTCCCACCTCTCTAATAGCAATCGGTAGCAAGTTCATATCAAACTAAACCCTAAATCCCAATCCCACTATTAAAGCAAAACAACATCAAATACTAACATGCATGCAACCATTTCCGGCCTCATACAAAACATGATTATATCGAACATATTAAAAACTTGGTTTTTTCGGTAGTGGATCGGTCTGGATTTGCTCTTAACGTTCCAGAAACCCAAACATTCAACAATCACGTACACGTTTCACATTCAAAGAGTCCATTCAACCAAATGCCTGGATCGACTTGTGCCGGGTTTTTTCGTTTGAATCGGTTGTTGGGTTTTACTGTTCAACCATTCGAGCGGAGTATCGGTTAGCTAAGTTCGGGTTCGGGGCAGAACGGTACTACTCCAATGGGGCCCACATGGTACAGTAATTACTACTACTGGGGGGTGACTGAGACACGACCGTCGAGTGGCTTTCATGGAGGTTTGTGGTCGTGAGGAGAGTGGTGGTGGTGTTGCGGTCATGACATCTGTCCCTGGCGTCGTAAATGATCCTTTTGCCCACCCAATTTGCCTCCGGTCGACGGCAATGGCAATTCCACCTCCGTGACAATTGGACCGTTGCACTGCCACACCTACCCCGGCCGACTTCCCCTTCCCCCCACCACCGTCGTTTCCCGGCCACAACCTTCTTGTTACTTTATTCATATATCGTACTCCCCAATTTAATTCAATTCAATTCCAGCTAATAACTAATAAAAGTAACAAAAATACACTAAAAATGATCGTTAGCTCCTCCTATTGGGCTTGACGGCGACACACGTCGTCATCAAGCTGCCCGTTACAGCTAGTGCGTGTATTAGTTCCATTAGTCAAAATTACAAGCCCAACGGGAGAATGGAGGGTAAATGGCGGTTCCGCTGTTTGCACATAGGCAGAAGAAAAAGCCGTTATGTGAGACAAATTTGGGTGGGTGCATCATTGCCCAGAAACAAAAGTGCCAAATAGTTCCATTGTCTCTTTGCCATATTTTTCAATTCGAAAAAAAGGGATTTTTTTTTGTCAACATTTTCGGAGTGCATCTTTTTCCAGCCAAGTGCGATTATATATTGTGTTCCTAAGATCGAAAACGAGTAGTGTGTGTGTGGTATTGCCGTATTGGTATTGGTTTGTTTGGGGTCAACTTGTAAGGCTTAATGAGCGTCCATACAAGAAACTTCGAAGGAATGAGCAATTTACTACACATCCTGCGCTAACTATGGTGATAATTAATGGACTATAAGGTCTCAGCAATCTGTTTCTGTTGACCAATAATAAATACCAAAAGATCCGTGTTGCTAGTTTGGGATATTTTGTGGCAATATGAAGATTATATATATATATATATATATATAGGAGGCAACTAGTTTCTTACCCGGCATGTTGGCCGGAGAGTTTCATTATCTTTTATATCAATTGATTTATCTATATGTTTAAATTATTCGAATCTTCTACATTTTTATACTCTCACTTTATAAGCGAGTATGCGATATGCCCATATTAAAAATTCTAAATACTTAGCATACTCACCTATAATGCTATTATTCTCTAATAAAAAAATCATATCGTGAAGGTTTATCACTTCCCATTTAGGATAACATATCAAGATTTATCAACCAAGACATTCAAATTTATTATATTATACAACATATAACAATTCGTGATTCTCGAGTTATGACAAACTCTAAACCAATTATTGATACTTCAAATTATTAGATAAAGATACTTAATTAGTTGATAAATTTTGTTTATCCCAAGTAAAAATTGACACATATCCTACCCCTTACGATGATCATATTCTCTAATCATGAATCATTTTCTTGTGAATTCTTAATGAAGTCTCAATTGAGGATCTTATGTCAAATTTGTCTATCAAGACAATCAAATTAGTATCTTATACAATATGTATCAATCACTAATTCTTGAAGTTTGAACTAACCCTCAACCCATGGTTGTTGTCTACATGTTGGTTCAGAATCTCAACCCAAGACACTCACACACACTACCACAGGTTCTTGTCTTGACATGGTCATTTAGTGTATAATTTTCTAACTTTTTTAATGTGCATTTGTAAAATTTTCTTTATCTTTGGTGTTTGGTTCATGAAACTCTACTGGACATCGTACCGAAAAAGTCAGTGGTAGGGTATTAATGGCAAAATCGTAGTTTAACCAAAGTTTAACCGTTAGTACCGTGAAATATCGCCTACCGGTTTAACCTCCGATAATGGTATTTTGTGGTTGAACCGCCGGTACGATATGGTATCATGAACCATTTCTGGAACAACATTTTTATTACTTATCTTAATAACTAATAAAGCATGTCTACAACGTACACGAATTTTAGCTGCATTTATATGGTGTATCGTTTGAATAATTAATTTATAATTTTTTATAAGATTATTTTATTAATTTTTTTTTCAAAATTCATACAACCATTATGACATTTCGCTTACATATGGATTCATGGATGTATTGTAGACACATCTATTGTTAATATCTAAGAATATATAAAGAGTTTTATTTACCTTTTAATCCTAATTAATACTTTCGAACTTTGCTCGTTCAATGGAATATGGAAGGAAAAAAATTGTGGCTAGGATAACTCGATCTAAATACAAATTGCATACTGTTACAAAGTAAAATATTTCTGTTTGGACACTTTAATATCGGAAGAATTTTGTTATTGCCAAAATTTGATATAGAGTCACAGTCTCACAACCGTACTACGAAATGACTTCTTATAATTGCCTTGTTGAACTCATTCTTATTAAAGATTCTTCATTTTTAACCCAATAACTCGGTTTAGAATTTTGTAACTATAAATGCTTTTGGTGTTGATATCTCAACCAATAAACAGATGCTTAGTTATTGTATTAATCCTCAAATTTATATTTTTCTACCAATACATTCAACTATTAAACGAAAACTGTCAGACTTTGTTTGATCAATGCCTAGTCTGGCCAGTGGTTGATGATACGTGTCTTCTACAAATACTTCTCTAACATTAACATGTGTCATAGAATACGTCTACATCGTCAAGTTTCTATCAAGATCTTTTGTTATATAATACTTGCTTTATTTGATAGACGTATATATTAAAGATGAGAGAATGTTTGATAGTTGAAAATATAAATATTATAGTTCATTTTTGAAAGTCGATTGATCGTCAAACAACTGTTTTCTCTATTTACATCATTATATTTGTTTGATCAAATAAAATATTATTATTTATGTGTGTGTTTTTTCTAATTTTTCATGAAAATCATGTAACTTATTATTAAGTTTTAGCATAAATGAGTAGAAAATTGTCTTATTGAGGTAATAATATGTTTTCGGTTTAAAAAAAATGTGATAGATTTCACTTTACAAACATTAGTATATTATTGCATACATAGATATAATGCAAAAGCAAAAAGAAATTATTGAATAAAAGAAAAAATATTAAGAGAGAGATAGCTCCATAAATTGATCATTAACTCAATTTTTAGTTTCCAAAAAAATTGTTCACCTTGCCAACTTGTGAGTTCTCCAAATGCTTATGTGACAATAAATAACTTTTCAACAACCATAATATATAGTAAGATAAGATAAGATATGAAGATCTTTATGTGCTAGTTTTGTGTTCTTTAACAATTAACATACTTCTAATTTTTTTTTTTTTTGCAAAAAGGGAGGCAAAAGCCTAGAACAGGAGGTACAAGGGGAGAGCTAAGAAAGAGAGTGAGAAGGCGTCACAACCCGACGCTCGAAAGAAATGCCCATGACGTCTTCTCTAATGATGGAGACTAGCCCAGGAGGCGGGTTTGCAAATTCATACATACCGTAGGGATAGACGAGACTGTGCTTCGAGAGCCAGTCTGCGACTCTATTCCCTTCACGGTATATATGAGAAATGCTCACCAGCCAATCTTGGCTAATCTTTCTTCGGATCGCAGAAAGCAAAGTCGCATAAGGGTGAACAGGATCTTGTCGGTTGTTGATGAGCTGGATTGCCAGCTAGGAATCAGACTCAAGACGGACGGCACGACATCCCACTCTCCATGCCAAATCAAGACCATGGAAGATGGCCCACAGCTCATCCAGAGCGGCGGTCGCTGACCCAATGTTCGCAGTGAAACCAGAGATCCACTTGCCAGTCCAATCGCGGATGACTCCTCCCGCTCCTGCCGTACCGGGATTCCCGTTGGAGGCCCCGTCAACATTGAGAGCTAGCCAACCATTAGCCGGAGGGGTCCAACCAATCATGGCCATAGTCCGAGCCACCCTCTAACCTCTGAGATTGGGGAGGGGGGAAGGAGCTTGCCAAGCCTCATACCAAAGCTTGCATTTAGCCATAATCGAAAACTCAAGGGAGGGAGGGGAGAGAGCTGAGCTCAAACCTCTAAAGCATGAAGTGCATCTGTTCTTCCAAATCAGCCAGGAGGAGACACTGAAGAAGGCCGCCCAACTCATGCCTGAGTCCAAAAATTCACTGCTCTTAAGATTATCTCGCAACCAGCTGCTCTGGTCCATACTGAAAAAACGCTGCTGTAGGGTCTTCGGGATGTGCAGCAGCCAAACATACCTAGCAGGGGGGCAGTCCCGGAGAATGTGAAGAATGGACTCGACCTGGTCATCGCAACGCAGACAACACTGGTTGTTAGTCACCTTCCTGGAGAAGAGAAGTTCCCTAGTTGCCAATTTCCCCAAAACCGTCATCCACATGAAGCTCCTGATTCTTTCCGGCACCGGAAGGCTCCAAATGATCTTCCACAGCTTCTCGTCTGGGTCTGCCGGACGCTGGTTAAGGAGGGAGTATGCCGACTTAGCCGAAAACTTCCCATCCGACGAAGCAGACCAAAAAATGGTGTCCTCTTCCGACGTCATCTTGTCAACCCCTATGCTGAGAATCCTCTGAAAAATATCGCTCGGAAGGAGATCCTTGAACAAATCCGTCCGCCAGGCTCCGTTATCCTCCACAAAGGAAGCAATCGGCTCGTCTCTTAGCGACTCCGGGACGGGGCCGATGGCAACGTCCCTAAGAGGAACCTGCAAAATCCAAGTATCCATCCAAAACTTAGTGCGTTTACCATTCTTAATATTCCAGGCACAACCCATCCGAAGAAGGTTAGAAGCTTTGGACAAGCTTCTCCAGGTAAAGGAACTTCCCTGAATTGGTTGAATGATCTCGAGATTATCCCGCTGCCGACCATACTTCGCCACCATGAGTTGAGTCCAGAGGCTATCTTTCTCCTTAAGCAGTCGCCACCCACTCTTAGCTAGCATAGCAAGATTGGCATGCTTTAGAGATCTTAAGCCTGCCCCTCCCTGATCTTTAGGCTGGATCATCTTTTCCCAGGCCACCAAGTGCATCTTTGACTTGTCCTCTTCATCTCCCCAAACAAAGTCCCTGTTTATCCTGTCAATACTCTTACAAACCGCACAAGGGATTAGCTCAGTGTTCATGCAGTAAGTGGGAATAGACGAGGAGACAGATCTAACAACAGTGAGACGAGCAGCAAAAGAGAGCCTTTTCGCTTTCCAAGGTGTCAGCTTCTTCTGAAGTCGAAGGAGTAGACTCTGGTAGCGGCTTTGGGACACCCTCCCATGGATAGTGTGGAGCCCCAAATACTTCCCCAGCTCCGTCTTCAGAGGAATTCCTGCTCGCCTGCTAAAATGTGCTGCCTTCTGGCGGTCTATATTGGGCGACACGTATAGCAGGGACTTGCTGTAGTTCACTCTTTGGCCAGAGCTGAAGCAGAAGTCATCTAAACATTTCCGGATAATCCTGATTTGTCTCGTCTCTGCTTCTGCAAACAACAAAAGATCATCTGCAAAAAAGAGGTGAGTAAGAGGTGGACCTCCCCTAGTCAGATGAATGGGTTTCCAGCTCTTATTATTCACTGCCTCATCAATCAAGTGGGAAAGACCCTCCATGCATAAAACAAAGAGGTAGGGAGAGAGGGGGTCTCCCTGGCGAACTCCCCGGGTTGGAAGCAGCGGTTGTGAAAGCTCCCCATTCCAGAGAATTCTCATCCTATTCTGCTCCACACAATTCATGATACAGTTAATCCACGAACTAGGCAGCCCCACTTCTTTGAGAGTGTCACGAAGAAAGTCCCATCTCAACATATCATAAGCCTTCTCTAGATCAATCTTGAGGATGATCCCTCCCTTCTTCCCTTTCCTCTTTTCTAGAGTATGGATGGCTTCCTGCACCACGATGATATTGTCTGTAGTCTGTCTCCCTGGGATAAAACTGCTTTGCCTTGGTGAAACCAGCTTCCTCATGATCGGCTTCAGCCTACTAGTCATTGCCTTCGTGATGGCCTTCAGACTGACATTGTTGAGAGATATAGGTCGAAGCTGAGAGACGAACTCCGAATTATCCACCTTTGGGATGAGGACCACTGTCGATTCCGAAACGGCTTCTGGGAGGGTACCTGCAGAGAAGAAGTTAAGAGCCAAATCCGTTAGTGCCTTACCTACCACCCGCCACATTTGTTGATAAAAGACCGCCTGGAAGCCATCCGGTCCGGGAGCTTGGTACGGTTTCATATCAAAAATGGCCCTGTGGATATCGGTGATGGTAAAGGGTCGCAGGAGCATCATCAACTCTGCATGCTCAATCCTGGGAAAAACGTTTTTGGGCAGTCTGTCCTCATAGCCGGAATCATCCTGCAGGTACAGCTGGGCCAGAGAGTCGAAAACAAGGGCAGCAAGCTCCTGCGGCTCCTCAACCCAATTGCCATTTGCATCACGGAGTGTCAATATTTTGTTGCGCCTTCTCCGCCTATTAACCTGCTGATGGAAGTAGGCTGTGTTCCTCTCCTCAAATTTCACCCACTGCTCCCTTGACCACTGAAACAAGAAGAGCTCTTCTTGCTCGAGCACTTTATCAAGCTCCGCCTCCAACTTAGCATGGAGCTTGGCCAAAGCTGGTGTGAAGGAACTGGAAAGTCGGACTTCAACCCCTTGCAGTCTGGCCAACAGACGTTTTTTCTTTTGCTGGATGTTACCAAAAACATTCACAGACCACTCCCTGAGTTTCTCTGCCAAAGAGCCAAGAGCCTGAGGTAGCTGCCCTTCTTGATCCCAAGCACCTGCAACAAAATTTTGGAAGTCACTATGAGTAAGCCAAGCAGCCTCAAATCTAAAGGAATGAGGATGGGAAGGAGACGGCCCCTGGGTAGCCATAGTGGTTAAAATGGGGTGGTGATCGGATTGAAGGCGGGGAAGGTGTGACACCGTAGTGTTGGGGAAGAACGCATTCCACTGCAGATTACATAAGCTTCGATCCAGCCTGCTAGCCTTGTAGGAATGAGTTGAGTCTCCCCTAGTCCACGTGTATCTCGAACCCAAAAATCCCAAATCAATGAGCTCGGCCCTGTTGATCCTCTCGTTGAACTTCCGGCACCTCCTAGCAGTTGCCGCCGAAGATGGCCCTGTTTTCTCCTCGGGGCAGCGAATGGCGTTGAAGTCTCCCGTGAGAATCCAAGGTTCATCAAGCTTCTCACTCTGCTCGATAAGGTTGTCCCAGAGATATCATTGTAAAGATTGACGGGGAGAGGCATAGATCGCAGTCAGCACCCAGGAGCAACACCCATTCTGATGAACACGGACGGAAATGTGCTGATTGCAGGCCGAAAGAAGTTCCGTAGAGAAACTCCCGCCATCCCAACAGATCCAAATCCCGCCTTTGCGCCCATCAGCGTCCACTCTAATAGAGTTAGGGAAACCAATTTTGTCACAAACAGAATCAGCCGAGTTCCCGCTGATTTGGGGTTCCAGAAGAATTACGAAGTCCGGCCGATGTTGGCGGATGCTGAGTTTCAAAGCTCTAGCAAAAGCTTTGCTACCTGCACCACCCACATTCCAAGAGAAAATTTTAACTATGGGTTTAAAAGACATGGGAAATAAAAGCAAGACAGAAAGGGAGAAGGGCGAGAGAGAGCAGAATCGCAAAAAGAGGCCGCGCATCGAAGAGCGGAGGTGGAACGCCAATTAGACCTTTGGGAGAGATGGCTCTCCAGCAGGTTCTCGGTGGCTCATCTCCAGGAACGAGGCGTCTACAGGCTCCTTCACCGCCGGGGTTCTTGTAGGAAGATTAGCCGCCTCCGTCCAGGCAGAGATCTCCTGAAGAGTGAGCGAGGCCATCCGGGTCCTTGGTTTGGACTTCTTCTCTTTCATCGGCGACCAGAGCTGCAGCGAACGGATAGGGTGGAGCTTTGCAGGAGACCCTTTCTTCATTCGCCCCTTGGAATTCTTCCTTTCCTTCATTCTGCTCGCCGTCGATGGAGAGACCTGGTCTGCCCGATGGGGAGGCGCTCCATTAAGCGGTGGGACTTGCACCACTTCCATCACTGTCCCATTTGGGCCCGTGGTCACCAAAGTTAGGGGAGGGGTGAAGGAGGTGGGGTGTTTGGCACCTTGGGCCTGCGGCCCAGCTGTATTATCTCTGCTAGGCCCGCCAGTTGGACTCACGGGGGATTCAGGATGAATAAATGATGTGGATGCCTTCAGAGCATCCGACTTGGGCTTGGGCCCTTTTTTAGTTACAAGACCCACCGATGGGCCTGGTCCAAGGAATCCATTTCCTGTTGGTGTCTCCTCCTCCCTCACAATCCCTTTACCGTTCCTTTTCTCCATCCCATGTTGACTTTCTCCATTCCCTTTCCTTTCTTGACCCGAAGACCGTTGGGGAGGAGGCGAGCTCTGTTGGTCCAGAAGTGGTAAGGAATCTCTTGGCTCTTTACTTTTCAATCCATTCTTTCCATTTTTGGGGAAGATCGCCTGAATTGTGGCCCCCGAATCTCTTTGCTTTCCTTTGTTAACCGTCTCCCGCTGATTCCTCCGTCCTTTACGCGAGACCAGCATCCACGGCCCGAAACCCGCATTGGTCTTCGACGTTCCCTCCGGCGAGAGGTCTTGCTTATCCCCGCCGGCGGACTTGGCTAAAACCGGGACCGCCGCAGGTCGGAGCAGGGGGCAAGCAGTAGAGGCATGATCGATTTTTCCGCATTCGAAACAAACGACGGGTAGGTTCTCATATTCAACCGGCTGCCAATCATCGTCTAGCCAAATTCTTGGGACAAGGGGCTTCGAGATATCCACTTCTACAGCGAGACGGGCAAACTTAGCCCTTTGTTGAGTAAGGGTGTGGTAATCTAGCTTGATCGTGCGTCCGATCAGGTTTCCCAGGCTAGTTAGAACCTCCTTGTGGTAAAAATGGATTTTGAGCTCAGGCAGATGGACCCAAACTATCATCGTCTTTGGGAGAGGATCCAACACTTTGAAACGAGGCGTCCACTGCTGAACTGCGATGTAATGATCAAAAATCATCCAGGGACCATCTGTAAGAGCTTTAAAGTAGTCCTGGTCGTTGCTAAGTTTCACTAGGTAACAAGCTTCATCGAGATCCCTGATTTCCATTGCTCCTGTTGGTCGCCATAAGGCTCTGAGGCGGGAGCACAGGGTGTGAAACCCAATTTTGATACCTAGCAGACGAACCACCAGAGTGCGGTGCCAAGGGGCGCATAACGTGTTCTTGAACTCCGTCGAAATGCTCAAGGCCGGTTCGCCGTTACGCTCGCCGGGGACCAAATCATGTTCGCCGACCGGAGTCCATTGAATCGCCAAAGGTTGTGACGTCTGGGTGAGTTGTCCACCCGTGAGCGCATTAGCGTAGGAAAAGGGATGTGTCTGCGACGTCGAGGCCTGAGGAGGCAGTGAAGCCCTGAGCGTTATTTGATTACCGGCATTAGCAATTGTCTCTGTTGCGGCTGAGGTCGCCCCCAAAACAGCGTCACCGGCGGATGAATCCACTACCATCGCAGTCATGGGAGAACCCTCTTTTGTTGCTGCGGGCACGGCGATAGCAGGAGTTGCGTTCTGAATCTGACCCGTGTCCGGCGGACGCCCCGTTGGTGAGAAAGCCGGTGCCGGGGAAGGATCCACACTGTCAATCGCTTTTTTCATGGTTTGGTATCAACCATAAACATTTTCATGATTCATTAACATACTTCTAATTGAGTAATCGGTTTATGTCCTCCCCTTTCGTTTTATACGTGCCTTTGTATGTTTGTGAAGAAAAGAATCAAAGTCTCAATAGTATACATCATTATTTAAGGCCAAACAATTTATACGAGATAGTTAAGTATAACTATGAATCAAATTTAAGAATAATTTAAATACATAAAGGGGCATCAATGCAGTTAAATTGAGATTTAGACTGCAATAAAATCAAAATCAACAAAAATATGAAATGTTTGTTAGATAAGGGTGATATGGGTTTAACTTTTTTTGTTGTTGTTAAGGTATTACTTAAGATATTCGAATCTAAGACCTCTAGATTCTAGACTAGTGGCGTTACCACTAGATCAAATTCTTGTTGGTTAAAAATTCTAAAACTTTAAGAACTATGTAGAAACTAACACTCGAACGCATTGCATAGTATTCATGAATTACTCTCAAAACAAATAATACTTAAAATGACAGCTTCTAAAAAATAACGATACTAATTCCAGGTTTCCAACAATTTCTACTTTTACAGAATAATTGTGATTATGAGTTATATTTGCAAACAAGCTAATATGTTAACTAGGACACAATTTACATTCTGCTATATATAACCCTAAGTAACAAGTTGTATAGGGTTGATAGTAATATATAAGTTCTTTTGTAGCCTCGTTAGTTTTGTGTGAATGTAGTAAATCAATAACAGAAATGAAGATTATTTTACTAATCTTGTTCATATTGAGTGGCGCAAGCTCTAGTTCAGTTATTTGCATGTATGATGGGGCTACCAAGAGTGAATCACATTCGTTTGGGGGAATGATCATCAAGAACCATGAAAGGGTGATCCATTTGGCTAGAGGGCTGTAATTTGCTCTATTTGATGACATCATGGTATTCAAGCTCCTGGTTCTTTGGGAGGGTATTTTGTGATGTCTAAGAAACGGTTTCGCAGATATAAGGTTTGAAGGCGATCAAAGTGATCATGACAAATTAAACATGGCAGATACCAGTGATAGTCGGACATGGGCATCCTGGAGGAAATTTTGCTATGTTTGGCTGTTCATACTGGAGTTCATATGCGATTTGTAGGTCGGAGTAGTAATAGGGTAGGCCGCCTGATGGCTAGAAAGGCTCTTTTATTGTACCCGACTACGTGTCATTTCTTTGATTTTCTGGCATGGTTAAATTCCGGGATGTAATTATCTATTGTTTCAATCAATATATATAATTATCTTTTGTAAAAAAAATGTGGAAACCATATAAAATTGATGTTTTTTCCGTGTTGTCAAATTCTACAATATCAAAATTCATTGACATAAAACAAACATTCTCAATATTTCGCTACTAATATGTAATTTTTTTTATAGATCAAGAGTGATATAGGTTTGTTCTCATTATAAGGTGCTATTTGAGAGATTTAAATCTGAGACCTCCCGCTTGAAAACTAATATGTAAATTGCAGTTGAAAATTTCAACTTACTAAGCACTTTTTTTGGGTGCAAAGATGAGGGTCCTTGTATCGAATAGCTCACCGATATTAGGTGTTTGGCGGATCAAGATAACCGCTGAGGAGAGTACACGAAGTCTGTGGCCCTTCTCTTGAGGGGGGGGGGGATTTTAATGGGTACAATCCAAGTACCACATTGGTACTTCAAGGGAAGGGACTCTCGTATATATGTGTCCACCAAGCTCATTAGTACGAGGCCTTTTGGGAAGGATATCCAAAAGTAAAACCGTACGGGATTTGACCAAAGTGGAAAATATCGTACTAATGGAGCTTTCCGATTTCGACAGGGTCAATAGGTGGACCATTCCCTTTTTTGTAGGGCTTACCCCTACCAATTCATACGGTGGGGTTTCGCTTTGGGTCATTCTTTTTAGAGTTTTGGTGGGCTAAATTCTGATCTAGTGGGACTTTGAGCTCATGCCCCTTTCTAATTGACATAAAATTGACCTAATTACCTGCCATTTTTTTTATGGAAATCTGCGCTCAGCTTTATTAATTAGAAATCAAACAACCATTATCTAGAATTAACTGATCCAGAATACTAATCGGCGGTCTATCAAACTAGACCTCAGCCTCATCCCATCGAGTTTCCATATGCGCCATTATATGTGCTACCTTATTCGCATTTCTTCTGACATGTTGGACGCTGCCCGCCTCTTCTTCTTGAAGCAACTTCCTGATATTCAACATGATAGTACCCAGCTCCGTATAGTTCACCCGAGCTTCCATGATCCCGTTAACTACCGTTAAGCAGTTTGATTCCACCATAGGATTTCCGAGCTGGTGTCGCCGGACGAGCTGCAGTCCAAACTCCAAAGCTAGTGCTTCGCCGAGCGGTTGATCATACTTCCCACGCAACTTCTTTGCACCTGCCATAATAAATCTTCCCTCGTTATCTCTAATGACCACTCCCAATCCTGTACTCTCTTCATTGAAACCAGCATCTGTATTAACCTTGATCATACCCCCCGGAGGCCTCTGCCACGTTTCTGTAACTCCTGCAGCAGGAACCAGCTGGTCGTGGCCTTGGAAATGTCGATATTCATCAAGGTAAGCTATTGCTCGTGGGACTATGTCACTTTCTTCCATCTTCTTGCCATTGAAAAGGTGAGCATTACGCTCCTTCCATAATGACCATAGAAGCACACTCCAATCTTCCGTCTTCTCCTTGGGCACAGAAGCTATTACCTTCGCCACCCACTCCTTGCAATTTCCATCACCTTGCAAATCAAAGCACTGCACCACCTGGGAATTACGCCATAGCCTTGAGGCCCAAGCACACTCGGTGAACAGGTGGACTTGCGATTCCTTCATATTGCAGAACGGACATTCATCCCCTCTTCGCGGATTACGTCTACTCACTCGATCCCCTGTGGCCAAAGATTCTCTAGCAAACCTCCAGAGAAACACACGATTTTAGGAGGGATATTCAGAGACCTAATACCTTTCCACAAGGAAGAGTCACTCGTCCCCTGGTCCCCGTTATCTTCTCGACCATCTTTCAACCACTTTCGGTACCCGTCTCGTGCTGAGTAGTTTCCGTCTCTACTATCCGCCCAAATCAGCCTGTCCGGAATTGAGGGGTCGCGTAATGGGATTTGACGAATGGCCATTGCCATCGTTGTTGTGAAACAACTTTCAAGAAGCGTCTCATCCCATTGATTTAACTCCTCATCAACCAATTCTCTAACAGGCGCATCAACCGGCAAACCCATCGACGGCGATTGCACAAAGTGCCCTGGTGATGATGGCACCCATCGATCCCCCCATATTTTCACAGATGCTCCATTGCCGATCCTCCATCTTAGTCCACTCACCAAAAAATCTTGTGCCCCCATCAAACTCCTCCATACATAACTAGGCCGATATCCAACACTTGCATCCAGAATACTATCATTCTTATGGTATTTTGCTTTCAGCATCCTCGCTATGAGCGAGTCCGATCTTTGAAATAGTCCCCACAGCTGTCGTGCTAGGAGGGATAGGTTGAACCCTCGCAGATCACGGAAGCCCATACCCCCTTCTGACTTTGGTCTGACTAAGGATGCCCTTGCAATCCAAGAGATTCTGCGTTCCTCTCCTTGCTGCCCCCACCAAAACCGCATTATCATACTATGAATTTCGTCAATGATCCCGTCCGGGACTTTAAAAACACCCATCGTATACGTTAATTGATCCTGCGCAAATGGTTTAATTAATACCTCCCTTGCCGCTGCTGACATCGTTCTTTCTTTCCATCCCGATAATTTTTTCCTCACTCGTTCCTTCAGGTATGCAAAGAGAGATTTCTTTTATCTTCCCACCTGTTTCACTAATCCCAGGTACTTGTCATGTTTATCAACAGTTTGCATCCCCAGCGTGGAACTGACCAACAGCTTCTGATGAGGCTTCACATTCTCCCCAAAGCTGACTTCCGATTTCTCAAAACTCACAAGTTGGCCGGACTCCAATTGATAGTCCCCCAAGATTCTCTTCAGCTCCTTACTCTCCTGAACCGTGGCCCTAGCAAAGAAAATAGAAACATCAGCAAAAAATAAGTGCGAGATCACCAGAGCTCCACGCGCGACTGACAACCCATGGATCCGTTTCTCGCGCACTGCCTTAGCAGTATAACATGACGGCCCTTCCGCCACCAGCAAAAATAAGTACGGAGATAGTGGATCTCCTTGCCGGAGCCCTCTCGTCGGACGCAGTTGAGAAGATCGGTGTCCATTCACCAAGATGGAGTACGTAACAGACGTAACACACATCATTATAAGGTGTATCCAGTTCTCCGAAAAACCCAGTCTCTGCATAATCCCTTCCAGAAACCACCACTCCACTCTATCATAGGCCTTGGCCATGTCCGTCTTTGCCGCAAAAAACCCCGTTTTATTCTTTGTTTTCTTTTTCATGGTATGAAAGCACTCAAAAGCGGCCATAACATTATCCGCAATGAATCTCTCGGGCACGAAAGTTGACTGTTCCGGGGAAATAATCTTGTCGAGTAAGGTTTTGAGCCTGTTCGCCAACACCTTAGCAAGTAGCTTATACAAAAAATTGCACAGAGCAATAGGGCGGAACTCTTTTGGCATCTTCGGATCCTTCACCTTAGGGATTAACGCTATCAAAGTATGATTCATGGACTCTGGCATTACCCCTGTCTCAAACACTGTCGATATTAACTCAGTAACATCATCACCAACAATATGCCAGAATTTTGAGAAGAAAAGGACCGACAGTCCGTCCGGCCCCGGCGCTTTCCTTTTACCCATATTTCGCAGCACATTATAAATCTCTTCCCGGGTGATGGGTCGATTCATCTCAACATTCTCGTCCTCACCTACCCGCAAAGTCACAGAATCCAAAACCGGGGTAAGAAGAGGCCGAGTCCCAGCTTGAAACAGCTGACTAAAGTATTCCCAAAGACATTGTGACACCTGGTCGGTACCCTTCCACCACAATCCTGCCTCATCTTTAAGCTTTTTTATTGTATTCCGTTTACGCCGAGCTGAAGCTTTCTTATGGAAAAAATTGGTATTCTTGTCTCCTTCGTGTAACCAATCGGCTCTAGACCGCTGCCTCTAGAAAATTTCTTCTTCCATTTCAATCTCCTCTAACTCCTTCCGCAAAGCAGCTCGTTGCGTCAACACCTCCCCTGTAGCTTCCTTCCATTCCAAAGCCTTCATAGCCCTTCTTATTTTTACTTTTTGCCCTCCATCCATCTAACTTCTCCTGAACCCGAGTGATCTTGTTAAAAATAGTCCCACCTCCCTTAGTCCAGGCTCCAAGCACTTGGTCCACACACTCCACATGCTTGATCCAGTGTGGTTCAAAGCGGAAGGACCATCCCCATTTTATTTCCTCATCATCTTCCCCCATAGTCTCGCAAAGGATCGGACGATGGTCCGAACGGTTGCCATCTAAATGAGAAACTCGTGCTAGAGGCCACATGCCTCTCCATTCCTCATTAGCGGTGAATCTGTCCACATTCCTCATTAGCGGTTACCATCCGTCAGTTCTCCCAGGTGAACGGGTACCCCTGGAAACCCATGTCCTCCAAACCCGCATCCGTAAGGCAGTCAGCAAAGGCAACCATCTCATTCTCATTAGCTAGATTCCCTCCCTTCTTCTCATAAGCCGATAGATATTGGTTGAAGTCTTCTCCACATATCCAAGGACCCGACCACCTTCCCGCGAGATCACGGATCAAATCCCACGATCGATGTTTTTCTCTACCTTCCGACCAGCCGTAAAAACCCGTGAATCTCCATGTCATGTTTAGCGGGTTCTCAATCTTAGCATCCATATGATTAGCCGAATCGGACATCACCGTTAGCGACACTTCCTCCACCCACCAGATACTAATACCCCCAGCTCTACCTCCACGTGAAACATCACAAGACCAACTTCGGCCCTCATAGAAACCCATACTCTGTCGAAGCTCATCATTCTCATCACACAGTTGCTTTGTTTCCATAAAAAAAAACAATCTGTGGGGAAACTTGTCGCAAGAGCGACCTTAAAGCACGAACTGCACGTGTGTTTCCCAGGCCACGGCAGTTTTAACTGAGTATCCTCATTTAAACACTGGAGGGGATCGGTTCCCCGCACCATCAGCTTTCTTCGAATTCGTTCATTTTGTATCTCGTTGGGTTGACTGGGTTGATCTCACAACGTCAGGCGGTCGTCCCTGCTTCTTCTGGACTTGTTTACTCGCGGCCGCCGCAACATCCCCATGTACCCTGTACTGGTTATCATTCGCCACTTTAGACTGCTTCTCTTTCCCTTTAGGCTGTGTGGTAGGCATTTGCTTTTCCATGGCATTTTCCTTTTGTATATTTAATGCCGGATTTGTGGACACCTCTCCTTCTGCATGGGATGCATTAAGTAGCGGATCGCCCCTTTGTGGGGGGATAGGGATCTTCAACGAGTCCAACGTACTCTGGGTAGGCTCACCACCCGTCTTCCCTTCATCTGTTTCCTCTTGCAGTACATGGAAACGATTGTGTTTATTTTAGCCATCCCCCGCTGGCTTACCAGGGCCCTCCCCTCGACCACTACGTCGATCCTTTTTCCTAACCACCATCCATTCCCCGTAGGTTTGACCATTAGTGGGATCTTCCACCAGCACTTCTTCCTGCGGAGTAGAATCTGTGTCCATGGATGGATCAACCGTACTGCATTCACACTTATCTGCAGTTTTGTCATACTTCCCGCAGTATGTACAAATATAATCAAGGCCCTCATATTGAATGAGGTACGTTACACCTTCAATCTTATATTGGGATAGTAATGGGAGTGTTAGGTCAATCTCCACACAGACCCGCGCGTATTTCCCTCTAGCTCCGAGTTTAGTTGCTCGATCAACACGAACGGATTTCCCTATTTGTTCAGCAATTCTCATCACTGCTTCCTTGTTAATGAACTCAATCGGAAGTTCAGGGAGTTGGGCCCATATCATGGTGGAAGTAATGATCGTTTTCCATGGGTTGAATCCCTTGAACCATCTGTGCACCGTTAGGTACGTATCACCCAGTAACCATGGTCCCCCATTGTAGCATAGTCATAGTCTTTTTTATTTCTGAATCTCACCAAAAAGCAACCGTTTCTCATGTCGGAAATCTGAAGTTCTCCGTTCCGAGCCCATAATGAGTTCAGTCTTCTGGCTAATGGGATATATGATACTCTCCTGCCCAAACCTTTAACCACTAGTGCCGAATGCCACTCTCTTCTCCATCGGATCTTCTCTGCTGCCGTAAAGAGAATGGTAGGGCACTTTGGATCGTATGTTTCTTCATCCAGCAAGTCATCCTCCTCCTTCTCCGCTAGGGCAACATCTCCTGAATCATACTCGGCTATGTACCAGTTGTCCTCTTGTAGGACTTCACTAAAATGCCTGCCTTGTCCACCCTTCCACGTCGAAGCAGAAGGCGGAATGGTTTTCTCAGTTTCCATCTCAACAGTCGTCCCGCCTTCATCATCATTGATTCTCTCGTCCGTCTCAAAGTCTAAAGCTCGGGCTTTCTTCTTCGGTTGAACAGTCTCTCGAGCACTCTTTCCATCCGGAGTAGAGGAAGCCTCAGGGGGACGTCGGGCTCCACTCGTTCCATCCGGCGGTTTATCCTTGCCCACCCGAAGCACCGGCGTCCCGGCCGCGGCCAACGCACGAGAAAACTCTAGGGTTCCGCCGCTAGGTTCAGAAATCGCAAGCTCCGAAAAAACCGGAGCAAAATTTAACAATTTACGACTCACCTATTTTGAAACCCACCTAATTACCTGCCATTGATCCCTCCTTTGGGGTAAAAGTATACATTATAGCTTGCTTTCCTTCTTTGACATGTTTCTTTTTAGGGATATCCCCATTCTTTTTTCCCCCATTACTTTTCCTCATTTATGTTGCAAATTTTGTTTCATTTTCCAGTTGACTTTCCATTTCAGCATTCACCCCACCAGATTATATCTCCGTTTGCCGAATTTCCTCACCGCTTTGTGTCGAGAATTGAGAAGCGCGAGCCGCTAATCACCTCCGAGAACTAGTTATTCTCCTCCCCACTCTCCTTATTTCTTTCCATCCTTCTTTGACTCTTGAGATCATCACCATTTTGTTCTACTGCCTTGGACGCCTTTTCATGTTCCTTTTTCAGTTTTTGTTGCTGTTGATCCTGCTGTGTATTCTGACTAGCTTGCCCTTTGCGAGGAAGAAGTTTGACAAGCATCCATCCCCCAAAGTATTCAAGCATCTCTAGCTTGGCAACGTCTTATAGATCCCCTGGCTCCTGTGTTGATTTCTGGGTGGCATGGGCACACATCAGTACCCGTAGTGACCACAATCAAATAGAAATTATGCAATCCTTCACAGACTTCCTTGCTTTTTGATGCAAACGATATTTGAATCGTAGCCTCTTGCTGAGATTAAAATCCACACACACATGGGCATACTTGCCTCTGATTCCCTCCTCCATAGCACAATCAACCCTCACCATTTTCCCAACAATATCACCAATATACTATAAGGCTTCTTTGTTAAAGTATTGAATTGGGAGTCCCAAAATTTGGATCCAAGCAAGAGCTTTCTAGATTGTTGTCACCTCTGGATCAAACATGGGTACCATCGCTCAACGTAATATAGTAGTCGCTCATCATCCATGAGACACCCATCGTAGCTCATTCATGATCCATAGCCAAGCAAAAACAAACGAAGTAGAACTGGTGGGACATGTTAGGAAACTGTATTATTCCGTTCTTAGCCCACAACACATTGAGTCGTCAGGCCAGTACTTCAAGTGGGGATCTCCCCAACACCTTAACCCCCAGGGCACCATGCTGATTGCAGTTAAATCTCCTCTCTTGATCTTCGCTATACTGAATCGTATGGCAGTATACATCATCCTCCCCATCTGATTCAACCTGGTTGACTTCTTCATCGTCACCAGACACAATTGTGAACCAGCAAAATCAATGGGGAGTCTCCACAAAGGTGAGGATTTCCTCGGGTTTGTTATCTTCTTGGCCAGTCATAGACTCCCAGTATGATTTCTTTGGTCTCGACGGTGGTTTGGCAGCTGACAGTTGCTGGGGTATCGACTGAGAAATGCTGGCCTCATCACTTTCCATATCCTCCAAAATGGTCTCTAAAAGGGAATGAATTCCATTGCTCAAACCTTTTTCTTGGGCTGATGCACGATGACACTCAATTTATAATTTTTATCACTCCCATATTCTATACATTTCCCCTTCTATCAATGCATCTTTAGTGATTTTGACTATATTTCGTATGGAATTCATAACTATTTGAGTAATGTGCTTAAGATAGACCTTGAGTGTGTTTTTGTACTATTTGATGCCTTTATGGTATTGTGTTGTGCTTTTCAAGGTTACAAACCACTCAACACAAATTTGAATCACCAATGAACTCAATGGATCAGTAGGAGGTCGAGGATACAAGCACATGGTCCCAAACATAGATGGATTCTAACACCGAAACCTCAAGATATGGATCAAATGATAGTATTATGAAGACAGATGGGTCAAACAAAGTCCAAACGAGCTAAAAATTTTAGAAGTAGGACCATAAGCCCAAGATGAAGTTGCCCACCAAAATTGGTCTGATTTGAAAGAAGAATTTAGAGCGGCAGGTCCAACCGCAGTGGCACCACCGCTTTGCCCTAGATCTCGAGGAAACTTCCTCAACAAGGAGCTTCATCGAAAGTCGAAGAAACCCGAGTTCTAGTTGGATAATGATGATTTTGGCTAACTTTAGGAGTAAAAAGACTAGAACCCCCCACCCCCTCCCTCTTTTGTACCTAGTATAAATAGGAGGCTAGGTTAGTGCTTATGTACACACTTTTTACCAGCACTCTCCCCACTAGGCATGAGTTAGACATCCATAGAAGGAGGTGAAGTCTTGCTGAGCTCGATAAGAAAGCATCCACTATCAATGCATGCATCAATGGTGATGTTGTTCTACTTATCTACGCATAGATAATTCGATTTGTTTAAGGATGTAATTGATGATGCTATGTGTACTAGTTCTATGATATAATGAGATGCCTATTATGTTTATTATATTTATCATGGATGCTTGATGTCAATCTATACTTGTATCATCTATTGCTTGAGTTATCCGATGCTATAATTAGTAGATACTTTAGTTGATTGATGCTTATGAATCTATTATGTATGCTACTATAGTCATTGTTTATACTACTATTATGGAAAACAAAGGAACTAATCTCGTGTAGTAGGCATCTTCTTAGCTGTGTGTAGGAGGATTAGCTACCCTTCTATGCATGACTAAGGATGATGCTAGATTCTTAGATCATCAATAATATAAACCATTGATTATGGTTCGTAGAAGCCCACAATTAATCATGTGATATCCTAACTTTTTTGTTCTTCATTGATTACGTGATGGAATGAAGCAAAAGCATGCATTACCTAGTCAAATCTCTATCGCAAGAGCCGCATGCACAGGTAGAGAGTTGCCTTAGTGGAAGGGATATGACATTGTACTAGAAGAAGCATTGAAGCATCTTCTCAATGAGAACAAATTCACGATATCTTGAATTGCTACCTAAACATTCCTTTCATTGCTTGCATTTTCGTTTACTTGTTTGTTTGCATAGTCGAGGGCACCTCAACCCAACTAGTATCACTTTCCTACATAGCATACTCGAATACATGCATAGAACCAACTAGGTTAGGTTTGAGTAGTTATTAGAGCTAATACCACTACAACACCCGAACTATCAAAAAAATGCCACTTATGTCCTATTGTATCAAATATTCCATTCATGTCCTCAACTATGATACTTTGTGTCATTTTTATCCTATCAATTTGTATCCTACTTTGTGTCATTTTGTATCCTAGATGCCACGTCACTGACCTCATATTTTTTAATTCAAATTAAATAAAAATGAGTTAAAATTAAAAAAACTATAAATTCAATTATATTATTGAGCCAAAATTTTAAAACAAAATAATAAAAAATCTCATTATCCTTCTTCCCGACCGATTCGCCCTCTCTTTCTCTAAAAAATCTCCAAGCTGAAAAATCTTTTGGTAGCCGGTGGCGGTGAGAGAGAGCAGAGGGTTGTGAATCAACCCACTTTTTGGCTCGTGCTCCCGACGATTGATCCCGCCGCACCAGATCGAATCACCACACCGAGAATAGAATAACTGGAAAATGAGGGTTCCGGATCGAAATCGACGAGCTTATTTGCAACGCTCCTTCTCCCCAAATCGACAAAATCCGATGCGGAATTAGGGCAAAGATAGCCTAATCAGGAACTCTCGCCGGCTAGCCCAATCCACCTTCCTCGACACACAATCTTCCTCTATTAGTCGTTTGTAGAGGATGGCAGGATCGACACTTGAGCTCTTCCTTCTCCGACTCCACCCCCGTCTCGGATAAAGTTATGGTGCTCGACTGGTGGACGACGTCGGATCTGAGCAACGGTTTAGAAAAAAGTAATAGCTTCAATTGGATGGATTCAAGATCGGGAATATCAATTAATCATACAAGAATATCACTTCTCACTCTCAGATTCGCTTCAAACAATGAGCAGCCAATACCCCAGTCTCTGCAAGCCGCAAATCGATCCAAACGCAGAGATCTATAGCTACCATGAGAGAAGTATAGATCTAACTCCAACAACTTCATAGTTGCCGCTTCAAACCCACATCTATATCTAAGCGTGAATCCATTCCTCCTCTAGCCTCCATGACACCACCGTCGTCGCCGCTTCCCTCTGTCTAATTGCATCTCTCTGTGGTTACTTCCTCTTAATCCTTCAACTCCTCACCATCGTCTGAGTTGTTGTGAGCTGCACCAATTTCGCTTTTTAAATCGGTGAAGAATGACTCAAATAAACGATGAATGGTTAGGATTTGTGGTGGGAGAAATAGAAACGACGATCGGAGAGGTTGGGTATTCATATTCAGGGACTGGGTTTCGGGCGAGGTTGCGGATATCAGAGAGGTTGGGAAATTAGATGAATTTTGGAAGAGGTCGAAGAGGAGAAAGAGGGTTGGAGAGTTTTTTTTTATTTTTTAATTATTTTATTAAGTGACAGAAAAATAAAAAAAATGAATTTTAAATTCCACATCAATGCTGACTAGATTTTTTGTTAAAAGTTAACGGTCAACGTCAATCAACACTACCAGACCGTTTGGTACCAAATGAATCCAGAATTCATTTCGTTTTAAAATGAATTCATGTGTAGAATTCATTGTCAAATGAATTCCTATGTTTGGTATGTGCTATTAGCGTTACAATCAAATTCTTGTCGACGTTCCTCATACTGCATGAATTGGCGCCAAATAATATATGTAGAAGTAATTTTGTTAATAAATGAGAATAATTATGTCATTTTATCATAATTGGTAAATACTTGTGGAATTCATTTGAAAATTGGGTTACCCTTGAAAATTCCATCACAATTCCTCGTAATTGCTATAACTAGTTCCAATTCCGTAGAATTCAAAATTTAGAATTGAGAATGAATTATTTTAAATACCAAACACAAAAAGATTTCATTTCAAAATGAATATCTAAAAACTTATGGAATTCATTTATAACAAACGGTATGTAACAGAAAAATAGTTCAAGATATAATTGGAATATTGAATAAAATACGACACAAATGATATTTTGTCGATAGTTCGGGTGTTGTAGTGGTATTAGCCCTAGTTATTATTAAAATACCCTGTGGAATACGACCCTATACATCTTTAGGATTTTCATGACTTACGCATCAATGCACGTCATGGTCTGGAGTAGCTCCCACAAGCAGAGACCCTAGCGGTACCCTACGATTGTTGGATGAGGGTTCCAGCGGCCTTTGAATCTCACCCGCTAGGTTAAGGTTGCTCACAGGAATTCAGAGCGTTTCCACTTCTTTTTCACTATTACATTACAGGTGCCTTCTACGATACCACGGGTGAAATCCGGGATACCGCATACCATGAGTATGAAAACGCTATCTAGACCTCGAATTAGCAGGATTTTTGGGCATGATACTATACCCTAACCCTTAATGAGTGAACCCTAGGTCCTAATTATCTAAATCATAAACTATAAACCCTAAGATGGTGCATTGATATTTTTGCCTATATTTGAACGAATCATAACCGTCGATTATTGTTTCATATTAAATTGATCTTGGGGTATAAGATTTAGGAATTAAGACCTTGATTTTGATCTTTAAAGGTTAGAGTAAAGTATCATGTCTGAAAGATTAGTCAATTCCAATTTTGGATAGTGTTTTCTTACTCAAGGTATGCGGTATCCCCAATTCACCCTAGGTACCATAGAACTCCCCTTACATTATAATATATAATGATTTACTTACTAAGCACTTTTTTATTTGCAAAACACTAACAAATACATTACTTTTCACTCCTCTTTTCTCTCTAAATGTGATGGTCGGAAATGTTTTGCTCGACGACCATCATCGCTGACAAAGCATCATCGGGGGTCGTTGGCGACAGATGCTTTTCACAGTGCCAAAAGAAGGAAGACTATTGTATTTTGAGGTAGAACTTGCGAATAGTTCGTTGTGTATCCCGAAAACAGTTGTCAATGATGGATTTAAGCAGTGGGCAAATAGCATGGTGGGTCAGTTCTTAGGGAAATATTTTTCGTCAGTTCTTCTAAGATCATGGGCAAACTAGATTTGTGGGTGTGGATGTGAAGGAATGTGATGCAGCCAGCAGCCATTGATGAAGATCTTGAATGACAGAGTCATCTCGAGCTTCCTTTCACTTGAGACGAAGAAGAAGAAAGGCTGCAGCAAACCGACATCGTTTTCATCTAAGTAGTAAACCCTGCAAGAAGAAGAACGACGTCGTCCAAGTGATCCAGATAATAAGAAGATGATAGCCACTTGGCATTCAGCGATAGGATAAAATAGTTACCGTTGCTTAACAGTGTTTTACTTTACCTTTCGTTTGTTCTGTAGTGGTAAGATAGTTGTAGCTGATGTATATAAACCCTTCTCAGAAAATGGAATGAGGCAGGCTGCTAATTTCCCCAACGCAGCAATTGTCACTTTGTTCCTCAAATACCCTAATTCTTTCCTAGGGTTTCAGGTTTTCTCATGGTATCAGAGCCTGGTTGCTCTTGCAGCTAGGTATCTGTTCACCTCGTTTTCTTCTCTTCACACTTCTATTTCTGGGTTCCTGAAATCTGTGTTCTGCTACTACAATGGGCGATCAAGCTTCTCCACTTTCAGGAACATCCACAAACACTACCACTACAAAAACCCTGGCAGCTCGCTATGAAGATTTATACACCAACCCTCTGTATCTTGCAGCGAGTGATAATTCTTTTCTTCCAGTCATCAGCTTCAAGTTGAATGATGATAATGATCTTCTCTGGAACGAATCAATGGAAGTTGCTCTCAGAACCAAGAACAAATGGGGTTTCATCGATGGCACAGTTCAGGTACCTGATGAGACTGATCTTTCTCGTAGTACTTGGGATAGATGTAATGGCACCATCCTCTGTTGGATTCGTAACTCTGTTTCTGAGGACATCGTGCCTAGTCTGAGGAACATCAGATCTGCTGCTGATGCTTGGAGCTATTTGAAATCTAAATTCAGTCAAGGAGATTCTGTCCAAATTGCTAATTTGCAAGAGAAGGTTGATCTTACTAAACAGGGAACCAAAATTGTGCGTCAGTATCATACTGACTTAAAACTGTTGTGGGATGAACAACATCATTATGAACCAATTCCTGTTTGTGAGTGTGCAGTAAAGACATCTGAAACTGTGATTAAGTATCGAGATAGGGGTAGGGTGATCTGTTTCTTGCTGGGTTTGAACGAAAATTATCAGCAGGTTAAGACCCAGATGCTTATGCTTGATCCCTTGCCTGATATGGACACAGTTTATAGAGTTGTGGTACAGCTTGAGAGACAAATGAATACTGGCAAGACCAAGGTGACAGCCGAATCCATTGCTCTCGCAACTCAGTCTGGCCAGTCTGGTCAGAGGAAGGATGCTGGTAGAGAGGGCAAGAAGTCTCTGGAGCTTTTCTGTCGCTATTGCTAAAAGAACAATCATCTCATTGAGGATTGTTTCAAACTGAAAAACAAGAGGAAGAATGAGGGAGGTGGAAGGAGTGTTGCTGGATCCATTGACACAAATGGTACTGATGGTGTAGTTTCTTCTGGAGGCAGTTCTCAGAGTCCCAATAGTCCTGTTTTTTAGAACATGAATAGTCAAGATGGGCAGTTCATTTGGTTTTCAGCTGAGGAGATCAGTAAGCTGCGCAATCTCCTTCAGCAGCAACCTTCTCACACCTCTCAATTCCCTCAATACAATTCTGTTGTGGCTCGTACCAATGGATCTCGTCACACCATTTCAGGTAGCACTTGTCTCACTTCTTCCACTCAGGATGCTTTGTCTGCTGTTTGGGTGCTTGATATAGGTGCTAGTGATCACATTATTTGTAATGTGGATCTTTTCTTGAGGTCTGTGGAAGTCCATAACATGTTTGTGAACTTACCTAATGGTCAAAAGTCTAGAGTGACTCACATAGGACTGGTCAAATTGCCTTGTGGCATTCTTCTTACCAATGTTTTGTTGGTTCCTTCTTTCTCCTACAATCTCATTTCTGTTAGTTAGTTAACCAAAAACACACCAGTTTCACTCATGTTTGAATCAAACTTCTGTTGTATTCAGGACCTAATATCACAACAGAAGATTGGTTCAATCTGGGTAGATAGAGGGCTGTACCTGCTTGGGAGTGCTGTTGGAAAACCAAACACCAACCTACCTCAAGTCTGTGGAGTCCAAACCAGTCCAGATTCTTCCTTATGGCATCTGAGACTTGGCCACTTATCTATTCCTAGACTAGAGACTATCCATAAACAGTGTAATGAAGTTTTTGTTCCCCCTAACTCACAATGTGAGATTTGTCAGTTGTCCAAACAGAAGAGGATTCCTTTTCCTCTAAGTCAGTCTCGTAGCAAGAATATTTTTGATCTAATCCATGTGGATATATGGGGTCCTGTTGACGTTGTTTCACATGATGGTTTTAAGTATTTCCTTACAATAGTGGATGATTTTAGCAGATGTACTTGGTTATTTCTAATGGGTTTCAAATCCGAAGCTAGAGCTTTACTGCAATCATTTTGCTTGATGGTGAATACTCAATTGATAAAAAGGTCAAGATCATTAGATCTGATCAAGGCCAGGAGTTCAATATGGTTGAATTTTACAATTCACATGGGATTATTCACCAAATGAGCTGTGTGAGAACAGCACAGCAGAATGGTAGAGTGGAGAGGAAACATCAACACTTGTTGAATGTTGCCAGGTCACTTAAGCTCCAATCAGGCATGCCTAAGAGCTTCTGAAGTCACTTTGTACTTCACGCTGCTTATTTGATTAATCGAATTCCCACACCAGTCTTAGAGCACAAGTCACCTTTTGAATGTCTCTATGGTATTCCACCAGATTACAGCAGTTTGAGGGTATTTGGTTCTATGTCTTATGCAACAGTCTTGGATGATCACAAAGGTAAACTTGATCCCAGAGCTCGTAGAGTTGCTTTTCTTGGTTATCCCTTTGACATCAAAGGTTATAAGTTGTATGATCTGGATAGTTTCCAAGTTTTCATCAGTAGGGATGTGGTTTTTCATGAAGATGTGTTCCCCTTTAAAGCATCTTTGCCTGTTGATAAGCCTGATCCTATGCCTAATCCCTTTTTCCACTCTCTTTTTTATGATGATTCTCCATCAAATTCTCCCATTCTACCAGCTGATCATAATGTTGCAGAAACAGTTGATCCAGATTATTCACCTTCTGGTTCCTCTCATTCATCTTCCCCTCCTACTCCTCCAGCTCTTCCTATTGCCTTACTTAAGCCTTCCAGAACATTGAAGAGACCTACTTATCTTTCTGACTATCATGTCAGTCTTCTCACTTCTACCCCTTCCTCTCGTGATTCTAAACTTTTGTATCCCCTAAGTGACTGCATCAGCTATGCTCATTTGTCTCCCTCTCACAAACACTTCTCTCTTTCTATCACTGTCCTACCTGAACCACAAAGCTATTAGCAGGCAAAAGGCATTCCCTGTTGGGATAATGCTATGAAGGAAGAGATGACAGCCCTTGATGTTAACAGGACTTGGGATATTGTGGATCGTCCTGTTAACAAACCGATTGTGGGTAATAAATGGGTTTACAAAACCAAATATCTACCTAATGGTAATGTGGAAAGATGCAGGGCTCGTTTGGTGGCCAAAGGCTATACACAAACTTACGGTGTTGATTTCATGGACACTTATTCTCCAGTTGCCAAAATGAATTATGTAAAGTTACTACTAGCAGTTGCTGCCATTAAAGGTTGGGATTTGCAGCAAATGGATGTGAGCAACGCCTTTTTACATGGGGATTTGGATGAGGAATTGTACATGGAACTTCCTCCTAATATGAAGGCTCAAGAAGGTATGGAAGGGAAGGTTTGCAAACTCAACAAGTCTCTTTATGGCCTTAAGCAAGCCAGTCGAGAGTGGTACCTTAAACTCAGTCAGTGCTTACAGAATTTTGGCTTCATTCAGTCTTATGAAGATTATTCAGTGTTCAAATTACGTAAGCAGGATTCATGTGTCATCATCATCATTTATGTTGATGATTTGATTCTTGCTGGTAATGATCAAGCCCTGATCACTCAAACCAAGAATCATCTACATAGTTCATTCAAAATTAAGGACTTAGGCACCCTCAATTACTTCCTTGGTGTTGAAATTGCCAGATCTGTTGCTGGCATTTCACTCTGTCAACGAAAGTTCTGCCTAGAGCTGTTATCTGATGCAGATTTTCTTGAAGCCAAGCCTGCCAAGACTCCTATGAACATGAAAACTTTGTTATGTGCTTCTGATGGGACTCCTCTTTTAGATGGATCCGAGTTTCGACACCTTTTGGGACAACTTCAATACCTCACAACTACTCGTCCTGATATTTGCTTCCCTGTTCAGTAGCTCTGCCAATTTCAGGGGGCCCCTACTACAGTTCACTTGCGGGCTTTACACAGGGTGCTGAGGTATCTGAAATCCCATCCAACTCAAGGATTATGGTTTCCATCGTCCAATTCCACTCTTCTCCAAGGCTATTGCGACTCTGATTGTGCAACTTGCCCTTACACAAGGCGCTCCGTTACTGGTTACTGCACATTCCTTGGGAATTCACTAGTAACCTGGAAAAGCAAGAAGCAATCCACAGTCTCTCGATCATCTTCTGAAGTGGAGTACAGAGCTTTGGCTCAACTCTCGTGTGAAGTTCAGTGGCTAAAGTCACTCCTTGAATTTTACGGAATTAAGCATCCATCACCTGTCCAGGTTTACTGTGATAATCAATCTGCACTCCATATTGCAGAAAATCCAGTCTTTCACGAGCGAACAAAGCATATTGAGGTCGATTGCCATGTAACTCGTGAAAGACTGCGATATGGGTTACTCTCTCTGCATCACATTCATTCAGAAGAACAACTTGCGGATTTCTTCACAAAAGGGCTGTCTTATGATCGCTTTGAAACTCTTCTCTTTAAGCTGGGAGTTCATGACATGTACCTCCCAGCTTGAGGGGGCCTGTGAAGGAATGTGATGCAGCCAGCAGCCATTGATGAAGATCTTGAATGACAGAGTCGTCTCGAGCTTCCTTTCACTTGAGACGAAGAAGAAGAAAGGCTGCAGCAAACCGACGTCGTCTTCATCTAAGCAGTAAACCCTACAAGAAGAAGAACGACGTCGTCCAAGTGATCCAGATAATAAGAAGATAATAGCCACTTGGCATTCAGCGATAGGATAGAATAGTTATCGTTGCTTAACAGTGTTTTACTTTACCTTTCGTTTGTTCTGTAGTGGTAAGATACTTGTAGCTGATGTATATAAACCCTTCTCAGAAAATGGAATGAGGCAGACTGCTAATTTCCCCAACGCAGCAATCGTCACTTTGTTCCTCAAATACCCTAATTCTTTCCTAGGGTTTCAGGTTTTCTCAGTGGAGGAGAAGTTAGCGTCTCAAGGTTTGGGGATCGATTGGTTCTATTTTAATTTCGGTTGCATGAGTTTTGCAATTAGCTACTGTCAAGAGACCATTCTTTGTCTGAGGTGATGGGAACCAGGAATTCAATCTCCGAAGGTTGACAATCTCAGTTCAATTCAAGTTTGAGGTCTTCCAACTGAGATGCAATCGAAGGAGAAATTTTTTACCAACAAATCTAATGATATTTGAGACCACAAATGGATCATGACATAGTTACAATAACGTGTTTGTTATTTTTCTTTATATGGGTGAAAGAGTATGATAGAGGATATTTTGATCTAAGCACAGATTGAACATAATACATTAATACTTAAGATGAGTTAAACACGTTAAGCACTTTGACTACGATTTTTGTTACACAAGTATACATTTTTGTTACAACTCACCATATATGGATGTATTTGCTAAAACCTGAAATACACAATGAGTGGAAGTAATACAATTAACTCAAAATTAAATTAAGTGAATAATTAGCGCCATGAATGTGTCCACTAGAAAGAAAGCATTTAAACAAATATTGGGGCGGCTGTCTAGCTGTAGAAGGTATTTGATTTTGACATTTGATCCAGCTAAAACAATTTCCTTTTCATTATTATTTGTTCTTGTTCTGGTACTGCCAAAATAGTAAAATACACATGGACACTGGGCTAGTGGTTGAGAAATCTACACGCCGATCGATTGAGATCATAATAAGATCTTTAGTTGGTTGAAAAGTCGAAGACCGGCAATGAATTATTTAGTGTTGACAACGAAATAAAATTAAGAAGAAATAGAATATAATAAGAGGCATTGCTTCCAATAGCCAATAGGCAATAGGTACTAAATTATGCAAAACGTACATTTCATATGTGTAGTTTGCAATGTTATTTTAACTCAATGTGTTCCTCTTCAGGAGACTATAACAAGTTAATTTCAACTTATTTCCATTGACCCAATTCTTTGATCAAAGGAAATATCGTTCTCATAAAGAAATGTATGTGTTAAGAACATATAGTATCCTCTTTTACCGGCTTGAGGCTAATAACGCTGTAGTCAAGAATTGGTCGAGAGTTGTACCCCGACTTGTTAATCGAACAATGAAATTTCGTGACTTTCAGTACACGGCAATCCGATTTTATTGATATCAACCGCCTTTGTAAATAATATAGGGTTTTTTTTAGGAAATCATTGTTATTTAGGAGAGCACAGTTTTCATGTACCCTTTTAGCTTGCATTGGGTTCCCACTCATTATAAAAGAAGAACCAATAAAAAGGTGGTACAATTTGTGTTATAAACCAGTTGCTCCTAATAACTCGAGTTGTTGGGAGAAGATTATGTTGGATCTTATACAGGCCTATGTATGGTACTTAATCACTTCCTTACACGCCCCCTCAAACGAAAGCCGACTCGTGGACTTGAAGTTTTCACAGGTCTGTCATACCACGTGCTTGTAGACAACGGTTAATATTGGGTATCGTGAGGACTTGAACACGTGACCTCAAGGCCAAACCAGGTTGTGATACCATGTCACAAACCACTTGATACCAATAACTCGAGTTGTTGAGAAAAAGTTATAAGGGATCTTATGCCAGCCCATGTATATTACTTAACCATTTCCATACAACTTGTATTTGTATTGACCATCGTTAATCCGGACAATCCAACAAACATGGAACCCACAAACCCACGCTAATTCAACCACATGTGATCACAAAAGAGCTCACGTACCATATAATATTTAATCTTGTGGCGGGTGGCTTCCACAAAAAAATGGACATGCTAGCTAGAGGTTAACAAAGTCAATAACAAAGTTTTATAACAAAATTGCATTGTGCATTAACCCATATTCCACGTACCCACAACAACTAGTTATAATTTAATAGGTTGATGTCACTAATTAGTTAATAGTTATATAGGATTTATTAGCTACTCTTTCCTCATAAACTCAAGGTCCCTCTTTTTAAAAAAAGAGTAGACTTTTAAGGACAGTCTTTCCTAGCTACAAATAAAATATTATGTGGCCCTCACTTATAGGACAACGTGGGTACACGGGGGGAATTGAAAGGCCCTTATTTGTTGGCATTATTGCCATAGTGACGATCGTCGAAGGGACATATGAGAAAGGAATGGCCATATTTGTCCCGATGCTAGCTAGTTCTCATTTCTCAAAGGTACTTAATTACTTGTTCAATTAATTTTTGTAGGGTTCTATTGGGACCAGATTTGTGGGACTTGCTAATTCATTGCTATAGGTTAAGGACAAGGGGTATTAATTAACAGCGATTGACCCTTCACTTCTAGCTACCAAAGGTCCACCCCCCAACCTCTCTTAACTCTCTCTCCCTTTTCTTTCCATATATACGCGTTTCTTGGTGCACAAAGCTTATGTTGATCATGACGTTTCTTAACCTAGCTATACCTCCATTGGAGAATGATCTAAGGTTCGACATCTCTAGTGCTGGACCAATGTGCTCCAAGAGGTTTGGGAAGCTTCCCATGAAGCTTCTGTAGTCCAAGTCGGAGTGCACGTCGGTGACCAGTAAATATCTGATTTAAGACATTTTATCATGTTAAGAGATATTTAGGCGTGTGAAAAAATTATGGATATTCTCGTCTGATTATGTTTATATTCTACGCCTTAGATCACAATTGTATAATGGTCGAGGAAAATACTACATGACAAGGTTACATAGGAGGGCTCCACATTGCCTAGACATGTATAAGATGTAACACTTTGAGAGAGCATGTGAGGAAATAGATCTAGAAAATTGGGTGAAGGACGAACGATGTGGATGGCAGCTATAGGACGAATATCACTTGTTGAGTAAATCTTATAATTATTGTCAGTTATATATATAATCACGTTATAGTGGCAGAGTTTATAATTCTTATCCACTTGTTGCCCTGGATTTTTAAGATAAAGTTAAAAACTTATATACCTATTAGTTAGACATTTACTCTCTGTTTGATTACCACCGTTCAAATTCCTTTATCATTATTTTCTCAGTACATTATCCATCAAATATTAGGAATTATTAATAAAAAGTATATACCTCATCTTTTAATTAAAATATTACACATATGAGTTTGTCATTGAAATTTTTGCTCTCTTCTGTCAATGGGCTCTTCTTATCAATAACCATCCTTGTTAGGGATCCCAAAAGCCAAAACGAGGACTGAAGGTCAGTTAATCATAGCTTCACCTATTTATCCATCTTAATAAAGCTTAGCTCAAATTCCCCTAAATCGATCAACCTTCTTCATTCACATGTCAGCATCCGACATTCATTTATAACTAGCTACGTAGAAAAGCATTACCATTAGAGCTGGCTATTTGGTCCCGGACTGTTTGGTTTTACCCGAAACCGGACCGTATAACCCGGACCGGGACCGGATAGCAAACAATGCAATCTCATATTCGGGCTTAGATTTGAGGTAAAAAACCGGATAAAGACCGGATAAGAGACCCCCAACACCTAAAATCAAGATAAAATTGGGACCGGACCGGGTCAAGACCGGACCGAATCAAGACCGGACTATATCCAATCCAATCTTTGGTCCTTATATTCTCGAAAAGACCGAACTGGGATCGGATCAATTTGATCCAATTTAACTGGACCGTATAGCCACCCCTAATTACCATGCCCTCTACATAGACTAAGATATGATTGGATAGATTAGCTCTTCTATCCCTTATTTATGTTTTCACGCACATTATGTAAAACTAATTATAATGTGTTCTACTTTTATAATCTCTAACGGCGTAGATCAACTCGTTAAAAGAGTTCCAACATAGTATTGATAATAAAGGATTGGGTTGACTTATTCAACAACAAGCGCCCATGGCCTAATGGATAAGGCGCTTGACTTCTAATCAAGCGATTGTGGGTTCGAGTCCCACTAGGCGTGCTAATTTTTTTTATCTGCCAATTTTCCACCATCTACATGGGCCTGCAACAGCCTTGTGGGCTTAAACACAGATCCGTCATGTTGGCATCCCAGGCCTAAGGACTAGGAATCTAGAATGGACATATGAGGCCCAACTATAGCTTGAGTTCTGATAACTCCAACTAGCTCTCTCCTCTTCTCTGCAGTCCATGTCCACACGAAAACAGTTTTACTTGGCCCAAAATACAATTAATTATGCACGATCTAATCCAATTGCCACAACTCGCATGCCAAATTGGGCAGTGTACTGCATATTATTAGTTAGTCTCACCATCTCTCAGCTGTTAATAAATCAGACCCATACAACGATCACATGCTTTAGTTTCTAACTCTCTACTTGTCCACATTTTTTTTTTGGCCTAAAAGGAGTATTATTTTTATGGTCTCGCTCGATTGATCCTCTTCAAGCTAAGCTGGAACAAATTAGTTATTGCTCTCTACCTCGAAAAATTCATGCAGTTCTGAATCTATCACGCCACCTGTGGATGAGTTGCCATTACCATTACTGACCTCATGGTTAAACGCATCCGCTCCTCTGTCCAATTCCCTCACCGTGGCAGAAAAATCCGACGTTGCTTGTCGCGCAAGTTTCACCATCCTCTCCACGTCTTCTTGGTCGTCGCCGTCGAACTCGTCGTCTCCCGCACCGCCGCCGTCCTCTTTCCTCGTCAGCCTCTCGTCCCCACTCGCAATCACATCCTCCCATGCTTCGTTTCCTTCGTCCTCCCAGATCCACCTTCTCGACAGCAGCTTCCTGCTGCTCTTCCCTGAATCCAGGAGACGATGTTGCTGGCTCGGATTCTCGTGGGCGTGCAAGTCGCTCGTTATTTGAACCACCAGCCAGACACAAATTGATAGAAGGAGAGTACCTTGAACAACTTTTATCTTGGAGCGAAACCATTTTGGCCTGGGAGGTTTTCCTTGGCAAGCATTGGCTTGTTCCATTAACTAGCTAGGGTTGGGGAGAGAGAAGTGATGAGGCAGCAAAGTATTGAGAAGCAAAATGAAAGGTTTGTTTGGGAATTGATTGAATCTCTGGGTTTGTATACCTACTTATATATGGATGGATGGATGGAAGAGAGGCTTGAGAAGTGAGGAAAGTTTTTGTGCTTTTTTATTTTTTTGGGTTCCTTGACCGGCTGAAACTTTGTTTGTTTGCCAAGAAAAGAAAATATGGAAGAAAGATTGAAGGGAGAGGAAGGTAAAGCAGCTAGGGCGTGGAGTATTATGGCGGAGAGGAAGGAGTTGAGTTTCCCCGAAGTGCATGCATTTCTCATTTTCTTTAACTTCCTTTCTCATGCTTCTTTCTTTCCTTTATTCTTCCGCCCCTCTCTTGTTTTCCGGCGATTCATTTTCTGCCCTTTTTGAATCCTCAATTTTATAATCCATCTGTCTTAATTGTCCTCCTTAAGGTAATTATTGTTCGCACTGATGGAGATTGGTTGAAGTTAGAAGGGACGGTAATTTTTATTAACATTGAAATATAAATAAAATTATGTATATTTGTACAAATCTATGAATTAGACTATAATCAGTAAGACTTTAACTCCTGCCTCAATTACCACAATTCAAGTCAGCCTCACATGTTCAAATTTCTGGCTTAGTTATTGTTTGTTCGTACTAGTGGTGTAGCTATAATTTCACTTAAGGTGGATCATACAATTTTTTTTTTAAATGATGCACAACACATTTTCATAGTTAGTCAGCTGGTTTACATTTGAAGATCGGAAATTTGACATTGAATTAGAAATCAATAAACTAATTACCAAAATAAATAAATAATAAACTCAAAATAAAACCATAAGAGATAGAGATTTACATAAAATCGTGAGATATCAATGTCAATAATAACCCGTTAGTCCCAATAACTCGAGTTGTTGGGAGAAGGTTACGATTGATCTTATACCACTCTTTAACACGCCCCCTCAAACGAAAGGCAACTCATGGACTTGAAAGTTTGCACTTTGCACAGGCTCACCATACCTAGTGTTTTAATCCACTCTTAATGTTAATATTGAGAGTCGTGGAGATTCGAACACACGATCACTTGGCCAAACCTGCTCTGATACCATGTCAATAACCATTTAGTCCCAATAACTCAAGTTGTTGAGAGAAAGTTATGATTGATCTTATACCACTATCTAACAATCAATACCACGTAGCGAGCTGGATGTGGAGAGTTTTGAATTACGTACTAACCATACCAAATTAATAAATCATGAGTTAGTTAACGAGACCAAATAACGAATTTAAGAAAAGAAGAAAAAACGTCTGACGTATTCCACAGAGAAGAAGCCCGCTCTTTTAACGTGGCGAAATTTGCAAGGGGATTTGTTTGTTAACTTGAATATTGGGGGAAGGAATTAACAAAGCAGCGGATGATAATTATTATGAATGTAAAGATAAGATGGAAGCAAAGCCTAGCTTTCAAAGTCAAGAAAGACAAAACCACTTTGCTTATATCAATTAACTGGTGTCCCGTCACTTTGAACAAGATTGCTAATTAATTAGTCGAAAACTTATCTTTCAGGTCTATTGCTTTTTTTTTTCAAAAGTGCAAGGCATCATTAATTCGACGTGTAGGAAATCTCCCACAAAATTGCACATTAACTTAGTAGCTAATGCCAGGATTTGAATATCTAAAATGGGTCATAAATATTGTCCATGTTTTCCAATGACACACTAAGAGGAACTTCTTCCCCTTTTTCCAAATATTGCCCATTAATTACTTTAATTGCTGGTATAGTAGCATTTGTCCTGAGTCAAGCCCACCACCAATTATAATGTTGTGGCCCATTAAGCTATCATCTGAGATGGGCTGATGGTTTTGTAATTCCTTTGGCCCGATTTCTCAATTGCAGGTATGACTGGGAAGTAGTAATGACAATCAAACATGTAATTAGGAGTACCTGATTGTCCTTCAATCCGGTCAATGTAGGAATTCCCGCATTGATTGGATATAGGGCGAGTATGGGTAAAATCGCAAATTTTTTCATGGGGATAGACAGCATGGTTTTAGACTACACCGCTTATACTCATATCAACCGCCTCATCAATAATATTCTTCGAATATAAAAAATAGAGAGATCAAATTGTAATATATTAATGAAAAGACGGATAATTAAAAGAAGAAAAAAGTTAGAAATGTAATTGAGTGGTCACCCTAACCAAACCTTAATCTCTTTCCCTCCAATTCTCCCATCACACCTTCACTTCTTTCTCCCTTTTAATAAATTATTATAGTATTTATTTATTGCTTACTAAATGTGTTAGATTTGTAGATGAATGATTTGGATAATATTGTATCTTTCCTTAACGATTAATGGATGTTTTAGGATTGAATGCGTTGAATTCATATTAAAATGATTGTAATTGTATCTTTTTTTTTTTTTTGCTTTGATGGAGGCCGAAGCCAAGAAACAAGAAACTAGTGAGAGAGATACAAAGAGTTAAGAGGAGGAGGAAGCCACAACTTGGCGAGTAAAAGAAATTACCCTAATATCATCCTGTAAGATCTGACCTAACTCCTTAGGCGGATTAGTCAGGTCGTGCATGACGTAGGGATAGACGAGACTGTGCTTCGAGAGTCAGTCTGCGGCTCTATTCCCTTCCCGGTATGTATGAACTATACTAGCCAACCAATCATGAGCTAGTCTCATCCGGATAGAAGCAAGAAGAGCTGCATAAGGGTGCACCGGATCATGACGGTTATTGATGAGGAGAATCGCCAATTGAGAGTCCATCTCGATCACAAGATGAGCGCATCCAAACTTCCAGACCATATTAAGGCCATGGTAGAAGGCCCAGAGCTCCACAAGGGCGGCAGAAGCCTCTCTGATTTTTTCCACAAAGCCCGCAACCCACCGGCCATGGGCATCCCGGATCAGCCTGCCCGCACCAGCAAGACATGAGTTCCCTGCCAAAGCGTCATCGATGTTAAGCTTCGTCCATGGCCCGAGCATGCCACTATATGTAGGGGTGGAATTTTGCTTACCAATTTTCGGTTAACTGATCGTTTAAACCGATAACTGGCTGATTATCCATTAACCGGTAACCGATATAACCGAAATTCAGTTGGTTATCGGAGGCTAGACGAGATGGTTTTGGTCTTGGAGAGGGCTCGGTTAAACGATAACTGAGATAACCGAAGCCTATTTCTGACGGTTGTCGATAAGGGGGGAGGGCTGTTCGGTTAACCGATAACCGATCAGTCGGTCACCGGTTATAACCGAACTAAACGAAACTTCACCCCTAACTGTATGCTCGCTGCAAGCTATTCCTTCATGTATCTCGGGCGTTGACTCCCAACAGAGGGGAACACCACACCTTGTACCTAAGATCTGCTTTCTGCTGAATGGAGTGGAGTAAGTACGGAGCGGACATAGCCTTTTGCGCTCCTTGGAAAGCAGTGATACACCTGTTCTTCCATAAAATCCAAATGGTTATGATGAAAAAGCACTCCAAGTCATCCCATTTGCTAGGATTCTGTCATTCAAGAGATTGTCCCGCAACAACTCCTCCTAAGAGCTAGAAAAGAAACCCAGCTGCTCGGTGGTGGGAATGCTCCTTGTCCAAACAAAAATGGCAGGCGGAAAGTCCCTAAGCAGGCGAAGAATTGTTTCCGGACAACCGCTACAGCGAGGGCACGACGACGACAAAGAACACTTCCTAGAAAAACGAAGGCTATTAGTCGCAATTCTGTTCAGTAGCCAGCCAAAACATCACACTCTTTCGGGCACCCGATTGATCCATATCGTCTTCCACAACTTCTCATTTTGATTTCCTAGCTGGGGCATCGCGAGCTGGAACGCCGACTTGGTAGTAAAACGTCCATTTGGAGAGGAGCCAATAAGAGGGTGTCACGATCCGTGGAAAGGCCATCCACTGCAACTGTCGTGATCTTCTGTTGCACATCCACAGGCAAACATGGCGCGAAACGAATTACATCCTAGTTGCCGTTGTCATCTAAATAACTGGCAACAGAGTCCATCTCCATCTCCTCAGGAACAAGCTGGGTGGCCACCTCCCTCAAAGGAACCTGCAAAACCCACACATCGCACCAAAATTTAGTGTTCCTACCATTCTGAATGTTCCACGCGCAAACTTGTTTAAGAAGGTGAGAAGCTTTTGTAAAACTTCTCCAGGAAAAAGAGCTTCTCTGAATAGGACAAAAAAAGGTGAGGACATCTCTCTGTTTCCTGTATTTAGCACTGAAAATCTGCGTCCATAATGCCTCCTTCTCTTGGAGAATACACCAGCCTCCTTTCGCCAAAAGAGAGAGGTTAGCCTGTCTGAGGGGCCGCAGACCTCCTCCCCCCTGAAGTCTAGATTCTGTCATCTTTTCCCATGCAACCAAATGCATCTTCCCTTGATCGTCCTCTTTGCCCCAGATAAAATCCCTGTTAATCTTATCTATAGAATTATAGACATTTTTAGGGATTAGCTCATATTGCATTGAATAAGTGGAAATATCAAGAGAGACAGAACGAGTAACCGTAAGTCTCGCAGCTAGAGAGAGTCTCATGGCTTTTCATGGGGCTAGCTTCTTCTGGATCTTCATAATCAAGGATTGGTATAGACTCTTGGTGACTCTCTCATGGATTGCTTGGATGCCCAGATACCGCCCTAGATTAGTAACCAGCAGGATAGCAACCCTGTCACTAAGGCGTTATGCTCTGGCTTCTCTGATGTTCGGAGACACGTACAAAACTGATTTGGCAAAGCTGACTCGTTGACCAGAGCTGACACATAACTCATCCACGCATTTCCTAATGGTCCTAATTTGAGCCTCTTCCGCCTCTGCAAAGAGAACCAAGTCATCTGCAAAAAAAAAAAAAAAGATGAGTTAAGCAGGGCCTCCCGGCGATAAGCGAATGAGATTCCATTGCTTATCCCGGACAGCCTGATCAATTCTATGAGATAAACGTTCCATGCAGAGCATAAAGAGGTAGGGAGATAAGGGGTATCTCTGACAAACACCCCGTGTGGGAGTGATGACCGGCGTGAGTTCCCCATTCCAAAGAATCTGCATCTTTTTCTGCTCAACACAATACATAATCCCCCGGGTCTACGAACTAGGGAGCCCAACTTCGATCAAGGTATCTCTTAGAAAGTCCCATCGCAACCTGTCATACACCTTCTCAAGATCCACCTTAAAAACCATGCCTCATTTCTTTCCCCGCTTCTTGCGCAAAGAGTGAAGAACTTCTTGCACAATAATGATAGTATCGGTTGTCTGCCATCCTGGGATAAAACTACTTTGTCGAGGAGAAACCAGCTTGCTCATAACCGCCTTCAAACGACTCGTCAACGCCTTCGTGATAGCTTTGATGCAGATATTGTTGAGGGAGATCAGGCGAAGTTGGGTAACAAATTCGGGCTTATCAACTTTTGCGATGAGGACAACTGTGGAATCCGTGACAACCTCTGGCAACGTCCCCTACTCAAAGAAAAAAAAGAGCCATGTTAGTGAGCGCCTTCTCCACCACTTTCCAAGCTTTCTAATAGAAGAGAGCTTGGTAGCCATCCGGTCCAAGCGCTTGAAGAGGCTTCATATCGAAGACTGCTTTGTGGATGTTGAGGATGGTGAAAGGTCGGAGAACATGAAGCCATTCTTCTTGACTAAGCCGTGGGAAGCCGCCTTTGGGGAGAAGATCATCATAGGGTGAGTTATCCTGCGAATACAGCTCAGAGAAGAAGTCAAAAATAAGCTTCATCAACTCTTCTTTATCGCTGATCCAAGTCCCATTCGTATCCTTCAGAAAATCAATCTTGTTCCTTCGTCTCCTGATGTTGGCAAGCTGGTGGAAATAGGCTGTGTTACTCTCTCCGAACTTCACCCATTGCTCCCGAGACCTCTGGAACCAGATAAGCTCTTCCTGCTCCATTGTCATGTCTAATTCCTTCTCCAACTTCGCATGCAGTTTGAGAAGTCCAGGAGAGAAGGTAGTCGCCAAACGCCGCTCTATTCCTTCAATCCTAGAAACTAGCCTATGCTTCCTTTGATACACATTTCCAGAAGTCGAGGTGTTCCACAGTTGGAGCTGCTTAGCGAGGTCCTTCAACGCAACAGGTAAAACATTCTGTGAGTTTCAAGTTTCTGTAAGCAAAGGGAAAAAACTTTAATGGGTAAGCTAGGCTGCTTAGAATCTGAAGCGTCTCGGAGCAAGGTTAGAGCCTCCCTGATTAGAAACTGCAGTGAGGATCGGATGGTGGTCAGAACTTAGGTGTGCTAAGTGCGTCACTGAATTATTTGGGAAGCTCTCATTCCACTCCAAGTTGCATAAGCTTCTGTCGATCCTTCTGGCCTTGTAAGTTGAAGCTTCGGTCCCCCTAGACCACGTAAAACGAGGGCTAGAGAATCCAAGATCTACAAGCTCAACTTCATTAAGGAACTCTCCAAAATGTTTACATCTGCGAAAGGTTGCTAGTAAAGGGGACCCAGTCTTCTCATCCGGATGAAGAATAGCATTGAAGTCGCCGGTGAGAATCCATGGGCAGTCAACCCGCTTGCTTTGCTCGATGATGTCATTCCAAAGAAGGAGCTGAAGTTGTTGACGAGGAGAGGCATACACAGATATAAGTATCCAAGAAGCCTTATTAGCTTCCGATATGTTCATAGAGAGATATTGCGGCCCTGCCGAGATAACCTCAATAGAGAAATTTTGTGAGTTCCAAAACAACCAAATTCCTCCACTCCGCCCCTGAGCTTCAATGCGCAAAACATCGGGAAGCCCCAATCTCTCACAAACGGAATTCGCCAACTCCCCGCTAACTTGAGGTTCCAGAAGGATGACAAAATCCGGTTTATGCATCTGCAACACAAGTTTAAGGGCCCGAGAGAAAGACTTACCTCCGGCTCCCCCTACATTCCTTGAATTTTTTTTTAAAACTATACATACTAAACATGGACATTAACAGAAAGAAAAGACATAGAAACAAAGAGAAGGAATTGAATCACCGGGGGGCCTTCGACGCAAGGTCAACGATCTCAGTATCTATGACAGCCGAGCCCGACTCCCCTCCTGTTTTGGTCGCGATCGGAATCCTTTCTTCCTCCGTTCTAGCCGTGCCTGTCCACTCACTAATTTGCTGTAAGGTAAGGGTCACCCGGTGTTCTTTGAGTTTGTTCTTTTTATCTTTCACCGGAGACCAATATTGGAGCGATTTCTTTGAATTGTGCGGAGAGGGGTCAATTTACTGAGTGTCGAATGAACTCCCTCATGGCTTTTCCTTTTTTTCTTTCCTCTGTTTGGTTTGAGAGACCGCCGACGGCACTACAGGGTCGACGGTCCGCTGTTTCGGCGGTTCATACGACTTGACTTCGACGATCCAGATGTTGACCCGTTGACTTTATTTGAATTAACACCCTCCGGTTTCAGCCCAGTCTTAGTGGGTCCATCGCCAGACACCGGGCTAGAGGTTAGTCTTGATGAGGAAGCTTCATTTTGGGCTTGGGATGCCCGTTCTCTAAATGTTGTGGCTTATGCCCACCAACCCATTTTCAGTAATATCAATGATCGCCTTCCCTTTTCGTTCCTTACCGCCATCCTTCTCCATAGGGGTGGCTATACAGTCCAGCCCGGTTAAATTGACCTGAATTGATTCGATCCCTGTCCGGTCTTTTCAGAAATATAAGGACCAAAAATTGGATCGAATACAGTTCGGTTTTGATTTGGTCCGGTCCCAATTCGGTCTTGATTTTAGATTGAACTTGTGGGGATTTGAGTGGCGTGAGACCTCAAAGGGTGAGGATTTGGTTAAATTTTGGGTGTTAGGGTCTCTTAACTGGTCTTTATCTGGTCTCAAACGTTTTTTTACCTCAAATCTAAACCCAAATATGAGATTGGATTGTTTGCTATCCGGTTCCGGTCCGGTCCTGGTCCGGGTTATTCGATCCGGTTTTGAGTAAAACCAAATAGTCTGGACCAAATAGCCAGCCCTACTTCTCCACCATCCCAACATGTTTCCCCATATTAGGGGTACGAGAATTTAAAACTTTCCCCTGACTCTTCATATTTGGCTGGATCGTCGCCCTCACCTTTTCTGCCTTGGACACCGCTTCTTCTTTTCCCAAATTGAGTCTCTCATTGCCGTTGTGGCCTACCATATATGTCTCGTTCTTACCTTGTTTAGGAGATTCTTTGGGATTCCGCCACGATTTCCTCGATACCAGCATCCAGGGGCCAAAACCGACGGAGCTCTCTACTTTGTCGCCTGAAAGTTCAGCCGTCGGCGGCGTGTTTACTTCCGACTGGTTTGGCACGGTCAGGGATTGGGAAAGCACATGGCAGGTCAATTTGGTGTGTCCAATTTTACCACACTCAAAACATACCACAGGCAGGTTCTCAAGCTCAACCTTTGCCATTTACCATCCAATCGAATTCGAGGAACCAAAGGTTTGGACAGGTCTACCTCCACCGCCATACGAGCAATTTTTGCTCTTTGTTGGTTAGCTGTGTGGAAATCCAACTTTGTAGCTCTTCTGATCATGTTCCCCAGCGTGAATAATAGTTCCTTATGGTAAAACTGCACAGGGAAGCTGGAAGACTGAACCCACACAACCATGGTGCTTAGAAGTTTGTCTGTCACTCGAAATGATGGTGTCCTGACTCGCTCCTACTGTCACTCTAGAAAATGGCCAAGTGTAACCACCTCCTAAAGCGTAGTATAGCGGGTTTGGGTTTTAATGTCAACCCGGGTCCTAAGTGTGATGACTACTCCGTGAGTTCTTATTATTTAGCAGTGAAACTTTAGTGAAGGTTCAAAAAGCAAAGCAAGTAAAAAGGTTGTTTTCAAATCGAGAGAGGTCACCCGGATATGGTTCCCCCTAGACTGCAGTTAAGCCGGATTGTAATTTACCAAGTTCAATTCCAATGATAGTTATACTGCGGGAGGTTCTTAAGCAGTCTGCAGTCTCGACTAAAGGTCTCAAGGCCCTCTCAATCTGAGTCCCCAGCGGGCGACTAACCTCCACCGGAGTAAACAGATTGAGGCCCTGACGAACCAAACCTCCACTACCGAAGCAAATTCGGTACATAATAGTGAATTGACTCCTCGACTAAAGTCGTCAATTCACTACCTTCAATCAAGGGTGCTCTATCAACCTAGGCAGATATTCTCTTTCTAAGTCAAAGCAGAAATAACAGGAATTTGATCAGGATTCATGCCATTCAACAAATCAAACCTCAATTGAACATAATCATATCACTGAATTTGTACTTGGGTTCATACAATCAGACCTAACATACAAATCTAGGGTTCTTCATACCTAGGTGAATAAGAAAGTTACTCCATAGAGAGAGATGGGAAATCTAGCTCAGATGCGGAAACCATACTGTGAAGGATGAGAATCAGCTTCTGGCACTCAATCAGCTCTTCTCCAAGCTCAAGCCGGGCTCCAATGATGATGGAGATCGATCAAGGACACTTGCAGAATCAGGTTCGTGACTTTCTCTCTCTAGGTATCGCTTTTTCTCTCTAAAACTCGGAACCCTTCACTTTTGCCCTTCTTTTCCCTTAAGAAGTTGTCTGCCGCGATCCCCGGTCGGGTATTTTGGGTGGAGACCGGGTATCTTTAAAACGCACCGTCGGGGAACATGGATTAATCCCCGGTCAGGGTCAAGAATACCCAACCGGGGATTTCTGATTACTGCCCGGGCCCCCTTCTGCTTCTCAGACGCCCAAAACACATTTTCCCCGGTCTGCTCCAAATAATACCCGGTCGGGTATTTCTGCTCATGGTCGGGTATTTTTCTACTCCAGCACACTTCAACTCAAACGTGCTCCTTTCGACCCGAAACTCGTTTCTTTGCCTCGATGTCAACGCCAAGCCCTAAAATAGGACACAAACGCACAACCTAGCGTGAAATCCGCTTAAAACACGAGAATCAACATCTCAAACGGCGGAAGAATAAGGGTAAAAACATGTGCAATCAATGGTCTGATGTGGCAATAACCCCGTCTTGAAGCAAACAGGGGTCAGTCATTTGTTGATTGTCCGGCGGTCGGCCCGTTAGAGCTGTCGTTAGAACCACGCCAGTTGTCACAGAGGGATTACCACAGAGCATTTTTTCGATTTGTTGATGATTGGTAGATAGTCAGATTGTAATTGTATTTGATTTCATGATTTATTAGGCCCTCTTAATGTTATAACTAAAGATATACATGTCTAATTTTAGATATATTAGTGTTGGATGTAGGAGACTGGTATAACCCACGAGTATCCAAAAATCGCGGATATGAGGATGCAAAACCTCCCCCACATGGGTATGGGGCATGTATGGGTTTGAGTGTTTGAAAATCGGATTGGAGATGGTTTAGAAAATATGCCCCAAACCAGCCTCATTGCCATCCCTAGTTGGAATTTTGATATCGTCATTTGGGATATATCGAATTTGTCGATATTTGGTACCATTGAAAACACATATTGAGATTGAGATTGAATTTCAAGTGTTATTTGATATTATAGATTACGGGATTGAGATTGGCGACTCAAAATATAGCTTTGAATATCAAAATATGAACTAGGATGTACTTTAACCCTCCCAACTAGGCTCCCTTACTGACTTCTACCAGAGTCTCAACCGCCAAAATGACCACTTAATTATAAATTGGGATGCTAATGAGCTGAGTCGAACCGAGCTTTGGCTTGTTTAGATTTGGCTCGTTATTAAACGAGCTAAGCTCGAGCTTCGCTCATCTATAAATGAGCTTAGTCGAGTTGAGCTCGAGTCGGCTCATTTGTTAAAGCCTACTTGACTCATCATTAAAAACATGAGTTCAGCTTGTGCTCAACTCTATGATAATTTATATATTAAACTCTAATATTTATATGTCATATATAATACATGTGATTAAATGACTCATGTCATATACTCACATACTCAAAATCTTTAACATGTGACATATACAATTTAATAAATCTATGAATGATCAACAAGCCAACTCATAAGATAAAGATCGATTTTCTCTTAAGTCGTAGTCGAATTGGCTCACTAATCACAATGTTGAGACATCTCATGAGCTCCAAACTAGAGAGTTGATGGTTTGAGCTCCACAAGTCAACTAGTCGAGCTGGCTCACGAGCTGAACAAGGCTTAACTCAAGTTCGGATCGTTAATAGATGAATCTAAGTTTTTTCTTAATTGAATCCTGAACAACTCGACTCATTCACAATCCTAATTATAGATATATAACCTATTCTTTCACTGTTTGACACTCAGAACAAGATCATTGCATTACTTGTAATATGTTTATCAGTTACTTAGTCATTCCCTGTTTCAGTTTATTGCTTCAGTTTGTTATGTGCTTCTTAGGCACCACTTTTGCCTACTTTGTTGTTATTTTACTTAAGATTTTCTTTCATACGAGTATTGGAACCATTGTTTATATTTTGAGAATGGTTTTGGAGCTGCTAACATATGTGAAGTATTTGCTTTTAAATATTTGATTGATAATTTTGAAGGAAATTAATTTACTATTCGGTATATACCTACAGAACAAATATTAGAGATTGAGTTTGGGATATCAAATGTAATTTGGGATTGAGATTGAGATCGAGTTTAGGACACTATTTAATATTTTGATATTTGGTATTGGGATACCGATACCGTACTGATTTTGAACCCTAATTACATAAATCATGATTGGGAAGGGGACGCTTTAGGAGTAGTTAGGACTAGGAGTGGTCATTGAACTGAAACCCATGGATGCCCAACCCAACTCAACCCAATCAAAAGTGGGTAAAGGCAAATGTTGACTGGCTTTAGTTGGGTGTGACCTATTTTTCAAAATTAGTCAATTGTGTCGAGTGCAGTTTTCCTAAACCCAACTCCCTTTCTACTCGAGCTATACCCAAAGGTAAAACCACATAATTTTTTGTCACTCTAATAATATAGATAGTTTATAGCTGTTATTAGTTTTTATACAATTGATTCCAAACTGATAGTATTAAAAGCAAGAAACCCCCAAAGCTAGCTTGTTTACAGGGTTAGATCCCATCCCGTAAGTTAATTAGCTTGAGAGAATTAGCCTGGACAAACCGATTCTTGAGCTCATTCCACAGAACCTTTGTTATTTCATGGGTTTGCACACTCCTAGGTATTTCCTTATCAAGAGGATAGTTTATCCAGCAAAGCACTATGGTATTACAAGCATCCCATGAACGTTTTATAATTAAGATTTTGAATTGGGATAGACCCATCTATGAAATCCAACTTATGCTCGGTCTTAAGAACAACCCTTACAACTCTAGACCACATATGATAATTTGGACCATCTAGGACTATAGGAATGATAGATTGAGTAAGATTTTTGTTTGGGTTGATATAGTAAGCGTTACCTAATACTGAATCCACCGGACCTCGAGCAGTGTTGTGATTTGGTCCTTCAAGGTTTACTGTACCACCCACGGTAAGTAACACAACAAGAGGTCTGTAAATTAACTAATAGCATTAAAACGTAAAATTGTAAACTAAACAATTCGCCGATGTTTGGATAAGTGGGTCTCTAGGAAAGAAACAAAACGTTTCCCATACAATAAATTGCTCTTTCCTCCTAGAGGTCCTTCGTCGGGTCTGTTGTGGTCTGCAACTCCTTCTTCCTCGAGTTTTGGACAACACTGTCTTCTCTATTCATCAAGTCGACGAAGTCCACCATCTTTAATACTCTCATCCATGGTGTTGGAAAGGATAGTTGAATTGATACTAGTCTAGTGCATGCTTGCCAATAAGTACAATGGTTGGTTCTCACTTATCTTTCGGTTTATTTTCTACACGCACCAAATCACAACATCACAAATATAAACCCACATTGTTATATATATATATTATAATAAGCTTATGAATGGTTTGTCTTCGCATGGGGAGGAGGTCGATTCGCCATCGTCGAAGCCTGCTCCAACTGACGTCGATGGCAAGATGTCGGAGTGGATGACAAGATTTCTCTAGTTCAGGGGAGTCGGGGGAGTAGAGAGGAAGACAAAAAGTTATGTCGTGTGCGAAAGGTTGGGAGGGAGTTCGTAGGGTTAACTTTTAATTTTTTGCTGGATGTTTAACTTTTAATTAATTGGAGTTTAGGGACATAAACAAATTAAAACCAAACTTAGGAGTAATTAGGAGTAAATAAAGCGCAATTGGATAATTTTCCAGTTGATTAAACGGTCATTTTACAGATAATTGGAGTCTGTACGTAGGTTTAACTTTTTTTTTTTTTTGCGAAATGTTTAAATTTTAATTACAATAAAATATCTATAAATTAATACTCAATAAATTAATAATTTCTCCGGTCCCTATTTAGGCTAATGTAAAAAATAGCAAATTTAATAAAAAATAAGATAATAATTTTTTAGAACGAACCTAAATAAATACATGTATTTTCAAATCTATAAATTAATAATTCTAAAAATATAATCCATTAAAAATTTATCATATAATTAGGATAATCTAAAAAAAATGAATCTATAGTTTTTTTTGTTCTTGAAAGTCAAGTCTATTAGAATTTCATCTTGAACTTTGCTCATTGCACTCCAAATCACTTGTGTTGTCTTTTCTAATTGTAATAAGATTATAAGTATTTTGGAAGAGTTGATACGACTTTAACTACTTTCTTTTGCGTGACTAGTTTTGAAAGTGTTGAACCATCATTTTCTTAATCTTTCATTGAACTCTCAACGACGTCGGCCACTATTTCTTCTAAACTTTGTGCCTTGATACATTTATCAATTAAATACAATGAAATTTTAAATTTTAAATTTATCAATATATAGCAAATTTCTTTTTTGTCAAAAGATCACTCGTATTACTGAGAAAGCCAGATATAAGAAGTCACACGGCTGAATATAGCCAAGAAACAAAATCGAACCCTACTAAAGAAGGGTACAACTAGGACTGCAAATGAGTCAAGCTGCTCGCGAGCAACTCGGCGTTCGAATCGGAAAAAACTCGTTTGACACTCGACTCGTTATTTAACAAGCTGGCTCGCGAGCCAACTCGTTAGTTAACGAGCCAAGCTTGAGCTAGACCATGCTCAGCTTGATAAGCTCGCGAGCTAGCTTGATTCGGTGGCTTGTTGAGCTAAGCTCGCGAGCTGCCTTGTTTAGAACTTGTGGAAGGATGAATTACTCTTTTAAACATGAACATTGTCTTGTTAATGCACATGTGTATGAAATTTATATGTTATTTATAGTTTCTAGTGTTCTTTCTATCATTTAAATTCTTATGTTTACACATTTTTCCAGCAAGAATGATTTTGAATCAACCTCTTCTTGAGCCGAGCTTGTACTCAGCTTGACAAGCTATGTTAATGAGCATTTATCGAGCTCTACCGAGTCGAGCTCGAGCTAGTTTATTTTTATTCAAGCCAAACTCGAGCTCGAGCTGGATTATCTAAATTCGAGTTCGAGCCGAGCTCGAGCTAAAAAATTAATAAACGAGCCGAGCTCAAGCTAAGTAAAAACTCGACTCGACTCGGCTCGTTTGCAGCCCTAGGTACAACGAAAGGGCCTTTCTTGTCACCAAATGGGTAACCCTGTTAGCAAATTAGAAAAGTATATTTTTGTAATTTTTTTAGAGGAATATGTTTGCTAATTTGCAATGAAAGAAGAATACATTTATTAATTTATTACAAAATACGGGTAAAAAACAAAAAACAAAAAAATGTCTAGATTTTCATAAACTCCGCGCCGACTTAGCTGCCTCCTTTAAGCGTCTGTTGCTCGTCGTCGTCAGTGGAATCGCATATTGAAATCACTGGCCAGGGCTTCCGCTGCCGGCACTACCGTCCCAGTTTGATTCTCCGTTGCCGAACTCGTAGGTTTCAGAATTCAAATCGAGCTGGAAAGGAACGATGCCTCGGTGAGAGCTCCTCTCCCTCCTCCGACCTTTTTTTTCCTTTTCGTTGCTACACCGTGATTCGTTCTGGCGACAGAATGTTCATCTTTTCACTTTCTTTTATTTGTTGTTTCATTCAGGTATTACTGTGACTACTGCGATACTTACTTGACTCACGATTCAGTAAGTCTCTTCTTCCTCTGCTTCTCCTCGATACATGCTGCAGTTTTAGCTGCCTAGGGTTAGGGTTTTGGACCTCAGTAATTTCGTTTGCTCCTTCGTAATGATGAAATTCTCTGTCTTTTCCTGTTTCAGCCATCTGTTAGAAAGCAGCACAATGCGGGCTACAAGCACAAGGTACTTGCTTGTCTGTTCTGTATTTGTGTTATCCATGTATCTGGCTGGCTGTTTACATTGCCATTATTTGTTTCTGATTAGCTTCATCTTCTTACCTCTATAGGCGAATGTAAGAATCTACTACCAGCAGTTTGAGGAGCAGCAAACCCAGAGTTTAATTGACCAGCGGATTAAGGAACATCTTGGGCAAACTGCAGCATTCCAGGTTGGAGGTGCATACAATCAGCATCTCATGGCTCAAAGGCCGCGTCTTCCCATTTTGCCGACACCTATGATGCCAATTCCTGGGAACCCTAATCTACCTCCCGGCGCACAACTAATGCCTGGAATGAGGCCTCCGCTTTTGCCTAGACCTGGCATGCCACCTCCTGGTGCTCCAGGTAATAACCTGCAAAACTTTTTTTTATGGAGCACTTATGCTACCTACTGGCCCTGATAGCATTTACTAAGTTTTAGGTGGAATTTGCATTGTTTGATTAGATTGCCATCAACTCTCTCTATCAATCTACTGTCTTTGTCGAGTGTGTCTAATATGGCGTTTCACTTCTTAATAATGTTGAATGTTATGACTTGGTGATGTATATATCTCAGTGTACTTGCCAAGTTTCACAGTCCTCTGTCATTTTTACGTTTTCATGCAGTTGGCTTACCCCAATTATTGCCTGATCAGACCATAAATTCATTACCAGGGGATTTGGTTCTCGATGTCAATAGAATGCTAATACAACACGATATTAGTCATGCTGAAATGAGCTGTAGTGGTCTGTGAAATTTTCATGGATTCAGCTCAGCTATTTGGTTGGTGAAATTTTCAGACTGGTTTTGAGGACTATCTGCCTTCTGTTGGTTGCTGTGTGTCATCAAGGGAAATTTCATAGCATGTGTTGCTTTTATTTGGTGATGTATCATGCGACAAATTTTGAAACTGAACATTTTCCCTTGTGGTGTTGGTTAGGTTACATGCCTGTTCCAGGGATGCCTCCAATGATGGCACCACCAGGTGCTCCTTCCTTTCCTGGTCAAGTAAATGGTGCACCAAGGCCACCTCCTCCAGGTATAGTTCCAGCAAGTGTTCCTGGGAGTACTACGCCCATGCCAACTGCTCCAGGTCCACCACCCTCAATGGCTCCACCTCCCAATTATCAGCCGCATACCCAAGCACCCTCAAGCGGGGGTTTTGATAGCTACAACAATGTTAATCCACCAGCTCCTGAAGCAAATCATTAGTCTCTTATCACATGGTATGCACTTGTCTTTCAATCTGGTGAATTGCAGAGCCCAATTAACTTCTAATTGGTGTTTGTTGAAAATCTGCCTTTGTGCATAAAATTTTGCAGATGAAACACATCTGCGCATTGACGCACCTAGAAGAATCTAAGTATCAGCTTTGCTCCATGAAATGTCTGGGAGAAATTGACCGATGCTCTTATCTTACGAAGTCACACTGATTAGTATTTGTCATTTTTTCTTGGGAAACTAGTTGGCTGGAACATCAGGCTGCACTATGTGTCCCTGTATTGGCAAGTGAAATGAGAATTTGTTCTGCAAGTTTTGCTGTTTTAAAAACTTAGAATGTGTGGTCTTAAATCTTAACTTTAGTTTCTATTACCGGGGTTCTCTTATTCAGTTTTTACCCGAAGCACAATCATCAATACCCGCAGAGTGAATGGTGTCGTAAACACAGACCGAAATAAGTAACACCTTTAATATGGTGCAGTGAGATGAACAATCAATATGCATGGTAGCCCAGAAGCACAGCACTGAGCACATCAGAATTAGAAGAGAGTGAGTCGTTATTATCACCCTTTCCATTACGATTACCATTACCATTTCCATCGCCTCTTTTCTTTTCTTCTTCTTCCTTCCACTTAGTCTTCCTCAACCAGTGCTTCACCAAAACAACTCCAAGCCAAAGGAAAACGGTCCCCAAACCGCCACCACAAATGGCCACAGACGCTTCAAACTCCCAGCTCCCCTCGTGACCATGCGGCATAATCACACATGTCCCTGCTACGTAAGCTACAGCCATGAAAGCCACTGCTACCCATAACAGCTTGTGAGCAACCCTGAGCAGCTTCATCAGCGGCTTCCTCCGAAATGGGATGATGCTGACCAGAACCACCACTATCCCAAGAGACGTGAACAATGCAATGTTGTTGCTTATCATGAAAACCCTGAAAGCTGTTGTTCTCCCCACCATCGATCTCCCTCCCAATCGACCATCTTGATGGACTCCACCTGGAGGGTTGATCCCGGCTGCGAAAGTCACTGTGGCGATCAGTATGGCTACTAGTATGATTGTGTTCCTGGCATTCTGCATAGCCTCTATGTACACCTTCTGGTTCTTCTTGTGCTGCATCTTGTAGATTTTGATCAGCTCCTCCCTTCGCAGCCGGCTATCATGCTTAAATGGTTCTGCTGCTGCTGTTGTCTTTGTTGCAGAGTCTTGCCTAATCTGCGGGCTGGTGGTTCCCTCGTTTGATGTTGAGATTTGATGAAGATTTTCAAATGAGTAATAGTTCCGTGATGGGGCTATTATTCGGCTATATTCGCGCTCCAATGCATCTCTGGGCCTCTCTTCTACTTCTTCTGAGCTGCTTGTTTTGCCACCTGCTCGTACCAACATTTCTCTCAGGGTGCTGAGTTCTACACTGTTTTCAGCATTGTTTACTACCATATCAAGTGCTGTAAGTCCTCTGGCATTTTGTTGGTTGATCTTCACTCTTGTTTCATTGATTATGAATCCTGCTAGCTGCAAGCCAAAGGAGAGGCGTCTTTCTTTGGTTAAATCCTCAAGTACCAGAAGAAGAAGAAAGTGTGTTTGGCCAGACTTGCCTACTCCAAAAGTGCAAGTTAGAACGAAAAAAGTGAATGAAGTTAGAAGAAACAGATGAAATATGGATGTAGACTACCGAGTAATGTCCACCAGAGACTCCAACGTGTAGAACTGTGTTCCCAAACTGGTCAGGGCAGTAAAGTAGCCTGGTGTCACTGAAAGCACCCGCCAGGAACTTGAATGCAATGCGTCTGTTGAACCTTGCGGCCAGATGAAACACGGTTTCACCATCCGTGGTGAGGCGGTGGAATGATACAGGATCCATCTCCATGAATGCTTTGAGGGTTGTAGCATCACCGTTGATGGCTGCCAAGTGAAGTGGCGTGTGGCCATTGTTGTTGACTCGCAGGGCCATGCCCTTGTCATGCTTTAGAAGCATCCTTGTTATGTCCAGGTGGCCTTCGCTGCAAGCATGGTGCAACGGGTTGCATCCATTTTCGTCCATCTTCTGTGCCAAGTTTGGCGATGCCTTCAGTATCTCCCTCACGATTTCTGCATAAATGGATGAAATAACAAATCTCAATGATTGCAGTCTTACAAATGGACTGTGTTAAAACTTTGTCAAGATGTGTTTTTCTTTCCACATACCTGTGTGCCCTTTAGACGCAGCAACATGAAGAGAAGACATGGAAACATCGTCATCATCTTCAAGGTCCAGCAACCATGGTTGACTCAGTAGAATCTTAACCACATTTAAATGACCATTGCTGCTACTGAGGAAAAGAGCACTTTGATGATTGCAGTTGAGCTTGCAGGCCACCCATGGATGAGCCTCTAGCAGCATCAGCACAACCCTTGGGTTGCCTTGCCTGCAGGCCTCATGGAGCGGAGTTTCCATGTTCTTGTTCTCAGCCAGAACCATCTCTGGCTTAAGCTTCACAATCTCCATCACCAAATCTTCTTTTCCATATTTGGAAGCCAGGTGAAGTGCTGTTTCTAAACCAGACTTGGTGGTATGGTCCAGAATGTTGCCGTTCTCCTGAACCAAGCTGCTCAGCATTTCCCTGTCATTCCTCACTATTGCCTCAAACAGACTTGGGTGCATTTTTTACTGGGATTTTGGCCTGATTGAGGGTGGTTCTTAGGAAAAATGACTCTCAAAATTCCATCTTCTTAAGTTTTCATTAGGGAGAGGGAAAGTGGAGACAAGTTGGCTGACTTTTGCTCCATGATTAGGACTTACAATGTTGATTCTCAGAAATTTCTTGATCCTGTCAGCAGCAGAGGATTTTCAAGGAAAGTCCCATTTTTTGTAGGCCCCACCTTGTTAAGATCCTTTGACTTTTCTAAAAGTGACTCGTAGTTTAGTTAATTTGATTCTTAGTTTCATGGACTGGGTTTAAAGTTTAAAGCAATAAGAAGCGAGCAGAAGCAGGAATGACAAGTAAACAACAGGAAAGCTAACATTGATAAACAAAAACAACAACACTAATGCTGTCCAACAATCTCAAACTCTCCAAACTAATAATCAACCAAACAATAAATGACAACCAACAACTAGAATCCGACTGACACTGAAGGAAACAAAAACATAAGTAACCAAGATAAATTCTGGTGGTCTCATGGCGCACACAAGAACAGGGCAACAAATGTGGCAATGAGAACAACAGTGACACAACTGACGATGACCGACATGATCACTGCAGAGCTCGGCTGATGAGATTCAGATGATGATGGCACCATGGAAGATGAAGAAGAAGATCCTTGTGGCGGGTAAGCATAGGCAGGTGGGAAGGCAGGCTGAGGCGGCAGAGATGGATGGTGTGGGTGCTCATGATGGTACATCGACATAACTTCAACAACAAGCAACTGCCCATTGTTGCAGTGGTTGAAGTTCCCACTGATGAAGTAGAAAGGCCCCGGCTGCTCCAGCTTGAAACTGCTCCTCCCATTGTCGAAAACGGCGGTTGCCGTGCTCGTGTTGCAGTGGTAGTAGCCCCATTTGTCCACTTCTGCTACTGAATCGTTCTTGTACTCAAACACTTCAAAAGAAAGAAAAAAGAAACGTAATCAAAGCTAACGGAGGGAAGGAGGAAGAATGAAGGAATGGAATTTGTATCCTTTCAGACTTACAAAGGGAATCCCCAACTTGGAATCTGTTGGTGGTGGCCCACTGAGCGTAGAGCTGGGAGTTGTTGCTGGTTGGTTCTTGCCATCCGAAATCGTCACCGACCTTGAACACCCTTGCAGCTTCAGATGTGGTTGCTGAATTGCTGATGATCATGATCACCGCCATGGCTGCTGCTGCTGCCAACAAGGGGAATGCAGGTGCTGCTGCTTTGCCGACCTTCTTCATTTTGTGCGCTGATGGAAGCGAGAAAAAAAGGTGAGAACTTTGGGGTTTTTGGGGGTTGATCTCTGAGAAAGTTGGAAGCTTTTGAGTGAGCGAGGGAGGAAAAATGGTGAATTGGGTTGGTGGAGTTGGGGTTTTATGCTGTGGGAGAGTAGTAGTAGTGGGGAGCGGTTGTGGTTTGAAGGGAGAGAATGTGGGTTTCTTTGGAGGGAAGGCAGAGAGAGGTGGGGGCAATTTTGGCGGTTAAAATGGAAGTTATACAGGGAATGAGGCTGACTTTTTCAACAAACACGAGTTAAAAGAGAACAAGCAGTTTAACGGGCCTAAAATGGACGAGGAAAGAGATTGCGGTTAGAGCCCAGAACTATATACACGTTCAACAGAGACGGTGGGAGAAGCCAATTGACAATTGGCTCCAATTTGATCAAATTTAAGAGAAATCGACCCATTTATTTTGATCGGCTGACTTGGCATCTGAGACCTATTTGTCACTCGTGGATTCCTGACTAATTCGGCCCGTGAGAATTAAACGGGTCAAACGTCAAAAACACAGTGAAAATATAAGTGAGGCTCTTAAAACAATTCCATTGCATATGTGGCACTCCACTTACTACGAGCTCAAAAAAATTTACAATTTCAACTTAATTAAACCAATAAAATTTTCTTATTTAATTACCAATAATAAAACATAAGCTGTTAATTAATCACAATGTATTATAGTTGTAAACGACAATGAAAAAGAAAATCCACAAAGTAATGACAAATAATTTTCAATAAAAAAGACAAGAAATATTTATGCCACAAACTAAAATAATGAAAATATATTCATTAGTCAGGCTCAAGATAGTGTGAGTAAACTTAGAGTGCTTAACATAAATAATCAAATCTGGATCCTTCATTTTAAGTGAGTTGTATCTCTAAGGGTTGAAAATAAAATACATTTTATTTCCCCTATTTTTTTTAATCGGAACATATCTTCTTCGTTCTAACTTGGATTTCAATTTTTTTTTTTTACACAGATGGAACGAGTTCGTTGTGCTCTACAAAATGATATCCATTTTTATTATTTTTTAAGAAAAAAAATTCATACCTTTCATTACCAACTCCATATCATATGATATCTTCTTCGTTTTTAAGTTGTTTTTAAAAAATTTTGTATAGAAGGAACGAGTTCATCATGATCTATTGGATCTACAAATTTCTGGGTGAACAAAATACAGGACCAAAAAATACATACAAACCAACCTGGTATGGGACTAGTCTCTTGTGGTACACAATGTTGAAAGTCGTAAATGACAGTTAGTATACTCCTACTATCATGTATTCATTTATCCTACAATCTTGTTATGTTTATACCAGCATGATACGATTTTCATACCATACGGTATGCTCTTATATTAATACCAATCAATACCACCATGGTATAGACTAGTAAAAAATGCCTCAATTTTTTTGTTCCATAAATATATCAAAGTAGATATCATTTCAAAGAGCACAATTAATCTGCTTTATTTGTGCAAAACAATTTAAATTCCGAATAAAAAAGAAAGAGAAATCGTCTGTTAAAGATTAAAAACTTTTCATGAAAGAGAGAAGATGTTGATATGGCGGATTCTGGTTGGATTATGTATGGTTATTGATCATAGAGTATGCACTGGATCCGTTCCCTTGGAATCAATACAATCAGCCCATAAAAAAATGAGTGGCCTATCTACCGAGACATCCTCCTAGGGATGGCATCGAGTGGGGCACATAGTGCATATTCTTCACCCTACCCAAAGTAGTTTGGGTTTTACCCATAACCATACCAACATGAGAATCAGGTAGAAAATCAAAGTGATGTTCATCCCGTTCGGGTTTCGGGTATTCACGATTATCCATGGATAATAAGTTATCTTTATAACTCCAACCAACATGTTAACATTCACACGTATAATCACATTATATAAGTGAAAAGTATGACAATAATTAAGCAGAATGATAAAAGTATGAAAGACTTTTTGGTTGTAACACCCTGACTTTCGGGTTCAGGTTAAACCATAATAAATGAATGGTTGGATTAATGGTTATGTACAAAGGGTTGCAACTGCTGATTAGAAATAATAATAATAATAATAATAATAACTAGTTATATTATTATTGTAATTAAAAAAGAAGAAGATAAAGCCCGGCCAAGAGGGCACTTAGCCCTCATTAACCCTTTTCCCATCACAACTACAGAAACCCCCCCAGCAAAGTAGAGCAGCCGCCCCTCTCCCAGCAAATGAAAACCCCACTCCAATTACAAACAAAGTAAAGTAGTTGCTCTCCCCATGATTCGTGGAGCTTAAAGCCACCGAAAGTCCTTGATGGCAGGTTCCTATAATGGGCGAGCAACGATACGGAGGCGAGCGCTCTCATTTTTTTTCAAAGCAGAGGGATACCGATGCAATAGACAAATGAAGGCGTCATTTATATGGGTTATTGCATTGGGTGGAAATTTGTTGATTATTTGGGGCTTATATAGAGGGTGGATAATGAAGATTGGTGGGGAATAGTCCGAATGGTGTGGAAGAAGTGGAGGTTGTCGGTTGACATAGGCAAGAAGGATGGGACTATAGCCCAAATTCGAACGGACAAGGTTGGGTTGAACTATCGCATAAGGAATGATAATGTAATGGAGATCCAATAAGGAGAGAGACGACAAGGGCAATCTGCGATAGGGGCAATCCACGTTAACGATTATTGAGGTTCATCGATTGACTACTAAGGAGAGTGTAAAAGGGGTAAATTCTACGCCTTACGTATTTTCAAACAGTTAGCTTATGCATTTTAAGTATTTTGTGAAGTGGTTGATATGGTTGTTTATGCGTTTAATTGATGATATGAGACTTGTTTGAATTATGATGTGAAGTGAATGTTTATTATTTACTTTGAAATTTTATGAGTATAAGTTATTGTTAAAGTTTAAGAATTCGTTTTAAGAAGTAACTCACCTTCAATGAAGGTGAAGTCGTTTTAAGTGTTTTTAGTCACTAGCGCCAATTCGTTGCCATTTGAGATATTTAAGTTGAGCAGCAGTTATGCTCTTGAGATATTTAAGTTGAGCATCAGTTATGCTCTTGAGATTTTTAAGATGAGCAGTAATTATGCTCTTTAGAATCGTGGAAGAAGAGCCTTCCACGATAAGTTTATGTTTAAGGAAAGCTTGGAGGACTTCTCATACGTATGAGTTGGGCAACCGGACTAGCTAGTGAGGGATCCCCGTGTCAGTCAAGTATTTAAGTCACGATTTGAGCTTTAAGAGAAGAGAGTAACTTCAACTCCCTCAAACTTTAAGAGTTAAGATTTTTAAAAGTGGAAGTACAAAAACTTCCACCAATTTAAGTAAGTGTTTTAAGTAAAGTGCTAAGCAGTAGGAAGTTTAAATCGTAAGGGCGTAGACTGACCCCAACTCACTCACCAGTTTGAAGAGGTAGACGAGGAGCTAGAAGAACAATTAGAGAGCAGCGAGATCGAGAGAAACAGTTTGAGTGAAGCCAGCTAAAGGAGGACGGTACGAGCGCCACGGAGGATGTCTAGTCATGGTTTTCAGTAAACATCAGCATTAGAGACTGCTTAGTTATTTACATTTTATGATTATGAGTATAAACTGGAGATCAGGTTGAGACTCTCCAAGTTTGAGTTTGCCCAAGTGTCAGGGCTACGAGTTTAAGTAATGATAGTTTTTTTAAGTATCTATAAAAGTTATTTATGAAATGTTTCCGCTATTTTTCTAAGTATTTTTAGTTCTTATTTTATTTCACGGTTTATCAAGGGTATTTTTGGTAAAAGTAGTGTCCGACCGAACTAGGGTGTTTCATTTTGGTATCAGAGCTGGTCTTCCTCTGTTCCTTGGTCTCCAAGTAATACTGGAATATCGGTCACAAATTTTAAAGGCTTTTGTTTTAAAGGAAAGGAAAAAGAGTCAAGGATCTTCTTTTAAGAGTCTATAGAATCTTCAGTCTACTCTAATCGTATTAAGATAAATAACTTTAGTCCTAATAAAAGGGTGCACCAATCGCAACGTGTTATCTCGAGGTATAGGTACGACGAATCAAAGGAGTTGAAGGATCACTACGAGTATTTTTCTACTTAGCCAGTAGCAAACGATCTGATAGGTTAAGATATACAAATAGGAGAACTATGAATCTCTAAAGAAAGAGCTACAGTCACTAGATGTCAGTAGCTATAATGATGGGAGGATTTCAGGGTTCTTGACCGTAAGAAGTGGCAAGGAAGCAACGAGTCAAGAAACGAAGAGGTATCACGAGAATTTCCCCAACTGGTTTTAGTCGTCGACGGCTTGGCGCTATTACAACACAGTGACAAGGAGCAGTGGAAAGCTCAGACTTTAAGAAAAGCTAAGGTAGTATAAATGAAGCAAAGGAGGAAATAAGTAGGTTATATGGAGTATGAAGGGACGTCAAGAAGTCAATAAGTCAAGGAGGAGAGGAGGCATGGATAATTTAAATATGGAGATAAAGGAACCCTTATAGATAAACTACGTCACTAGAGAAGAGGGTACATGACCCTGGGAAGTTAGGCTGATAACAAGCATTTAGAAGGAACAAGACAAGCAACGAGATAACTAATGTAGAGGACAAGTTATGGTCTCAGTACTACCACCATTAGACGAGACATGGGGAAAGTGCCACCAAATTCTAAAGCATGCCTGGTAGAAGACAGTGGTGAGCCAATCCGTAAGAAAAGACATGGAATGTGAGAGAGAATAACTGTTAGTGAGTACGAATAGAGAACTACTTCTCAGCAATGCGTGAGCTGAATACTAAATTAACAACGAGCTAGAAAGAGGATATCAGAGGCACTACAAACTACCCAGATCACGAAAGTTTAGGAGGTCGTTAGGACCGTTGGGAGGGGAATGGAAGAATTCACGATGATCTGTTATGGGATTGTCATATCCTAAATGGAGGGAGCACCTAGCCTTCCTAGGGTACATGAGGGGTGACTGAAGGAGGAACCTCTGTAGTAAGTTGGAACTAGAGGGCTAAGAGCTGGAGTCTCGGAACCAGCTGTAGGATTAAGGCATTCAACCAACCGAGTATAGACAAAGAAGTAGAACGTTTATTGGAAGTTCCAATAGATGTTAGAGAATTCGAGGAGAAGTCTCAACGGTCGTAATAAAGAGAGTTTGCATACAATACCAGGAAAGAGCAAGAAGACTAGAGGAAGTTTGATGAGATTTCAAGAAGTCAATTGGTCAAGTCTCGGGTGGGATTTGCAAGTTTCTTTGTGCGAATTTATTGTTAAAATCGCTTAATGATTGGCAAGCAATCTAGAAGTAGTACTGGACTTTGGGAAGCTGTAAGCCCATAACTGTAAAATGGCATTAGAGATGTCATAGAGTGTATGAAGTCAAAGAAGGACATGGAAGTTCTTGATAATGGAGTGGGAATATGTGTAAGTGACTCGAGTTCAAGGAGTGTGCGCGGAGGAAAATAGTTAGGAAATGTCGAAGCAGGAATACAGAATACTACCATGAAGCATTAGGTTGACTACCAACGGAGAACAAGTGATCCATAGGAAGTCCATCAAGAAATTTTGGCCAATTTTAAGGTGGAATGAAGGTCATAAAGAATATTTGAAGGGAAAACCTTGTAGGCCAAAGTACATAAGTGAGAAGAGGATATAGTAACCCGAAGGACTACGTCGCGAACAAGGGACACTTAAACCTATAAAGGAATGTCAAGAAGAAGAATCACGAGTAACAAAGTAAGAGGGATATAAGTTTAGGGAACCTGCTAGAATACCCCAAAGTGAAACTAGATCGCCTATGCTGGTGAAAGGTGTCAATAAGGAAGTGTTAAGTTAGGCGCCAGGAGTGAACAAGTAAGCCAAAGGGAAGGTCATGACTCTTGAAGGGAGTCATAAAGTTGTTAGAAAGCTAGAGAAAGATGCAAAGGATGCCTTTAATGCATACAAGAAGGAAATCAGTAGTATGAGGTTTCGAGGTTAAGCAAGAAGTAACGAGGAGATGACCATTCAGTTTATGGTTAAAGGATAAGACGAGGCATCAAAGAAGAAAGTAATAGATGCAAAGTTAGGAGGTACAACGACCTAGGTCACTTATGAGGTCAACCCCAGACGATAGTTACGTTAAAAGAGTTTTACCATCGAACTAGATGGAGGACAAGCTGCCATTAGTGACCTTGGGGTTGGAGAGGGCCAGAGGGGCATTAAATTCTCATGTACCGAATAATGGATAGTTATCGTTCTGACATATGTCCAAGGTGCAGCCTAGGTGATGTGAGTGGTTAAGAAGCCACAACAACATTGAAGTTGCAGGGAATGGAGAGAAGGATTTTAGGTCATGTCGTATAAGTTAAAGGAAATACGAATCCTCGAAGTGAAAAGGGTTACCACAAGCGATGCTTAGGGTAATCACAATGGACAAATTTCGAGGGCGAAATTTCTATAAGTGGGGAGGAAATGTGATATCTCGATTTTGGATTTGGGTTCAACAACCACTACCAAGTGAATTGGATCAACATGTCCAGTCAAGTCGGCATTTTTTCATCACTTTTGAGTCAAGTTATGAAACAAAAAAGGACAGTGAGTCACTCAATGTTATACGAGTGCTATAAGCTAAGAAAATGTATATGATCAAAGGTTACTAACGAAGTTCTTATGGTAAAAATAAATGATTGTGGGAAGGAAGATTAAGAAGGGTGTTGTAACACCCCGAATTTTGGGTTAGGTTCGACCGTCGGTAAGCAAATGGCTCGGTTGGGGAATTGAATAATTTTAATTAATTAATTATTAGTTAATCCTAAATAGGGGTTAATTGATTTTGATTAATTAAAGTTGAAGAAAAGAAATGGAATTAAATTCCCAAACAGCAAACCCTATACCCACTCCCCAGCTACGCAACCAAAAGAAGTTGCTAACTCTTCCCTCTTCTCGCCTACACTTACACAAGAAACCCTTGGCTTCCTCTTAAAATCTCCAGCCGCCATCCCTTCCGTGTGATGGAGCTCCGGATAATTCAACCCACAACACACACTGGTGCATCCCTTCCCGGTATTATCATCTATGCCAAAACCAGCAATGCCATGAAAATTGACCACACGAGGGAAAGAAACAACTGAGGAATGGCAGCCTGGATGTATCATGGATCGCAATCGAGAAGCCAAGATAGACAAATCAAAGACGGGGAAGGCACTAGGGCAACGCGGCTGGAAGAGGTAGAAGAAGGTACGGATCTAATTTTGGTGGGAGAGACGACATCGTTGGAGCATGGCGTTGACGAGGACTAGATGACCCACATCTCAAGGTTGGGACAAACGCGGAGTCAGTGATAGATCTCGACGATTTGGAACCCAAAAAGCTACGTAGTTTATCGCACGAAGTGGAGACGGAGTTTAATTGCAAAGGTAAGGACTTGTTCATTTAAAACTTCTCTGGTTGTGCATGCATGTGTGATTTTAGAACGAGAGAAGAACCTATTTGGACTAGTACTAATCACTCTTGGCCAATAAACTTAGAACAATAGTTGTGTACGTGGATACATGGATACATTGTCAGGTGGGTTTGAATCAAATTTGATGAGCAATGGACATGTGGGCTCTAAAGAAGTAGTTAGCTAGCTGATGTTCGGACAAGTGTGGTTATGGGTGCATGACTCAATTGGAAGAATTGTGAAATGGAGATGGGGTTGTAATTAATTTGGGTACATGTTAAGGAGTGGTGGAATTCATGGCTAAACATAAGCTCAAAATTAACGAAATCAGGGATGATGCTTTGGGTTGTTTTGACTAGGCCAGTTAACGTGGTTATTTTGAGGATGAAAATGAGAGGCAAGAGCTATAATCCAGTTTGGAAGATGGTACATTCAAGTCAACCAAAGGTGAAGAGTGGTTGTGTCGGTCTATCAATGTCGTTATTTTGAGGTGAGTGTAAAGGGGGTAAATTCTATGCCTTACGTGTTCTTTCAAGAGTTACAAGTTTTGAGTATTTTGATAAAGTGAATGTCGTTGTTTGATTGTGCTTATGGTTGATGATATGTGATTTTGTTTGAGATGTGCTTATGGTTTGATTGTGCATGGGTTTTATTTAAATTTAAGCTTTAAGTTTATAAGTTATTGTTGAAGTTAAGAAGCAAGTTCTTTTTAAGAAGTAACTCACCTTCAAGAAGGTGAAGTCATTTTAAGCGTTTTTAGTCACTAGCGCCAGTCCGTTGCCATTTGAGATTTTCAGATAGAGCAGCAGTTATGCTCTGGAGATCTTTGAGACAGAGCAGCAGTTATGCTCTTGAGACTTTTAAGATGGGCAGCAGTTATGCCCTTGAGAATCATGGTGAAGAGCCACCACGATAAGTTTAAGATGTTAGGGGGATGAATCGTTACGACTTCCCTAACTAAGTTTAAGTTTAAGGAAAGCCTTGATGGCTTCTCATACGTATGAGTTGGCAACCGGACTAGCTAGTGAGGGATCCCAGTGTCAGTCAAGTATTTAAGTTGAGATTTAAGCTTTAAGAGTGGAGAGTAACAGTAACTCCCATACAGTTTCAAGAGTTAAGCTTTTTAGTAGTGGAAGTACAAAACAACTTCCACTCAGTTAAGTCAAGTGACCAAGTTTTAATAAGATGTTAAACGTAAGGGCGTAGACTGACCCCATCTCACTCACCAGTTTGAAGAGCTAGAGGAAGAGCTAGAGGAGCATTTAGTGAGCAGCGAGTTCGAGTGAAGCTAGCTAGAGGAGGACGGTACGAGCGTCACAGAGGATGTCTAGTCAGAGTTTTTCACACAAGCAGCAAAACTTGAGACTAGTTAGTTATTAAGTTTTATGATTATGAGTATAGACTGGAGATCAAGTTGAGTTTTTAAAGTTTGAGTTTAATTTGCCCACATGTTAGGGCTTTGCTTTGAACTACAAGTGTGTGTTTTCAGTGTCTTATTTATTAAAAAATTTCCCAGTGGAAATTTAAGATTTGAGTATTTTATTTATCAAGGGCATTTTAGTAAAAGTAGTACCCGGCCGGGTTAGGGTGTTTCAGGTGTTAACGGGAGGATGAATTCCGAGCAAATTTCGGGGACGAAATTTTTATAAGGGTGGAGGAAATGTAACACCCCGACTTTCGGGTTCAGGTTAAACCATAATAAATGAATGGTTGGATTAACGGTTATGTACAAAGGGTTGCAACTGCTGATTAGAAATAATAATAATAACTAGTTATATTATCATTGTAATTTTTTTTAAAAAAAGATAAAGCCCGGCCAAGAGGGCGCTTAGCCCTCATTAACCCTTTTCCCATCACAACAACAGAAAACCCCCAGCAAAGTAGAGCAGCTGCTCCCCTCCCATCAAAAGAAAACCCCACTCCGATTACAAACAAAGTATAGTAGTTGCTCTCCCCATGATTCGTTGAGCTTAAAGCCACCGAAAGCCTTTGATGGCAGGTTCCTATAATGGGCAATCAACCGGCGAGCAACGATACGGAGCGAGAGCTCTCATTTTTTTTTTTCAAAGCATAGGGATACCGATGCAATAGACAAACGGAGGCGCCATTTATATGAGTTATTGCATTGGGTGGAAATTTGTTGATTATTTGGGGCTTATATAAAGGGTGGATAATGAAGATTGGTGGGGAATAGTGTGAATGGTGTGGAAGAAGTGGAGGTTGTCGGTTGACATAGACAAGAAAGATGGGACTATAGCCCAAATTCGAACGGACAAGGTTGGGTTGAACTATCGCATAAGGAATGATAATGTAATGGAGATCCAATAAGGAGAGAGGCGACAAGGGCAATCTACGATAGGGGCAGTCCATGTTAACGATTATTGAGGTTCATGAGTTCATCGATTGACGACTAAGGTGAGTGTAAAGGGGGTAAATTCTACGCCTTACGTATTTTCAAGCAGTTACCTTATGCATTTTAAGTATTTTGTGAAGTGGTTGATATGGTTGTTTATGCGTTTGGTTGATGATATGGGACTTGTTTGAATTATGACTTGAAGTGCATGTTTATTATTTACTTTGAAATTTTACGAGTATAAGTTATTGTTAAAGTTTAACAGTTCTTTTTAAGAAGTAACTCACCTTCAATGAAGATGAAGTCGTTTTAAGTGTTTTTAGTCACTCTTGTCTCTTCGGTAGACCGAGTTGCTTTCTCCATGTGAGTTTAGTAGCGGAGCAGGAGAAACGGTTGGGGGCAATAAAGTAGGTGAAGTGGTTGAATCCGCTTCAACAAATGAGAGTTTTCGGTGGAACCGGTGAACCACGCGAGCTGGTTAGATGCGTGGGACAGCGACTCACTTTATAATAGTGGGAGTTGGCGAAAGTTACTTCGGAAATATCAACTTCATTTGGGCTAGTCTTCCACGCTCTTCCATTTGTGGTGCTGGTGCATAGGTAGGTTGTGCCGGTGAAATGGTGGCCCACTTCTGCTTTCTTAGTGGAATCTATTTTGAAGAAGTCGGTTGTTTGCTTAGAGAGATCATGAAGCCCTTCCTCAACCTTCGGTCGAGTATATTGCATTCCTCAAGTTGAGCAGCAGTTATGCTCTTGAGATATTTAAGTTGAGCAACAGTTATGCTCTTGAGATTTTTAAGATGAGCAGTAGTTATGCTCTTGAGAATCGTGGAAGAAGAGCCTTCCACGATAAGTTTAAGTTTAAGGAAAGCGTGGAGGGCTTCTCATACGTATGAGTTGGGCAACCAGACTAGCTAGTGAGCTTTAAGAGAGGAGAGTAACTTCAACTCCCTCAAACTTTAAGAGTTAAGATTTTTAAGAGTGAAAGTACAAACAACTTCCACCAATTTAAGTAAGTGTTTTAAGTAAAATGCTAAGCAGTAGGAAGTTTAAATCGTAAGGGCGTAGACTGACCCCAATTCACTCACCAGTTTGAAGAGGTAGACGAGGAGCTAGAGGAACAATTAGAGAGCAACGAGATCGAGAGAAACGGTTCGAGTGAAGCCAGCTAAAGGCGGACGGTACGAGCGTCACGGAGGATGTCTAGCCATGGTTTTCAGTAAACAGTAGCATTAGAGACTGCTTAGTTATTAACATTTTATGATTATGAGTATAGACTAGAGATCAGGTTGAGACTCTTCAAGTTTGAGTTTGCTCAAGTGTCAGGGCTACGAGTTTAAGTAATGACAGTTGTTTTCAGTATTTATAAAAGTTATTTATGAAATGTTTCCGCTACTTTTCTAAGTATTTTTAGTTCTTATTTTATTTCACGGTTTATCAAGGGTATTTTTGGTAAAAGTGGTGTCCGGTCTGACTAGGGTGTTTCATTGGTTTTATCCAAAACCGGACCGTATAACACAGACCGAGACCTGATAGGAAATAATCCAATCCCATCTTCGGTCTTAGATTTGAGGTACAAAACCGTTCGGGACGGGACCAAAAATTGGATAAAGACCGAATAAGATAGCCCAACACCCAAAACTTAACCAACTCCTCACCCTTTCAAGCCTCGGGCCACTCAAATTCCCATAAGCTCAATATAAAACTAGTTTTTTACCCGCCCGTTGGGCGGTGTATTTTGTTTGGTTATTGTATAATTCGTTATAGTATTGTAATTGTTATTAGTATTTATGTTTATTAAGGTAATATACATGGAATTGTAAATCTCACTTACCTTATTTCAGGTATTGTTTCATACCTTTATATCTTTTGTTTATTTATGAACATTTTAATTTTATTAACTGAGCTCTTTGTAGACTGTTCTTTATAGATTTAGAATTTTTTTTATCGAACTCGCCCTTTAAGATTATAAACATAAGAGTTATTCATTCTTTAGCACGCAATTGTGATAAAGAAGTTAAAAAATTTACAGCCACAAAAGAAGAAGTTAGAATAAGAAAATATGCTTCAATTAATAAAAAAATAAGCGAAGAGCTTTTTTCTCTCCCTTCTCATATGTCGGTATATGATAATAGATAATATTCCGATTCTAAATCCCATGAATATCGTGTATTATCACTTACACATATCATTTTGAAATAATGAGGAAACTCATTAGCATCCACGTCCATCAATCTTCCATGTACTCGTTTAATTACCTTGAAATGTTCTAACAAAACCAACCACAAACAAAACTATCAGATGTCACTAACTTATTAAAGCAATATTTTCAGCAAATTAAACTCCATATACTTAAACACAATGTATATTTTGTAGAGAGCTACATATCTCCTGCATAAAAGAATCGTGTTTTTTTTTACCTAATAACAACATAGACAAATAATGAAAGGAGCAGCCTTCAATACAACTCAACTCATTTTTATCATGCAGGTTCCTCATTTGTGAACTGAATATATGCATGAATCCAAATAGTAGTTTGTAAGAAAACAATCATGTCAAAATCTAGTTTTAGTTAGGGATTCAATGCGGAAAAATTCACCTTAATGAACCAAACAAATGTCACCGCAAACATGTAGAAATTAAAAAAACATCGAAATAGACAACAGAGAAACCACATTATCATTTTCTTTCTTCTTCATGACCTTTATAAAACCCCAATTATGTTCCCTTCTACTTATAACCTCTTTGCTACCTACTAATTACTAAACATATCATCATTGTATTGCTAGCTAGTAGCATGTCAATCGTGAACATAAAATATAATAAACAACCATCACAACTCTACTTTCCATTTCAACATTCAAGAAATCGGGTTGCAATAGGCATTCAAGAAAAACGATCAATTATTCAACTAAAGGAGGTATGCCCTAAGTTCAACCAATTAACCCTTCTAATTATATTTTATATATTTAAATAAAAGTATATGTCGACCCTTCTCTATGAAAAAACAAAGAAGAAATACATTCACTCATCGAGAGTGGGAAAATCTACCATCCAACAGTCGTAATTTGGAAGAAATTAAGAAAAGAATGAGAAGAAGAGTATAACTCGGCCAGTTAACCGCAAACAATAACATATCACTGAGAAAGTGAGACCAGTTGGCAACTTCAGATCAAGGAGGAAGAGAGAGCAGTCGACAACCCTCGACTTGGTTCACCTCATCTTCACAATGATCTGATGAACTTTTTTCGTTAACATGCAAAAATATGTTACAACTGCTCAAAATTTTGTCATCTAATCTTTGCCTCGTGTAACTCGTGCCTCCTATTCTCATACAAAGAAAAATAAAATCATATGCATTACCATTTCCTTCTCTATAAATTATGAGAATACAAATATCAGAAATCTCAAAAAAATTAGCAACTAATAAGAGGGCTTTGTTTATCTTTATGGTGGTTGACATACTTTCTTGATTTCTTATTTTCAAAGTTGGATTTTATTCTAGTGAGACAATCAAAATGGGGAAAGGAACAGAAACAAATTAAAAGTTTGCATTAGTAATTAATATGTTTTCGTTTAATCGGAATAAATAAGAATTTCTCAAAAAATAACAATTATTGCTATGTTAAGTTTATATTCAAACATTTTGCTATAAAATTCATACTTGTTTTATTTGATAGGTATATACATTAGAAAGAAGTGAGTGTTTGATAGCAAAAAACATATAGTCATATCGTTCATTTCTCAAAGTCGATTGATTATCAAATGCTTGTTTTCTCTTAGACCATCGTTTATATTTTGTTTAATTGTAAAATACTATTATTTCTGTGTGTGCTTGTTTTTTTTCTTCATCAAAATGTAATTTATTATTAAATTTTAGTAAAAATGAGTAGAAAATTTACTTAATCAGATTTAATCACCTTGGGTTAAATAAATACGATATATGCCACTCTCTATTTTCATCTTATAGTTTTTTTAATTGAAAAAAAAAAGATTATTACTTATGTATGTGTTTGTTTGTTTAAATGTTTCCTAAAAAATCAACTTATTTTAAGTTTAGTAAAAATGAGTAGAATTATTAAAATAAGAGAGAGATAGCTTTATAAATAGATCAATAAATAGTTTTTTGGTTGTTAAAAAATTGTCCACCTTGGCAACTTGTGCATTCACCAAGTGCTTATGTGGCAAGAAGTTATTTTTGAATAGCCATAATATTTAGGGTGCGCCTACGGTGACATGCATGTCACGTTGACTTGCACTTTTCGGTCGACCTCAGTTAGGATTAGGTCGACCTCATGTATGATTAGGTCGACCTCATTTAGGATTAGGTCGACCTAATCGGTTGTTTCAGTGTAAAACAGTTTCATGGTGCCTACTTTGGAGATTCATATCTTACAATTGGCTCGATGGAAATTGGAGATTAATGGCTTGTTTTGAAGCTGGAGTGTCCCTCTGCACATTAAAGTGCTTGGGAGCTCGATAAGAAGTTTAGAAGACCATTTTCGAACTTGATCAAAAGGCTGTGCCGAAACTGGGAAACTGGCTGAAAATGGCTAAGTCTGGGAACGTGTTTGTGAAGCCTACTTTGGAGCTCAATTCGAGAAGCATGGATGCGAGTCGAGTCCAGGGGCCTCTACCATGTTAAATTAGGTATGTTTATACAAATTCAAGTCACTGGATCAAAGATAGGATATTTGTAAGGCTTCAAACAAAAGGGTCGAAGTTGCTATGAAAACTGTTTTTCTAGCAGACTTCGAGCACAAGCAAGCTGTCAGAACAACAACCTTCGTAGCAACTTCGACTCTTTTGTTTGAAGCCTTACAGATATCCAATCTTTCATCCAATGCCTTGACTTTGTATAAAAACATACCTAATTTAACGTGGTAGGGGCCGCTGGACTCGATTCACATCCATGCTTCTCGAATTGAGTTCCAAAGTAGGCTTCACAAGCACGTTCCCAAACTTGGCTATTTTCAGCCAGTTTCCAAGTTTTGGCATAGCCTTTTGATCAGGTTCAAATATGGTGTTCTGGACTTCTTATTGAGCTTCCAAGTACTTTAATATGTAGAGGGACACTTCAGCTTCAAAACAAGCCATTGATCTCCAATTTCCATCTAGCCAATTGTAAGATATGAATCTCCAAAGTAGGCACCATGAAACTGTTTTTACACTGAAACAACATATTAGGTCGACCTAATCCTATATGAGGTCGACCTAAAAGTGCATGTCACCGTGACATGCATGTCACTGTAGCAAAGTCCTAATATTTAGTATATATATATATAGATAGATAGATAGATAGATAGATAGATAGATAGATAGATAGATGAAAACCGAATCGGGACTGGACGGGGTCAAGACCGGACCAGATCAAGACCGGACTCTATCCAATCCAATCTTTGGTTTTTACATTCTAGAAAAGACCGGACTGAGACCGGATCAATTTGAACCAATTTAACCAAACCGATCAATTTAGACCAATTTAACCGGACCGGACCGTATAACCACCCCCTACTTCACATATTAGTTCCTCTCATCCGTCAAAGGTGTGAAATAAGGAGCTTGGGCTCCATACCCGTTGAAACAACTACATTCTTAAAATTATGTTCCTCTATTTCTTTTAACACAAAAAAAAAAAACCATTCATCACATGAATTTTCATTTCTTCACAATATCGCTCCCCGTTGGGAGAGCATTATTTTTCCACCGCCACATAAACACTTTCATATTTGCTTTCACTTTGTAGCATCCATTTGTTCCAAGCTCCACATCCTCCTGCCTTTGTGGGCTATCTAAAGATAGGTTTGCTTATGATATGTTGTCTATCCTACGGGTTAAATGAATTTTCGATGATTCCTTGTCTCCATAATCTGGTGTACAAGATAAATTAACTCACATATTGAGGTGGTTAATCCTATCATCATAATAAGGGAGGAAACCTTGTAATCCTCTGTCGTTGCAATACCTATCTTCCCAAACTTTGAACATTATGCCCATTTCTCACTTTTCGCCTTGACCCAACTTTAACCCCCTCTTTATATGCAATTAAACTTCTCTGAACATGGCTATCGTAGCCCTCTTGATCCTGTAAAATGTTCTTATCGGGTAATATCTAGCCTTCATTACTTACATGATTAAAGATTTTGGCTTTTAAATAATGTTCTAGGCATATTTTCCAATTAAAGCCGCATGAAGGTTTGGGAAACCCATACGACGTACACAGTAGTATGAAATGGGCTCATACAAATATCCTCCGAGATACCATCAATCCCCATATGATCCCAACCCGATCTCATACAACGATCTCCTTAGAAACACAGCTTGTTTGACAGAAAAGGGGGGATCCGAAGATCGCTTAAAACCCGATTTTCCCAGGAAATGGGAGGACCATGATAATCGCTTAAAACCCCATTTCCTTAGGCATGCATCTCTTTAGAAATAGTCTAACAAGTGCACCACTCTCCTGATTACAAGATATTGTTAGCTGACAAAATTAAACGGCTAATAGAGAGCTTACCAATCCACCACAAATTATCAGCAAGCTTCTTCCGCTTGAAATGATGGTTCCAGTTGCTCTTGAAGTGTCGTATGCACCACCTTTGGGACCACTTCCATGCTGGATCTAAACCTAAGATGGCAGCTCTAATGCCGGCGTGCCGATCAGAGATTATTGTCAGGTTTGTCCTCCTAGTGACGTGGAGCTGAATTTGCCGGAAAAAATAACCATAGCTATCAGCATTCTCTCCCTCAACAATGGCAAAGGCTAAAGGAAAGACTTGTCTGTTTGCATCCGCCCCACTGGCAATCAGGAGAGTGCCCTTGTACTTGTCGATAAGGAATGTACCATCCACTTGGATCATAGGGACACAGAAGCCAAAACCATCAATAGATGGCTTGAATGCCCAAAAATGTGTCTGAAATGGCGTTTTTTACCTGGCTCTGGGTTGTATCTCTTCATCTTGGTATGGAGAGGAGAAAACAGTGTCAGGGTTAGACGCCTCCAATGCCAAAATTAACCTGGGAAGGAATGCATATGATTCTTCCCAATCACCAAAGACGGCGGCCAGAGCTTTCTGCTTTCCATGCCACGCCTTCTTATAGTTAATCATATAACCATAACGACTTGCAATGTTAGCGAATGACTTTCACCTTCAGGTCCGGATCTTGCTCAATTAGATGCTTGATAGCCGCAACAACCACCCTGGATTTAAACTGTCGATGGCCTTGGGAAGTTATGGATGACACACATGTGTGTGTGTTCACCGCACGGGATATGACCTAGTGGTCGTGTCTCTTGCTGTTGATGGCCCGAATCCTAATATTGCACCCCTCGTGATGATTACGGCATCTGACTATGAGCCTTTTAGTGTTGGAATGAGTTGTGTGCCATTCAAAATGCCGAGTCATTGCTTCAGTCTCAATGGCGTGCCGCACCTCCTTCTTCGAGCCAAATTGTTGGCCCTTCATAAACCCAGTGAGGGGACCCCATACTGGACCTCTGGCGGCTCCATGTCGCTGTCGACCATCCAATTGTCGTCCGGAATGTGATTGTAGTAGGGGACTGGTACACGGTCACGAGCCACCTCATCATCATTATCTGAATCTGACTCTGGTCCTGAATTATCAGCACCTTCAAGAGGGTCGGAGCTGTCTGCACTGACGTTGTTCTCTCCTTCTTCATCGGAGGGGTCACTAACTGGTGCTGGTAGGGCAGCTTCCATTTGATCCAGCTCACGAAAGGCACCTTCATCATCTCCATAATGGTAGTTGTGAAAACTAGCGCTGCCTGATTGGAAGTTGTACCGAGGTTGGTTGGGGAGGTCCGGTTGAACTTCTTCTTCATATGACGGGAAAGATTGATGATGACCTTCACCTTGCTCTTGGTACTGAAAATAGGAATGAGGATCATGGTAACTTTGGTAGGGATGATCGCCATATAATTCACCTCCACCATGGATACCAGATGTTTGACCGTGTCCAGAATGACCTCCAACGCCAACAACCGCCTCGGTGTAAACGAACATCTCGGCTTTAGAAAGATTGTTGGACCTCAAGAATTCGAGCATGGAATCTACTTCATCCTGAGTGGTTATGAGATATTCCTCATGCCACAATGACCCACTTTCTCTGTTTGAATATCGGTACACCATACGATCAACTCTTCTCGTGCCATCCATGCAAGTAACGTTAGTGCACATTTGATGGAGGTCTTCAAGCAGCGGTCTGGTAGCGACCTTTATTTTCTGAAAATTGCCACCGACGTAGGTGACACCCTTTCCGGTCTCTTCCGTGTAACCATTCCACCGTAAGCCAAGCGTGAACTTTTGGAATGCCATATGCAAAAAAACCGTAGTTCAGTTAATATCATAAAAATCACAAATCACAAATAACAATAAAAAGTAATACAAAATAAACTTACATGTCAACGTAAATCGCAAAAACACTAAAGAAATATAGAGCTAGAACAGAAAATTGAAAAGGGAGAAGGAGAGGTGTGAAGAGAAGAGGTTTTCCATGCAGTCTTTTATAGGCAAAATCAGTGATAAAAATCGCACCTTAGAGATGCGGTTTTCGTCTGCCATGCAGCCCCACGCCTGTTATTCTGCATGGCTATATGTCGGGTGTCGGAAAATAATTGACACACAAACCGCACTGGAGGGTGCGGTTTTGCTAGGTCAGGCCAAAACCGCACCTCGGCCATGCGGTTTATGTAGGTCAGACCTGAAACCGCATGGCCAAGATGTGGTTTTGGCCCAGGATAATAAACCGCACCTTAGAGGTGCGGTTTATATATAAAACGCACCCTCCAGGTGCGGTTTACATATAAAACGCACCTTGGAGGAGCGGTCCATAAAAAAAGGTGCTATTTTTGTAAATATTTTCGGGTGGGTGCTATTTTTGTAAAAAAAAATTAAAAGGTGCTATTTCTGGAAAAATTCCATCGTGGGCAAGGAAAACGATAAGTTAAATGGATCAATCAAGCTGGATTAGGATATGGGAGCTCCCTATCCCTCCTAAGATTAAGATTTTTTCCTGACAGTTTTTCAATCGCATTTTCCCAATTACGGAAGCACTAAATGAGAAGAAGGTGCAAGTGTTACCTCGATGTCAGGTGTGCTCGGCTGACTTAGAGACTTTATAGCATCTATTTCTCGACTGTCCAGTGGCATGGGCAATTCGGGATCACGCTGGCCTAGAATATCTAGGCCAAGGGCTCCCCCGCCAGAACTTCCCCCTGTTTCTCAAGAAGTTGATGTTGTTGCTTGATCAGAGTATGACTATTGTCGTGGCCCTCTGGAGAATTTGGAAATTCAGGAATTGGGTTGTGTTGAAGGGAAACAATTATGAGTTATATCTTTGATGCGTCAGTATCATCAACAAGTCCAGGAATGAATTGGTTTACCATCTGACAAAGTGCCTTCAAATCCCCCTCCCCCCCCCCCCCCCAGATTGAGAGTGTGAATGCTTCAACCCCTGTCTCAGCCACTTGCATGTGGGATGGTGCAATAAGGATGCATCACACTCGACGAGGGGAATAATTATAAAAGACCAGGGTGGTTTGATTGTCTTGGCTTGTGGTGCCCATATCAATTATATTGATGATCCACTACGAGTGGAGCTATTACTCCTCTGTGAGTCCATCTATGGTGCCTGGATTGTGGTCTCTCACAGATTCGGTTTGAAGGGGATGTGAATGTGGTCATTGATAAGGTCAATCAGGTTGATAAACAAGATAATCACTTTGGATTCATTCTCGAGGAAGTTTGTTGTTTGGTGGCAAATCATAATGGTCTTAATGTACGATTTTTAGGTCAGAAATAGCAATAGTGTAGCCCACGTGGTGGTTAGAAAAGCTATTTCTTTGTACTCGACTACTTGCCGCTCTTTTGATTTCCTTTCCTGGTTGAATATCATAATGTAATATGTTTGATCTCTCTTTCAATCAATAATACTATGAGTTAAAAAAAAAATATTACCTTTAAACCTCTAAATGAATAGTAAAATTCAAACGGAAACTGAAAAGCAAAAGAAAAAAACTTAACTTTTACTGTAATACCTTCGGTGAATTGACCAAGCATGAGAGATCCATGGTTCATAAGTAAGAAACCGGACTTCACTGACAAGACGCGTTTTAGGTGAAAATGAGTCTTGTGAGAACTCCGAAATTAAACTTGCTTAGTGTGGAGTACAACAAGGATGGGTGACCTTATGGGGGAAGTCACCTTGAATTGCACCGTAAGTCGAAATCTGTGAGGGTCGAGGCCCAAAGCGGACAATATATTGCTCGGGAAAAGGTTCGGGATGTTACAAGTAGTATCAAAACCTATTTTTCGTCCCTCTTGAACGATGGTGGGGCAAACCTCAACGAGGACGTTGAGTCCCAAGGGGGTGTATGTACACCTTAGGCGAATCCCACATCGACAAAACACGGGAGAGATCCATGGTTTATAAGTAAGAAACCGATCTTCACTGACAAGACGCGTTTGGGGTGAAATGGAGGAGTTCTTGTGAGAACTCTGAAATTAAACGTGCTTAGTGTGGAGTACAACAACAACCATAAGTCACCTTGAATTGCACTCCAAGTCGAAATCCGTGAGGTTCGAGGCTCAAAGCAGGCAATATTTTGCTTGAGAAAAGGTTCGGGATGTTACATTTACATTCGGTACAAAAGATCAGAAAATCGAATTAAACGTTAATGAAAAATGGACCAATAAGCAACAAAAAAAAATAATTGACTAAAATGGTCAAATGCTCTCTCAATAATACCCTTAGAGTTGTAGATAATTACCATTAAACCTCTTAGTAAAATGCGAACCATGACATTTGTAGAAGAATCTTAAACCTCTTAACAAAATGTAAATCATGGCTTTTAATAAGAATAATAACAACAAGTAGATTTTGTAGAAGAGAGATTTTATATCTGGATTCTTGAGGGTTTCCCTACCTTTTATTTTTCTACCTTTTAACAAAGTTTTTAAGTTTTTAATATTTATCGATAACTTTTATTTAATATAAAATTAATTTTTTTATTTTCATTGAATGTTAAAAATCACAATTACTAAACAAAAACATTAGATTGCCAATAATCTATAGATTTAAACTCATATCCTCCAAACGAGCCTCTAGTGTGCTCTTTCTGGAGTACAACCTGTCGTTTGCCGTAATGTTAACTCGGACAAGTAAATTCAACTATAGCGTAACGAACAAGGGATTGGAAATGACTGAATTTATACGAACCCAATAGCCCCTAGGAAGGTATCCTAATGCTCGTTTGACTACAAAGTTGCATCAGATACCAAGACTAATTGGTGTGGGAGCAGGTTTCACAAGTTGATGTCGACTTGTGCCTGGCTCATCAAGAGTCTTTGAAACTCGGCACGCTTGACAGCTCTGAGGTCAAGTATGCTTGGGGGCATAGGTTTGATGGAGCCATGCAACTCAACTAGGTTGGTAAACTCTTGTTTTGTTAAGCTTTTCTTGTTGACAAGTTGATCCACGATTGCATCCATCAGCTTTCGGTTCTCATTCAGAATCTGATGATGCACAAAGAACGGACAACCACAAAAAAGATTTGTTACCAGGTTGCTTGGAGAATTTGCAAGGGTTGTTGCTTGCTGAGAAAACAATTACCTCTTTTGCACGATCATAACACATGTTCAATATCCGCAAGGCCTCTAAATCTATTTCCTGCAATTTTAACAGATTCACAATCACGACATGCATTAAATGATTAAAAATTGCAGAGCTGGCGAGGAGTCAAGATGAGTGTGCATATACATACATTTATCCGGTCTGCTACCCAGAAGTCGGATACCCCATAATGCTTCTCTGAAAGCCCACCAAGAACATAGGTTCTTGCTGCCGACCTCGCATTGTCTGCTGTTTCAGCCCATATTGTACTCAACTGGAAATGATTCAATCCAACTTTAGGCATTTCTTTGTTGATAAAATAACCCCAAGCCCCACACTGTTATATGAACTCAGCATAACCAGATATCATGATGAGAACTGTATTCAACAGCCCAGGCCATTATCTTTTCTGAATAAGCAATTAGAGGAATTCCTAAGTAAGCTATTCTCATAGAGAAGTGCAGAAATGTAGGTCATTTCATGTGCCATTCCCAATATCATCTTTAAAGGAAATAAAAAAATGCTTCTTATCATCAGCTAGCTCGTTGATCAAATTCCATAAGTCCATAATACTCTTCAAAGACACCAATTAGAACCATCAAAGAAAGCAAAACATAGGGAATGAATGACTTTACCTGACCCTCGCCATACCATAACTCATCAGCTGCTCGTGGTGCTAATTGCACAGTGATATGATCCAGTAGGGATTGCCGACTGCATGTGAAACCATGACAGATTGACAGTATCGATCAAAATCCATTCTAAGTGCTAACTAAAAACTAAATCATTCACATAACAACCTATGCTTGCCATGCTATACTAACTGATCTCTCTAGCCTGACTGGATGGTCATTAGTAAATTATATCTGAAACCAGTTTCAAATAAATATATTCACCTGAGCATCCCTTCTCTAAATTTGAGATGATCCATTTTCAGCCGAACATAACCAAGTTCTCTACCAGCTCGAGGAGATATTGTAACCTGCTCACAAGTGGTAACACAGAGCAATGATCATGAGTGCAATTACAACAATGATTAAGGTAGCAATTGGACAACATCTTGTAAGAGCATTATTCAGTTGTTATTAGGAAGTATTTCATATCATATATGAGCAAAACATTCTTACTTAGTTACCGGCAATGAAATAGGAAGAGAAGGAAGCCATACAAAAAACTACCTCAATGGAAATGAGTTAAGTTCAAGGACATACGAATTCAATATTCCTGAGATCAGGAAAGTTCACGGCTGCAACAGCCATGGCAGCTTCATTGATAGCTACTTGCTTCCAAGTCTCAGTGCTTCTGTCTTTTCTGTCCAGCATTCCTCTCTCTTCGATTTGTGCAGCTTGTAACAAGTCATCAGTAGTTATCTGCACTTGCAAGAAGATTCTTCAAAAACAGATTAATAGGCGTAATGGTAAGAAGAATAAACAATACATCCACCTGCCTGCCTGTATACAGACCCCTTGCAATATAGTTGACCGATAGAATTGGGCAACCACATGTTAAAGCACGCAAAGAGGGAAAGCTGTGTACCAAGGCACCAAAAGTGGCCAAATTGAAAACAACAGTAGCCTGATAGAATCCAACCAATATTGTGAATGATGGTACACAATAAGATGGCATGTGAACTTCTATTTCCAGCAAGTTTTATCTCATATTTGGATGCAATCGAGGTGATCCTTTTACAAAAATCCTTTTATCAGAAAACAAGCCCAGAACATATCACAGACGAACTATACCTTAACATCAAGTAACAATCAGGAAGAGAATACAAATCTCAATGATATATCAATAGCACACACCTCAGTTCTGCCATCACGCATCATGTTAATGGCCGCAACTTCAATTATGTTTGCAAGCTCCGCACCAACCATCCCATCAGTCATACTGGCTACAGCCATGTAGTCCACATCCTCAGCCATCGGCTTCTTGCGAGCATGAACCTAGCAACAAAAAGATCTATAATACAGACACCAGTAGGCATGATGACCTTATCATATGTCTTGACCTCAAGAACTAGTACTTGAAACATTACCTTGAGGATTTCCATGCGACCTATGAGACCAGGTTTAGGGATGTAGATTTTCCTGTCAAAACGACCAGGGCGCACAAGTGCTGGATCTAAAATATCTGGTCTATTTGTGGAAGCAATGGTGATCACTTCACCTCGTCCTTCAAATCCATCCAGGGATACTAGGAGCTGGAGGTTATATAGAGTTATTATAAATTCACCAAATGAATCTTTAACTACAGGAAGTATGGCGATGCAAGAGCAAATTATGTGAACCACCAACAGACCTGGTTCAGAGTAGCATCACGTTCTTGTCCACCAGAACCTTTAATCAGACCACGTTCTCTTCCAACAGCATCCAGTTCATCAATGAAGACCACAGATGGAGCCTACATACGCAAGAGCATCACTGGAAAAAATTAGAAACAGCAGACCACATAAAATAAGTGCTTTCACATGCAATAAATCACATTAATAGGCACAGTTCAGCAATGCTTCAAGAAATTAAATATAATCAGCAGCTAAGGTACAGTTTCTTGCATTTTCCCTTGCTTCTTGGTAAAGTGATCGAACACGAGAAGCGCCAACCCCGACATATATTTCCACAAACTGAGAGGCAGATATGGAGAAGAAATTGACGCCAGCCTCACCAGCCACAGCTTTTGCTAGCAAGGTCTTCCCAACACCAGGGGGCCCACAAAGAAGTATTCCACCTAATTAAACACCAAATTTAAGCCGAAACTCATGTGCAAAAGAAAGCAAGCAGCTGTGGATTAAGTACATACATATATAACTCCACAAAGGAAAGCAAACAGAGAAAACATTCATCTTCACAGATGGCTTATACAAAAGAACTCTAACCCTATCCTAAACCAGTTACTAGGAGAAGGAAAAACAAGCTGCACAATCCCAGATCATACAAGTGACGAGCAAACTGATCGCATAGAACAGTTAATGCTAACCAGTAAAATACATACAATGGACAAACACAAAGAACTAGCACCTCAGACTAAACCTGAAGGACTCATACTCTAAGCGGCAATAAAACCACTAATTTTGTGCTTTCACGCCAACCTTTAAGAACATGGTTAAGTGAGGTTGATAGTGTTTTTTGTTAAGAGCCACCATTTACAATATTTTCATTTTATCTTTAGAAAGGCCATATGGAGAGAGCATTATCAAGAGTGCATGTCTCAGTTAGCTCTTTGATGTCTTGATTATTTGAGCATTTTATTTGGAAACCGGTTCCATTTTTCTCTAATTAATTAGGAACGAGCAGGATATACATCTCAGACATTTGAACAAAAAAATTTAGTCAGAAGTTCATAGTTTGGCAATAAGCAACAGTGTATGACTTATCAAGTACCACATTCTGACCTGGAATCTTGACTCCTCTCCTCCGGTACATCTCGCCATGTGTGAAAAACTTCACAATCTCCTCAAGCTCAAGCCTTATCTTGCCAAGCCCTGCAACATCCGAAAACTTCACGTCCACACCCCTTTCTAGATACTGAGGCAACCTCTTATTATGAGCCCGCCTAACCCGTGCCCCAGACCTCATGAACTGCATAGCCATCTTCATGTAAGCATTCTCTTCTGCTTTCCCTGGCTCACCACCTTCCTCATCCTCCTCTTCCTCAATGCCCATCATTTCCCTCTCCAACTCTCTCATCTTCTTCTTCTCATCTGCCTCTGCCTGCTCAATCTTCAACCTATCCTCATAGTCCTTCTTCTGCTTCCTGTAACTAAGCACTACTGTATTATAAAATATCACGAAAAACACCAATCCCAAGAATGTCGCAACATTCGAGTCCTGAGCCAAATCAGCCCAAATGTTTGCCATTTTGGTAGAATTTGCCCGTGCATCACGCAGTGATTCACGGTGCTTCCTCTTCTGGATATCCCTCTTCTTCCTCCTTCTCTCTTCTTTCTGTTGAATTTTTATTGCTTTCTCCATCATTTCCCTTTCCTCTCTCATTATTGCCAGCTCTTCTTTCTGTTGCCTCTTGAACTCCTCCTTCATCCTCCTGATTTCCATAGCTCTTTTTGACTCCTTCTTAGGCTCAAGCCTCGCCAATATGAACTCAGGAACTTTCCACAGAAAGCCCAGATACGGCTTAGGCAGTTCTGGTTTCTTAACAGGAGGCGTGTAAGCATTCACACATAAAGTATCAATCTTTAACTCATCCCAAGAATCCCAAAACCTCTTGTTACTTTCAATGGAAGGCAACACGGTCCTAAACACTTGATTGTCATCCAAAACAACCAGAACAGACTCAGCACGCTCCTTCATCCGCGCACTGGGCGGCTTAATTACATGCTTCAGCTTGTCTTGCTCTTTATAACTCAGAATTGCAGTATACGGTATTCGACTTGACACAAGAGGCAGATTCGTAGTCCATTGCTTCAGCTGGTCAGGGCTCAAGGTCTCCGGTGCTTTTTTCTGGGCTTTTCTTTTCTTGCTAGTCTTCGCCGTAGCTGCTGCAGCAGCTAGGGCCGGTTTTGTGACTAGGGCGGTGGTGATAACAGTGAGAGTAATGGGGATAGCGAGAAAATTCAAATGGGTGTGATTGGTTTGGCGGGCATTCCTGTGTTTATCGTCAATTTCAGCATCTCGGTCTTGCTTCCGGCATGAAATGGAAGGGTAAAGGCGGGGATTTGGTGAGAATTTGTGGGTTCTGAGGTATGCATAAGGGGAGAAAGGGAAATGGCAAGCCATTGAAAGCTGAGATAGAAAACGATGAAAGGGAGAAGAGAGCTGAAACTTACATTTTCGAATCCTTATGCTGTCAACGAAATAATGAAACGCGAGCGTCCCTTCCTCTGGCTATTGAATCGAAACCTTTTGCTTCTTGAGTTCTTGTGCTTTCAATGAAGTTCCAGGTCCATTTTAGCTTTAGGGTTGGTTTAAAAGTTGAGATTTCTCATGTAATTGGCAGAATTAGTGATTTTTTTGTTAATCACTTATTTCTTCTCTCTAATTTTATGAGAAATCATCAAAATTATTCAATCTCCCCAAATCTTCAAATAATGTATTTTTTAATTAGCCGAATTGCGTTCGGTCCATTTGGTCTGATTAGGTCCAATCCAAATATCAACTCGTCTCATCATTTCTTCAGTAATTGTAAAGTCAATATGGACCAAGGACCAAACCGCATTATACTCGGTCTAGTGCGGTCCGGTCCCGGACCATTGCATACCCGTTTGCTTATGTGATGTGACAAAAACTCACTCAAAATGAGTGATTGTTATATCTGAGCTTTTAGTTTGAGATAGTTTTATCTCAGCTTATAGCTTATATAACATACACAATCACACATACCAAATGCTGAATTTTAAAATGCGCCAAATACATCAATTCATGTATAATATTATTCTCATATTAACAAAATATATCTATTTAACAATCTCAACTTTCAAATCCTATAGAGACCAGGGTTGTCAAACCGGTGTAAGTAATTGAGTCAGTCAAACAAGGGGTTTGAGATTTATTAGTATGATAAGGACCCGATCGGTCAGACCGATCCCATTGGAGCCCAATAGGGGTTTAACAACCTTACTTGAGTTGGCTAACAAAATGTTTAGGAATACAGCGTGTCATATCCCTTTCCAATCCCAAGTTCAAATACTCAAATCCAAACCTAATTTTTGAATATTCGTGGATAATACCTAAAATTCATAATGTAAATTTTCAGTTATAAAACTGAAACAACCCTAATTTATCATGAAAACAACAAATATGTAATCATTCTTAATACAAATTCAAATCATTCCATCTTAAAAAAACAATCAATTCACAAAAATATATACATGGATCTAAGTGATTCGAATTTAGTTATATACTATACAGTCAATAGTCATAGTTTAGGTTTTGATTAGACAAAGACTAACGGAGTAGGAGCTTGACAATAATCGCATAGAATGCTACGCAACAAACAACACCGCCAAAAACCACAGAAAAGAACTTCGCATTCGTGTACCCCCGGAACCCAACATCAGAACTCACTCCAAAGATGCCTATCACAATCATATATAAGTTGAGGGCCAGCCCCAAAATATTTATCTTCAGAGGCAGCTCTCTTTCTTTCTTCTGATGCAAGCACGTCAAATAGTCCTCCCTCTGATCTAGGGCGGATTGGAACTAAATGCAATATTAAAAAAAAAAAAACAAGAATGAGTAATCCAAGAAGGCTAAAAAGAATGTATAATTAATAATTAATTATAAGAACTACGAACCTTACTAATCTTCTCTAAATCTGATTTCAAACCCACAAAAGAACCTTCAAGTAAAGCTCCCAAGTGAACAATTAATAATTAATTATAAGAACTACGAACCTTACTAATCTTCTCTAAATCTGATTTCAAACCCACAAAAGAACCTTCAAGTAAAGCTCCCAAGTGAACATGTGTGCAGGAGGTAGCCGTTCTCGGATTGCGCCAATAATAGGTTTCGCACCATGTAGATATGTTTCATTTAGCTCCTCCTTATCTAACAATTCATCAAGTAGGATTGTGACCTGCACAAATATTAATAAAACTATAAATGATAGAAAATGCAGTAGATACTAAAATGATTGTGGAATAAAAGGTAGGGAGATTCACCTCTTCAACTCTCGAAGCAACTTCTCCTACTCGCTTTCATTTTTCCTTCACTTCTTGTAAACTTAAGGCATTGACCAGTTCATCGGTCAGGCTTACCACACCACTTACCTCATTTCCTAGGCAACTACATGCGTGGCGCAAACAAGCCCCAAGAGTTGCCAAAGGAAACGGCAAATGCTTATAGAATGAATCTTCCTGGAAAGAAAAAAAAAAAAGCTACCTCGTTATAATCGACAAAAAAGCTACCTCATTTCCTACAATACACAAACCAGTGGTAGAACTAGGGTCTAGATAGGTAAATAAGTGGGAAGGGTTTCGGAAAATAAAGAGCTTCAAATTCATACACAGAATTATTTATTTAATTCAATCCATTTAAATTTAATTCACTTTTTAATTCATATGGAAAATTACAGTTTAGTACCTATAACTTTTATATTTTACATTTTGGTACCTAAAATTTATATTTCTATACAAAAATATCATTGAAAAATTACATTTCGGTACGTAACTTTTTTCATTATGACATTTTAGTATCTAAACTTTTCAAAATTTAAATTTTGGTCTAAAACTTGGATATCATTTGGATTCATGGATCATTCCACCAATTCGTTGAATCCAATCCATTTGATTCATGAATCCAATCCCCCAATCCATTTGCCACTTCTATTGTTGATGGAACAGTGGACATGATAGGAATCCTTGAGCGGTTGGACCAGCCCACTAAATGAATCAATAACTCAATAGGCTTAAAGAAATACAAAATTTAGACAAAGCTCATTCAATTATCTACATATATAAGACCTTAAAAAAAGAAAATCGTGCAGCAAAGCGTAAAATTAACTGACTAGTAATATTAAAAGTTACCTCTTCAATAACCCTGGAGTACAAGATCTTGTAGCAATCCCACGTCGAAGCGTCACTCGGCATGAAAACTTGGTTGTTGGTGATAAGCGCCTTCACCTTCTCAACGCTCACGACGATGGTACCCTTCCGCAGTTTGACTGTCGGGATTTTTGATAACGGATGCATGGGACTATCTTGAGGATACAGCAAGCGGAGTAGGGATGGCAATGGGTCGGGTTGGGCGCGGATAGTGCGTATCCGTTACCCTACCCAAAGTAGTTCGGGTTTTACCCATATTCATACCCACATAAGAAATGGGTAGAAAATCAAAACCATGCCCATACCCGTTCGGGTTTCGGGTATCCACGGTTATCCATGGGTACTAATTTCTCTTTATAACTCCAACTAATATGTTAACATTCACACATTACATAAGAGGAAAAATACGACCATAATTCACTAGAATGAAGAAAATTAATCAAAACGACATAATTTCATGAAAATATTATATTTATATGCTAAATATAAAATATGTCAGAGAAAAATAATGATTATTTATATACAAAATCTATATGCATGTGTATAATCGGGCGGGTTCGGATTGGATAGTGAGAAATCCATGCCCACCCATTACCCGCAATATTCGGGTTCGGGTTTTACCCGTACCCACAAAAATTCCTTCGGGTTCGGGTTTTACCCTACCCGATTAGGTCGGATTCGGGTGGATATCCATGGTTACGGATATTTTTGCCATCAGGAGCTCACTAGCCAACATATTTGCCCCTACCAATTGAATTTGTGATCTGCACCCCTTCATAGTCATGTTATCGCCTTTGCGGTCGAGCATCAACCATAATCCAGGCCCCTGGTATGTCAAATAAGTCGTAAGTTTCAATCGCTTGCTTTATTTGATTTTGCTATTAAAAGTTAAAAACTAGACAGATTAAGTATATACTAACTATAAACTGCGCTTTGCCACGCATGATAAAAAATATTTTGAAAAATTTCTTTTGTGTAAAATTGGGCTTAGCAAATTGATCAAAGGCACCATTTTTTAACTTTGATATGGAATAGTATATGGTTATTCATTATATTCATTACATTTACCTATTTGGGTTATTTGATATTTATTTAAATCTTACAAACTTTATTTTACACTACATGCATTGTGTACGTCCTGGTCGTTGATGATTGCTATGTGTGACACTTTGTCAGACTAAGCTCGTCATATGATGCCATAGAGTTATACGAGTCTGAAAACTAACTTTGATAGTAGCGGCAGACTTGTTCCATATTTGCTCCACTTATATCTATCGTGTAGTGAAATCAATCATGTCTCTAGACTAAGCACAATTAATAGTATGACATCAGAATCAAAATATAGATTGGCCGATTTCTCCAAGTTTATCTCCAATGCATGTATCCATCACTACTTGTGGTATGACAAATTGAAATTAACTACAACAATTTGTATCATTATGTTATGGTACAACTTTACAACTTGAAGTTGTACCATCACATAAAGGTACAAGTTCAAGTTGTACCATAAAAGAGTTTGAACAAAAAGTATAGCTACAATCTGAAGTTGTACCATAAAAGCAAAAACCTATAACACCAAAACTATATAACATTGTCAATTTAGTAACGCATTATAGTAGGCGTACAAAGAAGGAAAACTCGAACAGTGAATCATGTGAAAACCACTATACCCACTAGGGGTGGCTATTTTGACCGGGACCGGATTAAAAACTGGAAACCGGACCATATAACTCGGACCGAGACTGGACCGGGACCGGATAGTAAACAATCCAATCCAATCTTTGGGCTTAGATTTGAGGTAAAAAACCGGATAAAGACCGGATAAGAGAGCTCAACACCAAAAACTTAAGGGTAATTTGCATAAACGATCACAAACCTTTGCACTTAGTACAAAACTTAACCAACTCCTCACCCTTTAAGGCCTTAGGCCACACAAATCCCACAATCTCAATGTAAAATCAAGACCGAATTGGGACCGGACCTGATCAAAACCGGACTGGATCAAGACCGAACTGTATCCAATCCAATCTTCGGTCCTTAGGGCCCGTTTAGTATTGTTGCATGTTTTTGTTTCCTGTTGTGTTTTAAGAAATTTGGAAAACCAAGAAAAAAAATCGTGTTTAGTTGGGTTTTTATTTTGTGTTGTGAATCAGAGTTGCACAACAAGGCCCAAATATGAGAAACAACAATTTATAGCTTTGGATGTGATTCTTAAACATGTTGCACACGGGATTCCTACTGGTTGGGCGCTTGATTTCATTAAAATAGACCAGTTTTCGAATCCCCACAGAAGCAAAAAAAATTTCTTTTTTTTTTAACACCACCCCCAAACCCTAATTACTTCAGCTGCCCCCAACCTCTCCATTTTCTCTCGAACACAGGTGCCGCTCTCCCCCTAAAGCCATACACGCCGGCGCCTTCTCCCCACTCCAGCCATAAACGGCGGCCACCTCCGCTCTCCCGACTCTCCGCCTCCGCGCCTCCCGACCGGCCGCCTCCGCTCTCCGACCCTCCGCCTCCGCGCCTCCCCTGCTCAACAGCCGCCGCCGCGACCTCCCCTCCCATGCTCAACAGCCGTCGCGCCTCCCCTGCTCTACAGCCTCGCCTGCCCAGCTGCCGCCGCTCGACCCTGCCGCCGCCGCCACTCCGACTCCCCTCCATAGAAGTAACTAAATGATACTATACGCGTTTTTAGTTCTTATAGTAGTAACTAAACGCGTTTTTGTTTCTTGTTTTCAGCTTTCATGATTTTTCAGATTTATCAACTAAACAGGTTTGTGTTTTCTGTTTTTTTCCTGTTGTGGTTGTACATCTGTTTACAAAACACCACTGCAACCACAACAACAACAAAATGATACTAAACGGGCCCTTATATTTTCAAAAAGACCGGACTGGACCGGATCAATTTGAACCAATTTAACCGGACCGGACCGTATAGCCACCCCTAATACCCACAAATTATTAGCACACTACTTTAGTAATCTACCAGAATACCACCTCTACTCTTTACACTTGGGAGACCGAAGTAAAGAAGTACCACAAACCAATAGAGAAATTAATTCCATAAAAGTAAAACAATGGATTTCGTCTCGTTGTACCAATAACCATGAAGTCTCCAAAAATCCTAATCCATATATATTCAAGAAAACTCCATATGCTACTAGTCTTCCATACATGCCACATGTGCAGCCATGTTGTCACCTTGTTGACGCCATGTCATCTGCCACATGTGACATCCTCCCCCACATATGCTCGCGACGCCCTCGTCGCGTCCTCTTGATGGAATGCCTCGATCAAGTCCGTGTTCTTCCAAAGCGTGAGCTCTTTCTCCCAAGTTGCTTCACTTTCTGGAAGGTTGCGCCACTTGACCAAGTACTCCACAAAGCTTGGATGTACACCACGACGAGGAATGACACGACGCGCCATGATTTCTTCAACTTCATGGTCGTGTGTCTTGGTGATGAGTGTTGGTGCGCGCTGCGACACTCTTCGCTGCTCGTCCTCCTTGTCTTTGTGGAAATCCTTGAGTTGGCTCACATGAAAGACTGGATGGATCTCCAAGTGCGATGACACCTCCACCTTGTACGCCACCTTGCCAATCCTCTTCACGATGGGGAATGGCCCTTCATAGTGGCGAAGCAGTCCCTTGTGCACGTTCTTGAGATGCTTGAAGCGATGAGGATAGAACTTGACCATCACCATGTCTCCCTCTTCAAACTCCAAGTGCCGCCTCTTCTTGTCCGCCCATTTCTTCATCTTCTTGCTAGCGCGGGCTAAGTAAGACTTGGTCATCTCCATCTTCTCGTGCCAGCCTTTAGCGAACTTGTAGGCTGCCGGACTGTTGCCTCTATATCCCGTTGCCACCGTCGTAGGTGTCAAAGGTTGCTGTCCTGTCGTCAACTCAAATGGACTCGTGTTGGTCGACTCGCTGCGGTGCAAGTTGTAGGAGAACTGTGCCGTGTCCATCAACTTCACCCAATCTCGTTGGTTTGCACTCACGTAGTGTCGCAAGTGCACCTTCAACAAGGCATTCACCCGCTCCGTCTGTCCGTCGCTTTGAGGATGAAATGCCGTCGAGAAGTTCAAGTCTGAGCCCATGATCTTGAACAACTCCCGCCAAAATCGGCCCGTGAAGCGCCCATCTCTGTCGCTCACGATGTTGCTAGGAATTCCCCAATACTTGACCACGTTCTTGAAGAAATAGACGTGCTGCATCCTCCGCCGTTAAGTCTTTTGGCCCAGGAATGAACACTCCATACTTCGAGAATCTGTCCACCACAACCATGATGCAACCGCATCCATCGACTTTGGGAAGTCCGATGATGAAGTCCATGCTTACACTCTCCCATGGTCGTTGAGGCGTGGGCAAGGGCTCTAGCAAGCCTGCCGGGCTTCTCTGCTCCATCTTGTCTTTTTGGCACACAAGACAAGTCTTCACATACATCTCCACGTCGTCTTTCATACGCGGCCAGAAGTATGCTTCTTCGATGAGTGCTTGCGTTCTCTCGATGCCGGGATGGCCCGCCCACTTGGAATCATGGCACTCCTTCATGATCTTCTTCCTCAAGTTGGCCCATCTTGGCACGAACACCCGCTCTCTCTTGGTCATGATGAGCCCATCCTTTATCCAAAACCGTCGAGTCTTACCTTGCTCGATGTACTCCGCTACGGTTTTGGCGAAGGGGTCATGGCCAAGGCCTTCGACGATCCGCTCCTTCAAAGGAAACATGGGCTGGCTGATGCTTGCGGCGACACTCTTGCGGCTAAGAGCATCGGCAACGAAATTCTCCTTGCCTGGATTGTACTCCATGACGAAGTCGAACTCGGCCAAAAAGTCTTGCCACCTCGCTTGCTTAGGGGTGAGCTTCTTCTACGTCAGAAAGTAGCTCGTTGCCACGTTGTCCGTCTTCACTACGAACTTTGACCCCAACAAGTAGTGCCTCCATGTGCGCAAGCAATGCACCACGGCCGTCATCTCCTTCTCTTGAACGGTGTATAAGCTCTCCGTCTCGCTAAGCTTCCGACTCTCGAAGGCAATGGGATGCCCATCTTGCATCAACACACCTCCAATCGCGAAGTCGGAGGCATCGGTCTGCACTTCGTAGGCCAACATCGGGTTGGGGAGCACGAGCACGGACTCCTTCATCACCGCTGCCTTCAAGGCCTCGAATGCTTCTTGGCACCTTTCCGACCAATCCCACGCCTTGTTCTTCTTCAAGAGATCCGTCAAGGGTGATGCAATGTTGGAGTAGCCCTTGATAAACCTCCGATAGTAGTTGGCAAGGCCGAGGAATGACCGCAACTCTGGCACCTTCGTCGGCGGCTCCCATTCTTGGATTGCCTGCACCTTCGCCCCATCCATCTTCAACTTGCCTCCACCAATGATGTGCCCCAAGAATGGAACCTCCGTGGCGGCAATTGTGCACTTCTCCCTCTTGACGTATAACTCGTTGTCGCGAAAGACTTGGAAGACTTGGCGTAGATGCTCGGCATGCTCATCGAGTGTTTTGCTATACACGACGATGTCATCCAAGTAGACCACGACAAACCGGTCCAACAATGGCTCGAACACTTGATTCATCAAAGTGCAAAACGTGGCTGGTGCGTTGGTGAGACCGAATGGCATCACAAGAAACTCGTAAGAGCCATACCTCGTCACACAAGCCGTCTTTGGCTCGTCGCCCTCTGCTATCCGCACTTGATAGTAGCCCGAGGGAATATCTAGCTTGGTGAACCACATCGCATCTCCAAGCTGGTCGAACAAGTCGGCAATGTTGGGAATCGGCCACTTGTTCTTCACCGTCAACTTGTTGATGGCTCTATAGTCGATGCACATGCGCAACAGCCCTTCCTTCTTCTTTTGGAATAGCACCGGTGCTCTAAAAGGTGACTTCGATGGCCGCATGTAGCCTGCGTCCACCAATCTGCGTCCACCCAGCCGGTTTGCCTCCTCGATGCGAAGGAAGTTGTCTGTGGCACCGGTATCCACCAAGGCTTTTGACTCACCTTGCATGAACTGCGCCAGAACATAGCACCTCCCACGCTTGCTCTCATTGACGTCAGTCTTCACCACGCCAAGCTTGCGGATTGAGCCAATCTTGGCCTCCGCCGCCTTGGGCTCCTCGTCTTGAGCTTCCATGGCTGCCAATCTTGCCCTCCTTGGGCAATCTCGCACTCGATGTGGTCCGTCGCAAAGGAAACAAGATACGGGCTTTGGTTCGTACTTACCCCCTTTGCTCGAACCACCTTGGTGTTGTTGAGTGCGAGAACCCTCCTTGAAAGGCTTCTGATGTTCTCCACCCTTGTTGGGCTTTGAACTCTTCTCTTTGTCGCTGCTCTCTTGCCTTTTGTACTCAACAAAAGCCTCTGTCGTGGCCATGGCAGTTGCAAGGTCTTGCACTCCTCGATGTTGCATCTCCATCTTGGCCCATGGTTGCAGCCCATCAAGAAAGTCGTGCATGGCCTCCTTGTCCGTGATGTCCGGGATCTCTAGAAGCAGCTGCGAGAATTCTTTCACATATTCTCGAACTCTAACCCTCTGGGTTAGAGGGGTTAGGGGTGGCATTTCAGTTATTTCAGTTATAACCGATAACCGATCGGTCGGTTATTGATTAACCAAAATAATCACTTCTCCTACCGAAAACCGCCCGAAATAGGCTTCGGTTTCTCGGTTATCTCGGTTATCGGTTAACCGACCCACTTTTAAGACCAAAAACCATTTCGTCTAGCCTCCGATAACCGATCGAAGTTTGGTTACTTCGGTTACCGGTTAGTGGATAACCGACCGGTTATCGGTTTAACCGGCCGGTTAAGCGATAACCGGTAACCGAACTACCACCCCTACTCTGGGTGAGTCTTCTCAACTTCGAACGGGCTTCAAACTCCACGTTCTCTGGGTAGAACTGCTTCTTGATTTCTCTCTTGAAATCTTTCCACGTTACCATCACAAAAGTACCTCTTTCGACGTCCGCTTCACGTCGCCTCACCACACCATTGCAACATCAACCAAGTATAGTGGATCGGTACAAAGTTTTACCTCATCCTCTTGGATGCCGGATGCCTTGAAGTACTGCTCAAGACTCCAAAGGAAGTTCTCTAACTCCCTCGCGTTCCTTGAACCTCCGAAGTTCTTCGGTCTTGGAACATCAGCACGTGGGACGGATTGCACCGGGGCTGGTCCGCTAGCCATGGCTCTCTTCACGAGAGTGACCTCACTCTTGAGGTCTGCAATCTCCTCCTTCACGTTGACCAGCTCAGCCTAGACATGCTCTTTCATAACAGCAATGGCGGTGCTCACAGTTTCGGAGATGGTGTTGGTGATGAGAGCCACGAGCTCTTCTCGCATCCCATCATGGTTGATCTCCAAGCTTGTCAACCTACCCGCCATTCCTTGAACATCGCTTTGGACTTGGGCGAAGCTAGCTCCCAAATCCTCGTTGGAGGAGACATCTTCGGAAAGCTTCACCTCCATCCTCGAGGCTTGCCTCTCTAGAGACTTGAGAGGATCACGAGTGCTCGACGTGCCTTTTGATCTCCCGCCTGGGGTAGGATCTCTGCCACGCTTCCCCTCAACGTCGTCATTGACTTCTGATCCCGACATCTTTGGTGAGGCTTTTCCTTTTCGTCTGGCTATTGCTTCTACTTTGCTAGCACAAAGCCGAACGGGGCTCTGATACCACTTGTCACGACCTTACTCTCGATCGTGCGGCCCTAGCTCTCAATTCCGTTAGAGCGCTAGGCAGCCTTCTCTCAAACTCACAAGCAAGCAAAGAACAAGAAAGCAAGGACAAGAAGTGGGAGAACTCTCTAGTGTGTATTACTCTAAAAAATGATGGAATGAGTTACGAGTGAGGGAGATGGCTCCTTATATAGGCCTCTCCTCATACAAGGCATCAATGCCCCTCATAATGTCCCTCTACATCAATACACCACATTAAGTCCCCCCATTATGCACTCTATAAATGTCACCCATTATGTGACTCATAAGTGCACCATTAAGCTCTCTATTAAGGTGGAGAATCCTAGGAGCATCTCTATGCTACTAGTCTTCCATACATGCCACATGTGCAGCCGCCATGTTGTCACCTTGTTGACGCCATGTCATCTGCCACATGTGACAGTGGTCAAAGTGAACCCAGGGTGGACGAGGTGACCCGGAGTGGTCGACCTTGGGTTGACCAGAGTGACACAGTGATAATTGGTCTGGGGGTGGCTGGAGTGACCCAAGGTGCTCGAGGTGACCCATGGTGATTGACCCGGGGGTGGTCGAGGTGACTCGGGATGATTGACCCCTGGGGTGGTTGGAGTGACCCCAAGGTGGTCGAGGTGACCGGGGGTAATAACCCCCAGGGTGCCGGAGTGGCCCCTAGGTGGCCGAAATAATCTGAGATGATTGACCCTGGGGTGGTTGGAGTGACCCAAAGGTGATCGAAGTGACCAGGGGTGATTGACCCCTAGGTTGTCGGAGTGACCCCAAGGTGGTCGAGGTGACCCCAAAGTGATTGACCCCGGGGTGCCCGGAGTGATCCCAAGGTGGCTTCGGTGGTGAGGTTGTCTCTGTCCAATATTCGTTCAATAAAATAAAATATTTACTTAGGGTTCACCAGGTTTACTGTCTCGCAGTGCTCAACCTTGTTCGCCTCATCAGGAGTCATCATCGTTTGAAGTATGTGCATGACTCTATGGTTCAATTGAGCAGTTTTTTCTTAGTAGCAGTCCAAGTGCTTTGTTGAGCAGGACCCATCTCGACGGTTCCGGTGTACCACCATCCATAGATCCTCGTCTATCCCCCAGACGAAAGCTCAAATCCTTTTCTTGCACCAAAGTCAAAAGAGGAGGCCATGAAGAAAACTCTTTAGCATCAATAAACTCACTCAAGGCTTAGCTCTAATACCAAATGTAAATTGACAAAAGGTGATTTTTAGGTTTTTGGAGAAATTGAATAGATAAAGGCATTGAGGAGAACGACGGAGAGCATGATGACGAAAGAGGAAGAACTAAACTATCTCGTATCAGTATTTCCTTCGTTAAGCTAAAACATGAAGACTGGGTCTGAGCTAAGGTGCAGGCCTTGTCTAAATAAGACTGGTGGAAGGGGTCTAAGGTCAAACAGAGATGCTCGTCCCACTCGCTATAATATTAAGGTTGAAGCTTGATTAGGAGCACCCGGAACCTCTAGTTGTTCTCAAGGCTAGAACATAGCAATAGAAGTAGAGTACTGCAAAAAATAGAGGTTGCAAGGGAGAAGAATAAGAACACGCCGAGTTTTTTTTAATATGGTTCACCCATGCAATGGTTACGTCCACGTCCCAAAAACCTGTAGTCACTGTTTCCCAATAGACTATATTTAAGTTTCATATTCTTTCAAACAAGAACACAACGACTCAAAAAGAAACAAAGAAAAAACACTATGGAAAAAGAACCCGGATCTCCAACCACTAGACCCGTTACAACCTTAGCAGTAGAGTATGATTAGACTTAATTTCTCCTTTCATCATTTATTCTCTTTCATCATTTGTGTGTTGCTTTTATGATTAGACTTAACTTTTGTTTTGTTGATTTCCTCCGGTTTAAGAACTTGGATTCACATATAGAGAAATAACAATAATTGAAACCCAATTACGAATAATGATTTGGTCTAGTGGTAATACCAAGATTCGCTGGGAGATGCCCTTAGAAGTTGTGGCTATAAGCATTGACCAAAGTCAACCCTGGGCCATTCAATAAGCTTTTGAATGTGATCCGAGATGCTGCTGTTGAGGTTCATGTTTGAAACGTCAAGCTTGTCCACAATGGCTATCGAGCAGCAGCCAGTGAAACAGTAACAAAAGAAGATAAGCAACTTGGTGGCTTCCATTTTTTTGTTTTATTTCTTTCCTTACTTGCGATGGGTTTTGGGTTGTTTTTTCTTCTAATTCTTTGACATTGTCCAAAATGGAAGGCAACAAAGTCATTCTTGTGGTTGTGCTCTACCCGGTTGTTCAGATCGGTGGTGGTTCAGGCGATTGCTATTTCGCCACTCTTCTGCCCGAGTTTCTGTGGCTGCTTCTCCACTTTCTTTTTGCACGTGGACCTTGGAGCTGCTTGGGATTTGGTCCTCCACATCTTGTTCTTGATGTTGTCATTTTCTTGCCAGATGACACTCCTACCTTGATGGCGACGGCGACGCTCCATTTTCTCCATTTTCTTCCGTTCACCATCAAAGGATCTATTTCTGATGGCAGGGAGACGATGAGCAGTGAGAAAATGTGGTATGGAAGCAAGTGGCGGCCTGCCATTGGTGATTGGGCTTCTTTGGGCTAGAGTTACTAAGGTTAGGCTTTGGAGTCCATGTGTTTGGACCCAGTTTCCTTGTTTTTGGACTTCCTTAAGGCTAGCTTTAATTTTTTCTTGTTTTTAGTAGCCTTTTTTTCTTCTTTCCATTAAGTTTAACCCAACTCTGTTCACTGTTTCGTTTTATCAATGAAACTACCACTTTCACTGTAAAAAAAAAGGAACGGAAGGGAAGATAAATGAAAACTAACACTAGGAGTTTTGTACCACTTCATTAAATGGAACAAATTCCTAGACCCAGATTGACCCAAACCTGCCCGATTGACCTAAAAATAACTACTATATTATAAAATGTATAGTTTTTCAAAATATTTTTTTTTCCATTCTCAACCTAAGTAAAACCATTTTTTCATTTCTTAAAGAAAAGTTCAAACATTAAATTCACTTGAAATTATGTTTTTAATTACAAAAATCAAAACATAAGTTTCACTGAACATTAATTGAGATAATATATAACATTAATATAGTAATACATTAAAATTATGGTTAATCTACCTATTCGAAAAATTATCAATTAAACATAGATATAGTTAATTAATGCATTTGACACTTTGATTATTTGAAACGAAATGAGAAATTTTAGTTTTTCCTACTTCTTGGCAAGAGAAAGAAGATGAAAATTTGGTTCTTTCCATTTTTTGAAAGAAATTAATTTTAGTGGCAAACGTGAAATTTTTAAGTAATTCCAGTGACCAAACTTGCAATTTACCCAAGGTTAATATATTTGCATGGTCTGAACTTTGTACTTAATAAACATCTGGCCAATCTTTTCGATCTATAAAATCTTGACCCAAACTATACATCAAAGTAACGAAATTGGTCAAACCCGATGTTTCACTTAATTTTTTTTATATTTTCCACCTATTACCATTTTATTTTTCATTTTGAGCCAAAAGAAGTAAAAAAAAGTAATTTCATTTTGAACCAAGAAAAAGAAAAATGGTAATAGGTGGAAAATATAAAAAAATTTAAGTGAAAGTTGATGACTTGGTAGTGACGTGGCGCGTTGACCGTTAGTCAATGTGTTTGACCAACCAAGATAATAGTCAAACATCGGGTTTGACCAATTTCATTACTCTGATATTGGGCCAGGATGTTATTGATTGAACAAATTGGTCAGAATGTTTACTATGTGCATAGGTCAGGTCATACAAATATATTAACCCTTTGATTTATGAGAAGAAAAAGAAGTATAAAATTTTGGTACGTTTGATTTATGTTAAGAGACAGCTAACTATGATTGCATTACTATTAAACTAATTTACAACATGAGTAGCAAAAGTTATATTGTATAAACCTCAAATAAACCACCCATACCCACAAATTCTTGAACTAAAATTATAAAGTCTAAATTCCTAACATAATTTCCAATGTTAGCAAAAGGGCAAAAGTATGGGAGGAATAAAAGAGAACAATAATTCCTTCAAAAAAAAAAAAGAAAAAAAAAAGAGAACAATAATTCCTTAAAAAAAAAAAAAAAAAAGAGAACAATAATGCGTCCAACAAAAAAAAAAAAAAAAAGGAAGGAGTTAAATGAGGAGAAGAGTAGTACCTTGTTACCACATCGGTAGGCTTTAGAAAATCCACTACTCCACTTATTATAAAATGCTGGTGGTAGTTTCAGTTGGCATACATGGGCTGAACGAAGTTTATTTGGTTTGAGGCCCAAGTATTCGGATTTTGCAGTGCAATCTGGAAATGAAAGAATGGGCCTGGCATGTGGCTTATTTATGTATAATAATAATAATAATTATTATTATTTGGCTGAGCAAATTCATCTCGGCTATTGTCGAGTTGAGCTTGCATCGAGCTTGGGCTGGAGTGCCAAGAACTGGCTGGTCGATTTAAGTGGTTCAAACGTTTCACCATTTGAACTGATAATCAACCGGTTGGTTCATAGTAAACGCTTTTATGGCTATTTTGAAGTTGATTAGTGAAATGTGTAAAGTTGTAGAAAATTTTGGTGCTTTAGTGTGTAGTGAAATGCGTAAGTGGTAGTAACGGGTTAAGACTAATAGACTACTGTTAACGAGCCCAATGAAGCCACTGAACGAGTCAGCCGAGCAAAGAACCTAAATTGTTACTTAAAAGAGTTTGGTCTGGATGCTAAACTCCTGGGCCAGAGATTAACCATTAAAATGTCGTAAATGAAGGAAGACATGAATTCGACTCTACCTGGGTTGTTTAAACAACTACAACCCACCAATATTAAATAAGTAGGGTTGTGAAATTTTATCAAACAAACGATGTGGTAGCAAAGAAAAGGAACCTCATAAACGATGTGGTAGGCTGGTAGCCAACTGCTTTCACCAATCTCGTTGTGGTGGAGCAAGATACCGCTGCTGTTGCTGCTGAAATACCATCCAAGGCGATGAAGCTAGCCTTCATCTGGATAATGGTGACAATGCTATTGCAGAGGAAGATGATGTATCAAATCATGTAGCTGAGGCAGCATATACTGATGCTGCTATTCCCAAGGCAGAAGTTGCAACTCTGAAAGAATATCATCACCAGCTGCGTGACACAACTGCTGCAACTATTGCAAGATACGGCTGCTGGTTCTGCTTGAAGAGAAGATGGACTCGCCTCTAATTCTGTAGCAGGCTCTATAGTAAGACTCTAATAGCAGCAAGTCGCTTCGAGGCACGGCAGGAAGCTGTACTATGTCGTTCGTTGTGCTGTTATACTAGCAGCTGCATATGAGGGACGGCTTTAGCTTTTGGAGGAGTTACTTCGCTATCCTTTTCCTTGTGTTGAACTGTGTGTTTTTCAGAGAGCTTCAAGTGCTAGTTGAGCTCTTTCAGTTACTTTGAAGGTCTGATTATTCTAGTAGGTTATACTTCAGGCGCCATTTAAGCTTTGGTTATTTTTGGTCATGGTTTGTATCAGTCCCCAACTTTTGTTTCTTGCTGAAGCTAGTGAATGGCAAGCAGAAATTAATAGAGTTGTAAGCATTTCCTAGGGTAAAAAAGCTATACATCTAAAGACTAATCCAGGAGATGGTAAATAGACTCTCGAAGAGGACGGATGGCCAACAGCCAATGCCGTTACCAATTCAACCGATTGAGAGAGAGGGGCCATGCTTTCCTTAGTTTGGATTTTGAGAGGTTGGTTCGTTTACCTTGAAAGCGATACAATCAATGGCAGGTTATGAAATACATTAAGGGCAAGCCAGTGGACATGAATTACTTATTGTAACTATTGTTATGGTGCTGTTAACGAACTTCAAGTCATATGATCTGGAGCAGCATACAATTAAGATTTTGGGCTAGTTTGGTCCTGCTGTGATTTTTGCAGAAACAGTTTATGACCAAAAAGCACTTCTAAAAGCCGGGTCAAACATAATCATTATAAACAATTTATATACGCAATGAACATTGACCCGCGTATATAAATCTCAAACCACATTAAATTGGAATATGTGTAGTCTAACAAGGTTGACTTATGGAATCTAAAATTTCGAGCTACAATATCAAGCTATCTCGTGAGTTTTATCGAGCTCACTAGGGAGCCAGACTATCGAACCAGCTCACGAGCTTCAAACGAGCTAGCTCACGAGCCTGACCGAGTTGAAGATGCTATGGCTCGTGCTCGGCTCATCAACAAATGAGTCGACTCACGAGCCAGGTCATTAAAACAGAATAGAGTTCCGAGCGAGTTTTTCTCGAGCTGAGCCTTGAATCGCTCGCGAGCAGTTTGGCTCATTTGCAGCCCCCAGGGGTAAGTAACTCGATGCGCTGAATCGAGCAACATGCAACCCAATATGTCCATCACCCGACCGACCCGTGATCCAATCAACCCGTAACTCGATAAACCCACAACTTGATTGAACCGTGACGCGATGAACTCATAACCTGATTGACCTGCAACCTGATAACCAAAATTCGACCAACGCAACCTGATTGAACCTAGTCCCAACGCGCAGGATTGATAGATGCGATCCTTAAGCCTTATTCCTTAAGTATTACCTTAAGCTGTTCACCTGATCCTATTGGTTGATAGTGTATTAGGTAGTTTTTTACATGAAAATTGTGATTGCATTCCAACGAGAAAGACGGCAAAAGCCAGAGGTGTTACATGAATGACCCATAAAGAAGGTCAAGAATGACCAGCCAGTCAAAACTCAAAAGGCAAGTTATTACGTGCACAATTTCTTGCCACACAATATGCTTTAAAGTTATCCTTTCTTGGAAGGAATTTAATTGGAAGGAATTTAATTGAAATCCAAGGACATGAGGAGAGAATGTGTCTCATGCTGGTCATCCACACATAGCATCGCCAAGGCCAAAGGGAGGGGGAGATAGGGGTGATCAAACGGTGTGGTTATCATGGTAACCGTTTTAACCAATACTATTTGGATATTTTGGTTTGGTTAATTTGGATAATTGGTTTGGTTTGGTTAAAGTTTTTAGCTTGTTTGGTTTGGTTTCAGACACTCCTAACCAGCCAAACCAAATTAACTAGATAAATAATTAGCCATATATCTAATATATACACATACTTAATACTTTGAATAACCACTCAAGAGTTAAGCGTTCATCCTTTTAGACTCATAAAATATAAAACTTGATATTGACCCTATAATGTATATTTGTACATGTAGAGTGTAGACCACAACATATGAACGCCTAATTTAGATAAATCTCACACATTATGTTGGATGAAAACTTGAAAGCAATGTCCTTTCCAGCCTATGAAAATTGCTAAAAGACTAAGTCAATTCAAACAAACACAACAATTCATTAACCCATACCATTGTGATAATTTTTTGTTAGGTGAATACTCTTCAGTCTGGGAAGTCAAGAGAACTGCTGCAGGATCCTGGACTTGGAAACAAATTCTCCAAGTTAGGCCTTGGTTGCAATTTCGAATGGGGTTGGATAGTGATGGTGATGTTGCTTGGATTGGAAAGAAGATAGTTCGTTTTTCTGTGTCAACTGTTTGGAATACTTTGCGTTCCAGACAACCATGTGTAGCCTGGTGGAAGATTGTGTGGGGCAAGTTCACTCTCCCCAGGTGCAGAATCTTGGCTTGGCTCATCATAATTAATCGCATTCCCACGAGAGACAAGCTCAAAGCGTGGGGTGTTACTGTGGATGATAGTTGTACTCTCTGCAACTCATCTAGTGAGTCGAGGGAGCATTTATTCTATGAGTGCCCGTTTACTTTGGCTTATCTTTCTCTCTTTTCAGAACTACCATCCACCTGCCTGCTAAGTGGGATGATACGATGTTGGTAATGTCGCACAAAGCTGCCAAAAATGACAACAGGAGTGTGCTGGAATGTTCCATTTGGTGTTGGACTATAGCATCCATCTGGCGTGAACGTTGCAACAGGGTATTTGGAGCAACTCTAAATCAGCCTGAGTTGCTGGCCTCACTTACAAGGGAGGAAATTTGTTTGTTTAGCAATGGTAACATAGAATTTCAGTCTATGGTTCACAGTATTCCAGAGTTATATAGGATCATCTCTCCCAATAGCTAGTTTTTTCTATTTTTTCTGAGGGAGGTTTGCTGTTGACAGTTATGCTGTCTTGTATTTTTCGACTCATGCTGTTTGCATAGAGTGAGCTTTAATGGAAACCACTAATTACCGGAAAAAAAAAACAATTAAACTCAAATCCATGAGTATCCAACCTAATTTGACCCGATTAATGCGAGTTGAACCTCCTTAAACCTGCAATCAGTCCAAAAATTTCATAAAGGAGAACCACGATTACCTCAAACCCAAAAAAAAAAAAAAGTCATACAAATTGAAACATTATCGTCATGAAAGAAGTTTAAAAATAAATACTCTATTTGACGACCCCTCTACTTTATGCAAGTTCATCGACCATACTATTGCAAATAACAAACATATGAAAAGAATGAAATAAGATTATTTTCACTTTTGGATCAACATTAAAACTATTATTCTTTAAAATATTTATCTGCACAATATATAATAGCAGGAAAGGGAAAACTGTTGCTCCATTTCAAATTTCCTGCAACGAGAGTGAAAGTAGGAAGGACATTTTGGTCTTCACAATTACTTTTTATTTATTTATAAAAAAGACACGTATTAGTATTCGAACCATGACCACTTTAAAGAAAAGTAAGGACCGTAACCAATCACACTAAGTACATTTGTTGTATCTTTTGAATTAAAAACATATAATAGCAGGGAGGAAAAAACTCTTCCCCCATTTCAAATTCTCTGCTCCAGGAGCGTTTGTAGGAAGTGTAGAATGGGGAGTGTCAATTTTTTTTCTCTTTCCTCTGTGGAACGGACCAACTTACCGTACACATGCAGATTTAAACGGGCCTAGGAGTGCCAATTTTTTTCTTTAAGCCCTTTTATTTCTCGGTGTTGGTAAAATATATATGAAAGGGCAAAAATAATACTCCTTTTATTGTTAAAAAGAAAAAATTTAACAATAAACTAATGCATAGATTCTAATGGGCTAACCGCTAATCATAAAATAAAAGAGTTGAATGGGTCTGACCTATACGGAATTTGGCCATCAAGTAAAACAAATGAACATCATTGGGTTGCCATTCTAAAACAAGCTATTTTCTCTAGCATAATATATATTATGCTAAAATATAATGTATTTTAAAGTTATTAAATGGTTCAACCTCGACGTACCCCATTTGTCCAATTTTTATAATTTTAAATATATATTATATAATTATTTGATATCATAATGATTAAATTATAGTGTATTGTATAGGGAATTGTTTGGTATTTGTAAGTAAAAAATTAAACAGAAAGATCTATTTGATTTTTTAACATTAAAACAATCCTAAACATTTTTCAGTTTCTTTCGAATTTCTATGGTTATATTCCCGAATCAGTGATGTGCAGATGGCGAATTGCAGTCATCTCTTTTCTTTTCCTATTTTTTATTTTCAAATAGAAAGTTTAAAAGTAAAGAATAATTAGAGTTTGGCATGGGTCGGTCAAACATGCTGAATTTCAAGTTTTGGCCCGTTTTGATCAAGCCTAATTTATAATCACATGGTTCCCTGATATCCGATAAAAATCTCAATCCAAACCAGTTCGGCAGGTGAGTTTGTGTTTACCACCATTTTCTAGGGATACAGGAACGACACAATGACGACAAGATTTTTATCGGATCCCAAATCGTATTGTTCGCTCTTGATTTCTATAGATTTTATCATGGCCTGACTAAAACTAGAAAGCACAATGACGACAAGATGAAAGTTTTATAAAGCAAATTAATCGGCCAATGGGCCGAGTAAAAGCTAGCAACGATTGTGAGATGCTCATTTTCCGAAGACCGGCGGGATATGTGACTTTTTATTCGATTTTATGGAATTCGGTTTCTATAAAAACTTACTCCACCTCATCATATTACTAGAAATAATAGGTACTTGATTTTGTTTCATAAGGCTGATTTTTGATTCGTTGCATCATTCATGTCTCTTTCCTGCTAAAATTCACTTATCACGTGTTTCCAAAAAAAATACTATACAAAAATAAGTTATACACCCAATTACATTATCAAATTTCATACCTCACCTTCCTCCGGCCAACTGGTCGGGGCCCACGCTAATTTTTGTAATACGCGAAGCGATAGCGAGCGGAATTTTGCTAGTGTCTTTGAATTAAACAATTAAGATTTTTTTTGTCATTCGCTCATACTGTGGAGTAGAGGTTAAACCATCTGCATACATTTTTCTCCAAAAACTTAGTCGATCTCTTATAATCTATACAGTTAGTTCCCTTACTAGGGGTTTGTCAACCAAAACACAAGTGATTTACTAATGATGGTCAATTTGTGGTCGAAAGATAAGAGAAGTTAGAAAGTAAGCGTACTCATGAAAACTGTAAAATGGAGTGTGTGGGGAATTCCCACGTTAATGATGATCAATTTGTGGTCGAAAGATAAGAGAAGTTAGAAAGTAAGCGTACTCATGAAAACTGTAAAATGGAGAGTGTGGGGGATTCCCACGTTACTGGGAGGCACCCAGATCGTGGGTCTAGGGTTACGGATAGGTTAAGATGACAAAAATATCCGTAACCGTTGATATTCGCTCGAATTCGACCTAATCGGGTAGAGGAAAATTCGAACTAGAAGGACTTTTAGTGGGTACGGGTAAAACCGTAACTCGAATATTGTGGGTAATGGGTGAGCATGATTTTCTCACTATCCAACCCGAACCCGTCCGATTATACACAACCATATGTATTTTGTCTAGAAATAATCTTTATTTTTCTCTAACATATTTTATATTTAGCATATAAATATAAAATTTTCATGAAATTGTGTTGTTTTAATTTATTTTCTTCATTTTGGTGAATTATTGTCATAAATTTCCTCTTACGTAATGTTGGTAACTTGGTATACATGTGAATAACATATTGGTTTTAAAAAAAAATTATTACCCATGGGTAACCGTGGATACCCGAAACCCGAGTGGATGTGGGTATGGTTTTGATTTTCTAACCATTTCTCACGTGGGTATGAGTATGGGTAAAACCCGAACTAGTATGGGTAGGGTAACGGATATGCACTATCCGCTCCCGACCCGACCCGTTGACATCCCTAGGGTACGCAAATTCTCGTAATTTTTTTACGAGATGGGACTTGAGATAAAAAAACTTCTAAAGGGTACCTACGGGTTACTCATTGATAAATGTTTGAGTATTACGGATACCCGTACTACCCACCCATATCCTCGCCCCATTTAGTCCGAACACAAGAGATGCCATCAATATTGTGACACGTCTGTACAAACTTTACCTTATCAGCTTATGCCCGAAGGGCTTCACGCCAGGATTTGGGAAGGTTCAAAAGTAAACGGCTAGCTCCATCTTGCATTACTCCCTCAGCTTTTCCATAATCTATGCTATAGCATTTTCATCATCAACAACAACAAAAGTATCTAGTTCTAGTCATGTGGCTGCTTGTTCTTAAACATCTTCCTGGAAATTCTGCATTAACCTGAGCAAGATTGCAGCACCTTACTTGAGCCAGAAGTTAACCAAACCTTGTGGGTAGCTCTCAGTTGTGCGCTAAAGTGTATGCTAAAGGAGGCACTCCATCCAAATCATCACATCTCGCAAGTTTATATCCTTTTGTTCGGTGCATGACTTCAATAATCTTTTTTGTTTTGCAGGTGACTATTCTCGTCATCAACGAGGATCTGGGGGTTGTTATCCCGATGCTCGTGTCCCTGTCTATCATCCATACAGAGGATACACACATGGAGACTATTTACATTATAGTTCGCGTATTAAGTTGAAAGAGCACGGTTCTAGGTGTGCGATTGGGGATCGTGATTGATATGAGAATTAGGGATTTGGGTGAGGTAGAATTTGGGAATTAGGGTTGAGAGAAGAGGATTCCGGTCACCGGGGTGGTGGCCGACGGGTTGGAGAGGGAGAGAGGGGGCTCGGCAATGAGAGAGGGAGAGAGATTGAGTAGGGAATAATTCTGTTGTTATTGCTTAACCCTAACTTAGGCCTAACACAGAATATATATAAACCGACTAATTCCCTATAGCTACCCAAAGACTTAACCTAACCGATTTAACCCCAATAGTTCCCGAAATAGCCGACATAACATAAAACGTCTAAATAACAAATAAACCCCCAATTAATGACTATCTAACATCCCATCCCCCTTGAAACCCACCTTGCCCTCAAGGTGGACCTTCTTTCTTCTCTTCCGCTTCGCGCCTCCATCTCCTCTCCTTTATCCTCCCAGTTTCCGACCAGCTGCATTAGATGACCCTTGGCGCATTGGTGCCCCACCGTGTACCTTTCGTCGCATTTGAAGCAACGACCGTCTCTGCGTTTCTGGTCTATTTCCGCCTGAGTTAGCCGGACAAACCCCTTTGGTGGCAGCCTTGACTGGAACCTGTTACCCATTGCTGTTCCAGTGCCAGCCGGGCTTGCATTTCCCGACGGTGGTGTGATACCAGCTCCTGCTCCCATTCCTCCACTGGCTTTCTGGATACGCCCAGCCGACGTCCTCCAACTAGCCAACTTCTCTTCCTTGCGCCCTGCGATCCTGAAAGCAACTCGAAGAGAGTCAGGTTCGAAAACCTTAACGGCAGTTGCCAGCTCAGGGCGGAGCCCCTCCATACACAATCCCACCAGAGACTCCTCTGTCATTTCCTTGCACTGGTTTCCCAGCTTAAGGAACTTCGCGTGATACTCAGCCACCGTCCATGTCTGTCTGAGCTTGGCCAGCTTTTCCGGAGCCCAACCCTCTGCCTTGCCAAACTGGTAGCGCAGCTCATTCTGGAACCTGGGCCATGATATGATCTCACCGGCCGCTGCATAAGCTCGCTAGGTCCATTCCCACCATTGGAGGGCATCTCCCTCAAGATAGAAGGACGCCAGGTGCGCCTTCCGTTCTTCCCGGATTGGGTGGTTCCTGAACCACCTCTCAGCTGCATACAACCACAAACCTACATCTCCCAAGCCGTCGAACTTGGGAAATTCTATCACTGGAAGTTTAGCTCTAAACACCAATTCCTCTTCGGTCTCATATAGAGGGTTATTGTATTCATACTTGCCTGCGTTCGGCGGCGACGGTTGGTTCACCGTGCCCTGATGGTAGTAGCTGCCCGCGGCTCGCTGCTGGGGAGGATAGGGCCAGTCGCCCGTCACCTCCTGGTGGTTCCCGCCGTACTCAGGTTTGGTCCCAGACCCTTGCTTAATGTCCCGACAACCTCGACCTCTGCCTCCTACTGCTCGCGGCGTAATCCACGGGGGGTACCCGTACTCCTGGCAACTGTCGAGACCCCTGCCCGACCCGATCCAGCTACTGTCCGCCGGTGGTTGACTCGACCCGGTTCGGTTCAGCCCGGTTCGACCCCGGCTCGGTTCGGTTCGGCCCAGTTGACCGCCCAGTGACCGGCCCGGTTTGGCCCGACTGCCGGTCCACCATCGCGCCCCATCTGGACTCGGGTCCACCCAGTCCTCTGGGTCACCAAAGCTCAGCTCCTCCTCCTCCCGGGGCCCAATCGGCCATGGCTCTTCTCCGTCGGGCCATGTCGGCCATGGCTCTCCTTCGTACCCCACCATCTTCTGTTTCCCCCGGGCCTTTTCATGGGTCGGGTCCGTCGGCGTCAGCAGCAAACTCGGTCCGCTGCAAATTGGTGCGGGCGCGCTCCTCGAGCCCTGATTTCCCGGCTCCCCGACGCGGCTACGCGGCATGGCCGAGCTCGCGATCAAGACTCGCGCCGCCCCAGGCTCACCACCGCCGCCGCCTCCACCGCCGCCGTGCGCCCAGCCGCCGCGCCGCCGCGAGGCGACTCCTCCTTGCTCGCCGCGTCGCCGCCCTCCTGGGTCGCCGCCCCCGCCGCGGCTGCTGCTACCGGTGCCGGCCCCATGGCCGTGCTCGCCGGCGGCTCCCGGTTCCTCAGAACCTAGGTTAGCACCTCCTGCATCATCGCTGCTAAGGCTCCGCAGATGTTTTCAGCCACGCTTTTGCCCATCTCTTCGATGGAAGCTTTGATCAGGTCGCCCATAGCTTCGATTGCCCCGATCAAGTCCTTCGAGGGCTCCGCTGCGCTCACAGTAACCTCCGTCAGGCTCTCCAATGATGCTGCCATCGCGTCATACTTGCTTATCGTCACGTCCTTGACCGTCACAACCTCCTTGTTCTGGCGCGGCGGCTGCTACTTGTCCGTAGGGTTCGACATCGTCAGAGTGCAGTGTTTCTTCAGAGAATCGGCACACCAGCCAGGCTCTGATACCATTGAAAGAGCACGGATCTAGGTGTGCGATTGGGGATCGTGATTGATATGAGAATTAGGGATTTGGGTGAGGTAGAATTTGGGAATTAGGGTTGAGAGAAGAGGATTCCGGTCACCGGGGTGGTGGCCGACGGGTTGGAGAGGGAGAGAGGGGGCTCGACAATGAGAGAGGGAGAGAGATTGAGTAGGGAATAATTCTGTTGTTATTGCTTAACCCTAACTTAGGCCTAATACAGAATATATATAAACCGACTAATTCCCTATAGCTACCCAAAGACTTAACCTAACCGATTTAACCCCAATAGTTTCCGAAATAGCCGACATAACATAAAACGTCTATATAACAAATAAACCCCCAATTAAGGACTATCTAACATAAGTTCAACAAAAAAAATTAAAAGTTTGGTAGAATTTGGACATGAACTTCTGGTTTACGATGATGACAATGGCAAGCTAATGGTGGCGTGGGAGGCTCCGAATTGTCTTAGTTCTAGTCTCGACTTCTTCTTTCTTAATCCTAATGATACTGTGCTTGTAAATGTGTCTGGTAATTTTATGGGAACTTGCGGAATCCACAAGCTCTAACACTCATTAAGCAGTCTATGAAGGATGATACTTTGTCTATGGGTTACTCGCGAATACCCGTTATCCATCTCGTACGGGTAATGGGTACCCGTTAATTCGTACGGGTTTGAAATATGTGATGGAGTTTCCTCTCCAAATGGAACTGGGTACCTATTTCAAATGGGACAGGTACTGCCCACCCCTATGTGGCTCGATCATGGGGCCTGAGATTCTTGCACCACAGAGACGGCGACGATAAAAATGGCCAAATCGCTGGATCTGTCGCTGCACATTCGCTCGCAGTTTTGTTGTTCTTGTACCATTGTCATCTCTTGCGAAAGCCCAATGCTATGTTACAACTCACAAGTAGTGATGTCAATTAAACTCATGACCGTGGATAGCCTCCCCTACCCCCCCCCCCCCCCTCCTGGGATCTAGTCAACGCGGGGAATCTTCGCATTGATTGTGTATCGGGCAGGTATGGGTAAAACCTACAAAATGTATGATGGGTATGTCGGGTATGGTTTTAGCATCCCATACCCATACTCGCCCCACCAAGATCATTTTTTCACATATAAAAAATTCTTTGATAAAATTGTAACCGTCAATGATAGTGAGGGTAAACTGGAAAAAAATAGTAGAAATGCAATTGAGTGGTCACCCAAATCAAAATCTAATTCATTTTCCTCAACTCTCATTTCACTCTTCCACTTTTTCTCTGGTGCCAACAAGATTATGTTTGTTAGTTATTACTTAGTAGATGTATTAGAGTAAGAGAATGATAATTTGGATCACATTGTACTCTATCTTGTAGAGTAATGTATGTTTTAGTATAAGATGCTTTTCAACCGTATTAAGAATTATTGTCTCTTTATCGACTTCATGATGTCATAAACCAGTTGGTCCCAATAACTCGAGTTGTTGGGAGAAAGTTATGCTGAATCTTATACTACTCTCTAACACGCCCCCTCAAACGAAAGCCAACCCATGGCCTTGAAGTTTGCACAAGCCCACCATACCATGTGCTTGAAAGACAACGGTTAATATTGGGGGTCGTGGAGATTCGAACACATGACCTTTCGGTTCTAGGCTCTAATACCATGTCATAAACCAGTTGGTCCCAATAACTCGAGTTGTTGGGAGAAAGTTATGCTGGATCTTATACTACTCTCTAACACATGATATAGTAGGTGCGTTTAACATTATAATTGAAAATTTACAGGTAAAATTTTATGTATTTATGATGTTGGAAGTATGGAGCGAGTATTATCCATGAATACCCGAAACCAACAATATAAGAATTGGTTTGCAAAACCTTTCCTGCATGGGTATGAAGCGGGTATAAATTTGGATATTTGAAATCGCCAAACCCCCCAAACCCGCCCATTGCTCACAACTGGCATGTGCCTCGGACGTTGGTCTTATGTGGATCAAACGGTTGGTCTTCAAGTAAGCGAACTGGGCTTTTATTCTTTTTCTTTAGTGGGTTTTTGCTTTACCAGTGGGGTTTCATGGCTAAATGGGCTCACCCAATTGGTCCCCAACACATCATTCGGTCTGTGTCTCCCTATCTCCCAAGCGACAAGTCCGGAGGAATTTCCCAAAACCGATCCGAACGCGGTAATAATAATATCGCTGAGCGATAAAAAGGGTGAGAAACTTTGTGATTATTTAGATCTACAAAACGAGGATTGGGATGAGTAGAGCAGAGGTGCGAGCGTGGGGCGATTTGTGTTCAGATCTGTTGAAATCTATCTACGGCAACCTCCATCTGGTCCACGCAATCGAATTTGGATCAGTATGCAAGACCTGGCATCAAATCCACGCAGCAGCGCTGTCCCATCCCCAACCACGACCGCCGCCGCCCCATGGAGGTGTCTCGTTTATAGATATCCCGTGCTGGGAGACTCGCGAGATGTTGCTCCGGAAACAGGCACATGTGGTTTACAGCTGGCCCTGCGGGTGGTGGCTTCTGACCTCCGGCGACCTTAACATCTTCGCCTGCTTTAATCCCTTGTTGCCCTGGCCCTCCAGTTATATCCCTCTTCCCCAAGCCTTTCTCGGACAGAAGGTCTTGGAAGACACCAGCCGCCCGGTATGGCCAATTACAGCAGCCTTCTCTGGGGATCCAATTAAGGAGGAGGACTGGACCATGATCCTCTTCCATAACGTCAGCTGTTTCTACACGTACCGCCGCAGCGAGGGTCGGTGGTGGTCCTACCATTACAAACACTTGGAAGGTCGGGATTGCGTGGGGATTGGGCATAGGGACCAAACTTTTTTTTCTCTGTTCAACACCGGAGACGTCTTGGTGCTCAGAACTGACAATCCTGGCTACAAGCACTGCAAGTGGAGGATGATGTTAGCAACTGATACTTCCCAAAAACTACTGCCTCTGTGGGGGGATTGTCTCCGTGTGGTGCTCGTATCTGATGGGGAACTTGATGATCGGGTGGTGGTCAGTTGGGGGCGGACAGATGGCTCCAGCTTCCGGCTGCTTAGTGTGGACAGAGATTTTAACAATCGCGGGGATGAAACCAGTACTATTGTTGCAGTTGGAGGAAGGTGGATACAGGGGCTCGGTCCTGAGGATATGTGGCTACCGGAAAACCGTTTGAAGAAGGTACAAGGGCGGCCAGCAGAGGAGGAATTGGTTCAGAGAAGCCATTCACCTAAAGGTTCAATCTTTAGGCTACTTTGTCGATGGTGTGCACGTATTTGTGCGGTCAGAGATCAGCACTAGACTAGATCAGAGCAGTGAATTTCTCTATCTGGCGCACTGTTTTATTCAAGTTTGTTTTGTATTGTTTCGTTTCGTTTCGGGAAGTCACAAGCTTATGGTTTTCAGTTTTATTGCAAACCATAAAAGATATGTATAAGGTCGATGCTCTGCTCTGCTCGTTCTGTCTAGATGAAGGACTTTCTTATATTAGTCAATTGGTATTCTTTTTCACCTTAGCTTATTTCACTCCAAAAAGAGCTTAGCTATGATTTTGATGGTGAACAACAACTTGTTCTGCCTTGGTTGAATTTCGTGTTGTCGAGAGGGCATGTAGTAGGTGTATCTATTGACTGAGGCAGGAGGGACGTCAAATCTGCAAGCAGCTAGGTTCCTGAAATAGTTCAATAGAGGCATTAAGCATATCATCCGTGAAGTGGCTAGGAGGTTCATACTAATTCAAACATCTTCATTTTCAACTTCCAAGTTCAAACCGGATCAATCTCGATGGTAAAGATTACGAATGAAGTGGAAAAGAAAGATGCACATATTCATAAGGCGGAAGTCAGATTTGAAATGCAAATGACAAAATCTGAGAAAGGGGGTCTTTCGGTTCTAGGGGCCTCTGGTCTCTTGTCGTGCGACAACTCTGCAATCGTTGAATTACCCTCAGGCCCCAGCTAGTGATTCAGTCACGAAAGACACGGTGCAATTTCGATCTCTGTTCCCACTCTCTGATTCTGGTGGGACTCCTTAACTGTTGTACAAGTGACTCAAGATGTTGTGTCCAGTGTGACACTACATTTACAGACTCGAAACGGATTTGGAAGATAAATATTCCAATTCATAGGACCCAATTTGTTGTAGTACTCACTCACATTACAATTCCTTGTTTGCAGGCAGATATTAATGCTCTAACATGAGCTAGACGAATTGAGTCAGCTTGGTCTTACTACCCAGACCTGACCTGTCCTACGACGGGTTGGGTCAAGACTCGTCCCATTAGTAGACGGGTCAGGTTTGACCTTCTCCAAAACAGGGTGGGTCGGGCCAGTTTTTCCATCCCTACATCCTACTGCTACTTGGAATTGTGCCCTCTGAAACATTGATGGCGACTCCTTGATTGTTTGTACTGAACATAGGAAGTGAGCTCACTTAGCTTTGAAAAGGAGGCGATATTCAAGCACAGCCTCGTAGGATAGGGATGTTCTTCTTGATTTTATTTGTTTGCTTGTGGCTAACGAAGCAAGTAGCAAGTCGTGCAGGTGCAAGTTGAATTGATGTCAGCGTCCTTAGCTTGTGGATAATGCATATTTTATGAGTGATTAGAAATGAATGAAGTATAATATTTGACCCCCTATCGTTTCTCATTAATATTTTAGGCAAAATACACTTCTATATCTATAACTTTCACGTTTGTGACAAATATATCCATAACTATCGAAATACACGAAATACCCAGAAAATTGTACTATCGTGTGACAAATCTATCCATTCCCGTTACAAACTTTAACGCCGTTTGTTACGGCGTCAGTAAATATGACGGAATAGTGAGTAGGACCATACCCATCTCCCACCTAAGATCGATGTCAGCAAATTTTTCCACGTGGACGCCATGTCAGCAATTCCCCCCCCCCCCCCCCCCTTATACCCTACACAGTCGAGGACTGCCTTCCCACCCCCTTTTTCTCAAACTCGATTTAGGGTTCCATCGGCTGCGCTGGAGAATAGTTTGCTGCCCGTCGCGCCACAGATCCAACGGTTCCCTCCGACAGCAGCCTCACCGCGCCCCTAGCCGTGTCCCTGGCGGCGCCTCCACGCTACAGATTTAGGGTTTCACATTCACCTGTCTAATCGGCTGCGCTGGAGAAGAGGTTGCTGCCCGCCGCCGATCCAAGGGTTCCCCCCGACAGCAGCCCTCCACGCTACATATTTGACTTTTAGCCTTCTCAATTTCCAGCGTCACAAAGGGTTGGGTTGGAGATGTCAAAGCGGGGCTCTTCCTCTGCGACAAGCATCAGTGGTGATGGCCTCATTTGCTGCAAGCACAACATTCCCGCCGTAGTCAAAACATCTGGTACTAATGATAACCCAGGCCGACGCTTCTATGGATGTCCATATTGGAAGGTAAGGGTGAAATTATGGTAACGAAGAATGTTGTTGTTTGAGGGGTTGTTTATTAATTGGATGGTTGTCATTGGGCAGGATGTGAAGAAGAACTGTCGCTTTTTTAGGTGGGCGGAGATGAATGATGATGTTTGCGAGGACACAAATATTGAGAGGTTAATACTGCAACTAGAAGAGAGTTTGAGCATTGCTGAGTCTAAGGCAGAGAGGAGGAAGAAGGAGAAGAAGAGAATAGTTGAAGAAGGAAGGAAAGTGAATGAAGATCTCCGTGCAATTCGGTTTATGTTAACCGTTATTGTTGTATTGAATGCCTTCGTTCTTTTTGTTGTGTGGAGCAATCAATTTGTGATTTAGAAGTAGTAGGGTTTAGATAAGTGGTCATGATGTTTGTTGTAGAATTGTTGAACAATATAACTGTAATGCTATCTTCAATTTGGTCTTCTTAAGTAGTTTGATCAAGAACAATATAATTCCAGAATGTTGTTTAATGTCCAGAATGTTGGAAATGAAGTGGTAGTTGCAATAACAAACATCAAGAACCATTCCTGATTACTACAAAAGGAGTACATCATAACCATTCACACCAAGTTAACTAACCATTCCTGGATTACAAGATGTTTTAGAACATAACCATCCTAACAAAGTGCCCCATTATAGAACATAACCATCCTAACAACGTGCCCCATTAGTTACAAAACCATCCTAACAAAGTGCCCCATTAGTTACATTAGTCGATTTCAAAGCTTCCTTTCTGAAGTCATTACATGGGGGCTGACAAAAGTAAATCGACTCAATATGCCTCCGTCTAAGGTTGTGTGACAGGAGGCTGACTTCCTTGGACATCCACCACTGTTGGCTGACTTCCACCCACTGGACGACCATTTGCTCCGTTCAGCTGGAAGAACAAATATGTAATCAACAACATAAACAACAATTTAAAAGCATCAAATGACTATAGACCACTAGTCTTACCCTAACATATGTATTTCCAGTGGTCTCATTCACATATACACCGATTCCAGCTGTTGCAACTCGCATCTCGCGTGCAATTGTCCTTCGATCACCAACATTTAACCTCACATGCTACATAATGCATCCAATCAACCTCACATAACACATTCTTCATAACAAGTTCAATTCGATTCATACACAATCTTATATACCTGTATTCCACTCCCTTGGTTTATAGGACAAGTTCTTGCATTGTGTGTCGCTGAACCACACTTCGAACAATGACCCACCCTTGGCCTCTTTCCGGTGTTATGAGCTGTTGGCGGAGTAGTTGGCTGTGGCGTTGGCTGAGCAGTTGAACCGCGAGTTCTCCTCGATGTAATTATGTTTCCCTTTCCAAAAAAGCAAATCACATTCAGAAATATAAATCAAGTTCAGCAATATACATTGTGCAAGACAAAATTAAATAACATTCACCTGTCTCACGGGGGCAGCATTTGAAACAGGCTCTTTACAGGTCCGTGCATTATGCCCCTCAGCTCCACACTTGCTGCAGTGGATGACAGTTCCCCTCCTCGACACTTCTTCACCAATTCCATGAGCTTGCGGCCGAACCTCAAGCTCGTGAGCAGCTTTCCTCCGGTTCTTCTTTGGCCTTCCAGGTTGCGCCTTTGCTTGGGAGGGAATACTGGATAACCAGTGGCTTCAGGCCATGCCTGTCTTCCATCCAAGCAAGGGATGCCAACCTTATAGCCCTCCCTCGCATGAGTCGCATGATATGAAACATGGACGTAGTCGTCCACATCCTTCCTCAGGTGTGTGATTGCCGAAACAACGTGGCAACATGGCAAACCGCTCAGAGACCAGTACCCACAAGTACATGTCTTAGTTTGGAGATCAACTATGTACCCTGAATTACCCATCTTCACCTCACATTTCAAATCCAAGGTTTGCTTAGATGTGCACAACCTAGCAAACTCCTTCTCTTTTTCTACCTTCTTTCTAATTCTCGGACACAACAAATCAGTCGTAGCAGATAACAGGTTAAACTTGATTACAACTCGATCCATCATGTAACCCCTAATCCCCTCGAGCATATCTATGATTCTCATTCCCCTATACTTAACAATCGTTCCATTCCAGGTTTCACAGATATTACTCTCCACCGAGTCACACTTAGGTAAATGAGATAAGAAGGATCGGCAAAAGTATCTAGGTTCTTGGTCCATGAAGTCTTTAAAAGGTGTACTAAGTGGGTCATTACCTTCAATCTCCTCCAATTCAGCAGTTGCCTTCTTCCAATCAACTTCATTGCAGGCATAGACGCCTTCCAGAATACTTTGCGGACCCGATCTGTCTTGTTTTTAGATTTCCAGTTTGCATATACATGCCTTGCACACTTCCTATGCTCCGCATCTGGCAATAGGTCACGTAGAGCATCAACCAATCCCTAACACATAAGATAATTGTATAAGCAGTTAGCAATTTTTACTATGTATTAAGTCAGATAATAGAGCATCAACCAATCCCATACTCTTACCTTTTGTTGATCGGATATGACAGACCAGCCCCTTCCATCGCGTAAGTCAAGCTCCTGAGACAAGATGTTCACAAACCACCTCCATGAATTTGAATTTTCACCCTCCACAACTGTCCAAGCAATTGGGAACATTTGATTGTTCCCATCCTTCCCTACAGCAGTAAGCAACATCCCTTTCACCTCTCCCTTCAAAAAGCAGCCATCCAAGCCAAACATCGGGCGACAAGCTAAAAGAAATCCGTCTCGTAGGACTGAGAACCCAACATACAGCCTCTGGAAGAATACCGTCTCCTGTGTAGGCTGCGGTTCAACCTCCAAAACAAATTTCCCCTCTCGATCCCGCTTAAGCAATTCAGCAATATAACTCCTTATACCATGATACTCATCCACTAAAGAACCACTTAACATTTTAACTGCTTCCACCTTAGCCCGGTAACATGTTCTCTTTTTCACCTCCATATTGTGCTTCAACTTGATTTCTGCCATAATCTGATCAGGACTCCACTCTGGATTGATTCTAAATCTGTCCAGCATATCAGATGCAATCCACTTGGGCGTAACTTGATTGACACGTAGGTTGCGATTACAAGAGTGCAGCTGTCCAACCTTCCTAACCATGAAGATGTGATTCCTCCTAAACCAGCTCGCATAAACCTTCCATTTGCACCTCTGATCCTTGCATATAACCTCTTTTCTATCCTTCTCACTCCTTTTCCATCTCAAGCATGCCCCTGCTGCTACGGAATGCAGTACAACAACATTCTTAAACTGATCCACACTGTCGAACTTGAGACGAGGAGTGAACTGGAATTGTTTATGATCACACTGAGGATCGTAACGTGGTGCATCAGCGAATGGCTCAGCATCACCATCGTCAGACAGATTGCCCCTCACATGATTAGAATCTTCTGACAGTCTATAGCTGGAATGCTGAGAAGTTTCCCTTCTTTCCTCCTGGGCATGAGGAGCTTCAACAGATTCGGCTGCTTGCTCAGTTCTGGCAGCGCCTTCACCTTGTAATTCACCATCAATCTGAACTTGAGGAGCAATCTCCTCATCAGTTTCATCCTCGCATCCCTCTTCAAACTCATCCATTTGATCAACCTCTTCCCCGTGACAATCAGCCCTTGCCTTAACTTTCCTTTTCCTCATCTCACCATAAGCTCGTAGATTAGCCCTTGCCTCATGGTACTCGTCGTCCGACGTATCTGCATCATCGGAGTCATACACATGTACCAGGTCACGAGCAACGGAAGCAACCCCATCCTCTGCTGGCCAGCTAGCATCCGAGTCTGCTGGTTGGTTTGGATCATGCTCTCCTACCAGCTCCTCCCATGAATTAGCCATCTGGAGAGAAATAATACGATTTATGTAGGGATAAACGACAAAGCAACTAATTAAGTGATTAACCTAATCTAAACAATTTTTAATTCACTAACAAACAAATTCCACACACAACCATTCACCATTATTATATGCGAAAGGTTTTACTACCAACCACTCAATTACTATTGTACCCAGGATTTGGAAGTGCTGACCTTCAAATTTCAGGGGCAAATCAGCGACACAAGAGAGGGAAGTGGTCCCTGTTCGAATCTACTATGTCGCTTTCCAACCTTTAAAGCAAGCTTCGACAATTGAAAGCCACAACACAATAAACCAAATAAGAACCTTTTGCCCACAATTGAAAGCCACAACCCAAGTAATTGAAGGGTACCCAGTGCTCACCAGCTTCGACAACCGAAGAGAAAAGAAATCGTCGATTGCTGGTTGCGATTAGGGTTTTCGGAAAAACCCTTTCTCGGCGGTCCTAGGCTTCGACGGTGCCTTTGCCATGAACAGGACGCTTGGGTTTCGTCGGGAAACGGCCATCGTCGGTCTATTACCTCGGAAGATGCATGCACGACAACATCTGGCAAAGGCGGCGACGGCGGGGGATGGAACGAAATAGGGCGGGACCTTCAAATTTCTGGGTAGTAAGGGCGCCGATCGGAATAGGTGATGTGGATTTTGGGGATAGATCGACAGGTGTTGAGGGAAGGGAATGATGGGAAGAATACCTCGTCGACCGTCGTGGTCGGAGGGAAGAAAGGGAAGAAAGGGAGATGAAGGAGCGAAGGGAAAATCTGGAGAAGAAAGTGAAAAAGCGTCGATACCGTATTTTTATCCTTTCACGTTTTTTTTTCCACGTAGATTAGTGGGGATGCTAAAACGCCAACTCAGCCTTCCCGTCAGTACAGTCACCCAGTTACTTCACACCGTTAAATGGAAGATCGAAATTGGGTATTTCGTGTATTTCGATAGTTATGGATATATTTGTCACAAACGTGAAAGTTATGGATATAGAAGTGTATTTTGCCAATATTTTACTAATACTTAAGAAATGAATACTACAAGTGATAGCATAACATTTTGAACATGCAGAGAAAGAGCCACAAAGAAAACAACTACCACATCGAGAGAAATGGAAACCTCAAATACTTTCTTCTAGTATATAATACTACTAGAAAATTTGAGCGGCTCGGCCTAATTCGTGCTACGAAACAAAAAGAAGCAAATAGTTTAGCCATTATCCATTGAAGTCTTTTGGATGTATTCATTTAGTTTCAAATTTCAATTGAACCTTGTAATTATTTGCAACTAGAATTAATACCCACAGCTACGTCGCGGGAACAGTTAGTCGTATTTGGCATATTTAGAAGTAGTTAATTCATTACGAAAATAGTTAGAAATTATAAAGCAAGTATAAATTTTTTGTTTAATAGGTTTCTTGTCATGCAAGAAGTCGAAAAGAGTTGCCTTAAGGCTCATGTAAGCTTTTAATTAGCTTGTAAGTTCCATAGTGAACCTACGCCCAAGGAAATATCTCTTTACAGACTGAACTCATTATGAAGTAATCTTAAAATTATGGGGGGAAAGTCACAAAAGTACTCTTCTACCTAGAAAATTGTTATTTGAAATAGTGGAAGTAAACAAATAAACGGTGCTCCAAATTTGTTATCATTGTATCAACAAAAATTGTTAGTCGTCTATATCATTCAATTGTAATACCCTATCTATTTACGATCTATCTATGGAGAAAAAAAAAAAGAGAACTAAGATTCAATGTTTACTAAAGAGAACTAAGGTTACTTTGCTCTTTCATTCAAAAGTCTACAAAACAACACAACCTTTATAGCCGATGAGTCAAACTAACTAAAACATCATAGTAAGTAATGGAAGTCCAAGCTAGACTACATACCTGCCCCACAAACCAAACCCACATTAACACTACACAACAATGTACAGTTTAGGGAAAAGTATAACTAAAACAACCTAACTATAGTCACTAACATAATTTAGTTATTAAACCAACTACCATAAACAAAGCAACATATTGCTCATAATCCATGGCTGGCCAGTTCGAAAACCCCATACCTCCAGAACACGTAAAAACAAATGAATTAAGAGAGTGAGAGGGTTGGACGCTCCTCTGTGTGCTCATACTGAAAAGAGCGTGGTTCTATACACTATAAACAACATGGCTGTACAAAGAGCCACCATCAAGGGCAGCTACGTACCCTTGAAAGTTGAACCCTCATTGCCACTGCATTTGCACACTAAAAAATAGAAAAACAATTAAGAAAAATGCGGAAGAAATCAGAATCAATATTTCTTTCCAAAATCCATTGGTTCCCATTCCATTACCCCATCAAATATGGTGTTTCTTTTGAGTGATTCCATGGCCTGAGAGGCGTAATTGATAGCCAGCCAGTCTCATTCTAGATTGGCCTTTCCCACCCCTGCTGATGTTGTGCAGCGACATAAAAGAGAAGAATCTCAGAATGGAGAGTAGCTTGCTGATGGTGATCCAGCAGCATTTCTTCTGCCATCTGCAGAATTGAACATTGTTTAATAGCAAGCAAAAACAAATGAACTTGTCTAACAAACTACTTAACCACGCAATTGCAGGGATTTCATGATGACAACACAGGTCAAGAGGAAAATTAACTAAAGGAAATGCACAGTTTCAATCTAATGTGTTATTCAGATTTGGTGCTTCACTCTTAATTGGGAAATCATACTTCTAATCATAGTAGAAACTACAGGGATAAAGTTGTATCATAAGTTCTTTTAAGATTCTAAAAGGATGTTACGAAGCACCAACAGGTAGAATCTTACCCCTAGCTTCTCTAAGAATCATATAACAATCAGTGTGTAGGCATAACAAACATAGAATTAGAGTTGTAGTTCAAGAATCAATGAATCATAAACATAAACAGTGTGATTGGCAATCATACTTCCAGTCACATACTAACCGACTACATCATATTGAAATTCAAGAACTAATTTTCCTTCACAAATCATGTCCTCCTGGCTCCTGCACACAGCAGGCTTACTGAATGGACAGGTGGTTATTACTCTTTCCAACTATAAGCACAGTTATACAAATACCAGATGGTTGTATGGTTTTCTTTGTGTCTAAACAAACTCTCATTAAACAGTCTAACCCAATAATAATGAAAGGTTAGTGCACCAAGCAAGTTTTTCTTGTTCTCTTCTTCGCAGGCTCAACTTGTTTCCCATTGCAAATTCATTTTATAGCTGGTAAACCCATATAAAAGAGTTTTAAGGAAAAGAAAACCATCAGTAGATAGTTGAACACATAAGAGACTTACTGCACATAGTTTGTAACCAAAGAGAGTGAAGTCCTGTTGCTATACCCGGGCAACATTTTTAGTCTGGTTGTCGGTTCTCACAGGAAACTATTGCAACCACAGATCTCATGGTAGCTGAACTGCTCAAATGCAGCTGTTCTGGTGTTCTCCCACTTCCTGTAGCAACAGTGCAACACAACATGACAAAATTTGTTAGATTATGAACAATCCATTCAATAAAAGGGTATACCCAATATAAAAGACGGAACCAAAACAATTTTGAAGGACCCATTCACTCGATTCAGAGAGATTGGGTAGCGAAATCATCGGAAAAATCTTCTCCCAAATTGGTAAAGGAAAAAATTCCTAGAAATGAAAAGAATGAGGCGTAAGAGAAACAACGATGAGATATAATTATAACGAATGGAAGTTGTGGAGAAAGCAAAAGACAGCAAAACAAAATCGCTATGAAGTATAGTAAAATTCGAGTACTCTTGGAGGTAAAGGAGTCCTTGAGTGACCCCTTAAACGATCCTAACTCTCTTGTTCCAGTCCAACTGGTAGCTACTCGCAGGATCTGGCCATCGAAATTCATCAGCAATTCATCAGTAAAATTCGAAGCTGGAGTGGCTCTCATGGGCGTCGGTACGAATTCTGGGTTTTCGGGTGGTTAGTCAGATTCCATGGGAGTGGTTTCCCATAAACTCTTCCTAGCGTTACTACCCTTCATCCTATACCACTCGAGATGTCATCTCGCGTCTTCCTCCTCGAAGTCAAACTCCACACCCAGCGGCACGATATCATCCTGACCTAAACAACGACGCCGTCGGCTGCTGATCCGTTACACTGCCATCGACGATAACTTGAGATCTAGTCGTCGGGACCTCAAATGAAGCATTTAGATGCATCTGTCGATAATGATTGCCGAACCGGAGAACTGGGGGTGATGAGTGAAGTCTAATCCTCCTAACGCTGCTTCCGTTGCTATCAAAGAGGCAACGGTTCATCAAAAGTCGTCGCTCAGAGGAGGAGGAGATGGTGGTGCAGGTTGACTCCAACGATGACAGATTCATCCGCTGACGACTGCCCTTGAATGCCGTAGAGGAAGGTCTCTGAATCCTATAACTGAATTGCACGATGAAGCTTCCATGAGGACATCCAGACCTATTTCTACTGGTAAGATTCACGGTGGTCAGGCGATGGGTGGAAGAAAGGGTTGGCTGAAGAGCAGGTGAGGAAATTGAGAATAGAGAAACAAAGAAATTAAATAGGAGTTGTAGCTGAAATTGTGATGGTCGAGCTAGAGAAGAGAAGTCTCTCTCAATCCAGAGGAGTAAAGTGAGGACCGTACAAATGCATGGGCGATGGCGTGTTTAGCAGTTGTAGTTGTGAAGAGTTCGCCACTTAAAGAAGCAAACAGGAGTTGTCAGATACGTGATATGATTGAATTGCAGATTTTGGGACTGAGGGTGAAAGGAAAGGGAAACAGAAGCATGTGCAGCTGCGAGAGTGGGTAAAATAAAGTGGAGAAAATTTTGGTGGAGCCGGCTGCGCGTAGAAGGTTTTTCCGGAGCTGGTTGAAGAAGGTTTTTTCACAACACGACAAACAATGAAACAGTAGAGAAAATTTTGGGCCAATAAAGTGTAGTCTGCTATTATATATAAGATAATAATTGGGGTGTGCCTACGTTGAGATGCATGTCACCGTGACTTGCACTTTCCGGTCGACCTCGTATAGGATCCGGTCGACCTCATATAGGATTCGGTCGACCTCATATAGGATCAGGTTGACCTAATCTGTTGTTTCAGTGTAAAAACAGTTCATGGTGCCTACTTTAGATATTCATATCATACAATTGGCTAGATCGAAATTGAAGACTAATGACTTGTTTTGAAGCTGAAGTGTCCCTCTACATATTGAAGTGGAAGAGAGCTCGATAGGAAGTCCAGAAGACCATTTTTGAACCTTATCAAAAGACTATGCCAAAACAGGGAAACTCCCTGGAAATGGCTAAGTCTGGAAACGTGTTTGTGAAGCCTATTTTGGAGCTCAATTCGAGAAGCATGAATGCGAGTCGAGTCCAAGAGCCTCTACCACGTTAAATTAGGTATGTTTTTATACAATTCAAGGCATTGGATGAAAGATTGGATATCTGTAAGGCTTCAAACAAAAGGGCCGAAGTTGCTACGAAGGCTGTTTTTCTGGCAGACTTCGAGCACAAGCAAGCTACCAGAAAAACAACCTTCGTAGCAACTTCGAGCCTTTTGTTTGAAGCCTTAAAGATATTCAATCTTTCATCCAATGCCTTTCCTTTGTATAATAAAATACGTAATTTAACGTGGTAGAGGCCCCTGGATTTGACTCGCATCCATGCTTCTCAAATTGAGCTCCAAAGTAGGCTTGACAAACACGTTGCCAGACTTAAGCCATTTTCAGGCAGTTTCCCAGTTTTGGCATAGCCTTTTGGTCAGGTTAAAAAATGGCCCTCTGGACTTTCTATTGAGCTCCCAAGTACTTTAATGTGTAGAGGGACACTTCAGCTTCAAAACAAGTCTTTAATCTCCAATTTCCATCTAGCCAATTGTAAGATATGAATCTCCAAAGTAGGCACCATGAGACTGTTTTTACATTGAAACAACAGATTAGGTCGACCTAATCCTATATGAGGTTGACCGAAAAGTGCATGTCACCGTGACATGCATGTCATCGTAGCAAAGTCCTAATAATTGAAGTTTAGAAAGAGAAAGAAGAAACTAACAGAAGGAGTATGATTGCCTCCTTTTAATTTTATTATTTTAGTTATATATTGTAACAAATGGAGTTACATATATTATTGATAAAAAAAAGAGTTAGAGACATGTGTTCGTAAATTTTCTAGTGTTCTTTGTTGAACAGAATGTCAAATGATTTAAATGGTTGAGTCGGCAAGCAAGTAATTTGAAGTTCAATAATATGATCGAGGTCCAACTTGTTTACCTGTTCTATACATTCTCTAAATATATGTATATACAAATAAGAAAGTAATTTAAAAGTTTTGTAATTCCACATTTAAGTGTGTACATCTACTATCTCTATCTATCTATCTATCTATCTATCTATCTATCTCTACTCTACTATCTACACATAATATAATACACCGAAGGGAAAAACCGGAGCCCCATTTCAAATTTCCTGCAACGAGAGTGAAAGTAGGAAGGACATTTTGGTCTTCACAATTACTTTTTTTATTCATTAAAAAAGTATGTACTGGGATTCGAACCATGACCATTTTAAAGAAAGGCAAGGATCATAACCAATCACACTAAGTACATTTATTATATTCTTTTAAATTAAAAACATATAATAGCAGGGTGGAAAAAACTCTTCCCCCATTTCAAATTCCCTGTTCCATGAGCGTTTGTAGGAAGGGTAAAATAGGGAGTGTCAATTTTTTTCTCTTTCCTCTATGGAACGGGCCAACTTACCGTACACATGCGGATTTAAACGAGTCCAGGAGTGTCAATTTTTTTCTTTATACCCTTTTATTTATCCGTGGTGATAAAATATATATGAAAAGGCAAAAATAATACTCCTTTTTATTGTTAAAAATAAAAAATTTAACAATAGACTAATGCATGGTATCTAATGGGCTAACCGCTAACCATAAAATAAAAGAGTTGAATGGGCCTGATCTACATGGGATTTGGTCATCAAGTAAAACAAATGAACATCATGGGGTTGCCATTCTAAAACAAGCTATTTTCTCTGGCATAATATATATTATGCTATTATTTTATATCTTAGTGGCTAAAATATAATGTATTTTAAAGTTATTCAATGGTTCAACCTCGACCAACCCAATTAGTCCAATTTTTATCATTTCAAATATATATTTTATAATTATTTGACATCATAATGATCAAATTATAGTGTATTTTATAGGGAATCGTTTGGTATTTGTTAGTAAAAAACTAAACATAAAAATCTATTTGGTTATTTTAAACATTAAAACGATCCTCAACATTTTCAGTTCCTTTTGAATTTATATGGTTTTATTCCCGAATAAGTGATGTGCAAATGGCGAATTGTAGTCGTCTTTTTTCTTTCACTATTTTTTTATTTTCAAATAGAAAGTTTAAAAGTAAAGAATAATTAGAATTTGGCATGGGTTGGTCAAACAGGTTGAATTTCAAGTTTTGGCCCATTTGTTTTATGCATTGCAAATTTATTAGCATGTTGATGGAAATGGCTTGGAAAAAAGACATATAAGTTGTATCTTTGCAGAAATGTCCTCAAATGTTTGAATGCTTTGTGAATCAGGTTCTGTGACTTTTGTGATGGTGTATGTGCTTGACGATTGCTCGATGTTGTAACTTCTTAATTTAAGAGTAAATCTTTTGACTTTCCCTATGAGTTGTGATACCAGTTCTAGTGGTTGCAGCATGTTGTCGTTGTTGGCCTGTAAAAGTTGTTCCGCCGTGATGCTAAATACCTTTCCTTCTTTTTTAACAAATTGTGTAGTAGTGCTATGAAACAGACCACCCATGAACGCTACGCTTATTATGTTCTGTTCTTACTTCCGGTGGTGAGAAATTTTGAATTGAGAATCATATTCGCCTACCGCACTGTGTCTGGTTGGTGGCTGCTTACTGTGCTCTCTAGAGTTATGAAACAGACTACCCATGAACTTTACCCTTAAGAGTTCACAACTTTGCGAAAAACCAAATATAGGCAATCAAAGGTGGTGGATGTGTGATGATTTTTTATGGCTTAATTGTTTGTGAATTAGATATCTGATCTTTGTATGATTAGGGGGATGTTTGCTTAACAGAATAATCCATTTTAATTCATGTTTATTTTTAACATGAACTTTAGTAACTCAAAACCTTCGAGACACATATCACCTACTGCATTGTATCATTTTGCCTGGTGATAGCATCGTATTTGCACGTGTTTTCACTCGGATTTCTTGTCCATTTTGGCTCGAATTGATTGTTGCTTGGCCTATTTTTACGCTAGGTTGTGTTGTTTTGCCATATTTCAGGTCCTAGCAACTACAGAGGTGCATAGGCGCAAGTTTCAGGTCATTCGGAGGTCAGATGGCGAATCACAGAACGAATTACGGGCAGCCCCTGCCAAATTACGACCGTAATTGGTCAGGGCATGCCCGTAAAACAATTGCCGAGCCTTTTCCCCAGAATTTCCTCTCGGTGATAAAATTACGGGCAAGACTCCCAAGAATTACGACCGTAATTCCCAAATTACTGGCGGTAATTGTGAAATTACGGGCGTATCTTCTCCTCCTTCAGCTTAATTGAAACGTGCGTTTTGGGGCGAATTACGGGCAGGACGTGATTACGGCCGTAATTCAGCCCGTAATTCGCCCAGAGTCGGGTTTTTGAGGCCAGAATCGAGCCAAGGAAGGGGAGATCGAATTTCTTGAGCAAAAACAGAGCCCTAGAGAGAGAAAGTGCGAAGAACTCACCCTAGAAGCCATCTTGGAGCTGGGTTTCATCAAATCAAGCTTGGAGATCGTCCTAGGAGTGGAAATCATCATCCCGGAGCAGATTTTCCTCATCATTATGAGTATGACTACTCCGATTACTGTTTTCTTTTCTCTCTCTATGGAGTAGAACCTCTCTCTCACTTGGGGATGAAGAACCCTAGTTCTATGTGTTAGGGGATTGATTGTAATGACTTGGGATGATATTACTGTTTGATTATAATCGAATGATGCATGTTTATTGAGTCAATTGAAGTCTGATCAACTTTTCCTGATTCCTACTGCAATCTGAGATAGATAGAATCTGATTAGGTTGCTAGAGTCTCATCATTCGATAGTAGGAGACTGGTTATACGAGAGTTAGCCAGTTTACTGCTTTGTACTGGAATCTAATTCCAGTAGTGAATTTCTGTTCTTACTGCTTCAGCTTTCTATCCCGGTGAAGACTAGTCGTCTGCCGGGTAGTTAGACTGAGAGGGCTTGGTCAGCTTAAGAGATTCCAAGCTACTGCCGGATCTTCCGCAGTCTAATCAACAGTAAATCAACCCAGGGTAAATTGCAATTGAGACCTAACTAAGGAGCTAGGGGGATTCATTCCCGAGTGACTCTTTCCTGCTTAAGAAAACCGAATAATTTCCTGCTTTATTTCTGCTTTTAGTTTAAACAACAATCACTTACTCTAGTTGGCTAGATAACAGAGAATCACTGAGTAAGCAGTAGATCTAGACCCCGGGTTGATAATATAACTTGCCTGTTACTGCATTCCCGGTCTGCGATTACACTTGGTCGCAGATTGGTGTTGTGTTTTGGCGTGTCAAGTTTTTGGCGCCGTTGCCGGGGAACCCTCTAGGTTATTGGGGAAACGTGAGAATTTGTTACTCTAGCTTTTATTTTCTGCTTTTTATTTCTTCCACCTGTGTGCCTTCACGGGTTGTTTCTGCTGATTGTGTGCAGGTAGTGCATGACCCGTAGCCAGTCGGGAGATCTACTACCACTAGACCAGGAGCTTGAACGAACCTGCAGAAACTTCAAGCGGGCTCTAAAGGCGCGACTGGCTGCGGAGGAGGCGCTATCACAGCTGCAGTTAGAGGAGGAAGAAGAAGAGATGGCTGAACCAGGGAACCATGCTGTGATCCCCGAGGAGCAGACCATGGGCTCCTACTCGACCGCTAGGGCTGCGGACATGAGGTCACCCATTCAGCACCCTCAGGTCCCAGCCAACAACTTTGAGGTGAGCACCTCCGTGATCACCATGCTGCGCGGTTCAGTAGTGTTCCGTGGTAAGGAGGGAGAGTGCCCTCGATCACATCTCAGGCGATTCCACGAGCTCATCGATGGAATCAAGATCAATGGGGTACCAGCAGATGCCATCCAGCTGAGGTACTTCCCATTCACTCTGGAGGGGCAGGCCAAGGAGTGGCTAGACACTCGATCTCCGGGCTCCATCACCACGTTCGCCAACCTGGCGGACAAGTTCCTCACCCGCTACCATCCTCCATCCAAGACAGCTGACCTGCAGAAGCAAATTACACATTTTGCTCAGGATGAGGATGAGACCATCAGGGATGCATGGGAGAGGTACAACAGTCTTTTCCTCAGGTGTCCCAATCATGGTTTCAACGATGCGTTCAAGGTGGGCACCTTCTATCGCGCCCTCTTCCCGGAGGACAAGCAGCTGATCGATTCGGTTTGTGGCGGGAACATGCTGACCAAAACCCCGCCACAGCTGAATCAACTCTTTGAAGAGATGGCGGAGAATGGTTATGATTGGGGCACTGCCAGGAGATCGAGGAGAGCACCAGGCCGGGGTGTGCATGCTGTGGGCACCCAGTCATCTGATTTGGTGCAGGTAGTATCGAAGCTGGTCTCAGCTATCGATCGTTCCGGGATGATTCCAGGGACCGGACAGCAGCAGGCGATGCTCTGCCAGTGGTGCGAGAGCACCCATCATATGGTAGAAGACTGCCAGGCGATGAAGGAATCGACCACGCCCCAGGAGCAGGTGAACTTCATCAACAATGTCAGGCGCAATGACCCCTACAGCAACACGTACAATGAGGGGTGGCGCCAGCATCCTAACTTCTCCTGGACTGGGCCAAATCCCAGACCACCAGCTCCACAGGGACCATCGGGCTTCCAGAGGCCACCATATCAGCCCAGACAGGGGCAATTCCAGCAGCCAGGTGCAGCCCCTGCTGCCCCAGTGCAGAATGATCAGATGGCTGAACTGCGGGACTTGGTGGGTTCTCTTGCCAGTGTTAGTGCTCAGAAATTCAACACCTTTGAGCAATTCATGGAGAAGGCCTCGGGTCAACTCCTGGCTCTGGAAGCTGGTCAGAGGAATACACGGGCTGTTTTGCAGGATATCCAGACCCAGCTGGGGAGCGTGGCCCAGGCAGTGGCTCAAAGGGCTCCTGGTACTCTACCAGGGCAGACCATCCCTCACCCGCCGACCCCGAATGAGCGCTGCAATGCCATCATGACCAGGAGTGGCAAGATGACTGTTGATCCCCCTGCTCGGGAACCGGAGAAAGAAAGCCCTGTCTTAGCGGCTCCAGCGGTTGAACAGGAAGTAGAGCAGGAAGTTGAGGTGCCTGCACCTAAACCGCAACCAGTAGTGAAGGAGTATGTCCCTAAACTCCCTTTCCCTACTCGGTTGCACAAAGACAGGCTGGAGGCAGAGTTCGATAACTTCATGGCCATGCTTAAGAAGCTGAATGTCCAAGTGCCCTTCCTGGAGGCACTATCGTAAATGCCAAAGTATGCGAAGTTTCTGAAAGAGCTTCTCTCAAAGAAGCAGAAGCTGAGTGAGCTGGCCACGGTAGAGCTCAGCAAGGAATGCTCAGCTATTCTGCAAAACAAGCTTCCGCAGAAGAAGAATGACCCAGGTAGTTTTACTATCCCGTGCTCTATTGATAAATTGCATGTAGAGAAGTCCTTGGCGGATTTAGGTGCTAGTATCAATGTTATTCCATATAAATTGTTCATGAAACTAGGCCTAGGTGAACCCCGTGCTACTAGGATGACCCTTCAATTAGCTGACAGATCTGTAGTGCATCCTAGGGGTATAGTGGAAGACCTTCTGGTTAAGGTTGGCAAATTCACATATCCCGTGGATTTTGTTATCTTGGACATCAGTGAGGACACAGAAGTGCCTCTTGTACTGGGAAGGCCTTTCCTGGCCACCGCCAAGGCTCTCATAGATGTGCATGATGGGACCTTAGTTTTGAGGGATGGCGAGGAGCGAATAACGTTTTCTGTTGCTGATACTATACCTGCTTCGTCACCTCTGCATGCTGTATCTCACCAGGAGCACGAGTCTGTCGTGTATCCTTCTGTGCTGCCCATTTTGCAGGAACCGCCTCCCACACCTTCGCCGCCACTCCGGACCACTCCGTCACCCAAAGAACAGATCAAGGAGGAGTGGCGGCCGAAACTGCAGGCAGCTAAGCCTGCTCGAAAGAAAGCCGGAGACCACTATGACCTGGTCCCGCCCCCTCCTTGGCCATCCGAGTATTCACTCGCTTGCATCCTACCGGATGGCCAAGTCGAGCTGGCGAATGCAGGTGGCCACATTCGTCGCGTGCATGGCCACCATTTGAAGCTGTACCTCAAGAGCGATGTGGATCCGCTCTTGAAGGCACCTGATCCTACACTTCCCTGAGCATCCATACTGGCGTCCAGCTAAAAGACGGTAAAGAAGCGCTTGTGGGGAGGCAACCCCACCTCGGTTTGCATTTCTATCCTTTTTTCCTTTTAATTTTTGTCGTTTTCGTGTCATTGAGTCTGTTTGGAGTCTTACTGGAATGTTTCTCGTGCCCCGGATGGTCCATTTTGGTCTATGTTGGTTTTTATTCCTTGTTCCGTATTGTGTGGATTGTTGACTTGGAACTATGTTTTATTTCACCCCATGTGTGTGTTCTGTTGGTTCTAGCTCTGTGCCCATCGGACTGGTCCTTGTCCAGTCCTCTGCTTTTGACTGGTCCGCCATCCAGTCAACGTTCCTGACCACTGTTTCACGGTAACATCGTTCCCCTTCCCTCGGCTCCATTGAGGACACTGTCGCATTTAAGTGTGTGGGGGGGGGGGGGGGGGGGGTTCTTTGTATTTATTGGAACGTATATATGGGTGCTTGGAGCCTAGTCCGCTGTCCGAATCTTACGATTTGAGGGCTCCAAGTACTGCTGTTTGATCATATTGGCACTATGTTTTGATTGATGAATTGAACGGTTTTCGGATTAATGCATGACAACTTGGTGGTGACTAGGACAACCTATGATGAGGGCTGAGATGTGCAGTAGAACGATGTAGGGGTTCAGTTTTTAAACTGTGTGCTTACCAACTGTGACTTGATCTGATCACTTGTCTTGACAGTCGTTTATGCATCTAGTTCAGGGTATCAGAATGTGAGATAGAGCATATAGGTAGCCATGTGAGATTTGAGCCTGCTCGTTTCTTTCTTGTGCGATAGATCCCTCTTCCATGATGTGTAGCATTCACGTTGTCACTAGCTAGGATGATGGGGGCATAGGATTAGCCCACGACCAAATTTGACTGTCCTGATGTGTCATACCCTCTAGTCAGCCCCTTTGAGCCGTGTGTTATCCTTTCTTTTTGGTCTATAATGAAAAAAATCACCCTTTTGCATCTTTTAGAAGGTTCCACAGAGTGGTTTTTACAGATTCTCTGCTGTTTCTGCTAAAAAGAATGTGAGTGTTGGAGGTAGTGCCAAAAAGTTGGGCAGATGTTTGAAATATGTGCAGAAGTGGTGGCTCTCTTAAGAAATGAAAAGAAAATGAAAGAAAAAACAAAGAAAAATTGAAAGCAAAGAGAGCCACTACCAAAAATCTGAATAATGCCCAGTAAGTAGTGTTTCTTAGCAGTCTGGCTTGGAAATACTGACATTTATACCTCCTTCGCTCTTGTGCTATTGAGATATTGAGTAATGCAGAATAGCAGAAAGGAAATACCGGTTTGTTTGACTGTGATTGTTTGGGTTTGGAAATGTGGAACCTTGTGCTATGAATACTTCCACCACTTAAAAGGCCTTTTCCCCATGTCCAAGACCCTAGCCAGTCATTTGAACCTGTGTCTAAAACCTCCTGATTAGTTAGTGGTGACACCCCATATGTGAGCTCTAGCATTTAGAGGCTGCCATCATGGTGAAGAGATGTTAGGGATTGAGAGAAATAGCATGCGCATTTTTCGCATCAAATTGTCCTGACCCCACTGGTCGAGAGTGAGTGATTCATTTTCATATTCTATATACTCTTGTACCCTGGTGAGGACCTAGATTGCTCGGTCTCTATTCTGATGTCATGAGTTGGATGCATGAGTTGACTGTTTTGAGTAAGTGGTTGAGTCAAGTCTAGGTTGGTTGGTGAACAGAAGGGAGACTCTTCCTTTACTCGATTTTGCTGCACTCGAATGTCCTTTGTGGTGGTTGTCCAGTTTGCTATTGAAGTTGGTCATGTATTGCTGTTTGGAAACCAGTCCGATTCACGTGTTCTGTGCCTTTATGACTTGTCCCCAATGTTTGTTGATTGAAATATGTGAGCTTACCTTGTGTCTGACTTGGTTTGCTTGGGGACAAGCAAACGGTTAAGTGTGGGGGAATTTGATAGCATCGTATTTGCACGTGTTTTCACTCGGATTTCTTGTCCATTTTGGCTCGAATTGATTGTTGCTTGGCCTATTTTACGCTAGGTTGTGTTGTTTTGCCATATTTCAGGTCCTAGCAACTACAGAGGTGCATAGGCGCAAGTTTCAGGTCATTCGGAGGTCAGATGGCGAATCACAGAACGAATTACGGGCAGCCCCTGCCAAATTACGACCGTAATTGGTCAGGGCATGCCCGTAAAACAATTGCCGAGCCTTTTCCCCAGAATTTCCTCTCGGTGATAAAATTACGGGCAAGACTCCCAAGAATTACGACCGTAATTCCCAAATTACTGGCGGTAATTGTGAAATTACGGGCGTATCTTCTCCTCCTTCAGCTTAATTGAAACGTGCGTTTTGGGGCGAATTACGGGCAGGACGTGATTACGGCCGTAATTCGCCCAGAGTCGGGTTTTTGAGGCCAGAATCGAGCCAAGGAAGGGGAGATCGAATTTCTTGAGCAAAAACAGAGCCCTAGAGAGAGAAAGTGCGAAGAACTCACCCTAGAAGCCATCTTGGAGCTGGGTTTCATCAAATCAAGCTTGGAGATCGTCCTAGGAGTGGAAATCATCATCCCGAAGCAGATTTTCCTCATCATTATGAGTATGACTACTCCGATTACTGTTTTCTTTTCTCTCTCTATGGAGTAGAACCTCTCTCTCACTTGGGGATGAAGAACCCTAGTTCTATGTGTTAGGGGATTGATTGTAATGACTTGGGATGATATTACTGTTTGATTATAATCGAATGATGCATGTTTATTGAGTCAATTGAAGTCTGATCAACTTTTCCTGATTCCTGCTGCAATCTGAGATAGATAGAATCTGATTAGGTTGCTAGAGTCTCATCATTCGATAGTAGGAGACTGGTTATACGAGAGTTAGCCAGTTTACTGCTTTGTACTGGAATCTAATTCCAGTAGTGAATTTCTGTTCTTACTGCTTCAGCTTTCTATCCCGGTGAAGACTAGTCGTCTGCCGGGTAGTTAGACTGAGAGGGCTTGGTCAGCTTAAGAGATTCCAAGCTACTGCCGGATCTTCCGCAGTCTAATCAACAGTAAATCAACCCAGGGTAAATTGCAATTGAGACCTAACTAAGGAGCTAGGGGGATTCATTCCCGAGTGACTCTTTCCTGCTTAAGAAAACCGAATAATTTCCTGCTTTATTTCTGCTTTTAGTTTAAACAACAATCACTTACTCTAGTTGGCTAGATAACAGAGAATCACTGAGTAAGCAGTAGATCTAGACCCCGGGTTGATAATATAACTTGCCTGTTACTGCATTCCCGGTCTGCGATTACACTTGGTCGCAGATTGGTGTTGTGTTTTGGCGTGTCACCTGGGTGCTTGCTGTGTTGTCAAACTTCTTTGCTGCTGATGCATTTACACTAACAGGGGAGTTAAGAAACCCATGAATGTTTCCGTTTGACACAAACAAGAGGACTTACTTCTAAATCGTGCACTAAAGATGATTGGAGGAAACATCTCTGTTGCAGTTGATACACTAGAGACCATAACAAAAGCAACGTATAACATCAAAACCAACCATCTGAACTATTAGCATTGTTGCTTTACTCTTTTTTCGTGGTTGAGTCTCCTTCAAAAAATTTAGTTTGATTTTAGAAAATTTTGCTTCTGCAGTCCTGTCTTGCCACCAACGCGTTCAGTAGATGGAGATGGCAGAGGCAAAGGCTATTTTGTGTTGTTGTTGTTGCTGGTTTAGGGATCGGTTTGTGAAGAAGAGGGAGAAGAGAGGGGGAAAGTGAAATGCATGAGAGGGGGATAACTCTTTTCTCCGACAAAAATGGAGTGAAGAAAGGAATTATGATCAGTAAGGATATGGTTATCTTACATAACTGTGTCTATTCTGTTTGAATTGAGCTTGGGAGGTAGTGATAAGGACGAGCTGCAACCAATTCATAGTGATAAGAGTGCTATGAACTGTGATCATGTCTTATTTCAAGTTAGAAGGTAGTTTCAGTATAAGGATTATTTAATTTGACAAGTTGTTTCGTCCATGATTCTTGGTAGTTTCAGTGCCATTCTAGCCATTGTTTAGTCTGTAATTTTTGAGAATTGATGTGCGAGTAATGACTTTCACTTAGCTTCAACTATTATGTGTGTATTTATTGGCATGTGATAGAATTCTCTTTTCCTTTTCTTTGAATTCAGTTTCATACTCTAATTGTATCATTTGTACATAGGCAAATCATGCTCGAGATGACAACTCGCTGATATGGCTGGTGCAAGGAATGAAGCCATCATTAAAATTCAGACCGACAACGGGGAGGGATGCCCATGACTAATTCAATGATGATTGATGATGGTATGATAAAAACTGCAGTCCGCATCAGCACCAATTTCTAAGCCTAAGTAAAGTTATTCAACCCAGAACTCTGCTTAGCGCTAAAAATTGCCCTCACCCAACCTTTATCCTGTTTGACCCACTTCTGAAGAGTCAAGATATATTACTAATTCTCTCCGTTCGTATTTTCTTATTGGCTCTTTCTGACCCTTTAGGTTGGGGCGGGTCGGGAAGAATCGGATTAGTGGGCCGGTCCTAATCAAGTGGAATCCCAATCCCTTCACTCTCACTTGCTTTCTCTCCCATTCCACAAGTGGGTAACATACAGTAATCCGGCCAACGGGCCGGGTAATAAGCTAGTACTTATAATACGCCGAAGGGAAAAACGAGAGCCCCATTTCAAATTTCCTGCAACGAGAGTGAAAGTAGGAAGGACATTTTGGTCTTCACAATTACTTTTTTTTATTCATTAAAAAGATACGTATTGGGATTCGAACCATGACCATTTTAAAGAAAAGCAAGGACCATAACCAATCACACTAAGTACATTTGTTGTATCCTTTTAAATTAAAAACATATAATAGCAGGGTGGAAAAAAACTCTTCCCCCATTTCAAATTTTCTGCTCCAGGAGCGTTTGTAGGAAGGGTAGAATAGGGAGTGTAAAATTTTTTCTCTTTCCTCTGTGGAACGGGCCAACTTACCATACACATGCGGATTTAAACGGGTCCAGGAGTGTCAATTTTTTTTTATACCCTTTTATTTCTCCGTGGTGATAAAATATATATGAAAAGGCAAAAACAATACTTCTTTTTATTGCTAAAAATAAAAAATTTAACAATAAACTAATGCATGGTATTTAATGGGCTAACCGCTAACCATAAAATAAAAGAGTTGAATGGGCCTGACCTACACGGGATTTGGCCATCAAGTAAAACAAATGAACATCATTGGTTTGACATTCTAAAACAAGCTATTTTCTCTTACATAATATATATTATGCTATTATTTTATATCTTAGTGGCTAAAATATAATGTATTTTAAAGTTATTCAATGGTTCAACCTCGACCAACCCAATTAGCCCTAAAATTTTATTATTCGTCGCTCTAATTAAATTAAATTTACTTTAATGACCTTGGTTTATTTATTTGTCGGGCTATGCGGTGTCGAGGAGACCTGTTGGCCGGAGGAGACTCTCCGCTGCTGCTTCTCATTTCCCGTGGACGACTTTGTAACGGCTGGTGAAAAAGAATAGGAAGTCATCTTCGTTGTCTCCCATGAAGTTTCGTTGATTGTTATAGTACCACAACTGATACATTCAATTTTGAGTTTTTTTTATCATTTCCGTCAATCCATCTTACTCCCTGCCCAATCTAACCTCCCACAACCATTAAAATTCAGAGGGGAATAGGATTGGATGGCGGCAGATCGAAAGTTGGATCTATATTAAGGGAAAAAAGTGAATTGTTTCCTGCCTGATCCCACTTGTGCCCAAATGTAAACTGTTGGATAAGTATGAATGAACCTATGGGGGACATGGGCTCAAGAGACTTGATTGGGCCTAAGACCAATCAAGGGCATGAGTAACAAAGCAAGAGTTGGGCCCAGATGCGGAGGAGCGGGCGCATAACGACAAGGAAGACGCGGGGACCATGTTGCTACGGGACCAAGTAGCTGAGAGCGTGCCACCTGGAAGTGTGGTCCTGTCAGGCGCCTGGGCGTCGGGGTCCGGAAGCTGCCACGTGTAGGTGCCCAACCGTTGGGCCGTACCAGGCATTTAATGATGCGCTGACGTGGAGCTGGAATCCAGGAGCCTGGTCGGGACCTCGACGAGTATAAATAGTACTCGGTAGGTAGCATTTAAGCAGGTTGGCTTCTCTCACTAAAAGCTTTTAGATTACTTCTCTCTCTAAGAGCAGACTCTGACTTAAGCGTCGGAGTGCTAACGGGCAATCCAAGCCCACTAGGCGTTTGCCGGTGCAGGATCTGTTCGCCTGACGGCGAGTGCTATCTGTGAAGGAGGAGAATCAAGGCACGGAGTATCGCGGCTTCAACAATTGGCGTGCCAGGTAGGGGACGAGACACTAGGCGCATGGAGAACTTGAATGAGGGGAATAGAGAGGAGGACGCTACAAGATCGGAGAATTCTAACTTGGGAGATGGTGAGCGTCAGTCGAGTCCGGAGACGCCTATGGACGTGGAAGGAGAGGCTAGCCATGGGCGCCTGTCACCGGGGGAGGATGAGTCCTTAACAAAAAGGGAATTGTTTCGAATCATTGCTGATCAAGATAGGGCCATTGCGGCGCTTCGGAGGGAGATAGAAGGGGGAAGGAGTGAAGACGTGATGACGTATAGCCCGGGGATCAGAAAGCGGGAGAGGGCGAACGAAGACTTGGAGTCCATGCAGTACGGGTTTCAGCATCACACTGACCTGGGCGCCGGATATCCAGGTCGCCCACGCGCCTGGAGGCTGCAAGCCGAACCACATGCAAATGGCCTTGAAGAACCCAATGCCTGGGCGCCTAGGCGTCTTGAAAAACGCTTTGGTGTTCGACAACCACTTGCGCGAAGTATCTTGATGGAGCCAGCGGGAACAACGATACCACCATTGCCAAGCTACGATGGGGTGGCAGACCCGGAGGACCATTTGAATAGCTACTTCACCAAGATGCAGCTGTACAACAGCTCAGATGCTACGTTGTGCAAGGTGTTCCCATCCACGTTTGCGGGAGTGGTTTTGGAGTGGTACCACCAGATCGAAGAAGGGCGCATCGAATGCTTCGAACAATTTGCTGAGTTGTTCTTGTCTAAGTTCGCTAGCCGGAAACGTCGAACTTTGACCATAGGCGCCTTGTTCAAAGTGAAACAAAGGGAGGGAGAAGGGCTCAGGGAATTCTATGACCGTTGGATTTCTGTCGCCATGGCGGTCAAGGATGTGCAACCAGCGGTGTTGGGAGCCTGCCTAGATGCCTACACCACCAGTGAAGAGTTGTGTCCAGTCCTCACGAAGCGAGATGTGGTGTCCACTGAAGATTTGGATCGAAGGGTGTAAAAAGTGATCATGTTGGAAGAAACGTTGGCTGCGCGAAGAGCCGAAAAGAGGCGCCTGAGAGGCGAGGAAGTAGAAGGAAGGCAGGCGCCGAGGCCGACGATGGGAAGCGGCTTGCCTCAGAGGAGACCATATATGCAGCGCCCAACACCAAGAGCAACGGGAAACTTCACGGAATACAATGATACGCCGAAGAACGTTTTGCAGTATGTCAAGGAGAGGGGGTATCACATACGATGGCCAGGGCCGATGCGCGGACAACCAAATGAGAAAAACCTCGATCGGTATTGTGATTTCCATCGAGCCAAGGGGCACTACACAGTCAATTGCTATCAACTGAAGGCCGAGCTCCAAACCTTGGCAGATAAGGGAATGCTCAACGATTTCGTTAGAAGGGGGGAGGACAGGACCCATCGCACTTACGCGGCAAGAATGGCGGAACAGGCACCTGTCACACACGTCAAACCGAAGGCATCTGTGACGCCCATGGCGCCCAAGGTCCAAGAAGCGCCTAAGGAGGCGGGGATACGACAGGCGCCTGAGATACCCCCACCTCCCTTTGAAGTGGACCCAGATGGCGACCCCAACCGCGTGAGACTCACGGTGGAATCGATTACCGGCACCCTTGATTTGAGGGATAAGCTGGAGAGGACTAGGCGCCTAAGAGCCGCATCAGTTGAAGCAAAGGCGGCGGTACAAATACACTTCAACCAAGAACCCGATGAGGCGTGCCAAGTTCCGTCAGAAGAGGCGTTGGAGATACAAGGGGTGATAGCGGGATGCAAGGTGAAGAGAATGTTGGTGGACACGGGTAGCTCAATGGATGTCCTGTTCAAAAGTACGTTTGAATGCATGCAGCTGGCACCGGAGTTAGTAAGGCCTTCAAGCTCGGTGTTAATAGGATTTTCGGGGGCGCCCGCCCAAGTCATCGGGCAAGTGCGACTTTCGGTGACTCTAGGTGATGAGGCGCATTGTGTGACTCACTCGGTGGAGTTTGGAATCGTAGATTGCCCTTCACCATACAATGTCATACTAGGGCGCCCCCTCTTGGCACAATTCAATGGGGTGGCTTCCATGTGTCACTAGTCGTTGAAGTTCGTGGCGCCACAGGGCATAGGCATTTCGCGAGGAAGAAATGCCCCACGCTATGCACGAGAGATGGAGCGGGGCGTCCGACGACATAGGCTGAACATCATTGACATTCGACCCGAAGAGGCGCCCAGAGCCGAATCTGTGGATGGGGAATTGGTTATAGCAATTGATGAAAGGCGCCCGGAACGACAAGTGAGGATATCCGAGCAAGCCCCCGAGGACATGCGGGCGCCATTGATAGAATTATTGCGCGAGTTCGGAGAGTTGTTCGCTTGGAGCGCACAGGACATGCCTGGTGTGTCGCCTGAGACGGCGATGCATAGGCTAGCCGTGCAGGAGGGCAAAAGGCCAGTTCAGCAAAAACGTCGGAATTTGACCCAAGAAAAGGAAGAAGCACTCCGTCGCGAGGTGGATAGGTTGCTTGAGGCAGGGTTTGTGGAGGAAGCAAGATACATCACTTGGCTTTCAAACGTCGTGTTTGTCCCAAAGCCATATGGAGATTGGAGGATGTGTGTGGATTTTACCAACCTTAACCGGGCATGCCCCACGGATGCTTATCCTATGCCACGTATCGATCTGCTTGTAGATGCGACAGCTTATCATGAGGCGCTTAGCTTCATCGACATATTCTCGGGTTACCATCAAATCCCCATGGCAGAGGAGGATAGGGCGAAGACAGCTTTCATGACGCCCTTTGGTAACTTCTGTTACAGAGTGATGGCATTTGGTCTGAAGAATGCGGGGCAACTTACCAACGAATGGTCAATCAAGTCTTCCGAAAACAACTAGGGAGGAACGTGGAGGCATATGTGGACGATATGATTGTGAAGAGTAAGAGGCGCCTGGACCACATCAAGGACCTTCGAGAGACTTTTGAGACCATGCGCCTATTCAAGCTAAGGCTCAATCCCAAGAAGTGTGTGTTTTTGGCAGAAGGGGGGAAGTTTTTGGGATTCATGATAACAAGGAGGGGGATTGAGGCTAACCCCAAGCACGTTGAGGCGATCTTGAGCTTGGCGCCCCCTCGAACGCCGAAGGAGGTGCAAGGTTTGACGGGCAGATTGGCAGCACTTGGGCGCTTCATCCCCAGGGCTTTCGACCGGGGCGCCCCATTTTTTAAGGTTTTGAAAAAAGCCTCCAAATTTATGTGGACCGAGGAGTGCAACAGAGCATTCGACTACTTGAAGAAGTTACTCACGGCACCTATGGTAATGACAGCGCCCAAGGCAAAGGAAGTGTTGTATTTGTATATAGCCGTGTCACACATTGCTGTGAGCGCGGTTCTCATATCTAGGGACCCGCAGACGAATGAAGAGAGACCAGTGTATTATGTCAGCCGCACCATGGTGGGCCATGAAACACGATACGCGCCTATAGAAAACGCCGCACTAGCAGTGGTGATGGCGGCGAACAAACTTAGGCCATATTTCCAGGCTCATAGCATCGTGGTTCTCACGAATCTCCCTCTTCGAACCGTCCTTGGGTCCATGGATGTATCTGGGCGCCTAGTGAAGTGGGTTGTGCAACTTAGCGAATTTGATGTGAGCTATGCGCCTCGTCCCGCCATCAAGGCGCAAGTCTTGGCTGATTTCATAGCTTAAGGTATCTCGGACGGAGGAACGGATGCCGAAGAATGTTGGCAAGTGCATGTGGACGGCGCAGCAAGTCGAGTAGGTGTGGGGGGCGGGGATTGTCCTCGTGAGTCCCTTGGATGCCATGCATGAAATAACATTGAGCTTTGCGGCACTCAAAACAAACAACGCGGCGGAATACGAGGCTGTTTTGGCAGGGCTCCACATGGCCAGGGAATTAGGCGCACAGAGGGTGAACATTAAATCCGACTCAGCACTAGTTGTCAACCAGTTGAACGAAGTCTATGAGGTAAAGGAGGAATCGCTAGGCGACTATGTGAACTTTGTGCGCAAAAAGTGCGCCTGGTTTCTTGAAGTCACATTCACGCATATCCCAAGAGAAGAGAATGCGCATGCGGATGCTCTGTCTAAGCTAGTGAAGGCCCTGGATTTTGAGGAGAATGGAACGGTGATTGTGACAAAAGAAGTGCCACACGAGGACGTGATGATGGCGTCCATATCGTCGGTGGTGGGTGAAGGTTGGATGGCGCCAATTTGGCTCTTTCTCACAGAGGGGTAGTTCCGGAGGACTCGAAGGAAGCCTGGCGTCTGCGGCGGAAGGCAGCTCGGTGCACCATAGTGGATGGGGTGTTATACAAAAGATCACACTCAGGCGCCTACCTGAGGTGTCTTACTGATGCCGAGGGGTTACAGGAAATCAACGAGGTGCACCAAGGAACTTGTGGTATGCATGCAGGCGTCCGGAGTCTTGAGAAAATTTTGCTTCTCCAAGGATATTATTGGCCCACAATACGAGCGGATGCTCGGAGACATGTTGCGGCATGTCACCAATGCCAAATTCATGCCAACGACATACATCTCCCAACGGCACCCATGCAAGGGAATGTGGGCGCCTGGCCTTTTTCTCAATGGGATATGGACCTTCTGGGACCCTTCCCAAAGGCGCCTGGGCAGTTCAAGTATTTAATTATCGCGGTGGATTACTTCACCAAGTAGATCGAAGCAGAACCATTAGCGTCAATCACGGAGGCGCAGGTGCGGAAGTTTACCAAGAAGAACATCTTTGCACGATTTGGACTCCCAGAATCCATCGTCACTGACCACGGGAAGCAATTCGATTGCAAGAAATTCGTTGAATTTTGCGATGAGAATGGAGTGATCTTGCGATTCTCGTACGTAGCCTACCCTCATGCCAACGGGCAAGCTAAAGCAGCCAATAAAAGCATACTGCACGGGTTGCACACGAGGTTAGAGGAGGCGAAGGGCAAGTGGGTCGAGGAGCTGCCGAGCATATTGTGGGCGCATAGGACTACCTTCAAGGTGGCGTCGGGAGAAACACCTTTTGCATTGACTTATGGTAGTGAAGCCGTTCTGCCGGTGGAAATGCGAGTGTCGACCTTCAGAATGACCCACCAAAACGAATAAATGGATGTTCAGGAGCGAATCGATGAGCTAGACCTGTTAGATGAGTGCCGAGAGGGGGCAGTCCTACGTCTGGAAGCAATGAAAAGGCAGGTAGCAAGGTATTACAACAAAAAGATGCGGGCGCATAACATTGTGAAAGGAAGTCTGTTGCTAAAGCGCGATTTTCGCCCCAAGGCTACCGAGGGAAAGTTAGCCCCAAAGTGGAAAGGTCCATATCGCGTTAAGGAGGTTGTCGGCCCGAGTACATTCAAGCTGGAACACCTGTCGTGTAAGAAAGTGAAGCGAACATGGAATGCACAAAACTTACGAAGATATGAGGCTGGAGAGTCAAGCATGATGGGTGATGAGAGTGAAGAGGAAATGGATACAATGTCTGGGACAGTAGAGTAGGCGCCCTGCCTTGCTAAGAAACGGAAGGAAAGTAGTCAGTGTCAAGTCTCCAGTGGTTAGTAGGTTTCTTTTTTGTCTCCAAAAGCGCCCTAACGCGTCGTAGAATCAAAGCGCCCTTCCTTATTGCGCCCTTTATTTTGTAAAGCGCCCTCTTTTGCGCCCATACTTTTGCAAAATCGGATTAATTATATGGAATAGAGTGTTGAGAAAGAATGCAAGTACAGCGCCCACACTAATGCACCCTTCATTTTGTAAAGCGCCTTGTTCTATAGCGCCCACATTAATGCGCCCTTCATTTTGTAAAGCGCCCAGTTCTATAGCGCCCTTTGCGCCCCTTATATTGCAAAGGCGGATTAGTTATATATGAGGTATGATGCTGGAGGAAAAGGAGGATTAGTTATATATTTTAAAGCGCACATCCTTTGCGCCCACCCTATAGGCGCCCACGATTGTCAAAATGGACTTAATTGCTAACGGAGGAGAAAACGTCGTAACGCTCTACCGGCGCCCAAGCTTATAAAAGAAACCTTGGTCAAACAAAAGGAGATGATAAACATAGCCAAGTTCATAGTCAAGGTTATAAATCTAGGGGTAGGCGCCCCAATTTACATCATCATAAAAAATAAAAATAAAAAGGCTTATTGGCGTTGATGCAAGTTAGGAGTTACTCGTCCGACCCACTCCCGGAGTCAGAGGCCGAGTTGTCATCACCTTCGTTATTATCACCATCGTTATTCCCGGAACCAGGCGCTTGGTCCACCATTGGGCGCCCTCTTTTCATAAAGGAAATGACGAACCCCACCATAGATTGGACATCCCAATCGATATCAGGATGCTCATCCGATAACTTCTTGTGCAGGATCAAAATAGAGTTCAGGGCAGCCTGAGCCTTAAGCGCCTGTCCTGCTTCAGACTTCGTGAAATCCGCTGACTGAGCTTCAAGTACCCCCCTTTTCGGCGTGAGCGCCTGCTTTTCCTCCTCAAGCGCCTTGATCTCCAGCACCGACTTCTTATTCTCTTTTGCCAGGCGCTTATTCTCCTTCTTCAGATCCCCCTTCTCTTGGGTCAAAAGATCAATTTCGCGCCTATTGGCCACCAGCTCATGATGCTCCCTCTTCTCGACCTCCATACGCGCCTCATAATCCTCTTGCAGCTTTCTCTTCTCTTCATCAACTTTTTGTTGAATGAGAGAAGCGTTCTTGGCCGCCTCGAGCTGGGCATCCTCGCACATTTTCACAAGTTCTTCTTGGCGCCTCTGAGCAGTAGCAAGGTTGTCTTGGGCAACGCTAAGAGAGGTGGATGCCTCGTTGGAGGAGGCGCGTAGGGCCTCCCGCTCCAAGATGCCTTTCTTGGCCACGACCATCATCTACAAAATAAGACATTCAAGAGGATCATATATCAAGTGCAAACGATGAAGGCAAAATAATTAATTGTTGACTATCAAACGCAGACTTACATGGGCTCTTATTCGACACATCTCGCCCCATGGATCGGCCCCATTAAGGTCAAGAGGCGCCCTGAGCACATCCCCGGCGGCCAAGGCCATGTGAATTGCGGGGCCCTGCTCCAAAGCAGATCTGTCGGAGCACTCCAAAGTCACCTTGTGCTTCGGAGGCTGAAGCCACTTCTGGATAGACTCCGGAAGGGGCGTATCGTCCTCAACTCGAGGCTTCTTCCCCGATACATCCTGGGCGCCCTCGGATTTCCTCTTAAGCCTTTTGATCAAAGGAACGTCATCCTCCGCTACTTCAACGTCTTGGAGCAGATCGATGGGCGCATATGTTCCTTTGGATGTGTCAACGGGCACCTGGTCCTCCTGGACTTCTACGAAGTCAATTCCAGCATCGATCAGGGAGGCGCTCGGAACTTTGGCGGGCTTGATCTTCTTCGGGGATTTCCCTTTCCTACTTGCACGCCCCTTTCCCTTGACGGCTTCGGCTTCCGGCGCCTGTGATTGACCAGCAGCATCCTTAGTCGATTTCGATGAATCCCCCCTTCGATGCTTGGGCGCCCTTCGACCGACCTTTTCTCGAGCTAGGCGCCACCTTGGCTGCCATCCCCATTTTTGCAAACTGGCTCTTCATCAGAGTAGCCATGGAAGTGAAGTCCTCACCTACACAAGGACACATAGCAACGAAGGTGTTAGTAAAGTTCAGTGCAAAACACAATACACCCGGTAAAAAAAAAACGGGTGATAGGCGCCCACCATCGCGGTAATACTCGTGCAGAACAGGCGTCCTAGACGCGGTGGAGCTTAAATCCACGGGGTGCAGTGATAGAAGGTGTGCGCCCTCAATTTCCTCATCCGTGGTCAAGGGCACCTCAACGTTAAACGCTTCTGCGTCGCCAGCTGCCCAACCTCGAGTGAATGAACGTCCACTTTCATAGAAGGACTCTTTGCGCGGCTTAATGAAGAAAAAGGCTCTAAACCATTCCCGGCCTAACTTTGGGGAATCCGATAAGAAATGCCCGGGAATGTCAAGGTGCCTCTGCAGAGATAAGCAGTTGTCGCTATGCGCCATGGTAAAGAAATGGTGAAAAAGTTTGAATGTGGGCACTACATTATGCTGCCGACACTTCAACTTGAACAGGATATGGATAAGGAAGACAGAGGGGGACAAGCGCCCAAGTGAGCATTGACATAATTCTAATATGCCTTCGAGGATGGAGTCTAACGGAAATCGCAAGCCGAATCAGAAGTATTCCCGGTAGATACCAAGCCAACGGGGGTCGACCACCCCAATCCTGGCCACGCGCGGCGCAAGCGCAAAAGACTAGGCGCGTGGAAGTTGCAAAGACACGACCAAGTTATCCAACTCGAGCGCCTTGACGGTCGACACGTGCAAAGGCCCGGCCTCTGCAATGGTCAAGTGGCATGTCTCAAGGGGCGCTTCCCCTTCTGGCCACGTGTCAGCCCAATTTTTTATTCTCACAGAGTCGTCCTCCGAGGCGCCCGAGTCGGTCGATAGGGGGAGGTCTTGATAGACCGTTAGTTACACATGTTTTCACCCCTGTTCTTACACCGTTTGAGATGTGGTTTCTCGTGTTTTAGACCGATTTCACGCTAGGTTGTGCTTGTTTGTGATATTTCAGGTCCTGGCAAGTGAATGAAGGTTTAGGAGCGAGTTCGGGGTCGATTGGGCGAAGATCGGGCGCGAGGCAAGTCACAAAGGAAGTCGCACGGGCACACCCACAACCCGCACGGCCGTGCAAGTGACCAATTTGGCCGTGTGGGATTGTGCGAGAGTAGACACGGGCAGAACAGACAATCCACACGGCCGTGTTTGTGACCAGTTTGGCCGTGCCACATTCTGCGAGAGCAAACACGGGCAGGAAGGGAAGTTCACACGGCCGTGCGACTTTGGCCGTGCAAGAAGCCTGGAATTCAACTAATTGATACGCTGCGTTTTGACTCGCACGGGCAACTGGGTGAGCTGCACGGCCGTGTGGCCTGCCTGTGTGAGTCGGGATTTTCTCCTTTTAAGCAGATTTTCAGCCACAATTCGGAAGGATTCGGGTTTTTGAGAGAGAGAGATCAGTTCCTAGAGAGAGAAAGCGACAAACAAGAGTCTCCAAGTGCCCTAGATTGATCTTCAACACCATTGGAGGCCAGCTTCAGCTTGGAGAAGTGCCGATCAACGTCCAGAAGCAGGAATCCATCCTTCACAGTATGAATTCCACGTCTGATTCTGCTTTTGCTTTCTTCTCCATGGAGTAGTTCTCCCATTCATATGGGTATGGAGAACCCTAGATTTGTATGTTAGGCTTTGATTGTATGAACCCAAGTACTGATTCTATGATTGATTATGTTCGATTGAGGTTTTAATGATTGAATGACTTGAATCCTGATCAAATTCCTGTTGTTTCTGCTTTAACCTAGAATGAGAATATCTGACTAGGTTAATAGAGTATCCTTGATTGAAGGTAGGGAGTTGGTGACTTTAGTCGAGGAACCAACTCACTATTCTGTACCGGATTTACTCCGGTAGTGGAGGTTTTGTTCTTAGGGCCTCAATCTGTTTACTCCGGTGGAGGTTAGTCGCCCGCTAGAGACTTAGATTGAGAGGGTCTGAAGACCTTTAGTCGAGACTTCAGGCTGTTTGAGAACATTCCGCAGTATAACTATCATAGAATCTGAACTTGGTAATTACAATCCGACTTAACTGCAGTCTAGGGGGAACCATATCCGGGTGACCTCTCTTAACCTGAATACAACAGTTTACTTGCTTTGTTAGTTTGTTAGTTTAGACTTGCATTCCAGTTTCATTGCTAGATAACAAGAATTCACTGAGTAGTCATCAGATCTAGGACCCAGGTTGATAATTAAACCTAAACCCACTATACTACGCTTTAGGAAGTGGTTTCACTTGGCCAATTCCTAGGGTGACAGTAGAGTCGAGTCAAGTTTTTGGCGCCGTTGCCGGGGACGGCTAGGTTGTTGAAGAAAAGTGATTTCTGTTAATTTAGCTTTTCTTTTTTGCTTTGTTTGCTTTGTCCCACTTGTGCCTTCACGGGTTTGCTTGCTTGAGTGTGTGCAGGTAGTGCATGACCCGTAGCCAGTCAGGAGGTTTACTGCCGTTGAATCCAGAGATTGACCGCACCTGTCGCCAGCTCAGGAGACAACATCGAGCTAGACTGGCTACGGAAGAGCGCATAGACGGCCACGTGAGCAGTGATTCTGAGGAGGAGTACGAGATGGAAGACTACAATCAACACCAGGGGAATCCTCAGCAGGCTCCCCCGGTGAATCAGGTCCTGGGGAACAACCCCATACCCCAGGATCATGGAGTTCATCATCCACCGCAGCCGGGTCCCACCTTGAAGTACTACTACACTCCGCGGATTGCTGACATCCGCCCGGTCATCCTCTACCCGCCTATCCCAGCAAACAACTTCGAGATCAAGCCATGCTGGATTAAGCTCATTACATCTTCCATCCAGTTCCATGGCTTGAAGGATGAGGAGGCCAGGGTACATCTCTCCCGTTTTCTGCAGCTGACGAACGGGTTCAACCTGAATGGTGTCCCGGATGATGCAATCCGCCTTCATCTTTTCCCCCATTCTCTGGTGGGGAATGCTAAGAGGTGGTTGGAGACCCAGCCCCCATTGTCCATCACCTCTTGGGACGATCTGGATGACAAATTCGTGCACAGGTACTATCCGGCATCGAAGACTACAGAGATTCAGCGGGAGATCACTCACTTCCGCCAGGAGCCAGATGAGTCACTTCGTGATGCATGGGAGCGGTACATGGGATATTTCTGGCAGTGTCCCCACCATGGCTTTAGTGATGCATTCACAGTGGGGAACTTCTACAGTGCTCTCTCTCTAGACAGCCAGAGAGTGATTGAGTCTCTATGCCCAGGAGAGGATGTTCTCACTAAGACTCCACCCGAGCTGAACCAGATGATTAATACATTGGCTGCCAGAGATCATTCCTGGGGGCAGAGCAGCAGAGGCAGACATTCCAGGGACCGTGGTGTGCACGCCATGGAGACCAGATCCGGGCTCGAGCAGCAGGTAGCTGAGCTAGTGCAGACATTGAAGCAGCCCAACAGTCTTATTCCGGGCAGAGGTTTGGCTACACCTCCAGTTGCTCAATGTCAGTGGTGCGAGAGCTCCAATCACCTAGTGGAGGACTGCCAGGCTATGAGGGAGTCTACCACACCCCAGGAGAAGTTGGATAGACCGTTAGTTACACATGTTTTCACCCCTGTTCTTACACCGTTTGAGATGTGGTTTCTCGTGTTTTAGACCGATTTCACGCTAGGTTGTGCTTGTTTGTGATATTTCAGGTCCTGGCAAGTGAATGAAGGTTTAGGAGCGAGTTCGGGGTCGATTGGGCGAAGATCGGGCGCGAGGCAAGTCACAAAGGAAGTCGCACAGGCACACCCACAACCCGCACGGCAGTGCAAGTGACCAATTTGGCCGTGTGGGATTGTGCGAGAGCAGACACGGGCAGAACAGACAATCCACACGGCCGTGTTTGTGACCAGTTTGGCCGTGCCACATTCTGCGAGAGCAAACACGGGCAGGAAGGGAAGTTCACACGGCCGTGCGACTTTGGCCGTGCAAGAAGCCTGGAATTCAACTAATTGATACGCTGCGTTTTGACTCGCACGGGCAACTGGGTGAGCTGCACGGCCGTGTGGCCTGCCCGTGTGAGTCGGGATTTTCTCCTTTTAAGCAGATTTTCAGCCATAATTCGGAAGGATTCGGGTTTTTGAGAGAGAGAGATCAGTTCCTAGAGAGAGAAAGCGACTAACAAGAGTCTCCAAGTGCCCTAGATTGATCTTCAACACCATTGGAGGCCAGCTTGAGTTTGGAGAAGTGCCGATCAACGTCCAGAAGCAGGAATCCATCCTTAACAGTATGAATTCCGCGTCTGATTCTGCTTTTGCTTTCTTCTCCATGGAGTAGTTCTCCCATTCATCTGGGTATGGAGAACCCTAGATTTGTATGTTAGGCTTTGATTGTATGAACCCAAGTACTGATTCTATGATTGATTATGTTCGATTGAGGTTTTAATGATTGAATGACTTGAATCCTGATCAAATTCCTGTTGTTTCTGCTTTAACCTAGAATGAGAATATCTGACTAGGTTAATAGAGTATCCTTGATTGAAGGTAGGGAGTTGGTGACTTTAGTCGAGGAACCAACTCACTATTCTGTACCGGATTTACTTCGGTAGTGGTGGTTTTGTTCTTAGGGCCTCAATCTGTTTACTCCGGTGGAGGTTAGTCACCCGCTAGAGACTTAGATTGAGAGGGTCTGAAGACCTTTAGTCGAGACTTCAGGCTGTTTGAGAACCTTCCGCAGTATAACTATCATAGAAACTGAACTTGGTAATTACAATCCGGCTTAACTGCAGTCTAGGGGGAACCATATCCGGGGGGACCTCTCTTAACCTGAATACAACAGTTTACTTGCTTTGTTAGTTTGTTAGTTTAGACTTGCATTCCAGTTTCATTGCTAGATAACAAGAATTCACTGAGTAGTCATCAGATCTAGGACCCGGGTTGATAATTAAACCTAAACCCACTATACTACGCTTTAGGAAGTGGTTTCACTTGGCCAATTCCTAGGGTGACAGTAGAGTCGAGTCAGGTCTCCAACTCGGACGATTGAGGAGATCCAGGCTCATGGCCTATAACGTTGATGCAAATGGGGTAGGGTCAATTCGGCTATCCTAGGTAACTATGGGCGCCTAAAAAAAAGGGCAAAGCGGAATAGTGGCAATGGGCAAAACTCACTTGGATTTGGCTGGCTGGGCGCCGTGGTTGGCATGTTGGGCGCCGCTGCCACTGATGATCCGGTCTCAATGCTTTCCCACGAGAACTGCTAGGCGCCGCCACTGAAGAAGAACTGCGTCTTTGGCGGGCGCCTCTTTGCTACCACGAGGCGTCCACCCACCCGATTCTTGATTGGGATCGGGGGAGAAGTGCTTCTCCAACAGCTTTATTACATCAGGCGCCTGACCTTCGTTTGGAGGCGCATCCCCGGAAGGAGCGCCTGGGCTAGGTAGCTTCGACATGATTGTTGTTTTAGAGATTTTTTAGAGACAGGCGCCTGGCCGATAGAGAGAGAAGTTTAGAGAGAGAAAGGGTGCGAGCGAATGGACAAGGAAGGGGGCGGCCAACTGCTTTTATAGGAGGAGGAATCCCAACGGCCAGATCTAGGGATGCGTGCCATCAAGCCCCTTCATCCTCACCGTCCGTTCAAAATTCAAAATTTGAATTTTCCCTTTTCAAAAATTATTGAAAACCCAAAATTCGAATTTTGAAGTTGAAAGGCGCACGGCGAGGGGGCGGATATAGGCGCGCGGATATAGGCCCATTTATGACGTACAAAAGCACCTAAATTTTTGTCAACAAGGCGCCTGAACAATGAGATAGGTAAAGCGCCTATGAAACAAGAAATGGGCGTTGCGAGAAACGAAGGATGGTTGGTGGAGGGCTGCAAAGTGTGGAGTGAGTTTAGGGGCCTGCTGAGCTAAGATAGACGGTAACTTTCGTCAATACAACAACTCATGCGTTATATATAGTTAGGCGCCCATTCTCAACTATGAGCGCCTAACTGGGGGACAATTGTTGGATAAGTATGAATGAACCTATGGGGGACATGGGCTCAAGAGACTTGATTGGGCCTAAGCCCAATCAAGGGCATGAGTAACAAAGCAAGAGTTGGGCCCAGATGCGGAGGAGCGGGCGCATAACGACAAGGAAGACGCGGGGACCATGTTGCTATGGGACCAAGTAGCTGAGAATGTGCCACCTGGAAGTGTGGTCCTGTCAGGCGCCTGGGTGCCGGGGTCCGAAAAGCTGCCACGTGTAGGTGCCCGAACGTTGGGCCGTACCAGGCATTTAATGATGCGCTGACGTGGAGCTGGAATCCAAGAGCCTGGTCATGACCTCGATGAGTATAAATAGTACTCGGTAGGTAGCATTTAAGCAGGTTGGCTTCTCTCACTAAAAGCTTTTAGATTACTTCTCTCTCTAAGAGCAGACTCTGACTTAAGCGTCGGAGTGCTAACGGGCAATCCAAGCCCACTAGGCGTTTGCCGGTGCAGGATCTGTGCGCCTGACGGCGAGTGCTATCCGTGAAGGAGGAGAATCAAGGCACGGAGTATCGCGGCTTCAACATAAACACTACATGTCCCTACCCTTCGCCAAAGTAAAAAAGCCTGCTTTACCCGACTGTACTGCCCGTCGGACGAATTGGAATCCCATCTCCGGCGAGGTCGGGACGGATGCCGTCCGACGAGTAATACCACAAAAAAAAAATTAATTGCGGCGGCTGAACATGTTGCAGATGTGGGCAGGAAGTCTACAACCACCTTTGTTCTTTCTCCTCGCCTTGGGTTCGCTGGCTGGGCACACACAGGCCGGAATCGATGGACGGTCGGCCGTCTATGTCAAGAAAAGGCGGAGGGATAAATATGTCAATTTGCTGTATGTTAGGGCGATAAAATTTGAATTTGAGGGCGACGAATAGCGATTCAGTATTTGATATCATAATGATCAAATTATAATGTATTTTATAGAGAATCGTTTGGTATTTGTTAGTAAAAAACTAAACAGAAAGATCTATTTGGTTATTTTAAACATTAAAACGATCCTAAACATTTTCAGTTCCTTTTGAATTTCTATGGTTTTATTCCCGAATAAGTGATGTGCAAATGGCGAATTGCAGTCATCTCTTTTCTTTCACTATTTTTTATTTTCAAATAGAAAGTTTAAAAGTAACGAATAATTAAAATTTGGCATGGGTCGGTCAAACAGGATGAATTTTAAGTTTTGACCCGTTTTGATCAAGTCTAATTTATAATCACATGGTTCCCTGATACCCGATAAAAATCTCAATCCAAACCAGTTTGGCAGGTGAGTCCGTGTTTACTACCATTTTCTAGGAATACGACAATGGCGGTTCCTATCCCAAATCGTGTGTTCATTCATGATTTCCTTAGATTTTATCATGGCCTGACAAAAACCAGAAAACACAATGACGACAAGATGAAAGTTTTATAAAACAAATTAATGGTGTTCTCTTTCTGATCTCATGTAATAATATAATGAAGTTGAAGTTTTTCTATGCTATTCAATTTCATTGGTATGTTTTTAATGGTCTAACTTCATGGTTGTACCAACTTCTGATGTACTGTTTATGTTCCAATATATTCACATTGGTATGATTATTAGGGATATGCTAGGCGGTACTCACCATTAGGCCAATTTAGCTTAATGGTTGAATCTACAGGTTATCCCAATAATTCAATATTCGGCTCAGCTCCTCCGACCAACGGGTCGGGTTATAAGCTAGCAACTCATTAAAACTCTAGCATCATCACATCCAGTCATTCCATTCCCAAATGACAACATTTTTTTGTTGAGTCAGAACCCAGAAAAACTGGTTCGGCCATTGATTTTCTTATTGACGGACTATCGGCTAACACTCAAAATTACTTCCTGGAGATCATCTTGATCTGTTCTGGTCATTCCTAGCCCAGCCGATCGGTTTGACCTTGGCCAACTGATCGGTTAGTTTGACGGAGTTTCTTGGAAAAAACAAACATGGATTCCAGGAATATATTTTATGTTAATATTTATTTAAAATGTTGTTCAAGATATACACTAAATGTAGTTATCTTGTATTTTTTCCTTACTTGAAAGCAATTACTTTGAAATCATACCGGGAGTTACAAAAAAAAGTTAATGATAGGATATTTTATGCTAAAATCGTGGTTGAACAGTGATTTCATCGCTTTGAACCAATAAAACCACCTACTGTGCTAAAGAAGGTATCCGGTATTTCGATATTTCTAATTGAACTGCGCTTCTTAGAGCATCTCCATTTGTGCAATTTCATTTGCAATTTCATTTGTGTTTTTTTTTACACCATACCATTTTTGCAAGCCAACTCATATTACTTTCATTGTACTACATCAATGCAATTGCCTTGCAATTGCAATTAACTTTTTTTAATTTAGTTTAATAAAAACATAAACCGTCAAATAACAGTGACTTTACTTGGAGGACTTAGATTGGCACAAGATTTGAACTCTCCTTACATTGTGAAATCCTACTGTATAACATTGACCAAGGCTCTCTGTCCCTAGGGGTGTTCAAATGGTTACCATGGTTATTACCGAATCAAATAAGGGTAAATTTCATTAACCATGGAGTACAATATCATAACCAAACCGTCCAAACTAATACAACAACCAAATTAACCAAACTAAAGTTTAATCGGTTTGGTTAATTGGTTAACCAGATTAACCAATATAAAATCATATTACCATTAAGTGAGAAATTTTTTGGTTAATTTATCAATTCAAAATTTATATAATGAATAAAACATAACAATCAACACATAGTTACAGTTGACCCTTAAAATAAATACATGCAACTAAGAGAATTATCTTATGGTTAGTATAGAAGCCTCGAAGTCGGTATCTAGAAACCTAGGCCACCCAGAAACTGCCCCCCTGCATTAGAATGAGCCATAAAAGCCTAGCAACACATGCTACATTCCATGAAACTAGGTCTTTCAAACCTAATCCCCCTTCCATCTTTGGCAGGGCAATGTGTTCCCAAGCAACTTTAGCCCTTCCAGACTTGTCCCCATGCCAAAGGAAGTCAGAACATGCTTTCTGTACAGCTTTAATGACTTTTTTAGGAATAATGAAAATCGCCATCCAGTAATGAATCAGAGAGTACATAATTGATTCAATAAGCTGGAGTCTTCCCCCATAAGACAAAGTACTTGCTCGCCAACTACGAATTCTCTTAGTCAGTTTATCCATTAGCAACGCACATTCAAGGCTAGAGAGTTTACCTGAAGTGAGAGGCAGACCCAAATAACGAACTGGGAGATGCCCTTCTCGAAATTCAGATACATGTAATGCAATAGACTTATACTGATGAGCCTAGCCTCCAAAGAAGACTTCACATTTATCAGGGTTACATTGTAGCCCCGAGAGACGATAAAATCTGTCTAAGACCAAACGAACTCCAGATAAAGCCTTTGCCGAACCTTCAGTGAAAATCAAAAGGTCGTCGGCAAAGCAGAGATGGGTAAGGTCTACTGTTTTGCATTGAGGGTGAAAGGGAATCGCCCTTGAGGCTGCAGCTCGATTCAAGAGACCCGACAGAGGCTCCATAGCAATGGTGAACAGGTAGGGGGATAGGGGATCCCCCTGCCTTACTCCTTGTGCAGATTGAAAAAACCCCAAAGAGGCTGCCCTGTATCGATACACTGAAGAAGGCTGAGTTCAAACAAACCAGAATCCACCCAATAAAAACCTGTGGGAATCCCATAAGAACCATGACACAAGAGAGGTATCCCCAGTGAACAGAGTCGAAGGCCTTTTTGAGGTCTATCTTGACTGCGCATCTGGAAGATATATGCATTCTGTGGTAGTTCTGCACAACTTCCTGGGCCATTAAGATATTTTCCAGAATACTACGCCCCTGAATGAATGCTGACTGGTTTCTGCTAATGACTGAGGGGAGGACAGTTCTGATCCTATTGCCCAACACCTTAGCAACAATTTTATATAAAATGTTGATACAAGCAATTGGTCTAAAGGATCCCATATTATCTGCATTAGGGGTCTTTGGTACTAATGTAAGAGAGGCGGAGTTCATACCTCTCGGGAGAACTTTGTGCTGTAAGAAATGTTTGACCCCCTCAATGATATCAACACTAACCAGTCCCCAGTTCCGTTGGAAAAACCCAGCTGTCCATCCATCCGGGCCAGAGGCCTTTGAACCATCCATAGCAAAAAGAGCATCCTTCATTTCCTGAGTAGTAACTGGAACACACAGAGAGTCCTGCTGCTCTTGGGTCAAAGTAGTGTGTAAACATTCCCGAATAACCTCTGAATCAACACAGACTGCACTATCAACTACACCAAATAATCCTTTGTAAAAGGAGACTGCTTCGTCAGCTATGGCTTGAGTATCAGTTAGCTCCCTACCATCATTTGCCACAATCTTCCTCATCCTTTTGCGAGCTGCACGAATGATAGCAGACTTGTGGAAAAAACCCGAGTTCTGGTCCCCCAAAGTGAGCCATCTTATTCTGGATTTCTGTCTGAAAAAAGCCTCTTCTTGTTTAACCAGGTCAGCATAGACTCTGATAGCTGCATTCATTTCTGAAAACAAATCTGGAGCTGGATTTTGTAAAGCTTGGAGTTGCAAAGTCCTGACTTCTTCTCTTTTGTGTCTAACCCTCTCTGAGATGTCTGAGAAGGCATTTTTATTGAGTTGGCGCAGTTCAACCTTGAGTAAGTACAACTTCTGCTTTACTGCAAAGAAACCCCTCCCAGAAACTTGCTGTGTCCATGCTTCTTGAAGAATATTACCATACGATTGATGCTGTTCCCACATATCAAAATATCGGAATGGTTTAGGGAACTTCCTGGCAGGAACTCGTGGGATGATCAACATTCCACAGTGGTCAGAAAAGTCAGGAGCAAGGAACTCAGCAACACATTCAGGGAACATGTCTAACCATTCCACATTAACAAGTATTCTGTCCAGTTTTTTAGCAATTGGATTGGCTTGCTGTTGGTTAGCCCAAGTGAATACTGGACCAGTAGCTGTATGATGAACAACCTCCATCATATCAACCCATACCCGAAAGTCAGACATACTATTAGTGATAGAAACCTCATTTGACGATTCAGAGGGGGCCAAGATAGCATTAAAGTCTCCACAAATAAGCCAGGGGCACCTTGAATCTTCCATTTACTCAAGTCCCTATATGTAGCAAATCTCTCATTTTCATCATTTGAACCGTAAACTGCCGTGAAGAAGAACTTCTCACCCTGCCTCGTAGAGACTGCAGTGTGGATAAAACGAGACTCTTCTGCTAGGACACTCAATGTAACATCATCTGTCCAACCAAGCCAGATTCTCCCTAATGGATGTTTAGAGTAGTTATCAACCCACATGAAATCAGGGAACTTCCGTCTAATATCAATCACCTTCTTTGGATCCTTAACTCTTGTTTCTAATAATACTAATAAAGAAATTTGACGGGTACTTACATAGCGAAGCATATCATTATGCTTCGTGGGGTTATTAAAACCCCTTGTATTCCAGGTTAGGATAGTCATTTGCGAAGAGTAGCCACCTTGGTGGCTTCCCCCCTTTTCCTTAACCCCTCTCTCCATGTCTTCTTCGGTGGAGGCGCTTGTAAACAAATATCCCTCGATCCACAAAGCACATCAAAAGCATTGGAATGCAGAATGGGAACTGAACTCTTCTTGGATGACTTGGACTTCACACCATTGATGACTTTATTAAAATCTTCATGTGACGGTAGTGCACTTGGTGTAACAGGTGCTGGTGAAACAGGTATTCTCTGGCTAACTACAGGTGCTGTAGTTGCCTCCGGACTCTCGGCAATGGCTTTACCCTTCAGTGCAGCTTGGAGAAATGGAGTTGCCTAAGATATTTGGCTTGTAGATACAACTGCAGGCACAATAGGACTGACTAGTGGGGTCTTCTTCCTCCAGACCTTCTTAGTATTAACTCCAGATGGGGGAAGCGAGCAATCATGTCCAAAAACCCCACAATGAACACAACATTTGGGCAAACCACAGTACTCCACACTAATAAACATCTCCTTCATATCATCCGGGGTGATACTAACCCTGTCAATCCGTGGTTTCTTTGCCTGAATGTCAACACAAATACGCACAGTACCAAATATCTCTCGACGAGCAGTGGAATGATCCATACATAACGGACGACCTAGAGAACTGGCAATCCTCCCCAATCCTTCTCTCGAAGCAAGCTCAGTTGTAAGGCCCGAGAGTTTAACCCAGGCTGGGATAGCCGAGTTATCAATCTCCATCGCCTGAATTCCAGGTTCCCAGCGTCTGAGACAAATAATCTTGTCCTTGTAATGCCAAGGACCCCCCTCAAAAACCCAGCGACACACCGACTCTGACGGAAATTGAAATAGAACAAGACGGTCCTCTAACAAGGAGACTTTTACCTCGCCTTCCTTGCCCCAAATCCAATTTTCCCAGAACCTCAGAGTCGAAACGGATGGAGGCTTGGCCAAAAACTGCCCGACAAGACTGTGCTCCCAACGTTTTTGCCCTTCCTCGATGACTGATTTAGGGATACGAAGGGATCCATTGATGAATTCAGGCTCAAAGTAGTCGAGCCTGGTCTCCTCCGCAATGTGAAATAAAGATGCCCAGGATCTACCGCCGCCAACGGCGCCCGGTGAGGGAATTTAATTGTTTTTCTCAAACAAAAGGAAAAAGCGAAATGAAAACACTAAAACTAAAACTCGCTACCGACTTAAACCTCGTCAACAATAGGTTCAACTCGCTTTGACCTAATTGGCCCGAGTTTTGGACAAATTCACATCTAGCACAACACGCCAATTACAAAAACAAATAAAACTCGCTCCCGCCGAAACCTGTAAAATCGGGTACAAGTCGCTTTGGTCGGGTCGAATTAGGTTGTATACCTATGCGTTACTTTGGACTCAATTGTCATTCTCAACCAAAAGGGAAAATATAAAAAAATTACTAAAGCAAATAAAACTCGCTCATGGCCCCTAATTCTCAACACTGCGGTCAACTCGCTTTGAACGGTCTACATAGTTTTAACAAATTCACAATTTATCCCACCTGTCAATTACAAAAGCGGATAAAACTCGCTCTCGATACGAAACGCGTCAACGATGGGTCAGAGTTCAATTGTCATTCTCAACGAAAAGGAAAATGAGAAATAAAAATATTAAAGCGCACAAAACTCGCTTTTGATCTAAAACTGGTCAATAACGTGTTCAACTCGCTTTGAACAATTTTTTAACAAATTAACTCTTGGTCTAACTTGCCAACTACAAAAGCGGATAAAGCTCGTTCATAATACAACACTCGTCAAAACCTTAGATTCAAGTTCAATTGTCTTCCCAACCAAAAGAAGAAGAAAAAAGAAATTTTTAAATGCTAAAGTCGGTTTCAAGTCGCTTTGACTGGATTGAATTAGGTTGGATACCTGATGACTCGATATTTGCACATGTTTTCCCCTTTGTTTCTTGATCGTTTAAGCTTGCATTATCGCGCTTCTTTGGCCTATTTTATCCTAGGTTGTGTTTCTTTGTCACATTTCAGGTCCTAGCATGTAAATTGAAGCATAGGTGCAAGTTTGAAGTCAATCGGAGATCGTTCGGCAATTCGGGAGAAGAAACACGAGCATGACCTGAGGAATAATGGACTTCTACCTCATATTATGGACAAATAATCATGTAATTTTGTCATAAAAAGAAAGAGGACGAGACTAAGAGCGTCTGGGATCAAATGGCGATTGATTCGGAGTCCGAACGAGGGAGAAACGAAGCATTAAACAGAGGCTGGGCAAGCCACACGGGCACGCCTAAAAACCCACACGGCCGTGTGACCTGGCCATGTGGCCGTGTGGAAATCACCGAGCCCTCACACGGGCATCTGGGAAAGTCACATGGCCGTGTGATCGGGAATTTCTGGTTAAAACCCGAATTTCAGCTAGGGATGGCAACCAAACCCGAACCCACGGGTACCCACCCGACCCAACCCGGTCAACGCGGGTAAAATCCGTGTTGACGGGTTTTGGGTTGGGTTTGGGTTTAAACTCGTTCACTATTCACCGGGTTGGGTTGGGTTTGGGTTTAGATAAACCCGACTCGTGGGTACTCGCCCACACATATAATTAATTTTCTCGGTATATTTAATATTTTAAACAACTAATCTTATTTATGTTTGTGGAGACATGTCTAATTTTTTCTTTCTAATTGTGTAGAATGAAGTTTGTGTTATCGAGTGGAGAGTGAAACAACTTAATTGAAAGGAAGAAGCTTTCAATTAATATGTTATTTATGGATAATTTATGATTTACTTCAATTTTCTTGAGTTTTCTAGATTGCGTTGAACAATTTGTATAGTTAATTTGTGATTTGCTTGAATTTTCTAGAATAGTGTTTTAAATATGGATAATTTGTATTGAGATATTGATATTTGACTTTAATTTTGATAGGAACATGTTATTGTAAATTTTTTACGACAAAAACCCGTGGGTACCCATGAACCCGCGGATACCCAACGGGTTGGGTTTGAGTTTTTCAAACCAAGTAGGTTTTACCCCGGGTTTTTTCACGAATAAACCCATGGGTTTGGGTTTGGGTTTAGCAAACCCGACCCAACCCAAGGATATGTTTTTAAGGGCACGGATAAAGCTTCCGACCCCCCTTAATTTCATTGACCCTCCACACGAGTTGAGGAAAAGGAGTTAAAAGAAGTACCCTGGCGAGTGCCAGGTGTACAAAAATTGCTCTTGCTCGACTAATAAGGGTCGACCGTGCAAAAGACTGCAGTTGGAACCCCTGCCAAGTGAATGAAGAAAAAAAAAGAGAAAAAGAAATGTAAATGAAAGTGCAAAAAGGGGTTCCAACGGTGAAATGAAGTGAAAGATCACCCCGGTACAACGAGTCCTTGGTTGTGATTGGTGTGAGTCCCTTTATCCATGAACTGCTGTCTTACTTCCACTTTTTCTCATGATCCTGGCTTGAGTCTAGTACTCGCATTGAGAGAGATAGGGAACGTCTTAGAAGACCAGTTGACCTCGTAAGCTGCTATATGATCTAGAAAATCCTATACCGATGATCGGGGTTGTTTGTTTCTATAGAGGTCTGGAGAGCTGCATTGGTTTGAGTTAGGTTTGCTTGGGGACAAGCAAACGGTTAAGTGTGGGGGGATTTGATGACTCGATATTTTCACATGTTTTCCCCTTTATTTCTTGATCGTTTAAGCTTGCAGTATCGCTTCTTTGGCCTATTTTATGATAGGTTGTGTTTCTTTGTCACATTTCAGGTCCTAGCATGTAAATTGAAGCATAGGTGCAAGTTTGAAGTCAATCAGAGATCATTCGGCAATTCGGGAGAAGAAACACGAGCATGACATGAGGAATAATGGACTTCTACCTCATATTATGGACAAATAATCATGGAATTTTGTCATAAAAAGAAATAGGACGATACTAAGAGCGTCTGGGATCAAATGGCGACTGATTTGGAGTCCGGACGAGGGAGAAACGAAGCATTAAACAGAGGCTGAGCAAGCCACACGGGCACGCCTAAAAACCCACAAGGCCGTGTGACCTGGCCATGTGGCCATGTGGAAATCACCGAGCACTCACACGGGCATCTGGGAAAGTCACATGGCCGTGTGGCCTGGCCGTGTGATCGGGAATTTCTGGTTAAACCCGATTTTCAGCAAAAGGAAAGGGGAGAGCGGGGTTTTGGTTCCCAAACACCAAGGGACGAACCCTAGAGAGAGAGAGCGACTTGGGAACATTCTTGGAGCTATTTTGGAGGATTTCTTTGCCATTGGAGCTCGGGAATCAAGCTTGGAGATGGAGATTGAAGATCAAGATCAGATTTCTGCAGTCGCTCTCTTCTCTATGGAGTAACTTCCCTTCACTTAGGTTTTGAGGAACCCTAGTTCCATGTGTTAGGATCTTTCTTGTATGAAGTTTTGGATGCTATATTGTTTGATTATAATCAATTGAGGCATGATTTATTGAGTCAATTGAATCTTGATCATATTCTCTTGATTTCTGCTTTAACCTAGGATAGATAGAATCTGATTAGGTTAAGAGAGCTTCCTTGATTGATAGTGGTGAATTGGTTGTGCGAGAGTCAATCAATTCACTGCTTTGTACTGGAATTCATTCCAGTAGTGGAGATCTGTGTGAATCGCCTTAGCAGTCTACCCCTTTGAAGGCTAGTCGCCTGCCGGGTATTCTGTCTAAGAGGGCTTGGTCAGCTTAAGAGATTCCAAGCTAATTTAGGATCTTCCGCAGTTTAATCAACAGTAGACCAACCAAAAGTAATTGCAAATTGGACCTAATTGAGGAGCTAGGGGGAATCATACCTAAGTGAGTTCACAACTTATAATTAGTAGAGTACTTAGTAGAGTAGTTTAGTAAATCAATCCTTAATCTAGTTTGCTAGATAATGAACTGAAGCTGAGTAATAGTAACTCTAGAGACCCGTGGATTCGATATTTATTACTTGTGCCACTATACTGCAGTCCCTTTCATTGGTTACACTCGGCTATTGTTAGGTGTTGTGTCGTAGCGTGTCAAGTTTTTGGCGCCGTTGCCGGGGACTTTCTAGATTATTAGGAAAGGCAGAAGTTTGTTACTTTAGCGTTTTTTTTTTCCACCCTTGTTTTTCACTTGAGTGTTTTTTTGTTTTGTTGGTGCAGATCTGAATCATGGATCCTAATGGCTTCTCCAACCATTGGGGGTATCCACCACCATCCGAGTGGTATTACCCCGAGACTCCCTGGAGTAACCAAGGAGTAGAAGACTATGGAGTCGGGTTTCAGTACCAACCCCCCTACTACGAAGAACAATCAGACCCCTGGGTATTTCAAGAACAATCTCCTTATCAAGAAGAATTCCTCCCACAACAAGAAGGATCATCAGATCTTGGGTTCGCCACAGCCTTCACGGGCGATCCGGCAGAGCCATGCTACACTCCACAGCCAGATCCAAACTATCACTTGAGGCTTCTCATGGAGCAGATTGCTCGAGTACCTGAGAGATCCTTTCCCGAGATGGATCCTCATATCCAGGCCATTGCCCAAATTGACTTCTCATTTCCCCGTGAAACAGAGGATACCCTTCGGAGCATAAAGGAGCACATAGAGGTCATTGAGAAAGCCTGTTCACAGTTTTCTCAAGACAACCTTTATGCTGCCATACAAGTAGAGGTGGAGGAAAAAGAAGGCAATCATGAGGATGTTGAGGAGCATACATAAGTTGTCAAGGAAAGCTCCCATGATAATCATGATCAAGTGTATCCTCTGGTGGTAGATCACAACTTTCCCCATTTCCGCTCTGACATGCTGGGCCCGAGCGAGGAGATGCAAGCTGAACTTATTGAGAACCTTGCATGGCGACTTGCTCTCCAATCAGTTACGGAAGAAGAAGAGAGAGAAAGGGTGAGGAAAGAAGTTGTGGAGGATGAGGAAGAAAGCAAAGAAGAGGTAGTTCTTGATCTTTTCCGAGGAGAGAGACCACATTTTGAAGAAGGAAAGGGGGGGGGGGGGTTGAAGAAGCGAGTGGTGTCCAGGCTGAGGATGAAGTTGAGGTGGAAGAGGCTTGCACCGGCCCTATAATACAAGTAATATCCCCACCAAACTTCGAGGAACTGCTTAGCAAGGACCCATTTGCAGTGTCTCTTTGCCAGACCAAGGCCACATCGACATCGGTCCCTCTTGGTGGACGCGATGGTGGCCAATCGATGCTGTCATATCTGGTTTGGGGCAATGGGACGAGAGAAGAGAAGAAGAGGTCTCGAGGATGGAGACTTCATCTGCATCAAGTGCACGAGCTTCCATCACCAGTCATACCACATGCTCGTGACTTGCGACTCCACCTCATTGACGAGAACCTCAACTTCAAGGAGGTTCTAGCATGGACCGAAACTTAGGAGCCATCGTCCGGCTCACGACGTGAAAGAAGCGCTTGTTGGGAGGCAACCCAACCAGTCGGTTTGAATTTCTTTCTCAATTTCTCCTCGGTTGAGTCAGTTTTGTTATTTGATTTTAGAGTCAATAACTCAACCTTTGTGAGATTTTGTGTGGTGTTTGTGTTCTGATTACTCTCTCTTCCTGGAATGCACCGCCTGCCCCGTCCATCATCATTCACCCTTGATATGGTAACTTCGTTCTACCCTCTTTATCTTTCCTCCATTGAGGACAATGTCGTGCTTAAGTGTAGGGGGATTTTCGATTATGTATGCGGGTGAATGTTTGGTTGTTTTGTGCTTGGAGCCTAGTCCACTGTACAAATTTTATTTTAATTTGAGGGCTTCAAGTACGTGTTTCCTTGCAAATTGCCTGCTCAATATGCTTTGAATTGACAGTCTCTATAGTAATGTGCAACCTAGGGAGGTAGTGTAGCACTATGGAGGATGTTGAAGTATAAGATTTTTCCTATCTAGCTCTCTGTTGTGTCAGTTGATTTTGCTAATTAGTGGAGCTAAGACCGTTGAATTCATGTGGTAATGTGGACTCTGTTTGAATTGTGTTATGGACTCGTGTATTGAACAGGGTGCTCATGTGGCAAATGAAAAGCAGTTGGTCCTCCATGTCGAAATCATCAAAAATCTTAAACATGGGGTAAGCCCGACGTGTGTGGCACCATTCATTGCACAAAATCGGGGTTTGGAGGAGATTTTAGTGATCCTTAGTGGGGTACTCCTACAAGGTGAAGCTAAGCTGTCTCCAGTACAAGTAAAACTTCCACCCGTTGAAAAGTTTGCCTACTCGAGGATGTGTTTTTAAGGGCACGGATAAAGCTTTCGACCCCCCTTAATTTCATTGACCCTCCACACGAGTTGAGGAAAAGGAGTTAAAAGAAGTACCCTGGCGAGTGCCAGGTGTACAAAAATTGCTCTTGCTAGACTAATAAGGGTCGACCGTGCAAAAGACTGCAGTTGGAACCCCCGCCAAGTGAATGAAGAAAAAAAAAAGAGAAAAAGAAATGTAAATGAAAGTGCAAAAAGGGGTTCCAACGGTGAAATGAAGTGAAAGATCACCCCGGTACAACGAGTCCTTGGTTGTGAATGGTGTGAGTCCCTTTATCCATGAACTGCTGTCTTACTTCCACTTTTTCTCATGATCCTGGCTTGAGTCTAGTACTCGCATTGAGAGAGATAGGGAACGTCTTAGAAGACCAGTTGACCTCGTAAGCTGCTATATGATCTAGAAAATACTCTACCGATGATCGGGGTTGTTTGTTTCTATAGAGGTCTGGAGAGCTGCATTGGTTTGAGTTAGGTTTGCTTGGGGACAAGCAAACGGTTAAGTGTGGGGGGATTTGATGACTCGATATTTTCAGATGTTTTCCCCTTTATTTCTTGATTGTTTAAGCTTGCAGTATCGCTTCTTTGGCCTATTTTATGATAGGTTGTGTTTCTTTGTCACATTTCAGGTCCTAGCATGTAAATTGAAGCATAGGTGCAAGTTTGAAGTCAATCAGAGATCATTCGGCAATTCGGGAGAAGAAACACGAGCATGACATGAGGAATAATGGACTTCTACCTCATATTATGGACAAATAATCATGGAATTTTGTCATAAAAAGAAATAGGACGATACTAAGAGCGTCTGGGATCAAATGGCGACTGATTTGGAGTCCGGACGAGGGAGAAACGAAGCATTAAACAGAGGCTGAGCAAGCCACATGGGCGCGCCTAAAAACCCACAAGGCCGTGTGACCTGGCCATGTGGCCATGTGGAAATCACCGAGCACTCACACAGGCATCTGGGAAAGTCACATGGCCGTGTGGCCTGGCCGTGTGATCGGGAATTTCTGGTTAAACCCGATTTTCAGCAAAAGGAAAGGGGAGAGTGGGGTTTTGGTTCCCAAACACCCAAGGGACGAACCCTAGAGAGAGAGAGCGACTTGGGAACATTCTTGGAGCTATTTTGGAGGATTTCTTTGCCATTGGAGCTCGGGAATCAAGCTTGGAGATGGAGATTGAAGATCAAGATCAGATTTCTGCAGTCGCTCTCTTCTCTATGGAGTAACTTCCCTTCACTTAGGTTTTGAGGAACCCTAGTTCCATGTCTTAGGATCTTTCTTGTATGAAGTTTTGGATGCTATATTGTTTGATTATAATCAATTGAGGCATGATTTATTGAGTCAATTGAATCTTGATCAAATTCTCTTGATTTCTGCTTTAACCTATGATAGATAGAATCTGATTAGGTTAAGAGAGCTTCCTTGATTGATAGTGGTGAATTGGTTGTGCGAGAGTCAATCAATTCACTGCTTTGTACTGGAATTCATTCCAGTAGTGGAGATCTGTGTGAATCGCCTTAGCAGTCTACCCCGGTGAAGGCTAGTCGCCTGCCGGGTATTCTGTCTAAGAGGGCTTGGTCAGCTTAAGAGATTCCAAGCTAATTTAGGATCTTCCGCAGTTTAATCAATAGTAGACCAACCAAAAGTAATTGCAACTTGGACCTAATTGAGGAGCTAGGGGGAATCATACCTAAGTGAGTTCCCAACTTGTAATTAGTAGAGTACTTAGTAGAGTAGTTTAGTAAATCAATCCTTAGTCTAGTTTGCTAGATAATGAACTGAAGCTGAGTAATAGTAACTCTAGAGACCCGTGGATTCGATATTTATTACTTGTGCCACAATACTGCAGTCCCTTTCATTGGTTACACTTGGCCATTGTAAGGTGTTGTGTCGTAGCGTGTCAATACCCATGGATTTGGGTTCAATTGTGATCATGCTCAACAAAAAGGAAAAAAAAAAGAAATAAATAAAATACTAAAGAGGATGAAACTCGGTCTTGATACAAAACTCGTGGTAGCGGCCTTGGGAAACGATGGTGGGGAACAACTTAGGATTCCGCAGACAGTATTTCGAGATGGGCTGCATAATGGTGGGCAAAGGTGATGATTTGTGCAATAAGCCATAGACGAAAACCTAGCGAACAATAACAAAATACTAAAGAGGATGAAACTCGGTCTAGATACAAAATTTGTGGTAGCGGCCTTGGGAAACAATGATGAGGAACAACTTAGGATTCCTCCGATAGTATTTCGAGATGGGCTACAAAATGGTAGGCAAAAGCGATGATTTGTGTTCAAGTTAGGATACCTATGTGTTTTGGTTCAATTGTGATCATGTTCAACAAAAAGGGACGAAAAGAAAAGAAAAAGGCTAAATTACATGTTTGGTCACTCAAATTACACAAATCTTTCACGTTTGCCACTCAAATCACTTTTTTTCTTACTCGCCACTAACTTTACGAATCATTTCACCGTTAGTCATTAGCCGTCAGGCTCCGTTAACAATGTCAACTTTTTGATGATGTGGCAAACGAAACTGCTGACTGTGTCATTAATTAATGACGTGTCAATTTTTTTTAAATATACAATTATAAATAACTTTTTTCTTTCCATTTTCCACCTCTTTTTCCACCTCACCATAAAGAAAATGCCTCCCGTGTCGGCACCGGCGACGACGTCGAGGAAGGAGGAGACGCCGCCGTTGGGGTTGCTGGATTTGAGGCGGAGGGAGGACTCAAGGCTGAGGAGGGAAGCAGCGGCGACTTGCAGCGAACAAAGGAAGATCTCCCTGGTGATCTCGCATGTCCATTTTCCACCTCCAAACTCTATTTTTCATTTTGTCTTCTTCTTCATTTTCTATTGGCAAAAGACTCCTTGCTATACAGCTTGTAATCGTTGAGGGTTTCACAAAAGAAGCGAGGGTAATGCCTCAGCCAGCCCCACATAACATCAAATCAAACCCAAATCCAAATTCACATCCTTTCATGTTCTATTGGAATCTACATAACATGTTCGATCTATTTCCCCAGAGAAACTAAAAGGTAAAAACTAAAAACAGAGACATTACACCTCTAGATATAAACCAAAAGGACGAGATCTACAAAAGAGTCCCACTACTAGCGAGTGAAAGCATAGAGAACTAGGGAATAGTATATCAAGATAGCAACGAGAATGAAAATAAGCAGCGGGACGACTACGACGTATTCATAAGTGTGAGAGCTGCCGCCTCCTAAGGTTCCGAGCTCGAATTGAACAACGTTGACTAGATCCAACATCAGAAACATGCACCCAAAACCAGGTCCGATGCCGGAGATGAGCATTCGGGTCCGGAGGATGTTCTTGTTGACCTGGCCAGGAACTCGGCGATGAGATGGAAATGGTTGTTCTGGGAGATCAAGAAATCGGGGGGGGGGGGGGGTCTGGGAGATCCGAATGGGCTGTTTGAGAGTGAGCACTACCAAAATGGAGAAGAGGAAACAACCGAAGGAGTAGATGTGGAAGGAGATGAGAGCCTCGCCGATGCTGCAGTTGGAGGTGGAAGCTGAGACGGTGATTATTGTCTCTTAGTGAGCCATTTTCAGTGACGGTGAGGTGGAAAATGGAAAGAAAAAGAGTTATTTAAAATTGAATTTTTTTAAATTGATGTGTCATTAATTAACAGCCCAGCCAACAGTTTTGTTTGCCACGTCATCCAAAAGTTAACGGTGTTAACGGAGCCTAACGGCTAGTGACTAACGGTGAAACGATTCGTAAAGTTAGTGACGAGTAAGAAAGAAAAGTGATTTGGATGGCAAACGTGAAAGATTTAGATAATTTGAGTGACCAAACATGTAATTTAGCCAAAGAAAAAAACACTAAACATGATGAAACTCGGCCCCGATACAAAACTCGTGGTAGCGGCCTTGGGAAACGGTGGTGGGGAACAACTTAGGATTCCGCCGACAATATTTCGAGATGGGTTGCAAAATGGTGGGCAAAGGCGATGATTTGTGCAAAAAGCCATAGAAGAAAACAAAACGAACAATAACTAAACACAGAGGCAATGATTTGTGCAAAATGTCGTAGACGAAAACCTAACGAACAATAACAAAACACAAAGGCGATGATTTGTGCAAAAAGCTACAAAAACCTAGCAAATAATAACCAAACACAAAGGTTGTAGAATGGAGAGTGGGGTAAAAGAAGGGTTTGGAACTTCCCCACTTGCACTTGAAAGAGTGTGAGAGCCACTAATTAAAAGTAACCTACAACCATGGCTTTAATATATTAATAATACCATCACTAAGGGAACTAGACGAATCTGCAAAAGTTTGTAACTAGCCCTGGAGAACGCTAAGGTTTATGCTTGAAGAAAGGAAGAAGAGCAGATTGTGAGAATTCAGCTTGATGCCTTTTCTCTTATTTTCCATTCCATTATATACTAGCGTGGGTCCCGGCCATTTGGACTGGTCGGAGGAAGGTGAGGTATGAAATTTGATAATGTAATGGGGTGTATAGCTTATTGTTGTATAGTTTTTTTTGGAAACACGTGATAAAAATAGTGGATTTTAGTAGGAAAGAGACATCAATGATGCAACGAATCAAAAATCATCCTTATGAACCAAAATCAAGTACCTGTTACCTTGTCAAACAATATTGTTACTGGTAATATGATGAGGTAGAGTAAGTTTTATAGAAACCGAATTCCAGAAAATCGAATAAAAAATCGCCTATCCCGCCGGTTTTCGAGAAATGATCTCACAATCGTTGCTAGCTTTTACTCGGCCCGATGGCCGATTAATTTGCTTTATAAAACTTTCATCTTGTCATCATTGTGCTTTCTGGTTTTTTTCCAAGCCATAATAAAATCTAAAGAAATCAAGAATGAACAACACGATTTGGGATAGGAACCACCGTTCTTGTATCCCTAGAAAAGAGTGGTAAACACGGACTCACCTGCCAAACTGGTTTGGATTGAGATTTTTATCGGGCACCAGGGAACCATGTGATTATAAATTAGACTTCATCAAAACGGGCTAAAACTTGAAATTCAGTCTATTTGAACGACCCATGCCAAACAGTAATTATTCTTTACTTTTAAACTTTCTATTTGAAAATAAAAAATAATGAAAGAAAAGAGATGACTGCAATTCGCCATTTGCACATCACTGATTCGGGAATAAAACTATAGAATTTCGAAAGGAAACTGAAAATGTTTAGGATCGTTTTAATGTTAAAAATAACCAAATAGATCTTTCTGTTTAGTTTTTTTCTAACAAATACCAAACGATTCCCTATAATATACACTATAATTTAATCATATGATATCAAATAATTACATAATATATATTTGAAATGATAAAAATTGGACTAATTGGGTTAATCGAGGTTGAACTATTGAATAACTTTAAAATACATTATATTTTAGCCTGTAAGATATAAAATAATAGCATAATATATATTATGCTAGAGAAAATAGCTTGTTATAGAATGACAAACCCATGATGTTCATTTGTTTTATTTGATGGGCAAATCCCTTATAGGTCAGACCCATTCAACTCTTTTATTTTATGATTAGCGGATAGCCCATTAGTATCCATGCATTAGTTTATTCTTAAATTTTTTTTCCTTTTAGCAATAAAAAGGAGTATTGTTTTTGCCTTTCCATATATATATTTTACCACCACGGAGAAATAAAAGGATTTAAAGAAAAAAATTGACACTCCTGGACTCGTTTAAATCCGCATGTGTACGGTAAGTTGGCCCGTTCCACAGAGGAGAAAGAAAAAAAATGACACTCCCTATTCTACGCTTTCTACAAACGCTCCTGGAGCAGGCAATTTGAAATGGGGGAATGGTTTTTTCCTCTCTGCGATTATATTTTTTTAATTTAAAAATATACAATAAATGTACTTAGTGTGATTGGTTATAATCTTTATTTTTCTATAAAGTGGTCATGGTTCGAATCCTAGTAAGTGTCATTTTTAATGAATAAAAAAAAGTAATTGTGAAGACTAAAATGTCCTTCCTACTATCGGTAACTACATACTAACAAATGAAAAGAAACAATTACAAGACAACAATTGGCAAACTAATCAACTTCATTATTTATCAACTAAAGCTGCATACAACGTCGCTTTAGCTCTGCGGGGTAGAACCACTTGAGCAAAACGCCGCCGTCTTCTCCAAGTTGTTGATCGATGCTTCAGGCTGAGTGAAAGGAAGCTCAACCTGTTCTTCTTCATTCCATTACAGCTGGATTGCAAATCCAATACACAGATCCTCTTCACACGGCCCCTCAAGCTAGCAAGCCCGCATTGTGCAATGCCAGCTTGGAAAGTAGATATATAAAGCGTTCATTAGATAGCCCTTTTGTAAAGAGATATGCTAACTATTTGTCAGTGTTAACATGCTTCAAGTTCAACAAATTAGACTTCAACCTCTCTCGTATAGTATGCCAATCCATCTCTATATGCTTAGTTCTTTCATGAAAAACAAGATTTTCTGCTATATAAATTGCTGAATGGTTATCACAGAATACTTTAACATGTTGTGGACGTGGGATACCATAAAATGAGAGTAAGGATTTTAACCATTATACCTCACAGGTAAGTTGAGCGACAACTCTATATTCAACTTCTGAGGAAGATCGTGAAACTGTACTTTGTATCTTGCTCTTCCAAGTAATCAACGAATCTCCCAAAAAGGTATAATAACCTGTCACTGACTTCCTTGTATTAAGGCAAGTGACCCAATCTGAATCACTGAATCCTCTTAATGTAAGTGAGGAGTTGGATGAAAACCATAGACCCTGTCCATGACTACTTTTCAAGTACCTCAAAATTCGATGGAGACCTTTCAAATGAGCTGTGGTTGGATTGTCCTGAAACTGACATAGTTGCTGTACAAGATAAGTGATGTCTGGTCTTGTGGAAGTCAAATGCTACAATTAACCCAACAGATGTCTAAAGTTTGTGTTGTCATCCCAAGGTTCTCCATTAGTGGTTAGAATGACGTTTTCATACTCAAAGGTGTCTTTGCTGGTTTGCTTTCTAGGAAGTCAGTATTAGCTAAAAGTTATAAACAAAACTTTCATTGATTCAAAGATATTCCTTCCTGTGACCTTCCAACTTCTAGACCCAAGAAGTATTTCATGGTACCTAGGTCCTTAATTTTAAATCCCTTTTGCAACTCTTTCTTAATAAACCACTGCCTACTGGCTTGCTTCAAGCCATACAATGACCTTTCCAACTTGCAAACCTTTCCCTACATGTGACTTAACTCCCTTAGATCGGGAGGCAACTCCATATACTCCTAATCCTCTAAGTCACCATTCAGAAAGACATTACTAACATCCATCTGGTGGATATGCCAGGCATTGATGGCTACAACTACTAACAAAAACTTCACAGTGTTGAGTTTGGCCACAAGAGAAAATGTGTTAATAAAAGTCCACACCATAAGTCTGTGTGTAACATTAAGCAACTAAATGAGCTTTGTGCTTATGAATAGCCCGATAAGGTAGAAACTTGGTTTTATAAACCCATTTAGAACCAACAATCATTTCCCTGGTCTGTCAACAATCTTCCAAGCATCAGTAGCATATAATGCAGTAAACTCCTCCTTCATAGCTTGTCTCCAAACCTCCTCCTAAGCAGCATGAGAATAGGTATAAGGGTATGTAGTGGAAGAAATGGAGAGAGAAAGTGCCAATGGGAAGGAGATAGAGAAGAATAATCAAGGTGTTTAGAGAGAGGATAAGGAAGGGTGATGTTAGGAGCACCAAATGAGGAGGTGGCAGAAAAACTGTTATGATAATCTTGTAAACGGTTAGGTTGGTGAGGAATCCTGTCAAACCTCCTCAGTATAGAGGCAACAGGAGAAGGGAAGAGGACTCCATAAGGGATGCAACATGGAGTACTAGATGACTCCATAAGCTACTAGGTACCCCTGATTGGAACTTCAATGCTCTAACAACATTCAAAACGTGTTTATGTTTCATTTCAACTTTGCCATTCTGCTGAGCAGTTCTCACACAAGACATTTCATGAACAATGCCATGAGATTGATAGAACTCTGGCATGTTAAATTCCTGACCCTTATTGGACATGATAACTCTAATTTTCTTCTCAAATTGATTACCAACCATAGAATGAAAAGAATGCAATAAAGCTTTAGATTATGACTTAAAAGCCATTAAAAACAATCATCTGCTTCTACTGAAACCATCAACTATTGTTAAGAAGTAACGATAACCATCATGGGAAACTATATCAACTAGTCCCCAAATAACAACATGAACAATCTCAAAAGGAACTTTAGCAACATAAGTGCTTCTAGAAAAGGGTAGACTTTTCTGTTTAGACAAATGGTAAATCTCACAATCAACAAAATCTGAAACTACTACATCACTACATTGTTTTTGTATTGTCTGCAATCTAGGAAGGGATAGATGGGCAAGTCTGGCATGCCACAACTCTAAACATTGATTGGTGCTCCCTCCAAAAACTTGTTGGTTGCAATTCTCACCGGGGACTGTTCTCTCTCTAAGACGGTAAAAGCCTCTATCTACGTGGATTAAACAAGACTCTATTGAGAGGTGAGGTCCCGAACACAACATAAGTTAGATTGAAAGACAAGTGCGACAGGGGAATTTTTGGTAAGTTGACTGACAAAGATCAAATTGTAACTGAATGAGGGAGCTAGAAATATATTTGTGAGAAAGATACCATATGACAACTTCACAATGTCAATGTGTGTGACTGAGGTACTCAATCCATTAGGTAAGGTGACTCACATGTCTTTTACTGCTTTGCAACGCAAGTATAGATCTATTGAGCAAACAATGTGGTCACTAGCTCTAGTGTCCAGGACCCAAACATTCATGCCACAGCATCATTATGGATAGAGAGTATTGTATTACATGTCATGTTGGAAGTGCGAGATCACTTAGTTAGCTTGAGAGGAAGAAGACGGTGGCTGAGTTGAAGTGCTCTGAAGAAGAGATTTCAATATGAATAGTTCTTCATTGGTAAAGCCAGTGAATGTGGAATTGGCCTCAACATGGCTAACTGTACTTGTAGGAGAATAGGAAGGGCTTCCACTTGAGCCATTGCCCTTATCACCAGTGTTAACCTCGACTGACCCTGCGAAGGGTTTTCTTCCTCCTTCCCTATTCTTCTTCTTAAGTTTCCAGCAGTCCTGGATAACATGGTTACCCTTTTTGCAGTAATGGCAGAATAAACCCTCTTGATGCTGATTCTCTCTAGGTTGTCTATCCCTAGAAGACCCAGGTGGAGTCCTGGATGCAACCAGTGTCTCTGCCAAAGCAATAGCCTCCTCAGACTTCCTTGTATTAGCAACTTCACCATTGAGTTGCCTCTCAAGTTGGACAACAGATCTGTATACACTGTCTAGATCTAGTAAGGGGTCAAGCATCAACATCTGGGATTTAACCTTCTAGTATTTCTCATTCAGACCCAGTAAGAATCGAATCACCTTTGCTCGTTCCTGGTATTTCATCACAATCTCAAAGGTTTTGGATGCACAATTAAAATAAGGTATGGGTAGGTAACTTTCACTCTCATCCCAGAGAAATTTGAGAGCGGTGTAATATTGTCTAATAGTCTGATTATCCTGCTTAGTCAGATCTACCTTCTCTTGCAAATTAGCGATTATGGCTGAATCACCTTGAATGAAACTTATTACGCAGATAAGTGCAAGCCTGAGATGCAATTTTTATGTTTCTAAGACTAGGCACAATATCTTCAGAAACAGAATTGCGAATCCAACATACAACAGTGCCATTTACTCTATCCCAAGTTCCATAAGGGGGATCTGAGACATCAGGTACCTGAACCGAACATAAGATAAACCCTCTTTGTTCGTAGTGCGTAGAACAACCTCCATGGACTCGCTCTAAAGCAGGTAGTTGTCATCCTTCAGATTGAATCCGATGACTGGCAGAAATGAGTTGTCACTCTGAGCTAAGTAGACTGAGTTGGTGTAGGGATCTTCGTAACAGGGAAGAACAGTTTCATTCTCCTTTTCCTTGGAAGAATTTCCTCATTGTCAGACATTTGTGGGTATTTGGAGAAACAGATTCAGAGACGAGGAAGAAGAAGTGAGAAAAGATACTTGAGCAATAATATAGTACTTTAGTTGAAAATCTTCCAAAAGTATGTAATAGATCAGTGATGCTTAGGTTAAATGTCAGCAATCATAGAAGACAGTTTATATTTAATCATTTCACTTATTCTTTAATCTAAAGTTCAAATGTTTGAAATGAGAAAATTGAACACATTTGAGATGAGGAATTAGAGTCCATTGGCTACAATAAGTACACAATAACTAAAGAAGTAAAAGTGAGCATTAGAATACAAAAATGACACAAATAATATGTGGCTAAATTGCAAATTTGGTCACTTGAATTACTAGTAAAGTTCACGTTAGGCACTAGAATCACATTATTCTATCCATAGTCACTTAAATTAGGTTAACAGTTCAAGTTTGGTCACTGGCTGTTAGTCTCCGTTAACTTTTGCTGATGTGGCGGTCAACTCTTATCGTTGACCGTTAAATGAGTGACGTGACAATTAAAAATTAATTTTTTATTATTTTCCAGCTAATTATTACAAATTAAAAAAAGAAAATCCTAATTCAGTTCAGCAAACACGGGTCCACCCTCCAGCTGACCGTCGTCGACGGATGCCGGACCGCAATCATCGTCCTAGCAGATCCTGACCTAATTGACATCTTAGCAATGAACGGACGTAGATATTTTTGTCTCCGAGGGTGATTCCGGAAATGGGCTTTTCAGTTTCATCGGGAATCTCCTCTTCCCTTTCATTGCCTCGCTAGATTGTTCGTCCTCTTCCCCCGGTCGCAAGGCGGATGACACGCTAAAGCACAACACCAAACTTCGACCAAGTGCAATCGCAGAATGGAATTGCAGAATAGTGGCAAGTTAAATTTATCAACCCGGGGTCTAGATCTACTACCTACTCCGTGACTACCTGTTATCTAGCGGGACTAAGTGTAGTGAGAGTGATTGCAAACAAAAGCAGTAAGAAAGTAGGAAATGGTTCGAAGTTCTTAAGCAAGGAAAGAGTCACTCGGGAATGAATCCCCTAGCTCCTTAGTTATGTCAAATTTGTAATTTCCTTTGGTTGATTTATTATTGATTAAACTGCGGAAGATCCGACAGTAGCTTGGAATCTCTTAAGCTTACCAAGACCTCTCAGACAGACTACCCGACAGACGACTAGTCTTCACCGGGATAGAACGCCGAGGCAATTAACATATAACTCCACTACTGGAATTGGATTCCAGTACAAAGCAGTGAATCGACTGACTCCCATATAATCGATTCACTACTACCGATTGAAGAAGCTCTAACAACCTAATCAGATTCTATCTATCTCAGGTTGCAGCAGAAATCAAGAAAAGTTGAACAGGCTTCAATTGACTCAATGAATCATGCATCAATCGATTATAATCGCACAGTATATCAATCCAAAAGTCATACAATCAATATCCCTAACACATGGAACTAGGGTTCTTCATATCCAAGTGAGAGAAAGTTCTACTCCATAGAGAGAGAGGAAAACATAATACAAAGCAGTCATACTCATCATGATGGGAAGAATCTGCTTTGGGATGATATTCTTCACTCCAAGGATGAAATCCAAGCTTTTGATTGATGAAGCCCAGCTCCAAAATCACTCATAGGGTTTGTTCTTCGCACTTTCTCTCTCTAGGATTCGGTTTTTGCTATGGAAAATAGTTTCCCTCTTCAAAGACCCGAAATTGGGTTAAAAACCCAGTTCTGCCCGATCACACGGCCAGACAAAACGGCCGTGTGAAATCCGCAGCTGCTCGTGTGGCTCTCCAAAACGCTGCGTTCGATTCAGTGACCCTAGGTACGCTACACGGCCAAAACCACACGACCGTGTGAACTCTCTAGAAATCCCACACGGCCAAAAAGGGTCCTTACACGGCCAGTGTGGCTTTGCCCGTGCACAGGGGTTCCACACGGGCAAGTCACACGACCGTGTGGAATTTAGGTCTGGCCGTCCAAACGTCCCAACTTCGTCCAATCGACCCCGAAATCGTGCCCAAACCTTCCTTCACGTACTAGGACCTGAAATATCACAAACAAGAATAATTTAGCATGAAATCGGCCTAAAACACGAGAGACGAGGCTCAAACAATATAAAAATGATGGACAAAAACATGTGTAAATATCAAGTCATAAAATTCCCCCACACTTAACCGTTTGCTTGTCCTCAAGCAAACCTGACTCAAACTAATGCAGCTCTCCAGACCTCTATAGCAACATGCACCCCCGATCGTCGGTAGATGATTTCCTAGATCATTTAACAGCTCGAGAGGTCAACCGACGCACAAGACACCTCCTAGCTTCTTCGGCGAGAACTCTAGTCTCGAGTCGACATCATGGCAAATAGTGATCAGAGGGCAAATGAATCGTGGATGAAGGGACTCTCAAAAATAGAAAGATCATGGACTCACTTTTTTCTTAAGGTGCTCTATTTTCTTCTTGAAGATGGTTGGATCCCTTTTGTTTTTTTTTTTTGTTGTTTATGTTTTTTCAAGGGTCCCAACCTGTTATTTCCGGGAAACGGGGCTGCCACCTATTAAAGGTTTTGAGGGAGCCCGCTCTTACTGGCCATGCCAGGAGCAGATGTCTCGAGCCTCATGCGATGGGAAGGAAATGTAAGGGGCCCAGAGGTAGTAGGTGGAAATTGCATCACCCTTTTCGCACTGGAGACGTTAATTTAAAAGCACAATTTAGAGCACCTTTCCCCCCCCCCCCCCCAAAACATGATACAAGATTCCATTACAGATAGAGTCCACAATACCACACAATTCAAGGGTCCTAAGATCACTAATTCACACAATCAACCAACACAATATAAAGAAGAAAGGAAACTTCTTAAATGCATCAACATCCTCCATAGTGCTACACTACCTCCCTAGGTTGGACATCACCATAAAGACTGTCAATTCAAAGCATACTGAGCAGGATATTGCAGGGAACTGTATTTGGAGCCCTCAATTCATCAAATTGGACAGTGGACTAGGCTCCAAGCACACAAACTCATCCAGCCGTCAAAGATAGATAAACACCCCCACACTTAAGTTCGACATTGCCCTCAATGGAGTAGAGGGAAAGATAAGGGGAACGATGTTACCGAGAAAATGGACTGCCGAGGGACTGGAAATGGGACCAGTCAACCAGGGCGGACTGGAAGGTGGATAGTGGAAAGGCACCGAGCTAGAATCATCAAAACACACTGGGTGATAGAAACCATAGTTCTAAGCGGAAAACCCAAAAGGAAAGAAAAGAAAAACAAACTGTGGTGGGGTTGCCTCCCGACAAGCGCTTCTTTACCGTCGTGAGCCGGACGGTGGCTCTTAAGTCTCGGTCCACCCCAAAAGCTCTTTGAAATTGACGTTCTCATTGATGAGGTGGAGTCTCAAGTCACGAGCATGTGGTGTAGCAAGTGATGCAAATGGTTAGTGCACTTGATGCAGATGAAGTCTCCACCCTCAAGACCTCTTCTTCTCATATTTTCTCGTCTCATTGCCCCAAACTAGATATGACAACATAGACTGACCACCATTGCATCCATCAAGAGGAATCGATGTTGATGTGGTCTTAGTCTGGCAAAGAGACACTGCAAATGGGTCCTTGCCAAGAAGCTCCTCGAAGTTTGGTGGAGATATCACATGTAACATAGGCCCGGTACAAGCGTCTTCCACCTCAACTTCATCCTCAGTCTGGATGTCAATTGCTTCCTCAACCCCCCCCTTCTTTCTTCAAAATGTCTCTTCCCTTGGAAAAGATCAAGAACTACCTCTTATTTGCTTTCTTCCTCATCCTCCATAACTTCCTTCCTCACCCTTGCTCTCTCTTCTTCTTCCAAAACAGATTGGAGAGCAAGTTGCCAATCAATTTCTTCAATGGGATCATCTTGCATCTCCTTGCACGGGCCCAACATGTTAGAGCAGAAATGAGGAAAGGTTTGATCTGCTACCAGAGGACTTTCCTGATCATGATTATCAAGAGAGTTGTCTGTGATAACTTCTGTATGCTCCTCAACATCCTCCTAGCCTTCGTCATCCTCCACCTCGTCTAGTGTGGTAGCAGAAAGGTGATCTTGAGCAGGCTGTGTGCAAACTTGCTCCACCCACTTTGTTTGCTTCGCTGAGTAATGAACAGCCTCCTCCATTTCATGGAGAAATGAGGGATTAGAAGGGGGCAAGGGCTTGGATTTGAATATCCATCTTGGAGCATGATCTCTCACTGTCTCGAGCAAACTGCTCCACGAAAAGCCTCAATTGTTTGTTTGGATCTGCCAGTGGAGTGTAGCATGGCTCTGCAAAGTGGCCTGTGAAGGCCGCCATGACTAACTCCAACTCACATGGCCCCTCTGATTGTGGCAGGAATTCTTCTTGAAAAGGATATTGTTCTTGAGGTTCCCAAGGGTTTGGTTGTTCTCTGTAGTAGGGGGGTTGGTACTGACATCCGAATCCATAATCTTCTCCTCCTTGACAGCTCCAGGAAGTCTCGGGGTAATACCACACGGATGGTGGTTGATACCCTCAATGGTTAAAGAAGCCATGAGGATCCATGTTTCAGATCTGCACCAACAAAAACATAACACCCAAGTGAAAAGCAAGGGTGGAAAAGAAAAGCAAAACGCTAAAGTAACAGACTTTCACGTTTCTACAATAACCTAGAGTTCCCCGGCAACGACGCCAAAAACTTGACACGCTAAAACACAACACCAAACTGCGACCGGGTGCAATCGTAGAATGGAAATGCAGAATAGTGACAAGTTCAATTTATCAACCCGGGGTCTAGATCTACTGCCTACTCCGTGACTACCTGTTATCTAGTGGGACTAAGTGTAGTGATAGTGATTGCAAACAAAATTAGTAAGAAAGTAGGAAATGGTTCGAAGTTCTTAAGAAAGGGAAGAGTCACTCGGGAATGAGTCCCCCCTAGCTCCTTAGTAAGGTCAAAGTTGTAATTTCCTTTGGTTGATTTACTGTTGATTAAACTGCGGAAGATCAGACAGTAGCTTGGAATCTCTTAACCTTACCAAGCCCTCTCAGACAGACTACCCGGCACACGACTAGTCTTCACCGGGATAGAACGCTAAGGCAATTAACACAGAACTCCACTACTGGAATTGGATTCCAGTACAAAGCAGTAAATCGACTAACTCTCGTATAATCGATTCCCTACTACCGATTGAAGAAGCTCTAACAACCTAATCATATTCTATATATCTCAGGTTGCAGCAAAAATCAAGAAAAGTTGATCAGGCTTCAATTGACCCAATGAATCATGCATCAATCGATTATAATTGCATAGTATATCAATCCAAAAGTCATTACAATCAATATCCCAAACACAAGGAACTAGGGTTCTTCATACCCAAGTGAGAGAAAGTTCTACTCCAAAGAGAGAGAGGAAAACAGAATACAGAGTAGTCATACTCATCATGATGGGAAGAATATGCTTGATTGATGAAACCCAGCTCCAAAATCACTCTTAGGGTTTGTTCTTCACACTTTCTCTCTCTAGGACTTTGTTTTTGCTTTGGAAAATCGTTTCCCTCTTTAAAGACCCAAAATTGAGTTAAAAACCCAGTTCTACCCGATCACACGGCCATGCCACACGGCTGTGTGAAGTCTCCAGCTCCTTGTGTGGCTCTCCAAAACGCCGCGTTCGATTTAGTGACTCCAGGTACGCTACACGGCCATGTGGAATTTAGGTCTACCCGTGTGAACTCTCTGGAAATCCCACACGGCCAGTGTGGCTTTGCCCGCGCAAAGGGGTTCGACACGGCCAAGTCACAAGGCCGTGTGATCTCCTCAGCTTCTCGCCAAACGTCCCAAATTCGTCCAATCAACCCCAAACTCATGCCCAAACTTTCCTTCACGTACCAGGACCTGAAATATCACAAACAAGAACAACCTAGCGTGAAATCGGCCTAAAACACAAGAGACGAGGCTCAAACACTATAAGAATGATGGACAAAAACATGTGCAAATATCAAGTCATCAGCGAACCGAGAGGACCGATGGATTTAGGCGGTCGAAGTACAAGTACCAGGAATTTCCCGAAACAGGAGTCACGTTCGCTGACGTGGCCATTGCCGATCAAAGCAAATAGGAGCTCCAAGAAGTCGTGGATTTCCTCAAAAACCCTGATAAGTACACTGTCCTAGGGGCGAAAATTCCTAAAGGTTGTCTCTTAGTCGGGCCTCCCGGTACCGGGAAAACACTCGTGGCTAGGGAAGTCGCCGGAGATGCAGGGACACCGTTCTTCTCCTGCGCGGCTTCAGAGTTCGTTGAGTTGTTCGTCGGAGTTGGAGCTTCCAGAGTGAGGGATTTTGTCGAGAAGGCAAAGGCGAAAGCTCCTTGCATTGTTTTTATTGACGAGATTGATGTTGTGGAAAGGCAGAGAGGAGCATGAATGGGTGGTGGAAATTATGAAAGAGAGCAAACTATTAATCAGTTGCTTACTGAGATGGATGGCTTTTAAGTTAATTCGAGTGTGATAGTTTTGGCTACCATGGATAGGCCGGATGTTCTTGATTCGACATTGTTGAGACCGAGAAGGTTTGATCCACGATGGGCAGTAGAATTGCGACGCCGACAAAGTTAGCGGCGGACGGTAGAAAATAATAATTGAAGGAATTAGGATTTTCTTTTTATAATATGTAATAATTAGCTGGAAAATAAAAAAATAATTATCTTTTGTTAATTTTTTAATTGCCACGTCGACACTCATTTAACAGTCAACTAAAATAGTTGACCGCCACATCAACAAAAGTTAATGGAGACTAACGACCAGTTACCAAACTTGAATTGTTAACCTAATTTAAGTGACTACGAATGGAATAACGTAATTCTAGTGGCTAACGTGAACTTTACTAGTAATTCAAATGACCAATCTTGCAATTTAGCCAATAATATGTCAAGTCCTGCACTTCCTTTACATTGTAAGAATTAAATCTCATCGATCATAATTGTGTGTGATACATATATCAACCACCAATCATATCTCAACTTACCCGGTCAAGAGGCCGGGCCTTAATCTAGTTAATATATTAATATATAAAAGTAAAGTTTTGGTGTTTCTATTCATTAGTGGCTCTCACACTCCTCCTTGCAAGTGGGCAAGTTTCAAGTTCCATCTTTTACCCCACTCTCCCATTCTACAATCTTTGTGTTCATTTATTATCTGTTGGGTCTACATCTAATGTCCATAATTAATTAATATATAAAAGCCAAGGTTTGGTGTTACTATTCATTAGTGGCTCTCATACTTCTCCTTGCAAGTGAGCAAGTTTCAAGTTCCATCTTTTACCTCACTCTCCCATTCTACAACCTTTGTATTCATTTATTGTCTATTGGGTCTACATATATTGTCCATAAGGTTTCATCTATTGTTCATTGTGTTCCTATTGCAACGATTATCTATTACGTTTTCGTCTATGATCTTCTGCTCAAATCATCGTCGTGGCCCACCAATTCGCAACCCATCTCGAAACACTACCAATGAAATCATAAGTTGTTCTCTTCCACCGTTTGCCACGACTTCTACCGAAGATCCATTAATTAATTGATTAATATATAAAAGTCAAGGTTTGGTGTTACTATTCATTAGTGGCTCTCACACTCCACCTTGCAAGTGAGCAAGTTTCAAGTTCCATCTTTACCCCACTCTCCCATTCTACAACCTTTATATTCATTTATTGTCTGTTGGGTCTACATCTATTGTCCATAAGGTTTCATCTATTGTTCATTGTGTTCCCTATTGCAACAATTATCTATTACGTTTTCGTATATGATCTTCCGCGCAAATCATCACCTTGGCCCAGCAATTCGCAACCCATCTCGAAACACTATCAACGAAATCATAAGTTGTTCTCTTCCACCGTTTATCATGACTGCTACCGAAGATCCATACCATATCTTAAAATACTTTTGGTGGAATCCTAGATTGTATCCATTAATATATTTATTTAATATATAAAATCCAAAGTTTGGTGTTACTATTCATTAGTGGATCTTACACTCCTTGCAAGTGAGCAAGTTTCAAGTTCCATCTTTTACCCCACTCTCCCATTCTACAACATTTGTATTCATTTATAGTCTGTTCGGTCTACATCTATTGTCAATATAGTCTGGACCCCACTCGCTAACCCCCGGTTACCAGTCGTAGCGGCTGATAGTCCGATTCAAGTCACATCAACAAATCTCCACCTTGACTTGAATCCTCTTCCTCTGAAATCTCTGATGTACTCTGCTCCTTCTATCTCTCTCCCGCCATCAATGCCCCGCAGGGCGGAGTCGCCCACTCAAGACATTTAGCAAGTCCAAGCAGTGTTGGAACTTGCCATGTGGAACCGGCTTCGTGAACATATCAGCAGGATTATCCGCGGTGCCAACCTTCTTCACCTTAATCCTCTTCTCTGTCCTCAAGAAATGATACCTCACGTCGATGTGCTTAGTCCTCTCATGGTGGACTTGATCCTTGGCCAAGCATATTGCACTCAAACTGTCGCAATACACCACTGCCTGATCATGATGTAGACCAAGATCACCAACCAGTCCCTTCAACCATATTCCCACCTTAGCAGCTTCTGTCAACGCCATATACTCTGCCTCAGTAGTAGACAATGTCACCGCCGACTGCAAAGTTGCCTTCCAGCTCACTACAGAACTCCCAAGAGTGAATACATAACCGGTCATCGATCTCCTCGTGTCAACATCTCCAGCATAGTCCGAGTCAGAATACCCAGACACCAAGCACTCTGTATCACTTCCGAAGCTAATCCCCACATCAGGTGTACCTTTAAGGTACCGGAAGATCCTCTTCACAGCCTGCCAATGCTCCTTCCTAGGTTGTATCATAAACCTGCTGACAACACTAACAGCATGTGCAAGATCAGGTCTAGTGCATACCATAGCGTACATCAAGCTACCTACTGCACTAGCATATGGGACTCTCAACATGTAATCCTTCTCAGCCTCCGACTGCGGTGCATAAGCTGAGGATAGATGAACATTTGAAGCACTAGGAGTATTTAAGGGCTTTGCTGAAGACATGCCAAACCTCGACAGTATCTTCTGGATGTAGCTCTTCTGTGACAAGAAAGGCTTCTTCTTCAACCTGTCCCTGTAAATCTCCATACCCAAGATCTTCTGAGCAGCTCCCAAATCCTTCATCTCAAACTCAGCACTGAGAAGCCCCTTTAATTTCTGGATATCAGACTTTGAACTCGCAGCTATGAGCATATCATCCACATACAAAACCAGATAGATCATCGAACCATCCTCCACCTTGTTGTGATATACACAACAATCATATGGACTTCTGCTGTAGCCCAGCTCAAGCATGTAACTGTCAAATCTCTTGTAACACTGCCTCGGAGATTGCTCAAGTCCATACAAGGACTTCTTCAGCTTACAAACATAGTCTTCTTTTCCCGGAACCTCGAATCCTTCTGGCTGAGTCATGTAAATTTCTTCCTCCAACTCTCCATGTAGGAAAGCTGTCTTCACGTCTAGCTGCTCGAGCTCCAAGTCATAATGTGCCACTATTGCTAGTAGCACTCTGATCGAAGTATGTCTGACCACTGGGGAGAAAATGTCATTGTAGTCAACTCCTTCCCTCTGCGAGAAGCCTCGTGCAAGCACCCGAGCTTTAAATTTCATGCCCTCTTTAGAAGTGATTCCTTCCTTCTTCTTGTAGATCCACTTGTTTGTAACAATCTTCCTTCCTTGTGGTCGTTTGACTAGCTCCCAAGTCTGATTCCTGTCATGGGATTCCATCTCATCTCCCATTGCGGCAAGCCACTGATCAGCTTCACCATCCGAAACTGCTTCTCTATAGGACTGTGGCTCTCCTGCATCCACTTCTTCAGCAACCTGAAATGAATACGCCACCATGTCCTCGAAGCCATACCTCTGTGGAGGTACTCCTGCAGTCGCTCTCTTCGGTCTACCGGAAGCAATAGACTACTGAGCTCGTGCACTGGACTCTGAAGTTTCTGGCTCTGTGGACACATCCTCATGTTGATCTTCTCCACCTTGGTGCTCAAACTCACTCTCATTGAGAGTTTGCAGCTCCACCTGCTTATCAACATTCATGCTACCTTCAACAACAGTAACCTTCAACATGGGGTTAAACATAGACTTCTCATCAAATATCACATTTCTACTGAGTATAACTCGACGCTCAGAAGGTGACCAGACTCGAAATCCCTTAACTCCATCTCCGTAACCCACAAATGCACCCTTCTTTGCCCTTGGGTTCAGTTTACCCTCATCCACATGATAATAAACAGGACACCCAAAAACTTTCAGTGAAGAGTAATCAGCAGGCTTACCATACCACACCTCATAAGGAGTCTTCAACTTGATACCTGTGTGATGTCCACGGTTGATTAGGAAGCACGCCATGTTCACTGCTTCTGCCCAGAATCTTCTCTCTAGTCAAGCATTAGAGAGCATGCACCGTGCTCTCTCCAACAACGTCTGGTTCATCCTTTCTGCAACGCCATTCTATTGGGTGTGTATCTCTCACAGTCCGATGACGGGCAATCCCTTCATCCTTGCAGAATTCGTTGAACTCAGAATTACAGAACTTCAGACCATTGTCCGTTCGCAGCTTCTTGATCTTCTTCCCGGTCTGATTCTCCACCAATGTCTTCCACTGCTTGAACTTCGTGAAAGCCTCACTTTTCTGCTTCATCATGAAAATCCAAGTAAATCTCGAAAAATCATCAATAATAGACAGAAAATACCTGCTGCCTCCAATGGATTCAACTCGTGAAGGACCCCAACAGTCGGAGTGGAGGTAATCTAGTATCCCCTTCGTCCGATGGATACCCTTCTTGGGAAACTTGCTGCGATGTAGCTTCCCAAACACACAATGTTCGCAGAATTCCAAGTTCTGCATCTTGTGCCCGCAAAGAATATCCCTCTTCGATAGAACTTACATCCCCCGTTCACTCATATGCCCCAGTCTCATGTGCCAGAGAGTGGTCATATCTTCCTGATGAACCTGAGACGATGCAACTGCAGTAGAACCAGACAACACAGACCCTTGTAATGCATACAAGGTCCCACGCTTCACGCCCTTCAGCACCTTTCTTGAACCTTTGCAGACATACACAACTCCACCTTTTCCTTTGAAACTGAAGCCCTTGCTGTCGAGTAGACTCAAGGAGATCAGGTTCTTTGTCATTCGTGGAACATGCCTGACATCATTCACTGTACAGAACGAACCATCATGTGTCCGAACCTTTATGGACCCGATTCCAACAACCTTGCAGACAGCTCCATTTGCCATGACCACGTTACCACCATCTATCTGCTCGTAGTTTGTGAAGCAATCCCTGTTCAGAGACATATGGTATGAGGCTGCAGTATCCAGAAACCACACATCCCCACGATGTGCCTTCTCATCTACAGCCAAAGCGAGATCGTCTTCAGAACTATTGTCCACTTCTGCCACGGCAACTGAACCTTGTTACTTCTGTTGCCCTGTTCTCTTGGGACAGTTGTACTTCCAATGCCCCACTTCCTTACAGTTGTGACAAGCATCACCTGGCTGTGGACCGGGACCCTTGGAATTCCTGTTCGAATTCCCTTTCCCAGATTTCTTCTTTCCCTTTCCACCTGTAACAGCCAAACCCGATGCCCCACCACCTGTACCAGATCCAGATGCCTTATGCCTGATCTCTTTCGTATGAAGAGCAGACCTGACATCCTCCAACGACACGCTTTCTTTACCAGCAATAAAAGAATCAACGAAATTCTCATATGAACTCGGCAAAGAAACTAGTAGGATTAAGGCAGCATCCTCGTCATCAACTAGAACATCTATATTACGCAGATCCAGCAAAATAGAGTTAAGCTGTTCTAGATGTTCCCTCAAAGGCGTACCTTCTTGCATCCTCAAGCTGAACAACCGTTGCTTGAGATGCAGCTTGTTGGTTAGAGACTTAGTCATGTACAGACTCTCTAGTTTCAACCACAAGCCCGCGACAGTCTTCTCAGCAGCGACTTCAATGATGACGTCATCAGACAACAATAGCATGATGGTCGAGTGGGCCTTCTCCTCCAGGGTATTCCACTCATCGTCATCGACCGCTGCCTTCTTTTGTTTCGTAGACAGCGGCCCCCACAGCCCTTGCTGTTTTAGTAAAGCCTGCATCTTGATCTGCCATATAGCGAAGCTGTTCTTCCCCGTGAACTTTTCGATCTTCATGTTCACTGACGTCATTCTTCTGAATCGAAAACCCTAACCTGATTTCCAGGTGCGGCTCTGATACCACTTGTTATAAACGCGCTGCTACGGATCGGGAAATCGCCGGAATTGACAAAGCAAGAATACGAAAGCGAGAATCGAAAACACGACACACGATTTACTTGGTTCACTAACACGATGTGTGTTAGCTACGTCCACGGGCGAGAGAGAGCCAGTTTCACTATATTGAGGAGATTACAGATTATAGAGGAGTATGAGAAGTATTTATAGTACTTCTCCATGTGGGTCTAAACCTAATCCAATCTGGCAAAGGAAACGGTTGCAGACCAGGCCCAGAACCCGAACCCAAATAACATTGAGAACATATACCGTGGGTTACCAGTCGTAGCGGCTGATAGTCCGATTCAAGTCACATCAACACATCTATTGTTTATTGTGTTCCATATTGCAACAATTATCTATTATGTTTTCGTCTATGATCTTCCGCTCAAATCATCGCCTTGGCCCACCAATTTGCAACCCATCTCAAAACACTATCAATGAAATCATAAGTTGTTCTCTTCCACCATTTGCCACGTCCGCTACCGAAGATCCATACCATATCTCAAAATACTTTTGGTGGAATCCTTGATTGTACCTATTTACCGTGTCCCAAGACCGCTGCCGAAAATCCATACGAACATGCTCTGTGTTGCCGAGTTTTGTATTCGGAGCGAGTTTTATATTCATTAGTGTTTTCTTATTTCTCTTTTTATTTTGGTTAAGCATGACAATTAAACTCAAACTCATTGGTATATGACCTAATTCAACCAAGTCAAAGCAACTTGAACCCTACTTTAGTAATTTTACATTTTTCTTTTTGTTGAGATTGACAATTGAACCCAAACCCATGGTATTGACGATTTTTGTATTGAGAGCGAGTTTTATCCGCTTTTGTAGTTGACATGTTTGGTCGGGTGTGAATTTTTTAAAAACTCGATTCGACCCAGTCGAAGTGAGCTGAACACGGTGTTGACGAGTTTTGGGTAGAGATTGAGATTTGTCTATTTATTGTTATTTTATTTTTCCGTTTATATTCGTTCAGAATGAAAATTGAAGCAAGACTCGGTCCTTACGAGTTCTGTAGCGTGAACGAATTTTATCTGCTTTTAGAATTGACATGGTGAGCCGACTGTAAATTGTTAAAAACTCAGTTTGAACCAGTGAAGGCGAGTTGAACTTGTTGTGTAGAGTTTTTGGTGGGGTACGAGTTTTATCCGCTTTAGTGTTTTTTACTTATCTTTTTCTTTTTGGTTGAGAACCCAAACCTATAGGTATCCAACCTAATTTAACTTGATAAAAATGATTTCAACCCGATGTTTACATGCTTTCATGAAGGAGTGAGTTTTATTCGCTATGTAATTGGCGGGTCAGTGAATTTGTTACATACTTGGTTCAACCATATCAAAGAGAGTTGAACATGATGTTGCTAAGTTTTGGGTCGTGACCGAGTTTTATCCACTTTATTGTTTGTTAATTTCTCAGGCGGGTGTGATTTTTATACTTTTTTTAATTTTCTGGTAGGGTCGGTTGTGAATTTGTTATAAACTTGGTTAAACCAGATAAAAAAGAGTTGAACATGACGTTGCCGAGTTTTGGGTCATGAGCGTTTTATCCGCTTTAGTACCTTTTTCTTTTTGGTTGAGAATGAAATTGAAAAAAAAAGCAAAAAAGAATACAAACTAATCAATTGTGTTACGAGAAAGATTTAAAATAGAAATCATTTGCTCGATGACCTTGCTCGCTTATTAAAGTTTATCGTTGCGTCAACTAAATAAAGTTGTAGATGAGAAGCCCTTTACTTTTGGATCAAAATTGAAATTATTAATATTTAAAATATCATGTTCACACGTTCACACGTGAAGCGACAGCTAGCGAGGTTTAAGCTAGTTATAAAAATAATAAGATAGTCGGCCGGTACAAAGTTAGTTTTTATTTCTAGAAAGATTATATAGATCTTTCGAAATCGTAACCAATATACCTATATTAGTATGTACTTGGACACATTGAGCTCCAGCTTCTTGTACACGTAAGCAGAGGATGGGAAGTTGGAACATCATCAAACTGGTTAATTATCAAGAAGCTTTTTCATTCCCACAACCCAATGACCAACACATGCATGTTCTTGATCGATAGATTTATATATGCAACAGACGATCAACTTAACACCACCAAAGCGCGTCCAAACGCCAAATCAACCAACCACTAATCAACCCAAACTTACTCCATTAGGCAGAAGAAAGATATTTAGCTGCTAATCAACAGACCCAATACGTGCAGCCTTAATCAATAGTTCTTGGCGGGATTATTAGAGAGCCAGACGACTTGCTGAACAGCAGAGGCAGCCAGCAAGCAGAACGTGAAGAAGGCGAACCCGATCGAAACGGTGACGTGGTCGCAGAAGCCAGTGGCGGACCCAGAAAATTTACATAGGGGTGTCCTCTTTCAAAAAATAAAGTAAAATAAAAATTAAATAATTAATAATTAATAAAATTATATTATTGTTTAGTAAGAAAATACCCAACTCGTACAAGTTAAGAAAAAGTCAATGATGTATTTTCATATTCTAAACAAATTATAAAAAATACTTGGTGTATACACTGCTCAACAAATTTGTCTCGGTATATCCTACTAGACGATCATTCACGAGCTTACGCATATTTGAATTCTAAATTTGTTCATGATGTAACTCAAAGTTGAAAAAACACTTTCAACACGTGTCGTACAACCATAAGATCAATATAAATTAAGGGTAACTTGTAATTAGATTAATTGTTAGGTTTTGAAAATAATGAAAGATAGAGAATAGAGTTTTGCTATTACACAATGTTTAGAATATAGCAACAAAAAATTTGTAGCCTAATGGAAATTATATTTATTAGTAATAGTAGTGTCCCGGGTTTGAATTACCCAAACTACCACTTATATTCTCATACGCAAACTACAAACGAGAGTAGTATAATCGTTTTCAAATTTTAGGGTGTCCCAGACTATTAGTTATAATTTTTTTGTCTATACGTAAATTAACACCGGGGTTTGGATAATCGATCTTCCAAAATTTAGGGGTGTCCAGGGACACCCCCAAATGCCCCTGGGTCCGCCCCTGGCAGAAGCTCTGTAGCGGCTTGCAGAAGTTGGGCAGCACCGTGTGCCGTACCTGTCTTGTTCAGGTTGCTCACTCCCGCAGAAGCCGCGCCGCCGCTCACCACCGCGTAGGCGAGCGCCTGATCGACGGCGAAGAGCAGCCAGGCGTGGGTTTGAGACTGGATGATGGGGGTGTTCTTGATGAGCCTGGTGGAGCTGATTGCGAGCTGGAGGAGCGAGTGCGCCGCGCAGACTACAGTTATGCCCAAATTTTTTCAAATTTGAGGGTTCCAAACACTTTGTCTCGTGCAACATCCGACTCAATATGCTTTGATTTGTTAGATAATTGATGTGTTGTGCTCACTAGGTGATAGTTGCATGATTAGAGTACCGGTGTGGGTAATTTTACTATCTTCTTCCTCTTTTGTGAGTCGATAATATGTGCTATCTTAGGAAGAACATGTGTGCGGGATTCTCTTGTTTGTTTGATTTTTAAGCTCGAAGCTTTTGAAATATTTGTGCGTATTAGATAAGAAAGAAAAGAGAGAAAAATCTTTTGAAGTTGAGGCTCACGTGAGAGGCAACCAATCCTCACGGATTCGGAGTGCTCTTTGAGGATATACTTGGGGATCGGATAGCTTTACCGCATCCCAACCATCTTTACTACTTACCATCCCCAAGTAACTTTCCTCCTCACGGAATCGTACGCCAAGGTCCAAAGTACCTTTTACCGATTCATGAGTTCTCAAAATCTCTCGTTTGTACCCGCATGTGTGGAAACCCAAAGTAGAATGCATGCTGGGAAGTGGTGCTCGGGCTAAGACGAATCTGACCATGAACTTTGTTGATGTGACTTGAATCGGACTATCAGCCGCTACGACTGGTAATCGGGGGTCTCGCTACGACTGGGTTCAGGTTCTGGGCCTGGTCTGTAACCGTTTCCTTTGCCAGATTGGATTAGGTTTAGACCCACATGGAGAAGTACTATAAATACTTCTCATACTCCTCTGTAATCTGTAATCTCCTCGATATTGTGAAACTGGCTCTCTCTCTCTCGCCCGTGGACGTAGCTAACACACATCGTGTTAGTGAACCACGTAAATCGTGTGTCTGTGTTTTTCCGATTCTCGCTTTCGTATTCTTGCTTTATCGATTCCGGCGATTTCCCGATCTGTAGCACCGCGTTTATAACAAGTGGTATCAGAGCCGCGGTTGGAAATCAGGCTAGGGTTTTCGATTCAGAAGAATGACGTCGGTGAACATGAAGATCGAAAAGTTCACGGGGAAGAACAGCTTCGCTATATGGCAGATCAAGATGCAGGCTTTATTAAAACAACAAGGGCTGTGGGGGCCGCTGTCTGCGAAACTGAAGAAGTCAGCGGTCGATGACGATGAGTGGAATACCCTGGAGGAGAAGGCCCACTCGACCATCATGCTATCGTTGTCTGATGACGTCATCATTGAAGTCGCTGCTGAGAAGACTGCCGCGGGCTTGTGGTAGAAACTAGAGAGTCTGTACATGACTAAGTCTCTAACCAACAAGCTGCATCTCAAGCAACGCTTGTTCAGCTTGAGGATGCAAGAAGCTACGCCTTTGAGGGAACATCTGGAACAGCTTAACTCTATTTTGCTGGATCTGCATAATATAGATGTTCTAGTTGATGACGAGGATGCTGCCCTAATCCTACTAGTTTCTTTGCCGAGTTCATATGAGAATTTTGTTGATTCTTTTATTGCTGGTAAAGAAAGCGTGTCGTTGGAGGATGTCAGGTCTGCTCTTCATACGAGAGAGATCAGGCATAAGGCATCTGGATCTGGTACAGGTGGTGGGGCATCGGGTTTGGCTGCTACAAGTGGAAAGGGAAAGAAGAAATATGGTAAAGGGAATTCGAATAAGAATTCCAAGTGTCCCGGTCCACAGCCAGGTGATGCTTGTCACAACTGTAAGGAAGTGGGGCATTGGAAGTACAATTGTCCCAAGAGAAGAGGGCAACAGAAGAAACAAGGTTCAGTTTCCATGGCAGAAGTGGACAACAGTTCTGAAGACGATCTCGCCTTGGCTTTAGATGAGAAGGCACATCGTGGGGATGTGTGGTTTCTGGATACTGCAGCCTCATACTATATGTCTCCGAACAGGGATTGCTTCACAACCTACGAGCAGATAGATGGTGGTAACGTGGTCATGGCAAATGGAGCTGTCTGCAAGGTTGTTGGAATCGGGTCCATAAAGGTTCGGCACATGATGGTTCGTTCTGTACCGTGAATGATGTTAGGCATGTTCCACGAATGACAAAGAACCTGATCTCCATGAGTATACTCGACAACAAGGGTTTCAGTTTCAAAGGAAAAGGTGGAGTTGCGTATGTTTGCAAAGGTTCAACGAATGTGCTGAAGGGCGTGAAGTGTGGGACCTTGTATGCATTACAAGGGTCTGTGTTGTCTGGTTCTGCTGTAGTTGCATCGTCTCAAGTTCATCAGGAAGATATGACCACTCTCTGGCACATGAGACTGGGGCATATGAGTGAACGGGGGATGCAAGTTCTATCGAAGAGGGATCTTCTTTGCGGGCACAAGGTGCAGAATTTGGAATTCTGTGAGCATTGTGTGTTTGAGAAGCTACATCGCAGCAAGTTTCCCAAGAAGGGTATCCACTGGACGAAGGGGATACTAGATTACCTCCACTCCGACTATTGGGGTCCTTCACGAGTTGAATCCATTGGAGGCAGCATGTATTTTCTGTCTATTATTGATGATTATTCGAGATTTACTTGGATTTTCATGATGAAGCAGAAAAGTGAGGCTTTCACGAAGTTCAAGCAGTGGAAGACATTGGTGGAGAATCAGACCGGGAAGAAGATCACGAAGCTGCGAACGGACAATGGTCTGGAGTTCTGTAATTCTGAGTTCAACGAATTCTGCAAGGATGAAGGGATTGCCCGTCATCGGACTGTGAGAGATACACCCCAGCAGAATGGCGTTGCAGAAAGGATGAACCAGACATTGTTGGAGAGAGCACGATGCATGCTCTCTAATGCTGGACTAGAGAGAAGATTTTGGGCAGAAGCAGTGAACATGGCTTGCTTCCTGATCAACCGTGGACCTCACACAGGTATTGAGTTGAAGACTCCTTATGAGGTGTGGTATGGTAAGCCTGCTGATTACTCTTCACTGAAAGTTTTTGGGTATCCTGTTTATTATCATGTGGATGAGGGTAAACTGAACCCAAGGGCAAAGAAGGGTGTATTTGTGGGTTACGGAGATGGAGTTAAGGGATTTCGAGTCTGGTCACCTTATGAGCATCGAGTTATACTCAGTAGAAATGTGATATTTGATGAGAAGTCAATGTTTAACCCCATGTTGAAGGTTACTGTTGTTGAAGGTAGCAGGAATGTTGATAAGCAGGTGGAGCTGCAAACTCTCAATGAGAGTGAGTTTGAGCACCAAGGTGGAGAAGATCAACATGAGGATGTTTCTACAGAGCCAGAAACTTCAAAGTCCAGTGCAGGAGCTCAACAGTCTATAGCTTCCGGTAGACCAAAGAGCGCGACTGCAGGAGTACCTCTAGAGAGGTATGGTTTCGAGGACATGGTGGCGTATTCATTTCAGGTTGCTGAAGAGGTGGATGCAGGTGAGCCACAGTCCTATAGAGAAGCCGTTTCGGGTAGCAAAGCTGATCAGTGGCTTGCCGCCATGGGAGATGGGATGGAATCCCATGACAGGAATCAGACTTGGGAGCTAGTCAAACGACCACAGGGAAGGAAGATTGTTACAAACAAATGGATCTACAAGAAGAAGGAAGGAATCATTTCTAAAGAGGGCATGAAATTTAAAGCTCGGGTGGTTGCACGAGGCTTCTCACAGAGGGAAGGAGTTGACTACAATGAGATTTTCTCACCAGTGGTCAGACATACTTCGATTAGAGTGCTACTAGCAATAGTGGCTCATTATGACTTGGAGCTCGAGCACCTAGACATGGAGACAGCTTTCCTACATGGAGAGTTGGAGGAAGAAATTTACATGACTCAGCCAGAAGGATTCGAGGTTCCGGGAAAAGAAGACTATGTTTGTAAGCTGAAGAAGTCCTTGTATGGACTTAAGCAATCTCCGAGGCAGTGGTACAAGAGATTTGACAGTTACATGCTTGAGCTGGGCTATAGCAGAAGTCCATATGATTGTTGTGTGTATCACAACAAGGTGGAGGATGGTTCGATGATCTATCTTGTTCTGTATGTGGATGATATGCTCATAGCTGCGAGGTCGAAGTCTGATATCCAGAAGTTAAAGGGTCTTCTCAGTGCTGAGTTTGAGATGAAGGATTTGGGAGCTGCTCAGAAGATCTTGGGTATGGAGATTTACAGGGACAGGTCGAAGAATAAGCTTTTCTTATCACAGAAGAGCTACATCCAGAAGATACTGTCGAGTTTTGGCATGTCTTCAGCAAAGCCCTTAAATACTCCTAGTGCTTCAAATGTTCATCTATCCTCAGTTTATGCACCGCAGTCAGAGGCTGAGAAGGAGTACATGTCGAGAGTCCCATATGCTAGTGCAGTAGGTAGCTTGATGTACGCTATGGTATGCACTAGACCTGATCTTGCACATGTTGTTAGTGTTGTCAGCAGGTTTATGATACAACATGGGAAGGAGCATTGGCAGGTTGTGAAGAGGATCTTCCGGTACCTTAAGGGTACACCTGATGTGGGGATTAGCTTCGGAAGTGATACAGAGTGCTTGGTGTCTGGGGATGTTGACACGAGGAGATCGATGACCGGTTATGCATTCACTCTTGGGAGTTGCGTAGTGAGCTGGAAGGAAACTTTGCAGTCGGCGGTGACATTGTCTACTACTGAGGCAGAGTCAGAGTATATGGCATTGACAGAAGCTGCTAAGGAGGGAATATGGTCGAAGGGACTGGTTGGTGATCTGGGTCTACATCATGATTAGGAAGTGGTGTATTGCGACAGTTTGAGTGCAATATGCTTGGCCAAGGATCAAGTCCACCATGAGAGGACTAAGCACATCGATGTGAGGTATCATTTCTTGAGGACAGAGAAGAGGATTAAGGTGAAGAAGGTTGGCACCGCGGATAATCCTGCTGATATGTTCGCGAAGACGGTTCCACATGGCAAGTTCCAACACTGCTTGGACTTGCTGAATGTCTTGAGCGGGTGACTCCGCCCTGCGGGGCATTGATGGCGGGAGAGAGAGAGAAGGAGCAGAGTACATCAGAGATTTCAAAGGAAGAGGATTCAAGTCAAGGTGGAGATTTGTTGATGTGACTTGAATCGGAATATCAGCCGCTATGACTGGTAATCGACGGTGTATGGCTCTCTCTCTCTCGCCCGTGGACGTAGCCGACACACATCGTGTTAGTGAACCACATAAATCGTGTGTCTGTGTTTTTCCGATTCTCGCTTTCATATTCTTGCTTTATCGATTCCGGCGATTTCCCGATCCGTAGCAGCGCGTTTATAACAAACTTCCCAACATGTGACCTAGATAAGGACAGCTATGATTCATCCACTCTTGGTCATGAGGGAGAGAGGGTTGTTTGCAAAATAATAGCAAAAGCTTGGTGCAATGTGCGTCAATGTTGAAAAGTAGACTAATAAACGACAACTCCTAATCGTGAGAAAGAATTAAAAGCACCTTCGTGAGTTCTTGTGCTTATTTGTGTCAAAAAATCCCCCGGACCACACCTTGTATGTTCTGTCTAAGGTAGTAGGTATATTCCTCACCCGAGAGTTTGTGCTTGCACATTGGGATGTTAGTAATGTTCATTCATCTCCATTTACTCTTCTTTATGCAATGAAGAACTAGCGTGCATTCCCTATTGATTTTTCTATCATGTTGCATTAGGTTTGAATAGGTTTGCTTGGGGACAAACAAATGTCTTAGTGTGGGGGAGTTTGATAACACTTAAATTGGTGTTATTTACCCTTCACATTAAGGTTTGTTTCGTGCCAATTCAGGTGCTTAAATGATTAAACATCGTCAATTCCATCCCTTTTCCATTCCTATTTGAATTCGATGTGATTTTAGGGTGTATTAGACGATACATGCGAATTAGATACAAATCAAGGTCACAAGTGTAGCAAGGGGGTAGGCATCTAAAGATCGTGTCATGGAAGCTGAAGATCACGGCCGGGACCACAGCCCGTGAAGTCCAGCTGAAGATCGCGTCCTGCAAGCCCAAGATCGCAACCGCGAATTGGAATGCTAAGGGCGCGAACTTCGCAAGGAAGGAGCCAGGGAGAAACATAGAGTTTTCCCAGTCAAGTTATGGCCAATGCACATTTTGCCCGCGAGGAAGATCGCGGCTGTGACAAGTGTATCGCGATCACGAAGTCAGCCTGCGATGTTCCCTCTTTTAGAAGGCCATGACGACGACCAATGCAGTCAAAAGCGTGATTCTACCTAGAAGCGGAAAATGGGTAAAATCGTAAACCATAGAATCAAAGCGTAAAAACGTAAGTTTTTTACGCATACTGTAAAATAATGGAAAATATGTTAAGTACGACATATACTATGTAAAATATGAGTGCGCATAGTTTAGATAAGTTAATAAATACCTGTAATTCATGTCTAAAGTTGAGAAACTCATAACATTTTAACAATAAGTTCATAAACATATATTTTAACCATAAGCTACCTTCTCCTCTAAGCTAGTGATTTTGGGAAGGGCCTAGTTGGTGAATTAGATTACTCTATTGAAACTAAGAATGCACCCAAGTACTTGATATGTATCTTTTAATCTTAAATATATCATATTTTTTGTGATTTACCTGTAAAATATAAGTATTTTCGTGAATAGAATACTCCTTTAGTCAACTAGAAGCGTAAAAGCGTAAAGTGTTTTGGTGAACCAGAAGCGCTAAAGCGTAAGCTTTTAAGCTTTAAAGCGCATTTTAGTCCCGATTTTATACACTTAAGATTTTATATGGAAACAAAAGCGTTTTAGTGTTCTAGAAGCGTAAAACCGTAAGTTTTTAAGTTTTAAAGAGCGATTTTGACTGCATTGACGACGACATTTTGAGATCGCGGCCTCTACTCAGAAGATCCCGCCCATGATCTCCTCTCCTCTGGCCGCAAACTTCTCCGTCCTCAGAAGACCTATAAATAGAAGACCTTTCCCCCTTTTACGAGAACTGATTTCGAGAGAAATTTCTGGTTTTAGAGAGAGAGAAGAGAGAGAAGCCGAAGGAAGGAGAAGAAGGAGAAAGAGCTAGAAGGGAGGGAGCATCTTCCTCAACCCAAGTCTTCTCCAATTTCTGTTATGTTTCTTCTTCCCTCCATTATGGAGTAGTACTGCTCTAAGATACTAGGGGTTCTAAACCACAAATCCTAGTTTTAGGGTTTATTATGTATGTATGGATATTTTAGGGTTTGAATGAATGAATGTGTTTATCAAGTTGATTGAATTTTTATTCTATCATGGATTGTGTTTGTGTTAGGATGCCCCAATCTTCTCTATTAGCCTACTTTATGCTTCCACGTTGGATATGAAGTTCTAGGATTAGACGGGTATGCGCCATGAATCAAAACGCGATAGATGTATGAATAGAGACCTAGGGTGGTCGGGGTGATCGAACCCCTGCCTTAGTTTAGCCTTCATAGATAGAACCCGGGATGAAATTTGGTGTGGACGATGGATAGTGTCCATTGAAATGAGCCATAAGCTCAATGCCCCAGATACGATAGCCTAAATCGAGGTGACTATATAGGTTTAGGGGAGGCGTACTCGGAGGCGTGTGGATAACCACGAATGTCCACAGAGAAGAGCTCACTCACCACATTCGATAGCCCTAAGTATCCCAAATGCATAGTAACCCTAAGCTAGGGGGAGGATTAGTTCCACGAAGTACCTGATTTTAGCTTTGATCGATCTCTAGTCTAGATATCTCCTCAAATCCTCCGCTCAAACCTCAAAAACCGATTAACTAATTAGTAACTAGGTGGGAAGAAGAGTAGGGTACCAGGACCCGAGTAAAATGCGACCTTGATTACCATTATACGACAGTGTCGTCTTAGGTTAAACTTAGTTTGAGATGGGGTAGTTGTTGACTCGTGCTAACCATTGACAATAATCTGTACGGATCAAAGTAATAAACTACAATAAGTACTAGATAAATTGGCCCGCGCGTTGCAGCGGGTAAGACATTTAGTTCTTAATTTTTTTTTAAATTGTTTGATTTTTTTTACATATTTTAACAATCATAAAATCCAAATTATAATCATAGTATCCAAATTATCTAATTTTATGATTGTTCTATGAGTTTAAATAAGGTTATCCAGCTAACATATTAGTCGCATGACTAAAGGGAAAAACGACCATAATGCCTAATACATAATGTTATGAACAATCTAAGAAGATTTACCAATGGTGTCCTTAATTATTACTAATGAAGTAATGATGTATATGATCATTGCTATTCAAACCACTCGAATGGTTACTAATGATTATTTATTGATAAAATCAGTATATTTATTGATCACATAATGCTTACTAATTAAGTAGCATAGCTTTAATATCACGGCTTCAAACATCTCTTGAGGCAATGGTGGTAGTGACTCTAGGAAATAGGAATTGTTTCAACCAAAACCACTCAAACATTGGGATTCTAAATTACCCCTTAAATGCAACATGAAACTATAATATATCTAATAAGATGGAAAAATGTAAGTGTAGTGAAGTGAAAGCAGAAGGTTATTGAAGAACAAAGGTAGCCATGTGTCATTATCTCACTGCCATGTGTAACTCATGCATCTATATTGCAAATGAGAAACAGAGTTTTAAGCACAACACAATATCTGGATTTTGAAACGACCAGCCTAATATAAATCAAAGTTCGTCAGAAGAGGGACAACAATGCTCACTAAGAAGTAATTAGCAAATCTCTAGAACTCTATGGGGCATTTATTCTAGGGCGGGCTATTTGGTTCGGACTGTTTGGTTTTACCCAAAATCGGACCGTATAATCCGGACCGGGATCGGACTGGGAGCGGATAACAATCAATCCAATCTCATATTCGGACTTAGATTTGAGGTAAAAAAATCGGATAAAGACCGGATAAGAGACCCTCAACACCTAAAATCAAGATCAAATTGGGACCGGACCGGATCAAGACCGGATTGTATCCAATCCAATTTTTGGTTCTTATATTCCCGAAAAGACCGAACTGGAACCGGATCAATTTGGTCCAATTTAACCGACCCGGACCTTATAGCCACCCCTAATTTATTCCCCTGTGCCCCTATTCCTTTTTTAGATTTTCTTTTCTCCTGTTCTTGTGATGGTGAGAGTGTCCGTGTGGGGTTTGTTATGCCTCATTGCTTCCTCTATTCTGTGTCTTCCTTTCTTTGTGTTTCCCACTCTGGGATTCTTTCGTTATTCTTGGCTTATCTATGTTCCTATCATGCACAGATAGACATCCTATTTATTTCCAATAATCCACCAGGTAATATTATATCTACCTGATTGGATGTAAACCGACCTCTGAATAGATACCGTTGAACCAATGAGAGCTTCCTATGCTCTGGTTGTTCATTAAGAAAAGGTAGGCTCATCTACTTAGGGCTTCAATTTCACGGAGGTGAGGAACCTCGTTGAGAAGTATATTACTCTCCTCCTATCCACATGGCTTCGATTTTGCGGAGAAGAAGACGCGGGAATGGAGAAAGCCCAGGCGAGCGGAGACAGAGAGCATCTCATGCACCAACCCGCAACTGAACAAACCCACACCTAGTGAACGGTGAAAGTTAGGTTTTTCGAGCGGAAGCTAACACTATGTATTCATGGACGAAGAGCTAGACGAAATAGAAACCTATCGTCATCACAACCAAGCCATGGAGAAGCTTGGCGCTTCGATTCTCCAGCTATCTATCTCCAATCCCAGCTTGCCCAACCTCTAGGGATCACTGGGGCAAAAGGCAGTGGGATAGGCACCAGCCAATCGTCGAAGAGGATTTCTGGAAAGGGAAGAAGGGGAAAGTAGACCGAAACTTGGCTAGCCGTCAAACCAATCGTCGAAGGGGCAAAGAGTGTTGAGATGGAATAGTTGCATATTGAGAATAGGCAAAAGGCACGCGGGTGCATAGAAGCATAAGGTGTACCCTTCCGTATTTTCCTAGATCCCTTAAGCTAAACTCGCCAATTAATATATCTAATAATAATTGAGGTCTAAGTTGCTCTTTTCCTTGTTATATTACCAGTTACTACTAGACTAACATTGACTACAATTCCATGAATGTCATCAACCCCAAACCAAAAATTATATTATGAGTCACAGATCATCATGTTACGATGGTTGGGGTCGTGAATCATGAATTAAAGATAATGGAATGAATTACATTGGATCTGTCTCAACTAGATGCCATGCTAAGAGTGATCAGGTTGGTATCGTCTATCTACCATTATTGTCGGGTTGACATTGAGTACCATCAACTTATCGACCATGACATGATGTCATGATAACCATGGTAAAATAAGACGTCGACTATTGATTAAGGTAACTATGATGATGAAAATATGACATCGACCTGCTAGTAATTATTATTTTTGTTATCAAATAAGATATTCAATTACATCAACAACGAGGAATGTCAACAAACTTGTTATTTATGTCGCGACACGCCGGCACTAATAGTTAATTCTAACAAATCCAAAATCAAAGTCACCTCCTCCACCAAAATCAGGTTTGCTGTTGAAACTTACAACTTCCATCCAATATGATAAGTGATGGATAAAAGAATTTGCTATAATAAACATGACCACATTTGAATTTGATTTGAAAAGGTGATGCATATTTTCTTTTCTAGAAAGATTACATTGATCTTTCGAAATCGGTTCCAACATACTTACATATAGGTGGTGTGAGTATGTGTATGAAATGGGGAGTCTAAAATCATATTTGCCTCAACTCCCATCATTTTTATTATAGATTACCCGCATTAACGGGATTGCATACGATTAGCCACCCACAATCATGAATTTAATTGTCATCCCTCGTTGGACACATTGAGCTGCAGCTTCTTGTTACATGTAAGCAGAAGATGGGAACATCATCAACTGGTTAATTATCAAGAAACTTTTTCCATTCCCACAACCCACTGACCAACACATGCGTGTTCTCGACCGATAGATTTATATATATGCAACAGACGATCAACTTGACACCACCAAAACGCCAAAGCAACAATCAACCCAAAATTACTCCATTAGTCCCAAATGCATGCTAGCTAGCTAGCTAGCTGCAGAAGAAAGATATATGTAGCTGCTAATCAACAGACCCAATACGTGCAGCCTTAATCAATAGTTCTTTGGGGGATTATTAGAGAGCCAGACGACCTGCTGAACGGCAGAGGCAGCCAGCAAGCAGAAGGTGAAGAAGGCGAACCCGATCGAAACGGCGACGTGATCGCAGAAGCTCTGTAACGGCTTGCAGAAATTGGGCAGCACCGTGTGCCGTATCCCTGTCTTGTTCAGGTTGCTCACTCCCGCAGAAGCCGCGCCCCCGCTCACCACCGCGTAGGCGAGCGCCTGATCGACGGCGAAGAGCAGCCAGGCGTGGGTTCGAGACTGGACGATGGGGGTGTTCTTGATGAGCCTGGTGGAGCTGATTGCGAGCTGGAGGAGCGAGTGCGCCGCGCAGACTGCAGTTACGCCCACCAGGTACCTGCACAGCCACAGGGATTACACACACAAACCAAATCGCAATCAATCAAGCGATTTAGACAGGAAAAAACTTGTATTTGTTACGGAAAGAGGTTTCCGAACAAATTCAGTATGAATTTTGGTCTCGTCCGAATTGAATTGGACCAAATTCAAGAGATTTGCGATCCAATATTGAAAGATATTTTAGGATTAAGGACTGGACCAACAACGTATTTGATACGACTTGATCTGGTTCAAATGCCAATTTTGTTCATTTTTCTTCTGTATTCATAAAATTTATGGGAGCAAAAAGCAGACTACATTATATTTAGTTTCATATGATCCGGTCCAAGCGTCAGTTTGTTCCAGTACAGACATTTTTTTGGGTAAATGGATGCAACACATCTCAGCTTCACACAACTTATATATGTCAACTCATTTTAGGTGTTAATTTTCTGCCAATTTCATCAAAGCCAACGATTTATCTCATCTTTGCTCACAATTTGTGTTCATATAAATATTTTGTGTTCTGCAAACCCGTAGCTTACTATCTAGTAAATCAAATTGAGCAATAATTCTCTAAGTAGCTAGCAACTTGGATTTATAATTCAACTGACGAGAGATCTAGTACAGAAACATCGAAATATGATTCAAACTTGTTCATCTTGTACTTGTATAAATACGAGTCACTTATATAACCAGATCATCGTAACCCGCTCATGGACTACAATATTTGCGCTAAAGCATCTAAAATTGAATGGTTGTTTACCTGTCTGTCACTCCAAAACAAAAACGCTCTGCAGGTAACAAGAAAAAAGTTTACCCAGGCCGGGTCTAGGTGTCAAAAGTCAGTCTATTAACTCATCAATCAATCATTCATTCCTCGAGAATAAGTGTGAGAATCTAAATTCTAAAGGCTTCGGCTTTTGAGGACAGAGTCAGTCAGTCAGTCACGGGCCTGTTTCTCTGTTCAATAATAGAAAAACATGCAATTCCCCTTTTGTTGTTACTCACCAAACAATATAATATGCATGACGACGAAACGGCTTTCTCTAGGCAGAGTTAGTATGCCACAGAGCTCTGGAAAAAGGGCAGTTTGGTCACTGCAAAAACACCTCCACCGAGTAGGTAACATTCGTTCGTTCGTTCTTCCTTGGCACACATTTCGTACCGCCACAACACGACAAAGCAGCGGGATTCCAGTTTGTTTGGTTGCCGAGAAAATAATACAGAGGACGAAACGGAAATGGAAACAGGGGAGGGAAAACAGAGTAAAACAGAGCAAGGCAGATGGAAGAGAAGAGGGTAGTAGCTACTTACTGGAAGGAGTGAGAGAAGGACCACTTGGAATTGACCGGGAGCATGAAGCCGTAGATGGAGACGGAGCCCGACTGCCGAGCCGACACCATGAATCCCACCGCCGTCAGTGACGTCACCAAGCACAGCAGCCGGAGCGTCCCCTGCATCAAGTCGGATCTCCGCCGCCCCAACGGCCCACTAACACCAGCTGACGCCTTCCCGGCGGCCACTACTGTACTGCCGTCCTCTTCCGCCGGCGTGACTGGGACCGAGACCTCCGGCACCTTATTCTGTCCTTCTTTGGTCGTCGTCATGGCTGCCTGCCTTCTTTCTCTTTTGCTCTGTTTTGTTCAGAGGGCTCTGTTGTGCTTGTGAGTGAATGAGGCAAGCTAGGCTGGCATCTATATATAGAGACATGGAATCCAAGTCGTCATCTATATCAAGTGATTACATTATTATTTATTAATAATAGGTTTAATACACTTGTATATCCAAAACTTTCATGCCAAATTTCCCGAAATACCACTTATATTCATGTTTTAAAGTTGTTCTTTGCCAAATCTATCAATTTCCCAATATATTTTTGATTAAATACACTTGTATATCCAAAAACACCGTTAAAGAATGTGAAAGAATTGTATATAAGTGGTATTTCGAGAAATTTGGATATTATTGGCACAACCATAAAAGTTTTGGATATACAAGTGTATTTAACCTTAACAATATCGAATATTTTTTATTTGAATTCTATGGAGGAGCCTCTGGTGGTAGCTAAACAAAAAAAGCTTACCAAGTTTCTCAAAGTTGAATCAAGGTAAAATGGCTCTTTAGTTACGTATAAAATTCCAGCAAGTAAACAAAATTTACAAACAAAAGAGTACTGCCGTGACTCTAACCCTTTAATACAATTGCTCCATTGTAACAACCTAAATTTGGTTGGGGATTCATATATTGAGAGTGGGTCTGCAGTAGATATTAATCCCCTAATAAATTCATGATTGATTGAAAGAAAGCTACCCAGTAATGAGGTTAGCTATTAACTCAGAAGTAGAAATATTAAATTTATGGTGTAACATGATTTGAATCTTACACGTGTCTGTTCGTGCGAATAGGTTATGACAAAAATGTAATGATAATCAAGATACCTGTTTTGAAAATGGGTTATATTTGTATCTATAATATGTCACTCTATTATGTTGTTTTACCGAACATGTCACTCTACTTTGAAAAAAGATCAAATATACTGTTTTGTCAAAATTTGCATCCAAAAGCAGTCAACCAGAGTCAAGCCTTGGTTTGAGAGACACAGATATCTAAAATATTCCTAATAATTCCACTTTAGAATTTTTTGTTTTATAGTATAACCAAATATCTATAATAATTTCACTACCTGGAAAAATAAATCAAGGGACAAAACTGACATTTTCACTTCAATTTGCCGATTTCGAGTCATCTATATCTCGATTCAACCATGGTTGATGATTTTGAAATGAAAATTTTAACAAAAGGACATAATGTTTGATCATTTTACCAAAATACAGTAACCTCGATTTAACCATGGTTGATGATTTTGAAATGAAAATTTTAACAAAAAGACATAATGTTTGATCATTTTACCAAAATACAGTAACATGTTTAACGTAAGAAATTAAAAATAATAGAGGATCATGTTTGATAAAACTATGACATATTATACCTTAACCCTTTGAAAATCATATCAAACACATGATAAACAAATCTGTGGTCTGTTGTAACGAATAGAGAGCTGGAGGGAGCAATATACATACTTTACGTAGCGTTAACAATATTGGAGATTTAAGAAAAGGAAAAGAAATGGAAGCAAAGAATATCACAAGGTCGGGTTTGGAACCTAATATTACTGATATATGTTGGTGCATGACAGCACGAGACTAGAGTTACATGTGTTGATTAGAAAAAGGGGAGTATTTGAATGGTGTTAGCAAAGGTTGTTCAACTAACGACTATATACGACTAATTAATTGCATTTTCCTGACAAAGGAGCAACTCATAAATGAGTTGACATAGGTTGACCATTTAGCTGCAGATCCAATAAGGTATTGCCACTCTTCTAAGTTCCAAGATACATGCATTTTCACTATATAAATCAATATCTGCCCCGGAGAAAAAAAAAAAAATTCATAAGTCATATAAAAATAAGAGGGGCCAGTAATACCATCTACTTCAGTAGATACCCAAGAAACTGCATATCGTTGCCTGCGGAATAAACTGATGAAAAGTCAAAATCCCTGTTGCGAGGGAGAAACACCAACTTCATTCTGAAACAGAAGAAATACAACTCATCGCTTGTATAAAATCTGTTATACATACGTATCTAAGATTTCTGCATACGAGGACTTTCGGCGTCCAACTTCTGGTAAACATAGACATAAATTTAGCTCGGTCTCCTCCCTGCAAAAACAATGATGACCAAGCGGAATGTAAGAGACATCTATTAGCCATCACCACAGAACAAATACTCTCCTTCCTTCCTTTGATACAAGCCGAAAACTGAAAGAAAGCTAAACAGCAAGCATAATGTTACTAAGACGTCATAGAGCACTGAACGTTTAAGAGTTCCTGATGGAAGACGAGAAGACAAAAACTAACTCGCCAACTGCAGAAAATAGATAAAACCTGCTGTCAAGTGCACAGATCAGTCACCACCTTTTTCTCCTTTATGCTTCACGAAAACCGCCCATAGAGAACCACTCAACAAACCTGGGATGGCTATGACAGATGTTTATTCACTGCTCTTGTTGCCGAGACTAGATATAGGATCCAGCAATTTGGCTGCTTTTGTGCTGATCCTGTGAGCTTCATGACATACTACCAAATCCAGTCTCCTTTTGCTTCTTCTTCATTGCAGATTCAAGCTTAGATGCAAAGCTCATTGTTGACATCAATGCTTCCTGAGTAGACTTCGGTGCATTCTTCAACTGCAAAACTGCTATATGATCTGAAGATTGACCTGAACCAAATGAAGAAGAAGAAGCTAGTCCAAGTGGGACTGCACTCGAGCTCTGATTTTTATCCAAATCAATGTTACTTCCTTGACCAGTACTAGCAACACCATGGCCTGAACTAGAAGGTAAATGACATCGTACATGTCTATTCCCGTCAACTGCTGAAGTTGCCCCAAGAGAGAAAGGGTTTAGTATTCCTGATGCTGCTATGTGATCACTTTTCTGTGCCATGTCGTTTATCCCAGGTTTCACTCCTGGAATTTGCTGAAGCAGACTGGATGTGTTCAATAAAGGTGCCTTGGAAGCATCATCTCGAGTCGCTGGGGATACACTCGACTTCTTAGCAGCAGAGAATTCCAAAGGAGATTTACCAAATGAGAGGAAGTTAATTCCCTTCGGTCTAACAGCTTGTGGAGTTACCTTCAAAGCAGAGTTTGAATCACCAATTATACCAGGTGAAGGTTGATCTGTATGACTGGAGCCACCTAATGATAGTTTGAAAGTAGGCACTATTACAGGTTCATTAAATACAGTTTTTCCCGGAGCTTGTTCGATCTTTGTGGAAGAAAAGACAGCTGGCACAATTGCAGTTTTGCCACTCTGATGTAAGGGGGCAACCACATCCAACTTTTTCTTGGAATCGAGAGTTCGTGAAAGGAGTAAAGAGTTTGGGTTGACACTGGAAGCAGTTGACACTTCCCCATTTGGCAGCAACTGCAAAATATTGTTATCAATTTCAAGAGTTAGTTCTTGATAATAAGAGATGCCAAACACCACCCCAACCCAATTCACTGAAAATTTATGTCACACAAATTAACCTAAACCATGAATCCGCAAACCCATTTGAACAAACCATTAAAGCAAACCAATTTATAAGATATAACCTCTAAACCGATACTAAACAGCTTCAAGCAAAGGTATGCCGAAATGGTTAGGAGAAAACAACAAATATCTAAAGGGGTAGGTACCTTATGTGAAAACAGGCATTTTTGGCCTCTGCTACAATAACCTGTTGACTTAAAATTGTCACAGGGATATTTGGAGAGTTCATGGTCACGTAGACAATCATCTCCCTTCATGCATGCGCCACGGACAAAAAACTTGCATGGCTGCAGCACAAGAATGTACAAACCAGAGATGCTTAGCAACCCATAAAATATACACAGCATTTGGCCTCAACCGGGAGGAGAAGGTTGGGGCCAAGTGCGATTAGGTGGTCTTTGTGAAGTCCTGTTTTACTTCAACTTTACATAAGTTGGTACTTAGTAACATCGCCATTAAATTTTTGTATTTTTTTTCTTTTATGAATGATACTGCCACCATAAAACTCTTGATTCTCTAGGGTCAGCAGTATTTTCCTAGCGTTAGTAACATAGGGTTTCATTTCATTTACTATCAAATTCAGTGCAAATGACCTATTAGATGCCAACAGTAATGATCCATTTAGAGGCGAGAGACCGATGCTGCCATGGACCACAAACAATTAAATCTTCATTTTCATCAGCAAATATTCAAGCATTCACCCATTGATCGATAATGGTATAGAACAGGAAGATTGTATCTACGTAGGTCTTGCATCAATGGGGACCTTTCCTATGTTGCCATGACTTGGCTTCTTTGTTTTCAGGGCTATCTAATTCATACTACACAATAAACAAGAACCTCCAGAAGAAGATATAAATAAATCAGGAAAAGAAAGCTTTTGTCACAAATAACTAGATAAGAAGGGTACTGAACCAAAGAGGATACCTCAGATTTCGTCAAGGGTATTGCATCATGTGAAAATTTGCATTTCTCACTCTGTATAACATGGGACAAAGACTAGTCAGTAACAGGAGTACTATGATATCAAAGAAGAGTGAAGCATGCATGAAAAATTCACCTCCCAGCATTTTCCCAGCATGTAGTGGCGGCAAATTTCTACAGGCTTTTGCTTGACAAATGGTTGTAGTTTGAGCCGTTTGACGCCAAGTTCTTTGTTTTTTTCTGCTCGTTTCTTTCTTTTGTTTTGCTGTAAGCAAAATATCCAATAACAACCAGTTATAATGACCAAAATAATCAAGCATGGAAAGATAGAACTATCACAGGACAAGACAGGAGACCACCTAGTCTGGATTTCAATGCTCCTTTAGAAATAACTACAAATACTGTACACGTTATCTTCTCCTTTTCTATTCAGCAAATGATAACAAACAATATACGTGGAAACAGTAGTATGAACGAGTTTGAGCAAACATAAGTAAACCTAACAAGCGGATAAAGATAAACTGAACACCAAGGTTAGCAAAGAGTATAAACTATGGACCTTTCTCTTTAGCTTTTGTGAGTCACTGGGAGGACCCCTCTTTTTGTTCTTGCTTGGACTTGCATCCTGCAGCATTTAGAAGAAACAGTAAATACACGGGCTCAGAGTGACACATAATTGGAAGAAGAAAAAACAATTAACAAACCTGAAAAATGCGTGTGCAGAAAAGAAAGGATGTAAGCAAACAATTAGACAATCATTGCACGGGTCAGTCACTTCTACCAGTTAAACAAACCAGAAACATTTCACTTATATGTCCTATTTCTGAATAAGCAGGTGACAAAATCCTCATCCGTGCTAAAAAATTAGTTGCTCTTCATATCAATAGGTCACAAACACCAAGATAACAGTCAATATATGTCTACACTAAGCATAAAACATACCTTCTCTAGAGAGGCAGCTCCTTGGCTTCCTGTTGGATCCTGATATGAAGTTCCCAAAGGAAGTGCAAGGCTACTAGGAAAAGGCTCAGCAGGTCTGACATCACTCTTAGCAACACTCATTTTGAGTTGTTTGCATTTAACTTCCCCTACTTCTCTGCCTCTGCCATTTTTCTTTCTTTCAGCAATTTTAGATTTGTTCTTCGCTCCCTTATCCCTACACAATTCTTCATTTTCCCACATCTTTGGACCTTCATCAAATAAAAGATCGTCGTACACAACAGTTTTACGATTAGGCAGCATCAACTTGCCAACCTCGTGTTTGTTTCCCGTTCCTTTACCAAGATCAAAATTTTCAACTCTATCCAAGGAAGTGGAACAAAAAGTATCCTTGGTTGTCTCATTTATCTCGTAAGGAGATTGATTTCTCATAGTAGTAGTTTTTGTGGATGTTTGTCTCCTACTTCCAGCAATAGAATCACTAGCTAGTTGCTTCTCGTCCACCTTCTTTTCATTTAACATTCCAGGAATAGCCTCATTAGCGAGTTGCTTTTCCTCTACCTTTTTCCCCTGTAACACTCCTGCTTGTTTCGAATGCATAATACTTGAACCCGCCACTAACTCCCTATCAATCCTTCCTTCTTCAACCTCACCATTCACAACCACACAATTGGAAGAAACCGTAGTACTACTATCACATATCCGCTTATCCAAATGAATCTCTTTCAACTTAACTCCATTCTGATAACTTCCTACCGAAGCTCCGAAAGTCCCACCTTCACCTGACAACGAACCCAAGGGATCAGATACATCACGAGGGTGCCCTTCTTCCTGAACTTGCTGTTCACTTACTACTCTTCCCTCCGCATTAACTGATTGAATATCTACACATCCTTCTTTGCGCACAACAACGCTGTCACTCTGGTAGTCATCAACAGACAATGTATTATCCACTTTCATTACATGATCTAACTCCATAACCTTATCAATAAAGGAACCATCCTGCATTAGCAGATCTTCGTCTTCATCTTCATCCAATCCCATTATACTCTCTATCTCATGGACTGCTGCTAGCTTTGTTTCACTGAACCCTTGGCCTTCAATCGCTGCCTTAGTTTCACCAAACCCTCCACTGTCCGAGACCAAACATGCCAAATTCTGATCACGAGTCTGACCCTTTTCTGTTAGGGTATCATTTAGACTGTCCAGCGCAACAATATCTCCTCCCCCAACTTTACTGCTATTGCTATCTACAGCGAAAAAGAAGAGGGGAAAACAGACAAAATCTCAGCTAAAGCAAACAATAACGAAGAAACAAGAATCCACAGCCGCTAGAATATCAGTACCAGGGTTTCTCTCTTGTGGGGGAAGCTTGGGAGCGAGTTGCCACAGATGAGGATGGTCGTCGCAGAGTGATAAGATTCGAACCAGTGAAAAATAGGTCTCGCTCTTGAGGAGTGGCTTGCGATGAGGACGAAGAACACCAGAGAATTTAGAAGATGGGTTCGACGACGTCGGGTGCTCCTCCATTGGAGATACCATTGAAATTCAGCTGAATGCTTCTTTCGAAGGAAGAGAATTTTTATATTCCTGAGGGAGGTTCGAGCGAATTCGACGTTGGCGCCTTTTCCTTTCTTTCTACCCGAGTCCGAATCAGGTCGGGATCGGGTCAAAGTCGAACCCAGCTTTCTCTCGCAATTCCTTCGCTTTCGCCACAGTTCTTCTCTCCTCTTCCTCAGGCGACTTAAATCAGTTCCGAAGCAAAACCACCGACCATCGCCGTATGTTGGTTGCGTCGAAGCACAACAACGCTCTTATTATACCTTCCCTGTAGACTATAGAGCAACCCCCACCATGAAAACGTATCCGACTTTCAAGAGGCTCCTTCCCTAAGGCGAAACCCCAAGGCCCCGAAGAATCCGTCTTCCCGTCGTTTCGAATCTCCTTCCGTCTGCGCTCTTTCCGACTCAGCCCCCTCAAACCTCATTGCTCCTCCATTGGGTTTCAAAAGAATAAGAGTATTGGGGTTCTCACAATAATTAGGGTTAAAAGAGTGGATTTGGGATTGCAGCCGAGAAAGGGTTTGGAGGGCAATTGGCGGAGCACGGAGAATCTCGTTCTCACCCACCGAAGCCTGCCGCTGCCGAGGAGTAGCTGGGAACCGGTGGAGTAGCTGGCGCCGGATATGTAGCTAAGCGCCAGAGGAGCAGCTAGGTGGGTGCCGTCGAAGATGGTGCTGAATGATGGTGGGTAGGGTGAATGACGAGGAGGAATGCTCGACCGTCGAAGGGAGAATAAGAATTAGGGATTTTTTTCTGTTGGTACACGTACAGGTTAAAAACAAATTTTTCAATATAAGCGTCATTTCACACTCCGTTAACGGCCCATAAACAGAATTTTGGATGGAAGGTTATTCTCGTTAAGTTTCGATAGTAGAAGGATATCTTTGTACAAAATAATAGTATAAGGATATATTTGTTAATTTATAATAGTAGAGGGGTATAAAATGCTATTAACCCTATAGCAATTATAGGTGTCAAAACATAGCCCGACCCGATTAACCCGCCCGATCAACCCGACCGCAATTCGAATTGACTAAAAGTCAACAACCCGTAACCCGCCCGACCCGCAACCCGACTAACCCGCAACCCGATTAACCCGAACCCGATTAACCCGAACCCGACTGACCCGCAACCCGATTAACCCGAACTCGATTGACCCAAACCCGACTAACCCGTAACCCAACCAACTCAACCCGAATTTCATCTAATCCACTTGAATAATTATAAAAATATACAATACATAGTTTTTCAAAATAAAGTTTTTCATTCTAAACTTAAGTAAATTTATTTTTTCATTTCGTATAAGAAGTTTTAAAAATATGAAACTCACTTGATATTACGTATTTTAAGAAAATTAAAAAAATTAAAACATGAAGGTCACTTGAGATCATGACTATTAATATAATATATAAATTAAAATTTTGGTTAATTTAACTATTCAATAAAATTATCAATTAAATATAAATAAAGTAAAGTAATGTATTTGGTAATTTGATGTTTTTAAAAGAAGAGGGAAATTTTGGTGTATTCAAGTTTTTGGGAAGAGAAAGAAGAGGGAAATTTGGTTCTTTGAATTTTTTAGAAAAGAAACAAGTCGGAATTTTGGTGGTTTTGATATTTGGAAAGAGAAAGAAATGAAAAAGTTTGATTCTTTTGATTATGAAAGAGAAATAAGGAGGGAAACTTTTGACTTTTCAATTTTTTGTAGAAGGAAAGAAGAGGGTAATTTGGTTCTTTCAATTTTATGGAAGAGAAAGAGGAGGGAAATTGAGTTTTTCTAATGTATGGAAGGAGAAAGAAGAAGGGAAATTTTGAGTATTTTTTTTTTTTTGATGAATCGATGGGTTTCATTTCATCAAAAAGAAGCGCTAGCAACAACCTTGCTAGCTAGGTGAAGTTTCAATATATATGCACTAAGTACAAAGACACTAAAAATAAACTAAACCTCTGAGACAACCCTACCCCCAAAATTGAGCAACCCTATGACTTCCCAGAAAACATTCCACTTCACTCTTGATCAACTTCAGCAACAAGTTAATAGCAAGTGCCTTACCAGCATACAAGCGACGACATCTCTCTCTCCAAATGTTGCTAACCCAACTCTGCCAAACAACCCTGCCTACCTCCGCTAGCTCAGTTTGCGCTTTGAACTTCAAAACAGCCCAAGTCACCTCCTCAGTCCAGCTCTGCACATGAGGAATGTACAGCACCCTTCCAAACAATGAGACATGGACCTGTCTGGATACCCTACAGTGAACGAACAGATGATCTCTGTCCTCCAACCCAGAATCACAAAGACAACACTTCATATCTCCTGCATACCCCCAGCCCTGCATTTTAGCTTTTGTATGAATACTATTTCTCAAAACCAGCCAAGTGAGGATTCTATTTTTAGGAATCCCCTTTCCTTTCCAAAGAATCTTCCACCAGATAACATCACTTCCAACAGGCCTAAGCAAATTCCAGACTCTTTTTATAGAAAACTTTTGCATAGGAGAACTGTCCATCAGGATTTCCTCCCCTCTAAATGAGATGAAAGCACCCACCTTGAATCTCAGTTTTAACAGCTTTTTCCAGTTCCATGAACCAGAAGAGCAAGTATATGTCCAGAAGTTTCACCCTTTCAACTTGTATCTATTAACCGATGCTACCCAGATAGAGCCCTCCTGCATCAATATCAACCAATATGTCGCGTCATACAAGCCTGGTTCCAACTAGTGAGCTCCCTGAAACCCAAGCCCCCTTCCTTTTTAGGGAAAGTAAGGTACTTACAGGCCACATTAGCTCGCAGTTTCACTCCTGCTTCCACACCCCACACAAAATCACTGCATATTTTCTCCACTGCCCTGATAACAGATTTTGGAAGGAGGAAGACAGACATCCAGAACTGTGTCAAGCTATAGAGAACATAACCAACCAGCTCAACCTGCCCTGCATAAGTGAGGGATTTTGCCTGCCAGCCTCTCACCCTGGCTAACATTTTATCAAGCAATGGCCTACAGGCTGTTAAACTAAGTTTCCCCGAGATAAGAGGAACCCCCAAATAACGAACAGGGAAAGATCCCAACTGGTATCCAAACCTCTCAGCTCTAACCTTACTTTCCTCTTTATCTATCCCCCCCAAAAAATATCTCGCACTTACTTGGATTTGACTTTAGACCTGACAATTGTTTAAACTTAGCCAACACAGTCTGCAGTTCTTGAATACCAGAGTTTGAAGCATCCGAGATAACCAATAAATCGTCAGCAAAACACAGATGTGTTAAAGCCACTCCCTTACACATAGGATGAAAAGGAAACCTTCTTTCAGCAGCAGACTTATCCAGAAGACAAGAAAAAACTTCCATAGCTATGGAAAATAGATATGGAGATAGTGGATCTCCCTGCCTAAACCCCTTCTTGGCTGGGAAGTAACCCACTAAACCCCCATTAAAGCAAACACTAAGCATGGGAGTCCCTACACACATCTGAATCCAATTCACACATCTTTCAGGGACATTCATACACCTCAATACTTGAAAAATAAACCTCCAATCCACTGAGTCAAAAGCCTTCATCAAGTCGATTTTAATAGCACATCTAGGGGATATGTTCTGATGAGAGTATTTACTAACTAACTCATGAGCTAGTAAAATATTCTCACCAATCAATCTTCCTTTCACAAAAGCAGTCTGGTTTTTGCTAATCAGTGAGGGGAGGAGAGGACTGAATCTGTTTGCTATGAGTTTTGAGATGCATTTATAAAGGATATTGCAACATGAGATTGGCCTAAAGCTTTTCATTTCATCAGGGTTAGCAACTTTTGGAATCAAAGCTAAAACAGTTGCATTAATAGGCCTAGGAATTCTATCTTGCCCAAAGCAGTACCTGATAGCTTGACAAACCTCTGGACCAATTAGAGGCCAGGCATAATGGAAGAAAGATGCTGAGAATCCATCTGGACCTGGACTTTTGTCACCATCCATTGCAAAAATTACTTCCTTGATTTGATCATCCGAGAAAGGCTCACAAAGATCACCTATCTGCTCCTCAGTTAACTTCCTTCTCAGCAAAGTTGTATAATGTTCATCAGAATGGACAACTACATCTGGATCTTCAACCCCCAGCAACCTCTGATAAAAACGTACTGCTATTTGAACCATCTCCTCGACATCTGTAATTTTTTCCCCATCTTCATTTTTGAGAACTCTGATGGTATTTCTCTTCTGCTTAACTCGGACTGCTCGATGGAAAAATGCTGAGTTCATATCGCCTGTCCTGAGCCAATTCTCTCGAGACTTTTGCTTATAAAAGGTTTCCTCAGCATCCATCAGAATTTTCAGCTCCAAACTCAACTTCCTCTCTTCCCCAAACAATTCTGCAGTTGGGGTAGCCAGAGCTTTCTGCTGAATGTCAATAACCTCTCTTTCTTTTTCCTTTACTCGTTCAGATAAATTTGAATACTCTTCACGATTCAACTTCCTCAGCAGGTTCTTTAGATTCTTCAACTTCTTACTCACTCTGATCAGAGGATGCCCAGTAACATTGCTTCTCCAAGCCTCCTCAAGCAACTCATCAAACTTAGGATGTTGAATCCAGAATTTGAAAAATTTAAAAGGCTTTGGGATGGACTTCAATTCAGCTTCAGTATCAACGTATATGGGACAATGATCAGAGACCCCTGGAGCCTGAAAGTGCACCTTACTATCCTTAACTGAATCCAACCAGGGAAAATTAACTAAAACCCTATCCAATCTCTTGGCAATAGGGTTGGCTGCCTGTTTATTCATCCAGGTGAACCAAGGCCCTGTGGCCTGATGCTCCTCCAACTCCAGGTCATTGATCCAATCATTAAAAGTAGTCATGGAAGCATCAACTCTAGGATCATTGGAAGCTTCAGCAGGATTCCTGACATCATTAAAGTCCCCCATCACAATCCATGGAGCAGTAGAAACTCGAATTCTTCTTAATTCATTATACAGAACTAGTCGAAGATTCTCATCATTAGCTGCATACACTACTGTCCCAAAAAATGGCCTAGCACCCCCACCATAAAATGGATAAACTGATCTGAAGAATGCAAGACTGTAAGCGAAATATCCTTCTTCCAAACCAACCAAATCTTACCCAAGCCAGACTCATTATGCTATACCTTGCTCTCCCAATCTGGAAATCTCTTCTTAACCAACTCATCTATCTCAGAGGCTCTTATTCTTGGTTCTAACACAGCTACTATATCTATATTATGCTTGTTTATTTTCTTCTGTATTGCTATAAACTTACTATCAGCTTTGAAACCTCTAGTATTCCAAGTAAGCAATCTCATCTCTTACCCCTACCCTTCCCACCCTTCCCTCCTTTCCTTGGCTGAAGTGGAACAAGAGGAGAGTCAACCCAAATCTTCTTACCTTTATCCGGAGGCTTAACATTCTCTTTATCCTTTGCACCAGCTTTCCCCCCTTGAGCTTGCTGAGATTGCTAGCTCCCAGAAATTGGTGACTGACCAATCTCAGCAGTCTGCCCAGTAGTTACAGAACTCCCACCTTGGAGTGGTGATCCTCTAACAATTTGCGCAAAGCTCAGGGGAGGACTCTCAATTGATGTAAGAGGCTGGATGTGAACTTCTTCAACAGGAGTTAGTGTGGATGTAAGAGGCTGGATAAGAACTTCTTCCACAGGAGCAGCATTCTCCGCCCCTACAACCACCATCTGCTCTTCAATCCTAGTCTCAATACCCCTTTCCTCTTGTGCCAAACTCTCAACATTCTTCTCCAAATTCACCTCATGCTGATTTGCCTCACCAGTAAGTACAGTAGCTTCTATTTCTTTCACTCTCCATTCCTTGCGAGGTTCCTGAGAACAACTATGCCCAAACAGACAGCATTTGGAACAAACTCGGGGCAACTGAAAATACTCCACTTCAACTTCAAAAGCAGGATCAGAATCAGGACACAACTTAATCTTGGCTGGAAACTCATAATCAGCAGCCAACTCGATGCAAACTTTAGAAAAACCCAATTGATCACCGAATCTAGTTTCCTGGTCAGTCCAAAGAGGCTTCCCCATCGTACTCGCAACCCACTCAATGCCATCTTGACCCAGATACTCCAGCGGCAACCCCAAAATTTTCACCCAAATAGGCAGCGACTCAACCTTAGGCGTTATCGGCTGGATTCCCGCTTCCCACTTCCGAAAGAAAATCGGATTTCCCCCAAAATGCCAAGGACCAGACCTAAAGACCCAGTCACAGGAAGTGACCGACGAAAATTGGAATACCAGCAACTTGGGACTAAATCGTGATACACGTACCAATCCATCCCTTCCCCATAGCCGATTAGCCCATGACTGAAGCTCGGCAACCTTCGGAAGCTTCCCGACAAACTGCCTGATCAAAGACATTTTCCATCGTTCAGCCCCCTTCTCCTTGACCGCCTGAGGAATCCGAAATCCATCCTTAACCTTCTCAGGAGGACGATAGGTAAGACGCTTCTCCGGAGCCACCGAGAACAGTTGAGCCCAGGAAGTCGACGAACCCTCGCCAGCCGGCGAAGGAGCCGACGGCGAGGCTGCCATCGCAAAAGGTTCCCTTCAGAGCATGAAAGAGGAGAGAGAAAGAGGAGAGAGGCGAATCGTGGTATTTTTGTGAAAAGAAAGAAGGAAACAAATTTGGTGTTTTCAATTTTTTGGTTTTTCATAATTTTAGCTTTTGAAATATGAATCTTTAACTTTTATATGGAGGGCATGACTAGTTACAATTATTCTTATATGCTTTGAAGGCTAATATGTATATATGTATGTAATTTTTTATGGGGTAATAAATAAATTAACCATTAGTTACAACAATTTATACTAAACTTGATAAGTAATCTTTGACGGTTCGTTGTTTAGAATATAAAGTATATGGTTAGGGTATAAGGTATAAGGTATAAGGTACATATGGTTTAGGGTGTATATGGTTAGGGTATAAGATATTGATGGTTTTGACGGTTCTAAGTTTTTTTTATTAACATATGTTCACTTGAAGTCATTTGAAGTCTTTAACGGCAGGAGATCCCTTTTTAATTTATGTTTATGGTACGTGCTTAGGGTACAAGGTATGTGGTGTAAAGTATAGGATATATGGTTAGGGTATAACAATTAGCAAATATCACTTTTTATCTATGTTTTGAAAATCAAAGTATGAATTTCACTTTTAAATTAACTATACTAGCAAAATCACAACTCAAGGACATATGGTTAGGGTGTAGGTTATGTGGTTAGTGTATAATGTATTGATGGTTTAGGGTATACAATCAACATCATATACTAACTTAATATATATTGTTGATTGAGGGTAAAGCTAAGTGTATAGGATATATGCTATTGAGTAAGTTATGATTGAAGTCACAATAATTTTACTAAATTTGATAGCTAATCTTTAATGGTTCAGTTTTTAGGATAATTCGAACAATTTTACAAATAACTCGTTTGGCAACAGTTTACTAAAGTTATTTGGGCAATGAGTTATTTTGAAATAACTCCTTTTATCACTATGCTTTTTCCAAATACCACAAGCCAAATACCAGATTTGCATGGTTATACTAAACGAGATACTTTAATCCAATTACTACTGAATTAATACTAAAATATCAAATAAACAATTAACGGTGTCTTTTGGTTGCAAATATTGATATCACCATTACTATTAGTTATAATACTTTATCAATTATGATTAATTACATAACAAGTTTGCAAGTCATACAAATTGATTTAACATTTTGACTATTTTTTTTCAAAAAAATAAAGTATATATATACGAGGTAGAAATAAATTGGTTAAAAAGTTGAGAAAATATTTTAAATTAGTGTAATAAAATGTGTAAGTTGGTAATGAGTTAAGTTACTTGATGCGCTGGCCCGAACAACCCAAAACCTGACCCACCCGCAACCCGCCCGACCCAAAACCCGATGAACCCGCAACCCGATTTGCCCGCAACCCGATTGAATCTGAACCCGCAACCCGACTAACCCGCAACCCGTTTGAACCCAAACCCGATGAACCCGAACCCGATGAACCCGCAACCCGACTAACCCGCAACCCGTTTGAACCCGAACTCGATTGAGCCCAGCCCGAACCCGCCCGATTGACACATATAATAGCAATGCAATGAAAGGATGGCAATGTAAGAGACCTAGTACTTTCTACCACACACTATAATAAATTCAAAGGAATAAAATAAACATAATCACTCCACACACCCGACTCTCCCACGTTACCTTCAGCTTCTGAAAGGAGACTGTTTATTTGAGTGGGCTTTAAGACAATTAATTTATCCACTCACCCTAGTTGGACCCAACAGGAGAGTTAAAGCCTGTTTTCCTAGGCTTAGCTGGCCGACCCAACTGCTTGTCTAATTGAAACGGTAAAGTTTCAATTTCAACCACACAATCACTTCCCTCCTTGTCAATTCTCGATCAGAAGGTGTCCATGTATAAGTTTTAGACAAGAACATAGGAAGAACACCTAAAGCACAACACTTACAAACCCATAAGCATATAATGACCAAACCAGGTCCTTTGACGCTGAACCAAGCAAGTTTTAGTAGTCTCCTTGAAATTCTTCTTTCTAAGTGTGTCCTAGTCGAGTTTTCCTGCAACCACAGATTAAAACAGAACACACACAAACTATGCTGAAATTGAAACTGAAATGAGGAACAAGAACACGCCACACGATTTTTACATGGTTTCAAGTATTGGGAGAATAAGGATCCCAATACTGACTACTCCTCGGTCGGAGACTCACGATTGTGTGATCTCCGACGATTCACTAATGATTTTAAGTTGAAGTTCGTTGTAACAATCTATCTACCTGAAGCCCAGTGATCAATCTCTACCCGATCAATCACTAACACTCACAGAACCCGAATTGCTTCCCCAACAACTCGTAACCAGTGTTTCCCCAACACTAACCCTCAAAGCTGTTCTCCCCGAACCCTTTGAGAAACCCCCCTTTTCTATCAATCTCGCTACACTCACAAAATCTCCTCTTGTCTAGCTAGCGTTGTTGATCTCCGAAAAGGTTACCATTGCTGGTTCTTCAGGTCGCCTTTTATAGGCAGGAATATGACCGTTAGTCATTCAAATTCCTTTCCTATTTGTGATGATTTGATTGAGAACTCAATCTTCTAATTTGATTTGTAGTGAGCTGGTCATTTGAGACTCATTGTGCACTGTTGTATCCAATCTTCTTGATCTGATTTCTTCTCTAATTTTTCAGCCGTTAGAATCTTCCTTCTTTGTGTTGATTTGCTAGGTGGCAAATTAGCCTCTTTGAGCTGTAGCTAGCCATTGGGAAGTTCTTTCCTTTATTGTTCTTGCTTATTGCAGAATCTCTCCTCCTTTATGCTGTCTTTGATTTTATTTTCTTACTTACAAGATTGCAGCATTTTCCTTCTTTGATTGCGGCCATTGATATGCTTGACTCAACATACTCCCCATAAGCTTGTCAATGGCCCAATATATAGCTGCTGTATACTGCACACTTCAACAAACAATTTGGTGCAGCCTGTGCTAATAATATGCTTAAAGAATACACATAAACCAAACACAGCAAGGAATCATTTTCTTCAAATGAAACGGAAATCAAAGAACATTTGATACTTGGATGAAGTACAAACAACTAGACTGACACTCCCAAAATAAACCAGGACTCTTAGACTGCTCAAAGAGTAGTTATGGATCTCCCCCTAAGCCTAATCGCTGATACTCCTAGTACTCTGGAGAAGACATGAATGCTATTTCAGCAGCTTTGTCTTTGTCTCCCCTTGGGACATTGACGAGCTTTCAACGGGACAAATGATGAGCTGAACTGGGAAAAATTGGAGATGGGACAGTTCGTATCAACCCAATTAAAGGACCCATCAAATAGAAGAAGATTGGATTCTATCGCATCCCCCGTCATGAGATTCGAGCTTCCTTTGGGGAAGATTTGAAAGGGAATCTTTGCAAAGAATTGATAGAGCTTGAGATGTTAGGGATTTTAGGATGCAGCTCGACACCAGAGGAAGAAGGAAAGGCAAGCTTTACCTTTCTTGAATCACACGAACGAAATTAACACAAGGGAATCGACTCTCATAGCCTGATGAGCGGCTCTAAACTTAGGAAAACTATATTAAAGATGTTGACTCAACTTTTGCAACAAATGCTAGGGAATTTGATGATATTTTAAGAACTTAGGAAAATTAATTTGAGCCTCAATAGCACAAGCTAATTACAACCTAAATCTTTAAGCTCACTAGAAAGTAGAAGTCCAAGTTCTCGACGAATGGTTAGAAACTGGTCAGCACTTAGTGGTTTAGTGAAAATATCAGCACATTGATCAGTTGTAGGCATAAACTCAAGCTGAATTTGGCCTTCTTCAACCAATTCTCGAATGAAATGATACCTAATTTCTATGTGTTTAGTACGAGAATGTTGAACGAGATTTTTAGCCATATTAATGGCACTCGTATTGTCACACAATACAGGCATGGATTTTATTTCTAACCCGTAGTCACAAAGTTGATGCTTCATCCAAAGAAGTTGAGTACAACATAGACCAGCTGCCACATATCCAGCCTAGGCGGTGGATAGAGCAACAGAGCTTTGTTTTTTTTACTAAACCAAGACACAAGAGAATTTCCTAGAAATTGACACGTCCCGGAAGTATTCTTACGATCAACTATGCACCCATCATAATCTGAGTCACTATATCCAATCAAATCAAGACTTGACTTACAATCATACCATAGACCTAGATCCATTGTACCAGCTAAGTACCGAAAGATTCTCTTAACAGCAGCAGATGACTTTCCTTAGGAGCACTTTGGAATCCAGCACAAAGACACACACTAAATTGGATATCGGGTCTACTAGCAGTAAGATACATTAATGACCCAATCATTCCTCTATAAAATTTCGCGTTTATTGGCTTACCTGATTCATCCTTATCCAGCTTAATGGTAGAAGCCATAGGAGTAACGGCTGTTTTTAAGTTCCCAAATCAAAACGTTTTAACATATTTTGAATATACTTGGTTTGACTAATGAAAATACCTCAAGTTGTTTGTTTAATTTGCAATCCCAAAAAATATGTTAGTTCTCCCATTGCACTCATTTCAAAAGTTATTTTCATGATATTTTCAATATATTCGCACAACTCTTTGCTAGAGGATCCAAATATAATGTCATCAACATATATTTGAACTAGCAAAATATGATGTCCTTTATTTTTTATAAAGAGAGTTTTATCCACTGAGCCCCTTTTAAAACCTTCTCCTTAAAGAAAAGAACTAAGTTTTTCATACCAAGCTCGTGGAGTTGTTTTAACCCATACAATGCCTTTCTTAATTTATAGACATGGTTTGAATATCGAAAATCTTCAAAACCGGGTGGTTGCTCAACATACACTTCCTCTTTTAAATATCCATTTAAAAAGGCACTTTTGACATCCATTTGAAAAAGTTTAAAGCCTTTAGAGCTAGCGAAAGCACATAGCATTCTAATAGCCTCTAATCTAGAGACCGGGGCAAAGGTTTCCTCGAAATCTATTCCCTCTTCTTGATTATACCCTTGAGCTACTAACCTATCCCTATTTCTAGTTGCTACCCCATTTTCTTTTGACTTGATCTTGTAAATCCACTTGGTCCCAATAATAATTCTATTAGGCGGCCTGGGTACCAAATCCCAAACATTTGCTCGCTCAAACTGACTCATTTCTTCATTCATAGTAGCATTCCAATTTTCATCATTCAAGGCATCTAACACGTTTTTAGGTTCAACCAATGACACAAAGGCAGTATGCACAATATAATTTCTAAAACGAGTAACCATACCTTCATTTAGCCCACCTATCATTAAAGATGGAGGATGTCGTTTGACAATGTGTGGAGGTGGTTTCCTTTCATTTTTCTCTTGCTCGCTCTGTGAGTTTGTGATACTTCCTGCTTTATCTTGGTCTTCGGAAATGTTTGTTCCACGATCAGATTTCTCCTTGTTTGGTGTCCTTGGTTGATCATAGTTTCCACCAAGTCCAAAACATCTTAATCTATCTCATCTGCACACTCATTTGCAGATTCATCAAATATCACATTTATGGACTCCTCCACTTTGAGAGTCCTTTTGTTGAAAACTCTATATGCCTTGCTTGTCAAGGAATATCCCAAGAACACACATTCACCGGATTTGGCATCAAACTTTCCAAGATGGTCTTTGGTGTTTAATGCAAAACATTTGCAACCAAAGGGATGAAAGTAACTAAGATTGGGTTTTCTTCCTTTCCAAATCTCATAAGGAGTTTTCTTAATTCCAAATCTGATCAATGCTCGATTAGTAATATATCAAGCAGTATTTATGGCTTCTGCCCAAAAGTACTTTGGCAAACCATAGTCATGTAACATTGTTCGAGCTATATCAATCATGGTTCGATTTTTCCTTTCCACAACTCCATTTGTTGTGGAGTTCTAGGAGCAGAAAAATTATGACTTATTCCTAGTTTATTGCAGAAGTGTTCAAAATCTTCAGAGATAAATTCTCCACCATGATCACTTCTAATACTAGCAACCTTAGATTGTTTTTCATTCTCCAATTTCCTAGTAAGAGACTCAAAATTTTGAAACGCTTCACTTTTTTTAGCTAGGAACATTACCGAAGTGAAACGAGAATAGTCATCTACAATTACGAAAGCATACGACTTACCTCCATAGCTTATCACATTGGTTGGTCCGAAGAGATCAAGGTGAAGTAGTTCAAGAGGTCTCGTTGTAGATATTACCGTCTTACACTTGAAACTAGACCTTGTATGCTTTCCTTTAGCACAAGCATCACAAAAAAACTCATTTTTGCCTTTTAACTTAGGTAGGCCTTTAACTAGATCAAGATCACTTAGTTTAGACAAAATCCCTATACTCACATGTCCAAGCTTCCTATGCCAATCTATTTGATCATTTTTCTCTAATGACATTAGGCAAGTTATCTAAAACTTTCTTTATCATCTAGATTTATGACATATAGCTTATTTTTATGTCTCCCGGTGAACAACACTTTCTTATCAATTAATGACTCGATGTAGCAACAATCATGTTCAAAAATTATCCTCTTATCTTTACCACACATTTGACTAATAGAAAATAAGTTATGCTTAAGACCTTTTACTAGCATCACATTCTCAATGCATGGATCTAAACCTATTATTCCTCTTCCTATTATTTTGGCAGAATTATTGTCCCCAAAAAGCACCTTACCACCTTTACCTTCTTTGAGTGTGGTGAACAAGTTTCGATTTCCTGTCATATGGTGTGAGCATCCACTGTCTAGTATCCATTCAGTTGCCTCCATGCTCACTTGGAAGCAAACCTGCGCCATTAGCAGTCATGCAGTTTTGGGTTTTTGTATCCAGACTTTCTTGGATACAGTTTGTTTGCGATCTTTAATAGAACAAAATCTACTAATGTGACCGACTTGATGACAAGTAAAGCAAGTTCTATATTTTTCATATAGTATTCTCTTCCTACATACTCGCCTAATGTGCCCAACCTTATGACAATAGAAACATTCTATGTTTCTATATCTTTGTTTTGAAGTTCCATTCCTCTCATGCTTTAATGACTCTTCAAAAATCTTTGACTTGCCTTTACTACATGAATTTGATCCTAAGTTTTCACAACATCCATTAGTGGAATGATTTAAGTAAGAATTACCTTCCTTTCTTAGAGGTTCAATTTTATTTCCTTCAAATGATTCTTGAACTTTTACCGTGAGACTCGATTTTCTCATCTTCTAAGACTTCAACTTTCTTAGTAGTTTCTTTTAACTTTTCTTTTAATCTGAACGCCCCCTTCTTTAGTTCATCATATTCAAAGTTTATTTTGGCATAATCAGATTTTAATTTAGAATATTTTACTTTAACAATTCCAAACTCCAACTGAATTTCCTTGATAGTGAACACTAATTGATCATCATCACTATAGTAATAACTATCGCTAAAATAAGTTTGGTTGGAAGATTTTACCTCGTTTGAGTTGTGTCCCTCTGATGGTTTCTCAGCATATCATCCACATACAGAACTAGATATATCATCGAACCATCCTCTGCCTTGCTGTGATACACACAATAATCATATGGACTTCTGTTGTAGCCCAGCTCAAGCATGTAACTATCAAATCTCTTGTACCACTGCCTCGGAGATTGCTTAAGTCCATACAAGGACTTTTTCAGCTTACAAACATAGTCTTCCTTTCCTTGAATCCTTCTGGCTGAGTCATATAAATTTTTTCCTCCAACTCTCCATGTATGAAAGTTGTCTTCACGTCTAGCTGCTCGAGCTCCAAGTCATAATGCACCACTATTGCTAGTAGCACCCTGATCGAAGTATGTCTGACCACTGGTGAGAAAATATCATTGTAGTCAACTCCTTTCCTCTGCGAGAAGCCTCGTGCAACCACCCGAGCTTTAAATTTAATGCCCTCTTCAGAACTGATTCCTTTCTTCTTTTTGTATACCCACTTGTTTGTAACAATCTTCCTTCCCTATGGTCGTTTGACTAGCTCCCAAGCCTGTTTCCTGTCATGGGATTCCATCTCATCTCCCATTGCAGCAAGCCATTGATCAGCTTCACCACCCGAAACTGCTTCTCTATAGGACTGTTCCTCTCTTGCATCCACTTCTTCAGCAACCTGAAATGAATACGCCACCATGTCCTCGAAGCCATACCTCTGTGGAGGTACTCCTGCAGTCGTTGTCTTCGGCCTACCATAAGCCATAGACTGTTGAGCTTGTGCACTGGACTCTGAAGTTTCTGGCTCTGAAGAGACATCTTCATCATGTTGATCTTCTCCACCTTGGTGCTCAAACTCACTCTCTTTGAGAGTTTGTAGCTCCACCTGTTTATCAACATTCCTGCTACCTTCAACAACAGTAACCTTCAACATGGGGTTAAACATAGACTTCTCATCAAATATCACATTTCTACTGAGTATAACTCGATGCTCAGAAGGTGACCAGAGTCGAAATCCCTTAACTCCATCTCCATAACCCACAAATACACCCTTCTTTGCCCTTGGGTTCAATTTACCCTCTTCCACATGATAATAAACAAGACACCCAAAAACTTTCAGTGATGAGTAATCAGCAGGCTTACCATACCACACTTCATAAGGAGTCTTAAACTCGATACCTGTGTGAGGTCCACGATTGATCAGGAAGCACGCCATGTTTACTACTTCTGCCCAAAATCTTATCTCTAGTACAACATTAGAGAGCATGCACCGTGCTCTCTCCAACAATGTCTGGTTCATCCTTTCTGCAATGCCATTATGCTGAGGTGTATCTCTAACAGTCCGATGACGGGAAATCCTTTCATCCTTGCAGAATTCGTTGAACACAGAATTGCAGAACTCCAGACCATTGTCCGTTCGCAGCTTCTTGATCTTCTTCCCGGTCTGATTCTCCACCAATGTCTTCCACTGCTTGAACTTCGTGAAAGCCTCACTTTTCTGCTTCATCATGAAAATCCAAGTAAATCTCGAATAATCATTAATAATAGAAAGAAAATACATGTTGCCTCCAATGGATTCGACTAGTGAAGGACCCCAACTGTCGGAGTTCAGGTAATCCAGTATCCCCTTCGTCCGGTGGATACCCTTCTTGGGAAACTTGTTGCGGTGTAGCTTCCCAAACACACAATGCTCGCAGAATTCCAAATTCTGCACCTTGTGCCCGCAAAGAACATCCCTCTTCGATAGAACTTGCATCCCCCATTCAGTCATATGCCCCAGTCTCATGTGCCAGAGAGTGGTCATATCTTCCTGATGAACCTGAGACGATGCAACTGCAGGAGAACCAGACAACACAGACCCTTGTAATGCATACAAGGTCCCACGCTTCACGCCCTTCAACACCTTCCTTGAACCTTTGCATACATACACAACTCCACCTTTTTCATTTGAAGCTGAAACCCTTGCTATCGAGTAGACTCAAGGAGATCAGGTTCTTTGTCATTCGTGGAACATGCCTGATATCATTCACGGTACAGAACGAACCATCATGTGCCCGAACCTTTGTGGACCCGATTCCAACAACCTTGCAGAAAGCTCCATTTGCCATTACCACTATACCACCATCTATCTACTCGTAGGTTGTGAAGCAATCCTTGTTCGGAGACATATGGTATGAGGCTGCAGTATCCAGAAACACCACATCACCACGATGTGCCTTCTCATCTACAGCCAAGGCGAGATCGTCTTCAGAACTGTTGTCCACTTCTACCACGACAACTGAACCTTGTTTCTTCTGTTGCCCTCTTCTCCTAGGACAGTTGTACTTCCAATGCCCCACTTGCTTACAGTTGTGACAAGCATCACCTGCTGTGGACCGGGACCCTTGGAATTCTTGTTCGAATTTCCTTTACCAGATTTCTTCTTTCCCTTTCCACCTGTAACAGCCAACCCCGATGCCTCACCACCTGTACCAGATCCAGATGCCTTATGCCTGATCTCTCTCGTATGAAGAGCAGACTGACATCCTCCAATGACACGCTTTATTTATCGGCAATAAAAGAATCAACGAAATTTTAATATGAACTCGGCAAAGAAACCAACAAGATTAGGGAAGCATCCTCGTCATCAACTTGAACATCTATACTACGCAGATCCAGCAAAATAGAGTTAAGCTTTTCGAGATGTTCCCTCAAAGGCGTACCTTGTTGCATCCTCAAGCTGAACAACCATTGCTTGAGATGCAGCTTGTTGGTTAGAGACTTCGTCATATACAGACACTCCAGTTTTAACCACAAGCCCGCGACAGTCTTCTCAGCAGCGACTTCAATGATGACATCATCAGACAACGATAGCATGATGGTCGAGTGGGCCTTCTCCTCCAGGGTATTCCACTCATCGTCATCAACCGTTGCCTTCGTCTGTTTCACTAACAGCGGCCCCCACAGCCCTTGCTGTTTCAATAAAGCCTGCATCTTGATCTACCATATAGCGAAGCTATTGCTGAAGGGATCAGAGAACCTTCTGCTGGATTGGAGCTTACTGAAGCTCAGAAAAAGAGTCTTGAGGAAGCTCGATTGAAAGATCTGAAGGCAAAGAATTACCTCTTCAGTTCTATTGACAATAGCATCCTCAAAACCATCACTCAAAAGACCACAGTTAAGGATCTTTGGTAATCTATGAAAACCAAGTGTCAAGGAAGTGAAAGAGTGAAGAAATCACAGTTGCAAAGCCTCAAGAGGGACTTTGAGCTGCTGCAGATGAAGGAAGGAGAAGCTATTGCTGAATATTTTAGCAGGGTTATAAATGTGGCAAACTCCATGAGAAACTGTGGAGAAGAGATGCCATATGTGAAAAGTGGAAAAGGTACTTCTAACTTTAACAACTAAGTTCAATTACATTGTGTGTTCTATAGAAGAATCAAATGATATAGATGAGTTGTCTGTTGATGCACTGCAAAGCTCATTACTGGTACATGAGCAAAAATTTGCAAAGGCTGCAACAAAAGAAAAACAAGCTCTTAAAGTCACTGCTGATTATGGGGGGGAGAGGTCCAGGAAGAGGATTCTATCCAGGCAGAGAAAGAGGAGGTTATCAAGGAAGAGGTGGAAGGGGCAGAGGCTGGAATCGAGATCTAATAGAGTGCTTTAAGTGCCACAAGATTGGCCACTTTAGGAGTGAATGTCCTGAGTGCTACAATCATCAACAAGCACACTACTCAGATCACACCAGACAGCCTCAATATCCTGATATGCATGAAGATGTTCTCCTGATGGCCTTCATTGAAGAGGAAAAGGAGGAGCAGAAGGAAGAAGCTTAGTCTCAAATGGCATTGCTGGATGCATCATTTGAGAAAACTAACAACTGGTGGTTCCTTGATTCTTGCTGCAACAACCACATGAGTGAAGAGAAGCACTGGTTCACAACCATGGACACAAGATCCAGTTGCAATGTCAGACTGGGAAATGGACCAAGCTTGGAGTTGCTGGCAAAGGAACAGTGAAGCTGGTTGTAGATCAAACCTCACTATTGATCCAGGATGTCTTCTATGTTCCTGGGTTGAAGACAAACCTATTGAGAGTGGGACAACTACAAGAAAAATATCTGGCATTTTTTTATCAAAGAAGGAATTTGCAAAATCTTTCATGCGAACAAAGGTCTTTTACTGCAAACTAACATGAAATCAAACATTATGTTTTTTTTTGCATGCTCAGTTACAGGCTGAAGAATCAAAACCAGAAGTTCATTGTCTGCAAACCAGAACAGCAGCTGAAAATCTAAACCTATGGCATCAAAGTTTTGGACATCTAAACACTCGAAGTCTTCTTCAGATGCAAAGAAAAGCAGTGGTACAAGGACTTCCCAACCTGTCAGGAGATATCAAGATCTGTGCTACCTGTCAGATTGGAAAACAACACAGAACCAGCTTCCCAAAGAAAAGTACCTGGAGAGCAAACACCAAACTGCAACTCATTCATGCTGACTTATGTGGCCATCTCACTCCAATATCCAATGGAGGAAAAAGGTACATACTCACCATCACCGATGACTTTAGCAGGAAGTGTTGGGTATTTTTCTTGGCAAACAAGTCTAATACACTAGATTGCTTCAAGAAATTCAAGTTGCAAGTAGAGAAAGAGGCTGGGAATTTCATTACCTGTTTGAGAACTGATAGGGGTGGTGAATTTATGTTAAATGAATTCAAGAGTTTGTGTGAAGAAGCTGGAATTAGAAGGCATCTTAAAACTGCCCTCACTCCCCAACAGAATGAGATTGCAGAAAGAAAGAACAAGACCATAATGAACCTGGTCAGATGTTCAATGGAAGATAAAAAAAGTTCCTGCCCATTTCTAGCCTGAGGCAGTAGCCTGGACTGCTCACATCTTGAACAGGTAGGGATGGAAATGGGTCGGGTTGGGGCGGGTTTTGTCAAACCCAAACCCAAACCCATGGGTTTATGCGCCAAAAAAACCCGGGGTAAAACCCGTTGGGTTTGAAAAACTCAAATCCAACCCAACCCGCTGGGTATCTGCGGGTTCATGGGTACCCGTGGGTTTTTCTAGTAAAAAATTTACAATAACAAGTTTCTTTCAAAATAAAATTTTAACATCAATTTTCTCATAAAAATTAATCATACAAAAAACACCAATCTAGAGCATACAAGCAAACCGCAAATGATCAATACAAATTGTTCAAAATTAAAGTTAAACATATGTAAACAATAAGATTAATTGAAAGTTTCTTCTTCGTCAACTAAGTTTCTTCATTCTTCACTTCATAATATCAACTTCATTCTAAACAATTAGAAAGAACAAATTATGCATGTCTCCACAAACATAAAGAATATTAATTGTTTAAGGAAGATATATTATTTAGAATATTAAATATACCGGGAAAGTAATTATATGTGTGTGGGCGGGTACCCATGGGGCGGGTTTACCTAAACCCAAACCCAACCCGAGCCGGTGAATAGTGTAGCGGGTTTAAACCCAAACCAGGCCCAAAACCCGTCAACGCGGGTTTTACCCACGTTGACCGGGTTGGGTTGGGTGGGTAGTTTTGTTGCCATCCCTATGAACAGGAGTCCAACTGCTGCTAACTTTGGTTGAGTGGGGTATGTTCATGTTAATGATCATTTGAGAAGAAAACTGGATAGTAAGAGTATGAAGTGTAATTTTTTGGGTATCTCCACTGAATCCAAAGCTTACAAGTTGTATAACCCTCTTACAAAGAAAGTGATAGTCAGCAGGGATGTGGTTTTTGATGAGGAGGAAGTGTAGACCTGGAATTCAGAAATCCAACCTATTCTAACCAGAGTCATCTGAGAAGGCAGAAATCCAACCTGTACTTACACCGACATAGATTGTTGGGCCATGGTGGCTGTCAATGATGATCCAAAAACCTTTGAAGAATCAGAGAAGGAAGAAAAATGGAGGACTTCAATGAACCAGGAGTTCCAATCTATTGTAAAAAATGACACATGGATACTGACAACACTGCCAGCAGATGTTATTCCCATTGGAGTCAAGTGGATTTTCAGAACCAAACTGAGAGAGGATGGCTCTATTGACAAATTCAAGGTACGACTGGTGGCAAAGGGGTATGCTCAGAAGTTTGGAATCGACTATACAGAGGTGTTTTCCCCTGTAGCTAGATGGGACACTATTAGAACATTGCTAGCGTTTGCTGCTCATCATGGCTATGCAGTGTTTCAGATGGATGTCAAATCTGCTTTCCTACATGGTGAGCTAACTGAAGATGTATACATTGAGCAGCCTCAAGGTTTCGAAGTTGCACGAGAAGAGAACAAGGTGTACAAGCTTAAGAAGGCCCTATATGGAATGAAACAGGCTCCAAGGGCATGGTATAGCAGAATTGAAACATACTTCCTAAAGACCGGTTTCAAGAGAAGTGATCATGAACGTACCTTGTTCATAAAGGAATCAGGAGGTAACATTCTACTTGTGAGCCTCTATGTTGATGATTTGATATATACCAGTAGTAATGGTGAACTGCTAGAAGAATTTAAGAGCTCAATGCAGTCTGAATTTGAGATGAGTGACCTAGGGAAAATGAAATATTTCCTTGTAGTGGAGGTACATCAATCTGAGTCTGGTATCTTTATCAATCAACAAAAGTACATTGGGGAAATTCTGAAAAGGTTTGGTTTGTCTGAGTGTAATTTTGTCAAGAACCCCATGACTCCGCAATGAAGCTATTGAAGGCAGAAGATGACAATCTGGTGAATGCCACTGAATACAAGCAGCTCATTGGAAGCCTGTTGTATGTCACAGCCACCAGGCCTGACATCATGTATTCATTGTACTTCCTACGTAGATTTATGGAATCACGTACCAGGCAACACCTCTTGGTAGCAAAGAGGATTATGAGATACTTGAAGGGCACGACAACTCATGGTATATGGTACATAAAATTTAGTGAGGAAGATGGTTTACTGGGCTATACAGATAGTGACTATGCAGGGGATCTAGATGATCGAAAATCCACAAGTGGCTACATCTTTTTCCTTGTAGGGGGAGCTGTCTCCTGGTCCAGCAAGAAACAACCAGTGGTCACCCTTTCAACAACCGAGGCTGAATATGTTTTTGCTTCCTATTCTGCCACACAACGCATATGGTTGGGAAGGATTCTGAAGAAAATGGGGTGTAAGAAGAGTGTGGAGACAACAACTAAGATCATGTGTGATAATAGCTCGACAATCAAGCTATCGAAGAACCCTGTATTTCATGGAAGGAGCAAACATATTAATGTCTGTTTCCACTATCTGAGGGAGCTGGTTAAAGAAGAAGAAACTGAAGTGGAGCACTGCAGAACTAATGAGCAGATTGCAGATGTCATGACTACAGCCCTAAGCCAAGAATCTTTAACAATGATGAGGATCAGTCTTGGAGTTTGTGATGGAGAAGATTTCAAGTTGCAGACCATGAATGTGATGAACTGAAGTATTTTTCCAATAGTCTTCAATTCATGGGGAGGATTTGTTGAGAATCAAACCAGGGTTTACTGGAGGAAGGAGTTGTTGGCAGGAAGTTTGAATGAAGCTGTGATGGCGTCGTTTGGTTTAGCAGCTAGACGAGGTGGCAAAGCAGCATGTGTCTTTGGTCTATTTCAGTTTGAGTCCTTGTGTTTTATTTCTAGTCAATTGAGTCTAGTTGTTTGTTGAGGGCTTGCAACTCAAGGCAGAGTCATGTGTTAGTAGAGGTTAGAAGTGGAAGCTAGAATGTAGGATACTGACGTTGGAGTCTGTTAGTTGAGGCCGATCTTAAAGGCTGAAACTTGTATTTATTTTCACCTTTTAAGCATTCAATAAAATCGTCAGTTTGCTTCCAAATCAGTGTTAACATGTACAACTCCAACAAGGAGCACATATCTTTTTCCAGATTCCAAAAACAACAAAGCTACTGCTAATCTTCTATGATTCCAAGTGACTGGATATAGCTTACAAGTCACAACCAAATACAACCAAGTCATTGGAATTTGGAAGCTTAAAATGCCCAACATTACATGAAAAACTTTGGAGACCAGCGACTTGTTTGGGGAAGCAATGGTACCGCCTGTTTGTCGAGTGTTGGGATTTTTAATGGTGTGAATGAAAATGAAAGGGAAAAGATTCAAGAGAATCTCTTGAAATACCATGTTGGTAAGATGTGGGAAGGCACGGTCTCGAATTCGTCAATTTGATATAATATGTGGTTAATTGGTTAAATTGGTTTGTTTAACCAAACGGATCAAACCAAACCGAGTTTAACCAAATCGAAACGAATTGATATGGTGGTTGGAATAACCAAACCGGTCCAACTACCATGGGCCGAGCTGATGCAATGGTTCATTATTTTAATACGAACCAATGTGTTGGTTGGGTGTAACCACCCATACGAAGAGTTGCCTCTCTTCATATGCACCCTTCATTCTCTATAAATAGCACCTAACCCCTCTGATTTTTATATACGTTTTTCCCATACCAAACCTCTGCCAAAATCTACAGTGATTTTTGTGCATTGTTTTTCCAATGAAAAATCAAGTCAAGTGTGGTTCTTGCCGGTTCGCTGAATTTGATGGCTTCTGGGATTTGAGGTATCGCTATGTCAAAAAAGGTACGTCCTTTCTATAATGAGAGGAATCATTCCATAATATTGGGTATAAGAGGAGAATTAGATTTTTAAGGAGAGACATTGAATTATGTCGGCTAGGACGGTTACGTCTTTTCATTTTTTTTTTTAAATCTTACATGTGACTTGTTTTGCAAAAAAGTAGTACACGTGAACAATTCCCACAACATCAAGCACTAGTATTGAAGTAAGAAAAAACAGCCTTCGACGATCAAATCTTATGACAAATATTTTAAAAGACAGAGGAGAGAATGAGTAGTGCATATATGTTCATTATCGTTTCTTCAGGTGATAAAATGGTGTGCAGGAGGAAAAAAGAATGTTAGGTTTTTATCTGGAAATTGATTACCACCATCAAGTTTTTTTTTATATAAGGATGAAATGATATTAATAAAAGGAGAGAGTTCACAAACAAAAAACCTAAAAAAGTCAAGAAGAAGGAAGAGGCAGCAAGCAAAAAACCTAGGAAAGCAGCAGCAGAACAATTGCCCGGAAACCACTACAAACAATGCCAAGCACAAACCAAAACGAGGCCAAGTCTGGCAAGAAACTAAGCCAAACAAAAACCATTGCTTGACTGCTGTGGTCCGAGCTTTGAGAAAGCAGTCCAAGACAAAAACAACAAAAAAAGGATAGTGCATTAGAGGCGAACAAACAGACTTGTTGCGTCCCACTAGCAGCCGTGAACGGCCATTCACGCACATGAACACCAATTCAGTCAAGGAAAGCGACCTGCAAATAGAAGTCTCATCGGCAAAGATCCATGGAACCTTCTCATCAAAAGCATCCATGCCTGAAACGTGTCTCTGACATAAACCAAGAACTGTCCACCAGGAAACCCGAAAAAGGAACCAAGGCAGGAGCAGGATCATTGGACGTGCTGGGCATGATCCGGAAGAAGCGAAGAACTCGGATTTGTCCTGGAAAGCATTCTTGTCTTCAGGTTGCTCAACCATTGATCCGCAATACTTCTGTCCACTTTCTTTGAAGAAACCAGCCATTCAACAATGCAAGTGGCGATACCAATACAGACTTGTGAGTCGACCAGCAATCCTCCCTGAAAATCCTGGAATTTATCTCTAACCAAATCCGCCAGCAAAAGACATGCATGAAGATATTCGAACACCAGTTCTTCAGGAAAGGGGACAGGATAATTGGCCACGACTTGATTGTGGAAGAGATGCCTTGGAAAATCGGACTGAGATGGACGTAAGTGCTCAACATCCTCCAGACTTCACGACTGAAAGTGCAAAAGAGAAATAAGTGATCGATCGTCTCCTCGTTAGCCCCGCAAAGAGCACATTTGCTAGCCAAAGCCCACCCTCACCTCTTGAGGGCATCGTGAGTAAGGATCTTCCTTTTGTAAACAAGCCACAGGAACACACGAATTTAGATGAAATAATGGGTTTCCAAACGACCTTCTCGGGGATGTCAGGATAAACGGTGAGGTTCTCCTTGATGAGCTCTTCGTAGAAAGAACTATCTGAGTAGCTCGCAGCCGGAGAGGGATCCCAGAAAGCCTGGCTGGAACTGCAAAAAAATTGTCAGAGTGAACAGAATTCAGAAGGTTCATCGGGTTCACCCTCTCTTGTTCAACACCCCCTAATGTATAATGACAAGTCATGCATAATACATACTTATAAACATTTAAATTCTCTATATACACATTTTTCTTCCTCATGGTGATGGTGCGTAGTGTAGGGGTGGAAGTCGGTCGGTTTCGGTTTAACCAAAAACCAAAAACCCGATTATCGGTTAAACTGAGACACCCCCTATAGCTGCCGACCCCCAACCGAAGAGAGGTCACGGTTAGCCGGCCAACCTACCGGTCGGTTCCGGTTTTAGGCTCGGTTAGCCGTCCAACCGAAAAAAATACATTTTCCACAAAAAAAAAAAAAAAAAAAAAAATAAAACAAAAAAAAACTCCACCACTCCTTCCTTATCTCCTCCTCTCTCCTTCCTTCCTCCACCAGACCTCTTCTCTCTCCTTCGTTCTTCTTCTCTCACCTTCTTTCTCCATGGACTATGCAAATAGATTTGTACGGGCGGCGAGGCGCGTGGCGACGGGCGGCGAGGCGCTGCGGGGAGGAGGAGGTCGTCGAACCAGATGGGCCACTACTGCTACTGTTGTTGTTGAAAGGAATAAAATCCGAAGAGGAAGTTTCTTCTCCCTCTTGCTTGGCCGGCTCGGAGTCAGAGCAAGTTGTGGTGGCGGTGGAAGGAGGGGTAGCGGAGGAGGCAGGGGAGGGCGGCCGGAGTCGTCGGTGGAGGGAGGATGGGGGAGGAGGGAGGATGGGGGAGAGGGATGGGGGAGAAGGAGGGAGGATGGGGGAGGATCAGAGGATGGGGAGCGGCTCACGGCTGCTAGGGTTTAGGGAGAGGTGGGTAGTTTTATTTAGGCCAAAACGGGGTCGTTTAGCGTCGGTTAGCCGGTTAACCGACCTCGGTTTTTCGGCTAACCGCCTAACCACTGAACACATCCGACAACCGACCGCCACCCGTTTTGTTTGGTTTCCGGTTAGCCGCTAACCTCCGGTTACCGGTTAGACCAGCCGGTTAGCCGCTAACCGGCAACCGAACTGACAGTCCTAGCGTAGTGTACTAGGCCACTGCAAGTTTAAGGAGTTAAAAAGAATTTCAAACCAAATAAAACTCCACTAATTACTTGAAATTGCATCCGAAACCTATTGACCTTCAATTGATCCATAACTCCATGCCCTAATGACCTAAACTAAGAACACTATTCCAGAACACTATACAAGAACACATTTGATGGTCACTCAACGCAGAAACATGATAATCCTCAATCTACTACTTTACCTAAATTAAATAGACCACTTTGACCCATGGTTTCTGACATACTTATTTATTTATGCTTAAACTACACCATAAAGACTAATTTGGGGTGACCTCTAATTTTCTATGAAAATAGACAGTCAATATCATTAACCGTTAGTGAATCAGTATACTTTGCTGACATGAATATTGCCACGGGTAAATTGCAAGGATGGTCACTGAGAATACTAAAAGCGTTCATGTGTGGTCACTCAAAATATTTAAATCCATTCATGGTCACTTAAATTAGTAAAACCGTCCAAGTTTGGTCACTCTCCGTTAGTCTCCATCCGTCTCCGTTAATGCCGTCAGTTATTTGCTGATGTGGCAAACAAAAATGCCGATTCACCCCATTTTAACCAACCACGTCATAAAATCCGACCCGCCATGTCATTAAACCCTCAATGTCAAATTATTATTAATCATTTAAAATAAAAATAAAAAAAAAACAAAACGAATTTCCATCTCTCAGTCTTCTTCTCTCAACCCCTCTTTGATGGAGAGCAAAAAAATCTCCTCTTTGGTCTAGAGCTTCTTCTGGATCTTCTCCTCTTTCTTCCCCATCTCTCCATAATTCCATTCCCTAACCACAGCTACCTAACTCATCGCTTTCATCTCTCGACCCCCTGCTAAAACTTCCTCTTCCTGACTTCCTTCATCCAACTCCAGTCAATCTATTATATGAGTTGTTTCATAAATGATCCGCCAACACCAATCTATAACGATTGACTATTAACCATAAACTATTTACTTCTTCAGTTTCCGGTTGGAGTTGGTTAACAAAGTAGAGAGGAATTAATTTCTGGGGGTGGAGAAGTCAAGGGAAGGATGCTGAGTAAATACTGGGGAGGGGAGGGAAACCCTCCTTTAGTTGACCAAACCAAAGATATAGTTATCGACCCCTGCTAAAGCTTCCCCTTCCTTCATCTCTCGACCCCCTGCTACTCGATCTGCTTCCCCATCTCTCCATCTAATCCTCTTTCTTCCCCACCCATCTATGGTACATGTGTTGGCCTCCCCTTTACTAGCTTGGCGTACATCAAAATTGTTGTCGTCGCCACCACGCACGACCAAAGCTTGGTACTCTGGTCCTTTTTCTTGAATTCGTATCCACGATCTCACTCCCTCCTCCGTCATTCTGGGATTCATTCACGGCAGCAGAAGTCTAGAAGAAGAACTCCAACGCGGAGCCAGATCGCGGGTCGCCTATCACCTGCCTCTTTTTCTCCTCTTTGTTGGATGGGATCTCCTTAATCCCCTCTGCCTCCTCATGGGATTGGATTATCGAAAATCTAGTACTGGTGGGCAGCAGGGGATTCGCTAGATCTAGACATGGTTAGGTAGGTCGGTTTGATTCAAGGGTTGGTTGGGTTGGGTTAGACAAGATGATATGGCAGTTTATAGTGACATGGATGGTCGGATTTCACTATTTTTGGGTTAAATTAGACTGACTAAGCGATTCCGTTAGCCACGTCAGCACATAACGGTCTTGGTTAACGGAGATGGATGGAGACTAACGAAGAGTGACCAAACTTGGACGGTTTTACTAATTTTAGTGACCACGAATAGATTTAAATATTTTGAGTGACCAAACACGAACGTTTTTTGTAATCTCAGTGACCAACTATGCAATTATTTTGAGTGACCAAACAAGAAAAACTAATAATTTAATAAAATTAAGAAATAATTTGTCTTATTATTTTGTTTCAGAATTATTTTATATTACCAAACAAAGAAAAAACCTAGTCCCCTTCCACAATAAGAGCATCCACATTAAGCTATTATATTCAATTACAAAGTGACATGGTAATGGAAATACAATTGCATTTTTAATTGTATTGATGGAAGTCCCAATTGCAACAATGCAATCTATCATTTCTTGCAATTTTGCTTGCTATTCCACGTAGACACTTATGAATTTTTATTTTATTTTATTTATGAATAAAACAATAAACATATGAACCTTTTAATTTATTAAAAAATAATTTGCGCCCACATATGCAATTACAAGTTAATTACATAGATGTAGGTAAATGAAAGTGATATGAATTAAAAGTAGGAGTCTAGTGATTCCCCCTCTCCCCGTCGCCTACATCTGCCAGGGGTTATTCAACGGCGACAACAAGGACGCAATCAAGGCCGCCGCGGCGTCCCATGTTTTCTTGCTCGCGAGCAATTGTTCATGGAAGGCGTCGCCTTAGGCTCTAGCCGATTCTCGCTCCCCGTTGGGATCCTCATCCCCGTGTTCTACCACTCCCGCTGCATCTTCACCCTCGCCGACTGGCTCAGCTTCGAGTTCGCGACGTCCGAGGACGACGCCGGCGCCAGGAGGCTGTATTTTGGGAGGGGTCTTGCGGTGGCGAACATGGCGTTTTGGAGGTTCAACCTGTTTGGGCTTCTGCTGCCTGTTGCTGTCCCGATTTGTCCCAAGAAGTACTACGCCGCTTCTGTGAACAAAGTCTCCAAAGACTGACGGCGCATGGAAGAGAAGACAGACGGTGGTTACCTGAGGTAACTGAACGGTCGGTTCTTCTGAGATCTGCTGCAAGTAATTGGTAACCGTGTTTTTTAATTAATTACAATTTCAAACCTTTTGGAATGGCGTAACGGATCCAGGTAAGTAACGCAAACAGACTCCTCAGTTTCCATTTTTTTTATTTCCTTTATCATTTTAATTAACCACTATTCTTTTCCTTCATTATTTATTAGTAATTTTTATTTGTTTTCTTTTGATACTTACCCTCCCTTTTATTCATTTTATTTGTTAATTTCGTCCCGTTTTATTTTTTTGCTTTTCTTTAACTATTCTTAAAAAAAAAATTAGTTTGACATTGTTTTGGATTCGGTGTATCCAACTAAGACTTAATGGCTTGTTTAAGTCCATTTGGTGGAGCGTAGTTGTCCTACAGTGGGGACGCTTGTGTGTGTTTGTTTTTTTTTTGTAGGGGCATGCTAAAGAGCTCGCGATATCGGAGAGGCTTCCTTAGACAGGTGACTTGGCTCATGATCAGGATGGAACTATCTTGCACGATGCTCAGAGCTTGGCTTCTCTCTTTAGTTGGGTTCTTACTGTTTTGTTCGCCGTTGTCTCAATAAGGCTGCCCATCATGTGGCATAAAAGGTCCTCTCATCGGGAGTTTGACTATTGGTCGACTCCCGCGCTCTTTTTATTTTCTCTGTATGGCTGATTTTATAACAACTCACTTTGCGGGAAAAAAGTGATATGAATTGATTGTAAAAACATAAAAGTAATAAAAAATATAAATACAATTACTTTTATAATTGCATTGATATAAATGCTCTAACTATTCCTCCGAAATCCCCTCACCTGATTTCCGCGGTTGAATCAAACAATGGGCCTATGTCGACACCGGCCGTCCATTGCTACTCATGGAAAGGGAAAAATTAAATGGATTGCCCCAGTAGTAGGGATGGCAATGGGTTGGGTTGGGTCGGGTTTTGCCAAACCCAAACCCATGGGTTTATCCATGAAAAAAACCCGGGATAAAACCCATTGGGTTTGAAAAACTCAAACCCAACCCAACCCCCTGGGTATACGCGGGTTCATGGGTACCCACGGGTTGTTGTCGTAAAAAATTACAATAACAAGTTCCTATCAAAATTAGAGTCAAATATCAATCTCTCAATACAAATTATCCATATATAAAACACCATTCTAGAAAATTAAAGCAAATCACAAATTAACTATACAAATTGTTCAACACCAATCTAGAAAACTCAAGAAAATAGAAGCAAATCACAAATTATTCATAAATAACATGATTAATTGAAAGCTTTATCCTTTCAATTAAGTTTCTTCACTCTCCACTCGATAACGTCAACTTCATTCCACACAGTTAAAAAGAAAAAATTAGACTTGTCTGCACAAACATAAATAAGATTAGTTGTTTAGAATATTAAATATACCGAGAAAATTAATTATATGGTGTGGGTGGGTACCCATGGGTCGGGTTTACCTAAACCCAAACCCAACCTAACCCGGTGAATAATGAATGGGTTTAAACCCAAACCCGGCCCAAAACCCATCAACATGAATTTCACCCGCGTTGACCGGTTGGATTGGGTGGGTACTCGTGAGTTCGAATTTCGTTGCCATCACTACCCAGTAGCGGAGGCAGCCCATGGGTGGGTCCGAGGCCCACCTTGTTCTTGTACAAGAACGACCAAAATATGGCCAATGCTAGGGTGCCACGATAAAAAATGCGGCACCGGTGCAGCCAACTTCTATTGGTCCACGTTGTCATTAGGAAGCTGATGTGGCATTAGTAGAATTTCTAAGAACCTAGCCGAAAACCCGTTGCCAATTAACCGGCAAAAGTACAACCACCGAACCACGAATTTGTTTATTTCTTTTTATTTTCTCTCTCTCGGTAAATAGATTTACATGTTAGTTGTTAGTTGTTACGATACTCCCGTGATTTTGCCAGTGCTGGGCCCTGCCGCTGCTTCGCCGGCAACTGAGAGTCAAACTGCGACTCCGGAGGCAGGAGGCTTAAGTGCCTTGTGATTCAACAATGCTGGCAGAGGCTTCTATTGTTTTCCCCTATACGATTCCATCCGCGAAGGCTCAGCGGCACCGGGTCCAATCGCCTGCACTTCTCTTCAGCGCAGCAAAATTGCATTCTCAGAATTCACGAACACTAAGCATCACCTTCTTAAGCCATGAAATAACCTAAACTCACAAAAGGCGAAAAAGAGTAAAATGGTTGACTTGGCCTTAATCATGCACTTATCAAATTAACCACGACAATGTGAAAAGTAAAACTGAAAAGCTCAACCGATCGTTTCACAAAACCTTCCGCAAAAGATAATTAACATAATTAATATTGTTGAATAATGAAGAAATTACAACACAAATGCATAGATCGAGTCAATTTTGTTCATACGTGTATGTATGGGGCCGACGGTGCGGGTGAATCGGACACGGCCACAGTGATAGTCCCAGTTGCCGGCAAAGCAGTGGCAGGGCCCAGCACCGGCGAAATCACGAAAGTCGCGGTAGGAGTATCGTAAAATATTATAATGTATTTAGTATTTACCGAGGGAGAAAAAAATAAAAAATAAAACTTCCGCGGTTTGATGGTTGACTGGTTGTTCTCCGACTCTTGGCTAATTGGCGACGGTTTCAACTGGGTTGTTATTTAATGCCACATCAGCTTGCTAATGACAGCATGGCCCAATAGAAATTGGCTGCACCGGTGCCGCATTTTTTACAGCGGCACCATAGCATTGGCCCCAAAATATATATGTTTCTCCCACACGCCACAGTTCTACTCAGCTACGGCTACGCAAAGCTCTTTATTATGTTGATATGTTCCCAATTTCAGTTATTTTTAGCATATTCCTTACTCGTCGCTTCTTGGTTTAATTGTTGCTTACCATTTCTCTTCTAAGGTAATCCCTATTCCCTAATCGGCTAGTTAATTGCATACGTAATATAATCTAATTAAAAGGCTAGCTAGCTTGGTAGATTGTATGTTCTTATTTTAAAAGTGAAGAATTGGTTTGGTTACTTGGATTTCAAAAAGCAATGGTTGTGTCAAAAAATATTGAGTGTTTCTATTGGTATATCGACTTCTGAAATTAGCAGTATTGCTATCTGTTACCACTGTAAGTTTTGAAAGAATTTTTTCTACCACGAACTTCGTGAAAAACACACTTCAGAATCGAATGAGTGATGAAATCAAGAATGCATTTTTGCTTACTTCGAGAACGACATCCTTAATAGTTTTGATGATGAATGTATTTTGCATACTTTTTCAGAGTATGAAAACACATTTTGGATCATTGTGAACATTAATATAAATTATGTAATGATTTTCTTTTATCGTTGGACCCACCCTAGCCAAATTCCTGACTACAACACTGGATTGCACAGGAAAAATACCCAAGGGGAACCCTGTAATGGATGATATCACAGAGGTGGCTTCCCCGAATGCAAGATTCACACTCACGGAGATGTGGGTTTGCCTCGTCTGCGTCAACAAAGAAACTCAGTTTCTCCTTTGCTTGGATGACCGTCTTCTTTCGTCAGACCCTGGGGTTCGAGAACGATGAAGTTCCTGAGGTGCAATGGTGACGGGAGCAGTCGGTGGAGGAGCTATAGTCCATTGAGAGTCGTGAGCGAGAACGTCGCAAATGTTCAATTCGGCGATTTACCGTAGAGACGAGAGGGAATCTTTATCGCTATTATTCGATTCAGCTGTGAAAATCAGGGGAAGCAGTAGCCGATACGCTTCTGTGAGCCACTCGTGGTGGCCCTGGAGGCCGTCGGGGTCGAGGAGCTTGACTGCGACGGGCTGGGCTTTCAAGACATGGAGGTTTGACGTGGTGAGTAGGGAATTTGGGATGACAATTTTGCCTATACTTATCGGTATTTTATTCTCCAACCCAATTGGGTTGGGTATAAATCAAAATAAATGATAAATGGGTAGAGTTTGATGGCTTTATACTCATACCCATTTATTTTGGGTTGGATTAGTTTTTATATATGGATTTTGATTTGTACCCATGTCCAAATGCAAAATACAGTTTGGTACCTAAACTTAATAGATCTACAGATTTAGTACCTAAAATTAATTTTTTTGCATATAAGTCCTCAAAATATTAATGAAAATTATATTTTGATACCTAAATTTTTTGTCTTACATTTTGATACCTAAACTTTTTAAGTTTTACAAATAGGTATAAATTTGATATGTATAGTTAAAATACGCTCAATTAAATAAGTATTCATACCCAACTCATACTCATTTAGATTATAGAAACAATATCCATAACTTAACCAAATCTAATGAGTCTAGGGTAATTGCCAACCCGGAGACAGAGATGCCCTCCGACAGTGCGTCTGGGTTGCTGAGATACGAGATTGAGACCCGACCGTGGACATGATTCTTAGGGGTCGTTTGGTGGGCATGTATTGTACCCCCGATATATATAATACATGGTTTCTCCAATTTCAGTGTTTTTTTTTTGCTTCAGAATTGGCTCAAAACCATGAGATTAAAACCAAATGCAATTGGAAAATACATAAGAATATGAATTGTCAAATGCTTTGGGGTTTACCAAAGCATTTCACAATTCAACCGAAATTTGTGGGCCCCTCCAATTTTATGGACTTTCTTGTCCTTATTAAAAACCTAAAATTCCAAATGCTGCCCCATTCTTGTGTAGCCCAACAATGTTTTATTCCCCCTTTTATTTCTCTGATATGCATCTTCTTTCCCTTTCATGCTTTTCTCAAAACCCATCTCTATTCTTCATCCATTGATTCCTCCAAAGCTCTCCAAACCTCTCTGAAAATCCTCACAACAACGAGACAACTCAGCCCAGTTTCATCGATTCCATTTAAAGAACACGATGACATATCGGCCGCCGATTCCACCGCTCCTACTCTCTCTTTTTTATGCCCGCCAAATTGTTCCTTTCAGCCTCTGTTTTCGGCGTGTATATTTGTCTACCTCTTCCTTGCTACAGCAAACCCTTGTGGAAGAGGATATGGCAAGACGTCCCAAGAGAGAAAGACACAGAATCATGGTTGTCGTAATTAGCTTCTGGTACGATTTGTTGCAACAATACCTAATTTTGTTGTTCAAATGGATGATGTTATCTTTGACTTTGCAAAAGGATTCAAGAGGTGAACAGGTCATTATCAAACTTCCATATCCTCTTGAAGTTTACAGGACTGGTTTCTTGTATTTAGCAACCAGGACTACAGATCTTAGTTGCATCAATTTGCTTAAAATGAAACGTTCTTTATTTTGGAAATTATGTGCACTACTGAAGGGGAGAGGAGGATAACGAAAGAGTGTTAACATGGAGATAGATGAAATGGTAGTGATATTTCTGGTAACCATTGGGCATAATATAAAGAATCGAAAGGCGCAAGCACTATTTCATCGATCGGGGGAAACCAATAGCCGAACCTTTAAGCTAGTGCTGCTTTCAATCCTGAAACTTCATGATATCCTTTTCGTGAAGCCAAAACCAGTTCCAGAAGACTCCACGGATCCAAAGTGGAAGTATTTCAAGGTTACAATAATGTGTTATTGCTACATGGAAGTTCATCTATAGTTTATTCTTTCAAAGTTCATATTCTTATTGCTTTGTGTTGGCAGAACTGTGTGGGAGCACTTGACGACACTATAGTGAATGTACAAGCGGCAAATGATGCCAAACCTAGATATCATACACGAAAAGGTGATACCGGAATTAATGTGTTAGTTGTTTGTAATCAGTGTTCATTTATAGCCTCGCTGGATGGGAAGGATCAGCACACGATAGTAGAGTTTTAAGAGATGCTTTATTCAGGCATAATGGTTTACGGGTTTCTCCAGGTGTTGTTTCATGCTTTCCTCTTTCATATATTTGCAAGGTAAGTTTGATACTAACACAAAAATCATATTTTGCTTTATTAAATTTTACTAGGGACTTATTATCTATGTGATGCTGGATACTCAAATGCCCCGGGATTTCTTACCCCTTTCCGCGGGCAACGTTACCATATGAAAGAGTGGGGTAGACTTACACCGAGAACAGCAAAGGAACACTACAACATGAAGCATTCTGGTGCAAGGAACGTGATAGAGCGTTTATTTGGCATTTTGAAAATGAGGTTTTCTCTTTTAAGAGACACGTCTTGGTTTTCACCTAGCATGGTTGCAATGATAGTCAACGCGTGTTGTTTCCTGCACAAGTTTATATGAATGGAAGAAGGTCCAGATTTGTTTGACAGAGCCTATGTGCCACCTCCAAGTGAAGAATAAGAAGACGAAGATGATGATCGCATTGCAACGGTTGAACCTACTACAGAATGGAATGAATTTAGGGATAACCTAGCTCAAGATTTGTGGAACAATAGGAGGAATAATGTATGAATGACAACTTGGAGTTCCTGCTAGTGGTGTGGCTTTTGACCATTTTGAAGTGTTTGCACTGTGATTTATGTATAGTTGACTTTAAAGTGCATGTATAATCAATTACTTAGGCTACTATTTTAGTAGTTGGGTTTAGTAAATGCTACTGTATCAATTACTCTGCCTACTTCTTTTGTGGTTGGGTTTAATAAATGCAACTTTATCTCAATATAAGTTTACCCACACAACAAACAGAGTATCTATCAATTTGGTTCATCTCTTTGTTGCAAAATCAGTATAGGTTCTTTCCAATCTACTCCACTGCTGCTGTTTACTTACAGGTAGGATAATCCCTTCTCCAACTTTGTTTTTCTTTCTTTAGTTTTCTGAATGTTTCTGTTGCTCGTTGGTCAGAGTATGTGGGTTTTGTTGTCTGGTTAGCTGTGTTGTGATTTGTGTGTAGATGGGCAGAAAGAAGGGTGAAGCTTCTTCAAATGAGTCAAGATATTACATATCATGGACAAAGGAAGAGGATCAAGCCTTCATAGATAGTATGATGACACTTGTTGAGGAAAGACAAGTTAAAAATGGCAACTTCAAGGTAGGGGGTTACAAAGACCTTGAACGTTTGATGAAGGATAAGCTTCCCAAATGTAGGCTAAAAGTTGACCACTTGCAGAACAGACATAGACACTTCAAGGACAAATTCATGGCCTTTTTAGAGCTAAAGAATGGTAGTGGTCTCGAGTGGGATGGCGTACGTGGTTGTATCAGTGCTGATGATGACGTTTTTGCCGGATGGGTTAAGGTAACATTCACATCTTAACCTCTAGATGAGTTTTTACATGATTTATGTCTTATAGTTTAAAAAATCAGTGAAAGCCGCAAAGCTGATTGTGTATACTTTTATGTTATTTGTAGGGGCACCCCAAAGCTGCAGGATTAAATAATAAGTCTTTACCTTACTATGAAGAGCTCTCTAAAATATTTGGGGTCTCACGGGCTGCTGGAGGCGATGCTATGCAGGCAGAAGAGGCTGCCCATTTGCTTCAATCAAGGATGAATGCCGATGACATGATGGATCACGATAACAATCAGTTTCAGGGTTATGATTTTGGAGGCATGGAGTCCGAGCAACTAATGGAGGATTTGATTAATCAAGGTGTTGATCTGAATGCCACTACTTTTAAGGATAATGAAGAAGATACGACTACAAAGGAAACTGGTGAAAAGGGGAAGGAACCAGCCACTTCCTCAGGCCATAAACGTTCAAGGCGGCTCGCATCTGAATCGTTTATGCATGTTATTCAAGGTCAAATGGAGCAAATTGAGAATCATATTGGTAATACAACTAATAATATCGAAAGAATTGCCAATACCTTCTGCATAGATGATGACCTTGCGATGAAGAGACAATGCCTATATGACGAGTTAGCAAAGTTTCCAGATCTTTCTCGTCAACAAAGGTCTCTTGCTATTAGGAAGCTTATGAAAGATGATGGAGAAGCTGCTGCATTCTTTCAAATGCCAACTGATGAGGACAAACTTGACTTCATTGTTAGTTTACTAATGGACTGAAATGAGAATGGCAGCTGTGTTTTGAGAGTGATACTTTGAGACACTCGCAATTATGATTTGAATTTATGTAGTGTGATGTAGGATAAGCATGCTCTGAATGATGCTTTTGGATTTTGTAACAGCTGCTCAAAATGTTTATGTTGTAACATGCTCTGTATTTTATATCAGGATGTGTAATGGCAGTTTGGATTGTGTAACAATGAAGTTTCTTGTTTCTGGTTTTGTTAAAGTAGCTAGACTTGTATGTGAATCTCCAACCAATCGCCCAGCAGGCAACACTGTCGCTTGAAAAAAGCAAGATAAAAGGGCAACTTTGTAATTCTCTTATCTTCCCAATACTTAAAAAAAATAATCCCACAAATTTATTAGTCCACAATTCATGCAAACCAAACACTGCAATCTAACAATATATGAATTCTCACTATCCTACCTAGAAAATACATGTAATCATGAAACTTATGTATTATACAATACATGCTCACCCAACGACCCCTTACTCAATTCCAACCCAGCTGCAAAAGAAATTATTGGAGTTTCGAATTTCGATTTGTCTCCGATCAGTCTCCCATACTAAGGATTTGTCTATCCGTGTTGTTTGTCTTGTTTGAAATAGTTATGAAACTAATAATAAGATGAGAGATTTTTTATTTTTATTAAATGCTTGAATTTTTATTAGTTTTTATTGTTTACGTAGCATCCACGTCAACGAAGTATGATGACTCACTAATGGACTAATGGTCAATTGTGTTGACCGTCAAATTTGACAGAAATTCAGGGGTTGTGATAAATTAGTCTAGATGGTACATTATTTAAACCATGATGGGTTTGTTGATAAACCACACGCCAAAGTAATTTATTTGTGTAAAATTCAGGTTAATTTAAGGTATTAACCTAAATATATAATAAATCTATCTAGTGTAGTTGGTAATGATTCTTATCATTATTTATTTGAAGAGACCATCTTTCAAATCCAATATTGATGTCCCTTTTCAAAAATAAGAAATAAATAAATAATTGTGAAAACAAAATACTATTCCTACTTTCGTTCTCATTGCAGAAATTTTGAAATGAGGAAACAACTGTATCACTCCGCTATCATATGTTCTGTATATTTAGAGAGATACAAAAATTATGTTTAGTGTGATTGGTTATATCTCTATGTATGTTTGAAAGCTATGGTTCAAATCTCAATTCTTGTCTATTTTGTTTCTATAAATAAAAAAAATAAATTAATAAAAATTTCGAAGACAAAAATATCATTGCTATTTTCACTCTCGTTATAGAGAATTTTAATATATGTTCTACACACTTCTACACAACTAACACATACAGATTTTTTCTTTAACACATTAGTACACTACACACATCAATTAGCTTCTAGGTGTTTATGATTTTTCCAGTTTATTATCTTAATTAAACTTTAATTTCAACAAGCGAAGAGCCCAAAAAGTATATGGCCCACAAAGCTTCTATGTGACCAACGCGATTTTTCTCCCAGCATCCTCCAGACCCCTCCAAACAAAAGCAAGGAATAAAACGCACAAACACGACAAATAAGCAAATGGAGAAGTCCAGAGGACACAAACGACCCACAACAGCCCAACAACCAATCAGAGGGGATTGAACAGGAAATTTGAGTGTGTATAAACAATGAAAAAGTTTATGAATGTGCAATGCCATATGTATTGCACTATTATACTTTTAATTAATGACATATTTGCACTATTATACTTTTAATTAATAACATATTTGCATATGAATTTTACCTTATCTCCTGATTAATTCAATATTCTGCACATGCTCTATCATTCTAGGTTAGCTTGTCGCATTCTCTTGTTTATACACTTTTGTTTCATTATGTACATGCACTTTTTCCTTCTTTCTTGTCTACCTTATAGGTGGGGTTCATTTTATGTTTTTGTATGAGCAAGTTCTCATAATTTCTGCTTTGACACATGAGATATAATATATGATTGTAGGTTACAAGAGCGAATACCTATTGGAACTAGGAGATTGATTATATGAGAGTGAGTCGATTCATTGCTTTGTATTGAGTGTGAATCCAATCAAGAAAGTTAAGTTTAAATTGCCTTGGTATATTTTCATAGTTGAGGATTGAGTCCCTCGAAGCAGTCCAATCAAGAGGCTTTTGATTGCTTTAATCAAGATTCAAGACTTGTTAAGGACTCTCCGCATTATAACTAAAGAGTGAAATGATTAGACCCATTAATGATTAACCCGACTAGTGACTATGAGGAATCAAGAGAGACATTTCTCAATCTTGAAACTTAATCATATTTATCATTTCATTATTAAATCTAATTGATTAAAGTAATCATTTCTACATATGAATTTGCTAGATAATAGACGAAAGTTGGATAAGAATAATTTTAGAGACTCGTGGATTCGATAATAAGAATTTATTGTCGCTATACTACATCCGTTCATTAGCTCACTTGACCTGTGTTATTATTACTCTATGTATAAAAGTCAGGTTTTTTAGCCCATAAGACACTAGGCGATGATACGTGCACAAACTACCCCTCATGCCCCTACGGTGTTTGGGGTATTTACAATTTTGCCAATACCCTGATTACCCCAATGTTCTCTCACATGTATTTCATCTTACCCTAATTATGGTGGCTTTTCTCTGCCCTGCTTAAGCTCTTCGCCTATTTTAGCGTCTTCTGCATATCCGACATTCACAAAGTGGATTTCGATGAAGGATCTGGGATTCCAACAGTTTCACAGAAATAAGATGGATTGGAGATGAAAAATAAGATCGCGATGTAGAAATAGAACCCAGATTCCCCATAAACATGAATAAATAATCGTATCTAACAAGGGTGCTGAGGATTGAAGAATGATCCATTGGAATGCAGGTGCAACTGCTGAATGGAGATAAAGAACAGAGAATAAACATTTCGATGACTACTTCTCCAGCTACGCAAGTGAATGACGAGACGACATCGTTTAGGCCTAAACTTACCATTAGATGGAGAAGATGAAAGCAAATATAGACGCGACACTTGGCATATCATTTCCAGTTAATATAAATTACAGTTTATCTTCATTTCCAGTTTTACTGTTTGTACAAACTCATTGCTTTTGACAGTGCTATATAAACTAGAGAGCAGAGAATATTGCTCCTTTGCGGGTTCCATTTCATACCGCGATGTAGAAATAAAACCCAGATTTCCCCATAAACATTAATAAATAATCGTATCTAACAAGAGTGCTGAGGATTGAAGAATGATCAAGCTGACCAATGCCTTAATGAAAAATGGTTACTCTCAAACATCATCAGATTATTCCATGTTTGTCAGGTGGATTCAAGGAAGAGTTGTGGTAGTTCTGGTGTATGTTGATTATATTTTAATTGCAGGAAGTTACTTGGAAGATATTGAGCACTTGAAGATGTTCCTAAGTAAGGAATTCAAGGTCAAAGACCGTGGGCAAATGAGTTACTTTCTAGGTTTAGAAGTCTTAAGAGATCACAAGGGGATCTTCTTAAGCCAAAGAAAGTATTGTCTGGAGTTAGTGACTGATACAGGTTTCCTTGAAGCCAAAAGTTGTCTTTCCCCTATTGACTGCAATATGAAGCCTTCATCATCTCAAGGAGATTTGCTACCAGACCCTAGTGTTTACAGGAGGCTTATTGGTAGGCTGCACTACCTAACTATCACTAGGCCCTCTATCACTAGGTCTGACATTACATATGATATACAGCAACTAGCACAATTCCAAGGAGCTCCATGTGTTGAGCATCTTCAAGGTGCTCATAGGTTGATAAGGTACTTGAAACAATCCCCTGGACAAGGACTCATGTTCAGGTCAGATTCCAAACTGGAGTTGTTAGGTTTTTGTGGTGCAGATTGGGCAAGCTGCTCTAACTCTAGAAGATCATTAATAGGTTATTGTACCTTCTTGGGTACCTCTCTAATCACCTGAAAGACCAAGAAACAAACAACTGTCTCTCCATCGTCCTCTAAGGCTGAATACAAAGCTCTTGCACAAGTTGTTTGTATAGTTCAATGGCTAAGGAATTTGCTGCTGGAAATGGGTGTGCAGGTTCCCTTCCCATCCCATTGTTCTGTGACAACATATCATCTCTGCATATTGCAGAGAATCCTGTGTTCCACGAAAGAGCAAAACATATCGAGATTGACTGTCATGTTACAAGGGAGAGATTGAAATCTGATTTGATACACCTAAGTCATGTCAGAACTGATGATCAGATTGCAGACATCTTCACTAAAGGGGTGACTCGATATCTTTTGAAGTTTCTACTTGACAAGCTGGGAGTTCACAATGCTTACTCGCCAGCTTGAGGGGGAGTATCAAACAAGAGTGCTGAGGATTGAAGAATGATCCATTGGAATGCAGGTGCAGCTGCTGAATGGAGATGAAGAACAGAGAAGAAACGTTTTGATGACTGCTTCTCCAGTTACGCAAGTGAAGGACGAGACGACATCGTTTAGGCCTAAACTTCCGTTATCTGGAGAAGATGAAAGCCAATGGAGACGCAACACTTGGCATACCATTTACTGTTAATTTAAATTGCAGTTTATCTTCATTTCCAGTTTTACTGTTTGTACGAACTCGTTGCTTTTGACAGTGCCATATAAACTAGAGAGCAGAGAACCTTGCTCCTTTGCAGATTCCATTTCATACCACCTTGTTCCTTCTTCTTCCTACAAAACCTAGTTCCTTAGTTTTTCAATAAATCGAACAGCCAAAAGCTGCCACCCACACTATTCATTTGACAAACAACTTTCTCTTTCTCCTATATTCCTTTCAAAGCAACTAAACCAAGACCACCTGAGACTACACTTCTTGCATGCAAATCCTCAAATGTTTGAGGAAATTAAGAACAACTTGGTATAGCTCAATAGCGCCGAATCTGAAATCAATTAAGAGATTCAGCCAAATAAGATTCAAATCATCTCTTTAACGGATCTAGGAGAGATCCACATCTAGTTTGGCGGATCTAGGAGAGATCCACGTTTAAGAAAATCCTTGTACCGAAAAGCCCATCGATACAAGGTGTCTGGTAGATCAAGATAATCGCTGAGGTGAGGACACACTGTTCGTGGTCCTTGTCTTGAGGGGAGGATTGTTATGGGATAATCCAAGTACAACATCGGTAATACAAGGGAAGGGACCCTTGTATATAAGAGTCCACCTAGCCCAATTAGTACGAGGCCTTTTGGGGAGGATACCCAAAAGTAAATCCGTGCGGGCTTGGCCTAAAGAGAACAATATCGTACTAATGAGTGGCCTCAGTGTTCAACAGTCTTATCGCCTTGAGCCTGAAACGCGGCGGCAGGGCGTCGATGGCTAGAGAGCTACCGATGATGCTCATCATTGATTAAAAAAATGTATGCCTCATCCAAACTCGACATCGGTCTCATAGAGAGAATTTGGGTTTTAACAGTTGCAAAACGTCATCTAAACCCATTAAGAAGTCAAATAATCGATCACGTTCTTTTGTTTCCCTTTGGCGACGTTTAACATCGCTCACGTTATTGGTGTAGAATGAAGCAACAGATTGTTTCTCTTGCTGCAGGAGAGTAATATTGCGTCGCAATTCATATAGCCTGGACGCACTTCCATGGCCAAAACGAGCCTCAAGATCAGGCCAAATGTCTCGTGCCATTTTTGCGAGCCGAACGCTGCTGCGAACGTCCTTGAACACGGCCGTTTTGAGCCATCCCTTGACCATGGCGTCGCACTGCTTCCAGAGATCATATTCCTCGCCCCCTTGCGCTGGTTTAGCGATAGATCCATCCACAAATCCAAGTTTGTTTTTCGTGATCAGGGAATTGGTGATATCCCCCAACCATTCTCCATAATTGACTTTCGTAAGAAGCTCGCCCACGAAAATTTGATGGGGGTTATCGGAACGGTGAATAGTGAAAGGCGATGGTAGAGCAAGGGCTTTGCCGTCAGTGGTGCCTAAGTCACCAGGAGGTTTCTGTCTTGACTATTCTTTGATTCATCTTCGACATCACTCATTATGAGGAGTTATATTGTGTGGGATCGTTCACAGCTCTGATACCATGTAGAAATTGATAAAAGAATGAAAAGAGAGCACGAACAATGCCGATTTACGCGATTTCCCCGTCCGATATGGACGAGACTATTCCACGGGGAACAAGAGCTCTCAGGATTTGATTATGATGATGAGTTTAGCATAGGATTCACAAAGGAACACTCGGCTAATATATGGATGATGCCATACCCGTACAACCAGAAACGTGGGTATGGCAATTACAATGTAATCCCTAATAAGTATAAAGTGAAAAAATAAGGGATTACAATAGAGAGGAAGGAGATGAAGGCGGAGACGGTGAGGGAAAAATGGTGAGGCGGAGGTGGTACAACCGGTACAGGTGACTGGTGAGGTTAGGACTTAGGAGAGGCCGAGAGGGAGTCAACCCTTTTTTCTCTTCAATTGCGATAAAAAAGGGATAATTTTTGTTTGTTGGCCTCACAATTTAATTAATATATAAAAGCTCTTGTTATAAGAACCGAACGGATCAACGCTCGGGTCCGTAGAACTGTCAAATTCGTTAGGATAGCGATCCGGTTCATTGCTTGAATATTGATGGACCAAACGGTTTTTCACGGTTCAACATAAAATCAGATGAACCGACACGGTTTAACTGGTCCACTGGTTCACTATTTTAACAAAAAAAAAGCTTTAACATAAACTAAGACCATCAAATCATAATTATTAATTTTATATATGCTTCCTCAACCTTATTGTCGACTTTACGTTGTCTACTACCGACTAGAACCATAATTTTTAATTTCAATTAAAAAATGTGGTTTCTTTTGTGAGATGGTTGGAATGATTTATTAGATATTTTGGTGATGATATGAATTTTAACTTGTTTATGGTCAAGGATAATTTCATTCTTAAATTAGTGTAATATACAAGTCTTATATGTTATATATCATGAATTGTTCTATCAATGGTTTTGGAATCGTTAACCGGTGAACCCTAAACCCCCAACTTTTTCGGTTCAGCCACGGGTCCGGTTATGAAAACAAAGATAAAAGCATAACATTAATTAATTAATATATAAAAGTCTAACATGGGAGTTACTATTCATTAGTGGCTATCACACTGCTCCAAATACAAGTGAGGAAGTTCCAAGTCCTTCTTTTACCCCACTCTCCATTCTACAACCTTTGTGTTTAGTTATTGTTCGCTAGGTTTTCGTCTATAGCTTTTGCATAAATCATCGCTTTGTGTTTTGTTATTGTTCGTTAGGTTTTCGTCTATGACGTTTTGCCCAAATCATCGCCTTTGTGTTTAGTTATTGTTTGATAGGTTTTTGTCTATGCCTTTTTGCACAAAACATCGCCTTTGCCCACCATTTTGCAGCCCATCTCGAAATACTGTCGGCAAAATCCTAAGTTGTTCCCCACCATCGTTTCCCAAGACTGCTACTACAAGTTTTGTATCGGGACCGAGTTTCATCCTCCTTAGTGTTTTTTCTTTCTTTTTTTTTTTCCTTTTTGTGGAGCAAGATAACAATTAAACTCAAATACATGGGTATCCTAACTTGAACACAAATCATCGCCTTTGCCCACCATTTTGCTGCCCATCTCAAAATATTGTCGGCGAAATCCTAAGTTGTTCCTCACCATCATTTCCCAAGCCCGCTACCATGAATTTTGTATCAGGACCAAGTTTCATCCTCTTTTGTGTTTTTTCTTTCATTTTCCCTTTTTGTTGAGCATGACCACAATTGAACCAAAATCCATGGGTATCCAACCTAATTCGGTCCAGTCAAAGCGACTTGAAATTGACTTTAGCATTTATAAACTTCTTTTTTCTTCTTCTTTTGGTAGTGAAGACAATTGAACCCGAATCTAAGGTTTTGACGAGTGTTGTATTGTGAGCAAGCTTTATCTGCTTTTGTAGTTGGCAGGTTGGACCAAGTGTTAATTTGTTAAAAAGTTGTTCAAAGCGAGTTGAACACGTTGTTGACCAGTTTTAGATCGAATGCGAGTTTTGTACACTTTCAATTTTTTTATTTCTCATTTTCCTTTTTGTCGAGAATGACAATTGAACTCTGACCTATCGTTGACGCGTTTCATATCGAGAGCGAGTTTTATCCGCTTTTATAATTGACAGTTTGGGTAAATTGTGAATTTATTAAAACTTGGTCGATCCGGTCAAAGCGAGTTGAGAGCAGTGCTGAGAGTTTGGGGTCATGAGCGAGTTTATCCGATTTAGTATCTTTTTTATCATTTTCCTTTTGGTTGTGATATGATCCCAAATTGCCCACCATTCACGTCACAATTATTTGACAAAGAAGCTATCAAAGTTGGGAAGAAGAAAGGCAGAATTTGGCTGTGTCAAAATCCGTGTTCAGGGTACATACTTTGGAGGCATGGTTCGCTCAATTGGCTTGGTGGAAATTCAATTTTAAGAGTTTGTTTTTCAGATAAAGTTACCATCTTTCTAATGGTATGCTTTATGGATCCAGAAGATGTCATTAAGGTTGTTTTCCAAGTCCTCAAAGTTGCTACCTCAAAATTGGAAAACTGCCAGAAAATGGCCAAGGCAGGAAACTGTTTTGTGAAGCCTACTTTGGAGCTCAGTTCAAGGAGCATGGATCTGATTCGAGACCAAAGGCTTCTACAACATCAAACTAGGTATGTTTGTGAACAAAGGGAAGGAATTGGATGAAGAATTGGAGTTCGGGAAGGCCTCGAACGAAAGGCGTGAAGTTAGTACAAAATCTGCCTTTTGACTGTTTGCTGGCAGCTTACTTGCACTTGAAGAAAGAGAGTTTAAATCCGAATTTTGAGTCCTTTTTAGAGTAGATTTTTACCTTAATTGTTTCCTAGTTCTATTAGGTTTGTATTAGGTTTATTTGCCTTTAAATACCTTTCTACTTTCGTTGTAAAACTCAGACTTTGATTAATCGAATTGAGAACCTTTTGGTTTTGTGCAAGTTGCGACTTGTTTGAGTTTGGTGGATTCCAAGCTTGTGAGCTTTGTATCGATTGAATATTCTCTTCAATCGTGGTCGAGCAGCTACCCTTTTATACCATACGAGCTTTCCCCAGGTGTGGAATTGTCCGTTGGTTCCGTTTTATCCCAAGTTCGTATTAAGAGCGCTTCGTTCTTGATTCGAGCTCAATCGATTCTTCGATTGAGTCGTTTGCTGCGTTACTTTGATAACATACACCCCCCAGGGGCGTATCAAGTGGTATCAGAGCCCCGTTCTACACAAGGGCGAAGGAGAAGAAGCAAGTGACGATATCGGCACAAGCAGAATTCGTGTTTAAACAGGGCAGCCCCTGTTCGTGTGTTACATCGGCTGTTTCGTGTGCAATCGCGATGGAAAACTCCCTTCGAGCAAAGGAGTTAGTAAAGGGCAGTAAGGAGGAGCAGCAGGCTCGATTTTGTGGCAAAGAGAAGTCCCCAAGAGTCGTCATCAAGTATAGAGAGTCCGACGAACAGCGGGATAACTTATTTCACAGTAGATGCTTCATCGATGGAAAATTGGTGTCACTCGTGATTGATGGAGGGAGCTGTGCAAATATCGTAAGCCCGGACGCTGTCAACAAGCTTGGATTGAAAACGCAAAGGCATCCCCAACCTTACCAACTCAGTTGGATCAACGAACATGGAACGATCAATGTGACGAAACAAGTGTTAGTTCGCTTTAATCTCGGACAGTACGAGGACGAGGTTTTGTGTGACGTTGCACCGATGCAAACAACTCACCTATTGCTTGGTAGACCGTGGCAATTCGATCGAAAGGTTACACACGAAGGTTGGACAAATTATTATAAGTTTCAGCACCAAGGTAAGAAGTTTTTGTTGAAACCTCTTTCTCCGGATGACGTTTACAACGATCAAAGGCAGATGGAGGAGAAGAGGAATACAGGCAAGGCGTCTCGAGCTCAGATGTGGGTACAGAGGCACATGGGATTCAATTTCATGAGCTTTCGGAAGCACCAGAAGGCAGTCCCAGAGCTTGAACCAGCAGCCTGCAATGAACTCTGTTTATCCCCTGAAAAACAGAGTTACGAGGCCAGCAGTCACGCCGACGACGAGGAGGCAAAGATGGAGCTCGACGCGGCCAACTATGCGTTGCTAGAGGTGGAAGAAAGGTCGAAGAAGAGAGGAGAGGGTCGGGGTCAGTCTGACGATGGGCGAATCGTCTCGGTGACGAGAGCAGTTGAGCTTCCCATCCTTGCCGCGAAACAGAGGAAGAGAGAGGGACAATTGGTCGGGTTGATTGGCGAAGTGGCGAGCAAATCCAACAACGCTGAAACGTTCTCAATGGCTTCGGGAAGCTCTCCCCTTGAGAAGAAGCAAAAAAATTCTTCTGTTTTGCAGAATCAAAGTCGGGCTCAAACACCCCTGCAAACGCTCAAACACGAGCAAACTACGAGCGAATGGGTTGGAAAGATCGGGCCTGATTCGAGCAAACTTCCCAATACAGAATCGTTCCATAATGTCCATGGAACGTATATAAGTCTTCAATTTGATCCGAAATCATTCCAATCAACAACGCCCAATTCTGAAATTTTTACCCGAAAGTTTTGGAGAAGCCAAGGAAGAATCGATTGGAGAGATTGGAAGCGAATCGAACGAAAAAGAGACCATGGGCAACTTCGGTAAGGTTCAAGTAAGCTCTAGCAACGATCCATTGGAAGAGGGGAGGCCGAAATCACCAACGCATAATTTTTGTTTGGGCTCGCCGGATTCTGGGTTTTCTTCGCCGGAAACTGGGATTTTTAAATCGTCCGGCGGCGGGAAACTTTTGGATGACGATTGGCGACGATTCATAGATTATCGATGCACTGGAGTAGCAGTAATCGATTGCTGGGATCGATATGAGTCGATCTTGTGCAACGAATTGGATCGTGGTGGTCTAGGAACGAAATCCCCAAATTTGGAGCTCTCGCCGGAGTTCTTGCCGGCGCCGGATTCTGCAAATTGTTGGCCAGAATCTGGAATGCGAACCTTGGAGTCCAACGAAGCGGCTGGAGCAGATTGAATGTGAATTAGAAGCTGCCATAGTTATGCCGAAAAATGTGTTTGCGCAGCCTACTTTCGATCCAATTTGGGATCAATTCTGTGAATGGTTTGAGCAAACAAAGGATAAAGTGTTGAGGGCAACACTTTTTCAAGAGGGAGGGCCCTTGATACGCCCCTGGGGGGTGTATGTTATCAAAGTAACGCAGCAAACGACTCAATCGAAGAATCGATTGAGCTCGAATCAAGAACGAAGCGCTCTTAATACGAACTTGGGATAAAACGGAACCAACGGACAATTCCACACATGGGGAAAGCTCGTATGGTATAAAAGGGTAGCTGCTCGACCACGATTGAAGAGAATATTCAATCGATACAAAGCTCACAAGCTTGGAATCCACCAAACTCAAACAAGTCGCAACTTGCACAAAACCAAAAGGTTCTCAATTCGATTAATCAAAGTCTGAGTTTTACAACGAAAATAGAAAGGTATTTAAAGGCAAATAAACCTAATACAAACCTAATAGAACTAGGAAACAATTAAGGTAAAAATCTACTAAAAAGGACTCAAAATTCGGATTTAAACTCTCTTTCTTCAAGTGCAAGTAAGCTGCCAGCAAACAGTCAAAAGGCAGATTTCGTAATAACTTCACGCCTTTCGTTCGAGGCCTTCCCGAACTCCAATTCTTCATCCAATTCCTTCCCTTTGTTCACAAACATACCTAGTTTGATGTTGTAGAAGCCTTTGGTCTCGAATCAGATCCATGCTCCTTGAACTGAGCTCCAAAGTAGGCTTCACAAAACAGTTTCCTGCCTTGGCCATTTTCTGGCAGTTTTCCAATTTTGAGGTAGCAACTTTGAGGACTTGGAAAACAACCTTAATGACATCTTCTGGATCCATAAAGAATACCATTAGAAAGATGGTAACTTTATCTGAAAAACAAACTCTTAAAATTGAATTTCCACCAAGCCAATTGAGCGAACCATGCCTCCAAAGTATGTACCCTGAACACGGATTTTGACACAGCCAAATTCTGCCTTTCTTCTTCCCAACTTTGATAGCTTCTTTGTCAAATAATTGTGACGTGAATGGTGGGCAATATCTATTTACTATAATCACTTTAGCTACACAAAGAGTGTTTGACTAACGTGTTTATTATTTAGGTTGATGGGTTGGAACTTGCATCAATGACGTTGGAGAGTGAACCAGAACAAAATGTGCCACCTGAGAAAATTTCATTCTTGAAGAAGCTCTTCAAGAATCTCTTGTCATGTTCGCGGGAAATCCGAAGGGATGTCATTGCATATCCTCCTGCACCTGCACAGCCACGTCCTTCCTCTCACGCCATTGAAGTTGAATCTCTCCCGCCATCACCAAAAATGAGGAGTAAACGTCGTCAAGAGCCAGTTACAGTCCCTGTGCAAGTACGAGAAGATGTGGCACTTCCTGACCCATACGAGTATGGATTCCCTCCCGTCAGAAGGGAATTCGAAGAGGGATCATCAGGTCCTGCTCAAAGAGGGGGAGGAGGAGCCAACTATGCTTCATCGTATGGTCATCAATTCCAAACCCCGCATTAAAGCTTCCAGCCTCCGATGACAAATGTTTATTATGCTCCTCCAGCCAGTGCAACCCCACCTCCATTGCCATGAAATACTGGAATTGGATATGGAGTTCGTTCAAGGAATAGACGTCGAAGAGAGGGACGCGAACGTGGTGCACAAGAGTAAGGTGTTCTTTAGAGTTGTTAAGTTGTTCTATTTCTTTAGAGTAGTTAAGTTGTTCTATTTCTAATTACGTTGTTAAGTTGTTTTATATCTTTAGAGTTGTTAAGTTTTTCTATTTCTAATGACGTTGTTAAGTTGTTCTATTTCTAATGACGTTGTTAAGTTCTATTTCTTTAGAGTTGTTAAGTTGTTCTATTTCTTTAGAGTTGTTAAGTTGTTCTATTTCACAACATCAAATTCATATTACAACATAAAATTCAAATTACAACATAAAGTTCTTAAATCACAACATAAATTTCAAATTACAACATAAAGTTCTAAAATCACAACATAAAAGTCAAATTACAACATAAACTTTCAATTGTCAGTCGATGGCCCTGGACACTGGCGCCTATCATGCCCTTCAACTCGACATGCAGAGCACTTCTTCGGGCCACGTCGCTGTGTCCTTGATCTATCCATTTCATTTGCAATTCGGCTAACTCTAGGTTGACCTTTGGTACGCTTCATGTGCTTGGGAGGGTACACTACAGGTCCATCATACTGGGGCCAATATGCTTCATTAGCTGAGGGAAAGAACGACCCTTCCCAAACTCCGACCACGTATGGAGTCTTGTAGTATGGACTAACAAATATCAAAGGGTCCAAATGAACGCTTCTCGCAGCTGCATATGCATGAGAGCAAGGCAGTTGTCTCCCTTGAAACTTCCCACAAGTACACTCTCCTATTCCATTCCTTGCATCCAGTAAAACTGTTTGAGCATTACCACCCTTTGAACAATCTGGTCCACTTCCTGTTACTACTGCGAAGCGGGAATCTCTTCTACTAAATAAAGTCACCTTATGCCATTTTCCCCTTTCCGACCATGGTTTCATATTATCCGTAATCTTCTGGGATGTAGATTCCAGAATTCAGCATCTGATATGCTGCTTGGTAGCGTTCAACGAACCATGTCACCGTACGAAAGAAGGTATGCAAGACTATAGATGAGATAGGCATTGCACGAAAACCAACATACAAACCATTGAGGCACTCACCCATGTTCGTTGTTGTTATTCCATACCTATACCCTTCGTATTGATGTAACGTCCACCTCTCAAAAGGATGAGTTTCTAGCCAATCTGCACCTTCAGATTGGACCTCCCTTATTCTCTTCATTTTGTCTACAAACTTTCGAGTCTGAAAAGAAGTAGCTACAATAAAGCAAAATAAGGTTAGTAAAGGAGTATACGCATTCAACCAGTTGATATAATCACAACATCTTATTTGTTCTTACCAACATGCCAAACTGCACGTTGTCCATCAGTTCTACCAAAGTGCTTCCCGTAATTGCTTTTGAAATGTCGTATGCACCAGCGCCACTTCCACCCTAGCTCCTCGGGTAGGTCGTAGAAAGCATGTGCAATTCCATGGTGTCGATCAGAAAGTATGGCAATGTCCTCCCGTTGAGTGACACGAGTGTATAGTTGGGAAAAAAATCATGCCCAACTTAAGTTGTTCTCCGATTCGACTATAGCAAAAGCAAGTGGGAAAAGTTGCATACTGCCATTGCATACTGCCATCAACACTAGTGGCAACGAGTAGAGTGCCCTTGTATTTGCCGGTCAAAAAGGTGCCATCAACTTGGATTATTGGCAGACAATGGGTGAAACCATCAATGCATGGTTTGAATGCCCAAAATAATCGCTTAAACACGCGTTTAGCACCCCCATAGAAATCTTCGTAACTAGGCACAAAAACAGACCCAGGATACTTGTCCACCATTGAAAGAATCAAACGAGGCATGTTACCAAATGACTCTTCCCAATCGCCATACACCTCTGCCATAGCTTTTTGCTTCCCATGCCATTCTTTCTTGTAACTGATGGTATAACCATGTCAATTCTTCACTTCAGCGATGACACTCTTCACGGTGATCCCAGGTTGTGCCTCAATCAGATGTTTGATTGTTTGTGCAACCTTCCTTGCACTCAATTGTCGATGATCTAGAGAAATCAGTGATGACCTACAAGTGTGGTTGTTGTCTGTCTTACGAATGAGCCAAACCCCATTTCTTTTAACATATGCTGCCCGAACATGCCACATGCATCCGTCGCCATGGTTCTTGCAACGAACATGAATTTGTTTAGTGTCAGAAGTGATGACACGATATTGAAAGCTTCTTCGCATAGCAGTTTCTTTCAATGCATCGACCACCTGAGGCTTTCCTCCAAATGTTTGGCCAACCACGAATCCAGAATCAGGAGTCCAAATAGTTATAGGAGGGAGGTCAGGATCGTCGTTGTGAGAATAGAGAGGATGTTGTGGCACCATCGTGTAGTGAGGTGTGGGGGCTCAAATTCCCCCTCGTCAACTTCCAGATCTTCACCATCTGAACTACTCATTGATTCTAACACTTCATCTTCCATGTCGCTTGCCTCGCTAGTGTACGGAGGACTTGGTTTATCCACGTACGGATCATTGTTGATGTTGAATGCTGGTGTAGATGCTTGTCTGGGTGCCCTTATGTAATCCCATTCTTCATCCCATACTGGCCACTCCTGTCCGTCATGTTCCACCAATGGACCAGTTGCAGTTCGATCCTCATATGTTGGCCATGGTGCATCATGAATAACTCTGAAATCTCCTGAACCATAAAACCCTCCCGATCCTTCACCTTGTTCGGTATAACCGCCGCCACCATATTGGCCAACAACTTATGTCTCGACATACACCTCAGCAGTTGGAAATCTATTCTCTGCAATAAATCTCACCATCATATTAATCTCATCATCGTCAGACAAAACTGATCCTTCATATACAAGTGCATAATCCTTGTAAACCGACATACGGTAAGTCATCTTGCATACTCTTCGCCCTCTTATGCAACATCGTTTTGCACAAATATGGATGAGTTCTTGCCAAGTAAATATGCTCTCAATCCGGACAGTACTTGATTCACAATCTTCGTAGTCAATACTATCATGAAAATGTGTAATTCGACCATTCCACCGAATCAATAAGTCAAATTTTTGAAATTTTCTACCTATTTATGCAGTTTATAGAAGCAGCTCATTACATACAGTACAAACAATACTAAATTAATCCAAAATTCTAATATGATCATTCAAACAACGTAAGCAGAACTTACCTCCTAAAATTTTCTTCTTTGCTCGGGTATGGTGCTCCATCAGATGCAGTTTGTGTTTGGAAGAAAGAAGATAGAAAATAAAAGAGCTGCCAAAATGTGCTAAGTGATGGCTTTTTATCCTCGTAAACTGATGCAGTGGTTTGAGTCCAAAAAACTCGAACTACACTAGTTAGAGTCCATTAAACTTGATCAAGGGCAACCAATAATTTTACCCCTGCACCCTATTCTAGAGCATGTCGGACCGAAAGCGACTGGACAAAATGATTGATCAGTGGTTCGATTACAGTGAACTAGAACCACACTAGTTCGAGTCCCTAAAACTCGATCTATGACAACAAAGAATCTTATCCCTACAACCCTATCCTGAAGCATTTCGGTTGACCAGTGGTTCGAGCCTATTGGAATCGATTTGTATTGTTCGAGTTTTAAGACATCGATCTTGTGCAGATATGGATCGAGAGCTCTAAAGTCATTTTACTAGATCGAGTTTTTTTTTACATCGATCCTGCTGGATCGAGTTGTTGAAAGTCGATCTATTGTGATCGACTCCTTTGTCATCGATCTACTTTGATCGATTTCTCCGAAATTGAACTACCTTTTATCGAGTTTTAGGAAGTCGATGTGGTTCTAGTTCGAGTTCTATATCGTCGAACTTGCTTGTTGTTCGACTTTATGGGACTCGAACCCTTTGAAACTTGGGTAGTTTGGGAAAATATTATAAATCTTATGTATTATGGGAATTATGTTTAATTTTTACTATATTCTGGGAATTCTTCCTAGAGGCAACCCTCTTCCGTCGAGAAGAAGAGGAATCCTGAACGCCGAGTTGAGATCTACTCAGCTCAATCGCTACTACTGCAACCATTAATTTCACCTCCTTGGTCGTTGATCAACACGGTTGCCACCACCAATCACCGATCCCTCCATCGTCGATGTCAGTGGACTGGCCCACAAACCGAGAAAGAGAGAAAAGATACTCAGATCTACTTTTGCGCTACCTTCGTTAATCTCTCCAGAGATCTATAATACTCTGCGGGTTAGGGAACCAGAGGAGAAAAGACGCAGGAATCTGCATCGAAAAAGGAAGAAAGCCAGGGTCTTCGCTGGCTTCCCTGCAAGACAAAGAAGATGGGCTCTTTGGGCTTCCCCGCAAGGAGTCGCATTCCTGGCTCCTTCGCGCGTTCTTGAACCACTCCTGATTCCGCTACCTCACTCTCCGCGCAATCCCGCGCTCCCCGCTTCTGGTGCTCGCCGGGAAAGAAAGGAACCACTCGTCGCAGCCAGCATCGTTTGAACCGCCGCCGCGAGCGCGTTTGAAGCGCCGCGCTCAAATCCACCCGAAAAAATCCCAGGAGTCGTGTGGTTTGCACTGAGCGCAAGGAAGAATCTCCGGCCACCGCCCACCGACCACCTCATCATCTCTCTGCGGTTTGTATTGAGCGGGGAAGAAAGAATAAACGAAGGAAGAATAAAAAAAAAGAAGAAGAAGAAGAATAATAATGAGAAGAGGCCCTGTCTCGTCCTCCGCCAAGATCCCTACTCGCGCCATACAGGCCAGCCTGGCCACAATCTCGGCCCGCTTCCAAGCATCAAAAGCCCGTCTCCGCCCACGCCATTAGGCCCCGCTAGCAGCACCACAACCTTTCAAATCGCGGCCCACATGATGCGCCCAGCCCACCAAGTGATGTCGTAGAGTGCGAAGCATCCCAAAAATAATGTGCAGAGGCGTGTTTCGAACCAATGTTCAACCACTCGCGTGCAAGCAAAGGGAACCAGTGGACCACATGAGAACTGTTAACCAAACAGGCGCGGAACCCTTATTTTAATTTTACCTCGCTCTGCTTCTCCAATTCGCGGCTTACTCACCGAAGAAGGGCAACCTACCAATCGCGGCGAGGCCCAGACCGGACTGACGCCCCGAACTATGCCACCACCACACTCGCGGCCAACATCGCGTCCGCGCCTCACACCGGGCTTTGTCCCACTTCCGCCCCAACAACAGTCTCGTGGATGTTGGGCTCGCTTCCAATGCGCGGCCCGCATAGCTTCACTCCCAGAACCCAACATGCACTGAGCTCATCAAAAATAATTTTATCACCGCCAATACTCGAACCCACGCCACTCTTCGTCTAGACAAGCAAACTGACCAGCAGGCTACAACTCGAGTTATGAACATTTACGCGACAGCCCTATTTCAACAAATCTTGCTGCCGCCGCTTCAAATCAAAGCTAAGTACTCCATCCCTCTAAAAAATTTATTTCGATTTTAAATATTGGATTATCGTGATCCCTAATGGGGGCAAAGACGTACCAAACAACATGGGAGATGAGAAACTCAATCAAGAGACATATGGGAGCGCTCGACTACCTCCATTAATATAAGACTCGACTGAAGCACACAAATAAGACTTCGATAAGAGCATTGGTGCATCTACAAATAAGTATCGACTGAAGCACACAAATAAGACTTCAATAATAGCATCGGTGAATCTACAAATAAGTCTCGACTGAATCACACAAATAAGACTTCAATAAGAGCATCGGTGAATCTACAAATAAGTCTCGACTGAAGCTCACAAATAAGACTTCGATAGAGCATTGGTAAATCTACAATAGGAGAGTGTTCAACTACCTCTATCTCCAATAAAGGGCACTAAACGTGCGCGGTAACCCCGTAACATAATCGTGTGGCTATCACAAGCGCACCAATGAAAGAGTACACATTTGTGTGTGTGTGAAGAACTCCAATAAGAGTGTGCTCAATACCTTGGAAAATTTTCAACAAGCAATTGCTCAGCGCCTTGGAGATTCCAATAGAAGAGCGCTCAACGGCTTAATGAAATACACCAACTGGGGGGCAAGGCGCAAGAAGCTGACACCACGTCAGCCAAACGCGCCACCAGCTGGGGGCAACTAAGGGTAACTAAGGGTACATAGTGCTTCATCCAAAATTATCGGCGACGATCAAAAAAAAAATCTAGCGATGAGTTAAAGTTCACCACCAGCTTGGGGGTCAATTGTTAGGGGTGTGACTAAACATGAACTAACTTGATCGTCAGAGTTTAATTTTGGGGACATCCCCGAATCTTTCACAGGTTTCTTCCCTCCCGACGAGATCGGACGAACGGATCGTGATTCAACCCCACACCAACAAATATCATTGTTCATACCTCGAGCTAGGTGGTACAAACAATACCTTTCGGTATCAACTCTGTACCATATGGTATCTCCTTCGTTTTTAGTTGTTTTCGGAAATTTTTGCACAGAAGGAATGATATAATCATGATCTATTGGATTTAAAAAATTTCTGGGTGAAAATTTTTCATACCTCTCGTTACCAACTCCATACCATACTATACCATCTTGGTACGGTTCTGTTCGGAATTTCACACAAAACCGAATTTGTGAGATGACTTGTATTTTCTCCCTTTTAAATTATTTTCACCCCTAATATAAACAATAAAATGCAATTATATGCATCATCAATGATAAAATCAAATATTTCAACACATAAAGTCATAAAACACTAACACGATTCAAATATTAAAGTTTAAAAACAATTACAAATATAAAAGTCTACCATTTTGAACTTGCAATTATAGTAATTCGGTTTTTCAGTCGGAATTTCGATTCGGTTGAAAGAACCCTGATTTTTGAAATATCCATATTTCTCTTCAAAATTCCGAATCAAATAGCATTATTTTAATTTTGATTCGATTTAATTTGGTGTCAGTTCAGTTTGGTTGGAGTTTATCGAACAGGTTGCCCACCCATACCCCTAAGGGAGCTATTCAGTTGGATCAATTCAACAATTAGTATTCGTCTCCAATGTTCGACTAAAGATGCGGATATGCAGGATAAAAAAATAGTCGGTTACTGAATTGATCCAGAGTTAGTTACTGAATTGATCCAGGCATCACGCAGAAGCACCCAATTTTTGAAAATACTAATTGTGCATATATTTTATTATAAATTGATGGAATTCTGATTAACTTGTATTGTTGATTTGTACCAAATCGAATTCTATCCTAATTTTGAAATTATTTTCCGGCAAGAAAACTCATGGTTGAAATTAATGAATGCACATTTGATTTTTTGGACAACGACAATAACACGGTTCACACCTCTTCAAATGAAGTTTAACAAGGGTGTTTGATATTTTTACGGGGTAAGATAGTATGCCTACCCCAAGGGGTATGATTTTTGACACTGCCTCCATAATTGGTCCATTTCTCCTGTATTTTTGACAAATAATAAAGACAAGTGATTTTTATTTTTATTTTTTGGAATTTTGTTAATGTAGAAAGTCCCAATACTAATTAGGCTTTAATAAGAAATGACCAAACCCTATTAAATTCACCATCACTCCCTCAAAACCCTAAACCAACCATACCTCTCTCTCTCTTTCTCCCTTCTTCTTCATCTTGCTCTTCCTCTTGCCACCGCCATCACACCATCCTTCCGGCCACTTCCTCCATGCCGCCACTATGACACCTTAATCTGATCGGGTACTACTTTTACCAAAATATCCTTTACACTCATGTTAGTAATCAATCGATAATCCTTGATCATCATTAAGGTGGATTTCCCTTGTGACCTCTTTCTTATTGGGTCACCATTCCATCACAATTCCTTCTGCCGTAGCTAGACCTTCTAATCATTGGGAACGCTAACTAGCACCACCAGCTACATTTTTATTTACGTCCAACACCACAGGCACATCTGGGAGGGCATAATCAAGTCCACCTTCGGCCACCTCCAATAGACACATTCAACTTCTTTCCAACGTGTACAATTTCCACACCTGAACTTTGGCATCGTGAGTGGCAGAGAGCACTTCTTTCTTCTCGTCCAAACAATAACCCCTTCACAAACTGACAATGGATCACTTGGTCCAATTAATTCCCTAATCCCATGAAACCCTTTAGTTAACGTATGTGAGGAAATGATTTGCTTACCTACAATCCAAGTTCTCATCACCGTCATCGTTGGAAAGTTTCCTTTCTCCCTACTGCGTCAGTGGCTTTGATGGAAATGTTGATTGCAGCTATACGTGACCATTCCTACTGCCGTCACTTAATTAGCGATCACATTAGCTTTAGTTTGCTTCTGCCAATCGTGTTCCTTTCTCTGGCCTTTCCTCACAAGATCTCCAAGCGCGACCATGAATCTCCATTCCATTCGTTGCATCAAGGCCCTGATGTCTCTAATATGTCTTTTCACAATACTTCTTGTTGCTTCAACTAATGCGTGTCCTGTGCGGGAGTCGGGTAACCCCCACCGTTTTGGACCAATGTCCACGGCGCCATTTTGCTCCTCTTTATCTTCTAACCCCGCCGCTAGAAAATCAACACCCACGTCGCATCCCAGGAACGAAGACAAGATGGACGTGGTGAGATGAAAAGTTGGGCAGCGGCTATACTTGTCTCTTCTGCAGTGTTTTAGCTTTAGGTTTTATTTATAGGGGAGGGAAGGTGTAGTCGAGCGGGGATGGGGATGAACTTAGGGTTTAGTTTAATCATATGGGTAATTCCATAATTTCACAATTAAGGTGAGTTTAAACTGAGCGTTCACATTTTTAGTCCCCATCGATAGTACACTGGAATGTTAAAATTTTTGACCAAGGGTGATTGTCATTTTAGCTTAAGAAAAGGTTGGGGTGTAACATTTCTCCCCTTAGTAGGAAAATTTGTGTCCCCGAAATTGGACTTTGATGAAAGTGCTTTGGATGGGGCGTAAAATTCCTCCCTTGGAGAATAGAGCATCCCCATGATTGCTAGTGACTTCTTAATGTCATCAAAGGATTGTTGATACTCTTAACGCAATACAAAATCATCTTATTGCGTCGGCTTCAAAAAAGGAGAGAAAACATGGGTTTGGCCAACACAATTTGAGATGAAACGTTAAATGTAGTTAACTTGGCCAAGGAACCTTTGAACCTCTTTCTTATTACTTGGTGGCATGGCCTCATTGATGGCCTTAGTCTTATCAATCTCAATGCCATGCTGGCTCACAAGGAACCATAAGAAGTCACATGTAGACACACCAAATGCACACTTAAGTGGATTTAGTTTCAAGTTATGACCCCTCGTACGCAAGAAGGCCATGCTAATAGAGATAGGTGTTGACTCGTTACCTTAGACTTGACAACGATGTCATCCACATAAACTTCTAATCAAGTCATGAAAGATAGCACTCATGAATGGTTGGTAAATAACACCATCATTCTGTAATCCAAAGGGCATGACCAGCCAATTATAGCACTCTATAGCTCCATGACACCTAAATACGTCTTGTGGATGTCTTCCTCAGCTAAGTGGATTTTTTATAGCCCGAGTATAAATCCATGAAAGAAGAGGTGTTATGTCAAGTCACTGCATCAGGCAACATGTCGGCTACTGACATGGGGTATTCATCCTTAGGAGTGGCTAAATTTAAATTTCTAAAATCTACACATACTCGTAGCTTTCCATTCTTCTTTCTAACTAGCACTATGTTAGATAAACACTCCACATATCTTGTTGGGCTGATGAACCAAGCCTTCAACAATATTCTTATCTTTTAATCTATGGCAAGACCCCATAAGAAAAATGTTTACGTGGTTGTTTAAATGGTTTGAAACTAGCACTAATTGACAACCTATACTCTACTAGCTTTGTATCTAGACTAGTAATTTCATGACAATCACATTCAAAAGAATCCTTATAATCTTTTAATAAATTAATTAACTCATACATTTTGGCTTCTTAGAGAATGGCACTGATGAAAGTAGGATGCGAGTGGTCCATGGTGCCAAGGTTGATCTCCTCCAACACTTCATGAGATGTCATAGGCCTTCGGTCTTCTTATATACATGATACCTTGCATTCTTCAGGCAAGTCATCTTCGAGCACACATTTAGTCATCAACACAACTTCCTAACAAGCTAACATATGTTCACATTGATAGATGCCTAAATTCTCCAACAAGGTCGTCACGTCGTCCTTGTCTACAACCTTTTCCTGAAGTGGTCTACTCATCATTGACACTTGTTTCAGCTTTAGGTGGACCATCAACAGAAATCATAGATCGTATCACAGTATCAAAAAGTGGGGTCGAGGCATGTTTAGCTCAATACCTTAGCACTTGACACCACTACTATGCATGACCCTCCATCTAGACTCCTAACATGTAGGGGCCCTAACTCTCCATGATAGAGTGGAGGCTCAACCACGTTAGCCTAATTTTAAAAGGTTTATTTTCTGCTTTTGCTACCTTCACTATTCCTTGCTCATTCCAAAACATCAAACACTGACGGAGTGAGGATGAGACACATTTTTTGGGGAGAATACAATCCCTTCCGAACAAGGAATTGTAACTTATCGCCCCATCCACCACAAAGAAGGCATGCATCTACTCTTGACTACCAACTCCAACTACGACTGGTAGTATCCACCTTGCCGATGTCGATCCCCTATTGAAACTGGTAACGAAGACCTTAGTTAAAATCAAATAACTTGTACTCTTTCCCGATTTTCTTAATAGCCTAGTAGGCATCACATTGATAGTATCCCCATGGTCAAAGAGGATTCTTAACATCAACACACCATCCAACCTAGCCTTAATATATAGGGCCCTCAAATGCATTAGCATACTTGGTTCTTGTTCCTTGCAATGAGTCATCACTTGTGTTCTCCTTCATGGCCCTTTTCCCTTTCATAGTGGGTAACTAGGCCTCTTTCTGTGGAGTGTTTTCCTTTGTCATTGAGCTATTTGGATCATAATCAAAATCGGATCCGAAGTGGGATTCTCGGGGAGAAACCTATTCACAGGGTGTGACGAGCGGTATGTACAGGGCCCCGATACATATTCACCGCGACATGCTGATCCGCGATTACTAGCAATTCCAACTTCATGTTTTCATGTTGCACAGAACAATCCACGGGTATGGATGATGAAGCTTCAGGGCCCTGATACAACACATAGAAAGGGTATCGACCATCATCTTCACCTAACAAGCCCACGCTTTTGTGGCCAGCCTCATGGAGTTCCTTTAAGATTTGTTGGGAACTCTTACCTTGTCTTACCACCATAGTGGCTAGATCGATTGACTCGCTATGACACAACTCCTAAAATGGCCAAGTGTAACCAATGAAAGGGACTGCAGTATAGTGGCTCAAGTAATAAATATCGAATCCACGGGTCTCTAGAGTTACTATTACTCAGCTTCAGTTCATTATCTAGCAAACCAGATTAAGATGGAAGAACTAAAACTACTCTAACAAACTATAGTTAAAGTTAATCTAATTACTGGGTGGGAACTTACTTAGGTATGATTCCCCCTAGCCACTAGCCAGATTAATAATTGATGATTTCTAACTTGTTTCACTTTCATTCACAATGCGGAGAATCCTTGACTAGACCTTGAATCTCGACTAAAGGATCAAGGCCCTCTTGAGTCGATTGCCTAGAGGGACGTATCCTTCTCTAGAACAACCAATCAAGGTGTTCTGAAGTAGACTCCCTCTATCGAATGAGTTTCTTAATCGATACAAAGCAGTAAATCAACCCTCGACTAAAGCAATCGATCCAATACTATCAATCTATGGTGCTCTATTGACCCAATCAGGTATTCGCTCTCATAGGATCAAAGCAGAATCAATAGTCTCGACTAAAGCATAATTGAATCATGAAAACGTGCAAAGAATGAATATGAAATCAAGATTATCAAGTAGGAGTAATCATACAATCATCCAATCATCCAATCAAACAAACATAGCTAGGGTTCATCAAAACCTAAGTGAAGGGAAGTTACTCCATAGAGAAGAGAGAGACTGCAGTAAGAATCTTTAGATGATCAGTCTTCAAGTCTGGGCTTGTCCTCGAGCTTCAAAGGCAAAGAAATCCTCCAATTCCACTCCAAGAATGCCCTCAAATCGCCCTCTATCTCTTTGGTTCGTCCCTTGGGTGTTTGGGAACAAAAACCCAGCTCCCCCCCTCTAATAACGCACAAAAGAGGCTTTTAACAGCCTGCGTTCGCGACCCGGTCAGGTATTTTGGGTACCCGACTGGGTATTTTTGGTTCAAGACCGGGGGGGCCTTCTGATGCTGCCAAAGAACAAAACTGACTCAACCAAAGAGAAATAGGGAAAGAAATGCAAACCGTCTGGTTGGGTTGCCTCCCAACAAGCGCTTCTTTCACGTCGTGAGCCAGACGATGGCTCCTAATTTTCGGTACACCCCAAAACCTCTTTGAAGTTGAGGTTCTCGTCGATGAGGTGGAGTCTCAAGTCACGAGCATGTGGTATGATAGGTGATGGAAGCTCGTGCACTTGATGCAGATAAAGTCTCCACCCTTGAGACCTCTTCTTCTCTTCTCTCGTCTCATTGCTCCAAACTAGATATGACAACATCGATTGGCCACCATCACGTCCACAAAGAGGGACCGATGTCGATGTGGCCTTGGTCTGGCCAAGAGACACTGCAAATGGGTCCTTGCTAACCAATTCCTTGAAGTTTGGTGGAGATATCACAGGTAACTCATGGCCGGTGCAAGCCTCTTCCGCCTCAACTTCGTCCTCGGCCTGGACGCCAATTACTACTTCAAACCCCCTTCCTTCTTCATGTGGTATCACCCCTGGAAAAAGATCAAGAACTCCATCTGCTTCACTTTCGTCATCCTCCACAACTTCTTTCTGCATCCTTTCTTGCTCTTCTTCTTCCAGCACGGATTGGAGGGCTAGTCGCCAAGCAATTTCTTTGATGAGATCATCTTGCATCTCCTCACTCATGCGCGCCTCTTCAAAGCTCATTGTGGGATGTGGGAAGGTGTGGTCGGCTCCGATAGGACATTCCTGATCATGATCATCACGGGAGCTCTCCGTGACAACTTCTGTCTGCTCCAAAATGTCTTCGTAGCCTTCGTCTTCCTCCTCCTCTTCTAGTATAGTAGCAGAAGGGTGATCTTGAGCAGGCTGTGCAGAAGATTTCTCAAGATCATCGAGGCTCTTCTTAATGCTCAGGAGGATCTCCTCTGTTTCGCGATAGGCCTGGGTACAAAGATCCATCTTGGAGCATGATCTCTCACTATATCGAGCAAACTGCTCCATGAGAAGCCTCAATTCATAGTTTGGATCTGGCCATGGAGTGTAGCATGGCTCTGCAAAATGGCCCGTGAAGGCCGCCATGGCTAACTCCAGCTCCGATGGCCCTTCTGGTTGTGGGAGAAATTCTTCTTGATAAGGAGGTTGTTCTTGAAATGCCCAGGGGTCTGATTGTTCTCCGTAGTAAGGTGGTTGGTGCTGGACCCCAATTCCATAGTCTTCTCCTCCTTGATTTCTCCAGGGAGTCTCGGGGTAATATCACTCGGATGGTGGTGGATACCCCCAATGGTTGGAGAAGCCATGAGGATCCATGATTCAGAACTGCACCAACAAAAACAAAAACACCCAAGTGAAAAGCAAGGGTGAAAAAGAAAAGAAAAATGCTAAAGTAACAAACTTCTACCTTTCCTAATAATCTAGAAAGTCCCCAGCAACGGCGCCAAAAACTTGACTCGCTATGACACAACTTCTAACAATGACCAAGTGTAACCAATGAAAGGGACAGCATTATAGTGGATCAAGTAATAAATCTCGAATCCATGGGTCTCTAGAGTTACTATTACTCAACTTCAGTTCATTATCTAGCAAACCAGATTAAAATGGAAGAACTAAAACTACTCTAACAAACTACAGTTAAATTTAATCTAATTACAGGGTGGGAACTCACTTAGGTATGATTCCCCCTAGCCACTAGCTAGATTAATGATTGATGATTTCTAACATTTTTCACTTTCATTCAAAATGCGGAGAATCCTTGACTAGACCTTGAATCTCGACTAAAGGATCAAGGCCCTCTTGAGTCGATTGCCTAGAGGGATGTATCCTTCTCTAGAACAACCGATCAAGGCGTTCTGAACTAGACTCCTTCTATCGAATGAGGTTCTCAATCGGTACAAAGCAGTGAATCGACCCTTGACTAAAACAATCGATCCAATACTATCAATCTATGGTGCTCTATTGACCTAATCAGGTATTCGCTCTCATAGGATCAAAGCAGAATCAATAATCTCGACTAAAGCATAATTGAATCATGAAAACGTGCAAAGATTGAATATGCATTCAAGATTATCAAGCACGAATACTCATACAATCATCCAATCAAACAAACATAGCTAGGGTTCCTCAAAACCTAAGTGAAGGGAAGTTACTCCATAGAGAAGAGAGAGAGTACCGTAAGAATCTTCAGATGATCAGTCTTCAAGTCTGGGCTTGTTCCTCGAGCTTCCAAGGAAAATAAATCCTCCAATTCCACTCCAAGAATTCCCTCAAATCGCCCTCTCTCTCTTTGGTTGGTTCCTTGGATATTTGGGAACCAAAACCCAGCTCTCCCCCTCCAAAACCGCACAAAAGAGGCTTTTAACAGCCTGCGTTTGCGACCCGGTCCTGTATTTTGGGTACCCGACCGGGTATTTTTGGTTCAAGATCGGGGGCCTTCTGATGCTGCCAAAAATCCCCTATCAGATGGCCAAAATACCCGGTCGGGTATTTTTAACCTACTGAGCGGGTATTTTTCAATTCTAGGTCCCCTATCATTGATTCTTCGTTTATCCCTCGTTTGGACTCCAAATCAGGTACAGTTTGATCCCAGACGCTCGTAGTCTCGTCCTCTTTCTTCTCATGAAAAACTCAATTGATTATATGGTCAAAAAATGAGTTATAAATCCATTCTTCTTCAAGTCATACTCAAATTTCTTCCCCCGAATCGCCAATTGATCTCTGATTGACTTAAAACTTGCGCCTACACTTCACTTTATGTGCTAGGACCTGAAATTTGACAAAGGAACACAATCTAGCGTAAAATAGGCCAAAGAAGAGATAATGCAAGCTTAAACGATCAAGAAACAAAGGGGAAAGCATGTGCAAATATCGAGTCATCATCGATCCTACTTCCCAATCGAGCCATCCTGACACCCCTTGTCTTGTCACTTGCTTCCAAACGAGCAAATGCTTCGACTAGCTCAACAACTGACCCGTATACATCTTAGGCCTCTTTTATTCATCTTCTCCCTCTACATACATATATCAGTCTTCTTCATTGAATTGGAAGACCATAGGTAATATGTAGTTCGTGGCCACCGCTGGCGGTAAACTTTGAAACTAAATTGCTAAAGAGGGTCCTTAGTAATCCCCTTCATCATCTTTGTTTCTACTATACAACTTGGGATTTGGATGCTCATCTTCTGGCATGTCTTCTCCAATGTATTCATACATGTCAGCCTCATACCCATCACATTCAGGAAAATTATCGTCCAACCACTTTGAGCCATGAGCATCACTTTGAACTTGGACATGCTTGCCCTTACTAGTTATTGTGACCTTGATCTCGTTAGCCATTCAGTTATTCACTTCTATGCTATCTTGAAGATTATCACTTGGTTGTGATGGTTCTCCCATTCCACAAGTGAGTGTTGTGTATTGACCCCGACGTGCTTGAACATTCTTACGAAGGAACCTTATCCTTTGAGTCCTTCTCATTCCGTCAATAGCTATAGGTTATTGAAGATGGGTATCACATGTATGCCACCCTTCATGTGACACATTGGAAATCTTAAATTTTCTCCTAACATGAAGAGTGCCATGGGCTACACACTACCTTTGTTACCCCCAAGCCGGATAGATGACCCTCTTTACTTGTCTTTGACAAGGTGAATATCTTGACCTATTGGGTGGACCAAGTCTTTGGTGGCGGATGGCCTAACCTCACCAAGATTAAGACTCTTCTTTCATTGAGTATACAACTTCTCAACTTTTACAGATATAGCAGATGATGTCAACGAATTGGCCTGCATGTCATTCGACAAACCCTCTTGTTCATAAGTTACACTGGAGGCTCCCATGTTGAGGCGACATAGTATCCAGTATCATCTTCACACGAGACAATCAATTTTAGAGAAGTCTGGGTTAACCCTGTTTATGCCTAACACATGTGGAATTGATTAGTATCCACCAACATGACATCCTTATTTTACTCCGAGAACTTGATACGCCCCTTATCAATAGCATTCTGTAAGATATTATGGGGGAAAACACATGGTTCAGTGGCATGCAACATGTTGTTATGAGACTTATAATACTTCTTCTCTTTTAAGGTCCCGCATAGTGGTATGTTCCCCCACTTAACCTTTATTTACCATACTTATAGAATTGGTCAAAACTCAAGTAAGATTTCGAGACATCAAAGGATTACTTGGGTGGATATAGAGGGACCCTATTGGGTCTGCCCCCTATGGCTTGTTCTCATCCTAAAAAAAAGAAGCACAAGCATAAAGCTTTCCTAGAGCTAACTCAACCAGGCCAGCCCCCACCTCAATGGCCTCTTGGCCAACATATTTGATAGGGTATTTGATTATGGGGAAGTATGCACTCCTTATATTCTCCTCTTCAAGAACTATGTATCTTGGAATTTCTTCCTTAACTCAAACCTCAAACCCCCTGCGCAAACTTGACAAACTCCATCTCTATTAAGTTGACAAAGCAACGATTATGAGCATTCTTGAAGTTAGTCAAGAAATGCTCCACCAACTCCCATGATGTTGGAACATATGTGCCAAGTCATCCATTCAGACCCCAGCTCAGATATGTAAAATTGAGCATGGAAGATTTGTTCCATCTATTGCCAAGTTTGAAAAGATTTAGACTACAAGTTGACTTTTTATGCAAAAACTGGTTCTGTTAAGGAGTTACCGTAAAATCTTAAGTTGAAAAAGTCTCCCATGTCACCCCATTAGATAGTAATTTGTCCCATATGTTTAACAGTAGACTGGTAACCAACACGCGCGAAGGTGGAAAACTCGGGTACCTTGAACCCACTTGAGAACAGGTATAGCCTATCCATCTATTCAGGGTAAGGCTTATGGTAAGTAGGCAACCAATAGGTTCGAGTCCATATAATTATAAAATTCGTTCTTTACCTTTCGAGATTTACGTCAATAGTCGTAATGATCGAATCGCATATTAATAAATATCATATTAAATCAAATCATATAATTAAATACACAATAATGCACAAACAATAACACACCCAACCCTTTTAAAACTTATCGATTTAAGTAGTACCCATTTAGGGCGTTGTGGGATGTGAATACACTTCCCCACACGTAACCGTACTCCCGAACCCAGAACTCTAAAATTTCGCAGACCAGGTTCCGGTTTTGACCCTAATGTTGAAACTGGTTCAAATAGTGTTCGATCCACTACAACTATGGTCGATGGCAACTCCGAGCATTTCGCGACGGGTCCTCCGATTTCGAGGGGCGGTTGCGACAGTGGCGACTCCATTGGGGATTTATGAGAGTCAAACTACATTAATCATCGATAAGAATTTTCTTACTTTCTTAAAATGGGTGTTATCTGTTTATTACATCAATTTGTGCTTTAAATTTATGATGTATTTCAATTTTTTGCATCCATGCATAAAGCTCTATTCCCGAGCTGTCCTTATAGAAAATGGGAAGAAAGTAGCGTGACTCCTACAATAGTAGGAGAAATACGAAACTTCCCAACCAGGTTGAACTCAAATCCGAGGATGATTTGAGGTTATGCCAATTTGAAAGGGTTAAACTCGAAAGGGTTATAGTGTGGTACAACTTGGGAGCCAAATTCCTAGGGATTCCTATCCAGCAAATAGTTTGCTTGGAAACTACCCAAAACCGCAACTTATCCCAGAGCCTACTCGAAAACCACGATGTTACGCTACCTTAGGTTTACCTAAACAGGATGGTGTGTTTATGATGTTGAGTCATGTTTGCTTATGATATAATGACATGTCATTTATCGTTGATTCATGAACGACGTGGTCAAATCGCTACGCAAAAGTTTTTGAAAAATCATGACATTAGCATTTTTTTCGTTAATTCGTCATTCACTCATTCAAAATCAATCATGAAGGTAAAGTTACGAGCATTCTTAATCCACCAAAATTCATCTTGCATATGCACATTCATATCATTTAGAATGAATATCATACATACATCTCATTTAAAAACGTGAAACGACTTAACAATGTCGATGTTTTCTAAAATTGCTCATTCACAAGGACAAAGTCAAACCCTTGAGGACACAACCAAATCCAAGGTTGTGTCCAGTATGGAGTCAATCCATAAAGAATTGGAAGACATCAAAAGAAGGGTTATGGGACTCGAAGACATGAAAGAAGAAGTTAGCATGATCTTGAATATATTGACCAATAAGGGGAATGCACTAGAAATCAAAGTTGATGATGTGTCATCCAATGGCCAAAACTTATACCAACAACACGACAGAGTGGAAATTGTAGAAGACTCCAAAAAGCATGGCAAACTTGGAGAAGAGAGAGAGATTTTCATTCAAGGTGAACCATCAAAAGGAAGAAAATGGAGTCACTCACCTAAAAACAAACAAGCTCACTCACATGCCACAAACAATATACCGTCAATGCAACAACCAAACTTCACCCTACAACTAGGAATCCAAATTCCATTGTTCGAGACCCCACAACCAAATGCACAAAACCAAAACAGTGGTGGGAGATACAGAAAAACCTTTCAAATCAATCTCATTCCCATTACATATACCGAGCTTTTTCCACAATTAGTCCAAAGTCATTTGATTGCTCCTATACCATGCCAACAAATACAACCTCCCTACCCAATTTGGTATAAGCCAGAGCAACATTGTGACTACCACTCTGGAGTAGCAGGACACTCAACTGAGGATTGTAGGAGACTGAAGACAAAAGTGCAACAAATGGTGAATGCTGGTTGGTTGAAATTTGGAGGAGATCAAGATCATTCCGAAAACAACAAATCCCCTCATGGGAATCATTAGACAAAGCTCGATTCCAAGAGTGATAGCAAATAAATAAATCTCGAGATACTTATACTATGTTGAATCAATGTATCAACCTTTACTTTGATAATGAAGAATAAAATGTTATTTGCATTTCCATTCATATGGGACATTGTGTGACTAATACCAATCTTGATCAAGGATTTTGCATCAATGATTATTTTTCAAAATGATGATTATCTCTTCCAAATATTAAAAATCAACTTTTCTTCTCTAAAAATGGGATCCTTAAAATGCATTTCATGTTTACAAGTTGAGCCACAAGATTTTCATATCAAGCAACCATAAGCACCCCACAGGTGTTGAGTGATTTTAAACACCCTGTCGGTATCATGAATTTGAGCACTCCGCCAATGTTGAAAGTCTGCTCAGTTTACTAAACTTGAGAGTATAAACACCCCACTGGTGTCCATAAATTATGCGAGCTAAATAGTCAAAGGGTGTAACGAAGATACGACACCAGGCTACTTATAGTTGTAGAAGCTTGTCACTACCACAACCAATCTCTACCAAAGTAGGACACAACTAAATACAAGCTCGAGTAGTCGAACTATGATCCAGAATGAGCAAGATGCCGACATCATAATAGTCAAGTCCTCGTGAAACCCTCGCTTCCAAAAGACAAAGGAGTACAACAAAGACATGACATTAGTAATATGTCTCCCTCTGGAGAGGAATGTCCAGTCGCCTAGCCAACAAGAAGGGCCACTCACATAGATTGATATACCGACGAATCTCCTAACTCTTTGAAGTTGGTGCACAAAATCAGAACAATCAAAATGAAACCATGTATGGGGGCATAACAAAGTCAAGTAACTCCCGCACATAAAAAAAATCAAATAAAAGGCCAAAAGAGGCAAGAAAAAAGGCCATCAAAATAAAAAGAAAAACAATGTGGGACTTACACGTCAGATGCCCCTACAAGAGCGCTTGAAGTTACACACAGTCAAATTCATCACGAGTTACTAGTTATCTTTGCCAAAAGGCCAAAAGGGTGATTCCAAGTATACCATCGACGTCATCACAAGAGCGATGTAGATTCATTCTCAATCAACCTGTCTACACAATCCTGCGGGGCTAGTCATAAAATTAATCACCTTACCGAAGGAAGGGTATATGGCTGCCAAGTTTGAAGAAAAATACAAGATAACCCCGTTGAGAATGATTCCCAAGAAAATAATGTCCACATAAGCTAAAGTGCATCCATGATTATCCTCGTTATCCGTCATTGCAATTCTCACTTTCAAGCTAAATTAAAACCACCATGATAGGAAGACTTCAGCATTCATGACCACCACACAAAGGTCTTCAACATTCATCATTCTATGCGCCAATGAGATGTAGAAGCCTGCATCATACCCAGACCTCATTTATCCATTCCGTATAAGGTCAAAACATGACCTCACCAATTGAGAATATTTTCATAATCCAACTTCTACTCAAAGGACCTCAGTTACTTCACTACTCAAACTTACCCCTCAAAACCAAAAGTCCAAGACATTGGGGGCAACATGTTTCAAAATATACCCACAAATATATCCAAGAAGAACCACTATTTTCATGGAAAATGAGACTTCATCAACGTATATTTCTTTTATCCCTCAGTTAACGTCACACTTTGGGGGCAAGCCAGATCTCTCAGCAAAAAAACTTTACACGAGACCTCTTATCATTAGAGTCATACTAGACATGACCCCCTTTCATGACAATTCGAGAACTTTTACCACAAGACCATACAAAGATCACCCATTCTCTCTATGATCAGTCTCTACCTTGAGCACATTTAACCGTCAGCATTGTGACCAGAATCTTGATAGTAGCCAAAGTGTCGTATACTCGGAGCACCCATAAGATTGAGTGAGAGTGAAATTGAGAGCGAGAGCTTATGGATATTCTCATGGCTTGACTTAAAAAAAAACTAATTTTAAACAATATGGCATTTAACCACACAAAAATCGTGTTATTCAAAGTTGCACGCACTTCCCTCATGCAAGGCTTCGATTTCCAAAATCAAGTACCCATCATACTTCCTCAAAATGATATTTTGCAAACTTTGTTGCATTCACCTTAAGTCAAGGTTGGTAAAAGAGACATATTGTTCCGAAAGAAGAAAAGCAAGTAATATATCCTCAGGGGCAAGATGAGAAGGCTCGGAGCAGAAGGAAGTTGAAATACTCGTAAAGTGAGGATACCAACTCTTCAACTCATTAGCATATGAAGAAGTTTCAGAGATTTTGAATCACTTCCGATATAAAATATCCAACCAGTCAATCAAATCATTCTTGAGCGACTTAACTAGGGAATGAAATCGATAGACCATGTCTACCGAACGAAATACACAACACAAGACTAGGCGTGTGGTACCCTAGATTGGCCAACCAGAATGCTCAGAGTCGGCACCAACGTGACATAGCCGAAGATGAAAGTGCATAACGGATCCCTAGATACAAAAATGGTGAAGCCTAGAGGAGGAAGAATTTGAAACTCCCAGAAGCCAAACTACTCAAATTTCTCACCAATTCAAGAAGAAATTTCAAGATACCCCGAATATGTTGGACCAACGGGTCACTCAACTATTCCTTCAACGAAGTAATTTTTACCTCACACCTCCCGACGGAGTGGATCAAACATCTTTAGAATACCGACATCAATAAGTCAATACTCGAGATAACATATTCCTCTTAGCCAAACACGACATACTCACATAACAAGAATATCAATCGAACTAAGGGAGCACATATTCCGAAACCGCCATGCTACAAAATCCTCCTACATAACCAATTCACCATGCACATATATTGAAGATCATATGGCTAACACATCAGACACTCAAATAAAAATGTCCAAGGCTTAGAAAGCAGAGGACAACCTTCCATCAATCCCCATAAATGGCATACCTTGGACTCAATGAGTAGACAAAGAGGAAATACTAGATGCAAGCCCAATACCTCGAGATGATGGCTCAAGTCGGAAAGAAAGTACCCACCGACGACACCCATGTTATACCGATGAAAGCATCTCTAAGGATCAAGTTTGCTAAAGGGGAATGGCATATTTTCCTTGTGGGTGATCAATTTAAGAGAGTTCATGACCATAACAACAAGATCGTGATTAGGCATTATGCTCTTTCCTTTGCATACCCTTGAAGACATCATCATATGACTCATCATACAACCTTTTTCAAATGCACTTCACATACATCATATGGCATAATTTCCGAATGCACTTCAAACTAATCATATGACATCATTCATTAGGTAGATCAAGAAAGTCATAGCTAAAGTAAACATCAATAATTTTCAAAGTTTACTTAAAGCGAAAGAACATTTTCATCGACATATCTCATCATGATATTGCATCTTATCATATAATCATAAATATTTGACATCACATACAAACTTTGCAAGTTCAAGTTCTAGACCTATCTGAATTTCGCCTAGAATTTCTCAATTGGTTGCTTTAACATTTCCTATCAAACATACAAATCCATGTCACCTATGATTAAGGTATAAAAAAAACTCTGCATATCCTCAAACACAAGAAGGCTACACTGCGAAGAAGGCTACACCGGGAAGAAAGCTACATTGCGAGGGAAACCAATTAGCACCCACAGTAGGCTACACTACAAGGGAGCTAGTCAGGACCCATAAGAAGGCTACACTGCGAAGAAGGCTACACTGCGAGGGAAACCAATTAGTACCCACAAGTAGGCTACACTGCAAGGGTGCTAATCAGGACCCATAAGAAGGCTACACTGCGAAGAAAGCTACATTGCGAGGGAAACCAATTAGAACTCACAAGTCGGCTACACTGCGAGGGAGCTAAGACCCACTAGGAGGCTACACTGCGAAGAAAGCTACATTGCGAGGGAAATCAATTAACACCCACAAGAAGGCTACACTTCCAGGGAGTTAATGAGAACCCACTAGAAGGCTACAGTGCAAGGGAAACCAATCAGCACCCACAAGTTGGCTACACTGCGAGGGAGCTAATCAAGACCCATAAGAAAGCTACATTGCAAAGAAGGCTACACTGCAAGGGAAACCAATTAGTACCCACAAGAAGGCTACACTGCGAGGGAGCTAATTAGGACCCATAAGAAAGCTACATTGCGAAGAAGGCTACATTGCGAGGGAAACCAATTAGTACCCACAAGAAGGCTACATTGCGAGGGAACTAATCAGGACCCATAAGAAGGCTACAGTGCTAGGGAAACCAATCAGGACCCGTAAGAAGGCTACACTGCGAGGGATACCAAATAGAACCCACATGTCGGCTACACTGCGAGGGAGCTAATAAGGACCCACTAGAAGGCTACACTACATGAGAAACTAATTTACACCTACATCTCGGCTACACTGCCAAGGAGCTAGTTAGTACCCATGACACGACTACACTGCGAGGGAATCTAGTTGGCACCTACATCTTGGCTACACTTCCAGGGACCTAGTTAGTACACATGACACGGTTACACTGCGAAAGACGGCTACACCGCAAAGGATAACTACACTATGTAGGAAATTAATCAGCACCCTATTTTGGCTACATAGAGTGGGAACTAATCAATGACCTCAATTTTGACAATGCTTTAGGTGAGCTGGTCAGTACATCAAACTCTAAATAATCACAATTCTATTCGTAAATCGGCCAAAAATGGTGTGTTATGATAACTTTGTATACCTCTTAAATACCAAGAGATATACAAAGGGGGCAACTGTAGACACCCATTTTTATCCAGGTAAAACAAATTTTTTAAAGAAATTTTTAGTTGCTTGAGACTAGCCATTGCGAATCTTAAACAAATTTTAAAAAATATTTGGAAGCGTTTAATGTGAGATTGGATCGATAAGATTAGCAATAGCAAATCTTTAGATGCCAATTTTTGATTTGAGGTTTGCTTAGCATTGTCGAGTGTTGGGATATAGTGTTCTGGCAAGATTAAACGGAGTAGACAATAGTTTAATCTCGTTGTTAATTAAGATCATGAATATTGAATGATTATTTGGATAGTTGGGCTTTTGTAAAATTTGGGTTTCGATCAGAAATAAATAAAAGAAAAGGCCAAGGCAATTACAAAAATTGAAACCTTGATTAAAACAAACCATAATAACTATAATTACAATTGCATTTACAACTAATTACAACTAAAAAATAAAATAGTCCAAGCCCAGAAGTCAATGCTGGTAAATTCGGTCAACAAAAGTCAAACTCAGTCAACCTGGATAGGTCTGACCAAATACAGACCGGTCCGACCTAAACCGGTACTGTAGCGAGCTTGCTTTCCAAGCTGCCATTTACTCTATAAAAGATACCTTGGCACTAGCACAAGGGCGGGGGGGGGGGGGGGGGGGGGGGGGGGGGGGGAGGAGATCTTTTCTTTCTTTTTCTTTATCGTCATCCTTGTTCTTCCTCGCCCGAGGCAGTAGACGAAAAAAAGGGAAGAGCTTCTTCCATCTTCACTCCCTCATCAAGTTTCTTTCTGCTGCTTCTTGCACACAAGCTTCCATCCCCTCCACTTCTTCTTTCTGCTCTGATCCACAGACAACAAACAACAAAAACTCTACCAAACAGAGACTTCTCTCTTTCATCACACAAAAACAGAGGGCTCCCTTTAGCCACTATAATCCCAAAACAAGAACACAAAAACACCTTCCTTCTCCTACTCAAAACATACACAAACAGATTACACGAAGTTATAAAAGATCCTTCACCAAACACCCTACCACTGCCGCCAACTTTAGCAAAAAAAAAAAAACTCAAGAAGGAGAGACGAGTTTGGAGGGTCAGAATCATCATCAAACAACAAGTGTAAAGGTAGGTATCCAACTAAAACCAACCATCATAATCTCAATCATTCATCATCTATAACCATCTTATTATAAGGTTCTAAAACCCAAACCCAATCAATCCCAATCAAATTACAACTCGACCTAAACCCTCTAAAAGCAATCAAAGCTCAATCAATATCCAAACAAGTTACAACAAGTCAAATCATACCATGGAAGCAATAATCAACAAATCTTATCTATTGCTTTCTTCATAAGTTCTTTAAAATCATGTTCATATCTATTTCAGCTTCTGCCATTTATCTCTGTACTCTCATTTATATATTTTCCATGTATTACAAAGCTAGATCTATATTTCTACCTGTTTTTTTTTTTTTACTTAATCACTTTGTTCATTAAGTATCTTGTTCCGCGACATATATCACACATACTAAGCTAACATCCTACTGCTTAATAACTAAGCTCAGATTTGGCAAACTTAAAACAATCTCAAAACAATAAAGCAACTTGCTCATTAATACTCGATTTTTAAAGGATTTTGAATAATCCCCCTTGAAAGGGCGGAGGTGATTGCTGGGAAGAAAGAACGGCAGGAGAAGGGAAAGAAGAGGAAGAGGTTGGCCGATTGAGGGTTATTTTTATTAGGGGGCAAAATCGTCAGTGTAGTATAATCTAGGACGATAAATTTAGGGGGTTAAATAGGAATCGAGTTCTGTTTTGCCTGTGGTAGATACAGATATTACCAAAAAACATGTGCGAAACACTCAGAGGGCCGGAAGCTACCAGAGGAGTATACCTCCCAAACTACTCCAGTGTTTAATTTCAAGGGAGATGTAGAGATCAGGCCAGAGGTTGTCGAGGATTATGGCCCGTGGATGATTACAACAAGGAACAGACGCCAGAAGCACACACAGAAGAACAAGGAAGAAAGACAGGAGGGTAATGGTAAAGCAACTCCGGCGAGCTCGCCGACGGCGCCCCAACAGTCGATGGTTCAAGGTTTGACACCTTGGTAACGGACGAGGCAAAAATTACAGCGAATGATCAAGATAGGGAAACTGAAGATGGAAATCAGAATGATCGAAAAGGAAAGGACAACTCCGCGGAGGGGAAGGGAAGCAATGATGCCGGGAAAATAGTAAATAGGAAAAAAGAAGCAGGAAAGGAAGGAAGAGCCAGAAAATGGAAAAGGAAGGAGGGCAAAAGGAGAAGATCGATTCAAAAAAGAAGAGTGCCTGCATAACAGGGGAAGTGACCAACGGGCACAAAGCCTAAACAACAAGTAAAGGCCAAAATCGTACTGGGCCTTCACCCAAAAGTTTGTACCATTATTAACGGTTTTGGTTATGGGGTGTGAATGTTGGTTTGGTTGACTAATGTTTTGCACCACCATGAGCTAATATTTTGTTTAGCGGATCACAGGTGCAGGATGTTACAAGCGTCGAAGATGTTGGAAAGAAGCATTGTGCTTTATGATCGTTGAGAATGACAATGTAAAACGGTATTAATTGGTCTCAAACTATTAATCATGTCAGTGGAAGTCTTTGTAAGAGGCCATGATTGACTATTTATGAACATGATGTGAATACATGAATTGTCAACGGTTAAACAAACAAAAGCCCTAAAGAATAAGTCTAATGGGGGGCTAAGCCATGACTTAAGAGATTGGAATAGACCTCAGGAATAACCAACTAATGAAAGAAGAAGTGAAGCGGTAACTAACAAGTGAGTTCAGCAATGACGAAGGATTCATGAACTACTTTGACCACAGAGAATCCGACCAAAGGGAGGGGAAGAAGTGAGTGTGAACGATGAACTAACAAACCAACACGTAAGGAGGCTGAGAAGAACTACTCGTAGGCCAAACCAACGTAAGCGAAAGTAGGGAAGGGGGGAGGGAAGCGAAGCTTAGGGAGCTTTATAAGGTTGCCCACTACATAAGCTGCTGGCGGAGAAAGATATGTTGTAAATCAATAATAATGTTATTCAAACCGTTAACGATGATACAACATAACTTTGATAATTCATTCATAAGCATTGATAAAAAAATGTATATTAGCAGTTGAAATAATCAATAATGTAATCATAAAGCATTGATAGTATATTAAAATCGTTAATACCGATGAAGTATATCGATAATAATTCATTTCATAAACGTTGTCAATGTCATTGAAAAGCATTAATAACGTCATTGCTAGTCGCACGGAGAGAATATACATTTTTAAATTTCGAATTTCCATTTTTAGAATATTAAATATTAATTTCGAATTTCATTAAATATTAAATAATATTATTTAACTGCACTAATTAATTTCAAATTTCCATTTTTTAGGGGAGTGGGAAACGTTTTCAATTTTTGAACCAATAATTATTATTAATAACATTCAATAATTAATCAAACTACCCCATTTGCCCTTTTAGTTGGTTACCTTCCTCTCCTCTCTCTCCTCTCCATATTGGTCAGCCAAACCTTAAGGAAATTTTTATGTTTGGGGACTAAGCATGGGATCCAAATCGTAAATTTTTTTAGAAACTAAACATGATTCGTTTTAATGAATTCGGCTATCAAACGTGGTATTTACCCGAAATTTTTTAGAAGGCAGAGGGGAGAATGAGTAGTGCATATGCCGGAAAGGGGTCTCCAAATATCAATATAGAATAAATGAAATATCTCTGCCGCAACATTGGTGCTAATTGGAAAGGATAATCTTCCGTGTTTAGAATAATTCGTGAAAATATGGTCACCATGACTATTTATCTTGCCGTTGCATTAGCTCATGCTCACTTTAAAATAATTATAATTATTCCACTGTTCGTACAACAAATTTTACCAGATTGCATTTAACATGAATTACAAATGTACTACAAAAAGAACAAAATAGACTCCAAATTAAAAATGGAAGAGAAAAACCCCACGAATAGTAATGCAACAATTGAAAAGCACCTAGTACCTTAACTTATATTATTATTATTATTATTATTATTATTATTATTATTATTATTATTATTATGTTATAATAAGATCTATGAAAACATATACACATTTCTTAGCGAATGTGTTCAAATTTTATCAAATGATATGAGAGAAAATGTTTGAGTAAGACGTTCCCATGAGACTACATATGAAAGTAAAGTTGTGTATTTGGCTTGGCCATAGTTGTTAGAGCAAGTTATATTGAGGCGATAGTAGACGAAGTAGTCCATTAAAGGATAATGAGAACCCGTATCCGCACTAACGAGATTTAATGGTTTAGATTTCAGATGATCCTTGTTGTACTTGGTCACCGCAAAAGTTGCTATATCCTTGTAGAATGAATTTTTTATATCTGGTATTGGATAGGGACGACCTGTGTATACATCGTTCTTGAGTAACCTGGGCGACACCGTAGCTATGCCAAAGGGTATACACAAGGTTACCACGAGAAACGAAGCCACCACTAAAGTTGACCTGCTTATCATTTCTAGCTTTGTCAGAATTGTGGTTTATTTGTCTCGAGAGGTGCTTTCTCTCACTGTTGTTTGTAAAATCTTCCTTAACTTCTCTTATAATCTTATTAGGAAGATGTTAAGAAGAAAGGAAATATTTATAGCTAATATATAATTATATCAAGTCTCCCTAGCGTTTAGAAACCTCAATTTACAATAAGTTACTATGTGAATTCCTAAATGTTACACTTATGAGTTACCGTTGTAATTACAAATTTATTACTAAATTGGTTGTTGTTCAATTAATTCATGGGAGGAATTTTATGATACATTTTTTTTTTATAATGGTGATTAAAATAAAAAGAGAAGGAAAAAGCAGCCAAACACAACAGCACGAACGGTGCCGAAAATCCAAAAGGACCAACATCACAAAAAGAGAGCTAAGTCAACCAGGTGACTCCTGCTGCCCAGAAACAAAAAAACTGCAAGATAGAAAAACTCAAAACCACAACATCAATGTGCGAACAGAGGAAAAATAGCAGCCGAACCAAAGCCGAACGTCCAAAGTGATCACGAAGCTACTTAGACCCATGGACATAGATGATCACCCCGTAGGCTGCAATCCGTTCGCCACCTGCTCACACTGTAATTTGAAACACAAAAACCAGCCCACAGCTCAGCAAAAAAGAACAACATTCCTCGAAATTCTCTGGTTCAGCCAATGAGTAGCCTCATTCTTGTCGACTTTGTTATGTGCTGCAAGCCACTCGATATTTGCTTTGAAAATTCTACGTGCAACACACTCAAAGGGGAGTCTGGAATCGTTGAAGATGCGCCTTTTCCGTTCAAGCCATATATTCCAACAAATGGCGTGCAGGGCGCTGAAAATGAACCACCCTTCCAACCTTGCAGGGGTGGATGAAGGCCAGTTGGTGATAATTGTCTGTAAATCGCATTGAATGGAAGCAATCGAGCTGCACCGTTGAGCAATGAAATTCCAGGTGTTTTTGGCGTAGTTGCAATCGACGAAGAGATGGTGTTGGGTCTCGGTGTTGTTGCAACAAAGCTCGTAGCGGTTTGCAAGTTGCCATCCCTTTCTTTGTAGAAGATCAAGAGTGGGGATCTTCTTGTGAAACAAATTCCACAGGAAAAAATTAATTTTGCTGGGAATGACATTTTTCCAAATGGTAGCCACGGGGAAATTATCAATTCCGGGAAACCGATGCTTGGCAAGAAACCTGTAACAAGAATGCACAGAAAAGGAAGAATCCAGGTTGTGGGACCAGACCGGCATACTTGGACTTTCATCAGTGAAGGAGAAGCTGTGATGATCAAGCATATTAAGGAAACTGACCCTCTCACTCTCAGCCCCCACCCCCCACGAAGGTTAATATTTAAATCGATAGACCACTGATACCCATTACCTATGCGTGAGAGGTTGTATAAGCTGAACCGGTTTTATTTTTCAGTTTTTAACCAAAACTGAACCGGTTTGATAAGCTTATCAGTTTTCTTAACGGGTCAAAACCAATAAGGCTTAAAGTTTTTTATTTTGATTAAAACCAAAAATTGTTAATACAACTTTAAGTAAATGGGTATCCATATCCAAAACTCATTCTCATTTAGAGTATGAAAACAATATTCATACCGTATCCAAACTCATCTACAAAACAACAAACTCATGTATACTTTACTCATATCATACCTATAATTAATGAGTTTATTTGAGTTTAGGTAAAATTATTGATGGATGTGTAATTGTCATCATCTTTCCCTTGTGGCTCTCCGTCGCACATACCGGAGATGAAGTATCAAATTCCAAAGATGCGATGGTCGTAGTTTTCTGGTGGTTGGCGATCGTGTTTGTGAAACTGGGGAAGAGGGACAAGAACAATGAAATTATCAATTGAATTTATCTTAATTGCATGACTCAAAGGATTGTTGAACTGAACTCAAGGAAAATGAATTAATGTGAAAACTATGAGTTGGCGAGGAGCTTCATAGTGGGACAATCACAATATATGCACTCATTCATTCGTCCATGTTGGACGAATAAAGGGAAATCAGAATTGTTGAAGAATTCCCTTATTAAGAGCCAAATCATAGTCTCGTTTTGATGACTAAATTAGTGCTGCAAAATTAACGACAAAAGGATGGAAGCTTGCTTTTTGAAAAGCACCAGAAATGGAAGGATGTACAACTAATTCAATGGTTAAGGTTAAGTGAATTAAGTGAATCTCCACCTTTCAACCTCATTTAAATATAATGGTTCATATTAATTTCATTTAATGAGGGACAAGATGGTAATTACACAAATTATTTATTTAACAACTAAAATAAAATAAAAAAGTGGGTCGCTGTCCCTTCCACGCTCTCGTCGGCCGCCTGTTTCCCGGCCGCTCCCGCCGGCCGTCTGGGAATTTTTCCGGTGGCATGGGTTTTTTCCCCTCCCCAGCGGTCCCTTTCCTAGGCATTTTTGCCCCAAGTGAGAACTCCCCCGTGGAGATTTTTTTGTGGCCAGAGAGAGAGAGAGAGTCATTGATTTTCCGACGGCGGAGCCAATTTTTCGGCGAGCCTTCAGTTTTGTAATGTTTATAAGTTTGGTTTGTAATGTTTATATTTATTCGTTTTGTATTGTTTATCATTCTAGTTTTTTATTTTTGTCTATTGTATTTGTAATGTTTATATGACTGATTTGTATATATTTTGATTTATAATATTTTGTTAGTCTAGTTTATATATTTTATGTTATGATTTGTATACTTTATATTCATTGATTTGTAATACAATTTTATCGATTTATATTGTAAGTATTGTTTTTATTTTGTACCATTAGTATGCTTTGTAATGTTTGTCGGTTTATTCTGTAATGTTTGTAAGCTTTGTTATTTTTGGGGCACCATCTTTAGGATAAGGAAGAGGTGGTGTGTATCCATCCACTGGCAAGCATTCCTTGCTGCCTTCCTCGCCTTCCTCTCATTAATTCCGGAATCACCTTCACACTCCTCACTTGAAGCGCATTTACCCCGGCATGGTCCTTGGGGTTCACCACGGTTTGGGAAGGTAGAGCTCCATTGGGTCTCTCGGTGAGGATACCGACAAGTTTGCTGATTTGCACCTCCAAGCTTTGAAGGCTCGCTTGATCACTTCGAAGACCCGCCTCAACCGAGGTAAACTTGGTAGTCGCCACATCGATAAATTGCTCTATCGTTTCGAACTTTTGGCTACTCGTACTCACAAAGATGTTCACCTGGTCTTCAAGCTTAGATAGCTTGTCGGGTTGTTGTTGTTGAAACCCTAGGGCACCTTGTGATTGGTACGGTTGTTGTAAGTTTGAGCCTTGGAGTTGGGGCCTTTGTTGGATGAAGGTCGGCTGAGGTTGGAAATTTCCCCTGGGGCCTTGAAAACAAGGGAGGCCTCGGATTTGTCGGCGATGCCCAAGCAAAGTTGAGGTGGTTTCTCCATCCGGGGTTATAAGAATTGATATACGGGTTGTTGACCCTAGAATTTGCCATGAATTTGACTTGCTCCTCTGGAATGGCTACCTCTTTCATTGCTTGGCACTCCACCATCTCATGACTGGTGCTTGAGCACCAGTCACACGACATCACCGGTCTTTTTCCTTTCCTCTTATCTTCAAACATAACCTCAAGCAACTTATCCAACTTCGCCTCAAGCAGAGCACTCGCTCCCACACTTCTTACTCCCTTATCATTGCTTATTCTTCCACTTCTAGTCCACCCCCAATCGTATCCTCTAAGGGTCATGTCTTCAAGTATCTCGGTTATTTGGGGTGGAGCCATATTCATCAATTTCCCTTGACACAAGGAGTCAATGAGGATTTTATCTACTTGCATTAGGCCTCCATAGAAGGTTTCGATCCAGAACTGTTCTTCAAACCCGTGGTGAGGGCACTAAAGAAAGTAATCCGAGTACCTCTCCCAAGCATCCCTCAAGGTCTCGTCCTCTTCTTGCTCGAAATGTGTAATCTTATTTCTCCACTCCGCCGTCTTCGAAGACGGGCAATAACGAGCCATGAACTTGTTGAGGAGGTCGTCCCATGAGGTAATAGACCGAGGTGGGCGGTTGTTTAGGCACTTAAGTGCCTTCCCAGAGAGTGAGTATGGGAAAAGCCTTAGTTGTATGGGTGTTAAAAATCTTGGTGTTCACGCCTCCTCTTCTTCACCTTGCTCTGTTTTATTTGTTCCTGGGTTTCTTACTTGTAAGAGCAGAACATGATCTTAGCCTCTTTGGAAATTCTAGAAAGCAGCAGGCTTAATTCCAAGTGGGCCTCGTGACTAATTCTGTTCTATTAGAAAGTAGTTTTTTTTTTTTTGTTTTCTCTTATTGGGCTCAGTCTGCTTAAGCCCAATCTGTTTAGTACGCAAGGCAAGAGACGAGAGAATCCTTTCTCTTCCATTCGTCTTCTTCCTTGGCATTTCTTCTTCTTCTTCTTCCTGTCTGCAAAAACCATTTTAAAATCCCTAAAATTTTGCCCAAATCTCAGTTTACAGTCCACCCCTAACAGTTAGTTCTTAGTTGTGCATATACATGAGATACTAATTACTAATCCACACGCAAACATTCATTACAATTACAAAGATGCATGGCCATATTACAGACCATGCTGATTGGTTCAAAAGAGCACATACAGGACTTAGCAAGTTAGCCAACCTAACTAGGGACTGCCGAGAGACAATTAAAGTGCACTTCATAATAACATAGGACGAACAAGCTGAACCAGATTCCAAACAGCAGCATTTCTCCCGATTTTAGTGCAGCCGATGTTGACTTGTCGGCTTCCTTGTGTGCACGATGATGACCATTACCTCTTGGGATGAATAGCTTTGAAAAGCTATAAATGAAATTCCTAATTAATTATCTAGTATTTTCCCATAATACGAAATTAAGATGAATAATTAATAAAAGAAATACTATGAAGATAATTAGGATTAATTATCTTAATAGGTAATATTTTAATTATGGAAGTAATTATCTCCTTAATTAAAATATGACTTATTCTCAAAGAAAGAGGGAATATTCTGGGTTTTCTGCTCCTATAAATAGGAGACGCCCCAGACCCTCTAAACACACCTCAGAAGAGCAGAAACACGAGAGAGAGTGAATTCATAGAGCTCTGATTATCGCACAAAACCGATGAGCAATAAAATAAGAATGATTGTTTTATCCTGGAGGCGACCGACTAATAGTCAGTTGTGCGCATTACGAGGCAGTGTCGCGAGTGTTTTAAAGAGAGCGATCTAGTTTGCGACTCAGCCAGATTCGGTAACCCTAATTTTCATGTTCGATTTCCAACAATTTTAAAACGTTGGGTTTCTGTCATGATTACCGAACAGGATACCGATACTGGCCTGAACGATTTCTATCACTCCACCCGCTACCTTGCTCTGACGTTGCCCTTGAGAAACGCTCCGATCGTCGCACGAATCAAACCTTGATCGTACGGAAGCAGACCGAGGAAAGAAGCGAAAAGACGACCCTGTAGCTAATCTTCCGATGGCTGTCAATTGTGTCCCATCACGTGGGAACAAATAATCTGGATGGGAAGCCGCCTGGAAGAAATTTGGCTAGAATTCGTATGCTGAGAACCCTTGGATATTACTATATTAGGGTAAATTCTTTATTTGCGACGGTGCAAGTAATAAAAGGAAGTGGAAGGAAAAAGACGATCAAAGATGTTCTCGACTAATATTGTGGATACTTTTGTCTCGTAATTATTTAATTCCTTTTTCCTGTGGGTTTTTTGTTGTTTATCCGGCTGCTTAAATGTTAGCAGTTGATTAGCTTAGATCATGGAGCTGACGAAGTCTTAAAAGGGAAAGGAAGCAATTAAGTTATTGCACGGAACAAAAGGATAACAACGAAGTTGAAAAGAAGAATTCGAGTGGGTTGCTCTCACTTCTCAAAGCCCAGGAGAAAAACAGTGTCCATCGAGATAAATATATTGGATTACTACATCAATTAGTTAATGAATTCCGCTCTTGTGGCAAATATTGTGGATTTCTTACTCGAACGTAGTACTTATGAATTTAAGGCCTGCTCTGGTGTAATTAACGATGGGCTAGAGCCCGAATTTTTGGAAACAATGGAGGCCTCTCATACACATATCACATATGGTTCTGGGAGAGGTGATGCCCCTGAAGCATGAAAATGAGTTGTTCCTGCGCGACAAGAGAAATAAAGAGGAACAAAGAAGCTAATTATGTTGTTAGCTATCGGTTGCAAAATCAGAAGGCAATGGTTTCTTGAAATGAGGTAAGAATTGAAACCTTCCTCATGAGTCATTAATGAATGACAAATTTCATTGGGTTTTTTGCATGAAATTTAGAAAGGAAGCTTGAATTGATGCATGATAAGTTGACATTGAGATATATTACGTATCTCGATGATTAGAATATATGCTATGGAAAGAATGATTTTGTCTAAATGTGTGCACGGAAGAATATATGGGAATAGAATGGGTATATGGCCCATAATAACGATATTGTAAGAAGTACTATTATTAGTACTACACGAACCACTTAGGCTGCTCTGAAACATTAAAGTTTCAAGAATGAGAGCAGCAAGTCGAACCAGATCCATACCAAATAGAATGGTACCCTTTGTTGTAACTATAAGATTGCCACCCAATCCTCTAAGAATGACGCTATGTTTCTCTATTAAATTTGTGAGAAACTAGGTCATAAGACACGAAAGTGTAAGAACAAGTTTAACCTAGTGTTAACTTGACTAAATAAGAGGATTTGGGGGTAATAATCACTAATGGGGTGATAGGCCTTAATGGCAATTCTAAAAAAATGGTGGTTGGGTATTGACGCCTCAAGGCATACTTTTGATAAAGTAGCTAAGCTCAATCATGCATTGAGGCATATTGAAGGAGAAAGTGTTGTTGGGCAAGACCCTCACACCACTATTGTTGTTGGTTCTGGGAAAGTGGAAGAGAACCCTACCTCTAGAAAGTCATTGACTTTCCTAGACGTAAGGAATGGTTAAGTAGATAAGATAAATTCTTCCAAGTGTGTATGTGTGAAGAATTAGAATATCTTATATCGCATTCCCATATTATTATTGGATGCTTGAGAAAAATATGAATTTTGTATATCAAAGCTAAATGACCCATAAATATGTGGTTAGCGAATCAGAATCAATAGATCTGATTTATGTTGAGTTGGGTAAACTTGATGGAAAAGACAATAAATAATTTATTGCTCTTTAGAGTGCTCTGATTGTCTGACTAGTTATATTGAAATGGTTTGAAATGCCTAATGGCATTATGATTGCACTGATTATTCGATATGTGGCATGCATGTGTTACCGTTATAGAATTAGTGTAACATGATAGCTAAAAGAGCATATGAGTATATGTTTATTGAATATGCTATAGTAAAACACATAAGCCTATGAAATGAAATACTCATGTTGTTGGTGAAATCCATTGATGCCAATAAACTTTCATTTTAAATCAAGAAATAGTGGGGGTGATATCGTGCCCACTATTAGAAATAATGGATAACTAGTGGGGGTGATGAATCAGAGTATGAACTCAGAAGAAGCAAACGAACCATAAATCGATAAAATATTTTGGTTATGATTTTGTTATTTACACCCTAAGAAATATCCTACAATTCTGCTAGAAGTTCAAACTTTTGTAAGGTGCAGATTTGTGGGAGGAAGTCATTATTAATAAAATGGAATCATGAGAGTCTAATAAGACTTAGAAACTTGTAGAGTTACCTTTTGGTTGTAAAGCCTTAGGTAATATATCGATGAAATCGAACAAGTTTTGGCATCTTTGAGAATTACCTCCTGGCAATGAAGCAAAGGTAATAAATGGATTCTCAAAAGAAAACTGAAACCTAATGGTTTAGTTTATGAGTATAATGATCGCCTGGTAGCTAAGGCTCTAGGTGAAGAGGAAAATTGTAGATTTCTTTGATATCTATTCACCAATATGTAGAATAACAACCATCATATGGATGTTAAACTTCTTTTGTGAATGGTGGCTTAGATAAAGAAATCTACATGAGACAACCTAAGAAGTTGTTATTCTAGAATATGCTTCTGGAGTCTATGGTTAGACAAATCATTATATGATTTGAAATAGACTCAGAATTCGTGGCATGATTAATCATATTCTCTCTCATGGTTTTAAGAGTGAAAGTGAAAAGTGCATTTAGTACAAATTTGAGAATGACACTTGCATTATGAATGACACGTCAATATTTGGTACAAAGACTCATGATGTCAATATTGAAAAACCTTGATAGTTGAGAATTTTGAATGTGAAGGATCTGAATGAAACAAATGTTATGCTTAGAGATCCTAATACTAGGAAAATACAAGATGTACACCTGCATACATGTTAGATGATGCTAGTATAAATATTTAAAGAACACCTAAGACGGTGTAAGAAAGTTAGAATATACTAGCATTTACAGTCTGCGAGAGGCAGCTGATAAACATGAGACCCGATTTGGTGGGGGGTACTTGTCCTAGTATGAAGCATTGAAATGCTATTTAAAGGGGCATAAGACACCTTAAGAACAGTAGACCTTGATATAAGTTATCAACGATTTCTGGCTGTATTGGTAGGGTATATTGATGCGGACGAGAATACCCTATAGAAGATTCCAAGCATCCAGTGGACATGTTTTAAACATCACTGGAAGTGTTGTGTCTTGGAATTCTAAGAAGTAAACGATCCTAGCTCAATCAACTAAGAAATCAGAAATGATAGAGCTAGCAATGGCTAGTAAAGAGAAAAGTTGATTGAGATGGTCATTACTAGAGATTCCCTTATGGGAAAGACTGATCCCTCCAGTAGTTGATTCATTGTGATAGCACCGCAGCTATTACTAAAGAAGGGAACCGGTTCTAGAACGAAAAGAGACGACAAATTCGTCGTAAGCACAGTACTGTAAGAGAACTCCTAACGATAGGAGCAATGAGGGTGGATCCTGTAAGGTCCTAACAGAATCTAGTTGATCCTTTGACGAAAGGATTATCTAGAGAGGAAGTCCAAAATACCGCCAAGGGTATGGGACTTATGCCTACCGAACCACGGACTACAAGTGATGGTAACCCGACCCAATAGACTGGAGATCCCAAGAAATGGGTTCAATGGGTAATAACAAGTCATGAGTAGTATGCGAAAAGTTCATGCATAGTGAAGCATGAATCCCAAAGCAATGGAGGTTGAGTTAACAACTTTTAATGAGATCTATACCCTATGTGGGTGGAGTACTTTACTTTGGGGATACTCCTGATAGACTCACCTATGTGAATGTGGGAGTGGGGCCGCTCCCTATGGAACTTTGGAGGCACAAAGTTGCTAGAGCGTTCACTAAACCGGGATAACGTGCATGGCCATAAACGCACGGCCTATGAGAGAATATCACTCAATGAAAAGATCTGGTATGCTACACTGTCTGAGATAGGGTTCAAGACTACGAGTCACCCTTATGAAATCGGAAGTGTAACCACTACGCTAAGGTTCAAATCTTCGCGATACCTTAGCTTATGCCCGATCTTATGGAACTACTGATGTTCAGAGATAGTTTCAAAACTATTCAAGTGGGGGATTGTTGGGATGAATAGCTTTGAAAAGCTATAAATGAAATTCCTAATTAATTATCCAGTATTTTTCCATAATACGAAATTAAGATGGATAATTAATAAAAGGAATATTATGGAGATAATTAGGATTAATTATCTTAATAAGTTATATTTTAATTATGGAAGTAATTATCTCCCTAATTAAAATGTGACTTATTCCCAAAGAAAGAGGGAATATTCTGGGTTTTCTGCTCCTATAAATAGGAGACGCCCCAGACCCTCTAAACACACCCCAGAAGAGCAGAAACACGAGAGAGAGTGAATTCATAGAGCTCCGATTTTCGCACAAAACCGATGAGCAATAAAATTAGAATGGCTGTTTTATCTTGGAAGCGACCGGCTGATAGTCTGTTGTGCGCATTACGAGGCAGTACCACGAACGTTTTAAATACAACGACCTAGTCTGCGACTCAGCCAGATTCGATAAGTCTAATTTTTCATGTTCGATTTCTAACTAGTGGCGGATCCAGGGGGTGGTCACCCCGGGCCCCGGCCCAGCCCTCCTATGGATCCATAGTTAGTATAGGCCTTATGAATTTTTCGATTTTAGATATTCAGGTCGTTGTTATTTTAAATAGGATTGGGTATAATTAGATAAATAATTCAGATGAACATATTCAAAATCACTACTCTAAATTTAGCTTATAAATTCTAACCCCAAAGGTTATTCGTCTAAAAAAGCAATGAAACCTAAAAATTTAAAAAGTTTAAAACGTAAAAGACTAAAACATATATGAGGTTTGTTACCTTGGAAAATTTACTAGAGCAGCTGGTGGATATAGGGATGGAAACACAATGCAAATAGATTAGTAGATTGATTTGTCTAGTGTTGATGTTGCTCGTTTCAACAGCTAATACGAATAGAACCTTTTCAACAATGAAACATGTGAAAATTGATTTGCGCAACAAAATGAGCGATGGATTTCTAGTCGATTGCTCAAGTATTTTATTTGAAACAGTGTATACTATTGGTATGGATGTGGACTTCATTATTAATGCATTCGCTAAATTAAAATACCGTCGTGTACAATTTACATTGTAAAAAACCTATAATCATTATATCGTTTTACTATTCTAATTTACTAATAAAATGCGGCCGAGTACACTTCTTTATTCTGGATCCGCCGCTGTTTCTAACATTACCGCATCCCAGGTCAGCAGCCAACCGTGGGATCATCAAGTTGGCGATCACCCGATACGAATGGTCAGTCAAATGACGGTCGTCCCAAAACATATACTCTTGCGGGTTCTGACAGTACGGTGACCCAGGGGAGCCACATGCCTTTGAGCCATTCCCACAACAAAATCTGTCACTCGGTTGCTTGAACCCTGCGTCCACACAGACAGACAAAACATTATGATGCGTCGTCGTCTTATTTGCATATTAGGCTCTGTTTTTTCCCTCTATTTATTTTGCGTGTTTGCTCTGTTTTTTCTGCTCCCGTCTTTCCTCTGTTTTCTTTTCTTTCATTGTATAGTTTTACCTAGTGTTCTGTAATGGTGGAGAAGCCATCCCGTCGGCCCCCACATGTCCCCGTAGACTAGGAGTACGTCGGGGAACTCCTTTCTCAGCTCTGCGAGCTCTTACTTCAGGATTCTATTGTGAAGAGCGGCAACCGCATTGGTGGAGGTATTGCAGCGGGGCTTATAGTCATGGAAGATTCCCACATCCACGGTGCACCCAGCTTTGTACAAACCTGTCACTACTACCTTGCTGACGCCGTACTCGATTATCAGCTTCTGCAAATTCAACAAAAATTACCAGGAATGAACGGTTTACTAGCTAAAATAGATATGTTCATGCTAATATTGGATTTGGTTTTTCAGGTGGTTGTAATTAGGTTCACCTTCAAGTAGTCCTTGACCGCTGCAACGACATCAGGAATGATTGCCTTCATTTTCTCGAGTGGTGGAGAGCTGAAGTTGCCTCGTATGTTCGTGTAATCGTTCCCCGATCCACCAGTGAATACGAACAGCGACGACTTCAAATGATTGCGGCGAGCTGTACAGTGTCAAATTCAGCCACAAAGAAAAATGGTGAAAACCCTAAGTTAGTTATTATACAGAAAGAAAAAAAAAACTGTACAGGACTAGTATTTGATTTGTACCCGTCTCGTGGTCTCCGAATGTTCTGTTGAGGTGTTCCTCGAGCCAGGTCAGCTGGATGTCCACACTATCCTGAGAAAACGGCAGTTGGACGTTCAGTTTGGTTCTGGTTTTGTTCGACAGAAGGCCAACTCCTCCCACCGCGAAGTTTGTCCCTTTCGACTGATCCAGATCTTTCCTTAGATATGGATTCAGGTACGGGAGTCCAGCTGCCTCGGCTGTCAACAAAAAAGAGGTTGAGGATGTGTATAATATAATAACAGACAACAGCAAAAGTACTAATTAAGGATTAAATCAAGGCTTACCTATGTGGTCGATTATTAAGTGTCCATCACAAAATCTGCCGGTCGCATTGTGGATTGTCATGCCATTGGGGAAGTTCCCCATAGGACCGTCGGGGTACTCCGCCAGGGCATTTCCAGTGTCGGAGAACGAGTCCCCGAAGTTATAGATGGCTGCTATTACGCAGCCTCCGAGGACTGGGCTTTCGGCACCGTCACGATCATCATCGTTACTTGCTCGGCAAGACAAAGGTTTCTGTGGAACAAGAAGAAGAAGGAGAATGGCAGTGACAAAGGTTGGGAAAGAATCCATTTTTTTGTTTCCTGCTCTCTCTGATTTCAAGTCTCACTGGAATGATTAAAGAAGTTTCAGCAAGTGCTGCTTTAGCCTGTGCGAGTACTACTGCTGCAGGATTAGGAAGAGCTACCATCCCATTTATTGTATGCTGTCTAAGCTCAATTGAGGAACAATTTTGGGTGAGCAAGCAAGACGCGGAAACTGGAACTATGTGACATGGAAATAGCAATGCATTATTGACTGCAACACAAGGATACGCGGAGCGAAGGGGAGAACTCAGAACTGTGAAGGATTTTGGTTGGGTATGAAAGCTTTTGTGTCATTAAAATCAAAGAGACAGAGCATGTGCAATACCTAACTAACCTAACGCTAGTCAAATTCCTAACTCATGGTGATTACATTCCTATGCCAGATTTATAACCAAAATGGTAATCTAATACATAGATAAGGAAGTCGATTGTTATTGTATTTTTAATTAGATTGGACGTTATTTTGAATTTTCACACTTATTTATCAGCTTATCTTTGTCTCTATTTTTTTTTGGTTGGAAATCGTTGTGGTTGCAGTTAATCGCACCGAAATTTGCGGTTAACCGCAACTGAAACGGGGTCATATATGCCAACCACGATCGCACCGCAAACGATAAGCGGTTAACAACTAGCCACAAAATGCAATTAACAGTTAACCACGATTAACATCATTATTAACCGTTCTGATGCCTTGGGGACATTTTGGTATGTGGTTGTGCCACTATGTCACGGTTAACCGCGCTAACTATGGTTAACCACATGCAACCGCATCAGTAACCGATTAAACTATGGTTACCTATCGTTCAGTTGTGGTTAACCCGCAAACCGCAAAACATGGACTATTGCTAACTGTGACATCAAAATAACTTGTTTTTTTGGTTTACGGTTAACAAATAATCGTGAGGTTTCGAAGCGATTAGCGATTTAACGGCAAAACCGCCACTAAATTCCCAATCGTTACCCTCTTTCCACAATATCATTGTCCATCATTCTTTACACCACGGATTTGTTTGAATAACCATAGTCGAAGAATTCTTCAACAAATCTCACCTTTTGATTTCGTAACAAAAAAATATGTAATTCTAGCCTTAAAGAGTTTATTAGAAGCTGTATGTGAAACTTATAGCCACACTGCTTTTGGTAGAAAAAACTCAAAACATGTTTAGCTACAAAATATATTGTGTCAAATTTATAATTGAACTAGCCAGAAATACTTTTCTACGATCTATAGTTATCTACTATTTTATGACAAAAACTAAAATTATTTTGCTTCAAAGCAACGCAATGCATGGAAAAATAGTAAATAAAGCCATATATCACATGTTGTGAAGCTAAACATTTTAATGAATTTGTTATTTATTTATGTAGCAAAAACTACTTTATGTGCTAAAAGTATTAGCTATTAGATACGCATTTACAGAAATGTGTAGCTAACTTTTAGCTGCACTCAGTGGCGTAGCCAGAGCTCAAGTTTAGTGGGGTCTCATTTGCGAAAAATCTTATAACATTTTATTCAATTGTCAAGTAAATTTACTTAAACATATTCATTCAAGTAGTCATTCATCAAACCATTAGTTATTTGATTTGCACCTTCTTGAACTTGGCTTACTAGGGCATCTTCGACAGTGCCTCCATGAAAGGCAGGCTGATGTTGACCTGCTTCAACATTGCCATGAATTTGATAAACTCAGTCTCCAGCTTATCCTTGTGCAGTCGAGTGGGGAAGGGAAGCTGGGGAACATGCTCCTTAACCACTAATTGTGGCTTGGGAGCATGTGCTTCTTTCTCAATCCCCACCTCTTCTTTGTCAGCTGGAAGTGCTGAAGTAGGTGATGGCTCCTCCTGCCTGGCCGGAGCAGGGATAGCATATGTTGTCTTGCCACTTCGAGAAGTGATGGCATCGAGCTGCTGGTGAGGCTCGCGAGGATTTGGAATAGTGGTGGCAGGCAGAGTTTCTGGTGCTCTGGTGGTTTTCTGGCGAGCTATGCCTCCAATCTGGTTTTGGAGGTCCAGAAGTATGGCACCCTGGTTCCTCTGGCCTACCTCCAACGAGGTGATGCACTGGTCTAGCGTCGTGCTGGCACTCACGAAGGTCTGCACCATGTTCTTCAAGTCTGACATCTGATCATCCTATGTTGGAGCTGCTACCGGCTGGGCAAACTATCTATGCTACTGCTGAAATGGGCCCTGCCTCGGCTAAAAGGGCTGCCTTTGCCGAAAACCACCTGCTCTATCTGGGAAGCCGGGAGGCTTGGTGGTGTTGCTGGTGTTGTTGTTCCAAGAGAAGTTGGGATGTTGGCGCCACCCCTCATTATATGTTCCACTGTAAGGATCAAGGCGCCGAGCATTGGCGATAAAGTCCAACTGCTCCTGGGGTGTAGTAGACTCCCGCATAGCCTGCCAATCTTCAACCAAGTGGTTCGAGCTCTAACACTACTGGCACTGTGCAACTGAATGGCCAGCCATCGGGTTCGATCATCTGATTCAGATCAGGTGGAGTCTTGGTGAGAATGTCCCATCCTGGGCATAGAGACTCGATCACCCTCTGACTCTCTAGAGTTAGAGCATTGTAGAAGTTCCCCACTATGAATGCATCACTAAAACCGTGATGGGGACATTGCCAGAAAAATCCCGAGTACAGCTCCCAGGCATCACGTAATGACTCATCTGGCTCCTGCGTAAATGAGTGATCTCTGGCTGAATCTCCATGTTCTTCGAGGCCGGGTAGTACCTTAACAAACTTGTCGGTAAGATCATCCCATGATATAGGATGATGGGGCAGATACAGGATGATGGGGCAGATCTTGGCGACCCGTGGTGTAGTAGTACTCCATAGTAGGACCCGGCGGGGGGTGGTGGATGCTGAGCCCCATCTGGCTGGGGAACTGGGTTATTTGCCAGCACCTGATTCACTGGGGGGACCTGCATGGGCATCTCCAGGGGTTGGTTCTGCCCCAGGTTTAGGTTCCCGCTGTTGTGCTCGTCACCCATCTCGTATTCCTCTTTAGAGTCGTTGCTGAGATGGCCGTGGATGTGCACTTCCTCCGTAGCCAGTCTTGCTTGATGTTGTCTCCTAAGCTGGGGAAAAGTGCGTTCTAGCTCCAAGTCTAACGATAGTAAATCCCCCGAATGCCTACGGGTCATATACTACCTGCACGCAATCATGGCAAGCAAACCCATGAAGGCACAAGTGGGACAACGCAAAACAATCAATGCGGAAAAGAAATGCTAAAGTTAAAGAAATCATGTTTCTTCAACAACCTAGCCGTTCCCCGGCAACGGGGCCAAAAACTTGACTCGCTTGTACCATCACACTAGAAAGTGGCCAAGTATAACCACCTGCTAATGCGTAGTATAACGGGTTTAGTTCTAAATGTCAACCCGGGTCCTAGGTGTGATGACTACTCCGTGGGATTCTTATTATTTAGCGGTTAACCTGTAGTGAAGTTCCAACTAAACTAGCAAGCAAAAGCAGTAAATGTTGTGTTCCAAGTTTGAGAGAGGACACCCAGATATGGTTCCCCCTAGACCGTAGTTAAACCAAGTTGTAATTTGCCAAGTTCAGATTCAATGATAATTATACTGCGGGAAGTTCTTAGATAGTCTGTAGTCTCGACTAAAGGTCTCCAGGCCCTCTCAATCTGAGTCTCCAGCGGGCGACTAACCTCCACCGGAGTAAACAGCCTGAGGCCCTAACGTACCAAACCTCCTCTACTGGAATAATCCAGTACATAATAATGAATTGACTCCTCGACTAGAGTTGTCAATTCACTACCTTCAATCAAGGGTGCTCTTAATGGCTCCGTCAAATCTCACAAGGAGGCTCAATCGGATTTGCGGGATTCTTGAGAGACGGTACGTTATCCTTGCTTTTGGAAAATATTATGATGGAATTTCGGAGGCTTACATTTCCGAGCTTCTAGCTGTTAGAGACGCTATGAGATGGTGCTTAACACATAATTTTTTGGTGGTTGCATTTTGTGGAGATGCTCAACTGGTTATCAAGCACGCTATGGCAAAGAACGCTTCTCACTCTCGAGCAGGGGTTGTCTTGGAGGAGGTTCACTCCTTTTTCTCGTTTTTTTAGTCAATGTCGTGTCTTTTTGCTCCTCGGAGCTTTAACAGAGCTGCACATGTAGTGGCTAATCAGTCTCTTTCATCGGGAATCCGCTTGCTTACTGATTACCATCCTTTTTTGGAATCTACTTGTACCTGAGTCGAGTCTTTGTCCCATGCCCTCTGGGCTTGCCTTGGAAAAAAAATCAAGGGTGCTCTATCAACCTAGGCAGATATTCTCATTCTAGGTCAAAGCATGAATAACAGGAATTTGATCAGGATTCATGCCATTCAGAAAACCATGCCTCAATTGAATATAATCAGTATCAAAGAATTCGTACTTGGGTTCATACAACCAGCTCTAACATACAAATCTAGAGTTCTTCATACCCAGGTGAGAGAGGGAGTTTACTCCATATAGAGTGAAGAAAAATCTGCTTCAGATGCGGAAATCATTTTGTGAAGGATGAGGATCTGCTTCTGGTAATCAATCGGCACTCCTCCAAGCTTCCACCGAGCTCCAATGGTGTTGAATATTGATTTAAGGCACTTGGAAGTTATGTTCGTCACTTTCTCTCTCTAGGTTTTCTGCTCTCTAGCTCCCAAAATCGGATTTTCTCTCTCTCTTTGGCTGAAATTTTCTTTTGATATGAGATTGGGCAAAACAGGGTCGAGGACACGGCCGTGTTTTGTCTCATCTCGCCTGTTTTTTGCTTCCCTTGTGGCAAACACGCCCGCGTCGCTCCCAAAACACGGTCGTGCCCATGAAGTGACACGGCCGTGTTTTAGTCCCATGGCGCCCGTGTTTTGGACTCCTCAGCAACCATCACGACACGCCCTCGGCAGTAAAATCACGGCCTGAGTAACACAGTCGTGGTTTTAGACAGGGATGCCCGTGTTTTTGGTCCAGCCTCACCGAACGACCTCCAAACGACCCGAAACTCGTGCCTACCCTTTCCTTCGACGCTTGGGACCTGAAATGTGACAAAATAGTACAACCCAGTGTAAAATAGGCCAAAGATACACGACTAGGAGCCGCAAACGGATAAAAAATAAGGGTGTAAGCATGTGCAAATACATCGTTATCAATTAGACATCCTTTGTAACGCTCGTATAGTCCTCATATGGTTGGCTTCCCTCGAACTGCTTCCACGACATTGTTGTTCTCTAGCTGCTCCTCTAGCTCTTCCTTTTCAAACTGGTGAGTGAGTTGGGGTCAGTCTACGCCCTTATGTGTAAACTCTCTAGTACTTGAATACTTTACTTAAGGCACTTAACTTAAATAGGTGGAAGTTGTTTGTGGGGATTTTTCAAGAAATAGCACATTGAAAAAAAATTACAAAAATAGCACCCAGTCCAAAGAAATTACAAAAATAGCACCCTTTTATATAAACCACACCTCTAAATCTCCAATCACCGCCCAAGGCATGGTATTCTCCTCTGCGAAGTGCCTCGAACTGTGCCATAGCTGGTCCCTCGCAGCAATACGATGGCTAGCATACACACAACTCAAAACCTACTCTGAAACACCTCGTTTGCAAATAACTGCGTGGATGGCCTGGCCACTTGTTAGAATCACCTCTAAGGTGCGGTTTGATTGTAAAATGCACGCCCTTGGTGCGGTTTAAATATAAACCGCACGCCCTTGGTGCGGTTTGATATTCTGGGCCAAAACCGCATCTTGGCCATGCGGTTCTGGGTCTGACCTAATAGAATCGCATGGCCTAGGTGCGGTTTTGGGCTGACCTAGCAAAAACACACTTTGGGGATGCGGTTTTGTTTCTCCAAAACAAACTGCACCCCCAAAGTGCGGTTTTGCCTCACAAACCGCACCCCCCCCAATGCGGTTTGTGTGTCGTAATTATTTTTCGATATTGAACATGTTGCCATGCAGGTTGACAGACGTGGGGTTGCATGGCAGATGAAAACCGCACCCTCCCCATGCGGTTTTCATTGATGATTTTACCTATAAAAGACAGCCTGGGAAACCTCTTCTCTTCACACCTCTCCTTCTCCGTTTTCAATTTTATGTTGTAGCTCCCTACTTCTTTAGTGTTTTTTAGGTTAACGTTAACTCGTAAGTTTATTTTGTATTACTCTTTATTTTGATTTGTGATTTTTATGATATTAACTGAACTACATTTTTTTTGCAGATGGCATTCCAAAAGTTCACGCTTGGGTTACGGTGGAATGGTTACACGGAAGACAGGAAAGGGGGTCACCTACCTCGGTGGAAATTTTCAGAAAATAAAGGTCGCTACAAGACCGATGCTTGAAGACCTCTATCAAATGTGTACTAATGTTACTTGCATGGATGGCACGAGAAGAGTTGATTGTATGGTGTACCGATATCCAAACAGAGAAGGCGGGTCATTGTGGCACGAGGAATATCTCATAACCACTCACGGTGAAGTAGATGCCATGTTCGAATTCTTGAGGTCCAACAATCTTTCCAAAGCCGAGATGTTCGTTTACACCGAGGTGGTCGTAGGCGTTGGAGGTCATTCTGGAGACGGTCAAACATCTGGTATCCATGGTGGAGGTGAATTATATGGAGATCATCCCTACCAAAGTTACCATGATCCTCATTCCTATTTTCAATACCAAGAGCAAGGTGAAATCAATCTTTCACAACTACCATTATGGAGCTGATAAAGGTGCATTTCATGAGCTGGATCAGATGGTAGATGCCCTGCCAGCACCAGTTAGTGACCCCTCCGATGAAGAAGGAGAGAACAACATCAGTGCAGACAGCTCCGACTCTCTTGAAGGTGCTGATGATTCAAGACCAGAGTCAGACTCAGATAATGATGATGCGGTGGCTCATGACCGTGTACCAGTCCCCTACTATAATTACATTCCAGACGGCAACTGGATGGTCGACAGCAACATGGAACCCCCAGAGGTTCCAGTATGGGGTCCACTCACTAGGTTTATGAAGGGCCAAAAATTTGGCTCGAAGAAGGAGGTGTGGAACGCCATTGATACTGAAGCAATGACTCGCCATTTTGAATGGCACACAACTCATTCCAACACAAAAAGGCTCATAGTCACATGCCGTAATCATAGCGAGGGATGCAATGTTAGGATTTGGGCCATCAAAAGCAAGAGACACGGCCATTGGGTCATATCCTGTGCGGTGAATACACACACACGTTCTCATGCCAGAAGTATCAGGGGAGAGGGTGGCCATGTTCTCATGCAATGGCCGTAATTAAAAATAGGATCAAAGACCTCGTCACTTCTTCAGTCCATTCTTCAATATCGACTCACTCAAAAATTTTGATGGACGGAGTTTCCGTGCATTGCCTGATGAAGCTTATTTGCTGGTGTACGAAGGAAAGTTGATCATCCCGCCTTTCGGACAGAGGCGTGAACCGGGTCGGCCGAGGAAAAAGAGAATTCAGAACGAAATGGATCAAAGTGGAAGACCACCACGAGGCCCAAGATGATGTTCAGTATGCAGAGTTCCAGGGCATGATAAACGAAGTTGTCCAGGTCCGATTGGTCCGCAAAATCCTGTTCCTAATGTGGGGGACTCAACTAATGCGACATAGTTTGCGGTTATCATTTGTTGGTATTTGTTATGTATGTTTTCACTTATTCTCGGAGTTAGAGTTATGGTGCTTGGAACTTACATGTTTGGCAAATAACCCTCAATTAACACTCAAGCCTTAAGTTAACATGAAAAAAATGGAGAAAGCCAAGTACATAGATCTAAAAAAAAACTAAAACAACACTCAATTAAATAATTTAATCGAATACAATGCAATACTCGTTAGAATCTTAGAAGAGGTATACATCTTTTTAGAAACGCATCCTTTTTGACAGAAAAGGGGGGATCCGAGGATCTCTTAATACCCGATTTTCCTAGGAAATGGGAGGATCATGATAATCGCTTAAAACCCCATTTCCTTTGACGTGCATCTCTTTATAAAGAGTCGAAGTAAGTGGTGCTATGTATTCGATTAAATTATTGAAAAAGAACAATACGATTAAATTATTTCAAATTTATTTTATATTCCACTAAGTACATTAGCAAAATAAAAGAAAGATAAATGATGAAGAATTGTATGTACTTGGTGATCGTTCCAAACATCCCTTGAACGATGGTTGGGTTGGTCGTACAAGTCGGTTGGATCAATAGGTCCTTGATCCAAATAGTACCGTTGGTTGTATATATCCACGTCGTCCCTAACCTATGAGAGAATAACAACAAGGTGAGTACATAGATTAATTAAAAAGCTTATAACAAAAATAAAAATTGACCAGAATATTGAGTACGTACCGCTTGAAATTCATCATAATAAGCTCCCTCTCCTTGGAACCACTCGTCCATTTTTTCGCGAAAGTCGGATAGAAATTCGGCGGGTTTTGATGGAAAAACCAAAATAATGTTTTCTGATGGCAGATCAGACTTAGCCGCAACCAACAGACCACTATTTCCTAGGCTTTTGGGAGGGGAGGGGATAAAGAGATAATTTTAGAGAGAGAGTGAAGAATGGGTTGTGGTGTGAAGAAATGAGAGGGGGGAGGGGTTATTTATACTATTCAGACCGCACCCTCCAGGGGCGGTCTGGTAATTTTGATCCTTCTGAAACCGCATCCTCCCGATGCGTTCTGCTTTTCTCGAGGCGCTGACCACACCTGCAGGCTGCGGTCTTTGATCCATGGCGCGGATCGCTGAGGTGGCGTGCGGTCCCCCGTTGGATCACCACCTCATCCAACGCTCTCCAAGGCCGCAAGCGAGGAAACGCAAACCGCACCTGCCTAGTGCGGTTCCAGGCTGATGTGGCACGAAACGCACCTCCAAGGTGCGGTTTATACATAAAACGCACCTAGAGGGTGCGGTTTATTTATAAAACGCACCTTGGAGGTGATGTTTCTTTAAAATGATGCTATTATTGTAATTTTTATGGGCTGGGTGCTATTTTGTAAATTTTTTAAAAGATGCTATTATTGGAAAAATCGCGTTGTTTGTGCTTCCACTCTTAAAGTTGTATGGGAGCTACCGTTACTCTCCATTCTTAAAGCTCAAATCTCAACTTAAATACTTGACTGACACAGAGATCCCTCAATAGCGAGTCTAGTTGCCCCCTAACATCTTAAACATATCGCGGTGGCTCTTCACCACGATTCTCAAGAGCATAACTTCTGGTCATCTTAAAAATCTCACATAACTGTTGCTTTATCTCAGAATCTCAATTGGAAACGAACTAAGCTTAAAAAATCTAGTACCATAATGGCTCAGGTTAAATAAAAGTAATTGTTATAGTTGATATGCCCTTGTAAAGACAATAAATGCTTGCTGACTTAATTAAAAGAATGTGGTTAACGAGATTTTCTCTCGTTTAGCGGGAGTCTCGGAGCTAGTGTTCCAGTGTTTTTCTAGGTTTTATCAACCTCTAGGGTTGACGGTGGACGTGTTTTGATTCCCTAAGCTCAATTTCTTTAAGAATATTTGATTCCCCTACAGTATTAGTACGTTTTTGGATTGGTATATGCCTCCTGCGATACTGAATCCTGAGAGAGAGTTTCCTAGGAGTTCCTGGTCTGAACTTTTGGGGTCTCGCCTAATCTACCTCAAGTGATTGTGGGTAAGGGAGTGATCTGTTTTAGAACTTCACTTTTGGACAATTCTCGAGAAGTGTGTTTCAATGGAGCAAGGAAACCCTAATAGTGAAGTGGTTGAAAAGGAAGACACCCCATCTGACGAGTTAACGGAAGCACAAACTCGAGAAAGTATATCATAGAGTATTCAATCACAAATCGAGATGATCAAGTTGGTGGATGATAATGCATTGGTTGTGGAGGATGAAGACATCGATTCAACGATGGTTCAAGCGGTCAGCCTGCTAGGGCTTGCTGGCAGACTCGTGTCACCCTAGAAACCCAACTTGAAATCAATGAAAATAGCATTGTCAAAGGCTTGGAACTTAACACTCTGTTTGGCAACAAGGGGGGTGCAAGTTCGAGGGGGTGCAGGTTGAGGGGTAAATTGTTGACGGGTGCAACTTGGTGGAGGGTGTAAGTGGAGGGGTAAATTGTTGTTTGGATGAAAAAGTAGGGGGTGCAAATAGAGTAAAAAGTAAGTAATTATATTATTATAAAATAGATTTATCAATTTATAAAATATTATCACAAAATAATAACATGAAAATTCAATATATAAAAATAATAAATAAAAATAATTTTAATAAAAATAATTATTATATAATAATGCTCAAATATAATTATTTATAACAACAATAATAATCATTGGTCGAGCAACCTCGAAACTCGAAATCCAACTCGTAACTGGTCATCCTAAGGGGGTTCTCGTGCCTAACTTTAAATTGAATATGGTCAAACTTAGTCAAACACGTCCGAATCTGTAAGTTTTAACTACTTATTAAAGTAAATCGAGTTAACTAAACTGTTCCTCTCTATCTTTTCAACAAACGCTTCTTATCTCTAATTTTCAATGCAAATTCGGGTCAACTAAGAGATATCTATTTGACGAGGCGAACATTGACAAACTTGCTCTCTGAGTCAAACGGTCAACCCCAAACAACTTCTACACTAATATAGATATAAGAAAAAATTAATAATATTAATTATTATGTAATTATAATCCAATTAAAAATTCATAATTCCCCTCCTCCCCCTTCCCCCTCCCTTCCTTCCTTCCCTTGCACCCCAATTTGGGGGGTAAGCCGAAACAGTGAATTTACGCTCACGTTTTGCACCCCCCTACTGTTACAAAATAACCAAACGGGGTAAACACCTTGGAACTTGTGTTTACCCCCCAAACTTGCACCCCCTTCCATTTACACCCCTTCCCAAACATAGTGTAAAACAAAACTTTCAGATATCATAAGCTGGGGATCAGCTATTGGGTTTTCTGTTCATGAACAGAGGAGATAGAGATAGGGCACTCCTTGGAGGACCCTGACACTTTGACAATAGTCTACTTATTTTTTAAGCAAGAAGATGAGTTTCAGCGGCCCAAAGTAGAAGATTTTCACACAATGGATATATGGATTCAAATCCATTATCTCCCGGCAGCTCTGAGAACTACCGAGACGATACACAAAAATGGGGCAAGATTTGGTACCCTGAGTTGGACTGATAGCAGAAGAGAGAATGCCTGGAATGACGTTCTGAGGATTAGGGTGGGGAAAGATATCAGAACTCCCCTTAAGCAGGAATTGAAACTTAATCTCAAAAGTAAAATACAAACGTATGAAGTGAAATATGAAAAGCTGCCTATGTATTGTTTCTCATGTGGATTGGTGGGACACCCCAAGCGTAATTGCCCTAATCCAACCCATGATGGGAAGGATCTAGTTGGACCAGAATTAAGGGTGACTATGGCCAAAACCAAACCTTGGCAAAGCAAGTAGGAGAGAGAAGAATCATGGGAGCTATGGCAGTCTCTCATAGCGACGCATGCTGCTTCAGAAGGAAGAAAGAGAGATAGCAAAAGAGAAACAACTAAAAAAGACTAATCTTAGTTTTGATAAAGAGGCACAAAAGGGGTCGGATAAGGAAGCTTTGAAGACAAGGCAGACTAAAGAAAGAGAGGAGGTTACCTCTGAAGTGTTGAAGGAGATGGCGCTGGAAGCGGATTAGATGCAAAATGAGAGCACATGCAAGAAAACACAACTAAGCAATGACAATCTTGCTTTTAATCCTGGCTACCTGCCAACTCAGGAAACACAAAGGAAGAAGCTCAGTCAGTGGAGAAGACCGAACAAAGGAGAAACAACATCGAAACAATCAACACCTATGCAGTTGACCCCAAAGAAAAGAGGAGCTACAAACAATGATGCAATCTCTGAAGACTCTCCTAGCAAGAAACAGAAGATCTCTGAACCCAACAATTTTTTGGATGGCGAAGTGGCGGACCCTGCCTACCAGCAGGGCCACCCATCTCAATGAATATTTTAAACTATAATTGTCGGGGTTGGGGAATCCCCTGGCAATTAAGAAAGTGGGGCAATTGCTCCGACATCAAAACGCCCAGATTGATTTTTTCATGGAAACTAAGAAGAAGGAGAATGAATGGGAGTAAGTAATCAGAGAGATGGGATGGGAAAAGGGAAGGGTTGTAGGATCGAGAGGAAGGGCACGCGGTCTTTTGATGGTTTGGCAGCCAGAAATTCAATGGTGGTTAAGTCAAAGTCCACAAACCACATTGATGTTATGATAAATGATGGGGGGCAACCAATGGCAATCAATATACCCTCATGCAAGAGTTTACAACCTCAAAAGGTGTGGATCAGACTATTCTCCCATCTTGTTACAAACAGAACTGGTTAACAACAATATTAGATGGGGTTGGAACTTTCGTTTTGAGCCTTTTTGGAAAAAACATGATGAATGCAAAGAAGCTATCATGGCTAGCTAGACTAAGGGACAAGGGGGTTTCTATCATTAACAAGATCTCATGTTGCAAGGAAAAATTACTCAAGTGGAGCTAGGAGACGTTTGGTGATCTTCGAACCAGAAAGTATAAAGCAGAAAAGGTCCTAAAGCTGTTGGAGAAAAGACAGAAGAATGTTGCGATAATTCTACAAAGAAATGCTGTTGAAAAGGAACTAAATGATACACTAATGCAGGAGGAGATGCTCTGGAAACAAAGATCCAGAGCATATTGGCTACAAGGAGGTGATAAAAACACAAACTTCTTTCATCGGAAAGCCTCTGATAGACGAAATAGAAACACTATAAGCATGTTGGTGGGATGAGGCATGAGTAATAAGGGAGGGACACAGCGAATTGACCACTTGCTTAACTAACCATTTTAAAGCTATTTTTGCTGCACGTAACAGAGTCCCTATAAGCCATATTCTGGAAGCTGTCTCATGCAAAGTTACAATAGAAATGAATGAGGAACTACTAAAGTCATTCACGACAGAGGAAATCTGGAAGCATTGAGGAAAATGGGACCTAACAAGGCCCCAAGGGTTGATGGTATGTCAGCTCTCTTCTTTCAGAAGAACTGGGACATTGTGGGACAAGATGTGACCAATGAACTTCATCACTATCTTAACACAGGCACTTTCCCTCAGGCACTCAATCATATGTTATTGGTTTTGATGCGTAAGAAAAAGATGCTAGCAAACTCAGGGGATTATCGTCCTATAAGCCTATGCAGAATGCTATATAAGATGCTCTCTAAAGTGCTGGCTAATAGACTCTAACTTATCCTAGCCAAGGTGATTACTGAGTTCCGGAGTGATTTTGTTCCCGGAAGGTTAATCACAGTTAATGTTATGGTGGCATTTGGGTGTTTTCACTCAATGAAAGGGAAGACTCAGGGGCAGAAAGGTTTTATGTCAGCCAAATTGGATATCTCTAAAGCATATGAAGGGTGGAATGGGACTTTTTAGAGTCCATCATGAAGAAGTTGGGCTTCAACGACAGATGGGTGGCCATGATCATGACATGTGTTAAGTCTGTTTCCTATTCTATACTGGTTAATGGCCACCATACTGAAACCTTCTTTCCTACTCGAGGGTTGAGACAAGGAGATCCAATTTTCCCCTACTTGTTCTTATTTATAGATGAGGGATTATCTGCTCAAATATCGAAAGCTGAGATAGAAAGAGGGATAGTAGGGATCCAGGTTAAAAGAGGAGCTCCTACCATCTCCCATTTGTTGTTTTCATATGACAATGTCCTATTTACAAAGGCTATGAAACCAAAATGTGACACCTGAGAGCTATCCTGGCCCTCTATGAGCAGGAATCTGGGCAGAAGGTGAACCTAGAGAAATAAAAAATCTCCTTCAACCCTAATGTGGAGGAAGCAAAGAGATAGGAATTGGTTGCCATTCTTGGAATGAAGGTGGTGGCTGTTCACTCTAAATATCTCGGGCTCCCCACTATTGTTGGAAGGTGAAAGAAAGAAGTGTTCAGTTACTTAGTAGACATGGTCAGAAGGAAGGTTAAGCTCCATAAGGGGAAGTTGCTATCTTTTGGAGAGAAGAAGGTTTTAATAAAGGCAGTGGCTCAAGCGCAGATGACTTATGCAATGTAGGTCTTCCTATTACCTTTCTCAGTAACACAAGAAATTCAAAGTCTTGTTTCTAACTTCTGGCAAGGACAGCAAAACTCAGAGCGCAAGACTCATTGGGTTAGTTGGCAGGAGTTGTGTCGTTCTAAAAACAAGGAGACCTTGGTTTCAGGAATTTGCATGAATTCAACTTGGCTCTCCTAGGAAAGCAGCTCTGGAATATAATACAAAATCCTACTTCTCTAGTGGCAAGGATCATGAAAGCCAAGTATTTCCCTTCTCGAGATATCCTGGAAGCAGAGGAAGGATATAATCCTAGCTATGTTTGGAGGAGCATCCTGGCTTCCAAAGGGCTAATGAAGGAAGGATTGCGATGGAGAGTAGGAAATGGTAATAAAGTGGATATTTGACAGGACAAATGGGTTCCTACATCATCAGACTTTCAGTGCACTCTCCAGTTTTCCTATTTGCCTCACACACTTCAGTTAATGAGCTAATGGATACTGAGTCGAGATCATGGAATCATGTATTGCTACAAACTCACTTTCTATCAAGACAGACAAAACATATTGAAAATTCCTATCCCTAGACAACCAGCAGAAGACAAGAGAATTTGGGGGCATGACAAGTCTGGTATCTATACTGTGAGATGGTTTCCCAACAACCTATCAACAGGGAACGGATCTGGAAACTTAGACTCCCTCCCAAAGTAAAAGTGTTTGCGTGGAGATGGTTTCCCAACAACCTACCAACAGGAGCTAATATTCTGAAAAGAACGACTAAAGGGTGCGATGAATGTTCCTTTTGTGGTCCAAGAGTAGACAAAAATCATCTGTTTCATGACTATGGATGGCTCAGGAGACTTTGGCGTCCTAGTTTCCTGAATCTATGTTTCGAGAAGGGTAAGGAACTAACCTGCGAAGAGTGGATGGTGAATCTCCAAGATACTGAATCCGAGGAACAGATAGCTCAATTTCTAGCGGCCCTCTGGTTTATATGGGGAGAATGCAACAGTCAATTGTGGAACAAAAAAAAAGCTGGAAGAATTTGAAAAAATGGGGAAAGCGGATAGATGGTTGACTGAATACCTTGAATACCAGCAAGCAGAATCAGCGATGGAATCCAGACGTGTGGCCCGATGGAAACCTCCAGATACTGCAGCCTACAAAATCAACGTCGACGTGGCGACCTTCGCAAGAGCTGGAACTAGTTTGGGGGTGGTGGTTCGTGACATAAATGGGGTTTTTGTGCTGTGCAGGTGTCAGAAGAAATCGAATTCAATGGGCAGCGGAATTGGCTGAGTTGCAAGCCATTAAATTTGGTTTGGAGATTGCGGTGGAGAGAGGGTTTGTCCCGGGAGAGATTGAATCAGACTGCCTCAAAGCAGTACAACAGATCGAGAAGGGGGAGCCTTTGATGACGGAGGAAGGAGTTGAGAGTGCCGAGGTGAAAGAAATGTTCGGCAATCTCGGTGGTGCAATTGGGATCCAGTTTTCGGGATGGGAAAGTAACCGGGCAGCCCACATTCTAGCCCAAATACAATGTAGGTGGGAAGAAACAGAAGTTTGAGCCTCTAGGCTGCCAATTTTCCTTGTGAACCAATTTATTTATGATTCCTGTAATATTTCTCATTGATGAAATAATACAGGCTTTTCTATATAAAAAAAGACAATAAATGTCTTGTAAATAATCAATGTGGTACAAAACTAATATTAAGTGTAAACGAATTGACCGCACCAACTAAATTGCGATCGAACATGCAGTGTGGTCTAATTGATATGCGGTGGATTTGGATTAATATAGTGCGGTTTGTAATATGGTGCGATGCGTTTTGACCCGCACCGATGCCAACCCCTAGTTTGCGGGAGATGAAGATTTCGTTCGTTCTTGCTTTTCATTGTAGATTAACGTGTTCCTTGGACGCTATTTTTTTTTGGGTTAATCGCTGCTGCATATGAATCGATTCTGCCATCTTGTTCATGGATGATTTGCCATTGTTCCTTCCGGATTAATTGTTATTCTTGATTTCCCCATATGATTAACGTTTGTAAACATATGATGCTCAGCTGAAGTCTGTATTAATGCTTACGAAGTACTTGTCATTACTCATTTGTCAATGGTGCTCCACAAGAGTATTAACAATTTGCAAGTATTCTTCATAATTTTTGTTCTAAACCTTTTTATTTTGTGACCTGATTCATCGGTCATTAATAATATATGTGGTACTAGCGTTATCAATGATTTTGAAGTAGTTATCAATAATTTGTCATAAAATTATTAACCATTAGATCCAGCGTTATCAATTATTAAACATTTATAAGTATATTAAAATCGTTAACAATGATGATACATATCAATAAAAATTAATTTCATAAACATGGAGAACGACAATGTGAATCGATATCGCAAAATGTTAATAATATCACGGGAAGTCATGCGTAAGAAGAAGCCATGATTGGCTAGTTATGAACATGATGTGAAAACTTAAAACATTAGTAAAGATGTTGTAAATCAATGATAATATTATTGAAATCATTAATAATAATATCCATTACTTTAATAATTCATAATTGTTGATAAATAAAATGTAGAAAGTTAAAAGTTGATCTTAAATCATTGCTAACAGTTGAAGCCAATCATTGTTAACGTTTTTGTTTTGGTTTTGAACTAAATACGATATTTTTAACATTTTAAATGGTATTTGACACTTAACACTGAATATGGACTTTATTAATGATTTTTTGTTAGTTTTCAATGAAATTCAATTTCCTTATCAAAGACTTGCTCATTCGTTATTAAAATTTTGCAATATCATCATTAACGACTTGATGTCATTTTTTAATGTTGAAGGCTATCATTGTTCAAGTATAATTTGAGTTTTAAACGAAATACACCATTCATATGAATGTTTTGGATGATATTTTAATACTTAATATTGAGTTCAAATATTATTAATGTTGTGCTTATTTTCAAATAGAATACAATGTTGTTTTCAATGATTTGTTATAGCGTTATGTGTGGGTGTGAATGTTGGTTTGCTTGACGTATATGTTTCACTTCCATGAATTAATTTTTGTTATTGAATAACAGGTGCAGTTTCACAAAAGTGTCAAATCAAGTGGTGTTATTATGATAGCTCAAAATGACAATGGAAAGCGATATCGATTGATAAAAAAATTGTTTAGAAGCCATTGTAATTTGTAAGAGGCCATGACATGAAAACGTATCATAATAAAGATGTTGTAAATCAATGATAATTTTATTCAAACCAATAATGATGATGTGGCATAAATTTAATAATTTTTCAAAAGCATTGATGACAAAAATTCAAATCGTTAATAGTTGATCTAAAATTGTTGATAAAGATTTCGTAAAGCATTGATAAGCATATTAAAATCATTAATAATGATGTGGTATATCAATTTCCATGTTGATAATGTATTGTCTGATGTTAGTAATTTCAACGTTAATTTCGAATTTCCATTTTTAAACGTAAAATATTAATTCCAAATTTTCACTTTTAATTGCATTAAACATTTGTTTATAATACCTTAATTGTCCTTTTGACGGTTAGACATATCTTTTCTCTCTTCTATTTTTTTCGTTTTTGTTTTTTTGTTTTGTTTTTTTTTTTTTTTTTTGCAAGGCAAACCCAAAAGAGCATGGAACAAAGACTCGACACTACGATGAAAGAGCCTGTTAAGCGGGCCACTACTTGAGCAGCTCTGAAGAAACTCTGAGGAGCAAAGACCTAACATCTCCAAGATTGTCCCACCAACGAGGAGTTTCCATTGATATATGGAGTATGTCGTATGACCAGTATTGAGTTACCACAAAAAGCACAATAAAGAAAAGAAAAATACATTAGAATCTTTGACAAAGCATTTTTAAACTTAAGAAACTCCTTAAGGACGAGATCCAAGCTGGTTCAAATGGAATGTAGTTTGTTTATCAATGATCCTTTGATGGATTTGTTTAGTTCATTGCAAACTTATCCAAAATATATTTATAATTTTCTGGAGTAATTTGAGAGAAAATGACCCCATGCCCGGGGTTGGATTTGTTTCCAATGACGGACTATATATAAGATTAGGTTGGAAGTTTGGTACTGATTTTTGGGATATATCGAATATCGTACTGAATTTGTGACTATTTGGTATTACATAATACTGGTTTATTTTTTAGGTATTGAGATTAGAATTTATTTTGGAGTGCTATTCGGGGATTAATAGCACAAATTGTCCTTCACTATTGCAATTTCTCAAACTTATCCATCTACTATTTTGAATTTCAAACTTGCCCTCTACCATGATAAATTCTCAAACATACATTTCTGTTAAATTTCCATCCAAAAACCGTTAAATCTAACCAAACCATTATCTAACTGGCCTGAAATCACAAACCTACCCCAAGTTAATTATAAAAAAGGAAAGAAAAGAAAAAGAAAAATACTTATATTAAAAACCCACCGCCAACCATATCCCTAAAAATCCTCCATAAAAAATCTCTAAGAAAAAAAACTCCACAGATGAACGAAAAATGTAACATCCCGAACCTTTTTCCGACGAAAATATTGTCCTCTTTGGGCCTCGACCCTCACGGTTTTCGACTTGGGGTGTAATTCAAGGTGACTTCCCATAAGGTCCCCATCCTTGTTGTACTCCACACTGAGCACTTTTAACGCATGAGTTCTCACAAGAACTCATCCATTTCACCCCAAAACGCGTCTTGTCAGTTAAGGTCAGTTTCCTACTTATGAACCATGGATCTCTCCTGTGCTTTGTCGATGTGGGATTCTCCTAAGGTGTTACATACACCCCCCCCCCCCCTTGGGACTCAACGCCCTCGTTGAGGTTTGCCCCACCATCGTTCAAGAGGGACGCGGAGGGGCTCTCATACCACTTGTAACATCCCGAACCTTTTCCCGACGAAGATATTGTCGCTTCGGGCCTCGGCCCTCGTGGTTTTCAACTTGGGGTGCAATTCAAGGTGAATTCCCATAAGGTCACCCATCCTTGTTGTACTCCACATTGAGCACGTTTAACTTCGGAGTTCTCACAAGAACTCCTCCATTTCAGCCCAAAATGCGTCTTACCAGTTAAGACCGGTTTCCTACTTATGAACCATGGATCTCTCCTGTGCTTTGTCGATGTGGGATGCGCCTAAGGTATTACAAAAAAACCCCACAGATGAAAAAAAAACCACGGAAAAAAAATCCTTCATAAAAGAAATATTCTTAAACAAAAAAAAGTCTCCATTCTCCTTATCCATATCCTAGCTCTAGACAAACTCAAAACTCTTTTTTTACAACAAATTCAAGACTCTTTGCTTAGTCATTTTGTCCTAAATTAAACAATTAAATCTAATTTATATATTTAATTATTAATTGCAAAGGTAATCAATTTCTTATATGGTAATATCGATTAGGATACCGAAATACCGATTGTGATACCGAAATACCGATTAGGGTACCGAAATATTTTGGGATTGGGGTACCGAACTTATATAGGGATTGAGATTGAGATTGATTGTAGGTTGTAATTCAATATTCGAGATTTCGATATTTGTAATTGGAACACTGATACCATACCGATTTCCACCTCCTCCACGTCCAGGTTATGCATGAATAATTGAATATGAACCAGTTTGATCCAAACCTCACTTAGAAGCACCCAATTTTTAAAACACTAATTGTGAATACATTTTTTTTTATCAGTTGATTTTATTAAAAGGGCTCATTCCGATTAAGTTGTGTTGTGCAATTGTACCAACACTCATGTATCGGATTCTATAAAAACTTTTTAAGTTACGTGTTTCAGATGAGAATAGTACTGAATGGAACAATCTACAAAACTAAAATCTCAACTACCGTGCTAAAATGGAAAATCATAGGATTCTGTTCTCTTTCGGAATAGATTCCCCCAATAGACAAGACAACTATTTGATTGCATAATTGACAACCCTGCTGTTCCCATGGGACAATACATGAAACGATCGCAAACTAAAGCCTATACATATAGCACGTAATGCATTATTATCCCTAGCTATATTTGACTTGAACTTGAACCTGAACGTGTGATGGGAATAGTTAATAGTTTCAATATTATCTTCACTTCGAATAATCAAACTAATTAATACGGACATGCACAACCACTAATAGGGGCATACAAAATAATTATTATTAATCTTCCATTTAAGGTCAAAACTCCCAGACCCAAAGATCCAAGATTCGATTATTTATAAGAAATACATACACTTTCGTCACAGCTAACTTGCTAGCTAGCTCGCAACTCGCAAGAGCCCATTAGGACAGGATACTATATATTGTTTGTTTGACTGGTCTAACTATGATAAAAACATTATATTATTTATAGGCGCCCATGGGAATGGGCTGGAATACATAAGGCCTATATATATAGCTAGCTACTAGTATGGAACATGATGATGAATGACTTGAGGATTGTGACGATCCAACTGGCTAGCTACTCTGGTGTGTCCATGTGCCCAATTATACTATTCTATACTAGCATTTGGCCTTTGGAGTTTTACGTTCCTTCTCGAGCTATCATAAGCACAAATTTATTTTACCAAGCCCAACAACTCGACCCGAATACGTACTGTTCAGAATCAACAACTTTGGGCCGGCTGAAACCACATATATACGATGATAGATTGATAGTATTTTCACCAATCAATTATAGTACTCCAACATATTGGAGTTTCTCCCTCTGTTATTAGAAAGAAATGATGTTTTAATTTAGAGTAAATACAATATATTAGTTAAAATTATTAAACAGCGGAAAATTATAGCCATAATTATCGAAATACAAATTATTAGTCAACCGTTATGACTACGCTTTTACGATGCTAAGCTGGCTCCCACGTGACAGTCATCATATCATATTTTTTACGATGCTTACATGGCCTTCTCCGTTAAAAATTTGAAAATAGTAACAGGCTGTTAGCCAAATCTTAATTATGGCTAATAATTTGTATTTCGATAGTTGTGTGTACTTTGAAATATCTTCCTCTTCAAGCATGCGTGGAACTCTTTACACCTTCAATAACCATAGCTCTAATATGTAAGCCAAGTAATGACTTCTCCTTCCTTTCTTTCTTTTTTTGGTTATGATCAAGTCGTATATATCCTCCTCCAAGCTTGTGAATGTTTCATCACAACATAACTAATTAGTACACGCAGTGCCTAACTATAAAGCTCTGATTTGTCACTCCTGGGTGTAGCTGCAGGTGGTATGGGTTTTCGTATTTTGTATAAACAGCCCACGTGAAGGGACGGTCATAACTCGAAATGGCCGTCGTCGTGGGGGAACGCAAGACAAGGGAAGAGAGGAGAGCCCTCCACTCCATTCCCTATCTTTAGCGGCAACTTGTTTGTTGAAATTGGGCACCATTTTTGGGGGCACTGACCGTCTTCATCTTTGCCCATTCCCCCCTAGGCCCGTACTACGTATATACATGTATAGTATAGATATTTTGTATTTATGTACTTTCTTCGTTGCATTCATATACATGTATTACAAGACAGCGCATGCCCTATCCGACATCGACATGCATGCATGATCGGTCAACGGTCGTCCAAATCCGATTTGGTTGCATTGCTAGCTAATACATTTGTGTTGGTGTTGTTCAAGTCCAGGGAGTATGGTACGTTCATATCTCCCACGACTAGGGCTAGGGCTACTTGTTTTCTTGTTGTTTTTTTTATTACTATGATGAATGCCCCACAAATATAATTCATGAAAACTAAGGGTTGTTTTGGAAGTTGTGATTGTTAAATGGATGTATTGTTGTGAATACATGTATAATATTATACATGTATTGTCGAATTTGATGCATTGTAGAATACAATGTTTGGTATGTCTGATTGTTTATGTCACATCAGTTAAAAGCTGAGACAAAACAATCTCAACTCAACTATCTCAACAATCACAACGAAAAATTGAGATATAACAATCACTCATTTTGAGTGATAGTTTCTGTCACATCACAGACACAATCCATGCATTGTTTCTGATAAAAAAACAAAAAAAATGATGCATTCTAGACAATACATGTATAGTAACAATCTCAACAAAACAATCGCAACTACCAAACGACCCCTAAGTGAGAGAGTCGAGCTTACAACGTAATTATTTTACTGGTGGTCACCAAGTAACTTTGTTCCATAACAATACTCGTTTATTCGTGAACAAAATTACTAGCAACTGGGCAACAACAAAAATACACTAGCAACATCAACTTATCTTGAAAAGTTCATGCAATAGGTGTCAATAGGGAGGGTTCGAGCTGGGTTCAATCGAGTTGCAGGTTAGTTGGGTTGCAGGTTCGTCGGGTTCAGGTACAAACGGATTGCGGGTTAGTCGGGTTGCGGGTTCATCGGGTTCGGGTTCAATCGGGTTGCAGGCAAATCGGATTGCAGGTTCATCAGGTTTTGGGTTGGGTGGGTTGCGGGCGGATTGAGTTACGGGTTGTTCGGGTCAGCGCATCGAGTAACTTACTCAGTACTCGTTACCAACTTAACCATTTTATTACACTAATTTAAAATATTGATCTCAATTTTTAACCACTTTTTTCCTACCCCGTATATATACTTGATTAAAAAAAAAACACTAGTCAAAATGTTGAATCAATTTGTATGACTTGCAAACTTGTTATGTAATTAATCATAATTGGTAAAATACACTAGCTAATGGTAATGCTGATATCATCATTTGCAACCAAAAGACACCATTAATTGTTTACTTGGTATTTTAGTATTATTTCAGTAGTAATTGGATTACAGTGTCTCATATAGTATAACCATACAAATCTGATATTTGGCAAAAGCAGAGTGGTAAAAAGAGTTATTTCAAAATAACTCAATTCCGAAATAACTTCAGTAAATTGTTGCCAAACGAGTTATTTGTAAAATTGTTCGAATTACCCTAAAAATAGAACTATTAAAGCTTAAATTGTTCATATCAAATTTTATTAAAGAACTTAGTGTTCAAGTGCACTTCATGTTTCAATTTTTGTAATTTTCTTAAAATACACAATATCAAGTGAGTTTCATATTTTTTAAATTCCCTATATGAAATGAACAAATAATTTTACCTAGGTTTAGAATGAAAAACTTTATTTTGAAAAACTATGTATTATATAATATAATAATTATTCATATGAATTAGGTGAAGTTCGGGTTGAGTCGGTCGTGTTACGGGTTAGTCGGGTTAGGATCATTCGGGTTTGGGTTACTCGGGTTGCGGGGCAGTCGGGTTGCGGGTTAGTCGGGTTGCAGGCCAATTGGGTTGTGGGCCGGGCGGGTTACGAGTTGTTGACTTTTAGTCAATTCGGGTTGCGATCGGGTTAATCGGGCGGGTTAGTCGGATCGGGTTCTGTTTTGACACCTATATGCATGTTTGCTGAGGTGTTTCAAGTTATGCAATGATAGTCGGCACTAGCTAGCTAATAGCTGCGATTAAGTCTATAAGATAAGAGTTGATGGGCGCATGTTCAAAGTTTCTACACACAAAAAAAAAAAAAATTTATATCAAATTATAGAATAACATGAAAGCTGCTACATCATAAGACAATTATAGAATTACAAACAAGCATAGCAGTTTCCAAATCTTCGGAAGAACAATCACTCCAATAACTCCTCATGTATGCTTCAAAATTTGTACTCATTTAATTCTATTACCAAGAAACATATTCATTAACATTGGACGTCTTTAACCAAATACGCCGATTGCACTAACAATGTTTCGTGCGGTCCAGAAGTCAGAAGCGCTCTATCGTTTGCAAAAAGTGATGGATAGTTTCCTCCACATCAAGGCAACTTGTGAGAAAGGTTTAACCTAGTTGCTGCTAGGGTTTCACATGAGTAAGAACGAGAGAGGATTTTAGGAGAAATGGCAAACCGCCTTTTCCATTTTCACTGTTTCATATATATATAGATCATAGCAAAGCAATTGACATAGCAACTAACACTGTACTCACGGCTAACTCTAACTAACAATTAAACTAACCAATCTTAAGTGGGTAAGTACGGATTAATTACAATGTAAGGAAGAAGGCAGACGAAAAACGACGACGTTCTTCTTTATTTATGTTGATGTTGTCTTCGGAGATGGGTCTTGAAAGGAAGCCCGACTTCCCGTTAGACAACCCGAAAGCCCATTGTCTTCGTTCCTCCATTAACAGAGTTGCAGTTTTACCATCTTCATCATTAAGCTCTGCACCTCTGCTTCACATGCCCCCTCAAGAAGGAGAGTACATGTCATGTACTCCTAGTTTGATCAACAAAGAATGAAATCGATCTATATATAAGGCCTTGGTAAAAAAATCAACCAACGAATGCTTTGGCTTCAAATGATTAAGGGTCAACAAACCAGATTTCAATCTTTCATGGATAACATGGCAATCCACTTCGATGTGCTTCATACGTTTGTGAAATACTGAATTTTCAGCAATGTAAATTGTTGATTGATTGTAACAAAACATCATGACAGGTTCTGGATGCTTAATTCCAAAGAACTCTAAGATTAATTTCAACCACTGTACCTCGCACGACAACTGAGCCAATCCGAATAACTATAGCCACTAATTTGCAAGCTGGTACAAAGGAAAACAATTAACCTTGACTTGGAGATCTCTTAATATATCTCAAGATTCTCTGTAAGGCCTTCAGGTGTGTGGTAGTTGGAGAATCCCGAAACTTACTAAGTTGTTGCACTAGAAAGCAAATGTCAGGTTTGGTGGTTGTAAGATATTGCAATTGTCCCAACAAATGCCTGAAAACTGAACCATCTTCTAACTTGACTCCATCTTAAGAAGATAAGGTTGTCTTCATGCTCATAAACATTTTAACATGCTTACATTCAAGCAAATCTACATCTTTTAACATTTCCAAACATAACTTCCTTTGGTATAAAGAGATGCTTGCATTATTCCTGGCTATCTCCAATCCAATGGAGTACTTTAGAGTACCCAAATTGTTAACCTTAAATCCTTTCTACAACTGCTGCTTGACCAATTGGATGTCATCCAAGTTAGGACCAGCTAATATATTGTAATCAACATACACCACAACAATGATGCTGGTACACTTAAACAAACTGTAATCCTCATAGGATTGCTTGAAACACAATTTGTAAAGAATTTTGAAAGCTTGAGATACCACTGTCGGGTAGCTTGCTTCAAGTCATATAGGGATTGTTCTATCTACAAACCTTGCCCTACAGGTGACTTATTTCTCTCAAACCTGGAGGTAACTCCATATAAATCTCTTCCTCTAAGTCACCATGCAGGAAAGCGTTGCTAACATACATTTGATGTAGGTGCCATTGTTTGACTGCTGCAATGGCAAGAAGCAACTTGACATAACTCATTTTAGCCACAAAGGAAAAAGTATCAACATAGTCAACACGATAAATCAGAGTGTACCACGTTGCAACCACACATGCTTTAAACTTTTCCACATCACCTATAGAAAGAAATTTAGTCTTGTAAACCCATTTAATGGCAACAATTTTAACACCAGGTGACCTAGGAACAATATCCCAAGTTTTGTTTGCCTCTAGAGCGGAAGTTTCATTCTTCATAGCTTGTTGCCACCAAGAATGCTTAGTATCCTGGAAGTAGCTTTTAGGAACTATGGAAAGAGAAATTCTATGGAAAAAAACTTTGATGAGAAAGTGAAAGGTGGGAATAGGAGATACTAGTAGCCAATGGATATAGAAGCTTGGAATCAAAGTAACAAGCAGATTGGCAAAGAAAAGAAGTATGAAAGTACTTGAGATGAAAAGGAAGTTTGGTAGTTCGAGGTGGTTTTCTAAGAGTAATAAGGACAGTATCAGGAGAGCTAGGAGGAGAAGAACCTTTCGAGGCAGTGAAAGAAGGAGAGGAATGAGTGTAAATAGGGTCAGCAATCTCATGAGTGTTGTGATCAGGAGGTAAATGATAGGAAGAAGTACGTGGATAAGAAGGTTGAGGATCGTCATTCTCAACTGAAACAAAGGGAAGTGAAGAAAGGTGTTGATCAAGACAAGAAGAAGGAGAATTGTTGGAAGAAGAACTACTTGCAGTTTGTAAGAAGGGAAAAACTTCCTCATTGAAATGAACATCTCGATTGGTGAAGACACTTTGATTCTCCAAAGAATATAACTTGTACCCCTTGACACCAAAACTATATCCTAGGAATACATACATAGTTGCTCGAGGTGCAAGTTTTGGTTTTTTTACTGCAACAACAGTTGCATAATCAAGATATCCAAAGACCTCGAGTTTACTATAAGCAGGGGGATACCATATAAACATTCAAATGGTGGCTTTTCACCTATATGTACAGGGATCTTGTTGATTAAATAAGCAGCATGAATGAGAAAGTAACTACATAAGCTATTAGGGAGTCCTGACTGAAATTTCACATTCAGACTTAATAGGAGAAACAATCTCATTACATTATTTATTTACTACTTATAATCTAGTAAAGGAAAGATTTCCAGATCTATTGTGCCACAAGCTGGTATTTTCACTGGTGCTCACTCCAAGGATAAGTAGTTTGCAATTCTCTCTCTGCCATTAGTGTCTCCAAGCAGGTATAGTCCTCTATCTACCAGGATTAAAACAATCCTCTATTGAGAGATGAGGTCCTGAATGGAGCATAAAGATGATTGAAAGAGAAGTGAGAATGGACTATTTTTAATAAGTTGGATGACTGAAATGAGATTGTAAGAGAAGGATGGAACTAAAAGAATTTTTTTTATAATGATGATAATATTAAAGATAAAGAAAGCAGAGGGTCCAAAAAAACAACACCTTGAGTTCAAAAGAGCCGAACTGCAAGAAAGGCATAAAAACATAACAAGAAAAGCAAAAAATAGAGGCACAACTTACCACCTAGACAGATCAGACCGTCCCTAGAGGAAGCGGAAACTCAGAAAATAGTGAGGAGAGTTGACTAGGTGGAGCACACCACCCCTGAGAGCAAAAAAAAAAAAAAAAAATTGAGCAAAAGCACAAATCACCAAACAAAGCGGCCACCCAAAAGCAACAACACGACGTCGAGACCTAAAACGCAGCGCATTCTGAGATGGACAACATCTGCAAAACGATGATCGAAATTGCTTGTTAAACATGTTGAAGAAGAGTCTGCGTCCAATGTGCAACTTGACCTCGAACAGCTTTACCCCTGGCAACAATCCAACCTAAAATAGCCTTGACCACTCTTCGTGCATTAACTTCCAGAGATGTCGAAACATTGTTAAATATCCTTTTATTGTGTTCCAACCAAATGTACCATGTAAGTGCATGAGGAGCGTTGTAATTGAACCAACCATCCATGGTATCAGGGACAATAGCCGACCAATCCTTGATGAAGGTTTTGAGTTCAACGTCTCCAGGAAAGATGACAGTCCTACAGCCTCTCTGCAACATGTTCCATATTTTTCTGGTGTAGCTGCATTTGACGAAAAGATGATTACTTGTTTCTTCCTCCTTACAGCAAAGCTTACAGCAATTCGCAAAAGACCATCCATTGTAGCATATCTTGTGTCAGCACCTTCCTGTCAGAGAGTATCCACATGAAGTAACAAATCTTCGCAGGTACGATCTTCCTCCAAATTGAGTCTAAGGGGTAGTTCGAGATGCCTGGGAACCTGTCATTGACGAGTGACCTATACATGGAGTAACTGAGAAAACATCCTTCAGATTGGGCCGCCAAACTAATCTGTAAGGATTGTTAGCTCCACACTGAAATTCAAATGAATGGAGATAATTAATCAAGCTCACCCTCTTCCTTTGAGCCCCTCTCTCAAATGAAATTTGATATCTAAATCAACCACAATACCATCACTTGAGAGTTTCACGATGTCACTGATCCTGACTTCCTGTTGTGAGGCAACAGCAATCCGGAGGATTCGCTCCTCCACCAGGGTCGATATGGACAAATTTCCAAAATAGTTTGTATTCACGAGTAACATTCGCCCAAACCGAGCTTGAGTAGCGACCTCTGATATAGCCTGTTTGCCATTGGGAAGTTCTGTTTGAATACTTTATATCGATAAGGGACCTCCACCAATTGTTACTGCTCACTGCATATTTCCACAACCACTTACACAACATTTCACTATTGAAAGATGCATGATCAACAATACCCAAACCGCCTATGTCCTTTGGAACCCTACATAGCTTCCTTTCAACCAAAGGAATCTTCTTTTATCCTCTGTACCACTCCAAATGAAATTCCATTGCATTTTCTCTAAATTGGATAACACTTTCTTTGGGGATTTGAAAAGCAAGAAGTTGTAAACATAGAGGCTTGAAAGGAAATATTTGTTAAGAACCAGTCTCCCACCAAAAGAGATACCTGGAACTCCATCTTTCTAATCTCCTTTGATAATTATTCACAATTGGCTACCAGAAGGTGCTGCAATTCAGCTTTTCCCCAAGAGGATACGAAAGATACTTTGGTGGGTTCCTTCTCCATTTACACCAATGATGTCAGCATAGAACTCGGGATCAGGGACGTCATCGACAATATACAGAACCGTCTTTTCAAGATTAATCTTTAAACCTGTCGTAGCCTAAAAGCACGCTAGAGTAGTAGTGATATACGAGAAATGTTCATGAGAGACATCACAAAAGATGAGAGTATCATCATCAAAAAGGAGATGAGTGATTTCCCCATCGTGTCCAACCTCATTCATATAGAAGCCCTCAAATTTACCCTCTTCCTTTAGTTTTGACAACATAAACGACAGGACATCCATGCTTGGAACAAATAGCAATGGAGAGAGTGGATCCCTTGACGGAGACCTTTCTGTTCTACGAAGAAACCTTTCGATTCACTATTGATCGAAATGGACAGATTATGGGAATTTTGGATCCACTTCATCCATTTCTCCTAAAAACCCAGCCTAGAAAGAACTTTGAGGAGACAACCTCAATTCACATTATCGAACGCCGATATCCAATTTCAGCCTGAGCCCGGGTTTCCTACTTCTCCTGTATTATCGACTAATTCATTGGCGAGTAACCCAACTTCAGAAATATGCTTTCCAAGCACCGAAGCCTGCTAGAAATCGGATACCAAGGATGGGAGAAAATGGTTGAGTCTTCTTGACAACACCTTGCAGATAAGTTTGCTAACACTTCCCATAAGACCAATAGGTATGAGATCTTTTATCTCCTCCGTTACATCTTTCTTGGGCATCAAGCAAATAAAAGAGTGTGTCATGTATCTCGAGAGAAATCTATTGTCATGGAACTCTTTGAAAGCAGCTAGGACATTCGTACTTACAACACTCCAACATTTTTTATAAGACATCCATACTTACAACACTCGGAGCCTTAGAGCCATCATAATCCTTCTGACTATCCCAAATTTCTTTGTCAGAGAAGGGTGCCTTGAGTGTAACAGCCTCATTAACAACTAGCTGTCTTATCACATAATTGCGAGGAAATGACCGAATTTGAATGTCTTCCAAAAAGAGGTTCTCATATTATCCAACAATGCCCTAAGCAACCTCGTCTCTGTCATTCACCACTTGTCCATTGATATTGATCTGTCATATAAAGTTTAGTTTTCTCCTTAAATTAGCCATTTAGTGAAAGAAATTGGTATTTTGATCACCTTGTTTGAGACAAATATCCCTAGATTTTTGCCTACAACAAATTTCCTACAAATATAACGCCTTCCTTAATTCCAACTTCTTCTCGACTTGTCTTGTAGCTTTGATATTAGTCAAAGAGTGCGTTTCTTCAATTAGATTTATTTCATGAATCTCTTTCAGAAGACGTTATCCCACATGAAAGCTTAACAATGCCTAAGTGTGTAACTGGTGTCTGTTGACCATTTGGCAAAGTGACTGACATGTTCTTAACTGCTCTAAAGAACAGATTATAGAGCAAATGATATGATCACTATCCAGGGTCGAAAACCCATAAATTGTCATTATATTTGTTTCTCGAGGTGAATATAATAGCAGTACATGTCATTGAAGTAACTTTGGCATTCACAGAGTGTGGTTGAGAACTATTGTGTGGAGCTAATGGCTTAAGAAGTGCCTTGAGTCTAACTAACTCTTCAATAGTTAAGCTAGAAAAAGTTGAGGGGGGGGGGGGATAAGAATCATACTGATGGAGTGGACTAGTGGAGTTGTATGAATTAACTCCTCCTAAAGAACTACCCTCCTACCCGGTCACAATAATGGAACCTGCAGAGCCTCTTCCTCTTCGTGCATTGGAGCTTGAATTTCCAGGATTGTTACCCAATAGTCCATTCTTCCTTTTTTATTCCTAGCGATCCTCCTAGACATGGTTATTGACTCACTAAAACACAACACAAAACTAAGGCCAAGTGTAGTGAGTTGTTCAAAAGCAAAGTAATCAGAAAGCAGGAAATGTCCTGGTTTTAAAGCGACTAAAGGTCATCCAGATATGAGTCCCCCTAGTATGCAGTTAGTTCAGATTATATGCTCTCAATTTACTCCGATTGATAGATATACTGCGGAAAGTTATTGACAAGTCTGGAATCTCTACTAAAGTAATCAAGACCCTGTCAGTTTGAATACCTGGCGGGTGACTAACCTCCACCGGCATAAACTAACCTAGACAATAACACGCCAAACTTCCTCTACTGACTTTAATTCCAGTACAGAGCAGTATCAATTTTACGATTAAAGCAATCGATTCATTACTTCCAATTTAAGGTTGCTCTATTAACCTATGTAGAGACTATTGTTCTAGGTTAAAGCAAAAATCACAAAATTTCGATCAAGACTTATCCAATTCTGATTAATGCCTCAATTGAATATATCGAATCAATCATTCACAAACGCAGTTCATACAACCATTCCTAACATACAAAACTAGGGTTCTTCATACCCAGATGAAAAGGGAGTTTAATCCATGGAGAGAAGGGAAAACACCAAGTTTGGAAGAGATATGATCATGTGTTGAATGAAAATCTTCTACAAGCTAGAAATTGGCACCTATGGTGAAAGATCGAGCTCCAATGTCCTTAGATCGCTCAAATCCACTCCCAAGATGTTCTTCGTCACTTTCTCTCTCTAGAGTTCTATTTCTGTTCTTTAGAACTCAAAAATCCGGATCCTTTGCAATCTGCCCGAGCTGGGCTTTTAAAGGCTGGAGATTTGCGAGTTACGACCAGAGTTAAGGCCGTTACTCTCTTGCCCAGCCCGTAACTTCCTGTAAAACGACGATACTTCAAGCACTCCATAAACCAAGAGTTACGGCTCCAAAGGGGTAGTTATGGTTGAGACTGTAACTTTAAAAACGCCTCTGGGACCTTTAGCCTCGCTTCCCCAGAGTAACGGGTGTAGACGAGAAGTTACGGTCTAGACCGTAACTTCCAAGGTCTGGCCGTAACTATAAAAGTTCTTCTGGATCCCTGGCTTTTGCTCCTCCAAAGTTACGGGCGTCATAGGGAAGTTACGGTCTAGACCGTAACTTTCAAGGTATAGTCATAACTTTTCCCTACTCTCTGCCCGTTTGCTCCAAAATGTCCAAAAACTTGCTCCTTCGTACCCATTCACATACTAGGACCTAGTGGCGGAGCCACTGCATACTAAGGTGGGTCCCGGGACCCACCTTGGTTTGGGAGAAAATATGTACGCTTAAGTAATAAGGATTAAAAATCGTACCAAAAGTTATATCGGACAAGTCAATGGTAGGATATTTTATGTTGAAAACGTGGTTTAATCGTGGTTTAACCATTTCAGGTTTATTCATTATATATCGAGCAAAACTTTCTTTTGTTGAAACTCGCTAGATTCTTTTTATCCTAATAATAAATTCAATATATCAGATTTTAAACCTCAACTAGATTATTATATGTACACTTTGATGTGAATATAGGCTAGCTATTGTCTAAAACTATATAGAATTAGGAGTTATTTTTTGAATCATGGTAATTGAAAGAAGTAACTTATTGTTGTTGCTAACTAAGGCTCCACTGCAAGTATTGAAATGACATTTTCAATGAGCCACGTGACAACACTCTTTGGTATCTAATGGGTGACATAATCATGAATGATTATTTTATAAGGTATATTGACATCGATATCATATGAATGCAAGTAATATATGAGAACACATTATGGGGCACTGCAATGACTCAAATTTTCTTGCAATATAAAAAAAAATTCAGACCCACCTTACATAAAATCTTGGCTACGCCACTGCTAAGACCTGAAACATCATAAACCAACACAATCTAGCGTAAAATAGGTTATGAGAGCGAGAAAGCGAGCTCAAACAATCAAGAAATGATGGCAAAAACATGTCTAAAGATGGTGTTATAAGTTATCTTTCCTACAATAATGACAGAACATACCAGTTTGTGATGTCTCTGACTGGCTTTTATCCCGCGGTTGATTTTATGGTCACCTGGATGCTGCAAGAGAAGTTGCCAAACCAACAGATTCTTCAACTTTTCATGGATTTGCATTAGCTCCATTGAGATGTCTCAACAAATCTGTACACACTGTCCAAATCTGGAAGAGGTCCAACATGAGCATTTGTATCGTAAGTCATAATCTGCTAATACTTTTCATTCAAACCCAACAAAAACCTTATGACTTTGCCCCTCTCTTGATACCTCATCACTGTATCATAAGTGCGAGAAGGGAAATCACAGTATGAAATGGGTAGATAACTTTGATGTTCATCCCATAAGAGCTTTTGAGAAGTTTGATACTGCCTAATTGTGAGATTTTCTTCATTTGCAAAATCTATTTTCTCTTGTAGATTTGCAATTCGAACTAAGTCTCCTTGACTAAACTTGGATTTCAGATAATTTCCAAGTCTCAACAACAACTTTGATGTTCCTTAAGCTCGAAACAATATCCTAAAAGACATAGGTTCTAATCCAGCATACAACAGTTCAATTCACTCGATCTCATGTTCTATAGGAACGATCAAATAGAGGCGGTACTTGAATCGTGCCCAAGGACGAAACCTAGTTTTTTTGGTGAGGAGGGCGACCTCCATTGACTCACTCCAAAGAAAGTAATTATCATCATTGAGCTTGAATCCTATCACATACAGGAAGGAGTTGTCGTTCTGTGCAAGATAGAACGAATTTGAGTAAGGATCCTCATAGCAGGTCAAAGGGTGTTGTCCTTCCTTTTTCTTGTTGTTGGAGCTATTACAGTCCGCCATGTTTGGGTTTCAGCGAGAATGAAGATCGATTACTAGAACGAACAAATCAGTAGTCAACTAAACTTTGATACCATGAGAAAGCTTTAACCTAGCTACTATTAGGGTTTCACACAAGAGTAAGAACGAGAGAGGATTTTGGGGAAATGGGAGAATGCCTTTTCCATTTTCACTATTTCATATATATATATATGTGAAAATTTTCACTATTTTCACAATTACATAGTAGTTAACACTGTACGTTTGTACTAATTTCTAACGGCTAACTCTAACTAACATAGGAAAATTTTACACTGCCAAGTAGCTAAGCACGGATTAATTATAATGTAAGGAAGAAGGCAGACGAAAACGACGACGTTCTTCTTTATTTATTATGTTGTTGTCTTCGGAGCTCGGTCGGATGAAAGGAAGCCCGACTTTCCCTTGGACAACCCGAAATCCCATTGTCTTCGTTCATCTATTAGCAGAGTTACAGTTTCACCATCTTCGTCATTCAGCTCTGCATCTCTGCTTCACATAAGTGATCGTAACAAAATCGTTATTTTGTTATGAGATATAATTTTATCATAGTAATTTAACTGAAAATCAATTAAGCCGGATTAGTTAATGATTAGAAATAATTACCACCCACATAGATATGGTAATTAATTAAGATCAGGGGGAGTAGTTGAGGAGTGCTGGGGGGACAAGAGCCCTTATCATCACTCCTGCAAATAACATGGAAAGATCCCTAGACAAAGGGCAGCACCAAATTGAGGGGCCAATAGGGTCGTCGACGATAAGAAGTAATTTGGAAAATATCATTATATTATATATAATGAACCCTAAAAAGAATAATGATGGTGCAGAGGGAAAGATGGAATGGCATAACATAACGTTAGCCACTGGGGGCTTTAATTTGGTTAATGCTTTGGTTGGTTTGGTGCAGAACTGGGGGAGGGAGGGATTGGCATGCACGTCTTGTAGTAGTAGTAGTAGTAGTAGTGGTACTTTGTTGCATCTGCATGTGCTCTGCCTTTTCTCACTCACAAATACAGTCACATGCATCATGTCTAGTCTAATATTTGTTTTCTTGGTTTTGATTCTGTCAACAAAGGAAAACCACATGTAAGTTAGCTGCGATTGACCATTTTTTTTTATATATACGTGGACAAGACATAATAACAATTGTGGTAGTGATGATGATCAGTCGATCATGTGTACATATACTTTGTACTTTCCATGTACCATGAATGGTCCATATATACATGGATGGGTCTTTTTCTCTTTGTATACTTCCTTCTTTTGTGTTTTGCAAGAATAATAAAATACAACTAAGGAGAATAGAGGAGAAAGACTTAATTTCTAAGTATAAAAGGTCATCGAGATATGCCTCAAGAATACTACTTTTTCCCTTTTTTTGTCAAATAGCTAGGCTAGTCATGTCCCTGCAAATTATATCTAAATTTGGACACTTGTTATGATAAGTTGTGTCAAATACACCTATTTTGATTTGTTTTTATTTTTTCTTTATTGTACAACGACTTCTAATATATTAAAATATAACGTGAGTCGAGCGAGGGTGAGTGAAATGATCTCTATAGGCGGAAGTGAAGTGCTATTGAGTCTTGTGTGTGATTATCAACCTGTTGGAAGGGTTGTGAGCATCCTATGTGATTCTCCAGTTGAATGAGTATGTTTCTATTTTCGTCTTCAATTCAAAGCTCAATCGATAATTGCTCTAATCTCGATTCTTTTGAAGACAAAACTTACTACATATCAAATTGTACTTGTGATAAAAAGTACGAGGCACACTCTCCAAGTAGGGCATCGAGAAATTTGCCAATTGCCATAACCAGTGGATAGTTAAGATAGATTTGGTTATCTATGAATCTATGTTTGAAGCTAAAAGTTGGGGATGGGTTACGGTCACAACTACTGGCCACTAGCTCTGGACTGGTAGTGGTACCAGTGGTAGTGGTAGCATACCACTAGCGCACTAACGGAGTGAGAATTTTTTTCAGGTGGCCGGAGCGAGTCTGATTCAAGGATTACGCCAGAGAAAGTCTGTCGGTCGGAAAGTTAGCCGGTCGGAGTAGAGTGGCTGCTAGAAAAGGAAGAGAGATAGAAAGAGAGAGTTGTATTTATTGTAGAATTTAAATTAATAAAAATAGCATGTATTTAATATTGGTTTTTAATTCTCAATTTGTAATTAATACAAAAAAATTAATTAATGAGTTTGTTTTTTTTTTCATGCCCAAAATACCGTTGTTTGTGAATCTCACAACCCGCTTAAGGGAAGTGACCATATCCCACCCCTAAAAGTCGCTATTAAATAATAAACATCCATATATGAGAAATTCTCTCACAATTACAGAATGTTAACAACTTGAAACAACCCAAATTAAATCGGTTAGCATAATTTAAGCATGAATCAACAAATATACAAATGGTATTTTACTTAATTAATTATGAAGACCCAATGATAACTACCACTTAATTAGACAATCTCATCAAATTCTAAATTTGACGATCACAGCATAGGACACACATTATTACAAATGTGACTCATAAATTAGAATAATAACAAATGAAAACGTATGATATGATCAAACCTAAATCAACAATATGTCTAATTTATGGGGGCCCAATGGAAGGGCAAATGTCTAGGATCAGGTGGACAATTACTTATCACCCCCACCATGTTCCACACTCAAGGAAATAATAGCTTCAACCAATTAATTGTTTCTTTTTTTTTATCAATTTATTTGTGTAATAAGTTGATTTAATACACTTCCGAGCACATGACCTTGTGCACCATTTTGCAAGCTAAGCAGCCAAAAATACCGTTTGGTCAAATTGAAATGACTTTGCATTGTAATCGTTAAATAAACGATCAATATGATGTATGAAACCATGCCGAGAAATCATATAAAATAATAGGTTGGATCCTACAGAAGTGGAATTCAATGGTACAATTAGGACCATATTATCAATATAGTACTTTTGTCAAAAAGTGAATACTGCATGGGTCGCTATTCGCTAATTAAATTGTTATAATGTGTCGTCATATAAAAAAAATTCGACATATTTGTATATTGTATAGAAGTAAATGATATCGTAGATGGTTATCGGATCGGACCGGAGTGGTCAGGTTTGCTATGCCTTCCATACCATTTCATGATGATGAATAAAAACAAGGACCAAGGAATTATATGAAACAAGAATAAACAAAAGAGGCTTCTTTCTTCTTGGCAAGACTACTCTTTTCCCTTTCTTGGACCTCCCATTAATACGTACCTTGATTTCATACATACTTAACCGAACTTCAATGTGGATGGTATACGTAGTGAGAACGATGTTTAGTTGGCTGATTAACTTCCCACTCCTTCCGTTCCTTTTCCCTTCTTTCTTGTCAATTTCTTATTCATCACCAAATTCCATGCCCCATACTTTCGGGACCCAATTCAATTCTTCCATACAGTAACTTCCATCTAAAAGTATTTAACAACTTTAGGAGTCTTTTGTTTCATAGATTTATAAAATAAAGATTTTAGTTAAAACCTGAATTTTTCAAAATCATAGATATATAATGGAAGTGTCCCATTTGGTTTTTAGTAAAAATCATCTTTTCCTTGTTGGATTTTATGATGGATTTGACATTGTCATATTTGTGGTTGTATTAGAAATTTACCTTAGTGCCCTTGTTGAGAATTATATATTTTTATATTATAATTTTTGGTATAAAGCAATTTTCATCCAATAGTTTCGTCACACTATCACAATCGGAACAAATGAAAATAATTAATCAATAACAACTTCATATTATACGCACAATTAGACAATTCCCTAAGGTTTTCAAAGTTGCAAATTATGCTTTGGAATTAATCATGTAGTGCTTGCGTGCAATGAATAATAATGAATATTGAATGCCGAAATAATACGCACTACTAGTTGGTCTTTAGTAAATGAAGGAGGATAAATTGATGATTAGTGAAATAAGTAGGCTTAAAATTATAAATAGTCATCATAGACTTTGTACCCTAACACAAATACCACCTCTTGGGGTGGAATTCTCAAGTCTGTGGGTTCACGGATTTGGAGTACTCTCAAAGTTCGTGGATCCCACAGATTTATTCATGCTAAATCCATCAAGCAAACGACGGATTATGTACAAAGTCCATGGTGCTTAGTTTTAAGGTACTAAATCCATGATGAATTTATGAATTAGACGGGGCCTCTTTTTGAGGAGTAAAAATAACTTCTCCTATCCATGTTTAGTTTTAAGTGGGTTTCGACCGAGTTTCGTGTAAAGGAACGAGGTAAACCGAAGTGAAATGAACTAAAAGTACTGAAGTAAGCAATGATTGTAAAAAATTTGATTTACATTTATTATCATCCGAAAGTATATCAATTTTCTTCCTCACCGAAGTGATTGACATATGCATCCTTTACCTGTAATAATTTTTCTTAGGAGACAAATGCTGATGCCTTAGCTTTGAATCAAGAGCTAGAAACCCTAGTAAAGATAATATAGTAGTAGAAGAAGAAGAATGAAAGAGATAAAAGAGATAATTGGGCGGGGGGACAAAGAAGGAACAATGAATTGCCCAACCAACTCCTCATGTGCAAAATGTATTTTAGGGTATGGGCACACCCTCCCTTTCCTCTCAACAGGGGGCCATTAACTCTCATCAACACATCACTTCTTTGATTCTTGAAAATTGTCACAAACGGATTGTTTCGATTTTTTTTTTTTTTTTTAATGTCACCTTGGCTCCATCTTTTAATTATGTGAAAAAATAATAAATTTGTATGGGGAAAATAATGGGATAAAGAATGGCCTTTCCCCCAAACGAACTATCATATATTTGGTTAAATATATTGCCTGTGTCACTATCCCTGTTGGGAGAGGAGTTAATGTAGTAGGATAATAGAGGACCATCAAAAAAGGGAACTATGTTAGTTTTTACTTTTTAGTTGCATATAACATTTCATAGTATTTTCAAATTTGAAAAAGGTTATTTGTTAGTCTTATGAGAGGGTCAAAACTCATGAGAGTCCAACTAACTACTATCCTTGAAGTGTTGGTGGCTCACCTACAAATTGAATTTGTATCATAACGTTAAAGATACAAATTTAGTTTGTATAATAAATTTTTTTGTAAAATATGTATGTACAAATTGAATTATTACTGTAACGTTGAAGTACTAATTTAGTATGTCCACAAATTCACACAATACTCTAGTTCAAAGCAAGGTATCTCGCTTACATTGCACAATTACAATTAATGTTATTGACTAAACTCAAACCTCGGGAAGCCAATTACATTGGAGTGTACATCTTATTGAACATGATTAGTACATAACCATCTTTTGATCAAAATACAAAGAGAGAAGAAGATGGGTATCATAAACCCCCATGTTAAAGAAAAGCTCTCCCCTTTAACCTTTGCTCGTCATGGAAGCAACCAAACCCCAACTTTAATTTCTTCACACTTTCCCATTCTTGAACAATTTTGACAAAAAACAAAAGTAATTAAATGAAAATTGGAAAATTAGTTCTGAATTAATGGCCAGTTTTTGGCAGAAAAATCCCAAAATGATTGAAGAGTTACATTTTGATTTTGCTAGAGCACTACTCTCTTGTAGTCTTTCTCCTCTCCACTTAATTCTACAAATTCCTTTTGCAACCCCCCAAAAATTGAACGACTAAAAATTGAAATTTTAGCTTACACGACAACAAAAAGAAAATGAAAAATAACTATGATTAAGAAAATAAAGTTGATGGTTATCCTCCCTACTTCTCTTGTCTTGATCAGTACCCGCCACTAAATCATCTGCGTAAAATTGGGGCCACCAGGGTGATGATGACGATGGTGGTGATGATGAACCAAGAACTCATCTCCGCCGTTGGGCACACCGAAATACGAGCTCGGGTTCAGGTACTGCTCCTGCTGCGCCGCCGCATGCAATTCCCTCTGCCTCCTCAGCTCCAAAACCTTCCTATGCGAATTCGAGTGCTTGGCCGGTACGAACGTCGGGCTGGCCGCTGGCCGGTACTCCGGAACCAACCGGCCCGACTTGTACCGAACCCCGCACGCGTTGCACAGCGTCTTCGGGCCCATGGGCCCGGTCCGCCATTGTGGGGTCTTCTCCGACCCACAATGCAAGCACCTCCTCACAATTGCATCCGAACCCGAACCCGAACTGCTCGGGTTCTGTGCCGGACCCTCTTGTTGTTGTTGTGGTTGCTGCTGCTTCTTCGACGCGCCTTTGCCCGAGGGAGACGCGAGGTGGAGGAGGCGGGTGGTCCAATTGCCCGGAGCGGCTCGTGACCGCTTGGACCGAGCCTTCCCGGGGAGCGGGGTGTCCGGTTGGAACATTGGGTGGTTCATGTTCCGGCCCATTGGCTCGAGTTGGGTATCGCAGGAGGACGAGTCGGGTGTGTGCGGTTTCGAACCGGGTAGCATGTGGAGGTTGTAGGTCTGGTCAGCTGAGAAGGAGTCGTCCACGAAATTGGAGAGCCATTCCAATTCAGCCATATCATCGTACTGCACAACATCAAAAGCAGAGAATTCAGATTAATTGCTACCCAAAGGGAAAATTAAAATTATCCATCAACAAATCAATATAATTAATTATAAATTAGGGAAGTAAAAATTACCGGAACGCAGAGCTCGCTGGAGAAGTGGGAATCGGCGAAGCTCTGGTAGGCGGCGGGATTGGCGCCGGCGGAGGTGGAGGAGGAATTGCAGCTGTCATTGGAGGTGAAGGCGGGGGAATCGGCGGTAGCGGTGGCGCAATTTTTGGCGATGTTGTCGAAGAAGCCGTCGGTCATAATGGCGTCGTCGTCGTTGGGGAAATCGAGGAGGTCGTCGACGACGAAATGGGAGGGGTCGGAGGGGAGCTTCTGGTTCTTCTCCGGAGAGTAGTCGGCAAAGGTGGCTGGGACGCCGGCGCCGAAGTAGCCGCTCATGTAGTATTCAGGCGCCTCCATTGATGTAATAGTGAAAACAGAGGAGAGAATTCTGGTTGCAGAGCGAGAGAGAAGTGAAGAGTGTAGAGAGAGAAAAGGGGAAGTGAGTGAGAGCTGAGGGAGAAGATTGGTGGCCCTGTGGTGGGGGTTTTGAGGAGTAGAGGAGTAGGGGTAAATTCGTCAATAACTTATTCATATGGGTTAGATTCTTTTCTTAATCTTTTTTTTTTGCCAGTGTCTTTTTTTCCCATTTATTTATTTTATTTTGTTTCCTTTTCTTTTGTTTGTTTCTTTCTTGAGAGGTTGCAAAAGAGTAATAAGCGAGAAAGAAGAAGGGGAAATTGAAAAGAGCCATAATTCAAATTTGATCACATAATGGCTTTGCTTTTCTAAAGGTCTCTATTACTATTTTACCAAATGTGTGTGTTTTTAGACATTAGGCTAGAGTTTTAATTTTGATGGATAAGTTGCTTTTTTTACTATAGATTTAGGCAAGGTAAATTAAATTAAACCATTCATGAAAAAATTGTAAGATTTTAGTCACTAAGGTATTAAAGTCATATTCTGTAGTTATGATATTACCATATAGGTTGTTTTTGTCTTTCTTAGAGTAATTGATATGCAATATAGGTGCTTACGATCTCTTCTCCAATGGTTTGCACAAATAATTCATCGTTAATGTAAGTTTTGCAACGTTGATGCTATCGACTGGTCAAATTATTTTATCATTGTAAGTGTTTGACATTGTGTTAAGTCTATCGCATAATGATTTCAATTACGTGTAAAATGACATTAAACGCAATACATTCATTTCATTACAGTTGAATTATGTCAATTTACTCCAACCAAAAAAAAAAAAGAATTATGTCAATTTACCTAGGATAAAAAAATTGATGGAGTGGAATATGTTTTGAATTAATGGTCATCAAAAAGAAGAAGTTGCTTCTAATTATTTTTCCTTCAACTAGGCGGTCAAAGGAGAGGGGGTAAGCAAAGCAAGCAAGGGTAGCTAAAAATGATTGATTCACTTTTACACTTTTGGTTTGAGGTAGGGTTTTCTTTTTCCATTTTGAGAAGTAAGTGAGTTGGGTATTGGAGGCCCTTTGACATTACCAAATTAAATTGTTGCTTTACTTCAAACAAAGGTGAAAAGGAAGTTGAGAGAGAGATGGAGAGGGGGGATGAGTTTGAAAAGAGAGAAACTTGTAGTTGATACTTAATAGCACTACTAGACTACTAATGCTAACCATTAATTTAAGACCTAATTATGGTAATTAACAAAAAAAAAATTGTTTATAGTAGGTAAAACTTGGTAGTAGTGTTGCACACAATGGAGACAACAAGCTTCCATTCCATGGACTTGTTTGTTTAATCATACACATCTATCAGTGTATATGCTACTTGCTTAATTACTTAATCAAAAAACTTTAAGCTTGCATTAGTTAGTTGTCAACAGTGAGTTAAGGTGTGTGTGTGTGTGAGCAGGTAATTTGCAAGAAGCTTTATTCTGCAAAGCATATAATTAAGAAAGAATTAATTAATCCTTTAACTACTTAACAACGGTAAGTTTACAAAATGAAAATGGATTATTCTAAAGCAAGCATTACCAATGAGTAAAGAAAACAAGAGGGGAGGGGAAGGCTGTCACTTAAAAGGGTAACACCAGCTAGGTCACCGCACATGAACATGTCCTCTTTCAATGCCTTCTTCTCCTCTGACCTCTCTCTTCCCTTCCTTCAAACCCTTCACATAGGTAAATTGATGACAAAAGTTAAAAAAACAAATTACCAGGGAAAGGAACCAAAAAAATAAATAAACTTGTAATGATGTTTCCTTTTACTTCTATGCTACAAACAATGAAAGCACATATGTGAGCCACCATGCATATTGGTTGGCTAGATAGCTTCCTTTCTGTTATGATTTTGAGGTCATATTGGATTACAATTTCAGCTAGAGTTTTCACTTGTGGCTCAGTTCATGCAATAGTTTATTTCGTACTTATATATTTTTCATGGACTACAAATATTTATATTTTTGAGAAAATATTCTTTTGATTATTTACTATGGACAAGATCATTAAACTAGCTCACAGCGTATATTTTTCATTTGTATACTAGCCTTCTGAATATTTTCCATCGATAATTTTTTAAGGCTTATATGAAGAAAAAAAAACTAAAAAAGATTTAGACACTGAATTTAAAGATCTACAAAATTTTGTATCAAATTGTAATTTTTATATGGAGCGAGTACAAACCCAAATCCATGAATTAAAAACTCAAACCAACACAAATTAATGGTTATAGGCAAGACCAAGACTTTATCCATTTGTATTGGATAAATAAAAATACCGATGGATTGGGATAAAACTGTCATCCCTAAACTTTACATGTATTTCCGGTGCTGCCCAGACCAAGACTTCTTTAACTTCAACTCCTTCGGTCCTTCTCTTACAAAAATGTGAAGTGAAATTATTATTATTATTATTATTATTATTATTATTATTATTATTATTATTATTATTATTATTATTATTATTATTATTATTATTATTATTATTATTATTATTATTATTACCGGTAGCAAACTAGGTAGTACATTCTTGCTGTTCAATAATTGAGCTATTAGTTAAAGCAGAATAACTCCAGAATTCATCTCATCACTCATGGGTAAGGCTCTTAAAATAATCATCTCCCAGCCCAGCCCAGTGCTCTTACTTGCTTGCTTACTGTCTTCTTCTTCGTCGATCATGTTCTGTACTCAAACCCACCGGGAAAATGCAATAAAAGAAATGATCGCTTGCAGGTTTTTGTCTCTGTGATTCTCCGTTTCCTCCCAAGTTTACAGCCGGCTTCCTCTGCTCCATTTTATTTCTTTATTTCCTCTAAATTTTGGGGTGTGATGTGCGGGGCGGTTTGGGGTTTGGCCCGTTGACAAATCTAGTCCTCTAACTTTGAAACTGAACAATTCCATTCTCGATAACAGGAAAAAAGAACTCGATGTTATGTCTGTTTACGGGTCTTCAATATCGTATACGTAAACTGATTGATGAGCTTGAATTCGATCGTTTTTATGGGAACTGTAACATCTAGGCTTGAATAACAAGCACGCTAAATATAACGGTAAGAAATTATAGAATTATAAGTCTTATTTATGCTTGAATCTTAGATTTAGTAGCAACTACCATGATAAGGAACTATCACATAAAACTATTCCCCATTCCATAAAAATAGAGAGAAACAAACACCTAATTACAACTTCATCTTGGTTGGTCTAAATGACCTTATCGCCAACTCAATAAATCTCTTGTAATTACGATAACCAAAAAACAAAATATCAAAGGTGTTGAACCATGAAGGAGGAGAGTTTGTACGGAATCGATCAATGAGTGGAGGATAAATTGAAACTTAGATTTTCTAGATAGAAGCTTTACTTCGTCAATTTGAGTTAATTTGTTCAGAGCTTCACAAAATCTAATTTACATCTCAATATTAAAATGTGAGTTTTAATATACTCTCGCTCTCGTCTCTCACTATAAAAATTCTATCCGATCATATCATTTTAGGTGGATTGAATTCGGTTTGATGATGGAGTCTGACTTTGATTATCCTTGTTAGCCGTTAATTTCGAGTTTTCGTTATTTACAATCTCGATTTCGTTATTTTCGAGTTTTCGTTATAAACATCCAGGTATCAAATGGTTGTCTAATTCAAACTTGATGACCCTCCTTGAGATTTCACCATAAACATAATTTTTCACCTCTTGGGAAATGTGCACTTGCTCCATTAGTTTAAATTTCCTCTCTGCTAATGATTGTTAATTTTTAAAAATTTAATTAATCTAGGGAGGGAGTTTGTACTTTGTAGTTTCTACTCTCCCAATTTGGCCTATCATTACCTGCGATAATATTCCTTTCCCCTTCCACGTTTATGCACGACGATTACAGCTAGACTCCCTCCATCCAACGGCTATCATCTCATCATCCACCTTTTACCTTTTTCCATTTCTTAGCCATGTAATTAGCTAGAGATCAATTTCGGGTGGCCATTTGACTTTATTAACCACAGCCCCATTAACAATTTGGACTCGATTATCGATGGTTTATACGCTAGCTGTATGCTTTGATTTTGTTAATTAACTTATTAATTCATTTACCAGCAACCATGCCCCTTCTCTTTTTAATTCCCTTGTGGAGAGTTGTTGGTTGCAATGTGAAAACTAACCAGCCTTCTTCACAAGTGTAACAAAGAAAACATTTATCAAAGTTAGTGGGAAGGAATCCATTACTTATTGTATTATTTTCCAAAAAATTTACAAATTTTACAGGTATTTTTACTTTATATTGGAAGTTGGCCTCTCTTATCATAATGTAATTCTGTCACGGTATAATCTAACCTCAGTAGTGCACTATGATCCTCTACGCTTAATTTCTCATCTAAACAATCCCTTTTTCATAAAATGGTTGTTTTTAGTTAACTCTCCTTCAAGGATGGCTATGCTCAAAGTGAAAACCCTAATAGAAAACACACAAACAATTCAATGTTAGATAAGTATTCCACTTATAACCTATCTACTTAGTTGGCATGCTTGATTGTACATGATTGGTAAAACAAGAAAAGTAAGGTGAGTTTATCAAGAATAATAAGAGTAGAAATTAGGACTTTACTCTTTTTTTCCACACTTACCTGTTGTATAGTTGTCGCAAAAGTATATAGAAAGATGCCCTGCTCATGAAGAGGGGTGGAGGACAGAACTGACAAATGATCATGGTTAACTTAATTAGAGGGAAGTTTATTTTAAGAAGGGGCAGTGTCAGAAGAACCGGAGTCATTAGTGGGGCACTAATCCCTAACCCTAAGAGCTAGGGTCAACAATAATATTTATTATTACTGTTACTGCACCTGCCCATATATATTCCCTTCGGTAAAATTGTTGGATAAGGTTTCTTTGTTTTTGTTTTTCTCTAATGTAAAAGATTAGTGATCCAAGTGTTTGTAACAAACATGTGATGCATTTTCGTATTACCTCTAGTAGTTTGCGTGTTTCGATCATATTACGTATTTTTCATTTGGTCTAGATTATTAGAACGCAATTTTTTTACCCGGAACCTGATAAGATCATAACGTTAACTCTTTACACAAGACACATGCATCCTTACACTACAAAGTATCTTCTTCAAGTGATCCAACTAGTTCAAAGAAAAGTTACATAGCCGCCTTAGATTCTGTTTTTCTTCTTCTTTCCCCATCCTCGTGCTGTTTGCCAACCTACAGGAGCGTGAAGGAGGAAGATGCATGGGATGGGATGGGTGGGGACAAAGACAAATTGTAAGAGGCACGTGACAAGGGGTTGTGCGTGGTGTCAGCCTTCATGTGATGTGAGTGAGCCTCTTCCTCCTATTATTCTTAAGTTGTTCTCTGGTTTTCTTGTGGGTTTAGGTTAGGTCCAGAAAAACAAGCTGATTATTATATAATCAAGGAATACATTAACCTGGCCGGCCCAAAACGAAAAAAGCGAGAGAGAGAGAGAGAGAGAGGAATGGGTGGGAAGGTTGAGGGAAATTAAGGGGAAGAGTCAAATGAACACATGGGATGGAGCCCATGCAAATTAAGGCAACTTAAAGTGAGAATGGGGTTGTAGAATGTAGATACTATTGGGTTAATGGTGATTTTGGTCACCAGACTTCGACACTTGTGCAAACAAAAAGAGAATATTTGAAATGTTGTATATATGTGGTAATTTGTTAGATTGATTCCCAATATGGTTGAACTGGGTTACTAAGACGATTATTAATTGGGGTTTATTTGCTATTTAGACGTTTTATGTTATGTTGGCTATTTCGGGATTATTTGGGGTTAAATCGGTTAGGTTAAGTTTTTGGGTATCTATAGGGAATTAGTCGGATTATGTATATTTTGTGTTAGGCCTAAGTTAGGGTTAAGCAATAACAACAGAATTATTCCCTAAAGCTCTCTCTCTCCCTCTCTCATTGCCGAACCCCCCTCTTCCCTCTCCAACCCGTCAGCCACCACCCACGTGACCGGATTCCTCTTCTCTCAACCCTAATTCCCAAATTCTACCTCACCCCAAATCCCTAATTATCATACCAATCACGATCCTCAATCACACACTTAGATCCGTGCTCTTTCAGTGGTATCAGAGCCTGGCTAGTGTGCCGATTCTCTGAAGAAATACTGTAGTCTGAAGATGTCAAACCCTGCGGACAAGCAACAACCGCCACGCCAGCTCAAGGAGGTGGTGACAGTCAAGGATGTGACGACGAGCAAGTACGATGCGCTGGCAGCATCGTTGGAGAGCTTGACAGAGGTGACTGTGAGGGCAGCCGAGGCCTCTAAGGGCTCGATCGGAGCAATTGAGGCCATGGGCGACCAAATCAAGGCTTCTATTGAAGAGATGGGCAAGAGTGTGGCTGATAACATCTGCGGAGCCCTGGCAGCGACGATGCAGGAGGTGCTAACCCAAGTTCTGAAGAGTCGGGAGCGGTTGGCAATCCCGTCCATGGGGACGGCGCCGACGACAACAATCGTGGTGGGGGTAGCGACGGCTGCAGCAGCCGCGGTGGGCTTGGCGGCTTAGGAGGGCAGCGGTGGAAGGGTCGCGCGATGGCGGGCGCTGGTCGGACCGGGGCGGTGGCGCGCTGGGACGAGGAGGCAGCCGAGGTGAACCCGCCGGCTGGTGGTGAAGAGGCGGGGGCGACACGGGCCCTGGCCGCGGCGGGCGGAGCGCCGGGTAGCTCGGCCGTGCAGCTTAGCCGAGCCGGGGAGCCAGGAACTTTGGGCGCGAGGAGCGCACCCGCGCCTGCATTTAGTGGCCCTGGGTTGCTTCCGACGCCGACGGATCCGACCCATGACAAGACCCGTGGGAAGCAGAAGATGACGGGGTACGAAGGAGAGTCGTGGCCGACTGGGCCCAACGGAAAAGAACCCTGGCCGATTGGGCCCGGGGAAGAGGAGGGGTGGAGTTTCGGCGACCCGGAGGGCTGGGTGGACCCGAGCCCAGAAGAGGGCCGAGGGGGCGGGATGGTGGACCCGCAATCGGCCCGAACCGGGCAAGTCAGTGGGCGGCCAGCCGGTCGGAACCGAGCAGAACCGAACCAAACCGGGTCAGGTCGGGTCAACCACCGATGGGCAGTAGCTGGAGCGGGCTGGGCAAGGGTCTCGGCAGGGGCCAGGAGTACGGGTACCCCCCGTGGAGTACGCCGCGAGGAACGGGAGGTCGAGGTCGAGGATATCGAGATATTGGGCAGGGGTCGGGGACCAAGCCCGGATACGGCAGGAACAATCATGAGGTGGCAGGAGACTGGCCCTATCCTCCCCAGCAGTGGGCCGCGGGCAGCTACTACCATCCGGTCCCGACGAATCGACCACCCCCACCGAACACAAGCAGGTATGAATATAGTAACCCTCTATATGAGACTGAAGAGGAATTGGTATTTAGAGCTAAACCGCCAGTGATAGAGCTTCCCAAGTTTGACGGCTCGGGAGATGTGGGTTTGTGGTTGTATGCAGCTGAGAGGTGGTTTAGGAACCACCCAATCCGAGAAGAACGGAAGGCTCACCTGGCGTCCTTCTATCTCGAGGGAGATGCCCTCCAGTGGTGGGAATGGACCGAGCGAGCTTATGCAGCGGCCGGTGAGATCATAACATGGCCCAGGTTCCAGGATGAGCTGCGCTACCAGTTTGGCAAGGCAGAGGGTTGGGCTCCGGAACAACTGGCCAAGCTCAGACAGACAGGGTCGGTGGACGAGTATCGCGCGGAGTTCCTTAAGCTGGGAAACCAGTGCAAGGAAATGAAAGAGGAGACCCTGGTGGGGCAGTGCATGGCGGGGCTTCGTCCTAAGCTGGCCACCGTCGTTAAGGATTTTGAACCTGATTCTCTTCGAGTTGCTTTCAGGATTGCAGGGCGCAAGGAAGAGGAGTTAGCTAGTTGGAGGACGTCGACTGGGCGTATCTAGAAAGCTAGTGGAGGAATGGGAACAGGAGCTGGTACCTCACCACCATCGGGAAATGCAAGCCCGGCAGCCACTGGAGCAGCATCGGGAAACAGGTTCCAGTCAAGGCTTCCACCGAAGGGGTTTGTCCGGCTGACTCAGGCGGAAATGAACCAGAAGCACAGAGACGGTCGTTGCTTCAACTACGACGAGAGGTACACGGTAGGGCATCAATGCACCAAGGGTCATCTAATGCTGCTGGTCGGGAACTGGGAAGATGGAGAGGAAATGGAGGAGCGAGAAGCGGAAGAGAAGAAGAAGGAGAAGAAAGAAGGTCCACCTTGAGGGCAATGTGGGTTTCAAGGGGGATGGAGTGTCAGACGATTATTAATTGGCGGTTTATTTGTTATTTAGATGTTTTATGTTATGTTGGCTATTTCGGGATTATTTGGGGTTAAATCGGTTAGGTTAAGTCTTTGGGTATCTATAGGGAATTAGTCGGATTATATATATTTTGTGTTAGGCCTAAGTTAGGGTTAAGCAATAACAACAAAATTATTCCCTAAAGCTCTCTCTCTCCCTCTCTCATTGCCGAACTCCCCTCTTCCCTCTCCAACTCGTCGGCCACCACCCAGGTGACCGGATTCCTCTTCTTTCAACCCTAATTTCCAAATTCTACCTCACCCCAAATCCCTAATTCTCATACCAATCACGATCCTCAATCGCACACCTAGCTCCGTGCTCTTTCAATCCATCTCTCAGTAGAAAAGTGTTATAATGTACAAACTCTTTTTAAGAATATATTTCCTAGCTAGATCGATGTGTGCAACTTATTAGAGTAGTCCAGGACTAGTTAAAATGAAGTAATAGATTACGTAGTTACATGAAACAGGTATACAATTCGCAAATGAGACACCCATTTCGACCTATATACTCTCACTCTAGAGAGCAAATGAGACGCAAATGAGACGACGCTCATTTCTAGCATGGTACCACACAATTCTTAGTCCTTGTGCTCTTTTTCGCTTTCGCACTCTATTTTCTTATTTTATCATTTATGACTAATTCTACTAGAACACCATAACTATAAAAATGAATTTTTTCCCTCAAGTATTCAATATGATAATCGTATCACGAATAATATGAATTCAGTGACATTTGTATCTTGATGTTTTCGTTGATCATAGGCGATAACGATTGACCACATGGTATTCAAAATGACGTTGACTAATTGTGACGTGGTAGAGAAATGGCGAACACGTTGACGCCATGTCGACAGACATATCAGATTATTTTTAAATTAAATTTCTTTTGAAATAATGAAATTGTTTAGATGAAACCACTCTACAATGAGGAGGACATGTCATCGTCGTGGTGTCTTCACCAAGCAGCGACGATGGTTGTTCTGTCGGTGAGGAGCGAAGGAGGTAGTTGCGGCAATGAGGAACGATGATGATAGTTTCCTCGGCATGGTTGGACGAGTGTTATTCATTCGGAGATGAGAAACAATGCCATTTGCATCTCTGAAAGAGGCGGTCATCCTATACTGCAACTTTAATTCTCATCTTCTTCGAGGTATATATGTTGTAACAATTAGGTTTCAATTCAATTGGGGTTTGTAAATTTGTAATGATCCTGGATCTGTCCCGGCGATTGAGATTGAATTAGAGAAGAAGAAAGTGAGATTTAGAGAAGAAGAAGGAAAGATTGGAAGCAGAATGATAGGGAGGAGGAAGAACGAACAGAGGAGAGGAAGAAGAAGAGAAGAGGCAAATTGGTTCTGTTATTCGATAGTTTTCCTTTACACAACTTACTCCCTCTTTTATATGACCACCTAATTACAAACTAATACCCCAATTAAATCCTATTACAACTAAACCCTCATTCATTACAATCCCGACCTCTTGAGGACAGACTTGTCCTCAAGTCTGAATACCAAATCCATCACTAAAATAACAAGGAAATGAGCTAAACAAGGTAAGGAAAACAAAACAAAATGAGTTGCAACAACAGGACACTTGCAGGTAGCAGCAGTATGCTTCTCAAAGGCTTGAGACTTGGAGTTGAAGACATGTTGGGTCAGCCCACCCCTACTGTGGGTATCTTCCTTCCTCCAACTTCCCTTGCCAAATCATCCTTGTATGGTTCCATGAAGTTGAAGCAAACAACCCTTCTTTCCAGTTTTACTCTAGGCCACCAATACCATTGAACTTTTGGTACAACACAATCTCCTTCACCAATAACCAAAATCCCATTATGATTCCTGAAAACAAAGTCAGACCTGTTAGGAAATGATGCTCCAATGACAAATTTAATGCCATCAACATCTTGGGTATTCATCATAGACCCCAAGTCATAAACATCACTATGAACTAATTGATGTTGCTGAAAACACAACCGAATCTTCACCACTCTAGGTGGAACACCACTCAAGGCTGAATCCTCCACCACATCAACAGCCTGAGGTTCGATAATACCAATAATTTCACTCACAATAACCATGGCCGAAGTAGGAAAAGAGGTCCTAACAGACTGTGTTGGCTTCACTGACTGCTCGTACACTAGCTCTCGCAGTTGGCATTGCTTTAGGGATGGCTGCACCGAATCGGTGTTGAGATCTACATGTACTGGAAAGTCCAGCTGAAGTTGCAGCTCATGGTTAACTTTGATCTTAACCATCTTCCTTTTATTATACTCGGCATCATCAATAACAATTTTATCCAGCCCAGCAAACTCAGTTACTATTGTTCCTTCCCTGGTGTCCAGTTCCAAACCATTCTCAAGATCACAGTGGTGCTCGGTCTGACCAGCAGTAGGAAGAGAAACTGTTGATGGAATGCAAGAAGACTCTCCTAACCCTGCTTTGACTTGTAGTAAAGTGCCCTCGCTGCTGGCCGTAATACTTATAGTATCAACAACTAAGTCACCATTCGCAGTATTCCTCTCTGGGGCTGAAACAGGGTGAATCAATATATTTCTCTCTACACCCATCACCCTCAAAAGAGAAAATGGTTTGGCTTCTTTATCTGATTCAGAATATGTTCTCTGTCTGTACTCATCCTCATCAACATCTGCTTCATTACTTAAGCTTTCAGCGAGGCATAGACCTTCTTCACTGAGATCCAACAACTCATCATGCCCTGTACCATTCTCTTCAAAGTCATTGCCATTGGCTGTCGCAGCCATTAAGTTGGTATTAATCTGCTTCACCGCACCAGCACAGATGATCTTCCCACTAAATGTACTACTACTTCCCGTTGCCACAACTAAGATAGCATTCTCAGCATTCTCTTCTGAGACTGGTATAAGGGCAGTCGATACATCTCCATTGAGACTCCTCAAACACATTTCGAATTGAGCTTGATGATAAGCTTGAGCTAATGTTTGGGGCTGCAACATTTTAACTATGGGTCTCAATTCCTCCTGCAACCCACTGATGAAAGTGGAGATGAAAAACTCTTCTGTTAATGCTGGGTTATATCGTAACATATGGGACTTCAAGTCCTCAAAGTTCTCCTGATATTCAATTAAAGATCCCCTTTGTCGCAACCTCTTGAACTCACCCACAATTCCACCTGACTCCGAATCACTAAACCTACTACACAGGGCAATTGCAAACTCTCCCCAAACCAGCTCCTTACGGCAAGATTTCCACCCCTCAAACCATATCGCTGGATGGCGGTCAAAGTAACTTGCCGCCATCATAACTCGATGTTCCTTCGGAATGCCATACTTCGCGAACACCCTTGCGCACTTCCTAACCCATTCCCGTGAATTATTACCAGAGAAGAGAGGAATACCTGAGGCAAATTCCGGCTCAGCAATTTGTCGAACAGGTGGAACGCGCTGTAGGTGGACATCAGCTCTCGTTCGTCTATGCTCCGCAGCCTCACTCCGGTGGCCGAATGTTGTCAAATGCGCCAAGATTGTTTTGTTCTGCCGGCTTAGCTCCTCCAGTCGAGCGTCCCAATCCTCCCAATTCGTCGGCCGATGAACCCCACCGACGAACCGTTCTTCCATGGAAAACATACCCATCGTCAGTGCCGAGAAGAGGCTCTGATACCAATTTGTAATGATCCTGGATCTGTCCCGGCGATTGAGATTGAATTAGAGAAGAAGAAAGTGAGATTTAGAGAAGAAGAGGGAAAGATTGGAAGCATAATGATAGGGAGGAGGAAGAACGAATAGAGGAGAGGAAGAAGAAGAGAAGAGGCAAATTGGTTCTGTTATTCGATAGTTTTCCTTTACACAACTTACTCCCTCTTTTATATGACCACCTAATTACAAACTAATACCCCAATTAAATCCTATTACAACTAAACCCTCATTCATTACAGGGTTCTAGTTTTAGGTATTTTATTGTTTTAGTGTTTGTGTTACGTGGTGATGTTCTGTCAGCAATTTCAACATGTATGATAGAAGAGGTGACAAAGAAATTGTGAATCTAATTCATCTAACTCTCGTATCGTGAAGTGTCGGCACAAGGTACCAACTATGGTTCATGTTTCTAGAATTGAATAGAATCCGGGTGAGTTCTATCGCAACCCCTATTGGAAGGTATTAGAAGCCTCAATTGTTAGTTTATTTATAGCTTTTGGTAGATCTCTTACCATGACACTCCTTAGTCCTTACTATATGGCAGGATCAACAAATCAATTATACCTTAGGGTTGATGCTCTTATTGACGACGAGGAAGCTCATTAATTTGATGGATTTTTTTTTAGAGAGAATGAACAAATTAGGTTAAAGCTTGCTTCAATGGAGTTGCAGGTCTAGATTTTGATTAGATGTTTATGTATGTGACAAATCCTATGTTTGATTGTTCATATTATCTATTTAATGGATGTTTGTTATGGATTACATGAGTTTGGATTTCATTTCATGTCAATTGAGCTTTTGACCTAGGAGGGAGAAAAATCCCCTTTTAGCCCATTCTTGGCAATTAGTGTCACTCCTCATTCTATGTCGTCATGGTAATCCTATGAGTGAGTTATTCTATCATTCTCCTAGCACTATAGGGTTACCTGGGATGAATGAAACACCTAACCAAACCATTACATCCCGAGAGAGTCGATCTCCTAACGGTAGGGATATCGAGTCAATCGACCTAGGATGGTACGCAACATTTTTCTAAATGATGGAACTAGGGGGATTCAAGCTAAGAGAGCTCCAAACATTATAATTAGCTAGGGTAGTAGTTAGGTTAGTATATTTAGGTTAATTTCTTAATCATTATTCTAGGTTGACTAGATAATGAAACTTAAGCCGAAGTAATATACATCTAGAGACCCCTGGTTTGATAATTTTATTTATTACTTACCCTAATCTAAACGACTACACCCGATCGTTAGTTAAACTTGGACTTCGATTGGGATGGTGTAGTTAGAGTCGAGCCAAATATGAGGGTACTTATGTGGAACAAGCTAATGAAACAACAATAACATTAGGGTACCGAAGAACATAAACACAAGGGCTTATTGTAAATTTAAAACTTCATAATTAAACAACATCAACACAACTTCACTTCTAGGCCGCCATTTTATATCTTACTCCAAACGGTAGACCCAATGCTTGGAAAATCATAACTTTTCATGGAGCTAACGACATCCAATAAATAACCTGGCATACAAAAGGGTACCCATCTAAAACTATACGTAAGGGTGTCTACCATAAGACCACTACTACGTGCAAAGACGCAACACAAACAACTATCTTAACACTAGAAACGACTTCTACTATGAAGGTTGTGTCCTTGGTGGCCGAGATCCACCTTGCTCAATCTTTGTAAGATTTGCACCAACCACTACATTCCTTAGAGACCTTCCACTTCTCATCACGCACCAACCAATACGATTAAATTATTTACCAAACAACCAATAAAATTTATGTTTATGTGTACAAAATGAATTTTATTAATTTAAAATGTTTGAATATTTATGTATCTCTTTAAATTATTATTCATTTAGAATGTTATTTATGTCAATTAATTGAGTATGTTTGTTTTATGGTAATATGTATATATCTTGGAAAAAACCATCAATTATTTAAATTTGATTTTTAATAATATAATTATAATAAAATTATGGTCGAAATTAAATCATTAATCATTTAATTTTAATTAATTTAGTTATAAGAAAAAACGGTTACTAATATATCATAAATAACTAATGCATCTCTTTAGAAAGAGTCTAACAAGTGTACCATTGAATTTGATATAAGATATTGTTATTTGACAAAATTAAACAACCAATAGAGAGCTTACCAATCCACCACAAATTATCAACAAGCTTCTTTCGCTTGAAATGATAGTTCTAGTTGCTCTTGAAGTGTCGTATGCACCACCTTTGGGACCACTTCCATGCTGGATCCAAACCTAAGATGGCAGCTCTAATGCTGGCGTGCCGATCAGAGATTATTGTCAGGTTCGTCCTCCTAGTGACGTAGAGCTGAATTTGCCGGAAAAACCATCCATAACTATCAGCATGCTCTCCCTCAACAATGACGAAGGCTAAAGGAAAGACTTTCCTGTTTGCATCCGCCCCACTGGCAATCAGGAGAGTGCCCCTGTACTTGCCGGTAAGGAATGTACCATCCACTTGGATCACAGGAACACATAAGCCAAAACCATCAATAGATGGCTTGAATGCCCAAAAAATTCGTCTGAAATGGCGTTTGTTACCTGGATCTGAGGGTTGTATCTCTTCATCTTGGTATCGAGGAGAGAAAACAGTGCCAGGGTTAGACGCCTCCAATGCCAAAATCAACCTAGGAAGGAATGCATATGATTCTTCCCAATCACCAAATACGGCGACCAGAGCTTTCTGCTTTCCATGCCATGCCTTCTTATAGTTAATCATATAACCATGACGACTTGCAATGTCAATGATTATGACTTTCACCTTCAGGTCAGGATCTTACTCAATTAGATGCTTGATAGCCGCAACAACCACCCTGGATTTCAAATGTCGATGGCCTTGGGATGTTATGGATGACACACATGTGTGGGTGTTCACCACACGAGATATGACCCAATGGCCGTGTCTCTTGCTGTTGATGGCCCGAATCCTAACATTGCATCCCTCGTTATGATTACGGCATCTGACTATGAGCCTTTTTCGTGTTGGAATGAGTTGTGTGCCATTCAAAATGCCGAGTCATTGCTTCAGTATCAATGGCGTGCCACACCTCCTTCTTCGAGCCAAATTGTTGGCCCTTCATAAACCAGTGAGTGGACCCCATACTGGAACCTCTGGGGTTTCCATGTCGCTGTCGACCATCCAATTGCCATATGGAATGTGATTGTAGTTGGGGATTGGTACACGGTCATGACCCACCTCATCATCATTATCTGAGTCTGACTCTCGTCCTGAATCATCAGCACCTTCAAGAGGGTCGGAGCTGTCTGCACTAACGTTGTTCTCTCCTTCTTCATCGGAGGGGTCACTAACTGGTGCTGGCAGGGCATCTTCTATCTAATCCAGCTCATGAAAGGCACCTTCATTAGCTCCATAATGGTAGTTGTGAAAATTACCGCAGCCTAATTGGAAGTTGTACTAGGGTTGGTTGGCATGGTACGGTTGAACTTCTTCTTCATATGACGGGAAAGATTGATGATGACCTTCACCTTGCTCTTGGTACTGAAAATAGGAATGAGGATCATGGTAACTTTGGTAGGGATAATCTCCATATAATTCACCTCCACCATGGATACCAGATGTTTGACCGTCTCCAGAATGACCTCCAACGCCTACGACCGCCTCGGTGTAAACGAACATCTCGGCTTTGGAAAGATTGTTGGAACTCAAGAATTCGAGCATGGCATCTACTTCATCCTGAGTGTTTATGAGATATTCCTCGTACCACAACGACCCGCCTTCTCAGTTTGGATATCGGTACACCATACGATCAACTCTTCTCGTGCCATCCATGTAAGTAACGTTAGTACACATTTGATAGAGGTCTTCAAGCATCAGTCTGGTAGCGACCTTTAATTTCTGAAAATTGCCTCCGACGTAGGTGACCCCCTTTCTGGTCTCTTCCGATGTAACCATTCCACCGTAACCCAAGCGTGAACTTTTGGAATGTCATCTGCAAAAAAAAACCCGTAGTTCAGTTAATATCATAAACATCACAAATCACAATAAAAAGTATTACAAAATAAACTTACGAGTTAACGTTAACCGCGAAAACACTAAAGAAGTAGGGAGCTACAACAGAAAATTGAAAAGGGAGAAGGAGAGGTGTGAAGAGAAAAGGTTTCCCGGGCTGTCTTTTATAGGCAAAATCATCAATGAAAACCGCATGGGGAGGGTGCGGTTTTCATCTGCCATGCAGCCCCACGTCTGTCAACCTGCATGGCAACATGTTTGATGTCGGAAAATAATTACGACACACAAACCGCATGGGGGGGGGGGGGGGCGGTTTGTGAGGCAAAAAACCGCACTTTGGGGATGCGGTTTTGCTAGGTCAGCCAAGAACCGCACCTAGGCCATGCGGTTCTGTTAGGTCAGACCCACAACAGCATGGCCAAGATGCGGTTTTGGCTTAGAATCTTAAACCGCACCTTGGGCGTGCAGTTTACATATAAACTGCACCTTAGAGGTGCGGTTTTTAAAAAAGGGTGCTATTTTTGTAATTTCTTTGGACTGGGTACTATTTTTGTAATTTTTTTTAAAAGCCGCTATTTCTAGAAAAATCCCCAAAAGAGAATCAATAAATCACCAACTTCAGGTAAGGGTCTTGATTTTATTGGTGTAAGGATTTCTATATCTCGAAGAGGTGAATGAGATATCAGGTGAAACAAGATTGACTTACGCTAAGTTTGATTGTTTTTATTTTATTCTTCATTTGATTCAATTTCATTTGGGTTTCAGTTTAATGCATGTAAATACACATCAGGAAAAAAACATTCGTCTGCAAATAGCCACGTGGCAGACAAATCAACAATGACTTGTCCATCCGTTAAATACTCCCGATCATCATCACTTAACCTTAACGGAAAAATCGTTCATGCTAGAATTTCTAGTAAATATTTGAGGATAGAAGTGATATTTTTTTAATAATTCGGGTGTTCTAGTGAAATTAGCTCTATCTTCTATACATATTCTACACCACCCTCCTATGGTAGCTTTGTAGTATCAGTGTATCACACTGTAATATGCAATGATGTCAATCCAAAATTCTTCGTACTCAAGGTTCTGTCAAAAAATGGTGGTGGAGTTTTCTATGGCACCATTGTGATCTCCGATATGATGAGTTCTCATATTTATCAACCCATCAGAAAATTGGGTTCAATATATTGTCTTTTAGTCTCCTGTAGAGATCAATAACTTTACTTTAGAGAGATCCATGATCCTGGTGATAAATGAAACAAATAAATTGGATTTCTTGATGGATCAATTTCTCAACTAATTTAAAATTCTCCTCTTTTGGAGCCATGATTGCAGAACAATATCTTCTTTTTATAGATATTTGTGCATCCTACTAAAGATGAAAGTATTATTTACATCACTACTGCTATTGGGGTCTTGACTAGGCTTCGTGAACAACATGGAATAAGGAGATACTCACTCAAAACAAGGAGTTACTCACTCAAAACAACATGGAATAAGGGATCAATTAAGTAATTTTCTCTCATCCCCTAATTGTGAATGTCAACAAAAATGTTCTTGTATTTTTGATCTCTAAGAAAGATGATAAGGTCATTCATTTTCCGAGGAACTTGAATGACAATTTTAATGGTTAGTGACCCATATGATGTTATTAGATGTATTACCTCATGTTGAAAAAGTTTTTGCCATAATTATTCAACTTGAAAGGAACATGGTCTGCTACTTCCTAAGCCATAAGCACCTTTCATTCCTAACTCTAATTCAGATAACATGGCATTATTTTCAAATAAAATTATCCACATCTAAGAGTTCAACATGTTGAAACCAACTTTGAAGACCAAGGAAAGAAACCCATTTGTGCCTATTATGGTTACAGGAGCCATGTTAGTCATCTCGATCTAGGCTATTGTATCTGGGGTTTTAAGAACATAAATCATTTCAATGGGTACTACCCACCGTCCACATCGAGATTTCATCCTGGGTACCATCTAGGAAAGCATTCTTATGGAAGGGGAACGGTCGTCTCGTCCACCACAAGATCCTATTCATCCATCTAACCCGAATCTACCAGATGGCGCGTACTCGTCTAACCCGAGAACTCCATCCATACCCAGCGTAGAAGCTCAAGTAGGCTAGTAGAGAATATTCGGGCGACTTACCCAAGCAAAACTAAAGCTAGAGAAACATTAAAATCAACTAGACAAACACATTCATTCAAAATCCTTCAATATTCACTCATTACATAATATCCCTAAAACTAGGGTTTGGGGTTAAAACCTCTATTACCTTGGGATATCACCCCATGAAGGGGGGAGAAAAGACATACAAAGAGGGGACGGAATCATGAAGAAAGGGGTCTTCAAGTGATGTAATTCCTCCTATAAGCTCTTCACCACTTCTTCTCCTCCTCTTCTTCTCCTTCCTTCAGCTTCTCTCTAATCTCTATCTAGAAATAGAAATCTGCCAAAAGCCATCTTCCAAAGGAGGAGGAGTCCCCTATTTATAGAGTTCTGCAGACACGAGCAAGTTCACGGGCAAGGGAGTGAAGATCGCAGTCGTGAACTAATGAGGCAGGGCCGCGATCTTAGTTCAACACCTTTACGCGTAGAAAACTTGGAGGATCGCGCCCTAACATCTAGGTTGTGGTCCTTGATGTCTTGGCTGTGATCTTTCTCGCGGGCTCTTAAGAAGGCGGCTTTGAGTTGACTGCCAAAACATTCATTTTCTCCTTCATTGGCTGCCTCCCCAAGTTTGCGCCCATCGCTCGAGAGATCTCGGTCACGATCTTTAGGCTGAAGGCCGCGATCATGGGTCCTTCTTCGCATCCTCTAGACCGTGATCTTCAGATTTTCGCCCATAACTCTACACTTGTGCCCTTTTTCGTACCTAATTCACATGTATCGTCTAAATCACCCTAAAATCATGACATAATAAAATATGAACGAAATAGGGATGCAATCGATGATATTCTTCAAATTATGCACCTGAATTAGCACGAAACAAACCTAAATATGAAGGGCAAATAACACCAATTTGGGTGTCATCAAACTCCCACACACTTAGGTATTTGCTTGTCCCCAAGCACACCTACTCAAACCAATGCAACTTAATAGATAAATCAACAGGAGGTGCACTCTAGTTCTTCATTGCATAAAGAAAAGTATACGAAGATGAGAAAACGTTACCATCATCTCACTGCACAAATAAAAAAAAGGAGTTTCTACGACCGGAATGTGGTAGTGTGATTGCATTACCCTCGTTAGAAGATGGGTTTTAATGGTAAGAATTGTATTTCTGTATACACCAATAACTAGGGGTTTATTTTTCCCACGCTAGCCTACTTTACCTTATTCCACTCATTATTTTGGTTTGAAACTTTTCAGAGTCTGCCAAAAAATTGGGTAAGCGGCAATCTCCCTTTTCCCTCTATCTCTATGGCAACTGAATAAAATAATTAACCCTTATCTTTATCTAGACACTCACCTCTCCTTCATATCACATCCTCAAAATCTTTATCACCCCTTACCCGACTTCCAAAATTAATAGTCCCTCTCTGCCTCTTCCCCTAGCTGATCTCTTCCCTTTTCACATCTTCCCATGTCCTTCAATGGCCAACACATGCCTAAGGCCTCTCCAAATCCACTGATGTCTTAATATTTAAAAGATTCATCTCTTGAAAACTCTATTTTGGTTCTAGATCCATCTAAATCTCCATATTTTAAAACCACAATCTTCAATTCGATTTTCGTCACAAGCTCCTCTAAAACCGTCAAATATGTGACCTCCTTGGTTGTCAGGTCATAATCACACCCCCTGGTCACCCTCCTTCTCCAAGATCATTTTTTCTCTAGACCTTTGACACTACTCTGCCCAGATTCATCAAAATGCAGGACATCCCCTGTCGCCCGGCCTCTAATCGCACCTCTAGAACCACCTTTCGCAAAGACCATTAATGGTCGTCCTCTAGTCTTGACCCCCTCTCTCGCGAAGCCTTCCTCTGCTACCCTCTGTTTGCGAGATCTACAAGGCACAAGCAGTCTTATTCTAGAATCAGCAAAGAACATAGCCATGAGGTGGAGGATAATAGAGTAGCTAGGTTAATTAGCAGTCCTATTAACTCTAGATCAATTCCTATCAACATAGTTAGTTAATTTTCGCAGATGTTTTCCAGAAATAACACTGTTTAAAAAAATTACAAAATTAGCACCCAATCCCGAAAAATTCCAAAAATAGCACCCTTTCTCAAAAACTACTGGGTGGAGGCGTGGTTTTCAATGAAACCCGCTTGGGTTTGGGGCGGTTTTGTAGACCGCTTGGGCCAGGGGCGGTTTGGTCAATATAATTTTTTTATTGATAAATCCTAACCTAGGCAAAAACTTCAAACCAACGTATCTTTTTGTTTGTGTATCCAATCGTAGCGAATTTTTTTTGATTCCGCATACATTTTCAAGATCTTGCAACCTGGAAACGCCATAGGCAGTTTGGTCCCGCCTTCGGCCTGAAAAAATGTCGTTTGCTACCCCGAACGAGCTTTTTTCCGATTTCGTCAAACTTTGGACGGCCATAACTTTGTGCTCCAAAATCTGAACATCATAAAATTTTATTTCATTTCACATTACTTTTTAAGGACTAAAATTTTATCATAGACATAATTTCGGAATGTACGTGGATTTGTGAAAAGGGAAGGTAAAGTTATTCCCAAAATCCTATATATCCAAAAATAATTTCTGTTTTGAAAATTTGTTCCTAGTAAAAGTTGCAGTATTGAAAAAGTTATGCAAAATAAAAAAATTTCATGACGTTCGGATTTTGGAGCACAAAGTTATGGTCGTCCAAAGTTTGACGAAATCGGAAAAAGCTTGTTCGGGGTAGCAAACGACATTTTTTCGGGACGAAGGTGGGGCGGTTTGCGGCTTGCAAGATTTCAAAAAGTTATGCGGAAAAAAAAAAATTCGCTACGATCAGATACCCAAACACAAAGATACGTTCGTTTGAAGTTTCCACCTAGGTTAGGATTTATAAAAAAAAATTATATGGACCAAATCGCTGGGTTGGGCAGCGGTTTTGGACAAAACCGCCCATGATCAAAGCGGTCCACAAAACCGCCCATGACCCAAGCAGGTTGTTTTTTAAAAACCACGCCCCCACCTAGCGTTTTTGAGAAAGGGTGTCATTTTTTAAAATCTTAGTGACTGGATGCTATTTTTGTAATTTTTTTAAACGGTGTTATTTCTGGGAAAAAAAATCATAATTTTACATTAATGAGAGAGGCTCCCTTATTTTGGTATTAATGGTAAGTATCAACGAGAGGAATTTGTCCCTCGGAGAAGGGTTCTAAAGAGGGGGTAAAAAATCCCATTGTTATTGACTTTTACCTGCAAAGGCTATTATAAAGGGAGGTTTCCTGTCATTAATGAGGGTTTTTGGACTTTCTATCGTCGTTAAAACCCCATTTTTGTAGTGATGTGCAAGCACAAACTCTTTAGTGAGGACCAAACCTACTACCTCGGGACGAACATTCAAGGTGTGCACCAGGGGACTTCTCAACAACAATTAAGCACAAGAACTCTTGAGGGTGCTCTTTATTCTTTCTTTCGATCCATGAGTTGTCTTTTATTTGTCTCCTTTTTCAACGTTGACGCACATTGCATCAAAATTTTGCAAACTCTTTTTGCAAGAAAGCATCTCTCCGTCATGACCAAGACCGGATGGATCAGTGCCTTCACTATCAAGGGCACATGTGGAGAATTTGATGGGCGGATTCGTCTTAGCACGAGCAACACTTCCTAGCTTGCACTACACATTGGGTTGCCACACATGTTGGGTACAAACGAGAGCTTGAGGTCTCTTGAATCGCTAAAAGGTACTTTGTTCCATGCCATACGATTCTGTGAGGAAGAAAGATGTTTGGGGGATGGTAAGTGGTGAAAGATGTTTGGGACGCGCTAAAGCTATCCGGTCCCCAAACATAACCTCAAGTGGCACCCCGAGCCGAGGGAATTGGTTGCCTCTCACGTGAGATCCTCTTTTTCAAAAGATATATTTTTCAAAATAAAGCAAAAAATTGTAAAAGTTTCGAGTTCACAAAATGACGGGGAGTCCCGCACACACGTTCTTTCTAAAATAGAAAACGTTCGACTCACCAAAGAGGAAGAAGAGAGTAAAACCACTCATACATCGGTACTCTAATCATGCAACTACTCCCTAGCGAGCACATCACATAAATCATCTAGCAATTCAAAGCATATTGAGTAGGAGGTTACGAGAACAAGGTGTTATGGAAGCCTCAAATTTGAAAATTTTGGGAATTACATTCAAGGTTCCAAAATACTATCATTTGGCCATTCAACACCACAAACACAATCAATAGCTACATACACTCTCATAAGCAATCATCAACGTCTTAAATTCATAATCAAGGAGAATACTAGAAATTCATGGCACAATCAATCATGAAATTTGCATGCATTCCCCCCCCCCCCCACCCACACACACTTAAGAGACACATTGTCCTCAATGTGGGAGCTAAAGGTAGGGTTCAAGAAGCGTTGCCATAGGTATTTGTGGGTTGAGTAGGGTGCACAAGTTTAGGTATTCATTGATCTAGAGAAGTAACATTTAAGCACACACATAAGAGAGGAAGAATGGGTTATCCATAAACAAAATATACAAAATAATCTACCATGAACACATATTTATTAAACATACCAAGTATTTAATTTTTTTATATAAAAGATAGAAATCAGAACCTAGATGCCAAGTTTTCTTTGATGCGCTGTTGGAGCATATGGTAGTTGCACATCGGATGTCCTTTTTTGCAAGGATGGTCCATCATAGTTCGTAGTCACCTTCATTGGTTGATTTGTTGTGCTTGATGTGGTTGCTCCTCGATTTGATGTTGTGGTTCTTCTCTTGGAATTTGTGGTTCTTCTCTTGAACAACAAAATCCATCCTTAGGTCACTCTATACACCCCCACACTTAAGTGTTACAATGTAGAAACTAGAGGTGCATAGGTAGAAATGCATGGTGTAATTACTAGGGTCAAGGTCTAAATGCATGAACACAACGGTGCCATGTATTTAAGAGGTTTCTAAACTCCAGTTGAAGGCTACAATCAACTCATTAGTCAACAACCAAAGCTTGAACTAATGGCTCTAAAGCCTACCGAAGCACAAAATTAAAAGTGAGCCAAAATTTCAAAATCAAGGATCATGCATCAAGGATTCAATCTTAAGTCATACAGACACTCCTAAGAGTCTATCTTAATAAAAAAAAGTTCAATTGATAAGCAATGGATCAAGAAAAACAAATTTTATGTGGTTTGGGCATTTTATGAAGCACTTGGTGGGCGACATTCAAACTCCACAAATTCATAAAAATAAAGTCCACCAAGAACTCCAAACACACACACACACACACACACACATACATAAGCATACATTTTATGATCCTATCGCACTAGCCGTGTCATACCCTAGCCATAAGTAGCTTAATTGGTACACTAAGCTAGCACACATGCTCAACACAATAACAAATGCAATCATTCCTTAAGCAAATAGATAGTCTCCAACAATCATTCATATAAATCTTGACATAGAAGGGATTCATTCACTAGCTAAAACTATAAAACTACTTAAAGCAAAATTAAACTCGCAACTTTTATTATTGAAAAGTAAGGAAATGCAAACCGGTTGTTGAGGTACCTCCCAACTAGTGCTTCTTTTAAGTCTTATCGCCGGAAGATTATCTTCAAGTATTCGGTCCAACTTAGAACCTCCTTGAAGTTGATGTTCTCGGCGGTAGGGTGGTGTCTCAAGTACCAAGCATTGTATACTTCAAATTATGTGAATGGCCTACGGACTTGGTAAGAATTGTGTCTCCACCCACGAAACCTCTTCTTCTTTTCTTCATCCTTGTCTTCGCCCCACACCATGTAGTGCTTCATCGATAGACTTCCATCACATCCATTAAGAGGGATCGTCGATTGTTTGGGCTTGTCTTGGCAAAGAGCCACAAAGGAGTCCTGACACGCTAAAACACAACACCAAACTGCGACCAAGTGTAATCGCAGTCCGGAAATGCAGTAACAGGCAAGCTCTAATTGTCAACTCGGGGTCTAGATCTACTGCCTACTCCGTGTATATCTATTATCTAGCACAACTCCACTACTAGTCTTCATCGGGATAGAACTCTGAGGCAATGAACACAAAACTCCACTACTGGAATTAGATTCCAGTACAAAGCAGTGAATCGACTAACTCTCGTATAATCGATTCACTACTAACGATTGAAGAAGCTCTAACAACCTAATCAGATTCTATCTATCTCAGGTTGCAGCAGAAATCAATAAAAGATGATCAGACTTCAATTGACTCAATCAAGACACTTCAATAGATTATAATCTAGCAATATCACAATCCAAACGTAATTACAATCAAGATTCCTAACACATGGAACTAGGGTTCTTCATACCCAAGTGAGAGAGAGTTCTACTCCATAGAGAGAGAGAGAGAGAGAGAGAGAGAGGGAAACAGAATACAAAGCAGTCATACTCATGACAATGGGCAGAATCTGCTCTGGGATGATGATCTTCACTCCTATGATGATCTCCAAGCTCGATTGATGAAACCCAGCTCCAAAATCACTTCTAGGATGTGTTCTTCGCACTTTCTCTCTCTAGGGCTCTGTTTTTGCTCAAAAAAGTCGATTCCTCTCCTATGGCTCAAATTAGGGTTAAAACGCAGAAATTCACAACCACACGGCCGTGTGGCTTTCCCAGCTGCTCATCTGAGTGTGCAAAATGTCGTGTTTCACTTAAGTGGCTTCAGGTATGCTACACGGCCAAAACCACACGGCCGTGTGGATTTCCAGGTTGTCCGTGTAAGCTCCCTGGACTTTCCACACGGCCACAAGGGGTCCCCTACACGGCCAGTGTGGCTTGCCCGTGCAATTTGCTGCCACACGGCCAGGTCACACGGCCGATTGGGTTTTTAGGCGTGCCCGTGTGGCTTCCTCAGCTTCTCGCCAAACGTCCAATCTTCGTCCAATCGACCCCGAACTCGTTCCCAAACCTTCATTCACGTACTAGGACCTGAAATATCACAAACAAGAACAACCTAGCGTGAAATCAGCCTAAAACACGAGAAATAAGACTCAAACGGTGTAACACTTAACCGTTTGCTTGTCCCCAAGCAAACCAAGTCAGATACAAGGTAAGCTCAGCATATTTCAATCATACCAACATTGGGGACAATTCATATAGGCACAGAGCACGTGAATCGTACTGGCTTTCAAAGATCAACAACAACATGGACAACCACCACAGAGGACATTCGAGTGCAGCAAAATCGAGTAAAGGAGGAGTCTCCCTTCTGTTCATCAACCAACATAGACTTGACTCAACCACTTACTCAAGACAGTCACCTCATGCACAAAACTCAAGATATCAGAATTGAGACCGAGCCATCTAGGTCCTCAGCGGGGTAAAGAGCATAAAGAATAAGGAAATGAATCGCTCACTGTCGACCAGTGGGATCAGAACACTTGATGCGAAAATATGCATGCTTATTCTCTCAAAAGGGGTGATTTTTCATTGTAGACCAAAAGAAAGGATAACACACGGCTCAAAGGGGCTGACTAGGGGGTATGACACACCAGGATAGTCAATTTGGTCGTGGAGGGCACTTGGACATGCAGCTTCCTAAGCATGGACGAGAAATTTCCTAACTCTGCCTCCAACCTGTCTTTGTAAATCCTGGTGGGAAAAGGGAGCTTAGGCTTATATTCAGCCACTACTGGTTGTGGCTTTGGAGTTTGTTCCTCTGGCTCTTTTTCCATCACCAGGTCTTCTTCCGGCTCTGGGGTGATCTGGATCACCTTCTTGGCACTTTTCTGCGGTGCATCCGTAGTCACAGTCCTACTTCTCAGCATAATGGCGTGCAACCCCTCCTTATGATTTCTGGGATTCGGTAGGGGTTGGCCAGGAAGTGTGCCAGCCGGTCTGGAAGCAAGGGCATCTGCCAGGTGCCTAATCCTGGTGTCCATATCCTGCAGGAGTGCCTGCTGGTTTCTCTGGCCAGCTTCAATCTCCATGAATTTGCCTGCAACCACTTCCATGAATTGCTCCAATTTATTGAACTTTTGGGTGCTAGTGTTGGCCAAGGTAGTCACTAGATCCCTCAGTTCTGACATGGGATCTCCCGGTGCTGGGACTGATGGAGATGCACCAGGATGCTAGTACTGCTGCTGTGGGAGCTGTTGAAAAGCCTGCCCCTGTCTGGGCTGATAAAGTGGTTGTTGTTGCTGCATCTGGCCTAGGCGAGGCTGGTATGGCTGCCTCTGGTTCGGAAAACTAGTTGTAGGATCTTGGAAGCCAGGTGGCTTTGGATTGCTGTTGCCACTCCAGGAGAAATTTAGATGCTGGCGCCATCCCTCATTGTAAGTGTTACTGTATGGGTCGTTGCGTCGGACATTGTTGATGAAGTTCACCTACTCCTGGGGTGTACTAGACTCACGCATGGCCTGGCAATCCTCTACAGTATGATGGGCGCTCTCGCACCACTAGCAACGCATTGTCGGCTGCTGCCCTGCCCCCGAAGCCATCCCATTCCGATCGATGGCTAAGACTAGTTTAGACACAACCTACACCAAATCAGAAGAGTGGGTGCCCACAGGATGTACACCTCGGCTTGGTGCTCGCCTCGACCTCCTAGCAGTGCCCCAATCATACCCTTTCTCTGCCATCTCCTCAAAGAGCTGATTCAACTGCGGCGGCATCTTGGTCAGCATGTTCCTGCCACAAACCGAATCAATCAACTGCTTGTCTTTTGGGAAGAGGGGGTGGTAGAAGGTGCCCACCTTGAAAGCATCATTGAAACCATGATTGGGACACCTCAGGAAGAGACTGGTGTATCTCTCCCATGCGTCCCGGATGGTCTCATCTTCATCCTGGGTAAAATGGGTGATTTGCTTCTGCAAGTTCGCCGTTTTTGACGGGGGATGATAGTGGGTGAGGAACTTGTCCGCCAGGTTGGCGAACGTGGTGATCGATCCGGGAGGCCTAGTGTCCAGCCACTCCTTGGCTTGCCCCTCCAGAGTAAATGGGAAGTACCTCAGCTGGATGGCATCGGCTGGGACCCCATTTATCTTAATCCCATCGATGAGCTTGTGGAATCGCCTCAGGTGTGATCGGGGGCACTCCCCCACCTTGCCACGGAATACCACCGAACCGCGCAGCATGGTGATGACAGGGGTGCTCACCTCAAAGTTGTTGGCAGCAACTTGAGGGTGTTGGATGGGGGACCTCATGTCTGCGGCGCGGGCGGTCCAGTAATAGCGCATGGTTTGCTCCTCGCGAAGGACCACATCATGGTCCTGTGGGTCACCATCTCTTCTTCGTCGGCGATTTGCAGCTGTGCTAGAGTCTCCTCCGCAGCCAGTCGTGCCTTTAGAGCCCGCTTGAAGTTCCTACAGGTTCGTTCAAGCTCTTGTTCTAATGGTAATAAATCTCCCGAGTGGCTATGGGTCATACACTACCTGCACACAATCAGCAAAAGCAACCCGTGAAGGCACACAGGTGGAAGAGAGAAAATGCAGTAAAGAAAAGGCTAGAGTAACAAACTTTCACGTTTCTCCAATAACCTAGAGGGTTCCCCGGCAACGGCGCCAAAAACTTGACACGCTAAAACACAACACCAAACTGCGACCAAGTGTAATCGCAGTCCGGAAATGCAGTAACAGGCAAGCTCTTATTGTCAACCTGGGGTCTAGATCTGCTGCCTACTCCGTGTACATCTGTTATCTAGCAAACTAAGTTGAGTGATTGTTGATTTAAGTAAAAGCAGTAAGAAAGCAGGAAATGGTTCGGTTTTCTAAAGCAAAGGAAGAGTCACTCGGGAATGAGTCCCCCTAGCTCCTTAGTTAGGTCACAGTTGTAATTGCTTTTGGTTGCTTTACTGCTGATTATACTGCGAAAGATCCAACAGTAGCTTGGAATCTCTTAAGGTGACCAAGCCCTCTCAGTCAAACTACCCGACAGACGACTAGTCTTCACCGGGATAGAACGCTGAGGCAATGAACACAGAACTCCACTACTGGAATTAGATTCCAGTACAAAGCAGTGAATCGACTAACTCTCGTATAATCTATTCACTACTACCGATCGAAGAAGCTCTAACAACCTAATCAGATTTTATCTATCTCAAGTTGCAGCAGAAATCAATAAAAGATGATCAGACTTCAATTGAATCAATCAAAACACTTCAATCGATTATAATCAAGCAATATCACAATCCAAACGTAATTACAATAAAGATTCCTAACACATGGAACTGGGGTTCTTCATACCCAAGTGAGAGAGAGTTCTACTTCATAGAGAGAGGGAAACAGCATACAAAGCAGTCATACTCAAAATAATGGGAAGAATCTGCTATGGGATGATGATCTTCACTCCTATGATGATCTCCAAGTTTGATTGATGAAACCCAGCTCCAAAATCACTTCTAGGATGTGTTCTTCGCACTTTCTCTCTCTAAGGCTCTGTTTTTGCTCAAAAAAGTCGATTCCTCTCCCTTGGCTCGAATTTGGGTTAAAACCCAGAAATTTCGACCACACGGCCGTGTGGCTTTCCCAACTGCCCGTGTGAGTGTGAAAAATGCCGCGTTTCACTTAAGTGGCTTCAGGTATTCTACACGGCCAAAACCACACGGCCGTGTGGATTTCCAGGCTGCCCGTGTGAGCTCCCTGGATTTTCCACACGACCACAAGGGGTCCCCTACATGGCCAGTGTGGCTTGACCGTGCAATTTGGTGCCACACGTCCAGGTCACACGGCCGTGTGGGTTTTTAGGCGTGCCCGTGTGGCTTCCTCAGCTTCTCGTCAAACGTCCAATCTTCGTCCAATCCACCCCGAACTCGTTCCCAAACCTTCATTCACGTACTAGGACCTGAAATATCACAAACAAGAACAACCTAGCATGAAATCGGCCTAAAACACGAGAAATAAGACTCAAACGGTGTAAGAATGGTGGATAAAAACATGTGTATATATCATGTCATCAAGTCCTTATCGAGAAGCGCATCAAAGCCGCGTGGAAATCCTTCGTGGCACTTGTAACTTGTTGAAGATTCTTCCACATCGACCGTGTCCTCATCTTGGACACCACTTGCCCTTCTACTTCTACTTCTACTTCTACTTCTACTTCTACCTCAATCTCCCTTCCTTCTTCTTCAATTCGTTCCTCCCTTTGGGGACACTCAAGATCTTCCTCCTCTTCAAAGCTGACTTCCTCCTCTTCAACCTCCTCCCTCTCCTTCCCATTCATGTCTTCAAGAAGGGTTTGGAGGGCAAGATGCCATGCAAGATCATAGAAGGGATTCTCTTGATCCCCCACACACATGACTGGGTCTTCAAAGTTGTTCTCGGGAATGGGAAAGTGATGAGAGTCGTCAATGCAACCTTCTTGGCCATCCTCGCCACAGGAGCTATCCGGGGTGAGTTCCTCTTGCTCTACACGGTTTTCATTGATCTCCCCTTCAACCTACTCTTGCTCTTTAAATGGTGAGAGGCGATAGCGAGCACAAGCTCACGCCACCTTCTCTTTAAGTGTCAAACCGGGTGGAGGAGGGGTTGGAAATCCATGTTGAAGCTTGGTCTTTCAAAGTTCTATATGGAAATCTCCAACTTAGACTTCACTTCGGGTTGTGGGAGATCCTAGTTCAAGCACCCTTCATTGGCACCTCGGGCAAACCGCTCCATCAAGAGCTCTAATTTGCTCTTTGGCTTCGATTGTAGAGTGACACAAGTTCTTGAAGTATGTCCCATGACAGCTTCCATTGCAAACTCCAATTTGAATTTCTCCTCGTTTGTGGAGGGAAGTCTTTTTAATATGCGGAAGCTTCTTGATATCTTCATTGGTATGGTTGTTCATCTTGGAAGGGGGGTTGGCAATAGAACCTGAACCCTTGACTTCCACCATCTTGATCATTCCATGAAGCTTCGAGGTAACCACCCTCGAGTGTTGGCGAATAGCCCCACACTTTGCTGAAGTTATACGGATCCATGATTCAAAAGCTACTACACAAAAACACTAAAAACCAAATCAAACACACAAAAACTACCCTTCGGAGAGAAGAGTGGGTGAAAAACAAAGCACAAAAAAGGAAAAACGTATTATGTAACACTACAACTACTAATATAAATAAGATATAAAGACTAAACTAACAACCTAACTCTTTCAACTAGTTACCGTAGTTACCGGGCAACGACACCAAAAAATTGATCACTACTTCGATCTAGCTTTAAATTTATAAAGTCGAAGTGCACTCACTAGTCAATCCTAACAAGGCCAAGTATAATCAAGCTAGGGATGTAGTAAAGCGGCTCGGTCGTATTCCAAGGGTCACGGTATCCTAGGCTACTTAGGCTCGGTCGTTATCTAGTAAACTTGTTGCTTAGTAGGTGGGCAGTTGACGATTCCGAAACTAAAAATCAATAGATGAGGAGAGGCACTTGGGTTAACTCCCTCGCCCTAGCCTAGGTCTATCATGCAATGTCTAAATAAGTTGGGTTAAGCGAATGTGGTGAGTGAGCTCTTTATCGTGGGCATTCGTGATTATCCACACGCCTCCGAGTACTCCTTCCCTAAACCCATGTCAGTCGCCTCGATCTAGGCAATCGTATTTGGGGCTTTACGAACATAGATCCTTTCAGAGGGTAATACCCACCGTCCGCACCGAGGTTTTATCATGGGTTCCATCTAGGAAGGCATTCTTATGGAAGGGGTACGATTGCCTCGTCCACCACAAGATCCTATTCATTAATCTAACCCTAATATGCCCAAAATAGTGCATACCCGTCTAACCCGAAAACTCCATACCCAGCGTAAAAGCTCAAGTAGGCTAGTAGAGAAGATTAGGGAAACTTACCCAAGCACAATTAATGTTAGAGAAGCATTAAAATCAACTAGACAAACACATTCATTCAAAACCCTAAAATATGCATCCGCTATATAATAGCCCTAAAACTAGGGTTTGGGGGTTAAAACCTCTAGTACCTTGGGAGATAACCCCTGAAGTAGGGAAGAAATTATGAAGAAATGGGTCTTCAAGTGATGAAAGGGGTCTTCAAGCTAGAAAGGTAGTGTAACACTATGGAGGATGTTGATGGATTAAGAAGCCTCCTTTCTTCTTCATATTGTATTGGTTGGTTGTGAGAATTAGTGATCTTAGAACACTTGAATTGTGTGGTATCGATGACGCTCTACCTAGGGGTGGCAATGGAAAACGGGTATTTGGGTAATACCCGCATCCGTCCCATTTTTTAGGGTTACAAGTACCCAAATACCCGTAATTTATTTTACAGGATGAAACATGGGATCAAGAATCGCTACTTTGGGTACCTGTGTTTACCTGTTAATACCTGTTTAGGTATTATGCAATGTTGTCAGAACGGAACCGGAGCATGACCCGATAGTGTGAATGACTCGCACTTTAGTGGTCCAACAGGTATTAGCCGTTAAAAAACCGTTAGAGAACCGGTACGTTATAAACAATAATATCATAAATAGAAGAAAGAATGGGTAATAATTAATAATTTAATGACTAAAATGAACTTTAGTATGCAGGTACCACTTAGTAATTTTACGTAAATATATAATCACTAACCAACCCTACAACCCTACACCTACAGCTGCCCCTTTTTCTTTCTTCTTCTTTCTACTTCTTCTTCTTCCACTTCTTTCTTCTTCCGATTCTTTCTTCTTCCTTCAACGTTCGACAGAGAGGACGCCGGCTACGGAGGGCTCGCAACAGTGGAGTCTCTCCTTTGAGTCCCATTCCTTCGCTCCCCGTCAGTTGGGTTTCTGTGCCACTGAATTTCGGAAAGCTTCAACGTTTTCAACCTAACAGTCATTTTTATTTTTCAAATTTGGATTTAAAAAAAAAATTCTTCTTCACGGGCGGCCAGAAGTTGAAAAATGGTTGAGAAGTTAACCGCTTCGGCCGCTCGCCGACCATTCATTCTGTCAGCTTCGGTTTTTAGACTGATCTGAGCCGGTTTGGTGACCGGATGACGATTTACCGGTTGGAACGACTAGCTCGGCTCGGTCTTAGTAACACTTGTATTACGGGTACCCGTATACCCATTAGTCCAAAATCCCAAAACCCAACCTTACTCCAACTCCACGACACAAGCAATGAGAAGCTGTGTAACATAATGTGACAATTTAATCAACAATCCAATAAGTTGCACCGCACCTTCTTTATGAGTTCATAGAGTTGTTGGGCGGAGATGGCATAAATTATCTCAGGCATTAGTATTATATCATACTCATCAACTGGATTCTTCCTAGAGCTACTGTTTGTGAGGAAGAAACTGATGAACTTGGCTTAAGTCATCAGCAAAGCTTCAGTTTGAACAATAGAGAACATGGGTCAACGTGGTCATGTCTATTACATGGCCGCGAGGACTCGGTAGACATGATCCATATTTTCTAGGGCCTGGGTTGGATGAGTATTTATGAGTAGTATGGGTATCTGTTATCCGTCCTGTATGGGTAATGGGTACCCGTTAACCCGAACGGGTTTGAGACATGGGATGAAGATTACTCTTCAAATGGGATTGGGTACCCATTTCAAATGGGACGAGTGTCTCGTCCCGTCTCGTTGTCCACCACTATCTCTATCTATCATGGACTCATGTATCATGTTTTGAAAAAGGTTCTCTAAACCGTGCTTTCAAAATAATGTCTCTCGTGTGGCAATCTGTTAAAGTGTGTGTAAGGGGAGATGAGAATCTGTTCCCAACTTCTACCTACTACCTCCAGCCCCCTTACACCTCTTTCCCCTGCATGAGGCTTGATACATCTGCTCCCAGCATGGTCGGTAGGAGTTGGGCTCCCACAAAGCCTTTGCTAGGTGGGAGCCTCGTTTTCTGGAAATGACAGGTTGGAACCCTTGCAGGAAAAGAAAAAAATAAACTACAAGAAAATGAAAGAAAGAAAAAAGGGGGTTCCAACCATCTTCAAAGAAAATAGAGCACCTAAAAAGTTGAGTCCATGATTTTCTGTTGTTGAGAGTCGCTTTATCCGCGGATCAATTGTCCTAAGACCACTAATTAGCATGATCCCGATTCGGGACTAGAGTTCTCACTATAGAAGCTAGGAGGTGTCTTGTGCATTAGTTGACCTCATAAGCTGCTAAATGACTTAGGACATCATCTACCGAAGATCGGGGTTTCATTTGCTGTAGAGCCTGGAGAGTTGCATTTGTTTGAGCCAGGTTTGCTTGGGGACAAACAAATAGTTAAGTGTGGGGGAATTTGATAACACTGTATTTGTACATGTTTTTACCCCTCATTCCTTGATTTTTTTGGTGTTTATGCGACCACGGCCTATTTTACGCTAAGTTTTTTCCTTTGTTACATTTGAGGTCCTACCACATAGAGTGAAGCAGAGGCGCAAGTTTCAAGTCAATCGGAGACCAATTGGCGACTCGAGAGAAGAAACTTGGGCATAACCCGTAGAAGAATTGACTTAAACCTTATTTTATCGACGAAGAATCATGTAAGCATGTCATGAAAAGAAAGAGGACGAGACTACAGACATCTTGAGTCAAACGACACCTGAATCAGAGGTCAAACGAGCTCAAATGGAGCTTAGGAGTGCATGCTGTAAAATGTGCACGGGCTATGCACAGCCGTGCAAGGTTTCCAGAGGATTTGCACGGCCAAAACTTCAATTTGCATGGCCGTGCAAGTAGGGGGTGTGAATTTCAGCAGGTATGAAAGATGTTTCGTGATATTTGGAGAGGGAGAGCTAGGTTTTGGATCCCAAACACTCAAGGGACGAACCAAAGAGAGAGAGAGAGCGATCTATAGCCATTCTTGGAGATATTTTGGAGGATTCTTCACCATTGAAGCTCAAGAAATAAGTATAGACATGAAGATTAAAGATCTGGAAAGTTATACTGCAATCTCTCTTCTCAATGGAATAACTTCCATTTACTTGGGTTTTGAGGAACCCTAGTTCCATGTTTTAGGATCTTTCTTGTTTGAATCTTTGGATACTATACTGGTTTATTTTAATCTATTGAGGCATGTTTATCGAATCAATTGAATCATGAACAAATTCTTTTGATTCCTGCTTTGACCTATGATAGATAGAATCTAATTAGGTTGATAGAGCTTCTTCAATTGATAGAAGTGAATTGATTATACGAGAGTCAAACAATTCACTACTTTCTACTAGAATTCGTTCTAAGTAGTGAAGATTTGTGTGAATTGCCTTAGCATTCTACTCCGGTGAAGGCTAGTCGCCTGCCGGATATCGTGTCTAAAAAAGGCTTGGCCAGCTTAAGAGATTCCAAGCCATTTTCAGATCTTCCACAGTTTAATCAACAATACAACAACTAAAGGGAATTACAACTTGGCCTAACTGCAGACTAGGGAGAATCATACCTAAGTGAGTTGTCAACATGTAATTAGATTAACTTTAACTTAGTGCTAGATAATGAACTGAAGCTGAGTAATAGTAACTCTAGAAACCCATGGATTCGATATTTATTACTTGTGCCACTATACTGCAGTCCCTTCCATTAGTTACACTTGGCCATTGTTAGGAGTTATATTTTAGCGAGTCAGCAAAACAATATTTGTTTCTGGGATACCGTGCAGGTATTAAAGGCTACAAGCTTCTAGAGTTGAAAGATGGTAAGGTATTTGTTTCTCCAGATGTAGTTTTTAGGATATAATTTATACCTCTTAGAGCGCAAGATAAGTAAACAAACGTTCCTTCCAGCAATCCTACCATTCTACCTTTCCCTAAATCCGCACCTCCAATGAGCATATTGTTGTTTCTTCACCATATCAGCCTGACATTGTCTTACCATCTCACTCATCCAAAGATGATGGGGGTGGGGGGTGAACAAACACATTTGGAGACTGATCAAAGTCTTAAGATAGAACCTGAACTAGAGCACAAATCGACTACGAAGAGGCTTCTGAACTGGATAAATTAAGTAAAAGCGCTATTAACTATGGCTACAATTAAAAATGGGTGTTAGAGTAGTTAGATGTATCAAATTCTTTGTACGATAAGATTGAAGAAGAATTGTACATGAAGATTCCACTGAGAGTTGAACTGTCAGAATCGGGTTCACAATGATGTGTTGCCGATTGAAGAAGTCCTTCCTAAAATAGACCTATAGGTAGTGTTTTGCAAGGTTAACTGGGTTCATTATGAAAAATGGGTTTTCACACTCAGCTTTAGATTATTCTTTATTCACTAAGTGGATTAATGGAAGAATTGTTGTGTTGTTAGTCTATATGGATGACATCATTATGAGGTGATGCTCAAACATATATAGAGCATGTGAAGAAATAATTGAGCAAGGAATTTAACGTGAAGTAGTTGGGCATTTGAAATATTTCTCAGGTCTGAAGGTCAATAACATTGCAGATGCAATCTCTATGTGCTAGAGGAAGTATTGTATGGATATATTATGTGATACATGTTATGTTGATCCCAAATGAAGTAAGTCTCCAACTGATGCAATAGTAAAAATGACACGGGAAGCAAGGAACTAAACTAGAAGATCCAAAAATTTATAGAAAACTTGTTGGAAGATTGCATTACATCACCATTGCAAGACCAGATCTCACATATGCAGTATAAAAACTTTGTCGATTCCAGAGGGATCCCTGCAATGAACACTTGCAAGAAGCTTACAAAAACCTTAGGTACCTGAAAACCTCAATAAGACAAGGCATGCATTTCAAGAGTAAAACAGAAATGGAGCTTGTGGGATTTTGCGACTCTGAATGGGCAGCTTGCCTTGACACAAAGAAGTCTACCACCTGGTACCGTACCTTAATTGGTAGTTCGTTGATCTCCTGCGAAAATACAGTCCTCAGATCATCATCAAAAGTTTGAGCAAAGGGTACTTGCTTTGCTGGTATGTGAAGTGGAATGGCTGAGAAGGCTTCTTGCAGAGATGAGTGTGGGATTTTGCGATTCTGAATTTGCAGCTTGTCTTGACACAAAGAAGTCTACCACACGGTACCATACATTTATTGGTAGTTCGTTGCTCTCATGTAAAACCAAAAAGAATAATACAGTCTTCATATCATCATCAGGAGCTGAGTATAGGGCACTTGCTTTGCTGGTATTTGAAGTGGAATGGTTGAGAAGGCTAGTTGCAGAGATGAATGTGGTAATACCAATTTCCAGTTCCTATCTACTGCGAGTCTGCGACAACAAATCAACAATACACATTGATGATAATCATGTGTTCAATGACAGAACCAAGAACATTGAGATCGATATGAATGTGACTCAGCATAAAAAAAGGTTTGGTGAAATTAAATCATGTCAGTTATGTCAATCAATTGGCAGATTTATTTACCAGGAGTTGCAAACGAGATTTTATGCAATTGGGGGGGGGGGGAGCGGATTAGGTGAGTAACCCATATGGTGAGTAACCATCAGTAACCTATCCACATCCGCATGACATCAGCATGCCCTCTCTCCTGGAAAGTCTTTTTATCTTTTTCTCGTTAATCTTTAACGGACGATTTCCCTCTCGTTTTAAGTCGAAATTTAATTTTTTTACACAGATAAATCAGATTAAATGTGCTCTTTAAAATGATATTCACTTTGATATATTTTTAGTACAAAAAAATTGAATAATTTTTTACCAGTCATTACCATATGGTATGCTCATATTTAATACCATATGGGGTAAGAAAGCGTACCATGATGGTATGAACATACCGATATGGTAAGAAGGTTGAATACATGATAGTAGGAGTATACTAACTGTCATTTACGACTTTCATCATTGTTTACCATAAGTTACCACCCACATACCATATTGGTAAAGTACGGTAATTTTTTGTCTAGTATATTTTTCACCTAGAAATGTGTAGATCCAATAGATCATGATGAACTCGTTCCTTCTGAGCAAACGTTTTAAAAAACGACTTAAAAACGAAGAAGTTACCATATGGTATGTAGTTGGTAAAAAAAAAGTTTCTCGAAATATATTGAAAATTGATCTCATTTTGTAGAGCACAACGAACTCGTTCCATGTGTGCAAAAAAATTGAAATCCGAGTTAGAACGAAGAAGATAAGAGCCGATTATGAAAACTAGGGAAAATAAAATGTTTTTTTAATTAACAACCCTTAGATCTGGATTTTCTGGACCCACTTAGATCAAAAGGTCCAGATTTAGTTACTCATAGGTTAGTAACCAATGGTTACTCACCCTATCCTAAACCCAATTGGGGGATTAAAATCGGGCTCAAGATAGGGTGCATAACCATGGGTTATACACCCATCAATAACCAAATCTGGACCATTCATTTAGAAAATCCAAATCTATGGATAGAGAACTAAAGACCATTTTTATTTTCTTTATCTTTCTTCATTGACTCATATCTTTCTCGTTTTAAATCGGATTTTAATTTTTTTTTGCACAGATGGAACAAGTTCATCGTGCTCTACAAATTGAGATCAATTTTCAATATTCTTTGTGAAAAAAAAAATCTGGCCTCTCGGTAACAACTGCATACCATTTGGTATCTTCTTCGTTTTTAATTCGTTTTTGAAAACGTTTGCATAGAAGGGACGAGTTCATCATGATCTCTTGGATCTACACATTTCTGGGTGAACACATTACAGGACAAGAAATACCACACAATACCATACAATACCGCCATGGTACGGGGTGGTATCTTGTGGTATACACTGTTAAAAGTCGTAAATGACAATTAATATACTTCTACTATCATGTATTCAACCATCCTACAGTCTTGGTTTGTTCATACCACCATGGTACGCTTTTCAAACCATATGTATGCTCTTATTTCAATACCAGTCAATACCATATGGTATAGACTGGTAAAAAATGACTCAATTTTTTTTGTTCGTAAATATATCAAAGTGGATATCATTTTGAAGAGCACAATTAATCTGATCTAACTGTGCAAAAAAAATTAAATTTTTACTTAAAACGAGTGAGAAATCATCCGTCAAAGATTAAGGAGGGGAAAATTAAAAGCTTTTCGGAAGAGAGAGGATACTGATGTCATGCTGATGTGGACAGATTACTCATGGTTACTCACCATAAGGTTACTGACCTGATCCATTCCATAAAATCGGACCCACAACATGAAAGGGTATTAACAGATACGTGAAATGAATCTGAAGTCCTGATGAAACAAGGATTTGTAAAAGAAAAAGATTGCAGAAGAGAAGTGAAAGATTGTCGTTCTTTGCTTAGAGGAAGAGTAGCGTATAATGAAAAATGGTTAAGTTAGTAAAACAAAGTCTAGGAGCTGGTGTGGAATGCATAAAAAATTAAGGGCCAAAAAGCTAGCTAAGCACCAAGTTGATCCTATTGTTTGATATATTTCCTTTCTTCGTCGTTGAGATATTAAATTTGTGCAGTCGGCTTTCACACGTGCAAGGCGGTAGACAAATACGTAACACGGCGGTCGGAAATCTGATACCTAAATTATACGGATCAATTATTTTGGGTAGACATGATCAAACTCGCAGACTTTAGACTTTACTGTGTGTGCCTACTACTACTACGAGCTTTCTAGGGTGCTTATTTTATCAGTACAATTTGGAGACTTTAGGCATTATATTTTTTTGGGAGCATATCTCTATATCTATATGGCCACTCACTCCACGTGTTGAGCTTGATGAGTGGCAGTGACCGTGGACGGTGTCTCTACTCTACTCCTTGGCCTCCTTGTTTCCCTCCCCACCGCTTCACTCCCTACCATTTCACTGCCTCGTACATTGATTGTCGACTATTCGTATTATTCTATTTCGAGCTTCCGATCAATATCACGGTGAATGAATTATTGGCAACCTTCGCCGAGCCCACGACGACGGTTTCACAAATGTGAGAGTTTTTTAGTATCCAAGTCGAGAACTTAGTTCTTGAATCAAGTGTTACTTTAGCTCACGCTTGCCATTGCGTAATTTAGTGAGTGTGCAGTGCGATTATATATGACATGCATTGCAATTAAATAAGAAAGACTAGGTTTATTCTCGGCCATTTATTGGTTATTTTTACTATTGTTACTAATGGCCATTTATTGGTTATTTTTATCATTTAATTTAGACTCATAATTCATTTGCAATGCAGGTCTTCTATGTGCTATTTTTACTATTCTTAATCATTTAATTTAGAGTCATAATTCATTTGTAATGCATGTGTTCAATGGGTAAGATTAGGGTATAGGCGTACCATTAGTAAAAATATTATATCTAAACCACAAATCAACCAGATTTTGGGTCATGGTACAATACCATAATTCTGGATAAGTGAACCTTATGTTTGAATTAAATCACAAACCCTAAACTTTAAGATTTAGCATGTAATTTGTTGCATTTATTACGACAAATCATGACCGTTGATTATTATTCCTTATTAAATTGGTATTAGTGTACGAGAGTTATAGAATTAATACCTAGATTTTAACCTTCAAGGGTTATAGTACGATACCATGTCCCAAACCCCGATCAATTCAAGGTCTAGACATCATTTTCTGACTCAAGGTGTGGCATATCTTTGGTTTTACTCAAAATACAATAAAACCATCCATCAACTCTATATATGAAGTAGAAAGATTAAAAAAAATAGAAGTAACTTATTCAATACGTTTGATGACGTGATAGTCTCAATCTTGTTATAATGATTAATATAATTAACAGTATTTATCTTGTAATTTATGTAATTAATATAATAAAATAAATTTTGTCTTAATGTTAGAAACTTTACACTATAATAATCTAACCCTTGCTGGTCATGTGTGTTGAATACTAGTAATTATTATTCATATGTTTGCTTATTATTAATCAATGTTAATTTAAGAAAAAAAGACAATGTGAAAAATCAAGGTTGACGTCTGTTGCTCGAGAATTGAGAAAATTTGAAATAGTGAAGTCTAATATGTGAAAGTGAAGCTAGATAATTTATATTTTCACACTCTTCTTTTCTCTCTACTCAAATTTTCGCGATCTTGCTTCCCTATGGCAATCGCTGCTAGCGGAACCTCATCGGAAACTGGTCGTGGCGGTTGCTCATGGGCTTCCTTGTTTGGCATCGCACCAAACAATAAGTTGAACTACTTCAAGCGAGAGTTCATTGACGGTGCGCTCAAAATCCCTAGATTGGTGATTGACGAGGGTGAGAAAAGATGGGAGAATAGCTTGTTTGGGCATTTTCTTGATCGTCCACCTTCTATCTTGTCGTTTCGGTCCTAGTCAAACTAGATTTTGGGAGGGAAGGTGAGGTGTGGGTATCGTGACTAGATAACCAACTTATTCAGTTCCAATTTCCATAAGAAAAGTGCTGACACTGGGCTTCGGATAGCATAACAACACCATAAGTGTTGTTAGTATAACAACAGGGGTATAAGGGTCAATTGCACACATATTAATTAATAAGTTATTTTCTTTTACCTGGTATTAAATTTGAAATTCGAAATTAATGATAAAAATTCATTGAAGCGCGCAATTTGCCATTTCCGTTTTCCCCTTCCCCTCTGCTCACGAACTGCTCTCCGACTTCTCCTTCGGTTGCTCTCTCCCTGTTCTCGCGATTCCGTTTCCTCCGTCGGCGATTCCGTCTGCGGCTTGTGGATTTCGTTCGCGCGATTTTGTTTCCTCCTTCGGCGAAGTTAATTTCGAGGTATTCCGCCGGTGATTTCCTCCGCTAAACTGTCTTCTCCTCTGTCGTCAGTTTTGGCCTTCGAAGTCGCCGTTGTCGTTGTGGCGTCGCCGGAGTTCCACTTGTATGGTGTTAGTTTGGCGTCGCCGTTGTCGTTTTCGTTAGCATTGTCGTTGCTTGCTGCTGCTATTGAATTTATAACTGTCGTTTTCAGGTTTGCTCTCTGTTACTTTCGTTTTCCACTTTTCTGCGATGTTTTGACGCATGCAGTCTAGATTTGTTGTAGGAGACGAGGAAATTTCATAATTGTGCGTTGTGGTTAGGTTTTGTGTGTTCTGATTAGGTTTTGTTGAATGTTTTAGGGTTTCTGTGGTGTGCTTTGCATGTTTTAGGGTTTCTGGTTTCTCATGAGTCGTTTGTGGTGGTGTTCAGTAGTGCTGTTGTTTTGTTCTTATTTTTGGTGGTTTGCTTTGTGTTTGGTGACGGTTAGGATGTTTGTGGGTTTGATTGGGACCTTTCTGGAGGTTTTTAATGAAACTATTGTGTATTTCCAGGCTGCTGTTGGTGGTTCTTTTAAAAGGTTTTGTGGTTAGTGTTTCGGATTTCACAGTTTCGTTTAGGAGATTTACTGGTGTGCATTTGCAGTAGTTGTTTGTCTCTTTTACATCTGATTATTGAGTTGTTTGTGGTGGTGTTCAGTAGTTCTGTTGTTTTGTTGTTTATTTTGGTGGTGCATTTTGTGTTTGGTGACATTTAGGGTGTTTGTGGGTTCGATTGGGGCCTTTCTGTATGTTTTTAATACAACTATGCTGTATTTCCAGGGTGATGTTGGTGGTTTATTTGCAGTTGTTTGTCTCCTTTAAATTTGATTAATGGATTGTTTTCATGGTTTTACAGTTTGCATTAGGCCCTTGATGGTTTGCATTTTATATGTTCTGGTATTAGATTGCTTATGTTGGTTTGTGTTTTGGTTGCTTTGTAGGCAATGGCACCTGCTAAGAAACGTGCAGTAAAAGGGAAAGAAAAGGAAAAAGTATCGACACCTAAGAAAGATGGTGTTTCTCCTGTGGCTGGAAAGCCGGATAAGAGGCATCGCAGTAATACTAATCGTATTCTTGCCATCATGGAAGCTGACAGTACAACTGAAGAAAAACTGCAGATGCTTGATCCTCTGGGTTTTAGGGGTGTGTCGAGGGTTAAGCTTACGAGACTCCCGGATAATTTTACTGAATGGATTTGCAAAAGTTTTGATGTCAGTTCAAGGTCTTTCCCGCTGCTTCGGTCAGGGAAGTTTAGAATTGGAGAGGCAGATGTGGAGAGAGTTTATGGTTTGCCGCGTGGACCGTATGCTGTTAAGCTGGATATGTTTAGTGCATCCCAGAGGCACAAGTGGGGAATTGAGTTAGGGCTTTGCAATACTAGGAAAGGAAAGGCGACATTGGCGAATGTTAAACTGGCATTGGAAGAGGAGAGGGACAATAAGAAGTGGAGGGATCTTTTTGTGCTGTATGCAATGGAGGCAGTTCTGTGCCCCAGTGGAAATTTGAAGATTGACCTCTCCTATGCTGGGTTTTTGCAAGATGAAATGGTCGATGACTTCAACCAATATAATTGGTGTAAGCATGTGGCTGACCATTTCAATGAAAGTATGGTTGAAGTGGTTCAATCAAAATCAAAGTTCCCTGGTGACGTTCATCTTCTTTTTGTAAGTAGAAAAATATACCTCTTTTCGAAGTTTGGTTTACTGTTTCATTTATGGTTTGTTTATTGACGAATGTGGTGTGGTTGAAGTTGTTTATGGTTTGTTTAATAATATTTATGGTTTGCTTTTTGCCCCCCTTTGTTATAATGTTTCTGGTATAGTTTATCATTTATGGTTTGTTTATTGACGATTGTGGTGTGGTTGAAGATGTTTGTGGTTTGTTTAAAGCTATTTATGGTTTGGGTTCCCTCCTGTTATAATGTTTCTGCAGTTTGTCATTTATTGTTTGTTTATTGACGATTGTGGTGTGGTTGAAGATGTTTGTGGTTTGTTTAAGAGTATTTATGGTTTGGTTTTGCCCCCTGTTCATTTTATGTGGTGTGTATTATAATCTTTCTGGCACGGTTTGTTTGTGGTTGCTTGACTTCTGTCTGTTTGTCTGTGGCAGATTTCGATTCTTGATCGGTTGAAGAACCCCTCCTGAGTTGCCCATACCAACCTGTAGGCACAGGTCGTACAAAGTCGCAAGTGCTGCTTTTCAAGTACTGATGGAAGAAGGTCATCTCTCTATTGGTCATCGAGATGTAGTGGCGGAAGAACAAGCAACCACCAGTCAACCAATGGGACGAGGACGTGTGAAGGGTACAAAGAGGAAAAGGTCAGTAGATGATCTTGATATGGTGAGGGAAGGGGATCTTCCGAAGCTTCCCTATCTTGACATCAACTTGGATGGTATTCATTCGGTTGAAGATGTGAGTATTTTTTGCTGTTTTATTTGTTTTATGGCTTTCTTTAGCATACTTTCAGTGTGCTTTAAAAGGATAGTGGTTTGCATTAGTTTGTTTACGGAATACTTTATTTAATTCATGTGTTGGTTAGTTGTGTTTTCTGTTGTTTGTTCTTTGGGTTGCTTTAGTGTACTTGTGGTTTCTGTTAAAAGAATAGTGGTTTGCATTACTTCGTTAAAGGAATGCTTTATGGTACTCAACGTTTGGTAGGTGTTTTTTTGTGAGAATTCAAACATATGTGGTTTGTATACGTGTGTCTTAGGTGTTCATTAAAAGGAATTTGAGATTCTTTAGAAGGTTTATGGTTTGCTTTTGGGCTGTTTTCGTGTTTTTGTAGGCATATCAGTTGAAGAGTGACATGGAAAGTTATAAGAGGGCTTTGTTGAGGATGGCTACTCATTACAGTTCGAGCATTGAACAAGTTGATGAGCATATAAAGATGCTGGAGGGGCAGCAACCAGAGGATAGTCCTGAAGATAATGTCGATTTCACTGATACTGTTGAGGATCTTGCTGTTGGTAAGGGAACCAATGATGTCGGTCGCAATGCAGATGCTGCCAATGCTGATGATGAGACTGGTGTTAAGAGAGTATCAGATCCAAAGTCCCCGGGTCTTGATGATTTATCAATGGAGATGGATAAGAATGGTGCGCCGTCAGATGTTGGTCGCAATGCAGATGCTGCAAATGCTGATGATGAGACTGGTGCTAAGAGAGTATCAGATCCAAAGTCCCCGGGTCTTGATGATTTGTCAATGGAGATGGATAAGGATGGTGCGTCGCCAGATGTTGGTCACAATGATCCTGCTGGCATTGCTGATGATGATACCTCTGCTAAGGGAGTATCAGATTCGAAGGGGCTTGATGATCATCTTGATAATCTGACAATGGAGATGACACAAAAAAGTGTTGATTCTGAGAATGCTAAGAAGGTGGAGATGGACAGCTGTGAGGGAAAGGGAGAAGGTGATGATGGAGATGACAATGTTGATGATGTTGACGCTGCTAAGTTGGATAACTTGGTTGAGAAGGTCGTAAAGGTATTTTTACTGTTTTGTGTTTGAATATTTGTGGTGTGGATTATACTGTTTTTGGTTTGTTTTTCATGTCTTTTGTAGTAGGTTGTTTTGCATTTGTTAGTAGTGTGGTTTTCATATATCTGGTTTTGTTAAAAACTTTTGTGGTGTGGTTTCTGTAGTCTGCTATGGGGGATGTTCGTGAAGATGTGGTGGTTGATGAGAAAAGGAAAGAAGCTGATGCCGGTGAGGTGCTTGAGGGTGGTGATGATAGTGCAGATTTACGATTGAGTCAGCTATTTGAGAATAGGAAGGGAAAGGTAATTTTGTTGTACAATGTTTCAGTTTTGGTTTGTTTTTGTAGTGTGGTTTATCGCATTTGTGGTTTGTGTTAGTTGTCTTTTGTACTGTTTTATCTAATTTGTGGGTTGCTTTAAAAATCAGAAAAAATTGAAAGTGAAGAATGCAGGAGGCTCATCAGGTGTTGATGATGATGTGTTGAAGGGTGCTGTGTTGCGATATGCAAGGGTTTCAACTAACTTGTAAGTTAATGTGTATATATTTCATACATATGTGGTTGTTTGTGTATATATATATTTATATATAGTGCTTATTGGTACTTTTCTAATGCCCGACTGTTTTGTTTGTTATGGAATTATGAAAAATAGGAAGGAAATCCTTTTCAGTCGTGTTGATGGATACGATTGCTTGTATAGAAAGGATACAGAGACTTTGGCACATGGTCAATGTTTGAGTGTGGATGTTGTTGACTGCTATGCTGCCTATCTGAATCGGGAGCAAGTGAGAAGCGGGCGACTGAAAAGATGGGTGTTCTATTCAGGGCTGGCGGTGAGTTACATTTTCTGCTAGTTCTGGTTTGTTTTAGTGTTTTTGTGGTGTGCATTATAATACGTCTGGTTTGGTTTAAGGTTTTTGTGTTGTGCATTATAATACGTCTGGTTTGTTTTAGGGTTTTTGTGGTGTGTATTATAATACTTCTGGTTTGTTTTATGGTTTTTGTGGTGTGCATTATAATACGTCTGGTTTGTTTTACTGTGTTCTACCTTGTAGCAAAGAGTGCACACGATAGTGAAAGAGTCTGGACCACTGCCTAATTTTTTTGAAGAGACTGACGAAATCATTACAAGTTGCAAGTGGATACCAGATAATGTGGACTTCTCAGAATGTGATTATGTATGTATTTTTTTTAGTCACATTTGCTACATTGTTTCATGTGTTTTTTTTCTTCATTGTGCTTTTGAAGTACTGACTTGTTTTTGTTTTGTACTATGCAGTGGATATTCCCCCACTGTTCTGATGAACACTACAGGCTGTATGTAGTGAATCTGAAGAACAAACGGTATGATTATCTTGACAGCCTTTACCCTGATGAACTTAATACCAAGTTTCGTGCTGTTGCGGATATGGTGGTCCGCTATGCCACAGAATACATTCCTGCCTGTAGACAAGAGTCCTTCAAGTTTGAAGAATTCAAGTGGCTTAGAATGCGAGGGTTAAGACAACGTGGTGGGGTTGACTGTGGTGTTTTTGCTATGAATTTTGCTGAGTTTTGGGAAGGCAAACTGATGCCAGGTATGAAGAATTGGCAAAAAGATATCAATCAGAGGCGGGATGAGATCACATTAACATTGCTGCTGAATGAGGAGAATAGTGTACTTGAAGAGGTGAAGAAGAAGAGTTTGGAGTTTGATCGCAAGGTGGACTAGCTGATTTTAGGATGCATTTGCAAGAACAGTTTCAGATTTCAGTGTGTTAATATGTGTTTTAGTGTGTTAGTGTTCTGTATATGAAGTGTTGTGGGTGTGTATTATAAGACAAGTGGATTGTTTAACGTGTATTGTAGTGTGGTTCATAAGGTTTATAGTTTGTTTCTGTTTCCCTGGGTTATACAATGTATGGTTTGTTTTTGTACATATGTGGTTTGCTTAATGAGTGTTCTGGAAAGTTTCCATATCTTTGTGGTTTGGTTTTGTTAAGAGGTTTCTTAGTTTGTTTTCTTCCTGTATGGTGTGTATTATAAGACAAGTGGTTTGTTTAACGTGTATTGTAGTGTGGTTCATAAGGTTTATAGTTTGTTTCTGTTTCCCTGGATTATACAATGTACGGTTTGTTTTAGTACATATGTGGGTTGTTTTGATGTATCTGTGTTATTGTTTGTCTCAAAACCTTCAACTGTTTATATTTGTCTCATAGTTGTCATTGAAATCTAAAAGTCTATGACAGATAAAAAAACACGGATAACAACAAGGAGACTAATCATCACTCATTTTTGCTTTTGTAACGCTTGTTGGCAGCCTGTTCATCAATTCTTTGCTTTCTAGCCCTCTCCAGCGCTACCTCAAGTCCACCTTTTGGCCTCTTCTTTGATTTCCATGGGTCTTGTCGAGCCTTGAATCCCTTCACATTGGCATACTTGTCATTTGTAGCTGAAGCAGCAGCGCTTTGCGAGGGTGATGTACTGGTGGTTCCAACTGTTAAAAAAGCAATATGCAAGATACTAGTGAATATAAGTAGGGATTAAGCAATTAGTGGATTGGATTAAGATGTTTATGGTTTGCATTAGCTCATTAGTGGCTTGGATTAAGCAATTACTGGTGAATATAAAAAGAGATGCTAACAAGATGTGTGAAATTACCAGGTGCTGTTTGCTGAGTTTCTTGAGTCTGAAGGCTTTGGAAAGCAAGTTTAGTGAGCTCTGCAATCTTTTCCTTAACCATTGAGAAGACCTTGTCATTCATTGAGACTTTTGTTGCTAGGATAACCATGTTAGCACACAGTTCTTGATACCTCCCTGCATAAGTATCTGTTGCAGCACATTCTGTTGTGTTTATTGTGAACTTCTCTCCAGATTTGGCATCTCTCGTCCATCGTGGCAGAATGTATTCCTTAGGGATAGTCAATTGCTCAATATCATCACCATTGAATCCAACCATCTCTATCTGCCTGATTATATGTCTGCACAACCAGCCTGAACTTTCAAACAAACGACATGAGCACTTGTATTTCTTCTCCTCTTTGTTCACTAACACGACTCTTTTGTCGAATCCTCCTAGTTTCTTCACTTCATAAGCTGTCATTCCATCTCTATCCATAGATTCATTCCGGAACACAAAAAAAGCAAGGCTTTCTGAATACTCCTCAAGGAAAGAACTGTAGATCTTAGTTGTGTATAATTTCGCGACTTGCTGAACAAGTGGGCTTCTGTCATACCTGTTGGAAGATGACATGCAACATACAATCATTCATAAGCATCTTGTCTACATTAATGATTTTATGGTATGTATTGTACTGTTTGTGGTGCGGATTGTGGGATTTATGGGTTGTTTTACGTTGTGTGTGGTGTGGATTGTGTAGTTCATGGTTTGTATTAGGTGGTCTGTGTTGTGGACTGTAGGGTTTTTGGGTTGGTTTAGGTGGTATCTGGGTTGTTTAAGCTTGTGCGGTGTGCATTGTGGTGTTTATGGTTTGTATTAGGTGGTCTGTGGTGTGGATTGTAGGGTTTTTGGGTTGGTTTAGGTGGTATCTGGGTTGTATTCAACTGTTATGTGGATGCATTCTACAGTATAAAAAGTTCAAATAAAGGAAGTAATACGTACATGGTGTTTGGGACTGTGTTTGCCATTTGATAATCCATGTCCATTTCGTCTGATCTTTTCCGTTCGACAAACTTGTTGAAGTATGTGAAGAACTCAACTAGGTTGTCATCTGATTGAAGGTAGTTTCGGAGGTTGCTGTTACAAGACTCACTCAGCTGTGAGCTTCGCATACCAGCTGTGAAGTGGTCCTTAATCCATGCTGAAGACCACTGTTTCCTCACCTTGTAAATTGAATCCAACCAGTTCCTTGGATTGGTGCCTTCTTCTGGATAATGTGTGTCTAGCAACCTTGACCAATTGTACTCAAATTCTTCCTCATTTTCTACCCCAAAAGTGACATATTGCAGATCTTCTAGAATGTTTGTGTTTGTGGTGTCGAGATGCTTCATTGCATTCTGCTTGATATGAAAAGTACATAAGCCATGAAATGCTTCAGGAATGACGGATCTAATCCCAGCGGCGATTGCAGCAGCTTGGTCGGTGAATATTGATGTTGGTCGGGTGCCTGACATACATTTCAAGAATGCATCGAACAACCACTTGAATGTAGCGGTTGTTTCATCATAAAGGAGAGCAGCCCCGAAGATGCAGAGTGCTCGATGGTGGTTGAAGCCAACAAACAAAGCTGTAATTTAAAAATAAAAAAAAGAACATAGAATTAAACATTGAAACAAACAAAAGACTGTCTTTTATGATATATATGGTGTGTTTCAGGACGTGTTTAGTATGGTTTATAAGGTTTCTGGTTAGGATTCTCAAAATGAATGTTTCATGTTTTTTTGTTGTTTGTTTTAAGAGTGTTTGGGGTGGTTTTATGTTACTTATGGTATGCATTGGGTAATGTTTGGTATGCATTCAAATTCGAAATATCAAGAAAATTAAGCAAGGAATACCTCTTAATGCAAACCACAAACCTTTTAATGCATACCACAAATCTTATAAAACAAACCACAAACCCCACAAAGCAAACCACAACATTTGCGGAAGCAGAGACCATAAACCTCTTAATACAAACCACAAACTTCACAAAGAAAACCAGAAACCTCACAAAGCAAACCACAACATTTGCAAAAGCACACCAGAAACCTCCTCATGCATTGTGTAATGTTTGGTATGCATTCAACTTCGAAATCTCAAGAAAATTAAATAGTGCAAGGAATACTGACCTAGTGGACGATAATTCTGGTTTGTCCTGTATGTTGTGTCGAAGCTGATCGTATCTCCAAAGCAACTGTAGTCAAACCGCATTCTTGCATCAGCCCAGAATATACTTGCAATATCTTCGTTACTATCTACCTCAATTTCATAGAAGAATGATGGATTCCTGTAAGCTTCGTGGCGAAAATATTCAAGAAGTATAGTTGCTTCGCCTGGTTTCATTGATTTCTGCCTTGTCCCTGTGATATAGTTCTTCAGATCATGAGGGGTAAAAGGTACATTCTCCCTCCCCCCTGAAGTTGTGGTGAACAACTCATACGATTTCCGTAGTGAAACTCCACAATCTGCATGCACTTGTGCGACCATTGCATGCATTTCTGAGATCCCCTTGTTGGACCTCAATAGATGTTTGAATTTTGCAGGGAGGAGATCATGGTTGTGTTCTGTTATCCACTTGTCCAGCAGCCATTCATCCTTCTCGATATCATATCTAAATTTGATTATAGCTGGGCAGCCAACTCTAGTTTCTGGTACAGCACGTTGATAAGCCTTGACATCGATTGTTCCTTTATTCTTGGGATTTGACTTGCTTGTGGTCTTGTATCCTTCTTTGCTGCAGCAATACCTAGCATATCGTGCTGTTTTGGTTGGCTGTCTTTTTGTAGAACGTTTGACAGCTCCCATGTCCCTCACGCTGAAGCCAAGATCGTGAGCATAGTTCTTGTAGAATTGTTTTGTTTCCTCAATGGTTTTGAATGCCAACCCCAAACAAGTGTAGTCTAACTCGGTCCTGTTTGATGTCACACCTGTAAGCAATGATGAAAGAAATGAGCACTTGATCATTTCATCTTGCGATAATATTTACAAGAAAAGTGAAATGTGGTTTGCATTGTAGTTATTCATGATGCTTTTATGACATTTATGGTGTGCATTACAGTGTATGATTTTTTTTACAAACAGATTGTGGAATGTAACGATTTACGTTTTAATGGTGTGTATTGCAGGTGTTTTGGTGCGTTTAAGAAGTTTTATGGTTTGGTTTTTAAGTGTTTTGGTTGATTGTCTCTTTTTTTCCTGTGGTTTGTTTTGGGAAACATGTGGTGTGTTTGGCGATGCTTTTGGTATCGTTTGTGGGATTTTTGTGGGCGGTTTGATCATTTCATCTTGCGATGATATTTGCTAGAAAAGTGAAAAGTGGTTTGCATTGTAGTTATTCATGATGTTTTTATGACATTTATGATTTGCATTACAGTGTGATTTTTTTTTTACAAACAGATTGCAAAAAGTTTTTTTGCAAACAGATTTAGGTTTTAATGGTGTGGATTGGAGGTGTTTTGGTGCGTTTAAGAAGTTTTGTGGTTTGGTTTTTAAGTGTTTTGGTTGATTGTCTCTTTTTTTCTTGTGGTTTGTTTTGGGAAGAATGTGGTGTGTTTGGCGATGCTATTGGTATCGTTTGTGGGATTTTTGTGGGCGGTTTGATTGGAAGTGTTTATGATATGGTAAATGGCTTGTATAAGCGTGATTATGGTGCTCATTGTAAGAAAACAGGAAAGGATTGAGTTGAGCGTACCTTCTTCTTGTTCATTGTTGCCACTGTTGGTGGAAATAGAGGTTTCCAGCTGATATCCGCCTTCTGTTGCTTCAGAAGATGTTGCAATTTGCACGAGTTGTTGAGCATCTACAGAACCAACAGAAACTTCATCTACACGATTCTCGTCCATCGTCAATGTCTTAGCTGCGATCAGGAGCTTTCTCCGCCGTCGCCGCCGTTGCGATAGCTGGTGCGATCAGATCTCGTCGCCGCCGTTGCGATCAGATCTCGTCGCCGTCGTTGAGATAGCTGGTGCGATCAGATCTCGTCGCCACCGTTGCGATAGCTGCTGCGTCAGGATCTCATCGCCGCGCGTTGCAATAGCTGCTGCGCGGGATTTCGTCTCCGCCGTTGCAGTAGCTGCCGCGATGACGATCTCGTCGCCGTTGTGGTATCTGCTCCGTCAGGATCTCGTCGCCGCGCGTTGCGGTAGCTGCTCCGTCACGATCTCGTCGCCGCCGTTGCAGTAGCTGCTGCGATGAGGATTTCGTCGCCCGTCGTTCAGCCTCGGCGCCGCGCGATTGGAGAGAGAATGGTGAGAAACGAGCTGCACTTTTTCGGACAAAAGGAGGTGCAACTTTTCGGTAGGACAAAAATACCCTTCCTTTGTTTTTTACCCTAGTCAATGCATGAATTTCAAAAGTATGCAGAATGGTGGGTTCCTATTGGTCCACCTATGTTGTTGTTACAATAACAACAAATATAGTGTTGTTATAATATCCGGTCCCCTGACACTGGGTTTTTTAAGGAAAACCTTGGCATCAGAGGAGATTCGATCCAATCAGCCTTCAGACGGTTGTTCTCCTGATCTTGTACTTCAAGTCACAACTCCCCTCGCCCATTAAAGATCCCCCATCTGCATCGAATAAGCCTCCAAACATATTAGCTCGACCTACATTCATACTTACAAAAAAAAAAAAAACAGCCAGTCGGATAGTTTCATACTTACATAGCATTGAAGCTTCTGGAAAATACCTTCACTGGATCGATCTTGCTCAACTAGGGCTTCCAACTTGTAGTCAAGCAGTTGACCTTCAAATCTACACCCTTTCCCTTCAATTCCATCGACCATAATGTAAGATACAAACCGGTAAAATAAGCACCACGAAACAATCCCGACACTTAGCCAAATTCTTCCATTCCTCTTTCCTACATTGATTGATCTTTTGGCAAGCACTTGATTCATATTTAGGGCATAATCTAGGATCATATCATCATGTTATACTCATAAACTGAGCCAGTTGAGTATAGATATAATGCAATATTAGAAACTCGAATAGCCATAGGTAATAGCCATACAATAGTTAATAACACTTTTCTACTTGGAAGTTTACAGATCCCTAAAGAAGTTCCAAATTGATTGTGTCTGGTTATTCTGGAAGTCATATCTAAAGGTGACAAAGCTGGCTAAGGGTGAGCACTTCCTGAAGGTTCAAGTGGCATGTCTACAAAAGGTCATTTTGTTAATTGTTTATTGCCCTAATAAAGTACATGACAAGATCAGATATATGAAGAATTATATTAATTAACCCCTAGCAATGATGCGAGACTTCAATGTAGTAGCAGAGATTTTAGAATCATTGAATTGCAGTAGTGTCCTAAAGAGTTAGCTTGAATTTAGAGGATGGATTGATGGTATGCAACTGCTAGATCATAAATTTCTAGGCTCTTGGTTTACATGGTGGAATAAGCAACAGTTGCAACCCTAAAATTTTCTAGAATCCGGCGAGATGAACCCAGAATCGGGCGACTTCAACTCGTAATTGGGTAAAACCAATTCCGCCGTGCTCAAGCCGAATTCTTGGCTTCGACACCATCCTTGGGATGCTAGGATTTGAACCAAGGTGGGCAATTGCGTCGAATTAAGACCAATCTCCACGACCGATTCGCCCTTCTCAACCCTGTTCCTCTGCTCGTTTTGCCCAAAATTTGTGAATTGGGCATTTTTATTGCACGACCTCTTGCCATATTTTGATCGTTCCTACAAGTTCTAGGACCGAAAACAAACGTGTTGGTGGATTCAGATTGATTCTGATCACTCTCTAGTGCCTTACCCAATTCATTCTCTTTCCTCCCCTACCGCGTCGGAGACGGAAAACATGAAGGTTTTGTTTTGAGGGCCGAAGAGTTGTAGGCCTCTTCAAGGCAGTCAACATGAAGCCCATACGCACTAACCATGTCCTCTATCGTGTCCCTCTAGTTTCTCCTCCTTCTCGAGCTCGCATTGATGCCATATGTTGCTAAGTGAGAGTAAGAACACACATGCAACAATTATCTAAGCTATTGGATGAATATGGTTCTGAGATCTCAGATGTTCATGAAATGGGAAGAGCTGTTGTTGATTTTTATAAGAAACTGGTTGATGAAGTTGATGTTAATGTCCAACAACACTCAGTTGAGCTCTTCTAAGAAATATTAAGTCTCATGCTGGATAATGTGGGTAGTGACAGCCTAAACTGTGTAGTTTCATATGAAGAGATGCATAAAGTGTTCAAGAACTTAGGTTGGCATGGCTTTCTAGTCGAGTTTTGTCATCTACAATGTTAGTTGAGGATGTGGTGCGCCGGTTTTTCTAGATATGTCTAATGCCTAAACAGATTAATGCTACAGTGTTTGTGGCTAAAACCCAAAATTTAGTGAACATGAACGATTTCAAACCAATCTCTTGTTGTAAGGCCACGTACAAGGGTATTGCCAAGATTTTGGCTAATCGATTAGCTAGTGCTTCCCAAAATTGTAATTCCTTGTGTTTTCCTCTACCGCACGCGATCCCTGTCAAATCCCCTACAAGGACTCGTGTAGTTCTCACTGGTAATAGCTTGGAACACACCACTCTCTCAGCAGTCCTCGTAGCTCAGTCCAAGTCTCCACTGGAGCTTGTAAATTCCGTTGAAGTCGAAGTTGATGCTGCTCCCACCATTGTGCCGCGTAATCTGAGAAATCGTAATGCGACCTTTTGTTGCTATGTGAACTGCCCACATTGGAAGAAGAAGAAGATTATTTTCCTCTCCCATTCCAAGTACGTTGTTGGGTTCAGCGTTCCCTGAAATTGCGGGACGGTAAACCGGTTACCGTTTTACCAGTTTTGGTATTACCGGAATTCCCAAACCTTGCGTCATACGCTGATACCGCCTGGCTCCCGGTATACCGCTTACCGTTTCAAAACGATTTCGGGAAGGGACATGGCATCTCGAATTTTACCTTTTTCAGAGCTGTCCGCTTGTCCCTGCCCCGCTGTCCGCCTGTCCTTGTCACCGCCAGACCCCGGCGCCACGTACACCCTGGCATCGGTGCTTCCTCATCACCGACGCTGCCGCCTCGTGGTGGTGGTGTCAAATTTTCAAATACTCAAATGTCAATACTCGATTAAATTTGGTGCACAAAGCCACAATAGTCGGCTAATTAATTAAAAAAAGCACAAAACAAAATCCAACAAATAAATTCCAAACAACAAATTGAAAATACTAAAAAAATAAGATCAAATATAGCATTATAGTAGTACGTACTACGTAGAATTCCAAATAGAGAAATCTGGTCTGCTGCTTCAAATGTTTAAATTAAATTCTAAGACATTAAGATAAAAAATAGAATTACTAGTTCCTCACTTGCCACTAGGACATGTACCACCAACATCAACAAAACCTTGCTGCTTCAAAGTAGTGCGAAGGTTATCATCACCATTATCCTCCTTGTCCTGGTCCTCTTCATCCTCGTCTGAATCTTCCTCCTCTTCCTCCTCCACCACAACAGGTAAACTTTGTTTGACACCTTCACTTGGCATGGCAGTAGCACTCTCCATTCGAGTTTGGAAGTTAGTAGTGACTAAGTGTAAAAAAAAATACAAATTGTTAGAATTCATCTAATAATATGTAATCGGAAACTGAGTAATGGAATACTTAAAAATAAATGAAATTATGAATTCTTACCACTTTCATAATCGATTTGGTCTTGATTTTCATCTTCTGTATCATCAACTTTGTCTGCTTTCTTCCCTCCTTCATACCTGATCCAATCTTCAGCACAAATCAAGGCCTCTACAATTGTGGGGGCTCAACGAAGACTAAACGGGCTGAGCACTCGACCTTCACTACTGAAAGCAGCCTCTCACGCAACAAAGGAGACTGGAACAGCTAGGATATCCTTAACCATCTGGGAAAGAATAGGATATCTAACGATGTTCTTACTCCATCACAACAAGATGTCAAACTTCATATCATTATCATCCTCGTTAATAGCATCATCAACATCTCTTAAGTAGATGTCTAGCTCAGAAAAACCTCGAATCCCCCTCTGAAGTTGCTCCTTTCTCATGTTGAAGAATTTAGCATCAAATGTCCCTCCATAAGATGCAGATCCAGTACCATAATCAGCACTAGGAGTGGTCTGAAAAGTAGGCTCGGAGGGTTGAGGTGCATACTTCAATCTGTAAACCTCAAACATTGCAGTCATCTCTGCAGTCACATCTTTCACCAAATCGTCTCTTTTCTTCTTCCCATACATCTTATCCCACATCCAATACAAATAAGCCGTTTAACGCCTAGGATCTAGCACACAAGCCATGTAAACCAGCCTATTTATCCTTAGGTTCTCCACCTCGTCATCATCATCATCATTCTCAAACCAATACTTTCGTACCTTTGCCTCCATTCTTGTTGCCATTCGTTGTATCTCTACATCCATGTCTTTCTTAAAATCTTCTATCACTTCATAGATATCAGCAATAGCCTTGAAGAAAGTATGAGCAAGTCACATAAGATGTTCCTGAAACATCCAAAAATAACAACAAATTAGTAATTACAAGTTAATAAAAGTAAAAACCATGAGTTTTAATAGGTGGAGTTATGTTTGTTCACATACCTGATACCCGAAAGGTGAGCTCATAAAAGAACTTCAAATACTTCATTAGCCGTCGAATACTGCTCCAATCTTCCTTAGTTGGAAGACCTCTCTTTGAGTCCACATAATCCCGAAATGCAGAATCATTGGGGCTTGAATGCATGAATTTAAAAAAGAAAAAATGTAAAAAAATTAAAAATCATAAAATTGCCAACATGCCAAAAAAGGTATAAACATTAAACCATTAAACAACTATCTTAATTCTTAAATTTTTGTACTTGGTTTCTCAAGTAAATAAATTAGTACAAAACAAAAAAAGTTCTTCTACTGCGGTTGTGCTCGGCTCTATCTAAACTCGCAAAAATGAAAAGAAAACTAATTATTAGTTAATAATAAAATAATTGAATTAAATTACTTGTTTTGCTTCATCAATTATTCAATGACAATTGACAATTATACAACACAATTCTTTGATCATTGCTGCTCTGCTCGCCGCTCGGACAATTGACATTTGACAATTGACAAATTGAATACTATGACAGCGGAGAAGGGATGGTGAGCCGGAGAAGATTACCCCTAAAATGGACAGAGAGCCAGAGAAGGGACGGTGACGGTCTCACGGAGTTCGACGGGCAGCGAAGCGGCGAAGGGAGGGACATGATGGAAACAGAGCTTGGCGGAGACGATGCCTGCTCTGGATTTGGGTTGCTGTCTGTCGAGTCCTGTTCCTGTCTCTTGGCTCTTGGATGGAGCTTTCACTAGCGACGGGGTTCGACGGCGACGACTAGCTTCGACGTAAACAGAGCAACGAGCCAACGACGATGAGACAAGTCACAAGATGGAAACAGACAAATAGTCAAACAAAGCCTCCCAGAGGAGAGGATGACTAGATGAGGGCTGTTGCTGCCGTCGTGCCCTTGGGTGGAGGCGTGGAGCTTGAATTCGATGAACGGAGGAGGAGGAATCGACGGTGGTGGTCGTGCAGCAGTCAGGGCCTCAGGGGATGCAAAAAGGATTAGATCGTTAGGGCCTTTTTAGTTTGGCCGATGTTTCGTTATTCGGAAATCCGAACCAAGGAGGATTCCTAATCGTTGATGGCTTGGCGGCTGACGCTCCGCGCTTGAATAATTGCTTTCCCTTTCGGTGTCAGAATACCGATCAGCCGACGGTAAATTGCAAGTCCAATCCCGGCATACCGCCAGCCAAGATTCCACTTCCGTTTACCGTTTTTTGTTATTGCTGGTACGGTAACCGGTTCAACCGGTAACCGCAAAACCGTTTAGCACCCCTAATTCTATCAAACTTAAAACGTAAAACGGACTCCAAAGGTGCAATCTTTCACGTGGATGAATGCTCGATTTGTTTGAGGTGAAGCTCGACCACGATTGCTGCGGTTGCAATCAATACGAAGCAACATTGTTGCTGGAACTCGACTAACACACAAGGATTTGGTGACAAAGTCAAAACTTTTTCATTCAATCCACTCTACCTTCTACACGAGGCTTCAAACCCTTTAAATAAACAACTACAACGCTAATTCTACTTACAAACTAATTAGGAATCAAATCTAACTCTTAAACAAAAAAGGAAACAGATTGCGGTTGCTTCACATCCATGGTTATGCCTTCCTGTGCAAGTAATCAACTCAGCTTCCATGGTAGCTCGGCCTGCTTCCAGACTTCGCAAAAACAAAAAACAGGCAGTCTGCCAGTTTCACCATAGCACTTGAAGCTTCTAAAAAATGCCTTCACTTGATCGATCTTGCTCAACTAGGGCATCTAACTTGTATTCAAGCACTTGAACTTCAAATCTACACCCTTTCCCTTCAATTCCATCGACCAGAATGTAAGATACAAACCGATAAAGTAAGCACCACGAAAAAGTTCGGACACTTGGCCAAATTCTCCCATTCCTCTTTCCTAAATTGATTGATCTTTTGACAAGCACTTGATTCATGTTTTGGGAATAATCTAGGATCATATCATCATAATATACTCAGAAACTGTGGTAGTTGAGTATAGATATAGTACAATATTGGACACTCGAGCAACCATAGGTAATAGTTATACAATAGTTAATAATACTTTTCTGCTTGGAAGTTTACAGATACCTAAAGAAGTTCCAAATTGATCGTGTCTAGTTATTCTGGAAGCCATATCTAAAGCTGACAAAGTTGGCTGAGGGTGAGCACTTCCTCAAGGTTCAAGTGGCAGGTTTACGAAAGGTCATTATGTTATTTGTTTATTGCCCTAATAAAGTACATGGCAAGAACAGGTACATGAATAATTATATTAATTAACCCCTGGAAATGATGCGAGACTTCAATGCAGTAGTTGAGATTTATGAATCATTGAATTTCGTTAGTGTCTTAAAGCTTGACTTTAGAGGATGGATTGATGTTATGCAACTGCTAGATCATAAATTTCTAGGCTCTTGGTTTACATGGTGGAACAAGCAACAGCTGCAACCCTAAAATTTTCTAGAATCTGGCGAGATGAACCCAGAATCGGGCGACATCAACTCGTAATTGGGTAAAACCAATTCCGCCGTGCTCAAGCCGAATTCTTGGCTTCAACACCATCCTTGGGATGCTAGGATTTGAACCTAGGTGGGCAATTGCGTCGAATTAAGACCAATCTCCACGACCGATTCGCCCTTCTCAACCCTGTTCCTCTGCTCGTTTTTGCCCAAAATTTGTGAATTGGGCATTTTTATTGCACGACCTCTTGCCCTATTTTGATCTTTCCTACACGTTCTAGGACCGAAAACAAACGTGTTGGTGGATTCAGATTGATTCTGATCACTCTCTAGTGCCTTACCCAATTCATTCTCTTTCCTCCCCTACCGCGTCGGAGACGGAAAACATGAAGGTTTTGTTTTGAGCGGCCGAAGAGTTGTAGGCCTCTTCAAGGCAGTCAACATGAAGCCCATACGCACTAACCATGTCCTCTGTCGTGTCCCTCCAGTCTCTCCTCCTTCTCGAACTCGCATTGACGCCATATGTTGCTAAGTGAGAGTAAGAACACACAGGGAACAAATATCTAAGCTATTGGATGAATCTGGTTCTGAGATCTCAGATGTTCATGAAATGGAAAGAGCTGTTGTTGATTTTTATAAGAAACTGATTGATGAAGTTGATGTTAATGTCCAACAACACTCAGTTGAACTCTTCTAAGAAATATTAAGTCTCATGCTGGATAATGTGGGTAGTGACAGCCTAAACTGTGTAGTTTCATATGAAGAGATGCATAAAGTGTTCAAGAACTTAGGTTGGCATGGCTTTCTAGTCGAGTTTGTCAGCTACAATGTTAGTTGAGGATGTGGTGCGCCAGTTTTTCTAGACATGTCTTATGCCTAAACAGATTAATGCTACAGTGTTTGTGGCTAAAACCCAAAATTTAGTGAACATGAACGATTTCAAACCAATCTCTTGTTGTAAGGCTACGTACAAGGGTATTGCCAAGATTTTGGCTAATCGATTAGCTAGTGCTTCCCATAATTGTAAGTCCCTCTCAGTCTGCTTCTGTTAGAGGTCATTCATGAATGAGAATATCTTACTTGCTTTTGAGCTTGTGAAGGATTACCATAAGACTACTCCTAATGCGAGATGTGCCTTCAAAGTTGATATTATGAAAGCTTTCGATTCTATCAGTTGAGATTTCTTATTAACTGTTTTGAAAGCAATGAGGAACAGGGGTAAATTTTTTAATGTTGTTGTGTGCTTGTTTTTGCTCCTCGATGTTTTTTTTATGAATGATGATACTGAATTTTTATTGTAAAAATGAATGGAGACTTGCCAAAAAATGGCAAATAAACTGACAGACAAAGACAAAGGGAAAAAAAAGGAAGGGGGTCCAACGTGAGACCAATAAAAAGAAATGAAACAAAACCCAAAATCAAAACCCACAAAAATGAGCAAATCCAAACAAGTCTCGAGAAAAAAAAAGGAAAAGAAAAACACGAAGAAGCAAAAGAAAAAGAACAAACTGTTAGCCAGCTCCAATCCTCGCCCATTCCTGAAAGAGCTCATCTAAGATAAGGTTGAAAACTCGAAGCCATCTCCCAATCGCATGACGAATCTTGTGGCAAACCTCAACTAGGGGTGATTCAGTATTCCTAAAAATTTGGTTGTTTCTCTCTGTCCAAATATACCAAAACACCGCATGAGGTATAACTTTCATACAATCACTAAGCTTTGTGTCATACCCTAATCCTCTCCAAGCCGGAAGAAATGATGGTATCGTTGATGGGAGAGGGCCATGTAGCTGAAGAGATGATGTGAATCTTGCCCAAACGTCTTTTGAAAATGAACATGTGAACATGAGATGACAAATCGTCTCTTCTTGGCACTTGCAAAGAGAACACCAATTTGTGATGATCATGCCTCTTTTTCTTAAGTTATCAATAGTAGAGATCTTTGCTAAATAGGCTATCCAAAGGAAGCAACATATCTTCGAAGGCACATGCGAGATCCAAACAAGCTTGAAGGGGAAGGAAACGTCACCCGCAAAGGTAGTATCGATGAGGTTAGATGTGAAGGAGTGCACAGAGAAAATCGAGGAGGTCTCCAAAGGCCAAACAAGATGAGCAGGGCCGACCGAGATCCATTCTGGTGAGAGTGAAAACAACAGTTGCCTCAAACGGGCATGCTCCGCTTCAGCGCCCCGACGAAGGGAGATCGAAAGGGGTATCTCCAATAAAGACCTGTCATCCAAAGAAATCAAATCAGAAACAAAAACATCCAAGGATTGGGCAGCAGCCGCAACCCTTGGGAACTCTCTCGCAAGGTGCTTCCCCGAGATCCAAACATCGTGCCAAAAAGAAACCCCATTCCCCCCTCCCCCCCAGGATCGACATAGGCCACCTCCCAAAAATAAGAGCTTTCTTTGACAATCGCCCTCCACAAGGAACATCCATGATTACCCAAATTCCAGTTTGGTTTCCAATCCGACACACCAAGTCCACATTTCACAACCATCAACTTCCTCCACCAAGCATTTCTTTCCACTCCATACCTCCAAGCCCATTTGCCAAGCAAAACTCGATTCACACTCTTAAGATCCAAGACTCCCAAACCCCCCCATGGGAGTTTTGACAATTTCCCATCTCACCAAATGAAGACGTTTCACCTCAAAGACTCATGACCATAGAAAGTCATTTTGAATTTTTTCCAACCTAGCAATGACCGAAAGAGGGGCCCTAAAAAGAGACAGGAAGTAGATAGGAAGATTTGCCAAAACACTCTTTAATAACACCTACCTGCCTTCAAAGGACAACATCCTTGCCTTCCAAGTAGCTAGACGCTTCTGCACTTTATCAATAACTGGTTCCCATACTGCCAAGGACGCGGCTTTAGAACCCAGGCATTCAAGAAAGGATTAAGGAAGTTGACCCTCTGTCTACCTACTTATTCACTATTGTGAATTTGGGATGGAGGTATTTGATGCATTGATGAAAAGGGCAGTATTAAATAGCCAAATTCCATATCATCCTATGCATAAGTCATAGCTATCACGCACTTATGCTTCGCTGATGATCTCTTGATATTCTCAAATAACTCTATCAGAGAAGTGGCGAGAATGTGAAGGTTACTTGATAACTTTTATTGTGTATCTGGTCTAAGGTTTAATCTCACGAAAATTCAGCTCTTTAGTGCAAGTACCCATCCGGCATAAATGAAAGTGATGTATGAATATACTTATTTTTCTCTTGGAGAGCTACCTGTAAAGTATATTGGGGTTCCTTTGCTGATAGGCAAGTTAATTAGGAAAGATTGCAAGGTGATAGTTGATAAAATTACACAGAGGGTCCAAAGATGGAGGACAAAGGCTGAGATTTGCAGGTATAAATGTTGCTAAATCTCTTTCGTATTAACTAGTCTGCTGCAGTGCTCGATGAGCTTGTTTTTCTTCCCAAGTTTGGTAATACTGAAGTTAAGAGTATTATGCAACAACTTCCTCTGAGACATTAGGGACTCAAGTCACAGAATTAGGGTTGTCCTCTCTTGGCAGTCTATTGCTCAACTTGAGAAGGAAGGCGTTGGGTAATCATGTGGATCATTGTGGGTAGTGTGGATCAAGCAATATAGGCTGAAGCATAAACCATTATGGAAAATCAAGCTAGCTGCCATAGCGACATGGCTATGGAGAAGGATCTTGAAATGTCGCGCTGATATCCGCCATTTGTATTAGCTCGGGACTTGGACTTGAATATGGGATGGGGCCAATCTGCCAAAGTACTTAATTAAGAAGGTTTGAGATTCGATCAGGTCTCGGGATGTTGAGGTAGAATTATACTGTTTGGTTTGGAGTAGGGAATCCCCAGGTATGGTTTTATACTATGGATGGCATTGCAGGATAGGTTACAAACACAAGATAAACTTTTAGTCTGGGGAAACCAGTCTCTGGTCAGTGTCTATTGTGTTCAGGTGGTGTGTAAACAAGTTCCCACTTGTTCTGTGCATGCTCATTCATTAAGCATATTATTAAATCTTATTTGAAGTATTTCGCGCCAACACAAGAGATAACAAACTAGGATAACATGTTGCATTGGAGTATAAGGAAGTGGAAGGTGAAGTCTGTTGTGTCAAGGTTTGGACGTTCTGTCCAATTTGGCGTGAGACAGCTCATGAATAAAACTATAATGTACTCCCATTCCAAAATAGAAGCTACTGCTCTAAGTATTTAGAGTCCAAATCATCCTGCAAATATGCTTCCCATTTCAAAACCATGTTAACTTGCAAAAGAGAGAGAAAAAGAAAAAAAGAACCAAACTAAGAGTAAGACCCTCCCCCAAGAAGAAGTCTCTGCACGCGACAACATAAAATAGAACTTTAAGACCATAATGAAGTACTAGAGGGGATGGAGGGGGAAACAAGTATTGAACACAGACTCTTCAGGTTATCGTACTTAATCCACGGTCGTGACCTGCTGCCATTCACCATCTACAGCTTCTCTCCAGAGCGTAACAGAGTTGTTCCCATCCGCAACAGCCAGAATGTTTCCTGTGAGCGACCACGAAACCCTCCACACGGGAGTCTTGAAATCATTCAACACTTTGCCTTCCCACTGCTCCCCTTCTTTGGCCACGGTCCATATGATGACCTTCCCATCTTGGGATGCACTAGCAATGGTGGACTTGGGGAGGCCCAAGTTCGGTGCCCAGGCCACATCTCTCACCCAATCCGCGTGCATCTGAAGTGCAGGGAAGCAGTCCATCTTCCATGTCCCATTGGACAGCTTCCACACTTTCACCGTGTTGTCACAGCCTCCAGAGCAGAGCTTCTGAACTGGGTCGAGCATACCGGACCCCACGAGGGCGCCTGGGGCAGTTGATGGAGCCCAAGAAACAGATGTGACGCCGACCGGGTGAGCTTGATCGATCCTCGATGTGTCCCAGCCACCGTCTGCTCGTGCACTGAAGACCGATATGTTGCCATCAGATGACCCACAAGCCAAACATAGCCCAAGTTCATGTGGTGCCCAAGCGATGGAGTTGACAGATGACTTGTGGTCGTCAAAGATATGGGCTTGGGTCCACTCATTTGCATTGCCCTCCTTCCACAAAATTACACGTCCATCATAGGAGCAGGAAGCGAGCAAGGACCCAAATTTAGGGTGAGCCCAGGATACTTGCCAAACGGGGCCTTGATGACCGGTGAGCTTAGCTAGAGGCTGAGAGGTATTGTTGCTTACTCCAATTATCTTGATGGAATGGTCTGCTGATGCTGTTGCAATGCGCTTACCATAGTAATCCATCTGAACATCGTGGACTGTGTCCTCATGGCCAGTTTCAATCTTCTGTAAAGGCATTTTTGGTCCCAATGAAGTTTCCACCCTATAACAGAATGACATAAATCAGGAAATATAATTTACCACAAATAACCTCTTGTTCCATTCATGAACAGGGAGAATTAACCTATCAATTCATCATAGAATTGACCCATTACAGTTCATCTTGTTATCACGTTATCCAACAAACATTGACTGCAGCAAACATAGCAGGTACTCTAAGTCCCAGTTAATGAAATGGTTACAGCTTGAAGATACAAACTACATGATTACACATTCTAGCAGAAAAAAACATTATTCCATTGACAACTCTTCGCCTACTTTAGATGAACTAAATCGAATGCGAATTTTAAACCATAAACACTGGCGAATATCAGTTTTCTCTTCATGCCTGGGGCTTATGAAGCCCCAAGCCAGGACGAACAGCAACAAGAGAATGAGAAACAACACAACCAATCTAATCATGGCATCAGATTTCAGGATGATAAACCCTAAACACAGAGCTCCAGATCCGAGCAATCTACGACAAGATCATGGCAATTCATTCAGATTTCTAAGACTCATAAATCAAAAATCGATCACGAGAAAACAGGCAGAGGCATTCCTGGACGGAAAATTCAAACGGTTTTATCTACACAAAAGCACCAGATCGAACCGAGAAAAGCGCAATTATTCAAACGCATCCGAACAACGAACTCGAATTCAACATCGCTCATTGAGACAAATGAGATTGGAAAGCGAAGATGGAACCTGACGGATGAAGAGGAGCTGCGGCGTCGCGATAAGCGAGATCGGCGGAGGAACCTCCCTGGATGACCGACGAAGAAGAAGGAGAAAATAGAGGCAGAGAGAGAATATCGTTTGCCAGATTCAACTAAAACAGTAAAATTTATTCTCCCCAACACAACAAACAAACGTTAAGATAGTGAACGAAAAACGAAAGTGGGCTAAAGGGCCCGTTATCAAAATTATCGAAGCGAAAATGAATTGGCTGAAAGAACAGCTAAGCGCGGTCTTGGGCTTTTGCTTCCATTGGATTTTGGGTTTCAAGTTAGACCGGACCCTGTAAAACTAGGACTGGAAATCTAGATCAAAGCGAATGTGGAACTGCGGTCTAGATCGTATAATATAGTTTGGTCTGAACTGTGAGACCATAACTATGGTTTGGTTTGGTCTGGTTTATGGTCTCCTCCTTTAATGTGTGGTTTAGAAGTAGTTTGGACCGCGGTCTACCGCAGTAAGTCGTGACAGACCGTGACATACTACCTACTAACTCATACCAAAATAACACTAAATTAAACCTCCATTTATGCATTTGAAAAACAAAGTTAGTTGATTATTCATTCAGTTGAGGGTTAACAGATTGCACAAATGATCGCTTATGTGTTATCTTCTTATCAAAGAACCACACAAAAACGAGAAAGATTCATAAATAATATTCACTGACAATGTCTAGACTAAGAAGTAGATAAACGAAAACACTAGAAACAACTTATTCATCTTGATGAGATAAGGAAAATTATTGAGAGATAGGCGACCATCTTAGTGGTTCTAAACGACATCGAAGTCGTCCCGACAGTGATCGACCACGAGAACCTTTCGGATCACTAGAGAGAGAGAGAGAGAGAAGTGGTAGCACAATGAGGAAGAGGGAAACAAGGGTAATTGATCTTTGTTTTTTAATGGATACGGGATAGAGTCTTACAGATTGGAGAGAGAGAGTTAGAAAATTGAAATGTTCACTAATCCCCTAATATATTTCTTCCCATTTTAATTACGATCACAAATTTTTTGTTTCACTAGAATATTGGTCACTGAAACTTTTATTTTTATAAATACCAGGGAGGGGTGGGGGACGTAAAAAATTTGAATTTTTTGAATTTTCGTTGTCTGGTTTAGACCGCACCTCACAGGCATGGTCTGGACCGTATAGTATATGGTCTAGTACATGGTGTGTGTTTCTATCTCTCACTGTGTACCACAAACCATGTATATGGTTTGGTCTAGTTTGGACCGCAGCGTTTTCCACACCTATGTAAAACCTTTCCTATAATTTTCCAGAAGCGGTGCAGTAATGATACCGATATGCCTACAGTTAAAGGTGTGCATCATAACCTTACATAACTAAGTCCGAGCTAGTCATTTTAAGTAGGCCTCAAATATAATGGGTGGAAATTAATGCATTTTTATTATTTTTTTTATTTTTTTAATCGGTTCTAATCTTTTTCATTCTAATTTGTATTTCAATTTCTTTGTGCACAAATGACACGAGTTCGTTGTGCTCTAGAAAATGAGATCAATTTTCAATATATTTCAATAATTCTTTTATGTACTCATACCACTCCTTACCACCTCCATACCATATTGTATCTCTTTCATTTTTACGTCGATTTTGAAAAAAATTTACACAAGGAACGAGTTTATCATGATTAATTGGATCTACAAATTTTTGGTTGAAAAAATACAGAACCAAAATATACCACCTCATACCGCCCTAATATAAGGGTGGTATCTTGTGGTACATAATGTTGAATGTTGTAAATGATAGTTAGCATATTCCTACTATCATGTATTCAACCATTTTACAGTTTGGTATGTTCATACAACCATGATACACTTTCAAACCACGTGTATGCTCTTATGCAATACCAAACAATACCACCATGGTATAGACTAGTACTAAATGCCTCGAAATTTTTTATTTCAAATATATATCAAAGTGGATATCATTTTGAAATCGCAATTTATCTTTGTAAAAAGAAATTATGACTCAAAACAAAAAAGATATATCCCGTTAAAAATTAGAGGAGAAAATATTAAAGTCTTCCACCATAAATGGTGATATGACATGTTATGCATGGTTAAGAGGCTATATATCTTTCGTTTTAATTTGAAATTTAATCATTTTTGCATAGATAAATCAAATTAATTATGTTCTCAAAATGATATCCACTGTGATGTATATATATATTTGGAATAATGTTTTTTGAGTAATTTAGTACCAGTCAATACCAATATACCATAGTGGTATTGTTTGGTATTACATAAGAGCATACCATGTGGTATGTAAGTGTATCATGGCGGTATGAACATACCGAACTGAAGAATGGTTGTATACATGATAGCAGGAATATACTAAATGTTATTAACAACTTTCAACATTGTGTACCAAAAGATACTACCCCTATACCAGAGTGGTATGAGGTGATATTTTTTGGTCCTGTAATTTGTTACCCAAAAATTTTCAGATCCAAAATCATGATGAACTTGTTCTTTCTATGCAAATATTTTTAAAAGTGACGTAAAACGGAGGAGACACCATATGGTATGGAGGTGGTAACCGAGTGGTATGAATTTTTTTTCTTTAAATATATTGAAAATAGATATAATTTTGTAGAGCATAATGACCTCGTTCTATCTATGAAAAAAAAATGAAATCCAATTTACAACAAAGAAGATAAAAATTAATTAAAAAAATAGGGAAAATAAAATGTCATTAACTGCTCAACCCTTATCTATAAAGCCCATTATACATGAATTACCCATATTTATTTATACAAGGTTATACACCATAGGGTTATTCACTCTACCTGTGGCCGCACTAATGATATATTAATTCTAACGTGTATGGCAATAGGGACACACTGCTAAATTTTACAAATTCAGGTGTCATGACATAACTGTGAATACAAGAGCAAAAGAGGGGTGTTTTGGTAAGTATGAACATGTGTTTAGCACACCCATCAATTTTTGCCATAAACCTCCTATTACATATATGTACAACTAGTCCACTGTGTGGCGAAGTCAGAAATTTAAACAAGCGAGACTAAAATATTCATGTGTGAGATTTGAATGATGCTTACCGGAGGGGACTATAGGCCCTTACCAACTAGAACATTTTTTTTATTTTTGTTAAAAAATTTACATATAAATTAAATTTACCTACATTTTGAAGTTGGGTCACTATAGCCCTCCTGCATCCAACGTTACATTTGAATTATTTCCATTTTACGGAGTCGAAAACATAGTTCAGCATAAGCATATAAAGTACATTGAGTACGTTCTCGTAAAAAAAAAATGGTTGTCATTACACTGGTTATGATCTATACTAAGGACACAATAGATTTTATCTGAAACATGTAAAATTGTGTGTTTCCTATATACTTGCACATCAATACCTTCGCACATCGATCCTTCGGTATAGTTTATTTCTTCAAGATCTATATCGGGAAGTTGGTTGTTGTTGTTACATGTCACAAAGTTATAGCTTGTTAATTAGTCAGCCACGGTAGCTTGTTATGTTAATGTTTAGAGATATGTGTTTCAGTGTTTGGGTTGATTAATGGCCGGAACCCAGAAGTAATAGTAATTAATTAAGAAGAAGAACACCATAAGATTTGGTAGCAGGTAGAGGTAAATACCAAGTCGTTTTCCAGAGAAGGCAAGATATTTCCTTAGAAGCTTGCATTTACAGATCACATTAGTCGGCTGCATAGCCACACGATTGGACAACTTGCATGGCGACGTTAAATGCAACCTATATTTGTCTATAGATTCTCCATCAATTCATCACTTTCATGGCTACCATGCATAAAAAGGGAAAAAAGAAAAGAAAAAGAATGGAGCTCAGAGCTTGCAAGTCTTACCTTTCATACGACTTTTCAGCATATATCATGGATGCATGGGTGATATTTAATTCACGTGAAGCTAGGTACTTAGCTCTCCATAAAAATTATTATGGAGGTTTCATTTATGGTTCCTTGCATATAATGTATTGTGTGGTGGTTAATAAGGATACCACATTCTTAGTTAAAAATTAGTTTCATAATTAATATATAAGGTTCAAAATACAGGAATTGGTGGTTAATTAGTTCATGGCGAGTTTGTACCTCCCGTGAATTGTTCGATATGCACCCTCTTTTTAGGCATGCATGGTCTATGGTTTGTATGAAATGGTAATGAATAAGATGAGTCTCTCGTGTAGTATGGGAATGATAATATACATATCAATTTTTTTTTCTTTTAAATGATATGAATTATTATATTATAGTTTCTAAACAAGAGGTATTTAATTTGGCCATTTGGGTATTTTGATCTTCATTACCCTTGATAACTGAGTTGCCAATGGTTTGTCGCATTTTGGAAAGGGTTAATACCCTAGTTTGGCCCAAAGTTTACCGTAAGTGACAGTTTTAGCCCCATTTTTTAAATAAGACATTTGTGGCCTACTTTTGAAACTATTAGACAAATTTGGCCCAAAATTTTCTTTGACCGTTAGTATTGACGGTCAACACTATTCCGTCAGTTACTCAACAAAAACCCACTGTTGTTGCATGCCACGTCATTAAATAATATATTAATTTAATTTTATGATTCAGTAACATTTTTTAACAAATTAAGAAAACCCCTCCTATTCTCTCCGTCCGACCAAACTAGGGTATTAACCCTTCCCTTCCACATGCCAAAATCCTCGCCGAACAGCTGCGCCACCAGTTCAGCCGTCTGGGAGGCTGCCAACGGAGCCAAGCTCATCGAAACATTTTGCGTTGCCACCGGGCTCGACGTTCGCGTTCTCTCTGAGGAAGAGGAGGCGAGATTCGCCTATTCCGAAAGTTCGCGCCGCCACCGAGCTTGGCCTTTCGTTCAGATCTGAACTTCGATTTGGAAGGAATCCACCTCTCCCCTGCCTTTTTTCGGCGTCGCCATTCGCTTCCTTTTCTTCAATTTTGTCACTTTGTAACTAAATCTTCTCTTCCAGTTCATGTCGCCTTTTCTTCTCCAGAGGAATCGAAAACTGGAAACCCAATGCTGATTCAAGGGAGACCGAACTCACCAGTTCTTGTTCTGCTCTAGCTATCGGCGAATCGAAAACCCAAGGCTGATTCTCTGGCAATCAATACCTTCCTTTGACGAACCGAAATCTCTCTCTTTCGCCGGCTAGACGAGCTATTGATGGAAAGGAATCGAGGTCACGATTGAAACTGCAATTGGGTTTGGTCGGGCAGAGAGAAGGAGGGAGAAGACTGAGAAGAAGGAGAGATGGAATGGACTCTCGTCGCCGATCGCTCGGGAACGACTCGGGGAGGAGAAACGATGGATGAAAGGAAAAGGGGAACTGAAACGATAAGGGAAAGAGGAAGAGGTAGTGGTCCTCGTCACCCCTCTCTCTAATGCTTTATTTTTTTATTTTTTATTTTGTTTGTTTGTTTTTTCTTTTGTTATTATTATTTTCTTTTGTTTATTTAATTTGTAAATGACGTGGACAAGTCTAGTCAGCGGACGAATGCTGAGTCAGTGACAGAAAAAATGGTTGACCGTTAATTCTGACAGTCAAACCATCCCATAGGCCAAATTTGTCTAATAATTTCAAAAGTGGGCCATAAATGTCTTATTTAAAAAGTGGGGCCAAAATTGTCATTTACGCTAAACTTCGGGCCAAATTAGGGTATTAACCCTTTTGGAAACACGTTTCTCTCCTACCATATTTTCCAGGTATAAGAGCAAAGAAGTCACTGACTCCCTATTCAGCCAGTGGAGTAGGCAGAATTAAAAACTAGCCCTGTCTTTTTTCAGAATATTAATATATAATTAATAAATATAATTAAAACTAATAATATTCAAATAATTCATTAATAGTTGCAGAAATAACATACTAACAGAATAAATAACCACAACGAGTTTTCATATTTTTTAATGTATCCCGCTAAACAATCATTAACAAACTGATAGTTAATTCAATTTCAAAACCTATTCTTAATATATCTCAGCCTAAAATGTTCTTTCTACACTTACAGTTGCAAATGTTAAATCAAAATTAGTTTTAGAAGCAAATAAACTAACAAGGTCATTTCTGTGGTACAGTCACGGCACTAATGCGGCATTTTTCCAGCCGTTGGATCTGTTTTCATTTAATGAGGACCATTGATTAATAATTACCACTTAACCAAAATTGGTTGAACCCATTATATTCGGTTGAACCTATTTATATTTTAATTTATATTATAATTATTTTTCGATTCTCAACAAAAACAAAAATTAATTATTTAATATTATTCTGTTTTTTGGTGGAATTATTTATTATTATTCTGTTTCATCGGGAGCAAGATAACTCAATTAATTTATTTATTTCGTCTTCTTCATCATCATGTGAGCATAACTCTTCTTTCTCCCTTCGACCAAACGTAATTGAATAATAGGAGAAGAATAGGAATAGGATGGGGATATTGATATCGACGGCGATTAAAACGAGAGGGAGGATCCCGAATTAGAGAGGGAAACAGAGAGAGAAGGATAAAATGATTGGAACTGGATATCATCAACCCGTCATCTAAACTAAACCCTATAATTAATGGGATCAACACCGGCTTCCAATATCCCGTCTCTGACTGCCGATTGCCAATTCTTGAGCTCCGGCCTAAACACAATAGCTCTTTCAACGATGGCGATCTCGACTGATGGGGGGTTCAGGATATGGGCAGAGAGGGTCAACCAGCAACAACGGCGATGGATTGGCACAACAGAGAAGATGTTGGGGATGACTCAGCTGCAGCAATGAGGTGATGACGGTGATGAATTCGAATGATGGGGATTCAGGATTTGGGTGGTGATGGTTGATCGGAGACAACGACGATGTTGGGTGTGGATTGCCGCGGTAGAAACGATGTTAGTGATGGCCAGGCGGCGATAACAAACAGATTAAGGGTTTGGGATTTTGGTGGTGATGGTCAATCGAAGGAGATACCAATGATGGTGGTGGATTGCTTGTGCCACTGGAGAAGGATTTGGCCTTACTTTACAGCATAAGGACCCAGAAAAGGACAAAGAAGGGAAAGATGAACGGAACACATAACTTTCCTTTTATTTTTCTTTTGATTTTAACTGTTTTATTTATATTTCATTAATTTAATAGCTAACCCAGACCCACCCAATATCTTAGCCGGTCAGAAAAAATAGACTAGCGGTACCATAGAATTTGCCAACTAACAAATATGATTGATGCACTTTTTTCTCCACCATTACTCGAGATAATTCGTCATGAATAAGTTATTTTCGAATAATAGTATCATCAATTGAACCAATAAATTAATTAAGTTTTTGTTAATTAATAAACAAGTAATGAGTATGATGTAGATACATAACATTCCTTATATTATGTGTAGGGGTTGTATATTTTTCCCAAAGCACCCCTGTCCTGGGACAAGGGCAAAGTGCCCTGCCTCCGCCTATGTCCCCATTATACGATGGTAGTGTGCATGAGTGCTCGGTCGTGCTTGAGAGGGCACGATACGAGCTAGTTTCGGACATGTTGATCTCGTATTGTTTTTTATATTATTTGTCAATTTTTGTGTCGTGCCCGTTCATTTTTCAAATTTTCTAGGCCTGGTCTTGGACCGAACACGACTTGAATCATGTCGTGTCTATTCGTGCTCGTGTCGTACTTATATTCGTGCTTAATGATTGGGAAAATAAACGAGAGTATGAAAAAGATGGGAATTTTTTATAAGGGTGAAATATGTTTACTTTTTTTCCGAGTACTCTTTAAGGGATTCAAACTTGAGACGTCCAAGTTAAAAGACTTAGCTCTTGGACGGAGATTAAAAGTATTAACTTAGAATATTGGAGAAAAGTAATAAATTAAGGAAAGATGAAAATTGAAAGTATATGAATTCGAATTATTTACAAGATAATTTATTTTATTTCTCTTCTCTCTCTATCTTTTTTCTCTAAACCCTCGCTTTTGCGATGGCGGCGTCGCCGCCAGGCTCAGCGCAGGCCACCGTGCCTGTTAGATGGGCTTCTCTTTTTGAGGTGGATCCGGCAACTAAGATGACGTATCGACCTCCTCAGATGATGGGGGATGGTTTTCGTATCCCTCGTGGAGTCAAAAAGCGGGGAGAGGAGAGGTGGAAGGATTGTCTTATCGCCCAATTTGTTGGGCCTGTGCATAAACCGACGGCTCTCTAGCAGTGGGCTACCAGTCTGTGGGGAAGAGACGGGGTTGTTCGCGTCTCAAAGTTTGGCCCTCGTTTGATGGTGTTCCAGTTTCCTTCTGCAGCTACTGGTAAATGGGTGTTCAAGTATGGGCCGTGGCACTTTCAAGGTAATCATGTTTACTTTAGGAAGTGGTTTCCTGGGATTCAACCTGTTACCCCCGTGGTTGAAACCTTGCCAATCTGGGTTAAGCTTTGGGGTATTCCTCTTTAGTACCATTCGTTTGAGGGGCATGAATAGATTGCAAGTACGATAGGGGCTCCGCTCTGGATGGATCAGACCACTAGGGTTGGGGCTCAATTGGGTTTTGCTAAGGTTTGTGTTGATCTAGCTGCTGATTGTGGGTTTCCTGATAAAGTTCGACTATATCCAGATGATGATCCGTCGTTTGAAATTGAGATAGAGTATCTAAATAAACCTCTAGTCTGTGGTAGATGTGAGATTTATGGGCATGATTGTGACTAAATTGAAGGTATATACTGAGCATATTGTAGTTGATTCCCAGCTTGCTATTTGATAAGTTAAGGAAGCTAATGATAAGGGTAAGGAAGTTATGCATAGCTTTGAAGTTGATGGTTCCTCTGGGTTCACTAAAGAGGGTCAATATGCTCTTCAAATTACTGGGAGCACAGTTGAGAGTTTTGTTGTAGTTGCCTCTGGGTCAAATGATGAGGGGGACTCTCATTCTGCTCCTCAGACAATAGGGAGCACAGTGGCGAGTTTTGCTGAAGCGGTAAAAGGACCATCAGTTCCATCTGGGAGTCCTGTTATCACTCAGCCTGTGATTGAGCAGTCTAACTCACCTGTGGGGAGGTTAGCTTCTCAGTCTACTCCTGCTGGTAATGAGTTAAACCCCTGGATCACAATTGTTGGGAATTTTGCTAAGAAAAAACCACCTATTCCTCCTGCCAAGAAGGGGGGGGGGGGAGGAAAGAAGAAATGAAGGTATTATCTTGGAATACCAGGGGATTCAAGGACCCTGGAAAAAAATAAGGTTGTTCAGCAGCTTATAAATAAATACAATATAGATATAGTTGGTATACTAGAGCCAAGAATTAGAGTAAGTGAGACAGATGCACTCATAAGTAAGAGGTTCCCTGGATGGGAGAAGAAAGTGACATGTAACACAAATGGTTTGGGGAAGTTGTGGATTCCTTGGAAGCAGGATGTCCATATGAGGATTCTGGATAGCACTGATCAGTTTGTTCATGCCTTGGTGAGCTCAGGGTCTCCTTTTTTTGTTACGTTTGTCTATGCATCTAATGAGGAGGATGATAGAAGGAAGTTATATAGTGATCTGGTTAAGTTAAGAGTTGGGCAAGTTCCTTGGGTAATTCTGGGGGACTTTAATGCCATTAATGGCCTGAGGAGGCCTCAAATAACCCAGCCCCTAATAGTAGTATGGAAGACTTTCGAAATTGGCAGAATATGGTTGAAATTGTGGAACATAAATCTTCAGGACCTTGGTTTACTTGGATCAACAAGCAGCAGAGTAACCCTATTACAAGAAGACTAGACAGAGCTTTCATTAACTTGAAATGGCTTGATGCAATGAAAGATAGTTTAGTGGATCTTTTAGATACTTCAGTGTCTGACCACTGCCCCATTATTTTAAACACAGATAGTAAGATCAAATCCCTGCCTAAACCATTCAAGTTCTTTAAGTTTTGGACTTCCCATCCGAAATTCCTTGATCTTGTTAAAGAGGCTTGGGGTGCTGAAGTTGAGGGTTCTCCACTTTCCAGAGTTTGTTAGAAGTTAAGAGTTCTAAAGAAGTTACTAAGGGAACTGAATAAGGAGGAGTTTTCTGATCTAAGGGAGCGTGTGAAGTTGAAAGAACTGGAATTACAGAGTGCTCAGGCTGCTGCTTTATCTGATCCTTCTTCTGATTCTTTTGCTTGGGTTAAAGATAGTGAAGTGGAGTTAAAAACTAGGGTTAATATTTTCGTATGGCCTGAACTTTGACCAAAATAAACATCCTGGCCAATTTTTTCGATCTATAACATCCTGTCCCGAACTATACACCAAAATAAACAATTTGGCCAAACCCGATGCTTGACCGTTAACTTGGACGGTCAAACGCGTTGACTAACGGTCAACGCGCCACGTCACTGAGCCAAATTAGAAGATTTGATAAATATTTAATTTTTCTTGTTTTTTATTTTTGGTTTAACTAAGGTATTAGATGATTTTTTTAATTTATAACAGTTTAAAATTAGGGAATGTGTGGAAATTGTGAATTATTTTAAATATTTTATGCTGACTTGGCAGTGACATGGCACGTTGACTAACGGTCAACGCGTTTGACCGTCCAAGTTAACGGTCAAAAGTCGGATCTGGCCAAATTGTTTATTTTGGTGTATAGTTCGGGCCAGGATGTTATAGATCGAAAAGATTGACCAGGATGTTTATTTTGGTCAAAGTTCAGGCCATACGAAAGTATTAACCCTAAAAACTATTAGGCAAGCTGGGGAATCTTTCCTTAGACAGAAGTCTAGGGAGATTTGGCTTAAAGAAGGGGATTCCCATTCCTCTTACTTTCATCGTTCAGTAAAAATTCAAAACCAGAGGAATACTATCAGATCTCTCATCAATGAATCTGGGGAAAGGGTGATTGAAACAAAGAACATGAGTGAGGTAGCTATGAGATTTTATCAGAATCTACTTGGCAAAGCTGATCCTAATGTGAAGGCAGAGTCAGTGGATTTCTATAGGGGTCTGTTGCAAAAGACTCTCCCTAGTAATCTAGCCACGAATTTGTGTAGACCTGTCACTCCAGAAGAGGTTAAGAATTGATGTTTGGGTTTAAAGGGTAGAAAATTCCTGGTCCAGATGGATACTCAGCATGTTTTTACCACTCTGCTGGGAGTACAGTGGGGAAGAGATCATTGCTGCTATCCAGCATTGTTTTACAGTCTCAAAGTCCCTTTGGAGGTAAATTCCACCCTCTTAGCTTTACTCCTTAAGACTAAGAACCCTGAAGAAATGAAAAACTTTAGACCAATATCATGATGTAAAATTCTTTATAAATTTATAGCTAAGATCATTTCTTCCAGGCTTAGTGAATGTTTGCCTCATTTGATTAGTGAGAACCAAACTGCTTTTGTTAAAGGAAGAATCATAGGGGAGAATATTCTGCTTGCTCATCAAATGATTCAAAAATATGGTAGGAAAAATATGCCCTCTAGGTGTATGGTAAAGGAGGATCTAATGAAAGCTTTTGACTCAGTGGATTGGAAATTCCTCACTACTGTGTTAGAAGATGAATGTCCCTTTAAGCTTCATTAAAGGGATTTCAATGTGTTTCACTACACCTAAGATCAGTGTTGGGTTTAATGGAGGTGTGGTTGGTTATTTCTCTGCAAAGAAGGGATTAAGACAAGGAGATCCCCTCTCTCCTTATCCGTTTGTTGTAGCAATGGAAGTATTCAGTTGTCTTATGAAAAAAGTAGTTAATGATAATAGGATGCCTTTTCACCCAATGTGCAAACGTGTAGGCGACCCACCTAATGTTTGATGATGATTTGTTGCTCTTTTCTGATGGGTCGAACTATGGTATTCAATGTATCCAAGAGGTCCTTGAGCTATTTAGACTTCTTTCAGGATTAGTTTCTAATCCAGCAAAGTGTGAGCTTTATTGTTGTGGTTTGCCTAAGAACTGGCAGGAGAGTATGGCAGCTAGAGCTGGTTACCAGCTTGGCTCTCTTCCTGTTAGGTACTTAGGTATCCCCCTTAATCCCTGGAAAATTGACAACTAAAGCTTGTCGTCCTTTACTTGAAAAAATTGATAAGAGGATACAGAACTGGGGGGTAAAAACCATGAGCTATGCAGGTAGGCTTCAATTGGTTCTATCTGTCTTATACAGTATGGTTCAGTTTTGGATGGCTGTGTTCATTTTGCCAAAGAAAGTGATTGTGGATATTGAGAAGATGTGTAGTGATTTTCTATGGGGAGTGGGCTAGGAAGGTAAGAAGAAAGCAGTTGCAGCCTGGGGGAAGTTAACATTCCGTAAAAGAGAGGGTGGGCTGGGATTAAGGAATTTGAGGAGCTGGAATTTGGCTTGTATTGTGAGGCACATTTGGGATCTCACTAAAAAACAAGGGTCACTTTGGGTTGCCTGGATATGGGAATATAGGCTTCATGGGGTTGATTTTTGGGCCTCCACATGCAAAAATGGTTCATGGATTTGGCTGAAGGTGCTCAAAACTAGGGATTTGATTCAGCACAAGTTGACTGTGCAAGATGGTGAGGGGTTCTGGAATGGGAAGCTTCAGAAAAAGTTTTCTACTAAGCAGATCTGGGAGGAACTGAGGCCACAAAGCTCTGTTGTCCCTTGGTTTAAACTGGTCTGGAAAGCTCCTATCATTCCTCAAAATCAGTTTGTAAGCTGGCTAATCATCAAACAGTACATTTCCACTTGTGATAAAATGATTGAATGGGGTTTCCAAGGGATCACAACATGTGTATATTGTCAATGCAGACTTGAGTCCCATAACCACTTGTTTGCAGAATGTTGCAGGTATAAGGATCTGTTCCATGCACTTTTCTCCAGATACTGTAGCCGGACTTCTTCAAACTCCTGGTTTGTTGAACTCAAACGGGCTATTGATACTTTCTCAAAGTCTGCTCCTCATTCAAGGGCAGGAAGAGTGATCTGGCAATCCATGATAAGCAACATTTGGAGAGTGTGGTGTTCGGCCAGGTTTGGAGGTTCAGTTATGAGTCTAAGTGAAGCCTATAAATTTATTAAGGAGGAAGTGCAGGTTGTGTGTGATGATGATGAACTGGTTGCTTTCTTTTGAGTGCATAGGGTCTTGCTGTTGCCGCTAGTTCTTGGCTCCTTATAGATAGGTTAAAGTTGGTTTGGGTTTGTTTTCCTCGGTGGCAGGGGGTGTTGTCACAAAAGTACTTTGGTTTTTGATGATTAATAGATAAATACCCATTCATAAAAAAATGAAAGTGTAGTCGGTGTGATTTGGTTTATCACTTCTAACAACAATAAATAACTATTTTAGTTGGATTTTGTAATAATTGAACTTATAATTTTTAATATTTATATTCGATTAATTGATTATTTTTTGTTTCATGTGATGCTTATACTCAATGGGGTCTCAAAAATATTAGGCCCGACACGGTTAGTTATATATCGTGTTGTGACTTGTGCCCATAAAGTTTAAGCCCGACATGACCGTCAATTATTCATTTCCGTGCCAGAATGGCCCATATATTTTGTGTCGATGTTCATCTCGTGTTCTAAACGCATTGTGCTGTGGTAGCCCGTGGGCGACCCGTTTGATGCCCAGGTACAGATGGTACAATTTGATACAGGCAGGAGAACGAATTTATCAGCTGGAAGAATATGTAAATGATATGATCAACACTACCTTCAGTAGAAATCTCTGGTGCACTGCCTACCTGTAATCCAACAGATCAACCAATAAAGTACATTACATAGACTATTTTAGAGATTGGTGACCTACACATTCATAGAGATCTGTCGGCATTCCAACCTTACTGCTCATTTCATGGCCGATCCAAAAGAGAATCTAGTACTTCTGAGTCGTGAATATTGGGACCTTCCAAAGAGAATCCAATACTTCTTTATAAGATAAAGCACACCCATACATCTTTGCTTTGAAACAAAACTTAAAATTATACCCGGTCAACTGGAATGTCTATTTTCCATATAGGAATCATCCAATTGAGAAGATCCATCGACCATAGACAAAGATAAGGGCGGAATCACCTTTTTGCATAACACATATACTAATTATTTTCGTCCTCTCCACATAATGTTGTCTTGTGTGGAGATATGCTTGTGCATCACCATCAAAAAAAAAAAAAAAAAAACAAACAAACAAACAAACCCTTTAACTTAGATATGGAACCTATGAATATCGAATCACCTTGTGTTGAAAATTAGATTCTCCTACAAACTTTGTCGAAATAAAGCACTTGCACGTGAAGCATGTCGAGAAGGTTGAGCTTGGAAATGGCTTCCACAAAAGCTTACAAGAACTTGTAGAAATCCAGGAAATTAAACTTATGGTCGTCTAAAGAAGAGGAGGTAGCGATGCCTCTTGGGATAAACAATCTTTGAGTATCATTCCTGGTGATTGAGTGTAGTATGTGTATGCATATATACTTAGTCGGAAGACCGAGATCGTATTCCCTACGGTTTCTCACAACCACTTACTTAGGTGGTGAGGGACGAGCTCTATGTAGTTAAAACGAGAATGTGGAGGTTGAGGTTCCTCCGAGGTTGAAGTTCCCCCTGGTTTTACAAAATGAAAAGGAAACACAGTGCATGAAAGGAAATCTAAACTATTTGATAGTGAAGGAAACATGAGGTTGAGGCGTTCCATAGTTAAGCTCCCCTTAGAGTTCCTTTGACGCAAAATCTTATTAGGACAATGGTTATGGATCTCCTTGATTGAGAGAATCAGCTCACTATGCCCCTAAGTGGCATGCGAGACCCACAACCTGCGATGCATATGTCACGTTAAGCAATAAGGTTGATTTTGGGCATGTATTGCATTTGAATCGAAGGTATGCAATCCCTACTTGATGATCAAAATTTCTAATACACATAATGAAGCGAATTCACGGGATGGCAAAATAACCCATCACCGTGGCACCCAACCAAATCCGAATCAATTTGGTCATGGAAAATCCAATCGATATTATCTTTCGGTAGGTTTTCCCTGAATTTGACAAAGAGGGAATGGGTTCGGTGCGATTTTTCTATTTTAGTTATCCGCACTAAACCCACCTAAATATGTCTTATAAATATGTTCTAGACTCATTCACTTTAATACTCCATTCATCCACAACCCTATTTATAATGATCTCTTAGACCTCAAAATTTTTTCTTTTCTCTCAATTTTACAAACAATGTGACAAAGAAATTTTATTGCCTATTGACATTCGAAAAAAATTAGATTATATCATAAACTTTATACATGATTGTTCGGGGATGGTGTGGGTGGGTTTTCCCCGAACCTCATGGCAGTTGGTTTTAGTATGACATATTACATCAACACATAATTTTGGTTACAGGGATTTTTGCAATTTTGAAATCGTGGTTCATGGATGCTATATGCGAAAATTAGCCCCACCTGAACCCGTTGCCATCCATATTCGCACCACATATATAACCACAGATATCAACTCATGATAATGGCAGTATGTGAGATGCTTGATCCATGTGCGATCTATTCCCATATACCTTGCAGAACGACATTTACCAGATTTGATAGGAAACAAAGACCCTACAGATTTTTCAATTGAGAAAGTCACGATGTCCAATTGATTGATGATCGATCGTGAGGGACGTTCATGTTCGGTGTCATTAAACTCAAAATCATATTTCAAATCACACACCACTAGGATATGAGAAACTTCGACTAAGTACAAAATCAATGGGCAATAGAAAGCAACACAATCAAACAACATAAGAAGAAGTAGAACAAATTATCATATGCACACCAAAATCAAAGGTTTACATCATCAAAGAACCTCTAGGGTTTGCAACCCTATATAACTAAGGAACTAACTGCTCATGGGGATAAGTGTCTCAGGGAACATCAGTCAAAACGAGATCCCTAGAACAACCTATGAACTGAGAGCCACAATAGCAAATCAGAGGCTAGGCCGCCAATTCTAGCACCAATTTACCCCCCCCCCCCCCCCAAATTTGGTTTTGTTCTAAAATAGGGATGCACTCTGTTAGTAGAGCAACAACCACTAATACCTCCTATCACGGGCTACTGAACTTCTACCAAATAGGGGTATATTTATAGGCATCTCCATAAGATTTTCTGGGAGAAAAAGTTTGTCTAAACACGTTTTCCAAGTTCTTTCATATCTCTTCCATCTTGGCCACCATGGTTGGCATATTTATGGGCTAGATCTGGAGACACCCAAAGATGGTAACCAAGGCGTCGTTTTAGGCTTTGTTCGAATGTTTCCATGCCACTTTCTAGACTCGATCCAATCGCTCATTCTGAGTCCCAGCAATAGGGCATTGATGTTCCCTTAGTCGTACATGGTGGTCCTCTAAGATGCTATTTCCCGAAAGCACATGAAATACAACCAAAAGTGCAACGAAATAGTAATAGAGATCTTAGACCTATTAAAACGGACTTGAGCAATTGTCAAGCAAATGGAAGTGATTATGACACTAAAGATATGAAAATCATGCTACTCTAGCCATTATAAAAGGGTATAAAATAATACTTTCTACATGTCATCACATGTCACCTAAAAGTCTTTCAAGATTAAGACCTAAGACCCCCTCTAGGATTCAGGGAAGCAAACATTCAGAATAACTCTTCTTATTTCATGATTCTCTTCCAAATAGATCGAGCATCGAACTTGGTTACCGCCACGTCCCAGTCTCCAATTATAAAAACTATTAGGGACTTGAAGTCTTTAAGGTTCCATCACAACAAATTTAGTTTAAGCCATAATTTCATAGCCACTTTGTTGGCAAAGCATTATTCATGCACTCAAGATCTAAAATATCAAAACAACACACCTCTTTAGTTGTTTTGCATTTATCCCAACAAACCAAATCATATGTAGTTTAGTATTGGAGAAACCATTAGCATCCTCATTAAGAAAAATATAAATAACAGGAGAAATGACCAGCACCTTATTCCAAAGTTCAAGAATGAAAGCTTTTAAGGATCCTTGAAAGAATTTACAGTTTACATTGTCGAAAGTCTTCTCAATTTAAGGTTTGGTGATTGCAACAAACTTTCCCACTTTTCTATTTGTTGTCGATCAGTTCATTCGCAATCAATAAAGCTTCTTGGCTTTGCCGCCTTTCAGCAACTAAACTGATCTCCAGAAACAATCTTCATTATGTATGACATGATTTTGTCATTAATAACTTTTCCCATAAGCTTATTGATAATTTCAAGGAGGCTGATCTCCCAAACATCAAATATTTCCTCCATCACATTTGTCTTTGGGATGAGGCAGTCGAATCAGTGAGTTATGCACTTGGAAGTTTTCTGTTAGCATGGAAGGCTTCAAGGCATTGGGCAAGTCACACTGTATCATGTTCCAACATTTCTTATAGAAGCTAATGCAAGGTGAGGACATATGATCCAAGGGTATATTGTTACCTCTGTCGCAACTAACTACTTGCCAAATTTCTTCACTAGAGAAATCCTTTGTCAACAGTTCAACTTCCGCTTTTGTCACATGAAGACGACCATATTAGGAGGTTGTGAATTAGAATACAAAAGTAATGTGGTAGCTCGCATAATGGTCAATGGGGTGTCTGTTGAAGGAAAAAGGAACTCAATTAGGAGGCCTTTGGCGATCAGTTTAACGACCTTGATATTAATATTTCGTGTAAGCAAATTTGGTAAGGTCATGAAAATTTCAAATTCATAGGTTAAATTTTGTTTAAAACAGTACTTATATGTATGAGAATAACAAAATATTCATATTTCAAACTCCCCAATATTCAATTCAAATTATTGAGACCATTTACTTAAAGTAATAAGCTAAAAAATTCGGTCCATTTCATCTTATTAATTACATAAGCTTAAAAAATATATTGAAAGGTATCTGATATATATGGTTGGAAGTATGTATAGAAACAGAAACCCTTGGTTAAAATTGGAACCTCATGATTGGTGGTCTTGACAGTCATTCTCAGCTACTTCCTGAAAGCTTATTATATAGGGGCTGTGGTTCATCGTATTTCATAAAAGGATCTTGACCCCAAGATTTTTGTTGGCTAGCTTCACGCCACGAAAAAGTATGACAAAGATATATTTTTATGAAGAAGAGACATGTAGAAGAAAACCAAAATAACTGAGAGCCAAGAGCTAAAGTCGAGGCTCAAGTTGCTAAAAGGCTCATGAAGAGAGTAGGATAAATGAATGGCGATAGAACATACAGCAGCACCATTAAATCCCTGCAGCCAAAAGAAGCCAAATGAACAATACGGTTGGGGAGTTATATATATCAAAGGCATATTCACCAACGTCTCACTCTCCATCCAATCGAGTAAAAAGAACCTTCTTCGCTTATCAACTTGGTTTGCTCGGTACAAGCATACCATTATTTGTCACTATGGTGTCATTCTTGCTGGTGATGGCTCGACAGATATTTGATGGCATGAAACAGAGAAACATGACGTAGGTTTTAAGACTAATGATCTGGGCTCCCTTGGTAGTCCTCATAATTTTATAAAATTTAGAACGCGACACAAAAAAGCACCAAGCACATTTGAAATTATGATTCCAACTTTTATTTTTGGCAGGAGACACTGAATGACACTTAGATTTCTGAGTAGCTTGTTGTTGACACGATCGTGGTTCTCGCCTTGATGAATTTGTTAGCTAGTTTCCTTACAATACTATTAGTTAGTTTGATCTATACAATCATGCCATTGCATGATGGCTGATGCTATGGCTACTGAGTTTCGAACCGAATTTGCATTGCAACTACAGGCCTTGCCATCGACATTGAAAGCAAACTGATTGACTTTTACGATCAAGCTACTGAAATTGGAATTGATCCATACAGAGATATGTAGACATAACTAATCTGTTTAAACATTAAGCACGGTATGGCGAGATGCTAATTGTGCGCACATAACATGGCTCATTGTGATTCTCAATATGACATAGAGAAGTCGGGCTTGATAGACCATGAGCATTTTAATTAATAAAACTACATCTGCATAATGTAACAATAACCTCCGATTAAAAAAAGTTTGAGCATGTATTTTAATTTCATTGAAAAGAGGAGGAACATTATATTTTTGTTAATATGACCCATAGGCCATAACTCTTGCTTTTCCCAATATAATATATACAAGGAAAATATCCTTTTATAAAGATAAAAAAAATGAAAATACATACAAGGATGGCTTTTTATCATTTTAGGTATGTGTTCTCACGCTAGTGTACAGAAAACGATAGGGCATAAAAAGACAACCAAACAAAATGATAATAATAATTTTGCGCCATTTCTTTTCTTGAAAAGTCTAGTAAGTTCACGAAAACTTCATCTCCCCCCCTCCTATCAACTTTTTTTGTGTGCAACAGAAAGGTTTGTTAAACACGTGAAGATCCCCAACATCCACACACTAAACCCTAGGCTGTCCAGATTCTACTACCAATTAATACTAGGGGCATCCAGTCCAGTGATGATGGTAAGGTAGCCATAGTTATTATAAATACGAAGAAGTCCCCCCTTCAGTTCTTACACTCGAAAAAAACTTGCTCAAGTTCCAAACTCCAACAATAGAAAGCTTCACTCCTTTTGGTCATATCTCTCTTTCACTCCATATCATGGCACCACACGGAGAAGCAATCGTAAGCACCACCACCACTACAATCAATAACAACAACAACAAAAACCACACGAGGTCAATGATGATGACGACCAAGAACAACATCCAGAGAACAGTCTCCGACATCTCGTTCGAGCTCATGAGCAAAGAGGCCATCGACCACCAAGAAGCAGCAGCACTTCCCCCGATCTCCGAAGTGGAGGACGCCAAGTGCGAGTGCTGCGGGATGAGCGAGGAGTGCACCCCGGAGTACATCGACCGCATCCGCTCCAAGTTCCTGGGCAAGTGGATCTGCGGGCTCTGCTCTGAGGCCGTGAAGGAAGAGATGGCGAAGCAGAACAACGGGCTGGAGGCGGCGCTGACGGCGCATATGAGCGCGTGCGCGAGGTTCAACAAGTTCGGGAGGGCGTACCCGGTGCTGTCTCAGGCTGAAGCCATGAGGGAGTTGCTGAAGAGGAGCACTCGAAGGGCGCAGTCGTTCGGCCCCAAGAGTGGAGCTCAGAAAGTTGGCGGGCTTGCTAGGAGCTCCAGCTGCATCCCGGCTATCACGAGAGACTTGCACCGCGCTGGTCATAATTAATAACAATCTCAACTAAAAAGTAGTTGTGGCTGAAGGAGTTAGTTGCCTAGATAGCTATAGCTAGCTTTCTTCACTTGCCTTTGGTCACCATATCTATGTCTATAGCTAATCCTCTTACACTATTTGTAGCTCATCTTTCCAAGCTTTTTTAAGTTCTCTGTTTGGGGTCCTTATTTTTTTTCAAAACCCTGAGCTGGTGTAGTTAGCCAGCTAGGGTTTTGTTCGCCACGGCTCCACATATATAACAACTTCGGTCTCCCTTTCTTTTGTGATGTTTTTTTTTTTTTTTTTTTACTGTTTGTATGGTGATTACCAACGAACCTAGTTTCACAATGGGGCTGGTTTGAATATCCCTAATATTAATTGTGTTCAAATAAGGAGGGACAATTAGTTACCCCCCCCCCCCCCCTCTTGATTATATTTAATTAGTAATTACCTGTTGCAAGTACTACAGGGCTTCGTCCTTATCATTTTACTCCAATTGAGTTGAGTTTCTTGTACAAATAACTGTACTCGTGACTATATTATGAGGTTAATAAAAAAAATTTTTATTAGTCATAATTAATAGTTCTATATTTGCATTTTTTTTCTCAATAGCTCACTTGTATTACCAAGACGAAAAAATAACAAGAGTTTACACCATATAAACAAACCAAAATAAAAAATAAAAAATATTAACACTCGCAAGTAACCAAGAAAGGATCTTTTTAGCCACCCGATTGTTTCTTCTGCCAACGAACCATACTCCAAATACCCTGAATTGTTGACAGAGCTGTCTAATTTCCTCCAATAGTGCACCTCCACGAATTTCATGTATCTCATTCTCCTTTACCTTGTCGAGCATTCCTTTGGCATCACCAGAGAAAATAATCTCTGATAGTCCCATAACAGAGCACCATCGAATTGCATCACGAAGCGCAACCAATTCTACCACCCAAGGATCGCGTAAACCTGCATAATGAAAGCCTTTAGCAAAAAGAATTGTATCTGTCGCATCTTGCACTACTACGCCTCCTGCCGCATGAAAGCCCCGCCGAAGAGCTCTATTCACGAAGCACTTGAGACCCGGGCCACCTCCATCAGACGGTGCTGTAGTATGAACAAAAGTAGACCCGAAAAATCTACAGGCCTGGGCAACGCCAACCACTCATTTACCTAGGCATTATACTGCTGCAGTAAAACATCCTCGGTATATTATAAATGATCAAACGCCACCAATTTTGAGACTTCCATATTTGCCACAACAATGCAACAAAACGGAAAATCCGCTTCGGGCTCTCATCAACAAAACCGGGCACCGCGACTGACATCGTCCTCCCTTTTCAACAATTGCCTCAGTAGTCGGCAGAATACGACACATCACTTGCCAAACGAAAATTTTAAGCTTAGGGTGAATAGAAAATTCTCATGCCTTCTTCCAAAACGTCATATCAAAAAAGGAAACTTCCTCCCTCCACTCAAGCTTCCGACGACACAATTGCAAGGCTAAATGATACCCTGTTTTTACCAAGTAGAGCCCCGTCTCCTCCCACTCCCATACCACTCGATCCGGAATCTAGCAGAGCGGCAATGGAAGACTGCTTTTTGTTTCAATCCCTGCAGCTTCGATAACAATTTCTCCTCTAAGAATCTAAATGTTTCAGTTTTGGAGCGATGCACTAGCGATGGTAATCCCAAGTACTTCTCTTGAACACCAACAACTCCTACTCCCAAAAGCTTAGTCATTTCGTGATTTTGTGGCTCCTCTACATTACCACTAAAACACACTGCCGATTTTGCCAAATTCACCTTCTATCCACTCAAAGACTGATACTCCTGCAGAACTGCTAGTGAATTTTGACATTCACCTGTTGACGCTCACAAAAACATATACGAATCATCTGCAAAAAATAAGTGAGACACACTTGGACTTCATGGACTTACTTTAACCCCTGCCAATCACCTCTCCTGAACTTCCTTTCTCAACAACGCCGCAAACCCTCTGAACACAACACAAACAATAGGGGGGATAGCGGATCAACTTGGCGGAGCCGCCTAGTCGAGCGAAAATATCCTGCTGGTGTACCATTCATCGGAACTGAGAAAGAGGCAGTGGAGACGCACTCTTTAATCCACTCAATCCATCTCTGATAGAAACCCATCTTAGCGATAACTGCAAACAAAAAGAATCATTCTACCCTATCATAGGCTTTTTCCATATCTACCTTAAGAGCTAGATAATTATCTATCATAAGCATGGGAAAATGAGCAGCCATTTGGTTTGCTATTATCTTGGAGATAATTTTATAAAACCCCTGACAGAGACTGATCGGTCGTATTTGTCTCATATTCTCCACCACATCTACCTTAGGAAGCATCGTTAACCAAGTATGGTTAAAGCTTTTCAACATTTTCCCGAAACGGAAAAAAGACTGAACAACGTCAACTACATCAGGCCCCACTATGTCCCAAAATGCTCGAAAAAACTTTCCTGTAAACTCGTCCGACCCATGAGCCCGAGTAGGTGCTATCGAGAAAACTATATGTCGTATATCTTTCGACTGCACTTCCATTACCAAAGCCGCGCCAATTTCTGGCGAAACCATCCCCAGGATTGGCACCTCTTCCAATCGTTCAGCCATATTCACAACCTGGCTTTCGGTGGCAAACAATTCCTCATAAAATCCCTATCTATTGCACATTTATCTTCCTCTTATGTGACCCATATCCCATTTTTAGCATACAGACCAACAATATAATTTCGCCTCCTTCGTGCGTGAGTAACAGTATGAAAATATGAAGTGTTTTGATCCCCCTCACGCAACCAGCCTACCCGCGACTTATGTCGCCAATGCAGTTCTTCCGCTACCCATTGCTTCGATAACTCCCTCTCCAGCTCTCCTATTCATTCCTCATCCCCTTTCAGTGCTTCTATCTCGGTCTGCAGGACTCTAATATTCCTAGTTGAATTAGTAGTTCCTGCCAAGTTCCAATCATACAGAAGATGTTGCACCGCTTTCAATCGCTGCCATAATCGAAACATTGCCGATCCTTCCATTACCTGATTCCAAGCATACTGGACCAAGAGCGAACCTCCGGGTTATCAACCCATCTCGCATCAAATCAGAATAAGGGTTTCGACATTATGTGAAACGACTTATTCGCCAAGACGAGCACACGATGATGTAATCCAAAATCAGTACAATGCTTGAATAACGTCTATGGAAAACATTCCATCGAAACTAGGGACGCTAGAACTCGGTCTAATCATTCCCGAATCAAATCTGAACCCATGCATCTATTCGACCATGTATAAGGAGCCCCTGAAAAACCATCATCCTGCAACGCCAAATCATTCATCATATTTCTCACGCTCATTGACGTATTAGGATCCCACAAGGTACCCCCAACTTTCTCCGATGATGCAAGGTTACAATTCAAATCCCCTATAATTATAAAAGGCTCATGTAGATGACTACAATACACATTCAAGGTTTGAACCTGCTGAGCACGAACAACCACATTACTAGATAAATAAACACACACCTAGGGGTGGGAAACGGGTAGCCAATCCCGTTTGGAGAGAAAACTCCATCCCATGTCCCAAACCTGTATAGGTAAACGGGTACCTGTTACCCGTACGGGACGGACAACGGGTACCTAAACTACCCTTCAATACCTAAAGATTGAATCACTAAAATTTTAACAAAATTTTAAACTTAACAACTTGTACCTGCAAAACAATCACAAAATCCATCCCGTTCACACAATCAAAAATACTCGACTTGCAAAATATAGATTTATGAACAAACAAAATAGAAATAAAGCATTCCAACTTTAGTACTAAGGTTGATAGTTCTAACTTCCAAGCAGCAAGCTACTACTGTTCTGCAGTTCCGCTGACTGCTTCAACCTGCAATATAAAAGATTAAAGCAGATTAGTGGAAAAGATTTATGTTATCATTAATCTTGAAAGAAATATATACATGGACAATTAACAGAAAGCTCTAAAACTAAGGACAGAGCACCGAATAATGTATAGGGGAATAGCATACACGATGCAACTGAGGGAGTGCGGTTTGTTAAAAGCCAATACAATATTCAGCAACTTCATTAAAACCTTAAACACAAAAATATCAACATATCACAAAATTAAAGGGGAAAACATATCAAGCTAAACAACAAAAGCATAACAAGCATATAAAGAATGGGTATAACGGGTACCCATATTACCCAAACGGGTATTTGCGGGTAACCCACGGGTACCCAATGTAGGAATTTACAATTCCAAGTCTCATCCATTATTAATATTATGGGTATTATGGGTACCCGTAACCCTCAAAGAATGGGACGGATATGGGTATACCCTAATACCCATTTCCCGTTACCCACCCCTGCACACACCACTACATACTCAAAATGGCCATTTCCATTGCCAACTCCAATAGAAACAAAGAAAAAGACAAATCTGCCAACAAAGTGACATCGATACCATCCTCCCAACCCAAAGCTAAACCCCCTTATACATTTACAACATCTACAAGAAAAAATTACGAAACCTAAAACCCCGCATACGTCGAGTAATTACGCGCCTACACGATTTTGTCTCCGAAAGGAAAACAATATCTGGCTTATTAACCCTACACAGACCTAACAATGACTGAAACGTAAGGGAAGGCCCGATACCCCTTACATTCCAACAAGAATCCTTATTAGGATGCTTGGGACCAGTCACGGATGGTTGCCTCCACAGTTGTAGCAGAATCATCTCCTCGTTCCTTTTTTCAGTACACTCTTTTTTTACAGGTATTAGATCACATTTCAATCCCTCCATCTGTTCTGCCAGCCTCTTTCGTTCATCTGCCTCCGTTGCTTCTGGAGCCTTCATGTGAAACACAACCTTGCCTTTTCCTATATCCTTCACCCGGTCAGGTAGCCTCTTCACCGTCTTGTCCTCACCAATATTTGAACCCCCCCCCCCCCTTTCATGTCCCTTGGACATGTAACCAGCAATAGGCACTTACTCATTCCTTGAACTAGGTCCTTTCTTCCAGGTACCCCGTTCCACATGTTCATAGCGCATCTCTGCAAGGTGACCAGCTTGATTCCTTTCTCTATTAGCCATCTGATACCCACGACCATAGCCACCATAATAGTTTTTGCCACTTCTCACTTTGTACATGCCACGACCCTTGAGTAGGATTATACCACTGGGGTTGGCATCTCCCAAATCCACGACCTCCTCCATGTTCATGATGTCGACCATCGTTCTTCCAAGGGAATGGAACTTGAACATGCCTCTATTGTCTTCTTCCATGCATTGGATCATCACAATTCTCCTTAGTATTTTGAGCTGGAAGCCCCTGCTTTTCATCACTTGGTGCAGCAGCCTCAGCCACAGATTCGTCCTTCTCTTGTCCCTTCTCTTTCGAATTCTCCCCCGTCAGGGCAGCACCTCTTGTCCGAGGATTAACCCAAACTTTGTTCTAGGGTTTCTGCAACAGATACATTAGCGCCAAGCTTTCCACGTCCACATGATACCCAATGATATTTGCAGACATCTCTGGACCATAATGTTCAATGTCCACTGGATCCGGGAACTTGCAATAAGGTGTTGTATGTCCCAGACGGCCATAATGATAACAATGCATTGGTAGGAATTCATAGGTTAGTGTTACCCAGAATTCACCTACCAACGGCTTACTAGCATAAATCTGCGACCGGAAAGGCTCAAGGACGTTTACCTTCACCTTTGCTTTAGTGAAATGTCCCGGCTCCCCCTGAATTGCATATCCCCCTGCCTCCATCTTCATGTTTATTATGCTCACGCTTAGTCCAAACTAAAGTACCCCCAACAATCGCAGACCCTTATAGAAAACAAACTCTATCTTCATGTTTATTATGCTCACGCTTAGTCCATACTAAAGTACCCCCAAAGTAAAGTACTTCACTCCACATGGAGTATAGACCTCATTAAGAATTACTATTTACTCAACCTCCAAGGCTTTGGGATTCATGCTACACTATGCATGAACTTTTCTCAATATTACACCTAACTTGTTATTACTCATTGAAGCCCTTTCTTGGGATCTCCAGTATATCGGGTCGGGATACCGTCACTTATAATCCATGGTTCGGTAGGCATAAATCTCATACCCTTCGTGGTATTTTGGACTTTCTCTCTAGGTAATCCTTTCATATTAGCATCTCAAATAACTAGACAAACAATTAGAGCACTCCAAAGAGCTATAAATCATATATTGTCTTTCCATCATGTTTACCCATATAAAAATAAATAAGATCTTTCGATTTTGATCCTCTAAACATATTTTTATGGGTCATTTCGCTTGGATACAAAATTATATCTATTGAATATGGGAATGTGACTTTGGATATTCTAATTCCTAACATAGACACATGGAAGAATTTCTTTTATGTACTTAATCATTCCTTACGTCTAACCAACCATAGTGATGAGGGCAGTGCTCAACAACACTTTCTTCTTAAACCTGCTCAACGTATGTTTGAGCTTAGCTCTTTCATCATACACCTACATTAAGGCGCCAGTATCCAACAACCAATCTTTAGAGTTACTCTCAAGGCTAACATATGTCATCACCATAGTTATTATCAATACCAAATCCTCTTCTTTAATCAAGTTAACACTAATAGTAGGTTAAACTTGTTCTTACTCTTTCGTGCCTAGTTTCTCATAATTTTAACAGAGAAACATTGCATCATTCTTAGAGTATTGGGTGGTGATCTTTAGGTTACCAGTTACCACAAAGGGTACCATTCTAATTGGTGTGCATCTGGTTCAGCTTGGTTCTCTTATTCTTGAAAATTTAATGTTTCAGAGGAACCTCAGTGGTTCATGTAGTACTGACAACAATATTTCTGACAATATTGTCACTTGGTCTATGGGCATTTAATTCATTCTATTCCCATATATTATTCATATGCGCGCATTGAAACAAAATCATTCTATTCCATTGGATGTAATCAATTGAATCTAATCATTGAGGTAATACATCTCAATTTCGACATAACCATGCATCAATTCTAGTTTCACTTTCTCGCATTCAAATACCATGCATAGAGCTTAACGAAATATAATCTAATTTATCTTTTATAAATAATTCACCAAAATAGTTTCACTTTCTCGCATTCAAATACCATGCATAGAGCTTAACGAAATATAATCTAATTTATCATTTATAAATAATTCACCAAAAAGATTTCAGTTCTTACCTCTTTCAAGAAGTCATTGATTTCTGAGTTCGCATGAAATACTAGCCCCACGCATAGCTTCCTTATTTCTTGAACAATTTGCTGGAAGAAGGCACTTTGACTATAGTTCATTCAAATACTCTTCTCGTTCTTGCCCTGCTTCACACCCCCTCTGACTTTATGGTCGTCAACCATGAGTTCCAATTCTGCCGCCGCAAACATAATCCATCTGGTCCATCATATTCGTCCTACTCTTTTCAGAGTCTAGCACCACTACTGATTCCACAACCAATCGGCTTTCTATGCCCTTTCTCACACATTACGACTTGTTGGACCTTCAAAATTTACTAATGGCTTTTACCAAGTAATGACAAAATCAAGTAATGGCACCGTTATTCCCTTATTATGGAGGGAATCGTTTCTCGCATTAGAGCATTCAGTTGGGGTCAACTGACTGCCCAGCTATTCCAAATTCTCCCGGCGTGGATCAGTTATGAGGCCCAGGATCATAGCTTCCTGCCTCTCTGTTTCTTCCCATTGCCATTATTTGACTCCACTCAAAGCTCTCGACCCTCAAATGACCTATAAGATTTTTCCGCCTCAGCCACCAATTTGGCTTCTGATTGATGGTAATAATCGGGTCCCTATGCTGGAACTAAAGCTAGAGCCTTCGACCAACAAGACTTTCCCATCGCTGAGGGGCAAAGCTAATTGTGATAGGGGAACTAAATTCCTTCGACTCACGATCCAAGTCGAATCCGCTGCTATGAATCCCCTCATATTTCTAAGGGCACCAATTCTCGTGAATGGACGTTGAGCCAAAATAGGCTTCTTGAGTCTTCCCCTTGCGTGCGCCTCACAGGCCACACCAACGCAAGGAGCTGCTCCAATGATACCTTTGATTCCTCAAATGTCCTTAGCAAAGCATTGGGCGACGAAAATCACTCAAGACATAATGATCATCCTATACTCGGAAGATTGACACTTTTGAAAAGGTTGATGATTTACTCACCAAAGCTGTAACATCCCAATTCTTTTCCTGATTAAGATATAGTCTGCTTTGGGACCCAACCCTTGCAGATTTTTTTATTAGGATGCAATTCGAGGTGACTTCCCATATGAACACCCATCCTAGCTGTACTCCACAATGACCACGTTTAACTTCGAAGTTCTCATTAGAACTCATCCATTGCACCCTAAAACACGTCTTGTCAGTTAAGGCTGATTTCTTACTTATGGATCATGGATCTCTCGTGCTTTGTCAATGTGGAATTCACCTAAGGTGTTACAAAAGGGCTAAGCAATGCCCAATTTCAACATCTCTTATCCAAATTTGGAATGCTTGCCATTCACACCTTCGCTTGAGGGGGAATGTTGAGGGTTATTAATTATTAGTTGTCATTGTGAAAATTAATAACCAAAGTTGCTCGTACTAGTTGAAGTCGAAACATAGCTCTAGTCGGATGGGAATCCGGCCATGTCAACTTTCATTTACCCGTGTAGATCACAGGAGGCTCCGGCTATGGTGAATCTGGGGTGTGTCGCTGCATAGATGCAGGTGGATCCAACCCAGACGGTTACAACATTGACTACATTGACTGCGTCGATGGAGGACTTAGAGATGGGGGGGGGGGGGGTTTCGTCTCCAGCAAGTACGAACACACAAGGATGAGGTATGAGCACTGAGGACAGACTGGATTCTTCTCCCAGCACTTCCCAGCTGGCTCAAGTTATGCCCTCCTATGCTAACGCTGTGACTGGAACGCAATTGAGATCGCCTGTGACTAATTGGGTTCTGGTTGGAAAACGCGACCTCGTCCTGGGCTCTTTCAATGGAGAACCATTATTAAAGATTTCGGTATCTTTCAAAGCAAAACTAAGTGTTTCGTGGCAAAGAATCCTCGTGGTACGCTTACTAGGAAGATCCACTAGGTACACCACGTTATGTAATAAGTTGAAGGCATTATGGTGACCTTCTATCCATATGGAAATCTTTGCGCTCGATCAAGAGTATTTCCTGGTGAAGCTAGGAAATGGTCATGAATATTTCAAGGCTTCTTCTAACGGCCCATGGATTATTTTTTATCACTACCTTGTAGTCCAGCAATGGATGCCAGCGTTCAGAGTCACAGACAAATTTCCCAATGCAATGGTTGTGTGGGTGCAATTCCTAGGTTTTACAGTGCAGTTCTATCATAAAGATTTGTTGTTCTCTTTGGGGAACCTTATTGGGAGAGCTATCATACTGGATTTTTACATAGTTCATCGGCAAAGGGCGAGATTCGCCAAGATAGCGGTTGAGGTTGATCTGTCAAAGCCCTTTGTTCCTAGAATCCGCCTTGACGGAAAATGGCAGACAGTGGAGTTTGAGAGTTTACCAGTGGTCTGTTTTGAATGCGAAAAGTTGGGACATACTAATACTACCTGCCTGACTCTCTGCAAAGATCAGAACAACACCTCCATGGCAGATTTTACCTCGTCGCCAATGACCTCCACCGCCGATGAAACTCTGTAGGCAGATTCTGGCTTTTGGTCCTTGATGCTCGTCTCGCAAAAATCTCGCCGCAACCACAAAGACCTTTCAAAACAGGGACGGCCAGACCAGGCGGGGAGGAGTAGTAACAGTACACCAAATGAGTAGATTGGGAAAGAGACATCGAACGGGAAGGAAAGATCCGAGAAACTTTCAATTCAGGCAACACAGAAATCTCAACAAAGACAGCTAATACGGCGGCCATGCAATCAGGGAAAATAAGTGGGAAGATCCTCTAATAACGGGAAAGGAAACAAGGAAATGAATTAGCCGTTGAGGAACCAGACTCCTTGACCAGGCCTGGAATGTTTGGCTCTTTGCCATCCCATAGAGGCCCAACTCCCCTCAAGCCCTCTCTTCTCCCCAACCCGAATGGGGCTTCCTCGTCTGGATCCGACCAGATCGGGCTCGCCTCCATCAACTCCTCTGGTGTTCCATCCCAAGTGATAATAAGGGAGAATGGGACCATTATGACAATAGTGAAAGCCCAACCCTATGCCCCTTTGCCAGTTAGGGACATCGACCCATCTGTTCCTTCTGTGATTTTGAGAACCAAGCATAAGAAGGATAAGAACGGGAAACAGGGAAACGGACAAACCTCGTCGAAGAAAGGAACCCCAATTCACCACAATCCAATGAAACCTCTGCAAATTTGGTCTCCGGTTAAGGAGAGAAAGAACAAGAGTAAGGATAGGCAGGTCTCACTAACTCTCTAGCAAATTAAAGAGTGGACGGAGACGACGCCAGAGTAGAGATGCAGCAAGAAACAGTCGGAATCACCTCTGGCCATGGACGAGACCGGCTTGGAAACAAGAAGCGAGGCCGTGCAACAACAGTCCTAATGCTGGCTCGCTTGCTTTGCCCCTTACCTTTTACCCTTGTCTTCTCTTCTCCATTTTACTTTATGTCGATGTCTCTTGACCATTCATTTAAATTTTTTGCATGGAACGTTGGTGGAGTTGGTGGGAGAGCCTTCTCTCGCTCTCTCAAGCTCGCTCTCCAGCTTAACTGACACGTCCCGATCTTTTTAGAAACCAAACCATAACTCAAACCAAAAACCGGTTACTCCGGAGCAACCCAAACCACATTTTAGAATAAACAAACCGACATCCTTTAAGAATTTTTAACGAAAAGCCCCAACACTTGGGCAAAATTCTCAATCTCAAACACTGAAAACGACTTAACACAGAATCTCCAGTTTATACTAATAACCATGAAACAGAATAATTAATCAATCTAACTTGACTCCTCATGAGCTTTCCGATATCCCGACGACGTTGTTACTGCTGCTCGCCTCGCCCTGCTGCTTCTCATGATCCACTTCTACTAGACTATCCTCAACCTGGTGAATGAGAAGGGGTCATTCTCGTCGTTACTTCCTAAGGTCTTTGCCCTAGGCAAACTCCTTACTAAACACATTATTAGGGGAATGCCTTCCTTCGGAGAAAGTCGTTCTCACTTTCATCCCTTAAACTTTACTATCAAACAGTCTATAAGAGATCTCTACTCCTATCTTATCTTTAGAATTCCCTTACTTATATTCTTAATCCCAAGACACCAACACAAGGGACCACCGCGTTACGTCTCGCTGTCCGGTGTTCCTACCCTAGTATGCCAACCGCTTTACGTCTCGCCGTCCGGTTGCATACCCAAACTCGGCAATGGCACTGCGTTACGTCTCGCCGTCCAGTCCATGCCCGTCAACTACTGCGTTACGTCTCGTCGTCCAGTAGTGACCCCAATATACTCTATCAACTGCTGCGTTACGTCTCGCCGTCCAGCAGTGACCCGACCATCTACCGCGTCCACGTCTGCATTATCAAGCTCAAGCCCCGCGCGTTTTTCCTTTTTTGGCTCCTCATCTATCGGTTCAACGTCTTCCTCTTCAACGACCCTAACCATTGGAGCTCCGCCGCCATTCTCTTTAAGGTCCATCCTTGGGCCACAATTCGGCGGCCAACTTCGAACTGCCGACACCCCGGGTCGTCTGGGGGGATAGGGTCGGGGCCTCTCCATCACTTTACCCCCTCCAGTTGCGATCACCGATGTCGAGTTCTCGGCCTTCCTTCCGCCTCTAATAGACGCGGCTCTTCCCCTCCTACTAATCGGTGTGAACCTCTTCATCACGCGAGACTACGAAGTTCGATCGGCTGCTAACTTTCTCGCCTTCTTTCCCTCCTTAGCCGGATTATCCCAGGAAACCTAGTAATAAGAAATTCATACTCTAAGACAACCTTTCTCGATTTAAAAGCCTCCTTTTTATCTACCCAGACACCCTCTACTCAAAGTCCCATCCTCAAACCTCACTCCAAAGGTCCCTTAACCCCCTTTAAGATTTTTCTAGAAATACTCCCTTCAAAACCGACTATTTTTCCTAATTATTTTAGTCTTGGACGAATTGTCCACCTAACTAGAACCTTCTTAAAAAATCGGATAATAATTTTTCCATGTCAATCCTGAGCCCCTATACCCTGGAAAATTATCAAACCCTTAAAAACCCCTCGGAAATATTTTTATTTAATTAAAACGAATATTCAAATAATTTCTAAAAATTGAAATACACCTTCAAAAATCCCCAAATTAAATTACCGCCATCTACTTGACCTCCCTCAATTTATAAAATTAATAAACCCAGGAACAAACGCCAATAGAGACTCGAAACAATTAAAACATTCAAAAATATGTTTTTGGAATTTCCCAGCAGCTTTAGTGACCACCCAAATTCTGTCACCAAAAGCCTGAAAGCCTGTTGCTAAAACCTTAGAATTGTACCCTCACGAAAAATCACCAAATCGATCCATCTAACTCAAAGGGATCGAGTTCCCTTACCTCTAGAACGCGCCTAGGCCTAGGTTGGATGACCCGGGACGTTGATCTCCTTGTTGATCGAACCCTCAACGTCACCGCTAATAAAATACGAGCTACGGATTAGACTATCGATAAATCGAGTTTAGAAATCGCGAAGGGGTGCGTGATCCTTACCTAGAACCGCGAAAGCGATGGGATTCGGATTGGGGTCGGGATCGGGGTCGGGGCACAGGTGGCGACAGGCTCCTTCTTTTCCCCTCGCGCCGGGGAAATTTACCTCGCGCTGGGAAAACTCGCCTCTCGCTGGGGAATGAGAATTGGGCGGCGGTGGGGTTTTTATTTGGAGGAAAAGGCTCCTGGGGTGATGGGGGATTTATTGGTGGGGAGGGGTTTTGGACGTGGGTAGGTTTCTTGGGGAAGTGGCCGCTCGGCCCTTTCCCAGGTATTAATTATTTTTTTTCTCTTTCCCTTTAGTAATAATAATATTATAATAAAAATAATGTTATAATATTATTATTCTTAATCCGCGATTGTAACTCTTAGTACGTAACCGTCAACCCAACCGATCACGTATTAAAGTCGAACCTAAATCTAAAATACCGGGGTGTTACATTAACAAGCCTAACATTGTGATTTTGCTCAAACCGGAGGTCAATGGTGATATTGCGAATGCTGTGTGTGATAAATTGGGGTTTTCAGAGGTTGTTAGAGTGGATTCTAATGGACGAAGCGGGGGAATTTGGTTTTTTTGGAACTCACAAGTCCTCTCTACTCAAATCGAGTCCGCTGGCCACCAGCAGATCACCCTGAATATTGCCAAGGCCGGAATGATGGTCTGAAAGTTTACTGTTATTTACGATTCTCCCCGCCAACAATCTCAACGTTTCCTGTGTTGGCACCTCATTGAGAAGAGCAGACATGTCAGTTATCCATGGCTTCTCACGAGTGACTTGAATGCCATTATGTGCCCCGAAGAGAAGTCTCGTTTGGCCTTGGCAGAAACCTTTAGGAGATGTAAGCGTATTGGGGATTGGATTAATGGAGCAGAGCTCATTGACCTCGACTTCTTCGGACCCAGATTTACTTGGACCAGGGGGCTAGTCGTGCTTCCTACAAAGCTAGCAAACTGGATCGCAGTCTTTCCAATTCGAAGTGGAATGTGGCCTTCCCGAACACCACTATGACCCACCTCGCACGTTTGAGCTCTGATCACCACCCAATCTTAACTACTATAGGCCAGAGAGTTTCTAATTCTTCTCCTAAACCTTTCAGATTTGAGGCTTCTTGGCTTACTCATCTTGATCTTGTCCCTTTCATCGATAATTCATGGATGAATCAGACTGATTTCCCTATTGCTTTGCAGGACATGGCGGAGAAACTCAAGGACTTGAACCACAGGGTCTTTATTTGCATGATAACTCCCGATATTCGGATCTGCTCCCGAAGGGAGCCTTTCCTTGGCTCAGTGAAGAGGATTGGCTTCAGCTTCTCCATCCCTTCACTATCGTGGATATCCAAAAAGAAGTTTTCGATATGAAGCCGCTCCAAACCCCGGAACCGGATGGATTTCAGGAAATTTTTTACCAGCAGACCTGGCGAAAGGTTGGGAAGGCCCTCTAAGATATGGCAATCTCTTTTTTCGAGCAAGGTACACTGCCTCCTGCGCTCTCGCAATAAATAGTTGTTCTGATCCCCAAAGTAGAGAAGCCGGAGTCAGTTACTCAGCTTCGGCCCATCTCCCTGAACAATGTCAGCCTGAAGGCCATAACTAAGGCAATGACAAGCAGGCTTAAGTTGGTGATGAGCAAGTTGGTGTCACCTCGGCAGTCCAGCTTCATTCCTAAGAGACATACTTGAGACAACATTGTGGTGGTGTAAGAAGTGTTTCAGTCTTTCATGAAGAAAAAGGGGACTCAAAGGAGGGATGATAGTTAAAATTGATTTGGAGAAGACCTACGGCCAGCTCCGTTGGGATTTCCTGAGAGACACCCTGATCGAAGTTGGCCTCCCGAGTTCTTGGATTTGGTGTATTAGGTATTGTGTTGAGCAAACCCAGATGCGCATTCTTTGGGATGGCAACCTCATGCAACCTATCACTCCTACACGGGGAGTCCGACAGGGAGATCCCTTATCTCCTTATCTTTTTGTGCTTTGTATGTAGCGTCTTTCCTACATAATAGACAAGGTTGTACGAGATAAGCTCTGGAATCCAGTTCGCTTATCAAAGGATGGCCCTGCTCTAACTCGTCTCTTTATTGTCGATGACTTTACCTTTTTTGTAGAAGCAAAGACCTCCTAGATCAAGATTAAAAATCTTTGTCTGGATGAGTTTTGTGACAGTTCTGGGCAGCGAGTTAACTTCGGGAACTCTATCTTATATGTCTCTGTCGATATTCGGCCAGCGAGAGCTCAATGGCTAAGTGACAAGGTTGGCATCCCTCTTGCGAGAATTCTGGGAAAGTACCTTTCTATCGAGATGTTTGTCGCTCGGAGCGAGACTAATGGTCACCATATCAATAGCCCTCGCTATTCCTACTTATCCTATGCAAACTGAATTGTTGCCTATTAATGCCTGCAATGCTATTGATAAGGTAAACAGGGACTTTGTGTGGGGAAAGACGAGGAGAAAGAAAAATTGCACTTGGTGGTTTGGGAGAAGCTGGCTGAACCCAGATCGCAGGGTGGGGATAGCCTTCGGTTAATTCGACACGCGAATCTCGCCATGCTAGCCAAAGGAGGTTGGCGACTAATCCAGGAGAAAGATTCCTTGTGGACGCAGGTCATGAAGGCAAAGTACGGGAAGCAGCTTGAAGGTTTAGAGCTTATCAGCCCTATAAAGGGAAGTTGCTATACCTGTAGGAGCTTTTCTAAAGCCTCCAAACTTGTAAAGAAGGGTTGTGCGTGGAATGTTCATAATGGAAAAGAGACTAAGTTTTGGTGTGATATGTGGTTGTTGAAGGTTCCACTCGCTAAGATAGCTTCCCAACCGGTGTCAGGCGAGATGATGGAGGATCCAATTGCTACGTATTTGGACAATGAGGGAAGATGGGATGTAAGCCGTCTTGAGCACTAGCTGCATCCGGAGATATTGCAGAAGATCTCGGCGATCATGATTGATGTTTTGTCTCCAGAAGCAAACACCATCTTCTGGACTGCCTCTTTGATGGTACATTTCAGTGCGAAGATGGTGTACCAGTTGGCCCCTCAACTCGCAAGTGCCGCTGATGAGAAATTATGAAAAACCATATGGTGACTTCCGGTGGCGGAAAGAATTGGATGCTTCTTGTGCCTCGTGGCACTTGGCAGAATTGCCACAAACGTTCTTCGCTTCTCGAGAAAGTGTGCATCTTCTCCTGTGTGCCAACGATGTAGAAATTGCCCAGAGTGTGTCGTCCACCTCTTGCGAGACTGCTACACGGTGAGGTTCTTCTGGCTGCATTGGGTTACCTCAACTGAGCAGCAGGCTTTCTTCTCGAGCAACAATGAGGACTGGATCTTGAGCAATGTCCTCAAAGATGATATTATGGATTCGGTTATGACTTGGAATGAGCTCTTCAGTGTTGCCATTTGGCTCATCTGGAAAAATAGATGCACAACTTGCTTTAAAGGAGCTCACTTGGGACTCACAACCCCTTCGCTTGCCCACTCCATCATTATAAAGCTCTGGCGTGGCATAAGGCGTGGAATGCGCCGTCGGCTAGAATTGATGGGCATAGCTATAGACCTGATAGATCAATAGTGGACATCCATTGGCAGTCTCCTTGCCAAGGATGGTTTAAATTGAATGTTGATGGCGCCTCGGCGGGTACCCCGGGCCTCGCGGGAGCAGGGGGCATCATCCGTGATGCTCAAGGAAAGTGGTTGGCTGGTTTCATGGCCAAGGTAGGAGAGGCGTCGGCCGCCCTTGCTGTTATTTGGGCGATTCACTACGGGTTGTATCTCGCCTGGAAACTTGGGTGTGGTTCTCTCATTGTTGAATATGATTCTCAGTTGGCCATCAAGTTGATCAACAGTCGTCAGGATCCCTTACACCCCTACACTTCACTACTTGCTTCAATCCAGAGGAAAGTGTCTCAGGAGTGGTTGGTTAGCATTGTCCATGTGTATCGGGAAGGAAATAGAGTCGCGGACTGGCTCGCGAAGCACAGTCTCGTCTATCCCCCTAGTATGCATGAACTGGCAGAACCCCCTCCTGCTTAAGCACCCATTCTCAGAGAGGACAATATAAGAATTTCTTTTGAGCGTCGTGTGGTGACGCATTCTCTTCACCCCCTATAACCCCTTTCCCCCTCCTTTGTTGGCCTCGGCCTCCCCATTATGCAAAAAAAAAAAAAAAACTCTAGTCTTATAAGGGTTTATTGCGCTAGTTACTGAGTCATAAATATATACTTAGTTGTCTTATCCATATCACATCAAGTAAGTCATTCTTCGTTAGCTGAGAGCTCCTTTGAGCTCTCCATAAATTAGTCGGTATGCGCACATTGAAGGGATTCCACATAAATCATCGTCTCTATTTTTCGTTATTCCGCACTTTCAAATTCTACATACTCGCTCTTGGCACTAAAGCAACCCTTTATCCATCAAATTTCCTTTTGAACGACCTTCAATCTCCCCCCCCCCCCCCTCTTTTCAATATCCTTATCAAAATGAAGGGGTCGGTTAGCTTGCTAACTTTTTCAGGGGTTGAAAAATAATACCTCCTATAAATTATAGTTATTTTTGTATTAAACTCGTGTTCCACTGATACAACTATCATGGCACCTGTACACTGATACCAATGCACTGAAAAAAAGGAAAGTAGTTAATATGGGGTTTTAATTCAGAGAGATTAATAATTGCAACACAAACTTATTATCTTAAAAGCCTATAATTAATAGGAGTGCATTTTTCCAACTTCTTTAGAGATAGTCATGCTATCTCACCCAAAATGAACTATTCTTTTTGTACCATTACTCTAAGGGACATCGTGACAAAGCTATTCAAGTGAATTATCCAAGTTTGGAAACTCCTAGAATGTTATTCACCATTAACTGCATATGACAATTGCCCCAGCTAGACAAAATTCTAGATCGGATAGACTGTGAGACGATTTATCCTTCTCAATGCTTTAGAAAGAAAATAGCGCATTAAGATATTTGTGTAGACAACCGGATGATATGTAACTTAACTTATTGCCAGAGATTCAATTATGTATTATGATACGACAAAAGTGTATATGCATTTTAACGATCGAGTAATAAAGATAAGTAAATCATCATCCCATAGGGAATGGTACAACTCTATATTTAACGATAAGAATTAAGGAGCTAAAAAGAACAAAATTATTTGGGTGGCATACAAATTAAAAGAAATAACTAAACTAGAAAAAAGCAATTGAGAAATTAACTTGGAGAAAATTAATGGAGAGAAGCTCTAGGAAAAGAAGACCTGCAATTCAGTACCTAACTACGTGATTCAATTCTTTTATTAATCAATTTAATTCACATTCAAATGACTGAAGTTATCTCTATGGTGATAGCTATCTCTCTGAAGAATCACTACGTACTAACTAGTCAATTAATTGTTTACTCTTGTACAACCAATTAATTAACTACCTAGACTGAAGTTCAATAACTTTTCTAATACTCACACAACTCCCGCTTTCCATTCTCGTGGTCAATTGGGTGTTATGACATATGTAAGAGTGTTCTATCCTAGATATATCCTATGGGTCTCAATCTAGAACTATAAATCAGTATGTAGGTGGCCATTCTATACAAATCATTAAACATCCACACACAATATGAATGATAAAGACAAATAATTCGAATTAAATCATAGAAATCCAATAGCTATATTTTACAGTCTTCTCCAAAAATTAGAGTTTAGTTCTTAACGAAAATAAAACACACAATTGTATCCTTAATCATCATGAAGCGAATCAGATAAACGGAACGAAAATACTCGATCTCCTGCTCTAGCACTTGTCCTCGCTCTCGCGATCGCCAGCGCTACTGCTTCCGTTTACCTCCCTCGTTCCCTTCGTTCGTTAGATCTGCTACTTCATCTCCAATGAATTTCTTTTCCATTAATTTCCCCCGGCCTAGTTTTGTCCTCCTCTCCTCTGGTCCAATAATTCATCTCTTCAGCGTCCAATTCCCCCACCACTAAAAACAGTGGACTTGGGCCAAATAAATCAATTCTTTTTCCATGAAATAATCCCATTTGGGCGAGATACGGTCACTTCCCTTAAAGGGGTTGTGAGATTCACAACAAATGGTATTTTGGGTATGACAAAAAAATGAATTTATTAATTATTTTTTATATTAATTATAAATTGGGAATTAATAACCCATATTAAATACATACTCTCTCTCTTCCTATATCTCTCTTCCTTTTCCAGCCGTCACTCCATTCCGACCGAAAGCCTTTCTTCGACGAAATCCTTGAATCAGACTCGCTCCGGCCTCCTGCAAAAAAATTACCACTTCGTTAGTGCGCTAGTGGTACGACCACTACCACTGGAGAAGCCATGAGGATCCATGATTCAGATCTGCACCAACAAAAACAAAAACACCCAAGTGAAAAGCAAGGGTGGAAAAGAAAAGAAAAACGCTAAAGTAACAAACTTCTGCCTTTCCTAATAATCTAGAAAGGCCCCGGCAACGACGCCAAAAACTTGACTCGCTATGACACAACTCCTAACAATGGCCAAGTGTAACCAATGGAAGGGACTGCAGTATAGTGGCTCAAGTAATAAATATCGAATCCACTGGTCTCTAGAGTTACTATTACTCAGCTTCAGTTCATTATTTAGCAAACCAGATTAATAAGGAAGAACTAAAACTACTCTAGCAAACTATAGTTAACGTTAATCTAATTACAGGTTGGGAACTCACTTAGGTATGATTCCCCCTAGCCACTAGCCAGATTAACGATTGATGATTTCTAACTTATTTCACTTTCATTCACAATGCGAAGAATCGTTGACTAGACCTTGAGTCTCGACTAAAGGAACAAGGCCCTCTTGAGTCAATTGCCTAGAGGGACGTATCCTTCTCTAGAACAACCGATCAAGGCGTTCTGAACTAGATTCCCTCTATCGAATGAGGTTCTCAATCGATACAAAGCAGTGAATCGATCCTCGACTAAAGCAATCGATCCAATACTATCAATCTATGGTGCTCTATTGACCTAATTAGGTATTCGCTCTCATAGGATCAAAGCAGAATCAATAATATCGACTAAAGCATAATTGAATCATGAAAACATGCATAGATTGAATATGAACTCAAGATTGTCAAGTAGGAGTACTCATACAATCATCCAATCAAACAAACATGGCTAGGGTTCCTCAAAACCTAAGTGAAGGGAAGTTACTCCATAGAGAAGAGAGAGACTGCAGTAAGAATCTTCAGATGATAAGTCTTTAAGTCTGGGCTTGTTCCTCGAGCTTCCTAGGCGAAGAAATCCTCCAGTTCCACTCCGAGAATGCCCTCAAATTGCCCTCTCTCTCTTTGGTTCGTCCCTTGGGTGTTTGGGATCCAAAACCCAACTCTCTCTTTCCTTTGGCTCGAATTTGGTTAAAAACCCAGAAATTCCCGACCACACGGCTAGGACACACGGCCGTGTGGCTTTCCCAGGCTGCCCGTGTGAGTGGTGCAAAACGCGGCGTTTCGATAAGCGGACTTCAGCCATTTACACGGCCACAACCACACGGCCGTGTGGATTTCCAGGCTGCCCGTGTGAGTTCCCTGGAATTTCCAAACGGCCTCATGGGTTCCCTTACACGGCCGTGTGGGTTTTAGGCATGCCCGTGTGACTTCCTCGTCTTCTCGCCAAACGTCCGATCTCCATCCAATTGACCCCGAACTCGTTCCCAAACCTTCATTCACGTACTAGAACCTGAAATATCACAAACAAGAACAACCTAGCATGAAATCGGCCTAAAACGCGAGAATCAACATCTCAAACGACTCAAGAATAGGGGTAAAAACAAGTGTAATCAACGGTCTATCAAACTCCCCCACACTTAACCGTTTGCTTGTCCCCAAGCAAACCTAACTCAAACCAATGCAACTCTCCAGACCTCTATAGCAACAAACAACCCCGATCGTCGGTAGAGGATTTTCTAGATCATATAGCAGCTTACGAGGTCAACTGGTCTTCTAAGACGTTCCCTATCTCTCTCAATGCGAGTACTAGACTCAAGCCAGGATCATGAGAAGAAGTAGAAGTAAGACGGTCAGTTCATGGATAAAGGGACTCACACCATTCACAACCAAGGACTCGTGGTATCGGGGTGCTCTTTCACATCATTTCACCGTTGGAACCCCTTTTTCTCACTTTCCTTTACACATTTTATTCCTTTTCTTTCATTTGGCGGGGTTCCAACTGCAGTCTTTTGCACGCTCGACCCTTATTAGTCGAACAAGAGCAATTTATGCACATTTGGCGCTCGCCAGAGTACTTCTTTTAACTCCTTTTCCTCAACTCGTGTGGAGGGTCAATGAAATTAAGGGGGGCCAGAAGCTCTATCCGTGCCCTTAAAAACACATCCTCGAGTAGGCAAACCGTTCAACGGGTGGAAGTTTTACTTGTACTAGAGACAGCTTAGCTTCACCTTGTAGGAGTACCCCACTAAGGATCACTAAAATCTCTTCCAAAACCCGATTTTTCGCAATGAACGGTGCCACACACATTGGGCTTACCCCATGTTTAAGATTTAATGATTTTGACATGGAGGACCAACTGCATTTCATTTTTCACATGAGCACCATGTTCGATACACGAGTCGATAACACAATCCAAATAGAGTCACCATTATCACATGAATTCAACGGTCCTAGCTCCACTAATTCACAAAATCAACTGGCACAGCAGAGAGCTAGATAGGAAAAATCTTATACTTCAACATCCTCCATAGTGGTACACTACCTCCCTAGGTTGCACATTACTATAGAGACTGTCAATTCAAAGCATACTGAGCAGGCAATTTGCAAGGAAACACGTACTTGGAGCCCTCAAATTTAAAAATTTTGACAGTGGACTAGGCTCCAAGCACACAAACAGTCAAACATTCACCCGCATACATAATCGAACATCCCCCCACACTTAAGCACGACATTGTCCTCAATGGAGGAAAGATAAGGAGGGTAAAACGAAGTTACCAGATCGAGGGTGAATGACGGTGAAAGGGTCAGGCGGTGCATTCCAAGAGGAGAGAGTAGTCGGAACACAAACGCCACACAAAATCTCACAAAGGTTGAGTTATTGACTCTAAAATTAAATAACAAAAGTGACTCAACCGAGGAGAAAGAGAGAAAGAAATGCAAACCGACTGGTTGGGTTGCCTCCGAACAAGCGCTTCTTTCACGTCGTGAGCCGGACGATGACTCCAATGTTTCGGTCCACCCCAAAACATCCTTGAAGTTGTGGTTCTCGTCAATGAGGTGGAGTCTCAAGTCACGAGCATGTGGTATGATAGGTGAGGGAAGCTCGTGCACTTGATGCAGATGAAGTCTCCACCCTCGAGACCTCTTCTTCTCTTCTCTCGTCTCATTGCCCCAAACTAGATATGACAGCATCGATTGACCACCATCGCGTCCACCAAGAGGTACCAATGTCGATCTGGCCTTGGTCTGGCAAAGAGACACTTCAAATAGGTCCTTGTTAAGTAATTCCTCGAAGTTTGGTGGAGATATCACATGTAACTCATGGACGGTGCATGCCTCTTCCACCTCAACTCCGTCCTCAGCCTGGACGCCAATTGCTTCTTCAACCTCCCTTCCTTCTTCATGTGGTATCACCCCTGGGAAATGATCAAGAACTCCTTCTGCTTCACTTTCGTCATCCTCCACAACTTCTTTCTGCACCCTTTCTTGCTCTTCTTCTTCCAGCACGGATTGGAGGGTAAGTTTCCAAGCAATTTCTTTGATGAGATCTTCTTGCATCTCCTCACTCATGCCCGCCTCTTCAAAGCTCAGTTTGGGATGTGGGAAGGTGTGGTCGGCTACGACAGGACATTCCTGATCATGATCATCACGGGAGCTCTCCGTGACAACTTCAGTGTGCTCCACAATGTCCTTGGGGCCTTCTTCTTCCTATACCTCTTCTAGTATGGTAGCAGAAGGGTGATCTGGAGCAGGTTGTGAATAAGATCGCTCAAGATCATCGACGCTCTTCTTAATGCTCAGGAGGATCTCCTCTGTTTCACGATAGGCCTGGGTACAAAGATCCATCCTGACCATGATCTCTCACTGTCTCGAGCAAACTGCTCCATGAGAAGCCTCAATTCATAGTTTGGATCTGGCTGTGGAATGTAGCATGGCTCTGCAGAATGGCCCGAGAAGGCCGCCATGGGTAACTCTAGCTCCGATGGCCCTTCTGGTTGTGGGAGAAAGTCTTCTTGGTAATGAGGTTGTTCTTGATATGCCCAGGGGTCTGATTGTTCTCCGTAGTAAGGGGGTTGGTACTGGAACCCGAATCCATAGTCTTCTCCTCCTTGATTGCTCCAGGGAGTCTCGGGGTAAAACCACTCGGATGGTGGTGGATACACACAATGGTTGGAGAAGCCATGAGGATCCATGATTCAGATCTGCACCAAAAAAAACACCCAAGTGAAAAGCAAGGGTGGAAAAGAAAAGAAAAACGCTAAAGTAACAAACTTCTGCCTTTCCTAATAATCTAGAAAGTCCCCGGCAACGCCGCCAAAAACTTGACTCGCTATGACACAAATCCTAACAATGGCCAAGTGTAACCAAGGACCACGGACTTAGTGTCCTCACCTCAACGATTATCTTGATCCGATAGACGCCTTGTATCGATGGACTTCTCGGTACAAGAACTTTCTCAAATGCAGAACTCTCTTTGATCTGCTTTCCAAATGCGTACCTCCCTTGATCCTCATAGCCCAAACGTGGATCTCTCCTGAATCCACCAAACATACGCGAATCACCTTTGACACGCCAGAAAAACGCAGATCTCAAATCCCGAGGCCACCGAATGAGGGTCCCACCAAACTTATGTATATCGCCCCGAATCGAACCAGGCTCTAACACCACTTGTCATAACGGGACTGCTCATTAGTATGATATTGGCCGCTTTGGGCCAAGCCCGCACGGTTTTACTTTTGGGTTTCCTCCCCAAAAGGCCTGGTACTAATGAGCTTGGTGGACACTAATATACAAGGGTTCCTTCCCTTGTATTACCGATGAGTGGAATACCCTATAGGAGAAGGCTCACTCGGCCATCATGCTATCGCTGTCTGATGACGTCATCGTTGAAGTCGATGCTGAGAAGAATGTGGTGGGCTTGTGGTTAAAGTTGGGGAGTCCGTATACGAGGAAGTCTTTAACCAACAAGCTGCATCTCAAGAAACGGTTGTTCAGCTTGAGGATGCAAGAAGGTACGCCTTTGAGGGAACATCTCAAACATCTTAACTCTGTTTTGCTGGATCTGCGTAATATAGATGTTCAAGTTGATGACGAGGATGTTGCCCTAATCCTGCTGGTTTCTTTGCCTAGTTCATATGAGAATTTCGTTGATTCTTTTATTGTTGGTAAAGAAAGCGTGTCGTTGGAGGATGTCAGGTCTGCTCTTCATATGAGAGAGATCAGGCATAAGGTGACCTGATCTGGTACAGGTAGTGAGGCATCGGGTATGGCTGTTACAGGTGGAAAGGGAAAGAAGAAATCTGGTAAAGGTAATTCGAACAAGAATTCCAATGGTCCCGATCCACAGTCAGGTGATGCTTGTCACAACTATAAGGAAGTGGGGCATTGGAAGTACAAGTGTCCTAGGAGAAGAGGGCAACATAAGAAACAAGGTTCAGTTGCCGTGGTAGAAGTGGACAACAGTTCTAAAGACGATCTCGCCTTGGATGCAGATGAGAAGGCACATCGTTGGGATGTGTGGTTTCTGGATACTGCAGCCTCATACCATATGTCTCCGAACAGGGATTGCTTCACAACCTACGAGCAGATAGATGGTGGTAACTTGGTCAAGGCAAATGGAGCTGTATGCAAGGTTGTTGGAATCGGGTCCATAAAGGTTCAGGCACATGATGGTTTGTTATGCACTGTGAATGATGTTAGACATGTTCCACGAATGACAAAGAATGTGATATCCTTGAGTCTACTCGACACAAGGGTTTCAGCTTCAAAGGAAAAGGTGGAGTTGTGTATGTTTGCAAAGGTTCAAGGAAGGTGCTGGAGGGCGTGAAGCGTGCGACCTTGTATGCATTACAAGGGACAGTTTTGTCTGGTTCTGCTGCAGTTGCATTGTCTCAGGTTCATCAGGAAGATATAACCACTATCTGGCACATGAGACTGGGGCATATGAGTGAACGAAGGATGCAAGTTCTGTCGAAGAGGGATCTTCTTTGCGGGCACAAGGTGCAGAAGTTGGAAATCTTTGAGCATTGTGTGTTTGGGAAGGTACATCACAGCAATTTTCCCAAGCAGGGTATCCACCGGACGAAGGGGGTACATGATTACCTCCACTTTGACTGTTGGGGTCCTTCACGAGTAGAATCCATTGGAGGTAGCAAGTATTTTCTGTCTATTATTGATGATTATTCGAGATTTACTTGGATTTTCATGATGAAGCAGAAAAGTGAGGCTTTATTGCGCGTCATCGGACCGTTAGAGATACACCACAGCAGAATGGCGTTGCAGAATAATGAACCAGACATTGTTGGAGAGAGGACGATGTATGCTCTCTAATGTTTGACTAGAGAGAAGATTCTGGGTAGAAGAAGTGAACATGGCGTGCTTCCTGATCAACCGTGGACCTCGCATAGGTATCGAGTTTAAGACTCCTTATGAAGTGTGGTATGGTAAGCCTGCTCATTACTCTTCACTGAAACATTTTGGGTGTCCTGTTTATTATCATGTGGATGAGGGTAAACAGAACCCAAAGGCAAAGAAGGGTGTTGACACGCTAAAACACAACACCAAACTGCGACCAAGTGAAATCGCATAATGGAAATACAGAATAGTGGCAAGTTCAATTTATGAACCAGGGGTCTAGTTCTACTTCCTATACCGTGACTACCTGTTATCTAGCGGGACTAAGTGTAGTAAGAGTGATTGCAAACAAAAGCAGTAAGAAAGGAGGAAATGGTTCAAAGTTCTTAAGCAAGGGAAGAGTCACTCGAAAATGAGTCCCCCTAGCTCCTTAGTTAGGTCAAAGTTTTAATTTTATTTGGTTGATTTACTGTTGATTAAAAATGCGGAAGATCCGACAGTAGGTTGGAATTACTTAAGCTGACCAAGCCCTCTTAGACAGACTACCCGACAGACGACTATTCTTCACCGGGATAGAACGCTGAGACAATTAACACAGAACTCCACTACTAGAATTAAATTCCAGTACAAAGCAGTGAATCAACTAACTCTCGTATAATTGATTCACTACTGCCGATTGAAGAGGCTCTAACAACCTAATCAGATTCTATCTATCTCAGGTTGCTGCAGGAATCAAGAAAAGTTGATCAGACTTCAATTGACTCAATCAAAACACCTCAATCGATTATAATCAAGCAGTATCACAAACCAAACGTCATTACAATCAATATCCCTAACACATGGAACTAGGGTTCTTCATACCCAAGTGAGAGAGGGTTCTTCTCCATAGAGAGAGAGAGAGAGAGAGAGAGAGAGAGAGAGGAAAATGAAATACAAAGAACTCATACTCATCATGATGGGAATAATTTTCTCTTGGATGATAATCTTTATTCCAAGGATGAAATCCAAGCTTGATTGATGAAACCCAGCTCCAAAATCACCTCTAGGGTTCGTTCTTCGCACTTTCTCTCTCTAGGACTCTGTGTTTTTCTCTGAAAATCGATTCCCCCTTCAAAAGATCCGAAATAGGGTTAGAACCTAGAATTCCGCAACTACACAGTCAGGCCACACGTCCGTGTAGAATTATCCAACTGCCCGTGTGGCTCTCCAAAATGCCGCGTTTCAATTAAGTGCCTTCATGTACGCTACACAGCCAGAACCGCACGGTCGTGTGGAATTATGGCCTGCCCGTGTGAACTCCCTGGGAATTCCACGCGGCCAAAAAGGGCCCTTACACGGCTATTGTGGCTTTGCCCGCGCAAAGGGGTTCCACACGGCCGCGCATGGAATTTAGGTCTGCCCGTGTGGTTTCCTCAGCTTTTCGTCAAACGTCCCAACTTTGTCCAATCGACCCCGAACTAGTGCCCAAACCTTCCTTCACGTACGAGGACCTGAAATATCACACACAAGAAAAACCTAGTGTGAAATCGGCCTAAAGCACGAGAGATGAGACTCAAACGGTATAAGAATGGTGGACAAAAACATGTATATATATCAAGTCGTCAAAGTCACCAATGCAACTCTCCAGACCTCTATATCAATATACAACCCCGATCGTCGGCAGAGGATTTTCTAGATCATTAAGCAACTTACGAGGTCAACTGGTCTTCTAAGACGTCCCCTATCTCTCTCAAAGCGAGTACTAGACTCAAGCCAGGATCATGAGAAGCAGTGGAACTAGGACGGCCAATTCATGGATAAGGAGACTCACACAATTCAACAACCAAGGACTCATTGTATCGGGTGCTCTTTCATTTCACTTAACTTGTTGGAACCCCCTCTTCTTACTATTCGTTTCTTTTTCTTTTGTTTTACTTTGTTGGGGTTCCAACTGCAGTTTGTATATGTGCGGTCTACCCTTATTAGGTGAGCAAGAGCAATTTCTATACATTTGTCGCTTGCCAGAGTACTTCTTTTAACTCCTATTCCTCACTTCGTGTGGAGGGTCAATGAAATTAAGGGGTGTCGGAAACTCTATCCGTGCCCTTAAAAACACATCTTCAAGTAGGCAAACTGTTCAACGGGTGGAAATTTTACTTGTACTAGAGACAACTTAGCTTCACCTTGTAGGCCTACCCCACCAAGGATCACTAAAATCTCTTCCAAAACCCGATTGTTGTGCAATGAACAGTGCCACACACGTTGGGCTAACCCCATGTCTCAAGATTTCAAAGTTTTTGACATGGAGGACCAACTGCATTTTCATTTCACAAGTGAGCACCTTTTTCGATACACGAGTCCACAACACAACATAACAGGTGTCATCAATACCACATTAATCAACGGTCCTAAATCCACTTGTTCATAAAATCAACCAGCACAACAGTGAGAAAGATAGGAAAAATCTGATACTTGAACATCCTCCATAGTGCTACAACTACCTCCATAGGTTGCATATCACCATAACGACTGTTAATTCAAAGCATACTGAGCAGGATTTTGCAAGGAACAGTACTTGGAGGCTTCAATTCATCAAATTTGGACAGTGGACTAGGCTCCAAGCACACAAACTCATTGGGGACAGACGGAACGATGGAAAAGTTCTGCAAGATGGGAACACGAGTAACACAGTAGCACACTATGCGTTAGGGATCGGTGTTAGCCCAGATGGGCACAAAAAGAAAATTCCAACAAAAGAAAAAACACACAGAAGACTTAGTTCAAACTCCTCACTCACATGGAGGAAACATGAAAAATCCAAAACACACAAACACAGTCGAAGGGGCGACAAGTACAGACTACTCGTCGCTGAGGTTGTCGAGGTCGATGTCCGCCATGAAAGCATCGTCACCGATGGGCGGGGGTGGGAGTGGGGAATCCTACCAAAGAGTCCTCCAGACTGGCGGCTCGCCCTGAAGCAGATGTTGTTGAACCTCCTGCATCCGGCAAGCACAGGTGCGCTCCCGCTCAATGTGAGCTAGGGTGAACCCCTGCTGGGCCTCCATGCGGTCGAGGCGCTCAACATATGCAGCCATCCGGGTGTTATACTCGGCCTGGTGAGCCGAGTACTGCTGCTGAAACTAGAGCTGATACTCGAGGAGCTGCTGATTCTGAAGACTTATCTGCTGGAACTGGTGAGAGAAGTAGTCTTGGGATGGAAACGAAGAGCTACCACCCCATGCTCATAGGTACTCTGGTAGGAGGCAGGTGGTTGCTAGCAGCGTCCACATCCTTGGGGTTCACATCCGCGGGGACAGCATTCTTAGAGGCCGCAGGCTGATCCTCCGCAGGGTGGTCGGGAATGGGGGGAACAAGAAGACCCTCAATCCACTTGACACCGCGGGAGACCCTCAGCAAGTGCATCTTCGCGATCGTCTCTTCTCCAAACAACCAGGTGCCACCTTGCTCTGTGCAATCCTGATAGGGAATCTGGAAATAGTCGGCCAGCAGGGTGATGAGTGGGGTGCAGTGGAGGGCCCCCAAAGTCTGATCACTCTTGTCCATAGTCCTCTCCACCAAAGATCCGACGTGGAGGGCATGGTGCTGAGTGCGGATCGAGTGGATGAAGTAGAGTGACCGCCTGGTCAGGGTGCTGGCACTATCGCCAGCAGGAGTGAAGGACTTCGTGAGCAGGTGGTGGAGCAGGCGATTCTATATCTACAAAGTGCTGGCCTTTGTCCGCCCCGTAGTGAAGGGGTCCTGAGCGGGCTAAGCTAGCCGGGTGTACAGAGCTTTGAAGGACACACCGGCTGGATTAACGACCTCGGTGACATATTCCTCGTCCGCTTCCATGTCGAGGTCGAAAGTGACAGCAAAGTCGTGGTAGCTCATAGAGCGAGCTTCACCGCCAAACCTGAACTTGATGGCCTTGCTATCCTTCCAATCGGTGGTCTCGTTGTGCACAATGGTGGTGTAGAACCCTAGCACCAGCTCGTGGTAGACCTTCTCGTGCACAGTCAACAGCAGGCGCCATGCTCGGTTGCGAGCAATATCAAGGAAGTGGTCGTAGCAATTCAGCTTCTGAAATTCCCTCCTGCTCCAAGAGTGATGCTTCCCAAACTTAGAGGCTAGGAAGCGCTTAAATCGATCCTTGTGGGCGCCCCTCTTCAAATCACTGATGAACCGATGCTTAAGGTTTGGCTTTGACATGTTCCTGCAAGAAAGTGAACCAAAGTGGAGCCAAAAGAGCCATAGGAACGGTCAATCACATCCCCACACTTAATAATAGAAAAAAACCGAACCATAGTTTTATCCATAGTTCGGGGTTTAATAACTCAAGCAAACAAGCACAATCTGGTTGGGGGTGTCATCAACAATAAAGTAGGCAACTCAAGGTTCACATCCATAGGAAACACACCATCAGATCACATCATTAAGGGCCCCAACCGGCTCCCACAAAATGGTATGAAAATTATCATTTCATCAAACACCTTGTGTGCACTATTTAATTAAGCATAGAATGGACGAATTCCTAGCACACAAGGACCCACAACACATTCCACGCATAATCCAAGCCTTCCCCTCAATCAATTGCAATCAGATCGCATATTTCAATGTGGTTCTCTAAATACACACCCTAACACCCAATTCTCCACAATTCACAAGGTAAAGGACAAAATAAAACTTGGAGACACAAGTAGAGGTGTAGGTGATGATGAGGGGAAGGCACTGGAAGCGTCGCAACCCCAAAATTTTTCCTGGAAATGCTCATTAGAGCCTCGCCGAAGTCTCACCGGAAATCTCCTCCGGTGACCCAAATCCGGCCCAAATCGCCTCAAAATCAAGGGATAGGCCGGAAAGGAGGAAGAGAGATGGGGTATGGAGTTGGTTTGGTGAAAAACCGACCAAAAATTGCGAGAAAAGTCACGCTTTTCTGGCGAGTGAATTTGAATTTCTGACCTGACACGGCCGCGTGAGCCCTTTTTATAAGCGTACGGGGCCCCACACGGCCCTGTGGGTGCAATTTTTGCCCGTGTCAGACCGAGAAAAGCACACGGGCTGGCCGAGGATTCCACACGGCCGTGTGGCGGACTCTTTTTGCCAGTTTGGAAATTTCAGGGGCTTCACACGGCAAAAGGTGGTTTCCGCGCGGCCGTGCAGAATTTAGGCCTGGCCACAAGCGCTTCTTTACCGTCTTTTATCTGGACGCCAGTAGAGGAACTAAGGGTATTCCATCTTGGTCAGCAGCTCTATGTGCTCGACATCACCTCCCAAGTACAACGTTAAGAGGTGGTCGTTCACTTTGAACGACTCAGTTTGAGCATTGCTGATCTCCACCGCACCGTGCGGGAATACTTGGGTGATCGTGAAGGGACCCGACTACCTCGAACGCAACTTGCCCGGAAAAAGTTTCAGGCGTGCATTAAAGAGCAGAACACGATCACCTACCTGAAACTCTTTCGTGTCTTTCAATCGAGCATCGTGGAGACGCTTGGTTCGCTCCTAGTAGAGCAGGGTGTTCTCGTAGGCGTGGTAACGCCATTCCTCTAACTCTAGCTGTTGCAGCTTACATTCAGTACCTGCAACACTCAAATCCATATTTAGCAGCTTAAGGGCCCAGAAGGCCTTATGCTCTAGCCCGACGGGGAAATGACACGCCTTCCCATAGACAAGCCTATATGGTGAAGTACCAATTGGGTTTTTGTAGGCTGTCCTATATGCCCAGAGAGAATCATCGAGCTTGGTGGACCAATCCTTGCGGGACTGATCACCGTCTTTTCAATTATTCTTTTAAGCTCCCGGTTCGTCAGCTCGGCTTGACCATTCGTCTGGGGATGGTAAGCCACCGAGACCTGATGCTTAACACCATAGCGAGAGCGGAGCTTAGTGAATTGTTATTGAAAATGAGTTCCTCTATCACTTATGATGGCGCGAGGTGTCCCGAACTGGGAGAAAAGATGCTTTAGAAAAGAGCAGGCCCGTCTTGCGTCATTGGTGGTGGGCATTGCTGGAGCTTCTGCCCACCTCGAGACGTAGTCTACTGCAACCAATATATAAAAATTGCCAAAAGATGGAGGGAATGGGCCCATGAAATCGATGCCCCAAACATTATAAATTTCACAAACAACAGATATATGTTGGGGCATCTCATCGCGGAAAGAAATGTTACCTGACCTCTAGCAGCGGTCGCACCGTCGTGGGAAGGTGTCTACATCCTTGAAGAGTGAGGGCTAGTAGAAGCCCGATTGTAGAACCTTCTGCGTTGTGCGGTTCCCTCCATGGTGACCGCCAATAGGTCCCTCATGGCATTGAGACAGGATGTCTCCGATCTCGTGCTCCATGACGCAGCACTGGATCATGTCATCTGCTCCGATCCTGAAGAGGTAAGGATCCTCCAAGAAATAATGCTTCAGGTCGGAGAAGAACTTGCGCTTTGCATGAGTGGTCATCCTCTTCGGCAGCTGCTTGCCCCCCAGGTAATTGGCAAAGTCAGAATACCAAGGGGTCACGCTCTCTACCAAGGTCATCGCCAGCAATCGCTCACCCGGTAAGGAGTCGTTGATCTCTTCCATGAAGTTGTCCGCCGGGGGGGCTTCCCACCGTGAAAGATGATCTGCAGCAACATTTTCGGCTCCCTTCTTGTCCCGGATCTCGATATCAAATTCCTGCAGAAGGAGGATCTAGCGGATGAGCCTAGGCTTTGCATCAGCCTTGCTCATCAGATAGCGAATCGCGGAGTGGTCTGTGTAAACCACCATATGGGAGAGCACCAGATAGGGTCGGAACTTGTCAAATGCATACACCATGGCAAGTAGCTCTTTCTCAGTGGTGGTGTAGTTCTCATGTGCATCGTTCAAGGTCTTCGACGCGTAGTAGACGGGCTAGAAGTGCTTTTCGGGTTTCTGACCCAGAACATCTCCGACTGCATAGTCACTCGCATCGCACATCAGCTCAAAGGAAAGAGACCAGTCAGGAGTCACCATAATGGGTGCATGGGTTAGCTTCTCCTTCAATGTCTCGAATGCAGCTGTGCACTCAGGGGTGAAATGGAACGATACATCCTTCTCCAGCAGCTTGGTCGGAGGCAGGGCAATCTTCGAGAAATCCTTGATGAAGCTCTGATAGAAGTCTGCATGACCCAGAAAGCTGCGGATCCCCTTCACAGAAATGGGAGGAGGTAGCTTACTGATCGTCTCTATCTTTGCGCTATCCACCTCAATCCCCTGATTGGAGATCTTGTACCCGAGCACAATCCCCTCACAAACCATAAAATGACACTTCTCTGAGCTGGGTGTCAGATTAGTCTCCTCGCACCTCTTCATGACCAGTTCCAAGTTATGAAGACTTCCATGATCTCTCCAACCAGTCGGTCGAAGATCGCCAGCATACATCTCTGGAAAGTCGCCAGTGCATTACATAGCTCGAATGGAATCCTCCGGTAAGCAAAAGTATCGAAGGGGCAAGTGAATGTGGTCTTTGCCTGATCCTCTGGCGCGATGAGAATCTGGAAGTAGCCAGACATGCCATCTAGGAAGCAGTAGAACTCATGGTCAGCCAACCTCTCCAGCATCTGATCAACAAAAGGTAAGGGAAAATGGTCTTTCCTGGTGGCGTCATTCAGGTGCTGGTAATCGATGCAGACTCTCCAGCCAGTCACGGTCCGCATCGGGATCAGCTCGTTCTTCTCATTCAGGACCACAATCATCCTGCCTTTCTTTGGGACAACCTGAGTGGGACTGACCCACTTGCTATCATATATAGAGAAGATGATCCATGCATCCATCAGCTTCACAATCTCTGCTCGGGCCACTGCCTCCAAGTTAGGAGTCAATCTCCGTTGCGGCTGCCTGACTGGCTTAACCTCATCCTCCTTTAGAATTCTGTGGGAACAGAAGGATGGGCTAATGCCACTGATGTCAGTTATCTTCCATGCCATGGCCCGGGGAGACTTCTTCAGCAGAGCCACCAGTCTGCTCTTCTGCTCAGGTGTCAGATCCGAGCTGATAATGACCGAAAGCTTATTCCCCTCCCGTAGAAATGTGTACTCCAGGTGAGAGGGGAGGGGCTTAAGCTCTAGCTATGGTGGCTCCTCCAATGATGTGGCGATCTGGGGCGAGATAGGGATCGACTTGAATGGTTTCTCTCGCCCCTCGATCGCGGCTTCGTCTAGCTCTGCCAGCTGCTCCTCTAGCTGCAACTCCTGTGATGCCTGTTCCCCTAGCAAAAGATAACTCTCGAAGAAATCGTCATTACCCTCACTCGTGTTGGCGAGTGCGGTCTCAAAATCAGCAATAACATCGTAGTAATCTAGATCATCATGGAGCTGGGGGTGTTTCATATAATCAGAAACAGAGTAGGTGATTTGTTCACCCCCAGCCCTCAAAATTAACTTCTCACCATTCACATCAATAAGCGCCTTGGCGGTGGCGAGAAAAGGTCTGCCCAGTATTAAAGGCACATACACATCCTCATTTATATTAAGAATAAAAAAATCAACAGGATATGAGAATAGCCCTACTGCGACTATCAAGTCCTCTTAAAAAGCCCCCCTAGGATGCACAATGGATCTATCAGCAAGTTGAATGATCATCCTAGTATTACTAGGTTCACCTAGGCCTAGTTTCTTAAACAGTTTATATGTCATTACGTTTATGCTAGCGCCTAAATCCGCCAAGGACTTTCCTACTTGCAAACTACTAATCATGCAAGGGATAGTGAAACTCCCTGGGTCTTTTCGCTTCTCTGGTAGCTTGTTCTGCAGGATGGCAGAACACTCCTCGTTGAGCATCACCGTCGAAAGCTCCCCAAGCTTCCTCATGTTGGCGAGGAGATCCTTTGTGAACTTAGCATACTTGGGCATCTTCGACAATTCCTCCACGAATGGCATACTGATGTTTACGTGCTTCAGCATTGCCATGAACTTGGCAAACTCAGTCTCGAGGCGGTCTTTGCGCAACCAAGTAGGAAAGGGAAGCTAAGAGACATACTCCTTCACCACTGGTTGCAGCTTAGGAGTAGGCACCTCAACCTACTCCATTTCTTCTTCATTAGCTGGAAGTGCTGAAGCAGGGGTCTCTCTCTCTCTCCTGTCGATCCTGAACAGGTAGATCCGCAGTCACTTTGCCACTCCTGGTAGTAATGGCTTTGCAGTGTTCATTTGGGTCCTACGGATGGGGAATGGTCTACCCAGGTAAAGTACCCGGAGCCCACTGTGCTACAGCCTGGGCCACACTCCCGAGCTGGGTCTGGATATCCCACAGTACAGCCTGAGTGTTTCTCTGCCCAGTTTCAAGCTCCAAGAATTTACCTGAGGCTTTCTCCATGAACTGCTTGATGTTGCTGAACTTATTCGCACTGGAGGTGGCCAAAGAACCCACCAGATCTCGCAGATCGGCCATAGGATCACTCTGTACTGGGACTGTGGGAGCTGCACATGGCTACTGAAATGGCCTCATCTGTGAATGAGGAGGAACTATCCCTTGTCTGGCTAGATAGAGAGGCTACTGCTGTTGCTGGAATTGCCCTTGCCTTGGCTGGTAAGGAGGCCTATGAAAGTCTGGTGGTCCCTGGGAGACTGGTGGCCTAGGATTAGTTCCACTCTAGGAGAAGTTGGGATGCTGGCGCCACCCCTCATTATAAGTGTTGTTGTTGGGGTTGAAATGTGTGGCATTGCCGATGAAGTCCAACTGCTCCTGGGGGGTAGTCAACCACCTCATCGCCTGGTAGTCTTCTATAGTGTGATGGGAGCTTTCGCACCACTAGCAATGCATTGCCTGCTGCTGTCCTGCCCCTAAAACCATTCTAGAATGCAAGCCCCGAGGACTAGGTGGCTACAGCATGCACACCCCGACCTGGTGCTCGTCTCGATCTCCTGGCAGTGCCCCAATCGTATCCCTGCTCTGCCATCTCTTCAAAGAGTCGATTCAGCTGCGGCAGGGAGTCCCCTCAGACAGACTACCCGGCAGACGACTAGTCTACACCGGGATAGAACGGCAATTAACACAGAACTACACTAATGGAATTGAATTCCAGTACAAAGTAGTGAATCAACTAACTCTCGTATAATCGATTCACTACTACGAATCGAAGAGGCTCTAACAACCTAATCAGATTCTATCTATCTCAGGTTGCAGGAGAAATCAAGAAAAGTTGATCAGGCTTCAATTGACTCAATCAAAACACCTCAATCGATTATAATCAAGCAGTATCACAAACCAAACGTCATTACAATCAATATCCCTAACACATGGAACTAGGGTTCTTCATACCCAAGTGAGAGAGGGTTCTTCTCCACAGAGAGAGAGAGAGAGGAAAACGAAATACAAAGCAGTCATACTCATCATGATGGGAATAATCTGCCCTGGGATGATAATCTTCACTCCAAGGATGAAATCCAAGCTTGATTGATGAAACCCATCTCCAAAATCACCTCTAGGGTTTGTTCTTTGCACTTTCTCTCTCTAGGACTCTGTGTTTTTCTCTGAAAATCGATTCCCCCTTCAATAGACCTGAATTGGGTTTAACCCTAGAATTCCGCGACTACACGGCCAGGCCACACCGCCATGTAGAATTACCCAGCTGCCCGTGTGGCTCTCCAAAATGTCGTGTTTCAATTAAGTGCCTTCATGTACGCTACACAGCTAGAACCGCACGGCCGTGTGGAATTATGGCATGCCCGTGTGAACTCCCTGGGAATTCAACACGGCCAAAAAGGGCCCTTACACGGCCAGTGTGGCTTTGCCCGCACAAAGGGGTTCCATACGGCCGCGTGGAATTTAGGTCTGTCCGTGTGGTTTCCTCAGCTTTTTGTCAAACGTCCCAACTCTTCCAATCGACCCTGAACTCGTGCCCAAACCTTCCTTCACGTACTAAGACCTAAAATATCACACACAAGAACAACCTAGCATAAAATCTGCCTAAAACAAGAGAGATGAGACTCAAACGGTATAGGAATGGTGGAGAAAAACATGTGTATATATCAAGTCATCAGGTGTATTTGTGGGTTACGGAGATGGAGTTAAGGGATTTTTGGAGTCTGGTCACCTTTTGAGCATCGAGTTATACTCAGTACAAATGTGATATTTGATGAGAAGTCTATATTTAACCCCATGTTGAAGGTTATTGTTGTTGAAGGTAGTAGGAATGTTGATAAGAAGGTGGAGAGCTGCAAACTCTCAATGAGAGTGCGTTTGAGCACAAAGGTGGAGAAGATCAACATGAGGATGTTTCTACAGAGCCAGAAACATCAAAGTCCAGTGCAGGAGCTCAACAGTCTATAGCTTCCGGTAGACCAAGAGAGCGACTACAGGAGTACCTCCATAGAGGTATGATTTCGAGGACATGGTGGCGTATTCATTTCAGGTTGCTGAAGAAGTGGATGCAGGTGAGCCACAGTCCTATAGAGAAGTCGTTTTGGGTGGTGAAGCTGATCAGTGGCTTGCCGCAATGAGATGAGATGGAATCCTATGATAGGAATCAGACTTGGGAGCTAGTCAAACGACCAGAGGGAAGGAAGATTTTTACAAACAAGTTGATCTACAAGAAGAAGGAAGGAACCACTTTTGAAGAGGGCATGAAATTTAAAGCTCGGGTGGTTGCACGAGGCTTCTTGCAGAGGGAAGGAGTTGACTACAATGAGATTTTCTCACCAGTGGTCAGACATACTTTGATCAGAATGCTACTAGCAATAGTGGCACATTATGACTTGGAGCCCGAGCAGCTAGACGTGAAGACAGCTTTCCTACATGGAGAGTTGGAGGAAGAAATTTACATGACTCAGCAAGAAGGATTTTAGGTTCCAGAAAAAAAGACTATGTTTGTAAGTTGAAGAAGTCCTTGTATGGACTTAAGCAGTCTCCGAGGCAGTGGTACAAGAGATTTGACAGTTACATGCTTGACCTGGGCTAGAGCAGAAGTCCATATGATTGTTGTGTGTATCACAACAAGGTGGAGGATGGTTCGATGATCTATCTTATTCTGTATGTGGATGATATGCCCATAGCTACGAGGTCGAAGTCTGATATCCAGAAGTTAAAAGGGCTTCTCAGTTCTGAGTTTGAGATGAAGGATTTGGGGGCTTCTCAGAAGATCTTGGGTATGGAGATTTACAGGGACAGGTCGAAGAAGAAGCATTTCTTGTCACATAAGAGCTACATCCAGAATATACTGTCGAGGTTTGGCATGTCTTCAGCAAAGCCCTTAAATACTCCTAGTGCTTCAAATGTTCATCTATCCTCATCTTATGCGCCGCAGTCAGAGGCTGAGAAGGAGTACATGTCGAGAGTCCCATATGCTAGTGCAGTAGGTAGCTTGATGTACACTATGGTATGCATTAGACCTGATCTTGCACATGTTGTTAGTGTTGTCAGCAGATTCATGATACAACCTGGGAAGGAGCATTGGCAGGCTGTGAAGAGGATCTTCTGGTACCTTAAGGGTACACCTGATGTGGGGATTAGCTTCGAAAGTGATGCATACTGCTTGGTATATGGGTATTCTGACTCAGACTATGTTGGAGATGTTGACATGAAGAGATCGATAACCGGTTATGTATTCACTCTTGGGAGTTATGTAGTGAACTGGAAGGCAACTCTGCAGTTGGCAATAACATTGTCTACTACTGAGGGAGAGTATATGGCATTGACAGAAGCTGCTAAGGAGGGAATATGGTTGAAGGGACTGGTTGGTCATCTGGGTCTACATCATGATCAGGCAGTAGTGTATTGAGACAGTTTGAATGCAATATGCTTGGCCAAGGATCAAGTCCACCATGAGAGGACTAATCACATCGACGTAAGGTATCATTTCTTGAGGACAGAGAAGAGGATTAAGGTGAAGAAGGTTGGCACCGCAGATAATCCTGTTGATATGTTCACAAAGCCGGTTCCACATGGCAAGTTCGAACACTGCTTGGACTTGCTGAATGTCTTGAGTGGGTGACTACGCCCTATGGGGAATTGATGGCGGGAGAGAGAGAAGGAGCAGAGTACATCAGAGATTTCAGAGGAAGAGGATCCAAATCAAGGTGGAGATTTGTTGATGTGACTTGAATCGGACTATCAGCCGCTACAACTGGATTAGTTTCCTTTTGGTGTTATTTGTAGTGTTATCAAAAGCGACCCGAGTCGGTCAGTCAGACCGCTAAAACCAACACCCGACCATCAATCCGGCTCGGTACACTCAAATAGCCACAACGGTTGGGAAGGGTGGTTTTTGAGTGGCCGGAAAGGTTAATCGTTTGAGCCGATCGAACCGCCTGACTGGTTTTTAACATCTGACCCGTCTGCTGTAAAAAAAAAAGTGCGGAAAGGCGTCGACGGTCGATCTCTGTCCTCCATTGTCGTCGTGACCTTTAAGAGTGAGAGAAGCATATTGATAGTTTGAGAGATGAAATATAGAGGGCGGTGGATGTCGATCGCAAATGATGAAGGATTAGAAGAATTGAATTCTAGAGCATGAGATGTAGAAGGTGAGATGATTATTGGGTTTCTTTGAATTTCGTGTTTTGCAGAAAGAGGGAGGAAGAAATTGAAAGATAGAGAGGAGGGAGGGGGTGAGGTGAGCGGCGCTGGGTGGGGTGGGGTGGGAAGTAGGGGTTTTTTCACTTTTTGTTTGTTAATGTATTATATATATATAATGTAAAATTACTAAGTGGTACTTGTAAAGTAAATTTTTTTTTAGTCATTAAATTGTTAAAATACTACTTTATGTATCTTCTAGTTATGATATTATTGTTTAAAAGACACCAGTTTTCTAACGGTTTTTTAACGGTCCAATATCGCTTGGACCACTAAAGTGCGAGCCGTTCACATTACCGGGTCGTGCTCCGATTCGGTTTTTACAACATTGGTTATTTGGGTTCGGGTTTTAGGCCTGGTCTATAACCGTTTCCTTTGCCATATTGGATTAGGTTTATCATTTCTTGAGGACAGAGAAGAGGATTAAGGTGAAGAAGGTTGGCACCGCAGATAATCCTGCTGATATGTTCACGAAGCCGGTTCCAATTGGCAAGTTCGAACACTGCTTGGACTTGTTGAATGTCTTGAGTGGGTGACTACGCCCTATGGGGCATTGATGACGGGAGAGAGAGAAGGAGCAGAGTACATCAGAGATTTCAGAGGAAGAGGATTCAAATCAAGGTGGAGATTTGTTGATGTGACTTGAATCAGACTATCAGTCGCTACGACTGGATTAGTTTTCTTTTGGTGTTATTTGCAGTGTTATCAAAAGCGACCCTAGTCGGTCAGTTGGACCGCTAAAACCAACACCCGACCATCAGCCCGGCTCGGTACACTCAAATAGCCACAACAGTTGGGAAGGGCGGTTTTTGAGTGGCCGGAAAGGTTAATCGTTTGAGTCGATCAAACCGCCTGACTGGTTTTTAACATCTGACCCGTCTGCTGTGAAAAAAATAAAAAGTGCGTAAAGGCGTTGACGGTCGATCTCTGTCCTCCATCGTCGTCGTGACCTTTAAGAGTGAGAGAAGCATATTGATAGTTTGAGAGATGAAATATAGAGGGCGGTGGATGTCGATCGCAAATGATGAAGGATTAGAAGAATGGAATTCTAGAGCATGAGATGTAGAAGGTGAGATGATTATTGGGTTTCTTTGAATTTCGTGTTTTGCAGAAAGAGGGAGGAAGAAATTGAAAGATAGAGAGGAGGGAGGGGGTGAGGTGAGCGGCGCTGGGTGGGGTGGGGTGGGGTGGGAAGTAGGGGTTTTTCACTTTTTGTTTGTTAATGTATTATATATATATATATATATATATAATGTAAAATTACTAAGTGGTACTTGTAAAGTAAATTTTGTTTTATTCATTAAATTGCTAAAATACTACCTTATGTGTCTTCTAGTTATGATATTATTGTTTATAAGACACCGGTTTTCTAACGGTTTTTTAACGGTCCAATACTAGTTGGACCACTAAAGTGCGAGCCGTTCACATTACCGGGTCGTGCTCCGATTCGGTTTTGACAACATTGGTTATTTGGGTTCGGGTTTTGGGTCTGGTCTATAACCGTTTCCTATGCCATATTGGATTAGGTTTAGACCCAAATGAGAAGTACTATAAATACTTCTCATACTCCTCTGTAATATGTAATCTCCGCGATATAGTGAAACTGGCTCTCTCTCGCCCGTGGACTAGCTAACACACATCGTGTTAGTGAACCACGTAAATCGTGTGTCGTGTTTTCGATTCTCTCTTTCGTATTCTTGCTTTGTCGATTCCGGCGATTTTCCAATCCGTAGCAGCGCGTTTATAACAAGTGGTAGGATTGTTAAGGTACAATCCAAGTACCACATCGGTAATACAAGGGAAGGAACCCTTGTATATTAGTGTCCACCAAGCTCATTAGTACGAGGCCTTTTGGGGAGGAAATCCAAGAATAAAACCGTGCGGGCTTGACCCAAAGCGGACACTATCGTACTAATGAGCAACCTGGTTATGACACAACTATTGAATGGATTGTTGCTCATGATAAGGTTGACAAAAATAGTAGCAAACTTTGGTTCATTGAGAAGCTTAGGAGGATTTGATCCCTCTCGCCAATTGACAGCCCCTGCTTTGTGACCCGTGTTCTTTTCAGAAAATATAAATTTTCTTCATTTATATCATTTTAAAAATAAAATAAATTATAAAATTATATTATTTAATATAAAATAAATCTAACAAGATCCATTTTGAATACTTTTTATTGTTTAGAACTTTTATTCATATTTTATATTCTAAGTCCTTTATAGTCATTTTACACAACCTCTCATGTTAAAAAGCACTTCTAATAGTTTTACGGCCAAACACTCAACTGGTTTTTTTGAAAAGTACTTATCTAAAAGCTCCAGCTAGAAACTGTTTCTGCAAAAGCTACAGCAGAGCCAAACTAAGCTATTGTTCCTTCCTTTCTTTCAATGCATTTTCACCATTATATAAAAAAAATATCAATTGGTCTCAATAACTCGAACTGTTGAAAGAGGTGTAAGTTACGAAACATATACCACTTATTAACAATTAGGTTATAAATATTCGTACAATTGATCTGAAAGATATGATGTTGGTTCAATTCATCTTCAAATTTTAACCGAATTTGACATGTAAGATTGTGTTTTGGTTTCTCATATGTGGATTTCATCCACTAACCTTTTCAGTTTGTGCAAAGTATATTGATTAGGAGTTGAGAGCATCTTGTAATTCATTGAGCAGGAAAAGGGGGAGGCCGTCATTTTCTTTGTTAGGTAAATACACCTCGGTAATACGAGTGAGGTAAAGGTGAAAGCCATGTGGAGCATAAATTAAATGTTCCCAACTTGTTTTGACTTCAAACTATACCACACTTGGGGTATTTAGGCAGACCATTACGTGAAGCAAGTGTGTGAATGACTCAACGGTTGGGTAGAAGAAAACCCCCAAATCCAAAACAGCAAAAGCAGCTCCGCTAGCTAGCTGGGCCAAAAAGGCACCGTGGCGGGGCGGGCGCGGGCGGGAATAAAAGGGAAGCCGCTACAATCCCATTGACTAGCTGTCGGTTAAGAAACATATCCCTCTCTCTCTCTCTCTCCCTATTCTTCCTTATTAAGTTTCTATCCCTCGCCAAGTAAGTAAGCCCCTCAATCCCCCAAAATTGAAAGAAAGCCTCATATTCACGACTGCTCTCTCTCTCTCTCTCTCTCTCCTTACCCACAATCATTGCTCCCCGCCAACCCTTTTACTCAAATCCCAACTTAAAAAAAAAACACATAAAGGACCACCATACTTCCGTGTACCCTATGGTACACATCACCATTTCCATGGGCAAAATGATACACGTTCCATAGAGTCACATGACTTCCACACTTGCACAAAAATGGTCATCTAGCTTTCTTTTTTATCTGAGATTGATAACTCGGTTTTACAAAGTCGTATCAAAACGGCCACGTACGTATGTTCATCTCCTTCCAAAATGTCAACTAATTTTAGAACCTTTTAATTTATTAGAAACCACACCAATCTTTACCTGTATGATCACTCGAACCAAATATACCCGACTCATAATCAACCCATACTTACGACTTGCAAAAGAGAACTCGCATTTAATAAGTCACCGTGAAGGTGAGTTTTCTTTTTAGGGGGGGGAGGGGGTTGAGAGTATGTGTCCAACGTCTACAGATGGCTTTGCCGGATGCTTGCTTCCGATGTAACAGTGCTTATGTGGAGTTCAGTAGTTCCCTGTTATTTGATATCGATGACCCGCGTGGAACGATGATATGCACTGAACACAATTTTGGATGGATACTAACAAATTTGCCATTTTGTCACAAACTTTAATGTCACACTATCATTTTCAAAAACAAAAAGTTTCATGTGACCACTTTGGACAAATATTGAAAATTGAATAACCATTTTGGATAATCACCCGCGCTTCCTCCCCTATATAAGCCCCAACTCCTTGCCTTCTTCCGTTCCATCCCATCCCATTTGCCATTCATAAAATCCTCTCCCACTAGCACCCACCACTCTCTCTCTCTCTCTCTCTATATATATATAGAAATCAAAAGCTCTCAACCAATAGCACACTCTCTCCCTCCCCTTTACTTCATAATTATTAAAGCTATCAAAATGGAGCAAAATCTACCGTTGGTAGCAAAGAAAGCTTGGGGGATCGTACGGGTGATCTTCTTCATGCTCCGAAGAGGCCTCATCTCCAAGCGCAAGCTCCTCCTAGATCTCAACATGATGATGAAGCGCGGCAACAAGATCGCCTCCAAGGCCATCGGCAACCTCATGTTCCACCACCACCACCACTCCGCCGCCGCATCCTCCTCCGCCCCCAATTCCCCACCGCCGATGCCGGCCACCGAGTACGAGTTCAGCTGCAGCAACACCCCGACCCACCACCTCCCCACCTTCCACCTCCCCGCCACCCTCGCCAAGCTCCACCTCCCCGCCCTCCTCGCCACCAAGCGTGGCGGCCGCACCAACCGCCACTCCGCCGCCGGCGGCGGCAACGGCTTCCTGTCCTGCGCATTCCACGCGCCACCCACCCGGGAGGATGACGAGAAAGAGCAAGAGGACACCGTCAACGCCGTCAGAATGGCGCTGGAGATCATTAACGGCAGCAACAACAGCAATGTGTACGCGCCGTCGCCGATGCTGCCCGGGTTCGGGAAGAGTCCGATGAGGGTGAGGCAGCTGAGGATAACGGACTCGCCGTTCCCGTTGAGGGAGGAGGACGCCGGGGATAACGGCGTCGTTGACAAGAAGGCCGACGAGTTCATTGCCAACTTCTACAGGGAGCTTCAGAAGCAACGTGGGATGGACTCCTGACCTGAGGGAACAATTAATTAATGGTCGTCGTGTGTGCCATGCAGATGCAGTAGTAGTACTATTACTCCCAAGTCGAAATTATATAAAAGTCCTGTATTTTTTCTTCCATTTTTTTTTTCTTCTTTGGGTATCTCTGTTCATGAAGGATTGGGGAATTAAGTCCAGTTAATAATTTTGGTATTTTTCTGGATTAATTGTGTCGATGTAATTGTTGGTACTTGAAGGAGAAAGACAAGGGGAAATGTTGTGTTGGTGTCACGTTTGTGATTGTTGTATATGATCATACAGGAGACAAAGGGGAAATTAGGTAAACAAATTAAAGAAAAGATAGTAAGTGTAGCTGTGGCTGGATTTTGAATAAAATAAATAGAAGTTGGTGTATTTTTTCTTGATATGTAATTTGTGTTTTCTTGGTTAGTTATGAATATGGCTTGAGTTTTTTTATTTTTTGTGCAGAGATCCAGTCTATTGATTGATGAAAATTCCTTTCAGATCCAGAAAGATCCATCCACTAAGAGCCCCTTGAAGGCTTGAACAAAAGAAGAATAAAGAAAAGAGCAATAACAAGGATTGAAGTTTTAATTTAATAATAACAAGGATTGAAGTTTGATAAATGGAAAACCAATAGAGAGACTAAACTTGCTTGAAAGAAGGTATGAGAGACTTGAACATAGATCTTCAGGTTGAAAATCGACAATACAATTGCTAGGCTAAGTCTTAGTTTCCTTTAAAGATGAGGTTATAGCTTAAAAGTTTGACATAGCCAATAGTCTTCTCAATCTTTACTCTTGAGGATTTTACCTTTTAGATCCTCATGTATGGGATTTTTCGTTTTATAGTTAAGCTAGATATTAGCTGATTTTGATCTTAATCAATTTAGATCTGCTGATTTCGAACTACGAACCATTATGGGTCGAAACATTTGAATAACAGGTAAATATAAAAAAAATTACTAAGTAGGTTAAACATCACTAAAATTATGAAGTATCTATGTCATATTATTAATGTGAAAATGAAGTTGAATGGTGAATAAAAATTGACCCACCCAACCCGCATATTGCTAATCCCTAATTACACATCACTAAAATTATGATGGCGAGTGTCTGACTTTTACACCATGAATTGTACATATTATGAATGTGAGAATGAAGATTAATGATATAAAAAAAACAATCAACCCTTTGGTGCCCAACTTTAATTTACTGTTGTCCCGAGGTGATCCCACTGAATTATTATTATGTTAAAGGTGGTAAAGTAATATAAAGGCTCATTATAGGGTTTACAAATTTCTTTGATGAGATCACTTTCATGCTTTGCTTTACTTTGCTTGCTGGCCAGCCCAACTCACCCCTGTTTTTTTTTTTATAATAAACTAATACACAAGCCACTTTACTGCTTTGCCTTTGCCTTTTCTGTTGCATTTCATTAGTTATCACTTCTGTGCGGTGTTTTATTCATAATAAGCGTATTTTTTTTAACTATATAACCTTTTCCCACATCTATCTTTCAATCTGTCAATTGGTTACTTTTGGAGATATACTGAATCCCGTTTTGCCAGCACTATAGATGTGTAAATCTGGCTGATAGTTACATATAAGAGTATAAAAACAAAAATAATAAATAATAAAAAAAGATTGAAAGGCATAATCATAGAATTGAATCTAGATTTTATCATGCATATATGTACGTATAAGGAATCTAAGCTTACAGTTAACCATCCATATCTTAGAAACTGCTAAGACAATGCCTACAAATAGTAATATCCACTTAGAATAGGGAGCGGTTACGGTGCTAATTGTACAATAGTTAGCACCGTCCTAACCAAGGGAAAAACTACTACTAGTTTGAATTAGTAGTGATTTAGCTTAGATGTTGTATTGATTTTATAATCATCCGTAGTGATTTCGTTATTTTTAGTAGCGTTTTTTGTTAGTTATCACGGTGCTAACCCCTATAAGGGTTAGCACCTAATCCCATCCCACTTAGAATAATACTATATATTGATGTCCTTAATTATTCAGTCGTATATATATCATGAAAGATTCACTTGTTTTGTTCAAGACGAATCATCCACTTCCAACAAATTATTGCATGTACAACACATTTTTAACAATAAATTGCTGTTCTAGGCTTACACAAAGTGAATCCTAAGAATCTAAAATGTTCAGAAATAATTAAGTGTGTGCACTGGAACTTGCTGATACCATGAGATCACTTCGGATCTCCTCCAACAATCAGCTGGGATGGCAGAGAGTGACATGGAGGCCCAGTTGTAAAAGCTTCTTTGATGCCATCGCCGTTAAGGGTTTGGAGAGAAATGATGATGCTTCCCCACTAATCATAACTACTCAGGTCAGAAGGGATCCATATACATATATTAATTGTAGGTGCCGTTTGTTAGAGTGATGTATACAATCCAGCGTAACGTAATCTTCTTCCAATAAGTCGAGTTATTGGGACCAACTGGTTTATATGACATGATATTAGAGGTGGTTTGGCCAAGTGGTCGTGTGTTTGAATCTCTACGACTCTCAATATTAACAGTTGATTTAAACACAAGGTATGGTGGGCTTATACAAACTTCAATCCGGTGAGTTGGCTTTCGTTTGAGGGGGCGTGTTAAAGTGTGATATAAAATCCAGCATAACCTTCTCTCAACAATTCAAGTTATTGGAACCAACTGATTTATGACAACGTTAGAGGTCTCCTCTCTAGCGGATACGATGTTCGGACTTTGTAAAAATTGAGGAAATATCCATTTTAAATTCGTTATTAGGTATTTATATATATATAGTGGCGTCTTCGGTGCACTCACTTTTTTGGGTGCATTCAGTGCACTCACTTCATAACCGTCATTTTAAACATGCGCTTTATGTCAAAATGATGTCAATCATCACTTATGATGTGTGAACAATAACGCACATGAATTTTCACAAAACCATTGAAGGATTTATTGTTTAGAGATTTAGGGTTAGGGTTAGGGTTTATGATTTAGGGTTTAGGGATAGAAATCAAAATTGGAGGTCTAGGGCTTAGGGTAGTCTGCTAATTAGTTGTTATCATATGTTATATCATCATATTACACTAATTCTACAAATTAAAATTCAAAATTCGACACTTTAAGACTTGTTTTTGACTTGAGTGCATTGAACGCACTCATTTTTGTGAGTGCACCGACAGTCACCATATATATATATAATGTATACATAAAAAAAATAAATCATGTTAAACGTACAAGAATTAAAGTAATGGAAAATCTGTCTCCGGTTTATACCTACCTCGTGCCCTAACGACACCCTGTCGAAGTGTATATATTTAATTCTAATCACACCCTGTCTCCAATTTTTAGTTCTAAACAAGCAATTGTGTGGGATTTGAATCCTAAGAGTAGTCAGTCAACATAGATAGCTCGCTATCACCCGCCGTATTCCATTAGGTTAACTTTCATTAGTTTTCTTCTAGGCGAAGGCTAATTAATATATTGGGGGAAAATATATCGGGCAGAAGTTCAGTGACAGCGGCAACCCAATTTGTTAGTATGATATTAAAACTAAGGTCCCGTTTTGTATCGATTTGTTGTTGTGGTTGCAGTGGTCTTGTGTAAACAGATGTGCAACCACAACAGGAAAAAAACAGAAAACACAAACCTGTTTAGTTGATAATCTGAAAAATAATGAAAGCAGACAACAAGAAACAAAAACACGTTCAATTACTACTATTAGAATTAAAAACCAGAAAAGAGAGGAGGCGGCGAGGGGGGAAAGGATTCGAAGTCGGCGACGGGAATCGAGAGGTGGAGGTGGCAGGGGTTGCGAGGTCGGGCGACAGGGGAAAGGGAGGCGGCGGGGGCAAAGGGACGAAATCGACGACGAGGGGGAGATGGACGATATCGGCGGCCTGGGTCTCGAGAGGAAGAAGTTGAGAGAGGGAGGGAGCTGTTGGGCGGCGGGTTTGGGAGAAAATGAGGGTAGGGTTGGCCGACTAGGGATTGGAGGTAGGTTTGGGAGTTAAAAAAAAAAAAAAAGAGAAATTTTTTGCTTTAGGTGGGATTCGAATTGAGGGTTGTTTTAATGAAAACAAACGGGAATCCCGTGTAAAACATGTACAAGAATCAAATCCAAATCAATAAATTGTTGTTTCTCAAATTTGGGCCCTGTTGTGCAAATCTGATTCACAACAAAAAATAAAAACCCAACTAAACATGGTTTTTTTCTTGGTTTCTCCAATCTTGAAAAACACAACAGAAAACAAAAACAGGCAGGGCCTAAGTCCAACCAACACGATTTTTTTATTACCCCTCAACCTAAGCCACACACAGCGAATCCTACTAAATGTGAACGCCACCTGCAATCAAATTCGACACCAACGGGGCTTCACCCCAGTAGCCTTGTACCTTCGAGAACACCAACGAGCCTCGCTTGGATTCGAACCTGGGATCTGCAACTCCCAAACATTTACTATTGCGACAGCTTTACCGTCAGGCTATCTTACCTTTGATAACCAACTCGAATATTTGGTTTTGATAACTTGTTAATTTTAAATGGTTGACCATAATAAATGTCGATTTCTAAAAGGAGGGATATTCTTCTCGTTTTAAGTAGACCACAAAACACATATTAGAATTGCAACAAACTACACCACAAATAATATAAACTAGATCAGAGAGCTTATAAAGCATACCAGAATATCATCACACAACAAAATTCATAAAACATACCAATAACCTCAAAGCGGATAACAAGTTTGTTAAACTAGACTAGAAACCTCATAAAGTAGACCACAAATTCCTGAAACATACTAGAACATCACTACACCACAAAATTCATAAAGCAAACTAGGAATTTCAAAGCAGACCACAAATTTCTTAAAGCATACTAGAAACTTCATAAAGCAGACCACAAGTTATCTAAAGCACACCCGAAAATCACCATACCAAAAAATTCATAAATCATACTAGTAAGCTCAAAGCATACCACAAGTTTGTTAAAGCAAACTAGAAATATCATAAAGCATAACACAAGTCTCTTGAAGCATATATACCAGAAACCTCCAAAAGCATACCCGAAGCTTATTAAAGCATAACACAAGTTTTTTAAAACATACAGAAACCTCATATAGCATACCACAAGTTTCATGAAGCATAACAGAAACCTCATAAAGCAAACCAGAAAACCTCATATAGTACACCAAAAGTTTATCAAAGCAGACAACAAGTTTCAAAAAGCATATCACAAACCTCATAAATTGAAAAAATATATAATTTTTTTAATAAAACTATTTACCAAAATGTAGGGCATACATTTTTAGGTACACAGAAGTAATTTTTATCAATATTTTTAGGACTTATATGCAAAAAAATAATTTAGGTACTGCATCATAAACTTGGACCAAAACATCACCACACCACAAATTTATAAAATAGACAAGTAACCTCAAACCATACCACAAGTTTCTTAAAATAGACCAGAAACCTCATAAAGCATGCCACAAGTTCCGTGAAGCATACTAGAAACCTTATAATGAATACCACAAATTTATTAAAGCATATCGCAAGTTTTTTAAAGCATACAAAAAATCTCATAAAGTCAATCACAAGTTTATTAAACAAGACCACAAGTTTAATAAAGCAAATCAGAAATTTCATAAAGCATACCAAAAACTTCATAAACTTGGAACTATTTGTAAATTTTAAAACTTTAAGTATCAAAATGTAAGGAATAAAATTTTAGGTGCTAATATGTAATTTTTTATCTATATTTTTTGGACTTTTATGTAAAAAATTTACTTTTAGGTACTAAATTAAAAATCTATTAAGTTTAGATGAATGGATGATTAACCATATAATTTTAAGAAGGAAGTTATTTTTTTCACCTTACACATAATGCCTATGTTTTTCCGGATTTTTAAAAGTGCTTTTCGACTTCTAAAGGTACAATAAGGCCAAACATCTCTAAAAACTCGGCTTTTAAAAAGTTGAAAAGAGTTTTTGTATAAAATAAAAGCAGAAGCTCTGATTTGAATCTTCAGCGAAAAACTGTTTTGAAAATACAAAATTATTCTTGTCATATTTTGATTTTATTTCAAAAAATTATATTTTCTTTCAATTATATCATTTGAAAAATAAAATAAATTATAAAATTATATTATTTAACATAAAAGAAATTTAATAAGATCCATTCTGACTATTTTTTATTATTTAGAATGTTTATTCATATTTTATATTATAAATGGTTTATAATCATATTGCGTGACCACTTATCTAAAAAAACACTTCAAATAGTTTTTCAGCCAAATACTCAATTTTTTTTTAAGTACTTATCTATACTCTCCATCTGGAAATTGTTTCTTCAAAAGTTACAGCAGATCCAAACCCGACCACTATTTTTAGCAATTTTGATTAGGGCAAAACACTTGATTAAATTTCCTATAAGTAGTTTACTAGTCCAAATCAATAAAGACGCAACTATGCATGTAAGTCAAAAGATGAAGCATAAACTTCTTTTCAAAGATAGAAGTTAAACGAATACAAAATAGTACAACTTGAACTTGATGAACTGAAATATGATTAATTATTAGGAATTGCTACGGTGACATGCACTTTTCGGTCGATCTCATATAGGATTAGGTCGACATAATCTGTTGTTTTAGTGTAAAAACAGTTTTATGGTGCCTACTTTGGAATTCATATCTTACAATTGGCTAGATGGAAATTGGAGATTAATGGCTTGTTTTGAAGCTGAAGTGTCCCTCTACACATTAAAGTACTTGTGAGCTCAATAGGAAGTCCAGAAGACCATTTTTGAACTTGATCAAAAGGCTATGTCAAAACTGGGATACTGCCTGAAAATGGCTAAGTCTGGGAACGTGTTTGTGAAGCCTACTTTGGAGCTCAATTTTAGAAGCATGGATGCGAGTCGAGTCCAGAGGCCTATACCACGTTAAATTAGGTATGTTTTTATACAAAGGCAAGGAATTGGATGAAAGATTGGATATCTTTAAGGCTTCAAACAAAAGGCTCGAAGTTGCTACGAAGGTTGTTTTTCTGGCGGCTTGCTTGTGCTCAAAGTCTGCCAGAAAAACAGCCTTCGTAGCAACTTCGAACCTTTTGTTTGAAGCCTTACAGATATCCAATATTTCATCCAATGCCTTGAATTTGTAATAAAACATACCTAATTTAACGTGGTAGAGACCCTGGACTCGACTCGTATTCATGCTTCTCGAATTGAGCTCTAATGTAGGCTTCACAAACATGTTTCCAAACTAGCCATTTTCAGGCAGTTTTCTAGTTTTGGCATAGCCTTTTGATCAGGTTGAAAAATGATCTTCTGAACTTCCTATTGAGCTCCCAATCACTTCAATATGTAGAGGAACACTCCAGCTTCAAAGCAAGCCATTAATCTTCAATTTCCATCTAGCCAATTGTATGATATGAATCTCCAAAGTAGGCACCATGAAACTGTTTTTACACTGAAACAACAGATTAGGTCGACCTAATCCTAATGAGGTCGACCTAATCGTAAATGAGGTCGACCTGATCATAATGTGGTCGACCTAATTCTAACTGAGGTCGACCGAAAAGTGCAAGTCACCGTGACATTCATGTCACCATAGGGGCACCTAATTATTATGTGATTCATATGTCAGAAGAATTGGTAAAAGGTTATCTAATGCATATAAACACTCCCAATAAGTAACATCATCAATTAGCTTAGTTATACTAACAATTAGTTATACTTCACAATCGCGAAAGTGCATGCTTAAATAAACCCTCTTCTTCTTGGTGACATGCATCCTCCATTATACCATGCACTCACATCCTTTCTGGTTGGGTTTCGTTTTGCTTTTTGACATTCCAGTTGCTTTTTTGTTCAATTACAGTGACACCGATAATATGTTTACGATTCTGAAAAAAGTTAGGTCTCTTTGTCACAAACAACTTAATTTCGCAATTTTTAGGAGAAAGAATGACTCACCTGTCGATCTAATTAACACATGAGATACATATCAATCACTTCCGTGTCCTTGGATACAAACTTACTTCTCCTTATCATCTTGAACTCCTTATATGCATGTGATTCCTAGATTTAGTAGTACTTGTCATTACAAAATGATACGTGAGACTGAGGTTCCTAGGTAATAAAAAAAACATTTCATCTTATATGGTTCTTGTCATTTAATTTTTTTATGTAATCATCAAAATTCATTGAAGCCTCTCTTTTCAGAATGGGGCCGGATGGTAAACTATAAAAGTTAGTGGTTATCCTTACAAAATCGTTAGTTGACCATTGATAGAACCGTTCATTATATATAACATACAATATTTGTATAATACACTAATCTAAGAATGAAATTATGGTTGCCTTATCCATAAAATTATTAAGTTATCATTTACCGTAAACAATTTCAAATTCATATCATCACCAAAATATCTAACAAATTATTCAAACCATCTCATAAAAGAATTTTTTTTATATTCAAGTTAAAAATTACGGCGCCAGTCGGTAGTGGACCACGTAAAGTCGACAACAAGGTTGTAAAATAAGAAGAGGAAGCATAAATAAAATTAATAATTTTGGATTGATTGTATTAGTTTACATTAAAGTATTTTTTTTAAAACATTGTGATTAAAATAGTGGACCAGTTAATTCGTGATGGTTCATTTGGTTTAATGTTGAACCGTGAAAAACTGTTTGATCCATCAATAACCGTCCAAGCAATGGACTACACCGCTATCGTAACTGGTTTGGCAATTCTATTGGCCCAACTGTTGATCCAGTTCGGTTCTTATAACAATGATTAAAGCTCTAGGGAACTTAAAACCAAGCCTCTCTCAAGTTTTAAACTGCGAACTATTATTAATATATATATAAAGCACAAGTGAGGTTAGTGTTGCCTAAACTCACTAGCTGATTGAGCGGCTATACATTTAACATTTTGATACCCAAATATAATTAAATTACAACTTAGTCATTATAATGTAGCTTTTATATTTTGATACCCCGAATTTAATTTTAATGTAAAATTATTGAATAATTATGTTTTGGTATCTGAATGTTATGAGACTTTCATACCTACAATTTTATAAAATTTACATATTGGTCCAATATTTAGATTTCACTTGAATCCATGAATCAAATTGACTAATCCTTTTGAACCAATACATGAATCTAATCCACCATTACATAAAAGTATAAATTAAGTTTGTACCATACAAGATGTTGTATTACTCAAGTGTAGCCTGTAGGAGAGGATTCGACCATTTTATATGTGCTCATTACGTGAAACTTTAAATGAATGATAAAAGAGAGACGACTCTAAAATATTACAAGAGCGATTTTATAACTCATTTAGTACGTTTACGGGATACTAAACATACTTTCACTAACTACATGTAACAAAATATGTGACATCTACATAAGCAAGTGTCAATAAATTGCTACGGTGAAAATGGTTGAATGTTGTATTGACGGCCAACTAAAAGAATTGGTCAAAACCTTTTCATCATCTACTTACTCTTCGTTTCATTTTTCACTCGCCTTCCATAACCCTTTATTTATTTCTTTCTCTGTCTTCTTCGTCTAACCTTAATTAGTATACAATTTTTATGTATTCTAATCACAAGTATGAACGGGTCCATACACGACTCACCAACAGTCTAGAGAATTAATAATTGAACTATGAACCACTAACTTTTTCAACTCAATGTCGAGTTCAATTAAATATAAATATATATGGTTATTACTTATTAAAAAGTCATCATTTTCCACTATGGGATTTAAAGGCGTGAAATTTTAAACGAGTTCCAGTTTGTATTCATTTTGCTTCTCTCTATAGTTTTATTTTTCACCTGAGCTATAATTTTCAACAATTATACATGAAATGTTTGGCTAGGTATCTACACATATCAAATAATAGTTTTCATTTTTCATAAAAAAGTAAATAATTATCATCTTAAATACATCACCATAAAAGGAATTAATCCTCAACTATGCAAATTATAGTTCGGTACCTAAACGTAATTGATCTTCAAATTTATAACCTAAAATTATTTTTTGGCACATAATTCCTCAAAATATTGATGGAACATTATATTTTAGTACCTAAAATGTTTGTGTATGACATTTTCGTACCTAAACTTTTGAAGTTCTACAAGTAGGTCTAACTTTTGTATGTGTAATTAAAACACCCTCGAATAAATGAGTATTCATACCCAACTCATACACATTTAAATTATGGAAGTAAATATTCATACCCTACCCAAACTCATCTACAAACTTCCAAACTCATATATATGTCACTCATGCCCTACCCATAATCAATGGGTCTACTTGGGGTTAGGTAAATATAATTTATTAGCCTAAATTTTCAGAATTTATTAATTTGAATGTGCGCCACCGTATATCTCTTCTCAATCAATATCATATTGTCAAGTCAATATTACTAACAAAACAGCTAACAAAAAATTAATTTTAGACTAATAATACTAACAAAACACTATAACAGGCCACATAATACATGTTCATAGGCTATCTCCGCTCCGCGACAAGGCGCGACATCGTCACCTAATTATCTATATAAATGTGTATTGTAAACTATATAGAAATCAATCTGAGGAAAAACTCAGCTAACCCTTCCATTCTTTCTATACTGCAAGGTGCATTCCATTCAATACAAATATAAGGTGGAGATAGTGATCCCAGACACCCTTGCAGAAAAGCACGAGTAAAAGCACATGTTGGAAATAAGTGATCCATGTCTTCCTGACCTCCTGGATATAGCACACACAACACTTCTGCAGACTTCACAGGGCTAAGATCAGGTGACTAAGGGGTCCCCTTAGTCACATGACTAAACCAATCTCAGCCTTTGAGCTTCATTTAAATCTAATGGTTCACATTAATCCAATTTAATAAAGGGTAATGTGATAATTTTAGAGGTTTTATATTTTGTAATTATTAAATAATTTTAAAATAATTAATCTGCGCGTTTCCTTCCCCGACCAGACGATCCGAACTCCAGCGGGCTTTTTCTGGGAACTCTGGCGGGCTTCTTTTTCTACGAACAAATACGGCAGCCAGGGAGAGTTCCATCCCCATTAAATACGGCGGCGATGATTTGATTTTATCTCCCCATTTTGGTTGCCCAGCCACCAGAGAGATTTTATCTCCCCCATTTTGGATTTTGGTTGCGGGAGAGAGAGAGAGAGAGGGAGAGAGAGAGAGAGAGAGAGATTTTTCGACCGGCTGGCCGTAGAAAACTTTTTCGGCGACCATCGACGACGGAGAAGAATTTCCCGCCGACGGCGCTAGTTTTGTGATGTTTGTTGACATATTTTGTAATGTTTGTACACTTTGTTATTTTTGTGCACCATGTTTATCATTTTTGTCAATCATGTTTGTAATGTTTTTTATGTCAAAAAACAACCTAGTTGACTTTTGGATGGAACTCCTCTATATAGGGATGGAACCTCCAAAGCCAACCCGGGTGTTTTTTCCAGTTCGTATGGATTGTCGGTCTAGTTTGTCATTTTTGTCCACCATGTTCGTAATGTTTGTATGTCTAAAAAACAACCGGGTTGACTTTGAGACGGAGCCCTCTATATAGGGATGAAGCCTCCAAAGTCAACCCGGGTGTTTTTCCAGTTTGTGTGAATTTTTGGTCTAGTTTGTCATTTTTGTTCACCATGTTTGTATGTCTAAACACACTCGGGTTGACTTTGGGAAGGAGCCCCTCTATATAGGGATGGAGCCTCCAAAGTCAACCTGGTTGTTTTTTTCTTTTTGTATGGTTTGTATTGTTTGTCGGTCTAATTTGTATTTTTTGTACAGTTCATATGTTTGTAATGTTTGTAAATCTATTTGTATATTTTGACACTCTAGTTTGTACTGTTCGTATGTTTGTATGGTTTGTACTGATTGTAAGTCCAGTTTTTATACTTCGTAATTTTTCGTAATAACCAAACTACCTCTGTCATTAATTAAATAGCTCTTCCCACTTTTTAACCATCAGATTGCTATATCCATATCTAATGGCTGGGAGGGGCTTAGTCAAGTGACTAAGCACCCCAGTCACTGGATCCTTTCTCTCGACTTCCCATCATCCTTAATTTACTTTTGGTAATAATAGCAGCAGAGAGCGACGTGGCCTTCAGGAGCAACAGGGTATGGGAGGGGCGGACTAGCTTCGCATTTCTTCTCTCCGGCGTCGATCTCTGTTTCCGACGAGCTCCACTTCTGACTAGCAGGAGCAGCTTCAGTCCCGGAGGAGGCAGAGAGCGGCGGGGAGCGGGTTTTGGTAGGGTTAGGGTAGGGTTTTGTTAGTATTAGGGTTTTAAACATAAGGGTAAATTTGTCTATTTTCGTAAATAGATGGGCGGCAAATAGTAAATGGACGTGCTGTAAATAGCTATTCAGAAATCTTATTGTATCTAGGATCATGACTAGGATTTCGTTCACGGTAGATTTGGGTAAAAATATATAAAATGGACTTTATTAGTGTTTTAATGAATAACAACCTATTTTCACATTTTGAAAATTTTGTAACATTAATTAATCCAAATCTATCTAGAATATTACTCTCGTCATATCCTACAAAGAAAATATTAAACGTTCATCACTCGTTCGACTCCGTTGTGTGCTCTTCAAGTTGTTCATTGAACCTACGTTGGTTTGTCAACAGATTTTGGTTTGAGGGAGAAGAAGTCAACAATGAATTAGGGATTGATAATTTGGAATAAACAATTATAGGAAGGTTTTACTTTATTGCAATTTATTTTTCTAAATTGTTGTTTTATATATAAGTTTAAGGCTGCCTCCACCCTGCTTGTATTATAATTAGTAAATACTCTGTTTAATACACGTATATGTACCCATACGTACTCTATCCGTTTAAAACTTCCGTATCTGTATTATTATCAAGCCGTTTCATTAGTTTCCGTTCATTTGATGGCTCCCGTACTAAACCCGTATAAAAATCGTATAACACGTTTAATATCCGTATTTAATGAAATAAATTATTAACTTTACTATTTTTACATATTTATTTATTTATAAAAATAATTAATTTTATATATTTATGACTATTAACGTACTATTAAACGTGACATTAGCTAAGAGACGAAGTATAATACTCGTACGTATTTTATACATAACTTTCCTGTACGTATTTTATACGTAACTTTCCAGTACCGTATTTTACTAACTATTTGTATCTTAATCCTAACAGAAAATTGATTTTACTTATTTACTTTACCAATTATTTTCCTACCGACCAATTAACCTTTTTGTTTATAAACTTATTTGAACTCGAGTCTTAACGATAACGCGAGTAGGGAAAAAATCTTTGGCAAAATTAAAATTAGGTACTCACAACTAACAAGTCATAATTTGAATCTTCCTTCCTGGGGCTGGGAGCCTGGGGGACCATGCATAAACATAAAATGACAACTGAATTGGTCGTTCTGCATCCTTTACTTAAGAAACAAAGAAAATAAAATCTCATTTCCCTTTCAACTTTTTAGTTTTTGTTGATTTTTCCCCCCGCCCTGCTTCACTTTGATTCTATGGTCTCCATTTGGTAGCACAATAACCACACATAATATCAAATTTTTACACTCTTCTTATGCATGAGCCCACAAATAATTGACCTCCTATCCCATCTAATTAATACATTATATCTAGCTAGAGATGGCCAACAAAGAAAAAAAATCAATCAATAATCCACAAGGTACAGGTGTTGATTTGGATGATTAAAATAATAATTAATAATTAACCACTCTTTAATTTACTTTCTGACTTTCATCTTGCACATGGTTCTTAGTTGTCATGCTCTAATTGGGCCTTCGTGGAAACTGCTCCCTCTGCCAATAAAAAAGGTCACAGTACCATTCCTTCGTCCAAAAGAAATGGCATGTCCAGTTCATTGTCCATTTGTGTCCTTGTGGTACTTGAGAACAAATATCAATGTGGCTGCTGCTTCTTGGAGGCAATTGCATAAATGGTCATTAGAGTTCTTGATCACTATCAAATTGGTGTTTTTAGCTTTCATTTATCTTAAGACTTATTACCGAGATTTAAGATAAATGATATTATAGCAAAAAAAATTCATCTATCTCCGTCGGGTATTTTGTCCAAATCAAATAGCAGTAGCATCTCCACTCCAAATCAATGCTAGAAAATGTTAGTTAGATCCTAAATTAGCTTATACGGAATACAAATTTTAGCGACTGTCCAATCCTATTTAGTCAAACCGATCGCTCAACCCATCAATGCTGATTGAGTCATATCACCCAAAATCGCACCAATCCCTTCCCCACATACCTGCTACATGGTAAGAAGATCTCAATTTTCATTATTAACTTGGGTTGTCATAAACCAGTTGGTCTCAATAATTCGAATTGTTGAGAGAATGTTATGCTGCTCTCTAACATGGGTGATTTAACACGATAGAGTTTATGGACTGTAATGTAATTGACCCTGCTTTGTGCTTTCTGTGGTTATTGAAGTTTATGGACTGTAATGTAATTGAACCCCCTGCTTTCTGTGGTTGCCAGATTGCAGCCAAAAAACCATGAGCTTGGAAGTTTGCTGCTTGGAGCAGGTAAGTGGGTTGGGTGGGTACCAAGCAAAAAGCAGACAGAGAGAGCTTAATTAGCTTTATGAAAAGTTCCATTTCTTTCATGCCAAGCTATCTTTTGGGCACTCCATTTGATTGCCATAAAAAAACATGGCCTTATGATAATAATTCAAACCCTTTGGCTCCCCTTTTTCCCTTATATAGAATACTACACGATCACTAGTACGTACCTCACCTGTGCTTGTATTTGTGTACAGCTATGGATCAATATATATATATATATATATATAGGCCCGCTGTTCATCATGAAAAAGCCCCTCCTCCCTTCTAGATAACACTCGCCCTTTAATCAAAAGGCAAAAACAAAGAGTATTATTTCATAGTCCACTTCCCTTTTGTTTCATTCAAATTGGAAATGACAATTGATAGTTGGACAGTAAATAATAAGACGCCAACTAGGAGGGTACGTTATTTAAATAGGGATGACAAAGTAACTCATCATCTACTCATCTTTTTTAGATTATATTAAAAACTAGAAACATGATTGTTTGGTGATCGTGAGGGTGAGTTTTCCTTGAACAGCATACTGGTTGATTTTAGTATGACTTATTACATGCCTGCACAATTTTGATTACGTGGATTGTTACGATTTTAAAATTGTGATTCGAAGATGGTATATACGAAAACATATCTCACTCGGACGTTGTTGACATCCCTAAATTCAAAGTAATTAAGGTTTTGGTAGAATTCACGAGATGGGTTAGCATGCTAACCATAAGGGGTTTGTATCATGCTTAACCATGAGTTGTATAATACAATAATAGTTGTAGTCTTTTTTTTTTTTTTTTTTTTTTTGCACTTGTAGTACTACAACTCCAATAGACCTATACACACTACTACCACTCGTAATTAGCATGGTGTTAACCTGTTAGCACAATATCTGACCCCTCAAATTTACACAATAAATAATTGATATCTTTAATTATTTTCTCTATTTCACGAGCGGGATGTTATTTGCAATATTTGAGTATCTTCAGTAGCCGGAATTTCACAAGATACTTTTGGTAGGGAAAGGAATTCAAACCAAGACATGCAAGGTTTAATTGGTTAGGGAAGAATCATGTGAATATTCAACCTCCACTTTAGCTTTGCAATTAGGTGAAGAGACATTGCATAGAGTTTCTATGATTAACAATGGCATGCTTTATTACATCTTTTGAGCTTGGACAAATTAAGACATAACAAGCAAAGCTCTGAAAGAGACTTGTAGTTAACAAAGGAGAGGGAAAGTTAGAAAGGAGTGTAAATAGGCTGCTGCTGCTGCCACCGCAAATTATAGTTTTGTGGCGGCCAATAATTCAACTTCTTGCTCTTCATGGCTGGCGACGATGCATCCTAGCTATACGCATGCAAATGCAATTGCTCTCGACTTTCTTCTTTCCGCCTTTCCATCTTTTACGTAATCATAATTAAAAAAATGGGCCGATTATATTGATTAGTTCAATTAAACAATTATTAATATAGTATTGCCCCCGGTTCTTCCTTTGTACATGCTGGCTAACAACAGTTTGCACTTTGCATTGGGAAATTTTGAAAGTAAGAAAAGTGTCATCTCCTTCCTTCTCATTCTCATAGAGCTTATAGTAGCAGACAGAGAATGTCCCGCTGAGCTGGTTAACAAATAACAGTAAAAAAGCAATGTTATCATAATCGAACCGGTGTATGAATCGGTGTAGCAAGGGTTCACACTTTATTTGTCTAATTGGTATTAAACCTCTAAAAATAAGGTCGTGAACTGGTGTGTCATTTTTTTGATAATGGCGATTGATGCATTAAAAAGACCACAAACAAGAAAGTTTAATACAGACGGATCAAGAGAAAAGATCCGGCAAAGAAAAAGACAAAAAACCTGCGAAGGGGCCAGGCCGCCCCAACAACAGTAAACAGAAGGAAACAAAGGAACAACAAACTATAGACCGGGAGGAATCACGATGTTGCCGAGGAAGGAGAAGAAGAGGTCGCGTCCATACGAGAGTTACTCCGGTTCTGCAGAGGGCACAAAATATGCATCAGAGACAACCACTCGGCGCTCTGCGAGTCACTTAGAGTGCCCGTCACTCTCACCAGCTTAGTAAAGTCCTGCAAATCTTATGAAAAACCACCTGCCACCCACATATTTTATCAAGGAAGCTTATGTTGTTCCTTTCCTTCCAAAGCTCCCAGGCAAAGCCGTGCAGGATACACGCCGCCAAGGAACTCATCCAGGGGAGCTTACTGCGAGGAGATCGACCAGCAGCGGATAATAGAAGCAAAGCAGTCGGGGAAAGGTCCCAGGAAACCAATCATATGCTGGAGGAGGCACCAGATACTACTGTTGTACCTGCATTGACAGAGGAGATGGTTGGTGCTTTCTTCAGCCTCTTCGCAAAGGACACATCTGCTCGCAAGGAACCAACCTCTTCTCTTCAAATTTTCATGAGTCAGAATGCGTATGTGCATGATCAACCAAAGAAACGCATTCACCTTAGACAGAACGTGCGGTTGCCACACCACTTTGAACGAAAAATTGTCAAGGCCCTCCATTCTATCATGAATCAGGGTACGATACATGGAGTTCACCGAAAAACCATCCTTTGGAATGAGGTCCCAAATCAGCTTGGCCGGACCCGCATTAATCAAATCATAGGGTAAAAGAGATTAAAAAAATTCAAGAGATCATTCCTCTCACGATAAGCCCCACCCCTTAGAGAGTACATTAAAGGAAAATCCCACACCACACGCTCATTATTAAAGGATATGTGATCAGACACCCAAGCATCACGGTTTGAGGATGCATCCGCAACCCTAGGATAGGAATCTTTCAGCATCTTCCCCGGGATCCAGCAGTCATTCCAAAAAGACACCCAAGCCCCACCACCCGGGTTAACAGAAGCAAACTTCCAAAACATATTTTCTTCCTTCATAATGCATCTCCAAATTGAGCAACCAATCGAACCTTCGCCATTCCCAGCCCTCCATTCGGAAGAAGATCGAGGATACTTGACATCGATAAGATTACGCCACCAAGAATCTTGGTGTCTCATAAACAAACAAAAAAAAGTAAGAAATAAATCATTAGTTATATATTGATTCTAATATAGCATAACAAATAATTATATATTCAAGTAAAAACTATCATTTGGCAGAGATAGAAATTACTTAATAATAATATATGTGATTCTTTAAAATTAACAACACCATTCAATGATATTATTTCAAAGATAAACCTTTTTATCATTCTTTAAAGTAGTACTTGTTATATTTTGTGACACCAATAATTAGTAGCTCTGCCGGAAAATGTATTGATTTATGAATGGCAAATTCAAGTTCCACCATCCTCACATTCCACACCAGTAAAACCGGATTGGCGGTATGTCTGGCTTGTCCGGTTAACCCGATCGTCTCATTTTCAACATTTAACTTCCATCCAAATATAACTACCAAGGGTAATTAACTGCCATGCAAAACGAACGTAGGTAGGCCATGAAACTCATGGTATCATGCAAATCAAGTAAATTGATTCAAACCGCACCCAACTGATTAGTTTAAATCAAAACCGGTTAAATCAAATTTCCAACATAGACAACCCTCTTGCATGCATTCGATTCGAGTGAATGAGATTGGTAGATTGCAAAAGAACACCTCAGAGTAGAGTGTCATGCACAAGAAACCCCTACTCCCCTTCTTCTAAAGTGATACGGGAAAATCAACATACCTCAAAACAATATCCAGACGAGGAGAGTCGCCAGTTAAATTCCAAACTGCTGTAATGCCTTGACTTATTGGACAAGGAAGCCGCAGATTGAAACGCAAGACGACCAAGCGGTGGGAAGCGAATCACTTGAACTGAATTGAAGAAGAAGCGGTCGAACGGAAGGTATAGAGAATGGACGAACGACGGTGGAATCGTGAGACCTCCCTGCTACTATTGTAGAGCAGTCAGCTTTTGGTTTTGCGATGGTGAAGAAACTTATGCGAGGCCGGCCAATTAGCGTACCAGGCAAACAAAAAATAGCTTTCCGCAGCGGATATGCAGTTACTACTTTTGTAACACCCTTGCTTTACATTACAAAACGAAACAGTAAAATACATAGAGTTTAAACATTCTCGTGCCCAAGCTTTATATATGTTTTTTTTTTTTCAAACTTCAAACCATAATCTACATTTGCATCATAGTCAAAAAAGAAAACAGGGGAAGTCTGCTATATTACAACATCAACGCAACATAAAACATTTAAGGAGTTCGGAGTCCTCCGCCACCTCATGGCTTCCCTTCAAGCTTTAGTCCCGAGTCCCGATATCTACATTACACACCTTACTTCTGCTCTTGATCTGAGGGAAAATGGTGACAAAGGATGAGTCGCTGCTCAGTGAATAAATTCTAAGCTCAGATCGACATCAATACAAAAACAGTTTTGGGCAGAAACACCCTAGCACATAACAGGACTTAAGTTGTTTATCTCACTTTTCATTTCACGGAATCAATCAAGTACACATGTTCACATCTCATCTCAGTCAAAACACATAAAACAGATGACGGACAGAGACATTTTGCTTATACAATTTTACATTCTGATTTGCTAAATGATATCCTCCCCGGGTAGTACAGTAGTGGAAGGCTACAGGGTAACCACGTATAACCATCAGATAACTGGAGTATTGCGGGATAAAACCCATTCCTGTACGAACAGGAGTGCACAAGGCACGAAACAGGAGTGCTCGCACCAATAGGAGTATCGTGGGATGCAACCCGAACCGATACAAAACAGGAGTCCCCGCGGGATTACCTCAACCCAGCTAACTGAACATAACAGGAGTACCGTGGGTCGTCACCCAATCGGCACGGTGCGGAGCACAAGCGCTCAAACAGGAGTATCGTGGGGTTTACCCCTATCGATACAAACAGGACACATTACTGTATCGAGGTATCATGTAGCTCCTTTATTTATTCTTATGTATTCACCTCTTTTCATTAATAGTTCATTTAGACACATGTCAATAATCATTAACCCGTAGGCTCACTTATACACTATAAGATCAGAAGCATTTATAGTGCTTTTGCACCCTCAGTCACAGCAGAATGGAATGTAAGTTGAGGAGCTTACTCCGAGTTATTCAAGCATAACAGGATTAGTAAGTCTAATGGCTTACTCCAAATCTAAGAAGACAAGACGGGTTCGCAAGTTCGAAAACTAACTCATAATCCAAACAATAAATCAACAAAACCAACACATGATAATTTAATTCCACTTCATGATCACTCAACCATTTTCATCATTAGATCACATAATCATGATAATTCTACAAAATGTCAGTTGCCAGAGGCACAGTAGAAATTTGCAGAAGCATACACAAGTCAACCCAACAAAATGTCTTTCCATATCTCATCCACAATTCATGCATTTCCAACTTCATACCAAATGCAGACGATGAATCTACACCAATAAGCCATCTTGGCTTCATGAATTTCAGAACCTATATAATTTAACACACAATACAGACAATTATGGTCACTAAAGTAACCATATCACATAGCCATATCATTCCCCATAAATTCACATATTATACCAGAGTCGCTTCATGACCCCGATATATATTTGGGCCGCTTCATGACCCGAATATTGTTATTATATTGAAGAAGATCTAATATTAGAATCTACTCACAGTTTTATCTTCACTCGGCTATGCCGTTGCCTTTGGATGAGCCCCCGGCTTGCTCCTTACCTTTATATACAAAATTTTAATGTTATTCAAGTACATATAAAGTCAACATAATCATGGTTGTGTTCATGTATATCGATAAGGCCACTAGGGAAGTCGTACGACCTTACCCAGCATTTTTACGACCGTACAAATCGATCCCCAAGCCGTACAATTTGAGATTTCCATGGAAATCTCGTATGGTCATATGGCCCTTTTCGAACGGTCGTACCACTTTACCCTGCTTCACCGTTTTGGTCATTTCTCCCTCGGCATTAGACCAAATCAGTATATTCTTATTTCTACTAAAACTAGATTCAAAGGGCTATAACATATTAAAATTTCAGACCATTTGAATTAGCCGTTTGAACTCGACACTCATTTCAAGTTGGCTGTCCATAAACAAAGTTTGAACAAATGCTATGTTTTTGTTAGGGCAGGGAAAATAGACCAGACCGTTAGAAAAACAATGGTCCAAACCGTACCGCACAGTTTGGTCCGGACCGTAGACCGTTATGGTCTGGTCTGGTCCATGATCTGCATTATTTTATGTTTTGATCTCTTCATCTGGTCTGGTCTAGATCGCGGTTTATCGGACAAGACCGTGGACCCAACCGACTTGTCAATACGTGTTAACAGCCCATTCGACCACTCTCCCATCTCCCACAACGACATCCAAGTCCCAACCTTAGTTTTGTGAATCTCGTCCCTCCTTCATTCACAACCACATTTAACCAGAGAGTAGAGATTATCGTGTCTTCATATGACATTATGTTAATGTTTATGACATTATTGTGCAAGTTGGGATGCTTTTACTTTGTATCTTTGTTATGTACTAAGATTTAGGGTATCAAAATTATTCATGAATGTTAGGATTAATGTTTTAAGGAAAATAACAATTATTTTTCTTGGTCATTGGTTCAATTTTTTGTGTGGTTGACTAAACAAATTATTTATTTTTCGTTGAGTGTGGTCTATCTGGACCAGACCAGACCAAACAAGACCGCATAGGAAGGAATGGCAATGGGGCAGGTCCGGGGCGGGTATCTCGATATCCATACCCACCCCGTGGCAGGTCAGGTCCGGGTCGGGTAATTTATTATGTGGCACGGGTAGGAGCAGGTCGACCCATCAGGTATATAATTTACGCGAAAACCTTAGAATTATTCGTTATTTTAATTAAAAGCCCAAGAATGAAACTATAATTTGATAAAATGTAGTTAAATTATTGGAGAGATTGAGTTTTTCACTTATTTACAACTTTATTATACCTAAAATATGATGTAATAAGAGGAAAATCCTAAGTAATTTGACTAAGATTACATGTAACTTAGACCAGAACGGGTCGAGAATGGGGCGGGTCAGGGCAGGTCGGGTTGATAAGAGATACCCATTCCCGCCGCGCCCCGCCTACGGGACGGGTCGGACCCGCCCCAAAACAGGTCAAACAGGTCGGGTAAATTGGGTCAGGAAGAAACTGCCATCCCTACGCACAGGCGTGTTCTGGACCGAACCGTATAGTCTGTGGTCTATTTTGTGGTCGATACTTCAACCTCTCGATCTGGACCATAAACTGTATATATGATCGGCTCTGGACCAGACTGCACCGTTTCCCAGCCCTAATTTTTGTACCTACGGTTTTCCATTTAAATACAAAGCAAATCAACTCTAAAAATTCCCAAATTTCATACACGTAGACCTCAGATCACGAGGAACATATATTAAGGAATAAACTTCCCAACCCGTTAGTCAGATGAATTTTGTTTATTTTATATTGATCAATTTCTTAATGTGTTTCTATTATTTGAGGTTGTCTAAAATAGTTAATTCATTATTTCCAAGTAATCTTTATGGTATTTGTTAATTATGACATTCGCGGTTAATATGTATTTTTTTATCAAGTCGTCCTAGTTTACTGTTGTGTATTTTTTCATATCTTAGAAGAATTTTGTGGAATTTTTATTGTCTGGTATCAAGTTGGAGTTGGTAGGAAATATATGTCATTTAGAATTGGTAGGAATTGAAGATATGTAACAAAATCAAGAGAATAACGAAAAGATTATGCCTAAAAATCTCAAATATGGAAGAACACAAAGAAATAATGCTTATTTTATAAATTATTATAATTTAGTGCATATGCTTGTTTGAATAATAAGTGGGGATGTTAAGTGTCTTATACTAATGCACATACAAAATTTAAGAAAATCCAAAAATTATTGATAGGGCAAAAGCGTAATGCCAATTCCTATCTTGTAGTAATCCGGAAAGTCCGGGTATCGTCTCTCAGGAACTGGTACAACGTTAAGTTCTATCAATTTTATAGAGCAAACTATAGGTGAAAATGGTTTAATGAGACTAACTATCTAAAAGCAAAACTAACTAATTAAGCAAAGTAAAATGGCCGGGAGAAATTCAATGGGAGAAAGCTCTGGGAGAAACACCAGGATTCACTACCTATCCTATCCAGATTAATTCACATATTCCAATCAATTTAATCCAACTCTCTACAGCCAGGATATCACGAATGTGCTAGCTATACCTGTCGGGAATTACTACGAACTAAACAATTAATTCAAATCCTACTGTCATAGCTTAATGAATTAACTATTTAGCCTGAAGATCGATATCCTATTTAAGACCGCATAGCACCTTATTTAATCCACTGTCGCTTCGATAAATTACTATGTCACATGAAATAGGTTCAGTTATTAGGGCTTCACTGTCGCTAATAACCTAATTAACTACGATTCTTTGTATTGGTGGCCAGTCAACACAAAGCATTAAGTAATTTCATGCAATAGAGATTGGAGGAAAAGAAATTCGAATCAATCCATCAACTCAAGAAATAACTACATCCTATGGTGTTTCCCCCAGAAATCGGGGTTTAGTTCATGACGAAATCGAGATAAAACATTAGGATTTTGATCATCATGTTCTAAATCAACAATAAACAACTAGTTCGGTCTAGAAAATCCAACCAAAATAATCGCTGTGGTTGAATCAGCTTAAACCACCTTAGAAGAAGTCGATTGTCGATTGGCCTTGCTCGCACTCCCAGCTTGCTGCGGTGCTCTTCTCTTTTTCTCGCCCCAAGAATTGTGCGCTCCGCCTCTTTCCTCTTTCTTTCTCCCGCTCAAAAAGAGGTCCCCCAATTAATTCCTTGTCCGAGAAGAATTTTTCTTGCGTCCCAAAAATTAGTCGCCAGCTCCAATCCTCTACCCCAATAGAATTCCGTTCCCCCAAGCTGTCTCTTCTGTTCCGCCACCAAAACCAATTATCCCATGTCCCAAAGAATTCCCTGGCCCAAAACTCTTCCTCCTTCCTCCCAATTTCGTTTTTCTTTTCCTGGCCCAAATTTTGCCTCCGCCCAAACCCTCCACCAATTAAAATCCGGTCCAAGTCCATATATATGTCATCCCTCCCTCCAATTGTGTCCCATGAGAATTCCGGTCCAAGACCTTTCTTTTGAATTGTTGTGATTTAAGTCCAGTTCATGCTCGCCATATGCTACTTCCATGGGTTGCCATTTTTCTCATCTTCTCCTAAAACACACCAAAACTCTAATACAAGATGATAATGGCTTTTCAACCATTTCAAGGTTAGTCGATCCTAAAACCAACACTATATGTCTCAAACATATCACCAAATAATCACATTAAGCGCATAATATCAACATGTTTTTGACAATTATCAATTATAAACCTTAAATTCTACTCTACCAGTACAATCTTTGACTTTTCATGTGGAGTTAATAGTATAAATTGTCACTCTATTATCCATTTTTCTCATATCAATCCCTATACTATTTTTCACATCAAACATGCTCTCTTATTATATAGTATATACGTATGAACAAATTAAATTTACCCCCTTTATATGGCGTATCTTCTCCTTATGCATCTTCCAATAATTATTAACCACAATCCCATCATCTATTTGTTATGCTTTCTCTTCCTTCGACCCAACAATAAATAAACGCAAAAACTTGCCTGTCACGAAAGAACCTTGAAGATCGACTTTTGAATTTCAACCACTCTCCGAAAGTCTTCAATTATTGATCGATTTGACTCAATCATCAAAATAGGAACACAATTTTTTTTAGAATATTTGGATTTCAAATTATCAAAGGTTGTCAACCCGGCTTAGCCCGTTGGCCCGGTCGATTAAGTGGGTTGAGGGTCAATGGTCCAATCATTTTAGTCCGCCTCTTCTCAGACATATGAAAAAGTCATTATATTGTTCATATATTTATAAATTATATAAAATCTCATCTACATATGGATAATATTCTTCCTTGCTCGGACTATCTATATTTGTTTCTCTATAGGCTGTGTTTCGCTATCCTCCTTCGAGCTCCTAATTAAAAAACACTCCAACATGTATTTATCACGCGATTAAGGTCGCATTTCTATGGCGGCGGTGTGTGCTAGATGTGGAATAATGAGGAACGGCCAAGTGGGAATTAACCGTGGGGGTGTTTGCGAATGAAGGTAATATGTGATGGAATGCGAGTTCTGCCAATAAGTTTGTTTGTCTAGAGAATTGACTCAACGGATTTTGCTTACTACCAATTCTACAGAATTTATTCAACGAATTTTGCTTACCAATTCACTGAGTAGGAGCCAAAAAGGGAGCGTAAGAGCGCTTCGAGAATTATAATATGAGTGCGCCTAAAGAGCGTTAATAACTTCGAAAGTAGGAAGCTTTTTTTTACCTCTCATGCAAACCTTTAACAACTTCCGAGATCTCGTGCTGCATGTATCCTTTTTGTCTTTGCTCTCCAGATCTCTGACGGCACCGCATGTATTCCTTTCTCTCACGAATGAGCGGGTCATCGTCTTCGAGTCAAAGCTGTTGATTTGGCTATAACTTGTTTCATTTTACTTTGTATACAGAGAGAAAAATCTCTCAAATAAGTGATTTATAAAATAAATTTTGTGAACTTTGATTTTCGATGCTCTGATTTTTAGTTCGAGCTACAATTTCTGGGTTTTGGAAGTTTGTAGTTTCTGTAAAATGATTGTGAAGCAAAAATATCATTCCTACATTCGCTCTTGTTGCAGGAAATTTGAAATAAGACAACAATTTTCTCATTTTAGTATTAAAGATTGTGTAGATTGTATATAAAGACATATCATTTCCCTCCAAATTCATTAGCACATTAAACAAAAGGTGAAATGAACCAACTTATTAAACTCCTAATGATTGTTGGATCCAATCATGTTAGAATAGGAAGAAGTTTAAAATTTAACGATTAGCTGATCTAAATGTTCAAAGAACCAGTCACATATAGTTTACACAAAGATATGAATACGATAATTTTATAGTAGGCCTAAAATGAATACTAATTTAAGAATTATACATCACTTCTATATATTCAATACTACGATTCGATATGAAATATTCAAACCAATGACATTTGGGTCGCGATTTTAAAGTTATCCTCTATTTATAAGATATATAGAAATTTAATTAAGTATTAAAAAATAATTAAAATGAGGAATTTGACCTCTGTTAGTCACTCAAAGTTTCAACTCAAATGCATGTTTCTCTAATAATTTTTGCTTATTATTTGTATGCGATGAGGTCGACTGGCTCTATGACTGTGCAACCAGACAAAAATGAAACTTAATATTGCGGGATTATGTTGGCTTTTGAGATGGTTGGGTCTTGTTTTGTAGGCTCTCGAATCTAAAGAAAGAAGAAGATGCAATGGGATAGTCGAACATAGTCTGTGATGTTCCATGTTGTAGGGTTATGTGATAAGTAAAAGGATGATATGACAACGTAGCTGCGTATACGAATTGTTGAAAACAACATCGTTTTGAAGTGGCCCGGTGCTCGAATCAGTTGGTTAAATTGGTCGGATTTCCTGATTTAATTGAGTTTTATGGGTTTGACTAAGCCCGAGTAGACAACAAATTGTTCCTTCGGCACCCGCTGAGATACTCAGGTTTACATAGAATTGGTTCGACCAGTAGAGTCAAATTCAAATTGACAATCATGGTTATGACTCTTGTCTGTGTTTGAAGATATATTAGTTCAAATCTCAATACTTGTCTATTTCTATACAAAATAAAGATAAATAATGGCAAAGACAAATATGTCATTCATACTTTTGCTTTCGTTGTAGAAAATTTGTAATGGGACGATAATTTTATCATACCAGTAGTATATATTGTGTAGAGTGTATATATAGACATGTATTTGCTTTACAAATTCATTTTAATACATAAAAAAAAGATGAAATAAACCAATCTATTAAGCTCAACTTCGTCTAATGATTGTTGGATCCAATGATGCATGGATTAGTAAGATGTTTAAAACTTAATAGTTAGTCGAGCTGAAATGTTCAAAGAACCCGTCCCCATATAGTTTGCAGAAAGATTTGAATATGATTTCCTCATAGTAGTTCTATAAACTAATACTAATGTATGAGTTCATCATCGCTTCTACATATTCGATAATGCAATTCAATATGTAATATTTAACCAATTATATTTGGTCTATAATTTTAAAGTTATCCTCTATATTTATTCAATATGTAATAGAAATTTAAATTGAGTATCAAAGTATAATTCAAAAATTAAATATGAAAATTGAAGTATCAAAACACCAATAAGTACCGAGCGAAAATTTAGTGACCTTAACTAACCGTTGAACAGTTCTATGATTTTTTTAATTTTAGCTTCATGTATGTTTTTTTATTTAAAATGATACAACTAATTTATATAGTTTGATTGGTTAAGATTATTGGGCTTTGAGCTTATATATGTGTTCCATTCGATTTATGCGTGTTTTGGGCTAGACCTTTTATTTAACGGACTTAGATCCTTTTGTTGGAGTTGCTTTGCTTATTAAATAAGATTGCAGTTTAATAAAGCCCAAAATTTCCTATCCCTCACCCATTTCTGGCCCGTTTCCCCTCTTAATTTTGATCCAACCCATTTCTGGCTCGTCCTCTGTCACTTACCCGGCTCAAATTGGCATTGGCTTTGACTTTAGGTTACTCTTTGTTCAATCTTGTTCCTAGGTTTCGTTCAACTTCTCAAATCAAATCTACATAGACTTTCATAAATAAAAAAAATCTATATAGACTCCAGTTACAAAAAAAAGTCTACACGACTCCATGATCTAAATATTTGGAGTCCTTTATATTAAAAAAAAAAAAATTTGGAGTCCAACTTTGTATTAACACTTTCATATTTATCTTGCCAAACATGATGTTTCTCCCTTAAACACCACTTAGTCCGTTAGTCGTCATATTCTTTTTGATATATTTTTTTCACATCATTGATTTGTGTAATATCTTTTTTTTTTTAATGTATTGACCCGTTCGATTAGGGGTGTGCAACGGTCTGAACCGAACTAAACTCATAAGAAACGTGGATCATTAGTGAAAGACATCTCAGGACCAAAGACCAGACCATCATTGCATTCCGTCCATTTAGTCCGGTTCAAATATTAGTTCGGTCCATCATTTCTTTATTGTAAAATTCATAAGAACTAAGAACCAGACCGCATTATACTCGATCCGAGTAGACCTAATCATTGGACACCCTACTATTTTTCTTTCTTTAGGATGTTTTGTCAACTCGGATAAACATAAAGCATACCATTCCAGATTTATGACACATTATTGTTTGGTACGGTAAACAACTAACAATATCATGAAAATAAAACTTATATGAAATCATCTTAGATCACATCCATCACAATATCACATTAGTTTTATTTTACTCACGTATGGATGCTTTCCGATTTCCACATGGTATTAGTATATATATCCTTACTATAACAAAACATCAACATAATTAGAAAATTTCCCTGCTTCGGTCGTCAAAATAACTCTGCTCACAACCACGTCATTATTCCGCTAATTACAGAGGATTTTGCAAGGAGATAAAAAGTTTGAAGGACAAAAAAGGAAAACTAACCGAAGGTGAAACGTTTCTGAGATGGCTCAAATATCAGAGGGGATCCGATTAAAAAATATATATAAAAATCAAAGAAACTTTCTTGTTTGCCATTATCTCTCTGTGTCTCTAGATTGCCTCCAAATCTATCTCTCTCTCGGCAGATCTCTTGGAGTTCCGGAGAATTCTCAGTTCCGATCAGTTTCCGGGAATCGGTTCCGATCGGTAGTGCGGAGATCCTGTCCACTCAGTTGAGTGAATTGGCAGAGTTTGGCTGGCGTGGGGGCGAAAAATTCTGTAGGTCCATTTGTGCGGCCGATGAATATAGCGGTTTCTCGCTGCGGTATACGAATCGGACGATGAACGATGCCGGAACTGCGTAGTGGAGCGCGTAGGGGACGGCGACCAGCAACAGCAAAGAAGGCCAGTCCTATCGTGACAGGGGAGGCGATTGCGACGAGGACTCGACGAAGGCGTGCGGCGGCGGAAGCGGGGAAGGACTTGATTAATCAGTTAGACCAGGAGGCGCCTGCAGCTGTGGATGAGAACGTAGTAGTGCCTCTTGTTGGTGGTGGCGCAGTTGCAGCAGCAGCGGCGGGAAAAGCTGAGGAGAACAAGGGGGTTGAAGGGGACAAAGAGATGGATTACTGTGGTAGTGGTGGTAGGAGCAACGATAAGGGAAATGCTGGTGATGATGAAGGAACCAGCCCCATTCCGGAGAGGGTTTGTCTTTCCCCCTCTTTATTTTGACGTTGTTGCAACTGAGGTCGTAGCTCGTGATGTTTCATAGTTGTCGGTCTTTTGAGTTTTTCTTGCTAATCAGATTAGAAAATGGATGGTGATTGTTTAATTTTGTAGTCGTAATGCTATTGTTGTTCTAGGCTAGTGCAGGTAAAGGGAGGGAATGATTGCTATATTTTTGTTCTATTCTGATTGGCGTGCTGCAATGTGTGTTTGTTCTGATCGAAAGTTAGGGACTTTTGTGGGATGGAATTTATGATTTTAAGGAGTAAGGCCCAACTTTTGAGTCGATGTTCGTTCTTGAGCTTGTTCTGGTAGGGTCAGATGCTCTGTGCTTGTATACTGCCTATCAGGGTCTAATTGGTTAATAAAAATCGAGTCTTGCTGAGGAAATCGGGTAGTATGGCGAGTGACATTGTGTTCCGTCTTTGTTCTTGACACAGATTGATCTGAGTCCTTGTTGCAGTATCCCGTATGTGCCTCATTGTTGCTGTATTCCGTATGTGCCTTTGATCATGGATCCTGATCTATCGTCTTGTGACAGTTGACTTATATGTATGTCTGCTGATAGCATTGATTCTTTTGTGTGTTCGATGGCTGAATTTGGTAACTTCATGCTAAAAGCTGAATTAGTTATGTACCAAGGAACACAAAAAATTCGCTTTCAATTTTATTAGCTTTTGCCTACTTCTTATTAAGAGCTTCACCTCTGGCAGTAATCATGCTGTTATTATTTTATAAAAGATATACAAGATATGGTCCAGATGGACAATAATTTGTTCATAATTTAAGCTAAGAAGGGGTCTTCTTTTGGTTTGTTTCTTCAAAACATGCTTATTTTGCCTTCCTAATGTGACAGGTTCAGGTTGGGGGTTCACCATTGTACAGAGTAGAAAAGAAGTTGGGGAAGGGAGGTTTTGGTCAAGTATATGTCGGTCGACGTGTTGGTGTGTTAAATGCTAGTGAAAGAACCGGCCCGGGTGCTGTGGAGGTATGAGTATTATCTTGTGTCTTTCTGAAAGTTGTTTGAAGTTGTTTCAGTGTTCGCTTGTTTCTATATAACATCAACCTTCTGACTTTGTACCTCAGGTGGCACTAAAATTTGAGCATAGAACTAGTAAAGGGTGTAATGATGGACCACCCTATGAGTGGCAAATTTACAGGTGGATCATATTTCCCTCGTCTGGTTTGTTGAATTTACAATTATGACTGCGCAGAATATTTCATGTTGATTTTTATTTATGCAGCAACCTTGGTAGCTGTCATGGTGTTCCACGAGTTCACTTCAAGGGACGGCACAGTGACTATTATATTATGGTTAGTGTTGGCCGTTGTTTATGCTTTGTCATTTAGATCCTGCAAAAGGTTTCTATTCTAGACACGCCCTGATACAAAGTATTTTTTAAATCCTGTAGGTTATGGATATTCTTGGGCCAAGCTTGTGGGATGTTTGGAATAATAACTCTCACACGTGAGTTCAAGTCTGCAATAGTTGGTTATAAAGCATTGTGTTTTTTCATTTATTCCCACCGTTCAAATTGGGGTGTTTACTTTTATCGCTAATAATTGCAGGATGTCAATAGAGATGGTTGCATGTATTGCCATTGAAGCAATATCAATATTGGAGAGGATGCACTCTAAAGGGTGAGTATTGCTGGTTAAGATTGATTATCTTGCATTTCGTAGTTCTATACTTCTATTGCGCACAGATAGCATGTATCTTTTGATACACGAAGATTCTTGCATAACGATGTTACTTCAACTAGTTCCCCTTACTGCTTAATTCTATGGAGGCGCATCTTATTCTTTGAATCAATTAGCTAACTGTTGTATCTTTTGCAGTTATGTTCATGGAGATGTTAAGCCTGAGAATTTCCTTCTTGGTCAAGCTGGAACTCCCGATGAAAAGAAGCTCTTCCTAGTGGATCTTGGATTAGGTAAATTGTGAATCGCTTTTTTTGCTTTGTTCTTCTTTTTTTTTCGAAACTTTTATCTTACTGCCTGTTTTTGAATTAGCTGCTAGATGGCGAGATAGCACAACTGGTCGGCATGTTGAGTATGATCAAAGGCCAGATGTTTTCAGGTTAGATGCTTGAACTGTATTTACTGAGTTAAGTTGTCATTTTGCTGTTTTTAGGTATGAAAATCTGTTCTTAAATAAGCTGCTGCTGTTGCTGTTTTTTTTTCTTTGTGTGCAGAGGAACAGTCCGTTATGCCAGCGTTCATGCCCATTTGGGGAGAACTGGAAGCAGGAGAGATGACCTAGAATCTCTGGCTTACACACTTGTTTTCCTTCTCCGTGGTCGTTTGCCTTGGCAAGGATACCAGGTTAGACTTCATGTTTGTTTCGCTTATAATGCTCAAATCAATATGAATTGTTTTTGCGTTATAATTACTTCATCATTCCCTCATCTGAAATATGTTGTTTTTAGGGGGAGAATAAAAGTTTCCTTGTCTCCAAGAAAAAGATGGCCACATCCCCAGAAGCGCTTTGCTGCTTCTGCCCAGTGCCTTTCAAAAACTTTGTTGAATATGTGGTCAATCTAAAGTTCGACGAGGAACCTGATTATGCAAAATGCATTTCATTCTTTGATGGGGTCGTGGCTCCAAATCCAAGTGGGCGCCCAATTAACACAGATGGTGCTCAGAAGGTACTTTCTCAGAAGCTACTGGGCTATTTGAGTTAAGCTTCCTCGAAAACAAAAGAATAAGGAATCTTCTTTTTCTTGACTTGTTGTCTGTCTGTTTGAAGCTCCTTTGTCAGGTTGGTCAAAAGAGAGGACGGCTGACAATGGACGACGATGAAGATGAACAGCCTAAGAAGAAGGTTCGGATGGGGATGCCGGCAAGTCAATGGATCAGTGTGTACAATGCCCGCAAGCCCATGAAGCAGAGGTATGAGTTGTCAGTTTGTGCTGTAACCATTTTGCGATGAAGGGATTACTGTATACGTAGGTTGACGAGTTAGAGAACTGTATATTGTTCATATAATGTTTGTAGGTACCATTATAATGTTGGTGAGCCAAGGTTGATTCATCATATCGAAAAAGGAAACGAGGATGGATTATTCATCAGCTGTGTTGCCTCAGCTCAAAATTTATGGGCACTCATCATGGATGCTGGTACTGGTTTTACCGCACAAGTCTATGAGCTCTCACCACATTTTCTTCACAAGGTACTTCCTCTGTTAACTTAGAACTGCAGAAGTATCTGCCATGACAGCTTTCACTGATTTTTTATTATTATTAACTGATTGGTGAAGGAATGGATAATGGAGAACTGGGAGAAGAGCTATTACATCACTGCCATAGCTGGAGCTACCAACGGAAGCTCATTCGTTGTAATGTCTAAGGGTCAGTATCAATTACCTTACTATTGTCTTTCTTCACATTTTCATTTTGGGTGGAACGCAAGCATATTGATGGACTTGGTATGTTTGGCTGGAATCCAGGTACACCATATCTGCAACAGTCCTACAAAGTGAGCGATTCATTCCCTTCTAAATGGATCAACAAAAAATGGAAGGAAGGGTTCCACGTCACCTGCATGGCTACATCGGGGACTAGATGGGCAATTGTCATGTCTCGGGGAGCAGGATACACTCACCAGGTAGGTCTTGACGTGGTTCTTCACGATTTTTGTTTGTTTGTATAATCTCAATCTAGTCATTTGATGAAAAGACCAATTAACCGTTACCATATTCCTCTTCTCAATTTCAGGTGGTGGAGCTGGATTTCTTGTACCCCAGCGATGGGATCCACCGACGGTGGGACAAAGGGTACCGCATCACGTCCACTGCAGCGACCTTGGACCAAGCGGCATTCGTCCTTAGCATCCCCAAAAGAAAGCCCAACGACGAAACGCAGGAGACCCTTCGAACTTCTTCTTTCCCAAGCTCTCATGTCAAGGTTTGATCTCTGAACCAGAATCTAAACTGTCCCCAACAAATCTGAGTGACTGTTTTATATGCAATCTAATTTCGTGCGCATTTTTTGCAGGAGAAATGGGCGAAGAATCTGTACCTTGCATCGGTTTGTTTCGGAAGGACAGTTTCTTGAGCTGTGTTCGTATGCAGCTGGAGCTGGAAAAAAAGAGGCACGCTACTTTTAACTATCAGGAAATTGTAGATGCCGGTTTGGTGGGGCTTATTGTATAGTGAAAGTGAATTTTATGCGACTCTTAGACTGGATATGATGGAAGAAGCACAGACCTCTCAATTGTTTCTGTGCACAAAAGTAGGACTGTTTTATTTGTTGGTCTTTTTATTTTTCTTCTCAAGTTTTGTACAGTTTATTCAGTTGCGTGTTAATGGCTAAGCTACCGTTTTTGCTATAAGGCAGGAATACCATTTTCCTTCTCTCCCTAGGGCAAAACCTTATGCGTCCTCTCTGAAGATACGAGTTTTACAGAGGGATGCTACTTTGTTCACCATCTGATGCAAATCTACGAGGGAGAAAATACCAAATTTTGAGTTTGATTAGGTTTGCAACATACTTGGAAGAAATGCTGGCCAACGACATAGTAACTACTTAAAACTACTTTGTTATTATAGTAGCTAAATGTATTCAAAATAAATACAACTGGACTTGTTGATTATTAGTTTATTAATCATTCAACAACTTGATCAATACTCCAAAAAAAAAAAAAAAAAAAAAACAACTTAATCATAGGCTTAAGTTGACTTGTTCGTCAAGCAAACCAGCCCCTCTTGATCCACCCCCTCTAGAAAAAGATGCTTTTAGGAGGAAGTTGTATTTCCTCCCTGTTATTACTTTCGTCGCCTGCTGGCCTGCGACATATCCACTCCAATCCAACTTTATCCTGGCATTACATTAGAGTGAAGCCATGAGAAAAACACTTAGAATGGTTTACAAGCAACGAGAAACCTAAGAATGCCAGATTTCTCTTTGCATACCTCGGCATGATCAAGGAGATAGCGAACTAGGAAGATGCAATCACACCTATCCGAATCATGAGGACCCCTTCGGATCTCCACTACGCGAGCATCATAATAAACTGCTTGCTCATATCTTTCCTGTTAAACCACAAAACCATAATTATATTAGTTGGTTTCCTTCTGTTGCTACCTTGCAAGTCGGTGCAGTTTTGAGCATCATTATTATGAGGAAAAGGAAGGGAGCGGCATGTACTCGGAAGCACATGATGAGATCTCCAACTTTGACCAGGTGGCATTCCGAGGGTTCCAGAGGAATAGATCTTTCACGCACACCTGCCTTAAGATTCACCCACTCATCATCGGTATTTCGGAAGCCAGCAAAACGCACTCGCACTTCCTGTGGTAGACCAAGAAAAGTATAAGGGAATTTTCACAGAGGTTCATACTTCATTGTGTTACAAGGAACATATGATATTCTGTAACATAGTTGGATAAGCGAGTTTGAAATGTTAAAGAGTACACTTACAAGCTCACCAGAATATAGAACTCTGTAGTTAAGGAAAGAAGCAACATCGTACCTGGAATCCACATAAACTTGGGTTATAAGTGCCTGTACAATATGCAAAAGCTATTGAATTCCCCTATGAAGGTACTAAAATGCATAATAAAAAAAATATTTGATACTTTTCAACCAGGCAGTACACTAGACTAAAGTACAGTGCTTGTTCTTATTAGAAGATGCTACTCTCACCAAGCAAAGTCTTTTGACGATTTAGCTTCAAATATCAACTCCGAGAGATCAGGAGCCTTTGTCCCTGCATAATCCAATTCAAATTGAAATATCTGTTAGAGAATGGTAGATAAAAGGAAATGCTTTTTCATTCACAAACAGTATATTGTCAAAGGAAGCAACCCTTTGGTTCATTAAAGTTAACAATCCATAGCCTAAAGCTACAACCCATACCAAAAAAAAAAACATGGAAAGTGACTCCTTCTCAGTTAAGCATCACAAACCAACTGATTGTTTGGTAAAAAGTAACATCTTGGATTTTAGTTACACAGATACAACAATAAGTCTAATGGCTAGCCTACTAGGGGAAAAGAGGGGAAGAAAGAAAATGTGTAGGGAAACAATTCAGTTAATCTAATAATCAACTGGGTCTCTAGATCTTACTAGTCAATACAATACACTATTTTCGTGTCAGTATGCGTTAAAATCAAATGACGGCAGGTTATTTTTCCACTAAAAATTATGTTACGTTACGTGGTAACACATTGCCAAAGTTAATAGGTTACCTTCATGGCAGTATCAGTGAAATTATGATTCAAAATGATGTTCTTCCTATCCAGCTCATCATAACCATCAACACAATATTTTCAGTAATCATCTTATAGAAGTATCTTCGGAAATCATGGGCAAGAAACAAGCATATGTTTTCCTTTATATAAGTATTACTTGCCTGATCCAAGCTTTTAGTGTTCAAATACTATGCTAGCAACTTTTATTTTATGTTAAAGCTTATGGGAATGTTCATACGCATTCAGTTGTCGAAATTATCCATAAACAAGACAAAGACATTATTCCTAAAACATCTTAAGAGTTGCATCTTGAAGTTCATTTGACCAATGGTAAGTGCAAACACTGCTGGTTTAGAGAACCTTTACGCTTCTGAAAGCTTATGAGTGGTGCACTCTCCACAACAGCAGCACCATTTGGCAGGACAGCGCAAAATTCAAGATGCAGAGGTTCGGGAGTAGCTTCGGGCTCAGGATGTGTCCGCTTATGTTTGTCCTGAAACCAATTATGCACCTGCAATGCAAAGAATGTCAAGATATGCACTCACAGTCATATTAAGCAGATTCTAAGAAATCCTGAAAGGGAAAGGAACCTCCAAAGAGGGAAAAGGTTAAAGATACCTGCTGCCATGTTATGGCCGGCTTTCCAGCTCGATTTGGCGATAAACTACAAATCATATAGCAAATGTTAGTCAACAATGAGGAAAACAAATATATTGGAATAAAAGAGCTAGGGGGATTAATTACCTAAAACTGGAGGCAAGCCCTTTGCAAAAATCAGGAGCTAATGTCTCTTCCCCAATTTCCTTGTATATATTCTTCATTTCCACCATCTATCATTTTCTCATCACAAACAACCACCGCAGTTCCCGTCAGTCTAAAATCAAGCAAAAATGGGGCTCCCTAAATTTCAACAACCTCACAAGAACAGAACTCAGTCATTGGACAGCCATAGCCTCGCAATACCAAATTGAAACCACCCAAGTCCATATGGAGTTTGGATTTCATGTTTAAGCAGAAGGAAATCCCTTCTACGCCACGAAAATGACAATCGAGACTATCCCATTATCGGAAATGAAACATCGGAAGTTGGGAATTTGGTTGAAACGAGCAATGATTAAGAAAAGTTTATTTTGTGAGGGAGGATTCGGAAACGGAAAAGTAAAGGGTTGATTGACAGAGAAAAAGAAGCTTTTGTCTACCTCAGCGATGGTGAATTCTGAATCGTCTTCCATGGCTGCTGGGCGATATGAGGAAACGGCGGCCAGCTCACAGAAGAAAAGGTTGGACAAGTGTGTCAGTGAGAGTTAGAGTGAGAGTTCTCTATTCCGGTTTTACTTAGCCAACGGCGGGCTGTTAGAAATGCTGGAAAGAAAAGAAGGGATAATTGTATACGATGTCACTTTACTTTGTTACTTGTACAAAATACTGAAATAGTCGTACATAGTCCTAGGGCTGCAAATGAGCCGAGTCGAGTCAAATTTTATCCCATTTTGAGCTCGGTCCGTTAATAACGAGCTGAGCTTGAGCTCCTCGTTAATAAATGAGTCGAGCCGAGTCGAATCAAGCTCGAGCTAGCTTGTTTACTAAAATCTTGACTTTTATTTGGTACTTCTTTTTGTATATCATGATACATAAGATTTATTTTGTTAGCTAATCTCATATTATACTTTTTTGGTATCATATATCCTTTAGTTAATAAATTTAACTACTCCAAATCATGTTATTTCATAGTAACGAAACAATTTATGATACATAATTTCTTTTTAAAGTAGAAAATAAGATATATTTTCTCACATACTGAACGTGTTAAACTTTATATATGGTGAGATATATAATTTAACAACCATATGAATTAAATCATAAGATATAGATTGATTCGTCCATAAGTCGGTAATCGAGTTGGCTCTCTAGTCACATGTTGAGACATATCATGAGCTCTAAACAAGCCAGCTCACGAGTTTAGCTCAACAAGCCACCAAGTCGAGCTAGCTTCGCGAGCTGAACAAAACTAAACTCATGTTCGGCTCATTTATTAACGAGTCGAGTTTCGAACGAGTTTTTCTCGAGTAGAAAGCAGAGCCGCTCGCAAGTAGCTCGGCTCATATGATACTTCAAGGTGCTTTTTCTTGATACCTACAATGGTTTGGTTCACACCGAACTGCATCTGACCAAAATAATATTGGGACTCAACCATGTTACTTTACTTTGTTATTCACTTATTTGTACAAAATAATCATATAGCTTCTATTTTGTACAAACAGAAACTAATAGTATAATAGTTTCGAACTTCAAGTTACTTTTTCGTGATACATGCAACAGTTTGTTTCAGACCGAACCGCATCATATCGAATAGAAATTGATAGTATAATAGTTTCTAAGCATGCAAAACTAATTTTGGAAATGACATTTTACTACCTAAATTTTAATATACTTTACATTGGGCTGCGACAACCAAGTTGGTTATCTGTGCTGCCATAGATTTTCTTTCTTTAGGGGATTGGGCTTCGCCTCATTGTTGTTCATTGTAACACTCCGACTTTTAGGTTCAGGTTCGACCACAATAGATGAACGATTGGTTTGACGGTTAAGTACCAAGGATTGCAATGGTGAATTAATAATAATAACTGTGATTATATTATTATTACTATTAATTTTTAAAAAAAATATAGAACCGGCTCAACTACCCAAACCCCACGCAATAATCCCCAAGACCCTTTCTCCCCCGGCGCCACAACGAGAAGCTAAGGGAGGCAACATTTGAGTGTGAGGGATTTTTCTTGGATTTTAAGAGACTGGGAGGGATTAAAGAGGGGTCTAGGACGAGCAGAATGAAGTGGGCGCTCAGAATTAATTGGACCAAAGGGAATATTAATTTGAGAGCAGCAGTCGGCGCCTACATGGAGAAGCAGAGGTACGAGCCTTGTGAACCTTATTGGTTGTTCAATGAATTGAGGAGAAGGGGTATCGAGGGATGGCAAAAAAACCCGAACTTACGGGTATCTTATCCTATCTAATTCGGTTAACGCGGGTTTTATCCACGTTGACGGATTTTGGGTTGGGTTCGAGTTTAGATATGTACACTATTCACTAGGTTGGGTTGGGTTTGAGTTTGAGTTTAGAAATAGCCGATTCATGGACATCCGCCTACACTTATTCCGTCGCCCTACTCTCTCCAAACCCTATCCTAATTCTAATTTTCCTAAATCTAACTCACTACACTTATTTTGTGTGCTTTTATTTACTGTAATTGTGATATGTTTGGTTTTTCTAGATTGATATTTTATGTATGGATAATTTGTATGGGAAATTGATGTTTGAATTTTATTTTGATAGGAACTTGATATTGTAAATTTTTTACTACAAAAGCCCATGGGTACCCATGAACCTGCTGATACCCAGCGGGTTGAGTTTGAGTTTTTCAAATCCAATAAGTTTTACTCCGAATTTTTTTTACGGATAAACCCATGAGTTTGGGTTTAGCAAAATCCAACCCATTGTGATATGCTTGTTGTTGATGTTGTACTGCTTTCCATGTTCGGTTCGCTAAAGATGGTGGACAACCACAAATTAGAAAGATGGTGGCCCACCTCATTGATGGGATGAAGAGAAAGCTCCTACGTGAGCTGATTTGCAAGGATGATGGATTGAATGATGTGGGTTGCGAACATGGAGCATTGAAACTAGTGTTGTCGGAGGAAGAAACCTTGAGTCAGTCGACTTTCAACTAGTGTTGTCGGAGGAAGAAACCTCGAGTCAATCGACTTTAACAGTAAAGTGAGTGTAAATGGAATAAAATTTCAGTTGAGATCTTTTAGTTTATGTATTTAATTATTTATAGTAGTATCGTTAATTTTTTAGTTATGCACGATTATGTGTGTGATGCATCCCACCGTCTATTTAAGGTGGAGGCACTCGTTGTGCTATATATGAGAATGTATGTTTGTAATGTATGGTTGATTGTAAAGGAACCTCCGGGCGGTTAGGCAACCATTACTGGAAGCGGTAGATGGTCTGATCACTGTTGAACGACGATACGTCACGCAACAGTTGATCGAAGATATTGTGTCACTACTGGACGACGATACATAACTGACTCGCACGAAACTACAACACAATTAAACCCCAATTAGAGCCCAAGTTTTTAAACTCTAATCGGGTGTAGTATAGGGCAAGTATCTATATATCGGCCCGGGCCGGTCCGTCTACCCCTACTTCGATTGTTGAAATCATTATCTAGCGATAAAACTATGGTTTAAATATTTACCAATTGAAATAAAAGAAAACAAAGGTACTTTGGTTTGAAAACTCTTTTCTTGGAAAGTCACTTGGGTTTCGCTTCCCCCTAACCGCTACCATGCTAAGTGGGTTGGAACGATTGCCTTGGGCACGTTAATCGTAAACCGCAGAGGAAAGTGTATGTGGTCGGAGACCACAGTCTCGATTGCTAAACCGAGGTGAGGATGAAAGGTCGTGTCACTCGACCCTCTCGGTTTAGACAATCGGTAATCGACTTACTTCCTCACTCAACTCTAAGGTCGGACGTTTTAACCACGATTAATCGACTTGTTCAATTCAATATTGAGGATTGCCCTAACTCAACCTAGTTTAGGTGGCTTGAAAGCGGAAGGAAAACCAACTCGATTGAGTCTCCTTAGAAAAGGGGATTTTCCTCTCTAAACTAGGCTAAGTTGGCAAATTAGATGACTAGCACCTAAATGCACAAACTTAGGGGTGCTAAGCACAATTATGCACAATCCCTAGGATGTTAAGCACAAAATATGCACAACCCCTAAGTTGCTAAGCACAAGCATGCAAAATCATGGTGAAAAATACCTCAACAGTAAATTGAACAATACCCAATATCAATCATCCAAACCACATACAAGAAAACTACATGGTAGGGTTTAGGGTTTCACTACCCCAAGTGGGAGGAGGACTACTCCATGGAAGAAGTGGGAAGAACAAAGGGGGAAAAGGTGGAAACCATCTTTTGGGGATGCCTCCTCTCTTCTTCAACCTTGAGCTGAGATTTCCTTGGGGAAATCTTCCCAAAACCTCCTTTGAAGCCAAACCCTAACCTCTTCTTCTCTTTGGTTCTGTTTCTCTCACTAAAAATGCAGAAGAAGGTATTTCTCTCACAAAAGTGGCTCCTCCTTGCAGCTAAGCTTTTAAACATGAGAAGAGCTGAGTTCATGGCCTAAGTTCACGGCCATGAACCATCAAAAGCGTCCCTGAACTCACGCGTTGCGCCAAAACGCTCCGCATCGATCATGGCAGTTCACGGGCAACTGCTTGTGTTCATGGTCTTAGTGACCGTGAACTCGCCTTGCGTTAGTAACCTTCAATTTGGCTCTGGACACCTTGCGCTTCACGGTCAACTCCCCTTCTTCACGGTCTTGCACGACCGTGAACTCCTGCCTTTAGCCATGAACTTGCGTTTTTTCACCTCTTCTCCCGGTTTTCGATCCTTTTCGCCAATCCTTCGACTCCGAGGCTGGTTCAGCCTGTTAAATCCTGAAAAGTACTCAAACGTGAAGAACCTCGCGTAAAACCAACCTCCAATGAGAGAATTTGGCACAAACATCTAAGCAAACCGAGGGCAAAATATGTGCAATTAGGCCCGAATCAGTAACGCAGTAGTTGATCGGGCATGGGCTGGACGACGATACATAACACAGTACCATTGCCAAGTTAGGTATGCAACTGGGCGGCGATATGTAATGCGTTTGGCATACCAAGGCGGGGATATCAGATGGGGGAGACGTAACGCGGTAGTCCATATTGTCATAATTAGGAGTTAAAGATAGAAGTAAAGAACTTCTATAAGTTAAGGATAGAAGCAAAGGACTTCCATAAGATAAGGATAGGAGTAAAGGTCTTCTATAGGTTGTTCTTTTAGAATAAATGATAGAGGATGAAAGCGAGAATGACTTTCATCTAAGGGAAGAAACTCTAATAATGTGTTAGTAAGGATTTGCTTAGGTAAAGATTTTAGGAAGTAACGACGAGACTGACCCCTTCTTACTCACCAGGTTTAGGAAGGGTATGTGGTTGAAGTTTCTGAGAAGAGGCAGAGCGAGACGAGTAGCTGCACCAGCATTGGCGGGATCCCCGAAGCTCAGCAAGGAGTTAGAGCTAGAGTTAGTCTAAATATTTTTGTACGTGATTATGAGTATATAAACTGGAGGTTCGGGAATTCTGCCTTTAAGTTATTTTATTGACTATGGATTGAGATTATCCAAGTGTTTAGGGCATTTTATTTGAATTTTCATTTGAAAAGGGATTCAGTTGTATTGGTTTTAATGAGATTTTTTAGGTTACTTTAAAGGAACGGGTCGTTTGTATTTCAGTTGAAAAGGGAGCCATTGATTTTTAGGTTACTAATTGGGCTAGGTGGCCACTAATATACAAGGGTCCCTTCCCTGTATTACCGTTGTGGTACTTGGATTGTCCCATAACAATCCACCCCTCAAGACAAGAACCACGAACTTCGTGTCCTCACCTGAGTGATTATCTTGATCCGCCATACACCTTGTATCGATGGGCTTCTCGGTACAAGGATTTTTTTCTAAACGCGGAACTCTCTTTGATCCGCCAAACCCAAACGTGGATCTCTCATGGATCCACCAAACAGCCCAGATGCAGATCTCCATTGAACCGCCAAACAGCCGCGAATAGCAAATCCCGAGGCCACCGAATGAGGGTCCACCAAACTGACGTCCACCGCCCCGAACCGAATCAGGCTCTGATACCATTTGTTAGAACAGAAGCGTGCAAACGATAATCCAGATCAACACAAACGAACACGAATTTAACGTGGCACACTAACATAATGTGTGCTAGCTAATCCACGGGTAGGGGAGAACAAATTTCACTGATTTGAGGAGAGTATAGGTTACAAACCAAATTCCAGAATGGACAATCCAAACAAACTAACCTGACTGACCCTTACTATAGACTAGGGTGATGAAGAGTATTTATAAAACTCTTCTCCTAATCCCAAACAAAAAACCAAACACCTTTTTCCCAAACATACAAGGAAAGGTACAAATACAACCTAAACACAAACCCAAACAAAAAACAAAAGCCCAATTCAAATTCACGTCATATTCTAACAATCTCCACCTTGACTTGAACTCTCTGTCAAATACCAAATGTACCACCGGCAACCAAAGTTGCTAGATGTACCAGATGCAATACATATCGCCAGACGTATCCAAATGCGATCGAAACCGCCAAACTCAAACGCGATGCAAATCGCCAAACTCTGATGCAATCAAAATCGCCAGACATATCCAAATGGGATTCATATCTCCAGACCCAAACGCCATGCAAATTTCCAAACTCAGATGCAATCATAATTGCCAGACGTACCAAACTCCTCCAAATCAGCTGTACCAGAATCTCCCCTGCCTCCAAATGCCCCTAAGGGCGATCAACAAATCAAAACATGCAGCAAGTCCAACCCATATTTGGACTTGCCATGCATAACCAGCTTGGTGTTATTCCATCCATAACACCAATATCAAATGTATCTCTAACTCCAAACTTGCAGCTCGAAATTAACTTTTCAATCTTCAAATCTATAACAAACATCCTTGATATCGAAAACTCTAACCACTAAACCAGGACAATAACGAAAATTCTGTCAAGCCCTAACCAACCACCTGACCTGAGTTTGGTGTCAACCGTTCACGAAAAGTTCCCAAATCAAACTTTTTATTTATTTATGCGCAACCCAACTCAAACTTCAACTCCAACGTAGCACCAAATTTCAAAGTCCATAACGAGACAAATGCTAATGCTTTAGCAAATGCTAATGAATTGTGATTACTCCACGTGATGATAATCAGAACTCCAAATAAAACCAAACTTCACAAAGGCCACTTCGTCTGCTTCTCCTTCAACTTTCGATGACCACAAAATTGTGATATTAATCACAAGGATTAATCTCCAAAGCACAACAACCAACAATTCACAAAAGTTGAATTGCGGCAACTGCGACAACTTGCACCGCAAATTCCCAATTTGGGAGAAATCAAAATTCACGGATAACCAAAATTTGGAGAAACCCTTAAGGGATACTCCACCAATAGAATACCAAAGAGTACCTACTGGTACCGAAACACGACAGCAGTCACCAAGATCCCTCGCAAATTGCCCAGCCGACCAACTAGGCTCTGATACCACTTGTCAAATAGGCCCGCTCAATTAGTACGATATTGTCCGCTTTGGGCCAACCCCTCACGGTTTTACTCTTAGGTGTCCTCCCCAAAAGGCCACGTACTAATTGGGCTAGGTGGACACTAATATACAAGGGTCCCTTCCCTTGTATTACCAATGTGGTACTTGGATTGTCCCATAACAGAGGCAGTAGTCACAACCACATGTCACGTCCATGACTATCAGGCCGTGACCATGCTCGCGGGTTGAAGATCACGGTCGTAAATAGTAATCGCGAACTTCAGCAAGCGAGAAGAACGCGACAAAGAGTTTCCTTAGTCGAATCACAGACATGGTGCATTTTCACCGCAAAAAAGATCGCGCTCGTGACACAAAGATCATGGCCGCGATCTTATGAAGGTGATTGCAATCTCGGAGCTTAAAGACGGAGTAAAAATGCGTCGTTTCAAGCGATTAAGAGATGTTCTAGCTGGTCACGGCCAGGTCATGGCGTGGTCACGGCCGTGGCCATCGGGTCACGCCCTGGAGCCCTTGACCGCCATCAGCTTTCTATAAATAACACCTTTTCTAGCACTTAACAAAGGGAGCCTCCCTAGAACGAGAAAGTTAGGGTTTTGAATTTTTTTAGAGAGGGAAACACCTTGAGAGAGGTTAATTGAAGATCCAATCCCCCCAAGGAGCAAGAAGGTGCAAGCAAGGAGAAGACGATTGATTCCATCACTCCCTCTCTTATAGTTTGTGGTTTCTTTCTCTCTCTATGACTTGAATCTCTAATGGTTGTTTAGGGAAGATGAACCCTAGTTTATAGTTTGTGTATGCACGGGTTTTGTATGAATGTGTTTATCTAGTTGATTTGATTTCTTCTCTAGTTTTAATTGTGCTTGGATAAGTCGCCCTAATCTTCTCTACTAACCTACTTGAGCTTCTACCATAGGTGTGGAGTTTTAGGTTAGATGGGTATAAGCCATATTGCAAATTAGGGTTAGATGATTGAATGTGATCTTGTGGTAGATGAGACGACCGTACCCCTGTCATAAGAATGCATTCCTTGATAGAACTCGGGATGAAACCTCAGTCTGGACGATGGGTAGTACCCATTGAAATGAGCTATGTTTTTAATACCCCAGATACGATATCCTCGATCGAGGTGACTGACATGTGTTTAGGGGAGGCGTGTGGATAACCATGAAAGCCCACAGAGAAGAGCTTACTCACCACATTCGCTTAACCCTGCATGACAACCATAACTAGGAGGATTCGACCCTAGGGAACTGTCTCATCTCTAGCAATCTCCCAAGCACTTGGGTGGTTTTTATCTTACCTTTAGGAGTATATTAGATAGATTCTTCACCAATCTTTTGATTCGAATAGATAGTAGTTCGAAGCGAAGGAATAGTAAGCTTAGGGTTCCCTTGGAATATGAGCGAGCCACTTTACTACAACCCTAGCGAGGTTATGCTTGGCTTAGTTAGGATTGAATATAGAGTGTGCATCACTTTATAAATAGCTCGATCACACAAGAACAATCATTTAGTATGTATGATCATCTAGGCATGACTACCTAAATATTAGTTTGTTGCATTGCATCGTTTATTTCTTTGTTTGCATTAGTATATTAGAAGTTTGTATGATCACCTCAACCCATCATATTTAATTTTCTTGAATTATAATTTGAGTACAATTTGGTTAGGTTTGGGTAGTTATTATTAAAAGATCTCGTGGAATATGACCCTAGGGAATCAAGATTTATAACTTGATTACTACATCACTATTCTATTTTAGCAAGGGTTAATATGGGTTTCAAGCAGTGTTATTAAGACCGACGTGAGCTAGCTGGTTGGACTAGTAAAACTAGCACCCGACCATCAGACCGGCCCAAAACCCTTCAAAAGCCACGACGGTTAGGAAGGTTGGTTTTTGAGCGGCCCAAATGGTTAACCATTCAAACCGCTCGAATCACCTTACCGGTTTTTTATTTGACCGTTTGAAATAAAAAAATATTGACAAAAAATTTATGGGTTCCTATTTGACTCGCGTCGAGCGGGGTGATTTCCAGACCTTCCTCGACTTCTCCTCTGGGCTCCAACCAGCAACCCATCGACTAACCCGCCGACGAGATCCGTCTCTTAGTCGTTGTCCTCCTTTTGCTTTCCTCTTGTTGTCTCGAGTGAGAAAGAAGAGGAGATATTAACAAGTAATAGGAGAGAAGCAGATCTAGAGTTGGAGAGACGAAGTAGAGAGAGGGATGAAGGAAATCAATCGTTTATGGTGAAATTGAGATGAAGAAATTAAAATAGAGAATTGGTTGTGTTTATGAATTTTGAGAGAGGAAGATTTATTTTGATGAAAGAAGGAAGAAGAAGTTGGAACTTGAAAGAGAGAGAAGCGGTTGTGCGGCGCTGCCATTAGGTAGGAATGAGATGTGGTAGAGTTTTTGTTGTTATATATAATGTAAAATTACTAAGTGATACATGTAAAGTAAATTTCATTTTAGCCATTAGATTTTTAATTTACTACTTTATTTCTCTTCTACTTATGATACTGTTTTTTAAAGGTACTGGTTCTCTAACGGCTTTTTAACGGCTCAAAACTGATTGGACTACTATAGTGTGAGCCGTTTACAATATCGGGTCTTACTCCGATTCGGTTTTGACAATATTGGTTTCCAGGATCAAAATTTGTTATATGATATAGACAAAATTCTAGTTCTCTATTAGCAACTTTGGTTCATGGAACTGCTTGCATATTAGGAAGGTGTTGGAGAAGCCGCGAAGTTTTTTTCTCTATCTCTCATGATCCGGTCCTTTGAAATGGAGATGTTATGAGTAATTACTCCGTCAAAACATTTAAGGCAACCTTCTTTAGTGTGGAAAGGCAAGGGGATACTAAACAACATGTTTTTAGTTTGGCTAATTTTGAACAAACGAATTCATACTAGGAACAAGAGGGTTAAATGAGGTTATGTTGGTCCATTTGAATGTGTGATGTGCAACCATGGAATGAAAAATAAAAATCCTTTTTGTGCATACTAAGTTGTGTTCAAGAGCTTTTGTGAGTCTCTTTCATTAAATCATTATCCATGTTCTTGGTTCCAGCCTTAAGGATGCGCTAAATGGGCAAACAATATAAGGGAATTCTCAGCAAGGATTGGTAAGCTTATATGTGTTCATTTTTTAGCGAATTCAAAATTCCAACTATCAAATCCAAATTCTCATATCCAAATACACCTTGTATTTTTTATTGCATCCTGACTATCTAGTCTAGTTTCAGGGCTATAGTTTTCATCTCATGATCCTATTCGAGTTTGTAGTTTTCTGTTGATACTCTAAACTAAATTTTAGTTTTCGATTAGTGCTTTACATAGAGTCATGGATTCCACTTGGTGCTTTAAACTAGATTTATATGGCTTCCACTATGTTATTAGAGCCCAATTCTTTTAGATAACCCACCTTATAGGGCAAATGAGACCATATGCATGTTAAGTGCATTATCTAACACCCAAAAATATTTGTCATTCTGCAAATGTCACGTATTTTTGTAGGGAGCTCATGGGTCATTAGTGTGTCCATCTTTTTTTTAAGGAAGATTTGTTTGTAACAATGCAAGTTAGTTCGCGATGAGCCATTTTAGTTTAAAAGTAACAGCAACATGATACTAAGTATAAATTAAATCAATTTGAAATAAACGTTATAACAAAGATGAAGACAACCTTTAGGTTGAGGTGTTACAAACGATAAGATGAATGATTAGGGAGGAGAAAAAAGGTTGGTTGCTCTATTGAGCAAAAATTGATTGAATGCTTGTACTTGTTGTCAATCTAAAAGATCCTTATCAATACTCTTATTGATGTGATTGTTCACAACTTTGTGCATTACCTTGTCCCATGTACAACTATTATATCTAAAATTCCATGAGTTTCGCTCTAACCAAATGTTCCAAATGATAACATGCGACATGAATCTAACAGATTGTGATAATCTTACTCCCTTGGTGAAGTGACTTCGTTGTTGCAATGAACTCCCACGACGATGGGTCCTTTAGCATCGAGTCTAAAGAAGATATATCTCATATACTTCTTGAAGAGTTATAGTGTACTAGTAAGGGGTTATTGCTTTTATGTGCTTGTACACATCAACATCTATGGGGTATCTGCCAACCTCTTTTTAAATCGATCTTGCGTGAGAATTTTCTCTTGAAAAACCAACCAAGAAAATGCACAATATTACTTGGGACAACAGGGATCCAAATTGCAGTAGAAGGAAAGAAAGTCTTGTAAATTTATCACTAGAAAGCTTGGTATAGTAAATGCACACCTGAAATTTTCTATCAGGCAGTAATGGAAGTTGTGATCTTGACTATTTGGGAACCAAAAGATGGAAATGCTACTTAAGAGGTTGTTGAAAGTCCGAAAGGAAGTTGGGCAACACCACAGAAAGTAATCGATAACTCAATCCACAAAAGAATAATATCTTCTTCAATGGAAAATATGTCTCTGAGTGAGCATACTTGTCCCTTGTTGCTGAGAATGTGTTTGAGAAGTTTTGAGGAAGTGTATGATTAGGAATTCATCTATCTAGCGAGAAGAAGATAGAAGATCCATCTCCCGGGCAAATCACTACAACATTCCAAAAATTCACACTGTTGCTTACAATGAGCTTCCAAATTAATCTCTTGCAAGGCATATGTGGAGTATTGGGATTCCAAAAGTTGATTGGGTAGTCAAATTTGCAGCAAAGTATGTACATCTTATCAGTTTTTTTAATGCTAACTCTAACTCTCATTCTAGTTTGTTGATCAAAGTGTTGTACTTCGAAACAAGTCATATATATACAAGCACCATCACTTTTACTATTATAAGAAAAAGATAAAGTGACTCTGTTTTTGAGACATGAAACGAAAGTTTAAAACTTGAAATACACACCATGTTTATACTATATACAGTTAAGGCACAACTGATTCAGAGAATGTCTAATGATTGTTTCACGTAAGAGAAAACTTTCGAGGAACTACCGAGATGGGAAGGGAAGTTGGCGTTTGGATTGTGTGACCGGTGGGAGGAGTAGACACGGGCTGCAAATTGGGAAAACGGGGACCAAAAATGACTGCGGCGGAACGGGGAAGAGGTTTCGTTGGAATTGGGAATGGAGGGAAGAGAGAAGGAATTCTGATGGGTAGGCAGGAGAGATAAGGTGATGACATGACAACATCAGTGATAGTAAAATTTGAATCTCTGAATACCAGTTTGGGAAAACACTTATATGTATTTTTAGATTTTAGATTCCTTCTTGAAGTTCAATTACTTCTTTTCTTGGTTATGATTCCTCCAATTACAAAATGTAAAAACTGAAGACCTCATCAATTACATGTATGAAACCCCAAAACAAAAGAAAACCCAAAGATAAAATGGAAAGCGCCATTTATATATGTAATCAAAATCAAAATTTCTTATAAATATAAACCAAAAACTTGCACACAAGAGCCAAAACAAGAGCTGCCAGAGCTTGCTGCCTGATTGTAAATATTGCGTGTTCCTCTTCAACTTGACTGGCACTTCTGCTGCCATGGTGACCATTTATGGTGGCTGCCGGCGGTGGAGAATACAGAAACGCCATCGAAATATTAGAGTTATTATGATGTTGTTGATGATCATGATCTTCATCACTTTTAAAGATTGGCCTCCCTAGCACATGCTTGAACTGGCCACCACTCACAGCCTGGAGAGGACACAACAACACAAAAGAAAAAGCAGTGATTATGATTAAAGATTAGGGAGAGTATAATTGCACTGTTTAAGAGATTAACAGACATAATGATGATCACCCTGGAGGTGCATTTTTGTAAGACAAGACTTGTAAAAGACACTAATCCATAATTAATCATTCCCCCGAATCTCTTAAAGTAGAAGAAACGATCATATGGTTATACAAAAGCATTTGAAGGAAGGGCATGAGTGACTGTTTTAACATAAATAAAAAAGAATATTGCCGTAATTAATAAACACATTATCAGTGAACATGATTAGACTCAAAGATGTCTCTGAAGTTGTGGTTTAATTAGTTTTGAGAATTCCGACGATACCATTCTAATTAAATTCTTCGGCAAATAGAATCCGATTATACTTATGAACTTTCATATTTTGTGCTTTGAAATCTCTCATGTTTCATTTCGATCAATCAAATCCTTCAGTGACAAAGTGGAGCCTATCCCAAGTTTGTGTCCAGAGTACGAGAACACTCAGATTAGCTAGCATTTGATCAGGTTGAAACTCAAGACTCAATTGAGTGTGATTTATGAATTAAACATAGTTATCGAATAACCCAACAAAACTACAGAAGTTGCAAATTAGTTTGTACCAACTCAATCGAATCTAAATCCTTGCCAAATTACCCAACAAAGGTATAAATTAAAACAAACAAAAAAAAAAAAAATTTGGTTACCTGAATTTGATCTCCAATAGTGACCACCAGAGCATCTTTCTCAGGTGAGAAAGACATCCATCCTTTCTTGGAGTAAACATGAAACTCCGAGAAACCGTCACAAATGTGGAAGCACAGTGCATGCGAGTAGTCAGTTCCCCTTATCAGCATCTTTATCACGTCATACCTCAACGCCTTCTCCCACCCCTCCGCCGCCACATTCCTCCGGTGCCGCCGCAGATAGCAACCGGATAATCCCCAGCCTCGACTCTGACCCTGATCCTGATTTCCATCTGCCAATGTTTGCTCTGTATACTGGTTCACAATTTGCAGAATCCTCTCACCCAAGGTTTCAATATTGGACATCAGGGCTTCCATTTTGTCACTAATCGGACCATATTCAAAACAAGAACAGGAATTCAATTTTTGACATATATGAACGAACAGCTAAGGGCTTCCATTAGTAACTGAATTGAATCAACCTTTTTTTTTACCTGAAAATGGAGTAGGTAAAAGGCAAGATTCCCTCCATAGCCAACTTGAAGCTCTCATCTCTACACCAAACAAACTCTTCACTCAATGTATTATTACTATCACTCCTCTGATCATCTTCCTGATCATGATCAGTAGTGATCTCCTCAAACCCAAATGGGTTCTCTGAAGACAGAGTCACATTAGCCCTTTTCTCCGGCGGAACTTGGAAGATCAACCCACTAGCCAGATCCACAGCCGACCTTATGGATTGGCCGGGAATCCCATGGTTGACAAGCTGGAAGCACCCTAGCCTGGCAGCCGAATCCATGAGCGGGAAGTTGCCATATTTGAGCAACATGTAATCGACAAGAGGAGGCGTTTCGAGGATTTGCTGCTTGGGGAAGATCTTGTCGGGGAGGACCAAGTCGGGCACTCGCAACGAGTGCTCCAGGAACTCGGTGAGGACATCGTCGTTGGCGAACGACGAACGTCTCCCCGGTGCGACGGGAGAAGGAGGTGGTGCTCTGAAGTCGATGGGACGAGTTTCTGGTATGTGTTTCTGTGGCGAACTTGCCATCTATAAATGGTTCTCTTGTGGTGCTGGCGGTGGCGGCTTTTTGGATGTGTTGATCACAATGTCTAGCTAGCTAGCTCTAGCATGGTTAGCTTATAGAAGAAAATTTTGGGATCGATGTGTTGATGGTAAAGTGCTTAAAAGTGAATTGGGGGCAGAATGATGGCAAAGGCATGTCATGGACATATTGGCGGGGACAATATTGAACAAATAATTACAGGCATGGTATGGTTTTAGGCTTTGCTTTTTTCCCCCTTGCCATATACTATTTCTCCCTTTTAAAACTCCCATTGCCTGAAGAAGATTTGTTTATTGCCTTTCTCTCCCTATGTTATTGATTGAGTACTATAAGGTTGCTGGTTGTGACCTTTAAGCAGCAAAAAAGCTAATGTGTATGGCCCCCATTGTTGGGAACATAATTTCCTTCCGAGCATAGATATTGTTGGTTCCCTTTTATATTTTTCTCCATTGCTTTTACTTTGCCCAAAGGCTGTGGCATCTTTTTCTGATGTGATGGTGGAAACTGTTGGGAGGATTTGCTGACAATTTGCTATTTATTTATATGATCAACAAATTGTTTTAAAAGATAATAGATATACATTAGCAGCCATGGATCCAGGCTACCCATTTCCTCAAGTACCCTGCAAATTCACTGATAATCCCTGTGTTTTCTCGGCGAGAAAAATAAAGGAAAGAGAATTGGATTTTGCACTTTTGATTTCCAAACAAACGATCAAACAACACAGTTCACACCTCTTTGAACTTTGTTCAAAGAAGGGTGTTCAATGTTTTGATGAACTACGAGGCAAATCTACATTAAATTAGCTCTACTCCTATGGAGGTTCAGTGAAAGCTCCAAAAACTACGACAATGGCTAAAATCTGCAGAGGAAAAGATAAAAAGATAAAATTTGACAAGTGGTGTCGAGTTGTGATTTTTGCGAACCCTTTCTCTGCATCTTCACCTCCTATTTATAGCCACCAGAAGTAACTGCCCCAAGAAACTGCTTTGCTGACGTGGAGTGACGGTTACCCTCTCAACTGCTATGACGGTTACCCTGATGTTGGATGTGGGATCCTCTTCGGTCTTGACTTCCTCCTCTTGAGACCTCAACCTCTGCTCTTGGCATCAACTTCGTAGTTTTGTTTATCCATTGAGTAAAAATGGCCGCTCACATGACCCCTTTGCCTTGGCCATACCATGGGGGTGTACATTGGTGACCTCCTCACCATACCATTGGGCATCCTCCATGGGGACCGGCGTTAGTGACCCCGCACCCCCTGATCGGTGGTCCCTCTCACCATACATCATCATGGGAGCTGGCGTTGGTGACCCCTCACCCCTGATCATATCATGGGGGGTGCTATGTTGGTGGTCCCCAGACCACCTCATGGGGGTGCTCCTTCCACCCTCATCATCTTCCATGTCATGGGGGTGGCGGTATGGTGACCCCCTCACCATACCATTGGACATCCTCCATGGGGGCCGATGTTAGTGACCCCCCACCCCCTGATCGGTGGTCCCTCTCACCATACATCATCATGGGAGCTGGCGTTGGTGACCCCTCACCCCCTGATCATACCATGGGGGTGCTATGTTGGTAGTCCCCTTGGTACCTCCTGGAGGGTGGCTGTATGATGCCCACCCCCCTTACCACGTCCTGGGGGTGGTGTGATGGTGGCCACCCCCCTTGCGTGTCGTGGGGTGGTTCCCATACTTAGCCAAATTTGGAGATACATTGCGCGCGTGGTGGCACGGAGTAATGGGCCCAAAAATCCAATCTCCATGGTCCACTCAACTGATTTAAACTGATATGATTAAGTTGGCCTTATAAAGCCATTTAATTCCTTGTTTTTAACCGATATGGTACAATGTTAATTTTTATGGGTAAACAAATGCCCCCAACTACTTAGTGCATAAGATTTATGGACTAAGTAATTAACATGTACTAAAGAACTCTCATCGTCCACGCCAAATTCAGATCCGCCACTATCTCCCTTGGCCACAAACCAGTGTTGGTCTCGAACCACAAAACAATATGTATACAAATAAATAAAAGCCCATCTCCTCTACGGCTACTGCTAGCAAAATGCAGTGCATGCAAACTTCAATTATTGTTTCCATTGAACAGAAACATTGTCATGTAATTAATTTGGCCTATGGACAATCAAGCCTTGCAATTCAATTTCTTAAACCCTCATGAAATCACCAAGAAAAATAAGGACATAATGCACCCACGAATCACAGCTTGGTCAGAGGAAGAAACCAATCATGCTGCTCTTATTGTTCTCTAGACTTCGCACCTTGAACTTCGGCACCAAGGCCAGAAAATACTGGATTTTTTTTATCGATTTTAGATTATCAAAGTAAGAATAGGTACTTGCCATGTTTGGCAAGGACTCTTAATTTCCTTCTCCTTGTAACACTCTAAATCAAATCTTTTCCTTAACTGAAAAGATTTACTAGCTCCATCTTCTAGCTCTATAAATAAAGACTAGTATCAACCTCCATTTTTCACCGTTCATCAACAACCCACACTCAAGAGAACAACTCCTTCAAACCCGTGTGGCACACAAGTTTTTCCAAGTAATCAATCCTTGCTTTTGCTCTTTTATGGCCTATGACTAACTTTATCTTTTGGCCATGCGTTTACATTTTTGTTGGATTTTTTTTAATATACATATGGTCATTCATGCGCATATATTTGTATATCATTATTATTGGCCTTCTTTTTTTGAATAGCCGCCAATATATATATATATTATTTTTGTTGGCCATTTTTTTCGTACACCCATACTCGTAGTACCACCCCCTAACTCCGAGCTCGTAATGCTGCAGGATGGCTAACTCCGAGCCAAACAAGCAAGAGATACAAAAAGCAACTAGCAAATACCAGAAGGAGTACGTGGCGTTAGGTAAGAAACCAAGGTTGAAGATGGACTTCTTGGAAGTGAAAGAAAATGGGGAGGGTTAGCTTGGCCCTTACCTCATTGATGAGAATACCCTCTGTGCTGCTACACTTTACCGGTATCCACTTGGAGGTAGCTTCCCTCTCTACCTCTAAGAAGAATACCGCCTACCATGTTCTTTCGCCCCACCAAAAGCAAGAAACCAGTGTCCTCGTGGCCAAATAGTGATCCCATCTTCCTCAAGTGGTATAAGAGGTTGAAGGTTGACACGACCACTAAGGCACAATGGATGGCATCTGGCATTACTCGTTTATTGGCCCTTTGTGCTGCGATTCCGGATCCAGATGTTCAGCTATTCAAACTTGCCTTGTGCTTCTGGTCTGTAGGCTCCAACTGTTTTGTCCCCCCCGGGTGCGATGACTATCACCCTAATGGACTTAGCCGCCCTCACTGGTTTGTCCTTAGGGGCCAAAGCACCAACAGACCCCACTCCCCTTGCTGAGCAAACTCCTATTTTGTCGCAATCCTTCACGAGTTTGCACCAACAATACTTGCCCGCTGATGTAGGGGCAGCTATCACCCAGAAGGAGAGGGTGGCTTTCATCCACTACTGGTTATACAGGTTCATTATCTTCCCGACTCATGGATGTCCCCTTGGATATTAACACTTTTGACTTTCAAGTCAACAAGCATCTCTAGCCCCACCACTAAGCCTCATACTCGGCTTGATTGTTAGTGCATGGGATATCAAGTGTAAAGGCAAAGTGCATGGCATGCCCTGATAGGGAAGTGAGGACCATGCCAGCACCAGCTCCAGACCGTGTCTTTGATCCATCAAAGTACAAGGTCCAAGAGGCTTCCTCCACCATGTCTATTTCTACCAACTCAGCTGGCACATCCACACATGGGTGGTCAGCTAAGAAGTCAGCCAATGCTTGGCCCTTTATGGCCTTTTGAGGCACATATTGCAAGTGTCCACTTACCAATCCTCCCATGGATGATTGGCCGGGACAACATGTACTTTATTATATCGGTCTTACATATGAGTTGCACTTGAACAAACATAAAGTAGTAGCTTAATTAGCTTCATACAAGAAAAATATAAGGCTAAACATAACTTCTCTATTGGGGAGTACTTTTGTTCTGCCTCGTTTAATAGTCTACTTAAGTAGTACACGGCTTGTTCATGGCCAGAGTCATTATCTTGAGCCAACAGACACGCTACAGAGGTGTTAGTGGCTAAAAGGTACAACTTCAATGGCCAATGTGGGATTGGAGAGTTGAGTACCAGCGGGGTTGCCAGGTACTTCTTGATGTCATCAAAGGCTTGTTGATGCTCTTGACGCCATACAAACTCATCTTCCTGCTTCAACTTCAACAAAGGAGAGAAGACTTGGGTTCGGCCAGCACAGTTCGAGATGAAACGTCGAATGTAGTTAACTTGGCCGAGGAAACTTTGAAGCTTTTTCTTATTACTTGGTGGCATGGTCTCAATGATGGCCTTGGTTTTGCTCTTATCAACCTCAATGCCACGTTGGCTCACAAGGAACCCTAAGAAGTCACCTGCAGACACACCAAATGCACACTTAAGTGGATTTAGCTTCAAGTTATGGCCTCTCATACGTAAAAAAGGCCATACGAAGATGAGATAAGTGTTGACTTGTTACCTTAGACTTGAAAACAATGTCATCCACATAGACCTCAACCAACTCACCAATCAAGTCATGAAAGATAGCATTCATGGCTCATTGGTAAGTGGCACCAGCATTCTTCAACCCGAAGGGCATGACGAGCCACTCATAGCACCCTATGGCTCCTGGACATCTGAATGCAGTATTGTGGATGTCTTCCTCGGCTAAGTAGATCTGATTATAGCCTGAGTAACAATCCATGAAGGAAAAAATCTTATGCCTAGTAACTACATCAAGCAACATGTCTGCTACTGGAATTGGGTATTCATCTTTAGGGGTGGCTAAGTTTAAATTTCTAAAATCTACACGTACACGTATCTTGCCATTTTTCTTTCTGACTGGCACTACGTTGGATAGCCACTCCACATACCTGGCTGTCCTGATGAAGCCAGCCTTCAACAATCTCTCAATTTCTTTCTTAATCTCTGGCAAGACTTCATAAGCAAACCATCTAGGAGGCTGTTTAAAGGGTTTGAAACCATCACTAATTGGTAATCTATGCTCTACTAACTTTCTATCTAGACCAGGCATCTCGTGATAATCCCATGCAAAACAATCCTTAAATTCTTTTAACATATTGATTAACTCATACCTCTCGGCTTCGGGGAGCATGGCACTGATGAAAGGAGGACGTGGGTCGTCCTCGCTGCCAAGATTGATCTCCTCCAACACATCACGTGACGTCATAGGCCTCGGGTCTTCTTCAGCCATACCCGGTACCTCGCTTCTTCAGGCAAGTCATTTTCAGGCACACAGTTAGCCATCAACACCGCGTTCTCATAAGCTAACCTCTGCTTGCATTGATAGATGGCTAACTTCTCCAACAAGGACGTCACTTCGGCCTTTCCCACTACCTCGTCTCGAAGTAGTCTACTCATCATTGATACTCGTTTCGGCTTTAGGTGGACCATCCAAAGCAATCATAGATGGTCTCACAATGTCGGCAAGGGGGTCGAGGCATGCCATGCTCAATATCTTAGCACTTGACATCACCACTGTGCACGACCCTCCATCCATACTCCTCACTTGTAGAGGCCCAAAATCTCCATGATAGAGTGGAGCCTCGGCCACGTTAGCACCAACTACAAAGGGGTTGGTGTCTGCTTGTACTACCTCCACCATTCCTTCTTTATTCCAAAACATCAAACATTGATGAAGTGAGGATGGGACACACTTGTTGCCATGGATCCAATCCCTTCCCAACAAGGCATTGTAGCTTATCGCCCCATCCACCACAAAGAAGGCAGACATTTTCTCCTGATTACCAACTCCAATTAAGACTGGTAGTATCACTCTTGCTGATGTTGATCCCCCATTGAAGCTAGTAATATAGATATTAGTGGGAATCAAATCGCTTGTAGACTTTCCCAGTTTTCTTAACAGCCTAGTGGGCATCACATTGACAAACAAGGATTCTTGACATTGCATACCATCCAACCTAGCCTTGATACAGAGGGGCCTTAAATGCCTTAGCATACTTGGCTCTGGTTGGGAACGACTACGGTGCTAATTGTACAATAGTTAGCACCGTCCTAACCAAGGGAAAAACTACTACTAGTTTGAATTAGTAGTGATTTAGCTTAGATATTGTATTGATTTTATAATAATCTGTAGTAATTTTGTTATTTTTAGTAGCGTTGTATTTATTTTATAATAATCCGTAGTGATTTCGTTATTTTTAGTAGCGTTTTTTGCTAGTTATCACGGTGCTAACCCCTATAAGGATTAGCACCTAATCCCATTCCGCTCTGGTTCCTTGAAAACCACTAAGTGACTACATCACTTGTGTTTTCCTCCTTCATGACCTCTTTCCCTTTGAAGGTGGCTACTCGCAAGACTTCATCTTCTCTCGGCGAACTTTCTTCCTTTGCTGCCGAACCCTCGGCCTCATCATCAAACTCCCAACCCCAAGAAGGGTTGTGGATGGGTGAGGACGAGGAAGCTTCAGGACCCAGGTATAACACATAAAAAGGGTATCTCCCATCATCTTCACCAAGCAAACCAACACTCTTATGGCATGCCTCATGGAGTTCCTTCAAGAGTTGTTGGGAACTCTTGCCTTGTCTTGCCACCTTAGCAGCTAGATCAATCCTACTCCCCAATCGAGCCATCCTAACACCCCATGGCTCATCACTTGCTTCCAAACGAGCAAATGCCTCGGTTAACTCAACAACGGACCCGTCTATATCTTCAACCTCTTCTACTACCTCTTCTTCTTCCACATACCTATCCCGGTCTTCCTCATTGAATTGGAAGACCATAGGTAGTATGTAGTTTGTGACCACCATTGGCGGCAAACTTCCAAACTGGATTGTCAAAGGGGGTCCTTGGTCATCCCCTTCATCATCCTTGTTGCCTCTATCAAATTTGGGATTGGGATGCTCATCTTCTAGCATGTCATCTTCAACATACTCATATTCTTATTCACCTCCTTCTTGGAAGTCATCCTCAAACCCTTCACGAACTTTGACATCACCCTGTACTTGGACCTGCTCCCCTTTGTCATTCATTGTCACCTTGAGCCCGGTAGTCACTGAGTTGTCCACCTCTATATTTGGTGGAAAACATCATTGTGTTGTGATGGTCTGATCCTCGCACCAAGTATTACTGGATACCTCCCCTGCCGTGCTGCGACATTCTTACGTAGGAATATCCTCTTTTCAGTCCTTGTCATCCCCCCAATGGGTATTTGTTGTTGACGACGCATGTCATAAGTATGCCACCCTCCTTGTTGCACATTGGGAATCTTAAAAAGTTTTGATCACGGGAGGGCCTCTGACGCGAGGAATACGCATGGAAGGAATGCCATGTGCTATCCACTGCCTTCGTTGCCCCCAAGCCGGCTGGACGACCCCCTCCACTTGTCTCTGATAAGAAGGGTATCTCGGCCTGTTGGGTGGGCGGAAGGCCTCGCCTCATTAAGTTTGAGGCTCTTCTTTCACTGAGCACACAACTTCTCAATTTCATCCGTCATCATTACGGCCGGGCTAGCCTGCTTTGTACCCGACGAGCTCCCTTGTTCATGAGTTGCATTGGAGCTACCATGTTGAGGCGGCGTTATATCCAACACCAACTTGAAACGGGGCAACTCAATTTTGGAGAGGTCCGGGTTAACCATATTGATGCCTACCAGGTTGGGAAATGGTTCAGTATCCACCAACATGGCATCCTTCTTTGGTTCCGGGAACTTGATACGCCCCTTCTCAATAGCATCCTGCAAGATATTACGGAAAACCACACATGATTCAGTGGCATGTGATATGCTGTTATGCCACTTACAATACTTCTTTCCTTTTAATTTCTCGAGTGGTGGGATGTTATGCCCCCCTGTCAACTTGATTTGACCATCCTTGTAGAGTTGGTCAAAAATCAAGTCAGCTTTGGAGATATCGAAGGAATACCTCCATGTCTGGATAGGGGAACGATTTTGTCTACCCCCTTGTGGTTCATTGTCCATCTTAGCCAAAGGAGCACATACATATGGCTTCCCTGAATTTAATTCAGCCAGGTCTACCTCCACCTCATTGGCCTCTTGGCCAATATGGTTAACAAGGTAGCCGATGTTGGGGAAGTATTGCCCCCTTGAGGTACTCCTCCTATTCTCCTCTTCTTGAAGAAGAGATTCATATCTCACCGCACAAGCCATGAGTTGGAACAAGTTAGAGAATTTTCTATCTTGGATTTTTTTCCTTAACTCAAAACTCAACCTCCCTTGTGCTAACTTGACAAACTCTCTCTATCAAGTTGACAAAACAACGGTTACGAGCATTCTTGAAGTTTGTCAAGAAGTGCTCTACTGACTCCCCTGGCTCTTGGCGCATTCGTGCCAAATCAGCCATGGAAACCTCCCGCTCAGATCTATAGAACTGAGCATGGAAGATTTGCTCCATCTGCTGCCATGTTTGGATGGAGTTGGATGGCAAGTTGACATACCAGGCAAAAGAAGGTCCTGTCAATGAGTTTCCAAATACTCATAACTTAATAAAATCTCCCACATCCCCACACTGGACAGTAAAACATCCAATGTGCTCCACAGTAGACTGGTCCCCTGTCCCAGTGAATATGGCAAACTCGGGCACTTTAAACCCCCTTGGGAATGGGTAGAGTCTATCCACCCACTCAGTGTATGGATTTTGATAAACAGGTGGCATGGTGGGTCTCACTCCCATGCCAAATTGCTCGGCAAGAAGTTGAGCCACCTGATCCCTTAGAGTGTTAGGATCATGCCACCTGGTTTCCCCCCTTGGGGTACGAAACCCATGGGGTCCATGCCATGCCCATTGAAATGGGGTGGCATGGGTGTTGGGTATGCTCTAGGAGGAACTTGATCTCCCCCACCTAAGCCTACTCCCCCTCCCATGTGAGCAGGCACCGTATAGGGCCTTGCCACTGGTATGGGTATGGGTGGCGGTTCTACTGGAGCAGAATGTGTAACTCCCAAATTCTCACCACGTGGGGGAATTTCTCCAACTCCCACATTGGGTATCCCTTCCACTTGAGAAGTGGTAGGAATCTCGCCGCATTCATGCGGTGAGGAGTTGGTTGGTTTGTCATCGGCGGAAAGAGGTTATCTTGCCGTGGCCGACCACTTCCGCCGCCGACGGGAGATGAACTAGAATTTATAGAATTATTAATGGGGTTTGGATTCCCGCCATCTAATGGCAGAGCTCTAGATTGGATTATTGGTGTGGTTAAAAACCTTCTGAACTCATCAAAATCACTTTTATTCTTATCAACCACTTCAAATAATTGACTTTGACGTCTATCAACTCTAGAATTAAGACAGCCCATTTGAGAATTTATGTGATGAGAAGCAACTCTATCCTCCTCCATCATGCGACGGTTCTCCACCTTCATTTGGCGGTTCTCCTCTGTGGCTTGACGGTTCTCTGCCACCAGCTTGCGGTTCTCCTCCATCATTTGACGAAGGACCCCTACTGCTTCACCAATATCTCCACTAGGCGTCGCCGTTGGTAGGATCTCCGCCCCACCATTGTTTCCGGCCAGCGCCTCTGACACTTGGCCATGTTCAATCTTGGTCACTTGCTCCTCTACAAAACCAGCCGGAGCGTCACCTTCTTGATTCCTCCGCCTCGGAGCCATCAAATCGAACACATGTGTCTCACCAGGTGTGCCAATTTGTTTTCCCGGCGAGAAAACTAAAGGAAAGAGAATTGGATTTTGCACCTTTGACTTCCAAACAAATGATCAAACAACACAGTTCACACCTCTTTGAACAAAGTTCAAAGAAGGGTGTTCAATGTTTTGATGAACTACAAAGCAAATCTACATTAAATTAGCCCTACTCCTATGGAGATTCAGTGAGAGCTCCAAAAACTACGACTATGGCTAAAATCTGTAGAGGAAAAGATAACAAGATAAAATTTGACAAGTGGTGTCGAGTTGTGATTTTTGCGAACCCTTTCTCTGTCATCTTCACCTCCTATTTATAGCCACCAGAAGTAACTGCCCCAAGAAACTGCTCTGCTGACGTGGAGAGACGGTTACCCTCTCAACTGCTATGACGGTTACCCTGATGTTGGATGTGGGATCCTCTTCATTCTTGACTTCCTCCTCTTGAGACCTCAACCTCTACTCTTGGCATCTCCTTCGTAGTTTCGCTTATCCATTGAGTAAAAATGGCTGCTCACATGACCCCTTTGCCTTGGCCATACCATGGAGGTGTACATTGGTAACCCCCTCACCATACCATTGGGGCCGGCGTTAGTGACCTCCACCCCGTGATCATACTATGGGGGTGGTACGTTGGTGGTCCCTCTCACCATACCATTGGGGGCATCCCCCATGGGGTCGTATGGATCACCCCACCACTATATCATCATCATGGGAGCCTGCGTTGGTGACCCATCACCCCCTGATCATACCATGGGGGGGGGTGCTATATTGGTGGTCCCCACACCACCTCATGGTGGTGATCCTTCCACCCTCATCATCTTCCATGTCATGGGGATGCGGTATGATGTCCACCCCCCTTGCCACGTCCTGGGGGTGGTAGTATGGTGGCCACCCCCTTGCCACGTCCTGGGGGTGGTAGTATGGTGGCCACCCCCCTAATACTTATGAAATCATAAAGAGCAACAATTAGTTGACCAAAATCCCTTAACAAGGTCTCTCAATCGAATCCTCCATCACACCTTGACGAAGCAACATACCAGCACTCTGATTAACCGCTACAAAACATGTCCATCCCAACCACACATAACTAGGCTAGATGGACAACAACTTCGAAGTTGATATTCAGAAAGTCATCAGAAGGGGGGCACCAAGAGAGCTAGAGATGACGGAGGAAGGAGAAGTTGAGGACTCAAAGAAAGAAAGAGTAAGCATGAACTTGAAAAAAAAAACTGGTGAATAAGAGAATGGACATGAGGTTGAGTGTACTAAAAACCATGAATTTTATATTTCCAAATTCCCTCCAAGTAACTGACAAATTGGAGAATATGGGTTGAGAGTGCGCAAAGGCCATAACGATATGTCACCATATACTAAAATTTATAGTAAGAGGCGAATAAGATTATCACTTAAACCCCCAAAAGAACGATGGCTGAACAACGAGTAAGGTTGTCGACCCGCGGGTCGACCCTTCGGTTGACCCATTTTAACCATGATTTGTTGAGAAAAATGAGTTCGTCCCACTCGCGGGTCGACCCGCTGCAAGGTTATATCGGGTTGGAGATCATACTGCGTCGTTTTTCTATTTGATTTCAAAGTGTACCTCTTTTCCGGTTTTCCTCCTAGCCTAACCCTATATTTAGAATTCTAAGTTGAAAATTTTAATATTTATTAATATAAGTGTGTGTTAATTTTCACTATACGGGGGATCCAACTATACCCCCTGTTATTTTGGTGTAATGCTATATGTTATTACTCATATGAAAGATGTGATTTGATGTATGAACAATATAATGACTTTTCATATGTCCAAACTAAAGCGAAAAGACTATTAACTCGCAACCCGCTACCTCGACCGGACCAGCGGGTAAACCGATGAAGAACAGATTTTCAATACTTTCTCGGGATTTTTCCAATAATAGCACCTTTAAAAAAAATTACAAAACTAGCACCCATCCGAAAAAATTAACAGAAATATCACCAATTTTATTGGAACGCACTATAGGGGTGCGTTCCAAGTCAGGTCAGAATACGAAACGTACTAGGAAGGTGCGGTTTCAAGATTCTGCGGAACGGTCTTCAAGACCGTTGGATGGAGGAGCGATCGGAGGGCTGAACGCGCGCCAGTGGAGCGATCCGCGCCACGGAACGTGGAACGCATCCCCGAGATGCGGTCAAAGCTGGGGAAGCGCAAACCGCCTCGGGAGGGCGCAGTTTCTCTTTGGGCAAAATTACCCGACCGCCCCTGGAAGGTGCGGTCTGTTGGGTATAAATACGCCCCCTTCCCCTCTCATTTCTTCACACCACAAGCCATTCTTCCTTCTCTCTCTAGAATTTATCTCTCTAAACCCTCCCCTCGCAAAAGCCTAGGAAATAGTGGTCTGTTGGTTGCGGCTAAGTCCGATCTGCCATCAGAAAACATTTCTTTGGTTTTTTCCTCAAAACCCGCCGAGCCGAGCCGAAACTCTGTCCGAATTTGCTGAAAAAATGGCCGATTGGTGGCAAGGAGAGGGAGTTTATGTTGATGAATTTCAAGCGGTACGTACTCATTTTCTGGTTTAATTTTTGTTGTTGTTATAAGCTTTTTAATTGATCTATGTACTAACCTTGTTGTTATTTTCTCGTAGGTTGGGGAGGACGTGGATATAGACAACCAACGGTATTATCTCGAGCAAGGACCGTTGGATCCAACCGACTTGCACGACCAACCCAACCATCGGTCAATGGATGTTTGGAACGCTCACCCGGTACATACAATTCTTTACCATTTGTCCTTCTTTTATTTTGTTAATGTATTTAGTGGAATATAAAATAAATTTATGTTGAATTTTTAATCGTGTTGGTTGTTTCAATAATTTAATCGAATACATAGCGCCACTTACTTCGACTCTTTATAAAGAGATGCACGTCTAAGGAAATGGGGTTTTAAGGGATTATCATATCCTCCAATCCCCTGGGAAAATCGGGTATTAAGAGATCCTCGGATCCCCCCTTTTTCTGTCAAAAAGACTGTGTTTCTAAGAAGATGTATACCTCTTCTAAGAGTCTAATGAGTGTTGCTTTGTATTCGATTAAATTATTTAAAACAACCAATACAAGTAAATTATTTACCAAACAACCAATACGATTTGATGTGTATAAAATTAACTTTATTAATTTCAAACATTTGAATATGTATGTTTCTCTTTAAATTATTATGCATTAACAATGTCATTTATTTTAGTTAATTTAGTATGTTTGTTTTACGATAATATGTATGTATCTCTTTAAATTATTATTCATTTAGAATGTTATTATGTTAATTAATTTAGGAAGTTTGTTTTATGATAATATGTATGTATCTCTTTAAATTATTATTAATTTAGAATGTTATTATGTTAATTATGAAATGTATTTTTATGATAATAAAATTATGCTTGAAGTTAAATAATTTAATTTAATTAATTTAGTTATAAGGAAAAAATCCTTACTAATATATAATAATTAACGTATGAATTTTCCCTACGAGGCACAAATAATAATCCGCTACAGGGCTACGACCAATGTGCTCTCATTCCACCCAACTATCTTGCCCTTTCTCAAAAGGGCACGGTTGGACCCGATTAGGCATTTTAACGGCATCAAAGTTGATCGCCAACTCATCACCGCATTAGTTGAGAGATGGAGAAAGGAGACCCATTGTTTCAACTTTAGAGAAGGAGAGGTGACTCACTCCTACTGTCACTCTAGAAAATGGCCAAGTGTAACCACTTCCTAAAGCGTAGTATAGCGGGTTTGGGTTTTAATGTCAACCCGGGTCCTAGATGTGATGACTACTCAGTGAATTCTTATTATCTAGCGGTAAAACTTAAGTGCAGGTTCAAACAAACAAAAACACAAGGCAAGTTAAACGATTGTTTCAAGTCGAGAGAGGTCACCCGGATATGGTTCCCCCTAGACTGCAGTTAAGCCGGATTGCAATTACCAAGTTTAGTTTCTATGATAGTTATACTGCGGAAGGTTTTTAAACAGTCTGAAGTGTCGACTAAAGGTCTCCGGACCCTCTCAATCTGAGTCTCCAGCGGGCGACTAACCTCCACCGGAGTAAACAGATTGAGGCCCTAACGAACAAAACCTCCACTACCGAAGTAAATTCGGTACAGAGTAGTGAATTGGCTCCTCGACTAAAATCGCCAATTCACTACCTTCAATTAAGGGTGCTCTAACGACCTAGGCAGATATTCTTTTTCTAGGTTAAAGCAGAAACAACAGGAATTTGATCAGGATTCATGCCATTCAATCATTCTCCATACCCAGATGAATGGGAGAACTACTCAATGGAGAAAGAAGCAAAAGCAGATTCAGATGCGGAAACCATACTGTGAAGGATGGATTTCTGCTCCTGGTTGTCGATCGGCACTCCTCCAAGCTCAAGCCGGGCTCCAATGGTGATGAAGATCAAACTAGGGCACTTGGGAACTCTTGTTCGTCGCTTTCTCTCTCTAGGAATCGCTCTGTCTCTCTAAAACTCGGATCCCCCTCTCTTTTGGCTGAAATCTGCCTAAAAGGGCATCACTGGGCAAAACACGGTCGAGGGCACGACCGTGCTTTGCTCCAGCCCGCCCGTGCCCTTTGCCACGTGTTAAAAACACGGCCAAACTTTGAGAAAAACACGGTCGTGCCTAATGTTGGACACGGCCATGCTTTGATTTAGGCGTGCCCGTTCTTTGGCTCCAGCTCGACCGAATGACTTCCGAATGCCCCAAAACTCGTGCTTAGCATTTCCTTTGACGTCTGGGACCTGAAATATGACAAAGTAGCACAACCCGGCGTAAAATAGGCAAAAAATACACGACTATGCCCCACAAACGGATAAGAACTAGGGGTGCAAACATGTGCAATTACATTGTTATCAAATTCCCCCACACTTAACTGTTTGCTTGTCCCCAAGCAAACCAAGTCAGACCCAAGGTAAGCTCAAAACGTTTCAATCAAGCAGGCTTTAAGGCATATCATATCGGCACAAAACACGTGGATCATAATGGCTTTCGATCATTAACACATGGGCAACTCCAACGACAACCTAGACAACCACCACAGATGACATTCGAATGCAGTAAAGTCGAGCAAAGGAAGAGTTTCCCTTCTGTTCATCAACCAACATAGACTTTACCCAACCACTTATTCAATCACTTCATGCATAAATCTCAAGATATCAGAATTAAGACCGAGCAATCTAGGTCCTCACCGGGATAAAGAGTATAGAGAATATGAGAAAATGAATCGCTCACTCTCGACCAGTGGGGTAAGGACAATTTGATGCAAAAAATGCGCATGCTTATTCTCTCAATCCCTAACGTCTCTTCACCATGAAGGCAGCCTCTAAATGCTAGAGTTCACATATGAGGTGTCACCACTAACTAATCCGGAGGTCTTAGACACAGGTTCAGATGGCTGGCTAGGGTATTGGACATGGGGAGAAGGCCTTTTAGGTGGTGGAAGTATTCATAGCACAAGGTTCCACATTTACACCCAACAAACTCACAATCAATCAAACCAGTAACTTTCTTTCTGCTATTCTGCATTACTCTAGAGCGAAGGAGGTCACATAAATGTTAGTATTTCTAAGCCAGACTGCTAAGAAACACTACTTAATTGACACTATTAAGATTTTTGGTGGTGGCTCTCTTTTGCTTTCATTTTTTTCTTTTTTTTTCTTTCATTTTTTTTCATTTCTTAAGAGAAACGCCACCTCTGCACATTTTCAAATACCTGCCAACTTCTTAAGAACTACCTCCAACCCTCACATTATATTTAGCAGAAACAGCAGAGAACATGTAAAAACCACTCTGAGGAACCTTCTAAGAGATGCAAAAGGGTGATTTTTCATATTGACCGAAAGAAAGGAGAACACACGGATCAAAGGGCAGACTAGGGGGTATGACACACCAGGACAGTCAATTTGGTCGTGGGCTAATCCTATGCCTCCATCATCTTAGCTAATGACAACGTGAATGCTACATATCATGGAAGAGGGAACTATCGCACAAGAAAGAAACGAGCAGGCTCAAATCTCACATGGCTACCTATATGCTCTATCTTTCTTTCTGATTCCTTGAACTAGATGCATAAATGACTGTCAAAAGCAAGTGTTCAATCCAAGTCACCGTTGGTAAGCAAATAGTTGAAAAACTGAACCCCTACACAGTTCTACTGCACATCTCAGTCATCATAATAAGATGTCTTAGTCACACTCAAGTTGTCATGCATCAAGTCAAAAGCCATTCAATTCACTAATCACATCCACAGTGCCAATACGATCAAACATCAAGCAAACAGCAGTGCTTGGAGCCCTCAAATCTCGAGATTTGGACAGCGGACTAGGCTCCAAGCACACATATATACGTTCCAATTAATACAAAGAACCCCCCACACTTAAATGCGTCAGTGTCCTTAATGGAGCAGAGGGAAGGGGAACGATGTTACCTGGAAGTGAGATCAGGAACGGGGACTGGGAGGCAGACCAGTCAAGAGCAGGGGACTGAAAGGGTAACCAGTCCAAGGCACAGAGCTAAAGTCAACAAAAGACACACACTGGGTGAAAGAACCGGAGTTCCAAGTCTACAATCCAAGATAAAAAACAAAACGAAACGAAACAACAAAAACATGGAGTCTCAGTCTGGAACACAAATGAGGCACAAAACCAGCCACTCGCCACTAGAATGCATCACCACCATCGCCGGTGGGTGGAGGGTACTCGTCCTCATACCCCAGGGACTACACGAAGGTGTAGTGGACTACGTTCGGGTCCAAGCCCAGGTATGACATGATGTAGTGCTGGCCTGACATAAGACGACGCCCGCGGTCCCGCTCACGATCGAGGCGGGTGTGAATGCGCTCCTGGCCGGCCAGGATGCGCTCGTTCTACTGAGCAATGACCGCCAACTAGTTAGAAATGGGCACCACGGGAGTAGGAGACCCGGGAGCCGGAGACCTGGGAGCAGTGGAGGGGCTCGCAGGAGCCTGGCCACGACGAACAGTACGGCGGGGAACCCGGCGTCCCCTAGCTGCGCTCGACTCTGGCTGGTTGCCCTTTGCAGGTAGAGGTGGATGAAGGAGGCCCACAATCCAGTGCACACGCCCTTGGCGAGCAACCAGATGCTGGTGGCGGAGGACGGCCTCGCTGAACGGGGTTGGTCCTCGGACCATGGTCATCCCAGTGAAGTCGACCCCGTAGTAGCGGGCCAAGGCGGTGATCACCGGGCCACAAACAAGGTCGCGATCCTGGCTAGTGGAGGCTTTGGTGAACGTCCGGGAGAGCACAGAGCCCAGCTCAATGGTGTCCTCAGAGCGACCCATCGCATGCATGAAGAACAGTGTCCTGAGTGTGACCCGGTTGGACGAGCCTCGGCTGGGTGTGTAGGACTAGGTGAGCATATGGTTGAGGATCCGCCACTCCGGACGGAGGAGAGTGGCCCGCGTCTGGCTGGCAATGTACTGCTCATCCACATGGTTCGGATGGTAAATTCACTGGAAGTAAGACTGGGAAGCAAAGTCGGTGGGATCAGTGATGTCCAAGTGCAGGGGCCGGTCGTTGGAGTGCGGGGAGTTGACCCGAAGTGCAGAGGCCAACTCCGGTAACTGACGGAGTGCGCCACCCCGCCGAGCGTGAACTGAACCGCATCAGAATGGTCGGCGGACACCTTTGAGGAGTGGCGGAAGGATGCATAGAACTCCCAGACGAGCTCCTGGTAGGTCGGCTCGGCGAGGCAAAGAAGGCGCCGCCAACCATAGGGGCGAACAACGGCCTCCATCTGCGGCCTGACATGAAGCGCCTCGAACACCTCAAAATCGAGATGCAGGTGCTCGGAGATAGTGCGGTTACGGATGGTCCGCAGCAGATGGCGTTGGGTGATGCTCAATTGGTCGAGTTAGTCTTCCATGATCCTGCAAGGCACAAGGATGTACAAATCGCACACAAGCGAACAGGGTCAATGCTTGGCAAAAACCATATCGGGAGCCCTCATATCGAAAGATATGGACAGTGGACTATACTCCCGGTGAAACAAGCATACCCATCACACGAGAATCACACAACTTAACACACCGGCGACCCTCAAATCGAGCGATTTGGACAGTGGACTAGGCCCCCGGTGAAACAAACACCAAATCCATACCAAATAAGCACCAATCGATCCACCACACAAGCCCGCATACAATGCCAACATGCAAATGGTAGGCCGAATAACTGAAATCCCGAGACAAAAATATAACACGCAAAGAGCGCCAGCGGCCTACCAAATCATTCCCAAATCATGCCACAATCACAAATTCTTCACCTAACTCTACGTATCGATTCTCCAAAAATAAAATAAAAGGCAATGAAAACACACCTGGAGACGCAAGTAGATACCGCAAGAGAGGTGAAGAAAGTGGAAGAAAACACCCCAAGTCACCGGAAAACACACCGCAGACTCATCGTAGAACTCGCCGCCTGCGACCCAATCTCGGCCAAACAAGCCCAAACCTTTGAGGATTGTGCTCCTCGATGCCAGGAGCGTGGGGGCGGTCGCGGTTTGTGATTTGGAGGTCGGGAGAGGGAATTATGGCCGAAAAATCGAAGGAGAAGAGGGAAAACCCGAAATTCCGGCGAGGGGGGCGGTGGAAGTTTGAAAAAAATGGTTTTGGGGGGAGAGAGGGGCTGAAAATCGACTTTTATAGGGGGGAGGTCAAAACACGGGCGGGTTGGAACACGGCCGTGTTCGGCGTGCTCCGCGCCCGTGTTTTTACTGCCGCGGGCGTGTCTCCCCCCTTGAAAACACGGGTGGGTTGGGACCAAAACACGACCGTGTTTTGGAACCCCAGCGCCCGTGTTTTTACTGCCGCGAGCAATTCTGGCCAGAAAGCTAAACAAGGGCGGGCAGGAGGGAAAACACGGTCGTGTTTACAACCCCTGGCGCCCGTGTTTTCACTGCCGAGCCCAATCTGCAATTTTTCAAAAATCCAATTTCAAACCACCAAAACTCATTCGTGCCCCGGCTCTACAAATTACCCAATCACATATTAAAACAAACCGCCCGAGGCACAAAATACTTTCCAGACAGACTCAAAGATTCAAGAACCAACAAAAATAAAATGATAAAGCGTAGAAATGCAAACCGTGGTGGGGTTGCCTCCCCACAAGCGCTTCTTTACCGTCTTTTAGCTAGACGCCCATGGACGAACTAAGGGTCCGCGAAGCCCACTGCCAACTCCGCACGTTCGACCTCGCCTCTCAAGTAGAGCTTGAGACGATGGCCATTCACTTTAAATGGTTCAGTCTGCGGGTTGGCAATTTCGATCATGCCATACGGGAACACCTATGTGACCGTGTACGGTCCAGACCACCGGGAACAGAGTTTTCCGGGAAAGAGCTTCAGGCGAGAGTTATAAAGGAGAACTCGATCACCAACCTGGAACTCTTTCGGACCCCACAACCGTGCGTCGTGCAGGCACTTAGTGCGCTCCTTGTGCAGCTTGGTGTTCTCATAGGCGTGATAACGCCACTCCTCTAGCCCAGCATCTGCATTTTGCGCTCAACACCTGCAACACTAACATCCAAGTTTAGCAGCTTAAGGGCCCAGATGGCCTTGTGCTCTAGCTCCACGGGCAAATGGCAGGCCTTTCCATAGACAAGCCGGTACGGTGAAGTACCAATGGGCGTCTTGTAGGCATCCCATAGAGCATCATCGAGCTTTATGGACCAATCCTTGCGGGATTGATTCACCGTCTTCTCCAGGATATGCTTGAGCTCCCAGCTCGTCAGTTTGGCCTGGCCACTTGTTTGAGGGTGGTAGGCCACGGACACCTTATAAGTTACACCATAGCGAGACAACAACTTATCGAACTAGCCCTGGAAATGGGTGCCTCGGTCGCTTATGATGGCTCTAGGTGTCCCGAACCGGGAGAATAGATGCTTCAGAAAACCACAAACACGTCTAGCATCATTAGTGGGCAAAGCTTGCGCCTCAGCCCACCTAGAGACGTAGTCAACAGCAACAAGGATATAGGTATTACCAAAAGATGGAGGGAAGGGTCCCATGAAGTCGATACCCCAGACATCAAAAATCTCACAAGTTATAAACACATTCTGGGGCATCTCATCACGGGTAGAGATGTTACCTGACCTCTGGCATCGGTCGCACCTGCGTGCAAAGGTGTCTGCGTCCTTGAAGAGCGTGGGCCAGTAGAAGCCCGACTGTAGCACCTTCCTCGCTGTGCGGTTTGCTCCGTGGTGACCGCGAGTAGGTCCTTCATGACAGTGAGATAGAATTCCCTCCATCTCACTCTCCATAACACAACGACGGATTATCCCGTCGGCTCCGATCCTGAAGAGATGAGGGTCATCCCAGAAGTAGTGCTTCAGGTCGGAGAAAAATTTTCTCTTCGCGTGGGTTGTCATCCCCTTGGGCAGCTGCTGGCCCACCAGATAGTTCGCAAAATCAGAATACCAGAGGGTGACACTCTCCCCGAGGCACATCATCATCGGTCTCTCATCTGGGAAGGAGTCGTTGATCTCCTCCTCGAGGTTGTCCGCAGGGGGTGCGTCCAACAGGGAGAGGTGATCGGCTACAACATTCTCCGCTCCCTTCTTGTCCCGAATCTCAATGTCAAACTCATGCAACAGTAAGATCCATCGTATGAGCTTAGGCTTGGCATCGGCCTTGCTCATCAGGTATCGAATCGCGGAGTGATCTGTATACACGGTCACATGGGACAAGACCAAATAAGGACGAAATTTATCGAAGGCAAACACCACCGCGAGCAGCTCCTTCTCCGTGGTGGTGTAGTTCTCCTAGGATTAATCAATGCAGACACGGTACCCAGTCACTGTGCGCATCGGGATCAGCTCATTCTTCTCATTAGGCACCACAGTCATCCCACTCTTTTTGGGTACCATCTAGGTGGGACTGACCCACTCGCTGTCGGAAATGGCGAAGATGATCCCCGCGTCCAGCAGCTTCACGATCTCTGCCCGAAGCACAGCCTCCAGGTTCGGTGTCAGTCTTCTCTGCGGCTGTCTCACTGGCCGCATCTCATCCTCCATCAGCATCTAGTGGGAGCAGAAGGAAGGGCTGATCCCTCGGATATCTGTGATCTTCCACGCTAGAGCACGCTCGTGCTGCTTCAATAGAAATGCATACTCCAAGTGAGGAGGGAGGGGCTTAAGCTCCAGCTCTGGTGGTTCCTCCAAGGAGGTAGTGATGCGGGTGAGGATGAGATCGGTTTGAACAGCCGGTCGCCCTCCAGGGATGTGCCACTCTCCAGCTCGACCAACTGCTCCGCCAGCTGTGGCTCCTGCGATTTCTGCTCACCTAGCAAAATACAACGCTTAAGAGCATCGTCAATACCCGCGTCTCAAAATCAGCAAGCACATCACAGTAATCTATGCCATCATGCAAATGAGAGTGTTTCCCATTCTTAGACACAGAAAAAGTAGCATGTTCATCACCAGTAGGCAGAATCAATTTACCACTATGCACATCAATAAGCGCCTTGGCGGTGGCGAGAAACGGTCTACCCAAAATCAAAGGTACATCCACATCCTCATTTATATCCAAAATAACAAAGTCAACAGGATATGTGAATGCACCCACATTAACAAGCAAATCATCAATGATACCCCTAGGATGCACGATGGAACGATCAGCTAACTGAATGCTCATCCTAGTAGCTCTAGGTTCACCTAGGTCTAGCTTTTTAAACAATTTGCAGGGCATGACATTTATGCTAGCGCCTAGGTCCGCCAAGGACTTTCCTACATGCATGCTGCCAATAACAAGAGGGATAGTAAAACTCCCTAGGTCTTTATGCTTCTCGGGCAGCTTGTTCTGCAGGATAGCAGAACACTCCTCGCTCAGCATCACTGTCGAAAGATCCCCAAGTTTCTTCTTGTTGGTGAGGAGGTCCTTCATGAACTTGGCGTACTTGGGCATCTTCGATAATGCCTCCACGAACGGCATGCTAATGTTGACCTGCTTCAACATTGCTATGAATTTGGCAAACTCAGTATCCAGCCTGTCTTTATGTAGGCGAGTGGGGATAGGAAGCTGGGGTACATGCTCCTTAACCATTGGCTGTGGCTTGGGAGCGGGTGCTTCTTTGTCTCCCCCCACTTCTGCATTATCAGCTGGAAGTGTTCAAGCAGGTAGTGGCTCATCTTGGCTGGGCTGGGCAGGAGCAGCAGATGTGGTCTTGCCACTCCTGGTAGTGATGGCATCAAGCTGCTGGTGCTGGTGAGGCTCACGCGGATTCGGAATAGTGGTGGCAGGTAGAGTCCCCGGTGCCCTGGTAGTATTTTGGCGACCCATGCTACCCATCTGGTTCTGCAAATCTTTCAAAATGACACCTTGGTTCCTCTGACCTGCCTCCAGTGAGGCTATGCTCTGCTGGGTGGTAGTCATGAATGCCGCTAGAATGTTTTTCAGCTCCGTTATCTGATTATCTGGAGCCTTCGCTGCTGCTGGCTCGGCAAACTGACGTTGGGGCTGCTGGAATGGTTGCCCTTGCCTAGGCTGGTAGGGCTGCTGCTGTGGGCCTGGCCCCTGTCGAGCCTGGAAGGGCTGCCTCTGATGAAACCCACCAGCTGGTGCTGGGAAACCAGGTGGTTTAGTGGTGTTGCTATTCCAAGAGAAATTGGGATGCTGGCGCCACCCCTCATTATATGTATTGCTGTAGGGGTCAAAGCACCGAGCATTGGCGATGAAGTCCAACTGCTCTTGGGGAGTAGTTGAGTCTCGCATAGCCTGGCAGTCTTCCACCGGATGATTTGAGCTCTCACACCACTGACATTGAGCTACTGGAGGTGTAGCCAAACCTCTGCGCGGAATAAGACTGTTGGGCTGCTTTAATGTCTGCACTAACTCGCCACCTGCTGCTCGAGCCCGGACCTGGCCTCCATGGCGTGCACACCACGGTCCCGGGAATTTCTGCCTCTACTGCTCTGCCCCTAGGAATGATCTCTAGCAGCCAAGGTACTGATCATATGGTTCAGTTCGGGTGGAGTCTTAGTAAGAATATCCCCTCCTGGGCATAGAGACTCAATCACCCTCTGGCTTTCCGGAGAGAGGGCACTGTAGAAGTTCCCCATTGTGAATGCATCACTGAAGCCATGATGGGGACACTGCCAGAAATATCCCATGTATCGCTCCCATGCATCACGAAGTGACTCATCGGCGGAAGTGAGTGATCTCCCGCTGGATCTCTGTGGTCTTCGATGCTGGGTAGTACCTGTGCACGAACTTGTCAGCCAGATCATCCCAAGAAGTGATGGACAATGGGGGCTGGGTCTCCAACCACCTCTTAGCATTCCCCGCCAGAGAATGGGGGAAGAGGTGAAGGCGGATTGCGTCATCAGGGACACCGTTCAGCTTGAACCCGTTCGTCAGCTGCATAAAACGGGAAAGATGCACCCTTGCCTCCTCATCCTTCAAGCCATGGAACTGGATAGATGATTTAATGAGTTGAATCCAGCATGGCTTGATCTCAAAGTTGTTCGCTGGAAGAGGCGGGTAGAGGATGACCGGGTGGATGTCAGCAATCCGTGGAGTGTAGTAGTACTCCAAGGTGGGACCCGACGGCGGTGGATGATGATGAACCCCATCTGCCTGGGGTATGGGGTTGTTCCCCAAGACTTGATTCACCGGGGGAGCCTGGTGAGGATTCCCCTGGTGTGGATTGTAATCTCCTTCCATCTCGTACTCGTCCTCGGACTCGCTGCTCAAATGGCCGTCTATGCGCTCCTCGGTAGCAGTCTAGCTCGATGTTATCTCTTGAGTTGGCGACATGTGCGTTCAATCTCTGGATTCAACGGCAGTAAACCTCCCGACTGGCTACGGGTCATGCACTACCTGCATACACTCAAGCAAACAAACCCGTGAAGGCACAAGTGGGAAAGAACAAACAGTCGATGCGAAAACGAAAATGCTAAAGTAACAGAAATCACTTTTCTTCAACAACCTAGCCGTCCCAGGCAACGGCGCCAAAAACTTGACTCACTCCTACTGTCACTCTAGAAAATGGCCAAGTGTAACCACTTCCTAAAGCGTAGTATAGCGGGTTTGGGTTTTAATGTCAACCCGGGTCCTAGATGTGATGACTACTCAGTGAAGTCTTATTATCTAGCGGTAAAACTTAAGTGCAGGTTCAAACAAACAAAAACACAAGGCAAGTTAAACGGTTTTTTCAAGTCGAGAGAGGTCACCCGGATATGGTTCCCCCTAGACTGCAGTTAAGCCGGATTGCAATTACCAAGTTCAATTTCTATGATAGTTATACTGTGGAAGGTTCTTAAATAGTCTGAAGTCTCGACTAAAGGTCTCCAGACCCTCTCAATCTGAGTCTCCAGCGGGCGACTAACCTCCAGCGGAGTAAACAGATTGAGGCCCTAACGAACAAAACCTCCACTACCGAAGTAAATTCGGTTCAAAGTAGTGAATTGGCTCCTCGACTAAAGTCTCCAATTCACTACCTTCAATTAAGGATGCTCTATCAACCTAGGCAGATATTCTCTTTCTAGGTTAAAGGAGAAACAACAGGAATTTGATCAGGATTCATGGCATTCAATCATTCAAACCTCAATTGAATATAATCAAATCATCGAATCTGTTCTTGGGTTCATACAATCAGACATAACACACAAATATAGGGTTCTCCATACCTAGATGAATGGGAGAACTACTCCATGGAAAAAGAAGCAAAAGCAGATTCAGATGCGGAAACCAAACTATGAAGGATGGATTTCTGCTCTTGGTTGTCGATCGGCACTCCTCCAAGCTCAAGCCGGGCTGCAATGGTGATGAAGATCAAGCTAGGGCACTTAGGAACTCTTGTTCGTCGCTTTCTCTCTCTAGGAATCGCTCTGTCTCTCTAAAACTCGGATCCCCCTCTCTTTTGGCTGAAATCTGCCTAAAAGGGCATCACTGGGCAAAACACGGTCGAGGGCACGGCCGTGCTTTGCTCCATCCCACCCGTGCCCTTTGCCAAGTGTTAAAAACACGGCCAGACTATGGGAAAAACACGGTCGTGCCTAATGTTGGACACGGCCGTGTTTTGGGTCAGCCCCACCCGTGTTTTGGGCCAGTGCAGGACAAACGTGGATGAAGCCTCGGTAGCAAAAACACGGTCCAGGAACACGGCCATGCTTTGATTTAGGCGTGCCCGTGCTTTGGCTCCAGCTCGACCGAATGACTTCTGAATGCCCCGAAACTCGTGCTTAGCCTTTCCTTTGACATCTGGGACCTGAAATATGACAAAGTAGCACAACCCGGCGTAAAATAGGCAAAAAATACACGACTATGCCCCACAAATGGATAAGAACTAGGGGGTGCAAACATGTGCAATTACATCGTTATCAAGAGGCCACCATCACGCTAAAGGATGTCGCCATCCTAACCCATCTGCCCCTCGACGACAAACCGGTGTGCGTGAGTGATCATCCCCCCTAGGATTGTGACGGTATGCCCGGTTGAGTTCATTTCATCCACAGTGTTTTGGGAGTGAAAGTACCAGTGAAGGGGTGCGTTGATGCGACCGATCGCATGCCACCAATGAGGAAACACCAAGTCTCAATTACTTGGTTGAAGAAGTATTTTAGAGACCATTACGAGAGTCATCCCCTAACCGAGGAAAGTCCGGAGGATGAGAAGGAGAGATATGCTCGGGTCTATCTCATAGGCATGATCGGAGGAGTGTTCTTCTCCAAAAAATCAAGCAATCTCCTTAGTTGTGGATGGCTTAGGATCATCCTCGGTAGTTGGGAAGAGATGGGGGAGTATAGCTGGGCATCCGCTTGCCTAGCTAATATCTACCACAACTTGTGCAATGCCTCTCTAAAAGCTGTGAGTGAGGTCGGCGGCGCAATGTTCATCGTCCAATTTTGGGCTTGGGAGCATATGCCATGGATTGCACCGGTACAACGTCCCGACAGGGATTGGCCAATCGATCATCCCCTAAGAGGGGAAGCTTATGGTACAAGGTAAACTTCTCATACCCCATCATGTTTTATCATAACACATTTTCCCTCATCAGCAGTGGCCTCTTACTCCTCACCGTATGAGCGTGGATGTCCCCCGCTCGACCCCAGAAGTGTCGATTCCCCGCCGACACAGCACCGACGAGCGCCAAACTACCTCGGCCCGAGTTCGAAACTTGCCACCGCAACCACCTGTTGTTACTCCCGTCGGTCGTCGTACAAGGAGCAAGAAAACCGTGGGTTCCGGTGAAGCTCGTGGACTTCCTTGAGTTATATTTTGAGTTGAGTTTAATTTCTATGTACATGGAACTATTCCTATTCTCTTAGTTTATCGAATTGATTGTTGTTTCAATTTGGTTTTTATTTCAATGAACAAAGAACTATTCATATTATCTTAGTTTATTTAATTGAGTGTTGTTTCAATTTGGTTTTATTTCTATCACCTTGGAACTATTCCTTTTATCTTGATATAATCCCAATTCGTTCAATCAACAATACGGCCAAGTTCCCAAGCTAATCCCTCGTTCCCTTCGCCAAAGAACGATAAAAGAAACAATACACAATACACATTTCGTTCAATCAACAATACACAATTACTTGCAAAGTAAGAGTCTCAACTAGCTTGAAAAAAAATGATAAAAGCAAACTATGTCGCATTAGCTGAGTCTGGCACATCAGCACCCGGATTTTGCGGACCAATCGGTCCTGGACACCTTCATTTGTCATGTCCTGGAACTTTGCATATTGAACATCGTCTTGGGCTTCGTGGTGGTCTTCCACTTTGATCCATTTCATTATGAATTCTCTTTTTCCTAGGGCGACCCGGTTCACGCCTCTGTTCGAACGGCAGGATGATCAATTTCCCTTCGTACAGCAGCCAATAAACTTCATCAGGCAATGCACGGAAACTGCGTCCATAGGTGTTTTTGAGTGAGTCGATATTGAAGAATGGACTAACGAAGTGACGGGGGTCTTTGCTCCTGTTTTTAATTACGGCCATTGCATGAGAACAAGGCCACCCTCTCCCCTGATACTTCTGGCATGAGCACTCACCAAATTTTGTCCTGCAATTGACCAAAACTTCATGTCGGTGGCCCCCCGTCTACCATCATCCCGATGTTCGGTCGTCACGCTATACTCGCCATTTGCCCGATTCATAACGGTTACACTATGTCGACTGCTCTTGCGATTGTCATTCTCCATTACTTCCATGACTTTATAGGCATGGACCTTTCCCTGTGCCTCGTTCGTCCTTGTCCAGTGGAGTCGGTTGACGAACCATGCATTCGTTTTCCAAAAAGTCATCTCCACAATGGCAGAGATTGGCAGTGCACGAACGACCTTGTAGACAGAGTTGATACTCTCACCTGAGTTCGTTGTGGCAATACCCCATCTTGTCCCTCCATCTTTATGAAATGTCCACATGGATAGGTCGTGTCCATCAAGCCACTGTGCCCCTTCAGGGCATAACTCGCGCAACTTCTGCATCTTCTCCAGAAATTTTTTCTCTTGATAGGCAACCGCTGAGGAAGACACAGAAAAGTAGTAACAATGTCAATTTTTGGCAGTTTAGTACAATTCGAACAACCGGGAGGTACTCTTGTTAGACTCTTAGGAGAGGTATACATCTCCTTAGAAACACAGCCTGTTTGACAGAAAAAGGGGGGATCCGAAGATCGCTTAAAACTCGATTTTCCCAGGAAATGGGAGGATCATGATAATCTCTTAAAACCCCATTTCCTTAGGCATGCATCACTTTAGAAAGAGTCTAACAAGTGCACCACTCTCCTGATTACAAGATATTGTTAGCTGATAAAATTATACGGCTAATTACAAACTTACCAATCCACCACAAATTATCAGCAAGCTTCTTCCGCTTGAAATGATGGTTCCTGTTGCTCTTAAAGTGTCGTATGCACCACCTTTGGGATCACTTCCAGGCTGGATCTAAACCTAAGATGGCAGCTAATGCCGACGTGCAATTCAGAGATTATTGTCAGGTTCGTCCTCCTAGTGACGTGGAGCTGAATTTGCTGGAAAAACCATCCATAGCTATCAGCATTCTCTCCCTCAACGATGGCAAAGGCTAAAGGATAGACTTGTCTGTTTGCATCCGCCCCACTGGCAAGCAGGAGAGTGCCCTTGTACTTGCCGGTAAGGAATGTACCATCCACTTGGATGACAGGGACACAGAAGCCAAAACCATCAATAGATGGCTTGAATGCCCAAAAAATTCGTCTAAAATGGCGCTTGTTACCTGGCTCTGGGGGTTGTATCTCTTCATCTTGGTATCGAGGGGAGAAAACCGTGACAGGGTTAGACGCCTCCAATGCCAAAATTAACTTGGGAAGGAATGCATAATGATTCTTCCCAATCACCAAAGACGGCGGCCAGAGCTTTCTGCTTTCCATGCCACGCCTTCTTATAGTTAATCATATAACCATAACGACTTGCAATGTCAGCGATTATGACTTTCACCTTCAGGTCTAGATCTTGCCCAATTAGATGCTTGATAGCCGCAGCAACCACCCTGGATTTCAACTATCGATGGCCTTGGGAAGTTATGGATGACACACATGTGTGTGTGTTCACCGCACGGGATATGACCCAGTGGCCGTGTCTCTTGCTGTTGATGGCCCGAATCCTAACATTGCACCCCTCGTGATGATTACGGCATCTGACTATGAGCCTTTTAGTGTTGGAATGAGTTGTATGCCATTCAAAATGTCGAGTCATTGCTTCTGTCTCAATGGCGTGCCACACCTCCTTCTTCGAGCCAAATTGTTGGCCCTTCATAAACCCAGTGAGTGGACCCCATATTGGGACCTCTGGCGTCTCCATGTCGCTGTCGACCATCCAATTGTCGTCTGGAATGTGATTGTAGTAGGGTACTGGTACACGGTCACGAGCCACCTCATCATCATTAGCTGAGTCTGACTCTGGTCCTGAATCATCAGCACCTTCAAGAGGGTCAGAGCTGTCTGCACTGACGTTGTTCTCTCCTTCTTCATCGGAGGGGTCACTGACTAGTGCTGGCAGGGCATCCTCCATCTGATCCAGCTCATGAAAGGCACCTTCATCAGCTCCATAATGGTAGTTGTGAAAACTACCGCTGCATGAGTGGAAGTTGTACTGAGGTTGGTTGGGGAGGTCCGGTTGAACTTCTTCTTGGTATGACGGGAAAGATTGATGATGACCTTCACCTTGCTCTTGGTACTGAAAATATGAATGAGGATCATGGTAACTTTGGTAGGGATGATCGCCATATAATTCACCTCCACCATGGATACTAGATGTTTGACCGTGTCCAGAATGACCTCCAACACCTACGACCAGCTCGGTGTAAACGAACATCTCGGCTTTGGAAAGATTGTTGGACCTCATGAATTCGAGCATGGCATCTACCTCATCCTGAGTGGTTATTAGATATTCCTCATGCCACAATGACCTACTTTCTCTGTTTGGATATCGGTACACCATACGATCAACTCTTCTCGTGCCATCCATGGAAGTAACGTTAGTGCACATTTTGATGGAGGTCTTCAAGCAGCGGTCTGGTAGCGACCTTTATCTTCTGAAAATTGCCACCGACGTAGGTGACTCCCTTTCCGGTCTCTTCCGTGTAACCATTCCACCGTAAGCCAAGCGTGAACTTTTGGAATGCCATCTGCGATAAAACCGTAGTTCAGTTAATATCATAAAAATCAAAAATAAAAAATAACTATAAAAAGTAATACTAAATAAACTTACGAGTTAACGTTAATCGCAAAACTACTAAAGAAATATAAAGCTACAACAGAAAATTGAAAAGGGAGAAGGAGAGGTGTGAAGAGAAGTGGTTTTCCGGGAGGCCTTTTATAGGCAAAATCACTGATGAAAATTGACCAAAACCGCACCTCCAAGGTGCGGTTTGTATGGCAAAATCGCACCTTGGGGGTGCGGTATTGTTTGGGAGAAACAAACCGCACCTTCATGATGCGATTTTGATAGGTCAGGCCAAAATCGCACCTCGGCCAAGCGGTTTTTGTAGGTCAGACCTAAAACCGCTTGGCCAAGATGCGGTTTTGGTCCAGGAATATGGAACGCACCTTAGAGGTGCAGTTTATGTGTAAAACGGTGCGGTTTAAATATAAAACGCACCTCTAAGGTGCGGTCCATTAAAAAGGGTGCTATTAGTGTAAATATTTCGGATGGGTGTTATTTTTGTAATTTTTTTTAAAGGTGCTATTTCTTGAAAAATCCCTACATTCTAGATGTTAGGATTGTTATCGCAAGGAGTATCAAATAAGATAATTTACCCCTTGATATTGGAAATCCCTGAAATCAACTCAAAAATTGATTGAGGGATCGGGCCGTTGGGCCTTTAAACCCCGGATCCAACCCCAAGGGAACACAATCCGTAAGAAAAGTTGCATTGCCAGCCCACTAGAGGTGGGACCCGCCACTGTCCAATCCCGGAGTATATAAGGGCTAGCTTGTAATGGTGATGATTGTTTGCTTAAGCTTCCATTCAAAAATTTAAAATCATTGTGAGCAACTTCTCACAAATTGTGTTGTGAGCATAATAATGGGTTAATTGTTATTGCAGCGATAAATGAGTCAAAGAAATTATGAAAAAAAAGGAAGTAATAAGTGTGGTATTTTAACCCAATCGTTTTATTAGGGAACAAATCTTTTGCAGAAGTACCGTGGCTCAATTAAACAGCATCAAATCTACGGATGATATATATAAAAAAACAATTTCAGTCATTAACACATTGGCAAATCTGGTTGCGGCAGTGGATGTGGCCATCGATGCAAACCAGAATGCTCCCTGCATTAGCACAATCAGCTTCCTTTTTGCAGCTGATCAGACTCGTCTGACCTTCCTCTACAGCCTCCCCGCCTTCCGACAACCGGATCGCATTCGCCGCCGGCAAAGTCACCATCTGGAAACCTGCTCCAGAAAATTATTCCCTCCCAATCAGCTTGATAATTTTTTTTCCGTAACAAAATCATAATTTAGAATGAGAACTAGTTATAAACTGTAACAACTTCTCATAATTGGGAGTTTGTAGCCCCTACTAGACTACACGAGTAAACTCCACCACCGCTAATTGTATACGTACCTAGGAGGAACAGACAGAAGAAGGCCTTAATGAGAGAGGAAGTCTGCATGTCTTTGATCTTTTGATGTTTCTGGCTATACTGTTATACGTTGGGGGCAGTGATGGAGGTATGAATTAGATCGATGGAATAGGGCTGGGCTGATTGAAACAATCACATGCCGATAGAAATATATATAGTCCTCTCCTCTGTATTATGTAATTGGCGCGCTCTCATTTCTTCCCCTTGAATGGCGTCATCGGGTATAAGATGGAAAGTGATTACTGCAATGGTAATTATTTCTTTCCTTGGATGCTAAATAATTTACAGTTATTATTTCTCAAGATCAATATTTGGATTTTGGAAGGTGTTATTTGCATGCCATAAAATAGCGTTTTAAAGGGTATGAGTTGAGTGAGCAAATAATGGGTGGCTTGACGTTTTTTATAAAACTATACTGTTTTTTGTAGTTCTTGAAAATTGAAATGGATGTATATCTTGTACATGGACATTTGGTATAAAGATTGGAAGATTCTTTCCTTTTCTATGAATTATCATACTCATTTTTGCTACAAGTAAAAGAGGAAAAAGATAACTCATTCTACTATATTGAGATTTGAGGGAGCGGTTACGGTGTATTACTACATTTTTACTACAAGTAAAAGAGGAAAAAGATAACTCGTTCTATTATATCGAGGGAGCGGTTACGGTGATTACTAGGCTACTAAGGGTAGGAATCGTATTATGGTGCTTATTGATTTGGTACTAATGCTATGTTTTATTGGTCGTGTTTACATTGATATTGGTGTATATCTGTTATGATGAATTGATATTCAATATTGAAATTGAGTTGGATGCGGAGTATCTCCATAATAGTTGTAGGATGTGCATGGTTTGATATTGGTTCAGTATCAGTAGCATTTAAATGAATTTTTTTGCATGTCACTAAAACGAGGTTGCGATACCCAGATGCACCAGCGTCGACCCCCGACGGGGGAAGCTTCGATCTTGAACCAACGGATGAGCTCGCCGGCGAAGGGATGCGATTTGCGAAGCGTTGGCGAAGCTCTGAGCCTCTGAGTCTCTGACTGTGCAGTTGCGCTGCAGCCTGCAGGGTAGGAACTAGGGTTTCGGTTTTTGGGTTCTCTATCGGGTTTCGGTTTTATGAACCGAAACCGACATGTGCATCCTCGGGTCGAAACCGGAAAACCGAACCCACAGACAATTGATGGCGGTTCGGGTTCGGGTTAAACCAAAAACCCGAAACCGTTTTGACAGCCCTAGTCGTGAGGTTTACTGCCGTTGAATCCAGAGATTGACCGCAACTGTCGCCAGCTCAGGAGACAACAGCGAGCTAGACTGGCTACGGAAGAGCGCATAGACGACCACCTGAGTAGCGATTCTGAAGAAGAGCACGGGATGGACGGAGAGTACAATCAACACCAGGGGAATCCTCAGCAGGCTCCCCCGGTGAATCAAGTCCTGGGGAACAACCCCATAACCCAGGATCATGGGGTTCATCATCCACCGCCGCCGGGTCCCACCTTGGAGTACTACTACACTCCTCGGATTGCTGACATCCGCCCGGTCATCATCTACCCGCCTATTCCAGCAAACAACTTCGAGATCAAGCCATGCTGGATTCAGCTCATTACATCTTCTATCCAGTTCCATTGCTTGAAGGATGAGGAGGCCAGGGTGCATCTTTCCCATTTTCTGCAGCTGACGAACGGGTTCAAGCTGAATGGTGTCCCTGATGATGCAATCCGCCTTCATCTCTTCCCCCATTCTCTGGCGGGGAATGCTAAGAGGTGGTTGGAGACCCAGCCCCCATTGTCCATCATCTCTTGGGACGATCTGGCTGACAAATTCATGCACAGGTACTATCCGGCATCGAAGACTACAGAGATCCAGCGGGAGATCACTCACTTCCGCCAAGAGCCAGATGAGTCACTTCGTGATGCATGGGAGCGGTACATGGGATATTTCTGGCAGTGTCCCCATCATGGCTTTAGTGATGCATTCACAGTGGGGAACTTCTACAGTGCTCTCTCTCCAGATAGCCAGAGGGTGATTGAGTCTCTATGCCCAGGAGGGGATATTCTTACTAAGACTCCACCCGAGCTGAACCAGATGATCAGTACTTTGGCTGCCAGAGATCATTGTTGGGGACAGAGCAGCAGAGGCAGACATTCCCGAGACCGTGGTGTGCACACCATGGAGACCATATCCGGGCTCGAGCAGCAGGTAGCTGAGTTAGTGCAGACATTGAAGCAGCCCAACAGTCTGATTCCGGGCAGAGGTTTGGCTACACCTCCATTAGCTCAATGTCAGTGGTGCGAAAGCTCCAATCACCTAGTGGAGGACTGCCAGGCTATGAGGGAGTCTACCACTCCCCAAGAGCAGTTGGACTTCATCGCCAATGCTCGGTGCCTCGACCCGTACAGCAACACATATAATGAGGGGTGGCGCCAGCATCCCAACTTCGCCTGGAGCAGCAACACCACTAAACCACCTGGTTTCCCAGCACCAGCAGGTGGTTTTCAACAGAGACAGCCCTTCCAGGCTCGCCAGGGGCCAGCCCCACAGCAGCAGCCTTACCAGCCTAGGCAGGGGCAGCCATTCCAGCAGCCCCAGCGCTAGTTCGCCGAGCCAGCAGCAGCTCCTGCCCTAGATGACCGGATGACAAAGCTGGAAAATATTCTAGCTTCATTCATGACTAGCACTTGGGCTGCTATCACGTCACTGGAGGCAGGTCAGCGGAACCAGGGTGCCATTTTGCAAGATCTGCAGACCCAAGTGGGCATCTTGGCCCGCCAGAACACTACCAGGGCACCGGGGACTCTGCCTGCCACCACTATCCCGAATCCTTGGGATCCTCACCAGCTCCATCAGCTGGATGCCATTTTTACTAGGAGCGGTAAGACCATATCTGCTGATCCTGTCCCGGCATTACCTGCTTCAGCACTTCCAGCCGACGATGCAGAAGTGCGAGTGGAGAAGGAAGCCCCTGCTCCCAAGCCACAACCAGTGGTTAAGGAGCATGTACCCCAGCTTCCCTTCCCCACTCGCCTACACAAAGACAAGTTGGAGACTAAGTTTGCCAAGTTTATGGCAATGTTGAAGCTGCTCAACATCAGCATACCGTTCATGGAGGCATTGTCGAAGATGCCCAAGTATGCCAAGTTCATGAAAGATCTCCTCACCAACAAGAAGAAACTTGGGGATCTCTCGTCAGTGTTGCTGAGCGAGGAGTGTTCTGCTATCCTGCAGAACAAGCTGCCCGAGAAGCGCAAGGATCCAGGGAGTTTTACTATCCCTCTTACTATTGGCAGCATGCATGTAGGCAAGTCCTTGGCGGACCTAGGCGCTAGCATAAATGTCATGCCATATAAGTTGTACAAAAAGTTAGACCTAGGTGAACTTAGCCCTACTAGGATGAGCATTCAGCTAGCTGATCGTTCCATTGTGCATCCTAGGGGAATCATAGAGGATATGCTTGTCAGTGTCGGTGCATTCACATATCCTATTGATTTTGTTATTCTTGATATACATGAGGATGTGGATGTGCCTTTGATTCTGGGTAGACCATTTCTTGCCACCGCCAAGGCACTTATTAATGTGCATGATGGTAAACTGATCTTGCATGCTGGGAGTGAACAGGCTACTTTTTCTGTGACTGAATTTGATCACTGTGCTATGATTGCTGTCACACCTGTGCATGCCATTTCTGATCAGGTACACGAGCCTGTCGTGTATCCTTCTGCACCTCTTATTTTGCAGGACCCTCCTATCATTCCTTCGTCGCCACTCCATCCAGCCTCGCCTCCGAACAAAAAGCTCAAGGAGGAGTGGCGGCCGAAGCAGTAGGTTGCTAAGCCTGCACGGAAGAAGGGTGGAGACCACTATGAGCTGGTCCCACCTCCTGCACCACGACCACCCTGGCCGTCCGGGTACTCACTCGCCTGCATCTTGCCAGATGGCCAGGTCGAGCTGACCGATGATGGTGGTCGCATCCGTCGGGTACATGGCCACAACCTGAAGCTGTACCTCAAGAGCGACGTGGATCCGCTCTTGGAGGCACCTGTTCCTGCACCTCCCTGAGTATCCACCATGGGAGTCCAGCTAAAAGACGGTAAAGAAGCGCTTGTGGGGAGGCAACCCCACCACGGTTTGACTTTCTTTCTTGTGTTTTGAGTTGGATTGTAAACCAGTTTGGTTTTGGTTTGTTTTCTTTTGTTTTGGATGATGTCTTATTGGGCTGACATTGGACCTAACATATTGTGTTTGAGCTCTTCTGTTCCCCTTTAGCTGTGCTTTGTTCCTGACTGGTGCCTCCCTAGTCCGCTTCACTCGGCGGGTCCGCTTCCAGTCTAATGTAGTCCGTGCACACCGGTAACATTGTTCCCCTTATCCTTCCCTCCTCTCCATTGAGGGCAATGTCGATCTTAAGTGTGGGGGGTGTTTATCTTTTGACTGCATTAGATCTGTTTGTGTGCTTGGAGCCTAGTCCACTGTCCAAATTTTTAAATTTGAGGGCTCCAAGTACGTTTTCCCTTGCAATTGCCTGCTCAGTATGCTTTGAATTGACAGTCTTTATAGTAATATGCAACCTAGGGAAGTAGTGTAGCACTATGGAGGATGTTGATGCATTTAAGAAGTCTCATTTCTTCTTCATATTGTGTTGGTTGATTGAGTGAATTAGTGACCTTAGGACCCTTGAATTGTGTGGTGTTGTGGATTCTCTACCTGTCATGGACTCTTGTTTCTTGTTTGGAGTTTAACAGGTGCTCGAAAATGTGCTTCAAAATAACGTCTCCCGTGCGAATAGGGCGAAAGTGTGTAAGAGGAGACGGGAATTCGTTCCCAATTTTCACCTACTACCTCCAGCCTCCTTACATGTCTTTCCCCGCACGAGGCTCGAGACATCCCCGCACGAGGCTCGAGACATCCACTCCTGGCATGGCCAGTAAGACCAGGTTTGGACCCTTGAAAAAAAAATAAAATAAAATAACAGAAAACAAGCAAAACAGAAAGAAAAGGGGTTCCAACCATCTTCAAGAAGAAAATAGAGCACCTTGAAAAATGTGAGTCCATGATCCTTTGTTTTTGGGAATCTCTTCATCCACAATTCATTTGTCCTTTGTTCACTATTTTCCATGATGCCGACTCGATACTAGTGCTCTCGCCGAAGAAGCTATGAGATGACTTGTGCGTCGGTTGACCTCGTAAGTTGCTAAATGATCTAGGAAGTCCTCTACCAACGATCTGGGTTGTTTGTTGCTATAGAGGTCTGGAGAGTTGCATTGGTTTGAGTTAGGTTTGCTTAGGGACAAGCAAACGGTTAAGTGTGGGGGAATTTGATAACGATGTAATTGCACATATTTGCACCCCTAGTTCTTATCAGTTTGAGGGGCATAGTCGTGTATTTTTGGCCTATTTTATGCCGGGTTGTGCTATTTTGTCATATTTCAGGTCCCAGGCGTCAAAGGAAAGGCTAAGCACGAGTTTCGGGGCATTCGAAAGTCATTTCGTCGGGCTGGAGCCAAAACACGGGCACACCTAAAACAGAACACGGCCGTGGTCTGTGGCCGTGCTTTTACTGCCGAGAGCTAATTGAGTTTGGCAAATTCAAGCCAAAACACGGGCTGAAAGCACGGCCATGTCCACCCAAAGCACGGCCGTGTCCACCCAAAAGCACGGCCGTGTTTCTCCCAACACAATGGCCGTGTAATTAACCCTAGCCAAAGCACGGGCGGGCTGAGGCAATACATGGCTGTGCCCTCGACCGTGCTTTGGCCACTGATGCCCTTTTAAGCAGATTTTCAGCCAAACAGAAGGGGATTCGAGTTTTGAGAGAGATAGAGCGATTCCTAGAGAGAGAAAGCGACGAACAAGAGTCTCCAAGTGCCCTAGCTTGTTCTTCATCACCATTGGAGGCCAGCTTGAGCTTGGAGAAGTGCCGATCAACGTCCAGGAGCAGGAATCCATCCTTCACAGTATGAATTCCGCGTCTGATTCTACTTTTGCTTCTTTCTCCATGGAGTAGTTCTCCCATTCATCTGGGTATGGAGAACCCTAGTTTGTATGTTAGGTTTGATTGTATGAACCCAAGTACTGATTCTATGATTTGATTATATTCGATTGAGGTTTGAATGATTGAATGACTTGAATCCTGATCAAATTCCTGTTGTTTCTGCTTTAACCTAGAATGAGAATATCTGCCTAGGTTGATAGAGCATCCTGGATTGAAGGTAGGGAGTTGGTGACTTTAGTCGAGGAGCCAACTCACTATTCTGTACCGGATTCACTCCGGTAGTGGAGGTTTTGTTTGTTAAGGCCTCAATCTGTTTACTCCGGTGGAGGTTAGTCGCCCGCTAGAGACTCAGATTGAGAGGGTCTCAAGACCTTTAGTCGAGACTTCAGGCTGTTTAAGAACCTTCCGCAGTATAACTATCATAGAAACTGAACTTGGTAATTACAATCCGGCTTAACTGCAGTCTAGGGGGAACCACATCCGGGTGACCTCTCTTAACCTGAATACAACCGTTTACTTGCTTTATTAGTTTGTTAGTTTAGACTTGCATTAAAGTTTCATTGCTAGATAACAAGAATTCACCGAGTAGTCATCAAATCTAGGACCCGGGTTGACATTTAAACCCAAACCCGCTATACTACGCTTTAGGAAGTGGTTTCACTTGGCCAATTCCTGGAGTGACAGTACAAGTGAGTCACCGAGATGAAGCCAGGATAGTCTTTTGAAACTTCCCAAAACTCTATGTCTAAATTGGAGTTCTGCCAGAAATTGGCTAAGGCATGGAGCGTGTTCAACAAGGCGACTTTGAAGGCTTATTCGAAGCACATGGAAGAGAGTCGAGTCTCGAGCCTTGTACAACATGAAAGTACAGGTTATTTTCTACAACGGCGTGGAATTGGTTGATCGAAACCCTACCTTGCAAGATCGTATGAAGACTGGCGAGACTGCCTTGCAACCTAGTAATACGAGTCCTTTGCGGAATAGGATTTCTTTAAGCCTTGTTCTATTTGAGTTTGATTTCCGAGTTTGTTTATGTTTTGGAATTTTGTAATAGTTTTTTTAGCTATCCTGGTCCTATTTAAAGCCTTCAATTGCGTTGTAATCGTCAGAGTTGATTGAATTGAATACAAACCTAAGTTTGGTTCACAAGCTTGTTGCTTCGTGAGTTAGAGAATTGTTTAGAACGAGATCTAGAGAGCTTGTGTGCTTGTATCGATCAAGTAATCACCTTGGTCATAGTCCGGTTCTACCCATACCTTTCGAGCCTTCTTCCTGGTGTAAGATTGCACGAAAAGTTACATTAGAAAACCCTTAAAAATAACCCAGTTTTTTGTTCGATTTTGGGAATTAAGTCTGATCAATTCTTTGTTGTGCAATTTTGATCAAGAGACCCATCTAGGGCCTCATCAGGCTTGGTCAGCTTAAGAGATTCCAAGCTATTTTCATATCTTCCGCCGTCTAATCAACAGTAATCAACAAAAGGGAATTACAACTTGAACCTAATTGAGGAGCTAGGGGGACTCATTCCCGAGTGACTCTTCATCTACTAAGTAAACTTAAAAATTTACTATTTTCTTTCTGCTTTAGTTTAAATTCACATTTCACTCAACTAGTCCCACTAGATAATAGAATTTCACGGAGTAGGCAGTAGATCAGGACCCCGGGTTGATAAATTAAACTTACACACTATTCTGCATTTCCATTCTGCTATTATACTTGGTCGCAGTTTGGTATTGTGTTGTAGTGTGTCAAGTTTTTGGCGCCATTGCCGAGGACCTCTAGGTTATTGGAGAAACGTGAAAGTCTGTTACTTTAGCATTTAATTTTCTGCATTTTCTCTCTTCCACTTGTGTGCCTTCACGGGTTGTGTTTGTCGTCTGTGTGCAGGTAGTGCATGACCCATAGCTAGTTGAAAGATCTACTGCCATTGGACCAAAAGCTTGAAAGGACCTGTCGCAACTTTAAGAGAGCTTTGAAGGCACGGCTGGCTGTGGAGGAAGCTCTAGCTTAGCCGAACATCAACCAGCAGGAGAAAATGGGTGAACCCAATGCTGACGGGGCAGTTGTCTCCAAGGAGCATACCATGGGATACTACTGCACCACCAGAGTTGCAGACATGAGGTCCCACATCAAACACCCTCAAGTTGCTGCCAAAAAATTTGAGGTGAGCACCTTTGTTATCACCATGCTGTGAGGTTCAGTGGTGTTCCATGGGAAGGCATGAGAGTGCCCCAGAGTGCACCTATGACGATTCACAAGCTGGTCGATGGAATCAAGATTAATGGGGTCCCTCAAGACGCCATTTAGTTGCTCTAATTTCCTTTCACTTCGTAGGGACATGCCAAGATGTGGCTGGAAACCGGGCCTCGGGGTAAATCAAGACATTCACCGACCTGGCCAACAAGTTCTCAACCCGCTATCATCCGTCGTCCAAGACAGCAGACCTGCGGAAGGAGATTACACATTATGCCCAAGAAGAGGATGAAACCATTCAGGATGCTTGGGATAGATACACCAGTCTATTCCTAAAGTGTCCCAATCATGGTTTTAATGGCTCTTTAAAGGTGGGCACCTTTCACCACGCTCTCTTCCATAAAGACAAGCATCTGATTTATTCGATTTGTGGCGGGAACATGTTGATCAAGACGCCACCCTAGTTGAACCAGCTCTTTGACAAAATGGCAGAACAAGGTTATGATTGGGGGTTGGCTATGAGGTCTAGGAGAGCACCAGGTCGGGGTGTGCATGTTGTGGACTCCAGGTCGTGGTGTGCATGTTGTGGACACCCGGTCATCTGAGTTGGTGCAGGTCGTCTCTAACTAGTCTCAGCTATTGATCGTAATGGGATGATCTCCGGGACAGGGCAGTAACATGCAATGTATTACCATGGTGTGAGAGCACCAATCACAGGGTGGAGGACTGCCAAGCCATGCGAGAGTCTAGCACACCGCAGGAACAACTGAATTTCATTAATAATTCTCGGCGCAACGACCCCTACAGTAATACATACAACAGGGGGTGGTGCCAGCATCCAAATTTCTCATGGAGTGACAACAACAATCCCAAGCCCCCGGGCTTTCAGACTCCTACAATTGGCTTTCAGAACCAGAGATAGCCATACCAGCACCGCCCAAGCCATATGCAACAACAGCCATTTTATTAGCCCAGATAGGGGCAGGCTTTTCAACAACCCCCACAGTAGCAGCAATACCAGCATCCTGGAGCATCTCCATCAATCCCAGCACCAGGAAATTCCATGTCAGAACTGAGGGGTCTAGTGACCACCCTGGCCAGCACCAGTACCCAACAGTTTATTAAACTGGAGCAATTCATGGAAGTGGCAGCAAGAAAATTCATGGAGATTGAAGCTAGCCAGAGGCACCAGCAGACACTTCTGCATGATATGGATGCCAAAATCGGACACTTGGCAGATTCCCTTGCTTCCAGACCGGCTAGCACACTTTATGGCTAACCCCTGCCGAACCCCTGAAATCATAAAGAGGGTTTACACGCCATCATGATGAGAAGTGGAACTGTGACTGAGGATGCATCGCCAAAGAATTCAAAGAAGGTGACGCAGATCACCCCAGAGCCGGAAGAAGACCTGATAATGGGAAAGGAGCCAGAGGTTCAAGCCCAAAGCCCCAGCCAGTGGTGGCTAAATATAAGCCTAAGCTATCTTTCCCCACCAGAATGTACAAAGATTGGTTGGACGCCGAGTTTGGGAACTTCATGTCCATGCTTGGGAAGCTGAATGTTCAAGTGCCCTTCTTGGAGGCACTATCTCAAATGCCTAAGTATGCGAAGTTCCTGAAAGACCTCTCGACGAAGCAGAAGCTGAGTGAGATGGTCACTGTGGAGCTCAGCGAGAAATGCTCAGTCATTCTGCAGAACAAGCTTCCTCAGAAGCAAAGGGATCCAGGTAGTTTTAGTATCTAGTGCTCTATTGGTAAACTGCATGTAGAGAGGTCCTTGGCTGATCTAGGCGCTAGTATCAATATTATACCATATAAATTGTTTAAGAAACTAGGCCTAGGTGAACCAAGTGCGACTAGGATGAGTATCCAATTAGCTGACTGATCCATAGTTCATCCTAGAGTCATAGTGTAAGACCTCTTGGTTAAGGTTGAAAGTTTCTTTTATCCTGCGGATTTTGTTGTCTTAGACATCAATGAGGACGCAGAAGTGCCCCTTATACTAGGTAGGTCTGATAAAAGAATGTGCAGAAATGGTGGTTCTCTCAAGAAAAGAAAATAAAATAAAAAGAAACAAATGAAAGTAAAAAGAGAGGCACCAAAAAAAATTGTTATCTTGCCCATTAAATAGTGTTTCTTAGCAGACGAGTTTGGAAATACTACGATGGGCAAGATGAATGAAGAATAAGACGAATCCTACACAATGGGAGAGGGATAAAAATTAGGGTAATTGTTTTTCGACCATGACACAAAAGGTTGAAAAATACATTTTAGGGGTAATGTGGTCATTTCTTAACCCATTAAACGGCAAGCAAACAAAATTTTTGGATGGAATGATATTTTTGTTAAGTTTTGATATTAGAAGAGTACATTTGTGCTAAAAAATAGTATAAGGATATATTTGTTAATTTACGATAATAAAAGAGTATAAAATGATATTAACCATAATTAGATAGAATATTATTTGATGGAACAATGTTGTGTAGACTCATTCCACGACCATGGCTCAACTTTGCCTACTATTCCACAAGATATTTAATTTTTTACTCATTGACAAAACACACGTTTCAGTGATGTCTATAACAAAATGTCTGAAAATAAGTATATACTATATAGTTGTTCCAAATGGAGAAAGAAACAACAATGAAGAAAAACAAAAGAACCACGACATAAACGAAAATACAAGGAACACCAATGAAATTTTAATTAGAACCAAATCGGATCAGTCGGCCAATCCAATTACAATGTTGATAAATTGGTTTTTGTGTTACGTTAGCTAGCACCGATAGATTGTTTGCAATCAGACATTGTACTGCCATAACCTCTCTGGTCTAGTTGGTTTAATGTTTCAATAATTTTGTTAGCAAAACTTACATTTAAAGAGCACTTCTACTATGTTATATAGTATTGGTGCTTTAATGTACAATTTAAAGTTGTACCATAACATTAAATGTATAAGTTTAGGTTGTACCATAAAGCAATTTGTATCACTATGTTATGATACAACTTTACAACTTGAAGTTGTACCATCACATAAAGGTAGACGTTCAAGTTGTACCATAAAAGAATTTGTACAAAAAGTATAGGTACAATCTGAAGTTGTACCATAACGTAAATGTACAATTTTAAGTTGTACAATAAAGGCAAAACCCTATAGCACCAATACTATATAGTATTGTAAAATTTCTCACAATTAAAACACTATGGAAAGCAGAAATACGAAAGAGCTAATTTATATCATAATACTTCTTAGGTTAATATATTTGTGTGTCAAACTTTTTCCATATTTTACCAGCTAATTAATTCTTTTGGTATTTAACATCATGATTCGAATTAACCCTACTGTTTACTAAATTGGCCAAACTTAATAATTGACCGTTAGTTTTAATAGTCAAAGTCGTTGATTAATGATCAACCCACCTCGTCACTTTCCAGTAAACATAAATAAACTTAAAAACTTTATAAACTCCACACAATCTCTAAAAATTATTATAATTAAATTTAAAAAAAAGAAAAAATGAGAAACGAAACAGTGGTTACCAACCCAAGACCCAGAGCGGCGGCCTGTTTAATTTCTCAATTTTTTACTATTTTTTTTAATTTAATTATACTAATTTTTAAGGATTGGAAATTTGAGAATTTTTTAAGTTTATTTATACTGACTGGACAGTGTTGTGGCGAGTTGACCATTAGTCAACAACCTTGACCGTCAAAACTAACGATCAACTCTCGGTCAGTTTGATCAAATTAGTAAAGTATAAAATTAATTCGGCCCACGATGTTAAATACCAAAAAGATTGGCCAGGATGTTAAATATGGAAAAAGTTCGGGTAAGGCAAACATATTAATCCTAATTTTATTGCTTACCCTTCATCTCCATTTCTTTATTTTTGCATTTGCCTTATTTGTACAACTCTAATTAGTATAATAAATTTGCATGTATTCTCATATACAAATAGATGGTTAATTAAAGAAGTTATGAACAGATCTATAATGCTTAATAACTAAACTATGAATCACCTTTTCAATTCAACGTCGAGTCCGATTCAAAAACAATTTCTACTTAATAGTAGGCTATTATTTTAAACTGAGTTCCACTTCCTATTCACTTTGCTTCTCTCTCTAGAGCTTTTCCGTCCCACTAGGACTATAGTATTCAACAATTATACATGAAATTTTCAGGGGTTAATTGCAAGGTTGGTCACTGAGATTACTAAAAAGGTCATGTTTGGTCACTAAAAATATTTAATTCCATTTGTTATCACTAAAATTAATCAAACCATCCAAGTTTGGTCACTCTCCATTACTTTCGTTTAGCTTCTTTTAACACCGTCAGTTTTTTGTTAATGTGGCCAGCAGAAGTACCTAATAAGCTAATTTTAACAAACAAAAAATTGAAATCTGACCCGCCACATCACAAAACGTGTCACGTCATAAACCCAACCCTTCCCCTTCTTCCTCCTCCCTCTTCCCTTCCCCATCTTTCTTAGTCTTCAAATCCTGCCAGCGAAAATGAATCCGGTCAGCACAACTTCTTCTTCCACTACTCTCTTCCCATTCCTGCAGTAGAACCAATTCCCGTTGGTATCTCCAAAAAGGGATTTTTGTCATAGTGAACCATTCCCATGTTCGTTCTGCTGTGAGATCCTCAAACGACGAGGAGTCGACAAGGGAAGAGGTCGAAGATAGCCTGTTAGACATCTCCATTTGACAAACCCTCACCGCGGTGATCAACCTCTTGGGCAGCGGCTCATGTGCCTCCACAAGGAACCCCATATCGATCGTCACGCTCGTCATGCACCCAAGCGCCAAGTGTAGGATCGCCGTCGTGATTGTCGAGCTCGCGATATCAACATCCATCTCAAAATACTTTGGTCCCCTATGTTAATTGCAGGTGAGTGCCTTCCCTAGCAGGCATGCGCAGTGATTCCCGACCATCTTCATCACCTAGGGCCCCTTCACAATCCAATTCACAATCTTGAACCGCTGGTTCCGGTACTCGTCGTCGTCGTTGTCGAATTGTACAGCAGGCTCCCCAGGGTGAGCATATCTGACGAGGAAGCATAAAGTCGCTTCCGCTACTCTCCACCTCAGTCGCAGATCTAGATCTTTGGCGGTGGGATGGTGAAGCAATGGGGCGAAGGTTTTTGGTTACAATGACTCTGCGAAGAGGATTAAGATTTTGTTGAACTTTTGGATTTGGTGGCCGGGGATTTTAGTGGGTCGGTGATGAATCCAATGAAGCTTGCAAAAGACGTGTACCTTGGTACTTTTTTGGATTGGGATTGAGATCTTGTAGGAATTTGGGATTTGGTGGGAAATCCATCATGACGAGCTTGTCGAAGACTGGATAGCGCTGCTGGTGACAAAGCCGATGAAGCAACGGTCACAAAGCGATAGGGGAGATCTTGAGCCGGGAGCATTGTCGGAGTAGAGTTGGAGCATGTTTCTGCCAGAACTCCCTACATCGTCGTCAGAGGTAGAAGAAGCATGTGTCAGGTGATGAAGGTCCACCGAGTCGGGTTCACGGTTCTTTGTTGGCGGCTGCGGGGGAGACAAAACCATGAATGGTGGTTCTGTGTTGGTGAAGGAAGAAAGAAGGAAAGGGGAACGGTGAGGAAGAAAGAGGGTTTGGTAAGCATGATAGGGTCGGTTAATTGGTGGGTTTGATTAGGAAGGTGTTTTTTGACGGGAGGTTTGATTAGGAAGGTTATGTTAGTTAATAGGGTGATGTGGCGGGTTGAATTTTAATTTTTTGAGATTTAAATTGGCTTACTCAACATTTCTGTTAGGCACATCAGCAGAAAACTGACGGTGTTATTGGAGACTAGCGGAGAGTGACCAAACTTGAACCATTAAAGTAATTTTATTGACCATAAATGGAATTAAATATTGTTTGTGACCAAACATGACCTTTTTTAGTAATCTCAGTGACCAACCTTGCAATTAATCTAAATTTTCAGCTATATATATGATAAAGAATGGTATACTCCAGGTGATATGCCCATTAGGTATACTTTGATGAGCTTTTAAGTCTTACCAATCTGAACAGTCAATTATTATTTTTATTAAATTACACTCCAGGTTTGAGTTTAGAGGATCATGGCCTAGGGTTTATCCATTATAGGTTAGGATATAGTATCATAGTTCGAAAGTGGTTTTATTCATGATCTATATAGAGATATCTCACAAAGAGTACCTAAAGTATCATATACTCGAAAAGTATATATATGGTGAGTTCTACGTTACCCATAGTATAAACCAGGGTACCGCATACCTTGAGTTTGGAGACGCTATCCATACCTTGAATTGACTGATCTTTCGGACATGATACTATACTCTAACTCTTAAAGATAATATATATAGGTCTTAATTCTCTAAATCTTATACCCCAAGATCAATTTCATTGGAAACAATAATCGATAGTTATGATTCGTCCAAATATAGGCAAAAAACGAGTGCATCAACTTAGGGATAGTTTATTATTTAAATAATTAAGATCTAGGGTTCACTTATTAAAAATTAGGGTATAATATTTGTGAAACTCAAAAAGAATGCAAACTGACCAAATCTTATTGAAGGAAAGAAAAACAAATATATACAACCAGCCAACTTCTTAAGTTGCAAATTCAGCTTTTCAATTCTACCCATTAACCCTCTCCCTAAAACCCAGGAAGCCAATCAACTACAGTTACCTACTTTTGTTGAACTATTAAAACTACTTGACCACAACCTATATCACACGACAAACAGATCTCTCACCCTAAAACACCACAACAAGATCTAACATAAAAAACGACACCGCAGAACTACAGACTCAAAACTTATCCCAACAATGCCTCCCCTGAACTGAAGTCTGCTTTGAAACATTAATTTGCATCAGCTTTGCAAGACTTCAGTTCATACTTCGACATCACCTTCTTCAGCAGCTCTGTTCGGAAACATCAATTTGCAGCAGCTTCTGAAACAATCACAGACCCCTAGCTCACTTCCTCGGTTCATTCCACTTAGAAAATCGCCAACTTTGCAAGACCTTAAGCAGCTGTCTTCAGTAAATGGCAACAACATCTTCAGCAAGTTGCAGCAGCAGACTGAGTTCCTTCCATAAACTTGGATTACTTAGCCTCCGTAGTTAGGCTCCCAAAACTAGTTCAGCCGATATTTCAATTCTTCTATCATCAGCAGCTTAAATCAGCACAACAGCTCAGGAGGTTCCATCAATTTTCTTACTTCATGAACTCCAAGCTTCCTTTTTCGTCTTTAAAGAAGACGGGTTTTTCTTTCCATGTAATCTATGATTCTGAATTCTTATGCCTCCCCTCTAAAACACCTTCCGCCGCTTCTCGTTTAGAACTCTGTGACGCACAAGACCATCCAATAACACATAACATAGCAACTACAAACTCTTCCACATTGGTAAACAAAGTCACCATTAGATGCTTCATCGATGCCCATAACGCTGCTTCTCCCACATCACTTGTACATTCACTATTTGTGATACCTGTCAAGCACTTCTCCCCTTGCTCAAACACATTGATGCTAGGACCCATAATCAAACACTGATCATCCTTAAGCACTTCTAATCCAAGAAGGTATATCGGTTTGCCAAATTTAGTAATCTCAACCACAACATGCTCTGAGGCTTTGAACTCCTCAACCAATTTCTCAAATCACCTTGCATATGACACCAAATCCCTTTCAGTTTTGATGTAACATACTTTGTGAGCTTTCTTCAAACTGTATCCTCCTTTCTTCAGTTTGAAAGTTTTTTCTTCCTTCCCTCCAAACACATATCCTGGTGGTTCAACTTTCACATCTTCTTCACTCAAACTCTGCAGTTCACACAACCCCAACTTACCATGAATTTTATTCCATACAAAGGCTAAAGTTTTGAGCAGCTTGATGGTTGAACTATTGTCACATGCTTGTGCACACAACTCAGCTTCAGCTTTCACAAACTGCTTGAATTCTAATGATCCACTACTGTAAAACCCAATGTTGTCAGAACCAAACCGGAGTATGAGCCGTTATCATTAGTGGTTCGTACTTAAGTGGTTTAACCGGTAATAAGCCGTGAAAAATTTGGTAATAAATCGTTAACTCATAAACAAAAATATTATAAATACTACAAATAATAGCACACTAAACAATATATCCAAAACATATTACATTAATTTTAAACAAATTTAAGACAAGGGTACTAATGTGGAATAAATATTAAAATTCGTAATCTGACAAATTTATTAACTACAATTAAAAAGTAGAAACTCATAACGTAGCAAACTAAAAGACAACCCAGGATACCGCACAATGCTCTGTAATTATATAGCAAGCAAAGGGCTTAAGATAGGGCTCAAGATAGGGTGAGTAACCTTAGGGTGAGTAACAATGAGTAATCAAATCTGGACCCTTCTTTTAAGTGACTGTAGATCTAAGGGTGGAGAATTAAAGCAAGCAAAGGGCTTAGGATAGGGCTCAAGATAGGGTGAGTAACAATGAGTAACCAAATCTGGACCCTTCTTTTAAGTGACTGTAGATCTAATGGTGGAGAATTAAAGGAATTTATTTTCCCTAGTTTTCTTAATTGGATAATATCTTCTTCATTCTAACTCAGATTTCAATTTTTTTTCACAGATGGAACGAGTTCGTTGTGCTCTACAAAATGATATCCATTTTCAATATTTTTTGAGAGAAAAAAATTTCATCCCTCTCATTACCAACTCCATACCATATGGTATCTCCTTCGTTGTTTAGTCATTTTCGGAAATTTTTGCATAAAAGGAACGATTTAATCATGATCTATTGGATTTCAAAATTTTCTGGGGGAATAAATTTCAAACCTCTCGTTACCAACTCCATACCATACTATACCACCCTGGTATGAGGTGGTATTTTTCATACCATATGGTATGCTGTTATTTAATACCATATGGTATTGACTTGTATTAAATAACAGCATATGGTATTGACTGGTATTTTCATACCATATGATATGTTGTTATTTAATACCAGTCAATATCATATGGTATAGTCAATACCATATGGTATAGACTTGTAATAATTGGCAAAAAAAATTTGTTCAAAAAAATATCAAAGTGGAAATAATTTTGAAGAGCACAATTAATCTGATCTAACTGTGCAAAATAAATTAAATTCTGAGTTAAAACGAGTGAGAAATCATCCTTTAAAGATTAAAGGAAACAAAATTAATGATTTTTCCAGGAGAGAGAATGAGGAGCTGATGTGGCAGATTCTTATTAGGTTATGCATGGGGAACCGGATCTGCTCCCTTATGATAGGGTGAGTAACATTTGGTTACTAACATATAAGTAACTAAATCTGGACCTTTAGATCTAAGTGGGTCCAGAAAATCCAGATCTAAGAGTTGTGAATTAAAAACATTTTATTTTCCCTAGTTTTCATAATCGGCTCTTATCTTCTTCGTTCTAACTCGGATTTTAATTTTTTTTACACACATAGAATGAGTTCGTTGTGCTCTACAAAATGAGATCAATTTTCAATACATTTCGAGAAACTTTTTTTTACCAACTACATACCATATGGTAACTTCTTCGTTTTTAAGTCGTTTTTGAAAATGTTTGCTCAGAAGGAACGAGTTCATCATGATCTATTGGATCTACAAATTTCTGGATGAAAAAAATACTAGACCAAAAATTACCATACTTTACCACTATGGTATGTAGGTGGTAACTTATGGTAAACAATGATGAAAGTCGTAAATGACAGTTAGTATACTCCTACTATCATGTATTCAACCTTCTTACCATATTGGTATGTTCATACCATCATGGTACGCTTTCTTACCATATGGTATTAAATATGAGCATACCATATGGTAATGACTGGTAAAAAATTATTCAATTTTTTTTGTACTAAAAATATATCAAAGTGGATATCATTTTAAAGAGAACATATAATCTGATTTATCTGTACAAAAAAATTTAAATTTCGACTTAAAACGAGAGAGAAATCGTCCGTCAAAGATTAAAGAGGAAAAGATAAAAGGACTTTGCATAAGAGAGGGCATGTTGATGTCATGCGGATGTGGACAAGTTACTGATGGTTACTCACCATATGGGTTATTGACCTGATTCGCTCTCCAAGCAAAGAGTATTAACGCAGTGTAAGCCTTCCTTCTTAGAATGGAATGAAAAAAGGAAAGGTAATAAATAGGTAAAAACGTTATTGTACTACATACCGAAAAAGAACTGCCTTTTACCAAAAAAAATGAAATGAACGGCCATGGTCAATTTGAAGCCTTGAAACTCAGCTGGATTAAATATATAAATTAATGGAATTTTTTCACAATTTCCCATCACAGAACCCATAACGAGGCAGACTAATTAAAAACTTACTGGGCGGGGGAATGAACTGACGGCTCGGTTTGTCCGGGTCGAACGGTTAGTCACTGGACCCGTTTGCCGACCGACTATCTCAACCGATATGTTTTTTCTGCTGTTCCAAGCCGGATTGGTGGTCGGATGCAGGTTTTACCTGTCTGACCGACCATTCCGGCTCAGCTTTAACAACACTGGTAAAACCCCATACACTTTGAGGTGTTGTACAAAACAACCTTATTTTTTTCTGTTGCAACCATGAAGCGGCTTGATTTCTCTTCTTCCCCTACAACCATAATTTCTTGTGGTTGCACCACATACACATCTCCAGTGAACCTCATTTTCTCCCACTAGTTATCCTTTTTTACTGCTTCCTCAAAGTGTGAAAAATTGTTGGCATTTGCAATTAGAGCATATATACGCAACTCGATCATATCACACTCATACACATCTAAGTAAGGTGGTGTTTTTCGACCCTACCCGTACTTCAGCAGCTTGCAACTCAGGACCATCAGTTGCAACCATTATCCTTTCTCTATCAATATATGCACTTGTAGAAGTAGTTCCCTGTGTTGAAACACTTGTTGTTGTTGTTATAGGAATCAATGATCCTACTGAAATCCCAAGAGCTTCTTATGTCACATAATCTCCCTCATAAACAAACAACACTTCATCATGTACAAAACCCACCTTTGAAACTTCAAGTTGCTGTTGCTCTCGCACCTTACTTTTGTTGTGCATTTTTTTCAAGCCTCTGGATGTTTTATGCCCCAAGTTTAGGTTCTGCTCACAAACTTCAAAAGTCAGCAGACACTGAACATATGATTCTAGGCCTGCAACAAGATCACCATGCAACACAAACATGCCATTCGCCTTCATTTTAGTTTGAAAGAGTAACCCCTTATCATCATGAAATAATTTACAGATTCCATGGTGAATAAGTATTGCTATTCCCTTCTTTTGCATTTTCACCAATGCTCAACAAATTAGTTCTCAAACGAGGAACATAAAACACATCCTCAATTACCAAATTTTTTCCTTGTACCTTCATCCTCACAGTTTCCTTTCCTTGCACCTGGATTCTAGTGCCACTCCCTAACTTAACAGTGCAACTAAAGGGAGTATCAATGGACTTAAATAATTGTTTGTTACCACACATATGGTTGCTGCAACCAAAGTCCAAAAACTACCAGGATGCACTCTTCTCTACTTGTTCCAATGAACTCATCACAACTAGCCCTTCCTTCTCTTTCGACTCAATGCACGCCATCAATAAGACTTCTTCATCCATATTTACTTGAGGATTAGTAGAAATATTGAAGTTGAAAGCTTGTTGACCCCATTCAGGACAATCATATATGAAATGACCCAATCTGTGACAGTGAAAGCTTTCTACTTTCTCTCTATTCCACATGTTGCCGCAACATCCTCTTCTGCCTTGATTATCAACTCGGCCTGGACTTCTTCTATCAAGCACTATTTCTAGGGCTTGATCTTTTTGTTCAATCCTGCTCTTATTGAATTTCTTCTCATGAACCAATAGGGAACTCTGAAGAGCATCCAGGGACAAATGATTAATATCTTTAGACTTCTCGATAGAGCAGACTATGTAATTGAACTTTTGAGTTAATGTCCTTAGAATCTTCTCAACAATCTTGACATCTAACATAGATTCTCAACAATTCTTCATCGAATTTGTTACCATTATCTCCCTGGCAAAGTAATCAGTTACAGTTTCGTCATCATGCATCTCCAAGACTTCGATATCCCTCCGCAAAGACTGTAATCGAGCCTTTTGGAATCTGACACTTCCTTGATACTTGACTTTCATAGAATCCCAGAGTTCTTTGGATGTGCCTTTTGTGTGATAGTCTTCGGAATGCTTTTATCTATGGAGTTGAATAGATAATTCTTCGCCTTCAGATCTCTCAACATCTTATCATCTAGGTTCTTGCGTTCAGTTTCAGAAAGTACCTCCCCTGTTGCTGGTTCCTTGAGCCCTTCATCCACTACTACACAATATTCTTTTGATCGAAGTAGGTTTTCCATTAGAAAGCTCCAGTGGTCTTAGTACACGACTTACACCTCTCACAATAATTGATTTATCTCACCAAACCTCTTGTGTTTCACTCACACCCAGGAGCAATCCTCAAATTGAATCTCTCTTGCTTTCTCAAACCCAAATCTACAATTCCCCCACAGAATTATCACTAAGAAGCATTCACACCCAACTCAAAATTTTGGTTACGGCTTGCTTGAGCTCTGATAGCACAATGTGAAACTCGAAGGAATGCAAACTAACAAAATCTTATTGAATGAAAGAAAAGCAAATATATACAGCCAACCAACTTTTCTAAGCTGCAAATTCAGCTTTTCAATTCTACCAATTAACCCACTCCTTAAAACACAGGAAGCCAACCAACGACAGTTACCTTTTTTGCAGAACTATTAAAACTACTTGACCACAACCTATATCCCACGACAACCAGATCTCTCACCCTAAAACAACACTACCAGATCTAACATAGAAAACGACACCGCATAACTACAGACTCAAACCTTATCCCAACAGTATCATGCCCATTTTGTTAATTTGAGGTGTAAATATCATTTTCATACTCAAGATATGCGATATCCGGTACTTCACCTCGGGTACTGTAGAAGTCACCATATATATGTAATATGTGACAGAACTTGGGGGTTTCTTCTGACCGCTGAAACCACTTTTCTCTTCGTGGGCCTTGACAATCAGTTGGCCCATTCAGTGACGCGAGAGGGCAGGTTGTGCCCGTTCACTTGACAACTTTTAATATGAGAAGTCATGTAGAATGACTGAACATAAGTTTTTATATAAAAAATGAATAAAAATAAAAAACCAAAATAGTTAAAATGAATTTGTGAGACTTATTCTATTTTATATTAAATTAATATTTATTTTTTAATGTATTTTATTTTTTAATGATACAAATAAAAGGAAGTACTTTTTTTATAAAAAAAATGGTAAAAAGAATCTTGTATTCAAAAACTTTTCTTTGGAACTCCAAATCTCGGAATTTCTATTTCTGTTGTAAGATGCACTTTTCCCCCCTTCAAACGGTCAACTAATAAAATAGACATGTTTGACTTGACTTTGATTTTTGAAACACAAAAACACCTCTATAAATCAGGTAAAACATAGGCACTATAAATACTAATTCTAGAAAATCTAAAACCAATTTAATTAAAAAGCACAACATACTATTTTAATTTGTAAAAGTACGTCCAATGAGGGTTAATTCCCTAAATATTGTTTTTTTTTAAATTTACCACGTATATAGTGTTTTTAAAAGTATTTACAACAATATTGTGTTTTTTTATATGCCCTAAATGTTGTAAATACTTTTAAAAACACTATATTCGTGGTAAATTAAAAAAAACAATATTTAGTGAATTAACCCGTCGAGCGGATCATTAGGAGTTTTGCATACTTGTAAAGAGCATGCTAACATTGCCATGAATTTAATATCTCGTCTAATAGCATAACTTAAGAAGAGAATATCCAACTAACACAAATTTTATTTTCACAAATATAAGCAATATGTTTTCATATTGTGAAATGTATTAAGATACATTTATTGTTTATGGCCTCCTTTGATGTATCCAACAAGGTAGCTAGTGAAACGCTAATTGGGCACCTATTGTGCTCCAAAGTTTGTTGTCGGCTATGTTGAATTTAAAATGCTCTTTTGATGGTAGTTAAATGAATTAGGAATTTAACTATTGTACCAGATTTAATTTATGGTATAATTTTAACATGAAATGAGTTGTATTGCAGTAGATATTTATATAATGCAATTTATTAATATAAGATTAGATTAATGTCTAAAATTTCATGATCAAAGATTTGACTTACTTGTATTATCATAGATTTTGAACATGAAAGTCATTTCACTATAAAAATAAATCTATATCATGTTCGAGTACGTGCAGCTAAGAAACTTCATGCAAAGAGTCAATTAACCAAATGATAGTGGGAGTTTTTCCAGAAATAGCACTGTTTTTTTAAAAAATTACAAAAATAGCACTCTTTTTCAAAAATTACAAGGTGGAGGCGCGATTTTCAATGAAAACCACAAGGGTAGGGGGCGGTTTTGCTAACCGCATGGGGCCGGGGGGTTTTGTAATAATCATTTTTTCGCAAAAATGACATTAGTTGTGTTGGCACAACTGGTTTTGTTGTTTATTGTATGAAAGAGGTTCTAGGTTCGAAACACCATCATACCATATTAAAAAAATTATTTAGTAGAGATTAAAAAACAGCATGTTGTGGGATTTAGGGAATAACTTTAAGGAATACAATTTTTACTAGGAATGAATTTTCAAAACATGAATTATTTTTGGATATACAAGATTTAGGGAATAACTTTACCTTCCCTTTTCACAAATCCACGTACATTCCGAAATTATGTATATGATAAAGTTGTATTCCTTAAAAAGTTATGCGAAATGAAAAAAATATTCTTGACGTTGGGATTTTGGAGCACAAAATTTATGCCCGGCCAAAGTTTGACGAAATCGAAAAAAGGCTCGTTCCGGGTAGGAAACGACGTTTTTTCAGGACGAAGGCTAGACCAAACCGCCTACGGAAAATTTTTTTGCTACGAACGGATATCCGGGCACAAAGATACGTTCATTTGAAGTTTCCACCTAGGTTAGGAATACTCCGGAAAAAAAATGAACAAAACCGTTGGGTGGGTCAGCGGTTTTGGACCAAACCAGTTCGACCACAGGCGGTCATGAAAACCGCCCCCTAACCGTGCGATTTTCATTGAAAATCGCATTCGGGGCCCACCCTGCGGTTTTGGGTGCTATTTTTTGAATTTTTGGAATTTTTCAGAATTGGTTGCTATTTTTTTTAACAGTGCTATTTGTGGGGAAAAAAATCTTTGATAGTGGGACTATATCAGCGATATAGCTAGGGGTGAACAAACACACCCGCAAACCGACCCATCCGTCCAACCGGATCCAACCCACCCGTATATATCGCTAAAACGAAGGTTTTGGGTTGGGTGAGAGTTTTTTTTGGTACAACCCGCCTCTTTTGGGTTGGGTTTGGATTTTGGATTACACAACCCGTAGAACCCGACCCAACCCCTGTTCCAACTATTAGTATGAGTTCGTATCTAAAAATATTTATGTCGTATATAGCCATACTTATCAGAAAATTAAGATATATCGCCATGTTTTCCTATCATGGTCTCCCTAATCTAATGCATTCTTCGACTAAAAGTTTAGACATAAATTGAATATAGTTATGATTCACATAATCATTTTTCTTGTGTACAATTTTAATAGAATAATATATTATGGATGCGTTTGTTTATAACCTTTTTAGCCTATTTCAACAAATATCGTGAAAAAAACTAGACATATGTTGAAGTAAATCACATTTTATTAAAATTCAAATAACATTTGTGAATTTTGATACCTTTCACCTCAGTTTATTCATTTGAAATTTCAATTAGTTATAAAATATTTTTATGATGTATAATAATTATATATTTTATGTTGGGTTGGGTTTTTACTTAAGAATATCGCCAACTCGACCCAACCCAATTAGAAACAAACCGTAGGGTTTAAATATTTATGGATGAGTTTGGGTTTGATAATTCCTAAACCATAGTGCATGGGTCGGGTGATTAAAATGGTTAAACCCGAACCAACCGACCCATGTACACACACTAGATATAGTAATGAAAAGGTTAATTATGAGCTTGACAAGCTATCAAAGGCAAGTCTGAATATCTCTTTCCTTGAGCCTTTTTTAATTAATCAAAACCGAAAATTACGACGATGACATTGGAGTTAGTAGCTATGTAGATCAGAATTTTGACTTTTCTGGACGGCAAAGGAGTTGGTGAGGAGACTTAGGGGTCCCGCGGCGGGGTTGTCTGAACGTGGCGAAATTCTTTCGTCGGTTGACCATCCAGTCGTTTTCTTCTAGGTTTCTTCTTGGTCATAGCCGCCGGCGGCCCACCACTAATTACCTCCAACCCCAACTTGATCCCTTCTTGTAATTTTGCAATCAATTGGCACAACTTGCTGTCACTCTGTCTTTCATTTTTTTTAATAAGCCACAAAAACCCCTGTCGTAGGCATTCTTTATATGTGTATTTGTAGTTTGCAGTACTTACAGATAACCATTTCAACGCATACATGCTAACCGACCAATAAAGGACACGATGAGCTTTAGCAGCCTAGCACAGCATTAATTGGATGCTTTCTTTAGCGTCATTTTATTCTAGCTTCTCGGCGGCGGCTTAACAAAACTATTGAAAACTCTTGCTCACATAATGATTAAATTTCACAAAGTAAAAACTCTGTTGAAATGGGCTCCAGAAGACCAGAACAACAGTAACGTATATTATCTAAGAACATCCATTAATGTTTGATTAAGTGGTCAGAGTAGAAATGATATTAGGATATTCTGCTCTTGGATTCATCCAGCTCACTATCATCAAATTGAACGTAAGAAACAAATCATAATTTTATCCCCAAATTTACAAGTCTTGCAATTTAATATCGAACTTTCTTATCTTGTGTACCTTGTTACCTTATTTTGTCTTTTCGTCCATAATTTTATCAACTTAGAGTTTTTTTTTATAACTCGTAATTTAAGGTATTTTTCACCAATACCTTCATTCTTTATTGAGAATTGAATCCAGGGTTTTCTTTTGTTCACAATTCATACAAATAAAGAAATGTTTGAATTACTTACCAGTAATTGTCTTTTACTAGTTACAATTATATCCCAAAGTTTCTTATTTAGGTGCATCATTTCTTTTCCTCTCGGTTTGTCTTTTCCTCCCTAATTGGCTAAAGTTTTGAGATCTTGATTTTAGTCGGTAATTGAATTCTTTTTCAGCAATCCCTCCATTCTTTATTGGCAATTGAATTTTTCTATTTTGCTATTCATGGAGACGTAGTAATGTTTGAATTACATACCATGTCTACATACATTCTACTGGTTACATTATTATATGTAAATACAAAATATTAGCCAGAATTGTTAAGTAACGGGGAATAACAACCATGACTATGAAAATAGTAATTATTAGCCATAACTATTGTTGCGAGTCAAAATATGGCTAACAACCCATTACCATTATTTAAATTTTAACAGAGAAGGCCACGTCGGTCTACTTTTGATTATAATTTTCAAACATAAAAAAATAAAAATAAACCTAAAAATGGAAGGGCCCTGAGCTCTCTGCCTCTTCGCCTGCTTCTGCCTCTCTACAATCCTCCTCCTCCACGACCCAGCCATCCAACCCCAACCGTCCGTGAGCCTCTCTGCCTACTTCCGCATCTCTTCAATCCTCCTCCTCCATGACCCCGCCATCCACCCCACCCCAGTCACCCCTTCCACGCCTCTCTCTGCTCGCTCGCCGCCGTCTTCTTCTGGTTGTTCGCTCCTCGAAAGAGGAAGAGAAGAAGGAGAGACAATGAAGACAATTACTACGGTCCTACACCGCTGCCTTCTTCTGGCCCTAAAGGTTCGATTTTCCCCTTTCTCCTTCCTTTTACCCCTTTGATTCCAAGCTGGAATTGACGAATTTTTTCGGGAAAAACCAAAATTTCCCCTCACTACAATTGACTTGGGTCAAAATTACTCAAATCTGCTCCTTCAATCTGAAAATTTGCATAGCATATTTGAAAAGACTAATGGAGTAGTGTTTTATTAATGGCATACGGCGGCCAACTGCAACAGCACTGGCAGCAAATAGCTAGGCCGCCACCGGATTGAGTGATGGCGTCAATGATAAAACCGCCACCTGGGCCACCAGCGCTGGCGAGACAACCACCACCACCTCAGTAGCCGGCTTACTTGAGCACTAGCGGGGCGTCTAACTTGCTTGGACAAGGTGGGTTCGGAGTGCTTCCCAATGGCAAGGAAGTAGCTATCAAGCAGACAGGGGAAGAGGGCGGAGGAAGACATGGGAAGAGGGAGATGTGGGGTTTTTTTTAAGAATTTATTTAGTTATTTTTCTTTTCATTTTCCTAAAATTAAAAACTGTGATAGGGTGACCGCCACGTGTGAGCCAATTTGTCGAGTGTTTATAAGCTGATGTAGTATCCTTCGCATAGTACTACAATTTCCACTACTTAGAAAAAGAATATCACATTTGTAAGTTGCTAGTACACATTATCGATCGAAATGGTCATACACATGGAAATATGATGCAGCAAATCTTCGATTGCTACAGGAAACTCATTGAATACGTATTACGTAGTCGTTACTTTCCATTCCAACTTCCAAGTACTTTAGGGTATGTGTATCTTTCATCAAACTCACGGGGTTGGTTTTCAGGGACCAGTAACTCTCACCAATGCAACCTTCGTTTGCACACCAGCAAAGTCAATAGCAACGTAAGGAGATAAAAGCAGATTCGTAATCTAAACTTTAAAAAAAAAAATTACTGTGGAGATCAAAATGCAAAGCTAATGAAGTCATGATGGTCTCTTTCTTACATACACAACACTACTAATTAATTGAAACCAAAGAGATTAATCGTAAATAAATACTTTATGTGGTGCCAACAACCTGTCTGTTGATCTGTTCTCTACGCCCAATCGTTCAGATGTGATGTGTAAGTAGTCGCAAAGTTTCTATCCTCATTTGACTTTTAGGAGCTCTTAAACGAAAGCTCCATTGCTACTAATGACATTTCTATCTCTTCCACACGGCAATCCATTCACCACACATACATATATTATATAATAAAAAAAGAGTTGGGTCACCAATGTATATTTGTTGCGTTAATGGATGACACCAACCTTCTATCATTTCATACATATACGTACGTACCCAAATCAAACCGGCCACTATGTTGCAATTGCATTGTCTAAACACTAATTAAAATTTGGCACTTCATCCCAGCTAATCCTCATGAAAACTGATAATTAGAGTAAAATTTTGTTTTGTCAAGGCATTCTGTAGGATGAAGTAGAGAAATTATGCGTCGATCTAACTTTACTGCTCAATTTTCCATTAGGAATGATTGAGAGATATAGAAAGTTTTTCCAGTATATATTAAGCTAACGTTCGGAAAATTCTTAAATATTATTGGTGAGATGGAAGGAGAAATATAATGTATCATTCTCAGAATTGACAAGGGGGATTTCTACAATTTTAGGGATTTTGATTATCAAAGAGACAAACGAGAAGAAAGCAACTGATTATTAGCTGCCGTTCGTTTAAGTTCCAGAACACGAGTGGGATTAACTTAAAGCAGGCCCAATTGAAGACAAAGACAAAGACAATCGAGGAAACAATTAAACTACACCGGGCTTTGGTTTCAATAAGCACCATAGCACCAACTAAGTGTCCGAAAAAGAACGAGATTCAGAGAATCTAGTCGTCTTCTTCCTGAGAAATCTAGCAAATGAACCCAGAAACAGAGTAACAGAGGCCAGTGAGTAGAAACACAGACAAAAGTAGGAAATATATATAAAGAACACAAAGAAGATTTAATGAGATTCTTCAATCTACAGGTTAGTCAGTGTCATGGAGACAACTCTTACTATTTCTAGGAGACTTTTTTTTTATCTTATCAAGCAAAATAGAAAAAGAAATTGGCGAACAAAGAACAAGACCACCTGCACATACCACAATCTTATTAGTGATATATACCCACCTATAGACATAACCTCTTCCCTGAGTCTATTACAACTCTTCTAACTCTTATATAAGTCCGATACCACTTGTTTACAGCTTACAATCCTTACAAAATTCAACAACTAAAAGACACTAAAATAGATGGAGACTCCAAGCTAACTATTGCTCTCAATCAACCAATGATGATTCTCCTTTGATGATGCCTGACCGTTGGAGACTTTCCTTAAGAAGAATATAGTTGCGTCAATGAGGGCAGGGTTTCCATAACTTGATCAAGGGCCGCCTCTAATTTTGTTACCCTTAAGAAGAGATTATCGATTGAGCTAGCCCTATAAAACAAGGCACGCACGCACACCCCTTCCAACATATACAACGAAACAACCATAGCAACAAAAAAAAAAACAACAATCATCAAGAAGTCCAATGCAGTCAAAGTTTAGTTTCTATGTAAAAGCGAAATGATGTGTAAAAGCGTAAGCGTAAAAAGCTATATTATATCCATTACCTTGATGCTTGGCAAGCATGAATGGTCAAACCGCAGGGGAGGGAAACTTGCTTTACAAATACATAAGAATAAAAAACTGATAGAAGTAACATCCGTATGGTAAAGAAGAGGAAGAGTGGTCAAAATCTTTCAATTTTGATACAAGAGTATCTAAAACTCGTGAACTTATTAATGAAGTGGAGAGCTAGCCTATTGAAAGCACAATGAAATTCTTGCTCCGTCACATGAATATTATCAAATTTTTCTATGTTCACTTTTTTAACTCTTGGAGTTGTTGGAACTGGTGCCCTGTTCTGTCCCCCCCCCCCCCCCCCCCCCCGGACATAAACCTTCCTACAGATATCGATGGTAACACGATCGATCTGAATGGTCTACCCTCCCCCCTCGGAACTATTCCATAAACAAAACAAGAGAGTATTTGATAGATAATCCACTTCCTCGTACCCTAACTAACATTACTTGTTCCTACAAGTAAAGAAAAGAGCGCATATCGCCATCTGTCCCGTAAAGAACAATTAAATAATTAAATAAAGGATCATGAGTAGGAGCAGGAGTAGCTTCTGGTTCTTACTCATCATTAGACACCAACTGCAATCTCGAGCTCTTCAAGGATTTGAACGACAAGCACAAAATCGGATGGAGAAATAGCGTGAAAGGGTGAGAGGTCGATTTCCTAGCGAGTGAAGAGACGTGACCAAAGGGCCAAAGGAAAGTGGGTTGCGAAGTGAATGCCAAAGACATGACGAGATAATCGAGAGAAATTCGAGAAATAGAATGACACATAATCCAAATATATTAGGGAATGACACAGTCAATAGATTGAAACCTAGGGAGAAACACTCTGGTGAGCTACATTATGAAAAACTCGGAGCTTAGGCAGCAAGGCAGAGATAGAGCGAGAAAGGGTAGGACCATGGTGTTATCCTGTGAGACATAGAAACTCCTATAATTACCAAAAAGAAACTCCTATGCTACATTAAATTTATATTGCCAAAGTTTGGATACGTGAGCAAGATTCTCATCGCTGGTAGCAATATCTAAGAGACTTCCTAAGTCGCTTGAAGGAATAGTGATAAGATGACCAGAAAATAAAGTGATGAAAGCACAAGAGGTAAGATCATCGGAACAAAGATTTGAGTAAAAATACATGATAGCTGAAGGACAGAGAATAAATGAGTAAGTGTCAAACAGAAAATCCCACCCAAGGTTTCTAACAAGATCATAGATGTCAATAGCAAAGTTGGTAAACTCTTCAAAAGGAACGAGAATAGAGGAAGCGATGGAGCGCAACTCAAAAGATTGAATGTGACGATGATGATAGATAGGGAATGGATAAAAGAAAAGGGTGTCGGTGAAAGCTTTAGCAAACACAGAACTCATGACTGTAATAAAAAAAAGAACTTACGTGAAGATTTAGTCATGCAAATTGTGCTAGTATTATCACAAAAAAAAGGAATGCATGTTATGTCTAATCCATAATTATTCATCTAATTTTTTAACCATACTAGCTGAGTAGTACAACCACCAACATCAATGTATTCAGCTTCAAGCATATATATGACAATAACATAAGTTTTTTGTAATACCAAAATACAAGACATGTACCAACAAACTGACAACTGCGTGTAGTACTTTTTCGGTCTATTAAGCTTCCGAAAAATTTAGAGTCATTGTAGCTTGCCAAATCAAAGTTATCTTGTTAATAATACTAGATACCAAAATCTGTAGTGCCTTTTAAATATTGATAAATCTGTTGACAGCGGCCATATGATTTTCTTTGAGATCCAATTTAAAGTGAGCACATATACATAGACTATATTGAATGTCGGGTGGACTGCAGTTAAGTACTGAAATGATCCGATCATGTATCGGTAATTCTTTTCATGAACTGCCAGTTTTTGCTCTTCGTTGTCAATCTTTAAATTCATATTAATGGGAGTAGGACCGGAATTCAATGATTGCATTTCAAGTTTAGAAAGCACGGAATGCATATAATTGGACTGATTTATGAAAATTCCTTGATTGGTTTGTTTAATTTGCAGTCCAAGAGAGAATTGAAGTTCTCCCATCATACTCATTTCAAAGACCAAATTCATGGACTTGCAAAATTGAGAGCAAAGACTAGCATTTTTGAATCTGAAATCATGTTATCAACATAAAATTTGCACGACCAATATGTCATGTTGATTATGTTGAATAAACAAAGTCTTGTCAACATATCCCTAACTAAACTCATGTTTGCAAATAAACAAGGTGAGACGCTCATACCAATCGCGAAGAACCTGTTTGAGTCCATAAAGGGCTTTGTTTATTTCGAAAAAAAATTATTAGGATAACTAAAATCAATGCAACTAGGAGGTTGCACAACATACACTCATGCCAAAATTACACCGTTTAAAAAAACACTTTTAACATCCATTTGAAAAACGAGAAACTCAAATACAAGGCAAAAGCACATAGTAAAGGGACATACTCAATTCTGGATACTAGGCAAATGTCTCGTCATAATCAAAACTCTCCTCTTGACAGTACCTTTGGGCGACTAAACCCCTTTCTCATCAGATTTTTTTTTTTATAAAAAATCACTTAGTTCTGCTAATAGAAATGACAGGTGGTTTGAGAACAAGATCCCAAATAGTAAATGCTCACACTGAGCAAGTTCATCTTTCATAGCCAATCACCATTCTTCGTCTTTTCAAGCTTCAATGTAATTTTTTGCTTCAAACTAAGCAATATAAGCAAATTGACCCCAAAAATACTTACCTCAAGTTCAGAAACCATTTGTAATGTTACCAATAATTTGAGTCTTTAATGGATATGTGCATGTGCTTGAAGTATAAGGCATGTGTCTTGTGATGGAGGATTAGTAGCATTGGATTGACTGGGATTTTGGAGAGGTTCAATTGGGGTAGACGTAGGAGTGAAAAAACTGTATCCTAAAGGAGAGCTAGAGAGTGTCATTTCTACAAAATAAAAAAGGACAGGTGTAGCTTCTCCATGGTAGACAGAGGGGTTAGAATTATCAAAGATAACATGAACTGATTCCTTAATTATTTTGGACCATTTGTTGTAAATTTGAAAAGCTTTTCCTTTCATAGAGGGTCCTAAGAAATAGCCTCATCAGACTCATAAATTTGCCAAGATTGTTCATGGTATTTAGACAAATAATCTACACTCGAAAGGGTTAAAATACGAGAAACTGGGTTTTTTGCCTTTATATAAATCATAAGGATTTTTTTTAATGTTTACGAACAAAAACAAAATTTTCCACATAACAAGTCGTACTTACAACCTTGACCCATAAGTATTTAGGCAACATGGTTCTTGTACATTTGATAAGTGTACGATTTTTCCATTCCACTACACCATTTTGTAGTGGAGTGCGGGGAGTAGAGAATATATGAAGGATCCCGAAGTCATCAAAGAAGTTTTCAAATTCTTCTGAGATGAACTCCCCTCCATTATCAATTTTCACAATATCAATATTTCCGTTGAACAACATAATGAAACTTTTAACTTTGGAAATATTTCATCTTTGTGAGTGAGAAAATATACCCATGCATATCTAGAAAATTCGTATATGAGACAAAAACATAGATCGTTCCTCCGAAACTCGTTATGTTGCGAGGACCAAAAAGTTCCATATGAATTAGTTCATAATAGTCTTAGATTTAACTCCTCGTTTTGGCTTAAAATTTTTCTTAGCGTGTTCACCAACAACACACGAACTGGAAAAGAAAAGAGATTCCTCTTTTAAAATAGAAAATCCAGGCATCAAATCATATTTTGAAAGTTTGGATAATTTATAGAGGCTAACTTGACCTAACTTTATATGTCACGGAAGCTCTAAATGACATGAGACAAGCAAACATATTGCATTGAAGGCATCTAGATTACTTAGATTGATTACATACATGTTTTTCAATATGATACCTACAAACAATATTTTGTCATCTTGAGCCTTTTTCATTAAACAATGAGAGGTTCGAAAAATCACTTTGTTTTCACTGCTTTTTTATTTTTGAGTGATATCAAGAGAGGGCAAGAATTATACAAACAAAACTACCCGGGAACCTCCTACAAGCGACGCCTAGTGAAGTTGCACAATAAAGTAGAAAGACTCTAACTCTAAGAGAGAGAAAAAAAGCAGTGCTTTATGCGCCACTCTATGGGCAGTACTGTTGGCGGCTCTAGGAATCACCCAAAAATCAATACAAACAGACAAAGAATCTAGGATCTGACGACACTCCCGGAGCACCCCACTTCCAATGGAATCTTTTAGGACAACTTACCGGATCTAGTTGACGACCACTTTGGAATCACCTTCCACTATCACGTGAGTCAAGAATCGTTAGGTGACGATGGTGATAGAATTTCTTATTGCTAGGAGCTCTGCCAGGTAAGGGTTGACTACTCCAGGGTGGCGCATACCGGCTGCTAGCACCACATGCCCGTCTGACCCACGGATAATAAGATCAAACGACACCCTGAGTCACAACCAATTGCATAAAAGTCAATCTTCAACTAGACATCTGGTGGAGGCTCCCATGTGTCAGGAGGAGGATGTGGTAGGAGCAATCTAGGGGGCGGAGGAGGGGGTGAATATTGGGAGAATTAAAGGACCTGGTTGTAAAATTCTCTGGCTAGGGAACATATATGAGGTTGGTAGAATTCAAAATTCACTTTATTTCTAGACTTCCAGATTCTCCAGAGTAAACAAATGTACTAGAGAATGTGGAATGGAGATATCTCAAAGATCATGACAATGGTGCCACCATAGACTAAAGTTAAAAGTTGGGACAGAATCAATGAAATTGTTGAATCCCACTAAGGTCCACAACTTGATGGCTAGAGGGCATCTGAAGAATAAATGTTTAATGCTCTCTTGATGTCTCCAGCACATGGGACATCGATTGAGGTTGTTAACTCCACGGGTTTTTAGGGCAACCATTATGGGGAGAATGACCTTGAGGCATTTTCATATAAATAATTTAACATTAGGTGGGACTTGGATATTCCAACTCTTTTTTTTTTCAAATTGGGGGGAGGGGGTGTCGTCAATATGGAATATCGGTTTTTGACTTGAGGCTAGAGTTGATTCCAGAGCTAGGTGATAGCCTGATTCGACTTTGTTTCCACTGCTACATAATTGACTCATAGACAAAGGGTTATGCTTAAGACCTTCCACCAATAGAACATTGTGTATAATAGGAAAATAATTTTTTCCTATGGTGCCACTTCCCATAATTTTACCACAACTGTCATCACAAAACGTGACCCTTCCACCACTTTTGGGTGTTAGAGTTGAGAATAGGTGTCTTTTTTCCATACATGTGTGTGAGCATCCACTATCCATGTACCAATGAGATTCATATACCATAAAAGAATCAAAATGAGCAGTTTTGAATAGGGATGTTCAAATGGTTACCATGGTAATAACCAAACCAATTAAGCCTAAATTTCATTAACCATGGAATAAAATGTCTTAACCAAACCGTCCAAATTAACACGAAAACCAAATTAACCAAACCAAAGTTTAATTGGTTTGGTTAATCGGATAATCGGATTAACCAAATAACATAACATTACATGAAAACAATTATCCTATTAATTAATAAAACATAACCATATGTTATTACTATCATAAACTATCATTATATATAAGCAATAATAATAAGATTAACCATCCATGATATCATCATCATTCGAGTTAATTAATCATTCATCATCTCTGTACCTAATATAGTTAGCTTACAAAAACCCTTAACATAAATATTAAATACATACCAATACCACTCATCAGAAAGTTAAAGCTCTCCTACAAAACACTTAAACTATACAAAGTTTGAGGTGGTTGTCATAGTATTGTACGTAATTCTAAAGTCTAGTAATTGTCCAAAAGGTTTTGGTTTAGTAAATAGGCAGACCCATTTAATTTTTTGACCCATAATGCTTTGGTTTGTTGTGCACATGGAAATAAAATAAGGAATCACGAAAGTTTGGTTTGATTGGTTACATGAAAGTATAAATAATTTTTGTATATTAGGTGTATCATTAATTGGTTAATTGGTTTCATTGGTTAGCAGTGTTGAAACCAAACCAAATCACCTAAACCAAATAAGCTAAATTGTTTAACCAAACTAAACCAATTATCCAAATTAACCAAACCAAATTAACCAAATACTACCGGTTAATATGGTTACCACGGTAACCAAGCCGTTTGAACACCCCTAGTTTTGAAAGCCAATTTAGCATTAGAGTTTGAGACATTACCTTCAACATCTATGGCGAAAGCCATAATTGCTTTCTCTCTTACATGTTCATTGTTGGATTCAGACTCGTAGTAATTCCATGAAGCAATCATCGTTCTTTCCTAGGCTTTTAGAGTCATATGAAAATATGCATGTATGTGGCCAAGTTTTTTTCATGTATAGCATCCTTGTGGTTCATTTTCTTGAGAGCCTACGCTCATATCTCTAGTCTGCTGTTGCAACAGCTATCTTGCAAAAATTGTTTGTTGCGATCATAAAAACTAGACTTACTAAACTCACCTACTCTTCATTTCTTCTCAATTTAATACTTGAGCATTCTATGATCCTTTCTATGAATCAGAGAAAATTTCTTATCAAAATCGGTCTCTTTGTCAGATTCATAATCATGCACTTGAGATTTAAAAGCTAATTTATGCCGACATTTTTCATCATCTCGCCCAATTTGTTTAATAACATGCTCGTGACTCAAGAGGGAGCCAATTAATACATCAATAGCCAGAGTGTTAGATTCCTAACGTTCTTCTATGGTTGTACGTGTAGTTAACCATTGCTTAGGAAAGGACCTAAGAATCTTTCTAATCAAGCCTTTAGCAACAACAAAAAATACATAATCCTGTGATTTTATTAATTAGGATAATAAATCTAAAGTACATGTCTTGAATACACTCACCTGGCAGCATGTCGATTGCTTCATACTCGTGCATCAATAGATCGATGCAGGTTTCCTTGATGTTGGATGTGCCCTCGTCTATGCTTCGAAGTGATTTTCAGATGTCTCGAGAGGTTTCGTAGTGCCCACTTTGCCAGCCTTGTTAGAAGCCGTTGTGGATTGTAGTATGTGCATGGCTCGTTGATTAAGCTGAGCATTCTTCCTTTGTGCAGCTAGTCGTAAGTGTTGTTCTTGGACATTAATCTTCACTGGTCTGTCACGCATAACCGTCCAAATATCTTCTTCAAATCCCCAAAGAAAGGTCTTCATTCTTTTCTTCCACGTTTTGTAGTTGGCACCTGTGAATTGGGAGGATGGTTGTAGGATGCTTGTTCAAAACTGGAGGAAGCCATCATTAGAATCTCCCTTGGCAGTAACGAGCTCATTCAAGGGCGAGATTTCTATAATTTTAGGGAGTTTGAATACGAAATAAACGAAGGTCTCTAAGTCAAAGAAGAGATAAAATGAGAAGGAAGCAACTAATTGTTAGTTGTCATTTTTCTAACTTCCAGAAGTCGAGTGGGTTAACTTAAAGCAGGCCCAATTGAATAAACAGACAAAGATTAGCGAGGAAAGAACTAAACTACAATGGGCTTTAGATTCAATATGCGCAAGCGCCAACTAAGTTCCTGAAGAAAAAGAGACCCAGAGGAACTTGTTGTCTTCTTCTTGAGAAATCTAGCAGTTGAACCTAGAAACGGAGTAATAGAGGCCAGCAAGCAGAAACACAGACAAGAGTAGGAAATATAAAGAACACACACAAGATTTAATGAGGTTCCCCAAACTCTAGGTTAATCCTCATCTTGGAGACAATAGTTGCTGTTTCTACGAGACTCTTTTTTATTATTTGATCCTATCAAGCAAAATAGAAAAATAATTTGACGAAAAAGAATAATACCACCTGCCTAGATCACAATCCGATATGTGATACCACTAATAGACTTAGAATCTCTTCCTCTGAGTCTATCATAAACATTGTAACTCTTAGATAAGTCCTATACCACTCATCTACAACTTACAATCCTCACAAAATTCGACAATTGAAAGACACTTAAATAGATTGAGACTCGTAGCTAGTCGTTGCTCTCAATCAACCAGTAATGATTCTCCTTTGATGATGCTGACCGTTGACAAATTTTTACTTAAGAAGAATATCACTTGCCATAATGAGGGAAGGGTTTTCATAACATGATCAATCGAAGACCACTGATTTCGTTCAACACATTCCCATAAGAGGCCATATATCTCATTATGTTTATGCTTTTGGTCTCCAACATACTGGGATATGTATATGCATGTGAGCATGGGAGGATCCAAGTGGTGATGAGGTGTGTTAGCTGATACACCTCTGCCCGAAACTTCTATGAGATATCCAGGTTTTGTCGGTACAAGAAATTAAAATTTGAGTCCTCCGACATAGCTCTGATCATTATAACCAACACATCTTCATTATGCTATAAGAAATTTATTGTATGAAGTTACTAAGTACTGATCGGCCAACACACCTATTCAAAAATTCTGAATCTGTCAATACTCATTTTTAAGTGGAATCGATAGACACATAGCTAGTAGGTATGAAATAAATACTTTGTGGTATGATTTGATATCAAATAGATACTTTGTTTGCATAACATCATATTACTCATGTACGGCATGCAAGAAACACAAATGACATGACTAAGTGTGACACATGCCACTATCCAATTGGGAATGAAAAACAAATGTTCATGATGCACCAACTTTCTAAAAGGTGTATGTACATATGGAAGAAATGGGAAACATGGACCAAATAATCAACATTTTGAAACCAAAAATACAACATATTACTATTGCATACATATGGATGACAAAAACCAAGATCCTCAATAGATAATAAAGAAAGAATCACCAGCTACATTCATGGAGGTCACTTTTTCCTTCATTTCATCATCACCACCAAAACCCTAAAAAGTCTCTCCTAAACAGAGGGAAGGTGGACAGAGGAACCAACCCTTATTTCTTTTTGTGCTCTGTGTTTCAACAATATTGACACAAGTGGTCCACTTAGAACTTAGAAGTCATTAAGCAAAACCCAACTTTCACCTGTATATATAGTCTATAGTTGGAATGATTTTGGTGACCAAAGGAAGTTAATTGGTTTATAATATCTTCAAATTGGTCGTCTACTTGTATATACAATTGAATTCGTTTGGTTTATAGTTAATATTTTATGATGATCCATTCTTCTTCAAGAAAATCTTAATCCTAAGATATATTTGGCTGATGTGTTACACGTTGCTTGTATGATCTCTAAAAAGCCGTTGGTGGATTGGTTTTTTTAGTCAAATTAACAAACTATAGGCTCATTAGATTATGAAAGGATACATTTGAATTAATCATATAAAAATGGATCATTAGTATGTATAGATTTTACATAGTTATTAGGTTGAGACTGTGCTTTGCGGCAAGTCGTTCAACTATTGGATTGTTGAGGTTGCCCATTGAGATTTGATTTCTTTTATGGTGGCGGTTTTTTACGATGGTAATTATTTTTTGTGCGTTTGGTAATTATATAGTGATACCTCTTTATTTTATATGCATATATGTAATCGAAAATTCCATGTATAATTGTAGAAAAGTCTAATTTGAGTGGAGAGGAAAAGTACTAGAGAGAAGCAAAGGGAATAAAAAGTGGTACTTAGGTTAAAATATCACGTCTTCAAATCCCAAAAAGAGGAGTGTAGTGGAAAACGATTACCTACTAATAAATAGAAAATTACTATTTTATTTAATTGGAGTGGAGTGGAGTGGACATCGATCTGGAAAATTTAGTGGTTCATGATTTAGTTATTAATCTATATAGAATTTTTGATAAATTCATTTATGAATCTTTTTATACTTTTAAATTAAAATACTTATAAATATACTAATTAGCGTTGTAAGAAGACACCAAAGATGAAAATAAGGAGACGGATATGAATGCCCTGTTCACTTCCATTTTCGTTTCCTGTTTTCTGTTTTCATGTGATAAATTTGGCAACCGAAATGAGAAAACTTGTTTACTTTTCATTCTGTTTTCTATTCGTTTCCAACTATGAAAACAGAAAGTGGCAACTTCCTGCTGTTTTCGAAAACGACAAAATATTGTTTTCACCTGTTTTCAACATCTGTTTTCACAAAAACAGGAAACAGAAATGAAAGTAAACAGGCCCGAAAAGAACTAAAAAAATACAATCCATTATAGTAATTAGTTAGCTTTTCACGTTTCTAGCTCCCGTAATATCTTTTAATGGTTAAGTTTTTTAAAACAAAAACATTAAACTAGCGAACCACTTAAACTGGAGCAATTTTCATGGTTCCACGCCCAATCGTAAACAACCGATCAGTCCACAGATAACTAATTAAATCCAAGAACCGATCAAATATTGTAATCGGTTCAGGATTTTATTGATCCATTCGGCTCTAATTAAACTTTTTCTCTTCTTCTTCTTCTTTTTTTTTTTTTTTTTTTTTTTGCAATACGTGGTTCTTGTGTTTTGCTAGCTTGAGGTAAATTGATGCTCTCGTTCGTCTGAAATCCAGTAGTAAATGATGGGAGTTTGTCAACCACACCAACAACATGCCACAAGGCCCCAAGAGCTTAAAAGGTGCTCTCATTCATTCACACTAACAGGGAGTCTTATTTTAATCCACCCCCAAATTGCTCTTCCCATAAGTGCCAAAGAAAGCATAATCCATCTGTTCATCAAATTTGGCTGTTTAGTATCATACACAAGACATACGTGATAAGGTAATTAGCATAGTTAATGGCCACTTGATTTCAGCATCTCTCACTGCTCGGGGGAAAGAAAAAGACAATGAAACTTATACAAAAAATATATTTAATCATCAGGCTGGCAAAATTTGGCTGCTGGCTAGCTCTCCTGCTTTCCTCCTTCCTTCTTATCTCCTCCAATCCAATCCTCCCCATGCACATACTGAATTGGTCCCACGAAAGCAAGTTTACAGAAAATGGACAAATAACTGCAATTTGTTGTAGTAGTTTATCAAAACAATTGGCAAGTGAAGAGGGCCAAATTGTTGAAATGATCACTAAATTTTGGGATCACTACTAACCTTGGTCCCTAACTTTGCTCCTATTTGACAAACTCTTACTGAAATTTGAAATAACCATTGTTATCAAAACCAGGCCAGACCGGGCGGGCCGACCGCAGTTAACCAAATCCGGCCACATATCCGGTTTTGGTTGTCTCAAAACGGACAGAAAGGTGACCGTTTGGTTATTAACCGGTTCCATCGGTTATCCGGCAGACCTGTCTAACCCGGACCGACGGTTTTGGAACCATTTGTTGGGGTATGCTTCGCTCAGGCTGGGAATGACAGAGCTCAAGGTAACTAGTGGTGGAGGGAGAGTATAAGAGGGACCCACCCTTTGAAATAACCATTGTTATCAAAACCAGGCCAGACCGGGCGGTCCAACCGTGGTTAACCAGATCCGGCCACATATCTGGTTTCGGTTGTCTCAAAACGGACAGAAAGGTGACAGTTTGATTATTAACTGGTTATGTAGGTTATCCGGCAGACCGTGTAACCCGAACCGTCGGCTTTGGGACCATTTGTTGGGGTATGCTTCGCTCAGGCTAAGAATGAGGGAGCTCAAGGTAACCAGTGGCGGAGGGAGAGTATAAGAGTGTGGGTCCCGGGACCAGTCCTGGTTCGGATGGAATATGGTTAAATTAAATACAATAGTTAGTCGATACAAAAAATTAGGGGGCGTCTTATTGAGAATAGTTTATCGAAACTTGTTGTGTTTGAATCTTTGCGATATCATTTCTTAAGCATATGGTATTCCGATTTGTGAAACTTCCAACAACTCCATTTATTGATATTAAACGATTCTTAACAAAGAACATCATTTGAAAACGAACGAATAACTAAATCATGAATTATTATTTTGTGTAAGATTCATTATTATACTTCTCCCAAAACTCTAGTTGTTGATACTAAACAGTTCTTTACAAAGAACGCCATTCAAAGAGAATGGCTAACTAAATCATTAATAATTGTTTGGTACACAAGGTGATTAATATGATAGTTTCGACTGCTAACGTATTTTAATTTATCAAAAAAATTTAATATAAAATTATATCATGAATGATTAGCAAAGTTAACAAAAAAATATTTTATCATGTGTATTTTCTTCTAAGTGGACCCACCTTAGACGAAATTCTGGCTACGCCACTGAAGGTAACAGAGGTTCGTGATCGCGACTGATCGGCGGCGAAAATGATTGTGAAGGTTTTCAAATGAAGGAGACAGATGAATAGCCCATGTTGGTGATGGTTCAGGGCATAAGCCGATTAAGCACGCTGGGTAATAATTATGGAAGAAATGAGGTAATTGGAGAATAGAGATGTAGACAAAAGAAAGGAGGGTAATGGGTTTTCGGGAGAGGAAGAGAAAGAGGGGAATGCAATATAAGAGTAGATGGGGAATTTATGGAAGGGAAGGGGTTGGGTTTTCGAGGGAGGAAGAGGATAATTCAACATAAAAGTAGGTGCCTAATTATGTAAAGGAAGGGAATATAATTATTTGAAGTAACGACGGGAGAAAGTGTACTTTATTGACATCTTTTGATTTTCTCTTGATTTGGATAAACAGAGAGATTATTGGAGGTCCACGGTCAGCTGGATGGATAGAGGCAAAGAGACTCGTCATCTCTTCCTCGGAATTGGAAACCAAGATCGAGAAAGCCGTCACCCTGGAAGAAACCCTGGGGGCCGGATCGGTCCGTCGCTACGAGCCAGCAAAACCTCCGCGAGAGGAACAAAGGCGACGGGAGCCACAACTCCCGCTCCTGCAGTACCATAGCCGGTATGGTAAGCAGCACGCTCCTGAAGATCCCCCTCCACAACGAAGGCGTTCACCAGAGAGGCGCCCGCAAATGAGCTTCACCCCCCTCAACAACTCGGTAAAGAACATCTTCCACCTCATCAGGGAGAAGGGGTACCGCGTAAACTGGCCAGCGCCAATAAGAGCCCTAATGCACACGCGCGACCACAGAAAGCACTGCGACTTCCACCGAGAGCCAGGGCACCTGACTGAAGATTGGTTCAACCTTCGCGTAGAAATAGAAGGGCTCATTAAGAGAGGATATTTGGCGGAATACGTAAGCGGGCAGAGGAGCGGAAAGACCAACAAGCCGCACCACCGCCCCAGCCAGACTACAACGAGACAACGGGAGCCTACATTGTCCGCAAAGAAATAGGGGTTGTCAAGATCGAGGGAGACAGACCAAAGAAAAAGATAAAGCGAGATCGCGAGGTTGAATACGCAACGACAAGTGCTGCGGTAAAGTGTGATCTGAGCTTCGGCGACTCAGAGCTTCCGCGCGGGATCGCATCTGAAGAACCACTAACTATAACGGCGCTAGTGGCTGCTTGCAAGGTGCACCGTCTGCTCATAGACGGGGGGAGCGTCGTGGACGTCCTGTTCAAGTGCACTTTGGACCAAATGGACGTAGACCCGAGTCTGATCCAACGGGATCAAGGTAACTTGGTAGGGTTCTCCGGTACGAAAGTCGCGGTAATCGGGGAAATCACCCTGCCAGTCGTACTCGGTGACGACGAGCCGCGCACGTCAAAGCAAGTGCAGTTCACCATCGTGGACTGCGATTCCCCACACAACGGCATCTTGGGCCGCCCGTTCCTCGCCAAATTCATGGCATTGGCGTCAACGTGCCACCAAAAACTCAAATTCCCCACCAAGCCGGGAACCGGAGAATCGCGCGGCTCACAATGGTCCAAGGGATACCAACAAATCCCGCGCCCCATCGCGCCACAAAGACAGACAAACATCATCGACACCCGCGCTGACGACCCGCGCCCAGAGTCAATGGACTCCGACTTAGAAGTCGCGCTGAACCCGGAAGAACCAGGCAAAAAGGTGCGCATCTCTACCCATGTCCCAGGGGATATGGTCGAGCCGCTGGTAAAACTATTGCAGGAGTACCAGGAGCTTTTCGCATGGTGCACTGAAGACATGCCAGGAGTGCCAAGGCATGTGGCGCAACATTGCCTCGCGGTACCAGATACCGCGACGCCCCGTCAACAGACGCGGCACTCGTTTACTGGTGAGAAGTTGAAAGCCATAGAAGAAAAAGTGGCGCGACTACTAGCTGCCGGTCTCATCCGAGCTGTAAAGTTCCCGAAGTGGCTGGCAAACGTCGTCCTAGTCAAAAAAGCCTTAGGAGCATGGCGAATGTGTGTCGACTACACCACCATCAACAAAGTATGCCCGGGGGACCCGTACCCACTTTCGCGCATTGACCAGCTGATCGACGCGACATCCAACCACGAAACATTATCGTTCCTAGATATGTTTTCAGGATACCACCAAATCCCAATGAGTCGTGAAGATGAGGAGAAGACCGCGTTCATGACGCCATTCGGCAACTTCTGTTTCACGGGGATGGCGTTCGGCCTGAAGAACGCGGGCGCAACATACCAGCGAATGATTGACACCGTCTTCGCACCCCAGATCGGGCGCAACATCAAGGCCTATGTGGATGACCTCATTGTCAAGACAAGGAGCGGGGGCTCCCATCTGGAAGACCTCCGCGAAACATTTGAGGCGCTGTTCAAAAACAGCCTTAGACTCAACCCCCTGAAGTGCGTCTTCGGCGCAAAAGCTGGCAAATTCCTTGGTTTCATGGTAACCAAGCGCGGGATTGAAGTCGACCCCAAGCAAATCACAACAGTGCAACAACTACGCGCTCCAAGGAGCGCCACCGAAGTACAATCACTGAATGGCAAGCTAGCCGCACTAGGGCGATTCGTCCCAAGATCCGCCGACAAATGCGCTCCATTTTTCCAAACCCTAAAGAATGGCGCCCCGCTTCAAGTGGACCCCGGAGTGCGAAGATGCATTCAACAAGCTCAAACTGTACCTGGTATCCCCCCTGTATTAACCGCCCCCGGGCTTAATGAAAAAAAAATTTGTACCTGTCTGTGTCCGCTCGAGCCGTCAGCGTGGTGCTAATCTCGCGCAAAGATGCGCAAACGGAAAGACCAATCTACTACACATCTCGGACGCTAGCCGGGGCAGAGACAAGATACTCCCCGATCGAGAAAGCCGCCTTGGCCCTAGTGAACGCGTCACAAAAGTTACGCCCCTACTTCCAATCACACGCAATCATAGTGCTCACGAACCTGCCGCTGAAGAGAATCCTAAGCTCGATGGAGGTGTCGGGGCGGATGACAAAATGGGCGATTGAATTGTCAGAATACGACATACAGTATGCGCCAAGGCCAGCAATCAAAGCGCAAGTCCTTGCCGACTTCGTAGCAGAAGGAGTAACGTTGTGCGAGAGAAACGACGAAGCGTGGGAAATTTACGTGGACGGGGCGGCTAGAAAACACGGAGCGGGGGCAGGCGTTCTCGTGAAAATGCCCACAGGAGCTATTCACGAAATCTCCATCCGTTTCCAAACCCTCAAAACCAACAACGCCTCGGAGTACGTAGCAATACTTGCGGGACTAACTGCAGCCAGAGACCTAGGCACGAGAACAGTACGGATTCTTTCCGACTCCTCCATCGCTGTCAACCAGTTGAATGGAGTCTTCGACGCCAAAGAGGAGACACTGTCCCAGTACATCGAGCGGGTGAAAGCACGGGAATCCCAATTCGAAGCCGTCACGTATGTCCAAATACCAAGAGAGGAGAACATGCACGCGGACGCACTTTCCAAGCTAGCCACGGTGACAGACTTCGACACGACAAGATTGGTCTCCGTGCAGAAAGAGGATCAAGATCCATCACACAGTGTGAACGCAACACAAAGGGAAGAAAGCGACTGGCGGACACCGATCATCGCGTTCTTGACGAGCGGCACGGTTCTAGACGACATGAAAGAAGCATGGGCACTCAGACAGAAGGCCGCCCGTTGCACCATCATCGACAACACACTCCACAGGCGCTCACACTCAGGTGTATACCTAAAGTGTGTAGGACCGGATGAGGCGCGAGCAATCGTACAAGACATACATGAAGGCATTTGCGCGATGCATTGTGGCGCGCGCAGCATGGAACGTAACATCCTCCTACAAGGGTATTACTGGCCACGCATAAAAAAAGACGCGAAGAAATTTGTTGATCAATGCCACAAATGCCAGCTGAATGCGCGGCTGCATCACATACCATCCACAGAGCTCTAAGGAAATGTAAGCCCCTGGCCTTTTGCGCAATGGGGCGTCGACCTACTAGGACCATTCCCCACCGCAAAAGGCAAGCGCAAGTACATCATTGTCACCGTGGACTACTTCACCAAGTTGATAGAGGCAGAAGCGCTGGCGTCAATCACGGCCCAACAGGTGGTACGCTTTTTGAAAAATAACGTACTCACCAGGTTTGGTGTCCCAAACTCGTTCGTATACGACCATGGCAAACAATTCGACTGCGCAGAAGTTATAGACTTTTGTGACGAGGTAGGCGCCATAGCTCGATTCGCGTCGGTAGCGTATCCCCAACCTAATGGCCAAGCGGAGGCGGCAAACAAGTCAATCTTACACGGCCTGCACACCCGCCTCGGGGAAGCAAAAGGTAATTGGGCATTGGAGCTACACACAGTCTTATGAGCGCATCGAACGACGTTCAAGGCAGCAACGGGCGAAACCCCGTTCGCGCTGACCTACGGTAGTGAAGTGGTCATCCCAATAGAAACAGCTGTACCCACATACCGCATCACCATGTTCAACGAGGAAGACAACAACGAGGCTCGACTCACGGACCTCGACCTGACTACGAAAAGGCGTGAAACAGCCGCTATCAAGCTAGCGGCAATGAAGGCTCAAGTCCCGAAGTACTACAACGCTAAACTGGTCCCACACAACATCCAAATTGGAGACCAAGTGCTGCGACGTAACTTTCGCCCCGACGCGAAACATGGAAAGCTAGCGTCAACATGGGAATGACCATACCTCGTCCAAGAGGTCGTCGGCGCCAATACGTTCAAAATTAGCACGCTGGGCAGCGAGCCAATCCCACGAACTTGGAATGCCCAAAATTTAAGGAAGTACCACAGGAGATTGTAATCACCGCCCATGTACTTTTACGACCGGTTTAAGTAATGAAATTTTCCTCCCTCCATACAATAACAAAGTATATAACCGGTCACGAACCGCGCTACAAAATAAGCCACGCATATGATGCGCGACATGTCCGGCAACCACGAGTTGCAATGCAAAAGAAATAAAGCTACAAAGTAGCCATGTAACCATGTAACCGCGCGGTCATGAACCGCGCTACTAAATAGTCGTGCATATGATGCGCGACATGTCCCGCAACCACGAGTTGCAATGCAAAACAAATAGAGCTACCAAGTAGCCATGTAACCGCGCGGTCATAAACCGCGCTACGAAATAATCACGCATATGATGCGCGACATGTCGCGCAACCACGAGTTGCAATACAAAACAAATAGAGCTACAAAGTATCCATGTAACCGCGCGGTCATGAACCGCGCTACTAAATAGTTGTGCATATGATGCGCGACATGTCCCGCAACCACGAGTTGCAATGCAAAACAAATAGAGCTACCAAGTAGCCATGTAACTGCGCGGTCATGAACCGCGCAACGAAATAATCACGCATATGATGCGCGACATGTCACGCAACCACGAGTTGCAATACAAAACAAATAGAGCTACAAAGTAGCCATGTAACCGCGAAGAAGAAAAAGGCAACGCGAAACAACTTGAACGGCAACGCAACGTAACTTAAACGCGAAAACCCAATGCAACGAGTGAAGAAGGAAAAGGCAACGCGACATAACTTAAAAGCATATTCATGTCTTTGGATTTTCCCACCAGGAGATAGCAAACAACACATTAAAAAAAGAAAAGGGGAAACGGAATCTACACTGAATCTACAATGTTGTCAGCAGTAGTTGCATTTCCCCCCTCTTCTGCTGACGCGTCTACAGCCACCTTGTCAGCTGCCGCGTCAGTTTCTCCGTCCTTAGCTTCGGACGATTCACCCTCCCCCTCTTCATCTTCTTCATCCTCAGACTCGGTATCGGGCTCTAGTGACCTCTTCTCGCGCAACCACATCTGAACGTGTTCGACCATGGCGCGAGTGTTCTAGCGAACACCTGGATTTTCAGGGCGCACCTTCTTGCGGATTGCGATCACAGTCTTTGTCATTGCATCCGCCAAAATCTTCCCAAAAGAAGGGGAAGATTTATACTAACGGACCGCGGCAACCTGCGCTTCACGCACAGCCTCCGCCTTAGCCACGTCATGAAGGCGGACCAGATCCTCCTTCTCCTTCTGAAAATCCTCCCATTCCTTCTGGAACTGCTCACGAACACGCCGCAGCTCCTCGGCGTGATCCACTTCCATGTTCTTCTTCTCCCCTTGGAATTCGACTCGGAGCTCCTCCCGAACCCGCACCCTCACCGCTTCCACATCTTCCGCCAGCTTGCTTTGCAAGACGCCCAGCTCCTCCATGGCGTCGTTGGCCTTCTTCGTCGCCACCTCCGCACGACTCTCCGCTCCAGCGAGCCTACCTTCCAACTGCACGATCTTCGACTCATGAGCCTTCAGGCGCGCGCCTGCCCTAGCCCTCTCCTGCTGTGCGCGGAAAGTGGACAGCAGACCCTGCACCCACAACGCTAGGAAACTTAGTCAAATTGTTAAGGTAGACCTTACAACACACACGAGTTTGACTCATTACTCACCGCGAAATGAATATGTGCGAGATCCTGCAACAGATCTGACTTCTCCAAGAGGGAGGGACGCTGAGCATAGGTCCGAGCGCCCGTAAAGCAGTCTGGGCGGAGGCGCTGTTGCAAGCCGCCCCGGAAGAACTGGCCGCCGTCACTTTCTCAGCTCGCGGAGCCTCTGTGTGCGGAGCCTCAGTGCGCGGAGCCGCATCCACCCGCAACAACGGTTGAGCAACCACCACGGGCTCCGTGGTCACCCGCGCACTCTTCCGCGGCCTATCCGCAGTGGTCGGTTGCTCCACATCTTTTCGCTTCGCGCTGCTAGAACGCGTTCTTCTTTTTTCTTCTTCCTCTCACCGCGCGGGACGCGCGGGACCTTCACGACATCGTCGACCGACATCATGCTCACCAAGCTCGAGAAGTCGAAACCTGCGTCAATAAATCGTAAGAGGCCCGTTAATATGATAGAATGCAAAAGGAAAGAATACAACTAACCATCAGCATAGAGCTCCTCCAAACAGGCGGCGCGGACCCCGTTAAGGTACAAGTTAATACGCTGCAACATGCACGCGTCATACTGCTCCTCGAGCCCATCATATTTGCCCTGATCAGACTCGTAGCCGCGCGTGCTACCCTTCTTCCACACTGTGGGCTCCTCTACGTGCTCACTAGCCCACTTCCCTGGGGATCGGCTTAACGTAAAAGAACCGATCAAACCAGTTCTTCCTCAACTTTGGAGACCCATATACAAAGCCATCGGGCCTCTTATCACGCCGCCTAATCGACAGGCAGTCACTCTTCTCGGTGGGCTCTTTAATCTTGTAAATCTTCCGGAATAAGCCAAAAGTAGGCTGGATCTTGAGCCGCTTGCACACAAGGCGGAGGCACGATGCGTGCATAATCACCGAGGGAGAGAGACGCCCGACAGAGCATATAAGCCGCTGGTACAATGCGCACAAGAGCGGATCAATGGGAAACTTGAAACCCATTTCCCAATAATCCGTGTACACCCCGAACCATCCCGCCGGACAGTTGCCGACTCTGCTCCACGCGGAAGGGATGGCATACTCCCAGGTGGGGGGCAACCCTAGGCCGCGCACAATCTCCGTCACTTCACGCCGCCCATATACTGACGCGTGGTCGGGTCCCCGAAGAAGGTTGTCGTGAGGCGCCGGCTGATCGCCCCACATCTCCGCCCAGTCTATTATAGTGTAGACCGCACCCACACTGCGGAGCCCAAGTCGGGCCATCGACTCGGAGACGCCCGCCACACACAGTGGCTCAGACTGGGTTTCAGACCCTTCGCGCACCGAACCCTCCGCCCCTTCAGATCTACCCGCGCGTTCGCGGCGTATAATCAAAACTCCGCGAGCGCGCGAGCTCTCTCCCCTATCTTCAGACTCCACCATCTCCAAATCATAATCGGGCACGAAATCGTGCCCCGAATCGGCGTCGCCGGAACTCCATCACCACCAGCTCCGCCGTCGCCACCGTCGCCGGAATCAACCAGATCCAGTGAAGGATCGGTAGAAATATGCGAAAGGGGTGAAAGATTACCTTCTTCGTCTTGCACGACCTGAATCTCGTCAATATTGATGTTTGACATGGCACTCTTCTGAGTAATAGCAACAACACGAGAGAAATAAGGTTGTAGAAGAAGGAGAGGAATCTCGAAGAAGAACGAAAGGAGAAGGAAAGGAAGACGAAGCAAAGCCAGAAAATAGCAAAGTGATCTTGCTTGTCCGCAAGCAAACCTAACTCAAACCAATGCAGCTCTCCAGACCTCTATAGCAACAAACAACCCCGATCGTCGGTAGAGGATTTCCTAGATCATATAGCAGCTTACGAGGTCAACTGGTCTTCTAAGACATCCCCTATCTCTCTCAATGCGAGTATTAGACTCAAGCCAGGAACATGAGAAGAAGTAGAAGTAAGACAGTAAGTTCATGGACAAAGGGACTCACAACATTCATAACCAAGGACTCGTTGTACGGGGGTGCTCTTTCACTTCATTTCACCGTTGGAACCCCTTTTTGCACTTTCATTTACATTTCTTTTTCTCTTTTTTTCTTCATTCACTTGGCGGGGGTTCCAACTGCAGTCTTTTGCACGGTCGACCCTTATTAGTCGAGCAAGAACAATTTTTTGTACATCTAGCGCTCGCCAGAGTACTTCTTTTAACTCCTTTTCCTCAACTCGTGTGGAGGGTCAATGAAATCAAGGGGGGTCGGAAGCTCTATCCGTGCCCTTAAAAACACATCCTCAAGTAGGCAAACCGTTCAACGGGTGAAAATTTTACTTGTACTAGAGACAGCTTAGTTTCACCTTGTAGGAGTACCCCACTAAGGATCACTAAAATCTCTTCCAAAACCCGATTTTGTGCAATGAACGCTGCCACACACGTTGGGCTTACCCCATGTTTAAGATTTCAATGATTTCGACATGGAGGACCAACTGCTTCCCATTTTCCATATGAGCACCCTATTCGATACACGAGTCCATAACACAATCCAAACAGAGTCACCATTACCACATGAATTCAACGGTCTTAGCTCCTTTAATTCACAAAATCAACTGGCACAGCAGAGAGCTAGATAGGAAAAATCTTATACTTCAACATCCTCCATAGTGCTACACTACCTCCCTAGGTTGCACATTACTATAGAGACTGTCAATTCAAAGCATACTGAGCAGGCAATTTGCAAGGAAACACGTACATGGAGCCCTCAAATTTAAAAATTTGGACAGTGGACTAGGCTCCAAGCACACAAACAGCCAAACATTCACCCGCATACATAATCGAACACTCCCCCACACTTAAGCACGACATTGTCCTCAATGGAGGAAAGATAAGGAGGGTAGAACAAAGTTACCATATCAAGGGTGAATGATGATGGACGGGTCAGGCGGTGCATTCCAGGAAGAGAGAGTAATCAGAACGCAAACACCACACAAAATCTCACAAAGGTTGAGTTATTGACTCTAAAATCAAATAACAAAACTGACTCAACCGAGGAGAAATAGAGAAAGAAATGCAAACCGACTGGTTGGGTTGCCTCCCAACAAGCGCTTCTTTCACGTCGTGAGCCGGACGATGGCTCCTAAGTTTTGGTCCACCCCAAAAACCTCCTTGAAGTTGAGGTTCTCGTCGATGGGGTGGAGTCTCAAGTCACGAGCATGTGGTGTGGCATGTGATGAAGGCTCATGCATTTGATGCAGATGAAGTCTCCACCCTCGAGACCTCTTCTTCTCTTCTCTCGTCTCATTGCCCCAAACTAGATATGACAACATCGATTGACCACCATCGCGTCCACCAAGAGGGACCGATGTCAATGTGGCCTTGGTCTGACAAAGAGACACTGCAAATGGGTCCTTGCTAAGTAGTTCCTCGAAGTTTGGTGGGTATATTACTTGTATTATAGGGTCGGTGCAAGCCTCTTCCACCTCAACTCCGTCCTCAGCCTGGACGCCAATTGCTTCTTCAACCCCCCTTTCTTCTTCATGTGGTATCACCCCTGGGAAATGATCAAGAACTCCTCCTGCTTCACTTTCGTCATCCTCCACAACTTCTTTCTGCACCCTTTCTTGCTCTTCTTCTTCTAGCACAAATTGGAGAGCAAGTGGCCATGTAATTTCTTCAATGAGATCATCTTGCATCTCCTCACTCGGGCCCAGCATGTTAGAGCAGAAATAAGGAAATGTGTGATCTGCAACCAGAGGACTTTCCTGCTCTTGATTATCATGGGAGTTCTCTGTGATAACTTCTGTATGCTCCTCAACATCCCCGTAGCCTTTGTCATCCTCCACCTCTTCTAGCGTGGTAGCAGAAAGGTGATCTTGAGCAAGATGTGAGCAAACTTGCTCCACCCACTCTGTTTGCTTCGCTGAGCGCTGAACAGTCTCCTCCATATCATGGAGAAATGAGGGATCGGAAGCGGCAAGGGCTTTGATTTGAAGATCCATCTTGGAGCATGATCTCTCAGTGTCTCGAGCAAACTGCTCCACGAGAAGCCTTAATTGTTTGTTCGGATCTTCCAGTGAAGTGTAGCATGGCTCTGCAGAGTGGCCCGTGAAGGCCTCCATGGCTAACTCCAGCTCTGATGGCCCTTCTGGTTGTGGGAGAAAGTCTTCTTGGTAATGAGGTTGTTCTTGATATGCCCAGGGGTCTGATTGTTCTCCGTAGTAAGGGGGTTGGTACTGGAACCCGAATCCATAGTCTTCTCCTCCTTGATTGCTGTAGGGAGTCTCGGGGTAATACCACTCGGATGGTGGTGGATACCCCCAATGGTTGGAGAAGCCATAAGGATCCATGATTCAGATATGCACCAACAAAAACGAAAACACCCAAGTGAAAAGCAAGGGTGGAAAAGAAAAGAAAAATGCTAAAGTAACAAACTTCTGCCTTTCCTAATAATCTAGAAAGTCCCCGGCAACAGCGCCAAAAACTTGACACGCTAAAACACAACACCTAACAATGGCCAAGTGTAACCAATGAAAGGGACTGCAGTATAGTGGCACAACTAATAAATATCGAATCCACGGGTCTCTAGAGTTACTATTACTCAGCTTCAGTTCATTATCTAGCAAACTAGATTAAGGATTGATTTATAAATTACTCTACTGACTACTCTACTAATTACAAGTTGTGAACTCACTTAGGTATGATTCCCCCTAGCTCCTCAATTAGGTCCAAGTTGCAATTACCTTTGGTTGATCTACTGTTGATTAAACTGCGGAAGATGCGACAGTAGCTTGGAATCTCTTAAGCTGACCAAGCCCTCTCAGTCCAACTACCCGGCAGGTGACTAACCTTCACCGGGATAGAAAGCTGAGGCTATGAACACAGAACTCCACTACCGAAATTGGATTCCAGTACAAAGCAGTAGATTGACTAACTCTCGTATAACCAATTCACCACCATCAATCAAGGAAGCTCTCTTAACCTAATCAGATTCTATCTATCATAGGTTAAAGCAGAAATCAAGAGAATTTGATCAAGATTCAATTGACTCAATAAATCATGCCTCAATCGATTATAATCAAACAATATAGCATCCAAAACTTCATACAAGAAAGATCCTAACACATAGAACTAGGGTTCCTCAAAACCTAAGTGAAGGGAAGTTACTCCATAGAGAAGAGAGAGACTGCAGAAATCTGATCTAGATCTTCAATCTCCATCTCCAAGCTTGATTCCCGAGCTCCAATGGCAAAGAAATCCTCCAAAATAGCTCCAAGAATGTTCCCAAGTCGCTCTCTCTCTCTAGGGTTAGTCCCTTGGGTGTTTGGGAACCAAAACCCCAGCTCTACCCTTTCCTTTTGCTGAAAATCGGGTTTTAAACAGAAATTCCCGATCACGCGGCCAGGCCACACGGCCGTGTGGCTTTCCCAGCTGCCCGTGTGAAGGCTCGGAGATTTCCACAAGGCCACATGGCCAGTTCACACGGCCGTGTGGGTCTTGCCCGTGTGGCTTGCTCAGCCTCTATTTAATGCTTCGTTTCTCCCTTGTCCGGACTCCGAATCAGTCGCCGTTTGATCCAAGACGCTCGTAGTCTCGTCCTATTTCTTTTCATAACAAGCTTGCATGATTCTTTGTCCATAAAGTGAGGTAGAAATCCATTCTTCTTCAGGTCATGCCCGAGTTTCTTCTCCCGAATCGTCAATTGATCTCTGATTGATTTGAAACTTGCGCCTATGCTTCACTTTATGTGCTAGGACCTGAAATGTGACAAAGGAACACAACCTAGCTTAAAATAGGACAAATACGCAATAATTCAAGCTCAAACAATCAAGAAACAAAGGGGAAAACATGTGCAAATACCGAGTCATCAGATCTTCTCCTCAATTATCGACTGCTACTTATAATCGACAGAAGGAAACCGAAGAGTTAAAGTTACATCGGGAATCGCAACCGTCAAATCATAACTGTCAGAGTTTTTCAAATTTCAAAAGCGCCGCCTAGATGGAACAATCAGCCAGCGACACGTGGACACCTACCCTAGGCAGCCTATAGCCGCTGACGTCACAAGTTCCGCACACCGCCTGGGGGGCATGGCGTACCCGCGAAGAGAAAAAATCACACATGAACCCAACCACGTTGCTCACGCGCATACACGCACCGACTGGGGGGCATGGCGTACACACGAAGAGAAAAAGAGTCACACCCAAGCCCAACCACGCGCAGCCGCGTCAGAAAAAATGTACCACCCACTCCGCGGAAAACACGAGACGCGCCAAAAATCAATCTCGGACCCAATAGTCTCGCGGATTTAACACAGACCCGAGCCAACCTCGTGGAGATCAAACAGGCGGCATCCGAAGAATACCACCTGATGGGGGGAAATTGTTGGGCATATGGCTCAGGTCCAGGCGCGCCAAGAAGCCAGCGCGACGCCGCCCTTAGAGTGGTTAGGCGCGCTTGCAAAGACGTAACCGAAGCCACGCCTACGCGAGAAGTTTAAGCGCGAGGTGACCTCACGCGCGGACATGGACTCCAAACGACCGAACGACGGCGTTTCAGCCGAGAGTTGACCAGATCGAGCCTGCCTCGAAAATGACACCCTATCCCTCGAAGAGTGGTCACATCAGAGTACTAGGTACAATGATGGACAAGTCTCCTAGTCCTAGGTAGAGGAATGGCCGAAAGTTCTGACATGACAGCAGTCTTGTCACCATATAACTCACCCACCACCATGTAGCCTATAAATATGACATTTATTTCGGTGGGTGAAGGGATCACATTTTTCACTCTCTCACTAGTCCTACAAACAACTCTTTCTCTTTCTAAGAATAACTCCATGTCCAGACCTCTTGTTGTTTACTCTTCTCACCCTCCTTCCCGAGTTCACCTCCTACCCTCAGTTGGACTCAAACAGTGCTTTATTGACATCTTTTAATTTTCTCTTGATTTGGATAAACAGAGAGATTATTGGAGGTCCACGGTCAGCTGGATGGATAGACGCAGCTGGATTTGTTCGTAGGATGCTAACATTCCACCCAAATTGAAAATCTTTGTTTGGAAAATCTTGAACCGGATTCTCCCAACTATTGAAGCACTAATCGAAAGGGATGTTCTTGTGCACCCTCGATGCTCGGTCTATTGGGCTGATTCACAAACAATGGAACATTTGTTCCTGTACTGCCCGGTAGCACGTGCTCTTAGGGACCACTCGGGGCTAGAATATCTTGGTCAGGGGATACCTTGTCATACTTTCTCGCTCTTCCTAAAAAGGTTGATGGCTCTGATTCATCAGCCTTCTCTGTTCATGGCAATGGTTGCTATCCTTTGGAGGATCTGGCAATCACGGAATCGGGTACTGTTTGAGGGTAAGCAGTTTGGTTTTCCTGCTTTGATGCGTCAGTTTAACCAGCAATACAAAGAGTGTGTAAATTTGTCGGTGGACCTCATACTTCGGTCTTCCACTCCTGCGTTGCATGATTTAGGGTCAGCGAGACTAATTTGGCATGTGTAAGTGGGATGGTGCTATAATGAGTGGGTCCCACTTGACCGACGAGATGGTTATTATAAACCATGCTAGGGAAGTCATTTTAGCTAATGGGGTTCAATTCCCATTGATTGATGACCATATGGTGGTTGAGCTACTGGTACTTAGGGAGGCGGCAATCACGGAATCGGGTACTGTTTGAGGGTAAGCATTTTGGTTTTCCTGCTTTGATGCGTCAGTTTAACCAGCAATACAAAGAGTGTGTAAATTTGTCGGTAGACCTCATACTTCGGTCTTCCACTCCTGCGTTGCATGATTTAGGGTCGGCGGGACTAATTTGGCATGTGTATGTGGGATGGTGCTATAAGGAGTGGGTCCCACTCGATCGACAAGATGGTTATTATAAACCATGATAGGGAAGTCATTTTAGCTAATGGGGTTCAATTCCCATTGATTGATGACCAGATGGTGGTTGAGCTACTGGTACTTAGCGAGACATTATCATGGTTTCACGGAGATTAGGTTCGAGGGACATGCTATCGATTCGCCCATAAGTCGGTAATCAAGTAGCCACAATGTGAGACATCTCATAATATATAAGCTCTAAACGAGCAAGCTCACGAGTTTAGCTCAACAAGCCACCGAATCGAGCTAGCTCGCGAGCTTCACGGGCTGAACAAGGCTTATCTCATTCTCGGCTCGTTAATAAACGAGTCCAATCTCGAACGAGCTTTTTCTGAATCGAGCGTCAAGCCGCTTGCGAGCAGCTCGACTCATTTGCAACTAGGGATGGCAATGGGTCGGGTTTTGCCAAACCCAAACCCATGGGTTTATCCGTGAAAAAAACCCAGGGTAAAACCCACTGGGTTTGAAAAACTAAAACCCAACCCGCTGGGTATCCGCGGGTTCATGGGTACCGACGGTTTTTGTCGTAAAAAATTTACAATAACAAGTTCCTGTCAAAATTAACAAATATCAATCTCTCAATATAAATTATCCATATATAAAAAACACCATTCTAGAAAATTCAAGCAGATCACAAATTAATTATACAAATTGTTCAACACCAATATAGAAAACAGAAGAAAATTGAAGCAAATCACAAATTATCCATAAATAACATGATTAATTGAAAGCTTCTTCCTCCTTGTCAATTAAGTTTCTTCACTTTCCACTCGATAACATCAACTTCATTCTACACAATTTGAAAGAAAAAATTAGACATGTCTCCACAAACATAAATAAGATTAGTTGTTTAGAATATTAAATATACCGAGAAAATTAATTATACGGGTGTGGGCGGGTACCCATGGGGCGGGTTTACCTAAACTCAAACCCAACCCAACCCTGTGAATAGTGAACGGGTTTAAACTCAAACCCGACCCAAAACCCGTCAACACGGATTTTACCCGCGTTGACCGAGTTGGGTCGGGTGGGTATGTACATGGGCGCTGGGCCGTGCTTGGGCCGGCACGGCACGGGCACGTTTCGAGCCCATTTATTTCGTGTCGTGCTTGGCACGGCCTGTCAGTTTTCGTGTCGTCCCTTGCAAGCCCATTTGTTAACTTTGCTAGGCCCGGCCCAGGCCCGGGCACGGTTCGAATCGTGTCGTGCCTATTCGTGCTCATGCCATGCTCGTATTCGTGTTTAATGAAAAGGACGAAAAAAAGAGAGAATGAAAAAGAAGGTAAAAATTGGACGGTGGAAGATAGTATTAACCGATAATGTTTGAGAAAAGTAACAAATAAGGGAGAAAAGAAAATTGGAAGTATAGCGAGTGTGATTTGCCTTTGTTTAATTCTTTGTCCATTTTTACTTGTATTAGTAATTACGTATATATCTTTATGACACTTCTAACAATAACAAATAATTATTTTTCTACTATTGTTTTGTAATATTTGAACCTATAATTCTTTTTATATTTATTTTCTATCAAATAAATATTATTTTCGTGTCATGTCCGTTCTTATACTCAATAAAGTCTCCAAAATATTAGGCCCGCCACGGCCCACTTATATACTGTGCCCGTGCTCGTGCCCGTGCCCATGAAGTTTAGGCCCGACACGGCCCATAAATTATTCGTGCTCGTGCCGGGTTGGCCCATTTATTTCGTGTCCGTGCTCGTGCCGTGCTCTAACCGTGTCGTGCCGTGCTAGCCCGTGGGTGGCACGGCCCGGTGCCCACGTACAGGTGGGTACCCGTGGGTTCGGCTTTTGTTGCCATCCCTATTTGCAACCCTACTTGCTACAAACAACCTATAATATACGAACAGATTAACTAACAAACCTAGGAGGAGGCCCTCTAATATTTGGAGGGCCGGTGTCGGAGGGCCTCCCGGCACACCCTCTTGGTCGGATCTGAAACTTGTATTATTAAAAGTACAAGTTCAATTTTATCCTATATAAATTTGTACATTTTTATATATCTCAAATATCGATAATAATTATCATATTTACCCTTATTACATTCATGTTAGATCACATTTTAACTCCTATGAAGTTACTATTAAGTGTGAGACTCCATCTTTTGAATAAGTTACTGCATTGCTCACATCATTCTATCTTCTTTTCATCTAAAAAAGTGTTTTTTCTTGGTTTTCTCATAGAAAAAACGTGTTGCATTTCCTTTATTCTATTCACTAGGGTGAGTCAATGGGCTCAATTCCCTCTAAATCCAACTAGGACCGAGCAAAAAATAGAGGTAAAATGAAGATCAGAATCAAACAAAAAGTGTGTTTGGTGCATTTGAGATAGTCTTGTTCAACCAAAATTTCTATCCACTTTTCATTTATAAGTAAAATAATTCATGAAATAAAAATTTAAATCAAATCATATTCCGTTCGATCCAATTTGATTCAAATATTCATCTACTGCAATTATGTTTGCTCATCACGGTCTTTTAATCTTGATTGTTAGTTCAAACCATTTTATACATGGTTCTAGACTATCCAAACGAAAAGTTTTATAAACACATATATTGTGACCGTTTTGTAATTCCAAAAATCAGTTTAAGATTAAGAATAAAAAGTTCCATGAACATATTGATTAGTGATCAGGCCAAAGTTGAATGACCGTTTAGGTAATTAACCCTCCAGCTCCAAATGAAGGGGTATAGGAAAGTGGGTAAGGCCATACATGTTTGAATGAACCCCACCACCCCCAAAGACTTTTCATTGATTCGTTGTTTATAATTCTACTCCAACAATCCCCCCCTTCCCAAAATAATTAATCAAAACTAAAAATTCAGAAAGTTCCTCCGGCATATATATACTAATCTTCCAAAGCTTTCTTCTCCAACCCAAACTCAACCCGCTCTCTCCTTCCGCCAAAAAGAGAAGGCAGAAAAGGGCAAGTATTCAGAGAGACGGAAGAGCGTAAGAGAGAAAAGTTCAACGCAAAAAGCCACAGACTTTCCGGTCTAGCTCCCAAATTTTGTTAGGTGGTAGCGAGCAGAAATTCGTCTTAGTGATTTGCTGCAACTCGGTGAGTTCCTCTGTTTTTTTCTTTTTCTTTATTGCTCCCTTTTTCCTTTCCCCGCTGTTTGGTTCAATGGAAAATGCTCTGCTTTAAATCTTTCTACTGATTCTCCGATTTGCCAAGTGTGCGGCATGCATGAAACACAAATGACTTCAGACGGTGCTCAATTTAATCCAGCATTTAAAAAAAAAAAAAAGATTCAAACTTTGACAGATTCGGTTTCTTGTTTTCCCACAGAGCAGAGCATATATAATTTCCCGAGAGGCAAAAGAGAAACAGAGTACTGAAGTAGGGAAGAAATGGAGGGAACGGAGCGGGCGAGGGCATCGGGTCGGAGGCCGGGTCACAGCATGACCCGAAGCATAAGCCGGAGCCTGAGCAGGGCGAGCTGGGGGATGGAGGAGGTTTTCTCCGCCGGCTCCGGCAGGCACTCGCGGCGGAGCAGCATGCACGCCGACGAGGACGAGGAAGCACTGAAGTGGGCCGCCATCGAGCGCCTCCCGACTTACGACCGCCTCCGAACCACCATCATGAAATCCTTCGTCGAGGATAACAACAACAACAGCAATTTTCACAAGCAAATCGACGTCGCCAGGCTGGGCGACACCGACCGCCAGCAGTTCATCGACCAGATATTTAAGGTCGCCGAGGAAGACAACGAGAAGTTCTTGAAGAAGTTCAGGCAGAGAATTGACAAGTAATTAATACATACATGCTCTGCTTTTACTCTGCTCTAAATTCTTAATTAGTTTCTTTCCCCTGTTTTCAGCAGAGTTTTCGCGTTCTTCCTTTGAATCAAAACTAGAGTATGAACTTCTCGAAAAACCCTGAGGAAAAATGCAGAAATGGGTCTTAGAATAATGGGGGGGGGGAAAGGTTGTTGGAGGGTCTGAAAGGTCAAACTAATGGAGGAAAGTGGATGGAAACTTGCAGGGTTGGGATAAAGCTGCCGACGGTGGAAGTAAGGTTCGAGCATTTGACCATAGAGGCCGACTGCTACATCGGCGACAGAGCTCTGCCGACGCTGCCGAACGTGGCGAGGAACATAGTGGAGTCGGGGCTGAACATGATCGGAATCCACCTGGCCAAACGGACCAAGCTCACCATCCTCAACGATATCTCCGGCATCATCAAACCTTCCAGGTAATTCACCCAGATTAAATTTAACTTCCCAACTTTACTGTTGGAAAAAATTAATGACAGCGAGCGACAGCCGTATTATTGAGATATATGCTGAGTTGGATTTTTGTCCGCTTTTAATTATTTTATTTTTATACAAGTTGACGACTTGTTGTTAATTAATAATAATATTTTTTTGGTGGGGTGTGCATGCAAAAACAAAATGCAGGATGGCATTGTTGTTGGGTCCGCCTTCTTCCGGGAAAACGAGCCTTCTGCTTGCATTGGCCGGGAAATTAGACCCAAGTCTCCAGGTTCATTTCTTACCTAATTCTTTTTTTATACAATTGTTAATCTTTCTTTCCACATTTTTAACTGTGGTTTAATTTAATTATTAACTAACTAATTAAGTGAAATTTTGGCTGCAGGTGAAAGGAGAGATAACTTACAATGGGCTGGGGATGAACGAGTTTGTGCCAAGGAAGACGTCGGCATACATTAGCCAGAACGATGTGCATGTTGCTGAGATGACAGTGAAGGAGACCCTGGACTTTTCTGCTAGGTGCTTAGGTGTCGGGACGCGATACGGTATAATTTTTCGCTAATTGATTCTCATTTAACAAGAATTTACAATCTTTCTTTTTTGTTAATAGAGTCCAAGTGGAGGGATAATGGTTTGTATGAGTAATTAAACAACCAATTAATCAACTCTTTGCAGACCTTCTAAGTGAGTTGGCAAGAAGAGAGAAGGAAGCTGGGATATTCCCAGAAGCTGAAGTAGACCTTTTCATGAAGGTGACCTAATATACAGAGATTAATTAACTAAAGGGAGATAGATAATAAGATTGCTGAACTTCTTTGACTCGTACTAATTATGAATCTTTTTTTTTTAAATTATTATTATTACAGGCAACAGCAATGAAAGGGGTTGAAAACAGCCTCAATACAGATTACACTCTCAAAGTATGGCTTCTCTGCATAATGTTAATTTTTTTTTTGTTTGTGTTCATTTCTCTTCTCCACATCCTATTTATTCATACCTTTTGAGAGCAAAACTATTATTATGATAATATCTTGTGAGGGAGAGGGGAAAAAAAATATTATCATTGGAAAAATCAATTGTGATGTATATAAACCGTTGGCTAGATAGAAATATTCCAACCAAACTCATTAGCCACCAAACAAGAAAGAAATAATAATAAATTGGGTTGAAAGTTTCTCGTTTGTTTGTGTGTTTTCATTTTCAAGAATGTCTCTTTCAACCACCTACCCCAAGTGGAAGACTAACTAGATATATGTTCAAGGGCTTTATTGTTTATACATATTCTCTGGGTTTTTATAATATTATATTATGATGGGATGTTATTAGGCCTAATAATACTGGGGGGTTGGTGAACTAATTTTCCTGAAAAATATCAACTTGCTTTCTTACCCTAAAAAGTTTAAAGAAAATTTTATGTACCATAACAAAAATTGGTGAAAAAAATTGTCAATTTCCCATTTGTACCAATTAAGTTGACCAATCATTTTCAATCCCTTCAATTATTATTAATATTAATTGACTGATATCATTATCTCTTAATTGTTGTTGCTGCAGATACTTGGGCTTGACATATGCAAGGACACCATTGTAGGAGATGCTATGATTAGAGGAATATCTGGCGGACAGAAGAAAAGAGTCACTACAGGTTTGGTTTGCTAATTAACCTCCTTATTTTCCATTCTAAATAGCTAATTAAGAAGCCCAGAGTTGGAGTAATTAGCCGGCCAAATGCATAACAATAATATTCAAATGGCCACCAACCCCCCAAAAATGATTAATTCTTCATCACTTTTCTTCTCCTTTCGTTTCATATTGGTACCGTTGAAAATTCTTGGTGGCTACCTTCTGTTCCCATTTATTAATAACCATGAGCTTCCGATTATCTTCCCTTAATACCTGCCCCTACCATCATTGCATCATTATGAAAACACATGACTTCAATTAGATAATTAACAGTCACACTTGCCTAATAAATTAAAATTAATTTGGAAATGGTTTACCAGGTGAGATGATCGTGGGGCCCACGAAGACGCTGTTCATGGACGAGATATCGACGGGCCTCGACAGCTCCACAACGTACCAAATCGTGAAGTGCCTGCAGCAGATCGCACACCTCACCGACGCCACCATCTTCATGTCACTACTCCAGCCCGCTCCAGAGACGTTCGATCTCTTCGATGACATCATCCTCCTATCCGAGGGCCAGATCGTCTACCAGGGCCCACGCGAACACATCCTCGAATTCTTCGCCACGTGTGGCTTCCGCTGCCCCGAACGTAAAGGCACCGCTGATTTCTTGCAAGAGGTGAACATCCCACTTCCCCTTATCATACACTCTCCCGCACAGTAAAACATTCCCCCCTAGCACAGCGCCTCTGTGGGCCTTAAGCCCAAAACGCAAACTGGTTGGTTTAATCGATTTGTTCTTACATTTACACCACAGGTCACGTCAAGGAAAGACCAAGAGCAATACTGGGGCCATAGGGACAAGCCATACCAGTTCGTATCAGTGTCGGACTTCGTCGCACATTTCAAGAGGTTCCACGTTGGAATGCGACAGGACAACGAGCTTTCGGTGCCATTCGACAAGTCGCAGGGGCACAAGGCCGCGTTGGTGTACGAGAAGTACACCGTCCCAAAGTTGGACCTGCTAAAGGCTAGCTGGGACAAGGAGTGGCTGCTGATGCAGAGGAACTCGGTGGTCTACATCTCCAAGACCATCCAGATGATCGTCGTCGCTCTGATTGCATCCACCGTCTTCCTTAGGACCAGGATGCACCAAAGGAACGAGGACGATGGAGCTGCATACATTGGCGCATTGATTTTCGCCATGATTCACAACATGTTCAATGGCTTCGCTGAGCTGTCCCTCATGATCAAGAGGCTTCCTGTGTTCTACAAGCAGAGGGATCTGTTGTTCCAGCCCGCGTGGACGTTTACCTTGCCCACGTTCTTGCTCGGGGTGCCTGCTTCGCTCTTGGAGTCCACGGTCTGGATGGTTGTGACTTATTACACCATTGGATATGCTCCTGAAGCTAGTCGGTAAGTGGGGGAAATTGAAAAAAAAAAAAAAAAGATGCAATCTCTCATGAGTTTTTTGAAAGGAAAATGAGGGGAAGGCGAAATGGTTTCTAATGTTACAATGATTGTTGGCATTGGCAGGTTCTTCAAGCAGTTTCTGGTGATTTTTCTGATCCAACAAATGGCTGCTGGCACATTTAGGCTCATTGCAGGAGTATGCAGGACATTTATCATTGCCAACACTGGAGGAGCTCTAACTCTTTTGCTTATCTTCTTGCTTGGAGGCTTTCTTCTGCCGAAAGGTTTGGATACCTTCTCGCATCTGAAATCACTCACTTTTCTTTGTTTGATGTAAATGATAACAATGCAGTACTAACATTAATCTTTTGATAATTCCATAGGACAAATTCCGGTATGGTGGGAGTGGGCTCACTGGGTCTCACCATTGTCATATGGATACAATGCATTGGCCGTGAATGAAATGACTGCTCCAAGGTGGATGAACCGATTGGTATGTTGCTTGTAAGACTGTTTCTATGGGGTTTGGTTTGGCTTTGACAAATAGTAACTAAGAGGTTTTTGTTTTGTGGCTACAGGCATCAAATAACGTCACCAGCTTAGGCATACAAGTGCTTGAAAATTTCGACATTCCAACGAACAAGAACTGGTACTGGATTGGAACAGCTGCTCTTTTAGGATTTGCAGTCCTGACCAATGTCCTCTTCACATTTGCCTTGATGTACTTTAGTCGTAAGTTCTCTCAGCACCATCGATTTGCTCTTTTCCCTTCGGTTTCTGTTCTTTTCCTTTGGAACTTAAGCTGATGTTTAGTCCCTGTCTTGAACTTACTACAGCTCCTGGGAAACCACAAGCAGTGATCTCAGAGGAAACTGCAAGGGAAATGGAGGGTGACTCCAAGCGAACTCCAAGGCTCTTGAGGTTGGAGTCAGACAAAGATGCATTGTCTAGATCATTGTCTAGTGCCGATGGAAACAACTCGAGTAAGTGACAAAAAAGAAAAGAGTTGAAACAACTCAAGTAAGTGATGAAATTTCAATATTGGGATTGATGGGGAATGTGATTTTTCAGGAGAAATGGCAACGATGAGGATGGGAAGCCATGCCAACAATCGAAACGGCTCGATAAATGGTGATTCCTCAGCTCTAGATACAGCCAGTGGTGTTTCTGCCAAGAGAGGAATGGTCCTTCCTTTCACTCCTCTGGCCATGTCGTTCGACAGTGTCAACTACTATGTAGACATGCCACCAGTAAGTTGAAAATCTCCATCTTTTAGTAAAAGATTCCTTGAGAAGCAAGCAATTGGCTTATAAACTTTGGTTTTGGATATAAATAGGAAATGAAGGAGCAAGGAGTGGCAGAGGACAGGCTTCAATTGCTACGTGAGGTAACAGGCTCGTTCCGTCCTGGAGTCCTCACGGCACTGATGGGAGTTAGTGGTGCTGGAAAGACGACGTTGATGGATGTTCTGGCAGGGAGAAAGACAGGCGGATATATTGAAGGTGACATCAGAATTTCAGGGTTCCCTAAGAAGCAAGAAACTTTTGCAAGAATTTCAGGATACTGTGAGCAGACAGATATCCATTCTCCTCAAGTGACCATTAGAGAATCCTTGATCTTCTCCGCTTTTCTTAGGTTGCCTAAGGAAGTCAGCAAAGAGGAAAAGATGGTAAGTCCTGATAACCTCTACTATCACGTCTCCATTGAAACAATGAGATTAGAAAAGAATTCTCAGTGCTGAAATGGATGTTTTGTTCATTGTGCTCAGAAATTTGTTGATGAGGTGATGGAATTGGTGGAGCTGGAGAGTCTGAAAGATGCCATTGTCGGGCTTCCGGGGGTTTCTGGTTTATCGACTGAACAAAGGAAGAGGCTGACAATTGCAGTGGAGCTTGTTGCCAATCCTTCAATCATTTTCATGGATGAACCAACATCTGGTCTTGATGCAAGAGCTGCTGCTATTGTCATGAGAACCGTTAGAAACACTGTGGACACTGGGAGAACAGTTGTTTGCACCATTCACCAGCCTAGCATTGACATCTTCGAAGCTTTCGACGAGTTGTTGTTGATGAAGAGAGGAGGACAAGTGATCTACGCAGGACCATTAGGCCGAAACTCCCACAAGATTGTTGAGTACTTTGAGGTACGCAATACTCTTTTTTACTTTCTTCATCACATTTATTTGAGCTTTTATTTTGAGGTTAATGTTCACACTTCTATTGCAGTCGATTCCCGGAGTCCCTAAAATCAAAGACATGTACAATCCAGCCACTTGGATGCTTGAAGTCAGCTCAATATCAGCCGAGGTTCGCCTTGGAATGGACTTTGCTGAGCATTACAAACAATCATCATTGGCCCAGTAAGTTGCTCAAGCCATACAAACTTTCCCTCATTTTCCACATGCTTTAGACGTGAATCCTAACTTCAATTCGCTATGCAGGAGGAACAAGGCATTAGTGAAGGAGTTGAGCATGCCTCCACAAGGAGCGAAAGATCTTTACTTTGCAACTCAATTCTCTCAACCCACATGGGGACAATTCAAGTCTTGCCTGTGGAAACAATGGTGGACATATTGGAGAAGCCCTGATTATAACCTTGTCAGATTCTTCTTCACATTGGCTGCTGCACTTATGGTTGGGACTATCTTCTGGAAAGTTGGCACCAAGAAGGATAGCAGCAGTGATCTCACCATGGTCATTGGAGCTATGTATGCTTCTGTCTTGTTCATCGGAATCAACAACTGCTCGTCGGTGCAGCCTATCGTAGCAGTGGAGAGGACTGTGTTTTATCGAGAAAGAGCAGCCGGAATGTACTCAGAATTGCCATATGCACTATCACAGGTGAATTTGCAATTCCATTTAAACATATTAACAACGCCTCCATTGATCGATATAGCTCGCAGTTACTGAGAGTTCGTATTGATTTCTTCTTGTGGCAGGTTGTGTCTGAGATACCATATGTTTTTGTTCAAACAACATACTACACACTCATTGTGTATGCAATGATGTCATTCCAATGGACAGCAGCGAAGTTCGCGTGGTTCTTCTTCATCAGCTTCTTCTCATTCCTCTACTTCACTTACTACGGTATGATGACTGTCTCAGTGACACCAAACCATCAAGTGGCAGCCATCTTTGCAGCGACATTCTACGCGCTATTCAACCTCTTCTCTGGCTTCTTCATCCCAAGGCCGAGGATCCCAAAGTGGTGGGTATGGTACTACTGGATCTGCCCCGTGGCATGGACAGTGTACGGATTGATCCTGTCGCAGTATGGAGATGTTGAGGACACCATTACCGTGCCTGGAATGTCGCCTGACCCTACAATCAAGTGGTATGTGGAGAACCATTTCGGCTATGACCCGAACTTCATGGCTCCTGTTGCTATTGTCCTGGTTGGCATCACTTCCTTCTTTGCCTTTGTCTATGCTTATTGCATCAAGACACTCAACTTCCAATCAAGATGAAGAAGTTGAAAGAGAGAAGAGACAGTTCTTGAAGGAGAGTAAATTCAGAAGAGGTCTTCCATTTGTTGTAGATAATGTAGTAGCAGCAACTATATAAAGTGATCTGCTTTAAATGTGTAAAGAAAGACTTCATAGTAGTATGTTTTTGAGTTAGGAATTAGGGGGAAAATGGGGAATGTGGAACTTTGGGGAATGGATTTTATTTGTAAATGGGAATCTAAGTGTATTCTCTTTTTTGGTTATGTACTGAAGAATGTATTTCTCGTTTTATTGAGTTGTTTTGTACTTTTGTTCCATTCCAAAATATATGAATTAGAGATAGCACCAACTCGGATTTAGGACAAATGGTGAGATATAGCTTACACAACCTTAACTATTTCGGTTTATATTTAATTAGATTTTATTCTTTCGAATATCATTTAATAATACGTACAATAATTTTTTATTTTTTAATTAATATGTTACATAGTATGTTTTGGATAACTAGAAGAGTACGATAATTAGTCACTAAAATTAGAAAAATACTAAAAATGACCAGTTATTCATGTTGAGAATAAGAAAACAAAAATGTACATTGTATAAAAGCCTAAAAGGATGAAACAAAACAATCCCCCTCCTCCGTTGGATTCTTTTAATCATTTTAAAAATTATTGCAAAAAATACAATTAGAACGTAAATTTACAGGAATTGTGAAAAAACAACAAAGGAATCCCTCCCTGCGACCTCGCCCTGCTGCACTTCAATCCCCCTCCTCCGCTTCCACTGCCACTGCCACCGGAGGGACATCAGGATATGATTGCTCGCTAGTCCGTTTTGAACTCCTAGACCCACACTCCAAAGTCTGCATCCATATCACACCTATCGGATGATCAACAAAGAAGCAACAGAACTGCATCAGTTGTAGTGATACATAGCAATCCTAGTCAAGCAAGGATTTGCAAGAGTCAACAACACAAGGACCACACGATTGATGGCAAGGGAGGGTGTAGCCCTCTAACTCTCAAAACCATGTAAATTTACTTACAAAGTAATGAATTTGGAAAATCTAGTAGTGGGTAAGACTTTAGCCCCTAATTCAAATTCTCTAAGTATATATTTTAAGCTCCACCGTTCGAATTTCTGGCCACTAGGCTTGAGAATGGGCCAAATGGGACCAGACGAAGAGCAGCTTTCAAAACTGGATAAACGGACCACCTCAACTTTGGTGGATTGCATCGTTGTATGGGCTTGGATTTAGATTTGGGCTAGGCCTAGAATGGAAGACTAGCTTCAGGCTTAGCTGCTCCAATTCCAATTCCGTTTTCACCAAGTAGTGGGTGGCAGTGGCAATGAGTAATGACAAATTGACAATGAACGACTGAGTGCGGCTGTATGCAATGCAAGTGGACTGACTGAACAAAGCAACTTTATCTTTCTGACATCGAGGATCCTTGCTTGCAGTTGCTGCTACGGTTGTCATTTGTCAAAGAGAAAGAGAGATCTCCTCCTGCTCCATTCCCATCCCATACATTACAGAGCCCATTTAAATTTAAATTAATATTGTACCAAAAAATACATGTAATTAATAATTTAAAAAGAAAAACAAAAAAAGAAGGGACGTTGATGCGGTCCCGTTGTTATTGGGTAGGGGTGGGCGTTCGGTCGGTTCGGTTTGAACCGAACCGAACCACCACAGGCCGAATTTCCGAGATGCTCAACACGCCGACCGAATTCGAACCGAGTTGTAATTCGATTCGACCGAACCGAATTACAACTCGGTTCGGTTCGGATGATCAAAACGAACTGGTGGAGGCAGTCATGTCGATTGGTTTTGGATTCTGGACTTCGGACTCGTTTTCGTCGAAAGGGCGGTACAAGAAGTGGAAGTTGAGGGACTTCCTTCTGTTCAGAAGCGCATCGGAAGGGAGGGCGACGAGGGCGGAGCAGTTGTCGGCGGCGGCGAAATACGCGGTGATGTCGAGGAGGAGTCGCCGCCTGCCGAGGAGGAGGAGTCGGCGAGTCGCCGCCTGTCGAGTGTCGAGGAGGACTGGAGGAGGAGGAGTCGCGAGTCGCCGCCTGTCGAGTTCCGACTTCCGAGCAGAGCTGCTGCTTCGAGTTCGCGATTCCGAGGGGAGGGCGAGGTCTGCGGCTGCGAGGAGGAGAGTGGAGACGAGGAGTCAATCACTCAATCTCCTGACCTAGGGTTAGAGGGCAGGCCGGCACTCGGCAGGCTGAGGACGTGAGGCCAGAGGCCCAATTCAATTGTGGGATGGGCCAAGTATTGGGCTGGGGAGGTGCTGGGCCAGTGGGCATGGGTAGTGGGCTAGTAGCTAGTGGGTTGGGCTGGTTATTATTTCGGAATTCGGTCGGTTATTTCGGTTCGGTTCAAACACGTCTGGTTTCCGAAATACACTACATTCATTTCCGAATTTCGAACCTAATTTTATGTATCTCGGTTTCGGTCGGTTTTTGTTCGGTTCGATTCGGTTCGGTTCGGTAAAACAGAACCTAATGCCCACCCCTATAATATTGGGGCTTTTTTAGAGAGTTTTTTTTTTTTGACAAATCAACTTTTTTAGAGAGTTATTGGGGCTTTTTGTACTGTTGTATTGTGTGGTAATGTGGTTCTTTTCCTTACGCTACCGCGTCCTAGCGTCCGCTTTGACCTGTGCCCACGTGCTTATGCTTATCTCTTCTTTTCAGTTTTCACTTTTCAGGCTGATCATAGAAAGATCTATTAAGTGCCCAAAAATCTCATGTTTTTCTTGATTGGGTACCTCGACTTCAAACTGAATCATTTTCAAGTACCTCAACTTACTAAAGTCGATCGATACTTTGGAATTGGATGGAAAAGAAAGTCGCTGCAGCACTATTGCACATGAAAGTTTTGCCGGTGGGAGTGGAACGATGTCTATCTGCATGGCCTTAGTCATTCATGTTAAAATTGTTATTGTGGTAATAATCAAATTAATTAAGGCTAAATTTCATTCAATATGGAATAAAATGTCTTAAACAAGCCGTCTAAATTTCATTTAATATGAAAACAATTATCGTTTTTATGAATAAATAATAATCATATGTTGTTACTATCATAAACTATCATTATATATAAGCAATAATAATAAGACTCACCATCCATGATTATCATCATCATTCGAGTTAATACATCATTCATCATCTCTGCACCTAATATAGTTAGCTTACAACAAACTCTTAACATAAATATTAAATACATACAAATACCACTCAATAGGAAGTTAAAGCTCTCCTACAAAACACTTAAACTATATATAGTTTGAGGTGACTGTCATGGTATTTTACGTAATCCTAAAGTCTAGTAGTTGTCCACAATGTTTTGGTTTAGTAAATAGGCATACCAATTTAATTTTTAACCCATAATATTTTGGTTTGTTGTGGAGATGGACATAAAATACGGAATCCCGAAAGTTTGGTTTGGTTGGTTGCATGAAAGTATAAATAATTTTGTATATTAGGTATATCATTAATTGGTTAATTGGTTTTATTGGTTAGCAGTTTTGAAACCACACCAAACCACCTAAACCAAATAAGCTAAATTGTTTAACCAAACCAAATGCTACCGGTTAATATGGTTACCACGGTAACCAATCCGTTTGAACACCCCTAAATGGGATAGGATAAGGTAATTAACAAAGGGTATCTTAGGGTCGTTTGGATGGGTTAATTGTCAATGTGGTATTTATAGAGTCAAATAACTCATTTATTGTTCATTTTGAGTTATTTGGGTGCAAATAACCCATTTGTTTACAAAAGTTGGTGATGGGTTTTTTGTACTTGAGTTAATTTGAAATAACTCATTAATGAGTTATTGTCAATACCTCATAGGGGTAGTTATTGTGAAATAACTCACAAATACTACATTCTCATTTTGTGAGAAATTCCACATTTATATTAACTCGTTACACAACAACTCATCCAAACGACCCCAACTTCGATGATGGTAGAGATAAATTAAGAATATTATTATATTTTCTTATTCTTATAGTATAGCTTTTAGTATTTATTTGTCGTTCTATACTATTACTTATTTATTGTCCATGTCCTAAAATCAATATATATTTTTTCATAACAATACAAGTTACTATTCTTAAAATCAATATAAACTTTTTTAGGTTTCATAATAATACAAGTTACTATTCTATCCATATATAAAAGTTACTATTCGTAAAACTCTTATACACTAGTCCATCCCAACCATCTGTTTAAATTTTAATCTAATGGCTCACATTAGTCTCATTTAATGAAGGGTAAGATGGTAATTGCATGATTTTTTTATTTATCAATTAAAATAATATAAAAATAAAGTGGGATCTATTGGAATTTTTTCCCTCCCGGCATTCCTCCCTCCCAACGACTTTGTAACGTTTGTCGGTTTCTTTTGTAATGTTTTTGTGCTCTGTAATAATGTTAGTCGATTTCTTTTGTAATATGCTTTGTAATGTTTGTTGGTTTCTTTTGTAATATTTGCAATGTTTATATGACTAAAAAAAGCACCTGGAGGTTTCTAGGACGAAATTCCTTTATATGGAGAGAGAGAGAGAGAGAGAGAGAGAGAGAGTCGGTGGTAGAGGAGGAGAGAGAGAAGACGTCAGTAGATTTTTTGGCGGCGGTGACAACAACTTGGTAATGTTTGTCAGTCTAGTTTGTATTGTTTATATAGTTTGTAAGTTTGATTTATATAGTTTGTATGGTTAGTATTATTTTTAATAAATTTGTTTGTAAGTTTGTATGGTTTGTTTTATTGTATTGTATATTTTCACGATTTGATTTGTATACCTTGTAATATTAGTTTGTATATTTTTTATGATATGATTTGTACACTTATATATTATGATTTTATAACATCTATTATTTCTGTACACTATTATTCTATTTTTTGTATACTTTGCATTTATAGTTTTTACATTTTTCTATTCTTCCTTCTATACTTTGAAATGATACTTTATAGTATTTGTCTAGTTAAAAAAAAATAAGGTAAAATGAAAAAAAGAGGATTGGTAAAAAAAAATGTTAAAATATATGGACCATTTTGTACTATAGTGGCCAAACTGTACATAAGAGATTAAGAAAAAAAAAATAGTAAAATCTAAAAGGGAGATACTCTCTGTGGACTAGTGCCTCATTGATGATACCACGTTAAAAAAGCCTTTGTGTTCTCTACATTTACGTTTGATAGTAGGTTCTTGACATAGTATCAGAGGTTGGTTCCTAAACCCTAGGCAAGTTTGTTCGTGGAAGGCAGCAACGTCGTTCTCGCCCTCATCCCTCGCTCGCACAATCAAATTTGCTACCCTCAAACACAATTAGGCTTTTTAGGTTATTGCAATGGATTCTAAGTGATTTGATAATGTGGTTGCTACAAAGTTCGATGGAAAGAATTTCTCATTGTGGGAGTTTCAATTCCGCAACTTTGTTGAGGGAAAATGACTAATGTCGATTCTTCTTGGTACCAAAAACGCCCAGGTTATTTCATGGTTGGTGGCTTTAGTCGATGTTCCTACAGCTTTGGGTCTGCATCAGTTCACGACCACTCATGAGATGTGGAAACATGTGTGCATGAAATATGCTCAAACAAATACCGCCCATCAATTTGATATGGAATATGATATGGCGAAGAACATCCAAGGAGATAGAGAAATCTTAGGGTATTATCAAGCTTGCATCCATTTATGGAGCAAGTACGATATACTCATGGCTCCTCTAGCTCGAAAGCAACTATTGTCGAAGTCATGAAGGAGGGTTGCTGCTCCAGGCTAATGCATTTGATTATGAAGCTGAAACCCGAGTCTGGGGTACGTGCATCTCTAATCCATCGCAGGTTGACAAGCTTTGATGAAATTCTTTGAGAGGTGATCAGGGAAGGAACTCGCTCGAAAGTTAGGCTCAGATCGACAATCAGCTGCCACAAACCAAGTGTGTCTTTGCTGTTAGGAAGAGTGGCTCAAATCGCTCGCAGTTTCAGTGTCAAGGTACAAGTTTTCTTACATGTCACTTTTGCCATGAATTTGGGCACATCCAACCTCAATGTGAAAATAAGAATATTTGCATATAATGTAAACGAACTAGCATATAATTCTTGAATTTAAGAGGCTAGTGAAAAGTGAAGGAATTTGTCCAGGGTCTGCCGCATGCAATGCTCTCGTTGGAGTGACTAATGCAGGATCAATTTATGGTGTGGTTGAAAATTCCACTATCCCAGGGCCTAAAGCAGCTAGGCCTAATAGTTGACCGACAAATATGACATGGCAAGTTTCTAGTGATGTCATTCTCTGCCTAGTTCAAGAGGCCTTAAAAGAAGCCTTCAAGTTGATCTAAACTCGGCTTTCTTGAATGGAGGAACCTTAGGTCATTCACAGCGTTGATTACTTGAATCGACGGCTTTTAATCACATGATAGGTACATAGGATAAGTTCGGTAGATTATAGTCTACACCTTCTATTATGTTACAAGTAGCGAATGGTGCACAACTTCCAGTTTGAGGTTCAAGAACAACCATCTAGGGATGTTACTCTATCCAACACACTTTACGTCCCTGGACTTGTTCCAAGTTTAATGCCGGTAGGACAGTTTGCAGAAAAAGGCTTGAATGTCACGTTTAACTCAACTGGATGTATTGTGCAGGATCAACATATAGGAAGAGTGATCGGTAAGGGCCAAAAACTTGATGTTATATATCCTAGGGTCGTATTCTCCTTTTTGGTTATGTACTGAAGAATGTATTTCTTGTTTTATTGAGTTGTTTTGTACTTTTGTTCCATTCCATGATATATAAACTAGAGATAGAAACAACTCGGATTTAGGACAATTGGTGAGATATAGCTTACGTACACAACCTTAACTATTCCAGTTTATATTTACTTTCGTGTCTATAGTAGGTTCGACTTTCGAGTAGTAAATTTAAATCATTTATGTATTCAATTGGATTTTATTCTTTCGAATATCACTTAATATATACATACAATATTTTTTTATCCTTTCATTAATATATTACCTAGTATGTTTTACATAACTAAAGGAGTATGATAATTAGTCACCAAACAAGGCAAATACTAAAAATGACCAGTTATTCACAGCGTCGATTACTTGATTCGACGGCTTTTAATCACATGATAGGTACATAGGATAAGTTTGGCATGTTATAGTCTACACCTTCTATTATGTTACAAGTAGCAAAGGTGCACAACTTGCAGTTTGAGGTTCAAGAACAACCATCTAGGGATGTTACTCTATCCAACACACTTTACGTCCCTGGACTTGTTCCAAGTTTAATGTTGGTAGGACAGTTGGCAGAAAAGGGCTTGAATGTCACGTTTAACTCAACTGGATGTATTTTGCAGGATCAACATACAGGAAGAGTGATCGGTAAGGGCCCAAAACTTGATGTTATATCGTGTGATAATCCTAGATTATCCGAGGGTCGTATTTTATAAGGTCTTCTAATGCATAAATACTCACACCAAACCATCATTAACTCACACAAAAACCAAAGAAGCATTTAGGTTTTTTCTTTTGATAAACAAACAAGCAAGAATAGTAAAGTTGTTTAGGTTTTTATTTATTTATAAAAGTAAAGTAATGTTATTTTATAAGAAGGTAAGCTTCGAAGACTTCATGCATACAAGGGGCTCATTCATATCATGCATCGATGAGTCATCTATGGTATCATTCTATCTCTTCCAATAAGGCCACTCTATAACTGTGCATGTTCATCTTGCGATATAGATTTAACTAGCTAATACATGCTTTTGCTTCATGTTATTACCTAATTAATGAAGAACAAGGAAGTTAGGATAGCACATGATTAAGTGGGGGCATCTATACTCGTGAAGCATCAATGGGATATCACTAGATGATAATTTCTTGACAACCTAGATAATACTAAGCACAATACATATAGTAGCATACCGTGGAATCATAAGCATCTGCGATAAAGAAGAGTGAAACTAGATAAACTATAATGACCATCACATAGGCATCGAAAACTAGGCATCCATGCATACACAATAAGCATCAAATTCATAAAGATAAACAAAAGCATGACATAAAATCATAGGATGCATTCACATAAAGATAAATGAGTCGACATCCTCATGCAATCAATTTCGAACTAGCTACATAGAAGAGAAGGAAGGTACCACCATCGATGATGAAAACATCTCCTTAGCTACAGACTCTCATATGAAAACTAAGCTTTTACTCGAGCATAGTACATAATTTTGTGTTTGTTTGTGCAGCCTTAATGAACTAATGAGCCATCCCCGCTATTTATAGGCATAGAACTCAGCTAGAAATCTCCTAAATTGATTAGGAAAGGGTTTCCTAGTCCTTGTAGACTATGTAAACTTCTTGAAGAAGGTTAAGGCTCAAGCTGCAGTAGGATGGAGGTTGGGAACTTCGGCCTTTTTGTTCGTGGGTTGGGCTCCTTGGCCATGGATAACCTTTTCTGTTGATTTGGGATCCAAAAGGGTCTATTTGGGTCCGTATGATTACACAATCAAAAAGATAATTCAATCCAGTTACACCTTTAAAGTTGTTGTTTCTATCTTTATGTTTATTTTGTCACACAATATAAGGGTAATGACTATTTATTTGCTAGTAATATGGACTTGGCAACATAATAATGACTTGGAAGAAACACATGAAGGTCAACATTCCAAATTTTTTGTATTTTAACTAAGAAAATAGTTACAAAATTATTAATGATAACATAAAAATGGCTAATATTTTGACGCATTACGAAAGATTTGGCTAATTAATAACATTTTAATAGGTTTGGATAATATAAAAGAATCTGAAAAACGTTTGGATACAAAATAGACATTACCCAAAAAAATAAAGCAAAACGTGTACTCGAATCGAGTATTCACTTTCTTAGGTACTTAGTACTATGAATCCAATTCAGACCCAAATTAAAATTTTGGATATTATAAAATGACAGTTGTAACATACTAAGAAAAGTGGGACTCAAATTGAGTTCCCACTATATTTGAGTCCCACTATGAGGTTAATAGAATTTTTTATTGCTCATAAAAAAAAGTTGGATATGAATCTAAGTCAATAGTAAAATTACTCAAACTGTTTATGACCCATAAGTTGGGTATGAACAATACCCTAATATTATGTCTTTTCATCATCCCTAAAATACAATTCATCCCAATAACTCATAATCAAGAACAAATTTTATATCGTTGTTATATCTTGTTGTCTGACGTGCACTTTTTGCGGCAAAACGCGCATCTGAAGGAGCGCTCCTTCGATCTCATTGGTTGGCCTAAGAAAGGGTCTAGAGCTGGTGGAAAGCGCAAGCCTCTCGATCATCCACGTCCCAACCCACGCACAACAAACATTGAAGCTGGAGAGAATCTTGTGTTCGGTCTCTCTCTTTCGCAACTTGAATAGCTCCACAACTTCTTGAAGGGGGATGTTGGGTCCTTTGATTTGGCATCCCACAAAATGCAAGGTACTTTCTCTAATCTTGACGAATGGATTACCGATTCCGGGTGCAATGAACATATAGTAAAGGATCAGTCTTTGTTGCTTCGTGGGGTTACTCCATCTAATTTACTAGTTAGCATCCCGAATGGTGACAAGGTTGGGGTAGGCAAAATTGGTTCAGTTCAGTTGGGGAATGAGATTATTTTTCCCCGAGTTTTGCTAGTACCTGAGTTCAAGTGCAATTTGTTGTCGGTTAACCGTCCTACATCATATTTCCATTATGCTAATCTTCTTGCGTGACTTCTGTGTGATACAGGACTTACATTGCAAGAAGATTATTGGGATGAGTAAGCAACGTGACGGCCTGTATCACCTGCTTCTATTTGATGAAGTTAAGGAAGCCATGGTGAATGCGTTACATGGGAAGGAGGTGGCCAAACAGTAGCTTTGGCATTCCCGTTTAGGCTATCCCTCTGGAAATCAAGTTTATTTGTTGCATTTATTTCCACATACTCATCGGTTATCTAAAAATAAATGTTTTTCATGTTTGCAAGCTAAACAGACTCGGGATTCTTTCTGTTTGAGTTCATTAAAGAGTAGTCAACCTTTCGAGTTAATCCATGTTGATATTTAGGGAGGATATCAGGCTCCTTCACTCAGTGGTGCTCATTGTTACGGTATAAGTCGAAGGTGGCTCGATATTTGATGATGTTTTGTAACCAGGTTGTACGTCAACACGGTCACTCTGTTACAAAGATTCAGGCAGATAACAGGTTAGAGTTTCAAAATGCTTCACTCAAAGAGTACTACAAACATGAAGGCATTTTTCTTCAAATGTACTATGTAGATACTACCCAACATAACAGAGTTGTTGAAAGGAAGCACCGTCACTTGTTAGAAACTGCTTGTGCCCTCTGGTTCCATGTGAACATGCCCCTCAAGTTTAGGGCCAGTTTGTGTTAACTGTTGTGTACTTAATCAACCAGTTTCCATCACGGGTCATTGATAGCAAGTCCCCTTTAGAACATTTGTTTGGTCATTCTCCAGGTTACAGTCACATTCGAACATATGATTGTCTGTTTTATGCTAATAACACCAGTCATTACCTTGATAAGTTCAAAGCAAGGGGGAGACCTTGCTTATTCGTTGGGTACCCTCTTCGATAGAAGGGGTATCGAGTTTATGATATGGAGAACCACCTCATTTTCTCCTCATGTGACGTTACTTTTTGTGAAGGCACATTTCATTACACTCCTCCACATCTTCACAAGTATCTTATTTGCCACCATCCGTCCCAGCTATCAACGACCTTCCATCCTCTTCTGCTGCACTGTCTCCTACCACTCTAATCTTCTCACCTTCCGCTGATCATTCCTCTTCCCCTAAGCACGCCGACAGCTCGCCCGAGGAGGATACCTCTCCCACGAGCTCGTCTCCTAGTTCCCCCACGGGGACAGTCCTAAGCAGGTTTCTCCGGTCGAGCCTCGTCGTAGCTTTCGACAACAAGTCCTACCAACTCGGCTTTGCGAAGACTACGAAGTCACTCTTCCTTCCTCTCGCTCGGCTATTACAGTTAAGTACCCTATGTCTAATGTTCTTGACTACTCCCGTTTGTCTCCCAATCACACTTTTTTTGTTGCAGCGGTGACTCGCTATGACACAACTCCTAACAATGGCCAAGTGTAACCAATGAAAGGGACTGCAGTATAGTGGCTCAAGTAATAAATATCAAATCCACGGGTCTCTAAAGTTACTATTACTCAGCTTCAGTTTATTATTTAGCAAACCAGATTAATAAGGAAGAACTAAAACTACTCTAGCAAACTACAGTTAAAGTTAATCTAATTACAGGTTGGGAACTCACTTAGGTATGATTCCCCCTAGCCACTAGCCAGACTAACGAATAACGATTGATGATTTCTAACTTGTTTCACTTTCATTCACAATGCGGAGAATCCTTGACTAGACCTTGAGTCTCGACTAAAGGAACAAGGCCCTCTTGAGTCAATTGCCTAGAGGGACGTATCCTTCTCTAGAACAACCGATCAAGGCGTTCTGAACTAGATCCCCCTCTATCGAATGAGGTTCTCAATCGATATAAAGCAGTGAATCAACCCTCGACTAAAGCAATCGATCCACTACTATCAATCTATGGTGCTCTATTTACCTAATCAGGTATTCGCTCTCATAGGGTCAAAGCAGAATCAATAATCTCGACTAAAGCAGAATTGAATCATGAAAACATGCATAGATTGAATATAAACTCAAGGTTATCAAGTCAGAGTACTCATACAATCATCCAATCGAACAATCATATCTAGGGTTCCTCAAAACCTAAGTGAAGGGAAGTTACTCCATAGAGAAGAGAGAGACTGCAGTAAGAATCTTCAGATGATCAGTCTTCAAGTCCGGGCTTGTTCCTCGAGCTTCCAAGGCGAAGAAATCCTCCAATTCCACTCTTAGAATGCCCTCAAATCGCCCTCTCTCTCTTTGGTTCGTCCCTTGGGTGTTTGGGATCCAAAACCCAGCTTTCCCTCCCCTTTGGCTTGAAATTGGCTTAAAACCAGAAATTCCCGACTCACACGGCCAGGCCACACGGCCGTGTGACTCTCCCAGGCTGCCCGTGTGAGTGCAAAACGCGACGTTTCGTTAAGTTACTTCAGCCATCCTACACGGCCACGACCCACACGACCATCAGGGGTCCCCTACACGGCCGTGTGGCTTTTAGGCAATGCCCGTGTGGCTTCTCAGCTTCTCGCCAAACGTCCAAACTTCGTCCAATCGACCCCAAACTCGTTCCTAAACCTTCATTCACGTACTAGGACCTGAAATATCACAAACAAGAACAACCTAGCGTGAAATCAGCCTAAAACGCGAGAATCGACTTCTCAAACGGCTCAAGGAATTAATTTTTGTCTTGATGGGACAGTTGAGCGCTATAAAGGCGCGTCTTGTGCACAAAGGCTTTACTCAGATTGAAGGTGTCGACTATCACGACACGTTTGCTTCCATTTCCAAGCTTGTTATAGTTCGTTGTGTTTTGGCCGTTGCAGCGTAGAAAGGATGGTTTCTTCATCAGTTGGACGTCAACAACGCTTTTCTACACGGTGACCTCCACGAAGAGGTATATATAGATGTACCACAGGGTTTTATGCAACCGGGGGACAACAGGGTGTGTCATCTTTGTAAATCCATGTATGGTTTAAAACAAGCTTCTCGTAACTGGTATTTGAAGTTCTCTAAGTCACGTCAAAGGTTGGGTTCATTCAGTCACGGACTTATCACTCTTTTTTCACCTAAAGGGAGGGAAAATATTTTACTTTTGCTCTTATATATGTAGATAATGTTATTATGGGAGGAAATTATCTCCCTTGTATTCAGCGCGTCAAGGATCACTTGCACCAGGCATTCAACATAAAAGATCTTGGTACGCTCAAGTATTTCCTAGGGGTTGAAGTTGCCCGATCTCGTGTTGGTATTGTTTTGTCACAAAAGAAGTACACCCTGGACATACTCAAGGATGTAGGAGCAGAATAAGCGTGGCCCTACGCATTCCCCATTGATCAGGATCATCATCTTAACTCTCTCGAAGGGCCTGCGCCAAAGGATCCGGTTGCATTTCGTCGGTTGGTTGGCAGGATGATGTACCTCACTGTCACATGACCAAATATAGTGTATGTAGTAAACATACTCAGCCAGGATGTACACTCTCCATGTATGGATCACGAGCTGGCGGCACACAGAGTTCTGCGCTACCTTAAGGGAGCTCCAGGTAAAGGTCTTTTCCTACATTTAGATTGTGATCTCAGTCTCCATGCTTACTGCGATGCAGATTGGGGATGATGTTTGCGGATGCAACTTCGACTACAAGGTACTTTATTCGTTTGGGCGATATTCATGTTTCTTAGTGGATCAACAACCAGTAGGTTGTGGCACAATCATCTATCGAAGCTGAGTACCGGGCGATGGCGGTCACAGTCAGTGAAGTCATTTGGTTGTGTTTGTTAATTCGGGAGGTAGGGGTGCTGAACCAGTTGTCTACTCCACTACACTGCGATAACCAGGCAGCACTTCTTATCGCAGCCAACCCAGTAATTCATGAGAGAACCAAACACGTGGAGATGGACTGTTACTTTGTTCGCGAGCGCGTTAATTTAGAGGAGATTGCGTCGTAGAAGATTCACACAGACAATCAAGTTATCAATATGTTTACAAAAGGTCTTGGAGCTTAGCAATTCATCGACCTTAGTGGCAAGCTCGGACTCCACGATGTTTACTCCTTCGCTTGAGGGGGATTTTTGTCAGACGTGTTTATGTATGAGTACGCCTTAGTACTTATACTTTTTTGGTTAGCTGGTGTAGTTTAGGTGGCTCTTGGTAATTATCCAAGATGCATGTCTCGCCTATTAACCCTAGATTTTTAGCCGAATGATATATATGTTTATGGTAGTCGAGTCGGCTGTTGGTGTTAGTGTGTATCCAACTGAAAACCTAATAAGAGAATTGCAAGCTCCTTGTGTGAACTTGCGTGAATGAGTCTTGTTCCCAAGAACAAGGATACCACGTAAATTAATGTATTGTTTCTTGTTCGTTTCACGTTTTTATCATACCTTGCGCAAACTTTACCCAAAAAACCGGGTAAGAGAAAGCCCGTGTTGGTGTATATGTGGACTTAGACCAATTCCCATAACATGTGTATTGGGTTTGGAGGTTTGGGGATTGGCCGAGTAGTTAGCTAGTGTTTGAGAGTCCCTAGCACATGTACATATATGTATGTAAGCTGTATGGTGAAGTTAAGCTGAATAAGAGGAACGTATAGCTTCAGCCGTGTAATAGTCTCGTTCACACTGAACGGGGAAACCACCTAAATGTGTGTGTTGATTATCGTTTCTGCTTTTATATTGCTTATTATCTAACTTGGTATATGTTGATGCCAAGCTCCGAGGAGCGTGCTTCAATGTGTTTGAGGTCCGGTGAGCGCCGAATCCCTGACCAATGTCCGCCACCAGCCTCCGAGATGAACACCTGCAAAGAGGACTCCTCGGCCGGTGGTCTGCGGGGACCTGCTCCGAAGCTCAAGTCAGTATTTGAGAGGAGAGTAACCGGAAGCGGCGTATTGAGCCTGCTCTAAAGAGAGGGAAAGTGAATTCTCCGAGTTTGAGCTCTAGAGAGAGATTTGAGCTCTAAAGAGAGGGAAAGTGAATTCTCCGAGTTTGAGCTTAGAGTTCAACTCCAAATGAACTACCGAGAAAGTATAAATGAGCGTCCTATTTATAGGTGCCTCCTGCTTCTAACGTGGGTGACGTGCTCGTAATAAAATAACAAAAATACATTTACCTCCCATCCTTCAGTGCAATAGATGGTTGGCTACTTTAACTAATTAAGTACGATAGAAGTAAGTAAAATACTCATGTTTACTCGTTGATGGTGGGGAGTAAAAGGGAGTTTAAACCTACCATGACACTCAAGGCTTTCCTTTCTGTCTCTTGACACATGGTTATACAGGTGGTAATGTTGATGGGAAACAATTAGTTAGTCCAACTCACCATTATACCTCACCTTTGTTATCCACGTGTAGCTATTGGGATATAAGGGAAGATGGTTTGGTTGTGGTAAAAGAGGAAGAGTTGAGTGGTGATTGGTGTGAGAAATGAAGCCACATGGGTGAGGCAGAAATAAGGGTTAGCTTGTGTCAATTGGTTGGTTGGTTGGCTGGGGAGTAAAAATAATCTTTCACTCACCATCAATCCACCAAATTCCCTTCCAAGTGTAGAAAGAGTAGGATAGCTTATATGTTATTTTAGATGCTACCAAGCAGCTAAATGCAAACTTACCTGATATGTCTTTCCTTTGGCCACGTATTGCATGTAATAACATGACTTCGATGGATGAATAATGCACACAATGATTGTTGGAGGAAATCAATCAATATTTACCTCTTTAACTTCTTGCTACGTGTGAGGGAAAGTGCTTATGATGTATAGATGAGTGGACAGTAGGAGGATCCAGCTCATACCTAGCCTCCCCACGTACAAGATGAATAGAGGGTAAGTCAATTGTATTCTTGGTGGGTAACTTACTACTGGTAAAGATGGCGTATCGTATGATGTAATTTGAATATTGGGTCCATTAGTATCAGAGCCTATGTCGTCTGATTAGATCACTGCATGTCTCAACTCCAAGAATTATGCGATATGGGAGTTTCAGTTCTACACGTTTATTAAAGGCAAAGGGTTTCTTGATTGATTCGATGGCACGACCGCTCACCTACGACAACGAAAGCGGAGGCGCTCAAGCAATGGGTTCTCACCGATGCTAAGGTTCGCATGATGCTTCTTAATTCGGTTGATGCATCGATTATTTTGGGTCTTCTTATGCTTCCTACAGATGCCGCGATGTGGAAGTACCTGGCATATACGTACAAAACAGGTGGGGTATCTCGTCAATATGAGGTCGAGGTCGAACTTGCGGCGCTGTTTTAGGGGAGTATGACGTGACTTCTACTATAATGCTGCTCGCAACCTATGGACAGAGCAGGATATGATTATTGTGAGTCTTCTTACTATGGCATGCACAGATGACGTCCAGGCATAGAGGGAAAATATTAGGCTTATGTAGTTCTTGATGCGTCTGAACTCGAAGTTTGAGACGATCCGAGCCTCTCTACTAAATCGCAAAAATATTCGCATTGATGGTGTTTTGGGTGCCCTAATACAGGAGGAGATGCGGCTTCGAACTTTGGTAGTCCTGGATGTCCGCCCCGATGCTAGTGATCTCGTAGTTTTCTGTACCGCTTCCAACCCGTCGCAGCTAGGCTTGTCGAATGCTGCTCCCGGTTGCCGCTCCGGGTTCGCCTCTAGTGATTGGCAGGCGGGGATCATGGGGAGGCCTACGCAGCGTATCGTGCTACTTTCCAGCTTCGCATCAACTCCTCGGATGTAGAGTGCTTTCATTGCAGGGAGAAGGGACACACGAAAAGTTCTGCAAGAAATATACTTTGTGTCTATTGAAAGAAAACCATGCATATTAATCCTGGTTGCCTTGGACTGGAGGGATGTTTTCGTGATGGCAAAGGTCATGGTGGCTGCTCTTACTCTCGGCCTAGCTCTACTCTTGCTCAACTTGCTTATGTCACGCAACCTATGCCAAGCTCCAAGAGCATTCTGGTGACCCCTGCGACGCTGGAAAAACTTGTCAACAAGCCTGTCAATTCAGCCTTTGTGAGTCTCCGGGTTTCCGATAAGTTTCCTGCTTGGATACTCAATTCTCCTTGCTTTAATCACATGACTGGTAAAGAAGCCGCTCTGCAGAAAATTTCGCATGTGGAAAATTTGTCTCTTTAGGTTGCTTATGGCTACACGTTCCAAGTCTCGAGCATGGGTTTTGTTCATAATTCTTCTATTGATTTACCTTCTACATATCATGTACCAAAACTTGTTCCCAGTCTTGTTTGTGTGGGTCAACTTATTGATCAAGGTTATTGTGTTAGGTTTGCACCGTCTAGTTGTGTTGTTCAAGATCTGAAGATGGTGAGGGAGATCGGTATGTCTAGCAAGAAGGGGCGGATCTTCTAACTTGAGCAGCTCCAGTCGCCATCATCATATGTGGTGTCTGCTTTTTCCGAGTGTAGGGATCCTTGTGTGTTTTCGAGTCTAGCTTCTAATAGTTTTCGATTATTGCATGCTAGGTTGTGTCACCCGAATTCTAGTTGACTTATGACCATGTTTAAGCAATAACTATTTGGAACTAATGTTAAAGCACAATGTTCGTCGGATTTTTCATGTACTGGTTGCATTGAGGCTAAGACTACTCAGATTTCTTTTCCTTCCAGCCTCACGATTATTTCTTAGCCTTTTCATCTGATTTATACTAATCTATGGGGAGCTATTACTGTTACTTCCCGTCTTGGCTATAAATATTTTGACTTTTTTTATAGATCAAGCAACTAGATACACATGGGTCTATTTCCTTCAAGTAAAATCTTATATTCTATCTGTTGCTACTGAATTCCTTGTTATGATCAAAACCCAGTATGATAGAAATGTTCTTGTAGTTCGTTCTGATCCTGGTGGGGATTTTAGTTCGGGTCCTTTATTGCGTCTCTACTAGTCCTTGGGTATCCTCTCTCAAAAGTCTTGTCCTGATGTCTCACAGTAAAACGGGTTGGTTGATCGCAAAAATTGTCAAGTTTTGGAGTTAACTCGAGCTCTCTTGCTTTCTTCGTGTGTTCCGTCTATGTTCTGACCAGAAATGGTTTCCACTGTTTTCCGCCTTATCAACTACCAGATTACTCCCATTCTAAACAATACTAGCCTGTACTTCCGCCTCTATTCCAAACCTCCTCCTTATTCTCGCCTTTGAGTCTTTGGGTGTGTCTGTTTTGTCCTCCTTCCTCGACCGGAACACACTAAACTCACTTCCAAAACTGCTCGTTGTTGTTTTCTTGTTTATAGTGACATCCATAAGTGTTACTTATGTTATGATCTTCTGCTCGACGTGTTAGGATTGCATGCCATGTTGTTTTCCTTAAGAACCTGATGTATCACTCTTCCCCTTCTGTTTCTAATCCCCCTTTGTTTGATTTGTCCCTTCGGTCACCCTCCTTCGCAGATGATGATGATGTGCCCATCGACCCATCAGATTATCTGTTGCCCCCAAACTCCCCTCCCTCGCCATCGACGAGTTTGTCCGCCAATGATTCTCCTTCACCGTCGCCCTCACCTCCTGTTGTTCCTCTTTGACGGTCTACTTGTTCTACTCTCGGGGTTCCTCTTATTCTCCATATGGATTATGTTACTTACAGTGTTGATCATGTCTCAATTCCTACTCTTTTTTCGCAGGCTAGGGGGAATCCTCATTGGGACGCGACCATGGCTACGAAGTTCGATGCTCTTCATTCTAAAGAGACAAGGACTTGGTCCCTCGACCCCCGCCGGAGGTGCCTGTCATCGGCTCCAAATGGGTATATACCTGAAGATGTTTCCCAATGGCACTATTGAACGTTACCGGGCTCGGGTGGTGGCGCAAGGCTTTTATCAGGAGTATGGTATTGCCTTTGAGGAGACTTTTGCGCCGGTTTCCAAGATGGTTACTGTTCGGTCTCTCCTTGTAGTGACCTCTATTCGTGGGTGGCCACTTTACCATGTGGATGTGAAGAATGTATTTCTGCATGGCGACCTTAAAGAGACGGTATATATGGAACGTCTACCTGGTTACCCTCACGGTACCTTTGATCGGGTATGCCTTCTCCGTCAGTCTCTTTATGGGTTGAAGCAAGCACCTCGGGCGTGGTTTGATAAATTTCACTCTACCATCTTATCTCTTGGCTTTGAGCAAAGTCTTCATTATCCATCTTTGTTTACTTGACGGAAATCTGTAGGGCTCGTTGTGCTTCTCTTATATGTTGATGATATGATAGTCACATGTGATGATGCTCTAGGCATATAGGCTTTAACACAGGGGCTTCATGATTCGTTTAGCTTAAAGGAGCGTGGTCTTGTTTCTTATTTCTTGGGCTTGGAAGTCAAGCGTTCTTCGGCTAGTATCCTTCTCGGTCAAGGGAAGTATATTACTGATCTTCTTGAGTCTTTTCAGTTCGATGCGTGCAGCTATATTTCAACTCCGATGGAGCTTAACCTGAAGCTTAGTCGCGATTCTCGCGACTTGTTACCGGATGGGGAGAAGCACTATTGGAGTGTGGTTGGCAGTTTCATTTATTTGACCTCTACGAGATCTGATATTGCTTATGTTGTTCTGATTGTAAGTCAGTTTATGTCTGCTCCCCATACATATCACTTGGTATCGGTTCATCGCATATTACGTTATTTATAGGGCGCGATGGAAGTCGGCCTCTTCCTTCCTTCGACGAGTTCTTTTGTTCTTCAGGCATTTTCTAATTCTAACTACGCAGGTTGCATAGACACTCGTCGCTCTACTACGGGGTAATGTGTTCGACTCGGAGCATTCTTTCTTTCCTTGCGTTGTAAAAAGCATGATAGGGTCTCTAAGTCGTCTACAAAGGTCAAGTATCGCGCCATGTTTGATGTCACCTCTGAGCTGGTCTGGCTTCGGCGACTCTTGGAAGATTTGGGTGTTGAGTGTGCTAGTCCTTTTCAGCTCTATGTTGACAACACGATTGTCATCCAGATTGCTACGGATCCGGTACTCCACGAGCGCACTAAGCATATTGAGGTCCATTTACATTACATATGTGACTTGGTTTGAGATGGCATTCTTCGGCTGTTCTATGTTACATCGGAGGACCAAATTGCTGATCTTTTAACCAAGTCGTTCACAACCGGTCGCCACTTCTATCTTTCTAGCAAATTGATGATGAGTGATCCTCATCAATTTGGGAGAGGCTGTTGATGTATATGTTGGCTCGTCCCAATTCCCATAACATGTGTATCAGGTTTGGAGGGTTTGGGGATTGGCCGAGTAGCTAGATAGGGTTTGTGAGTCCCTAGCACATGTATATATATGTATGTAACTTGTATGTTGAAGTTAAGCTGAATAAGAGGAACATATAGCTTCGACCATTGAATAGTCTCGTTCACACTGAACGGGAAAATTATGTAAATATGTGTGTTGATTATCATTTCTGCATTGATATTACGTATTATCTAACAACCCATGCTTTGTTCTTCAATGTCGGTTTTACTAGTTACGGCTTAAATATGATCATTAACGACATAATCCCTTTGGGTTTTCCATCGGTATCATCGAGTTCATCAACCAGAGACCTTAAACATGTAGTGAGGGAGCATGTAAATCCACTCCCTACTCGTATCAATAGAAACGTGCGCAGATTCAATCCCTTTTCTCAGGTTTCTCGTAATTTAAGGACCAATCCAGTTTGATGGAATAGTACACATTTTCCCTTGTTTCTTTGTAAGGGAAAAGGATGGAACGGAAAGGAAAAGGAGAGAATTGGGGTTTCCAATAAAGTTTCCCCTGTATCTGAAATCCTGCACAGTACCGAGGTGAACGGAAAGGGAGGGGCTGGGTACTGTTTCACCCACCTCTCCCAATCGGAGAGAAAGAAACAAAAACGGGTCTTTTTATTTTTCTATTTGTTATCTCTCCCCTTTATCCTCTCTCTCCTCTCCTCTATCACCTTCTTCGTTCTCCCCCAATTTGCAGAAAGGGTCCTTTTTTGTTCTCCATGTGAGCTCAGCTCCCACTACACAAATCATGGGAAGAGACTTCTATCCCCTGCTCTCCCATAATCGCATCTAACATTTGAATCCCATTTACCCAAAATCCGCCATTCCCCCTGACATATCAATGTCGAAACTTCCTCTTGTTCGTTCTTGCTTCGCACAAATCAGAGTCCTTTCATCCTTTGCTATGTTGATGAATCAATAAAATAATGAACAAAATTTCAACAATAGGTTCACACAAAAAAAATTCAAACATCTACTTTTGATTTTAATAGTGAACAAAATTAGTAAGAAAGTACAACTTTACTTCACAATTCATAAGGGTTAATTGCATGGTTAGTCACTCAAATTACAAAAAACGTTCATGTTTGGTCACTCGAAATATTTAAATCCATTCGTGGTCACTAAAATTATTCCAACCGTTCAAGTTTGGTCACTCTCCGTCCAACTCTGTTAATTTTTTCTGATGTGGCAGTCAACTTTAATAGTTGACCGTTAAACGAGTGACATGACAAATAAAATATTAATTTAATTGTTTAAGTTTTCCACATCAGTTTCACCGCTATTAAAACAATAAAAAAACTAAAATGTGTGACGCGTCTCTTCACAGACTCCACCACCTCCTCCTCCTCTCCGCCGCGGTCGGCGCCGGCAGCGAGATTTTCCTCTAGAGTAGCATCCTGTCCCTCCTGTGCTTCCTGGAGTTGCGATTGGGATTCATGCCCGTGGGAGTCACAAATTGGTGGGTTGATGGGAGTTAATGGTGGCGCAAACCAAGCCTATCCACCTATTTTACCGCCTGAATTAGGGATAAAGAGAGAGGAATTGGCAGCGAAGACATCTTCCGATTTGGGGCATTTGCGCCGGCGAGCTCGGAAGAAGGTGGAACGCTTCTTCTTCCTCTGATCTCCATCCTCGACGCCATCCCCAATATCGCAACCGTATCCCCAGAAATCCCAAGCCAACATTAATTGCCGTTCCCAAAAAAATCGAACGCTTCCTCTTCCTCTGATCTCAATCTCAACGACGGCTCCCGATTCTTGGATGCAAAAGTATGGACCCACGATAGCTTCTGATTCTTGGATGCACAAGTATGGTCTCGTCGGCGACTCCCGATTCAAGGGAAGACCGACACTGAGAAGAGACAGTAGATCCGGAACTCAATTTATGGGCTCTCTCTTTGTGAACCCAGCTCTTTGCTGAAACTCCACCTTTTCGCGAACCAACCACCACAAGAAAGGAATAAGATGTTGTGGAGGTGAATGTTGACGGCGACAGTGGACATAGTCGGAGGAGGAAGGTTGGGAGTCGTATTGGTCGGAGGAGGAAGGTTAGGCGTTGTTGGCGGCAACAAGGATTGACGAGGACGAGGACTAGCGATTTCAGGAGAACAAACCTTCACATTTGGTTTCGCCTCCGAATTCTTCTTCTTGTGGCATAGGGACGTTTAGAGCGGCGGTGTGGGGTTTTACGGGTTTTAGGCCAACATATCTTGAAGCGGCAACAATGATGGTTGAATAGGGAGAAAGAGCACTCGCAGGCCGCTGCAGAAAAATATGAATTAGGGATTCCCCCCCCCCCCCCCAAGTATGAGAAAAGTGCAAAGTAGTTGTGAGGTGGAATTGTTAAATAATTTTAAAAACTATTTTTTAATTACCATATTATTTATTTAATGGTCAACTATTAAATTTGACTGCCAAATATTACAAAGTTAATGGAGTTGATGAAGAGTGACTAATGATGAAACGAAAATGTAAAGCTAGTGACCACGAATGGATTTAAATATTTAGAGTGACCAAAGATGAACGTTTTTTGTAATTTCAGTGACCAGCCATGCAATTAACCCCAATTCATAACCAATAAAATAATATCAATATATAATCAAATTATTTTACCATTCTATACCAAATAAAATAACATATCACTCAAAATTCCCAATACACATTTTCCCTCCCACTTTCCTCTATAAAACATCATTTTCCTTCCAATTTTTTTAACCTCCAAATTATCCCTCCCCTCCTAATTTTCTTCCCCTCCCCTCCATTTTCCTCCCTTCCTTCGGGAACAGGGGGTTTGAGTTAGTTACGAGTACTATGTGCCCTTTAATTGGAATAATAATACTAGGGATGACAATCAAACCCATGACTGCTGGTACCCGCCCGCCCCTCGACCCAGTCAACGCGGGGAATCCCCGCTTTTATCGGGTATGGGTAAAACCCGCAAAATATTTGATGAGTATGGGGCTGGTATGGTTTTAGCCTCCCCACCCCATACCCATACTCGCCTCATTAGGATAACTTCTTCACATATAAAAAAAAATACATTGATTAAATTGTAACCTATTTATAATAGTGAGGCTAACTCAAGAAAATATTTAGTAGAAATGTAATTGGGTGGCTACCCAAATCTAAACTTAATTATTTTTCCTGAACCCTCCCTTCACTCTTGCATTGTTTCAATTGTTAACAAGATTATGTTAGTTAGTTATTACTTAGTGTATGTATTAAAGTAATAGAATAATGATTTGAATTACATTGCATTCTATCTTATGGATTAACGGATGCTTTATGATAAGATGCTTTGAACCGCGTTAAGAATGATTGTCTCTTTGTCGACTTCATGATATAGTAGGTGGTGCGTTTAGTGTTATAATTGAAAATTTATATATATAATTTTAGGTGTTATCATGTTGGATGTCCGGAGCGGGTATTACCCATGGGTACCCGAAACCCACGGGTATGGGGATGAGTTTGGAAAACCCTCCCCACATCCGCATGGATGTGAAACGGATATGAATTTAAATATTTGAAAGCGGAGATACGGATGGTGTAGGCAAACCCGCACCATTGACATCCCTAACACTATGTTTGGCAACAAGGGGGGTGCAAGTTCGAGGGGGTACAAGTTGAGGGGTAAATTGTTGGGGGTGCAACTTGGTGGAGGGTGTAAGTGGAGGGGTAAATTGTTGTTTGCATGAAAAAGTAGGGGGGTGCAAATAGAGTAAAAAGTAAGTAATAATATTATTATAAAATAAATTTATCAATTTATAAAATATTATCACAAAATAATAACATGAAAATTCAATATATAATAATAAAAGTAATTTTAATAAAAATGATTTTAATAAAAATAATTATTATATAATAATGCTCAAATATAATTATTTATAACAACAATAATAATCATTGGTCGAGCAACCTCGAAACTCGAAATCCAACTCGTAACTAGTCATCCTAACGGGGTTCTCGTGCCTAACTTTAAATTGAATATGGTCAAACTTAGTGAAACACGTTCGAATCTGTAAGTTTTAACTACTTATTAAAGTAAATCGAGTTAACTAAACTGTTCCTCTCTATCTTTTCAACAAACGCTTCTTATCTCTAATTTTCAATGCAAATTCGGGTCAACTAAGAGATATCGATTTGACGAGGCGAACATTGACAAACTTGCTCTTTGAGTCAAACGGTCAACCCCAAACAACTTCTACACTAATATAGATATAAGAAAAAATTAATAATATTAATTATTATGTAATTATAATCTAATTAAAAATTCATAATTCCCCTCCTCCCCCTTCCCCCTCCCTTCCTTCCTTCCCTTGCACCCCAATTTGGGGGGTAAGCCGAAACAGTGAATTTACGCTCACGTTTTGCACCCCCTACTGTTACAAAATAACCAAAGGGGGGTAAACACCTTGGAACTTGTGCTTACCCCTCCAAACTTGCACCCCCTTCCATTTACACCCTTTCCCAAACATAGTGTAAATAACACCAACTTGCGGTGGGCTTTTAGTCGGGCCTACTTTTCTTTTCCGCCTGAATTTCTTGACCCGTCCGTCATAATCATCATAATATAATAAACAAAATAACAAAACAAACAAACTTCATAACTTCTTGCACCCCTAATTAAATACTTAAACAACTGTTTGGCTGCCATAAACCTGTCCACAGTTGTCTTAAAACTGCGGAAGGGCTTGTATTATGTCACCGCCAAAAGGAGCTAAGCCTTAATTAAAGTGAAAATACAAGAGATTTGCTGATCTCATCAGATACAATACAACAAGCTGCACGTACCTGGAATATTTAATTCTACCAGCTGTCAAGTCCAGCCCACCAACACCAACCTCAATGTCCTCCACTCCTCCTCTCAATTTGCTGTTTGCGACTACGAATCCATCGCCTTTGCCTTTTCGAAAACCTCTCCCCTCAGCGCGTAAACGATGCTAATTGTATTAGTGATGTGCCGCACCGGAACTCGTATTGAATGTAAATTATTAATCATTTAATTGTACGTTCCGATTTTTAAACGCGACAACTGAGGATGATTGACCCATATCCATGTTAACAAACATCACTATACATTATTTATTCCAACACTCATATCTTAATAGGGATTTCCTATAGTAACTTGGAGTAAGGTAACTTGAGTTTTCTTACTTGCTATAGCAGGTTTCACAGGTCGCATTACGTAAAATACAACAGGCATTACGTAATGGTTACGTAACCTATGGTAGTCTTACGTAACAGTTGTAAAAGATCATTACGGAAGCCTTACGTAATAGAATGTGTCTTTACGTAATGAGTATTAACCTCGCGTTAAGTAAAACGCTAAGTCATTACGAAAGCCTTACGTGACGCTACTAATTTAACTGTTACGTAAGAAATAATTGTCGTTCCGTAACCTTTACGTAATGGAATATCTTTTTACGTAATGAGTATTAACCTCGCGTTACGTAAAGTGCAAAGTCATTACGGAAGCCTTATGTAACGCTTCCGATTTAACTGTTACGTAAGAAATAACTATCGTTCCTTAACCTTTACATAATGAATATGTATTTTACATAACAGTTGTAAAATGTCATTACGGAAGCCTTACGTAATGGAAGGTATTTTTACGTAATGAGTATTAACGTCGTGTTACGTAAATAGCTAAGTTATTACGGAAGGCTTACGCAACGCTTCTAATTCAATAAGAATTAAAATAAGGAAAGAATAAAACAAGGAAAATCGACTAAATATTAAAAAGGAAAGAGAATATATAAGAAAGGTAAATTGTGAAGGTGGTGACCGCCAACCTGTCGCTATTAATTTTTTTTAATTATTTTTTTATTTTTTATTTCTTTAATCAATGGTTTAGAATTAGTTTGATCGATTTTAACGGTTTAGATCTATACAAGTTACCTAACTTGAAATTATACCCAAGTTACTGTAGGAGGTCCCTATCTTAATATTATCGATAATTTTCCTTATAATATATCTCTATGAAGAGTAATAAGATCAATATATTATTAGTTTTATACTGACATACACACCAATTGCGTCCATAAATTATCTATATTGTTCATGTTAAATAAAATAAAAACGAAGTTATTTTGCTTTTTGGGTGCGGCTCGGGTGGAAAGAGTGTTGGGTTTAGAAAAAAAAAACTCACACCCAACTCAACTCACCAATTTCAAAACGGGTAAAACTCGCACTCGAGCCAAAATCCGTCAACACTAAATTTTATACGCTTTCAGCGCGTTGGGTACCCATTGATTCGAGTTCAATTGCTATCACTACAAGCTAGTTCATTTTTATAGAACCTTGATTTTTTAAATGATTCACTAAACGTGTACCTTGTAGATGAATAAAACTTGTACATATTCATAGAATAATTTGTGTTGCTATCAAAAGAAATATTGCTCTTTTATATAATATGGCCTCTAAAATTTATAATACATCACAGAAAAAAAAATTAAAATCACAATTATTTTATAATGAATACAACAAAACATATCAAGACGTTTGATGAGTTTTTGTTTCTTCCGTTAATATCCATGAGTGCATTCAAGCATTTCCAAAACTGTAGGTAGAAACTACAAAACTATATATGCTTATGCTCACTCAAAGGTCTCAACCATGTGACTGTTTTGGCATATGTCCATGTTGCTGATGGAGTATCTTAGGTAGTGTTTGCTGGGAAATAAACAAACTACAGCTTATAAGTTATAACCGTGCACCCTCAATGAAGAACACCAAAAAGGACTTATTAGGTGAAAGTCATTTCCAATTAAAAGGATTCATTTCTAACATCATATATTATCATATCAACATCATACAACTTTTTAGAGATAATAACGTGATATGACAGTAGTAAGAAAACCTGAAATTTTTTTGTTAAAAAAATATTAAAATGGATATATCGTGTAGAGCACAATACATTTATATTTCTACGCAAAAAATTTGAACTCCTAAACGAATGAACTATGGTCCGTTGAATTTTCATATGAGATTTGAAAAAAAAAATTAATATCTCACCTGAAATTCATATCAATCCCAAAAATCCTATCAGTTATCTCCCCAAACCCTACTTTCTCTCCTTATGTCTCTACAAAGATGACCATTAGATAACTTCTCTCGCAATCTCAACTAATACATTATGATTTTATAGTACTGCAAACCAAGGTTTCGGAATGTGCTAGGCAGGCATAGGGGTCCTGCCTAGCACATAGGATGCATAGGCGGTGCTTAGGAATTTTAAGCAATCATAACATTTTTACATATAGCGATGGTGAAGAGTAAGAAAGAAGGTTGTGCCGAGTGTGGGCAAGTGGGAATCGATTACCGATACCGGTTTGTAACCGGTTTACCGGTTAGCGAATTACTGGTAAACGGTTACAACCCGGTTTTACCGATTTACCGTAAAGAGTAGTTGCAGACGGTTTTTCAGTTAGCTTTACCGGAAAATTACCGAACCGAATATCTGGGCAATGGGGTGATGTTGTAATATTTTGATATTTTGAGTTTTTTCTTCATTTTTGTAATTAATAAATTATTAACCTTATTTATAATATTTTTTAGGCCTATACTTACTTACTTCCATTCATGTATGTAATATTTGTGAATAATGAAGTATATGTTATTAGTTAATGCCTTAATTGGTTCGATATCGGTATTATCGAATTACCGTCGATACCGCCTTCGACTGCCGATACCGCCGGTAAACGGTTTACCGTTTATCACCGGTTACCGGTTCGGTAAAATGGTAAACCGGTTACCGGTTCGGTAAAACGGTAAACCGTTTACCGACTTACCGTTTGTCACCCCTAGTTGTGCCGACCGAATTTAGATACAACGGGAGAGGAACTCAAGTATTACATATGGCGATGTGGTTTTGGTTGTTTAGTGATCAACAATGTTGATGAATATGATAGAGCATTGGGTCGACCAAAGTTGGAGACGAAAAACAATCCAGCTGCAGACATTGTATTTTAGAGCATGGGAGAAGTTGTTGCAATTCAGAGAGCTGTGTTGACCTATTTTTTATATATATTCCAATCGACGAAGGATGCATGCGTAGGATGGGTCATTGGGAGGAACTAATCGAACATAAGAATGTCGTCTTTTTGAGACATTATAGTTCATTCATCTATTTTCTTATCTTTAGTCACCAGACTTCCTAGCTCCGATTAAACGCGCACAATTCCGCCTAGACGATGCCTACGTATTTAAATCCATAATTTTTTGCCTAGACCCTAAGCGATGCATTTTTTCGCTGACTAATGCCTAGACGCGCTTAGACATTACGCAAAATTACTCCTTATTAAACCCTGCTACAAACTATATGATATTTAACATTTTAACCCTAACCCAAACCATAATTAGTTACCTGTTCAAACTGAAACAACATTAATACTTAACATGTTGAGTTTATGTATATAAAGCTTTGTGATTCCATCGATATCGCCTGCAAACTTCAGGTACCAAAGACGTAACTTACCGAATCTCATGTAAAGTGTGCAACTAACCTCCGGTAGGGCACAAAGCGAGAATTTTGAGGACACTCCTGTAAATATGAGACAACGTCAAAAGCACATTCGTCATTTTCAACTTCTCCCCTCAGAAATAGAGAAGAATAGAATAAAACCAAATCAGAAAATGAACAAACAAGAATTAAAAAAATGAAACAAAAAATACAGGAAGAAATAACTAAGCGGAGGACAAGCCACGTTTGTTTTTAAAGCAGCCTTCCTTCCTTCTCTGCACCTTCTTCATCTCTCCCCTTTCCTTCTTCTCCTCCTCCTCTCTCCCACCTGAAAATTTGGCCTCGTAAGCACACACGGTGAGAGAGAGAGAGAGAGAGAGAGACCGGAAAATAGGGGGAAGAGTAAGAAGAGAAATAGAGAAGAGAAATTTATGCTGCTGAGATCGAACGATTGAATGGTGTGATATATTTAAGAGAGGGGGAAATTGTAGAAGAGAAATTCGGCCGTCAGTCGGCAGCTCAATTCATTCCTCTGTTTTCTCACTCTCTCTCTCTGTGGTTCTCTGTGTCTTTGTGGCGCACGCTCAAATCAGAAGCCTTCTGTCTCCCGAAAGACTCTGTCTTTCCTTCATTCACCACAGAAAAGAAGAAAATTAGTACAACATTTTCTGAATCTCTCCACGTTTCGCTCTTCGTTCGCCACCATGATCTCCCTCAGCCGAACCTGTTTTCTGGTATACTATTTCTTCTTTTAAGGCTCGCCCTCTTCCTCTCATCTCATTACTCTCCATTTCCTCTTTGCTCGAAATCTGAAACGAGCTTTGTTTTCCACGCCCACGTACCCAAATTCTTCGATTGTTCTTTCGTATTCTGCTAGTTTTCATTTCCTGTTTTTCGTGTCTGGGTACGTCTTGTTTACGACGGCATTACATCTGTGGATTTTTGTTTCTGGGTTTCGATTTCTCTGTTTGGTTTGCAGGAAACCCCGGTAAAGTTTTTATTTTTACATAGCCCCTGGTGAAGAACACAACTATGCTTTTTTAATTGCGCCTTAAATACTTTGTCATGGAGTTCAAATCCGGATATATTTTCTTGAAAATCATATGTTTAATTTCCCCTGATCTTTTGATGACGAAATGGTGATTTCGACGTTGGTTTCTGATACAGAATAAGGCGAGCATCGCTGGCTTGTCTAGCCCCTTTTCAGATAGGCAGAGAGGAATTTTCCCTAAAGCTCCTTGCTCGTTGAAAATCAAGGCAGCGGCGGCAGCAGCAGCTTCCAACCGTGATCGAAACGGCACCGTATTAGCAGTCGAGACGGTGACAAAAGAGATGGCGGAAGCAGAATCTTTGATCGACGACTCTCAGCCCACCGTTGCTGGCGGAATCCGTGATGCGTACGGTGAGGATGCCGCCACCGAGGACCAGCCTGTGACTCCTTGGTCCCTCTCAGTTGCTTGGTATAATATACTAACTAATGTTGCTTTTTGATCTCTTCTACTATATGCAGTTTTGGCACGTTGCTTGATGGCATCACTTTGTCTTTCATGGTTTTCTGGTACAATTTTTTGGCTCATTGTCATTGGTATCATCGAAGGAGGTTTCTTTGTCAAAGTTTGGTTCCTATGATGTGGCTGGCGTGATTGGTTTAGCTGGAGTTTCTCCAATAGCACGTAAATTAGAGATATGGTAGGGATAGGTTAGTTATTGTATGAGGTATATCGATTTGCTAGTTGCAGAGGCATGGATAATAGATTGATCGAAACATCAAGAGGTTTCCCGGCTGTAAAACATGTTAATTTTTGAAAAGGAAGACATCATGTTATTGATAGCTTCTTTTTGGTTCTTGGATTAGCTATAGTGGGTGGGTGATTATGTTAGTGTTCCTTTCTTGTTTGTTGCTTTGAACTTTGTGTCTCCTTTCCATCATTGAAATGAATGGGAATGTATTTGTCATGCGGTAGATTGTTAATGATGCGTCCATGATTACTGCAGCGGCTACTCGTTGTTGAGAGATCCACGTCACAACAAGGGTCTTGCCTTCACTGATAAAGAGAGAGATGCGCACTATCTGCTTGGTCTTCTCCCACCATCAGTTCCTTCTCAGGAACTCCAGGTCATTGACCATAATTTTCAGTCTTTCTACTTATTATTCCGTATGTTCTTATATTGGTTTTTCGTCTAATGTCTTCAAGTTTCTTACAGGTAAAGAAATTGATGAATATCATTCGGCAGTATCAAGTGCCACTACAGAAGTACATGTATATGATGGATCTCCAGGAAAGAAACGAGCGCCTGTTCTACAAGCTTCTCATTGACCATGTCGAGGAGATGCTCCCAATTGTCTACACTCCAACAGTGGGAGAAGCTTGTCAGAAATATGGTAGCATCTTTAGCCGTCCTCAGGGTCTTTACATCAGCTTGAAAGAGAAGTAAGATAAATTCTATTCTCTCAGCAATAGCTACTACCAGAATCAAACTAGATTTTCTGCTGTGATTATGTCATGTCATCCATATGAAGGCGAGATGTATCTTCTCCTTTTTTCAGGGGTAGGATCCTCGAGGTTCTGAGGAATTGGCCTGAGAAGAATATTCAAGTTATTGTTGTCACTGATGGTCAAAGAATTTTGGGGCTTGGGGACCTTGGATGCCAGGTTAGCTCTCTGTACTTAGTGTATTAGCCTTGGTACTATTGAACACCCATATAGACATTCACTTGACTGATGTCACTTGATCTCACAGGGAATGGGGATACCAGTTGGAAAGCTCTCCCTATATACCGCTCTAGGTGGAGTTCGTCCTTCAGCTGTAAGCAACAGGATTAAAATTTGAACTTATTGATATCCTCTGACTCGGTATTCACAGAAAAAGGCGATCTGACTTTCTTGTAGTGCTTGCCGATCACTATTGACGTGGGTACGAACAATGAGAAGTTGTTGGACGATGAGTTCTACATAGGGCTTAGGCAAAGACGGGCAACTGGACAGGTATACATAGATTCTGCCTACTGCCTTGCATTTTTAGTTTGTACGCATTTGGTTTCCATGCTAAAGATGAGATATATTTTTGTAATGTTTTCCTTATTTGGCCCTCTAGGAATATGATGAATTACTACATGAATTCATGACGGCAGTGAAGCAGAACTATGGCGAGAGAGTCCTTGTTCAGGTATTGGAAACTGGCAAAAAGATATTGTCAATCTAATTACTGCATTCTATATTGTTTCTTGACAGTCCAAACATACCTTTCTACACTATTTGCAGTTCGAAGACTTTGCCAATCACAATGCATTTGATCTGCTTGCAAAATATGGTACAACACATCTTGTATTCAATGATGACATTCAGGTATTTGTTCTTTTCCCTTATGGTGCTCTAGAAACTTAAGATAGGACGTTCTAATGCTTTTTGTTGTTGATAATTCAGGGCACAGCAGCTGTGGTCCTTTCTGGGCTCATGGCAGCACTGAAATTGCTCGGTGGAACATTAGCGGATCACAGATTCCTATTTCTTGGGGCTGGAGAGGTGAGTTGAAGTCAAATTGTTGACATTTTCATACATGGTGTTGGGCGAAGATGGCATTTATCGATCTGGTGATTAGCAAGGTAATGGTAACAATGATAGTCTTTTGTTTGAATCATCATGGCAGGCTGGCACTGGAATCGCAGAACTGATTGCCCTTGAGATATCCAAACAGGTTCAGTACCCTGATTATAGTTATTGCTGCGAATAATAGATGTAAAAGAGAGTTTTAACAACAGAATGCATGTTTTTCTTCTTGCAGACACAAATGCCACTAGACGAGGCTCGTAAGAACATTTGGCTTGTGGATTCAAAGGTTGAAGGAAAAACATGTACCTGTTTCTCATTTTAGGAGTTATTTCATTTCGATTATATGAGTGCTTTTCTTGGTGAATGTCATGCAGGGTTTGATTGTAGAATCCCGCAAGGAGTCCTTGCAGCACTTCAAGAAACCCTGGGCTCATGACCACGAGCCTGTTGAAACCCTTCTTGAAGCTGTCAATGTGAGAATATCTCTCCATCTATTTTGTCCCACTTAAATTATCTGCAAGATGCCAAGATTGCTTTGTGCCTTAAAACTTTCTTTTTGTTATTCGACAGGATATAAAGCCAACGGTATTGATTGGAACGTCAGGAGTAGGAAGAACATTCACTCAAGAAGTGGTTGAGGCCATGGCCTCTTTTAATGAGGTAAATTTCTTTCAAGGTTATTTGGTTGGGTGCAGTTGGGAGAGTTGTTTTTGCAACAGAATGTAACTGGACGAATATATGGGTTTCTATTGACACTTTAGACGTACTTGAGTGCATTAGAAATTGCATATGCAACCTCATATGTATAAAAATGATTCTTACTAACTCAGTTGTTGTATTATGCATGCAGAAACCTCTGATTCTTGCACTCTCCAATCCCACCTCACAGTCCGAGTGCACAGCTGAACAAGCATATACATGGACTAATGTAATTTAGAATCAGAAACATCTGCTCGGTGGGGGCTTTTGGTTGAACGTGCTTTTAACAAATCTCTCTTTTCATTACTGTAGGGTCGCGCGATATATGCCAGTGGCAGTCCATTTCCCCCTGTTGAATATGAGGGCCAAACATATGTCCCAGGGCAGGTAAGGAAGTTAAAACGTACTCTTGACGCTGTGAATTCTTTTCCTTTCTGCTTTGTACTTCACTGACTTGACTCGATTCACGTCTTCTCGGGTTCTTGACAGTCGAACAATGCGTACATTTTCCCTGGTTTGGGTCTAGGCTTGATCATGTCTGGTACAATCCGTGTTCATGATGATATGCTTCTTGCAGCATGTAAGTGGACGAGGAAACTTTTGTTTCTTAATCCGTTCAGAGTGCTTGGTTCTCAATTAGTTTGCATTTCTCTGGTGCAGCGGAAGCTTTGGCTGCTCAGGTTACTCAAGAAAACCTGGATAATGGACAGATATACCCACCCTTCACTAACATTAGGAAGATCTCGGCTCACATTGCTGCCAATGTGGCTGCCAAGGCATATGAACTGGGTAAGTACAAATTTCGATTCCCCGTGTTATTCGAGAAAGGGAATAAGAGACCCTCTGTTGCGTTGTAGTTGATTTGTTTCTCGTGTTAATGATTAAGGCTTGGCAACGCGCCTTCCACGACCGAAGGATCTGGTGGCGTATGCTGAGAGCTGTATGTACAGCCCATCTTACAGAAACTACCGGTGAAAAGGATGAGCTCTCAACAGAAGAAGCAGGGGAGAGGGCACCTGTGTAGCCAGTTGGATCTCTGGTTTTGTTATTTCTCTCATTCAAGTTGGTTAACTTAGTGCTAAAAAAAAGGGGTTTTTTACTTTTGATCATAAAAGGGGAATTGTCAGCTGGTGGGTTTGTTAAATTTTTATTTTTTGGGCAAGTTTGATTGTTGCTTTGGTCATAAAGACTTACAGATTTGGATGGGTAGGAAGGAAGGAAAAGAGAAGACCTTTAAGATAGGTGGTGGTAGCTGGATCAATGCAAGTCTTCAGCACGTTGTGTTCTTGTGAGACTTCATAGGAACACCAAAAAAAAAAAAAAAGGTGGTGGGGCTATCTTACTAATACGTCAAGCATGAAATTAATTTTTTTAAACGATCTTCAGTCTCTTATTTAACACCTTCGGAATCATCATACGGACAATACGTAGTCCAATTCTAAGGAAAGTTAATTGTTGTTCCACTTCCACAACCACAAGTGCGTTGTGAAATATAGCTCAACCTATGGGTGGAAATTGGGGTGGGTCCTGCCCCACATTTTGTGGGTAACAACACACATAAATATATAATTATGCTACTCACAATTCGTCCCGCAGTGGGTAGTGGAACATTTGTGGGTGTTGTTACCCACAGTTAACTACTTAACCACTACCCACTGCGTGACAAATTGTAAGTAACATAATTATATATTAACCACTACCCACTGCGGGACGAATTGTAAGTAGCATAATTATATATTTGTCATTATTCGTTGCCGGTTGGTTGTGGATACCCACAAAAATCACATTAAATATAATAATATGTCAATTAAATAATGATGTTGTGTTTCTTCTCACACAAAAACAAAAACATACATAAAAGAAAGTTAAAAGAGTGTTAAATAAATTATAAATCTCGAATGCAATAGGTTAGTTAGTATAAATTCAGAAGAGATGGATTTGGAAAGAGATTTGAAGATAACGGAGAGGTGGAGTGACTTGTTACCAGACAAACATCGTTGCATCTCACGGGCTCACTGCTCCTCCAATGCTAACAACAGCAAAACACAAAAGTGGCTCGATAGGTGGACGCGCCTGCTTTTAATGATCGATTATTCTCCACTATCGATTATAGTATTGCATTGTGGAGAAATGAAGATGAGTTTGGGTATCAGACTAACCTTTATTGATTATTCCCCTCTTTTAATGAATCGATTAATTTATCTGACTATATCTATGGACTTGGTTTGTTATAAAATAACCATATACCACATGGACAATGCTTATTTGATAAATGTATCTCACATGAACATTGCGTATGACTTAGTTTTGTTTTATAGAATAAGTGCATATTTGATTTTGGTAACTACTTTAATTCTTTGTTTCCCAAGTTTCACAAACTAATATAACTAATGTGGTTAATGTGGGGTTACAAAGTATTTTGAAGAAATAAATATAACTAATGTGGTTAATATGAGTTTTGTGGGTGAACCGCCGTGGGTACTGGGTAGAGGTTAACCATTAACCACAAAAATAATATTTTGCTACCCACACCCAACCCACCCACTATCCACAAATTGAGAGTATTGGTATCCACAAAGTGTGCAGTGTGGTGGGGTTTGCGGGTTACCCGCCGCAAACCAAACTTCTACCCCTAGCTAAAGCTATATGTTATACAAGTTTTTAATAGCTTAATTTGGTTTTTGCTTGATTGAGATTTAATAAATTGCAGTTTTTGGTTTTTAACTTTGGTCACTTTACTTTACTAGATTATGGTCCAACCTCTTGGTGTCGGGAGAGTTTGATTCCCATGTTGTCATGTATAAGTGTAGGTATATATTTTAGTTATGGTTCATGTTATTGGGGTTTGAAGTAACTATTTAGCTTGGTAAGTTCTCCATTAATAATATAGGAAAGTATTTGATGTATTTGACTAACGAAGTTTTAAAGATGACGAACAACGTCCAACTACACTAACATAAATAAATATTTTCAAACGAAGTCGTATTGATATAAAAACGTCTAAGAAGAACAATGGTAAGAGTTGTTTTACATCATACATGCATAATCAATCTTCAGTATACGATAAATGTTTCGAATTTTCCGTTGACTTTAGTGCATTCAATGATATAATGGAACAAAGTATATGTTTAGAGTATCCTTAATAAGAAACAAACTAAATTACACACTCATGTTTCGAGTGGCATTTCATATAGAAGTCACTGTGACATTAATGTAGTCGAAGCATGCAGATCTCCAACTGGCAAGTTCAAATAATAGAGCAACACATAAAAAGCTAAATCAAACTGAAAAGAATGCGAAAGCTAAAAGCAACATACCGAATATTTTGGGAAAAATCGACAACAATAAAAGTCATTGTAGCTCGTACTCAAGTTAGAAAGACTTTGATTTAACAGTAGGTAAACAATGATATGTAGTGCTTAAGCCTTAAGAGGGAAGATGACACCTTACATTCTTTATCAATATGCATCTTAGTTTCATGTTTCTAAAAAAAATGCATCTTAGTTTCATAAATTTTAGAACAAAAAAGTAGTAATTCAATAATCAATATAAGAATCAATATGGACACAATATCTAATCAGGAGAAGGGGAAGCGGGAAAAAAACACAAATTATTGTGTATAGATTCTGCTCACAATATTTCATAGTGAAAATATCATAAAAGTTATTAACCGATAAAAGGGAACGATAAAGGGAAAAATGCATAAATTTGAACCTAAAATGAGAGGAACTAATATCCTACACCATCATACAATAATGATATGTTATATCCCAAAAATCATTACAAATCTGTCTAAACGAAAAAGTATACTAAATTGAATCCAATGTAAAAGCAACGATGAAGATATATAGTATATCTACCTAAGGAATAATAAAGTAAAGTCATGTTTCTTAGAGACCTCTCTCAATAGAACCACTCCATGATAAAAACCATTTCGTCAAACAATTGTATCATATGAGTTTTAACTTAAAAATTTAAGTGCTTATAATTAGCTATTTCAGCTCATAAATGAATTAATTATACCATTTGGTATAAAAATTTGTAAACTTGAGAGTTATTTTGCTTGTTGTTAAATCATTTGAGCTGAAGTATGAAAGTGCTTCAGAACTGTTACTTCATTCATCATTATTAAAAATTATTATTTTTATTACAACGTCTAAGCGTGTTTAGGCGAGCTAGGAGATAGACAAATGCCCAATGACCACCTTATGATTAACGTGTTGTTGAACCTCAATAATTATAGCAAACTTTGAGAGCATCTTATAAATTTGATCGCTTCTATTTGGTATAATTGATTACATCCTGAAACTGATCAATCAAGGAGTCTTTCGATACGATTTTGATAAGATGTCCCCTACTACACAATTAGTATGACTAAATTGTAATAAGATAATATGTATTAAATTTTAATTGATAGCGCAAAAGATCGTACTAACTCAAGTAGAGTTTTAGCTACTCAGTACTTCATATTCACATGTAGATAGCTACTTCAAAGAGTTTGAATATTGATTGAATTTGTTGAACTTTACCTAACAAAACTATGATATCAATCGCAAGATATGATGCTTTTTCGAGAAGTTGTGAGAATATGTTGGAGACATCAAACCTAACATGGATACCGTTGAATTTAAATAATAAGCAACATTTATAGTCAATAAATTATACATGGAAAAAATATTCATCATTCCCATACGTTGGTAGGAAACAGTGAAAAATTAGGAATTAAGCTAGAAACATAGTTGATTTAACAAATAACTGCAAAAAATATTGAAAAAAAGAAAAAAAAATGCTTAGAGTGTAGGCATGAGAGTGTTACATTAAACCCTCAAACAGAAAGCAACAATTTCACTGTGAGAGTAGAGGGGCGAAGGCACGTTGGAGGAGGATGGGTGACTTTCTGGGTTTGGGTTTTTCGTATATCTTAACTGTGGGATAGAGAGGCTGAACGGGAACAAAGAGATAGAGTGACGATGGGGGAATTTGGATTGGGGTTGAAGACGTATAGACTTTTTTTTTTAATAAACAATGGTGGGTTTAGTTTTGGTTTTTATAATAATTTTATATTTTATTTATTTTAATTTTTGTTATAATAAGGTTGAAATTTTAAACAAATTGATTTTTATAAATTTCTTATTTGTCACGACACTTTGTTTAGGTCAACTGTAAGGTTGACTGTCACGTTGGAAAAGATAATGGAGACTAACGGAGAATGACCAAACGTGAACTGTTGAACTAATTTAATGACCATGAATAAAATAAAGTAATTTTAATGACTAATGTAGAATTTTTATTAGTAATTTTACCAAACTTGCAATTTAACCTTTTCAAATTAAAGTATAAAGATAAGGCATATTGGCATAAGGATAAATATATATAAAATAATAAACCAAGGACAGACCAGAAAAGGAAACCAAATATCTATTTAAGAAAAAATCATAAAATAATTAACGGATATAAAGAAACGTTATCCTGCCCCCTACAGGGACAAAATAGTCATTCCGTACTTCCCAATCAGCGAATGATCCTCCGGCTTCCTAGTCTCATCCAATCATCTTCCATGCTCGCACGCAACCTAAATTACTCCATTACCCTTCCCTTATCTCTGAACAGCCCAAATAAATCTTTTCCCCCTTTCCTTTCTCCCGTTCCATACAAAGCTACTCTCGCTCTAGAACCCGTTTCTCTCTCTACGCCCCAATAATCTCCGCCGGCGACTTACACCCTCCGGAACGCCAATTTGCTCTGCGTGTTATTCCCTCCGGCGAGCCGTCTGATTTTGCGTGGTTAATTTTTTGTTCTCGGGCCGAGTCGTGAATGAGATGACTCGGCGGTGCTCGCATTGCAGCAACAACGGGCACAACTCCAGGACCTGTCCCACGCGCTCGTCGGCTACCGGAGGCGGCGCTGGCGGCCCGTCGTCGTCCTCTCTTTCGTCTCCCGGCGTGAGGCTGTTCGGCGTTAGACTAACCGATGGCTCGATTATTAAGAAGAGCGCTAGTATGGGGAACTTATCCGCGCACTACCACTCCTCGTCGTCCGCCGCCGCTTCCCCTAATCAGGACTCTCCCGTCTCTGATCATCTCCGCGACTCGGGTCGCGTAGCCGACGGATATCTGTCCGATGACCCGGCCCATGGGAGCTCTTCAAATCGACGCGGAGAGAGAAAGAAAGGTACAAAACAAAAAGAGACAAATTCAATATCCTCTGTTCTGTTCTGTTTTACCGCGAACAAAAAGTATAACCCCGCCATATGATAAGGAAAAACAAATATTTTAATTCTGTTGGTTTGTTTCGCGGAACGGATTTTTCAGCCTATACTGGTGTCAGTTGGTGGAGATTATTCATCAATTTAGTGGATGGATTGTGTTTTTGGGGTTATATAATTGTCATCGTCAATGGTTACTTAGTGCTGTTTCATCCTTTTGTCACTGCATCAATTTGCAAATTGTATCAGGAGAATTGTCTGGAAGGGTAGAATGATATGCAGATTACTCAGTTGGTCTTAATGGATTTATATCCCTTGGATTTTGCTTGTGATATCTTTTTGTTTCTACTTGTTTCTCACTTGGCTTTGGATTGATGTATCTATACTGTGGGCTGTCGAAAGAAGGATATTGTTTGCGGTCCCACGGAGCTAAAGACAGTAAATCATTGTGCCATTATTGCATTTGGTATCTTCGATGAGAAGAAGAAAACAATGTGGAGTTTTCATAGTTGTCCATTGGATAATGGGAACTATGTCAAGTTGCTCTTTTTCAGCCTTGTGTATTGTAATGGCATAGAGCTACCCCCCGTACCTTTGTGCATGCACTTGTAACAATCTTCATTGTTTTGGTTTGGATGTAGTGATAACTTTTTGTAGCTGACTTTCTTTACGAGGTTTTGTCCATTAGCTGATTGAAAATTTGGAAGTGTTGTGAGCCGTTGTTTCATTAGTACTTTCTGGCTACTGGTTTTCTGCGAAGTTTTGAGTTGTGAAGGAATGTATGGTTTTCTCAGTTACTTCCACATGCTTTATGGTATGAGATAGTTATAATAGGTTTGGAGAATGATATTAGTTAAGTGATTGGTGGTGCAAGCCATTGAATGCTTGCAAACTGGAGGGGGTATGGTAGTTTTATAACAAGTCATTGTGTTAGATAGGATGACCAATATATAATACTCGACATGCTCTGGTTAATCCTCTGTAGGGAATAGAAGAATGCTGAAAGCTTCCTTTTCCTTATTGATTTGATCCTTGCCGTATTGGTTGTGATGGCAGTGGTGAGCTCGATAGAGGGTAATAGGTAGGATAATTTGAAATTATTGTCACTAGATTATTCAGGGTACATAGCTTGGTTTTGGTACTGGTGATGTGATGCAATGACTCGACTGCATTTTCTTAGTGTAGGTTTTGTTGATTTTCTTAACATCAGGACCTCGTAAGAATCATTCAGAGGATAACATGTCCAATATTTATGACCATCTGCCACTGGCATTCATTATACACATCGGTGTTCTTGTTTATGTGTTACTTTTGACTTTAGTGCTGCCTTTGTTTCTTAGTAGCCCACTTTATAATTGTACTGTAGGAATGGTGTTTGCGGTTTTGAAGCCGCCAATCTGAATTTATGAAGTTTTTGTTACCAATGAAGAACATATATTGTAGTTATTCTTCCTAGTGAAGGCTTCATGATTCCTTCTTCATCTTTAATTATCAAGTTTCTGTTTTCATGAAGAACATTGTCAGTAGTTATTATTTAGATGGGCTTGTTAATCTCTGAAGTAAAGTTTTCGGTTGTCTGCTCCATGTAGCTAACCTTATACTTCTGATCTGGATTTAGGTGTCCCCTGGACAGAGGAGGAGCATCGGTTATTCTTAGTTGGTCTTCAAAAACTAGGGAAAGGAGATTGGCGTGGAATAGCTCGGAACTATGTAGTGTCTAGAACCCCTACGCAGGTGGCTAGTCATGCTCAGAAGTATTTCATTCGTCAGACCAATGCTACTCGAAGAAAGAGAAGATCAAGCCTTTTCGACATGGTCCCAGACTTGGTATGATCCATTCCATGAATTCCTTCTATATGCATGTCTCCAGAATTTTCTCATTCTGATGTTCTTACCTCATAAATCAGGTATCTGATCCACAATCAGTCCCAGAAGATGAAGAGTTGCTGCCCTCTTTGCAGGAAAGGGAAAGCGAGAATAATAATAATAATCCAGACTCGCTTCCATCGTTGAATCTCTCTCTGAATTCGGAGTATGAACCGATGGAAACCACGTCTGAAGAACCTCATCGTAAGGACGAGGAATCCAACGAGACCACTGTTAATGTTCCTGGACCAACCCAATCAAGTGAGCTCCCGCCTGTAGTTCCCTCGTCAAGTGAATTCACACCATTTGGATTCATTCCGGCATTCGTTCCAGTCCCTTACCCATTCTGGCCTGCTAATGCGATCACTGTGGAGGGAGGGGGAGCCGTGGTTGGGGAAACATCCAATCATCACCAGGTGCTGAGGCCAGTTGCGGTTGTTCCCAAGGAGCCGGTCAATGTGGATGAACTCGTTGGGATATCTCAATTGAGCCTCGGAGATACCAAGGAGGCGAATCCTTTGCCGCCGCTGTCACTGAAATTGACCGCTGAGGCGTCGAGGCAGTCGGCGTTTCATGCCAATACTGCCGCTCCGGTGAGCGGTCCAGATATTGGCAAGGGAAAGGGAAGCCCCATTCAAGCAGTCTAGTCTAGTGAGGCTTCTTTCAGGCTGAAGGTTTCCTCTTTTTAATTTTCTTTGTTTCCCTGTACAATTATGTTATACTATTTATCTATCTGGTGTTATTATGATAGGTGTTGAAAAGGGAAAGGAAGTTTTGTTGTAGAGGAGCAGATTTGGTGGTATGAATGTGGGTTTAGAGATGTAGGTGTGATGGTTTGATAATGCTTATTCTTTTTTTCTAACTGTAATTTAGAGACAAATGGATAATTGTAGTGGGGAAGTGCAGCAAGTTGCCCATTTCATTTTTGATCTCTTGTTGGCCCCCAAACATTGTTTGATGATACAAAGCTACCAGCTACTGCTAGAACAGATCCAAATTGATAGAAATTAACGGATAACAACAGCACAGGATACCCTTGGATTCTAAACATGCTTAACTGATAAAAACATGTTAATAGAAGCAAAGAAACATTTCAGAAGCGCTTGATGAAGTCATAGATGTGTTGGGTGATCTCGTGAGGTTTGACCAAGTTGGGGAAATGAGGCACTCCTTCCATCACCACCACTTCTTCAAGCAGCGGCACTTCCTTCTTGAACTCCTCGCTGTGAATGTAGTCCTTCATCCCCACCATGCCGTAAACTACGTCCTGATCTCCGACAATGAACTTGGCCGGCACTGTGTACTTGCAATCTCCTCCTGCCCACGGCCCCATCAGCTCCCCTGTCCTGCGAAGTTACAGAAAAATAGGAGTCAGATTATGCAATAGATGGAAGAAGATATTGCAATGGATGTGAAGTGATGAATGATGATTGTGTACAAGGGGAAGGCTCGATAGTAGTTGAGGCCGCCGGTGAAGCCGGATTTCTGGAACTTGGAAGCGTAGTACTCGACGTCTTCCTCGGACAGCCAGGACGGCAAGCTGGGCGGGTCGGGTAGTCCCCGGAAACCGGTTTCTCTCGGCACCATTGGCGGGTCGGGCTTGCTGAATAACGTGAAAAGCTTCACCATCAGCTTACCTGTCTCCACCTCAGCAAACTCCGATTCTACTTTCCCCACTTCCTGCACGAGATTTCGTAGATAATTGAATTGAATCGAAATAAAAACACATCTGCTTTCATTTGCTAATCAAGAATGAATCAAACAATAAGTTCGATAGTCTGATTCAAAACTGTACCTGAAACCTGCAGAAGTAGTATTCATCGCCGTAGACAGCTCGAAAGGCGTCGACGAGGTTAAGCGCAGGGGACTGGCGAGTTGGCGGGACGCTGAGGTTGACCACCGCCGTGACCCGATCGGGTCGGAACCTGCAAAAGTACCAGGCCATGGCGGCTCCCCAATCGTGCCCGACCAAGAAAACCTTGTCGATCTTGAGGGCGTCGAGGAGGCCGACGAGGTCGCCGACGATGTGGAAGGCGGTGTACTTGGCCGGAGATGAGGGTGCGTCGGTGTCGCCAAACCCGCGGAGGTCCGGGGCGATGCAGCGGTAGCCGAGGGCGGAGAGGGAGAGGAGCTGGTGGCGCCACGTGTACCAGAGCTCCGGGAAGCCATGGAGGAAGAGGATCGTCGCCGGCCCGGCTCCGATCGAGGCCACGTGCATGTTGATTCCGTTGGTGGAGATTGTGGAGTGGGTGATTGACTGGTCGCCGCCTTCCGCCGCCATCTGGACGCTTCCGATGGGAGTAGTGTACCGGCTGAGAATGCTCTTCCTGCGGACTTTGTAGATGGCCGGCTCGGTTTTCCAAATGAGGAGAGCTCTAATTACTAATTACTAATTACTAATTACTAATTAGTGGTTGTTCGGATTTATAAGGATGTGATAATGATTAAATCATGGGTTCACATCACATATGACTTCTGACTTGTCCATTAGTCTGTAATGCTTAGGGGTCTGCGCCCCGATCTCATCAGTATTGTCTATTGTGAAATTCCTATAGCTAAGTGACTAAGTAGATTTGGACGGTTGTGTCGTTATATTAAATGCAAAAATTTAACTTATCTTTCAAAAATATTTCGGATAAGTTACAAGGGTTGATCGTTGAAATTACTAAAAAGGTCTTTGTGCAACCAAGTAGGGAAGGGGAGTTGAGGGACATACTCTTTCACCACTGGTTGTGGCTTAGGAGCAGGTACCTCTCTCTCCTTCTCCAATTCTTTCTCCTCTGCTGGAAGTGCTGAAGTAGGTCTCTCTTCCCCCCTGTCTAGCATGGATAGGGATCTCCATAGTCACCTCCCCGCTCCAGGTAGTAACTACATTGCAGTGGGCATTTGGGTCTCAGGGATTAGGTATGGTATGACCAGGTAAGGTACTCGGAGCCCTTTGTGCCACGATTTTAGCCACACTCCCAAGTTGGGTCTGTATATCCTGCAGAATAGCCTGTGTGTTCCTCTGACCAGCTTCAAACTCCATGAACATTCCCGAGGCCTTCTCCATGAACTGCTCGATATTACTAAATTTCTGGGAGCTGGAACTGGCAAGAGAACCCACTAAGTCTCGCAGCTTAGCCATTGGATCACGCTATACTGGGGCAGCTGGGGCTGCGCCCAGCTGGTGAGGAAGAGCTTGCCCCTATTAACCTATGCAGAGACTATCGTTCTAGGTCAAAGTAGGAAACACAGAAGTTTGATCAGGACTCATGCAATTCTGTTTAGTTCCACAATTGAATATATCGAATCAATCATTCAAAAAACTGGGTTCATACAGCAATTCTTAACATACAAAACTAGAGTTCTTCATACCCAAATGAAAAGGGAGTTTCCTCCATTGAGAGAAGAGAAATCGCAAAGTTTGGAAGAGAAATCATCATGTGAGGGATGAGAATCTGCTCCAGGCTAGAAATCAGTACTCCGAGGGTGAAAGATCGTGATCCAATGTCCTTAGATCACTCCAATCCATAACCAAGGTTGTTCTTCATCACTTTCTCTCTCTAGAGTTCTCTCTCCCCGGCAACGGCGCAAAAAACTTGGCTCGCTAAAACACAACACTAAACTATGATCAAGTGTAATCGCAGTCCTGAAATGGAGTATAGTGGGTTCAGTTTTCCTTGTCAACCCAGGTCCTAGATTTAATGTCTACTCGTGAATATCTATTATTTAGCTGTTTAGTTCGAGTGAAGAGTTCAAAAGTAAATTAAACAGAAAGTAGGAAATGTTCTGGTTTCAAGTATGCAAAAGGTCATCCACATATGAGTCCCCCTAGTCTGTAGTCAATTCAGATTATAATTCCCCAATTCGTTCAAATTGATAGATATACCGCGGAAAGTTCTTGACAAGTCTGGAAACTCGACTAAAGAATTCCAGGCCCTCTCAGTTCGAATACCCGACAGGCGACTAACTTCTAGCGGCGTAAACTAACCAAGGCAATAACACACAAAACTTCCATTACTGGTTTCAATTCCAATACAGAGTAGTGAATCAATTTCTCGACTAAAGTAATCGATCCACTACTTCCAATCAAGGTTGCTCTATTAACCTATGCAGAGAATATCGTTCTAGGTCAAAGCAGGATTACAAAAGTTTGATAAAAACTAATGCAGTTTTGATTATGCCTCAATGGAATATATCGAATAAATCGTTCTTAAAACTGGGTTCATACATCCATTCCTATCTTACAAGACTGGACTCTTCATACCTATATGAAAAGAGAGTTTACTCCATGGAGAGAAGAGAAATCACAAAGCTTGGGAGAGAAATCATCATGTGAGGGATGAGAGTATGCTCCAGGCTAGAAAGCAACACTCTGAGGGTGAAAGACCGAGCTTCCATGTCCTTAGATCGCTCCAACAGTTTCCCAAGGTTGTTTTTCGACATTTTCTCTCTCTAGGGTTCTCTCTCTATTTTAGAACTTGACCGGCTAATGAACCAAATTCCCTAGTTGCAGCTTAGAAGCCTCGATGCCGAAATCCACGATCAGAATCCACTATCATGGAAATGACATCCAAACCGTGGATTTCCAAAACGACGCGTGGAACGTAGTAGTTCTCGAGCCAAATTCCACGGTCAGGCACTTGAAATCCCCTATCGTGGAATGGAGACTCCAGCTGCCAATTTATTAATATGGACACCTGATGGATCTGATTAATTGATGTGCCATGTACGGAATCTTGCAATATATATTTGGCCTTTATTTTCATACATAGCTTAAACATAACTAATTTACACTATTGGATCCCCATGGTTTTGCATGTGCTTAGTTTTGTGACATTTTATTCACATCTATACAATAATAGATACGGATTCATGGGTTAGAAACTCGCCATTTTGAATTTCCAGGCTCCACCTTCATTTACGGAAGGGCCTCATTATAACTTCACAACTCCCTTTTAAATGGCTCACACCGTTTTGGCAAAGGCATAGAGATTTCCATGCCGACTGCGGGCTTTGTTTCAAATCCAGGTTTGAAATTGGGCCTTATCTGTTTTTTTTACTGGCCTTCTAACAACAGTGGCGTTGTTAGCCCCCCTTAGAGCAGAACCAGGCATTCCCGGCAACACCGTAGTTATCTCTCTGCCAACGTAATTGCTACCCAAGTTTTCCTCGCCGGCTGCAGCCAAGAATTGCAGTGGGTTTACATTGGCTCACGCGGCCTTCCACGGACTCAATATCTTCCCCAGAAAACCGCTACTGATTATTGTCAACACCGGCTCAGCTCTGCTTCAGAACGACCTGCAACTCAGCTCGCCTGTAATAGCTAACAAAACAAGGTACATTATGTCAGCTCACCATTCTTACACTCAGTTAGCCCTTGTCAACCTATATCTGATTCTTCTGCCCAATTGGATTTGTTCAAATGGGTCGGAGAATAGCAACAATGGCTGGATTCTTCTCATAACTAGGCCCTGTCGTGATTCTTCGACCTATATCTGATTCTTCAAATTCAGCCTTTACCGTGATATGCGAATGGGTCTACTTTGACATGTCAGCAGAAGATGTGTAGCGGAAATAATTTACATGTTACCATGATTCATCTATTCGGCTCATTGGAAGGATTTACTTAGTACATCTGATGTAGCAACTGTATGGTTGGTTGTTTGCGCCAACCAGCTCCCAACTTTGTTATTCTATCATTTTGGTATCCCTGACATTGTTTTGAGCACCTAAGTATCTCCCATTTTTTTCTTAGCTTAGAGTGTCGTTTTCTACTGCTACTGGTAGAATCGTTGCAGTTGAGTCTTGGCTGAAATCTCAGCTGCTGCTATCATTTGTATTTTGTTCCTTTAGTTCAATAAAATCAGGTGCCCCATTATAAAGACAAAACTCAGGCGGGCTAGTCATGTTGTATGATCTAAATTTGGGTTTCTGGTTTTCAATCCTGATTTTTCCTGTCATTCTACTTATAACAAGTTGTATTCCTCAACATTTCTAAATCACTCCAGCACAATCCCTGATCATATAAATTCATGAGTCATTTCATTGTATGCTGTTCATTTACACCCATGCTCAGGCATTACTTATGTTCTCAAACCTAAACCTACGTTGTTTTACAGAGGTGACGTTGTCAAAGTTGTTATCTGGAGAAGAGTTGTAGTTGAATTTGATAAGTTGATCAAACCTGGTGGTGATGAACAAGTCATACTGGTTGTAACTGCTGTTTCTGTCAAAACCTACCAAAGTACAAAATTTGTTTACACTGTGCTGCATTTGAGATATATGAGTGACTAATCAGTAGGAACTACATCAATTTACGTTTCCAGGTGAACTTTTCTTTAATTCTTCCGGTTCAACAGTGTTGTATCCCAACCTTGATATCTCAGAAGTAAAGGCTTTCACAACCATGTATTCTCTTTTAATTGCTACTGAATATCCGAACCATACTGTTGAACCAGTGCCAAATTAAAATATTTTTTTTTCAAAAAGGAATGTGCAACCACAGCAGCCCGTGTCTTTTGAATTACCCCCACCCGCCTCCATTCCTGATGTTACTCTATCAGAATTGCTGGAACTTCAATTGGATCCTGATAATGAGGTTAGATTATGGTGTTTTCTCTAATTTTACATTGTGGTATTTTCTCTAATCTATACTCAATATTAATTCAATTCGACTACAACTAGGAATGTGTGTAGGTTGTCGAATGCAAAGTCGTAGGAATCAAGCCATTTTGGTGTTACATGGGTTGTCCAACCTGTGTCCTTAAACCCATAGAAAGACATGGAGAATACTACTGTGTCAAATGCAACAAGCCAACACCAACTAGAGCTGCCAAGTAAATACCACATCATTGAGTTTCAAAATAAATTCCATCAGCCCCTTGAATTATAAACTACATTGAATATGCTTCCTTTCCATTTCATGCCTTTTCAAATATCGTATACAGCTTGATGTTGAAAGCAATTCTAGGCCAGCTACCTTTATAATCTTTGAGTATGAAGCAAAAACGCTTCTTTGGTGTCAGTGGTAATGAACTTTTCAATAGGACTGGTCAAAACAATGAGGTGCCCCCCTGCAGATCTACTAAAAATAGTTGGTGCCACCAAGCTATTTCATGTCAAGTTCAAGATAAATCTCTACAGTGATTCACAAGCTAATTTCACCGTCTTAAAAATCTTGGAACCCACAGCACATGTGAGCTACTCATTAGACCTTCCAGACTTATAACTATAATATGATTTTTTGTGTACAATGACTAGGACACATTTTTGCATGACCTGAATCGTACTTGGTTAATAATAGCTTTCGTTCAATACTTTTTAATTCCTATTACTAATTGTTTCTACTTTCCACCGCTTCGAATCTCAGTCTCCGGCTTCCGTTCTTCACAAAGATGCCTCGTGCTCATCAATTACCAGTGGAGTTGAGTCCTCCCAAACTTCATCTCAACATTCCATCCCAATTCCAGCACATGGAGAGGCAGCCAAAGGCGTTTATGTTGATATGACACCTGATAATAAACTGAAACGAAAGATGCACCCAGAGTGATATCTGAGGGTTGGAACTTTACATCACCAAGACCCTATTAGTAGTTCCACTTTGATTCTGCAGAAGAGTAGTTCAAATTCCTTTTGTTTCTAGACTGCTGGGTGTTTGTCCAAACTGTTTACGGGTTTTCCTTTTTCTTCGTTTGTTGTGTTGCACAATGACAATGGGACTCTGTGCCCTATAAGGATTTATGGATTTCAATATAAGTACCTATTTTGTTGGATGCAACTCACATGTAATTCTTACTGCAATAGTAGCTTAAATAGTATTTAGCATCTTTTATTTCACGACTTAAGATTTTTAATACCCATGTAAGTATTTGACATTTGTGAATTGAAGTGTCATCATCTTTATGATTCTACTCAAGGTTACGCGGCCAATGGGCCGGGCCCGGCGCTAGTTTGCATTTATATATACATGCATGTACGTGACATCCGATCAGAAGTATATGAAACTTTTCGAACAAGATATCAGAATGTACTAAATTAGACAACGATAATTTTCTAAGTACACACTATTTGAATAAAAATACCGAAGTGTACTTAAAAAGAAAACAATAATTCCCCATGTACAAACTAGTAAAATATAGATATGCGGCTTCAGTTATTGAAGCTTATTCATTAATCAGCTAAACTACTAGCTACAGATTGAAACACACTAATAAGACAACACAATGATCTGCTTTCCATGGAATTGGCACGACTGGACACCTCGGATCTGCGATAAACAGAGGAAGCACGCTCTGAAACTGTAAGAGACGTTGGATAAAATTAAGTAGTGGAACGGGATAAAGCAGCTCAGAAGCGCTTGATGAAGTCAAGGATGTGCTGAGTGATCTCCTGTGGTTTGACCAAGTTGGGGAAATGAGGCACTCCTTCCATCACCACCACCTCTTCCAGCAACGGCACTTCCTTCTTGAACTCCTCGCTGTGAATATAATCCTTAATCCCCACCATGCCGTAAACTACGTCCTGATCTCCAACAATGAACTTGGCCGGCACTGTGTACTTGCTATCTCCTCCTGCCCACGGCCCCATCAGCTCCCCTGTCCTGCGTCGTTACAGAAAACAAAATGAAGTCAGTCAGTCAAGACAGATTATGCAAGAGATAGATAGAAATTTTCTTTTGCAATGGAAGTGAAGTGATGATTGTGTTGTGTACAAGGGGAGCGCTCGATAGTAATTGAGGCCGCCGGTGAAGCCGGATTTCTGGAACTTAGAAACGTAGTACTGCACGTCTTCCTCCGACAGCCAAGATGGCAAGCTGGGCGGGTCGGGCAGTCCCTGGAAACCGGTTTCTCTGGGCACCATTGGCGGGTCGGGCTTGCTGAATAATGTGAAAAGCTTCATCATCATTTTGCCCGTCTCCACCTCAGCAAACTCCTCTTCTACTTTCCCCACTTCCTGCAACACATTCAAAACAGAGCCCGGGGTTTCGATTCAATACAATCGAAATGACCAATGGATCTCAATTCTCCCTCATAAATCTCAATTTTCCGCCAATTATATTTGGGCAAAAGTACGCACCTGAAACCTGCAGAAGTAGTATTCATCGCCGTAGGCAGCTCGAAAGGCGTCGACGAAGTTGAATGCAGGGGACTGGCGGAGCGGCGGGACGCTGAGGTTGACCACGGCGGTGACCCGATCGGGGCGGAGCCTGCAAAAGTACCAGGCCATGGCGGCTCCCCAATCGTGCCCGACCAAGAAAACCTTGTCGATCTTGAGGGCGTCGAGGAGTCCGACCAGGTCGCCGACGATGTGGAAGGCGGTGTACTTGGCCGGAGATGAGGGTGCGTCGGTGTCGCCGAACCCGCGGAGGTCCGGGGCGATGCAGCGGTAGCCGAGGGCAGAGAGGGAGATGAGCTGGTGGCGCCACGTGTACCAGAGCTCCGGGAATCCGTGGAGGAAGAGGATCGTCGCCGGCCCAGCTCCGATCGAGGCCACGTGCATGTTGATTCCGTTGGTGGAGATTGTGGAGTGGGTGATTGACTGGTCGCCGCCTTCCGCCGCCATCTGGACGCTTCCGATGGGAGTAGTGTAGAAGGCGGGCTGGGTTTTCCAAATGACGAGAGCTCTAATTAGTGGTTGTTCGGATTTATTAGGATTTGATAGGGTCAAACATGGGCCCACACAAGAAAATTATGGATTAACAGTCTGATTATAACATAGAAAATAAGAATTATGAGATATCTATAGCCATGTTTTTTTATAATGTCTATCTATAGCCTGTAGCCTTGTTGACTAAGTAGATCTGGACCATTATGTTGTTTCATTATATCAAAATTTTGAACTTATCTTTGAAAGGGAAAAGAAATCTTGTCAGGTTAGGTGTCACATTAGCAAAGGATGAAAGATACAAAAATTTAATAAAATAAAATATATATATATAGAAAATTTGGTAGAATCAATATGGCAAGACAAAATCTTTTTAAAAAAATTGAAAAATTAGGAAAAATAATAGATGACTATCAGAAATGTATAATAAATATAATTGAAGAAAATAAGGAATAAGAACAATTTTAGAGTGACAATATAAATTAAAACAAAAGGAATTATACTCTGATTTAGAATTAGCAAATGATGTAATTAATAAAATTATAACAAATATACAAAATAAAAATGAAAATGATAGCCGAATCTAGAGAAAACTCAACGATTTTAACAGAAGTAGATCTTAAGGAAATAATCATCCAAAGGCAAACGAAAGGATGGGCCTAAATTTTACATCCACATCTCCACGGTTTTTTATTGAGGGATTTGCACCCAAATATCTCTCAAATCCCACCAATTAAAAACCTGCATTCAAACCACCTCAAATGATTTTTGGTTCAAGACCCAATCAAAGATCTAGACTAAGTGGGAGTGGGCTTTTGGCCCTAACCCGAGGCAAGGGGGAGAAGTGGGCCATAAGCCCATGCAAAGATGAAGGGGAAGAAAGTAAGGGCGTGGCTCAAGCTCGGGATAGAGGAAAAGAGGAAGAACAAGCATGATGCCCGACTTGAAGAAGAGGAGTCATGTTCCTCTGGTTCTAGGTGAATTCGACCAGAAGCGCAAGAAAGAAACTAAAAGATAAGCAGCGGCAGATCGTGAGAGGAGGTCAAGAAAATCGACCGAGAACTATGGAGGGTGACATTAACTCTCATATAGTTTTAAGTACTAGAGATTTTAAACGTAAGGGCATAGACTGACCCCAACCACTCACCAGATTGAAGAGAACAATGAGAAGCTAGAGGAGGAGTTAGAGAGCAGCGAGTTCGAGAGCAACGATTTCAAGAGCAGCCAGCTAGAGGAGGGCAGTACAAACATCACAGAGGATGTCTAATCAGGGTGTTCCATAAGTAGCAATATTTGAGACTATATACTTATTACTTTTTATGATTGTGATTTGTGAGTATTAGACTAGATATCATGTTAAGAATTTAAGGATTGAGTTTGCCCACGTGTTAGGGCGTTGCTTTGGTAAAATTAGTGTCCTGCCGGACTAGGGTGTTACAATTTCAAATCCTTTGCACAAGGAAGAGAAATATTCCTTAAGTACACATCAAGCTACCCAATATTCGACGAAGAAAAACAAATCTCGAAGACAAAAGCAGTAATTAAAATGAGAGTATCAAACAATGGTTACCCAACAAGGGATGATTTCAGAGACTGAAAAAAACTAGATTATCATACTGAGAGATTAATGGCTGTCTGCAAACCTTTAACCAACATCAAACTTGAAAGCAATATCAAGGTTAATTATAGCATCAGTAATATCGTCATCATCGGTAGTATAAATAACACAATATCAGCGGAAGAATGGACCGCTGTTACAAAAATGATGAAAGATTTCACAAAACTGGAAGGAGCATTGGCCCCATTGCAAGAACATATCAAGAGACAGATGTGTGATGCACTTAGTTTTTATGAGGGTGACAATAATGTAGAAAAATAGACCCTAGGGTGGCCAACTACCCTTAAAATTGTGCAATTGTATCTTTACTTTATGAACTTTGTAATGTTAGCAATGACGATTTCTGGTTAACCCCTCTACTATAAATAAGGGAACTATATGTAAGCTTTGGTTCAGAGTTGAATGAGATAGATTTCTCACATTTCCTCACCCTCTCTAAGCTATAGTTGTAAGGCTTGAAACTTTGGTTTCTGGAGGCCATCAACCTTGGATCCTCAATCCCAGAAGGTTGAACACCAAACATAAGTCAAACAACCAGCAAGCGAACAACATAAGAAATCATAAATTATCGACCAACAAAGCAATTCAGGTATGTCCTTTACTACTAATAATGAAATCTTTGATTATATCAATAAGGTAGAAGAAGAAGATTATTTTTTAGATGGAATAATTGATATTAAAACACTAAAAGGAAAAACTAACTTCACTTTATCAAATAGACAAAATTTTGTCTCAAAACCCTCTCTTGATAGATTATTCGATAGGGAAAACATAATTAAATATGGTGAAACATAGGAGAAATAGCAGTTCCAATTGACAAAACCAATGATAATTTGTATTTCTTAATACAAATTATCAACAAGGAAAAGATTAAGAAAAGATTATAAAATTTGAAAGAGGAAGAACGAAGAAAAATTAGTTATATTCATATTAGCACAATATAAATTACTCTAAAAACAACCATGAAAATCGGCATAAACGCTTCAATAGATTTAGAAATAAGATATGATAGACTAGTAAATCTTGACGAAAGTATAATAGCCAAGAGATAAAGAAATTTAAGATTGGGAATTATAAAATTTGATATTAACCTCCAACAAGGATTAAGTTTATCGGCCAGAAGCCTAGATTTCTCCATGGTTCTACAACCACATTTTCATCTGTCGAAATAAAATGTTGGAAGATATATGTACCAACACTTTTTGTAAATGTCGTAAGGTTTTATAGTAACATTTTCATATGTCAAAATAAAACGTCGGAAGATATATGTACCGACATTTTCTCTAGATGTCGCAAGGTTCTATAGTCACATTTTCATATGTCGAAATGAAATGTCAGAAGATATATGTGCCAACATTTTCTGTAGATGTCGCAAGGTTCTATAGTCACATTTTCATATGTCGAAATACATGTCGGATAATGTAGGTACCGACATTTTTTGTAGATGTCGCAATAACTTTCAGCGAAAAAATAAAAAACGACATTTCGATACAATTAGCCATCATTTTTTATAAATGTCGGCGCAAAACTAAACCGACATTTTGACATCTTTAAGCGACATTTGAAAATAACGCCATAAGCTTTTTTTTTGTAGTGATCAAACCAGAGAATTCATCAAAGAAAATAGTAAACTTTTCTCGATAACATATCAAATTATTTATGCTATAACAAAAAGTCATCACAACTTAGGTTTCAAAGATAAGGAAGTTATAACCATAGATAACTTTTTCAAACCTCTTTTGTATTTGGAAGCACCATTTAAAATAGTAAGAAGTCAAACACCTTGTTCCAGTATAACTCGAGATCTAAGAGCAATAACACAGAAAGATGAAACGAAGGAAATTAGAATTTAGAAACACTCTAGTAATCCAACAAAACCAAGAAGAAAGTCGAATAAAAAAATTAAAATAATTAATAATAAATATATAAAAGAATATAAAATTGAACATGAATTCTAATTACCACATGACTAAGTTTATAGAATATTTAGATACAATATATCTTGCCTCTTTCGAAAATATTTCTGTTTTTACAAGAGAACTATCTTGTTTTGCAATAGAAATTCAAGTTGAACAATCTATTAATGGGATTCCAAACACTTATTGAAGCTATTCAAAGACAGAATTTATAACTGATATTATTAAAAGTCGAGAGAATTCATAAAATATATTTAATCCATAAATTAATTTCATTACACTTAATCAAAATAAGTATATATTTAAATTTTTAATATATAAATCATTATAAAGACACTATTTGTGAAATTGTTTGTGAAATTATAAAGACATTATTTGTGAATTTGTTATGGTATCAGTACCATAAGAGATCATAGAAATCAAAAGGGCAAGAAGACAAAAATTAGGTGTGTTGTCTCTAGAGGTGCCAACAGACCAGACTTCTTTTAAAAATAATTCTAACACTAACCAAAGTCTGTAGAAGCTTGTCTTCTCTCTCTTATTTAAAAAAACTCTCACTTCTCTCTAGATTTTACATATCAGTTCCTCGTCCTCGTTGGGTGACTGGTGGCAACCCAACCCCTTCATTTTCTGCTTTGCTCTCTTTTATTATTTATCTTTTATGTTTTACTTTCCTTCTAGCTCTTCTTCACCTTTTGATTTCCCTCCTCTGTATGTCTTTTCCTTCTACCTCTCCTTGGGGAATGGTTGTTTCCAGCTCCAACTTCTAATCCAACATTCACATTTAGAAGTTCTTAGGAGCCTTTCGGCCTATGGGCAAAGGGGGGGGGGGGGGGGGGGGGGGGGGGGGGGGGTTTGGTTTCTACTCCATAACTTGTCTTCTCATCTCCAAACCTCTCATCTACCTTTTTGATTAACCAACGAGTCGCTGATCCGCAGATGCAATGTAGTTAAAATCACGTTTCTATGTAGAAACGTTTTGGGATCTAGAAGCATAAAATCGTAAGTTTTTAAAGTTACATTAGCTATAAAAACTGTGATTTTGTGTAGAAGCGTTTTGGTGAACTAGAAACGTAAAAAGTAAAGTTTAAACTTTAAAATGCGATTTGGACTACATTGTTGAGATGTAATGGTATTCTCTTCACGTAGAAACCTGGATGTCGTTTGTTGAAGTAGAAGGCAGAGATGCATGACTTTGGCTCTTGTCAATCTCTCTACTTCACCCTGGTTGAATTTGATCAATTTGTACTTATGTGGTTGGGTAGGTCACTTACCCGGGCTTATGGTGGCTCAAGGCTTGGGATTCTTCTAGACAACGGTGGTTTCCTCTTTGATAGCCATGGTATGCTCGGCCGCGGTGGAGGCATTGAAAGATGAAGGTTGTATGTAGCTCCTCTGTTGTGGGCTCTTCTTTTGTTCGGTCTGGTGTTTATTTCTCTTATGCATTTGTTTGGGCCTATTGTGCCGGGGCTTTCATTTTTGCTTGTCTTTTACTACTATTGTCTCTCAATGGAGTTTTAAACTCTAAACTTTGTACCACATTTGAAGTGAAATTTAAGCAACTTTCTTGTATGAGGCAAGTTACTTTGGGTGATGGTGCTTAGTGAGCTCTGGAGGGAAAGATGTCGAAGATTGTATGCAAGTGAGTCATTGTCTGTAGTTCAGTTCATATAGAAGATTCAGGGGCTGCTTAGAGTCTTAAGATATAGTATTCCATGTGTTGCTTCTGTCATTTCTGAAAGTGATGTTGCTAGTCTGTCTCCTTAACTCTGGGTAGTTTTTTTGGTGATGTACAGTTCATATTTGGTTTTGGTTTTTCTGTAATCGGGTCTGGGTTTTTTTTCCAGTTAGGATGACTCATTTGTCATTCTATCTTGATGAATAAAATGCTTATTCATAAAAAAAGTCACTAAAAAACTAAGCATTGGAGACTTTGTTAAGTATTGACGGTACAAGAAGAATTTTTTCCCCAATTTCCTAAATATCTTTTGATTCATAAGTGACATAAAATCACATGAGAAAGCTGATGAAGGCATTTGAGAAAGCAACCTCTAATTAAAAACTTTCATTGTGGAAGCAACTTTTGATAGGTATGAGGTAATGGCCTAGAAAGGGCGAGAAGAAAAATGTAATAACTCTAAACATGTCTAGAACATATACATTGAAGAATAAAGTAATCCATTGATTGTTCCAATGAAAAGCACATACAATAGTAATTTGATAGATAGGAACCTCAGAGCTTCAGTCATTCTGAGTGATGATCTTCCTTCGGTAGACCGATGAGCAAATGTTTGAATCAAAGTTAACCTAGAGAGCTAGACTCTCTATAGTCGCATTCCCTAAAACCATCTCTAATAAGGGAGCGTCAAAGTACTAGAATGCTAGATGAGTTCGGCATTTTGGCTCCCTAAAAGTGGATTTTGCTCCAATAAGTAGTGTTAGGATTCCAAAGTGCCAAACTTTCTTTTTTTGTGATAATGTACATTAGTGTAGATTCATCATTTTAATTAGATAGTTTGTAGATTATTTTAGGGCTAATACCATTAAAAATACCAATTTTTAGCGAGTGTGACATGTATATCACATAACTTTTGATATGAAATTTGTATACCCACATTAACTTTTCCGTTAGTAGTTAACATAAAATATAGTCCGCAATGACATGGCTGTTGACCTGAAATTTTTTAATAAAAAATAAAAAGGGAGATCCACCTCTTTCCTCTCTCTCTCTCTCTCTCTCTCTCTCTCGCCGTCCACTCCTCTCCTCAAGAAACCCCTAAAAATTTAATTGCCCAGAAGGTGGTGCCATCGCACCTTTATCCTCTCACAACCTTCTCTCAATTTCTTCCCTTTCTGTTGAACTACGATACATTGTGTTGCAAATTCAAAGCGACGTAATTAGTGAGGCTATCTTTGCAGAAAGCGTGAGAGTAGCCTGATAATGCCATATTCGAACATGTTTTCCCGTTATTTCTTGACCGTTTGAGCTTGGTTTATCGCTCTAGTGGCCTATTTTACGCTAGGTTGTGTTTGTTTGTTTGTGATGTTTCAGGTCGTAGCACGTGAATGGGTGCGAAAGAGCAAAGTCGGGACGTTTTGGAGAGAACCGGGCAGTGGCCAGCTGAGAGATACGACCATACGACCCTTCAAGTTACGGTCTGGCCTGTAACCCCTCATGGTGGCCCTTAACCTTACAGTGGAGCAGACAGAGTTCCAAGCAGCTTATGGAAGTTACGACCAGTTACGGTCTGGGCCGTAACTCTCCCTTCTTGCCCGTAACTCTGAGGTGGTGGAAGTCAAGTGATCATGAGCATATTTGAAGTTATGGCCTTCCCCCTCGAGTTACGGCTGAGGCCGTAACTCCCCCAAGGAAGTCGTAACTCTTGGTTTACGGAGTGCCACAACGACGCCGTTTCTAGGAAGTTACGGGCAAGCGAGCAAAGTTATGGCTGTAACTTAGGCCGTAACTAGCGGATTCTCAGCCTATTTAAAGGCTTCTCGGGAAATTGGCAAAGGATCCAATTTTTTGGACTTCCAAAGGCAGAAAAAATCCTAGAGAGAGTGACAAAGCAAAACCCAAGGGCAATGATTGGAGCGATCTGAAGACCTCGGAGCTCGATTCCCCAACCTCAGAGTACCAATTAACCACCAGGAGGAGTTGTCCATTGTCGTTCTGATGATGTCTACTCCGAGCATGACGTTTTTACATCTCTCCATGGAGTAATTTTCCATTTCATCTGGGTATGAAGAACCCTAGCTATGAATGTTAGGAATGATTGTATGAATCCCATGTTATGAACCCTAGCTGTGAATGTTAGTAATTATCCCCTTCCCACTCTGCCGCCGTCAGTCGACATCTCACTTACCAACCGCCTCCGCCTCGGGTTCCTCCTCAGTTTTTGCCCCGTCGACACCCCCTTCTTCCCTCCTTCGTTCTCGCTAGCGTACTCCTTCACTGCATCAGCTCCCCTGATCAGCGGCCCTACCCTGTTTCGCTGGCGCGGCGGCATCGAGGGGAGCGAGTAGCATCATTGCTCCTTGTCGGAGTTGGAATTGGAGGAGATGAGGTCGAGGCGTACGGGTCCTAGGGTCGTGTTAGGGTGGACCCGTTTTGGGTTCTGGTCAGAGAGCTCCACGTCGGCGTCGAAGCTGTGGATGGAATCGGAGGAGATGAGGTCAAGGCGTACGGGTCCTAGGGTCGTGTTCGGGCGGACCCGTTTTGGGTTCTGGTTAGAGAGCTCCGCGTCGGCGTCGAAGCTGCGGATCGATAGGCCGAACATGAACGTCTGGCTCATGGCTAAGTCTTCGTCGTCGTCACCGTCGTTAGTGTACATCGAGCTCGCGCAGACCGACAACCTGGAGTGGTTGTGATGGGAGTGAGGGTGGGAAGAGTGGAGATTGTAGCCGTCATCGGAGTCAGGGTCGAGGAAGTCATCGACGAAAGAGAGCACGACGGAGCTTTCGCCGGACGCCATAGAAGCACCAGTAGTAGTAGTGAGTGGCAAAAATCACGGACCAGGAGTTGGAAGAAAAGGGAATATTGGAATTGGAGAAAAGGAGAAGCAAGTGGAGAAAACATAGCTTAAAGAAGAGATTTGATGGTTGGTTCTTCCGTGAATGATTGATTCTGTTTGGGTTGGGTGCGACTTTGGAGTAGTGAATAATTAATTGCTCATGGAAGAAATTAGGGTACTTTTATTTTAAATAAAAGTGATAATGAGGTGGAAATGTGATGGCAATTTTAACAAATTTAATTTTAAAATATTTATTATTTTTAAATTGACACGTCACATATTTATCGGTCAGCTTTTAGCGTTGACCGACACGTAAGCAAAAGTTAACGGAGTTGGATAGAGAGTGACCAAACGTGAATGGTTTTAGTAACCTGAAGTACCACCAACGGATTTAAATATTCCGAGTGATCAAATTTGAACATTTTTTGAAATCTCAGTGACAAACCATGCAATTAACCCCAAAATAAAGGGATGATAATACTCGATAAAATCCAAAGCTGCAATGCGCGTCAGACGCTCACGATCGCCCAGCTCTCTGAACGGAATTGTGCGCAATGCTGCTTGCGTTCTATCCCAACGCCCCGTTGCTCAACGTTGTCCGGCGCTACTGCTCGCTGTTATCGGCGCTCGGCTGCTACTGCTCCAATAAAACTTTCGCCCAAAAGAATTCTCTCCCCCCTTCTACAGTCGAACTCCGTCCAATTATATACCCCCTTCCACTCTCCAAAACGACGCTATGTTATGCCTTCAGTAAAGGCCAAACGACTTGGTCTAAAAAATTCAAAGAATGGCCATCTTCCTTTTACGCCACCGTTTTGCGCTAGCCTTGTCCTCCTCAGAAAAGGACAACAAACTCGGTCCAATTAATTCCTCCACAATACACCTGACAAGCACTCCACTAGTCCAATTCCTTCGTCCTAATTTCGTCGTCCAACTAAAGCATGAATGCCCGGCCTGCTAGTACTCATGCTCATGATTGTTAGCCCGTTCCTTTTTCGTGTTTTCTTCACCTGTAATACATCGAACTCATGGAACTAGCCAGTAATGGTTTTTTAACCATTCCAGGTTAGGGAGCCCTAAAACTTGCCACTATATGCTCAAACGTATCATCAACTAATCATATTACACACGAAAAATCAATATGTTCTAGCCGATTATAAGTTGGTCATGAGAGACAATCCAAAGGAAGGGTTTGATTCGATTCGGCCCGCTCCACTTCCACTCACTTTTCCATATAGTCTTCACGTTCACTTCTATGTCAGTCTCCGCTTCATTTCGAAGCCAATCCTCTACGACGAAGTAGGCCATATTGATACTAAAACGCCTGGTCTGTTCCATGCCCCAAACCATGTCGTCATCTCATGCCTCTCTAATAAGCGTGTCATGACCTGCAATAAAAAACAGATCATTAGGTAAATAAAGGTCAAATTTACTCCACAACCACTCACCTGAATCTGATACCATATCAGCCATAGAGGCATTTCAATCCACGACATCTCCTATGTTAGTAGTGTGGCTAGAAAATTGACCTGAGTGTTCTTCTTTCCCACTTTAAAGCTTTTGACATTCTTCCCATCCATGCTTTGGAACTTTCTTTATTTCTGTTTCTGGTAGTGCTGACGAATTGAAGAGGAACAGTGGGGTCTTTGTTCTTGCGATCCAAATTGCCTAGGATAGTCGAGAGGGCGGAGAAGGCTTCGCCTATAGCAGTCTTTTCAGTGGGCTTCTTGACTATTAGGGAATCCCAACGAGCCCACAGTTGTGGGCTTAGCAGTAGGGGTGGAAATTGGGGTGGGTGTGGTTACCCGCTCCACATTTTGTGGGTAACCACATCCACAAATATAGAATTATGCTACCCAAAACCCGCCCGTAGTGGGTAGTGGTTAACCACTACCCGCTGCGGGTTGGTGCGGGTTGGTTGTGGATGCCCACAAATATTTCACATTAAATTCTAATAATATTATAATTAAATAGTGATGTTATATTTCTTCTCACACAAAAACAAAAACATACATGAAAGAAAGTTAATAAACTGTAAAATAAATTATAAATCTCGAATACAATAGGTTAGTTAGTGTAAATTCAGAAGTGATGGATTTGGAAAGAGATTTGAAATAACGGAGAGGCGGAGTGATATGTTAACAGACTAACATCGTTGCATGTCACGACTCCTTCGATGACAACTACAGCAAAACACAAAAGTGGCTCGATAAGTGGAGGCGCCCGCTTTTAATGAATCGATTATTCTCCACTCTCGATTATAGTCTTGTGTTGTTGGTAGTTGGTTGTATGTTGTGTTGTTTGTGAGTTCGTGGAGAAATTAGATGAGTTTGGGTATCTGACTAACCTTTATTGATTATTCCCCTCTTTTAACGAATCGATTAATTTATCTGACTATATCTATGGAGTTGGTTTTGTTATAAAATAAACATATAACACAGGGACAATGCTTATTTAATAAAAGTATCTCACATGAACATTGCGTATTGACTTGGTTTTGTTTTATAGAATACGTGCATATTTAATTTTGGTAGCTACTTTAATTCTTAGTCTTCCAAGTTTCACAAACTAATATAACTAATGTGGTAAATGTGGGTTACAAAGTATTTTGAAGAAATAAATATAACTAATGTGGTTAATGTGGGTTTTGTGGGAACCGTTGTGGGTAGTGGTTAGCCACTAACCACAAAAATCAATATTTTGCTACCCACACCCAACCCACTATCCACAAATTGTGGGTATGGGTATCCACAAAGTGTGAGGTTTGCGGGTTACCCGCAAACCAAACTTCCACCCCTACTTAGCAGCAGCGCCATCAAGCCCAGTCGTTGAGGAGGATCCATTACCAGCGGTTAATGGGGCTGTGGATTTGGCTGAATGATCGAAAAGTGAGTTAGCCTTTCCCACCAGTTTCCATTATTTGATTTCGGCCAATTTTCCTAGATTATGAAGGAGAGGATCTCCTTTAGCCGCAACCTTCCCGACATTCTTCCCCGAAATTCCAGATTTGTTCTTCACCTTGAGAGAATCCTTTCCTTTTCTATTCTTGTTGCTCGTTGTAGGAATCAGATCTGCCTTGGCTTGTTGCGTAGATTTCACACTTTGGTTCCCTGGAGTAGCAATCTTTCCATTCTGATTTGCTTGAGCGTTCCTGTGATTAGTGCCTCCCTTTTTGGTAGGTTTCCGACTTTTACGGTTCACCTGAATCTATGGCCTATAACCGGCCAGCGATTCCACCGGTGGCGGTTCCGATGTTCCTTTTTCGGCCATCGTGTCGGAAGAGGTGCCTGACTATTTCGTGGGGCAAACAGTTTCAGTATGGCCGATTCACCCACACTTAAAATAGATAGTGGGTAAATTTTCGTAAAGCACCTGCTGCCAGAGCCCATCCAATCGTATACGTGTTGCGAGAGGTTTAGTCACGTCGATCTCCACCGCCATTCTAGCCAATTTTCAACCCTCTAGGTTTTTCTTATGGTAGTCAAGTTTAATCGTTCTTCCAATAAGGTTGCCCAGATCCAAAAGGACTTCACGATGGTAGAAATGGGCGGGAAGTTCTGGTAGCTGAACCCAGGCAACCACCGATTTGTGTGGTTTGTCGGAGGTACTAAGGTTGTAGTACTTGGACGACAGTAGGGAGTTGTTGTTTAATGAAATGGGCGGAGCCGGAGAGCGTCCAACTAATTATTGGACTCTGGAGGACATGATAAACAAGCTTCCTTTGGATAACGGGTACTACTCCGTGGGAATTCAGAAGGATCTCGTCGAATATGAGGACTTCATGAGAGATAATGAAGATGAAGACTCCATGGACGATGATATGGACTTTGTCAATGAGACCAATGATGATCCTTCTAATCCACACTTTCAACCCCCAAGAATCCTTACGATTCTTGTTTATGTATTTACTATCTTTGTTTAAGGAGTTGATATGTACGTGCGTGCGTACATATGTTATTGGTGTATATATGTTGATGCAAATGATTTATTTACATTCTTCTGATAAACAAAAAAGTTTATATTTTTCAAATATTGGAAAAATCGGCTGGACAAACTGTTACAAACTTTAACAATATGGTTGTAGCCACTTTATCAATGCATGTACATGAGATACGACCAAAAGTGCATCTACACATAATATAATACACCGAAGGGACAAACGGGAGCCCCATTTCAAATTTACTGCAACGAGAGTGAAAGTAGGAAGGACATTTTGGTCTTCACAATTACTTTTTTTATTCATTAAAAAGACACATACTGGGATTTGAACCATAACCATTTTAAAGAAAAGCAAGGATCATAACCAATCACACTAAGTACATTTGGTGTATCTTTTTAAATTAAAAACATATAATAGCAGAGAGGAAAAAACCCTTCCTCCATTTCAAATTTTCTGCTCCAGGAGCGTTTGTAGGAAGGGTAGAATAGGGAGTGTCAATTTTCTCTCTTTCCTCTGTGGAACGGGCCAACTTACCGTACACATGCGGATTTGAAAGGGTCTAGGAGTGTCTATTTTTTTCTTAAATTCCTTTTATTTCTCCGCGGTGATAAAATATATATATGAAAAGGCAAAAATAATACTTCTTTTTATTGCTAAAAATAAAAAAAATTAACAATAAACTAATGCATGGTATCTAATGGGCTAACCGCTAACCATAAAATAAAAGAGTTGAATGGGCCTGACCTACACGGAATTTGGCCATCAAGTAAAAATAATGAACATCATTGGTTTGAAATTCTAACACAAACTATTTTCTCTGGCATAATATATATTATGATATTATTTTATATCTTAGTGGCTAAAATATAATGTATTTTAAAGTTATTCAATGGTCCAACCTCGACCAACCCAATTAGTCCAATTTTTATCATTTCAAATATATATTATATAATTATTTGATATCATAATGATCAAATTATAGTGTATTTTATAGGGAATCGTTTGATATTTGTTAGAAAAGAACTAAACAGAAAGATCTATGTGGTTATTTTAAACATTAAAACGATCCTAAACATTTTCAGTTCTTTTGAATTTCTATGGTTTTATTCCCGAATAAGTGATGTGCAAATGGCGAATTGCAGTCATCTCTTTTCTTTCCCTATTTTTTATTTTCAAATAGAAAGTTTAAAAGTAAAGAATAATTAGAATTTGGCATGGGTCGATCAAACAGGCTGAATTTCAAGTTTTGGCCCGTTTTGATCAAGTCTAATTTATAATCACATGGTTCCCTGATACCCGATAAAAATCTCTATCCAAACCAGTTTGGCAGGTGAGTACGTGTTTACAACCATTTTCTAGGGATACGACAACGGCGGTTCCTATCCCAAATCGTGTTGTTCGTTCTTGATTTCCTTAGATTTTATCATGGCCTGACAAAAACCAGAAAGCACAATGACGACAAGATGAAAGTTTTATAAAGCAAATTAGTCGGCCAACAGGCCGAGTAAAAGCTAGCAACGATTGTGAGATGCTCATTTCCTGAAAACCGACGAGATAGGCAATTTTTTATTCGATTTTCTGGAATTCGGTTTCTATAAAACTTACTCCACCTCATCATATTACCAGAAACAATATTGTTTCACAAGGTAATAGGTACTTGATTTTGGTTCATAAGACTGATTTTTAATTTGTTGCATCATTAATGTCTCTTTCCTGCTAAAATTCACTATTTTTATCACGTGTTTCCCAAAAAAAAAAAAACTATACAACAATACATTATCAAATTTCATGTCTCACCTTCCTCCGGCCAACTGGCCGGGGCCCACACTAGTGAAACTTGTAGAACAAGATACCAGAGTATACATACATCGGGAATTCTTTGTTGCCGCACCTGTACCGATGCCGTCGACTTTCTACCGGCTATAGCCGGTGTTTGACTTCCCCGTTTGATGGGCTATGGAAACAAGAAAAAAATATTTCCCGCTTGATGTAATTTACAATAATGTTAAATCCTTAACATAAAGATTATGCAATATTTTTTCATGTTTTCATTTTATTTTGTTCAGTTATTTTTTTTTAAATCAGACGCGTAAAAGACTGTAAGTGCAGTTTTTTTGTTATTATAAAATTAGAGTTCCTATATAAGTTTAATTTTATATTAATAAATAAATATGTATTACGTACGTTAGTATACATTTTTATTGTAAAATTATGTACGCCAATTCTTTTTATTCTAAAATTGAAAAATACATATGGATATAAATGCATCATATATATTAATAAAGGGTACTAGCAAGATTTGTTTGTTAAAAGGGGCGAGTGACTTAGTGCAGGTTTTGGTTTTTATAAAAATTAGACATACTACTTCCTTTGATTTTACCTTTGGATGGCAATGGGACGGGTCGGGTATCTTAATATCCATGTCCCGTGTAATGCTATTGCAAGTTGGGGCGGATAATATTCGTGTGAGTACGGGGCAGGGCGGGTGGACTCACTCTTGCATGTTATTTGAAAAATATATAAGCAAATCTTTACTTTTTACAATAAAAAAGGAAACACTTTATAAATGAAAATAGAGATAAAAGAATAGGTAATTTAGTCTAATTAGTTGAAAGATCAAGTCTAACTAATTGAGAAACATAATGGGCCAAGAACGGGGCATGACGGGGCAGGGCGGGTCAGAAGTAGATACCCATACCCTGTCTCGGGTTCAGTGGCGGATCTAGAAATTTTAACAGGGGTGTCCTCTTCAAAAAAATTTTTTTAATAAAATAAATAATTCATAAATAAAAAAATATCGGACTAGTACAAATTTTAACATAAGGCCACGACGTGTTTTTATTTTCTGAAAAAGAATAACAAATAGGCTTGGTAAATTGCTCAACAAATCTGTATATCCTACTAGACAATAGTTCACGAACTGATCGCATATGGATTTCTAACCTTGTTATTGATGTAACTCAAAGTTGAAAAGACTCTTTCAACACTTGTTGTGTAACCATAAAATCAATTCAAATTAAGGGTAGCCCGTAATTAGTTTAATTGTTAGGTTTTGGAAATAGTTGGGGATAAGGAATGACTTTTTACTATTATGTAGTGTTTACAATAGAACAAAATGAGTTGCAACTTAACGGAGGACAATGTTTAAATAATATAGTATATCCTAAGTTTGAATAATACAGATGATCGCTTTTTAAGTATACGCAAACTACTATTGAGGATAGGATTATCGTTGTAGGGGTGTCCCAAATCACTAATTATAATTTTTTTATCCATACAAAACTATTACCGGGAGTTGAATAATCGTATTCCCAAATTTTAGGGTCTCCCAGGACACCCTTAAACCCTCCTGTATCCGCCCCTGCTCGGGTTGCTAGGGTAACCTGGTTTGGTCATTATTTTTTCTGTAACTAATTAACATTCTCATTGAAGTTCATTTGACCAAAATAGATAGCAAAACCCAATTGTTGCTAGATGTTGGGAATCTTTTACTATAAAATTTTCTTTCATCTACATAAGTAAAATTAGTAAATTTTTTGAGCAATAGAGTAAATGCTTTACTATTCTTCGCCCTACCTTTTCCTAATCATCGCCCTAAATTGATGTAAAAAGTCTCCAATGATCTTAATGAATATCATATCCTTGATATGAGAATATGATATTCAATAAGGGTATATAAGACCTTTTACATCAATTTAGGGCGATAATTAGTAAAAAGTAGGGTGACGAATAACAATCCTCGAGAGTAAATAGTAAGATATTAGATCCTTTCCAATTACCACGATTCAAACTTATTATTTTATGGCTTTTTAGCTCTCCAAACCTCATTTTCACTCAAACCCTACACAATGCTAAATTTAGCTTCCTACCTACCTTTTTTCAATTTATTACAATAAAGCATACTTATTTGACCTCTAATTTTCATATTTCACTTTAATTTTCTATATTTAGTTATTAGTTTTGAAAACAAAATTTTCTATGTAATTTTTTTTTATTCCGAGACAAAAAAAGTTTCGGAAAATTAGTCATTATTTTGTTACCTTTAACTTTCGGACCAATGAAAAAATACCAATTAAACATATAACATTTCATATCTTCTTTCAAACAATTAAATAAACAACATACACAATCAACCAATGACAAAATACCACACAAAAAAAGCAAAAAGAAAAAACAACACAATCAACCAATGAGAAAATCTCACAGAAAAAACAAAAAACAAAAAAATTAAAGAGGACCCACCGCGGGTCCACCATTTCCTCTAGCCAAATTTGGCTTTTTCACCTTTTTGGAAGCTAAATTTGGCTCCCAATTCACCAATACCCATTTTTAGCTCCACAAAATAATGTGGGTTGGAGCACAAAAAAAGAGCTAAAAATGGGTAAATGGCTTTTTAGCTCTAGGGTTGGAGTTAGTCTAACTACATAATAAGACAAGAATAATTTTCAAGTACACACTATTGAAACAAGATACTGGAGTGTACATAATAAGACAACAAGAGCACTTCTACTATGCTATATAGTATTGGTGCTTTAATGTACAACTTAAAGTTGTACCATAACATTAAATGTATAAGTTTAGGTTGTACCATAAAACAATTTGTAACATTATGTTATGGTACAATTTTACAACTTGAAGTTGTACCATCACATAAATGTACAAGTTCAAGTTGTACCATAAAAGAATTTGTACACAAAGTATAGGTACAATCTGAAGTTGTACCATAATGTAAATGTACAATTTTAAGTTGTACCATAAAAATAAAATCCTATAGCACCAGTACTATATAGCATTGTAAAATTTCTCAAGACAACAATAATTCCTGAGTACAAACTACTCAAATATAAATGTGCGGCTTCAGTTATTGAAGCTTATTCATTAATCAACTAGGCTGCTACTAGCTACCGACATAGTTCAGACGGATACACATAATAAGACAACACAATGATGTGCTTTAATTTCCATGGAATTGGAAAGAAAAGGCACCTCAGATCTGCGATAAACAGAGCACCCACGCTCTGGAGAAAGCTGGAAGGGGGAGAAAGCAGCTTAGAAGCGCTTGATGAAGTCAAAGATGTGCTGAGTGATCTCGTCAGGTTTGACCAAGTTGGGGAAATGAGGCACTCCTTTCATCACCACCACTTGTTCCAGCAGCGGCACTTCCTTCTTGAACTCCTCGCCGTGAATGTAGTCCTTCAGCCCCACCATGTGGTACGCCACGTCCTGATCTCCGACAATGAACTTGGCCGGCACTGTGTACTTGCAATCTCCTCCCGCCCACGGCCCCATCAGCTCCCCTGTTCTGCGAACAAGTTACAGAAGAAGAAGAAGATCAAATGGGTTGACAGAAAAGATTTGAAGTTATCTAGTCGATGATATATATATATAGCTTACAAGGGGAAGGCTCGATAGTAATTGAGGCCGCCGGTGAAGCCGGTTTTCTGGAACTTGGAAGCGTAGTACTTGACGTCTTCTTCGGATAGCCAAGACGGCAAGCTAGGCGGGTCGGGTAGCCCCCGGAAACGGGTTTCTCTCGGCACCATCGGCGGGTCGGGCTTGCTGAATAATGTGAACAGCTTCACCATCATTTTGCCCGTCTCCACCTCAGCAAATTCCTCTTCTACTTTCCCCACTTCCTGCAACACATTCAAAACAGAGTCCGGGGTTTCGATTCAATACAATCGAATTGACAAGTTCCAATTTGCTCATGGATCTCAATTTCCCGCCAATTATTTGGGCAAAAGTACGCACCTGAAACCTGCAGAAGTAGTATTCATCGCCGTAGGCAGCTCGAAAGGCGTCGACGATGTTGAATTCAGGGGACTGGCGGAGCGGCGGAATGCTGAGGTTGACCACGGCGGTGACCCGATCGGGTCGGAGCCTGCAAAAGTACCAGGCCATGGCGGCTCCCCAATCGTGCCCGACCAAGAAAACCTTTTCGATCTTGAGGGCGTCGAGGAGTCCGACGAGGTCGCCGACGATGTGGAAGGCGGTGTACTTGGCCGGAGATGAGGGTGCGTCGGTGTCGCCGTATCCGCGGAGGTCAGGGGCGATGCAGCGGTAGCCGAGGGCAGAGAGGGAGAGGAGCTGGCGGCGCCACGTGTACCAGAGCTCCGGGAAGCCGTGGAGGAAGAGGATCGTCGCTGGCCCAGCTCCGATGGAGGCCACGTGCATGTTGATTCCGTTAGTGGAGATGGTTGAGTGGGTGATTGACTGGTCGCCGCCTTCTCCCGCCATGTGGACGCTTTAGATGAATCCCAGGGAGCTGTGCGGAGATTGGTACTGCAATTTTCGGTTCTTTGTGTATATATTATTAGTTGGCAGGAGGAGGGTGGAAGATGGATGGAGCTGTGAAACGTGGAAAAGGAGCTGGTAGGTAGGTGGCGGAACTCACGGAAGAGTACAGGCACTTGACAATGTGGCCCTAGGTACAAATTTATGAAAACTGAAAAGATAAAAAGTGTAAAAATATTAGGGGTGGGTATTTATTAGATTCTCAATTGAATTCAAAATTCAAATAATAGCTGATTGAAGATAGAGAAAAAGAAAAAAAATATATATATATATATACACAGAGGAGTATAGGTGTCAAAACAGAACCCGACCCGACTAACCCGCCCCACAACCCCGACCGCAACCCGAATTGATTAAAAGTCAACAACCCGTAACCCGCCCGACCCACAACTCCTTAACCCGAACCTGATTGACCTGCAATGCGATTAAACCCGCAACCCAATTAACCCGAATCCGATTGACCCGAACCCGACCAACCCGCAACCCGAACTTCACCTAATCCACTTGAATAATTATTATATTATATAATACATAGTTTTTCAAAATAAAGTTTTTCATTCTAAATTTAGGTAAAATTATTTCTTCATTTCATATAGGAAATTTAAAAATATGAAACTCACTTGATATTATATATTTTAAGAAATTATACACATTGAAAATGAAGGTCACTTGCACACTAAGTTCTTTAAAAAAATTAAAAAAGTAAATATCAAATATAAAAGCAACACAATGTGAATATTAATAATGAATAATTAATAATTGAGATCATGGACAATATTAATATAATATATAAATTAAAATTTTGGTTAATTTAACTATTCAATAAAGTTATCAATTAAATATAAATAAAGTGAAGCAATGTATTTGGTAATTTGATGCTTTTAAAAGAATAGAAAAACTTTGGTGTATTCAACTTTTTCTGAAGATTAAGAAGAGGGAAATTATGTTTTTTGAATTTTTTAGAAAAGAAAAAGGGGAAATTTTTGTGGTTTTGATTTGTGGGTAGTGAAGAAGTGGGAAAGTTTGATTCTTTTGATTATGAAAGAAAAATAAGTAGGGAAATTTTGAGTTTTCAACTTTTTGTGAAGGAAGGAAGAAAGAGTGAAATTTAGTTCTTCAAATGGAAGAGAAAGAGGAGGGAAATTTTAAATTTGGTTTTTTCAATTTATGGAAGAAAAAGAGGAGAGAAAATTGAGTGTTTCTAATTTATGGAAGGTGAAAGAAGGAGGAGAATTTTAGTTTTTTTTTTGTGAAAAAAAAGAAGAAAACAAATTTGGTGTTTACCACAATCATTTATTTTGAAAAAATTCACTTAATTTATCTACTTATTTTCTATGCTTCTACATTTATTGCAATTTCAACACTACATGATCGTTATTTTACAACACTTAGTAAAATTTTTGCACATTTGCAATAACTCAGTCGAGTTGCGGGTTTGGAAATTTTGGTTAATCGGGTTGCGGGTCACTTTGGAATGGAAAATGAGAGGGAGGTTTGGATGGGAACTTTGGAATGGAAAATTTATGGGCGGGCGAATATGAGCCAACAATTATACTAAACTTGATAAGTAAGTTTTGACGGTTCGTTGTTTAGGGTATAAAGCATATGGTTAGGGTATAAGGTATAAGGTACATATGGTTTAGGGTGTATATGGTTAGGGTATAAGGTATTGATGGTTTTGACGGTTCTAAGTTTTTTATTAACATATGTTCACTTGAAGTCATTTAAAATATTTAACTCCAGGAAATCTCTTTTTAATTTATGTTTATGGTACGTGGTTAGGGTACATGGTATATGGTGTAGAGTATAGGATATATGGTTAGGGTATAACAAATATAAATTTTTTATCTATGTTTCAAAAATTAAAGTATGAATTTAATTTTAAATTTACTATACTAGCAAAATCACAACTCATAGGGATATATGGTTAGGGTATATGGTATGTTGTTAGTGTATAATATATTGATGGTTTATGGTATACGATCAATAACATATATTAACTTAATATTGCCGATTGAGAGTAAGGCTAAGTGTATAGGATATATGTTATTGAGTAAGTTATGATTGAAGTCACAATAATTTTACTAAATTTTATAGTTAATCTTTAATGGTTCAAGTTTTAGGGTAATTCGAACAATTTTACAAATAACTCGTTTGACAACAGTTTACTAAAGTTATTAGGGCAATGCATTATTTCGAAATAACTCCTTTTATCACTCTGCTTTTGCCAAATATCACACGCCAAATACCAGATTTGCATGGTTATTCTAAACGAGATACTATAATCCAATTACTACTGAAATAATATTAAAATACCAAATAAATAATTAATGGTGTCTTTTGGTTGTAAATGTTGATATAACCATTACTATTAGCTAGTGTACTTTACCAATTATGATTAATTATATAACAAGTTTGTAATTCATATAAATTGATTCAACATTTTGACTAGTTTTTTTTTAAATTCAGTGTATATATATGAGGTAGAAAGAAATTGGTTAAAAATTGAGAAAAAATATTTTAAATTAGTGTAATAAAATGTGTAAGTTGGTAACGAGTAAGGAGTAAGTTACTCGATGCGCTGACCCGAACAACCCGCAACTCGATCCGCCCAAAACCCGCCCGACCCAAAACCCGATGAACCCGAACCCGACTAACTCGCAACCCGTTTGAACCAGAACTCGATAAACCCGCAACCCATTTGAACCAGAACCCAATTAAACCCAGCCCGAACCCGCCCGATTGACACCTATACAGAGGAGGTTGATGATGAGAAGAGAGAGAGAGTGGGAAAAGCGCTACAATGTCACCTAATTAATTACATTATAGTACCTATAGTTAATACAATTTTACTAATTAATCCTATCTATTTACATGGACTGGTTTCGTGTTTGGTTTGGAGATCAAGTCAATAAAAGTTTGAACTGGTTGAGGTTTGGAGGTTGACAAGTTGCAAGGTTGTGGAGATGTGTTGAACTTTCAGAGCTAAAAATTTATTCCTTGTGACGTGACAGTTAATCTTTTATGTGTTTCATTCCAGCCTAGTTATTCTGCTAATTTGAAGATTCGTTAGTATATACTAACTAATATCTAAAATGTATAAACTAATATCCACGTCTGTTGAGTATCTAGATAACACAAACTAATATTCAAAACATCACAAACTAGTATCCAGATAGCAGATACCAACTAATATCCACAATCAACCAACTAGTATTCAATATGGATACTCTTATGTGTTATCTGGATACTAATTATGTGCTGTATGGATACTATTCTGTGTTGTCTAGATATTAGTTTGTGAATTTTGGATAATAGTTGATTCATGATGGATATCAGTTAGCAAACTTTGAATACTAGTCTGTGCTCTCTAGATACTTTAGTAATTGGATACTAGTTCATGTATTTTGGATATCACTTAGTATCTGCTAACGAATCTTCAAGTTAGCAGATTAACTTTTCCCGTTTCATTCTAGTATATAATACTGGATTTTTTGTCATCTTTACGGCTGACTAACTATCACAGTAGATAGTGTAAGGTTGTTGGGGTTCGAGAGTCAGTTGCTTGAAGAGGAAGCTCATCCACTAGAGTTCTTGGGCAGTGTTAGCAAGGGTAATGTATTCAGCTTTTGTGGATGACGTGGACATTCTCTTTTGCTTCTAGCCTAGGATCGCCAACTAACCAGGGAATCACCTAGAAAATACAATAGCCAATCCCAGATTGTCGAATATTAGGGCATCGTGCATAGTCTGAGTATGAAAAAGCCGTTTAACTTTGTGGTGGTATGAGAAGGGAAAAGAGTCCTATGGTTCTTTTGAGGAACCTTCAGTAGTTTATGTGTTGCTTGTTCATTAACTATAGTGGGAGCTCCAACAAATTAGCTTAATTGATTGACTGTATAGGAAATGCCAGGTCTAGAGTTAAATAGATACTGAAAACAACCAATCAAAGTTCTGTAACTACTGATTGCTGATGTATCCAAAGCTATTGTATTACTTTTAACCATTCCTCAGATTTAGAAGCATGTTTGAAGGTTTTTAGTTCACTGTGAAGACTGATAGATAAAGCAAATTTCCTATGAGAGAGGCTGAGTGATCTGTAAGACAGAACTTCATGGATTGGGTAGTTAATAGATACTTATGTATCGGGAATTGTACCGATAAGATTAAACTTGTAATCCTTAAGATGAGTGAGCTTTTTAGTGATCCCTCTTGATTTCCTTATTGGTTGCGATGCAAAATATTTAGGAGCAGCAGTAGATCTGGATTCAACAATTGGATGTGTTAAAATTTGTTGTGATGAAGTTGGATTGTTTGATTCCAGAGTGATAGAATAAAGAGGACAATCCTGATTGACTAGAACAGGTTTCACTGATATTGGTACAGTTGCTGAAAGCCAATTAGTACCAATATCAGGCAAGGATTGCAGATATACTGGTGTGGGAGGCGGCAGAAGTCAGCAAAAATGCCGATCAAATCTCTGCATAGCATCATAGTAATTATGCTCTTTTAACAGCCAAGAGATGTTTGAGTTTTCTTTATGCAATCTCATTTTGTTGGGATGTATATACAAAGTTTTTTTGGTGTATTATACTTTTCATTTGATAATAATCTGACATTTGGAACTCATGGTCTAATGATTTTTATGTTCGAGTGATACTGTGTTGAACAAAGTTGGATAAGTTTGTGATGAATGTTCTAGTTTCATACTTGTATTTCATAGGAAAATCCAAGCAAACCTAGAAAAATCATTTGCAATTGATAGAAAGTAGTGATGACCATAGGTTGTAGCCTGTAGGAGCTTGTCCCCAAATGTCAACATGAATGAGAAAAAAAGCTTTGTTCGTTTTTCTTGTGATTATAGAAAAATGCAATCATTTTGTTTTGCCTTTGAACATACAATACAATGAAACTGAACATTGCTATGAACAAGACATGTATATGAATGCAGTAGCTGCAATCTATTACCTTGTAGATGGCCCGTCCTATAGTGTGTAAGAAATACGCTTTCTTCGGGCGCTTGTGATTCATGTAATATGATTCATAGAAAGAGACTCAGGGTTAGGGTTTGGGATATTTTGCATAATACTTTTCTGATTAATCTTGAATGAATCCCCAAGTTCATATTTATAGAAAATAAGCCCCAAAAACCTAACAATTAACCCTAACATACTCGGCAACCTTAGCCTCCTAACATTATTAATTATAATTTTTCTAATAATTTATATTTCTAACTATTCACCCTCCTTGAAAGCAAACTTATCCTAAGGTTGCAATCAATTTCCGTCTTCTTGACCTTCCACTTTCTTCGTTTCCAATTGCGCTCTATCTCATGAATGAACCTCTTTCAAGGAACCTCGAATTTTTCCGACTCTTCTCCAACCACGTGATTCATGTCACCATGAACAAATGAATCCACTGTTGGAATATGTAAAATATGAGGACCAAACTTGTAAGTATATTTTGTATGTGGACTAAGGAGGACATAACGTTGAGGCTTGTGGTTAAGCCTCTCCGTGTTTGGCGGCCTACTTAAGAGTAATTATGGCATTATGGTTCATTAAAGAATCTAAGAACCCTATTAGCCACCGTGGAGTAAAGCCTTTCTGAAAGGCCGAACCACGTTAAATCTCGTGTCTTTTATGATTATGTTCATCAATTCTATGTAGATTATCATGGTAGCAGAGTCTCGCGGGGTTCTTCGGGTTTAGCTTTGGAGCTTCGAGTATTCTTTATCACTGCTTCGCAGCTACGTGCTTTGTGTCTTGCTTCGCTGTTGATCTTTCTTTCACCAGACTTGGTCAATTTCTATTTGTGGGTTATTGCTGCTGGGTATTTTTTGGCTGATACTGGGTGTTTTTCGACGGAACTGGTAGTGTTTGTTTGCCAGTTTTTGCGACTGCCGGTCTTGGATTTTCAGCAGCAACGCTCGTGCGTTCTCGTGTGATTTTTCCCTATTGCTCATTTGTCCTTTGTCTCTATTACATCATGGATTCTACAAAAGAGACTGTGTCTGCGCGTCTCAATCGCAAGAACTTCGCGGTCTGAGAATTTCAATTCCGAGTCTTTATTGAAGGTAAATGGTTGTTTTCCTATTTGGATAGCACTCGTGCGATGCCTGTTGATTCCAATTATGAGAAAGAGAAGGCCGACTGAGAGGCCAATAATGCTCTGTTCATGTCGTGGTTACTTGGCGCGGTGGATCTCAACATTGCTTTGAGTTTGCGTTCCTTCTCTACCGCCATGAGATGTGGCGCCACCTATATTGACTCCACTCCCAAGCGAGTGCTTCTCGACAATTTGAAGTCTCTACGACTATTGCCAATTTGTTTCAGGGTGATTTCGATTTTTATGATTACTATCAAGCTGCTCTTCATCTCTCGGCTGAAGAGGATATGCTATCTCTTGATATCACTAAAGGCAGATCACTCCGGCTATGCTTCAGGAACGGAAATGCCTTCTTCTTATGCAATTCCTAGCAAAGCTGCATCCTGAAACTTGAACATGTTTGTGCTTCGTTGCTTCATGGCATCATCTCTACTATTGATGATATCGTCGCTGATCTCATTCAGGAGGAGACCTGGTTGCACAGTCATGCTTAGGTTGATCATGGCTTATTCAGTTCTGATACGACATTTCTTGTTGGTCATTCGGGCAACCCTCAGTTTCAACGCCCGGTTCCTCCTCATGTTGAGTGTAATTACTAACTGGAGAAAGGCCATGTCCAAATTCATTACAGGAAGAGGAACCATTGTAACTATTGGAAGACAGCGGTCATATTGTTTTTGAATGTCCGAGTTTAGCTCGTCTTGGAAGGCTGGTGGCTCACGTCCATCTGCTCCATCTCGTGCGTATGATGTGCATCTCCCGCCGTTGACTCCTACTGCTGGGCTGCTTGGGGCTCCTCCTGCCCCCGTGTCCTTGTCCTCGGATGGTGGGTAAAAGATCGAAATGTGAGCACACATATACTTTGGATGAGTCTCGTTCTTATTTGCCAAAGTAAGACAAGGTGGCTGGCACGCCTTAAACTATTTTGAACAGTTCAAGGTTTCCTAGTGATTTCCATTCTTTTTCCATTTATTTGGAAGACTGGAATTTATTGCATTGTCGTTTGGGTAACCCCCATTATGTATGTTTGAAAACAATGTTGCGGAATAAGTTTCTTCCCAGTGTTTTGGGTTCTAATTCTTCTTATGAAACTCCTTGTGTTAGTTGCATTCAAGAGAAAATGAGTCAGATTTCTTTTGGGTGTAGTGATACACAGTGCTGCAACTTTTTATTTGGTGCACACAGTGTTACACCCCGCTCTTCCCAAGAGTCAAAATGATTACTATACCCTTGGTTTAATTTGTCAAGTTCCACCACAATATCGAGGAGGACTGAAAATGTGAACTCTATGTTCAAAAGGGGTCGAGTTTCAACATAAAACGAGGAAGTTACGGATGTTAATTGAATTTCGGATTAAAGTCACCCATAATTGTGAAATTCCGAAAATACCCTTGGAGTAATTAAAACCCTCAAGACCTTTGCCCCACTCGGTCTCATCAAACAAAACCAATAAAACCCTCAATTTTTTATTCCCTACGCGATTGAAACCCTTTCGGCAAGGAAATAAATGAGAGCAGCTAGCTTTCCACAGCCGCTCGTGGCCAAGCCGCATCGCCGGGAAGACCTCCTTTCCCTTGCACAAATAAAGAAATCCCTCGAAGAAGTTCCCATGTCAATTCCATACGAAATGTCCGGTAAGATCGAGTGCTCTTCCAGCGGTAGAGACAAAGTGGTGATCGACTGCAACGACGGCATCATCAGTTTCGTCGATCGTGGCCTCAACTTCAATTCAGGATTCTAATCTCACTCTTCCTCCGTCCTTTTCCTACAGCGGCTCCAGCAAAGAAACTTCTTGTTAACTATTGGGGAAGATGAGCAATTAGCTTCCGAACAATCCTTCATGTGCCTCCAGGTTTTTGACCTCGATAAGCCGTCGCAACAACATGAGGGAACTAGAGACCACGAGGAAGTGATATTGCATGGCTAGGGTTTGGAATTATATATTGGAAATTTGGACGTGTGGATTGATGGGACGGATGGAATTATACAGTGGGGATTTGATGAAGACGTGAGAGGGATGATCACTTACAAAGCTCTTGGTGGGAACTCTAAGACGATCAGCATTTGAATGATGGTTTGTTCGAATCAATCCACTTGATCGTAAGGTGAGTGTAAAGGGGTAAATTCTACGTCTTACGTATTTTTTTTTAAGTATTATGATTTTAAGTATTTTAGCGAATTGGTTACTGTTGCTTGATTATGTTTATGATTGATTCTTTGTGCTTTGCTTGAGCTATGATTTGAGGTGATTTTGTGCTATTTGAGGTGATTTAAGGTGACTTTGTGCTATTTACCTTAAAGGGTTATGTTATGAGTTATTGTTAAAGTTTCTCACCTTCAAGAAGGTGAAGTTATTTTAAGTGTTTTTAGTCGCTAGCGCCAGTCCGTTGCCATTTGAGATTTTCAGATAGAGCAACAGTTATGCTCTTGAGACTTTTAAGATGAGCAGCAGTTATGCTCTTGAGAATCGTGGTGAAGAGCCACCACGATAAGTTTAAGATGTTAGGGGGATGAATCGTTACGACTCCCCTAACTAAGTTTAAGTTTAAGGAAAGCCTGGATGGCTTCTCATACGTATGAGTTGGCAACCGGACTAGCTAGTGAGGGATCCTCGTGTCGGTCAAGTATTTAAGTCAAGATTTGAGCTTTAACAGAGGAGAGTAACTTCAACTCCCTCACAGTTTTAGAGTTAAGATTTTAAGATTGGAAGTACAAACAACTTCCACTAGTCAAAAGTTAAGTGTTTAAGTAAAGTACTCAAGTATAAGAATTATTAAAACATAAGGGCGTAGAATGACCCCATTTCACTCACCAGTTTGAAGAGCTAGAGGAGCTAGAAGAGCAGTTAGCGAGCAGCGAGTTCGAGGGCAGCCAGCTAGAGGAGAGCAGTACAAGCGTCACGGAGGATGCTTAGTCAAGGTTTTCAGTAGCAACAACTTTAGAGATTGTTAGTTATTTACAGTTATGGTTATGAGTACAGACTAGAGATCATTTTGAGATTTTTAGTATTGAGTTTGCCCACTCGTTAGGGCTTTGCTTTGAACTACAAGAGTGTGTTTTCAGTATTTTATTATTAAATTTTTCCTGTTGAAGTTCAAGATTTGGTTATTTTATTTTTCAAGGGATTTTAGTAAAAGTAGTACCCGGCCGGGTTAGGGTGTTACATTTTGGTATCAGAGCCAGGCTTCCTCTGTTCCTTGGTCTTCAAGGAATACTGGAATATCGGTCTCAGTTTTAAAGGCTTTTGTTTTAAAGGAAAGGAAAACGAGTCAAGGATCTTCTTTTAAGAGTTTATAGAATCTCCAGTCTACTCTAATCATATTAAGGTGAATAACTGTGACAGCACGACACGAAAGGATGGTAGCCCGGGGTGCGATTGTTTTAGAATAGGCTAGGACAGTTTATCAAATGAGAGATTTAGGCATATGGTGATCGCCAGTGAGAAAGAAAGGATGAAAAAAACGTGACCAACCCAAGTAGAATCTCAAAGGCTCTCAAGATCAAGTATCACATCGACATGATGGATAGTAGTTTTTCGATTAGTTAACCAACTACTCGGATGTTAGCAAACAAATCATCATTATCAACCTAGAAAAGGAAGGAGGAACGTTGCAAAGGTCTGTGGAGGTAGAATCAAATGTGCGAGGACTTCAACTCTAAACACCAGCAAAGAGGTGCCAATTGAAAGGGAATACCTCAAAGATTTTGAAGGAGTTGAGAGAGTAGTACGAGGATTTTACTACTAGGAAACAAGTGGATGATCTAATAAGCTAAGACAAACAAAGTAGAGAAATATGAATCTCCAAAGGAAGAGGTACAATCACCAGATGCCAGTAGCTATGATAATAGGATGATGTTAGGGTCTTTGGTCCTAAGCAGTGGAAAGCAGGCAACGGGTCAAGAAACGAAGAGGTACCCCGAGAAGTCCCTCAGCTAGTTTTTGTGGTCGATGACTCAACGCCATTACAACACAGTGACAAGGAGTAGAGGAATGTTTAGACTTTAAGAAATGCTAGGGTAGTATAAAGGAAGCGAAGGAGGAAATAAGTAGGTTATAAGGAGTATGAAAGGACGCCAAGAAGTGAACAAGTCAAGGCGAAGATGAGGCATGGTCATTTACATATGACGACAAAGGAACCCTTATACATAAACTACGTCACTAGATAAGAGGGTACATAACCCTAGGAAGTTAGGCCGATGAAACCCCTTTAGAAGGAACAAGACAAGCAAGGAGGTAGACGTGGAGGAAAGTGCCACCAAAGTCTAAAGCATGCCTAGTAGAAGACAGTGGGGAGTCAATACATAAGAAAAGACATGGAAAGTGAGAGAGAATAATAGTTAGCTAGTAAATGGCAGTACGAATAGAGAACTACTCCTTAGCAAGGCGTGAGTTGAATACTAAGTTAACATCGAGCTAGAAAGATGATATTAGAGACACTACAAACTACCCAGATCATGAAAGGTCAGGAGGTCGTTGGGACCGTCGAAAGGGGAATGCAAGAGTTCATGATGATATTGTATGTGGTTGTCCTATCCTAAATGGAGGGAGCACCTAGCCACCTATGGTTTGTGAGGGGTGACAAAAGGAGGAACCTCCACAGTAAGTTGGAAATAGGGGCTAAGAGTTGAAGTCTCGAAACTAGCTATAGAGTAACTCATTAAGCCAACCGAGTATAGACAAGTAAGTGGAACGTTCAATAAATGTTCTAGTGAATGGCAGAGAATTCGAGGAAGCACATGGAAGTTTCGATGAAGGATTGAGAATATGTGTAGAGAAATCGGGTTTAAGAATTGCGTAGTGGAGTACGACGAGGAAAAGCATTACCAAGAAGGAGGAAATCATTTACCTTACCCAAGGTGCCCCACTCTGAGTGGGAGCGGCATAGTAGGATGTCATCCAAAGGAAGCGGCTAATTAAGGATAGGTAAGATACGTTCAGTTAAGCCACTAAGAACCCAGAATATGAGATTAAGGCCATATGCAGGCATCAATCGAGACAAATGACGTGAATGAGGTATGTTAAAGCCTACCCAAGGAAATCCTCTATTGGAAGCTTTGACCCAAACAATAACGAGAAGATACTCAATGGAGTTTGGAGACCAAATATAGTACAAAGAAACAACGGAAGGAGAACACCATAGGACGTTACAGAAACTAAATGGTGGTCGTCGACCGGGCAATGTATGCGTCAAGGAAGATAGCTAGGATAGACCGAAGCAGGAATATAACAAACAACAAGATAGCATTAGGTTGATTACCAGTAGCGAACAATCAATCCATAGGAAGTCCATCAAGAAATTTTGGCCAATTGTAAGGTGGAATCGTGGTCGTTAAGAATAGTCAAAGGGAGAACTTTATAAGTCAAGGACTCAAGGTACATTAGTAAGAAGAGAATATGGGAACCTAGATGACTACATCGAGAATAAGGGACATCATCTAGAACTAACGAGGAACATCAGGAACAAGAGCACGAGTAAGGAAGTAAGATGGATATGAGTTTAGGGAACCTACTAGGGTACCCCAATGTGGAACCAAGACCGCCTATGAGGGTGAAAGGTGGCGATCTCTCGAATGAAAATTTCTTGGACGGGGAAACTATACGAGGAATTTCAGGCAAGGTCTAAGACCAATTTAAGAGATCGTACGAGAACTCCCAATTCAAGCGGTGATAAGGAAGTGTTAAGTTAGGCGCCAGGAGTGAACAAGTACTCAAAATGGAAGTTCGTGATTCTAGAAAGAAGTCATAAAGTTGATCGCAAGCTAGAGAAAGATGCAAGGAATGCCTTTAATGCTTATAGAGAGTAAACGCAGTGGTATGTGGGTTTCAGCGCTAAGCCATAGGTAAGAAGAAGATGATTATGCAGTAAAAGATTAAAGGCTAAGACGGAGTATTGGGGAACAAAATTAAGAGGTACAGAGCTAGGAGGTACAAAGACCTAGGGGACATGCGTGTTCAATCACAGCTAGGAGTTATGGAAAATGGGTGAGTCATCAATCGGCCAAGAACCACAATGAATTGGAGGGAAAGATTCATAGCTCAAGGTCGTACAAAGTAACGGAAGTATAAATCCCTATAGTAGAAGGATTACCTCAAGTAGGACTTTAAGCTACCACGATGAACAAATTTCGAGGTCAAAATTTTTCCTAAGGAGGGGAGGAATATGATATCTCGAGTTTGGATTTAGGTTCAACAACAACTACCAGGTGAATTGGATAAACATCGCAAACCAAATCGGTGTTTTCATCACTGTTGAGTCAAGTTGTGAAATAAAAAGGGCAGTGAGTCACTCAAGGTTACACGAGTGCTACTAGCTAAGGGAATACTAATGATCAAAGGTTAACAACGAAGTCTTATGGTAAGAATAAATAATCGCGGGAAGGAAGTATAAGAAGGGTGCTGATAGAATAATGAGTTCAGAGCAAATTTCGGGGACGAAATTTTTATAAGGTTGGAGGAAATGTTACACCCCGCTCTTCCCAAGAGTCAAAACTATTATTATACCCTTGGTTCAATTTGTCAAGTTCCACCACAATATCGAGGTGGACTGAAAATGTGAACTCTGTTCAAACGGGGTCGAGTTTCAACATAAAATGAGGAAGTTACGGATGTTAATTGAATTTCGGATTAAAGTCACCCGTAATTGTGAAATTCCAAAAATACCCTTGGAGTAATTAAAACCCTCAAGACCTTTACCCCACTCGGTCTCATCAAACAAAACCAATAAAACCCTCAATTTTTATTCCCTACGCGATTGAAACCCTTTCGGCAAGGAAATAAATGAGAGCAGCTAGCTTTCCACAGCCGCTCGTGGCCAAGCCGCATCGCCGGGAAGACCTACTTTCCCTTGCACAAATAAAGAAATCCCTTGAAGAAGTTCCCATGTCGATTCCAGACGAAATCTCCGGTAAGATCGAGTGCTCTTCCAGCGGTTGAGAAAAAATGGTAATCGATTGCAACGACGGCATCGTTAGTTTCCTTGATCGTGGCCTCAACTTCAATTCAGGATTGTCATCTCACTCTTCCTCTGTCCTTTTCCTACAGTGGCTCCAGCAATGAAACTTCTTGTTAACTGTTGGGGAAGATGAGCAATTAGCTTCCAAAACAATCCTTCATGTGCCTCCAGGTTTTTTACCTCGATAAGCCGTCGCAACAACATGAGGAAACTAGAGACCACGAGGAAGTGATATTGCATGGCTAGGGTTTGGAATTATATGTTGGAAATTTGGACGTGTGGATTGATGGGACGGATGGAATTATACAGTGGGGATTTGATGAAGACGTGAGAGGGATGATCACTTACAAAGCTCTTTGTGGGAACTCTAAGACGATCAGCATTTGAATGATGGTTTGTTCGAATCAATCCACTTGATCGTAAGGTGAGTGTAAAGGGGTTAAATTCTACGCCTTACGTATTTTTTTTAAGTATTATGATTTTAAGTATTTTAGCGAATTGATTATCGTTGCTTGATTATGTTTATGATTGATCCTTTGTGCTTTGCTTGAGCTATGATTTGAGGTAATTTTGTGCTATTTGAGGTGATTTGAGGTGACTTTGTACTATTTACCTTAAAGCGTTATGTTATGAGTTATTGTTAAAGTTTAAGAAACAAGTTCTTTTTAAGAGGTAACTCACCTTCAAGAAGGTGAAGTCATTTTAAGTGCTTTTAGTCGCTAGCGCCAGTCCGTTGCCATTTGAGATTTTCAGATAGAGCAACAGTTATTCTCTTGGGACTTTTAAGATGAGCAGCAGTTATGCTCTTGAGAATCGTGGTGAAGAGCCACCATGATAAGTTTAAGATGTTAGGGGGATGAATCGTTACGACTCCCCTAACTATGTTTAAGTTTAAGGAAAGCCTGGATGGCTTCTCATACGTATGAGTTGACAACCGGACTAGCTAGTGAGGGATCCCCGTGTCGTTCAAGTATTTAAGTCAAGATTTGAGCTTTAACATAGGAGAGTAACTTCAACTCCCTCACAGTTTAAGAGTTAAGATTTTAAGATTGGAAGTACAAACAACTTCCACTAGTCAAAGTTAAGTGTTTAAGTAAATCAAGGGCATTTTAGTAAAAGTAGTACCCGTCCGGGTTAGGGTGTTACACACAGATTTATGGGTCCTTCTCCTACTACTGCTCGTATGGGGTATTGCTACTTTGCACTCTTCATTGATCAAGTTACTCGTTATTGTTGGGTATACTTTCTGCAAAAGAAATCTCAACTTTGTGGGATAGCACTTGATTTTATCCAGATGGTCCGTACTCAGTTTGGGAAGACCATCAAGATTATTCGCTCTGATCCTCGTGGTGAATTGAACTCAAATTCTTTGCTAGATTTCTACAAGCAGCATGGGATTCTCTCACATCTTTCGTGCCCTGGAGTTTCGCAGCAGAATGGATTGGTAGAAAGGAAGCACCGCCACGTGTTTGATTTCATTCGAGCTCTCCTTATCCACTCATATGTTCCTGTTGGTTTTTGGGTAGAGGTAGTTGACATTGTCGTTTATTTTATCAAACGCCAAATTACCCTCTGTTCTTAATAAAAAATCCCCTATTTATATGCGGTCGTATGTGTTGGGTCGTTGCTATTTTTTCTTGTTATCGGCGAAGGAATGACACAAATTGGCACCTAAGGTGGCTACTTGTGTCTTCATTGGGTACAACGATCGCAAAAACAGATACATATGCTATGACATTGCATCTCGTTATGTTCGGATCTGTGTCATGTGGTCTTTATGGAATATCATCTTCACTATAAGCTTGTCTCCAAGGATGCTCCAAATCTTGACTTCCTAGACTTGCTACCAATGACCAATTTCCTAGACCTGTCGACTTGGACCCAATCTCCTAGCCTCATGCTCCCACGAAATCGGGTTCCCCATCTCATTTCGGGTCTTCCTCGACAGAATTCTCCACCTCGCTCAAGCATGTTACACCGTACACTGCCTCCACGTCCAGTTCCTCTTCGTCCAGCTCGTCCGAGTCATCTCCCTCCTTGTCTCCTCCTCTAGTTGCCATGGTCTTACGTCGCTCCACATGAAGCAACTTCGTCCAACCTCCCTCTGGCTCCACTGATTTTTTTTGGCCTTTTCGACGGATTCTCGCACAATTCAGATTCCTACCTCGACGGAATCCTCCAACTCAATACCGATGGCACATTGGAACGGTACAAAGCTCGGGTTGTTTCTCAGGGATTTTAGCAGGAGTTTGGTATTGATTATGAGGACACATTTGCACCTATTTCTAAGATGCAAACTGTATGCACTGTACTTGCTGTCACCGGTTTGCAGAACTGGCCACATGTGCAGCTTGTTATTAAAAAAACTTTCCTTCGTGGCGATTTGAAGGAGACCAATTACATGGAGCGTCCCCCTAGTTATACTAAGGGTGATAGTTCTAATGTGTGCTTGCTAAATCAGTCACTGTGGGTTGGAACAAGCTCCTAGTGCATGGTTTGAAAATTTTCATTCCCCTAGAAATTCATGGGATGATCAAAATGGGGGAAGTCAAGGATCTGGATTCTACTATCAACCTCATTTTCAAGAAGAGAAAACATGCTCATGGGGATACCGAGGAGCTTCCCCATATCAAGAAGGTTTCCCTCTACAACTCAAGGTGAAATCCAAGTTGGAGTTGGCCATGGAGTCTTTCATGGGGCATTCGAGACCATGTGCCACTCCACAATCGGAATCAAAGAGCGAATTAGAGCTCATGGTGGAGCGATTTGCCCGGGGCACCGACGAAGGGTGCTCTAGCATGGACCTCGCAATTGTCGTCCCTTTCGACTCAACCTTTATACGGGAATCGGAGGAGCTCCTTTGACACACGGAGAGGCAAGGAGGGCTTGTTGAGCAAGCATGTGCACAACTTGCTCACAATCGCCTCCAACCATTTGAAGGAAGAGAGAAATTCGAAGAGGCGATCCATGAGGACTTTGGAAGAATGAGCTCCGACATGGATTTCCAACCCCTCCCTCCTCCCGGTCTGTCACTAGAAGAGAAGGTGGCACGAGCTTGTGCACGACATCGCCTCTCACAATTGGCAGAAGAAGTGGAGGTTGGAGGGTAGGTCAATGAAGACTATGTGGAACGAGAAGTACTCACCCCGGAAAGCTCTTAGGGTGAGGATGATCAAGAGTGTCTCATTGGCGAATCTCATCACTTTCCCCTTCCCGAGTCCAACTTTGAAGACCAAGTCACGAGGGAAGAGGAGCAAGAGAATGCATGTCATCTTTTTTCCAATTGCGCTTGAATACATGAATGGGAAGGTGAGAGAAGAGCGAGAGGAAGAGAGAGGGAAGTTGGTGGAAGAGGAAGTGAAAATTGAAAAAAGGGAAGATCTTGATTGTTCCCAATGGGAGAAATTTGAAGAAGAAGGAAGGGATGTTGAGGAAGAAGAAGAAGGAGCAAGTGGTGTCCAAGATAACGACGAGGTCAAGGTGGATACAGCATCCACGAGTTACTAGTGCTATTCTAGCTTTCTACACGACCTTGATGCAATTTCGGAGAAGGATCCGTTTGTGGCTTTTTGCCAAGACAAGGCCAAACCATCAATGATTCCTCTTGGCGGATGCGATGGAAGTCAATCGATGATGGACTACATAGTGTGGGGCAAAGAGAAAGAAGAAGAAAAGAAGAGGTCTCGTGGGTGGAGCCTCAAAGCCGATCAAGTTCACGAGCTCTCAATCATGGATTCGTCCAATGTTCGTGGCTTGAGAGTTCATCTCACCAACGAGAACCTCAACTTCAAGGAGGTTCTTGGATGGATCGAAGCTTGAGGAGCAACCGTTTAGCTTATGAAGTAAGCGATTGTTTGGAGACAACCCAACATAGGTTTGTGTTTATTTTTATGCTAAGTAAAATTATTTTGGAATAACCTCGCCTTGCGCGAGCATGTGTGTGTTTGTCTTTGTTTTGGTCTCCTTGGAGCTCCCTCTTCATCTCTGGCCCAATTCGGTCCCGACTTTCACTCTCCAAGCTATGCGGTAACATTGTTCTACCCCTTATCTTACGCCATTGAGGGCAACGTCGAGCTTAAGTGTGGGTGGGGGGTAGTCTATCTATTATCCTTGTGTGTAATTGATTGCTTGGAGCCAATTAGTATTCCCAAATTTTAAAAATTTTAGGGCTTCAAGCAATGCATGATCGAAGTGGCCGGGCTTGTGGTTGAATCTCGTGTTTATTTGGCATTGACCTTGAATTGTTGCATGTGATCGAGTGCATTTTATTATGATGATTGAGACTGCATTATGGTTGTGAAAAAGCTTAGTTCTCATGTGTGCTTAAATGATGGATGTCTTAACTTGATTACAATTATCATCGATTGAAGTTTTGAAAGTGGAATAGATGATTGGGCGGCTAGGTAGCCATGTGAGATTTGTTTCGATCGTCTTTTTCATGTGTGATAAATCCCTCTCGCCACGGTGTGTAACATTCACCATTGTCACTAGTGAGTATGATGGAGTCATAGGATTAGTCCACGGCCAAAAGTTGATTGTCCCAAAACATTTTATCCCCTAGTCAACCCCTTTGTGCCGTGTGACTTTGGGGGTTGTTCTAATGCTAGGAGCTTTGTGCTTGTTGAGCTTAATAGAGATTGAAAGAACGACCCCCCATCCTTTCTTCGTGTCAAAGTGTGAGCCATCCTTGTGTCTTGGAGTTCTCGCTTTTGAGCTCCATTGAGGTTCTAGATAGGTGGTTTTTCACGGTTCTTGCTAGACATGAGAAGGTAGTGTTGGAGGAATGTTCTTAATGGAGAGAATTGTTCGTTTAAGGATAAGTGACATGCGGTGTAATCTCTATTACCCCCCCCCCCCCCAGAAAAAAATAAATAAAGAAAAAAAAGGAAGAAAGAGCAAAAGAAAAAAGAGAAACGAAAAAGAAGTAATAAAACGGGATAAATAAAAGTAGAGAGTGGCCACAAAGCTCTAAGTGTATGCTCCAAGAAGGGTTTCTTGGCACTCAAGCCATTGAAACACTTTTGTTTGATGACCTCCTTCAATACTAGGGTTGAAATGTGGATAGCAACATAGGCCGAAGAAGTGTGCTCGAATGTAGTTCGTGATTGGTTGTGGTTAGGAAGAAGAGAAGTGTGGTTTTTGGCCGATGCTAGTGGTCGTCGATTGTAGGGAGGTTCTTAGTCAAAACCATAGAACCTTTGGTTTTAGGTTGAAGAGGTAGGACCTCATCCCATGTTTGCCACCACCTAAAAAGCTTTTTCCACATGTCCAAGACAATTGTCAGTCATTTGAACCCGTGTCTAAGACCCCCGGACAAGCTAGTGATGACAACTGTCTCGTGAACTTTAGCATTTAGAGGTCGCCGCCGTGGTGGAGAGATGATAGGGCTGAGTGTTGATGATTGTGCACATCTTTAGCACCAAAAAGGTCCAAACCCCACTGGTCGAGAGTGAGTGGTTCATTCTTGTTTTGCATGTTCATATCTTACCCCGGTGATGACATATGTTGCCCTGTCGTTTGTTCCTTGCACTTGAGTTCTATGCATGTTTAGTTGTGGTTGGTGAGCAGTTCGGTAGAGACTTGCATTGATTTGTGAACAGGGTGAGAACTTTTCATTTGCCCATTCTTGATGCAATCGAATGTCATTTATGGTGGATGTCGGTATTATTTGAGGCGGTTCATGTGTTGATGCCCAATAGCCATTGAGATTCACCACCTTGTGCCTTTTGATTTGTCCCCAAGTTATTTTGTTAGGTTGAGATATCACCTTGGCTGAAAATGGTTTTCTTGGAGACAAGCAAACGTCTAAGTGTGGGGGAGTGATTCAGGCTCATTTGTACACCTTTTACCCCCGGTTTCCTTAGTCGTTTGAGGCATTTTTACTCTGGGAGGTTTGGTTTTACTCTGGGTTTTGCTTTGTTTGGTGTTTTTCAGACTATGGCAGGTGGAACCAACCCAGGAGTTGAAAGTTGGACGAAAGGGCGAAAAATCAAGTCAAAGGGTGGAAGCAACAGCAGATCACGGTTGAGTTGTGTGTTCACGGTCTTAGGAGCTGCTAGCCGTGAACCGCCAGGCATCCAGAGCATAAATCACTTTCACTGGACTGAAGTAAGTTCACGGTCATTAGACCGTGAACTCAGGCCATTGCCCGTGAACTAGACTTAGTGAAGCTGAAGGAGAAGGGGTGCTTTTGTAGGGTTTTAGTTTTCAGAGTAAAGGAAGGTTTCTAGTGAGAGATTAGGGTTTCATATTCCTATTCTACAGAGAGAAAGTGTCATTCAAAGGAGGAAGAATGAGATTAGGCTAGCCCTTAGCTAGAGGAGTGAATATTTTTACCTCTCAAGAGAGATTCAAGCAAGGAGGAAGAAAGATTGTCATCTCTCCATGGTTCTTTCTCTCATTTTTCTTGTTTTCCTTTGTCTAGCTATGGAATAGCATACCTATTCACTTGGGTGTTGTGAACCCTAGCTTGAAATATTTGATAGATTGTATTAACTGAATGCTTTGTGTATGGTTTTGTGTTTAATGCAAAGTTTGAGGTATTTTCATGATGTTTGGGTTGTGTTCTTCATTTCTCATTACTATGCCAATTTGACCTAGGCAGAGGGAATTCCCCATTTTGGTAGAAGGCTTTGATAAGCTGGATTTCTTGGCCAATTGAGTCACCTACCTAGGGAAAATTAGGACAAACCTCAAACTTCGATTTAGTTCTTTAACTTGGGTGTTGTTTTGTCGTCCGGATAATGTTTCGAGGGATTGGTATTGCAACCCTTAGTTTTATCTGTTAAGAGAACTAGGACTCTTGGCTTATTGTTGCAATCCTTAGTCGAAAGGTTAAGAGAGCTAGACTCCCTAGCTTATTGTAGCAATTCTTAATCTATTGATTGAGAGAGCTAAGGTTCCTAGCTTAATAATTCTCCTTAATCGATTGATTAAGAGAGTTCCTTCACTTGTTGTGCCATCCTAACGGTGTATGAACACACTTCACACATTTGCATTTGATTTGGTCGATCTTGATATAAGGCTAGGGGGAGCAATACCCGGGTGGACTCTTCTCTTATTGGGACAACCTCCATTTACTTTACTTGCTTGTTTTCATTTGTAGTTTTCTTAGTTTTAAACCCAAAAACGTTTGTTAGATAACAAACTAAGTGATTTAAGTTAGGGTACATGGATTGGCCCGGGTTTGACAATTAAAACATACTTGCCCTATATTGCACTCGACTAGAGTTTATGCTTGAGCTCTAGTCGGGATTAATTCGTTGTGTATCCGCGGCGATTCAAGTTTTTGGTGTTAGGGAAGAAGGTTTTAGTCGAAACCTTGGAACCTTGTTTTGGTTTTAGGTCAAAGATATGGAACCTCATGATATGTTTGCCACCACCCAAAATGCCTATTCCCCATGTGTTATACCCTAGCCAGTCATTTGAACCTGTGTCTAAGACCTCCAGAAAAGCTAGCAACGACACCCATCTTGTGAGCTCTAGCATTTAGAGGTTGCCGTTATGGTAAAGGGACGTTAGGATTGAGCGTGATTATGCATATTTTTTGCATCAAATGGTCCAGACCCCACTGGTCGAGAGTGAGTGATTCATTCATCATATTTTGTTCATTTCTTATACCTGGTGGGGACCTAGGTTGCTCGATCTTTCATCCCTATGATGTAATTTTCATGCATGAGTGACTGTGATTGGTGAGTCATCGAGGCATGTTGTGTGTTGGTTAGTGAATAATTTGAGAACTCTTCTTTTGCACAATCTTAATACAGTTCAATGTCGTTTGTGGTGGTTGCCAAGATTACCTAATTTTCGTCCATAGTTCGGTGTCAAATAACCATTGTGATTAATTCATTTTGTGCCTGATAACGATGTAATTGCACATATTTGCGCCCCTAGTTCTTATCCGTTTGAGGGGCATAGTCGTGTGTTTTTGGCCTATTTTACGCCGGGTTGTGCTATTTTGTCATATTTCAGGTCCCAGGCGTCAAAGGAAAGGCTAAGCACGAGTTTCGGGGCATTCGGAAGTCATTTCGTCAAGCTGGAGCCAAAACACGGGCACACCTAAACCAGAACACGGCCGTGTTCTGAGACCGTGCTTTTACTGCCGAGAGCTAATTCGAGTTTGGCAAACATTGGCCAAAACATAGGCAGGGCTGAGATAGAACACGGGCGTGCTTCACCAAAGCACGGCCGTGTCCTCCCAAAAGCACGGCCGTGTTTCTCCTAGTGTAATTAACACTAGCCAAAGCACGGGCGGGCTGAGGCATTACACGGCCGTGCCCTCGACCGTGCTTTGGCCAGTGATGCCTTTTTAAGCAGATTTTCAGCCAAACAGAAGGGGATTCGAGTTTTAGAGAGAGAGATCAGTTCCTATAGAGAGAAAGCGACGAACCAAGAGTCTCCAAGTGCCCTAGATTGATCTTCAACACCATTGGAGGCCAGCTTGAGCTTAGAGAAGTGCCGATCAACATCCAGAAGCAGGAATCCATCCTTCACAGTATGAATTCCGCGTCTGATTCTGCTTTTGCTTCTTTCTCTATGGAGTAGTTCTCCCATTCATCTGGGTATGGAGAACCCTAGATTTGTATGTTAGGCTTTGATTGTATGAACCCAAGTACTGATTCTATGATTTGATTATATTCGATTGAGGTTTGAATGATTGAATGACTTGAATCCTGATCAAATTCCTGTTGTTTCTGCTTTGACCTAGAATGAGAATATCTGCCTAGGTTGATAGAGCATCCTTGATTGAAGGTAGGGAGTTGGTGACTTTAGTCGAGGAGCCAACTCACTATTCTGTACCGGATTTACTCCGGTAGTGGAGGTTTTGTTCTTAGGGCCTCAATCTGTTTACTCCGGTGGAGGTTAGTCGCCCGCTAGAGACTCAGATTGAGAGGGTCTGAAGACCTTTAGTCGAGACTTCAGGCTGTTTAAGAACCTTCCGCAGTATAACTTTCATAGAAACTGAACTTGGTAATTACAATCCGGCTTAACTGCAGTCTAGGTGGAACCATATCTAGGTGACCTCTCTTAACCTGAATACAACCGTTTACTTGCTTTGTTAGTTTTTTAGTTTAGACTTGCATTCCAGTTTCATTGCTAGATAACAAGAATTCACTGGGTAGTCATAAGATCTAGGACCCGGGTTGACATTTAAACCCAAACCCGCTATACTACGTTTTAGGAAGTGGTTTCACTTGGCCAATTCCTAGGAAGTTGCTCAATGTCAGTGGTGTGAGAGCTCGAATCACTTAGTGGAAGACTGCCAGGCTATGAGGGAGTCTACCACTCCCCAAGAGCAGTTGGACTTCATCGCCAATGCTCGGCGCCTCGACCCGTACAGCAACACATATAATGAGGGGTGGCGCCAGCATCCCAACTTCGCTTGGAGCAGCAACACCACTAAACCACCTGGTTTCCCAGCACCAGCAGGTGGTTTTCAGCAGAGGCAGCCCTTCCAGGCTCGACAGGGGCCAGCCCCACAGCAGCATCCCTACCCGCCTAGGCAGGGGCAACCATTCCAGCAGCCCCAGCGCCAGTTTGCCGAGCCAACAGCAGCTCCTGCCCCAGATGATCGGATGACGAAGCTGGAAAATATTCTGGCTTCATTCATGACTAGCACTCAGGCTGCTATCACGTCACTGGAGGCAGGTCAGCGAAACCAGGGTGCCATTTTGCAAGATCTGCAGACCCAGGTGGGCATCTTGGCCCGCCAAAACACTACTAGGGCACCGGGGACTCTGCCTGCGACCACTATCCCGAATCCTCGGGATCCTCACCAGCTCCAGCAGCTGGATGCCATTTTTACCAGGAGCGGTAAGACCACATCTGCTGATCCTGTCCCGGCCAGACAGGAGGAGCCATTACCTGCTTCAGCACTTCCAGCCGACGATGCAGAAGTGCGGGTGGAGAAGGAAGCCCCTGCTCCCAAGCCACAACCAGTGGTTAAGGAGCATGTACCTCAGCTTCCCTTCCCCACTCGCCTACACAAAGACAAGTTGGAGACTGAGTTTGCCAATTTTATGGCAATGTTGAAGCAGCTCAACATCAGCATGCCGTTCATGGAGGCACTGTCAAAGATGCCCAAGTATGCCAAGTTCATGAAGGACCTCCTCACCAACAAGAAGAAACTTGGGGATCTTTCGACAGTGATGCTGAGCAACGAGTGTTCTGCTATCCTGCAGAACAAGCTGCCCGAGAAGCGAAAAGATCCAGGGAGTTTTACTATCCCTCTTACTATTGGCAGCATACATGTAGGCAAGACCTTGGCGGACCTAGGCGCTAGCATAAACGTCATGCCATATAAGTTGTATAAAAAGCTAGACCTAGGTTGAACTTAGCTCTACTAGGATGAGCATTCAACTAGCTGATCGTTCCATTGTGCATCCTCGGGGAATCATAGAGGATCTACTTGTCAGTGTCGGTGCATTCACATATCCTGTTGATTTTGTTATTCTTGATATACATGAGGATGTGGATGTGCCATTGATTCTGGGGAGACCATTTCTTGCCACCGCCAAGGCACTTATTGATGTGCATGATGGTAAACTGATCCTGTGTGCTGGGAATGAACAGGCTACTTTTTCTGTGACTGAATTTGATAACTGTGCTATGATTGCTGTCACGCCTGTACATGCCATTTCTGATCAGGTACACGAGCCTGTCGTGTATCCTTCTGCACCTCTTATTTTGCAGGACCCTCCTATCATTCCTTCGCCGCCACTCCATCCAGCCTCGCCTCCGAACAAAAAGCTCAAGGAGGAGTGGCGGCCGAAGCAGCAGGTTGCTAAACCTGCACGGAAGAAGAGTGGAGACCACTATGAGCTGGTCCCACCTCCTGCACCACGACCACCCTGGCCGTCCGGGTACTCACTCGCCTGCATCTTGCCAGATGGCCAGGTCGAGCTAACCGATGATGGTGGTCGCATCCGTCGGGTGCATGGCCACAACCTGAAGCTGTACCTCAAGAGCGACGTGGATCCGCTCTTGGGGGCACCTGTTCCTGCACCGCCCTGAGTATCCACCATGGGCGTCCAGCTAAACGACGGTAAAGAAGCGCTTGTGGGGAGGCAACCCCACCACGGTTTGACTTTCTTTCTTGTGTTTTGAGTCGGATTGTAAACCAGTTTGGTTTTGGTTTGTTTTCTTTTGTTTTGGATGATGTCTTATTGGGCTAACATTGGACCTAACATATTGTGTTTGAGCTCTTTGGTTTCCTCTAGCTGTGCTTGGCTTGATTGGTCCTCTCTCCAGTCCGCTTCACTCCGACTGGTCCGCTTCCAGTCTCCTGCAGTCCGTGCATACCGGTAACATCGTTCCCCTTTTCCTTCCCTCTTCTTCATTGAGGGTAATGTCGATCTTAAGTGTGGGGGGATGTTTATCTTTTGACTGCATTAGATCTGTTTGTGTGCTTGGAGCCTAGTCCACTGTCCAAATTTTTAAATTTGAGGGCTCCAAGTACATGTTCCTTGCAATTGCCGTCTCAGTATGCTTTGAATTGACAGTCTTTATAGTAATATGCAACCTAGGGAGGTAGTGTAGCACTATGGAGGATGTTGATGCATTTAAGAAGTCTCATTTCTTCTTCATATTGTGTTGGTTGATTGAGTGAATTAGTGATCTTAGGACCCCTGAATTGTGTGGTGAAGTGGATTCTCTACCTGTCATGGACTCTTGTTTCATGTTTTGAGTTTAACAGGTGCTCGAAAATGTGCTAAAAAATAACGTCTCCCGTGCGAATATGGCGAAAGTGTGTAAGGGGAGACGGGAATTCGTTCCCAATTTCCACCTACTACCTCCATCCCCCTTACATGTCTTTCCCCCGCACGAGGCTCGAGAGATCCGCTCCTGGCATGGCCGGTAAGAGCCGGTTGGGACCCTTGAAAAAAGAAAATAAAAATTAAATAACAGAAAACAAGCAAAACAGAAAGAAAAGGGGTTCCAACCATCTTCAAGAAGAAAATAGAGCACCTTGAAAAATGTGAGTCCATGATCCTTTGTTTTTGAGAATCTCTTCATCCACAATTCATTTGTCCTCTGTGCACTATTTTCCATAATGCCGACTCGATACTAGTGCTCTCGCCGAAGAAGCTATGAGATGACTTGTGCGTCGGTTGACCTCGTAAGCCGCTAAATGATCTAGGAAGTCCTCTACCTACGATCTGGGTTATTTGTTGCTATAGAGGTCTGGAGAGTTGCATTGGTTTGAGTTAGGTTTGCATGGGGACAAGCAAACGGTTAAGTGTGGGGGAATTTGATAACGATGTAATTGCACATATTTGCGCCCCTAGTTCTTATCTGTTTGAGGGGCATAGTCGTGTGTTTTTGGCCTATTTTACGCCGGGTTGTGCTATTTTGTCATATTTCAGGTCCCAGGCGTCAAAGGAAAGGCTAAGCACGAGTTTCGGGGCATTCGGAAGTCATTTCGTCAAGCTGGAGCCAAAACACGGGCACACCTAAACCAGAACACGGCCGTGTTCTGAGACCGTGCTTTTAGTGCCGAGAGCTAATTCGAGTTTGGCAAACATTGGCCAAAACACGGGCAGGGCTGAGATAGAACACGGGCGTGCTTCACCAAAGCACGGCCGTGTCCTCCCAAAAGCACGGCCGTGTTTCTCCTAGTGTAATTAACACTAGCCAAAGCACGGGCGGGCTGAGGCATTACACGGCCGTGCCCTCGACCGTGCTTTGGCCAGTGATGCCTTTTTAAGCAGATTTTCAGCCAAACAGAAGGGGATTCGAGTTTTAGAGAGAGAGATCAGTTCCTAGAGAGAGAAAGCGACGAACAAGAGTCTCCAAGTGCCCTAGATTGATCTTCAACACCATTGGAGGCCAGCTTGAGCTTAGAGAAGTGCCGATCAACATCCAGAAGCAGGAATCCATCCTTCACAGTATGAATTCCGCGTCTGATTCTGCTTTTGCTTCTTTCTCTATGGAGTAGTTCTCCCATTCATCTGGGTATGGAGAACCCTAGATTTGTATGTTAGGCTTTGATTGTATGAACCCAAGTACTGATTCTATGATTTGATTATATACGATTGAGGTTTGAATGATTGAATGAATTGAATCCTGATCAAATTCCTGTTGTTTCTGCTTTGACCTAGAATGAGAATATCTGCCTAGGTTGATAGAGCATCCTTGATTGAAGGTAGGGAGTTGGTGACTTTAGTCGAGGAGCCAACTCACTATTCTGTACCGGATTTACTCCGGTAGTGGAGGTTTTGTTCTTAGGGCCTCAATCTGTTTATTCCGGTAGAGGTTAGTCGCCCGCTAGAGACTCAGATTGAGAGGGTCTGAAGACCTTTAGTCGAGACTTCAGGCTGTTTAAGAACCTTCCGCAGTATAACTTTCATAGAAACTGAACTTGGTAATTACAATCCGGCTTAACTGCAGTCTAGGGGGAACCATATCCAGGTGACCTCTCTTAACCTGAATACAACCGTTTACTTGCTTTGTTAGTTTGTTAGTTTAGACTTGCATTCCAGTTTCATTGCTAGATAACAAGAATTCACTGAGTAGTCATCAGATCTAGGACCCGGGTTGACATTTAAACCCAAACCCGCTATACTACGTTTTAGGAAGTGGTTTCACTTGGCCAATTCCTAGGGTGACAGTAGAGTCGAGTCAGTGCCCTATGACATGCCTCAAATTTTTTTTTCAAAAGAGAAGTTTCAAGCTTACCTTATTTTGTACTTGGTTTGCTCGTGGACAAGCAGCGTTCTAGTGTGGGGGAGTGATTCGGGTCCAATTGTACACATTTTACCCCTCATTTCTTGTCCGTTTTGCTTACTTGATCACCGTCCCTTGACCTATTTTACACTAGGTTGTGCTTGTTTTGTTACATTTTAGGTCCTAACACGTGTGGGAATGTCCAGGACGAGTTTCGGGTCATTCGGAGGTCAAAACGAGCCAAAAAGTGGAGGTTGAGTAATGTTCACGTGTTGGAGATTCAGTTCACTATCTTAGAGACCGTGAACTGAAGGCCCAGACCGTGAAGTGGCCAATTTCCATAATGGTTTGCGGTTTCACTAGACTCAAGTCAGTTCACGGTCTCTAAGATCGTGAACTCGGCCCAGTCCGGCAAATATAAAGACAACAACGCGGATAGAGAAAGGGGAGCTGGTTTAGCTGGTTTTTGGAAGATAAATCAATTCTCTCTAGGGTTTTGACCCAAAACACCAAAGGGGAGTTCTAGTGTGTGTGTGTGTGTGAGAGAGAGAGAGAGAGAGAGAGAGAGAGAGATAGAGAGTTCTTGAGTTATCTTGGAGCTTAATTGAAGGCATTGATCAAACTTGGAAGCAAGGAATCAAGCCTAGAAGAAGAAGAAGATCTTGCACTCAAATTTGTAATCTCTCTTCTCTCTCTAGAAACTTGCCCTCTTCTCTTGGGTCTAAGAACTCTAGGTCTAGATTTTGGTTTATTGTTGATGTATGTGACAAATTCAATGTTTGATTTATGATTTTACTCAATTGATGGATGGTTTCATGAATGACATGAGTTTGGTTTCAATTTTCATGCATTAAGCTTTTGACCTAGGAGGAAATAAATCCCCTTAGAGCCCATTCTTGGCATCTTTTGGGTCACTCCTCACCTTATATCGTCCGGGTAATCCCCGAGGGAGTCGATTCCATCAATCTCCTACAATATAGGGTTTCCCTAGGTTGAATAGAGCATACGCCATTCATCGATTTGTCGTTCCGAGTCATTTCCTAGGGAGTCCATCTCCTAACGGTAGAGTATTTGAGTCGATTGAGCTAGGAGGATACTCAACATCGATCAAAAAGGTCAGAACTAGGCGGATTCAACCCAAGAGAGCTCCAAAACTTGTAAATAGCTAGGTTAGTGGTTAGCTAGGTTAGTTAATTTTATTCTCTTAATCACTATCCTATGTTGGCTGGATAACGAACCCTAAACCTGAAGTAGGGTAAGCCTAGATCCCCATGGTACGATAAATCATTATTGCTTGCTTTTCCTATGCTACACCCGGTCGGCGGTTGTTTGGCCGTCGATCGGGATGTTGTAGTTAGAACAAGTCACATTGCAAAAAGCAGGATCGAGTTTCAAAGTCCTCTACTGAAGCATAATACAGGTCTATGTCGAGGATCAACTTCAAGTTGGTCTTGCTGCAAGGCCTCTTTGCCGAGTTGGGTGTCTCGTGCCCTACTACTGTCACCCTATATGGTAATAACATGAGTGCTATTCGGATAGCTACTAATCCTGTTCTCCATGATCGCACAAAGCACATTGAAATTCAGATGCAATACATTTGCCAGCTTGTCTCGAAAGGGTGGATACAGCTGAAGTATCTCCATACTGACGATCGGACTGCAGATCTCCTTACAAAGGCGGTCTCTTTCAGCCGTTATCGCACAAACTTATTTTGCATCAAACACCATTAGTTTGAGGGGGATGTTGGAATATGTACAATTAGTGGACCAAACTTGTAATTATATGTTGTATGTGGTCTGAGGAGGACATAACGTTGAGGCTTGTGGTTAAGCCTCTGCGTGTTTGGCAGCCTACTTAAGCCAAACTCTGGCTTTATGGCTGATTAAGAAATCTAATAACCTTATTAGCCACCATGGAATAAAACCTTTCTGAAAAGCCGAACCACGTTATATCTCATGTCTTTTATGATTATGTTCATCAATTCTAGGTAGATTATCATCCACATCCTCTCTTTTCAATTCCACAACTCCGAAAATTTCTCATCAGCATTACCCTCCACCTACTTCAACCCTTGCCACGTAAGTATAATGCAATCCCTCCTTCACTACCAACTTCATTCGGATGCCTTGGCTGCCCACCCATTCTTTCCTCTTATCACCATCTGGCTCTTGACAACCAATTACAGAAGCACTAACTTCTGAGCTCGGGGATATCAGACAGTTGTTTCCAACTTAACTACACTCTTGCCCCCTTACAATGATAGTGAAATCGAGTTTCCCTAAGTGAAAATTCTCATAGCCCACACCTTCATATTGGCCCGCCATCCCATCTTTACCAATTATCCACCTTGTCAGATTCATGCGACTCGGAATGCGGAAGTCTGATTCATCTTCCCGTTGGTGGCCTCGTACCCCGCGTAGAAGAATTTGGCGCCGACGAGCTCGCGATTGCAGGAGGCGGAAGGGAAATCGGAAGAAGCGGAGGCAGAGAGAGCCGCTCAAGTGGTGGTTGATCGGGTCGAGCGCGGCACCCTTTCTTTTCTCCTTTCAATTTGATTGACAGTGAAACCTAACTCAATTTACCAGGAAAAGAAGAAGGAAGAAAAGAAACAGAACAAACAATGAAATTGAAGTATAAAGGGAGTTGTAAAAAAAAAAAAAGTATAAAGGGAGTTTCTTGTTAGATTTGTGCGGAAGCTAATTGGCTTCAATTACCACGGTGGGAAGTTTAAAAAATTTAATTTTATTATAATTTAATTGTCATGTCACACATTTAATGTAAATATCATTCGTGCAAATGAACTAATTCCAGCATAAATCATTACTGGAGGGCACCTCCCCTTCCCCAAGATATCTTCAGCGTACGTAATTGCCCTCATGTTTCCAGTAAATATCCTCTCAAGGTCGGGTTCAGATAGCGTCACAACCCTCATGGGGGTTGTGATTTTCACTTCCTCCTTTGCAGCCATTAGATCCACCCTCTCTCTTGGTTTTTCAAATTAACGGTTTAGATTAAATGAAGGATATTTTTGGAAGAGAAAAACTTACCACACAGGATCCTTTCTCATTTTCTATATAGTCTGATTTCCAAAAAAAAAAAACTCTTCCTCTCTCCCCTCTCTCTCTTTCCTCTCCCGAGAACCCTAACTACTCTCTGTCTCTCCCTCCCGTTGTCGCCGCCGCTGCCGCCGCCCCCTCCCGTCGCCACCGTCGTCGTCTTTCCCTCCCGTCGCCACCGCCACCATCTCTCCTTCCCTCCGCAGCCGTCGCGTCCTCCGCCTCCCACCATCGCAGCCCTCTCTCCTCCCTCCAACTCCTGTCACCGCCATCTCTCTCCCGCCGTCCTCCTCAGCCGCCGCCGCTAGGTAACAACCTCTCCCCTTCCTTCTCATTTCCTCATTCCTTAATTTTTTTTCCAGATCTGGGATTTTCCAGATTCCAGATCTTGTTTTTTTATGTTATTCTCTAGTGGTACGGATTTCTGTCTAGTGGTACGCTACCAGTGGTAGTGGTAGCGTACCAGTACTCAGTGGTAGCGGTACAAGTGAGTAGTGGTACTGATTTCTGTCTAGTGGTATGCTACCAGTGGTAGTGGTATCGTATCACTATTCACTAGTAGCGATACCAGTGGTAGTGGTAGCGTACCACTACTCACTGGTAGCGGTACGAGTGGTATTTGTAGCGTACCACTACCACTAGTACGTACCACAACTACTGGTAGCGTACCACTAGATGAAAATCAGTACCACTAGCACACTGACGGAGTGGTTTTTTTGCAGTTGGCCGGAGCGAGTCTGATTGGAGGATTTCACCAGAAAAATTCGTCGGCCAGAGAAACTTTGGTGGTCGGAGTGAAGAGGTTGCTGGAAAAGAAAGAGAGAGAGAGATATAAGCGTATTAATTGTAGGATTTGAATTAAAAAAGTATTTAATCTGGGTTTTTACTTCCCAATCTGTAATTAATACAAAAATAAATAAATAATAAATTCTGTTTTTTTTTTCATACCTCTTGGATGTGAATCTCACATCCCTCTTAGGGGATGTGACTGTATCCCACCCTCTCAAGGTCTTGAAGCTTCTGATCCTTGTGACCACCAGCAGTTCGAAAGCTATGAACCTCCTAATATTTCTCAAATAAACATGAAGCTTCAGCTGCCTTTCAGTAAATATTCCTTCCAAACTTCACATATGCTACTTGGACTTTCCTTCTAAAGTTAATAGGTAACAACTCATTTATGTCCTAACCATCAAGATGCAGAAATGGTGGAAAATTCTTCCTTTCTCTTCTTGTTAGCCAGAGATGTTTCGGATTCAGACCTTCCATCACGACTTGTCGCTTCATCGGCCTGAGCAAAGAGGTTGTTGTCAGCTGACAAGGTAAGGCATAGACAATCATGGTAGTGGCATTTAACTCCACTCCCATCTCAACCAACATCCAATTCACCCCTCCACCTCCTGCTTAGCCTAGGTCTCCGATGCTCCAACTATCAGGAATTGTTTCCTATTCTTCAAGGGTGAGCACGCATGAGAGACCCTCCTTCAGATCCAATGGGGAAGTTGTTCTGCTGCTACCTCACACCAAGTCGGGTGAGACCCTCCACTTCTTCTTTGGTGTACAATTCTTAGATGTTGGTCTGACTTGTTCTTAACTACACAAATAAAATTCCTACTAGAGCCCAAGTATAAACTCTAGTAGGGTGTAGTATGGGGCAAGTGTTTTAAAATGTCAACCCATGTCGGTCAATGTACCCTTACTTCAATCGCTTAAGTGTTATCTAGCAAACGGTTTGGAGTTTAAAACTAAGAAAACTAGAAAGTAAACAAGCAAACAAAGTAATTGTGTAAAATTCTACTTGAGAGGACTTCACCCGGGTACAACTCCCCCTAGTGTCGTGTTAAGAAGCAATTAACGAAATTCTAGTGTGAAGGATGTGTTCATATACCGTGAGGCGGGTGCAACTAGTTAGGAAACCCTAACTATCTTAGTTGATCAATTAAGGATTGCAACTATAGGCTAGGAAAACTAGTTCTGTTAATTGCTTGGCTAAGAATTGAAACAATAAGCTAAGATACCTAGCTCTCTTAACCGATAAACTAGGAGTTGCAAGAACCAATTCCTTGGAAGTTAACCCGGATGGCGGAATGCGACCAATCAAGATGGAATCATGGCACTAATCCAATATTTGAGGTTTTTCCTCATTTTCCTAGGTGGGTGACTCAAATTGCCAAGAAATCCAGCTCCTCAAAGCTTCTAACAAAAGGGGATTCCCTCCACCTAGGTCAAAACGACCCAATAATGAGTTAAAGCTAGCAACACTTAATCATTAATGAATAATACCTCAAATATTATATATAACACACAATCAACACACATAGAATCAAGTTCTTACAGCCTAACACACATCTAGACTAAGGTTCACAATACCCAAGTGAGAAGGACAACTACCCCATGGCTAGGCAAGAAGAGAATAAATAAAAAAAGAGAGAAAGAACCATGATTGAATACTTGTCTTCCTTGTTGCTTGAATCAACCTTGATAGATGAAAATCTCCACTTCTCTAGCTAAGAGCAAGCCTAAACCTCTTCTTATCCTTTTGATTGTTAGTTTCTCTCAAAAATTGAAGAAGAAGGCCACTCTCTCACTAGAATCTTCCTTTGGGGTTTTTGGGCTGGAACTCTAGAAGGGAACCCAGAAATTCTAAAACCCAGCCAAGCCCTCATCTCCCTTTTATCTCTCCCAACTGCCTTCTATTTATACAGTTCGACAGTCAAGATCACTGCAAAATGTCACGGCGTGACATCGGACCTCCGACCTTGACATCGTCAAAAAACGCAGGCAGTTGCTGCCGTTTCAGTCAGACTTCATATTCTGCGGGTAATTGTCACGGTCTGGCGACCATGAAAACTTTTATGACCGCTGTCGCAACCGTCCCTCGGGTCGGGGTCGCGTTCACTTTTGGGAGTTGCCATCGATCTTACTTGGAATGGATCAAACACTCATCGGTCGGCTCTAACCTTAGGGTCAGAAACGACATATGGTTTGCGATTAAGATATAGGTTCAGGAGTACGGTTACGTGTGGGGAAGTTAAACAACACCCCCACAACGCCCTTAATCGGTACTACTTAAGTTGATAAGTTTAAATTTGTTGGGTGTATTTTTAGTAATAATTTTGTATTTTCAGGTCCCCACTGGACCATTAAATAAATTTAACGTATTAGTTGTAATTTAGTTATACATCCACTGGCGTACAATTTAAAGATAAAGTTAGTTGGTTAGTTGGACTCGAACCTTATTGTTGCCTACGTACATGTAACACGGGATCAAAGTTCACGTAGTTCGTTAAAACTTTAATGATTTTAAATATAACTTTTACCACGTTCCGCTGATCGTGGTTCCTATATTAACAAATTTTGTTAATGAAGTTATGAAAAGAGAACATGAGGATTTTAGTTATTAAAAAGACATTTGATGTATTAGAAAAGAAACAGGATAGACATAATCTGCATTCAAAATTTCGTATTAAGGATATTAAATAATAGAATGAAATAGAATGATTAAGTTTATGCATGATTGAGTAGTAGTTCACCTGGTTTGACCGCTAATTATAAATTGTGTACAGGTTTCATCATATGAGTTCGAAATTCGGCAACAACTATTTTGGTGTTTTTTCGTTTTGAGATAGATAACAAGGAGTACTTTTGTATTTTCGCAAAAAGAAAATGGAAGGGCCACGTATTTTGCTGAAAACCCTAAGGGTAATTAAGAGATTTTAATGAGTAGGGTATATATTCATTTTTAGAAACCCTAAACTACTTCTAATCCGAGCTTGGCCGAACGGCCACCTCGTATCTCTCTCTCTCTCTCTCTTGTCTTTGATTCCTCTCTCTCTCTCTCGTCTTACTTCCATCGAACCAAGAAATCCTCTGGTTTCTTCCTCCACAACCGCTGCCCTGACCCACTTCCTTCCCCTCGCATTCTCTCCGTCCCTCTAAACTGAGAGAGAAGACAACACAAACATTCCCCTCTACTCGATCTACTTCTCTCCCTCTCATTATTTCTGGAAACGAAGGAGAAAACGAGGAAGGGCATCGCCGCCGCCGACTGGGGGCTTACACTGCCGGCGATGACAGCACGACATCGAGGATGAAGTCAAAGGTTGGTTTCCTTTTTCTTTCATGCCATTTTTAGTACTTTACATATGATTTTAGGGTTTTCAAGATTTTAATTCCTTTTCCTTGTTTATTTTCGAAGATCGATTCAAAACTGAGGTGGGACTCTCGACTCGCCTTTCTAGTTGGAACAGCGGCAACAATGAGGGGATCTTATCCTTTGGCAAGATTTTTTTACATGCACACTTTATTTTGATTCTGAGGGTCGGACTTTGATTTGGGTATTTTTTTTGTGTTTCGGTTATCAACGAGGCGAGGACGGCGTCGGCAAGAGGCCTACCGGCAATGAGCCTGACGATGGAGATGAGACGACAAACTCGACGATGTTTCCCTCCATTTAAGGTGGGTCCTCTTCTTTTAGATTCTGATTTACTACTACTACTATCTCTTAGATTCTGATTTTCTTCTTATTTTTGCAGATCTTTACGATTTGAAGAAGGCAATAGGTGATATCCTCTTAACTAATGGTTTCTTTGCTTGATCTGGTTTGGACTAGGGTTTAATTTTGGCTTATGGATCTGCTTGGGTGTCCAGATCCAAGATTTGGGTCGAACTCCTTGATTGTAATCTAGCTAAAACGTTTTATTGGGATGTTTAAAAAAAAGTTACTGGTTTGTTAAATTTTCACTTCTAAAAATGAATCTATAGTAAACTTAAGGCCATAGCCACTGCTTATGACCATCCTGTTGATAGGAAGCTTCAATCCGAATTTAAGTCATAGCCACTGCTCATGACCATCAGATTGATGGGAAACTTACCTCTAAATTTGGGCTTTGGTAAAATGATTGATTTTAAACTGGTTTTTTTTTTGTCATAGAAACTGGTGCAGGTTTGTCAATATGAAATTTCATGTACGTATGGCTTGATTGGATATATTGGATTCAGGTATAGGAATTGAAAATATATAAAAAAATATAATAAAACAAAATTTGTTTGTGATTACCAAATTTTGGTAATCGACTAAAAAAAAGGGGTGCCCTTAAACACAAAAAGAGGTGTTTTAAAATACTCTCCCAGGGATCTGGTTTGAATTCTATTTTATGTTTTGAATGGATTGTTGGATTATCTTCTTCTATGTTTTAGATTGTTTAGATGGTTATATATGTATATAAATAAAAAACGGTCTAACTAATTAGAGTACTAAACTCAGCTAGCATAAGTGCTGGAAAGGAAGAACTAAAACAAATCCTTCATTATTTCTTAAATTTCCTACATCAGGTGGAATGTATGCATATTTGAGTAATGATAAGTGATAAATAACAAGGCATACGCAAATTAGGCTAAACACCTATTTAACATACAAGTAATGAACATCTCAGGTAGAGATTATGGCATAAAAAGCATGGTCATACACTTTCTCTCCAAAATTGTTTTTGCTTTTATGCTGCTGTGTGGATGAGACATGCATATGCATGAATGGTGGGATGTGGAAATACCAAACTGGTTTTTCGTTAGATGGTGATGGTAATGGCGATGGCAATGGCTTTTTGTTGTCTGCCCCCTTTGTGCTTCTTAATGCTCCTTGTCTGCCTCTTTAGTGTTTAATGCTCTGTCTGTCTCTTTAGTGTTTGTGTTTTTCGCTCCCTACACTTTCTCCCAAAATCCTCCATGCCTCTGTTTGGGGTAAGAAAACCCCCTTTATATGTGATATGATTTTACTGTTCCTTCTTTTGTGCTGGCTTATCCTCATTTGATCTTCAAGTAGTGGCCTGATCCACCCATTGTGATGGCAATTTCACGTTAGTTTTTGGAGGAGGTGGCTGAATTGCTTATTTTAAGAGGTGGCGGTAATTTCTGTTGCTCGTTTGGATAAGATAAGGATGATGGGTTTGGTTGATTGGGTCGATCAGAGTTGACCAGGATGACTAGGGTTGACCCAAGTTGACCGAGCTGGACTGGATTGGTTGACCGGATTGGACTGGACCAAAAATTATGTGCATGAATTGGGTTTATGGTTTGAAAATTAGACCAAAGTGTAGGCTGCTGGTTTGGGCTAGATTCTAATAGTTTCTTTTCTTTTTCATTTTTTTGCAAGAGTTTGATCTGTTTCTGGCCCAAAATGATGACCAAATGATGCACATAAAGTCTCAAAAGGCTAGGCCTCCAATTCTGATTGGTGCCACCAAAAGAAGAAGTCTTTTCTTCTTATTTTATTCTAAATTTTCTTTTTTATCTTTAAAATATAATAATTATTTAGTGTATCTTAAGATTTGTATTTTGTAATTGCACATGTAATTACTCGTGAAGTAATCATTTAAGTGTATGGCCCAATTATTCAATTGATTCTTTCCAACCCAATTCACTCCAATCTAACAAAATCAAGTTTTAAGTAAAACTTTCCCAGCTAAGGGTTACTGACCAACTTCGTACCAATTAAAGCATTTCCCACTAAGGGTTACCACATTCCCAACTAAGGGTTACCTACCAACTTTGTACCAATTTGACCAATTTCAAACCAAATGTGGTATAATAAACGCAACTTGGAAATCATTGGTAGTTATTGAGTCGCAACTGCAAATCTCAACCAATTTTATTCTAACTTCTACAAAAAGTCGTCCTTTTGATTTTTAAATAAGATTCCATTTTCAGTTTTAGGTAGGATGGTTGCTCCAGACAAAATGTGGTGTCTACAGTTGCCCTTCTTTATATATCTCTTTTTATAAAGAGTTATACAAAGTTTCTATAAAGACATCACATTTTGTGAAAGTAATCTCGATAGTTGTGTTAGAGTTTCAAGGAAAGTAGTTTTTTTTGTTTTTTTTTTATGTGAAAATTATATTTAATCTTGTGTGTTAAAGACATTGTCAACCAATGTGGGGAATTTTAGCTCCTCATATTATGAGGAGTAGACGCAATATCTTTCTCGGGCACTACCTAGTATCCCGCGCAGTATTGATTGGTAAGGGTACTCCTCAGCTCCCGTGTGTGGTTGAATGGTTTAGGGGCTCGCCAGCTCCTGTGAGGTATTAAATGGTAGGGGAGCTCTTCACTCCCGTGCGTTGTTGAATGATAGAGGGGGCTCGCTAATTCCTATGAGGTATTGAATGATAGGGGCGCTCTTCAACTCTCGTGCGTTGTTGAATGGTAGAGGGGCTCGCCAGCTCCTATGAGGTATTGAACGGTAGGGGCGCTCTTCAACTCCCATGCATTGTTGAATGGTAGAGGGGCTCGCCAGCTCCTATGTGGTATTGAATGGTAGGGGCGCTCTTCAGCTCCCGTGCATAGTTGAATGGTAGAGGGGCTCTCTAGCTCCTATGAGGTATTGATTGGTAGGGGCGCTCTTCAGCTCCTGTTAGGCATTGACATTGATATTTTTATTTTCCTTTGTGGTAAGCAGCGTAGGGTATTGATTTGTTCACATTGCAATATATAATAGCTTTGGGATTCTAGTAGTGCGTTTGGCAGAAATATTGAGAACAAGTAGATGCATTGGCTAGGTGATCCTTAGGCATGTGGCAAGTTTGGCATTGATATGTATTGCTTTTGGCATCATATGAAATAGATGCAAAATGTAGCATGATATGACTTGATGTAATGCCATGATGAGGATGTGTGTAAATGGAAAGGGTGGATCCCCTTATGTGGATGCTCACTCAATTGGTGTGCCAACTTGTGGCAAACTTGATGAATACGTGACATGATGAGTTGTATGATGAATTCTTGCCACAGGCATAAAGGTGATTTAGAAGTTTTTTTTTGTTTTGTCGCAAGTTTCTCTTTAAATTGGTCGACCCTCAAGAATTATGTCATTGCTTTCAACTTAATCGGTCTTTAGCCTTGTTCGAAGTGGGATGGCATATGTATTTATAGTGTTGTCGTCTTTAAATCTTCAGCTGTTAATGAACGAGTCAACTTTCATTTTGATGTTCTCCTTGTAAAGTTGTTGAACTTCTTTTTGTGTCCTGGAAAGGCGTCATACGAAGATGTTGCATCAGGTTTTCCATTGAGTCTGCAGAATATTTGCGACACATTGATTTCTTTTGAGTGGTCTCGGATGAATTTTCCTTTACATGTTCCTATTATTTATAACTGTAGGCGGGGAATCCCTGAGTTGGCTTCTCAAGACTGTAACGATTATTGAATTCTTCCCTTCTTGTGTGAATCATGATTGTATGGGGTTAAATCAAGGGAGAAAAGGAACAACAAAACGAATTCATCCTAGTTCTCATGGGAATTTTTGTTAAATTGCTTCGAAATTGTTATTGTTTCTTCTAAGAGTATGCTAGTCATGAATCATTTCTACTTTTTGTCTAAACTGTGAATTTGTAGTAGTTTATGTGAACGTACGTATAACTGTTGGGCGATTATCATGAGATCATATTTGTGATCGGATGGTATAAGAGACGACAGTCAGTTGCATGTTGGGATGGAATGGTAAGTAAAAGAGAGCGACAAGTGCATGATTGAGACAAATCCTCAAGGAATTTTATTTCTGGGGCATAAAAAGAAAGGATACAGAGCAAATACGAGTAATACTAAAGATATTCATGATTCGACAGTCCACCCTGCTTTTGTCCCATTATTCTCATGGAGTCTATTGAGCATTACTTCATCCTCTTGCGTAGTATTTCTTTACCACATAGGGCCCTTCATAGTTAGGGGGCCATTTCCCTCTTGAATCTACTTGTTAGAGCAGAATTTTCTTTAAGACCAATTCTCCTTCTCAAGATTGTCTTGGTTTCACCTTTTTCTCAAATGCTCTGATTAACCGTCTTTGATAGAGATGACCATGATGGATGGCCCTTAGCCTTTCTTCCTCGATCAGGTTTAATTGGTCATACCTGGCATTAACCCATTCAGCATCTTCGAGTTCTGCTTCTTTTAATACCCTCAAGGATGATATCTCTACTTCAATTGGCAGTATTGCTTCCATCTCGTAAAATAGAGAAAAAGGTGTTGCACTCGTCGATGTTCTCACTGTTGTTTTGTATCCATGCAAAGCAAATGGTAACATTTCATGCCAATCCCTATACGTGATCACCATCTTTTGGATGATCTTTTTATTATTCTTGTTTGCGGCTTCGACAACACCATTCATCTTGGACCGATATGGTACAGAGTTAGGTTGTTTTATTTTGAACGGTTCTTAGATTTCATCCATCATTTTGTTGTTTAGGTTTTTTGCATTTTTGGTGATCAGCCTTTCTGGCCATCCATAATGACATATTATCTCTTTCTTAATAAATTTTACCACCACACTTCTGGTTATGTTCGAGCAGGAGGCCGCTTCTACCCATTGGGTGAAGTAGTCTATTGCTACTGGGATGAATAGATGACCATTTGATGCTTTGGGTTCAATTGATCCGATAACATATATTCACCAGACGGCAAAAGGCCAAGGTGATGACATGATATGGAGGGGGGCAGGGGATATGAATTTCATATGCATATACTTGGGAACTTGTGGAATTTCCAAACATAGTGGATGCAGTCTCCCTCCATTTTAGTTCAGTAATATCCCATCCTCAATATTTTTCGAGCCATGACGTAACCACTTGAATGTGTACCACATATACCTTCATGTATTTCTTCAGTTATTCTGAGAATAGTCCTTTTGTCATTTTCGAACACCCCTGACGGGTACTCTTTTTCTTTGATATTGGTTAGGATGTCATAATACCAAGGTTTGCCATCTGGTTCTCCTTCAATATTCATGAGGTGTGCGGGGCATCATGTTTTTTATCTTAATACATGGTGCTCACCCATTTCTTCCATTTTGTACATCGATGCGAGGGTAGCCAACGCATCTGCAACTTGGTTTTCCACTTGTGATACATGTTCGAACGTTACTTCTTCAACTTGCAATATCAGTTCTTTGATGAGATTTTGGTATGAGATGAGCTTTGAGTCTTGGGTTTCCCATTGATCTCTTATTTGGAAGATTACTAGCGCAGAGTCTCCATACACCTTCAACCTTTTTTATCCCCATTCCAAGGGTTGCTCGTATGCCGAAAGCGCATGCTTCATATTCTATCACATTGTCGGTGTACATTAAGCAGAGTTTAGCTTTAATTGGATGTTTTTCACCTTCCGGGGACATAAAGACGGCCCCTACTCCTTGTCCTAAAGCATTAGAAGCTACGTCAAACTTCATGATCCAACTCCTATGTGGTAAGCTTTCTTTTTCTTCCTCTGTTGTCATTATGTTTTCATCTGGGAAATTCATAATTATGGATTCGATATCTATAATAGCGTGCTCCACTAAACGGTCAGCAACGACGCTCCCCTTAATTGCTTTTTCTCGCTATGTAAACAATGTCGTATGCTGCTAAGAGGACTTGCCATTTGGCGAGGCATCCTGTCAATGCGAGTTTTTTGAATATGTATTTGATGGGGTCCATTTAGGATACCAAATGAGTTGTGTGATACAACATATATTGTCTTAACCTTTTTGCTGCCCAAGCTAGAGCGCCGCATGTTTTTTCTAAAGTCGTGTACTTACGTTCGTAGTCATTGAACTATTTGCTGATGTAATAGATTGCATGTTCTTTCTTTCTTAGTGCTTCTTGTTGTTCCAACATTGCCCCCATAGAATTTTCAAATACAGATAGGTACAATGTCAAGGGTTCTTTTGGCGTAGGAGGTGCTAGGACCGGCGGGTTTAGAAGGTACTCTTTGATTTTGCAAAATGCATTTTGGCAATCTTGGTCCCATTCACATGGTTGGTTTTTCTTGAGTAGTTTGAAAAGGGATTCACATGTAGAAGTCAATTGTGAAATCAATCTACTGATGTAGTTCAGGGGACCGAGGAACCCTCTTACTCCTTTATGACTTACTAGAAACCCTAGCAATTTTCCCGATGTGACCCCAAAAGTGCACTTTTTGGGGTTTAATCGTAATTGATATTTGGATTATAGATATAATATGCCCCTCTACTATGTCATTTTATCAAACATGCCCCTTTTAAATCAAACATGCCCCTGTACTTTGGAAATATGATCAAATACGCCCTTTTGTTAAAATTTTAATAAAAAAACCATTAACTACGACCAAAATTTGGTTAGGGTGACACAAGTGTCTAAAATATCCCTAATAATTTCACTTTATAATTTTTTTAGTTATTTTTTATAGCCAAATAATTCTAATAATTTTACTTGACGAGACCCAGAGAAATAAAACTAGGGATAAAACTGATATTTTCCCTCCCATTTGACGATGTCGGGTCGTCTAAATCTTGGTTCAACCATGATTGACGATTTTTTCAATAAATTTTTTTACAGAAGGGCATGTTTGATCATATTCCAAAGTACAGGGGGCACGTTTGATGTGAAAAATAGTAGAGGGGCATGTTTGATAAAATTACATAGTAGAGGGGAATATTATACCTATAACCCTTGATATTTCTGTAATCTCTTGAAAAGCTTTCGTAGAATTTCTACATGATCTTCTCCTGGTTGAGATTTGGCTGTCATGTCGTCCAAATATACTTCTATTTCTTTATGCATCATGTCGCGAAACAACGTGACCATTGCCCTTTGGTAAGTAGCTCCCGCGTTTTTCAGTCCGAAAGGCATTACAATGTAACAAAGTGTTCCCCATAATGTGATGAAAGTCGTTTTTTCCATGTCTTCTGGGCATGTTTTGATTTGGTTATACCCAAAAAAACCATCCATAAAGGACAATGTATGATGACCAGTTGTATTGTCAATATGAACATCAATATGAGGTAATGAGAAATAATCTTTTGGGCTCGTGTGATTTAGGTCCCTATAATCTACGCACACTCGAATCTTTCCATTCTTTTTTTAGGGACCGAGATGATATTTGAGACCTATTCAAGATATTTGGCTACTCGTAAGAAGTCGCCATTTTATTGTTTTTGAACCTCTTCCTTGACCTTTAACAATCATTCCGCTTTCATTCTTCTTAATTTCTGCCTGATGGGTTTGCTATCTTGTTTCAAAGGGAAGTGATGCATCACTATTTTCCCATCTAAACCGGACATGTCTTTGTAAGACCAAGCGAACACGTCTTGATATTCCTTCAACAGGTTTACAAGCCTTTCTTGCAAGTCCTCACTCAAGCTTTCACCAATTTTTACTTCCCTCCAATCTTCTTCTATTCCTATGTTTACTACCCTGATTGCTTCACCATGTAGTTGTAGTGCTGACTCTTCTTGCTCAAGCACCCAATCCCAGTCCGAAGATTCTTCTTCCTCTTCATCCGATTCCATTTGATTAACGGGTAAGGCAAATTTGATTATCAAATCATAAAGATCCCGAGTATCCTCCCACTACTCACATACCCTGAATCAAAGATATAAGGGCAAAAGGAAAGGAAAATAACGAGGAATAAGGAAGGGATATAAATCCATGTCACGAAAGGCTGGAATGCAAATGCATATGTTTTATTGAAAGTGAGGAAAGGTGCTATGCACTTTATTTTCCATTACAGTCTTAACAAAAGTTTAACTAGTTTTCGTGACTACATTTTATTCGTTATTAATTATTATCAGATGCTCTAGATTTCTTGTGCCCATGGCATTACATTATGTCTGGTACAGGCATCTCATCGAACTTCCAGTTGCACAACCCTTCATGTGGATGCATCAGGAGAACAAACTCAAACGGTTCGGTGTCATTCCCTCTGACCATGTTGATCAATATATCATTAAAATCAGTTAACATCATATGGTCCTCTGGATCTGGATTTTCCTTGATGACACCTACGGTTTTACTGTTGATGGTTCCTCCACTTAAAGGTTTGTCTTATGTGGGGTATCATGATCCTCCCGCATTCCAGGTCGTTCCCTTTTAAGCGAGCCAACCTCTTGTTTCATTTCTCCTCTTGGATCCTCTTAATATCCTCTTTACTTGGTGAGTACCCCAGACCGCAACGGTTTTTATTCTCCTTGATGTTTATTGGCAGTCTGATTAGAGTCTTCCACATTGACTTGTCAATTCCCTTGATAATTTGTTTAGCAGTCATGATGGAGGCTACGAATGGTCTTGGATCTTGTAATTTACTCTCTTTGTTGGCGTATGTGATGACGGGGTCGTTTAGATAGATCAATCTAGAAATGAGTTAATTTGATCAATTGTCTCATTTTATAAACAAGGCAATTAAAACGAGTCAATTCGAATTACCTGCCCCCACCCCAGGCAATTGAAATGGACTCAAAATGGATCAATTCAAAATAACTCAGGCAGATTGATCCATCCAAATTTTTTGCTGGCAAACGAGGCAATTTGGTACAATTGTCTCAAAACAAGACAATTGTGTCAAATTGATCCGTTACAATTCCTCATCCAAACGACCCCGTCCTCAATTTCTAGTGACTGAAATTCACTCTCAAGAACTTCCTTTGTAGCTTCGATATAAGGCGCATTCGGTTCTTTCATTATCATGATATATTCTTCCCCGTAGACTTCCACCAGCTTCTTGTCAATGATGAATTTTTAACTTTCTGGTGGAGTGACGATGGCACTGCCCCTGCTGAGTGTATCCATGGCTGACCAAGTAGGAGGCTGTATGTGGGAGTAATATCCATCACCTGGAATGAGATGCTGAAAATGTTTGGTCCTATATGGATTGGAAGCTCAATTTCACCGATCACCTTGCGTTTGGTACCATCAAATTCCCAAACCACTATGAAACTCGGATTGATGTATGATTCATCCACCGGGAGTTTATGGAGGGTTGACTTGGGTATTACATTTAGCGCTGACCCGTTATCGACAAGTGACCGAGCTATCATGTGGCCCTTGCATTTCAGCGAAATGTGCAGAGCCTTGGTATGAACTGTTCTATCGATGGGAATTTCATTCTCGTCAAACGAGATATTTCCACTAGTCAGGACCGCTCCGGTGATATTGTCTACTTTTTCCACCAACACATTATGGCATACATGAGCTTGATTAAGCACTTCATTAGAGCTTGACGGTGAGGTTCCGAAGTGAGGATCAGGGATAGAAGAGAAATTCGTGCATGCATACAATTCAACTGCTCCACTACCTTAAACTCACTTTGCTTAATCAGCTTTGGGAATTCACAAGAGTCCTCATTAGAGACTTGTTTTTTGGTACTCTTCTTGATCTTTCATCATCGGCGCCCTCTCCTCTTCCTCGTTGAGTTGGGGATTTTTTAATTCGGGGAATTTTTCCTTTCCCCACTTTATTTCTTGCATTTTTGCTAACTCTTCACTTCTACACTTTTCTACGTCATCCGGGGTGTAATATCTGCAAGTTCTAGTCATGCCGCTTACCCTAGTTATGTTTGTCACTTCACTTTGGCGATTAGGGGTGTCCTGATTCACCTGAAAGTTGTACATCCATGGCACTGCTTTTGGATTTTCATATTTAAATGGTTTTGGGGCTTTTATGATCAACGGTACCACTTTCGAGGATGGAGGACTAGGTTCCTCTCGTTTGGCTTGGTAGCAGATGAACACTTGTTGCTTTGAGGATCCTCCCTTAGCGACAACGTCATGTTTACATCCCCCATGATTTTGCTTTTAGTGCTAATCAATATCACTTTTGCAACCATGAGTTGTTGTAACTTAAGCTTGAATGGATCACAATGCTGGATAGAGTGCCCTGTAACTCCCGCATGATAAAGACAAGTATCTTTCAAATCTATGACATGCATTTCTTTGTTAGGGTGCTCCAGGTAATTGTTGTGGGATAGTATCTTATATATGCACTCTAGAGGTGTCTTTATTTTTGGCACACTTTCCCTGTCTTCGGATTGTTCAAATCCTTCGATGTCATTTACTCCTTGCCCCCCATGATTGGGCAGTGGGTTATTGTTAACATTTGGCATGTTTCTCTATTCTTCAAATTTTAGCCAACCAATTTTTATCAACTGTTGTACCTTGATCTTCAATGTTCTTCAATCCTCAGTTGAGTGCCCTAGACTCCCGAATGGTAGGCACAATGTTGATTCGACTTATACCAATTTGGGTAAGGTGGTTGCATGGGCTCATATGGTATGGGGGCAATCAAATGACTTTGGTTTAATTGAGTAAAGAGTTCAGTGTATGTGATGGGAATGGGATCGATTTGAAAAGTTTTCCCGTATGTTTGAAGAGTGTTATGATTTTGTTGTTTGCTTGGGGTGGTGCTGGTGGTCGATTTTGGTTTAGTGACTGAGTAGCATAATTTGGGTGTTGAGTGACAACTGTAGCACTGTTTATGTATGGACGAATTTGATTGGATTGCAGTCGGTTGTTCCATCTCCCTACTTTTGAAGACTCTCCCTCGGCTGAATTGACCTCCCCTTCCTTCCTTCGATTATGGCTTGCCTTCGTGAAGTTTCTGGGCTCTCCATCTTCCCTAATTAGATTCCCTTTTCAATTCGTTCACCAATTACTAACATGTCAGCAAAAAAATTTGTAGTGGTTCCGACCATGTTATTGTAATATGGAGGTTTCAGAGTTTCGAAAAAGGTAGATATCATTTCTTTTTCAAACAAAGGGGGTTGAACGTCGGCAACCTTTCCTCGCCACCTTTGGGCATATTCTCGGAAGAGCTACTCCTTTTTATTTTCCATGGCGCGTAGATCTTCTCTATCTGGGGCTAGATCTTGATTGTGCTTGTAGTATTTCATGAATGCATCAGCAAGATCTTGCCACCGTTTAACCTTCGACCTTTCAAGTTGCATGTACCACCTTGCGGCTGGCCCAGTCAAACTGTTCTGAAAACAATGTATCATCAATATTTCATCTCGGACGTGATTGGTCATTTTGTTACAATACATGATTAGATGGTTTCTAGGGGCTTTTTCTAGAAATGCACCTTTTAAAAAAATTTACAAAAATAGCACCCAGTCCAAAGAAATTACAAAAATAGCACCCATTTCTAAAAACCGCACCTCTAAGGTGCGACTTGATTGTGAAACGCACGCCTCTGGTGGGGTTTATATGTAAATCGCATGCCCAATGTGCGGTTTAAGATTCTGGGCCAAAACCGCATCTTGGCCATGCGGTTATGGGCCTGACCTAACAGAACCGCATGGTCTAGGTGCGGTTCTTGGGCTGACCTAACAAAACCGCACTTTGGGGATGCGTTTTTGTTTCTCCAAAACAAACCGCACCCCCAAAGTGCGGTTTTGCCCACACAAACCGCACTCCCCCATGCGATTTGTGTGTCGTAATTATTTTCCGACATCAAACATGTTGCCATGCAGGTTGACAGACGTGGGACTGCATGGCAGATGAAAACCGCACCCTCCCCATGCGGTTTTCATTGATGATTTTGCTTATAAAAAAAAGCCCTGGAAACCTCTTCACACCTCTTCTTCTCCCTTTTCAATTTTCTGTTGTAGGTCCCTACTTCTTTAGTGTTTTTGCAGTTAACGTTAACTCGTAAGTTTGTTTTGTATTACTTTTAATTGTGATTTGTGATTTTTATGATATTAACTGAACTACGGTTTTTTTGCGGGTAAATACAATTTAATATCCAAACCTTTCATTTTAAACAATATTAAGGCCAAACCTTTTCGAAAACAATCTAATATCTAAATCGTCAACTTTCCGTTCGTTTCACCGTTAGTTGACACTTCAAAAAAGCTTTGTTTAGGGGAAATTGTCACGATACAACTTTGTTTTCTTGTTTTGCCATTGCAGATGACTGAATATTTAGATATTCTATACCATCATGGTGGAGTCATAGACTTCTCGGGTTTGGAACTACGATATGTTGGTGGTTTTTCAGAGAAGATATCGATGGATATTGATGAAGTGTCGTACTTCGAACTTTTTTGAAATGTCAACTAACGGTCAAACAGACAAAAAGTTGACGATTTGGATATTAGATTGTTTTCGAAAAGGTTTGGCTATTATATTGTTTAAAATAAAAGGTTTGGATATTAAATTGTATTTACCTTTTTTGCAGATGGCATTCCAAAAGTTCACTCTTGGGTTACGGTGGAATGGTTACACGAAAGAGACCGGAAAGGGGGTCACCTACGTCGGTGGCAATTTTCAGAAAATAAAGGTCGCTACTAGACCGATGCTTGAAGACCTCTATCAAATGTGTACTAACGTTACTTGCATGGATGGCACGAGAAGAGTTGATCGTATGGTGTACCGATATCCAAACATAGAAGGCGGGTCGTTGTGGCACGAGGACTATCTCATAACCACTCAGGATGAAGTAGATGCCATGCTCGAATTCTTGAGGTCCAACATTCTTTCCAAAGACGAGATGTTCGTTTACACTGGTCGTAGGCGTTGGAGGTCATTCTGGAGACGGTCATACATCCTGTATCCATGGTGGAGGTGAATTATATGGAGATCATCCCTACCAAAGCTACCATGATCCTCATTCCTATTTTTAGTACCAAGATCAAGGTGAAGGTCATCATCAATATTTCCTGTCATATGAAGAAGAAGTTCAATCGGACCATGCCAACCAACCCTAGTACAACTTCCAATCAGGCAGCGGTAGTTTTCACAACTACCATTATGGAGCTGATGAAGGTGCCTTTCATGAGTTGGATCAGATGGAAGATGTCCTGCCAGCACCAGTTAGTGACCCCTCCGATGAAGAAGGAGAGACTTAGATAATGATGATGAGGTGGCTCATGACCGTGTACCAGTCCCCTACTACGATCACATTCCAGACGGCAATTGGATGGTCGACAGCGACATGGAACCCCCAGAGGTTCCAGTATGGGGTCCACTCACTAGGTTTATGAAGGGCCAACAATTTGGCTTGAAGAAGGAGGTGCGGCCCGCCATTGGTACTGAAGCAATGAATCGGCATTTTGAATGGCACACAACTCATTCCAACATGAAAAGGCTCATAGTCAGATGCCGTAATCATAATGAGGGATGCAATGTTAGGATTCGGGCCATCAACAGCAAGAGACACGGCCATTGGGTCACATCCCGTGCGGTGATCACACACACATGTGTGTCATCCATAACATCCCAAGGCCATCAACAGTTGAAATACAGGGTGGTTGCTGCGGCTATCAAGCATCTAATTGAGCAAGATCCTGACCTGAAGGTGAAATTCATAATCGCTGACATTGCAAGTTGTTATGGTTATATGATTAACTATAAGAAGGCATGGCATGGAAAGCAGAAAGCTCTGGCCGCCGTATTTGGTGATTGGGAAGAATAATATGCATTCCTTCCCATGTTGATTTTGGCATTGGAGGCGTCTAACCCTGGCACTGTTTTCTCCCCTCGATACCAAGATGAAGAGATACAACCGCCAGATCCAGGTAACAATTGCCATTTCAGACGACTTTTTTGGGCATTAAAGCCACTATTGATGGTTTTGGCTTCTGTGTCCCTGTGATCCAAGTGGATGGTACATTCCTTACCAGCAAGTACAAGGGCACTCTCCTGATTGCGAGTGGTGCGGATGCAAACAGACAAGTCTTTCCTTTAGCCTTCGCCATAGTTGAGGGAGAGAATGATGATAGCTATGGATGGTTTTTCCGGCAAATTCAGCTCCACATCACTAGGAGGACGAACCTGACAATAATATCTGATCGGCATGCCGGCATTAGAGCTGCCATCATAGGTTTGGATCCAGCCTGGAAGTGGTCCCAATGGTGGTGCATACGACACTTCAAGAGCAACTAGAACCATCATTTCAAGGGAAAGAAGCTTGCTGATAATTTGTGGTGGATTGGTAAGCTCTCTATTGGTTGTTTAATTTTATCAAATAACAATATCTTATATCAAATTCAATGGTACACTTGTTAGACTCTTTCGAAAGAGATGCATGCCTAACGAAATGGGGTTTTAAGCGATTATCATGGTCCACCCATTTCCTGGGAAAATCGGGTTTTAAGCGATCCTCGGATCCCCCCTTTTTCTTTCAACCAGGTTGTGTTTCTTAGGAGATGTATACCTCTCCTAAGAGTCTAACGAGAGTACTTGTTGGTTGTTCGAATTGTACTAAATTGCTGAATTATGACTAACATAAATACTTTTTTGTGTGTTACTCAGCTGTTGTATACCAATAGAAAAAATTCCATGAGAAGTTGCAGAAGATGCGCGAGTTATGCCCTGAAGGGGCACAGTGGCTGGATGGACACGACCTATCCATGTGGATATTTCATAAAGACGGAGGTACAAGATGGGGTATTGCCACAACGAACTCAAGTGAGAGTATCAACTCTGCCTACAAGGGTGTTCGTTCACTGCCAATCTCTGCCATTGTGGAGATGAATTTCTGGAAAACGAATGCATGGTTCGTCAATCGACTCCACTGGGAAAGGACGAACGAGGCACAGGGAAAGGTCCATGCCTATAAAGTCACCGAAGTAATGGAGAATGACAATCGCAAGAGCAGTCGACACAGTGTAACCATTATGAATCGGGCAAATGACGAGTTTAGCGTGACGACCGGACATCGGGAGGATGGTAGACGCGGGGTCCATCGCCATGAAGTTTTGGTCAATTTCAGGACAAAACTTGGTGAGTTCTCATGCCATAAGTATCAGGGGAGAGGGGGGGACATGTTCTCATGCAATGGTCGTAATTAAAAACAAGAGCAAAGACCCCCGTCACTTCGTCAGTCCATTCTTCAATATCGACTCACACAAAAATTGCTATGGAAGGATTTTCCGTGCATTTCCTAATGAAGCTTATTGGCCAGTGTACGAAGGAAATTTGATAATCCCGCCGTTCAGACAGAGGCATGAACCGGGTCGGCCGAGAAAAAGAGAATTCAGAACGAAATGGATCAAAGTGGAAGACCACCACGAGGCCCAAGACAATGTTCAGTATGCAGAGTTCCAGGGCATGATAAACGAAGTTGTCCATGTCCGATTGGTCCGCAAAATCCAGGTCCTTATGTGGGGGACTCAGCTAATGCGACATAGTTTGCGGTTATCATTTGTTGGTACTTCTAATGTATGTTTTCACTTATTGTCGGAGTTAGAGCTATGATGCTTGGAACTTGCGTGTTTGCCAAATAACCCTCAATTAACACTCAAGCCTTAAGTTAACACACACAAAAAATGGAGAAAGCCAAGTACATAGAACTAAAAAAAAACTAAAACAACACTCAATTAAATAAACTAAAATAGGAGGAAGGGTTTCAAGTACATATAATTAAAACATAACTAAAAACAACACTTAAAATTATAAACTAAAAATACATCTCAATGAAATCCCTGAGACTCATGGGGCTGCAAGGTTTTCTTGCTCCTTGTACGACGACCGACGGGAGTAACCATCGGTGGTTGCGGTGTCAAGTTTTGATGGGCCATGTTAGGGCACTCGTCGGTGCTGTGTCGGTGTCGATCCGTGGTAGGCGGCGCTTCCGGGGTCGAGCCGGGTCATACTGTGAAGAAATGAGAAGGGGGTTATTTATACTATTAAGACCGCACCCTCTAGGGGTGGTCTGGTAATTTTGCACTCAATGAAACCAAACCCTCCCGATGCGTTTTCCGTTTCTCGAGGCGCTGACTTCACCTGCCAGCTGCAGTCTTCGATCTATGGCGTGGATCGCTGAGGTGGCGTGCGGTCCGCAGTTGGATCGCCGCCTTATCCAACGGTTTTGAAGGCCGCTCCGGAGGAAACACAAATTGCTGCTTCCTAGTGCGGTTCCCTGGCTGACGTGGCACAGACCGCATCTCCAAGGTGCGGTTTCATAAAAATGGTGTTATTTTTATAAAGTTTATTGGATGGATGCTATTTTTGTAATTTTTTTGAAAAAGGTGCTATTATTGAAAAATCCCAGTTTCTAGGGCACGTGGTACCATCGTATTTCTAAAATCTGGGATTTTGAATTTTGGGGGAATTATCACGTCTGGTACGAGGCATAATTGTGTGGCGTCGGTAGAACCATATGATTCTACCCCTTCAATTGCTATCACTCTTTCGTTTAGGTATTCCCATTTTTCTTTTAACAATTTCTTATTTGCGATGCCTTCTATTTTTTATCCTCTTGGTCATGTTTGGGAGATCCCATATTATTTTTGTCAAGTACAATGATTATTTTGGGGCATGAACTTTCTCCTTTTGGAGAAACATCATCATCAGAATGTACTTCTTCTTCATCATTGGATGCTATCTCTTTCCCTTTTGCCGACAACATCTTTACTATCATGTTTAGCTTATCTTTCGTTTCATCAAACCCAACCACTTTTTCATCAAACCATGTTATCTTTACCTCAATGTCACTTAGCTTCTTCTGAAAAGCCTCCATAACGAACTCGACCTTAGATCTCGTTAAGTATGTAAAGTCTTGACTTTTTCCTGGTGGACGACCAATTTTAAAGAAAACCTGGTGATCTGGTTTTTTCATAGTGAAATCATTCTTAATCAGTCAATGCGGAGTGAGATGATTTCATGCTTATGCAAGATGAGGCGAATGCAGTGATGCATGATATGATACTTTTTTTTATGCATGAATGCAGTCCTAGGATTTGCCAATGAGATAACACCCTTGCTTACAAATTTTATATTCATAATAACCAGGGTATTACTATCATTTCATTGTGCCTCAACACACTACACGCTTATGACATGGTATCATACATATATATTATAAGAGACCATGATCACAAAAATGACCAAAATACCTTGTTGGCCCACCTACTATCTTACATGGTCAAGCATACATATTATAAAACATCCTAAGATGATTAATAGAAACTTCCATAATACATCGGCTCCTGTTGCAGGTCTTCAAGATAGGTTCGAAGGTTTGGATTTGGATTCTCCATTTTTTTAATCGTTGTCTGGCCGCTTCCGCTTCATTGTAGAGCTCATACGCCCTTTTGGTAGCTCCTCTAATGAGTTCCGTGAGACGGTTAACCTTCCCAACTTCATTGCGGCGATTGTTTTCCAGTGTCTGTTCTGTAATTTGCCAGTACACATTTTCTATCTCTATAGCCTCCTTTTCAGTGATTAGTAGATCAATTTCCTCACAATACTTGGTGGCTTCTAATCGTTGCTTACTGATAACACGTTCTCTTTGTTGACCCAATGCTTTCATATGCTCTAATCTTTCCTGCATCGCCTGGTTTGCATTCCGATGTTCGTTGATTGTAGGCCTTTGCTTGTGGATCATATCTTCCAACTGCATAACCCTTTGATTCAGGATATGGTTTGCTTCTTCAAGTTTCTTCATTTGAGTGAAATGCCTCCTTGTGTATGCTCGCATCTCGTCATTTTCTCTTTGTAGTTAGCTCAAAGTTCATCTTTCTCTTGCCTTTCCTGTCTATAGTGACCGCTCTTCCTCGTCCCTGATACCATGGTGCATATTTAGGAGCCAAGATATCATGGAGGTCTTGATCACCTTTCGTCATCACGATGCTTAAATTACGATTGATTAGTCTCAGATTTTTCCAACAGGCTAGCACTTGTTCATTTTTGGCTTTCGAATCTAGGGTTAGAAAGGATATTTTTTTTGTGGTCTCCTTCTTCTCCTCAACCCCTCTTCATTGGTGCCGGTAATAGCTCTGCTTGAAGGCGTGGATCTCGGAGGTGCGGCGGTGGCAGACCTAGTAGATAGCGCCCCCGTTGTCGACCTGTCATGGCAGTGGACGGAGAGCTTCTCGAGATCGAAGGAGAGGGAGGATGAGGAAGTCATGGTGGCGGGGCAGAGAGAGGCGGACTGGAAGCGAAGGTGGCGGTCGGCGACAATTTTAGGGAGGCGGAGGTTGAGCATGCATTGTTGGCGCACAACTATTAGCTACCCGCTTGCTCAATTGAAGATCCGAGACGAACCCAGAAACCAGAAATGCAGGGAAAAGGAGAAATATCCTAAATGAGTTTGCTATTTTTAATTGATTAAATTGGTTGGTTTCTGTTGGCTGGTTCAAGATATCTGTTTTTCAACATATGAGCGAGGAAACAGGGATATGAGAGACGAAATGCTACAATTTATTCTTATCAGAAGACGGGATGTTACAATCCTGGGGTATTAATATACAGTTCCCAATCATGTGACTGAATTTGCTTCTTCTCCATATTTAGTCATTTTATCCCTACACTGGAACTGAAAATGCCTTAGTCTTGCGAGAGACTAAACATCTAACTAGCATTGATCTATAGTTGTTTGCCTTGTCGAATCAAGATAAAAATAATATGGCCTGCTTGGTAGTGGGGTTAACTCATCCTAGATGTTTTAATTCTATTGTTTCATATATTGCACATAAATGTTTCCCTCTTCATGTATTCCCTTCGCTATTCTGTTTGTACTGTTTCTGTTATGGGACAATCCAAGTACCACATTGGAAATACAACGGAAGGAACCATTGTATATTAGTGTCCACCAAGCTCATTAGTACGAGGCCTTTTTGGGGAGGATACCCAAGAGTAAAACCGTGCGAGATTGGCCCAAAGTGGACAATATCGTTCTAATAGAGCTCCCCGGTTACGAAAAGTGGTATCAGAGCCTGGTTCAGGTCCAGGGAGGTGGACGTCATTTTGGTGGACCACCCCCATTCGGTGACCTCAAGATTTGAGATCCGCGTCTGTTTGGAGGATCAAAGAGAGTTCCACGTCTGGGCTACATCTGATGTCTGTTTGGAGGATCAAAGAGAGTTCTCTGTCTGGCTTACATCTCATTTGGCGGATCAAAAAGAGTTCCGTGTTGGGAAGCAGATCAAAGAGAGTTATGCGTCTGGAAAATCCTTGTACCGAGAAGCCCATCGGTACAAGGTGTCTGGCGGATCAAGATAATCATTGAGGTGAGGACACGAAGTTTGTGGTCCTTGGCTTGAGGGGAGGATTGTTATGGGACAATCGAAGTACCACATTGGAAATAAAAGGGAAGGAAGCCTTGTATATTAGTGTCCACCAAGCTCATTAGTACAAGGCCTTTTGGGGAGGATACCCAAGAGTAAAATCGTGCGGGCCTGGCCCAAAGTGGACAATATCGTACTAATTGAGCTCCCCGGTTACGATAAGTCTGTCAAACAGACATGGATCTCTCTTCGATCCACCAGACAAACGCAGATCTCAAATCCCAAGTTCATCGAATGAGGGTTTTACCAAACTGACGTCCACCGTCTCTAACCGAAACAGGCTCTCATACCACTTGGCAAAATTGGGCAGCTCAATTATTACTATATTGTCCGCTTTGCTCCAAGCCTGCACGGTTTTACTCTTTGATGTCTTCCCCAAAAAGCCTCGTACTAATTGGGCTAGGTGGACACTAATATACAAGGGTTTCTTCCCTTGTATTAAGGATGTGGTACTTGGATTGTTCCACTACAATCCTCTCCTCAAGACAAGGACCACAAACTTTGTGTCCTCTACGCCAGACATCTTGTATCGATGGGCTTCTCAGTACAAGGATTTTCCTAGACGCGGAACTCTCTTTGATCCGCCAAACAAACGCAGATCTCTCCTAAATCCACCAGACAAACGGGGACCTCCCTTGATCCGCCAAACCAGATGCAGCCCAAACGTAGATCTCTTGTGGATGTCCTCCCCTCAATATTGTCCGCTTTAGGCCAAGCCTGCACGGTTTTACTCTTGGATATCCTTCCCCAAAAGCCTCGTACTAATGAGCTTGTTGGAAACTAATATACAAGAGTTTTTCTCTTGTATTTCCTATATGGTACTTGGATTGTCCCATAACAGTTTTAGTTATACTTGGGGCTGTAAGTATGCTGCTTTGCTCAAAATATAAGCTAGTGTGTATTTTATCCTCTCAACTATACTCTCTCATTCACTACTACACGACCCTAAACTTAGAGTGTTATTTAATTATACATAGATTATTCTATCACTATTAATAGTCGTCTCTCAACCTCCAATTCGTCAAATTAACGATTACTAATGACAAGAACTTGAGATGTCTCCTCTCCTCCTTTCTCCTTAATAATATCCTAATTCAAGACACTTTGCTTATATGTTTAATTACTAATTACAAAGGTAATTAATTTTGTATTTGATAATACCGATTGTGATACCGAAGTACCCATTGGGATACCGAAATATTTAGGGATTGGGATTGGGATACCAAAATTATTTAGGGATTGGGATTGGCATTGACTTTTGAGTGTAATTCGGTATTTGAGATTTCGGTATTTTAGATTTCGGTATTTGGTATTGGGATACCGATACCGTACCGATTTCCACCCCTACCGGGGAGGGTTGGATGGTGAAATAAAAGTGGATTTTTTTTAACATGGTCTGCCTGGTCCAGACTGTACGGGACCGCACCACATAGGCGTGGTATGGTCTGTACCGTATAGTATATGGTCTGGTCCATGGTCTGCGTTCCAACCTCTCGGTCTGGACCACAGACCGTGTATATGGTCTGGTATGGTACAGACCGCACTGTTTGCTGCCCCTAGGTATGGATGAGGTATATATGGGGTTGGGGGCTTGTAGATGAGTTTGGGTAAGGTATGGATATTGATTCCATAATCTAAATGGGTATGGGTTGGATATGAATATCCATTTACTTAAGGATGTGTTAACTACACATGCAAAAATTGAACCTATTTGTATAACTTGAAAAGTTTAGGTACTAAAATGTAAGAACAAAAATATTTAGGTACTAAAATGTAATTTTCCTTCGATATGTTGAGGATTTATATACAAAAAAAAAATCAAATTTTGGTACTGAATATGTATATCTTAAGTTTAGGTACCAAACTGTAATTTGCATTTGGGTATGGGTAAAAACCCTAATCCATTTGTTAAAAACTCAATCCAACCCAAGTAAATGAGTATGGGTTCAAATTCATCAAACTCTACCTATCTACCATCGATTTGGATTTCATACTCAACCCACTTGGATTGGATAGTAAAATCACCACGCCTATGGCCAAAATTGTCATCTCTAGGCTGGAGGTCGTGACTAGAAGGTGTAGGAGATGAATTAATTTAGGAGATTTTTTGTTTTCTCAATTTTATTTTGTTAATAAAATTAATATTACTTAATTTATAATAAATATGTGGGACACATGTGGACGACAGATAGGCGCTACATATTCAATAGCCAGACGAATTTGGCTTTCGTTAGGACAATTATCTCTAAAAAAACAACTAAAATTTTCGTAACACAAATGTAACACAAATTACGTTGACCCTCAATAGTTTCGAATATTACTGTAATTCGATCTTGAAGTTGCATAATTTAAATGACAATATAAAAATTTATATTTTAGTGGTATTAGTCGTAATGAATAATCACTTTACACGACTTCCATCCGAATTTCATAGTTAATATCATTTATACCTGAGAAGGGGGAATGCAATGCAGTCAAAAGCGCGATTCTACCTATAAGCGGAAAATGAGTAAAATCGTAAGGCATAGAATTAGAGCGTAAAAACGTAAGTTTTTGACGCATACTTTAATATAACGAAAAATGTGTTAAGTACGATAAAATATGAGTGGACATAGTTTAGATAAGTTAATAAATACATGTAATTCATGTCTAAAGTTGAGAAACTCATAACATTTTAACAATAAGTTCATAAACATATATCTTAACAATAAGCTACATTCCCCTCTATGCTAGTGAATTTGGGAAGGACATAGCTGGTGAATTAGATTACTCTATTGAAACTAAGAATGCACCCAAGTACTTGGTATGTATCTTTTAATCTCAAATATATCATATTTTTTGTGATTTACCTTTAAAATATAAGTATTTTCATGAATATAATACTCTTTTAGTGAACTAGAAGCGTTAAAGCGTTTTAGTGAACCAGAAGCGTAAAAGTGTAAGCTTTTAAACTTTAAAGCGCATTTTAGTCCCGATTTTATACACTTAAGATTTTATATGGAAACGAAAGCGTTTTGGTGTCCTAGAAGCGTAAAATCTTAAGTTTTTAAGTTTTAAAGCGCGATTTTGACTGCATTGGGGGAATGCACTGTTAGAAGTTGAATTTTGGATGATTGCGTACACGAAGTTGTGAAAACAATTATTGTGGTTGGATATATATGTGTGATGATGTTGAGGGGTTCTACTCGTTAAGCATTTTATCTTTACACTTGGAACTAGCATCAGGATTCCTTCATTCCAAAGTTCATTGCCACCACCTTTCCAGAAGTGCATCTACTTTGCCCCTTTTGATGTTATATCGCTAATTTTAGTGGCTATATGATCATTTTGGTTATTGCCTTTTCAGGTTGCGACGAGGACAAATCCCTTCACCAAAATTCACAGATAAAAATTTTGCAGGTCGACTCAGCACAAATGAAATGAGCTCCTAATGGTGGGGGCTGCACCTTCCAATAATGCCTCTATTAAAAAAGCTAGAATTGATGCTATTAGGGATGATATCTGCGGAAAAGGTCTGTGAGAGAAAGCAACCTTAAAGCTAACTTGTGTTTTACGGCATCGATGCCGCAGGACAAGCTATTTGAGATCTTTTTTTTTTTTTTTGTTTTTTTTTCTTTGTTTTTTGGTTTCGAGAAGGTGCCGCCAAAATATGTTCGGTTGATGTGGCGAACCTTCAGCTAACATATCACTTTCTCAATGTTCCTCTCGTGTACTACAATCTATTGGATTTGTCACTTGTGCATGAGATAGTTTCTTTGTTAGGAGGAAAGGAGGAAGTAAAGCAGTAACCCAACTCATATTATTACTTACAGATTTTTGGTGAATTATAATTCGTCCAATATTGAAGCTCTAAATCATAAAAATTCAAAAACAAATTGATTATTTCTTTTTCAGTAGGAAAAACTTACGTTGATTTGACTTAGGTATCGTTTGTTTGTAAGATTTGAGTGGTGGATTTGGCACCCAAGTCTCAAGCATCAAGGACTTGACACAAATTCATTGTTTGCTAACACTATGTTTGGCAACAAGGGGGGTGCAAGTTCGAAGGGGTACAAGTTGAGGGGTAAATTGTTGGGGGGTGCAACTTGGTGGAGGGTGTAAGTGGAGGGGTAAATTGTTGTTTGGATGAAAAAGTAGGGGGGTGCAAATAGAGTAAAAAGTAAGTAATTATATTATTATAAAATAGATTTATCAATTTATAAAATATTATCACAAAATAATAACATGAAAATTCAATATATAATAATAAAAATAATAAATAAAAATAATTATTATATAATAATGCTCAAATATAATTATTTATAACAACAATAATAATCATTGGTCGAGCAACCTCGAAACTCGAAATCCAACTCGTAACTGGTCATCCTAAGGGGGTTCTCGTGCCTAACTTTAAATTGAATATGGTCAAGCTTAGTTAAACACGTTCGAATCTGTAAGTTTTAACTACTTATTAAAGTAAATCGAGTTAACTAAACTGTTCCTCTCTATCTTTTCAACAAATGCTTCTTATCTCTAATTTTCAATGCAAATTCGGGTCAACTAAGAGATATCGATTTGACGAGGCGAACATTGACAAACTTGCTCTCTTAGTCAAACGGTCAACCCCAAACAACTTCTACACTAATATAGATATAAGAAAAAATTAATAATATTAATTATTATGTAATTATAATCTAATTAAAAATTCATAATTCCCCTCCTCCTCCTTCCCCCTCCCTTCCTTCCTTTCCTTGCACCCCAATTTGGGGGGTAAGCCGAAACAGTGAATTTACTCTCACGTTTTGCACCCCCCTACTGTTACAAAATAACCAAACGGGGGTAAACACCTTGGAACTTGTGTTTACCCCTCCAAACTTGCACCCCCTTCCATTTGCACCCCTTCCCAAACATAGTGTAAGGGACACAAATCAGTGGGGCCCATGGATTTGGACTATTTTATAGAATCAAATATGTGGTCCCATGGATTTGCAAATCTCACATTTCATTTGGAAATTGATAATGGAAGACAAAGTTGTGAGACAAATCCATTGTAAATCCATGACAAAAACTAACTAAACAAACAATGTATTCTTCCAAATACACAATGCAATAAATCCATCATAAATCAAAAGATTTTTAAAACCCAGGGTCGTTTGGAAGTTATGATTTCAAATGGTGTATTGACCTAATTCATGTATTTGTGAGATTAAGTCGTTTTTTTTTTTACTTATATAGAACTAGAATACATGCATTTACTTTTTGGAGGCCCCACCACAATCACTCAATATTGAGAGATTTACAATCTTTTCTTTGTGTTGAGATTCTTCACAATCACTCAAAATTAACTTTTTTACCTTTGAAAGAAAAACACAATCTAAACTCCAAACATGATATTTGCCTAATACATCAAACGATAATACACTAATTATCTCAATACATCAATTTGAAAAATCACAACTTCCAAACAAGTCCTCAAAACCCTCATTTTCAAATCTAACAAGCAAATGAACTCTTTAAATATGTCATTCTCACATGGCATTTAGGAAGATGAACTTAGGGGTCGTTTGGAAGTTGCGATTGTTAAATAGATGTATTGTTGAGAATGCATGTATAATATTATACATGTATTGTCGAATTTGATGCATTGTAGAATACAACGTTTGGTATGTGTGATAGTGTATGTCGCATCGGCTAAAAACTAAGACAAAACAATCTCAATTCAACTATCTCAACAATCACAACTAAAAGTTGAGATATAACAATCACTCAAAATGAGTGATAGTTTCTGTCACATCACATGTATTGTTTCTGCTAAAAAAACAAAAAAAAATGATACATTGTAAACAATACATGGATAATGACAATCTCAACAAAATAATCGCAACTTCCAAACGACCCCTAATCTGTGTAGGTTTGGTTTGGTTTGGTTTGGTTTGGCTGTGAAAAGGATCTACCAAAAATGCCCAATATGCAAGGTGTTTAGTGGACAGTGACATGCTGAATTGCTGATGATGTCCTGTGGGATTTTTTCCCCCTTGGTTTCTTTTGAGCAATGCTGGCTGGGATTGATGATTGTACATGGCGGGGGATTCTTATCAACATAGGAGACAGGGAAAGGAGAAGGGAATCATAATCAGATTCCAGAAATGAGAAAACAACACCCAAAACTTTATTCTCATCCCCACTCACTCACTGCACCCACCCCATCAGCTTTGGGATTTCTACTTTTCACAAATACAGTAGCAGATGTGACCACTCAGTTGCAATTGAGGGATGAGCAAAGAAGAAACGAAGATTTATGTTATAAGTATATAGAGGTTAGTAATAGGGCTGAAAATTGGCCCGATCCGCCACTGACTCTGTCCTGACCCTGTCTGACTCGTCCCTGAAGGGTCAAGATGTATAACTGACCCGCTCTGACCCTGTTTCATTCATGACCCTGTCTGATCCTTTAGGGTCGGGGCGGGTCAAGAAGGGTCGGGTCAGTGGGTCGACCCTAATAAATAGACTACTTTTCTAAAAATTACAATTTGGTACCCGAATTTATTTTTCTTACATTTTAGTACCTAAATTTTTTTTTTACAAATAAGTCCCTAAAATTTGATGGTAAAATTACGTTTTGGTACCCAAATTTTATAATTTTTACAATTTAGTACCTAAACTTTTAAAATTTTACAAATAGGTCCAACATGTTTGTATGATGCTAAGGGTCATAGGGTCAAAAAGTGACCCGACCCTATCTGACCCTGACCCGACCCTAAGCTGACCATATAGACAAACTGACCCAGCCCGACCCTGAGGGTCGGGGCGGGTCGGGGCGGTTTTAAGGGTCAAACTTACAGGGATTTTTCCAGAAATAGCACTGTTTAAAAAAAAAAATCCAAAAATAGCACCTAAGTCCGAAAAATTCCAAAAATAGCACCCTTTGCCAAAAACCGCTCCCTACCAGTGCGGTTTAGGCGAAAACCGCCACCCAGGGGCGCGTTTTTCGATGAAAACCGGACCCCACCCATGCGGTTTGGTTGCAGATCGCACCGCCACCATGCGGTTTGGTTGCAGATCGCACCCCCACCATGCGGTCTGCTTTTTTTTTTTTTAAAATCCTAACCTAGGTGGAAACTTCAAACGAACATATCTTTGTGTTCGGGTATCAGATCGTCGCGATTTTTTTTTATTCTGCATAACTTTTTGAGATCTTGCAAGCTGAAGACTACCGAAGGTGGTTTGATCTCGCCTTCGTCCCAAAAAATGTCGTTTGCTACCCCGCACGAGCTTATTTCCGATTTCGTCAAACTTTGGACAACCATAACTTTGTGCTCCAAAATCCAAACGACATGAATTTTTTTTTTATTTCGCATAAATTAGATGGAAGCCAATCATTAACACATTTTAAAATGCAATTACTCAAATTAGATGGAAAATACAAGGAAATCGAGATCGGAAGCCAATCATTAACACATTAATTATGATTTCATCCAATTTATTTCAGCTTATTCATCTAGTTTTAAGAAAATCTATAAATCAAAACGAAAATACAAGTTTTTACTTGATGGGATTCAGTTCAACCCAAATGGTATTTGTTACAATTTTATATGGACAGAATAGTAGTTCGTTCTTATTCTAGTGTTGTAGCCTTTGTAGGCTTGTAGCACATCTTTCTATTGGCAGATGAATAAAGTTAAAGGGAGGAGTAGAGATTAGAGAACCCTTGTTTTACACTTCTTTCCTCTTTTAACATCTTACATACATGCTGGCAATTTTGGAGATGGAAGAAGAGACATCAGACAAGAACCTCTCTTTTTCTCTCACAGGTGAAGCTCTTTAAATTCAGATATGTCAATCATTACCGGAATCAAGTATTCTAAATAGTATTATCATTTAGTTTTTTTTTTAATTATTTGTATTCCCCCTGTCTCAGTCACTTTTGATTCTCTTTTTCTAGCCACCCAATTCTTTGAAAGCTTAAATGGTATTTTTTTATTAGAGTAAATACTAGTGCAAAGTTTCGTTCGTTTGAAGTTTCGGCCATAGTTAGGACGAGTTGATCGGAGGGAAAAAAAAAAACGGATCAAACCGCTGCAAAACCGCCGCCCCACCCAGCGATTTGGTCCGGTTTTTATAACTGCCCCTTAGCCCAGCGGTTTGCATAAAAAACCGTTCCCCCGCCCAGCGGTTTTCGTTTAAATCGCAGGATGGGGTGACAGTTTTTTAAAAAGGGTGGTATTTTTGGAATTTTTTTAGAAAACCTACCCAATATCTTACCATAATGTGCTGCTGCAGCTGTGCTTTTTACTGATACAATCTTTTTTGTTTCTCTCAAAATTGTGATTCTCTTCCGGCAGGTTTGACTTACGGTATTGAGCCAGCCTTTCCTTTCTTTTTTTATGCATGGTGTTATTGACTTATAGCCACCTATGGCCTATGGGATCAAATCGTGTAATCTTCTTCCTCTATCCCATTTATTGATTTATGTGACCATTTATATAACTTCAATATAGTGGTATTTTCATTCATTCTTTTATTAGTTAGGTCAACCTCTTGTAGTAGATAGCATGTTCGAAGAAAAATCATGGTAATCATTCTAATTAGTATCATTTGGTTAATTTGAATTGGTTAGGTAGTTGGTTATTTGTTAAAATTGGTTTGGTTGGTTTGGTGTAGTTAAACACCTTGCTAACCATCCAGACTAATTACTCAATATTGTCAGAATCAAACCTGTGTAATGAATTATTTACACTTTACCAATTTAACAGGTATTAAATTGCGCATGAACAGGTGCCTCATAAATAAGAATATATAAGTAACATACACATAACAAACATGAGTAATGAAGTTTAAAAGTCCAAACTCAGAATTATTAATGGTCTTGAAAATAAAAACCAAGTTTAAATATTAATATATGCTTGCAAACCTTTTAACTTCAAATTATGTTTTGATTCTTTTTCAAAATAGGAAGCAGTTTGAAATCCACAATAATATTTTAAGTTGTATGCACATTTTTTTTTCTCCAAAGGAACTAGGTTGAAATAATCGAATCTCATGCAGTGACATTTTATCTCTAAGGTGGTTGAAATGCTAGAATCGGTTCGACCAGTGACATTCTGTCTTTAAGGTGGTTGAAATGTTTGAATCGATTCGTCTAGTTTAAATGGTTAACCATTTGAACCACCATTTCGTTTATCAAATACGAAGTGGCGATTTAAAACACCAATCAAACCGAATTAGTGATCCGTCACTCGTTTTATCAGTCTAATTAATTGATGATTTGGTTTAGTCTTACATGCATTACAAGCAGTAGCAACTAGCAAGACATACAAAATATATATTAGTCCAACACCCGACCACCACAGGCGCTAGTAATAAGTTAAAAGCGGAATATCCAAAAAGAAGGCCAACGTAGTTTCTACTCACATATATATGACATTTTGCTGTGATAGAGCATCGGCATGGCATGATTAGGTCAGCAACAGCCAATAGATTAGCTAGCTAGTTGTAATTGTATTGGTAATTTCTTTTAATAATATCAATGAAACAGTTAATTAATTGATTTGACTCCTCTAGATAGATAGCTAGTATCCATTCTCTAAGCATATTTGTCTAATGATTTTAATTAGTAGTAAGAATCGTATATATTCTTCCAGAGAAAGATTATTTTGGGGGGCTTTGATTTGAAGTTTAAAATTGTATTAGCTAGGTAGGGTAGATAGATAGAACTCATAGAAGTGATGTGAAATGAAATGCAAATGGAGCTTTTTGTCCGTACAATCGCCTTTTGTTGGAATAAGTCCACGGTTGTTTTGCTAGTTTACACTTTTTCCCATGTATATATTGTATGTTTAGTTTGGCTCCATATCTACCCGCTTAAAAAGGTTGATTTGCTTATTGAATTTGAAAAAAATAATGATTTTGGTTACATTTTGGGTTTAAATTTTTTTTGGATTTGTGATGAATTTAGATTCATTAACTTATTATTCTTAACTTAAACCATTTTTTAAAAAAAAAAGGGATATAAAAGAAAATGGCATCATGAATTTAGTGACCATGTCATAAATCCTATACTTATAGATGAGATTTACAAGCTCGTGGGGTTCATAGATTTGGCCCCTCAAAAATTATGAACAAACAATAAATTTCTCTAAGTTCACTACGGATTGGATTTGGTAGCGAAATCCAAGAAACAAATGATCCCAATACGTTGTAATAGTCTTTTAGCTCCAATCAGTTCACTACTTCACTTCAACTAGAACCTAAAATCAAGGTTAAAAGAGCAAAGAGCGGGAGAGTAAAAGCGCTAAAATGAATCTGATTTAGCCGGAGAACAAGCTAGGGTGCAAAAACACCCTACGATCTCGATTTGCACTTGGAACCCGCATTGCCTAGCCCGCGCATGCATCACACTGTTGCATGGTCGGTTAATTGTTTAATTATCTTTTCTTTTTTTGGTTTATGTATGTTATTTTACTTATTGAGTTTATTTTTGGGCCGTTTGGATAAATGATTTTGGTCATGAATTTACTAAATCATTAGATTTTGTAGAAAGTTATGTTTTTTTTTTTGTTAATTTTTATATTAAAGATTTTAACTTTAGAGATTTCAAATCTCTAAAATCTGCGGATATCAAATCTCTCATAATCTGAGAGATTCTATATCTTGATTCATGAGATTTTGTTCATTCCTTTTTTAAATATTTATCCAACTAAATACTCGAAAATATAAATTGTCAGTATTTCTCAAACCACTCTAATTTTTTTTATTATAGATAAACACGCCATTTAATATAAGATTCGAATTTTCTTTTCATTGAAGCTTAACAATCACAGTTACCGAACAATGAACATTTAAAATCTTTTTTCAAAAATCCAAAGAGTTGAAATTTTTGGATTGGATTCCTTTCAAAAATAGGAAAAAGATCTCCCTTCTCTCTCCTTCTGACCTAGTTGGTGGTTCTCTTTTCGGCGGAATAGCCGCGCCGGAGCCGACAAATTGGGCTCAACCTTTTGGAGTGGGGAGGGTAATCCTCTTCGCTATGTTGTACCAAATATGGCCGATAATAATCTTGTCATTCCCAGGACGGTTCACGATGTAGGAGCGGTTCGATGGCAAATGCCTCGGTCCTCTCAGTAGCGCCTCCAATTGCTAGTATTCGTCGCTGGGCTCAGCGTTTATGGGTTCGAGATGGTAGGGTTTTTGTTTCAGTATTCGGTACTAATATGTTTCTATTTCAATTTGAGAGTGCGGAGACGAGTACATGGGTGTTCGAGAATGGCCATTGGGTGCGAATTTGAGCTCCTCCATATGCAACTCGAATGGCCCTTGCTGATTTGGGTTTGAATTTGGGAACTGCTATTGGAATACATGATGGTGGAGGGTTTGAGTACAGTTGCTAGTTTACAGGGTACACCATTGTGGATGGATCAAGAAACTAAACTAGGAGCTCATATGGGTTCAGCGAAGCTGTGTATTGAGATGGTAGTGGATACTCCCTTTCCATCCGAGCTGCGGATTCGTTGGAAGGTGAGGAGAGGCTGACTCTGTTTGTCCATTATTTCAATATTCCAGCCAGATATGAGCACTGTGATGAGTTTGGGAATAAGATAGGTGAAGGTTTTGAGTGTGGTAAACTCCATATGATTAGTTGGCTGTGGTTGGGATAAATTCAGTGGTTTATGAGGATGCAGTTGCCAAAGGAAAGGATAATCTTCCTTCCACTTCAGGTGGCTCTAGTCCTTCTATGGCTTTGGCGGAAGATTCTTCTGTTGTGTTGGGCAGTTCAGAGGTGGGGGTAAAGTGGTTGCTGTGATAGCAGCTAGTCCATCTACTCCTTTATGGGATGATCTGATTGATGCTAATGGGTTTCAATTGGTGGTTAGAAAGGTAAGAGTAATGCTTCTGCATGTCGTGAGCAAGGAAGTAATGTGTGCATTCCGGCTTCAGCTGTTTAGTCAAGACTTCCATTGAATTCTAAGAGTACAGAGTTTGTAGTTCCTGCTTCACCTAGGAAAGGTGGGAGAAACAAGAAACCAGGCAAATGAAGTTTCTTTGCTAGAATCTCAGGGGGTTTAATGCCCTTGAAATCATAGATATGTGAATAAACAAGTAGCTAGATTACAAATTGATTTTTTTTCAGTTTTGGAGATTAGATTATTGAAAAATAATGCTAATGATATAATAAATAAGCAGTTTAGTAGTTGGGAACACTTAGATAACTACAAATACTCTCAAAATCTTGAAGGGTTTGGTTGTTCTGGAAACCTTATTTGTGAGTGAAGTTGGTATGGGTGAGCATTTTATCAGTGTAAGGGTTGCCTCTGGTAATGAATCTTGGTTGGTTACAGCTGTCTATGGTCCTAACAAAGCAAGTGGTAGGACAGTGTTATATGATGAGTTGAGAAGAAGTGGAGTAGGTAATGAACCTGGGAATTTTTTTGTGGATTTCAATGGTATCACAAACTGTAGTGAAGCCTCAAATTATCTTGATTTTAATAAGAGTATGTTTGATTTTCGACAATGGATTCTGGACATGAAGTTAACATATCACAAGACAATAGACTCGGGGTTTACTTGGCGGAATAAGAATTTTAATAATTGGATTGCTCAAAGATTGGATCGTGCTTTGGTTTCTGAGAAATGGTTAGACATTTTCCCTAATAGGTTGGTACAGAATATTGCTCCTGGGAGTCAGATCATTGTGGTTTCTATGTTCAAACAATTCGGGAGTCTCTTCTTTGCCAAAGCCTTTTAAAATTTTCTTATTTTGGAGGCTACACCCTCAATATAGAGATATTTTAAAGTAAGCTTGGCAAGTTGAGGCCACTGGAGTACCATACTGTATCTTTATGAGAAGTTGAGGGAGTTAAAGGGGAAGCTGAAGGTGTTAGTGGATCTGTTTATCCTGATATATTAGTAATGGCAAAAGAAGCAGAAGTGAAGTTGGAGCTAGTGCAGATAAATGTTCTGTTTGATCCTACAAAGTCCAATTCTCATGTTGTGCTGGATCGGGAGAGGGTGTGTCGGGAGATGCATAGTGTTGAGGAATCTTTTTACAGGAAAAAGTCGAGGGTTCAATGGATCACACAAGGTGATGCTAATACAAGGTTCTTTTATAGTATGGTTAAAGCCCGAAATCATAGGCAAACAATTCAGAAGCTTATCTCTGAAGATGATGCAGTTGTTAGTGAAATAAAGGAGATGGTTCAGCTTCTAGAGCTTCAAAAAGTAGCGAAATCTTATAACAAGCAGAAGTCAAGACAACAATGGGTGAATGATGGAGACTCTAACTCCAAGTTTTTTCACAGCATGGTTAAAGCTAGACAAGCTAAGAATACCATAAAACAGTTAGTCACTGAATCTGGAACTGTCTTAGAAGATATTGAGGAGATTGGTCAGGAAGCTGTTCAGTTTTATCGATCATTGCTAGGTACGAGGAATCCACATCTGAAACGAGTCACGGTGGAAACATTTCGACAACTGCTAGTATTTCACTTGGAAGAAGATGGTGAAGACCTGTGCTCTATGGTTACAGCTGAAGAGGTACAACGAGTAGTAAAAAGCATGAAGAAAGACAAAGCACCTGGACCAGATGGCTTTACAGCAGAATTCTTTCAAGATCACAGGGGGCTAGTGGGAACGGAAGTCATTAAGGAAATTCATGAGTTCTTCCTTACTAGGAGAATGAGGAGGGAAGTAAATTGCACAATCCTGGCTCTTATTCCAAAGGTACCAAGTGCTAATTCCATGAAGAATTTTTGCCCCATTTTCCTGCTGCAACTTTGTCTATAAGCGCATCTCTAAAATACTAGCTAACATGTTGAAGCAAGTATTACCAAAAGTGATTAGTCCAAACCAATCTGCATTCATTAAGGGCAGACTAATAACTGACAATATAGTTTTGGCTAATGAGCTGGTGAAGTGGTATAGAAGGAAAAATTTGTCTCCTAGGTGTGCTCTTAAGATAGACATATTGAAAGCTTTTGACAGTGTGGATTGGGATTTCCTATACTATGTGCTGCTTGCAATGGGGATCCCAGAAAGATTTGTCAATTGGATTAAGGGTTGTCTAGAATCTACTAGTTTTACTGTTTGCATAAATGGGGGGCTTACTGGCCACTTTAAAGCACAGGAAGGGTTGAGGCAGGGGTGTCCCCTCTCTCCCTACTTATTTGCAGCTAGCATGGAGATTCTTAGCTGTATGTTGAACAGGGCAGCAACTAGGTCAATGATACCATTCCACCCTCAATGTAGTCGAATAGGTCTCACTCATCTATGTTTTGCAGACGACCTGTTGGTATTTACTAAAGGGTATGTAGAAGGAGGAACAGTGATTGCTGAAATCCTTCAGAAATTCTACTTAGTGTCTGGTTTGTAGTGTAATCCTAGCAAAAGTGAAATTTTCAGTGCTGGAGTGACAGAGCATTTAAAAGGGGAACGGGGGCGACATTCAGGATTCAGGGAAGGGGAATTGCCAGTCAGGTATCTAGCTGGGAAATTGACTGCTGAAGATTGTAAGTCCTTGATTAGCAGGATAGCAGGGAGGATTCTAGGCTGGCAACCAAAGCTACTATCTTATCCAGGAAAGCTAGAGCTTGTAGTCTCTGTGCTATCCAGTATGTCCAAGTACTGGATGAATGTTATTCTACTACCTAAGAAGTTTTAAAGGAAATAGAGAATATGTGTTCACAGTTTCTTTGGAGTGATTTTGAGAAGAAGAAGCAAGCCAAGGTTGCCTAGAAAATAGTGGCTCTCCCTCGTCAGAAGGTGGTATGGGGTTCAAAGACTTACACTCCTGGAACAAAGCTTGCCTAGTTCGACATTTCTGGGGGATCCTATCTGACCAGGAGACCCTATGGATAGCATGGTTAAATGAGTATCGACTTCATCACCATAGCATCTGGGAAGTACAAACGCAGGGATGCTGGGTGTGGAACAAGATACTCAAAATTCGAGGTTTGGTAGAAGGAAGATTATGCAAAACTGGTCGTGGAATAGAATGGGATGGGGAGCTAATGCAGAAGTTCCAAATCAGCAAAGTATGGCATTGTTTGCGACCAAGAGGGAATTCGGTGCAATGGTCTGGACTGGTTGGAAAGGAGGTATCCCTTAAAACTCAGTATTAACCTGGCTTGTTATACTTGATAAAGTTAATACACTAGATAAAATTAGACGATGGAACCCTGATGTATGTACTACCTGTCCTCTATGTGGCAACTCAGAAGCTGGAAAAGTGCAGAGTTGGAAGGATTTTGTGGTGCTTGGCAGTCAGTGAAGTATGGAGAGAACGCTGCCGCATATTATATGGCCAGAAGCGGTTAACAGCAGAAGCTTTGGCTCGGAAGATGCAGAGGGTCATGGAAGCAAAAACTCGGGGGGGGGGGGGGGGGAGGAGGAGGGTCAGAGTGTTGCCAGTTCTTCTACCGCTCAAATTCTGTGGTATATACGGAGAAGATCAACGTAGTTGTAGTATAGTTTGCTAGAGCGGCTAATTGTACAGTCAAACAAGTACAAATCACTACTTGTATTCCTGATCGTATTTGATGAATAAAACTACCCATTCGTCGAAAAGATAAAGGAGATGAGAAAGTTGGTAGAGATTTTTACAAAGGGCTCTTAGGGAAAGTTGATCAGAATGTTTAGCAATTTTTGACTGAATTTTTTGAAAAATTACTGATTAATAAGTTGGATGCAGATGATGTCCTATGCTTGACTGTCCCTATTAATATAGTGGAAATTAGAAAAGTCTTCTTCAGTATGGGGAATGAATGATAAAGCCCCACGTCATGATGGATATGTTGTAGAGTTTTTCAAGCTTGATTGGGAGATTGTTGGTGCTGATGTTGAGAATACTATTCTGGATTTTTTCAAATCTGGAATCATGCACAAGCAATTAAATTCTATAGTCATCTCTCTCATTCCTAAGCTTCTCATTGTTGAAAGGATGAAAGATTTTTGCCCTATATCATGTTTTAATGTGATTTATAAGGGCATTTCCAAGATGCTCTCAAATAGGTTGTCACGGGATTTGCCAAAACTAATTGGAAGAAGCCAATATGCTTTTTTGAAGGACAAGTTAATTAGTAATTTTTTTTGACAACTGAATTAGTTAAGGACTACCATAGGAACAAAATCTCCCTTAGGTGTGCTCTCAAGACTGATATGATGAAAGCTTTTGATTTAGTTGATTGGAAGTTTCTTTTCAAGATTATGAGTTCTATGGGCATGCCATTTAGCTATTTTAGGTTATTGAAGCTTGTGTTACGCCTCCTATGCTAAGTGTTTCTTTTAATGGAGGATTGTGTGGTTACTTCCCAGCTGCCAAGGGATTGTGACAAGGGGATCTGTCATCCCCTTACCTATTTACTATAGCTAAGAAGGTTTTATCTTGTCTTCTAGCTTGAGAAGTAGAGGCTAAACACATTCCATATCATCCTCGTTGTAAGATCTTGGGGATCACACACCTTTTCTTCGCAGATGATATTTTAGTTTTTTCTAAGGAGACATCTCAGGCAAATTCTAGAGTTAAGTAGTTACTTTCCAAGTTTTATGAAGTCTCAGGTCTTAATTGTTATCCTCAAAAGTGTCAGTTGTTTTGTGTTGGGATCTCACAAGATGAAAATCAACATCTTTCTAATCAGTCTAGGTTTCCATTGGGTGAGTTGTATGTCCGATATTTGGGGGAGCCGCTTCTGTCAGGTAAGCTGACTTCTGCTGATTGTGAATTCCTGGTTGACAAAATTTCAAAACGGATAAGTACATTGCAGGCCAGGTCACTGAGTTATGTAGGGAAATTGCAGTTGATTGATTCGGTTATCACTAGTTTATTCCAGTATTGGATGTCAATCTTTTTGATCCCAGTAAAGGTTCTTAAATTGATTGGGGAAGCTTTTAATAAGTTTTTGTGGGGTATGGATAGTGATAAGAGGAAGAAAGCCCCTGTTGCCTGGTCAAAAGTTGCATTGTTACAGCAAGAAGGGGTTTGGGAATTCAAGATTTCAAGACTTGGAATAAGGCTTGTGTGATCAAACACTTGTATTTGTTAGCTGAAGCTGGGTCACTATAGGTGGCATGGAAGCGCGCAAAGGTACTATGTTAAAGGAAGAAACATCTTGTCTCTTCCTGTCAGCACTGTCAGTATATGGATTTGGAAGAAATTTCTTAAATGTAGAAGTGTGGCACAAGAGCACATTAATGATTCAAGAGATATATTGGCTTGGGATGGTGCAATCATTGCTAAGTACTCGATTAAATTGTATGGTCATCAATCAAAGTTCCCTCTCCCACAGTTCCATGGTATCACGCTGTTTGGGGCAAACCAGTCTATCCTAAGCATAGTGTGGTGCTATGTTGATCATCTTAGATACAATAAAGACAAAGGACAAGCTATTCAAGTGGGTATCCATTTGTGTGCTGTGTCCTGGGTGTGTCGAGAGTATAGATCACTTGTTTGGGGTTGTTCCTTAGGTAATGCAATTTTGAAGAGAGTGCTGCATAATGTTTGTGTTTGGCCTGAGTTTGCAGATTGGCAATCGCAGTTGGCATGGGCTGAGCAGTAGTGGTTGCAACCTAATGATGCAGTTGCAGTTGGAAGACTTTTATGGATTATGGTGATAACTTTTGTTAAGAGAGAAAGATGCACTAGACTTTATGACATCTTGACTGCCCTTTCCCTAGATCAAGTCTTGTTAAAGTTATTGAAGGAGTTCTCAATTTTTGCTAGCACCCATTTGCCATTCCAGTTGAGAGTACATAAGTATTAGGTCTTTTATTACAGTAATACTTGCCTTTCTATTCTATAGCAGTTTGATGGTTGTAATCGCGCAATTGAATTTTTGAGAGGGAGCTTTGCGAGTTGCAACTCCCCGGGCTTAAATACAATCTTTGATTAATCATAATTTTTTTTGAACTATTTATAATCACTAGATTTAAACTCATATTCTCCAAACTACCCTTAGTGTTTTTGAATTCAAAGTAGTTGATTTTAAATCAATTTCATATTTCTGGTTGCTATTTGAAGAGCAAAAGTTATCTTCGAAAACTGGATGTAAATTCAAAAATATAACCACCCACTATTACGTACTTATTGGTGCTCACAAATACTGATTCGAAAGAAGCTTGGGAAAGATGGACAACAATCATCCGTTTCTTACTTGCTATGTATTTGTTCCAATAAATATTTTCCATATATATAATAAGGTTAATAGTAGACATGATGTATGTTATATATATATATATACTGAGTTACTGACTACATACACTTCAATATATTTTTGTATACTAGTTATTATTTTAAAATTAGATCAATCTTATATTATGGGTAAGAGAATTAAAGACGGATATACATTCACTAAATATCAAGGTATTATATCATACCTCAAACTCCAATTAATTTATAGTTTAAATAACAAAAGTCAATGAATCTGTGGTGATCTACGCTAACCTAAACCATATATAAATACACCCTTTAATTTCATTCTCAAAGTACAGTATTTAAGCATTTAGGCACTCTCCCTCGCAATCTTAGCGGCTGCAGGGAGTTGCATTGAAGATTCTAAACACCAAAGATTAAAAACTTACAATACTTCGAGCTGCTGCTAGGGACATGAAGAATATGCATATGCATGTATAGTTCAGTATTTGATAGTAATTAACTATAAACAAAAAACAAAAACCCATCTTGATATTTTGTTCCCCCATGCACTTCACTCTCCCCACATACCCTTTCTGGCAGAATCAGAATGGCACCCCTCCTAATACCCACAACACATTGAAATGTCATTTTCTGTCCCTAAAGATGCAATCTTTCTCAATCATCATGCAAAATGCAAATGTTAATGCAGCCCCTTTCTCTCTCCTGCTAGTTCAGTTTCACACACACACACACACACTCTCACTCTTCCTTCTATCCCTATATATACCCCATTCTGGCTTGGCATTATAACTCAGGTTCCTTCACACTTCCCACTTACCTCTCTTACCTCTTGTTTATTTACTTGAAACGCCCTCGTTAAAATGGACAGAAACCAGTCACACAGGCAGGTTGCCACAATGAAGCAGTCTCTTTTTGATCAAGTTAGTTAACTACTCTCTTCTCCCTACTTCCACCTTTCTAATTACCTTCTCTTCTCCCATTTGCTAGCTAACTGGCTCCATATATATATGTTACAAGTTTTTTGAGTAGTGATTTTGGTTGGTGTGTTTCAGGGCTACCTTGACCATGAGCAGTTCAACCAGCTTGAAGAGCTGCAAGACGATGCCAACCCTAATTTTGTGGAAGAAGTTGTCACATTGTACTACAGAGATTCTGCCAGGCTGGTCCATAGCATCGAGCAAGCATTGTAAACATCAGCCTCTCTATAGCTTCTTCTTTACTATTTACTTGATAATAATCTATCTCATTATATTGAAAAGTTTGAGAATGGTTTGGCATATTGCAGGGAGAAAAGTCCCATTGATTTCAACAAGTTAGACAGCTACATGCATCAGTTCAGGGGAAGCAGCTCAAGGTAAATATTATTCATGGCTATATATAATTCTTTAGGTTCTTGGCTTTAGCACAACATAAAAAAAACTAATGAACCAAGCTCTTGGAGCAGTATTGGAGCAAAAAAGGTGAAGGCAGAGTGCTCTCTCTTCAGGGAATATTGCAGAGCTGGAAATGGAGAAGGGTAATACTACTTGTACCTTAATGGACCTTCCCCCTTTTCTCCACAATTTTTTCGGCTCTACTCTTTTATAAAAGATGGTAATCTACAACTAAATTTGGACGGCTAAATTTGAAGCTGGACCTCTTACATATCGCAGTAGATAGATACTATTATTCCTGGCCGACCCCATCCCCATTTTAGCAAGTAAAGGAGAAAGAACATATGCATCCATCATTTCAATCTGAACCAACTAATTTGATCTGTTTGCATGGGGATGGTGGTGGTGGTGCAGATGCATGAGGACATTCCAGCAGGTGAAGAAAGAATATGCAGCTCTGAGAAAGAAGCTGGAGACCTTTTTCCAGGTAACCATATAACATATATCAACAGTTTCTTTATTTTTGGTGGAAAGAAAGGTGCATTAATTTTTCTAATATATAGTCTAACGGGTCTGTGTTCTTATTGTGTTGGAACTTGGAATCGTGCAGCTAGCAAGGCAAGCTGGGCCTGTTGATAGAGCCCGTCGACCCAAGTAAACCTCAAGCCTAGCGAAATAGTGCAGTTGCAGCAAATATAGGCCCAAATTAAATGTCGTCTTCCTTTTCCCGGTTCCTTCCTTCTCTATGCGATGCGGTAGATAGTAGAGAGCCTAGAGGGCTTTGGCTCACTAACCCTGTAACTCCACTAGCTTTGTAATAATAATAATAATAATATTATTATTATTTTTATATAAATTTCAGAAATATCGAATGAGCTTAATAATAATAATATGTTGCTCACTGTTTAGTATGTGATAGTTGATACACATACCTAGATAACAAGCATCTCCACATCTCTTAAATATTGTATAGTCAAACGCGACCGTTGAAGTATTGTAGAAATGCCGATTTAATAGATTTTTATGCTACTAGATGGGTGGGTTGGTTATAATTATACCTTTTTAGCTAGTTATTAGTTAGTTTAATGATTCAATTGCTAACTGACTATTTAGCTATCACCCATAGTTTCATGTTTGTAAGATCTCTCCCAAATCGTGTTTAGTACGAAAGGAACTTAAAACAAATTTGCAGCACTTGGATTGTAATCTTCTGGGAGAATATGAACACATTCATCAATGTTGCAGAACCGAATAGAATACAAAGAAACAAGTTTTAAGTTCCCAACATAAATCAGCTTACTAGCTCACCATGTCCTTACCCTACTAGTGATTTTGTCAAACATAAGGACGTAGTCACGACTAGATAGCTCTGATGGCCACACGGATGATGGGGCCGGGTGGATCAGTTATTGTTTTGTGTTATTACTATTTAAGGGGAGAACCTCACTACGTTCATTATGAAGAATATATCAGATTATTAATCCCAATCCCTAATCATCTCTCTCAACTCTCATCCCCAATTCTCTTCCTCAAACCATAATTCTCTTCTTCAATCCCTAAATCCCCCAACTTCTCAATCCCTAATTCTTCTTCTATCTATCATATTGGTGTCAGAGCCTAAATGAGCTTGTCACAATTCACTGATTCGGAACGATCACAGATGCTGGAAAAGGTTTGCCAGGCGGAGGCCCGCGTCCGAGCTTGGGAGCACGAGCACACCGCGCTCGAGCAAAGGCTGGCAGCGGCGAGGGAGAGGAGGTCGACCCCGCTGCATCGTGAGGCAGCCACCGCGCGGGCAGCCGAGGGAGGCGCAGCGCCGAGGCTGGAAGGCGAGTCGACAGCCCGAACCGAGGCGGAGGACGTGCGAAGGCTCGGAGAAGCGACGTCAGAGCTATCGCTCCACGCCGTGACAGGTCACTCGTTTCCGGGAACTCTACGGTTCCGTGCACAACTGGAAGGGCGGCTTACGCTTACTCTTGTGGATAGCGGGGCTTCCTTAAACTTTGTTAGTGCGGAATTTGCGAAGACCTTGCAGCACGATGCTAGCCCGATAGCACCAGTGGTGGTCAAGGTGGCCAATGGCGCACCCATGTAGTGCCAGGAGATTTACAATGGGATCAAGTTGGTGATTCAAGGCTTGGAGATCACGACCGACTTGTGTGTGCTACCGCTCAGGGGATTTTATGTGATTCTGGGCATCCCGTGGCTTTGCAGCTTAGGACCGGTTGTCAGTGACTAGAATTTGTTGACGATGCAGTTTAAATGGCGGGACAAGGAATGGGATTTACAAAGATTGACGACCACCATGGGGCCCATCTCCATGAAAGTGTGCGCACGCGAGGGAGACATGGAGCTTGCCATCCTGTGCTGGCCGATCGGCCTGTCGGAGCCTTGAGAGGTGGACGAGGAGCTGCAAGCAGTGTTAGCCCAGTTCCAGGATTTGTTCGAGACACCATCGGTCCTGCCACCCCATCGCAGGTGGACAATCAGATCCAACTGAAGGAAGGAGTTGAAGTTGTTAATGTGCGACCATATAGGTACGGACACTCGCAGAAGACCGAGATCAAGAAGTAGGTTGGGGAAATGCTAGAGACAGGACTGATTCGTCCTAGCAATAGCCCCTTCTTGTCGTCGATCCTATTGGTAAAGAAGAAGGATGATATTTGGCGTTTTTTTATGGATTACCACGCACTAAATGAAGCCACCGTGAAGGATCCATTTCCCATTCCGACTGTGGATGACATGTTAGACGAGTTACATGGATCTAATTACTTCACGAAGTTGGATTTTCAAGCCGGGTACCATCAGATCCGAGTACATGACGAATATGTACACAAGACTGCATTCCGGACTCATAATGGTCACTACGAGTACTTGGTGATGTCGTTCGGGCTGTGCAATGTGCCATCGACGTTTCAGGTTGCCATGAACGACATTTTCAGACCTTTACTACGACGGTATGTCCTGGTCTTCTTTGATGACATATTAGTGTACAACCCGACTAGGGAGGAGCACTTGCGCCACTTGAAGGAAGTGTTTCGGATTCTAAGACAATACCAGTACTATGTCAAGGCGTCCAAATGCTCCTTCGGGGTTCAGGAGGTCGAGTACCTGGGTCACATTGTGACTCCGCACGGAGTGAAGGTCGATCATGCTAAGATACAAGCAATGATGGAGTGGCCGGTCCCGGCTAACGTGACTGAGTTGCGGGGCTTCCTGGGGCTGACCGGGTACTATCGAAAGTTTGTGCAGGGATACGACATGATTGCGAGGCCTCTAACAGATCTGTTGAAGAAGGGAGGATTTGACTGGACGCCTGCAGCAGAGTCGGCCTTCGAGGAGCTTAAGAGGGCGATGTCATCTACCCCGACTTTGGCATTGCCGGACTTGTCTAAGCCCTTTGTGATCAAAGTAGATGCCTCCGGACGCGGAATTGGTGCTGTACTATCCCAGGATCGCCATCCCATAGCTTATATGAGCAAAACATTAGCGTCGACTAAGGAATCTCGGTCTACATATAAGAAGGAGATGCAGGCTATCATCACATCAATCCAAACCTTGAGACCGTATTTTTTGGGGCAGAGGTTTCACATTTATACTGATCATCAAAGCTTTAAGCATTTGCTGGGGCAGAAGGTGTCAACTCCAGATCAGCATTACTGGGTGTCCAAGGTGATGGGGTATGACTACACGATTCACTAAAGACCGGGTCCCATTAATGTGGTGGCCGATGGGCTCTCTCGCAGTCGTAGTGGTGAGATGCTGGCGGCCATATCTGGACCTGTTCCTCAGTTTTGGGATGAGTTGCGATCCCTTGTTAAGACCGATCCATACCTGCAGGAGTGTCGTGACACGGCGATGAGCGAGACGCCTGGCCGGTACGTGTTTCGGCATGGGCTGGTGAACTTCAAGGGTCGCGTGGTGCTACCCACGGGGTCCTCACTAGTGAAGACGGTTCTAGCGGAATTCCATGACTCACCGTTTTTGGGTCACTCAGGCACGGAACGGACTCTGCGAAGAGTTAAGGCCCATTTTTATTGCACGTATATCGCAGACAGTGAAAGATTATGTGGATTCTTGTGATACCTGCCAACGAGTGAAGGCTCGAACAGCGCTGCAGATGAGTTCGGCTAATCATCCGGAGACTGATGGACAGATGTAGGTGATAAATCGGCACCTAGAGCAGTACATGTGCTGCTTCGCACCCCAGCAATCGCGAAGTTGGCTGGGTATGCTGTCATGGCCGAGCTGTGGTACAATACCATGTACCATCGAGCCATCAAGATGACCCCGTTTGAAGCGCTATATGGCCGCCCACCACCGTCTTTGGTGCGCTAAAGGAGTGGGGCTAGTGTCGTCAATGCGGTCGACCGTTGGTTGGCTCCCGTGGCGAGGTTCTGCAGCAGCTTAAGCTCAATTTGGCAGCCGCCAACAATCGGATGAAACAGACGGCGGATTCCAGCTGACGGGAGGAGGAATTTGCTGTTGGTGATTTGGTACTGCTCCGGTTGTATCCCTATCGCTAGGCCTCTGTATTTTGGCGTGCTTACTAGAAGCTTGCAGCTCGCTTCTTTGGCCCTTATGAGATCGTGCAGAAGGTTAATCCAGTGGCGTATCGGCTACAGTTACCGCCAGATTCTCGCATTCACCTGACATTTCATTTGTCGTTGTTGCGACGTTACCGCGGACCGGCTGATCGTGCAGAGACGACCGCCCCACCGGTGAGTGCTGATGGAGACCTCGAGTTGACTCCCCTACAGGTATTGGAGATGCGTTGGAAGCACAAGGGTGACCGACCAATGGAGGAAAGCCTGGTGTTGTGGAAGCACCTCATGCCGGAGGACGCCTCATGGGAGGATACATCTACCTTGAGGTAGCGTTACCCTTCCTTTGACATTGAGGGCAATGTCGGTTCCCAAGAGGGGAGGGATGATGGACACAGATGATGGGGCCGGGTCGGGTTAAGGCCGAGTGTGGGCCGGGTGGATCGGTTATTGTTTTGTGTTATTACTATTTAAGGGGGAGAACCTCACTACGTTCATTATGAAGAATATATCAGATTATTAATCCCAATCCCTAATCCTCTCTCTCTCTCAAATCTCATCCCCAATTCTCTTCCTCAAACCTAATTCTCTTATTCAATCCCTAAATCCCCCAACTTCTCAATCCCTAATTCTTCTTCTATCTATCAAGCTTGCCAGCTATTAGGGGAAGCCCAAGATGAATAACGAACAACTCTCCTTCATGGAAACCATTAGCATTAAGAGCAATAACACGAAAATTAATACCAGTTCCTCCAAGAATACACAACACATTTCCTTGGACTACTCTTGAGCCCTTAAAGAAGGTACAAGTGATCTGGGATACACCTAACACATTGAAGATAGAATAAAGAACTTTAAGTGAAGATGAGTAAATCATTTGCAAAACAAATATGGTCGACCCAATTTGCTTGCATTGCAGATGATAAGAGAGCCGGATTTTTTATTGATATTATGAAAAGGTAGAGAAAAGGGATCCTCTTGCCTCAATCATTTTTCAGCGGGAAAAACCCACATAGCCTACCATTTATATTGACACTAAAGAAAGCCGTTGAAATTTGAAACACACTCATGAATCCAGTGCACAAACGTATCAGAGAAGCCCATAGCTTTCAAGACATAGAAAAGAAAATCATAACTTACGGAATTGAAAGCATTCATCAAGTCCACTTCCACATTATAATGTGAAGAAATGCCTTTAAAGTGATATTTATGAACCATTTCTTTGGTCATTAATATGTTCTCATGAGTACTTCCACCTGCAATAAAAGTCAATTAATTTCTATTGCTAATAGATGGTAATACGTTTTGCAGCCTGGATGCTAATAGCTTGGAAATAATTTTGTTCCATGTCATATATCCTAAATTATAATTAATCCAGATAGTTTTACTCATAATTTCTTTCTAATGGTCAATAGATGAAGTTTTGAAGTTGGACCAACCAAGTTTAAAACATACTTAAAAGATACAAGCAATTCGTAGATAATCATTGCATAAATTTACATGATTTCTTTTTCATTGTTGTGCAATTGGAAATTGTAGTAATTTTGATATTGGTGGGGATTGAGGATTCAATATATGGAGAACATGGATACGACATTACAATGTAAATGGAGTTGGCGATTTGCCATTGAAAGGGAGGTATGGTGGAGAAAACTTATTGTAATCAAGTATCCTAATACTAAGTCTCTGTAGCAAGACATGTATGGTTCGAGAAGTGATGGATGTTTGTTATGGAAGAGCATCATCCTGGAAGCTCAGACATTCTGGAAGTTTACACATATCAATTTGGAAAGTGGTGCATGGGTCTCATTTTTGTTTGATTGTTGAATCCCTGGCGTTATCCGTGCAAAAGCATTTCCTAGAGTTGTTGTAGATATTGTTCACTACGATCGATGGATCTCTGACATTCAGGAGGTTAGTAATGATGGAGTTGAATTGGGAATTCCTTTGTTATATTCATTAACGGGAGGGGCAGAGAGGGAAATGAATGAGTTGTTAAATTTACTTTATCAAATACCGAAATCCTTTGTTTATAAGGTCCTACTTGAATTCTTTGGGGGCCAAACCCTCCTGCCGAGTTTTCTATGAATTCTCCTTAAATATGCCTTCTGCGTAACTGCTTTGCTAGATATCCCTATTTTCTGTTTAAGTTGATATGTCAACATAATGTGCCCTTGGAGATTTGCAGATTCATGTGGTTCTTGCCTCTACCACAATAAGATCCTACCACAAGACAACCTTGAGAAAAGGATGGTTGTTAGCTAATAGGCGTTATATGTGCATGAACAGTGAGGAGAGCACTGGTCATCTATTCATTCGATATCCATTTTCATGTGAGGTATGGAGGAATGTGTGTTTGACTTTGTAGGGATATAGTTCTCTTCAATATATGATAATACTATAATTACACATGTTTTCCCCAACATTTCCTGATTGTTTGGCTTGGCATTTGATTGCTTTGTGGCCCATTTTATGCTAGGTAGTGCTTGTTGGTGATATTTCAGGTCCTAATACGTGAATGGAGGCTTAGGAGCACGTCTAGGTGCAACTGGAGAGCACGGGATTCGGAGGACAAAGAAGCAAAATTCATGGTCTGGGGAGTCAAACACACGAACGTGGTTATTGAGCAGAGATATTCCCCAGTTTGGTGTCCTCATTCCACGACCGGGGATTCCAAGACTCTGATCATGGAAATTCCTCAAGGACCACTAAGTGCCACACACCATTTTGGAATTCCAAGGCCTGGAACCCAATTCCACGATCGTGGATTCTGACCATTGATTTCATCATTGAAACTACTTAGCTGAAACTCGGGATTTTTGCTAGTTATCCGGTTTTCCTAGTTTTGAAACAATAAGATAGAGCCCTAGAGAGAGAAAGTGACGAAGAACAACCTTGGGAAGAGATTGGAGACATGTAAGGACATTGGAGCTTGATCTTTCACCCTCGGAGTGTCGATTTCTAACCTGGAGCATAATCTCATCCTTTACATGATGTTTTCTCCTTCAAACCTTGTGTATTTTCTTCTCATCTGTGTATTCTCTTCAAGCCTCGTGTATGTTAAGAATGATTGTATGAACCCGATTTCGTGGATGATTGACTTTGATATATTCAATTGAGGCATTATTGAATTGTATGAGTCCTGATCAAATTTCTGTGATTCATGCTTTAACATATAATGATAGTCTACATCTAGGTTAAAAGAAAATTCTTAATTGGAAGTAGTGAATCGATTACTTTAGTCGAGAAATTGATTCACTGCTCTGTACTAGAATTGAAAACCAGCAGTTGAAGTTTGGTGTGTTAGACTTAGTGCTAAATTTATCAATGAGACCCAAAACAATTATTTTTCTTTAGGCTTAGTCAGCAGATATAAAAGATTTTATACTTTTAGACTTTTTCCAACCATTATATTTTCGTGTTGCATGGATGATTCAATTCACATAACCATGATCATTGTTCTTGTTTATCGTAGTTTTTTTTCTTCTTCTTTTCATCCTCTTTTGTTTCATTTTCTATGGTCTCAGGTTAATTATTAATTAGATTGGCCATCATATAAATTATTGTGCATTCCTCTATTCTTGTTGGAGATCAGCAGCTCTCATCCATATGGTTACTCCAACTATCATCACTATACCCATTAAAACCTCCAACTATCAAGAGCTGCAACAATCAACCACCAACACGATTTACAATCATCTGCAACATTGAGAGTAGCTCCATCACTTCCTTAGAACCACCATTCCCACCATTTATGTATATATAATGTTTATTATAGTTTCCATATCTCTCCAGCTTTCCTAGTTGTTCTTACTTCTGTACTGTATAAGTAGAGTAGGAAACCTCAACTATTATTCATATCATCAATAACATATCAAACACATTCCCCAAATTCATTATGGCACTAGAAATTGATTTTGAATCCAGTAAGGGAAGGATAGAGAAAAACAAAAGGAAGAAACGAATCACTTTGATGACACTTTATTTATAGTGTTTGTCACTTTCATTATTGATACATTTTCCTCTTTTATCAATGTATCTTTAGTTATTTCAAGTAAAATCACAACTATTTGATCAATGAAATTTGGAATACCTAGGCAATGCTCATATATTATTTGATAACTTCTTGGTATACTTTTGATCGTTTTGAAGGTACAAAGAAGCCTAAGGAAAATTAGATCAAGCATTGAAAAACTCTGGAGGGCCAGCCATAAAACAAAGTTTAAGGAGTTTTCGTGAGAAATAAGTGATCCAATAACGGGGAAGTCAACTACAAGTTGCAACATTATATCAAGAAGTGCCCATAGGAGGAATAATCGTTCCAATCTAAATAAAGAATGAGCTCAACCCAAATCATCAGGAACTAAAGTCCATGGGCAAGGAAGCCCAAGCCACGAAGAAACAGAGCGGCGGGTCCAACCGTCGCCTTCATCTTTCCTTTTGACATAGTTTCCTAAGTCTAGTAGGTTTAGGAGCTCTTTCCTAGCCGTTTTAGGTTGTTTTAGTCCGGATTCTCCCCTATAAATAGAGGGTATGACTCTATAGAGTAAGGATGTACAAACACATAAATTCTATAACACTCTACACAAGTGCTTAGCCTAGTTGAAGTAGTGGGTCTAAAGCTAAAGAGATGTTGTCATCACCAATGGTGGTACCTTCCTTCTCCTATATGTAGCTAGTCGAAATTGATTGTATCAGGATGTGATTTGTTTATTGTTATGTGAATGAATGTTATGATTTCATCTTATGCTTGTGTTTTATCTATGAGATTTTTTATGCCTATGATTATGTATGAATTCTTCTTGTATTCGATGCTTATGATGGTAATTCATGTTTTTATAATATGAATGCTCTTGTATCATCAATGCTTATGATTCTATTGTATGCTATTATATGCATTTTGCTTAGTATTACCTAGGTTGTCAAGAAATTTGCATCTAGAGATACCCCGTTGATGCTACTCGAATATAGGAGGCTTGATCAACCATCTATGCTTTGAGTAGTATAAAATTTTGATTGTTAGGTCATCGATGCTATATAATATAGTTATGGTTCATAGGTTTATACTTGTATTACACGATCAAGTTTTTGGCTATGTTATTAGAGATTTCTAATCATATATAAAAGCATCTAACCATCTTATGTCTAGTATTGAGTCTTTTTTGTTTTCTAGGTTTTCGTATGAGTCAAGTAGCTATTATAAGAAAATTAAAAAAAATCAAAAGATAGTGGAAGAGATACTTCGAGAAGGAGAATTATCGAGTTCACCCATCTTGAAGAATAAGGAGGAAACATCTAGCTCAGGAAAAGAAGAGCCCTCAAACCCCACCAATTTTGAGCTACCCTTGGAAGAGGAGGACAACATAGACGAAGACAACTTCGATTCAGAGTAGAAAGGAGCATCTTCAACTTCTTCAACACCAACGATGGCTGGAGAAGAAGGACAAAGACAAGTGGTCGTTCCAGCAACTCTCTACGAGTATTCAAGGCTAAGAACGTCCAACATAACCTCAACTCCTCAAGCATTGATGCGCCACCAACGACCATAGAGATTAGAACTCAAATCATCCAGATGGTGCAACAAGCATGAATATTTGGAGGCAGGAATGTCGATGATGCGGTGCAACACTTGAAGACATTCTTAGAGATCTTCCATTCCATACCATGAGATGATGCTACCAAAGATGGAATTTGACTATAGTTTTTCCCATTCTCACTTGGAGGAGGAGCAAAGCAGAGGCTCGAGTATCATCCACCAGGAACCTTCACCACATGGGAGACCTTATCACAAGCATTCATTGAGGAGTACTTTCCACCATGGAAGACAGAAGAGCTTAAAGACGATATTACTCGATTTCAACAGAAGGAGAGACTTTCTATGATGTTCAGAGGAGATTCTAGGAGTATATCAAATCATGCTCCATCATGGATTTACACCAGAGCATATTGCAAAGTACTTGTCCAAAGACCTTGATCAAGACACCACAATGATGGTAAACCAGTCGGCTTTTGTGGATTTCACAAAAATGATGGGAGTACAATGTAAGGAGCATTTCGCCACATTAGCAAGGAAATCAAAGAACTTGCCCAAGCGTCAATCGATGATCAAACCATTAAAAGTTGCCCAAGGAAGGGAGGATGATGTTGCCACCCTATGTGCATACTTGAAAGAGATTACCCAGAAACTAAAGAAGACTTCAATGGAGCCAACGAATGGACCGCCCTTATTCATTTGTGAAACATGTGGAGAAGAAGGTCATGAAGGATTCGAGTGTGGCCATGAAGGCCAAGGACATGATGATGTTAATTATATAAATCTAAGGATATCAACCCAGGCTTCAACTAGGTAGCTATGCTCCTTATCAAAGATTCAACCAACCTCGCATACCACATGGTCAATGGCCTCCTCCAAAAGGGAAAAATCATGAGGATTACCCCAACATCACCTCTACCAATGCACCTTATGTTCATGAAGCACAATGACAAAAGAAACCAAGTCCACCTGGATTTGACAATCTAACTCAATAAAAGGGTCAAGGAGAAGGTATCTCCAATCCGCAACCCACCAGATTCGAGAACCTAGAGGCAACAATAATAGGATTTCAAACAAGCTACAGGAATATCGAAAGACATCTTGCACTCCTAATCGATGGTCAACCTCAAAAGCTTAAAAGTAACCTCCTGTGCAACATAAAAAAAATCCAAAGAAGAAGAAGAAGAAGTTAAGTTCATATCGACCAGGATGGGAGCAGCCAAAAGTTTCTCGAGAATGAAAAAGGAAGAAGAGAAGAAGGAACCTAACTATCCGTCCCCCTTCAAGATATGATGGAAGCTTTTCGAGAAGTTGTAGTGCCAATATTGGAGTAGATGATTTGAATGGAACATCTCAAAGGAAAGCTGGAGATCTTCATGGAAGAAGATGGCACAGTCAAAGAAAAGGAAATCACTATCAAGAAAAACCCTTGGGGTTATGAAGAATTCATCCTAGTCAATGAAGTGAAGAAAGATCCTACGCACATCATTATCACATGTCTCATGGATGACCATCACATGGAAAAAAGGTCTAGCTGACCTTGGCTCGAGTTTCAACATACTAACATTGCATAAATATGATGAAATGGGACTAAACCACATGGAGTTTGCCAACGTAGATATCGTGCTAACCAACAACACACCCTGTAAAGCTCTTGGGATTGTTTGAAGCCTAAGAACCCAAGTGGGTCTGTTCATTTTCTTCCCAGACTGCCTCATGATCGACATGGAGATAAGCACAGAGTATGCAACCCTCTTTGGAAGGCCATTCCTTGCCACTTTTGTATCAAGAATGGACGTTGTCAATCAAGAAGTAACCTTACATGTGGGTAAGCTTCTATACAAGGTAGAAAGGTGAATCAAGAGAGGTGATGAACATGAAAAGTATCCATGGACAAATTCGGACAATGAAGTCAAATTTTGATTTGACTCTCACCTTGAGAATCTAAAAAAAAATAATAGTCGATCACCATGATTTAGATCCAAAGTATGAAGAGGAGTTGAATAAGGTTCCATCAATTCCCTATCTCAAAGAAGCTCAGATGACATTGAGGATAGCCAGTATAAGGGAAAAGACGATGCTTAAAAGGATTGAGGAACTGGAATATGAGGCAAAAAGGAGTATCAGGAGTTCATTTAATCAACATCAACCCAATGGATTCAACTACAATCATATCTTTTCAAGGGGATGGGAAGATGAAGATGAAGTGACATTTGATCAAAATATCAACTAAAATGGAATCTAGCTGAGCCTAGCTCAAAAGCATAAAAGAGTGCGTTCCATGGGAGGCAACCCATGTTTGGCATCAAACTTAATCACGTTAACTAAAAGTGCTACCGTGGAGACAGCTCGGATTTCTCTTTCTTTAGTTAATTTTCATTTCAAAGTTTGTATTTTGGCTTAACATTTTGAGTTACTCATTGGGGGAAAACATTGTATCCTTTGGTGCAAAATTTCAATCTTATGACGAGATATAAGACGTGAAAATAGTATGAAACCAATTTGTGTACTAACGAGGTAAGTGTTCTAACGCAAAAATGTTGGTATCTGAAGTAGAACGCAAATGGAAGCCACGATGATCCCTACCGCCGCATCACCGCCGCCCCCCCTTCCCCTTTAAAGGCCAAATTTGGGCCATCCACACCCCAATCACCTTCATTTTTCACTTTTCCCTCTTTCTAGCTAAAAATCCTCCCCCTTCTCTCTAAGTTTCAAATTTTCTCCCAAAAACCTAAACTTCCAATCACCAAATCCACCTCCAAAACTCATAATTTTCACATAAAATTCGGGATAAAACATACCATAACTTACTAAAGAGATCCCAATCAAAGAAATTTACAAAAGCTCGCTAGAGGAGCGATGTCGGCCATACCTGCCCTACCGACATTCTTCTTCGTTTTCTCATTTTTCTTCTATTTTCTTCAAGTTTCTTCAATCCAAGTAAGTACCCATGATCTTTAGCGACGTCTTTTGCAATTTTCGGCCTCTATTATGTTCAATCGATGCTTATTAATGAAAAGTGATTGCTTATATTATTAGAAATAAGATTGCATGGTGCTTATAATAATTTTTCATGAATTTATGCTTGGATGGATCGATGAAATTTACCAAAGGTAATTCCAAAAGTTCAAAATTTTAGCATAACACAGTTTCACATTGAGCTTAAAATGATAAAAAGCTATGCAACATTTTCGAAATACTAGTAGGAGTTATTATTTTGAAACTACAATGGGAGTAGGACATTGTTAGTTTCAAGTTCATTACTATGTTGTATCAAATGCATGTCCTTTTACTTGTGCCAACTTGTTGACCTTTGCCAAATCTTATAACTTGAAGCTTTTTTATGGTTAATAAAAAATGCATTGTAGCCCGGGGAGGTGCAACTCGCATCCTCCCTCTCAAAAATTTCACTTGTTTGTTACAATTTACGATCTATACCAGAAAACAATTACAAAACCATTATTACTATACTATATCTCCAAGAACCTTCTGCCCTCTCAACTGGAACGGGATTTGGCTGCTGGCAAATATAGAGAATTCCTTCAACACTTTCAGTGCTACTTGGGATGTGGAAGCTGCCACAGAGTTACCATATATACTCATGCATCGCTCCTTCCAAATCATGTTGATACCCATTATCCAAAGAACCCTCCCAACTGTTGTTTTATTAGTAGGGAGACTCCAACTGTTCTCTCCCCATGAGAGCTGAGCTTGCCAATACGAAAATCCAGGGTAGAAACATACACCCTGCAATAGCCTTCTCAACACTGCACTACTAAATACCCCCTAGACAGAAAACACATCCAACATCACATCTAATACCTCAACTTTCCAACTTTTTCTTTGTTCTGACTCTATCCAGTATTATCAACCAAAGCAACACACAATGCTTTGGAAATATAGGTTTGCTCAAAATAACATATGACCATGACACAACAGGACTAGGAACTCGAATAGAGGCCCATACCTGCTGGACTGAGTATCGGACAAGAATAGAGCCATCCCATGCCAATCACGCTCCTTCTCCAGTTATATGTTGTTGTGCCAAGCTTCTGCATTTTAGAATCTTCTTCTCGACCCAAGTACTAACAGTGCTAGCTGGAATAGCCCAAATACTCCTTCCTTTAACCCTATATTTCTTCATCCATGCCACCCATAGAGATCCTGCTTTAGCTAACAAGTTCCCCAAATGTCTAATCACACACGCCCTGTTTCATGTTTTAAAATCTCGGATACCCAAGCCTCCCTTCTTCCTTAATAAAGCAACCTTGGACCATGCAACTGGAGCTTTCTTTCTCTTATTTCCATCCACACCCTACAAGTATTTATTACAAGCATCCTCAATCAGTTTGAGCAACTTTAAAGGAAGCAGAAAAATAGACATCCAATACTGGAATACACTAATAATAAATGAATCTATCAATTGCAACTTCCTTGCATAACTCAAAGCCCTATCTTGCCAAGTCTGTATCTGCTTAGTGATCTTATCAACAAGGCAATCACAATCAAAAGATGACAGTTTTCCAGATAGGAGTGGCACACCCAAATAACTGACAGGTAACTCGCCGAGAGGGAACCCAAACTGATCAGATAGCACTTGTTTTTCTTCTTGAGATAGCCCAACACATAATAATTGACCCTTCTGAGGGTTAGATTTGAGCCCCGAGATTGAATAGAACTGAGAGAGCAACTATTGTATCCCATCAAGTGCTTTAGGTGATCCATTAGAAAAAACTAGAAGATCATCCGCAAAGCAAAGATGTGTGATTTCCAAACTCTTACAACGAGGGTGAAAAAGAATCTGACTACTTTGAACAACCCTATTGAGAAGACATGAAAACACTTCCATAGCTATTGTAAAGAGATAGGGGGATAATGGATCCCCCTATCTCAACCCTTTACCTGCAGGGAATTCGCCACATAACCCCCCATTGAATGAAACACTGAGCATAAGAGATTGTACATAGGACTCAAACAACCTAACAAAGTTGTTTGGCATACCCATTGCTCTCATAAACTTAAATAGAAACTGCCCATCAACCGAATTAGATGATTTCATAAGATCTATCTTAAGAGCACACCTAGGGGAGATTCTGCTCATATGATAGTCCTTCACTAGCTCAGTAGCCATTAATATATTATGACTAATTAAGCGACCTTTCGCAAAAGCAGATTGACTTCTACTAATAAAGAGTGGCAGGACCAAAGACAATCGATTAGACAGAAGCTTAGAAATACCATATAGATCACATTGCAATAGGATATAGGTTGAAAATATTTCATCCGCTCTACAACAGGAGCTTAGGGATAAGAGAAATAATTGTCAAATTTACCTGTCGAGGCATATCTCCAGTTTTGAAGAACTCCAATACAGTGTTCTCCACCTCAGTCCCCACAACCTCCCAGTCCAACTTAAAAAATTCAGCAATATATCCATCTAGCCGTGGTGCTTTATCATTACTCATACTGAAGAAGACCTTTTTAATTTCATCCCTAGTGATTGGAGTAAGCAACATTTCAGCATCTAAAACAGTCAACTTTGTACACGGTAGTTCTTCAAAGAACGCACTTGGGAACTACTGAACGGATGTGTCTGCATTTCCTAGTATCCCTTTATAGAAATTCACTGTGACCTTTCTCATTGTTTTCACATCTGTTACTGTCTCCCCATTATCATTTACTCCCCAATTCAGCCTTCATTATATCATAAAAGGGTAGTATTTAGCTTTAAGCATCCTAGCCACCAGAGTTCATGTATTCTGAATTAAGTGATAGACTTGTCTCCCCACCAGTGCTATATTTAAACCATGTAGGTCTTTGAATCTCATTCCCCCTTCATACTTAGGGCGACAAAGCTTATCCAATGGATCCTTCTCTCCTCCTTCTTTCTTCCCCACCCGAAAGTTGCTATCATACTCTGTATTTCCTGTATAACTCCCATTGGTATTAAGAAGACTGACATGGCATAAAGTGTTTGTGCTTGTGCTACTACCATAATCAACACTTCCTTAGCAGCTATTATTAACATTTCCCCTTCCACAATTTGATTTTATTTCTTACACGATCAATAAGTTGAGCAAAGACTACCTTCTTAGCTCTGCCAATTATTTATCGTGACACATCACCGTCCTCATTCCCATTATATCAACCATCTATATTTTATCAATTTCATTAACATTAGCACTGAAGGATACTTTTGATTTACTCAGATTTACCTGTTGTCCCGAAGCCCTCTCATAGGTTTCTAGGATATCTCGTTTTGTTTCTCACATTTCTCTTTTGTTCTCGAAAAAGAAAATGTTTTCATTAGCAAAAAATAAGTGGGAGATCATAGGACCATTGCTGCTGACTTTGATTCCTTTCAATCTGCCTTCCTCTACAACCTTCTTAGTCAGAGCAGACAACCCTTCTGCGCAAAGTAGGAATATGTATGGGGAGATGAGATCTCCTTGCCTCGGTCCTCTTGAGGGTATTACAATTTGTGTCTAGTGACCGTTGACCAGAGCTGAATAGCTCATTGTCATCATACACTACATAATTACTTTTTCCCTTCTTATAATTCCTTCAAGAAAATTTCACTCCACTCTACCGTAGGCTTTGGATATACCCAATTTAGCAGCTACATAGCCCTTCTTCCCTTCTTTCCTATTCTTCATCGCGTGAAAACACAAAAATGCCACCATAATATTATATATAATGTTTCTCCCAGGTGCAAAAGTACTTTGTGTCTCTGTAATCATCTCATCCAGAACCTTCTTATCCATGTTGGCTAAAACCTTGGACAAAATTTTGTATAAGACCTTGCCTAAAGAAATCGGTCTAAACTCTGTAGGAGAACTTGGCTTCTTTTGTCTTAGGTATGAGCGCTAGTAGTGTATGGTTGAGAGTAGGGGGGGTACTATGCCTGTGAGCAGCATTCTTTGAAGTTCTAGACAAATAGTATCCCCTACAATCGCCTAATTCCTTTGAAAAATTAACGCAAGCATCCCATCCGACCCTGGGGCTTTTGTTAGAGCCATCATTTTCAGTGTCTCCCAAATTTCCACCCCCAAAAAAAGGTTCCATCAGCATCTCATTCATTTGGGTTGTAACCTTAGGTTCAACTACTGCTAACACCTCTGTAATATCTGTTGTAACACCAGACTTGTACAATGATCTTCAGTATTGGGTTAGGAATTCCATTACCTCCTCCTGACCTTTGAATTCCATACCATCTTCTCCTCTTAGCTCTTTAATGGTATTTCTTTGTCGTCTATTTGTGGCTTTCCTGTGGAAAAAGCTTGTATTTTTGTCTCTTACTTGAAGCCAATCCGTTCTAGATCTCCGCCTCCACTTCAGTTCTTCTTGTTGTTGTACTTCATTTAGTTCATGTTCTAAAACACGCCTCTGGAGAAGCACTGCCTTGTTTTTCTTCTATCTAGAGATCCTTGCTAATTCCCTCTATATCTTCCTCTTTCTAGCTTTTACACTTCCAAAGGTTTCTTGCTCCAGCTCAATAGAGCTTTCTCGCAATCATGTATCCTATCCTCCAAAGGTTTATTTGGGTCTTTCTTCCAAACTTCTTCTATTAAGGGTGAGCACTCCTCATGAGTTTGCCAATAAGACTTGAATTTAAAGTGCCATCCCCATCGTATTCCTTCTTTCGTTAAGTTGAGTTTAATCTTACGAACAAGGGCTTGGTCTAGTGGTAATACCACTGACCTAGAACCCGAAGGTCACAGGTTTGAATCCCTTTAGTAGTACCTTAATAATAAAAATGAAACCTATGTCACCCTTAGAAAAAAAGTTGAGTTCAATCTTGATTGGAAAATGTTCTGAAACCCACCTATCAAGATGGTAAAATCTAGCTTCTAGGAATCGTTCCTCCACTCCGAGTTTGCCACTTCTCTGTCTAATCTTTGTTCCAAAAAGGTCCCATATACCCTTGCATTATCCCAGGTGAACATATTATCATAATATCCCAAATATTCTAATTGACACTCATCCAAAGTCGCTTGAAACGCTTTCATATTTTGCATGTCTGATGGATTAGTGCCATTCTTCTCAACATAATTTAGGACTTGATTGAAATCCCCACATAGGATCCAATGCATTTTTTATCGCCCATGTAGCCTGCTTATCAAATCTCAAGTATGTGATTTATTTTCTTGCTCCGACCAACCATAAATCCCCGTCAGTCGCCACCTATTTTTTTGGACCTTCAGTAATCCAGATATAAATGTAATTTTGATCTAGAGACCTAATTGTGACATTCAGTTCTTCTTTCCATTGTACACATTTTATCCTCGTTTTTCTTAGACGTTTGATGCATTTGTAATCCGTGAGGTGTGGTTTTACGCTAGGTTGAACTTTTTTTAGTATGTTTCATATCCTAGCAGATGAAACTGACCCCGGAATCAAAAGTGGGACGAGAAGGAGCGAAAACGATTCAAAGGGTGGAAGCACCTGAGAATCACGGTGGAAGCTAAGTTTTCACGGTCTTATGGACAGTGAAAAGGGCGCCCAAACCGTGAAGCGCTAAAGTTCCAGAACGAGTGGCGCATCTCACTGGAGTCCAACCTGTTCACGGTCGCTAAGACAGTGAACCAAAGCCCCAGACCGTGAAGCGCCAAGAGTCCATAGCTGTTTGAGCATCTCAGTAGATCTTAATAAGTTCACGGTCGCTAAGACCGTGAACTCAAGTTCCAGACTGTGAACACTAAGTGAAACGTTGCGGATTTGCTCGACATTACCGTCCATGAAGGATGTTCACGACCGTGAACAGGGACCGTGAACTGACTTCGACCTAGTGTGAGAAACTTATTCTTCAGCTTTATAAAGAGAGAAACTAATGAACCAAAGAAGAGAAGAGGTTAGGATTTCATCTCCAAGCAAGGTTTTGGGAATTTCTTCCCCAAAGGAGGATCTCTACACCACAAGGAGCAAAGCTAGCATCTCCAAGATGATTTTCCTTCTTCTCCCTTGTATTTTCTCCTTACCTAGCATGGAGTAGTTTCTCTTTTCACTTGGGTGTGTGTAAACCCTAGCTACAATGTTGTGAATGTTTGTATAGATTGAATGATTAGTGTGTGGGTGTGTTTTAATACAAAGTTATGAGGTATTTTCATGAAGATTGATTGTGTTTGTGCATTTCAATGTCTCGTGCTATTTTAACCTAGGTAGAGGGATATCTCCTTTGAGTAGAGGCTTGTAAAAGTTGGATTTTCTTGGGCAATTTTTGTCTCCTACTTAGGTTAAATTAGGGAAAACCTCTTAATTCGTATTAGCACCTAGGGTTGGTTGTAATTTGGCCATCCGAACTCCAATTCGAGGGTGAAATCTAGGAAACCCTTGGTTGATAGGCCAAGAGAGCTACTTTGGTAGCTTTAGGTATGGCAATGGGTCGGGTTGGGTTTTGCCAAACCCAAACCCAACCCCATGGGTTTATCCGTGAAAAAAACCCGGGGTAAAACCCACTGGGTTTGAAAAACTCAAACCCAACCCAACACGCTGGGTATCCACGGGTTTATGGGTACCAATGGATTTTTGTCTTAAAAATTTTACAATAAAAAGTTCCTAGAAAAATAAAAGTAAAATATCAATATCTCAATACAAATTATCCATATATAAAACACCATTCTAGAAAGTTCAAGCAAATCACAAATTAACCATACAAATTGTTCAACACCAATCTAGAAAAATCAAGAAAATTGAAGCAAATCACAAATTGTCTATAAACAACATGATTAATTGAAAGCTTCTTCCTCCTTGTAAATTAACCTTCTTCACTCTCCACTTGATAATATCAACTTCATTCTACACAATTAGAAAGAAAAAGTTAGATATGTCTCCACAAACATAAAGAAGATTAGTTGCTAAGAATACTAAATATACCGTAAAAATTAATTATATGGGTGTGAGTGGGTATCCATGGGCCCCAAACTCAACCCAACCCGGTGAATAGTGAATGGGTTTAAACTTGAACTCTGCCCAAAACCCGTCAACACGGGTTTTACCCGCGTTGACCGGGTTGGGCCCGGTAGGGTACCCGTGGGTTTGGGTTTTGTTGCCATCCCTAGGTAGCTTGAATCGGAATCCCTTGGCCTATTGACCGAGCGAGCGACGTTTGTTAACTAGTTACACTTCCCAACGGTTTACAACCACCTTTACCACGCGTATTCATTCGATCCGACAAGTCATTATTGTTAGCTAGGGTGAGCAACACTCAGGTGAAGTCTTCTCAATTAGTATCCAATTCATTTACTTTTCCAAACATTTTAGTTATAGATCGTTATTTTCACCAACCACCAAACAACGGCATAGTCAGAAAACTCAAGAGCAACGATGATTACCTTCTTCCGTTCAGTCATTATTATTAGCTAGGGGGAGCAACCACTAGACGAGAATCTCAACCGCACTCTCCGACTCTTGGCTTGTGAGACGGAGCTGGCGGAAGCAAGAAAAAGGATAGAGGAGAGGGGACAACCACAAGTTGGTCCTGAATTTGAAGGAGTTGCGGTCGAGGAAGAATTTGAATCAGAAGAGGAAGAGGAAGGAAGTGAAGCCGAGATGGCGGCTAATCAAGAAGCTCAAGCGGGAGCTGTGGAGCAACCGAGGACCATGGCCTACTACATGGCTCCACGGGCCACAAATATTAAACCTACTATTTTACATTCTCCCGTGGCTGCCAACAATTTCGAGTTTAAGCCCAGCCTCGTCACAATGATCCAAGAGAATGTGCAATTCCATGGACTTAGAGATGAGTCTCCGAGGGAGCATGTTCAGAGGTTTATCGAGATTGCGGGAAGTTCGAAGATAAATGGGGTGCGTGAAGATGCTTTGAATTTGAGGTTATTCCCCTACTCTTTTGCAGAGAATGCGCTCAGGTGGCTCAGCAATAGACCACCCCTCTCGATAACCTCATGGGACGACTTTCTCAACAAGTTCATGACCCGATATTGCCCACCTTCCAAGTTGGCAGAGTGGCACAAGAAGATCACCAATTTCGAACAAGAGGAGGATGAGATGTTGAGGGATGCATGGGAGAGGTATTCTGACTTTTTCCTCCAATGCCCACATCATGAATTTGAAGAACAGTTTCAGATTGAGACCTTCTATGGTGGTCTCCTCCAAGATGAAAATATCCTCATTGACTCTCTATGTCAAGGGAAATTGATGAACATGACTCCACCCTAGGTGACTCAAATCCTTGAAGATATGGCGACAAAAGGGTACGATTGGGGCTTGACAAGAAGTGGTAGAAGGGATACCGAGAGAGGAGTACGTTCAGTGGAAGCAAGTCCTCCGATTGCCGCTAATATTGACCGTTTGATTGATGCTCTCCTTGAAGATAAGAAGCTGTTGATAGCGTGTGGTTGGTGTTCGAGTACCGACCATGCGATTTTGGAGTGCCAATTGATGAACGAAGCAAGCATCCCTGAGGAACAAGTGAGCTTCATCGCTAGTGCTAGAAACAAAAATCCCTATAGCAACACTTATAACCTGGGGTGGCGGAACCATCCAAACTTCGCTTGGTTTTCCCCAAGTAATCCAAGACCCCCCGGTTTCCAAGGACCGACGGGGAATTATCAATCAAGGCCTCCCTTTATTCAACAAAGGCCACAGTTTCAAGGCACGAACTTCCAACAACCGTTCCAAGTGTTAGGTGGCCAAGGGTTCCAACAACAACAACAACCTGACAAGTTCTCAAAGCTTGAAGACCTAGTCACCACCTTTGTGAGTACAAGATCCGAAAAGTTCGAGAAGATTGAGAAATTCATGGATGTAGCAACTACCAAGTTTTCTTCGGTTGAGGTGGGACTAAGAAGTCACCAATCGAGCCTCCCAAACTTGGAGTCCAAAATCGGCAATCTTGTCAGGATCCTCGTCGAGGGACCGAGGGGAGCTCTTCCCTCCCAAACTATTGTCAACCCCAAAGATCAAATGTCAGGTTAAATGCTATTCAGTTGAGAATCGGGAAGGTGACCCCCCGAAGTTGTTGCTAAGGAAGTAACCAAAGAAGAGAAGACGCCTCCAACAACCAAGAAGGCTCGGGAAGGGAGGAAGAAGAGACTAAGAAGGGACGGCCGATGCCACCAAAAGTGGTTGAGTATAAGCCTACTCTTCTGACATGCTAAAACACAACACCAAACTGCGACCAAGTGTAATCGCAGTCCCGAAATGCAGTAACAGGCAAGCTCTAATTGTCAACCCGGGGTCTAGATCTACTGCCTACTCCGTGTATATCTGTTATCTAGCAAACTAAGTTGAGTGATTGTGATTTTAACTAAAAGCAGTAGGAAAGCAGGAAATGGTTCGATTTTCTAAAGCAAAGGAAGAGTCACTCGAGAATGAGTCCCCCTACCTCCTTAGTTAGGTCACAGTTGTAATTACCCTGGGTTGATTAAGTGTTGATTAAACTGCGGAAGATCCGACAGTAGCTTAGAATCTCTTAAGCTGACCAAGCCCTCTCAGTCCAACTACCCGGCATACGACTAGTCTTCACCGGGATAGAAAGCTGAGGCTATGAACGCAAAACTCCACTACTGGAATTGGATTCCAGTACAAAGCAGTAAATCGATTAACTCTCGTATAATCAATCTACCACTACCATTGATGAAGCTCTAACAACCTAATCAGAATCTATCTATCTTAGGTTGCAGCAGAAATCAAGAAAAGATGATCATACTTCAATTGACTCAATGAATCATGCATCAATTGATTATAATCAATCAGTATAACAATCCCAAGTCATTACAATCAAGATCCCTAATACATGGAACTAGGGTTCTTCATACCCAAGTGAGAGAAAGTTCTACTCTATAGAGAGAAAGAGAGAGAGAGAGAGGAAAACAGTCATCAGAGTAGTCATACTCATACAGATGAGGAAAATCTGCTCTGGGATGATGATCTTCACTCCTATGATGATCTCCAAGCTCGATTGATGAAACCCAGCTCCAAAATCACCTCTAGGATGTGTTCTTCGCACTTTCTCTCTCTAAGGCTCTGTTCTTGCTCCAAAAAGTCGATTCTCTCTCTTTTGGCTCGAAATTGGGTTAAAACCCAAAATTCCCCAACCACACGGCCAGGCCACACGGCCGTGTGGCTTTCAGTCTGCCCGTGTGGATGTCAAAACGTGGCATTACGATTAGTGGGTTTTCAGGCATGCTGCACGGCCTGGGACACACGACTGTGTGGATTTCCAGGCTGGACGTGTGAGCTCCCTGGACTTTCCACACGGCCACAAGGGGTCCCCTACACGGCCAGTGTGGCTTGCCCGTGCAAAATGGTGCCACACGGCCAAGTCACACGGCTGTGTGGGATTTTAGGCGTGCCCGTGTGGCTTCCTCAGCTTCTCGCCAAACGTCCAATCTTCGTCCAATCGACCCGAACTCATTCCCAAACCTTCATTCACGTACTAGGACCTGAAATATAAAAAACAAGAACAACCTAGCGTGAAATGGGCCTAAAACACGGGAAATAAGACTCAAACGGTACAAGAATGGTGGACAAAAACATGTGTATATATCAAGTCATCATCTTCCTTTCCCAATGAGGGTTCATAAGGATTGATTGGATACGGAGTGTGCGAAGTTCATGGATATGTTGAAGAAACTCAACCTTACCATGCCCTTCTTGGAGGCGATGGCACATATGTCGCAGTATGCAAAATACTTCAAAGGGATCCTCACAAAGAAGCACAAGCTAGATGACCTTGCCACCGTCATTTTGGGCGAGGGCTGCTCGGCCATCATCTAAAACAAGCTACCCCAAAAGCAATTGAACCTAGGTATTTTTACTATCCCTATATGCATTGGAACTCATCAAATAGAAAACTCCTTGTCGGACTTAGCAGCAAGCATAAATGTGATGCCTTACAAGCTTTTTAGAAAGTTGAATTTGGGAGAACTGAAGACTACAAGGCATAGTGTCACATTGGCCGATCACTTCGTCATTAGTCCTAGGGGTATTGTGGAAGACGTGCTAGTAAGAGTTAGCATATTCTTCTATCCGACAGGCTTTGTGATCCTTGATATTAGCGAGGACTCAAATATGCCGCTCATACTTGGACGTCCTTTCCTTGCCACCGCCAAGGCGTTGATTGATGTGAATGATGGTACTTTAATATTAAGAGACCAAGAGGAGAGAAATACCTTTTCGGTTGGCACTAAAAGTAAGATGGATGGTGTTAAGTGGATTCGAGTGGTGTGGTTGCTAGTGGTGGTGAGACATTCAAGGAGAACCCCACTATTACTTGTGTTCCTTGTGGTGATGTGAAATAGGAAATTGAGTAGGGTATCCAACCCGAAGGAAAGAAGAAGAAAGCATGGAGAGAAACGTTGAATTGCGCTTATGCCTAAAAGAAGGATAAGGGTAAAGTGAAGGCAGTTGGCCAAGAGGAACACCCTTTGGAGCTTAAGTTGGGAGGGACAAACCTCGCCCCGAGATCATGGCAGATCCACTCTCGGAGGCTTCCTGCTCTTAAGCATGATAGATCCGCAACGTTAAGCTAGAGATGTTAACTTAGCGCTTGTTGGGAGGCAACCCAACATCAGTTTATTTTCTTTTCCTTATTTTTTCTTTTTGTGATTGAGTGAAGAGTTCAAGTGGATGAATGGTTATCACCGTGGCAACATGTTGTGTCTGATTGATTGGATTTTGAGTGTGTTTGAATTAGGGGGACGGTTGATTAGGTAGATTTTTGAAATTTTGGAAATGCTATGTTTTCACTTAGTTCACAGTTTTAGCCTCATTATCAAGGTCTTAGAGATTGTGATAATCGGGTGGAGACCGTGAACAAGGATACTTCCAGCAACTTTTGAACGCATCATTTTGCCCGAGATCACGGTCTAAGAGTTATGTTCACGGTCTTAGCGACCGTGAACAGAAGCCTCCGTCCGTGAACCTCGAGATCGGGCTATATAAGGGCGTGAACGCTTCTTCTTCACTTCACGCAGCCCCCCTCGCCAGAATTCTCTGAAGATCGTCGAAAAACCGCACACTCATGCTATTTTTGTCGATTTTGACGACTTCCGGTCACCCAATTCAATCCAAGCACAGACCCATTATTCCCATTCCCCAGAGCACCTTCGCTGAAGTTTTGAGGCGATTTGGTTAGAATTTTTCCGGGGGGGGCAATTTTCGGTGAGGCCGGGCTGTTTTCTAGCCGATTTTTGACACCCTTGCTCTCTCCTGACCTTCCTTTTTTACCCTACTTGCACTTCTCAACGGTTTACAACCGCCTTTACCACACCTATGCTTTGAATCCAACAGGTCATTATTGTTAGCTAGGGGGAGCAACACTCAGGTGAAGCCTTCTCAATTAGTGTCCAATCCATTTACTTTTCCAAACGTTTTAGTTATAGATTGTTGTTTTCACCAAAAACCAATTGCTAGATAATGTTTCAAACAATAGAAGTAGGGGAATATGGTTCGGCCCGGGTTGACATTTAAACATAATTGCCCAATATTGCACCCAGTTAAGGTTTATACTTGGACCTTAATTGGGATTTTATTGTGGTATTCGGGACGAGTCAGTCTGTAGGGCCTGTTTAGGCTTTTGTGAGTTCTGTTTTTCTGCTACTTCCTCAGGAGGTGGCATTTCATGATCCGAGTTTGATCCAATGCTTTCCATATCAAACTTTTTCCTCAGTAGTGCCCATATCTCAGCATCCTCTTTCTTTTTTGTGTGTGACAGCCAATTGCAATGACCTGGCGCTCCAGTTCTCAAATCCATCACAAAATGATCACGCTCTAGACCATATGGTTTAGGACAACGTATCTTTGGGTGCCCAATTCCCCCTCACGAGTACAGAACATTGGGAGCTTCCCATACTTGACCAGGTATTCCACCAATCTTCCTCCTATATTGAGCTTTATTTTCTTTTTCAGAGGGTTTTTGATGGAGACGCTTACTCTCATTTGCATATAAGTGTCCCACATTGTACCAGAATTATCATCAAACCACACTAGGGAACCAAATCTGTTGGCTATTTTATCTGCTATCTTCTGAGTTTTGAGTTCCACTGGAAACTCTTTGATTTGAATCCAGATATCGATCATATGTAATGCTTCACGGGTAGGTTTCTTGATAAGTAATCTTGCCATAAAAACCATGATATTGTTTTCATAGTGCCATGGTCCTCCATAACAAACCTTGTTCCTATCATCCATGTCAAGAAACTGAAACGCAAATAGCATATCTACCAAATCTGTAATTTGAAAACCCTTCTTTAGATTTCGCGCTTTAGCCAACGCTATTTTCATTGATTTAACATTCGGTTGTTTTTTAGCTACCAGGCGCTCAATCAAACTCAGCTAACAAAATGCTTCCATTCTGACTACATCCACATTGTTATCTTTTACCTCCAGGGGAGCATCATCCTCGTCTGCCATAGTGATTTTGTCCAGTTCTACCTCTAGACTCTCAGGTGTACTATGCAGTTCCAGGGGTTCCATCTCATATCACCCTTTTTCTTTCGTAATTTTCATCTTTTCCGCCATCGTTGTACTCAATCTCACCGTATTTCCAAGGTATCGCGTAGCAAAGAAAAAACTTTTAGGGTTTCTTTACAAGATATAATTATTAGGCAGTTTTGTGATTCTTGACACTCAGGATGTGTAAAGCATGGCAACAAAGAATCCCTTTCACCTCAAACTTCTTGCATGGATAACAAACTCCATTGTTCTGTTCATGAAAATGAACTTTCCGAACTTTATTGTGCCCCTCTTCTTTCACCTAATAAGTAGATACTAATTCTTTAGTATTGACTTCTCCCCAAATCATAACAAGGCTAGAGATAAATTCTTTTTGAAACACCATATACATAGTTCTGGTATAGACTTTTGTAGCATGCTCCCACACTTAACCAATGAATTTGGAGTACCTTGTTTGCATCGAAAGTCCTCTTGTAGGCTCCCTTGATAGCATACATGTAACTAAATAATAAAACTGAATAGTGAACTCGGTCAGATATGTTGACTTCCCTTAAATGCTATTCAAAAATTATTTTTGCTTTCACTTCTTTGAGATGACTTGATACCATCAGAGAAGAAGTTATGACCAAAGACAATACTCCACTTCGAGCGAATATGATACATGCCATTAAGCCAACTATGACCAGAAAGATTATATATCTCAATCATCTTATCCCACATTTCTTGAAATTCCATCTCCGATTCACAGCATGTACAACACTTATTCCACATTGCTTGAAACTTTGAATCCCCATTCAGATCCCCTAGATGTGAAGGTGCATTTTTTTAGGGTGTGCTATAAGCATAGACGATGCTTTGTGAGTTTGAACACTTCTCTAATTGCTTTTGCCATAGCAACATCTTGGTCTGTAAAGATAGTCGCATGCTCTCTATTGTCCATTGACTCTAGAAAGTACAGAAACAACCACTTGAATGAAATAGCAGTCTCATCTAATAAAAATGCACAACCAGACATAACATTGCCCCAATGATGGTTCACACCAACAAATGGAGCACAAATGAGATTATAATTGTTGGTGCGGTAGGTAGTGTCAAATACCATCACGTCTCCAAAAGCATCATAGTCAATTATTGATCTTCCATCACACCATAAAAAGTTGGTCAACCGATTCTTTTGGTCAACTTGTACTGCATAAAAGAACAATGGGTCTTCTGGTTTCTTCTTTTTCAAATAATTCATCAAACTTTGATCATCCCTTGCTTCAGCTTTCACCATCTTTTGTCTATGCACATGATTAGAACAATCTTTCTATAAAACCCCAACATTTTCATCTCCTCCATGTTCTGTGGAAATATATGAATAAACGTCTTTTGAATTGAGTCCTGCATTCTTCATTGTGTCAATTACACCTACCTTGTCTTTTGAAATCTTACAACTAGATTTCAACAAATGCCTCTTTGATGGTGAAGCAAGATCATGGTTATATCTGGGCTTGAAGTTATTCAATTTCCACACATCATTCTCAATGTTGAATTGGATAAAAGCTTTGCACCTAGTTCGTGTTTCCAACTTACTGAATTTTTTCATTTCAAGGGGATTTTCATCATTAGTCATTTCTTCCTTGGAACATAAAAACTAACGTTGACTAATTTTTCTAGTTTTACCATAATACCTCTATCTACCTTGTCGCACACTGAAACCAAGTCGTAAAGCATAGGTATTGTAGAGAGTATAAGCTTCATCTTCATTAGATACCGTTTTTCCATACAAATTATCATCTTTCCCATCCGCCACCTGATTAGGAAATAGTGCAGTGTCATTAATCATAGACATAATATCCATGATATCATTGCAAACAGTGAATTATGATTCTTCTCTCCTTAAGCTAATGTCAAATGAAAAACGGTGTTATCAAAGAATGTCCAATTCTAAGTTAGTGATGAAAATGTAAAAAAAACAACGTGAATGCATTCATTCTTGAAAAAATAAAGTGACTATTTTGAGTGACAGAGCCATGCATATTTATGAAAGCAATATGACAAATAGAGGGGAAAATACAAATGATGCTTGCATGGGAAAAGTACACTTGCCATAATTTAATACTTAAAAATTAAAATGAATTTCATGTAACATCTTCTCTTTTTAACCAAATATATAAAACTGTTGTTCTGGAGCATAGTAAAATTTCTTGAAAATCAAAACAAGGAAAACAAAAAAAAGCTGAATCATTTATTATAATTCAAATGCAAAACCCTAAACAGTTGGGGAACTCCAATCCATAAATCATAAAATACAAATTCTGAATCTCTAGTTTATACTCATAATCATAAAATGAAATAACCTAACAGCTCCAGCTACGCCTTCTTACTGTGATGCTTCCTGGCAGTGTTGCGAAAACCGAATCGGACATCAATCCGGATTAACAAGAGGTTCAAGGTTTATCGGATAATCTTTGATTAACGGGGATTAAAAACCGGTAACAACCTGGTGCTTTGCTCTAGATCAAAAGAAAGACCAACATATCAAGAATTGAAAAAGGTAAAAAAAAAATGAAAAAAATACGTTGTCGTAGGATATTAGAGACCATTTCTTATATTTCCATTGTCTTTATTTTTTATTTTTTAATTATTATGTAAATGAAATAGGCGACAGTTTTTTCCCCTAGAGCGCCCGCAATTATGCATCCGGGACCGGACTTGAGCTTGGATCCTGGCTTTTTCGGTCTGGCCCGGTTTTCAAAACACAGCTTCCTAGAACATCTTCATTAATGATGTTGTTGCTCGTTTGGCACAATCTCCTCTCGAGCTACTTCCCCTCTAACCCTTCCTCTACCTTATAGTGAGAAGGAGTCAGTCTACGCCGTTACTAAAACCTCAGAGCACTTAAGGTTTTCCCCTTAAATGTTCGCCTTACAGACTTGTGGAAGTCGTTTGTACTTCCACCTTTTAACATTAACACTTAAACATGTGGGAGTTGTTATTACTCGCCACCTCAAAAATCAAACATTACAATAAACTTAAACATCTGCATTTACTTTGCGGGAGTTGTTCTTACTCCCTTCCTTTAACATTATCCTTTAAAAGAATTGCGGGAGTTAGCATTTCTCTCCACCCTTAATCTCAAAACTAGAAACTCCTTAAACTATTACCCTCGTGTTTGTATCCCCGTCCTATGTCATAACCTCCTAGGACACACGTTTCGATTCGCCGTCCAGTAACCTCCTAGACAATGACTCGAATTTCGTTTCGTCATCCGGTATCATGCCCGATCAACTACTGCGTACCGTATCAACGTCCAGTAGTGATCCAACGACCCGAGGGTTTCCCTTCCTTACTAACACTCACTCATCATATACACTTCACATACATATCAACTTCACCTTCATTAGGCGGTGAAATACCTAAAAACTACACATCATATCACATGCCCTCACCTTCATTAGGCGGTGAGGTACCTCAAAGTCCTGTCCTCACCTTCAATATGTAGTGGGTTACCTCAACATATAACCATAGGCCTCATACATTATCAATTCTCCTAGTTCAAGTGTCTAGGAATGAAATCCTCAAACATGCATCTCAAGTAATTATAACTCGTAACTGAAAGTTGAAATCATAAAGTTTAAACTTAAAAACTCGGCGTAGAGTTTACCCTCTTTACACTCACCTTATTGATGAAGTGGACTAACTTGACCTTGACTTCAATTTGTCCAAATCAATATCCTGACCTTCATTCCATTCGTTTGCCACTGCACGTAACACTCTCCACATTACTGTACGTTTCATATATGACGAATCCATTCCCATGCACTAACCTTCATGCACTCAAGCCAAAGTTAGACCAATCTCCCTATATAAATCCCATGTTCCAACTAATTAGCTAACTCGTACTTCGCGAATGTGAAGCAAAGCCAGGCACTAGGCGCCCAATCCAATTTTAACGAACCCACCATTTTCTCCTATCAGCCCAATTCTATAATTAAGTGGACTAAGGTAATTTTACTTACCTTTGGCTCGAATCCCTACCTCTAGTAACCTTCAGAGGAATGCATACCATTGTACTCCTCCCTTTCTCACCGCAAGTAATCTGTCGTCGCCGCTTCCTCCTGTCATACTTCTGGTCCAAACAAAATTCCATAGAAATCCAGCCACCCATCTTTGTGTGTTGCCATCTGAACAACGCCTCCGATCCGCCCGAGAACCAATTCATGTTCCAATTAGATCATGACCCAATCGTCTACAGCTCGAGCTTGATCCGCCCAATCCCTTGGAGTTGGCTGCCGCTGGGAAGAAAGTGGGTCTTTGGGGGATTTTTTTTTTTTTGACCAAGTGGGTTAATTAGCTGCTACTTAAATGGCGTGTGCATGGGAGACCCATCGTTTCACGAATTTCATAATTACGGGTGAGTTTAATCCATAACTCATTTAACGTCCATAACATCCTTGTTATATGTCGAAACTCGACACCATTTGAACCGAGAGTTCACATTTTGAGTCCTCATCGCTATTACGGTGGAATTTGACGAATTTCACCAATGGCAAACTATTTATTTCTCCCACCGTTGGAAAATTTTCATCCCCGAAATTGAACTTGGATGAAACTGCTTTGGTCTGGATGTAACACTTCAGGAACCCAAAGGCTTGGGGGAGTTGTGAATGGAACAGTTACGACGGAGGAGAAAATCTGGAAATAGACCAGTAACCGCTACAAGATCGACAATGGCGGGGAAAAAGACAGAAACAAAAGAGAAGAAGATGACAAACATGAGGGCCACAATTGTGCACCGAAAACTTGTATTCGTGATTGTGACCAACGATATATAGTTTTGCGGTGAAGTGGAGCTTCACAATAGCCGATGCAAGCTATGTTAGATGTATGATGGTTTGTCACCGGTGAATTTTATCAGCTACAGGGAACTCGGCGAGGAACATCGACAAATGCTCGACGGCAACGAAGAACCCTTTTCAGCTTTAGTCGAAACTTGTTTTTCTCGTAGGGTTTGTAATTGAGTTCTTTAATTTCCGTGAGAGTGTTTATTTAGTTATTTTTTAATTAACAATAAGAGTCACCAATTAATACCTATAATAAATTGATTCATTAAAAAAAATGACCGATTCTCCTGCAAAAGCACCTCTACGCAGAAAAATGAGTTTGCTTTTCTAATTTTGATGCCCATTAATTACTATACACATGGCGGGGTTGGATTGGTGCACCACATCATCTAACTATCTGACCTACCTAGTGCAGGGAAAAGTTAATCTGCTAACTTGAAAATTCGTTAGCAGATACTAACTGATATCTAAAATACATGAATTAGTATCCAACTACTAAAGTATCTAGAGAGCGCATACTAGTATTCAAAGTTTGTTAACTGATATCCACCATGAATCAACTATTATCCCAAATTCACAAACTAATATCTAGACAACATAGAATAATATCCATACAACACATAATTAGTATCCAGATAACACATAAGAATATCTAAATAACACATAAGAGTATCCATATTGAATACTAGTTGATTGATTGTGGATATTAGTTTGTATCTGCTATTGGGATACTAGTTTGTCATGTTTTGAATACTAGTATGTGTTATCTAGATACTTAACAGACTTTGATATTAGTTCATGCATTTTGGATATTAGTTAGTATATACTAATAAATTTCAAGTTAGCAGAATAACTAGGTTGGTGCAGCCGGCTTACCTAAATTCTCCTCCCAATTATGTGTGGATAATGTTTATTATAGTTTCCATTCTATCTTTCGTGTGTATATAATTAATCACATCACCTTTATGAAAAAAATAATTTTGATGTATGAATCGAATGATCAAATTATAATTTTGTGGTCATCGGAATTTGAAGGACCAAATATTTGGGATTTTCTAGTAAAAAGCAAGAAAGGTTGATTTAAATTCCCCCGAAAATTCCGACCAAAAAAAAATCGCAATAATCATTGATACGTTTTTCTCTCTCTTTCTTTTCTCTCTCTTTCTCCGACGATCTAGGGTTCGCGTTTGGTTCTGGATGGTGGCCTCGCCGTCGGGCTCGTCGCCGACTGGCGAGGGTGTCACTTGGGCGCAGCTTTTCGAGGTAGCCCCTGAGAATAGGCTCCATTTCCATCCTCCTGAGAAGGTGAAGGATGGGTTCAGAATTCCGAAGGAGGTGAAAGAGAAAGGTGCGGAGCGGTGGAAGGATTCGTTGATTGGTCAATTTGTGGGCGGTCGCCCTGAGATCCCTGCTCTTCAGACATGGGCGAACAGGTTATGGGGGAGAGACGGTCTGGTGAGGGTTTCTCGTTTTGGTCCAAAGCTCATCGTATTCCAATTCCCATCGGCGGCTTCATGTGACTGGGTATTTCGCTCGGGTCCTTGGCACCATCGGGGGAATCCCATCTTTTTTAGGAAGTGGCATTCTGGTATTCAACCTATCGTTCCGCGGGTGGAGACACTTCCTATCTGGGTGAAAATTTGGGGTCTGCCGTTGGAATATGTTGCGCAGGAAGGTCTGGAATGGGTGACTAGCACAATGGGTAAACCGCTATGGATGGATCAGAAGACTAGAGTGGGTGGTCGGCTAGGGTTCTCTCGTGCCTGTATTGAGTTGAAGGCTGATTTTGGGTTTCCTACCAGTATTAAGTTCTACCCTGATGAGGATCCTTGTTTTGAAGTTGGAATCGAGTATAGTAACTTGCCAAATGTTTGTGCAAAGTGTGGGGTGTTTGGGCACTGCTGTAGTGGAGAGGTATCCGGCCCAGAGAGAGTTTGGAAGCCAAGAAAGGTCATGGTTGATGCTGTCAAGGGGACTCAGGAATTGGCTGTTGAAGAGGTTTTTTGTGATGCTTTGGCTGATGAGGTGCAAGTAGTAGTTGATGAAGCGATTCAGTTGGCTGTCGTGCAAGAAGTGGGCAATACAGTGGTTCAGGACTTCCAGACTGTGGGCACTCCACAGGCTTTGACAGATAAGGGCTCCCCGAGTCCTACTATAGTGAGTCCTTCTTTGAGTTTTGCAGAGGTAGTCAGAGGGTCGCCGAGTGAGGGGAGTCCTGGGGTACCTGCCTCAACTAAACTGAGTGAGTCCACTCCTAAGGGTGGAGGCTCAGGGACTCAGATAGCTCAAGGGAGGGTCTCTGGCATTTCACCTACTCAGGTTGTGCTACCAATTCTGGCTGGGAAAGGTAAGCAGATATGGATTGATGAATCTCAGACTGATTTCCAAGTGGTGAAAAAAGGGGGTAAGGGTGGAAAGGGGAAGAAACGTAAATAATGAAGTTGCTTACCTGGAACACTAGGGGGTTTGTAGCTGATAGTAAATACTTAGATATATGCAGGAAAATAAACAAGTATGATATTAGTATAGTAGCAATATTAGAGCCGAGAATAAGAAGGAAAGAGGAAGCCAAGTTTTTGAATAGGAGGTTTAAAGATTGGAGGAATGAGATCATTTATAACTCAGATAGTTTGGGGAAGATTTGGTTAGCATGGAAAAAGGAGGTCCCTCTGAGGATCTTGCACTCTTCTGATCAATTCATTCATGTTCTGGTGAATGCTACTACACCTTTCTTTGCCACTTTTGTTTATGCTTCAAATGAGGAGAGAGATAGAAGGAAGCTGTTTGATGATTTGAGAAGGATTAAAGTCCTGGGGATGCCATGGATGATTTCTGGAGACTTTAATGTCATTAGGAATCCTTCAGAAACCTCGAATGAAGTGAGTTATACTAATAACATGAAGGATTTTGAGAGTTGGATCCTGGAGTTGGAATTGGAAGATCATCAAGCAATAGGTCCATGGTTTACCTGGCTAAATAAACAGGATGCCCGTCCTATTGCAAAAAAGCTGGATCGAGTATTAGTGAATTTTGACTGGTTGGACAAAATACTGGGAAGCTCTGTTCATTTTCAGAAGCCATGGATATCTGACCACTGTCCTAGTCTGGTTGATACTGAGGCTGCACAGAAATCATTACCAAAACCATTCAAGTTCTTTCGGTTCTGGATAAATCATCCTAGGTTTGATCAACTACTGAAAGAAGCATGGGACTCTAGGGTGTCTGGTTCCCCAATGATTAGAGTGTATAAGAAGTTGAGAATCTTGAAGAAATTGTTAAGGGAGCTAAACAGGGAAGAATTTTCTAAGATCAGAGAGAGGGTTAAGAAGAAGGAATTGGAGCTTGAGGAAGTACAGGGTGTGGCTCTGGCAATTCCTACCAGTGAGAATTTTGAAAAAGAATCAGAGGTGTCAAAAGAGCTGCATATGTTAATTCAGGTAGAGGAGTCATTTTTAAGGCTGAAGTCAAGAGAGCTCTGGCTTAAAAAGGGTGACTCCAATTCCCCATATTTCCACAGGTCACTTAAAATTAGGCAAAGGAGAAACACTATCACTATGTTGAAAGATGAGGATGGAAATAAGGTTACTGATCTTAATAAGATGGGAGAGATTGCAGAGGGTTTTTATAGGAAATTACTGGGTCAGAAAGATGTTGAGGTAAAGGAGGAACCAGATGAGTTTTATACTGAGCTACTAAGAAGGAAAATTATAGGAGATGCAGATCTTTGTGCAAATGTAACTGTAGAAGAGATAAAGGAAGTTGTGTTTGGTATGAATGGTGACAAAAGCCCTGGTCCAGATGGATATTCATTAGCCTTTTTCCAGTATGCTTGGCCTGTTATTGGAGCTGAGGTAACTTCAGCTATGCAGACTTGTTTCCTTGAACGTAAAATGCCTAGGGAAGTGAATGCAACAATCTTGGACTTGATTCCTAAGATTCAAAACCCTGATGAAATGAGATTTTTCAGGCCAATCTCGTGTTGCAATACAATTTATAAAATAATTGCAAAGGTAGTGGCTAATAGGCTCAGAACTCAACTCCCTAATTTGATTAGTTTGAATCAGACTGCTTTTATTCAAGGTAGATCAATAGGGGATAATATACTGCTTGCTCATGAATTGGTTCATAAGTATGCTCAAAAGAATGTTTCCCCTCGTTGTGCATTAAAAATAGACTTGATGAAGGCGTTTGATTCAGTGGACTGGTCTTTCATTTTCAAAGTTTTAAAGCATATGGGGTTCCCTGAGCAGTTCATTGATTGGATTAAAATGTGTGTTAGTACCCCTATGCTTAGTGTGGGACTAAATGGGGGATTGGTAGGTTATTTCTCAGCTAGCAAAGGGTTGAGACAAGGGTGTCCATTGTCACCTTATCTCTTTGTCATTGCCATGGAAATGTTCACATGTATGATTGACAAAGAAGCTCAGAAAGGGCATTTTCCTTTCCATCCTATGTGCAAGAAGGTGGGTTTGACCCATCTTTGTTTTGCTGATGACTTGCTAGTTTTCTCGGATGGTTCAAATTATGGTTTTCAGAGGTTGAATGAGATTTTATCTCGATTTAGGGTGCTATCTGGCCTGAAAGTGAATCATAGTAAATGTGAACTGTTTTTTGGGGGAATGTCTGGCTCTGAACAGAAGATAAGGGCTGACAGATATGGTTTTGCTCTAGGAAGATTCCCTGTGAGGGATCTGGGGGTCCCCTTGTCTTCAGGGAAACTCACAGTATCAGCTTGCAAACCTCTTATTGATAAGATAGTAGCTCGTATAGTAGCTGGAAATCCAGATTCCTTTCATATGCTGGTAGAGCTGAATTGGTCAGTTCAGTTCTGTACAATCTCCATCAATACTGGATGGCTGTTTTCCTCCTCCCTAAAGCAGTGATAAAGGAAGTGGAAAGTATATGTAGTAATTTTCTTTGGGGGGTGGGTCAGAATGGTAGGGTAAAAGCAAAAATAGGGTGGAAGAACCTTACCTTTTCAAAGAAGGAGGGGGGATTAGGGCTAAGGGATCTTACTACTTGGAATACTGCATGTATCACAAGGCATATATGGCTCCTCCTAATGAAGCATGGTTCTTTATGGGTGGCTTGGATTTGCTTGTACAAGCTGAAAGGCCAGGATTTATGGGAGTATGGTGGTATTTCTGGCTCATGGAACTGGAAGAGAATCCTGAAAGTGAGGCACAAGGTGCGAGGTCATTTTCATCAGCAGGGCCAACAGGTTTTTTGGGATCAGGAAAGAATGGAAAAATTCTCTATAAAGCAAATTTGGAATACTCTGAGACCTAGAAGGCAGGAAGTGGATTGGTTTAATCTGCTATGGCAGGGGAGTTCAATATCTAGAAACAGATTCATAACATGGCTTATTCTAAGCAAAGCAGTTTCAACAAAGGAGAAGATGGCAAAATGGGGTTATTCAGGTAGCCTGGGATGTGTTTTTTGTAATTGTCAGCTTGAAACAATTGACCATTTGTTTGCTGAATGTGGGTTATACAGGAGCCTGAAGGGTGAGCTGTATGGTAGCAGGTCTGTTGTCTCTTCTTCTTTGAGTAGCGAGATTTGCTGGGTGAAACAGAAATTTGGTTCTAAATCTGTTGATTCTCAAGCTGGGAAGGCTTTGTGGCAGAGCCTTGTAAGTTTGATTTGGCGAGAGAGGTGTAGTAGAGTTTTTACAGGAGTGTGCAGGGATAGAGCAGTTTTGTGCAAGATTGTTAGAGAGGAGGTAGTCGTGCTTTTTGGTAGTCAAGTCTTTGATTCATTTGTATAGAATTTTATGAATTTGATCAATCCTAACTAGCAAGGATGTTGCTAGTACTCCTTTTTTGATGGAATGAGAACAACCCGATTCATAAAAAAAAACATCGCCCGAAAATTAAATTAGAAACTCGTGTCGTTCTGGCTTCTGCCTTGCCCAGTTGCCCTTTTCCCTTTTCCTCCAGTGGTCCAAGATAGGGTCAGTAACCACTATCAGTAACCACACGGGAGTCGTAGGATTGGGAATGGAGCAATCGTGTGGCTGGGCTGGATGTGGGGTGGGGAGGGGCATTTTTGTCCGTTTTTGTATTTTTAATTTTTATTATTCATTCCGCATTTCAATGGCTGACTTTTCGATGAAAGAGAGACAATGCATTTTCTCTGCAACTCAACTTTCTTCCTTCTCTCTTCTTTTCTTTCAATCTCTTTCCAAATCCTTTCTCTTTCTCTATTCCTTCTCTCTTACTTTTTCTTTCACAATCTCCTTTTCAAATTTAGATCTGCTCTCTTCCTTCTTCATTTTTTTTCTCTAGCAATCGACGAATAAAAATTGTAGCCACTCTCTTTCTTTGCATTTCTTCTCTTCATCAACTCGTTGGCCTCAATTCCGATCTTTCTCATTTTTTTGGCATTTTGGTGTTCTTGATTGAGGAAGAGGAAATGAGAGGCATCAGAAGACGATTTTTTCTCTCCCTCCTTCTGTTTTTTTTCCTTTTAGATAATATATATTGATATTATGACACTATACCATATGGTATTGGGTGGTAACAAAATATATATTGATATTACCACACTATACCCTATGGTAATGTATGGTATTGCGTGGTAACGAAATATACATTGATATTACCACTCTATACCATATGGTATTGTGTGGTAACGAAATATATATTGATATTACCACACTATACCATATGGTATTGGGTGGTAACGAAATATATATTGATATTACCACACTATACCATATGGTATTGGGTGGTAACAAAATATATATTGATATTACCACACTATACCCTATGGTAATGTATGGTATTGCGTGATAACGAAATATATATTGATATTACCACTCTATACCATATGGTATTGTGTGATATTACCACACTATACCATATGGTATTGGGTGGTAACGAAATATATATTGTTATTACCACACTATACCATATGGTATTGGGTGGTAACGAAATATATATTGATATTACCACACTATACCATATGGTATTGGGTGATAACGAAATATATATTGATATTACCACACTATACCATATGGTATAGACTGGTAATAACTGGAAAAAAAAAATTGTGTCAAAAAAAATCAAAGTGGATATCATTTTGAAGAGCATAATTAATCTGATCTAACTGTGCAAAAAAAATTAAATTTCGACTTAAAACGAGTGAGAAATCATCCGTTAAAGATTAAGAGAAGGAAAATTAAAGGTTTTTCGATGAGAGAGAAGGAGGTCCTGATGTGGTCGGTCAAAAGTCAGCGCGTCAGCAATAAATATGGGATAAGTGCATTTTACCTTACTGCCCTTTAGCATTTAATTTAAATAAAAAGTAACTGACACGTGGAGAGAGGAGAGAGGGGTTACTGATGGGTTACTCACCCATTAGTTACTCACCCATTAGTTACTCACCCGATCGGCTCCCCCTTGTTAATAACCAGTTGGTCCCAATAACTCGAGTTAGTCGCTGGAAGATGGCTTGTAGATCAGCGGAGGCATTCTTCGCAGCTTTGACGTTATTCGCCCTCCACCTCCACCATCTCCCTTCCATTCGCCCGAGCTTTCGTTCCCCAAATTCTGCTGAAAACTTGAATCCATCGCTTCTTGCTTCACAAAGCCTCGCAATTCCTGAGCAGCTGGAGACGGAAGCAGCAGAGGATCCTGGTTCCCGTTGCTGGTCGGAGACAGTAACCTCGAGAATATGGCGTCCATGTCGGAGCTCGACGGTCGGAAGTAGCGGAAATCATCAAATCCCCCTCCGGCGCCGCCATTGACGAGATCTTCGAAGAATGAGCTTGGCGCGGAACGAAGACGCGCCAACCCTGAATGATTACTACCCTGATGCTGCTGCTGCTGCTGCTGATGATGATGAAGGTTGTAAGGATTGAGATCCACAGCAAGATCCTGGAAGCTGTTCTTCCTCAGTTCTCCATTTGGGTACTTGAGATTACTGCTGTAAAGAATCCCACTGCTCATGATGGCTTCCTGAACTGGATTGGATTAAGAAGGTGGGGTTGAATGCTGCGCCGTTGACCTCTAAAAAAAGCTTTCCAAACTTTGCCTCTACTTCACGAAGATTGCTTGCTGCTTGGTCCAAAAATGGATAAGAAGGGAGGAAAGAAAAGGAAAGAAGAAAACAGAGCCAAAAAGAAAGGCAGTCGCTTTCTTTCTTCAAAGCAAAGTGCAATTATATCCTTGTGATTTTGCAGTTCGAAAGGCGGGAAGAGAAACAGAGTCTAGCTCAGAAGGAAGCAGAGTGCAGAGAGAGAGAGGAACGTGGGAGTGAGTCATTTGCACTCTGTTTGGCAACCAGGGGGGAGCAAATTTAGAGGAGGGTGCAAATTGAGGGGTAAGTTGTAGGGGGTACAAATTTAAAGAGGGTGCAAATTGAGGAGTAAATGGTTGTTTGGGAGAAAAAGTAGGAGGGTGCAAAGTGTAGTAGAAAAATATATAAAATATTATATTATATTAAAATTTCATTTAATTACTTTTAAAACCTTTTTCTTTTATTTTTTACTTTCCTTCTCTTGCACGATGGCAAGTTCCCTTCTCTCACCGTCATTCACTTTCCTTTCTCTCTCTATGCTTTTTTCTCCGCTCTTTCCCCCTTTCCTTCTTCGTTCTTGTTCCTTCTTTTCTCAAAGTAGAGAAGGCCCAAGGCCCCTCATCTATTCCCAGGATTTTCATACAAGAAAATCATCGTCATTGTTCTGAAAGCAGAGCTCGGTGGCTGGGCAAGTAGGAGATACGAAATCGCCGCCACAGTCCGTTCTTCTTGCCTCGGGTTCAGTGGCTGGGCAGAGGGTGGTGCCGGGAGGAAAAACAGGGGAAGGAGATTGGAATAGTGATGATCGATCTCGAGCGTCGCCGTCGATCTCCCCACAACATCGCCGTCGTTTCTCAGGGCGCGAGATCACAATTAGACAGAGACGGCGACTACTTGGCTGGAGGAAGAAGGATTGTTGCATGTCTTCTTCTTTCGATTTTTTTCTGAAATCGTGGGGAAGATTGATGTTTTAAGTTTTCAGATCTAATGGATCCGGTGGCTTGGATTCTTATCGGAGGTGGAAATCAAAACCGGTGACTAGGGTACTCTTGTTAGAGGTGGCAATCACGACGGCGGATTGAGTTTCTTGCCGGAGGTTTAAATCGGAGGGTCTTTCCGTTGGCTTGAGAAAAAAAATCAGTCTTACGATTTTCTTAACAAAAAAAAAATCAGGAACGACAAATTGATAAAGCTTTCAAGCTTTCTCTCTCCGCTTCCGCCCCAATTTGGGGGGTTAAGCGAAACAGTGATTTTGCACCAGAAATTTCTGCCCCCCTACTGTTCCAAACTTTCCCAAACGCGTGCAAAATCATTGGGAAAGGGATTTACCCCCTAGTTGTTGCACCCCCGTCTACTTCCCCCTCTTCCCAAACAAAGCGTTGAGGAACGAAGGGGAAGGCGATACATATAAACAAGAATGGTGTTTCCAGAGTGGGCACCGAGTTGGGACATAATCACGTGAATGCCATTGGTGATGATGATGACGATGGTGGAAGGTGGGTCCCATGGTTGTGCGGGCAATTGATGACTGGGACAGAGACTTGAGAAGAAGAAGAATGGATTTTGGGAATTGGAGGGCTGGGCTATTTTGTCTTTTGGAGTTAGCGAGATTCGATCCATTACTACTGCTAGTATTATTATTAGCGGCAGCAGCAGCCACAACAGAGGAACCCAAATCAATCGAATCCATGAACGTGGCAGCAGAATCACGCATTTGAGTCCTTAGTAACTATCAAAGTTGTCAAACCGGTTTAGGATGACGACCTGAGCTAACTATTAAATTGAGGGCTAATGATTTGATTACATAAACCTGGTTTGCCCCATATAGTTAAAAACAATATTACTTTATTATTCATACATTTATAAATTATATAAAATCCAAGTAATCTACACCAACACATTTCTTACTAAGGGGTCGTTTGGAAGTTGTGATAGTTTTGTTGAGATTGTCATTATGCATGTATTGTTTACAATGCATAGTTTTTTTTTTTTGTTTTTTTAGCAGAAACAATACATGGATTGTTTCTGTGATGTGACAGAAACTATCACTCATTTTGAGTGACTTTAAAAATATTAAAGCACTTTTAATTTAAGACCCATGCCACGTACTCCTTACTTGCATTTTAAGCGGCCACGTCAGCCTCTCTAATTCCCCGCCACCCAAACTCTAGCATGAACTTTTTCCCGGCTCTTTGCCCTCGATTAACCCCCAATCGAGTCCCGACATATTCCTCATGGCCGGCGCTTCTCTACCCTTACCAATGACACATCACATATGGCCCCTGATTCTGCACCATCAATCCTACCTTGCCGGCGACTTAATCCGCCCTTACTGCCCCGATTTAATCTGTGATGCTTGCTCCTCCGCATCTGTTCCATCCCCTGGACATTTTCCCATTCCTGATAACATATCAGCCACATATTTTCCCCAATCCCCAGCGCTGATTTCACCCTTCCCGCCTTCCCACCAAAATCACAATTCAATTCCTCTTCCTATTACCTTCCCCTGTTCCTCCTGCTCTGTTTCCATCCCACTTAATAGCAATTGATATTATCGGAAGTTGTCATTAACCAAAATCACGTTCCGCCGCAATCTCGCCGCCGCATAATCGAACGCATTCGGCTATTGGGCAGAGCACGGCAAAATTGAATTTTTGAGGATTCATACTACAACCCCTAACCGTACCCTGCCGCATAATTGAATGGGTTCCCTCGCCAACGGCTGGTAACTGGTCAGTCAATGTCAGAGTACGGTAATATTGAAGTTTTGAGGATCCTCTTAATTTGGGTGCATGTTGCATTGTTGCTCCTCTGTTTTAAAGTGCCCTTTTCTGAATCCCCTCTGTTTTTACTTCGTCATACAGACTACAGTAAGCCATGGTTGTCTAACCTCTAAAGCGCATGTTTGACTGTTACATTGCAGGTTTCTTACCATATGGGTGCACAAAACTGTTGCTATGAGGATTCATTCATTGTATTGCTCATATTGGTTTGTTGTTAGATAAATTCTCATGGACTCATTTAACATAGAAAATCTCCCAAGTCAATTTCATTGTGGAGAGTTTTGGTTTAGTTATATCGGAAACAAGTCACCGCATCAAGGAAGACCTCATCATTCATGTTCTTCGTGGCTTAGGACCTGAGTACCGTGAGTTTGCTGCAGCAATTCGGGCTCGGGACTCCATTATTTCTATTGAAGATCTTCATGACAAACTGGTCGAGTTTGAGGCAGATGTGGCTGCTGTTCGTGCTCAATCAGAGGCTGCAGTCACCACTGCCTTCGTGTCACAGCTCGGCTCTCGTCCGTATGCTCGTGGAACTTCATCTCCTCGTTCTCGTGGTTCAGCTCCAGCCACTTCTTCTCAATCAGGAGTTCTAGGTGCTCCACCCTTCCTGCCGCAAGTTTCTCAGCAGCAGTCTTCTCCCCGACGCCCACGTATTGTGTGTCAGTTCTGTGAAAAGGTCGGTCACAGTGCAAAGGACTGCTACCGCATCAAAGGACGTCCCCAGGCACACCATTCCTCTCGAGCTTCTGCATCTTCCTCAGGCTGGCTTATGGACTCCGCTGCGACAAACCACATGACTCCCGATCTGGGCAATCTGTCTATCTACTCCGATTACACTGGTCTGGACGAGGTGCTTGTTGGTGACGGCACAGGTCTCAAAATTTCACATATTGGCTCCTCTTGTCTTACTGGTTCTGATACTCCTTTATCCTTACACGAAGTCTTATGTGTGCCATCCATCAAACAACGGCTTATCTCTATGGCTAAGCTATGTCAGTCTAACCCGGTTTCTGTTGAATTCTTTTCTGATTGTTTTGTCGTGAAGGATCTAAGCACGGGGGCGCAGCTGCTGCGAGGCCAGAATAAGGGCGATGTCTACGAGCTCCCGAGGACAGCATCACCACTTCGATTAGCCCTCTCCTCCGCCAAAACATCTTCCACAACTTGGCATTCCCGCCTTGGCCATCCGCACTCCAAACTGCTTTCTCGTGTGCTCCGCACGAATGCTCTTCCCGTAACTTCTGTTTCCTCCATTTCCTCATGCGAGTCATGTTTAGTCGATAAGAGCCACAAACTGCCATTTTCGGCCTCCAGTTTGAGTAGTTCTCGTCCCTTTGATATTGTTTTTTCTGATGTTTGGGGTCCCTCCCCGGTGTCTTCACATGATGGATTCTCCTATTATTTAATTCTAGTTGATCATTTCACCCGTTATTCATGGTTGTATCCTCTTCGTCGAAAGTCTGATGTTCTCTCTGTTTTTCTTGACTTTCGTCGCATGGTTGAGAACTACTTTAACACTACCATACACTGCCTTTATACTGACGGGGGTGGTGAATTTCGCAAACTCTGTTCCTCTCTCCGTGCGCATGGTATATCTCACTTGCTCACCCCTCCTCACACACCTGAACACAACGGCTTGGCTGAGCGCAAACATCGCCACGTCGTTGAGACCGGTCTTGCCTTACTTCACTCTCCCTCTCTACCATTATCATTCTGGATTTATTCTTTCACCACTGCTGCATATCTAATAAACCGTCTACCCTCCTCGTCGTTAGGTGGCCAAACTCCTTTCTTTTCTCTCTTCAACACAAAACCCAACTATCTCAAACTTCGCACTTTTGGATGCGCTTGCTTTCCCTGGTTGCGTCCTTACAGTCCTCACAAGCTCGCTGCCCGTTCACGCAAATGTATCTTCCTTGGATACTCCACTAAACAAAGCGCGTATAAATGCTTTGATCCCGCCACCTCCCGTATCTTCCTCTCTCGCCATGTCATATTTGACGAAACTCAATTCCCTGGCCTTCATTCCACCCCTAATTTGTTGTCTTCCTCCCCCTTGGATTGGATCGCTGCCACATCTCCATTCCAAAACATTCCTATTTCTTCCATACCCTCCCCACCTACAGACTCTCCCTCGGCCCATTCCACCTTCCCCTTGGCCCAACAGCCCTCCTCACATCCAGACCCAATTCCTACGCATACAACCATCTCCTCTCCTCCTCCCTCCGCTGCTGCCCCTCTTGACTCGTACGCCTCGCCGCCCCGCTCCTCCCCTACTGCGGATCCTTCGCCACCCAACAATCGCCGGGCTGCTCCACCGCCACCAAGAAAGAGGCTGCCACCTACTAATGTTCGTCGTCACCCAATGGCCACGAGATCCCAGAACAATATTTTCAAGCCTAAGCGTCTCTTTTAAACGCAGGCCAAGCTCTCTGCTCTTGCTCTCGAACCCACCTCCGTCGCTGCTGCTCTCTCCAGCCCTGAATGGACAGCCGCTATGCAGGCTGAATTTGCTGCGTTACTTCGCAACGGGACATGGCAGCTTGTGCCTCGTTTACCCCATTACAATGTTGTTGGCTGCAGGTGGATTTTCCGGGTCAAACGCAAGCCCAACGGCTCCATTGATCGATTCAAGGCGCGTCTTGTGGCCAAGGGATTCCACCAACGTGCCGGTGTTGATTTCACTGAGACTTTCAGCCCTGTCCTCAAGCCTGTCACCATCAGGACTGTCTTCAGCATTGCTCTCAATCACTGTTGGCCTATCCACCAATTCGACGTCAATAATGCGTTCCTCCAAGGTTCCCTGACTGACGATGTATATATGGCTCAACCTCCGGGTTTCAAGAATGCCTCTTTTCCTGATCATGTTTGCCGCCTCAACAAAGCCATTTATGGACTCCGTCAAGCTCCGCGTTCTTGGTACAATGAACTCTGCAGCTTCTTGGAGCAAGAGGGGTTCGTCAAGACTCAATCAGATGCATCTCTTTTTGTCTACAATTGTCGTGGCACTCTTCTCTATTTCCTGGTTTACGTCGACGACTTACTCCTCACCGGTAACAATTCGATAGCTCTCTCTCGGTTCCAACAACGCCTGGCTGCTCGGTTTTCCCTCAAAGAATTGGGTCCCGTCAATTACTTCCTCGGCATCGAAGTCTTGCCCATGTCCATTGGCTACTTGCTCTCACAGCATAAATATGTCACTGATATTCTTGAGCGGTTTCAAATGGCCGACGCCAAATCGGTTCCCACTCCACTGGCCTCCTCAACTCGGCTACTCTTATCCGACGGCTCACCCCCTGCTGATTCCAGTACCTATCGCCAAATTGTCGGCTCTCTGCAATATCTTCTATGCACTCGCCCAGACATCGCATTCGCCGTCAACAAACTGTCACAGTTTATGCATGCTCCAACACACACTCATTGGCAGTCCGTTCGCCGGCTTCTTCGTTACCTCAAAGGCACCAGTGATCATGGACTCCTTCTACGTCGTGCTCCCTTGGCTACTCTCACCGCCTTTGCTGATTCCGATTGGGCCGGTGACCCCAATGATCGTACGTCAACCATGGCCTTCCTCATCTACTATGGCGGCAACTTAATCTCCTGGAAATCCAAAAAAACAGCGGACAGTCGCCCGCTCCAGCACCGAAGCGGAGTATCGCGCTCTGGCCCATGCTACTGCCGAACTTGAATGGATTCAAAATCTGCTACTTGAGCTTCACCAACCTGTCTCCACTCCTCCTCTACTACTCTCTGATAATTTTGGTGCCACCTATCTTGCTCAAAACCCTGTGTTCCACTCTCGGATAAAGCATTTAGCTCTGGACTATCATTTTGTTCGACAGTTGGTGCAACAACATCGTCTCCAAGTTCGCCATGTTTACACTCACCAACAGCTCGCCGATCTCTTAACAAAACCCCTCGCTGCAACCAGGTTCCATCTTCTCAAGTCCAAGCTCGGTGTCGTCAGTGCCGCCACCGTCTTGCGGGGGCGTGATAAGGATTAATAATTTCAATTTTGTTTAGCTTTTACTTAGTCAGCTGTAGGCCTTTATTTCTCGGTTCTATTGTCCACGATCTCCCACTTCCCTTTCTGTTGTAACCACTTCAGCTGATTGATTGTATTTAAACTAGTTCTTGCTATCAATAGAAACAAGTCAATCGCAAATCCACGATCTCCCACTTCCCTTTCTGTTGTAACCACTTCAACTGATTGATTGTATTTAAACTAGTTCTTGCTATCAATAGAACCAGTTGCTCCCAATAACTCGAGTTGTTGGGAGAAGGTTCTGCTGGATCTTATATCACAATCTAACACGCCCCCTCAAACGAAAGCCAACCCATGGGTTTGCACAGGCCCACCATACCATGTGCTTGAAAGACAACAGTTAATATTGGGGGTCGTGAAGATTCGAACACATGACCTTTTGGTTCGAGGCTCTGATACCATGTCACAACTGGTTCTTGATATGGTATCAGAGCCTTCTGTGACCGATAGGTCTTGTGTTCGATTCCCGATGACCCCATTTGTTAAGCACATGGTATTTTTGTCTTCAGACCTGTGCAAACTTCAAGCCTTTGTGAGTGGCTTTCGTTTGAGGGGGCGTGTTAGTATTGTGGTATATGATCCATGATTGAACCTCTCCCAACAACTCGAGTTATTGGGAGCAACTGGTTCTTGACATGGTATCAGAGCCTCGAACCAAAAGGTCATGTGTTCGAATCTCCACGACCCCAATATTAACCGTTGTCTTTCAAGCACATGGTATGGTGGGCATGTGCAAACTTCAAGCCCATGAGTTGGCTTTCGTTTGAGGGGGCGTGTTAGAGTGTGATATAATATCCAGCAGAACCTTCTCCCAACAACTCGAGTTATTGGGACCAACTGGTTCTTGACATGGTATCAGAGCCTTCTGTAACCGATAGGTCTTGTGTTCGATTCCCGATGACCCCATTTGTTAAGCACATGGTATTCTTGTCTTCAGACCTGTGCAAACTTCAAGCCTTTGTGAGTGGTTTTCGTTTGAGGGGCGTGTTAGTATTGTGGTATATGATCCATGATTTGAGTTAAAAGAAGAAAGTCCCAAATTCATCCATGGTGGTTTGCTATTCCCGTTTCCTCTCTAAGAAGCCTTGATCCCTAGAATTCACTCTCTACACATCGAGCCCGCCAAATTTAGCCATTCCTTCCTCTCCAGTCCATTTCAGCTGGCTTGCTGCGTGACGGCTCTCCATTGGAGCTTCGGCGCTTGCCCTCTTTTGCTACCGGCCGTTTGCGTGTTCGTGAAAACTGACTCCGGCGGAGGTACATCAGCTAAGGCGTAATTGAATCTAGTGTTGGTTCCTCAACTTGCGAAGCTACTAATTCGGTTGGAAGAATCGCTTCCTTGCTAGGTTTTCTGATTGCGAATTCATTCAGATTATGTAGCGGAAGCAGGATTAGTGGTGAATCTTCGCGTATTTATGAATGCCACGCAGTTTTGAATAAATTATTCTTTCTGCTTGGAAAAATTCGCTGGCTTTTTTAGTTTGTGTCCGCGTCCCCTCAGCTGGACTGTGTTGGGAAGAGCAGCAGGATTAGCGAAGCGTCCGGGAATTTCAGAATTAGGGTGAAGTAGGGGATTGGGAGTCGGGGAAGTGAAGTTGAATCAGTTTTTTTTTTTCTTTTTTCTTTTTTCCATTGGGGTTTCTCTGAAGGAAGCTAGACGAAGAAGAAAGAAGAAAAGGTTGAAACTTTGTAGTGTAGGGTTGTTGTTTTGACTGTTAGCAATGGCCTCTTACAGGCCATTCCCTCCACAGTCGGCTTTTCCTCAACCTCCACCTCCTCCTCCACCGAATCAAGCGCCACCACCTCAGCCACCTCCACCACCGCAGCAACCACCACACAGGCCAAACCAGTACAGTCAAAACTATGCACCTCATATGCCTCCTCCCCCTCCTACATCATTCCCACAGAACTATTCACAACAGCAGAATTTTCCATACCCTCACCCAAGAGCTCAAGCGCCACCTTCCCACCAGCAATACCCGTATCAGCCTCCACCTCCAATGCCAGCAGCACCGCCACCTCCACTTCCTGACTCTTCATATCCTCCTCCACCTCCACCACCAGGGCCAAGTCAACCACAACCGCAACAGCCATCATCTATGTATTACCGACCTTCTCAATTTTCACAGTATAATCAACCGCCAATGCAGTCCATCCCTCCTCCTCCCCCTTCTTCTTCTCCGAGTTCCTCAATGCCACCACCACCACCACCACCACCCAGCTCGCCGCCTCCTCCGCCACCTCCAAAAGAAAGTGGGGTGGAAAGAGAGAGAGGGGGTTCGAGGGACAAGAGAGAGCACAGGAACTTGGAGCATGGGAAATCAAATCAGCAGAAACTTCCAATTCCTCCACCCTCCAAGAAGGCCAACGGGGCAGTAGGAAGGGTAGAGACAGAGGAAGAGAGAAGATTGAGGAAGAAGAGGGAATTCGAGAAGCAAAGACACGAGGATAAACATAGGCAGCAGATGAAAGAGTCACAGAACTCCAATCTGCACAAGAGTCAGATTGCATCTTCTCATAAGGGACATGGTTCTATTATTGGGCAACGGGTTGGGGATAGGAGGGCCACACCTTTATTGACTGCAGAAAGGAATGAGAACAGGTTGAAAAAGCCTACAACATTCTTGTGCAAGCTGAAGTGAGTATTGTTGACCTTGCTTGTCAATTTCATTTGTTTGCTTAAAGCTCAAGGTGTTCCTGTTTGAATGCTGATTCTATTCCATAAAATACATCAACGTTTGTGAGTAAATTTCTTAGTATTCAGCTGTCGATGCAATTTGTGTATTCAACTTTTACTTTTTCGGTAAATTGTCTCTGAAGCTATGAGTAGTTCTATGTTGAGTTTCATTTAATCTCATTTGAAGTTGAGTCTCAAAGTTGGCCAATGTCTTGATGTAGTGTGTCAATAAACAGAGTAAAGGTTTGCTTCTTCCATGTTGCCTTTAGTGATGAATGAAGAAGTAAAAATAAAAATTTGTGCAATCTCTGCATTAAGTGTACACATTTCATTTGTGATTTTATATGTCGAACCCTGAAGAAAATTGATAAGACATATCGTAGTCGATTATTTGTCTAGTGTACCTTCAAGTTACTCAAGGATCATGCATGGGGTTAGATTGCAGAATTTGTGCATTGCTCCCACCTATCTAGATCCAATTTACATATGCATCATTCGCCAAAATAAGGAGAAAAGAGAAAGAAAAACCACTAATTCTTCGTTTCTTTGTTCCGCTAAGCACTTTGATAATAATACAAGGTTGTTGCTTTGGTAAAGTAGGTTATGCAATTTGATTTTGTTCTAGGATATAGCATGCTGTCTTCACTTTTTATTGCCATCTCCAAAGTCAAGTTGTATGAAAAAGAAAATTATGTTGATTATTTCCTATTCCTTTCGTAAACAATGTTTGTATACCTACTAATATAGTTATCCATGTGCTTGTTGAAGATTCCGTAATGAACTTCCAGATCCAAGTGGACAGCCAAAATTTATGAGAATGAAGAAAGATGACGACCGGTATGTGTCTGTACAGCCTCTCTTCATCTTATATTTTTGTTAGCAATTTGAAATCAGTCTAAACTGCATTGATGATGTATTTCTTTAATTTTTGTTTAGTAGTGCATTTGATTTTAATTATCTGAGGTATCTGGGACGTTCATTGCAGACTGACTGATTGGCCATGGAAGTAATTGAGGATATCTTTAATTTCAGAATATAGAAACCTATTCGCCTGATCACTTAGCCAACAATAAGCATCAAAGCCTAATTTGTGCTGCAATTTATGGGACGTTATGACAGCATTATCGGTAACTTTGGACAAATATGCTTGGAGAGGCCTGCAAAAAGGGGCTCAAGTTTGCAACTACACTTTCTTCTTGCTGCTTCATCTCCACAAAGTTATTGTTTGTGTTGTCCTAGAACTAGAAGTCTGTTGAAAGCTTTATAGATTTATCAAACTTCTTGATGTACAATGCTTAATGAAACTAATTTCAGGATAAGGGAATGGTTTGAGAACTGCGATTAACCGTAGTTCTCGATGTACTTTTTAATAAATGCTTGTTAACCATAGTTGTTTGTGATTAACCATTTTTGTGATGATAGAACTGTGAGTTGTCAGCAACAATTTCTGTTCCACACTACATAATCTAGTTACAATTGGATGCAATGCAGGTTTACTAAGTACATGATCACTTCTTTGGAGAAGATGTATAAGCCAAAGCTATATGTCGAGCCAGATCTTGGGATTCCTCTTGACCTCCTTGATCTCAGTGTTTATAAGTATTACTCTAAGCCTTCAAATATTTGTCTCGTGTGTGTGTAATCTATGTGTCAGATCTGATCTTCTGTTGTACTTGTTATACCAGTCCCCCAAGTGTGAGACCACCTCTGGACTTGGAGGATGAGGAATTGTTGCAGGATGATGAGGCACATACCCCCGTGAAAAAAGATGGGATAAAAAGAAAAGAAAGGCCGACTGATAAAGGCGTTTCATGGCTAGTCAAAACACAGTATATATCTGGTTATAGCATGGACTTGAACAAGCAGGTACAGTCTATGCCACAACTCCTTCCTAGATTACCTTGATGCTGTAACATAACCTGTTCTTGTGTCCTGCAGTCTAATACTGACAAGCAAGCAAAGGACCGAGAAAAGAAAGGAGCCCACCTCTTGGATAACCTTAATGATAGGTATGTTCATGTGACCTTATGAGTGTGAATCATTAACTGCACAAGTATTTAGTCTTGTGTTGACGATGAGATATTGATATTAACTTCATTTTTCTTATAATACTTGGACTGCACTTTCAGGGAGAGACAGATCAAAGACATCGAGGCATCATTTGAGGCATGCAAGTTACCACCTGTCCACGCAACCAATAAAAACTTGCATCCTGTGGAGGTTTTGCCACTGTTACCTGATTTTGATCGGTATGGTGCTATCTAATGCTTTATGATTCTTGAATCATTTAATTGCAGCCGGTCTCTTATGTGGTTTTTGGTCAGTCTGATTTGAGAATTTGATGGCCTAACAAACCAGTTTTCGCCATGTTCGGTAGAAGACTGTTTATCAGATGCAATTTAAGTGGAATAATAACCGTTCAAAGAGAAATTATCTACCTTTATCTCTTATCGTCTCGGTCTTGTTTTCGTGCATCTTCTGAAGTGAATATTTCCTGCAGTGATGAGAGTTAAATATCAATAACAAATATGTGTTCTTGAATGCTATAAGCATGAGCTTGTTATGAAGAGGTTCAGTGTTTGTATTTGATGTTTTATAATTGCTTATGGCGAGTTGGGCGTATTGAAGAAGAAAATGAAATGAAGTAGAAATCAGGAAAATTGTATGAAGAAGTATGGAAATGATGTGGATAAGTTATTGTTTTAACAGGGCGTGGTTAACTTACTTCTTTTGTGTTCTCTGTTATTGCACTGGGTTAGGGCATTTTAAGATTCCAATAAACCTGCGACCTGTGATGTTGAACCAGGTATGAAGGTAAATTCACCATGGTGACATTTGACGGTGCTCCTACAGCAGACTCTGAACAATATGGCAAGTTGGATCAGTCTGTTCGAGATGACTGTGAATCACGGGTAAGTTATAGGAAATCTTGATTGCATTCAACATCAGAATAGTATGATGCCCGTCTCAGATTAGGTTTAAAAGTAATTTAGTTTGTGTGTGAGTACAGGCTGTTATGAAGGCCTGTGTGATCTCAGGCCCTGATCCGGCAAATCCAGAGAAGTTCTTGGGCTACATGGTTCCTAATCCTAATGAGGTAGTACTTCTCAATCTAGAGGATGAACCTTCAGCACAATTTGTTTTCAGAATATTAGTTTTTCTATCTATATTTTTGTCCATGTGTGGTGTGTCATTGATATCGCTACTGTTTGTCATCTCAATGCGTTCTCTAATGTTGCAGCTGTCAAAGGATATGTTTGATGAAGACGAGGATATCTCATATTCCTGGATTCGAGAATACAATTGGGATGTAAGTATTGCTCAAATTTATTGAAGGCTAGCAAGTAGATCCTGAGTCTGGTTGATTTATTTTCTCATGGGTTCAACAGGTACGTGGTGACGATGGTGAACCAACAACGTTCGTTGTTTCGTTTGATGAGTCTGAAGCTCGATATCTGGTATCGTCACTGTCCTCAATATCTGTGTATTCGAAAGTGCTATTTATGTATGTGATTGAAGCATCCATCAATATATGTCTCATTGTGGCAGCCACTTCCGTCGAAGATTACATTGAAAAGGAAAAGAGCCATAGAGGGAAGATCCAATGACGAGGTTGAACATTTCCCTGCACCCGGAAGAGTGACTGCCAGGTGGCGCCGTGAAGCAGCTTCAATCGAGCTTAGGGAACCAGGGGTATCGAAAGAAAAAGACCTGTTACTCTCTAAAAATCATCCTCCCAAGTAATATTTCTACATGTTATTTGACTTCCATTCATGCCTTTTCAGGTTAGTAGCATAAAATCAAGAGGTAACAATTCAAAGTCGAGGACGGCACGGTCTGAAGATGAAGAAGAAGACGAATACGATGATGATGACCTCGAAGAGAGACATCATAAGATGTCCCGGAACCAAGATATCAACCAATATAGTGCTGGCGAAGATGAATTTTCTGACGAATAAACAAGTTCTATGGTCGTGGATACAATTTTTTCGATACCAAAAAAGAGGGTGTTGGGTAGAGAAGAAGGATTGTCAGGGGTTGTAAAATAGAAAGTTGCCAGAGGAAGTTGGCTTCTTTTCTGGGTTTCTACTCTGCTCTTTTCGCTGAGAGATGAACGCTTCTCTCACAGAGCTTCTCATTGATATAAATTTTGCACGTTTATATGTAAGGTAACCAATTGTTCTTACGGATCAAGCCCTTGTAACATTACTGCTAGGAAAACTATTTTACAAACTTGACCGAGTAAAATGAATGAATGAACTTCCATTAACGCTTTATGCTTACATCGGCTTCAATTGACTTTGGCTCCAAAGTTCCATAGATATAACAATGTACAGAAAATGACAGTACAATTTTGCTTCGTCCGTTTACAGATTTGTTTACAGATTTAAATGACCGTAGTTTCTTCAGATGTAACACTTCTTCATGCAATAGAAGCCCTGTTTTTCCAACATTCCGAAAAAAGAAAACAGTTAGGGTGTTGGCAATCTTGGTTAGGGAGAACTACAATATGTTTGAAGAACTGACCATGCTTGCCGACATTTGACAGCCTCTTGACGAACGACTCTCTTTGGGTCATCTAGAGCTTTAGACACAGCTTGCAACACCTGGAAGAATTAATGCCGAGTTACTAAATCTTTTCACTAATCTAACCATTTGAGGCCCTTTAAGGCTTTAGCGTGTTATTACTTATTAGGGCCACGGCTCATTTGAAACTAACCTGAATTCTTCTGGGATAAATCTTTGTGTAAGGCAGCTGAGACATAGCAGTGAGACACTGAATTGCAGTCTCCCTAACAAGCTTTAAAAAATGCACCAAAACAACACAAAAAACTGGTTCAGTGATATACCAGTGCTAAGAGAGATTTCATGCCCTAAAAATGTGAAAACAGAAGTACAGTAGACAGATTTCTCATCAAGGACAGCGTATATTACCATCCTGTGAGGATACCCGATGAGCTGAACAAGGCAATTAACGATGATATGAGCATTTTCTATAACCGCTTCTTGTCCTGCATCAACAAATAAAGAAGAGAACTTTAGGCAAAAGGCTTATCACATCTTAAACATGATCCACAATCTATAGGAGCAGAGTGTTTGAAGTGCTTGAGACGGAGGGAGAGAGAGATACCAGTATTATCTGTCAGTATTCCTGATAACACCAGCAAGAGACTGTACAGACCATCTTTCTCAGAAGCATAATTACTCAACATGCTCATGCCATTCACCAGCAGTGAAACTAACTGAAACACCGGTAAATACTGTGAATAGAGCAGGTTCTTGTGACCAGATCAAATTAGAAGTGTAACTGAATATATAATAAAAAACGTACCTTTTTCGCATCGTTCAATATTGCCACGAGAGGAGTTTCAGATATAACATGGCCAAAAGCCCGATAAACCAGGCATCTGAAACAACAAGGAAGGTTGTTAGTCATCATCAAAGTGATATGATAATTTTTGAAACCATAGTACAGTGTAGATACGTGTAATATGCATTTTTTTAAGTTGAAAGAAGAACCGCATGTTACCTGGAGAGTGGTGACTCGGAGTTAACTATCAGAGATTCCAGTAGGGGCATCATGATAGAGAAGAATCTTTGCTTGTAAAGAGGGCGTACCATTGCATGAAACTCACGGTTCAAACAAAGATCTGAATCTCTCACAAGAATTTGAAATGCATCAGCGGCAGATTCTGCCACAGATGGAAAACACTCATTTGCTTCAAGACAGTTATCTGATGAATATTGCTTCAATGGCAAAGAACTTGTCTTGCCATATTCCAGTAAACACTTCAGGAGAAGCATAACTATGTCCTTAACTCTCTCATGGCCACGCATGAGTAGACCTTTCCCTATCCATGCCAGTCCAGTGATGGCATCATCAAAAGAGTCCAAGGAATCTTTGCTAAAAATCATATCTATTGCTTGCTCAAGGGTAAACACCTCTAAAGTCTCTGTTACACTGGACTTCGGATTCAACTTATTAACCATAGAACCATATGCCTGAGCTGCAATAACATTACCCTTGAGGAAGAAAACCCTAAATACATGTGCAATTGATCTCAGATTTGGAACTTCAGCTTGAGGATGAAGTCCTATAACCACTGATGCAAATAATGAGAGGACCAAATCATCCCTGTTGGACAATTTGTCTATTTCTTGAGTCAGTTTGAACTCTTCCAAGGGTATTGGGAAAGAAATTATCGATGAAAATGGACTATAAGCCTTATTAACAATTAAATTCTGGCTTTCCACCCCACAACATGCCACAGCAAGCTTCATCACTTTAATCATTGCATCAAGAAGTTCCTGGTGCCAAAAATTTCAAGTTATCACCTTTTTTCAGAGCTTTAACGAATATTAAACTAAATTGTGAACCTATTGTGGGGCTGGAAAAACAATATTTCAAGAAGAAAAACCAATTGCTTACTTTATTATTTACACAAACAGTGAGAGGCAGGCTCTCTATTGTCTTCCAGATGCTGTCAGCAAATCTTAACAACATTTCCTCAGATCCTTCATTATTCTGCATCCTGAGTTTGAACAGTGCTTAATGTGAAAAGGTGCATTGGGTTCATTATAAATAAATACAAATAAAGACCACATTAAGAATACCCTGGGAAGTATGTACCATGGGATCAGCTCGGTTGAATAACATTCCAAAAGCTGACTCGTAGTCTTGGCCAAAGTTATGTTACCTTCAACCTGTAATAGAAATAAAAGAGTTCAACATCAACAAACTGTTGGCAAGCTGGCAGTTATCTTCTTCATTTCTTAAGATTCGATATAAATGAGTATTTAAAATCCAATGAGGAAAAAGAATGAAGTGGAAGTGGTTTTACTTACGTAAATGGCAATCAGATTGGTAGTTATAACCTCTTCCAGTTTTAGGAGAATCTGTATCATATATTTTAGGCTACTTCTGCCAACATTGGACAAGGCTTCAAGTTTGAGTCTCAGTGGCAAATCAAACTCAGTAGATGACACCAAGTGAGCAAATTTCTCAACAACAACATTAATATATCTCATTTCTTTGTCTACTTCATCAAAATTTTCAATGAATCTGCCGATATCTACAAGCGCTTTCAATGCTAGCCTCCACAAGTATATCTTGTTGAAATCCTCCAGAACAACGGAAACCAATTTCCCCAAAATAACTTCGAAGGTTGAATTTGATATTAGTAAATTGCCTCCAGGCAGTAAAGCAAGCACCTGCAACCCTTTCACTGCATATGAATATCAACTGTAAGATTCAGACAGTAACATGGATTAATAATCAGAAGATAGAATGCAGAAAGCAAAGGTTTTAAGGCATAAGAGCAGGTAACAATCAGATCAGCAAGCAACCGAATGCAAATAGTAAAAGCTAACATAGAGCAGGTAACTTTATTTTACGCGCTTACCTGCAAGACATAAATAGTCATCATTGGCAGGTTCGTTCTTTTCCAAGAAAGAACTGAAAGTCTCACTCAAAGGCCCACAGACGCGTTGAAGTAAGCAGCACCAAGTGTCATTTTGGGAATTGATTCGACACACAAGATCCTCTTTACTGATTCTCAAATCTCTGCATGCCTTGAGAAGTTCGATGGACAGATAAAGAGACCCAAAGTTTGTTCTTCTGGAGAGAACACCATTTTCATTCGAATTGCACAAATGAGAAGATGTACTATCAAGTGAAAGCTCCAACCCCTCCATCAGCCGTGGTAAGAAACATTCAACAATTTTTTGGCAGGAAGAAACAGAAGATTGTGCTGAAACATACAAGATATGACCAATGACAAGTAGTCTCCGTTTGTTATGCAAGGGAATCTTGTCATAACTATTATAACTAGAAATGGTGTTGAAAACTGTGTTTATGTCTTCATCAGAAGTAATTAAACTGACGAATGGCCCATTGTCTAGAGATATCATCTTTTCCAACAGTCCAAAAGCTTCTGTAGGTATTTCATTCTCCATAGCATCTTGACTATCCAGAGAAAAAGATGAGGGCGGCTCTGGTCCTGTTGCATATATTGTGTCTTTTAAAGAAGACCAAATAGCTTTAGCATGTTTTCCCATTCTATCTGTGCCATATTTTGTTGCACAGTAATTCAAGGACTTCAAAGAATCAACCTGTTGAGATGAAAAAAAAACAGCCAAATCGTTCAACTCAACCCACATACTAAACCAACACTCTCATGCACCAAAAGAGCTTGCTTTTCCATAAAGATTAGAAAGACTAACCTTTGCTGATGGCAGGGATGAGGAGAGTTTCTCAAGCAACAAAGGAACAGCAAAGGGCTCAAAAAGTGGTGTCGCAGCAAATGCCATCTGATACAAATAAGAATAAAAGAAAACACAATATAATGTATAAAGATACAACATGGAGAAGCAAAATGTATAAGCCGCAGTAGCCACAAAATATTCAGAGTTCAATGAGGAGTCCACTTTATTATTCACAATCATCAATACATGCATCCTTCACATACCATTAGTGCCGTCGAAAGATCATCCTTTGTCACATCAGTGCCCTCAGTTGTTGGCTGCGAACACAAAAGAGAGAAGGACATGATAATGACTACCAAGGAAATCACATGAACAAAAATAACTACCATATTTTCTGAAGTAGAAGCACTATTAGTTGTCAAAGAGACTCCAATCACTCATTAAAGGATCTTGAAGAGCAACATGAAAGAAGTAGAACTTAGAAACTAAGTGTTATAAGCTTACATGTGTAAAATGAATGGGAAAGTAACAGCCCAAAATACTGAAGATGTCACTAATGTAGCTTGAAACTGGGCCAGAAGAATGTGGATATGCTTTCACAAGAAGTTCCACAATATGGAATGTTAGCATTAGGCACTGCGGATCCTTTTCCCCATCAATAGCTGCTAAGATTCCATAAACAAAATCATGGTCCTACACCACAATGAACGATGAAGTTAACATCAACATCCAAAAAGACAAATCTGATAAACACTATACAGAGAAAAAGAATAATAAGCATATAAATTTTAAGAATCAACAAATCATAGCAATTAGCAACAACTACCGCCCTTATCAAAATATAGCAACACACGTATCTAGCAACTGGTAGAAGAAATGCTCCTAAACAATATGAACGAATTTATATACATTAAGAACTCTAATATGCTACCTAGATGTAGTTATGATTATGCAGGTGTATGTGCAGCAAAAACAGCTTTAAGAAAATCCCTACGCATACATCAATCATTAAAAAGAAGCTCCAAGATTCTGGTGCCCACAATGACACCTAACAACCATAACTTAATATATGGCTGACATAACAATAATTTAAGCCAAAGTATTGAACTCCGAGCTCCCTTTGTTTAAGGAAAATGTTTTCTACCAGTCAAACATTAAGATAACAAGTCAACATTTCGCATAAGCCATTCAACATTCCAACTGGTCACTGAAAGGTTTTGTTTTCATCATGCAGAGAAGTACCCAATGAGCAATTGCAAATGCCAGGCACTGAAATATACAGACTAAGCACAGAAGATTGAGTACTTACTTGGACTGAAGTGACAACGTGACTATGGCGCTCCAACAGGCACTCCAAAAGTTCAAAGCAAAGCTGCATGAATTTAAAGTTAGCATCCAATACAATTTCATTATTAGTGTTTTAGTAGTGAAGTTATGGCGTGTAATACGCCACTAATGTGAAGAATTCACCTTCCTGTCATGTTGTGCCAAAGATTGCACCTGCAAATGTTGTACATAAGACCTGGCAACTGCCACAGCATCATCTGCACTGACCACGCCGAAACTTTTTCTTCTTATCAATGCCAAGCAGCCAACAACGGCACCACGTAAAGCTCGCCAATCTGCCTGATATACAGATCAATATTATGTCCATAATTTCAGGCAGGAAAATCAGTAAATCCAATGCAATGACAAAATAAATAAAAGGACAAAAAAACCAGCCTAAGAATATCACACGGAACATTTGTGATCCAACAAGTTGGTTCAGTGTCAAGGTTGATACGGAAACAGCTATAAAATCTGGAACCATCTTTGGCTTCATTGTGCCTAGCAAATTCCAGACTAGCGGACTGTAGTAACAGGAAATGCAGAACAGCGCACAAAAGAAAGCTATTCATCATGCATGCGTCTCTTTTTCTGAAGCACATGTAAGGCATTCTGAGAACTATTACGACACCACATCAACTTTTGTTATCATTTTACAGTCTAGCCTAAACTTTAGATGAGGCATGAGCCTTTTCTCCCAGGATCTACATAAAGCACCGGTATAGTGACTCTTAACATTGAAGGGAAAAACTAACACCATAAATGAGGGGCATTTCCTGAGAACTACCCTAACACAAGAAACAGAAATAAGGATCTGCTAACACACAGATATTTCTTCATAGTAAAACAATTTTTTTTTTTTTTTTTTTTTTTTGTAAATGTTTAAACCCTGGGGTTTTCTTTAGTCTTGCAACATAACCTCAGCAAAAATTTCAGGAGTGATGAAATATAAGGTAAGGATCCATTCAGAAGCAGCAAAAGTTAATACTGTCATGAAATATGGCAAATCAAATCAGGCTAGAAGGTAAACGTTTGAATTTCATCGGGATGCCCAGTAACCTAACCCCTCAAAAAAGACCCAGCATACAGTCCAGAAGTTTTGGTTTGTGCCTCATATGCTTTGACACGAGCTATGCATTGATACTATCCTGTGACTTATATGAGTATATCATGACTAACACTGCCATACTCACCAGTCTATCCGTGAAAAAGGTTATCAAGCTGTGCACTGTAGAATTTTCCAGTGGCTTCGAGTGTAGCTGCATAAGGGTCTCTCCTAGCAGAAGAATACCTGTGCAATGGAACATGATTGATTCTAAATAAGTACAATTTGAAATCAAACAATCATCGAGACGTTAAACTAGAAGCATGTCGCCAGCATATAAATGTAGTAAGCTACATTTGGAACAGCACTGTTAAGGGAGAAAAAAAGGAAATTACCTCTTGCACGAATTACGTTGTCGGCGGTGGTCAAGTACATGTCCATGTCCCTAACCTACTTCCAAACAGATAGAAACATAAATAAGAGGCCAATAAAAAGAGAGCTAGAGGTATTTCCAAATCATGGGGAGTAAATAGAATTTACTCACCAATAACGCTATTGTCACTACATCATTCTTCAAGAGAGAAATAATCGCATCCAAGCTTGCACCCTGCATTCATATAGTCGAACCACTGAGGTCTTAACAAACAATTTCGGGGCAGGAAGCAATCAAGTTAAATTAAATAGGGAATCCCCATGTTTCAAGCCCGCAATCCTATTCAATTTTTGGCAAACGGGAAGAATAATGCACCCAATCAACTCAAAGTTTGTTACTTAAACAGAATTACGAACTCAAACGGAAAGGACATTGCTTTGCCTTCTCCAGAAACTAACAGGGTCATAATCAATCATAAACTAGACAAAATTGGTTTCAAACAACTGAACTGAACTGAACATTCACAGCTTTAGCTTCGAACCAGGTATTATCAACCAAATCAACAGAGAGAGAACATTCTGAGTAATGCGGGAGTACTAAGGTTCTACTGAATTCGAAAAAACTAGACTTCTCGTGGGTTTACCTGCTGAGCAGAGGAACGCGACACGTCGACATACGATTCAATATGCCGATTGAACTGACTCGCTTCAGCCATGATTGAAGAGCACAGAAAGGTTGGGGTTTTATGACGTTGGCAAGCCAGAGAGAGGGTTTTAGCGAGTTACAGTTGCCGAGGAGAGTTCCGAGCCGGTGGTTAAACAAGGAGCCTGATATATAAAGTATAACCTAAGTAACACCCCAATATTTTATGCTCCGTTTGGCAACGAAGGTGCAAATTTGAGGAGTGTGCAAATTGAGGTGCAAATGGTTGGGGGAGCAAATTGTAGGAGGGTGCAAATTGGAGCGTAAATTCATGTTTGGGAGAAAAAGTAAGGGGGTGTAAATAAGAATGTGAGATATATTATATTAATTATAATATTCTATTAAAAATTAATTTTAATATTTTAAAAACTAAATTCATTTTCTTTATAATTTCCCTTCTCCCTCACGTGGGTGCCAGCCCATCATACCTTCTCTCTCCCTTTCTCTCCCCATAGGGTCTTGTCCTTAGCTTAAAAAAAGAAAAGAAAAAGTAAAAATAAGAGTTGCTTGTTTCTTCTTGCACCCAGATTTGGGGGGTGAGCTGGAATAGTGCTTTTGCACCCACTTTACAAACCTCTGCTCCTGTTCAAAAACATCCAAACGGGTGCATCTTCCTCGATAAAACCATTTGCACCCAAAAATTTGCTCCCCCCAGCTTTTGCTCCTCTTCCCAAACGGAGCGAATATTTTAAAGATTCGCTATCTTTATGCTCCGTTTGGCAACGAAGGTGCAAATTTGAGGAGTGTGCAAATTGAGGTGCAAATGGTTGGGGGAGCAAATTGTAGGAGGGTGCAAATTGGAGCGTAAATTCATGTTTGGGAGAAAAAGTAAGGGGGTGTAAATAAGAATGTGAGATATATTATATTAATTATAATATTCTATTAAAAATTAATTTTAATATTTTAAAAACTAAATTCATTTTCTTTATAATTTCCCTTCTCCCTCACGTGGGTGCCAGCCCATCATACCTTCTCTCTCCCTTTCTCTCCCCATAGGGTCTTGTCCTTAGCTTAAAAAAAGAAAAGAAAAAGTAAAAATAAGAGTTGCTTGTTTCTTCTTGCACCCAGATTTGGGGGGTGAGCTGGAATAGTGCTTTTGCACCCACTTTACAAACCTCTGCTCCTGTTCAAAAACATCCAAACGGGTGCATCTTCCTCGATAAAACCATTTGCACCCAAAAATTTGCTCCCCCCAGCTTTTGCTCCTCTTCCCAAACGGAGCGTTAGTTAAATAAGAATAGTGCAATCATATATCCCTCAACTCTATTGTATTTGCGTTTCAGTTTACTCTCAAGTGCATCTCAATCTCAAGTGCATTTGGTTAAAATTTACAGAATATTCCGTTTTCTAAATTTTGGAATTGGTCCTTCTACTCTTTGTTATTGTAAATTTTTTTTTGAACTTATGAAAAATATCATTATTTTATTATTTAGTTGGAATAATCTTTTGAAGACTATGTTTTATGCCAAACCAATTTTTGAATAAGAAATTTAGAATCAATTATCATTATAATTATTTTCAATAATCATTAAGTGTTCTAATAAGTAATAACTAAATTATTCCCTTAAAAATATATTCTATGAATTCTGTCTTGATATAAATAATCTGAGTATGTTATATATAGTTCTCTTACATCATGCTGATCTCGTCTAATTTTCTATATTAAATCTCCAGATAATTATCTAATATTATGTAGATGTTTCATATTAGTTAAATTTTCTAATTGTAATTCTCCTTCTATAGTCATATTTTCTTTTCTAGATTTATTACTGAATGTTGTAGATTTTATAGTTTACATAGATCTTTTTTGGTCTTGACGTATTGATGGTCGATTAAATTCTATTTTAACTATTTTTAGTGATGTTTCTAATTGTATTAGGAGTTTAAATCTTCTAATATTAATTTTATATATTTATTATTATATTCTAGTATATTTATTATTTTTTCTTGATATTCATATACTATTTTTACTAATTTATCTATTTTATTGAAAAATTTTAATTAGTCATTCTAGTAATACTATATTTAGAAACTTTTCTAATTTTATATTAGATAATACTTGTTGACTTTAATGGTACCCAACGCCTTATTGAAACTTCAGTGGTGTGTCTGCTCCAATTATCAAATTTAAGTGGTACCCGAGTCATTTTACCTGTCTTACAACCGCAACACTCAAATCTTTTTGAATTTTAGTACTATATACAACTCAACTCAAATGGTTTTGTTTTTCTCCTAAAAGATAGTTAGAACCCTCAACCCAAAAATGCTCAAAACAACACTTAGAGAAGTCACATACAAAACTAAAAGGATGCCAACTTTAAAGAGGACAACAGAGCTTTATATGTCACTTTATGGCAACCTAGTTGGCAGTTAGCGAAATAACCCTAAAATCATAAAAAGAGGATACGACCCCAAAAATTTACGACACTCTCGAATTAGGGGACCTCCCAACTAATCTTTCATCGAATTACGGTCTAGTTGTCGAATCACCACTTCATAATCACGAAAATAATATTGGGCAAACTCCTTCAGACCGGTAACGAAGTGGCTTCTCTAGCAGAAAGCACCTCTGCGAGATAAGGATCATAACTCCCTGGTGCTAAGATTAAGGCCAATAGAACTTGCTCGTATGTCCCTCACATGACAAGGCCAAACGAGCACTTGTTTTGTTAAGATGAAATTTGTCTGAAAGAAAAGGTCCTAATAGTGTTTTCCTCTGTAGAGCCCTAGTTATGAAGCTTTTAGTTCATGGAGTCTTTGAATAAGATAGAATACCATAGTATGGACCTAATCTGCCTCCTGCAATTAAGTTTCCTTAGCGCAATGTAGTCAAAATCATGTTTTAAAACTTAAAAACTTATGATATTACGTTTCTAGGTCGCTAAAATGCTTCTACAAAAAAGCTATGTTTTTCTAACTTATGTAGTTAAAAACTCCGCTTTAAAACTTAAAAACTTACGATTTTACGCTTCTAGATCACCAAAACGTTTCTACGTAGAAACTCGTTTCTTACTACATTGCCCAAGCGATTACAATATTTATGAGTGTAGAGAATTTTTTTAGTGAGACTTTCCAAGGTATACACATCTATGCCAAGGGTCTCGTATTGGTGGTTGATAACACTCAAATTATAGTTTAGGGTGCGCCTATGGTTACATGCATGTCACCATAACATGCATTTTCGGTCGACCTATTCCTAACCGTGGTCGGCCGAATACACTAATGTATGCAATATGATGACTTATCACGGTCGACCTTTAAAATGTAGTGGTCGACCGTTTTGTGTTAAGTTGTGACATTACCGATCGACCACAATAAAACATGGGTCGCCCTTTTCATTGTAGTCCGAAGCAAACTGGTCGGCCGTAAAAGTAATGAGGTCGACCACTTGATTGTGGTCATTACCAAAATGGTCGACCATTTACAGAAAGAGGCCGACCAGACAAATGAGAAAAGTGTTCTATCCATTTATCCATCCCTTTTTTACGTGAAACGAAGATCAAGTGTTGGTCTCGAGGTCGACCAGATACAGTAAGAGGCCGATTGAATTAAGGAAATTTAGCCTATGACCTTCGAATTTTTTTGCATATGTATGTCGATGTGGGTGGTTCGTTTATCGTTCAAATTACGTTTGATAGTCATTGGAATAAGTCTTATATCATGATAGCAAGGACCCATAACTTCTTAACATAACAACGTAACACACTTCATAATTGTTCACATAAAACACACTTCATGAAATCGAAAACCTCATAACAACAAAAAAACACAAGCTAAACTCATGGAGTTCCTACACCTCTCCACTATCTGAAACAACAAATTAGGTCGACCTAATCCTATATTAAGTCGACCGAAAAGTGCATGTTACGGTGACATGCATGTCACCGTAGCAAAGTCCTATAGTTTATCACTCCCATATTGGATACATTTTCCCCTTCTATCAATGCATCTATAGGAGTATTTACCTAAATTCATATAAATATCATATCTATTTAAAATGAGCTATTATTAGACCTAGGTTCTGTTTTTATATATTTTTAATTTTTATGCATTTTTAGTACATTTCTACGTTTTTCTAGGGAAAATAAAACCTAAGATGATGTGGATCAACACTTGCATAATTATGGAGGATCAATGGAGCAATTCTAGGAAGATTAAGGAGTTTTTCACCTATTAGACGGAGCCTAAAGGACGAGAAGCCAACTAGACTCTTAACTGAAGCCCATGAGGAACACAGTGGAGGAAACTCAACATCAACTGGAGAGGAGAGGGATTTGACATCGACTTGAAGACGGGTCTAACCGTCGCAATCCCCAGTCTCTCAGCTTAAGCCCAAATCACCAAGAGACTTTGCTTGGCCCACAAGTAACTCATCCCAAGTAGAAAAGAGATGATGGTGGGTATCATCGTCTGGGCGCCGCTCGATGTCCAAGCCCAAGGAAGCTTCTAAAAGCCCTTGCTTCGTTCCCAACTCAAAGAGTTCGTGTTCTAGTGGAGGAAGGACACCTTAACTGACTTAGAAGAGGAAAACCTTACGGTTCCTTTCATATAAATATAGAGCTAGGATTTAATTTATGTACACAACGAAACTTCATTATATTCTTCTGTAAACACTATGTTTTAGTGGAGAGCTTAGCATCCATAGGAGGAAGTCACGGTCAAGGAGTTGTCGTCATCATCGATGGTGGTACCCTCCTTCTCTTCTATGTATAGCTACTTAGAATTGATTATGTAGTAATATGAACTCGTCATAATATGACTATTTCATTCCATGATTTCGTGTTATGCTTGTCTATGGTTGCTTGAGTATTTCGATATTTATGTCATTCCATTAAAGTTTATATTTCATGTATATTATTCCATTGTATGCTACTATATGAATTGTATAAAATATCATCTAGGATTTTATGAAACTACTTTCTTGTGATATTCCATTGCCCTATGCTTGTATGGGAGGATCGATCACCCATCCATTTCAAGTATAGGATCGATGCTTGATTATTAATTCACCAATGCAATAGACCTTATGTTATGGCTCAGGAGATCCACACTTAACTAAGGGTTATCCTTACTTCTCTATTCTTTATTAGTTAGTTGATGGTATGAAGCGAAATCACGCATTAGCTAGCTATTGTTTCACTCGCATGTGGCGAAAGCTCGGTTGAAATGCTTTAGTAGGAGTAGAGTAGTACAATAAAGGAATATTTGATTTATATTGATATTAGTACTACACGAAATGCACATCAATGGTGCTCCTAGTCTACTTCCTGCGACTAGGACGAATGAGAGATCAGATTCACAACTCTGAGAGAAAACTTTCAAAAACATACATCAATAGATAGTTCGGCATCCCTAGTTTTTATCACAGACTTGACATGCTCGAGAAGGCGATATGGAAGACATATCGAAGATACAAAATAAGGGGTTTCACGCTCCAGAGCTACAACTCCAAGAAAAAGAGGGGACCCTAGTACTATTACAGGAAAAGGGGATATCATGCTTGTACAAAGAGAAACAACATACATGCATGATAAAATGGTGGAAGAGCAGATAAAGAAAATATCAATAACAGACAAGGAAAAAAAATAATGCTTATAGAAGACGAGGATTATAATGTAATTTCGGTACGTAGACCAAATAATACAATGCAAACAAAAGTTTCTAGATTTATAGAGATATAGAAGAACATATAAGTTATCATGCTTGCATATCCACCATTTGAGTCTCCAACAATTATTCCAATAATTACATATCCAATTTGACCTATGGACGAATATGTAAGCATACGTTTCATGCTTGTTTGAGTAATAACAATGAGATTCCCCACTATCATGCTCAGAATAGCTAGGATTTCCAGAAGAAGATGCCATTTGTTTGATGAGAAATAAAAAGGAATATCGATCACTCATCCATTTCATGTATAGGATCAATGCTTGATTGTTAGATCAGAATAACTAAGTGTTATCCTTACTTCTCTATTCTTTATTAGTTAGTTGATGGTATGAAGCGAAATCACGCATTAGCTAGCTATTGTTTCGCTTGCATGTGGCGAAAGCTCGGTTGAAATGCTTTAGTAGGAGTAGAGTAGTGCAATAAAGGAATAATTTGATTTATATTGATATTAGTACTACACGAAATGCACATCAGTGGTGCTCCTAGTCTGTCTCGTGCGACTAGGACGAATGAGAGATCAGATTCACAACTCTGAGAGAAAACTTTCAAAAGCATACATCAATAGATCGTTCGGCAACCCTAGTTTTTATCACAGACTTGACATGCTCGGGAAGGTGATATGGAAGACATATCGAAGAGACAAAATAAGAGGTTTCAAACTCAAAAGCTACAACCCCAAGAAAAAGAGGGGACCCTAGTCCTATTACATAAAAAGGCGATCTCATGCTTGTACAAAGAGAAACAACATACATGCAAGAGAAAAAAGGTGGAAGAGCAAATAGAGAAAATATCAATAACAGACAAGGAAGAAATAATGCTTATAAAAACGAGGATTATAATGTAGTTCTGGTATATAGACAAAATAATACAATGCAAACAAAAGTTCCTCAATTCATGGAGATATAGAAAGTATAAAGTTATCATGCTTGTATATCCACCATCTGAGTCCCTAACAATTATTCTAATAATTACATGTCCAATTTGACTTATGGACGAATATGCAAGCATACGTTTCATGCTTGTTTGAGTAATAGTAATGAGATTCCTCACTATAATGCTCAGAATATCTAGGATTTCCAGAAGAAGATGCCATTCGTTTGATGAGAAATAAAAAGGAATATCGATCACTCATCCATTTCATGTATATGATCAATGCTTGATTGTTAGATCAGAATAACTGAGTGTTATCCTTACTTCTCTATTCTTTATAAGTTAGTTGATGGTATGAGCGAAATCACGCATTAGCTAGCTATTGTTTCACTTGCATGTGGCGAAAGCTCGGTTGAAATGCTTTAGTAGGAGTAGAGTAGTGCAATAAAGGAATAATTTGATTTATATTGATATTAGTTCTACACGAAATGCACACTAGTGGTGCTCCTAATCTGCCTCGTGCGACTAGGACGAATGAGAGATCAGATTCACAACTCTAATAGAAAACTTTCAAAAGCATATATCAATAGATCGTTCGACAACTCTAGTTTTTATCACAAACTTGACGTGCTCGAGAAGGAGATATAGAAGACATATTGAATATACAAAATAATGTGTTTCAAGCTCTAGAGCTACAACCCCAAGAAAAAGAGGGGAACCTAGTCCTATTACAGGAAAAGGCGATCTTTATAATGTGGTGTCAATGGAACTAATCCGAAAGCTTGATCTAGTAGGAAGATTGGTTACAAAGAAGAAACCCAATGTGAAGGCAACGAAAATTTTGTTGGAGAAGTCGGGGAATCTCAAGAAAAACTTTGAGATTAAAGAACTTGGTGACCAGTTGTTTGTGTTCCAATTCTATATAAAGAAGATCAAAACAAAGTGTTATGTGATGAACCTTGGATCATGAAAATAATCTACTGATTTTTGAGATTGCAGATATTTTTAACAAACCAAAAGTAGAGTTACATGCAGACAGTTATGAACTCCATTGTTCCAACATGATCCTACATCGAACCAAGACCCTAACTAGATACATCTGAGTACACTGAACCAACCAAGTCCCAACTAGATTCACTGCTGGTTTCGTTTGGTCGTCTGCAACTTACTGGTATCAACTCTCGGTTCGCTCTTCATAAGAAACTTCATCAAGCATATCCAGAAACCCTTTCCGTGAGCCCCTTACAATGGCCGAAGCATTCAGTCGAAGGCCAGAAGTGGTGACTGCTTCAAACTTGGTCCATAACTCCCTCTTCAAAGTGGTCTCTCCGGGATTCTTACCTCCTCTTCTCACCGTGCTTTCAGGGAATTTACATGCGGGAGTCTTCTCAATCTCCACTTGACAGCGTCTGCTACCTACAAGCTCTGAGAACCCAAAAGAAAGAATAAAAACTCTCAAACTATTGCAATTACGTCAGAAACATTGAATTTGAGAAGATCTAATAGAAGAAGGAAAAGGTGATTGATCACCTTGATCTGAAGATGGTTCGGCAGCAGCCATTGAATTCTGGTCTGATGGCGGCAACAGGGTACAAGTTTTCAGAGGTGAAAAGGACCACTCAGGCGACTTCTCCAAATCTTTCTGCCCATTTATGCTTGACTTGGCCGCCCATTGAATCCCCAAAAGTTCAGGATACCTCACCCCAAGGTCCTTGGACGCTTCACTTCCAGAAGAAGATTCAGATTCCCATACTTGGGAGTGTAGGCCAACAGGATATGGAGTCGATTGGCGAGTCAAGTAACTGGTTTTATGAGGAACCTCGGCAATGGGTTCGAGTAGAAGGCAAGATTTTGGAGGGGAAGTCTTTAAGCATGGGGTCATGACCAACATGGAGCGATGACCTTTGTTCGAAATCATGGGTGTGGAAAAGACTGACCCACTCTCACTGTTGCTGCTGCTGCTGTTGTTGTTCCCTTCTGAGGGAACAGAACCACAAGGCTTACTTGGAGTTGGGTTTATCTTCACACCTTCAAGCAAATCATCATTGTCTTCTCCAGAAATCGCCAGAAATGATGGCAGCAGCTCTGTCGCGGTAGAATCCGGAGCCATGCTTTTTTCCAATGCTGTTGCGGGCAGCAACTGCTGGAGTCGTTTGGTCGATAAGGTTTTCGACATAGGAAGAGGTGTGAGTAGAAACAACTGCTGCCGGGTTCTGTCGATGTTGCAATCAGCTCGCCACGAGACTAGAGGAGAAGGAGAGATCAAAAAGTCCATCTCGCTTTCCCCTGGACTTTCAGATTGTAAACTCTCTTCAGTTACAGGTGAAGCAGTTTCCTCTACCGGAGGCTTTTCGAGCTGATTGTCAGGCTCCAACGGCGGAGTGGCAAGTGCCTTCTCAAATCTTGACACCCATGGCTGTTATCATTGTACAATGTGGTTCCGCTTAGAATTGGTGCAAGCAGAGTCTGCCTCAACCTAAAACATCCCTAGCCAACTTCATTATCAGAAAACTAACCTTGAAGGATGAAAGCGTATCGGATAAGAAATGAGAAAATGATTCGATTTCTCTTCTTCCTTCTTCGCCATTAGATTTCAGCTTAAATGCTCGAGCAACAAGTTCATCAATCTGTTCATGAATCAGAAGAACGAAATTAGACCTTGAATGCTGAACAATATCCATTCAAGTTCAGCTTTCAAATCCCCTGGGGAACGATTTCAATCTCAGATGCTCGTCACAACAATTTCATCAGTTACATGGCTGAGTTACAGAATGCGAATCTCTGTAAACGCTGAAAAGATCGGAAACCCTAACAATTATCATTCGGTGTATCTCGGATTGGGGAAAATTCGCCGTTCAAATCCCTAGAGAAACTATTTCAATCTGAAAAAGCGAAGGCCAGAACTAGCGCGTGTTTACCTGACGATTGAGAGAAGCGAGATCCGAATGGACGTGCAGCAGACGATCAAGACAGTCTTCGCTGTCGTCTTTCCTTGCTTCAACTACAGTAGCACTTCGCCGTGGGACCTTGTTGTTCATCTCTGACTTGGAGACTCGGACTCCAACGTTGCCGCCGTCGGTGGCGGTTTTGCCGCTGATTCCTGTACGGAGGACGCCGAGGTTGTTCGGTAGGTCTTGCAACGGCCTCCTCACGGGACCTAATCTAGTAGGCGTAGCTTCGCTTCTCGCCATTTCTGGGGATTCTCAGCTTGCCGGAATTGGGAGCGTCGTGAATTTGAATTTGGGAGAGAAGCGGGATGTTTCTTCTGTTTGGATGTTCTTGGGGACCTGGGCTGGACGACTTAACTTGGGCTTTGTTGCTCTTATTGTTGCCGGAGTGTTATCCTTAAAAGATCGGCCCGGTACTTAGTTGGACTCTAGAAGGTTGTCAAACTATTTAAAGTCATTGAGTCGATCAAACAAGTCACTTGAAATTCCATAATTTGATTGAGATTCACCCTATTTAAACCGTTTTATTCATTTTCTAAATATATATACAAATAAAATAATATTTCAAAATTTTAATAACTGAATTTTACACTCCATGTAACTATTAGCAACTCACCTCTCATAACACACAAACTATGTAACCGGCCCTCATCACCCACCGTACGATCCTTCTTCCCTCTCCTCCCCCCTCCTCTAACAATCCATTAAAAATTTGTTGAAAATTGAAAAGTACTCTTAACAGCCACTTGACCTGCTCACTCGCAATGTAAAACGTACTAAGGATACAAAGATCTCTAGAGCACTTCTACTATGCTATATAGTATTGGTGCTTTAATGTACAACTTTAGGTTGTACAATAACAATAAATGTATAAGTTTAGGTTGTACCATAAATGAATTTGTATCATTATGTTATGATACTTTACAACTTGAAGTTGTACCATTACATAAAGGTACAAGTTTAAGTTGTACCATAAAAGAATTTGCACAAAAAGTATAGGTACAATTTGAAGTTGTACCATAACATTAAAGATACAATTTCAAGTTTTATCATAAAAACAAAAACCTATAACACCAATACTATATAGCATTGTAAAATTCCTCGAATATTTATTTCCCTCAACTTTGATAATATCAACCTTTAAATTTACTTTACAGACTGTTTGGTACCAAATGAATCAAGAATTCATTTCATTGTAAAATGAATTACAGTGTAGAATTCATTCTCAAATGAAATCTTTGTGTTTGGTATGTCATATTCAAATCTTTAGAAATACAATAAATTGCGGTGTAGAATTCATTGTCAAATGAATTCTTGTGTTTGGTATGTCATATGTATAAGTAATTTAGTTAATAAAATAGGATAATTATATCATTCTATTAAAAATAGTAAATACTTGTGGAATTCATTTGGAAATTCCATCTCAATTCCTCGGAATTGATATAACTAGTTCCAATTCCGTAGAATTCAAAATTTATGTGTTGTTATTGAACTTTTCTCCTTGGGCCGGGACAGCTGTACTCGGGCCTTATGGATCTTATTGTAGTTGAGAGAATGTCAGAACAAATCTCGGCCCAAATGTGCAAATGGCTCTCTACCTATCTCTGATCTCTCTCTCTCTCTCGATCTCGATCTCGAGTAGTAGTAGTAGTGTTGAGTGTTTGACTCCGGACATACCGACAAAGAACTCATCTGCAAATCAGAAATGGCAAGCTTTTTCCAGGAAATTGAAGTACCAAATCAGAAACATTTCACCGATTCCCCGCCGTTCCCCGCCGTACTCGGGCCAAATTCGCCGCTCTCACCGCCATCTCTCGCCGAATTCACCTCTGCCATAGAATCCCAGAAGCCGCATCTGGAATCGCTGCTCCACAAAACAGGGGCAATCCTATTCAGGGGATTCCCCGTCTCCAGCGCTGCCGAATTCGATCGAGTTGTGGACTCCTTCGGGTACACCGATCAGCCTTACCTCGGCGGAACGGCCTCCCGGACTAACGTCGTGGGTCGCGTCTACACCGCCAATGATTCCCCGCCCGATCGCAAGATCCCCTTCCACCACGAGATGACTTATGTCTGCGAACAGAAATTAGCCTGATTCAATTGATTCAGTCAATTTTCGAGTCATCCAAAACTAAAAATTTACTTGGTTAACTTGGGTGAATTTGAATTTTCAGGCGGCGGAGTATCCAAAGAAGTTGTTCTTCTTCTGCGAGGTGGCGCCGGGCAGCGGCGGCGAGACCCCGTTGGTGTTGAGCCATGTGGTGTACGAGAGGATGAGAGACAAGTACCCGGATTTCGTAGAGCGGCTGGAAAAGGAAGGGATGGTTTCCAGGAGAGTGATGGGGGAAGAAGACGACCCTTCATCTGCAATCGGTCGCGGCTGGAAGTCAATGTTTTCCACCGACGACAAACTTGTTGCGGAGCAGAGGTTTGTGTTTTCTCTGCTATCCCTTCACCGCTTCCCTTTCACCTTCTCCAGGATTGACATGGATTATAAACAAAACTTGAACATTTGCAATGGTTCTGGTTCTTTATTGCTACAAGCAGAGCTGCAGAGCTAGGAGTAAAGCTAGAGTGGATAGGAGATGGGTCAATGAGAAGAGTAATCGGTCCCAACCAACCAATCAAACACGACAAGTCGAGGGATCGAAAGATTTGGTTCAACGGGATGGTGACGAGTTATACAGCTTTTGGGGACGAGGTCACGTTTGGGAGCGGGGACGCTTTGCCAGGCGATGCCGTCTACCATTGTTTGCAGATCATGGAGGAGGAAAGCGTTGCTATTCCTTGGCAGAAGGGGGACGTTCTGTTTATAGACAATTTAGCTGTTCTTCACGGACGCAAGCATTTCACCCCGCCTCGCCGTGTTCTCGCTGCACTTTGCAAGTAGTAATAAGTGTATGTTTGTTGTAATTTGATTACTTTCTGTCTTTGACTCTAAGTCCGCTCGCGGTGCTTCGCGTCGACTGGACGATATGAATAAATGTAAAATTGTACATTTGATTCCTTCAATGAAAACCCAGATCTCCATCAAACAAGTGATTGTAGCTGACACTCTTGTTCGAAGTTGCATTATATTATATTATATTTTAAGGGGGAATTGCAAGTTTGGTCACTCATATTATAGTTTGCTTCATGTTTGTCATTAAAATAATTTTCCCTTTCAAAATTACACATTTATGTCATTCGTGATCACTCTCCGTCTAATCCTGTCGTCTTCAGCCTAGGAGCAGTCAAATCTAATATTTGATGGTTAAAAAACTTATATGTCAATTAAAAATAATAAAAATATTTGTCAAATCTTTTTTCTTGTCTAATCTAACCTTTGAGAATGAGAATGCCTAAAAAAGAAAAAATTCTAACCCTTTGAGAAATTATTTTCCACACCAGCCTCAGCTTCTTCCGGCTAGTTAGCTCCGCCAAGGAGTCGACGGCGAATTCTGCCATAGAAGGATTCCCGTTGTTACCATTGTGGCTAGGGGAAGACATGCCAGTGGATGTCGGTAAAGGAGGTGGCGGAGATGGGACCAGTTGATTCTGATGGAGCAAATTACTAGCCAGTGCCACCGCCGCGTCATCGCCCTAGCTGTGAAGGAGTTGGTTGGATTTCAGATGTCGAAGTCGAGGGCTAGATCGTGAGTAACCTGATTGGCATGAGCGAGGGAAGCTCCTTTTCCCATCAAGCGAACAAATTGAAGTTCGTCTTCCCTCATAGCTCGTGCCTCCGGCGAGGGAAGCTCCTCTTCTCATCGAGCGAACCCGATAAATTCAGTTGCCGAAACAACCGAGGGAGGCCGCGGTAAGGCTAAGGCCACGATTGCCACCAGCCACCGTTTCCGATTTGGAAAACTCAAATCAGTGGCGTAGCCAGACTTTGGATGAACTGGGGTTCTTATAAAATATTATTAATGAAAAAAAAAAAAAGAACACATAATTTTGACATTTTACTAATACGATACACTTGTTTGTTTCTACAATGAACCACGACGTGATTTCATATTCTGAAAACACTGTATAACACATTCAGGATCTACACTACTAAGTACATCCTTTTCTATATAGCCTACCAAGCAATCATTAAGCCAATCATCACTTATTCGGTTCCGAAAGTTGTTTTTGATGTAGGTCATAGCTGAGAATGACCTCTCCACGCTTGCAGTAGCAACAGGCAAAATAAGTGTTAGTTTAATAAGCAAATAAACTAATGGGTAATGGTTATGCTTATATGTTTCCACCATCTTTATGGCCAACTCGTCCACTCCTTTCAAGTCTTTGAACCTCTCATCTCGCTGCACCTCCCCGATAAATGAATCCACTTGAAGTCTAAGGAAATTAGTTAATCTAATCAAGAAAAAGGGACTCGTAGCTTACTAATGGCTGCCAATGTAAGAACTACTCTAATAAGTAATAACTAGTCCTCAAACGAATCAACTCATCTCAACAAATAAATAATCTAATCCCTACTTGTCCCACTAATGTATTTATTATTTAAAAGGGGAAAAGAGCTCCTGCAACAGAAGCAAAAGCAGGGTACCAATTAATCCCTTCCCTCTCAAACTATCCATGGATCAAAGTGTCCCTCTGCTCTCCACCAATTTAATCCTAAACGAGGGCAAGCAACAAAGCGAATAGATAGAATTGCAGATTATACCTTAGTAAGAGAGATCCGTGTCAATTTTGGGAAATTTTCAATTTAGGGCTTTTGTATCCCAACAAAGCATGAGCATAGATCCCGTATTTGAGTAGCCAGTGAATCTCAAAGCTTTGGCGGTTGGGCGGCTGGTGTGATCTGGTGGCGAAGAAGAGTCGGAGAAGACAAAAATGGAACGGCGGGCAGGCGGCAAAGGTTCCTTGTTGGCGGTCGAACAAGAGAGGATTGAAATCGTAAAAGTGGGGAAAATTGTATTCTGTATTTTCTTTGGAGAACGTGGAGAGAGATACTACTTTTCACATTGGGGTTGGAAAAATATAGATTATTGTAATTACTTATAATATTAAAAAAATGCTTTACAATTATATAATAGTTACTGGTGGCAGGTGGAGAGTATTATAAAAGGTAAAAGCATTGGGGTCCTATATTTATAACCCCATATTGAGAGACGTATACAAGTGGTATTTGGCTCACATTTTTTGGCCAAGTGGGGTCCTGGGACCCCGTCCCTGTGCTCTCGCTCCGCCACTGACTCAAATAATATATGAGTACAAGGACAAAGGAATCTTTGTCGTCACTGGTAATTTGAATTATTCTCGTCGACTTGATCTGCGTTCTTCCGTGCCTTTTGGAAGATTTTTGTTTGTAGGTTACTTGCAGTAGCTCCACAGCTGCTTATTCGAATAGCTAGCCTAAACTACAAATTCTATGCATATTTAAATAGAAATCCTCCCTTGCCCTCGCTTTCCGCTTTACCTATGAAATGGAAACAAAATAAAACTAAAAATGAGCTCCGACAATTTTGCTCATACTCATGGGTATTTTACTATCCAATCTAATTGGGTTGGATATAAAATTCAAATATATGGATATGAATAGAGTTTGATGGGTTTGTACCCATACCCATTTACTTTGGGTTGGGTTGGGTTTATAACAAATGGATTTGGGTTTGTACCCATGCCCAAATACAAATTACAGTTTGGTACCTAAACTTAATAGATATGTATATTTAGTACCTTTTTTTTTTGCATATGAGTCCTCAAAATATCGATGGAAAATTACATTTTGGTACCTAATTTTTGTTGTCTTACATTTTGGTACCTAAAATTTTCAAGTTTTACAAATAAGTCCAATTTTTGCTTGTGTAGTTAAAACACCCTCAAGTAAATGGATATCCATATCCAACCCATACCCATTTAGATTATGAAAGCAATATCTATACCTTACCCAAACCCATATGCACTTCACCCATACCCAACCCATTATCAATGGGTCTATTTGGGTTTGGGTATAATTACCCATGGGTGGGTAATTGCCATCCCTACTCTTCACTTTCTCTCATTGATCATTCTCTTGTTAAGTTATACGGTTTAAGTACCTTTCTGTAATTAGTGTATTCTCCAATTAGCCATCTCTTTAGTCTCACACAAGCGACCATATATATTAAGCTACGACTCATTTCTCTGTAACCTAAATTTGAGATAGTGAAACTTTTGAGGAGCACAACCTCTTCCGTGAATTAGTCCAAAGGTTCAGGGATACCACGTAAAATCTTGGGTGTTCATTATTCATTTGGTTCATAGTTTCTATCATGGTATTAGAGCCTCTGCTCTAAGTTTGGTTTGTTTCTCTTGGTAGATTTGGTGGTTGCGGTGCTCAGGTCCTTTCTCATCTGCTCTTCTGTTAGTTTATTGGGTTCGAGTAGCTATTGGGGTTTGGTTTGTTGCACTGTTGCTGTGAGGGTTCTATCATTGGTAGGTGCGACTTCGTTGGTCTCGGCTGGGTTTCTTTGTTGTCGATTTGTTTTTGTCCGTCTAAGGTATTATGGATTTTTCAAAGATGGATTTTTTCCCGATTAAGTTTGATGGTCGCAATTTTGCGATTTGGGAATTCCAATTTCGCAATTTTGTTGCTGGGAAGCGCCTCCTTTTTGTCTTGACGGTCGAGGCTAAGGCTCCGCAAGCTGGTGCGTCGACCAAGGAGGTTGAGGACTGGGTTGCGGCTAATGCCCAATTGGTGACGTGACCTTTGGCGTCGGTGGATCTCCTTATGATGCTTTCTCTTTGGCGTTTTGGAATAGCTCACGAGATGTGGAGTCATATCCATGTTACTTACTCCCAAAATACTGCATGATTTAGGTCCAAATGCACACATTTTACCCCTAAATTTCTTGTCCTTTTTGTTTAGTAGATCACTGTCCCTCCACCTATTTTACGCTAGGTTGTGTTTGTTTTGATACATTTCAGGTCCTAGTACGCGTGGGAAGGTCGAGGACGGGTTTCAGGTCGATTGGAGGTCGAAAAGAGTAAAAAAGTGAAAAATGCCCAAAGTAGCGACCGTGACAGTTGCCCCATGACCGTGAACTGATCGGGTTCCAGAGCCATTGCAGAGGGTCCAGAACGTGAAGTGCTGTAGTGAAACGACGCGAATTGGTTCGAGTTCATGGTCCAGGCTTTGAGTTCATGATCGTGAACTCAGACTGTGAACAACCTTCGATCTGGGTATTAAAGGCAACAACAGAAGAAAGAAAAGGGAGAGCTGGTTTTTGGGAGAGGAAATAGTTTCTTTCCTCTAGGGTTTCCCCCCAAAACACCAAAGGGGAGTTCTAGAGAGAGAGGGAGAGTGCTTGATTGATCTTGAAGCTTAATTGGAGGCTTGGGTTGATATTGAAAACAAGGATTCAAGCCTAGAAGAAGAATAATATCTTGGGCTCCAATTTGTAATTTCTCTCTTCTCTCTCTAGAAACTCACTCTCTTCTCTTGGTTTAAGAACCCTACGTCTAGATTTGGGTTTAATGTTGATGTATGTGACACATTCCATGTTTGATTGATGATTTTACTTAATTGATGGATGTTTTCAAGAAAGACATGAGTTGGGTTTCCATTTTCATGCATTGAGCTTTTGACCTAGGAGGGAGAAAATCCCCTTAGAGCCCATTATTGGCATCTTCGGGTCACTCCTCATCCTATATCACTCAGGTAATCGGAGTCGATTCCATCAATCTCCTACGATATAGGGTTGCCCTAGGTTGAATAGAGCCTACCACATTCATCGATTCGCGCGTTCAGGGTCATTCTCGAGGGAGTCTGTCTCCTAACGGTAGAGTAATTGAGTCAATCGAGCTTTTGGCCTAGGAGGGAAACAACTCCTCGCCCCATATCGTCCGGGCGATCCCCGAGGGAGTCGATTGGATCGATCTCCTATGCTATAGGGGTGTCCTAGGTTGATTCTAAGCAGGCGATTCATGTAAAAACGATGGCAATTGTCACGTATGGTATGATGGACAAGAAAATACAGGAATTTATACAAAAATCATCTAAGATGTACTTTAATTTGAATTATTTAGGGTAGAGTTTAGGTTTACAATTTGGGGTTTTGGGCTAGGATTTAAAATTGAAGGTCAAGAGTTTAGGGCAATGGATTGATTAGTTATGATTCTATGTTATATCATTATTTTACATCAATTCTACCAATTAAAGTTCAAATTTTGATGTATTATTACCACTTTTAGAGTCTCACACAAGCGACCATATATATTGAGCTACGACTCCATATCTCTGTAACCTAATTTTGAGATAGTGAAACTTTTGAGGAGCACAACCTCTTCCGTGAATTAGTACAAAGGTTCAAGGATACCACGTAAAATCTTGGGTGTTCATTATTCATTTGGTTCATAGTTTCTATCATGGTATTAGAGCCTCTGCTCTAAGTTTGGTTTGTTTCTCTAGGTAGATTTTGTGGTTGCGGTGCTCAGGTCCTTTCTCGTCTGCTCTTCTATTAGTTTATTGGGTATGAGTAGCCATTGGGGTTTGGTTTGTTGCACTGTTGTTGTGAGGGTTCTATCATTGGTAGGTGCGACTTCGTTGGTCTCGGCTGGGTTTCTTTGTTGTCGATTTGTTTTTGTTCGTCTAAGGTATTATGGATTTTTCAAAGATGGATTTTTTTCCGATTAAGTTTGATGGTCGCAATTTTGCGATTTTGGAATTCCAATTTCGCAATTTTGTTGCTGGGAAGCGCCTCCTTTTTGTCTTAACGGTCGAGGCTAAGGCTCCGCAAGCTGGTGCGTCGACCAAGGAGGTTGAGGACTAGGTTGCGGCTAATACCCAATTGGTGACGTGACCTTTGGCGTCGGTGGATCTCCTTATGATTCTTTCTCTTTGGCGTTTTGGGATAGCTCACGAGATGTGGAGTCATATTCATGTTACTTACTCCCAAAATACTGCATGATTCTGGTCCAAATTCACACAATTTACCCCTAAATTTCTTGTCCTTTTTGTTTAGTAGATCACTGTCCCTCCACCTATTTTACGCTAGGTTGTGTTTGTTTTGATACATTTCAGGTCCTAGTACGCGTGGGAAGGTCGAGGACGAGTTTCGGGTCAATTGGAGGTCGAAAAGAGTAAAAAAGTGAAAAATGGCCAAAGTAGCGACCGTGACAGTTGTCCCATGACCGTGAACTGACCGGGTTCCAGAGCCATTGCAGAGGGTCCAGACGTGAAGTGCTATAGTGAAACGACGCGAATTGGTTAGAGTTCATGGTCCAGGCTTTGAGTTCATGATCGTGAACTCAGACTGTGAACAACCTTCGATCTGGGTATTAAAGGCAACAACAGAAGAAAGAAAAGGGAGAGCTGGTTTTTGGGAGAGGAAATAGTTTCTTTCTTCTAGGGTTTCACCCCAAAACACCAAAGGGGAGTTCTAGAGATAGAGGGAGAGTGTTTGATTGATCTTGAAGCTTAATTGGAGGCTTGGGTTGATCTTGAAAACAAGGATTCAAGTCTAGAAGAAGAATAATATATTGGGCTCCAATTTGTAATTTCTCTCTTCTCTCTCTAGAAACTCACCCTCTTCTCTTGGTTTAAGAACCCTACGTCTAGATTTGGGTTTAATGTTGATGTATGTGACACATTCCATGTTTGATTGATGATTTTACTTAATTGATGGATGTTTTCAAGAAAGACATGAGTTGGGTTTCCATTTTCATGTATTGAGCTTTTGACCTAGGAGGGAGAAAATCCCCTTAGAGCCCATTATTGGCGTCTTCGGGTCACTCCTCATCCTATATCACTCGGGTAATCGGAGTCGATTCCATCAATCTCCTACGATATAGGGTTGCCCTAGGTTGAATAGAGCCTACCACATTCATCGATTCGCGCGTTCCAGGTCATTCTCGAGGGAGTCTGTCTCCTAACGGTAGAGTAATTGAGTCAATCGAGCTTTTGACCTAGGAGGGAAACAACTCCTCGCCCCATATCGTCCGGGCGATCCCCGAGGGAGTCGATTGGATCGATCTCCTATGATATAGGGGTGTCCTAGGTTGATTCTAAGCAGGCGATTCATGTAAAAACGATGGCAATTGTCACGTATGGTATGATGGACAAGAAAATACAGGAATTTATACAAAAATCATCTAAGATTTACTTTAATTTGAATTATTTAGGGTTAGAGTTTAGGTTTACAATTTGGGGTTTTGGGCTAGGATTCAAAATTGAAGGTCAAGAGTTTAGGGCAATGGATCGATTAGTTATGATTATATGTTATATCATTATTTTACACTAATTCTACCAATTAAAGTTCAAATTTTGATGTATTTTTTATCATTTTTAGAGTCAATGCACCCACAAAACTGAGTATATCAAAGTATCCATCATATATATATATATATATATATATGTCAAATAAAAAAAATATTATATTATAGCACCTAAACAACTAAGACTTCATTCTTTGAATCCTCCAACAAGATGAAGGCAGATTTGCCATTTAAATATCTTTAAAGATTGTTTTTGTATGGGAGTTTATTTTCTCTTAATGGGCCAATTAGCTACACAAAAAGGTTTTATTTATCTATATATTTTAATTGTCCATATTGATCTATGTGACACTAATAATCGTCTTTACTCTTTAATATTGATCTCGCTTGATTTGAATGTTGGACTGTTTATTTTGAATGATTTCAGGAATTATATTTTTATACAGACTAATATGCTAATTGAATGATTAGTGCAAAAGAAGTATAGTATGAACTTTGTGAGCCAAAATTTTGATCCAAAATGATATTGTTGTATCTTCGGGTATGAGAAACATGGCATGTTTATACTTCCATTTAATTTAATGTTCTCTGTTTTCTAAAAAGTAAGAGAAAAACTACATTATTGTCCATGCCAATTAAAAAGCAAAGTACTCCTTTTATTCCAAAATCCAAACACATGAAGTCGTGAAATATTTCATTGCAAAACAAAACATTATTACGTATATGGTAGTTACTATCAGAAGATTCAAGTACTTAAAATGGATTGGATAAATAATGTTAAGATTTTATTACTGATGCAAAATTTCACTGACTAAAGCCAGGTTGTATGTTAGTAGTTATTGACTATAAAATTATGAAGGTGAATGACTCTGTTGATGTGTACTAGATTTAACGGGTTAATTGCATGGTTGGTCACTGACATTACAAAAAGCGTTCATGTTTGGTCACTAGAAATATTTAAATCCAATTTTTGTCACTAACTTTACAAAAACCGTTCATTTATGGTCACTCTCCGTTGGCTGCCGTCCAACGCCGTTAACGGAGTCCGTTAAGTGATGACGTGGCTGATGGATTCGCCTAGTTAGCACCTTTTAACCCGAAAATTGACTGACCCGACCCGCCACGTCATTTAAACCCTCCATGTCAGCCAAACCTATCCAAACCTCTAACCAAACCAGACCCGACCCAACCCACCAACAAAAATGACTCACCCGCCACTAATCAAAACCTAATTTCTAAAACCTACAGGACATTCCCCTTCTCCTCTCCATCCCGCTCCGCCTTCATCTCTCCCACGAAAGTTCCTCTCCACTCGTTTCATCGGCGACGAAGGAGGAATGGAGCCCGCCACACAGTGTGGTTGACTCCTTTCTCAATCGCGCATGATTTTCTTCCCCATCGCGCCTGAATTTCCCCTGTTTAAGCAGACTAAAAACCCTAAATCGAAGCTTTCACACTCCTCCTCTCTCCGACAACGAAACCCTAAAGGTGAGTTTCGGGCTTTTGCTTATTTGAACCCTGTCTGGAAAGTCTGGAAAGTCTGAAAAAGAGAAAAGAATAAGGGTCAGACGAAAGTATTTATTGGGAAGAAGAAGCTTTTGGGGGTTCTCGTTTTCCTTTGTTTTATACTAACCTGCAGGCTCTTGTCCCTTTCCTCCATGTCACCATTTCACTACTGAAGGAAACATGGTGGGGCATGTGCGGGCTCTGAATTCAACTCAGCCTAACTATGGTAAGTCTCCTGTCGTTTTTGCCTTTGTCATTATGGTAGATGGCTGGTTTTGATGGTAGATGGGTGGTCTGGGTTGTCCTTTTCCACAGTTGGCATTTACTAGAGATGAGGACATCACTTTGGGTAGAATTTGAATAGAAAAATTTAGGATTCTGTGGGAATGACGAAAAATGCAGCCATAGGGTTTGACTTAGTATGGTTTTAATAGAAAATGGTGGGACAGGACCACCTACTTACCTGCTGCTCCATAACTACTCCATAGTATGTCTTTGAAATTAACTCCTTTTAATTGCTTTTTTTTACCAAACCACTACTTCAAGTGGAGAGTTCACCTTTGCAGTTCATGTGTCCCATGAAGTGAAAGAGGTTGGCGGCAAGCATTTCCTCAATGAAACCTCCACTGTGTTTTGGGACTATGCCGACATTGATGAACTTTCAGTGCTCGACCTTCCTGGCATATATGCGGCGTGTGGTGGGAAGATTAAAGAGCCGAAGTTCTTCTAGAAAGATCCTTGCAACGATGCAATGTCCGAGATTGTCAATGATGAATATATTCTGAGCATGTCAATAGCGGCCAACGGCGAGGAAAGAGTCATCGAGCTGTATGCTTTCTCGGTTAATGATCTTGAAGATCTCTTGGATAGTGAAGTTGAAGAAATGGAGGCTTCCAGTTTGGGAAGAAAGGGGGAAAATGTTGTTGGAGATGATCTGTTAGGTGATTCTGACTATCATGAGGATGAAGACAACGACTATTTGGAGGATTCAGAAGAAGATAGTTCAAGGGACAATGCACAATTCGCAGCAAATATCAATCAAGAGGTGGAAGCCGACATGGGTACCTTTGACATGGATGATTATCCCAAACTACAAAGGGAAGGGCCTGATTATCCAGACTCTGATGATCGTAGGAGCATTGTAAGCTCAGACTCGGATGAAGGAGACCAATCTCATGAATTTCGGGTTGATCGAGACATGGAGATGCCTACCTTTGCTTCTTCCCAGAAGTTTAGCAGTTTTAGAATCCTAAAAGATGCAATAAAAAAACATGATTTCGTCGAGAAGAGGCCAGTACGCTTTAAAAAGAATGATGGACAGCGGCTGCAAGTAGTGTGCGATCCTCCATGTGATTGGTACATTTGGACTTCGAAGATGAGCACCGAAGATTCTGTCCAAATCAAGAAGTGCAAGGTTGAGCACTCACCTGATTGTAGGAAGACCTTCAAGGTCAAGTACGCAACTGCAAAGTTTCTCGGCTCCAAGTTAAGTAGGAAGATGGCATGTGATAGGAACATGAAAAGGGCCTTGCTGAAGCACATTGTGAAAGAAGACTACAAAGAAGACGTGAAGAACTCTAAGGCTTGGAGAATACGACATGAAGCAATTGAAGCGGTTCGTGGGAGTTTGAAGGATCAGTATAGGTCCTTGTATCATTATGCCGAAGAGTTGAGGAGGAGCAATCCCAACTCTACGGTTATCATTGAGCAGAGAGAACAATGCTTCAACAGGATGTATGTGTGTTTTGCGGCATCCAAGGTGGGGTTCAAGGCTGGATGTAGACAGGTGTTAATTGTGGATGGTTGCTTCTTGAAGCACGAGTATGGAGGGCAGCTACTATCAGCAGTTGGTGTGGATGCCAATGACCAATACTACCCAGTTGCATTTGCTCATGTTGGAGTGGAGAACAAGTAAAATTGGGAATGGTTCCTTGGTAATGTTTGGGACGACTTGAGTATAATGGACTCTCCTGGTTGGACTTTTATGTCTGACAAACAAAAGGTAAAAACTCTATTTAGTTGCTGATTTTTTATTAAGTGATTCAGAATTTTATAAAGTTTAACGATTGGTGTTTGTTTGTTGTCTTCAGGGTCTCTTGCCAGCACTTGACGAAATGTTTCCAAACTGTGAGAAGAGACACTGTGCACGACACTTGTGGAAAAACTTGAAGGGTGCTTGTGGAGGTGGCCAAGCTTTGAAGAACTTATTTTGGACAACAGCTAGGTCCACAACTATAGCTAGGGATGGCAATGGGTCGGGTCGGGGGCGGATAGTGCATATCCGTTACCCTACCCAATGTAGTTCGCGTTTTACCCATACCCGTACCCACACGAGAAACGGGTAGAAAATCAAAACCATACCCATACCCGTTCGGGTTTCGGGTATCCACGGTTATCCATGGGTAATGATTTCTTCTTATAATTCCAACCAATATGTTAACATTCACACGTATACTCACATTACATAAGAGGAAAAGTACGACAATAATTCACTAGAATGACGAAAATTAATTAAAACAACATAATTTCATGAAAATGTTATATTTATATGCTAAATATAAGATATTCTAGAGAAACATAATGATTATTTCTAGACAAAATACATATGCATGTGTATAATCGGGCAGGTTCGGGTTGGATAGTGAGATAACCATGCCCACGCATTACCCGCAATATTCGGGTTCGAGTTTTACCCGTACCCACAAAAATGCTTCGGGTTCGGGTTTTACCCTACCCGATTTGGTCGGATTCGGGTGGATATCCACAGTTACTGATATTTTTGCCATCCCTAACTGTAGCGGAGTTCAAACATAATATGCAGCTACTGTCCGATCTTAATAAGCCAGCCTATGATTGGCTGATAGAGAAGCCCTTCTATCATTGGACCAGGTCTCATTTCCTAACTTACACCAGCTGTGATATTCTCAGCAGCAATAATGTAGAGAGTTGGAACAACAGTATATTGGAGGAAAAGGGATTTGGGTCCGATTAGCATGTGAGAGGGGATTAGGAGGAACTTGATGCTCCTATACACTCGTAGACAAGAAGATATCATCAAGTGGCCAGGTCCTTTGACGGAAAAAATTGAGAAGAAGCTTCGGGAGTGGGAAGAAGAAGCTGTGAAGTGGACAACTATTTCAAATGGAAGGGGTCAGTTTGAAGTGAAGTGGCATGACAAACATGTAGTGGTCAATTTGAAGTCGAAGACTTGCACTTGTCGTCGATGGGAGTTAACTGGGATCCCTTGTCAGCATGCAATCAAGGCAATTGGTGTGGGAAACACTCAGTTGTATGATTATGTAGCAAATTGTTACACCAAGGAAACCACAGCAGCCATATATGAGCATTCTATTTCGCCAACCAATGGTAAGGACTATTGGCCACAGTCTGAGTTGGGAGATTGTGGCATACCTCCTGTTCAAAACTTGAAGAAGAGAGGAAGACCAAAGAAACAGAGGAGAAAGGGATTGGATGAAGAAGCAGAAGCCAAGAAGAAACAAAAGAAGGGGGGGGGGGGGGGGGGGGGGGGGGGGGGGGGGGGGGGGGGGGGGGGGGGAAGAGAAGCATCAAAACCGGAAGGGAAGAAATACAAGTGCAAAGTTTATGGTGCACTAGGCCACAACAAGGCTTTCCATGATCCAGCAAGGAAACAGAAGGCAGAAGAAAGGAAGAAAGAGAAGGCAGAAGCAAAAAGGAAGCAAAAACTTTAAAGGGCTGAGCGAAACAGACTTGCTGCATTGAAGAAGCTGCAAGAGAAAGCTGCAAAGGCTGCTGCTTCTTCATCGTCTAGGAAGCCCCCACACGTGGTTCAGCTCATGCCAGATGTAAAAAATATTTCCCCTTTCTTCATTTCCTCGCCTTAACAAATATTTCCAGCATACTAATGTGGGTTAATTTGCAGGGAAGTTCTAGAAGGCCATCAAGTCAAGGCTCTCAACTCTCACAGATTGCAAGCCAAGTGACTCAGTAGAGCAGATGTGAAGAGTAGATTTAGGTCATGTAGTGGGCAGTTAGATCGTTGTGAATGGTTATTTTAAACTTTTAAGCCTCTAAGGCCTTTTGCAAATCAATATGGATTTGCTATTTTGTCATACAAGTCCATGGAAAAGGAACTTGTTAATTATGCATGGCTCTTTTGGACAACATAGCTGTTAGTGCACTAATTATGAATGAATCCTAGTTGTGATCTGTTTGTTTCCAACTTAAATGTCAAATACTGTGTAGCAGAACAGTTAGGTATTGAAGTGTGGTTCCAAATCTGGCTTTCTCTAATGAGCAAATCTGCCCTTGTCTAGTGACCAAAAATGGACCTCACATGTTTTTGGAGTGACCAGCTGTTGATCCTGACATATTTTTGAGTGACCAGATGTGGACCTTTACATGTTTTTCAGTGACCAGATGTGGAACTTTACATGTTTTTGAGTGACCAAATGTGGGCCGCAACATATCTTTAAGCGACCACATGTCGACCTTTACATGTTTTTGAGTGACCAATCGTACAACATAAACTTTCAGATACAAATCGTGAAATTTGATTTTTCTACGGTTACAGCCTACAATACAGAAACGATTACATCAGCAAGGTTGAGCAAATAGATTCTTACATTTCCAATCCCATCCAGATGAAAGAAAAGACAAGAGCAATCACAATGAAGATGAACACTGGGCAGCCATTAGCTTTGGACCCTTGCCCATTTTGCCTCTTCTCTGGTTCTCGAATCCGACGATGAAAGTTCAGCACCACAAACTTCATATGCTCGTCAACTACTGGGTCATGCCATCTGAAGAAATTACATGCCCCCTTCTGTCTACAAATCCAAGCACAAAAACAGAGAGGGATGAAGGAGAGGCGGTCGAATGGTATACAAATCAAAGCAGAAAAGTCAGAAATCTTACCCCATACTTGCTGCACCTATAGGTGTTAAAGCATAGCCCGATCCGATCAACCCGACCCGCAATCCGACCGCAACTCGAATTGACTAAAAGTCAACAACCCGTAACCCGCCCGACCCGCAACCCGATTGACCCGCAACCCGAATGACCCGCAACCCGATTAACCCGAACCCCATTGACCCGCAACCCGACTGACCCGCAACCCAATTAACCCGAACCCCATTGATCCAAACCCAACTAACCCGTAACCCGACCGACTCAACCCGAACCTCACTTAGTCCACTTAAATAATTATTATAATATACAATACATAGTTTTTCAAAATAAAGTTTTTCATTCTAAACTTAGGTAAAATTATTTTTTCATTTCATATAGGGAAATTAAAAAATATGAAACTCACTTGATATTATGTATTTTAAGAAAATTACAAAAATTGAAACATGAAGGTCACTTGAACACTAAGTTCTTTAACAAAATTAAAAAAGTAAATATAAAATCAACATAATGTCAATATTAATAATGAAGAATTAATAATTGAGATCATTGACAATACTAATATAATATATAAATTAAAATTATGGTTAATTCAACTATTCAATAAAATTATCAATTAAATATAAATACAATAAAGTAATGTATTTGGTAATTTGATGTTTCTCAAAGAAGAGGAAAATTTTGGTGTATTCAACTTTTTGGGAAGAGAAAGAAGAGGGAAATTTGGTTCTTTGAATTTTTTAGAAAAGAAACAAGGAAAATTTTAGTGGTTTTGATTTGTGGGATTAGAAAGAAGTGGGAAAGTTTGGTTCTTTTGATTATGAAAGAGAAATAAGGAGAGAAATTTTGAGTTTTCAACTTTTTGTGGAAGGAAGGAAGAGGGAAATTTGGTTCTTTCAATTTTATGGAAGAGAAAGAGGAGGGAAATTGAGTGTTTCTAATTTATGGAAGGAGAAAGAAGGAGGGAAATTTTAGTAATTTTTTTTTGTGAAAAGAAAGAATGAAACAAATTTGGTGTTTTCAACTTTTTGGTTTTTCAAAATTTTAGCCTTTGAAATATGAATCTTTAATTTTTATATGGAGGGCATGACTAGTTAAATTTATTCTTATATGATTTGAAGGCTAATTTATATATATAAAATTGTTTATAGGCTAATAAATAAATTAACCATTAATTATAACAATTATACTAAACTCGATAAGTAATCTTTGACGGTTCATTGTTTAGGATATAAAGTATATTGGTTAGGCCGTTAGGATAAATGGTATAAGGTACATATGATTTAGGGAGTATATGGTTAGGGTATAAGATATTGATGGTTTTGACGGTTCTAAGTTTTTTTATTAACATATGTTCACTTGAAGTCATTTGATGTCTTTAACGGCAGAAGATCCCTTTTTAATATATGTTTGTGGTACGTGGTTAGGGTACAAGGTATATGATATAGAGTATAAGATATATGGTTAGGGTGTAGCAATTAGCAAATATCACTTTTTATCTATGTTTTGAAAATCAAAGTATGAATTTCAGTTTTAAATGAACTATACTAGTAAAATCACAACTCATAAGGACATATGGTTAGGGTATATGGTATGTGGTTAGTGTATAATGTATTGATGGTTTAGGGTATACAATCAACAGCATATACTAACTTAATATTGTCGATGGAGGGTAAGGCTAAGTGTATAGGATATATGTTATTGAGTAAGTTATGATTGAAGTCCCAATAATTTTACTAGATTTGATAGTTAATCTTTAATGGTTCAAGTTTCAGGATAATTCGAACAATTTTACAAATAACTCGTTTGGCAACAGTTTACTGAAGTTATTTGGGCAATGAGTTATTTCGAAGTAACTTCTTTTATCACTCTGTTTACGCCAAATACCACATTTGCATGGTTATACTAAATGAGATACTTTAATCCAATTACATTACTGAAATAATACTAAAATATCAAATAAATAATTAATGGTATTTTTGGTTGTAAATATTGATATCACCATTACTATTAGCTAGTGTACTTTCCAATTACGATTAATTACATAACAAGTTTGTAAGTCATACAAATTGATTTAATTGCAGTGGGCCGGTGATGATGAAATTTTGGGCCGCCCAATTTTAGTTGTGATGGGAAGGCGAGATTTCAAATTTCGATTGTGGTGATTTTGACTAGTTTTTCTTAATTAAGTATATATACGAGGTAGAAAGAAATTGATTAAAAACTGTGAAAAAAATGAACGGTTTTTGCAAAGTTAGTGACCAAAATTGGATTTAAATATTTCTAGTGACTAAATATGAACGCTTTTTTAATGTCAGTGACCACCCATACAATTAACCCAGATTTAACTATTTCCCTTGGGCCGGACGGACAACTTGGGTTTGGATTTTAGAATAGTTGAGGGGATGTGTGAACAAGTCTCGGCCCAAATGGCTCTGTGCCCGGGTTGGATCCGGTCCTTAAGCCTCATTGTTTAAGGAGGTTCTTAAACCATTTTTATTGGCTGATACTAGATTAGGTAGTTAATAGTTAGTTGGAATAAATAAGATATTATGAAAATATAATTAATATAACTCATTAATGATTCTCTTTCTCTCTCCCCCTTGATCTTCTTCATAACCCTCTCTCTCCACTACAATTAAAAAGAAATTCGAAATTAATTTAATTAAATATTATTATTTAATATTTAATAAATTCGAACTTAATATTTTTTATTTTTTAAAATGAAAATTGAAAATAAAAAATATATGCTCTCTCTCACTTCGTGGCAACTTGCAATACAATATTAACATTTTGCAATGACATTATCAACATTTATGAAATAAATCGTTATTATTATACCTCGTCATTATTAACGACTTCAATATACTCATCAATTCTTTACAATTACATTATTAACAATTTTGGATCAATTGTTACTGTTTTATAGTTTCGTCATCAACGCCTACGAATGAATTTTTAAAGTTATGTAACATAGTCATTAATAGTTTGAATAACAATATCATTGATTTACAACATCTTTAATACTAATGATTCACATTTTCACATCATGTTTATAACTATCTAGTCATGGCCTCTTCCAATGATTTCTAGAGAAATTTTACAATGCTATATAGTATTGATGCTATAAGATTTTGCCTTTATGATACAACTTAAAATTGTACCTTTACGTTATGGTACAACTTCAGATTGTACCTATACTTTTTGTACAAATTCTTTTATGGTACAATTTGAACTTGTACCTTTATGTGATGGTACAACTTCAAGTTGTAAAGTTGTACCATAACATAATGGTACAAATTGCTTTATGGTACAACCTAAACTTATACATTTAATGTTATGGTACAACTTTAAGTTGTACATTAAAGCACCAATACTATATAGCATAGTAGAAGTGCTCTGATTTCTAATGACATTATTAACATTTTATGATCAATTAATATTGCTTTACATTATCATTCTCAATGATCATAAAGCACAATACTAATTTTCAACATCTTGGGTACTTGTGACATAGTGCACCTGTGTGATTCAGTCAAACAAACATTGTCCAGAAAAATATTAGCTCAAGCAAACCAACATTCACGCCTCAACACCAAAATTTTAATAACATTACAATAAATCATTGATAACGAAAAATATTTCGTTGGAAATAAACACAAAACATCAATGTAAAAATGTCCGACTTCAACATTATAAATGACATCAAACTTTTAATAAAGATGCTAAAAACCATTAATATCGAATCAAGTCACTGATAAGGAAATAGATTTTTGTAATATAAAAATATTAATAATATTCCGATGCAATGTTTAATGTCAAATAGCACTAAAAACACATTAATAAGTAAAAAGTGTTTAATAGATAATGCATCCAAAAAATTTTATAATGATAGCAACTAATGATTGTTAAGTACCTTATTAGATATTATTAATATCTTATTTTCAAACATTGATAATGCTTATACACGCCTATTAATAATGACACCAACTACGTTACTAACTTAGACTGAAAGATTAATAACCATAGGTATATCATTAAACGTAAATTCACTTTTGATAATGTCATAAACAAACGAATATCTAACAAGTATGCTTCTTGATAATGACATTTGACAAAGTTACAAACATAAACGAAAACACAATTTGAAAACACAATTTCACTTTTGCTAATGAAACAAACAAAACATAACATAAAAAGTAAATAATGTCATATAAAATTATTTCAAAACATGTCGAACAACATTAATAATAACACAAACGACTACCTAACAACGAAAAATCTCAAACCCATGCAATAAAAAGCCCTAATGATGATTCAATTTATAAATATTGATAATGTAATTACAAAATGTTAATACTTAATACTAATCGGAAGTTGCCAAGATGTGAGAGAGGCATATATTTTAAATTTCAAATTTCCATTTTAGAAAACAAAAATTATTAAATTTGGATTTTAATAAATATTAAATAAAATTAATTTCATATATCTTTTTAATTATAATGTAGAGAGAGGGTTATGGAGAAAATCATGGGAGGAGAGAGAAAAGATAATCATTAATTAATTATATTAATTTTAATTATATTTGCATAACCCTATTTACCCTTAACTACCTATTAACTACTAACTATCATTAACTACCTAATCCACTATCTGCCAATAGGAAGGTTTTAAGATTTTCCTTAAAAAATGGGCCTTAAAGACTTGAACTCAAGCCCTCTGCGCCTAGTTATCTTGTGTCGCTCTCTGTCTCCGATATAAATTGTGCAGATGGATGGATCGATACATTGACACCGCCAGACATACACGTACACAAAAAAGGGAGCTACTCAGAAAATGGCCAACTTTTTCCAGGAAATCCAAGCCCCAAATCAGAAAATTTCCACCGATTCCCCACCGTTCCCAGCTGTCCTCGGGCCAAATTCGCCGCCGTCTCTCGCCGAATTCACCTCTGCCATAGAATCCCAGAAGCCGCTTCTGGAATCGCTGCTCCATAAAACAGGGGCAATCCTATTTAGGGGATTCCCTGTCTCCAGCGCCGCCGAATTCAACCAAGTCGTGGAAGCCTTCGGATACCCCGATCAGCCTTACCTCGGCGGAGCGGCCTCCCGGTCTAACGTCGTCGGCCGCGTCTACACCGCCAATGAGGCCCCGCCCGATCGCAAGATCCCCTTCCACCACGAGATGGCTTATGTCTGTAAACAGAACAACTCAGCCTAATCCAATTGATTCAGTCAATATTCGAGTACTAACTTGGGTGAATTGATTTTTTCAGGCGTCGGAGTATCCAAAGAAGTTGTTCTTCTTCTGCGAGGTGGCGCCGCGGAGCGGCGGCGAGACCCCTGTGGTGTTGAGCCACGTGGTGTACGAGAGGATGAGAGAGAAGCACCCGGATTTCGTAGAGCGGCTGGAGAAGGAAGGGATGGTTTCCAGGAGAGTGATGGGGGAGGAAGACGACCCTTCATCCGCAATCGGTCGCGGCTGGAAGTCAACGTTTTCCACCAACGACAAACTTGTCGCGGAGCAAAGGTTTGTGCTTGCTTTCTCTCGATTAGCCATTTCACTGTTTTCTCTGAATGATATCACTACTCAAACAAAAATTGTCTCCATCACCACCGAAGCTTGTCTTGGATTAAACAAAACTTGGAACATTCTGTAATGGTAACTTCTCGCTTTTTATTGCTACAATACAAGCAGAGCAGCAAAGCTGGGAATGAAGCTGGAGTGGATAGGAGATGGGTCAACGGTGAGAAGAGTAATCTGTGCGAAACAACCAATCAAACACGACAAGTCGAGGGATCGAAAGATCTGGTTCAACGAGATGGTGCCGGGTTATACAGCTTTTAGCGACGGGGTCACGTTCGGGAACGGGGACGCTGTGCCAGGCGATGCCGTGTATGATTGTTTGCACATCATGGAGGAGGAAAGCGTTGCTATTCCTTGGCAGAAGGGGGACATTCTGTTCCTAGACAATTTGGCTGTTCTTCACGGGCGCAAGCATTTCACCCCGCCTCGTCGTATTCTCGCTGCACTCTGCAAGTAGTAAGTAAGAAGTGGAATGTTTGTGTATGTTTGTAATTTGATTGTGTCATTTGTGTGTAATGTATCCTTGTACTTCCCCTGTTCAAAATGTACGTCTACATATGTAATAAGCTGCTGCTCTCTACACTTGTTTCCAGTGTTGTATGAAGTCAAAGAAAGAATCAGATGCATCTGGTTGGACTAGGCAGAGGCAGCGCATATTTAAAAGTGGTTAAAGGGAACTATCGTCTGTTGTTAATGTTATGTGTTTGTTTTATTGAACTTCTTTGTGATTGGATCAGTTCAAGACGTAATGATGGAGATGTCAATTGTTTGTTATACAAGAAGTGACCCGGTGCGGAGTTACCGATGGGAACCAAAGCTAGCGGCAGAAACCTAACTCACTACCTGCAATAGAAAACAAAACAAACGTCATCGAATCGCACATTGGGCAATGGCAAAAATGTGAAAGCGAATTATAGTAGGGACATAAATGGAATTTTGGACAGATGTCAACCATGGCCCTTCTTAACTAATGATTATAGAAAAAAATATTATAAAACTATACGAAACACAAAATAATAATAAAATATATCTGAATTAAAACGCTAGCCCTGAAATTGCCGAATTATCACGGTGACTTGTCTTGTAACAGCCCTCTCCCCTTAAGCGCAACCTTGCCCTCAAGGTTGGTGAGATTACCACACTTGCCTCAACTGGGATCGATAACGAAGAAGCTTCCCCTGCTCTTGTGGTAGACGTGAATGAATGTTGGCCAACATTGTTTGCGTTTTCGATACTTCCAATTTCGCTCATGAACTTGAATGAAGCGTTGGAAGCGTCTGATAACACCTAAATAGGCGTTATTTAGCCCCTATTCTCAAGGCATTTGCATGCTAATTCACCTTGTCTAGGTCACATATCAAGGTATTTATGCCTATATTCGTTCCTATTTGCAAAACATGCATTTTAGCATAGGTATTCTTGATATGAAGGTTTTCATAGGGGAATCGACCCCACTTTTTCATACTTTATGTTTACCCAAGCGTTTGTGATAAAATTCCAGGTCTTATAGCATAGGAGCAAGCAGGGAAGAAAAAGCACAGGTCACGACCACAGGCCACTGCCCTTGACCAGGTCGTGAATGATCGCGGCCTGAAGATCGTGGCTGAGATTAGTGGCCACGAACCTCAACAGGCGACCAAGAAGAAGCAGAGAGTTTCCTCACCCGGATCGCAAACATGGTACGTTTTGGCAGCGAACAAAATCGTGCATGGGACACAAAGATTACGGCCATGATCTCATGAAGAAGGTCGCGATCTCGGGACTTAAAGACGGGACAAAATGCGTCATTTCGGGCGATTCAAAGACGTTCCATGCTGGTCACGACCATGACCATCGGGTCACGCTCTTGAGGCATTGACCGCCATCAGCTTTCTATAAATACCCCTCTTGCTGCACTTTTCAAAGGAGAGCCGACCTAGAGTGAGAAAGTTAGGGTTTTGGGTTATTTTTAGAGAGGTAAACACCTTGGAAGAGCTTAATTGAAGATCCAATCCACCCAAGGAGCAAGAAGAAGGTGCAAGCAAGGAGAAGAAGATTGATTCCATCACTCCCTCTCTTCTAGTTTGTGCTCTATGACTTGAATCTCTAATGGTTGTTTAGGGAAGATGAACCACCTACCCTTCACTAAAGGATCCAACATGCCAACTAAGAAGGTCATACCCAATTTTCGCACACCTGGCCCTGCAGAGGTGACTCATATGTTGGATGGAGGTTATGCGTTCTATCATTGCTCGAGAGGGTATTCTGGATACCTTTCCATACCCATTGGTTGAAAGCTCCATGAACGTCAGGCTGAGGACATTAAACAAGCGCTTCTTGGGAGGCAACCCAAGGTAAGTTTTCTTTTCTTTATTTTTTCCTTTTTGTTGTGTCAAACTCTTGCATGTTTAGATTAGGAGTTGAACATTAGGGACATTGTTCCATCCTGAGTGTGGGGTGGCGAGTCTTAGTGTCTGTTTGTCCCTATTGTATGTGGTAAAAAAAACTGTCCTTTGGCTATGCACATTGCACAGTCAAACTGCATTCAGTCTACCTGTGCTAATGCAGTCTGCCTGTGTTAACCTAATGGCTAAAAAACACCTAAAAATCAGAAAAATTAAAAACAAAACCTTGTACTCTTGTGGTAACATGATGTAAATGAGCGTGATGTGTGTGAAATGAGTTTGTGCTTAAATGAAATCATCAAAATCACCCCACTGGTGTTGAATTGCAAATTTCTGCATAATGAGCTTGAATAGTTTGACTGACTGGATATGCTTTGAATGAGCAAACTCTTTTAACAACATTCTCTTTTGTGAGGATAGTGTAATGACTTTTGGTGAAGTAGTTAGGTGGAGAACATTGACCATTCGACATGTTTGGATACCGTGCTTACTTGCATCTATTGTGAGTTGTTGACTTTGCATTGAGTCTCTCTGTTTTGATTGTTTTATGATGGGGTGAACTGTATCTTCATAAAAGAAAAATCCTACCTGACAAGTAAAATATAAGAAAGTTGCCATAACAATTGAAGTGTGGGTAAAAATGCCAAAATCGTGTGAGGCAATCACTCATTGCACATGGGGATTAGGAAAGATTCAATTGAGAATCGGTTCGTGAACGTACGATGTTGCTTATCAAGTACGATTCCCCATTGAGTGAAGTGCCATTTGAGGATGTGCAGTGACCCTCCACATGGACCGAGGAAAAGGAGTTGAAAGAAGCCCTTATGCGAGTGCTAAGAAGCAGAAATTGCTCTTGCTCGGTCACCGGTAGTAAGAAACAAATCCCACTTTTACTAAATACGACCACTCGGCAAGCAAAATCAGAAAGAGAGAAAGCCTCTCCTTGTCAGAAAGGTAGTGATGTGCTTAAAGTAAAATCAAGTTTGCTAAAAGCTTCCCCATTTGTTTTTGAGACTCATGCTTAATTAATTGCTTATGATTGGTGTGAGTTAGCCAGATTGTCCTCACGATATATGCACCTCACTGATGTGGTTAGATTCTCCTAATAATTGTTGCACCATAAGTTGTTAATCACCCACTACCGACGATCGGAATTGAGTGTTGCTATTTGAGTTTTTTGTGTGGATTGGAGTCAGTCAATGTTAAATGGTTGCAAAGACCTTGAGTGTGGGGTGAAAGATATGATCATTAAAGCACAACTTGTCCTTTGAGAAAGAAACTACTGATTACAACAAGAGTACAAGGAAAATTTTGTTTTGTTTTGAGTGTTGAGTCTGTGGTGTGTCATTGTTTTGGATGGTTATGTGTTTGTGTTGTTTGAGTCGTTGCTTAGGGACAAGCAACAATTGAGTGTGGGGTTGTGATAATCGGCTTTAATATATCGGATTCTTGAGCTTTATGTGACTATCTCATGGTATGTTTAAGGCGATTGGTGCTATTTTAGGGAGAATTAATCCGTAATGGTTGAAAAGCCATTACCATTTTGTGTTGGAGTTTTGGTGTGTGTTTAGGTGAAAAGATAGATAAAATGGCAGCACTGGAACTTCCGAAGCAGGAGATGGCGGGAGGAATTGGATCGATATTTCTTCCACAACAAATAATTGGGCTAAAGCCCAATTGATGGAGGCTTTTGGGCAGGGAATGACAAAAAGCAATTGGAACGGCCAAGGTTGCGGGGGGCCTAAATGGACCGGAAGTGGACTGGGGGCGAACACAATTTAGGGAGGAAAAGAATTCTCTTTGGGGCGAAGGAAAGGCAGCAGGGCTGGCGGCTGGGATTTATTGGGGAGGAAAAAGACAGAATCCTCTGGGGGCGAATAAAGAGGAAGAATTGCGAGAAGCAGAAGGAAAAAAGGAGCAGCTTGGAGGGCGGAATAATTGGAGAGAATTGGGACGAAAGCAGCAGCGCGCAGAATTCTAATCGGAGAGCTGGCCGATCGCATCGCAGCTTGAGATTTTATCAGAGTATTTTCGTCCCGTTATTTTAATCAGTGACATGATGATTATGAACATGATTGTGTATTTTATTTTCGTCATGAACTAAACCCCAATTTCCGGGGGAAACACCATAGGATATAACTATTTCTAGATTTGATGGATTAATTCATATCTCTTTTCTTCCAATCTCTATTACATGGAATTACTTAATGCTTTGTGTTGGCTGGCCACCAATACATTGATTCATTGTTAATTAGGTTATTAGCAACAGTGAAACCCTAATAACTGAACCTATTTCATGTGACATAGTAACTTATCGAAGCAACAGTGGATTAAATAAGGTGCTATGCGGTCTTGATTGGGATATCGGTCTCCAGACTAAATAATTAACTCATTGAGCTACGACAGTAGGATTTGATTTAATTGTTTAGTACTTTGTAATTCCCGACAGGGATAGCTAGCACAATAGTGATATCCTGGTTGTAGAGATATGGATAATTTGATCATAAAAGTGAATTGATTTGGATATGATAGATAGTGAGTCCCGGTATTTCTCCCAGAGCTTTCTCCATTGATTTCTCCCAACAACTTTAATTTGCTTGTTTTGTTTAGTTATTTTGCTATTAGATAATAGTTTCACCAATTAAACCATTTTCACCTATAGTTTGCTCCATAGAATTGATAGAATATAAGGTTGTACCAGTCCCTGAGAGACGATACCCGGACTTTCCGGTTTACTACGAGATAGGAATTGAAGCTATACGCTTTTGCCCTATCAAGTGGCGAGATCACAAAAGGCCGAATTGGTAGTAGCCAAGGATCCCGGTTTCAAGAACAACCACCTCTCCATGCCTATCAACCGTACCTCCATCGTAACCAAGCATCTCCGCCATCATTCCAAGAACCACCTCCACAACCTATGGCGAAGACCGTGTTGGAGATGGCCATTGGAGCTCGAGTTAGAAAAACTCATGGCCGGGAGTGGGAGTACACTTCAACATTCACCACCGCCTACACCAAAGAGCCTTGGAGAGTTAGAATACGAGCGCTACAACATCCCAATGGAGTGCCTAGATGCTAACGATCCCAACGTTCCTCCGGGTTGCTTTCAGGTTAAAGGGAAGTCCGACCCTTCTACTCAAGACTTCCTCAAGGAACAAGAAGAGATGCAAAATAGGATAGATAAGAATAGAAGAGTTATTGAGCAACTTTGCTTGAGACTCAATCAAGAGAGCCTCTTTGACATCAAGAATGAAGGAAAAGAGGAAGTAGTAGAAAAGGGAGTAGTCTCAAGGGTGGACAAGCAAGTGGACCTTGAAGATCCATCTATTGAAGATCCATCTATTGAAGATCTTCCTTGTAGAACCATCATTTCTCCTAATCATCAAGAAGAGAAAACTAAAGTAGGGAGCATTGATGAGGTTGTGAGTAAAGAAGGAGAAAGTGAAGAAGATGAAGAAATGGTTATTAGCAAATGACCATACCTTAGTTAAGAATGAGTTCCAATGGACTAAGGTGAAGGGAAAATGATGAAATGTTGATGTGTTATTAGGTGTTGCATGTTTATGAATGAATGTATGTGGTTTGGAGGCGTTTGTGGGCATGAATTGCATGAATTGCATGATTCTAGATGATTTGATTCTAGCCCACCAAGTGCTTGATGAAATGCCCAAACCACATAATTTGTGCTTGTAATGTTTTGATGCATGCCAAATGAACTATAATGCTTATGTTAGACCATTAGAAGCATGTTTGATGGGTAGTTTTGAATCTTGATCGATTGGTATAAGGTGTATGGTCCCTTTGCTTGCCAAAGCTTACCACTTTGATATGATTTTTGAGCAATCAGTCCATATCCCTTCCTTAGTCGTTTAGGTTGTTTATTGCCTTTGGCCACGACATTAAAACCCATAGATTGACATGTGGTCAATAGAACCAATCAATCGAGATTGTTAACTACCTAAACCGACATTATTTTCCACTTTTCACCCTTGTTTTACATAGTAACCATCAAGTGTGGGGGGTGTATAAGAATGGATCCTAGGAATTATGAGAAGTGTTCAATGCATTCTTCAATTATTGATGAAACGTATTTGGCATGGATGGGTATGAATTGTTCTTGTGTGTGTAGGAACCTTTATAAGGGTTAATCCTCTGAAGAGGAGAGAGTTCCAATGCTCCTCTGCCAGAGGTGGTAAAAACTTCAAACTTCCAATCAATGGAGTGACCAATACACTTGAAACTCCACACAACAATTCGATCCTCAAGCACCACTACACCATAAGCAATTACACCAACAACAACTATAAGTGTCACCTAGAGGTCGAGAGACCGAGTCCAAAAGGCGATTCCTTAGCTTTGGGAGGAGATCAACCAATCCACCTTAACCCTTCGATCCCACTATCACTTCTACAAAGCATTTTGGTAACTTCAATCCCCTATCCTTTTACCTTTCTAATGTGTTCTTTAAGTGTGTGTATGTTGGGGGGGGGGGGGGGGGGGGGGGGGTTGTGCATAAATGCTTGTGTGGAATGTTATTATCAACATTACTCATGCCATAAATGTTTGAAAGCTTGATCAGGAGCGAGTGTGATTTTAGAGTGATTGTGGACGATTATTTAGCATGTTTCAACCACTTGGAGTCTTGTATGTATGCCCAATTTTTTTCAAATTTGAGGGCTCATAGTTGGCCCCTTTTGCATTCTCCCTACTTAATATGATTTGAATTGCTAGATAATTAGTGGAACATTTTGCTCCTCACTCCCTCCTTGTTCTACTCCTTTTTGTTCCTTAGTTTCCGTTGCACACTCTGTTTTCATTGTACTGTAAAGATTTGATTGAATAATAGAAATGACGGGTCTTCTGCACCTTTATGGTGTTCGAGCCTTAACACTATAACGAGTTTCTCTCGTCTTCTCCTTTTTCTTTCTTCTATTAGAATGACAACTGAATCATCTCTGATTCTTTTACCTGTGCCCCTGGCAACTCTACATCGCTGTCGATTTCTTCCTTGTCTCTCTCATCGAATCCACAGCTGACTATCAAGCTCACCCAACCATCTATCTTTTGTGGCATGCTCAAATCACTCCACTTCTTCGCTTCCGTCAATGTAACACCCCGATCTTTCGGTTCAGGTTCGACCATTTTACGTGAACGGTTGGTTTAACGAGTTTATACGAAGAGTTGCAAATGGGGATTAGGAATAATAATAATAATTATATTATTATTATTATTACCATTATATTAAAAAAAACCCTCTAAACCTAAGCTAGCATCAGCCGAGCAACCGCTTGACCTCTCGGTTCCCCCAAAGAACTCCCCAGCTGTCCCCCATCCCTCTCTTCCTCGTCTAGCCAGCGAAGCCGAGAGTAGCAGCCCCGACATTGCACCCCCATCCCGACCTCGCCAGCGCAGCAGTCGAGCAGCAACCGGCCATCATCGCCACCATTATTTTCTTCGACGATTCCAGTGAAGGGCGATTGGATGGCCGAGGAGGGAAATCGGGTTTGGGGCAGGGATTTAGGGGTTCTAGTACAGAAGAGAGATCGTGTGCTGGGATTCAAAATTTCAAGTTTCATCTTTCATTCTGGGTTCGCGGAGGGAATTGATTTAGATGATTGGGCTTTGTTATGGTATTGGCTAGGATCATCCATCGGACCTGCTCTCTACTTCATTGGCTAAGAAAAAACCGGATGCTCCACATGAACCCCAAATGCCGAGGTATCTAGCATGTCGTCGTCTCGAAGCGGTTGGGATGGTGTCACTGTATCATTTGAAGCGGCCGCAGCAGGGCGAAAGAGGACAAGGCAGAAGAAGGAAAATGGACAGACATGCAGGGAATGGCTTCGCCACTCTCGCGACACAAAATTTGAGGGAATCAACTCCGAGCACTTCTACTATGCTATATAGCATTGGTGCTTTAATGTACAACTCAAAGTTGTACCATGACATTAAATGTATAAGTTTAGATTGTACCATAAAGCAATTTGTACCATTATGTTATGGTACAACTTTACAACTTGAAGTTGTACCATCACATAAAGGTACAAGTTCAAGTTGTACCGTAAAAGAATTTGCACAAAAAGTATAGGTACAATCTGAAGTTGTACCATAACGTAAATGTACAATTTTAAGTTGTACCATAAAAGCAAAAACCTATAGCACCAATACTATATAGCATTGTAAAATTTCTCAATCAACTCCCTTCTCGTAAACGGACAGGAGGATCAATTTTTGCTAAGGGCCGAGAGGAATTGGGTTTCATGGAGGCGAAGGAATAATGGATAAAGGGTTGGATTTATTCTTGAAAATTGCATAGAGGAATAGGGTTTTATGGACAATGTTGGTTGTCGTGCTCTTGAGCATTTGTCCACTAGTGGTGATGATTGGAAGAGGGCAACAGCTAAAGGAAGGGATTACATGGATCAAGTCCATCGTCCACTTGTGATTGGGGATAGCAACGCACGCTTGAAAGCATGGTATCAGGGGAAGTGCACCACAATGAGGATTGAGGTTCATCGACTTAGTACTAAAGAGGTGAGTATAGGTGTCAAAACATAGCCCGACCCGATTAACCCGCTCGATCAACCCGACCCGCAATCCGACTGCAATTCGAATTGACTAAAAGTCAACAACCCGTAACCCGCCCGACCCGCAACCCGATTGACCCGCAACCCAACTAACCCGCAACCCGACTGACCCGCAACCCGATTAACCCGAACCGATTGACCCGCAACCCGACTGACCCGCAACTCGATTAACCCGAACCCGATTGACCCGAACCCGACTAACCCGTAACCCGACCGACTCAACCCGAATTTCATCTAATCCACTTGAATAATTATAAAAATATACAATACATAGTTTTTCAAAATAAAGTTTTGCATTCTAAACTTAAGTAAAATTATTTTTTCATTTCGTATAAGAAATTTAAAAAATATGAAACTCACTTGATATTACGTATGTTAAGAAAACTACCAAAATTGAAACATGAAGGTAGAGATAATGACAATATTAATATAATATATAAATTAAAATTTTGGTTAATTTAACTATTCAATAAAATTATCAATTAAATATAAATAAAGTAAAGTAATGTATTTGGTAATTTGATGTTTTTAAAATAAGAGGAAAATTTTGGTGTATTCAAGTTTTTGGGAAGAGAAAGAAGAGTGAAATTTGGTTTTTTGAATTTTTTTAGAAAAGAAACAAGTGGGAATTTTTGTGGTTTTGATATGTGGGAAGAGAAAGAAGTGGGAAAGTTTGATTTTTTTGATTATGAAAGAGAAATAAGGAGGGAAACTTTTGACTTTTCAACTTTTTGTAGAAAGAAAGAAGAGGGTAATTTGTTTCTTTCAATTTTATGGAAGAGAAAGAGGAGGGAAAATTGAGTTTTTCTAATGTATGGAAAGAGAAAGAAGGAGGGAAATTTTAGTAATTTGTGAAAAGAAAGAAGGAAACAAATTTGGTGTTTTCAATTTTTTGGTTTTTCATAATTTTAGCTTTTGAAATATGAATCGTTAACTTTTATATGGAGGGCATGACTAGTTAAAATTATTCTTATATGTTTTGAAGGCTAATATGTATATATGTATGTAATTGTTTATGGGCTAATAAATGAATTAACCATTAGTTACAACAATTTATACTTAACTTGATAAGTAATCTTTGACGGTTCGTTGTTTAGGATATAAAGTATATGGTTAGGGTATAAGGTATAAGGTACATATGGTTTAGGGTGTATATGGTTAGGGTATAAGATATTGATGGTTTTGACGGTTCTAAGTTTTTTATTAACATATGTTCACTTGAAGTCATTTGAAGTCTTTAACGGCAGGAGATCCCTTTTTAATTTATGTTTATGGTACGTGGTTAGGGTACAAAGTATGTGGTGTAAAGTATAGGATATATGGTTAGGGTATAACAATTAGCAAATATCACTTTTTATCTATGTTTTGAAAATCAAAGTATGAATTTCACTTTTAAATTAACTATACTAGCAAAATCACAACTCAAGGACATATGATTAGGGTATAGGTTATGTAGTTAGTGTATAATGTATTGATGGTTTAGGGTATACAATCAACAACATATACTAACTTAATATTGTTGATTGAGGGTAAGGCTAAGTGTATAGGATATATGCTATTGAGTAAGTTATGATTGAAGTCACAATAATTTTACTAAATTTGATAGCTAATCTTTAATGGTTTAATTTTTAGGATAATTCGAACAATTTTACAAATAACTCGTTTGGCAACAGTTTACTGAAATTATTTGGGCAATGAGTTATTTTGAAATAACTCCTTTTATCACTATGCTTTTGCCAATTACCACACGGCAAATACCAGATTTGCATGGTTATACTAAACGAGATACTTTAATTCAATTACTACTGAATTAATACTAAAATATCAAATAAACAATTAACGGTGTCTTTTGGTTGCAAATATTGATATCACCATTACTATTAGCTATAATACTTTACCAATTATGATTAATTACATAACAAGTTTGCAAGTCATACAAATTGATTTAAAATTTTGACTAGTTTTTGTCAAAAAAATAAAGTATATATATACGAGGTAGAAATAAATTGGTTAAAAAGTTGAGAAAATATTTTAAATTAGTGTAATAAAATGTGTAAGTTGGTAATGAGTAATGATTTAAGTTACTTGATGCACTGGCCCGAACAACCCGAAACCCGACCCGCCCGCAACCCGCCCGACCCAAAACCCGATGAACCCGCAACCCGATTGAAACCGAACCCGATGAACCCGCAACCCGACTAACCCGCAACCCGTTTGAACCCGAACCCGATGAACCCTAACCCGATGAACCCGCAACCCGAATAACCCGCAACCCATTTGAACCCGAACCCGATTGAACCCAGCCCGAACCTGCCCGAACCCGCCCGATTGACACCTATAGAGGTGAGTGTAAAGGGAGTAAATTCTACGCCTTACGTATTCTTTTAAGTATTATGATTTTAAGTATTTTAGCGAATTGGTTATTGTTGCTTGGTTATGTGTATGATTGATTAGTTGTGCTTTGCTTGAGTTACGGTTTGAGATGACTTTGTGCTATTTGAGGTGATTTTGTTTGAGCTGTGCTTGAAGTGAATGTTTATTGATTACTTTGAAATTTTAACGAGTATAAGTTATTATTAAAGAGTAAGAAACAAGTTCTTTTTAAGAAGTAACTCACCTTCAAGGAGGTGAAGTCGTTTGAAGTGTTTTTAGTCACTAGCGCCAGTCCGTTGCCATTTGAGATTTTCAGATAGAGCAGCAGTTATGCTCTTGAGATCTTTGAGACAGAGCAGCAGTTATGCTCTTGAGACTTTTAAGATGAGCAGCAGTTATGCTCTTGAGAATCGTGGTGAAGAGCCACCACGATACATTAAGATGTTAGGGGGATGAATCGTTACGACTTCCCTAACTAAGTTTAAGTTTAAGGAAGCTTCTCATACGTATGAATTGGCAACCGGTTTAGCTAGTGAGGGATCCCCGTGTCAGTCAAGTATTTAAGTCAAGCTTTGAGATTTAAGAATGGAGTAACAGTAACTCCCATACAGTTTTAAGAGTTAAGCTTTTCAATAGTGGAAGTACAAAACAACTTTCACACAGTTAAGTAAAGTGCTCAAGTTCTAATAAGAGGTTAAACGTAAGGGCGTAGACTGACCCCATCTCACTCACCAGTTTGAGGAGCTAGAGGAGCAGTTAGTGAGCAGCGGGTTCGAGGGCAGCCATCTAGAGGAGAGCAGTATAAGCGTCATGGAGGATGCTTAGTCAAGGTTTTCAGTAGCAACAGCTTCAGAGTTTATTAGTTAATTACATTTATGATTATGAGTACAGACTGGAGATTATTTTGAGATCAGTTTGAGATTTTAAAGTTCGAGTTTAATTTGCCCACGTGTTAGGGCTTTGCTCTGAGCTACAAGTGTGTGTTTTCAGTATTTTATTTATGAAATTTTTTCCTCTGAAATTTAAGATTTGAGCATTTTATTTATCAAGGGCATTTTAGTAAAAGTAGTACCCGGCCAGGTTAGGGTGTTCCATTTTGGTATCAGAGCCGGTCTTCCTCTGTTCCTTAGTCTCCAAGGAATACTGGAATGTCAGTCCTAGTTTTTAAAGGTTTTGTTTTAAAGGAAAGGAAAACGAGTCAAATGTCTTCTTTTAAGAGTCTATAGAATCTCCAGTCTACTCTAATCGTATTAAGGTAAATAACTAAAGTTATAATAGGAGAGGTTCCAATCGTAAGGGAATACCTCTAGGATTTTGAAGGAGTTGAAGGAGTAGTACGAGGATTTTACTACTAGGAAACAAGTGGATGATCTAATAAGCTAAGACAAACAAGGGGGCGAAATATGAATCTCCAAGGAAAGAGCTACAATCACTAGATGGCTGTAGCTATAATGATTAGAGGATTTCAGGGTTCTTGACCCTAAGCAATGGCGAGGAGGCAACAAGTCAAGAAAAGAAGAGGTACCCCGAGAAGTCCCTCAACTAGTTTTAGTGGTGAACGCTATTATAACATAGTGTCAAGGAGCAATGAAAAGCTTAGACTTCAAGAGAAGCTAGGGTAGTGTAAATGAAGTAAATGAGGAAGTAAGTAGGTTAGAAGGGGTCTGAAAGGACGTCAAAGAGTCAAAAGGTCAAGGCGGAGAGGAGGCATAATTATTTACATGTGATGATAAAGGAACCCTTATGGATAAACTACGTCACTAGGGAAGAGGGTACATGACCCTGGGGAGTTAGTATGATAGCAAGCCTTTAAAAGGAACAAGGAAAGCAACGAGATAAATAATGTAGAGGACAAGTTATGGTCTCGGTACGACCACCATTGGACGAGACGTGGAGGAGAGTGCCACCAAAGTCTAAAGCATGCCATGTAGAAGACAGCGGGGAGTCAATAAGTAAGAAAAGATATGGAATGTGAGAGGGAATAACAGTTAGCTAATAAATGACAGTACGAGTAGAGAACCAATTCTCAGCAATGCCTGAGTTGAATACTAAGTCAACACAGAGCTAGAAAGAGGATATTAGAGACCCTACAAAACTACCCAAATCATGAAAGGTCAAGCGGATTTTAGGACCGTTGAAAGGGGAATGCAAGAGTTCACGATGATCTGTTATGGGATTGTCCTATCCTACTGAAGGAGGAACCTCTCTATTAAGTTGGAACTAGAGGGCTAAGAGCTGAGGTCTCGGAAGCAGCCGTAGGAGTAAATCATTCAATCAATATGGTATAGACAAGCAATTACAACGTTCATTAGAAGTTCTAATGAAAGTTGGAGAATTCGAGGAAGAGTCTAAACGGTCGTAGTGAAGAGAGTTTGCGAACAATACGAAGGAAGAGCAAAAAGGCCAGAGGGATTTTGACGAGATTTCAAGAAGTCAACGAGTCAAGTCTCAGGTGACTCGAGGTCAAGAAGCTTCCCAAAGAGGTACGATGAGGGAAAGCATTACCAAGAAGGAGGAAATCATTAAGTTACCTTACCCAAGGAGCCCCACTCTGAGCGAGTACGACATAGTAGGATGTCATCCATAAAAGAAGGCCAGTTAAGGATAAATTAGTGATATTTAGTTAAGCCACTAAGAGCCATGACTAAGAGACTAAGTTTATGTACAAGATCGATCAACAAAAGAGACATGGAATGAGTTATGTTAAAGGTTACCAAGGGCACGCCACCATGGGAAGTTGTGACCTACAACAACAATGCGAAGATACTCAACGGAGTTTGGTGACCGAATATTGTAGAAAGCAACAATGAAAGGGTAGTAAAAGTAAAGAAGCAAGGAGAACACCATAGAACGTTATAGAAAGAAAATGATGGTCATCGGCCAGGCGATGCATGCGTCAAAGAAGATAGCTAGGACGGGCGGAAGCAGGAGTACAACAGACAACAAGAAAGCAGTAGGTTGACCACCAAGTAGGGAACAACCGATCCATAGGAAGTCCATAGAGATATTTCAGTCAATTTGTAAGGTGGAATCGTGGTCGTCAAGAATAGTCAAAGGGACAACCTTATCGGTCAAGGTACATAAGTGAGAAGAGAATATGGGCACCCAGATGACTACATCGAGGACGAGGGACATATAGAACTAGCGAGAAACATCGGTAAGAGGAGTCACGAGTAAAGAAGTAAGATGGATACAAGTTTAGGGAACCTGCTAGAATACCCCAAAGTGAAACCAAGATTGCCTATGTTGGTGAAAGGTGTCAATCTCTCGGGTGTAAATTTCTTGGACGGGGAAACTGTACGAGGAATTTCAGGAAAGGTCAAAGAACAATAGAAGAGGTCGTACGAGAAATCCCAAGTCAAACGATGATAAGGAAGTGTTAAGTTAGGTGCCAGGAGTGAGCAAGTACGCAAAATGGAAGGTCATGATTCTGGGAAAGATTCATAAAGTTGATCGCAAGCTAGAGAAAGACGCAAAGGATGCCTCTATGCATACCAGAAGTAGAAACAGTAGGATGAGGTTCCAACACTAAGCAGCAAGTAACGAGGCGGTGACCATACCGTTTATGGTTAAGGGATAAGACGAGGCATTGAGGAAGAAAGTATGAGATGCAGAGTTAGAAGATACAAGGACCTAGGTCACCTATGAGGTCAACCCCAGACGAGAGTTACGTTAAAAGAGTTTCACCACCTTACTAGATGGAGGATAAGCCGCCATCAGTGACCTTGGGGTTGGAGAGAGGCATTAACTTCTCATGTACCGAACAATGGATAGTTATCGTTCCTATATATGTACAAGGTACAACCGAGGTAATGTGAGGGGTTAAGAAGCCACAACAACATTGAAGTTGCAGGGAATGGAGGGAAGGATTTTAGGACATGTCGTATAAGTTAAAGGAAACAAAAATCCGCGAAGTGAAAAGGATTACCACAAGCGATGCTTAGGGTAATCACAAGGGACAAATTTCGAGGGCGAAATTTCTATAGGTGGGGGAGGAAATGTGATACCTGACTCTGAATTAGATTTAACAACAAGTATTGAAGGAGTTGAATAGACGTATCAAACGAAATTCAAAATCGCACTACCAGCCCAAGTTGGAAAATTTTGAAAAGAGCAATGAGTTACTCAAACCTATTCGATGCTACCGAGCTAGATGAGAATACCTGTTATGGTCAAGAGTACAGAGAAGAACTATAGTAAGCTATTCAAGGTAAGGTAAGGGCACACCATTGAAGTTCATATAGCAAGAATGAAATCTTGAGCCAAAGAAGCACGAGAATGAGGAGTATGGAAGGATGAGCCCGATCAAATTTCAGGGACAAAATTTTTATAAGGGTGGAGGAAATGTAACACCCCGACCTTTCGGTTCAGGTTCGACCATTTTACGTGAACGGTTGGTTTAACGAGTTTATACGAAGAGTTGCAAATGGGGATTAGGAATAATAATATTATTATTATTACCATTATATTAAAAAAAAACCCTCTAAACCTAAGCTAGCATCAGCCGAGCAACCGCTTGACCTCTCGGTTCCCCCAAAGAACTCCCCAGTTGTCCCCCATCCCTCTCTTCCTCGTCTAGCCAGTGAAGCCGAGAGTAGCAGCCCCGACATTGCACCCCCATCCCGACCTCGCCAGCGCAGCAGTCGAGCAGCAACCGGCCATCATCGCCACCATTATTTTCTTCGACGATTCCAGTGAAGGGCGATCGGATGGCTGAGGAGGGAAATCGGGTTTGGGGCAGGGATTTAGGGGTTCTAGTACAGAAGAGAGATCGTGTGCTGGGATTCAAAACTTCAAGTTTCATCTTTCACTCTGGGTTCGCGGAGGGTATTAATTTAGATGATTGGGCTTTGTTATGATATTGGCTAGGGTCATCCATCGGACCTGCTCTCTACTTCATTGGCTAAGAAAAAACCGGATGCTCCACATGAACCCCAAATGCCGAGGTATCTAGCATGTCGTCATATCGAAGCGGTTGGGATGGTGTCACTGTATCATTTGAAGCGGCCGCAGCAGCAGTTATGCTCTTGAGACTTTTAAGATGAGCAGAAGTTATGCTCTTGAGAATCGTGGTGAAGAGCCACCACGATAAGTTAAGATGTTAGGGGGATGAATCGTTACGACTTCCCTAACTAAGTTTAAGTTTAAGAAAAGCCTGAATGGATTCTCATACGTATGAGTTGACAACCGGTTTAGCTAGTGAGGGATCCCCGTGTCAGTCAAGTATTTAAGTCAAGCTTTGAGATTTATGAATGGAGTAACAGTAACTCCCATACAGATTTAAGAGTTAAGCTTTTCAATAGTGGAAGTACAAAACAACTTTCGCAGGCAGCCAGCTAGAGGAGAGCAGTATAAGCGTCACAGAGGATGCTTAGTCAAGGTTTTCAGTAGCAACAGCTTCAGAGTTTATTAGTTAATTAAATTTATGATTATGAGTACAGACTGGAGATTATTTTGAGATCAGTTTGAGATTTTAAAGTTTGAGTTTAATTTGCCCACGTGTTAGGGTTTGCTCTGAGCTACAAGTGTGTGTTTTCAGTATTTTATTTATGAAATTTTTTCCTCTGAAATTTAAGATTTGAGCATTTTATTTATCAAGGGAATTTTAGTAAAAGTAGTACCCAGCCGGGTTAGGATGTTTCAGTCAACGCATGAGCCACGTCGACGACTCTCTACCTGCACCACCACACCTTGTCAAAGGAGACTTAAATAAATCCTATTTGAATTGGTATGATCGTGATTAGTATGTTCTTACGTGGAGTATTCTCTCTGAATCAGTGCTTCTGAATGTCAACAATAAAGCCACTGCCTTCAATGCGTGGTCGGCCTTGGCCCGCATTTATGCTTCTTGCTACACTGCAAAATCATTGCAAAATCTCCACTGTGGTGACGCCTCCATCCATGACTATTCGTAGGGTGCCAATGCGAAGGCTAATCAATTGGCGGCGCTTGGCTCTTCGGTCACCAATGACGATCTCACGACCTGGATTCTTGATAGCATGGATGAGGATTATCGTCCTTCTGTTCGCCATATTGAGGCACGAATGGATTCGATCAGCTTTGAGAACTTGTACTCCCTGTTTCTTAGTGAAGAAAGCCAAATTCAACATAATTCTTCTCGCATGGAATCTTCTTGGTCCAAACACTTTATTCTCCAGCACCGATGGTCTTCGTGGCAGAGGCGGTCATGGGCGTGGTTGTGGGTCACCCCGCGACCGTTTTCAGTCTATCCCTAGTTTTTCTTCTTATGGCAGGTGTTATAAACGCACTGCTATGGATCGGGAAATCGTCGGAATCGATAAAGTAGGAATATGAATCAAAAAACACAGACAGACGATTTACGTGGTTCACTAACACGATGTGTGTTAGCTAGTCCACGGGCGAGAGAGATCCAGTTTCACTATATCGAGGAGATTACAGATTACGAGGAGTATGATAAGTATTTATAGTACTTCTCCATGTGGGTCTAAAACTAATCCAAATCAAGTCACATCAACCAATCTCCACCTTGACTTGAATCCTCTTCCTCTGAAATCTCTGATGTACTCTACTCCTTCTCTCTTTCCCGCTATCAATGCCTCGTAAGGTGGAGTCACCCACTCAAGACATTCAGCAAGTCCAAGCAGTGTTGGAACTTGCCATGTGGAACCGGCTTCGTGAACATATCAACATGATTATCCGTGGTGCCAACATTCTTCAAGTTAATCCTCTTCTCTGTCCTCAAGAAATGATACCTTACATCAATGTGCTTAGTCCTTTCATGGTGGACTTGTTAGATTGGAGTGGATTTGGTGTTTAATGTCTAAACTTCGGTTGTTATGCACTTTATTTCAATTTTGAAGTTTGAATCGGACTTTGGTTTTGTAATAGACAGCAAGGATGTTTGTGAATTAGTATTGGACTATGATTGGCTTGTTCCCCCCCACCCTCAGAAATTATGTACAAATAGGTTGTCTACATTCCAGGAAAAGGGGTATATGATGCTGAATTTTCTGCAGCATGGTCAAAATAGGTCAAAAGCGGATTGGAACTGGACAAGGTCAAAACCAAACTGGACCCAATCCAATCTTTCGTCCCCATATTTTAGACCGGACTGGGACCAGGTTAATCCGGGACTGTTTAACCGGACTAGACCGGATAGTCACTCCTAATGTATCGCACACTCGTTGGGGGATTGCAATATCTCAGCTTCATGCACTCAGATATTTTCTTCGTTGTCAATCATGTCTCTAAGTTCCAACATTCTCCAACAGACAATCATGGGGAGCTGTTAAACGAATACTTCGTTATCTCAAGGGAACTATCGATCGTGGCCTGGTCTTCTCTCAGTCTCCTACTTTGCATATTCATGGTTATTTGGATGATTCATGTGCATCCTTCCCCAAGGATCACAATTCCATAACTGGGTTTGCTATCTATTGTGATTCAAATATGGTGTCTTGGTCCACTCGTAAGCAGAAATCAGTTGCTCGCTCCTCCACTGAGTGCTAGTATCTTGCTCTCGTCACACTAGCTTTTGAGGTTCTCTGGTTATGCTCCTTGCTACATGAATTGGGTCTATTGATTCCTTCTGCTCCAGTTCTTTGGTGTGATAATCTTGGTGCCACATTTCTTGATCATAATCTCGTCTTCCACAATAGGTCCAAGCATATGATAATTGAGTTTCACTTTGTCCGTGATCAAGTTACCAAAGGACAACTATGAGTGCAATATCTCTTAGCACATGATAAGTTGGCGGATGTTCTCACAAAACCATTGCCACGTTTGTCCTTCAACAAATACTGCTCCAAGTTTCATCTCTTCAAGCCTCAACTTTCGGTGGCGTGACGATGTGTAGATTGTTCCTTAAGTTTCTCCTTATTGTTAGTTTGTTATTAGTGGAACGTTGTGCTCTTCTTCCACTCATTGTTCCACTCCTTTTTGTTCCTTAGTTTTTGGTGCACACTCTGTCTCCATTGTACTATAAAGATTTGATTCAATAATAGAAACCACAGGTCTTATGCATCTTTACAGAGGTGGGTTCAGCAACTGTGTTGACGCAATCGATGGTGGCCGACGCAGTGATGGATTGAGCACAACGGTCCCCAATTTAGCGGTGAGATCAGTTGAAGCTAGCTCTTTAGAGGGATCAATGCTGGGTTGCAAGGTCATCATCGATCATAGTGTCGTTTGTTACACCGTCATATTTTGGTTGAAATCCTCTCCATTTGCCTTTAAGAGTGCCAAGATTTCCGCCTTGAGGTCGTCATCTGAGGTTGGAAGTGCACTCGCGCCAACTGGTTGTTCGATATCGAGAGCTGGCCAGGTGAATAATGTGGTTGGTGCGAGCAGCTAGCGATGTAATTGTTTCTAGGTAATTTGTTGGCGGGTCGACGTTGGTGGCTATGATGGATGGAGTTAGAATCTCGGAGGCTAGATCCTCCATTGACGGATCGACCGTTGGCGGAGGTTCAACTCTATGGTGTCCTGGCTTGAGACATAACAGTAATACCAGCATTGTTTTTCTCCCCGACTTGGGCTCTCCAATTCCTATCGATACAATTGTTGTGGCGCCGGATGAAAATTGTGGTCGTTTTGAGTGGCGTAGTAATTATACGACAGCGGCAGATAGAGCAGTGGCAATCCATATGATGGAAGGTAGTATGGATGCACCTGTTGATGCTATTGAACTCGATGAAACTCGTCACACTTGCATTCCTATGGAGGCCCGAACATCTACATGATGAGATGTCAAAAAACAAGCTCTTGTACCTATTGTTAAGAGAATGGATCTTTGGTCTCTGGACATTGGATACATGCTCAATGCTCTTTAGTAGAGGATCTCTTTAATGGCGAATTACTACTTAAAATACTAATTGAATAACAAAGCAAAAAACATAATTGGGTTCCAGTATTCTCATATTATTACTCATAGGCAAAGTCTCAATTTATAGAGTTACACAATCAAATCTCTTTTCTTTTCACCCTTAGTTTTAGCCTCTCTCTTTCTTGTACTTGAATTCATTTCCCTTCCCTTACAAGAACATTGATTAAATATTAAACAATCACTAACACATCATCAAATCCTGTTAGAACACTTATAACTAATAATTATAATATAATATCCTAAAACAATAGGAAACACATAATTATAATGGGAATATATTGATTAATACCGAATTGTTACGATGACTTGAATTGTAACAGTATCTCCTTATTTTCTTACCTTTGATGGAAATAATAACTGTACAACCAGATTAGAGGTTGTATCGGAAAATTTAGTGGTAGGGTATTTATTTCCTTATTTTCATACCGCCTACCGATTCAGCCTTTGGTAAGAGATTTTCTAGTCGTTCATTGGTACAATAGAATTTTAAATCCTTGGTTGAAAGTATTCTTTTTCCAATAGCGAGTTACTATTTTGGATCGATTTTATTGAAAAAGGAAATTTTTTCGCCTTTGCAAGCGCATAAACACGGTTATTTGTACAAATGGGTGAGTTTGAATGGTGCATAAAGTTTAGTGGCCACTCTGGTAATTTTTCCTTGAAAGAACTCTTTGTGATGGCAATCAAACCCACAATCCCGAGTTCTAGACTACCCCTGCCTATTAAACGCATGGAAACCGTGCATTGACTGGGTATAGTTTTAGCCCCCCGCCCTACACCCACACTCATATCCATACCTACCCACCAAGAGTTTTCTTGACATGTAAAAAAAAAGAGGATGAAATTGTAACATATCAATGATAGCGAGGGCAACTCAAGGAAATAAATAGTAAAAATATAATTGAGTGACCACCCAAACCAAAACATAATTCTGTTACTTCATTTCTCCCCTTCACTCTTTCACTTTTTTCCAATGTTGTTAGAACTGAACTGGAGTATGATTGGTATAACAAATAGTTCATACTTTAGTGGTATAACTAGAACCAATGTTAAACTATTAAAAACTCGTTAATGAATTGGTAACTCATAAAAAATAGAAGCTTCTAATAACTCATTTAGTATTCTAAATCAACATATTACAAAGCTTTATAATATGTTTTAAGAAAATCTCTATAATATATGGTCCTAATTATGAAGTAAATGTTACAACCTCTAATTATCTAATGAGTAAAAAAGGAAGTCATTATTTGCTGCTTACTGCACGAATTTTGGGGTGAGTTGGCCCGAATTTCTAGGAACTTTTACAATCTCCTAAAATAAATTCAGGTTATAATATCAGATCATGTCAATTCATATGATATTTTGTTCATATCAAGTTCGTGTCATTCATATCAAGATCGTATCAGTTCTCTATCATTCATATCAAGATCATATTAGTTTATATCATTTCATATCAGTTCATATCATTCATATCAAGATTGTATCCATTCTATATCAATTATATCAAGACAATATTAGTTCATATATCAAGATCATATCAGTTTATATCAATTCATTTCAAAAATATCACTATGTAGATCTTAATGAATGTGTTCTTTCTATACAACTATTTTTTAATGTTGAGTTGAAATGAATGAGATGTGTCATCATATCACTTTAATGTGAACATCATATCACTGTCATATCAACTTCATATCATCCATATCATAATGATATGATGCCTTATGCTTGATAAAACATAATCAAATGAATATCACTTATAGATCTTAATTAAAATGTTTTTCTACGCAGTTTTATTCTTCTTCCAATTTTTGAGTGGAAATGAAGTATCATGATGATATGATGTTGGTATGAGGTCTTATGCTTTATAAAACATAATAAAATGGATATCAACATGTAGATCTTAATTAGTATGCTTTTTCTATACAATTTTTTCTTTCAATTTCTCTACCCTCTCCATTATTACTTCGATCAGTACACTCCTTGTTAAAATCCTTCCCCATTATATTATTAATTTTTCCCCAACATTACCCTTCAGTTCCACATAAATATATAAGTAGAACAAGTTAAATTTTCAGACCTGTTTACTCTATGTTCGAATGCTAAAAGCTTGTTTACGTCAAACTTAACATAACAAGTAGAACAACTTAAATTCCCAGACTTGTTTATTCTATGAAACCGAACTTTACATAAAACTTAATATAACAATCTTATAGTCTTCAAAATATAATCATCAAGAATAGTATGCCTGATCATCACCCTTTTTAACATATAAGGTCTAAAATAACATCATATCATTGACCCACGACAGATCTAACAAAATGATGGCAAAACATGGAGTGAATTTCATCGATCTAATAATGCAAAGTCTCGTTCTAATTCAAAGTGGTGGTTGTGGTGCTTTCTTGTGTGTCGCCAAAGTTGTTGTCCCATTGTTTTTTATGCTCTTGATTCAGATGTTGAAGCACCATCTTTCCTATCAAAGCAGGCTGCATTTCAAAACCGGAAAAATAAGAAACATTCAAAGTAGCCTCATGAACATTAATAATTTAGAAAAATTTCACGCATCCTTACGTTTAGAACACCAAATCCTTTCTCAGTACTCTAATGCGTCCTACATCCTACAAATGGTGCTTTGTTCTTGGCTGATGGCTTCATCCTACTACTACTAGCACCAGCATTACCCTAAACAAATACATACAAAAAACATATAAATAACACTACAAACTACCATTGACTAATAGACAATCAAATAAATTGTGAACAACTTACTTGATTCTTAGAAGCACCGACATCTGAAGCACCCATTCTCTCGCCGCATCCCGATAGAGCTCCATGACCTTGAGTTTGCTTTGGTTTCTTACCATGCTAGAATTGTGATCTGGTTCGTTACAATTTTTGCACACAATTATACTCCCTTTTCTACCAAGCTTGGTATTATCCTTTTTATCATGAGCCAACAGCTCTTCAGAAGTGTACACATGCTTCTTTCTTGGCCTCCTCTTGTCCTCCATTTCCTCAACACTTCTTACTATTTTCTTCTTTGGTGTCCCAGGCATAATTCTAAAATAAGGATGGAGGATGGTCTCATAGTCACTTCTTATCCATGCCCTTGGTCCATCCATAGGCTGCAACACATTCCCAAAAGGTTAATTGCCACTCTCTCTTTCTGTACTTCTTCCTTCAATTACTCCAAATATTCCTAGCACAAAGCCGATGGTCTGTGTTGGGGAAAATATATGTTATTGCTGGCACAAGCCCCTACAATTTTGATTACCAAAAATAAACCCATCAAATGAACGTAATATACCTTCATTTGATCATTCATTTGTAAAGGGTAAAGTAAAAAATAAACATACTTTCATTTGATCGGAACTAAAGCACCAACCAGCTCCATTATCGATGCACAAATCATCTCTCAACTCCTTCAGGAACCAATCATACGAATTCCTCGACTCAACCTCAACAACTGCCCATGCAACATGATACATTTGATCATTTGAATCCCTTCCAATGGCAGTAAGCAATTCACCCTTGCACAAACCCTTTAAAAAAGCAACCATCGAATGCAATAATCTTTCTACAACCATCTAAGAAACCCTTCTTCATGGCACCAAAGTAAATGTACATTCGTCGGAATTTTGGTTTATTGGGTTGTGCCTATTGACCATGATACACACGGCTGAGTCAGCATTCGCTTTCCTCATCTCCTCGGCATAAGTCCACAAGATTGCATACTCATCTCTGAAGCATCCTTCAGTCAAGTGCAAAACCATCCTCTTTGCTCATGAGCACTTGTTTCTACCCACACTAAACCCAAGTTCTTCTCTAACAGTCTCCATCATGTCTTTTAGCTTCCACCGTGGATATGCTCTTATTCTCCTATGGTATTTCTTAGCGAGCACAGCTGAAGACACATTCCTACACTTAAAATGTACCCCACATCTATCCATCTTGAGTGTTTTGATTTGGAAGACATTGGTTTGTCTACTCCATGAAACAAGAAGGACAAACGTACAGTTATGGTAGCTTCAAATCCTTCTAACCCTTCTTAGATCACTCTTATTAACCCTTAGATCTTTCTTGAATGCTAAACAATATTTGTCGATTGCTTCCCTAACCTCATCCATCCCATTAAAGATCATACCTACCTCGAAGTAAGGGGTGGGTAGATTGAGATTGTACTTAGGGAAACAACTTCTCCTATGCAACCCATGATCTCCCAATACATATTCATTGTTGGTTTCATCTTCGCTCCAAATGTCATCGGAATCAAAATCATCCTCCTCTTCTTCAATTTGTTGTTGCCTTCGTTTGACCTCCTCATCAGAGTGATATGTTGTAGGTATCCCTCTCTTCAAGTTTTCCTTAGCGATCTTTAATTTAGTTGCAATTTTCTTGTGATCTTCAACATCCGCATCACTAACCCACCCTTGGTGTGCCTCAAATTCACTATCAGAATCACCATATTCATTATTAATCCACACACCCTCATCAAATGCTGGCAAGCCGTATACATCATCCTCTGCTCCATTAGGATTTTCAGCAGTTACTTGGTCTTCATCATCCTATAAACCATAGAGTTGCACATATTATATTTTGGGAACCAAGGAAGAAAGGTAAAAAAAACCACCATGCATACATAATTCCCGGTACGTTCTATCCTTTAGATTGGCAAAATACACTTGTATAGCCAAAACTTTCGCCTTTGTGCCAATAATAGCCAAATTTGGAGAAATACCACTTATAGCCAAAATTTTGAAAGTTTCATGACAAATATAGTCATTTCCATTACAAACTTTAACGGTGTTAGAGACTCCGTTAGTTAGTTTAACGTTAGAGTGACTAGGATTCCAAATCAACACACACATCGGCGACACGTCAACATATCATTGCCACGTCATTTAATTTTGAGTTATAAAAATAATTAATTTTCAAAAACAAAAAAAAAATTCTATTTTTTCCCTACCCCTACCAGTCGTCCCCTTCCTCCAAACCTGGCGGCGGCGAACAACGCTCAACCACCTTCTCGAACACCTGCAAAAGCCCAGAAAATTTATCTTGCATCTCTAACCCCTATCGGTACCCTAGTGAACACCTTGCCCTTCCTTCTCCCTGCAAATCGCTAATCTATCCTCCCCTGCAAATCCCTAATCCCTCCTGCCTCGAAACTTCTGCCCCGATACAAATTATAGATTGAGAAGCTAAAGGTCCAGAGATTCGAAAATTCTCAGTGAAGAGGAAGCAATAGAGAGATATAAGGCCGATTGAAGGATGCGTTCCACCGGGGAAGACACCGAGACATCGATCCGGAAGTTTGACCCTTTTCGAGGAAAGGTGGGAATCGGTTGAGAGAAGAGGTGGGGTTGGGAGAAATGGTGGGAGAAGTGATTTGTATATAACACTGATGGAACCCAATTCCACTTGCGGGCATTCCACCTCTTTGGCAAACTTGATTTTGATTGAAACAATCATTCATTATCTTCATTGTGTTGGTCTGGTCCGCAGGTAGGGAATGGTGCTCTGCTGTCGCATTTCACTTCTCAAACCTTCCCTTACCTGCCCACGGATAAAACCCATAAAGTTGAATACAGTTCTGTCAGCCATCGATCTAGATGTTCGCCCCTTTGCGAGGAAGGGTGGGAATCGGTTGAGAGAAGAGGCAGGGTTGGGAGAAGTGGTGGGAAAAGTGAAGCCGAACATTTTAATTGGGTTATTGGAGTCCGATTAACCCTCCTTTGGGACCGAAATTGAACATCTCGGACAACATCCTCATCGTTTCTCAAACTTGTCGCGGTTGTTGAGGATGATGAAACCCTCTTTCCACGGCGGATTCTTTCTCCTCCCCGTCTATCCCAACCAGCGACGGCGGAGGATGAGGATCATACTCGCCTTGCACTCAAAGCTTATCTCTCCCCATCTGATGCGCCATATGTTGTTGTTGCAGTTCTTGAACTCTCTCGAATTCGTTGGATGTTGAGAAAGAGAATAAGCTTGGTCGGGGAAAGGACAATTTCATACCGCTGGTCGGTGGAGTTTGGGAGGCTGAGAGATTGGGACAAAGATATAATTGTGGGAAGGAAATTTTTTTCAGGAAGGAGATTTTTAAATTACTCCCCTCTGCTAGCATTTAGTTGGGAGGAGATTTTTATTTTGTATTTTATTTTTTTAAGTTAAATCCACGTGGCAATGTTACTTACGAAATGTCGCCACATCAACGTTTCTGTTAGTACAATGAGCTTGTTAGATGACATCGTTAAAGAATTGAACGGAAATGGCTATAAGTGGTATTTCTTCAAATTTTGCTATTATTGGCGTAAACGCGAAAGTTTTGGCTATACAAGTGTATTTTTCCTTTAAATTTTAATTCTCCATTGTTTTAAAAAATCCACTTAAATCAAAGAAAAACTAACTGAAACTGAACGAACAAAAAACACCAAGTTACCTTTTCGGGAATAGACATTGTGTGTTTAATGTACACATGATATTCATTCTTGTCTTTAAATTGTAAAAACTCCCGACCAGCTGCGTCATTAGATAACAGTCTCCATGCATCTACACCTTCACCATTAGAATTTCCAAAGTACATTTCAAAACCATCCATATACTTTCCTTCATCTTTTAACATTTTGTTTAGATCCCAAGTGCAAATCAGATCAGGATCTATATCATAATAGGATAATTCTTCTCCTCCTCCTTCATATATTGCATCCTCGCCAAACTTCATAAACTTTCCTCCGGCATGGAAGACGACAGTTGGATTGTTCATTCTAAAACCTTGAACAAATTCCAAATCGTAATTACCCACCAACATCCATGCCATAATAAAGAATTGATTAAAGTAGAGAAAGAGCTTTACCTCTTTTGAAGTAACTTCAAGAAAAGGACGGCCATACAAGGAATAATATAAGTGATGCTCAAGTGGTCCTACTGTCCAGAAAAGAAACCTTATTTAATTGAAAGAATTTTTCGCCTTGTACCTTGTACTTGTGAGAACTATAAAGACAAGCTTGTTGGGGAGAAAATTCACCTTATGGGCTCGAAAGCAGCAAACGATGGTAGTGGGTGGAAACCTTTATTCCAAGCGGATTCACGCAAATTGAAGTCTTGGGTGTTTATAGAAGAATGATGGAGCGCACCAATCCTTCAAGCGCTCGCCGAAGTGCAGTTTTGGATTTTTTCGGTCGGTTGCTGGTTATGAGAATTGGAATTTAGGGTGGTGTTTTGTGAAACCCTAGCTCGGCCGAGCACTACTTTTACTAAATTTCCCTTGAAAATCAATATACTCAAAACTTAAACTGCAGCGGGAAAATTTTCATTAATAAAATACTGAAAACACACTCTTGTAGTTTAAAGAAATGCCCTAACAGGTGGGCAAATTAAACCCAAACTTTAAAATCTCAAACTGATCTCCATTCTATACTCATAATCATAAAACGTTATAACTAACTAGTCTCCACTACTGCTACTGCTCATAGGAAACTTTGACTGAACATCCTCCAAGACGCTCGTATCGTTCTCCTTTAGCTGGCTTCCCTCGAACTATTTCTCTCGATCTCCTTGCTCTCTAACTGCTCCTCTAGCTCCTCCTCTAACTCTTCAAACTAGTGAGTGAGTTGGGGTCAGTATACGTCCTTACATTTAAAATCTCTAGTACTTGAATAGTTTACTTAAGACACTTAACTTAAATTGGTGGAAGTTGTTTGTACTTCCACTTTAAAAACTTAACTCTTAAAACTTTAAGGGAGTTAAAGTTACTCTCATTTCTTAAAGCTCAAATCTCGACTTAAACTTTCAACTGACACAGGATCCCTCACTAGCTAGCCCGGTTGCCCAACTCGTATGTATGAGAAGCCATCCAGGCTTTCCGTAAACTTAAACTTAGTTAGGGGAGTCGTAACGATTCATCCCCCTAACATCTTAAACTTATTATGGTGGCTCTTAACCACGATTCTCAGGAGCATAACTGCTTCTCATCTTAAAAGTCTCAAGAGCATAACTGCTGCTCTATCTCAAAATCTCAAATTGGAACGGACTGGCGCTAGTGACTAAAAACACTTAAAACTGTTTCACTTCTTTGAAGGTGAAGTACATCTTAAAAAGGGACTTGTTCTTAAACTGTAACAATAACTCATAAACATCCCCTTCAAAATCTGCTTAGACTCTGAAAGTTCCAAAACTACCTCCTATTATATTCTCCTCGCTACCATAATTCCATAGGCGCCAACGGTTCCTCGTTTGGACGTCAAACGAACAAGTTATGGCCAAAATAAATATTTTGCCAGTTTTCAAAGTGTCCGGTACTGAAACTGAAACTTTTCCAGTCAACGAGTTGACCACACCTCTCTAGAAAAATTACAGAACTAATCTTCAAAAATGTTTTTGAAATATCAAGAACGGTACCTGAACTTGACAGATTTTTGTCCAAACTTTCGAGACTCCGATCATCTTCGTCCGACCTCGTAATTTGATTTTTTCGAGACCGAGATGCTTCTAGGATTGTCCTCTTTATCATGGTAACCAAAATTTTCTCGATTTTCATCGTCATTACATCGATCAGGCTTGATCTCTCGGTAGGCCACTCTCCTTATGAAGCTCGTACACGGCTGCTCGCCCATGGGAGACGCTTGCGAGAGAATGGAGGGACGTGGTTGCTTCCCGTCCCCCCGTCCGGTTGCTCCCACAAGCAGGAAGTTGTTCCCATGCCCCGGAGAGGTCACGACAAGGAGCCGAGGGAGTGATTGCTTGCTAGAGGGAGTGATTGCTTGCTCCTAGTTTCGCAAGCAACCTGCTCCATTATTGCAAGCAACCTGCTCCATTATCGCAAGCTAGCAGGTCTCGGATTAGGGAGTTCCCATCCATCATCGCAAGCCTGCCTGTCTCCTTGTTAGAGAATCATAAGGTCCCATAGTAGAGGGCCGCTTGCCGGCCCGCTGCGAAGGCCCTTCGCTAACCGACCCGCCTCCTGCGTGCTTAAGCAGACGGGTCTCGTAGTAGAGAGCCCTCCGCTTGCCCCCTGCCTTCTGCGTGCTTAAGCAGGCAGGTCTCGTAGTAGAGAGCCCCCCGGTTTGCAGCCCGCTTCCATCACATCCCTGGAAGAACAGTTGCTGTGTTAGGGTTTAATTGAGGACACAGAGGAGATAGAGAGAGAGGCGTTGTTAGTTGTGGAGGCCGAGTGGGGAATGGGATTTAGGATTAGCTTCAGTTTTAATTAGCTCAAGGGGTATTTTGGGCCATTTCATAAATTAGGGGTGATTTTAATCCAAAACTCAACTAACGTCCATGACTTACTCGATTTATGTCGAAACTCGATCACCGTGTGAACCGAGAGTTCCCATTTTTAGTCCTCATCGATATTACGATGGAATATGAAATTTTTCCCCAAGGATATAATAGTCATTTTGACTTTTGGTAATATCGGGGCGTAACAACTTTTTTGGTTGTTGAGTTGTGAAACGTACAAGATACAAGAGGCACCGTCATTGGTGGATGCCGACTTGATGAACCGGCGGTGAGAATAAAAGCTGGGTGTGGCTAATAGAGGGGAGTCGAAATGGGACGGGGTCAGCAACCAGAACGGGGTGAGGAAGTCAGCCACGCCTCTTTGGACTTGGAGTGGGAAGGGAAAATTACACGGATGGAAGTTAATAGAACGGAGGGGTAAAACTATCTTTTCCCATCCTGTTTTTGTGAATTCCGACCGTTCGAACCAGAGCTAACTATACCCGGAAAAATTAACAGAAGGCTATATTTGGCATCATGGTAATAGTATGAGGGCAATTTTAATGTAAAACATAGTAGATGGGAAAGTTTGAGAAAAAATCATAGTAGAGGGTCAATTCGTGCTATTAACCCATATTCGTAGTTAAAATGATTTATGTAGGATCCGATTAAGGAACGTATGAGATTAGGAAAAGTACATTCTCTCTTTTCTGGACACGTGTCCAAGCTATCAGTGAAAAACTCAGAGGTGCAAAATTACCAGCCCGCCTCTCATTTTTTTGTTGGGAATTATTCTGGACCATTAGATGGGGAAAGATGGAGGGTGGATGATGGAGTTTTGTAGTGGCTTTGTACCCTATCCCTTCCCATTTTCGATTAGGAATTAAATGCTACAACTTCCAATTTCCAAAAGTCCCCCTATCTCTCTCTATGTGACCCAACCTGCATCAATCTGTTTGTGGGAGGTATTATCCCAACTGCAGTAGTGTGGGGATGGGGATGAGTATTGCTTTCGACTTACCCCGCCCCATTCTTGACTGGTTCTATCATGATTTGCATCAATATCTAATTGTATGTCTTCTATTTTGACATTTTTAAATAATATTTTCATCCTAAAACAATTTTAAAACTATATCTTTCAATTATTTAGACTTAAGCATTTTTTTACTATATTTCTCATTAATTTATGAAGGTTTTCTCTATGTCTTCTAATAAAATAGTTAAAATATCGACGTTCTTTTTTCAAATAACAAACCCACCCTGCCCAATACCTGCACAGGTATTGCCCTGCTTGACCCACGCTTAGTGTGAAGTGGGTATGTGTATTGAGGTACTCACCCCTCCCCGCCCCACTGCCATCACTAATTATAGGCAAATTCATGGGAATTCAAAATAGAAAGTGCATGACTATCTTTGGATAATCTGTAGGGATTTCAATGCAGTATTGGAACCTAAAGAAGCATCTAATAGGATTTCTATAACCCAAAGTATGATAGCTTTTTGAGAATGAGTGGCTACAATGGAGATCATCGACCATAGGGCCACATGACCAATCTTTACCTTGTCTAAGAAGTAAGAAGATAATCCTACTAGAAAATTGGATCAAGTAATGGTCAATATTCACTGTATGGTTATGTTCTCAGACAATGTGGTGGAGTATTTACCACCATATGTTTCTGACCATAATGAAATATACTACCCATTGAATAAGTGCAAAAAAATTTCCCATGATTAACTAACTGTTTTATCTCCCACTCTTGGGATTGTTAGCCACAAGTATGCATCCGAATCTAAGAGATACAACGCATAATTGAACTTGACATCATCAGGACACCCGAGTAGATTGAAGATTCTCTAAGTATTTTCCAACCGATCTAGAGCAACTTTAGGATCTGTAGTCCCCTTTAAGGACTCAGATCCAAACTTCTGGACTTTTGTATAATCCCTCTTATAAGGGACCAATTTAGTCTGGGACTCGGGATGATGTTCCCGGGATCTTTGTGATTCTTCGGGTTGAAGTGACAGGGAAGCTACCCTTTCTTCTCCTCTTTGGCTGAGCTCAATATAAAATTTGTAAAGTAACCCAAATTAGGAACTACTTCTCATATATTAATAATGTTTAAACGTCCCTTTGACAACAATTTAAATCCTCTTTAAAAACCATTCGACTCACGAGAGATCATAACCATGATCTGGTACCAAAAATTGTGACACCCTAATACCCTATTACAATTGTTATTTAAAAAAATTCATTAACTAGAGATTAGTTAGTACTTATAAACATTTTACTATTCTAGAGAAATTCTAGAAATCAATGATAGATGGGCTTCGTTAGGATCTTGGAATGGCGGTTGCATCGACGAGAGCTTGAAATTCTAGATGCCATAGGAAATATCGACGAAGATACAAAACCAAAACCAAAGGGTTGGAAGAAGAATGTGTTTTGCCAGAGGTTGAGCACGTAAGACAGAGAGAGCTAGCAAGATTGGGAGAGTTGGGATTCTCAAAGCGAATGTCTCTCTACTCTATTGTTCAATCTGTGGTAAAGATGGTCGTAGCAGAGTGGGTTTCTCGATTTGTCGAATGGCTTTCGCGATTTGGCGATTTGGAGAAGGAGGCTTCCTGAAACCCAGAAATCAATCAGCAAGATGAAAGTGGGAGTGGAGACGACCCACCCCTCAGAATATGACAGTGGTATGATGTCGGTATGAGGTCTTATATTTAACAAAATATTTATTTGGTCATAGAAATCCTTTCTGATTAACCAGATAAGCACAAGTATAGCTACCACAAATCAGCTCCTTCGTGGACTCAACGTCAAAGCAAATATGAAAACTTGAAAAGGACATTAAGAATGTCATAGTAGCATAAGGCATTACGTGCCACAAAATGGGCATCCCGGTTTGTTTCTCGTGGCGTGAATACTACCGTGGTTCAATCGTTGTGTACCGACAAAATACCGTTTTTGTAATTAAAAAATATTTTTTTGTTAAAAAACCGTACCGGTAGATTCAGGATACCGTTTAGGAGTAATACCGGAATAAAACCGGAATATACTGGATAACAAACCTGAATAAACTAAATAGCCCCATTTGTTATTTTTAATGTCTTGGACCTGATGCATAATTCAGATTAGTCTGATCATTTGACTAACTTCGTGAGAATAGCTCATAGGATTCGCAGCAACAGGGGTTGTGCTTCACTTTCAAAGCGATAGGAGTTCATCTACTATCTGATTCTAGTTTCATGGTAGAGCTGTGAACCTCTAAGCTCCTCGGCTAGTTGAAACCAATTTATCTTTCACAGCTATAGGAGAACTGAAACAGAAAGATACATATAACATATAATACAGCTCGCTGGCAAGAAAAAAATGAAATTTGCTTTCACTTCAGCTTCAAAATTGGATATGAACCAAAACAGATAGGCGAGGCACGCCGGCTGAGGAGCAGGAGAGGGAGAGGCGAGATGCGTGCCGGCTGAGGAGTAGGAGAGGGAGAGGCGAGGCGCACCGGCTGAGGAATGAGGAGCGAGAGAGCAGTGGAGCTGAGCAGCGCGACGACGGATCTCCTTTCGTCGGTCGCCACTCGCCAGAGAAGATGAACGCCGATCGTGGAGCAGGACTCAAGTCTGCGGGTCACTTTCGCGCGCCGATCGCGGATCACCGGTTGCAGGCGGCCAGATGAGATGAGGAGCAGTGGAGCGGGGCTGCGTGTCCTCTGGCTCTGGAGAAGAAAGAACAAGGAAACGAAATCTCCAAAGGCAAATTTTCGATACATTAGGTTTTTTCGGTTTTTGGCTTCCGGCCGATTTTTTTATTTATTTTATGTGCCAAAAACGACGTAGTGTTTGTTCATACAGCTTACCGCCGGTTAGACCAAAATCAGGCAGTTTTTTGTTTTGTGCCGGTTAAACCAGCAAAACCGGTCGGCACGGTAATCTTCCCGCAGCCAGCCTGCCGTATCGTCCCTGGTCCGGTTTCCAGTTTTATCGGTTGAACCAGCCGGTACGATCCGGTTTCCTGGTCCATGATGAAAACGAGGGCATCACTTGTTATTTAGGGTTGAACAATCCTAACACTGCAAGCGATGTAACAGAGAAAGTGTCTCCCTGATGGCTAGAACTTACATAGCTTTAGGATTGAAAACACACTAGAAAGAACCACCAAAGACAAAAACGGGTGAACCGCCTTCAAACCCATCAAGCCAACTGCGGCATGGGTGGGTGCCCTAGTCGCTCCATCAACCATGATATGGAACCCTTGAGAACCTAATGTCGTGGCCCTGACGCATCGCTGGAGAGGAGGATGATGTTGCAAAATGGGAAGAGTGGCAATCTGGGGAGAAGCCTGATGAGCAAGAGTATACGGTAGAGCGACATTCATAAATTGGGTCTATGGGGTGAACACTGCATTGTTAATTCCTTTCCAGATTTGACAACATAGTAGGACCCAATTAACTGTGGTTTCATGAGCCGAATTAAAAATGAGATGACGGAAAATGATGGAGATGTGAGTGGTTGAAAACATGCCAATAGACAATTGTAAGTTGCAAGTCTGCCTCACCATGGCGCGATTCTGTTGCATCAACTCCATAGATATATATTTCCGTTCCAGTTGTGGTACGCTATTGGTGGCAATCTTTTTGACGAAAGGGATGGGAGAGGATACATTGGTGTGAAATCATGGTGATTTGGGAAAACTTCCAAGCGGCGGTGCAGCTTGGCCGAGAGCGGTTGGGGAGAGCTAGCTGTTGTCCTTTGTTTCTATGCGAAAGCTCGGGTTGGGAAATAAAACTGCAGGGTTTTATTTGGTTTAGTGATGAAGCCAATGGGCCAAGTAAGGGGTCTAGGGTTTTACTTATGTATTTTTGGAATTCAGAACTACGGGTAAGTTTAATCCGAAACTCAGTTATCGTCCCTAACTTACTCATTTTATGTCAAAACTCGACACCATTTGAACTTAGATAACCAATTCGCGGAGCGAGAGCGCTTATTTTTTAAGAATTCAATATTGAGCGCACGACAAGCGCGAGATTATATATATAATTATTTGTAACCAACTACCATGATAACATTCACACTTGTACTCACATTACATAAATGAAAAAGTACGATAAAGAATCACTAAAATGAAGAAAATTAATTAAAAACAACACGACTTTATGAAAATATTATATAGACAAAATACATATGCATGTGTATAATCAGTCGGGTTCGGGTTGGATGGATTGAAAATCATGACCACCCAGTACCCGCAATATTCGGGTTCGGGTTCTACCCGTACCCACTGAAAATCCTTCAGGTTTGAGTTTTACCCTAGCCGATTATGTCGGATTCAGGCGGATATCCACGGTTACAAACATTTTTGTCATCCCTAGTGGTGAAGAAGGCGAAGAGAACAGATGTGTTAACCAAATTTAGGGTTGGAACTTGGAAGTGAAGAGCCTTCTCTAACCCGAGAATTACAAAACTTTCCTCTTTTTTCAAAAAATTAATTATCAATTGATGGCTATAAGACGAGAACCGGTTAATCATTCAGACCGATGTCCGACCGGTTTCTTATGGACGGCTTTAAGGTGGAACCGAGTCATCCTGGCGGTCATTGTCGGTTTTACTGGTCCTGCCGACTAGCTCGACTCAGTTTTCACAACACTGTTTTTTCTCTAGTTAATAAGATTGTGTTAGTTATTTATTAATTTCGTAGATGTACCAGCGTCGGAGAAGAATGATTTGGATAGTATTGGACTATATCTTATTGATTAATGGATGTTTTAGGATCAGACCCTTTGAACCATATTAAGAATGATTGTATCGTTGTTGATTTTATGATTTATTAGGTTCGATTAGTATTATAATTAAAAATCTAAGTTTATTATTTTAAGTATGATAATATTATTATATTATTTATATATATATATATATATATATATATATGGTGGCTTCTATGGTACCCCGGGTGAAATCCGGGGTACCGCATACCTCGAGTATGGAAACTCTATCTAGACCTCGAATTACCAGGATTTTTGTGTATGATATTATACCCTAACCCTTAATGAGTGAACCCTAGGTCATAATTATCTAAATCATAATCTATAAACCCTAAGATGGTGCATTCCTTTTTGTGCCTATATTTGGATGAATCATAACCGTCGATTATTGTTTCTAATTAAATTGATCTTCGAGTATAAGATTGGGAGAGTTAACACCTAGATTTTGATCTATAAGTGTTAGAGTATAGTATCATGCCCGAAAGATCGGTCAATTCAAGGTCTAGATAGTGTTTTCATACTCAAGGTATGCGGTACCCCGGATTTCACCCAGGGTACCGTAGAACTCGCCATATATATATATACTAGCCTATTACCCGGCCCGTTGGCCGGATTACTGTATGTTACCCACTTGTGGAATAGGAGAGAAAGCAAGTGAGAGTGAAGGGATTGAGATTCCACTTGATTAGGACCGACCCACTAATCCGATTCTTCCCGACCCGCCCCAACCTAAAGGGTCCTAAAGAGTCAATAAGAAAATACGAACGGAGATGATTAGTCATATTCATATATCTTGACTCTTCAGAAGTGAGTCAAACAGGATCAAGGTTGGGTGAGGGAAATTTTTAGCGCTAAGCAGAGTTCTGGGTTGAATAACTTTACTTAGGCCTAGAAATTGGTGTTGATGCAGACTGCAGTTTTTATTATACCATCATCAATCATCATTGAATTAGTCCTGGGCATCCCTCCCCGTTGTCGGTCTGAATTCTAATGATGGCTCTGTTCCTTGCACCAGCCTTATTAGCGAGTTGTCATCTCGAGCATGATTTGCCTATGTACAAATGATACAATTAGAGTATGAAACTGAATTCAAAGAAAAGGAAAAGAGATTTCTATCACATGCCAATAAATACACACATAATAGTTGAAGCTAAGTGAAAGTCATTACTCGCACATCAATTCTCAAAAATTACAGACTAAACAATGGCTAGAATGGCACTGAAACTACCAAGAATCATGGACGAAACAACTTGTCAAATTAAATAATCCTTATACTGAAACTACCTTCTAACTTGAAATAAGACATGATCACAGTTCATAGCTCTCTTCTCACTATGAATTGGTTGCAGCTCGTCCTTATCACTGCCTCCCAAGCTCAATTCAAGCAGAATAGAGACCGTTATGTAAGATAACCATATCCTTACTGATCATAATTCCTTTCTTCACTCCATTTTTGTCAGAGAAAAGAGTTACCCCCCTCTCCAGCATTTCCCTTTCCCCTTCTCTTCTCCCTCTTCTTCACAAACCGATCCCTAAACCAGCAACAACAACACAAAAATAACCTTCGCCTCTGCCATCTCCATCTACTGAACGCGTTGGTGGCAAGACAGGACTGCAGAAGCAAAATTTTCTAAAATCAAACTAAATTTTTTGAAGGAGACTCAACCACGAAAAAATAGTAAAGCAACAATGCTAATAGTTCAGATGGTTGGTTTTGATGTTATACATTGCTTTTGTTCTGGTCTCCAGTATATCAACTGCAATAGAGATGTTTCCTCCAATCATCTTTAGTGCACGATTTAGAAGCAAGTCCTCCTGTTTGTGTCAAACGGAAACATTCATGGGTTCTTAACTCCCCTGTTAGTGTAAAAGCAGCAGCAGCAACAAAGAAGTTTGACAACACAGCAAGCACCCATGCAAAATGATACAATGCAGTAGGTGATATGTGTCTCGAAGGTTTTGAGTTACTAAAGTTCATGTTAAAAATAAACATGAATTAAAATGGATTATTCTATTAAGCAAACATCCCCTCCAATCATAAAAAGATCAAATATCCAATTCACAAACAATTAAGCCATAAAAAATCATCACACATCCACCACCTTTGATTGCCTAAATTTGGTTTTTCGCAAAAGTTATGGACTCTTAAGGGAAACGTTCATGGGTAGTCTGTTTCATAACTCTAGAGAGTAAGTAGCCACCAGCCAGACACAGTGCGGTAGGCGAATATGATTCTCAATTCACAATTTCTCACCACCGCAAGTAAGAACAGACCATAATAAGCGTAGCGTTCATGGGTGGTCTGTTTCATAGCACTACTACACAATTTGTTAAAAAAGAAAGAAAGGTATTTAGCACCACGGTGGAACAACTTTTACAGGCCAACAATGACAACATGCTGCAACCACCAGAACTGGTATCACAACTCATAGGGAAAATCAAAAGATTTACTCTCAAATTAAGCAGTTACAACATCGAGCAATTGTCAAGCACATACACCATCACAAAAGTCACGGAACCTGATTCACAAAGCATTAAAACATTTGAGGACATTTCTGCAAAGGTACAACTTATATGTCTTTTTTCCAAGCCATTTCCATCAAAATGCTAATAAATTTGCAATGCATAAAATAAACGGGCCAAAACTTGAAATTCAGCCTGTTTGACGACCCATGCCAAATTCTAATTATTCTTTACTTTTAAAATTTCTATTTGAAAATAAAAAATAGTGAAAGAAAAGAGACGACTACAATTCGCCATTTGCACATCACTTATTCGGGAATAAAACCATAGAAATTCAAAAGGAACTGAAAATGTTTAGGATCGTTATAATGTTTAAAATAACCAAATAGATCTTTATGTTTAATTTTTTTACTAACAAATACCAAACAATTCCCTATAAAATACACTATAATTTGATCATTATGATATCAAATAATTATAAAATATATATTTGAAATGATAAAAATTGGACTAATTGTGTTGGTCGAGGTTGAACCATTGAATAACTTTAAAATACATTATATTTTAGCCACTAAGATATAAAATAATAGCATAATATATATTATGTCAGAGAAATTAGCTTATTTTAGAATGACAAACCAATGATGTTCATTTATTTTACTTGATGGCCAAATCCCATGTAGGTCAGGCACATTCAACTCTTTTATTTTATGGTTGGCGGTTAGCCCATTAGATACCATGCATTAGTTTATTGTTAAATATTTTATTTTTAACAATAAAAAGGAGTATTATTTTTACCTTTTCATATATATTTTGTCACCACGGAGAAATAAAAGGGCTTAAAGAAAAAAAATTGACACTCCTGGACCCGTTTAAATTCACATGTGTACGGTAAGTTGGCCCGTTCCACAGAGGAAAGAGAAAAATAATTGACACTCCCTATTCTACCCTTCCTACAAACGCTCATGGAGCAGAGAATTTGAAATGGGGGAAGGGTTTTTTCCTCCTTGCTATTATATGTTTTTAATTTAAAAAGATACAACAAATGTGCTTAGTGTGATTGGTTATTATCCTTGCTTTTCTTTAAAATGGTCATGACTCGAATCCCAGTACGTGTCTTTTTAATGAATAAAAAAAATGTATTGTGAAGATCAAAATGTCCTTCCTACTTTCACTCTCGTTGCAGGAAATTTGAAATGGGGCTCCCGTTTTTCCCTTCGGCGTATTATATTATGTGTAGATATTTTATTTTTAACAATAAAAAGGAGTATTATTTTTACCTTTTCATATATATTTTGTCACCACGGAGAAATAAAAGGGCTTAAAGAAAAAAAATTGACACTCCTAGACCCGTTTAAATTCACATGTGTACGGTAAGTTGGCCCGTTCCACAGAGGAAAGAGAAAAATAATTGACACTCCCTATTCTACCCTTCCTACAAACGCTCATGGAGCAGAGAATTTGAAATGGGGGAAGGGTTTTTTCCTCCTTGCTATTATATGTTTTTAATTTAAAAAGATACAACAAATATGTTTAGTGTGATTGGTTATTATCCTTGCTTTTCTTTAAAATGGTCATGGTTCGAATCCCAGTACGTGTCTTTTTAATGAATAAAAAAAATGTATTGTGAAGACCAAAATGTCCTTCCTACTTTCACTCTCGTTGCAGGAAATTTGAAATGGGGCTCCCGTTTTTCCCTTCGGCGTATTATATTATGTGTAATATATATAATAGTGCAAGTAACCAAAGATTAGAAGTTACGGTTTCATACGAAAAAATAGCATTATTGTTACCGTTCCCTTAATTAATTACGTAATGAAGGGTTATATCTAATGTAGTCAGGTCCATTATAAGTTTTTTAAACGCGCAAGGATTAAAAGCTATGTTTCATACAAAATAGTGGCATTATGGTTATTGTTTTGTTCCCTTACGTATAATTACGTAAGGAAGGGTTACAAGATATATAAAGGCAAAACATGGGTTGGAATTCTCTCATTTCAAATTTCGTGGTCTGAGAGTGATTTTAGGAAGGTCATTTTTGTCATTGCACCCATTGTATCTTTATATATTAAAAATGTTATCATTGGAGTTTGAACCTGGATCAATTAAACAAAGAAAGAGCATTATAACCAACTAGGCTATATTTTATTTATTGATATTTCTTTGATTAAACTCTAGGAATATGTTTGGTGATGATGCTTCTATATTTATATTTTATCTTTAAGTTATTTATATTTTATAGAATGAGATTAGTTCTGAAATTGAAACTCAGGTAGTATTGATTCAAACATTAATATTAAATTGTATGTGTAGTTTAGTTTAGTTTAAAGAAAATACATAAGTGTAACCAAAATATGGACCTTTGTAACCAACATAATATAATGATAAGATTGGAAAATGAGAGTCTTAAATTTCGTGGCCTGAGAGAGTGATTCTACGAACCTCTTTTTTCGTCATAGTGCCAAATTTATCTTTACAGTATGTGTAGATTTGTCACAAAAAGTTACTATATATGTCACGAAGACCCATGCTTTGGCTACACACATGTATTTTATCTAAATTGTACCACACATACAATTTAATATTTAATGTTTGAATCAATGTTACTTGAGTTCCGAATTCACAATTAATCACTTCTATAAGATATAATAATTTCAGGTAAAATGCATTTCTTACCTGGTTGAAGAAGCTCTTTCTATAAGATATATTAAATATTTTAAGATTTTTTATTTTCAATTTCGTGAAACGAGAGTGAAAGTAGGAATAGTATTTTTTCATCGCAATTATTTATCTACTTCCTATAAATTTTTTATCAACATCTAGATTTGAACCATGGTCTCTTTCAAAAAACAACAATCTCAACCAATTACACTAAACAAATTAGTTTTATCTTCCTGAATTGTAAGCATACACTTAGCGAAGATTTGAAAAGCATAGGAACTTTCCATCACGGTTAGCTATCCTATTAAATACTCTAAAAAGCAAAGTTTAATACGTGATTTATAATTTTTTATAACCTATAAAATGACGGGTAATCTTAAAATTGCAACACAAATTTCAATACTTGAAATATTGCATATCGAATTGCAGTATTGAATATGCAACAGAGATGTAGAATTCGTTAGTTAATATAAATTTTCAGAACTACTACGAAGCAATAATATTTTGTACAAACTATAGGTGACTGGTTCTCTAAAATTTTAGCCTGGTTAATTGCTAAATATTAAACATCTTGCTAATCTGGCATGAATGGATCCGACAATAACGAGACGATATTAGGTTTAATGTGATGTTCATTTTGCCATTTTTGGGTGTGTTGATCAATTTAAGGGCATTAACATATAAATGAGTTATAATTAACCTCATTATACAATTTTTACTCTTTATAATAATTAATTTAATTTTAATATTTGTGATGTTTGAAATATTTTATGTATGATTTAGAGATATACTTATTATTTGTGGCATAAATGGTAGTTGGTTCAAATGTAGTTTTTATCATGTAGTCAAAATCAAATACTGGGTGCATTTATGTTTGTTTTTTATCTTGGTGTTGTGAATAGGTAAAAACTTAATTATTAGAATGCATGTAACTATAGGCAGACACATGATCGAGCTAGCATGACACAGTTAGAGAATACCATGAAGACAATGTATATGGATCGGCCCTATACAAGTATGAATGCTTCATGGGTCGTACCTGACTTAAACTTCAAGCGCTCGCGCACAAGTGCAAGCACCACATAGTCTATATTGGTGCACTCATGTTTTATGGAGAAATGCGTCATTTGAGAGGAATAAGCGGCCATTTGTTCGCCAGGTTTCAGGTCCTCTGATTCACACTATCGATTATGAATGGAGAAGAAGCATTTCGAATGCAAAATTGGATAAGTAATTGGGATGTTTCTAGGTTTCTTTCAATTCCAGGCGGTGAGAAGAAAGAGGAAGGAAAGTGGGAGAGTGATGAGATACAAAGCTCGGAGAGAGAGAGAGAGAGAGAGAGAGAGAGAGAGAGAGAGATGGAAGAACAAATGGAAAAACAAAAAGGATTATCGAGGACCCGCCAGGCAAGTGTAGCCATCACTGTCTCATCCAGCCTAATCAACACCTCTGTTGATATGACCTCGAGGGTCTAAGCCCTTGAGAATTATTAACTTAGTAGTGGAAAGGTAATACCTGCTGGCATCTCAAAGCAAACCTGTCCTTCGCCGCTGGAGCTTCGCCGACTAGAGAAGGAGTTCACCGGATCGATCTTCTCTCCCTCCGCTAGAGGAAGAAGAGGCGGACTGTAGCAGTTACGGAGGTTGAGTATGGGGGAGGCTGGGAGAAGAACGATGGGAGTTGGGGTTAGCAAAACGATGACGTTGGTCTAAGTGAACAAAAGGAGAAAAAAATGTGTCCGAGGGATTCGAACACTGGGCTCATTAAAAGGAATGGGGGCATAACTCAACGGGGGGAAATTCGTCTCATGTTCCAGCAAAATATGTTTTATTGTTTCCGCCCAACTGCCTCTTTTACTCCCCATGATTTTTTTCAACGATAATGAAATTGCAAATGAACACATTTCTTACAATTTGTTTTTTATTTATTTTTGTTGTCACACCAGAAAACAGAAAACAAAATGGCAAGTGAACGAGGCATAAGAGAGAGGGAGATGACATATTTAAACGAGGGAGGAAAATGAGGTAGTGTGAAATAATTGCCCTTCTGCTTTGCTTAGTTTGTATTCTTGGCCCTGTTGAGTTTTGATTTATTTTAGGAGATGACATTATATTTTATAGATTTTTTCCATTTCACTTAAGAGGTCATTTGAAAGTTGCGATTGTTTTGTTGAGATTGTTACTATACATGTATTGTTTAGAATGCATAATTTTTTTATATATATTTTAGTAGAATCAATACATGGATTACATCTGTGATGTGACCGAAACTATCAATCAAAATGAGTGATTGTTATATCTCAACTTTTAATTGTTATTGTTGAGATAGTTGAGTTGGGATTGTTTTGTCTCAGCTTTTAGCTTATGTGACATACACAATGCATCTAATCCGAAAATACATATATAATATTATACATGCATTCACAACAAAATATATATTTAACAATCGCAACTTCCAAATGACCCCATAAAATCCTAAATCATTATTATCATTTGGATGATTTTTTCTTTAATACGATTATGGTAATTTATGAGATTTAAGGATATTTGATCATGTCAATATTTTAGTGGTTTTTTATTTAAAGTTTGAATTGAAAGATCGTACAAGCTGGTGGTTCGATCATAAAACTTCACACCATAGGCTAAATCGATAGGTGATATTTAGCAATATGAAACGGTTGAACCACAGTTAAATTATGATTTCAGTATAAAATACTCTGCAACCAAATTTTTTGATACTATTGTAATCATTTGGTTCAAACAATTCTTTTATACTAGTAGAAACAAAAGTTTTAAGGCACATTTTGAACTATCTATTGCAAAAAAGCACAAGTCAGTTGCGATAATGAGAATATGTGATCTCATTCAACCCAAAAGACACTTTACAACTTCTATATTTTTAAAATAAATGTATGTTACTTATACCCTTGCTCATTCATCAACTTAATGAGTACTATATATTTCATGTAATATGATTTTCATAGGTTTTTATTTGTTGAATTATTTCATGAAAAAAATATTTGTTGCATGAAAATTACTATATTGCTGTAAGACATGTCTGCGATCTTAGAATAATTTTGGAAATCCATACACAACACATTTTCCAACCAATTATTAGCGACAATTTAGCATCATGTACTATATATTTCAAATCAAGCAACTTCAGATTCATTACCAATGGTGTGATAAAAAAGAATGCTCACAATTGGGAAAAACTTAAAGGACATACTAAACTCTATGAGAGACATTTTCTTTCATCTTAAAGGTTGATTATGTATGTATTATGAGAAACAACTCTAATATTCAACTATATGGTTTAATTAAATAATGAACGAGAATTAGTTATATTTATTTCTTTTTTCATTCAATAATTATAAGTTAATGCTTATATTATATATTTCTCTTTTCATGGAGGTCTAAACACATTATGCATAGTTGGATCACTTTCAAAAATGTTATGTGCATAACTAAGTTAGAAAACAATCATTTTGTACTTTTCAAATCCTCCATTATATATCCATTATTATATATCATATTTCTCGACAAAATTCTTCCGGCCAACGGGCCGAGTCCTGTGCTAGTATCTAATGTAGTAAGGTCCATTATTTTACTATTATTTATATATTTATGATTATTAGCATACTATTTAACGTAACATTAAATTAAAGATAAAGTAAAATACCCGTACATAATTTATACGTAACTTTCCCATACTGTATCTTATTAACTATGATCCATTATAATTTTTTTAAACAACCAATTATAAGTTTTTAACAATCAATTTCACTTAAAAAAAACCGTGCCAAGTCACACATGACGGAAAAGTTTCACCATAAGATTCAATGTTAGCATTAACATAATTACACTTAAGCTAATCGTCAGTCCATGTATTTGACGGAAAATGGCTATAATTTTGTAGTGTTATGAAAGGTTTGACTAATAATTCCTACTCTCAAAGGTTTGACTAATGTTTTAGAATTCGTGAAAGGTTGGCTAAAAAATATATTTATTCTAACAATTAAATTTATTTTTCTATTTTGTAAGGTACTATTCACCAGATTTTTTTATCCGCTACACCCAATTGCACAATAACTCTTTTTTCCTCATATGTAGTTGTTTATGCAATTATTTGTTTACCATTGCCTACACTAAATTGTATCATAATAAGGTTTTTTTTCCTTTAGACAACTATCTCGATATACACCTCTATTTGGTTACTTCTTCATTTCACATTGCAGAAAAATTTTCATATTAAAAATACACTATATAAATCTATAATTAACTACAATCTTCACCATCTCATCAATTTGTATTACTCAAAAGTTATATAAAGTAAGTTAATTTTTTCATTGTAGTTCAATCAAATATCATATTTTTCCAAATTGATTTTACTATCCAATCCCACATTATGAAAGATTTGCGGAACAACATTCTATAAAAATTATGTAAATTACTAATAAAAAATGTAAATATTACAAAGGAATATTTATTTATCATGTATCAATTAAAGAAAACATACAATATAAGTCTTTATAACGACTAAGACAGTTAGACAACACATCAACTTTTATTGAGGGAAATGTATCAATTAACCTACATATTACTTAATTCTTTCCTAATATAAGATTTTATAAGGAAATTTTGTTGTTACATAATATTTTAATCAACTATAATATATTTATAACTTAATTCACTTATTAATAACATGAATTAATTTATTAGTACCATCTATATGCAATATATCATCAATTTGCATCATGCATATTAAAGCTTATGGAGAAATAATTTAATCTAATAGAATAGCTTAATCAGATATAAGAACTATCAGTACTTGAATTCATTATTAGACCACACATTACGAAAGATTACACTACATCATTTTATAAGAGTTATTAATAAACTTATGAAGGTTGAGGGAATAATTATTTATTATGTATCAATTAAACAAATGTATTATTTAAACCTTCCATAATAATTAAATCACTACGTAAAACTTATGAAAATGTCTTACTCTAACTCTTTTGTGATTAATGTTATTTCAACTAAATCATTAAATGAATTTATTACAAGACAAGTTAGATATACGAGACAAGATTTGTCCACGAGTACTCGTAAATCAAGAGTATGAAGATGAGATTACAAAACCTTCTGCTCATGGTTAAATGACATGCATGAATTTGGATATTCAAAAATAAAAATGATATGGGTTAAGCCAAACCCGTCCACTGCCCGTCACTAGGACACTAGCTATCACCCATCCTGATCCACTATCAGTCTATCATTAGCTTACCAGTTCGCAGAGCGGGAGCGAGAGCGAGAGCGGGAGCGGGAGCGCGAAAGCGTCGATTATTTGAGAATGGAATTTTCAGAGCGTGATGAGAGCGTCAATAATAATATCATTTCCTTTTGCATGCACTGCTATCTCAGTGATGATTCCGTCATTCAATCGGCCATCACGACAAGTTTGAAGAAGAGCTTTAACCGAAGAAGGTTCTGGTAGAGATCCCAAGAGGACTAACTTGAAGAAGGTTCTGCATCACCGAAATTGCAGTCTTGTGCCGATTGGAAAAGGAGAGCAGAAGACTAACTTGAGTTTCTGAAAAGAACGCGCTCCCAAAACCCAAGTTCGCGCTCCCCCAGAAAATAATTCGCGATTTATTCACGAATTCCAGAAAATCCGCGTTTTGACGGACTAGAGCGGGAGCGTGAGGGTGAAGTTGACGAATTGTGTGACCTAAGTAGTAGTAGGCAAGATATATCCAAATCAAACACGTGGGAATTTGCATTCTTTAAGACAAAAAAACAGAGCATTCAAAGTCAGAGACACCCACTAGGGAAGAGTAGACCAGTTGATGCATCTTATCTTTATAAAAGCAGATGAAGCAAGAAAACAGAGAGACCACAGCTAAACAACTACCAAAAACAAAAATGGCGAAGGCGAACCTTTTCCAGGAAATCCAAATCCCAAATCAGAAACGGCTCCCCAATTCCCCGCCTTTCCCTTCCGTCCTGGCGCCAGATTCAACGTTGATGCCTTCTCTCAGTGACTTCATTTCAGCCATCGAATCTCAGAAGCCGCGCCTGGAGTCTCTGCTTCACGAAACAGGGGCGATCCTTTTCAGGGGATTCCCTCTCTCCACGGCTTCCCAGTTCAACCAAGTGGTGGAAGCGTTCGGATTCCCCGATTACCCTTACGTCGGCGGCGGAGCTTCCCGGACTAAAGTCGTCGGCCGTGTCTTCACCGCGAATGAGTCGCCGCCGGATCAGAAGATCCCCTTCCACCACGAGATGGCCCATGTAAGTACAAATATTACTTTCTAATGGGTTGCATTATTTTGAATATTATGCTATAGAATGCTTGTGAAATCTGTTACTGACTAAAACAAGGCCGATATATTATTGCTACAATCCAATTATTGGAAAAATGATTGAGTGACCCGCCACTTTTGCTTGCCACCACGTGTTTGCCTCAAAACTAAATTCGTTTCACTTCAGGTGCCGGAATTTCCAACTAAGCTGATGTTCTTCTGCGAAGTGGAGCCAAGGAGTGGCGGGGAGACGCCAATCGTACTGAGCCACATGGTGTACGAGAGGATGAAAGAGAAGTACCCTGAATTCGTGGACAAGCTGGAAGAAGAAGGGCTTCTTTCCAATAGAATATTGGCCGAAGAAGACGACCCTTCTTCAGCAATCGGTCGTGGATGGAAATCAATATTCTCTACCAATGACAAGCATGTCGCTCATGAAAGGTCGGCACACATCACCTCTATCTATCCTGCCTAAAACACTTGAATTTTCAGACATGATGACGACTTTCACCAAATTTGTCATTTACAGGGCTGCAAAACTGGGAATGAAGCTGGAGTGGATTGATGACGGATCGTTGGCGAGAACAACAGTCGGCCCAATGCCAGCAATCAAATACGACAAGTCGAGGGATCGGAAGGTTTGGTTTAACGGGATGGTGCCGAGTTACACAGCTTTTGGCGACGAACGAAACGACCCAACCAAGACCATCGCGTTCGGAAATGGCGACCCTCTGCCGGGAGATGTGGTCTATGGTTGTTTGCGGATCATGGAAGAGGAAAGCGTTGCTATTCCTTGGCAGAAAGGGGATATCCTGTTGATAGATAACTCTGCAGTTCTTCATGCCCGGAAGTTGTTCACTCCACCTCGTCGGGTTTTGGCTGCACTCTGCAAATAGTGAAACTTATATTTTACTTTCACTTTGTGGTGTGGACATGTACTTTTGTTCGGCCTTATACCGAATGGAATAAGAGAAACAAAGCGAGGTTAAGTGACTTATTCAATAACATTGTATCATAGCTTTCTATCAATGAGGTTATACTAGTTTTAAATTCTTATAACGCTTTCTAATATAAACAATGAATTATAGATGATATATTCAATTTGTACAAACTAAAAAAACCTCATAATTTTTGTTTGAAGGAAAGTGTACAAAAGAAAAATCCATACAAACTACTTCCCAGTAACTTCTGCGTTCACACAAACAGCTACATATACGATGGCCAAAGGCAAAATGAACACCATCACACCCGAACTCACACAAGAAACAAAAAAAACAGAGGGCGGAGGAAAAAATGGCCAACTTTTTCCAGGAAATCGAGATCCCAAACCAGAAGCGATCCCCAAATTTGCCGCCGTTCCCGGCCGTCCTCGTGCCAAACCCGGAAGTGTCCTCGCCGCCGTCTCTGGCCGATTGCATCACCGCCGTCGAATCCCAGAAGCCGTATCTGGAGTCTCTGCTGCACAAAACAGGGGCGATCTTGTTCAGGGGGTTCCCTCTCTCCACCGCTTCGGATTTCGACAACATGGTGGAGTCGTTTGGGTTCGCCGATCAGCCTTATACTGGCGGAGCTGCCAGCCGGACTCACGTCGTCGGCCGGGTCTACACAGCCAATGAGTCCCCATCCGATCAGAGGATCCCCTACCACCACGAGATGGCTTATGTCAGCCGAAAACCCATTTGATTATTAGATTATTAATTAAATTCAGTTAAAGTGATCCAGATTACTGACCTTGATTCTTATATTGGGTTGTGGATTGAATTAATTTTCAGTCGCCGGAGTTCCCGATGAAGCTGTTCTTCTTCTGTGAAGTGGAGCCGGCAAGCGGCGGCGAGACGCCAATTGTGTTGAGCCACGTGGTGTACGAGAGGATGAAGGAGAAGCACCCAGAATTCGTAGCGCGGCTGGAAGAGGAAGGGTTGCTGTACAGCAGAGTGATCGGAGAAGAAGACGACACTTCTTCCGCCATTGGTCGAGGCTGGAAGTCTACGTTTTCCACCAATGACAAAGAAGTCGCCGAACAAAGGTATGCTTTGTCTCTCTTGTTATCCTCTACCGCCGTTCCTATTTTAATATGTCATCCATATAATTTGCAAATCAGACCCGTCCGTTACGTTAGTTGTGATCTGAACGGTCATGGTTAATTAACAGGGTTAGGGAAATAAATTGACTTCTTCACAAGTCAATCTCCAGTTCTCCACTTTAACTGGATTGCTAGTTTTCTCCGTTTTGCTTTTTTCTTTTTTTAATTGTGAAATGATTTACAAACTGGGTTATGTTATTGAGCCAGATGATGACTTGTCACTGATGACTGTGTTTGATTATCTATATCATTTGACATTTTGACGTTTTTGTTCTTGACCTCAACTGATACCATTTCTTATATGACCGCAATTACAGGGCTGCAAAACTGGGAATGAAGCTGGAGTGGATTGAGGATGGTTCAGCACGATTAACGGTTGGTCCAGCCCCAGCAACTAAACACGACAAGTTGAGAGATCGCAAGATTTGGTTTAATTCGATGGTGACGTCTTATACAATTAACGGGAGCGAAAAATTCGACCCGACAAAGTCCGTTATGTTTGGGAACGGTGACCTTTTACCTGGCGACATTGTTTATGATTGCTTGCAAATCATGGTAGAGGAAAGTGCTATTATCCCTTGGCAAAATGGTGATGTCTTGTTGGTAGATAATTTGGCAGTGCTACATGCTCGAAACCTTTTCACTCCACCTCGTCGAGTTTTGGCTGCACTCTGCAAGTGAAAGTTATATTTTCTCCTTAGTTTGAGCATGGTTCTTCTGGTTTTCTCTTTTTAATAAAATTTATAATTTACATGTTTTTGTGCTTTGATGTCGTCCTTGTGTACTACTCCATATTAAGTTAGAAACATCAAATTATGTATCTTATTTTATATATTAGTAAGTGTTTAATATCATGATAACATCAAATTATTTTGTTAAATAATACTCGAAAGAATAAAGTGATAGACGATTATTTAAATCTTATGGAATGGGTTTGAGTTTAGAAAAGTTAGCCATGCGGTGGCAGTTTTCCATTCATTGTCTGGTTTGCTGGAGAGTAGTTTGGTTGGGTTCTGTCACGATCTTACTCTCGATCGTGCGGCCCTAGCTCTCAATTCCGTTAGAGCGCTAGGCAGCCTTCTCTCAAACTCACAAGCAAGCAAAGAACAAGGAAGCAAAGACAAAAGAAATGGGAGAACTCTCTAGTGTGTATTACTCTAAAAAATGATGGAATGAGTTACAAGTGAGGGAGATGGCTCCTTATATAGGCCTCTACTAATACAAGGCATCAATGCCCCTCATAATGTCCCTCTACATCAATACACCCATTAAGTCCCCCCATTATGCACTCTATAAATGTCACCCATTATGTGACTCATAAGTGCACCATTAACCTCTCTATTAAGGTGGAGAATCCTAGGAGCATCTCTATGCTACTAGTCTTCCATACACGCCACATGTGCAGCCGCCATGTTGTCACCTTGTTGGTGTCATGTCATCTGCCACATGTGACATCCTCCCCCACCTATGCTCGCGACGCCCTTGTCGCGTCCTCTTGATGGAAAACCTCGATCAAGTCCTTGTTCTTCCAAAGCTTGAGCTCTTTCTCCCAAGTTGCTTCACTCTCCGGAAGGTTGCGCCACTTGACCAAGTACTCCACGGAGCTTGGATGTACGCCACGACGAGGAATGACACGACGCGCCATGATCTCTTTGACTTCATGGTCGTGTGTCTTGGTGATGAGTGTTGGTGCGCGCTGCGACTCTCTTCGCTGCTCATCCTCCTTATCTTCGTGGAAAGCCTTGAGTTGGCTCACATGAAAGACCGGATGGATCTCTAAGTGTGACGACACCTCCACCTTGTACGCCACCTTGCCAATCCTCTTCACAATGGGGAATGACCCTACATAGCGGTGAAGCAGTCCCTTGTGCACGTTCTTGAGATGCTTGAAGCGATGAGGGTAGAACTTTACCATCACCATGTCTCCCTCTTCAAACTCCAAGTGCCGCCTTTTCTTTTCCGCCCATTTCTTCATCTTCTTACTTGCGCGGGCTAAGTAAGACTTGACCATCTCCATCTTCTCGTGCCAGCCTTTAGCGAACTTGTAGGATGCCGGACTGTTGCCTCTATAACCCATTGCCACCGTCGTAGGTGTTAAAGGTTGCTGCCCCGTCGCCAACTCAAATGGACTCGTGTTGGTCGACTCGCTGTGGTGCAAGTTGTAGAAGAACTGTTCCGTATCCATCAACTTCACCCAATCTCGTTGGTTTGCACTCACGTAGTGCCGCAAGTACACCTCAAACAAGGCATTCACCCGCTCCGTCTGTCCGTCTCTTTGAGGATGAAACGCCGTCGAGAAGTTCAAGTCTGAGCCCATGATCTTGAACAACTCTCGCCAAAATCGGCCCGTGAAGTGCCCATCTCTGTCGCTCACGATGTTGCTAGGAATGCCCCAATACTTGACCACGTTCTTGAAGAATAGACGTGCCGCATCCTCTGCTGTCAAGTCTTTTGGCCTAGGAATGACCACTCCATACTTCGAGAACCTGTCCACCACAACCATGATGAGACCGCATCCATCGACTTTGGGAAGTCCGATGATGAAGTCCATGCTTACACTCTCCCATGGTCGTTGAGGCATGGGCAAGGGCTCTAGCAAACCTGCCGGGCTTCTCTGCTCCATCTTGTCTTGCTGGCACACAAGACAAGTCTTCACATACATCTCCACGTCGTCTCTCATACGCGGCCAAAAGTATGCTTCTTAGATGAGCGCTTGCGTTCTCTCGATGCCGGGATGGTCCGCCCACTTGGAATCATGGCACTCTTTCATGATCTCCTTCCTCAAGTTGGCCCACCTTGGCACGAACACACGCTCTCCCTTGGTCATAATGAGCCCATCCTTCATCCAAAACAGTTGAGTCTTACCTTGCTCGATGTACTCCGCTACGGTTTTGGCGAAGGGGTCATGGCAAAGGCCTTCGACGATCCACGGAAACATTGGGCTGGCTGATGCTTGCGGCTAAGAGCATCTGCGATGGAATTCGCCTTGCCTGGATTGTACTCCATGATGAAATCGAACTCAGCCAAAAAGTCTTGCCACCTCACTTGCTTAGGGGTGAGCTTCTTCTGCGTGAGGAAGTAGCTCGTCGCCACATTGTCCGTCTTCACTAAGAACTTTGACCCCAACAAGTAGTGCCTCCATGTGCACAAGCAATGCACCATGACCGTCATCTCCTTCTCTTGGACGATGTATCGCCTCTCTGTCTCGCTGAGCTTCCGACTCTCGAAGGCAATGGGATGCCTATCTTGCACCAACACACCTCCAATCGCGAAGTCGGATGCATCAGTTTGCACTTCGTAGGCCAACATCGGGTTGGGGAGCACGAGCATGGGCTCCTTCATCACCGCTGCCTTCAAGGCCTCGAATGCTTCTTGGCACCTTTCCGACCAATCCCACGCCTTGTTCTTCGTCGAGGGTGCTGCAATGTTGGAGTATCCCTTGATAAACCTCCGATAGTAGTTGGCAAGGCCGAGAAATGACCGCAACTCTGGCACCTTCGTCGGTGGCTCCCATTCTTGGATTGCCAGCATCTTCGCCCCATCCATCTTCAACTTGCCTCCACCAATGATGTGCCCCAAGGATGGAACCTCCGTGGCGGCAAATGTGCACTTCTCCCTCTTGACATACAGCTCGTTGTCGCGAAGGACTTGGAAGACTTGGTGTAGATGCTCGGCATGCTCATCGAGTGTTTTGCTCTACACCACGATGTCATCCAAGTAGACCACGACAAACCGGTCCAAGAATGACTCGAACACTTGATTCATCAAAGTGAAAAATGTGGCTGGTGGGTTGGTAGACCGAATGGCATCACAAGAAACTCGTAAGAGCCATACCTCGTCACACAAGCCGTCTTTGGCTCGTCGCCCTCTGCTATCCACACTTGATAGTAGCCCGAGCGAAGATCTAGCTTGGTGAACCACATCTCATCTCCAAGCTGGTTGAACAAGTCGGCAATGTTGGGAATCAGCCACTTGTTCAAACACGTTTCTCTCCTACCATATTTTCCAGGTATAAGAGCAAAGAAGTCACTGACTCCCCATTTAGTGGCGGAGGCAGGATTGAAAACTAGCCCTGCCTTTTTTCAGAATATTAATATATAATTAATAAATATAATTAAAACTAATAATATTTAAATAATTCATTAATATTTGCAGAAATAACATACTAATAGAATAAATAACCCCGTCAACTTGTTGATGGCTCTATAGTCGATGCACATACGCAACGACCCTTCCTTCTTCTTTTGGAACAACACCGGTGCTCCAAAAGGTGATTTCGATGGCCACATATAGCCTGCGTCCACCAAGTCCTTGAGCTGCCTCCGCAACTCTTCTAACTCCGGTGACGCCATGCGGTATGGTGCTCGCGAAGGGGGCTTCGCTCCTGGATCCAACTCGATCTTGTGATCCACCTCTCTTCTTGGTGGCAGCTTCTTGGGCAACTCCGTTGTCATCACGTCATCGAACTCTTCGAGGACACCTTCGATGAGGGGAGTTGTGATTCCCGTTGAGACTCCTTCTTCCTCCATCTTCAAGGACACAAGAAAGGTTGGTTCATTTTTCTTGCACCCCTTCAGTACCTACATAGCGGATAGAGCACTATGGGGGCCATCTTCTCTCAAGAGATGGACCGCATGGAACTCCTCTTCCTTCTCCAAGCACATCGTGTTGGAGTTGGGCTTCAAGAGAACTCCCTCCTTGTCGAGGAAGTTGATGCCGAGGATGACCGGGTGATCGTCCATGGTGACGACGGAAAAGTCGATGAGGCCTTCCCACTCTCCAAGCTTCACTGGAACATTATGAGCCACTCCATGGATCGGGATGGACTTCGAATTGATCGTCTTGAGTCTCCCTTGCCCTTTCTCGTAGGCTATACCCAGCCGGTTTGCCTCCTCGATGCGGAGGAAGTTGTTCGTGGCACCGGTATCCACCAAGGCTTTTGACTCACCATGCATGAATTGAGCCAGAACATAGCACCTCCCGCGCTTGCTCTCCTTGACGTCGGTCTTCACCGCGCCAAGCTTGCGGATTGAGCCAATCTTGGCCTCCGCCGCCTTGGGCTCTTCATCTTGAGCTTCCATGGCCGCCAATCTCGCCTTCCTTGGGCAATCTCGCACTCGATTTGGTCTATCGCAAAGGAAACAAGATACTGGTTTTGGTTCGTACTTACCCCCTTTGTTTGAACCACCTTGGTGTTATTGAGTGCGATTCCCCTCCTCGAAAGGATTCTGCTGTTCTCCACCCTTGTTGGGCTTTGAACTCTTCTCTTTGCCGCTGCTCTCTTGCCTTTTGTACTCAACAAAAGACTCTGCCGTGGCCATGGCAGATGCAAGGTCTTGCACTCCTCGACGTTGCATCTCCATCTTGGCCCATGGTTGCAGCCCATCAAGAAAGCCGTGCATGGCCTCCTTGTCCGTGATGTCCGGGATCTCTAGAAGAAGCTCCGAGAATTCTTTCACATATTCTCGAACTCCATCCCTCTAGGCGAGTCTTCTCAACTTTGAACGAGCTTCAAACTCCATGTTCTCCGGGTAGAACTGCTTCTTGATTTCTCTCTTGAAATCATCCCACGTTACCATCACACACGTACCTCTTTCGACGTCTGCTTCACGTCTCCTCCACCACACCATGACAACATTGAACAAGTAAAGTGGAGCGGTACAAATTTTTACCTCATCCTCTTGGATGCTGGATGCCTTGAAGTACTGCTCAAGACTCCAAAGGAAGTTCTCTAACTCCCTCGCGTTCCTTGAACCTTAGAAGTTCTTCAGTCTTGGAACATCAGCACGTGGAACGGATTGCACCGGGGCTGGTCCGCTAGCCATGGCTCTCTTCATGAGAGTGTCCTCACTCTTGAGGTCTGCAATCTCCTCCTTCACGCCAACCAGGTCAGCCTGGACATGCTCTTTCACAACTTCAATCGCGTTGTTCATGGACTCGGAGATGGTGTGGGTGATGAGAGCCACAAGCTCTTCTCGTATCCCATCATGGTTGATCTCCAAGCTCGCCAACCTACCAGCCATTCCTTGAACATCGCTTTGGACTTGGGTGAAGTTAACTCCCAAATCCTCGATGGCAGTGATGCCTTCCGCCACCTTCACTTCAACTCTAGAGACGCCATAGGATCACGAGTGCTTGACTTGTCACCCTTTGACTTGGGATTCTTCACAGGATCCTTTCCACGGTGCTTCTCATGCTCGGTAACGCCGCTATCTGATCCCGTCATTTTTGATGAGGCTCCTCCTTTTCGTCTGGCTACTACTTCTACTTTGCTAGCACAAAGCCAAACCGGGCTCTGATACCACTTGTCACGACCTTACTCTCGATCGTGCGGCCCTAGCTCTCAATTCCGTTAGAGCACTAGGCAGCCTTCTCTCAAACTCACAAGCAAAAAAAGAACAAGGAAACAAATACAAAGGAAATGGGAGAACTCTCTACTGTGTATTACTCTAAAAAATGATGGAATGAGTTACAAGTGAGGGAGATGACTCCTTATATAGGCCTCTCCTCATACAAGGCATCAATGCCCCTCATAATATCCCTCTACATCAATACACCCATTAAGTCCCCCCATTATGCACTCTATAAATGTCACCCATTATGTGACTCATAAGTGCACCATTAAGCTCTCTATTAAGGCGGAGAATCCTAGGAGCATCTCTATGCTACTAATCTTCCATACACGCCACATGTACAGCCACCATGTTGTCACCTTGTTGGCGGCTTGGCACCATGTCATCTGCCACATGTGATAGTTCTCGTTGGGATCTTATTCCCGTAATTTCTAATGTTCTCGTGGAGTTTTGGCTTTTGTGCTAGGCACGTGCATTCAGGGCAAATTATTCCTGCGGTTTCGCTGGGATGGTTATCAGTGGTTACAAAATTGATCATTGTTATACTCTCGGAATGGTTTCTCCATATCCTACTCTCTTGATATTATAGTTTGCACGCTGCCTATTTTCACTTTTCCCTCTTTACGAAATCAAGGCTTCTTCCAATAAAATGCCAACTTCGACCGATTTGGTGGTTCGAGTTTTAGGGTTGGGCACATCGGCGACAAAGGAGCGGGCAAAATTGAGTTTGGTCGCTCGTATCTTTGAACCCAATCCTCCTAATTGCTTGATGATTCAGCGGATTCTGACGCGCTTATGTGGCCTTGTCTGTGAGTCTCATGGTCTACGATGCTGGCCATGGGTTGTACCATATTTTGTTTGTAGTTTGTTGTTGAAGCGAACTGGAAGCGAGTTCTAGATAATCAGCCTTGGTCGCTTTGACGCTATCTGATCAATGTCATGCCATGGGAACTGCCAACTCCGGAGTTGTTTATCCGCATGTGCTTCATGCCGCTTTGGATCCAACTTCGTAGTTGTTCCTCTGGTTGGCACGATAATTGCACTGTCAAATTTGGTCGAGAATTGGTGGTTTATTTGGGAGACCTTATCAAAGCTTACGAAGATGGGGATTTTTCAGCCGAGAGAGAGAGATAGAGAGAGAGAGAGAGAGAGAGAGAGAGAGAGAGAATTATGGTGTGTACTGATCCTGGATTGAGAAACTAAATATGTTTCATCTTTGTAAGGTAAACAACCATTAATTTGTTGGGCCAAACCAATATCCCGGAAGTTTGAAAATGTAGTGGGCTTGGAGGAAAAAAGTTCCAATATTTTCCATGTCCCGCAGGTCCATCCAATCTGTTTTTAAGTTTTTAATTTTTATAGAAAATGAAGATGGACAATATTCAATATATATTATATTTAATAATAAAGTTACTAATAATTATATATATAATCTCGCGCTTGTCGTGCGCTCAATATTGAATTCTTTAAAAATAAGCGCTCTCGCTCCGCGAATTGATTATCTAAAGTTCAAATGGTGTCGAGTTTTGACATAAAATGAGTAAGTTAGGGACAGTAACTAAGTTTCGGATTAAACTTACCCATAGTTCTGAAATTCCAAAAATACATAATTAAAACCCTAGACCCCTTACTTGGCCCATTGGCTTCATCACTAAAACAAATAAAACCCTGCAGTTTTATTTCCCAACCTGAGCTTTCGCATAGAAACAAAGGACAACAACTACCTCTCCCCAACCACTCTCGGCCAAGCTGCACCGCTGCTTGGAAGTTTTCCCAAATCACTATGATTTAACATCAATGTATCCTCTCCCATCCCTTTCGTCAAAAAGAATGCCACCACTAGCATACCACAATCGGAACGGAAATATATATCTATGGAGTTGATGCAACAGAACCGCGCCATGGTGAGGCAGACTTGCAACTTACAATTGTCTATTGGCATGTTTTCAACCACTCACATCTCCATCATTTTTCGTCATCTCATTTTTAATTCGGCCCATGAAACCACAGTTAATTGGGTCCTACTATGTTGCCAAATCTGGAAAGGAATTAACACTGCAGCGTTCACCCCATAGACCCAATTTATGAATGTCGCTCTACCGTCTACTCTTGCTCATCAGGCTTCTCCCCAGATTGCCACTCTTCCGATTTTGCAACAGCATCCTCCTCTCCAGCAATGCGTCAGGGCCACAACATTAGGTTCTCAAGGGTTCCGTATCATGGTTGATGGAGCGACTAGGGCACCCACCCATGCCGCAGTTGGCTTGATGGGTTTGAAGGCGGTTCACCCGTTTTTGTGTTTGGTGGTTCTTTCTAGTGCGTTTTCAATCCTAAAGCTATGTAAGTTCAAGCCATCAGGGAGACACTTTCTCTGTTACAACGCTGGCAGTGGCAGGATTGTTCAACCCTAAATAACAAGTGATGCCCTCGTTTTCATTCAACAATTGATAACTAGTGGTATGATGCCTGTAGTATTCACGCCACGAGAAACAAATCGGGCTGCCCATTTTGTGGTGGCTGTACTTGTGCTTATCTGATTAATCTGAAAGGATTTCTATGACCAAATAAATATTTTGTTAAATATAAGACCTCATACCGACATCATACCACTGTCATATTATGAGGGGTGGGTCGTCTCCACTCCCACTTTCATCTTGCTGATTGATTTCTGGGTTTCAGGAAGCCTCCTTCTCCAAATTACCAAATCACGAAAGCCATTCGACAAATCGAGAAGAGATACACTGCTACGACCATCTTTACCACAGATTGAACAACGGAGAAGAGATACATTCACTTTGAGAAGCCCAACTCTCCCAATCTTGCTAGCTCTCTCTGTCTTAGGTGCTCAACCTCTGGCAAAACACATTCTTCTTCCAACCCTTTGGTTTTGCATCTTCGTTGATATTTCCCATGGCATCTAGAATTTCAAGCTCTCGTCGATGCAACCACCATTCCAAGATCCTAACGAAGCCCATATATCATTGATTTCAAGAATTTCAGTTCCCCATTCTCCCATAGACGATGATGGAGGTAAGGAGAGAAATGAATAAGTTGGGTAAGTTGCAGTGGGGGCTTATGAGGAAGCAGCAAGAGCGAGATCACTGTCATATTCTTGAATAGAATTTGTGCGGGAGAGTTCGCACATGGTGAGGCCACCACTTATGCAAATATGAGGTCGACCGTTTTGACAAGATTGCCAAGATTTAGTGAGGTCGTCGACCTTCTTTCTACAGGGTTTTCCCAGCTTATTTGGTTCAATTGTCAGGAGAAAGGAGGTGGAAGAAGAAGAAGAAGAAGATGATGGTATATTAGTCTTTACACAATTAGGGGCTAAATCTCTCATGTCTAACCAAACAAATAACTCATTTATCTTTCATGGGATTTTAAATTAGAGATTTGGGCCCAAATATCTCAAATCAAAATTCCTAATTCAATGACCCTAGAAAGTGAAACACCCAACAATTTAGCAAACTATAAACCTAACAATGCTTTAGATTCAGAAATTGTGGATAGTTTTGCTTTTATAACAATATACAGTTCATAGGTAGTGATGATAATGTTTTACCTGACTTGTGTGACCCAACCTGCATCAATCTATTTGTGGGAGGTATTATCCCACCTGCAGTAGTGTGGGGATGGGGATGAGTATTGCTTTCGACTTGTCCCGCCCCATTCTTGACTGTTTCTATCCTGATTTGCATCAATATCTAATTGTATGTCCCCTATTTTGACATTTTTAAATAATATTTTCATCCTAAAACAATTTTAAAACTATATCTTTCAATTATTTAGACTTAAGAATTCCTTACTATATTTCTCATTCATTTATGAAGGTTTTCTCTATGTCTTCTAATAAAATAGTTAAAATATTGACGTTCTTTTTTCAAATAACAAACCCACCCTGCCTAATACCTGCACAGGTATTGTCCTGCTTGACCCGCGCTTAGTGTGAGGCGGGTATGTGTATTGAGGTACCCACCCCTCCCCGCCCCACTGCCATCACTAATTATAGGCAAATTCATGGGAATTCAAAATAGAAAGTGCATGACTATCTTTGGATTATCTGTAGGGATTTCAATGCAGTATTGGAACCTAGAGAAGCATCTAATAGGATTTCTATAACCCAAAGTATGATAGCTTTTTGAGAATGAGTGGCTACAATGGAGATCATGGACCATAAGGCCACATGACCAATCTTTACCTTGTCTAAGAAGTAAGAAGATAATCCTACTAGAAAATTGGATCAAGTAATGGTCAATATTCACTGTATGGTTATGTTCTCAGACAATGTGGTGGAGTATTTACCACCATATGTTTCTGATCATAATGAAATATACTACTCATTGAATAAGTGCAAAAAAATTTCCCATGATTAACTAATTGTTTTATCTCCCACTCTTGGGATTGTTAGCCACAAGTATGCATTTGAATCTAAGAGATAAAACGCATAATTAAACTTGACATCATCAGGACACTCGAGTAGATTGAAGATTCTCTAAGTATTTTCCAACCGATCTAGAGCAACTTTAGGATCTGTAGTCCCCTTTAAGGACTCAGATCCAAACTTCCGGACTTCTGTATAATCCCTCTTATAAGGGACCACTTGAGTCTGGGACTCGGGATGATGTTCCCGGGATCTTTGTGATTCTTCGGGTTGAAGTGACAAGGAAGCTACCCTTTCTTCTCCTCCTTGACTGAGCTCAATATAAAATTTGTAAAGTAACCCAAATTAGGAACTACTTCTCATATATTAATAATGTTTAAACGTCCCTTTGACAACCATTTAAATCCTCTTTAAAAACCATTCGACTCACGAGAGATCATAACCATGATCTGGTACCAAAAATTGTGACAACCTAATACCCTATTACAATTGTTATTTAAAATAAATTCATTAACTAGAGATTAGTTAGTACTTATAAACATTTTACTATTCTAGAGAATGAACCTAACAACAACACACACAATCGTTTTAAAACACATTCTTCTTTCAACCCTTCGCAATTTATGCAGAAAATTCAAAACATTAGCTTATACGAATCCGAGAGGAAACCATGTCCTAAAAAACCTAGAATTTTTTTATTCTTTAAAACCAAAAAAGAGAGGATTTTGAAGCCCTCCCGAATATGATATAAACATGTAAAAAATTGTTCTATATTTCGCCCACCTCATAGCTGACAAACTTGATAGCCTTGTCCTTTGGCTTTTTCTTCTAGTGCTCTAGATCTGGGGAAAACATTGAAGGGGATGAGACTTCACTTAATGAGTAAATCAATAACCTAACAACAACACACATGCACGTGCGCGCACACACACACATGTTCCATGACTTTTAACTTTTACTTCGCCTAGTCGTGCATTTCCCCTGTACAATCAGTAGATTCATAATGTATTAATATATGCTAGAGCAGCAAAAACCCATGGAAGCCAATAGATGCATTACGCATCGCTGATAACTAAATATGGTAGTGCTCTTCAAGAGAGCTAGGGCTATGAATCTATGATTACTGCATTACGTATCGCTGTCAGATGTGTCCCACTTGAGAATATTTGATTGTGCGGTATATGTGTCAATTGATCCACCACAACTCACAAAGATGGGCAAAGAAAATTGGAATTTATGTTGGATATGAGTCCCAATCAATCATTAAGTATCTAGAGCCAACAACTGGAGATATGTTTACAACAAAATTTGCTGACTGTCACTTTGATGAAATAGTCTTCCCAAAGTTAGGGGCGACAATAAAAAGGAAGGAAATAAGATAAGTTGGTATGAATTATCATCATCTCATTTTGATCCCCACATGAAACAATGTGAACTTGATGTTTAAAAGATAATTCATTTCCAAAGTTTAGCAAATCAATTGCCAGATGCATTTACTGACATGAAAGGAGTGACCGAATACCATATTCCATTTATTAATGCCCCAATTAAGATCGATGTCCCTGCTAGTCAAATTGACAAGACAAATGAATCTAAGGCACACATGAAGTGAGGTAGACCTCTAGGTTCTAAAGATAAAAATCCTCGTAAAGGGAACAGGATAAAATATCAGTATGGTTTAAGGATTCCATGACTTAAGAAGAGTCTCCAAACTTAATAACATACGTTTCAGATGAACATCAAGTACCCAAAAAAGATGAAAATACAAAGATCTCGATTAATTATGTTTATGATGAAAAACAATGGAACCGCGATGAGTTTGAAGTCGATGAAGGTTTTTTATACAGTATGACACTTGATATCATGCATGAAAATGAAGATAATACCAAAATCTATTAAGGAATGTGGACAAATAGATGATTGGTTAAAATGGAAAGATACGATATTCACAGAATTGAACTCGGTTACAAAGTGAGAAGTGTTTAGACATGTAGTTAGTACCCCTCACAAAATTAGGCTAGTAGGATACAAGTCGGAATTTGTGAGAAAACATAATGAGCATGGGAAAATTATGAGATATAAGCCTCGAATTGTCGCACAAGGGTTTCAGCTTACTTGCATTGTATGGCTCAATTGATAGTGATATAACATATGATAACAACTAAGCCCTAAACCTCCAATTTCGAATTCTATCCCTAAACCCCAAATTGTAAACCCTAACCCTAAATCTCTAAACTCTAAATCCTTCATACTTAAGTAAATCTTGAATAGTTTTTGTGAAAATTCATGTGCTTGATTTTTCATTACATCATAAGTGATGATTGGCATCATTTTGATTTGAATCGCATGTTTAAAATGAAGGTTATGAAGCAAGAGCATTGAATGCACCAAAAAAAGTGAGTGCACTGAAAAATTCACTATATATATATATGTCAACCAACATAAATGAGGTAATTTATTTTTTAATCTAAAAAAAACAGAACCCGCATTAATGCTGACCATTGGGATGGACATGAACAGTGGAGATTGCTTGTGTACGACATACCCCAATATATGTCTGGTGTACTATAGAAGTCACCATATATATATATATACACACACAATGGAAAGGCTAGCGTATTCCCGTTGAGTTTTTGTTATTTAGATAATATATTAACCAAAGTTTGGGGCATGATACTATACCCTAAGCCCTAATGCTTGAACCCCAGTTCCCTATTCACTAACCCAAAGCATAAGATTCATTTGAACTTGAAGAGAAAGTCAATGATTCTGATTCATCGAAATTATCATTGATTTTCATTTTAAGATTAAACGAAGCTCATGGTTTGGGTTAGAAATTTAGGGACTTGGGTTCAGCCATTAGAGGTTAGGGTATAGTGTCATACCCCAAACTCTGGCTAATTCAAGATCTGAATAGCAAAACACGACGGGCGTATGTTAGCCTGAGCCATATCTATCCACATATATATATGGCAAAGGCTACCGTACGTCAGTCGTAAACTGTACGCCTGTGTTCACGCTTGGTTTTTGCACTTCAATATATTTCGCTGAATCAGAATCGTCGGTTATTATTTTTTATAGATTAAATGAATCTCGTGGCTTGGGTTAGAGAATTAGGGACTGGGGTTTATACATTAGAGGTTAGGGTATAGTATCATGCCCAAAATTTCGGTTAATTCATGCTCTAAATAGTAAAACTCGAGGGGCGTACAATGTACGACTGACGTACGCTAGCCTGAACCACATATATATATATATAAAAGAAGTTACCTAAAGGATTTAATTTGGCAGAAGTAGATAAATCAAATCCACGAGGAAATTACTCAGTAAAACTAAACAAGTCATTGTATGGGTTGAAACAATATGGAAGAATGTTTAATCGTTTGAGTGTACTTATTGAAAAAAGGATATAAGAATAATATTTTATCCCTATCCGTTTTCTAAGAAAATAGGACAACGAGTTCGTAATTATTTCAGTTTATGTTGATGACATAAATATTATTAGAACTCTTGAAGAGCTTTCAAAAGCAGTAGATTTCTTAAAGTAAGAGTTTGAAATGAAGGATTTGAGAAAATAAAGTTTGTCTTGGATTGCAAATCGAACACCTGAGCAATGAAATATACATACATCAAGATGGGTATCTCACAAAAGTACTAAAAGATTCTATATGGATAAATCACATCCATTACGCACCCCTATGGTCGTGAGATTACTCTATCTGAAGAAGGATCAATTTAGGTCTCGAGAAGCAAATGAGATTATACTTCGTCCAGAAGTGCAATATCTCAGTGTGATTGGAGTATAAATGTACCTTGATACTCATGCAAGAACATACGCATAATTTGAAGTTAACTTATTAGCAAGATTTAGTTCTTCTCTACTCGAAGACATTGGAATGATATAAAACATTTATTGTGATATCTTCGAGGAACAATGGATATGAGTTTGTTCTAAAGATGACTTAGTGGGATACTCAGATGTTGGATATTAGTATGATCCGCATAATTGTGGATCTCAAACTGGTTATTTGTTTACATGTGGAAATGCAATCATTTAATGGAGATCCACTAAACAAACTATAACAACCACATCTTCTAGTCATGCAGAATTTTTGCAATACACGAGGCAAGTTAAGAATGTATTTGGTTGAGATCCATAATTAAAAACACCAAAGAAACTTGCTGGTTTTCTCCTAAAGAGATGATTTCAACTGTCATGTATGAAAATAATGTTGCATGTACCGCGACATGGAAGGAAGGGTATGTCAAAGGGGATAAAAAAAATATTTTGCCAAAAATTTTCTTCACTAATGATCTTCAGAAGAATGGTGAAAAAATGTTTTTCAAATTCGTTCATTTTGCCAAAAATTTGCCAAAAAGTCACTTCCTTCTTCAACATTTAAGAAGCTATTTTTTTAAAATTGGAGTTGGGCGACTTAATGATCTTCAATGATTTCATGATGAGAGGAAGCAAATACTCATTGTACTCTTTTTCCTTAACCACAGTTTATACCACTAGTTTTTCCTCATAAGGATTTTAATGAGACATCATGTAAAAGAGTATTACCAATAATGTACTCTACTCAGACTATAACTTTTTGAATCATGAAATCCAAGGTGAACTATTATAAAATGTATGTCTATGTGTATGGATGTCCATTAGCCATCAATCCTTCCCCCACATTTACATCCTTGCCAAATGCATCCATGGAGTAGTTCTAACTATAAAAGGAATATTCATAGAGGATGATAGGACACACTAACAAAATCTAAATAGCTCATATATTCGGTAACTATCTCCCACCATTTGTAGTCTAAATTACGATAGTATTGAATAAAGAAGTCACTCTTATTATATTTGTCATGTATTTCAGAGTAGTTATTTTATAAAATGAACCATGAACAATGTGGAACAATCAATTTATTCATTTTCACCGATAATATAAGGTAATAAACGCTATAAATCATAATTTACACAATACATCATGTGATATCTTTGTGCACCCTCCAACCTCACAATGTACTATTACTTTCAAGTCTCACCCTTGTCCAGCTAGCACCCAAAACTTCTGATGCATCTTCACGTTTAATTAAATCACACCTATCGGCTTATGGGTTATACTTAAAGACTCTTGTGGTCAAGTTAGTGTGCCTTAGAGTGTTACGAGATAAAGTTATACTGGCATTTCAAGAATTATTGGACTTGCATATTTTTATTTTTCTTATTAGTTCATATCATGGTTTGTGAAACCGTACTGGAGATTATACCGTAAAAGTTTGTGGTAGGGTATTTTGTACTAAAATCATAGTTGAACAATGTCCTACCAATAAAATCGCCTATCTATTGCGGTCTGATGTATGATATTTCCGGTCCAACCGGTCGGTGTGGTAGGGTTTCTTAAACATTGGTTTGTATTTGTCATTAATTTGGGATATTCATATTGCTTATATTTGTTTTATTAGGATTTCATATTGGATTTCAATTTAGGATTTAATAATTGTATCCTTGTAGAATAAGTTTCATATTTTAGGTAGGAAAAGGAAAAAGGGGGTCGGCTATCCAAGGGTAAAACCTCCGGGAAAAGCATGAAAAAGGCTCGAATGGCACGATCCCTCCGTCGACCCCAGAATGAAAAGGGCGATCTCAGAGTTCTTGGTTAGTGCATATATGTTGTTAAGTGCTCCATTTTATTTTCCCATTGAGGCCGAACTTAAACATGTGGTCGAGAGATAGCAGTCCATACATTGATAAGGGATGTATGTATTCTCGAGAATAGAGGAGCCATGTGAGAAGAATTTTATTTTATAGTATATAAATATGTTTTCATTCTTTAGTTTAATGTCATTTTTGAGAATTTTAACGGATAATTATGTTGTTGAGTTATGCAACAAAGATTCAACAAGATTGTTGATTAGGTGGCATGATCAGCCACAAAAGGAACATTCCCAAAGACCGAATGGAGTTACTCTAATTTGTGGTTACGAGTTCTTCTTCATCTGGGCTAGAAAGCTATTGAATCTTAAACAAAAGGTTAAGGAATGGAACAAGTAGGTGTTTGAGAATATCAATGTCAAGGTTGATGAATTGCTGGGGAAGATCAAGGCGCTTGATTATATTAAGGAGACTAGAATACTACTTGATAGAGAAAAGGATATAAAAATTCAATTCGAACTTGAATTGGACAAATGCATTAAATATGGAAGAAATTTGTTGGAGACAGAAATCCAAGGAACTCTGACTTAAGATCGGCAACAAGAATACTAGTTTCTTCCATAAGACAACCAAATATAGGTGAAAATTGAGTAATTGACTACCATTGGAACAATCAAAACCAAAGGTCAACTGATCAAAGGTATAGTCGACTTGAGCCAAACTATATTAGCCTACTATCATGATATTCTCAAGGAAGATATCTCTTTGACGACCTTTCCCTAGCTCCTACGTCAGAGATTTGTTGAATAATCAAGAATCACATCTCCTAAGTAATCCTTTCTATGAGAAGGAGATTTGGGCTGCATTACTTGATTGTGATGGGGGTAAGGCTCTAGGGCCGAATGGATTCACATGTGAATTTTACTAGATGTTTTGGTCGTGGCTAAGAAGGAACATCTTATTTGCTTTTATTGGTTTCCATAACACAGGATGCCTTCCCAATTATGTCACTCATTCTTTGATTTATCTATCTTCCAAGAAAGACACAATGGAAAACATTAAGGACTTAAGGTCGATATGTCTCATGATTAGCATCAATAAAATTTTCAACAAGGTTTTATCTCGAAGGCTTGCTCATGACCTCCCTAAACTCGTCTCCAATCAACAGTAGGCATTTGTACAAGGGAGGGATATTCCGACGCATGCTTAATTGCAAATGTACTTGTGGATAATCGACGTTGATGCAGAAGACCAGGGCTTATGTTTAAACTGGACATTGAGAAGGCCTTTGACAATGTAAATTGGGAATGTCTTTACATGGTCATGTCAAGACTGGGATTTTCACAACAATTGATTAGTCGGATCAAGGGAATGATGTTCTCGCCTTTTTTTCGTCCTTATCAATGGTGAAGCACATGACTTCTTTCCAGATAAAAAGGGTTTGCGACAAGGGGACCCTTTATCATTGGGACAATTCACTCTTATCATGGATAGCTTTCCTCACATGATCTCCAAACTTAAGGAAGATGGATTAATTGAAGGGTTCTATATGAATGAAAGGGAAATGAGCGGGGAAAGTCACTCATCTCTTGTTTGCTGGTGACACTCTCATCATTTGTGACTTCTTTCAATGAATAAGTTTTAATAGTTCTGGCCACCCTTATTTGATTACAAGACTCAAGATCAATCTCTATAAGTTTGTAATGTACACTATAGGAGACGTCCCAACACTGAGCTACTATGGTGCAATTTTTGCAAGTGATCAAAAGGCTCACCTCTTTACCTTGGATATCTGCTTGGAGGGAATTCAAACTCTAGTTCATTCTCAAACGCGATCGTTGATAAATATAAGAAGAAACTTTAGGGTTGGAAGGCTCGGTACCTCTCACCGAGGGATAGACTCACGCTGAACAAAAATATCCTCTCCAACCTTCCAGTCCATAATTTCTCTCTATTCAACGCACCCAGATCAGTTACTAACACTGTGGAAAGAATCATGAGGAAATTCTTATGGAGTGGCAGTGGGAATTCATACAACATGTCGTTGGTGAAGGGAGATGTTTGTAAAGAATCGAAAGGTAACGGTGGACTTGGAATGTGTTACTTGGGAATCTTTCTCAGAGCACTAATTTCTAAATGGTGTGGAGATATGCTACTGAAAATGACAGTTGGTGGAAGCTACTTATTGAATGCAAGTAAAAACATCTACACTTGAATCGGCAAACTTGTCCAATTATAGAGATGGTGCGATATGGTTGGCTTTGCTCTCTGCCTGCGACATCGTTTGCCTCTGTTTTCGTTGTGTGGATTGACCTTTTTATTCCCTTTTTTACGTCAGCTCGGCGAAGACCAAGGAGTGTTTCTCCTCCAACGGTTAGTTTCGACCAAGAAGGAAAGTGATTGGACGCTGGAATCGGAGGAGCAATCAAGCAGTGGGAGACAAGGCAAGTTTGTGCCATAAGAGCTTGGAGAATCAAGTAGAAAAGCCAAATTGTCAGAGTAGTTCGAGAAAACTTTTCTGCAAGGGAAAATCAGTACAACAAAGGGAATTTGTGTGTGATTTTCAAGTGAGAAAAGTGGGTCAGAGATAGAGAGAGATTTCTGGGTTGAAATTGATCTATCTAGAGTCTATTAGCTGGGTAGCTGATAGGTGTGTGAGTGGAGTGAATCTCAATCAAGCGGGGAGCTAATTGACTCGCTCTAAAACACAACACCTAACAAAGGCCAAGTGTAACCAATGGAAGGGACTGCAGTATAGTGGCTCAAGTGATAAATATCGAATCCACGGGTCTCTAGAGTTACTATTACTCAGCTTCAGTTTATTATTTAGCAAATCAGATTAAGACGAAAGAACTAAAACTACTCTAGCAAACTACAGTTAAAGTTAATCTAATTACAGGTTGGGAACTCACTTAGGTATGATTCCCCCTAGCCACTAGCCAGATTAATGATTGATGATCTCTAACCTGTTTCACTTTCATTCACAATGCGGAGAATCCTTGACTAGACCTTGAGTCTCGACTAAAGGAACAAGGCCCTCTTGAGTCAATTGCCTAGAGGGACGTATCCTTCTCTAGAACAACCGATCAAGGCGTTCTGAACTAGACTCCCTCTATCGAAAGGGGTTCTCAATCGATACAAAGCAGTGAATCAACCCTCGACTAAAGCAATCGATCCACTACTATCAATCTATGGTGCTCTATTGACCTAATCAGGTATTCCCTCTCATAGGATCAAAGCAGAATCAATAATCTCGACTAAAGCAGAATTGAATCATGAAAACATGCATAGATTGAATATGAACTCAAGATTATCCAGTCAGAGTACTCATACAATCATCCAATCAAACAAACATAGCTAGGGTTCCTCAAAACCTAAGTGAAGGGAAGTTACTCCATAGAGAAGAGAGAGACTGCAGTAAGAATCTTCAGATGATCAGTCTTCAAGTCCGGGCTTGTTCCTCGAGCTTCCAAGGCGAAGAAATCCTCCAACTCTACTCCAAGAATGCCCTCAAATCGCCCTCTCTCTCTAGGGTTCGTCCCTTGGGTGTTTGGGATCCAAAACCCAGCTCTCTCTCCTCTTTGGTTCGGAATTTGGCTTACAAGCAGGAAATCCCGACTCGCACGGCCAGGGTGCACGGCCGTGCATATCACCATTCTGGCCGTGCACCTCAAAACGCGGCGTATCAATTAGTTGAACCTCAGCCAACTCGCACGGCCAGAATTGTATGTTGCACGGCCGTGCGGATTTCACTTGTGCCCGTGCGTGCCCACGCACAATCCCGCACGGCCAAACTGGTCACTTGCACGGCCGTGCGTGGCCACCCTGGTCTGCCCGTGCAGCTTGCTCAGCCTCTGTTTAATGCTTCGTTTCTCCCTCGTCCGGACTCCGAATCAGTCGCCGTTTGAACCCAGACGCTCGTAGTCTCGTCCTCTTTCGTTTCATAACAAGCTTGCACGCTTCTTTGTCCATAAAGTGAGGTAGAAATCCATTCTTCTTCAGGTCATGCCCGAGTTTCCTCTCTCGAATCGTCAATTGATCTCTGATTGACTTGAAACTTGCGCCTATGCTTCACTTTATGTGCTAGGACCTGAAATGGGACAAAGGAACACAACCTAGCATAAAATAGGCCACAACACACGAATATGCCCCTCAAACGGATAAGAACTAGGGGCGCAAACATGTGCAATTACATCGTTATCAAACTCCCCCACACTTAACCGTTTGCTTGTCCCCAAGCAAACCTAACTCAAACCAATGCAACTCTCCAGACCTCTATAGCAACAAACAACCTAGATCGTAGGTAGAGGACTTCCTAGATCATTTAGCAGCTTACGAGGTCAACCGACGCACAAGTCATCTCATAGCTTCTTCGGTCAGTCGGCATCATGGCAAACAGTGAACAGAGGACAAATGAATTGTGGATGAAGAGATTCTCAAAAACAAAAGATCATGGACTAACATTTTTCAAGGTGCTCGATTTTCTTTGAAGATGGTTGGAACCCCTTTTTTCTGTTTTGCTTGTTTTCTGTTATTTTTCTTTTCTTTTTTTCTTTTCAAGGGTCCCAACCTGCTCTTACCGGCCATGCCAGGAGCGGATGTCTCGAGCCTCGTGCGGGGGAAAGACATGTAAGGGGGCTGGAGGTAGTAGGTGGAAATTGGGAACGGATTCCCGTCTCCCCTTACACACTTTCGCCCTATTCGCACGGGAGACGTTTATTTTGAAGCACATTTTCGAGCACCTGTTATTTTCAAAACATGATACAAGAGTCCATGACAGGTAGAAAATCCACAACACCACACAATTCAAGGGTCCTAAGATCACTAATTCACTCAATCAACCAACTTTATATGAAGAAGAAATGAGACTTCTTAAATGCATCAACATCCTCCATAGTGCTACACTACCTCCCTAGGTTGCATATTACTGTAAAGACTGTCAATTCAAAGCATACTGAGCAGGCAATTGCATGGAAACACGTACTTGGAGCCCTCAAATTTAAAAATTTGGACAGTGGACTAGGCTCCAAGCACACAAACAGCCAAACATTCACCCGCATACATAATCGAACATCCCCCCACACTTAAGCACGACATTGTCCTCAATGGAGGAAAGATAAGGAGGGTAGAACGAAGTTACCAGATCAAGGGTGAATGATGATGAACGGGTCAGGCGGTGCATTCCAGAAAGAGAGAGTAATCAGAACACAAACACCACACAAAATCTCACAAAGGTTGAGTATTGACTCTAAAATCAAAGAACAAAACTGACTCCACCGAAGAGAAATAGAGAAAGAAATGCAAACCGACTGGTTGGGTTGCCTCCCAACAAGCGCTTCTTTCACGTCGTGAGCCGGACGATGGCTCCTAAGTTTCGGTCCATGCTAGAACCTCCTTGAAGTTGAGGTTCTCGTCGATGAGGTGGAGTCTCAAGTCATGAGCATGTGGTGTGGCAGGTGATGAAGGCTCATGTACTTGATGCAGATGAAGTCTCCACCCTCGAGTCCTCTTCTTCTCTTCTCTCGTCTCATTGCCCCAAACCAGATAAGACAGCATCGATTGGCCATCATCGCGTCCACCAAGAGGGACCGATGTCGAGGTGGCCTTGGTATGGCAAAGAGACACTGCAAATGGGTCCTTGCTAAGCAGTTCCTCGAAGTTTGGTGGAGATATCACATGTAACTCATGGCCGGTGCAGGCCTCTTCCACCTCAACTTCATCCTTAGCCTGGACGCCAATTGCTTCTTTAACCTTCCTTCCTTCTTCATGTGGTATCACCCCTGGGAAATGATCAAGAACTTCTCCAGCTTCACTTTCGCCATCCTCCACAACTTCTTTCTGCACCCTTTCTTGCTCTTCTTCTTCTAGCACGGATTGGAGAGCAAGTTGCCAAGCAATTTCTTTCATGAGATCTTCTTGCATCTCCTCACTCATGCCCGCCTCTTCAAAGCTCAGTTTGGGGTGTGGGAAGGTGTGGTCGGCTACGACATGACAGGCCTGATCATGATCATCACGGGAGCTCTCCGTGACAACTTCAGTGTGTTCCACAATGCCCTTGTAGCCTTCTTCTTCCTCCTCCTCTTCTCGTATGGTAGCAGAAGGGTGATCTGGAGCAGGTTGCGCCCAAGATCGCTCAAGATCATCGACGCTCTTCTTAAGGCTCAGGAGGATCTCATCTGTTTCACGATAGGCCTGGACACACTGATCCATCCTGGAGCATGTTCTCACACAGTCTCGAGCATACTGCTCCATGAGTAACTCCAGTGCCGATGGCCCTTCTGGTTGTGGGAGAAATTCTTCTTGATAATGAGGTTGTTCTTGATATGCCCAGGGGTCCGGTTGTTCTCCGTAGTAAGGGGGTTGGTACTGGAACCCGAATCCATAGTCTTCTCCGCCTTGATTGCTCCAGGGAGTCTCGGGGTAATACCACCCAGATGGTGGTGGATACCCCCAATGATTGGAGAAGCCATTAGGATCCATGATTCAGATCTGCACCAACAAAAACAAAAACACCCAAGTGAAAAGCAAGGGTGGAAAAGAAAAGAAAAGAAAAACGCTAAAGTAACAAACTTCTGCCTTTCCTAATACTCTAGAAAGTCCCCGGCAACGGCGCCAAAAACTTGACTCGCTCTAAAACACAACACCTAACAAAGGCCAAGTGTAACCAATGGAAGGGACTGCAGTATAGTGGCTCAAGTGATAAATATCGAATCCACGGGTCTCTAGAGTTACTATTACTCAGCTTCAGTTTATTATTTAGCAAATCAGATTAAGACGAAAGAACTAAAACTACTCTAGCAAACTACAGTTAAAGTTAATCTAATTACAGGTTGGGAACTCACTTAGGTATGATTCCCCCTAGCCACTAGCCAGATTAATGATTGATGATCTCTAACCTGTTTCACTTTCATTCACAATGCGGAGAATCCTTGACTAGACCTTGAGTCTCGACTAAAGGAACAAGGCCCTCTTGAGTCAATTGCCTAGAGGGACGTATCCTTCTCTAGAACAACCGATCAAGGCGTTCTGAACTAGACTCCCTCTATCGAAAGGGGTTCTCAATCGATACAAAGCAGTGAATCAACCCTCGACTAAAGCAATCGATCCACTACTATCAATCTATGGTGCTCTATTGACCTAATCAGGTATTCCCTCTCATAGGATCAAAGCAGAATCAATAATCTCGACTAAAGCAGAATTGAATCATGAAAACATGCATAGATTGAATATGAACTCAAGATTATCCAGTCAGAGTACTCATACAATCATCCAATCAAACAAACATAGCTAGGGTTCCTCAAAACCTAAGTGAAGGGAAGTTACTCCATAGAGAAGAGAGAGACTGCAGTAAGAATCTTCAGATGATCAGTCTTCAAGTCCGGGCTTGTTCCTCGAGCTTCCAAGGCGAAGAAATCCTCCAACTCTACTCCAAGAATGCCCTCAAATCGCCCTCTCTCTCTAGGGTTCGTCCCTTGGGTGTTTGGGATCCAAAACCCAGCTCTCTCTCCTCTTTGGTTCGTAATTTGGCTTACAAGCAGGAAATCCCGACTCGCACGGCCAGGGTGCACGGCCGTGCATATCACCATTCTGGCCGTGCACCTCAAAACGCGGCGTATCAATTAGTTGAACCTCAGCCAACTCGCACGGCCAGAATTGTATGTTGCACGGCCGTGCGGATTTCACTTGTGCCCGTGCGTGCCCACGCACAATCCCGCACGGCCAAACTGGTCACTTGCACGGCCGTGCGTGGCCACCCTGGTCTGCCCGTGCAGCTTGCTCAGCCTCTGTTTAATGCTTCGTTTCTCCCTCGTCCGGACTCCGAATCAGTCGCCGTTTGAACCCAGACGCTCGTAGTCTCGTCCTCTTTCGTTTCATAACAAGCTTGCACGCTTCTTTGTCCATAAAGTGAGGTAGAAATCCATTCTTCTTCAGGTCATGCCCGAGTTTCCTCTCTCGAATCGTCAATTGATCTCTGATTGACTTGAAACTTGCGCCTATGCTTCACTTTATGTGCTAGGACCTGAAATGGGACAAAGGAACACAACCTAGCATAAAATAGGCCACAACACACGAATATGCCCCTCAAACGGATAAGAACTAGGGGCGCAAACATGTGCAATTACATCGTTATCAGTGGAGTGAATCTCAATCAAGCGGGGAGCTAATTGAGGGGGAATTGATCGAATCTGTAACTGTTTGTGTGTTTTAAATTCATCATATTTATAGAAAAGTCAAAGATTGTGGGTTCGCAAATCGCTGACCGTGGAATAGTCTGTGCAGGGTATCATTTGGCCCTTCACTAGAAACCATGTAAAAGTTCTGCAGTCTTTTCTTATTATTCTTTGCAATCTGGGTTTGTGTCTGTGTCTGTTCTTGTGTTCTTGAGTTTGTCGAAGAACAAGAATTAGAAGACACATTTTGATTCATAAGAGCCAAAAGTTGGGAGGTTGTAGAAGTTAGTGATACAGTGTAGTTTTGTCTTAAGTAGTGTCTTGGGTTTATTTGTTTAAACAGAACGTGGGGTGTTTAAAAGAAAAACTAGTTGTCTATTTTAAAGTCCCGTAGGGCTTTAAGCCCATTTAAGCTCTCCTCTTTGGTCCAAGTCCAGAAACAGCTTGATTAGTTGTGTGTAGAACTGATATCGATCAATACCCTTCATTTCGTGTCACTAGGGTCTATTCTTGTTCTCTCAATTCCTAGGAACGAAAACAAAGAGCATAAAATCCTGAAAAAGAAGGGAAACGTCTCGCGCTCGACGTACCAACACATGGTATCAGTTCCCGGCTCTATCGAATAAGGTCATGCAATCTCCGGAGAAGCAATGGCGTCGGGTAGCGGAAATGGAGCAGTCCTTTATCTTACTGATGGGTTCTCACATAATCGTCCCCCATGTTTCGAAGACGTTAATTATGGCTATTGGAAGAATCGAATGGAGCTCTTCATTGGATCGATAGATCCGAAGATCTGGAGTCGAGTGAATCTAATTTATTGTGCTTTGGGTCCTTAGCAGTACCACAAGGTTGGGGGGGGTGCAAAACAGCCAAGGAGATTTGGGATAAACTTCAAGTCACATATGAAGGCACATCTCAGGTGAAAATTTCTCGCATAAATATGCTGAAAACTGAGTTTGAAACTTTGTGAACAGTCTAGAGAATCTATGAACCACATATAAAAGTGGCGAACTAGTGCGGAAGATACTCTGGTCATTATCGAAGAAATGGAATGCAAATGTGACTCCGATTGAGGAAGCAAAGGATTTGAGCAAGTTGGATGTTGATGAACTCATCGGATCGTTTGCAACATATGAAGAAAAACTTAAGAGAGAAAGCACTGAAGTTCAGAAGAAGGAAATGAGAGGGATAGCCTTTAAGGCACAAATAAAAGAAGAAGAAGAACCTGATCACTTCGAAGAAATGGATGATGACGAGTTAGCAATGCTAAGTAAACACATTAGTCAGCTAATGAAGGTCAGAAGAGAACGAAGGAAAAGGAGTTTTCAGAATTAGTACAAGGATAAAGAAGTTGAAAGAGAAGGCACTTTCGGGAAGTATAGAGGGTCTAGAACAAACTCTAGAATAAAGAGGGACGGTACATCTATTGATAGAAGTCAGAGTGGGTGTTATAAATGTGGACGTACAGGGCACATAAAGGCAGAGTGCACCTTTTGGAAGAAACAAAGACCTCTGGCAGCAACCTGCAGTTGCAATGAGGAAGAAGAAGAGGAATCTGATTGAGGACTTAGAGGAAGAGAATCGTGTTTGATAGCAATAGAGCAATCCGATGGTGAGGCACATGCGGCTGACATTCATTTCAAAGTCTCCGAGGTAAGACATTCTGATTCGGAAACCTTCAACGAATCAGATTATTATAGTGATGATGATGTGTTAGCATAAACCATTAAAAGCATTCAATTAGAATTCGGGGTTGTAAAAATCAAGTACACTAAGTTAAAAGCAGATCATTATGAATTAACTGACAAGTATGAGGTTTTGGAAAAACAAGCAAATGAGCATAAGGAAAATTGTGAAAGGTTGTAAGACCTGGTTTCTAAACTGAAAGCTGATAATCATAATTTGCTAGAAAAAAGCAAGGATTGTAACCAGAAGAGTCAAATAAGAAGTTTAGACATCAAGAAAAGAAATACCAACTAGAAAGAATTCTACTACTGTCACAAAAGTAGTAATTTGATCCGTTATTGTAGAAAAAGAATACAATAAAAAAAGGAAATCAGACAGTCAATATAGTATAAAAACTTGTTATACTGAAAATCATAATCAACATATATCCAAGAAAGTCTGGGTACGAAAAACAACATGACTATTAATGATGCATGATTGTCTTCAAGTGAACATGAAGGCAAACACATGGATATTGGATAGCGGGTGTTCACACCATATGACAGGTAGTCGTGAACTATTTACCAAATTCAAAACAGGTAAGGAAGGTAAGTGTATTTTGGTGATAATAACTCTGCCAATATAATTGGTAGAGGAATCATTGGTAATAGTCCTTACATAACTTATGTCATGTTAGTAGAAAACTTAAAACATAATCTTATTTCTGTAAATCAGATTTGTAAAAGGGCAATCATGTTTTCTTTGAAGATGATACGTGTTTCATTGAAAACATAGTTACCAGAGAAATCCTTCTTCATGGAAAAAGGGTTGGTAAAGTCTATGTTATTGATCTTGACAACAAGGATCTCTCTAAGGAAATGTGTCTTGCAACCCTTAGCAATAATAATCAGTTTGACTGGCATAGGCGTTTAGGTCATGTTCATTCCAGAGTCATTTCTAAATTAGTAAATGTAGACATTGTTAGGGGTCTTCCTAAACACAATAGTAACAAAGAGTTCTTTTATGATGCTTGTGTGAAAGGGAAACATACGAAGACTAGTTTTAAAAGCAAGCAAGTAATCCCGACCTCTAAACCTCTTGAATTACTTCATCTTGATCTTTTCAGACCCACGAATATAGTTAATTATGGAGGTACGAGTTATGCCTTTGTAATTGTTGATGACTACTCTCGTTTTACGTGGGTGCTGTTTTTGGCAAGTAAAGATGAAGCCTTTGAAAACTTCAATAATTTAGCCATGAAAATTCAAAATGAAAAACAGTCTAAAATCATTAGCATTCGTAGTGATCATGAGGGAGAGTTAATTTCTGACATGTTCCGCAAGTTCTGTCTTAGTAAGGGTATTCAACACAATATTTCTGCCCCCAGAACACCTCAGCAAAACGACGTGGTGGAAAGGACAAATAGAACTTTGATTGACATTGCTAGTACCATTTTAAATGATTATTCTGTTCCTAAGTACTTTTGGGTAGAGGTTGTTAACACAACTTGCTATGTTATAAATCGTGTGTTAATTAGATCTGGTTTAAACAATACTCCTTATGAGATATGGAAAGGTATAAAACCAAACATTGGTTACTTTCATCCTTTTGGGTGCAAGTGCTTCATTTAAATACCAAAGACAACTTAGGAAAATTCGATGCTAAGTCTGACGAGGCTGTTTTCCTTGGATATTCTATGTCCAACAAGGTTTATAGGTGCTTTAATAAAAGGACCCTCAAAGTAGAGGAGTCCATAAATGTTAAATTTGATGTTTCTGCAGTTGAGATTTCAGTTGACTTGGATGATGATGATTTCGGGTTGAGTAGAAATTCTTCTAGTTCCGAACAGTAAGGAAACACTCATTATGCAGAACTCTCAAATATAGAGATAGAAGGTACCTCAACAAAGGAATTTCATCCATCTCCTCATGTTATCAAGCGACACCCACCCTCTTTGGTGATAGGTAAGGTAGATGAAGGTATGGTCACTCGCTCAAAACTTGTACCTGTTCATATTGTTTTCATTTCGTTAATTGAACCTAAGTCAGTTAAGGAAGCTCTCTTAGATGAGTTCCGGAATAAATCTATGCATGATGAGTTACATCAGTTCGATCGTGCTCAAGTGTGGGAACTTGTTCCTAGGCCTGAAAATGTGAATGTGATTGGAACTAAGTTGATTTACAAGAATAAAACTGATGAGGAAGGTCTGATCACTAGAAATAAGTCGCGTCTAGTTGCTCAAGGATACTATCAAGAAGAGGGGATATATTTCGAGAAAATTTTTGCTCCTGTAGCAAGATTAGAAGCCATTAGGATGTTATGTGCGTCTGCATCTTCAAAAGGTTTTAAATTATTTCAAATGGACGTGAAGAGTGCCTCCTGGTTTATGTCTCTCAGCCTCCTGGTTTCGAAGATTTCAAACACCCTGATTATGTTTACAAGTTAAAAAAGGCCTTGTATGGCCTTAAGCAAGCTCCTAGGGCGTGGTATGACAAATTGAGTAATTTCTCCTAAAAACTGGCTATCGTAGGGGCACAATCGATAAAACCTTATTCATTAAAAAGAAAAAAGATAATTTATCGTTGGTTCAAGTCTACATCGACGACTTTATCTTTGGGTCATCAAATGAAGAGTTGTGTCGAAAATTTGAGCAAAGCATGAAGGAGAAGTTTGAAATGAGTCTCATGGGGGAGTTAACTTACTTTTTAGGTCTCCAGGTAAGTCAACATTCTAAAGGAATTTTCATAAATCAACACAAATATATTCAAAATATGTTAAAAAGATTTGATCTAGAATCTCTCAAAACAGCGTCCACTCCAGAGCTTCTAACATTAAGCCAGATATAGATGTTTCTGGAGTAGAAGTAAATGAAAAATTGTACAGAGGTATGATTGGCTCTTTACTCTATCTTACGGCTAGCCGACCTGACATAGTTTTCAGTGTAAGTCTCTGTGCTCGGTTTCAAAGTAATCCCAAAGAGAGTCACCTTTCATCAGTAAAACGCATCTTTCGATACGTAGCAAGTACTCCTACTCTAGGTTTATGGTATTCCTCTGAATCCAGCCTAGATTCCATTGGATATAGTGATTCAGACTATGTGCTTGGAGTCTAGTTGATAGTAGAAGCACATCTGGTGCCTGTCATTTTCTAGGATCGTCTTTAATTTCCTGGTCTAGTAAGAAGCAAAATTTTGTAGCACTGTCCACCACAGAAGCATAATACATAGATGCAGGATCCTGTTGTGCTCAACTTCTTTGGATCAAGCACCAACTATCTTATTTTGGTATTAGCCTTCGCTCTCTACCAATTTTGTGTGACAACACTAGCACTATAAATATCACCAAAAATCCTATTCAACATTCTAAAACCAAGCATATAGATATAGGATACCACTTCATTAGAGAGTTAGTTCAAGATAAAAAGGTTCACCTAGAGTTTATACCCACTCAATATCAATGAGCTGATATTTTTACAAAGCCTCTAGGTATAGAAACTTTTATTTGTATTAGAAATGAACTTGGTATGTTCTCCTTGGAAGAAGTAAATGATATCACGTCAAGGTAAGTTTTTGGTTAGAATTGCTTATTGATTCTCAATCAATCTTGGTCATGCAATTAAAATAGTAAGTCCTATGATCTAATTAGGAGTTAATTGTCAATCTCTCCTTCTGTTTATACATACCTTGATTCTAATTAAGAGTTAATTGTCAATCATATTTTTTATCATATGCATGTTAGTTCAAAAATTAGTCTTGATTGTCGTGCTTAATTCTTTTTCATCTCTCTGAAACTCTTATTTCCTAATCTCTATACCTTAGTATGCGTATATATTCCCTCCTGTCTTAGTCTATAGAAGTCACTCATTCTTACTTACTTGACATTGTTCAATCGTGATTACTCCTCCCATCATGGCTTTCAGCACCCAACTTTCCCTTATCATTGCTCGCTCTTCTGTGTTCACCAAAAACTTTTGTTCTGAACCAAAAGATTATCCTCACTACCTTCAAAACTTCCGCCACGTCTGCATGTTTCCTTCCTTTACCATCGTGCCCTCAAACTTCAATCACTATCTTCTGCGGGTTTTGGATATGATCCATGGTCTCGGCTGGAGCCATCTCCTCGAAACTAGGCGCTTCAACTACTGTCCTGAAGCAGTGAGGCTGTTTTATGTCAGCATGCGCAGAGATGCTAATCATCGCCCTACCTATTTCACTACCACAGTATTTGGCCATTCCGTCACCATTATTGTGCAACTGATCTCCCGCCTGCTGGGCATCTCCATTGAAGGGAGAACTATGATGTCTGAAGACGACTTTCCTCTCTTCCACTTTGATCTCCAGGAGGAAATTATTCGCCTCTCTTCATTACCTGAAGATGAATACACTAGGGCTAACTATACCCATGTGAATAATCTCTCAAATGATCCTAAGGTGCTGCACTTCTTCATCACTCGAGTTTCCCTTCCTAGATCCACCAATCAGATGCTGGATGTGTGGATCTTGTCAAATGTGATGTCTGGCACGAAGTTAAGCTATCCTCACCTCATTTTCAATCATCTTCTGTCCTATGGGGATCCTCGCAATGCAGGCTATCTTTCCTTTGCTCCTTATATCACCAGAATGCTCCGCTGCCTTGGCATTGACCTCGAGGATAAAGTTTCCATAGTCAATGTGCTAGATAGTCTGCGCGCTCAGCATGTTCTCCACTATGTAAACGCTAGCGTGGGGGTCTGCAAGATTGTCAATCCCCAAGGGGGAGAGAGAGTTGAAATAGGGGATGGAAATCAAACTCTCTTTCGTAACATCAATGATGATCTGGCAGCTGTGGCGAGGGCTATGAAGAAGGCCACTGGAGCATCAACTGCAGATAAAGGGAAACATAAGCTTAATAACCAAGAGATCATGGAGAGTCACTACAAGGAGGAAGGAACTCGTCCCACCACTGCTGGAATGAGTATCAAGATTCGGGTTTGTGGTGACACTTCTGCCAGCAGCCGTCTGGAAGCATAGAAGGAAGAATCTGAGCCTGAGGAAGCGTTTTCCGGAGACATATCTGATTATGAGTCTGATTCAGAGTTCGATTATTAAACTTATTTGAGAAGCCTTAGTGAGGGGGAGTCCTGCTTGTTTTGTTTTACTTTTATGTTTAAATAAGCCTACTATTCAGTACAGCTAGTATCGTGGACTGGTTGATTTGCTTAATGGAATGGATGGTTAATTTTTCCTGTGTGTCTTCCGCATTTTAAGGGAGTTTGTCTAAATATTGGTGCAGAAGTAATGTCCTTCTTCCTTTTTCGCAGATTTGGTCATTGCCAAGCTGAGGGGGAGATTGTTGACGTCAGCTCGACAAACATAGATGAGTGTTTCTCCTCCAACGGTTAGTGTCAACCAAGAAGTGATTGGACGCTGGAATCGGAGGAGCAAATCAAGCGGTGGGAGACAAGACAAGTTTGCGCCATAAGAGCTTGGAGAATCAATTATAAATGCCAAATCGTGAGATTAATTCGAGACAGCTTTTTTGCAAGGGAAAATCAGTACCGCAAAGGAAATTTTGTGTGTGATTTTCAAGTGAGAAAAGTGGTTCAGAGATAGAGAGATATATGGGTTGAAATTTATCTATCTAGAGTCTATTAGCTAGGTAACTGATAGGTGTGTGAGTGGAGTGAATCTCAATCGAGCGGGGAGCTGATTGAGGGGGAATTGATCGAATATGTAACTGTTTGTGTGTTGTAAATTCATCATCTTTAGTGAAAAGTCAGAGATCGCGGGTTCGCGAATCGCTAACCGGAGAGTAGTCGGTGCAGGGTATCATTTGGCCCTTCACAGGAAACCACGTAAAAGTTCTGGAGTCTTTTCTTATTATTCTTTGCAATCTGGGTTTGTGTCTGTGTCTATTCTTGTGTTCTTGAGTTGGTCGAAGAACAAGAATCAGAAGACACGTTTTGATTCATAAGAGCCAAAAGTTGGGTTTATTTGTTTAAATAGAATGTGGGGTGTTTAAAAGAAAGACTAGTTGTCTATTTTAAAGTCTTGTAGGGCTTTAAGCCCATTTCAGCTGTCCTCTTTTATCCAAGTCCAGAAACAGTTTGATTAGTGGTGTGTAGAACTGATATCGATCAAAACCCTTCATTTCGTGTCACACGGGTCTGTTCTTGTTCTCACAATTCCCAGGAACGAAAAAAAAAGAGAGAAGCTCACTATTGACTGCATCAAAGCCAAAAAAAGACGGGAAACCTCTCGCGCTCTAAGTACCAACACCCTTTGGGTGCATGAGTTCTCTGGTCTGCTTAACTTCTTGTTTATTTGTATCTTTAACTTTTTGTCCTTTTTGTTTTTCTGTTTGTCTTTTTGTTTGGCGCACTTGTGCTGTCAATTTTGTTTGTTTTTTAACATGCGTTACGCGTTTAATAATATTATCACCATTATAAAAAAATGTATTAAATTTAGTTTTTCTTTTGCCAAAATGAATGAAATTTTTTATCGATTAGAAATAAAGTGGTGAAATGTTTTTTACTAACAAAGTGTCACACTTAGAAATAATATATTTATTCCTTCAAAACAAATAATATATTTAATGATTAGTACCATAAAAAAAAGAAAAAAAAAACGAAACAACTCCATACAAGATCTAGGTAATATTTATTGTCATAACACTATTTTAAACAAGTATTAGCAGAAATTACAAATCATCGAAGTCCTCAATATCCTATCATTAAATCTGTTCATAGTCGGCAAGCATCCTTTAAGCGCAATATAGAGTAGGTAGATACCAAGGATTGACGACACAATTAGGGACCCACTAAAACAGTAATTCACAACAAAGTCCAGAAGAATACTAGGATGGCATTAGTAGACAAACTATATCCACACAAAATGACTTTAGATGTCGAAATCTAGAAATTTTCTAAAATAATTGAAGATAATTACGAGTGGCCTGACAATGACTTTGGCCTTCGTTGTTTTCAGCGGTGACTAAAAACAGGAGCTTCATTTTTAGTTAATTTATCCACCAAAAGCAGAAATGAAGATAAGCACGGTCAATTATTTAATTTGGATTTCACCCGTGTTATGGTTGAGAATCAGAACTACATATTGTCATAGAATCATGTTTTTCACGTCGAGTGGAATGTCAATCAACTAAACCTAGTTCGATTATATTGGTGTGATTCATTAAATCGACGTGAACATTGTCATGATCGATTTATGATCAAATTCATTTGATCTTAATGGGTTTTCACATTTATTTATATTTTGTTAAACCGATATAAACCGACACAAAACCAATTGTACCACTAGTCGAACCATTCCACTTGTTAAATCGAAAAATAGCTCCAAACTCAAATCATTTTCCGGCCTACCTCTGATAACAAACCTAAACCTCGACCATACTGTGAAGTGAGAAGTGAGAGGGTGATCTGTATTTTTAATAGAATTTTTAAGGGGCTATTCCCTTACATTTTTTTTTTTGAGATATTCCCTTACTTTTTAAGGTGACATATTTGTTCCTTTTGGATGTTGTAGCAACGTATTAAGTATTAACCAAACCATGTATGTTGTCTACATTCCCGGCTAAATTCCAACACAAACGTATCCGTACAGAAACACGTACAGGACACTAAATAAATACATACATACATATGCCTCTATATAAGACCCACCATTTCTCCACATCACCATTCTCAATAAATCGTTCCAACATCTCCTCCTTTTTTTTTTCCAATGGTGGCGACGCCGGCGACCACCGCAACCTTCCGGGAGATCCAACTCCCACAGCAAAGGCAGTTCGATTCCATCAACTTCCCCTCCGTCCTCGTGTCCTCCAATAACCTATCCTCGGCCGCAGCTACTCTCGCGGAGGTCACCGCCGCCATCAAGAGCGAGAAGCCCTTCCTCGAATCCCTCCTCCGGGAAGCCGGGGCCGTGCTCATCAGAGGACTGCCCCTGAGCTCTGCCTCGGACTTCAATCAGGTCGTCGAGGCGTTCGGTTTCGAGGAGCTGCCTTACGTCGGCGGGGCGGGGCTCCGCAACGTGGTGGTCGGCCGTGTGTTCACCGCCAACGACGCTCCTCCTCATCAGAAAATCTCCTTCCACCATGAGATGGCCCACGTACGTGTATATATATATATGCACACACCGCCATGGTCACGATCACAGGAGTCAAACTCACGATTTAAATCCTACAATCATACACTATTGGCGATACATTTAAATCGTTAAAGTTTTTGAAATCTTAAAATTTTACAATTCAAATCATTGAATCAATTTTACTTATTTCTCTAAAATTTGTTAACTTACGCCTCTTTTCCTTCTCCTTCACTGTTCTCTCACACTAATCTCCATCGATTTTACCTCCATTTTTGATGATTTCGAGATTCGAACTAATTAATGGTCTGATGATACCCTGATGTGTATGTGTTGGCAGATTCCAACGTATCCGTCGAAGGTGTTCTTCTTCTGCGAGGTGGAGCCCGGTGGCCGGGGGGAGACGCCGATAGTTCTGAGCCACGTGGTGTACGAGCGGATGAAAGTGGAGTTCCCTGACTTCGTGGAGATGTTGGAGGAGAAGGGTTTGATTTACACCAGAATCGCCGGTGACGAGGACGATCCTTCCTCCACCATTGGTCGGGGCTGGAAGTCAACTTTCTTGACGGATGACAAGGCCGTCGCTGAGGAAAGGTAAGTCAAGCCCTCTTCCACAGTCTTGGGTTATTTTCCTTTTGGTGAGAATAGATAGATAAATTTCAAATATAAGGTATTTGAAATATATATTTTTAAAATTTATGCATTTATAATACTGTAATTTGAAATATATATAATTTAAATTCGTTGTTTGGATATATACTCATTTGTATTTTATTTGCATTTTCAATTTCCTAATTTTTTTATTTTAATTTTGAACTTTTTGTCACTTACTACAAATTTTGGAAAATACATTTAGATAACCAAATTTATTTTTCCTTACAATTTTCCTAAACTTTTAAAATTTAACCAAAAGGTCCAAAAATTTTAATGGCCAAATTATATTTTGGTACCTTTATATGTTTTGCTTCACACTATAGTACCTAGACTTTTAATATCTTACAAATAGTCAAATAGTCCAATTTTGTTGTTAGGAGGTATTTCAAATCACTAGTTGTTGAACTGTATTTGAAGTTGACAAGTAATACACTAGACATGTATTTGGAAATCACCCCATGAATTTGGCACAAATCCAAATACCAAATGTAATTAATATCCAAACACATGATTTGACATTTGAAAATCCAAATCACAAATATCAAATCCAAATCATTCTATACAAACACACCCTATGAATTTAAACTCCTATAGTGTTATGATCCTTGTTATAAAAACCCAATATATGGTTGTACCAGTATAACCGTAAACACTACAAGAAACTTCACCTTTGGCGACGGGAGAGTTCGTCGCAGAAAGCTTGAAATTCAACCCAAAAGGCAGTAAAAGAGGTAAATAGTCGCAAAAGGTATTTTTGCGTTCGCGACGAATATCATTCGTCGCAAAAAGTCTTATCGCAGTCTGCGACGGCAGAGTTCCGTCGCAAAATATCTCTTTACATTTTGCGACGACATTATTAGTCGTGAAAAAGAATTGCTCGTCGCAAAACACTCTACCTCACCTCCCGCCGAATTCTGAGACAATACGCGACGAAAAATTACAATTCGTCGCAAAAGGTGACCTTTCTGCGACGAATTTCTTGTCGTCGCTATAGAATCCGTCGCAGAAAGTACAGTTTCTTGTAGTGAAAACTAGTTATAATGACGATTTGGATGATTTGTTTAGACACATAGAGATAAACTGCCCATAAAAAAGATAGGGTTAAACTCAACGATTATGAATGATTGGACATGAAATCAGATGAACTATCGCAGTTTGATTGGTTCACTATTTTTGACAATGGAAACAAAAAAGAAAACAAATTAACGAAAACTAAGATTGACTAGTCTGAATTACTAATTTTATTTTTGCTTCCTTTTCTTCGCTTTCCAATCTCTTTCTAGACTTTACATAGTACACTACCGATTGCCGCACCAATTATTAACTTCAATTTAATAAAAAAGTTATTGATATTTTTTGACACAGTTTGAATGATTTGTTAGAACTTTTGATGATATAGGTACGGATTTGAATTTTTTTATGATTAGTGACAAATCCAGTCCTAAATTATTGTATTATATATGTATTTTATGTTATAGCATACAAAGAATTCCTATCAACAGTTATATAACACTTAAATGTTGAACTATAAATAACTAACTTTTCCTGTTTAGCTTCACATCCGCTTAAAAAAAAAACGGTTATGATTAGTAAAGGAAATTTAATTATCTGGAATAACCATTTGCTCCGATTAGAAATTGTAGCATAATATGTTTTTGTCAACGAAAATGAATGATAATTAGCTAGCTATCAAAAAATGGTTTGGCCATCTGGTAACTTATGTAAATCGAGGACAAATTGCTTGAAATGAAGGACATTCTTTGGATGTTAATTACTCGACATGACTAAAAGTTGATGAATTTGATCGGTGGAAGATTTCGAATTGGGTATGGACGTATGGTATGTCAAATTAAAGCTGGAACAAGCACTGAGTGCAGGGCGGAGAAGGTCGGGGTGAGGCTGGAGTGGCGGGAGGGAGAGATCGGCGGAGGAGCGAAGACGGTGATGGGGCCCATCCCGGGGGTGAAAGTGGACGAGGCCAGGAACCGGAAGACGTGGTTCAACATGATGGTCGACGCCTACATGTGCTGGGACGACGCTCTCAACGACCGGAAGAAGGCCGTCACGTTCGGCGACGGAGGCTACCTGCCGGAGGACGCCGTCCGCGGCTGCGAGAGGATATTTGAAGAGGAGAGCGTCGCCATTCCTTGGAAGAAAGGCGACGTCTTGCTGATCGATAACCGCGCCGTGCTTCACGCTCGCAATCCGTTTGACCCTCCTAGAAGAATCCTTGCTTCCCTCTGCAAGTAGCCAATTGAGCGAGGAGAGGAAAATAATGTTTCTTCGTACTGAATAACTAAGACATGGTTGGTGGTCATATCATGTATTACGAAGGTGGTGGATTTTTAGAATATATGTATCTTGATGATGGGGCTTGTAAGAATATGGGTGACTTAAGAAGATAATGTTTGATTTCCAAACTTTGTTACAATAAAATATTGAATTGCTATTGGTCGTCCTAATATTTTAAAAAAATCGCCCTAATTTATACTAAAATTACCTTATTGCCCTCTCATATATTTCGTCACAATTCATAAACCTAAATCCCTTCAACCTGCCGCTGGCCACCATTATCGCCGCTGCTGCTCGGAGAAGGAAAGGAGGAGACTGCAGAAGAAGAAAATTGTCCCCACCCTGCTGCTACGGGTGACCGCCGCCTCTCGCCCACTGCACAGTGCCATCGACTCAGCCGCTAACCACCATTACCGCCGGCCGCCGCTGTTGTTCCCCAAACCCGTCGGAGTACCATTCCCCGACCCACCATCGCTCTATCTCCCCATTGCGCTGACCCTTCGATCGTGGCCATCAATCAACTACGGGAAGAAGTAAAAGAACCCAGAAAAAATCATCAATCATCTCCACCTTGTAATCACTCATCATCCTAATTTTCCCATATAAAAACCAGAGAAAAGAAAATTAGAAAGAAAACTTGGGCGTAATCCAATTGACAGAAGAGCAATTCCTTAATCAAAGAGAATCCCAAGGTCCAAACCCAATCCTTCGATCATGATCGTGAAAAATTGCATGGTTGTTCTCAAGCACGATCCGCCGCGATAAGCGAGACGAAGACTCGAGCAACATAGGATTTTTTTTTTCTCCGGTGAGGTGGCCGACACCGACAACTGAGTGGATGTATGTGGTGATTTTTTTTGGATTGTTTTAGAGTTTAAGATCGAAAGAAAAAAATATAAATTAAGGGTATTAGAGTAAATTTAATATAATTAGGGCGACGAATAAGAATTTTTAGGGCGACGAATAGCAATCCCCATAAAATAGGGTTAATTGCATGGTTGGTCACTGATATTACAAAAAACGTTCATGTTTGGTCACTCGAAATATTTAAATCCATTTTTGGTCATTAACTTTACAAAAACCGTTCATTTATGGTCACTCTCCGTTAGCTGCCGTCCAACGCCGTTAACGGCGTCCGTTAAGTGATGACGTGGCTGACGGATTCGCCTAATCAACACATTTTAACCCGAAAATTGACTGACCCGACCCGTCACGTCATTTAAACCCTCCATGTCAGCTAAACCTAACCAAACCAGACCCGACCCGACCCAACCCAACCCAACCCACCAACCCATCTATCTTAATGATAACAGAGCATCTACTCGTCGGCGGCAGCATGGTGTGGATGTTGGGGCATCACGCCGCTATTAGCGATGGTGACGGATCCAAGCAACTTGCTCAACTCCTCGTCGTTCCTCACCGCCAATTGCACGTGTCTCGGGACGACTCTCGTCTTCTTGTTATCTCTCGCCGGAGCACGTCTTCCCGGGAATTGATGACCTCGAAGAGATGCTCCGCCGTGGACCGGTCCACCGCCCGACCCGCACTACGCCATATCCGGATCTGGATCTTGTCGCGGAACTGGCCGTAGCTGTCTTGTAGAAGGCGGCGAAGATGCTCCCCCAGGCGTCGGCGCCGACACCGACGATACGGAGAGGGTCGCCGTCGGCTTTGCCCAGTAGACGCCGCAGCTCGTCGAGCTTCTCTTCCTGCCCGGAATTGGCGTCGTTGGTTGATTGGTGAGTTGGTGAGTTCCCATTCTGCTGATGATGATGATTATTATTATTATTGACACGCCAAAACACAACACCAAACTGCGACCAAGTGTAATCGCAGTCCGGGAATGCAGTAAAGTGGCAAGTTCTAAATATCAACCCGGGGTCTAGATCTACTGCCTACTCCGTGATTATCTATTATCTAGCAAACTAAGTCAATTGAATTTGGTCTTAACTGAAAGCACAAAGAAAACAGGAATTGATTCGGTTTTCTCAAGCAAAGGAAGAGTCACTCGGGAATGAGTCCCCCTAGCTCCTTAGTTAGGTCTCAGTGTAATTACCCTGGGTTGATTTACTATTGATTAGACTGTGGAAGGTCCGACAGTAGCTTGGAATCTCTTAAACTGATCAAGCCCTCTCAGTCTAACTACCCGGCAGACGACTAGTCTTCACCGGGATAGAAAGATGAAGCAATAAGCACAGAACTCCACTACTGGAATTGGATTCCAGTACAAAGTAGTAGACTGGCTAACTCTCGTATAACCAATCCACTACTAACGAATGATGAAGCTCTAACAACCTAATTAGATTCTATCTATCTCAGGTTGCAGCAGAAATCAAGAAAAGCTGATCAGACTTCAATTAATTCAATGAAACATGCATCATTCGATTAGAACCAAACATTATAATCATCCCAAGTCATTACAATCATGATCCCTAACACATGGAACTAGGGTTCTTCGTACCCAAGTGAAAGAAGGGTTCTACTCCATAGAGAGAGAGAGGAAAACAGAATACATAGCAGTCATACTCATAACAATGGGAAGAATCTGCCTTGGGATGATGATTTCCACTCCTATGATGATCTCCAAGCTCGATTTGACGAAACCCAGCTCCAAGATCGCTTCTAGGATGTGTTCTTTGCACTTTCTCTCTCTAGGGCTCTGTTTTTGCTCTGAAAATTCGATTCTCTCACTTGTGGCTTGAAATTGGGTAAAAACCAGAATTCCCGACTCACACGGGCAGGCCACACGCGGTGTGATTGGTGTCAAACCTACTTGTAGCGGTGTTGATGAATTGTCCTATCATATCTTCAAGCTTTGTCAAACGATTATCTGATGATCAGCCTTGATCCAAATAAGTACCTTGGCTTGAAGATGGGTTGTCTCTTTGAAATTGATCTTGCATCAGTGCTTACCCTACCGGGAGGTTTCCTATCCGATGGTGAAGACCATAAAAAGTTAGTATGATTCCTCCATCCCGGCTTGAAGGTAGCATGACTCGTCCCGACTACCACAATTAATTTCCCGTCTAAGGTCCAAGTATAAACCTTAGTGGAGTGCAGTATAGGATAAGTATGTTTAAATATCAACTCGGGCCGGTCCGTCTACCTATACTTCAGTCATTTGAATCATTATCTAGCAAAAAAGTTTTGATTTAAAACTTTGCTAATTAAAGTAAAATAAGGCAAATAGTTTTGTAAACTCTTTTGTGGAAGGATTACTCCGGTATCGCTTCCCCCTGACTACTACCATGGTATGTGAATTGGAATGATTGCTTCGGGCAAGGTAACCGCGAACTGCAGAAGGATGCATATATGGTCGGAGACCACAATCTCAATTGCTAAACCGAGGTAAACATTATAGGCCGTGTCACTTGACCCTCTCGGTTTAGGCAATTGGTAGTTGACTTACTCCCTCACTCAACTCAAGGGTCGGACGGTTTAAACGCGATTAACCAATTTGCTTAATTCAACATTGAGGATTGCCCTAAATTAACCTAGTTAGGTGGGTTAAAAAGCTGAAGGAAAATCAACTCGATTGAGTCTCCCTTGGAAGGGGGATTTTCCTCTCTAAGCTAGGTTAAGGTGGCTAATTAGATTGCTAGCACCAACAAGCACAAACCTAAGGATGCTAAGCACAATTATGCACAATCCTTAGGTTGCTAAGCACCAAAATGCACAAACCTAAGGATGCTAAGCACATAACATGCACAACCCTTAGGTTGCTAAGCACAAGCATGCACAATCAACATGAATAATACCTCAATCATTCAATTAAACAATACCCAATGACAATCATTCAATTCACATAAAAGAAACAGACACAACCCGGTCTTTTTAGAAAACCAAACCATAACTCAAACCAAAAACCAGTTACTCCGGAGCAACCTAAACAACTTTTTAAAATAAATAAACTGACAATGTTTAAGAATTTCAAACAAAAAGACTGAACACCTGGGAAAATGACAATCCCAATACTTAAAATGAAAGAACTCAGGATCTCCAGTTTACACTCCTAACCATGTAACAAGGAAATTAAACTATTCTAGTTCTGACTCTTCACGAGTTCCTTGACTTCTCATCAATGCTGGTGCAGCTGCTCGCATCGCCTTGCCTCTTCTTGCAGTCCGCCTCCGCTAACCCTTCCTCGACCTGGTGAGTGAGAAGGGTCAGTCTCGTCGTTACTTCCTAAGGTCTTTGCCCTAGGCAAACTCCTTACTAACACATTATTAGGGGAAATGCCTTCCTTAGACGAAAGTCGTTCTCACTTTCATCCTTAAAACTGTACTATCAAACAGTCTATAAGAGATCTCTACTCCTATCTTATCTTTAGAGTTCCCTTACTTATATTCTTAATAACTCCTTTCAACTTTAACTCATAGAGGTTCTCAACTTTTATCCTTAACTCAAACACAAAACACTAGGACCACCGCGTTACGTCTCGCCGTCCGGTTGCATACCCAAACTCGGCAATGGCACTGCGTTACGTCTCGCCGTCCAGTCCATGCCCGTCAACTACTGCATTACGTCTCGCCGTCCAGTAGTGACCCCAATATACTCGATCAACTGCGGTGTTACGTCTCGCCGTCCAGCAGTGATCCGACCATCTACTACGTCCAGTAGTGGCCCAACCGCCCGGGGGTTCCTCATACCATCAATCCATACAACATCACATACATTCATACATAGCACAACGCGTGCCTCCACCCTTACAGGCGGTGGGATGCCTCACACACATATCGCGCAATACTAAAAAATTAACGAAACTACTATAAGTAAATGCATAAACTAAAGACCTCGACGGAGATTTTACCCCCTTTACACTCACCTCGAAAAGATGACTCCTCAATTCCTTCCTTGAAGAAACCCCTCCTTAGCCGGATTATCTTGAGGAAACCTATTAATAAAAATTCATTTTCTTAGAAGACATTTCTTGATTTAAAACCCCTTTTGAAACACTAGAACATCCTCTCCTCAAACTCCCGCCCTTGAACCTCATTCCAAGGGTCCTTTAACCCCATTAAAATTTTCTAGAATTAATCACCTAAAAAACGACCATTTTTCTTAATTATATTTATCTTGGACGAATTCTTCACCTAACTTGAACCTTCTTATAATTTTGTAAAATAATTTTAACATGTCAATCATGAGCACCTATACCCTATACAATTATCAAACCCTAAAAAAACCCTCGGAAAGATTTTTATTTAATTAAAAAGAATATTAGAACAATTTCTAAAAATAGAAATACATCTTCAAAAATTGTCAAATTAAATCAAAGCTATCTCCTGAACCTCCCTCAATTTATAAAATTATAAAACTCAGTACAAAACACCCACATAACTCGAAACAATTAAAACATCCAAAAATACGTTTCTGAAATTTCCAGCAGCTTTAGTGACCACCAAAAAGCTGTCACTAAAAGCCTGGAACGCCCGTTGCTAAAACCCAGAATTGCATCCTCAAGAAAAATCACCAAATCGATCGATCTAACTCAAAGGGATCAAGTTCCCTTACCTCTAGAACGTGCCTAGGCCTAGGTTGGATGACCCGGGACGTTGATCTCCTCGTTGATCGAACCCTCAAACGTCACCGTTAATAAAATACGAGCTTCGGGTTAGACTCTCGATAAATCGGGTTTAAAAATCGAGAATGGATTCGTGATCCTTACCTAAAACGAAAGGGATGGGGTCGGGGTTGGGATCGGAGTCGGGTACAGGGAGGCCGCGGCTCTCTTTCTTCTTCTTTTTTTTCTTCTTCTTCTTTTTCCTTCTCCGCCTGTGTTGGGGAGTCGGACAGGCGGCTGGGGTTTTTGGGGTGAGGAAACTTGCTGGGTGGGAAAAAATAGGCTGGAGACAAATTATGATGGGGAAAAATTGAGGGCCGCCCACTTTGTTTCCTTTCTTTTTTTATAATTAATATAATAATAATAATTATATTATTATTCTTAATCCGCGATTGTAACTCTTAGTACTTAACCTTCAACCCAACCGATCATGTATTAAAGTCGAACCTAAATCTAAAATACCGGGGTGTTACAGAAACTACATGGTAGAGTTAGGGTTTCGCAACACTCAAGTGAAAGGAAATCTACTTCATGCTAAAATGGGGAAAACACAAAGAGAAGAGGTAGAAACCATCTTGGAGGATGCTCCCAATCTTCTTGGCCCTTATGCTAAACTTTCATTGGAGAAAATCTTCACAAAATCCACCTTGAAGCAACCCCCTCTCTCCTCCTTTCCGCTCATCTTTTAAACAAGATACAAGCTCAGTTCCCGGCCGTGAACCATGAAACACGTCAGTGAACTGCAGGCGTGCGCCAAAACACATCGCTACGTTCACTTCTGTTCACGGTCAAGAGCCTCCGTTCACGGTCTTAGTGACCGTGAACTCACCTTGCGTCAGTAACTTCTGGAATTGCTCTGGACGCCTTGAGTTTCACGGTCAATGACTCTTCTTCACGGTCATGCAAGACCTTGAACTTCCTGGGAAAGCCGTGAACTTGCCATTTTTCACCTCTTCTCTCGGTTTTCGATCCTTTTTGTTCAACTTTCGACTCTGAGGCTGGTTTCACCTGTTAAATCCTGAAACATGCTAAAACACGAGAAACCTCGCGTAAAATCAACCTTTTAGGAGAGAATTTGCCACAAACATCTAAGTAAAACGGGGGTAAAACATGTACAATTAGGCCCGAATCACTCCTCCACACTTAGACGTTTGCTTGTCCCCAAGCAAACCATTTCACACAAGGTAATATTTCAACCTACACAAATACTTTGGGGACAACTCAAAGGGCACAAAGTGGGAGTTCACAATGCCTATTAGCAATTAACACATGGACCATTGCAAGCAATACCGACATCCACCACAAACGACATTCGAAGCCAGAAAAAAACGGTAAACGAAAATTTCTCACCTTGTTCATGGATCAATGCAAGTCTCAATGAAACCACTTATCAACCACAACTAACCATGCATGGAATTCAAGTCCAAGGAACAAACGGGAAGGCAACCAAGGTCCTCACCGGGATTTTATATGACATGCAAAACAAGAATGAATCACTCACTCTCGGGACCTTTTTGGTGCCAAAAGATGTGCACAACATTAACTCTCAGCCCTATCGTCTCAACACCACGGCGGCTACCTCTAAATGCTAGAGTTCACGGAATGGTTGTCATCACTAGCTTGTCCGGAGGTCTTAGACACGGGTTCAGATGACTGGCAATTGTCTTGGACATGGGAAAAAAGCTTTTTGGGTGGTGGAAATCATGACGTTAGGTTCTACATGTTCAACATAAACCCGAAGGTTCTATGGTTTCGACTAAAACCCTTCTCTTCAACCAAAAGCCACTAGTATCGTCCAAAAACCTTATCTCTCCTTTCCAAACTATCACCATCGTGAACTACATTGAAGCACTATTTCTCGATCTACTCTTGCTATCATCTTCCGATTTGGTAGCGAAGGAGTTATAAAACAATGTTGGGGTCTCAATGGCTGTGCCAAGAAACCCCTCCTAGAGCACTCTCTACTTTATTTACCCCATTTTATTATCTCTTTTTCATTTCTCTTTTCTTTTCTATATTTTTATTTTTATTTTTGAGGAGGGTACTAGAGAGTAAAAACACTTACCACCTATACATTTAACGACCAATGCTCTCTTTTTGAAGAACTCACTCCAACACTACACTTCATTTTCCATTCCTAGTAAGAACTGTACACAATCCTCCTATGTAGAACCTCAAAGGAACTCAAAATCGAAAGCTCTGGGACACAAGGACGACTCATGTTTAGACACCTCATTGGTGGGGCTCGTTCTATTAACACCGTTAAGCTCACAAGCAAGAAGCTCCTAAATTGAGAATGACCCCCAAAGTCACAAGGCTCAAAGGGGTTGACTAAGGGATAACACATTTCGGGACAATCAACATTTGGGTGTGGACTAATCCTATGCCTCCATCATACTTACGAGTGACAATCGTGATGTTACACACCATGGTAAGAGGGATCTAAGCAAACAAGAAGAAAACGATCGACTCAAATCTCACAAGGCTACCTAGTCACCCAACCATCTATTCCAATTCACAAACACGATGCATGGCAATTGTAATCAACAAGTAACCGAGTCAAGACATCCATTCATTTATGCACACATGAGAAATAAACTTTTGCATTATCCTAATGAACCTCTCAATCATCATCATAGGATATACTCGATCACATGCAACAATTCAAGATCAATGGCAATAAACACGAGAATTTCCCACACACCGGCCACTTTGATCATGCAAGCATTGCTTGGAGCCCTCAAATTTTTGAAATTTGGGCATATATCAAGTCTCCAAGCATCACCACACTCACACAAGCATAATAGTAAACTACCCCCCCCCCCCCTCACACTTAAGATCGACATTGCCCTCAATGGCATAAGAAAAGGGTAGAATGATGTTACCGCTTGGGCTTGGTGAGTGAAAGTTGGATTTGAATCCGCGGTAGGAAATTTTGAGCTTCAAGTAGAGACAAAAAAACACACATAAAAAACACAATATGACTCGCTCGAGGCGAGGTTATTACATAACACAACACAAAGTAGTAGTAGTAGTTCAAGGTCACAAACACACAAAATAAAGAAAAAGAACAAAAACAAGTTCAGGGTTACAAGTGGAGAAGTGTGGCGAAAGGATTCAGCTCTACCATATGTCTCACTCTTCGGCTACCTCTCTCGGGTGGAAGGACCCTTGTCCTCATCTGGGAGGATACCCTGGCGTCGAGCCATCAGCTCGAGGAGATTAGTCTGCCGGTCAAGGAGGGAAGAGAATCCCACAAAGTTCGTCTCTAGGCGATCCACCTTCAGGACGAGGGGATCGCCTGCTGCTAGTGGTGGTAGCTTTGCGGGACGTTGGAGCGCTGGACATCGGGGGCGGTAGGGTGCACGAGCATGCGGCTGCACGGCTGGTGGTGGTACCTTGTGGTCTGGTTTTACTAGAGTTGGGTCAACTGCAGCTCGGATGACACCTAAAGGTCGGATTCCCTCAAGGTACTCCACTTCTCGCTCTCCCTGGAGTACCACCTTCTGGTTGTAGAGTGTCTCCACTGGAAAGGGAGTCATATTCCCGAAGCTGGTACACCCAACTAGATTCACTTGGAAGTGTCGGGCTATCCTCGTGATGAGGCCCTACATGTGCATCATGTCCACTCTATTCCGCCCCAAACACCGGGCGAAAGAAGTGGCTATCAGGGATCCCAGATGGATCGGCGCAGCAGAACTCCTCATGGAGTATAGAGCAATGAGCCCTCTGTTTGCCATCAGATGACCGGACTGGCTTTTGGGGACGACGGAATTGGTGAGCAAAGTGTGGAGGATCCTCAACTGGGTCTTCAGCTTCACCGCATTGGTGCGGCTCCCCGTAAACTCGACGTTCTCATGCTCGGAGCTGTAGCGGGCCTGGAATGCCCGCTGATAGTCAAATCAACCTCACTTCACTACCTAATCCTATACTCCACAAAGTAATAAGGTAAAGCCGAAAAAACAACCAAGAGACACAATTAGGACGTAGGAGGAAGTGAGGCTCGGGCGAGGAAGGCGAAAAACTGCCAAAAAACTGACCGGAGAGAGGTCGCCGGAGCTTCGTCGGAGACTCGCCGCTGGTGACTTGACCAGAAAAAATATGCCCCAAATCTCCCCAAAATTTCAGAACAGGCCGGTTTTGATGAGGGGAAGCTGGGTATGACGTTGGTTTTGGGTTTTGCTAGCCGAAAATGGGGGAAAATCGAAAAACCGATGGATTTTCGCGTTGTTCCGACGAAGATTTGAAAATTTTTGGCGATATTTGGTCGTGAAGTGAAGAGTCGTTGTTCACGCCCCTTTTATAGGCATGGCTCTGAGTTCACAGATGCGTTGCCCAGTTCACGGTCTTAGAGACCGTAAACGCTCAAGCGCGTCCGTGAACTGCGGTTGCTCGACAAGTGGTGAACATGCAGAAGTGTCCAGCTCACGGACGTGTTTGAAAATGCAGAGTTCACCACTCGAATTCTTCACAAGAACTAAAACGAAACATTGCACCAAACGTTGACGCACATTGCACCAAACGTTTGCAAACTTTTTTGCAAGTAAGCATCTCTCCATCATGACCAAAAGCAGATGGATTATTTCCTTCCCTTTCAAGGTCACATGTGGGGAAGTTGATGGGTGGATTCGTCTTAGCCCGAGCATTACTTCCCAGCTTGCACTTTACATTAGGTTGCCACACATATTGGGTACAAATGAGAGTTTGAGGTCTCTTGAATTGCTAAAAAGTACTTTGTACCTTGCCATACGATTTCGTGAGGAGGAAATTATTTTTGGGGACGGTAAGTAGTAAAATATGGTCGGGACGTGGTAAAACTTTCCGATCCCCAAACATATCCTCAAATGGCACTCTGATCGCAGAGGATCGGTTGCCTCTAAGAACCTCTTTTCAAAATATTTTTTTCAATAATAAGCACAAATTTGTAGAATTTTCGAGTTAAAAAATGATGGATAATCCCACACACATATTCTTCCTAAAATATCAAACATTATCAACTCACCAAATAGGAAGCAGAAAGTAAAATCCTTCATGCACCGGTACTCTAATCATGCAACTACTCCGTAGCTAGCACAACACATCAATCATCTAACAATTCAAAGCATATTGAGTAGGGAGTTGCAAGGAACAAGGTGTTTTGACCCTCAAATTTGAAAAAATTTGCGTAATGCATTCAAGGTTCCAAAATACTATCAATAAGCCATTCAATCGATAAGTAGATAATATAAGTACGATTATTACTACTAAAATAGTATTTAGGGTATGAAAATTAAAACAAAAAGAAAGCAATAATTAAAAAAAATAAAGGAAAAGAAAAGAAGAGCGAAGAAAAAGAAAAGATAGAACTTAGGCACTGGATGCCTAGTACTCAATCCTCCTCGGAAGGTCCTTCTTCTTCTTCTTCTTGGAATGGCGAAAGGGGAGGTGAGCGAACAAGTTGAGGAGATACATTTTCAATTGGGATATACATCTTCTTCATTATAGCATGGATGCATGCCATGATATGTAGTCGCGCTTCCTTCTACCTTCTTTGATTGTGAAGGATCACCGCTATCATTGCTTCAAATAAAAAATCCATTGCATGGTTGAACGTTGGGGGAACCAGATGAGAAATTGATGGGTGCGCCTCTCCTCCCTCATACATGTTTTCGACTTGTTCTTCTTCATTTACTAGCCCACTTCGTCCTCTTACCGTCGTAGCTTCTGGAAGACGAAACATGGTACCCTCCATGTCCAACGTGTTAGTGGTGGGAAATGGAAGTCCACGTACTCCCCAAATGCCATCGTCATTCAAATGTAGCACTTTAATTCTGGATTTCAAGATGTCAAAGGATAAAGGAGTGGTCCTACTATCCAACCAAAATTGGACGGCCTAGAAATCGACTTTGAAATACTTTGCAAGACGAGTGGCGAAAACTCCTCCATGAAGGGCAGTGAATCGAGGGTCCATTTCATAATGCTTGAAGATAGATAAAATTGCTAAACCAAGGTGAAGTGATTGAGGTAGATGCATGCTTTGGAATAAAATGACATATCGGGCAGTAAGATTGCCTTTGATTCGGTTCTTTCCTCCCACGGACCTAGCAATCACATTGTGGATTAACCGCTCCTCCGGTTTCAGCTACCAAAGGCTTGATATCCAAAGGTGTACTGTTAGACTTCTTGACTTCAGATTCATAAAAGGCTTGAATGGGAAGTCGGATTCGGTTGTCAAGAAACAAAAGCGGCTGGTGAGTCAACGAATTCAGCTGGGTAAATATCCATGGCTCTTGTAAATTCTCAGATCGACAGTTGGCGATGTTCTCCTCCTAGTTTTAATTGGATGTTGTCTTGAAGCTTGACGGCACCTCACATATCTTGAATGGTGAGAGTGCTAATGAATTCCAGAACAAATGCCTGGTAGATGTTTTCTTGAATGGATAACAATTTAATTCACTCCAATTTTTGAATTTAGAACAGAGTGCATCTTCAATGTACTCTCGCCTAGAGGGAGCCCTTGAAGACACTATAGTTTGATCTTAAATTGCTAGGGGACATTGTCCAAATAAAAATGACCGAGGTGCTCCATGCCGCCTCTAACATTGGTTTGATTCTCTTGAGGAATTTCCCTTGCTAGATGGAGAAAGAGAGTGATGGTGGATTTGATTCTTCAATAACTACTTTGTTTGATTCTGATTTTCTTTTCTTCTTCCAATGGTCTTGGCGAGAATGAGAGTTTCGAGAATGCTCCATGTTAAAAGAACTTTCTCCACAAGCCAAACCCTTGTTTTTGTAAGTTATCCTTCAAAACAAGTAATACAAATGCACAAACCATTAATCCAAACATCACATACCATAAAAATTACTTCCACATAGCATTGATCAATTCTCTAAGCTCCCCCACACTTGAGTGAAACTAAAGCTTTGGCAAAAGAAAGGACCTAGAGGGAGTTAGAGTTCAATAGAAAGGATAATCCTAGAATCTCATTAACCAACACAAATCAGGGAAACAAGAATCAACAAGTGTATTGAAGTCAAGGTTCAAAGAATATGATCGAAGGAAAAGACAACTAAGTGGTTGGGGAATTTCTTCGAACACTTGGTGGGAGCTCTATGCAGGCTCAAAATTTGCATGGAAATAACCCACCAAGGTCTCCCAAAATGCATAGCAAGATCACTAGAGCAAAGAAAAAATCCTATGTCATTAGAAGTTCATCCCAAAGTCAAAATGAGTCTTTGAATTTCTCAAAGCACTCAACACATTTTGAGGCAAATTACGTAATTTCAATGTAGGAAAAATGAAAAAGTGTACCTCATCTTGATAGGAGGCATAATGAGATTCCAAAAATGATAGAAAATACTTCACAAAAGAATGTGAAAAGCATAGTAGAAGAAGTAAGCTCAACAAGCTAATAAAGGTAGGGAAACATGGCATTGAGATCTAAAAATGGGAGGGAGAGAATACACATGGTTGCAATGTAAAGCTTTCCCTTAAATAAGAACTAACAAGATCGCAGGCAGCAGACACATAATCGTGACCGTGATCTCTGACATGCCGACCGCGATCTTTGCTCTGAACACAAAGATCATGATTTCACCAAACCCTAAGCTCAATCGTTCATCTAAATCAATCAAACATCCAAAGAACGCGACAAGGCAAGTTATAAGTCCTAAAAAATTTCATCCATACAACTTTACTCCTCTAGTTAAACAATTATTTGAAAACAAAAAGGAAAAGATACGCAAATCGAATCATTGGGCTACCTCCCAACTAATGCTTCTTTAAAAGTCTTTTTCGCCGAACTTGACTCCTTGAGATCAAGAGATAAGCGCTCCATTCCCCAACGATGACTCTTCATAGAAATCATACTTGTGTTGTAGTCCTAAATAAAGACCATAGAGTCTCTCGTATGCCTCGTCCAGTGGTTGCGATTCAAAAGTCATGTCGAGGAATGATGTTCATGAATAAAGCGATTAGACTCCCTTGCACAATTGCCTTCATCCGTGAATGACTTACAGTATTCCTTAGATTCTTCATATTCAAGAATGGAGTAGCTTGCTCACGCTATGTTTCTCCGTTTTGTCCCAGACTTTTCCCTTGGGGTTTCTCTCGTCCACGACGAACCTTCTGAGTTCCCTTCTATTCTCCGAGGCTTGTAGAGAGACTTCACACGACTCTTGAAAACCCCCTTTTGAAAGGAAACTTTTCCTTCCCCGTTCTCTTCTTAAAATTGCAAGAATTATCCATACCTTATTACCTTCAACTCTCCTATCTTGAGAATCACCATGAGAGACCATATTGAACTATTCTATCTCGGGGCTTGAAGGTGGTTTGGAACGATGTGTGACCGGCTCACAATCAATCTTCAAATCTTCCCACTTGAAGTACTTGTAAAAATTGGGGATTGGATTCATCTTATCTCCTCCTCTCCAAACCTCAAGGTGATCTTGCTCCCAATCACATTGATAATGGTCATTGTCGTAGCCAAGAATGGTCGGCCTAGGATTATTGATGCATCACATCTTTTCGTGTCAACAACCACAAAGTCAACATGATAAACAAAATGAACACATTTCACTAAAATATTTTCTATGATTCCACTTAGCTCGACAACGGACCTATTTTCCAACTCAATCCGCATTTTAGTAGGTATGAGTAGTCCAAGGTTCAACTCATTGTATAATCTTGTAGGCATGATATTGATACTATATCCCAAATGTGCTAGCGGATTCCAAAAAGTTTTGACTCTGAAAGTGCATGGAATAGTGAAGATTCCCATATCTCTTAATTTCAGTGGGAAGCATTCACATCCAATGGATGTCGAGGCAACTTCACTAACAGAGACCATAGAAACTTCTTCCATTTTCCTCTTCCCCGATAATATCTCTCTCAAGCACTTAGTACGCTTCGGAATTTTCAGAACCATGTCTAAGAAAGGGATAATTACCTTCAATTGCTTCAAGGTGTCTTTCTGGTATCCTCTCTTACCTTCAATTGCTTCAAGGTGTCTTCTTCTCATACAACTTCACTTTGAACCTCTCTTATCGGTATCCTTGAGGTTGGAATAGTAACCTCCTTAAGAGGTCGGCCACTCGTTAGAGTTACCGCGTTACAACCCTCTTTGGGATTAGGTTTGGTATTTCCTGGGAAAGTTTCTTGCGGTCTAGACGAAATACTTTGTGGCAATAAGCTTAGTTGAGCTTCAAGATCTTGAAGCAAAGCTTGTTGATTTCTTTGACCCGCTTCCAAAGTTGAGAAGTTTGTCGTGGTGCTCCCTATGAATTTGTCAATAGCCTCAAATTTCTTGGTGGTGTGTGTAACGAACTGACCTACCAAATATTTGAGCTTAGAAACTCGACCATCGAAGGGTCGACCTTGATCTTGATAAGCTCCTTGGTACGAAGGTTTACTCGGCCTTGGATAAGTGTTTTGCATAGGGGTTTGAGATTGAAACCACGGAGCTTCCTATCCATTGGAGAAGACCAAAGAAATTTGGGATGATTCCTCCAACCTGGATTATATGGAGATCTATATGGGTTGTTCCATCGTGATTGCCCTACAACAAAGTTTGCTTCCTCAAACTGAAGTGAGGCCTCACTCATGGATTTACACTCTCCTACATAGTCTGACTCGAGCCACCACACCAATCACATTTCATGAGTTTCTTTCCATTGTCTTTCATAGATGTGAAACTTGATCAGTTTTCTTAACGAGTTGTTGTATATGGGCCGCTAGCGAAGATGGTTGTTCGATTTTCAATAAGCTTCCTTTCTTGACACTCTTACCTCTTCTTCCATCACCCCAATCGTAGTTGTTTAGAGCCATCTCTTCAATTAGTCTTTGAAGTTAACCAACTTCATTGTTCATGAAGGCAACTCCACTAGCTGCATCGATAAGCTTCCATGACTCCCTTGTTAAACCATTGTAAGAGCTTTCCACTTGAAACCAATCGGCAATACCGTGGTGTGGAAATTTGAGTAGAAGTGAGGTAAACCTTTCTCATGCTTCAAACAATGGCTCATCCTCCTCTTGACGGAACATAGTAATCTCACTTCTCATTAGAGCCGTCTAAGAGGGTGGAATATACCTTGTGAAGAACTTATCACGTAGATCCGCCCATGAGGTGATGGAGTGATGGGGATGGTTATTCAGCCATTGCTTTGTCGCTCTATTTGAAGTAGACTAGAATAACCTCAAACGGATTTCCTCTTGAGGAATCTCGTTTATCTTAATTCCATCCATCAACTCGTAAAATGACTTTATATGCGCTTGAGTGTCTTTACTCATCAACCTATTGAATTAAACCTCACTTTGAGGCATAGAAATTGTGTCCGATTTTATGTCATGTTGTTGTCCAGCACCGGTGGGTGAAGAATTAGTGATTGAACATTATCCACACTTGGCCTTGAGTTAGCCCTTGGTGGAACTTGAGGTTAACGTTGTTGATCCGCCATTGGAGGAGGTTGATGTCTCGCAACTCTTCTTAGATTCTGAAGGGTTCTCTCGATTTCTGTATCAAGAGGCACTAACTCCAAAGAGTTCCTCCTTCGATAATACAAGAGTGCTTAAAGACACAAACTCAACGACCCGCGACGTACAAAGTTGGGTAAAAAAATACAAAATGCTAAAAATTACGAAAAATAACAAAAAGACAAACAAAGAAAATAAAGACTAAACTAACAACAAGATGGCTTTCTACTAGTTACCGAGGTTCCCCGGAAATGGCGCCAAAAATCTTGATTGATTCATTATGTGCACGTCATTGTCAGTAGTTTGAAGGTCTCAATAAATACCCCACCCTAGGACAATTTTAACCTAAAATGGCATTGTCATATAGTGGCAAACAAGATCTTATTCACTCAGGTCCCGATACACTAGCCTACTTCCCACGTTGTTGTTAACTAGCCGGTCGGTTTAAGGAAGGTTTGTGTTGGAGGGTTCAAGTGAAATACTAATAAAGAGAATAAACAAGTAATAAAGTAGTTACTTTGGGGAACTAACCCTCACCCTAGCCTAGGTCTATCATGAAATGTCTAAATAAGTTGGGTTAAGTGAATGTGCCGAGTGAGCTCTTTTCTGTTGGCCTTCGTGATTATCCACACACTTTTGAGTATGCCTCCCCTAAACCCATCTTAGTCACCTCGATCTAGGCTATCGTATCTGAGGCTTTATGAACATAGCTCCTTTCAATGGGTACTACCCACTGTCCACACCGAGGTTTCATCCTGGGTTCCATCTAGGAAGGCATTCTTATGGCAGAGGTACGATCGCCTCGTCCACCACAAGATCCTATTCATTCATCTAACCCTATTCTGCCAGATGGTGCATACCTGTCTAACCTTAAAACTCCATACCCAGCTTAGAAGCTCAAGTAGGCTAGTAGAGAAGATTAGGTGAATTACTCAAGCATAATTAAAGCTAGAGAAGCATTAAAATCAACTAGACAAACATATTAATTCAAAACCTAAAATATTCATTCATTACACAGAAGAAGTTGGGGGAAGACTTGATGTTGTGGAAGATGGCTCCCCCCTTATAGCTTCTCTCTCTGAACCAGAAATTTGTATCTCCAAATAAGCTCTCTTACATGGGGGAAGGCGTCCTCTATTTATATATTTCAGGGGGCAGACAATTTCTTGGCTGAACAGGTGGGAGATTACGGTCGTGATCTTCTTCTCTGAGATCGCGATCTTCAGGCGTCGCTGTTTGGTCTTCGGATGCTGGGAGTTCATGGGCTGACTTCACGATCGCGATCCATGAGTCGTGGCCGAGAAATTTCTCACAGTCAGGGAAGACAGTGACCATGATTAGACTGGCGAAACTTTTCGGCCATGAGCAAACATGCCCTGGCTGTGATCTTCTGTTAATGCACATTTCTCTACTCTAGTGCCCTTTTTTGGTACCTAAAACATTTATATCATCTAATACACCCTAAAATGCTAATATTTTATCTGAGGATCAAATAAAGGGTATATTTGACAATATATTAATCGTGAAGACCATGAATTGACCATTATGAACCTCTATATGAGTTCTAAATAACACCATTCTAGGTCTTATTAGTATTGTCCTTGTTGCCTATCAGATCCAGTAACTATCGTGACACAAGGTAGGAATAGATGATAGATACATGGATCAAGTAATTCATATGTTGGCATGATCGAGCGTTGCAATCCAAGGTTGTAGAATGACGCACTTATGCGAATTTGTCTCAGTATGTTTATTGAAAGGTTTGATTGCCTACGTCAGAAATATGTACACTGTTTCAAAAGTAATACAAGCTCATAATCATACTTGGTTGTATATCGTGACATATACAATTCATAGGTTGAGATCTTGGGTGCCTATGGGGCATAGTAAGCGAATTCTCTCAATCGTGGTTACGTATAACCTGTATCTTAATGTGGTTTCAAGTCAAGGAAACTCTAAGAGGAGCTTGCTTATGCAATGTCTCATCCTCATACGTCCTTCACCAGACCGTAGTTTACATTTACTTTTCTCGCATTGTCTTTTTTTTTATTTTTTTTTATTTTTTGTAAAACCAAGGGGAACTTCAACCCTAGAGAAACTAATAACACCTAAATTGGTGTTATTTATCCCTCGTATCTAGGTTCCTTTTTAGTCATTTTATGTGCATAATGATTGATACATTGTAAAATATAGCCTTATTTTGAAGATTATATCATTGTTAGGGTGTATTAGGAAATATATGTGAATTAGGTACCAAAAGAGCACAAGTGTAGCAAGAATGGGGGAAAAGCTTAAGATCACGGTCAGGAAGGGACCGCATGAAGAGAGAGCTGAGATTGCAGCTTTCAATCTCAAAATCACGTCCGACATCTTTGGAGCGTTGGGCGCGAACTTGGAAAGGCAACGAACAAGGGAGAAACAGAACGTTTCAGTAGTTGACTCACTGCCACCTTCTTCCAAGCCCGCGAGAAAGATCGCGACCGTGACATCAAGGATCGCAACCGAGATGTCAGGCCGCAATCCTCTAAGTCTTCAACGCATAAAGGTGCTGACTTAAGAAAGCGCTCTCGCTTCATAAGTCCATAGCCGCGAACTTTTACCCCATGCCCGAAATATGGAAATTCTATAAATAGGGGACTCCTCCCCTTTGAGAAGATAGCTTTTAGCAAATTCTTGATTTTAGAGAGAGATTAGAGAGAATCTTAAAGAACGAGAAGAAGAGAAGGAGGAGCTAGAAGGAAGGAGTCATCTCCCCCATCAAGTCTTCTTCATCATTTTCTTTAATGTTTCTTTTTCCTTCCTATATGGAGTAGTCTTCTAATGTACTAGGATTAAAACTCCCAAACCCTATATTAGATTTATAGTATAGATGAATGAATTATGTTAGAATTTATTAATGGATGTGTTTGTTCTAGTGATTATATGCTTCATTTATGCTTGATTATGCTTAGCTAAGTCATCCTACTCTTCACTACTAGCCTATGATGAGCCAACGTTGGGTAAGAGTTTTAGAGTTAGACTGGGTAGCTCCAACTAGCAATTAAGAGTAGATGAATGATCTTAGAGTCTTATAGTGAACGAGGCAATTGTACCCCTGCTATAAGAACACATTTCTAGACGATGCTCTAGAGGTCGGGAAGCACATAGATCCGACTCTTTAGTGTGCATGATAGGTAAAATCTATTGACAAGGATCAAGTTGCTATTTGGCTCGCTGACTTTCTATCTTGATCCGTTTTTGTGATTTGTTTGTACTTTGGTGGTTTGTCATGTGAAATATAGCAGGGACGGTTCTGTAGTCCGTCTAGTTGTATTGTTTTTCTTTGTTTTCTTTTTCAGCAGTGCAGCATGGACGGTTTTAGTCCGTCTAGCTTTGTTTCGTTTTTCTTTTTTCACAGACCTATTCTGTTTTGTCAGTTCTTTAAGGGGAAACTGGTTCAGCTCTCTTGAACCCATGTTTCTCCTTTCCTTTGTACTATTTCTCCTTCTGCTTTCATCAATAAATTCGCCATTATAAAAAAACGTAATTGGATGACTTGATAGCAATCGAACCTAAGTAGCCTAGGATACCGTGACCCTTTGGAATACGACCGAGCTACTTTACTACATCCCTAGCGTGGTTATACTTCACCTAATTAGGAGTGACTACTGAGTGTGCATCGACTTATAAATTTAAAACTTGATCACAACTGCGATCAGGAATCTCAACCTACACCGTTATGTTTTAAACCATAGAACTCGTCTTTCACCATCTAAGTGGTGTTCTGGGACACTAGAGAATACGATCCTAGTCTTCTTACCAGAAAAATTTGCATCTTCGTACTATACACGATCAATTATGCATGTAATCATCTCTCTTTATGTCGTGCTAAACGCCATGTAAGTTATGGAGTGGATCTTTGTGTGTTCTATTACGTAATTCATATGATTTAATATTTATCTCGAGGTTTATGCTTTTGATTTCTTAATCTTGGTTGCTTATCAGTCGATTTCATATGTGTTGATGTGAAAGCCTCATATATGTTTTTCGTACCATTTTCATATATGTCAATGGAAAACTGCTCACGTGTGTCCATTTATTAATGTTGATTGTCTTTGGTTGATTCGAAAGCGGTCTAGCAATAATACTAGGTCATGGATACAAGATTCATGCTTGAGTCCTTTGATCCTTCATGATATTCATTATATATGTGCATTCATAATTAGTCTAAAGCATGTTCGAAAGCGCGCTTTGCTTAAATAAGTTTAATTACCTCATTGTATGATGTGAATGCGATGATAGGGATATGTATAAAGAGGATTGATGTAGATTAAATTAGAGAAAATAAAACCTTGAGTTATATGTTGATTGTTTGATTCCATGCTGTCACCTAAGTGAAAATATCCTAAACAACACATTTATTTCTTACATTTACAACCTTTTAAATTCATTTACTTAAATTACATGTACTTTTAGTTCTCACGTTGTGATTTTAGTTCTGGGTTAATATATTTGTATTACCTGAATTTTGACCATAATAAACATCCCGACCAATCTTTTCGATCTATAACGTCTTGGTCTAAACTATACATCAAAGTAACGACATTAAACAAACTCGATCTTTGACCGTTATCTTAGACAGTGAAACGCGTTGACTAACAGTCAATCCGTCATGTCACTGCCCGGTCAGCATTAACATAATTAAAAAATTCTCAATTTTCACAAATTTAAAATTTTGAAATTTTGTCTAAAATCAAAAAGGAAAATATTTTTGTTAATCCTCTCAACCCCAAACACTAGCGATTTGTCACCCCGCTGGATCCACCAACGATGGTAACTCCGAGTCCTCGACCGATCCCTATTCCTCTCCTTCAATCCCAAATTTTGATTCCACCTCCTCCTCAAACCCATATATTTTCTTACCGACAGGTGACCCGATCATCATAATTTGTCCAGTCAGCTAGCCAGCCCGAACTGGTTTCCATTTGAAGGCGGTGAAGGTCGCAGGAGAGAACAACGAAGCGTCCCAACTGCCTTTTCCTCCTCAATCCGATTTCCCAATTCTCAAGGTTCGCTTCCTCTTTGATTCTAAAACCCTAATTCGTGTCTAATATCCAGCTTCAATTACGATCGAGATCTCTATCTATGCCAATTCGATCAGGTGAAGCTCTCCCGCTCCCCGTCGATCGAATCCGACCCGCCAATTGGTGATTAACCATGACGGCGCCGAAAATTGGGGGCTAATCAATCTCGGTCTCGCCACCAACCTGGCGTATGACTTCTCTTCTTCTTGTGCTTCGACAATGCCCCTCGCACCCACACTCTCCAGTACCTCGAGGAACAACAGAAAAAGCAAGTTTATTAGCAATCCGTAACCCCCCACCACTCGGTTCACCTATCGGTAAGCAAATCTCGGCAGGGATTTCATCCAGGATTCGACGAGTGCTTGCGATGGTTTAGTGTTTACTTTGAGTGATGAGCACTTGATGCGGGAGAGAGGATCCGGAAGGCCAATTTGGGATCTGGTGGCGTGTCCGTCGGCAGAATTGACGGAGCGGAGGGAGACCGCAAGCGTGGTCGACGAGGAGATCGACAAAATCACCGCCAGTGGTAGATCTATCTATGTTGCAGACAAAGAGAGAAGAAGATAGGGATTTCAAGATTGGGATGGTTATATTTAATTTTTGTTTAATTAAGAGCAGAGTTTGATTGGTCTGGAGAGGATTATGTTTGATTTGGGGTTGGGCTTTGGTAGCAGATGAGAGAGCTCTCTGTCGAAGAAGAGGTTGGGGGAGTGGACGGAGGGGAGTTGTCGGTGGGGGTTTCAATTTATTTTAATTTAATTTTAATAATTTAAAATTATAAAATATGTCTAAATTATGAATATTTTAATAATTTTTATGATGACTGGACGACGATGTGGCATGTTGACCGTTAGTCAACACGTTTGACCGTCCAAGATATGGTCAAACATCGGGTTTGGCCAATGTTGTTACTTCGATGTATAGTTTGGGCCAGGATGTAATAGATCGGAAAGATTGGCCAGGATATTTATTATGGTTAAAGTTCAGGCCATACATATGAACCCTTTCGTTTTCAATTCTTGTTTAATTTCTTGTTATTATTTAGCATAACTCGACATGGAGGCACCTTAACTCCACTTCGTTATTCGAAATACAAGTAGTCAATGTAGTCAAAATCACATTTTAAAACTTAAAAACTTACAATTTTACGTTTCTAGGTCACTAAAATGCTTCTACACAAAATCTTAGTTTTTATTACTTATAGAGTTAAAAACTCTGCTTTAAAACTTAAAAACTTACGATTTTACGCTTCTAGATTACCAAATCGTTTCTACGTAAAAACTAGCTTTTGACTACATTACAAGTAGTTAGTTCAAAGTGGAGAAAACTTTGGATGCTCTGTGGAATACGATCCTAGAGATAACCACGATTTTATTTTATTTGTAGCATACTACAGTCACCTAGTTGATCCTCATATACCTTTGAGGTAGCTCGAAAATGAGTATGTTTTGAAGAAGAAGAAGAAGAAGAAGAAGAAAAAGAAAAAGAAAATGTTTTAGTTATACAAGATGCTAACATGGTACGAGGAGCTCTACTTTTGACGTTCAAGAAAAAAAGCTCTACTTTTGGTTATTTGGTTATGTTATCAAGAGGAGTAGTATGGTGGCCGGCAATGATACAAAAGTGTGTAACTCTTCTAATCTAAAACTGTTATAAAATAAAAGATGGTGAACAAAACGAGAACAAAACTAGAGAGAAACACAAGAGAAAATGAGAGAAGTGCATTTGTTTGCTCTATTCGTGTGATTGCTCGTCCCACCTCTTATATGTAATCCCCTGTAACCCCCTGTTTCTATTTTCCTGGCCTCGGCCTCCTGCTATTGAGAATTTAAATAGAACTTGTAACATACATAATAATAATAATGATAATAATAATAATAATATTTTCATAACACTCCCCCTTGATGACCATTAGATATGAATATGTTTCGTTACAACCTTAATAGGAAAAACCCTGTGGGATGAAAATCATAGTGAAGGAAAAAGAGTGCATAGTCATCATAATACACTATCTGAATCTGTCTCGTTAAAAACCTTACCAGGAAAACCCAATGGAAAAATCATGGTTAAGGAAAAAAAAAGTGCAGTGCGTATATGTCCCCCCCCCCCCCCCCCCCCATGACAACATCAAAGTATAGTTTTGTGCACAAATCTTTCAAATATTGCCATGGTAAGCTTCTTAGTGAACAAATCTTATAAATTGTCACTTTATGCACGATCCATTAGGATCACTTTATTCATACATGATCTTCAAGATCATTTCCTATGAAGATAATCAACAAACACAAGTCATTTAGACGTGTTGAATCACAAATCTTAACCAAACAATTCATAATAAGTCTCATGAATTGTTGACCAATGTGTGTGATCAAATGATGTTGCTATTGTGATTTCTTTGGAATCTCCATGGGACACTTGTATGACCATAAGTAAACAAATTACTCATCTATTATCCTCATTGTTACCTATAGGTAACAAAGTATAACTCAATGAAGTATAGCAAGATACATTTTCGGTCTAACGACATTAACATAGGGTACTTCAGGACCTAATAATTCACTTCTATCTCAAGGCCTAAATTGATCTTTCTTCATTTCTAGTGACCTTATGATCATTAGGTTGTTGAACGTATGCAATTTTTTCCATACAAAATTGTTCTTTCACTTTTCCGACATTGTCGTCCTGATCGAAAAAGGAACTTCTTAAATCCTCCATGTTCAATTTTATTTCTTTAAGCAATACATGCTTTTATGAAGCTCTTCTGGAGTTCATATCAACGAAACATATGAGATCATTACAAAATAATGTCTCAAGTCTTTTCTTCTAAATGAATAAAAAACTTAGCTTACACAGTTGTATGCAAGCAATTACTTCATACCAAAAGGTCACAAGCAAAACCACGTCATACACACAACGTCAATTAATCAAACTACTCTCATAAATCAAAACTCATACATGCCACACACATAAGCCTATATGTCAATACAAATATACAATCATACATGAAAAATGCAAATGCTCTAGTGCACTAGATGAATATGCCATATTCATCCATTTTGTCTCAATCCGTACTACGGATTGGTTCATTTGATCGATTAATGTTCTCGAGAACATCACATGTTTACTTCCGGCAAACTTATCCTTCAGGGAGTTTTGTATAAATATCATTATCAAAAGGAATCCATACAAATAGGATATCACAATATCTACCATATGCAGATTTCATCCTTCTTGAACTGTTGAATTATTTAAATTTCACAATATAGTTGCATCCACCACAAGGGAGTATGTCCTCTCATAATTAATGTTAGGTTTCTATGAGAAATCTCTTATGAGAAATTGTATTATATCTCTCACAATTCCACACATTTTCTTACGCGTTTATAAAAAACCCATTTGTATCTCGTTAGTTTTACATCTTCAAGTGTAAGAACTTCTAGTCCAAAACTTTTATCAAATAAGTCTAATGCTTTCCTTTATATTGGTCAATAAATATTCTTTTTTATGCATCACTAGACTTTTACTTTTGATCATCTTTGTATCTATAACGTCCAGCGCTACAGCATAATCAAAACACTTGTCGACAATAAATTCACTTTGGTTTCAGCGTTTTCATACAAGCAAATTAATTGTGATATCTTCATTTTAAAACTTTGAGGTACATTTTATTCTTCTAGAACTATAATCTCAATTATATGACTCGACTCTTTCAGAGTTATTTTATTCTCGAGTTTACCATCATAATTTATAGCTCCTTCCCCTTTCTCGGAATTTTTATCCTTGGAATCGATTGGTCTACCACACTTCATGCACTCATTTAGACTCATAATATTGCCCAATATGGACATCAATTTGTATTGGAGCATTCATAATTGTGCATATGACATAGTCACTCCTTTTAGTGAGTAAAAGTCGTTTGGCAATCAGTACGTTTTTTTTCCAATGAAATATCATATGAACTTCGGGTTCATTTTCTTAGTTCGAGGATCAAAATGAGATATGATCATTCCAACTCACATCTATGTCCAACTATTTACTTTCCTCCCCCTGAATGTACGAAAGTAAGTCATCAAAATGGTGATAGTAGCAAAAAGAGTCATGAAAAAAAATCTCTCATTGCAATGGACACCATGTCTAACATAAGTTTGAATAGAGCTCAGAACGTGTTGTGGTGGAGCAATTAGGATGTATTCTGCACACCCAAAATTTCTAGCATTTGAAATGTTTGGTCTCTGACCAAAACCATTTGTATGAACGAGGGAACTTATGATAACTTGTTGGTTTCAGGCGAATTAATGGTATCATATGCTAACTAGCATTCCTCGACACGAGATCGATAGACTTAGCTTGTTATCATAAAAGAAGTTATGTTTGATTGGATAATCATCAAAACATATTCGTCATTCGACAACTAATCTCGTAAACATCAGGTTGCGATTAGATAACAAACATATATGATGATATAGTTGATGCATCAATCAAAATCATAAAATTCATATATGATTTGCACGGTGAGTGTATTTTTCTGCATACACTTTTATATATCCTTTGATTGATAAATTCTCTAAACTTTCACTTAATTTCCATATGATATCTCAATCATTTTTTGCATCTGTATTCGGGATGGTATGACAGGACATGCCAAAACAAAAAGTTATTCGATCTTGTAAACTTCTAGGTTAAACTTTCATATGTACTAATATACATGTACAAATTTATTCAGTTAAGTATATGTTTTCTTAGAATACATTTCTGATGCAATATCAATTATGATATTCGTTTCTGCGAATATCTTCAAAATTCGATAATGCATCTTCAACTGACAATTTAGTTCCTTTTCGTCTCGAAACATTAGCTCTTCTGGAGCGTTCACACTCTTGTACAACATTTTGGTCATTAGGCACCTTCTGATTCGGTGAACTATTGTGAGCACATATCTATAGTAATAAGAATATTGTCACTCTATTTTATCATCGATATATTGTTTAGTTACTTCAAGTAACAAAACACAATCTCTTCCAGAGCTTTTCTTACTTTCATACAACATGATATATAATACCAGTATTGACTTTTGCGAATATTCATTCTATACAAAAGCATACAAATAATAATAATAATAATAATAATAATAATAATAACATATATGTGTTTCATAACACATTTCAACATATGAAGGTTACGGTATATGATCATATCTTTTGCTACATGAATTGTTGTGTCATCCACATTTATAATAATTTTATCTTTCACTTTCGGTGGAAATATACATTTGCTGATTGCCATTATCCAAACACCAAATTATATTTATATAATGGTGTGTCTCGCTGCATTCAATTTTAAGAATTGTTTGTTTCATTCGCTTCCGGGAATGAAACAACACTCAGTAGCGGATGCAGGGGGTGGCCACCTCGGGCCACGGCCCAGCCCTCTTCTGGATCCGAAACTAGTATATTCCATATAAAACTTTCGATTTTGAATATTCGGCCTAGTGTTATTTTAGAATAAGATTGTGTGTAATTTGAAAAAATGGTTCACATGAACATATTCAAACCAAAACTGTAAATTTATCTTAGAATTTCTAGGCGTAATGATTTTCTTCTAAAAAGAAACAATGAAACTTGAAATTCTTAAAAGTCTATAACATAAAAGACAAATAGAAATATGAGGTTTGTTCCCTTTAAAATTGCTAGAGCAGCTGGTGAAAATAGGATTGCACACACAATTAAAATTGATTAGTAAATTGATTTGTCTAGTGTTGACGTTGCTCGTCGAGAAATTCATCGCTCATCTTATTGCGCAAATCAATTTTCACATGTTTTATAGTTGAAATTTTTTTCCTCTGTAGTGGTAATACCACTAGCCTAGAACCTGGAGGTCCCAGGTTCAAATCTCTTAAGTAGTACCTTAATAACAACAAAATAAAATCTATATCACCCTTATCCAAGAAAAAGAATTTATCGATGATTGTTTAACTATTTTATTTGAAAGACAGTATACTATTGGTATGTATGTAGACTCCATTATCGATGAATTCACTATATTAAAATACAGTCGTGTACAATATACATTTAAAAAAATTAAGGTTATTTTTCTTTTACGGTATCTCATTTTTGTAATGAAATCCGGCCCATTGCTCTATTATGTTTTGAATCTGCCGCTGACAACACTCTTTGGATCAAATTATATAATATTTCTCATCACTAGTCCAATATACTTTTCACCTTTAACAAACAAGAAATTAACTTACACTTTATAAAACCTTGATAACGATGTAATTGCACGTATTTGCACCCCTAGTTCTTATCCGTTTGAGGGGCATAGTCGTGTATTTTTGGCCTATTTTACGCCGGGTTGTGCTACTTTGTCATATTTCAGGTCCCAGGCGTCGAAGGAAAGGCTAAGCACGAGTTTCGGGACATTCGGAAGTCATTCGGTCGAGCTGGAGCCAAAACACGGGCACGCCTAAATCAGAACACGACCGTGTTCCTAGACCGTGCTTTTACTGCCGAGACTTGATCTGAGTTTGGAAAACACTAGCTCAAAACACGGGCAGGGCTGAGACAGAACACAGTCGTGTCCACCAAAAGCACGGCCGCGTTTCTCCCAACAGGCTGGCCGTGTAATTAACCCTTGGCAAAGCACGGGCGGGCTGGAGCAAAGCACGGCCGTGCCCTCGACCGTGTTTTGCCCAGTGATGCCCTTTTAAGCAGATTTCAACCAAAAGAGGGGGGGATTCGAGTTTTAGAGAGACAGAGCGATTCCTAGAGAGACAAAGCGACGAACAAGAGTCTCCAAGTGCCCTAGCTTGATCTTCATCACCATTGGAGCTTGGCTTGAGCTTGGAGGAGTGCCAATCAACGTCCAGGAGCAGGAATCCATCCTTCATAGTATGAATTCCGCGTCTGATTCTGCTTTTGCTTCTTTCTCCATGGAGTAGTTCTCCCATTCATCTAGGTATGGAGAACCCTAGATTTGTATGTTAGGTTTGATTGTATGAACCCAAGTACTGATTCTATGATTTGATTATATTCAATTGAGGTTTGAATGATTGAATGGCATGAATCCTGATCAAATTCCTGGTGTTTCTGCTTTAACCTAGAATGAGAATATCTGCCTAGGTTGATAGAGCATCCTTGATTGAAGGTAGGGAGTTGGTGACTTTAGTCGAGGAGCCAACTCACTATTTTGTACCGAATTTACTTCGGTAGTGGAGGTTTTGTTCGTTAGGGCCTCAATCTGTTTACTCCGGTGGAGGTTAGTCGCCCGCGAGAGACTCAGATTGAGAGGGTCTGAAGACCTTTAGTCGAGACTTCAGGCTGTTTAAGAACCTTCCACAGTATAACTATCATAGAAACTGAACTTGGTAATTGCAATCCAGCTTAACTGCAGTCTAGGGGGAACCATATCCGGGTGACCTCTCTTAACCTGAAACCAACCGTTTACTTGCTTTGTTTGTTTGTTAGTTTAGACTTGCATTAAAGTTTCATTGCTAGATAACAAGAATTCACCGAGTAGTCATCAAATCTAGGACCCGGGTTGACATTAAAACCCAAACCCTCTATACTACACTTTAGGAAGTGGTTTCACTTGGCCAATTCCTAGAGTGACAGTAGAAGTGAGTCAAGTTTTTGGTGCCGTTGCCGGGGACGGCTAGGTTGTTGAAGAAAAGTGATTTCTGTTAATTTAGCTTTTCTTTTCGCATTGTTTGCTTTGTCCCACTTGTGCCTTCACGGGTTTGCTTGCTTGAGTGTGTGCAGGTAGTGCATGACCCGTAGCCAGTCGGGAGGTTTACTGCCGTTGAATCCAGAGATTGACCGCACCTGTCGCCAACTCAGGAGACAACAGCGAGCTAGACTGGCTACGGAAGAGCGCATAGACGGCCACTTGAGCAGCGATTCTGAGGAAGAGTACGGGATGGACAGCGATTACAATCCACACCAGGGGAATCCTCAGCAGGCTCCCCCGGTGAATCAGGTCCTGGGGAACAACCCCATACCCCAGGCAGATGGGGTTCATCATCATCCACCACCGCCGGGTCCCACATTGGAGTACTACTACACTCCACGGATTGCTGACATCCGCCCGGTCATCCTCTACCCACCTATTTCAGCGAACAACTTCGAGATCAAGCCATGCTGGATTCAGCTCATTACCTCCTCTATCCAGTTCCATGGCTTGAAGGATGAGGAGGCCAGGGTACATCTTTCCCGTTTCCTGCAGCTGACGAACGGGTTCAAGCTGAACGGTGTCCCCGATGATGCAATCCGCCTTCACCTTTTCCCCCATTCTCTGGCGGGGAATGCTAAGAGGTGGTTGGAGACCCAGCCCCCATTGTCCATCACCTCTTGGGACGATCTGGCTGACAAATTCGTGCACAGGTACTATCCGGCATCGAAGACTACAGAGATCCAGCGGGAGATCACTCACTTCCGCCAAGAGCCAGATGAGTCACTTTGTGATGCATGGGAGCGGTACATGGGATATTTCTGGCAGTGTCCCCATCATGGCTTCAGTGATGCATTCACAGTGGGGAACTTCTACAGTGCTCTCTCTCCGGACAGCCAGAGGGTGATTGAGTCTCTATGCCCAGGAGGGGATATTCTTACTAAGACTCCACCCGAGCTGAACCAGATGATCAATACCTTGGATGCTAGAGATCATTCTTGGGGGTAGAGCAGCAGAGGCAGACATTCCCGGGACCGTGGTGTGCACGCCATGGAGACCAGAACCGGGCTCGAGCAGCAGGTAGCTGAGTTAGTGCAGACATTGAAGAAGCCCAACAGTCTTATTCCGGGCAGAGGTTTGGCTACACCTCCAATAGCTCAATGTCAGTGGTGTGAGAGCTCAAATCACCTAGTGGAAGACTGCCAGGCTATGAGGGAGTCTACTACTCCTCAAGAGCAGTTGGACTTCATCGCCAATGCTCGGCGCCTCGACCTGTACAGCAACACATATAATGAGGGGTGGCGCCAGCATCCCAATTTCGCTTGGAGCAGCAACACACTAAAGCACCTGGTTTCCCAGCACCAGCCGGTGATTTTCAGCAGAGGCAGCCTTTCCAGGCTAGACAGGGGCCAGCCCCACAGCAGCAGCCCTACCAGCCTCGGCAGGGACAACCATTCCAGCAGTCCCAGCGTCAGTATGCCAAGCTAGCAGCAGCTCCTGCCCCAGATGATCGGATGACAAAGCTGGAAAATATTCTAGCTTCATTCATGACTAGCACTCAAGCAACTGTCACGAGGTTGGACCAGAGCATAGCCTCACTATTCCGAATCCTCGTGATCCTCACCAGCATCAGCAGATGGATGCCATTTTTACCAGCAGCGGTAAGACCATATCTGCTGATCTTGTCCCGGCCAGGCAGGAGGAACCACTACCTGCTTCAGCACTTCCAGCCGACGATGCAGCAGTGCGGGTGGAAAAGGAAGCCCCTGCTCCCAAGCCACATCCAGTGGTTAAGGAGCATGTACCCCAGCTTCCCTTCCCCACTCGCCTACACAAAGACAAGTTGGAGACTGAGTTTGCCAATTTTATGGCAATGTTGAAGCAGCTCAACATCAGCATACCGTTTGTGGAGGCACTGTCGAAGATGCCCAAGTACGCGAAGTTCATGAAAGATCTCCTCACCAACAATAAGAAACTTGGGGATCTCTCGACAGTGTTGCTGAGCGAGGAGTGTTCGGCTATCCTGCAGAACAAGCTGCCCGAAAATCGCAAGGACCTAGGGAGTTTTACTATCCCTCTTACTATTGGCACCATGCATGTAGGCAAGTCCTTGGCGGACCTAGGCGCTAGCATAAATGTCATGCCATATAAGTTGTATAAAAAGCTAGACCTAGGTAAACTTAGCCCTACTAGGATGAGCATTCAGCTAGCTGATCGTTCCATTGTGCATCCTAGGGGGATCATAGAGGATCTGCTTGTTAACGTAGGTGCATTCACATATCCTGTTGATTTTGTTATTCTTGATATACATGAGGATGTGGATGTGCCTTTGATTCTGGGTAGACCATTTCTTGCCACCGCCAAGGCACTTATTGATGTGCATGATGGTAAACTGATCCTGCGTGCTGGGAATGAACAGGCTACTTTTTCTGTGACTGAATTCGATCACTGTGCTATGATTGCTGTCACACCTGTGCATGCCATTTCTGATCAGGTACACGAGCCTGTCGTGTATCCTTCTGCACCTCTCATTTTGCAGGACCCTCCTATCATTCCTTCTCCGCCACGCCATCCAGTCTCGCCTCCGAACAAAAAGCTCAAGGAGGAGTGGCGGCCGAAGCAGCAGGGTGCTAAGCCTGCACGGAAGAAGGGTGGAGACCACTACGAGCTGGTTCCACCTCCTGCACCATGACCACCCTGGCCGTCCGGGTACTCACTCGCCTGCATCTTGCCGGATGGCCAGGTCGAGCTGACCAATGATGGTGGTCGCATCCGTCGGGTGCATGGCCACAACCTTAAGTTGTACCTCAAGAGAGACGTGGATCCGCTCTTTGAGGCACCTGTTCCTGCACCTCCCTGAGTATCCACCATGGGCGTCCAGCTACAAGACGGTAAAGAAGCGCTTGTGGGGAGGCAACCCCACCACGGTTTGACTTTCTTTCTTGTGTTTTGAGTCGGATTGTAAACCGGTTTGGTTTTGGTTTGTGTTCTTTTGTTTTGGATGATGTATTATTGGGATGACCATTGGACCTAACATATTGTGTTTGAGCTCTTCTATTCCCCTTTAGCTGTGCTTTGTTCCAGACTGGTCCCTCTCCAGTCCGCTTCACTCGGCGGGTCCGCTTCCAATCTCATGTAGTCCGTGCACACCGGTAACATCGTTCCCCTTATCCTTCCCTCTTCTCCATTGAGGGCAATGTCGATCTTAAGTGTGGGGGGATGTTTATCTTTTGACTGCATTAGATTTGTTTGTGTGTTTGGAGCCTAGTCCACTGTCCAAATCTTGAGATTTGAGGGCTCCAAGCACTGCCGTTTGCCTGATGTTTGATCGTATTGGCACTGTGGATGTGATTAGTGAATTGAATGGCTTTTGACTTGATGCATGACAACTTGAGTGTGACTAAGACAACTTATTGTGATGACTGAGATGAGCAGTAGAATTGTGTAGGGGTTCAGTTTGTCAACTCTTTGCTTACCAAATGTGACTTGGTTTGATCACTTGCTTTTGACAGTCATTTATGCATCTAGTTCAGGGAATCAGAACGAGAGATAGAGCATATAGGTAGCTATGTGAGATTTGAGCCTGCTCGTTTCTTTCTTGTGCGATAGTTTCCTCTTCCATGCTGTGCAGCATTCACGTTGTCATTAGCTAAGATGATGGAGGCATAGGATTAGCCCACGACCAAATTGACTGTCGTGGTGTGTCATACCCCCTAGTCAGCCCTTTGAGCCGTGTGTTTTCCTTTCTTTCGGTCTTCAATGAAAAGTCACCCTTTTGCATCTTTTAGAAGGTTCCACAGAGTGATTTTTACATGGTTTCTGCTGTTTCTGCTAAACGTAATGTGAGGGTTGGAGGTAGGGATGGCAATGGGTCGGGTTGGGGCGGGTTTTGTCAAACCCAAACCCATGGGTTTATTCGCCAAAAAAACCCGGGGTAAAACCCGTTGGGTTTGAAAAACTCAAACCCAACCCGCTGGGTATCCGCGGGTTCGTGGGTACCCGTGGGTTTTTGTGGTAAAAAATTTACAATAACAAGTTTCTTTCAAAATAAAATTTTAACATCAATTTTCTCATACAAATTAATCATACAAAAAAACACCAATCTAGAGCATACAAGCAAACCGCAAATGATCAATACAAATTGTTCAAAATTAAAGATAAACATCTATAAACAAAAGATTAATTGAAAGATTTTTCCTCGTCAACTAAGTTTCTTCACTCTCCACTTCATAATATCAACTTCATTCTAAACAATTAGAGAGAAAAAATTATATATGTCTCCACAAACATAAAGAATATTAATTGTTTAAGGAAAATATATTATTTAGAATATTAAATATACCGGGAAAGTAATTATATGTGTGTGGGCGGGTACCCATGGGTTGGGTTTACCTAAACCCAAACCCAACCCGACCCGATGAATAGTGTAGGGGGTTTAAACCCGAACCCGGCCCAAAACCCGTCAACACGGATTTTACCCTCGTTGACCGGGTTGGGTCGGGTGGGTACCCGTAGGTTCGGGTTTTGTTGCCATCCCTAGTTGGAGGTAGTGCTTAAAAGTTGGGCAGGTGTTTGAAAATGTGCAGAGGTGGTGGTTCTCTTAAGAAATGAAAAATAATGAAAGAAAAACAAAGAAAAAAACAAAAGAGAGCCACCACCAAAATTCTGAATAATGCCCATTTAGTAGTGTTTTTTAGCAGTCTGGCTTAGAAATACTAGCATTTATGTAACCTTCTTCGCTCTTGTGCTCTGAAGAATTTGAGTAATGCAGAATAGCAGAAAGAAAGTTATTGGTTTGATTGACTGTGAGTTTGTTGGGTTTGGATATGTGGAACCTTGTGCTGTATGAATACTTCCACCACCTAAAAGGCCTTTTCCCCATGTCCGAGACCCTAGCCAGTCCTCTGAACCTGTGTCTAAGACCTCCGTATTAGTTAGTGGTGACACCCCATATGTGAACTCTAGCACTTAGAGGCTGCATTCATGATGAAGAGATGGTAGGGATTGAGAGATTAAGCATGCGCATTTTTCGCATCAAATTGTCCTGACCCACTGGTCGAGAGTGAGCGATTCATTTTCTCATATTATCTATACTCTTTATCCCGGTGAGGACCTAGATTGCTCGGTCTTAATTCTGATATCTTGAGCTTTGTGCATGAAGTGACTGTTTTGAATAAGTGGTTGGGTCAAGTCTATGTTGGTTGGTGAACAAAAGGGAGACTCTTCCTTTGCTCGATTTTACTGCATTCGAATGTCATCTGTGGTGGTTGTCTAAGTTGTCATTGAGGTTGTCCATGTGTTAATGATCGAAAACCAGTATGATCCACGTGTTTTGTGCCAATATGATATGCCCTTAAGCATGCTTGATTGAAACGTTTTTGAGCTTACCTTGTGTCTGACTTTGTTTGCTTGGGGACAAGCAAACGGTTAAGTGTGGGGAATTTGATAACGATGTAATTGCACGTATTTGCACCCCTAGTTCTTATCCGTTTGAGGGGCATAGTCGTGTATTTTTGGCCTATTTTACGCCGGGTTGTGCTACTTTGTCATATTTCAGGTCCCAGGCGTCGAAGGAAAGGCTAAGCACGAGTTTCGGGACATTCGAAAGTCATTCGGTCGAGCTGGAGCCAAAACACGGGCACGCCTAAATCAGAACACGGCCGTGTTCCTAGACCGTGCTTTTACTGCCGAGACTTGATCGGAAAACACTAGCTCAAAACACGGGCAGGGCTGAGACAGAACACGGCCGTGTCCACCAAAAGCACGGCCGTGTTTCTCCCAACAGGCTGGCCGTGTAATTAACCCTTGGCAAAGCACGGGCGGGCTGGAGCAAAGCACGGCCGTGCCCTCGACCGTGTTTTGCCCAGTGATGCCCTTTTAAGCAGATTTGAGCCAAAAGAGAGGGGGATTCGAGTTTTAGAGAGACAGAGCGATTCCTAGAGAGAGAAAGCGACGAACAAGAGTCTCCAAGTGCCCTAGCTTGATCTTCATCACCATTGGAGCTTGGCTTGAGCTTGGAGGAGTGCCAATCAACGTCCAGGAGCAGGAATCCATCCTTCACAGTATGAATTCCGCGTCTGATTCTGCTTTTGCTTCTTTCTCCATGGAGTAGTTCTCCCATTCATCTGGGTATGGAGAACACTAGATTTGTATGTTAGGTTTGATTGTATGAACCCAAGTACTGATTTTATGATTTGATTATATTCAATTGAGGTTTGAATGATTGAATGGCATGAATCCTGATCAAATTCCTGTTGTTTCTGCTTTAACCTAGAATGAGAATATCTGCCTAGGTTGATAGAGCATCCTTGATTGAAGGTAGGGAGTTGGTGACTTTAGTCGAGCAGCCAACTCACTATTCTGTACCGAATTTACTTCGGTAGTGGAGGTTTTGTTCGTTAGGGCCTCAATCTGTTTACTCCTGTGGAGGTTAGTCGCCCGCGAGAGACTCAGATTGAGAGGGTCTGAAGACCTTTAGTCGAGACTTCAGGCTGTTTAAGAACCTTCCGCAGTATAACTATCATAGAAACTGAACTTGGTAATTGCAATCCGGCTTAACTGCAGTCTAGGGGGAACCATATCCGGGTGACCTCTCTTAACCTGAAACCAACCGTTTACTTGCTTTGTTTGTTTGTTAGTTTAGACTTGCATTAAAGTTTCATTGCTAGATAACAAGAATTCACCGAGTAGTCATCAAATCTAGGACCCGGGTTGACATTAAAACCCAAACCCGCTATACTACACTTTAGGAAGTGGTTTCACTTGGCCAATTCCTAGAGTGACAGTTGAAGTGAGTCAAACCTCTACGATAATATTGCTACTACAGGAGCACATATAGATTTTCATTTTCCTTCCAATAATTTTTGGACCAATAAAACTTTTTTTCATACGTCGGGTAGAAGATCAATAATTTTTTCACCACAATAGTAACTCATATTCTGATATTTATGCTACTAGATCCACTTCTTTCATTTGACACATTGTTCTTCATTTTTCCACTTTGTGGGAAAATGAGATCTTTAGACTTTCATTTCTCTATATGTCAAATGTAGCAATCAACAAGTCATCCCATAATGATTTTGCTACTACAGGAGCAATTTTCTTGATATTGTCCAAGCACAAACTCTATGTTACGAGATCGAAATATATAAATTAGTTCATAAAATAATATGAACAAATAGCATGATCAAATAATATCTTAAAGACAATGAGACAGATAAACATAATAACAAGAAACAACTTGAAAATTTGCATACCTTGATCGTGTTGTGATCTTACTCAAGTATATTTGATTATCTAGAGAGACAATGACCAATCATGACTTTGGCAGAGTTTCGTACTGATAACTTGTTATAAAATAAGAGATGGAGAATGATAGGTCAAAAGCGTATAGCTTCAATTCCTATCTTGTAGTAAAACCGGAAAGTCCGGGTATCGTCTCTCAAGGACTGGTACAACCTTAAGATTTACCGATTTAATAGAGCAAACTATAGGTGAAAATGGTTTAATAAGATTATTAACTACTAGCAAAATAAAATAAACAAATTAACTAAATGAAAACTGTCGGGAGAAAATCAATGGGAGAAAGCTCTGGGAGAAACACCGGGATTCACTACCTATCCTATCTAGATTAATTCACATGTTCCAATCAATTTAATCCATATCTCTACAGCCAGGATATGTCGGGAATTACTACGTACTAAACAATTAATTCAAATCCTACTGTCGTAGCTCAATGAATTAACTATATAGCCTGAAGATCGATATCCTATTTAAGACCGCATAGCACCTTATTTAATCCACTGTCGCTTCGATAAGTTACTATGTCACATGAAATAGGCTCGGTTAATAGGATTTCACTGTCGCTAATAACCTAATTAACTACAAATCGTTGTATTGGTGGCCAGTCAACACAAAGCATTAAGAAATTTCATGCAATAGAGATTGGAAGAAAAGAATCATGAATCAATCCATCAAATCAAGAAATAGCTACATCCTATGGTGTTTCCCCCAGAAATTGGGGTTTAGTTCATGACGAAATTAAGATAAATCGATAGGGTTTTGTTCATCATGTTCTAAATCAACAGTACACAACTAGTTCAGTTTAGAAAATCAAACCAACTAATCGCTCTCGTTGAACTCAGCTCTAGCCTTGAAAAAACTCAATCGCCGATGAAAATCGACTGATTGCCTGCTGCCCTGCTGCGCCGCTTCCTTTCTTTCTCTTTTCCAAGAATTCTGCCCTTCCTTTCTTTCTTCAGCCCCGCGCGCCTTCCTTTCTTTTTATTTTTTCCAAGAATTCTCGCTGCCTTTCTCCCCCCAAGAGATTCCGTCCAAAAACAACTCCTTGCAATTTTTCGTTTTTCTCCCTTTCTCCTTTTTGGGCCAATTAAATCCCCCGGTCCAATCTATTTCCTGGCCCATAATTCCGTGTCCCTCAGCAATTAATTGCCTCCTGTCCCGGTCCAAGGAAAATCTCAGCCCACAAAAGTCCAGTCCCGGTTCAACTCCTCAGTAAGTTCTAGTTCAATGTACATCCAGTCCACTTGAATTATTCTATCCACCAATGCAAATTTCTCGTTTCATTTACCTGAAATATATAAAACATTTGGCACTTGATGGTAATGGTTTTATAACCATTCCAGGCTTAGTTGGACCTCAAACAAGTATTATAAGTCTCAAACATATCATGAAATAATTACATTAAGCACACAAAATCAATATGTTTTCGACAATTATCACAACCCCACACTCAATACTTGCTTGTCCCTAAGCAATGACTCACACAAGAGAACGATAATTGGAGGAAACACAACACAGACCAGGGAGACACAACCTCTCTCAAAACACAAGACCCACGACACACAAAACACAACGATAACACAAAAAATCTATCCTTGTACTCTTGTTGTAATCAGTAGTTTCTTTCTCAAAGGACAAGTTGTGCTCTATTGGTCATACCTTTCACCCCACACTCAAGGTCTTTGCAACCCTTAACCATTGACTGACTCAAATCCACCAAAAACTCAAATAGCATCACTCAATTTCGATCGTCGGTAGTGGGTGGTTAACAACTTATGGTGCAACAGTTATTAGGAGAATCTAACCACATCAGTGAGGTGCATATCTCGTGAGGACAATCTGGCTTACTCACACCAATCATAAGCAATTAACAAAGCATGAGTCTCAAAAACTAATGGGGGAAGCCTTTCGCAAACAAGAGTTTAATTTTAAGCACATCACTACCTTTTATGACAAGGAGAGGCTTTCTCTCTTTCTGCTTTTGCTTGCCGAGAAGTCGTATTTAGTACAAGTGGGATTTGTTTCTTACTACCGGTGACCGAGCAAGAGCAATTTCTGCTTCTTAGCACTCGCATAAGGGCTTCTTTTAACTCCTTATCCTCGGTCCGTGTGGAGGGTCATTGCTCCTCAAATGGCACTTCACTCAACTGGGGATCGTACTTGATAAGCAACATCGTACGGTCGCGAACCGATTCTCAATTGAATCTTTCCTCATCCCCATGTGCAATGAGTGATTGCCTCACACGATTTTGGCATTTTTACCCACACTTTAATTGTTATGGCAACTTTCTTATATTTTACTTGTCAGGTAGTGTTTTCTTTTATAAAGATACAGTTCACCCCATCATAAAACATTCAAAACAGAGAGACTCATTGCAAAATCAAAAACTCACAATTGATGCAAGTGAGCACGGTATCCAAACATGTCGAATGGTCAATGTTCTCCACCTAACTACTTCACCAAAAGTCGTTACACTATCCTCACAAAAGAGAATGTTGCTAAAAGAGTTTCTCATTCAAAGCATATCAAGTCAGTCAAAACATTCAAGCTCATTGTGAAGAACTATGCAATTCAACACTAGTGGGGTGATTTCGATGATTTCATTCAAGCACAAACTCATTTTCAAGGCATCACGGTCATTTACATCATGTTACCACAAGAGTACAAGGTTTTGTTTTTATTTTTTCTGATTTTTAGGTGTTTTTAAGCCATTAGATTAACACAGGCAGACTGCTTTTTACACAGGCAAACTGCATGCAGTTTAGCTGTGCTCAACCTAATGGCAATTTTTTTTTTTTTTTTTTTTTTTTACAAAACGAGACACTGTGAACAACTACGACTCGACATAAAACACAAAACACGACAAGAACACAGACCATCCACCCCACACTCAGGATGGACATTGTCCACAATGTCTACAACTACACACGACACACCAATCGGTTCACCTAACTAACATTATACAGACCATCATCAGAAGTATTCACAAAGAAAAGAAAAGAAAAGAAATAAGAACCTCGGGACAAGCTCCTATGAAGGAGGGGTCGATGAAGAAGTGCCGAGCTTCTCATCTAGACGCCGGTTTAGCTCCTGGATCTTCTTATCTTTCTCTGCGTCTCTGGCTTCCAAGAGAGTTATTCTGGCTCTGAGCTCGTCTGTAGATGATGGTGAAGCTGGTATGACTGGTGGGGTATCTTCTGGATGCGGAACTGGAGTAGGATGGGACTGCTGGCCCTGACTGACACTCGAGTTCGAGTGCCCCGCTGCTGTCGGTGTAGGAGCTGGAGCTGTGGTCGGAGTGGCTACTGATGGTGCGGCAGATGATGCCGAAGCAGAAGTTGCTCTAGCAGCTCTTGCTGCCCTTTTTCGATTGACCTTGGTCTCCCACTCCTTGTATTTGGCGATAGATAGATACTCTCCACGAGATCCTACTTTCCTCAGAAAACCCAATTTGCCTAATGTTGCTTCCCCAAGTAGAGTCGAGCCATCACTGATCTCCAAACCCGTAGGGTTCTCCGGGAACCCCCAGTAAGCTCGAGCTAAGGCAGTAATGATTCCCCCACACATAATTGCTCCGCAAGTCTTCAGTGCATCATTTTCCAGCATCTTACCCACCATGTACCCAACACACAATGGTGTTCCAATAACAAAACTGTGAATGTACCTGAGATCGGTGGTGTAGACACCACTGGCATTGGATCCCTTTCCCAAGACAGTGCGAGCCAGGTAGTCATGTACTAGTGGGATTATCGGGTCTCTGATCGATGCTCTCCTCGAAGTAGTAGGATTGAAGTCCTTTCCATCTGCCACAATTGTCGTCCAAAACTCACTCAAGTCCTGCTTTTCATCAGGAATTGCATCGGCTGGACCATCGAAGAGAAGTGCTCGGTTTACTTGGCTCAAAGAGAGGGACTTTGTTTTCCCGGCCAAAGTACTCTGAAGCTTGCTCTCAACCCCATTATCCTCGAAGCTGTAGGTGGCCAAGAATGCTCTGGTGAGGTGTGGATAGGTGGGGAAGTGCAGCTCCGGAAATCGTGCCCAATTCATTCGGCGGAAGTATGTCATCACTTCCTCAGCCCGCTCGGTTTTCTGCAATGCTGCATAGTCCATGAACTGAGAAGGGGTGACCGCTCGTTTCATCAGATCGGCATATTCTTCCTTATGTTTCTGCAGCTGGACAGGTTGACCGAACGTCTTAGAGACGTCCTTTGGAGGAGGAGTGCCAGCCTTCTTCTTGCTTGCACTTAGGCTAGTACGACGTGGTGTCGTGGATGGTGCAGGTGCTGAAGAAGAAGACATCTGTGATCGTGAAGATGAGCTTGATTGCTGGAGACGACTCCTCTTTGCTGGCCTGCTCTCCGGTGATACAACTGGTGTTGAATCTGGTAATGGAGGTTCTTCAGTAGGTATTTGAGCAGGCTGCTGTGGTGGAGATGGAGTTGGAGAAGTCATCTCAATAGTCCGGGACCGAATCGTGGGTCCAACCTGGCCGGTGATCACCCTGTGAAATCGAGCGGGCATGTTGACCGCTTGAAGTTGTGGAGGAACTTCTGGAATTGGGCTGTCTCTATCGGTCACCTTGTGGCTGTCTTCAATCATCCACGACAGTCTTCCCATCTTCACTTTGATCTGTTACCTTGAACTGCCGAGGTGGAGGGATATACCTTCGACGTACCATATCTGCAACCAAGAGTGCAAACTGGAAAACAAACTTCTTAAACCTCCCCTCTGCTCTTGAACCACTAAGGTTTCACAAATCTGTACTCTGCTTCCCAAATTCCAGGTCACTGCTGATACAATCAGAAAATTTCCAAATTCCGCAACCCTCAAACTAACCAATTCTCAAGATTCACCCATAAATCTTCTGCAAATATTCTTGTAGACAGTAATTGCACTTCAATTGGCTCAATCAAGCAATCATCACACTCCAATTTCACCTCAAATTCGAAATTGAGCAAAACCCCCAATTTGAAGAACCCTAATTTTTTTGTTTGTTCTTGAATCTTCAACTCTAGGTTGTTCAAATCAGACCTGGGGGGAGGTGGAGGGATTGGAGGCGGTAAGGACGGCTGCGATTGTCAGAGACGCGGCGAGATGGCTCGCCGGCGGAGGAGCGGCTTCTTCCTGCTGCTGCTCGTCGGAGGTGGTGCGAGGGGCTGGGGAATGGTGATGCGGTGGCTGGGTTACGACGGGGCTCGCCGGCGCGGCAGGAGAGGGGCGACGACGGGGAGGGTCGGCCGTGGGGGGTGGTCGCCGGCGCTTGGCGGAGTGGGGCGGCGGCGGCTGCTGCTGTGTTGCTCGACGGGAAGAGGAGAGGGAGGGGACGAAGGGGGGAAGGGGAAGGTCGGGGAAGGAAGGGAGAGGGGAAGGGCAGCAGCCCGACCCCCCCTTTTTTTTTTTTTTTTTTTTTCTCGAAACTGAAACGCGGCGCTGCTGCTAAATTTTTTTTTTTTTTTTTTTTTTTTTTAAGAGACACGGAATTTCTCCTTTTCAGTCCCCCCTTCCTTCTCAAAATTGTCAGATCAGTCCTCCCCCCACAAAACTTTCAGATTAGTCCTCCCCCTGCATTTGCGGTTTGCCTGTGCTCATTTTGCGGCCTCCCTGTGCAAAAAACATTCTGCCCGTGTACCTACAAAACACAAAATAATACCTTCCTCAAGGCTTTTTGAGCTGAATTTCGGCGGAGAGCCTCTAGACACACCCTAAAACTAAAAAATGAAAAAAAATTGAAAGAAAAACTCACCTTGGGTTGCCTCCCAAGAAGCGCTTATTTTGCGTCGCTAGCTTGACGTAAAATAGCTCATTCCAGATGATATGTTGAGATTTCCAGGACGGAAACCCCTTCAATATAGTGCTTGAGCCTCTGACCATTCACCTTAAACGCCCCTTGATCACCAAGAATCTCAATTGCACCATGTGGGTACACTTTGGTCACCATGAATGGTCCGGACCACCTTGACTTCAACTTTCCCGGGAAAAGTTTAAGGCGTGAATTGAAAAGTAATACCTTCTCTCCCACCTTGAACTCTCTTCTCAGTATGTGGTGATCGTGCCACTTCTTGGTTTTCTCCTTATAAATCTGGGCATTTTCATAGGCGTTAAGCCTAATTTCATCGAGCTCATTCAGATGCAACAGGCGCTTCTCTCCAGCAGTTTTTAGATCAAAGTTCAGCTTCTTGATAGCCCAATACGCCTTATGCTCGAGCTCGACGGGCAAGTGGCAAGCTTTTCCAAACACCAATCTGTATGGAGACATGCCTAAAGGAGTCTTGAAAGCAGTCCGGTATGCCCAGAGTGCATCATCTAACTTCCTTGCCCAATCTTTCCTTGTTGAATTCACTGTCGTCTCCAGAATGTGTTTCAGTTCTCTGTTGGAAACCTCCACTTGCCCACTGGTTTGTGGATGATAGGGTGTAGCAACTCGATGCTTAACCCCATATCTGGCCAGCAACGTGTTCAACTCCTTTCCCATGAAGTGTGTGCCCTCGTCACTGATGAGAACTCGAGGGACTCCGAATCTGGTGAACACGTTCTTCCTCAAGAAATTCACCACCGTCTTTGAGTCATTGGTGGGCAACGCCACTGCCTCCACCCACTTGGATACATAGTCGACTGCGACTAAGATATATTTGTTGTTGAAAGACGGTGGGAATGGCCCCATGAAATCCACTCCCCATACATCAAACATCTCTACCTCCAAAATCGAGGTCTGCGGCATCTCCATCCTTGCAGATATGTTCCCTGTTCTTTGGCACCTATCACATTGAGCAACAAAATCACGGGCATCTCGAAATAGAGACGGCCAATAAAATCCAGATTGTAACACCTTTGCTGCTGTCCTATGAGGTCCAAAGTGGCCTCCTGCGGCCATACTATGACAGAAATTTAGCACTGACTTTACCTCACATTCAGGAACACATCGTCTTACCATGGTATCAGCACAATGCTTATACAGGAAGGGGTCTTCCCATATATAATTCTTGGCAATAGTAATCAACTTCTTGCGCTGTTGATAAGACAAATCAGGGAGCTTACCTGTGGCGAGATAGTTCGCAAGATCTGCATACCAGGGAGCTTGTTGGACAAGGAGAGCGTAAAGCTGCTCGTCTGGAAAAGACTCATTGATCTCAACCTTGTCCTTAGGAATGGCCTCAAGCTCAAGTCTAGAAAGGTGATCGGCGACCAGATTAGCCGAACCTTTCTTGTCCCGAATTTCAACGTCGAATTCCTGCAAAAGAAGAACCCAACGAAGCAATCTCGGCTTGGCCTCCTTCTTTGAAAGAAGGTGCCTTATAGCTGCATGGTCAGTGTACACAACTGTTTTCGATCCCATCAAATAAGATCGAAATTTATCAAAAGCAAACACCACAGCAAGTAGTTCTTTCTCAGTAGTGGAATAGTTCAATTGTGCATCATTAAGAAGCTTACTTGCATAGTACACCGCATGTAACTTACCTTCCTTCCTCTGCCCCAAAACTGCCCCGACTGCATAGTCGCTAGCATCACACATAATTTCAAATGGCAAAGTCCAGTCGGGTGCAGTGATAATGGGGGCAGAGGTTAACTCCTTCTTAAGTCGATTGAAGGCCTGCAAACACTCATCAGAGAAGTTAAACACAGTATCTTTGGCCAACAAATCGCATAAAGGCTTGGTAATCTTGGAGAAGTCTTTAATAAATCTCCGGTAAAAACCGGCATGACCTAGAAAACTTCTAATTCCTTTTATTGTGCTGGGAGGGGGAAGTTTTTCTATGATTTCAATCTTAGCTTTATCAACTTCTATCCCCCTCGCCGAAATTCGATGACCAAGCACTATACCTTCTGTCACCATGAAGTGACATTTTTCCCAGTTCAAGACTAGATTAGTCTCTTCACATCTCTGCAAAACTCTAGACAAGTTAGCCAAGCAATGTTCAAAGCTAGTACCAAAAGTCGAGAAGTCATCCATGAAAACTTCAAGACTCGATTCTAACATGTCAGAGAATATAGCAGTCATGCACCGCTGAAAGGTTGCTGGTGCATTACATAATCCAAAAGGCATTCTACGATATGCAAAAACACCAAAAGGACATGTAAAAGCAGTTTTCTCTTGATCCTCCGGTGCTACTGGGATCTGAAAATAACCAGAGTAACCATCTAGGAAACAGTAGTGAGAATGACCCGCCAACCGTTCGAGCATTTGATCAATAAAAGGAAGAGGGAAGTGATCCTTTCGGGTCGCCTCATTCAACTTCCTATAATCTATACATACTCTCCAGCCCGTAATAGTTCGGGTAGATATCATATCATCCTTATCGTTTCTCACTACTGTCATACCTCCCTTTTTAGGGACCACATGCACGGGACTAACCCAAGTACTATCAGAGATAGGGTAAATAATACCTGCATCCAATAGCTTCATTACCTCTTTATGCACTACTTCTTTCATGTGCGGGTTTAGTCTCCGTTGTGCCTGGATGGAGGGCTTGGACTCCTCCTCTAGAAGTATCTTATGCATACAAAATGTTGGACTAATGCCTTTGATGTCGGCAATTGTCCAGCCTAAAGCCTGTATGTGCTGGCGTAAGACCTTCAAGAGCTCCTGTTCCTGCGAATCAGTCAGTGTAGCAGAAACAATCACAGGTAAAGTGGAGTTTTCCCCCAGATATGCATACTTAAGGTGACTAGGCAATGGTTTTAGTTCCAATTCCGGAGGCTGGATCCGAGATGGAACCATTTTCTCTGGAAACTTAGCCTTTTCATCACCTTCCTCCTGCATAGGCAATGTCTCGAGCATTTGTGCCCTCTTTGACACGGTTAGCTCATCAAGTTCATTATCAGAATCATCAAACTCAGAATCAGCATCATAATCATTGTTCAAAACAGCCTCAGTGCATGATTCTATGACATCCACAACAAACACATCACTGGAGTCGTTAGGGTACTTACTTGCATGGTATACATTGAATTTTACCTCTTCCCCACAGACTCTGAATGTCAGCTCACCCTTTTGGACATCTATGAGAGCACCCCCTGTAGCTAGGAAGGGTCTCCCAAGAATGAGAGGTACTTCCCTGTCCTCCTCCATCTCCAGAATGACGAAGTCGGCGGGGAAGATGAACTTTCCCACCTTCACTAGCACGTTCTCCACCACGCCTTTGGGGACCTTTACTGATCGATCAGCCAGCTGTAGAGTAATTCGAGTCGGTTTGATCACATCTTGGAGTCCCAGCTTCTTATAAACAGAATATGGCATGAGGTTTATGCCGGCTCCAAGATCACAAAGCGACTTTGTAAACTCTGTCTCACCAACAATACATGGGATGGTGAAGCTCCCTGGATCTTCCCTCTTCTCTGGCAATTTATTTTGGATGACAGCACTACACTCTGGTGTGAGTGTTACTTTCTCCAAATCAGTCCACTTTCTCTTCTTTGTCAACAATTCCTTAAGAAATTTGGCATATGTGGGCATTTGCTCAAGAGCTTCAGCTAGCGGAATGTTGATGTGCAATTGCTTGAAGAGATTCACAAATTTTTTGAAGTTCGGGTCCTCCAGGGGCTTCATCAACCTTTGAGGGAATGGTGCGGGTGGGTCATAAGGTTTTAGCTCCTCCCTCTTCGCTTTTTCCTCTTTTTGAGGTACACGGGCAGCATGCTTTTGCACAGGCAAACCGCTTTCATTTTGCCTGTGCAAGGCTGATTCTTCATTTTCTGCACAAGATCTTTCTCCCTGTGCTTCCTCTTCTGCCTCTGGTGCCTTTTTCGAGCTGCTAGGGTCTTCCAAGGCCTTACCACTCCTCAATGTCACTGCCACAACTTTAGCATCTTTTGGATTCCTCTCGGTATTAGCCGGTAATGTCCCAGGAATCCTGCCCTGCATATCCGCCAGAGTTTGAGCCATCTGCCCCATCTGCCTCTCCATAGCTAGCATAGAAGATTGTAAATTATTGTTGATGGCTAGCTGTTGAGTGACAAACTGATCCAGGCCCTTCAGATTATTGTCGGTTTTCTGCATGTGAGCCAGAAGCAATTCTTCAAGTTGTGGTTTCTTCTCTGGTTGAGGTGGAGGTTGTTGTTTCTGCATGCCTGGAGGTGGAATGTTGCGAGCACCATTTGGGTTGTTGTTTGCCCAGGAAAAGTTAGGATGCTTCCTCCATTGTGGGTTGTAGGTATTCGAATACATACCACCCTGGCCTTGATTTCTCTGATTGTTTATATAGTGCACATCTTCCACCTGATCAGCCACCAGTGGACATAGATCCCTATGATGAGCACCTTCACATAACTCGCAATAAGCAACCTCCTCCTGTCTACCAAGAGCCAACTTAGCCAGCCTTCGTTCGAGTGCATCGAACTTGGAGTCCAGCTTAGCATCAATCTTTGCCTCTAAGCTTGCAACTCTGTCTATCTCATGCAAGCCTCCTCTCCTTCGAATGCCGGTCTCACTACCCCATTCAGTATCTTCAGAGCATATCTTCTCCACTAGTTCATATGCTTCTGGTGCTTCCATTCTTGTGAAACCATTCCGGGAAGCATTATTCAGAGCATCTCGGTACTGTCTTCTGATCCCGTTGAAGAAGATGGAGATCACATTCCAATCTTCAAGACCGTGGCTCGGGCATCTCATTAGAAGCTCCTTATAGCGCTCCCATGCCTCGGTCAGACTTTCATCTTCAGCTTGTTTAAAAGTGACTATTTCCTCTTGCCTCTTCATTGCCTTGGCAGGAGGAAAGTACTTATCCAAAAAGGTCTTCTCAAGCTGACCCCATGTTGTGATGGAACGGGGTGTCAAGTTCTGGAACCAGTGGGAAGCATTCCCTAGCAGAGAAAACGAGAACATCCGAAGACGGATGGCATCATCAGACACAGCCGGGCTCTTCATAGTGTCACAAATGTTTGCAAACCGGCGGAGATGTTCATGAGGATCCTCGGTGCTGGCCCCAGAGAAGGTGTACCCATTCGTGATCATATTGATAAAGGCTGGGGCAATCTCCATGTTTGCATCCCCAGCCGGAATGACAAACACATGAAGCTCGGGCTCCAGTCCTCCGATTCAGACGAGCCCTGATCGAACGATCCTGTTCAGCCATGATGACAGGCTCGATGATGCGCGGCGGTGGTGTAGGTGGTGTAGGGATGACAGGTGGTGTCACCTGCCTTCTCGGTTGACGATTCTGAGTTAGGGAAGGCCTAGGAGTTGTGGATGTGGTAGGCTGCTTCCCTAACTTGACCTGCTTCCTGTTCTGTCGGCAGGTCCTCTCGATCTCGGGATCTAGTGGCAGTAAATTGCCAGTCGTCCTCCTTGGCATGCACGAGGAGGATTAACCTGAAAAATTCACCTGCACACTAACACCCAGATCAAAACAGTTCACTCACAAAAATCAACAAAAATAAGGTATGGCAGTTCCCCGGCAACGGCGCCAAAAACTTGATAGGTCAAAAGCGTATAGCTTCAATTCCTATCTTGTAGTAAAACCGGAAAGTCCGGGTATCGTCTCTCAGGGACTGGTACAACCTTAAGATTTACCGATTTAATAGAGCAAACTATAGGTGAAAATGGTTTAATGAGATTATTAACTACTAGCAAAATAAAATAAACAAATTAACTAAATGAAAACTGTCGGGAGAAAATCAATGGGAGAAAGCTCTGGGAGAAACACCGGGATTCACTACCTATCCTATCTAGATTAATTCACATGTTCCAATCAATTTAATCCATATCTCTACAGCCAGGATATGTCGGGAATTACTACGTACTAAACAATTAATTCAAATCCTACTGTCGTAGCTCAATGAATTAACTATATAGCCTGAAGATCGATATCCTATTTAAGACCGCATAGCACCTTATTTAATCCACTGTCGCTTCGATAAGTTACTATGTCACATGAAATAGGCTCGGTTAATAGGATTTCACTGTCGCTAATAACCTAATTAACTACAAATCGTTGTATTGGTGGCCAGTCAACACAAAGCATTAAGAAATTTCATGCAATAGAGATTGGAAGAAAAGAATCATGAATCAATCCATCAAATCAAGAAATAGCTACATCCTATGGTGTTTCTCCCAGAAATTGGGGTTTAGTTCATGACGAAATTAAGATAAATTGATAGGGTTTTGTTCATCATGTTCTAAATCAACAGTACACAACTAGTTCAGTTTAGAAAATCAAACCAACTAATCGCTCTCGTTGAACTCAGCTCTAGCCTTGAAAAAACTCAATCGCCGATGAAAATCGACTGATTGCCTGCTGCCCTGCTGCGCCGCTTCCTTTCTTTCTCTTTTCCAAGAATTCTGCCCTTCCTTTCTTTCTTCAGCTCCGCGCGCCTTCCTTTCTTTTTATTTTTTCCAAGAATTCTCGCTGCCTTTCTCCCCCCCAAGAGATTCCGTCCAAAAACAACTCCTTGCAATTTTTCGTTTTTCTCCCTTTCTCCTTTTTGGGCCAATTAAATCCCCCGGTCCAATCTATTTCCTGGCCCATAATTCCGTGTCCCTCAGCAATTAATTGCCTCCTGTCCCGGTCCAAGGAAAATCTCAGCCCACAAAAGTCCAGTCCCGGTTCAACTCCTCAGTAAGTTCTAGTTCAATGTACATCCAGTCCACTTGAATTATTCTATCCACCAATGCAAATTTCTCGTTTCATTTACCTGAAATATATAAAACATTTGGCACTTGATGGTAATGGTTTTATAACCATTCCAGGCTTAGTTGGACCTCAAACAAGTATTATAAGTCTCAAACATATCATGAAATAATTACATTAAGCACACAAAATCAATATGTTTTCGACAATTATCAGAGAACAAAACAAGAACAAAAGTAGAGAGAAATACAAGAGAAAATGAGAGAAGTGCTCTTACTCTTATTCATGTGTCTTAGTACATTTGTGTGCTCTATTTATAAGCACAAATACATAACTCCAACAACTTTAACATTTATTACCATAAGTCGGAGTAATATATAGAAATAAAATATAAGGAGAGGAGTTACATAGAACTTGTAACATACTATGGAGCATCTAATGTGGTCATCAATAATAATAATAATAATAATAATAATATTATTATTATTATTATTATAACAAAAATATATATTATGCGCTTCACATAGTTTTAGTTTCACCTAGTTTTAGTTTTTCCACGTAACACATCTCCTTTCTACCATGTTTTCAGGAGAGGTACAAAAGTAACCCATCCCATCCCGGCACAGTTATTGTTGGGGATATAGCTCGGATCCGGTCGCGCGATCAAGACGGCCGAGCAAACTTCCCGCAAGCAAAGACATGACCGCGAATGATTGAAGCATCAGGCGGCGCCGTTTTGATCCTGCCCAAGCCGACGTCGTTTCAATCTACCAAAACCAGTGCCGTTTTGGTCCTGCTCAAGCCGGTGTCGTTTCGGTCAGTCCAAACTAAGGAAAGAGAACCGAGAAAACGGTGCCGCAGCCTACGAAGGAAGGGTCACGTCCTAGGTCAGGTCTTAGGAATGATTATGACCTAAAGCATGGCCTAAGTTTCTGACACACGTAATGGTCTTGTCGCATTAAATATCCACTATTGTAATGCACTATAAAACGGGCATTTACTACGGTAGGTAGGGGATCGGACTTCTGACTCTCTCACTAATACACATCCACTTCTCTCACTAGAAACTTATTTCTCTTGTTCTCTCATTCCCAAAGCTTCCAACCATTGGCAGACTGGATATTCACCTTGCTTGCTCTTCACTCCCTTCTTTCCCGAGTCTCACTCCTACTCACAGTTAGTCTTAAACAATTGGCGCCCACCGTGGGGCCGAGTTGAGAAGCGGTGGAAAACCAACTAATGGCGGAGCATAACCCCAAATCACCCGACGAAACAACACCCATCAAGGCTATGACGACCCAAGAGTGCGCGCGGAAACCAATAACCTCAACGCGGTGCTCATTGAAGAAGAAGAGCCCGAGCTGACGCCAAGGAGATGAGGCAACAAATGGCTAAGCAAAACGAAGTCTTAGCCGATATGCAGAAAAAGATGAACCAAGTCATAGCGCTCATGATGAGCAAAAAAGCCACGCAGCCAATTCACGCGCCATTACCAGCGCCCGACGAAGCACCAGAGCCCGTCCAACTGCCACAGCAAATGTCGGTCGCATTGCCCGCGGACGAGCCACTACAAGCGGAGCCGCGCCCCAGAGCGGACCTCGGTTTCCTAGAGCAACACTTGTCTCCGCAATACCGCCCTCACCCACTGAAAAGAATCCTCCACCAACCGTTAAGCGCGGACATAATGGCGGAACACCTAAGCGGAATGCCGCCCGCCCTCCCCACGTATAACGGGACGACTGACCCAAAGGACCATGTCAGCACATTCTGCCTCAGGATGCAACTCCAAACCAATTCCAAAGCGGCACTATGCAGAACCTTTCCGTCGACGTTCTCCGGCATATGTCTCGACTGGTACAACAGACTCCCCAACGGAATCATCCGCTCCTTCGAGGAGTTCATACTCCTGTTCAACACCAAGTTCGCGTCACAAAAAAGGAGACCCCTACACCTCAAGGCCTTGATTGACATCAGACAAAAGGATGGAGAAAGTCTGCGCACGTTCTATGCCAGATGGTCCAGGGTAGCAATGGCCGTGCGGGACCTCACCCCTGAAACCACCGCCCATCACCTCATGGACGCCACAACCAACATGGAACTCAAGCGCGCTATAGCAAAAAGACCAGCCACGCTGTCAACGGAGCTTGAGGCCAAGATGAGAAGGCCATCACGCTGGAAGAAACTTTGAGCGCGGGTTCCGTCAGGCACTTCGAACCTTCCAAGCCGCCGAGAGAAGATCAGGGGTGGAAACAACTTCCGGTGTCGCGGGAACAGTTACTACAGTCGCACAGCGGGCCCAGACGATAGCCCGCTCAGCCGGAACAAGCCCTCCGGAGATGCTCCCCAGACAGACGCCCACAAACACAATGCCCGCTTACACACCGCTCAACGATTCCGTAAAAAATGTGTTCCATGTCCTCCGCGAGAAGGGATACAAGATCAATTGGCCCGCGCCTGTAAAAGCTGCGCCGTACATGCGCCACCCAAGTAAGCATTGCGAATTTCACAGGGAAACGGTCACTTGACCGAAGACTGCATGGAGCTATGGTATGAAATAGAGGGTCTCATCCGAAGAGGACTCCTATCATAGTTCATCCAAGGAGCGGAAGGGCAGAAAGAACAGCGCGGGAATCCACCGCCTCCCCCACAACCAGATTATGATGAGGCAACTGGCGCATACCTAGTGCGAAAAGAAATAGGGGTGGTGACGGTTGAAGGAAGCCGTCCAACCAAGAAGACGAAACGCAAGCGCGCCATGGAATGCGCGGCGTCGGAGGTGCGACCGTAGTGCCCTTTAAGTTTCGACGACGCGGAATTCCCACAAGGAATCCCATCAGAAGACCCGCTCGCCATCACCGCGCTAGTAGCCGCCTGCAAAATTCATCGCCTGCTGATCGACGGGGTTAGCGCTGCAGATATCCTTTTCAAGAGAACCCTCGACCAAATGGACATCGATCCACGCCTAATCAGGCGAGCGGAGGGGAACTTGGTCGGATTATCAGGAACGAGGGTCGCGGTGATTGGCGTGGTCACCCTCCTCGTCGTAATCAGAGATCAGGAGCCGCGGGTCTCCAAGCAGGTCGAGTTCACCATTGTCGATTGCAACTCTCCTCACAACGGCATCTTGGGACGACCATTCCTCGCCAAATTCATGGCACTCCCATCAACGTGCCACCAAAAGCTCAAATCCCCCACCAAGGCAGGGACCGGAGAAGCTCGTGGGACACCATGGGGAACCCCAAGAATGGAAGGAGAGCTCTGCCAGACAAACATCGTTGACACGCGCGCAGAAGATCCGCGCCCAGAATCGATGGATTCCGACTTTGAAGTTGCACTTGACCCAGCCGAACCCAAGAAGAAAATCCGCGTTTCAACCCATGTCCGCGGTGACATGGTTGAACCGCTAATTGCGCTGTTGAAAGAGTATAGAGAGTTGTTCGCCTGGTGCACGGAGGACATGCCGGGAGTACCAAGACAAGTAGCTCAACATTCCCTCGCGGTCCCCGCCAATGCAGAACCAAGACAACAAGCGCGGAGAAGCTTCACAGGCGACAAGTTGAAAGCCATAGAGGAAGAGGTCACGCGGTTACTGGCGGCAGGGCTAATCCGACCGGTGAAATATCCAAAGTGGTTGGCGAACGTGGTTTTGGTAAAGAAATCTTCGGGGGCCTGGCGCATGTGCGTCGACTATACAACGATAAACAAGGTATGCCCGGGGGACCCTTACCCCCTGCCGCGGATTGACCAGCTGATCGACGCCACAGTGGATCATGACGCCATTCGGAAATTTTTGCTTCGTTGGGATGCCGTTCGGCTTGAAGAACGCTGGCGCAACTTACCGACGAATGATCGACTCAGTGTTCTCGCGACAGATTGGGCGGAACGTTGAAGCGTACGTAGACGAACTCATCGTCAAAACCAAGGCGGGAAACTCACACATGGAAGACTTGCGCGAGACTTTTGAGGCGTTGCACGAACACAACCTCCGCTTGAACCCTCTAAAGTGCGTGTTCGTAGCAGAAGCAGGGAAATTTCTGGGGTTCATGATCACTAAGCGCGGAATCGAGGTTGACCCGAAACAGATAACTGCAGTTCAACAGCTGCGGGCGTCGAGGAGCGCGTTGGAGATACAATCATTAAACGGCAAGATAGCGGCACTGGAAAGGTTCATACCAAGGTCAGCTGATAAATGCGCTCCCTTCTTCAAAACGCTCAAGAACGGCGCGCGATTTGCGTGGACCCAAGATTGTGAAGCGGCTTTCCAGGAACTCAAGTTATACCTTGTATCTCTCCCTGTACTATCCGCTCCCAAACTTAATGAAAAACTCTTTCTGTATCTAGCCGTGTCAACAAGAGCCGTGAGCGCAGTACTAGTGTCTAGGAGAGATGGCCAGACTGAGAGACCCGTGTATTACACGTCGCGAACTTTAGTGAGCGCGGAAACGAGATACTCCCCAATCGAGAAAGTCGCCCTTGCACTGGTAAGCGCGTCACAAAAGCTACGCCCCTACTTCCAAGCACATCAAATCACCGTCCTGACCAACCTCCCGCTAAAGAAGATCCTGTCCTCGATGGAAGTGTCCGGGCGAATGGTCAAATGGGCGGTCGAGCTGTCCGAGTATGATATCCTGTACGCCCCAAGGCCAGCAATAAATGCTCAGATCCTAACAAATTTCATCGCGGAAGGGGTCACTCTCGCTCCACACTGGAAGGGGTATGGGAGGTTTATGTGGATGGCGCGGCAAGCAAACATGGAGCCGGAGTGGGGGTGGTCGTGCGCGCTCCGACAGGCGTTATCCACGAGATAGCAATCCGGTTCAGAACGCTGAAGACAAACAACGCGGCTGAATACGAAGCCATCCTGGCAGGAATGACAGCCGCCAACGACTTGGGCGCAAGAATGATAAGGATACTCTCCGATTCCTCGCTGGCAGCCAATCAACTGACCGGAACCTTCGACGCAAAGGAAGACTCGCTGGCGCATTACATGGAGCGCGTCAAGCTAAGGGCAAGCACCTTCGAGGCGGTGACCTACGTGCAAATACCAAGGGAAGAAAACATGCACGCGGATGCACTATCCAAGCTAGCGACCGCCACCGACTTCGAATCGACTCGCCTGGTAACGGTCCAAAAGGAGGAGGAGGAAATCCTCCAAGAAGTGATGATTAACACCACTCAACTTATACTAGATGAGGACTGGAGAGCCCCGATCGTGAAATACTTACATGACAACGTGGTACCGGAAGACGCTAAAGAGGCATAGACCCTAAGAAAAAAGGCGGCCCAATGCACGCTCATCGGCGGGAGCTGTACCGGCGTTCATACTCGGGCGCCAACCTAAAATGCATCAGTCAAGAGGAGGCGCACAATGTGGTGTGCGACCTACATGAAGGATTGTGTGAAATGCACGGTGGGTCATGCAACATGGAGCGCAAAATCTTACTGCACGGATATTATTGGCCGCGAGTAAAAAAAGACACGAAGAAATACGTGGACCAATGCCACAAGTGCCAAGTGAACGCGCGCCAACATCATCTCCCTTCAACTGAGCTTCAGGGGAACCTGAGCCCATGGCCCTTCGCGCAATGGGGAGTGGACCTCCTGGGTCCCTTTCCGACGGCAAAAGGGAAGCGCAAATACATAATCGTGGCAGTGGACTACTTCACCAAGTGGATCAAAGCAGAAGCACTCGCCTCGATAACGGTGCAACAGGTAACGCGCTTCCTGAAAAATAACATCTTGGCGCGCTTCGGGGTCCCGAATGCGCTCATCTTCGACCACGGGAAACAGTTCGATTGCACGGAGGTAATAGACTTCTGCGACCAAGTAGGGACAATCGCAAGGTTTGCGTCAGTAGCTTATCCCCAAGCCAATGGTCAAGCGGAATCGGCCAACAAAGCAATCCTGCACGGTTTACACACCTGCCTAGACTAAGCCAAAGGCAATTGGGCCGACGAACTCAACACAGTGTTATGGGCACACCGCACCACGTACAAAGTGGCGACGGGAGAAACGCCTTTCACGCTCACGTACGGCACTGACGCGGTGATTCCCATCAAGACAACAGCCCCAACCTATCGGATCACAATGTACAACGAGGAGACCAACGAAGAGGCGCGCCTGTTGGACTTGGAATTGGCACAGGAGCGACGAGAGTTAGCGTCCATCAAGCTCGCGGCAACAAAGGAACAGGTAGCCAAGTACTATAACGCGAAACTGGTTCCACACAAGCTCAACCTCGGGGACCAAGTACTACGGCGAAACTTCCGCCCTGACCCCAAACACGGGAAACTCGCTTCAACATGGGAGGGCCCGTACCTACTCCGCGAGGTGGTAGGCGCCAACACCTTCAAGCTCAACGAATTGGGGGGCACCAAAATTCCAAGAACATGGAACGCGCAGAACCTCAGGAAGTACTACAGTCCAGCTTAACATGTATTCGGTCACAGGGCACGTTTGCGTGGTTGAATAAAAACAAAGTTCGACAGAAAATGAGTAGCAATAATCATGAATTATTCGCGCCACACAATTGAACAAGAAACGCCGATCGAGAATCGCGCTTACAATTCACAAAATAACAATAATCATGAATTATTTGCGCCCACACAATCTAACAAGAAACGCCGATCAAGAATCGCGCGTACAGTTCACAAAATAGCAATGATCATGAATTATTCGCGCTCACACAATCGAACAAGGAACGATGATGATAACCGCTCATAAAGTTTACAAAATAGCGATGTACACGAATTATTCGCGCACACGCGTATATAGCAGTAACCACGAGTTATTTGCGCCGCCCACTTCGAGAAACAAACCACAAAAACGCATAGAAAGAAGAACTTTTGGATTCCATCAATGGGAGCAATAAACTTATCGCGCACTAAAACTACAAAGATTACAATTAATCCAGCAGCGCGTTGTCCGCGGCGGCGCCTTCAGTCTCTTTGCCAGCCACCATGACAGGTTCCCCATCCTTCACCGACCCAGATCCCCCATCCTCAACGTGGTCGTCGGTGCGCGCGTCATCTTCGGCACGCGTTTCATCCTCCTCTTCCTCAGACTCATCCTCCGATTCGAAGTCGAAGTCCAGTGGCTTCTTCTCTCGCAGCCACATCTGCACGTGCTGAACCACTTCGCGAGTTCTCCAACGAACCCCGGGGTTCTCAGGTCGCACCTTCTTGCCGACCGCGATGACGGCCTTGGTCATCGCGTCCGCCAAGATCTTCCCGAAGGAGGAGGAAGACTTGTATTGACGCACGGCAGCAACCTGCGCCTCACGAACAGCTTCCGCTTTCTCCCTCTGGTATTCTTTGCGGGCCTGCTTCAGCTTCTCTTTGTGGCCCGATTCTAGCTGCGCCTTTTCTTGCACCCACTCATCAGCCAACCGCTTCTTTTCCTCCTGGAACTCGCCGCGCAGTTCTGCCTAAACCCGCTCCGTCATCGCTTGTACATCCTCCGCCAGCTTACTCTGCAAAATCCCAAGCTCCTCCACGGCCTCATTTGCCTTGCTCGTCGCCACCTCTGCGCGCCCCTCCGCCCCAGCAAGCTTCCCTTCCAGCTGTACAATCATTGCCTTCTCAGCCTTTGCCTTCGCGCGCTCACGAGCACGCTCTTGTTGAGCGCGGAAGGCCGACATCAGACCCTACATCCAATACGCCAAAAGACTTAGCGAAATCCAGTAAAATGGACAAGGCAAAGTGCTAGGAGTTGAACAAACATACCGCGAAGTGAACCTGGGAGAGATCCCACAAGGGATCTGATTTCTCCAGCCGCGGAGGGACGCTGAGTATCGGCCCAAGAGCGCGGATGGCAGCTTGAGCGGCATGGCTATTACATGTCGCGCCGATGTGGATCCACACATCACAATAGTAATTGATGCCGGCCATTTCCGGCAATGTTAGCTGAATGGTCGCCCCGGATGAACCGCCAGTCGAGGGCCCCTCCGGACGCGGAGGCTTACTCACTATCGGCGCCTGCCGCACTGGCGGCAGAGGTTGCTCAGTCACTCGCGCCGCCTTCTCCGGCCTGTCCGCAGCTAAGGCCTGCTCAGCTTCCTTCCTCTTTGCGCCACTTGCTCGCGCACCGTCTCTCTCCTTCTCCTTCTCCTTCTTGTTCTTCTCACCGCACGGGGCCCGCAGGGCCTTCGACGACGTCATGCTCGACAGTGATGAGAAATCAACCCCTGCGCCAATAAGTCGTAAGACGACCGTTAATATGATAGAATGCAAGAAGAAAGGAAATAAAACTAACCATCAGCAAAGAGCTCCTCCAGGCAAGCCGCGCGGACTCCGCTAGAGTAAAGATTTATCCTATGAGGCATGCACGCCTCATATTCCTCATCGAGCCTGTCATATTTGCCCAACGCGGACTCATAGCCGCGCAAACTCCCCTTTTTCCAAATAGTGGGCTCCTCCACATATTCCTCGGCCCATTCTCCCGGGACCGGCTTCACGAAGAAGAAGCGGGTGAACCAATTCTTCTCCAACTTCGGGGAGCTATAAACGAAACCGTCAGGCCGCTTGTCACGCCGCCTAATGGAAAGACAATCACTCGTCTCTGTGGGCCCCTTTATTTTATAAATCTTCCGGAAAAAACCATAGGTGGGTTGAATACCCAACCTCTTACAGACCAACCGGAGACAAGACGCGTGCATAATCACAGAAGGAGATATGCGCGCAATAGAACAACCCAGGTGCCTGTAGAGGGAGCGCAACAATGGGTCAACAGGGAACTTGAAACCCATCCTCCAGTACTCGGAGTACACGCCAAACCACCCTGGGGGGCAGTTCCCGATTCGGCTACGCGTGGATGGAACGGCGTACTGCCAATTTGAGGGCAACCCCAACCCGCGCACCAGTTCTGAAACCTCCCGCCGCCCATACACCGACACATGGTACGGCCCGCGTACCAAATTGTCACTCGGAACTCTCCCCATATAAAAAATTTCCTCCCATTCCAAGATTGTATACGCGGCCCCCACTCCGCGCATGCCGAGACGACTCATCGCCTCAGTCACATGAGACACACAGAGCGGCTCGGATGAAGTCTCCGACATCCCGGCGGCGTCAAGCGGAGCAGCACCGGACCCGCTAGCGCGATCACGACGGATTATCAACACCCCCCGCGACTGCGGCGTGCTAGTCTCACCGCCCTCACAATTCACCAAATCCCGTCCAGAATCAACATCGTACAAAGGCGTCGCCGCCATCATTGTCGGACTCGACCAGATCCAGAGACGGATCGGAAGAAACATGAGAGAAAGAAGAAAGATTACCTTCTTCGTCTGGTACGACCAAGATCTCGTTGTTCACATCGGCGTTGGCCATTGTGTCTCTAAGAAAAAATCATGAACGATTTAGAGATACAAGGTCGTCGGAGAAGAAGAAGAATCTCGTCGGTAGAGAGAAACAATGGAAGAGAGAAAGTAGAAGTAGTGGAGGAGAATGACTCTTCTCCGATAAAAAAGAGGTATTTATAACCCACAGAGGGGTAATCGAAGGGTTAAAGGTGCATCGAGAATCGGAAACGTCAGGAAACGTCAGGAATTTTTTAAATTCAAAAAGTAACCGCCCAAATGAGTGAATGACGGAGCGCCACGTTAGCACCTATAGACACTAGGGCTAGGTGCTAATAACTAGGGGCTAGGCGGTGATGTCACAGGGTACGCACACCGCCTGGGAGGCATGGTACACCCGCGGAAAACAAAAAAAAAAGAGAGAAGAGAAGAAGAAACCCAACAAAAAGATACACTCGCGAAACCCAAAAAATGTTCACGCAGGGCGCATGCGCGTAACCCAAAGGGCACACACAACACATAAAAGCGACGCCGCGCATGACGAACTGGAGCACAAGAAGGCGGAGACAACGAAGTGACTAAGCGCGCATGGCTTACTCGCGGAGAAGTGTGAAGCGCGAGGAACCGAGCTTGCCGCGGAGCCTAACAGGCGGCATTCACAGAATACCCCCTGATGGGGGGCAATTGTTGGGGATATAACTCGGATCCAGTTGCTCGAGCAAGACGGCCGAGAATGATGACCGCGAATGATTGAAGCATCAGGCGGCGCCGTTTTGATCCTGCCCAAGCCGACGTCGTTTCACTCTACCAAAACTAGCTCTGTTTTGGTTCTGCCCAAGCCGGTGTCGTTTCGGTCAGTCCGAACTAAGGAAAGAGAATCGAGAAAACGGTGCCGCAGCCTACGAAGGAAGGGTCACGTCCTAGGTCAGGTCCTAGGAATGATTATGACCTAAAGCATGGCCTAAAGCATGGCCTAGGTTTCTCACACACGTAATGGTCTTGTCGCATTAAATATCCACTACTGTAATGCACTATAAAAGAGACATTTACTACGGTAGGTAGGGGATCGGACTTTTGACTCTCTCACTAATACACATCCACTTCTCTCACTAGAAAACTTCTTTCTCTTGTTCTCTCATTCTCAAAGCTTCCAACCATTGGCAGACTGGATATTCACCTTGCTTGCTCTTCTCTCCCTTCTTTCCCGAGTCTCACTCCTACTCTCAGTTAGGCTCAAACAGTTATGTTCTCTATGCACAATTTAAAACAAAATTAACAACACATATCAATGTCATTGCGCAATTGAAAATAAAAAAAACTTTGTAAATACTCTTAGTAAACCTAATTATTGATATCAGTAATTTTCAGTTTGTTTTGCACCAACTCATGACCCCTCCTACAAACAACATTTCCTCTTCCGACATCACACGTCACAAGCCAATCAAAATCCAGCAAACACCGACTTTCTACTAATACTTGGTATAAAATAAACGTCTTATCAAATTCACATGACCACCCACCAACCAGCCGAAGGGCCGGTCACAATACTAGTTCCATAATAGAAGCTGAGTATATTGCGCAACACGAGCATGTAAAAAGATGTTGTGGATGAAGAAGTTCTAAGGAAGTTGGCTTAATTATCAACATTGTTCCCGTCCATCCATAGTAATTTTAAATTCTGGAGGCTCTGCTACATGTTACAACTTTCCTGAAAAATATTTACGGTGTGGTTTTTATTAGTACAATATACTGTAATTTTCTTTTGTATATTTTCCTGGAAAATACCGTACATATGCTAAAAATTGGCTGGCAAATCACATACGGCCAGCTTACCAGAGTACAGATTAGTAAATTGGGCAAAGGGGCGATGGAAGCATAATGATAATACCTCCGTCCAGATATGGTAGGAATCTGTTCTCTCCTATGGAGGTAGAACATCGAGATCGAGGTTAAATTGGACGAAAATAGAATTTCGAGGATACTTTAATTTCATTTGTATCTTTTCGTTTTGTTTTTGGAACATTAGCGGCGCCAACGCTGAAATAAAAGAGAGACAGGGGAGCGAACAGCGAACAGAGCAGCAACAAAGAATAAAAAAAAATGGGGGAGCTTTTCCGGGAAACGGAAATCCCAAACCAAAAGCGCTCTCCAAACTCGCCGCCGTTCCCCTCCGTGCTGTCTCCGAACCCAGCATTGTTTCCCCCTTCTCTAACCACCTTCACTTCCGCCATAGAATCCCAAAAGCCGTATTTGGAGTCTCTACTTCACAAAACAGGGGCGATTTTATTCAGGGGATTCCCTCTCGATAATGCTTCCCATTTCAACAGCGTGGTGGAATCCTTCGGATTCGCCGATCAGCCTTACAACGGTGGAGCAGCTCCCCGGACCCACGTCGTCGGCCACGTCTATACCGCCAATGAGTCGCTGCCCCATGAAAACATCTCCTTCCACCACGAATTGGCTTACGTCAGAAAAAAGCCACTCCAGTACTTATAATTAGCTTAATTCAGTTAGTTTACGTCAAAATTCGCAAGACTTTATAACGTATTCTTAAATTATTTCAGTCGCCGGAGTTCCCGACAAAGTTGTTCTTCTTCTGCGAAGTGGAGCCGGTAAGCGGCGGCGAGACGCCAATCGTGTTGAGCCACGTGGTGTACGATAGGATGAAAGAGAAGCACCCGGAGTTCGTCGAGCGGCTGGAAGAGGAAGGATTGGTTTACAACAGAGTGATGGGGGAAGAAGACGATCCTTCTTCCGCCATTGGTCGCGGCTGGAAATCAACGTTTGGCACCGTTGACAAAATGGTCGCCGGCCAGAGGTATTTTTCCTCTGTTTTTCCTATGCTCCAAGTCCATGTGATCTATTTGGAACTTACTTCGATGTACAAGTACTATGGGCGGCACATGAATACGACTACCAACCTACCCTGTAGATCCAAAACATAATAGAATATTGAATTGCATTAGAATAAAATATTAGATACCGTAAACAAAAAATATATAATAAGTATAGTGTCCCTTATAATGCCAATTGTGCAAGGTCTTTTAATTAGCAAATTTATCTATAATATAATCTTTATCCATACCATAGCATACTCTGTCTTAAAGAAAATAGTTAAGAAATCAATGAGAAATTCATTTCTCATTTTGTTGGGTAAATAAGTTTTCACATATTTTATTACTGAAATGTTCTCTTCATTGTAGCCGTTGAAACGGACAAGGTCCACTACAAGAAAAATTGGCTATAAAGGCAAAGTTTATTTGCATCTAAAACTCATTTATTTGTTTCTGTATACCTTTTGAAACAAATAGATTATTTGCATCGGACGCCTCTATCTCTAATTTCCTTTAGAAACAAATATGGATGCAAATAATATATGCTTCTAGTTAAGGAATTTGAGTCAAATTTTTTTTATTGTAATTCCACTTTACATAAAACGTCTTTTCTCTTCTTTTTGGTTTTAGAGACAAATGTTTTTGTTTCTATTACTAGATTCGGAAACAATTATATTTTTTATAAATATCTTACGCAAACATAAATATGTGTTTCAGAAACAAATAATTTTGCTTCTATATGTAATTTCATAATTTTGATCCAATTTTAGTTTTACCTTCAAATTCAATGTGGCAATTTTCTTTCTTTCGTGGCAAATACAAAACGTCCAAACCATTCAACTTTATAAAGATAAATAACAATATAAAATTTTAGTAATAGCTTTCTTATATATTTATTATTAAAATACATGAATACATTGTCCCTAAAAACATAAATACATCCGAGTTCATAAAAATACATAGCTTCTATTGCATGTACTAAACTAATTCTCCACCACTGATGGGAGACGACCAGATCTCCACCAAGCCATTGTTTTCCTCCTTTTTCTTTCTGTGACAAAATCATCAAACCACAAAAAAAACTTAATTAAAACCCATAAATCAAGAGAGGCGCTACAAACCCAGAAAGCCTAAAAACTTAACGAAAAAAAATCTCCGGTGGATGGTTAGCTCGCCGTCAGAGAACTTTAGAATTTCCGGTGACCCATCTTTTCCCTCGTAAGAAACCAGAATACACAAAAAAAAAGTAAAAACAATAATAATTAAAATCAAAGGTAAAGAAAATAAAATGGGAAGAAAAGAACCTGCACATTAGTTTTCAAATCTAGAACAGAGTTCGCGGTACATGGATCTTTAAACATCCAAAGTTGGGTAGATCTGGCGTTGCTTATGGCTTATGTCGATATAATGATGGTTGTGGGTAGATCTCGAAAGACAAGCGCTAGGGAACGATTGAAGAAGTTGCTAATTTGGATACGAGATGAAAAATAAATTGGCTTAGTGGTGAAGGGGTTGAAGATCAAATACTTATAACTTGAAAGAAGAGAAGGATAGAAAGTGGAGGAAGAAGGAAGAAAAGAAGAATGAGAGTGGACGGTTTCTTCTGTAGAGAAGGAACAAAAAGGTTTGGAGGAGAAGATGAATAGTCGGCTGAGAAGGGGTAAAATGAATTAGGGTTAAGGTTAATATTGTTTATATACCATTAATTATAATTGCAATTACAATTTATCACTCTATATTTCCGCGTTGATAAAATTCCATATTTGCTTCTTTCTCTTTAATTGCACGAATAAGTAAATAATCACTAAATAGTTTTCTTGGAAAAAGTGACTCAAATATGGTTGTATTAGTCTATAAAGACAATTAAATTTGCTTCTATATGATATAACACAAGTAACAATTACATTTGTCTTTAAAGACTATTATATTTGTCTCTATATAATCAAATGTTTTGGAGACAATTAGAACTGTCTCCGTACACGCTTTGTTGAAATGATTAGCATGTTTTATAGTAGCAAATATGGTCATTGTCTCTAAAACTATTAATTTATTTTTATCTTTATTAAAAATTAAAAATATACAGGATACAGAGAAAAATAACATAACATATAGAAACAAATAATATATATGCATCCAAAGATTAGATATGGAGACTAATGCAATAATTGTTTCTAATTATTTGCCTCTAAAAGCTAGTTTTCTTGTAGCATCGTCCACACTAGACGAATCAACCGAGAAGTCAATTTGTATTGTTTATCCATCCATGTTTCCGCCAGCTACTCTAGTACTTTTGCAAGAGAACAAACTTCAAATTTCTGACTATGAACCACATGAGCAGCATAATATCCTAGCTTATTTTTCAAAGAATGCAAGTTTTTAAATATTTTGTTCTTTGAAATTTGAAAGACCGGAAAGAACTATTAGGTTCTAGTGCACCACGCAACTGACTAAAAAAAAACAGCGCCCGACATACTGACATAAGAATCTATTTCAGGTATGTTCTTCTCCTCGTTCTTGTTTTGTTTTGGGGGGGATTGGAGACATTTTTTAGTTTTGACAGTAAAGGGTGAGCTTTAGTATAGAGATTTTTTTATTTTAATAAAACTTCATACTTTTAGCCTTTTATGCTTTAGACCTTTTCAGGGTTTCTTTTTACAAATGAAAATCATTGGTGCTAGAATTTTTGGGCTAAATTTAAAGTAGTAGTTTGGATATGTTCATCTGGATTATTTTCTTATTACACAAAATCCTATTATCAAATAATATTGGACCGAATTTTAAATAGCATTGAGTCGAACACCTAAATTTGAGAAATTCAAAACTACTATTATAGATTTGGACATAGATGTGGGCTGGGTCGTGGCTCAGGGTGGCCCACCCCTAGATCTGCCACTACAACCTACTTGTCCAAGAGAATATCTATTGAATAACCTTGTTCTACATAATCTTGCATAACCGTATAATACCATTTATAAGGCTACTAAAATTTCTCCAAGAACTTTAACGGACTATATCTCTTTCGTCTTAAGTAAAAATTAAAAATATTTGTGAAAAAAAATTATTAGTTGTTCTATTCAAAATGGCATCCAGTTTGATATACTTTGGAACAAAAGGAATTAAGACTTTTATTAACAGTCCATACCATGTGCTACTACTTGGTATGTACATAAAATTATATTTCGTGGTATGAAAGTGTATCAAGATGATATAAAAATATCATAGTTCGTAGTTATATACATGGTAGTAGGAATATATTAACTATCATTAGTCACATTTCATCATTGTCTACCAATAGATAACCTTATACCAGGGTGGTATAATTGGCTTTGAGAAAATTTTCCCTGAAATTTATAAATCTAATAGATCACGATAAACTTATTTTCTTAAGGGCAAAATGTTTCAAAATGTGAGTTAAAAACAAAGGTGGTACCAAGTTGGTAACGAGTAATATGAATTTTTTTCTCAAAATATATTGAAATTGGTTCTCATTTGTAGATCAAAACGAACATGTTCCATCTATAAAAAAAATTTAATTAAAGTTATAATGAAAAAGGAAAGATTCAATTAGAAACCTAGTAAAAATAAAGAAAGTCATTTATTTTCAACCATTAGATCCGGCTCCACTTGAAATCAAGGACTTAGATCTAGGTATGCAAAAATCCTAAGACTTCTTGTCCCTACTGCTCAAATCGCTATCTCCAATATTTCTTATGGGTCGTTTGGATTGAGTATTTGATAAACTTGTTGTTTGGGGCCAATTACCACACAAATACCACATAATATAAAACTTGTTATTTGGTATGTGATATTTGGTCTCAAACTTGTTATTTGGGAAATACCTGCCCCCTCCCAAGTATTTAGCAAACAACACTTTTTGTGTTATTTGGTCTCAAACCTGTTATTTGGCAAAACACTACATCCAAATAACACATCCCACTTTTTGTCAGCCAAACATGTTATTTGGGGTTAAATAACAGATTTTGGGGTCGTTTGGATTGAGTATTTGACAAACTTGTTGTTTGGGGTCAATTACCACACAAATACCACATAATATAAAACCTGTTATTTGGTATGTGATATTTGGTCTCAAACTTGTTATTTGGCAAATACCTGCCCCCTCCCAAGTATTTGGCAACAACACTTTTTGTGTTATTTGGTCTCAAACCTGTTATTTGGCAAAACACTTACATCCAAATAACGCATCTCACTTTTTGTCAGCCAAACATGTTATTTGGGGTCAAATAACACAAAATCTGTTATTTGACCCCAAATAACACCCCCAAATACTCAATCCAAACAACCCCTTATATTCTTTTTCCTCTCTTGCCTATTTTCGTTGAATTCTCTTTTGCCTTTTTTCTAATCATATATTAGTTTAATTTCAATTACTCATGTATGTCTTGTTCCTTTTATTTAAAAAGTGTTACCCTCTTTATTCTCCTAATACATCTTGTTCTAATTAATCTGATATGACACGTATCTGGTATTGATTCAACTACCGACCACCAGCCCACCGCTATCATGGCTAAGGCTAGAAGGGCTCTTAATTTATATATATAGGTCAGACTGGCGTACGTCAGACGTATACTATATGTCAAGTCCTACTAGTGAGATATCTCTATCTAGACCATAAATTAAATCGAGTTTGGCGTATCATACTATACTCTAACCTCTAATGTATAAATCCCAGACACCGATTTTCTAAATCCCAACCTGAAATTTGATTTAATGAAAAACAAAAATTGAACGTTGAGATTGACCGGAACTCATCATAGTACATCTAACGGTTAGATCACCTACTGTAAACTATACGTCTGACGGTTATATATATTTTTGTATTACGGCTAGGGCTGCAAAACTAGGAATGAAGCTAGAGTGGATCAAAGATGGATCGTCAGCGAAAATAATAATGGGTCCAATCCCAGCAATCAAATACGACAAGCCGAGAGATCGAAAAGTTTGGTTTAATGGGATGGTCGCGGCTTATACGATTAGTAGAGACGACAATGGACAATCTGACGAATTGACAAAGGCCGTCGCGTTTGGGAATGGGGACCCTCTTCCTTCCGACATCGTTTATGATTGTTTGCAAATCATGGAAGAGGAAAGCGTTGCAATTCCCTGGCAAAAGGGAGACGTATTGTTGATAGATAATTGTGTTGTACTTCATGCTCGAAAGATCTTCACTCCTCCTCGTCGAGTTTTGGCTGCACTCTGCAAGTAGAGATGTTAGATATATAATATAGCTACTTTAACTTGCACATTCCTTTGTTTTGTAATAACTTTCCATGCTCTAAATTTGAATATGTTCTTCTTTACCTTTTGCTCACATTAATCTTTTCCATCAACTTGTCGTGGTTTGATTGCAATATAATCTCGATTTTCTTAAATTTTCTACTTACGAATCTGATCTCCGCCTCGCATAAGAATTTTCTGGTCTTGATCTTGATATAGATCTTCTTCTTTTTTACGAGAAACCAACTATTCGTGAATTTTAGCTTCTCCTTAATATTCATTAGAGGAACTTTTTCTATCAAAACACCCTACTGAGTGTTGGTGGATAATATAGTTTTTTGTCCTTGGCCATGAATTATTGATGGACTGTTTGTTACCCACAGTTTTGCTAGTAACTCACAAGCGAGAGAAAAACGTTGGTGTTCATAAACCTTTGATATATTAATTGGAGACAGAACTAATGTCAAACTTACAAATTTATAGGCTACAAAAGCCTAATACGAAACCTAATTCTATCCGAATACCCACTCTTATTCGGCTACCCCTATCCCAAACGCACAAGGAAAATCATAACGAAAAGGAAAACCAGCCAAGCCCAAACCAAAAATAACCTCATCAATCCTCCCCCATTGAAATCAACATTGTCCCTAAGGTTGACCCTCGAAATCCTCCTCAAACAAGCACATCACCTTAGCTTTACTACATTTGTGTGCAATGGTAAATCGCTTGTCGCAGTTGAAGCATAGGAGTTGAGCTCTTCGCAGTTGCTGCTCCTCCCAGCTAAAGCGCTTCCCTCATGGCACCCCACGTGGTGGGGGCCCATTTCCTCTTTGAAGAGTCAAGCTTGCAGTACTCGACACAGAAGCTCCACCTCAAGTCCCCGTTGCTCCTCATGTAGATGGCACCGATCGTCCCAGCATATACCTTTATACTTAAGGTGTCGTTTGCTTCATGGATTTAGAAATGAGGGTTTTGTGATTTAAAAATTCAAATATTAATCAAGGATTTGAGGCATTATGGATTTGAAACAATTCTTTGTTTGTTGAGATGTTTTGATCATGAATTTAAGGGTTTGAGATTTAGAACTTAAAGTCCAAAATTCCCTTACTATCATTTTCTGTTTGTTTGTCATATTTATGATATGTACATAAATAATGACAATATATACTAAAAGCACAATGTTGTTACAAGGACAACAATAGTAAACAAGAAAATTCGTTTAACTTCTATGTAAATATATTAGTTACCAATTCCTCATCTTCCACTTCAAAAATAACATATAACAACACATATTAGAATCTTCTTTCACGTTCCATGAAAAGGTCAAAGTAAACTACACACAAGAAAGGGCATCGAAAATTTAACTTATGTTTTTACATTAATTGAATATTTATATTATTGTTTTGTTGTTGATTAATTGATTATTTATATTGTGCAATAGCTAAATGTGAGGGTAATCTTGGAATATTAAAATTTCATGAGGGTATATGAGTAAAATCTCATCATGGATTTGTGGCATATGTTCCAAATCCCCCATCAATATTAAGGCTCTACAAGTCTGTGGGCAGGGGCGGACCCAGTGGGTTTTAGGGGTGTCCCGGGACACCCTTAAATTTTAGGAAAACGATTATCCAACACCCAGTGGTAATTTACGTATGGACAAAAAAAATATAATTGATAGTGAGCGACACCCCTTAAATTTGAAAAAATGATTATCCTATTCCTACTGTCATTTGTGTATAGGAATATAAGTGGTAGGTTGGATAATTGAAATCTAGAACACTATTATTATTAATAAACTTAATTTTCGTTGAGCTACAACTCATTTGCTATTCAATTTTGAACAATGTGTAATATTAAAATGGCATTCCCTATCTCTTATTATTTTAAAAATCTAACAATTAAAATAATTTCAAACTATCCTTAATTTGTATTGATTTTATGATTGTACGACAAGTGTTGAAAGAGTCTTTCGGCTTTAGGTTACATCAAGAACAAGTTTACAAATCGAATATGCGATAAGTTCGTGAATGATTGTCGACTAGGATATATAGAGACAAATTGTTTTAACACTATAGACACCAAGTGTATTCTACAATTATTTCTGAATATTAAAACACATCATGGACACAGATTTGGACCCTTCAAATCTGTGGGTCACGGATTTGTTCCTAAAAAAAAATGCAAACAAACGATGGATTGGATTTAGGTACCAAATCCATCATGCAAATCCACGAATTAAACAACCCTTTATAATATGTCGACAACCTAATTTCAAGAGGTTTCACTATCATAATTCAGTTATAACATTTGATCTTGTTCATGTCCAACAATCAAGTTATAGACGTGTAACTGTAACGGGGACCGATATTAGTTACATCACTTTACTAGAATCAATTGCATTACTTTTTTATAATTAAAAACTCATATTAGTTACATTTTTTGTTTCATCCTCCACCTGCCTCCCTCTGACCACCTTCATCAGATCGTCGTCTTCTCGTTCCTTCCTCCAGCATAACGAACCATATACCCCTACATGAAAATATGTATCACCATACAAAAATCAATATTACTAAACGAAAATTAGTACCATTATAAAAAAACCAGTACCACTACAAGGTACAAAATCAAAACCACTACCACTATGAAACAAAACAAAATTAAAACCAATATCAGTATGCAAAACAAAGTATCAATACATATCCTATAAACGAAATAAATACCATAAAAACCTCAGGTACTTCACAGGTAATAGTCCAAGAGGGAACCTTGTATGTTCTAAAATAAATTGCTTTTCATTTTGGGATATACCAGCACAATACAGCTGACACTTTTCAGGGTTACAACATAGCCCTGAAATTGTGTAGAATTCATCCAGTAATAGCCTTATACCTGGTACACCACTCGCTGACCCATTAGTAAAAACCAACAGATCATATGCAAAGCACATGTGGGATATACCTAATGGTTTACAACGAGGATGATAAGGGGACAGAGGGTCCCCCTGGCCACTATAAACAAGTATCTCCCTGGCCACTATAAACAAGTAAGGAGACAGAGGGGCCCCCTGTATCATACCCTTCAGCATACAATATAACCACACATCCCACCATTCAAAGACACACTAACCATTGGTGAACATACAGAAGCAATCAACAACTGAAAAAAATTCCCTTTTATCCTCATTGCTTGCAGAACAATAAATAGAAACTTTCAACTAACAAAATCATAAGCTAACAGGATGTTATCACGAGAGTAGTCAAAATCCCGATTTAAATCCTAAAATCCTACGGTTTTACGATTTTACTTACCTATTTTGATTCTTATTTCACTATAAAATCTATGGACCTTAAAATCCTACACTATTCACGATTTAAATCCTTAAAATCTTCAAAATCTTATGATTCAAATCTTAGAATCAATTTTACATACTTCCCCCAGAATTTGCAAAATTACACCTCTTTTTCTTCTCCTTCACAACATCATCTAGTTCTCTCACACTAATCACCATTGATTATAATCAATTCACATCAACGTATTAGTCATCATCGATTCACCACCTCTTAACATTAACCTTGATAAATTGGAACATTAACCTTGAAAAATTATCACTGTAAGTGTTATGTGCTTTTGTGTTATTCATGATTTTCCTTACTAATCATTTTTATATGGACCTTAAAATCCTAAGATTTTACGATTCGATCTTACGATTCCGATTTTACCCCCAGTTTTTGATTTTACGTAAAATCCCGATTTTGATTGCTTTGGTTATCACATATAGAGCACCCATTAATAAAAGTAGATAAAGAGGGACCGACAATTTTGGAGAGCACAACAACCAACTTTAGTGCCAAAATCTTTGTGATTCCTTTATAGAGAGTATTACGGCATGAGATTGGGCGAAAATCCTTCATTTGCACAGAAATCTGAACTTTAGAAACAATGTAATAATAGTCGAATTAACTTGTATTGGAATAGGGCCTGATTGAAAGAATTGTTACACTACATTCACTACTTCATTCTTGATCAGATCCCGATGTAGAAGAAAAAACTCACTTGGAAACCCATTAGGTCCAGGTGCCTTTCCTTCCCTAAATTCTTAAACACCTTCTCAATCTCTTCTTTAAGGGTAGGTCTGTTTAAGAATTCAGCATCCTCCTCCCCAAGCTTAAGGTTGAGCAGTTCTTTGAAATAATCCACAGAAAAGTCTTGTACATTAGGATCAGACTCTCCAATTAACTTATGATAGAAGCCAACAGCCACGTTTCCCATTTCTTTTATCTTTGTGACCTCTTTACCATTCTCGTCCAGCAATTTTGTAATTTGTTGCTCATGAGTTCTAACTCTCATAGAATTATGAAAAAGGAGGTATTCATATCTCCCTCTTGTACCCATTGCGGTCTAGATTTCTGCTTGTAATACAGCTCTTCAGCTTTTAGGATACACTTCCCTGCCAAAATAGCATATTTCGCAATAAACTCAAGCCTAGTGTCGTAAGCACATCAGCCTGAATGGATGCAAGTTGATCCTCCATTTCTCTAGCTTGATCTGAGATGTCGACATATACCTCTTTATTCATCTTCTTGAGCTTCAGCTTCACTTCTCTTGGCTTGCCACAGAATACATAGTGAGGAAACCTAATTACAAGGAAACAAAAGGAAGGGAAAGAAAAACAAGGGACCAGGGAAACAGGGGCAAACAGAGAGCCCCCTCGCACCTAGGAAACAGAGGGAAGACATTAAGGACGGAGACAACCATAAACCAAGAGGGTTCATCATTGAGCGGACGGACTTCCTTTCATTCCAACAGCTTCCAGAAAATTCCTTTTAGCTGGGTGACGCTTCACTGCTGTCAAACATCTGTTTTCTTGCATTTTCTAACCATTCTTCAGTTATTTTTCTCTCCACCTTGTTCGCAACTATCAACCACCTTGCAACTTGGCTGCTAATCTTGTACGTAATCACATCCTCTGTTGTAGAAAGAGCATCAAAAATTCTGTTATTCCTCTATTTCCAAACACTCCAGCAAAGACCATGAAGCACAGAGTTTTTACACCATTCGCTCGGGCTGGTTGGTTTGCTGCGCGACCATCCATTAATGACCGAAGTGATGTCTCCTAGTAGTGATCCTGAAGGATTGACAACTTGTAAAAGATTCCATATTCTTGTTGTAAAGCTGCAAGTCAGATATATGTGAATGGCATCTTCTTCGCTTGGGTTCTGGTTCGACCGTAATACGTGAACAGTTGGGTTAACGGTTACGTACGAAGGGCTGCAACCGTGGAAAAAATATTATTATTATTATAAAAATAAAAGAAAGGGAAAAGAGAATAAAAATCCCTAAGCAGCTACCATTCTTGTAACCCCAATAATTAACCGAAAAACAAAAACCCTTCCTCATCTATCCTAGCAGCAGCAGTCGGAAGGAGGATTAAGAAAACAAAAAAAAAATCGCCAGCGCCAAGTCGCAGACACTCAAAAATCGCTTCATCCCACTTTCCCTTCTCCCTCCACTCCACGGCCATCATGGAAGACAGTTAGTCGGAGTTTCCTGGCTCGTAAACCTCTCAACGATCCCTACTTGGTCGGATTCTTCATCGCCGACATACTGGTCTCCATTACTACAATGGCAAAATTTCGATCAGAACGCTATGAGAGTGCTTAACATCAGGTCAATCTAAGTGGGTCACATTGAGAAGAAGGGGATGGGGTACGCCGTTCTTGCGTCCTTGACCGACGTTGGGTGGATTATCATTGAAGGCATCGTCGCCAGTCAGAAGGTTAACTTCAACGAGTTCAAGATTCTCTGTCACATCCACATTTTCGTTAGTCTTGAGAATTTCGAGTTGGTTAGGGCTTCGATTGATAGAGGTGGGTTCAGTTTGTTGTGTGATGGGAATTGTAGTTGTAGCTCTGGGTCGGTGATTGTGAAGGATGCGAAATCTTGGGATATGGAGTTGGATGGAATATTCAAGCTGGTGGGTGGGGTGTTGTAACGGCCGTTGCGACCCTCTCGTCTCTGCTATGCCAGCTGCCTGCTTAACCAAGCAGGAGGCGATTCAGCGGACGATTAGCGAGCAGCAGGAGGCGATTCAGCGGACGATTAGCGAGCAGCAGGAGGCGATTCAGCGGACGATTAAGCAAGCAGTTATTAAGCAAGCAGGAGGCTATCATCAAGCAAACAGGAGGAGACACTCAGGAGACAGGATGGGGAACAAGTGAAGTCAGAAGAGGATGAGGCCGGGACTTTACGCCAAACAGGAGGCGAGGTCAGGTGGTAAGGAGAATGTGATGCGGCAAGATTTGCAGCTACGAGAGCTGCTTGGTTAAGCAAGCTCAAGTTTGTGTCATGGCTATCGTTATATCCTCTATGGATGATTTGGAGCTCCCTCCTACTTTGAGAGCAGCTCGTCTTTTTGTTATTGCCATCTCCGCCTTGACTTGGATGCCAGTAATGATCAAAGCAAGCTGGTCCATTTAATTGCATTTTATTCAAGCAAAGTACAAGTGTACTAGGGATAATATTTTGGAAGAGAGTATGGAAACTTTGGAGCAAAATCAGAGCCAGTTCCGACGGAAGTAAGGTGAGTGTAAAGGGTGTAAATTCTACGCATTACGTATTATCAAAAATTTACCTTACACATTTAAGTATTTTTGTGAAGTGGTTGGTATGTTTGTTTATGCGTATGGTTTATGATACGTTCCTTGTTTGAATTATGACTTGAAGTGAATGTTTATTATTTACTTTAAAATTTCATGAGTATAAGTTATTTTTAAAGCTAAAGAAACAAGTTCTTTTTAAGAAGTAATTCACCTTCAAGAAGGTGAAGTCGTTTTAAGTGTTTTTAGTCACTAGACCCAGTCTGTTGCCTTTTGAGACATTTTGAGATAGAGCATCAGTTATGCTCTTGAGACTTTTAAGATGAGCAGCAGTTATGCTCTTGATAATCGTGGTGAAGAGCCACCATGATAAGTTTAAGATGTTAGGGGGATGAATCGTTACGACTCCCCTAACTAAGTTTAAGTTTAAGGAAAGCCTTGATGGCTTCTCATATGTATGAGTTGCTAACCGGACTAGCTAGTGAGGGATCCCCGTGTCACTCAAGTATTTAAGTCAAGATTTGAACTTTAAGAGAGGAGAGTAACTTCAACTCCCTCAAGTTTAAGAGTTAAGATTTTAAGATTGGAAGTACAAACAACTTCCACTAGTTAAAGTTAAGTGTTTAAGTAAAGTACTCAAGTATTAGAATTATTAAAACGTAAGGGCGTAGACTAAACCCAACTCACTCACCAGGCCTTAGTAAGGGAATGAGCGAGAACCAGATCGGTAGCAACTAGCTAGAGGAGCAGTTAGAGAGCAACGAGTTCGAGAGGAAAAGTTCGAGAGCAACCAGCTAGAGGAGGGCAGTGCAAGCGTCACGGAGGATGCCTAGTTAAGATTTTCAATAGCAGCAACACTAGAGATTATTAGTTATTTACATTTATGTTTATGAGTATAAACTCGAGATCAGATTGAGATTTTAAAGTTTGAGTTTAATTTTCCCACGTGTTAGGGCTTTGCTCTGAGCTACAAGTGTGTGTTTTCAGTATTTTATTTATGAAAATTTTCCCGCTGAAATCTAAGATTTGAGCATTTTATTTATCAAGGGCATTTTAGTAAAATTAGTACCCTGCCGGGTTAGGGTGTTTCAAAATGTACACAATCTGCAAGCTTTGCAAGTGGGTAACTAGCGCCAGCAGAAACTCTTGGAAAAGTCTGTGCAAGCATCTTGTCACTTATCCAATGGTCATGCCAAAGAGATACATCTCCTTCCACTCCAGGTTTTAGTCTCGCGACTTTCCAAAACACACTCTGCAACTTTATAATCTTCCTCCAATGGCTGCAGCCATTGCTTCCACCAATATCATAACTGAATTGCCTTGATGTTTCGTTTTGGAACTTTAGCTGTAAAAGATCCTTCCACCACCCTCCAGCTTCTTTAGCAAACCTCCAATGTCATTTTCAAAGTAGCGCTTTATTTTGTAATTCCAGATCCTGTATTCCCAGTCCACCCCATTTCTTTGGCATTTTGCATTTTTTGCAGGCCACTAGATGCATCTTGCTTTGTTCTTTGTGTCCTTCCAAATAAACAACCTTTATATACCTTAAATTTTGTGAATCACATTCTTTGGTGTAGGAAACAAAAAACACCTAAACATGGGCTGACTAGCGGGACAAGCGTTGCTCACCACAATCCTTCCCCCTAATGATAAGAGCCTTCCTTTCCAGCCTTCCATTTTATTTTGTACCCTTTTAATGTTTGGATTCCAAACTCCAACAGCCGTAGGTGAGGCGCCAAGTGGAAGTCCGAGGTAAACCATGGGAAGATATTCCCACTCGCAACCAAAGATCTCAGCTAATCTTTGCAGGTTACTCATTTCGCCAACCGAGAATAATTTGATTTTCTCCACATTAACCTTCGACCCGTAACACTTTGAAAACACACAAGAGTAGCCAACACACTTCTTACCTCGTCTTTCGTAGCATCGCAGAAAACTATTGCATCATCCGCGTAAATCAAGTGTGTAACTTCCCCTCTTCCCTCCACTTCGTTCATACGAAACCTTTGATATAGCCCGCTGTGTTAACTTCTTGAAACATAAGTGAAAGCACATCCATGATCAAGTTAAACAAGAACGGCGACAAAGGATCGCCCTGCTTCAGTCCTTTTCCCTGTTTTGAAAAAACCAGCTGATTCTCCATTTACTAAGACAAATAGCATAGTCGAGGAGGTTATCCCTTTTACCCATCTTTGTACTTACGGATTGAAACCCATAGAAGCTATAATTTGAAAGAGGCACTCCCAACTTACTGTGTCGAAAGTCTTCTCAATGTCCAGCTTTAAAACTATTCTCGGTTTCCACTTCTCCTCCTATTGTCAACTAGTTCGTTTGATATTATACTTGCTTCGTGTAGCTGTCTTCCCCTTATATTTTGTCCAACCTTTTCGCAATAGGATTATTCTGCTGTTTGTTCCACCATGTGAATCTAGATCCTAGGACTTTATGCTCTACCAGTTGCATACCGTCAATCCAATCCTTGACATCCAGCATACTCTTCGACAAGGTAACTATATTTGATGATTCTTCAATCTCAGTCATTGCATTGAAATCACCTAATAATGCCATAGGCTGCCAGTGCTCTCGATGAACTAATAGCTCTCTGTACAATTTGATTCTTTCATGTTCTTTATTCAGCCTATACTCAAATATCAAAACTATTATGATCTTGCCTTCAACTTGTATTTTAAGAATATGATCCCTCCTCATCCAGTTTGATAATAATCAACCCAGGTTGCCAGCATACCCAAACACGACCAGACTTGGCTTTACTATAGTTATCCATAGACTTCCAAGTAGAAAAAGTATTATTCATAATATTTAAACTATTCTTTTTAGTTACTCTAGTTTCTAGTATAGTTGCTATAGTTATTTTCAACTTTCTTAGTTTCCTAAGAACAACAAAATGTTTGTCAGAGGCATTAAAACCTCTAACATTCCAGCAAAGAACATTTATTTACCTCGATTTCGACCCTTTCCTTTGCCTCTTAGAGGTGGAGGAGCCAAGCAACGACTAGTTGGTTTTACCCTTTGTAGAGAAGGAAAACTTGTCTCATCCAACAATGACTGCCTTTGATTCGGAGGTGCTTGCAGCGGAGCAGAATGTGTCCCGAAACCTCTGTCGTTACTAGTAGAAGACCTTTTTCTTCTTATTCTCTACAAGAGTAAAATCCTCATCATCTACATTTTGATTCATACAGTGACTTGCTGAAGGTGTGTTAATCATAGCAGGACGATCGGAGACAACCTAAGCAACACACAGAGCCTGATTAACATATTCAGATGGAACCTCCTCAACGTGATAAACAGATTCAGATGGATTCTCAACAACCTATAGATTGTGTCCCAGAACCTTTTCCATTACTAGCAGAAGATCTTTTCTTCCTATTCTCCACAAGAGTAAAACCCTCATCATCTACATTCTAATTCATACACTGACATGCTAGAGGTGTTTTAATCATAGCAGGAGAATCAGAGACAACCTAAGCAACACACGAGCTTGATTAACAGATTCATATGGAACCTCATCAACCTGGTTAACAGATTCAGATGGATCCTCAACAACCTGCTCAACTTTCTTCACAACTACAACATCTTTGACAACCCCTGAACCACCAACCTACTTTAGATTCACCTCCACAACTTATTTCCCTTTTCTGCATCAGAAATTTGCCCAATCACATGCTTCTTCACTTGCCAAAATTTCTTGCCCAGCCCCCTTTTGAAAGTGAACAATTGTGGCCAAAGTTTTTACACTTCGACCATTTCAGGGGAAGGTTACATTATTCCACACATATTGGACATCCCATCATGTCTCATATCAAGCTTAGTGATTTGTTCTTTAGTAGCAGAGACCTTTGCTGAACCCAACTCTACACCCCTCCTAGTCGGTAAGTTCATACAAAGCAGCTTCCTAATTGAACTTGCAATTCGACTTGAACCTTCTTTGTTAGTAAACTCCGTAGGAAGATTTGAAATAAGTACCCATATTGGGATCACCGAGTTATCGATTGCAAGCGGCTGAATACATGGCTCTCACTTCCTCAGAAACGCCATATTTTCCTTATGATGCCAGGGACCGCCCTCGAAAACCCAATGACATACTGTTGCCAACGAGAACTGGAATGGGACTAAATGATTCCCAATCCACGAAGCTCGAACCTCAGCTTCTCTATCCCACAACCAATTTGTCTAGTACCTATTGCCAACACCAAAGTTGCGCCTTCATTAATAATAGACCTAGGGATTCGAAACACTCCATCGATAAATCCTGGCTTATAGTAGTCTAATCGGCTATCTGGAGCGATGCCAAAGAAAGAAGTCCTTGAGCTACCACCACCGATAGCATCCCATGAGGCTCCGTCAACGGCGGCCGCCATCAGAGAACCGAAAAAGAACAAGCTCAGAGAAGGAGAGAGAGAGAGAGAGAGAGAGAGAGAGAGAGAATTGGAAAATATTAAATATAAAATTTTCAATTTTTAAACTAATACTAATTTTAAGATGTAGAATGAAAGCATAATTATTTCATTTGATACACATTTAAATGTCTTGCTAATTTGGATGGTACTTTGATTTGGTTTTGAGAGCACTAGTTGAAACTTGGAAGGAAGAATAATTATTTGGGTAAATACAATATATTAGCCACAACTATTACGAAGCGGGAATTTTTTTTTATTATAATGGATGCAACTACCCCCTACCTTTCATTCAAACCAACCGGGGTTCGAAAATCCCCTGACAATCATACATTATCCAATAAGACAACATCGGATCAGAACTCTCAACCTCATGTAAACCAAAGGGGAGAACATGGACCCTACTAGCAAGATAATCAGCACAATAATTGCCCTCTTGATAGATATGCTCAATAGTAACCTACCAGGGTCTCGACATTAGATCCCTAAAACGATCCAGGATGGATCCACAATGATGGTCACCTGCATGCGGCTGTTGAATGAGATGGACATCACACTGAAAGTCAAGATGCACACGAACACGTCTATGTCCTTGCTCCCATGCCACCTGAAGCCCTTCCACAACGCCCCTCAACTCAGCCTGGGTAATAGTGCAGGCTCCCAGGTTCAAAGCGAACGCTGTTAGATAGCGCCTAGTGTGATCGAATCAGACCGTCAGCAGCGGCATAGCCTGTATCATGAATAACGGAGTCGTCAGAGTTGAGGCAAACCCACTCAGAAGGAAGCGGCTTCCACGAGATCATCTCCTCCGTTCTAGCAGGCGGACTCGGCTTATGGATTACCCTGTCCTTGTCCAGGGAAGTCCTCACTATAGCTATCCAAGCCCGGACTCGGTGTAGGAAGGCTTCAGGGGTGATGATCTTGCCTGCAAAGACTCGATCATTTCTGGTCCTCCACAGAGACCAGCAGGTAATACCAAACTCCAAAGCGCGGTGTTGCTTATTTAGGTGGCTGAGAATCCAATCCTACAAACCTGTTCCGGAATTTTTTTGGCATTCAGAAGGTGGGATTAGCTGCATCCATATTAACCTGGAAAATCTACAGTCCCGCAACACATGCAGGACTGTTTCAGGGTCGTTCTTGCAAAGCTGGCAAGCAGTTTAATGAGTCAGATGTCGACGGCCTCTTTCTCCACTGGTCAGCAAGCGCTCCCGTGTGGCTATCCAGAGGAAATGCATGATCCGTACTGGGCCTTTCCATCGCCAAATGACCCGCTAGTGTAGCTCTGGAGTCCGGTCGTTAATGCTTGCCATGATGCTATACGCTGAGCAAACCCGAAAATGGCCATCTTGCTCTGGAAACCAAATCGGGACATCTTCTCATGAGTTGGAGATGGGGAGCTGGACGCTGATAACCTGTAAAATAGCATTTTCCGATAAGAATATAGAAATATCATCAATATCCCACTTACCACTCGCATCGACGAAGCTAGCCACTGGTTGCGATGCATCAAAACTTGGTGCGTTCGGTAAAACCCGATCGAGCAGCGGCTCCCCGTCTCCCACCCAGCGGTCCACCCAGAAGCTTGTGTTGCGTCTGTCCATGATCGTCATTCCCATCCCTGCCGCCATGATCGGCCATGCATGACGAATTCCATGCCAAAGAGGTGAGGCTCGTGCCATGGACTTTGCCACCATGCTTCCATTCAGTGATTAGAAGTACTTTGCCTGTAAAACCTGCACCCACACTTATTAGGATTTTTTATGAAGAACCATGCAAGCTTGGAAAGAAAGGCAAGATTCAGCTCATGCGCTTTCCGTAACCTCAATCCTCCATCCTCCTTTGCCCTGCAAACACCCTCCCAGTGCACCAGATGGATCTTCCTGGCATCCGTCATCGAGCCCCATACAAAACTCATGATCTTCCTATCAATTTCATCGCAGATAGAGATAGGAAAATAAGAGGTTGCATGGCGTACGCAGGCAGGGCCATCAGGATCGAGGTTGCCAGTGTAACTCACCCCACCAACGAGAGGGAATTGGCCTTCCAGCCCGCAAGCTTTTTATCGAGTCGGTTAAGAATGTATCTGTATGTTACTTTGTCACCCGTCCATGGAGGACCTGGACTCCCAAGTACCGCCCCAGGTCCTGATTTATGGGAATCTCTAGCCAACGAGCCACCTCAGCACTCACTCTGCGGTCCGTGTTACCCGAGAAGAAAATCACAAACTTGTCCTTACTGACTAGCTCGCCTGAAGCTTGACAGAACCGGTCAAGGCATTCCATAATAACCACCCCTTGTTCCTCACTTGCCTCTGCAAACAGAATGAGATCGTCAGCAAAGAACAAATGAGATAGGGATGGGCCACCCTGGGAGGTCTTAATCGTTTTCCAAGCTCCTTTTGTCATTGGCTCCTGGATACTATGACTCAATCTCTCCATGCAAAGAGTAAACAGATATGGCGATAGCGGGCAGCCCTGCATTAGGCCCCTCGAGGGAGTAAACCCCTCAGTTTCTCCGCCATTCCACATAATCTTCATGGACGAAGACGACACACAAGCCATGATGACGCTCGTCAGATGGGTTGGAATACCTGCAGCCACAAGATCTCTTGTAGAAATTGCGGAAAAAATCCAAAAGTACCACTGTTTAAAAAACAAATTCCAAAAAAACCACCCAACCCCAAAAAATTCCAAAAATACCACCTTTTTCAAAAACCGCCACCCTACCCTGCGGTTTACACAAAAACCGTTGGGTGGGGGTGCGGTTTTCTATGCAAACCGCTGGTCTAAGGGGAGGTTATAAAACCCTATAAAAACCGCCAGCGGTTTTCGGCCAAACCGCCACCCCACCCAGCGGTTTGGTCCAATTTTTTTTTTCCCGATCAATTCCTAACTTCGGCCGAAACTTCAAACGAACGTAACTTTGCACTCGGGTATCCGATCGTAGCGATTTTTTTTTGAATCCGAATAACTTTTCGAGATCTTGCAAGCCGCAAAATGCTGTAGGCAATTTGGTCCCGCCTTTGTCTCGGAAAAACATCATTTGCTACCCCGAACGAGCCTTTTTTTGATTTCGTCAAACTTTGGGCGGCCTTAACTTTGTGCTCCAAAATCCGAACGTCATGAATTTTTTTTTATTCCGCATAACTTTTCAAGATCTACAACTTTTAAGATAATTATAATTTCGAAATGTACATAGATTTTTGAAAAGTAAAGGTAAAGTTATTCCCAAGGTCCCGTATATCCACAACTAATTCCTGTTTTGAAAATTCATCCTAGTAGAAGTTGTAGATCTCGAAAAGTTATTCGGATTAAAAAAAATCGCTACGATCGGATCCGAGTGCAAAGTTACGTGTGAAGTTCCGGCCGAAGTTAGGAGTTGATCGAAAAAAAATATTGGACCAAACCGCTAGTGGGGTGGCGGTTTGGCCCAAAACCGCCGCCCCACCCAGCGGTTTTTATAGGTTTTTATAACCGCCCCTTAGCCCAGCGGTTTGCATAGAAAACCGCACCGCGGCCCAGCGGTTTTCGTGTAAACCACAGGGTGGGGTGGCGGTTTTTGAAAAAGGGTGGTATTTTTGGAATTTTTATAGGTTGGGTGGTATTTTTGGAATTCTCTTTTTAAACAGTGGTATTTCTGGAAAAAGTCCAGAAATTTGCCAGCTCAGTCTATCATAAGCTTTAGCCAGGTCTATCTTTAGTATCATCTGGCCCTTCTTCCCCTTCTTAAGACCCATGGAATGAACCACCTCCTGCACAATAATAATATTATCAATGATGTGCCGACCCGGGACAAAGGAAGTTTGAGTAGGATGCACCAGGCGCCTCATATGAGGTTTGATTCTGTTGACTATGCATTTGGCCAAGGTTTTATACACCACATTGCACAAACCAATCGGCCAAAAATAGGCAATGTACTCTGGGCTCTCTTTCTTCGGGATCAACACCAACAGAGTCTCATTGATGAACCCAATCTGCATTGGATTCACAAAGCAATCCACCACAAACCGGAAAAGAGCCTCACCAACCATAGACCAACATTTCTGAAAGAACACAAGCTGATACCCATCTTTCCCTAAAGCTTTCAGACTCCCCATACACATCACCGCCTGCCTCACTTCCTCCAACATGAATCCGTGCTTCATAGATCTCGCCGTCGTCTCCTCGAGTTTGGCAAACAGCGCTGGGATCCATGGAGCAGAGCCCTCCTCGGCGGTGTAGAGGTCGACATAGAAAGTTCGAGCCATGTCCTGCAGAAGAGACTCATCCTGAACCCACGTTCCATCCTCTAATCGAAGAGTCGCGATCCTATTGAATCTCCGCCTCTTTAGGGTAGTCAGTTGGAAGAATCGGGTGTTCCGATCACCATCATTCACCCACCTAGTCTTCGATTTCTGAACCCATAGCAAGTGTTCCTCTCAGAGAGTTCGCTCCAGCTCTTTCCGGCTGGAGTCTTCTAGAGCAACCGATCGATCAGTGCTATGATGCTTGTTGTCCATTTCCAGCTTACGCAACTTAGATATTAAAACCTTCTTTCTGTGAAAAATATTACCAAAGACCTGTTTGTTCCACACCCTCAGAGCTTCCGTGAGGCGCGTAAGTGAAACCGGCAGTAGTGACGCTAGGCTCCACGACTCCTCTATCACCCTGGCAAAATCCTCACGCCCCAGCCAAGCCGTTTGAAATCTGAAAGGACGATTCCTCTTCGAACCCATTTGAGGTGCAGACCGCACTTAGGGGTGGCTAACGGAACGGGACGGGATACCCATCCCGTTTGAAAAGAGTACCCAATACCATTTGAAGGACAAAGTCCATCCCATGTCCCAAACCCATAAGGGTTAATGGGTACCCGTTACCCGTACGAGACGGATAACAGGTACCCAAACTACCCGTATCAAATCCGTTTTGCACAAAATTAAACATAATGTTAATTGGGAAAGATGATTATATGTGGGGTAGAAACAACTCCAAATCAATACAATATTATGTTATAATTATTCATAATATATCTCTTCCCCTGTCTTGCATCCTCCCCTATATCTTTCGAGTTTTGTCCCTATTGCTCCTTCCATTTCCATTTTATCTTCATCTTTTATATTTGAGTAACAGAGTTCATCCATGAGCACATTGACTACTGGTTGCTGCTAAAGAAATGAGTCTTTTGATAACAAAGTTAGGAAGAAGAAAAAATGATGATTTATGATATATAGCTTGCTAATGAGAAGCTTCATTAAACATGTAGAGAGGAAGTTGGGAGCACACATTGATCATTTGCTTCCTCTTTTCCTCAGCTTCTTCACCATTTTGAAGCCTCATAAATGGGGTCCCTTGCCTTCAACCTGTATGTAGACAGCAACTCATTCCCTTTCTTTTTGCCTCAATCTTCGCTCTGTACTCAAAAGAAGTAGAATGAAGATGCGTATTACGGGTATTACAGGTACCCGTATTACCCAAACGGGTATTAACGGGTAACCCGTGGGTACCCGTTGTAGATATCATTGATCCCAAATTCCATCCCATTAAAAATAAAATGGGTATTTGGGTACCTGTAACCCTCAAAAAACGAGACGGGTATAGGTATACCCAAATACTCGTTTCTCGTTGCCCACCCCTAACCGCACTAATAAGGGGCAATGATCAGATCCAATTCTCTCAAAGTATAAGTTCAAACTCTCCGGGAATTTGTGCAACCAACTTTTATTAGAAAGCGCCCAGTCAAGCCTTTGAAGTAGATTGCCTCGCTTCCAAGTAGGACGGGGTCCCGTAAAACCCACGTCCAAAAAACCACTTCTATTCAGGAAGTTACGAAATGGCCTTGTTCTAGCTTCCTGGTAATCCACCCAAGCAGGAAATTATAGCCACAACTATCGAAATAGAAATTATTAGCCAAACGTTAACTATCTGTTAACAATTTCGTTAGTAATGCTGACTAAGCTTTACAATACTGAGTAGGCTCCCACGTGGCCCGTCATCATACCATCTTTTTAATTTTAATTAAAAATAAATAATTAAAAAATTAAAGGAAAAAAGAAAAAAGACATTCTTCCCTCTGTGGCCAGTCACCAGATCCGTCAACGCTTTACCTCCTCCCTACCTTCTTCCCTAGAAAACCCTTTGCCACCATCCACCCTTCCCGTAGCTGCCATCCACCCTCTGCCACGCCGATTAAACAGACATAGACTGCGATATGGGAAGAGGATCATGCGTCGAGAAGACCAGCAGTGGACGGAGGCAACGTCTGCTCGAAGGAGGATAAGTAGGGGACAGTGGCGATGACAATTGGAATCGAAGAAGACCTGGCAAGGAATGGAATGAGGATGCGGCTGCGAGAAGGAATTGAAGGTGACGAGGAAGGGCTGGCAGCGGCGGATGCGGTAGGGAACGACTGGGGAGGGATTGAGGCGAGAGGGATTCGATCGGAGGGAAGAAGCGGGATTGAGGCGGAGGGATTCGACTGCGAGAAGGCGACGGCGAAGGGCTGGCAGCGGCGGACGCGGTAGGGAACGACTGGGGAGGGATTGAGGCGGGAGGGATTCAATCGGAGTGAAGAAGCAGCAGCGAGGTGGAGGAGGGAAGAAGGTCGGGATGTGGCTGGGGAAGAAGAAGATGAGGGGGCTTTGACCCTCCATTGTTTTTTTTAATGTTTGAAAATTATAAATAAAAATTAATCTGACGTGGAAGATGATGTGACTGCTGACGTGGCCTTTTCCGTTACAAAGTTAATAACGGTAACGGACTGTTAACTGTTCATTTACGCACAATAATAGTTATGGTCAATAATTTGTATTTTCATAATTATGGTTATAATTTACCGCTTCGTTATAGTTGTGAGTAATTTATTGTATTTACCCTAATTATTTTGATCATTCATTCAGAAAAGGAAAAGTGGGATAGCGCAATATTTTGCTAAAACGGAAAGCCCAGTCCCGTGGGACTTGAGTCCAGAGTCCGAAATTCCAGACTAGCACGAGACTGAACTTGGACGCTGTTTCACACCACATTCACCTATCTCAAGACTTGCCGCCACCGTGAAGGATCACAGTTCACACCGCTGCAGACACAGAGCTTCGATCGCCGGTTTATAATTACTCACTACTCACTACCCACCACAAGCCTCTATTCTTCCCGCCCCCATCCGAGAGAAACAGCCGACACACCCAGCAGATGGCGATGACGCTATTCAAGGAGTTCCAGCTCCCGCAGCAGAAAATATTCGATTCAGTTCCTTTCCCCGCCGTCCTGACTCCAAATTCTCCTGATTCATCATCATCACCACTCGATCTCCTCACTTCCGCCGTGAAATCCGAGAAGCCCTTCCTCGAATCCCTCCTCCTCAAATCGGGTGCGATTCTCTTCAGGGGATTCCCTGTCTCCTCTGCTTCCGATTTCAACGGCGTCGTCGAATCGTTCGGCTTCCAGGAGCTCCCTTACGTCGGCGGCGCCGCTCCCCGGACCAACGTCGTCGGCCGCGTCTTTACTGCCAATGAGTCCCCTCCTGACCAGAAAATCCCTTTCCACCACGAGATGGCCCAGGTCAGCCGGAAGTTCAAAAACAAAATTGGATGTTAAATTTTCAATCCTCTGTTTTCTTTTTTTCCCCGTTGATTACTCCTTTTTTTTGGGCAGGTGCCTGAGTTCCCGTCAAAGCTGTTCTTCTTCTGCGAAGTGGAGCCTACAACCGGCGGCGAGACTCCGATCGTTCTCAGCCACGTCGTGTACGAGAAGATGAGAGAGAAGTACCCGGAATTCGTCCGGCAATTGGAGAAACAGGGGTTGATCTACAACAGAGTGTTGGGAGAGAAAGACAACCCTAATTCCCCAATCGGCCGTGGCTGGAAATCCACTTTCTTGACCGAAGATAAGGATGTGGCAGAGGAAAGGTTCGTGATCAGTAAACCCAGCGGCGGAGAAATGCTTTTCCGTCTAAAAGGAAACATCTTTTTTATTATTTTGTTTGTTTGGGTTTGATTCTCTGAACAGGGCAGCGAAGCTAGGAATGAAGCTGGAATGGTTGGAAGATGGAGTGAAGACTATAATGGGACCGATTCCGGCAGTGAAGACGGACGAGTCTAGGGGGAATCGGAAGATATGGTTCAACAGCATGGTGGCTGCGTACACGGGATGGAAAGATGAAAGGAATGACCCGAAGAAGGCTGTCACCTTCGGTGATGGGACGCCATTGCCCGGAGATATCATCCATGATTGTTTGAACATTTTGGAACAGGAAAGTGTTGCAATCCCTTGGAAGAAAGGCGATGTTCTTCTGATTGATAACTGGGCTGTTCTTCATGCCCGGAAATCTTTCATCCCGCCTCGACGAGTTCTAGCTTCACTCGTCAAGTAATGGCGATCGTGTACTATCTCTGTAATGTCTGGAGAATATGCTTACACAGTGAACAAATAAAGTTGCTTCTTTTTGTTATGATCTCTGTAGGACACTTTTAACATGCTGTTGGAGATGGGAAAACAGGATCGAGTTACAATCGATTCGGTTCGCGATTTGATCTATGTAGTTTTGCTTAGGTCCTGTATGGAGTGAGTCACTGTCCAGTTCTAAACTTGATCATAAGACTCTTTAATCAACACAAGAAATTAGGCCAAGCGTGAGATGAATCTTCCCTCAGCCTTAGAGATAACTCGAGCTCGTTAACCAACTCAAATTTGCTTTCTCTGTTCTACAAAAGGAGGCCTCAACCGGTACATATTATGCACATAAAATTAAGTGAAGTGGGACTGCAGAAATAGGTCCTTTTTACTTTATCTAACTCTATCTTCCCTGGACAAGGCCACTGAAAACTTGACTGTTTCCAGCAAGAGTGGCTTCCCATTCAATGGATGACAAGAGAATCTGCGATAAGGAGATCACTACCTGCTTCATGTCCGGCCTTAGCATGGGATCTTCATCGACACAATGTTTCGCTAGCATGGCTGCATTGAATAAACAATCATGGGGGTACAAATCCATCATGTTAGGATCAATATGATCCTTCAAGCTTGCCATGGTCATGGAATCGGGTGAACTTCGTAGCGCTGCAAGCATCGTCGATGCCAGAGAGCGTCGATCAGGGTTTTTTGATGCAGCACCATCGCTTCGTATGACAGCCTCCTTACCAGAAATGAGCTCGAAAAGGACGACGCCAAATGCATACACATCGCTCTTGGCAGTGGCACGACCATCACTCAAGTACCTGCGAGAAAACAAGCGGGTTAACAGAAGCTGCATCCTGAGATAGCAACGCATGTAGAAGTGACACAGTTGAGGGAGTATTCGCCAAAACTTACTCGGGAGCCAGGTAACCGTAGGTCCCTACAACTTTGGTTACTGTGGCTTCACCTTCGCCTGCTTTTCCAACTAGTTTGGCCAATCCGAAATCTGAAATCTGATCACAACGTAAATTTGTTGTAATAATAGCCTATAATGTTCAAGAACAGAGGATTTATAATAATAGCCGATAATGGACAAGAACCTTGGCCCTAAAGGAACCATCAAGTAGGATGTTGCTGGACTTGATATCACGATGAACATAGTGTGTTTTTGTATGCTCGTGGATATACTCGAGGCCCCTAGCTGCATCCAGTGCGATCTGGAGTCTCATGATCCAAGAAAGCATCGTATGACCTGTGAGCCAATTAAATTTACTTAGCATTATTAAGAGCTTGTCATCAGCAGAGCATCCACGAGGTCTTTGTCTTTAATTACCCTTGTGAGGATCATGCAAATGGGTTCTGAGAGAACCCTTTTCCGCATATTCATAAACAAGGAAGAGCTCTTCATTGGTAGCTGCATATCCGATCAGTTCTACCTTGACAACGTGAAATAAGATAATCGGTGTCAAAAGCTTTCTAATCAATGCAAAAGCAGTTAGAAAACCACAAAGCAAGGTCAAAGGTTAAGTACCAGGTTTGCATGGTGGACTTTGCAGAGAACTTTCATCTCTGCCAAAAATTCCTTGGTTTTTGTTGCAGTCATTCTCTTGATAGCCACTTCCTGGTCTGGAATGTTGCCATGATAAACTGAACCATAAGTTCCATGTCCAATGAGACTCGAATCGGCAAATCCATCTGTTGCAAAGTGAATCTCTTCATACGTGAACACCACCGGCTTCTCCATGTCGAATACATCAGTTGCCAAACCTGTAAGAAAAGCATCATAAAGAGCCGGATTATAAGAACTTTGCAGTTGTCCAGACAACAAAAGAACACAGAATTGGGATATTTTTTTCTCAAGACCTCTAGGTATGGTGACGTGATGATGGCTACTAGACTCGCCGTTAGCTTGCTTCCACTCTTCCGAGTTGGCAGCACCACCTCCTCCTGTGTATCGAGCTGAACCACAGCAGAAACTCGGCTTCCTTAGAATTTGAAACTTGTGAGAGACCACCTTTCCAGCACCAGAGTCTGTGGCATGATGGCTCTCTTGATCTTTAGAACAGCAGCTCGAACACTTGAAGCAGGCAAAAATCACAATCAGTAACACGATTGCAACGAGGGCTATCCCCAGACCCAATATGATCCAAGCATATGATACATGACCCTTCTGTTTCCCTGGACTGTCTGAAAACACGCACAAGGCAACAAGTCATTATGATTATAGGACCTTCAGGATTATAGTAGTTCATAGTGCTTAGCCAATCCTGGAATACCAAAACCTGTACCTGAAGCAGACGAGTTGACAGCAGAAGAGGAAGGAGCAGACGCAGGAGGAACAACGCTCTCCACAGGATAAGGCTCACCGGGAACTAAAACCAGCAAATTTGACTTGCTTAGAAGACAGAGCACAAACACAAAGTACAAGACAACAATCAACATGATCTGTCTAAACTATGATGACGAAAAATTGAAATCCACTATGCCTATATCCAATTGAAGGAACATAGGTCAAGGAACAAGATCAGTATGAAAAGGGATATCAGCAAAAGGGGTTTGATTACCATTTCTGTATAGTTTAATAAAAGGCAATTTGGACATTTAATTATCCACTTCATTAGCTGTTGTTTTCACTGCTTTCTGCTGACAGCTCATTAAAGCTTACCCAAAACCGATGATTGTGCACATGCAATGGCCCTCTCATCATCTTCAGTGATCTCTCAAAGATAATAGACAATAGCTTTTGGGGATTTGAAACCTGTGACTAGATACTAGATCCATGAATTCATGCAAAAAACAAGATTCCCCCGAAAACACACCAATGCCAGCACTAATTTCAGAAGCATATGGTCTTCCCAAATTCAGCTCTACTGCAATGCAAAATCTATTCACAGAGGCAAAAATCCAGCACCTGAATTGAACTCGACACTAACCTGAGTTGAGAGGGACATAGTAGACAGCACCAACCGTGATATTTTCAGGGCTGTTGATTCCATTAACACCTTCAATACTCGCCATGCTAACACCAAACCTACTAGACAAAGATTCAATTGAATCACCTTCCTCCATCACATAGCTCATCAAGTAATTCCACAACCCACTGGAACAGCCGCAAAACAGCCTCACCGACACCACAGCTCCAGCCCTAGCGCTCCTTGTGGTGTTGGGTACCAGAGCCAGCCCGTCGTAGGCGCCCAACACAATGTCGTGAACCAAGCCATCGTCGGATTTCACCGTGTACGTCGTGCTGGTGGCGTAGACTCTGTCGTCGGACAAGCAAGAGCAGTTCTTCTTCACAAACACGTAGTCGCTGGACCCACCTTCCACGGTTATGTCTCGAGGCAAAACGTCGAACATGCTCTGGACGAGTGGCAAAGCTTGGGCCTTTTGGGATGGTTTGAAGGCCAGGAAAGATGTGCAGAGGCGGGTTGTGTCCGTACAGTTCATGGGCTGTGATGGGTTGGGAAGGGTAGAGAGGGATTGGGTTTTGAGAAGCCATGGGAGGGGGATCATGAGCAGTAGAAGGATCAAGTGATTCATTTTGCTGGAAGTGGGAAATTCGAGATCGAGAGGAGAAATTGGAGGCGAAGAGAACGGTGAGGGTAAATTGCTTCTCAGCAGGGAAAGGGTCTGAGATTTAAGTTAGCAAGCAGCAGGATTTCAGCAGTAAATTGACGCTGAGGAGGCCATGGCGGATCATCGAAAACAGGGGAAAGCAAGAAAAGAGAGAGAAACTCTGAATCAATAAGGTGAAAGACGAGAGTTTCAGGTGCGTTTTGGAGGAAGGAAATGGAGGAAGAAAAGAATGAGAATAATGGCTATGAAGAAAGGAAGCTGTTATTGTGTAAAGGAGATGGAAGGGGGGAGAGGAGGAAGGAAGAGAAGCAAGCAGAAAACAGAGCATTTGGGTGATTTGTCTCGTTGTGTTAATTTTTTGCTGCTTTCTTTTCTTTATTCCACTTCTGGTAAACCAGGCTGCTGCTCTGCAGCTGTGTGGCTGGCTGTGTAAATGTTTTTGGCTATAAATTCATCACTCACTCTGCCAAAAGGAAAATGGAAAAGGAAAACCAGAGAGAGAGGGAGAGGGAGAGGGAGCAGAGCACCTTTCTGGGTTTACAGGCTATCACTGGCCACAGGGTCCACTCCAGCCACCCTGTAGATATTATTTGGGGTTTTCAGATTATTTATTTATGAGAATGTTGGTTGATTTGACTAAATTACCCTCTTGATTTCGAAATGAGAAATATTTAAGAGACAAATTGGTTGGTACTTCTATAAAAAAATGGTTGGTAGTTTGGGAAAAAATCCCACTGTACACACGTTCTTAAAAAAAATTCCCAAAATACATGAGATAAAAAAATTTCCCAAAGTACACATGTTTGACCATCACCGTTTTAGATAAAGGCGGTAAAGGTCATCACCGCGTTTGAAGAACACGGTGAATACTTCACCGTTTCAAACTAAAACGGTGATGTATTCACCGTTTCAAACAAAAACGGTGATGTATTCACCGTTTTAAACTAAAACGGTGAAGGGTTCACCCCGTTTGTTAAGAACGGTGAAAGCCTCACCGTTTTGGTCAAAAACGGTGATCATTTCCCACGTTTCCCACTCCTGGTAGGTCAAAATTAGGTCACAGCTACCACCTATTCACCGTTTGAGACAAACGCGGTGATGGTGTTCACCGTTTTCGACAAAAACGGTGAATAGTAGGCAGATTTTCCTATAAATAGCACACCAACAGCAGTTGTAAAAACATAACCACTCCCCTTTCTTCAAATTTCAGCAGCCAAAATCGAGCATAATACACAGAACAGAAATTTTTCGGTATGTTGAGACTTTTCGTATTATAGTCTAATTATGTTTTTAGTAGTTATAGTATGATTTAATTTTCGTATTATGTTGTTGTTAGTTAGTTGAATTTATTTTCGTTAGTTATGGTATGATTTAATATTAGTTGTGCAATATGATTTTGGTTAATTTTACTGTCTTTAAGCTAATAGATACTTATTGTAAATTGTAGATATGGGTAAATTCAAGAAGTTTCATCTTACTATTCGGTGGAATGGAAGGGTGACAAACTCTGACATAGGCATTGATTATGAGGACGGCGAATCCATTATGCTGAAAATTGAATCCCGATTCAATTTTCAAGAACTCTGTGATCTTTGTGCAGAAAGGGTTTGTACGAGCGGACATACGAGACTTGGCAAAATTACTTACCGGTATCCAGACATGAGTGCTGGCGGGGTCGTGTTCCAAGAAGTTGTCATAAACGATGATGACGCGGTTATGATGATGTTACAGTTCCTAAGCGATAACCAAGTCCGGCTTGCAGAGGTGTATGTTGAGACCGAGGCGCTCGGTGAATCTCATTCTCACCAGTATTCTTATGATGATGGTTTTGCAGGAGGGTACGAATGGGGTGGTAGTTCGAGCAACTACCAAGGCGGTGGTTATACAAGAGGTTACGGGGAGGGTGGTGGTTCAATCAACTACGGTGGATCGAGTAGTGCAGGATGGGACCAATACTCGCAACCTCCTAAACCAGCCCCATTTGTTGAGGCCGATGGAGTTCAATGGCCTGCTTGGGGGCCAGAGTGGTATGGAATCGAGAATACCATTCGATCAGGGCGTACTTCACATGAGCGAGAGGACGATGTTGGTGATCGTGGTCATGTTGATCTTTCTAGCCCGAGCTATCCATTCGAGTCGAGCGACGAGGATACTGAGGAAGATTTGATATCAGTGAGCGAGGAGGAGGAAGATACTGATGATAACGAGGATGAGGCGGCATTTCGTGAGGCACCCACGCCATATTACACACAGGTTCCAACTCAATTTTTACATAGTCAGAATGATCCCCCCGACTTTGTCCCTATGCCAGTGTACAATCCGACGGCAATTTGGAGGTGGGTATGGCGTTCACATCGAAGGACGCTGTGCAGGATGCTTTTACAGAAGAGGCGTTGAGGCGCAATTTCGAGTGGAAGGTAAAATATTCTGACAGTAAACAACTACATGTCATATGCAAGCATGATGCAGAGGGTTGTACGTGGCAACTGCGGGCTGCAAATATGAAGAGAAAGGGTGCTTGGGTGATTCGCAAAGCTGAGACGATCCACACATGCTCCTCTTCTATACTTTCCCAAGATCACAGGCAACTAAAAGCAAAGAAGGTTGGGAGAACTATTAAGCACCTTATAGAAGCACAACCAGATATCAAGGTGAAAGCTATCATGGCATAGGTGAAGGATCGACATTCTTACACGATAAGGTACAAAAAAGCATGGCATGGTAAGCAGAAAGCCATGGCTGAGGTGTATGGTGATTGGGAGGATTCGTATGCTTTACTCCCTAGACTTATGGGAGCAATGGAGGAGTCCAATCCTGGGACTGTTTTCGTCCCAGTATACAACAATGTATACACTGAGGATCAAGTTCGAGTACAGGATAAGCTGATGTTCCATCGTCTTTTTTGGGCTTTTAAACCATGCATTGACGGTTTTGGGTTCTGCATACCGGTTATTCAGGTACTTTACCAACTAGTTCCGGTTTTAAATTTTGTATTATTTGCTGTTAAGTATATTTCATACTAATTATACCCTAATTTTTTATTCAGGTTGACGGAACTTTCCTTACTGGGAAGTACAGAGGATGTCTTCTAATTGCCACTGGCGTTGATGGAAACAGGCGGATTTTCCCTCTTGCATTTGCATTAGTGGAAGGGGAGAACAGCTTAAGTTGGGATTGGTTCTTTGACCAACTGCACGAACACGTGACACAGCGGGAAGATATTACGATTATATCAGATCGACATGGGGGGATAAGGAATGCTGTTGGTGGTTTTACCGACGAGTGGGGGGTGGAGATGGAGATGGTGTATTCGACACTGGCTCGCCAATTTCCAACACAAATTTGGGAAGAAGAAAGACATCAAAAATCTACTTTGGAATGCAGGTACTAATGTTTTTCTTATGCGATTTAAGTTTGTGTTTATTAAGCTGATAAGCTGATGTTATTCATCATGTATTGACCAGTTAGTCTTTTGTTCACCTTTTAGCGGTTGCACATCAACCAAAAAAGTACGAGCACATCATGAAAACGATCCGTCAGACCCACCGAGCTGGAGCAGTATGGGCTGAAGGTCAAGAGTTGCCCATGTGGACGCTCCATATGGACAACGGGGCCAGATGGGGCATTGCAACTACCAACCATGGAGAAAGTATAAATAATGTGTACAAGGGTCTTCGAGCGATGCCTATTTCTGTCATCGTGGAAATGTCTTATTGGAAGGTCAACGAGTGGCGAGTTGCTCGGCTACAGCTAGCTATAGGGAGGGAGTTGCAAGGTCATTCAGTAGCACATGACGTATTCGCTCAAATGCACAAGAACGATGAAAAATCAAGTAAGCATAAGGTTGTTCTTTTTAACCGCAGTGAAGGAATATTCGCTGTCGAAACAGGTCTATGGGGTGGAGGGAGACGTGGTCACAATCGTCAAACGGTCAAATTGCACTACGAATTAGGGGAGTGTTCTTGTCAAAAGTATCAGAACGAAAGGATACCCTGTTCACATGCAATGGCGGTTGCTAAGTCAATAACCATGAACAGAAACAGCCTGGTGAGTCCTTACTACACTGAACAAGCGATAAGGAACTCATATAATGCAGCTTTGAGCCCCATGCCAGATGAAGCGTATTGGCCTATATACGCTGGAAAGTTGATTATCCCACCGTTGCACCTAAAACGCACCAAAGGCCGTCCTAGAGTTGAAAGGATACACAATGAGATGGACCAAGTTGAACGGACGAGAAGGGGACCGAAGCGATGCTCTAAGTGCAGACAACCTGGTCACGACAAGAGGCGTTGCCCAGGACAACCATCAACTTAATTTGCATTTACTTGTATTCTGCTACTAAATTGATCGCTTGTTTAATTTGTCATTACCGTTTGCATTTGAAGTCCAAGTATTTTGTTAAATCTAAAATGTTTTCCTTGTCGATACGATCGCGCGGCCGCAAACGGCTCGTTATTTCGACCTCAAACGAATAAGATACGGGCGTTTTAGTTTATAGTACGCAAAAGTTACTTTAACGATACGATCACGCTTTGACGTCACTTATCTCACTCGTTTGCACTCGGAATTGGGATCTGTTAAATTCTATGCGATCGTGGTTGATTTTCCCAACTTTTTTGTGTTGAGGGAAGATACTGATTCTTGATAAAATGATCCAGAAAATTCATTCGACAACTTAAGTGCGTAGGATAGTTTTTAGACAATGCAAACTCAAATAACAACACCTAAAAATCACAAAAACAACATTGATAGTTCAATACAATGATAAAACGATAAACTCACTCATTTGCTTCATTTTGGCCCCCATCTCCACCTCTTCCTCCTCGTCCTCCACGACGTCCTCGACCCCTTCTTCCCCCCTCCGCCGCTGCTTCTTGGCGGGCTCGCTCAACGGCTGGTCGCGGATTTCTCTTGAACCGAGCCCCAACTGGGGTTACATATGGTGGTGGTGGTGGCTGAGTTGGAGCGGTAGCTTGACGAATGATCGGAGTTTGTTGTTGCGGGGTCTGAAACATCGAACTTTGTTGCTGATGTTGGAATTGAGAGAACCCATGAGAGAAAGTGTCCCATTCCTGAGATCCTCCATGACTCGATGACCCTCCACCGGCATCCGCTGCAGGTGCCCACTGGTACTCGAACGGTTCGGGGAGCTCGGTTGCTTGAGTGGTACGCACCTCTTCGAACGTAGGCAAAGGCCTGCGTTTGCTCCTTCGTGGGGGCTCAACCGGGGGCACAATGGTTGCATCATCACGGAATGAGGGTCGTGCCGGGGCAGGAACGGGAGGATAGGCCACGACATCCCTCCTTTGCTCTCTGGTGCAACTCAGGAGGTTATTCATAAGTCGGGTCAACCAAGTAGTCTTCCGCTCATCCATGGTTGGAGCACTTTCGAGAGTGTACTTCGCGTGTTCCAAACCATCAACCTAAGGAAAGCACAAAATATATCAAATTAACTAAACATTAAAATAAATATATTTTAGAATGAGGGAGATTAGGATGACTTACCACCGAACCCATCACAGCACCTTGCTTTGACACCCATCTCAGGGTGAACTTCCGATACCACTGCATGTACCCATCGTGGTAGCCCATCGGTCTCGTCTCCGGCATCCCTTGCACCACCCATTGGGATCGATTCTCCCAGATGTTGATGTAGAATCCATGCTTTAGCGTCCAGTTTGCATTGTTTCGGAGGTCCATAGCATGTAGCTCCCTGAAACCTGCTGGCGGGTCTTGTGGAATTGGTTGCTCCATTCGATATTGCCTCAGGGATCGATCGGGTAGGTGCCATTCCACAATGTGCCAACAGATCAATGGCACCTTGCACAACCACGTCTCGTGATCCAGAGGGTGCCTAAGATGATGCAGCTCAACCACTTCACGTGGATATGGATCCCATATAACCTAAAATCACAAAAATTCGGAATTAACGACCATTTACTTTGATAAAATTGATCTTGTTCAAATATGGACAAAACATGATTACCTGATTCCACCATGGTTTATCTAACTCAGAACGATAAAACAGTATCGAATGCTCAGGCTGATGGTCATTCGTATTTGCTCCTATCCACCTTGTAAGTAAAAGTACGGAATCAATTTAAATTCAATTTAAATCTAGTTAAGCATGTAATAAAAATTAAATTGGGCTAAGTACGGAATAAATTCAATTTAAATCTAGCTGAAGCATGTAATCAAAAGTTAAATTAGGCTAAGTACGGAATAAATTCAATTTAAATCTAGCTCAAGCATGTAATAAAATTTAAATTGGGCTAAGTACGGAATAAATTCAATTTAAATCTAGCTCAAACATGTAATCAAAATTTAAATTGGGCTAAGTACGGAATAAATTCAATTTAAATCTAGCTCAAGCATGTAATAAAATTTAAATTGGGCTAAGTACGGAATAAATTTAATTTAAATCTATCTCAAGCATGTAATAAAATTTAAATTGGGCTAAGTACGAAATAAACTTACTTGACACCGTAGGGGAGATTTTGCAGAAGCTTGAGCTCATCATCGTTTCTCCGGTATGGACGTGGGTTGAGAGGTGCGAACATTGGAAGATGCTCCCATACCCACAGTTGAACGATGAACATTGCAGCACCAGCTTGCTTTGCCCCAACCTTCGAGCAAGTACACAGCTCCCGGTATACGCCCGCTAGCACGGCCGATCCCCAACTCTTCTCTCCAATTGCATCCCAGTCACCGGTGAGTAATGGCAACCATATGCCTTGAATCCACCGGTTGGACTTGTCGGGGAACAAAAATCCACCCACCAAACCGATGAGGTAGATGCGGGCGTAGCGCTCGACTTGTTCTTCCGGTGTCTCGTCATTGATTTCCACCTCTTGCTGGATGTGAGATACCAGCCACGGGACCGACACTTGCCCCGCATTCAACGGTGGATGCCCCCGTCCTTGATTTGGTGTGGTGGTCGGCATGTCGAAGCCCAAACGATCACGGATGAGCGGCCCCCAACCTCCTCCGGTTTTGGTCGTGTTCCCAATGATGGCATCTCCAGATATAGGAAGCCCGGTGAGGATCGCCACGTCTTTGAGGGTGATCGTCATTTCCCCCTCCGGAAGGTGGAATGTATGGGTTTCGGGACGCCAACGTTCCGCCATTGCCGTAAGCAGTTCGTTGTCGATCTCGATCCGCAAGAAATGGCGCAACATTCCCAAACCGGTCCTCGCTATATAGGGCTCCAACCTTGGATGCCAAGCGGGCAAGTTATTGGTCCCTTTATGAACCACGGGAACAAGAGATTCCTAAAAAAAATAGGAAAAACATCAATTTATTAGATTAAATAAAGCAAAATAAAACATTAGAAAATAATAAAATAAAGCAAGTCAGTTCATCAAATTACCGGATTGTTATCCCAAATGGCACGGGAGCGATGCATTTCTTGATCGGTTAAGAGACTCGCATCCCTTGGGCCATAATGGATATACAATCGAGGATCGTATATCTCGGCACCCATCTATAAAAAAGTAATGAAATCAGAGATTGTTTTGATAAAAAAAAATCAAATTGTTTCGATTAAAAAAAATCACAAACCAAAAACCTACACGAAGAGCCTCTTCGTCCATTATTGGCGGAAGCCGGACAGAGGTTCGACGGGTTTAGCTTTGTAAGGGACGGGAACTTAGCGGGACAGGGGCTTTAGGGTCAAACTCTAGTAATTCTTTCTGAAGTGGAAGATCGGACTTAGCCGCAACCACAGAGCATACTTAGAACGAGACTAGAGCGGATAAATTGAGGGAGAAAGAAGTGAAATGTTTGTGGGGTGAGTTGAAAGTGAAAGGGGAAGGGGGTATTTATAGTTTGGGGGAAGGGGGGAGGAGCTGCTGTGCAGTTATTAGGGCTCCATTCACCGCGTTCATCAAACGCGGTGAACTCATCGCTTTAACCAAACACGGTGAATGCATAGCTGACGTGGCGTGCTGTGAGGCGTCGGATCGCGGGAAGAAAACCACGATCCGCGTCTCACCGCATCTAACGGCCACGGTGAAAGAACATTGGCGCGGATTGCTGACGCAAACAAACACGGGTTATTCACCGTGTTTGTCTAACGCGGTGAATACCCCGTGCTGTCCACGTCAGCAACTTCACCGCGGCCGACAAAAACGGTGAAGCCTTCACCGTTTTAGTTTAAAACGGTGAAGGCTTCACCGTTTTCCTTTAAAACGGTGAGGTATTCACCGTTTTTAACAAACGCGGTGAATCCTTCACCGTTTTTGTTTGAAACGGTGAATACATCACCGTGTTCGTCAAACGCGGTGATGACCTTCACCGTTTTTGTCTAAAACGGTGATGCTCAAACATGTGTACTTTTGGAATTTTTTTTATAACTTATGTATTTTGGGAATTTTTTTTAAGAACTAGTGTACTTTGGGATTTTTTCCTGGTAGTTTGTATGAGTCATTTTTGTTCAAATATTAATTTTTTCTCTAATATTTCATATGATTCATTATTTTGTTTGCTATTTTAATAAAATCAACCATGTAACACAAAATTATTTTAGGACCAACAAAATAACGGCACCAAAAATTTCAAATTTATACTAATTACAAAGAACCATTCAAATGCCCTACAAATAGCTGATGTTTTTTAATGGAAAAGATGATTCGTTGAGTAGATAACTTGTGAGAGGTTGGAATAATAGATGATATGGGAAATAAATGATAGAAAGGAATAATAGAAGTGGATTTATGAAAAGGGGCAAATACGTAATTGAAAAGTTAGGACTAAATAATGAGTCATTTGAATGACTCATAAATAGGAGGCATTTGGATATGACTCGATAGAGTTATTTGAGATTTTGATACTAATGACTCAAGCAAACGACCTCCAATTGTAGGATTTTGGAGCTATTTTCATAGTTTTACATGTTAAATTATGATATGTTGAAAGGGGGAACTTTTTATTCATTGTGTTTATCATATTAGTAAGTTAGTGACATATTCTCTTCTTAAGATCATACGACAAAATTGAAATAATATAGAGATCAGCATGTTACCTGCATCGTTTTATCTAATAACATGGAGTAACAAACAAATAGAAGTTCTACGAAGATCGAAATGCCATTTTTAAAAAATGCGTGACGCGTTGTCATATTAAGTGTGTTATTCTTTTTACTCAAGTGTTTTTAGTTATTGTTATTAGTTACATTACCTAGTTTGGGGAACATTCCTATAGATTAGAGACCTATATAGACCATACCACATAAAAGCACAATTGACTTTGTTATGTTTATTCTTAAACCTAATCACGAGAACAAAATAATATTAAAAGAAATGTAACCAACTTTTTGAGATGGTTTTTCCCCCCAAGTAAAAAAAAAGTTAGCTTTTTTCAGGTCAAACGAACCAGTGCCATGACCTTTTGTCTCATTTGGACAATACAAGAACCACTTTTGATCCGGGCAAAGGACAACATGAGACTCGAGAGACTAGGCGATTACACTCGGGAGAGAAAGAAAAAGGTAAATAGTTAGATAGCCACGAAAGCTAATTCCAGAGACTCACTGGTCCACCGTCAAACAACTACTACGGTACAACCTTAACCGTACGTGGGTAGAAAATTGAAGGCAATTGTCATCCCCCTCTATAAAATTTTACAATGCTATATAGCATTGGTGATATAGGTTTTTGTTTTTATGGTACAACTTTAAATTGTACCTATACTTTTTGTACAAATTCTTTTATGGTACAACTTCAAATTGTAAAGTTGTACCATAACATAATGATACAAATTCTTTTATGGTACAACCTAAAATTATACATTTAATGTTATGGTACAACTTCAAGTTGTACATTAAAGCACCAATGCTATATAGCATAGTAGAAGTGCTCCTCCTTATATCTCTTTTCTCTGTATATAATCTATCGTACTCGTGCACTTTTCATTACTTACCCCAATTTAGACCCGACCCATTTTGATTGGTAGGTAATACTTACTATATTGGTGGGTCGGGGTGATATATTATTGTTAGATTGAAAAAAATATCCATAATCGTAGATATTTTCGTGAATTTGAGTTAATCGCGTAGAGTAAAACTCGAACTCAAAGGATTTTTAGTGGATATGGATAAAATCTGAATCTGAATTTTGCGAGTAATGGGTGGGTATGGTTTTCTTACTATTCAACCCGAACTCGCCCGATTATACACATGCATATGTATTTTGTGTGGAAACAATAGTTACTTTTCTTTTATATATTTTATATTTAGCATACAATTATAATATTTTCATGAATTTGTGAAATTTTAATTAATTTTCTTCATCCTAGTGATTTATTGTCGTACTTTTCCTCTTATATAATGTGAGTATAAGTGTGAATGTTAACATATTGGTTGGAGTTATAACAAGAAATTATTACATATAACCCATGAATAAAAGTGAATACCCCAAATCCGAATAAGTATGGACATGATTTTGATTTTCTACTCGTTTCTAATGTGGGTATGAGTATGGGTAAAACCAAACTACTTTGGGTAGGATAACGGATATGCACTATCCGCCCTCGACCCAATCCGTTGTCATCCCTAAGTATTCTTCTAGACTTAGCGTGCTCTGATATGCCCTATCATCAATTATTTTCGTCAAATTAAATATAATTTTATTTAAATTATTTGAGATTTTACTTTTAATTATATCATATTATAGCTATAATAAAATTGTAAATAAGCGAGAATCTCAAGTTCTCGAATAATTTTAACTACAATTATCATGTTATAGTTTGTTTCTAAAAATTTTAACGAAGAAAAAAAATATTTCTAATATTTTTCATTTAAATACATACTTATTTTAGTCAACCTGTCTTAATACCCGTCTCTTAATAAATTACCCGAGTAGAATTCGATATATGCCACAAAGCGACTATAGATATCCAGAAACCTTCCATGTGACCTGCCAATTTTCGTTCCTATTTTTCATACGGTTGTCACTGCCATTTAAATAAAGATGAAATGATTGACTAGAATTCACTTTTCGAATTATATGCCTTCTCAATCTAGTCTAAAATCCAACATATAGAGTCAGTCCACACCGATAAAAACATACAAGTAATGGTGTCCTTCCAAGTTGGAAGTAGACGTTCTAATGAAATGGTCTACAATTGCTCCCCAAAACAATCAAGTCATCGACAACGTGGATTCAAAAGTGTGCTGATCATGGCTCCGCTGTCATACAGCATTGGACTCTTTCTGTTACAAATTCTATCTGGTTTGGTTCCCTCCTAATGATAAAAAAAAAAACATCATCATTAGCTTAAAAGTACTATTCTTGTATGTATATTATGAGTGATATGAAATTATCATATAATTATGATTGTCAACCTGCAAGGTCAACCCGCCCCCGATCAAACCGGTTTTGTCCCGAAACGAATGTTACAACTAGGCGACAAGAACCCGTTAGACGAGGTCGGATTGAACTCGATCAAATCCAGTAAAACAACACAAATAAATCGATCAATTTGACCGAGCTGATTGAGAATTATGCAAAATCGAGATTAAGTGAGGTTATTGGTGAGGACTATATCGAGGGCATCATTTTCTCAAGTCGACAAGTTCACCACTACATCATGAATTGGATTGTGCTCATATCTCATAATCTCTTAATTTATAATTATCTTTGGACCCTAATGGAACGTTTTGAAGAACGCGCACTCTTTGCAAGATTGTTGAAACTGAATAACTTGTATTTATGCACAATACAGATGATATCAATGACTTTTTCTATGTATTTGGATGAAAATAGGACTAAATTGATTCAATTACTAACACAGAACTCACATACTCGATCGAACCAACAGGATTGATAATCTTAAATCGATAGTTCAACATATTGTTTTTTGTTTGTTCTGTTTATAGTTTAGTTGCAAGGACTGGTTGTTAGAAATATCATACATGTCGTTGCAACTTGCAACTACCAGAACTTCAACTCGTTGCCATAGTAGTTGAATTAATTTCTGCCTTGAAGTCTCAAACAAACATTGTGTAATCTAATCTAATCTAGTACTACTTGAGCATCTCTGCGTTGGAGCAATAAATATTGGTACGTGGGGATGGTAGAACAAATAATTAAATCATATTTGTAATGACTAATGATTAACGTAATAATGAGTTCGATTGAGGCAGGGAAGCAGTTAAAAAACAATTGATGACCGCGACGCCCTGCACCCACCTATTTCCGAAAACTACCCAACTTTATTCAATGATTTCACGTGGGTTTGCTTAGCTTTTTTCCTGGTAAGGATGCTGGTTAATCACGTTATTAATTATTGGGTTAAGAGTCAACTTCGTCTTTCGTTAACTATTTAATTCTCTCGACACTTAACTCGAATTTTGTCTCGCCAAATTACAAGGGTGGCCTTGAATAATTCTTTTTATCCTGAATAATTTTGTGAACGTGTCTATGGATAATAAAATTGTAATAAGTATTTATAGTGGAGCTTTGTATTTGGGGGTTTCATTGTGCCTTAAATCCATTTTTATGGAGCTTTTGGAGTGTTTGTGGTGTAGGTGTTATTTCGGAATTTTTTTCTAGATTTTTCAGGGGTTTGTTTTAATATTAGTTTTCACTTTTAAGTAATTACTAGTTTTTTGGCCCGCGCTCCGCGGCGGTAAGAAATAAATTAATTCAAAATTACAATTTTACATTATATCATTTATGTGAAATAAAATAATTCAACATGAAATATTATGTAATATGTTACGGTTAAGAAATAATTATCACTTCAGAAGCTTTAAGTAGTGTGTTGATCATTATGGAAAAATTACTAATATGTTTGTTTAATATTGATATATATATGACATAACTATTCATCCATAAAATTTAAGTAATGTATTTGCAATTTAGATAAACGTTATAAAAGTAGAACGATGTTACAACAATTTTTCGTAATGTGTGATCTAAGTAAACCATTACACACTCAAATCACATCTTTGATAAATTAATTTACGATTTTAATAATAAAAAGCTATAACTTTCAATGTCATCCCTATAAAAGAATGATAGAATCTAAGCAAACGTTGGAAGCGTGAAATTATTCAGACTTCAGAGAATAGGGACTCGAGAAAGATTTTTTTAATAAAAGATTCGAAAAGGACTTGCGGTTATAGGAAACAAAATGTGAATCATTAATTCAAAATAGGGAACCGTCAAATAATATGATCCGGCTTTCATCGATTCTGTCTCTAACTTCACTAATATTAGAGAAGAGAGAAAGAATCATGCATGTAAGCAAAACCAAATTCATCTCATTGGGAAAAGAACGATAATCGCTGAGACAAATTACATACAAATATCTAATAGATAATCTACAATCTTTTAGCTTTCCAAAAAATAAAGAACTCATCACATTACAATACTTGTCCTAGGCGGTTGTTTGATAACAGAAATTCCCACCATTGGATCACAACATGCATATACGCAAGAGATGCCTATGCATCAAAAGAAATGAGGTATAATACAAAACTACAAAGCAACATATGAGTCGGAAAGGTCTGGAACATCAAGTATGTAAGTCGGTCACATTTGAATTTAAATCAAAGTTAATTTCCTATGAATCTTTTATTAGCCTCTGAGTCGGCAAATAAAAACCCCAAACAATTTCCAACAAGAATTGACAGATAGTGCCCCGTACGATATCTGCAGTGACTGTAACATTTCCATTTCCAAACCTCAAAGGAAAATCTGCACTCGCTATGGATGGATGTCTTAAGAAGTTTTATGTAGTAAATGCGCGCACCAACCTCCTATGAATGAAGGCCTGTTCATGCTAAACTTCTCCATTCCTGCTACAACAGAATGAAGATAAAGTGATAAACATTACCATATACATCATACTGTAAGGATCGGTAATTGGCAAGCAGAAATCAAGAGATAGAACATAAAACTGCAGAATCAAACTATGGTGAAAAGGATCATTAAAATAGGTCAGCTGCTAAACAGTTGAGGGATCTGCCTTACAGTACCACTCAAACTTGAAACCATATGTTGCTTCTCTGAATTTAATCCTAGAATTTAGCAACTTAGGTTAGCGGAATTGGTAAATAGTCCAAATAGCAGGATTGGATCTTTCAACTAGCATTGCAACCCCATTATCAAGACCTATGATAAGTGGGACGTTCCACGAATGATTTAGCCACCTTGAGTTTCAAAGGGGCCGGGGAACATAACCACTTTATTGAAAGCAGCAATTGAATGGTCAACCCCAATAGCACTATGAATCACAATTCCAAAATGTAAAGACTTCTTAAAACAGGGTTTCCGAGTGGTAGAGAAAGCTAAGCAGTGAGATTTAACATTACCAGCTTCTCTCCTCTTCTCTTGACCGATTCAACTGGTCTAGTTCTTTCGCCTTTAGATTGGAAGACCCATTATGGATTCAGTTGCAGATTAGAAAAAGGTCAGGTGACCTTGCCGAGAACCGATCAAACTTTATGCGAGCGAGGAACACAGATCCTGGAAAAAATGCATTCACTATCTAAAAGCCTAGAAACACATGCTACAATCAGATAAGGAAGTTGCAGAACTTTATAAAGTTAGCTTGCATAAGAAATAGTATGCATATTATACCTTCAAACTCCTGGACGTATCGTTATCATCATATAACTTGGATGAAATACTTAAAAGCACATAAACAACAATTAACTGCTAAAATAAGTAATGGTAGCATTTTATTTGGTCTTACTTGATAGTATCAGAACCAATAGTTTCAGGCTTTCAGCAGCTTGATCAAGCTACTCTATTCATTATGACAACATCGCAACTGACTACTTCGGCAGTTTGATCAAGTCATTCTTAATCCATTCAACCTTTTTCTACTCAAACCACATGCTATGGAATGACATATTTATATATGCAAACGCGTATTGGAAAAAACCACAAAGTTGGTACCGACAGAATTGATTGGTGCCATTGATACTTGTTGGTGTTGCTGCCAGATAAATTAGAGTATGCACAGTAGAGTGACTACCCTTTTCTTGCTGCAAATAAATTTCAGCATCAGTAACAGGCTTGCAATTTAAGTAAACATCATCATAAGCATTATGGCAACACTGCTATGGTTCTGGAAGCATCAAGATTAGACCATGTTGGGAATTCGAACACAACAGCAGGCTTGCGATTGTGAGAATTAAGATGTAGGGTGATGAGGAAAAGTGAACCCAAGTATCCGTTTCAAATCAGTTCATACATCTGAACCAAAATCCGAAATCAAAGAAGTTTCATCTTTAAAATCGGGTTGTACAGAAAGAGTTTAGATTCAAATTCATGAGCGCAAACTCACGTATGCATGAAACCTTAAACCTTTGTTCGCCTACTAAAATGGAGTTAGAAATTACCAGGAAGGGGCTCAAAGGAACTGTGCTGCCATGGCTTCAATTTCGCCATGGTGAGGATTCCTTGCCTATTTTCCTTTGTCGAATTGCCTTTTTACCCCAATGTCCTTCCCTTCTGCCCTCTTTCTCGAAACATCTGTATAAGCTCCCTTGTGAACCTGCTCTTCTTGTTGGTTGTTCAATCGCCAAAGAGAACACCCTTGGCATTCAGACGCTGCCTTCCTTTTCAAAAGCTCATCCGACACCACTGGCCACGAAATCTAGGTGGCTCCTCCCTTCAATCATCGAATCAGACTCGACAACGACCGCTTCAATAGGATTTAGGTCGTCACTCAACACCGTCGCTGGGGCTTCTATTTCGCCAGGTGTGGGTTTTCAATTTCATTGGCAGAGAGTAAGTGGGAGAGAAAGAAGATGAAAGGATTTCTTTGGTTCTTCGATTGAAACGGAGGAGAGAAGAAGGTTCGGACGGAAAGAGGAGAGGGCACGCGGGATGCGAGCGATTGTATGTGAACTCAGGCTGGCAAGGAATTTAATTATTGATCAAACGGTTATGGTTAGCTAGCCCAAAGAGTTAAACTCGGACTTACCTAGATCCGCCCACAGCAAAGCCTCAAAAACTCCACGGTGAACAGTTGCTCCTATTTTTTCGTAATGAACAGTACCCGATTTTTTTGGATACTTGCGCCATAATAATTCTAATGTGATGATATTTTTTGTACTCGTTAGAATTGAACCAGTAGAAGTCATATATCATATGCTCATGTCTTTAATATTTGGAGATGCTTTCATAGTTGAGCTACGCTTTATTGGGGTTTCCATTTAAACAAGTTTTGTGGCACTTCACATCATACTAGTAAATATAATAGAGTTGTCCATTTTGTGACTTACATAATACTCATATGTGTAATTCAATTATTATTCAACCATCGCCCTTGATTAATTATCATCTATGTGATTTTTGTTGTCTGCATGTTGTATGCATTGTTGTTCATTATAGGGCATTTGTGGAAAACACAAAAGCATGAATTTATCACCAACAAAAGAATATTGTTGTGGGAGAATAACAATTGATTGGGTATACTATCTTTTATGGTTAGAGATATATTGTGGAAGTATATAGATTTAAAACAACGAACAAGAGTTTGGTCTAGTGATAATACTATTAGCATAAAATTTGGAGGTCTCACGTTTGAATCTCTTAAGTAGTACCTTAATCACAAGAAGTAAAACTTATATCACTCTTTGTACACTACTTACTACCATTTTAAAAATAGTATTATTATTTTTGTCGAGGATTGAACTTGAGACCAGACTGGCGTGATAACCATTACACCACAACAACTTTGTATTTTTTTGTGTACTCTAGCATTCAATTAAACGAAGAGCTTATCACCAACATTCGGAATACTCTAAGCTTCATAAACCTCATGAGCATTGTTACACCTGAGATAATTTCACAACAAATTGAAACTATAACTAGAATTGGAACAAAAAAATGTGATCAAAAGATAATAAAAAATCGAATTCAAACTCCCTAATAGTGATATTCCTTCAAAAAGCATCAGCAAACAATTTCCATACAGAAGTATTTTTAATTTTTTATGGACAATCAAATAAATTATTATTAGCTTAAGAACAAAAGCTAAACCGGAGACCTTCAAGTGCAATACTACAATGAAACAAAGAAATACGAAGAAACAAAAAAGGAACAACTAGTGAACCAACGGGAAAATACACAAACCAACCCTTATAACTATAATACTCTATTCATAACAGGTAACTTAAGAAGCACCAAATCAACCATCTTCTTTTGAAGCTCTTCTAAAAAAACCATACAATAACATACCGAGACAATGTACTATAAACTATTAGAGATAAATAATAAAATTCTTTATTCTCTTTATTTTATTATTTTTCACTCACCTGTATAACCACTTCTCCACTTCTCCTTAAAACTCTGAACTGCTTCTCCTGTAAACGTGTATATAGAGAACAGAATACCATAATGCAAATCAACATTCGATTGCTATCAATTCCTTCTATCAAAAGCTCTCAATCTCAACATGGTATCAGAGCTAGCAACGGTCAGCTAGATCGATCCGATTTCATCATCTCTTGATTATGGTTCTTCGGCCGCTTAGCCCCTCTTTGTTCTGTAATCACTCTCTGTTCCTTTCTTTGAAAAAATGTCAGTCGATTCCACCATCCACGACACCGCCACCTCTGCTGCCCTCCCTGTCATTGTTACATTCAATCCAGCGGCTCAGCTTCCTCTCAAGCTCACTCCTACCAATTTTGCCTCATGGCGATCTCAGCTCGAAACACTCCTCATGGGGCTTGATTTGTTCGGCTTCATCGATGGCTCCGCTGTTGCACCTCCCTGCACAATCACTGTGGACGCTGCCTCTGAAACAAATCCGGCTTTCCAATATTGGTTTCGCCAAGATAAGCTTATTTTGCACGCCCTGCGTTGCTCAATCTCTGAGTCCATTTACAGCTTTGTCTCTGCAGCATCAACGTCACGCGAGGCGTGGCTGATTCTTGAAAAACTATACGCCAGTAGTGCCCAATCTCGCGTTCTTCATTTGAAAACTCAGTTGGCCAAGGTCACCAAGGGCGAAAATGATGTTCTAACGTTTGTGAATGATCTGAAGAGTATTGCTGCCGAGCTCGCCCTCGTCGGTGCGCCTGTTTCTGATATGGACATGGTGGTCCTCTGCCTTCGTGGACTGGGTGAAGAATACAACGCCTTTGCCGCTGCGGTTCGAGCTCGTGGCTCTGCTCTTACCCTGGAGGATCTTGTGGATTCCCTTGTTGAATTCGAGTCGGATCTCAAAGTGCAAATCCGCTCCTCTGTGCCAACAGCCTTTTTCACTCATCATCAGCAGCGTCCGACTAGCGGTGGCAGCGCCTTTCATCTTCGCTCCCCGCGAGGGTTTGCCTCCCCCAATTCCACAAGCCAGCAGCTCCGGGCCTCCACACAGTGGGCTGACTTTCCAGGCGCTGCTCCTTCTCGGGCCCAAAGCCCACTACGGCCAGCTCCTTATACTGGGCCTCAATCAGCTGCTGGGCCTCGCAGGCAGCCCATTATCTGTCAATTTTGTGAGAGACAGGGTCATTCTGTTCGTCAATGTTTTAAGCTTTTTCCACAGGCCCGTCAGGCCTATCAGGCGCGTCAGACTTAGGCCCATCACACCATTACTGGTTCCGCTAACTCTTCTGGCCCGTGGTTACTTGACTCGGCTGCCTCACACCATGTCACGTCCGATTTAGGCAACCCATCCCTCTATTCTGATTACACTGGTCCGGATGAGATTCTTGTTGGCGATGGATCAGGTTTGCAAATCACACATATTGGGTCTACTAAATTGCGTTCCTCGTCATCTTCATTTCATTTGAATGATGTTTTATGTGCACCTGCCATCAAACACAAACTTATTTCTGTTGCCAAACTTTGTCGCACTAATCCCATTTCGGTGGAATTTTTTGTTGATTGTTTTGTTGTGAAGGATCTTCGCACGGGGGCGCCTCTGCTGAAAGGGGCAAATAATGGCGATGTTTATGAGCTGCCTAGTGATGTGGATAATGTTCGTCTGGCCCTTGTCACCACTCGCACCACCTCTGCGTCATGGCATGCACGTCTTGGTCATCCATCTACCCAAACCCTCACTAGTCTTATTCGTTCCCAATCTTTGCCAGTATCATCCTCTATTGTCAGTAGTCATTGTCATTTTTGTCTTTCCAATAAAAGTCACAAACTTCCTTTTGCCATGTCTTCTTTGACCAGTACCAGGCCGTTTGATTTATTGTATACTGATGTTTGGGGTCCCGCTCCGGTTACCTCCTTTGATGGTTTTCGTTATTATTTAATAATCGTTGATCATTTCTCTTGTTATACGTGGTATTATCCCTTGAAAAATAAATCTGATGTGCTATCTGTGTTTCTTGGTTTTCGCAAGATGGTTGAAAACTATTTTTCCACCACCATCCGACGCCTTTATTCTGATGGTGGTGGTGAGTTTCAGATATTATGCTCTACCCTTGTTCATCATGGCATTACTCATCTTCTCACCCCTCCTCATACTCCTGAGCATAATGGTCTGGCCGAGCGAAAGCATCGTCATCTTGTTGAAACGGGTATAACTCTCCTGCATCATGCTCATCTTCCTACCATGTTTTGGTCCTTTGCCTTTTCCACTGCCACCTATTTAATTAATCGTCTCCCATCCACTGCACTTCGTGGTCAAATTCCTTACACAACTTTGTTCAACCTCGCTCCTAATTTTCATAAATTACGTGTGTTTGGTTGCCTTTGTTATCCATGGTTGCGTCCCTACTCTGCTCACAAATTGGACCCTCGCTCTCGTCCTTGCATTTTTATTGGTTATTGTCCTCAATGCAGTGCTTATAAGTGTCTTGATCCTACCACTCACCATATTTTCCTCTCCCGTCATGTTCACTTTGTTGAGCATTCTTTCCCTGGTTTTTTGTCTAACCAGTCTGCAGATTCCCCATCGGTGGACTCCTGGTTACATGATATGGGCCCGAACATTATTCATCAACGTCCAGGGGTTGACTTCCAGGACACTTTCAGCCCAGTGGTCAAACCGGTTACTGTACGTATCGTCTTCAAACTGGCTCTTACTCAGGGCTGGCCCATCAAGCAGTTTGATGTTAATAATGCCTTTCTTCAAGGCCCTCTTACAGAGGAGGTCTACATGGCTCAACCACCGGGATTTGTGGATCCTCAGCATCCTAACCATGTTTGTCGCCTTCGACATGCGATCTACGGCCTTTGCCAAGCTCCTCGTGCTTGGTACACCGCTCTCAGCTCCTTTCTGCTTGAGTTTGGCTTCCAGAAGACTCAGTCTGACGCCTCCTTATTTGTCTATCACCACTCCGGCGTCCTTCTATATTTCCTGGTGTATGTCGATGATCTTCTGCTCACTGGTAATGATGCCGCTACTCTTTCCTCATTTCAGCATGCCCTTGCCAGTCGTTTTCCCTCAAAGAACTGGGCGAAGTCGATTATTTCTTGGGCATTGAGGTTATTCCCACATCGTCAGGCTTTGTGTTATCTCAACACAAGTACATGATTGATCTCCTCACCAGGTTTCATATGCTTGATGCCGCTCCAGTCTCTACTCCACTTGCTTCTTCTGCCACTCTGACTCTCCAGGATGGATCATCAGCCACTGATGCTACTCGCTACCGCCAGGTTTTAGGGGCATTACAGTATCTTGTGTACACTCGTCCTGACATCGCTTTCTCCGTGAATAAGCTCTCTCAGTATATGCATGCACCCACCTCCTATCATTGGCAGTGTCTTAAGCGACTTCTTCGGTAATTCTGTGGCACGCTCTCCTTCGGCCTTGCTATCAGCCGTGCCAGTCTGCCATTATGCCTTACCTCATTTGTTGACTCTGACTGGGCGGGCAATTTGGACGATCGCACCTCCACCTCTTCCTATCTCCTATACTTGGGCACCACCCTCATCTCTTGGCGGTCTCAAAAGCAACGCACTGTTGCTCACTCTAGCACAGAAGCTGAATATCGTGCCATTGCTCCTGCCGCCCCTGAGGTGGAATGGGTGCAAAATCTCTTGAATGAGCTCCATCAACCCTTGTTGTTCTCACCTCTGTTCTACTCCGACAATCTTGGGGCCACCACTTTTAGTTCCAACCCTGTGTTTCATTCCCGGATGAAGCATTTGGCACTCGATTATCACTTTGTTCGTCAATTGGTACAAGATGGTCGCCTCGCCGTACGCTACATTCCCACTGCTCAGCAACTTGCCGATGTGCTCACTAAACCATTGCCTGCGCCGCGCTTCCTTCTTCTTTGGTCCAAGATTGGAGTTGTTGACACGACCTCCATCTTGCGGAGGCGTATTAGAGATAAAGAATAAAATTCTTTATTCTCTTTATTTTATTATTTTTCCCTCACCTGTAGAACCACTTCTCCACTTCTCCTTAAAACTCTGAACTGCTTCTCCTGTAAACGTGTATATAGAGAACATAATACCATAATGCAAATCAACATTCGATTGCTATCAATTCCTTCTATCAAAAGCTCTCAATCTCAACATAAAAAAGGGAGTGATGTGATACTCCAGAGCGACCCAAAAGAACTTGCCTCGAAGTTGGAAGAAGGAGGCACACCACAGAATCAAGAAGGGCAGACCAATTCAGAATCCATGATCACGAAAGTCAATTCCACGACCGAGGATTGGAACACCAGCCTTCCACAGCCACATACATCAATTCCACGACCGTAGAATTTCACTGATGCTGAATTTACCTTTCTTAATTAGGATTCTTTTCCTTTACGGGTTTTTGTTTAGTTTTTGTTTCTCTAGCATAAATAAAGGCTAAAACTTGAGTTTGGAAAAACATTGAAGATTATTGGTTTTATTTTTGGTTCATAGAGCATTTTGCTTTTGAATTGTGCTTTTGTATCAATCAAGCATTCCCCTTGATTGTGGTCAAGCTTCTACTCAATATTGATAGAGCTTTCTCCCAGGTGTGAGATTTCACTTCAATTCAACCCTATCCCTAGTTCTAAACCCCGTTCTTAGATGTACGACTTTGCTAACTACGCACACCGATTTTGTGCTCGTATAATATGGTATCAGAGCGCGATTCAATACAGTGGCGAGTACGAAAGCAAGAAAACCTGTTTCTTCTCGTACAAGATCAAAATACCCCATAGAAAACCGTGTTGCATAGGAGGATTATTTGTTAGAGAAATAAATTGCATCTGACAAACAAACAATGGCAGAGCAGTAGATTAATGCTTCAGAACTGTTGTAGATCATCATGGCGCAATTGAATGCAACCTTCCGAGTTCAATTCGACCAGATCAACAAGCTGCTTAATGCTCTTTGGCCGCCAATAGCATGAATCCATAAGATTCCCGAGGAAAATCCAGAGCAGGGCGTTCCAACTAGAATCGACCAAGCCATTCTTGTTTTGTATTTCCAAAGAAGAAAATACTATCATATGCAGACAACATATGTGTTATCATCGGAGCTTCTTTATAGACCTTAATCCCATGAATTTAGCCTTTTTCTATTGCTTTCTCGGTTAAAGATGACAACCATTTTGCACAAAGAGAACATGTATGGGGATAATAGATCACCATGCCTAAGTCCTCTTGTTTGGTAAATCACTTCTGATTGGTGACCATTCACTAGAGATGCATACGTCACTCTTGTCACACAATGCATCATAAGATTAATCCACTCCTGTGCAAAACTCATTTTCTTCATTATCCTTTCCAGAAAATTTCATTCAATACGATCATAGGTTGTCGCTTTATCTAGCTTAGTTACAACAAACCCTTTTTCCTTCTGTTCGAGTTTTCATAGCATGAAAACATTCAAAAAATAGCATAATATTATCTCTAATGTATCTCCCAGACACAAATGTGCTTTGATTTTCTGAATCACCACATTAAGCACTTTCTTGAGCCTGTTTGCTAGTAACTTGGAAAAGATTTTGTATATAACTTTGCATAGGCTGATGGGTCAAAAGTGCTTAGGGCTAGAAGGTTTCTTGAGTTTAAGAATTAAAGCTATTAACATTTGATTCAAGTCCTAGGGAATAACACCATCCTAAAAATATTTTTACAGTTCAGCAACCACCAATGGACCCACTGTTTCCTAGTTTTTATGAAAGAATAAAGCTGGGAGACCATCGACACTAAAGAACTTTGTCGAGGCCATGAATTCCAATGCAATCCACACTTCCTCCCAGATAAAAGTTTGAGCAGCTCCCTATTCATTTCCTCATAATTCTTCTTGGTATAGCCTGTATAACATGTTGCGATGTGCGTTCTAGCACTGACAAGCAAATGTATTTTAGGTATTGAACCACACACTGTGTTAATTATGATTGAACCTTATAAATATTCCCTTCCTCGTCTTTCAACTCTGAGATAGTGTTTGTCTGTCTCTCCGTAGCTTTTTGGTGAAATTTTTTGGTATTTTTATCTCCCTCTGTAACCCATTTTGCTTTGGATTGTTGCTTCTATAAAATTTCCTCTTGATGAAGTAGGCCACTCAGTTCTCTTTCCAAAGCTTTCCTTTGTAGAATCACCGTTTTATTCTTTTCTTTTTTGTTTTGATATCTTCTCCAAAATTTCTAAGTATGCTTCTTCCTCCTCCTTATGTCTACGAAAGTGGTATGACTCCACTTTTTGAGCTAATTTCAAAACCTTTAATTCTAGCTTCTAACCCCAAACCTTCATCGTTATTCCACTCCTGTTTGATTAAAGGATAGCATTCCTCATGTTTTTGCTAGAAAGACTCAAATCGAAAATGTCACCCCCACTTACTCCGATCTTCCTCTAAGTGTAATTGAAACCTAATCAGTAAATGATATGATACCCACCTAGGTAGATGGTCGACCCGAGCTTCTAAAAAAATATTTCTTCATTCATAATTTGCTACCATTTTGTCCAGTCTCTCCTCCAAAAAATCATAATCCTCTTTCCCATTATCTCATGTAAAAATATTTCCATTGTCTCCCAAATCCTCTAGTCAATTATCATGCATAGCCTCTCTAAAATCTTACGTGCTTTGCTCATCAGGTAGTCTTAATACATTCTTCTCTTCATAACCCAGTACTTGGTTGAAATCACCAATCTTTAACCATGTCAGATTGCTTTGCTCCTTCAATCTTCTTATAAATTCCCATGTCTTCTTTTTGTTTCCTTATTCTGGCCAACCATACAATCCAGTTAACCTCCATGTTTTTGTTGCTTCATGTTCTTGTACCACTACATCAATGTAGTTATGTTTGAAGTCTTCCAAAGTGATCTTTACATAATACCTCCACATTAGTAGTAGTTCACCAAATCTCTTCCACGACCCTACTCCTCTTCCCTTTTCCCAACCCATCTTCTCCATCACCTCTTGCTTTTTTTGTCTCCACTAAGAAGACAATATCAGGTTCCTTCTGTCTAAGTAGCTTTACTACCCTCTTCACTGTCTTGGTGTTCCCCTAACCACGACAGTTTTAATCAATAATACTCATCGAGCTAGGCGAAGTTGTGTTTCCTCAAGGTCCGCTTCTCCGCCATCCAATTTTGTTGAAACATCTTTTTTACTTTCCTGAATTTTGGTGAAGTTAGTTTTCCCAGTTAAATGCTCTCCTTGTTGCTCCTGATTCTTATTGGGGATCTTTTCCTTTTTCTGAATTCTTCAGTCATTGAAATAATCGTTGAACCATATGTTTCTTATTCTATGTAATGGCTAGATTGATGATAACACCTAAATTGGTGCTATTTATCCTTCATGTTTAGGTTTGTTTCATGCTAATTCACGTGCATAATCATAATAATATCATCGATTGCTTTCTTATTTCGTTCCTATTTGAATATGTCGTGATTTTATAGTGCTTTAGACGATATATGCGAATTAGGTACGAAAAAGGGCACAGGTTTAGAGAAATAGGCAGGAAGCTGATGATCACAACTTGGAAGGGAAAGATCCCGGTCTGAGACATCAGACCGCGAAGCAGAAGAGAAAATCGCGGCCTGACGACCATAGTTCGCGGTCTCAAAAATTGAGCCCTTGGGCGTGAACTTCGTGAAGAAGCCACCGAAGATGAATCAGAAAGTTTTGATGGTCGAGTCACTGTCTTCCCTGACCTCGAGGAAGTTTGCAGTCGTGACTCACGGATTGCGACCGTGAAGTCAACCCGCGAACTCCCAAAATACGTAGACCAAAACTGAAATACTTAAAGATCGCCAGCTCGAAGGGAAAGATCATGACCTTGCCCCCTAAAGTCTATAAATATAGGACCTCCTCCACTATTTTAGGAGAGTTGATTTTGAGATAGAAATTTCTGGTTTAGAAAGAGGGAGAGAAGAGAGAAAAGCTGAAGGAAGGAGAAGAAGGAGAAGGAAGAAAAGCTAGAGGAGAGGAGCCATCTTCTTCAACTTCAAGCCTTCCCCAAATTGTTTTATGTATCTTCTTCCCTCCTTTATGCAGTAGTCTCTTAAGGTACTAGAGGTTCTAAACCCTCGTTTAGGGCTATTTATGTAATGAATGAATATGTTAGGGTTTTTAATGAATGGGTTTGTCTAGTTGATTTTAATGCTTCTCTAGCTTTAATTATGCTTGTGTAAGTCGCCCCAATCTTCTCTACTAGCCTACTTGAGCTTCTATGTTGGGTATGGAGTTTTAAGGTTAGAAGGGTATGCACCGTCTGGCATATTAGGCTTAGATGAATGAATAGCATCTTGTGGTTGATGAGGCGACCGTACACATGCCACAAGAACGCCTTTCTAGATGGAACCCGGGATGAAACATCGGTGTGGACGGTAAGTAGTACCTATTGAAAAGAGTTAAGTTCTTAAAGCTCTAGATACATGAGCCTATACCAAAGTGATGATGGGGTAGGTACAACATACTCGGAGGCGTGTGGATAATCACAAAGGCCCAAAAAAAAGAGCACACTCACACATTCTCTTAACCCAACATGTTTAGACATTTTATATGATAGACCTAGGCTAGGTAGAGAGTTAGTTTCCCGAAGTACCTGCTTTTATCCTTGTTTATTCTCTCTACTAGTTATTTCACTTGAATCTTCCAACACAACCCCTTAAACCGACCGGCTAGATAACAAGAACGTGGGAAGTAGGCTAGGCTACCAGGAACCGAGTGAATACGACCTTGATTGCCACTATATGACAACACCATTTTAGGTTAAACTGGCCTAGAATGGGGTAGTTATTGATACGAGCAAACTACTGACAATGACCTGCACAGAATGAATCGATCAAGCTTTTTGGCACCATTGCCAGGGAACCTCGGTAACTAGTAGAAAACCATTGAGTTGTTAGTTTAGCCTTTATTCTTGTTTATATTTGTATTATTTTAGTAGTTTTATCGTTTTGTGTTTTGTTATCCAACTTTGTACGTCACGGGTTGTTGAGTTTGTGTCTTGGAGCACTCTTGTATGCGAAGAAGGGACTCTTTACATGTTGATACAAGATCGAGAGAACTCATCGGAATCTTAGAAGAGTTGCAAGAAATCAACCTCCTCCAACGGCAGACCATAAACATCAAACACAAGTTTCACTAAGGCCTAGAAGAATGGGATCTTATTCAAGGCCAAGTGTGGATAGTGTTCAATCCCCTATTTTTCACCCACCAGTGCCGAACAACAACCATAAAATAAAGTTAGACACAATTTCGATGCTTCAAATGCAGTTCAATTCAATGGGATGATGAGTGAAGACGGCCACGCACATATCAAGTCGTTCTACGAGTTGGCGGATGGAATTAAGATAAACGGGGTTCCTCAAGAGGCAATCCATCTGAGGTTATTCTCGTTTACTTTAAATGGAGCAGCAAAGCAATGGTTGAATAACCATCCCCATCACTCCATCACCTCGTGGGCAAATCTATCTGACAAATTCTTCGCAATGTATATTCCACCCTCTAAGACGGTCTTGATGAGGAGTGAGATTACTATGTTCTGTTAAGAGGAAGACGAGTCATTGTTTGAAGCATAAAAGTCACGGAACCTCATCGATGCGTCTAGTGGAGGTGCCATCAAGAACAAGGAAGTTGGTGAACTTCAAAGACTAATTGAAGATATGGCCCTAAATAGCTAGGATTGGGGTCACGAAAGGAGAGGTAAGAATGTGAAGAAGGGAAGTTTATTAAGGATTCAAGAACCATCTTCGTTAGAGGCTCATATACAAGAACTCTCCAAAAAAAATTGATCAAGTTGCGTCATCTATGAAAGGCAATGGTAAGCAACTCATGAAATGTGATTGGTGTGGTGAGCCGAGTCACACTATGGAGGGGTGTAAATCTATAATTAAGGCCTCACTTCAGTTTGAGCAAGCCAACTTTTTTGGAGGGCAATCACGAGGGAACAACCCATTTGGCTCTACATATAATCCGGGTTGGAGAAACCATCCAAACTTTCTTTGGTCTTCTCCGCCGGATAGAAAGCCTACGGAGTTTCAATCTCAAGCTACTATGCAAAATTCTTATCCAAGGCCGATTCAACCCTCATACCAAGGAGCTTATCAAGATCAAGGTCGATCCTCCGATGGTCGAGTCTCTAAACTTGAAGACTTGTTAGGTAGGTCAATTCGTTACAAACACCAATAAGAAGTTTGAGGCTATTGAAAAATGCATAGGGAGTACTACGACCAATTTCTCAAGTTTGGAAGAGGTTCATAGGAAAAAACAAGCTTTGCTTCAAGATTTTGAAACCCAACTAAGCTCATTGGCACAAACTCTATTGTCAAGACCACAAGGAACCTTACCGGGTAATATTGAACCTAATCCTAAAGAGGGATGTCACGCGGTAACTCTACGGAGTGGTCGGCCTCTAAAGGAAGTTCATATCCAAACCTCGAGGATACCGGTGAGAGAGGTTCAAAGAGAAGTTGTGAAAGAAGAAGAGATATTTTGGGAAGAAGTGCAACCTCCTATCGAAATCAAGATTGAAGAGGAAGAGAAGTCTAAGAGGACTCAAGTACCAAATTCAACACCAAAAGCTCCTTATCCTAAAGGACCTAGACGGTTATTCGGAAGTGATCTACATCATGAATGTCCTCCTTGGAAGGATACCTTGAAGCAATTGAAGGTAACCGTTCCTTTCTTAGACATGGTTATGAAAATTCCCAAATATACCAAATTTTTGAGAGAGATATTGTCAGAGGAGGATGGAAGAAGTTTCTATGGTATCCATTAGTGAAGTTGCTTCAACATCCATTGGGTGTGAATGCTTCCCTCCAAAGCTAAGGGATCCAGGAATCTTCACTATTCCATGCACCTTTGGAGCCAAAAAAAACTTTGGAATCCGCTAGCAGATTTGGGGTCTAGTATCTATATTATGCCTACAAGAATATACAATGAGTTCTACCTTGGACCACTCATGCTTACTAAAATGCGGATTGAGTTATCCAATAGGTCCATTGTCGATCCAAGGGGAGTCATAGGAAATATCTTAGTGAAATTTGGTCATTTTGTTTATCCAGTGGACTTCGTGGTTCTCGACACCGAAGGATGTGATGCATCGATAATCCAAGGCCGACCATTCTTAGCTACGGAAAGGACCATTATCAATGTTAGTGGAAGCAAGATCACCTTAAGGTTTGGAGATGAGGAGATAAGCTACAAGACAAGACGAAGAAATATAATGTGAGCAAACAAGCTCCCATTCTCGAGTATGAAAAATCCGGGGATTGCTATAAGCCATTCACGGATGAAGACACTTGCACAAGGGAGTTTAGTTTCTTTGATCATGAACATCATTCTTCGGATATAACTTTTGAATCTCAAGCACCAGATGAGGCATTCGAGAGACTCCATGGTCTTAATTTGGGACTTCACCACAAGTATGATTTCTATGAAGAATTATCGGTGGAGAATGGAGCTCTTACCTCTTGATCTTAAGGAGCCATGTCCGACGAAAAGACTTCAAAAGACGCACTAGTTGCACTACATCTTTAATTTGTCGCTAATATGACTTTTACTGACGAAATTTTATCCTCCTCATTAATGTTTCGTCAATTAGCTGCGCATTTGTGAAAAATGCTAAAAAATGTCAGTAAAGATAAAAGTTCTCGTCACTAAACTCATTATTTGGAGGAAATTTTTGGCACTATTATTTTTTCTTAGGAATAAAGTGTTGTCAGTAAAGTTTCCTCAAATATTTGTGTTGTTGATATACATCGTCAATCAAGAAAATTTCTCAAATAATTTTATCCTAATCGTATTACATCAATCTAAAGAAACAATCATTTAAAAAACCTAGAGGAATAATAAAAGTAAAGGTAATTCTGCACAACGATTGGGTATTGAACAATGTTCTATTATATAATGAATAATAATTTTTCTCCTATGATAATTAATTATATTTATGAGTATATATGACCCACATTTTTTTTAATCAAAATAATCCACATTTGTGAAAAGAAAAATTGATCACACTTTAATTATTTAATCACCTACCAATATCAATTATCATGGATAGGGTGCTAGGCACACTGATATGATATCTCCGAGTCCGAGGAGGTGGATTTATTTTCTTAACTTTGCCAAGATTGATTTCCGACTCCATTAGGAGCTTTCTAAATAGATCTCAATTGTCCATTCACTTAAAATTTAAATCTCAACCATCCATTCATTTCTAAGTTAACGCAAACCCTAATTGACTACCTTTTATCCCCTCTCGCAGCCGAACAATATTCTCGTTTCTAGATCTCTCTTCTTTTGTTCCGAGAGCCATTGATGAACTTATTTGTTCTCTTCCTTCTCTTCTTTTGCACTCCATCATCGGGCCTATCTCTGTTGTCTCCTTAATCTACTGTTGTTGTAGATGAACGCATGCTCTTCTTCTCTCCTTAGCTGAAACCACCTTTTCCATAATCATCGCAATCACGCCACTTCCGCCCCAACCCTAACGCCATCTTTTTCCCTAGATCTGTTCCTTGTTTTATGAAAGCGATAGAGGTGGATCGTCCTATCTATTCAATCTTAAGGTTTGTCTCTAGTTTTTATTTCATAGATCTGTGATTTTTTATATGTATGCGGAGAATTTTTGTTGTTGTTAGATCTACATTTTGTAACGCCTAACTCGATTTTTATATTGATTTGAAAATGACGATGATGGCTTGCTGCGGTGGTTAGGTGAAGGGACGCCACTAGTACCACAAAGCTACTGGTGAGGATCTTTGAATGGATGATACAGAACCTGATTGGGCTAGCGATTTTGGGCTATACTCTTTTTTTTCTCTTAATAATCAATGCAAGTTCTCTGTTTGATCGTGTATCATCTTTTTGGAATTTATTTAATTTTTTTTTATAAAGTGTATTTTGTTAAATATATCAAGTGTAAGTTGAAAAAGTGAATATATATATATATATATATATATATATATATATATATATTTGTTAGTAAACGTGATTTTGTATCCTCATAGAGACGAAAACTCGATATTTAATAAAAGATGTATGATTTTATTTTCATTTTGCAATCAATTGCAACAAATTGTATGAATTATTATAATAATAATAATTTATTAATTAAATAAATAAGATAAAATTGTTTATTTACAAGCTATTGGGAGTTATTGAGTTCCTTAATTATTAATTATATTTGTACTGTCACAAATATGGCAAATATCGTCACAAAAACTACTTTGGCCGTCATATTTGATAATATAAGAAATCTTATTACCAACAATCGATCAATATTACCTATGGCTCTCTGGCGTCACAAATGGTCAATTGTGACGGCTCGTCAATGAAAAGTATTAGTGACGCTCGTATTAGCAACGGAGAGCGACGACAATATGTAATCGCAAAAACGCTTTTGTGAAGGAATTAAATCTTTTGCGACAGAAGCGTATGGTCATTAATCATCATTTTTTTGAATTGTTGGGAGGCAACCCAACCATTCGGTTTGCGTATCTTTTTCTTTTTAAATAATTGATTTATAGAGGATTAGAATGCATAGATGATGATTTATAGGACTTAGCTCTTGCCTTGTCTTGTTCTCTGGATGTTTGAATGTTTAAGCTTAAGATTTGGTGAAATCATGATCTTAGTGTTCAGGGAAAAAATCTCGGTTAGCATGCAGAGATCACGGCCGCGATCTTGTCCATGCGTATTTAAAGGAAGAGTTGCACAGTGCAACCATGCTTAGTCTCTCCATCTCATCTTTTAGATCTCAATGCCATGTTTTCCAACCCTTTCTTAGCTTGTTGAGTATACTTTCTCTACTTCACTTTCCAATATCTTTTGAGAAGTATCATCAATCATTTTTGGATTTCCAATATTTAAACTAGCAAGATAAGGTACACTTGTTCATTTTCTTATATTTTAATTACCTTATTTGGCTCAAAATGTGTTGTGTGCTTTGATAACTTTAAAGTTTAAACACTCATCTAAACTTCGGCATGACTTTTCAATGTCATAGGATTGTTATCTTTGTTTTAATGTATTGCTATGCAATTTGGGAGATCTTGGCGGGCTATTTTCATTCATGTTTTAAGCTTTCATAGACTACCCACCCAATGCAGTCAAAGGTGTGATTCTACCTAAAAGCGGAAAATGGGTAAAATCATAAAGGCGTAGAATCACAGCGTAAAAGCGTAAGTTATTTACGCATAGTGTAAAATGGCTAAAAATCTGATTTTATACACTATAGATTTTATATGAAAAGGGAAGCGTTTTGGTGACCTAATAACGTAAAATCGTAGTTTTAAAGCGTGATCTTGACTACATTGCGCCCACCAAGTGTTCGAAGAAATTTTCCAACCATGTGGCTTTCATTTTCTTCAATCCTATTCATTGTGCATCAACTTTATCGCACTTGTTGACCCTTGTTTACATGATTTGAGTCGGTTAAGCAGATTCTGGGATTGTTCCTTTTCATTGAACTAGATCTCCCTCTAGGTCCACCCATTTTCCGAAGTTTTAGTTTCACTCAAGTGTGGGGGAGCTTAGAGAATTGATAGGAGTTCTTTGGAAGTTCTTTTTATGGTATATGATGTTGGATTGATGGTTTGTACATATTGTACTACTTGTTTTCAAGGATACCTTACAAGAGCAAGGGAATGGTGCATGGAGAGAGTTCTTCCAACATGGAAAGTTCTCGAACTTCTCATCCTCGCCACGGCCATCGGAAGAAGAAAAGCACATATGGATCAAAGGAAGTAGTTGTCGAAGAGATTTATCCGCCATCACTCTCTCCCCATCTAGCAAGGGAAGTTTATCAAGAAATTCAATCCAATGTTAGGGGCAGCATTGAGCATATTACACATTTTTATTTGGACAATATCCCTAAGCAATATAAGACCAAAATTCTTTGGCTTCAATGACTTCCTCTTGGCGAGAGTACATGCGTCAACTGGATACTCTTTGCAAAGCTTGGGATCGAGGACGCAATTTGTTGCAAGATGCAGAAGTTGGAGTGGCTTAAATTGTTATCCATTCAAGAGAACTTCTACAATGTACTTATTCTAGAATTCATTAGCACTCTTATCATTCAAGATATACGAGGTGTCGCAGGCCTTCAAGACAACATCCAACTCAAACTAGGAGGAGAACATCGCCAAATGTCGATTCGGGAATTTACAAGAGCCATGGATATTTACCCTGCGATTTCGTCGAATCACTAGAAGCTTTTGCTACCTTGACAAGGGAATCTAAATTCCCATGTTTCGAACCTTTCTATGAATCCAAAGTCAAGAAATCCAGCAGTCGACCATGGAATGTCAAGCTATCAAAGGCTAGTGAGGTGAAACCGGAGTGGCGGTTAGTCTACCATGTGATTTCTAGGTCCATGGATGGAAAGAACCGAAGCAAGGACAATTTGACTGACGAGATGTCATTTTCTTCCAAAGCATGCATCTGACTCTATCGCTTCACCTCAGTTTGGAAATTCTGTCCATCTTCAAGCATTGTGAAACGGACCATCGACTCACCGCCTTCATGGAGGAGCTTAGTCACTCGACTTGCAAAGTTTTTGGGAGTCGACTTCTTGGCCATGCAATTTCGATTGGATAGTAGGACCACTCCTATATCATTTGACATCTTGAAATCCAAAATTAAAGTGTTACATTAGAGTGATGATGGTGTTTGGGGAGTACGTGGACTTTCATTTCTGATTCGGGTCTAATTGTACGCATTTTACCCCTCATTTCTTGATAGTTTGGCTTTGCATTCATCGTCCCTCGACATATTTCACTCTAGGTTGTGCTTTTTTTATACATTTCAGTCCTCATGTGTGGAAGGGTCGAGGACGAGTTTCGGGACGATTGGAGGTCAAAAAGCACAAAAACCGAAGAAAAGTCCAAAGTCCGTGACAATTGCCCCGTTGTGAAGTGCAGGCGTCCAGATTTCTGGCCATGTTCACGCTTTCCCATTGGAGTTCACGGTCTCCTAAGGCCGTGAACTGAAGCCATAAACCGTGAACCGCAAGGCGTCCAGGGAGAAATCTACAGTTACTGGCGCAAGGCGAGTTCACGATCAACAAGACCGTGAACATTGAGTGTAAACCGTGAACTCATGCAAGTGAAGCGGTCCGTTTCGACACAACGCTCTGTGTTTACGGATGCATTGAAGAGTTCACAGACGCGTTGAAGAGTTAACGGCCATGAACTGAGGCCGTGAACGAACCCGATCCTGATATAAAATGTGAGTTGAAAGGAAGAAGAAGAGAGAGCTTCATTTTTAGGTTAGGTTTTCATTTTTTAGAATAAAGAGGATTCTAGTGAGAGGTTAGGGTTTCTTCTAGAGTGAAAAAGTGCAAATCAAAGGAGGAAGAAGGAGCTTTGGGCTTGTTCCTAGCTAGAGGATTTAAGATTTCTTCATCTCAAGGGTGTCTCAAGCAACAAGGAGGAAAGATTGGCATCACTTCATGGTTCTTTCTTCCCCTTTTGTTGTTTTCTCTTGTCTAGCTATGGAATAGCCTACCTACTCACTTGGGTATTGTGAATCCTAGTCTCTCTATGTGTTAGTATGTAAGAACATGAACCTATTGTGTTGATTGAGTGTTTTATATGATATTTGAGGTATTATTCATGAATGATTGAGTGTGCTAGCTTTAACTCAATATTTGGTAAAGTTGACCTAAAAGGGTGGAAATCCCCTTTTGGTCCAATAGGAAGCTAGACTTCTTAGCCACTTGGGTAACCTCCTTTAGGTCGATTTAAGACCTAAATCTCAAGTATCGGAGTAGGTTCGTGATTTCACCGGGATTGGTCTCTCTGCCGATCGAATTAAGTTCTGAGGGTTTGGTTTGCAATCCTTAGTCGGCTAGTCGAGAGGGTTAGGTTTCCTAGCCTATCGTTGTCACCCTTAGTCGAAAGCTTAAGTGAGTTAGCTTTCTAACTTGTTGCAACGATTCTCAATTAGCTAACTAAGAGATTTAGGGATCTCATTGGTTGATCGGTGAAGAGGGCTAGGTTCCCTAGCTATGAGTCACAATCTTTGACCTAATGGTTAAGAGAGCTAGTTCTCCTAGCTTATATTTGTTGATTTTCCTTCGTTGATCAACTAAGGGAGTTTGTCCCTAGCTAGTTGCACCCACCTCGCGGTGTATGAACACGTCCTTCACACTAGAGCTTTGTTTGTCGCTTCTTAGCATGAGACTAGAGGGAGCAATACTCAGGTGAAGTTCTCTCAAGTAGAATTCTCCTCGATTTACTTTCCTTGTTCGTTCACTTTGTAGTTTCCTTAGTTTTAAACCCAAAAACTATTTTGCTAGATAACAACTTAAGCGATTGAAGTTGGGGTACATGGACCAGCCCGAGTTTGAAAATTAAATAATTGCCCTATATTGCACCCGGCTAGGTTTAAAACTTGGGCTCTAGTTAGGATTAATTCGTTGTGTAGTTTCGAGCGAGTCAATTTCCAACCACTAACACGTTGGATATGGAGGGTACCGTGTTTCGTCTTCCGGAAGCCACAACGGTAATAGGACTAAGAGGGCTATCCAAAGAGGAAGAACATATCGAAATCATGTATGAGGAAGGAGAGGCACATCCATCCAATTCTCATCTGGTTCCCCCACCATTAAACCATGCAAGGGATCTCCGATGCGAAGCATTGATAGCGGAAATCCTTCACAATCAAAGGAGGGAGAAGGAAGTGTGACTCCATATCATGGCATGCATCCATGCTATAATTAAGAAGATGGATATCCTTATTGAAGATGTGTCGCCGCATTTGGTTCGCTCACCTCCCCCTTTCCCTTTCCAAGAAGAGGAAGAAGAAAGACCCTCTAAGGAGGATTGAGTACTAGACATCCAGGGCCTAAGTTCTATCTTTTTCTTTTTTCTCCTCTTTTCTTTTTCTTTGAAAAATGTTTAATTATTGCTTTCTTTTCGTTTTAATTTTCGTACCTTAAATATTATCGTAGTAGTTGTACTTATATTATCTACTTATCGTATCTATGTGGCTATGTCTTATAATCGTCTTTCTCTCTTTCTTATGTGCTTTATCATTGTGAAAACCACCAAGAAGACAAAGACCTACACTTGTGTACCTTCACCAACCCACAACCCAACCTATGGTAACATTCATGATCTTCTCTTTTGAATCTCCCACATTGAGGACAATGTGTCGCTCAAGTGCGGGGATATGTGTAAATGTTTTAATGATTGTCATGATTGATTGATCCATGGATCACTAGTATCCTCTCTTGATTATGAATGTAAGACGTTGATGATTGCTTATGGGAGTTTATGCTAGCGATTGAGTGTGTTTGTGGTGTTGAATGGCTTATTGATTGTGTTTGGAACATAGAATGCAATACCCAAAATATTTCAAATTTGAGGTTTCCGAAACACCTTGTTTCTTGCAACGTCCTACTAATTATGCTTTGAATTGATAGATGATTGATGTGCTGTGTTCGATAGGGAGTAGTTGCATGATTAGAGTACCGGTGCATGATTAGACCTCAACTCTCGTTTGTAACCAACATGTGTAGCAACCCAATGTGGAGTGCAGGCTAGGAAGTGGTGCTCGGGCTAAGACGAATCCGCCCATCAACTTACCCACATATGACCTTGATAGGGAAGGCAATGATCCATCCGCTCTTGGTCATGAGGGAGAGATGCTTGCTTGCAAGAAGTTTACAAAAGTTTGGTGCAATGCGCGTCAACATTGAAAAAGGAAACCAATAAAAGAAACTCCTATATTGAAAGAAAGAATAAAGAGCTCCCTCTAGAGTTCTTGTGCTTAATTGTTGTTGAGAAGTCCCCCGGTGCACACCTAGAATGTTCGTCCCAATGTAGTAGGTATGGTCCTCACCAAGGAGTTTGTGTTTGCACAGTAAGATGATAGTAACATTTACTCATCTCCCTCTACTCTTGTTTATGAAATGAAGAACTAGAGTACATTCCTCGTTGATTTGTCTATCAAGTTGCATTGGTTTGAGTAGATTTGCTTGGGGACAAGCAAACGCCTAAGTGTGGTGGAGTTTAATAACACCTAAGTTGGTGCTATTTACCTTTCATATTTAGATTTGTTTCGTGCTAATTCATGTGCATAATCAAAAAAATATCATCGATTGCATCCTAATTTCGTTCCTATTTGATTATGTCATGAATTTAGGGTGCTATAGACGATATATGTGAATTAGGTACGAAAAAGGGCAAAAGTGTAGACAAATGGACAGGAAGTTGATGATCACAGCCTGGAAGGGAAAGATCCCGACCGAGACATCAGACCGTGAAGCAAAAGAGAAGATCGCGGCCTAAGGACTATAGTTCGCGGTCGCGAAAATGGAGTCCTTGGGGGTGAACTTCGGGAAGAAGCCACCGAAGGTGAAACATAAAGTTTTGACGATCGGATCACGGTCACTGTTTTCCCCGACCACGATTCACAGATCGCGACCTTGAAGCCAGCTCGTGATCTCCCAGAAGACGAAGACCAAAACGGAGACCTTGAAGATTGCGGGCTCGAAGGGAAAGATCACAACCGCGATCTCGCCCTGCTCGGTCATGAACTTCTCCACCCCGCTAAAGTCTATAAATAGAGGACCTCTTCGGAGAGTTTTTTTTTTTAGATAGAAATTTCTAGTTGAGAGAGAGAGAGAGAGAGAAGAGAGAGGTGCTAAAGGAATGAGAAGGAGGAAAAGTTAGAGGAGAGGAGCCATCTTCTTCAACATAAAGCCTTGCCCAAATTCTTCTACGTATCTTCTTGCCTCCTTTATGGAGTAGTCTCTTAAGGTACTAGGGGTTCTATACCCCAAACTCTTGTTTTAGGGCTATTATGTAATGAATGAATATCTTAGGGTTTTAAATGAATGTGTTTGTTTAGTTTATTTTAATGCTTCTCTAGCTTTAATTATGCTTGGGTAAGTCACCTCAATCTTCTATACTAGTCTACTTGAGATTTTACGTTGGGTATGGAGTTTTAGGGTTAGACGAGTATGCGCCATCTAGCATATTAGGGTTAGATGAATGAATAGGGTCTTGTGGTGGACGAGGTGACCATACCCATGCCACAAAAGCACCTTCCTAGATGGAACCCGAGATTAAACCTCGATGTAGACGGTGGGTAGTACCCATTGAAAGAGCTAAGTTCTTGAAGCCCCATATACGTGAGCCTATACCGAGGTGACAATGGGGTAGGTAAAGTGTACTCGGATGCGCATGGATAATCATGAAGGGCCATGGAAAAGAGCTCACTCACCACATTCGCTTAACCCAACATGTTTAGACATTTGCATGATAGACCTAGGCTAGGACGAGGGTTAGTTCCACGAAGTACCTAATTTTTATCCTTCCGTTCTACTAGTTATTTCACTTGAATCCTTCAACACAACCCCATAAACCGGACGACTAGATAACAAGAACGTGGGAAGTAGGATACGGTACCGAGACCCAAGTGAATACGACCTTGATTGCCACTATATGACAACGCAATTTTTTGTTAAACTTGGCCTAGAATGTGGTAGTTACGAATACGTTCAAACTACTGAAAATTAACTGCACGTAATGAATCGATCATTTGCTTTTTTAGGCGTTAACTGCATCTTGTATGTTTCTTGTTGTGTCTTGTCTTGAGTTTTCTTCCTCTGTCAAATTTTTTGCTTCCTTGGGTTCTCCTTATTTCCCAATTTTGAGGTTGAAAATCATCCCTATCATTATTTGATTTGACGTCTTCCTTTAGAGTCTGTCATTTTCTGATACCTTGACATTCCTGCAGCATTTGTTTTCTCAATTGAGTTGAGTCTCCTTCATCAGGTTTCTCTTGTCCTTATGGGGGAGAGTAGTCCCCACACTCTGGAGCTTGTTTTTGGTTCCATATCTACTCAGTTGACCCTCTGTAGCCTTCATTTGCATACTTTTCAGTCTCAAAGACACCATACGCATTACTCTTTTATATAACCCTTTCCTTTTTCTTCCTTTAATCCCTCTCTTCCTCTTCTCGCAAACTTATATGCGCTCTATCCTCCAAATATTGTCCTTCCTGCAGTTGCCTTTTGGCTGTTGTCATTTCTCTATCAAACTTGGCTCGTAAAGACATCCAAATCTCATATGTTTCTTTCTTTTATTGTCTTGATGAGCACGCTCTACTTTGCATTGTACCAACAGGTATCTCCGGTCCAAATGGATCATGTTTCGTTGGTTGTGGAGTTGGACAATAAGCTTTAGGCTGCCCATCTATTCCACGGGGAAAACAGAACATTGGCTCTCCTTGGACTTTAAGTTTCAGTCCTTGTTGAGTGGTGTTCTGACGTCATTCCCTATCCTTACCCTCTGTTCTTTTAGGAGGGAAAGGGGAGGGAAAGGAAGGAATGGGAAGGAATTGTACTTCCCTAGAAGTTTTCCGCTGTTCTCCAAGCAAGCTATAGTGGCAAAGGACGGAAAATGAAAAGGAACTTTTACGGGTCCATCCTCCCCTCCGTTTTGGAGGGAAACTGATTAATGGTGAGCCAATTAATAGGAAGGTTAGTTTTTAATTAATAAATATGATAACTGGGAAGTTAATGGTTGGCCTAGTGAGAGAAGCGGATAGCAATTAATAGATAATAGAATAATTGGTTGTAATTCAATAGGGAAAAAGGAGAATTTAATAATTTAATCAAATACTAGAAAGAGATACTTTAATACTCGTATAAATGAACACGAATTAATTAGTGGAATGATGAAATAATTAAATTATTTAATCATTGTTACGGGATAGGAATTTTTTTGTGCGTGTGATGTGGGAAGGAAGATAGGGATGGCAACAAAAGTACAAAACCCGAACTCACATGTACCTTATCCGATCCAAGCGGGTTAACGCTGATAAAACACGTGTTGACGGGTTTTGGGTGGGTTTGGGTTTAAACCCGCTATACTGTTCACCGAGTTGGGTTGGGTTTGAGTTTAGGTAAACCCGCCGCATGGGTACCCGCTCACACGCATATAATTAATTTTTGCGGGTGTTACATTTTTTATAGAATGAACGTCATCGTGTACTACAAAGGTAATCAAATTTGTATGAAAAAATAAAATAGAGTTAAATGAACAACTTTTGTTCCGTTAACAAATAATAAAAATGATGAGGGTTATCTAGAAAGAGCACTTCTACTATGCTATATAGCATTGGTGCTTTAATGTACAACTCAAAGTTGTACCATAATATTAAATGTATAAGTTTAGGTTGTACCATAAAGCAATTTGTACCATTATGTTATGGTACAACTTTACAACTTGAAGTTGTACCATCACATAAATGTATAAGTTCAACTTGTACCATAAAAGAATTTGCACAAAAAGTATAGGTACAATCTAAAGTTGTACCATAACGTAAATGTACTATTTTAAGTTGTACCATAAAGGCAAAAACCTATAGCACCAATACTATATAGCATTGTAAAATTTCTCATGTAGAAATAGGTTATTCATAATATTCATTTTCGCATTTTTGCATATACTTACTATTACATAATCAATAAAATAACTCTTATAAAAAATCAATAAAATAACATATCTATCACACTTTCCTATATACTTATCCCTTTCACTTTCCCCCATAAAACAACATTTTCTCTCCAATTCTCTTCCCCTCCAAATCTCTCCTCCCCTCCTAATTTTCCTTCACCTCCCCTCCTTTTCCTCCCTTCCTTCGAAAACATAGTGTTAATCTCAAAAAATCATCCCTTACCCTCTGTACTTTTAGGAGGGAAAGGGGAGGGAAAGGGAGGAAAGGGAAGGAATTGTACTTCCCTAGAAGTTTTCCGCTGTTCTCCAAGCAAGCTACAGTGGCAAATGACGGAAAATGAAAAGGAACTTTTACTGTTCCATCCTCCCCTCCGTTTTGGAGGGAAACTGATTAATGGTGGGCCAATTAACAGGAAGGTTAGTTTTTAATTAATAAATATGATAACTGGGAAGTTAATGGTTGGCCTGGGGAGAGAAACGGATAGCAATTAATAGATAATAGAATAATTGGTTGTAATTCAATAGGGATAAAGGAGAATTTAATAATTTAATCAAATACTAGAAAGAGATACTTTAATACTCGTATAAATGAACACGAATTAATTAGTGGAATGATGAAATAATTAAATTATTTAATCATTGTTACGGGATAGGAATTTTTTTGTGCGTGTGATGTGGGAAGGAAGATAGGGATGGCAACAAAAGTACAAAACCCGAACTCACATGTACCTTATCCGATCCAAGTGGGTTAACGCTGATAAAACACGTGTTGACGGGTTTTGGGTGGGTTTGGGTTTAAACCCGCTACACTGTTCACCGAGTTGGGTTGGATTTGAGTTTAGGTAAACCCGCTGCATGGGTACCCGCTCACACGCATATAATTAATTTTTTCGGGTGTTACATTTTTTATAGAATGAACGTCATCTTGTACTACAAAGGTAATCAAATTTGTATGAAAAAATAAAATAGAGTTAAATGAACAATTTTTGTTCCGTTAACAAATAATAAAAATGATGAGGGTTATGTAGAAATAGGTAATTCATAATATTCATTTTCGCATTTTTGCATATACTTACTATTACATAATCAATAAAATAACTCTTATAAAAAATTAATAAAATAACATATCTATCACACTTTCCTATATACTTATCCCTTTCACTTTCCCCCATAAAACAACATTTCTCTCCAATTCTCTTCCCCTCCAAATCTCCCCTCCCCTCCTAATTTTCCTTCACCTCCCCTCCTTTTCCTCCCTTCCTTCGAAAACATAGTGTTAGAGTATCAACTGGGTTGTCCACCTAGATCAATAGTGTTCCAAATCATGTAGCAATTTTATGAGCCATCTCCATTGTCTTCAACACTGCGGGTAAGCCAAAGATCCTTATCCATACTTTTATTGCATTAAATTTTTTAATCTTTGGTTTGTGAAATGCATCCGCCTTTTTGAAGATTAACATATTAATATTGTCGAAATGTCAGAGTCCTCCACACAATATCTTGTATCTATCCTGTTGATTAAGAAATTAAAATCCATACAACCTGTCTCCCACTAAAAATTTAAGATTGCTATCCTCTCTAGAACACAATCCCAACAAATTAAAGTATTTAACTATTGAACATAATCAGCCTTTGTTAAAATATCCATTTGGAACTGTTATGTTTTTCCAAAAAATATGTTTGTATATGTGAGGAGACCTGCCCTTTTGAAAATAGATTGCCAATCGCTAAGAAATTGGATAGGGAGGAGGAGATAGAAACGGAGCTAGGGGTGATAGTGAACGAGATTCGGGAGCTGAGGTCGGAGATTGGAGAGGTTCGATGGTGATACTGGGGAAGAGGAGGAAATGGGTCTGCTCACGAAATGGTCGGGGTGAAGTGCAGGTGGGAAGAAACAGAAATGTGGGTAGATAGGCCCCCGTTTTGATTCTTCGAACTCTTATGAAAAACTGTAATGGCAATTTGCCACCATAAATAAAAGCTTTGAGGCCTTGTAAAAAAAAAAGGTAATACCACATAAGAATCATTACTGAGAAGTCATTCATCATCCACCTCACTATTAAATTAATTATATACCATATCAACTAACTTTTCTCGATAAAATATATTTTAAATTGCATTAATTTTAGTTGTTCTAAACGTAACACTTCAGTCGTTCACTAAACATACTTGCCTCTTATTTTTCTCAATTTTTAAGAGGTTATTTCGTCTGGTTTCGTTTTGAAGTATATCTAGCCAGAGGCAGACCTAAGAAGGGGCAGGGTGTGTCGTCCGACACACCCTCGCTCGAGAATTTTACGAAGGACCTACATATTTTTGGTACAAAATTTTTTACTTCGGGATAGCCGACACACCTTCAATAATTATAGTCGACACACCTTCATTATACTCGAAGAAATTATTATCCAAATGAATCAATCTTAATCATAATCCTTTTTAATTTTGTTTAAAATAACTCCTAAAGCATAATGCTATCCTTCATATAAAAAAAACACTCTCAACTCATACAATATAGTGTTGGGCCTGGGCCTATAATTAAATAGAGAAAAAAAAATCATAGGCCAAATGGGCAATAGCGCAGTCGGCCACCTCCTCCCATTATTATTCCTTCCCTCCCAATCCAATTAATGGCCCAATCCCCAAATTAATGGCCCATTTGCCATTTCCCTGTCCATATCCCAAGCCCCAGCGACCCATCCCCATTATCCCCCCTGTTCCCTCTTCTCTCGCTCGCAAGTCGCAAAAAATATAATCCCCAAACCCCCAGACGAACCAAAAACCCAGGCGAAGGCAGAACCGGCAAGTCGGCACGGCAACCCAGGGAGGCCTCGGCGGACATCCCTTCACCGGCGGGCGGCGCCGCGGTGGCAACTCCTCGTAGCCGGTGAAGTGGGCACTTCTTGTAGCTGGCCAAATGTAAGTAATTTTACAGTTATGAACCCTAAATTGCAAAGTTTAAGGGTTTTTCTTGTTTTCCCATTTAACCCAAATTTTATTTGTCAATTTGTAATTCATGGATGAATTGAATGGATTTGTTTATAAGCTAATTTATGTTGTACTCTGTATCCAGACATGGAGAGATTTTACCCAAAGGTCCCAAAGAAAGCCAAAACTACTCCACAAATTAACAATTTAGGAGGAGAATCAAGTAAAAAGAAGCATGATGATTCTCAATCTTCCTCGCCATCGATTTATCAAACAAGTGGCATCTCAAGTAAGTTTTCTTCATTTCCTGAAGAACATGAGAATGATGAGGTTGATGTGAACAAATGGGAAGCCGATCCGGGGTTGAGGAGAAAGTTTTCAACTTTCCCTATTAATATGCAAGATGAGATTAGAAGAACATATCTAATAAAGGGTCCTTGTCAACCAAAAGGTTCTTTCCCATATACCGACTATAGTGGAGAAAAATGAAGATTTAATCCTTCTTGGTATACTGGGCACAAGGGTTGGCTAGAGTATAGTGTTCATGATGATGCAGTATACTGTCTACCTTGCTATTTGTTTGTATCTGAATCTAAAAATGGTAGTGGAGAAGCATTCATATCAAATGGGGTGAGATGTTGGAATAGGAAGACGCGATTAGATGATCATGTTGGTGGCCCTAATAGTTCTCACAATGTGGCTGCTAAGAAAGGTGAAGATTTGTTGAGACAATCACAGAGCATCTCAAGTGCATTGGTGAGACAAACAGATAAACAAAAAAGAAAATATCATATTCGTTTGCAGGCATCAGTTACTACCACTAAGGCTCTTCTACACCAAGGATTGCCATTTCGAGGGCACGATGAAAGTGAATCTTCAAAAAACAAAGGAAATTTTCGTTACTTTTTGGAGGTTATTGCTAATGAGAATAAGGAAGTGCGAAGTGTTGTGTTGGAGAATGCTCCAAAAAATCTTCAACTGACTTCTCCCAAGATTCAAAAGGATATTGTTCTAGCAATAGCATCTCTAATAAGTCAAGAGATCATCAAAGATCTTGGAGATTCTTTTTTCTGCATATTGGTGGATGAATCTCGTGATGTGTCAATTAAGGAGCAAATGGTTCTGGTTATACGTTATGTTGATAAGAATGGTTGTGTTATTGAGAGATTTCTTGGTATTGCTCATGTCGCTGATACTAGGGCTGCTACACTCAAGAAGGAGATTGAATCAATTCTTGGATTACATGGGCTAAGTTTGGCAAGGGTGAGGGGGCAAGGATATGATGGGGCTAGTAACATGAGAGGTGAAATCAATGGACTGAAATCATTAATCTTGGTTGAGAATCCATCTGCTCATTACATTCATTGCTTTGCTCATCAACTTCAGTTGACGCTAGTAGCTGTTGCAAGAGATCATGTGCTCAATAATCGCTTCTTTGAGAATTTTGCTTCATTGCTCAATGTGATTGGTGGATCAACTAAGCGGGTCGATTCTCTTCGAGACAAACATGCCGCAAGGGTTATTGAGGCTCTATCTATTGGTGATTTGGAGAGTGGACAAGGATTGAATCAACAAATAGGGTTGAAAAGGCCCGGTAATACACGTTGGGGATCCCATCTTGGGGCACTTACAAATCTCATGGATATGTTCAGTTCTGTGGTTGATGTACTGAATGAGATGCAATTTGACACACGTTCAAAGGAGGCACAAGGTAAAGTAGTGAATTCTCTGCTTCAAATGCAAACTTTTGAGTTTGTCTTTCACATGAAGATGATGATTGAAGTGCTTGCAATTACAAATGAGTTGTCTATAGCATTACAAAGGAAAGATCAAGACCTTGTTAATGCTATGGAACTCATTAATTGCTCAATGAAGAGACCACAAGAGTTGAGAGATGAAGGGTGGGAACCTCTATTTGATGATGTGGTTTCATTCTGCACTAAGGAACAAATTCATGTTCCTAACATGAATGACTTGTTCACTCTTGCTGGAAGAACAAGACGTAGCACCCCTCATCAGCCTACAAACTTGCATTACTATCAAGTCGATTTATTCTATGCAGTTATAGATTTGCAGTTGCAAGAATTGAATACTCGATTTGGTGAGGTGAACACTAGATTGTTGGACTGCATTCTTGTTTTAGTCCAGCTAACTCTTTTGCTTCTTTTGATAAAGCAAAGTTGATGAGTCTTACTGAGTTTTATCCTGAGAAGTTTCCATCCAATGTGCTCTCATGACTTCATCAACAATTGGGGGGCTACATTTCTCATGTCAAGGAGGATAAGAGCTTTGATGGATTGCGAGGAATCGACGAGCTAGCTAGGAAATTGTTGGAAAGGGGAAATGACACTCTTTATCCTTTAGTTTACTTTTTGTTAAAGTTGGTGTTGACCTTACCTGTGGCAACTGCAAGCTGCGAAAGAGCATTTTCAGCTATGAAGATAATCAAGAACGATCTTCGAAATCGGTTGAGTGACCAATTTATGAATGATTGTTTAGTTGTGTATATTGAAAAAGATTTGCTTTGCAGCATAAGTGATGAATGTATTTTAGAGACATTTCAGCAGATGAAAAGTCGTCGCGGTTCGTTGTAAACATGTCATTGTGAACTTTATGAATTAATTTCTTTTAATTTTTACTTAATTTTTAATTTAATTTAATTATTATTGTATTTTATCGGCGACACACCTCTTCGACAATCCTGGGTCCGCCACTGTATCTAGCTAGGCTTTTTGGTGAGCTAGACAGACACCTTAGCGATAGAGCTGTACTAGTATTGTCGCGACATTGGAAGTTAAAAGAGACGAATGTTTCCCACTATTCGCTCGCATGCATATCAGTGACTGCCGTTGCTTGCTTGGAAGGAACGATTTCGCCACTATTTGATGAGTGGATTTGGCGACGATTTGCGGAACCAGCTGAACAGCCGACAGCCGGTCGGCGACCGGCGCGCGAGGGGAGAAGAAAATCGGCGGACTAGGTCTGACTAGTGAGGCCCATGCAATGCACGGGTGGAGGTTTACCCAAGTCAAGTAATTATGATTGTATTTGTAAATTGTAGTGGTTATAACTCGTTTTTGGGTTCCATTTTAAATATTTGGAAAGGGTCTCGTGTGGTTCTACATAATTGGTTGGAATAAGGCAGATGGGTAGGATCATCGACCATGACTGGAAATTATTAGTCACTAAATTAGTCTCCACGCTATTATGCTAGCTGGCTACCTAAGAACAAGCTTGGCGGACAACCCTCCTCTCGATCTAGAAATAGTATAGCACTTGTAAATTTTTTATTTTAAATATTTATTTTAGTGCTCATCGGTTTTCATCACCTTGAGTTGACATAAGAGTATGATGGGAAACATTTGTATGCGAGCATATAACTAAGCTATACTAGCTTGTCAGGTTTCGGTGCTCGTCCGCAGTGGCGTAGCCAGAATTTTATGTGAGATGGGTTCGAATTTTTTTTATATTACAAGAAAAATTTGAATCATTGCAGTGCCCCAAAATGTGATCTTACTTGCATTCTGTTTGAGCCGGAATGACCCTATTCCCGTGCCACGTCACTCCACCCCGCACTCGAGCGCCTTGCCTGCACACCACACACATGGTGGTGGGCATCTAGCCCGTGAGTGAGAAGATCCCCATAAATGTTACATACCAGCATTATTTATACTTACACAACCTGAGACCATGCTCTTACCTCTCTGCTCCACGTCAGCACACCATTAAATGCGTCGTACTTTGTTTAGGCTAGGCACCCCGACCAACTCGTCAGACTTCTGAATAGCCGTAGGCGCCTCCCTTCCGGAACCACTGTCGGCCTGTACTTTCTTGTTGCGTGTCAGAACCCCTTCACTTCTGTTTGGGTCCGGTCCACCGCGCCTCTCCAACGGCTATCTTCGGCCTTGAACGTCATTTGGGCATGTAGCCCTTCCTGGGCTTAGACATGGGCTTCCCTCCTAAGTCATACCCCCAACAATTGCCCTCCAGTTAGGTGCTCAAGGCCCTTTTTGAGCGCCTAACTATGGCTTTCGATGTTCACCCTACCAACCGAGGCGCCTTTAGGAAGTTTCCCCCTTTCATAGTAACATTCGTGATCTTTCGGGACATCTGCGCCGAGGCGCTCATGAGCGTGTGTGCTCGTAAGGCTTCTCATTTCACCTCAGGCGCATAGATCTTTTGGTGGCTCTTTTTACAAGCTAACCCATCAATCATGACGCCCATAAATCCCCCCCCCCCCCACTTTCCCTAGCATATCACACGTTTTTCATTTTCGAAACAGGCGCCTAGTACCTCGAACGCCTTATAACTTTTCCTCTTGATCCGTGGTGCTTGTAGCCCCCAGCTCGTTGGATGTTTTCTTTTTCTCCCCAACAAGCGCCTCGATCTTTTGGACGCTTTAGACCTTTCAAGCGCCTGGCTTCGATATCCACTCGCACCCCCTCCCCTCCAAATTCATGATTTTAATTTCTTGAAAATTTAAAATTTTGAATGTGAGGGTTTTATGGCGACACGTGGCAATTGGCACGCCTTCCGAGATGGGATCCCACTCCCTGCACGGAACTCGAGGCGCACTCTCCCCTATTTTCTTATAAATGCTACTCGTCCCCTCTCATTCAACTCACTTTCCCCCTATTCTCACTTTTGCTCTGCCATCTCTCTACCTTCTCTCTACCGGTCGCCACCAACCCTCGTTCGTCCATCTGCATCTCCGCCGCGATGTCGACTCCCCAAGATCAGGCTCCCCCCGCAAGCTCAGCCTATCGGCAGGCGCCCAAAGAAACTCTGATAAGCGCGTTTTTCAGAACTCCTGTATTAACTTCCGCCTTCCTTCTACTCTTCGACATCCGCTAAGGTGAAGGCGCCCTATTCGATTTTTGATTTAAAGAGGACGCCTCAATAAGCCACGCCCTCCACCTCGGCACCCGGTTTCATGCCCGCGGACGGGTCGTACAAGCTTACTTCGTGGGAAAAGATCTTCGGACTATGCGCCTGTTGATGATATTTCAGTAATCCTCTTCAACGTGGCTGGTCCTAAGCACCGATCCACCATCAGCATGTCGCGTGTGAGAGAGTTAACTTCCAGTTTGCAGTTACCACGTGATTAGTGGTATGCGGCTCCATCACCCATCGCGAGGGTTGGATTGTGCGGTCCCAAATGGATTGGGATCTATCAGGAATATTTTCGCTTCGGGCTATGTTTTCCTATAGACCCTATCCTAGAGGGCGTCCTAACCACTTGCGGCTGCTCGCTGGGTGCCTATCCCCCGCGATGATTCTAGTGGTAGTGTTGTTCAAACTAAAGTGCAAGATACACAATATAAGGCCGACGTTCAACCTCTTTAAGTATTTTTTCAACGTCGTGGCGCTCGATAATTGCGTATCCCTTCAGAAATGGTCAAAGATGTCTTACCACTTCGTGGTTAAGTGTCCTAAGTTGGGTAGAAGCTGGTTTAAGGGATTCTTCTTTGTGAAGCCCTATCGAGATTCCTTTTTTGAGAGTGGAGGCGCCTTCGTGACTGAGGGGGAGCTTGGTAGCGAGGCCGCCCTTAACATAGATGTTCCACTTTCTCATGATGAGCGTGAAGGCTCCCGGTTAATATCCACCAACCCCATTAATTGACTGCCAACTGCCCCCTGTTCTGGCCGAGTACTATATTGATGGTGCGTGGGGAACCTATGATTTTCCTTTTTTCTTCATCTTTGGGTTTTGTATTAACTACCTACGTTTTGTTGTTTGTTGAGTGCAGGTAGTGATTTTACGAAAATTGCTACCCTCATGCAGAGCCGCCTTGCCCAAATGCACACTGGGGCGCCCTCCGCTTCAATGACCGCTACTCCCCGGGTGCCTAAAGCTCCCAGCCCGAAGAAGAAGAAGAAGGGATCGAAGAAATCCCAGCCTCCTAAGAAGGACCAAGCCCGGGAGCGGGCAAAAACCTCCAGCGTAAATTCCTCGACGCCTCAAGCGGAGGTCATGGGGCCTCTAGTCGATTTCACCATCGACGAAGAGGAGGAGGATGAGACTCTATTGGAGCGATCAAAAAGGGCGGGCACCACTCTAGATCAGGAAGGCAAGAAGGCTCGGGCAAGTAATAAGGTCAAGAAAAACAAAGGAGTTGCATCGGGGACAGAGACAAGCGCCCCGTTTGCGTTAGATGCTGAGCGGCGCTGTGTCGGTTCGGATGTCCCCCCCCCCCCCCATTCTTCAGCCACTTCGCATTGAGTTGGGTCGCACCACTCTGTCGTGCTCTCCTCGCACGACCGTCGACCGAGGTTGTGCAATGGGCCTTGCGATTTCTGCCTCCCAAATGATGCAGATCCCGTTCGAGGTCAACGACGAGCATATGTTTTCAAAGCTGGAGCAAGTGGCGCCAAGGTATGATTGTACTCTCTATTTGCCAGCTTCTCCAATATACTATGCTATTTTTACTAACTCCCTTTAAAGATTTTGCTATTTGCCGAGAGAGGCACCAAGTGCCTGTGTTCTGTTGCGGCTGAAAGCCGGGCATCCCAGACTGCTGTGTCGGTGATGAGAGATGATTTGGAGACGGCGTACAGGCACTGCCAGCAGCTGGTCAAAGAATGTGAGGACGCCCAGCTTACCGCGACTCAGGAAGTTTCCCGACTTCAAGCCATCCTTGAAGAGGAGCGAATGCATCGTCAAGATGAGGTGGACGCCCAGGTGGAAGCAACTCGCCTCGAATTCGAAGAGCGGCTATCCTCCCATGCCGAAGAGCTGTCTCGTCTGAAGGAAGAGAAATGGAGGGTTGAGGATGAGTTGACGGCCTTGAACATTTGTTTCAAGGAGACGAAGAAGACTTTGAAGGCGTCCCAAAAGGAGATAGGCGTCCTGACGTCCACCTTGGACAACTATGAGTGCACCGAGGAGAGGGTGAACCTGTTTGCTAACGCTTGCTTGACCAGCTTGGGCATTCTGAAGAAGAAGCTCGAGCAAGATCATCCCAACCAGGTTTGGGATCTTGGCGACATGGCCAACTTTGTCATCGGCGACATGTTGGGCGCCGGGCCGGGTGAAGGGAAGGAGCCTCCCTCACCAGATCAAGAAGCGCCCTCGCTACCAGAAGAGAAGACGCCTGGCGCTGGTGATACAACTTCCAGAGCCTCAGAGATGTGATAGGGCCTCTGCCCCCTTGTAACTTTGTACTTTTAAAGTTCTTTATGTGTGGACTCGGTTGGGCGCCTATCGTTGGCGTTTTATAAATGAACAATATTTTCAATCTTATGCACTTAATAGCCATGTTTACTTAATTTTTACACACACAGTGCGCGCAGTGGGGCGCTTTAACCTATCGGGCAAAATATAAGGTGCAATGTAAAATGTTATCGTGAGGGCGCTATAGTGGGCGTTTGAGGGTGTTGGGCACGAAATTCAGGGTGCTTTTCATTAACACCGATGAACTTAAACACGAGGGCGCTTTTATAAACGACAATAGGGCGCCATTAACACAATACAGGCGCTATTCTGGAGGCGCTTTGCGAACAACACGGGTGCTATTTTGAGGGCGCATCTTAAAAACAAACGGTACTGAAAAATAAGAACACCACCTTCACCATTACCTTCCTATTCCACCATGCTACTGATCAGGGGAGCCTTCAGTTGGCTTCTTGTACATGCTCAAGTTTTGTGCATTCCATGTTCGTTTTACAGTTCAGCCATCAAGGCGCTCCAACTTGAACGTTCCTGCTCCGACGACTTCCCGGACATGATATGGGCCTTTCCATTTTGGAGCTAACTTTCCTTCTTTCGGGTCTGGCCTGAAGTCGCGCTTAAGCACCAGGGCGCCTGCTGTGATGCCATGACACCTCATTTTCTTGTTATAATAACGCCACTTGCCTTTTCATGGCCTCAAGGCGCACAGCTGCATCTTCACGACATTCTATTAGTAGGTCAAGTTCTTCGACACACTCTCCTTCACAACTTGTAGGGTCATAGTGTGCCACTCGGAAGCTTGGGATGCTGACTTCCACCGGGATAACGACCTCTGTACCGTAAGTCAATGCAAAAGGCGTTTCACCGGTGGTTGTCTTGTACGTTGTTTGGTGTGCCTACAACACACTGGCAGCTCCTCGGCCCATTTGCCCTTGGCGCCCATCAGTCTAGTATGCAGCCCGTGAAGGATGCTTTGTTGGCCGCCTTTGCTTGCCCGTTAGCCTGCGGGTAGGCCACTGATGAGAATCGCAGTACCACTCCGTTTTCATCGCAAAATTAGACGAACCTCTTGCAGTCAAATTATTTGCCATGGTCGGTGACAATAGATTCCGGGAGGCCAAACCTAGTGAATATGTTCTTCCTTGTGAGTTTTCACACTTGAGCCTAAGTTATGCTTGTTAACGGCTCTGCCTCTATCCATTTTGTGAAATAATCCACTGCCACAATCAAATATTTGAATTTCCCCGAAGCCCAAGGAAAAAGGCCCAAAAGATCCAAGCGCCTATGTTGCCTTGCATCGGGGCTGCTGGTATGTGGATATCATTGGCATGCACCTGGCTCTGGTGGCAAGTGCTCACATGCGCCCTCGCGTCCTTTCTCATCGTCGGCCAATTGTATCATTGTCGCAACATTGTTTTTTCCAAACTCCGGGCGCCCGCATGCATTCCACAGGATCCTTCGTGTACCTCCTCAATAGCCAACTTGGCCTCTTCGTCCCCCAAACACCGCAAATACGCACCAGAATGAAATCTTTTGTACAGTTGGCCATCAACAATAGAACATCGGGCCGCTCTTCGGCGAAGGCGCCTGACTTCCTTAGGGTCCTGAAACACGAATCCTTGTGTTAAGAATGAGATTATCTCCTTTATCCACCCCTATTCCTCTGATGCGACGGTTAAGGCGCCCACTAAGAATTCTTGCGGTACCTCACGTGTTACAATGACCTTTCTCTCCTCAGCGAAGTCTAGGACGGTAGCCAATTTTGACAACGCATCAACATGGGCGTTTTCTTCCCTAGGAACATGGGTGAACGTTACCGCTCTGAACCATGTGCTCGCCCTTTTCACCCTTTGCATATAGCTCTCAAACGCCTGCTCCTTCACCTCGAAGACCCCGTTTAACTGGTTGACCCCCAGCGCCAAGTCGGAGTTGATATGTACCTATTGGGATCCCAACTCTCTTGCCATGTGAGGCCCCGCGATGACTGCCTCATATTCTGTGGCATTGTTCGTTTTTAGGCTCGCAAAGCGCAACACAACTTCATGCATGACTCCCAAAGGGCTGATGATCACGAATCCTGTGCCGGCTCTCGTGTGGCTGGCTGCCCCGTCCACTTGTACTTGTCAGGCTTCATCTTCCCCAATGTCCGACTCCACCACTCCTTCTGCCACAAAGTCCACAAGTACCTGAGCTTTGACAGCTGGTCTGGGTGCATATCGTATGCCAAACTCACTCAATTGAACCGCCCATTTGACTAGGCGTCCGGACATGTCCATTTAGCCAAATGTAGTTAACAATGGAAGGTTAGTTAAAACCACTACAGCATGCGCCTAGAAGTATGGCCTCAGCTTGGTAGCCGCCGTAACAACTGCTAGCGCTGCCTTTTCAATGGGCGCATATCGCCTCTTGTGTGACACCATGGTTCTGCTAACATAATACACCGGCCTTTCCTCTCCCGTGGGCACCCCCCGTGAGACCAACATGACACTTACCGAGATTTCTGTATAAATACAACACCTCCCCTGCTTTAGGCGCCACCATCACCGCAGGAGTGGCTAAGAGATACTTAAGTTCTTCAAATTCCTTATAGCATTCATCGTTCTAGCAAAAGCACATCGCCTTTTTGAGAGTGCGGAAGAAAGGATCCGCCTTGTCAGTTGATCTCGGAATGAAGCGCCCCAACGTCGATAGGGTTCCAACCAAGCCCTGCACCTCTTTAGGCGTCCTTGGTGGTGCCAGTTTGATAATTTCTTCCACTTGTTTGGGGTTGGCTGCGATGCCGCACTTAGTTATCAGGAAGCCTAAAAACTTCCACGCCTCAGCGCCAAATACACACTTAAGAGGGTTGAGGCGGAGCTGGTGCTTTATCAAGGGGTTTCGAACGTCTCCCGCAAGTCGCTCAAGTGGTCCCCCTTTTGCCTACTCTTTTCGATAAGATCAACCACATAGGCCTCCACATTCCTTCCAATTTGTTTTCGGAAGATATTGTTGACCATGCGTTGATAGGTGGCGCCCGCATTCTTCAAACCAAAGGCCATGACTCGATAACAATAATTACCAAAGGGCGTCATGAAGGCGGTTTTAGCTTGATCCTCCTCCGCCATGGGAATTTGGTGATACCCTGAGAACATGTCGACAAAGCTGAGTATCTCATGATAAGCGGCAGTGTCTACCAATTGGTCTCTGCGAGGCATCGGGTACGCATCGGTCGGGCATGCCTTGTTGAGGCTAGTGAAATCGACGCACATTCTCCAATCTCCTAATGGCTTGGGTACGAACACCACATTGGACAATCACGTGACATATGTGGCTTCGTTCACCAGGTTGGCTCCGAGGAGCCTGTTAACTTCTACCTGTAGCGGTGCCTCCTTCTCCTGAGATAGGTTTTTTCGCTTCTGTTGGAAGGGCTTCTTTCCCTTTTCAACTGCCAACCTATGGACGGCCGTCTCGGGCGCCACCCCCGGCATTTCCTCCGCACTCCACGCGAAAAGCTCTCGGAACTCTAGTAAAAGAGCGATTAGCGGCTCCCGAACTTCTTCGGGCGCTTGCGCCGATATCTGCACATGCCGTTCGGGTCGACCTTATTCAATGGGGACCAAGATCTCCTCGTCGGCCGCTTCCGCCCTAGGCGCCTCTTCGGGCTCTTCTGTTACCGCATAAACTCTCTCCTCCTGATGCAGGCGCTTGGTTTTTTCCTCCCTTGCGTACCAAAGGGCGTTCCTGCCACGCGACACACCCACTCCCTTGAGAGCAATGAACTTTAGGGTCTGATGACACGTGGAGGGCACCTCGTTGAACAATTCCAAGAGCGGTCGCCCTAGGATTGCATTATAAGGGGAGGGGCAATCCACAATCCCAATGTCTATAACATGGGTGACTCTTTGTTCCTTGTCTCCCAGGGTCACCGGTAGTCGAACGCGCCCAATCACTCATGCGGGTGCCTCGGAAAACCCAATCAGGACCGTTTCTAATGGTCGTATCAAATCTGGTGACAATTGCATGCGCATGACCGTGTCTTTAAACAACACGTCCATGGAGCTCCCAGTGTCGACTAACATCATCTTGACCTTGCACCCTGCAATTATGCCCTGTATTTCCAATGCCTCCAAGGATGGGAGCATGCATGCCTCATCTGGTGTTTGATTGAACGCAATGTGTATGGCTTCCCTTGCATTACAGAAGCGGCACGCAGGCACCTACTAGCTTCCAACTTCTCTCGCAAATCAATTGTCCCGGTGATGGAGTCAACGGTGAGCCAGATTTTCTCAGGCGCCTGGTCCTGATCCAATTCAAATGGAGGCGGTGGGAGTTCAGGCGCCTTTTCTTCTAACCTTGCTGCATATGTCCTATGCCCCCTTTCTTTGGGTTTCTAAACAAAGTCGTTGAGAATTCCCCTCTCCGACAATCCTTGCAACTCACTCTTCAATTGGTAGCAGTATGCGGTATGATGTCCTCGCTCCCAATGAAAGTCACAGTAACGGTCCAAATTTCGCTCATTAGGTTGCCCCCTCATCGGGCCGGGCCACCGCACGTGATAACCTTTAACCTTCACGTGTTGGATTACGTTTTTAAGGGTATCATTCAACACCACGGTCGGAGCGGCCGCACGAGGTGTCGGGCGCCCAGGTTCCACTCGTCTTGCAGGAGCTCAATGCAAAGCGGTGTTTTGATATGCTGGTCTGAGCGCCGTGACGGGCCTTTTTAGGGCCTCACCTTCTTCTCCTCCGGCGCGGCACCTGTCTGTCCTTCTGGCCGCCAGTGTTTCCTCCAACAGTATTACCTTTTGAAATCGGCGGTCTAAGTCCTCCGTGGACTCTACATCCCTCTTGGCCAGTGCTCGACATAGCTCATCACTCGTAGTGCAATCTTCCAAGCAACATCCCAACACTTGTGGCTACACGTCCTTCACCGCCATGGCCTCGGAAATCCACCTCTCATAGATCTCTCTGAGTGAATCCCCATCCCTCTGCTTCGTTTTGAACTAGGCGCCTATGGTTAGGGTGCGGCGCTTGCGGCTGGCAAACTTGGACAAGAACATTGCCCCGAACTACTCAAAACATTCTATGCGCCCATCTTTAATATGGTGATACCAATTAAGCACTATCCCTATGAAAGTCGACGGGAACACCTTGCACAAAGTGGCATCCGAGCTGTTATACAGTTGCATCTTTGTAAAGTAGTCATTAAGGTGGTCATCGGGGTCTGTTGTGCCATCGTAGGTGGGCAGGGGCGGAAGATTGGTGTTTGCTGGTTCTGATAACACGCTCCTTGATAACGGCTGCCTCACTGTGAAGTGTCGATTTAGTCGTCCGAGTGCCCACCCACTTCGTACGCCCATTTCTTATTCTGCATGGTCATGTAGGCGCCAACCAGTCAGTGGGCGCCTAGGCTGGTCAGTCTCTTCCATTTCTGCGGCCCTTTCCCTTTTCCTCGACGTCGGGCTGGGAACGCCTCCCTCTCCTCTTTTCAATGCCTTCACCTCACGTCTTAGACTCTCAATAGCCGCATCCTGGTCCCCAATAATCTTATACAAATCCTTCTTAGTGATCGAGGCGCCCTCAAAGAAGAAATCTCTTGTCTCGCTTCCCTGACGCTCGGTCGCCTCAGGGGTATGCTCCCTCCCCAACTGAGATTGGTCTCCGTCACTTGCTCCTCCTCTTCTACTACAGGCGCCTCCATTTCCATATCGGTTCTTCCCCTATCTGGCGCGCCAATTTTTGAGCCCGAATGACCCTATTCCCGTGCCACGTCACTCCACCCCGCACTCGAGTGCCTTGCTAGCACACCACACACACGGAGGTGGGCGTCTAGCCCGTGAGTCCTCCGACGCTCAAGTTAGTAAAATATCTTTAGAGAGAGAAGTAGTCCCTCCTTGTTTTCCAGTGTGAGAAGATCCCCATAAATGTTAACTACCAGCACTATTAATACTTACACAACCTGAGACCATGCTCTTACCTCTCTGCTCCACGTCAGCACGCCATTAAATGCGTCGTACTTTGTTTAGGCTAGGCGCCCCGACCAACTCGTCAGACTTCTGACAAGCCGTAAGCGCCTCCCTTTCGGGACCACTGTCGGTCTGTACTTTCTTGTTGCGTGTCAGAACCCCTTCACTTCTGTTTGGGTCCGGTCCACCGAGCCTCTCCAACGGCTATCTTCGGCCCTGAACGTCATTTGGGCCCGTAGCCCTTCCAGGGCTTAGACTTGGGCTTCCCTCCTAAGTCATACCCCCAACACATTCATATGATATCGATGTCAATATATCCTGTAAAATAATCATTCATGATTTTGTCACCCAATAGATACCAAAGAGTGCTTTCATGTCTCATGGAAAATGTCATTTCAACATTTGTAGTGGAGCCTTCTTTGAATTACCATGATTCGAAAAATAACTCAAAATTCTATATAGTTTTAGACAACAGGGAAAATTCCCAAAATAATGTTTTTTTATTTATTTACCACCAATATGGTGATTTTAAATATAATGACACATATATTGTGTTTTCGTGGGCAAACAGACGCGGGCCCGCATGAGTCTCAATTTTAGTAGTTCGAAATGCGGATCCAAAATGGACTTAGGCGGACCCGCGTGAGACTGGTGCGGCTCGTGTGGGACTGGTGCTGAAACGCATGGACTTGGCGGAACCGCATTAGTCTCATGCGGATTCGGTCTGTGTTTTACCCACTCCAGCATATATATTTTCTCTTCTCCTCCATTCTCCTCCTTTCAGTGTCACCACCCCAAAAACTTCTACAAAAACGAGAGAGAGGAGCTCTGCTGGTTGCTGCAAAGATGGCTAGGTAAGAGACATTTATTTTTGTAATTATATTATTAAAATGCTATTATAATTTTTTTTAGTTAGTAATTAGTGCATTTGTTTGTTATGTAGTGATTTTAGGAAATTTGAATTAATTGTTTGGTGGAAATCGGAGAAAGTTGACGACAATTTCGGTGTTCATTTCGTTGGTGGTAGAAGGTTTCAGTTGACAGTTCCATGTCGGGTGACATATCATCAATTTTGTGAGAATCTAATCCCGAGAATACGGCGTAGAGACAAAGCATTACAAGATAGTGATATGATCACAGGTTTCACTTACCGTCTTCCAGAATGGCAGAATGGTGTTCTATTTCATTATGCGATGCCTATTGTGGATGATGATGGTTTGAATGTGCTTTTCGATTTTATGGCACAAAATCCTTATTGTTTGGGTGCTGAGGTACATGCTGAGATTAGCCAGGCTGATCAGGGTGAAGATGATACATGGAGTGTGCCATCTGACCATGATTATAAGGACGAGGAGGAGGAGGAGGAGGAAGAGGGGGAGGATGAGGAGGAGGAAGATGGGGAAGAAGAGCAGCCTAACTTTCCTCCATATTTTTACTTGCAGGCTAATGAAGAGGATGATGAATTATCATATGTTGATTCATATGGGATAATTCCAATGCCTATCGTTACTGGTTTTGAAGGGGAATTCTACAAAGGCTAGATATTTCACTCGAAACAAGCTGCACAGGTGGCGGTTAAACACCACGCACTACAACGCAACTTCCAGCAAGGCAGCCACTACACAGAAAGGTGGGCACATTATTACAACTTAGTCTAAAACAAACTAATGTGAACCAAAAACTATTCTTGTATGAAATGTTATTACTAACCACGATCGTCTCCAGCTCGTCAAAAAACAACTTATAACTGAAGAGCCGGTCACCATGCTGACGGGTCATGGCCGGAAGCCATCGAGCACCACGTGGAGATGCGTCCTCTGTAATAGGCTCATCCGTCACTGTATGTCGTGGTGCTATCAATGGGAATCGCTCCCACGCCCAGAGCTGCAGCAAGGTGACCCAGCCACCAAGGTCACCTCCGGTGGAAGAGGACTGCGTCATATGCAGAACCGACCTACCCATCTCACGGTACAGGTAGGCTAGAACAGCTGCTCCCCAAGCGTATACTCCTGCGGTCCGCAAATTCTCCAACGGGAGTAGATACTGCAGGTGAACTGTAGCTCCAGTCCGATCGGGGAACAACATAAACCCAATCAAAGATAGGGCATACGCTCGTGCAAACTGCCCTGTAATCTCTGCTGATGCATTTGGCGCCAGATTGTTGAAATGCTCCCTAAGCCAACTAAGCTTAACGACACCCCCGCTAAGATCGTTAGGAGCATGTCCTAACAGTCTGGTACACGTCTCCGACCACTCACGATCTGGTACGTCTACTATGACGGCCTCACCGTCGATCGGTAAACCGCTCAGTGTGGCAACATCCTCAAGAGTGATCGTAACCTCACCGACCGGCATGTGAAATGTCGATGTCTCAGGACGCCAACGCTCTACTAGAGCGGTGATCAAAGATGCATCTATACAACCAGTCATAGGGACCAACTGCTGAACGCTAAACAAACCGGCATCTTGGATATACGACTCATAACGTGGATGGTACGTGACCAATTTGGTCGTACCTCGAGCCTGGTTAACACGATCACCAGCCTATAGTGTACAAAACTTATATTAATTCAATTTCATGGCGTAATTCTATTCTCAGAACATATTGTAAAATCTATCTAATTTACTAAAAATATATGTAATGAAAACTAATACTAATTTCACATGCAATTATAATATTTCAATTTACCTAGTAAAATCAATCTAATTTAGTAAAATATATCTAATCAAACTAATACTAATTTCACAAAATTCTAATCTAACTAGCTAATTTAGTAACATACATCTAGTAAAATCAATCTAATTTAGTAAAATATATCTAATCAAACTTTTCACAAAATTCTAATCTAACTAGCTAATGAACTTTAATGAAATAAAATACATAAAATACTTACCTCGGGAATCCAAACTGAGTCGGCACGATGTTGACCATGTGCCCAAAGGAGTACTGAATCGACCGGAGATGTATCTATCGTCGCAGGTGGTCGTCTCGTGGAATGCCTGTCAAGAATCCTAGGAACTGCAAAAAAAAAAAAAAAACAGAAAAGAAAATCCCGCGGCAGCGAGTTTCCGGTCGCCGGCGACTACATTCCGGTGGCCGGCGGCGACTTTCCGCTGGATGAATCGCTCACCTCGGTACCGACCGCGTGCTTGTTGTCCTCTTCCACGGCCTCTTCCTCCGGCGGCCGCCTGTTCTTCATCGGAGTCCGACATCAAAACCAAAAAAACCCAGATCTGGTTTTGTTCGTCCTCTCTTCACTCCGCGCTTCCGCGTGACTCTCGGTCGTCTCCGCACGAGTCCGGGGCGAGCCCGCGGTGGAGTGCTCGGTTTATGGCGGTCGGCGATGTGGGTTGGGCGATGGTGGGTTTCTGGCGAGAGGACGGCGAGAGGAGGGGGTGCGTCGCTGCGGAAGGGGTGGGGTGGAGAAGAAGATAAGACTCGGGGTTTCTCTTATGCGAACCCGCGTGAGTCTGGCCCCTTTCTTCCTCTCTTATGCGAACTTGCATGAGTCTGCTGCGGGTCCGCCCCAGTCCATTTCGGATCCGCATTTCAAACTACTAAAATTGAGACTCATGCTAGCCCGCGTCTGTTTGCCCACGAAAACACAATATCTGTGTCATTATTTTTAAAACCACCATAATGGTGGTAAATATAAAAAAAAAACATTATTTTGGGAATTAACCCTAGACAACATGTAGCCTATTTTCACATCTTGCTTCCACTTTGACAAGGAGAGTCACCGAAAATGCTTTTTACGAGATCTTTAAAATTGGACAACATCTAGTTTATTTTCACATCAAAGTATACATATAATAATCTAGTTGGGATTTAAAACATGATATATTAAATATATTATTAGGATAAAAAGAATTTAGCGAGTTTAAAAAATGAGATATTGGTGAGAGATAACGTACAAATTAAGAATTTGAAGCCTGGAAGATCAAGTTATATTTTCACTGCATAAACTATCCAAGTTTTGGTAAGAAATAATAAGTTGTGACAAAACCATAATCATTTGGCTCCTAAAAAGCTGTTGAATTCACAATTCTTCAATTCTCAAACAATAATAATAATAATAATAATAATAATAATAATAATAATAATGATGGACAACTATTCCATGTCACACTCACACGTCACACCTAGCCTATCAGCTTATATACATGTGACTAATTAAGAAAAAAAACATATATATGATCTCAAAACAGGAAGACGATTGCCAGCTGGTAATGAAATCTACATGCACGTGCTGCCAACAGAAAGGGTCCCATTGTATTTTGTACACTTATAGCCTATTCATAATATATAATTTTTTGGAGTGACTTTATAATATATATCATTAGTAGTCATAAAGTGGAGAATTTGTTAAAGTAAATTTGGTCTATAGGTTCGCAAAATATAATGACTATTATGTAACTGAAGCACAAGTAAACACACCAAAAATAATAAATTCCAGTCTACGCTCATAGAATATATTGATCTCATCATTTTAATTTTTAAGTGACATAAGAGTATTTTGCTTTATTTTCAGAACTGGACCGGACGCTGAACTGAAAAAGTTAGTGGTTTAGAATTTAGTAGTTGATCGTAAAAAACGTTGGTGAATCTTTGATAGAACCGTTCATAATATATAACATACAAGACTTGTATAATAAACTAATTTATGAATGAAGTCATTATTAACCATAAATAATTTCAGATTCATATCATCACCAAAATATATAACAAATCATTCAAATCGTCTCACAAAAGAAATCATATTTTTTTAATTCAAGTAAAAAATTGCGGTGCCTGTCATTAGTGGACCACGTAAGTTGACAAGGAGGTTGGAAACTGAGAAGCAGAAATAAAATTAATAACTATGGTTTAATTGTCTTAGTTTATGTCAAAGTGTTAAAATATTAGTTAAAATTGTGAACCAGTGGACCGGTTAAATCATGGTGGTTCATCTGGTTTTATGTTGAACTGTAAAACCCGTTTGGTCTATCAATAACCGTTCAAGCAATAAACAGGACCGCTACCGTAACCGGTTTGACAGTTCTACTGACCCAGTCGTTAATCCGGTTTGGTTCTTATAACAACAATACTTTATATTTGTCATTGTACTAATAAATCTCATTTTTTGTTGTTTGATTGCCACAAAATTTATTTTCTTACACTATAAATGAAATATCGATTAAAATAATTTACATTCCGAAAAAAGAACACGCCTTATTTGAACTCAAGGCTTCGCCACTGTGAGTTGTCATCCTCTATTCCATGTAGAACTATCCAATCGTAATTATTACTTTTATATATATATATGCTGAATCGCTAAATGTAGCCCTTTAAATTGCTAACGGTCGCCCTAACTCTAATGATAAATGACTTATATACCCCTAATAAAATTTCAAAATTTAAACAAACCAAACAATCCCTAACCCCTCAAACTGAACCCCTCATCTGCCTTCTTCGCGAATCCCTCTCGACGCACCAGTTCGTCGGCGTCTTTCCCGCCGTCGGCATCGCCCATTCTCTAACGAAATTTCCAAAAAAACGCTCAACCTAAGGTAAGTTACGGCTGGTCCATGGTGCAACCGCAACTCACTTGCGGTTGGTCCATGGTGCAACCGCAAGTGAGCTGCGGTTGGCCCATGGTGGAACCGCAAGTGAGCTGCGGTTGCACCATGGACCAACCGCAACTCATTTGCGGTTGCACCATGGACCAACCGCAAGTGAGCTGCGGTTGGCCCATGGTGCAACCACAAGTGAGTTGCGGTTGGCCAATGGTGCAACCGCAAATGAGCTACGGTTCCCTTTTTTTGTTTTTTTTTCAATTTTTTGAGTGAACTTTATCGATTCAGAGTCGCTAGTCATGATCCAGACATTATATCGACGATTCCTACTCCAGAATGACGATGATGGATTCTCTCTTTTGAATAACGTTTTATTTTCTTTACTAAGTGGTGTTTGTTTGCTAGAGGAAGAGTAAAGAAGCTAAAAGTTTAAATTTGTAACTTTGATGTTTTTTAGGGCGACATTTAGCAATTTTAAAGGCAACCTTTAGCAACTCCCAAAAAGCTGCAGGAGTGAGTACGACTTGAGAATTTGACTGATGCAAGAATTAGGGATTTTGTGCTTCTGAAGAGGGGAAAGAGAGAACGAAGAGATGAGGAAGACTAGAAAAAGGATAAACTCCTTTTCTTTTGTTCTCTGCGTTTTTCCTTTAAGGAATGGGCTTTGGGATCAAACTAAGCCCACAAAAGTTAGAAACAAAACAAAATAATAAATTAAAAGCCCAAGGAGCAATTAAAACGAAGTAGTGCAGTAGAGGGAGGAGGAGGCTTATTGTTCCTAGGCCCTAGCTCAAGAGAAGAATACAGAGTTCATCCTCTGTTCCTTTTCTAGAAACCCAGAAAGCAGAGCAAACATAAACGCAAATTGCAGCAAAGGTAACGATAATGACACATATATTTTTAACGAGGTTCCCAAACTACTGGTCAATCCTCGTTCTAGAATCAGTACCCACTGATTTCTAGGAAACTCTTTTTTTATTAGATTTTTCCTATCAAGCACAAAACAAAGACTCGATGTAGCTAAAGCAATAGAAGATGAAAGAACCCGAATCTCAAATCCCAGACCCGTTACACCATTAATCAAATAGAACCTATTCCTCTAACTTGATTAACCCTCTTTGCCCTGAGCCCTCTACCGCTCCCACAAAGATACCCCGAAGAGGACAGCAAAGAGCACATATATATTATCCATTGATGCAAGCCTTTGCTGCTGCTCTTCTTCGTAAGGAAAGGCACTTTGAATTAGTTGTCAAGCTTTCCATTTCTAGCTATTTAGAAATTGCAAGCTTCCATTCTTGTGCCAATAATTTTGCTCCATCGATTTCGTCCATATCTTTGAATTGGCTTTGGATTGATAAGGATATTCTTTGATCAAGCAATTCTGAATTCTGATTTCCCTTTATTCGTCCAACTCGACTTAAAAAAATATCATTATTTGTTGCTATTCTGATATTTATTACCATAATTTTTAAATTGCTTCTAACCGCATTAGGCTGTTGTAGAATTGTGTGACTTTATCTTTGTTTGAGTGCATAACCTAATAACCTATCCATTAAGATAACCGTCAATGACTCTTGGCATCTTTTGATGTAAACTTCTTTTTTCTATATATCGGGAAAATATAACTTTTATAGTATTAAAAAAAGTAGATATGATTAGAGGACAACATGTTATATGGGACAATTTGTGGGTTAATTGTATTGAACACCACTTAAGTATTGCTTTTGTTGCATGCCAGCCACCCAATTTTTTTAGTTGCAACTAAATCACATAAGTCGGTTTTTAGTTGCACCGTCATATTTTTCGTTCCTAAACTTAAGGGTGAGTATCTTTTGTAATTTGCCGTGTCAGGTGAGCATTGCAACTCAATGCGGTTGCTAAGTCATATAAGGGCAACTAAATTTTCATCTGCCCACATCTGAAAATTTCTTTTACTAGCACAAAAAGCGTTTGATCATTCAGAATCTTTCCATGCTTCCTACACTAAAGGGTCACATAATTAAGATTTACTGATCCCATTCACGGTCAAATAACAATACAAATAAAAAGGTCACATAAACAACAGTTGGAGCACAACAAGAAATATCATAAGAACTTTGCTCAATGGTTTCTTGTAATTCTATAAAACATGCAGCTACATCATTAGTTCATTATTTTCATTCTTCCTCTAATTCTCGATTGCATGGTTATCTTTCTTCTTGTTATGGCTTCTACAGTGGAGCTTGATGAAGATAGTTTATTGATAGGTTGATGGTGGAATTGTATCTGCCTCAGGTAATGCTCTGTTTTTCACTCAATATTTTTATTGTTTACTACTTGACTCATGCACACACATTGGCAGCTGAATTATAATGGTCGAGATCAGAGCTGGGCATACAAGGGAAGTCTGCAATTTTTGGTAACTCCTTGCTCAATCAAAGCTAAATCAGCAACGGCTCTTTCCCCCAACGGCTAGCTAAAGGAGGATTATATACTTGATAGGTTTTTGCTATTCTTCTTCATCTTTTGTATTCTTTACAAATAATGGTAGAGGGCTAGTTTGTCAAGAACAAAAGTGTGATCTTCTCCAGGGGTATAGGGTCTGAGAGAGTGGCTGAAAGAAGCAGAGTTCGGGTTGAACTCTGGCGGTTTCATTGTGGTTCTTTGCGTTGTAATTGTGTCGATAAATAAGAAAATATAGTGTCTCTCGGTAGTACTGTGTACTATTACCGAGACGAGGACGTAGCCATTCTTGGTGAACCTCGTTAAATCGCTGTGCTCTTTTACTTCTGCACTTGATCTTTAGTCTCTGCTGCTCAACTCTGTTTTCTCTTCTTCTGGAAATCAGAAAGAAGAACAAGCGCGTTTCGGTCAAAACCGAGTTTGATAGCAGGCCCAATCCTTATTTCATTTCAGTATTCTTTCTATTGGGCTTTTTGCTTTGTTTTGGCCCATAGTCTTGCGAGAAGAAAACCAGAAGCACTTCCTGTTCTGTTTGTCTCTTCTTCTTCTTCTTCTTCTTCTTCTTCTTCTTCTTCTTCATTTGACTATTACATTTCCCCCAAATTCTTCAAAATCCCTAATCCTAAATCGACCCTGAAGTGGTATCAGAGCCTTCCTTTGAAGAGCTAGCTACTGCCAAAGGTTGCGATTCATGGGAACCAATTCTCCTGCTACGTTCGGTCCTGCGTCGCATCATAATCCGCCGTGGTTTACAGGCTCAAACTATAATTCCTGGAAAAAACGGATGAAAACCTTCCTGTGGGGGATCGATGCAGACCTCTGGACCGTCGTTCAAGATGGGCCAATAGAAATGGATGTCAATCGTCAAGACGATTGGAACGACGCGCAGAAGAAGAGTGCACAGCTAAATTGCCGAGCTATGCACATTGTGCAAACAGCCATTTCACCCGATGAGATTGACAAGGTGGAGCAATGCGAAATCGCGAATGAAATCTGGTCCATTCTTGAAGCAATGTTTGAAGGTACGTCCAATATCAAGGAAACTCGTATTGACTTACTAATGCATGAATACGAGACCTTTGATATGCTACCTGGTGAAGGGATTCATGATATGTACTCTAGATATACTGGTCTGATCAACAAATGAAAAGGTCTGGGTAGAATTATTGCATCAAAGGACATGGTTAGGAAGCTTCTTCGATCCTTACCAAATGAATGGTTGCCTAAACGGACAGCCATTGAAGAAGCCAGAAATCTTAACACGTTGACTGTTGATGAACTAATTGGGTCCCTTCTCAGTCATGAACATGTTATCAGGCAAGTAGGAAAGGAAGATGAAAGGCGCAAGAAAAGTCTTGCTTTCAAGAGTCGTATGTATGAATATGAATCTGATAATGAAGTTGATTCTGATTTTGAACGAGAACTGGCCTTGGTCAGTAAGAAATTTCATCGTATGCTGAAGTTCAAAAATGATCAGAAGCAACATGATATAGAGAATAGGGGTCATTATTCAGAATCGAATAATCGCTTTTCTAATCAAAATCAAAGACATAATGAGCTTTTCAGAGAAATAGTGACACCGGAAGAAATCATTCAAATCCTGGTAGAACTAAAAGTACTTCTTTTGAGAGATTTGCCTCGCAGGGGAAAGAACTACAAACTGGCTCAACCGATCGAGAATCTCAGGGGTGTTACAAATGCGGGAAGATGGGGCATGTAAGAGCCAATTGCCCTTTAACACTGAAGGCTAGAGAACAAGCAATGGCTGCTTCTTGGAGCGATTATGAGTCAGAAGATGATAATGAACGACACATCGACGAGGCATACATGGCAATAATGTCAGACAATGATACACACAAAAATCTCATCGATGAATTCAGTAAGACTGAAAGCAAATGGTACCTAGACAGCGGTTGTTCGCATCACATGACAGGTAACGAAGCTCTCTTCTCAACTTTCAACTATGAATTAGGAGGAGAAGTGGCCTTTGGAGACAACAGCTCTGGCAGAGTAGTGGGACAAGGAATTATTGGCCTGTCTCCTATGCCAACTGTCAAAGATGTCATGCTTGTAGATGGTCTTAAACACAATCTGCTCTCCATAAGCCAGTTATGCAGTAGTGGGAACAAAGTAACATTTGAAACTTCTCAATGTTAAGTTGAACGTGCCCGCGATAATAAAATTGTGTTTATTGGTAATCGTATTGCAAATCTGTATGTGATTAATCTTCATGATTTAAAAGCCTTCAATGAATCATGTCTAGTTTCAAAAACATATTACCAGGAAGCTACTTGGCACAGAAAATTGGGTCACATTAGTTTAAAAAGGCTTGCTGCCTTGTCTAAATCTAAGCTGGTCCGAGGAATTCCTGATTTAAAGGAACGAGGAAATTTATTTTGCGGTGCATGTTCTGCTGGTAAGCATTCCAGAAGACCTTTTAAGGTAAAACCTGATATTGCCACGACCAAGCCATTTGAACTAATTCATATGGATCTTTTTGGTCCATGCTCTATCACTAGTCTTGGAGGCAAAAACTATGTGTTTGTTCTTGTTGATGATTATTCTAGATACTGCTGGGTCTATTTTCTTGCTAGCAAGGATGAAACCTTTAAAAAGTTTCAGTCCTTTGTCAAAATGTATTCTGAAATTAAAAGTATTAAAAGTGACAATGGAGGAGAGTTTATCTCAGATGAGTTTTCTGAGTTTTGTGAATCATCAGGTATTCTTCATACCTTTTCTGCTCCTAGAACTCCCCAACAGAATGGGGTAGTTGAGAGGAAAAATCATACTATTATTGAAACTGCTAGAACTATGTTGATCGACTATGATCTCCCTAAGTTCTTTTGGGCAGAAGCTGTTAGTACAGCATGCTATGTTATTAACAGGGTTCTAGTAAGAAAGCATCTAAATAAGACTCCCTATGAAATTTTAAAGAAAAAGACACCAAATATCTCTTACTTTCACCCCTTTGGATGTCGATGCTTTACTCTTAATACTAAAGATACCCTTGGCAAATTTGATGCTAAGTCAGATGAGTCAATTTTCTTAGGGTACTCTTTGAAAGGGCAAGCTTACAGAATCTATAACAAACGAACTCGTAAGGTGGAAGAATAAGTTCATATTTTATTTGATGATGCTAATGCCTCTGTTAAGACATGTGAGACAAATACTCAGCTACTCGATCTATTGGAGTTAACACGTTGGCAAGAAAAAACACCAGTAGAAACAATAGATTCAAGTGAATCTTCATTGCAACAGCCGCCTCCAAAAGATACTCAAGCAACTCAATACATCGAGCCAGTAACAACTGCAGAAGCAGAAGCTATGACTCATTACTCTGGTGAAACTGACGACAGGATACAAGCACCTCCTCATATCCAAAAGAGACACCCGGAGAGTCAAGTCATTGGGAATATTAAAGATGGTCTTCGTACCTGAGGTAAGTATACCCCTGGCTAGTATGCTTATGTATCTAAACTAGAACCTAAGTCTTATAAAGAGGCACTACATGATGAAGAATGGGCTTATGCTATGTTAGAGGAACTATCTTAGTTTGAATATCTTAAAGTCTGGGAGTTAGTTCCTAGACCTCTAGGGAAAACCATCATCGGAACAAAGTGGGTTTTCCGTAACAAATCTGATGAGGAAGGCAATATTATCCGCAACAAGGCACGCCTTGTTGCACAAGGCTATTGCCAAGAGGAAGGGATAGATTACGATGAAACTTTTGCCCCTGTAGCACGTCTATAATCGATTAGATTGTTATGTGCTTTTGCGTGTTATAAGAATTTTCCTTTGTACCAAGTGGATGTTAAGATTGCCTTCTTAAATGGAGACATTCAAGAAGAAGTATATGTTTCTCAGCCTCCCGGTTTTACTGATTTTCAACATCCAGACCATGTGTACAAGCTAAACAAAGCTCTGTATGGTCTTAAACAAGCTCCCAGAGCTTGGTTTGATCAATTGACCAAATTCCTTAAAGATCCAATGTTTTATCAAGGATCAGTCGATAAAACTTTATTCACTAAAACCTCTGGTTCACATATGCTTATTGTTCAAATTTATGTAGATGATATAGTTTTTGGGTCCATGGATCCTGCTATGTGTTCTGAGTTCTGTGAAGCAATGAAATTTGTCTTTGAAATGAGTATGATATGTGAGCTTCAACTCTTTCTTGGGATGCAGTTCAAACAAACTTCTCATGGTATCTTTATTAGTCAATCGAAATATATAAATACCATGTTGCATAAGTTTGATATTTACAATATTAATTCTAGTCCAACTCCCATGGTTGTGAATTTAAAATTAGATAAAGATGAAATGGGTGCTCCTGTAGACGAGAAGTTATATCGGGGCAAGTCGTCCCGATATTCAGTACAGTGTCTGCTTGTGTGCTAGGTTTCAGGCAAATCCTAGAATTAGTCATCTAGCTGCTGTTAAACGTATTTTTCGTTACTTAATAGGCACTATGAATGTAGGTCTTGGGTATCCTAAACTAAATAGTTTCAATTTACTTGGTTACAGTGATTCTGACTTCGCTGGAAGTCTCACTGATCGTAAAAGCACAAGCTGTAGCTCTATCTACAGCCGAGGCTAAATATATAGCTGCAGGAGGATGTTGTACTCAACTCATCTGGTTAAAATATCAATTAGGAGATTATGGATTGAATGTTCCTGCTATTCCTCTATTTTGTGATAATACCAGCACCATATGTATGACTAAAAACCCAGTGCAGCATTCCCGGACAAAACACATTGAGATCAAATACCATTACATCCGAGAATCGGTACACAATCAGGTTATCACGCTCAATTACATTCCTACAGAGTATCAGCTAGCTGACTTGTTTACTAAGCCTCTGTCTGCTGACCTCTTTGTTTTCCTGTGCTATGACATTGGTCTGAGCTCTCCAGAAAATCTCAGAGATTTTCTTGCAGACTAAGCCTTGCCTTTTTCTTAGTTTATTTTCTTTCCCTGTTACTATTATTTTTCTTGCTCTTTTTTGCTTATTCTACTTCCTTTTCTTCTCGTGATTTTTGTTTCCTTGTTTTCTGTGTGGTTGTGTGTCGTCTCTTCTCCCTTGCTCTATTTATACCTCGAGAATTTTAGTTTTCTGCTCTCATCTCTAGCCTATCTTAGCTATTCCTCCATTTTGTCTCTACCAAAATTATGAATCGTGTCTTTGATCATACCTATACAGGCTCCCTGTTTTCTGATCCAGTAACGCTGAGTCATCATCGTCATACTCTTTTCTATGAGAACTGCCCCATAGCCACCCCGATTCATGTCCATGTTCCTGACTTTGTGGACTATGGTCTTGTGTCCGGGGATTTATTCACAATTTGGGGTGGGATTTCTTCTTGGAGGATCCTCCAACCCTGATTTGTCCTGAGCTAGTTCGGTTCTTCTACTCTAATCTTCGCTCTTTTGGTCTCCATAGTCGTAGCTTTTCCACTGTGGTTTATGGTCACCAGGTGACTATTCTTGTCTCTGACTTGGCTTGGCTTCTGAATATTCCTCCTATTGGTGAGTCGCTCACACATGAATCAGAACTGTGGCGCTTTAACTTCAATATTGCGTCCGAGTTTATTCAGTTGACTGGTATTCACCCTGGTCCAGCTACCTTCCTTCCTGTCTCTTCAGTTTTACCTAGTCTGCGTGCTTTTCACTTTGTTATCTCCAGGATTCTGATTCCTCGCACTCAATCCCTCGATGTCATTCTTCCTCTGGACCTTTGGATCATGGCTCATGCTGTTTCCAATGTTCCATTGGACTTCTCTTATCTTCTCTTTGGGGTCTTTATGACTTATGGAGATACTAGCTATCCCGGTCCTCTTCCTTTTGGTCCCACCATCACTCATCTTGTTATTCGTCTAGGTATATTTATTTCCTCCTTCCGCACTGAGCTTAGTGCTCGATTCCTCTCCATTGATCAAGTCCTTGATCAGTTAGAGCTTGCAAACGAGGGGGGGGATGGGTGCTGATGACCCTGAAGACGAGGATTTTGGAGATGGAATGTCCAACGAAGAAGAAGATATGTCTGAAGAAAATCCCGAAGAAAATCCTGGAGCAAATCCTGTGGAAGATGCAGAAGAAAATCCGATGGAGGATGCAAATGAAAAACTGGATGACCTTGATGATGACTCTCTTGATCAGTTTGCTGCAGCACTAGCCTATGCTGAAGAAGGTTTTTACGTTGCTGCTGCTGTAGCACCTGGCGGTTTGGCTGGAGGTTTAGTTGACTATAGCTCAGATGATGAGTCTATTTAGGGGGAGCTCTTTGTTTTGAGAATAATTTACTCTTTGGGGGAGCGTTTGAATCCATTTTGTTTGTTGCTGTTTTGACTTGCTGGATCTGGTTTGATTGGATGCTTTATTGCTGTTAGCTACTTTGATTCAGTACTGCGTGTGGGATGTTTTGCCTTGTCTATGTGGTTTATCTTTCTTTGCAGGACTTATATCATTTGCAAGCTCTGATCTAGGGGGAGATTGTTGGTCGAGATCAGAGCTGGGCATACAAGGGAAGTCTGCAATTTTTGGTAACTCCTTGCTCAATCAAATCTAAATTAGCAACGGCTCTTTCCACCAACGGCTAGCTAAAGGAGGAGTATATAATTGATAGTTTTTTGCTATTCTTCTTCATCTTTTGTATTCGTTACCAATAGTGGTAGAGGGCTAGTTTGTCAAGAACAAAAGTATGATCTTCTCCAGGGGTATAGGGTCTGAGAGAGTGGCTGAAAGAAACAGAGTTCGGGTTGAACTCTGGCGGTTTCATTGTGGTTCTTTGCGTTGTAATTGTGTCGATAAATCAGAAAATATAGTGTCTCTCGGTAGTAGTGTGTACTATAACCGAGACGAGGACGTAGCCATTCTTGGTGAACCTCGTTAAATCGTTGTGCTCTTTTACTTCAGCACTTGATCTTTAGTCTCTGATGCTCAACTCTGTTTTCTCTTCTTCTGGAAAGCAGAAAGAAGAACAAGCGCGTTTCGGTCAAAATCGAGTTTGATAGCAAGCCCAATCCTTATTTCATTTCAATATTCTTTCTATTGGGCTTTTTGCTTTGTTTTGGCCCATAGTCTTGCGAGAAGAAAACCAAAAGCACTTCCTGTTCTGTTTGTCTCTTCTTCTTCATTTGACTATTACATTTCACCCAAATTCTTCAAAATCCCTAATCCTAAATGGACCCTCAAATTATAGGTTGCTCTTTAAGCATCAATGGTTGAGAGTTGTCAGTATTAGCAGGGATTAATGATTTTGGTTGAAGCCTTTGCTACGAAAAATGAGGTGTGGCACGCTATTGTTACAGAAGCAATGACTCGGAGTTTCGAATGACACACAACTCAATTTGGCACGAAGAGGCTCATAGTTAGATGTCAAAATCAATACGAGGGATGCGAGGCTAGAGTCCGGGACATTAAGAGCATGAGAGTCGGTCATTAGTTCATATCCCGTACGGTGAATACTCACACATGTGTGTCATCTATAACATCCCAAGGCCATCGACAGTTGAAATCCAAGGTGGTTGCCTGCGGGTACCAAGCATCTAATTGAGCAACACCCCGACCTGAAGGTGCTAGCCATTATCGCCGACATTCTAGTCGTTATGAATATATTATTAACTATAAAAAGGCTTGGCATGGAAAGCAGATTGCAATGATTGCCGTGTTTAGTGACTGTATAACAATGATCGATTAAGACCCCGTTTTCTTAGGATACATCTCTTTATAAAGAGTCTAAATAAGTAACACATTGTATTATTTTATATAATTGAAAATAATCAATACGATTAAAAACTAATAAATTTATTTTATAAAGGATTAATACCACTACAACACCCGAACTATCCGGAAAATGCCACTTGTGTCCTATTGTTTCCAATATTCCATTCATGTCCTCAACTATGATACTTTGTGTCATTTGTAGCCTGTCAATTTCGTTGACCGTTAAAGATAACGGTTGACCAAACGGTGGTCAACGCGAAGTTGACTTTTGTTGACGTGGCAAAAAAAGAGGCTGCCACATAGATGCCACGTCATTGACCTAATATTTTTTTAATTCAAATTAAATAAAAAATGAGTTAAATTAAAAAAATGTAAATTCAATTATATTTTTAAGCCAAAACTTTAAAATAAAATAATAAAAAATCTCCTTCTTCTTCCCTACCGATTCACCCTCTCTTTCTCTAAAAAAAATCTCCAAGCCAGAAAATCGTTTGGTCGCCGGTGGCGGCGAGGGAGAGCAGAGGGTTGTGAATCAACCCACTTTTTGGCTCTTGCTGCCAACGATTGATCCAGCCGCAGCAGATCGAATGAAATCCAAAGCGGGATTTGGGCAGAGAATATCCCTTCTCACTCTCAGATTCGCTTCAAACAATGAGCAGCCAAGACCCCAGTCTCTGCAAGCCGCAAATCAATCCAAACCCAGAGATCTATAGCTACCATGAGAGAAGTATAGATCTAGCTCCGACGAATTCATAGTTGCCACTTCAAACCCACATATATACGCCCATTTCTCGCCGGTCATGGAAACCGCCGGATCCGACAACCGACATCTACTCCATCGTCGTGGTCCACGATTCCTCGTCATAATCCGAGGCGGAGCCGAGAGCCGAGAGCCAGAGCCAGAGCCAAACCCTCTCGCAGACCAGAGACCGACGATATCTACGCCACGACGGTGTACAAGGGCGGAGCCTCCGATTTCGGGAAGAGCGACGGAGAAGAGGACGATGACGACGAAGAATCGCTGCCTCCGCTTCTCAAGCGCTCGCCCAAGGACTTCGGAGGTGGCGACCCGCTGGATGAACGCCGCCCTTAATCTGAACGCCGCCGCCACAATTCCATTCCCTAATTGCGCTGTCCGCCATTTACAAAGAGTTCCAGATTGGAAGTCGAGAGAGAGAGAGAGAGAGAGAGAGAGAGAGAGAGAGAGAGAGAGAGAGAGAGAGAGAGAGTTGCTAAGGAGAGGGAGTGAATCGTCGATCTGGAGAAGAGAATCGACGATCTAGAGAAGAGAAGCGACGATCTGGAGAAGAGAAGCAGGGTCACTAGTGAGTCGATGAGAATCGACTGATTTGAGTTATTTTTTTATTTTTGTAATTTTCCATAATTTTTATTTTGTTTTCCTTATTATAATGATTTTAGATGAAAAAATTAATAAAAATTGATAAAGAAAATTCCACGTCAGATGCCACGTCAACGCTGACTGGATTTTCTGTTAAATGCTAACGGTCAACACTAACGGAATAATAGTTCAGGACACAGATGGAATATTGGAAACAATAGGACAAAAGTGGCATTTTCCGCATAGTTCGGGTGTTGTAGTGGTATTAGCCCTTTTATAAACCACTACCTTACGTTAACAAAATAAAAAATGACAAGTGATGATAAATTATATATACCTTGTGAACGTTCCAGACTTCCCTTGAAAGATGATTATCTTGGTCGTATAACACGGATGGATCAATCGGTAGTTGATCAACATAATATCTTTGATTGTAGATATCAACGTCCTCCCCCAACCTACGATAGCATAAAACCAACATAAATTAATTAGGATATATATTATATAAAATCATTATAACAACACAATTTAGGTTAAACGAGTAAGTTCCGCTTGATAGTCATCATAATAAATACCCTCCTCTTCGAAAATATCGGCCATTTTTTCAGGAACCGGACAGGGTTTCGACTATTTTTTATGAAAACCCAAAGAAATATTTTCTGATGGCAGTTCGACTTAGCCGCAACTAACATACCACTATTTCCTATGTTTTTGGGTGGACAAGGGGATGAATAGAGAGATAAACTTAGAGAGAGATAAAAGAATGAGTTTTGGTGTGAAGAAATGAGAAGGAGGGGGTATTTATAGTGTTTGGACCGCCTGGCAGAGGGGCGGTTTTGTCAATTTACACTAAGGAAACCGCTCCCCCAGCCCACGGTTTCCACTTCCCAAAACACAAACCGCTCTTTCGAGGGGCGGTTAACGCGGAGAGACGCCGACCATTGAGCTGGCGTGCGATCTACCGTCGGATCGCACTCTCATTCGACGGTTTGCGGGACCGCCACGTGCCGCTACGGTTTGTTGGATGCCCGAAGCGAAACAACTACTTCTACGCGCGTTTCTCCTTTGAACCGCCGTTTCGCCACGCGGTTTTGGTTCGATGGTGGTAGATATGTAATTTTTTCGATTTAGGTGATATGTTTGTAATTTTTTTTTAAACAATGGTACATTTGGATTTTTTTTGCAAAAGGAGTGTTGCTGGTGTAGCTGAGATTGGGTGGAAAGTGAAGATACACCTTGAGGAGAGAAGAAATATTAGATTGGAGAAGATTTTAAGAATACAAAATTTCTTTGGAGCTACGTGAAGGAAGAGGCTTTGTGGGATTTTAATAAAAGCTAAGAGGAAAGGAAGGAAAATATGATAGTTTTGTAGAGTTAATACCTTATTTTGGCTTGAAGTATGACCATATAATCAATTTTGGTCCGTGGTTTTAGAAATTAACATCTTGGTCTCAATTATGTAACATATAGACTCAATTGGCCCAACACCTAGTTTGACCGTCTATTTGGATGATCAACACCATTGACCATTAGTCAATACGCCATGTCATTGCCTCGTTGGCTTAAAAATTATTAAAAAATTCAATTTCAAACTATTTTTTTAATTTTATTATTTATTATCAAATTTAAAAAAATAATTTATAAAACAACATAAAATAAATTTAGTTTTTTAATTTTTGTGTAATTTGAAAATAATAAATTTTATAAATTAACTAAAAATTATCAAATTATTTTATATTTTAACGTTACCCAAAAATAAAATATATAATTTATATAATTTGAATTTTTTTAATAATTTTTTGGATGATGAGCAATGACATGGCGCGTTGACTAACGGTCAATGGTGTTGACCATCCAAATTGATGGTCAAACCATGTGTCGGGCCAATTGAGTCTATATGCTGCATAGTTGAGGCCAGGAAGTTAATTTCTTAAACCACGGGACAAAGTTGATTATATGGTCATAGTTCGGGCCAAAATAAAGTATTAACCCTAGTTTGTAAGTTGTAAGTTGTAACCAAGCAGGCTGAGCTGGAATGCTGGAACTAAAAATTGCAGTTTGGTACCCACTGTTATGTTTGTGGATGGAAAGTGTGATGGTGCAACTAGAAATCAACCTGTGTGGTTTAGTTGCAACTAAAATGATTTAAGTGATTAGTGTGCAACAAAAGTAATATTTAAGTGGTATATGATGCAAGTAACCGATAATTTATTCCCGCTCAATGTCTTACGTGTACTTATTTTTTGTGTTCTTTGGTGGTGAGTGGATTTAGGTAAGTTGTAATTTATACGAGCGACACATAGAAGGGCCCAGCGCAGTTGGATCTTGTTGGCCTTTTCTTACCCGTGGCCACATGGTGGGCCAAGTGTCCATACCAGACCACTGAAATTGGATTGTTTATAGCTGTGGAGCTTTTAATTTAGTTGGTTACTGGCTACCTTGATGTTATACATTCATTTTCCATGTCTCTACACTTGCACATTTCCCCCCTTTATTTCTTGATGTTGATTTCCGTTGTTTCAACATCTAACTTTCAAGTCACGTTTTTCATTGATAAACAAAAGTTGTGCAATGGCCTATTTTGATATGAATTACATTATCGATGTGATGGACTATTTTTTTATGAACATCGTTGTGATGGAGTTGATTGTTCGTGAACTCATATTACAAGATAAATTTTATGTAATTTACAATTTTTATGTTTCATATGGTTTGTAATATTCTATCGTAAATAATTCATTATATAATCAGATACCTACTGTAACATGGTAAATTCCCAAAATATTGTATTTTTTTTTTCAATTTACCACAAATATGGCGGATTTGAATTTATTGACACATATATTATCTTTTAGAGGGCAAGGAGAGCGCGTTCGCATCAGAAAAAAGCAGATTCGCGTTTTAAGATTTTTTTATGTAGAAAACGCGGACCCGGGTTGAATTGGTGCGGTGGCGCTGTATACACAAGCGGGCCCGCGTGAGACTGGCTCGATTCTGCTAGCTTTTTCTTTATTCGCTGACAGATTAACCAAATGCTGACCAGTGGTCCCGCATGAGTCTTATGCGGACTAGCTGCCTTGCCACCCACTCCAGCATATATATCAGGCTTCCTTTCAGTTTCTCCTCACCACACCAAAACTAATACGAAGAAGCTAAACGAGAGGGAGGAGCTCTGTTGGTTGCTGCAAAGATGGCGAGGTAAAAGACACATTTACTTTCTTAATTATATTATTATAATTTTCTTTAGTTAGTAATTAGTGAATTTGTTTGTTATGTAGTAATTTTAGAACATTTGAACTACTCGTTCGGTGGAAATCAGAGAGAGTAGAGGACAATTTGGGCGTCCATTTCGTTGGTGGTAGAAACTTTCAGTTGATAGTTCCATGCAGGGTGACATATCATCAATTTTGTGAGATTCTAATTCCGAGAGTACGGCGTGATATGATCCCAAATAGCCTCCTCCACAAGTCGTCGTTGATTGTTCAACAAGCTATTACAAGCTCTGGTAAGGTTCTTGAAATTTGGCTAAGTCTTCCTACAGTGTTAGGTAACCATCTTCACAAGCATGGTCCTTCCAAATGGCTCGATGGAAATGGGTTTTTAGGGTCTTGGCTTGAAGTTGGGAAGTTTGCGTAAAAGATGGGTTGTTTGGGAGCTCGAGGGAATGCCATGAAGATCAATTTTAAGGCGTAACAAAACCCTAAGCTGAAACCGGGAAACTGCCTAAAATTTCCTACGTATGTTTTACGGCTCAGTAGTTGAATGAATAAAGAATTAAACCCTAAATCTCAAGCTTGGCACTTGTGTTAGGTTAAGAGCTTTGGCCGAGAAACCTAGCTCGAATTGAGCCTTGTATCGACCAAAATTCCATTGGTCGTGGTAAGGCATCGCTTTATATTCGTTGAGCTTTCCTCACAAGTGTAGGTTGCACATCGAATTCCACCATACCTCCTTCTTCTTCGACAAGTTACAGGATTTGGGGGTTCGAGGATTGAATCCGAGCATTAACACCCTCGTAGGGGGTTATCACGGCGTAAAGACGAAGCAATACAAGATAGTGATATGATCACATCTTTCACTTGCCGTCTTCCAAAATGGCAGAATGAAGTTCTATTTCATTATGCGATGCCTATTGTGGAATGATAGCTTAAATGTGCTTTTTGATTTTATGGCATAACACCCTTATTGCTTGGGTGCTGAGATACATGCTGAGATTAGCCAGGCTGATCAGGGTGAAGATGAGACATGGAGTGTGCTATCTGATCATTATTATGACAACAGAGACGAGGAGGAGGATGAGGAGGAAGAAGATGGGGAAGAGCAGCTTAATTATCCTCCATATTTTTACTTGCAGGGTAATGAAGAGGATAGCGAATTATCATATGTTGATTCATATGGCGTAATTCCAATGCCTATTGTTGCTGGTTTTGAAGGAGAATTCTACAAGGGGCACACTACAACGCAACTTTCAGTATGTCGTGGTGGAGTCCACTCCTTCAATTTGGAAGGTAATATGCTTGAAGCACAATGATGACAATTATGCTTGGATGATGCAATTTGGATGTCGAGATGTTGGAAGTGAATGGAATGTGAGAAAGGCCGAGTTGGTGCATTTTTATAGCAGTACGACTCAACCGACAGATCGTCGGCATCTTGATGTCGATGTTATATCTGAGTCCGTAATGCATTTGGTACGTGCCCGACCAAATCTGAGTGTTATAACTGTGCAGGCCTAGTTGAAAGATAAGTTTAATATGCAAGTTACTTACAAGAAGGCATTGTATGGGAAACAAAGAGCATTGGAGAAGTTGCAAGGAAATTGGGAAGAATCTTACGATTATTTTCAAACATTCTTACGGGTGGTAAAGAGAAAAATGCCAACATCAGTGATTGATTGGGTAAGAGTTTCTTCATCACAGCTAGGTCATTTGATCTTTTAGCGAGTATTCTGGGCTCATGGAACTTGTATAGATGGATTCGAATTGTCAAGGAGTCATGGTTGTTGATGGAACATTTCTTACTGGAAAGTATAAAGGAGTGCTACTCATGGCGATCTCATTTGATGGTCGGAAGAATATTTTTCCAATTGCATTTGCCATAGTGGAGAGCGAGAATACTGAAAGTTGGCCATGGTTCATAAGACACGTTCAAGGTTAAACCGATCAAAATGATGTCTGCATCATCTCACATAGACATGCAGGACTCTATGAAGCCGTGAGTGACATCAGAAGAGGTTGGGAGTGGAGGTGGTGCATGCGACACTATGCAAGCAACTTGCAAAGAAAGACTAAAAGCAAATTTATGCATAACCAACTTTTTCGAGCCAGTAAGCCTTCTTCATTGTTATTGTTACTTATTTTTAGGTATTATTTATTTTCATTTAATATTGTCATGAATTTATCTAACTCGTGCGGTTATTTATTTTGTTAGCCGGAGAAAAATGCTTGGAAAAGTTTGATCGTCAAGTTGAGAAATTTAAGGAGATGGCCGCTAATAGAAATATTTCTTGTGATAACAGGGTGGACCAAAATCAAATTCGTTGGAGCTTATCACATGATAACTACAATGGCGGGCGTTTATGGTCTATCATGACATCCAACATGGCAGAGAGCATCAATGGTGTTTTCAAAAGTATTCGTTCACTTCCTACAGCGAGGTGTCGATCAACTCTTGCCCACGCGATGGCCCACGAACTGTATGGCGAAGTAAATACCTAATCTTAGCCTCATGATGTGGTTGATGAGGCTCATTCTGCCTCATGCCAAACTGTTGGAACATGCGATCTGGATGGTGCCACATCACCACTGAAAAGCATATCAATGGAACTAGTGCTCGAAAGTTATCTGCCTGGATCACATTACCCTTGAACTGATCGCCTCTCTCCTATTAAGGAAGTCACTACACACAACATGATGAGGCCAAAGGTAGCTCTCGTTGGCCAGAGTTAGCGGATTATGATTTGCTCCAAGAAAAAAACTCGATCGATATGATCTTTGGAATAAAGTTGGGTGGAAATCTCATGCAACCCTCACGCAGGAAGGAGGCTGGAAGATTATAGGTGAAGCTTGGCCACAATCAGGGTGGAGGCTGATCGATACAAGCAATCAAAATAGCCTAGAACTCGCTCTAGGATGTGCTCGAACTCAAGCTCGTAAACCGGCTAGGGTTTGTAATTCAATTGCAACTCAATACTAGGTTTTACAACGAAAGTGCAAGCTTAAATAGACCTAGCTGAGATTACACGAGTCTTAACTACATTCTAACAAGGAAAGAATCTAAAAAAAGCAATCCAAAATGTAAACAAATCAATCAGTGGAATAATCCTAATCCGATCAGGATTCGAATGCAGGATCCTTCCCAAGGCAGCGACCTCGAAGACTTCCATGCTTCCTTCTCTTCATCCAATTCCACAACGTTGTAGAAGGGAATGCACACTTGCGTGCGATACAAGCCTCTTGCTTCGACTCTTCCTTAAACTCCTCGAGTTGAGGCTCAAAGTTCCTCTCTCGAACACGGTTCCACATCCAAATATGGCAATTTTCCCAGTGTTGAACTAGCGTCTTGATTGACCTGAAACACAAGCTTCTGGACCTTGCCCCGAGCTCCAAAGTATGCCATTTGAAATATCAACTCTTCTTCAAAACAAACCCAAGAACTTGAATTTTCACCCAGCCAGTAGCAAGATAGGCTCGTCCAAAGTGAGTTCCTGAAAGCGTCAAAAACACTTGGGCAGAATTTACGTTTTAACTTTGAATTTTTAACTATCAATCCTGAATGAATTAGGGATGAATTCAGGATTGTATCACAACAAGTGGTCACATGATTACTCCTTTGCTAAAAAAACTAATGAGAACTGTTCTTGTATGAAATGTTATATACTAACCAAGATTGTCGACAGCTCATCAAAAAACAACTTATATTTGAAGAACTGGTCACCATACTGACGGGTGATGGCTGGAAGCCAACGAGCACTACGAGGGTATGCGTCCTCTATAATAGGCTCCCTCATCACTGTATGTCATGGTGCTATCCCTGGAAGCAAGTCTGGAGGGAAGAGCGGCGCCGCTGCTGCTGGCTTTGTTTGTGAGGCACAACTAGGGTTACGAAGGGAGGAGAAGAGTTGGAAGGGTTTTGTTTAGATCACCCTTCAACACCAAAAAAACACCCAAAATTTATTCTAAACATGCTTACTACGTGTTGTAAATCAAAACACCATCAAATTTAGCTAGACTATTTGCTATGCAAATTGAGCTTGCTGAGATTGAGGAACTGCGAACTATCGTGGTGATTGGCGGTCGGGCCGATTAGTGCAATGACGGTAGAGAGTTTTTAATTTGTGGTGGTGAATATTTTTTTTTATGCTGAACAACTGGTGAATTTGGAGAGACAAGGAAGGAGGATAATGATTCAATTTTTATTTTATTATTTAATTTATTTATTTCCCGAGAGAAAAGAAGTTCCAGACTCATGAAAGAAAATATGACGAAAATGCCTATTTTCAAAAACGAAACTAAATATTATGACGAACATGTCTTTTTGTCAAAATTGAAACCACTATATTATGATGAACATGCCCTTTTATCAGCTCGTCGTGGGATCATTGCTATTTATTGTGACAAAATCCTTTGTCATTTAAACAATCCAGGAAGGCATAATATGACAAAAGCTACTCTGACAATATAATTTGTCACTTTTGTGTCTCTTACATCCCGATATGGGATGCCAGATTCCTAATTTGACAAACTTAATTGTGACATGAAATATTTGTCGCATTCTTCACTTTAAATGAAGAACTGTTCTGACAACAAGAAGTTTCTCACATTTGAGTCTCTTGCATCCCTATATGGGTTGCCTATTTGGTCAAAATTAATTGTGACATGAAATATTTATCAAATTACTCACTTTAAATAAAGAATTATTCCGACAAAAAATATTTTTTATATTAGGAATACCAAATAAGACATATATTATTTTTGTCATATCACCATATCTATTGGGACAAACAAAAAATGACAAAACAAAAATTTTGTACTAATAGGCCAAATTTGTTGTAATGTAAATATTCTAGGAAGAATTCACCTGGATAGGTGTAACCATCTACTTTTGACAACAATATCCCATTTTTAACAAATACACAAATATAGTCATTCCGTCAATAATTCTAATGGAACAATTGTGGATGATCAATGGAATTAACAACAATGTTACTCATGGGTATCAAATTGTATATAGTCATTATTGGAGTTAGGGTTTGTTCTAGCAAACCTATATAAACCATGTATGTTGTACATAGTCAATCAACGAAATAAGAGCTAAAAAACCTTAGAGGTAGATCCTCTCTGTGGACTATATTCATCGTAACGTTGACTCGCTATGACACAACTCCTAACAAAGGCCAAGTGTAACCAATGAAAGGGACTGCAGTATAGTGGCTCAAGTAATAAATATCGAATCCACGAGTCTCTAGAGTTACTATTACTCAGCTTCAGTTCATTATCTAGCAAACATATTAAGATGAAAGAACTAAAACTACTCTAGCAAACTACAGTTAAAGTTAATCTAATTACAGGATGGGAACTCACTTAAGTATGATTCCCCCTAGCCACTAGCCAGATTAATGATTGATGATTTCTAACTTGTTTCACTTTCATTCACAATGCCGAGAATCCTTGACTAGACCTTGAGTCTCGACTAAAGGAACAAGGCCCTCTTGAGTCAATTGCCTAGAGGGACGTATTCTTCTCTAGAACAACCGATCAAGGTGTTCTGAACTAGACTCCCTCTATCGAAAAAGGTTCTCAATCGATACAAAGTAGTGAATCAACGCTCGACTAAAGCAATCGATCCACTACTATCAATCTATGGTGCTCTATTGAACTAATCAGGTATTCGCTCTCATAGGATCAAAGCAGAATCAATAATCTCGACTAAAGCATAATTGAATCATGAAAACATGCATAGATTGAATATGAACTCAAGATTATCAAGTCGGAGTACTCATACAATCATCCAATCAAGCAAACATGGCTAGGGTTCCTCAAAACCTAAGTGAAGGGAAGTTACTCCATAGAGAAGAGAGAGACTGTAGTAAGAGTCTTCAGATGATCAGTCTTCAAGTCCGGGCTTGTTCCTCGAGCTTCCAAGGTGAAGAAATCCTCCAATTCCACTCCAAGAATGCCCTCAAATCGCCCTCTCTCTCTTTGGTTCGTCCCTTGGGTGTTTGGGATCCAAAACCCAGCTCCCCCTGCAGAAACGCACAAAACAGGCTTTTAACAGCCTGCGTTCGCGATCCGCGGTCCGAATACTCGGTCGGGTATTTTAGGTGGCGACCGAGGATTGTTGAAACGCACCATCGGGGACAGGGGATTAATCCTCGGTCAGGGTCAAGAATACCCGACCGGGGATTTATGATTAATGCGTGAGCCCCCTTCTGCTTCTCAAACGCCCAAAACAGGTTTTCCCCGGTCTGCTCCGATTAATAACCGGCCGGGTATTTCTGCCCATGGCCGGGTATTTTGCTCCTCCGGCACACTTCAAGCCAAACGTGCTCCTTTCAAACCGAAAATCTTTTCTTCACCTCGATGCCAACGCCAAGCCCTGAAATATGACATAAACACACAACCTAGCGTGAAATCGGCTTAAAACAAGAGAACCAACATCTCAAACGGCTCAAGAATTGGGGTAAAAACATGTGCAATTAATGGTCTATCAAACTCCCCCACACTTAACCGTTTGCTTGTCCCCACGAAACCTAAATCAAACCAATGCAACTCTCCAGACCTCTATAGCAACAAAACAACCCCGATCGTCAGTAGAGGATTTCCTAGATCATATAGCAGCTTATGAGGTCAACTGGTCTTCTAAGACGTCCCCTATCTCTCTCAATGCGAGTACTAGACTCAAGCTAGGATCATGAGAAGAAGTAGAAGTAAGACTGTCAGTTCATGGATAAAGTGACTCACACCATTCACACCCAAGGACTCGTTGTACCGGGGTGCTGTTTCACTTCATTTCACTGTTGGAACCCCTTTTTCACTTTCATTTTACTTTTTTTTTTCACGGTCGACCCTTATTAGTCGAGCAAGAGCAATTTCTGTACATCTGGCGCTCCCGAGAGTACTTCTTTTTAACTCCTTTTCCTCAACTCGTGTGGAGGGTCAATGAAATTAAGGGGGGTCGGAAGCTCTATCCGTACCCTTAAAAACACATCCTCAAGCAGGCAAACCGTTCAACGGGTGAAAATTTTACTTGTACTAGAGACAGCATAGCTTCACCTTGTAGGAGTACCCCACTAAGGATCACTAAAATCTCCTCCAAAACCCGATTTTGTGCAATGAATGGTGCCGCACACGTTGGGCTTACCCCATGTTTTAAGATTTCAATGATTTCGACATGGAGGACCTACTGCTTTTCATTTTTCACATGAGCACCCTGTTCGATACACGAGTCCATAACACAATCCAAATAGAATCACCATTACCACATGAATTCAACGGTCTTAGCTCCACTAATCCACAAAATCAACTGGCACAACTGAGAGCTAGATAAGAAAAATCTTATACTTTAACATCCTCCATAGTGCTACACTACCTCCCTAAGTTGCACATTACTATAGAGACTGTCAATTCAAAGCTTACTGAGCAGGCAATTTGCAAGGAAACACGTACTTGGAGCCCTCAAATTTAAAAATTTGGATAGTGGACTAGGCTCCAAGCACACAAACAGCCAAACATTCACCCGCATACATAATCGAACATCCCCCCACACTTAAGCACGACATTTTCCTCAATGGAGGAAAGATAAAGAGGGTAGAACGAAGTTACCAGATCAAGGGTGCATGATGGTGGACGAGGCAGGCGGTGCATTCGAGGAGGAGAGAGTAGTCGAAATACAAACACCACACAAAATCTCACAAAGGTTGAGTTATTGACTCTAAAATCAAATAACGAAACTGACTCAACCGAGGATAAATAGAGAATGAAATGCAAACCGACTGGTTGGGTTGCCTCCCAACAAGCGCTTCTTTCACGCCGTGATCCAGACGATGGCTCCTAAGTTTCGGTCCACCCCAAAACCTCCTTGAAGTTGAAGTTCTCGTCGATGAGGTGGAGTCTCAAGTCACGAGCATGTGGTATGACAGGTGACGGACGCTCGTGCACTCGATGCAGATGAAGTCTCCACCCTCGAGACCTCTTCTTCTCTTCTCTCGTCTAATTGCCCCAAACCAGATATGACAACATCGATTGACCACCATCGCGTCCACCAAGAGGGACCAATGTCGACGTGGCCGTGGTCTGGCAAAGAGACACTGCAAATGGGTCCTTGCTAAGCAGTTCCTCAAAGTTTGGTGGAGATATCACATGTAACTCATGGCCAGTGCAGGCCTCTTCCACCTCAACTTCGTCCTCGGCCTGGACGCCAATTACTTCTTCAACCCACCTTCCTTCTTCATGTGGTATCACCCCTGGGAAATGATCAAGAACTCTTGTTTCACTTTTGTCATCCTCCACAACTTCTTTCTGCACCCTTTCTCGCTCTTCTTCTTCTAGCACAGATTGGAGGGCAAGTCGCCAAGAAATTTCTTTGATGAGATCTTCTTGCATCTCCTCACTCATGCCCGCCTCTTCAAAGCTCAGTGTGGGATGTGGGAAGGTGTGGTCGGCTACTACAGGACATTCTTGATCATGATCATCACGGGAATTCTCCGTGACAACATCTGTGTGCTCCACAATGTCTTCGTAGCCTTCTTCTTCCTCCTCCTCTTCTAGTATGGTAGCAGAAGGGTGATCTGGAGCAGGTTATGCATAAGATCGCTCAAGATCATCGACGCTCTTCTTAATGCTCAGGGGGATCTCCTTTGTTTCACGATAGGCCTGGGTACAAAGATCCATCCTGGACCATGATCTCTCACTGTCTCGAGCAAACTGCTCCATGAGAAGCCTCAATTCATAGTTTGGATCTGGCTGTGGACTATGGAGTGTAGCATGGCTCTGCAGAATGGCCCGTGAAGGCCGCCATGGGTAACTCCAGCTCCGATGGACCTTCTGGTTGTGGTAGAAATTCTTCTTGATAATGAGGTTGTTCTTGATATGCCCAGGGGTCTGATTATTCTCCGTAGTAAGGGGGTTGGTACTGAAACCCAAATCCATAGTCTTCTCCTTGATTGCTCCAGGGAGTCTCGGGGTAATACCACTCGGATGGTGGTGGATACCCCCAATGGTTGGAGAAGCCATGAGGATCCATGATTCAGATCTGCACCAACAAAAACAAAAACACTCAAGTAAAAAGCAAGGGTGGAAAAGAAAAGAAAAACGCTAAAATAACAAACTTCTTCCTTTCCTAATAATCTAGGAAGTCCCCGACAACGGTGCCAAAAACTTGACTCGCTATGACACAACTCCTAACAAAGGCCAAGTGTAACCAATGAAAGGGACTGTAGTATAGTGTCTCAAGTAATAAATATCGAATCCACGGGTCTCTAGAGTTACTATTACTCAACTTCAGTTCATTATCTAGCAAACCAGATTAAGATGAAAGAACTAAAACTACTCTAGCAAACTACAGTTAAAGTTAATCTAATTACAGGATGGGAACTCACTTAGGTATGATTCCCCCTAGCCACTAGCAGATTAATGATTGATGATTTCTAACTTGTTTCACTTTCATTCAAAATGCGGAGAATCCTTGACTAGACCTTCAGTCTCGACTAAAGGAACAAGGCCCTCTTCAGTCAATTGCCAAGAGGGACGTATCCTTCTCTAGAACAACCGATCAAGGCGTTCTGAACTAGACTCCCTCTATCGAAAAAGGTTCTCGATCGATACAAAGCAGTGAATCGACCCTCGACTAAAGCAATCGATCCACTACTATCAATCTATGGTGCTCTATTGACCTAATCAGGTATTCGCTCTCATAGGATCAAAGCAGAATCAATAATCTCGACTAAAGCAGAATTGAATCATGAAAACATGCATAAATTGAATATGAACTCAATATTATCAAGTCGGAGTACTCATACAATCATCCAATCAAACAAACATGGCTAGGGTTCCTCAAAACCTAAGTGAAGGGAAGTTACTCCATAGAGAAGAGAGAGACTATAGTAAGAGTCTTCAGATGATCAGTCTTCAAGTCCGGGCTTGTTCCTCGAACTTCCAAGGTGAAGAAATCCTCCAATTCCACTCCAAGAATGCCCTCAAATCGCCCTCTCTCTCTTTGGTTCATCCCTTGGGTGTTTGGGATCCAAAACCCAGCTCCCCCCTGCAGAAACGCACAAAACAGGCTTTTAACATCCTGCGTTCGCGATCCCTGGTCCGAATACCCGGTCGGGTATTTTAGGTAGCGACCGGGGATTGTTGAAACACACCGTCGGGGACAGGGGGTTAATCCCCGGTCAGGGTCTAGAATACCCAACCGGGGATTTATGATTAATGCCCGGGCCCCCTTCTGCTTCTCAAACGCCCAAAACAGGTTTTCCCCGGACTGCTCTGATTAATACCCGGCCGGGTATTTCTGCCCATGGTCGGGTATTTTGCTCCTCCAGCACACTTCAACCCAAACGTGCTCCTTTCGACCCGAAACTCGTTTCTTCGCTTCGATGCCGACGCCAAGGCCTAAAATATGACATAAACACACAACCTAGCGTGAAATCGGCTTAAAACACGAGAATCAACATCTCAAACGCTCAAGAATAGGGGTAAAAACATGTGCAATTAATGGTCTATGGTACCTTGTGATTGGAACTGAGGACGAGATAATGTAGCACGACCCACAACAAAAGGCAGCTTCAAAAGGTGAGTTTACTTAATCAATGAGATCTTGATTTCTAAGTCGAGTCTCCTCTCGTACTACTTCAACAACAATTTCATCTAATTGTGTGATGATAAACTGTTAATTGCACATGTTTTTAACCCTATTCCTGAGCCGTTTGAGATGTTGGTTCTCGTGTTTTAGGCCGATTTCACGCTAGGTTGTGCTTGTTTGTGATATTTCAGGTCCTAGTACGTGAATGAAGGTTTGGGAGCGAGTTCGGGGTCGTTTGGACGAAGATCGGACGTGTGGCGAGTCGCAGAGGAAGCCACACGGGCACACATAAAACCCACACGGCCGTGTGAGGAACCAATGTGGCCGTGTGGGATTGTGCGAGCCTTCACACGGGCAGACTGGAGATCCTACACGGCCGTGTGTCCCTGGCCGTGTAGGTAGCCTGAAGTCCAATTATTTGAAACGCCGCGTTTTGTCTCACACGGGCATCTGGGTAAGTCACACGGCCGTGTGGCCTGGCCGTGTTAGTCGGGAATTCTGGTTTTTACCCAATTTTGAGCCACAACTGAGAAAATCGACTTTTCAGAGCAAAAACAGAGCCCTAGAGAGAGAAAGTGCGAAGAACACATCCTAGAAGCGATCTTGGAGCTGGGTTTCGTCAAATCGAGCTTAGAGATCATCATAGGAGTGGAAATCATCATCCCAGAGCAGATTCTTCCCATTGTTATGAGTATGACTGCTTTGCATTATGTTTTTCTCTCTCTCTCTCTCTCTCTCTCTATGGAGTAGAACCCCTCTCTCACTTGGGTATGAAGAACCCTAGTTCCATGTGTTAGGGATTTGATTGTAATGACTTGGGATGATTATACTGTTTGGTTTTAATCGAATGATGCATGTTTCATTGAATTGATTGAAGTCTGATAAGCTTTTCTTGATTTCTGCTGCAACCTGAGATAGATAGAATCTGATTAGGTTGTTAGAGCTTCTTCATTCGGTAGTAGGAGATTGGCTATACGAGAGTTAGTCAGTCTACTGCTTTGTACTGGAATCCAATTCCAGTAGTGGATTTCTGTGCTTATTGCTTCAGCTTTCTATCCCAGTGAAGACTAGTCGTCTGCTGGATAGTTAGACTGAGAGGGCTTGGTCAGCTTAAGAGATTCCAAGCTACTGTCGGATCTTCCGCAGTCTAATCAATAGTAAATCAACCCAGGGTAATTACAACTGAGACCTAACTAAGAAGCTAGGGGGACTCATTCCCGAGTGACTCTTCCTTTGCTTGAGAAAATCGAATCAATTCCTGCTTTCTTTTTGCTTTCAGTTAAGACCAAAAATCAATCGACTTAGTTTGCTAGATAATAGATAATCACGGAGTAGGCAGTAGATCTAGACCCCGGGTTGATATTTAGAACTTGCTACTGTACTCCATTCCCGGACTGCGATTACACTTGGTCACAGTTTGGTGTTGTGTTTTGGCGTGTCAAGTTTTTGGCGCCGTTGCCGGGGATACTCTAGGTTATTGGGGAAACGTGAAAATTTGTTACTCTAGCTTTTTCTTTACTAAATTTTCTCTCTTCCACCTGTGTGCCTTCACGGGTTGTTTCTGCTGATTGTGTGCAGGTAGTGCATGACCCGTAGCCAGTCGGGAGATCTACTACCATTAGACCAGGAGCTTGAACGAACCTGCAGGAACTTCAAGAGGGATCTAAAGGCGCGACTGGCTGCGGAGGAGGAGCTAGCACAGTTGTAGATCGCCGAAGAAGAAGAGATGGGTGATCCACAGGACCATGATGTGGTCCTTCCCGAGGAGCAGACCATGGGATACTACTAGACCGCCAGGGCCGCAGACATGAGGTCACCCATTCAACACCCTCATGTACCAGTAAATAATTTTGAGGTGAGCACCTCTGTAATAACCATGTTGCGCGGTTCAGTGGTGTTCCGTGGCAAAGAGGGGGAGTGCCCCCGATCACATCTGAGGCGATTCCACGAGCTCATCGATGGAATCAAGATAAATGGGGTCCCAGCAGATGCCATCTAGCTGAGGTACTTCCCATTTACCCTGGAGGGACAGGACAAGGAGTGTCTAGACACTAGGCCTCCCGGATCAATCACCACGTTCGCCAACCTGGCGGACAAGTTCCTCACCCGCTATCATCCTCTGTCAAAAACGATGGACTTGCAGAAGCAGATCACCCACTTTATCCAGGATGAAGATGAGACCATCCGGGACGCATGGGAGAGATACAACAGCCTTTTCCTGAGCTGTCCCAATCATGGTTTCAATGATGCTTTCAAGGTGGCCACCTTCTATCACGCCCTCTTCCCAGAAGAAAAGCAGCTGATTGACTCGGTTTGTGGCGGGAACATGCTGACCAAAACACCGCCACAGCTGAATCAACTCTTTGAGGAGATGGCAGAGAACGGGTATGATTGGGGCACTGCTAGGAGGTCGAGGAGAGCAGCAAGCCGAGGTGTACATTCTGTGGGAACCCACTCCTCTGACTTGGTGCAGGTGGTATCGAAGCTGGTTTCAGTCCTCGATCGTTCCGGGATGATTGCAGGTACTGGACAACAGCAGGTGATGCTCTGCCAGTGGTGTGAGAGCTCTCATCACACCGTGGACGATTTCCAGGCGATGAAGGAGTCGACCACACCCCAGGAGAAGGTGAACTTCATCAATAATGCTAGGCCAAATGACCCCTACAGTAACACGTACAACGAGGGGTGGTGCCAGCATCCCAACTTCTCATGGGGTGGGGCAAATTCTAGACCACAAGTTCCCCAGGGACCACCTGGCTTCCAGAGGCCGCCATATCAGCCCAGACAGGGGCAATTCCAGCAGCAGCAGCAGTCTCTCTACCTGCCCATGCAGGGGCATGCTGCTCAATCACAGCCGCGACCTTTCCAGCAGCCAGGTGCAGCCCCTGCCACCCTAGTGCAGAATGATCCGATGGCTGAACTGCGAGACTTGGTGGGTTCTCTCGCCAGTTCTAGTGCTCAGAATTTCAACACTATTGAGTAGTTCATGGAAAAGGCCTCGGGTAAATTCCTGGCTCTTGAAGCTGGCCAGAGGAACACACAGGCTGTCTTGCAGGATATCCAAACCCAGCTGGGGAGCGTGGCTCAAGCAGTGGCGCAAAAGGCTCCAGGTACCTTGCCAGGTCATACCATTCCTAATCCGAAGGACCCGAATGCCCACTGCAATGTCATCACAACCAGGAGTGGCAAGATGACTACTGATCCACCTATTCGGGCACAAGAGAGAGAGACCCCTGCCTCGGCATCTCCAGCGGCTGAAGAAGAAGCGGAGCAGGAGGTTGAGGTGCCTGCGCCTAAACTGCAACCAGTAGTGAAGGAGTATATCCCTCAACTCCCCTTCCCTACTCGGTTTCACAAAGACAGGCTAGAGGCAGAGTTCGGGAACTTCATGTCCATGCTTAGGAAGCTGAATGTCCAAGTACCTTTCCTGCAGAAACTATCTCAAATGCCTAAGTATGCGAAGTTCCTGAAAGACCTCTCTCAAAGAAGCAGAAGCTGAGCGAGCTGGCCACTGTGGAGTTCAGCGAGGAGTGCTCGGCCATTCTACAGAACAAGCTTCCGCCGAAGCAGAAGGACCCAGGTAGTTTTACTATCCCGTGCTCTATAGGTAAGTTACATGTAGAGAGGACGTTGGCGGATCTAGGTGCTAGTATCAATGTCATGCCATATCAATTGTTCAAGAAACTAGGCCTAGGTGAACCCCGTGCAACTAGGATGAGTCTTCAATTAGCTGACCGATCTATAGTACATCCTAGGGGCATAGTGGAAGACCTTCTGGTTAAGGTGGGCAAATTCCTTTATCTTGTGGATTTTGTTGTCTTGGACATCAATGAGGACACAGAAGTGCCTCTTATACTGGGAAGGCCTTTCCTGGCCACCGCAAAGGCTCTCATAGATGTGCATGATGGGACCTTAGTTTTGAGGGATGGCGAGGAGCGAATAACGTTTTCAATTGCTAATACTCTCCCTGCTTCGTCACCTCTGCATGATATTTCTCACCAGGAGCACGAGTCTGTCGTGTATCCTTTTGTGCCTCCCATTTTGCAGGACCCCCCTCCCATACCTTCGCCGCCACTCCCGTCCACTCCGTCACCAAAAGAATAGATCAAGGAGGAGTGCCGGCCGAAACTGCAGGAAACTAAGCCTGCTCGAAAGAAAGCCGGAGACCACTATGAGCTGGTCCCGCCCCCACCTTGGCCATACGAGTATTCACTCGCTTGCATCTTGCCGGATGGCCAAGTCGAGTTGGCGAGTGCTGGTGGTCACACCCGCCATGTGCATGGCCACCATCTGAAGCTGTACCTCAAGAGCGATGTGGATCCACTCTTGAAGGCACCCGCTCCTACACCTCTCTAAGCATCCACCAACTGGCGTCCAGCTAAAAGATGGTAAAGAAGCGCTTGTGGGGAGGCAACCCCACCTAGGTTTGCATTTTCTTACCTTTTTCCTTTTGATTTTTTGTGTTTTTGAGTCTTGAGGTGTTGTTCACGAGTCGTATGTCGTTTTTGAGTAAAAATAGGTCAATTTCGGAGTTCTGGCAGCCCACACGGCCAGCCCTGAAAGTCACACGGCCGTGTGCAAATGGGTTTTGGCCGTGTGGATTCCCTGGAAATTTCACACGGGCAAGAGGGGTCCTTCACACGGCCGTGTGGATTGGCCCCCTGCCCGTGTGAGCTCTCAACTATTTCCACACGGCCAGTTGTGCTTTTCACACGGCCGTATGGAAATCCACGGCCTGACCGTGTCGGCCGACACGGGCACATGTGCACCTCACACGGTCGTGTGAGCTTGCCCGTGTGGCCGAGCCCAGACTTTAAATTTCGGCCGACACGGCCGCGTGGTCAGAACCTTCAAATCTTCTCGCCGAAATCCTCTCCCCCTCGCCGGAAAACCGCGACTTTTAGCCCTCTTTGGTAAATTTTCGCCATTTTTGGTCAGTTTTTTATCAAACCACCTCCACACCCATCCATTTCTCCCCATTTTCGGCATATCCCTCGACTTTGTGGCGATTTGGACCGATTTTGAGTCGCCGGAGGCGATTTCCGGCGAGACTCCGGCGAGACTCCGGCGAGGCTCCGACAAGCAATTCCGGGCAGATTTTGGCCTCTTCGTCGCTTCCATTGCCTTCCCCTCATCATCCCCTACAACTTTACTTGTGTCTCCAGGTTTGATTTTGACCTTAACCTTGTGATTTATGGAGAATTGGGTGTTATGGTGAATGTTAGAGAACGACTTTGAATATTGTGATTGGTGTGCAATTGATTGAGGGGAATGCTTGGTTTATGTGTGAATGATGTTGGGAAATGTCCCTCTTGCTTGATTGAGCCCTTGTGTGCTATGAATTTTTCAATTTCATGCTTACGATAATAGTGCACACAAGGTGTTCGATGAAATGCCTGTTTTTCATGCCATGTTGTGGGCGCCGGTTGGGGCGCTTAATGATGTGCTTTGAGGGTGTGTTTGCTATGGATGTGAACCTTGAGTTGCCTACTTTTTCATGGATATGCACCCCCACCCCGATTATGCTTGTTTGATCGAGTTTTTGACCCCCGAACTATGGATGAAACCATGGTTCGACTGTTTTCTGTTCTTAAGTGCGGGAGTGTGATTAACCTTTCCTTTGGCTCTTTTGGTTCCACTTCGGGTGTTCTTTTGCAGGACCATGACGAAGCCCGACCTCAAGCACCCTTTTATTCGAGATTTGAAGAGGGGCCCTAACTAGGATCGTTTTAAGAGCGTCCTGGCCTGCAAGTCTGGGCATCATCATTGCTGGTCCAAGCGAGAGTTTGAGAAGCTAAACTGCTACGAGCACTTCTCCGCCATTGTCACCAACCGCCCTGGCGCCGTCTACTGTGCATTCGCGAGAAGGTTTACCACGAGCTCGTGCTTAAGTTCTACACGACCTTCAAGCACGCAGACATGGAGGATTGGAAAGACGACGAAGCCGTCAAGTTCTGGCTCGGCGCCATCACCAGGAGAGCCATGTACTTCATCTAGTCCATGCGCCAGGGGGATCATCTTCTCCACTTGGGTTCTGTGGTGGCAAGAACCTTCGACAAGAGTGCTTCAGAGCTGAAGAGCCTCCACTGCACTCCCCTCATCACCCGCCTGGCCACCTACTTCCAGATATCACTGTAGGGGTGCACAGAGCAGGGGGACACCAGTGTCTTTGGCGCATATACGATAGGTCACATGCTCCTGATTCGAGAAGAGCGAGGAGTCAAGTGGATCGAGGGGTTTTCTCAACCTCAGATCCCAGCGGAGGACCAGCCGGAGATTCCTGAGGATGCTGCTGATGAGGATGTCCACCCCGAGGAAGTGGATGATACTGCTTCCGCCCGCCCCACCCAATGTAGTTAAAAGCGTGATTCTAACTAGAAGCGGAAAATGGGAAAATCGTAAAACGTAGAATCAAAGCGTAAAAGCGTAAGTTTTTGACGCACCCTCTAAAATAGTTAAAATATGTTAAGTATAATATATAGTATGTAAAATGTTAGTGTATAGATTTTAGATAAGTGAATAACTACATGAAATTCATTATTAAAATGTAATATCTAACACATAAACTAATTTGTGTTGACTCAAAAGTAGAGAAAACTCATAACATCTTAATAATAAGCTCAAAACATAGATCGTAACCTGTAAACGAGCTTTAGAATCCAAATTCTCATAATCTGGTTTGAGTTTAATGATTACATACGATCAATTACCCATAAACTTTTATCGTAACCCAGGTAAGAGCCACAAGTGAAGATTAAGGGAGCAGACTGATAGAAGGTCAGCGGCTATTGAGAATACCATTAGGTGTCTTTTCAACCTAATGTGAAGCCTCTATCTCGACACTAGTTGTAGAACGAGTGATGAATCATGTTTTCCTTTTTTTATTTTTTGTTGATATGTCTCCAATTAGCACAATTTTATGAGATGATCAAAATCATGTAAAAACGCTTCAGAATCGTGATTTTACCAATTTTAAGCGATTTTACCAATTTTACCCATGCTTTTACCAGTTTTTGTGACTAAGCGACTTTAGAAAGAAACTGAAACGTTTTGGTGGCCTAAATACGTAAAAACTTAAGTTTTTACGTCTTAATGCGCGATTTTGACTGCACTGGCCCCACCAACTTCGAGTACGGGGGGTGGCAGTTCCACTTTCCCCGGCCAGGACTACTTCACTCAGCAGTTCGAGCAGCTGCGTCTCCAGAATCAGCAGCTCTACGACCATCAGCTCCAGTTTCAGCAGCAGTATTCGGCTCACCATGCCGAGTACCAGACCCGGATGGCCGCTTATGATGAGCGTCTTGATCGGATGGAGACCCAACAGGGGGTGACCCTGGCTCGCATCGAGAGGGAGTATGCCCGATCTCAGCGTATGCAGGAGGTCCAGCAGCACCTGCTCCAGCTGCTACCGGGCAAGCAGCCAGTCTGGAGGACTCCCTAGGAGGACTCCCCACTTCCACCTCCTCCACCAGCTGATGATGATGATGCATTCATGAATGACATCGATCTGGACAACCTTGGCGACGAGTAGGCTGTACTTGTCGTCCCTCAGTGTGTGTTTTTGTCTTTGACTTTTTATGTTTGCTCCATGTGTTTGAGGAGCTTGAACTGAGTCACTCATTTGTCTTTGTCCTTTTGGTTTTCTTTTGTGGATTGTTTATTTTGTGGCCATCTGGGCCAACTCTGATCCCCAACGCACAGTGTGCTAGTGTGTTCTTGATGTTCCCTTAGTGCAGAACTGTTCGTTCGTTCCATATGTCCCCCGCTGACTGGTCCACTTCCAGTCTCCCGCAGTATTTCAATCCGGTAACATCGTTCCCCTTTTCTCTCCCTCTGCTCCATTGAGGGCAATATCGTGCTTAAGTGTGGGGGGGGGGGTGTTTATCTATTGTTAACTGCTAGATGAGTTTGTGTGCAGGGAGCCTAGTCCGCTGTCCAAATCTCGAGATTTGAGGGCTCCAAGTACGGCTGTTTGATCATATTGGCACTGTGTTTTGATTGGTGAATTGAATGGCTTTCGGATTAATGCATGACAACTGGATTGTGACTAGGACAGCCTATTATGATGACTGAGACGTGCAGTGGGATTGTGTAGGGGTTCAGTTTTTCAACTATTTGCTTACCAACTGTGACTTGGATGGATCACTTTTTCTTGACAGTCTTTTATGCATCTAGTTCAGGGAATCAAAATGAGAGATAGAGCATATAGGTAGCCATGCGAGATTTGAGCCTGCTCGTTTCTTTCTTGTGCGATAGTTCCCTCTTCCATGATGTGTAGCATTCACGTTGTCATTAGCTAAGATGATGGAGGCATAGGATTAGCCCACGACCAAATTGACTGTCCTGGTGTGTCATACCCCCTAGTCAGCCCCTTTGAGCCGTGTGTTATCCCTTCTTGCGGTCTACAATGAAAAATCACCCTTTTGCATCTCTTAGAAGGTTCCACAGAGTGGTTTTTGCATGTTCTCTACTGTTTGTGCTAAATATAATGTGAGAATTGGAGGTAGTTCTTAAAAAATTGGGAAGGTGTTTGAAAAATCTGCAGAGGTGGTGGTTCACTTAAGAAATGAAAGAAAAATGAAAGAAAAACAAAGAAAAAAAATGAAAGCAAAAGAGAGCCACCACCAAAAATCCAAATAGTGCCCATTAAGTAGTGTTTCTTAGCAGTCTGGCTTAGAAATACTAACATTTATGTGACCTCCTTCGCTCTTGTGCTCTGAAGAATTTGAGTAATGCAGAATAGCAGAAAGAAAGTACTGGTTTGATTGACTATGATTTTGTTGGGTTTGGAATTGTGGAACCTTGTGCTATGAATACTTCCACCACCAAAAAGGCCTTTTCCCCATGTCCAAGACCCAAGCCAGTCACTTGAACCTGTGTCTAAGACCTCCGGATTAGTTAGTGATGACACCCATCTTTGTGAGCTCTAACACTTAGAGGCTGCCGTCATGGTGAAGAGACGTTAGGGATTGAGAGAATAAGTATGCGCATTTTTCGCATCAAATTGTCCTGACCCCACTGGTCGAGAGTTAGTGATTCATTTCCTTGTTCTTTACACTCTTTACCCCGGTAAGGACCTAGATGGCTCGGTCTTGATTCTGATGTCTTGAGTTTTATGCATGAGTTGACTGTCTTGAGTAAGTGGTTGAGTCAAGTCTATGTTGGTTGATGAACAGAAGGGAGACTCCTCCTTTACTCGATTTTGCTGCACTTAAATGTCGTCTATGGTGGTTGTCCAGGTTGCTATTGAAGTTGTTCATGTGTTGGTGTTTGAAAGCCAGTATGATTCACGTGTTTCCGTGCCGATATGAATTGTCCCCAATGTTGGTATTATTGAAATATGTGAGCTTACCTTGTGTCTGACTTGGTTTGCTTGGGGACAAGCAAACGGTTAAGTGTGGGGGAGTTTGATAAACCGTTAATTGCACATGTTTTTACCCCTATTCCTGAGCCGTTTGAGATGTTGATTCTCGTGTTTTAGGCCGATTTCACGCTAGGTTGTGCTTGTTTGTGATATTTCAGGTCCTAGTACGTGAATGAAGGTTTGGGAGCGAGTTCGGGGTCGATTGGTGACTCGACTCTACTGTCACTCCAGGAATTGGCCAAGTGTAACCACTTCCTAAAGCGTAGTATAGCGGGTTAGGTTTATATGTCAACCCGGGTCCTAGATCTGATGACTACTCAGTGAATTCTTGTTATCTAGCAATGAAACTGGAATGCAAGTCTAACTAACAAACTAACAAAGCAAGTAAACTGTTGTATTCAAGTTAAGAGAGGTCACCCGGATATGGTTCCCCCTAGACTGCAGTTAAGCCAGATTGTAATTACCAAGTTCAGTTTCTATGATAGTTATACTGCGGAAGGTTCTTAAACAGCCTGAAGTCTCGACTAAAGGTCTTCAGACCCTCTCAATCTGAATCTCTAGCGGGCGACTAACCTCCACCGGAGTAGACAGATTGAGGCCCTAAGAACAAAACCTCCACTACCGGAGTAAATCCGGTACAGAATAGTGAGTTGGTTCCTCGACCAAAGTCACCAACTCCCTACCTTCAATCAAGGATACTCTATTAACCTAGGCAGATATTCTCATTCTAGGTTAAAGCAGAAACAACAGGAATTTGATCAGGATTCAAGTCATTCAATCATTAAAACCTCAATCAAATATAATCAATCACAGAATCAGTACTTGGGTTCATACAATCAAAGCCTAACATACAAATCTAGGGTTCTCCATACCCAGATGAATGGGAGAACTACTCCATGGAGAAGAAAGCAAAAGCAGAATCAGACACGGAATTCATACTGCGAAGGATGGATTCCTGCTTCTGGACGTTGATTGGCACTTCTCCAAGCTCAAGCTGGCCTCCAATGGTGTTGAAGATCAATCTAGGGCACTTGGGAACTCTTGCTCGTCACTTTCTCTCTCTAGGAATCGTTCTATCTCTCAAAAACTCGAATCCTCCCGAATTGTGGCTGAAATTCTGCTTACAAGGAGAAAATCCCGACTCACACGGCCAGGGTGGCACGACCGTGCAGCTCACCCAGTTGCCCGTGTGAGTCAAAACGCAGCGTATCACTTAGTTGAATTCCAGGCTCTTTGCACGGCCAGAATGGCACGGCCGTGTGGACATCCCCTCTTGCCCGTGTTTGCTCTCGCAGAATGTGGCACGGCCAACCCGGCCACTTGCACGGCCGGGTCGATCTTCTGCTCTGCCCGTGTGTGCTCTCGGCAAAACACGCACGGCCAGGCCATTACTTCACACGGCCGTGTGAACATCAGGGCAGCCCGTGTGACCTCCTTTGTGACTTGTCTCGCGCCCGATCTTCACCCAATCGACCCCGAACTCGCTCCTAAACCTTCATTCACTTGCCAGGACCTGAAATATCACAAACAAGCACAACCTAGCGTGAAATCGGTCTAAAACACGAGAAACCACATCTCAAACGGTGTAAGAACAGGGGTGAAAACATGTGTAACTAACGGTCTATCAAACTCCCCCACACTTAACCGTTTGCTTGTCCCCAAGCAAACCTAACTCAAACCAATGCAACTCTCCAGACCTCTATAGCAACAAACAACCCAGATCGTAGGTAGAGGACTTCCTAGATCATTTAGCAACTTACAAGGTCAACCGACGCACAAGTCATCTCATAACTTCTTCGGCGAGTCGGCATCATGGCAAATAGTGAACAGAGGACAAATGAATTGTGGATGAAGAGATTCTAAAAAACAACAGATCATGGACTCACATTTTTCAAGGTGCTCTATTTTCTGCTTAAGGATGGTTGGAACCCCTTTTCTTTCTATTATGCTTGTTTTCTGTTATTTTTCTTTTCTTTTTTCTTTTTCAAGGGTCCCAACCTGCTCTTACCGGCCATGCCAGGAGCGGATGTCTCGAGCCTCGTGCGGGGGAAAGACATGTAAGGGGGCTGGAGGTAGTAGGTGGAAATTGGGAACGAATTCCCGTCTCCCCTTACACACTTTCGCCCTATTCGCATGGGAGACGTTTATTTTGAAGCACATTTTCGAGCACCTGTTATTTTCAAAACATGATACAAGAGTCCATGACAGGCAGAGAATCCACAACACCACACAATTCAAGGGTCCTAAGATCACTAATTCACTCAATCAACCAACTCAATATGAAGAAGAAATGAGACTTCTTAAATGCATCGACCTCCTCCATAGTGCTACACTACCTCCCTAGGTTGCATATCACTATAAAGACTGTCAATTCAAAGCATACTGAGCAGGCAATTGCAAGGAAACACGTACTTGGAGCCCTCAAATTTAAAAATTTGGACAGTGGACTAGGCTCCAAGCACACAAACAGATCTAATGCAGTCAAAAGATAAACACCCCCCACACTTAAGATCGACATTGCCCTCAATGGAGAAGAGGGAAGGGATAGGGAAAGATGTTACCGGTATGCACGGACTGCAGGGGACTGGAAACGGGCCAGTCGGGGCAAGCACAGCCAAAGGGGAACAGAAGAGCTCAAACACAGTATGTTAGGTTCAATGGTCAGCCCAATAAAATATCATCCAAACCAAAAGAAAACAAACCAAACCCAAACCGGGTTACAATCCGACTCAAAACACAAGAAAGAAAATCAAACCATGGTGGGGTTGCCTCCCCACAAGCGCTTCTTTACCGTCTTTTAGCTGGACGCCAATTGCGGATACTCAGGGCGGTGCAGGAACAGGTGCCTCCAAGAGCGGATCCACGTCGCTCTTGAGGTACAGCTTGAGGTTGTGGCCATGCACCCGACGGATGCGACCACCATCATCAGTCAGCTCGACCTGCCCATCTGGCAAGATGCAGGCAAGTGAGTACCCAGACGGCCAGGGTGGTCGTGGTGCAGGAGGTGGGACCAGCTCATAGTGGTCTCCACGCTTCTTCCGTGCATGCTTAGCAACCTGCGGCTTCGGCCGGCACTCCTCCTTGAGCTTTTTGTTCGGAGGCGTGGCCGGATGGAGTGGCGGCGAAGGAATGATAGGAGGGTCCTGCAAAATAGGAGGTGCAGAAGGGTACACGACAGACTCGTGTACCTGATCAGAGATGGCATGCACAGGCGTGACAGCAATCATAGCACAGTGATCAAAATCAGTCACAGAAAAAGTAGCCTGTTCATCCCCAGCACGCAAGATCAGTTTTCCATCATGCATATCAATAAGTGCCTTGGCGGTGGCAAGAAATGGCCTACCTAGAATCAAGGGCACATCCACATCCTCATGTATATCAAGAATAACAAAATCAACAGGATATGTGAATGCACCAACACCAACAAGCAGATCCTCTATGATTCCCCTAGGATGCACAATAGAACGATCAGCTAATTGAATGCTCATCCTAGTAGGGCTAAGTTCACCTAGGTCTAGCATTTTATACAACTTATATGGCATGACGTTAATGCTAGCGCCTAGGTCCGCCAAGGACTTTCCTACATGCATGCTGCCAATAGTAAGAGGGATAGTAAAACTCCCTGGATCCTTGCGCTTCTCGGGAAGCTTGTTCTGCAGGATAGCAGAACACTCCTCACTGAGCATCACTGTCGAAAGATCTCCAAGTTTCTTCTTGTTGGTGCAGATATCTTTCATGAACTTGCCATACTTGGGCATTTTCGACAGTGCCTCCATGAACGGTATGCTGATGTTGAGCTGCTTCAACATTGCCATGAACTTGGCAAACTCAGTCTCTAGCTTGTCCTTGTGTAGGCGAGTGGGGAAGGGAAGCTGGGGTACATGCTCCTTAACCACTGGTTGTGGCTTGGGAGCAGGGGCTTCCTTCTCCACCCGCACTTCTGCATCGTCGGCTGGAAGTGCTGGAGCAGGCAGTGGTTCCTCCTGTCTGGCCGGGACAGGATCAACAGATATGGTCTTACCGCTCCTGGTAAAAATGGCATCCAGCTGCTGATGCTGGTGAGGATCTCGAGGATTAGGAACGGTGGTGGCAGGCAGAGTCCCCGGTGCCCTGGTAGTGTTTTTCCGGGCCAAGATGCCCACCTGGGTCTGCAGATCCTGCAAAATGGCACCCTGGTTCCGCTGACCTGCCTCCAGTGATGTGATAGCAGCCTGGGTGCTAGTCATGAATGAAGCTAGAATGTTTTCCAGCTTCGTCATCCTGTCGTCTGGGGCCGGAGCTGCTGCTGGCTCGGCGAACTGGCGCTGGAGCTGCTGGAATGGCTGCCCCTGCCTGGGCTGGTAGGGCTGCTGTGGGTCTGGCCCCTGGCGAGCCTGGAAGGGCTGCCTCTGCTGAAAACCACCTGCTGGTGCTGGGAAACCAGGTGGTTTAGTGGTGTTGCTGCTCCAGGCGAAGTTGGGATGCTGGCGCCACCCCTCATTATATGTGCTGCTGTATGGATCGAGGCGCCTCGCATTGGCGATGAAGGCCAACTGCTCCTGGGGTGTGGTAGACTCCCTCATAGCCTGGCAGTCCTCCACTAGGTGATTGGAGCTCTCACACCACTGACATTGAGCTACTGGAGGTGTAGCCAAACCTCTGCCCGTAATCAGACTGTTGGGCTGCTTCAATGTCTGCACTAGCTCAGCTACCTGCTGCTCGAGCCCGGATCTGGTCTCCATGGCGTGCACACCATGGTCCCGGGACTATCTGCCTCGGCTACCCTGTCCCCAAGAATGATCTCTGGCAGCCAAAGTACTGATCATCTGGTTCAGCTCGGGTGGAGTCTTGGTAAGAATATCCCCTCCTGGGCATAGAGACTCAATCACCCTCTGGCTATCTGGCGAAAGGGCACTGTAGAAGTTCCCCACTGTGAATGCATCACTGAAGCCATGATGGGGGCACTGCCAGAAATAGCCCATGTACCGCTCCCAAGCATCACGAAGTGACTCATCTGGCTCCTGGCGGAAGTGAGTGATCTCCCGCTGAATCTCTGTAGTCTTCGATGCCGGATAGTACCTGTGCACGAACTTGTCCGCCAGATCATCCCAAGAGGTGATGGACAATGGGGGCTGGGTCTCCAACCACCTCTTAGCATTCCCCCCCAGAGAATGGGGGAAGAGATGAAGGCGGATCGCATCATCGGGAACACCGTTCAGCTTGAACCCGTTTGTCAGCTGCAGAAAACGGGACAGATGTACCCTGGCATCCTCATCCTTCAAGCCATGAAACTGGATCGAGGATGTGATGAGCTAAATCCAGCATGGCTTGATCTCGAAGTTGTTTGCTGGGATCGGCGGGTAGAGGATGACCGGGCGGATGTCAGCAATCCGAGGAGTGTAGTAGTACTCCAAGGTGGGACCCGGCTGCGGTGGATGATGAACTCCATGGTCCTGGGGTATGGGGTTGTTCCCCAGGACCTGATTCACCGGGGGAACCTGCTGTGGATTCCCTTGGTGTTGTTTGTAGTCTCCGTCCATCCCGTGCTCTTCTTCAGAATCGCTGCTCAGGTGGCCGTCTATGCGCTCTTCCGTAGCCAGTCTAGCTCGCTGTTGTCTCCTGAGCTGGCGACAGGTGCGGTCAATCTCTAGATTCAACGGCAGTAAACCTCCCGACTGGCTACGGGTCATGCACTACCTGCACACACTCAAGCAACAAACTCGTGAAGGCACAAGTGGGACAAAGAAAACAAAGCAAAAAGAAAAGCTAAATTAACAGAAATCACTTTTCTTCAACAACCTAGCCGTCCCCGGCAACGGCGCCAAAAACTTGACTCGACTCTACTGTCACTCCAGGAATTGGCCAAGTGTAACCATTTCCTAAAGCGTAGTATAGCGGGTTAGGTTTATATGTCAACCCGGGTCCTAGATCTGATGACTACTCAGTGAATTCTTGTTATCTAGCAATGAAACTGGAATGCAAGTCTAACTAACAAACTAACAAAGCAAGTAAACTGTTGTATTCAAGTTAAGAGAGGTCACCAGGATATGGTTCCCCCTAGACTGCAGTTAAGCCGGATTGTAATTACCAAGTTCAGTTTCTATGATAGTTATACTGCGGAAGGTTCTTAAACAGCCTGAAGTCTCGACTAAAGGTCTTCAGACCCTCTCAATCTGAATCTCTAGCGGGCGACTAACCTCCACCGGAGTAGACAGATTGAGGCCCTAAGAACAAAACCTCCACTACCGGAGTAAATCCGGTACAGAATAGTGAGTTGGTTCCTCGACCAAAGTCACCAACTCCCTACCTTCAATCAAGGATACTCTATTAACCTAGGCAGATATTCTCATACTAGGTTAAAGCAGAAACAACAGGAATTTGATCAGGATTCAAGTCATTCAATCATTAAAACCTCAATCAAATATAATCAATCACAGAATCAGTACTTGGGTTCATACAATCAAAGCCTAACATACAAATCTAGGGTTCTCCATACCCAGATGAATGGGAGAACTACTCCATGGAGAAGAAAGCAAAAGCAGAATCAGACACGGAATTCATACTGCGAAGGATGGATTCCTGCTTCTGGACGTTGATTGGCACTTCTCCAAGCTCAAGCTGGCCTCCAATGGTGTTGAAGATCAATCTAGGGCACTTGGGAACTCTTGCTCGTCACTTTCTCTCTCTAGGAATCGTTCTATCTCTCAAAAACTCGAATCCTCCCGAATTGTGGCTGAAATTCTGCTTACAAGGAGAAAATCCCGACTCACACGGCCAGGGTGGCACGGCCGTGCAGCTCACCCAGTTGCCAGTGTGAGTCAAAACGCAGCGTATCACTTAGTTGAATTCCAGGCTCTTTGCACGGCCAGAATGGCACGGCCGTGTGGACATCCCCTCTTGCCTGTGTTTGCTCTCGCAGAATGTGGCACGGCCAACCTGGCCACTTGCACGGCCGGGTCGATCTTCTGCTCTGCCCGTGTGTGCTCTCGGCAAAACACGCACGGCCAGGCCATTACTTCACACGGCCGTGTGAACATCAGGGCAGCCCGTGTGACCTCCTTTGTGACTTGTCTCGCGCCCGATCTTCACCCAATCGTCTCCGAACTCGCTCCTAAACCTTGATTCACTTGCCAGGACCTGAAATATCACAAACAAGCACAACCTAGCGTGAAATCGGTCTAAAACACGAGAAACCACATCTCAAACGGTGTAAGAACAGGGGTGAAAACATGTGTAACTAACGGTCTATCAATTGGACGAAGATCGGACGTGTGGCAAGTCGCTGAGGAAGCCACACGAGCACACATAAAACCCACACGGCTGTGTGAGGAACCAATGTGGCCGTGTGGGATTGTGCGAGCCTTCACACGGGTAGACTGGAGATCCTACACGGTCGTGTGTCCCTTGCCGTGTAGGTAGCTTGAAGTCCAATTATTTGAAACGCCGCGTTTTGTCTCTCACACGGGCATCTGGGTAAGTCACACGGCCGTGTGGCCTGCCCGTGTGAGTCGGGAATTCTGGTTTTTACCCAATTTCAAGCCATAAGTGAGAAAATCGACTTTTCAGAGCAAAAACAAAGCCCTAGAGAGAGAGTGCGAAGAACACATCCTAGAATGGATCTTGGAGCTGGGTTTCGTCTAATCGAGCTTAGAGATCATCTTAGGAGTGGAAATCATCATCCCAGAGCAGATTCTTCCCATTGTTATGAGTATGACTGCTTTTCATTCTGTTTTTCTCTCTCTCTATGGAGTAGAACCCCTCTCTCACTTGGTTATGAAGAACCCTAGTTCCATGTGTTAGGGATTTGATTGTAATGACTTGGGATGATTATACTGCTTGGTTTTAATCGAATAATGCATGTTTCATTGAATTGATTGAAGTCTGATCAGCTTTTCTTGATTTCTACTGCAACTTGAGATAGATAGAATCTGATTAGGTTGTTAGAGCTTCTTCATTTGGTAGTAGGAGATTGGCTATACAAGAGTTAGTCAGTCTACTGCTTTGTACTGGAATCCAATTCCAGTAGTGGAGTTCTGTGCTTATTGCTTCAGCTTTCTATCCCGGTGAAGACTAGTCGTCTGCCGGGTAGTTAGACTAAGAGGGCTTGGTCAGCTTAAGAGATTCCAAGCTACTGTCGGATCTTCCGCAGTCTAATCAACAGTAAATCAACCCAGGGTAATTACAACTGAGACCTAACTAAGGAGCTAGGGGGACTCATTCCCGAGTGACTCTTCCTTTGCTTGAGAAAACCGAATCAATTCCTGCTTTCTTTCTGCTTTTAGTTAAGACCAAAAATCAATCGACTTAGTTTGCTAGATAATAGATAATCACGGAGTAGGCAGTAGATCTAGACCCCGGGTTGATATTTAGAACTTGCCACTGTACTGCATTCCCGGATTGCGATTACACTTGGTCGCAGTTTGGTGTTGTGTTTTGGCGGAATGGCTATATTTGTCTATTTGTTAAAAATGGGATATTGTTATCAAAAAGTAGATGTTTACACCTATCCAGGTCTCTTGCATCCCTATATGGGATGCCTATTTTGTCAAAATTAATTGTGACATGAAATATTTGTCAAATTACTCACTTTGAATAAAGAATTATTCTGACAAAAAATATGTTTTCATATTAGGCATACCAAATAAGACATATATTATTTTTTTCATATCACCATATTTATTGGGACAAACAAAAAATGATAAAAAATTTTTTTGTCCTAATAGGCCAAATTTGTTGTAATGTAAATATTTTAGGAAGAATTCACCTGGATAGGTGTAACCATCTAATTTTTGACAACAATATCCCATTTTTAACAAATACACTAATATAGCCATTTCGTCAATAATTTTAATGGAACAATTGTGGATGATCAATGGAATTAACAACAATGTTAATCATGGTATCAAATTGTATAGTCATTATTGGAGTTAAGGTTTGTTCTAGCAAACCTATATAAACCATGTATGTTGTACATAGCCAATCAACGAACTAAGAGCTAAAAAAACCTTAGAGGTAGATCCTCTCTGTGGACTATATTCATCGTAACGTCACACAATTAGATGAAATTGTTGTTGAAGTAGTACGAGAGGAGACTCGACTTAGGAATCAAGCTCTCATTGATTAAGTAAACTCACCTTTTGAAGCTGCCTTGGTTGTGGGTTGTGCTACATTATCTCGTCCTCAGTTCCAAGCACAAGGTACTAGTGAATAAATTGTCACTTCTTTCACGAAGTGGGGCATATCTAGCCACACTATAAGAAGTGAAACTTTTGTAACACCCAAACTCGGCCAGGTACTACTATTACCAAATGCCCTTCATAAACCGTGAATCAAAATAATAACTTTAAAAACTTGTAAAAATAGTGGGAAATTTTATAAATATTTTAAACTCAAATAACATTTCCTTGAATACATTGAAAATCCAACGATTTCATTTGTGGCGAAATGATCAAAATATGGATTTATCTTTTCCCAAAACCCAATTTTCTTCTGTCAATTAACAACTCAAGTGGATGACTGGAGGTCGATGAAGGAAAAAAAGAATCGGAAGAAAGAAGGTAAACAACGGTCATTAGTCATTACCCAACTTATCCGCAACTCAAGGTACTCAAAGATGCAAACGTGATAGAACTTGCCACCAGATGGGGAATAATATTTATATTTGATGACACACTGAAGCTAAATCAAAGAAGTGCAACCGACTTTGCCAGCATATCAGGCGATGCTACGATCTCCTTTCATTTGGTAAAAGTAGGATTGTATCTCAAATTCTTTACTTGTTAAACCATATGCTCTTCAAATTGTTATGAGATAGTTTCTAATGATTGAATTCCCATTTTCGCATGTGGTGGTAATATCAGGCGATGCTACGATCTCCTTTCATTTGGTAAAAGTAGGATCGTATCTCAAATTCTTTACTTGTTAAACCATATGCTCTTCAAATTGTTATGAGATAGTTTCTAATGATTGAATTCCCATTTTCGCATGTGGTGGCAACTCCTAACTGGGCATCCAACATGTTCTAGCTAACTTACTCATTGGCGCAGGCTATCAGGGAGGTGATTTTTTTCTTCTTTTACTTTTATGTCCAATATATAGTAGCATTGCAATCAAAGTAATAAAATTCCTAGGTGGTTCTAGGATTGTATTCCATGGGTCTTGTGATGGTAACTACTTTGAAACTGGAGGTATGTATTCGAGTAATGAGTTGGAAAAAAAGTAAATACGATGGGTTGAGGTTCCCTATGGTTTGGTCGAAATTCTATAACGTACAACTAAAAAATTAGATGATTAAAGCAACAACAAACAAGTAATAAAAGTTATTATTTAGGTAGTTTCATCTAGATGATCAAGTACGCAATCTCATTAATGAGATGCACTTATTCATCGATTTATTATGATGCCTGATTCCTTCCACTAATGCATTTATAACCGAGCTTTCGCCACATACGAGAGGAACTACAACTAGCTAATGCATGCTTTCGCTTCATATCATTTGATTAATCAATCAAGGAAGGATAGAATATTGATATTTAGGGCCTCTATGAGCCATAACAATGGTCTATGGCATTGATGATCTAATGTATCAAGCATCTATCTTATTGCTGCATGAAAGGATGTACACTTCTCTTCATGCACACCTAAGATATATGCATACCACATAGGAAGAGTTTCATAACAACCTATGATAGCATTATAGCAAGACCATAGTAACATATAATAGATGATAAAAGCATAGAATGATTAAGACAATGCACAACTAAAGTGTAAGATGATACAAGAATAAAATGATATAGGCATCTAATGACTAAAGCATCTCATTAAACAGTGAGAACTAAATGCATGAAGCATTGTAGATGACTTGCACTAACTATAACTTCCCAATCGAATGCCAAGCATAACCAACGACCGAGTGTAGCATAGGGTAAGCAAAGTAAAAAGAATAATCAAACCACGAGTCTCTAGATGTACCATTACTTCAACTTTGGTTTGATATCTAGCCAAACAAGAATGGTGATAAGAAAGTAAGCTAACCAGGATACTCTAACCACTACTCTAGCTCATTATAGGTTGGGAGCTCACTTGGGCATAAATCCCCCTAATCTCATCATTTAGTCGATGTTAAGTACTATCCTTGATTGGTTGACTCAATAATTCTACTACGGAGAATTATTGAATTGATTGGACCCCCTATTCGAGGCACCCAACCCCGCCCAATTGCTCTACCCGGAGAGGCATACCCTAACCGGCACTATGGATCCTATCACACTCATTGAAAGACCCATGGTGAATGATTGAAGGTGCTCTATTCAACTTTGGGAGATGTTCTCACTCCTAGGTCAAAATCTCAATTGACATGTAGTGGAAACAAAACACATGCAAGTCATCATAAACATCAATCAAATTGATGATAGGAGTAGTCAATCAAATGATTTTTCACATACATCAACATTCAAACAAAAATCTAGAACTAGGGTTTATCAACCTTAGTGAAGGGAACTAATTAATTTTTTTTTATAATGGTGAAATAGATTAAATTAAGAAACAAAATGAGAGTTTAAACAGACCAAACAAAGCCAGCAACAAATTAACAAAGACAAAAACGTAAGGAAAAAGGTGTGGGGGTGACAGAGAAACAAATGGAGATGCAAGCACCGCCAAAGACTTCAAATCAACTCAACTCTTAGCCATCCTTCCTTCCTTTATTGCTTGCCAACTACTACATACCAATAAAGTCTCCACTGTTAGTTTCACTGATTGCGCTTCTTTCATCAAGTAAGCCCTTCCATAAAGATTAACCACCCGCTTCACCATGGCTAGTCCACACTTACTGAAACGCATGATGTACCAAAATGCTCCCCATCAAAGCCATCCATCAAATAAAAATTATCAAAGTGGCAGCAAAGAGAGCCGCTTGAACTGTGATGCCCCATAGCAGCCGCAACAGCAAAAAAGACCCTCTCAAGTTTCATCCGTTTGTGTGTGTGGGGTAAAATCTAGTCTTCATCATAAAACTCCCCATTGTTCTATTTCAATCCTCTCAACTTTCTTAGCAGCCAACCCGCAATTGCCCTGGCAATTTTGAGATACACCTCCCGGAACGAAGAGCACCTATCATTGAAAGTCCTAAAATTCCTCTCGAGCCAAACACACCAGCAGAACGCATTGAGGAAGACACTAGTACACCACTCTTTGGAATTCGTTGGCTTGCTGTATGACCAAGATCCAATTACAAAAGGGATGTCAGAAGCTCAACGACGTAATGCCACAAAAGCACCCAAAATCCTTCAAATCTCTCGGTGAGAAACAACAATGAAGAAAGACATGATCCAATGAATCTTCATCTCTGCCTCAAAGAATGCAACGGCTAGGCATTAGCCCAACCCCTTCGTTTCAAGGCAACATGGATAAGGGTCTTCCTCTGGTAAGCAATCCACATGAAGACACAAACTTTGTGGGGAATCGCAGGCTTCCACACAACTTTGTGAGGGAAGTTTGTCGATCCTGGGAAGTAATCCCTGGTGAGTTCTTCGTACATCGTACGGGTTGTATATCCAGCACTTGCGGATGGTACCCACTCCAAATGAGCTGGACTTGCAGTAAAACAATTAATACACAGATTTTGTAATAAGTTTAGAAACCTCACATGCTCTCTCAGCCCCTCCCCCTCTCAATGAATATATAAGAGGCAAATCCCAGGTAACACTCCCCTCAAAGTTTCTCACAGAATCTGCAATACGGAAATTAGGCAACTCTGTGGCGGCGGCAACCCTCGAGAATTCCTAGACAAAAGGTCCTTCCTTCAACTTGAATCCATGGACTTGTTCCCGCTTGACCAAGTATTTTACCAGGCAACCATTTACAAGCTTCGTTAGTAAACTTGAGATTGATTAATCCCCGCCAACACGGGTCTCTTTCAGTAGTATATTGCCGCTACCATTTGCAAATAAGAGCCTTATTTCGGGCTCTCAAATCTGCGATTCCCAACCAGCTAAACTTCTTAAGGGCTTTGCATTGATCCCATGACACAAGATATATCTTCCTCTCCCCATGAAGTCCAGACCAGATAAAATCCCTTTGGGCCTTTTCGAGGGTCCCAATCACTAAACTCGGTGCAACAAACAGGCTGAACATGTAGATCGGTTGGGCTGTCAGGACAGCGTTGCACAAAGTGATTCTACCTCCAAGTAGGGGTGGTAATCGGTCGGTAATCGGTAAACCGGTTACCGAACGACCTGTAATCGGTATGCCGAACATGCCATGGGAGAGATCGAATACCATTACTATTTGTAATCGGTTTACCGGCTACCGAATACCCGGTAAACGGTTACAAACCGGTTTTACCGATTTACCGCAACAGAAGGTCAAACCACGTTTCCGGCAACGACTGGAGAAGACGAAGGCAAGCTTCATCGCTGGCGACTGGGGAAGAGGAAGAAGAAGGCGTCCGGCCTTCTGAAGCTTCTCTACAGGTTTAACAAGGGTAGAGCAGAGCGGCGGAGAGGGGAAGTAGAGTCGGAGAGGGAGAGGGAAGGCAGCAGAACGGGCAGATCAGAGGCGCAGCAGCGTCGCCGCGTCGGACAGGGGAAGGTCGCAAACAAGGTTGCAAGGCGGTGGATTGGGTCTAATGGCGGACTGCGATTAGGGTTTCTGTCTCTCCACCTCCTCAAAACGCTTCGTTCATTGAATGGTTTCCGGTATTGGTAATACCGGAAAACCGTCGGTATATACCGGGAGGGACGTCGGCATACCGAATTCCCTCAAATCCATGCCGAATACCGATACATCCCAGTTACCGGTATACTGATTACCGCCAGTTAATGTCACCCCTACTTCCAAGCGACAAATATTTTTTTCCATCCCTCCAATCTACGTTGCACTTTTCGAATGACCGGGTTCCAAATGAAATTGGAGGTGGGGGAAGCATTAAGCGGAAGGCCCAGATACTCGGAAGATAGGAATTTCCAGTAACAACCGTAGATTTCAGCAAGTCTGTCAATATTATCCACATCTCCAACCGGGAAAAGCAAGCTCTTCTCAAAATTAACTTTAAGTCTCGTGATGGTCTGGAACCAAACCAAGGAGGTTGCCAAAATTGAACACCTCATCTTTTGATGCATCATAGAAAATGATAGCATCGTCGGCGTAAAAAAAATGATTAACTGCTCCCACTCTTCTTCCATCATTCATGTAGAAGCCATAGATAAGACCTGCCTCCAATGCTTGATTCAGATGAATGAAACTAAATCTATTACCAAGGAGAAAAGAAAAGGGGAGAGCGAGTCTCCTTGTTTCAGACCCCTTGAAGTTGAAAAACCCCACCAGCTTCGCCATTTACTAAAACCGAGAGTTTTGAGAAACTGCTAATCCCCGGATCCACTTTCGGAAACACGTGTTCAGTCCCAAGTTCTATATCACCTTAAACAAACAATCCCAGCTAACAGAGTTGAACGCTCTTTCTATATCAAGCTTGAACACCAAACATGGACTCCCACTCCTTATCCTCCTATTAACTAATTCATTAGCAAGCAAGCCCGCTTCATGAATCTGCCGCATCTCCATACCTGTGAATTGATGTCGGGAAATAACCCTTCCCATATATGGTTATAGCCGGAAGAAAATCAGCTTTGATATAATCTTGTTTAAGCTCCCAATCAGACTGATAGGCCGAAAGTGTTTAACATCAACTGAAACTTCCTTCTTTTGGGATTAACACATAAAAGAAAGAGCCACTGAGTCGGGTATGAAACCAGTGATAACAAACTCATCTATAGCTTTAATCACATCATGTTTGATAATGTTCCACGAAATTTTATAGAAATCGAGAGTGAAACTGTGAGGTCCAGGAGCCTTGTTCCCATTACAAGAGCAAATATCATCCCAAATTTCAGCTTTTGTGAAAGGTATCGTCAGTTGGGTTTTGAGATCCAGGCTAAAGTAATCCTTCTTGAAGTCTTCAGGAAATGGTCTCTCTGAAACTTCCTCTCCGAACAAACTGAAAAAATGATTAATAAACACCTGCTTCAAAGTCGCTTCACAACTCTATCCACCTTTAGATTCTGCACTTTGTTTCTCCTTTGGTTGCTGTTTGCCACGCAGTGAAAATAAGCAAAATTTCTATCACCTACTTTGAGACAAAATTCTTTAGACCTCTGCCTCCAGAAGATTTCATCCATCATCAAGGTTCTCAATCTTCAGGTGTGTTCTGCCAAACATCTCCAAATTCCAATACTAAATGAGTTGTTTAGTTTGCCTCAATCTCTGGCTCACACAAAAAGAAGGCTGAAACCAGTTATAGGAATACTCTACCACCCAACAAAGCTTTGCAAAAAGGATTCCTCCAACAACCACATATTCTCAAATTTCCACGGATGATGAGTAATTTCCGAGTTTCCAAATTGCACCATGATTGGGTTATGATCTGACTCGATCCTCTCAGCTGCAAGCAAAGGTCCGGGAGTAAAACATTCATCGAAAGCAAGGTTCACAAGCGCCCTATCAATACAGAGAGAGGTACTAGCGCCACTTCCACTTCGAGTAAAGAGTGCTCCCCTCAGCGGCAGATCAATTAGAAAATTGTTGTTAATGAAAGAGTTGAAATTTACCATTAATTTGTGACACCTAGGGCCCCGTCGATAATCCTCTTCTGATTTTACGAGATTAAGTACCCCATGATGCAGAGCGGAGCGTTGTATCTACGACAAATCAAATCCAGTTCACTAAGAAACACCAATTTTTCTTCCTTACGATGAGGAGCATAAACAAAGACAATGGCCACTATCTCTTTGCTACGATTAATTTGAAGCCTCCCTACAATCTAATACTCCATTATCAAGAGTTAAGGAAAGAGTAATCACATTCCTCCCAAAAAATTGGGCCTTCTTTGACATATCTTGGAAAATAAAAAGCTAAAAAGTCAAAAGTAATTGTGAATCCCATGCATGGTTGTTCACCAAAACTTAAATTGTAACTACAATGTTTATATTTCAAAATTAGAAATTAATATATTAATATTAGCTATAAATTATATCAATTGTCATAGTATAATCAAATCAAAATCTAATTAGTTGCAATATGTTTATTTTCGGTACTACTTTTGTATAATAATAAAATTATTTTAGTCGTAACTTTAGGTAACTAGTTTGCAGAGCGAGCGTCATAGTGTATAGTTTCAAAGAATTTGATATAGAGAAAGTAAAAAAAAGAGCGTCAATATTATATTATTATTTATATGTTATTAACATAAATAAAAACAATAATTTATAAAATAAAATATTGAAAAGAGAATAAAAATGAGCAAGCCCAATTAATAAAATACACGAGTTCTCACTTCTTAGAGAACCTTCCCGTGTGCACTCTATTTTCTCCAAACCCCCACGACTTTCTCATCTTCTTCTCTTTCTATAATCACCCTTCTTTCTTCATTATTTTCCCTAATCTTACTTCGATTCGGCAAAACCCTTTTATCCAATCCTTCCAATGAATCTAACACACAATCTTCCATAACCGATGAAGCCAAAGCATTGGGCAAAACGATGTTATCCGCCTACGATTACGCTGCGGGCTGCAGCCATCAAGCACTTCTTCGCGCCATCTCCATCACCCTCGCTCCCACCAATCACACCCTTTACTCCAACCAATCGACACAACTCATCCCGGCTTGACCCATTATAAGGACGCTATTGTCGCGTATAAAAAAGGCCACGACTTCGACCCCAAATGCAAATCCATGAAGTCTGGTTGCAGATGCCCTGTCCGCCACCGCCATTGTCGCTTTGTCGTTGAGGTTTAGCTGGCTCTACAGGGCCCTAAACTGTTCACTGATTCGTTTCTCCGGTTGGAGGTATAGGCCAAGCTCACCACTAATTCGTCCACTAAGCCTTACATGCAGTAGTGGGATTTGGTGAAGATGATGTCGAGATCCATATCACTTTTGCTGAAGCTTTCACATTCGTTCTAGAAACCGTGCTCTTCAAAAGAAAAATCGCGCTCCCAAAAATGTTAGTACATGAATTTCTCGCGATTGGACGCTCTAGAGCGGAAAGTTGGAGTTCCCTCAACGTCAATTTTTAAAGGTAGTGTTTGCACTCGGTTTTTTGGCTTACTAACTACAACTTGGTCATATCAATTCCATGCATCGGAGGACTACATCCTAGAAGAGCATGTCACATGATAGGAAGATACACTAGGTTGCTAGTGATTACTAGTCTCGGGATTCAATGATTGACTATCACCATTAGTTTATGAAGCAAAGTTCACTTAAAAAAAAACTAAGCAAGCAACTAACAATCATTTAGTAGACTACGACTCATGCATAACTATTCCTCACTTAAAATATCACAAGGTATATCTAGGGCTGCAAACGAGCCGAGTCGAGTCGACTTTTTGCTTAGCTTGAGCTCGGCTCGTTGATAAAATTTTCAGCTCGAGCTCGGCTCGAACTCGATTTTTTATCATCCAGCTCGAGCTCGACTCGTTTAAAAATAATTCAACTCAAACTCGGCTCGATAGAGCTCGGTAAATGCTCATTAACGTAGCTTGACAAGCTGAGTACAAGCTCGACTCAAGATGAGCTTGATTTGAAACCATTCTTCTGAAAAATTTGTACAAATAAGAACATTAGAAACTAAAAATGATAAAAAGAAGGACTTATTCCTTTAAAAAACCCAAACTATTCAAAAAGTGTCATTTGTGTACTAAACTATTTAATATGACAAATCTGGCACAAACTATTTTTTCCTTTATGTTACCGGCGTAGATTGTTAGTATTTATCAGAAAATTTAGTCAACATCTATGTGGTTTGTGCTAGATTTGTCATATTAAATAATTTTGGACACAAATGTCACGAAACGCTTATAATTTGTGCCAGATTTGTCATATTGAATAGTTTAAGACACAAATGACACTTTTAGAATGGTTAGGGGTTTCTAGTGGAAATAGTCCTAAAAAGAACACTAGAAACTAAAAATAACATCTACCTTCCATACACATCCTTAAACAAGCCAGCTCACGAGCTTAGCTCAACAAGCCACCGAGTCAAGCTAGCTCACTAGCTTATCAAGCTTAGGTTGGTCTACTTAAGTTTGGCTCTTTAACTAACGAGTCGGCTCGCGAGCTGGCTTGTTAAACCACGAGTCGAGTGTCGAACGAGTTTTATCCGATTCGAACGTTGGGTTGCTCGCGAGCAGCTTGGCTCATTTGTAGCCCTAGGTATATCTCATTAGATTTAGCTAGAATTTGAACTTTTGGCACGAAAACTAATTTAAATATTATTCACAAAATAACAATCATTTTGATATATCTTGGACAAAAAAAATTATTTGTGCCAATTTTTATAAAAATATACAATGGTTTGTAGTGTTTGATGATACAAAATATTATACCATGGCGGGATGAAAGTGTACCATAGTGGTATACAATGTAGTAAAAATATGTCTTAAAATGCAAAAATTCACGATTTTATATTTTAGACTAGGAAAAATGCTTTAGCATTCGAAAAGGGTAAAAACACTCAAAAAGGTCAAAACCAGTTTCTGAACCATTTTTTGTACGTTTCTAGTCGAAGAAGTTTCAACCAATTTTAAATCATCTCTGTCCTGTATTTTTTCCCAACAAACGAGTAATACGGAAATTGATCCCTACAATCAAAACGACCCAAAACTGGCCTTCAACATATACTCAAAGTTTGAGGACGATCCAACGATTGGTTTCTCCGGAATCCTCCCCGCAACCAATTGGCCAGCTATAGAAAAATAGGATGACACCATGTCTGACCATCAACATTTCTCAATGAACCAAAGATCATAACGACGATCCCAACGCTTGGATAGGATCTTAGAAAGTACGGAACTCTTCCTAAAATTTGAGGACGATCCAATAACGAGTTATTTTGGAATCCCCGCTTGAACTTACAGCCTTGCGGCAAAACGTAAATTCTACAGCTCCTTTATTCCTCTCATCCTTTACTTCTTCTTTCCTCCTAAATTCCCCTCCTCTAATTCCCCTTAAATTTATGGTTTCTTCAAGGTTTGTTATTGGTGGTGATGAGGGTATGAGGAGTGGGAGAGGAAAGAAAGAGTCGAAAAGGGGGAGGGAAAGGACACGAATGAGGATGTAGATTTTTGTAGCTTCATTCTCTATAAATCTCTCCCCATTTTTCTTCTTTCTCAATCATAAATATCCAAATGGCCCAACCAAAACCTTGGTTGCCACTTAAACAATCCAACTTTTCATTATTTACAATTAACCCCTTCAATTTTCAGTTCACTTCACACTCTTTTATATTTAAAAAGAGTAATCGTAACCCAACTAATCAAACACCTTCCTCATGTCATAGTTAATCAATTCAATGATTGGTTCATAATTTAGAACTCGCCCAAATATTGGGATGGCGTCACTTTTATTCGAGCATGACATATGACATGTTCAAGACGAACAAGGATGTTACACCACAGCTTCATCAAGTTATTACTTTGTTGTTTGATGTGCGACTTAAGTAATTAATATTTACTAATAATCTGATTTCTCGTATTCAATGGATGAAGAACCTTATAATAAAAGAAGTCTTGATAAATTTTTTTAATTTGACATCCATATTGAAACAAAATGGACGTTAATGGGGGGTGTAGTTGTTAAATTGGTTATACTTTTTATGAATGAAGAAGTCTCATTATTTCCTTATTGCATTGTTGGTATAGTTGTACGTTTGCTCCACTATTAAAAGTTTGTCAAATTAGATTATCTGTATGAGTAGGGGTTAATTGCATGTTTGGTCAATAAAGAATAAAAAAATTGGTGTCAAAGTTTTGCTAGAAATATTTAATTCTATTCGTGGTCACTTAGTTTAGTGAAAACTTTGACATTTGGTCACTCTCCGTTAGTCGCCGTCCATCTCCGTTAACAAAGTCCGTTAAGTGCTTATGTGGCGGACAAAATCGTGTAATCAACCCCACGTCATTAAAATTTGCCATATCATCTTGCCCAGCCCAGCCCAAACCTGGAATCAACCCGACCCATGAACCAACCTACCCAAATAAGATCTATCTCATTTTCCTTTCCAGATATGAAAACCATCTTCTCTCAAGTTCTTCATTTTTCTTGTCCCCCTTCGTTAACCTGCTCCAAATGGTGCCTCGCCTCGTCGCCGCCAAATTATGGGATGGAGGAAAGGGAGGTATGATGGTGAAAGCTGTCGATGTGTGGCAGAGGCCCAGAAGTGGAAGGTCTTCTAAAAATTAACTTTAAGTCCTGTGATCGTATGGAACCAAACCAAGGCGGTTGCTAAATTGAACACCTCATCTTCCGATGCATCATAGAAAATGATAGCATCATCGGCGTCAAGAAAATGATTAACTTCTCCCACTCTTCTTCCATCATCCATGTAGAAGCCAGAGATAAGACCTGCCTCCAATGCTTGATTCAGGATGAAGGAAAGTAAATCCATTACCAAGCAGAAAAGAAAAGAGGAGAGAGAGTCTCCTTGTTTATGACCCTGCTGAAGTTGAAAAAACCCACCAGCATCACCATTTACTAAAACCGAGAGTTTTGAGTAACTGCAAATCTCCGGATCCACTTTCGGAAACACATGTTCAGTCCCATGTTCTACAAAACCTTAAAAAAACAATCCCAACCAACAGAGTCGAATGCACTTTCAGTATCGAGCTTGAACACCAAACCAAGATGCTTACTCCTTATCATGTTATTCACTAATTCATTAGCAAGCAATCCCGCTTCGTGAATCTGCCGCATCTTCATATCTGCGAATTGATGTCGAGAAATAACTCTTCCCATAAATGGTTGTAGCTGAAAGAAAATCAGCTTTAAGATAATCTTGTTCAAGCTCCAAATCAGACTGATAGGCCGAAAGTCTTTAACATCAGTTGAAACTTCCTTCTTTTGGGATTAAACACATAAAAGAAAGAGCCACTGAGTCGGGTATGAAACAGTGATAAAAACTCATCTACATATTTAATTACGTCCTTTTTGATAATGTTCCACGATATTTTATACAAATCGAGTGTAAAACCGTCAGGTCCGAGAGCCTTGCTCCCATTACAAGAGCAAATATCCTTCCAAATTTCAGCTTATGTGAAAGGTATCGTGAGTTGGGTGTTGTCATCCAGGCTGAAGTATCCTTCTTGAAGTCTTTAGGAAACAGCCTCTCAAAAATTTCCTCTACGAACAAACTGCAAAAATGATTAATAAACACCTGCTTCAAAGTCGATTCACAACTCCATCCAACTTTAGATTTTGCACTTTGTTTCTCCTGTGGTTGTTGTTTGCCACGCAGTGAAAATAAGCAGAATTTCTATCACCTACCTTTAGCTAAAATTCTTTAGAATTCTGCCTCCATGAGATTTCATCCATCAGCAAGATTCTATCAAGGTCGCACCTCAACAGACTTCTCTCATTGTTTTTCCATTCTGAAATTGTGCCTCTTTCCTCAGAATCGTCAATTTCTATTATCTTGCGAAGAAGGTTCTCAATCTTGAGGTGTGTTCTGCCAAATAGCTCCAAATTTCGACACTTAATGAGTTGTTTAGTTTATCTCAATCTCTAGCCCGCACAAAAAAGAAGGTCGAAACCTGTTACAGGAATACTCCACCACCCAACAAGGATATGCATAAAGGATTCCTCCAACAACCACATATACTCAAATTGCCACGGACGATGAGTAATTTCCGAGTTTCCCCATTGCACCATGATCGGGATATGAAATGACTCGACCCTCTCAGTTGCAAGCAAAGATCCGGTAGAAAAACATTCATCACAAGCAAGGCTCACAAGCGCCCTATCAATACGCGAGAGAGAGAGGTACAAGTGCCACTGCCGCTTCGAATAAAGAGTGCTCCCCTTAGCGGCAGATCAATTAGACATTTGTTGTTAATGAAAGAGTTGAAATCGACCATTAATTCGCGACACCTAGGGCCCCCTCGATAATCCTCTTACGATCTTACAAGATTAAGTCCCCCATGATGCAGAGCGGAGCGTTGTATCTGCGACAAATCAAATCCAGTTCACTAAGAAACGCCAATTTTCCTTCCTTATGATGAGGACCATAAACGAAGACAATGACCATTGTCTCTTTGCTGCGATTAATTTCAAGCCTGACCGCCATTGAATACTCCCTTACCAAGAGATAAGGAAAGAGTAATCAGCTTCCTCCCAAAATATTGCGATGCCTCCACGAGACTGAACAACATCCCTAGCAACCCATCTTGAAGTCCTGCTACCACTAACTGAAGAGACTAGAAATTATGAGCAAGTGTTCCATTTCGTTTCAATCAAACCCACAATAGAAGCCCTACACCACCTGATGATAGCCTTAACTCTTGCCCTCTAATCAGGATCACAGATTCCACGAACATTCCACGCCAAGATTTTATCTTCATTATGTAATTGTCTGCACATTCCAGTTCTGTCTAGAAGAAGTTGTCTCATCATCCCCTTCTCCCGCCCAGTTGGACTTCCTTTGGGTTCTGGGGGTTGTGATTGATATTGATTGTGCTCTCAGACAATATTCCTCAATTTTTAACTTGGACCTTGGTTCCCCTTTTTTCTTGCGCTTAAGTGTATAAGCTACCTTTGTGAAAAGAACATCTGCATTTTTATTAGTGCCGGCAATATGCAACTTCAGAATTTGACCGAGAGCTCGACCAACTTCTGTCAACCTCACGAGATCCTGCTCATCATGCCAGCCATTGAGATAATTTTGATATATCGGTTGATACTCAATGATCTCCAATGGGTTGTTATCAAAGACAAGTTGGGAGGCAGGGGGTAAGATGATGAGATTTAATGGGAAAGTGACCAAAATCAATTAGGCTCGCCAAAACTTGCTCGGAGCGCCAATTAGTAATATAACCTTGATCAATCGGTCGGTATTCAGTAATTGCCATTAAATTTGGTTTGGGGAAAGGAGGGGAATCTGGATGGTCTTCTGAGCTACCAAAATCAAAATCGAAGGGGAAATCCGAGACATAGGGTAAGAGGATTGAGTTGGGGATGGTCAATTGGAAAATGGCTTGACGTAGGTAAAACTAGGGTGATGAAAGCAAGATGGAAAATTGTTTGAAGAGGGGTAAGGAAGGCTGGTAGGGAAGGGGGAAAGTAATGCAAGGGAGAGAAGGGACGATCAAATTAGGGAAGATCAAGGTCAGCTGACTATCTTTATGGTGAAGGTGGGTGGGAATAATCTCTTATGGGAGAAGAGGTTATTTTGGATTAATAATCTGGTAGATGAGAAAAGGCTTGGATCTTTAGTGGAGTAATCAGAACTTGGGCCGGGTTGGGGGAGGGTTTGGTTAGGAGCCTGACTTTCCGAACCCACTCTAGTTTCGTGGCATGGGAGCTGTTTGCATGAGCACCATAAAATGGGTATGGAAGGAAAGTCCCATGCGTGTAGGGGGGAGTCCAGAAGTCTCCACGGGAGGCACCCTAGGCATTTCACGCGTACCCACAAGATTGCCTGCTTCTTGACGATTAACTCCCTCGGAAGAAGATGGCATCGATTCAAATCAACCTCTGACAGACCCACCATATGCGGAAAAAATTTATTTGATCGGGACAGAGATGTTCCGAACATAAGTGAAATCTCCAACAGAACACGACCACCGGCCCTAACCTTGATGATAACTGACGGATCTTCCCAGTTTCTCCAATCCGCATCCACAAAACCACCACAGCGATCTCACATCTTCTTACAAACATCTCTACAACGCAGGTGGTAGGGGATTTCGAACGCCATAACCCAGGACAAGCCTCTTTGGCAATCAAAAAAACGAACCACATGTTCTTGCCAGAAACGCAAGATCACATTAAAATTCCAAAACTTTGCACACGAATCGCCTCCGGGGGAGAAAGAAAACCAGAAGCCATTGATCCCCCCACCCTTCTTGCAAACTGAAAGCTATCGCTTAGGTTCCAAGGCTTTTGTGCCCAAAGTTTGAAGTCAACTTTTAGATCAGGTGGTAGATCAATGTTCTAAACGTTGTAGAACTCCAAAATCAATCAATGGTCCAGGAAGCGCAACAGCAACTCGTGAAATAGAAATAATATTAAGAAGGCCAAAATCCATTCCAGCTCTCCTCGTCTAGAACATCAATAGCTCTGAAATCAACCTAAAAAAGTCCTATCTTCAACGCCATCTTCAATAGCCTCAATAAAAATTATCTCCCCTGACTTAACAGATCTGCAAGTACATGTCTTAAATATCAAGCCATCTTTGAGTGCCGAAGCATACGATCTTCCTGGTTCCACAAAGGCGGAGCGTTTTAGGGGTGATCTTTCAACCGTAGGACGACCACGGATGGCAAGGAGCATGTTGATGAGGATGCTCAAGCCGGTCGGGTCCCGCGGAACCAGAACGTAAAAACTCCTTCCACCCTTTGTCTCCTCCAAAATCTTCAGGCCACCACCGAAGTGATTCGCAAAATGAGATACAGAGATCTTTCGACCCTTCATAGCTCTCGACCCACACAAACCCTTAGCGGTGCTCTGAATTAGTTGTCCCAACCAGTACGCATGCTCCGCTTCTAGGAATATGAAACGACTCAGAGACTCTGCATCCACCTTCATTTTGAGAACCACTTATTTCCTAATGCGATATTCCTCCATCGTAATCTTCTTGGAGCGACTGTAATCACTTGCGAGGATCATCCTTTGGGTTGCCTTCCTGCGAGTGCCCACCTGCTGAAAACCTGCAAAAATGAAAATCTCTCAATCTCACCCCAAAAACCCTCACGCACTCAGGAAGAGAACTCCCTCTCTCTAAAGATTTCTCTATCTAACATTGTCACCACCAACATTGTTTTGAGCTAATTCATATAGAGAAGAAGAGAAAGAATACAATATGCTCCCGAATCTTCCATCTTCATCTTCTAGGGATAATCTTCGAGCTCTAAAGGGGTTGGGAACTTCCAAATGGCTCCAAGAACCCTCCTAAGTCTCTCCCTAGAATCACCCATTCGATAATTTGGGGTAAAAAATCCAGTCCTTTGCTCAAGACCCGTTGCTGTCAATTCATACCCGTAGCAGTGCATACTTCACGGTTTAGTAGTGTTTCACGCCCTCTGGCAGTGAACTTTGCACAAGGCATTGAAGTGCACAATGAATAGTTTATGTGTGTAATGTTCACGCCCTCTGGTAGTGAACTTTGCACAAGGTCGTGAGATGCATTCTAGTTGTTGGAAATTTGTAATGTTCGTGGTTTTGGTACAATTTTCAATCCATGAGACCATGAAATCACCTCAACCCGTGAACATTGCACATACTCCAGTTTTTGGCATGTTCTTCTTCGAATGTCCCGAAACTCACCCCTAAGCTTTCCACACAAATAGGGCCTAAAATATGACAAAAGAAGCAAAACCTATCGTAAGATGGATAAAGTAATGATGATTACCAAGTCAAACAATCAAGTTATAAAGCGGTAAAACAAGTACAATCATGCCTGAATCAAACTCCCCCACACTTAACTGTTTGCTTGTCCCCAAGCAAACCTACTCAAACCAGTACAACTTACAATAAAATCACAATGGTACGAACTATAGCTCATTGATAGCACTTTCAAAGTCAATCAGAGACAAGAAAATTCACTTCCACCTTAATGCGACAACACAACCCCGGATGAGGACCTTGCCACTAAAGAGGTATAGACACTTCACATGTGCATTGGAGGACTCTCAAGAAAAACATATCAAAAGCAATGGACTCCACGGTGGTGCTCCTACTATTTCTAAAAAGGACTCAAACTTTCAAGCCTAAACTTAACTTTGCCAAACATGGCACCACATTTTCCTTTTTGCAAGACAAGGGCTCGCTCTCAAGGAGAGCATGGAAGCAACATTCACTTCCCTTTTCAGTCCTCATGTGGGGAAAATGATGTTTGAGAGGATGTAAGGGGTTAGGTGGGCGAAGCATTGCATATGGTAAGCATGATATCTCAAGTACTGATGCTCGACATGCACTCCCGTCTAAACGATAAACAAGTTGCAAACATGTGAGATATTCAAAAGTCGGGTCTCTTGAATATAGAAAAAGAAACATCTAGCATGAGATGCGACTAATCAAGTAATTCCATGAGGAGGAGAGGTCTTGGTAGAGAAACATGGTAAAAGTAGTTGGTTGGAGGTGGATGGTAGAAAGCTATCTAAAATTTCCACAAAAACACATCCTCGAATGGCACTCCGGTCCAAAAGAAAAGTCATTTGATGGCTTAACTTAACATTATGACAGTTGCTTCTTAGGTGAGACAATTGTTTCATAACTTTTATCGAAACATGGAGGAGCATTTTGAAAAAAAATTTGGATTTAAAAATTTGGTAGAATCCCACACATTTGTCATAACCTCGATAGTAAATTGTATCAACACATCTGAGAGGAAATGGAAGTAAAAACCCTCATTGATAGACTCTTCAAACTCCTCATCCTCTTTAAGTGGTAAGAGGTGAAGGCAGGCACAAGCTTGTGCAAGCTTCTCTTTTAGTATCAAATGGGGAGGAGGGAGGGGTAGGAAATCCATGGTGGAGCATGTTCTTTCAAAGTTCTTGATGGCAAGCTCAAAATGAGTTACTCTCCATGAACGTCTCCATTGTTAACCCCAACTCGGATTTCACCCGGGTGGTGTTAGGAGGTCCCACATTGGAGCATCCTTCCTCGACACCTCTATTGAATCACTCTACTAGTGGAAGGAAGTCTTCTTGGTACGAAGAAGTTGGTGTGAACCCCGTGCGGGTTATTTAGATTGATTGCAAAACCTTAATTAACTACCCATATTGAGACAAGTATAACCCAATACATAGTTGCTAATATAGTGGTCGGCCAAGGTCGTATTCCATGGGTTTCGATATCCTAAGCTACTTCTCACTTTGTTGTTATTTAGCCGTTCCATTTAGGGTTCTTTTGGAGGTAATATGGAAAGTAATAGTGGAGGATGCAAAGATAAAAGAAGGTACTTTGGGGTTCCACCCTCGCCTTGTGTTAATAAGGTGCGTGACTCACTAAAGTGGGGATTAGTTCAATGGTCATGCAACTAATCCCCTTCCTAGCACGATTCCTTGACCCAATGTCACCTCGATCAAGGTCAACATACTAGGGATGCGATCTATACCCTTTCAATAGGTGTAACCTTTTTTTACACTAGCTTGACATGTCAATGGTCATGCACGCATCACTATAGCATTGCTTAGGAGGACCACCCGATTTGCAGGGGATGGTCACCTCGTCGACCAATTGGTTCCCTAAGTTTTCACATCATCTATCCAAATTAGCATTAGGTTCTCAAATCTAGTATAGATCATAAACTCCTACGTGGTAGGCTAGATGAAAATAATTGGAGAGATAAGCCCATGCATAATTGATCAAAGATTAAACATATAATCACTAAGCAAACAAATTCAATGCACAAACCCTAACATAAATTTTTCTACATTAAAAGACTTAAATCTAGGATTTGGAGATTTAACCCCTAGTACCTTAGAGAACTAATCCATAAAAGGGGGAAGAAGATACATAGGAAGATATAGAAGAAGTCTTGAAATGGGGGAAGGCTCCCTTGCTTCTAGGCTCCTCCTTTTTTTTATCTTAATCTCCTTATTTGAGCTCCTCTCTCTAACTTCTCTCTCTCTTAAACCATATTTTTCCAAGTGAAATTCAACTCCCGAATGAAGGGGGAGGAGCACCCTATTTATAGAGATCGGTTGCCTGGAAAGTTCACAGTTGAGGAGGCAAAGATCGCAGGCGTGATCTTCTGGGTTGAGGCCGCAATTTCGGAGGTTGATGATTTACTCCTTTTCGGGTACCAAGTTTGCAGCTCGAAATCTCAGCCGCAATCTGAGATGTCATGGTCATGAACTTTATCGCGGGCTCGGACAACAGGGACTTTGAGTCGACTATCGAAAGTCCATGGTATCCCTTGGTGGCTCCTGAAGTTTGCGACCTAGGCTTCATTTTCCATGGCCACGATCTCAACCTTGGTGGCTGTGATCTCCGTGCTTTGGTTCAAGCCCCCTCTTTATGGTCGTGATCTCTCTTTTTGCCCATAACCCTTACACTTGTGACCTCTTTTGAACCTAAAACGTTCATATCATCTAAAACACCATACTATGATAACATTCACTTTGAAGAACGAAATAGGGAGGTAATTGATGATATGTTGACAATTAAGACCACAAAATGACTTGAAACGACCCTAAATATGAAGGATAAATAACACCATTTTGGGTGTTATCAAAAACTTCTTGATTTCTACCAAAAAAAAAACTTCTTGATATCCACATGGATATGGTTGTTCTTTATGGAAGAGAGGTTGGTAATAGAACCAGAATCCTCGACTTCCACCTTATTGGTTGCTCCATCACACAAACACTAAAAATAAAAAACACAAAACACCCTTCTGAGCAAAGTGTGTGTAAAAAAATACAAACAAAAAAAAAACTAAAGTAACAAACCAAAGCCTTCTCCCAATATCTTTAAAAAAAGCCTTTTCCCAATAACCCAGAAAGTCTCCGGCAACAGCAGCAAAAACTTGACTTGCACTAACTACGATTCATTATCGAAGGCCAAACATAACCACCGACCGGGTATAACATACAATAGGTCAAATAATAAAATTATTAAACCACGGATCTCTAGATGTACCGTTACTTCAATTTCGGTTTGCTATCTAGCCAAACAAGAACAATGATAAGAAACTAAGCTAACTAGGCTAATCTAGCTAATTACGGGTTGGGATATCACTTAGGCATAGTGGCGGAGCCAGAAATCTAAATGAGGGGGTCGGGCTAATGTTTTAGCGACTAGTTTATTTCCTAAATTTGTATGAGTTTTACATTTAAATTTATCTGTATTTCAAAGTTTGGGGGAGGCCATAGCCCCATCATTTGGTCGATATTGAGTACTACCCTAGAATGATTGAATCGATACTTTTGCTACGAAGAATTCTATACTAGATTGGACCTCGTATTCGAGGCATCTAGCCCCGCCCAATTTCTCTATCCGGCGAGGTGTACCATACAACTGGCATAAGCAATTGAGGTGTTCACAACCAAATCCCACGATTGGACAATACCTAATACTATGGATCCTATCACACTCGTTCAAATACCCATAGTGAATGCTTAAAGGTGCTCTATTCAACCTAGGGAGATATTCTATCTACTACGTCAAAAGGTCAATTGACATGTAGTGGAATCAAAACTCATGCAATTCATTATAAACATCAATCAAATATATATATAGAAGTAGTCAATTATAGGATTTGTCACATATATCAACATTCAAGCCAAAATCTAGAACTAGGGTTCATCAACCTCTGTGAAGAGAGCAACCTCATAGAAAGAATACAATAGGCTCCAGGATCTTCAATCTACATCTTTTAGGGATGAACTTCAAGCTCAAATTGGGTTAGGCGCCTCCAAAATGGCTCCAAAACCCTACTAGGTCTCTCTCTCTCTCTCTCTCTCTCTCTCTCTCTCTCTCTATATATATATATATATATATATATAGCCTAACTGCCTTTGTTCAAAACCCATTGTTGTCAATTTATGTCCGTAGTAGTGCAGACTTCACGGTTTAGTGTAGTGTTTCACGCCCTCGGGAACTAAACATTGCACAAGGCAGTGAAGTGCACATTTAATGGTTTTTGTGTAATGTTCACGCCCTTAGGCAGTGAAATTTGCACAAGGCTATGACATGAATGCTAAATGCTAGAAATGTGTAATGTTCACGGTTTTGGTGCAATTTTCACTCTTTGAGACCGTGAAAATCACCCTCAACCCATGAACATTGCACATATTTCACTTTTGGCTCATTTTGACATTTGAATGTCCCGAAACTCATTCCCATATGTAGCAGGTACTGAAAAATGACAAAAGAAACACAACCGAGCATAAAATGGTGGAAGAACGATGATTATCAAGTCAAACAAACCAAGAATTGAAGGAGTAAAACATGTACAATCGCGGACAAATTAGTAGAATTTCATCTCTAAACGATACAGGCTTAGTTGGCCATATGAGATGGAGAAGGTATCATCAATAATGATAAATGCATCGATGATGAATGCATCTCTATCCTACCCCGACAAAACTTCGACTAATTTTAATGTCTGTAAGAGTGTCTAACAACTAAATCTTAAGCTCCTATTTATAATACATGAAAAGGGGTATTCTTGGTGTTTTCCTGTGGAAACTCGGCCACCAACATCCTTGTGCCACTTGGACTTGGATTCTCTAACTTTGGGATGAAGTAAGAGGTGTTTAGAAGCATCCGTTAACTTTTGGGCTAGCGATGGTCGGATTCACCCTGGTTTTCTTCTTGCTTTGGATTGTTTGGCCCACAAGCAACCTCTTAGCGGAATTTTGGCCGAGACTTGTTAGTTTTGGCCCGGCGGTGGTTGACACCATCACAAGGCCGCTGTTGGTTTCGTTGCAGGCTTGGCCTGAAATTTTATCAGTGGACTCTTCTTGGGCTCAAATGACGACTTTATGAAGACTTCTTCTCCTTTAGGCTTCGTTTAATGGACTAACCATCCTTGATATTTTAGTAATGGACATTTTCATCCTCCAACTTGATCCAATTGTTGATCCAAATCCTTCTAGAATATGTTTGACCTTGAAAAACACAAAATAATACCAAAAGGCATAAATTGATACTAAAACACACAACCTATGTCTATTATAAGCACATTGATCAGTAGTTATAATGTTCAAATAAAATATTGTAAAATGTACCAAAGATACATTAGTAGAAGTAAAAAAATGTATTAAATATATGAGTGATAAACATTATAATTTGAACGTTATCAACTTCCTTTCATTTGTATGTGTCTTTTTGCTCCTCATAGCTTACATATAATTATTCACGTAGTGGGAAAAAATGTTCTTTTATCAGTAGTTTGGTTGCATACGGACTACCGTGTGTCATTGCTATCGGTCTTGTAATGTGGTTCTCTTTACTTGCGCCTTCTTGACTTATCTTGGAAAATAAAAAGCTAAAAAATTAAAACTAACTGTGAATCTCATGCATGGTTGTTCACCAAAACATAAATTGTAGCTACAATGTTTATATTTCAAAATTAGAAATTAATATTAGCTATAAATTATATCAATTGTCACAGTATAATCAAATCAAATTCTGGTTAACTCTAATATTTTCATTTTCGTGACTACTTTTTTATAATAATAAAATTATTTTAGTCGTACCTTTAGGTAACTAGTTTGCAGAGCAGGAGCGAGAGCGTCAGAGCGTACAGTTTCAAAGAATTTGATATAGAGAACATCAAAAGAGCATCAATTTTATATTATTATTTATATGTTATTAACATAAATAAAAACAATAATTTATAAAATAAAATATTGAAAAGAGAATAAAAAATGAGCAAGCCAAATTAATAAAACACACGAGTTCTCACTTCTCAAAGAACCTTCCCATGTGCACTCTATTTTCTCCAACCCCCCACTCAATCGCCGACGACTTTCTCATCTTCTTCTCTTTCTATAATCACCACCGATATATAAATGAAAGACACATACAAATGTTCCATAACCGACGATATATATGTGTCTATAATCACCTTCTCGAAAATATGTGTCTTTCAAAGCAATGGGCAAAGCGACATTCTCTGCCTACGATTTTATGTGTATATAATCACCTTCTCGAAAAAATGCCGAATGAATCTAATTCAAAATCTTCCATAACCGACGAAGCCAAAACAATGGGCAAAGAGACATTCTCCGCCTACGATTACGCTGCGGGCTGCGGCCATCAAGCACTTCTTCGCGCCATCTCCATCCCCCTCGCTCCCACCAATCACACCCTTTACTCCAACCAATCAACACTGCTCATCCCGGCTTGACCTAGTATAAGGACGCTATTGTCGCGTACAAAAAAGGCCACGACTTCCACCCCAACAGCGAATCCGTGAAGTCCAGATTTTCATATGCCCTGTCCGCCACCTCCGTTGTCGCTTCGTCTTGTAGGTTTATCTGGCTCTACAGGGCCCTAAACTGTTCGCTGATTCGTTTATCCGTTCGGAGATGTAGGCCAAGCTCACCACTGATTCGTCCACTAGGCCTTACATGAAGCAGTGGGATTTGGTGAAGATGATGTCGAGATCCGTATCACTTTTGCTGAAGCTTTCACATTCGCTCTAGAAACCATGCTTTCAAAAGAAAAATCGCACTCCCAAAAATGTTAGTAAACGAATTTCTCGCGATTTTTTGAGAATTCGCGATTGGACGCTCTAGAGCGGAAACGTGGAGTTCCCTCAACCTCAATTTTTAATGGCAATGTTTGCACTCGGTTTTTTCGGCTTACTAACTACAACTCGGTCATATCAATTCTATGCATCGGACGACTACATCCTAGAAGAGCATGTCACATAATAGGGTGATACACTAGGTTGGTATTGATCACTAGTCTCAGGATTCAATGATTGACTATCATAATTAGCTTATGAAGCAATGTTCACTTAAAAAATCTAAGCAAGCCACTAAATATCATTCAATAGACTACGACTCATGCATAATTATTCCTCTATTAAAATATAACAAGGTATATCTAGGGCTGCAAACGAGCAGAGTCGAGTCGAGTTTCTGCTTAGCTTGAGCTCAGTTATTTTATAATATTTTCAGCTCGAGCTTGGCTCGAACTCAAATTTTTATCATCCAGCTCGATCTCAGCTCGATTAAAAATAATCCATCTCGAACTCGACTCGATAGAGTTCGTTAAATGCTCATTAACGCAGCTTGTCAAACTGAGTACAAGCTCGGCTCAATATGAGCTTGATTTGAAACCATTCTTGCTGGAAAAATTTGTACAAATAAGAACATTAGAAACTAAAAATGATAAAAAAGGACTTATTCCATTAGAAAGCCAAAACTATTCAAAAAGTGTCATTTGTGTCCTAAAGTATTCAATATGACAAATCTGGCACAAACTATTTTTTCGTTAATGTTGACCAGCTTAGATTATTAGTATTTATCAGAAAATTTAGTCAGCATCTATGTGGTTGTGCCAGATTTGTCATATTGAATAGTTTAAGATACAAATGAAAATTTTAGAATAGTTTGGGTTTTCTAGTGGAAATAGCCCTAAAAAGAACACTAGAAACTAAAAATAACATCTAACTTCCATACACATCCTTATTAACAAGATAATTTTCATGTTCAAAAGAATAATTAATCCTTTCACAAGCTCTAAACAAGCCAGCTCACGAGCTTAGTTTAACAAGTCACCGAGTCAAGCTAGCTCACTAGCTTATCAAGCTGAGGTTGGTCTAGCTTAAGCTTGGCTCTTTTACTAACGAGTTGCTCGCGAGCAGCTTGGCTCATTTGCAGCCCTAGGTATATCTCATTAGATTTAGCTAGAATTTGAACTTTTGGCACGAAAACTAAATTAATTATTATTCAAAAAATGACAATCATTTTGATATATCTTGGACTAAAAAAAATTATTTGTGCCACTTTATATAAAAAAAAATACAATGGTTTGTAGTGTTTGATGGTAAAAAAATATTATACCATGGCGGGATGTCAGTGTACCATAGTGGTATACAATGTTGTAAAAATATGTCTTAAAATGAAAAAATTCACGTTTTTATATTTAGACTACGAAAAATACTTTAGTTTCTATATAAAAAATTACTATGTGAAAAATCGTTAAAAAACATTCGAAAACGGTAAAAACACTCAATAGGGTCAAAACAAGTTTCTGATCCATTTTTTATGTTTCTAGTCGAAGGAGTTTCAACCAATTTCACATAATCTTTGTCCTGTATTGTCTCCCAACATACCAGTAATACGAAAATTGATCCCCACAATCAAAACGACCCACAACTAGCCTTGAACATATTCTCAAAGTTTGAGGACGATCCAACGATTGGTTTCTCCGGAATCCTCCCCGGAACCAACAACCCAGCTACAGAAAAATAGGATCGCACCATGTCTGACTGCAACATTTCTCAATGAGCCAAAGATCATAACGACAATCCCAACGCTTGGATATGATCTTAGAAAGTATGGAACGCATCCTAAATTTTGAGGACGATCCAACTACGGGTTATTTTGGAATCCCTTCTTGAACTTACTGCCTTGCTGCAAAACGTAAATTCTACAGCTCCTCTATTCCTCTCATCCTTTCCTTCTTCTTTCCTCCTCAATTCTCCAGCTCTAATCCCCCTTAAATTTATGGTTCCTTCAAGGTTTGTTATTTGTGGTGATGAGGGTATGACGAGTGGGAGAGGAAAGAAAGGGTCAAAAAGGGGGAGGGAAAGGAGACGAATGAGGGTGTAGATTTTTGTACCTTCATTCTCTAGAAATCTCTCCCCATTTTTCTTCTTTCCCAATCATAAATATCCAAATGGTCTAACCAAAGTCCGTTAAGTGCTTATGTGGCGGACAAAACCGTCTAATCAACCTTATTTAACCCAAAAATTGAGAAACTCGACCCGCCACGTCATTAATATTTGTCATGCCATCTTGCGCAACCCAAACCTTGAATATACCCGACCCATGAACCAACCTACCCAAACAAAATAAGATCTATCTCATTTTGTTTTCCAGATATAAAAACCATCTTCTCTCGAGTTCTTCATTTTTCCTGTCCTTCCTTCGTTAATCTGCTCCAAATGGTGCCTCGCCTCGTCGCCACCAAACGATGGGATGGAGAGGGAGGTATGATGGTGGAAGCTGTTGATGTGCGGCAGAGGCCCAGAAGTGAAAGCTAATACTCGATAGCTTTTTTGGGATGAAGGAGAGAGGATCTAAAAAGAATGAGCAAAAATCAAGAGGTGAAATCGTGTCCTTTTTCTCCTTCAAAGATATGCAGAATCAAATCACAGAAGAGTTGACTAAATAAATCTCTTCTTCCATCTTTCTTTCTCTCTTTCTTGGGGTCGGATGCTTGTTTAGTCTGATTCATCTGTTTCCCTTCCTCTCCTCCTCCTCCTCTATCTGCTACCTTGGGTCGTCCTATTTTAGCGGAAAATAGAGACGATGGGAAGGGTTTGTTCTTATTATGTTGGGTGTCAATCCTATCGCACAACCCCCTTTGTTATTGTCGTTATCGCTCCTCCCTTTCTTCTTCACATCCCAGATCTATTATTTTTGGCTCCACCAGCGAAATCGATGAATCCTTGATAGAAACCTCGAGAAGAGGGAGGTACGGCAGCCGAATAGGGAGAAAGAGAGTGCTCGACGGAGAAATTTGAGGCGGGCCGAAAGGCCGTTACCGTAAAACTCCTATCCAGAAATCAGAGAGGGGTTGAGAGAAGAAGATGGAGAGATGGGAATCAGTTGGGTTTGTTTTATTTTTTTATTATCTATTTTAAATATTTAATAATAATATGACGTGACGGGTTTAATGACATGGCAGGTCAGATATTATGATATGGCGGGTTAAAATGGGGTGAATTAGCAATTCTGTTAACCACGTAAGCAAATAATTGACAGTGTTAATAGAGTCGGACGGAGACTAATGGAGAGTGACCAAACTTGGATTGTTTTATTAAATTTGGTGACCGCGAATGGAATTAAATATTTTTGGTGACCAAACATGAATGTTTTTTGTAATCTCACTGACAAAACATGAAATTAACCTGCATGAGTAGTGAGCATTTTAAATGAGACAACTAGTTTGTTGAATATTAATCGGATTATATACAAATAATTCCGCTTTTATGTTTTACATTTTTACTTATGTTTTTGCTTCTGCGTAAAACGCGCATTTGAATACATTGGTGGTATGAATATACCATACCATAGAGTGATGGTATACATGATGGTATAAATGTATTGATCACCATCTACTATCGTCTACTACTGTCTACCACCATCTACCACTACGATAAAGAGTGGTATAATTGGTAAAAAAATTATCATGGAATAAGTCGAGAATGGACATAATTTTGTATATCACAAAGAATAAGTTTCTTTTGTGCAAAAACGTTTGAACTTTGAGTTAAATCAAAGGGGTCAAAGGTGGTAAAGAATTGCATAGAGTGGTAGAGGGTGACAATGAGTGGTCCAAAACTTTATTTCCTCGAATATAGAAAAAATGTATATCAATTTCTAAATCACAATGAAAATGTTTCTTCTTTGCGAAAAATTTCTAATTCTAAATTAAAAAAAAAGATAGACAACTCAATTAAAGATGTAAAATATAATTTTTTTAATCAAAACAATTAATTTTGAACGAACTTAAAATTAATAGAATAAATGAAAATGTATAACCAATGAATACATAGCCTACCCCAACCCCATTAACCACATACTACATCTTGATGGTAGGACTAGGAAACGGTGCGGTCCGGTCTAAACCAAACCATACATACGGCCTGTGATCCAGACCATATATATGATCTCTGGTCCAGACTGAGAGGTTAGAATAGAGATCGTGGACCAGACCATATAATATACGGTCTAGACCAGCCAAACCATTTTTAAAAAAAAAATGTATTGTCCATTACAAAATACTAGCTATTAACTAAAAAAAGACATATTGACATCTCGTCATCACTAACAACAAAATTCAATGGACACACTCGACACACGCAGGGCAGGAGAATGATAAAGAGGGTTCACGGCAATCGAATCAAACAATGCAAATTCCAGTTAAAACCAGGAAAGTGCAATCCAGTTGGATTGGTTTGACTGGAGGGAATAGAAAATGCGATTTTAGTTGGCCTCCTTCCAGCAACCTCCGGCACGGTGTTGGACGTCGCCAAGTTATATATCGATGGTGATGGAGCTGCTGGCTCAGGTCTAGTAGTTACTGTATGGGATATGAGGGTTAGTTGGATTGTTGGACATGAGGCGAGCTAGGCTTTTAGTTCTTTGCAATTAGGAGAGACGGCAAGGTAATGAGTTGAGAATTGATAGACGAAGTGAGTTGGCCGTTGGGAGTTGGGGGTACTGCCGCAAGCCCGCAGTAGCCATTAGGGGTACGATTTGGACGGTTAATTGCGGTCTAAATCAGACTATACCGTCCTAAACCGCCAATTAAAGAGACAGATAATGGACCAAGCCAAATTGTATTTTTGGTCTCACGGTCTGAATCAAATCGTACGGTATGATCTACACCGCGATTTGTCATACGGTTTGATCCAAATTCCCAGTCCTACTTGGTGGTTAGGACTTGAGACTTAAAACTCGAGATACCCACCTATGCAAGTTTCTCTATCAGCGATTAGGATTTGACTTCTATGGGCCGCAAGAAAAGCCCAACTGCTTCAAACATCAAACCTAAGTTAAATGTGACAGCAAATTCTGGAGAGGGTTTTAATTTTTCAATACGAAATATAATATTATTTTTTTCAGTACAATCTCCAATATAATTTTAGAATATATATATATATATATATGCAACTGGAACAATAAACCAATTCTTTCTGCAGAAATACCCTCAATAAACCAGATCCGTCTGCCTTTCTCTTCCATTATATAAATGGAACTGCATATATATATATGCAACTGGAACAATAAACCAATTCTGTCTGCAGAAATACCCTCAATAAACCAAATCCGTCTGCCTTTCTCTTCCATTATAGTTGCACCCAATTATTAAACAATAAACAGACCTATATATGCCATCATTAGCAACCCACTTCCATATATCCTGTCTACATGAAATTGCCCACGTTTTTCTATATATATTCTACTTTGCCAATTACGTGGAACCTCCGGTTCTGTGGTGTGGGACATTCCAGCATTTTATTTGGATTTTTTTCTTTTGAAAGAAAAGCTCCACTTGTCCATTCCTTATAGACAAGAAGAAGCAAAACTCTCCCTTTCAAATGGGCACCCGATCGAAGAGCAAATAAATAGGAAACATAGAATTTCCCCCTTTGAAAATTCCTCATCTCCTTTTAACTCTTTTGATAGACCAGAAAGAAAAGGTTGGCATGTAATGTTAGCAGATGAGATAAGTGTTGGACTCGATTGACACCGACTTCCCAACCCTGCCCTTTTCCTTTTGCAGGCAAAAATATTCCAATTTTCTCCAAAACGTTATTTGGTAATGATGTCAATACATCCATTTTTCTTAATCTCTCTTTAAACCCCCCCCCCCCACACACCACACACACATATTGAGTCAATTTTCTTGCAAGGCATAAGTTCGATACGGTAATCATAATGCAAGTTTGGTTTTGCATTTTATGTGTTGGACTTGTTCTTTTGTTAATTTGTTTTGAACAAACCGCATAGATCTCTTTTGTATTTTTCAAATATTATTCGCATTAAACTTATTGACGTGTAATTTGAACAAATCGTACTTCTTTTGAGATATAAAATTATGGGATATGATATTATAATAGCACTATAAATGTTGTTATGGCGCTCTGTGCTTTCACTAAGGCTAGAAGTTTCGTACATGTATTTGAGATATACAGAATACCCTACCAAAGTTGTCAATATTTGGTATTATCGAATACACATTATTTCACGGGTTTGAAATTAAATTTGAAGTGTTATTAGGTATTAGGAATTACAGAATTGGGATCGGTATATATTGATATATCGACCGAAGAATACCGAAACATAACCTAATGTGTATTGTATTCCTCCCAACGAGACTCCTAACTAATTGTTGTTAGACCCTCAACTCATACCAAATGACAATTTAGTTATACATAGCTCATTCCCTACTATTTAACAACTCATATCAAATCAATTCGTTACTTATTTTATGTTCAGGGGGTGTTTAGTCGTCCCATGTTTAGTTTGTTGCTTTCGTTAGTTAAAGTGTTTCTTAGGCACCTCATTCTCTCAGTTTGTTGTTATTATACTTGAGATTGTTTCCGTTTGTTTTGCACGGGAGTTAACACCATTGTTTACTTTTATATATTTTGATTTTTAAGAATGGTTTGTGGAGCCGCTGACAGAGGAGAAATATTTGCTTTTATATATTTGATCGATAATTATGATGGGCATTAATTTGGTATATAAAGATATCGAACAAAATATTAGGGATTGCAATAGACATTATTTGATATTCGAGATTTCATTATTCGTGCCAATTTCCATCCTATCTCTCACCATAAACTTGGGGGAATACACTAGAAGGCAAAACAACAAAAGCAAAATAATTTGTCGATACACTGTCTTCGCTCCTCCACGAACAAACACACTCAATGTAGTGAAAATCACGCTTTAAAACTTAAAAAACTTAGATTTTACGCTTCTAGCTCACTAAAACGCTTCTACGCAAAATCTCAGTTTTTATAAGTTAGTGTAGTTAAAAACTCGCTTTAAAACTTTAAAACTTACGATTTTATTCTTCTAGATCACCAAAACGTTTTTACGTAGAAACTAGTTTTGTACTACATAGAACAGTGAACACACTATCGGGTGATCCAACCCACTCACCACCGACTTGAATAAGTTTGTGTGACACCTCATCTTAAAGTTATTGGGTCGTACCAATGATTCACCTAAACACAGTTTATAAGATGGGGTGTCATGGTTTAGGAAACATCAACTCATATTTGAAAGTTAACTCGTTCGGTTAATTAGCTAGCAATGCAGTCAAAATCGTGTTTTAAAACTTAAAAACTTACGGTTTTGCGCTTCTAGGTCACCAAAACGCTTTCGTTTTAATGTAAAAACTTTAGTGTATAAAATCGGACTAAATTGCGCTTTAAAGCTTAAAAACTTATGCTTTTACGCTTGTAGTTCACTAAAACGCTTTACGCTTTTATGCTTTTACTTCACTGAATGAGTATTATTTTCATGAAATTAATTATAAAAAGTATATTTTTAATGTAAATCACCAATATGATACGTTTGAGATTAAAAGATACATACCAAATACTTGGATGCATTCTCAACTTCAATACAGTAATCTAATTCACCGGCTAGACTCTTTCTAAATTCAATAGCATGGAGGGGAAGGTGGCTTCTTGATAAGATTTATGTTTATGTACTTATTATTATGAGGCTATAAGCTGCTCTATTTTAGACATGAATTGCAAGTATTTATTTACTTATCTAAAATTCGTGCACTCATATTTTACGTACTTAACATATTTTTAGTTCTTTTACAGTATACATAAAAAATGTACGCTTTACGATTTTACCCCTTTTCGCTTCTAGATAGAATCGCGCTTTTGACTACATTGGTAACTAGTAAAATTCTCAAATGTACCAACAACTCATTCAACCGAACATTCAATTCCTAAAATCAAGATTATCTCCAATGAATATCTTCAACCCCCACTTCTATCATGGTTGACAAAGCCAGTTCTCAATATGTAGAAAATTGATTATTGTTTTAAATGAGATTTGGGAAACAAAACCATAATCGACCCTCCAAATAGTAAAGTGCACATCCAAGTAGAGCTCTACCAGTCTACCTCATCGTGGTTAGGAAATGAAGCTACATTCTTCCCGGAGGGAGGCCCATTGTTCCGGGATAGTGGTGAGTTTGGGAGGAACAAAAATTTATTATATATATATATATATATATATATATATATATATATATATGTATATTGGTGATGCAAAACAACGCTTATAGGTAGTATTAGAGTATTTTTGTCACCACAACACAACTCATTACTTATTCATAAATTGACATAAAATTAATTTATTGTACTATAAATGAATTCTAATTGCAATAAAGACCTAATCGGATCTTTTTTCTCCTTATGCCTATTCGATTTTTTTCCCAACAACCCTGAAATTGTCTAGCGACATCGACAATTCCACTAGTTTCGATTCTACGAATTACAACTGCAAATGTAAAAAGAGCATTTTCAGCTTTGAGTTACATTAAGAACAAGTTTCCAAGTCAATTTGGGAACCAATTTGCTAATGCTAATTTAGTGAGATACATTGAAAAAGACTTATTTAATAGTGTAGACGACCAATGTTTTTGCGTTTCTTTCACAATATGAAATCTCTCTGTGGTTGTTAAAAACAATTATTGTATAGTCGGTTATTTTTAATCTATGAATGAATTATGCAGATATAATTAACTTGAATTATTTTTAATTAAATTTTTATATATTATATTATGAAAAGAGGACAGTGGTAGTTTAAAATGCTTGGTTGGCCACTAATTCTTCATGCTCCCATTCTATTCTCATACCGGTGGACTATGAAGTTGAGTGACTGGATTTGCTTCCTCCTACACGACAAAGTTTAAGGGCACAACCTCTCAACTCCCACGTCCAGGCTTGGCTAGCTCAAAGCTCTAAACTGTCTAACATGCAAGGATTCATTTTACTCTGGAAATCTTAAAGACAAAAGGATTAACTAAGCACAACGCACATTGTTAACATATACAGTTCGTTCCCTTTCCTTTCCCACTTCGTCATTCCTAGCTTTCTCGTGCCAGCAACAGTCTAGCCTCTAAATCGTGCTCAAAAAACGTTTTTTTAACAAAAACTAGAATAAGTCCGTTCGCTATCGCTTCCCGTATAAGTGAAAATGTGATATTTTAAAAATTAATAGTTTGAATTTTGATCCAAAAGTAAAGGCTTATCATCTACAACTCCATGTAGACGACACAACGATAAACTTTAATAAGGGAGACTGGTCGTAAAGCAAATGATTTATATGTTTAATCTTCTTTCATAAATTACTGATTAGTGTTTTTTTTTTGCTTTGTTTTTTTTTAGTTTAATATTGATTCTCCTTTTTATGGAGTTTCGGGACTGATCGTAGGTTTGAGAAGGTCCAACTCACTTTAGCACGTTCAAATTAGTTTGAATACCCATGAATTTGGGTTCATTCTCAAACAAAAAGAAAAAAAGAAATTAACAAACACTAAAGAGGATAAAACTTGCTCACGACCAATACTCGACAACATCATGTTCAACTCTCTTTAATCGGGTTGAACCGAATTTGTAATAAATTCACAACCAACCTGACCCGTCACTTTAGCTGGATCGAATTAGGTTGGATACCCATGAATTTGGGTTCAATTTCATTCTCAACCAGAAAGAAAAAGAGAAATTATCAAAAACTAAAGCGGATAAAACTCACTCGCGATCCAAAACTCGGCAACACCATGTTCAACTCTCTTTGATCGGGTTGAATCAAGTTTGTAATAAATTCACAACCAACCTGACCCGTCAATTACAAAAGAGAATAAAACTCACTCCCGTCCGGAAACTTGTAAACATCGGGCTCAAGTTGTTTTGATTATATAGAATAGTTGGTTATCCGTAGGTTTGGGTGGTCAACCAAAAGGGAAAAGATAAATAAGAAACACTAAAGCGGATAAAACTCGCTCCATACCAAAAAATTTACACACGGAGCGCAACTCACCTTGACTGGTTCGAACCAAGTTTTTAACAGTTCACACTCGGCTCAACATTTCAATTCTAAACGTAGATAAAACGCACTCTCGATAAAAAAAACTCGTTACTATCGGGTCTGGGATCAATTGTCATTCTCAACCAAAATGAAAAGGAGAAATAAAAATTATCAAAGCGGACAAAACTCACTCTCGATCCAAAACTCATCAACACAACACAACTCGCTTTAACCCGGTCGAATCGAATTTTTAATAAATTCACACTCGACCCAACATGCCAACTACAAATCCGGATAAAACTCGCTACCGATACAAAACTCGTCAATACCATGGGTTTGGGTTCAATTCGCTTTGGCCTGGTTGAATTAGGTTGGATACCCATGAGCTTGAGGTCAATTTTCATGCTTAACCAAAAAGAAAAAGAGAAATAAGAAAACATCATTGAATATGAAACTCGATCTCAATACAAAACTCGACAACACATAGAAGATTTAGTATGAAATTTCAGAAGTGGTATTGGAAAACGGTGGATTTGTGAGAGGCACTAAAACATTGCCAATGATCACTAAAATATCCTCTAGCTGGTACTGAACCACCCAAGTTTAAAGGGCTTTTGTCATTGTATTTTATTGGCAGGCATAGGATCAAGTAAAACCGGAATCATAAGAAAAACTGAATCTTTGAACAATTTATCGTTGAAAAGGCTGGTAGGTTTTTGTTAACCGATCTGAACTACGAATTGATAGTATCAATCTAATAAACATTTTTTTTCTCTTTTATGTCTGGATGTCTTTGGGTTCAATTGTGATCATTCTCAACAAAAAGAGAGAGGGAAAAAAACAACAACAAAAAAACACTAAAGAGGATGAAACTGGGTCACGATACAAAACTCGTGGTACCCGCCTTGGGAAACGCTGTTGGGGAACAACTTAGGATTCTGCCGAAAGTATTTCGAGATGGGCAGCGAAATGGTGGCAAATGCGATGATTTGTGCAAAAAGTCATAGTCGAAAACCTAGTGGATAGTTCCTCCAATAGGGAGTTGAAAACCTAGTAGGCAATAATTGTTATGGGAAACACAATGGACAATATATGTAAACCTAGCAAACAATAGTTAAACACAAAGGTTGTAGAATGGAGAGTGGGATAAATGAATGACTAGGAACTTTCCCACTTGCACTTGGAGGAGTGTGAGAGTCACTAATGAATGGTAACTCCAACTTGATCATTGAAAAGGCTGGTAGGATGCGTTTGAGTTCAATTGTGGTCATTCTCAACAAAAAGAAAAATAAAAAGATAAAAACACTAAAGAGGATGAAACACGGTCTCGATACAAAACTTGTGGTAGCGGCTTTGAGAGCTGGTGTTGGGAACAACTTAGGATTTCGTCAACAGTATTTCGAGATGGGGCTGCAAAATAGTGGGCAAATGCGATGATTTGTGCAAAAAGGCCTGAAAACCTAGTAGTGCAAAACTCGTGGTAGCGGCCTTGGGAAACGATTTTGGGGAGCAACGTAGGATTTTGCTGACATTATTTTGAGATGGGCTGCGAAATAGTGGGCAAAGGCGATGATTTATGCAAAAAGGCTTGAAAACCCAGTAGATAATAATTGTTATGGGAAACAAAATGGGCAATAGATGTAAACCTAGTGAACAATAGCTAAACACAAAAGTTGGAGAATGGAGAGTGGGATAAAAGAATGACTTGGGACTTACCTACTTGCACTTGGAAGAGTGTGAGAGTCACTAATGAATAGTAACTCCAACCTAGGCTTTAATATAAGACAATTAATATATAATACGCGATACAAAACTCGTGGCAGCGCCCTTGGGAAACGGTTTTGGGAAACAACGTAGGATTTTGCCGAATTAATTTTAAGATGGGCTACGAAATAGTGCGCAAATGCGATGATTTATGCAAAAAGGCATGAAAACCAAGTAGATAATAATTGTTATGGGAAACAAAATGGACAAAAGATGTAAACCTAGTGAACAATAGCGAAACACAAAGATTGCAGAATGGAGAGTGGGATAAAAGAATGACTTGGAACTTATCCAGTGCACTTGGAAGAGTATGAGAGCCACTAATGAATAGTAACTCCAATCTAGGTTTTAATATATTAATTAATAATAATTGTTATGGGAAACAAAATGGACAATAGATGTAAACCTAGTGAACAATAGCTAAACACAAAGGTTGTAGAATGGAGAGTGTGATAAAAGAATGACTTGGAACTTACCCACTTGCACTTGGAAGAGTGTGAGAGCCACTAATGAATAGTAACTCCAACCTAGGCTTTAATATAAGACAATTAATATATAATACCCGATACAAAACTCGTGGTAGCTGCCTTAGGTAACGGTTTCGGGAAATAACGTAGGATTTTGCCGACATTATTTTGAGATGAGCTGCGAAATAGTGGGCAAAGGCGATGATTTATGCAAAAGGCATGAAAACCTAGTAGATAATAATTGTTATGAGAAACAAAATGGACAATAGATGTAAACCTAGTGAACAATAGCTAAACACAAATGCTGTAGAAATGGAGAGTGGGATAAAAGAATGATTTGGAACTTACCCACTTGCACTTGGAAGAATGATTTGAAATTCTTCGTGTGTTCGGATGGATTAAATGAAAAAGCGACAATTTGATCAATTATTTCATTTTACAAAATGAGTTATTAAAAATGAGTCAATTCAAATTGTCTACCCCCATCCCAGACAATTGTAATTGCCTCAAAATGTGTCAATTTGAAATTATCTAGGCATAATTGGTTTATCTAAATCTTATGATACCAAAAGGATCAATTTGGCCAGATCTTTTCAAAACAAATAATTGGATCAAATTGATCTATTAGAATTTCTCATCCAATCAACACTCATGTCAAATTACTTCATCCAAATTTTATGTAGCCGAACAAATCAATTTAGCTAAATTATCGTAAAACCAAACAATTGGGTCAAATTCTACTTTAACTTATTTGTGGGGTGAACCAAAATCAGTTCAACTACCAATTCGAGCTGGCCATTTATACCAACTATGAATTCAAAGGGGGAAAAGAAAAGTGAGTAACGGCGGCTAATATGTTCACACCTGGCACTATAGCTACTGGCTGTTGGTAGTCGGCTTCCGACCATAGGTTCCATTCATTGCAGAAAGACCCTGTGGAAGAAGATAAAGATTGGATAGAATAGATGATGACAAAGAAACTCACTCCACTCCAGAGAATATATACAGTCTTTAACGGATAAAATAGTTTCTCTTTTTTGTAAGTGTGTGGAAGAGGATAATAAAATCTCAATTCTCATCATGTCATTGTGGCCCTTTTCTCTACATGAAGTAGGCCCATAACTTTCACTTATAGCACGATCTGTTTAAGGTCGGCTAATTTGACTCATTTTTTTGACGAATTTTGAACCTGATCATGTGTTTATGATCGTGAGCTAGAAATTATAGGAAGACTCCGAGTTGGAAATATTGGAGTTTTAGAATCTTCAACTTTAAAAATCATCCCTCGGTTATGTTAGGTGAGATATTATTCATTTTTCTTATTTAAATGAGAGAATGAGTAAGTGTTTACACCTAAAATATTTTCTCGGCGTCACGAGGTTAACGACGTCGATAGACAATACCGCGTTGCTGAGCAACGCCGCGAGTTCAGCTGCATTGCAAGGTTGAGATCTGAACGACGCCGCAATGGTTAACACGACATCGCGAGTAAAATAATGTCGTGAGTCATGGGATTCAAAGTCGGCCATGATAACAAGAGCGACATTGTTTTATTGAAAACAATGTCGCGATGGCCAAATTTTGAGAATGACCGGTTTAATTAATATTTTCAATAATTATTTTTGGACAGTGTCGTTTGGTTGAAAACGACGCCGCGGGATGTATCAACAACTCCGCGAAGAACACCATAGTGTTTAATATAAAATATTGTCGTGGAGTAAAAAGCAGGCAAAGTTGTTTGGGGAAGAAAACGACATCGCGTGGGAACCAATGACGGTGCATGTAAACAATTTCAGCGGTATTGCAATTTCAACAATGTCGTGAAGCTAAACGATGTCGTAAATTCAATGTGTGAATTTGACAGTTATGCGAGCTCAACGACATCGCGATGGGTAACAACAACGAGCTCAGCGATGCCGCGAGGTTAGCTAGACAATGTTGCGATTTCGACAATGGCGTGAAGTTTTACAGCGCCGTTGTTTGATTAGCAACACAGTTGCGGGTCTTTCAAGGGCGCGATTTTAATTATTAATGTGGTTTTGTGGCTAAAACCCATGACGATATTGCAGCCATGAAATAACAACTTCACGGTTCGAATTGCGATACCGATCCTGGGCTCAGGTACTTTACACGTTTGTCTCATGTGGATAGAAGTGGAGATTGGAGACTAAACATTTGCAGCGAAGGTGTTTTCTTTCACGTAAGATTCACGCCAACTAGAGTGAGGAGGAGATCAAGGCGGTTGAGACACATGGGAGTTCACCACGGAGCAGTTGGGGAAGCGGTTTCACGAAGCGTGAAAACTATGCAAGTGATTTCAGATAAAATCACCGGAGCAAAGAGAGAAAAAGAAAGACCACCAAATCAACACAGAAACACATCTGTCAAACTTTACCTTTCTTCTTTGTAACTCCCTTGCGGAGCTCTCCTTCCCGGAAGGATCTCCATAGTCGTAGTCGCGGAGCTCTCCACAGGAATCTCCATAGGAGTAGTCATAACGTAGATTCCTCAAAAACTCAAACACCCTCATTTGAACATTGTTTTGAGAGGTGTGAACCGAGTAACGATCGTTCTTGGTTAGAAGTCAAAGGTGCATCGATCAGATCAACATCGCCCGCGGTGGATATTTGACGGTCACGTTGATTTCACCATTCAGAGGTGCATCAATCAAATCAACATCGCACGGCGGTGGATATTTGACGATCGTCATCGTTTTCAGAAGTCAGTTGCACCGATTAAATCAACACCGCCCGGTGAATATTTGACGATTTCGTCGATTTCAACAATCGGCGGTGCATCCGATCAAACTGCACCACAATAGTTTCCACCGCGAAGCATCAAATCAACATCGACGGAAACAAATTCGACACCGACAGTGGTATTTGGTTTCGCAAGGAAACAGTAACATGAGTGGTTATGGTTTGCAAGAGAGAAAGAAGAATAGAGAAACAAAAAAATTAGCGAATTTGCTTATAAGCTTCTCATCTTCTTTACATCATTACATGTATCAAATCTAATTAAAAGGGTTTCTTCTTTTGTTGTAGGTAGGGGTGGAAATCGGTACGGTATCGGTATCCCAATACCAAATATCAAAATCCCGAATACCAAATTACATCTTAAATTCAATCTCAATCTCAATCCCTAAATAATTTTGGTATCCCAATCGGTATTGTCGAATAAAAAATTAATTACCTTTGCATAGTATGTAAATTAGATTTGATTGTTTAATATAGGACAAATAGACTAAGCAAAGAGTCTTGAGTTTGACTACAGGCTACAGCTAGGATATGGATAAAGAGAATGGAGGAGAGGTGATATCTCAATTTTTTTCATTGCTAATCTTTAATTTGATGAATTGGAGGCTGAGAGAAGATTAATACTAGTGTTTTTTTTTTGTTATGAAAATAACAATAGATTGGTGGTTGAGGGTCGTGTAGTAGTGAATGAGAGAGCGTAAAATACACATTAGCTTATATTTAGGTATTGTTCGGTATGTACCGATCCCAATCTCGTAATCCCTAATACCGAATAACAATTGAAATTGAATCTCAATCTCAATCACAATCACAATCCAAGAAATAATATGTGTATTCGGTACTATCAAATATAGATAAATTTGGTACGGTATTCGATATATTCCAAATACTGGTATCAAACTTCCAGCCTTAGCTGTAGGTAACAACTAACCTCAATTGAAGTTTACCAATGATTGGATGCAAGTGGCTAAATGGAAAACTAATTATAATGCATTTAATATTTAGCAAGACGACTACGTCTCACATTTTCATATATAGTCTTAACTAACTTCTAAAGCTGGATCGCGAGTGAAAAGGGAGCACGGTTCATCCCTATTGTTGGGTGCTTCGTTCTACGAATTGATCGATGAGACTTGTACTCTGCTTCATATTGACATAAAACTAAAATAATGAAATTAGACTCATCTACGATCATGCATTATCTATCTCCCATCTAGGGATGGCAATCAAACCCATGACCGCGGGTATCCGACCGCCCCCGACCCAGTCAACGCGGGGAATCCCCGCTTTGACCGGGTATGGGGCGGGTATGGGTAAAACCCGCAAAAAGTTTGATGGGTATGGGGCGGGTATGGTTTTAGCCTCCCCCGCCCCATACCCATCCCCATACCCGCCCCACCGAGATAATTTCTTCATATATAAAAAAATATGTGCATCAAATTATAATCTATCAATGATGATGAGGATAACTTGAGAAAATAAATAGTATAAATGCAATTGATTGACCACCTTAATCAAAATCTAATTCATTTCTCTCAATTCTCATTTCATTCTTTCACTTTCCCCCTTGTCAACAAGATTATGTTAGTTAATTGTTATTTAGTAGATATATCAGAGTTAGAACATAATAATTTGAAAAATATTATACTCTATATTATGCATTAATGGTGATTTTAGGATCATAATCTTTGAACCATATTAAAAAATGACCGTGTTTTATTGACTTCATGATATAATATGTTCGTTTAGAATTATAATTAGAACTTTTCTTGTAAGTTTTAGGTATAATAATGTTGGATGTACGGGTATGAGTATTACCCATGGGTACCCGAAACCCACGGGTATGGGGATGGGTTTGCAAAACATTCCCCCGCATGGGTATGGGGCGGGTATGGGTTTGGGTATTTGAATATGGGTATGGGGATGGTTTAAGCAAACCCGCCCCAAACCCGCTCCATTGCCATCTCTACTCCCATCCCCATTTATGAGTCCAAATTCTACAGATGCAACGGTCTTCTCATCATAGCGGGTTGAATGCAATTTAAGGATCGTAGTGGCGCATCTTGGAGCTCATCTATCTTTGCTTCCTGATCGGAGCTCTTCTAGTTTGCGGTCTGGGATTTTTTGGGCAATCATGGTGGAACTAAAAAAAAAGAGATATACCAAGGGTTATGTAGCCGGGGTTTGTTAAACCCCTAGTAATATTTTAGAAACTCATTATAATGACGGTTTATTCCAAGGGTTTAGGAACCCCTGTTATAGTGCAATTCTCTTTCAATACCAACCCCCAATCTTTCACGATAGAAAAAATTCCCTGATCTGCCCACCGCTGGTCTTCTTCTTTTGAGTCCGACTCCCAGCTTGGCATTGTCGCCGGGATCTCCCCGCCGCCACTCCACTCCGTTTTCTACTCTCTTCTCTCCGATTCGAGTTCATCATAATCCGAATCAGCCCACTTCAACTCCACTTCACTTTATGTATTGGGTCCTTCTCATTCTTCTTGTTCTCCGGCAATTGGGTCCAAGTGAAGTTCGATTCCGATTTCGAATCCACCTTCATGTGCGCTGGGTGAAGTCCCGTTGAAGTTGAAACAGGGGAAACAAGCTGGAGTGGAGAAATTCGCCATTCAAACTAGAAGCATTCCATTCATATAATAAGAGCTGATTCCCACTCTGCCTTACTTTTTTGTGTTAACCAGGTTACGATGGAGCAACTTCCTACTACCAGCAGACGGTGATCCGTGAGCTGCTCTTGGTTGGGACATAATTAACAAATAGGTAATGGGATGCAGAACTGCTCTTGGCTGGGGACAAAATTAACAAAATAAGGAAGCATTAGCATTTGCTGCAACACCAGTGTTTTGGTGTACTCTTTCTTTTTTCTTAGTGTTAATTTCTGTCATATTGCTATAAAAATAGCTATGTGCTTAAGTTTATTTAAATTGATAGTTAGATATTCACCATGAATGTGGTTGATGGGTGGAATGAGTAGTAATATGCATCAACCCATAACTTCAATCAACAGTCACAAATTTCTTTTTAATTACTTTCAGCTCTAAGTACAACACTAAGGGGGAAAGGTACCAACCTCTTCCATTAAAGATTGACTATGTTTCCTTAATCACTTACGGGTTATGTTCAACTCTTTCCCTAAGCGGTAGGAGTAGTATGTATATGCATAGTTGCCATCATTACCTGTTTATATAATATGTCAATGAAATTCCAAGTTGCTTTTCCACTAATAACAATGGTTCGGTTTCCATTTTTGCAGCTGTGAGTTGCTTTTTAAGAATGGACAAGAGTTGGATGAAAAAGCATAGAACAAGTGTTGAATATAAAGATGGAGTGCAACTTTTTCTGGATTATGCATTTCGAAATGTTTCACATGTATCAAGGGTATTGTGTCCCTGTGTCAAGTGTGCAAATGTTTATGCACAAACATATGATGATATTCGGGTACATCTCATTTGTGATGGTATTCTAAGAGTATGGAGAGAGTATCTATTCCTATTCTTCTTCTTGGAGAAACTTTCCAAACTAGTGATGTTGCCATTTCTTCTTCCTCAAGGACAAATGTTTCAACTATGGGTATGAAAGAGAGTATCTATTCCTATTCAATCAAGCCATCGTACCATAGAGAATTTGAGTCTCTATAGTGCAATTTGAGTCTCTAAACCGACTGATATCGATGAAACAATCAATGAGTTGTGGGTTATGGTTAGGCATCTCAAACACCACTGTTGAAACCAATACAAAGTGTTGTGTTTGGTGAAGGGATGAATTTGTTCAGTTATTTCTTTCACTTCAGTTTGGTGAGGGGTGGAATCTGTTCAGTAATGCTGCTTTTTGTTGTGAATTGTTCTTTCTACAACTAGCAGCTGCATGTAGACAGAAATGAGATGAGAGCTTTTATGTTTTGCTAGCCTTGGTTGCCTCTGCATTTTAATAACAATAGTTGTGCTAGCTTGTTGGTATCATTTTCAAGTGTTGCCTCTGCTTTTTTGGCGGCTTCAGTTTATTAATCTCTTATAGCAATTTTGTTAGAGGTAAATGTTGATAATGCTTTCCTTTTTTGTCAGGGTGCCAGTACTACCCATCTTTGGGTTCTCGAGCTTCTTGATGCCGTGATGCTCTTAGATGAAGGATGTTGAATCATGAGTTTATCATGTAGGTTCTTTTGAGTAATATTCTAGTAGGTTGTTATGTTTTTATAGATTGCCAATGTTGTTAGCAGGGATTATATTATGGTACATGGAATGTTTTAGGTAAATGATAAGTCATATTATGGATCATGAATCATGGTACAGATTATGGAATATTGACGGTTTTGTATAGATTATGGAATATTGACGGTTTTGTATGGTATGAATTTGATCCCTATTGTATATTAGGTTCTGAGTTTGTTTGTAGTGACTATAGTATTTGCAACCAAGTTATAACCACCAGTTTTGGTAGTCCTATTTAGTGACAGCTTTAAATTTATTTTTAGTGACAGCTTTGCATTCTCTTTAAGGACGGTCCAATTTCATCACATTTTTTTTTATATTAGCCACCAATTAAGCAGGGTTTTAAACCCTTGGAATAAATATAATTCAAATGACGCTATAACATTCACTAGCAAGGTTCTAACCGTAACTAATTTAACAACGCATGTAGCAGGGGGTTAGAACCCTTGGTAGGAACATTTCCTTGTTGGATTTTAAACTGTCATTTAGCAGGGGTTCTACCCCTTGGTACGAGTAGCTGCGGTTTTAACCCCTGCTAAAACCCCTGGATGGTACTTCTACCGTGAGTTTCTCAAAACCCTTGCTATCCATAGCAGGGGCAGCATAGGTGAGGGTTAGGGATGGAAATTTCGACCTGACCCATTTTACCCGACCTGTTTGACCTGTTTTGGGGCGGGTCTGACCCGCCCCGTAGGCGGGTCGGGCATGGGTACCTCTCGTTGACCCAGGGGTTGGTCAAAACCTTGCTACAGGCAAATAAAACCCTTGGTATAGCTCCCTTTTTTTGTAGTGTGGTGTCTGGCCATTGCCCATCAGTGTGATGTTGTAAGAATACAAAAGTTTTTTATGCTCAATTTTATTAGATAGGGTTTCTATTCATACCACAAAAATAAAAAAAGATAGGGTTGCTATGGCTTCTCCTATTATGGGCTCCCTATCTGTTAAGCCTCATGACTATTTCTTTTTTGACATTTATTTTGAGTTTATTGGGCAAGGTTGTCAATCCGGTTTAGCCCGTTGGTCCGGTCGAGCAAGTGCATTGAGGGTTAATGGTCCGACTGTTTTGGCCTTATTTAGCTCCGATATATGAAAAAGTCATTAGCTTATTCATAGATTAATAAATTATATCAAATCTCATTTAACATATGAGTAATAACATATAACGTTACACCAAAATAGCATGTCGTACTTGGATCCAACATATAACACCAATATTCAAATATGCAACTTAAAACTCCAAAGATTGGGTTAGACGAAAGGAAAAATCGAAAAATATGCGCATTTTGAAAACCAAAAGAAAAACAATAAATTTTAACATCTAACCCGATACCTTGAAGTGGTCGACCAGACGGGTGCGTGTAGGGATGGCAATGGGTCGGGTTGGGGCGGGTTTTGCCAAACCCAAACCATGGGTTTATCCACCAAAAAAACCCGTTGGGTTTGATAAACTCAAACCCAACCCAACCCGCTGGGTATCTGCGGGTTCATGTGTGCCCGTGGATTTTTGTGGTAAAAAATTTACAATAACAAATTTCATTCAAAATAAAAGTCTAACATCAATTTTCTCAAAAATATTATCCATACAAAAAACACTAATCTAGAGCATACAAGCAAACCACAAATTATCAATACAAATAGTTCAAAATTAAAGATAAACATCTATAAACAACATGATTAATTGAAAACTCTTTCCTCCTTGTTAACTAAACTTCTTCACTCTCCACTCTAGAATATCAACTTCATTGTACACAATTAGTAAGAATAAATTAGACATGTCTCAACAAAAAGAAGATTAGTTGTTTAAGAAAAGTATATTGCTTAGAATATTAAATAACCCGGAAAAATTAATTATATGGGTGTGGGTGGGTACCCATGGGGCGGGTTTACCTAAACCCAAACCCAACCCGGTGAATAGTGTAGCGGGTTTAAACCCAAACCCGACCCAAAACCCATCAACACGGGTTTTACTCGCGTTGACCGGGTTGGGTCGGGTGGGTACCCATGAGTTCGGGTTTTGTTGCCATCCCTAAGTGCATGCGACCCATTTTTCTCACCAGGTCGAGATCAAATGGAATCAACTAGCGAGTGGACTCGCGGGTTGACAACCTTGCTATTGGGTTAGTGCCTTCGCGTTTCCTATTAATTTTTGTTGTTCTTTTATAAGTATTTTGTATTCTTAACTTTGTATCACTCGGAAGTAAGGAGTTCTTAATAAAACTGCTAAACTTGCCATTTCTCACCTCAGTAAAAAAGCACCTTCAGTTTTATGCGTGAAAGAAGAAAGTACCGGCAAATCTTCTACAAATTACTATAAGGGAATGTAAATAAATCACTTATGCCACGTCAGCTCATCCTCGCTAATCCGCACACAACGGAGGGTTATGTATGTAAATTTATCATGCCCAAGTTGTTCCATCCTCCTCCTCCTCCTCTCTCTCTCTCTCTCTCTCTCTCTCTCTCTCTCTCTTTGTTCAACCGCCCCTCTCGCTTTTCCTTCTTCAACTCACCATCGCCATCAGAGACCCTCGGAGTGTCGAATTCCATCTTCCCGCCTACTCTGTTCTGCTCCCTTGGAGTTGGAGCGATTCCCTTTTCCGTCGCTTCTGCTCCCTTTTCCGGCGAATGATTCACGATGTCCTCTTCCCCTCTCTCTTCTCCTCTCTCTCCGTTCCACCTCGCCGAAAATCAAAAGTGAACTCATGATCCGCTTAAACACTTCGATAAGAGCTGATGCTTCCCCCTCACATGATTTTTCTTCTGCAATTGGACGAAGCTATGCTGCGAGCATCTGAACGTTCCAGATTCCAAATGAAGAGTTGTTAATGTCTGCCCCAAATTTCATCACAAGTGAAGCTCATCAGCAATCAAATCTATGATAGGAGTTCTATTATAATTTTGAGGGTTACGATCAGGTTTAGTCCCAACTTCCTTTAAATAATAGGCACCCAAATATTTAACATCTTAGGGAATGCAATTGTTCGAGGTAGCTGAATGGTAGTGGCGGATTAGGCCGATGGTGTGTAATATAAACAGAGTTTTGGTGGATTTAGCAGATCGTGTGATGTTATACACGATCAAGTGTAGTAGGGGAATGCTTGGATATGCCACAATTAAAACTAAGCTGCTCTGTAATCAATATTCAATACTAATTCAATTTGGGGTTTTTCAGGATGAAAGTTCTCCAAATTAGATTGGAATGTTGCTTCTTTTCATGGTTGTAAAACAACCACAGTAACACTACTCCATTAAGATTCTTCGGGTTAATTTTATATGCCAATTAATTATATCTTTAATTTGATCTAAATCCCATCATAGATCTACTTAATTCGAATAGGATTTATCATTCCCATTGTGAGTTTTCCCTTCTACCATGTTTGTTCTAAAATGTAGCCTGAATGGTTGTTGTACAGCATTGTCTCGAGAATTTGCAGCATCTTTGGAGTTATGTCGTCCATAACAAGTTTTGATATTTTGTGTTATACTCTCAAGTTAGCTTATTACGGTTCATGTGGTGGTCTCCCCGCTTTTATGTTAACCTTGCAAATATAGTTTACTATCATATTATTTTCCGGTTGATGACTGATTTTCAGTTTTCATTTATGCTAACTCATTGATCTTCATTCTATTATTGTTTGTATTCAACTTAGTTGTTTGATTTCATGGATTGTGGTTCGCATATGACTTAAAGGACTGTTTTGTTCAATCATTTTTTTCTTGAAGTTTTAGGTGAACATAGAAATGACATCACTACTTCTTTGACCTCAAAATTAATATTCTCTTTGACTAATATGCTATTGTGATTATACATTTTCCTTTATAGTCATTCAACTCCTTCATTTTATAATTGGTTTTCAAACTTCTGGAGTTCGTAATAATCAACTAGATGATGCTTCGATTCCGCACAACGACAACCACAGTGGACAAGAGGATGACCTTTCGTCGTTGCTAATGAGTAGAGTCTAGGAAATACTCATATGATACTATAATTGAAAATTTTTGTATAAAGCCACAATAAATGTGGAGTGGATCCTCTTCTGTTGTTGTAGCTCTTCAGAAATGTTTTTTTTTATAGAAAGCTCTTCATAAATGTTGCTTTCCTCTTATGATATAGAATTTGTGTTTGGAGTGGTAGGTCTTATGATAATGTTATGTAATGCTCATAAAAAATCTCTCATTTTCCCACTATCCTTCTCTATGGTATATGTTTGCTTTCGTTCTATTATCTACAAAAACATATAAGCCAATGTCAATAAAAAGTATTTGCCACGTTAGTCTTTGCTGATCAAACCGCATGTATGGGAAGGGTTAATTTGTCACTTCCTCTCTCTTGCCGTTTCTTTTTCTTGAACAGATGATAACTATAAATTCCTTCTTTTACAGCCCCACATCCCTCACATCTTCCTTTTCAATCACTTTTTTTTCCCCATAGTTTAATCACTACCTTTTTGGTAAAAGCCATCTGGACAATGAATTAGTTATTTATTTCTTTTCATTTTGTTTGTTCCTCTTATTCCATTTGCTTTTGAATTCAAAGTTGGCAACCGCAGGTCGATTCGTTTGTTGATCCGCTTTGATTTTGGTTCGGTGAGAAAAATGGGTCACATACACCAGTCGGGTCGACACGTTGTGAGGTCCCAGATTGGAGGTCAAATGGTGTTATTTTTTCTTTTGATTTGTAAAATGCTTCTATTTTTTGGTTTTCCTTTTCACCTAACCCAATTTTTGGAATTCTAAGTTGAACATTTGAATATTGATTTTATATAAGTGTGAATTTTTACTATATGTTGGATCCAAATACGACATGTTATTCTGGTGTAATGTTATATGTTATTACTCATATGTTAGGTGTGATTTGATATAATTTATAAATATATGAACAATATAATAACTTTTTTCACATATTCAAGCTAAACTAGGCTAAAACGGCCAGCCTATTAACTCTCAACTCACTTACTCGATCGAACCAATGGTTTAAACCAGGTTGACAACCTTGCTTTTGATCCATAACTGGAGTTTTGTGTATAGTAGTATTTCCTTTTATGATGGTCACAAATCCAAACTCATCTAAAATTAAAATTGGGAGTACAGGTTATTAGATATGGGTCCGGTCCGTTGAGCAGAGAGTTCGATGTTTATGTATAAATGTATCAAAATTTGAAGTAAATATATGAAATGATCACTTTAGTATTATATTTCATAAAGGGGTTATAATAATATAATAAAGTAATCCAAGTATTTGATTCCTATATATCCATCTTTTTATAAACCTTTATTTTTTCCTCACCTATGAAAAATAAATTAGAGTTACCATCTATTTCTTTACTTCTATCCTATGCAACATAAAGAAATAAACCACTACAAATGGGGAAGAAAAAAATTTAGAAGCAACCCGGCCAATAGGCCGGGCTCCATGCTAGTTTGGTTATCATTAGGAGAAGCGATTCAGCATATGGAAAGCTTGGGGTTGGCGATATACATTGGATCAAACTCAACAATTTTCATGATTAGCTTCCCATTTCCTTTTCCTTTCTGCTAATCTTCTCGCGTGTGGGGGAGAGAGACATGTGTAAAAAGACCAATAGATGAAGTCACTTAACCCAATCTCTCTCTTATTTTTTCTCGTCCCTTTATTGAATTTTTAGTTCTCATGCATAACTTGAAAATATAAATGATTTTATAATTGAATTTTAAGTCCTTTTTACAATTGAATTTATTAGTTTCTCGCGTTTTTATTTCTGTTCAAGACACCTTAAAAATAAAGTAAACTCTCGTACATACTATATGCACAATACTTACTCATAACGGGATGGGATACGGTCACATCCCTCAATGGGGCTGTGAGTTTCACAAGCAAGGACAATTAAAATAATCTTATTTATTATTCTTCTTTTTATATTAATTACATTTTGGAAAATTAAAACTCATAATAAATACATTGTTTTATTTTAAAATTTAAATCCTACCACAAATACATTTCTTTCTCACAGCCGTGATCTGAATGAGGAAACTTTTTGTTTCTCCTCAGCTCCTTCTTCACGAAGTTCGCGCCCTGAGCTCTCCAATTCGCGGCAGCGATCTTCAGCTTGACTTGGCGGCCCATGATCTCGGTCGTGATCTTCTCTTCCAGGCTACGATCTTCAGTCGCCTATCCCCTTGCTACACTTGTGACCTTGTTTTGTACCTAATTCACAATTATCATCTAACACATCCAAAAGTCACATAAAATTCAGATAGAAACAAAATAGGGATGCAATTGACGATGTTCAAGCAATTATGCACATGAATTGGCGTGAAACAAACCTCAATATGAAGGGTAAATAACACCAATTTAGGTGTTATCAAACTCCCCCACACTTAGGTGTTTGCTTGTCCCCAAGCAAACCTAAATATAACATGATAGACAAATCAATGGGGAATGATGATCTCGAGCAATGAAGGAATTATGAAATCACATGGAACATGAGGAATCTCGCTTGGTTAGAGAGTCAGACATTCACACCCAGATAACCAAAATTGGCACAAATCTTGAAAGAATAACGGGAGTAGTCTACGCATATCCACCTGGGGTAGAGCAAGCCTTTGCCCTGAACTCAAGGATGCCTCCCCAATCCAACATCCCTTCTCCACCTCCGAAACAACATCAAGACCCTGTCACTGACAAGTCGTGCACGTCTTGTCGTGAATTGAGGCATCGGTTTGACCAGTTGGAGGAAAGGTATTTGACTGGGTCTCGATCTTTCAATAGCGGATGAACGAATTCGATTGGTTTGTCCATTCTTCTATAGCTCAAGTGGACTCCTTGAGAGAAGAAACCAAACACTAGTGAGAATCCTCAATATCATGTCCATTTCACTTGGACTCCTATAAGAGATAGTTAGATAAGGACAACAAAGATCTCAAGTGCAACCGGCTCTTCCGTCCATGACTGAGTTGACAATTAAACCACAGCTTTTGACGGTCAACCCTAATGCAAATTGACCAAAAGAAGAAGGAGGAAGTGGTTAGAGACGTTTCCTTAGCTATCTCAAAACATGACCAAAAGAATAAGGAGGAGCAGATGATCGTACAATTGCATTCCTCCAAGTCGATCCCAAAATATCTTGCAAGATGAGTGATAAATGCCCCTCCATTGATGGTCTTTGCCAACAAATTCGTAATGTTCTTGGAAAGAGTTTTGAGGACGACCAACCCAAGGTTCCGATGAGGGTCGGCAAACATTGATCTCAGAAGATTATGATTCCTCTTTGTTAGGTTGCTAGGACACTTTTCCTTGGGGGCAACCGTGTACGAGATGATGTTATGGAGGATGCGCCATTATGCCTTCAAGAAGGTGCTCTTAGTGGCTTTTGGATGAAAAGATGCTTGATGATCTGAGCTTCTTAGGTGGCTACCAAAGAATTCTTCCAAATGATTACAAGTAGCTAATTCCTCGCCTTGAAGTGCACGGCCTTCTTGAGAAAAGATGAATCTAGCAGGATAGATAGCCATAGCTTCGGTGAACTCATTGAAGCTCAGTGCCCTTGGTTGATCTCCCAGTGAGAAGGCAAGTGTCCTTGGGAAATCTTGATTGATAGTGAGTACCGAGCAAGTCAAAGAAGTCAAGAACTCAAGGGTTGGCTAGGCATAAATCTTCTCATTGATCGTCAAAAGTTTGAGCCATGCCAGGTCTCAAATGAGGTCTTAAATGGTGGCGGCAGCCCCAAATTCCTCCAAAATTTCCCAAGAAATGCAATGATGTTCCCCATAGGTTCGTGGCGCGAAGTGTGCATATTCGAGCTTGTCTTTTTCCCCGAAATCCCACCCTTGATTGAGGTTGATGACTCGGGTACCTTCTTCGACTTACCCCTTCCTTGGAAAAGATAAGAAAACATCTCATTAGTATATGAAGTGAAGTAAATACATTGTGATGTCATGAGTTAAAGGAGATGTTGGAAAGAACACCAAAAAAGGAATCATCATGAAAAAGTATGCAAGTAAAACCAATAAACCTCAAAGTCTCATAGCAACCTTTTTGTTCATCTAGACATTTGAACAAACACCTTGTGGGCATGAAAAGAACACAACTTGGGTAGAGAAAATTTCATCAAAGACTAGCATACAAGATGAGCAAAGAGTCATCTACTCATCCAAGACAATCCCAAACCCCGGACTTACAACAAGAAGATGTAGGGAAGCCTCTTGACTCAAAGCACATTAATCACATTCCAATCTAGCAATCAAAGGAGAGAGTCTCAAAACTCATCTTGAGAGAGAATCTAGTTCACTAACCTTTGATAAGAGACTGTTTGCAAGAATGCTACCTTGAATTAGTTCTACTCAAGTCGACAATTAATCATTCACTCAAAAAATATTCAAAGTGATTAATTGAGGACCATGTTAGTAGAGAATACAATCAAAGAGGGGTGAAAAGTAGGGAAAATGAAAGCCAAAAATAGGACAGCCCACCAGCTGAGTTTTAAACCCCGAGGACAGGCAATTTCGTGGGCTAGCACCGCAAGATCGCAGCCTCAATCTTTCCCTTGAAGGTCGCGATCTAAAGGACTCTCATTCTACTCGCGATATTTCCCTTGAAGGTCGTGATCTAAAGGACTCTCATTCTACCCTTTGGTAGAAGACTTAAAGAAAATCTAGAGGTTTACTTTCAAAGAGATAAGGTTTAAGAAAAATTAACTGAAGTGTTGGGATACCTCTCAATAGGTGTGTCTTTGAAGTCTTTTCGCCGAATTTTGAAGTCATGAGAGATCATCAAGTGAAGGATCTCCCTCACCTTGAGTGGTGTCACCGAACCAACCCTTGTAGTGAAGACCCAGGTGCAACTCGTGTAGCTGGTCGATTCCCCTCTTTACTGACGACCCCAAAGGTAAATTCATTGTGGCATCACAGTTGATAATTGAAGGATGGTTGGTCTCGTTGAAAATCATTTTAAGGATTTGACCAGTTGTCGCTTCCTCCTCGAAAGCCACCTTTTTCACATAGGGTGGGAGTATCAATTTAGGGTCAAGATTTAATTCGGTCGGAGAAGCTTGGATAGTTGTGGACCTTAATCATGCGTAGGAAGCAAACGAGGGTGTAGTTCCTCGTCTGTCGCTAGAGAGGTGTATTGTCAGCTTATATTCTCCGTACTCCATTATCACTAGTCTTTCTGGGACCTCAATTACCACCTCTTGGTAGCCAAGAAGGTCTTGCCCATCTACTACAACAAAATCCACTGGGTAGACAAAAGGCCCAACTCTTACCAAGATGTCCTCTATGATCCCCTTCGATAGGCTACTAAATTATCAGCCAGTTTTATAGCCATATCCGTCGGTTTCAAGTTCGGCAATTCCAACTTCCGATATAGTGTGAGGCTCAGGACAGTGAGGTATGAGAAAAGGTCTACGAAGACACCTTTGATGGTAACCCCCTTAATCGAACAAAAAATACTGAACAAATATGGATCACCCCTCTCAATCGGTATATCATGATTAATTAATACCGGGAGAGAGATACTTGTTTGCAAAATAATTACAAAAGCTTGGTACAATGCGCATCAACGTTGAAAAAGAGACCAATAAACGACAACTCCTAATCGTAAGAAAGAATAAAAAGCACCTTCGAGAGTTCCTGTGCTTATTTGTTGATTGAGAATCCCTTGGAGCACACCTTGAATGTTCGGCATAAGGTAGTAGGTATGGTCATCACCCGAGAGTTCGTGCTTGCACAGTAAGATGATAGTAACGTTCATTCATCTCCGTCTAGTCTTATGTATGCAATAAAGAACCAGGTTAGAAATCTTCTCCCAATCATCGTTTTGAAACTCTCTTGGAGACCATTGAGAAAACTCTTATTGAGTTAATCATCAGAGTATCCATGGTCAGGCTTCCGTCTTATCAGTCCCCTAAATCGTTCCCACGCCTAATGGAATTCCTCGAGTTCCTTGTTGGAAAGTAACAATATCTCTCTTATGCATAACGGATGATTTACCCGTGAGATACCGAAAGATGAATGCCTCCATGACTTGGCTCCAGGGTGTAGTACTAGATTGGAACTCCTTATACCAGACTGTTGGATCCCCTTGCAGAGTAAACATGAAGAAAATACCATTTATATGATCTTGAGTAAACTCCGGCTCTTCAGTTTCGATGACCTTTAAGAAGTAGGTCATATGATTGAGAGCACTCTCGTTATGCTTTCCTTGAATTGTGATTGCTAGCGAAGTATATCTATGGTTTCCTTCGCAATACGCTCGAACTCGGTTCGATCCATGAGCAATTAATCTATTCACACACAAAAACTTCTACAACCCGTGACGTACGAAGTTAGATAACAAAACACAAAACAAACACAAAGACAACAAAACACACACACAAAAAAACAAGAACAAGCATGCAAGATGAAACAAACACGAAAACAACAAAACACAAAGAAAGACACAAACAAGAGCGCAAAACAAAGTAAAGACTAAGGGGTGGTTTGCTTCGTGGATTTGGATGATAGATTTGGTACCTAAATCCATTTCATCGTGGATTTAAGAAAAATCCATTGTTTGCTTGCATTTCTTTTAGGAACCAAATCCATGGGTCCCACGAATTTTAAGGCTCCAAATCCGTGAACCACACGGACTTGTAAATCCCACATATGTATGTGGAATTTGTAACATGTCATAAATCCGTGATATGATTTTACACATATACCCTCATGAACTTTTAAAATTCCAAGGTTTCACTCACATTTACCTATTGTACATAATAAATAATCAATTAATTAACAATAAAAAATAATATAAATATTCAATTTGTGTGCGAACATGAGTTATATTTTTTATACCCTTTTCTTGTGCTTTGGTTTTCTTTGACCTTTTCATGCAACGTGTAATTCTTTGTTCCCTGGTTCTAATATATGTTGTTATATGTTAGTTTTGAAAAAAGATAACAAAGAATTGATAACCGATATATGTTACGTTAAAAGTTAAACAAAATTTCCCGTTTATTATTATTGTCCTTGTGGACACATTATGCTTATTAGTACGTATTCTTTTTGTTTTGTGCACATATCATAAACATGACAAACAAATAGAATAGGATAGTACGGTAATTTTGTACTTTAAGTTCTTAATTTCAAACCCTTAAATCCATGATAATACATCTCAACAAACAAAGGATTGCTACAAATCTATAATACCTCAAATCCTTGATAAATCCTTGAGGTTTTAAATTACAAAACCCTCATTTTTAAATCCATGAAACAAACGACCCCTAAACTAATAACTTAATGGTTTCTTACAAGTTACCAAGGTTCCCCGGCAATGGCGCCAAAAAGCAAGATCACTTACGTCCGTGCAAGTTATTGTCAATGGTTAGCACGTGTCAACACCTACCTCATCCTTAGCCAATTTTAACCTAAGATGACATTATTGTATAGTGGCAATCAATGTCGTATTTTACTCGGGTCCTGGTACCCTAGCCGTCTTACCTCGTTGTTATTTAGTTTATCACTTTCGGAGGTTTGCATGGAGGATTTGAGAGAATTAACTAGTCTAGAGATTGATAAAGTTAAAAGCATGTACTTCGGAGAACTGTCCCTCACCCTAGTCTAGGGTTACTATGTAATGTTTAGATACTTAGGGTTATCGAATGTGGCAAGTGAGTTCGTTTCCGTGGGCTTTCGTGTTTATCCACACACCTCTGAGTACGCCTCCCCTAGACTCATATAAAGTCATCTCGATCTATGCTATCGTATCTGGGGAATTAAGATCGTAGCTCCTTTCAATGGATACTATCCACCGTCCACACCGAGGTTTTATCCCGGGTTTTATCTAGGAAGGCTACCTATGGCACGGGTTCCGTGGCCACGACCACCAATGTCCCTATTCATACATCTATCTCGATTTGCTTAATGACGCATACCCGTCTAACCCTAGAACTCCATACCCAGCGGAGAAGCATAAAGTAGGCTAATAGAGAAGATTAAGCCGACTTACCCGAATACAATCAAAGATAGAATAGCAATAGAATCAACTAGATAAACACAATCATTCAAACCCTAAAATATCCATACCTACATAGTAAATCCTAAAACTAGGTGTTGAGTTATGATGATGTTGGTGTCGGTCTTAAACCCAATGTATAAATATTTGTCTAGTGGATTATTAGATGGTGGACTATTAGACAGCTGGGTTTGGGGGCCGAAAATCCTTCTCTACTGGGGTTCGGCTAGGTTTGTGATGTAGAGTCCTATATATTGGCTTGTATGTGTGTGTGTGTTGGTTTATTGAATAAGAGAAACAACTGCTTCCACCGTGGACTAGTCTCGTTCTCCCCGAACGAGGAAACCACGTAAACTCGGTGTCGATTACTTTTTGTTCCGATCTTTTGGTGTGTTTTAACACTAGGGTTTGAGGTTTAGAACCCCTAGTACCTTAGAGGACTACTCCATAAAGAAGGAAAGAAGATACAAAAAAGAGGTGGAAGAAGACTTGATGTTGAGGAAGGTGCCTCCTCTCTTCTAGCTCATTCTCCTTCTTCTCCTCTTCTCCTTCCTTCAACTTCTCTTTTCCCTCTCTCTAAACCCAGAAATTATTCTCTCAAAATCCGCTCTCCTAAAAGGGGGAAATGGGTCTTCTATTTATAGGCGGTCAGAGGACGGAGAAGTTTGCAGTTGGCAGGGCAGAGATCGCGGGCGGGATCTTCAATGATGAGGTTGCGATCTTGAAACGCAGTCGTACTGGCCTTCGAGATTGATGAGATCGCGGGCTGACACTGTGGCCGTGATCCGACTGGGGAAACTTTATGTTTCTCCTCGGCTCCTTCTTCGTGAAGTTCGCGCCCTGAGCCCTCCAATTCGCGACCGCGATCTTGGGCTTCCATGCCACGATCTTCAGCTTGACTTCACGGTCCATGATCTCGGTCGTGATATTCTCTTCTAGGCCACGATCTTCGGTCTTCTGCCCCTTGCTACACTTGTGATCTGGACCATATTTATATAAAATCATAATCCAAAATGGTCTAATTAGCAAGGGTTTTGCTAAGTACCAGTGAGAAAGTGCATCAAAACAACTACCTAATGCATTAAATGGATACGATACTAACGATTGACTTAGATGGTAAAACTTACAACAACCATCCCCCATATTAAGATCTTAAACAATTATGTAAAAATCGATAAGTTAAAATCAGTAAGAAATTGTTGTTAAAAGCAACAAAGCCACGTAATCAGAAATTCTATTTCGTGATATAAATAAGGAAATAGTTTATGTAAACCGTTAATATTCTTTCAACTTCGATCTTTTACATCACAGTTGTAAATTTAAATATAAATCGAAGAGGAATTTTTTTCAGATAAAATATTACTTATATAGATTCAAGAAAAGATAACCGAAAAAAAATAAACTCGGAAAGTAAAAGTCATCCTGATCTTCAAGCAAAGTAGACTCTCTCCATCATCATCATCATTAGCACTAAATTATATGACTATAAGTTGTTTTGCAATTAATAGAAAATCTGACTAATTAATCGATTAATTTGGGAATAATTCATGGTCCCCCTTTTCTTAGGATGATTCTAAGGTTACCCTTTTTCCTCTTTTGAGAAAGGGGGAAAGAAAGAAAGAAAGAAAGAAAGAAAGTGTTTTATATAGTGTGGGTTATGCATTGCATCATGAGACTAGCTAATGTGTTGCCTTAGTTGAATCCACGCATCTTCTTCGTCACTAATCATCTTTGAGAGGAGCCTTTTTTTATCAAGGGTGGCTATGATGAGCACGCAATTTGCCCTTTCCAAATTTCCTGCTTTTTTCCTTCTTTTTCTCAGCTAGCTAGCTGCTACCCAAACGATTCTGAATCATGACTTCACAATTCTGAATCATGACTTCACAATTCTACTTCTTCGTAATGGCTTATATTATTATCATGATGTGGATGAGAAGAATAAGGTTCAAAACAATAACATCACAAATCAAAACAAGACATGATAAGGCGGTTTCACATTTTAGGGCTGATATATGTCGGTTCGAACACATTTTTATGTGACCGGTAACGAAATATTGTTTCAGATTCAAGGATTAGGGTTAAGAATGGCTCAGATCCAGTCCTTAAACCTTATTGTTTAAAGAGATTCTTAAATCATTTCTATTGGCTAGTAATGGATTTGGTAGTTAATAGATAGTTGAGATTAAATGGGGTATTATTCATATAATTAATATTAATAATTAATCATTCTCTCTCTCCTCCCGTGACCTTCTCCATAACCTTCTCTCCACTACAATCAAAAAGAAATCCAAAATTAATTTTATAAATATTTGTACTTAATATTTAATAAAATTAGAATTCAATATTTTTCCTTTTTTAAATGGAAATTGAAAATTGAAAATATCTATTTTCTTTTGTTTCGTGGTAACTTGCAATGTAGTATTAAAGTTTTACAATGATATTATCAATTTTTATTAAATGAATCATTATTAGTATACCTCATCATTATTAAAGATTTCAAAAACTTATCAGTGTTTTAAAATTATATTATTAACAATTTTAGATAAATTGTTAACTATTTTTATCTTTTTATCTACACGTATGAATGAATGATTAAATTTATGCAACATTCATATTAATTATTTGAATAACACTATCATTGATCTACACGATCTTTACTAACAGTTTACGTTTTCACTTCATGTTCATAACTAGCCAATTATGGCCTCTTACAATGACTTCCAATTACATTATCAACGTGTATGAAATGAACTGTTATTTATATATCCATCATTATTAACGATTTTTATATACTTAGCAATGTTTTAATTTATAAGAGTTTACAACGAAATGTTGATACTGACACTCTCAATTATTAACAACTAAGATCTGTTGGAGTTGATAATACAAGCAAAATCATTGATAATGATTGTATCTAAATAGGTAATACCCATAGTACATGTTATTAACAACTCTTTTCTTGAAACGTTGATAACGATATGAAATTATTAATGGCAAGGCTATGTTACGTTTAAAAATTAAAATGCAAACAAAATCATTGTTGATGATCAGATCTAATGGTCGTGAGTCATACTACACATTATTAATAATTATTTCTCAAACATTGATACGCTTATATCCACCAGTTAATAATGACACGAAGTATGATACTAATTATCAGAAAAACATTAATATCCCGAAAGTCATTAACAATACCTATATAAAAGAATGTTAACATCGTTGTTGTAAACCGTTCATTATCAATGTAACTGTTTTAACAATCAACTATAAAAGATTAATATTCACAGTCACGTTTTCTATGTAACTGTATTAACAATCAACTATGAAAGATTAATAATCACAATACTATGTAAGGTACCGTTGCTTCAACGTATTATCAACATTTTTGGATAATTTTTTATCGATTAATCATATTGTTATCAACAATGATACATGGTATTATAAATGATAGAAAACATAATTATTATCACTTTCAATATAATATTCGGCCTTTTATTATATCATTATTGACGATTTCTCATCGTTTTTCAATGAAAACTTTGAGATGTAAACGTGGTAAGTTAAATCGAAAACAATTGGTCCCATAACCATTAATAATTCAATTGTCGGTCACTGTAAAATGCAAAAGATATGGTTAAAGATATGCATTCACGTGAACAATGAAACATAGTACTGTATTCGTTAAAAACTAAAACAAAAAATGCTAATCATTGATTTTAGGCAAAATACACTTGTGTAGCCAAAACTTTCACGTTTATGCCACTTATAGCCACTTTTGGCGAAATAGCACTTATAGCCACTTCCGTCCAATTTTGTAACGATGTTAGCGTTAAGTTTGACTAGACACACGGAGACGCTGACGTGGCAAGCTCTTATCTCCAATTTTGTCTGTAAATATCCCCGTGGATTTGCGGAAATGTTCTCATTTTCTTATAATTAACTGAAAAAAATGAAAAAATACAAATAATAAAAAAGAAGACACTCTCTTCTTCGCGAACAGGCAAATAGATTCGGCCTTCCTTCCTCCGCCGATCTCTCTAGATATGTCTCCACCTTCTTCTGCGTACCCTTCTCCTCCTCGGGCGCGCAAAAGCGAAGACAACTACGTTCTTCTCCGCGAACAGTCAACCATTCCGGCCCTCCTTCCTCCGCCGATCTCTCCGGATCCGTCTCCCGCTTCTCCTCCGTACCACAAATTTGAAACATCGGTGCCGCTCTTACTTAGCTATCTTTGACTTTCTATCACCACCAATCCGCCACACAAGTCATCCCTGCCCTGTTGCTGCCAGATCCTGAATCAGTAACATGATTAGTAAGACTTGTTCTCAATGGTTGGGTTTCTATTTGGGGCGGGAGTGGGAGCACAAATATCAATAGACGATTGAGATACCAAGTTGGAATAGATTGTTGCAAGTAAATAATAACTATGCTGTGAGTTTGCTCTGGGAAGTTTACGGAAAGATACCCTATGCCAGATCCCGAGATCTCTTCAACTACTTCCCTGGCCAGATTTTGCGATGAAGAAAAGACAAAGGTTGAGCTGCTGGAGTGCTCGGCATATTGGGGATGAAGGTAAAACTCTGTCTATTTTCTGCTATCACATATCGTCAATTGGAGTTCTGGGTTTCCTCTTCAAATTATATGATTAGGGAAGTAGGTGAAGAATCAACATTGGAGTTATGGGCTCTTCTTCGTCCATTTGGGTTGTAGGTTTTTTAGTTTGGATTCTTCTTCATCTCTCTTATTCTGGCTTTGGGGGTTTTCTTCTTTGCTTATTTGGGTTTGAAGGTTTACGGATTTGGTAGGTGAATGGATAAATCCCCAAATTCAGGGAAAGTAATTAATAACCGTCGTCGATGGTGGGAGGTTGGAGTGGAGGAACGGAGAGGACGAGACGGGATACTCGGCGGACTCGGGTGGGTTGAACTGCTGTCGGAACTGGGAAAGACGACGGAGTTGCGGAAGATCAAAGATGGGTCGTCCGAAGCAGATGGGGAATATGATGGAATTTTTTTAATTTATTATGTGTAAATATTAAATAATTAAAATATCTGACGTGTCACTATTTGTTTATTTAGAGGTGATGTGTCGGCTGAGTTGGCTTCTAGTCAGTCAACCGTCAAATAAGTTGACGGTGTCAATAACATCGTTAAAGTTGGTAACGGAAATGGCTATATTTGGCACAAAAGTTTCAAAATACTGGCTATAAGTGGTATTTCTCCAAATTTGGTTATTATTGGCATAAACGTGAAAGTTTTGTCATACAAGTGTATTTTGCTTTGATATTAACACCAAACACAAAACCATCATTCCGAAACAATACATGGATGTGAACAATAGAACTGAATTACTTAGCATGGGCCATGCTGCCTTACGAGCAGTGTTGTCACGTGGGTGGAATTCCAGCCGGTTCAACCCGTGCCGGTCACCAACCGGTTGGAAAGGGGTCGATATTTAGTCATGGTCAATATCAGTTAAATTCGTTCGATAAGATAATTCCAACCGGTTGAACCAAAAATCGAAATTCATTATTTTTACACATGATATCTAAAAATAAACACCATTCATTGGATTTGATTCAAGTATCTCATATTCATTAGTTTCATTTTATACAGCAATAGGCTACAAGAAACTTTGTTGTACATATAAACCGATGCGGCTTGGAGTGGCGATCCCTGCTCGGAGGGAAGAAAATGCTCGACCGGTGAATGGAATAATGGATCGGGGATTGGAGGCAATATGGACCCCGGTCAGTGGGCTTAAATCCTCAACCAAGGATTGTGACGGGGTTTCAGGATGGTCGAGTTCGGCCTTCCTTTTCGGTGTAGGATTTTGTTTCTTTTCGGGTTTCTTGTTATTTTATTTGCCCTGGACTATATAAAGGGATTGAGACACGAATTTTGAGTTATTTTTTGTAGAATATTGAATTTTCTGGGTTCTTTCCGCTTTAGGCTTGAGACTTTTCTCTGTATTAATCAAGTTTTCCTCTTGATTGTAGTTGAGATTCTACATGTCATATTGTTAGAGCCTTCTCCCGTTTTTGTGATGAGATTTTACTTTCAATTCCATCCTATCACAAAACATATAACCCTAAAAAATCTCGTTCTTGAAGTTGTGTTACTTTAATAACTACAGGTACCGGATTCGTGCTCGTATTAAGTGGTATCAGAGCCCCGGCTCAACACAGTGGTGAGATCGAAGATGAGCCAGTTTCGTCACGTAAAAGGTCCAAAGATCCCATCGCACACCTTAGATCAAAAGAGGATTCTTTGTTGGAGGAATAAATATCATCCGAAGAACCAACCATTGCGAACAACAGGTAAACATGACCGAGATCCTTCAGACACTCACTGTTCATCTAAATGTGGTGTTCCAGACCTTATTCGACCATATCAACAGGAGTTTGGATGCTCTTTCGCTGCCAGCAGCAAGACTCCGTCTGATTCCGGAGGAGATCGATAGCAGGGTGTTCCAGCTGGAATCGACCAAACGCTGGATGAAATACTTTGCAACCTGGAGCCGAGATTGATCGTAACAGAGCCCAATAGAGTGCGTGAAGAACACAAAATTCGTGATTGTGGAGGAAGACCACTAGAGGCAGGACGCGAAGGTACTATTGCTAAATTACGAGGGATCAAGCTTTTAGTTCCTTTGTTTCAAGGATCTCTCAATGCTTCTACATACCTGGATCATGAGAGGAAGATCATCTTGTTCTTCCAATGTGGCAACTACAGCGAGCAACAAAAGGTATCACTAGCCACATATGAATTTACTGATTATGCAATCGTATGGTGGGAGAAGGTATATCTCAAGAGAAGAAAGAATATCCAGCCGAATATGACAACTTGGGCTGAATTAAGAGGGCTCATGAGAGCGATAAAAAGGGGGGGTCCATGCCAAGGTACTATCAAAGAGAATTATTTGATTCCTTGTAGGGAATACGGCAAGGAGCACGATCTGTTGAGGAGTATTTCAATGAACTTGAACTGCTCTTGATGAGGGAAGATGTGAGGGAGGACAAGGAAGCAACAATTGCTCACTTATTACATGCCGCAACATAGAGATTAGGCACAAAGTTGAGTTTCGTCCTATCGTGGAGCTGGAGGAAGTGGTTCACCTAGACATTAAGGTGAAGAAGCATTTGAGGGTCAACTCGAGAAGAAGGTACCCACCTTCACCCAAATCTTTTGCAGAGTGCATTCCTGAGACTACTATGAATCGTCCTATGCAAGAAGGTGACAAGCCAACTGCTAGGAACACGAACCATTCATCCAGGCCAAAAATGAAGGATCAACTTGAAGCATCCAATGGTTCATGTGCTTGGGACGAGGTCAGAAGGCAAACCAGTGCCCCAACAAGAAGGCTCTGATCTTGCGAGATGACGACTAATTTTCTGAGGAGTATGAGGAGAAGTCCATGGGAAAGAATTCGCTTATGATTCTGAAGATGTTGATGAGCACATCACTGTTGAAGCTCCTCCGACAGGTAAACTTCTTAGAGTAAACCGCAGAGCTCTATCTATTGAAACTTATACAAAGACAGAGTAGAGGGATAATCTTTTACACTCCCGTTGCTTGGTGGACGGGAAAGTGATATATGTGGTCATTAATGGTGGGAGTTGCGCCAATGCAGTTAGTTTTTATGCAGTCAAGAAGTTGGGATTGAGCACCATCAAGAATCCTCAGCCCTACACTCTACATTGGCTGAACGACTATGAAGCTATCAAAGTCAATAAGAAAGCCATGGTTTGTTTTCAGATCGGTGATTATGCAAATGAATTTGGTGTGATGTTGCTCCAATGCATGCTTCTCATATCTTATTGGGTCATCCATGATAATAAGACCGGGAGGTTATTCATGATGGTACACATAATAGCTACTAGTTCAAGAAAGGAGATCAGAAGTTTCTATTGAATCCATTGTCATCACCTGAATCCGAGAAGATCAACAACAGTTGGCAATGAACTGGGTCAAGGAGAAGGTGAGTGCAAGTGGCTCGAAGTCAGAAGACGGAAGTGGAACTCATCTTTTGGCTCGAGGCCACATGTTGACTACGCTAAGGAGAATTCTATTTGAAAATTTTGTTGATGTTGTCTCTTGCAAGAAAATACAAGTTGTGAGGGCAAAACTTCTCCAACAGGGAGGGACTGATGCGGCTTGGAGTGGAGACCCCCGGCCGGATAGAAGAAAATCCCCGACCGGGAAATGGAATAATATATCGGGGATTTGAGGAAGGTGGGGCACTGGTTAGTGGGATTAAATCCCCGACTGGGGATTGTGGCCGAGTTTGGTCTTCCTTTCGGTGTAGGATTTTTTTTTCGGGTTTTGATTATTTTATTTTCCCTAAACTAGATTCAAATAAAAACAAGATTCAAATAGGCTTCAGCTTCAGTAAAGTTCCATACCCACATAAAACAATCAAGCAGCGGGAGAGTGAATAAGAAGTAAGGTTCTATTTCCTAAGCATAACCCCAAATAGTTAATCTAATCCTCTAGCCAAAAGCTCGTCCACCATTTCAGTAAAACAGAAGCTTACCAACACAAAGATATATCAAAATAGAAGACATGCTTGATACGCACCTGCCAATCACGCTGCAACAGGCGCCTCAACTCCGAATACCACCATAAAATGTGGGTGAGAGGTAGCAGCCGACTCAAGCAGATGAATTGTCATCTTGGAGTCCGTCTGGAGGATTGCCTTCTGAATATTGTCGCCTCCTAGATTTATAGTGAGAGCCTGCTTGAAGTGTCCTCTGTCATGTCGAATACTGTCGCCCGAGGACAATGGAACCATCAGTGTTTATACTCGCCCAGCCCTCCGGTGGAGCTCTCCAGGATATCATCCGGCGGAAGAGGACTCCTTAAAATTATTTAGATTTAAGTTTTTTTATATTACAAATATTTAGGTTAATTTTTAATTAAGATAATTTTTAAATTAATTATAATTTCCTAAATACCCTTAATAACTTTTTTTAACAAAAGATAATCATATTGATTGAAAAGATCACAAGTTACATCCTAGACCCAATCCGGGCACGAAAATCATACAACCGACACGAGACCGAAGACAAATACAGGGCCTTTCTAACTACAGAATGAGCTACCCTATTGCTATTCCCTTAATAACTACTTTGCCACTAACTCCCTAATAATTAACTAAAACTCTAGTAGTCAATAAGAAGGCTTTAAGATTCTCCTTAAACAATGAGGATTGAGGACAGGACATAACTGGGGCAGCGTGTATAAGTGTTCGATGGATGTAGGCAGCGGCGGATCTAGGGGGCCGCCCCCGGACCATGGCCCAGCCCTCTCTGGATCCAAAACTAGTATAGTACTTGTAAATTTCCGACTTTGGGTATATATTTCAATGTTTATAGGGTTACAGCTCAGTCCTCTTCATCGCTTTTTAAATGTGGTCCAGTGCTCTAACCTATTCTGGATCCGCCGCTGGACTAGACATTTTTTAAATGTGGTACACTGATTTATGCGGAACATCGATCTTAAAATTTTACCTAGCCCATTTTTTCACTCCATTATCAATTCGTTAAGGAACGCACCGTTAGTACTCTCATTTTTTTTTTTTTTATGAAATCATAGATTCCTACTTTCGTTTTCATTTCAAAAGCTGTCAGAAGAATGAGATGGGAGAAAAACTTTCAGTAGGATTGAAGAATAATTGGTCATTCACGTATACCACAACAATTGGTGTAGTAGAATCAAGTTTCTTGTCACGTTAGGTGACAAGAACACCTAATTCACGCATTTTTTCATTTATTCACGCCATATTTTCGTTATTCACGCCATATTGACATTGTTCACGTAAGAGTGTTGCTAATTCACGCAACCGATATTGTTTAGTCACGCAACCTGGTGTCAATTCACGCATATTGTTATTTATTCACGCCATTTTAAAATTAAATTTTAGACGTTAAAATATATCAAAATGGATGTCATTGTGTAGATTATGATCAATGCAACATATTTTTACAGACTAATTGAGAATCCAAATTTAATTCCATAAAATATAGCCAATACAAATTATTAGGGGGAAAAAGTCTGAATTTTCATTTACGTGAATAACTTAGACTCTTACGTGAATAAACATAGTATTACGTGAATACACACAAAATGGCGTGAATGAGTACAAAAATACGTGAATAAATTGACATTAGGTGTTTTGTCACCTAACGTGACAAGAGATGTTTTCCGGTGTAGTAATCTTAGTGACGAATTAAGAAATCTAAGCAAAGAGGTTAAAAAAGAATGAAGTTCTAGAAATTTAAACCCTAGTAAACGACCGGGAAAAAGCTCGTGGCTCCCCGGTCACAATGCAACCCTACCAGTACTGTTAGAAGCATGAGAAATTGAAATTTGGATTAGGTATAATGGGAATTCCTACACCTCATATATAAACAAAACAATCTCCTGTCCTCAAACCCCATAAGACCACATATATATGTTGAAGAAGTAGATATATGGGACAAGGACATCTAAATGGTGACAGACATCAAACATATGTTTTCTTCACTCTAAAAGACCGCACCTAGGCCATTCAAGCTTCGGCTTCGAAGCCAAAAGAAGAACGTATTAATTACTCTCTGAATTTGTTTGTTTTTCCAACCCTTATTGTTTGACTTTTCCATATCCTTGTCTAGATTCATTCTTTTGGTTGGGGGGGAAAGCCTAACCCCAGTCAAACTAAAGTGCATGTAAACGTCAAAGTGAACATATGATCGTGAAAGTCCAAATTGCTACACGATGTATGCTACTCGATATCTCGTGGTTTCGCCAAAAAAGGGAAACAGCAAATACAAACATGTCCTTGTCCTTAATGCCTAACCAAATCACACATGCGTAAGGAAGAGAAGCAACGAGGAACGGAAGCTCTGGATATTTCGTCAAGTAGAGCTCAGCACGACGTTGCTGAAGCCAAGTGTGCAGTTGCCGGTGGAAAATTGAGATTCACGCAATCCAAAGTAGATTATAGAGCATGAACCAAAAACTTATAGTAGCAGCGGTTAATTAAGTTCAGGCAATAAGGCATTATTTAATTTTCACGATAATATCCTCTTTTTCCCCTTAGATCACACTCTTTCTGAGAGCAAAAAAAATTTAGATACAGACTTGAAACAAGTTAACGACTTCTAATTCAAGAAGTGAAATCAAATTCCATAAATATTTTGGGTCAAAGGTCTGACATGCCTACGAATAACATGGAAGATAATTATTTATAAGCAAAGGAAATATCTAGTAATGCAGTTACACATTTATTGGCAAAAGCATCTAACCATTCATTCTAATGGGTCGTTTGGACGTGGGATTGAGTCTAAATTTCATATGTATATCATTTAACTCGAAAAATCATGTCCGACTTGATAAAAAATAATACGAGAATTCGAATGTGAGGTTCGGATTTGAAATCTACCTTAAAATATCCTCATATTTGATGAAAATTGAAGAATCCCACGAATGCAAGATACAATTATACTTACACAACCCAACAAAAGCACTACTAGTATTTAACTAATCTCACACATAATAACACATTCAACCTGTAATTTGTTGTTCCCCAGGCAAGCAAGTCCAAATGTACTTTGTATCTTTTGCACGAACAGTTTGAGATTGAGACTGAATTCCCTGCCCACCATTAGGAGTGGGCATTGGGTGGGTCGGGTGGATTTTGACTATAAAATGAACTCACCCGACCACCCGTACTTAAAAGGATTGACAATTATTAATCCAACACCCACCCATATTTAGTTTCGGGTTGGTCGGGTGAATGGCGGAAGATGCGGACGGGTTTGCAGATTCACTCACATCACAATGTACATAACATAAATGAGTCAACTTGACATGATCCATTTATATTTCAGAACCCCCTGTGCAATGTCAATGTGTAAAATAAACATCCATTTCCATATCCATTCACCCTCCAAATTTGAGATTCACTTCAAGTGGCAAAATAAATGGTGGAGAGTTATCGGGCGGAAACAATAAGATCGAATAGGAAGACAAATTATCGAATTTGCCATGAAATTGGATAGAAATTCTATTATGGAAGAGTTTTCTACAGATGGAGATGATTATCGGGGGAAAAAATCCCAAAGTACACTAGTTTTTAAAAAAAATTCCCAAAATACATTAGTTATAAAAAAAATTCCAAAACTACACATGTTTGAGCATCACCGTTTTTGTCTAAAACGGTGAAGGCCATCACCGCGTTTGACAAACACGGTGAAGTACTCACCGTTTTAATTTAACACGGTGATGCCTTCACCGTTTTAAACTAAAACGGTGCAGGATTCACCGTTTTTGTCGGCCGCGGTGAAGCTGCTGACGTGGACAGCACGGGGTATTCACCGCGTTAGACAAACACGGTGAATAACCCGTGTTTGTTTGCGTCAGCAATCCGCGCCAATGTGCTTATGTTTTGGTTATGTTTTTGTCAACTGCTGGTGGTGTGCTATTTATAGGAAAATCTGCCTACTATTCACCGTTTTTGTCAAAAACGGTGAACACTATCACCGCGTTTGTCTCAGACGGTGAATAGGTGGTAGCTGCGACCTAATTTTGACCTACCAGGGGTGGGAAACGTGGGAAATAATCACCGCGTTAGTTAACAACGGTGAAGGCTTCACCGTTTTTGACCAAAACGGTGATGTGTTCACCGTTGTTAATTAACGCGGTGAAAACTTCACCGTTTTGGTTTGAAACGGTGAATACTTCACCATTTTTGTTTAAAACGATGAAGTATTCACCGTGTTTGTCAAACGCGGTGATGATCTTCACCGCGTTTGTCTAAAACGGTGATGCTCAAACATGTGTACTTTGGGAAATTTTTTTATAACTCATGTATTTTGGAAATTTTTTTTAAGAACGTGTGTACTTTGGGATTTTTCCCGATTATCGGGTGCACGAAACTAAGAAAAATAATTCAACGAAGGAAATATTTGGGCACAAGAACCAGAGGGGAAAATAAAGGGAATAAGAGGGAAGATGAGATTTGGAAGATTGGCTTTGAGATTCAATCTCCTAGAGTAGGGAAGCGGATCAAGTCAATAACTATGCATAACTCAATTAGAATCCGCCACATCAGCGCCCTTCTCTCTCCTGAAAAAATTTTAATTAATTTCTCCCCTTAATCTATAACGGACGATTTCTCTCACGTTTTAAGTTGAAATTTAATTTTTTGCACAGTTATATCAGATTAATTGTGCTCTTCAAAATGATATCAACTTTGATATATTTTTGGAACAAAAAAAAATTTGAGTAATTTTTACCAGTCTATACCATATGGTATTGACTGGTATTATGGTATGAAAAGCGTATCATGGTGGTATGAACAAACCATGACTGTAGGATGATTGAATAAATGATAGTAGAAGTATATTAACTGTCATTTACTACTTTTAACATTGTGTACCACAAGATACCACCACGTACCAAGGTGGTATTGTGTGGTATTTTTTGTCATTTATTTTGTTCACCCAGAAATTTGTAGATCCAATAGATCATGATGAACTCGTTTCTTCTATGCAAAAATTTTCAAAAACGAATTAAAAACGAAGAAAATACCATATGGTATGTAGTTGGTACTGAGAGGCATGGAAATTTTTTTCTAAAAAAATATTGAAAATGGATTTCATTTTGTACATCACAACGAACTCGTTCCATTTGTGCAAAAAAATTGAAATCCGAGTTAAAACGAAGAAGATATGAGCCGATTAAGAAAACAAAGAAAAAATAAATACATTTAATTCTTTTTTTTTTTTGTGACAAGAGATAATCATATATTGATCGGAAACAAAGGTAGTTACATCCTGGAATTCAGCCAGGCCTGAAATTTAAAGAAGCGGCATGTAGTCGAGAACAAAGAAATGATTTAATTCTCCACCCTTAGATCTGGATTTTCTGAATGAAGAGTCCAGATTTAGTTACTGATGGGTGCATAACCCATGGTTTCCGTCAGCATCTCTACTCTCTACTCTCCAGCGCCAACGACTTTGTTCTTTTTGCTATTGGGTTGAGCTGGCCACCCACGCACCCGCCCACAACTCATCCGCCACCCAGCAGATGCCTCCCACGACAACCTGTCACCCACTCACATAACAAAATTCGGGTCAAAAGCGGGCGGATCGACCTAAACCCACGGGTGACCCGCCCTCTAGGGGTGGCTATTTGGTTCGGGCTTTTTGGTTTTACCCGAAACTATACCTTATTTCATGGACCAGGACCGGATAGCAAACAATCCAATCTCAACTTCGGGCTTAGATTTGATGTAAAAAATCGTTCGGATCCAGACCAAAAAACGGATAAGGACCGGATAAGAGAGCCCAACGCCCAAAATTTAACTAACTCCTCACCCTTTCAGCCCTCAAGCCACTCAAATTCCCACAAGCTCAAACTAAAATCAAAATCGAATTGGGATCATACAGGTTCAAGATCGGATTGTATCCAATCCAATCTTTGGTCCTTATATTCCCTAAAAAACCGAACCGGGACCGGATCAATTTGGGCCAATTTAACCGGACCTGACTGTATTGCTACTCTTACCCGGGGATAGGGTTCATCAATAATCAAATCTGGACCCTTCATTTAGAATATCCATATCTAAGGATGGAGAATTAAAGGGCAACTTTATTTTTCCTTGCTTTCTTAATCGGCTCATATCTTCTTCGTTTTAACTCGATTTTAATTTTTTTTTGCACAGATGGAATGAGTTCATCGTGCTCTACGAAATGAGATCTGTTTTCAATATTTTTTCAGAAAATAAATTATTGCCTCTCGGTACCAACTTCATATTGTATGGTATCTTCTTTCTTTTAATTCGTTTTTGAAAATGTTTGCACAGAAGGGACGAGTTCATCATGATCTATTGGATCTACAAATTTCTGGGTGTACAAATTACAGGACCAAAAAATACCACACAATACCACCCTGGTACGGGGTGGTATCTTGTGGTACACAATGTTAAAAGTCGTAAATGACAATGAATATACTTCTACTCTCATGTATTCAACCATCTTACAGTTTTGGTTTGTTCATACCACCATGGTATGCTTTTCAAACCATAGGTATGCTCTTATTTCAATACTAGTCAATACCATATGGTATAGATTGGTAAAAAATGGCTCAATTTTTTGGAAAAAAATCCAAAAGTACCACTGTTTAAAAAAAGAATTTCAAATATACCACCCAACCCCAAAAAATTCCAAAAATACCACCATTTTCAAAAACCGCCACCCCACCCTGCGGTTTACACGAAAATCGCTGGGCAGGGGTGCGGTTTTCTATGCAAACCGCTGAGCTAAGGGGCGGTTATAAACACCACCCCACCTAGCGGTTTTTATAGGTTTTTATAACAGCCCCTTAGCCCAGCGGTTTGCATAGAAAACCGCGCCCCCGCCCAGCGATTTTCGTGTAAACCGCAGGGTGGGGTGGCGGTTTTTGAAAATGGTGGTATTTTTGGAATTTTTTGGGGTTGGGTGGTATTTTTGAAATTCTTTTTTTAAACAGTGGTATTTTTGGAAAAAAGTCCCAATTTTTTTTTGTTCGAAAAATATATCAAAGTGAATATCATTTTAAAGAGCACAATTAATCTGATCTAACTGTGCAAAAAAAATTCGACTTAAAACGCTGAGAAATCGTCTGTCAAAGATTAAAGAAATGAAAATTAAAGGTTTTCGAGGAGAAAAAGGATACTGATGTCATGCTGATGTGAACGCGTTTCTCATGATTACTCATCATAAGGTTACTGACCTGATCCGTTTCTCTGCCCGCATGCTCAGCCTTACCCACCATGGCATATGCTGCATATCTCCCTTTATAACATATTCACCATTAGACTACCATATTTCGTATCCAGATATACAGTATACTTGAATTTGATTCCAAATTTCAAAACAACCATAAACTGTTACGTGGATGGGCTTAAGAAACGTGCATGCTTGAGCGGTGACTTCTCCCCCCCATAGTGGCCCAAACAAAAGTTCCGTCGGCGTCGGTAAATCACACCCATTCTCCATCAGTAAAGAGATCCGAATCCGATCATCAAAATGAAAATTTTCACTTCCCAAATTGACAAGACCACAAACACTTGGTGGCATAGTTAACTTTAGTGCGCCACGTCCGACTTCCACCAACAAACCCTCCGATCCCACTTTCTTTTTGTACTGGGCTTGACTTGGACATTTAAATCACGAGTTCGTTCTGCTGGACTGGGCTGGGGCTGGCCCATGCAATGGAAGCCAGCAGATCGATTGATAGATAGATCTCCCACCGTCGGCTGGAGGATCGACGGCTGGTGTTGGTTTCTCGGTCATCAACAACTAACGCCAAAACAAAACAGGCAAAATATGCGCCGCGTGGGGACATCGGAGCACTCACTTCGGTCATTGGGTGATGGTGACGTTGATGCGCGGGTACATTGAACCAGATGAGCTCTGGACCCGACCCGAATAAGATAAAAGCACTGTGTGTATGCTGCCCAAAAAGATTCCAGATTCCCGGTGTTCTGTATGACGTCATAATTAGTTAATTACTACTGTTGGAATAATAATAATTAATACCCCACTACTTGTCCGAGCTAAATGATTCCGGCGCCGACTTGCGGGGCATGTTGGGTTGGTCGGAGGCCAAAGCCGCACTCGCTTCACGGCCCACCCCACTCACCCGGGTCGCCGGCACCCAACAACTCCCCTTCATTGGAAAAAGAAGTAATAATTTGATTGTAAAACGATGGCGCTCTAATATTGCATTAACTAAGAAAGCAGATCCGGTGAGTAATCATGAGTAACCCGTCCACATCAGCATGACATCAGAATCCTTTCTTTTCTGAAAAGTCTTTAATTTTCCCCTCTTTAATCTTTGACGGACGATTTCTCACTTATTTTAAGTTGAAATTTAATTTTTTTTTACAGTTAGATCAGATTAATTGTGCTCTTCAAAATGATATCCATTTTAATATATTTTTCGAACAAAAAAAAATTGAGCCATTTTTTACCAGTCTATATTATATGGTATTGACTGGTATTTAAATAAAAGCATACCTATGGTTTGAAAAAAGTAACATGGTGGTATGAATAAACCAAGACTGTAGGATGGTTGAATACATGATAGTAGAAATATATTAATTGTCATTTACGACTTTTAACATTGTATACCACAAGATACCACCCCGTACCAGGGCGGTATTGTATGGTATTGTGTGGTATTTTTTGGTCCTGTAATTTGTTCACCCATAAATTTGTAGATCCAATAGATCATGATGAACTCGTCCCTTCTGTGCAAACGTTTTAAAAAACGAATTAAAAACGAAGAAGATACCATACAATACCATCCCGTACCAGGGTGGTATTGTATGGTATTGTGTGGTATTTTTCGGTCCTGTAATTTGTTCACCCAGAAATTTGTAGATCCAATATATCATGATGAACTCGTCCCTTCTGTGCAAACGTTTTCAAAAACGAATTAAAAATGAAGAAAATACCATATGGTATGCAGTTGGTACCGAGAGGCCAGAATTTTTTGTTATAAAAAAATATTGAAAATTGATCTCATTTTGTAGAGCACGATGAACTCGTTCCACCTGTGCAAAAACAATTAAAATCCGAGTTAAAACGAAAAAGATATGAGCCGATTAAAAAATCTAGAGAAAATAAAAATGATCTTTAATTCTCCATTCTTAGATCTGGATTTTCTAAATGAAGGGTCCAGATTTGGTTATTGATGGATGCATAACCTATGGTTATGCACCCTATCTTGAGCCATAACTAATATGCTGATAAAAAAAAATACATGAACGAGTAAAGAATATAAGGTAGTTTGGTTTTGGTGATAGTTTGGTTAGGATAGTTACAATGCATGTAATATTCATAATGCATTATTTTTTAAAATTTTCTGCACAAACAATACATACATTGTCTGTTTAATGTCACACAAACTATCACTCAAAATGAGTGATAGTTCAATCTCAAGTTTTGGTTGAGATTGTTGTGTTTTTTTCTTCTTCCAACTATGTCCCTACATTTTTATGTCTGTTGCTTTTTTATTTAAAAACAAAGGATACAAATGACATTTCACCCATAAAGTAACGTAATTTATTTAAACATTGCAATAACTATCGCACAAACCAAACAATGTAAACTACAATACACCAATTTTCTTATATACATGTATATTATTATGCATGAATTGATGACAACACATTGATTTAACTATCACCAAAACCAAACGACCAAATATCAGTTATAAAAATAAAAAATTTATGTGAGTGTTAGTTCCGCAAGATCGAACATATATAACATAACATACTATAATGAGTTAATGACAGTGAAAGTTTGATCACCACCGAGCACGATCAACGTGATCGACACCACGAATTTCGTGATCATGATAGGAGACCACCAAAACAGGGACAATTGAACATTTACAAGGGATAAAGCTCAATATTCCTTCATTTCAAGGAGGTACCATCCTACATAATACTTGAATTGGGAGAGGGGTAATTATGTTCTTTGATTATCAGAATTACACAGAAAGACAAAAGGTCGTACTTGCTGCTTATGAGTCTGGAAGCTACGTTGCAGCTTGGTGGGAGCAATTGAGCATTAAGAGAAGGCAAATTTGGTTTCTCTCAAGTAGTTACTTGGTTAGAGATGAAGAGTCTGATGAGGGAGAATTTCATGTCGAATTATTACCAGCGAGAACATCACGACATGCAACTTCTACATCAAGGGAGTTGTGGTCTTGAAGTTTACTTTTGAGACATGGAACTCTTAATGATCAGCCGATGTACGTGAAGATAAGGAGGCCATCATCAATAGATTCTTGCATGGACTCAATTGAGACATCAAGAACCAAGTAGAGTTGTTCCCCTTTGTGGAAATTGAAGAAGTTCTCCAACTGGTTGTGCAAGTAGAGAAGCAGCTGAAGCTGAATTCAAGCAGGAGGTTCAGACCAGCTAACAATGTGCCTAAGCCTATTCCTGAGCCGAAATTGAAGCCATAAATTTCGAAGAACACGATTAGGAATATCGCTACAGCAGCACAAGAAACAATGGAAGCACCCAGTGGCACCATCAAGTGCTTTAAGTGCCATGGTTTTGGACACAAAGCTCACCAATGTGCAAACCATAAGGTGCTAGTGCTTCGAGATGGCCAGTACTACTCCGAAGATGAAGAAGAGGAAGAGAAGAAAATTAATCCAAGTGATTCGGGTTCTAAAACAGTGATGGAAGCAGATGAAGGTCAACTGCTGGTGGTTCAAAGAGCCTTGACGAGTAAAGAAGGAGAATTACCAACTGTGGACTAGAGGAGTAATCTGTTTTACACCAGGTGTCGAGTTCACGACAAGCTTTTGGCAGTAATTATTGATGGAGGCAGTTGTGCAAATGTTGTGAGCCTCAATACGTCAAGAAATTGGGATTGACTATGATTCCACGTCGAGAACCTTATTGACTTCATTGGCTTAGTGATCATGTAGCGATAAAAGTGAATAAGCAAGTCATAATTCTTTTTCCAATTAAGCAACCCCAAGATGAGATGTTGTTTGATGTAATCCCTATGCAGGCTGCATATTTTATTGCTTGGAAGGCCTTGGCAGTTTGATCGTAAAGTTTGCCATAATGGTAGGACCAATCGATATGCATTTGAGCATAGAGGACTGAAAGTGCCACTCAAACCGTTGTCACCTGGGGAAGTTCGCTCTGATCCGCTGCATATGGCCAGGAATAAAGCCAAGGATAAGGGTATTTCAAGTGCTCCACCTCCGGAGAGGGTGACTAAATCTAATTTGGTGGCTCACAGGTATCTCCTGGTCGTTCTTCCAGGAAAGTTCGTCCCGCGTCGAAACATAGTCAAAAAGCTATGTTCTTCGAATGCTATGATAAACACCGAATAGGGTGGAGAGACTAGAGATGATTCAAAGCGAGATACCTTCATCATCATGTTCACGGAAGACCCAAGAACATGTAAGATTGATGCAATCTAGACAGGACATAACAGAGTGAAGAATCACCAAGTCTAGTTTTGCATTTGGAAAGCACGAAGAATGATCACAAATTCGTCAAATTGGTTGGGAAGTTTGAGGAGCAGTCGACTGAAGCAAACCAGGGAAACTCCTACTGAGAGATCTTGCCAGATGTAAGAACAAAGAAAGTGACTCAAGTCAGTCAGAAATAGAAACGCCTATGTTTGAATTTGGTTAATCAAGCTTGTCGTAATTTGAAAGTGGCTATGGGGGAAAGCTTTTGATGCGTCTTCGTTAAGTACAAGGCATGGTAGTAATTCAGGATCCACCGAGGACTTTAATGGAGGTCAAAATAAGTTATTCCCTGTATTCAATTGGAATGGGTAAGTGTGAATAAGAAATGCCCAAATTCGCCAGCTTCTTCATCGGAGTTCGTCAAACAGACGTTGGAAGCTAGAAAAACATTTGGGTGCTTTTTGGTGAAAGTTGAAGTGGATATTGGTCAGGGAATTGACGGTGACCCTCTAATAAAGTTTCGTAACGAGAAATCCGTCTTGATTGAGGCTGGAAGAGGAAGTATAGTAGATTGTAAGTTCGTGGTGAAGAACATGGCATCCTCTTTTATCGATCCATTTTTGGTCATTCAGATGAGTTTTGTTGTTGTAAGCACGTCCTAGCTTTGAGGAAAAAGCTTTTTGAAGAGGGAGGTACTAATGCAAGCCTCCTAGGTTGCTTGCAAGTCAATCCAAATTCATTCCCAAGTGTTAAGCTAGTGAAGAACCAAACTGCCCACAATTTGGTTAAGGCAGAAACTGTGAGGTACCAACTTTGGAGACTTACTGTTACGATTGGGAGACATTAGAGGGAAGTTAAGAGTTGTATATGAAAGTACAAGTGTTTCTAAGCAACGTGAAGGCATTGGATGAGTTCGATTGAATCTGGAAGTCCATTTTCAAGAAGCTAAAAATTGTATGGAGCCCCGTTTTCCCGGCACAATTATTTGTGCAAGAAGTTAGTTGCTTAGAGTTCAAGTTACCTTGTTTGAGAAGGATTATTTACATTTTTATGTTTTTGATTTCATGTCCTTATTAGTATAGACTTGTAGTGGTTTAATTTTGGCTATAAATAAGCTTTGCTTAATCGTTGTAATAGATAGATAGTGATTGAATAAGCATTTACTCCGAGGAGTATTTCGATTGACGAGTTCGGTTTTTTGGTTCTTAGTGTGTCTAGGAATTTCATACCTCTTAATCAATCAATCACAATTGATTGAGTGGTGACTCTACCCAAATCCAAATCAGCCTCTTCCCGTTTATGTTGAAGTTGCTAATCTGGTTCCATGCATCCTAAAACCCACACCCTATTTTAGATTCGAACCCATTCAGTCATCAATATCTCGATTGATCTTGGTTGCATAACTTGATCACCAAGACCTCGAGCTTGAGGTCATCTCAGATGAGCACCAAGAGGTTAGTATCAATCCTTGTTGCACTTGTGGGATTTGTACATATGATGTTGCCAAGCAAACGAGAGAGAAGCAAGATTCAGAGTGCTTGTTAGACTTCATGCTCAACCTTGACGATGCGTTATTAATGGTTCAAACTTAGATTTTGAACATGACGCTTATTCCTCCTATAACTGAGGCTTACCGGCTGGTGGCCGCCGAAGAACAACATCGACGGATTACGAGATCGAGGAATCTCGTTGTGGAAGCAATCACCTTCCAACCTCACAAAGAAATGGACGTTGATGACGAGCACCCACGTTGCTCTCACTGTATAGGGCACATGAAGGAAATTTTTTTTAAGATTATCAGATACCCTAGTGATCAGAACAAGAATCAACAAGGAGATCGTGGAACGGATCATGCTCGTAGGCCAAGAGGAGAAGGGAATTCAAACCCACATGTTGTCAACTTTGAGGCCGAGGAGAGACCTATTCCGGGCCTCTGAGCTGCTCAGTTCACACACTTGAAGCAATTCCTTAACATGTTGTCGCCCACGTCGTCGCTCACGCCAGGAAAATCAATAGCTCACCTGGCAGGTAATACTTTTGAACTCTATGAATGTCTCATTGATTCAGGTTGCAACAAACATATTATTCGGTATTTTAATTGGTTAAGTATAGTAGATACTACTGGTCATATTCCTCCAATTCGAATTTCGAATGGTTTTGGTATTCTGGTGCAGGGTGTTGGTTCATTACCTTTGTAGGAAAACTCAGGCCCGCCTCTTCTTCTTTGCCCCCCCCCCCCCCCCCCGCCACGTAAATATGTCACCACGTCCCCTGGGTATAACTCCTCCTCTGTATCCTCCGCGGTTGTTCTCAGAATTCGTTAGCCAACGATCGGCAATTCCATTGTTGCCTTCATCATTTTGATGCAGGGGAGATGATATTGATGATGTGGTGGAGTGGATGATCTTGTGAATCTGGTGTGGCTGACTAAGTGTGAAGGCTTCATTCTTTGGAAGGATATGGGTCAAAGGAAAAAAAGAGGGATGTCATCTTGATCCCCATCTCCTCGATTCACGTCCACTCGCTTTGGCCTCTTTCTCCTACACAAGCGAGCTCGAGGTCTAGGTGACGCAAGCTTTGTTTTACCTCTCTTAGCGGAAATATCAAAGTTCTACTTTCATAGCAAGTAAAGACGAAAATCACACATCAAAGCATAGAGGAAGATAAAATGCAGGAAAAGAGTAAAAAGAAGCACTTGGAAGAGGATAAGAGTAAAAGAGAACTCTCCAAAAAATGTCTCTCTCTTCTCTCTCTCTAACGAACACTTTCTCTGAACCAACAACAGTTCTTTTTTCGTCCCCGTTGCTGGGACTTCTTCCGCTCTAGCAAAGAGCCTCCTATTGATCGATTCATCCATCAATACTCATCCCCATCCATCTGTTTCTCATAAAGATAAGGGAAGAACCATAAAACTCGGAACCGTGAAGATTCCTCTGTTGATTGGACAATACGGAGGAGAATTTGCAGTTGATATAAAAAAGAGGGAAGTTTGGAAACCACCAGATTGCAATAGTAAAGGCTCCCCCAAGCAGAGCAGAAAGGAAAAAAGAAAAGGGAGAGGGGCAAAATCAAATGTAAGATCTCTGATCAGTGACTATGCCATCTACTTCGAGCAAAATGGAGGCAACATTGAGCCAATAGCCTCTGTTTTGGCAGTAGAAAAACAAGGCAAGACTCCAACTAGTCTTCAGAAGAATAATGAAGAGGTTGACAAGAAAGCTATATACCACATTCAAGAGGGAAGAGAAGCTTACAGGCAAGCAAAAAGCCAGAAAGAGAGGAGAGAAGAGGGAAGAGAAGTTTGTGCTCCCATCTTCCAGTTTACTGTCTGTTTTCTCTGACTCTTGCATACCTCAATATTCACCCTTCGTGAGGAAAAAACTCCCTTCTCTTAAACCAAACAGTTGTGTCTACCAATGGATTCAACCAACAATGAAGCTACCAACAACCAAAGTGCGGGAAGCATCATCCCATCTTCATCAAGGGGTAGAGGAGGGTGCCTCGTTCTGTCCTCTACTGGTGGGTGAGGAATGTCCATGTTGCTGGGGAAGATGCTAACTAAAAGCAAGGTGGCAGTGGCAAAGGCAGCTGGAGCGGCTCGCTATGCTTGGGACAACTATGGAGAGGTGAATATCCAGCCAACTGAAACTCCAAACATGTTCTTATTCACATTCAATAGCGTGGAGATCAGAGACAAGATATGGAGGGACAGGCCTGGAACTTGTCTAACACCCTGACGACTATTGGAGGTATAATGGTAGAGGGAAACCTGAAGATATCCCGATCAAGAGGATGACAATGTGGTTTCAGATCCACGCCATACACCAAAATCAAAGGAGCGAGGATAATATGGTGGCAATAGGATTGAGTTACTTCCTGGAGCTGCTAGATCTTGACAGAGCAAGCTTGGAGTATACAGGATACAGAAGTTTCCTACGCATTTTGGTGGAGGTGGATATCATGGAACCTGTTGCAACAGGTTTCGACTTTCCTTTTCTTGATGAACCCACAGGGGTGGAGCATTGTGATGTGATTGACTTCAAATATGAGAGATTGATGGAGCTATGTTATTTCTTTGGCAGAATCGGTCATAAATGGCCAACGTGCAGGAGAATAAATGAGGAAAGGAAGAGGAACATGGTGGCCTACCTGTCGGATATCTACAACGCTTCTCTTAAGGCGGGGATCAACTATCCACATAGAAACTCCACGGCCCAATCAAGGAACATGAGAGAAGGCAGAGGAGTGTATCGGAGAAACAAAGGTGCAGAAAGAGGCTCGTCAATGGAGATGGGTGGTCCATGGGGATTCCTCAAATCCCTCCCGGTTTCACAATCCAAAGGGTTGAAGAAGTGCCAATCCAAAGGGACGAACAAGGGATGCAAGGAAGACAGAGAGGAAGGTACAAGGAGGATATGGGATCCTGAAATATTTTCATCAACTTGGAGAAAGAAGCAGAGGAATTAGAATGGGGGTTGAGCTTGAAAGAAGGTGGCGGATGTTTGGTCTCCAGCTGAGGAAGAACTGGAGGCTGAAGTGGGTCGGGCCATGAAGAAAAGGAAGGGGACCAGTAGGCCCGAGTCGGTCAGTTCTTTTAATTCATATGGGGCGCTCTTTATGGGAGGATAAGGGGGGGAAATAGAAAAAAGAAAAGTCAAAGGGCCAAGAAGGCTGAATAAAGGGGGAGACGATCAGAAGAGTTGTTGAAGAATGAGTCAAGGGCAGCGGTGGTTCGCCATAAGCCACCTCATCCGGAATGAGTATTGTAAGTTGGAATTGTAAGGGGTTTGGCCCTCCCCTTACAAGGAGTTATGCAAAGTGTCTCTATCGACGCTTAAGCCCTTCTATTGTTTTTCTTATGGAAACTAGAAATAATGAGGTTTTCATGGAAGAAAAAAAAGAAGTCTCAAGATTTTCCCCAATAGAGAGTATGTTGAACCAGTTAACTCTTCTAGGGGTTTTGCTATATGGTGGAAAGCGAGTATTAATATTATTGTGTTAAGTAGTGAGAGCTACTACATGGATGTTAGTATAGATATGGGTAGGAAATGTTTTTGTACTTTTGTTCATGCACCCTCTACAACTGTTAGTAGAAGGGAATTTTGGGAGCACCTGAGCTCTCTGCGGAGTAGTAGGAATGATAGCTAGGTGGTTGTAGGGGATTTCAATGTTGCAATTTATGAGAATGAAAAGGAAGGGAGATGCATGCTTAGGTACGAGAATGTTGAACTTGTTAAGAGGTTCATCTTCCATAATGCTCTTATTGACATATGATACAAAGGGGAGCCATTCACTTGGAGCAACAAACATACGGGCCAAAACCTGACGAGAGTGAGATTGGATCGTGTGCTCTGCTCAACGTCTTGGCGTGCCCAATTTGGGGAAGTGGTGGTCTCCATGAGAAAATGGTGGAGTCTGATCATTGTCCGATCAGACTGGAGCTTCATTACAGAGGAAACAGGAGGAAGAAGACCCCCTTTAGGATTGATAAAAGATGGCTGGAGAAAGAAGAATGCAAAGAGATAATAGCCCGAGCTTGGGACTCGGGAGGCCAATCTACCGACCAGCTTAACAAGTGTAAAAGAGATGTAAAGGAGTGGGCAAAATACTTCCATATAAATAGTATGCAAATGGAGCAATAAATAATTTCTAAGCTCAAAACTCTCCAATAGCCACCCAGAATGACTGAGAATGTGGAGGAGGGGAAGTTACTTAAGATCGAGCTGACTAAGCTTTGGAGTGATGAATAATCCTTATGGAGCCAATGCTCGAGAGTGAAATGGCTTCAAAAAGGTGATCAAAATACTTCCTTCTTTCACTCTAGCACTATTCATAGGAAGCATAGAACAAGATTCTTAGACTAAAAAATGAAGAAGGGAATTGGATTGAAGATGAGAATAGTCTCAAAAGACTAGCTGAAGATTTTTACAAAGAACTGTTTAGGGCTAGAAATCCTACCCCTTTTAACCATCTTTTGGAGGGTTTCCCTGAATAAGTGACGACCGAGATGAACGAGGATCTTTGTGCTCCGGTGACAGATGTGGAAATTAGAAAAGCGGTCTTCTCCTTGGGAGCTCGCAAAGCTCCTGGACCAGATGGATTCTCAGGGAGATTTTATAGAAGATACTGGGATATTATAGGAGACACTTTGTTCAGAGAAGTTAGAGGGTTCTTCGAAACTGCTACTATGCCAACTGGATGGAATGAGACTCATATTGCAATGATGCCCAAGGTCAATAACCCAGAACTGATGAGTCAATTCCGACTTGTTAGCTGCTGTAATTTTAGATTCAAAATTATATCTAAGATTATGGCAACTCGCCTAAAGAGGTGGACTCCCGAGCTGGTTTCAGAGCTCCAAACAACCTTCACTTGGGGTAGGCTTATCCAAGATACTATCATCATTGTCCACGAAGCCCTACATCATTTCAAAAATCATAAGTTGGGTAGAAGGAGAGATATGATGCTGAAATTGAATATGAAAAAGGCATATGATGTGGTTGATTGGGAGTGTCTTGAAGTTCTTCTCAAGAAGTATGGGTTCGACAGTAAATGGTGCGGGTGGGTCAGTGCATGCATCAGATCAGTAAGCTTTTCTATTCTTTTCAATGGAGAAGCAACAAAATCCTTCAAGCCTTCTCGAGGCATTCGGTAAGGAGACCCACTCTCACCTGTTCTTATTCATCCTCATGTCTAACGCTCTCACCTTCTTCATTGATAAGGCTGTGGCGAGTGATAACCTGAAGGGGATTAAGCTGAATGCCAGATGCCTAGTGCTCACTCATTGCCTGTTTGCAGATGACACAGTCATTTTTGGGATTTTTCCAACAATAGCACCCTTTAAAAAAATTACAAAAATATCACCCAGCTCACAGAAATTCCTAAAACAACACCTTTATTTTAAAAACTCACCTCCAAGGTGTGGTTTACATGTGAACCGCTCGTCCAAGGTGCGTTTTATATGTAAACCGCATCCTAGGAGAGCGGTTTAAGGTTCTAGGCCAAAATCGCATCTTGGCCATGCGGTTTTGTGTCTGACCTAACAGAACCGCATGGCCTAGGTACGTTTCTTTGGTTGACCTAGCAAAACCGCACGCTGAGGATGCGGTTTTGTGTCTCCAACACAAACTGCACCCTCAACATGCGTTTTTGCCCTTGCCGACACACAAACCGCATCCCCCCATGCGGTTTGTGTGTCTTCCCCATTTTCCCAACATCCACCATGTTGTCATGCAGGTTGACAGACGTGGGGCTGCATGGCAGATGAAAATCGCACCCTCCCCATGCGGTTTTCATTAAAGATTTTGCCTATAAAAGGCAACCCCGGGAAACCTCTTCTCTTCACACCTCTCCTTCTCCCTTTTCAATTTTCTGTTGTAGCTCCCTACTTCTTTATTGTTTTTGAGGGTAACGTTAACTCATACGTTTATTTTATATTACTTTTTATTGTGATTTGTGATTTTTATAATATTAACTTAACTACAGTTTTTTTGCAGATGGCATTCCAAAAGTTCACGTTTGGGTTACGGTGGAATGGTTACACGAAAGAGACCGGAAAGGGGGTCACCTACGTTGGTGGCAATTGTCAGAAAATAAAGGTCGCTACTAGACCGATACTTGAAGACCTCTATCAAATGTGTACTAACGTTACTTGCATGGATGGAACGAGGAGAGTTGATCGTATGGTGTAACGATATCCAAACAGAGAAGGCGGGTCGTTGTGGCATGAGGAATATCTCATAACCACTCAGGATGAAGTAGATGCCATGCTCGAATTCTTGAGATCCAATAATCTTTCCAAAGCCGAGATGTTCGTTTACACCGAGGCGGTCGTAGGCGTCGGAGGTCATTCTCGAGAGGGTCAAACATCTGGTATCCATGGTGGAGGGGAATTATATGGAGATCATCCCTACCAAAGTTACCATGATTCTCATTCCTATTTTCAATACCAAGAGCAAGGTGAAGGTCAACATCAATCTTTCCCATCATATGAAGAAGAAGTTCAAACGGACCATGCCAACCAATCCGAGTACAATTTCCAAACACGCAGCGGTAGTTTTAAAAACTACCATTATGGAGCTTATGAAGGTGCCTTTCATTATCTGGATCAGATGGAAGATGCCCTGCCAGCACCAGTTAGTGACTCCTCCGATGAAGAAGGAGAGAACAACGTCAGTGCAGACAGCTCCGACCCTCTTAAAGGTGCTGATGATTCAGGACCAGAGTCAGACTCAGATAATGATGATGAGGTGGCTCGTGACCGTGTACCAGTACCCTACTACAATCACATTCCAGACGAAATTGATGTGTCGACAACGACATGGAGCCGCCAGAGGTCCCAGTATGGGGTCCACTCACTGGGTTTATAAAGGGACAACAATTTGGCTCGAAGAAGGAGGTGTGGCACGCCATTGATACTGAAGCAATGACTCAGCATTTTGAATGGCACACAACTAATTCCAACACAAAAAGGCTCATAGTCAGATGTTGTAATTAACATGAGGGATGCAATGTTAGGATTCGGGCCATCAACAGCAAGAGACACGTCCATTGGGTCATATCCCGTGCGGTGAACACACACACATGTGTTTCATCCATAACATCCCAAGGCCATCGACAGTTGAAATTCAGGGTGGTTGTCATAATCGCTGACATTACAAGTCGTTATGGTTATATTATTAACTATAAGAAGGCGTGGCATGAAAAGAAGAAAGCTCTGGTCGCCGTCTTGGATGACTGGGAAGAATCATATGCATTCCTTCCCAAATTGATTTTGGCATTGGAGGCGTCTAACCCTGACACTATTTTCTCCCCTCGATACCAAGATGAAGAGATACAGCAGCCAGAGCACGCTAACAAACGCCATTTCAGATGACTTTTTTGGGCATTCAAGCCATCTATTTATGGTTTTGGCTTCTTTGTCCCTGTGATCCAAGTGGATGGTACATTCCTTACCGTCAAGTACAAGGGCACTCTCCTGATTGCCAGTGGGGCGGATGCAAACAAACAAGTCTTTTCTTTAGCCTTCGCCATTGTTGAGGGAGAGAATGCTGATAGCTATTGATGGTTTTTTCGGCAAATTCAGCTCACGTCACTAGAAGAACGAACCTGACAATAATCTCTGATCGACACGCTGGCATTAGAGCTGCCATCTTAGGTTTGGATCCAGCCTGTAAGTCGTCCCAAAGGTGGTGCATACAACACTTCAAGAGCAACTGGAACCATCATTTCAAGCGAAAGAAGCTTGCTGAAAATTTGTGGTGGATTGGTAAGCTCTCTATTGGTTGTTTAATTTTGTCAAATAACAATATCTTATATCAAATTCAATGGTACACTTGTTAGACACTTTATAAAGAGATGCATGCCTAAGGAAATGGGGTTTTAAGCGATTATCATGGTCCTCCCATTTCCTGGGAAAATCGGGTTTTAAGCGATCCTCGAATCCCCCTTTTTCTGTCAAAAAGGTTGCGTTTCTAAGAAGATGTATACCACTTCTAAGAGTCTAACGAGTGTACCTGCTGGTTGTTCTAATTGTACTAAATTGCCAAATCCAGAGTAACTTAATACTTTTTTGTCTGCTCCTCAGCTGTTGCCTACCAACAGAAAAAATTCCAAGAGAAGTTTCAAAAGATGCGTGAGTTATGTCCTGAAGGGGCACAGTGGCTGGATGGAAACGACCTATCCATGTGGAAATTTCATAAAGACGGAGGTACAAGATGGGGTATTGCCACAACGAACTCAAGTGAGAGTATCAACTCTGGCTACAAGGGTGTTCGGGCGCTGCCAATCTCTGCCATTGTGGAGATAACTTTTTGGAAAACGAATGCATGGTTCGTCAATCAACTCCACTGGGCAAGGACGAACGAGGCACAGGGAAAGGTCCATGCCTATAAAGTCACAGAAATAATAGTGCATGACAATCGCAAGAGCACTCGACACAGTGTAACCGTTATGAATCGGGCATCTGGCGAGCCCATCAACCTAAATCACATAAAAAGGTTAGCGATCTAAAACTCATGATGTGCCTCCATGAAAAAAGCAATAAACTTAATTGATTATATAGAATTACTTACCAATGCACCATCGGCTGCACCATCCGGAGTAACGTACCGAACCAAGGTTTGCCGATATCTATCCATGTATGGGTCATGATACCCCATTCGACCCACATTGTCGGAGTGACAATCTCCTGAAGTTGTTGGTTCTCCCAGATCTCGATGAATTTCTCCAACTTCTTGGGCCAATCGTGAGTACCTTGCCAACATCTCGGTGGTGAAACGCTCTTTGACTCTCGGGTACCTCCAAAGGAATGCATTGCTCCCGACTAAACTGACAGAGGAATCGGTCCGGCAGGTGCCACTCCACGGTATGGTGACAAATGAGAGGGACCCTCGTGCACCATTGACCGATATGACCAGGGAATTGCTGGCAATGCCAATGAATGATGTTCGGCGGGTATGGATCGTAGATGATCTACAAAAAGAAATGAGTAATTTAAGTTAAACAAAATTGAAAAAATACATGAACTCCATAAAAAAATTTATAACACTTCGAAGTATTCTAGTTACCTCTTCTTCCCAAAGTCGCTCTAGCCTCCTCTGATACTCTGCCAACTTGTGTTTGGAAAGGTTGTCTCATGTTGAGGCTCCAACCCACCTTATTAATAAGACAATAATGAAACTACAATAAGCTAAAACACAAACGAAATTGTGTTATGAAAATCATGATTGGGAATGAGAAGTTTACATACAACCATAAGCTTCGAGTCTTAGGGGATGATCGGGACCCCAATTGAGGTCGGGATGTTTGAGCGGTGCAATCCATGGCAGATGCTCCCGAGCCCAAAATTGGACGATGAACATTGCCCCGCCAACCTCCCTCACAGCTTTGAGAGATGCATTGTACAAATGGTGGTAGATATTAGCTAGGCAAGCGGATGCTCAGCTCAACTCCCCAATCTCATCCCAACTACCAAGGAGGATCCTAAGTTATCCACAGCTAATTAAATTGCTGGACTTCTTGGAGAAGAACACTCCTCCGATCATGCCTATGAGATAAACACGAGCATATCTTTCCTTCACTTCCTCTGGACTTTCCTCGGTGAGGGGCACCCCAATTTTTGCAGGATCGTGAAGGTCCCTAAATTACTTTGTCAACCAAGTGATTGATACTTGGTGTTTCCTCAATGGTGGAATGCGATCCGTCGCATCAACGCTACCCTTGATTGGTACTTTCACCCCCAAAACACTGTAGATGAAATGCTGCCAACCGGTCATACCGTCAACATCCTCGGGGGGATGATCACTCACACACACTGCTTTGCCGTCGATGGGCAGATGGGTTAGGATGGCGACGTCTTTTAGCGTAATGGTGCACTCTCCTTCGCAAAAGTTGAAACAATGTGTCTCCTTTCGCCATCTCTCCACCAATGCGGTGATGAGTTGACGATCGACTTTTATGCCTACAAAATGCCTAATCGACTCCAACTGTGCCCTTTTGAGAAAGGGCAAGATAACGTCGTTCCATAGGAGCACATTGGTCGTGCCCCTGTAGCGGAGTATTTGTTGTGCCTCCTAGCGAAAATTTTAACTTTATTTTAGTAACAGTTTTTTCTTATAACTAACTTAATTAAAATAAATGATTTAACAAACAAATTTAAATAATTGATGGTTTTTTCCAAGATATATACATAATTTCATAAAACAAACATACTCAATTAATTAACATAAATAACATTCTAAATGAATAATAATTTAAAGAGATACATACATATTCAAATATTTGAAATTAATAAAATTCATTTTGTACACATACACATAAATCGTATTGGTTGTTTGGTAAATAATTTAATCGTATTGGTAGTTTTAAATAATTTAATTGAATACAATGCAACACTCGTTAGATGTATACATCTTCTTAGAAACGCAGCCTTTTTGACAGAAAAAGGGGGATCCGATGATCGCTTAAAATCCGATTTTTCCAGGGAATGGGAGGATCATGATAATCGCTTAAAATCCCATTTCCTTAGACATGCATCTCTTTATAAAGAGTCGAAGTAAGTGGCGCTATGTATTCAATTAAATTATTGAAAACAACCAATACGATTAAAAATGATCAAATTATTTTATATTCCACTAAGTACATTAGCAAAATAAAAGAAAGACAAATGATGAAGAATTGTATGTACCGCGTGATCGTTCCAAACATCTCTTGAACGATGGTTGGGTTGGTCGTACAAGTCGGTTGGATCAATAGGTCCTTGATCAACATAATACCGTTGGTTGTATATGTTCACGTCATCCCCAACCTACGAGAGAATAACAGCAAGGTTAGTACATAGATTAATTAAAAATGTTATAACAACAACAAAAATTTGGTAAAATGAGTACGTACCGCTTGAAATTCATCATAATAAACTCCCTCTTCTTGGAACCACTCGTCCCTTTTTTCTCTAAAGTCGGACAGAGATTCGGCGGGTTTTGAAGGAAAAACCAAAGAAAAGTTTTCTGATGGCAGATCGGACTTAGCCGCAACCAACAGACCACTATTTCCTAGGCTTTTGGGAGAGGAGGGGGATGGATAGAGAGATAATTTTAGAGAGAGAGTGAAGAATGGGTTGTAGTGTGAAAAAATAAGGGGGGAGGGGGGTATTTATACTTGCAGATCGCACCCTCCAGGGGCGGTTTAGTAATTTTGCCCTTGTCAAAACTGCATCTGGAGGGTGCGGTTTACGGAATCCGAGGCTCAAAAACGCACTAGGAGGATGCGGTCTTCAATCCTCTACACCGATCGCTGAGGTGGCATGCGGTCTGACATTAGATCGCCGCCTAAGCCAACGGTCTTGGGGGCCGGTGCATCGAATTAAAACCGCACGCTGATGATGCGGTCTTCTGGATGACGTGGCAAGGACCGCACAATGGAGGTACGGTTTGAAAATAAGGGTGCTATTTTTGTAATTTCTACGGGCTGGCTGCTATTTTTGTTATTTTTTTAAAAGGTGTTATTATTGGAAAAATCCCCGAGCCATCATTTTTGGGAAGGCAGATTACCAAGAAGCGTAGAAAATCATTGATCTGATCGGAAAATATGGAGCTATCACATGTCAAGAGGTGAATATTAACAAATCTTCAGTTTTATATAGTGTGAATGCCCCAGCGACGTCAAAGATAATATCATCGCAAGTACTGGCTTTGCTTCTTCGAATTGCCACTCAAAGTATCTTGGAGTCCCGATGGAATGGAGAAATTCAAAGAAAGAAACATTTAAATTCCTCATTCAAAGAATGGAAAAATGGGGAAAGCGTGGAAAAGTCGTATGCTCTCTCATGGTGGAAATTAAATCATCCTAGAAGCAGTTATTCAAGCTATACCATCCTATATCATGTACCAGTTCCATCTCCCGAAGGCTCTCACTAAGAGAATGGATTCTCTTCTTAGTAACTTCTTTTGGTTAGGGTCTATGCAGAAAAGTAGCATCCATTGGTGTAAGAAGGAGATTCTCAATATGCCATAAGGTCTTGCCCGTGGCCTCCGAATGTGTGCCAACTAACTTATAAAGAGCTTACTGAATGGAATTCTTACCCGAGGTCCCCACCTACCATGCCTTCCCTCCCCTCTCAGCTTAGGGGAACCCACTCTCATACGAATCCACCACCGAGTAATCATTCTTTTGTGATTCACTATGATGGGTCGTTCATTAGCGACTCCCAGCCGGCGGCATATGGTGTTGTGGTTGTTAACCACCATGGACAAGTGTGTGATGGGCGAGCTGAGGATCTCCTTTGTTTCACCCCGATTGAAGCAGAAACTAAGGCCCTTCTTGAAGGAGTGAAATTAGCTCAAGAATATGGATCCGAGTGTACGGTCCAATCCGACTGTCAGGTGCTGGTTAAAGCTTTGAATCATGATCGTTCTTGATGGCCATGAATTGGTTCGATTGTTTCTATTCTCAAGACAACCCTTCTCATTAGAATCAAAGAAATGCTCAGGGCACTTAATGTTAGAGAAGATTGGGTTGCAAGATCAAAAGCGAGAGCATCGCTTCCTGATGATTGGATTAATATTCTTGACCTCATTTCTCATCTTCTTTAGAATTGTAATCGGGTTTCTCGTCTTTCATTTGTTTGGTGAAATAAAAGTTGGGAATCATTGTAAAAAAAGGGATAAGAGTAGTGAAATCTTTATCGGTATTGCCCCTAAAACAATAGATTGTACTCGAATTTCGTGATTGTTGATGAGTACCTAAAACAATGCATGTATTCAATGAATACAACTCTAACAATCACAATTTCCAAACAATTCCTTTGGTAAAAAAAATGTATAAAATACCTTGTACTAGTGTAAGTGAGAATTAAACCTATATGCTTTTAAAGAAACAAAATTATATGCCTACTATGTATGTGTATTTTGTACAAGTTGCATTAGGTAGGGTAGGGGGTAGGGGTGGGCAACGGGACGGGACGGGATACCCGTCCCGTTTTAAACGGGTACCCAGTCCCATTTGGAGGCCAAAGTCATTCCCATGTCCCAAACCCATATGGGAAACGGGTACCCATTACCCGTACGGGACGGATAACGGGTACCCATAATACCCATAAATACCCAAAGTTTCATTCCCTTGACTGGCTTTATTCCCTTGATTAGCCATGGAAACTATAAACCAAATCAACATAAACCAAATAGACAGATGCTGGAAATTAGCAACATAATTAGTAATTAGCAGAACAAACCTAACTAGTAATTAGAGTCCATAATATGTACTGTATATTCTCCCTGCTCCTGGATGGGAAAGTTGGCTGCTGCTGGTCTGCTATTGGAGGCGGCGCAACAGAGTGAGAAGAAGGAAGCCGTCGTGGCCCGTGCCGGTGAATAAAGGAGGAAGCGCGCGGAGCGGCGGAGACGCGGAGGCAGAGCTAGCGAGCTAGGTCTCGCTGTCGGCCTGTCGCTGAGGCTGGCGCTGCGGCTGCGCTGGGTGGAGGACTCTGTCTCACACTCTCGTTGTCTGACTGTCTCGCAGTTAAGTGAAAGCCGAAAGGGAATAGGCAGCCAGGCAGGGTAAGGGTCGACTATGGGTAAGGGCCGAAATGGCCAAGGCCCAATGCCACATTTCTGAATTAGTGAATTGGGTTGGGGTGTTGGGCTGTGGGCTATTTCTGGTAAATGGGTATAACGGGTACCCACATTACCCAAACGGGTATTTGCGGGTAACCCGCGGGTACCCATATTAGGAATGTACAATCCCAATTCCCATCCGTTTATAATAATACGGGTAATATGGGTACCCGTAATCCTTAAAAAATGGGACGGGTACGGGTATACCCAAATACCCGTTTCCCGTTGCCCACCCCTAGTAGGGGGCAGGGCTTCTATTAATCGGCAACAGTGACCTAGCTAACTAGGTTGTAGTACTACTGATGCCTACTCTAGAAATCAGGAATCTGGGGAAAATGAAGGGGAGGGGCCTTCGAGATAGACACGTGTCGGTCAAAACCTAGGAAGATCTATGGAGATCGGGTAGCCAGAAAAAGGAAAAGAGCAAGCAGGCAGGCAGACAACTGAGAAAGATGGTTTCGTTTCTGAGCGTCCAAACCCAGAGCCAGACCGACCGACAAACCAAGGATTGTGTGACTGCGGTTAGGTTAATCCAAGGTAGGTTGCTTTGCTTGGTTGGTTGGGGAACCCCACGTGGGTCGGTTTACTTAATTACCCATCTTGCTTGTGTTTAATTAATATTTAATTATTTTCTTAATGTGGGTTAAGATAGGGTGATTAAGGTTGGTTTTGCCTAGGCTTTTCTTGTTGCGTTGTGACTTTGTGAGACGAGGGGGGATAACTAAACTCGGTATCAGCGAGTTGGGGTTTAGGGGACAAGATTTGACTATTGACCAAATGAGTGAAGACTTATTAGCTACTTGTTTTGCTTCATTTTTTATTATTATCCTTTATGGGTTATTTTCCTTTCCCATAGAAACGAATTTTACTTGTTTAGAGAAGATAGTAACGCTCTACTCATTTTTTTGCTCCTTTTTGTCTGGGCTGTTAGTTAGTCTATACATAATATAATAGGCGGAAGGGAAAAACGGGAGCCCCATTTCAAAATCTCTGCTTCCAGAGCGTTTTGCGAGGGGCAATTTTGGAAAGTAGGGAAAAATTGTTTCCCACGGCTGGCAGGTGCATCTGTTTCGGGTGGGCCTATTTTATGCTTCTCGGCCCAATCTATCTACAGTCTAATTTGTAGTGGCTGGGTATTGACAGGTATCTTTTTCGGTTCGGTCTCTCTCCATGTAAACTTCTTCTCCGGCGAATCCAGGAACGAACAGAGGTGGCCGAGATTTTCTCTTCCTCAGTGAATCGAGGAGCATACATAGGAATAGGGGGAGGGTCGACGGGTTCTGGGTAGGATCGACGGACGCTTTTCACTTTGTTGCTGAGCTTGGGAGTGGCGGAGGTGATGCGTGTAGGGAAGCGGCGGAGGGAAAGTCGGCGAATAGACTTCGAGTATGTTTCTGGGAAGGGAAAAAACGAAGGGTTATTTCTGGGCACGGGAATTGACGCATTTTCAAGAACATCGATGGTTCAACGTTTTTTAGCAAACAGAAGATTCAAGCACATCCTCAACTGTACTTTAGGTCTGCACATCTTCATGCCCAAAAAACTCGGTCAATTTTAATACATGTTAATGCATTGATTTGTTCAAATATACTTACAGACGCTCGAGTGCTAACATGTCAGTGTGCTAAACTATTTATGCTTGGGAAATATGAGAACTTGAGTTTGGTAAAGTCAAGAGATGGGGTAAGTAATGAGCTTCATTTGGGTTGTTTCGTAACCTTAATTTCCTTGATTATTTGATATTCAGAGAATGTGTATCCTTCGACTAATGGAAACATGAGTTTTCTTAGCTTGAAAGTGACGGGTAAGTGATGAATTTCATTTGCTTTGTTCAATAACTGGTGGGTGTCTTTGTAATGCTGTTGGGTTCTTAGCTGTTTCCTTTAGTGAGTTAGATTCATGCCTTTGTCGCGATTGAATGATATTGTGCCTTTTTTGTTGTAAATTGATGGGAACTTTGGGTCAGGCTCACTATTTGTTCTTCAACTTTAAAGTTCTCTTGCATATCTCATAGCCGTTTAGGGAATCATCGCCCTTCATCTCTTACTTCTCAATGATTCTCCTTTCTGTGTTTTTAAAAGGTCTGTTCCGTGTAGTTTCTCCTTGATCTTCCAGTTATTATTCATTATTATTCTAAGGAGTTCCATTTAAACACAACATTTTAAAACCTATTTTGCATAAAAAGATCATTTTTAAAACCTACATCTGTTAGCTAAACTGAGTGTTAAGAGACTTCTGTAATTTGGCTTTACCATGTTATATTTGTAATATCCATGTATATGTACTTCTTTGTTGTTAAAAGGTAATGTTGTTTTTAGGTTGGTAACTTTAGATAATTTGTTTCCCTTGATTAAAGATAAGATTAGACAAGCGAATGAAATGGATCAATTGGAGAAGCAGCATCAGTAGGATGTCAAGGAGAATATTGAAATAGCAAGAAAGAATCTCCATTCAAATGTGAGTTCATCTCAACCTTTCTCAAATCCAGTATCTGTTGATGTACGTGTTAATTGAGCCGTTTACAAGATATACCTGTTTTCTGGTCTTCATTAGTACTATTCCGAGTTCTGTTTAAGTTGTGTGAGATGGAAGATTATGATTTCCATGTCTGATCAACTTTGGAGCTGTGGAAATGCAATATTGTATTTATGAGGGTGGCCCTGAGGATAATCACTAGGAACTTGCCCTTTGGTTTGTCTATGATTACGTATTTATATTGAATTTCCGAAAAAGGATTCATTAGGGAATTCATACTAGCTAAAAGAGTAGTACGGTTACTGGTGAAGATATGAATATGGCTACGGTAGACTTTTATGCAAAGGCCCCTCTCTTTTGTTTTTAGTTTTTACTATTGAACAACTATGACGAGATCGAGAGGAGAAAGATTGCTAGAGCAAAACGAGACTGAATGATAAAGTAGATAGGGAAGAAGGCTTGCATTCATGAATCTCTTTCTAGAACTTAGGAATTTACTATCAGAGGTGGTAGTCGGTTCCATTTCAAGCCAACAGAACGAGGACAGATGATTGATTGAATATGCACTCTTGAACTAATGGTGCAAAGTCTTTGGAGTGGTGTCTTAGTCATTTCTAGGGAATTTCCTTTTTCCTGCTTTCATTTTATTACATTTTTTTATTAGCTATCTTATCAACCATATTTTTTTTCTCTTTTACTTTTTTCAGTTACATGATGACCGATGAAGGATGTGAAATGGATGACAAATATCTCTATTGCATCTCCTGCATCAGGAGAAAAAACGGAGGGTTATGGTAGGTCACACATCTTTGATAGGCTATTTAGTTTCATTTTGGGATCAAGCAAAGGAAGACTTGAACAATGAACTTAGAGAGCATCTCAAGGATTATTATTTCATATTTTTCAAATTGAAATTCTCCTTTGGTCTTCACATGAATTTGTTTTGATATGACTATAGTAGATCCTATATCATTCCATCTTGGATCCATTAGCCTGTATAACGTGGACGATCTTTATTTTACTTAATTTTAATTGTGGTGGTTAGATGTTGACGAGAAGGTTCGTTGTTCTTATATTTAGTAGGATCATGGAAAGACCAACAAACATGACAAAGTAATTGTGGAGTAATTTTTCAACTGAGGGCAATTGATTGTTGGCTATGATACGGAGAGTTGATACTTGATTGTCACAATGACCACTCATTTTTTAAGTGAAAATATTACACTTTACTGTTTTGTACCTAACTAACATGGTGAACTTTTTTTTGGGTGTAAATCGTGTAATAACATGGTGAACTTTGATTGAAAGGAAATATATTTCAATTTTTTTATTAACTCGAGACTCGATTATTTCACTACCTTTGCCGACCAAAGTTTTGGATTCCCTTTCAATGAATCACTAATCGCTTGCTTACTAATTAGCTGTCATTGATACATGTACTTTATTTATTCAAAAGTAAAAAATTACCATCTAACCACAAATATTATTGGTTGAAATGTGGTGGCTTCCTACAAAAAAAAAATTATTGCTCGATTGGTAGACATATCTCACATGCATCAGTCCATTGATTACCAAATAGAAACTAATACATTTGTTCAAGTTCAATAACTATTGCGGATCAATCTGTTAGTTTATTATCTCATTTTTAATTGAATTTTTAACATAGCTCATGTTTGATAATTTTCCAAAGCATAGGGTATGGTTGATGTAAAAAATAGTAGAGTGGCATGTTTGATAAAACTACATGATAGAGGAACATATTATACCTATAACCCTTTTTTACCATTCTTACCACTTTATCTTTTAGCACAGGCTGATATCTAGAGTGTGTATTCCTATTTCCAATCTATGACCACCCATGGATTCCCACCTAGGTCATCACTACATGGGATGGAAGTAATGACAACATTGATGGTCATGTTGTTATTGTCAAAGATTGTATGTGTTTCACATCTTTCAATCACTCCAAAAGAAAACATGATAGTTTTATTATCATTCCTTTTTTTCATGCGAATGCTAACTATGGTGAGAAGATAAAACAAACCAGAAGGACATATATACTATGTTTTCTTCCTCTTAAATGTGTTTCATGCCTGTATATTTTGCAAACAAGCTACATTTGGATTCTCACCAATATTTTAGTCTCCATCTCAATTTGAATAATTAAATTTGTATTTCTTTTCACTTCCAAATTTTAATATTTCTTCTAATTACTTTCGCAACTATAAGGGGGTTTCCTAATCATGGAAACCTCTTATTCAGTTCGAATTGAAGTGTTGTCCTCATCTGTCTGGTAGATACAATGAATATTTGCTAGATGTTAAGTTTAATTAACTCAAAGTAGGTCTCATTTTTGCAGTTTTCTTTGGTATCCTAAACACCGAAACAAATTCACGTCACTTATTCCCTATTCCATTACCAACTAATGAAAAGTGGCTAATGAGATGCTACCCTCACAATATACATGATCCAAGAGCATTATTACGTCCATATCAATAGTCGGGTCAACTACCTCCGACCAACGGGTCGGGTTATAAGCTAGTTAGCTTGTTATATTACTATCTGGTTAGCTGTTGGAAGCTTTGTTTTGTGATGGACAATTGTAGTCATGCTCTTTGGTTAGAGATTTGGATGAAATGAAAATTTGATTTAAAAAAATAGAAATAATATTTGTGATAATATATCTTTTATTGAGTCTGAGCCTTAGTGCTATGAAAATTTTGAATGTGGGTTAAGAAAACCATAGGGTTGTCTTGCATGTTCATGTATTGAGGGTACAATTGTGTTGGGTTATTTTATCTGCACATCAAGGAAAACATGCCTAGGACGATGAAAAACGTACCAGTTTTTTTGGTTGCGAGTACTGAGTAGTTTCTTTTCCAACATTTGGTCATGATAGTATGTGATCCATTTCGGGCTTGCTCCTCGAGTAGTTCTAGCCAAGATTGAATGAAGACATCTTATTTGTAGGCTTCTCTTCTACTTTTGATGAATTATCCAATTATACGACCCTTCCTCTGGTTTGTTTTCTTACCAACCTAAAGTGAGTGAGAAAATATAATTTTATACTAAAGAGAAATGGGCATAACATACATTTTCAGTATTTATCGAGTACAATTTAACATAGTGACAGTATAAATTTCATACAATCCCTATCAAATAATTTGTTTCAAAAAAATACGCGGCATATAACATTTTCAGTAAATGACACACCCAATCGAAAGTTTTCTATTATTTACATTTTTAACCCGTATATAAGCCGATCAAATGTAGTTGAATCCAACATCATTCAACGTTGCCACCAAATTTATACTCTTCAAAATTTCGAAAATGGACATTTCGTTAACATATATGCTCAGTTGAGTTTTTTTTCCCTGGGAATAAAGCCCAATTGAATCTATATTATAATAGTAAACTGATGCTTATCAATATTAAGAATGATTAGTTTACTTACCAAACTATATAAATAAAAACAAGTCTTCTTAATTATCATTATTAGTTGGATCATCCCCACTCAATTTGTGTGACTCAATCAAGAGTTGAGCCAAAAAAAAAAAAAAAGGAGAAAGAAACAAGGAAAGATAAAAGGGAGAGGTCAGCTAACAACAGCACGCTTTGCTTCCTCGGCCGAACAACCTTCTCACTCACTCTCCTTCTTCCCTTCCATCCATGTAGCTTCAATAAGCTTTTGCAGCTCTCTCTTTTCCTCTCTTTTCCCTGGACCGGTTTACTATATTCTGGTTCTGGGTTGCGTGCATTTTGCTCCCAAAATTCTCCCCCTTCATCTCCCTCTCTGTTTTTAAATTTTGGGTTCTTGAGCTGGCTGCTAAAGGAATCTCCTCTCTCCCTCTCTCTCTTCCTTCTTCTGCAGTTGTCCCCCGAAAAGCAAGAATTATAAAATCCCACTAAGCGTGCTAAAAGGCAAAAGCCCACTAAAGTCCCCTCTCCCCCTCTTCCTCCTCCTCCTATTATTATCATCCCCACCCCTCCTTCCTCCCGTAATTCCATCATTCCTTTCTCTCCACCCCCTTTGCGTTTCAGCCTTTTTGAGTGTGTTTGTGGGTTTGTTGAGGATTATTAAAGGGAAAGGTTTACTTGTCTTTTGGCTGGGCTCTCTGGGTTGTTGGGATCTTGAGGTCTCTGTCATTGATTTGGATGTGTTTTCGCCATCTGGGTCTCCTTCAAAGGACCGAAAAGAGGTAGCTTGGAAGGGATCTTTGCGTTGTTTGTGAAAGGGATCATGATGCCGGTCAACTTGTTCTTGAGTGCTGGTTAAGAACCATATTAACTTTAAGGTACCCAACTTTGCTTCCTCGCTTCTTCTGGGTTTTTTTATGGGTTGGTTTTTGTAGTGTGCTCACAAGGTGTTTGATGAAGTGCTTGCGTGAGTAATATGTCATGTTAGTTGAGAATTCTGCTTATTTTTCTTTTTCTCCCCGTTGCTTGTGGTGATTTGCAGTGAAGCGCTACGCATATTTTTTTAAATACAGTTTGGGTTCTGTTCCTGTTGGTGCTTGAAAGTCAAAGGCGTAGACTTTTTCTGTCGACTGGTTTTTATTATATTGCTTCTTGGGGTTGGTTTCCTTTTGCCCAACTTGGAATGATGGAAGAGTGTTCAAAGGGAAGTGGTGCAGCCTGTTCGCCTAAGTTGCTGGATTTGATACCCAAAGAAATGGAGTGGGCTGTTGCTAAAGGGAAAAATGGAGATGTTGAGAGGTCATCAGTGGAGATCAGGAAGCTTGAGCTCAGGCTCGGTCTGCCTGGTGATGATGAATGGTCCCTTAAGAACACCAACACTGCCAAAAACATGAATAGAGAAAGAGACCATCACGACTCTCTCTTCTCTCTGGGATACTTCAACCATGGACATCATCATAACCACCACCACCACTTTCATCATCATCAACCAAGCCACAAAGCTGGTTCTCATGAGATGTCACCACAAGTTGGTCCAGTAGCTGGTTCATCATCATCTTCTGTGTGGTTTAATCAACAGCAGCAGCAGCTGGCTCCACCATCTTCCTTTCTTCAGTTTCCAACAACAACAAAAGCAGCAACAGACAAGCAACAGAGCAGCTGCTTGTTGTTGCCTACTGTGGCAAAGGAATCCTCACAGCTCTGTTGCACTAAAGTAGGTGCAATAGACTTGCAGCAGGGTCCTGCAGAAAAGAAGGCATTTTCACCACCAGCTGCTCCTCCTACTCCTGCAAATACAGCTGTGGCCAACAGCTCTCAGAAAAGGTGCTTCAGCTTTTTACTCCTTTTCCTTTTTCCCTCTCAACTTCTCTCTCTCTCTCTCTCTCTCTCTCTCTCTCTGAGTGTTAAAAAATTTCCTCAACTTTTTTTGACAGAGGATATTCATTCACATGAGTCACTTTGCTTGTGTGATGTTTGTGGTCCATCATTATTACTTCTCCTTGTTTCACTTTTTCTTTTCAGTTTTCACCCTTCCTAATGTTAATACTCGTGTTGCCTTTCTTCTATGGTTTTCATTTTTGTTCTTTTCTCTTTGTTTCTTCTTGGTGATTCTTTTTGCCATTATTGTTCGGTTGATTTACAGTAGTTTAGGTTTGAAGATATGGTCTAAAGAAGGAATTGAGCTTGCACAAAAAGCTTATTCTCTCTTTGTGCTTCCTTTTTTGTGTTTAGTCTTCGCTTCTGTTTTTCTTTTTGGTACCCCCACCTTTCCAGGTCTCGACTTTCTAATAATGAAACGTTTTGTTGTTACCTCAATCAATATTTACCTTATATTATTTACAGTTAACTTCACATGGCTTTTTCCCCATTTCAATAAATATACTGCCCATTCTCAATAGGGAAGAGCTTAACTAAACATGACTGTAGCAGCTGGAAGTATTTCTATGCTATAACTTGACACACATGCTTTGTCCTCAGTTCATCGACAACTTTTAACTACAAATAAAGACTGCTTCTTTTCTGTTTTGGAGCAAACGTGGGGTTAGTTGAGAGAGCAATTCCTTGTCTAAAAAAAGGGTTTCTTGGTCATATTATGAATGCAGAACTGCTCCTGGGCCAGTGGTGGGTTGGCCACCAATTCGTTCATTTAGGAAGAATTTAGCAAGCAGCAGCAGCTCTTCAAAGCAACAGCAAACAACTGACTCCCAGAGTGGAAACCCAAACAAGAAGGCTGCAACAAGTGACAAACCAGTTGAAGTTTGCAAGAAAGGCATGTTTGTTAAGATCAATATGGATGGTGTCCCAATTGGTAGGAAAGTGGATCTTACAGCCTATGACAGCTACCCAAGGCTCTCCACTGCTGTTGATGAGCTCTTCAGAGGACTTCTTGCAGGTCATTATTATTCATTTCCCCTTTTTCCGAAATTGAAATTACATAACTTTTTTGTTGTCTTCTAGATGTGAATTATTGTTGGGAGGTCATGGTCCTATGATCCTTGATTCACATAATTGAGCATAGACCAAGCATGGGATTTGCTTTCTCATTTGTTTATTATTGCTGCAAGATCCACATGGTGTTGATTTCGATAGTTCTATTATCTGCCAAGTTGCTTGATTTCTTTAATATTCTGAATACAAACAAAATTGTCGCAACATGTTTCGTTAGTTATTACCATCCAGTTGTTGCCTTGTTAGTCCTGTCTCTGTTACATGCCATTCTTTCCATTGGTTACTCAACATCAAGATTAGATCTTTTTGGATTTTGCTTGATTAATAAACTTAATAGTTAAAGCGGTTAAATCTCATTATATCTGTCGTTTGGCTCTGTTCGTTTGTATTAGCTCAAAGAGATTCCAGTGCTGGTGGAAACATCAACAAGCAGCAGCAGGAAGGGGAAGAGAAAGCAATTACAGGGTTATTGGATGGAAGTGGGGAATATACTCTTGTTTATGAAGATAATGAAGGAGACAGGATGCTTGTTGGAGATGTCCCATGGCAGTAAGCATCTTTATCACCATGGATCTGATACCCACAAAGAAATAGGAAGGAAAAAAAGCATTTTCCTTTCTCCTACTTTATATTCTAATCTCATATTTATATCCACCATCCAACTTGCTGATTAAGCTCTGGTATAACAAATGCTTTAATGTTGTTTAGTACGGCTCGAATAAACTTTCACAAGATTCCTAATCACTTTAACCAATATATTCCCTATGATGTCACTTGCTGTGGCTTTGTTTATTGGATATGCACAATCTTCACACACTTCAATCCAATAGGGAAAAGCAATTTAACCCATATTTACAAAGAAAGCGTTTATCTTGATTAGTACTAATCTGTTGGATTATGCTTTGGTATTATCCTCTGCAGCATGTTTGTGTCCACAGTGAAGAGGCTTCGCGTTCTGAAGAGTTCAGAGGTTTCTGCTCTTAGCCGTGAGTGATCTTAAATCTCATCTACTGCTGCACTGGGAAAGTGATTAAGGCTGATTAGTTTTCTTGATTACATTTGTTAGGTGGTGCTAACTAGGATTTCTTTGCTTTGTTCAGTTGGATGCAGCAAGCAGGAAAAGATGGTGGCGATGAAGTGACATTGAAATGGAGTATTGAGATTTCTAATTTTTGCTGTGAAGAAGACTTCACGCAGACCAGTATTAAGTATATTGAGAGAGCTTGGATCTGTGGTTTTCTGGGGTTTTTTTTCCTGGGGTTTGCTTTGGTCTTATTTCTGCCTATGGCTTTGTAATGAAATTTTATTGCCACTGAGAAGTATATAATATTTTTGTGTAGCTTGCTTTGTTGACATTCCATGTTTTAACAACTTAACCACCCTACATTTGAGTTTTAATTTCTAATTAGGGTTCCTCGTCAATCTCAATTCTCAACAGCGTTTATAGGTGCAGCCTAAAAATCGACCAAAATTTACCGAGTTCATGTCTGATACGCGAATCAAAGAAGTAGTATTGAATTATAATATACTAGGCATGCAGCCCGCATTTCACGGCGGGATTGAGATGAAGTGTAGAATTGTTTTTTTAGGATTAATACTTTAGTTTGGGCCGAACTATAGACAAACTTTCTACTTTGGCTTGTGGTATCGGAAATTGCTATTCTGGCATAAACTATGTAGCATACTTACTTATTTGGCCCGGAGGTGGGTTTGACCGTCAAATTAGACGGTCAATCGAGTTTACCGTTAGTCAAAGTCCACCTCACTTGCCACGTCAGCTAGCAGGAAATATTTTTTTTTTAATTTTGTTTAATTTCTAAAATTAATTAAAAATAATTTGGAGAGCTCTTTTAATTATTTTTTTGTTTATTATTTTTATTGTTAGAAAATAAACAAGTGAGGTGGACCTTGAGTAACGGTCAACTCGGTTGACCGTCTAATTTAACGGTCAAACCCGACTCCGGGCCAAATAAGAAAATATGCTACATAGTTTAGGCTAGGATAGCAATTTCCGATACCACAGGCCAATGTAGAAAATTTGTCTATAGTTCGGGCCAAATTAATAGGGGTGTTCAAATGGTTACCATGGTTATAACCAAACCAAATAAGGCTAAATTCCATTAACCATGGAATACAAAATCATAACCAAACCGTCCAAATTAATACAACAACCAAATTAACCAAACTAAAGTTTAATCGGTTTGGTTAATTGGTTAACCAAATTAACCAATATAAAATTACATTATCATTGATGATGAAAATTTTCCGGTTAATGCAACAATTCGCAATTTATATAATGAATAAAACATAACAATCAACACGTAGTTATAGTTGACCCTTAACAAAAATACATGCAACTAAGACAATTATCTTACGATTAATATAGAAGTATTCACCTAACAAAAATTTATGACAATGGTATGGGTAAATGAATTATTGTGTTTGTGTAAATTGACTTAGTCTCTTAGCAATTATCATAGGCTGGAAATGACCATCCTTTCAAGTTTTCATCCATCATAATGTATGAAATTTATCTAAATTTGGCGTCCATATGTTGTGGTCTACACTTTATATATACAAATATACACTATATGGGCAATATTGAGCTTTATATTTTATATGAGTCTAAAAGGGATGAACGCTAACTCTCGAGTTGTTATGCAAAGTATTAAGTATGTGTATATAATATATGTTACATATATGACTAATTAATTAACTGGTTAATTTGGTTTGATTGGTTAGGAGTGTCTGAAACCAAACCAAACCACCTAAACCAAACAAGCTAAAAACTTTAACCAAACCAAACCAATTATCCAAATTAACCAAACCAAATTATCCAAATAGTACCGGTTAAAACGGTTACCACGATGACCAAACCGTTTGAACACCCCTACAAATTAAGGTATTAACCCTTTTTTTATTATCAAAGTGCCCACATAGATTTGTGCTAGTAATAAAATGATCACAAATGTTAAAATGTAACAAAAAGGTTGAATAAGTATCAAGATATAACAAAACAACTATATCATGTCTTTTCATCTATATTTTCATCCAAAATGGCTAATTAGCTTGCTTAGGATAAGAGGGATTTGTACAGGTCAGTTAGGTGTATTGTATCATCGTATCACGATGTCGTGAATCGTGATACGATGATACGACTGGGTTTTGCTGACCGGAGTTTTGTACTCTATCGGCTCACTTAAACATATATAGAATTTCGAAAATCACAGGATGGGCATCAAAATGTATGTAACACATACGCTTTTCTAAAAGCTTTGTATTGTAAAACCAGCTCCACGGTGTTAGGCCAAAACAAAAATTAGAGGATTGTGTGAACCACTGTCATCAGCACTTGCTTAGTGTCTAATTATACACATGCATATGTATTTTGTTTAAAATTATCATTACTTTTCTTAACATATTTTATATTTATCATGCATATATGATATTTTCATGAAATTGTATTTTTCTCACTAATTTTTTCATTTTAGTAATTTATTGTTGTGATTTGTCACTTATATAATGTCGGTATATGGAGATTTGTTAACATGTTGGTTGAAGATATAAAGAAAACTTATCCATTGATATTTGATACCCTTGGATACCTGAAATTCGATCAAGTATGTGTATGGTTTGATATTCTATCTGACGCTTATATAGGTATATATATGTGTAAAACCCGAACTATTTTGGGTTGGAAAATATATAAATTATTATTTTTTATTTCTGAATTTTGTTTTCTTTTGATTAATAAAAATAATAAATAAAAAAAATTATTAAAAACGAAAAAAGGGCCCATTTTTAGCAAATGACAAGAAAATAAAATTCAGAAAAAAATTATGTCCTCAAAGCTGACGTGGCAGGTGAGGTGGACATTGACTAACGGTCAACAAGTTTGACCGTCTAATTTAACGGTCAAACCCGCCTCCAGGAGTCAGAATAGCAATTTCCAATACCACGGGCCAAAGTAGAAAGTATGTGTATAGTTAGGGCCAAACTAAAATATTAACCCAATAAAATATATAGAAAGAGCCAACAACAAAAAGAAACACATTACTCCAATAGCACAACCCCAATGAAAACCCATTTTGATTTGACATTATTATTATATGATGGTAATAAATGTAAAGTTAAAAAAATGGGTGACCAAAGCTAAAAATTTTAGTGAACAGTAAATGAGATTCAAGTTTATATATATTAACAATTCGAAATTATGTGTGATTAAAACAAATAACATTAGTTTAAAATTATACCAAAGGTAATGTCTATTTATTAACCAAAAATTTTCCGAATTCTTTTATTTTATCCAAACATATTGGAATACTATTTATTAACCAAACGTTAAATCTCCTTTAACTTTTCCATTTGATGATGGTGAGCGGTCAGATGTGGCGCTGAGTTGGAAGGAATATTTTGACGTAGCAGTCAAAAAATGCCATATCAGCCGGTCAACCATTGATCATTTTTTATGATTTTTTTATTAGCCAAACCTATTGAATTACTAATAATTAGCCAAATGTTAACTTCCAATTAGCAATTTTGTTAGTAATATCGACTTGGCAACATGATACCGACTTGGAAGAGATACATAGAGGTCAACATTTCAAAATTTTAGTATTTTAACTAAAAAAAGTGTTACAAAATTATTAACGATAACATATAAATGCCTATTATTTTGATGCATTACAAAAGATTTGGTCATTTATTACTAATTCAATAGGTTTGGCTGATAATAAAGAATGTGAGAAAGGTTTGGCTAATAATTAGTGTGTACCCAATTTTATTTTATTCATTGATGAGGGGGAGCGGTTACGGTGCTAATTGTACAATAGTTAGCACCGTCCTAACCAAGGAAAAAACTACTACTAGTTTGAATTAGTAGTGATTTAGCTTAGATGTTGTATTGAATTTATAATAATCCGTAGTGATTTCGTTATTTTTAGTAGCGTTTTTTGCTAGTTATCACGGTGCTAACCCCTATAAGGGTTAGCACCTAATCCCATCCCTTGATGAGGTGGTTGCTGAGTTAGACGCTGAGGTGGACCACTGTTAAAAAATAGTTAACGGTACCAAATTAATGACTACGACTTGGATCTGTTACAAAACATTTGACTAATTCTTAGTATTTCGATAGCTTTGACTAATAAAAAATAATTAAAAAATTGGCTAATAAATATTAAATAGTCATTATCCTATTGCAAACCTAAGGTGTTTGTAATAAGAATTTAAGAAAAGAGCATCTACTTTGTAAGGCACCGAGAAAGCCATCCATGCCTGGTTTGGAGGGATGGAATATGATGAGAAAGCCATGCCTGGTTTGGAGGGGTGGAAATTGGAATATATGAGCAAAGTCTAGCTATTAGAGCATCTCCAACAATGCAATCCTTCTTCACTTTCAAGTGTGGTCCCTACTGTCACCTAAGCAACTCTAGCAATTACTTCACTCATCAATTTCATACTAGCTATATCAATGTCATTCCAATGCAATTGCACTTCTGGGTCCCACTTACATTTTAATACCACACAAATGGTTGGGAAAAGAAGAAAGAAAAACAAAAACAAACAAAGGACCCACTTGCAATTGCATGTCAGATTTTCATGGTGTGCAAATTTTCATCCATTGAAAGTGGTCTTGCATCAATGCCATCCACTTTTTCAATTGCACATGGCTGCCACCTCAGCTTGCAATTCCCTCCATTTGCACCATTGGAGATGCTCTTAGGCTACGTCTAATAGCTAACGTTAAAGGATTGATTAATGAGCCTACGCCTTTAACTAGGCTACGCTAACGCTAAAGCTGGAGTGTGTTAGGGCATCGAGAAAGCCAGTTTTTAATGCAGCTTTGGAGGTAGCTTCCTTGCAGCTGCAAAAAAGCAGTTAATGTCAAATAGCATTTTCCTGACGTCAGACGATAATGCACGGGCTTTAATTTAGCAAATAAATTTGTGTATAGTCATAAAACAACAAATGCATAAATAAACCTACCTATGACAATTTTAATCATTCCCTAGGGTATTATCTGACATGATCCGTGATGGACCGGTATTATCCGATTTGCAGTAATGTGAAGCGATAGGAGTGTTCAAATGGTTACCATGGTTATTACCAAATCAAATAAGTCTAAATTTTATTAACCATGAAATACAATATCATAATCAAACCGTCCAAACTAATACAACAACCAAATTAACCAAACTAAAGTTTAATCGGTTTGGTTAATTGGTTAACTAGATTAACCAATATAAAATCGTATTATCATTAAGTGAGAAAATTTTCGATTAATTTAACAATTCACAATTTATATAATGAATAAAACATAACAATCAACACATAGTTATAGTTGACCCTGAATATAAATACATGCAACTAAGACAATTATCTTACAGTTAGTATAAAAGTATTCACCTAACAAAAATTTATAACAGTGGTATGGGTTAATGAATTGTTGTGTTTGTTTGAATTGACTTAGTCTTTTAGCAATTTTCATAGGCTGAATAGGACTTTGCTTTCAAGTTTTCATCCAACATAATGTATGAGATTTATCTAAATTAGGCGTTCATATGTTGTGGTCTACACTTTACATATACAAATATACATTATAGGAACAATATCAAGCTTTATATTCTATGAGTCTAAAAGAACGAACGTTTAACTCTTGAGTGGTTATTCAAAGTATTAAGTATGTGTATATATTAGATATATGGCTAATTATTTATCTGGTTAATTTGGTTTGGCTGGTTAGGAGTGTGTGAAACCAAATCAAACCACCTAAACCAAACAAGGTAAAAACTTTAACCAAACCAAACCAATTATCCAAATTAACCAAACCAAATTATCCAAATAGTACTGGTTAAAACGGTTAACATGGTAATCACACCGTTTGAACACCCCCTATGAAGCGAGGTATGAGTATCTATTTTTGAACAACTTATTTTGACTTTTATTCAACTAGTTGGACTTGATCTTTCAACTATTTAGACTCAATTATCTATTATATCATTACAATTTTCATTCATGAAATGTTTTTCATTCATATCATATAAAGTAAAAATATGCGTGCATATTTTCTAGCCACCCTACCCCACCCGCTTGCCATCACTTTATAAACCCGTTAAATAGAGTATTGTCGCAATTCAAATTCGACAATATACTTAATTCATATTAGGAGTTATTAAAATGTGAAAACGAGACTTCTCGATCAATCACTCTCATAGTACATCAAGCATCGATTTCAACTAAGTTGCCTGAGAAAAAAAATTAAGAATTAAACATGCCATTGATGATGCGTCAAGCCCTCATAGAACACAGTGCTGAAGAACAAAATTGAAAATGTGGGGTCTGTAAAGCTTTTGTGTATCACATTTTATTACCTTGTGATGATAATGCCATTGATTTTTTTAGAAAGGAGAATATTTATTTCACTTTAACTAATCAATTACAAAGAGAGACAAAGAACCAACATTTTGATTCAACAAGAGAAAGCCCAAGGGAACTCGGTTACAATCAAACCATAAAAAGCAAAAACAACAACAATGAACAAAACACAGATGGAAAGCAGTCACCCAACAGAACAAAACCCTTGAATGAAAACAGAACATCAGAAATCTCTCTTGCAATGAAGCACCGGTTCCTCCACATTCCAGTTTTGTAACACTATTCATGTTCTATCTTCTTTTCTTTTTCTCCTACAGCCTGTTTGGATGGACACAAAACTCAAATTACAATTCCATTTCATTATTCCATATTTGGAATGGTAAGAAGGTTGAGAAATGAATTTCATTTGAACCAAATATTGGAAATTAAAATTCCTATCAAAAGTTATAGGGCTAATACCACTACTACACCCGAACTATCCGGAAAATGCCACTTGTGTCCTATTGTTTCCAATATTCCATCTGTGTCCTGAACTATTATTCCGTTAGTGTTGACCGGCATTGACCGTTAGTATTTAACAGAAAAATCTAGTCAGCGTTGACGTGGCATCTGATGTGGAATTTTCATTATCAATTTTCATTTATTTTTCAATCTAAAATAATTAAAATAAGGAAAAAAAAATTTGTAATTAACATTTCAAAATAATCTCCATGATTCATTCTCTGCATTCCAATTCCTTCTTTTCACTTGTGGATTCCATTTTTATTCCCTGCAGCTACGAAGCTACCAATCCATTTATATTCCCCGCAGCTACCACCGACCGTACCAGGAGCTGGGAGCTAGAACTCGAGCCCGAGCTCCATACCTGTCGAACTACAAGAGAAAAAAAATTGAAATCAATCCATGTTGATTTTGAAGAGCCCCTTTAGATCGAAAGCCATTGACACACGCCAGATGGAGATATGAATAACTGTGGTAACAAAGGCTTGGCTGTCGGGAAGCAAAATGAAGAAGAGAATGGTGAAAAAATGAAAAGAGAATCCAGATCTACCTTCGGACCGAAACGCAGAAGGAAAAGAAGTCCAGATCTAGTCAACATGGCCGACCGGAGACAGAAGCGGTGCCGGACCTCCAATTTAGTTAGCGATGTAACCCTAAAGCAGCTTCCATCGTCATCGTCTTCGCCGCCATCACACTCATCTCCTTCGTTGCAATTGGAGCCAAGCGGTGGCACAAAGCTGGAGATGAACTCGCTTGCAGAGGAAAGGTAGATCTAGAGTTGAAATCCCGATTTGTCAAATGTTTCAAACTAGGGAAGCTTGAGGAATCAGTGGCCTATGGTGAACGCGACGGTAGGAGAGCCGCCCGGAGGAGGATACAGAGATATGATGGCGGCAAGGTGAAGCGGCGACAACACTATGGGACCAGATCTGTTTTATTTTTCTTCGGATCCGTCGTAGCTTCTTTTGGCAGAGAGGGTCGAAGGTGGTCATCGTCGATGGGAGAAGCAAAAAGGGAGACACCAGGGAAGAAGGTTTGTGATGGGATTTGGGGTTTTCTTGGTTGAAGTAATGGGCAAGCTTAATTGATTTTCAGATCGAGAAAGATGGATGGGTTTGAGTAGGACAGAAATCTTTGCAGGTGGAGAGGAAGCGAGGAAGGGAAAGAATAGGGGCGAAAGAGTGATCGATTTTTTTGATTCATCGGCGATTAGAGCTTTTGCTGGGGAATCGAAGGTGGGGGGAGGGAAATCGAAGGTTGGGGAGGGGAATCGAAGGTTGGGGAGGGAGAAGGTCAAGGGCGGCTGCCGATACGAAATCAATGGAGATTTTTTTTTATTTGAATTTTGGGGTTTTAGAATATTATTTAGTAATATTCTTGAATTTAAAGGTTTTTCAATTTTTTATTTTCAAAGTTTAATAAAATATAAATTAAAAATGGGAGGTGTCAATGACTTGGCACTGCCACGTCAGCAAAAGTCAATGTTAAGTTGACCGCCGTTTGATCAACTGTTATCTTTAACGGTCAATGAAATTGGTAGGATACAAATGACACAAAATATAATAGTTCAGGATATGAATGGAATATTGAAAAGAATAGGATACAAGTGGCATTTTCGTCATAGTTCGGGTGTTGTAGTGGTATTAGCCCAAAGTTATAAGAATTGGGTTTATAGAGATGGAATTAGTGGGACCTATTCATATTTATTATTATTTTATAACTACACTATCTTATTCCTCTCTTTCTCTCTCTATCAGTATTTCATTTCTCAAGATAAAAAATCTACTAAATCATTAATGATTATTAAAGAGTACAATTCATTTCCATTGTTGTTGGAAATAGGCCAAACACAAATATTGAAAATGGAATTCCATAAAAGTTAGAATTGGGAATGAAAATCCATTTCCATTTCTTATGGAATTGTATAAAAAAGGTTGCCTAGAGAAGGGAGGGGATAATGATGGTGAACAAAAGAAGTGGGACAATCTTTTCCTCCCTACCCTATTTGTAGTTAATAACTGGTTTGGTAGATGTTAATTCTCTGCCCCAGTAAAATTTGTTAGATGATGATACCGATTCAATTATAAATGAATTTGCTACTAAAATTCGGAATAATTAACTGTTTTCTAGTAGGAAAATTCACGTTGAATTTAATTAATAAGTAGTATATTTTTTTTGAACAACTCGACTAAGACATGACTTACACCTCTTTGAACATAGTTCAAATAAGGGTGTTTCATTGATATTGCTTTTAGAATATAACTACACTAAATTACTTCTACTCATGTGGATATTCAGTGAGAGCTACAAACTACGACTACCTGCAGAGATAAAGGATACAAAAAAAAAAAAAACAACTTGACTTAGGCATTGGTTGTTTGGTTTTGTGAACCATTGTCTTTGTTAGCCCCTCCTCCTATATATAGCCATGGGGAGATAACTTTCTAGAAAACTGTCTGTTGGATTACTCCCCAAAAAGAACTGTCCCCTTCTTCCTCATGTGTGTCTTCGAACGTGAGCTGAGACAGTTGCTTCCTCAACCACTTAGATGTCTCTCTCTTGTTGGAGTTGAAGTCTTGGAACACAGTTTGCTTCCCTTTCGTGCCATGTAATGGTATTAACTTCACTTATCATCGACGAACTGGTGGTGTATGATGGTCTCGATCGAATCCTCAATTCAGGTAAACCCACCCCTTTTTCATGCAACGTTTGCATTACTTGTTCTCCGACCCAGTTCTAATCTCGCTCCTTCGGAATCATAACTGATTTCTCATTACCTTTTTATTTTTTATGGATCGCACGCGTCGATGAGCTGGATGCGTCGACAATGAGGTGCACAAGGAAACATAATCGCGGTGTATAAGCTGAATGTAGAATTGTTGCTGGTTAGGAGGCTCACTTATTGAGATTCCTCACTATCATTAGTCCACAATAGCATCTCCCTCACTTTAATTAAAAAAAAAGTTCAATTTTCTATTTTCTCTTTACTCCAACTCCCTTCTTCAGCCTTTCAGGGGCTACTGCTTGCTCCTTTTGGTAACCGGCGACAACTCAAATTCACCTATTTTTTTACTCTTTGCTTTGTATTTCCATGCTCCTTCTCTCTGCACATTTATTTTATGTAATTTCCTTGGATTTTTTATCTCGTCGATGTGGCTTTTCGATTCCTCTCCAATTGAGTTGATGCTCTTCATTTCTGTGCTTGGTTTTCTGTTTTGGGCTTGCACATCTTGGAATATGAAGTTAACTGGTTGGGATAATCGTTCCGCTCTTTGTGGTGGTTGATTTTCCCAATATGGTGGTTTGATCGTCTATGGTGAAGCCATTTACTAAATCTCCCCTTCGCCATCCCCTAGTTGCATGTACTACATGGTTGTTCGTTGGATCGTGGAGAGTAAGGTCTTCTTCGGCTGGTTGTTATGGTGATTTAGTGCTTCATTGGAGTTTGTCGCCCCTTTGAATCTTCTGCTCTCGTTTAAACCCGATTTTCCTGCCTCGACTTCCACGAACTTTCAGCTTGGAGCAATCCGTTTTACATATTTATCCACCGACATGTAATCTCGTTTTTGAGATCCACTGTAACGGATGTTTTAGAGCAATTCTCATGAGGCGGCTCATGACATTGTTGTGCTCAATCACCAAGTGTTTTGCTATGACAGAAAGTTGATGCTGATCTTATTGTTACTTTGTTTGGTTGGAAACGAGAGAAATTATGAGTATGTTGTGTTTGATTCATGCGCTCGACTCTATTGGGTGGTTGATGTTAATCTACGCTTTGGTTTCCTTTGTTGTATTCTTCGGGCACAATTGATTTCAACAGATTCATGGGGTTCTTTGATCTTGTTCAAGATCCTGCACGTTTGGTTTCTCCCGCGGTAACCGATCATTCAAAGTTAGATACAAGATTCTCTTTTGTAAAAAAATGTTAGAGCACTTACGATATCAAGTTTAATTACCAGGTGGGACCAAGTAGCAAAAAGGATTCCGACTCGTTCGAAGGAGGATTAGCCCAGGATTCGCATAATGGCCCACAATCTTGGCCGAGTTTTTCGGACGAGACCATGATATAGTGAGAGACACTCGGTGTTCGAGTTTATTCATATTAGTAGCATTTCTTCACTAGTGATTGTGTAGTAGTTATGTGACTTATCTTTAAGGATGTAAAAAATTAATAAATTTAATTCCATAAATACTGAATAAGTCCTGCATTACCTCTCACTAGATTTAACTTAAAAATATGAACGATGATTAGAATGTTTAGTATGATACTAACCCTTAAGAAATTAGCACTCTATCTCAGTCCCGTTGGCGTGGTGTTTGTTTTAGTAATGTTTTTACTGATTCTTTTTCTTTAGTATTCAAAGTTAAACCATTAATTAGTGGTTCGTTTGATTCTCAGTGGTACAATTTTTAGAATTGAATCATCAGCGGGATTATTATATTCATACAGAGTGGGGAGGGACTTAATGGTGGAAAGTTGAAAGTGGGAGTGGGAGTGTGACTGTGACAGTGTGAGTGAGACAAGACAAAATAAACTTTGGAGAGCGTTCTTAATTGTATTGTTGGGCAGGCGCATTATATTTGTGGCCTTAAATCATCTTTTTTCACTGTTTTAATTTCATTAAAATTATTATTCTAATGCCCTTAATTTAGTTTTTCTCTTTTAATAATGAAAAAACAACTTAAACTACACTAAAAATGAAAAGATAAAAAATAAACTAAGAAAGTGGGTTGACGAATTTTTAACATATTCCGTACATGTTTGGAACTGGTTTTGACATGTATTGAACTTGTTCGAGATGAACTTTCGACATGTCCTAAACATATTTGTAATTAACTTAAAAGTTAAGTGATACATGGTGCAATTAATTCCTCTAAACAATTTTGTTGGCAAAATGAGCTCAACAAGTTCTTTTTTTGGAGTAAAGCCAAGGTTGTCAACCCCGGATTTGGTCAAACCCGGTCAAACCCGGACGATTTGACCCAGTGAGTATAGGTGTCAAAACATAGCCCGATCCGATTAACCCGCCCGATCAATCCGACCCGCAACCCGACCGCAACCCAAATTGACTAAAAGTCAACAACCTGTAACCCGCCCGACACGCAATCCGATTGACCCGCAATTCAACTAACCCGCAACCCGACTGACCCGCAACCCGATTAACCCGAACCCGATTGACCCGCAACCCGATTGACCCGCAACCCGATTAACCAGAACCCGATTGACCCGAACCCGACTAACCCGTAACCCGACCGACTCAACCCGAATTTCATCTAATCCACTTGAATAATTATAAAAATATACAATACATAGTTTTTCAAAATAAAGTTTTTCATTCTAAATTTAAGTAAAATTATTTTTCATTTCATATAAGAAATTTAAAAAATATGAAACTCACTTGATATTACGTACTTTAAGAAAATTACAAAAATTGAAACATGAAGGTCACTTGAGATCATGACAATATTAATATAATATATAAATTAAAATTTTGGTTAATTTAACTATTCAATAAAATTATCAATTAAATATAAATAAAAGTAAAGTAATGTATTTGGTAATTTGATGTTTTTAAAAGAAGAGGGAAATTTTGGTGTATTCAAGTTCTTGGGAAGAGAAAGAAGAGGGAAATTTGGTTTTTTGAATTTTTTAGAAAAGAAACAAGTGGGAATTTTGGTGGTTTTGATATGTGGGAAGAGAAAAAAGTGGGAAAGTTTGATTCTTTTGATTATGAAAGAGAAATAAGGAGGGAAACTTTTGATTTTTCAACTTTTTGTAGAAGGAAAGAAGAGGATAATTTGGTTCTTTCAATTTTATGGAAGAGAAAGAGGAGGGAAAATTGAGTTTTTCTAATGTATGGAAGAAGAAAGGAGGGAAATTTTAGTATTTTTGTGAAAAGAAAGAAGGAAACAAATTTGGTGTTTTCAATTTTTTGGTTTTTCATAATTTTAGCTTTTGAAATATGAATCTTTAACTTTTATATGGAGGGCATGACTAGTTAAAATTATTCTTATATGCTTTGAAGGCTAATATGTATATATGTATGTAATTGTTTATGGGCTAATAAATAAATTAACCATTAGTTACAACAATTTATACTAAACTTGATAAGTAATCTTTGACGGTTCGTTCTTTACGATATAAAGTATATGGTTAGGGTATAAGGTTTAAGGTACATATGGTTTAGGGTGTATATGGTTAGGGTATAAGATATTGATGGTTTTGACGGTTCTAAGTTTTTTATTAACATATGTTCACTTGAAGTCATTTGAAGTTTTTAACGGCAGGAGATCCCTTTTTAATTTATGTTTATGGTACGTGGTTAGGGTACAAGGTATGTGGTGTAAAGTATAGGATGTATGGTTAGGGTATAACAATTAGCAAATATCACTTTTTATCTATGTTTTGAAAATCAAAGTATGAATTTCACTTTTAAATTAACTATACTAGCAAAATCACAACTCAAGGACATATGGTTAGGCTATAGGTTATGTGGTTAGTGTATAATGTATTGATGGTTTAGGCTATACAATCAACAACATATACTAACTTAATATTGTTGATTGAGGGTAAGGCTAAGTGTATAGGATATATGCTATTGAGTAAGTTATGATTGAAGTCACAATAATTTTACTAAATTTGATAGCTAATCTTTAATGGTTCAATTTTTAGGATAATTTGAACAATTTTACAAATAACTCGTTTGGCAACAATTTACTGAAGTTATTTGGGCAATGAGTTATTTTGAAATAATTCCTTTTATCACTATGCTTTTGCCAAATACCACACGCCAAATACCAGATTTGCATGGTTATACTAAACGTGATACTTTAATCCAATCACTACTGAATTAATACTAAAATATCAAATAAACAATTAACGGTGTCTTTTGGTTGCAAATATTGATATCACCATTACTATTAGCTATAATACTTTACCAATTATGATTAATTACATAACAGGTTTGCAAGTCATACAAATTGATTTAACATTTTGACTAGTTTTTTTCAAAAAAATAAAGTATATATATACGAGGTAGAAATAAATTGGTTAAAAAGTTGAGAAAATATTTTAAATTAGTGTAATAAAATGTGTAAGTTGGTAATGAGTTAAGTTACTTGATGCATTGGGACGAACAACCCGAAACCCGACCCGCCCGCAACCCGCCCGACCCAAAACCCGATGAACCTGCAACCCGATTTGCCCGCAACCCGATTGAACCCGAAACCGATGAACCCGCAACCCGACTAACCCGCAACCCGTTTGAACCCGAACCCGATTGAACCCAGCCCGAACCCGCCCGACCCCGCCTGATTGACACCTATACCAGTGAGTACCAGGCGGTTTGACTTCAACGCCGTCATTATGAAGCTCCGCTCCAGTCGAGGGGAGGAGACGATGAAGATGGAGGAGCGGTGGAACGTTCTCCAAGAACATAATCTGGGCTTGTTGCAGAGGGAGGCTCCCGCCAGCTTCTCTACCCCTTTCCTGAAAAGAAGCAGAAGAAGTGATGAAGCGATCGGAGGTTGGAGGGAGAGAAAGAAGGTAGGATTATTGATTTGTCGTTGCGGAGAAGGAATAGAAAGAAAAGGGAAGAGTTAGATTTAGGTTTGGACTCTACAGTCTAAGGCTGGAAGCGCATCTCTTTGTTGGATAGGAGGCAGGATAATTGCTGATTTGGTCCCAAATTTTCTATGTCACCAAAACCACAATCCATTAATTTAAAATTGGATAAAAATATGCTAGATTTTTACTCACTTGTTCAGCCGCGTCAATGGGCCAAACCGGGTTGACAACCTTATTAATGACTCTTTCCATATTTCCTGGCTAAACCGGGCTAAACCAGGCTAAAACGGGTGACCCATTAACCCATGACCCATTAGTTCGACCGGGTCCGGGTGGACCCGGGGGTTGACAACCTTGAGTGAAGCTCAACAAGTCACGAACTCGGGAAAGTACAAAATTGATGTTGTTCTTTATATGAACCCTAGGCTAATCTCTCTTTAGAGCTACAAATTTCAAAGCTAAGGACTCGAAGCCCCTTGTTGTGCCTAAACTTCCTCTGTATCTTAAGCGAGCCCATACAATATGATCCAAAAATAAAAAAGACCTATTTTCTTAGCGCAATCTAGTGTGCTTTTCCTTTTCACTTATTTCCTAGGGATCAGACGTGCCTGTAACTGGAACAAGTCAATATTTGGGGCTTTGATATAATTGAGCTCAAGGTACAAAATGGGCCTAGTGATAGCATCGTATTTGCACATGTTTGTGCCCTCGTTTTTTGATCATTTTAGCTCAATTTCATGCTTTCTTAGCCTATTTTATGCTAGGTTGTGCTCGTATGTCCCATTTCAGGTGCTAGCAAGTAGAAGGAGGCTTAAGCGCAAGTTTCAGGCCATTGGGACATCGTCTAACCACTTTGGAGGAAGAACACGGGTATCTCCTACTTCAATCACGACCGTGTTTCGTATGGCACTCGCCAGTGGTGTTTATGTCGAGCGTTGTGACGATCCAAAAGCAAAACATGGGTCTGCTTCTCTAAAGCACAATCATGTTTCATCAACAACCAACCGTGCTTTTTAGTGTGAGACTGGCTAGTGAAGGCTGCTGAAGGGATACAAAGCACGGGCAAGCAAAAACCAAAACACAATCGTGTTTCTCAAGGACACATTGATGACTCGGTATTTGCACATGTTTTCCCCTTTGTTTCTTGATTGTTTGAGCTTGAATTATTGCGTCTTTGTCCTATTTTATGCTAGGTTGTGTTCCTTTGTCACATTTCAGGTCCTAGCACATAAAGTGAAGCATAGGCGCAAGTTTCAAATCAATCAGAGATCAATTGACGATTTGGGAGAAGAAACTCGGGCATGACCTGAAGAAGAATGGATTTCTACCTTACTTTATGGAAAAATAATCATGCAAGCTTGTCATGAAAAGAAAGAGGACGAGACTACGAGCGTCTAGGATCAAACAGGGACAGATTCGGAGTCCGGACGAGGGAGAAACGAAGCATTAAACAGAGGCTGAGCAAGCCACACGGGCATCCTGGAACTCCACACGGCCGTGTGGGTCGTGGCCGGGTGGAAATCACCGAGCCTTCACACGGGCAGCTGGGAAAGCCACACGGCCGTGTGGTCTGGCCGCGTGATCGGGAATTTCTGTTTAAAACTCGATTTTCAGCCAAAGGAAAGGGGAGAGCTGGGTTTTGGTTCCCAAACACCCAAGGGACGAACCCTAGAGAGAGAGAACGACTTGGGAACATTCTTGGAGCTATTTTGGAGGATTTCTTGACCATTGGAGCTCGAGAATCAAGCTTGGAGATGGAGACTGAAGATCTAGATCAGATTTCTGCAGTCTCTCTCTTCTCTATGTTGTAACTTCCCTTCACTTAGGTTTTGAGGAACCCTAGTTCCATGTGTTAGGATCTTTCTTGTATGAAGTTTTGGATGCTATATTGTTTGATTATAATCGATTGAGGCATGATTTATAGAGTCAATTGAAGCCTGATCATCTTCTCTTGATATCTGCTTTAACCTATGATAGATAGAATCTGATTAGGTTAAGAGAGCTTCCTTGATTGATAGTGGTGAATTGGTTGTGCGAGAGTCAATCAATTCACTTATTTGTACTGTAATTCATTCAAGTAGTGTAGATCTGTGTGAATCGCCTTAGCAGTCTACGCCGATGAAGGCTAGTCGCCTGCTGGGTATTCTGTCTAAGAGGGTTTGGTCAGCTTAAGAGATTCCAAGCTAATTTAGGATCTTCCGCAGTTTAATCAACAGTAGACCAACCAAAAGTAATTGCAACTTGGACCTAATTGAGGAGCTAGGGGGAATCATACCTAAGTGAGTTCCCAACTTGTAATTAGTAGAGTAGTCAGTAGAGTAGTTGTGTAAATCGATCCTTAGTCTAGTTTGCTAGACAATGAACTGAAGCTGAGTAATAGTAACTCTAGAGACCCGTGGATTCGATATTTATTACTTGTGTTACTATACTGCAGTCCCTTTCATTGGTTACACTTGGCCATTGTTAGGTGTTGTGTCTTAGCGTGTCAAGTTTTGGCGCCGTTGCCGGGGACTTTCTAGATTATTAGGAAAGGCAGAAGTTTGTTACTTTAGCGTTTTTCTTTTCTTTTCCACCCTTGCTTTTCACTTGGGTGTTTTTGTTTTTGTGGGTGCAGATCTGAATCATGGATCCTCATTGCTTCTCCAACAATTGGGGGTAGCCACCACCATCCGAGTGGTATTACCCCGAGACTCCCTGGAGCAATCAAGGAGGAGAAGACTATGGATTCGGGTTCCAGTACCAACCCCCTTACTACGGAGAACAACCGGACCCCTGGGCATATCAAGAACAACCTCATTACCAAGAAGAATTTCTCCCACAACCAGAAGGGCCATTGGCGCTGGAGTTACCCATGGAGGCCTTCACGGGCCATTCTGCAGAGCCATGCTACACTCCACAGCCAGATCCAAACTATGAATTGAGGCTTCTCATGGAACATTTTGCTCGAGACAGTGAGAGAACATGCTCCAGGATGGATCATTGTGTCCAGGCCTATCATGAAACAGAGGAGATCCTCCTGAGCCTTAAGAAGAGCGTCGATGATCTTGAGTGATCTTGTGCACAACCTGCTCCCGATCACCCTTCTGCTACCATACTAGAAGAGGAGGAGGAAGAAGAAGGCTACAAGGACATTGTGGAGCACACTAAAGTTGTCACGGAGAGCTCCCGTGATGATCATGATCAGGAATGTCCTGTCATAGCCGACCACAACTTCCCACATCCCAAACTGAGCTTTGAAGAGGCGTGCATGAGTGAGGAGATGCAAGAAGATCTCATGAAAGAAATTGCTTGGCAGCTTGCTCTCCAATCCGTGCTAGAAGAAGAAGAGCAAGAAAGGGTGCAGAAAGAAGTTGTGGAGGATGACGAAAGTGAAGCAGAAGGAGTTCTTGATCATTTCCCAGGGGTAATACCACATGAAGAAGAAAGGGAGGTTGAAGAAGCAATTGGTGTCCAGGCTGAGGACGAAGTTGAGGTGGAAGAGGCTTGCACCGGCCCTATAATACAAGTAATATACCCACCAAACTTCGAGGAACTACTTAGCAAGGACCCATTTGCAGTATCTCTTTGCTAGACCAAGGCCACATCGACATCGGTCCCTCTTGGTGGACGCGATGGTGGTCAATCGATGTTGTCATATATGGTTTGGGGCAATGAGACGAGAGAAGAGAAGAAGAGGTCTCGAGGATGGAGACTTCATCTGCATCAAGTGCACGAGCTTCCATCACCAGTCATACCACATGCTCGTGACTTGCGACTCCACCTCATTGACGAGAACCTCAACTTTAAGGAGGTTCTAGCATGGACCGAAACTTAGGAGCCATCGTCTGGCTCACGACGTGAAAGAAGCGCTTGTTGGGAGGCAACCCAACCAGTCGGTTTGCATTTTTTTCTCTATTTCTCCTCGGTTGAGTCAGTTTTGTTATTTGATTTTAGAGTCAATAACTCAACCTTTGTGAGATTTTGTGTGGTGTTTGCGTTCTGATTACTCTCTCTTCCTGGAATGCACCGCCCGACCCGTCCATCATCATTCACCCTTGATCTGGTAACTTCGTTCTACCCTCCTTATCTTTCCTCCATTGAGGACAATGTAGTGCTTAAGTGTGTGGGGGGGGGGGGTGTTCGATTATGTATGCGGGTGAATGTTTGGCTGTTTGGCTGTTTGTGTGCTTGGAGCCTAGTCCACTGTCCAAATTTTTAAATTTGAGGGCTCCAAGTACGTGTTTCCTTGCAAATTGCCTGCTCATTATGCTTTGAATCGACTTCTCTATAGTAATGTGCAACCTAGGGAGGTAGTATAGCACAATGGAGGATGTTGAAGTATAAGATTTTTCCTATCTAGCACTCTGCTGTGTTAGTTGATTTTGTGAATTAGTGGAGCTAAGACCGTTGAATTCATATGGTAATGTGGGCTCTGTTTGAATTGTGTTATGGACTCGTGTATTGAACAGGGTGCTCATGTGGCAAATGAAAAGCAGTTGGTCCTCCATGTCGAAGTCATCAAAAATCTTAAACATGGGGTAAGGCCAACATGTGTGGCACCGTTCATTGCACAAAATCGGGTTTTGGAAGAGATTTTAGTGATCCTTAGTGGGGTACTCCTACAAGGTGAAGCTAAGCTGTCTCTAGTACAAGTAAAATTTTCACCCGTTGAAAGGTTTGCCTACTTGAGGATGTGTTTTTAAGGGCACGGATAGAGCTTCCGACCCCCCTTGATTTCATTGACCCTCCACACGAGTTGAGGAAAAGGAGTTAAAAGAAGTACTTTGGCGAGCGCTAGAGGTACAAAAATTGCTTTTGCTCGACTAATAAGGGTCGACCGTGCAAAAGACTGCAGTTGGAACCCCCGCCAAGTGAATGAAGAAAAAAAGAGAAAAAGAAATGTAAATGAAAGTGCAAAAAGGGGTTCCAACGGTGAAATGAAGTGAAAGAGCACCCCAGTACAACGAGTCCTTGGTTGTGAATGGTGTGAGTCCCTTTGTCCATGAACTGACTGTCTTACTTCTACTTCTTCTCATGTTCCTGGCTTGAGTCTAGTACTCGCATTGAGAGAGATAGGGGACGTCTTAGAAGACCAGTTGACCTCGTAAGCTGCTATATGATCTAGGAAATCCTCTATCGACGATCGGGGTTGTTTGTTGCTATAGAGGTCTGGAGAGCTGCATTGGTTTGAGTTAGGTTTTCTTGGGGACAAGCAAACAGTTAAGTGTGGGGGGATTTGATGACTCGGTATTTGCACATGTTTTCCCCTTTGTTTCTTGATTGTTTGAGCTTGAATTATTGTGTCTTTGTCCTATTTTATGCTAGGTTGTGTTCCTTTGTCACATTTCAGGTCCTAGCACATAAAGTGAAGCATAGGCACAAGTTTCAAATCAATCAGAGATCAATTGACGATTCGGGAGAAGAAACTCGGGCATGACCTGAAGAAGAATGGATTTATACCTCACTTTATGCACAAATAATCATTCAATCTTGTCATGAAAAGAAAGAGGATGAGACTACGAGCGTCTGGGATCAAACGGAGACTGATTCGGAGTCCGGACGAGGGAGAAACGAAGCATTAAATAGAGGCTGAGCAAGCCACACAGGCATCCTGGAATCCACACGGCCGTGTGGGTCGTGGCCGTGTGGAAATCACTGAGCCTTCACACGGGCAGCTGGGAAAGCCACACGGCCGTGTGGCCTGGCCGCGTGATCGGGAATTTCTGTTTAAAACTCGATTTTCAGCCAAAGGAAAGGGGAGAGCTGGGTTTTGGTTCTCAAACACCCAAGGGACGAACCCTAGAGAGAGAGATAGCGCGACTTGGGAGCATTCTTGGAGCTATTTTGGAGGATTTCTTGACCATTGGAGCTCGAGAATCAAGCTTGGAGATGGAAATTGAAGATCTAGATCAGATTTCTGCAGTCTCTCTCTTCTCTATGGAGTAACTTCCCTTCACTTAGGTTTTGAGGAACCCTAGTTCCATGTGTTAGGATCTTTCTTGTATGAAGTATTGGATGCTATATTGTTTGATTATAATCGATTAAGGCATGATTTATAGAGTCAATTGAAGCCTGATCATCTTCTCTTGATATCTGCTTTAACCTATGATAGATAGAATCTGATATGGTTAAGAGAGCTTCCTTGATTGATAGTGGTGAATTGGTTGTGCGAGAGTCAATCAATTCACTTCTTTGTACTGGAATTCATTCAAGTAGTGGAGATCTGTGTGAATCGACTTAGCAGTCTACCCTGGTGAAGGCTAGTCGCCTGCCAGGTATTCTGTCTAAGAGGGCTTGGTCAGCTTAAGAGATTCCAAGCTAATTTAGGATCTTCCGCAGTTTAATCAACAGTAGACCAACCAAAAGTAATTGCAACTTGAACCTAATTGAGGAGCTAGGGGGAATCATACCTAAGTGAGTTCCCAACTTGTAATTAGTAGAGTAGTAAGTAGAGTAGTTTAGTAAATCAATCATTAATCTAGTTTGCTAGATAATGAACTGAAGCTGAGTAATAGTAACTCTAGAGACCCGTGGATTCAATATTTATTACTTGTGCCACTATACTGCAGTCCCTTTCATTGGTTACACTTGGCCATTGTTAGGTGTTGTGTCGTAGCGTGTCACACATACGTGTTTTCCTAGATACGACCGTGGATTTCTCCATCCCCAACTTAAGTAAAACACGTGGTCTGGTCAAAACACGATCAACAGAGGAAGCATGACCGTTCTTTCGACCGTGTTTTGCCCAGTATCGGGGTAAATAGGCAGATTCGAGCCAAAGGAAGGTGATTCAAATTTTTGGAGGAAAAACAGAGTTCTAGAGAGAGAAAGTGACGAAGAAGAAGAAGACCTAGGAGCTATTTGGAGTGGATTTCTCACCATTGAAGCCTAGATTGCGTCCCAAGGAGCGAAGATTGACTTCCCAGAGCATATTATACACATCGTTATGAGTATGACTGCTTTGAATTCTGTTTTCCTCTCTATCTCTCTTTATGGAGTAAGGACTAACTCCGTAAAAGAATAAAATAACGCTAAAAAAATGAAAACTTATAGCATGTGTATGTTAGTAAATGGTATATGATTCATAATTAAATATCTCCAACAACTTGAGTTATTGGAGCTGCTTCTTGACATGGTATCAGAGCCTTCTATGACTGAAAAGTCTTGTATTTGAATTTCACATATGTTTTGTTAAGCATACAGTATCCATACTTGTGCAAACTACAAGGCCATATATGGTGGCTTCCGATCGAAACTGTGTGATAGTAAGTGGTATATGATCCATAATTCAACATCTCCCAACAACTCAAGTTATTGGGACTAACTGGTTCTTGACAGTGTCGTGTGAAATTAATTTTCATATTGTATAGAAAATTCTGTCGCCTCTTTCTTCTTTCCTACACAGATTTTGAATACCAAACTCGAAAAGGCAAAACCCCATGCTGAGTAAGATATATATAAAATTCCATATTCGGGAATAACACAACAGTTAATCTGGCTCGACTCTAACCACACATCCCAATCGACGGCAAAGCATAATTGATGTCTGGGTGTAGCATAGGGTAAACAAGCAATAAAAAAATCAAACCACGGGTCTCCTAAGTGTACCTTACTTTGGCTTGAGGTTTCGTTATCTAGCCAACCTAGAATAGTTATTAAGCTAACTAATCTAACTACACTACCTTAGTTAATTACAAGTTTGGAGTTCTCTTAGCTTGAATCCCGCTAGTTGTATCATTTGGGTCGATGTTGCATACCATCCTAGCTTGATCGACTCAATTCCTCCACCAATAGGAGCTAGACTCCCTCGAGAATAACCCAAACGCGTAGTGGTGAATGGTAGTGCTCTATTAAACCTAGGGATTCATATACCGTCAAGAGACCGAATCTATCGACTCCCTCGGGGATTACACGAGATGACATATGATAGGAGTGGCCTAAAGACGCCAATAATGGGCTCTAAGGGGATTTTCTCCCTCATAGGTCCAAAGCTCAATTGACATGTAGAACTCATGCAATCCATGAAAACCATCCATCAATTTAGAAATCAAACATAGGATTCATAACATAAATCAACAACAAACCAAAATCTATACCTAGGGTTCTTCAACCTAAGAGAAGAGGGCTAATTCTAGAGAGAGATTAGAAAAATAACTCAAGATCTTCATCTTCTAGGCTTGAATCCTTGACTCCAAGATCAACACAAGCCTGCAATTAAGCTCCAAGATCACTCAAGATCACACATTCTCTCTAGATATGCCTCTTTGGGTGTTTTGGTTCAAAACCCTAAAGAAGAACCATGCTCTTCTCCAAAGTAGCTCTCATTTCTCTCTCCCAGCTGCCGTCTTTTTATATGCATGATATTTCTGACTTCACGGTCACTTTTCACGGGGGTAATAATAATAAGCAGACGGTGATCTCAGCCAAAAAACGCACCATTTTGGGATGACTTCACGGTCTCATGGTGATTTTCACGGTCTTAAGACTGTGAAGTTTGCACAGCCCGTAAAATGCATAATAGTTGCTGTAATTTGAAAACTCCATGGTTTGGGGGATATTTTCACCCCCTTGGGGAATGATAATTGCCTCATGTCCATGAACCTTGCACATACTCCACTTTTTGGCTCGTTTTGACCTTCGAATGACCTGAAACTCGTCTCCGACCTTCCCACACGTACTAGGATCTGAAATGTGGCAAAAGTAGCACAAACTATTGTAAAATAGGTCAAGGAATGATGATAACCAAGTAAAACAATCAACATGTAAGGGGGGGGGGGGGTTAAAAGATGTGTAATTATGCCCGAATCAACATCAATATAGACTAGTGGAGAATAACAAATTCGTGCACCGCATCTCCATACCTTGTATGTGAATTTTTGCCGGTAACCACAACCGCAGTGGATAGTGGTAAACCACCACCGTGCGGTAAGATTTGTGGTTAGCATAATAGTGGTCATGGTTTAAAAAATCACATTAATCTTACGGTTAGGTGCACATAGGTGCTAGGCAATGCCAAAACTCATTGTCCAAGATTGCACAAGGAAATATGTATCATGAACACTTCGACAGAGTAAGGAAACACCTAGCTGTCTCCTAGACCTAATTAGACGGAGCTTGACAGTTACTATCAAATGGTGGAATTTTCTTCATCTACAAATTAAATCTTCTTTATCAACATTTTCAATAGCTCATGAACTTTGTGAACTATTGAGCTACGATTCTATGGACTTGTGAGCTGATTTTCTTATTTTTAAGTGTTAAGTAAGTTAATAACTATTTGAAATGAAGTGCAAAATTTTTGTAAGTTTTTATTTAATTCATCATGTAGTACAATATGTTGTTTTTTCTTCCAACGTATAGGCACACTAAGTCGATGCTTCAACGAGCTAAGCACTCGACAAGGTACCAATGCCTGCCATACATCTAGAGCCTTCTTGAACCTCGATCATGACTATGGTTGTGGGTAAGCACAAGCTGTGAGGTGGGTAACTACACCGACACCAATTTCCAACCCTACCAAAGTAGTATTGCCCTGACTAGCAACATAGATCAAACTTGCTCGGAGTAAAAAACTATTGCCAACTAATGATCAAAACTATTTATGGAACTAACATTTTGTAACATCCTGAGATTTTCTAACATAGTCTGCTTTGGGCCTCTACCATCGCACGATTTTGCTTTTGGGTGCATATCATGGTGACTTCGCAGGAGGTACCCATCCTTGCACTGCTCCACACCGAGCATGTTTAAATTGGATTTCTTACAAGAAATCTTCCATTTCGCCCCAAAATATGTCTTTTTGGTTAAGGTCAGTTTCTTACTTATGAATCATGGGTCTCTCATGTACTTTTTTGTTGAGGGGTTTGCTTCAGTGTTACATACATGCCCCTCAGGGACTCAAAATTATTATTGAGGTTTGCCCCACCATCGCCCAAGGGGGACGCAGGGAGGCTCTGATACCAATTATAATATCATGGTCTTTTCTGAAAAATATATTGTATGATTTGATCCTCTACACCCGCATGGTCTTGCATTTGGGTGCCTATCATGGTGACTTACTAGGAGGCCAGTCATCCTTGTACCCTAAAGCAAAACCGTGAGGGTGTATAGGCTGAAATCGCACACTATCTTGTTTATGGAACTCTCTCGCATATTCCAAAGAGTACTACCAGATTTGATTTGTTGCAGTTCATGAAGTGACTTCTCAATCTAATGGTCCAGGGTTTGCTTGAGTGAATAACTAAATCCAGTTTATTGATTTTTAGTGAACTCAAATCTAAGGGAGAGATTAAAAAACCTTTTATTTTCCGACTCGCCCTAACTACACATTCCCAATCAAAGGCCAAACATAACCGACGACCGTGTGTAGCATAAGGTAAGTAACATAATAAAATTATTGAACCAAAAATCTCTAGATGTACAGTTACATCAACTTAGGTATGCTGTCTATCCAAACAAGAATAGTGATATGAAACTAAGCTTCTCTAATCACTATTCTAGCTAATTACAAATTGGGGGCTCACTTAGGCTTGAATACCACTAGCTCCTCAATTGGACCAATGTTGATTACCACCCTTGATTGTTTGACTAGATATTTCTACCACGGAGAATTTTAGACTAGTTAATAGTCCCTATTCAAGTTTTCCTAACCCACCTAATTGCTCTAACCAGAGAGGCATACCAAAATACCGTAGTAGTCAACTAGGGCAACCAAATCCAGCTCCCACGATTAGGCAAAACCCAATAAGAAACTCTGGATCAAATCACACTCGTTTAAAGACCCACAATGATGAATTAGTAGTGCTCTATTCAACCTAGGGGGATATTCTCTCCTAGGTAAAAAACACCCAAATTTAGGGATGAGATCAAAATCCATTAATTGCATGATAATTGACTCGCTCTAACTATAACAATAAAATCCCACCTAAGGTCCAAGTATAAACCTTAAATGGGTGCAATATAGGGCAAGTATGTTTAAATATTGACCCAGACCGACCCATGTACCACTACTTCGACTGTTTGAAACATTGTCTAGAAAATGAGTTTTGGTGAATACAAAGGTCTAAAGCTAAATTACTTTGCAAAAATGAAATGGATATGAAACTAATTGAGAAGGCTTCACCAGGGTGTTGCTCCCCCTAGCTAACAATTACGACTTGAAGGACTGAATGGCCGTGTGTGGTTAGGGGGTTATAAATTGCAGTGAAGTCTAACAAGTAGCCAAAGCTACCCTCTTAGTCTCTAGGTCGAGGAAATGGGATACAATCAAAGCCACTAATGCGACCCTCTCAACCTATTGACCCAAGAAAACCCAGCATTCAAGACTCTTTCAAAGAAAGGAAGGGGGGTATTCTCTATACCTAGGTTAGAATGACAATTAGATTGATAGGCTTTCACAACACACAATCATTCATGAATAATACCTCCACATTCACATTAAACACAACCACACACAAATCATTCAATTCGTACAAGCATTCACATAATTGTAGATAGGGTTTACAAACACCCAAGTGAAAGAAGGTACTACTCCATGCTAGGAGAAGGGAAAACACAAGAGAAGAAAAGGGAAACCATCAAAAAGATGCTAGCCTTGCTCCTTGTGTTGAAGAGATCCTCCTTTGGGGAGGGAATTCCCAAATCCTTGCTTGGAGATGAAACCCTAGCTTCTCCTCTTTTTTGGTTCGTCACTTTCTCACTATAAAATCTAAAGAAGAAGAAGTTTCTCACACTAGGTCTCCATTCTTCCTTTCAGCTGGCTCTTTATACTAAGAACGAGCCCAGTTCATGGCCTGAGTTCACGGCGGTGAACATCAAAATGCGTCCGTGAACACAGCATGCTGAACCAAAATGCATCGCTTCACTTCTTGGGTTCACGGTTTGTGGTTGGAGTTCACGGTCTTAGCGACTGTGAACAACCTTGGCGTCAGTAATCTCAAAACCCTCTCTGGACGCTCCTTGGTTCACGGATTGTGGTTCCAGTTCACAGTCCTGGAGACCGTGAATTCCAATGGCAGACCATAAACATCAACTGTCTCCTCCTCTTTGCCAGTCTTTGCTCCTTTTCTTTCAACTTTCGATTCCGGGGTTGGTTTCACCTGTTAGAATCTGAAACACACTGAAACACAAGAAACCTAGCGTAAAACCTCCCATTTTTGGAGCTCAATTGCAACAAACGTCAAAGAGAAACGGGGATAAAAAGTGTACAGTTAGGCCCGAATCACTCCCCCACACTTAGACGTTAAGCAAACCATTTCACACAAGGTAATATCTCAACCGAACAAATATACTTTGGGGAAAAATCAAAGGGCACAAAATGGCAAATATCAATGGCTATTGGCAATTAACACATGGACCGTTGCAAGCAATAGCGACATCCACCGGAAACGACATTCGAGGTCACCAAAAACGGGCAAACGAAAAGTTCTCACTTTGTTCATGAATCAATGCAAGTCTCAACAAGATCACTTATCAACCACAACTAACCATGCATAGCATTCAAGTCTAAGGAACAAACGAATGGGCAACAAAGGTCCTCACCAGGATATGATATGACATGCAAAGCAAGAATGAATCACTCACTCTCTTGACAAGTGAGGTCAGGACCTTTTTGGTGCAAAGAATGTGCACAATCATCAACACTAGATCCTATCGTCTCTTCACCATGGCGACAACCTCTAAATGTTAGAGTTCCTGGGACGGTTGTCATCACTAGCTTGTCCGGAGCTCTTAGACACGAGTTCAAATGACTGGCAATTGTCTTGGACATGGGGAAAATGCTTTTTGGGAGGTGGCAAACACATCATGAGTTCTAACATCTTCACCCTAAACTCGAAGATTCTATAGTTTCGACTAATAACCTTCCCTACAAATAATGGCCACTTGCATCGGCCAAAAACCTTGCTTCTCCCTTCCAAACTATCACCCATCATGAACTACCTTTAAGCACTCTTCCTCGGTCTACTCTTTCTATTACATTTTGATTTGGTAGTGAATGATTTCTAAAAGAATGTGGGGTTTCAATGGCTTGAGTGCCAAGAAACCCCACTTAGAGCATACTCTTTGATTCTTTTGTGGCACTCTACTTAATTTACCCCGTTTTATTACCTCTTTTCGTTTCTTTTTCTTTATACTTTCGTTTTCTTTTCTTTTTGAGGAGGGTAATAGAGATTTAAACACTTGCCACATTACCTTTAACAACCAATGGCAATGCTCTCTTTTAAGAACTTACTCCAACACTACTCTTTTCTCTTTCATTCCTAGCAAGAATCACACACAATCCTCCTATGCAGAACCTCAATGGAACTCAAAAGCGAGAGCTTCGGGACACAAGGACGACTCACTTATAGATACGAAGAAAGGTTGGGGGGTCATCTATCAAACACCATTAAATTCACACGCAAAAAGCTCCTACAAGAGAACGACCCCAAAAGTCACAAGGCTCAAAGGGGTTGACTAGGGAATAAAATATTTTGGGACAATCAACATTTGGGCATGGACTAATCCTATGCCTCCATCATAATCACTAGTGACAACTGTGATGTTACTCGCCATGGTAAGAGGGATCTAAGCACACAAGAAGAAAACGATCGGCTCAAAACTCACATGGCTAGGCTACCTAGTCACCTAATCATCCATTCCAATTTCACAAAACACAATGCATGGAAATTGTAATCAACAAGTAATCGAGTCAAGACATCCATTCATTTTTGCACACATGAGAACTATACTTTTGCACTATCCTAATGCACCTCTCAGTCATCATCATAGGACACCCTCGATCACGTGCAACAATTCAAGGTCAATGCCAATAAACACGAGATTCTCCTAGAAAACGACCACTTTGATCATGCAAACATTGCTTGGAGCCCTCAAAATTTTCAAATTTGGGCATACATCAAGGCTCCAAGCATCAATCACACTCACACAAGCATAATAATAAACTACTCCCTCCCCCCACACTTAAGTTCGACATTGCCCTCAATGGCGTAAGATAGGGGGTGGAACGATGTTACCACTTGGCTTGGTGAGTGAAAGTTGGAATTTTTCCGGGGTAGGAGAGTTTAGCTTCAAGAAGAATACAAAAAACACACACACACAAACACAACATATACTCACTCGAGGTGAGGTTATTACAAGAAACACTAAGATAGTAGAACAAGAGAAACTTGCTAACCTCCGTTGGGTTGCCTCCCAACAAGCGCTAATATAACGGCTTAAGCTAGACAGAGACTTTGGACTAGGCATCTTGCATGAAGACCACCTCCTTTTGAGGCATTACCTCTCCCCCAAGGTAACTTTTTAGGCGTTGTCCATTCACTTTGAAAGTTCCTTGCTCTGGGTGGGAGATCTCTACCACCACGTATGGGAACACTTATGTTATCGCATACGGGCCCAACCATTTTGACCTTAACTTCCCAGGGAATAATCGTAACCGAGAGTTGTACAAGAGTACCTGCTCTCCCGATTGAAAATCCTTCCCTCCTTTCAGTCGAGCATCATGCAAGCGCTTCGTCCGTTCCTTGTAAATCTTGGTATTCTCATAGGCCTGGAGGCGCCACTTCTCGAGTTCAAGCACCTGCAACTTCCTTTCATTTCACACAAAGTAGGGTCCATATTCAATAGCTTGGTGGCCCAGAAAGCCCTATGCTTTAGCTCTACAGACAGATGACATGCTTTTTCATACACCAATTGGTAAGACGAGAAGCCTATTGGGGTTTTGTAGGTCGTGCGGTACGCCCATAGAGCATCATCGAATTTTGTGGACCAATCCTTGCACGATTGCTCCACGGTCTTTTCTAGTATCCTTTTCAGTTCCCTATTTGACAACTTTACTTGTCCACTTATTTGGGGATGATAGGCCATTGAAACCTGGTGGGTAACACCATAGCGATTGAGGAGTCTATCGAATTGCCCATGAAAATGGATTCCTCAATAACTGATGATGGCCCTCGGGGTCCCAAATTCTGAAAACAGTTTTTTTAAGAAATCGGAGGGCTTGAGCCTCGACCCACCTCGAGACGTAGTCCACAGCCACTAAAATGTACTTGTTTCCAAAAGATGAGGGAAAAGGGCCTATAAAGTCGATGCCCCAAACATCGAAAATCTCTCATATAATGGAAATTGTTTGGGGCATCTCATTTCGGTTAGACACATTACCTGTCCTTTGCCAGCTGTCGCAATGACTCACAAATGTGTAGGCATCCCGGAATAGGGACGGCCGATAGAATCCCAATTGAAGCACCTTCCAAGCAGTTTGGCTACCACCATGATGGTCTCCAGTTGGTCCCTTGTGGCAGTGGCTTATAATAGTCATCATCTCCTTCTTCGGAACACATCTCCGAATGACCCCATCGGCCCTGATCCAAAAAAGGTGGGGATCGTCCCAAAATTAGTATCGAAGATTGGAGAATGTCTTCTTTTTCCCATTTGTATTCATCCCCTTAGGTAGTTGCCTTCCAACCAAGTAATTGACAAAGTCGGCGAACAAAGGAGCGACACTCTTAGCAGTGGCTAGCGCGAACAACCGTTCATCGGGGAAAGTGTCATTTATCTCTCTTTGGGAGGTGGTCCCTGTCGGTCCTTTGAGTCACGAGAGATGGTCCGCTACGAGATTTTCGGCTCCTTTATTGTCTTTGATATCCACATAAAACTCTTGGAGAAATAGGATCCATCGGATTAGGTGGGGCTTGGCATCATCCTTGTTCATCAATAAGCGAATGGCGGAGTGGTCAGTGTAAATAATAACCTTCGAAAGCACAAGGTAAGACCTGAACTTTCCTAAAGCAAAGATTACTGCCAACAACTCTTTTTCGGTAGTTGTATAATTCTCCTGAGCATCATTCAACGTCTTGGAAGCGTAGCAAATGGGTAGAAAATGCATACCCCGCCTTTGTCCCAACACCGCTCCCACTGTATAGTCACTAGCATCACACGTAAGCTCGAAAGGAAGGCTCCAATCCGGCGAGACCATTATGGGAGCATTCGTGAGCTTCACCTTGAGGATGTTAAAAGCTTCAAAACATTCCTTTGTGAAAAGAAAGGGAGCATCCTTCTCCAAAGGCTTTGTCAGTGGTAATGCAATCTTTGAGCAGTTCTCAATGAAGCGTCGGTAAAATCCCGCATGCCCAAGGAAACTCTTGATGCCCTTGACCGTTGTTGGTGGAGGAAGCTTTCTTATTGTTTCAAGCTTGGCTTGATCCACTTCAATTCCCCTCTTTGAAATTTTGTGCCCCAACACAATGCCCTCTCTCACCATGAAATGTGACTTCTCCCAACTCAAAGCCAAATTGGTCTATTCGCAATGCTCAAGGACCTTCTCCAGGTTGGCAAGACAGTGAGAGAATGAATCTCCGTAAATCGAGAAGTCGTACATGAAAACTTCCATTATCTCCCCCATGAGTTTATCGAAGATGGCCACCATGCATCGCTGGAATGTGGTTGGGGCATTGCAAAATCCAAACGGAATGCATCTATAAGTAAATGTCCCGAAAGGGCAGGTGAATGTTGTCTTGGCTTGATCTTCTGGGGAAATAGGGATCTGGAATTACCTCGACATCCCATCCAGGAAACAATAATAATCATGCCTAGAGAGCCTCTCCAGAATCTGATTGATGAAACGTAAAGGGAAAAGATCTTTACGAGTGGCATCATTCAATCGCCGGTAGTCAATGCACATCCGTCACCTGGTCACCGTTCTTGTTGGCATAAGCTCTTCCTTTTCATTGGCTACCACCGTCATCCCTCCTTTCTTGGGGACCAACTGTGTTGGGCTCACCCACTAACTTTTCGAGATGGGATAAATGATCCCGGCATCCAAGAGCTTGATTACTTATGCCTTCACTACCTCCTCCAGGTTAGGATTCACACGCCTTTGCGGTTGACGCACCGGCTTGGCACCTTCCTCCAAGAGAATCTTGTGCGAGCAAAAGTTTGGTCCGATCCCTCGGATATCTGTGATCTTCCATGCGATTGCCCTCTCGTGACGACGCAAGACCTCAATTAACTCAGTCTTATGCTCCGGTGTAAGATTGGAGTTGATGATGACTGTGAGTTTGGCATCATCCCACAGGAAGGCATACTCAAGATGGGGAGTAAGAGGCTTCAACTCCAACTAGGGTGGTTCCTCCAAGGAGGTAGGGATTTTAGGCATTGTGGGCACGGCTTCCACTGCCTGATCCTGTCGAAGTTGGTCTTTTCCTCCGGAGATTATGCAATGTTCGTCCCTACTAAACAACATTCTACAGAAGGGTCAGAAGGGTAGGCACTTGCGGATCCGAGTGCCTCTATGAAATCAAAAACCTCATCACAATAATCAACATCATCATGATGGTGAGAAAACTTCATGCTATCATCAATAGAAAAGGTAACTTCTTCCTCCCCTGCCCTAAGCACTAACTTTCCCCCATGCACATCAATTAAGGCCTTGGAGGTAGCTAGGAAAGGTCTACCCAAGATTATGGGGGCATCGACGTTGTCATCAATGTCTAGAATGAGGAAATCGAGCGGGTAAATGAGAGGCCCTAACTTGATAAGTAGGTCCTCAGCAACACCCTTAGGTTGCACAATAGACCTATCCGCCAACTGAATATTCATTCTGGTAGTTCTAGGTTCACCTAGATCTAGCTTTTGAAACAACATATAAGGCATCACGTTTATACTTACTCCTAGATCCGCCAAGGATTTTCCTATGCACATGTTGCTAATAAAACAAGGGATAGTGAAACTCCCTGGATCTTTGCGCTTTGTGGGCAGGTGCTTCTGCAGGATGGCCGCGCACTCTTCATTCAAGGTCACTGTAGCCATCCCTTCCATCTTCCTCTTGTTGGTGAGGAGGTCCTTCAAGTACTTTGCGTACTTGGGCATCTGGGTGAGGGCCTCAACGAAGGGGATGTTGAGGTGCAACTGGTTCATCAACTCCATGAAGTGGGCAAACTCTGTCGCCATGCGGTCATTGCGGAGTCGAGAAGGGTAGGGATTAGCTGGAGTTGCCTTTTCCCTCCTCTGCTCCGGAGGAGGAATCGAATCGCCCTTCTCCCCTCCGTTTGCACTCGTGCCCCCTTGTTGTTCGGGGAAACTACTGGCTCCATCTTGCTTTTCTGTCACAGGTGGCTTCTTCCTCGGAGGTATCTCCTTCGCTTCTCTCCCATTTCGAAGAGTAACTGCCCTTACTCCCGCTTCATCGAATTGCTTCTAGGACCTAGCTGTTTGCGAGATAATCCACATACTTGTGGTCAAGGTTGCCAATAGTGATTGGTGACTTTGCAACCCCACCTCTATGGTTGCGAATTTCTTGGTCGCCTCCCTTATGAACCTCTCAATTTTTTCAAACTTCTTAGAGCTGGAGTCTACAAAGGTGGTCACTAACTCCTCCAAACAAGACATCCGGTCGGCGTGCATAGGGGAGATAGAGTTCAACTGCTCGTAATGGGCCGTTTCCTCGTTCATCACTTGGCACTCGGCTTCCTCATAGCCCGAGCTTGCACCCCAATCATATGGAATTATCGGCTCCTTCCCTTGATTCTTGCTCTTGAGGATCACCTCGATCAACTTATCAAACTTCACTTCAAGTGGAGCACACCCTCCCACACTTCGCATTCCTCTTTTGGTTCTTCTCTTCCCACTTCTTGTCAAGCCTCAATCATATATACTTTGAGAGCCATATCTTCGAGCAAATTGGTCACTTGAGGAGGGGTCATGTTCATCAACTTCCCTTGACAAAGGAGGTCGATGAGGATCTTGTTATCTTGGATGAGTCCTCCATAGAAAGTTTATATCCAAAATTGCTCCTCGAATCCATGGTGTGGGCATTGAAAGAAGTAGTCGGAGAATCTTTCCCATGTATCCCTCAATGTCTCATCCTCCTCTTGCTCAAAGTGAGTGATCTTCTTTATCCACTCGACCGTCTTGAAAGGAGGACAATATCGGGTCATGAATTTGTTGAGTAAATCATTCCAAGAGGTGATAGATAGAGTCGGATGGTTGTTGTGCCATCGGAGTGCTTTCCCCGCCAAAGAATAAGGGAAGAGCTTTAATCGCAATGCCTCCTCGGGGACGCCATGTATCTTCAAGTTTCCCGCTAGCTCAAGAAACCTTTGGACATGCTCTCGTGGTGATTCATGAGCAAGCCCGTGGAAGTAGGCATTGTATTGAATCATCGTCACAAGAGCGGGCTTGATTTCAAAGTTGTTGGCGGCCACGGGTGGATGTAAGATGGGAGATTGGATATCCGCCGGCCGTGCAGCCATGTAATAGCAATAATCCTTGGCTCTTCCTCGGCTCCCTCTTCCACATTTGGGATTGGAAGCGGATTAGCCCTTCAATGTTGATTCCTCGCCATCTCAACTTCAACTTCTCCTTCAATTCCTTCAAATCCGACACCAACTTGTTGTCCTCTCTCTTCAATTCTCCTTCTTGCCTCCACTTGCTCCCTTTCACGAGCAAGAAGTCGAAGAGTCCGGTTGATGTCCTCGTCCAGTGGTGTTAAAGGCCCCAGATTGCTCTGGGTCATGCACCTTCCTACACACACTTAAAGAACACAACACGTGTAGTGATAGTGATGTATTTGCACATGTTTGCACCCTTAGTTCTTATCCGTTTGCGGCGAGTAGTCGTGTATTTTTGGCCCGTTTTACGTTGGGTTGTGCTACTTTGTCATATTTTAGGTCCCAGACGTCGAAGGAAAGGCTAAGCACGAGTTTTGGGGCATTTGGAAGTCATTCAGTCGAGCTGCGGCCAAAGCACGGGCTGGCCTAAACCAAAACACGGTCGTGTACACAAACAGGCAGTGTTTTTATTGCCGAGAGATGAGCTGATGGAAAAGTAAAACACGGGCTGGCCTAAAGCAAAACACGGTCGTGTCCATATTTAGGCACGAACGTGTTTTGGCCGACGCGGCGTGTTTTTAACACGGGCGGGCAAAACCAAAGCACGGCCGTGTTTTGCCCAGGGTCGGCCTTTTAGGCATATTTGAGCCAAAGGAGAAGGGGTTCCGAGTTTTAGAGAGACAACGATTCCTAGAGAGAGAAAGCAACGAACCAGAGTTCCCAAGTGCCCTAGCTTGATCTTCATCACCATTGGAGCCCGGCTTGAACTTGGAGAAGTGCCGATGGACGACCAGGAGCAGAAACCCATCCTTCATAGTATGGTTTCCGCATCTGAATCTGCTTTTGCTTCTCTCTCCATGGAGTACTTTTCCCATTCATCTGGGTATGGAGAACCCTAGATTTGTGTGTTAGGTCTGATTGTATGAATCCAAGTACAGATTCTATGATTTGATTATATTCAATTAAGGTTTGAATGATTGAATGGCATGAATCCTGATCAAATTCCGGTTGTTTCTGCTTTAACCTAGAAAGAGAATATCTGCCTAGGTTCATAGAGCACCTTTGATTGAAGGTAGTGAATTGGCGACTTTAGTCGAGGAGCCAATTCACTATTCTGTACCGAATTTACTTCGGTAGTGGAGGTTTGGTTCGTTAGGGCCTCAATCTGTTTACTCCGTTGGAGGTTAGTCGCCCGCTGGGGACTCAGATTGAGAGGGTCTGGAGACCTTTAGTCGAGACTTTAGACTGTTTAAGAACCTCCCGCAGTATAACTATCATAGAAACTGAACTTGGTAAATTGCAATCCGGCTTAACTGCAGTCTAGGGTGAACCATATCCAGGTGAGCTCTCTCGACTTGAAAACAACCGTTTAATTGCTTTGCTTGTTTGAACCTGCACTAAAGTTTCACCGCTAAATAATAAGAATTCGCTGAGTAGTCATCACATCTAGGACCCAGGTTGACATTAAAACCCAAACCCGCTATACTACGCTTTAGAAAGTGGTTACACTTGGCCATTTTCTAGAGTGATAGTAGGAGTGAGTCAAGTTTTTGGCGCCGTTGCTGGGGACGGCTAGGTTGTTGAAGAAACGTAAATTCTGTTAATTTAGCTTTTCTTTTCGCATTGTTTGCTTTGTCCCACTTGTGCCTTCACGGGTTTGCTGCTTGACTGTGTGCAGGTAGTGCATGACCCGTAGCCAGTTAGGAGGTTTACTGTCGTTGGATCCGGAGCTTGAACGCACCTGTCGCCAACTTAGGAGACAACAGCGAGATAGACTGCTACGGATGAGCGCATAGACGGCCATTTGAGCAGCGATTCCGAGGACGAGTACGAGATGGAAGGAGATCACAATCCACACCAAGGGAATCCTCACCAGGTTCCCCCGGCGAATCAGATCTTGGGGAACAACCCCATACCCTAGGTAGATGGGGGTCATCATCATCCACCGCCGCCGGGTACCACCTTAGAGTACTACTACACTCCACGGATTGCTGACATCCGCCTGGTCATTCTCTACCTACCTATTCCAGCGAACAACTTTGAGATCAAGCCATGCTGGATTCAACTCATTACATCCTCTATCCAGTTCCATGGCTTGAAGGATGAGGAGGCAAGGGTGCATCTTTCCCGTTTTCTGCAGCTGACGAACGGGTTCAAGCTAAACGGTGTCCCTGATGACGCAATCCGCCTTCACCTCTTCCCCCATTCTCTGGCGGGGAATGCTAAGAGGTGGTTGGAGACCCAGCCCCCATTGTCCATCACTTCTTGGGACGATCTGGCCGACAAGTTCGTGCACAGGTACTATCCAGTATCGAAGACCACAGAGATCCAGCGGGAGATCACTCACTTCCGCCAAGAGCTAGATGAGTCACTTCGTGATGCATGGGAGCGATACATGGGATATTTCTGGCAGTGTCCCCACCATGGCTTCGGTGATGCATTCACAGTGGGGAACTTCTACAGTGCTCTCTCTCCAGACAGCCAGAGGGTGATTGAGTCTTTATGCCCAGGAGGGGATATTCTTACTAAAACTCCACCCGAACTAAACCAGATAATCAGTACCTTGGCTGCCAGAGATCATTCCTGGGGGCAGAGCACCAGAGGCAGGAATTCCCGGGATCGTGGTGTGCACGCCATGGAGGCCAGGTCCGGGCTCGAGTAGTAGGTGGCCGAGTTAGTGCAGACATTGAAGCAGCCCAACAGTCTTATTCCGGACAGAGGTTTGGCTACACCTCCAGTAGCTCAATGGCAGTGGTGTGAGAGCTCAAATCATCTGGTGGAAGACTGCCAGGCTATGCGGGAGTCTTCTTTTCCCCAAGAGCAGTTGGACTTCATCGCCAATGCTCGGCGCTTTGAACCCTACAACAATACATACAATGAGGGGTGGCGCCAGCATCCCAACTTCGCTTGGAAGAGCAACACCACTAAGCCACTTGGTTTCCCAGCACCAGCAGGTGGTTTTCAGCAAAGGCAGCCTTTCCAGACTAGACAGGGGCCAGTTCCTCAGCAACAGCCTCAGCGTTAGTATGCCGAGCCAACAGCAGCTCCGGCTCCAGATAATCAGATGACGGAGCTGAAAAGCATCCTAGCGGCATTCATGACTACCAGCCAGGCGAATTTCACGAGGGTGGACCAGAACATAAATTCACTAGAGGCAGGCCTGAGGAACCAGGGGGCCATTTTGCAAGATTTACAGAACCAGGTTGGTGACATAGCTCGCCAAATTAATACCCGGGCCCCGGGAACTCTACCTGCCACTACCATCCCCAATCCACGGGAGCCGCACTAGCAGCTGAATGCCATCACCACCAAGAGTGGCAAGTCCACATCGGCGATACCTGCCCAGGCTAGAGAGGAAGAGCCACTGCCTGCTTCAGCACTTCCAGCCAATGATGTAGAAGTGAGGGTGGTGAAGGAAGCCTCTGCTCCCAAGCCACAACCAGTGGTTAAGGAGCATGTACCCCAGCTTACCTTCCCCACTCGACTACATAAAGATAAGCTGGAGACTGAGTTTGCCAAGTTCATGGCAATGTTGAAGCAGCTCAATGTCAGCATACCCTTCATGGAAGCACTGTCGAAGATGCCCAAGTATGCCAAGTTCATGAAGGATCTCCTCAGCAACAAGAAGAAACTTGGGGATCTTTCGACAGCGATGCTGAGCGAGGAGTGTTCTGCCATCTTGCAGAACAAGCTGCCCGAAAAGCGCAAAGACCCAGGGAGTTTCACTATCCCTCTTAATATTGGCAGCATGCATGTAGGGAAGTCCTTGGTAGACCTAGGCGCTAGCATAAATGTCATGCCATACAATCTGTTTAAAAAGCTAGACCTAGGTGAACTTAGCCCTGCTAGGATGAGCATTCAGTTGGCTGATCGCTCTATTGTGCATCCTAAGGGTATCATAGAGGATCTGCTTGTTAAAGTAGGCGCATTCACGTATCCTGTTGATTTCGTTGTTCTGGATATAATTGAGGATGTGGATGTGCCTTTGATTCTGGGTAGACCATTTCTTGGCACCGCCAAGGCACTTATTGATGTGCATAGTGGTAAACTGATCTTGCGTGCTGGGAATGAACATGCTACTTTTTCTGTGGCTAACCCTGATCATTGTGATATGCCTGCTGTCAAACCTATGCATGCTATTTCTCACCAGGTACATGAGCCTGTCGTGTACCCCCCTGTGCATCTCGTTTTGCAGGATCCCCCCTCTCACGCCTGCGCCGCCACTCCCTTCAACGTCACCACCAAACAAAAGGATCAAAGAAGTGTGGCGGCCGAAGCCGTAGGTGGCTAAGCCTGCTCGGAAGAAAGGTGGTGACCACTATGAGCTGGTCCCACCTCCTGCACCACGACCACCCTGGCCATCCGAGTAATCACTCGCCTGCATCTTGCTGGATGGCCAGGTCGAGCTGACCAATGCTGGTGGTTGCACCCGTCGGGTGCATGGCCACCATCTGAAGCTGTACCTCAAGAGCGATGTGAATCCGCTCTTGGAGGCACCTTTCCCTGCACCCCGCTGAGTATCCACCATGGGCGTCCAGCTAAAAGACGGTAAAGAAGCGCTTATGGGGAGGCAACCCCATCTCGGTTTGCATTTATTTCTTTGGTTTTGGGTCGGATTGCAAACTAGTTTGGTTTTGGTTTGTCTTCTTTTGTTTTGAATGATGTACTATTGGGCTCACCATTGGACCTAACGTATTGTGTTTGAGTTCTTTTGTTCCCTTTAGATGTGCTTTGTACCTGACTGGTCCCCTTTCCAGTCCCCTGCTCTTGACTGGTCTGCCTTCCCGTCCCCGTTCCTGATCTCATTTCAGGGTAACATCGTTCCCCTTCCCTCTGTTCCATTGAGGACACTTTCACATTTAAGTGTGGGGTGGTTCTTTGTATTAATTGGAACGTATATATGTGTGCTTGGAGCCTAGTCCGTTGTCCAAATCTCGAGATTTGAGGGCTCCAAGTACTGCTGTTTGCTTGATGTTTGATGTGATTGGCACTGTGGATGTGATTGGTGAATTTAATGGATTTTGACTTAATGCATGACAACTTGAGTTTGACTAAGACAGCTTATTATGATGACTGAGATGTGCAGTAGAACAGTGTAGGGGTTTAGTTTTTCAACTGTTTGCTTACCAACTGTGACTTGGATTGATCACTTGCTCTTGACAGTCATTTATGCATCTAGTTCAGGGAATCAGAATGAGAAATAGAGCATATAGGTATCCATGTGATACTTGAGCCTGCTCGTTTCTTTCTTGTGCGATAGTTCCCTCTTCCATGATGTGCAGCATTCACGTTGTCATTAGCTAAGATGATGGAGGCGTAGGATTAGCCCACGACAAAATTGATTGTCCTGATGTGTCATACCCCTAGTCAGCCCTTTGAGCCGTGTGTTATCCTTTCTTTCGGTCTACAATGGAAAATCCCCCTTTGCATCTTTTAGAAGGTTCCACAGAGTGGTTTCTCCATGTTCTCTGCTGTTTTTGCTAATTATAATGTGAGAGTTGGAGGTAGTTCTTGAAAAAAATAAAAAGGGCATGTGTTTGCAAAAATGTGCATAGGTGGTGGTTCTCTCAAGAAAAAAAAAAGAAAAAAAAAGTGAATGAAAGCAAAAGAGAGCCACCACCACAAAATCTGAATAGCGCCCATTGAGTAGTGTTTCTTAGCAGTGTGGCTGGGAAATACTAAGTTTTAGGTGACCTCCTTCGCTCATGTGCTCTAAATAATGTGAGTAATGCAGAATGGCAGAAAGAAAGAGTGGTTTGATTGACTGTGAGTGTGTTGGGTTTGGAATTTTGGAACCTTGTGCTATGAATACTTCCACCACCTAAAAGGCCTTTTCCCCATGTCCAAGACCCTAGCCAGTCATCTGAACCTGTGCCTAAGACCTCCGGATTAGTTAGTGGTGACACCCCATATGTGAACTATAGCATTTAGAGGCTGCCTTCATGGTGAAGAGACGTTAGGGATTGAGAGAATAAGCATGCGCATTTTTTGCATCAAATTGTCCTGGCCCCACTAGTCGAGAGTGAGCGATTCATTTTCTCATATTCTCTATACTCTTTATCCCGGTGAGGACCTAGATTGCTCGGTCTTAATTCTGATATCTTGAGCTTTATGCATGAAGTGACTGTCTTGAATAAGTGGTTGAGTCAAGTCTATGTTGGTTGGTGAACAGAAGGGAGACTCTTCCTTCGCTCGACTTTACTGCATTCGAATGTCATCTGTGGTGGTTGTCTAGGTTGTCGTTGAGGTTGTCCATGTGTTAATGATCAAAAGCCAGTATAATCCACGTGTTTTGTGCCGATATGATATGCCCTAAAGCCTTCTTGATTGAAACGTTTTGAGCTTACCTTGTGTCTGAATTGGTTTGCTTGGGGACAAGCAAACGGCAAGTGTGGGGGAATTTGATAGCGATGTATTTGCACATGTTTGCACCCTTAGTTCTTATCCGTTTGCGGCGAGTAGTCGTGTATTTTTGGTCCATTTTACGCCAGGTTGTGCTACTTTGTCATATTTCAGGTCCCAGACGTCGAAGGAAAGGCTAAGCACGAGTTTCGGGGCATTTGGAAGTCATTCGTTCGAGCTGGGGCCAAAGCATGGGCTGGCCTAAACCAAAACACGGTCGTGTACACAAACAGGCACGCCAGTGTTTTTATTGCCAAGAGCTGAACTGATGGAAAAGGAAAACACGGGCGGGCCTAAAGCAAAACACGGCTGTGTCCATATTTAGGCACAACCGTGTTTTGGCCGACGCGGGCGTGTTTTTAACACGGGGCAAAACACGGGCGGGCAAAACCAAAGCACGGTCGTGCCCTCGACCGTGTTTTGCCAGGGTCGGTCTTTTAGGCAGATTTGAGCCAAAGGAGAAGGGGTTCCGAGTTTTAGAGAGACAGAGCGATTCCTAGAGAGAGAAAGCGACGAACCAAAGTTCCCAAGTGCCCTAGCTTGATCTTCATCACCATTGGATCCCGGCTTGAGCTTGGAGAAGTGCCGATGGACGACCAGGAGCAGAAACCCATCCTTCACAGTATGGTTTCCGCATCTGAATCTGCTTTTGCTTCTCTTTCCATGGAGTAGTTTTCCCATTCATCTGGGTATGGAGAACCCTAGATTTGTGTGTTAGGTCTGATTGTATGAACCCAAGTACAGATTCTATGATTTGATTATATTCAATTAAGGTTTGAATGATTGAATGGCATGAATCCTGATCAAATTCCTATTGTTTCTGCTTTAACCTAGAAAGAGAATATCTGCCTAGGTTAATAGAGCACCTTTAATTGAAGGTAGTGAATTGGCGACTTTAGTTGAGGAGCCAATTCATTATTCTGTACCGAATTTACTTCGGTAGTGGAGGTTTGGTTCGTTAGGGCCTCAATCTGTTTACTCCGGTGGAGGTTAGTCGCCCGCTGGGGACTCAGATTGAGAGGGTCTGGAGACCTTTAGTCGAGACTTCAGACTTTTTAAGAACCTCCCACAGTATAACTATCATAGAAACTGAACTTGGTAAATTGCAATCCGGCTTAACTGCAGTCTAGGGGGAACCATATCCAGGTGACCTCTCTTGACTTGAAAACAACCGTTTAATTGCTTTGCTTGTTTTGCTTGTTTGAACCTGCACTAAAGTTTCACCGCTAAATAATAAGAATTCGCTGAGTAGTCATCACATCTTGGACCCGGGTTGACATTAAAACCCAAATCCGCTATACTACGCTTTAGGAAGTAGTTACACTTGGCCATTTTCTAGAGTGATAGTAGGAGTGAGTCATCTAGCACAAGCAAACACTTCACACTTAACAAAATAGAAATTAAAAGCTATATTAACACCAAACAAACTTTTCACGATAACAGACCGAAGTTCTCCAACAATTGCGCCATAAACTTGACTCGCTCTGACTATCACAATAAAATCCCACCTAATGTCCAAGTATAAACTTTAGATCTGTGCAATATAGCGCAAGTATGTTTAAATATCGACCCTGGCTGGCCCATATACCGCTACTTCGATTGTTTGAAACATTATCTAGCGAATTAGTTTTGGTGAAAACAATGGTCTAAAGCTAAATTACTTTGCAAAGATGAAATGGATTTGACACTAATTGAGAAGGCTTCACCCGGGTGTTGCTCCCCCTAGCTAACAATTACAACTTGAAGGATCGAATGACCATGTGTGGTTAGGGGGTTATAAATCACAAGAAAGTCTAACAAGTAGCCAAAGCTACCCTCTTAGTCTCTAGGTCGAGGAAATGGGATACGATCCAAGCCACTAATGCGACCCTCTCAACCTATTGACTAAGGAATGTTTAGACTCCACCCTCGTATTGGAGTTCGGATGTGAGCAAAACAAGATTAGCTGCGGAAACGTAAATGCGAGATCGATGTACGTGGTATCCCCGTGTGTACGAGACTAGTCCACGGGAGAGGAACCCTCTCCAGTTGTGTATGTTTATTATTGATTGATGGAGTGACCACCGACCATACATAAACATTTATACCCTTTGTGACTATCAACTAGGGTTACACAATTAGCCATTACACAAAATGGCAAATCTATGCGTGGGTCTGCATGGGCCGACGATGACAATGCATGGGCCGACACTGTATGGGCCGAGTCGTGATCAACAAGTCGTCTCTCCTCTAATACTCCCTAGCAAGATGGAGCGTGAAGATTACGAACGCCCAGCTTGGATAGAAGTAAGTGAAAGCGATCAGCGCCGAGGCCTTTGGTGAACAAATCAGCAAGCTGAAGTTGAGAAGTGACCTTGAGAGGAGCAATGTCACGGGACTGGATGCGTTCCTGGACGAAATAGCAATCCATCTCAACATGCTTGGTACGCTCATGGAAGACCGGGTTGGCTGGATATGTAAAGCGGCTTGATTGTCGAATTGAAGTGGAGTAGGGCCGAGCTGCGGAACACCAAGGTCGTTGAGAAGCCAATGCAACCAAATGAGTTCACTGACCGTGCTAGCCATACCACGATACTCAGCTTCGGCAGACGAGCGAGCAACAACTTGTTGTTTCTTAGTGTGCCAAGAAATGGGAGCATCACCCAAGGTGATGAAATAACCGGTGGTTGAGTGACGAGAGGCTTCACAACCGCCCCAGTCAGCATCACAGTAAGTAGTCAGCCAGAGATCACTACCTGAGGGAAAAAATAGCCCTTGTCCAGGGGATATCTTCAGGTAGCGGAGAATACGCTGAGCAGCAACCATGTGATCATGAGTGGGGGCATGAACTGCCTGACTGAGGATGTTGACGCCATAAGAAATATCCTGACGCATCAAAGTCAGGTACAAGAGACGCCCACCGAGTTGGCGATAAGCTGACGGATCTTCAAGAAGGCAAGTGTCATCAACACGAGTAAGATGGTGATTCTTCTCAACGGGAAAAGCGCTAGGACGTCAACTAGTGACACCAACATCAGAGAGAATATCAAGAACGTACTTGCGATGACCGAGAATGACGCCTAGGGAGAGCGAGCAGCCTCAATCCCCAAGAAATAACGCATGCTGCCAATATCCTTAATACTGAAGCTTGCATCGAGGAAAGACTTCACACCCGTGATAAACGCGAAATCATTACTGGCGAGAAGAACGTCATCGACATAGATAAGAGCGGCAACGAAGGTGTGCCTGTGCCGATAAATGAAGAGAGAGTGATTAGCAGGCGATGGTGGGAACTGGATCTCACAAAGGGCAGTAGTGAACTTGTGGTACCAGTTGCGGAAAGCCTGGCGAAGGCCATACAAGGACTTGTGGAGACGAAAAACGCGAGTCTACCCTAGAGCCGCAAAACCCTGCGGAATACGCATGTGGACCTCCTCATCTAGATCGCCATATAGAAAAGCGTTGTTGACATCGAGATGCTGAATGAACCAACCCTTACTAATAGAAACGACAATCAAGCATCGGATAGTGACCAGCTTGGCTATGGGAGCAAACGTATCGTGGAAATCAACACCCTCGATCTGAGAATAGCTTTTAGCGACCAAACGTGCCTTGTAACTCTCAATAGTGCTACTGGTTTAAACTTGATCTTATAAACCCATTTGCAATCAATGGCACGCTTTCCGAGAGGGGGAAAACAAGACTCCACGTGCCATTCTTTTCGAGAGCAGTGGTCTCAGTCTGCTTGGCAATCCGCCATCGTTCATTAAGGACAGCCTACGGAAGGTGCGAGGCTCCTGGTACAAGGCTACCGCTTCAACAAAGTCACGATACGCAGGCGTAAGCCGATCATAAGCAACATGAGAGAATAGAGGGTACCAAACAGCACTAGCATCGCGGACTTTGTAATAAATATCGAGATGTCGGGGCTTGACCCAAGGCCAGTCTCCGCGACGGAGGGCAGGAGGAGATGCAGGCCGAGGCACGGCATCAGAAAGCTTGGCCTGTGGGGAGGAAATGTTCGCACGGGCTTTAGTAGGTGAGGCCTCCGAATTGGGCTTGTAAGGAGACGAACTGGGCCTGGAAGGGGACGGCGCATTCGGGCCTGAGGAGAAGGTGTGATCGGATGTAGCCGATCCGTGGGTGGCGACGAAGGGGCTGAGCAAACTGGATTAACGACAATCAATTCGTCATTGTCATCAAATGCTCGCCGACTGAATACCTGTGGAGAAACCCAAGTAAAATCATGAGAAACAACAGGATTGAAAGGGAAAACCGTCTCGTGGAAGACTACGTCACGACTAGTGACCATCTTGCGCGACGTAAGATTGTAAGCACGATAACCCTTCTAGCTAGCAGCGTAACCCAAAAAGACATAGGCCCTTCCCTGTTCAGCAAACTTGTTGAGACCGACATGTGTGTCTTTGCAGTAAATAAGACAACCAAAAACGCGCAAATGAGAATAAGAAGCGGGTTTGCTGAAGAGAGTCTCGAAGGGAGTCTTGTTGCCAATGGCAACGGTCGGCAAACGATTGATTAGATATGCAGCAGTCAATATGCACTCGCCCCAAAATTTGATAGGTAAGGACGCCTCAAAACGGAGTGCACGAGCCGTCTCAAGAAAATGGCGATGCTTCCATTCAACGAAACCATTTTGATGAGGGGTGTCGGTACAAGAAGTTTGAAGTACAATCCCATGTTGCTCATAAAACCGACAAAGTTCATCGCTCTGAAACTCAAGACCATTATTAGCTTGAACGTGTTTAACCTGACAACCAAACTTAGTGGAAACAAACTAGCAAAACAGTTGAATAGCGACACACTTCAAATTTGAATCGAAGAAGATAAACCCATATGCCAGAACTAAAATAATCAACTATAGTCAAGAAATAATGAGCCCCACTAAAGGAAGCAGTCTGATAGCCACCCCAAATATCCATGTGCAACGACTCAAAACAAACAGATGTTTGAATCTAACTAACAAGAAAGGGAGTGCAAACTTGTTTTGCATGCGAACAAGAATGACAAATAGAGCTGTGAGAAGGGGCAAAGGGAATAATGCGACCAAGAATGTCCATCTTGGCTAGCGAGGGATGCCCAAGACGATCGTGCCAGAGATCTCCGACAGTCCGCCACGTTCGACAGCGGCAAGGGCACGAACCTGTCGACAACCAAAAAGACGAAGGTAGTAGAGACCTTCTCGTAGCTCCCCCTTCCCAATCACGCTCTTCGAGTCTAAGTCCTGTATGACGCAGAAATTTCCATAAAAGTTAAAGCCACATGATGCTCTTGACATAAGTGACTTACAGACAACAAGTTGCACCGGAATTCAGGGACATGAAGAACCCGTCCCAAACTAAGACCTGCATCAAGCTTTACAGTGCAAAAATGCTTAACAGTAATACTGTTGCCGTTAGGAATCCGAACATGATGACTCGGAATAGCAGAATCATAAGACGAAAATAAAGAATCAGTCATGTGATATGTTCGTTGCAGCCGGAGTCTATTAACCATTTTTGTATCAAAATAAGAAGAAATCATACTAGCCATATTACTGATTGGATCATTCGGCCCGACAAAGGAGCCCCCAAACAGCAGCTTCAATTGCTCCAGTTAATGGGCAGTGAAACCCAACGCCAAACCTTGATTAGTCACGGTCTGAGAAGCGGGCGACTCTCACTGGCGACTCCCATCGCAATCACGTCCTCGGCGACGAAACAGTCTCTAGTTTGTCGCGAGGCGGATAGCCGATAAGTTCATAACAGGTCTCCCGCAGATGGCCAACTTTCTGACAGTGAGAGCAGATGGGGCGCTAACGATCGCGATCATAGGAACGATCGCGAGCCCCAGAGGTCTGGTCACGTCTTCCCCGAGATTCACCAAAATCACCGCGCGGAATGGGGATGAGCTTCTCAGTCTCATTACGAGTAGCAAACGCAGCCACCTCGGGAGAGACCTTCCGATTTTGGGTCAATAAGCGTTGTTGCTCGTCATTATATACGATGAGAAAAACTTCCAGGAGGGTAGGAACAGGAGACATAAACAAAATTTGACTTTGTACAGTAGCAAAAGAATCATCAAGGCCAAGAAAAAAATCAAGCAACCGCAGACTTTCATTCTGATCACGACTGCGTCGGCCGCACGAGCACAAGGGCAACGGCAGAATAGACTGAGTTTCCTCCCAAATACTGCGAAGCTTAGTGTTAAAACTGGGCTTTTCCTGCCGAAGATGACTTACGTGGTGACGTAGCTCGTAAGCACGCGTGAGATTCCCTTTGCTGAAGCAATCGCGGAGATCATCCCAAATCTCCTCTGATGTCTTCGCGTGCATGACACTGTTGCGGAGCTCGATGTCCATGGCCGTGCGTAGCCAAACTTTTACGAGAGCGTTGCAGCGAAGCCATTGAGTGAAGTCGACAGACCCAGATGTAGGACAAGGAGTGCTGCCATCAAAGAAGCCAAGTTTATGCTCCGTGACCAGGGCATCAGTCATCTCTAATGCCCGCTCACCATAGTTGGTGGACGTCAGAAGGCTGCTAATGTGAAGATGACCAGTGCTATCAGATTGGTAAATGAACAACGGGCTAAGGGCGTCGGGACCAGGACTGCCAGAGCTACCCAAATTTCCAGAACCGCTGGACTTGGACTGCGACGTCGATTGGCTGGTTAGGGAAGAATCATCCTTGTCTGCCATGATGATTTACCTAAAATCGAGCTTCACAACTCTGATACCATGAGAAAAACGAGATTAGTTGTGGAAATGTAAATGCAAGATTGATGTACGTGGTATCCCCGTGTGTACGAAACTAGTCCACGAGAGAGGCACCCTCTCCAGTTGTGTATGTTTATTATTGATTGATGGAGTGGCCAGCGGCCATACATAAACATTTATATCCTTTGTGACTATCAACTAGGGTTACACAATGGGCCATTACACAGAATGGAAAATCTATGCGTGGGTCTGGATGAGCCGATGATGACGATGCATGGGCCGACGCTGTATGGGCCGAGTCGTGATCAACAGGCCGTCTCTCCTCTAGTAGGACGACCACACACAACCAAACCCTAAGTGTAATACGAAATAGGAGGTTTGCCCTACATTAACCTAACTAGGATGCAACGAATTACCCAAGAAAACCTAGCATTCAAGCCTCTTTCAAAGAAAGGAAGGGGGGAGGGGGGTGGAGGTGTTCTCTCTACCTAGGTTAGAATGGCAATTAGATTGATAGGCTTTCACACAACACAACACAATCATTCATGAATAAAATCTCCACATTCGCATTAAACACAACCACACACAAATCATTCAATTCATACAAGCATTCACATAATTGTAGCTAGGGTTTACAAACACCCAAGTGAAAGAAGGTACTACTCCATGCTAGGAGGAGGGAAACCACAAGAGAGGAAAAGGGAAACCATCAAGAAGTAAATCATTACGATTCGACCCCGGGGGCGTCTAATGCGCAAACTCCGAAACAAAGATTCGCATGATTAGGTAGTTTTTTTAACTTAAATTTTCCTTTCCTCTAGAAGATGCTAACCTTGCTCCTTGTGTTGAAGAGATCCTCCTTTGTGGAGGGAATTCCCAAATCCTTGCTTGTAGATGAAACCCTAGCTTCTCCTCTACTTTGGTTCGTCACTTTCTCACTAAAAAATCTGAAGAAGAAGAAGAAGTTTCTCACACTAGGTCTCTCCCTTTCTTCTTAGTTTCAATTTGCTCTATATACTGAGATCGAGCCCAGTTCACGGCCGTGAACATCAAAACACGTCCGTGAACACAGCGTGTTGAACTAAAACACATCGCTTCACTTCTTAGATTCACGGTTTTTAGTTGCAGTTCACGGTCTTAGAGACCGTGAACATCCTTGGCATCAGTAACCTCAAAACCCTCTATGGACGCTGCTTATTGGTTCACGAGTTGTGTTTCTAGTTCACGATCTTGGAGACCGTGAACTACAATGGCAGACCGTGAACATTAGTTGTCTCATCCTCATTGACCGGTCTTTTCTCCTTTTCTTCCAACTTTCGACTCCGGGGTTGGTTTCACCTTTTAGAATCTGAAACACACAGAAAGTCAAGAAACCTAGCGTAAAACCACCCCTTTTTGGAGCTCAATTGCAACAAACGTCAAAGAGAAATGGGGATAAAAAGTGTACAATTAGGCCCAAATCAATAATTACTCAAATCAATAGATAATAGGAGTTCACAATCATAGGGTTTGTCACATACATCAACAATCAAACCAATATCTAGACCTAGGGTTCATCAACCTAAGAGAAGGAAAGCTAATTCATAAAGAAGAAGAGAGAGAATACAATATAAGCTTAGAATCTTCAATCTTCATCTTCTAGAGGATGATATTCAAGCTTCAATGGTGATTTGATCGTCCAAAATAGGTCCCTGAACCCTCCTAGGGCACTCTCTCTATAGAGTTGCCCCTAGGATGTTTTGTGGTAAAAACCCAGCTCTAAAACCCGTTGCTAACAATAATACTTGTAGCAGTGTAAGGATCACGCCCTAGTGTAGTTTTGACGTCATTGAAGTGTGAAAATAGCGATCTCAGCTGAAAATGCATTGTTGTTGTGCATAGTGCTGATAATGGATGGTCAGTTAGTTAGGTAACCGAAAAACCAAACTGAAAATCGTGGTTATTCGACCAACCAAAAACTTCTCAAATGATTTCAGTGTCGGCTTTGGTTGGCCAGATCAGGTTAATTGCTAACCAGCGATTTGCGGTGGCTAACCGAGGGCAAGTCGGTGCACCGATAATAACCAGCAAGTTGAATCTAGTTCCACAACCATCGTCGCCTTAGGTATTCCCTTCCCCAACCAGTCCCAAATGCTTCTTAACGCCTGATACCACCATACCTCTCTCTCTCTCTCGCGAACTCGTCGCTCTCTCCCCTTACTTCTTTTCCTATTTCCCTTCTCCGCTGCATCGTTCTTTTTCCCTAGCAATCAGTTGTAGATATCTATTCCTCCCCAACAAAGCCGTTCGAGGTCGCCGGGCTGGTAACCCTCCTCCAAATCTACCTATGCACGAACTCACGGATGGCAATCTTTGGGCATCATCAAGGATGATAAAGGTCATCGTCCTCCTCCCTGTCTCAATCTCTACATGGCCTCCTTTTCCGTCGTTGCTCCGTCATCTGCTGTTGTCATCTCGTCCTCCTTGATTTGCCATTGGCCATGGGAAGAGTGAGAAGAGTTCTGATCTTCCTCCCTGCATCTCCCCTGCCTTTATCGATGGAAAATTGGGGATTGCATGTGATGATTCAAATCAAGACCTACAACTACAAATCCAATCCCACATGTAAAAACCAAATCCTTGCATCTCCCGTGCCTTAAAAATGAACAATCGGGGATTGCATGCATAATTTTTTTGGAAAATTGAGAGATAAATAGAGTGATACGGAATTGGGGATGGGTGACGTTTAATTTGAGGAAGAGAAAGAAACAACTTTCGAAAACAAAAAAAATATACCCTCTTTATATATGCATTTATGTCGGTCACGAGTTGCCGATTAACCGCACCACAAAATTGTGGTTTCGGTGGCCGCTAACCGCATGCCTTATGCGGGTCGGCTACGATTGGTGAAATTGGCACTATTTTGGTGCGGTTAACCGAACCGATTATCAGCCCTAGTTATGGTATTTCACGGTTTTGTTGTTCTTTTCACTCTCTCAGGCAGTGAAGTGTGAACTACTTTTTATTTCCCTCCTTTTTTCGTATTTGCAAGACAAGGGCTTGATCTCGAGGCGATAGCGGAAGCAACATTCACTTCTCTTTTCACGCCTCTTGTAGGGGAAATGATGGTTGTTTTATAAAGCAACGATTCATGACCATCTAAACGATAGAGAATTGCCACACATGTGAGATATTCAAAAGCCGAGTCTTTTGACTCTAGCATAAGAAGCATCTAGAATAATATGCAAATTCTCAATCAAGTCCATGAGGAGGAGCGATGTTCGAAGGAAACATGGAAAAATTAGCAAGGTGAATGTTGGATGCTAGAAAACTATCCAAAATTTTCTCAGAACACATCCTCAAATGACAGTCCGGTCCAATAGAAAAGCCCTTTGATGGCTTAACTTAAACACTATGATCGGTTGTATCTCATGTGAGGCACTTTTTAAAACATTTTCAAAATCAGAGCACCTTTTTGCAAATAATTTTGGAGTCCAAAATTGTGAAGCGTCCCACACATGTCCTCACCTTGGTAGTAACAGTATCAACACATCCAAGAAGAAATGGAAGCAATACCCCTCATGTTTCAGCAAACCTTGTAGCGGTGCACTACTTCCTATAATGCATACCATCTCTATCATCGAATTATTGGCTTGTAAACCAAAGCAAAGTGAAATTAAATGCAAACCAAATTGGTTGGATTGTCTCCCAACAAGTGATTCTTTCATGTCATGAGTCAGACGATGTTAGATCAAGTTTCGGTCCATCCCAAAACCTCCTGGAAATTGAGGTTCTCCTCGTTAAGATGGTGCCTCAAATCACGAGCATGTGGTATGAAAAGCAATGATAATGGCTCGTGAACTTGGTTAGATTTTAGACTCTACCCACAAAACCTCTTCTTCTTCCTTTTTTTGCCCCATACTAAGGCCACAAACGAGTCGAGTCGAGTTTTTGCTTTGCTTGAGCTCGACTCGTTTATAAATTTTTTAGCTCGAACTCGAATTTTGATCATCCAGCTCGAGCTCGAGCTCGACTTGATTAAAAATAATCCAGCTCGAGCTCGGTAAATGCTCATAACACAGCTTGTCAAGCTGAGTACAAGCTCGGCTCAAGATAAGCTCGATTTGAAACAATTCTTGCTGAAAAATGTGTACAAATAAGAACATTAGAAATTCAAAATGATAAAAAGAACAATAGAAACTAAAAATAACATCTAACTTCCATACACATCCTTATTAACAAGATAATTTTCATGTTCAGAAGAGTAATTAATCCTTCCACAAGCTTTAAACAAGTCAGCTCGCGAGCTTAGCTCAACAAGCCAACCGAGTCAAGTTAGCTCACGACTCACGAGCTTATCAAGCCGAGCATGGCCTAGATCAAACTTGGCTGGTTTACTAACGCGAGCTGGCTTGTTAAACAACGAGTCGAGTGTTGAACGGGTTTTTTCCGATTCAAACGTCGAGTTGCTCGCGAGCGGGTTGGCTCATTTGCACCCCTACCCCATACCATGTAGTAATTTGAGACTCCATACATTAGTGTAGATGGTTGCAGAGATAATTCACCTTCCTACTCGCGGATTAATGACACAAATATTGTTTTTTTTAATTTACCACTAATATTGCAAATTTAAAAGTATTGACACAGATATTGTGTTTTTTAGTAAGGTTTGGGGCGGGACCACCTGAGACCAAGCGGGACTGATTTTTTACCCAGTCCTGGGCGCTGGCGCCCCAGTCTCAAGCGGCCCCGCCTCAGTCACATTTTTGAATCAGTCCTAGGCGCTGGCGCCCGAGACTCAAGTGAGAGCGCCCCAGCCTCTTTTTTTTTTAAAATACCGACGGGCCCACCTTATCTCCTCTTCTTCTTCCTTCCTCTTCTTCACTCCTCCACACCACTCCCACATCTCCCCCCAACCCCGAACCAGAGACCCTCTTGGTGCCTCCCGCCGCAACCGCTGCCGCCCAAGACTGAGGCGCCGCCGCCGCAGAGTCGGGCGCCGCCGCTGCCGAGTGGAGCGCCGCCGCCTTTGACAGAAGCGCCGCCGCCCTAGACTGAAGCGCCGCCGCCCGAGATGTCCTCCGACGAAGAACCAGTCGCCGCCGGCAGAGGCAGAGGGAGAGGCCGGCGAGGTCGTGGTGGAGTCGGCGGCCGTTTGCGCAGTGAGACTCTTGTCGGCGGCTTGATTTTTTTTTAATGTTTTGTGTTTTTTTAATGTTTGGTTGCTTTGTTTTTGCAGTTCCTAGGCTTATGGATCCTTATTCGATGAGATTACCGCCAAAGACAATTGATCCAAGTCCGGTCGATCCGACACTTCTTTGGGGACATGGCCAACATCGTATCGACTCTGTTTGGACAAACGAGGTAAGTATTTGATAATTATTCATGTAAAGTTAATTAGCTAATTAGATTATTTTAGGTTGTGAACTGAACTGTTAGGTGAAATTAGTATAATTTTATGTTATATAAGACAGATTAGAATTTATTAGGTGAAATTAGAATTATTACGAATGAAAATGAATTAATATAAGTTTTGTGCACTATAGGCTGGTGATCGATCTTACCATGTTCGAGGTACGACCATTTTAGTACCTTACCATGAGCTTTATCGGCCATATCTCGAAGAGGCAGGCTTGTTAAGTGTCGTGCCCCTAGTCCCTATGAACCCCGATGCGAGTTTGATTACTGCGCTCGTAGAGCGGTGGCGCCCCGAGACGTCGACCTTCCATCTACCGTGTGGTGAGATCACGTTCATGTTAGAGGACGTTGTTACACTGTCCGGTCTGGCGATCGACGGTGATGCCGTCGTAGTTGATATACCGGATGAGGAGTGGTCGGCGATCTGTTTGAGACTGTTAGGACGGGTTCCGGCTAATCTTGTAGGCAGTGTCGCTGTTGTTAGGATTGTTTGGCTGAGGGTTGAATTCAATCATCTGCCGGAGAATGCATCACAGGAGGTTATAGAGCAGTTTGCACGAGCTTATGCTCTATCTCTACTTGGAGGTGTACTTTTCCCGGATCGGTCTGGAGGTACGGTGCACCTACAGTACCTACTTCTGATTGAGGATTGGGAGAGAGCTGGACGGTTCGCCTGGGGAGCTGCTGTTTTAACCTACCTGTACCGTGAGATGGGTAGGTCGACTTTGCACATTACGCATACCGGCACTTCTCTTAGCGGTGACCTTGGTGGATGGGTCGCCCTACTGCAGTTTTGGGTGTGGGAGCGATTCCCACATCTGGCACCTCGAGATTCCGAGACGAGGGCACAGGCCACCGAGGATGCATTCCCACGTGGTCTTTGATGGCTTTCGGCCAACATTCGTCAGTATGGTGACCAGCTATTCCAGTACAAGCTGTGGTTTGACGCGATGGACACCGTGGTGGTTAGTATATAACATTTCATTTTATAGAATAGTTTTCATTTGTTTTATTTTTTTAGATTTAGGGATAATAACGTTAATTTTTTGGTGTTTTTTAGTGGCAACCTTACCTTGAGAGAGCACTTCATCTCAGAGGTAGTGTGATACAGTCTGAGACATTTCGAACAGTAGTGCCACTTATCTGCTTTTCATCGGTGATGTGGCATCATCCAGACCGCGTGCTCCGGTAGTTTGGCATGAGGCAGCATGAGCCTCATCCGCCACATCCTGAGGCTGAGGTTAGGTTTTTTCTTCGCCAGGCTACTCGTGGGCCATCGCGTGGGCAGCAGTTGGTACACGCATCCAGAGAGTCGATTGCTTTCTGGAACCGTCGACACGAGTTTGTAGCGACGGCTCCATACACTGATGAGGAGTTAGCATACCACTCGGAGCATATGGAGTGGTATAGAGATGTCACCAGACATTCCGGCACATGGAGAGGAGCTGCAGCAGAGGCATTGGTTAGTTATTTGATTTGTTTGCTTAATTTGTTGTTAACTGTGTGACAATATCTGACATTTTGTTGGTGTTTTTTAGTACGACACTATCGAGCATGCTAAGGTGAGTTTGCGTGACGGTGTACGGGCTGGAGGGCTGACCCCCGACCAGTGTGAGGACTTGGCCAACTTTATGGCATCCGGGATTGCTACTCTAGGGTTTGAGCAGCGTAGATACCCTGATCTCACAGTACCTGTACAGCGCCATTATGAGGAGCCCGTCATGACTGCCTGGCCAGAGCGTACTGATCCGACACCGGGCTGGGTCGTCCCAGAGCCACAGTTCACACAGGAGCATAGGCCACGTAGACAGCGATGTGAGCATCGTGATGCACCTAACTCATTTCGGGTTTCAGATCGACAGCGAGCATAGCCCAACCGGCCTACATCGAGGAACTTCCAGTTTAATCCGCCTCGGTCGCAGTTTCAGTCAGATCCTTCCTCGAGCTTTCAGCCGCCGCGACAACAGCAGTTTCAGTCAGATCCGTCTTTGAGCTTTCAGCTGCCGCGACGACAGCAGTTTCAGTCAGATCCTTCTTCGAGCTTCTATCAGCCAGAGGATAGCTTCCATACACCGCAGCATGCTACGATGGGAAACATGGCCTCAGGTGGTGATACTAGAGCAGCCTCGTCTCCCGACCTGTGGGGAAACCTAGCTGAGCATGAGGAGTTTCGGGAGACGATGTGGAATTATGAGCAGCATGTTCAGTCTCAGCAGCATGGTGGCGGTCAGCTTGAGGAGCATCTTCAGTCTCAGCAGGATGCTATGTTCGGTATACAGGATCAGGATGGTGGTGTTGAGGAAGATGAGCCCCAGGAGTATGATGGTAGACCAGTGCGTAACAGGGTGCCTGCTAGGTGTGGTACTGGCGGCCATCTAGCGGTGGAGCATGGTGGTCGTCGTGGTGGTCGTCGTGGTGATCGTCAGTGAGACTATTATTATTATGTACTTCCTTATTTTTGGATTGTTATTATTTATGTACTTCCTTCAGACTATTATTTTTGGATTGTTATTATTTATGTACTTCCTTCAGACTATTATTTTTGGATTGTTATTATTTATTAACTATAAAAAAGATAACAACAACATACCAAACAACAACATCTCAAACAAACAACAACTTTTACATGGTAAATCAAAAGATAACAACAACATACCAAATAACAACATCTCAAACAAACAACAACTTTTACATGGTAAATCAAAAGAAATACAACAACTTCTACCACCTCTCAGCCACGTCTATTACCTCTACTTCCTCTTCTACCACCTCTCTCACTTCGTTGGCCACCACTCCCTCCTCGGTTGCTCCCACTCCCACTAGTTTGGCCACCGCAGGTTGATGCATTATGTCCCGTTTGGTTACAGTTGCTACACACTTGGTGTGATGCACCCTCCCTTGGCCAGTCCATCTTGTTGTGAATCCTTGTAACTCGTGGCCTCCCCGGCTTCCTAATCATGTGCACATTAGGATGGAGAATAGGACCATTATGCTTCTTCCAACCCTTAGGTTCACCAAGAGGTGCGAAACTTGTCCCATAACAAGCCATCACTGTTTCCAGCTTGCAGACATCGTTGACAAACCTATACGCATTAGCCCCCATTCGGTTGCAAGCTGCAATGGCATGAGAGCAAGGAATTTTATTTCCTTGAAATTTACCACAAGTGCAAAATCCTGCCCGGTTTTGATCGTCAAAGTGAACTGTGAGTGTGTTTGACCCCGTCATGTTGAAATTGTTGGGAGGAGTATGAACTACATAGATGCCTTGACTTCGATCAAGAGCTGTCACAGAATGTCCAATTGCCTTTTGTGACCTGTACTTCATCAGCTTTTCGCACTTGGTGGAGTACTGTGAACCGCCACTTCTAATTTCTGCTCCTGTCTCCAACCTATACTTATCGAATTTCTCCACCAATCGCCAAGAGGTATGCTGCACAAGAGAAGCTATAGGAAGTGCACGAATACCTTTGAAAATACCATTGACGCTTTCTGCCATGTTGGATGTCGGGATAGACCAACGACCCTCACCATTGTAGTTATCATGTGCTGAACTCCAACGAATCTGATGTTGATCCACCCAGTTATCACATGAAATATTTCTATCAGCGGCCACCTTCTTAAATTGCTCAACTTGACGATCAAACTTCTCCAACCGTTTTTCTCTGGCTAAGAAAATAAACCACAACACGGGTTAGATAAATTCATGACAAAATTACATGAAAACAAATAACAAAATTAAATGAAGAAAGCTTACCGACTCAAAATAGTTGATTATACATAATTTTGCTTTTAGTCTTCCTTTGCAAATTGCTTGCATAGTGTCGCATGCACCACCTCCACTCCCAACCTCTTCCGATGTTATTCATGACTTCATAGAGTCCTGCACTGAGATGATGCATACATCATTTCGATCAGTCAAACCCTGAACCTTCCTCATGAACCATGGCCAACTCTCAGTATTCTCGCTCTCCACAATGGCAAATGCAATTGGAAAAATCTTCTTCCGGCCATCAAATGAGCTCGCCATGAGTAGCACTCCTTTATACTTCCCAGTAAGAAATGTTCCATCCACAACCATGACGCCTGGACAATTCTTGCATCCATCTATACAAGGTCCATAAGCCCAGAATACTCGCTGAAATATTGAATGACCTGGTTGAGTCGAAGGAACTCTTACCCAATCAATCACCGATGTTGGCATTTTTCTCTTGACCACCCGCAAGAATGTTTGCAAAAAATCGTAGGATTCTTCCCAATTTCCATGCAACTTCTCCAATGCTCTTTGTTTCCCATACCAAGCCTTCTTGTAAGTAACTTGCATATTAAACTTATCTTTCAACTCGGCTTGAACAGTTAGAACACTCAGATTTGGTTGGGCACGTACCAAATGTTTGACGGCCTCAGATATCATGTCGACATCAAGATGGCGATGTCCGTCGGTTGAGTCGTACTGCTACAAGAATGCACCAACTCAGCCTTTCTCACAGTCCATTCGCCCCCAACATCTCGACATCCAAACCGCACCATCCAAGGACAATTGTCATCCTTGTGCCTCAAGCATCTGACCTTCCATATTGAAGGTGACGACTCCACCACGCCATATTGAAAGTTGCGTTGTAGTGCGTGGTGTTTAATCGCCATCTGTGAAGCTTGTTTCGAGTGAAATATCTGCCCCTTGTAGAATTCTCCTTCAAAACTATCAACAATAGGCATTGGAATTACGCCATATGAATCAGCAAGTGATAATCCTTCGTCCTCTTCATTACCCTGCAAGTAAAAATATGGAGGATAATTAAGCTGCTCTCCTTCCTCCTCCTCCTCCTCCTCCTCCTCCTCCTCCTCATCTTCCTCCTCTCCGTCATCACCGTCATCATAGTCATGATCGGATGGCACGCTCCATGTATCATCTTCTTCCTCTGCACCCTGATCCTCACTGAGCTCAACATGTATCTCAGCACCCAAACAATAAGGATTTTGTGCCATAAAATTCCAAAGCACATTCAAGCTATCATCATCCACAATAGGTATCGCATAATGAAATAAAACATCATTCTGCCATTCTGGAAGACGGTAAGTGAAACCTGTGATCACATCACTATCTTTTACTGCTTCGTCTCTGCGCCGTATTCTCGGAATTAGATTCTCACAAAGTTTGTGATATGTGACTCTGGATGGAACCGTCAACGAAAAACTACTACCACCAACGAATTTGACGCCCAAATTATCCTCTACTTTCTCCGATTTCCACCGAACAACTAGTTCAAATCTTCTAAAATCACTACAAAAAAACAAACTCACTAATTAAAACTAAACACAATCATAATAGCATTTGAATAATATAATTACAAAAATAAATGTGCCTCTTACCTATTAGCCATTTTTGCAGCAGCAACCAGAACTCTCTTCTCTATTTTGGACGATTTTTATTTGTGGTGTGAATCTGAAACGAAATTGTCTGGGTTGGTTTTATAAGGTGGGTGGCCAGCAATAAAGCCAGCGGTGCCGCCTCAGTCTAGGGCGCCACCGCCTGGGATTATTTCCCACCTACTCGCCTAGGTCTCAGGCGGTGCCGCCTGAGTCTTGAGCGCCGCCGCTGCCAACTAAATAAAACGGTCCAAAAACCAAGCTAAAGCGGCAGCGCCTGAGTCTCAGGTGGCCTCGCCGATTCTTGTCTCTAAAATACAATATCTGTGTCAATACTTTTTAATTGGCCATATTAGTGGTAAATTTAAAAAAAAACAATATTTGTGTCATTAACCTCCTACTCGCTTAATTATTTTCTCAATGGCACCACATGAAAATCGCATATCTAAATACGATTATCCCTCTTAGCTAATTAACTAACTATATACAGACTAATACAGTATACTTTACAAACTCTCTTTTCCGCACTTTTATTTCCCCATAATATGTACCTCTAAGTTTAACTCATGCTCATCCCATATTTTACCATTCGCCCAACAGTGAAAAGCATTGGAAGGTAAATCATTGAGTGCTCACATCTCATCACTCCGATCTGAATCTAGACGCCGAACACCTAAGCAACCGCACTCGAGTCTTCTTCTTCTTCTTCGTCTTCCCCAACATTAGGCTTGAGAAAGCAATCCCAGCTTCTGAGCTTGAGCAGTAGAAACAGCACAATCCCACAGACGAACCCCAAAGCAGCGCTGGACCCAGTCAAAGAAATCGCCGCACATACCAGCATCACGAACGAATCCTCCTTGGTGTTCATGTCCCTGGACGCCATCGCCAACTCGATCCCTGCAAACAGAAGCAGCACCCCCAGAATCCCGATCGGGAACTGATTCAGAATCGTCACAAACGAGCTTCCGAACACCAGCCCAATCACCAATTTCCCCAATCCCAGAATCACCACCGACAGCCCGCTCCTAGCTCCGAACCTGTACTGCCCTGCCAGCCCGCCGGCGCCGTGGCACACCGGCATGGCTCCGAACCAGCACCCGACGAAGTTCATCACTCCCACGGAGATTGAAACCCTCGCCGCCGATAAGTCCCTGTCGGGGAAAAGGTCAGTGGAGAGTTTGCAGACTGCGATTACGGAGTTGAGAATTGACAAGGGGATCTGGGGGATCGCGCCTTTCAGGAACCCAATTTTCCAATCGTCCCATGTGATTGTCAGCAATCGGATCGGGGACGGACCGAATTTCAGGTTGGAGAAGATCCCCGGGTCCCGGATGAAGCAGAGGACTAATCCGAGTAGGAACACGATCAGCGCGGCGGGGATTGCGGAGAGGATCCGGATCCGATTCGCGACCCGGCGGCGAGATCTGGTCTCACCGCTGGAAGTGCTGGAGCCGCAGCCGCCGTCGGAGCCGGAGCCGGTGGTGAGGACGAGGAAGAGGAGGGCGGAGAGGGCGAGAATCAGTCCATCGAGGCCGAGCCAGGACCTGGCGGTGGTGGATTTGGAGGCGACGAAATCTTGATTGAACTGGATGTACTTGACGGCGGAGAAGGCGAAGGAGAGGCCCTGGGAGAGCTGGACGCCGCGGACGACGGGGAGAGGGAGGTAGCGGTAGAGCAAGGACATGAGGCCGGTGGATCCGAGGATGAAGAGAGTGGCGGCGGTGGAGAGTCCGGCGGTGGCTATCTGGGAAGGGGTGAGGTGAGGGGTCTCGGAGACTGCGACGGCGGCGATGGATTTCATGGGCTGGACGGGCATGGGGACGCCGAAGAGGAGGCCGGTGAGGATGTTGTAGAGGGCGGTGAAGATTAAGGTTGTGGAGAGGTCGAGGTGGGAGACGAGGGTGAGAGTTAAGACGATTGGGATGAAAGTGCCTAGGTCGCCGACGGCGCCGGACATTTCGGAGAATAGGTTTGTTTTGAGGCGGAGCTGGCTGCGCCACCACTGGCCACGGCGGAGGAGCGGCGTGTCGGCGTCGGGGAGGGATGAATCCATACTTGGTGGGGGCGGAATAGCGTGCGATGTTTTGGTCAGATCGTTTCTGTTGAAATGGTTTAATAGAGGCAAACGGCTCAGGAAAGGACAAAATATTTATCGTCATTCGTCAACAATTGGGGTATAAACTTTCCTTCATCAGACGAATATCGTAATATGCCAACTGGGAAAATAGTTTTGCTTTTGGTTCGATCACATAAAATTAGATGGTAAAATAACACATTTAGTTTGCTCATATTTTTTTCTCATATGACCATAGAGTTCAGAATTACAACTAATCTATACAATTTTTTCTCCTATACTTGTCCTATATTGATCATTAGACGAATATCTAAAGTTGTGTCGAAGAATTTTAATATATAAATTGTGAACTACAAGCAAGTCATAAATGATTTTCACATACATGTGCACATTTTCTTGTTCATTTTATGCAAATGGAAATTGAAAATTGCGAGATGACTAAAGCTATGGCCTTTGTTGTTTGGAATGAAAGTGGCTAATAGGTGCGATATTTTTGGGTCACAGATTGAAATAATTTATTAGCGGCAATGGCTCAGAAAAAGACAAAATATTTATAATAAAGGATAAACTTTCCTTCTTCATTAGATGAATCACTAATATGCCAATATGGAAACACTTTTGTTTTTGGTTGGATTACATAAAAATTAGATTGCAACAATAACATAGCACTTTGAAATTTTAATTGCTCATATTTATTGAGCATGATTAGTCTTGGTTTGGACTTGGTTGCTTAGTTTTATTATTTTGGGCCCTTACTATAATTTGCACTATACCCGTGTTTAATTTGTCGAAGGGTATAAGTGTTTTGGCTGCCGCCTCCTGCAACCCTAACGCAGAGGTAGCTTGTTTTCTCCTTCATTGATAGTGAGAACTTCAGCATGGGAGCTATGCTCTCCGTGGATTAGTCCCAGTCTCTGGGGATATCATGTAAATCTCGTGCGTCGTTTCTTTTCCGCTTCCTCTATTTTACATTATATCAGTGCAGTAACATCTAGACCTTTTGTGTTGGTTCATCATGGGCAAGGACGAGGATTCTATGAGTGGTGGGTCTGGCGGCACCCCTGTGGCCGACGAGGTAATTCCCATCAGCTCACCTCTTTACCTCCATCCCTCTGAGAATCCGGCGCAGCTCTTTGGTACTGATTTGCTTACAGACCTCAACTATGGCGAGTGGGTTAATGATCTCACCAAGACTCTCATCGCCAAAAACAAGATGACTTTCGTCGATGGTTCACTACCGCGTGCAAAGGCTGGCACCCCGCGTCACCAAGAGGCGTGGGATCGTTGTGATGCCACCGTTAAAGGTTGGCTCAAAACTGAAATGACGCGGGAGGTACGCAACAGCGTCCCCATGGCTTCCATGGCGCGCGACATCTGGTCTGATTTGCAGAATCGTTTTAGTATGGGATCGGTGCAGTGCGCTTATGAGTTGCGTCGACTGGTCAGCTCCCGACGACAAGAGAAGCTCTCCGTCTCCTCCTTTTACATCAAGTTACGCTCGTACTGGGACGAGCTTGATGCCGTGAGTGTGGTGCCGCGTTGTGTTTGCTCTGGGTGCACCTGCGGCGGGTGTCGTTGTGACTTGATCTCACAACACCAGGTGAAACAAGAGACAGAGAGACTGTTCGATTTTTTACTTGGGTTGGAAGATGGTTACACGGTTGTTCGATCGCAAATCTTGAGCTCTCGGCCCACTCCCACACTTGCAGATGCCTATCAACGCGTCTCTGCCGAAGAGCAACACAAGTTGCTTACTAATGGTCGGCGCCCTCTTATGGACACTGCTGCCTTCCAGGCACAAGCGGCTGACAAGGACCCTAAGGATGATCTTGAGAAGTTGCGGTGTACCAATTGCAACAAGGTGGGTCATCTCCACGAAACTTGTTATCGTCTCATAAGCTACTCGCCAGGCCATCCGCGAGCTAAATCTCAAGGCTGCCCATGTCGAGCCTGAATCCTCGGACAGCAGCCCGATTCCAGGACTCACCGCAACCCAGTTTGCCCAGCTTAAGCAGTTCTTGTCGACATCCACTCCTGATGCCTCTACCAATTCTACTGCACACATGGCTGGTAACACTCCTGATCTTTCTGCCTGGTTAATTGACTCTGGCTGTAACGAGCATATTGTACGGGATGCACATTGGTTAAGTACTGTTTATTGTGTATCTGGTTCATCTAAAGTTTAGATTCCCGATGGTACGGGTATTCCCGTGCATGGGATTGGGTCGGTGCAGTTATCGGATTCTCTTCATCTGAATCGGGTCTTACATGTTCCGAATTTCAAATGTAATTTGTTTTCCGTGAGTCGTTTGACTCACGAGCATAATGTCGCAGTGGTATTCATTCATGACTTCTGTGTCCTCCAGGCCTTACCTTCCAGGACGACGATTGGCATCGGTAGGCTTCGTGACGGGCTTTACTATTTCAGTCGGATCGCTGAAGGCTCTCCCTCAGGCGTGTAAAGTGGCTGGTAGAGAGGATGCGCCGGACCTTTGGCATGCAAGACTAGGGCATCCTTCTGTTGATAAGTTGATTTTATTATGGGATTTTGTGGGTTGTACTTTGGATTCTCGGCATACATTGCGTTGTGATTCGTGTCTACGTGCTAAGCAGGCACGAACTCCTTTTCCCCACAGTTCAATTAAAACTTTGTCTTGTTTTGATCTTCTTCATGTCGACATATGGGGGCCGTATAAGACTCCAGCATTGGATGGGTCGCGGTTCTTTCTCACTATCGTCGATGACCATAGTCGGTCCACATGGGTTTATCTTATGAAGTTTAAATCAGACGTTGAGGGGTATCTCAGGTTGCACTATGAACTCGCAGTCACTCAGTATGGGAAACATGTGCGTCGTATACAGGCGGATAATGGAGTTGAATTTCAGACTAACTCTCTTCGTGCTTACTACGAGGAGAAGGGTATTCTACTTCAGACCTCTTGCACTAACACGCCACAACAAAATGGAGTGGTTGAGCGTAAGCATCAGCACCTTCTAGAGACTACCCGTGCGTTCATGTTTTACGCTGGTCTCCCATTCCTTTTTGGGGTGAGTGCGTTGTCACTGCCTCTTATCTCATCAACCGGCTACCTTCTCCGGTCATCTCCCACAAGACACCTTTTGAGATGCTTCTCGGCAAAAATCCCACCTGTACTCACCTTCGCAGTTTTGGGTGCCTCGTTTATGTCAAGGATACGCACCACGGTCTTGACAAGTTTGTCGAAAGGCGGAGGCCTTTTCTTTTCGTGGGATATCCCGACAACCAGAAGGGATACCAAGTTTTTGATCTCTTGACCCGTCGCATTCTAGTCTCGCGTGACACTCATTTTTTCGAGGAAAGCTTCCCCTTTTGTGAGCCTGCCTCCTCTTCTTTACACGTTCCCGAGGCCCCTCTACATGCGCCATTCCGGTCTCACGTGCATGAGCTCTCCATGCAGCACTCCGGTCCCGTCAATGACGAGCCGCCTTTCATTACGGCTGATGAGGACCCTGCTGATTTGCTCTCGCCCGATGGTAATTCCGGACCCCATGTTGACGACGTCTCTTCTCCTCGTCATGATGACCCGGTTCCTAATGCTACCGAGGCCGCTAATGATGATGATGATGAGCATTCTGACGTGGAGACTTCTCCCACAGCTGCTACTGCACCATCACCTCCCCCTCCACGGCGCAATCCAATTCGTGATCGCCGACCTCCTTCCCGACTCGAACCTGATGAGGTAACATTGCATGGTTCCCGTTCCTCTAATTCGGTCCAGTACCCCATTTCACATTATGTCGGTTATGATTGTTTATCACCTGATTATCGTGCTTTCTTAGCTGTAGGCACATCCCTAGTCGAGTCGCGTCACTTCTCCCAAGCGGCTAAATATCAGGAATGGCGGGATGCCATGCAGCGGGAAATCATAGCTCTTGAAGATAATGGCACTTGGACTCTCGAGTTATTACATCCTGGTAAACGGGCCATTGATTCGAAGTGGGTTTACAAGATCAAGTATCGTCCTGATGGCACTGTAGAGCGATACAAGGCTCAGCTTGTTGCTAAGGGTTTTGCGCAGTTGGAGGGCATCCACTTTCATGACACTTTCGCACTTGTTGCAAAACTCGTTACTGTCCGAGTTCTTCTTGCAGTTGCTGCGCACAAATCGTGGCCTTTGCACCAGCAGGACGTGAATAATGCATTCCTCCATGGTGATTTGGATGAAGAGGTTTACATGAAGCTGCCACCGGTTTTTCCCATGCCGGAGATCAACTTGTTTGTCTTCTGCGCAAGTCTCTCTATGTTCTCTGACAGGCGTCACGGAATTGGTATGCCAAGTTTACCTCGGCCCTTCAGGAGTTTGGATTTTTTTTGTCTCCAAGGCTGATCCTTCTGTCTTCCTTTATGAGAGACTTGGTACTTTCGTTGCCGCTTTGATTTATGTCGATGACGTCGTGCTAACTGGTGATAACCCCGATGTTATCTCTTGTGTCAAGACCTTCTTACATGACCGTTTCAGCATCAAGGACTTGGGCCCTCTCAAGTATTTCCTTGGCATAGAAGTTGCACGGTCACCTGAAGGCATTGTCTTTTTTCAGCACAAGTACACTCTTGATATCTTGGCTAATTTAGGATTGGGTGCAACCCGTCCCAGTGGTTTTCCTATGGAGCATAATCATACCCTCACGCAGCCCCATGACAACCAGGCAGACAATGTAAGTGCATATCGGCGTTTTATTGGCCGCCTCCTCTACCTAACTATCACTCGGCCTGACATCGCCTACTCCGTCAACATTCTTAGCCAGTTTGTGCATTCTCCCAGTCCTGCCCATGTCGAGGCAGCGCATCGAGTTCTACGTTATCTCAAGACTGCCCCCGGTCAGGGTCTCTTTCTGCCTGCCGCAGGTACTTTGGAGTTGACGGCTTACTGTGATGCAAATTGGGCCGGCTGTCGGTCGACTCGCCACTCGATGACAGGCTACTACATTCAACTAGGCACAACACCTGTTTCCTGGCGAGCTAAGAAGCAGCGAGTTGTCTCGCGTTCCTCTGCTGAAGCCGAGTACCTCGCCATGACCAGTACTACGAGCGAAGTTTTATGGCTTAGCTTCCTTCTTGGTGAGTTGTGAGTTCCTCAACTCTCGCCCACTATTCTCTACTGTGATAATCAGGTTGCTCTCCACATTTATGCTAATCCGGTCTTCCATGAACGGACTAAGCACGTCGAGATGGACTGTTACTTAGTTCGTGAGCGGGTGGCTTCAGGTGACATTCAACCGCGCAAGGTTCATACCAGTTCACAGCTTGCAGACATCTTTACCAAAGCTTTGGGAACCGAGCAATTTCACTTCATGTTGTCCAAACTTGGCATTTGTAACCTGCATGCTTCAGCTTGAGGGGGAGTATTGAGCCTGAGTCTTGGTTTGGACTTGGTTGCTTAGTTTTATTATTTTGGGACCTTACTGTAATTTGCACTATACCCGTGTTTAATTTGTCGAAGGGTATAAGTGTTTTGGCTGCCGCCTCCTGCAACCCTAACGCAGAGGTAGCTTGTTTTCTCCTTCATTGATAGTGAGAACTTCAGCATGAGAGCTATGATCTCCGTTAATTAGTCCCGGTCTCTGGGGATACCACGTAAATCTCGTGCATCGTTTCTTTTCTGCATTCCTCTATTTTACAATATTTTTCATAATATGGCGATATAGTTCATAATTACAACTAGTCGATACATTTTTTTCTCATATATCTGTCCTATAATGATTATTAATTGAATATCTAAAGTCGTGTTGAACAAGTTTAATATATATATCGCAAACTACTAGCAAGTCGTAAATGATTTTTACATTTTCTGGTTCATTTATATACTATGAGATCCCGAGAGATGAGTGAAGCTATGGCCTTGAGCTTGGAATGGAAGTGGTAGATACAAGAGGGATCCAACTAGGAATTATGAAATCGAATAATTTGTATATGGTATATAAGCTTAGAAATTGGCAAGCAAACCTCACAAAGCTTGACACTATCTACCATAGTTTATACGGCCAAATAAACCCCTCAACAATGCGTCTTGAAAAGCATGAAAAACAAGAGGCAAACGAAGCAAAACACATCATTGCTCATTCTTGTGATTCTTATAATGATTGTTGTATATGGGATGATAGGTCCCTTGTGTTTTTGTTGGACCATAGAAGGGTAGACAATGTAGCAGTTGCATTATCTCATGATTAATGTAGTGAAAATCGCGGTTAGAAAGCTAAAAAAAACTTATGATTTTACGTTTCTAGGTTATTAAAACGCTTCTACACAAAATCTCAGTTTTTACAACTTATGTAGTTAAAAACTCCGCTTTAAAACGAAAAAAAATTACGATTTTACACTTCTAGAGCCCTATTGGTGTCCAATTAATTGCAGGTGACCTTCAGATTTAATAGGTCCCGCTATCACAAAATGACACGTGAGGCTGAGGTTCTGGGTAATAAAAAAAAATACTTTAGGAAATTTGGAGGAGAAAAAACTATTAGGGCTCATTTGATTCGTGGACTTGAAAAATGAAGGTTTTTGTATAACTTGGGTTTTGAAAAATCATGGGTATATGAGGGTTTTGGGTTCATTATGGATTTGAAAAACACCATTGTTTGTTTCATGGACTTCATGATGGATTTTGTTAACTAAATTTGTATGTATGAAGTGAAATTTACCTTTATTACCCTTAATGATAGAACAAGAGAAAGAAAGTATGAGGGGTAGGTTGGTAAAAAATAATGGACTTCAAAGTCCATGATCAATTCTCACATAAAGAGGTGGGATGTTCAAGTCCGTGGGCCCCACAGATTTGAACCCTCAAAGCCTACGAGTTTCACGGATTTATTACCTCTAAATAGGGAAAAATACATGGGATACCATTAAACTTCTCATTTTGGGGAGATATACCACTAAAGTTGAAATAAAGCACCGGATACCACTAAATTCATTAAATTGTGCATCCGTTAAAATTTTCCATCCATCTAACGGTTGCCTGAATAAAAAATATTCTTTTTGCCACAGAAGCTTGCCACATCACCAGATTTGTACTAAACCAAAACTCATTACCCAATCCCAACTTATTAACCACCCAATTTCTCTCGTACCGCCTGCGATTGCTCTTCCGTCGCTCTGTCCTCATCGATTCCTTCTGTGCGCTCCAACCCTAGATCCTCATCTCCTCTCCCCGATCTCCATCTCCACTAGACTCTATTGGACTCTATTCTGGGTAGCAAGCATCGCAACTCTCCGCTCTGTCCGTCCAGTCATCGCTTCCCGTCGGCTTTGTGTTACCCACTCATCTCTCCAGCCTCTCGATCCATGTACCAATCCGTGTACAGGCTATGGCATGGAGCTTCTTCTCCTGTTTTCTCATAGTTTCACTTTGAATTTCATATTCCTTATTTGGGGCTTTCAATCTTTTAGTATTGTTTTGTTGGCTTGGTTTTCTTCTTGTTCGATTATCCGGGTGCAGGTTCTGCAATTTGGACGCAATTTAGCAGAATCTTCTTCCACGACCTCAAATGCGATAACTCCTATAGTTAAGATTCTCGGTGAAGGCAACGAAAGATGATGGCAAGGGATAGGCTGGGCCAATGGTGCAAGGCTGCAAGCTTCCGATTTTGGGCATGTTTATTTATCGGCAGTGCGTGGATCACCATAGGCGGAGGGAGGGCAGTTTGCCCTTGTCCCAAGACAGGGGCAAATTTTGTGAGGAAAAAATAATCCTATATATGTTTGAACGGAGAATAATAAACTCAACACCTATAAGTAATATAAGGATATGTTGGCACTACACTATAATTCATTACTTGTTCATTAATTTTCAAAGAATAATTAATTTATTGGTTTCATTCATGACACTATTATTCGACAACAGATTGTTGGGTATTATAATGATTTTATGGCTGATGAGAGATTTGTTGGATTGAAAGAAATTGATAAATGATCTAAGATCATGGTGGAGAGAAAAGTGCATAGGTTATATCGGTCAGTTTATTTGCTTCTAAAATTAGTTTTAATACTACCAGTTGCAACTCCGAACGTAAAAAGAGCATTTTTAGATTGATATATTCAGAACAAGTTTTGAAGTTGAATTGATGATCAGTTTGTTAATGATTGTTTAGTGGGAATATCGAAAGAGGCTCACGTAAGAGTGTAAACAATTAATGTATTTTGTAATTCTTTCATAATATGAAAACTCATCGTGGTTGTTTATACAAACAATAATTGTATTAATCTCTTATTTCTTTATTTATTAATGAATTGTTTGGATGTTATTAATTTTAATTATTAAATTTTTACATTTTGAAAAAAGGACAGGGGTAGTTCCAAATCCTGCCTCCATCACTGTGGATCACTTACAGGTGATATTTGTCGAGCTAGGTTCAGTTGGGGAATGCGGTGACCGATGAGGGAGAAACTAAGAAAGGGAGCTAAATTTTTTAGAAAAAAAAAACAAATTCACAAATCGTTTCATAATTCATCTAATGGACTTACGACATAACTCCTTGGTGGAAAGAAACTGATTTCTCTTTTCCTCTCTTGTATGCATCATGACACTGTTTTTTCCCACCTTTCCCTGTTTTCTTCTTCCACGGTGTATTGTGCTTCACTTTTGATTTTTTTGGTTTGAGGGGAGAAACATGTGGAGCTTTAGTTTTTCATATCTTCTTTTAATTATTAATACAATTTCACCACTGTAAATAATTTCTCATGTGTTTTTGGCGTTTCTGATGTTTCAGGGGCGGTATAGATGATTAAGAGAGAGAGAGCTGATGGTGGGTTGGTTACTTGGCTTGGGCTTTGGGTGGTTTGGTTTAATAAGTTTGGGTTGGGTAATGGGTTAGTACAAATCTGGTGATGTGGCTAGCTTACGTGGCAAAAATAATATTTTTTTTATTCAGACACCGTTAAATGGATCGAAAAATTTAATAGATGTACAATTTAATGAGTTTAGTGGTATCCGGTGCCCTATTTTAACTTTAGTGGTACAGCTCTCCCAAAATAAAAAGTTTAATGGTATCCCATGTATTTTACCCCCTCTAAATACTTGAAATAAACAATGAATTTTGAACAAAGTACATCATAATCTAAATCCATCACCAAATTGTTCACACAATCCATCATGCAAACAAGAATCATATTTAGAATTTCATGTGTTATTATTTTTTAATAAATGTTCGAATCGTTCATGAAATCGGTTTCCATTGACCGCTGTGCCCAAATCCCAGGCTTTGTCCTCCCGTCAGTCAGTCAGTCACTCCACAGTCCAGTGCATTGGCTTTTCTTTTTCTTCTTCTGGCCTCGGCCATTGGCGCCCACGAAAAGGCGGCAATGGATATTTTTGTACGTTGTTTTGTTTCGATTGGGCACGCAAATTAATGCAGGCCGTGTAGTTCTTTGGACGGTACGAAAGTCCCAAACGCACAGAACTTGTTTCATATACTTCCAATTTTTCAACCACGGAAATGTTGCCACGTCAATTTAGTATTTATTTATTTTTTTCAGAAGTATATACTGGAAATATAGAAGATTGTGTTTCTATATATTTTTTGAAAGCGATATCTGAATTCTTTTTATTAAGTAGAAAAGAGCTCCATACAATCGAAAATTTTCCAAGGATTTGTGACACCTTATTTGAGACACAATACCAAAAAAACAAGGAATAAATATTTTATATTGAAATCATGATTTAACTGTAGTTCAACTCTTATTACTGCCTACTATATTGATCTCTAATATTGATATTTCACAATTCTTTTTGAAGAAAATATTTTGCGGTTGAACTATAGTACTATTTCACAAACCATGAAAATTTCATTCTCACCTCTAATCATCACACCAAAGCCCTTTCCTCTTTCATTACCGTCACGTCCACATTAATATTGTAGATACTAGAAACTAGATATATAGCATTCGTCGACAGCTTCCAGGTGTACTCCTGCTCGGCTACTGTGTTTCTTTCGTTATAATCTAGGTTACTCGAGTTTGGACAAAAAGAATGAAGATGGAACTCAAAACAAGATTTTGAAGAATTTTATAAATGTTTTTCAGAACTATTGGACTGATAGTTTAATAATTAATAAATTGTTTCTTAACTAGTGCTAGAATTGTTTATGCCCTATATTAAGACATATATAATACACAAATTTGAAGAGAATTTATTACTAACCATAAAAATTTTAAATCCATATTCTCTATCACTAAAAGGTTCTAACAATGCATTCAAACTATCTCGCAAAAGAATTTTTTTTATTATATTTAAGTCAGTAATTGTTTACCAATAAAAAAATCACTTGATACAACATCAATTATTTTCAAGGAGTGGTAGTGGTTTACAAGACCAACTTAAACAATATTAATTAAATTGGTTTAAGTTGGGCCTAAGTTTTGGAATTTCGGGCTATCCATGTCTTAATGTAAGGTACCTTGGTACTCACTCCCTCGATACCAACCACCTAAGCACCCACCTACCAAGACGGCTACATACTTGTCTGTCAAGTATGTTGGTTGAGCACCTACCACGTACTATAGTATAAGGGGGTTCAAGTAGGGATGGCAATTTGAACTCCTCCGTCGGGTATTACCCGACCTGACCTGCGTTATGGCGGGTATTAGTCGACCCACAATAGTGTGGGGTGGAGCATGGGTATCTAGTTTGACCCGCCCTGCCATGCCCCGCACCGTTCTTGACCCATTCCATCACAATTTCTTATAGTATATATTCATCTTTCTCCAATTTTGGCTTTTTTCAACTAGTTAGACTTGATCTTTCAATTAGTTAGACCCAATTACCTATTTTATTATCACTATTTTTCATTCATAAAGTGTTTTCCAAATTCATTTAATCGTAAAAAGTAAAATTTTGCATGTATTATTTTCAAATCACTTGTAACAATGGGTCGAATCGCCCCACCATGTACATGCACGGGTATTACATGTCCCGACCTTAGTAGCATGTGGCGTACCATGGATATTGAGGTACCCGCCCCGCCCACCCCATTGCCATCACTAGGGTCAAGCGTCAACCAATCAAGTAGGCATGGTCAATGGCGGATACATGGCCCTTTAGGAGTGTCCCGGGACACCCCTAAAATTTGGAAAAACGATTATCCAACCTCCGATAGTAGTTTTGTATGAATAAAAAAATTATAATTGGTAATCCGAGACACCCTTAAAATGTGAGAAAACGATTATCCTACTCTCGGTATTAGTTTGCGTATGATTAAAAAAAAAATATAAGTGGTAGTCTGTGTTATTCAAACCTAGGACGTTACCAGGGGCAGATACATGAGGCTTTAAGGGTGTCCCGGGACACCCCTAAATTTTGGGAAAACGAATATCCAATCCTCGGTAGTAGTTTTGTATGGATAAAAAAATTACAATTGGTAATCCAGGACACTTCTAAAACGATAATCCTACCCTCAATAGTAGTTTGGGCATGATTAAAAAACTTATAAGTGTTAGTCTAGAACCTTGGACACTACTATTTTTAGACACTCCATTAGATTGCAACTCATTTGTTTGTCTATTTTAAACACTACGTAATAGTAAAATTGTTATTTCTTATCCCAACTATTTCCAAAACCTAACAATTAAACTGATTACGAGCTATCTTAAATTTGAATTGATTTTATGGTTACACGATAAGTGTTGAAAGAGTCTTTTCAACTTTGAGTTACATCAAGAAGAAAATTAGAATCGAATATGCAATTAGTTTGTGAATTATTGTCTAATAGGAAATACAGATTTGTTGAAAAGTGTACCGAGTCTATTTTATAATCTTTTTCAGAATATGAAAAAAGTCATGGCTTTTGTTAAAATTTATACTAGTTGTATATTTTTTGATTTATGAATTATTTATTTTAATTTAATTTTTAAAAGAGGACACCCCTACAAAAAAAATCTGGATCCGCCACTGGGCATGGTGGTGGTCTAGTGGATAAAATTCGGCTAACTGTTGAGACCCGGCCATAAGGTCGGTCAAGCATGATATCATCCAAGGGAGATCAAGCATGATATCATGCAAAAGGGGGGGGGGGGGGTCAAACGCTAGGTACCATTGCCGCTTACCTACCCTGCACTAGGGTATCAAGCATGATGTCGTGCAAGGGGGGCCATCACCAGTACCCCTAGACGTGGTGGAGAAAGATAACAAAATTTGGCTAAGTGTTGAGACTCAACCATAAGAGGTGTCAAGCATAACATTATCCAAGAGGTGCCAAGCATGGCGTCATGCCAATACGTGGGAACAACGCACCCTCATCTTCAGTAGTCGGGCATGATTGATGGGTAGTCTTGCATGGTACCTAGTAGACAAGGTCATCAAGTTTCTAAGTGTCAGCCATGTACATCATCACATGGTAAACCACCTTTTCAAGACCATACAAGCATGATGATAACCAAGGGGGCCAGGAAGCATCCATGAACCCCCAAGTATCATAGTGTCAAGCATGGCGCCATGCCAGGCTGGTCAGCACGAGTACCACCAAGCATAAAGCCCTCACTCACCAAGCAAGACAGTTCCATGTCACAAGGGGCTAGGTATCAAGTGAAATCATCAAGGTGCAAGGTATGAAGTGGCAAGCACACAAGGCAGTTAAGACGTCAAGCAAGCCACATCAAGCACCAAGTAGCGGAGTAGTTGCTACCAATAGGCGGTTACAAGTGATGACTATAAATAGGAGAAACGAAAAATAAAGCTAAGGGTCCACAACCAAACATTTGATGCAAAATGTCAAACTTACATAGGAGTATGTGTAATTAATTTAGCTTGTTCCCAAAAATCATAAAACATCAAACACCCTCGTTCGAACATTGTTCAGAGAGGTGTGAATCGTGTTGATTTTTGTTGTTCAAGAAGTCAAGGTGCATTAAATGGATTCAAACACTAGATTTTCCTTGTTAGAAAAAGTAATAAGAGTACAAACCATCGTGAACTAGATAAATCCAACAAGAAGGCTGGAAAATGAAAATAGGAAGCATAAATAAAATTAGTGATTGAGGTTGGATGATCCTAGTTTACGTTAATGTATTTTTTGTGGTTAAAAATAGTGAAATAATCACCAGTTAACCGGGGGTGGTTCATATGGTTTCATGTTAAACGTTAAAAAATTGTCTTGTCCATCTCTGACCGTCTAATCAAATGAACCACACCGTTATTATAACTAGTTTTGTGGTTCTACTAAGCCAACCGTTAATCGATGTGATTGTTATAAAAATGGTCTTTTCATTTGAGTTTCATATATATAGTATATACATACATGGAAGGCTTGATTAGCTAAGTTTCCATATTTACCATACAACAATAGGGAAAATTCTTAGCTCCAACTTTGGTTGGACACAGAATCTCCTAAATGCCACATGTCAGTTTCCTATTAGTGAGTTCATGTTTCTTTTTTATATATTAATTCTTGATTTATTTTGCATAATTAAAAATAATAAATATTAATGAAAAAGAAAGGTGAGTCCACAAATAACAAACTGACATGTGGCATGTTGGAGCTTCTATGTCCAACTAAGGTTAGAGCTAAGAATTTTCCCAACGATAGTGGCCAACTGCACCAAATAATCAAACTAACCAATAGAGAACAGTTAGGTGGCAAAACAAGGATCTTAATACCAGCCTTTCAAGAAGTACATAATAAGCAAAGATTTTTTTTGTTCTTTCAAGAAAGACAGGGATTTTCCATTATTTACATTGTATTCTTTTTTTATTTATAACAATATGGATGGTAGCCGAGCACACCCCTTTGATCTCAAACCGTCAAACACTAGGATGTTAAGCATGACATTATTGTAGAAAGGCTACTGCATATCCATCAAGTACCTAGGGATCAAACATGACATCATCCTAAGAGGGTTTGTACTTGGTGGTGACTGGTGAGTAGCTCGGCATGGCCTACATCCACAAGCATGTCTTAGCGCCTACCCCCTAAGTACCCATCAAGCAGGATGATGTGCAAGGGGGTCGCGCGTGTATTCCCTTGTCAAGACCCTACAAGCATGAAGTCACCCTATGGGGGCATCATGACATAATCCATGAGGGTAGACTCAAAGCAGTCAAAATTCCTATTTAAATCCTAAAGTTCTATGATTTTGCGATTTTATTTACCTGTTCCGATCCGGATTTAACTATAAAATCTATGGACCTTAAAATGCTACACTATCCATGATTTAAATCATTTAAATCTTTTGAATCTTATGATTTTACGATTCAAATCTTTCGGTAGATTTTACTTGGTTTTCCTAGAATTTGCAAAATTATGTCTCTTTTCCTTCTCCTCCACCAACACCATCTCGTTCTCTCACATTAACCACCATCGACCATCATCAATTCAAATCAACATATTAATCATCATCGATTCACCGCTTCACACTATTAAGCTTGATCAATTGGAATATTAACCCTGAGAAATTAAGGTTATAGGTATAATAAGCCACTCTACTATGTTATTTTATGAAATATGTCCCTCTACTATTTTTACATCAAACATGCCCCTATACTTTGGAAAAATGATCAAACATGCTCTTCTGTTAAAATCTTCATCCAAAAGCCGTTAACTACGGTCGAACCTTGGTTTGGGCGACACAAATGTCTTAAATATCCCTAATAATTTCACTTGATAATTTTTTTTTTTGGGTTCTTTTGTATAGTCAAATACCTCATATAATTTCACTTTAGGGTATCAAAAAAGCTTCATCGAGTCCTAAGAAGTGGAGCAGTTACAAAGACAGTTACATCTGATGACTATAAATAGGAGAAGTGAAGATTGGAAAAGGTTCTCAAATTAACATTTGATACCACATGTCAAATTTTATTTTTTTCTCTGCAAAGTAGTCACAAGCAGTTTCTAAAACTGTTACTGAACTTCCATAGGAGTATAGTAATTTAGCTTGTTCCCTGAAACCATAAAATATTAAACATTATTGTTCAAGCATTATTTGAAAAAGTATGAACCGTATTAATATCATTATCCAAAGACGTCAAAAGTGCATTTATTGAGTTAAAACAAAAATATTTGATAGCCGGAAAATAAAGAGACATTGAGCAAATTGGCAATCTTGCTCGAAAAGACAAAACCCTTTCGCTTTCAAATTTATCCTTCGTTTTTGTAGCCTTCATGGTAAAAGATGGGCCTGCAAATTCGTCCACTCCTAAAGATTGGTCATTTCCACAAGCAAACACTAGTGTATCATTCCGAGAAAGCTAGATCAGCAAGTGCAAATAAAATCGTCGATTAGGATTCAGTAGAGCCTTGCCGATCAACCTCATCGAGTGCTGCCGCCACAACATCCCTATGCGGATTGATGGAGTCGATGTCGAGTCGGAAGTTTTGGAGTGGTGAACAGGGACGGGTCAGTACGAGATAAGAGCCTTGAGGTTGTTAGGGAAGGCACGAAGACGGCAAATTGGGTGACTGGCCAAAAGCAAATTTGAGGCCGACTTGGGCTTCGTGAGGGTATGAGGTGCAATCAGTAACGGAGTCGGATTCAAGATTTGAAGGGTCATATTTTTTCCTCATATTATCATATGGGTTTATGAAAACAAAAAATTAATAATATAAAAGGATAAAATAGTTATTTATCATCATCATCCAAAAAATAAAATTGAGATAAAAAAGAAACCTAAAAATATGATCGAAGCTAAATTTCTTGTACAATAGGTTTAAGATAATTAATTAAATTATCAAAAAAACTTAATAAATCTTTTCAATTGTACCAAGTTATTCACTGTTATTTTTTTTGGTCCAAGATAAGAGTTATTCACTGTTATTGCTTAATGATGATCGTTACTAGAATGTCATAAAATTAATCTACACATGTTCAAAATTACTCGTAAAAATGTAAAAATTAAATTTATCTATTTTGAACTTTGAACTTTGAGGGTAAAAAGATAAATTATGAAAGTTAAGTTTCTATTCTAAATTTGAGCAACTACTAAACTAAAACAAAGTAAAAATATGAATTTATAACCTCTATAATTGAATTGATCTATTTTGAACTTTGAAATTGGAAGGTCAAATAGATAAAAATATGAAAATTAAGTAAATATGAATTTTTAACCTCAAGAATTAAATTGACCTATTTTGAACTTTAAAGTTAATGTTTTCCTGGGGAATTGCAGTCTCATCGAGGGATCATTATGACAGTAATTGATCCGCTAGGCTAAGGGGAGCTTACATGCGAACTTTTTGCGCGCTTTATTATTGGGGTGGAGGGTTGGGGGAGCTTATCTCCGCCTAGGGGTGGAAGACTAGAAGTTTGGTTGTTGGTGGTGGATAATCTGCAAATCGCACCAATTTGCACTTATTGTGGTAATCATATCTATAAGTTGTGGATAGTGCGTTGCGTGTGGGTAGTAAAATAACGATTTTTGTGGTTAGTGCTTATCTACTACCCACCGCGGTTAACCCACAAAATCCACAATAACCACACTAATTATATTTATTTACTGAATTAACTTTATAATATAAAAGTATGTGAAAAGTGCGAGGATAAAAATTAAAGTAGCCACCAAATAAAAAAGACACATCTAATCAGTTTTCTGTAAGAATTTTTTAGTTTATAAAACACTATAATCGATAGAGTGGAGAATAATCAATTCATTAAAAGTGAACACCTTTTATAACTTTTATCAGTATGTTTTTGCTTTAGTGTGAAAAAAATACAAGATCATATTTAATTGTCATATTTCACCCCTAGTTGGGGAAATATGAAATCACAGCTCTCTGACACAAAAGTTGAATACCAAACTCAAAAAGAAAAAAAATCTCCACGTTGAATAAGATCGATGTACAAAATTGTATCTCCACGAACAACACAAGTGTATATCACTATAGTCTAGTTACGAACAACAAATACGTTAGTGGTGACTAGAACTCTATGCTTGCAAAGATGGATTTTTGCGGGTAACCACACCCAACCCACACAAACCCACAGTGGGTAGTGGTTATCCACTAACAACTGCGGTGCAGGTTATGAGTAGCATAATTGTAAATTTATGGGCGTGGGTACCCGTAAAATTTGAAGCGGATAACCGCACCCACCCCAATTTCCACCCCTCACTCCGCCCATGGATGCAATGGTTGGCAATGAGATTTCACCGGCCGCCCACAATTTTTTTAGGTGATGGCCTCTATGTGCGAGGGAGATGATGGAGGAAAAGAGGGCTCACTCCAATAGTAAATAAGTTTGTTCATTTTTTTTAAATATATTAGTCATAATTAATTTTTATTTATTTGTACAAAATCCCGAAACATTCTATCTATTTAACAAGGTTGGATGATCAGGACTTAAAGAAATATTGAGTGCAAACAATACACCAAAAAAGTGTGTACGTAATAGAAGACACTATATATATACACACACATGGAAGGCCTGATTAGCATAGCTAACAGGTTAAAGCAACTAACTAATCATTGTAGAGGTACATTTTAGCTTTCTCCGGAACCAAATCTCAGACGAAAAGCAGATCGATCCGACAATATCATCTTCTTCTTGCCATTCTCATTTGGCAGAGTCTGCTGTTCAATTCTCATTTGTCAGTCTTCTTCTTCTTGACATGGTGTTGGATACTTTCGAATGAGAGATTTATGTTTATTGTCCCGATCTATAGCATTGACAAGTAAATATTATTAGAAGGTATTATGGACCGGTGTATATATTGAGCTCAAGAATGATCTTTTGTTTGAGTTGGGAGTGTGTCATAGAATAATATTAAATTTATACTTTAAATTCTTATAACAAATTGAGTTATTGAGTTAGAAGTTTACTTGTCTGCGGATGTCAAAACTAGACCAACGAAATTAGGAATGACGGCTCTTTCCCTTTCCTTATGGCAGCGGCACATAGGTGGGATTCAAACTATTTCGCTGCTGGTTTTAACTTTGGGTTAATACCCTCGTTTGGCACGAAGTATAGCGTTAGTGACATTTCTGGCTCAAGTTTTCAAATAAGACATCTCTGGCCCACTTTTCAAATTATCGGACGAATTTGGCCTATGGGACGGGTTGACTGTCAGATTTGACGGTCAACAATATTCTCCGTTGCTGACTCAGCATTGGACTCTGACGTGGCTTGTCCACGTCATTTATTTTTAAAAAAAATAAAAAAAATAAACAAAACTAAAAAATTTTTAATTTTGTCCACCAATTAATAATAAAAAATAAAAACCCAAAATCCCCAAACCTCCGACCCTCATCTCTTCCTCCCGCCGCCTCCGTCCTGACTGGTTCATCCCCTTCTTCCTCTCCTCTAGCGTAAGCAACCGGAGGCTGAATCATCGCCCCCCAGAAACGAAGAGACTCCGAAGTCTGAAGCATCCGCCGCCGTCGTTGCAGAATCGGGGCTCTAAACCACCAGCCAGACTGAGTACGAAGAGACTCTTAACCACCATTCTTCCTCTCCACCGGCGAAGCAACCGAAGCAAGAACCAATACTGGCCATGGCGGATCAGACGGAATCTCGAGAAGGAAGCTCGTCAGGGGAACGTGCGTCACCACCAGATCTGGATTCTTTTTTCCCCTCGGTAATTAGATATGGATTCTTTCAATCCTGGGTGGGCGGGTGTAACGAATGCCTACATCTCTCCTCTCCTTGCCCAGGGGCGCATGCGCATCTACCGGCGACATTAGGCTGGCGCTCTCTCACTCGAGCTCTTTGTTGTCGACGGCGGCGGGTGGAGGAAGCGGCGAAGGGGAGAGAGGGATCGTTGTGGAGAAGCTGGATCCGGTCATGGATGATGACTTTGTGGGTCGGAACCACCGTCGGGGTGGCAGGGGAGGATCGACCGTTTACTCCACCTGGAGTCTGGAGCTTCGATTTTGTTCTCGGCGGAGCACATCGCAGCCTCCGGATGATGTAGCGGAGGGACTGGAGATGGAGAACCATGGTGATTTTTTTGAATTCGAGAAGAATGAAGTGGATTTAGACCGAAACAGAGAGGAGGAAGTGGAGCGGATCCATCTTTGGGGATTTTAGGATTTTAGGGTTTGAATTTGGGGATTTTGGGTTCATAAGAGGATTTTTTATTTTAATTGAAATATAAAATTAAAATAATATGTTTTAATGACGTGGCATGCCACATCAGTGGTTTTTTGCTGAATCACTAACGGAATAGTGTTTGACCGTTAATATTAACGGTCAAAGAAAATTTTAGGCCAAATTTGTCAAATAGTTTCAAAAGTAGGCCATAAATGTTTTATTTGAAAAATGGGGCTAGAACTGTCACTAACGCTAAATTTCGGGCCAAACTAGGGTATTAACCCTTTAACTTTCGACAAAATATCCGACCACTGCTTCATCACAATCACTAGAGTGGGTATGAAAAGCCAAAAAAAAAAAAAAAAACTCGTTAACCCAATCATAGTTTGTCACACACTCTGGCCAACCCCCTGCCTGCTTTCTTGTGGGATTCGGCCATTGGCGCCCACCAAAAGGCGCCCCATTAGTGTCCAATACGTCCCGAGGCAAAAGGCAAGTAACTGAGAGATAAGGACCCAACTAAGACGTCGACAAGAATTGGTGATAGAAACTAGTGCAGAAAAATAGCACTCTAAAGCCAATAAGAAGTCGACAGAGAATCACACGAAAGCTTTGTACTCTAGCAGATATAATTACGAAGACGGTAACAAATCCCCCGTATTATTAGTTGCGGGTATCTCACCGGCTCCCACCCGGACACAAGGAAATTACGTGGCTATGTTATGCACATACAAGCACGCAGAAACTTGAGACTCAGTAATCATAAAATTCATGGGGACCAAAGATTGACCGTATGATACTCAGTTCGGTATACTCCAATTCAAATGTCGGTTTGATCTGGTACAAACTGGAGCATTACAAAACCCCTACCATCAATAAAGAATAATCCCAACTTCACCACCAAAAGGTTCGAATGATTCTATAAACTTGATATACCGATCACTCGAAATGTCAAAGTGGCATGCAAGCACAAAGACAAAAGGAGAAGGACATGATAGAATGCAGCTCTCGAACCTGAATGAACCAAGTAAACACACTTTCACCCTACAGTAAAAGGCATTTAGAGAATTCCCAGCCTAACATTGAACCCACCATCATTTTTGAGCTTCTATAGCCTGAGATTCACATTGTATCCCTTCAGAGATTATTCAACCTCAGTCAAATTATGCAAGATGCAACCTTTGTCCACCAGAAACTTATGTTATACAAACTAACATAAAATTTGGAAAACAATATGCAGGGGAATTTGACAGGAAAAGCACAACAAACAACATGGCCTGGTCTGGTCAAATATGCAGTGGAAGACTTCATTACTTTAAAATAATAACTTGAAAACATTGAGCAATTTAAGCTTACACGTAACCCACATCCTCACTTACTGAAATCAATTATTGAATGTACGACCATGGTTTAAGCTGCTATATATGTGAAAAGGGTCAAACAACATACATCTTCTTTAAAGAAATTCTTCTGAATCTTATTAATTAGCCACAAGGATTGAATCACACACCAAATCGTTCGTAAAAACATGCGATGGTTGGCCAAGCCAACTACCACCAAGAAAGCCTAACCAATTTGATAGTGGGCAAGCCTAAGGGCCAACCATATTTACCTCTATGAACACATGGAGCCAATCTCTTTCATCACTCTCCCTTGCTGCTTCGTGGCTTTCGACTTAAGTTTCATGATTAAATTCTCGCGATCTGACTCTAGCACATAACGACCCATTTGCAGCTTCATCATCTTCTTTACTGTGAACAACATTGCCCTGCTTTCAACAACTTCAGGTGCCCAACATTCCTCCTCCCTGATGGCTGCTGCAAACAGCATAAGTAAGCACGATAAAAAGAAAGAAACATTGATGAACCAAAGAGAAGGAATCAACTCAACAAAGAAAACTTAAATCAGTTACAAAGAGAAGGAATCAAAATATATAAAAAGAACGCTGATGAATATGTAAACATTGAAATTTTTTGCACCTCTAAGAGAGTTGAAAGATCCTTCGTAGTAGAGCATGGCGCTTGAAATCCCATCACACTACAGCAGCAGGGAAATTTTCCTTTACAAAGAAGCACCCATAGCGAAACTCCACGGTCTAAAGATGCCAACTTGCTCTTCCTCAGTTGCTTCCAGGAGCCCCGCTGGGATCGTGAATTTTTTCATTATGGTTAGTAGGAAATATGTTACAGTTTACTCGTGAAGCTCTTTGAATTCACAGTGAAATGGAAGTCGATGAAGCTGGCGAAACATAACCCATGTCCTGGCCGTGGGTTTTTGCATAGATATTAAAAGTTACTGGGGGCATTTGTTGTCAAGGTGGCTCATTTATGAGGCGAAGAGTGATCTAACCCAAGTCTAGATAGCTAAAGGATTATATCTTATCAAATAAACAAATCTTAAAGGCAACAGGGTAACCAATCCAAGCTTTCAAGCAGTTAACATAACAGATAAATACTTCTTGTGTGCGTGAAAGTTAAAGACAACACAGAATAGCAGCAAAGCAAGAGTAACGATGAGTACATAAAGAACCTACAGCAAGCAACGAAAAAAATACTCTCAATCCAACCTATCATCTACGTTGACGGCCAAATCAAGATAGCCTCAAATTCTCATTCTAACCTCCATCCAAAAAATAAGTATCAGTTCAAGAAATAAAGAAAAGTGGATTCAAAATTGTATGAAACCAGACATTCAAGATTACTTTATCAAAGAGAAAACTATATCAGTTCAAGAAACCAGAATCAAATATTTCAATGAAAATGCAGAAGCAAGCAAAAGTCTCGCATTGAAAGTTTGAAGTATCCGATCAAGCATATCAGGAAGTACCCAACAAATGAAGGTACATAGTAGTTGCAGGGAAGCTTTCAATTTCATCTCCATCACTCTATGTTCCTGCATTTTTCCTGGCCATTACTGTGGGAATTGAATACCGATCTTAGGCTTCAGCTCATTAGGAAGGAGACTTACAGAGATTGGGGAACGACAGAAATGGAGAGAGAGACTTACATAGATTAATCAACCTTCCTAATACTTGGTGCAAAACTCCGAGAGCTTGGGTTATCTTCTAATTATCCTGTAGAAATCAGGACGGAATAACATTCATACACTTTCAAACCAACCAGTTCTCTAAAAGGGCTGCAAGGGGGAAGATTCTCTGCAACTAAAATCGGCTATGAGGAAGAAGAAGATGAGTTACAAAAATATATTACCTTGATTCATGAGCAAGTCCATGATAGCCTCAGTGAGCCTCCTACCCCTAATTGATATATCTGATCGCTGCTTCATCTTGGCAGTCCTTGTCTACACAACAATCACAAAACCAACCATAAAACTAAAATGAAAAAAAATTTGGATTCATTTATGACTTTCCAAATATGTCCCCCACATAGCCCACTGGGCATTTCACCTGGCAAGGGGAGGATTGTAGTGACACCAGGAGCGACCAAGATATAGATCTTCAAATAAAATTGAAATAATAAGAGTGATAGGTTGGGTCTAATGGGATTGCCTTACGGGAGAATCAAATCCAACCCGGGGAGGCAGGGATGGAGCATGCAGCAGTGGTGGCCAATTCAAAAAAGATTACTAATCTAACCACACTAACTGACAAACAAAAACAAATAATAATCACAATCAATTTAGCTCATAACAACTTTGCAAACGAAACCAAGAACACCTATGATCTATGTAAGAATTAAAGGAATGAGATTCAGAGGAGATTTGAGGAACAATAAGCAAAAGAAAATTATAAAGACAAAATACTCACCGCCGGAGAGGAGGATGTTGACGGGAGAAGTACAATGGTGGGTGAATCGGCTAATAGGTGGGTTACTAAAGTGCTTCTGTCTATGGAGAAACCGCTGTAGGTGGAGAAGCGTAGTACATAGGGCGCATCAAAACACCTCCCTGCTGGTAATGGAGGCTTTTGGTATTGCGAGGACGGACAACGGAAATGAAGAAGCGTCGGTCGCCAGTCGCACTAGAAACACTTCCATGCAGGTAATGGAGGCTGTCGCAGACCTAGAAAGCGCAATACCAGACAAAAGAATCACTAAAATTGATGCAAAAGGATTATAATCGGGAGATGAAGGTAAAACGATTTGGACAGATGAACCGACCAATTTGAAGCGAGTCCTCCTTATTGCAGTGTGAACCTTGGTGTTGCGAGGATGGAGAAATAGGGATTCGGAGTGGGAGGAGGGACTTTGGTAGTTTGCGGGGGGAGAAGCGGTACCAGCGATTCGCGTTGCTGGTACGAGGTGAGGAAGAAGGAAAATCAACGGTTGCGGGGGCTTGACAGAAGCTTTTTCCCAGTAATAAAATAAGGAGATCCTACAGCGAAATGTAGTTTCCACAATTGCTCCTAGCGAGAATGAAGGAGAAGCCAAGGATTTCAAAATGGAGAAAAACAGCCGAAGAACTTCTATATATTATAGAAGGATGAGAGGCTGGATCCAAGAATTTTACATAGCGGTGTATTCTCTCAAAAATGTAATTTAATTAAATATTAGAATTAAATTAAATAATTATTAAATATGAAAATATCTGACTAATAAAAGTTACATTAAAAGTTCATACGTGTTTCGTAAAATGGTAAAATATATCCGGTGTCTGACTGCTCAACAAATACCTCTCGACATATCCTATTAGACAAGGGTATCCGGTACGTAATTGGGTTCAATCGTTAATATTTAAAAATAATTCGGAATAAGAATAACATTTTACTATTATATTTGGATCTAAAACGCGATAACAAATGAGTTGTAGTGTAATTGAAAATTAGTTTACTAATAATAGCAGCGTCCCAAGTTTAAATCTCATAGACTACTACTTAAATATTATATGTACCAATACGCAAACTACTACGAGAGGTTGTATAATCATTTTTCCAAAATTTAAGGGTGTCCCACTACCACTTAAACATTTTTTTCTTATCGCAAACTACTATCGGAGGTTGAATAATCATATTTCCAAATTTTAGCGGTGTCCCGCCTAAACACGCATGTATCCGCCACTGATGAGAGGTACCTTAATCAACGTGGACAATAACTAATGAGTGGTGGAGGAAAATTAAAAGAATGAAGAAATTTTTTTATTGTTAAATAGCAGTAGTTGTGAGGTGGAAAATTAAAACTAAAAATAATTACGATTTCACTTATCAGTATTCTTAACTCACAAGTCACTGATTTAGGAATCAAACATGAGAGTTGACTTCTATATATTGAATTATGCATGTATGATTTGACTGGAAGCAGTTATTCATGTATGTATATGCTTATGCTTGATATAGGTTTTCTAAAACTCACCCTAACATTAGGTGAGTATAGGCCTTAATTAACAAAGTGTTATCTATGATCTCTTGTTCGTGATTGATTGGTTAGTGGCATGAGGCGAAAGCACACATTACCTAGTCTTACTTCAATTTTCACCATTATAAAGAATAGCTAGTCTTAATTCCTTTTGCATGTGGTGAAAGCTTGATTAGGAATACGTTAGTGGATGAGATGCGACATCATAATAGGAGAAATTCAAGGATGCATTATGATTAAAGAGTTAGTATGTATGTTCATATAAATGAAGCTACCTAAAGAATAGTTTCTGATACTTGTTTCATCGTTACTCAATTCCCCCCCACCCCGTTGAATCAGTAACTTTCATTGCCAATAAAAAACCGATACAACAAAGCGGGATCCCATAATCCCGAGGGTAGAAGAACAAGCTCGCTAACTACCCTTTCCTCTACCAATCTACTTACAATATAAGAACCCAAAAAAAAAAACAAACTATAAGTATCCAAGTCTTGTAAGCCCATCACGAACTGCCCTGTTCCCACATGTTAGGAATAAAAGATCCGTCTTCATCACATCTGCTACTTTATCAGGAGAACGGAGTGGAGAGCCATGAACCAAACCACATCTTTCCTTCCATATAAATGCAATCAGAACACACCATACAAGTGCATGCCATTTCCCTACCTGAGTGTTGCTGCAGACTATAGTGGTCACAACATATAACATCGCGTCCCAATCATTGTGTCTCAGCAGCTGGTAATGCATCTGATTAGCAAGTTGGCAAGAGAAAGAATAATGGAGAAAGAGATGATCTCGAGTCTCAGTATCCTTCCCACAGAGAGAGGGCAGGAGGCATCTATGATTTTTCCCCACTTCAACATCTTGTCTCTTGTTACAATAGCCTTTTTGATGACAATCCATGCTATTAAGCTGTATAGAGGAGGACAGACACTACTCCAAACAAGTTTATGACAAGGAACCTTAGGAGCCTTCCTTCTCAACATCTCCCAAACTCTTCTTACCGAATAAACCTGCATCTCTTGCGAATCCCAGAAAATAATATCATTCTGGATGTGAATCCATGGCAGTATAACAACCCTCAGTTTCAGCATCCTCTGCCATGCCCAAGAACTACTATATTGTACTTTCAGAGATCATAAGTCACCCTGCTTGCATTTATATTCATACATCCATGCTACCCAAAGTGCTCCTGACTTCATGAGAAATAACCAAAGAATACGAATCATGCAAGCCTGATTCCACGCTAGTAAGTCTTTCACTCCCAGACCACCCTCCTGTCTTGGCAGGGCAACCTCATCCCAAGCCACTTTAGCCTTACCTTCATCTGCTCCATGCCATAAAAAATGAGAACAGACCTGTTGAATGCGTTTGAGAACCTTTTGAGGGAAAACAAAAAGTTGCATCCAGTATTGGATAACCCCAAGAAGTACTGAGGTGATCAATTGTAGCCTCCCAAAATAAGTGATCTTCTTTGATCTCCAAGATATAATACGCTTTGTAATTTTTTCCGCCAAGATGTCAACTTCCTTGGACGATAGCTTGCTAGTCATCAAAGGCAGTCCCAAGTAACGAACTGGCAAAGCACCCTCCCGACCCCCAGAAAGTAGCAGAGCATTACTCTTAAAGAAAATGGATTCTCCACCAAAGTAAATCTCACATTTGGAGGATTATTCTTAAGCCCCAAAATCTGATAGAACTGCTGCAAAACCATCTTGTCCTGCAAAATTGCCTGAGCAGAACTCGTAGTAAAGACAAGAATATCGTCTGCAAAGCACATATGGTTTAATGCAAGCCTTTGACACTGAGGATGGAAGGGAATTACCCCATTATGCCCAGCAAACATTAACATGACAAACAAGCCCTCCATTGTGATGGTGAAGAAATATGGCTACAAGGGGTCACCTTGAAAGACACCCTTCCTAGCCCTAAAGAACCCGCATAAGCTGCCATTAACGTTTATACTGTAATGAGCAATTTGATTACAACTTCTGATCAATCCCAAGAACCTTGTTGGAAAACCCATGACACTCATCATAATAAAAATGTACTGCCAATTGACAGAGTCGAATGCCTTCATGATATCTATCTTGATTGCACAACGCGAAGATAACCCAACCCTGTCATAGCCACTAACTAGTTCATGTGCTAATAATATGTTGTCCATGATGCTTCGTCCTTTGATAAATGTGGACTGGGTATTACTAATAACAAGAGGCATCACTTCTCTAATCCTCTTAGCTAGGATTTTTGCTATTATTTTGTAAAGAAGATTGACACAAGAAATAGGCCTAAAGTTCTTTAGAGTATCAGCACCAGAGACCTTTGGGAACTGCTGTAGAGTTTACACCACTAGGGAGCGTACCTGTTTGGAAGAAGAAGAGGACTCCACTGGTGACATCAGCTCCAATAATGGACCAAGCTCGCTTATAGAAACCAGCAGAGAACCCATCCGGCCCTGGAGCCTTTTGGAAATTCATGCTAAATACTACATTGCGCACCTCCTCTGTTGTGATATCCTGGATCAGGGTCTCGCATTCAGATGAAGGAATTTTCCTACGGACCAGCTTCACCACCTTTTCCTTGCTAGGTTGGATCTCTGAGTTTGCCTCCCCCAACAACTTCTTGTAAAATCATATAACTTCCTCTATAATCTGATCAGACTGGACAATCTCCTCTCCTGCTTTTGTGGTCAGCTTTTTGATAGATCGTTTACAGTTACGGATCTTCACAGCTTGATGGAAAAAATTAGAGCTTTTGTCTCCAACAGATAACCAAGAAACCCTTGACTTTTGCCAGCAAAAACTTTCATAGGCTAATATCAGCTGATCATATTAAGCCTGAGTTTGTGAAACCGCCTCAAAATGCTCTGCTGTAGGATCCGAGAAAGCCTTAATTTGTGCTTGTTGCAATTCATTTTCAGCTTCCTTAACTTGATCCTGAAGATTCCCATAAACCTCTTTGTTAAATTTCTTCAAAGATTTTTTCACCTCTCGTAGTTTTCCCTGTACAATCTGTAATGGCGATCCAGAAATATCAATGCGTCAGGCCCCTCTCCAATTTCCATAAAACATGGATGCTCAACCCAAAACTCAAAGTATTTGAAGGGCTTCGGTAGAGACTTTACAGGAAGCATTGTGCTAACCTGCACACCACAGTGATCCGAGAAATTCGAAGGAAAGGACTCCATTCTACAATTCTGAAACTTTTCAACCCAATCCAAATGCACCAGTGCTCTGTCCAGCTTCTTGGCTATAAGATTATTCGCTTGTGTATTAGTCCATGTATATTGAGGCCATGTAGTTCGATAATCCATCAATTCCATATCCCCAATCCACTTATTGAACTCTTCCATACTAGGTGTCAAAGATCTCTGATTAGATATTTCCGCTGGGGAACGAACGGTATTGAAATCTCCCCCTACAATCCAGGGTCTTCCCACAACCTTTAGCCTTGCAATCTCTGCATAAGTACTCTGTCGTTTGGCTTCATCATTAGAAGCATAGACAACAGTCAAGAATAAACAATCCCTGTTTATATCTTCCACCAAACAATGAACACAAAGTTTTCTAGGCTGATTACCCTAATTTTGATTACAGGATCCCAAAACAGGCAGACACGCCCTAACTTTGAATCAATACAGTTAAGACGCTTCTCCCATCCATCAAAAACCTCAACCACAGTCTCCGCTGCCTTAGCTACCTTTATTCTAGTTTCAAGTACTACAACGACATCTACTTTATTTCTACGTAAGACTTGCAAGAAGTCCCTTTGCTTGGGGGTTTTACTGAACCCCCTCACATTCTAGAATACAATTATCATTTCGAGGTAGGAGGTTTCCCTCCACCCTTCTTTGGATCTTTTTTCACCTCCTTTTTCTTTGGAACTTCTTGCACCTTACCTGTCTCTTTGTTGCCAAGCTTGCTAAGCACACTGAATGATGAAGCTGAAACCTGTATGGAGCTTGCAGAACTGTCTTGAGATAACTAGACTATAGGTTTAGCCCCATTAACCACTCTTTGGAACTCATCCTCAGAGGGTAGCTTAGGCGACTTACTGAATTTACTTGTTTTACTTGAATTAGAAAAATTAGTCATCACTAGGGATTCCCAACCCATCGTATTTACTTTCTGTCAAATCTTTATTCAAAGACAAATGATTAGTTTCAAATTAGTTTCTATCAAAAGACTCGTGAAATACGAACCTAGACAAAATATATATAAATTTATTACTTTGCGATATACCATAGTCACATAAAGTTTGCCAATTTTTTTTTATAATGGTGAGATTTATTAAACAAACCAAAATCAAGAAAGACAGAGTACAGCTAAACAAAACAGAAGGGAAACAATGGATCAAAATTTCTTGATCCCCGAGGAAGAAAGATGGAAAAGGGAAAAAGAAAAAAAAACCTGCAAGGGGGACCAGACCCTCTCTACAGCCAGAAGAAGAAAAAAGAAAAAGGCCTGCCAAAACAAATGCAACGCCAACACCAGAAACAACCTGGTCCCTAAAATCCAAACAAACAAAGCACTAAACACCAAGGAAAAAGAGGAAAGCCAAAGACCAAACCAAAGCCTCCCAAATAAACGAGCAAGCAGAGCAGCGGGAGCGCCTCACAAAAACCAGCAGAAGAGGACGAAACGAACTCCTCAGACAAACAACAGCAAAGCATGAGTATATAGTGCCTCGACATCAATCAGAGCACCGACAGAGGGCCACAGCAGCCACAGAGAGCCAAGGCACCAGACTGGGTATCAAACAAAGCTCTCAGATTAACTGTAGTAACTCCTCGATACAATGTTGCCCTTCTGAATTTTCCATTTTACCACCAGCAACAGGCCACTCCACAACGTCCCTAGGAGCTTTTCGAGCAACCACCTTAGCTTGTACCCAGACCTCTCTAAAGATTCTGTTATTTCGTTCAAGCCAAATTTGCCAACACACCGCATGTAAAAGCCCAAATCGAATCCAGCTCATCTCATTAGCCGGACAGGAGGTTGGCCACCTGGAAATGGCTTCGAGAGTGTCCCTGAACGGTGCCTCAAAAAATCCGCATGCCCTCATCATCCTATCCCACACATTCTTGTTGAATCCGACCGAACAAATAAATGATCGATCGATTCTTCTTCCATCCTGCACAACTCACACCTGTTCGCCATGGACATACCCCTTTTCTTAAGATTGTCGATAGTTGATAGGAGAGTGAAGTTCAAGTGATCTAAATCGAGCGGGGAGCCGATTGAGCAGTAGTTCTGTATCTCTTAGTGTATGTGCTGATATTTCAAATCTTTAGAAGAACGTCGAAGATCACAAGAGCGTGAGTTTTCGACCGTGGACTAGTCGTGTTGGGATTTGAATTCATCCCTTCACCGGAAACCACGTAATAATCCTGTGGTGACTGTTTAATTCTGGTTTTTGTTTTTGCTGGATTGTGAACTGAATAACTCTGTTCTTGAGCGTGTTGAAGAACAGGAAACAGGAAGTAGGTTTGATCTTTATGAGCTGAAAGATATGTGCTAGATTTAGTTAGTAATACAGTGTCGTTTTGAACTTAAAAGGAGTGGTAAGTTTATTCTCCTTAAACTGCATGTGGGTTTCTTTAAAAGAGTAAGACAAGTTTTTGTTCCATAAGGCTTTAAGCCCATTTCGGTACACAAGTTGAGTCCAAGTCCATAAACAAACTGCTTAGTGTTGTAGAGAGCTGATTTCGATCAAACTCTGCATATCGTATTTCTTGGTGTGGTTTTTGCCTCTTCATTTTCCAGGAACAAAGTCAGAGAGCGAAACATCAAATCAACTGTATCAACACCAAAAAGGAGGGAGTCGTCTCGCGCTCGACGAGCCAACAACTATGACTTGGATTGATCACTTGCTCTTGAAAATCGTTTATGCATCTAGTTCAGGGAATCATAATTTTAGATAGAGCATATAGGTAGCCATGTGAGATTTGAGACTGCTCGTTTCTTTCTTGTGCGATAGATCCCTCTTCCATGATGTGTAGCATTCACGTTGTCACAAGCTGAGATGATGGAGGCATAGGATTAGCCCACGACCAAATTGACTGTCCTGGTGTGTCATACCCCCTAGTCAGCCCCTTTGAGCCTTGTGCTTTTCTTTCTTTCGGTCTATAATGGAAAATCGACCTTTTGCATCTCTTAGAAGGTTCCACATAGTGGTTTTTGCATGTTCTCTGTTGTTTCTGCTAAATGTAATGTGAGGGTTGGAGGTAATGCTTAAAAATGGGGCACGTGTTTGAAAAATGTGCAGAGGTGGTGGTTCTCTCAAGAAATGAAAAATACAATGAAAAAAAAAATGAATGAAAGCAAAAGAGAGCCACTACCCAAAAATCTGAATCTTGCTCATTAAGTAGTGTTTCTTTGCAGTCTGGCTTGGAAATACAAACATTATTGTGACCTTCCTCGCTCTTGGTTCATAGAGTCTTTATACTCTTGGATTGTCCTTGTTGAGTGGATTGAAATCAATCAACCAACAAGCTCAGCATCGATTGATTCATCACATCAATCGTGGACGAGTTGCGACCTATTTGGATCGAGCCTCTTCCCCAATTCAATGTTGAAGTTGCACCTTCCAACCATTCCGTTTCTCTATTTTTCTTCCTTAAACTTGGTTCAAACAGAAAGCTTTAGGATTCAAGTTCCTTTCAAGCTTTGATAAACAAGCCTAGGGATTTTGGGGCTTATTAAGTGGCATCAGTAGCCTTGGTTCGACTCAGTGGACAAGACGTCAAAGGCGGCGTTAACTGTTGCTGCTCGGACACGCGCGAAGTACCCTATTGCAAATTGAACACTAGAACAGAGTTTGTCGTCCAACGACAAGCAAGACAAAGATGAACCTGAGATGTCGAGCAACAAGTCAACATTACCAAGCTCATACAGACCCTTACTTCCCATCTCAATGTGACCTTTCAGACCCAATTCGATCAGATAAACCGCCGACTAGATGCACTGTCGCCGCCGGCAAACTCCTCTGCTCAATAGGGTAACCCGGCAGCGAACAATACGATTCCTGTAGGAAGCGGGAATCGCGACAATGGTGTCAATAGACACTTCAACGAGAGAAGCCAAAAATTGGAATGGCGACTGGTCGTCAACGAAACTAATCCACGAGCTCGTCATCGCGAATTTCGCGAGCATGAGTGGCGACCCCCTGAAACAGAGTATTGAACGGCTGCAGAGTTACGAGGAATCAACTTGTTGATTCCCTTGTTTACTGGCTCCAACAATTCTACGAGTTATCTTGACTAGGAAAGAAAGATAACTATTTTATTTCAATGCGGGCACTATATAGAGGAACAGAAGATACAACTTGCTACTTTGGAATTTTTGGATTATGCAGCGATGTGGTGAGAGAAGACGCAACTACGAAGAAGAAAAAATTTGCATCCTCCAATCACAACGTGGGACGTGCTGTGAAGCTTGATGAGAGATAGATTCGTACCGGGATACTATCACCGAGAATTGTTCGATGCTTTGTAGGGCATTCGACAAGGAACTTGCTCAGTGGATGAGTATTTTAAAGAACTCGAACAATTGATGTTGCGCGCTGATGTTTGCGAAGACAGAGAGGCCACGATTTCTAGGTTCCTTTATGGTCTCCATCGAGACATCAGGAACGATATTGAGATGCGGAAGTTCGTGGAACTTGAAGAGGTTGTGCATCTTGAGATTACGGTGGAAAACAACAACGGACCAGCACAGGAGTTCCCTTGTGCCCAATTCAGAGCTTCCCAAGATGGAGACAACCAAGCCTGCATATCGAAATACGGCTCTGGTGAATCTAGAGAAATCAGGAGGTTCGGCAATCAGCATCCAGTGTTTTAAATGTTTCGGGAGAGGCCACAAGGCCAAGCACTGTCCAAACAAGAAGGCCTTGGAGCTGTGCAATGGGGATTCATAACTGAAGATGAAGAAGAGGAGGACACCAGCGAAGGGAGTGATTCTAATTATGAATTCGATGAATTAATTGAAGCTGAAATCCCTCCTTCAGGTAAGTTTCTCAGCGTGAATCGGCGAGTACTTACCATGGACTCCCTCGCTGACGAAGAACAACAGAACAATCTTTTTCACACCCGTTGCACAATTGGAGGGAAGTTACTGTCAGTTGTAATTGACGGAGGAAGCTGCACGAACGTCATCACCCTTGATGCTATTAAAAGACTTGGGCTTGCGACGATTAAGCACTCTCAACCGTACAACCTGTACTAGTTAAATGAGTATGGTACCCTCAAGGTGAACAAATAGGCGAAGTCTGGGAAACATAGTGAAGCCGGGATGATGACTCGAAATTTTATGCTCACAGCTCTGGTTCGCAGAAAGCTTCATCGGCAGCCAGAGGAATGGATGCTCTGGCCCTCGGCGGCGGAACAGGGTAGGAGAGAGAAGCAATTGGTCGGAACAGCTGGAACAATATCAAGCTTTGCCAATGCCGCTGAACCCTTCTACGAGAACTCAGGAATCTCCTCAGTAGGAGAAAATGACTCAAACGTGCATACTTTGCAAGATCGAATTCGATTTCCTCCGCCTCTTGGAACGCTTGGGCGTGAATCGATACCAATGGAAGCGACCGAGTCATTGCTACCCTCCTCGGTATGCTGTAGAGTTGATCAATTTGATTCGGTGGTGACTGGAATAGAAACAACCAAATTGAAGTCCAAAATTATGGATGGGTCATTTTTCAAAGCTCGCATTGGAGGGAATGGACAAGGAGCTGGGTCGCCACGAATGGTGACGAGTCGAGACCCAATGCTAGTTCAGAAAGTCGATTGGAGATATGGTGAAGCTTGTGGACCTCATGAGTTGGCTTAGAATTCCCTGAATCGAAAAGCCCCAATTCCGTTTCTCAAGAACACTATTTTAGTTTTGCAGGAATTTGAGTCTGAGCTACCTCATTTCGATCCAAATTGGGGGCATTTCTGAGATGCATACTAGAAGAAGAAGGCACCAGCTTTGAGGAAAAAGCTTTTTGAAGAGGGGGAGCTTGATACAACCCTGGATTGCTTCATTTCCAAGCTAGAGTTACTTGGCCAAGTATAATGTCATGTTCGGGTAGCCTATGGAGCTTGGTTCTTTCAATTGGGTGTGTGGAAATGGAAGTATAGGGTATTGTTTTGAAGCTGGGGTTTCTGGGAGCTCGAGGAATAGCAAGGAAGATCAAGTTTCAGGCCGTTCAAAAGTGTATCTGGAAAGCTGTAAACTGCCAGAATTTGGCTAAGGCAGAGTTTGTGTTCGTGAAGCATACTTTGAAGCTCCATTCCAGGAGGATGATCTCGAATCAATACATGAGCTTCATACTACATGAAAGTATGCATGTTAATCTACAGAGGAGAGGCAATGGGTGATTTATTGCCTACTTGGAAGTCATCGATCGAGAGCCTCAAAGATTGCATCTAGGGTTGTTTGGGGACTCGGAGCTGAAGGAAGATTTCTTTCCTTGTTTGCTTTGGATTTTTATTCCTTTTACCGTTAAGCTTAGTTTTCGAGTTCAAGTGTAATTAGGAAGTTCTTAGCCGTGTTAACCTAACTAGCTATTGAAGTTCTCTTCTATTTGCGTTGTGAGGGACTCATTGAAGTTCAATCACAAAACCTTGATTCATAGAGTCTTTATACTCCTGGATTGTGCTTTTTGAGTGGATTGAAATTCATCAACGAGCAAGCTTAGCATCGATTGATTCATCACATCAATCGTGGACGAGTTGCAACCTATTTGGATTGAGCCTCTTCCCCAATTCGATGTTGAAGTTGCACCTTCCAACCATTTTAGTTTCTCTGTTTTTCTTTCTTAAACTTGGTTCCAATAGAAAGCTTGATGATTCAAGTTCCTTTCAAGCTTTGGTCGACAAGCCTAGGGATTTTGGGGCTTATCAATACTACACATCTCATTCATCATAATATATCACTTTCAATCAAAATCATGCTACTCATGCTTCTATCTCAATAAGCCACGAGATTCTAAACAAATGTTAAAATGCCAAGTTTTCAAATGCGCGTTTCTACGTAAAAGCGCCTTGGTTATCTATATGCGTAAAACCGTAGCTTTTAAGCTTCAAAGCGCGTTTTTAACTACATTAGCTATAAAAACTGAGATTTTGCGTAGAAGCATTTTAATGACTCAGGAGCGTAAAAGCGTAAGTTTTTAAATTTTAAAGCACGATTTTAACTTCATTGTTCAAAAGTGCCCACAACGAACAAGCAAAAGGAGGAGATTCGTGCTTGGGTCCATCAAATAGTCTAAAATTTGGACAATGGACTAGGCATCCAAGCACTCACATTCCAACATTCATTAACCCCATATAATGGAACACCCCCCCACACTAAAGCACAACATTGTCCTCCAACATTCATTGCACTCGGGTGCCAACCACCATGGATTCTCGGAAGGGGCTATTTATTCGATCACACCACAGAAAATACCAAAAGCAAAATTAAACAAAACAAATACAAAGGGGAAAGAAAATGTAAACCATAGTGTTGGATTGCCTTCCAACTAGCACTTCTTTTACGTCCTTAAGCCGGATGGGGTTGCTAAAGTTTCAATCCATCTCAAAACATACTTGAAGTTGAGGTTCTTGTCGGTGATGTGGAGCCGCAAGTCAGAAGCATTGGATGTGTCAAATGTCGAGGATGATGGCTCTTGGACTTGATGAGAATTGAAGTTCCACCCACGAGACCTCTTCTTCTATTCTTCTTTCTTCTTTTTGTCCCACACCAAGTAGGACATCATAGATTAACCACCATCACATCCAGCAAGAGGGATAGATGATGATGTGGTCTACGCTAAGCAAAGAGACACCGCAAATGGATCTCGCTCTAGAAGTTCATCAAGGTCTGATGGCGAGCTTCGATTATATGCCTGGCTTGTAGAAGCTTCTTCCACCTCGACCTTGACCATTTCTTGGATACCAATTGCCTCTTCAACCTACCTTCTCTCTTCAAAAATTTGTTCCTCCCCCTTGTGAACAATCAAGATCTTTCTCCACTTTAAGGTATACTTCATCCTCCTCCACCTCTTCCTGCATCCTTCGTTCCTTTTCTTCAAGCACATTTACAAAGCAAGCCTTCATGCACGGTTCTCAATAAGTTGTGCTTGTTCATCCTCGCTCGTGACTTGTTCTCCAATGTTGACATTGGGATGGAATAGGGTGTGAGATGCCAAATGATGACCTTCATGTTAAATGTTCATCATGGAAAGCTTTTCGGAATGAGTGCTTCTTGCTCCTCGACTTCATCATCAAGTGCCTCTTCATCCTCCTCTTCCTCTTCATAGGCTAAGAGATGATTGTGAGCAAGTTGTGCACAAGCTTGCTCAACAATCACTCTTTGCCTCTCAATGGGGTTGAGGGCCTCCTACATCTCTAGGAGAAAGCTTGGGTTAGGAGTGATGATGGACTGGGAGGCCACATTGGAGCAGAATCTTTGAGTATCCCGAGAGAATTGCTCAAAGTAAGTTCCAACTAGCTCTTTTGCTCCGGAGGTGGAGGGAAGTAGTCTCGGTATGCGGGAAATTCTTGATACCCTCAAGGATATGATGGTTCTTCATAGAGGGGATCTTGGTCATGGAAATCAAATATGTAGTCTTTTCCTCCTTGATTACTCCAGGAAATCTTGGGGTAACTACATTCAGGTCTTGGTGGATACCCCAAAATGTTAGAGAAGCCGTATGGATTCATGATTCACCTGCACAAATGAAAAAAACTTTCAAAATAAAAAATGACTAAGTTAACAAACTTATGTCTTTCTCAATAATCCAGAAATAATGGCCCTGGAAATGATGCCAAAAGGTTGACTTGCTTTTACTAAAACTCCAATAAGTGGCCAAGTGCAACCACAAATTGGGAAGCAGTATAGTGGAGGTAAAGTAATAAATTATCAAAACCCAAGGCATTTAGATTTACCCTTACTCAACTTTGGTTTGTTATCTAGCCAATTAAAGTTTGAGAATAAGAAACTAAACTACTCTATTGTTAATCTAGCTAATTACAAGTTACTGGCTCACCAGGGTATTCAAATCCACCTAGCCACTATCCGATTGAGATTGATGACTCTGTAACTTCTTCCACTCTCGTCTATAATGTGGAGGATCCTTGACTAGACATTGAATCTCAATTTAAGCAATAAAGTACCTCTTGATTTGGTATCCTAGAGGGAGGGGGGTACCCTTCTCTAGTACAATCGATCAAGGCAATCTATACTAGACCCCCTCTCTAGTACAATCAATTCCTACCTCTAAGCTTGATCTTTGGAAGAAATCAGCCAAGAATCCCTCCTAGGTCGCTCCTGGACCTTCGTCTGCTAGATTTCCCCCTATGGTCGTTTAGAACCAAAAAACCAGACGCTTTCATCAAAACCCAAAAAAAAAGCTTTATACTCGGTTTGCAAATATGCAAAACTCGACCAAGTTTTCTGCCTGATTTTCATGTTTCCTTTGTCGAGTTTGGGTGGCTTTGGCCAAGTTGTGGTGTCTCTGGGCGAGTTGTGATTCAACACTCAAAACTTGGTCTCAAGAATGCAAGACTTGGTCAAGTTTTGTCGACTCAGACCGAGTTTTGGTGGCTTTGGCCGAGTTTCTTCCCTTGCTCCACCTTTGAATGGTCAAATGACCTACGAATGGCCTGAAACTTGCTCATAAACCTTCCTTTCATGTACTAAGATCTGAAATATATCAAATGAACACAACCTAGTGTAAAATGGGCAAATAAGAGATTTGATCAATTCAAATGACCAAGATACAACCAAGAAATGAGGAGTAAAACATGTGCAATTTAGCCCTGGAGGAGTAAAACATGTGCAATTTAGCCAGAATCAGGTCTCTTTCGAAATATTTTAAAATTTTTGTGTACTAGCAATGACATCCACACTACCTAGATATTCTTAAAAATACTTCTACTAACCTTGTTGTTGGCCACTCCTATTATGTCGTTTGTGGCAAACTTTGGTAAGTGAGGGGTTTAAAAGAGTCGAGTAGGAAGGCTTACAATAATGTGTAGGCTAGAGCTAGAGTTGCTGAAAGTGAATTGTGGAGAGTTTAGTTTGAAGTGTTAGCAAATTTGGTGGAGGGATTAGTGGCGAAGGAGACTCAATCAGCTGGAGCATGACGTGAGGCAGAAAAAGTCGAGGGAAAGTTTGAAGCAAAAAAAAGCTTGTGTGTAGTGGATAAAAGGGGAAAAATTCCAAAATACACATGTAATTAAAAAAATTCACAAAATAAATTAGTTATAAAATAAATTCACAATCTACACATTTTTTACATTCATCGCTTTTATCTAAAACAGTGAAGCAATTCCCCGCGTCTGACAAAAACGGTGAAATTATCACCGTTTAATCCCCACTTGAGAAACAACGGTGAATGATTCCCCGCTTTTGTCAACAGCAATCAAATAATCATCGCCTTAATACAAAGCGGGGAACACATCACCGCTTTCATCCAAAGCGGCGAATCTTTCACCATGCTAGGTTACGGCGGTGAACAATTGCCAATTTTCCCACCCGTGGTAGGTGAATAATTAGGTCACAACCACCTAACATTCACCGCCTTAGGGCAATATGGTGAATGCCTTCACCGTCTTGGATAACGACCGTGTATGCACCCTGTTTGTCAAATATATACCTCCTCCCACGTAGCTGTTGGAAAAAATACTTCCCCCGAATTCTGCGTAGCCTCTTCCTCATTTCTGTCAAATTTAAGCAAAATTCCACTTCTCAGCCTGTTTCAGCAACTACGGTTATAGTAGCTCGATTTTTTCGATATGATATAATTTTGTATTGTATATTTGATGTTTTTGATTAATTATGGTATGATTAATGTTAGTTAGTTATGAATTTAGATGGATTTTTTTACTATACTCATATTATTGTAATGCTAATTATGGTTCATGATTCGATTAGCAAGTTGTGTTTGTTTATAAGTTTGGATGATATTATTTTCGTAGCCCTAAAAATATGGTTTTGGCTAATGTTTCTCTAGCCCAAAGTACTAATTATACTATACTAATTTTATTCGACTTAAGCTAATAGTTACTTATTATATATTGCAGATATGGGTAAATTCATGAAGTTTAAGCTTCTTATTCGGTGGAATGGTCGGGTAACAAACTCTGAAATTGAGATCGATTAAAAAGACGGTGAATCCACTATGTTGAAAATTGAGTTGAGAAGCTCAAGGGCCCAAGTAGAGATAGATCCTAACACCAAAAACTTGAGATATGAACTAGATGGTAGTATTTTGAAGAGCAGACGGGTCAAAAGTCCAAACGAGCTGGAATTTAGGAGCAGGTCAATAAGCCCAAGAGGAAGTTGCCCACCAAAAATGGGCTGATTTAGAGAAGAATCAAGAACAACGGGTCCAACCGTCATGGCACCGCTGCTTTGCCCTAGCCTCCCAGAAATCTTCCTTTGCAAGTAACTTCGGCCACAAGTCGAAGGAATCCGAGTTCAAGTCGAATAAGGATGATTTTGGCCGATTGTAGGAGGAAAAAGACTAGAATCCCCCCCCCCCCCCTCTATTACTAGTATAAATAGAGGCACAAGCCTAGAATTCTATACACCTTTTACCAACACTCTACCCAATGGGCATAGTTAGAAATTTATAGAAGGAGGCAAAGTTTTGTTGGAGTTCGACTAGGGAGCATCCACCATCGATACATGTATCAATGGTGATGTTGTTCTACTTCTCTATACCTAGCTAATTCCATATTTTCAAGGATGTAATTCTATGATGCATTGTGTACTAGTTCTAAGATTTAATGAGATGCTTATTGTGCTTATTATCTATCATTGATGCTTGATGTCAATCTATGCTAGTATCATCTATTGCTTGAGTTATTCGTTCCTATGACTACTAGATGCTTTAGTTAGTCGATGCTTATGATTCTCTTATGTATGCTACTATAGTATCTCGTTTATACTACTATTATGGGAAATAAGGAAACCAATCTCGTGTAGTAGGCATCTTCTTAGGCGTGTATAGGAGGACTAGTTACCCTTCTATGCATGACCAAGGATAATGCTTGATTCTTAGATAATCGATGCTATAGACTATCAAATATGATTCATAGAAGCCCAAAATTAATCATGTGCTATCCTAACTTCCTTGTTCTTCATTGATTTGGGGATCACATGAAACAAATGCACACATTAGCTAGTCAAATCTCTATCACAGGAGGCGCATGCACGGTAGAGAATGACCTTAGTGGAAGGGATACAGCATCTTAATATAGGAAGCATTGAAGCATCTTGTTAAAGACAATTAATGCATGATTATCTAGAGTTACTACCTAAACATTAATTTTTGTTGCTTGCGTTGTTTGTTTTCTTGTTTGCTTTGCATTGTTTGTTTGTTTTCATTCTTGCATAGTAGAGTAGAAGATCGAATCAAAGGGCACATCAACCCACATCACATTTACTTTTCCTTGCATATTAATTCAAGATCAATAGGTTAGGTTTGAGTAGTTACTATAAAAAGACATCATGCAATATGACCCTAGGCACATATAGGATTATCACTTGTGTTTACTACACTTCAAGTTACCACCTTTCATCAACGTAAACCACCAGTTACCACCACGCACCAGGGTGATACTTTTTGTCCTATAATTGTTTTCCAGAAATTTGTCAGATATAATATATCATGACGAACTCGTTCCTTCTGGAATTTTTTTTCTTCACTATCGAGTAAAAAACAAAGACTGTACCAAGTGATACTAGAGTGGTAGCGAGTGATATGGAATTTTTTTTGCAAAATATTTTGAAATATATGTCATTTTATAGATCAAAACAAACCCGGTCCATCTGTGTATTTTTTTAAAATCTAAGTTAGAACGAAGAAGATAACTGACAATTAAGAAAAAAGGCGAAACAAAAAAGTCATTAATTTTCATCTTTCAGATTTGAACCCACTTAAAACTAAGGGACTAGATCTGATTATGCACCCACATCGAGAAAAAGACCCTCTGGCAACCCCCATAAATTTGTTGCACAATGTCGTAAAAGTGTTGTGAAATCCTAACGCAACACTTTCGGTAGGGTTGCATAAAGTGGGGGTTGCAAAAGGAATATGCAACTATTTTTTTTATTTTTTGCAACCAAAATAAAAAGTGTTATGTGTTCTTACCTCTTACGCAACACCACTTTAGGCAACACATTTGACAATTTTTGCAACACATTTAAGGTATACAGTCAACGATTTTTATAAGTTTTGCCAACACTCAAATTTTACTTGTGACAAGCCTAATTCGTCACAAATGACTAACCAATTGTGACAACTTTATTCGTAACAGATTTCAGTATTTGCGCGACAATATTCTCATCAATAAAAATCTCATTTTAGTGCCTACACAAACAACCATTGTGACAAATCTAATTGTCACAAATAGTTATCATGCTTGACCACAGTTATGTCACAAATACATATTATGAAATTAAAGGTATGATCTATTGTCAAGTACGTGTCCCTATGTGTGACGAATTCAGATCAGTCACTCATAAATAATTTTGTGACTATATGATTGCCACAAAGGAATCATTTTGTGACAAGATTTTTATCATAAAACAATATCATCGATATTTCATTTCACAAATTGAAGCCATTGGTGATCAACATTTCATCGCAAAAGGTTAAATTTGGTGACAACTATGGTGATAACTCAGATGCACCATTTAGTGACAAGAAATCAACACGCGAATGTGGTCATTAGTGACATGTTCGATGCTTTTGTGACGATTGTAGTGCTATAGAAACATATTGTGGCAAGAACGATGATTAAAATAAAGAAATTAAATTCACTAAATAACAGAAAACACCTTAAACTCCAAGATACTAACCATTCTAATAGTATTCCAAATCAATCAAAATCACAATGACAATCCTTCTTGCCTATTCTCTATTTGCATTTGTGTTCCATCCGAATTGTATTCATCTTCAGATAAAGAGATTGGGAACGAGTTTCATCTTAATCGTAATTGGCAAGTGGTCTTTTCCTTCCTTTTCCTTCGTAATCAGAGGGTGCCTTTGCTGTCAAGACAAACAAAGAGCATATATATTCAATCAATCTAACCTGTGGAAATTAACATGAGAAACCAAAAATCAGTTGCTACGTGCACCATATCTTGTAGCTAGAGCTAAGAGTCGATCAGGAAATTAACGGTGATAAGTCATCGATGAATATTTGCAGGCGGCCGGAAAGAGAGAGGATGGGATATAGAATTGGGATTTTGCGAATGATATAATGAAAGATGAAGGGTTTTAGTTTTTGCTGATAGGGGTTTTTATTAAGTTTTTAGTGAGGATATCCTTCCCAGTATCACCGAGCAGATCCTTCCCAATATTCCATAAGCCTTAATTAGGTAATTATAAAAGGAGGGAGAAAAAGGTATATGATATGAAATCTTTTATTATATGTCGTATGATAAGAGGAGATCTCTTCTACTTCAACCGCATTTTTGTTCCCTTTATCTCTATCTTTTTTAATTGTATAGTTCACCTCTTTTTAATTCCTTTTCTATTGTCTATTTTATCTCTATCTTTCTATAATTGTCAAATTATATCCTTGTTTCATAATCGTGAGAGTTGAACTCCATGACTATGGAATACAATTTGGTTCAAATCTAAGTGACCTTATACTTTAAATTTTGAGAATCAGAGACCAGGTTTCACCAATAGAGCTCAACAATATAGTCAAAATCGCGCTTTAAAACTTAAAAACTTACGCTTTTACGCTTTTATGCCACCAAAATGCTTCTACATATAATCATAGTTATTATAACTAATGTAGTTAAAAACTACGCTTCAAAGCTTAAACACTTACGATTTTACGCTTATTGATCACCAAAACGCTTCTACATAGAAATGCGCTTTTGACTACATTGGAGGTCAGTATTTAGTATCATACCCCAAATTTCGATTAATTCAGTTTCTAGATAGCAAAACTCACTAGGAAAATGAAAAGATTAATCTATGCCATGTACTATACATATGTGATTTAGTACAATTTATAACTAATTTTCGTCTTTGGTGCACTCACTTAATAATCGTCATTTTGGGTAGACAATTCATGTTAAAACGATGCCACTCGTTATGATGGACGAGAAAACACACGAGTTTGCACAAAAATCATTCTAGATTAACTTTGATTTGAATAATTTAGGATGGGCTAATACCACTACAACACCCGAACTATCGCGAAAATGCCACTTGTGCCCTATTATTCATGCTATCAAATATTTAGCATGCAATTATTTAATTTACCATTTCAAAATTTCCATCTTATTTAGGTAGGCCGTAATTAGAAGATATCGTTGACAAAGAAAATCTAGAACTTAATCTCTTAATTAGAAATTAAAAACTGCAGAAAGTGATGAAAGAAAAGAGCGCCGATGATTGCCGCCAAAATTCTCAAACATGGGAATCATGAACTATAAATAAATTTGCTTTCCTCGTGAAACCACAATTCTGGAACAATATTATTTTGCTGCTGATTTTTTTTTACTCGACAAACAATCTATTATGCTCTGGAGATCGTATATAGTTCTGTGTTGCGACTGTTTTATTTTTAAGCAGTTCAACATCCTTTAATTTTTTTTGTAGGGTGTTGCAATTCAAATTCAATGATTACCCTGTTTGGTGTTGATTATCTGCCATGGGGGCCTGCGCTGCTACTTGTTGGGGGCATGAGAAGGCCTAACAAGGGGTCTCAGAAGGCTAAGTCCAATCTGAGGGATAAGCCCAGTAGAAGGAGGTGCTAGTCCAATGGGAGAAGGAAGACATGCTGGATAAGTGGGGCCGGATTCTGGCACAAAGCGCATGAAGAAAAAATAGTATAACGGTCTGAAGCGTATGGAGGGTGTAGTCTATAAGGTCATGCGCCCCGAACCTCTGAATCCGGTGTCAGATGGTTGAGGCGCCTGGTTGTGTGAAGGTACAGTGCATTTAATGAGGTGATGACGTGGGGCGGATTTGGGGGACAACGGTCGGTAAGGCTCCGAGTATAAATAGTGGAGTTGGTAAACCTCATTTACTCAGGTTGGGACTTCTCTCTCTACCCTTATTTACTTCTCTCTCTAAATATTTGGTGCTAACTTGATCGTCGGAGTGCTAACGGACCTCGAGGATCCACTAGGCGCTTTGGGTGCTGGGTGCTAAGCGCCCCGGGGCACAAGAGAGAAGGAAGGCGCACCGTTAGATCAACCAGAGTCTCAGGGTAAATAGTCCTCAAAACCTATTGGATCCAGTTGATTACGACCTCCATCCAGTTTCATGGGCTCAAGGATGAAGAGGCGAGGGTACACCTTGCTCAGTTCTTGCAGCTGGCCAGTAGGTTCAAGTTGAATGGTGTTCTAGATGATGCGATCCGACTTCACCTTTTTCCCTACACTCTAGCGGGACACACAAAGATATTGCTAGAAACTCAATCAGCACTTTACATCACTTTCTAGGATGATCTGGGTAACAAATTCGTGCACTGGTACTATACGGTCTCGAAGACTTGAGAGATTCAGCTGGAGATCACCCAATTTTTCCAGGAAGTTGATGAGTCCTTTCGAGAGGCCTGGGAATGGTATTCTAGACTGTTCTTGAAGTGTCCCCACCACGGTTTCAGTGATGCATTCACAATGGGGAACTTCTACAGTGCCTTGTCCCTAGAGAGTCATTGACTGATCGAGTCTTTGTGTCCCGGTGGAGACATCTTCACAAAGACCCCCGCCAGACTTGAACCAGATGATCCATAGTTTGGCCTCTTGGGATCATTCTTGGGGCAAACCAGCAGAGAGCCAGAGAGGGATAGAGGTGTGCATGCCATGGAGACTAGATCAGGCATTGAACGAGAAGTGGCAGAGCTGGTTCAAACATTGAAGTAGCCCAACAACCTCATACCTGGTAGAGGCATGACGACACCTCCATTGGTCTAGTGTCAGTGGTACGAGAGCTCCAGCCATTCGGTAGAGGACTGTCAGCCCATGCGGGAGTTCACCACCCCACAGGAGTAGTTGGACTTCATTGCCAATGCTCGGCACTTCGACCCCTACGACGGTACTTATAACAAGGGGTGGAGCTAGCACCCCAACTTCTCCTGGGGTGGCAGCAACAGCATCAACTCCAAGCCTCCTGGTTAGATCTGACAATCGGGTCGGGTTGGGTAATTTCGGGTTGAAGTTTCAGGTTATGAGCTAGGTCATGTTGAGTTGTCTTATTTTGGGTCAAATATTGACCCAACCCATTCAGTTTCTGGGCAGGTTACGTGTCATTTCGGGTTATGATCGTTCTTAGAAAAAATATCAAACATGCTTCATATTTTCTTAAAGAACACAAATTTGCACTTATGCATGGCAATAGTTTACCTAACACATGTCAATTAACATATTCTCAAACCTTCCCATGCAAATGAAATGAAATAAAATTGCACAATTCGTCAAAAAATAATCAAAAGAGTAATACGACTAGAAGAAACATATGATATTTGACTATCCTTAAACTCCAAACTTGTCTTTCAAATCCTTGTGAATTTTTTTTAATAATCTCTCCAATTTATGAATGATTTTATCATTTTGTGAGTTACATATGAAATGAAATGGGTCTAAAGGGTCGACCTGCTAACCCACCCAACCCGACCTAAAAAATCATGAGTTAATCGGGTTTGGCTCATTCAGATTTCGGGTTATAAAAACTTCCATTTTTCGGGCGGTTTTGGATCGGGTCGGGTTGTAATTTTCCAGTTCTACTCCTGGCATCGTAGCACCGACTGTTGGCTTTTCCTAGAAGAAGCAGTAACAGACCCAACCGGGTTAGTTCCAACAACAACAGCTATTGCAGCCCAGACAGGGGCAACCTTTTCAGCCGCAATAGCGACAAATTTAACAGTTGATAGCAACCCCAACATAGGGTGACCAGATATCCGAGTTGGGAAATTTGGTGATGACCTTCGTGAGTACCAGTACTCAGAAGTTTGCCAAGATGAACTAGTTCATGGATTTCTCAATAGGTAAATTCAATGAACTGGAGGCGGATCAGAGGAACCAGAATCCCATTCTGCAGGACCTCAAGAACCATATTGGGGGCATAGCCCAACACAACGCCACTAGGGGTGTTCAAATGGTTACCGTGGTAATAACCAAACCAATTAAGCCTAAATCCCATTAACCAAACCATCCAAATTTTAACACGAAAACCAAATTAACCAAACCAAAGTTTAATGGGTCTGGTTAATCGGATAATCGGACTAACCAAATAACATAACATTACATGAAAACAATTATCTTGTTAATAAATAAAATATAACCATATGTTGTTACTATCATAAACTATCATTATATATAAGTAATAATAATAAGACTAACCATCCATGATTATCATCATCATTCGAGTTAATATATCATTCATCATCTCTGCAACTAATATAATTAGCTTACAGCAAACCCTTAGCATGAATATTAAATATATACCAATACCACTCATCAGGAAGTTAAAGCTCTCCTAAAAAAATCTTAAACTATACATAGTTTGATATGATCCCATATCGCCCACTCTGCAAGCCACAATTGTTTGTAGAAGAAGCAAGATCATTTGTCAAAGTAGATCTCCAAATTCGGCTAAGTATTTGTTCATGTGCAGGGTGCTAACTTTGCGAGGGTGAATCGTTCCAATGCTTCGATGGAAATGGACGTAGGAGGGTTTGTTTTGAAGCTTGGGAGATGCTTTATAAGATGGAGTATTTTGGAGCTCAAGAAGAAGCCAAAAGGGTCATCTTTCAAGCCTCCCAAAATGCTATGGAGAAACTAGAAGTCTGTCAGAAATTGGCTAAGTGTCAGAACCAGTTCGAGCATCCTACTTTGAGGGACTATTCAAATCACATGGAAGGGAGTCGAAGCTGGAGATTTGTACAGATCAAAGTACAAGTTTCATACTACAACGACAAGGCATTGGGTGACTGAATTTATGATCAGAAGACTTCGAACGAAAGCTCCAAAGATCAAATCGAAGCTGTTTTTCCTGCCATTGGAACCAATCAATCCGAATCCTTATCGGATAAGGATTACTAGTCTGTTTTGAGTTTTGATTCGTTTTTCGAGTTTGTTTGGTGTATTTCGAGTTGTGTTGAGTCAAGGAATCTTGTGGTTTGCTAGGGTTTGTCTGAGTCTATTTAAGTTCAAGTAATCGTTGTAAGTTTGACGTTTTTATGCACAGTCGAATACAAAGTTAACTTTGGTTCATCTTGATTGTTGGCTTGATGAATTAGGTTGATTGCTTAGTGGATTTCTAAGCGATTGCTAGCTTGTATCGAACAGCTATTCCTGCTGCGTGGACAAGCCTCTACCACAGAGATCGAACCTTTCTCCCATGTGAGAATCGCACGAAATCTTCCATCAAAACCCTACCCGAAACTACCATGTTCTAGTTCGAGGAAGATTTGTTCTTGAAGCAACTCTTGGCTGCGCAATTCTTATCTAAAAGACTCATCTAGGGTCTCATCAGAGTTTGAGATGGTTATCATGGTATTGGACGTAATCCTAAAGTCTAGTAGCTGTACAAAATATTTTAGTTTAGTAAATAGGCAGACCCATTTAATTTTTGAGCCATAATGTTTTATTTGTTGTGCACTTGGAAATAAAATAGGGAATCACGAAAGTTTGGTTTGGTTGGTTGCATGGAAGTATAAATAATTTTGTATATTAGGTGTATCATTAATTGGTTAATTGGTTAGCAATGTTGAAATCGAATCAAACAACCTAGACCAAATAAGCTAAATTGTTTAACCAAACCAAACCAATTATCCAAATTAACCAAACCAAATTAACCGAATGCTACCGGTTAATATGGTTACCACGGTAACCGATCCGTTTGAACACCCCTAAATGCCACTAGAGTAACGTGGACTCTATCTGCTAACATCATCCCACATCCTAGAGATTTTCACCAGGAGCTGGATGTCATTACTATGAGAAGTGGAAAGACGATGAATGTAATTCTTGCTCTAGTCAGGCATGATGAACCGAGACCTGTTTCAGCACTTCCTGCCGAAGACGACGAAGTGGAGATTGAGAAGGAAGCGCCTGCTCCCAAAACACAGCTAGTGGTTACGGAGCATGTTCTCCAGCTTCCTTTCCCCACTCGTATGCACAAGGACAAGTTGGAGACTCAGTTTGCCAAGTTCATGGCAATGTTGAAGCAGATCAACATCAGTATACCGTTCGTGGAAGCACTATCGAAGATGCCCAAGTACACAAAATTTATGAAAGATCTCCTCACCAATAAGAAGAAACTTGGGGATCTATTAGCAGTGATGTTGAGTGAGGAGTGTTCTGCAATCCTACAAAACAAGCTACCTGAGAAGCAGAAAGACCCATGGAGTTTTACTATCCCTCTTGGTATTGGCAGCAATGCATGTAGGAAAGTCCTTGACGGACCTAGGCGCTAGCATTAATGTCATGCCCTATAAATTGTTTAAGAAATTAGACCTAGGTGAACTGAGAACAACTAGGATGAGTATTCAGTTAGCTGATTGATCGATTGTGCATCCTGGGGGTATCATTAAGGAATTTCTTGTTAATGTGGGTGCATTCACATATCCTGTTGATTTATTATCTTGGACATAAATGAGATTGTGGATATGCTATTGATTTTGGGTAGATTGTTTCTTGCCACTGCCAAGGCGTTGATTGATGTGCATAGTGACAAATTAATTTTGAAGGCTGGGGATGAACAAGCTATATTTTATGTGTCTGATAATGCAAAGCATTCTCACCTACATGATGACTTGGATTATTGTGACATTATGACTGATTTTGAAACCGCAATCGCCATCACAAGTGCGGGTACTAATGATGTCCTTGAGAGCTATATTTTTCTAGGTGAGAAGGCATCGCAGGAGCTGCAGCTGGAGGAGCAGTTGGCAACGCTAGAGCGTGGTGAGTTCCTGAAGGTCGAGAATCCATTCAAGTCGATCTCATCCTCGGTCCATATTACCACCTCTTTGGACGAGCCAACAGAACTAGAGCTGAAGCCCCTTCCTCCTCACTTGGAGTATGCATTTCTTAGGGAGGGGAACAACCTTCCAGTTATCAATAGGTCGACGCTCACACTCGAGCAGAAGAATAGACTGGTGGCCCTACTGAAGGAGTATGAGCGAGATCTGGCATGGAAGATCACCGATATCTAGGGGATCGACCCTTCTTTATGTTCCCACTGGATCATGATGGAGGATGATAATCAATTGGTGAGACAGCCCCAGAGGAGATTGACATCGAATCTGGAGGCCTTGATCAAAGCAATAATTATCAAGTTGATGGATGCAGGAATTATCTTCGCCATTTTTTATAGTGAGTGGATCATTCCCATTCATGTAGTGCCTAAGAAGGGCGGGATGATTGTGGTCCCGAATGAGAAGAATGAGCTCATACAGATGAAAACGATGGCTGGGTAACGCGTCTGCATCGACTATCGCTGCCTCAACGACACCACAAGAAAGGATCATTTTCCTCTATCATTCATTGAATAGATGCTTGAGAGGTTGGCGGGCCATGAGTTTTACTATGTCATGGATGGGATGACCAGGTATTTTGAGATCCCCATAGCGCGAGAAGACCAGGCAAAGACCAGCTTCACCTGCCATTTTGGTACATTTGACTACCTCCGGATTCCTTTCGGGCTTTGCAACGCCCCCACCACATTTTAGAGGTGTATGCTCGCCATCTTTGAACGCTTGGTCAGAGAAATCATGTAAGTGTTCATGGACGATTTCTCGGTTTATGGAGACTCATTCTGTCACTGTCTCCATAACCTAAAACTCGTCATGAAAAGATGTGAGGAGACGTACTTGGCACTGAGTTGAGAGAAATGTCACTTTATGGTTCGAGAAGGAATAGTGTTGGGGCATAAGATCTCCAGATTTTTATCGACCTTTCATCAAGGACTTCTCGAAGATCGCCTTGCCCCTGATGAAGCTTCTTGAGAAGGATGCCCCCTTCCATTTCTCTGCCGAGTGCACAACAACATTCATGACCTTGAAGGAGAAGCTCACTCATGCTCCTATCATGGTCACTCTTGATTTGACCTTACCATTTGAACTTATGTGCGACGCGAGTGACTTCGTGGTTGGAGCTGTCCTAGGAAAGAGGCGAGATCAGCACTTTCGGCCAATATATTATGCATCAAAGAACCTCAATGATGTCCAGGAGAACTACACCACCACAGAGAAGAAGCTGCTAGCTGTGGTGTTCACCTTCGACAAATTCCTTCCTTATCTGGTTATGTCACGTGTGTAGTCCACAAGGATCACTCCGCCATCAGATACCTGATGAGCAAGGTCGACACCAAGCCCTCGCTCTTCAAGGACGCTGACGCCTTCGCACGCTAGTGTAACCAATTCCAGAGGTCAGGTAATATTTCTGCCCTGGATGAGATGGCCCATAATGTGTTTGTTATTTGTGAAATTTTTTATGTCCGGGGTATCGCTTCATGGACCCATTTCGTCCATCTTTTGGTAATCTGTACATCCTAGTTGTTGTTGATTACGTCTCTAGGTGGGCTGAAGCACAGGCTTTGCCCACCAATGATGTCAGACGTGTTTGTGAGATTCTTAAGCAGTTGTTCTCCCAGTTCGAGACGCATTGAGCCATCATTATTGACATATGCACCCACTTCCAGGGTCAATTTGATAAACTCCTCTCTTGCTATGGTGGCATCATTAGAGATAGCCTAACAGGCTATAATATGGGATTCGGAAAGCCGAAAGGCGAGGATGCTCTTATGTGATGAATGAATAATGTGATAGTATGTATTCATTGAATTGACTGATGTGTGATAATAATGTGTTTATAGGTGTCAATTGGGCGGGTTCGATGGGTTTGGGTCGGGTTCAATTGGGTTGCGGGTTAGTCAGGTTTTGGGCTCATCGGGTTGCAGGTTCATTGATTTGGGTTCAATAGGGTGCGAGTTCAATCGGGTTGCGGGTTATTTGTGTTGCGGGTTCATCGGGTTTGGGTTCAATCAGGTTGCGGGTTCATCGGGTTTCGGGTCGGGCGGTTGCAGGCAGATCAGGTTGCGGGTTGTTCGGGACAACCTATCGAGTTACTTACTCCTTACTCGCTACCAAATTACACATTTTATTACGCTAATTTAAAATATTTTTCACAATTTTTAACCAACTCATTTCTACCTCATATGTATACTTAATTTAAAAAAATCTAGTCAAAATATTGAATCAATTTGTATGATTTGCAAACTTTTTATATTGTTAATCATAACTAGTAAAGTGAACGAGATAATAGTAATGTTGATATCAACATTTTCAACTAATAGACACTATTAGCAAACCAAACAAAACACCACTCTAAAAACAAAGAAGAAAAACACTTTTTCTTATCTCAATATTTTTGGGCGGCAATATAGATTAATCCAACCAAATATTGGGTGGCAATATAGATCAATCCAAACAAATAGTGGGCAACCTTTTGGAGCGGGAATGAAAAAGTTGAGCGACAATATATATCGAGCAAAAAGAAAATTGGGCGGCAATGTAACGGGAAGCAAAATTTAGTAAAAAAAAGACATGAATTTTATATATATATAAAAAATTACAACGTAATTCTCAGTGAAGTATAAAATTTTTGTTTAACAAAAAAATATATGACTCAAGGTTCATGGAAAAAATTTGTAAGTCGTTGTCAATCAATAATCCTAATTTATATCCATATGTAAAATTTAGACAATACATTAATATTATAAACAATGGTTTATGAGATATGGAAATCGTGCTTAATATTAAAGGAATTGAAATGTTGGTGGGTCGAATTGGAGGGAACTTTCCCTCATTAGATTTTCATTTTGGTAGGGACAAATTGTAGAGGGAAAGCAAAATGAGAAGAACGAAAAGTGGGGAGGGAAACATTGAAGAAGTGAAAAGTAGGGATGAAGATATCAAAATGAGAGAGGGGAAGTTTACCACTTAAATGAAAATGAGGTGGGAGAATTAGTGAGTAAGATTAAGTTTTTAACCTAAATGTAAGATAATATACATTTGAGATAGGATAACTCTTTACATGTTCTCAAATCTATTATATCAAATTAGTCATGCCTAAAAGCTATAGTAAGGTATTTTATAAAGTATAGACAATATTTTAGCCACTAAATGTTACACTGCTAAATCATCATATGTAAAAATTCTGATAATCAAATCGATAATTAATTAATCTCGTAAACCATTATATGTAAACATTGTGATAAGCTTTCTCTCTTATTTCTCTTTAAAAAAATACAAATACAAAATTTGTCCCACACAAGACTGGACCAGGGCACTGCATTACTTCTCTGCCTTAAAGAGTTACAGACTCGCTTCACAGAATAGGAAGTCATTACTTCCCCATCCATGCCAAGCCGCCACTCAAGTGTGAGATATAAGGCCTTGCTACCACTCGGCATTTAAGAATCCTTTTCCAGATCCAGGAGCCTAAGGGCGATAATGTGATAATGGATGGTCTAAATGGCTATATTTTGATAACGGGAAGCCTATAAGGAAAAAATGTGGGATGGTAAACCAAAAGGTGATAAGGTATTGCTTCTATGAAATGGTTTAAAATGTATATGTTTAGTTTGAGTCTTTTAATGATGCTACCTGTCAACTGACTAACAAATGAAAGATTGATTGATCACCTAAAACAAATCATTGGAGGCTTGCATGCACTCTATATATGGTGGCAATATGCTTAGCTCTGTGGGATAGCAATACCAGATCTAGTCATTGGCGATGCTTAATACATCTACTATGGTGCTTTATGAAATCTCCTTATTAATGGTCACTAGTCCGAATTCTTATATACCCTACTTAGAGATTTTTTTTCCAAACTGAAGGAGGGTGCAAGCACCCCCCTCCTCTACAAGTAGCTCCACCGTTGCTTTCATGGAAGGTATACACGAAGAGATGAAAGCAGCGCCCCCACCGAAGCCTAAGGAAAAGGTGATTAAGCATAGGGATGACGAGGAAGATGACCCCATGGAGAGCTTCCTGAGGGCGAAGAAAGATGTTGGAAATGAATAGCTTTGAAAGCTATAGAGTCTCAAGGTGGAAAAACTACCACGTTGGTAGTTTTACTTGGTGAAATGTGTATAAAGACAGGAGCCTCTCTCCTAAGGGCATGCCCTTGGGGTGACCGACTTTTATGGGAGAGGGAGGACCTAACGGACCACCACACACATGCACGCGCTGTCCTTCCGTCCAATCGGTTGGTCGGTTGACTTGAGACTATTATATCCGATTTATTCCCCAAGTAAGAGGCTATATTCTTAGGGGTTCGGCTACTATAAATAGCCGCCTCCCCAGACTCTCTAAACACACCACAATACGCGAGTATAGAGAGGAGCTGTTTTATACTGGAGACGACCGGTTGATAGTCGGTCGTGCGCGTCGAGAGTAGTGCCGCGAACGTCTTAAAGAAAGAGACCTAGTCCGCGACTCAGCTCCAGATTCGGTAACCTTATTCTTGTTGTTGTTCCGTTCCTAACAATTTTATGATGCTCGGCTGCTGCTATGTCGACTAAACAGAACAACATGGACGGATCTGGTGCTGTTAATATCAATCGACCCTTCCGCTTCGTGGGAGTCAACTTCCGTCGCTGGAGACTAAAGATGGAGTTCTACCTAATGACCAAGAAGTTGGCACACTGCCTCACCAGCATGCCCGTAGATCTACTGGAAGAAGTGACCGATGAGGAGAGGGTTTCTTCTGCTAAGGAAAGGGAGCATGACTTCATGCGCAAGAACTACATCCTCGACGTCCTGGAAGACGATCTTTATGACTACTATGCAGACAACAAGAACACCACAATGATGGTTTGGGATGCGCTCCAAAAAGAAGTACGACACGGAGGAGGCTCAAGCTAAGAAGTATGCTATCAGTCGCTACCTACGTACCAGATGGTGGATGACAAGTCCGTCGAAGTTCAATCCCACGAACTTCAGAAAATAGCTCATGAGATCGTCTCTAAAGGTATGCCTCTGAACGATCAATTTCAAGTTGCTTGCATTATTGATAAGCTGCCCCCTTCGTGGAAAGATTTTAAGAATATGCTTAGACATAAAACTAAAGAATTTTCACTGGAAAACTTGATTACTCGCCTAAGGATTACGGAAGAGTCCCACAAGCAGGATATGAAAGAAGAGGTGATGGTCGACACTGCTACATGACCCACCCCTAGAGCTCTTAAACCTAACCAGAAAGGTTTCAAGAGTAAGAACCAGCAGGTCCGCCCCCACTAGAATGGTGACTCTCGAGGTAACCAAAAGGTCATGGCCCAAACCTCTAAGAATGACCCACCGTTGATCTCCTATAACTGCGGTAAACAAGGTCATATGGCAAAAAAGTGTAGGAACAAGCCTATCCCTACTGCTGCGGCCAGGGTTAACTTGACAGAAGAGGAGCTGGTAGCCATGATCACGGATATGATCGCTGAAGTCAACCTCACCGGTGACTCACAAGGATGGTGGTTGGACACAGGTGCATCGAAGCATGTATGCAATAATCGTGCTATGTTTAAAACATACACAGAAGCACCTGCTGACAAGAAAATTCTCCTGGGGACTACCCACACCACTATGGTTGTTGGTTCTGGTGAAGTGGAGCTGAACTTCACCTCTGGGAAGAAGATGGTGCTCAAGGATGTGTTGCACACTTCAGAGATAAGGAAAAATCTTGTTTCAGGATATCTTCTTAATAAGGCTGGGTTTAATCAATCTATTGGGGCATACTTGTATATCCTTACTAAGAATGTGAGTTTTGTGGGAAAGAGATATGCATGTAATGGGATGTTCAAGTTGAATGTTGAAATTAATAAAATGAATTCTTCAGTTTACATGCTGTGTGATTTGAATGTTTAGCATGCTCGTCTTTGTCATGTGATCACACGAATTGTGAAGAATTTAAGCAAGCTAGGACATATCCCTAAACTCTCAATGAATAAATTTGATAAATGTGATTTCTGTAGCAAAGCTAAGATAACGAAAACGCCCCATAAATTTGTGAGTAGAGAATCAGAATTCTTAGATTTGATTCATTCTGATATTTGTGAACTAGATGGGACGTTAACTAGGTATGGCAAGAGATACTTTATCACTTTCATAGATGATTGCTCTGATTATTACTTTGTTTATTTGATGAAAAAAGTGAAGCCCTTGATATGTTCAAGGTATTTGTGGTTGAATTTAAAAATCAGTGCAACCGAAAGATAAAAAGACTTAGGAGTGATAGAGGATCAGAGTATGACTCTAATACCTTCAATGAATTCTATAGCTCACATGGTATCATTCATGAAACCACGACACCATATTCAACAGAAATGAATGGTAAAGCTGAGTGGAAAAATAGGTCGTTTACAGAATTAGTTGTGGCTATTATGCTCAATTCTACGGCTTCTTCTTCTTGGTTGGGTGATATTTTGTTACCGGTTTGCTATGTGCTAAATCGTCTTCCAATAGAAAATAGAAAAGAATCACCCTATGATATCTTAAAGAATGAGCCACCTAATTTGTTCTATTTAAGAACGTGGGTCTGTTTGGCCTACGAAAGAATTCCGGATCCTAAGAGGATTAAGTTGGCTAGTCGAGCATATGAATGTGTTTTAGTTGGATATGCGGCCAATAGTAAGGCATATTGATTCTATAAATGGAATACTCGTACTAAATAGAATCCATTGATACTGATTTCTTCGAGACACGATTTCCATTTAAAACGAGAAATAATGGGGGTATTGTACTATATGCTATTAGAGATAATAGAACTAGTAGGGGTGTTGGATCCGAGGATCAAATCAGGAGAAGTAAAAGAGCTAGAATCTCCAAAGATTTTGGTGATGACTTTACTATAGTTTACACCCTCGAAGATCCCAAAACTTTGCAGGAAGCTTTAACTTCCATAGATGCAGATTTTTGGAATGAGGCCGTTATAGATGAAATGGTTTCGTTGGTAGCTAATAAGACTTGGCATCTAACAGAATTACCTCCTGACTGCAAAGTCTTAGGTAATAAATGGGTTCTAAAAACGAAACGGAAACCCGATGGTGCAATCGAGAGGTTCTGAGCTCTCCTAGTAGTTAAGGGCTACAGGCAGAGAGCGAATATAGATTTCTTCGATACCTATTCACCAGTATCTAGAATAACATCCATTCGTGTAATGATTGCTCTTGCTGCCTTGAACAATCTCGTGGTACACCAAATGGATGTTAAGACCGCTTTTTTGAACGGTGATCTGGATGAAGAAATCTATATGGAACAACCAGAAGGGTTTGTTATCCCCGAACATGCCTCGAAAGTCTGTAAGTTAGACACATAATTATATGGTTTGAAACAAGCTCCAAAACACTGGCATGAGAAGTTTGACACTCTCGTTCTCTCACATGGGTTTAAGGCGAATAAAAGTGACAAGTGTATTTACTGCAAGTCAGAGAATAACACTTGCACTATCATATGTTTGTAGTAGATGACATGTTGATATGTGGTACAAATATTCAAGTACTGTATGAATACCGCCATGGGTATGGGACTTATGCCTACCGAACCACGGACTACAAGTGATGGTAACCCGACCCAATAGACTAGAGATCCCAAGAAATGGGTTTAATGGGTAATAACAAGTCATGAGTAGTATGCGAAAAGTTCATGCACAGTGAAGCATGAATCCCAAATTAATGGAGGTTGAGTTAACAACTCTTAATGAGATCTATACCCTATGTGGAGTGGAGTACTTTACTTTGGGGGTATGCCTGATAGACTCACCGATGTGAATGTGGGACTGGGGCTGCTCCCTATGGAACTTTGGAGGCACAAAGTTGCTAGAGCGTTAACTAAACCAGGATAATGTGCATGGCCATAAACGCACAGGCTAGGACGAGAATACAACTCAATGAAAATATATGGTGTACCAATGTGCTACACTGTCTGAGATAGGGTTCAAGACTACGAGTCACCCTTATAAAATCAGAAGTGTAACCACTATGCTAAGGTTCAAATCTTCGCGATACCTTAGCTTATGACTGATCTTTATGGAACTGTTGATGCTCAGAGATAGTTTCAAAACTATTCAAGTGGGGTATTGTTGGAAATGAATAATGAATAACTTTGAAAGATATAGAGTCTCAAGGTGGAAAAACTACTACATTGGTAGTTTTACTTGGTGAAATGTGTATAAAGATAGGAGCCTCTCTCCTAAGGGCATGCCCCTTGGGGTGACCCACTTTGGTGGGAGAGGGAGGACCTAACGGACCACCACACACACGCGCGCGCCCCGTCCACCGACCGAGCGGTCGGTTGGTTGGTTGGTTGATTTACTTCGGTCGGTCTGTTGGTTGGTTTGTTCACTTGAGACTATATATATTTTTTGGAAAATTCCGAACGAAATTAATTATCTAATATTTAATTATTAATCGGTTATTCTTTATCCTTGATAAATACGAGTTGGAAGAGGATAATAGATTAAAAGGAATATTCGAAGTATAATCCCGCAGGGATTGATGAGCCCAAACTCGGGTTTAAGGGATCAAAGTCGCGCAGCGAGCTAGTTAGGTCAAGAAGATGCTCTCGGATTAAACAATGAACTCGACCCTAGCTTTGTCAAGCTCTCACAAACTCAATTTTGGATGGAAACGAACGGGGACCCTTACACCTGGAAAGATGCACACTCGTTATGAGGAAGCTTTCAATGCAATCGAGGGCGATTCTCGATTGATAAGCAAGTCTTCAGAAAGTTTTTGATCGCAACCAAAAACCAATCAAACTCACAAACTCTCAAGTTTGGGAACTGGGGTAAAATTCATTCAATCGTATTCTGAATAATACAATACGAGTATGAGGCATTTTATAGGCTTAAACAATTATAAACAAACTAGAATAAGGACAGAAATTAACCTAACTAAGCAAGGAAACTGAATTACAAACATAATCCGAATGAAAAGAGGAATCCTTGTGGGACTCGGATTACTGGCAGTGTGAGGTAGCTTCTTTGAAGCCCTAAAAAATGGTCTTACTGGATGAATCGATCTCGCCCAATGCGTTGTCGTTGTAGAAGAACACTTCCTCTTTCACCTCCAATTTGAATCAGCCTAAACTCATACTCTAAACTCCAGATATAGGCCTTCAAAGTTGGCATCTTGGAACAGCTTTCTGCCTTAGCCAAATTCAGGCAGTTTTCCTGTTTTGAGGTGGCCTTTTGATGAGCTTTGAAAACAACGTTCCATACCTCCCCTTGAGCTCCACAATAGACCAACATAAAGATAATAAGTTGATCTTCAAAATGACACCTTGAACTTGAATTTCTATTGAGCCATTTGGGAGTAGCAAGCTGCCAAAGATGGTATCCTGAAACACTAAAATGACACGGCCAAAATTCCCTCTCTTTATCCCTGATTGATCCAGCTTCTTGATTGATCTTGTGAGGGTTGGAATTCACTGGGTTTGGGATCATATCAAGCCCCCCTGTTGAAAAAGCTTTGCCCTCCAAGCTTGAGCCTTCTTCTCTTCAAAAGACCCACAAAATTGATCCCAAACTGGATCCGAAAAAGGCTTCTCACACAAAGATCTGACCTGAAAAATTACAGTTTTCGGCGACGGCGAACCTTCCGGCAAGGAGTCCAAAATTGGGGATTTCCTCTCATCACCTTCTCGTCCCAATTCGCTGCTTGCAATCGATTCGCCTAGCTTCCAGGAGTTGATTCCAGCCATCCTCCAGCTTCGATCATGGCCGAATCGACTCCAATCGCGACGGCCGTGTTTCCCGCCATCGGAGATTTTAAATTTCCCAGAATCCGGCGACACGAACCCTGATTTCGGCGATCCCAAATCAAAATTGGGTATTTACGCTCCCGACTTCTCCTCGTCCAATTGATCGATACTCGAGCTTCCTTGGACGATTTTGAGCTTATCCACAGTGCCCAATAGTCTCGAATCACGCCCAAACGCCACGACCAATTCACACTTTTCGACCTTGTTGTTCTTCGTCGTTTGGTCTGAAAATTGCAAGTTGGGGCTTTTTGATACGACGTGATTCAGCTCCAATTGACTCTTGCTACACGTTCCTGGGTTCTTGACGAGTGTGTCGATGTCTTTGGCTCAACCTGGGCTGGCACCATCTTCCCCACCCAATTCACCCTCTCTCTTCCCCTATATTTCCGTCGGCGAGCAACAGAGTTGGGGGGGGGGGGGGGGGGGGGGGCTGACCGGCTTCGAAACCCCATAGGGCACACCATGGCGGTTAATGCATAGCGTCAAACGAGGAGACTGCTTTCTTTTCGCGACCCGCCTTCTTCCTTAGCTCGATTAGCTGCCAGCTGACGTTGGTCATCTCGGTTTTCCGCCGGTGACAACGGCGTGAGATTGAGCTTCTTCCCTCCATGTTCAAAAGTGTAGCAATTGGTGCGTCCATGGTGAGTTACTCCACGATCAAATTGCCAGGGTCGTCCAAGAAGCACATGAGCCACTTGCATCGGCGCAACATCGCACAAAATGCGATCTTTGTATTGTTCCAGCTCAACATCAACCCAAGCTTGTTTTGTCACTCGCACTGCTCCATGATCATTCAGCCACTGAAGGCTATAAGACTCTGATGCTTGGTTGTGTTAACCCAAGTTTTCTTACCGTTTCCAGGCTTACAACGTTGGTACAGCTACCGCTGTCGATTACCAGCGAGAGCAGATTTCCTTGAATTCGACAGCGTGTGTGAAACAAATTACTTCGGTGTTGTGTTTCGCTTTCAGCCTCAATCGTCAAAGCACGGCTGTTCACCATTGTAAATTTTCCTGGAGGGGGATCCACAACGAGCTCTTCATCTACTTCCTCATCGGTGGAGTCATCATTGATCTTGCTGTCTTCAACTTCAGACTCGGAGTAGTATTCCCCGTCGTGAAGAACAATGTCTTCGTGTTCGGGCACTGAAACGATTTGTGACCACGACCGTGGCACTTGAAGCACTCCAATTTGCTGGGAGTTCCTCCAACTCTCTCCTGTACACCTGAGCACTACTTTGTCCTGCAGAACGTGCCATGACTGGTCGAGTTGGAGCAACTACTTCCTGAGGAATTGTTTCAAATGAAGCACTCTGTCGAGGAGTTGCATTCTGAAATCGGCGTCCCGATCCATAGCAAGGTGAACCACTTCTTCCAAATCCACGAAGTGACGTAGCTCCACCTCATTTCGAACTTCCCTGTTGAGGCCATGAAGAAAGCGCGAAATCGTCGCCTCCTGATCTTCTCTCACATCCTCTCTTACCATTAGCAGCTCCAGTTCTTTGTAAAACTCATCAACGGACCTCGACCCCTGCCGAATTGCTTGCAATGACTCGTATAACTCACGTTGATAATATGCAGGCACAAACCGCTCTCTCATCAACCCCCTTAACTCTTCCCACGTCGTCACAGGAGCCTGCAAGTTCCTTCTTCTTCTCAATTGAACCTTCTCCCACCATGTGGCAGCATAATCGGTGAACTCATATGTAGTCAATGTTATTTTCTGAGCATCGCTGTAATTACCACACTGAAAAAAAGAGTAATCTTTCTTTCCCAATCTAAATAAGTAGCAGCATTGATTGTTCCTTGAAAGACTGGAATCGATAATTTAATTCCCCTCAACTCTGATATGGGTACCTCCTCTGTTCCTCGCAACATCCCTGGCCGTTGGTGATTTGGCAGTTGCTGGTCCAGATTGTTAACGTCAAGAGTCATCAGCTGTCTTTCGAGCTCCATAACACGCTCTGCCAGAGCTTGATCATGGGTCTCTACCCAATTCCTTCTTGGGCGGCCTGAGTTCTGAGCGGCGTCGCCGCCATTGGTTTCTCCTGCCGTCGCAACATTGTTACCTGGCGAGTCAGAGCATCGAATTTATTGTTGATGTCATGGAATTTTTCTTTTTGCTTGTCCAGCTGGTTTTGGAGCAGAGCAACAACTTGCTCTTGAAAGAACTATTGCAGCCATGCCATCGTAACAGGTTGAGCCTCTCCCATCGTCAATTCCGATTGAAGAGAAGCAGATGCAGGGTTGGAAGTTTGATTCTTTGATGCAGCTATTGCTGCTTGTTTCTTCTTCTTTTTCTGTTCGGATAACGCAGGGTAGGGTCACCAGAGACAGGCCCTTCGACCTCGTCCAGTGACTTGCTCCGACGCCGCCCTCCTTCGTTATATCCGTACTCGTGCCCACTGCGTTGAACTAGGCTATAGATGCCACTTGATGAGCCCAAAATCGGGTCTCAAGGGATCAAAGTCACGCACCGAGCTAGTTAGGTCAAGAAGAAGTTCTCGGATTAAACACAGAACTCGACCCTAGATGTTCTCGGATCAAAGTCTGACTTATTCCCGAAGTAAGAGGGTATATTCTTAGGGGTTCGGCTACTATATATAGTCTCCTCCCCAGTCCCTCTAAACATACCACAATACGAGCAAAAACACAATAGAGAGAGTGTTCATAGAACTCTGCTTTTCGCACAAAACCGCGAGTATAGAGAGGAGTTGTTTTATCCTGGAGACGACCACTTGATAGTTTGTCGTGCGCATCGAATGTCTTAAAGAAAGCGACCTAGTCTGGGACTCAGCTCCAGATTCGATAACCTCGTTCTTGTTGTTGTTCCGTTCCTAACAAAAGATATCGGGTTGACGTTGGCGGCGGATGCACTTAATGTTGGATACAATTTTGATGAAGAGGTTTATGTTGTGGTGAAAGCTGTCGATGCTGGATTGCTGGATTATGATTCGGATGATAATCCGGTGGTGGTTGACAGGAAGAGGATTGTGCCCTTTGCTGCGTTGGATCATAGTTACGTAGATTACGGACCCTTTAACAATGATTTTTATGAGGAAAACCAGTCCATAGCAGGTTGGTGGGTCTTGTTGCGATGGACAGTTGAATTGATTCTGCACGAAAGTGTTCTGCGTTATTAACTTCGACTTGCTATTGTGCTTTCATCCAACTAATACAATCAATCCATTTAAATCAAATCCATTTAATCCAAATCCAATTGGATTCGTGGATTCATGGATCATTGGCAAATTACAGTTTAGTATCCATATTTTTATTTGTAGACTTTTGTAACTAAAATTAAATTTTTATACGAGAAATATCATTGGAAAATTACATTTTAGGTACCAATTTTTTTCTATGACATTTTAGTACCTAAACTTCTCAAAAGTTCATATTGATCCAAGGTCGAGATGTCACTTTCATGGATCAATCTACCAATCCACTTGATCCAATCTATAAATCCACCAATCCATTTTATCTAATTCATGAATCCACCAATCCAATCCATTTGCCACATCTATAAGTCATCAAATAATAATACATATACACCCCTTTATTTTCCATCCATCCAATTTTGTTTATGATCATTCGCACTAAAACTAAAAACCATAAGTTACTTACTAAAGTCTACAGAGTACAGAGTGACCACCCCAAACAAAACAAAAATGAATCTAACAGCAGTGCACCAGATATAGAGCAACTCACTGCTCAGATGTAGTTTAGAGTTGGTCTCCGATCGTGCTGCCGCCACAAAAACCATGGACAAAGCACCCTAAAGATTGAACCTTTGGGCGGTGAATGGCTTGTCTTGACCAATTCCTCCTCTGTCGGCCTAGTAGTCCTTACTTGTTGTATCTTCAAACGAGTTTCCTTTCGCCAGATCTCTGCAAAACTATCCCCCTGTACCCAATTATTTCCTCCAACTACAACAATAATATTGGTTTCATCCCCGCCGCCATCTCTGTCCACCCTAAGCAACCGGAATGTGGCGCCATCTCTTCACCCCCAACTGACCACCACCCGATCATCATCATCATCATCATCATCATCATCATCATCATCATCTGACAACAGCACAACACGGAGGTACGGAGGTAATCCTCCCACAGAGGCAGTAGATTTCCAGTCGTATCAGTTGCTGCTAACATCATCCTCCTCTTGCAGTATTTGTGGCCGGTGTCGTCCGTTCAGACGACCAAAACATCTCTAGTGTTGAACAGGACAAAGAAAGTTTGGTCCCTATGCCCAATCCCAACACAAATTCGGCCCTCTAAAGCTACTGATGCAGGCAGGATCAGCATTGACCCAAGCGGCTAAAGACACGGTAACGATTGTAAAATTAAGAGATGAGATATTTTTCCAAGATAAACTAAAACGATAAAAGAAAGAAGACAAGAGATTTAATGTGGTATCCCAAAGTGGTATTCCAAAATGTTCAGGATCAATTCATCGGAGAGCAGAAATTCTCCCGCTATTGCTGTTATTTTTTCTTGTTAATCTTCGACTCTAGCCAAGTACAATTTATATATACTAGAAAAAAACTCGCTCCCTATCGCTTCGCGTGTGTGCAATAACAAATATTTTAAAGAGTAATAATTTTAATGTTGATCCAAAGTGAAAATGATCTTACTCATTCTTAATTTTTCTTTCCATGGGTTTGTTAGTTAAAACTTGTGGTCGGGGAAACGATGAATCTTATGCATTAAAATTTATAATATAAGATATGAAAATGAAAAGTAGTCAAAATGAATTTTGTTAGATTTCATTAATGTAAAATAATATTATTTTAAATTTATTTTATTTTTAAAATGATATGAATGGAAGAAAATTATATTTTCCAGAAAATATTAAAATACGGAATAGACATTTTTTATTTTCAAAACAACTTTTCACATAAGTTTTAAATCAGAGCTTCAACTTTCGAAACATAAAAGCACTTCTAAAATTCGGCAAAACATAGTCCTACTCTTTTGTCTATTTTATTTTTGTTTAAGTTTATCATGGTTCCCTTTTTATGAATATTCGAAACTGATTGCATATTCAAAGAGGTTGAACTTGCATTGTCCAGGACCAATTAGATTGGATACTCATGGGTTTGGGTTCTATTGTAACTCTCAACCAAAAGGAAAAAAGAGAAATGAAAAACACTAAAGCGAATAAAACTCACCCCCGACTTAAAACTCGTCAACACCACACCCGACCCTCTAGTTACAAAAGCGGATAAAACTCATAAACGTCCGATTAAAGTTGCTTTAATTATGCCGAATTAGGTTGGATTCCCATAGGTTTAGGTTCGATTGTCATTCTCAACCAAAAGAAAAAAGGATAAACAAAAAAGTACTAAAGCTGATAAAACTCAATCCTGACACAAAACTCTCAACACCGGTTTCAACTCACTTTGACAGGGTCGAACCCAGTTTTAACAAAGTCACAATCGCCCAACTAGTCAATTTTAAAAGTGGATAAAACCCGCTCTTGATACAAAACTTGTGAATACTGGGTTTGGGTTAAATTGTCATTCTCAACCAACAAAAAAATGATAAATAAAAAATATTAAAGTGAACAAAACTTACTCTAGATCTAAGACTCATGAACACTGTATTCAACTTGATTCGATCGAGTTTTTAACAAACTCAAATTCGTGCCAACTACAAAAGCGAATAAACTCGGTCGTGAAACAAAACTAGTAAATACCATAGATTCGGGTTCAATTGTTTAGCCAACAAAAGAAGAAAGGAAATATTCAAATACAAAAGTTAGTTTCATGTCGCTTTGACTATATCAAATGAGGTTGGAAAAAGAGAAATAAAAAAAATACTCAGGCGAGTTAAACTTGGTCCCAATTCAACCCGCATCAACATAGAGCAGTTCTGGTATGAATCTTCGATAGTGTCCTTGGGAAACGGTGGAGGGAACAACTTAAGATTCCGCTGACAGTGTTTCAAGAAGAGTTGTGAATTGGTGAGTGAAGGCGAGGATTGAACATGGGTTTGGTGAGTGAAGGCGAGGATTGAACAGGGGCGTATCTGTTATGGATATTCAGTCTCGGCTGTGGCAAACGGTGCAAGGGGACAACTTAAGATTTCGCAGACAATATTTCGAATTGGGCTGCAAAATGCTAGGGAAAGACGATGATTTGGCCCAAAACATATAGACGAAAACCCAGTGGATAATAGTTGAAACAGAGAAACCATTGAACAATAGCTTAAATTTAGTAGGCAATAATTGTTATGAGAAACACAATGAACAATAAATACAAACCCAACAAACAATAGCTAAACACAAAGGTTGTAGAATGAGAGAATAGGGTAAAAGAAAATTTTAAACTTCTCCACTTGCAAGGAGGAGTGTGAGAGCTACTAATGAATAGTAACCTACAACATTGGCTTTTATATATTATATTACTAGCATAAACCCACTCGTTATCGCTTCGCATGTGAGCGAGAACATGATATTTTAAAGATTAATACTCTGAATTTTGATCCAAAAGTAAAAGGGCTTGTCATTTACAACTCCAAGTAGTCTACGCAGCGATAAATTTTAATACGCGAGAAGGGTCGTCGAGTAAATGATTTCTATGTTAAATCTTCTCACGTAACACTATTGATTAGTTTTCATTTGTTTTTTTGTTTTTTTTTGCTTTGTTTCTTTTCTCAAATTCATTCTCAACCAAAATGAAAAAGAGAAATTAATGAAAAATAAATTAAAGCGGATAAAACTCGCTCATGACCCAAAACTCGGCAACGTCATGTTCAACTCTCTTTGATCGGGTTGAACCAAGTTTGTAAAAAAAATCGCAACCTATCTTACCAAACAATTAAAAAAGCAAATAAAACTCACACCCGCTAAAGAAATTAACAAACACTAAATTGGATAAAACTCGCTCACGACCCAAAACTTGGCAACATCATGTTCAACTCTCTTTGATCGGTTTGAACCGAGTTTGTAACAAATTCACAACCGACTCGACCCGCCATTTACAAAAGCAAATAAAAATCACTCCTTCCCTTAAGCTTGTAAATATCGGGTTTAAGTGATTTTTATCAAGTTAAATTAGGTTGGATACCCATATGTATGGGTTCTTAACCAAAAGGAAAAAGATAAATAAAAAACACTAAAGCGGATAAAACTCGTTACACATCAAGTTCAACTCGCCTTCATTGGTTCGAACCGAGTTCTCAACAATTCACAATCGGCTCAACATGCCAATTCTAAAAGCAGATAAATTTTCTCTCGATACAACACTCGTAAGCATTGAGTCTTGCTTCAATTGTCATTATAGGTGTCAATCGGGCGGGTTCGGGCGGGTTCGGGTTGGGTTCAATCGGGTTCGGGTTCAAACGGGTTACGGGTTAGTCGGGTTGCGGGTTAGTCGGTTCGGGTTCATCGGGTTTGGGTTCAAACGGGTTGCGGGTTAGTCGGGTTACGGGTTCATCGGGTTCGGGTTCAATCGGGTTGCAGGTTCACCGGGTTCGGGTTCATCGGGTTTTGGGTCGGGCGGGTTGCGGGCGGATCGGGTTTCGGGTTGTTCGGGCCAGCGCATCGAATAACTTACTCTTTACTCGTTACCAACTTATACATTTTATTACACTAATTTAAAATATTTTTCTCAACTTTTAAACCAATTTATTTCTACCTCGTATATATATACTTAATTTTTGTGAAAAAAACTAGTCAAAATGTTAAATCAATTTGTATGACTTGCAAACTTGTTATGTAATTAATCATAATTGGTAAAGTACACTAGCTAATAGTAATGGTGATATTAATATTTGCAACCAAAAGACACCATTAATTGTTTATTTGATATTTTAGTATTAATTCAATAGTAATTGGATTAAAGTATCTCGTTTAGTATAACCATGCAAATCTGGTATATGGCTTGTGGTATTTGGCAAAAGCAGAGTGATAAAAGGAGTTATTTTGAAATAACTCATTGCCCAAATAACTTCAGTAAACTGTTGCCAAACGAGTTATTTGTAAATTTGTTCGAATTATCCTAAAAATTGAACCATTAAAGATTAACTATCAAAGTTAGTAAAATTATTGTGACTTCAATCATAACTTACTCAATAACATATATCCTATACAGTTAGCCTTACCCTCAATCGACAATATTAAGTTAGTATATGTTGTTGATTGTATACCCTTAACCATCAATACATTATACACTAACTACATACCCTATACCCCATACCCTAACCATATGTCATTGAGTTGTGATTTTGCTAGTATAGTTAATTTAAAAGTGAAATTCATACTTTGATTTTCAAAACATAGATAAAAGTGACATTTGCTAATTGCTATACCCTAACCATATATCATATACTCTACACCACATACATTGTACCCTAAGCACGTACCATAAACATAAATTAAAAAGGGATCTCCTGTCGTTAAAGATTTCAAATGACTTCAAGTAAGCATATGTTAATAAAAAACTTAGAACCGTCAAAACCATCAATATCTTATACAATAACCATATACACTCTAAACCATTTGTACCTTATACCCTAACCATATACTTTATACCATAAACAACGAACCGTCAAAGATTACTTATCAAGTTTAGTATAATTGTTGTCACTAATGATTAATTCACTTAATAGAACAAATTATAAACGTTCATAAATCTCTATACCCAAATTATCTAAACTCTCTATAGACTAAGTCTCTATATCCTTTACAACTTTAAATGAAACAAATATGGTTATAAAATATTTTATTCTATCAAAATTGTAAACAAGAAAAAGAATTATGTGAATCATAACTATATTAAATTTATGTCTAAATTTTATGCCGGGGAATGCATTAGATTAGGTGGACCTTAAGATAAAAATATGGCGAAATATCTTAATTTTCTCATAAATATGGTTATATACGACATAAGTATTTTTTTGGATTTGAACTCATACCAATAATTGGAACACGAGTTGGGTCGGGTTCTACGGGTTATGTAATCCAAAATCCAAACCCAACCCAAAAGAGGCGGGTTGTACAAAAGAAAATTCTCACTCAACCCAAAACCTTCGTTTTAGCGATAAATACGGGTGGGTTGGGTCGGATTGAACGGTTGGATCGGTTTGCGGGTGTGTTTGTTCACCCCTACATTGATAAGACTACTAATAGTAATAGTATATATTTTTTTGGCTCTAAAAATTTGGGAGGGAAATATCCCTCCAACTTTTTTGCCAAGCCAAAATTTAAGGATAGAAAAATTCCCTCCCACCAACATGTTTGACCGACTTATTTTTTGGCTCCCGAAAAATTTCAAAGTGCCCGCCCTGCTGAAAATTTCAACAACGAAGATCCACCCTTCCTTATCACATTCCTCTCCCTCTCTCCACTACAGCAGCCTCTATCTCTATCTTATTTTTTTCTTCCTTCTGTTCATCTTCTTCTTTCTCTTTTCTGTCCAATCAAAGTGACGGAGATCGACGACGGCACAGTCAACGCCCGTTGCTCCAACTTTCTGTGTTCCCCTTATCCTCTTCTCTTCTCCTTTCCCTCGATCTCTCCGAAAGAGGCAATCGAAAGAATGAAATTTTCTTAAAATACGTAATATCAAGTGAGTTTCATATTTTTAAAATTTCTTATACGAAATGGAAAAATAATTTTACTTAAGTTTAGAATGAAAAACTTTATTTTGAAAAACTATGTATTGTATATTTTTCTAATTATTCAAGTGGATTAGATGAAATTCGGGTTGAGTCGGTCGGGTTACGGGTTAGTCGGGTTCGGGTCAATCGGGTTCGGGTCAATCGGGTTGCGGGTCAGTCGGGTTGCGGGTCAGTCGGGTTGCGGGTCAATCGGGTTGCGGGTTAGTCGGATTGCGGGTTAGTTGGGTTGCGGGTCAATCGGGTTGCGGGTCGGGCGGGTTACGGGTTGTTGACTTTTAGTCAATTCGAGTTGCGGTCGGGTTGCGGGTCGGGTTGATCGAGCGGGTTAATCGGGTCGGGCTATGTTTTGACACCTATAATTGTCATTCTCAACAAAAAAGAAACGGAAAAATAAAATGACATTAAACAGGCAAATCTCGTTCTCGATCCAAAACTCGTCAACACCGTGTTCAAGTCGCTTAGACCTGGTCGAATCAATTTTTTAACAAATTCACACTCCACCCAACATGCCAACTACAAAAGCAGATAAAACTTGCTCTCAATACAAAACTTGCCCATACCATGAGTTTGGGTTCAATTGTTATTTTCAACGAAAAGAATAAATAGAAATTTAAAATAACTAAAGTCGCATTCATGTTGCTTTGAGCTGGTCGAATTAGGTTGAATACCAATGAATTTGAGTTCAATTGTCATGCTTAGCCAAAAGAAAAAGAGAAATAAGAAAACACTAAAGAATATAAAACTTAATCCCATACAAAACTCGGCAACACATAGCATATTGGTATGGATTTTCAATAGCGGTCTTGGGACACGGTGAAATAATGGGTACAACCTAGGATTCCATCGATAGTATTTCGAGATATGGTATGTATTTTCGGCAGCGGCCATGAAAAACGGTGGAAGAGGACAACTTATGATTTCGTTGATAGTGTTTTGAGATAGGTTGGGAATTGCTGGGCCAAGGCGATGATTTTGGCGAAAGATCAAAGACAATAACCTAATAGATAATCGAAGCAATGGACAATAGATGAAACCTAATGGACAATATTAGATGTAAACCCAACAGACAATAAATGAAGATAAAGGTTATAGCATGAGAGAGTGGGTAAATGGTAGTTAACAAGACGGATAGTGAAAGGATTTTTAGAATGCTCTCTGAACCTCTGAGCAACTGCAACATGTCGGCGGCCGAGATGGCCCTATCGAGACGGCCGCCAAATCCCCCTCCTTCGCCTTCCTTGTCTCCGTCTAAGTCCGTGCAAAATCTGCAATGTCTGCCCCTTTTGAGTTACAAATCGGCGCTGGCAGGATCACCGGGGAAATCTCCGTCCAAAACCCAGGCGTGGACATTCATTAGCGAACACGACCTGCAAGTTGGCCTTTACCAGGGAGAGCCGAAAGTAAAAGTCTCACCGCAACTTAAGGAACGCCTCTGTATTCCTTGGAAACGCACTCTGGTAGCTCATCTTCTAGGCCGGTCTATCTCCTACCAATACATGTGTTCGCAGCTACGCTGGAAGTGGAAGCCCAGTGGGAATATGGAGATCCTTGATCTCAACAACTCTACCTTTCTGGTTAATTTCAGTGAGGAGAAAGACTACCTCAATGCACTTACTGGCGGGCCTTGGGTGATCTTGGATCACTACTTAGTTGTCCATCAATGGTCGCATACCTTCCGCACATCGGATAAACCCCATCGGTCGGTGGTAGCTTGGGTCCAGCAACTAGAGCTTCCGATCCACTTCTACCATAGGGAAGTGCTCTTCGCGTTGAGAAATCTGTTGTGAAGAACGGTGAAGCTCGATTATCATACGGAGCACATGGAGCGAGGCAAATTTGCTCGGATTGCCGTTGAACTGGACATGAACAAGCCCTTGAAAACTCACATTCGGCTCGATGGTTTCTGCCAACTGGTGGTGTATGAGAATCTCCTGGAGATTTGTTTCGAATGCGGCCACATCGGACACACTGAATCGACTTGCCCCACACTGCTCCGACCGTCGGCGACTGAGCCACAAATTCAAATGACCAACCAGGGTCCGCCGCCGGAAAACTCGTCAGCAGAACCGCCGGCAGGCTACGGTCCTTGGATGCAGGTGGAGAGGAAATCTCGTAGACAAACAAGGAAAGCCCAAAACAATCAAGGCCCCTCTCAAGGCAATCTAACGAGCAAAAACGGTGGTCAAGGAAAATTATCTCCTAAAACGGGGAAGAGCGAGCTAAGCGGGGGCAACAAAATTGTGGAAGCTAAGGAAAAGAAAGGAAAGTCGGAACAGAAAGGGGAGCTGAAGAAAGGAAAGGGTATCTCACAGAAGGGGAAAGGAGAGGAGGTGGTAGATAGAGTGTCTAAGGAGATGCAAAAAATGGGTCTTTCACAGGCCTGGCGGATTATTGGGCCCAAAGCTATAGAGAAACAGGCTTCTTCTTCTTAGCCCACGGGACAGCGTTTAGTGACCAAACAATGGAGGACCAGTCTGTAAGGAAGCCCACCGAAGCTGACCCGGATCACTCACTGACTCTCGCATCAGACAAGCCCAACCCCTTCGGTGTCACCTGCTAAGGAATCCCGAGAAAACTTCTCGATCAGAAATCATTTTAGAAGAAAATCAATGGATGTTAGCTCCCGAGCAAATAACAAGAAGGGGACTAGTCTCCGGGTGTCGAAGTCGAGTCATAGCGTGAATACGAGCACATGGGATGGCAAAAGACCACATCACAAGAAGAAATCCCATGGCCATCGAAAAGCGGTGGAAGAGCTCCTGGACCAACTTCAAGTGATTCCAATTCCGGGAAAAGGCGACGCTGGATACAAAGGGGTCGATGAAAAAATGTCAGAGAACCCAAATCCCCAACCAAGTGAAGCGAAGGAGGGACCGATACCGGCTGTGGCAGTGCAGGAGGCAGCAATGGCTCCGGCGGCGGCCGCGATTAATTGAACTCAGTGTTGCTTCCGCAACTTGTCAGGGAAGTCGGAATCCCCTTTCTCCCCTTTTATTTTATCCATGTTTAAGATTTTTATTTGGAATTGCCGGGGGGCTAAACACCCAAAATTTCTCTCGACCTTTAAGGATTATATGTTAGCCCATAAGCTGAATCTTGTCTTCATCGTGGAGCCACCAATCAGTGGCAAGGAAGATGTAATTAAGCTTATGGGGTTTGATAAGCACTTCCTTGTTGATGCTATTGGTTTCTCTGGCGGCATCTGGGTGCTGTGGAGGGATGTGGATTTCTCTATCACTGAGCTTGATCGCGATTCGCAATTTCTCCATTTCTTGTGTACTGGTCGCAATAATTTTTCAGTCATTTTGACAGCCGTTTATGCCAGGCCGAATGAACAAGACAGGCGACCGCTATGGACTGCTGTGCGCTGCCTAGAGCAGAACATTATGAGACCTTGGCTGCTAGCGGGAGACTTCAACTCGGTAACCTGTCCGTCTGAACGGGCAGGAGGAGCAAAGTATAACCCTTCTCGAGCTGCAAGCTTCAATTCGTGCATTAGGGAGTGCGTCCTGATCGATGTAGGCTTCAAGAGTCCTAAGTTCACTTGGAGCAATGGAAAGCTTTTCCAACGGCTAGATAGAGCCTTGTGTAACCAGGAGTGGATTAGGCAATTTCCTGACACTTTAACTACTCATTTGCCAAAACTACGCTCGGATCATAGACTTATTCTTATCTGCAATCACAACAACCATATTCCCCCAAGGCAGGTAATGCCTTTTCGTTTCCTGGTGCCCTGGCTAGCCCATAAAGACTTTTCTTCTACCCTTGAAGCCTCGTGGACCCGAGGAAGGGATTGTTTGCTGTCTTTGCAGGATCTGCAGGCTCATCTTACGCGCTAGAACAAGGAGGTGTTCGACAACATATTCTGGAGGAAAGCGAAACTTTCCAAACAACTTACTTGGCTGGAGATCCAGAATGTGTCGACGGCAACTGAAGCATCTCTAAGACGCGAGGGACAGATCCGAGAAGGGCTGGAACAGACGTTGTGGCAGGAGGAACTCCTGTGGTTACAAAAGGCTAGGGCGAATCAGATTGTTAACGGAGACAAAAATACTCGGTATTTCCACACTACTGCCCTGACACGACATCGCAAGAACAGAATAACGAAGCTTCAAGCAGAGGATGGGACTTGGATTGAAGATCTAGAGATGTTGAAGTTGATGGTGACTCGACTCTACTGTCACCCTAGGAATTGGCCAAGTGAAACCACTTCCTAAAGCGTAGTATAGCGGGCTAGGTTTATATGTCAACCCGGGTCCTAGATTTGATGACTACTCGGTGAATTCTTGTTATCTAGCAATGAAACTGGAATGCAAGTCTAAACTAACAAACTAACAAAGCAGGTAAACTGTTGTATTCAGGTTAAGAGAGGTCACCCGGATATGGTTCCCCCTACACTGCAGTTAAGCCGGATTGTAATTACCAAGTTCAGTTTCTATGATAGTTATACCGCGGAAGGTTCTTAAACAGCCTGAAGTCTCGACTAAAGGTCTTCAGACCCTCTCAATCTGAGTCTCTAGCGGGCGACTAACCTCCACCGGAGTAAACAGATTGAGGCCTTAACAAACAAAACCTCCACTACCAGAGTAAATCCGGTACAGAATAGTGAGTTGGCTCCTCGACTAAAGTCACCAACTCCCTATCTTCAATGAAGGATACTCTATTAACCTAGGCAGATATTCTCATTCTAGGTTAAAGCAGAAACAACAGGAATTTGATCAGGATTCAAGTCATTCAATCATTAAAACCTCAATCGAATATAATCAATCATAAAATCAGTGCTTGGGTTCATACAATCAAAGCCTAACATACAAATCTAGGGTTCTCCATACCCAGATGAATGGGAGAACTACTCCATGGAGAAGAAAGCAAAAGCAGAATCAGACGCGGAATTCATACTGTGAAGGATGGATTCCTGCTCCTGGACGTTGATCGGCACTTCTCCAAGCTCAAACTGGCCTCCAATGGTGTTGAAGATCAATCTAGGGCACTTGGGAACTCTTGCTCGTCACTTTCCCTCTCTAGGAATTGTTTTATCTCTCAAAAACTCGAATCCCCTTGACTTGTGGCTGAAAATCTGCTTAAAAGCATCAGTGGCCAAAGCACGGTCGAGGACACGGCCGTGCTTTGCCTGAGTCCGCCCGTGTCTCGGCCAAGGTTAATTACACGGCCAGCAGTTGGGAAGAAACACGGCCGTGCTTCGCGTTGGATACAGCCGTGTAATGCTTGAACACGGCCGTGCTTTGTCTCGGCCCTGCCCGTGTAATCAGCTCAGCTCTCGGCATAAAAAGCACGGCCACAGGAACACGGCCGTGTAATGCCTTAAGTGTGCCCGTGTTTTCAGCTCAACTTAACGAGATGACCTCCGAATGACCCGAAACTCGTGGTTAGCCTTCCCTTTGACGCCTGGGACCTGAAATATGACAAAATAGCACAACCCGGCTTAAAATAGGCCAAAACACATGACTATGCCCCTCAAACGGATAAGAACTAGGGGCGCAAACATGTGCAATTACATCGTTATCAAATTCCCCCACACTTAACCGTTTGCTTGTCCCCAAGCAAACCTAACTCAAACCAATGCAACTCTCCAGACCTCTATAGCAACAGACAACCCAGATCGTAGGTAGAGGACTTCCTAGATCATTTAGAAACTTACGAGGTCAACCGACGCACAAGTCATCTCATAGCTCCTTCGGCGAGAGCACTAGTATCGAGTCGGCATCATGGCAAATAGTGAACAGAGGACAAATGAATTGTGGATGAAGAAATTCTCAAAAACAAAAGATCATGGACTCACATTTTTCAAGGTGCTCTGTATTCTTTGAAGATGGTTGGAACCCCTTTTTTTCTGTTTTGCTTGTTTTCTGTGATTTTTTTTTTCTTTTTTCAAGGGTCCCAACCGGCTCTTACCGGCCATGCCAGGAGCGGATGTCTCGAGCCTCGTGCGGGGGAAAGACATGTAAGGATGCTGGAGGTAGTAGGTGGAAATTGGGAACGGATTCCCGTCTCCCCTTACACACTTTCGCCCTATTCGCACGGGAGACGTTATTTTGAAGCACATTTTCGAGCACCTGTTAAACTCAAAACATGATACAAGAGTCCATGACAGGTATGAAGAAGAAATGAGACTTCTTAAATGCATCAACATCCTCCATAGTGCTACACTACCTCCCTAGGTTGCATATTACTATAAAGACTGTCAATTCAAAGCATACTGAGCAGGCAATTGCAAGGAACACGTACTTGGAGCCCTCAAATTTTAAAAATTTGGACAGTGGACTAGGCTCCAAGCACACAAACAGATCTAATGCAATCAAAAGATAAACATCCCCCCACACTTAAGATCGACATTGCCCTCAATGGAGAAGAGGGAAGTAAAAGAGAACGATGTTACCGGTATGCACGGACTGCAGGAGACTGGAAGCGGGCCAGTCGGAGTGAAGCGGACTGGAGAGAGGACCAGTCAAGACAAGCACAGCCAAAGGAAACCAAAGAGCTCAAACACAGTATGTTAGGTCCAATGGTCAGCCCAATAAAACATCATCCAAACCAAAAGAAAAACAAACCAAACCCAAACCGGGTTACAATCCGACTCGAAACACAAGAAAGAAAATCAAACCGTGGTGGGGTTGCCTCCCCACAAGCGCTTCTTTACCGTCTTTTAGCTGGACGCCCATGGTGGATACTCAGGGCGGTGCAGGAACAGGTGCCTCCAAGAGCGGATCCACGTCGCTTTTGAGGTACAGCTTCAGGTTGTGGCCATGCACCCGACGGATGCGACTACCATCATCGGTCAGCTCGACCTGGCCATCTGGCAAGATGCAGGCGAGTGAGTACCCGGACGGCCAGGGTGGTCGTGGTGCAGGAGGTGGGACCAGCTCGTAGTGGTCTCCACTCTTCTTCCGTGCAGGCTTAGCAACCTGCTGCTTCGGCCGCCACTCCTCCTTGAGCTTTTTGTTCGGAGGCGAGGCTGGATGGAGTGGCGGCGAAGGAGTGATAGGAGGGTCCTGCAAAATGAGAGGTGCACAAGGATACACGACAGGCTCGTGTACCTGATCAGACATAGCATGCACAGGGGTGACAGCAATCATAGCACAGTGATCAAATTCAGTCACAGAAAAAGTAGCCTGTTCATTCCCAGCACGCAAGATCAGTTTACCATCATGCACATCAATAAGTGCCTTGGCGGTGGCAAGAAATGGTCTACCCAGAATCAAAGGCACATCCACATCCTCATTTACATCCAGAATAACAAAATCAACAGGATATGTGAATGCACCAACATTAACAAGCAGATCCTCTATGACACCCCTAGGATGCACAAAGGAACGGTTAGCGAGCTGAATGCTCATCCTAGTAGGGCTAAGTTCACCTAAGTCTAGCTTCTTAAACAACTTATATGACATGACGTTTATGCTAGCACCTAGGTCCGCCAAGGACTTGCCTACATGCATGCTGCCAATAGTAAGAGGGATAGTAAAACTCCCTGGATCCTTGCGCTTTTCGGGCAGCTTATTCTGCAGGATAGCAGAACACTCCTCGCTTAGCAACACTGTCGAGAGATCCCCAAGTTTCTTCTTGTTGGTGCAGAGATCTTTCATGAACTTCGTGTACTTGGGCATCTTCGACAGTGCCTTTACGAACGGTATGCTGATGTTGAGCTGCTTCAACATTGCCATGAACTTGGCAAACTCAGTCTCCAGCTTGTCTTTGTGTAGGCGAGTGGGGAAGGGAAGCTGGGGCACATGCTCCTTAACCACTGGTTGTGGCTTGGGAGCAGGGGCTTCCTTCTCCACCCGCACTTCTGCATCGTCGGCTGGAAGTGCTGAAGCAGGTAGTGGTTCCTCCTGTCTGGCCGGGACAGGATCAACAGATATGGTCTTACCGCTCCTGGTAAAAATGGCATCCAGCTGCTGATGCTGGTGAGGCTCTCGAGGATTCGGGACAGTGGTGGCAGGCAGAGTCCCCGGTGCCCTGGTGATGTTTTGGCGGGCCAAGATGCCCACCTAGGTCTGCAAATCCTGCAAAATAGCACCCTGGTTCCGCTGACCTGCCTCCAGTGACGTGATAGCAGCCTGAGTGCTAGTCATGAATGAAGCTAGAATGTTTTCCAGCTTCGTCATCCTGTCATCTAGGGCCGGAGCTGCTGCTGGCTCGGCAAACTGGCGCTGGGGCTGCTGGAATGGCTGCTGGAATGGCTGCCCCTGCCTAGGCTGGTAGGTCTGCTGCTGTGGGTCTGGCCCCTGGCGAGTCTGGAAGGGCTGCCTCTGCTGAAAACCACCTGCTGGTGCTGGGAAACCAGGTGGTTTAGTGGTGTTGCTGCTCCAGGCGAAGTTTGGATGCTGGCGTCACCCCTCATTATATGTGTTGCTGTATGGATCGAGGCGCCGCGCATTGGCGATGAAGGCCAACTGCTCCTGGGGTGTGGTAGACTCCCTCATAGCCTGGCAGTCCTCCACTCGGTGATTGGAGCTCTCGCACCACTGACATTGAGCTACTGGAGGTGTAGCCAAACCTCTGCCCGGAATTAGACTGTTGGGCTGCTTCAATGTCTGCACTAGCTCAGCCACCTGCTGCTCGAGCCCGGATCTGGTCTCCATGGCGTGCACACCACGGTCCCGGGACTGTCTGCCTCGGCTACCCTGTCCCCAAGAATGATCTCTGGCAGCCAAAGTACTGATCATCTGGTTCAGCTCAGGTGGAGTCTTAGTGAGAATATCCCCTCGTGGGCATAGAGACTCAATAACCCTCTGGCTATCTGGAGAGAGGGCACTGTAAAAGTTCCCCACTGTGAATGCATCACTGAAGCCATGATGGGGACACTGCCAGAAATAGCCCATGTACCGCTCCCAAGCATCACGAAGTGACTCATCTGGCTCTTGGCGGAAGTGAGTGATCTCCCGCTGAATCTCTGTAGTCTTCGATGCCGGATAGTACCTGTGCACGAACTTGTCAGCCAGATCGTCCCAAGAGGTGATGGACAATGGGGGCTGGGTCTCCAACCACCTCTTAGCATTCCCCGCCAGAGAATGGGGGAAGAGATGAAGGCGGATTGCATCATCCGGGACACCATTCAGCTTGAACCCGTTCGTCAGCTGCAGAAAACGGGAAAGATGTACCCTGACCTCCTCATCCTTCAAGCCATGGAACTGGATAGAGGATGTAATGAGCTGAATCCATCATGGCTTGATCTCGAAGTTATTTGCTGGAATAGGCGGGTAGAGGATGACCGGGCGGATGTCAGCAATCCGCGGAGTGTAGTAGTACTCCAATGTGGGACCCGGCGGCGGGTGCTGATGATGAACCCCATGATCCTGGGGTATGGGGTTGTTCCCCAGGACCTGATTCATCGGGGGAGCCTGCTGAGGATTCCCCTGGTGTTGATTGTAGTCTTCCATCTCGTACTCCTCCTCAGAATCACTGCTCACGTGGCCGTCTATGTGCTCTTCCGTAGCCAGTCTAGCTCGCTGTTGTCTCGTGAGCTGGCGACAAGTGCGGTCAATCTCTAGATTCAACGGCAGTAAACCTCCCGGCTGGCTACGGGTCATGCACTACCTGCACACACTCAAGAAAGCAAACCCGTGAAGGCACAAGTGGGACATAGCAAACAAAGCAAAAAGAAAAGCTAAATTAACAGAAATCACTTTTCTTCAACAACCTAGCCATCCCCGGCAACGGCGCCAAAAACTTGACTCGACTCTACTGTCACCCTAGGAATTGGCCAAGTGAAACCACTTCCTAAAGCGTAGTATAGCGGGCTAGGTTTATATGTCAACCCGGGTCCTAGATTTGATGACTACTCGGAGAATTCTTGTTATCTAGCAATGAAACTGGAATGCAAGTCTAAACTAACAAACTAACAAAGCAGGTAAACTGTTGTATTCAGGTTAAGAGAGGTCACCCAGATATGGTTCCCCCTAGACTGCAGTTAAGCCGGATTGTAATTACCAAGTTCAGTTTCTATGATAGTTATACCGCGGAAGGTTCTTAAACAGCCTGAAGTCTCGACTAAAGGTCTTCAGACCCTCTCAATCTGAGTCTCTAGCGGGCGACTAACCTCCACCGGAGTAAACAGATTGAGGCCTTAACAAACAAAACCTCCACTACCAGAGTAAATCCGGTACAGAATAGTGAGTTGGCTCCTCGACTAAAGTCACCAACTCCCTATCTTCAATGAAGGATACTCTATTAACCTAGGCAGATATTCTCATTCTAGGTTAAAGCAGAAACAACAGGAATTTGATCAGGATTCAAGTCATTCAATCATTAAAACCTCAATCGAATATAATCAATCATAAAATCAGTACTTGGGTTCATACAATCAAAGCCTAACATACAAATCTAGGGTTCTCCATACCCAGATGAATGGGAGAACTACTCCATGGAGAAGAAAGCAAAAGCAGAATCAGACGCGGAATTCATACTGTGAAGGATGGATTCCTGCTCCTGGACGTTGATCGGCACTTCTCCAAGCTCAAACTGGCCTCCAATGGTGTTGAAGATCAATCTAGGGCACTTGGGAACTCTTGCTCGTCACTTTCCCTCTCTAGGAATTGTTTTATCTCTCAAAAACTCGAATCCCCTTGACTTGTGGCTGAAAATCTGCTTAAAAGCATCAGTGGCCAAAGCACGGTCGAGGACACGGCCGTGCTTTGCCTGAGTCCGCCCGTGTCTCGGCCAAGGTTAATTACACGGCCAGCAGTTGGGAAGAAACACGGCCGTGCTTCGCGTTGGATACAGCCGTGTAATGCTTGAACACGGCCGTGCTTTGTCTCGGCCCTGCCCGTGTAATCAGCTCAGCTCTCGGCATAAAAAGCACGGCCACAGGAACACGGCCGTGTAATGCCTTAAGTGTGCCCGTGTTTTCAGCTCAACTTAACGAGATGACCTCCGAATGACCCGAAACTCGTGGTTAGCCTTCCCTTTGACGCTTGGGACCTGAAATATGACAAAATAGCACAACCCGGCTTAAAATAGGCCAAAACACATGACTATGCCCCTCAAACGGATAAGAACTAGGGGCGCAAACATGTGCAATTACATCGTTATCAAATTCCCCCACACTTAACCGTTTGCTTGTCCCCAAGCAAACCTAACTCAAACCAATGCAACTCTCCAGACCTCTATAGCAACAGACAACCCAGATCGTAGGTAGAGGACTTCCTAGATCATTTAGAAACTTACGAGGTCAACCGACGCACAAGTCATCTCATAGCTCCTTCGGCGAGAGCACTAGTATCGAGTCGGCATCATGGCAAATAGTGAACAGAGGACAAATGAATTGTGGATGAAGAAATTCTCAAAAACAAAAGATCATGGACTCACATTTTTCAAGGTGCTCTGTATTCTTTGAAGATGGTTGGAACCCCTTTTTTTCTGTTTTGCTTGTTTTCTGTGATTTTTTTTTTCTTTTTTCAAGGGTCCCAACCGGCTCTTACCGGCCATGCCAGGAGCGGATGTCTCGAGCCTCGTGCGGGGGAAAGACATGTAAGGATGCTGGAGGTAGTAGGTGGAAATTGGGAACGGATTCCCGTCTCCCCTTACACACTTTCGCCCTATTCGCACGGGAGACGTTATTTTGAAGCACATTTTCGAGCACCTGTTAAACTCAAAACATGATACAAGAGTCCATGACAGGTATGAAGAAGAAATGAGACTTCTTAAATGCATCAACATCCTCCATAGTGCTACACTACCTCCCTAGGTTGCATATTACTATAAAGACTGTCAATTCAAAGCATACTGAGCAGGCAATTGCAAGGAACACGTACTTGGAGCCCTCAAATTTTAAAAATTTGGACAGTGGACTAGGCTCCAAGCACACAAACAGATCTAATGCAATCAAAAGATAAACATCCCCCCACACTTAAGATCGACATTGCCCTCAATGGAGAAGAGGGAAGTAAAAGAGAACGATGTTACCGGTATGCACGGACTGCAGGAGACTGGAAGCGGGCCAGTCGGAGTGAAGCGGACTGGAGAGAGGACCAGTCAAGACAAGCACAGCCAAAGGAAACCAAAGAGCTCAAACACAGTATGTTAGGTCCAATGGTCAGCCCAATAAAACATCATCCAAACCAAAAGAAAAACAAACCAAACCCAAACCGGGTTACAATCCGACTCGAAACACAAGAAAGAAAATCAAACCGTGGTGGGGTTGCCTCCCCACAAGCGCTTCTTTACCGTCTTTTAGCTGGACGCCCATGGTGGATACTCAGGGCGGTGCAGGAACAGGTGCCTCCAAGAGCGGATCCACGTCGCTTTTGAGGTACAGCTTCAGGTTGTGGCCATGCACCCGACGGATGCGACTACCATCATCGGTCAGCTCGACCTGGCCATCTGGCAAGATGCAGGCGAGTGAGTACCCGGACGGCCAGGGTGGTCGTGGTGCAGGAGGTGGGACCAGCTCGTAGTGGTCTCCACTCTTCTTCCGTGCAGGCTTAGCAACCTGCTGCTTCGGCCGCCACTCCTCCTTGAGCTTTTTGTTCGGAGGCGAGGCTGGATGGAGTGGCGGCGAAGGAGTGATAGGAGGGTCCTGCAAAATGAGAGGTGCACAAGGATACACGACAGGCTCGTGTACCTGATCAGACATAGCATGCACAGGGGTGACAGCAATCATAGCACAGTGATCAAATTCAGTCACAGAAAAAGTAGCCTGTTCATTCCCAGCACGCAAGATCAGTTTACCATCATGCACATCAATAAGTGCCTTGGCGGTGGCAAGAAATGGTCTACCCAGAATCAAAGGCACATCCACATCCTCATTTACATCCAGAATAACAAAATCAACAGGATATGTGAATGCACCAACATTAACAAGCAGATCCTCTATGACACCCCTAGGATGCACAAAGGAACGGTTAGCGAGCTGAATGCTCATCCTAGTAGGGCTAAGTTCACCTAAGTCTAGCTTCTTAAACAACTTATATGACATGACGTTTATGCTAGCACCTAGGTCCGCCAAGGACTTGCCTACATGCATGCTGCCAATAGTAAGAGGGATAGTAAAACTCCCTGGATCCTTGCGCTTTTCGGGCAGCTTATTCTGCAGGATAGCAGAACACTCCTCGCTTAGCAACACTGTCGAGAGATCCCCAAGTTTCTTCTTGTTGGTGCAGAGATCTTTCATGAACTTCGTGTACTTGGGCATCTTCGACAGTGCCTTTACGAACGGTATGCTGATGTTGAGCTGCTTCAACATTGCCATGAACTTGGCAAACTCAGTCTCCAGCTTGTCTTTGTGTAGGCGAGTGGGGAAGGGAAGCTGGGGCACATGCTCCTTAACCACTGGTTGTGGCTTGGGAGCAGGGGCTTCCTTCTCCACCCGCACTTCTGCATCGTCGGCTGGAAGTGCTGAAGCAGGTAGTGGTTCCTCCTGTCTGGCCGGGACAGGATCAACAGATATGGTCTTACCGCTCCTGGTAAAAATGGCATCCAGCTGCTGATGCTGGTGAGGCTCTCGAGGATTCGGGACAGTGGTGGCAGGCAGAGTCCCCGGTGCCCTGGTGATGTTTTGGCGGGCCAAGATGCCCACCTAGGTCTGCAAATCCTGCAAAATAGCACCCTGGTTCCGCTGACCTGCCTCCAGTGACGTGATAGCAGCCTGAGTGCTAGTCATGAATGAAGCTAGAATGTTTTCCAGCTTCGTCATCCTGTCATCTAGGGCCGGAGCTGCTGCTGGCTCGGCAAACTGGCGCTGGGGCTGCTGAAATGGCTGCTGGAATGGCTGCCCCTGCCTAGGCTGGTAGGTCTGCTGCTGTGGGTCTGGCCCCTGGCGAGTCTGGAAGGGCTGCCTCTGCTGAAAACCACCTGCTGGTGCTGGGAAACCAGGTGGTTTAGTGGTGTTGCTGCTCCAGGCGAAGTTTGGATGCTGGCGTCACCCCTCATTATATGTGTTGCTGTATGGATCGAGGCGCCGCGCATTGGCGATGAAGGCCAACTGCTCCTGGGGTGTGGTAGACTCCCTCATAGCCTGGCAGTCCTCCACTCGGTGATTGGAGCTCTCGCACCACTGACATTGAGCTACTGGAGGTGTAGCCAAACCTCTGCCCGGAATTAGACTGTTGGGCTGCTTCAATGTCTGCACTAGCTCAGCCACCTGCTGCTCGAGCCCGGATCTGGTCTCCATGGCGTGCACACCACGGTCCCGGGACTGTCTGCCTCGGCTACCCTGTCCCCAAGAATGATCTCTGGCAGCCAAAGTACTGATCATCTGGTTCAGCTCAGGTGGAGTCTTAGTGAGAATATCCCCTCGTGGGCATAGAGACTCAATAACCCTCTGGCTATCTGGAGAGAGGGCACTGTAAAAGTTCCCCACTGTGAATGCATCACTGAAGCCATGATGGGGACACTGCCAGAAATAGCCCATGTACCGCTCCCAAGCATCACGAAGTGACTCATCTGGCTCTTGGCGGAAGTGAGTGATCTCCCGCTGAATCTCTGTAGTCTTCGATGCCGGATAGTACCTGTGCACGAACTTGTCAGCCAGATCGTCCCAAGAGGTGATGGACAATGGGGGCTGGGTCTCCAACCACCTCTTAGCATTCCCCGCCAGAGAATGGGGGAAGAGATGAAGGCGGATTGCATCATCCGGGACACCATTCAGCTTGAACCCGTTCGTCAGCTGCAGAAAACGGGAAAGATGTACCCTGACCTCCTCATCCTTCAAGCCATGGAACTGGATAGAGGATGTAATGAGCTGAATCCATCATGGCTTGATCTCGAAGTTATTTGCTGGAATAGGCGGGTAGAGGATGACCGGGCGGATGTCAGCAATCCGCGGAGTGTAGTAGTACTCCAATGTGGGACCCGGCGGCGGGTGCTGATGATGAACCCCATGATCCTGGGGTATGGGGTTGTTCCCCAGGACCTGATTCATCGGGGGAGCCTGCTGAGGATTCCCCTGGTGTTGATTGTAGTCTTCCATCTCGTACTCCTCCTCAGAATCACTGCTCACGTGGCCGTCTATGTGCTCTTCCGTAGCCAGTCTAGCTCGCTGTTGTCTCGTGAGCTGGCGACAAGTGCGGTCAATCTCTAGATTCAACGGCAGTAAACCTCCCGGCTGGCTACGGGTCATGCACTACCTGCACACACTCAAGAAAGCAAACCCGTGAAGGCACAAGTGGGACATAGCAAACAAAGCAAAAAGAAAAGCTAAATTAACAGAAATCACTTTTCTTCAACAACCTAGCCATCCCCGGCAACGGCGCCAAAAACTTGACTCGACTCTACTGTCACCCTAGGAATTGGCCAAGTGAAACCACTTCCTAAAGCGTAGTATAGCGGGCTAGGTTTATATGTCAACCCGGGTCCTAGATTTGATGACTACTCGGAGAATTCTTGTTATCTAGCAATGAAACTGGAATGCAAGTCTAAACTAACAAACTAACAAAGCAGGTAAACTGTTGTATTCAGGTTAAGAGAGGTCACCCAGATATGGTTCCCCCTAGACTGCAGTTAAGCCGGATTGTAATTACCAAGTTCAGTTTCTATGATAGTTATACCGCGGAAGGTTCTTAAACAGCCTGAAGTCTCGACTAAAGGTCTTCAGACCCTCTCAATCTGAGTCTCTAGCGGGCGACTAACCTCCACCGGAGTAAACAGATTGAGGCCTTAACAAACAAAACCTCCACTACCGGAGTAAATCCGGTACAGAATAGTGAGTTGGCTCCTCGACTAAAGTCACCAACTCCCTATCTTCAATCAAGGATACTCTATTAACCTAGGCAGATATTCTCATTCTAGGTTAAAGCAGAAACAACAGGAATTTGATCCGGATTCAAGTCATTCAATCATTAAAACCTCAATCGAATATAATCAATCATAAAATCAGTACTTGGGTTCATACAATCAAAGTCTAACATACAAATCTAGGGTTCTCCATACCCAGATGAATGGGAGAACTACTCCATGGAGAAGAAAGCAAAAGCAGAATCAGACGCGGAATTCATACTGTGAAGGATGGATTCCTGCTCCTGGACGTTGATCGGCACTTCTCCAAGCTCAAACTGGCCTCCAATGGTGTTGAAGATCAATCTAGGGCACTTGGGAACTCTTGCTCGTCACTTTCTCTCTCTAGGAATCGTTCTATCTCTCAAAAACTCGAATCCCCTTGACTTGTGGCTGAAAATCTGCTTAAAAGCATCAGTGGCCAAAGCACGGTCGAGGACACGGCCGTGCTTTGCCTGAGTCCGCCCGTGTCTCGGCCAAGGTTAATTACACGGCCAGCAGTTGGGAAGAAACATGGCTGTGCTTCGCGTTGGATACGGCCGTGTAATGATTGAACACGGCCGTGCTTTGTCTCGGCCCTGCCCGTGTAATCAGCTCAGCTCTCAGCATAAAAAGCACGGCCACAGGAACACGGCCGTGTAATGCCTTAGGTGTGCCCGTGTTTTCAGCTCAGCTTGACGAGATGACCTCCGAATGACCCGAAACTCGTGGTTAGCCTTCCCTTTGACGCCTGGGACCTGAAATATGACAAAATAGCACAACCCGGCGTAAAATAGGCCAAAACACACGACTATGCCCCTCAAACGGATAAGAACTAGGGGCGCAAACATGTGCAATTACATCATTATCAGATGGCAAGGGAGTTCTATGTTCGTCTGTACCTGGATGAGTGCACAGGGCAGCAACAGTTTTCGGCAAGCTTCAATGCTCTTACCAAAGCAATGACATCCCACCTAGCGGACAACCCGACTTTGGAGGAAACCTACAAGATAATCAAAGAAATGGGAGGGTTGAAGGAGCCTGGGAAGGATAGTTTCCACGCCACTTTCTACCACAAGTGCTGGAATGAAGTGGGAGCAGACTTCCATGAACATATCGTGTCCTGCTTCAGGAGCCCTGATCGGATTAAGCTGTGTAATGATACCTTGTTGGTGCTGCTGACTAAAGTGGAGCCTCCGAAGAAAATTGCTCAGTTCAGACCAATTGGATTATGCAATTTTAGCTACAAGGCCATGGCGAAGTCCCTTGCTAATCGGTTAAAGAAATTCATGCCGCAGCTAGTTGACCCGAACCAGTCGAGCTTTGTTCGTAAAAGACATATCACAGATAATATTATCATTTTGCAGGAGGTAGTACACACTATGTCTCGCAAGACAGGGGCTAAAGGAAAATTGAATTTTGAAAATCGATTTGGCTAAAGCTTATGACAGGATCAATTGGAAGGTCCTAGAATCGACGCTTGGGCGGCTGGTCTTCCGAACGATTTTGTCTGTCTTGTCATGGCTTGTGTGACTACCGCTAGTTTTCAGGTTCTTTGGAATGGCGGTTGTACAGATTCCTTTCAACCGACCAGGGGTCTTCGGCAGGGATGTCCTCTTTCTCCTTATCTCTTTACTATATGTATTGAAAGGCTTAATCACTGCATCAAGGACTCAATTGATAGGAAGGCTTGGAAACCGATTACTTTATCGAAGGATGGGCCTTCACTTACCCATTTGTTTTTTGCAGATGATCTGGTTTTGTTTGCTGAAGCGGATCTGAAGTCGAGCGAGGAAGTCTTAGCCTGCTTGAACCGCTTTTGCGATGCTTCGGGGGAGCAAGTCAGCAAAGAAAAATCGTGTGTCTTCTTCTCCAAGAACACCAGGGAACAAACGAAAAGAAGAATTAGTGACTTGTTGGGGATTAAAAAAAACAAGTAACTTGTGTCGTTACTTGGGGGTTCCGGTCATCCATGGCAGAGTCACTAAGGATACTTATAAGTAAGTGTTGGAGAAGATTGATCAGCGCCTCTCTGGATGGAAGGCGAGGAGCTTATCTTTAGCTAGCCAGGTGACCTTGGCGGTGTCAGTGTTGAATGCCCTTCTGAATTATGTCATGCAAACGGCGGTCCTTCCCATTTCGGTTTGCGAGATCATCGACAAGAAAGTGAGAGCCTTTGTCTGGGGTACTGAAGACGGTAATCCCAAGACTCATTTGGTTAAATGGGAAACCATTTGTAAACCAAAAGAAGAAGGCGGTCTTGGGTTAAGATCAGCAAGGGCGCGTAACCTCTCGTACTTGATGAAATTGGGATGGGCTTTCCTAAACCAATCAGATGAGCTATGGATCCGCATTCTGCAAGGGAAATATTTTACAACTAATGTTGCAGGTGCCATGATCATGAAGAAAAGCAATTTCTCAAGTCTTTGGAGAGGGATTGTTGATACTTGGCCTATTCTGAAGCAACGTATTGTGTGAGACATTCGGGGAGGTCGCAATGTCCATTTTTGGACTGACTCTTGGCTGGCCGAGGGGATTATCCTGAGGGATCAGATTACTGGCGATGGAGCGGAGATCAATTGGCAAGCCACAGTGGCGGATATGGCTACTGCCGAAGGTGAGTGGAAGTGGCATGAGATTGTGCAACATCTAACTCCAAATTTTGTTGCTTTGATTGCAGGTACGGATCCTCCGAAGGAGGGGTTGGGGGAAGACATCACAGCCTGGGGAATGAAGCAGGATGGGAAGTTTAAACTCCGCTCTGCCTACTTGGCGGCCGTGGAGTGGTTGAGTGACGACGAGCCTGCGTTAGAGGAGACGACCGCCCAACCGCACTGGAAGCAACTTTGGAAATGGGCCGGCCCAAACAAGATTAAACATTTCTTGTGGTTGGTTTTCCATGACAGGCTAATGACGAACGCGGAGCGGAAGAGGAGGAAACTCACCATGATTGACATTTACCCGACTTGCGGATCTGAGGCAGAAACAGCAGATCACATTTTGCGCCACTGTTCGAGCTCCCAATAGGTATGACATAATCTGGGAATTCAAGATGACCTGCTTATGTGCAGCCTTGGCTTTGCAGCATGGCTGGACAAGCACCTCAGGAAGGATAAGGAAGGTCTCTTGTTCGGAGTAGCAACTTGGTACCTCTGGAAAAGACGGAACGAGAAGGTGTTCCATAATTTGAATCAGGAGGATCATGTGCTGGTGCACCGGATTTGTTGCTGGACGACGACCATCAGACAAGCTCAAACAGATAACAAGGTGATCAAAGAAGCAGTGACGGAGTAAACACCTCATCAGTGTGCTTGGATCCCACCGCCTCAAGATTGGGTTTGTGTGAATAATGACGGCTCAGTGAAGCAGCCAGGATCGACGGCTGCTGGCAGCGGATTGATTCGCGATTGGTCTGGGAAATGCATGGGAGCTCTTGTGGAGAACCTCGGAGTGTGCACGATTACTAGAGTAGAAATTATGGCGGCCATCCGAGGGCTCCAGCTCGCGTGGAGGAATGGCTATAGGAAGGTCCTCCTACAAATGGAATCCACAACAGCGATTAATATCCTCTCCTCCAGTGAACATATGGAACAAAGGTACTTTATCCTAGTTCAGCAATTCCAGGAGCTACTCAATAAGAGCTGGGAAGTGAAGATTTCCCATATCTACAGAGAATGGAACAAAGTAGCGGATTTCCTGTCCAACAAGGGCCATTCTAGTAGCATTGGTTATCATGATTTTGAGGTCTCTGACTCTGGTTTAGCCTTTTGGATCTTGTATGACACTCTGGGTATTTTCCAAACCCACTTAATCTAAGTTTCAGGCAGGGGCACCCTTTTAGAGTCCCACTTTCCTACCAAAAAAGAGAGTGGGGTAAAAGAATGACTTGAAGCTTCCCCACTTGCACTTGGAGGAGTTTGTGAGTCACTAATGAATAGTAACCCACAACCTTGGCTTTTATACATTAATTAATATATGGGTTGGGAATTGGTGGGGCAAGGAAATGATTTTGGCGAAAGATCATAGACGATAACCTAATGGATAATTGAAGCAATGAACAATAAATGAAACCTAATGGACAATGTTAGATATAGACCCAACGGACAATAAATGAACATAAAGGTTATAGCATGAGAGAGTGGGGTAAAACTGTAAAAGAATGACTTGAAGCTTCCTCACTTGCACTTGGAGGAGTTGTGAGCCACTAATGAATAGTAACCCACAACCTTGGCTTTTATACATTAATTAATTATAGCATGAGAGATTGAGGTAAAAGAATGACTTGAAGCTTCCCCACTTACACTTGGAGGAGTTTGTGAGACACTAATGAATAGTAACCCACAACCTTGACTTTTATATATTAATAATTAATTAATTATAACATCAGAGAGTCAAGTAAAAGAATGACTTGAAACTTCCCCACTTGCACTTGGAGGAGTTTGTGAGCCACTAATGAATATTAACCCACAACCTTGGCTTTTATATATTAATTAATTAATATGGGTTGGAAATTGGTGGTAGGGGTGGGCATTCAGGTTGTAGGGTTTCGACCGAACTGAAATCATGAATACTGGGTCCCAGAATTCTCCCAAACCTCAAACCAAATTATTATTCGGTTCGGTCGGTTTAAACCAAATTATAATTCAGTTCGGTTTGGTTTTTCACACAAAACCGAATTTGTGAAGTTACTTGTATTTTCTCACTTTTAAATTATTTTCACCCCTAATATAAACAATAAATATCAATTATATGAATCATCAATGATAAAATCAAACTTTTCAACACATAAGTCATAAAACATTTCAAATATTTAAGTTTAAAAACAACTACAAACATAAAAATCCACCATTTGAAGCTTGCAATTATAGTATTTTGATTTTTCAGTCAGAAATTCGGTTCGATTGAAAGAACCATGGTTTCCGAACTATCCCTATTTTCCTTCCGAATTCCAAACCGAATAGCATTAATTTGGTTTCGGTTGGATTCGGGTTTACCGAACTGTTTGCCCACCCCTAATTGGTGGGCTAAGGTGATGATTTTTTCGAAAGATCATAGAAGATAAACTAATGGATAATTGAAGCAATGATCAATAGATAAAACCTAATGGACAATATTATATGTAGACCAAACGGACAATAAATGAACACAAAGGTTATAGCATGAGAGAGTGGGTTAAAAGAATAACTTGAAACTTCGCCACTTGCACTTGGAGGAGTTTGTGAGCCACTAATGAATAGTAACCCACAACCTTGGCTTTTGTATATTAATTAATATGGATTGGGAATTGATGGGCGAAGCCGATGATTTTGGCGAAAGATCATAGACGATAACCTAATGGATAATTGAAGCAATGAACAATAGATGAAACCTAATGGACAATATTAGATGTAGACCCAACATACAATAAATGAACACAAAGGTTATAGAATGAGAGAGTGGGGTAAAATAATAACTTAAAACTTCCTCACCTGCACTTGGAGGAGTTTGTCAGCCACTAATGAATAGTAACCCACAACCTTGTCTTTTATATATTATTATTATATTATTAATAATACTATGTTTTACAAGCATTGAGAGTTACATAAAGAGCATTTTCCTTTCCTGGTATGTAAACCATGCAAGAGAAGGAAACCGAATAGCTGGCTACGTGATGAGCTGAGCCAGCTCCGTCTTAGTGGGCCGCTCCTTGTTCGTGATTTTTGGCCAACCTTTCCAATAAGAGATTCCAACGGAAATCCTTCTATTTCTATCAATTAAATAAATAACACCATGATCCTAGTAAGGATAGAAGCGGAGGTCCGATAGACTGCAGCTGGCCGGCGGCAGCTACAAGCGAATTTAGCGCTTTCAGTCAAGAGATGGAGGGTTGAGGAGGGCAGTGCATTGGGTTTTGTCTTAGATCCATAGGGGAATATAGAAAATCCAGGGTCCGGATTGAATGAGATAGTGTAAACAAGCATAAATCGAGCAATAAACAACACCAAGATTTAACGTGGTATCCCTGAAGTTCAGGACTAATCCACGGGAGAGGCTTTGCTCTCCAAAGAGTTCCACTATCGACGTAAACGAGTTAAGTTCTGTACATGGGGGTTGCCAACTATATATATGGGAACTCACGAATACCCTAATTACATAAACAACTAGGAATGGTAAAATACAAGATGGTACCCGAACTCATAAACTTCAACACCCTCCCTCAAATTGATTTGCGGTTCGCAACATCAATTTGGACGATAGATACCAATGTCTACCAGAAGCAACGGCCTTTGTCAAAAGATCTCCTGTCTGATCTTCCGTGGAAAGGTGCCCAACTTGTATCTTACCTTCAGCAATCAACTGTCTAATGTAATGGATATGAACTTCAATGTGCTTCGTCTGGTCATGCAATACCGGATTAACAGCAATCTGAATTGCACTCGTGTTATGCCCAGAAATGCGCATTGGAACTCGACAATCAACACCCAATTCTCCAAGTAGCCTATGTAGCAATTCCATTTCAGAACTCACCTCAGACATTCACCGATATTCAACTTCCGTTGAAGATTTGGACACTCGATCCTGCTTGCGGCATCTCCAGGACACAAACAACTGAGCAAAACGCACGCACCAGCCCCATAGTCTGCATCCGCAAAAGCTTCAATCGTGTGATCACCTTGCGAGGGAAAGACCAATCCCACATTCTGTGTCTATGTTTAGATACCTCAGAAGTCGATGAATGACACAAAGGTGAATATTAGTAGCCACTCCCACATATTGACTCACAACCTGAACTGCATACGATATGTTTGGCCTAGTGTGAGTCAAATAAAGCACACTACCCATGAGACTGCGATAAACGGACTGATCTTCCATCACTTCCCCCCCCCCATCACGGCTTAGTTTCAGATTTTGTTCCATAGGCGTAGAGACAGGAACACATTCCATGAAGTGAGAGGACTCCAGGATATTGAGGATATATATCCGCTGGGAAACGAACAAGCCGTTAGAGGACCGGTGAACCTCCAAACCCAAGAAATAAGATACCTCACCCATTTCCTTCAAATTAAAAGCACCCCGTAAAACCGCAGTGACCTCACAAATTACATCTTTGTCACTGCTAGTAACAATCATGTCGTCAACATAGATCAAGAGAACGACAATCCCATCAACCGTAGGTCCAGTGAATAGAGACAGATCGCTTTGACTCTGAGAAAACCTAGCTTGTATGATCGTCCCGTGGAACTTTTCAAACCATGCTCATGGTGCTTGCTTCAAACTATATAAAGAGCGAACAAGCTTACAAACCATCATGGAGTCGCCATTCTCATAGCCCGGAGGACGCTCCATATAGATGGTCTCCTTCAAATCGCCATGAAAAAAGGCATTCTTCACATCGAGTTGAAGTAAAGGCCATCCCTGCAATGCCGCAACTGCGAAAACGCACCAGACAGTCTGCATTTTGACCACCGGAGCAAAAGTCTCATAGTCAATTCCGTACTCCTATTTTAAGCCTTGGGCAACCACCAGAGCTCTCAAATTCTCAATGGTGCCATCACGAAACACTTTCACCGTATAGACCCATTGACTGCTGATGACCAGTATGTCCTCTCGACGTGGCACAAGATCCCAAGTCTGATTTTCCTCCAATGCATCCATCTCGACGCGCATAGCGGCATTTCACCGCGGATCCTTGGCAGCATGCGAGTAACATGTGGGAATAATAAAGGGATCAGTAGAAAAACCTACAAAATCATGCATGCTCAAGGGTAGCTGACCCAATGTGGCCCCGTGGACCGCTGAAGAGGAATAACAAGCTGAACAGGCGATGGAGAGTGATCATCATCCCTCGTTGACGCACTAGAGGCAGAGCTAGTTTGTGTGGTCGAACTAGTCCCACCAACCGATGCAGACCACCCAGGGGAGGAGGAGCTGTCGGACGAACTAAAAGAAACGTTAGGCGAAGATGGTTCACATGAGGAACTAGAGCTATCATTGCTGTGAGTCATTGTAGGAAGGGGAACTATTACTTGTTGAGGATCAATATGAAGGTTATGCTGACAACATTTCAGGCGGAAGAGAACAGTGTAGAGGATGATGACAGGAGAAAGGCGCCCAAGAGAGCATTGGCATAGGTGCATTACGCCCTATAGAATGGGGTCGATAGGAAAACAAAGACCGAATTGAGCATATTCCTGATAAACCCCTATCCACCCATCTCCACATACTCCAACGTGCCCAATGAGAGGCGGGTGCGCGTAGTGCCAGTCTGCGTGCATCTAGGCGGCATGTATCAGTTTCTGAAAGCGCACAAAGAGAATCTTTAATGCGTGGGGCGGCCCCGTCAATTCCTCCAACATCCGCTCGGTGTCGACGGGCATAAATCCTAGGGGCTACATTTTTTCCCATCGCCGCAACACGTACTCATGACGCGCACCAGTGCCTAATTCAGTAAAGGAGGAACAGGTAAAGTGAGGGACTAGTGTAAAGAGGAAGACTGTTAGGTGAAAGGAACCTAGGATGGGACACAGGGTGCACATGGGGCTTCTAGGGTAAGTTCTATTGTGTCCCTCACGCGAGCCCTATTGTGTGTTGCCTCGAAAACATAAAGCGCATACTAGGGGCGTAATAAGAGCATAAGGTAGGAAAATAGCTACTTGATGCAGCGGAAGCGGTTTTGGGGGCGCAGGAGTGGACGAGGCAGGCTACTGGGAATAAGACATCTTAGGAGGAACGACGGGGGAAAGCGCACCATTGAAGGATAAAGGGGGCGCCTAGGTCACGGTAGAGGAGCGGCTTAGCAGACTATTCTAGAGAGAGGAAGTAGAGAGTGGGTGTTTTTGACAGATGAATTAGAGAGGGGGGGAGGCCGAAATATATAGGTGGAAAAAGAGGGGGGAGAGAGAAGGCGGGAAGTCGAACCAACAACCGGTTTGGTTGGCTTTTGAATTTTGAATTTCATAAATCACACCCTAACCTGGGAGGCAGGAGGGAAGGCACACAATGATCGAGGTGCAAGCCGAATGGGCGGAAACTGATGGAGCATAATTATTAACAAAGACATGAAAAGAAACTAAAGAGAAAGAAAAAGAAGAGAGAGGTAAGGCGGCCGATAAGGGTACGTAGAGGGGGAACGCGGGGGAAAATAAAAAGGGGGAAACGCGAGGCACATGGCCAAACGAGAAAAAGAGGGCGCCTTGGACAAAAAGTCGGGGAAGAGAGCGTGCAAAGCGCCCGAGTAGTCAGGGAGGTAGGAGGAACCGTGAACAAGGGTTCGAGTGAGCCAGGGAAGGAAAAGGGGGAAATGCGAGGCGCATGGCCAAAACGGGAAAAAGGGGCGCCTTGGACAAGAAGTCGGGGGAAGAGGCGAAAGAGTACTACCTCCAAATTAAGACAGAAGAGATAGTAGGGCATAGAGGCGTAATAGGAGGCGCACGGATCATGAAGAGAGAGCGTTCCATGAGTGCCTACCAGGTGCAAAGGCAACACGTCTCAAAGAGGGGGAAACCGAACAGACACACGAAGTTGGTAAAGTGGGGCGTTTAGAGACACACGATGGGCAGTTAGGCTCCTACTCGAGGCGGTAGGAGCATAACTGGGGGAAATTGTTGGTGGCATGAGAAGGCCCAACAAGGGGTCTCAGAAGGCTAAGCCCAATATGAGGGAAAAGCCCAATGGAAGGAGGTGTTAGCCCAATGGGGGTAGGAAGACAGGATGGAGAAGTGGGGCCGGATTCTGGCACAAAGCGCATGAAGAAAAAATAGCATAACGGTCGAAAGCGTAAGGAGGGCACAGTCTATGAGGTCATGCGCCCCGAACCTCTGAATCCGGTGTTAGATGGTCGAGGCGCCTGGTTGTGAAGGGACAGAGCATTTAATGAGGTGATGACGTGGGGCGGATTTGGGGGGCAACGATCGGCAAGGCTCCGAGTATAAATAGTGGAGTTGCTAAACCTCATATACTCAGGTTTGGACTTCTCTCTCTATCCACATTTAATTTTCTCTCAAAATATTGGGTGCTAACTTGATCGTCGAAGTGCTAACGGACCTGGAGCGTCCACTAGGCGCTATGGGTGCAGGGTGCTAAGCGCCCCGGGGGCACAAGAGCAAAGGAAGGAGCATCGTTAGATCAACCAGAGTCTCAGGGCGCTTATTCCGAGCGGGGGAGGAACTTGGCTCAAACACTAATGTTCCTTCTGCGATTTTTTGGCGCAAGGGCCTATGTTGGTACATCCTGCGGCTTCGTGTTGCTTGCTGATTTATAGTTTTTGTATTTATTTTCGGATATGGCTCTAGTGCTGCTTGTAATCTAGCCCTACTGCTTGATAATTCTATGGTTTGTATTTATTATGTTGAGTTGCATTGATCTTTTGTGTTGTGAAAATACCTATATTTTTATGGAGTTCTTGAGAGGCCTTTAGTTCTTCAATGAATTAATTTTCACTAATTCATTCCTCTCTATATTCTCCTTATGCACCAATCCTTCATGTTATTAGTTTTGGTTCTTCCTCCATCATAATGGAAGAACCAGAATATAGATTCCGTTACTTCTTTAGTTCATTTAGCAACCTATGGATTTAAGCTTCTAGGTGTTTCGATGATTCATGCTTTAGTTCATTTATCCTCTCTTACTCTAAACATTTCTTCATTGTTTTTTCGATTCGAATTAGTACTTTGCATAAACATTTGCAATGACTAAATTGATGTTTTTTGCAACATAATGATAAAAGGTTGCATAAACTATACCATTAGGCAATACATAAATCATTTGTGTTGCGTATAATAGAATATTGCAACACATAACTTATTTGTGTTACGTAAACTACTCCATACACAACCCCAAGAAAAAGTGTTATTTGTGTATATAACGCAACGCTTTCAAATAGTGTTGCAATCCAAGTGTTGCAGGATGCCTTTTTTTTCCCTCCTAGTGACCCTATCATGGACCGCTCTCCAACGCAAAGGAAGAAAAACAACTTGAAGCTTTTATCCTATTTCTTCCTTTCTTTATCCCGTTTTGAGACACTCAGCTCTCACATGCAATCAACATGTTAATTATTCCCCCTAAGTCTAGCAATTGAGAAGTAAATCGAAGATAGATAAGGCTTTGGCAGGCGAGAATCAAGCTACATTGACGGGAAAAAGAAGGAACCACGATCTCTGCAAACTGCCAATTAACTCCACAAGGGAGGCAGGGACCCTCTTAGTTCTGTTGACATATCCGAGTTCTCTTGATTTTGCTAGCGCTACTTTGTGGCAATGTAAACCTAGTACAATTGAATTTTAAGTATTTGCATGCTCTTTACTTTTGTCATGTTTTTACTCTGGAGCATTGTTGCTAATGGCCACCAACTCTTCCATGTTACTATCATAGGTATTGCCTTCTCCGACCACTCATCCTCCTCAAAATGGTTATGAAAATTGCCTTTTGAACAATTATTTTAGAAATCACGCTCTAAAAATACTAATACATGTTCCACAAAAATATAGTTCGCGGTTTTTTTTACGGATTGTTTCAAATTCGTGCTTTCAATGCTCTTGACCGACATCACATGGGTCGGATACTATGCCTACCCTCAAAGGGGTTCGTATTTTGACACCCCCTTTCTCATTGGCCAATTTTTTATCCATCATTTAGCAAGTATTAATAAAAGTCGATATAATAAATACATATTATTCACATAATAAAGAAACTTTCTATTAATAAAAAAATCTCTATTAATACAAAAACCACATTCTTTAACCCTAGCCGTCCCCCTCCCCTCTCATTCTGCCGTTGCCGTCCTCCTCCACCGCCTTCCACCACCACCACCGTCCTCCTCTCTCCAATCGCCGCCATGCTACCGTTGCCACCATCCCCGTCGTTGCACCACCCTCCTCCCCCACGCTCCTCTCTCGGTGAGTTTTCAATTTCCAGATCTGAATTTTTGATTTGCAGTTCTGATTTTGTACCACTGCACTGATATTTGTACCACTGCAATTTAAACTCACTTTTGCGATTTGTACCAGTGCACTGGTAGCGCTACTAGTGTAGTGGCATCGCTACCGCTGCACTAGTAGCGATACCAATGCACAGGTAGTGATATCAGTGCACTGGTACAAATCACAGATCTGAGTTTAAATTGCAGTGGTACAAATATTAGTGCAGTGATAAAACGTATTAGTGCAGTGGTATAACTTTTTAATGTTGTGATACATTTTTGCAGGTGCTTGGAGGGAGTTTGACGATGAGATTTTCCCCAGAGAATTTTGGCAGTCGGAGTAAGAACCAGAACTTTTGCTATTGAAGTCTTGTCCTCGAAGGTCCGCACGTTCCTTTCATTCCATATCACCCAACAAAAGGCATGGAGAAGTGACATGGAGCACCATTCAGCAAGACTGTTTGGTTTATGCATAGGCCAAGCTTCGATCGCCATTTTGATGTCAGCCCGCATATTGATAGGTACATGCACAAAGTGGCGGATGATCCACCAGACATCCTTCGTGTAAGCATAAGAGAGGAAGAGGTGATTTGCGCACTCTTCGCTGTCAGCACACACGACACATCGGCTAGGCATGATCCATCCACGTTTCTTGAGAGCATCATGTGTCAAAATCTTCCTCTGATGGAGGATCCACATGAACGTACAGATCTTAGATGAAATGTGTCCTTTTCAGAAAAATTGGTGAGGAAAATCTTCAGTCTCAGGAGCTCTCTCGGCAAGCAGCGACATGTACAAGTATTTGACGCTAAACCCTGACGCAAAAGCAGGATTCCAAGTCGTCTTGTCTTGATCTGCAGAAAAAAAAAAACAGGAAGACTCTCCAAAATTTCAAATAATCTCTCCCTTTCCCTCTCAGTACCACCCCTTAGTTGGGTAGTAAGAGGTATATCCCACAAAACTAACACATTCTCAACTTTGCACACTTCAGAGAGTTTGCCAAAGGGGGAAGCGGAAGCAGCAACCACTCTCGGGAACTCAGCAGCCAAGGTAGTTCCTCTATCGATCCACACATCATGCCAGAAATAGATTCGATCACCGCTACCAATTAGAAGTCTAGTGAATCTCCAAACAACGTCTTTGATCTTCATTATTTGACTCCAAGGCCTGCAGCCAGCCGTACCAACAGAGTCCCCAGGTACCCATTGAGAGGCCATGTTTGGAAATTTTAACCGAATTAAATCACTTCAACCTTGAGGTTTATATTTTAAAAAGAAAGTAATTAATGTGGTGTATTAATTCTTAATTTATATTTAATAAGAGTATTAAATTATATAAATTGCATTAAATACCAGGGCGTGTCAGTTTTCCAACCCCTTAGGGGTTTAGCAAGCTAAATGATCCCACATCACAGGCTATATCCAACAAATTGGGTGACCTAAGACTACACAACTGTAATTTAGTTATGAGTTGAAACATTGAATTATTACCATATATTGATTTTTGAAGTTGCAATTGTAAGTGTTTATAAAACTTTTTGAGCTTTGGGCTATATTGGGAACAAGCTTCATAATCAAACGGGGGATCAGTTAGTGAATTATTGTCTGATAGAATATATTGAAAGAGATTTGTTAAACATGTAAACACTCAATATATTTTTTACTTTTTCTAGAGGATAAAAACATGTCATGGTTGTTGCAACTTGTACAAGTAGGATATTTCAACAAATAATTTATTATTTTATTAATTATTTTTACAAATTTAACTTGACACCTTTGGATAAAAAAATTTAGTATACTTGCCACTAAGGATATGATGGATATTATCATTCTCACAATAAGAGATGGAGCCAAGGGAAGAATATGGGCCCGGGACTCGCCTTGGCTCAATCATGACTAACTTTAGTTTTGGAATAGAACTAAAAAAATATATGAAAAATAATATATTAAAGATGGATTTAAACATTAGACGCGTTGTTATCAGTTTCTATATTGATCAATCATTTATAATAAAAATATATATGAATCATATATGATATACGCTGAATTTTGGCTGCATGCATCATTGTCATTTAAAAGTTTAAAAATAGTTAATGTGGTATTATAAATTATTTGTATACATTTTTAAACTCTTTGTGAGGATTATGTTACATCATAAACGTGCTTATATAAACAAAGATTCTAATCAATAGATACAATGATTTTTATTTTGAACAAAATAAAAATATAAATCTCTAATTTATTATTCTCGACTTCTCAAATCCCTAAATCATCAAATTTTCTTTTTTGCACAGAACCTTCGGGTTACATTCTAATTCATACAATATACTATTATTTTTACAAAGATTAAAAATAAAATTCAGCTTCTTGACTCGCTACGACACAATTCTTAACAATGACCAAGTGTAACCGATGAAAGGGACTGCAGTATAGTAGGGTTGGCAACGGAGCGGATCGGGGACGGATTCATACCATCACCGATGAAAGGGACTGCAGTATAGCATAACCAATGAAAGGGACTGCAGTATAGCAGTGTCGGGTTTCCCCGACCCCGTCCCCAGCCACTCAACGGGGCCAAAACTGCTACCGTCACCGTGAAGCAACGGATTCGCGGAAACCACGGGTCCCCGTTACCCGCTAGAAACACTAAATAATTAACATATTCAAACAAGAAAATAACTGGAAAAACATGTAATTCGGTTCAAATTCAAAGTTGAGCACCATCAAAAGCAGCTTAACATAAAGCATGTACGGCTGCAACCCACCCACCACCCAGAACTCTGAATTTTCAAGAGTTCCTCAATTGTTCATCAACTGTCTAATAGTCATAAGTAGCAAAGAAAAAACAAGTAAACAACTCAAACTCTCAAAGGCAGTAAGCCACACACCAATCCATTGTTCAAATTTGGAACAGATAAGGCACACTCAAACTCAAACTCTCAAAGGCAGTAAGCCAAACTCTCAAAGGCACCAGCAAGGCAGCAACCAGATTTGAAGAACAGAAGCAGTCAAACAGCACATGACAAATTGACAATTGACATTCATTCCCTGCAAGAAAACAAAAATATGAAGGAACAGATACAAGCTTACAATAAAGGAGACAAGTCAGTTTGAATGTATTATATACCTTCTCTTCTGAGGTTCCAATAATCAGTCATCAAAGGAGAATGGTGAATCCATATTCAGAAGTTCCTGGACTGCAATCAATATAAAAAAAAAAGTTTGTTCACTTATGCAGTTCATAAATCATAACTTACCAACTAGAAACTAAAAACCAACTAACTTACGCCCATTTTCCTAATCTTCTACACTTGAATCGTGAACTGACAGCCCAGTAAACAGTCCATCCATTGCCTCCACAACAGCAGCAGCCTCTGATTCTGCAGAAATAGAACAAACTCACTTGTTTAAATGAACCAAAAGCTACTACTAAGACTAAACTCGAAGTATATTGCAGGTTACCTCTTAGCCAGGCTTCCCTAACCCAGCTGCGACTGCACAACATAGCCTCCACAGTAGAATAGTCGAGCCTGCTCCTGTGGGGGTCTAACAACCTCCCACCAGAGCTGAAAGCACTCTCGGAAGCAACTGATGTTATTGGTATAGCCAAAAAGTCCCTTGCAATTGCTTGCAAAGTAGGATACTTAAGGCCATTCAACTTCCACCACATCAAGAGATCAAATTCAGCAGATGGATCACGAGGAATAAGTTCCTCAGCAAGATAATGGTCCAACTCAGTAGTAATCAGAGTTGTTTTGCTCTTTTTCCTCTGACTTACAAACAACTCGAAATCAAGATCAATTGTTGAAACAGAGGCATTTGCATTTCCAATCGGTTCATTGGCAGAAGAACCAGATTTCTTTTCAGCCTTGGTTTGATAATCATTAATCAAACCACAAATCAGCTGTTTTAGATCCTTAGCCACCAAGTAAGTATCAGAGCTTCCAAACTTAGCAGCATAATACTCAATGACATGCATTTTGTACCTAGGATCCATAACCACTGAAACTGCCAGAACAAGATGTATATCATCCCAATACTTTGTGAATTTCAACAACATATTTCCAGCCATGGCAGAAATAACAGGATTAAGATCAACACACCAGTCACTCAATTTCAATCGCAGATCACAGACCTTAGAGAAAAATAGATTGGCAGTGGGGTACTTGGTACCAGAAAATAATGCAGTCATCTCACTGAACATGAGCAGTTTATCAATAACAATAGAAGCAAAATCCCAGTGATCATTAGTAGGAACTGATGTGTATTGACTATCCATCTGTCTTAAACAAAAAAAGACATATTTGTACAGAAGAGCAATAGAGAGCAGCATATCATAGGTAGAATTCCACCTTGTTGGACAATCAAGCACAAGTTTTTTCCCAACAACCAACTTAAGCTATTTAACAGCTTCATTGAAAGTCTGGACCCTCTTAGTTGTGGAAGTCCAATACACCACACTCTCCCTAATCAAATGGATTCCATCCTTTATCACATCCAAACCATCTTTCACAATAAGGTCCAGTATATGAGCAGAACACCTCATATGAATCGGTCTACCATCCATCAACAAGTCATTCAAAACAAGTTTATTCTTAAGGTGAGCAATCATTGAATCATTAGTGGAGCAGTTTTCCAAGGTGATTGCAGACAACTTTCCATCAATGTTCCAATTCAGAAGACATTGAAACAGTTTTCTTGCAAGCCTCTCACTCGTATGAGGGGCAGGGACATACAAAAACTTTAGCATTGAGTTTCTAAGCTTCCAAGTATTATCAATAAAGTGAGTTGTGACTGCCATATAACCCCTCTTCTGGTTTGGGCCAGTCCACAAATCAGTGGTCACAGCAATTCTACCCAAATTACCATCAATAACCTTTTGGTAGTTACTCCTTTCAACCCCATACAAAGACAAGATATCTTTCTTCACAGTATTTCTACAAGGCACAGTAAACTGTGGTTGCAAAGAACAATACAAACGCTTGAAACCCAAGGGTTCAACAAGCTAAGAGGGTACTCATGGACCAAAATCATTGAGCTCAGCTCCTTCCTAGACACATCAGAGTTGAACTGTGTAGCAGATAATCGGGGTTTTCCAGTTGCTTTGTAATTAGGGCATATAATTTTTTGAGCACCATCATGTATCTTTTTTTGGATACAAGTTTTCACATGAGTCCTAAGGTGCAAGGTTCCATTAAGAGTATCACCACCAAGGTTTTTTCGACAGTACTTGCACTTAGCTTTAATAACCCCATTAATCTTAACCCTAATGTAATGAGGCCATACATCAGAAGTCAATTTGCATTCTTCAACAAGCACTTCAGCATTTTCATTAGCCAAGTTACCATTACCATTACCAACTTGTTCAGGTTGGTTGTTTTGATCAACAGGGGCAGGTTGTGGAGGAACAGGAGCATTGACAACATTTTCAGGTGCACCTTCCATCTGACATTGAGATAAACGAGTATAAACATCAAAGGATTGCTTGGTTACTTTTTAGGCTTTAGCTATAAGATTTCTAGGTTCAAATGTATAGTCTTTTAGATTCAATTGTAAAATGCAGATGAGACACTTATACTAAACAAGACATGATTCATGAGTAGACCCAAGCAATCAACAGAAACTCGAGTCCCTAATGCCTAATACATGCAAACCAAATTAAGTAAAATGTCCTTAATTCCTTAACTAACCTAGAATCTGGAGAGAGGGGATCAATTGTCCAGAGTTGTGGATGGTGAACTGATGCCTGATACAAAACTGAAAAAACTCAAACAAAAGTACAAACATTACAATCCAATGAGTCAAAATCAATACAACAAACTACTAATTACTAAACACTAACTGACTAAGGAAGTCTGATTAGGGATTGCCTCGAGTATCAGAGCATGCAGTCTCAGGTGCAGATGAAGATGAAACTGAAGGGCCCTAGAAAGAACCAATCGACTCGATTTAATTTAAACGAACCTAAAACTAAAGCAAGAAACTGAAACAAGGAAGAAGAATTGAATTGGAAGGTACTTATCTCGAGTTCTGGATTATCGGAACAATAATCGACGAAAAATCCTCCCAATAACCTCGAACCGGAGATTGGAATAGTCATCTTCTCCTTTTGCATGTTGTTCTTTGCCTAAATCGATGAGGATATTAGGCTTTGATTGCTGAATGAAGAGGATAATGAATGATTGACAACCTGGATGGAGAGAATTTCGCGGGGGAATCGAATCGATGGATTGAGCGGCGATTGCCGATTGAGAGCAGAGAAGAGAAGAGAGAGTGAGAGACTGAGAGAGCGGCGAGTTTCCAATTAGGGATTAGGGTTTACCTCCAGCTGCTCAACTGATTGATATATATGGGAATAATACGACGTCGTTTTTATGGCTCGGGGCGGGCTCGGGGCGGATAGCATGGACTCCATCACCGCCCGACGTCCGTTATCCATGGATAACGGGTTTCCCCAAATCCGTTAATTCCCCGTCAACGCCGGGTAGGAACTACTCCGCCCAGCCGGTTTTCGGGCAGGTACCTGGCCGCGCAGTCTGATATGCCATCCCTACAGTATAGTAGTACAAGCAATAAATATCGAATCCACGGGTCTCTAGAGTTACTATTACTCAACTTCAGTTCATTATCTAGCAAACCAGATAAAGATAGAAGAACTATAACTTCTCTAACAAACTACGGTTAAAGGTAATCTAATTACAGGTTGAGAACTCACTTAGGTATGATCCCTCCTAGCCACTAGCCAGATTAATGATTGACGATCTCTAACTTGTTTCACTTTCATTCACAATGCGGAGAATCCTTTACTTGACCTTGAATCTTGACTAAATAAATCAAGGCCCTCTTGAATCGATTTCCTAGAGGAACATATCCTTCTCTAGAACAACTGATCAAGGCGTTCTGAACTAGATTCCCTCTATTGAATGAGCTTCTCAATCAATACAAAGCAGTGAATCAACCTTCAACTAAAGCAATCAATCTAGTACCATCAATCTATGGTGCTCTATTGACCTAATCAAGTATTCGCTCTCATAGGATCAAAGCATAATCAATAATCTCGACTAAAGCATAATTGAATCATGAAAACATGCACAGATTGAATATTAACTCAAGGTTATCAAGTAGGAGTACTCATACAATCATCCAATAAAAAAACATGACTAGGGTTTCTCAAAACCTAAGTGAATGGAAGTTAGTCCATAAAGAAGAGAGAGTGCAGAAATCTGATCTAGATCTTCAATCTCATTCTCCAAGCTTTATTCTCGAGCTCCAATGGTGAAGAAATCCTCCAAAATAGCTCCAAGAATAATCCCAAGGTGTTCTCTCTCTCTAGGGTTCGTCCCTTGGATGTTTGGGATCTAAAATCCAGCTCTCCCCCTTCAGAATCCGCAAAAATGCACTTATGCAGCTCACTGAAGCCAAGTTACGATCGTAACCTTTGAGGTTCAGGCCTTAACTTCTGCAATGTATTCTGCCTTCCGTGGCCCCGAGTTACGGCCAAAATGGCAAAGTTACGGTCTGAACCGTAACTTTGAAGGGCAACCCGTAACTTTGGAGGTTGTTGTCTTTCAGTCATTTCTTGCTCATCCGATCTCTGAATCAGTCGCCGTTTGATCCCAGACACTCGTAGTCTCGTCCTATTTCTTTCCATGTCTAGATTACATGATTATTTGTCCATAAAATGAGGTAGAAATCCGTTATTCCTTGGGTCATGCCCGAGTTTCTTCTCCCGAGTCGCCAATTGATTTGAAAGTTGCGCATATGCTTCATTTTACATGCTAGAACCTAAAATGTGACAAAGGAACACAACCTAGTGTAAAATAGTCAAAATTATGATAAACATCAAGCTAAACAATCAAGAAATGAGGGGTAAAAATATGTACAAATTCACTGTTATTAAATTCCCCCACACTTAACCGTTTGCTTGTCCCCAAGTAGACCTGACTCAAACCAATGCAACTCTCCAGACCTTTACAGAAACATGATACCCCGATCATTGGTAGAGGAGCTCCTATCTTCTTCAGTGAGAACTCGAGTCCCGAGTCGAGATCATGCAAGTAATGATCATACGACAAATGATCTGTGGATACAATGCTCTTTTTTTTCTTGCAATGGTTCCAACCTGTTATTTGTAGAAAACGGAGCTCCCACCTAGCAAAGGTTTTGAGGGAGCCCGACTCTTACCGGCCATGCCGGGAGAAGATGTCTCAAGCCTCGTGCGGGGGAAAGAGGTGTAAGGAGGCTGGAGGTAGTAGGTGGAAGTTGGGAACGGATTCCCGTCTCCCCTTACACACTTTCACCGATTTCCACACGGGAGACATTATGTTAAAAGCACAGTTTAGAGCACCTTTTTCAAAACATAATACAAGAGTCCATGATAGATTGAAAGTGAGCCATACCACACAATTCAAGTGTTCTAAGATCACTAATTCACACAATCAACCAACACAATATGAAGAAGAAAGGAGATTTCTTACCTACATCAACATCCTCCATAGTGCTACACTACCTACCTAGGTTGCATATTACTATAAAGACTGTCAATTCAAAGGATACTAAGCAGGTAATTGAAAGGAACACATACTTGGATCCCTTAAATTTAAAATTTGGACAGTGGACTAGGCTCCAAGAACACACATACAACCAAACATTCACACACAAACATAATGGAACACCCCCACATGTAAGCACGACATTTCCTCAATGGAGAAAGGATAAAGAGGGTAGAACAATGTTACCAAATCAAGTGTGAATGATGGTGGACGAGCCAAGCGGTGCATTCTAGGTGAGCAGGGAGATCATTCAGAACACAAACACCATGCATAATCTCACAGAGGTTAAGTTATTGAATCTAAAATCAAAGAACAGAACTGACTCAACCAAAGAGAAATAGGGAAAGAAATGCAAACCGACTAGTTGGGTTGTTACACAACAAGCGCTTCTTTCATGTCGTGAGTCGTACGATGCTTCCTAAGTTTCAGTCCACCCCAAAACCTCCTTGAAGTTGAGGTTCTTGTCGATGAGGTGGAGTCTCAAGTCACGAGCAGGTGGTATGATAGGTGATAAAGATGGCTTGTGCACTCGAGGAAGATGCAGTCTCCACACACGAGACCTCTCCTTCGTTTGTTCTCTTGTCTAATTGCCCCAACCATGATATGACAGCATTGTTTGACCACCATCGCTTCCACCTAGAGGGACCACTATAGATGTGGTCTTGGTCTGGTAAAGAGTCACTGCAAATGGGTTTTTGCCAAACAGTTCCTCGAAGTTTGGTGGAGATATCACCTGTAACACATGGCCGGTGCAAGCCTCTTCCACCTCAACTTTGTCCTCAGCCTGGAAACCAATTGCTTCTTCAACCCCCCTTCCTTCCTTGGAATTTGATTGCACCCATTGGAAACGATCAAGAAATTCCTCTAATTCACTTCCGTCATCCACTAAAACTTCTTTCCACATCCTTTCTCGCTCTTTTACTTCTAGCACAGATTGGAGAGGAAGTCGCCAAGCAATTTCTTTCATGAGATCATCTTGCATCTCCTTGCTCGGACCCATCATGGCATAGAATACATGGGGAAAGGTGTGATCTGACACCAGAGGACATTCCTGATCATGATTATCACGGGAGCTCTCGGTGACAACTTATGTATGCTCCTCAACATCCTCATGATTGGATTCTTCTTCCTCCTCCTCTACTTGTATTATAGCATAAGGGTTGTCTTGATCGAACTGTGCATAATCTTTCTCAATGACCTCTATGTGCTTCTTTATGCTCAGGATGGTCCCTCTGTTTCACGGTAGGTGAACTGAGTTTATTCGATGGCCTGGATATAAAGATCCATCTTAAAGTATGATCTCTCAGTGTCTTGAGAAAACTGGTCCACAAGAAGACTCAATTTTTATTCGGGTCTTCTAATGGAGTGTAGCATGGCTCTGCACAATGGCCTGTGAAGGCCGCCATGGCTACCTCCTGCTCTGACGACCCTTCTGGCTATGGGAGAAATTCTTCTTGATAAGGATATTGTTATTGAGGTTCCCAAGGGTATGGTTTTTCTTCGTAGTAGGAGAGTTGGTACTGAAACCCGATTCCATAGTCTTCCCCTCCTTGATTTCTCAAGGAAGTCTCGGGATATTACCACTCGGGTGGTGGTGGATACCCCCAATGGTTGGAGAATCCATGAAGATCCATGTTTCGGATCTGCCTTTCCTAATAATCTAGAAGGTACCCAGCCACGGCGGCAAAAACTTGACTCGCTACAATACAACTCCTAACAATGGAGAAGTGTAACCAATGAAAGGGACAGCAGTATAGTGGTACAAGTAATAAACATCGAATCAACGGGTCTCTAGAGTTACCATTACTCAGCTTCAGTTCATTATCTAGCAAACCAGATAAAGATAGAAGCACTATAACTACTTTTGCAAACTACGGTTAAAGTTAATCTAATTACAGGTTGGGAACTCACTTAGGTATGATTCCCCCTAATCACTAGCCAGATTAATTATAAACGATCTCTAACTTGTTTTACTTTCATTCACAATGCGGAGAATCCTTTACTAGACCTTGTATCTCGACTAAGGAAGTCAATGCCCTCTTGAATCGATTGCCTAGAGGGACGTATCCTTCTCTAGAACAACTGATCAAGGCGTTCTGAACTAGACTCCCTCTATCGAAAGGGGTTCTCAATCAATACAAAGAAGTGAATCGACCCTCGACTAAGGCAATCGATCCAGTACTATCAATCTATGGTGCTCTATTGACCTAATCAGGTATTCGCTCTCATAGGATCAAAGCAGAATCAATAATCTCGACTAAAGCATAATTGAATTATGAAAACATGCACTGATTGAATGAACTCAAGATTATCAAGTAGGATTACTCATACAATCATCCAATCAAACAAACATGACTAGGGTTCCTCAAAACCTAAGTGAATGGAAGTTACTCGATAGAGGAGAGAGAGTGCAGAAATCTGATCTAGATCTTCAATCTCCATCTCCAAACTTGATTCTCGAGCATCGGCGGATCCAGTCTAGGGTATAGCACTTGGCCACATTTGAAAAGAGGTAGAGAGAACTGGGATATAACCCAACGAGAACATAAACGAATACTTAAAATCAGAAATTTATAAGGGCTATTCTAACTCCAGATCCAGGAGACGGCTCAGCCGTGGCCCGGGGGTGGCCACCATTGTTCTCGAGTTCCAATGGTGAAGAAATACTCCAAAATAGCCCCAAGAATGATCCCAAGGTGATCTCTCTCTAGGGTTCATCCCTTGGATGTTTGGGATCCAAAACCAAGCTCTTCCCCTTCAGAATCCGCAAAAACGCATTTATATAGCTCACAGAAGCCATGTTACGACCCCAAGTTACGACCGTAATTTTTGTAATGTATTATGCTTCCCGTGGCCCCAATTACTGATATGATCCTATATGGCCAACTCTACATATTTTTATTACTTTCCGAAGAAGCTATCAAAGTTGGGAAGAAGAAGGACAAGATTTGGCTGTCATTTTCCGAGTTCATGGTACCTACTTTGGTGGCATGGTTCTCTCAATTGGCTTGTCGAAATTCAAAATTAGAAGTTTGTTTTAAATACTAAGTGTCCCACTACAAGATTGAATGGTTTTTGGATCCAGAAGAAGTTATTAAGGTTGTTTTCCAAAGCCTCAAAGTTGCTACCTCAAAACCGGAAACCTGCCAGAAAATGGTTGTCTGGAAACGTGTTTGTGAAGCCTACTTTGGAGCTCCATTCGAGGAGCATGGATCTGATTCAACTCCAAAGGCTTCCACAACATGAAAATAGGTATGTTTATCTACGAAGGGAAGGAACTGGATGAAGGATTAGAGTTCTGGAAGGCCTCGAACGAAAGGCGTGAAGTTAGTACGAAAGCTACTTTTGGACTGTTTCTTGGCAGCTTACTTGTGCTTCAAGAAAGGAAGTTTGGGTCCGAATGTTGTAACCTTTTTAGAGTAGAATTTTACCTTATTTGTTTCCTTCTCATTTAGATTTGTATTAGGTCTTCTTCGCTATAAATAGCCTTCTATTTTTGTTGTAAAAACTTAGACTTTGATTATTTGAAAAGAAATCTTTGGTTTTTGTGCAAGTTTGGTGGATTCCAAGCTTGTGAGCTTTGTATCGATTGAATAGTCCCTTCAATCATGGTCGAACAACTACCCTTCTATACCATACGAGCTTTCCCTAGGTGTGGAATTGTCCGTTGGTTCCATTTTATCCCAATTTCTTATTAAGAACGCGTTGTTCTTGATTCGAGTTCAATCAATCTTCGAATTAATTGGTTGTTGCATTACTTTGATAACATAATCGAATTAAATAGCATTCTATTTTCATTGTAAAAACTTAGACTATGATTAATTGAAAAGAAACCTTTGGTTTTTGTGCAAGTTTGTGAACTTGTGTGAGTTTGGTGGATTCCAAGCTTGTGAGCTTTGTATCGATTGCATAGTCCCTTTAATCGTGGGCGAGCAACTACCCTTCTATACCATACAAGCTTTCCCCAGGTGTGGAATTGTCCGTTGGTTCTGTTTTATCCCAATTTCGTATTAAGAACACGGTGTTCTTGATTCGAGTTCAATCAATCTTCGGATTGATTGTTTGTTGCGTTACTTTGATAACGTACACCCCCCAGGGTTGTATCAGCTACGACCAAAATGGCAAAGTTATGGTCTAAACCGTAACTTTGAAGGCCATCCCGTAACTTTGGAGAGGCTGTTGTCTTTGAGTCATTTCTCCCTCATCCGAACTCCGAATCAGTCGCCATTTGATCCCAGACTCTCGTAGTCTCGTCCTCTTTCTTTCCATGCTTAGATTACATGATTCTTTGTCCATAAAATGAGTTATAAATCCATTCTTCCTTGGGTCATACCAGAGTTTCTAAACCCCGAGTAGCCAATTGATCTCCAATTTATTTGAAATGCGTCTATGCTTCATTTTACATGCTAGCACCTGAAATGTGACAAAAAAACACAACCTAGCGTAAAATAGGCAAACATATGATAAACATCAAGTTAAACAATCAAGAAATGAGGGGTAAAAACATGTACAAATTCAGTGTTACCACTTCTATAATTGTTATTCTCAACTGTGATCTCATATCCCTAAATCAACAAATTTCTTCTATCCTCTCAATTTTAAAGATATTAAATGTATTTTGAAATTTTTTGAAATATAAAAATACATCAAGATATTTCTAAAAACTTAAAAGGTGTCATGTTATATTTTTTCAATTCAAACTCACTTCAATTGAAATCCTTACTACCCCACTAATGACAATATTATTATTATTATTATTATTATAAATATATATATAAACGTAAAATGAGGTTATTGTTCCATAAAAAAAATTATATTTTGATCGAGGTTCAAAAAGGCGCTAGGCGTAAAACGAGCATTGAGCCTTTGTCTATCGCCTAGCTCGCTTAGGCGTAGATTAAGAGTGCCTAGACGTTGGAAGAAAATATTTATTTGCACAACATGATGAATGAAATAATAATCTACAACACTTTCTCACTTCAGCTAAAATGATTAATAACTTACTCAACCCTAAATGTCAAGAACATAGCTCACGAATTCATAGAATCACAGCTCAATAGCTCACAAGGTTCTTAAACTATTGAAAATATTGATATAAAAAATTGATTTCGTAGATGATGTTAATTTTCTCCTTTGATATAGATAATGCCGATATTCCCAGTGGGTCTGGTACTACCCATGAGGCGACGGTTAATTCAGCAGTAGCTTCTCCTAGTATGGAAGACTCAGCCCTGGTTGCAGTTGTTCCTGTAGTGGAGACTAACCAGGATAACACACCACCTGCTACTGCTGTTAAGGCGGTGGTGGATGAGGAGGGTTCACCTTGTTGAGAATAGAAAGTGGAAATCTAATCATACTCAAGCATCATCATCTGGAGTTCGCAGACAACCAGTCCTGGATGCCACTAATTTCCCAAGTTTGCAGAGCTCCAAGACAATGTAGAAGGCCCCTTCTCCTCCTCCTCCCCGGGGTAGATGTAGGGGCAAGAAGCGAGGTAAATGAATATTTTGAGATGGAATATCAGGGAATCATTCAGCTGTTCTTCGAAAGTTGGGACAGTTGAATATAGATATAGCTGCTATATTAGAAACTCGAGAAACTAAGGATAATAGTAAAAAGATAGCGAATAAGTCCTTTACTTCATGGACATATGCGGATAACTATAGTAAGTCTACCTCTGGTCGTGTGTGGCTCTTATGGAAACCATGTTTGAAGGTGAAGAAAGTAGATGAAGGGGAGCATTTTCTGAAAGTTCAGGTGGAGGGTCAGCAGCAAGCAAATCTGATGTTTGTCTATGGTCCTAATGAGGAGAAGGATATAAGTGTGATGTACAGAGAGCTTCAATTTCATAAGGAAACTAACATTCCTTTTGCGGTGTTGGGCGATTTTAATGAGATTACTGACCCTATAGACTCTTCTAATGCAGTGGATATTAGTCATAGTATGCTTGAATTTCGAGCTTGGATTGACAGAATGCAGCTGGTTAGTCATAAAGTTTTGGGAGCTTGGTTTACTTGGTGGAACAAGCAGAAGTTGAACACTATTGCTAAACGTATTGACAGAGTATTTGTTAATGAAGCGTTCTTGGTGTCCTTCCCTTCTATTATAGCACGGACGTCTCCTCCAGGGATATCTGATCATTTTGGGCTTGTTCTTCACGCTAACCCGCAAGGCTACTCTACCAAAGCCGTTTAAGTACTTCAAATTTTGGAGTTCCCACCCTTTTTATTTTGATTTGGTTGCTGAAGCTTGGATTATTCAGAATGAGGGATTCCCGCACTATGTCTTTCATGGCAAGTTGTGGGAAGTAAGGGCTAAGCTTAAAAAGCTTAATGAAGAGGTGTACTGGGATATTTCAGGGCAGGCAAGAGATCTTGAAAAACAGTTAGAGACTCTTCAGTATGAGGTGTTGGCTAATCCTAACTCTGGTAACATTGAGGAAGAGGCGGCTTTGGCTAAGCGATGTTAGGAGGTTCAAAAAGCAGAAGAGCAGTTTTTCCATCAGAAATCTTGGGCACAGTGGGTTCAAAATGGGGATATGAATACCTCCTTCTTTCATTGTTCATTGCATATTAGAACTCATAAGTAGCAGATCACTAACCTAAAGGATGCACAGGGTTCATATGTAACTGATGTGTCTCAAATGGGGAGAGTTGCAGTAGATTTTTATACTCATTTGATTGGTGAGGTGGATGAGAATGTTCAGGGGGCTTCAGTTGAGTTCTTGATAACGATGTAATTGCACATGTTTGCGCCCCTAGTTCTTATCCGTTTGAGGGGTATAGTCGTGTGTTTTGGCCTATTTTACGCCGGGTTGTGCTGTTTTGTCATATTTCAGGTCCCAGGCGTCAAAGGGAAGGCTAACCACGAGTTTCGGGGCATTCGGAGGTCATTTCGTCAAGCTGGGGCCAAAACACGAGCACACCTAAGGCATTACACGGCCGTGTTCCTGTGGCCGTGCTTTTTATGCCGAGAGCTGAGCTGATTACACGGGCAGGGCCGAGACAAAGCACGGCCGGGTTCAATCATTACACGACCGTATCCAACGCGAAGCACGGCCGTGTTTCCTCCCAACTGCTGGCCGTGTAATTAACCTTGGCCGAGACACGGGCGGACTCAGGCAAAGCACGGCCGTGCCCTCGACCGTGCTTTGCCCACTGATGCCTTTGTAAGCAGATTTTCAGCCAAACAGAAGGGGATTCGAGTTTTAGAGAGAGAGATCAGTTCCTAGAGAGAGAAAGCGACGAACAAGAGTCTCCAAGTGCCCTAGATTGATCTTCAACACCATTGGAGGCCAGCTTGAGCTTGGAGAAGTGCCGATCAACATCCAGAAGCAGGAATCCATCCTTCACAGTATGAATTCCGCGTCTGATTCTACTTTTGCTTCTTTCTCTATGGAGTAGTTCTCCCATTCATCTGGGTATGGAGAACCCTAGATTTTTATGTTAGGTTTGATTGTATGAACCCAAGTACTGATTCTATGAGTTGATTATATTCGATTGAGGTTTGAATGATTGAATGACTTGAATCCTGATCAAATTCCTGTTGTTTCTGCTTTGACCTAGAATGAGAATATCTGCCTAGGTTGATAGAGTATCCTTGATTGAAGGTAGGGAGTTGGTGACTTTAGTCGAGGAACCAACTTACTATTCTGTACCGGATTTACTCCGGTAGTGGAGGTTTTGTTCTTAGGGCCTCAATCTGTCTACTCCGGTGGAGGTTAGTCGCCCGCTAGAGATTCAGATTGAGAGGGTCTGAAGACCTTTAGTCGAAACTTCAGGCTGTTTAAGAATCTTCTGCAGTATAACTTTCATAGAAACTGAACTTGGTAATTACAATCCGGCATAACTGCAGTCTAGGGGGAACCATATCCGGGTGACCTCTCTTAACCTGAATACAACCGTTTACTTGCTTTGTTAGTTTGTTAGTTTAGACTTGCATTAAATTTTCATTGCTAGATAACAAGAATTCACTGAGTAGTCATCAAATCTAGGACCCGGGTTGATAATTAAACCCAAACCCGCTATACTACGCTTTAGGAAGTGGTTTCACTTGGCCAATTCCTGGAGTGACAGTAGAGTCGAGTTAGTTCTATGAGTCTATTCTTACACACAAGGCTACTGACTGTGATAATGACTTTCTGAATAGGAATATTACTGAAGAAGAGATCCATGCAGTCTTTAAGCAGTTGGGGAGGGATAAAGCTCCGGGTCCATATGGTTTCCCGGTTGAGTTCTACTTATTGCATTGGGATTTGATCAAAGCTGATGTTTTTAGCATTATCTCGCAGTTCTATCAGTCTGATTTTATGCCAAGAAAGATTAATGCTACTTTCCTTATGTTGGTGGCTAAGGTGCAAAATGCAGTGAATATGAAAGACTTTTGACCGATCTCATGCTGTAACACATTATATAAAGGGATTGCAAAATTCTGGCTAATCGGTTGGCTAATGTGCTCCCCTCTCTGGTAAGTCACTCACAGTCTACCTTTATTAAAGGACAATCGATTGCTAATAACATCTTTCTTGCTTCTGAATTAGTAAAAGGTTATCATTCTAAATCATTTAGTTCGCATTGTGTGATAAAGATTGACTTAATGAAAGCCTTCGACTCAGTTAATTGGTGCTTCTTATTTGATGTCTTAACGGCTATGGGAATCAGAGGGAAGTTTCTAAATTAGCTCAGGGCCTGTGTTTGCACCCCAATGGTCAGTGTTTCGCTTAATGGAGGGTTATGTGGGTCTTTTGGTATGCAGAAGGAACTTCGGCAGGGTGACCCCCTGTCTCCCTACATGTTTACCATTGCTATGGAAGTGTTGGATGCTTTGATGAAGAAGGCAGTTGTTAAGAATCAAATCCCTTACCATCCCAGGTGTAAACCCCTTGATATTACACATTTATGCTTCGTCGGCGACCTTTTGGTGTTCACGAATGGTTCTATAAGGGGGGTGGCGGGTGTTCGAAAGTTGTTGGGTGAGTTTTATCGTTAATCAGGATTAGAATGCAACCCTGGAAAATGCCAGCTTTTTTGCGCAGGGATTTCGGATGAGGAAAAACTTAGTATCTCTGTCTATACGGGATTTCCTCTTGGCCAGCTCCCGGTTAAATACTTGGGGATGCCTTTGACAACCAGAAAATTAACTAGAAGAGACTGTCATGTTTTGGTTGATAAAATTACTCATCTTATTCAGAGTTGGAGAGCCAAGCTGTTGAGTTTTGTAATCAACGTTCAGTTGATCAATTATGTTATCTCCAGCATCCTGCAGTATTGTATGATTATATTCTTGCTTCCTAAGTCTATTATAACTTAGGTGGAGAGGATTTGCAATCAATTCTTGTGGGATATCTCAGATACAAGTATGAGGTCAAGGGCTTTAGTTGCTTGGGATCTAGTTGCTCGTCCTAAGAAAGAAGGGGGACTTGGAGTCCGTAATTTTGTTATCTGGAATAAGGCCTTTGTTATCAGGCATGCTTGGAACGTTCTCCTATCTAGTGGATCCTTATGGGTTGCGTGGGTGACTCGATATCGAATGAAGCATGTTTCTTTTTGGGATTTAAAGATAGGAGCTGTAGGCTCCTGGATATGGAGACACTTGTTGAAGTGCAGAGGTGTCATTCGACAGTATATCACTAAGCAGGGGGTTCTTTACTTTGGGATGGGGCTCCAATGCTTAGATATTATGTCAAAAGGGTATGGGAGTGGATTAGGTTGCACAATTCGATGCTTCACTAGTATGAATTGATATGGAGTAAGGAGGTGGTGCCATGGCACGACTTTATACTGTGGCTTGCGGTGATGAATAGACTACGTACCCAGGAAAAGCTGTTAGCCTGGGGGAAACCCGTTACTGGGTTCTGTGTGATGTGTCCAAGTGGTGTTGAGGATTGTTTCTATCAGTTCTGTGGTTGCCCTTTTATGCAGTTTGTGGTAAAACAGTGTATGCTTTATCTTGCTCCTGCTGCTGGATTGAAGTCGTGGGAGGAAGTGGTGGAGTGGTATTCAAGTACTTGGCGAGGTAGAGGGTGTAAAGCTGTTGCAAGTAGAGCTGCTTGGAGTCTTGTTGTTAGTCTTGTTTGGAGGGAGCGTTGCTCGCGAGTATATGGGGTGGGTTCTGTCCGTGCTCTTGAGGTTGTTTGTCGTGAACTCTGTTGTATCTTGCATTGGAGGGATGAAGGGGATAGTACATTGCAGGGGAGTCTTCATGTGACTGGATTAGATACAAAGGTATAATGTATACGTCGTTTTATCTTGTTTACAACACTAGTTCTATTGTTTGAGAGGCACGCAAGGGAGTTTTATCCCCTTTGAGTTGCTTGAGCTTAATGCAATTTTTTATTAACCATAAAAAAAATCTCCTTTGATATTGACTTTCTAGCTCCATCTTTTAATTTTTAGGAGAGACTTTTATGTCGCCGTACTCTATTGGCGTGTTCTAGTATCTAATTAGGCGCAAAACCCCTAGGCGAGGCGTTTTGCCATTGCCTTGCGCCTAGGGGTGCCCAAGCGTAAGCTTAAGCGTGCCTTTTTAAACCATGATTTTGATACCACAAAATTAATTAAATTACAACTTAGTCACTATAATGTACATGTTATATTTTGATACCCAAAATTACAACTTAGTCACTATAATGTACATTTTACATTTTGATACCCCAAATGTAATTTTAATTTAAAATCATTGAACAATTATGTTTTGGTATCTAAATTTTATGAGATTTTCGTACCTACATTTTTTTAAATTTACATATTAGCCCAATATTTAGATTTCAGTTGAATCCATGAATCCAATCCACCAACTTAGTCACTATAATGTACATTTTATATTTTGATACCCCAAATTTAATTTTAATGTAAAATCATTGAACAATTATTTTTTACTATATAAATTTTATGAGATTTTCGTACCTACAATTTTTTAAGTTTAATTTATTGGTACAATGTTTAGATTTCACTTAAATCGATGAATCCAATCCACCAATCCATGAATCCAGTCCACCATAATATAAAAGTATAAATGTAGTTTGTACCATACAAGATGTTGTGTCACTCAACTGAAAGAGAATATTCGACCATTTTATATTTGCTCATTACGTGAAATATTAAATAAATGATAAAAGAGAGACGACTCTAAAATATTGCAAGAGCAAATTTATAAACTCATTTAGTACATTTACGGGGTACTAAACAAACTTCTACTAAGTCCATATAACAAAATTTGCGACATCAACATAAGCAAGTGCCAATAATTTGCTACGGTGAAAATGGTTGATTGTTATTTTGACGGCCAACTAAAAGAATTGGTCAAAACTTTTTCACCATCTACTTACTCTTCGTTTCAATTATACTCTCCTTCCATAACCCTTTCTTTATTTCTTTCTTTGCCTTCTTGGTCTAATCCTAATTGGTATGAACGGGTCCATACACGACAAACCAATAGTCTAGAGAATTAATAATTGAACCATGAACCACTAACTTTTTCAGCTCAATGTCAAGTCCAATTAAAAATAAATATATATGGTTATTACTATTTAGAAAGTAATCATTTTTCACTATGGGATCTGAAGGCGTGAAATTTTAAGCGAGTTTCTGCTTATATTCTATCTCTATAGTTTTTCTTTCTCAGCCGGGTTAAAATTTTTAACAATTATACACGGAATGTTTGGCTAGGTATTTCCAAAATAAAGAACAAATCCGTGGACCCCACAGATTTAGCACCCTTCACAAACAATGAATTTATGTTAAATCCATCAAGCAAACGACCCCTTAGTTAATTTCATGTGCTTTCCAAGCACCAATACAAGTTTGTTTTCTCGTGCGCAATTCTTCTTGTTCTAGACTTTTAGTACATACGAGATGTATTTGCTCGCATCTGGAAAAAATATTTCAGGAAATTTTCAAACTTACTAAAGCAATAATTTAGGATCATAGCAAGAATTATATATAAAAAAGATTCTCTATTCAAGAGCGTCGAGCAACATATTCAAAATTCGTGTACGAGGGTTTACAAAAAAAAACCGCGTAACCTAATAATAATAGAGTAATTTATTTTTGTAATTGCGCACTAAATAAAATTTCAACTCTTGAGACTCAAATCCTAACTTCGTACCTGAGACATGCAGTGTCACATGCAAGATTGAGATGGAATGTTATATTCTTGAGATACATGTTTGCACCTTTATTTTGTTGTTTGTTACCATGAATCATTAAATTTTCCAGTTCAACGTTGAGCCTAATTAAAAAATAGAGATTTTTCTATCTATTAATAGACCATTGTTTTCCTCACTATTTCTCTCTATGGGATTTGAAGGGGTGAAATTGTATCCTTGATTTCCACTTTTTATCATATAATAAATATACCATTCTCGCCAAAATAGAACAATTACCATAATAAATATACCACCGTGAACAGAATCATATCTCAATGAACAACCACAATAATAAAATAGTCGACCAGCTCGCGGCAAAGTGCGGTCCCCAACTAGTTATCTTTATCAAAAGCAGGCTTAGCAGCAGCATCGCACGTTGCTCCCGAGACCGTGGAAATCGTACCGAAGGAAAGAGGATATGTATCGAGTTAGGGCCAGCTAAGTGGCGGCGCAAGTGGCACAACCTAATTATCAGCCCAAAGTGAGTTCATTACTTCATTTCGAACAAGGCATGAATGTAAACACTCGTACCACCAATGAGGCAATGGGTCTTGGTTCAAATGACTACTCTTCTTTCTTGGTTTCTCTCCCAGCTAATTCATTCTACAATTTTGTCATCCCTTAAATATAATCGATCAAGATCGTGATGATGAGGTCGACGGTTCAACGGTGAAATGATTACATAGAATTATATATGTAGCATAGAATTCTTTTTTTTTTTTTTTTGACAACATAGCATAGAATTCCTTGACATAAATCATGTATCATATAATCATAATTAAAAACTATGTATAAAATCATGCTTTCGATTTGTAAATCAGTGGTATATCTGGAATTGATGTACCAAAAGAAAAATGTTATATATCATTCTTATTTGAATAAATACAAATTGTTAGCCAATTCTTTTATGATTTAAAATTTTTAGCAAAACCTTTCCGAATATGGAATATTACCTAAACCTTTCAAAACGTTACAAAATTTATAGCCATCTTCTATTAAAATTAATGGTAGCTTTAGCAAAGTTACATGTAAGCTAATCATCAGTCCATGTGTTTGACACATCGCGGCATCATATCAATTAATTTTTTTTAATTTATAATTAAAAAATTTAAACTTATGAATAATCCAACCTTAGCACCTAAAGGATTTATAGAACTGTTAGCAGATTATCCCACCATTTATTGTACAACCCATAATTATAGTGCCGTAGCTCATTATTAATAACCCATTAAGTGATCCATGTACCATGGATGCATAGGTTATTTGGATGTATGTAGCTATCATCTCTTCCGTTTGCTTGGTATATAGATGGCCGAGCGATGTATGCAGCTGTTTTGTAATAGTGTTATCAGAGAATAACATCAGTAGCTAGAAGGGTTCCTAGGTTTAATTTTTCTTATTGCAAAATTCTACTCTCTTGTGAATTACATTCGAAGTTTCAAGGATATATACTACGTAAATCTAGTTGTCTGTTTTCGCGTTCTTCTGTTTAGTTCTGATTGATTTAACAAGAACAAGACACGGTTCATGTAGTCATATGGTACATATTAGCGTAAGTTGTAATGTTTTCTCAACGTTTAGATTATGTTAGGACGGTAAGCTATCTCTCTTTTCCCCTCATCCAAATTCCAGTTCAATTTTAAAAGGTTACTGTGATTTTCTTTTAATTCTGACGTAGGAGGTAGGGCTGGCTATTTGGTCCGGGCTATTTGGGTTTGCTCGAAACCAGACTGTATAAATCGGACCAGGACTAGACCGGACCAGATAGCAAACAATCCAATTCAATTTTCGGGCTTAAATTTGAGTTAAAAAAATCGTTTGGGACCGGATCGAAAACCAGATAAAGATCTGATAAGAGAGCCCAACACTCAAAATTTAACCAACTGCTCACTCTTTGAGAGTTTGAGTCCTCAAGGCATTCAAATCCCCACAAACTCAATCTAAAATCAAAACCGAATTGGGACCGGTCTGGGTCAAGACCGGACCGGATCAAGACCGGACTGTATCTAATCCAATCTTTGGTACTTATATTCCCGAAAATACCGGACTGAGACCGGTCAATTTGGGCCAATTTAACCGGACCGGACCATATAGCCAACCTAGGAGGAAATATTTAGGACAAGAGTAGGAGAAAAATTAGCTAGAGGATAATATTGACAATACTGTCAGTTATTTGATAATTCATTCCAAGTAACTTCATAAGTACAATATATAGAGCAAAACCCTACATCAACTAACTTGACATGCGGCTGCTAATATAACCTCTGGCTAGCTATTAATTAATAATTGAATCACAGATAACAACAGCCGCTCTGAAAGCTTCAAGTTTACAAATAGAAATTAAACAAAATTAAGGGGGAATTGTGATTAAGCGTCTAATAATAATTGCTTAATCGTCATATCACATATATTATCTGCCTGACCTCACCCTGCGTGCCGCGCGCTGCCCGCCTCGACGATCGATCTTGTGCCAGCGCGCATGTCTCTCTAATCAAGCAGCCCGAAGCTTTAACCAACGTCGCCGCGGCGCCGTGTAATTAGATGAGCTCCGGCCGCCGTTATTACCAACCCTTGAACTGATCGGAGAACGCGGGACGTCAGCTGCTGCAGTCACCATGTTTCCACGAGAGAGAGAGAGAGAGAGAGAGAATTATAATGAAGGCAAAGATGGGTCAGATAACAACAATTGATCAACCAATATTGCAAGTGTGGTTTTCCTTGTATGTCTCAACTCATGCTTATATATACGCGCTCCCCCCACTTGCTTTACTGCTATTTGCCCTTTCTCTCTTCTCTTCTTTTTGTCTTTTGGGATTTTCCTAGTGCATGTTGGGAAGAATCGATCAATATTAACAACTCGATTTATTATTACATATATATATAGTCAGGATTTAACGAATATTAATATAATATTTTCATAAATACCAGAGTTATTTAACATATTTTTAGGTTGATATAGGGTTATCATACTTTTCATGTACATATATGGTGTATTTTATCGTATCCCAAACAAAATTTAGGGTACCGCATACGCTTGATATGAAACGTTGTTTAGACCTCAAGTTAACCAGGTTTTGGGGCATAATACTAGGGTCTAGGGCTGGCTATTTGGTCCCCGACTGTTTGATTTTACCCGAAACCGGACCGTATAACCCGGATCGGGACTGGACTGGAACCGGATAGCAAACAATGCAATCTCATATTCGGGCTTAGATTTGAGGTAAAAAAACCGGATAAAGACCGGATAAGAAACCCCCAACACCTAAAATCAAGATAAAATTGGGACCGGACCGGGTCAAGACCGGACCAGATCAAGGTCGGACTGTATCCAATCCAATCTTTGGTCCTTATATTCCCGAAAAGACCGGACTGGGACCGGATTAATTTGGTCCAATTTAACCGGACCGGACCGTATAGCCACCCCTACATAGTACTGTACCCAACCTTTGATAAGTGAACTCTAGTTCTTAATTATTTAAATCATAGACCCTAATCATTAAGATTATGCATATATTTGTTGGATGTATATCAATGAATCCTAACCATCAATTTTTATTTCTAATTAGACTGATTTTAGGGTATGAGACTTATAAAATTTAGACCGAAATTTTAATCTTTATTGATTAGGGTATGGTACCATGTTACAAACTCTAATTAATTCAATTTCTAAAACCATATATATATATATATGGTTCAGAATTCCCCTATGGCATGTGTACATTATACATAATTAAATAGAATTTACTCATAACTAGAGGTGGCAATTGGATCGGATTCGTGGATTGGATCGATGGATCCATGGATCAAATGGATTGGATCCAATGGATTGGTGGATTCATGGATTGGATCAAATGGATTGGTGGATTGATCCATGAATCCAAATGATATCAAAGGCTTGGACCAAATTGTAAAATTTGAAAAGTTTTGGTACTAAAATGTCATAATGAAAAATTTTAGGTACCAAAATGTAATTTTTCAACGATATTTTTTGTATAAAAATATAAATTTTAGGTACCAAAATGTAAAATATAAAAAATATAGGTACCAAATCGTAATTTGCCATTTGGATACATGGATTGATCCATGAATCCACCAATCCAATTGGATTTGGATCAAATGGATTGGATTTAAATGAATTGGATTTGGTGAATAATTTGGTGGATGGATTGGATTGGATTCATAGATTTGGATCCTAGTTGCCACCTACTCATAACAACAACAAAAAACAATGCAATGACGAAAACAAAACTTGATTAACAAGATTAGAATCGAGTGATTGAGATACCCAACACAACGCATCTTAAAAATGTATCTCTCATCAAAACTAGTTTGTTTCCGTCCTTTAATCATAAAAGAACAAAACAACAAGACCTTCCATAAAACACTTAATTGGACTGAAGATTGGCCCCAAGAAATTATGGTGTTTCAACTGTAAACGGAAATATTCTCCAATAACAAACTCCATCACAAGAGCAAGTGGGCTATTGCGCAGTGGCAAGGGGAATGGAAAACCCCAATTTCAACAACAAACTCATACTTTGGATTGAAATTCATGTACTATGGGAACCAAAAGAAAGAAAGAAACTGAAGACAATTACGTTTCAGGCGGGCACCTCCATTCCATTCCACTCACGATAAAAAGTGAAGTGTATGTATTATGGTTTGTATATTACAGTGGAGAGAGCTCTCTGCTTTGGGTCAAAACTCACATCACTATGTTTCGTCCCACAAAAATCTCTACCCGTACTACCAGTTTCTAGATACAAATGATAATAATAAAGCTTATTAATATGAGCACTTCTACTATGTTATATAGCATTAGTGCTTTAATGTACAACTTGAAGTTGTATCATAACATTAAATGTATAAGTTTAGGTTGTACCATAAAGGAATTTGTATCATTATGTTATGGTACAACTTTACAACTTGAAGTTGTACCATCACATAAGGTACAAGTTTAAGTTGTACCATAAAAGAATTTGTACAAAAAGTATAGGTACAATCTGAAGTTGTACCATAACGTTAAAGGTACAATTTCAAGTTGTACCATAAAGGCAAAAACCTATAGCACCAATGCTATATAGCATTGTAAAATTCCTCTAGGTTTTGTTTTCGGTGGATGTTATACAATTCATGTCAAAACAATATCAATGTTTTTTCCTTCGGCAATTGGGTTGATTTTTTATAGCTCCATTTGGTCAATAAGACCAAATCTCGTGGAAAAAAAAAACAATACACAATCCTTACATCAAACAACAACAACAAAGGAATCCGCAAACCCACAACTATCTTACTTCTCAACTATTGTTGGGGGTGTTACTAAATACTCGGTGCACAGACTAGGAATGGGTTAGGATGGTTACCATTTTTTTGGTAGCCATCGTGGCTACCTATATCTTCACTCTCCATTCTCAACATTTTTAAATTGACGATCATGATTGATTGAGGTTAATTTTGGGGGAAAAAAACCACACCGGATTATTATCCTTTAAATATGACTTTCCATATATTTTTCAAATCTCTAATAATTATCCCAATCCTAACAAACTATTATATGTCTTCTTTCCTCTCTCTCTAGAGAACTTCCCCATAGCCAACCAGTCGCCTTTCACCAGCCCACCCACCGCCGTTGTCATCTTTTTGTTCACCAATGGCCAAAGGATGTTCTTCATATTCGCTCTCGTCAATGGCGCCGCGCGAAGAAAAGCTCAGTTGATTTTATGCCCATTACAAAAATAGCACAAACGATCATCTCCAAAATCGTACTTGGTCGCTGATGCAACAGCCAACACTCCAAACGCTTGGTACGTTGAGATGGTTGCTTTGAAGGTTTTACTCACTCCCCTCGCAATCTCTCTCTCACACAGGCGGCTGGAAAAGGTGGGATGAATAAAAACCCTAGATCTGATTTTTTCGCATTGGTAGTGATTTTTTCGTAGTGGTAGTGTTTTTTCGCATTGGTATTGTTTTTGTCGCATTGGTACTGATTATCATGTAATGGTATTAATTTGCATGTATTGGTATTGATTAAATCTGAAATGGTATTGATTTTTTGTGAAATGATATAGATTTATATTGGTACATTGTTTATATTGGTAGTTTTCGTGTAATAGTATAGATTTATTTCTGCAATGGTATTGATATTTTTCAAAGTGGTAGTGGTTGTCTAATGAATTGGTAGTGATTTCGTGTTTTTTTCCTTTTGCAGAAAGATTGAGAAAATAAGGAAAGAGGATATGGCTGGAGATTATGGAAGTGAGAGAAAGAGAGAGAATTGTAATTAATAGATTCTTGTAACTAACTAAAATGTAATTTATTAAAAAAATTAATTAATACAATTTATTTTTCATACCCAATTTACCCTTAATAACCACGGTGATTACTACTTTTGTAGTAATCACCGTAACCTGTCCCCACAGACTATGTGGTAGCGCACCCAATCGGTGACGCGCGACGCTCGGTACCCCGTATATAAGGTCTTGAAGCTCTCCAATGAAGGGGACACTTCTTCTCTTCCCTCACTTTACACTTTAATTCTCTCTTTGCACTTTATCTCTCTAAATACTCTCTCATATCTCTCTACATAATATACTGACTTAATGATCGTCCGAGTATAATGCGGGGTGTATCCCCATATTCCACTAGTTCCTTCCCTCCCGACGAGATCCGACGAACGAATCATGAGTCATGCCCACACAACAAATTATCATTGTTCATGCCTCGAGCTATATGGTACAAACAACTATCTACACTCAAAACAAACAAGTTAATCCCAACACTTCTGCAAAATATGCATTTCCCAAACTATAAAGTTTAACTTCCTCCAGCAAACTATCCACCAGCTCCAGGCTGCTGCGACCTAAAGAACCTAAAACACGAAGACACCGCTCCCGCCCAACAGTTCCAACAAGCCAGCACCAAATTGACGAACAAACTAGCCCTTATGCATCTTTACTCACAACAAATCCACCCATTTTGTCAAGACACTCCTACCAGGTCCTTGGCCAGTTCTGTATAAGCTTTCCAAAGATAACCTGCAACACTGCTGCAGAAAACAGACAGGTGAAAAAAGATGGTCTCTTGTTTCCCTATCTTAATTTCAAAAAACACGCAAATCAGATGGTATTTTTTCCCAATCGAACAACTGGTCCTTCATCTTGATACGATCCAATATAACCAACCAAGTGAGAAATATGTAGCGTGGCATAGTGATCTTGCCCCAAAGAACATGGTACTACGGAGCAACATTATGCTTTTCTCGGATGGTTTGTCAAACATCTTTGATTGATAACCGAACCATTTGCATACCCTCCGAACATACTTTCCCTACCCCATTGCTCTGTAAAACAAAATTCGTACAAAGTTTGAATCATAAGCATCTTCTTCCATGCCCATGAACTAGTGGATCCTTGCTTGGTTGCTTCAACTCCGAAACAGATATGTCCTTTAATCTATAAGTCATCCAAGAACCCAGAAATTGCCTCTCTATATTATAATTAGCCAAATAAGCCTTGTTGCACAAGCGGTATTCCAAGTCTCGAGATCCTTCAATCCGAGCACCCCTTCCTACTTGGGTAATGAAATCAAATGCCAAACAACCTTTTTACTTCCCGAGCCTTCTCCATGACACAAGAAATTTGAGCAATTTTTTGAATATGAATGATGACTTTCTTAGGAATGACAAAGATCGACATCCATAATTGAACCAGTGAATTCAGAACCGAAGAGACCAAATGTATCTTGCCTGCAAAATACAACTTAGCAGCTCGCCATGTTTGAATTCGGCTATTAAATTTATCAAACAAATGGAGTCCAAGATACCTTATTGGAAGATTTCCTTCTGTAAATCGTGTAAAGTAGATCGTTGTCGATTTTGCTTCTTCGAATCCCTCCAAAAAAACAATTCAGTTTTCTGTGCATTATATGTCAATCCAGACAACACAAAAAATCTGTCCAACGCCCTTTTTACACATTCAATGCATAAACAGAACCTTCGATGAAGATTAGTAGGCCATCTGCAAAGAAAATATGCATGAGACCTACTAGTCGACGCTATGGGTGATAAGGCATTATTTTCCTTCTAGCTACAAGATCTAGATAGCAGACAAAATCTCCAAGTCTATAGAAAAGAGATAGGGTGATAAGGGGTCCCCTTTCTCAACCCCTTGCTTTGCTTCAAAGTTACCAAACAAACTCCAATGAACTATGATAGGCATCACAAGGGCACTCGAGGAGAGAGAGGAAAGCGGCAAGGTAGGCATCGTCGACACCACCTCTTGTGGGTGAGTACAAGACACATCTTCCTTTCCTCACGAGGATGTACAAGGAGAGGTTGGAGAACGAGCGTGGAGGTTTTATAGAAATGCTCTGCAACCTCCACCTCAATATCCCTTTCCTTGAAGCCATGACTTAAATGCCAAGATATGCCAAGTACCTCAAAGGATTCCTCACCAAGAAACCAAATCTTGAAGGCCTCTCCAACGTGACTCTTGGCGAGGAATGTTCGGCTTTCCTTCTCAACCGATTGCCCAAAAAGTGGTCCAACCCAGGTAGCTTTACTAGCCCTCTTAGTATTGGTAATCATCACATAGACAAAACCTTGGCGAACCTAGGAGCTAGTGCTAATGTGATGCCCTACAAGATTTTTAAAAATTTAGAAGTAGGTGAACTTAAGACACTAAGCTTAGCATGACTTTAGTCGACCGTTCGGTTATTAGCCCGAGAGGCATTGTGGAGGACATGTTGGTGCGAGTAGGCAAGTTTTGACCTTAGGGCTAGAAGTGAGGAAGTGAAGGAGTTGGTTTCGAATGATGTAAATGTGAGTGGAGGAGAGCCTCTCAAGGCAAACCCCACTATTACTTGTGTTGCTTATGGTAATGTTGAGCAGGAATTCAAGGAGGGTATTATGCCCAAGGAAAAGAGGAAGAATGCTTGGAGGCAAAAGATGAAGGAAGATTTGGCCCAAAGGAACGAGAAGGCCAAAGCTAAGTTGGCCAACCAAGAGGGCCAACTCATGGAGCCGAAGATGGGAGGCTACAAGCCTCGCCCCGAGAGTGTGGTGGATCCACTCTCGGTGGCATCACGCTCCAAGACGTGATTGATCCCCAACCGTCAAGCTAATGACGATAACTTAGCGCTTGTTGGGAGGCAACCCAACAGAGGTTTGTTTTCTTTTCCTTATTTTCGTTTGTGTGTCAAGTGAAAAGTCCAAGTGGTGTCCACGTGCCATGTTTTGTGGTTTTGCGTTTTAGGGTTGTGTTGTGATCGATTAGGAGGCACGGTGGAATAGGTTGAGTCAAATTTTTCTCAGAAGTGCCTTGTTTTCACTGTAGCATGGATAGATTATTGAGTTCGCGGTCTTACAAGACCGTGAACAGGCAAACGCGTCCGTGAACTGGGTGCTTCTGCATGTTCACCACATGTCGACCAACCTCAGTTCACGGACGGATTTGAGTGTTCACGATTTCTAAGATCGTGAACAGGGCAACGCGTCTGTGAACTCCATGCTTCGCCTATAAAAGGGACGTGAACGCCGACTCTTCACTTCACGACCCAAAACTCGCAGGAAAATTCGAATTCACGACGGGAAACCGCAAAATTCCGACGTCTTTTCAAATTTTCACCCATTTCTGGCAAGCAAAGCCCAAAACAAACTTCACACCCATTCTCCCCTCATCAAAACTGGCATTTGCTGCGATTCTGGGGAGATTTGGGGTAAGTTTTTTCCGGTCAAGTCGGCGGCGCCGAGTCTCCGACGACCTTCTAAAGAAGCTCCAGTGAACCCTCGCCGGCCTGTTTTGGGCCATTTTTTGACTTCCTCGCCCGCGCCTCACTTCCTCCTACGTTCTACTTGCGTCTCCACGTTGGTTTTTCAGGTCCACCTTGTTAATTTTGGGAGAATCGGATTAGGTAGGGAAGTGAGGATGATTTTGATGCTTTGATTGTTGAACCTAGAATTAGGGCGAGGAATTAGGTGAATTAGGTTGATTGAATGGTGGAATGTTGTTGCATTGAGCCTTGGTGGGCGTGTTTGAACCGAATTGCCTTCATTTTTAGAATTTGCCCACCAAGTGTTATTTTGTGAATGCATGTGGGGCTTTATGTTTGATTGTTGTATGGTAGCCACCGTGGTTTGGGTTGTTGTTCGGATTTTTGTGTGAATGAACTGTGAAATAACCACAACCATGACACGGTGTGCTTGAGCTTAAAGGGTCGTTTGGATTAGAGATTTTAATAACGAGGGATTTCAATTAAAATCTCTCGTTTAGAAAACCAGGTTATTTAATTGTAGGATTTACAAGAAATATCCTGTTTGGTTATGGATCCAGAATTTTAATTCAAAAGTTGAAGTTCAGTTTTGCCCTTCTTTTTCCTATCTTCCTCCGCTCCTCCTTCATCGTCGACACTATACAACCTTAACCAAACCCAAAAAAAACGAGGTTCTCTTCACTCATCTTTAGCCACCGCCACCAAATCTCAAACCCAAAACCCACCAATCAAGACCCAAATCACCACTGATCGGAGAGGTTGCATGTAGTTGGGTTCATCGACGAGGTTTGTGAGGAATAGTGTGGTCGGCGGTTTCGATTCCTCTTCTGATTCGCAGCTCCCATATTACAAATTGACGAACAAGAACCAAAAATCCTACAAATTTAATCGACGAACAAGAACCCTCCTTCGATCTCTTCTTTTCATGGGAAAAATAAACAACCAGACAGATCTGAAATCAATTTTTCCGGGCATCCTCACGAACAACTGGCGCCCTCATTAGTATTCACCGTCCGGAGCCATGGACGCCCCCGCCAATAATCAACACCCTCGCCCGTCGCCTGTATCCTCATGAATTCCGGCGTCTTCGAATCTCCGACCTTCGAATCTCCGACGTCCTCGCAAGATCGTCGACCTCGGTCGTGTCGATTTTCTCCCGCACAAGCGCCTGCTGCTATCTTCTCTTATGGCGATGCGATTGGAAGGGGTCGGGAGGGAGAAGAAGATGATGCCGGCTCTCTTAAGGGGGGATGAGGGGATTGGTCGGAGAAAATAAGGAAGAAGAAGATGGAACAAGAAGTCGAAACGTAGGTGAAGCTGATCTGAGAAGAGGAATAACATGGAATGGAGGAGGGTAGGCTTTGGGAAAATGCAATAAAAAATGATGGATTGTGAAATAGGTGGTGCCAATTAGCTATTTTGAAAGCCTTCATATGAGAGATTTTTAAATCACTAATGATCACAATCTCTCGTCTTCCCAAACACATGATTTTATTAAAATCCTGCATAACGAGGGATTGTTTTAAAATCCCTCACAAATCACTCACAAGAAACCTACATCCAAACGACCCCTAAATGTTTGATATCCATGGTGGAAATATAAGTGTGGGGGGATCTCTTTTCCTCCCAATGAGAAATATTTGTTGATTATTTTCACGTATGGTGTATGTTTGCCAATTTTTTCAGGATGCTCAACTTGGATCAAGAGTACATCAGCTACCTGGTGCATCACGCAGAGTTTGGCGACAAGTTCGACTACCAGAGGGACATTCCGATTGGGCCCCATTGGCGGCTGGACTTGGACATGTTCAACCTATTCAGGTGCCAAGCCGCGGTGTCAGGGGTACTTTGTCACCCCCAGTGGCGCTAGCTCCTGACGGTGAATGAGCAGATCGACCATGAGATCTGTATGGAGTTTTACTCCACCTTCTCCCACGTCCTCCCGGTCAGTAAGAAGAGCTGCCCACACATGGAGTTCATGCTGGGAGGTCAGCCACGAGTGCTAAAATACGATGACTTTGCCCAGGCCATGGGGCTCGACACCACTCACATGATGATGACGGAGCGGCAGTACACAGTGAATTCAACTATCAGGGAGCATTCCGAGCCGTCTGTCGCCCCGAGCACGAGCAAGACGAGTTTGAGGGGAGCCTCACCAATGCGGTGAAACTGAGGACCCCTTGGAGGATCCTCCACACTTTGCTCACCCGCTCGGTCATCCCCAACCTGCTGTCAGGTATTTGATGACGAACAGAGGGTTAATTGCCCTCTGCTCCATGAGGAGTCCGGCGGAGCCGATCCATGTGGGATCTCTGATCGCCACTTCATTTTCCCGTTGTCTGGGGTGGAACAGAGTGGACACCATGCACATGGGGGCCTCATTACAATCAAGGATAGCCCACACTTGCACGTGGATCTCGCTTGGTGCTCCATCGTCGGGAGAACGGAACCCTTCCCAGTGGCGACCCTTTACAACCAGAAGCTGGTACTCTAGGGAGAGTGAGGAGTGGAGTACCTCGAGGGACTCTGACCATTAGGAGTCATCAGAGAAGCAGTCGACCCGGTCTCCAGTGGAGCCTGATCAAGAGGGCCCACCAGCAGAGCAGCCACCTGCTCGAGCACCCGGCCGCCACCGGCATCCCGGGCTCCAGCGGGCAGCCAAGCCACAACCAGTAGCAGCAGAAGGTGATCCCCTCGTCCAGATGGTGGATCGCCTAGAAACGAGCTTCTTGGGAGTGAGCTTCTTGGGAGTGACTTCCAGATGAGAGGGAGGGTCCATCCATCCGCGAGAGATAGCCGGCGAGTGAGACATGTGGCAAAGCCGATTTCTTTCGCCCCACTTCTTTACTTGTAACTCTGAACTCGTTTTTGTTATTTTTCTTTCTTTTGTGTGTGTGTGACCATAAACTACTACTATTATCGTATTGTGTTTGTAATAACCTCACCTCGAGCGAGTCGTATTGTGTTTGTGTGTGTGCTTTTGACTCTCCTTGAAGCTCTAAATATCCTACCCCGGAATCGATTCCAACTTTCACTCACCATACCCAAGCGGTAACATCATTCTAACCCTATCTTACGCCATTGAGGGCAATGTCGAGTTTAAGTGTGTGTGTGTGGGGGGGGGGGGGGGGGGGGGGGTAGTTTACTATTATGCTTGTTTGAGTGTGATTGATGCTTGGAGTCTTGATGTATGCCCAAATTTAAAAATTTTGAGGGCTCCAAGCAACGTTTGCATGATCAAAGTGGTCGGTTTGTGTGAAAATCTCGTGTTTAGGTGGCAAAGTTTTTACTCTCTAGTACACCCCTCAAAAAGAAAAGAAGAGAAAAGAAAAAGAAAGAAAAGAAAAGAAAAAAAGGTAATAAAACGGGAAAAATAAAGTAGAGAGTGCCATGAAAAACCAAAGTGTATGCTCTAGGAGGGATTTTTTGGCACTCAAGCCACTGAAACCCTGCATTGCTTTAGAACTCCTTCACTACCAAATCGAAAGGTGATAGAAAGAGCAGATCGAGGAAGAGTGATTTAATGTAGTTCACGATGGGTGATAGTTTGGAAGGGAGAAATAAAGTTTTTGGTTGATGCTAGTGGCCTTTGGTTGAAGAAAAGGGTCTTAGTCGAAACCATAGAACCTTCGCGGTTAGGTTGAAGATGTAGAACCTCATGTCGTGTTTGCCACCACCCAAAAAGCCTTGTCCCCATGTCCAACATAATTGCCAGTAAATTCTTAGTAAAAACTAGGGTTAAAAGATAGCAAGGATCAGATATAATATTGATTACATGAAGGACGATTATGGATATGAGATGGGACTGGTCACTTTCATATATCCCGACACATTCTTTGTGAGTACTAATCATACTAGCCACAAAATTCAATAAGTGTAGAATTTTCCCTCATTCATTGAGTTAAAGAGAGTCGGATGAGTACAATTCCATTCATTAGAACCCCCGGTTGAACCTGGTCCAACCCAATTCGAGTTTCAAAAATGGCTTGCAGAAAGCCTCCGATCTGAATTCTAAAGAGGGAGAAGAAGAGAGGGGGAAGAGAGGAAGAGGAACAAGGTTGTTAAACCCGGCCTTATCGAACCCCCAATTGGACCCGGTCCGACCTAAGTCGGGCTTCAAAGCGACCTCGAGAAGTCCCCCGGTCTGACCCCTAAAGATGGAGAAGAAGAGCGGGGGAAGAGAGGAAGAGGAACGAAGGAAGGGAGATGGTGGGTGGGTCATGGAGGTTAGATAGATTTATTTTGTGGAAAATAAGTTTGTAATAGATCCATGTAAGATAAATTTCATTTCAGTTATTAAATCTTTAATTACTACCTTATTTGTATATATAATTAGAAAACGTCTAAAACAACTCAAACCGGCCGGACCTCAATCAAACTATTAAACCTCAAACCCCTTTCTTGACCGACTCAATGACTTAAACCGGTTTGACATCCTCGAAGAGGAACGAAGGAAGGGAAATGGTGGGTGAGTCATGGAAGTTAGGCAGATTTATTTTGTGGAAAATAAATTTTTAATAGATATATGTAAGATATATTTTATTTCACTCATTAAATCTTTAAATACTATCTTATTTGTATATATTTTTAGAAAACGCTTAAAACGGCTCAAACCGGCTGGACTCCAATTAAACTATTGAACCTCAAACTCCTTAATTGACTGACTTAATGATTTAAACCGGTTTGACAAACTTGTGTGCATCTCAAACTCAACACCTTTGGGAAATACCGCAACCGGAGGTAACATATTGAGCGTGGTATGTGGGATGCAATGCATAAAAAATATCTATCTAACTTGACTTGTTGTTTATGTCGGGGAAGCAACATTATTTACAAGTGTGATTTCGTCTGTTGCCTAACCAAAGTTTCTCCCATTAAAAACAAAAGCATTGGCAGCTGCAATGATTCAGTTTTGGAAAACCCAGTTTCCCGCGTAGGATCCACACACTTACCGAACCTTCCAATTTGACTTGCAATTTCTAACCACAAATCATGTTTGTTTCATTTGTTTTCTTCCATCCCCTATTCATTTTCGCTAACCAACTCGCATTTTGTGAAAGCTTGAAACCTAACTATCTAGAGCTGCTAGAAGTAGAGGTGGGCACGTGGGTGGTTAATTCGCGGATTGATATCGATCCACTCGCAAATAACCCGACCCGCATGTAACGGGTGATGGATGTGGGTGGATTGCGGATTGCTAAATCTCTCACCCCGCACTTATGTGGGTGGATGGTGGGTGGATTGCGAGTCACTCATATGACCCGCATCCTATTTTTACATGAAAAAATATTGTCTATAAAATATATGAAGCATATTCATGAGTCAGATTTTCTCTATTTTGAATTTGCTGATCAGGGATTAATTTTCGGAAGGGTGATTTAGTCATTTCACTCGGTTACATTAAATCATGCGCATCGTTTTGTCCATGGAAAAAAGTTGTTGTCGCACGCCAACAGGCTCTGGCCCAAACTCCGCCGGCCCATTTGGCCCAAACTCCACCTTCTTCCTCTGCCGACAACGACCATCAACCCCCTCTGCCGACATTGACCTGGTTAGCTATGTACAAAACATACCTTCAGCTCTACAATCCTCGCCGGCGGTGGCTAACGAATACAGTAGGAAGGAGCTCAGGTCACCGCCTTCTTCCCCATCTTTACCCAATCTCCATCTAATTTGCTTTCAGATTCCTCAATAAAGCCATTCCCTCTGATACAATCTAAAAATGGAAGGTCCCACATTGATGAAGCAAGCTGTCGGTAGGAAACACGGGTGATGCTGGAATCGAAGTGAGAAGAGAAATAGAGTCAGTTGTTGCATGCTCGCAATTGTCCGGATCTTCTTTGATTTCTCCTCAAATAACCCTTTGGCCAGAAGAAAGATTTAGTGGAGGGATTATAGGCATGAATCAAATGACAAGGACCGGAATTTCTTCATATCTTATTGGGGTTAATTGCATGGTTGGTCACTAGGTTTACAAAAAACGTTCATGTTTGGTCACTAGAAATATTTAAATCCAATCTTGGTCACTCAAATTAGTTAAATGGTTCAAGTTTGGTCACTCTCCGTTACCTTCCGTTAGTTTCCATTAACACCGTCAGTTTTTTGCTGACATGGCTAACGGAAACGCCTAATTAGCAAATTTTGACCTAAAAAAATTAAAGCAAAACCCTCCACATCAGCAAATCCCTCCATATCAGTTTCCCGAACCCAATGCTTGACCCGACTCCACTCCCCAACCCAGCCCTTGACCCGACTCTTCCCCACCCCATAATCACCATCTTCCAAGATTGAAGCCAGTGAAAGTCTGCACCTTTCTATCTTCCCCAACCCAATCTTCTTCCCCATATGTTCATCGTTTCCATCAAATTCAATTTAACAACCTTATCCTATTGCATTCATCAAAACAAATAAACAATAAACAGTTTCATTATTCATCCCATTTCCCATCTACCCAATCGGCAAATCCCTAATCTAATCTGTTACACTGACCGGCGACGAGCGATGGAGCTGGGATTCCTCCAACGGGCGACGACGACCGGGTTGAATTGAGAAGGGGACAACGGCTTGACGATGAGTGGCGGAGCGGGGATGACGAATCGACGAGCAGGATGGCGACTGGAAAGAAGACGGCGAGGCGACAGCGAGGCGGGCGACGTGAGGCGATGGCTACCGGCGACGTGAGGCGACGGCTACCGGCGACGGAGACGACTAGACAAGCGGCTGAGGCGGTCAAGCAGAGCAAAGTTGTGGAAGCAGAGAAGAGGGACGAAGACGATGGTGCCTGCCGCCTGGTGAGATTTTCGAGATGGACTCGCGCAGCTAGGGTTGGGACTTGGAACTCTTGGCCTCTCTTGGGTATTACCAATCCAATCCATCTTCCAAGATCTGTTAATTCTGGATTTGATGGAAACGATGAACATATAGGAGAAGAAGATTGGGTTGGGGAAGAAGGAGATGTGTAGACATTTATTGGCTTCAATCTTGGAAGATGGCGATTATGGGTTGGGGAAGAGTCGGGTCAAGGGCTGGGTTGGGAGTGTAGTCGGGTCAAGCGGTGGGTTGAGGAAAACTAACGTGGAGGGATTTGCTTATGTGGAGGGTTTTTCTTTAATTTTTTTAGGTCAAAATTTGCTGATTAGGCGTTTCCGTTAGCCATGTCAGCAAATAACTGACGGTGTTAACGGAAACTAACGGAAGGTAACGGAGAGTGACCAAACTTGAACCATTTAATTAATTTGAGTGACCAAGATTGGATTTAAATATTTCTAGTGACCAAACATGAACGTTTTTTGTAAACCTAGTGACCAACCATGTAATTAACCCTATCTTATTGAATTGAATTCATTGCAGTTAATAGGTTTTATATGCAATTTTCTCTTTTCGATGTTCAATGTATCAAAGATATTTGCATGAGTGCCAGCTGTTTACAATGATAGCCAAAAGCGCCACATGCCTACATCTAACAATGGTTTTATTAGTCTTTGCAAAAAAAAAAAAACAATGGTTTTATTAGTCATAATAAAAAAATGGCCTTATTAACTTCCTCCACCTTCACCATACTTATCGTAGAAAACTATCCTTACTAAGGATTGAAAAAATCGTATCGTACCCGCGGTTCGACTAGAAAAATCATCTACCTGAGATTAAACCGGTAGAAGGTAGTTAGCAGTATGAAACGGTTGAACAACGGTTAAATCATGTTTTCAGTATAAAATATCTAACCACTGAGTTTTCCAATACAAACTCCGGTACAGTATTTCAATCCTTATTTTCATTGAATTTTTCCCTTTTTGTTGTTGGTATTTTCATTATAATTTGAGATTTTAACACGTTCTTATACACATTTTAGCTTTATTTACTTTAGAATACAAAGGCTTATTTAGTTAGGCGTGGGTAAAAACTAATATTGTACGATCCATGAATTGAAAAAAATGTAAAATATCGTTGTGTTTGATGTGGAACGATGAAGTCTAAAAATTATCAATTCAAAGTGATCATGTGTATTTTCGAAGTACCCAATTTAACTTGAAAATTTACGAAATGGATGATATTTTTATATTATATTTTATAATTTGTAATAAGTATAAAAGTTTGAAATTGAGGATGAGATGAATTTCTTTACCAAACTAGATTAATATGGAGAAAAGAGAGAGTCCTTTAAGCTTATTGATAGAATTATCGACTCTGAAAGGTGATTAAACGGCGAGGACATATTTGTTTCGCTATTAACTCATACCATCTCAAATTATTCACGATTATTGATTTTCTTAGATGTATTATGATAATTGCCTTTTAATTATGAACTTAATTAAACTAACTTTATCATCTATTAAAACATGGTGATTTGAAGGGATTTCTTATCCATCCTGCTACGATAGCAAAAAAGGATGGAAAAAAAAAAGTATCTACATAAGGGGTTTTTCTCTTTCAAAAAAAAAATTCATAAAGTTTTAGTCGATTAATTACATAAGGTGGATGTAAGTTTTTTTGCACGTTTTTTACTCCTGTTTCTTCTCCAATAGTGATATGCATGGCGACGGCCAAATGTTTTAATTTTCATTTCGTTTTGTTTTTAACGTCCTTTTTTATATAATTGTTTCAAAACCAGTTTACTCCCCCTTTGATAATTTGTTTAGCGAATTACCAAGTTTTTTCATTTTGCCATTCTTTTCCACATGAGAATTTGACATATTGATCCATTGTTATCCCAAATGCCCCGTGCACCTTGGATATATGTTTTAAACAATTGTTTCACAACCACCTCTGCACTTGCTTCACTGGGACACTAGGTATTATTAGTTGGTCCGCTATAATAGAAACCACATGCATCTCATGTCATGATTCTTTACATTTCATCATGTTCTTTGTATCACATTAGTTATGTATCTCATGTCATGTTCTCATGCATAGAAAGACTCATGTTATGATTATTAAATGACTCACAAATTTACAACTCTGTATAACATGTTTGTCAACTATTAATGTTTTGATTTTGTCAACTATCACATGCATAATTCTAGATATGGTGCCTTATCGCATAAATTTCATGAGGCAAACATTTGTGTTTCTCACACATATTATATCTATAAACCAAATGATTTTGCTGCAACTCCTCACAACAATTATTATTTCTTAGTTATAGTAGTATTCTGTTACTAATGAATGGTTCCTTTAATTTCACAAATTATTTATCAGCCAAATTGAAAAATTTTCCACTTCACAAAGATGGATCCTTCTCATCTTTTATTAGTGGGATTGAGTCCTCCCAAACCACAGCTCATCATATTCAAACCATGTTGCGACAGAAAAAGACTGAGAAACAATTGGATGTTGCTGCAAGCCTGCAGCTCCTGCCTCCGGACAACAAACTCAGGAGAATATGCCCTTTATGTGAATTATCTACTTTGTTTCATGAGTGTTGTTTTTGTTCAGGGTAAATAAAATTTATTAGTTAAAATTTTCAAAAATGTATATGTTTTGTCAAGTTAAATTTTTGTAATGCATCATAATATTAGCCATTTGTTTGAGTGTTAGTAATATTGTAACTCTTTTATCAGTTAAAATGCAAAAAATTTGAAATGTTGACCACCACATGTATTTTTCGAGTATGTTGACTAACAAATTGCAAACACAAAGTTAACATTTACCTAATATTTTGTATTTTGAAATTTTTTATTAATAATTTGAAAAATCATTAAAAATGATTTGAAAAGTTTAAAAAATTTGACAAATAAATTATAGTTGCCCTTTTATTTAGGATCATAGAATTATTTACTGAATTATCTACTCAAACCAAGGCTCACAAGGGCTTTCAAGGGGTTCAGGTAAAGGTCGGATCAGATTAAAAGAGTGGGTAGTAAAGTGAAAGATTTTCGAAGTTTGCCTAATTTTATAGACCCATCTTTACATTTTGGATTTGGGCTATTGTTTTGTAGAATTAAAAGATTCATGGGTAAAACAATACAAATAATTATTTATCTCTATCAGAGATCAATCATTTTCCTTCATACTTGAGGTTGATTACGCATGTATCATGCGAAGCAACTACAATTTTCAACTATATAGTTTACTTAAATTGCTCGCCTTAGTTATAGATAGTCAATTGACTCTTAGTTGTATCCTATTTGAATGTTATATTATTTTCTACTCTTTCAGCTATATTGTGGCACATTATACATAGTCTGACAACTTGGCAAGATGTTTTCCAATAGAGAATTGTACAAATCATTTATTGCATCCATCTCTAATATATATCATATCTATAACTATACAATTATTCCACCTAAACTCATTGGGTCAACAATGTTTAGCTAGAAGTTACCAAAACAAACGAATTGTTTTCAATTGGATTTATATTTCAACGTTTACCAAATGATCAATTATGCATACGTTACCCGCCCAACGGGGCAGGCCCGGTGCTAGTTTCTTATAGTATCGAATATACATCATATTTTCGAACTGCACTACCATCTGACCATATACTGCAAAAGGTGGAGAATAAAGAATAGTTTTGACTACTATTATTGGTTATTGTGTTGGTATGCAAATTATTGTTAATAGCCATTAATATTGGGATACAAACTATAAATAATTAATTGTATCAAAATCACAAATTATTGATACAATCTTACTAATACTTATTATAAATGTTAGTCAATTTTCTTAATGGTTAGTTGGAGAATTGCTTTTGCGGGTTACCCGCGACCCAACCGCAAGTTTTCTCTTTCTCAATTAAATGTTGGTTAAATACACTTGTATATCAAAAACTTTCACGGTTGTGCCAATAACATCCAAATTTTCCGAAATACTACTTATATCCAATTCCTTCGCATTCTTTAACGGTGTTTTTGGATATACAAGTGTATTTTACCAAAAAAATATATTGGAAAATGGATAGATTTGGCAAAGAACAACTTTAAAACATGTATATAAGTGGTATTCCGGGAAATTTGGATATTATTGGCACAACTGTGAAAGTTTTGGATATATAAGTGTATTAAACCTTAAATGTTCTATGATTGTTCACTATATCCCACCTTTGTTTGCGGTAGATTCTGCAAGTTTTCTCTTTCTCAATTAAATGTTCTATGATTGTTCACTGTATGTTCAAGTTCAAGATTCATGACAAATTAAATGTTACTTAGTTACACGTTTTACATTTCACTACTCATTAATTAGTGTATGGACGACTTTGCTAGAATTATTAAAATCGGTTTATTGGTATCTCAAATACAAAATAATGAAAAAATCAACCTCAATCCGAAATATTTTGAATTACTAAGTAATGAAATGTATATTTGATTATTTTTTTCAGTATTTTTTGTTTCTATATTTGAATATAAAATAATGGAAATTTTATATTTGTGTGTAGAAACAGTGGAGTATTAATAGAATAAACTTATGCTTAAATATTATTAAATCCCTCATAATTTCCTAATCTCAATTTAGTTTCACTCTAATCATTCATCATACAACTAAACAATTCATTTTTATAAAATATTTTATCATGATCATAAACACAAATCAATAAAAATCGGTAGCGAAGCTAGCAGGAAAGGAGCCCACTTCGTAAGACGTCACCGACTGGCATATAGAGATCAACGAAGGGTAGGCGGTGGTGATCGGATACCCAAGCATGACGGCGCACGGGGAATCAATAAATTGTAAAGAACGTCGATGACAATGGCAGGTCGCTGACAGCAACCATGCTCGTTGACGAATGCTATTGGGAACGAGGAGTTTGTTGTAAATTTGGTAGAACCGGACTAATCAAGTCAAACCGGTTTTGGGTTGGACCTATCAATCGGTTTGGGATTAGACCGAGTGAACCAATATTCTAATTCCGTGAAGCGACGCATCCCTTTGGCCTAGTAGCGGTTGCATTATTTTATGGATAAGGATAACATTATGGATAAAGCCAACCCTTCATATGGATAAGGATAACCTTTCATATGGATAGAGGTAACCTTTCATATGGATAAAGACAACCTTTCATATGGATAAAGACAACATTTCGTATGGATAAAGGCAACCTTTCATGAAACAATGCATCGGTTCGGCCCCTATAAATATGTGTGGGGTGGATGATGCCACATACCATAAAACATATTCTTCTTCTTTCTTCCAAAAATTTCTAGGTATGCTTTAGTGTTCTTGAGCCTGGAACCTAAAGTGGTGATAGTTTTATCCTCGGGAGAAATTTCCTGTAACCCTAGGCTTGTTGAGGGTGAAAATATTCTTTTCGGAAAGTGAACGTTGTTCACGACTCTATCATAATCCTAGTCACCCGGTCTCGGGCTATCGTACGTATACCTTCGTCCCTAAAAGTCCCAACAATCGAAAATAATAGTTTTCCGGTACGATGGCTCGAACCGCTTTTACAAGAAACCGGTTCCGGTCTATGGAATTGTGAGAATGTTCGATGATGGGTTTTTCATCGATGGCAGTAGAAGATGAGTTTTCTTTGTACTTGTCTCATGATGTATTCCATATCCGGAAGGTAACTTGGAAGAGGGATGATTCGAAGATGAGGAAGAAGGAGAATGATACGTAAAATGGAGAAATAGAAGAATGAAAATTGTCTTTGGGTAGGTCACATACTCAATGGTTAATTAGTCTAATTCTCTATTCGACATTTACGAAGTTCTAGATAAACTTGGATTTGTCTAGTGGTTTGGTGGTGTGATTTTGTCTAGTGGTTTATGTTATTTTAAACCAAGGAGACAAAATTGTATATACATAGTATTGATGATTCTGGTAATAGAGTCGTTGTGTTTGTATGTAGATGACATATTTATCTTTGGGACCAATCAAAGATAAGTGATTTTGTCAAGTGGTTTATGTTATTTTAAACCAAAGAGACAAAATGTGTACACAATTTATGATGATTCTGGTAATGAAGTCATCGTACATTTCTATGTATAAGATATGCTTATCTTTGGAACCAATAAAAGATAAGTGAACTTTGATAAAAAGTTGTTATTTCAATTCTCCATGTAGGACATGGGGTAGGCAAATGTGATTTTGTGTATTGAATCAAGCAGAACGACAAGAAAGAGTCCTTCTCTCAATTTTTCTGCATGAGAAGGTACTTGCATAAATTCCTTAGTAGGAATTGAAGTGAGTTAAAGACCCCAATGGATCCAAGTATGGAACTTATGGTTAATACTGGAAATCAGTTTTACAACTGGAGATGTATGCATGACTTACATGATGCTAGATATCGCATATGTGATCGAACAATTAAGTTGGTACGTGATGAATCCTAGTTCTCATCATTTGAAATGAAATGAGGCTTGTACTAGGATATGTCAAAGGCACACTGTATTGACTTATAGTGGCTTTCCATCAACTTTGGAAAGGATTTGTTGATGTTAGTTGGATTTCTCATGTTAAAGGTGATACTTCAACATTGAGATGAGTCCTCTTGCTTGGGAGATGTGCCATAATTTGGGCCTCTAGAAAGCAAACTTGAATCACTAATTTTCACTATGGAATCAACGTTTTTGTGGTCTTGATTTCTCTTAGAGAAGAGACTTAATTGTTGAGAGGTTTGGTTTATGACATATATTTTTGGCCTAAACCAATCTCACCTATTACTATCTTTTGTGATAGTAATGCTAATTTGGCTAAGGCATATTGTCAAGTGAAAATGACAAGTACGGTCATGTGGGAGTAAGGCACTGTAAAATCTGTGAACTGATCATTCATAGAGTTGTGTCTAGACAGTATGACCAGACTCGAAATAATTTGGTTAATCATTTGACGAAGTGGTTAACTAGTGACTTGGTGATCAACTCTGTGAAAGGGATGGGTTAAAGTCCATATAATTTCTGGTAATGGGACACCTAATTCCCCTCTAATACAACGTTAGAGGCTGAATTCAATGTGGAAAGCTTATTATCAGAAATTGAAGTACAAAATTTGTCATCCCGAGGTATGTGCTTGTTATCTGCATGAGAGAAGAGGATGAAGTTCAAAACTTCTTAATTGAATCTTTGACAAAGTGTATTATGCGGGGACACGAATAAAAGATTCGACCTACGTAAGCATGAAGTGTAGCCGCTTCAAGAAACCCGGACTTTGGTTTCGTGTGCGCTTATGAGAAGGATTGGACACATGGCGGATAATAGTGTCAAGGCACTTAGAAGTTTTGAAAACTTAAGTGTATATTATCTTCGAATATTCATATGAGTCAATGGGTTCAATCGTTACCGACACCCTTTGTATTCGAGTATTCGTCAAGTGTAATATACTAAGGTGAAAATTCAATCGTCACGACATTTTCATTTAGGCTTAAGTTTTGTTGGAACAATGTTGTGATTTTAGTGAATTCCAAGAATACACTAAAATGGGGGAGGAATGTTGGAAATTTGGTAGAACCGGACTAACCAAGTCAAACCGGTTTTGGGTTGGACCTACCAACCGGTTTGAGATTAGACCGACTGAACCAATATTCTAATTCCGTGAAGCGACACATCTCTTTGGCCTAGTGGCGGTTGCATTATTTTATGGATAAGGATAACCTTATGGATAAAGGCAACCCTTCATATGGATAAGGATAACCTTTCATATGGATAAAGACAACCTTTCGTATGGATAAAGGCAACCTTTCATGAAATAATGCATGGATTCGGCCCCTATAAATATGTGTGTGGTGGATGATGCCACATACCATAAAACATATTCTTCTTCTTTCTTCCAAAAATTTCTAGGTATGCTTTAGTGTTCTTGAGCCTAGAACCTAAAGTGGTGATAGTTTTATCCTCGGGAGAAATTTCCTATAACCCTAGGCTTGTTGAGGGTGGAAATATTCTTTTCGGAAAGTAAACGTTGTTCATGACTCTATCATAATCCTAGTCACCCGGTCTCGGGCTATCGTACGTATACCCTCGTCCCTAAAAGTCCCAACAGAGTTAGCGATGCTCGGAGCTCAAATGATCCAGTTACGGAGAAATCTACGATGAACAGTGACGTCGGTCAATGGTGACTATACTGCAAGAGTTTGGTACCGATGCTTAGAGATCTCCGTGAGGATCGCCATGGAATTGACGGAATCAGAATTGAAGATCAAACGAGCATTTTATGAAGCTCCGAAGTTGGAGGTAATTTCGTACGTATGAACCGAACCGATGGCATGCATTTGAAAATTTGATAAATAGTACAGGGCAATTTAGTCTTTCTCAGCAGCAGGGGTAGAATGGGAGTTTTAGTAAAATTTGGTTACCAAATATGTAATTGAACGTGAGCCAATACCCTCTTTTCGTATTAAGAGATATTAACTCATATCTTATTCGTTTGATGTGCAAACGACGAGCCGTTTGTGCCTATGGAACCGTGGGAACAAGAATGACGTGAGTGGCCCAATTGTGGGCAGATTTGGAGATACGGTCAGACATGATTTTTCAATTGATGAGGTTCACAAAGGCTAGCTCATTTTGACCTACATGGCTTTACAAAGTGAGTGGTTAAGGGGTAAATTTTATACTTTACGTGTTTTAATAAGTATTTGTTTTACGTGAAGTATGTGTAGTTTTTTGTTTTACGTCTGTACTTTTTAATGGAGTTATTGTCTGAGGCAATTGTATGAGTGTTCAATATTTACTTGTAGCTTTACGTTTATGTTTTTATGATTAGTAGTACTTCACCATTAAATAAGTTAAGGTGGAGAGGGTAACAAGTAAGGACAAAATACGTAACCTCGCTTAGCTAGCCACGTTCACGAGGGATCATTGATGGACGATGATACATAACGCAGTAGTTGATCAGGCATGGAACTAGACGACGATACGTAACGCAGCTCCACTGCCAAGTTTTAGGTATCCAACCGGATGATGATACGTAATGCAGTTGGCATATTACAGTTTTGACACCGGACGGCGATACGTAATGTGGATGGTCATAACTCATGTTGAGGGGCACCCCATTGTGAGGGTAGCTATGTTTAACTAAGCAAGTTTGGTAGTGGCACCAACCAAGTTACTTAGAAAGTAAACAAGAGTTTTAAGTTAAGTTTTATAGTGTGGCTAGTAACAACAAATCCCACATTTTTAAGAGTTAAAGTTTAAAGGGTGGAAGTATATACGACTTTCCCAAGTTATAAGGTGAACACTCAAAGAAATACCCTTAAGTGCTTTGAGGTTTTTAATAACGGCGTATACTGAACCCAACCCACTCACCATGTTGTTGAGAAGGACCGAGGAAGAAGCCAGTTGGAGAGCAACCAGCTCGAGAGCGGCCAGCTAAAGGAGGACTCCGATATGAAGATTTTCAATTTCATGTAGGACCTGAGAGGCTGAGACTTGATGCAAGTTACTAAGAGTGTTTATGGTTTTCAATGTATTCAAGGAATTGATATTGTTGAAAGTATTTATTAAAGCATATTTATGAAAAGAAATTCTCCAATTTTTCCAAGTTCTTTCAGCTCTTCTTTTGGTTCACTGTTTATTAAAAGCCAGTTGTGCCCGGCCCGGTTAGTGTGTTATATGCTTGCCCGTGGTACCAAGTTGGCAAGATGGACTTGGTGGCCACATGAAAGGGTACCAAGCCAAGAATAGTGATCGCAATGGGGTGGGGTGGGGTGGGGCGGGGTGGAGTGGAGTGGCACCAAGCGTTGGTCGGGTCAGATAATACCCGTGTAGGTACGGGACAAGACGGTCTACCCACTCTTACATGCTATTTGAAAAATATACTTAACTTTTACTTTTTACGATAAAACGAAAGGAAAACACTTTATGAATGAAAAATAGTGATAATAGAATGGTTAATTGAGTCTAACTAGTTGAAAGATCAAGTATTTGAATAAAAAGTCAAAATAAAAGAAACAAAAATAGATATTGTAAAAAAATTGAGATAGAATGGGCCAAGAACATGGCATGATGGGTCGGAAGTAGATACCCATGCCTAAACCCCACAATACTACATTTTAGATAATACTCGTCCTGTCGCGGATCTAGTTGTATAATAACCGATAGGAAGGGTTCAAATTGCCATCCTGGTAAGGAAGGGGATGGGGTATCAAGATGGTGACACAGTTTGATAGCAAGCCATCCAAGTACCAACTAGAAGAGATGAACCTATCAACAAGTTTACAAGGCCGACAACATGAATGAAACCAAACATCTAGAAACTAAGTATGGGACCCAATGAGGTAAGTTGATGAGACGGGCTTGCCAGCAAGGAAACAAGGTACAAACTTAATGAGACTCCAAAAAAGAAGTATGGAGATCAATCCAACAAGACGAATTTGGTGACAAGTTGACAGGGTACCAAGCCGGCAGGCAGGAAAGTGTTATGAGACAACTACCTTTTCAAGACTAAGTATAGAACTTGGGTGTGGAAACTTGTCCGTCAAGGTACTAAGCCAATGAGATGGACTTGCTAATAAGCTGATTAAACTGACTTGCCGACAGGCCGGTAAGGTATGAAGCCAACAAAAACTCGTATTACAAAACAAGTTTTGCAATTACAAAAACTCATATTATGTCATTTTTCAATTTAAAATGAAAAATTGTGTGGATGCTCATAGTCAATTTGCACCTTATCTCATTCAAGGTAACGTTTATAAGTAATATAATAAAAACACGCTTAAGCTTTTAAGCTTTTAGGTACAAAATGCTTCTACGTAAAATCAAACTTTTTTCTAAGTAATGTAGTCAAAATCGCACTTTAAACCTTATAAAATTGCGCTTTTATGCTTATAGGTCACACTTTTACGTGGTACCAAGTTGGCAGGATGTGCTTGGTGGACACATGAAAGGGTACCAAGCCAAGAATAGTGATCGCAATGGGGTGGAGTGGAGTGGCACCAAGCGCTGGTCGGATTAGATAATACCCGTGTAGGTACGGGACAAGACGGTCGACCCATTCTTACATGTTATTTGAAAAATATACTAAACTTTTACTTTTTACGATAAAACGAAGGGAAAACACTTTATGAATGAAAAATAGTGATAATAGAATGGTTAACTGAGTCTAACTAGTTGAAAGATCAAGTCTTTGAATAAAAAGTCAAAATAAAAGAAACAAAAATAGATATTGTAAAAATAAATTGAATAAAATGGGCCAAGAACATGGCAGGACGGGCCGAAAGTAGATACCCATGCCTAAACCCCACAATACTACTTGTTAGACAATACTCATCCCGTCGCGGATATAGTTGAATAATAACTGATAGGAAGGGTTCAAATTGCCATCCTGGTTAGGAAGGGGATGGGGTATCAAGATGGTGACACAATTTGATAGCAAGCCATCCAAGTACCAACTAGAAGAGATAAACCTATCAACAAGTTTACAAGGCCGACAACATGAATGAAACCAAACATCTAAAAACTAAGTATGGGACCCAATGAGGTAAGCTGATGAGACGGGCTTGCCAGCAAGGAGACAAGGTAATGAAGGTACAAATTTAATGAGACTCGAAAAACGAAGTACGAAGATCAATCCAACAAGACGAACTTGGTGACAAGTTGACAGGGTACCAAGCCGACTGGTGAGAAGGTGTTATGAGACAACTACCTTTTCAAGACTAAGTATAGAACTTGGGTGTGGAAACTTGTCAATCAAGGTACTAAGCCAATGAGATGGACTTGCTAATAAGCTGATTAAACTGACTTGCCGACAGGCCAGTAAGGTATGAAGCCGACAAAAACTCGTATTACAAAACAAGTTTTACAATTACAAAAACTCATATTATGTCATTTTTCAATTTAAAATGAAAAATTGTGTGGATGCTCATAGTCAATTTGCACCTTATCTCATTCAAGGTAACGTTTATAAGTAATATAATAAAAACACGGTTAAGCTTTTAACCTTTTAGGTACAAAACGCTTCTACGTAAAATCAAACTTTTTTCTAACTAATGTAGTTAAACCTTATAAAATTGCGCCTTATAGTTCACGGAAACACGGAAACACTTTTACGTCAATACTCTTTTTACTTGTTTTATACTTCAGTTCAAGGGTGTTTTGAAATAAGCAGTATCAGGCCAGAAGTTGATTAGGGAGGCCTTGCACAACCCAAGTCCAAGGCCCAGCATGCCAGGCTGGGCTTCCTAGTAAGCTGCTACGGGCCGAGGGATGAGGGTGTAGAAAGTAAAAAGGTCCAATAGATGAAGATGAGGCATAAGCCAAAATAAATACAAGGTAATTTGGCAAAATCAAATATTATTATTCCAACTTAAGCCTCTCTGTATTTCTTTATTATTATTCTCACCAAAGCAAATTGGCGAATTCAAATCAAAGCAGGAATTATTACCAGAGGGTAATAATGCAGCATCAGCCGCATGAAAAGCGGAAGAATTGACCGCTTCCCAGCTACCTTCAAATTCCCCTAGGCTTCGCTGTAAAAAATATTCACAGTATAACCAATCTCCTAAGACCAACCAAGTAAAAGGTAAATGAAAAAATAGAAAGGACACTTCGACACATTCCAAAGGTCGAAATAATGAGACGCTTCTGCAGGAAAGAAGGAGAGGAAGCAAACTGACGACGGAAAATTGGTCATGCCGCGCACTCAAAGGTACTGCGAATGTGAGGCAGCAAGAAGTGCGGCACCGATCCCCGAACCATCGTTGGCATGAACGACCTCCACAGCCTTGGAAACTTCCTCCCCAAGCAACTCCGTGAGTGTGTTCTCCATGCACTTGCTGTACTCGTTGTAGTGCTCGTACAACCCACCATCCATGGCGATCACAGTTTTCTGCAGCAGTTCGCCTTCTTTGGCCACGTCCTTTCCCATCTTCCTCAGGATAGCTATGACCCCAGCAGCGGCGAGGCGGGCACCACGAGTGGCGATGATGTTGCACACTTCAACAATCACCTTCCTCGTTTTCAGAGACGTGCTCGGTATCTGAACACAGCAGAAGATGAATAAAAATCATATGCCATATTTGTTTTCTGCGAGTAAAAGACCAGTTTTAGCTGTAGTCAAGGTGACCAGGTAGCAGAAGATACCTCTAGAATATCTTTCAATTTACTCGCTACGACTTTTAGATCTGAGGATGTGGCATGGTGCATTGCTGACATATCAGGCGTCCTGCATATGCCAGTAAATGAATGCAACATGAGTTAATTGTGACATCCTTGTTAACAGATACTAGTTACTAAGTTAAATATGATGGCTAATTATTCTAATAAATAAGCATATCATAGCTTAGGACCGGACCATAAAAACACTTCAACATCCCCTGCTAGGGAGACAAAACTCCAAGACTATATGTCATGAATATGGGAATAAGAAAGTTGATATACCACTTACCTAAGTATAAAAGGAACTTGGAGTTTAGATGGCACAGTTTCACCAAAAAAGGAAGCTTCTTCAGCCATCTTTAAGAGGACACGGCGTACAATTTCCCCCAAATACATACCGGAAATTACCTTCTCAAAAATCTGCAAAACACAAATTGACTACATACCTGAGTTGCTCTCCCAGACATAATGTTTGCAAAGAAATAAGAAGTATATAGTTTCAAATCACCTGTTCACCGGGGTTCAAGCTGTCCATATCGAGTGCATTATCAAACTCGGTTAAAGGAAGATGGGATGACTTAAAATTGCCCCACTCCATATTGATAACCTAGACATTCCACGAGTAACAGAAGAGTCGGGAACTTATACTTTTAAATCAATGATATTAAATTGCTGCATAAAAACACTAGAAGTAATAAAATCTGCTGATACCATTTCTCCCGATTTAGGTAGAGCACCATGCCATTTCGGTATAGCTTGTGCTCGCTCGACATAAGCAGCATTAGTTCCTGTGCCCAAGATAACAGCAGCAGCAACATCCTTGTTGGTGTATCTACCTCCAGCTAGAGTTCCAACAGTATCATTCACCTATACCCAAGACTAGAATTAATTAAACTGAAAATTACTGAGTTTTGATTCCTCAATGGTATATTGCACATCTTATAATTAGTCTTTCCAGTTTCTTTATAATGAATGATAGGGCAGGGCTGGTGTTGACAAAAAATGCATGACTCGAACAAGAGACGATCAAGAAAGTATTAATGATGAAGATTACCAGAGCAGAGACATGCATTTCCAGGTTCTGCCTCTTCATGGCTCTGGTCAATTCTGTCACAACATCTTGACCAACCTAGTTTAGAGGAATTGATTACATAACTCTTAATCAGATTAACCACTAACAAAAGAGAGGGAGACAAACAGTGTATGCCCTACAGAACATAGATAGTTAAAACTAACCAATTCATCAATGGAAAAGCCCTTTGTCCACCGAACCAGAGTCCCAGAAGCAATGGAAGTTTGATTGACAGGGAATGAGAAGGTGAACCCCAACTCTCTCTTTCTCCCCGGTGGAAGCTCGTGCTCTTGACCTTCTTGAGCAACAAATTTTGCTAGCTCTGCTGCAATATAGTCGAAGAGCGCCTGAAACCAGTGACACATAATTACCACACGAGAAAGACACTGTCTGCGACATAAACACCTTTGTGTACTGCTACTGTTCAACACTTACATCTGCCGCCCCAGTCATCAATTCAGGAGGGATTGGCACCTCAGCAAACTCTTGGTTAACAAGTCCACCATTTTGGCCTCCTAAATGCACCCGCAGCACACGAAAATTCGTCCCACCAAGATCCAAAGCATAGTACAGCCCAGTCTCATGACTTGAAAAAGAGAACAATCGCAAAATCAACTCAGCTATATAGGAACAGACATCGACCCAAACCTCCTTCCCACTTTTGTATACTGAATATTCAAATCTCAGGTGTGGAGATTCATTCATAGACAATGCTTTAGGCCACCATGGTAAGGGGTTTGAAAGAAACCAAACAGCCAAAATGGAAAATGAAAAGAGGAATCAATGCTGATTTGGAAAATGCAAAGAATGCGTCACTGTTATTATTACATCATAACAGTTCACACAATGAAAATACTTTTTTTCTTTTTGGAATAATTCATATGGCAACCATTAGTATTGCTAGGAAGTCATTATCCTAACTCCATTCCACTGAACAGGGTTTGAACTAAATCAGCTCGAAGCCCGTCCATCCACAGAGGAATCACCGCAATAGCTAATCAGATGCAATTAAGCGCAGCCATGAAACTACTCAGGAATTGAATTGGATCCGGAAATTGCTTGGAATGTTCCCAGATTCAAATCGGATCTCACGAGAATTGGGATCAGAGATTCAATCGAATATAAATAAATAAATAATAATTAGAATCGGAGAATATGAAAAATCAAATCGGAAGAAATTCTATGCATACCCGGTGGGCAAATTGTCGACGTAGCTGATGAGCATCTTGAGCTTGCTTCCACCTTCAGATGCAAGACCGGCATGCATCTCAACGACCATGGCGTCGGCGACCTGCTTGAGCTTGGCAGTTGGGGTCCCGCATTTCTCCTCCAGCTCCTTGACAATCTCCATGGCCCGCCCCCACTTTCCGTCCTTCTTCATCTTCTTGCGCAGCACCACGCCGGCTGCGACGGCGCCGGCCACCGCAGCCACGCACACCACCGTCACCACCACCTTCTTCTCCATTGCGGCCCCCCAAATCAGAATAAACAAAAGATTAACAGAACCAGATGCAGAGTAGGCCCCAAAAAAAAAATGTCGCTTCGCGAAAGATTGCGGAATTGGTCGAATTTGCAGGGAGGAAACAGAGAGAAATTGGGATTTTGTTGCAGAAGAATCGGATCTAATCTGAGGGAGAGAGAGAGGAAGGAGAAGAAGCAGCTGAAAAGGGTGGGAGATGTTTGTTTGTTGTTCAAGGCTTTGGCTCTCGGGAGGAGAGGAGAGTGTTTTAGTTCACCTTTCTTTTCTCTTCGATTAATTATTATTATTTATTATTTAAATAAAATTAGGGATTTGTTGTTTTTCGTTTTTATTTTTGAATTCTTTGTTTGGTTTTGCGCTTTTGGGTATCTGAGATAGTCCGGTTGCCTGTTATTAGTTTGGTTTGTTTGTATCCAAATGAAATGAGTACACGAGGGCGAGGGAGGGTAATGATAGGATATGATGATGTGTATGTGCTGTAAGGTGTGCTCCACTGAATTTCCTTTCTTCCTTCCTTCTTCAAAGATCTCTTGCTTTGCACACGTGTCTCGCCCGAGTGAAGGTCAACTCCCTGGTTTAGTCAAAAAAACGAGTTATGTGATGGATTCTTAAATTCAAACCAAAATGATTATCTGGATACCAACTATTGTGAAGCTCGTTAAAAGATCAATCTTCTTTCACTATTGGATATCATGAAATTGGATTTAAAGGTCCACCTGGATCAAATTCATTACCAGTAATCCATCCACCGTCCGCTGATTTTTTAACTAATCTTTGAACTGGAAATAAATGGATATGTGAGGGCTAGTTAATACCACCACAAAGTCTGAATTATTTAAAAAAAAATTAATTTTTATTTTAAATTATTCAATATAAAAATTCTAGTACGAACATTTTTTTTTGTTAGTGTTGACCAGTTATGTGTTAGTTGATTGGGTTTAAAAGTGATAGATGTGGCAATTAGGTGGAGTTATATTTACAAATAATTAAAAATAAAGAGACATTTTATTTAAAGTTTCAGTGTTCGCGACGAAGTGAAAAGATGAAAAACTTCTTTCACCGCAACACACACATCGTCGATCAACGCTCTCTTCGTCGTTGGCGATAATTCCCACATCTTTTCTTTACATCCTTCCAGTGTCTTTCACATGCGGAGACCCTCGTAACTGGACCTATGAGGATGAAGCATATGTCTGTAGGGGTGGACAATGAGAAACGGGTATTTAGGTATACTCATACTCGTCCCTTTTTTAGGGTTATGGGGTACTCAAATACCTTTTATATTTATTACGGGATGGGACTTGACATTAAGAATTTATAATATTGGGTACCCGCGGGTTACCTGATAACCCTCGTTTAGATAATATGGGTACCCGTAATACCCATTACAATCTATTCTCTATACAAATACAATAGTCAATACATATAATTAAATACAACTAGTAATCAGCCCGCGCTCCGCGGCGGGATAAGTTTGGCTTGAGTAATTTCATGGATTATGATATATATTTGTATGCATGTAATCTGGAAACGGTTGAGATAATTGTTGGATAGAGTTTGTTCTATGGTATTGTTAAGCCTCGGCCATGGTCTGTCACGTAGAGATGTCAACATATGTTATCAGCGTACACGGGGCCGTTCGATTATGTGACCTAGTTGTCCTCATCAAGCATCATAGTTGTCAAAGCAAGGATGCTGCCATTGTAGATGCATTATAGTTGGGTGCACGAAACTGTAAAATCCCAAAATCCTTGTGAAAAACAAAGATAGTACGTAACAGCCTTGTGAAATCCCAAAATCCTAATCAAATTTAAACATTGTTTTGTCCTCGTTGGACCTTGAGAATGAAAACTTAGTTAAGGAAGGAGGATAATAGAGGCAGCAAACACGCAGCAGGGACTTTTTCTGTCATTGGTGATGACGATCACTTGTCGATTCTTGAGGTGTGCCAAAGTGTTGAAACTCTGATGTGAGGTTTGGCTGGTGCGGTTCAGTTCTTCAGATCCGAGGAACCGATGTACAGTTCTCCTGCAAACATTATGCTGCATTTTTTGATCAGCAACGCCTTAGCCGCATCCTCATCGAGTTTCACGTACTTGCTTGGTGACATTCCGATTATTGAGAGAGTTGCCTCATGGTTCAGTATGGCATCAATATCCTCAGATCCTTGTTCACACTTGACTTCGAGCTGATAGTGCAAGCTGGTCATAAATGTAAGCGAGAAGTTATGTTAGTTTCTTTGTGGATAAATTAGTAAAAATAGATGCGCATTGAAATAGGAAACATACTCTGGCCATTCCTCAGTTGTTCTGCAGATGCTTTTTCGAAATTTCATCTGTGATCTGTGGAACTTGGCACGGTAAAGCACCTAATACGAATGGTATATCTTAGTTAGTAATGTTTATTTATAAAATGTAACTGCGGGATGTAGCTATTTATGAGGCATTTTGTCCACGACTAACCTTGTGGCAGCTCTGATCAGATGCAAGCATAGCTTTGATGTCAGCAAGTGTTTTCTTCTCAACTGTTGATCGAAGGCAACCTGTTTTCTTACTGGTGTTGGCGTCCATGTAGTAGACCTGCCTGCGACTATGAAGGAAGCTGGTTTTAGCAAAATAATAAAAAGTGTTATCTTTGTTCTGGTCGGTTGGCAGTATATATGAATCGAAGAATGAATAACACTTGTTCGGAGAGAAATGTACATGTGCATAATTTCTTTGAATGTGCCTGCATAAGATCTGATTATCAACTGACTGCCAGGAGTGGATTCAAAACGATACTTATATTTCTGGCTGGACAGAGGCGGCACTCGAATAGCAGCTTTGATTGTAACAATGAGGGGCAGATGAGCCTCAGCTGTCTGCGCATCCTCTAAGAACTTCGGGATGTCATATCCTCGATACAGCACAGATGCCTTAGCTCCACTGATTGTGACAGATATATGTAAGGTTGGTGATTCATATAATTAATAAAGTAGTATATTATTCTATAGAACGCACCTCACATCCTGTATGACCAGGTGGAATTCTCGGAGGGTACCACGAACTATTGTAGGAACACTAATACGCCTGACGCATGCAGTGATATCTGTGGTTACCGGGAGAGTTTGTCATTTTAAAGTTTACGTTTATTTTAGCATAGGAAACTGAGATAGTCAAGCGTACCTGTATGATAGTCAATGGTATTTGTCTGAAGTGGTACTATCGAAAAAGCCATCCCAATGTCCCAGCCGATGGGTAATCGTGGCTCATCTGGGTCTTCTTCAATTTTGGGGATGTTTTGTTCGGGAGTTATGTGTATCCTTAACTCTCATGCAACAATCCTAGGATTCTCTCTTGCTGGTATAGCCACCACCGAATCAATACGATAAAGGTTCCCGTCTTTAATCTTGCGAGAAAGCTCGCTGATGTCCTTTTCATCAACCATCGACTCGATCAATCGTGCCTATAAGATAAACAGTTTAGCGATCTCAAACTATATGGTACACTGGTCTAAAAGAACTTATGAATAGATTATGCAATTCTGTAACTTAATTGTAAATGAACTTTTTTGTCTATCCAAATCATGTGCATGCTGAGGTTTTTAAGCCCGGGTGCCTCTCGGAATTCGAGCCACGTCATCACAGGCCGAGCAATGACTATGCGAGTATTTATGCCCAAACGCAAACCCCGAAATGGCATGCAAGTTTCAATCGGATCTATAAGACAATAAAGAGAAACGAAATGGATTTTTTATCTTTCTTGCAGAGGAATCGAGATTCTTGGGAGGATTTGTTTACGAAAATGGAAGTTGCTCACCTTTGATATCGGTGGGGACCATGTGAGAGCCATCTGTTGTCTGGCGGTTTTTGCCTAAACTCTCCATGCCAGGTGGGGTCTCTGTGCGAACAATACAAAAACCGACCAGAAATGTTGTTTCAGCAGTAAAAGCGGTGAAGAAGAGAGAGACGTGGACTTACCATTGCTTTAATGTTTGTCTGGTAGTTTCTGTGGTGGGGCTTCTTCGGCGGAGAAAGGTTGATGAAGATGTAGACGGCGGTTGTCGATGGTTGATGAGGGAGGATAGGGTTTTAAGGAGGATCGCTTGGTTTGAATTGGCCTGTATTATGGGCTTTTATTTAAATCATGTTTGTGACTATTAAGGCTTTGCATTGGTCATTGTATTATGGGCTTGAAAAAGGGCCTCTATGTTTACTGATTTACTTTGTATTGCCCTATAGTTTTGTGGATTGTGGTCCAGGGAAGGCAATTTGTACAAAATTGAGTTTTTTTATCTTACATTTAGATAAACACGGTTCTAATAACTCAGATCTTCCATTTATATGATATAAACTGCAACATGTGTTTGAGGAACTGATTGCCAAAAGTGAAGGTGAATGTAGTTCTTCATCATTCATTATTTGGACGCATGATCAAGACAAAACATTCACCTCTCTGAACTATTTAGATACAAACATCAGGGTCTTCCATACGCGCTAAATAGAATAACCGGCGGGTAGGCAATGGTCAAAGCGAGTACGTCAGTGAATTTCTTCGATCCTACAAAAGAAAAACAACTGTTTCAGTAACATTTACTGATGCAAACATTTGTTAGTTTAATAGGTTTAATGGAATTACCTGATAAGTAGTTTAGGTATCCACTATATTGGCAAATGCTTCGTTGAAGACTATGTTTCTTGTAAAGTCATGAGGTATTTCTGGTGGGTTTTCTATAAGAATCCTCAAACCTCTTGCTGATTTTACTCTTGAAACTCCCACATAAAGTTGGTCATGACTAAACACTGGTTCAGGCAAATATATCCCAACTTTTTCAAGTGTTTGCCCTTGGCTTTTATTTATAGTCATCGCATAGCATAATCGCACTGGAAATTGCCTCCTTTTGAGTATGAAGGGCCACTTGGAGTTCTCCACATTCAACACTATTCTTGGTATAATGACCTCATCAGTGTCATAAGAACCACCCATAATGTTGCCTTTTATATAGTTGTCGCCCAACGATGTGATCATTATTCTTGTGTCGTTGCATAAGCCAAGACCACGGTTTAAGTTGCGTAAGAGCATAACTGGTGTGTTTACCTTTAATGTGATCTCGTGGCTTGGTACTCCGTTGAATGTAAGAGTGTTGAGAAACTCAGTTGGATAGCTTTCATCAAACGAATCCGCTGTTTCTGTCGATAGCAGTAGCGAGTCTGAGCTGTAATAGGTTGTCAGATATCCTGGAACATTTTGCATCATAAAATTATTAATTGTAGAAACAGTTGCATTCGTTGGAGTAATTATGGCTCTACTGGTGAGGTACTCTGGGTGTCTATGATTTTGGGGGAACAAATCATAGATATCATCCACGATCGACTAAACAGGATCAACTCCAGGATCAATTAGGAACAGTTGTGGAATCTGTATCCAATCCATTGGGGCATCTTCTCTGAATGATCTTGCTTTAAGTTTTCCATCTCCTAAGGCGCGGACCCATTCTGGGAATGTATATCCATGTATTAGTCACTGGTCAGCATGCTGGGCTTCTGTGATTCGCATATTTGTAGATAGCTTCATAACTTTAAAATAACTCCATAGTTTGGATCTAGTCAATGAGCTATCAACAGTTTGTTCACGCCCAGCTTCGGTTATAACTGGGAGAGTTTGGCAAAAATCTCCACAAAAAAGAACAGTCTTTCCTCCAAAAGGTTTATAGCTATGTCCATTCAGCGGAACATTTAATATATCACATAAACTGCGATCCACTGCTTCAAAAGCTCAGCGATGTGTCATGGGCGCTGATAGACCGTTAGTTACACATGTTTTCACCCCTGTTCTTACACCGTTGGAGATGTGGTTTCTCGTGTTTTAGACCGATTTCACGCTAGGTTGTGCTTGTTTGTGATATTTCAGGTCCTGGCAAGTGAATGAAGGTTTAGGAGCGAGTTCGGGGTCGATTGGGCGAAGATCGGGCGCGAGGCAAGTCACAAAGGAGATCACACGGGCTGCCCTGATGTTCACACGGCCGTGTGAAGGAATGGCCTGGCCGTGTGGGATTCTGCGAGAGTAGACACGGGCAGAGCAGAAGACCCACACGGCCGTGCAAGTGGCCGGGTTGGCCGTGCCACATTCTGCGAAAGCAAACACGGGCAGGAAGGGAAGTTCACACGGCCGTGCCATTCTGGCCGTGCAAAGAGCCTGAAATTCGACTAAATGATACGCTGCGTTTTGACTCACACGGGCAACTGGGTGAGCTGCACGGCCGTGCCACCCTAGCCGTGTGAGTCGGGATTTTCTCCTTTTAAGCAGAATTTCAGCCACAATTCGGGGGGATTCGGGTTTTGGAGAAAGAGAGCGATTCCTAGAGAGAGAAAGTGACGAGCAAGAGTTCCCAAGTGCCCTAGATTGATCTTCAACACCATTGGAGGCCAGCTTGAGCTTGGAGAAGTGCCAATCAACGTCCAGAAGCAGGAATCCATCCTTCGCAGTATGAAGTCCGTGTCTGATTCTGCTTTTGCTTTCTTCTCCATGGAGTAGTTCTCCCATTCATCTGGGTATGGAGAACCCTAGATTTGTATGTTAGGCTTTGATTGTATGAACCCAAGTACTGCTTCTATGATTGATTATATTCGATTGAGGTTTTAATGATTGAATGACTTGAATCCTGATCAAATTCCTGTTGTTTCTGCTTTAACCTAGAATGAGAATATCTGCCTAGGTTAATAGAGTATCCTTGATTGAAGGTAGGGAGTTGGTGACTTTAGTCGAGGAACCAACTCACTATTCTGTACCGGATTTACTCCGGTAGTGGAGGTTTCGTTCTTAGGGCCTCAATCTGTCTACTCCGGTGGAGGTTAGTCGCCCGCTAGAGATTCAGATTGAGAGGGTCTGAAGACCTTTAGTCGAGACTTCAGGCTGTTTAAGAACCTTCCGCAGTATAACTTTCATAGAAACTGAACTTGGTAATTACAATCCGGCTTAACTGCAGTCTAGGGGGAACCATATCCGGGTGACCTCTCTTAACCTGAATACAACCGTTTACCTGCTTTGTTAGTTTGATAGTTTAGACTTGCATTCCAGTTTCATTGCTAGATAACACGAATTCACTGAGTAGTCATCATATCTAGGACCCGGGTTGATAATTAAACCCAAACCCGCTATACTACGCTTTAGGAAGTGGTTTCACTTGGCCAATTCCTGGAGTGACAGTAGAGTCGAGTCAATTTTTTGGCGCCGTTGCCGGGGACGGCTAGGTTGTTGAAGAAAAGTGATTTCTGTTAATTTAGCTTTTCTTTTTGCTTTGTTTGCTTTGTCCCACTTGTGCCTTCACGGGTTTGCTTGCTTGAGTGTGTGCAGGTAGTGCATGACCCGTAGCCAGTCGGGAGGTTTACTGCCGTTGAATCCAGAGATTGACCGCACCTGTCGCCGGCTCAGGAGACAACAGCGAGCTAGACTGGCTACGGAAGAGCGCATAGACGGCCACGTGAGCAGTGATTCTGAAGAAGAGCACGGGATGGACGGAGAGTACAATCAACACCAGGGGAATCCTCAGCAGGCTCCCCCGGTGAATCAGGTCCTGGGGAACAACCCCATACCCCAGGATCATGGAGTTCATCATCCACCGCAGCCGGGTCCCACCTTGGAGTACTACTACACTCCGCGGATTGCTGACATCCGCCCGGTCATCCTCTACCCGCCTATCCCAGCAAACAACTTCGAGATCAAGCCATGCTGGATTCAGCTCATTACATCTTCCATCCAGTTCCATGGCTTGAAGAATGAGGAGGCCAGAGTGCATCTTTCTCGTTTTCTGCAGCTGACGAACGGGTTCAAGCTGAATGGTGTCCCGGATGATGCAATCCGCCTTCATCTCTCCCCCCATTCTCTGGCGGGGAATGCTAAGAGGTGGTTGGAGACCCAGCCCCCATTGTCCATCACCTCTTGGGACGATCTGGCTGACAAGTTCGTGCACAGGTATTATCCAGCATCGAAGACTACAGAGATCCAGCGGGAGATCACTCACTTCCGCCAAGAGCCAGATGAGTCACTTCGTGATGCCTGGGAGCGGTACATGGGCTATTTATGGCAGTGCCCCCACCATGGCTTTAGTGATGCATTCACAGTGGGGAATTTCTACAGTGCCCTCTCTCCAGATAGCCAGAGGGTGATTGAGTCTCTATACCCAGGAGGGGACATTCTTACTAAGACTCCACCCGAGCTGAACCAGATGATCAGTACTTTGGCTGCCAGAGATCATTCTTGGGGGCAGGGTAGCCGAGGCAGACAGTCCCGGGACCGTGGTGTGCACGCCATGGAGACCAGATCCGGGCTCGAGCAGCAGGTAGCTGAGCTAGTGCAGACATTGAAGCAGCCCAACAGTCTTATTCCGGGCAGAGGTTTGGCTACACCTCCAGTTGCTCAATGTCAGTGGTGTGAGAGCTCCAATCACCTAGTGGAGGACTGCTAGACTATGAGAGTCTACCACACCCCAGGAGCAGTTGGCCTTCATCACCAATGCACGGCGCCTCGATCCATACAGCAGTACATATAATGAGGGGTGGCGCCAGCATCCCAACTTCGCCTGGAGCAGCAACACCACTAAACCACCTGGTTTCCCAGGGCCAGCAGGTGGTTTTCAGCAGAGGCAGCCCTTCCAGGCTCGCCATGGGCCAGACCCACAGCAGCAGCCCTACCAGCCTAGGCAGGGGCAGCCATTCCAGCAGCCCCAGCGCCAGTTTGCCGAGCCAGCAGCAGCTCCGGCCCCAGATGACAGGATGACGAAGCTGGAAAACATTCTAGCTTCATTCATGACCAGCACTCAGGCTGCTATCACGTCACTGGAGGCAGGTCAGCGGAACCAGGGTGCCATTTTGCAGGATCTGCAGACCCAGGTGGGCATCTTGGCCCGCCAGAGCACCACCAGGGCACCGGGGACTCTGCCTGCCACCACTATCCCGAATCCTCGGGATCCTCACCAGCTCCAGCAGTTTGATGCCATTTTTACCAGGAGCGGTAAGGCCATATCTGCTGATCCTGTCCCGGCCAGACAGGAGGAACCACTACCTGTTTCAGCACTTCCAGCCGACGATGCAGAAGTGCGGGTGGAGAAGGAAGCCCCTACTCCTAAGCCACAACCAGTGGTTAAGGAGCATGTGCCCCAGCTTCCCTTCCCCACTCGCCTACACAAAGACAAGCTGGAGACTGAGTTTGCCAAGTTCATGGCAATGTTGAAGCAGCTCAACATCAGCATACCGTTCGTGGAGGCACTGTCGAAGATGCCCAAGTACGCAAAGTTCATGAAAGATCTCCTCTCCAACAAGAAGAAACTTGGGGATCTCTCGACAGTGTTGCTGAGCGAGGAGTGTTCTGCTATCCTGCAGAACAAGCTGCCCGAAAAGCGCAAGGATCCAGGGAGTTTTACTATCCCTCTTACTATTGGCAGCATGCATGTAGGCAAGTCCTTGGCGGACCTAGGCGCTAGCATAAACGTCATGCCATATAAGTTGTTTAAGAAGCTAGACTTAGGTGAACTTAGCCCTACTAGGATGAGCATTCAACTCGCTGACCGGTCCATTGTGCATCCTAGGGGTGTCATAGAGGATCTGCTTGTTAATGTTGGTGCATTCACATATCCTGTTGATTTTGTTATTCTGGATGTAAATGAGGATGTGGATGTGCCTTTGATTCTAGGTAGGCCGTTTCTTGCCACCGCCAAGGCACTTATTGATGTGCATGATGGTAAATTGATTCTGCATGCTGGTGATGAACAGGCTACTTTTTCTGTGACTGAGTTTGATCACTGTACTATGATTGATATCACCCCTGTGCATGCTATGTCTGATCAGGTACACGAGCCTGTCGTGTATCCTTCTGCACCTCCTAGTTTGCAGGACCCTCCTATCATTCCTTCACCGCCACTCCATCCAGCCTCGCCTCCGAACAAAAAGCTCAAGGAGGAGTGGCGGCCGAAGCAGCAGGTTGCTAAGCCTGCACGGAAGAAGAGTGGAGACCACTATGAGCTGGTCCCACCTCCTGCACCACGACCACCCTGGCCGTCTGGGTACTCGCTCGCCTGCATCTTACCAGATGGGCAGGCCGAGCTGACTGATGATGGTGGTCGCATCCGGCGGGTGCAAGGCCACAACCTCAAGCTGTACCTCAAGAGCGACGTGGATCCGCTCTTGGAGGCACCTGTTCCTGCACCGCCCTGAGAATCCACCATGGGCGTCCAGCTAAAAGACGGTAAAGAAGCGCTGGTGGGGAGGCAACCCCACCACGGTTTGATTTTCTTTCTTGTGTTTTGAGTCGGATTGTAACCCGGTTTGGGTTTGGTTGTTTTCTTTTGGTTTGGATAATATTTTATTGGGCTGACCATTGAACCTAACATATTGTGTTTGAGCTCTTCTGTTCCCCTTTGGCTGTGCTCACTCCGACTGCTCCATTTCCAGTCTCCTGCAGTCCGTGCATACCGGTAACATCGTTCCCTTTTCCTTCCCTCTTCTCCATTGAGGGCAATGTCGATCTTAAGTGTGGGGGGATGTTTATCTTTTGACTGCATTTGATCTGTTTGTGTGCTTGGAGCCTAGTCCACTGTCCAAATTTTTAAATTTGAGGGCTCCAAGCACGTGTTCCTTGCAATTGCCTGCTCAATATGCTTTGAATTGACAGTCTTTATAGTAATATGCAACCTAGGGAGGTAGTGTAGCACTACGGAGGATGTTGATGCATTTAAGAAGTCTCATTTCTTCTTCATATTGAGTTGGTTGATTGAGTGAATTAGTGATCTTAGGACCCTTGAATTGTGTGGTGTTGTGGATTCTCTACCTGTCATGGACTCTTGTATCATGTTTTGAGTTTAACAGGTGCTCAAAAATGTGCTTCAAAATAACGTCTCCCGTGCGAATAGGGCGAAAGTGTGTAAGGGGAGACGGGAATCCGTTCCCAATTTCCACCTACTACCTCCAGTCCCCTTACGTGTCTTTCCCCCGCACGAGGCTCGAGAAATCCGCTCCTGGCATTGCCGGTAAGAGCAGGTTGGGACCCTTGAAAAGAAAAGAAAAGAAAAATAACAGAAAACAAGCAAAACAGAAAAAAGAAAAGGGTTCCAACCATCTTCAAGAATAAATAGAGCACCTTGAAAAATGTGAGTCCATGATCCTTTGTTTTTGAGAATCTCTTCATCCATGATTCATTTGTCCTCTGTTCACTATTTGCCATGATGCCGACTCGATAAGAAGCTTTGAGATGACTTGTGCGTCGGTTGACCTCGTAAGTTGTTAAATGATCTAGGAAGTCCTCTACCTACGATCTGGGTTGTTTGTTGCTATAGAGGTCTGGAGAGTTGCATTGGTTTGAGTTAAGTTTGCTTGGGGACAAGCAAACGGTTAAGTGTGGGGGAGTTTGATAGACCGTTAGTTACACATGTTTTCACCCCTGTTCTTACACCGTTGGAGATGTGGTTTCTCGTGTTTTAGACCGATTTCACGCTAGGTTGTGCTTGTTTGTGATATTTCAGGTCCTGGCAAGTGAATGAAGGTTTAGGAGCGAGTTCGGGGTCGATTGGGCGAAGATCAGGCGCGAGGCAAGTCACAAAGGAGGTCACACGGGCTGCCCTGATGTTCACACGGCCGTGTGAAGGAATGGCCTGGCCGTGTGGGATTCTGCGAGAGCAGACACGGGCAGAGCAGAAGACCCACACGGCCGTGCAAGTGGCCGGGTTGGCCGTGCCACATTCTGCGAGAGCAAACACGGGCAGGAAGGGAAGTTCACACGGCCGTGCCATTCTGGCCGTGCAAAGAGCCTGAAATTCGACTAAATGATACGCTGCGTTTTGACTCACACGGGCAACTGGGTGAGCTGCACGGCCGTGCCACCCTAGCCGTGTGAGTCGGGATTTTCTCCTTTTAAGCAGAATTTCAGCCACAATTCGGGGGGATTCGGGTTTTGGAGAAAGAGAGCGATTCCTAGAGAGAGAAAGTGACGAGCAAGAGTTCCCAAGTGCCCTAGATTGATCTTCAACACCATTGGAGGCCAGCTTGAGCTTGGAGAAGTGCCAATCAACATCCAGAAGCAGGAATCCATCCTTCGCAGTATGAAGTCCGTGTCTGATTCTGCTTTTGCTTTCTTCTCCATGGAGTAGTTCTCCCATTCATCTGGGTATGGAGAACCCTAGATTTGTATGTTAGGCTTTGATTGTATGAACCCAAGTACTGCTTCTATGATTGATTATATTCGATTGAGGTTTTAATGATTGAATGACTTGAATCCTGATCAAATTCCTGTTGTTTCTGCTTTAACCTAGAATGAGAATATCTGCCTAGGTTAATAGAGTATCCTTGATTGAAGGTAGGGAGTTGGTGACTTTAGTCGAGGAACCAACTCACTATTCTGTACCGGATTTACTCCGGTAGTGGAGGTTTCGTTCTTAGGGCCTCAATCTGTCTACTCCGGTTGAGGTTAGTCGCCCGCTAGAGATTCAGATTGAGAGGGTCTGAAGACCTTTAGTCGAGACTTCAGGTTGTTTAAGAACCTTCCGCAGTATAACTTTCATAGAAACTGAACTTGGTAATTACAATCCGGCTTAACTGCAGTCTAGGGGGAACCATATCCGGGTGACCTCTCTTAACCTGAATACAACCGTTTACCTGCTTTGTTAGTTTGATAGTTTAGACTTGCATTCCAGTTTCATTGCTAGATAACACGAATTCACTGAGTAGTCATCATATCTAGGACCCGGGTTGATAATTAAACCCAAACCCGCTATACTATGCTTTAGGAAGTGGTTTCACTTGGCCAATTCCTGGAGTGACAGTAGAGTCGAGTCAGGCGCCTCATCCCATATGATTAAGGATGGTTCTTTTAGCAGATCAGCTAAATGTGTACCGTGTTTAATTGGACATGTCGATGTTGCATCTAGAATCAGAGGAATTTTGAATCTTGAATGTGCTGTGGATGCTTTGGGAAGAAGTGTTGCTGCGATACCTGATGATGCAACCAGAACAACTATTTTCCCCAAACTTCTAAGTCTTGCTGTAATTACATTATAGAGATATGTTTTACCTGTACCTCCGTGGCCGTATAAGAAGAATGTGCGGCCATCTTGTTGTGTACTGAACTGATAACAGCTGAATACACATTGGTTTGCTCAACGTTCAGTGACTGTAACATTGTGGTGGCTAGTGTATGTTGCTGATCTACATCGAAAGCAAGATGCTCATTTATAAGTGGATTCTCACCACTATCGCATAAACCATCTGATGGGAGTGGAAGATTAAAGTTCTCAAGAGTCATTGAGTGTGAGCTCAACATAGTCTGTAGTTGATGTAGAACCCAGTTCTGCAGTCGTTCGTCGCTGGGCCTCAGAGTCTGATCTCTGAAATCCTTTATTAAACTGTATGCATAATCTTCAGACATAGATTTCCAAGAAGAGTTGAACAATGTTATCGGACTTGGTATTTCACAGAACATCAGCATTGACACGAAAGTGCTTCGAATCACCCGTGGCATGCTAGAAGATGAGATATCTGCTAATACTCGTATCCATTCTGAAGAGTCTGATAAAAGGCCCAATTTTTCACAAGCTTTTTCAAAATCTGCACAAAGTTCTCCATTGACAGTCCTGAGCTGAGCATAACTAACAGCGCCGCGAATTTTTGTGAGCAGCATCCGGAGGAAGAAAACATCGCCAGAACCTGGTGGAACATATGCAATTCTGCCTATTGCGAATCCTTTCTTGCGAGGACTCCACTCTTTACAATCAGATAGCCAAGTGTAGTTGTTGGGTATCTGTGCATATGTCAGAATTCTCGCCTGGGGGTCTCTACGATTAAGCGCAAACCATTCTGTTAAGTGCGTTCGAACGGCATAAGGATTCCCCAAAACATTTCTTACATTGGATTGCTTCTTATAAGGTATTTTTTGCTGACCATCCAAATGAACTCCCAAGCGCACAACTGCTGGCTCTCTTACATGTATTGGATACTCATTCAGCCTCCATATAGCTTCATAAGATGACAACGATCGGCAGTCAATGAATTGCTGAGTTTCATCTCTGTATTTTGCGGATTGCACTTCTACATTATTGTGAGGTGCATCAGCATTTTCAGCAATCACCAATGACCTGTCTGGACCTTTTGTCACATACTTGAAAAGATATTTAATAAGCTTGCCTTTATGACATACCTCGACATTGATATGAGCCTGCATTCTCACCAACACATTTCGGTTGTATGGAACAACATGTCGATTGTCGAGGACTGAACTGCCCTTTTGAACCTCTATGCCCGAGTTTGATCTTCTATAAACGACATTTCCGAATTTGTCAAATGACGTGGCTGAGTTAAACTCTTTTGGGAATTGTTTGGAACATCTGTCGTTTGAGGATCATTTTTTGTCTCGCACACACGGTGCATTCGTGTTTGCTTCGCCACATGGGCCATGTAATATATATTTGCAAAAAGCCTCATATCCAACTGGATCTTGTTGAGGATCAGGAATTTCAGCTGAGATAACCTCATCAATGTTAGCAGTTGTCCTCAGTTTATTCTCCTCGGCCAGCCAAACCAGAAAATGTATGTGGGGCAGACCTTTTTTTTGGAACTCCACTGCATACATTACTGGCACAAAACAAAACATGTTAAGAAGCCAAATATTCATATATGTGCATTGAAAGACAAATGATAGTCAACGCTGAAAAAAACAAACTACATTAAATGACCAGGCTGATCTTACTTGCAATCGTCTTCCCAAAGTAGGAGTTTTTCTTAATGTCATCAATCATAATGCTAAGCTTAATGTGGAAAACCCTTGAGACCACCATCGGTTTGTCCGAGCTATTTGGACCAACTTTATCATGAAAAGCTTCTGTGATTTCTTCCCACAACGAATTACACGTAAATGTAATAAATAAATCCGGATTTCCAAGGAATTCAACCACTGCCATTGCATTCGTGATATAATTTTTGCATATATCGTGGGCTACCTATATAAGTCCCTCGGAGGACAACATGACCCACTTTATCCCCGTCGAGATCACCCCGCGCCATTGCATCCTGTTAGCCTTGATAAACTTCAACTCTAAGTTGTGGCCGTTGGCAGCGCAGAAATGCCAGCCTATTTAACCTATTGATTAATAGGCGTCGATACAAAAGTCCTGAAGAGCATTTCCAGGTTGAACAATTGTATGGCCTTCATTGATGCAATATTGGAGCCTAAATGTGTAGTATTCACGCTGAGTAACAAATTCTCTGCGCATAGAAGGAGGACAGAAAGCTGACCTGTATTTGATAAGCGGATGATAACCATCCTCTCCATATGGGAATAAGAGCGGGAAATGCAATGCATCAAACTTGGGATTGAGATTTGTAATTCTTTTTAAGCCTTCATAAATGTGATCAACAATGATATCTCGATAGTCCCTGTCTGGAATAAAATCGCCTGGTATGAGTGCTGCAATTTCAGTGCTGCTTGGCAAGTCGTATTGTCGATTTCTGCTCTTAGCTCCAAAAATTCGAAGTTTCAAATTTGTCGTTGTAGAATCCTGCAACTGCTGTCGAACTCGCCTGAATGTCTTGATAAGTTGATTGTTTTCATCCAGCATTTGTAGTAATAAAGTGAGCAATTCTGGCATAAGTAGAGCATCACGGGAAGCATAATTCGCCAAGCGGTTGTCAATTTCATTCTCTGGTTAAAAAATATAGAGCTGGGCAAACTTTGGTTTTTCACCATCAGGAGGCAACAACGAACCAATCCTATAATAATTATCTCCACATATTACCATTGAATAAGGCCCCCTTCCAGAGAGAGAGCGAGGGTCAATAGAAGCGCCAAATGATGTGAAACACAATGAACCATTGTACGGTCTAATGTTGTCCCTGAAATGCTTAGACATAGCACCACCATCAAATTGCAGAAGTTCAGCCAACAAATGTGGAGGGTGTGCTAAGAGGGGCAAACCAATGCAGCCTTTTTGACATCATAATGCATAAATTGAATTAGTCGTCGCTCGATGGCGGTCGAGCCTTTCCATATCCCAAAACAAAGCACCACAGTACTTACAAACACACTCTAGCTGACCAATCCTCAGAATATCATTGTGGAGTGGCTTTCTAGCCGTGGGAATATGCCTACCATAGAATGGAGGTTCGCCTAAATTCCGCCGATTCAAACGATCAGTTTTCTGACAGCTAGCTCGTGTTACTCGACCGATGCCTTCATTACATTCATCCCCCATATCACACATACTCTGTTCCTGACAAAATATGGGTCGAGTTATATCTCTGGATACCAATTGCTTTATATTCTGATAGCGCGTTTTCCTCGGCCGTGATGGACCTGATATGTATACAACAAACATAAGAGTGGTAAGCTTACTACAGTCAGCGGCCGATATGAACAAATGCTAGTTACGCATAATACAGGCATGGATATTTCATGCTTTGGACAGCAGGCGTAGAATAATGTGTAACTACATCACCAGCTGGCGATGGCGAAACTTGATGAAGATTCAATAATGACCCCCGCATGGTGCTCGTACACACAACCGATGTTTCCCCGAACACTGCTGACGTAGTTGAAAGATCCTCTGCTGGCTGTTTGGGAATTTCAATTCTAGCTCTTTTATGTGTTAAAGTCTGATATTGAGCTTTTCTTATTCTTGGAGGCATTGCCGCACAGTCTAGACAAAAGCATGCAAAAGGACAACGTCATTTATTGCTAGAAAGCTTCACTAATAAAGCTGAGATGAATTTGGATATAATGAATCAATAACAGACATAATTAAAGATTCACTCTACCTTAAACAATCAAAAGCGTGGTGGTTGTGTAGATGACTGTCCAAATCGGCTAGCAAGCACAAGATACAAATGAGAAGTCTTAAGTGAAATATGAAAGTGAGATGGGAGAAGTTCCCAGAGAAGTTGACACAAACCCAATGAAGAAGAAGACCTCCCTTAAAATGCATCATTATGGATATTTGAGATATGCAATCATATCTACCTATATTAAAATGTGTTATTATGGGTATCCGTGATATTAGATATGCATTAGTATATTGCTTTTCCACTCCCAAAATATCTAACTTTGTGCTAAATTAATTAAATGAGGAAAAGCAATCATATTAGTTTAATCTTTGTATAGAAAGAGGCTTCATTATGGAGACAAAAGCGATTACGGAGGAAATCGCTGGAGCAATTTTCCATTTTGGAACATGTGGCCTCAATTGGAATCCATAAATATTGGTATCCAACATAATTAACACATTCCTATTCCAGTTGCTCATATATGTTCTAACGTGTCTTTTCAGGACTATCAATTCCACAAAATGTCGAACATGTTTTAACACATCTTGATAACTAAATCATAGAACAGGTTAATTCCTGTATAAAACGTGAGCTTGTTAGACTTTAAAAGGAAGACTCAGCGAACATCTAGCAAAAAAGAAGCATGACTACGCTAAGAATGGACATACATTGTACCCGCAAAACGAAACAACCTATTTAAGCAACGATAAGTAGAAGTCATACTACATATAACATCTCACAAGGGAAAAAAACACAGTTGCAATATTACTATAAGGTACGACGCAAAAGTCACATATAGCAACCTTCACCACCTCAATACCGCCAAAAGAACTACTATCCGACAAAACATAGACGGTTACATAAACGAAAAGCACAGAGAATATACATCCTCTGATAACATCCACATAGGTGCAAACAACACAATTTCGAGACCAGAATTCCCAAAACACGATTGTCCAAAAAAAGAGAATAATTTGCAAAAGCATAACGAAACACAATATCTCCTCGAACATAAGACAACTACAATCCCAGTGACACCATCAAACACATATTTAGTTCCTGCAGCAAACAACATGGAATAATAAGAACCACGACACGCACAAAAACTAAACTACAACACAAATGTTCTGAGAGTATAGGTTTAAACAACAGAGCTAGGAGTACCCTTGAAATCATGATCACTTCTTGAACAAACCACGCTTTGCCGCCGTTTTTATAGACTATCCACCAAAGCATCCCTTTCCATATCAACACCTGCCTGTGAGGAACCACCATGTTGCGCCTGAGCACTTTCGGCAGCATCCAATTTCTCCACCTTGATCTTGGACAGTGGAGAAACCAACCTTCAAACAAATAGAGTTTTTCGTTCTAAGAACGCGAGCAATAACACAAATATAAAACAGTAAAAAACTGACAATGTAGAACATAAATACTCACGGCGATGCCGATGGTGACCCGACGGTTGAACCTAAAGTCATTCCAGGAGATGACTCGGGGGATGGCTTTAAAACTTTCGCAGTTGGCATAGATGAGCCGCGACCAACATCCTCGGGGCTCATAGACTCTTCAATTCTTGCTGATCGTCTGGGGATCATTGAAGCAGCAGATTGGACAGATGGTACAACATAATGAACAATAGAGGACATCGCAGCAGGTGCAACAGCTCAGGTAGAGCCCACCTGTACACCCATCGCTGAAACCTGAGAAGCTCCAAAAACCGGTGACTCAGTATCAATATCTTCATTTCTGACATTTGCAGAAATACGGTTTCGGAAATCCCTGGCCTCATAACTGGGAAATCTGCGAATTATAGTAACTGATTCAGATGTCATCCTCGAACAACATTGCAAATTAGCAAAACAAACTCCGGGAACAACGCCAATACCTGCCAATCAGATCTGGTTCATCAGTGATGCTAAATGGCATAGGCGGGGTTTCAATGAGAAGAGAGTCTGAAACTTTTTCCTTTCCCTTCGAGGCCCTTAAGAACACATCACAAATATTTCACTTTAGACATAATACACAGACCAAAGCAAAACACAAAGAAACCAAAGCACCCAACACTGACCTCGATGAACCAGCCCCCCCCCCCCCCCCCCCCCCCCCCCCCCCCGCGATACTCGATGCACGCATCATAGGAGCAGCCAACGGAGGGGGCGAAGAAAACTCAAGCAGATCACCCACCACAGTAGGATCATCAAGACGAACCACCTGGGTCACACGGAATTCTCCCGAGGAGAAACCAGTTGGGCCCGGCAACGACAACCTACAATCAAACTTGACATACTGCCCTCGTAACTGATGCAGTTGTGGGGGCAGCTGACCAGGACGATGGGGGAACCTCTGGGCCAAATGTGCAGCATAAACGTTCACCAGCGTAAGCGCACACCCCCCATCAGTATAAAACGCACCTCACAGGAGTCATCCTTTAGTGTAAGCTGGAGCTTGTAGCTGATGGAAAAAGAACATTAGCAACAAAACCCACAACAGGCAACAAACATACAAAAAAATGACACATGGTCATACTTGACGCGAGTTTGTTCCTCGTCCAACTGCCAATCCTTTGGACACCAAGATGTATCATCACGACGCTTCGAAACAGCCCTCGAACATAACTTGCATGAAATATGATACCAAGGTGTGCTTGACTCGACATCAACAATCACTCCACCACAGCGATACTTCTCTTCCTAAAAAAAAAAAAAAGAGGAGCAAGTTATGTCCAAACATTGGGGAAAATGATAGCAATAGACTTTTAGACGAACACGCAATACCAGTGAGGCATTTGTTCTGGATAACGCCAGCAGATGACTCAAAGTCCTGGTTCAACGATCGGCATCGGCTGTAGCATCAGCGGCAGTAGCAAACTCAACCGGCAAGGATTCAACAACCTCATGTTTCTCAGCAAACCTAATAGAGATCCAAGCACCATAACTTAGACAACATAGGAGCCTTTGCAAAATCCGGACTACATCAACTGCACACAGGAAATCGGCAACAACCCACAACTAACTTACCTAGATGCAAGAAAATAAGCCTTTGGTATAGGAGGATTGACTGATATGTGATAACGATGTAATTGCACATATTTGCGCCCCTAGTTCTTATCCGTTTGAGGGGCATAGTCGTGTGTTTTGGCCTATTTTACGCCGGGTTGTGCTATTTTGTCATGTTTCAGGTCCCAGGCGTTAAAGGGAAGGCTAACCGCGAGTTTCGGGGCATTCGGAAGTCATTTCGATGAGCTGGAGCCAAAACACGGGCAGACCCAAGGCATTACACGGCCGTGTACTGCTGGCCGTGCTTTTTATGCCGAGAGCAAATTTGGTTTGGCCAATTCAGTTGCAAACACGGGCACCGAAGCACGGCCGTGTTTCCACCAGCTGCTGGCCGTGTAATTAAGCCCTGGCCGAGGCACGGGCGGAGTCAGGCAAAGCACGGCCGTGCCCTCGACCGTGCTTTGGCCACTGATGCTTTTAAGCAGATTTTAAGCCACAATTCAAGGGGATTCGAGTTTTTGAGAGAGAGATCAGTTCCTAGAGAGAGAAAGTGACGAGCAAGAGTTCCCAAGTGCCCTAGATTGATCTTCAACACCATTGGAGGCCAGCTTGAGCTTGGGGAAGTGCCAGTCAACGTCCAGAAGCAGGAATCCATCCTTCGCAGTATGAATTCCGTGTCTGATTCTGCTTTTGCTTTCTTCTCCATGGAGTAGTTCTCCCATTCATCTGGGTATGGAGAACCCTAGATTTGTATGTTAGGCTTTGATTGTATGAACCCAAGTACTGATTCTGTAATTGATTATATTCGATTGAGGTTTTAATGATTGAATGACTTGAATCCTGATCAAATTCCTGTTGTTTCTGCTTTAACCTAGAATGAGAATATCTGCCTAGGTTGATAGAGCATCCTTGATTGAAGGTAGGGAGTTGGTGACTTTAGTCGAGGAACCAACTCACTATTCTGTACCGGATTTACTCCGGTAGTGGAGGTTTTGTTCTTAGGGCCTCAATCTGTCGACTCCGGTGGAGGTTAGTCGCCCGCTAGAGAGTCAGATTGAGAGGGTCTGAAGACCTTTAGTCGAGACTTCAGGCTGTTTAAGAACCTTCTGCAGTATCACTGTCATAGAAACTGAACTTGGTAATTACAATCCGGCTTAACTGCAGTCTAGGGGGAACCATATTCGGGTGACCTCTTTAACCTGAATACAACAGTTTACTTGCTTTGTTAGTGTGATAGTTTAGACTTGCATTCCAGTTTTATTGCTAGATAACAAGAACTCAGTGAGTAGTCATCAGATCTAGGACCCGGGTTGATAATTAAACCCAAACCCGCTATACTACGCTTTAGGAAGTGGTTTCACTTGGCCAATTCCTGGAGTGACAGTAGAGTCGAGTCAAGTTTTTGGCGCCGTTGCCGGGGACGGCTAGGTTGTTGAAGAAAAGTGATTTCTGTTAATTTAGCTTTTCTTTTTGTTTTGTTTGCTTTGTCCCACTTGTGCCTTCACGGGTTTGCTTGCTTGAGTGTGTGCAGGTAGTGCATGACCCGTAGCCAGTCAGGAGGTTTACTGCCGTTGAATAGAGAGATTGACCGCACCTGTCGCCAGCTCATGAGACAACAGCGAGCTAGACTGGCTACGGAAGAGCGCATAGACGGCCACGTGAGCAGTGATTCTGAGGAGGAGTACGAGATGGCAGACTACAATCAACACCAGGGGAATCCTCAGCAGGCTCCCCCGGTGAATCAGGTCCTGGGGAACAACCCCATACCCCAGGATCATGGAGCTCATCATCCACCGCAGCCGGGTCCCACCTTGGAGTACTACTACACTCCGCGGATTGCTGACATCCGCCCGGTCATCCTCTACCCGCCGATCCCAGCAAACAACTTCGAGATCAAGCCATGCTGGATTCAGCTCATCACATCTTCTATCCAGTTCCATGGCTTGAAGAATGAGGAGGCCAGGGTGCATCTTTCCCGTTTTCTGCAGCTGACGAACGGGTTCAAGCTGAATGGTGTCCCGGATGATGCAATCCGCCTTCATCTTTTCCCCCATTCTCTGGCGGGGAATGCTAAGAGGTGGTTGAGACCCAGCCCCCATTGTCCATCACCTCTTGGGACGATCTGGCGGACAAGTTCGTGCACAGGTATTATCCGGCATCGAAGACTACAGAGATCCAGCGGGAGATCACTCACTTCCGCCAAGAGCCAGATGAGTCACTTCGTGATGCGTGGGAGCGGTACATGGGCTACTTCTGGCAATGCCCCCATCATGGCTTCAGTGATGCATTCACAGTGGGGAACTTCTACAGTGCCCTCTCTCCAGATAGCCAGAGGGTGATTGAGTCTCTATGCCCAGGAGGGGATATTCTTACCAAGACTCCACCCGAGCTGAACCAGATGATCAGTACTTTGGCTGCCAGAGATCATTCTTGGGGACAGGGTAGCCGAGGCAGACAGTCCCGGGACCGTGGTGTGCACGCCATGGAGACCAGATCCGGGCTCGAGCAGCAGGTAGCTGAGCTAGTGCAGACATTGAAGCAGCCCAACAGTCTAATTCCGGGCAGAGGTTTGGCTACACCTCCAGTAGCTCAATGTCAGTGGTGTGAGAGCTCCAATCACCTAGTGGAGGGCTGCCAGGCTATGAGGGAGTCTACCACACCCCAGGAGCAGTTGGACTTCATCGCCAATGCGAGGCGCCCCGATCCGTACAGTAGCACATATAATGAGGGGTGGCGCCAGCATCCCAACTTCGCCTGGAGCAGCAACACCACTAAACCACATGGTTTCCCAGCACCAGCAGGTGGTTTTCAGCAGAGGCAGCCCTTCTAGGCTCGACAGGGGCCAGACCCACAACAGCCCTAACAGCCAGGCAGGGGCAGCCATTCCAGCAGCCCCAGCGCCAGTTTGCCGAGCCAGCAGCAGCTCCGGCCCCAAATGACAGGATGACGAAGCTGGAAAACATTCTAGCTTCATTCATGACTAGCACTCAGGCTGCTATCACATCACTGGAGGCAGGTCAGCGGAACCAGGGTGCCATTTTGCAGGATCTGCAGACCCAGGTGGGCATCTTGGCCCGCCAGAGCACCACCAGGGCACCGGGGACTCTGCCTGCCACCACTGTTCCTAATCCTCGAGATCCTCACCAGCATCAGCAGCTGGATGCCAGTTTTACCAGGAGCGGTAAGGTGATATCTGCTGATCCTGCCCCGGCCAGACAGGAGGAACAACTACCTGCTTCAGCACTTCCAGCCGACGATGCAGAAGTGCGGGTGGAGAAGGAAGCCCCTGCCCCCAAGCCACAACCAGTGGTTAAGGAGCATGTACCCCAGCTTCCCTTCCCCACTCGTCTACACAAGGACAAGCTGGAGACTGAGTTTGCCAAGTTCATGGCAATGTTGAAGCAGCTCAACATCGGCATACCGTTCATGGAGGCACTGTCGAAGATGCCCAAGTATGCCAAGTTCATGAAAGATATCTGCACCAACAAGAAGAAACTTGGGGATCTCTCGACAGTGATGCTCAGTGAGGAGTGTTCTGCTATCCTGCAGAACAAGCTGCCCGAGAAGCGCAAGGATCCAAGGAGTTTTACTATCCCTCTTACTATTGGCAGCATGCATGTAGGAAAGTCCTTGACGGACCTAGGCGCTAGCATTAACGTCATGCCATATAAGTTGTATAAAATTCTAGACCTAGGTGAATTTAGCCCTACTAGGATGAGCATTCAGTTAGCTGATCGTTCTATCGTGCATCCTAAGGGTATCATTAAGGATCTGCTTGTTAAAGTAGGTACATTCACATATCCTGTTGATTTTGTTATTCTTGCTGTGCATGAGGATGTGGATGTGCCTTTGATTCTAGGTAGGCCATTTCTTGCCACCGCCAAGGCACTTATTGATGTGCATGATGGTAAGTTGATCTTGCGTGCTGGGAATGAACAGGCTACTTTTTCTGTGACTGAGTTTGATCACTGTGTTATGATTGATGTCACGCCTGTGCATGCTATGTCTGATCAGGTACACGAGCCTGTCGTGTATCCTTCTGCACCTCCTATTTTGCAGGACCCTCCTATTATTCCTTCGCCGCCACTCCATCCAGCCTCACCTCCGAACAAAAAGCTCAAGGAGGAGTGGCGACCGAAGCCGCAGGTTGCTAAGCCTGCACGTAAGAAGAGTGGAGACCACTATGAGCTGGTCCCACCTCCTGCACCACGACCACCCTGGCCGTCTGGGTACTCACTCTCCTGCATCTTGCCAGATGGGCAGGTCGAGCTGACTGATGAGGGTGGTCGCATCCGTCGGGTGCATGGCCACAACCTCAAGCTGTACCTCAAGAGCGACGTGGATCCGCTCTTGGAGGCACCTGTTCCTGCACCGCCCTGAGTATCCACCATGGGCGTCCAGCTAAAAGACAGTAAAGAAGCGCTTGTGGGGAGGCAACCCCACCACGGTTTGATTTTCTTTCTTGTGTTTTGAGTCGGATTGTAACCCGGTTTGGGTTTGGTTTGTTTTCTTTTGGTTTGGATGATATTTTATTGGGCTGACCATTGAACCTAACATATTGTGTTTGAGCTGTTCTGTTTTCCTTTGGCTGTGCTTGCCCCGACTGGCCCGTTTCCAGTCTCCTGCAGTCCATGCATACCGGTAACATCGTTTCCCTTATCCTTCCCTCTTCTCCATTGAGGGCAATGTCGAGCTTAAGTGTGGGGGGATGTTTATCTTTTGACTGATGTTTATCTTTTGACTGCATTAGATCTGTTTGTGTGCTTGGAGCCTAGTCCACTGCCCAAATTTTTAAATTTGAGGGCTCCAAGTACGTGTTTCCATGCAATTTCCTGCTCAGTATGCTTTGAATTGACAATCTTTATAGTAATATGCAACCTAGGGAGGTAGTGTAGCACTATGGAGGATGTTGATGCATTTAAGAAGTCTCATTTCTTCTTCATATTGAGTTGGTTGATTGAGTGAATTAGTGATCTTAGGACTCTTGAATTGTGTGGTGTTGTGGATTCTCTACCTGTCATGGACTCTTGTGTCATGTTTTGAAAATAACAGGTGCTCGAAAATGTGCTTCAAAATAAACGTCTCCCGTGCGAATAGGGCGAAAGTGTGTAAGGGGAGACGGGAATCCGTTCCCAATTTCCACCTACTACCTCCAGCCTCCTTACATGTCTTTCCCCCACACGAGGCTCGAGACATCCGCTCCTGGCATGGCCGGTAAGAGCAGGTTGGGACCCTTGAAAAGAAAAGAAAAATAACAGAAAACAAGCAAAACAGAAAAAAAAGGGGTTCCAACCATCTTTAAGCAGAAAATAGAGCACCTTGAAAAATGTGAGTCCATGATCTTTTGTTTTTGAGAATCTCTTCATCCACGATTCATTTGTCCTCTGTTCACTGTTTGCCATGATGCCGACTCGCCGAGGAAGCTATGAGATGACTTGTGCGTCGGTTGACCTCGTAAGTTGCTAAATGATCTAGGAAGTCCTCTGCCTAAGATCTGGGTTGTTTGTTGCTATGGAGGTCTGGAGAGTTGCATTGGTTTGAGTTAGGTTTGCTTGTGGACAAGCAAACGGTTAAGTGTGGGGGAATTTGATAACGATGTAATTGCACATATTTGCGCCCCTAGTTCTTATCCGTTTGAGGGGCATAGTCGTGTGTTTTGGCCTATTTTACCCCGGGTTGTGCTATTTTGTCATGTTTCAGGTCCCAGGCGTTAAAGGGAAGGCTAACCGCGAGTTTCGGGGCATTCGGAAGTCATTTCGGTGAGCTGGAGCCAAAACACGGGCAGACCCAAGGCATTACACGGCCGTGTACTGCTGGCCGTGCTTTTTATGCCGAGAGCAAATTTGGTTTGGCCAATTCAGTTGCAAACACGGGCACCGAAGCACGACCGTGTTCCACCAAAGCACGGCCGTGTCCATCGCGAAGCACGGCCGTGTTTCCACCAGCTGCTGGCCTTGTAATTAAGCCCTGGCCGAGGCACGGGCGGAGTCAGGCAAAGCACGGCCGTGCCCTCGACCGTGCTTTGGCCACTGATGCTTTTAAGCAGATTTTCAGCCACAATTCAAGGGGATTCGAGTTTTTGAGAGAGAGATCAGTTCCTAGAGAGAGAAAGTGACGAGCAAGAGTTCCCAAGTGCCCTAGATTGATCTTCAACACCATTGGAGGCCAGCTTGAGCTTGGGGAAGTGCCAGTCAACGTCCAGAAGCAGGAATCCATCCTTCGCAGTATGAATTCCGTGTCTGATTCTGCTTTTGCTTTCTTCTCCATGGAGTAGTTCTCCCATTCATCTGGGTATGGAGAACCCTAGATTTGTATGTTAGGCTTTGATTGTATGAACCCAAGTACTGATTCTGTGATTGATTATATTCGATTGAGGTTTTAATGATTGAATGACTTGAATCCTGATCAAATTCCTGTTGTTTCTGCTTTAACCTAGAATGAGAATATCTGCCTAGGTTGATAGAGCATCCTTGATTGAAGGTAGGGAGTTGGTGCTTTAGTCGAGGAACCAACTCACTATTCTGTACCGGATTTACTCCGGTAGTGGAGGTTTTGTTCTTAGGGCCTCAATCTGTCGACTCCGGTGGAGGTTAGTCGCCCGCTAGAGAGTCAGATTGAGAGGGTCTGAAGACCTTTAGTCGAGACTTCAGGCTGTTTAAGAACCTCCCGCAGTATAACTGTCATAGAAACTGAACTTGGTAATTACAATCCGGCTTAACTGCAGTCTAGGGGGAACCATATCCGGGTGACCTCTTTAACCTGAATACAACAGTTTACTTGCTTTGTTAGTGTGATAGTTTAGACTTGCATTCCAGTTTTATTGCTAGATAACAAGAACTCACTGAGTAGTCATCAGATCTAGGACCCGGGCTGATAATTAAACCCAAACCCGCTATACTACGCTTTAGGAAGTGGTTTCACTTGGCCAATTCCTGGAGTGACAGTAGAGTCGAGTCAATATGCGAGTAGCAGCAGAACTCGACAGAACATAATCATCTGAAAAGTATAATAAAAGACGACAAAAACTATAACATACTAATAGACCACATACTAATAGACCACACTCAATCTGACGAAACCGTGCATGCAATAAGGAAGCAACAACATACTTCCCAGCTTATTAACCAGCAATCCGCCAAATACCAAAATCACAGCTTCAATCTAGTCAGCCTGAGTCAAAGAAACTTGATCCAACACCGCAGAAAACTCATCGTAGAGCGTAATCGAGACCTTCGCTCCGCTGAGAAAAAAAAAGGACACGTAAGAGAAACAGAGAACAAACACGACACTCACAACCGAACCAATAAACACAGGAAAACGCAAAACACCTTTCATCCTCAACTATGACCGTCTGCTTGACTGCAGGACCGTTGTTTGTGATCTTGTGCGATATCCCGCTGATCGAACAAAGCAAATCCAACAAAAACAAACCTACTAACCTGTCAAATAACGATGGTTACCTGCACGCAAATTCAACTGAGAGAAAGCCACAAACTCGTAAGCATCAAGTGGGAAACTTTCAGCAGGCAGAACACAGGGCTGAAAAGAAGCCGAAGGCGAAAGACCCAGAGCCAAATCAAAGGAACAGGCCCGATAGTGATTCGGCGGATTGCTCAGGGCAAAAGTCTTTATTACGTATATCTTGCCAACCGAGAGATTACGGCGAATCCCAGCAGCCATCGAAGTCAGTGAGACGCCCTGTATCAGCATACCCTGTGCAAAACACACCAGCCTGCCGCATGAACAAAGCGAAGAGGGCACAACAAACGGGGGCAAGAAAGAAAAGGTGAGAAGGACAAAAACTTAACCGTTTCGTCGACCCAAATAGTACAGTAATTGTAGATCCTAATGTCCCCCCGAGACTTCGCCGGCCACACATGCAGCAGTCGGAGCCGCAAAGAAACGCTGGCATTGCGAGGACCTCCAAGGTTACAAAGCAACGTAAACTCCATGGTTCGGGAAAAGAAGAGCACCAAAGAGAGAGGAAGAAATTTTTGAGAAAGAAAACAGAATGACAGGAGGGAAGTTCCGGCGCCACGAAAGATAAAAAAATGAAGGAAAGAATGAACACACGTGATAGTACTGCATGTCAGTTACCGGTCCAATGACGAAAGAAAACGTAAAAAATGGGAAAAGACACTGCGATTGACAAAAAGATAAGGACAACGTAAAATCAAAGAACCGCCAATGAAACCATAAAAAGCAACGAAGGATTCCAGGCGCCGAAGCGGCGGTTGTCAGATATCAGGCCAAACACAAAGGAAACCGCTCCCCCCAGGCCCAAATGCAAAACGCCGTATATAAAATGGCGCGCCCATCATTGGCCGAAATACAGGAAGACAAGAAACAAAACCCACGTGCAAGAGAAGAGCAGTGCGTGTAATAATTATATGGGGCAGCCTCAGGGGAAATGATAGAAAGAAGCAGAAACCGCAGGAAAAATAAGCGTCCATTTGAGGGCAACGTGACACACCCAGGAACAACAGAAAACAAATAAAAAACCGGCCCACACACAGTTGAGCAGCCAATAAGAAAATGTGGCCGCAAAGTATGGACCAATCAGGGGAGGGTGAACAGTAATTTTGAGTATAAATGAATAGTAAATTATGTCTAGATAAACAGTAACGTGTCTTTGCAAATAACTTGTTTTAATTGTCAAATACAATTGTGTCCACCAAATTCGAACTATGTACAAATACAATAGTTCAATCAATTCTAGCAAGGAGCAAAATAGAGAACAGGCTCGCTTGCTTGTTTTGATGGTGGAGCTGGTAGCTTTAGTTTATTGTGTGTTTTGCTGGGCCTGAGGATGTATTACTGCCCTCTGCCCGACCATCTGTTTCTTTATTATTCTTGTTCATTTTCATTAATTTTAATAGATGATTCACCATCATAATAAAATAGCAACGGAAGAAAAAGCCAAATTATATTAGGGTCCTTTCAAAAAATTAAGAATTCACTTACCTTCTTGGTATTTCGACTTCTCTCAGCCGCGAGCAGATTCGGTGAGTAAACTTGTGTTGAGTAACCCTATGCATAACCAAATAAGAATCTCTCACATCAGCGCCTCCTTCTCTCTCCTGGAAAAATTATTAAATAACATCATACCATATGATATGAAAAATACCACCTCATACCAAGGTGTAGGGGTGATAGTCGGTTCGGTTTCGGTTTAACCGAACAGATCGAGCGGTTAACCGAGACCAAAACTGGGCTGAAACCTCTAACTGAAGCCGACACCGAATAAGACTGCGGTTATCCGACACCGAAACCGCCTGTTTCGGCTCGGTTCGTCGGTTATTGTGTAACCGAAAAATTCTTTTAAAAAAGAAAAAATATGGTGCATTCTCTCTCCTTTCACACTTTCCCTTTCTCCATTTTTGCGTCTCTCTCTCCCGTGTTTCCAGAAAATTCTCAATCCTCTACCCACTGGCGCTGAACATGCATGGAGGAGGTACTGGATCTGGCCGGATTTTTGGCTTGCGTTATCTTCCTCCAGTCGACTACCTCCGCCGCCTCTTGAAACAGATTCGCGAATCTCGCCATTAAGCAAGAGAAAGAGGAACGCCTGGAGGAAAAGAAAGAAGGGCATGGTAGCGGCGGGCGACGGCTCTTGATCCGGCGGCAGAGGAGGAAAATGAAGAACGGAATGGCAGCAACGGTGACAGAGGAGGAAGAGAAAGAGTCGCCGGAGGGAAAGGGTTCAGGCAGATCTGGATCTATATCTGCCGAAAATGGAAGAGATATTCAAACATAAAGTTCAAAGTGCCAATGATGGTGGCGGCGCATCTAGGCAACTGTCATCTCCGGCTCCGTTGAGGTATCTTAGAGACGAACGACACCATGAGTTTTTGGGGTTTTGATTGTTAAGGAAATTAGGGTTCATAATTGTAATAAATTTAGTTGGGAAGCTTTTAGTTTCTTTAGAGGCAGAAGTAGAGTCGTGATGTTTATGGGGATTGAAAGAGGGGAGGCTCGGTTGGGTGAGATAATTTCAGTTAGTCGGTTAGATTTCGGTGCACCGAGTTGTTGTCGGTTAGCAACCGAAAACCGTCGGTTAACAAATATGCCAACCGAAGCCGAGACCGAAGGGTTATTGTCGGTTTTCGGTTAGCCTTCTAACCGACTATTTTGGTTCGGTTTTTCGGTTAACCAATTAACCGACCACCGATTAACACCCCTGGCAGGGTGGTATAGTATGGTATGGAGTTGGTAACGATTCAAAATGGTATTCACTTTGATATTTTTTGGAACAAAAAATTTTGCCAGTTATTACCAGTTAATACCATATGGTATTGACTGGTATTAAATAACAGCATACCATATGGTATGAAAAATACCACCTCATACCAGGGGTGGTATAGTATGGTATGGAGCATGGTCCATTAAGCCGTACCATACCGGCGGTTCAACCACAAAATACCAGTACCGGAGGCTAAACCGATAGGCGGTATTTAACGGTACTAACGGTTGAACTACGGTTAAACCACGGTTTTGCCATAAAATACCCTACCGCTTACTTTTCCGATACGGTCTCCGGTACGGTTTCATGGACCATAGTATGGAGTTGGTAACGGGAGGTATGAAAATTTTCCCCCCCATAAAATTTTGAAATCCAATAGATCAATGATTAAATCGTTCCTTTTGTGCAAAAATTTCCGAAAATGACTAAACAACGAAGGAGATACCATTTGGTATGGAGTTGGTAAAGAGAGGGATGGAATTTTTTTTTCTAAAAAAATATTGAAAATGGATATCATTTTGTAGAGCACAACGAACTCGTTCCATCTGTGAAAAAAAAAATAAAAATAAAATAAATGAAATCCAAGTTAGAATGAAGAAGATATGATCTGATTAAGAAAAATAGGGAAAATAAATTCTTTTAATTCTCCACCTTTAGATCTGCAGCCACTTAAAAGAAGGGTCCAGATTTGGTTACTCATTGTTACTCACCCTAAGGTTACTCACCCTATCTTGAGCCCTCTTAGCCTACTCCGTTCAAAGATATGATTTTCTATCCTCTTACCTCCAACAAATACAACCCCTTTCTGCATACATTTATATATATATATATTTTTACTCTGCTTAGAATTATGTTATTCATAAATTCATTAAACTTTCATTCCTCGCAACATTTTCCTTCTACTTCTATATTGGTTTGAGAATGAGTTGAACAACCAAGCTTACCACATCTATGAAAAAATCCATACTTCAACCTCGCCCAAGCCTCCATCATTCCCAAATTTACCAACATAGCTACCTTAGTTGGATGTGCACAATCTCTTTTCCAATCAAATATAAGAGGGAAATTTATTTTCCATTAAAAATACATCAATTAATTTATGTTTATCTCTAGCTAAGTTATGTGATCTATTTGTTATAATGTCTATGTGAGAACAAAGTTGCATGATGCAATGAGAAAACTTGAGCCTCTATAGTTTTAACTTTTAATGATGATGTATAATATAGCTACATGGAGAAACAGTACAATTGTTGCCACTGTCTTCTTTCGTTGAATTAATATTAGATGATAATATGAAGCGGAGGTAATGTGTCTCCATAACTAACATTTCATTTTAATATCGTTCATAAAAGTTAAAATAATGTAACACTGTAGTTTTATAGTTTTATAGTGTCGGACTGCAACTACAGTAAGGTTAGATGCTCATGAAATGCAATTGTTCATTCCTTTTGTTTATCTAGGCCATGTTTATTTTTTAGGTGCTTTAGTTACCAAAAATGTCACTCTTGTATTGTTATTATGTCAAAAACGGTAAGTACATCCCAAGCAAAAAATTATGTCACTCTAGAAGACTCACTTTGTTGTGCTAACTACACACTCTAAATCGAGGGCCAAGCATAACCGATTATGGGGTGTAACATAGGTAAAGCAAAGTAATACAATTATCGAACCACAGATCTTTAGGTGTACCGCTACTTCAACTTAGTTATGCTATCTAGCCAAATAAGAATAGTGATTAAGGCTAAACCAACTACACTAACATCTACTCTAACTACAAGGTTGGGAGCTCACTTAGGCATGAATCTTCTAACTGCATTATTTGGACCGATGTTGAGTACTAACTAGATTAATTGACTCAATACTTATACCACAGAGATTTCTAGACTAGATTGGACCCCCCCCCCCCCCCCCCGGCCCCCCGGCAGACGCTGCCATATTTGAGCTATCCAACCCCTCTCAATTTCTCTACCCGGAGATGCATACCACACAACCTGTTTGTACCATCTAGCTCGAGGTATGAACAATGATATTGTTGTGTGGGTTGACTCGTCATCCGTTCGTCTGATCTTGTCGGGAGGGAGAGAACCTGTGGAAAGTCAAGGATGCCCCCCGAATTGAGCTCCGACGATCAAGTTAGTTTGAGTTTCAGGAGAGAGTTGAGAGAACAAGGTAGAGAGATGAAGTGTAGAGAGATAGTGGAAAGTAGAAAGTGAGGAGAGAGAAGAAGTCCCCTCCTTTGGAGGGCTTCAAGCCCTTATATACCTGTAGCGGGTTTTGAGCGTTGGGCATCGCCGATTGTGCGCCCTACTACTTAGTTTGTGCGCGGAGTATCTTAGTAACACCCCCAACAATTGCCCCCCAAGCTGGTGGTAAGTTTTAACTCATCACTAGCTTATTATTTATTATTATTTTTTTAAATCTTCGTCGGTAATTTTGGATGGAGCCCTATGTACCCCCAGTTGCCCCCCAGCTGGTGGTGCGTTTGGCTGAAGCGGTTTCCAGCTTCCTGCGTCATGCCCCCCAGTTGGTGTGTTTCATTAAGCCGTTGAGCGCTCTTCTATTGGAATCTCCAAGGCGCTGAGCCATTGCTTGTTGAAAATTTTCCAAGGTATTGAGCACTCTCCTATTGGAGTTCTTCACACACACACAAGTGTGTACTCTTGCATTGGTGCGCTTGTGACAGCCGCACGATTACGTTACGGGCTTACCGTGCACGTTTAGTGCCCTTTATTGGAGATAGAGGTAGTTGAACACTCTCATATTGTAGATTCACTGATGCTCTTATTGAAGTCTTATTTGTGTGCTTCGTTGAGACTTATTTGTAGATCACCGATGCTCTTATTGAAGTCTTATTTTTGTGCTTTGTTGAGACTTATTTGTAGATCTTCGATGCTCTTATTGAAGTCTTATTTGTGTGCTTCGTTGAGACTTATTTGTAGCTTCTTCGATGCTCTTATTGAACAGGGGTGCTTCCTCCTCCACCAACACATCCCTTCCCCGCAACCAAAAATAATTTTTTTAACTTTATTTATTTTACTTTATTGTGAAAATGAGTTGAAAATTGTAGAAGATTAAAATCTATTTTATTTATTATTTTTAATTGCCACTTCACTGAATTAGCGGTCAACTTTGAGGGTTGACTGCCACATCAGACAAATTCAATGGAGTTGGACGGAGAGTGACCAAATTTGAACCATTTAACTAATTTAAGTGACCAAGATTGGATTTAAATATTTCCAGTGACCAAACATGAACGTTTTTTTTAATCTTAGTGACCGACCATGCAATTAACCCTATTTTAAACATAGACTAGGAGGAGTAGAGCGAGGACACTTCCGACGACGATGGAGGAGAAGGAGAAACGTCTGACTAATTTTTGGAAGGGGCCGCAGAGTCTTTAGGGTTGAATTTTAGGTAGGGGAGTAGTCCGGGGCTTTGGATTCTGCTAAAGGAGAAGGAGCTGCTATAATGGGGGATGAGCACTTCTACTATGCTACAAAGTATTGGGGCTTTAATGTACAACTTAAAGTTGTACCATAATGTTAAATGTATAAGTTCAGGTTGTACCATAAAGGAATTTGTACCCTTATGTTATGGTACAACTTTACAGCTTAAAGTTGTACCATCACATAAATGTACAACTTCAAGTTGTATTATCAAAGAATTTGTACAAAAGAGTATAGGTACAATATGAAGTTATACCATAACGTTAACGTACAACTTCAAATTGTATCATAAAAGCAAAAACCTATAGCACCAATGCTATATAGTATTGTGAAATTCCTCAATGGGGGATAGATCAACGTGTTGCTCCGAGTGAGGGGATTCTGATTCTCACTCATGGCGGTGGTTAGGATTCAGGTAGGCGTAGCAGCGTGAATGAGATTGAGTTTGGGCGGTTTAGAAGAAATTAGTTTTTTATTTTATTTTATTTTATTTTCTAATAATGGTGATGGTAAGCTGAAAAGATCAATTTTTTTTATTGCTACAACACGTATTCAACGGTCAACTATTACGGTTAGATGCCAAATAAGATAAAGTTAACGGAGTTAGACAATCAACGACGAGACTTGAACAATTGAATTAATCTTAAAAGGCAAAATACAGCTGTATATCCACAACTATCAAGTTTGTGACAAATATATCCACAACTATCGAAATACACGAAATATCCAAAAATCATATGGTCGTGTGACAAATCTATCCACTTCAGTCTGAAACTATAACGGCGTGTCGGACGGCGTTAAATTGACTAACGGAATGCTGAATCAATGCCATCTCACCTGCCACATAAGCCAAAAAGCAACCAAACTTTACACGTAGATGCCAAATAGGCTAGTTGAATAAAAGCAAAATACAGCTGTATATCCACAATCATCAGGTTTGTGACAAATATATCCACCAGTATCAGGTTTGTGACAAATATATCCACAACTATCGAAATACAGGAAATATCCATTTTCGTCCACTTCGTTAACTCCGTCAGTTAACTTGATGACTGGACAGACGGTGGATGCTTAGTTGACGTGTTTCTGGCCCCACTGAATGACGTGGATTAAAAGAGGGAAATTTTTTTTAAAACCCTAAAAACCAAAGACAGCGAGACTAAAAATGCAACCCAGAAACATGCCCGATAACCACTTATCCTCCCCCGATCGACGGCTCCACCCCCAAATAAACCTACCCCAAGCCCAAATTTCGATTCCAACCACAATCCCCAACCATTGCCTCCCTTTTACTCCGACAGTTTCCTTGCAGTCGGCGCCATGGTGATACCAAGTTTGAATCTATAAACAAAAAACTTGAATCTAACCAAATCGCCAACAGAGAAGACTGCAGCAGCGAGGTCTAATAGATAACGGTGTAAAGTTTGGTTGCTTTTTGGCTTATGTGGCAGGTGAGATGGCATCGATTCAGCATTCCGTTGGTCAATTTAATGCCGTCTGACACGTCGTTATAGTTTCAGACGAAAATGGATAGATTTGTCACACAACCTTCCGATTTTTGAATATTTCGTGTATATCGATAGTTGTGGATATATTTGTCACAAACCTGATAGTTGTGGATATACAACTGTATTTTGCCTAAATTTTTTTCCTCTTTTAATCCACGTCATTTAGTGGGGTCAGAAAGACGCCAACTAAGCATCCACCGTCTGTCCAGTCATCAAGTTAACTGACGGAGTTAACGGAGTGGACGAAAATGGATATTTCGTGTATTTCGATAGTTGTGGATATATTTGTCACAAACCTAATAGTTGTGGATATACAACTGTATTTTGCCATCTTAAAAACTACAAATGAAACAAAATAGTTTTAGTGACAAACTGCAACAATTTAGTTAACACAAACCAAAATTGCACTTTATACAAATGGCTAAATTGCAAGTTTGGTCACTTGAATTAATAGTAAAGTTCACGTTAGCCACTAGAATTACTTGATTCCATGCGTAGTCACTTAAATTAGGTTAACCGTTCAAGTTTGGTCACTCGTCGTTAATCTTCGTTAACTTTTGCTGATGTGGCGATCAACTCTAATAGTTAACCGTTAAATGAGTGATGTGACAATTTTTAAAAAATAAAATATAACAATTTCTATTTTCCACCTCATTATCAAAATTATTAAAAAATAAAAAATAATTATCTTCCTCTTTTACAAATTCCGCCCACTGGTCTGGCGAGTGTTGGGTCCCTTTTTATCTTCTTCTTCATCTTCCACTTTTACAAAACGCCAAGATGACGATGCTCATGACGGCGGTGGCGGCCAGTACTTGTGACAGCAGATGGAGCATGGCTTCCTTAAGCGCTCCTCTCCCTAGTCCTTCTTTGGATTCTTCTAATCCTCCAATTGTCTGTATACGATTCCAATCCTCTTGTACGTCCCACGCCATCGCCGTCTCTCGCCATAGCTCACCACTGCACTCTTTTGCCGGACGTGCTCCTCTTAACCCACTCCTTTCCCTTGGCTTTACTTGTAATTTCCCGCTTCCTACTACTTCCACATTTGACTTCGTCGCTATAATTCATTTCGCGACCAACGATTCGGTTTCCCGTTTCCCCGCTTCTAAATTCCTTTTCTTTTTCCTTCATTCAATTGATAATTTAGCTGCATTTAACTACATGTTGCTTCAATTTTGTGGTTAGTGGGTCACAATGGGTTATTTGATTCTTGCGGAACATTCTAGCGCAACCATTGCTTCCCTTCCATTGACAATGGGTCACGATTCTTCACAATGAGACATGGGAAGCGAATTGCAAGGCTCGATCGATCTCCAGACCAACAAAAAACACTGTTGAGAGGTCTCACCACGCAGTTGTTAAAACACGGTAGGATCAAAACCACTAGAGCTCGGGCTAGCGCCATGAGGAAGTTTGTTGACAAGATGATTACATTAGCCAAGGATGGGTCACTTTACAAGAGGAGACATGCAATGGGTTTCATTTATGAGAAGCAGATTGTACATGCCCTGTTCGCAGAAGTCCCGGACAGATATGGGGAGAGAAATGGCGGATACACCAGAATTATCAGAACTCTGCCTAGGTTTGGGGACAATACCCCCATGGCATACATTGAACTCGTCTAAGTACTTTTCTCAGAATGAATGCCGATCCTTGATATCGAATCGAAATAGGCCTGTGTGCACTTGATGATTGTTGCTGAATTTGAATCCTTTGATACTCTGTGATATAAGGATATGGTGTGTTTTGGTTTTGTCTTTGGCATCTAGTTCTGGAACTGAGTGTTTGATGTGAGTTATCATGGGCCCAGAATCGGACTTGGGATTTTTGGCATGGATCGGAGGGGAGGAAGACAGGCTTGCCGTCGCCGTGCCAGAACTCGTCGATGTACTGAACTATGATGAGAGACTCGCTGACGGGGCTACCGTTGTGGATGAGGACAGGGACCTTCTTGTGAACCAAAATGAGTAGGTGGGGAATGCAGGGCAATTCTGTGGTGCCGTGACGGCACCGATGCCTGCATTAATCCTGACCGGTTCAAATAAAATGGGTTTGGTTTGAAATGATTTAAACAATATTTGTTGGGTATGATTTAAACCACTCCTCTTTTCCCCCTTTATTTCTTTTCTTCTCCATCGTCTTTGAAGGAAGATGACTCCTCCGTCGATTCAAGTTACCGACCAACTGACTACCATCATCATCGTCGTTAAATCATCATCACGCTAATATCGAATCACTGCTTAGTCAGAATCACCACCGTAATCATCGTTCTTGCCACCGCCCGATCATAACTAGCTTCGTCCCTGCCGCCGCCACCACGCACTCGGCCATCGCGCACTCCCGATTTGCTTGTCAGTCGGAATCACGACCGGCCGCGCTACCAACATTAAAAGCATCGTCTATGCCGCCGATGCCATGCACAAAGTCATTGCGCTCTGTTGGAAATGTATATGAATAGCTTTGAAAGCTATAGAGTCTCTAGTGGAAAAACTACCACATTGGTAATTTTACTTGGTGAAATGTGTATAAAGATAGGAGCCTCTCTCCTAAGGGCATGCCCCTTGGGGTGACCCACTTTTGTGGGAGAGGGAGGACCTAACAGACCACCACACACACGCGCGCGCCGTCCGTCCGGTTGGTTGGTTGGTTGGTTGAGACTATATATTTTTGGAGAAATTCCGAACGAAATTAATTATCTAATAATTAATTATTAATCGGTTATTCTGAGGTATATTCCTGAGGATAATCGACTAAAACGGAATATTCGAAGGATAATCCCTCCGGGTTTATCTTAACCGACGGTTTTAATCAAGGAAGTAATTATCTTCCTTAATTAATCCGACTTATTCCCCAAGCAAGAGGGTATATTCCTAGGGGTTCGGCTCCTATAAATAGCCGCCTCCCCAGCCCCTCTAATCACATCACAACGAGCAGAAACACAATAGAGAGAGTGTTTAGAGAGCTTCGGTTTTCGCACAAAACCGCGAGTATTGAGAGGAGCTGTTTTATCCTGGAGACGACCGGTTGATAGTCTGCCGTGCGCATCGAAGGCAGTGCCGCGAACGTCTTAAAGAGAGCGACCTAGTCCGCGACTCAGCTCCAGATTCGGTAACCTCGTTCCATTTGTTGTTCCGTTCCTAACAATTTTAAGACGTTCGGCTGCTGCTATGTCGACTGAACAGAACAACATGGCCGGATCTGGTGCTGTCGATATCAATCGACCCTTTCGCTTCGTTGGGGTCAACTTCCGTCGCTGGAGGCAAAAGATGGAATTCTACCTGACAACCAAAAAGCTTGCCCACTGCCTCACCAGCATGCCCGTTGAGCTGCCGGAAGAAGCGACCGATGAGGAGAGGGCTGCTTCTGCCAGGGAAAGGGAGCATGACTTCCTGTGCAAGAACTACATCCTCAACGGCCTGGCAGACGATCTGTACGACTACTATGCGGACAGTAAGAACACCGCGATGATGATCTGGGATGCGCTTCAAAAGAAGTACGACACGGAGGAGGCTGGAGCTAAGAAGTATGCTGTCAGCCGCTACCTGCGCTACCAGATGGTGGATGACAAGTCCGTCGAAGTTCAGTCCCACGAACTTCAGAAAATAGCTCATGAGATCGTCTCTGAAGGTATGCCTCAGGACGATCAATTTCAAGTTGCTTGCATTATTGATAAGCTGCCCCCTTCGTGGAAAGATTTTAAGAATATGCTTAGGCACAAAACCAAAGAATTTTCACTGGAAAGCTTGATTACTCGCCTAAGGATTGAGGAAGAGTCCCGCAAGCAGGATATGAAAGAAGAGGTGATGGTCGTCACTGCTAAACGACCCACCCCTAGAGCTCTTAAACCTAACCAGAAAGGGTTTAAGAGTAAGAACCAGCAGGTCCGCCCTACCAGAATGGTGCCTCTCGAGGTAACCAAAGGGTCATGGCCCAAACCTCTAAGAATGACCCACCGTTTATCTGCTATAACTGTGGAAAACCGGGTCATATGGCAAAGAAGTGCCGGAACAAGCCAAACCCTGCCGCTGCTGCCAGGGTTAACTTGACAGAAGAGGATTTGATAGCCATGATCACAGAAATGATCGCTGAAGTTAACCTCACCGGTGACTCAGAAGGATGGTGGCTGGATACAGGTGCATCGAAGCATGTATGCAACAATCGTGCTATGTTTAAAACATACACAGAAGCACCTGCTGACAAGAAAGTGTTGTTGGGGACTACTCACACCACTACGGTTACTGGTTCTGGTGAAGTGGAGCTGAACTTCACCTCTGGGAAGAAGATGGTGCTCAAGGATGTGTTGCACACTCCAAAGATAAGGAAGAATCTTGTTTCGGGATATCTTCTTAATAAGGCTGGGTTTAATCAATCTATTGGGGCAGACTTGTATACCCTTACTAAGAATGGGAGTTTTGTGGGAAAAGGATATGCATGTAATGGGATGTTCAAGTTGAATGTCGAAATTAATAAGATAAATTCTTCAGTTTACATGGTGTGTGATTTGAATGTCTGGCATGCGCGTCTTTGTCATGTGAACACACGTATTGTGAAGAATTTAAGCAAGCTAGGACATATCCCTAAACTCTCAATGAATGAATTTGATAAATGTGATTTCTGTAGCCAAGCTAAAATAACGAAAATGCCCCATAAATCTGTGAGTAGAGAATCAGAACCCTTAGATCTTATTCATTCTGATATTTGTGATTTAGATGGGACGTTAACTAGGTCTGGCAAGAGATACTTTATCACTTTCATAGATGATTGCTCTGATTATTGCTTTGTTTATTTGATGAAAAACAAAAGTGAAGCCCTTGATATGTTCAAGGTATTTGTGGTTGAATTTGAAAATCAGTGCAATCGAAAGATAAAAAGACTTAGGAGTGATAGAGGATCAGAGTATGACTCTAATCCCTTCAAGGAATTCTATAGCTCACATGGTATCATTCATGAAACCACGGCACCATATTCACCAGAAATGAATGGTAAAGCTGAGCGGAAAAATAGGACGTTTACAGAATTAGTTGTGGCTATTATGCTCAATTCTGGAGCTGCTTCTTCTTGGTGGGGTGATATTTTGTTGACAGTTTGCTATGTGCTAAACCGTCTTCCAAAAACAAATAGAAAAGAATCACCCTATGAGATCTTGAAGAATAAGCCACCTAATCTGTCCTATTTAAGAACGTGGGGCTGTTTGGCCTACGTAAGAATTCCGGATCCTAAGAGGATTAAATTGGCTAGTCGAGCATATGAATGTGTCTTCGTTGGCTATGCGGCCAATAGTAAGGCATATAGATTCTATGATTTGAATGCTCGTACTATAATAGAATCCATTGATGCTGATTTCTTTGAGACACGATTTCCATTTAAAACAAGAAATAGTGGGGGTAATGTACTACCCGCTATTAGAGATAACGGAACTAGTGGGGGTGTTGGTTCTGAGGATGAACTCAGAAGAAGTAAAAGAGCTAGAATCTCTAAAGATTTTGGTGATGACTTTACTACAGTATTCACCCTCGAAGATCCAAAAAGTTTGCAGGAAGCATTAACTTCCGTAGATGCAGATTTTTGGAATGAGGCCGTTATAGACGAAATGGAATCGTTAGAAGCTAATAAGACTTGGCATCTAACAGACTTACCTCCTAGCTGCAAAGTCTTAGGTAATAAATGGGTTCTAAAAACGAAACGGAAACCTGATGGTGCAATCGAAAGGTTCCGAGCTCGCCTAGTAGTTAAGGGCTACAGGCAGAGAGAGAATATAGATTTCTTTGATACCTATTCACTAGTATCTAGAATAACATCCATTCGTGTAATGATTGCTCTTGCTGCCTTGAACAATCTCGTGGTACACCAAATGGATGTTAAGACCGCTTTTTTGAACGGTGATCTGGATGAAGAAATCTATATGGAACAACCAGAAGGGTTTGTTATCCCCGAACATGCCTCGAAAGTCTGTAAGTTAGACAAATCATTATATGGTTTGAAACAGGCTCCAAAACAGTGGCATGAGAAGTTTGACACTCTCGTTCTCTCACATGGCTTTAAGGTGAATGAAAGTGACAAGTGTATTTACTGCAAGTCAGAAAATAACACTTGTACTATCATATGTTTGTATGTAGATGACATGTTGATATTTGGTACAAATATTCACGTGGTCAATGAAGCAAAAGCCATGTTAAAAGAGAGCTTTGAGGTGAAAGATCTGGGAGAAGCAAAGTTTATGCTTGGAATCCAGATAACTAGAACAGCAAATGGTTATTCTCTAGATCAATCTAGCTACATAGAGAAGATCTTGAAGAAATATAACTATTTCGACTGTAAACCTGCGTGTACTCCGTATGATGCTAGTGTAAAGCTATTTAAGAACACTAGAGACAGTGTAAGACAATCAGAATATGCTAGCATCATTGGCAGTCTCCGTTATGCTGCAGATTACACTCAATCAGACATTGCATATGTCGTGGGATTGCTTGGCAGGTTTAACAGCTGTCCTAGTAGAGAGCATTGGAATGCTATAGAGAGGGTCATGAGATACCTCAAGAGAACAGCGAACCTTGGTATACACTATCAAAGGTTTCCTGCTGTACTAGAAGGGTATAGTGATGCGGATTGGAATACCCTATCAGATGACTCCAAGGCAACCAGCGGGTATGTTTTTAACATCGCTGGTGGAGCTGTGTCTTGGAAGTCAAAGAAACAAACAATCCTAGCTCAATCAACTATGGAATCACAGATGATAGCACTAGCAACGGCTAGTGAAGAAGCAAGTTGGTTGAGAGGATTGTTTTCAGAGATTCCCCTATGGGAAAGACCGGTCCCTCCGGTATTGATCCATTGTGATAGTACCGCAGCTATCGCTAAAGTTGAGAACCGGTTCTATAACGGAAAGAAACGACAAATTCGTCGTAAGCACAGTACTATAAGAGAACTCCTAACGATAGGAGCAGTGAGGGTGGATCATATAAGATCCGAACAGAATCTAGCTGATCCTTTGACGAAAGGATTACCTAGAGAGAAAGTCCAGAATACCGCCAAGGGTATGGGACTTATGCCTACCGAACCACGGACTACAAGTGATGGTAACCCGACCCAATAGACTGGAGATCCCAAGAAATGGGTTCAATGGGTAATAACAAGTCATGAGTAGTATGCGAAAAGTTCATGCATAGTGAAGCATGAATCCCAAAGCAATGGAGGTTGAGTTAATAACTCTTAATGAGATCTATACGCTATGTGGGGTGGAGTACTTTACTTTGGGGGTACTCTTGATAGACTCACCTATGTGAATGTGGGAGTGGGGCCGCTCCCTATGGAACTTTGGAGGCACAAAGTTGCTAGAGCGTTCACTAAACCAGGGTAACGTGCATGGCCATAAACGCACGGGCTATGAAGAGAACACAACTCAATGAAAAGATCCGGTGTGCTACACTGTCTGAGATAGGGTTCAAGACTACGAGTCACCCTTATGAAATCAGAAGTGTAACCACTACGCTAAGGTTCAAATCTTCGCGATACCTTAGCTTATGCCCGATCTTATGGAACTGTTGATGCTCAGAGATAGTTTCAGAACTATTCAAGTGGGGGATTGTTGGAAATGTATATGAATAGCTTTGAAAGCTATAGAGTCTCTAGTGGAAAAACTACCACATTGGTAATTTTACTTGGTGAAATGTGTATAAAGATAGGAGCCTCTCTCCCAAGGGCATGCCCCTTGGGGTGACCCACTTTTGTGGGAGAGGGAGGACCTAACAGACCACCACACACACGCGCGCGCGCGCCGTCCGTCTGTCCGACCGACCGGCCTCGGTCAGTCGGTTGGTTGGTTCACTTGAGACTATATATTTTTGGAGAAATTCCGAACGAAATTAATTATCTAATAATTAATTATTAATCGGTTATTCTGAGGTATATTCCTAAGGATAATCGACTAAAACGGAATATTCGAAGGATAATCCCTCCGGGTTTATCTTAACCGACGGTTTTAATTAAGGAAGTAATTATCTTCCTTAATTAATCCGACTTATTCCCCAAGCAAGAGGGTATATTCCTAGGGGTTCGGCTCCTATAAATAGCCGCCTCCCCAGCCCCTCTAATCACATCACAACGAGAAGAAACACAATAGAGAGAGTGTTTAGAGAGCTTCGGTTTTCGCACAAAACCGCGAGTATTGAGAGGAGCTGTTTTATCCTGGAGACGACCGGTTGATAGTCTGCCGTGCGCATCGAAGGCAGTGCCGCGAACGTCTTAAAGAGAGCGACCTAGTCCGCGACTCAGCTCCAGATTCGGTAACCTAGTTCCTTTTGTTGTTCCGTTCCTAACACGCTCTCAGATCCCGATACCTAGTCATTCGGAAACACCTTCGCCATCAACACTCATGTCGCGGCCCCAAGCATAACTGTACTGAGGGATGACGGTTAAAAAGTTGTCTGGGGAACCCACCGTTGCAATGCCAAATTATGGGAATTATGATCAACATGAGACGAAGAAGATGGATTTGTTGTGAAATTATTAATTAGGGTGCCGGTGTTCACTTTCACTTCCTGCCGATCAATGGAACTTCATGATAAAAATAGGGAATAAGGGTTTTTTAGAAACAAATAATTTTCTTTTTGTTGATTATTAAAAAAAATTAAAATAATGAATTTGAATAAAAAAAAAGGCTCCGACCAAAAAAAAAAAGAAAAAGAAAAAAGCTTTAACCATAATATCTGGTTGAACCATGTTTGATTGAGTGGTACTTATTAATCAATGACCTCATTAACATCTACAGATCCAACGACTACAAAGATGACGGCGCTAGTGCCGTGGCTGTACCATAGAAATGCCGGGGGAATGCATTTTATATTGTAGGAGAAGAAGCAACGAAATAGATGGGCGAATGAATTTTGTTTTTTACTTTTGTATTTGTTGTTATTGCAATTATTACTATTATTATAATATTTAGTTTTCAATTTATTGTAATAATGAGATGAAATTTTTAAACGATTAATTTTTTTTAAATTGCCATGTCAATAATTTTACGGTCAATTATTAAAGTTGACCGCCACATCAGCAAAAGTTAACGGAGAGTCGGAGACTAACGACCAGTGACCAAACATGAATTGTTAACCTAATTTTAGTGACTACGGATGAAATAAAGTAATTCTAGTGGTTAACGTGAACTTTACTAATGATTAATTCAAGTGACCAACCTTGCAATTTATCCTTATAAAAATTGTGTTTATTTGACAATTTTTTTTACTTGGGTTGGACAAATGGGCGGGCCAATAGTGATTTGGGCCGGGCCTTGTTATCTTTTCGTCCGACTGTTTGGGTTCTTGCAGAGTCTAGAAAGTTACCGTTGAAACCATGTCAGCTCTAGAAAGTTACCGTTGAAACCAATTCAAAAAATCTCGCATACAAGGAACGGAACAGAGTACCACACACACACACACACAGTCCCCTCCCTTCATCTCACTCTCTCTGCTCGTTCAAGAAAAGAAAATCCTTGTCGCCCTCTTTCAGTCTCAACCTAAACCAACTTTGCACATTCTTGCAGCCTAAGAAATGCGACATCACGATCAGGCGTCGCCGTTGCCGGGGAAGAAACTCCCTTCTTCGTCCCCCAAAGGTCAGTAAATCTCGTCAGTCTTTCCTTTTACCTCCATTCTACCTCCCTCTCTTCATTTCCAAGATTTTCTGTTCATGTTTGGTTCCCAAGAAATTTATTTCCAAGATCGAATCTGCTCTTAATTCTGTGATAAATCGTCTCAATAGACACCGACGAGAAGCGGTTGATGTCACCGACGATGAATCGGTTCATGTCTCCCACGATCAGTCGTCGCCATTGCTGCGAAAAAAACTCCGGCGTTCATCCCCACGATCAGTCATCACCATTGCTGGGAAAGAAAATTCCTCCTTCCCCAAAAGGTCTGGAAATCTCGTCCGTCTTTCCTTTCTGTCACAGTCTTTCGTTTCTCCTCCATTCCTTGTCTTCTTTTCCAAGATTTTCTGTTCCTGTTTTGATTTCCAAGAAAATTGAATCAGCTATTGATTCTGTGGTAAATTGTCCTAATAGACACCGACGAGAACTCGTTGATTTCGCCGCTGACCATGAAGCGCTTCATGTCACCGACAATCTCAGCAGCTTCAAAGGTTCATTCCCGAAAGAAAATTTTAGGGGAACGAAGTGAATCTCCAATACTTACCTTTAAAGGTCAGCAACTAGAGAACTTCCGTTCCATTCAAATCTGCACTACTTTGCTTTCAATCTCTCAAATCTTCTCCTTTGCGTGTAATTGACCGATAATCCAGATGGCGATGAGAACTTGATGGCCACTCAAGAAATGGTGTCGCCGATGACGAAATCTACAGCTCTGAATCCTCCAATTGTCTTTCCTTCTTCTCCAACATTACTCAACGTCGACTTGACTGATAATCCAGATGGCGATGAGAACTTGATGACCAAACAAGAAATGGGTCGCCCAGATGCGGATAATCTCAATAAGCCCACTCCAAAGCAGTTCGTGTCGCCGATGATGAAACCTACAGCGTCAGAGGTCAATCCTCCAATCGCCATTCCTTCTTCTCCAAGACTGCTCGACTTCGACTTGATGAAGGCCAACAAAGAAATTAGGGAAGAAACAGACGATTGGTCGCCATTTTCTTACGACCCAGTAAGGAATAATCTAGTCCCGAGACCTCAATTTCTGCGCTACAAGCCAAACAAAGAAACTAATTCAGAGAATGAAGAAGAGCATATTGGGAGTGATGATGAAGTTTTGTTGGAGACTTCAGCCAGCAAAGAAACTGATTCAGAGAATGAAGAAGAGTATATTGGGAGTGATGATGAAGTCGAAGAGGAGAACTTTGATGACACGGAGATGGAAGGAAGTTCAATTTGTAGAGGGGTTCTTCAATTCGTGCTTGTTCTGGCCGTTTTGGTACTCTCCACTGCTTATATCACTTCAATGAATGGCAACCCAGTTGAGATTGATGGGTTCCCTAACTATGCTGATGTCCTTCGTCACAATCAAGAAATTAAGAGCTACCCAGTTGCATTTGTGTCAAGAATAGAGGTTAATGGAAGCTGGTTGTCGTTGGATGAAGATGGAACACCATCACTGCTGAAGATAATCAAACCTCATATTCCTCTTGATGAAGGTGAAGAAGTGAAGCAGGTGATGGAGAAAGAGATTACGGAAGGTGAAGAAGTAACTCTGGAGGAGGAGGGTCGAGAAGATGATGAAGAAGTAGAGCTGTTGTCATTTCAGCAGCCACTTTTTCTTCCACAGCTGAAGATCGTCAAACCTCATATTCCTCTTGATGAAGGTGACAAATTGGTGATGGAGAAAAAGATTACAGAAAGTGAAGAAGTAGCCCTGGAAAAGGAGGGTCAAGAAGATGATGATGAAGAAGGAGAGTTGCTGTCACTTCAGCAGCCACTTTTTCTTCCACTGCTGCCTGCTGCTGAAGTACAAAGCTTGATTGATGGAGGAAATGGTCAAATGGATGTTGATACGGGAAGAATGTCTGATGAAATGGTTCACTACAGGGAAATTCAACAGCCAAATGATGATGGCGTGCTTGAGAATGGGAAGGCTCCTAATCCCAGACTAACAACAACAGAAGTAGAAGAAGAAAATCACGACTACATGGAACTGACTAAGAAGCTCAGTTATGACTTCAATGTTGACAATGGGCCAGTCCTCGGGCCTATCCTTGCAGTTATAGCAGCAGCTTCAACCTTCGTATTGGTGCTACTACTCTGCGGTTTGAAGAGGAAAAAGGCTGTTGCTCGGAACGACGGCTTGTTGCCAAGTAAGGGTCGTGATTTACAGCCGGCTCCATTGTCGCCTCCACAAAATCTTATCGATGCATTCATCCCGGAAAGAAGGGTTGCTCCCTTTAAATCCAGTGGAGCACCAACAGTTGAACTCCTTGGGGAGATTGTGGGGATCGGGTCTAGAGGCATTGGCGGTGGAACTCAGTTGAAGCCAGAGAAGAAGGCATCATCAAATGTTCAACCTCAGCCAGTTGCTACTGCAGCTTCTGCCTCAAGCACGAGCAGCCCTAGCAGCAGGAAGAAGGAGGTGTTGGTAGTGGTAAGTGTGTTTATATTCCTAAGTTGGTATTGTGATTGGCTTTAATTTGATCAAGAGAACTGAATTGATGTTGTTCATTGAAGGGAGGAAAAGGAAAGGCAACCAATTCAGTGCCTGCTGGTGGGACAACAACACCAACTAGTGCTACTCCATTGAGGAGATCAAACAGACTCGCCAGCCGTGGGATTACATCTCCTTGATTGGATAAAGAGAAGAGAGGAAAGCTTGTAACTTGAAACACATGCCTCGATTGTTTCATTGTCTTGATCAGTAGCTTGTTTTAGATTAGTGTTATTAGCTAGTATTACCTCGGAATCAATCAACCCCCTCCTATGCCTTGATTGTTTCAGTGTCTTGATCAGTAGCTTGTTTTAGAGTAGTGTTAGTATTAATTCTGAGTAAATGAACCTCCCTTCTGTGTTGTATCTGGGGTGAGAGTAATTGGCTTGCTGCTGCACTTACTTCTAGCCACAATACTGAAGTCCTGATTATGATATAAAAGGAAATGTGTCATATGAAGTGAGAGGTCTGATTTTTTTTATTTATTCATATGCTTGCTCTGCCATATTCATATGATCACACTGGTTGACGTTCAACTAGAAGTCATTCTGATAATGAATTTCCAGAAAATGGGCAACTTGACCCATTTATTTACCAATGCTTTCGACTTCGAATTCCTTGTTTGATATTGGGATCAATTACTTGGAAGTAAGAATTAGGATTCTTGTTCCAAGACCAAGTATTTCAAGCAGAAGAATATCTGTTCATTAGTAGAAAACTGGAGACTATGAGTAATTAGTGTCTCAGCTATTTTTGTTATTTCTCCTGAGTCCTGACCACCCTAAACAGCTTTCTGTTCATTATCTAACTGTGGGGAAGCCAGAGCTGGTGGAGCTCTACGAGACAGAGACGGGTCGAGACCGCCATAAGGGTGATTGGAGATTCCACTGAGTGTTGAATTCCAGTTGGAAGAGGAGACTGAGTTTAATGTCTGCTGAGAAAACTACCCTTGATGTTATTGTAAAGGCTCATAACCCGTATTAAGAGTTGATATTGAAAAGACTGTGTTTTAGTTAAGACCAGAATCATATTTCTTGAGATGTTTTTGAAGATTTGGAGATGGAGGTAGCTGATGGTTGCACCCATTTCGGATTGCAGTGTCTTTCTCTTCTTAGTTCAAAAACACATTTTTCTGTAGGTTGGTAACCTGTTATCCATTTGACAGTTTGGTATTTGTTAATCAGATAGCAGCACTTTCACCAAAGAAAAACAAAAGAAATTAGATAGCAGCACTCTGTTCCAAAGTCTCTATTGTTACAGTATACAGGCCTCTATTGCTACAGTAAACTTTAAGTGACAAATGCTGCGGACACTCTTTTGCTTGATCGACAAATAAAAGTCAGATTCACAATCCTAAATTTAGATTCCTCAGTGCATAAAAAGTCGTCAACAGAACCCATCCACTGGCCACGAAGGCGGATGATCAAATGAGCAACTGTTTTGAGCTCTCGTTGTCTGACACAATGATCATTTGAGCTGTAAAAACATACAGAGATGACCAACTAATTAGTTCTCAAAGTAGATCAAAACAAAAACAAAATGACAATGCGGGGAATTGTTTAGTTCCTCAACGTTATTCCGAGCATGGAAGAGATTAGTGATGGGCATCATAGCAATGTTCTGACGAACACCACGATCACAACTAGCAACAGTGGAATACTTTAAACTAATTCCATCATTTTTGCAGAGTTTATATTCAGCAATTCCCACCAGTGGATCAGAAACTGACGTGTGCGAGGCTGGGTGCTGTGACGCGCAAGGTAGCAAAAGCATCAAATCGGATTGGGGCAGCACTTTTAACCAGAACACATTGAGCATAGGGTACAGTCAAACACTTGAGTGAACAAGAACAAATATGGAATACCTGAACACAATGACGGCACTCCAAATCCCACTCTAAATGTAACGTTTCGAGAACCGGGCAGCCAGAGATGAGCCTAGACATCATGGAAGCACCAGCTGAAGCTGGGGACGCTAAGGCCCCCCAGTGGATGTGAGAAAGCTGCAATTATCTAGCGAGAGCCTGAATCCCATGCCCAACTTCAGTACTCTAAGCTACTTGAGGTTGGTGTAAAAGCTCTGAGGAAGCTGGACTTGGAAGCGAAATCCCCAAAAATTGATATCAATGGTCTCAATCTCGGGTCAGATCACCTTGGAGAGCCATTCATTGGCATTGCGAGCCACATAAAGTGCTGTCTCGAGACCTTTAGCTCCATGAAGCTGGAAATCTCTAATACATGAAGCATTCTGGTGTTTAGACAGCACAAAGTTGACAATCTCTGGGGACCTCCATTCAGCAACATATTTTTTGAGTTAGATCATCAGCCATAGCAGTTGATTTAGCGTCATCCTTCAAAGTTCCAGACACAGAAAATTCATATAATCATGGTACTTCCATTTTGTAGCATTGCTCCGAATTAAGAAATCAGATGCAGCAGCAATGGCAGCTGATCCACAGTAGTCCTTCAAATCCAGGTTAGTCACTGACCCTAAGGAGTTTCCAAACACATGGATACCAATGGTGTGACGTAACAACCAGTAAGCCTCAACTATCTCACATAAATAGGGGTGATATTTCACACCCGGCCAAAGTGGGTTGGAACCCAAGTCCAGAGGTTCTTCCACCTTTTGGACAGAAAAATGGTCCTCACAGCCTGCGGTGTGTCATTAAGTTTAGAGAGTATTTTGCAGAGTACAGCATCGGGTAAGCCACTGATTCTGCTGTCATCTTCTTCAACAATAGCGCTTTTAATTCTTTTGTTGTTGCCGCCTCGCCAGTGTCGCCACGGCCACCACATTACTAACACTTGAGATGATTTGGAAATTATCTATGTCATATGCAACAAACAAGTAATCAGCAATGCTTCCTTCTCAAGCAAAACAACATTTTGTGCTTTCTCAAACATCATAATCTACCTTCCCCGTGAATGCATTGAAAGTAATTGAAGAAGAGTTTTGTTTCTATCTTTCTTATTCCCGAATGTACACAAATGCAATGGATTTATACAAGAAAGACTCAGTTATCGGTGCTGAAGAAGATGAAAGAAATATTATCCTCCTTTATCTAGCTATCAATGACAATGGGTTTCTGACCCTTCTGACGAAGGGGGTGTGGCAATGATATGAGTAGTTGGTGGTTGATCATTATTACAAGTGTGAGCTGTCAATTATCAAAGGACATTAGGCTTTAACACCCTCCCTCAAATTGATGATAATCTCTTAGCATCAATTTGTTCGATAATAGCCAATGTCGACTTGCAGTAACAGCCTTGGTAAGCAAATCAGGAGTTTGATCCTCCGAAGTAATGTAACTCAACTTGATCAAGCCATCACTCACTAGCTGACAAATATAGTGAACGTGTACTTCAATGTGTTTGGTGCGATCGTGCAATACTGGATTTGTGGCTATTTGTATTGCACTGGTATTATCTACAAACAGTTGAATTGGCTTTGCGCGCTCGACTTCGAAATCACCCAATAATCGATGAAGCCAGACGATTTCAGAACTTACTTCAAACATAGATCGATATTCTACTTCTGTGGAAAATTTGGATACTCTATCCTGCTTCTTACACCGCCAAGAGATGAATGAATTTCCCAATCTCACACACCACCCTGATGTTGATCGTCTAATATCAATACAACCAGCGTGGTCTGCATCAGAAAATGCTTCGAGAGTGAAGCAACGAGTAGAGGGAAGATAGATCCCAACCTCTCGTGATCCTTTCAAGTACCTGAGTATCCTGAAAACTGCATTCAAATGAGGTTGACGAGGCTGTCCCATAAATTAACTCACCACTTGCACTGCATAAGCAATGTAAGGTCGCGTCGAAGCTAAGTAGATTAGGCTACCGGCAAGCTTCCTGAAAAATGTAGAGTCTGGTAATAATTCACCGTCGTCAACGCTAAACTTGGTGTTCAACTCCATAGGCATAGAGCAAGGCTTGCACTCGGAGTACCTGGCATTAGTCAATAGATCAGTGATATATTTCTTCTGAGAGACAAAAATACCATGCGTGGAGCGAGTTATTTCCAGCCCTAAGAAATATGACAAGGAACCCATTTCCTTTAATTTGAAATGAGAATGTAGGGAGTGAGTGAGAGCCTTGATGCCATCCTGGGAACTGCTTGTTACGATCATATCATCTACATATATGAGTAACAAAACTAAGCCACGGGTTGATGAACGAATAAACAATGATGGATCATTATCACTCTGCCGAAAATCCATACCCAGGATAGTACTATGGAACTTTTCGAACCATGCCCGTGGAGCTTGCTTTAACCCATACAAAGACCGCTTCAACAAACATACTTGATCTCCACGGGAATTACCAATGCTAGGAGGGCACTTCATATAAAGAAGCTCCTTAAGATCACCATGTAAGAAGGCATTCTTGACGTCAAGTTGGAAGAGAGGCCAACAACGCATAGAAGCCACCGCTAGCATAGTACGTACAGTCTTCATGCGAGCAACGGGCGCAAAAGTCTCTTCATAATCCACCCCATAAACCTGTTTAAAACCTTGAGCTACAAGACGTGCTTTGTATCGCTCAATTGTGCCATCAGATCGGCGTTTGATACTATATACCCACTTCCAGCCTACTATTGAACAAGGAGGAGGCGAGCGATTGACAACAAGCCAAGTATTATTTTCTTGAAGAGCTTGAAGCTCTTCCTTCATAGCTGCGTCCCACTCGGGGTGGCCAACTGCCTGTGCATAACATGTAGGAATAGTTACTGGAGTAGTAGAGAACCCAATATAGTCATGAAGTCATGGTGGCGGTTGGCCCAAATTCGATCGAGTAGAACGCCGCGGGCCAGGAGGAGGTCTGGGAGGATCTCCTTCCCCGTCATGATCCGATTGAGAGGTAGTGGAATCCCCTAGTGAAGTTGCATCATCACTATCATCATTATTTGAATCTGAGGAGTTGTTAGGGGCATGGAGATCGGTAGTAGGTCCTGTATGTTCAACGAAAGGAATAAATGATGCAATAAGATTACTAGACACCTGGGAAGACTCCTGTGACGAACTCGAACTGGAAGATGATGGAGCAAAATACATCTCCAACTCGATGAAAAAAAACTAGGCGAGATACGCATCCTTCGCGCCACATGATCATAGAAAACATATCCTTTGTGAATGTCACTATTACCCATGAATGCACATTTAGTGGCTCGAGGTGAGAGTTTATTTCTTTCTTTTTGGGCAAGAAGAACATAACAGGTACAGCCAAAGACACGAAGATGTGAATAGTAGGGTGTCTAGAATATAGTTTGTAGAATGGTGGGAGATTATTGAGAGTGGAAGTGGGATGCCTATTAATGAGATGAACGATGGTATGAACTGCTTCGACCCAAAATCGAGTCGGGATATGTGCTTAAAACAACATAGCCCGAGTCAATGCTAAAACATGTTGATATTTCCGTTCGACGGGACCATTTTGTTGGGAAACGCCAGGACAAGATTGTTGAACTAAAATGCACTGAGACTTAAAGAAGACATGGAAAGGAGTGGAGGAGAACTCCCCGCCAGGATCCGACTTAATGATTTTAATTGTTTTTCCAAATTGAGTTTGAATCATGGAAATAAATTCTTTTGCGACTAGGAGAAGATCATATTTTTGACGTAAAAAGTAGACCAAGGAATATCTTGTAGCATGATCTACGAATAATGCGAAGTAACAAAAACCAAGTCTAGAAGTAGTCGGAGTTGGACCCCAAAGATCCAAGTGAATCAAATGAAATGGATCATGAAATTCAGTTGTACTAGATGGAAATGAAGTTTGTTTCAGTTTAGCTTGAACACAACTTGTACAAGGAAGAGAAGGTTCAAGAGGCAAGTCTTTGTTGGGTAATAACTTGGAATGAAACATAGATTGTAGGAGTGATTGATGTGGGTGACCAAGACGAGCATGCCATAACTCCCATGGTTGACTCAATGAAGAAAAAGCTAATGGCAGTGCAGAACTCGAACTTGAACTCAATAATGGCATGAAATAGGGAACTGATAGACTCTCTAAATGAAAGACACAAACAACTTTGGAGCCTTTACCGATCTCCTGCCCCGTCCTCAGATCCTGCACAAAACAACCATTTGGGGCAAACACAACCCGACATCCATGATCGGTTAGTTGACCAACAGATACAAGGTTCGGAATGAGCTTTGGAACATACAACGTGTGTGGAAGAGCTAATGCAGAATCAACTACAGAACCAATTCCTGTCACATTTAATTCATGCCCACTAGCCGCTTGAATTTACATATTATGAATGGGTTTTATGCAATCAAAAGTTTGTCGATGTCTGGACATGTGATTAAATGCAGCAGAATCCAAATACCAAGATTTAGCGTTACCGGGTTTAGAAGTGGCGGAGAAGACAATTTGAAGCGCTCTTGGGAGTGCTTGTTGTATAGCTAGTTGAAGCATGGCATTAATGGAGTTCTGTGAAGTGCCACTAGGAGTGATCTCGTTAACAGATCCTAGAGTGGTATCATAAGCTGCTCCAGCATGCCCGGAACCAGAACCGGAGCTCCTCTTCCCATGATAATTTTCTCGGTAGTTCTTAATTTGAAAACACTCAGAAATAATATGACCGGAAGACTTACAGTAAACACAATAGTTGTGTTGCTTGCAGTGAGTACGAATATGGCCTGGTTCATTACAATGATGACATTGAGTTGGCCCAGGAAATTGCATACCAACTTGAGCTGCTGAGACTTGAGGATTGCGTGAACGAAATTGGGGGCGCTAGACAGAATATGCAATCTCAGTAGCTGCGCTCTGCTGGTCAATCTGGAATTGAGTCCGCAGGCGAGTTTCAGCTCTAAATAGATCACCTAGCACCATCTCCATAGTGAGATAAGCTTTGTTGAGGAGAGTGGAGCAAATCTGCTTGTATTCCGGTCTAAGACGAATTCGAAATTGCAGAGTTCTTGATTTGTAACGCTCCTTCAACAGAAATATTAGCTGAAACAAGTGAGGCAGTGAGCATATCGAGCTCAGTCCAAAGGTTGAGAGCCTCTTGATGATAGGTACGGATGTCTCGATCTCCTTGGGATAGATGACTTAGCTCGATCTCCAGCTGGAATTGACGAGCAATATCGACATGGGCATACGTCTTAGACAGGTACTGCCACATGGTGTGTGCTGTCTTGAAGGATCACAACCCCAGCGCTATGGTTGGATCGATGGAATTGAGAAGCCAACTCATGACTTGAGCGTTGCTGGTCGTCCATTTCAGAACTTCGAGCTTGACCGTGGAAGGCGCTTGTCTCGGCGAAGTTCCATCCAAGAGTGCAGAGAGTCCAATTTCCTTCAACATAGATGCGAAATTGGAATTCCCATAGAGCAAAGTTATTTCCATTGAATCTTACAGAGATGGATTTGGACTTGATATTCTCCATGGCGATGATTGGCGGCGTCTTTATTTGATGGCGGGCGACAAATATTGAAGGTGACTGTGGGATTTGGAAATAGTGAGTTGCTGCAAGTGAAGTGTGGAGCAGCTGTGGGATTTTGTGGAACTTTGGAATTGTTAAATGAGTTGAGGTTTACTCAAGCTCTGATACCATGAAAGTAATTGAAGAAGAGTTTTGTTTCTATCTTTCTTATTCATGAATGTACCCAAATGCAATGGATTTATACAAGAAAGATTCAGCTGTCGGTGCTGAAGAAGAGGAAAGAAATATTATCCTCCTTTATCTAGCTAGCAATGACAGTGGGTTTCTGACCATTCTGATGAAGGGGTGTGACAATGATATGAGTAGTTGGTGGTTGATCATTATTACAAGTGTGAGCTGTCAATTATCAAAGGACATTAGGCTTTAACATTCATTCTTGAAATAAACGGGCCCCTAAAGTCAGTCCTACTATGATGATCGTTTAGGAAGACAAAGTTCGTATTTTTGGTTGATGGACCCGTGAAGTCGTCACTGAAATAAACAAATCAGGTGAAGGTATTGAGAAGCATCAATTTTTTCATTTTGTCTCTTCGACTAGTTAATAGGAACTAGGCTTCTTTCCGTTTTAAGCTAATCCAGATAGTACCTGATAGGGCAAAAGCGTATAGCTTTAATTCCTATCTTGTAGTAAACCGGAAAGTCCGGGTATCGTCTCTCAGGGACTGGTACAACCTTATATTCTATCGATTTTATAGAGCAAACCATATGCGAGATTGATTTTGAGTGATGAAACTATTATCTAAATGCAAAACAAATGAAATATAAAATGCTAAAGCAAACGTTGGGTTGAAATCAATGGGAGAAAGCTCTGGGAGAAACACCAGAATTCACTATCTATCATATCCAAATTAATTCACATATTCGAATAAGTTTAATCCAATTCTCTACAGCCAAGATATCACTAATGTGCTAGTTATCCCTGTCGGGAATTACTACGTACTAAACAACTAAATCAAATCCTACTGTCGTAGCTCAATGAGTTAATTATTTAGCATGAAGACCGATATCCCAATCAAAACCGCATAGCACCTTATTTAATCCACTTTCATTTCGATAAGTTGCTATGTCACATGAAATATGTTCAGTTATTAGGGTTTCACTGTCGGTAATAACCTAATTAACTACAAATCAATGTATTGGTGGCCAGTCAACACAAAGCATTAAGCAATTCCATGCAATAGGGACTGGAAGAAAAGAAATATGAATCATTTATCAAGTCTAGGAATAGCTACATCCTGTGGTGTTTCCTCGAGAAATTGAGGTTTAGTTCATGATGAAATCAAAAGATATAACCATGTTCTTGTTCATCATGATATGATATTAGGAAGAGAGAAAGAAATACTGATAGTAGTCAAAGAACACGCAGATATTCCCTTCTCTAATCCCGCTGCCGCTTTTCCACGCTATCCTCGTTAGCTCGCTAGTCGCCTGCGCTGCTGCTTCTCTCCAAAAGAAGCATCCTTCAGCTCAATTCCCCCTCCCCATGTTTGCTGCTGGCCTTAATTAATTCCGGACACAAAGAAATCCGCTCCAAGTCCAACTCCAACTCCCTCCAAACACTACGTTTGCTCTCCAATTCCCTTCTGCCAATGCTCCTCCCTCCAGGACAAAGAAGTTGGTCCATTTTAATCTAATAATTTCCCCCAAAGTGTCCCTTTTGACCGCCACCAGAAGGAGACAAACGAGTTGGCCCTTTTGATCCCATAATTCCACCATGCTGCTGTTACCTTTTGCTAGGCAAAGGAAACTAGTTCAAGCCGGTTTGGGATTGGTGATCGGCCGGACCACTTGTGGTATCTTGCTTGTGCATCAATCATTTCTTGTTTATCCACCTAACATATATCAAAATTCTAACACAAGGTAGTAATGGCTTAGCAACCATTCCATAATCAATTGGCTCTAAAACAAACATTATACGTCTCAAGCATTTCATGTAATAATCACATTAAGCACACAAAATCAATATGTTTTCGACAATTATCAGTACCATATCCTAAACTCTAAAAGTAGATTCAATCACATGCACACAAAAAAAAGAGTATGAGTATCGCACCTTTTGTTGCCGGAGGGAGAAATATAATCAATTATAAAGTTCTTATTGAATTGAAGCAGAGAGTCTTCTGGTTTCAAGGCCATCGGGAATCTATTCATATAGCCAAAGAAATCCTCCGATCAAAGCCATAATTAACCAAAACCTATTACCGCTTGGACAAGGACCGAAACAGAAATACCAAAGCTAAATTCAAACTGAAATCCTAAAGCATGCCACTGGTGCACGAATTAAGGTGCCATATACTACCAAGAGAAGGAAATGGATTAACCGGAATACGGTTGGGCGACGGGAAGGTAAGAGCTTCGATATTTGACCGCCGGAATTATATCCGCTGGGAAGGGCGGAAGTTCGCGAGGCGCGAATTATATTTCCTTTCTCCATTGGTGCACAAATTCAATATTACATATATTCATATATAATTAATATATATTCCTATATAAAAGCCTAACATTTTCATATATAAAGGCCTAATATGGGAGTTATTATTTATTAGTAGCTCTCACACTCCTCCAAGTGCAAGTGTGGAAGTTCCAAATCCTTCTTTTACCTCACTCTCCATTCTACAACCTCTGTGTTTAGTTATTGTTCTCTAGGTTTTCGTCTATGGTTTTTTGCACAAATCATTGCCTTCGTGTTTTGTTATTGTTGGATAGGTTTTCGTCTATGACTTTTTGTACAAATCATCACCTTTGTGTTTATTTATTGTTCGCTAGGTTTTCGTGTATTGCTTTTTGCAAAAATCATCGCCTTTGCCCACCATTTTGCAGCCCATCTCGAAATACTGTCGGCGGAATACTAAGTTGTTCCACAACACTGTTTCCCAAGGCTGCTACCACGAGTTTTGTATTAAGACCGAGTTTCATCCTCTTTAGTGTTTTTTTTTCTTCTTTCTTTCTTTCCTTTTTGTTGAGCATGATCACAATTGAACCCAAACACACATGGGTATCCTAACATAACATGAACACGAATCATCGCCTATGCCCATCATTCTGCAGCCCATTTCGAAACACTGTCGGTGGAATCCTAAATTGTTCCCCACCATTGTTTCCTAAGGCCGCTACCACGAGTTTTGTATCGGGACCGAGTTTCATCCTTTTTAGTGTTTTTCTTTTTCTTTTCCTTTTTGTTGAGCATGATCACAATTGCATCCAATATCTCTACCAAAAATCCATACCATTTACTCAATATTGGCGAGTTTTGTATCGGGACCGAGTTTCGTTCGCTTTAATGTTTTTTTTCTTTCACTCTTTCCTTTTTGTTGGGGTCATGAGCGAGTTTTATCCGCTTTAGTATTTTTTTAACTTTTCCCTTTTGATTGAGAATGACAATTGATTCCAAACGCATGGTACAAGAAAATTTGGCTTTAGAGACAAATATTGTATCAGTCTCTGTATGTAATCTACAGATGCAAATATATTATTTGCCTCTCTATCTCATATTATTTGTCTCTATTTCATAAATAGTAATTTTTGTATTTATATATAAAATTGAAAATAATAGTTTTAGGAGCAAATATAAATTTATCCTAGAATTATATCATTTAGAAGCAAATCTAACAATTTTTAGAGACAAAAACAAATTCGACCCTACCAAAGCGACTTGAACCCTATTTTACAAGTTTTCGGCAGGAGCGAGTTTTATCTGTTTTTGTAATTGGCGTGTTGTGTCAGTGTGAATTTGTCCAAAACTCGGTCCAACCAGGTCAAAGCGAGTTGAACTTGGTGTTGACGAGTTTTGAGTCGGTGGCGAGTTTTAGCTTTAGTGTTTTTCATTTTGCTTTTTCCTTTTGTTTGAGAATGACAATTGAACCTAAATCCATGGGCATCCAACCTAATATGACCTGATCAATGCGAGTTGAGCCTCCTCAAACCTCAATCAGTCCAAAAATTCATAAAGGATAACTCGATGACCTCAAACCCAAAAAACCCCCAAAAGAGTACGACTATGTTTGGCCCGAATTTTAGACGTTTTAAATTTCTAAATTTGTAAGCAAGCCAAGCAGCTCTGAAGTTTTACATTTTAAAAAACAGAAGTTTTTCGTAATTTAAAAGCAAAAGCTCCAATTTGAAAATACAAAATTATCATATTACCATATATTATTCTTTTTCTATAAAATATAATTTTCTTTCATTTATATCATTATAAAAATACATTAAAATATAGTATTATTTAATATCAAATGAATTTAACGTGATCCATTTTAAATATTTTTTATTTTTAGAATTTGTATTCATATTTTATGTTAGAAATACTTTTTATTTATTTTTCATTACCTCTTGTAGTAGAAATTAATTATGATAGTTTTTCAGCTAAACTCTCAACAATTTTTTTTAATTACTTCTTGAAAAGATCCAGTGAAACTACTTCAGTATGCAAAAGTTACAACAGTATCCACTACTGGGCATACAAATTCAAACATTAGCGTCATGAAAAAAGTTTCAACATAAATAATCTATTCGACGACCCTTCTAGCTTATGCAAGTTCATCGACCATATGCTATTGTAAATAACAAACCTATGAAAAGAATGATTAAGAATGAAATAAGATTACTTTTACTTTTGAGTCAACATTAATATTATTACTCTTTAATATTTATTTTTTTCTGATATGCGAAGGGATAGCGAGCGGCCTTTTGCTAGTTGGGTAAATTTCAAAGATCAGTTAGATTACTAAAAAATCATCTTTACTATTAAAATTATTTTATTTCATCCGTGCTCACTAAATTAGTTTAATAATCCAAATTTGATTACTGGTTGTTAATCTTCCCCAGCTTCCGTTAACACTGTCAGGTTTTTGCTGATTTTGGCTAACAGAAATGCTGAGTCATCTAACCTTAACCCAAAAAAATTTAAACCTTTCCTTCTGTTTCTTCTTCTTCACCTCACCAACAACCCTCGCGGCCACATAGCGATCCTCCAACCCTCCTCTGCATTCTACCCCTCTCCTCCATCCCATGCATTCTCCTAGCTCCTCCCCCCCCCCCTCCCCCTTAAAACCACCCATTCCTCCACCTCTTAAAACCACCCGCTCCCCCGCCCCTCAAAACCTCCATGCATTCCCCTCAACTCCTCCACCCCTCATTTGCCCAGCTCCTTCACCCCTCAACCGTCCCCCTATCCCTCAAAACCCTCTGCTTTCTCCCCCGCTCCCCACCCCTCAAAATCCCTTCTTTTTCTTAATTCAAGGATGATTGCACCACATCATCGTTACCTCAAGTCCGAATGCTTCCCACGAGGAGCGAATTCTGATTTCCCTCCTTGCTTCGTCGAAACTAGAACGGTCGATGAAGAAGAGGCAGCTGATCCGGTCATGACTCTAGAGAGAGTAGCAGTAGAAGCAACATGCCAACGATTAGATGGACGCAGTCTGGCACTTGAGGAGGAGGAATAGGGCAACAAAGATGCATTAGGCTAGCCGATGATTATAAATTGGTTTACTCACGAGGCAGTCACAACCACGATCTAACCATCTGGGATCTACTGAGTTTGTGGATTTCCCAAAAAAAAAAACAGAAAGTGAGAAGTATGTACTAGAAATAAAGGGGATAAAATGGAGAGGGAAGAAACAAGGATTGTTCTCTGGCGGGGTATCGACGGTGTTTTCCGGCAATCAAATGAGTATTTTGTGTTTGTTTGCGTTTTGTTAGCGTATCTGTGTTGGCGACGAAGAAATGAGGGTTGGTTAGGATGGTTGGGTCAGTTAATTGGTGGGTATGGTTAGGTCGTGTAAGTTAATGGGATAATATGACGGGTTTGCTGAGGTGGCAGGTCGGATTTTTAATTTTTTTGATTAAATTTGGTGACTCAGCATTTCTATTAGCCACGTAAGCAAAAAAAGAACGATGTTAACGGAATTTGACCGAGAAAATGGCTAGTGATCAAGCTTGGATTATTGAACTAATGGAATAAAATGATTTGAGTGGCAAACGTGAATTTTTTTTGTAATCCCAATGACCAAATTTGCAATTTACCCCTAGAACATTCGACTCTTTGCTCCTTTGATCCTCTTTAGTTTGAAATTTATGGGTGGTTTGGAATTTGGATTGTGTAATTTTGGTTAGTGTGTCAAAACAAAATCCGACTATAGTAACTCGCTTGGTCAATACTATTGTTAACCGACCATAATCCAAATGAACGAAAAGTCAATGACATGCAACTCATCTTACTTTTGTCCCGATTAACCCACAATCCAATTAAACACATAACCCGATTGACCAAAACCCGAATAACTCGTGATTCTATTGACTCAATATGAATCCACTTGATTGACCTGGATAATTATTATATTATATAATAGAGTAAATACTATTTATTAGCTAAACCTTTCATGCATTCTATATATTTGTCAAACTTTTTGAAATATAAAAAACTAGCCAAACCTTCTATAGGATTACAAAATAACAACCATATTCTGTCAGAATCAATTAATTCTAGTGGTATGTTGGATGAACTTACAGGTAAACCGAGACATCAACGCCAACTCAATTAAAAAAGGATAAAAGCAATTTATTAGCCAAACCTTTCAAATTATTTGAAAATCTTTCAAAATACAAAATATTAGCCAAATGTTAGCTTTCTGTTAGCATTTTTGTTAGTAATATTTACTTGGTAATATGATACTCACGTGGAAGAGTACATGGCGGTCAACATTCCAAACTCTTAATATTTTAACTAAGAACAGAGTTACAAAATTATCAACAATAACAGAGAAATGGCTAATATTTTAGAAAGTTTGATAGGTTTGGCTAATAATTTGGAAAAGTTGAAGGTTTGGCTAATAAATTATCAACTGTAACAAACAACTGCCCAAAATCCTATTTTCTCACTAAAGGGCGGCTCTCCTTCGTAATTGCAGCAAATGGGGTATTTATAGGATAGTTGCTGCATGTCATAGCCTCCTAGGCATGACTAGATGGATTTTACAACATCTAGGCCGTGACACTCTAAGAAACGTTAACTTGCCAATTTTTACGGCGTAGGTCAGAGTAATGACCTTGGTCGTGATGTGCAAAACACCACTAAAACGTCAAAAAATCCATATCTTGACTTTGTTCTCGAGCACCAACATGGCGGTCTTTAACTTGAGCTCATGCTCGTGATTTTTCCGTTGATGTGGTGAAGAAGGAGATGAAGCCTCCTAATTTGGGAACAACTTAGGGAAGTGGCATGAGTGGGGCCCTGGAGCTGTATGAATATGGGTCTAACATGGAGAACCCAGATATGGGTAATCGGAAGAAAATCTTTCTTGAGGTGGAGGGAGAGCAGAAGGACGGCGAACCCACAACAATAGGCAATTGCAGAGGAGGAAGAAGATGCTGGAATGGTGGAGATAGCCAGCGATAAGTGGCCCCATGAGAATAGATGAGGCTTCTGTCCGGGAATTTGATAGGAATTGGACCGACCCTCACATTCCAAACTTCTTTAAGTTTACATTATTCGAATAAAACAAAACTTGTCTTCCTTTCGGAAACAAGATCAAATCGGAGAGTAGTTTACGACAGGATGCGAGGTTTAGGTTTTGATATTTCCATTGTTTTTTTGTTGGCGCATTTAATCTGTCTGGTGGTCTTGTAGTAGCCTAGTCCCTAGGAGTGGATGATTCTTCGTTTTGTCATTCTATTTTTTACATTATTGTTCATATTAATGAAAATAATGTTACTTAAGTGGTTGTGTGTGTACATTAGTTGTGATGAGACAAAGCATTCTGATCAACGAACACTTGCGAAATTTATGTGAAGAAATCCAATTGTCATATGTGATAATCGGTGATTTCAATACAATTTTAAACAAGGGAGAGAAAGATGGGGGAAATTCTTGGAACCCTGCCAGAGCAATGGCCCTTAGGTATTTTGTGCATGGCATTGGCCTCCATAACGCGGGATACCAAGGAGACAAATTTACTTGGACCAATAAAAGGATGGGATAGTCATGAATCATTGAGAGGTTGGATCGGGCTCTCTGATCCCAGTCTTGGATAGGCCGGTTCCCCGACACATTGGTTAAACATTTCACGAATCAGGGTTTAGACCACCATGCCATGTTACTTGCGGACAAACCTTTCACGCGCAATAGCTGCATGTTATTTCTATTTGACACACGTTGGGCCGACAACCCAGAAGTTAGGGTGATGGTGACTTATGTATGGAATGAAGATGTCCACAAATCACCCATGTACAGGCTTTGGGTGCTTTTGAAATGCCTACGCCACCTCCTGTAGATTGGAGCATGGAGGGTACAACGAATTCCTTGAGAAATATCAGAACCCTCTAGGCGTAGATATATCGGGTCAAACAGGTCAATCCTATAAACTAGGATGCGGTGCAGGACCTGGAGCCTGATCTTAGTCGACAATGGGAGGCGGACGAAGTGTACGGGTAACAAAAATTCAGGGTCTGGTGGCTAAAGAAAGGTGATAGGAATACTTCCTATTTCCACATTACCTGAAAATTAAAACAAAGGGTATATGGCGCTGAAGGTCGATGTGGAGAAGTCCTATGACAGAGTCGAATGACCCTTTTTGCTCACAATTTTGGAAAAATGGGTTGTCATCACATTTGGATACGATAGATTCAGGAGTGCTTAAGCTCGAGGTCTTTATCAATCCTTATGAATGACACACCATATGGGTTTTTCAAGCAAACTAAGCAGACAACGAGTAAAGTTAGATAAATCTGTCGTTTGCTTTAGTAAGAATATATCACAAGTTCACAACCGGACCAAGATTTCCTTGCCCAGTTACTAGGTGTGGGAGTAATAGGGGTGCAAGATAAATATTTGGAGTTGCCCACCATAATCGCGCAATCTATATTTGCTACCTTCCGATATTTGGAGGAGAAGTTACTGCAGCGACTGCAAGGTTGGTTGCAAAAGAAGTCGTCGCGGGCAGCAAAGGAGACACTAATTAAATCAGTCACATCTTCATCACCCTTCATGTGATGTTTTGCTTTAAACTTCCGCTCTCTCTCTCTTTGTCGAATTTTGGACAAGCATGTAGCCAGTAACTGGTGGGGGGTTGTGGGTGGGCGCTCTGATATTCACTAGATTTCTTGGAGAAATATGTGCCAAAGCAAGCATGAGGGGGAATGGGGTTTCGTAGATTTGACATTTTAATCAAGCGTTGTTGGCTTAATAAGACAGAGGATCCTTAACGAATCCCAATCTCTGTTGGACCAAATCTATAAGAGAAAGTATCTCCCTACGGGTCAATTCCTAACTGCCACTGTGTGCTCTCGACCGCCATGGGGATGGCAGAGTGTCTTGTATGGTCGCCAGCTACTTAAACAAGGGTTGCACTGGAAAATTGGAAATGGACATAAAGCATCGATCCAGAAGTCAGGATCGGTTCCTAGGTTGCATCCTCATGCTCCCCCTTGCAACCCCCAGGCTATACAGGAAGGAAGTGATCATAAGGTAACAGAGGTTATGATACATGGGAGGAGGGCAATGGTGCGCCAAATGACTCGCTTTGTTTTCCCGCCATACATCGGGAAGCTAAAGCAATCCCGTTACTCTATCTAGATATTGAGGATTCTCTGATTTGGCACAAGACATGTGATGGGGTATTCCCGGTCAAATCTTCTTATCACTTAGCAGTGGTAACAGATTAGCAATGAGGGTTTTAGCGCCAGACAGTCAGTTGGATGGATAGAGCAAGTTGGATACGGATGAGGGAGCTCCCGATCCTGGCCAAGTTAAAAATATTTCTCTGGAAAATTTACTAGTGTATCCTCCCCGACTGCGGAACCTTTAATTGAGAAGGAGGTCCAAGTGTTGCCACAATATCAAGTGTGCTGGGCTGAGTTGGAGACGATGGAGCACATTTTTCTTATGCCCAGTTGCACAGGTCTTGTGGGAACACACTGTCTTAAGATATTTAGGCCCAGGCATTCCGCGAAAAACCTTCTTGTCGTTCCTAAAACGGTTAATGGGGAAAATAGACTAGCATCAACAAAGTATGAAGGTAGTCGCTCTATTTTGGTGTATCTGGTTGTTGAGAAATTAACTTATCTTTGAGAGCAAACAATTCCCAGTACCTACTTTACTATGGCAGCACCATTAACAAGTTCAGGAATGAAATGGATTGCCTATGGACAGAATAGCCCATATCCAAATTCTTATAGTGGGTAGTACCACGTGGGGTGCCCCATCCATGTTCACTTGCATGTGGGATGGAGTGGTTAAAGTTGGGTCTCATTCGGCAGGTGGAATGATCCTCCAAGACCATGAAGGAAACATTGTCTTGGTTAGGGGGGTATCCTTTGTGAATATTGATGAGCCCACTCTAGCCGAGGCACTGGTTCTTCGGGAGGCTATTTAGTGGTGTCTCGATCTGGGCCTTTCTTAGGTTCAGTTTAAAGGGGATGCTAAGATAATCATTGACATGATAAATATTGTAGACTCACGCAATAATCAGTCAGGGGACATTCTTGAGGAAATTTTGAGGTTATTGGCTCTTAATGGTGGTCTTTACATTTGATTCATAGGTCAGAATAGTAGAGTAGCCCACTTGGTGGCTGGAAAAGCCTTATCTTTGTACCCAGCTGCGTGTTAATTTTTTTATTTTTGTATCTGACTACGAACCAAGGTGTAATTGTGTGATCTATTCTTACATCAATATATATATATATATATATATATATTGATCAGATAACAAAATGACATATTTAAAAATCCGTATGATCAGATAAACTGCATGCAGAATTAGTTTACGAATCATATAACAATCCATTCTCGTGTCTCTCCGCTCCCTTAAATTTTCTATTGCGAGCGCCCGAAGTTGGGGGATGATAAATGACAAAATCCCATCCTTTGGATGACAAAAGACGACTCGAGAATTAAGATGCAGAAGCTTGATGAGATGCAATTTCACCATCATTAACACCCCCTTTTAGCCTTTTCCTTGTTGTTGTAGTTTCCTTTTGGGTCTGGGTTAGGGTAGCCGAATAGGAGAGGGAGTTCGGGTAGGTTTAGGTCGCATATTAGGCTTTTCCAGCCTATATATATGTAAGTTCGGCATTAGTTCCAGTTATTGAATAATAAAGTAAAGGTTTATCGACACCAACATCGTTCTCTTGCTTGTAATTTGCAAGCAAGACTGTGGAATGAAGAAACATCATCCACAGCGACCTCTGTCGTTCGATTTAATAAGACACATGGGAAGCTACACTCAGTTTTTGGAAGGGTATTTCAATTTGTTCTTTGTTTGGCCATTTTGTCACTCTGCATCGTTCATTTTGCTTCGCTAAATGACCTAGTTGGTATTGAAAGACCTATTCAAGTTGTTGTCTGTCTTCCTCAAGAGGTTAAGAACTGCCCACTTGAATTGCTTCCTAGATAAGCGATTAATGAACGCTGCTTACCGTTGGAGATAGTCGAACATCACATCCCTCTTGATCTTGATGTATGTGAAGAAGATGAAGCAGAGGAAGTGACGAAGACAGAGATTCTAGCAGGTGAACAAGCTGTGGCCATGGACCTGGAGGTTCACGAAGAAGAAGAAGGAGATTTGTTTGAGCAAACACCTTCTCTTCCACCGCATCCTACAAAGATCCAACAAGAACAAAGCTTGATTGGTGGAATGGATGCTTCCATGGAAAATGATGCTGATGAAATGGTTCACTATAACTTCAAGAGCCATATGATGATCATGGTCTGTTTGAAAATGGGGCGTTTCAAGAAGGAGAGTCGTTGCTATTACTCCCACTTCATTCATTGTAGTCTACTGAAGATATTAAGATTAGAGAGGCACAAAGCTCCAATGACATGGTTGATGAGATGTTGGATATTTGTGCGGAAAGAGTCGTTGAAATGGTTCACTATAGAGCAAGTAAAGACCTAAATGATGATGCAGACTTGTTTAAGAATGGGAAGGTTCTAAATCCTGTAGTAGTCCCTAGAAGAAGGGGTGCCTCCTTGAATCTAGTGGAGCATCAAGTGTCACCTACTTGGGGATTTTGAGGGGATGAGGCTCAAAAGCATTTATTTGGGGGGGGGGGGGAGATATAAATCAGAAAAGATCGATGGAAGCAATGACCGAGTGGATTCTTCTGTGGAAAGTTTTAATGAAATGGTTCATTAGAGGGTGATTGATGTAGAATTTGATGACGCAGAATTGAAAGAAACACGAGACAAAGAGTTTTACGTGGTATCCTCAATCGATTGATCCATGATGATCTCGGAAGAGCTCACAACTAACGTTTTATTGAACGACTACATTGTGACGGCTTGCTTACGACATGACCGTAGCTAGGCCTTATATATAGAAAAAAGCTTAGGTTAAAACCTAAGGACGATCGAGCAGCCTTCTTCTAATGGGACACGATGCTCAAGGCTCAATACTATATGGAATAGGACTCGGTTGCTTAATGAACAAAAAATAAGTAACCGCAACACTCCCCCTAAAGTGAAAAACGTAAATGACAAGAATGTCGAGCTTGAAAGGAACAAGTGAAGAACAAGCAGGACGAGCTTGTACAGCAAAACACAAGATGAATGGCATCTCAGACGAGGTTGACTTGGAGATGACTAACTCTCTCTCTCTCTGAACAACCTGATGAAGATGTTTGACTGCGTCTTCTGAACTTCCTGACGGAGATGGTTGACTGCGTCTCTTGAACTCAATGACAGAGATGAATGACTGCCTCTCTTGAAATTCCTGACAGATAGATCGGGGCGGTCGACTTGAAAATTGAGCTAATTTACCAACGTATGTTGACCTCCTATTCCTGCCATCAAGCTGGAGCATGAACGACGTCAATGACCAGCTTGAAAGTTAGAATGGTAATGACTCAACATTGATCGATGCTAAACGCGGAGGGGATGATCACTTCTTTGATCGTGACTGCCTCACTTCAAGACTAGACAATCTTTGTTGACAAAAGTTGTACTATCTCCCTAGCACTAGCTATGGAAGGGACGACAAATACATGTTATGATTGTCTTCAACATCATGACTATGATGTTGGTAAAGATTTGCTTGACGAACACTGTTCAACAAATGAGACGAATGCAACTACAATAATGAAATTGCATACCCAAAAGAATCCCTGCATCACAGCGACATAGCCAGTGACATGACCTCCATGATCTTGATGACAGCCTAACAACAACCATGACAAAACTTCACAATGACGGTAGCTGCCTTCGACTAATGCTGGTCGTTGATGAAGGAAAATGATGATCTAGATTTTGACTTGTCAATAACCCGTCGAAGCGACAAATTATTCCAATAGAGATGCAATGGAGTGCGACCCACTCTAAATTCGAAGCGAACTGTGTCGCCAACAACTTGCATGAGCTGATGCAAAAGTGACACGTGAAGATTGATCTAAAAACACATGCTGGATGAATCTCTTGGGACTGCTTGAGTAATGACAGGGTTAATCGGCTGGTACGGACGGCAAATGACATGAACTTGAGATTTACTTCAGCTTCGCGTGACCTTTTAGGCTTTTACTCAACTATTAAACCAACCCATGATGAGCTAAAAATGAATAATTAGCTCCTTCTGCTCCGAGTTGCTTCAAAAAGGTGAATAGCATGCCGCGATGGATGCAGTGGGGTGGCAACTTTTGACACCAATAAAACAGACAAATGAGGGATGGTAGTCTGACTTTCGGTGAATACGGACTGAATTCTACTTCAAAGAAGATTCGATGAGATGACTACCACACCGCTGTAGCCTATGACTTAGCGACCACAACTAATTTATTCCTCCCGCTTGACGATTGATGGCGAAAGCCTGTTGTCATCAAGCTTGACTCTTCTTCCGACATGATGAATCAGGTCAAGAATAAAAATCAGCAACGTAGACAATGATTTGAATCTGAAAATCAAACCCCTGATTATTGTCGATATTGACGGAGACAGAAACGAGATCAACGTCTGATTTGAGGGACTTGGCGCTCGAATTGAGCTGGGTGAGCATCACCTTCTTGTGCGCACCAAGCTAGACTTGACGAAGACGCTGATGGACTTGATGGACTTAGCGCTGGATTAGAGATGCACTGCCAGAGAGTGAGCACTGCGAATTGCCAATGATCCAACCGTGCCTTCTTGTGGCTGTGACGAACTGGGCGTCGGAAGTGGATAGCTCCGATGAGGGAAGAGGAACAATGGGTATCAACAGGGAGATTTTGCAGCAACTCTGAGTCGCGCTCACTGCCGAGTAGATGGAAGAACGAAGGACATGGTCTGATGATGTCATTTTTACGTACCACGGAGAGGCATCATATCCGACGTTTGTAACTCAAAACCCTTGACTGGTGGACGTTTGTTGATTGCGGAAAGAGACTACGAAAGATCAAACAGAAAACCTAGTAGACCGAGGTTAGCTCTAATACCATGTAGAATTTGATGACGCGAAATTGAAAGAAACACGAGACAACGAGTTTTACGTGTTATCCTCGATCGATTGATCGAGACTAATCCGCGGTGAGCTCGGAAGAGCTCACGGCTGAAGTTTTATTGAACGAGTACATTGTGACGGCTTGCTTACGACATGACTGTAGCCAAGACTTATATATAGACAAAAGCTTAGGTTAAAACCTAAGGACGACCGAGTAGCGTTCTTCTAATGGGACACGACACTCAAGGCCCAATACTATATGGACTAGGACTCGATTACTTAATGACCAAGAAATAAGTAACCGCAACAATTGAAGAACCAAATGGTAATGATGAAATATTTGAGAATGGGAAGTTGGAGTGATGGAAGATGAAAAAGAAGACTCTATGACCCTACGTCCATAGATCCTATCAATGTAGTAATGCCATAAAGAAGGGTTGTCTCCTTGAAACCCGGTACTGGAGCACCAACAGTTGAACTACTTGGGGAGATTGAGGAGATGAAGATGAAGTTAGAGAAGGTCATTATAAAAAAAAGAGGTTAGAGAAGAAGATGTTAGAAACATAGTTTCTAACGAGTTTGCGAATTGAATCGACATTTGGGATTTTAGGGATTATAGAAGAGAATTGGGATTTAGGGATTAGAAGATAGAAATAGGGATTGAGATAGGGAATTTGGGGAAGAAGAAGAATAGAAAGATAGAATTGGCCGAAGCCTTGGAGGGAGTGGGATCGAGAAATTATAGGATTAGGTTTTTGCGAGATACTTTCTGAATAATTGTTCTTGCTTGATTGATAATGAACCCTAGATTACATATTTATGGGAAATATAGGAAAACCTAATAATAAACCTAATTCTACTAAAACACTAGTAACCTTATTTCTAAATATCCTAATAATAATAATACTAAAACTAATCATATTTATGATAGAAAACCCATTTTCCCTAAGGAAACATGTTTCTATCATTCCCTCCCCCTTGAGACCAACCTTGCCCTCAAGGTTGATCATCTCGACCCGTTTCTTCGTGTCTCCTGTGCAATCCACGCTTTGGCCCCTCCACTTCTTGCGTTGTCTTTTCTTCCAATCGTGCTCCACTACTCGAACGGTTCTCACACCAGCAAATCCAATTTCAATGGCTTCTACCCAATCCACGTGACTCAAGTTGCAACAATGACCAAATGACCCCTCATCCTCCTTCTCAAACTCCACAAAGTTAGAATCAAAGAACTCTTATTCTTTGAGCCCATAAACTCAACTTTCCATTATTCTATGCCCATCCTCAAGTCATAGCCCACGTTGGGCTTAAACCTTCTTTGCCAACAAGGGCCACTCTCGTCTATTCTCTGCCAAAGATCATATAAGTGAGATTTAACCAATGGGCTCAATATAAGCCCAAGTCTTTTATGATCAAGATCAAGGAGTCCATCTTCTCGTTGAGATCGGTTGGTCTTTCTTTGGCTCGGCCCGCACGCAGACTTCTGCTCAGCCCAAGTTAGCTCAAGTCTCGGCCCATTCTGCATCTCCTTTCGACCCGAATTGATTCCCGAGAGTGCGATCCCGAAACCCAGACCACTTCGTTCAGCTTCATCTTGGCCTCCGGCCCAAAGGACCCGACCCGCTAGTATGGGCTATAGCTGTTGCTGTGCGGCGGCTCGCCCTGCGGCCGACCTAAAGACAAAGCCGCCCTCCCTCTACTCCTTCGTCCCATTCACCGGCAGCCCCCACTTAGATTCCACCTCCGGAGTTAGGCGGACAACCAGGTGGGTGGCGGGTGATCATCCGACCGTCTTCGACACGGGCTTCGCATGCTTTGTCGCCGTGTTTGGAGTGGCCGCCGAGCGCGCCGCCGGTGTAGAACCCCATCGATCTCGCTCCGCACCTTCCTTAGGCGGCTCCTTCTCCGTCTCTTTCGATGGCGGCAGATCCCTCACCCGAATGCTATGAGGCACGCCCACAGCCAGCTTTAGCGCCTCCTGCGCGTCTCGTGTTGCCGGCGAAGAAACTCGACATTTGGGATTTTAGGGATTATAGAAGAGAATTGGGGATTTAGGGGTTAGAAGATAGAAATAGGGATTGAGGGGTTAGAAGAGAATTGCCGGTGAAGAAACCACTTGTTCACCATCAACCGACTGCTGTTGTTGCTTCTGCTTCAGGGAATCCTAACAGCACCAATAGTGGTGGCAATAAAGGCACAAACCCTAGCAGCAGCAAGAAGGAGGTGCTGGTGCTAGGGGTGTACATGGGTCAGGTGGTTCGGCTTTAGTCATTTAAATCACCCGACCCATGCACTACGGTTTGGGAAATATTAAACCCAAACCCATCCAAAAAAATTTAAACCCTACAGTTTGTTTCTAATTGGGTTGAGTCGGGTTGGCGATATTTTTAAGTAAAAACCCAACCCAACATAAAATATATAATTATTCTATATCATAAAAATATTTTATAACTAATTAAAATTTCAAACGAATGAACCAAGGTGAAATGTATCAAAATTCACAAATGTTGTTTAAATTTTAATAAAATGTGATTTACTTCAACATATGTCTTGTTTTTTTCATAATATTTGTTGAAATAGGCTAAAAATGTTATAAACAAACGCATCCATAATATGTTAATCTATTAAAATTTTACACAAGAAAAAAGTTTACGTGAATCATAACTATATTCAATTTATGTCTAAACTTTAAGTCGAAGAATGCATTAGATTAGAGAGACCATGAGAGAAAAACATGACGAAATATCTTAATTTTCTCATAAGTATATGACTATGTACGACATAATTTTTTTAGATCCGAACTCATACTAATAGTTGGAACACGGGTTGGGTCGGGTTCTACGGGTTGTGTAATCCAAAATCCAAACCCAACCCAAAAGAGGCGGGTTGTACAAAAGAAAACCCTCACCCAACCCAAAACCTTTGTTTTAGCGATAAATACGGGTGGGTTGGGTCGGTTTGCGGGTGTGTTTGTTCACCCCCTAGCTGGTGCTGGTAAGTCGCTTTCTATTTCTAAGTTTGTGTTATATATATTTGGTTTTGTGATTGGGCCTTAATTTGATCAAGTGATTCTACGAGCACTTCTACTATACTATATAGTATTGGTGCTTTAATGTAAAACTTGAAGTTGTACCATAACATTAAATGTATAAGTTTAGGTTGTACCATAAAGAAATTTGTACAATTATGTTATGGTACAACTTTACAACTTGAAGTTGTACTATCACATAAAGGTACAAATTTAAGTTGTACCATAAAAGAATTTACACAAAACGTATATGTACAAGTTGAAATTGTACCATAACGTTAAAGGTACAATTTCAAATTGTACCATAAAGACAAAAACTTGTAACACCAATACTATATAGTATTGTAAAATTCCTCATTATTGTACTGCTACAGTGCTACTAAAGTTTCTTCAGTAGTAGCTTGCTTCTGTCTATGGAATTAGTAGTAGTAGCCTCCGGATCAAGCAATCCAAAGAGCTGCCATTGAAATAGTGATCATAATATCATACATAGACACATCCGATTGCCCACTAATGTACATTTTTTAGAATCAGTACATAGATAGAGATAAATGAGTGCCCCTAATTGCATCCAATTGTACACTTTTGAGTATGAATACATATATAAAGATGCATGTTTCCCCCGTTCATTCACTGATGAGTTTGATATATAGGTTGGGAGTAACAGGGTCTTGAATTGAACCCATATAGTGAAAACTCAAATGGCGCCCAATTGGTTTCCTAAAGTATCTCTCTAGTTTGTCTTTACCAGTTGAATGCAAAAGTTCTCTCCCTATCTGTATATCCAGACATTGAAGAAGTGGAAAATATGTTCTTACGCTTCACAGTTACAACTAAAACCAGTATGCTTGCTCTTCAATCATCTTTACACCCACTGTAGAGGAAAGAAAATGGGAAAGGTGTAAAAGAGAGGGAATAAAAAAAAAGAATCCTCCAGTTGGTGAGATCCAATTATAAACATCAGATCTTCTCCACAACTCTGCTAGCAACTCGACAACTATAAACATCAGACCTTCCTTTGCACACAAATTGGACCAATTGGAGGCCTGCTGAGGAAACTCCCCTTTCTAGCAGGGAAACTTGAAATCGACGAAACCAGCTTGTTTTGATTGTTCTTCGAGATCACGGACTTGTGAAGAGTGTAAGGTCTGCAAGCATCCAATCCATTAGCATAGCTCTTTGATCCTTTCAACATCTTTTTCCTGCTGTTGCTGCTATTATAAGGGTTCTCCTTCTTCACAAGGTCCTCTATGCTCACAACCCTTGTTAGAGATGTGAAAGATTGTGACTTTCCTTGGTAGAACTTTGAGAGCCCCCTCCTAATTAAACAGAAAAATACAGAAAACCCATTTAGTATCTTCACCATGAGAGAACTCTACAAAGAGAGGAACTTTCACAAAAATTAACCAGTAAGAGAGAGTAAGATAAGCTTGTTACTTACTTGATGGGAAGAGTGGCCATTAGCTCTGAAAGCTCAAACATTGAACCATGACTCCCCAGATTAGAAACTGAGGATGAAGATGATGAGCATGATGAAGTTGCATCATCAATCAAATCCGAAGAGTCGGAGCAAGAAGATGATAATGATTCTGATCCAATGGTGGATGAGCTTGATTTATCAAGGGATGATGTTGAAGAGCCTGTGTTGTAACTAAGGCCATTATAATCATCATTATTTGGATGATCATTCTTAGGATGATGGTGAAGATTTGAAGATGGATGCAGCTGCTGGAACAACATCATTTGATCTTGATTATTATTAAGACAATCAGTGGCACCCATGTCTCTGTGTGTCTTCTGTTCTTGGTTTCCTCAGCCCAAATTGAAGAAGTAAAGGAGGGGAAGGGAGAATTTCTTGGAAAGTGATGAGAGAAAGAAAGGCAGCTAAGACAAATAATTATACTCTTTAGGGGTCTTTCTATTGTTTATATATATATGTCTTTGTGTTTCCAACTTGATAGAAATAAAAAATGGAAGAAAAAAGAAAAAATGGATATAGCAGCCTACGAGGATTAGGTATTTAGGTTGTCACCTTTTAAGGATAAAAAGGAGTCTTATCACAACAAAGGGATGACATGGAATTTCCGTGTTTCCATCTTGCGTAATTTAAGGCCAAAGGATCTTTTGTTTGACTTGTGGTGGGTTGAAATCATAATTTGATTGGATGAGAGAAAGAAAAAATGGGAATTTGCTCTTGATATATAAATTGAAAAAACAGAAAAGTGACCATTTTAGTTAGTATGCAATGCATAAACGAATTTTTTAATGTCGTTATTATTATAACAAGTCATAATGTTTAAATTAATGTTAAATCAATTTATTAAATACTTGGACCATATTATGTAATAAAAGGTTGTGGATCGGGGGACAAGTGAGATGAATGAAGTAGCTAGATCTAAGTGAGTCCAAGGGTGAAGGGAAAAAGGAGAGAGGGAAGAGCTCTAGTGAGAAGGTTTATATTCGAGTATATTTAATTAATTAAGATGCCTTTAAACAGAAAAAATAGTCATCGAATTCGATTGACTCGATTCTTTTTCTTGTCGAGCGATATCATACAACTCAAGCAAGCGTCACCCACAACTCACTGTGATCTTTTCAATAAATGATTGTTCAGCCAAAAGAACTAATCTAGGGGGACTAAATGCTGGCTGTGCAAGGTTCAGGCTAGCATACACTTCACGTACGCTATCCACCTCTGTTCACACCTATAAATTAATTATTAATTAACTTTAAATTAATTATATTGATAATTACAATCATATATCCATCGATTAATTGTTTGTTCGTTTTAGTCCCTATCAATTTCTACCGTCCATCAATTTTATCAGAAGTGAAAGACTGGTTTTAGTCTTCAATTCTCCTTTGTCCTTCTCTATCTTCCGGTCTATTATTTCCACCTATTCTGATCGACCCGCCATCATCTTCTTTATGATCCCAAGTTTCCATCTCACCCCTGCCCAAATTAAACCCCAAATCCACTGGAATAGCTATGCTTTCTCATCTCTCCAATTCCATTATCATGTGCGTTCAAGCCGTCCGCAATTCTCGATTCATCGATCAACCTAGTGGAAAATACTAATGTGCAGAAACTTTAAGGACCAAGTCAGAGAGTATTTGAAGCAAGTTGTTTAGGAAGAGGTTGTCCCTTTGTACATGAACGTGATGAAAACTTTGATACCTAGCTCAAGTAAAGAACCCTAAAATCCGAACAAAACACAGTTGAGATCAATAGTGCCTTGAAGCAATGAAAATCTTGATATGGAACAGGGGCTGCTCTTTCGATTTAACTTTGGAACAATATGGTGTCATTTAAGCCACAGTTCAGGTAAGTTTCTATTTTGGATGATTATGTTGGACAATAAAGGAAATCAAATCCAATGAATATGTTAATATATATGCGTAAATGATTTTGATATAAATGTAACAAACAGTAAGAAGTTATGGGACTAAATTGTATGGAATATTTAATTAATTATTGTACTTGTAATTATTATTTACTAATACTAATTTAATTACAGAAAATAATTTATAGATGTGAACACAGGTGTACAGCGTACGACAGATGTACGCTAGCCTTTGCCGGCTGTGCAAATATATTACGTCATTTGTCACATTTCAATTTACAATCAAATATGTATTTGTTCCAACTACAATGAAAGCCTCGTCTAGAGACTCAATGATGTAACACTTAATAGAACTCTTATTTTAAAGTAAAATTTTGTGAATTTGGTATAATTGATATTTAGAGAGAAATTTTATAGATAGGAATTTATTTCTTCTTCTTTTTTTTCCTTCTCATAAAAGTGAAATCGTATTTTTCAAAGTTAAAATTTCATATTGAAAAAGATTTAAACCTAAAACTGTATTTGGACAAGTTCAACACTCAATATATGTTTATAACTTGACCTACAAACAAGTACAACCTAATCCACGATTTCCCTGTCTCCTTTGAATATCACCCCCACACTTAGTCCACAGATTCTAGCGTTTCTGTGGAGAACACAAAAAGTCAAAAGATGATAGAAACAAAGATTTACATTACATGAAGCAAACATGGAAAATGTTATGCAGGTAGAAAGAACTGGTGGTGGGGAAAGGTCATATGGCCACCATCATGACTTATTATTTGTTTATTATCCTTTTCTCTTTTGGCTGCCTTATCCTAGAGATTCGTTGTTATCTTTGTGTCTTCTCTAACATGGTTTGATGGGTTTGTTTGGCCATGCCTACTTACAACTAGAAAAAAAGATAAGCACAAAGGGCTTTGGAAACCTATCCATTCATCCATATATAATTGAACACTATATCATACCCTATACAATTCTATCAATTTCTAGCCCCCTACTTTCATTTTCTCTTTTTAATGCACTCGATAATGTCTTTTATAGAAAGTATAAATATTTAAACTAGATAGTATGAGTGGTAAGGAGTGGTAGAAAATATTCAAGAGTAGTTTGCTTGTCGAATTCGGATGAAAGACTAGGAACTTAAATCTCGAATTTGTTGGATTTTAATTTTTTTGGTTAAATCTTGCTGCCATGCTCCAAACGCAGAGGTTCAATCAATTTGTATTTGCGAAACTCGTCAGTAGAAGCCAATGAAGCATTACACGGGAGTGTAGCAGAGTCACTAGGAATCTTCATCTTCTTCTTCCCTTGAATTGGACATGTAATTCTTCGATTCGAGTTGGGATTGATCTCCTTCGTTCACTTGGAAACATATTCGAGTTGGGTGATGTTTACCCCTCAATTCAACCTCATAAGATTCGTCACTTTCATTTTGGGGTTTTGTTGGAAGATGTAACTTGCGGGCTTATGGTTTTCATTTTCTTGGTTTTAATTTTCATCGACATCTCCCAAGGAAGGAGGACGAATTGATGTAAAGGATGGTGAAAATAATACAAAGACAAATAAAATGCGGTAGTAAGGTGATTTACTTTTTAAAGCCATGAATCCATCATTCATGGTCAAGTCTACTATGCTAATAATAGATTCTTCAAATCCATAATATAGGAAATTTATTATAAATCCAAAAAAAAAAATTTGGTCAAAATTTTGTTTTTCAAATCCAATACAACAAACAATTGTTAAGAGTTTAACAATGTAAATATAAATCCGAAGGTTTCTTGTGGTCAAAATTTTATTTTTAATTCCAAACAAAAAAATCCTAAGTGTTTAACAATGTAATAATCATCTTAAGTTCAGATTTTGGGCTAACAATTACCCTTATAAGACAAAATAAAATATAATAAGTATTGGTCAAATCTAGACCTCGAAATAACTATCTTCACCATCTTATTTGATAAGATTATCTTGGTCATTCAGATATGTGGAGGGGAAGACCAAAAGTGCATGAGGATATGTAGAGGGAAGGTCAAAAGTGCATTGGATGTCATGGAGACGCCTGTGTCGCAGTAAGCATGAGGAGGGCTTGGGCTTTCAACCATTTGAGCTTTTCAATCAAGTTATGTTGGCAAAGATAGCGTAGTGTATTCACACAGATCATGATACTCTCCTAGTGCGGATTTATACGGGAAATTATTTCCCACAAAGTTCAATCTTTTCGGCCATTCTTCGATCTCGGCCATCGTGGAGTTGGCAGGGAGTCTTTTAGGGTATGGCTTGGTAGGTAGGATCAGATGCTTCAATTTCGCTTCATTTTGGAGGGTGGACCCTTCCATTTATCTGGCACAACTAGAGGTTTTACCTAGTGCACCGATGACTGGTACAAAGTTGGTTGAATCGTTGATAGACCAAGATAGGGGTGAATGGTCTCGGGGCTGCCTAGAGTCGGTCTTTCTTTTACAAACGATGAAAGCAATACAAGCTATCCCGTTTTCGAGGGAGGCGCATCTACTCGGCTGGTTTGGCGAGAGGACCCCCCGGGGGTGTTTAAGGTTAAATCTAGCTATAGGCTTTCTAAGCGTCTAGCTAAAAAGTAAGGATGGTGGAAACAGGAATGTAGCTCTATTGATCGTGGCCTCTCAATAAAGCTATGGAATCTCCCGGTTTAGCCAAACTTAATTTTTTATTTGGGAATTGCTTCAGTGAATTCTACCTACGATGGAGGCTCTGCTATTATGGGTTGTACATGTGTTGGCTCACTGTCCAATGTGTTGGGCGGAACAAGAAACTATTGAACATATTTTCCTTGATTGTCCGGTGGCACAGGTATTGTGGGCGGCCAGAGAGTTGTTGGGGGATTTGGCGTCTATGCCTCAAGGATGCTTCAGTATTTTTTTCGTCGTCTGTTGGCGAGGGATTCATTGGATTAAAGGGCGATAAGGATAATTTGCATTCTTTGGAGGGCGTGGAAAGCACGAAACTTAGTGGTGTTTGAAGGGTAGCAGGTTCTCTTGGGGATCTTATGACAACAATTTTTAAGGCGAGTCGACTAGTGGATTATGGTCTCTGGGAAGGCTGGGAATGGTACTGCTGACTTGATATATACACATGTTTTTATCCACCATTCCTGTACCGTTTGAGTCTCATCTCTCATGTTTTAGGCCGATTTCACGCTAGGTTGTTCTTGTTTGTGATATTTCAGGTCCTAGTACGTGAAAGAAGGTTTGGACACGAGTTCGGGGTCGATTGGACGAAGATGGGACGTTTGACGAAAAAGCTGGAAATTCCACACGGGCATACCTAAATTCCACACGGTCGTGTGACGTGGCCGTGTGGAATTCCATGACGCGGGCAAGCCACACTGGCAGTGTATGGGACCCCTAGTGGCCGTGTGGAAAGTCCAGGGAGCTCACACAACCAGACTGGAAATCCACACGGTCGTGTGGTTTTGGCCGTGTAGCGTACCTGAAGCCACTTAAGTGAAACACGACGTTTTGCACTTCCACACGGGCAGCTGGGGATTTCACACGACCGTGTGGCCTGGCAGTGTGATCGGGCAGAACTGGGTTTTAACCCAATTTCGGGTCTTTTGAAGGAGGAATCGACTTTTTGGAGCAAAAACAGAGTTTTAGAGAGAGAAAGTGCGAAGAACACATCCTAGAGGTGATTTTGGAGCTGGGTTTCATCAATCGAGCTTGGAGATCATCATAGGAGTGAAGATCATCATCCCAGAGCAGATTTTCCTCATCTTTATGAGTATGACTACTCTGATTTCTGTTGTCCTCTCTCTCTCTATGGAGTAGAACCTTCTCTCACTTGGGTATGAAGAACCCTAGTTCCATGTGTTAGGGATCTTGATTGTAATGACTTGGGATTTCTATAATGATTGGTTATAATCGATTGATGCATGATTCGTTGATTCAATTGAAATTTGATCATCTTTTCTTGATTTCTGCTGCAACCTGAGATAGATAGAATGTGATTAGGTTGTTAGAGCTTCATCAATCGGTAGTGGTAGATTGATTATACGAGAGTTAATCGATTTAATACTTCGTACTGGAATCCAATTCCAGTAGTGGAGCTCTACGTTCATAGCCTCAGCTTTCTATCCCGGTGAAGACTAGTCGTCTGCCGGGTAGTCGGACTGAGAGGGCTTGGTCAGCTTAAGAGATTCCAAGCTACTGTCGGATCTTCCGCAGTTTAATCAATAGTTAATCAACCCATGGTAATTACAAATGTGACCTAACTAAGGAGCTAGGGGGACTCATTCCTGAGTGACTCTTCCCTTGCTTTAGAAAATCGAACCATTTCTTGCTTTCTTACTGTTTTCAGTTAAAATCACAATCACTCGACTTAGTTTGCTAGATAATAAATAATCACGGAGTAGGCAGTAGATCTAGGCCCCGAGGTGTGATCTATGAAGGAGTAATCTACCCTATGCTTGTGGAACTAATGACGCCTTCGCGATGCAGTTCTATGGTCTCGAATGACGGGAATGGATAAGGTGGTGTTGGTTGGTGACGCGAATGTGGTTATTGACAAGGTGAAGACTGGAATCACGTGTGATGCGATGGGTGGAGTGATATTCAACAAGGTTCATCAGCTTGTCGTTGCCCATCAGAATTTTACGGTTAGGTTTGTAGGTAGGCAGGACAATAGGGTAACCATATGGTGGCTCCTTTCTTTTTTTCCTACTGGTTGAATGGGTTTGACTTTTGCACTTGGCTATTATCGGAAGCTGGGGCTGTGTAACTATTTGTTCTTGTGAATGCAAGTAATCTTTTCGTAAAAAAAATTATCTTGGCCATTCTAATCATCTTTATTTGTTACCTCTATAAAGTATAAGTGTAGGTCATCTTTAAATTGAAGTTGGTTACTTGTAATTCTTTTTCATTCTTGAATTAGTACAAAGAAAAGAGAAGTTAGTTAGCATGACGAATATCATGCTTTCCTTAACTTCAATTATACATAAAAGAGAGAAAAAAAGAGTCCTCAAGGTTTGGAGATCTCATCCTTAGTATGAGGGTATCTTGAAAACTACTTGGAATGTTCTAGATCAGGGTGGGGATCCTTTCTGTTTGTTGTCTAGGAGACTGACGAGATTGAAGAATGGGCTCATTACTCTCAAATGTACTCAATACTCAAATATTTCATCTTGGGCCAGGTAGGTTGAGGAGTTACTTGCAGCAGCTCAGCATCAGTTCTTTTGGACCTGTTCCCCAAAAAAACTGGTTTGGAAAAGAAACTGGCTCTTAATTGTTTTCAATTCCAGAAGTAGAGGAGAGTTTCTATAGACAAAAGTTTAGAGTGCAATGTGTGGTTGAAGGTGATCTCAATACGAACTATTTCATAACTATGTTAAGACTAGAACTAAAAAGCATACTATTGATCGACTTATCTCTGATAAGGGAGTTGTTGTGGATGATGTTGAGCAAATGGGAGAGCTGGCAGTTTCTTTTTGAAAGGGTTTATTTGGTTCTTCTAGTCCAAAAGTTGTGGAAAGGCCCCTTAGTTTTTTCACTGACCTCCTCATGCTTAACCTGGATCCTAAAGACTCTTCTCTCTTGTGCAAAGAAGTTACTTAAGAGAAGATCAATGCTATTTTTTGTTCTATGGCTCCGACAAGGCCCCTGGTCCAGATGGATAACCTGCTGACTTCTATAAGGCTGAATGGGGAGTTATAGGCAAAGCTGTGAAGGATGTTGTCTTGTGGTTTTTTTTTTCAAACTAAGTCTTTACCACAGGAGGTAAATTCCACTATCCTTTCATTAACTCCTCAAATCTCTAATGTGGAAAGAATGAAGGATTTTCGTCCTTGAGCTTGCTGTAATGTTTTATACAAGGGGAACTCAAAATTGTTAGCTAATAGATTGACTACTGTCTTGCCTAAAGTCATTACTTCCTCTCAGTATGCTTTTATGAAAGGTCGACTCATTAGTGATGATATCTTTATGACTTCTGAGCTAGTTAAGGATTATCACAGTAGTTCAATAACCCCTCGTTGCATGGTGAAAATTGATATTATGAAAGCTTTTGATTATGTTGATTGGTTGTTTCTTTTTAAAGTTATGGGGGCCATGCAGTTTCCTAAAAGTTTTGTTGAGCTGGTTAAAGTTTGTGTCACTACTCCCAAATTTAGTGTTTCTTTCAATGGTGGCTTCGTGATTATTTCTCGACTGGCAAAGGGCTTCATCAAGGTGAACCTTTGTCACCATATCATTTTATAATAGTCATGGAGATTTTTTCATGTCTTATGTATAAGGCTGCCAGGGAGGACTCTATTCCTTTTCATCCTCGGTGTAAACAGATTGGAATCACACATCTCTGTGTTGCTGATGATGTTTTGGTTTTTACGAATGGTTCTGTATGGGAAGTGGCTGGTATCAAAAGATTATTGGATGAATTCTATAGTATTTCTGGGCTGAGGTGTAATCTAAGAGTCAGATGTTTTGTGGGGAGATTACTGTATTGGCACAAGAATTCATCTCACTACATACTGGTTTTTCTATTGGTGTCCTGTTCGATATTTGGGTAATCTCTGATCTCTGGGAAGCTATCTAGGGCTGATTGTCAGGTCCTAGTGGATCGTATTACTGATAGGATTAGAGGTTGGTAGCCTAAGCTATTGAGTTATGCAGGTCATCTATAATTGATTTCCTCAGTTATATCCAGTGTTTTACAATACTGGATGAATATTTTTCTTCTCCCTGCCTCAGTTTTGAAGGATGTGGAAGTTATCTGCAACAATTTTATGTGGGGAGTGGGTGAATCTCGTACTAAAGGGCTGGTTGCTTGGCAATATTGTTTGGCAAAGGGGTGCCGGAGGACACCCTGGATGGGCTATGCATGGCGGGTCTCAAGCCCGAGATAGCAGCAGCAGTTCGAGTATTCGAGCCGAGCTCTTTGAAGGCTGCTTTTCGTCTTGCAGGTCACAAGGAAGAAGAACTTGCCAGCTAGAAGGGTACCATTGGACGTTACTCGAAGCCAAGTGGAGGGGGGAGTAGTAGTGGAATCGGAGGCAGCGGAGGAGGAACATCCGCGGGAAGTGCAGGAGGGGCGAGTATAGGGGGCGGGAACGCCGCACCAGTGGCCAGGGGAGGACCCCGGGCCATACCAAAGGGGTTCTTGCGGCTCTCCCCCGCAGAGGTGGACCAGCAAAGACGGGAGGGCAAGTGTTTCAAGTGTGATAGCCGATTCACCATTGGTCATCAGTGCTCGAAGCTGGATTTGATGATGCTAGTGGGGTGATGGGAGGATGAAGCAGAAGACTATGCCGAGGACGTCGGAAATGGCGAGGAGGAGACCCAGTGAGCTAGAGGAACAACTTTGGGGACAAGGTTGTTTTTCAAAGGAAGCGGGGATGATAGAAACTTGCATTTCAGTACTTTGATTATTTTTCGGTTTATTATTATTCGGATTATTGGGACTATTCGGGAATAATCGATAGATCGGGTAGTAGTAGGGAATTAACCATTTTTATATAAACTAATTGTAAGTGAGATTTATGGTTAAAAAAGAATTAACCTAATGCCTAAACTCTCTAATCCCTTTTCCTCTTCCTCACTCCGCCAACCCCACTCTTTTTCTCTCTCTCCCTCTCTCTCTCCTTGGCTGCGCAGACAACAACCCCTTCATCCTCTTCTCCTTGCTGCCGGCGACAGCAGGCCCTCACCCCCTTTTTCTCTTCCTCAAACCCCCAAATCAATTCCCCTTTCCATTTCCTAAATCCCCGGATCAATCCCTAGTTGATCCTAATCCCTAATTCGCAGGTAGAGCTCATCTTGAGTTCTATAAGTCTTTTGAAGAGAAGAAGGCCCAAGCTTTGAGGGCAAAGATTTTTCAACAGGGGGGCTTGATATGATCCCAAACTCCTTGAATTCCAAACCTCAAAGGACCGATCAAGAAGCTGGATCAATCATGGATAAGAAGAAGGAATTTTGGCCAAGTCATTTTGGTGTTGCAGGATATCATCTTTGGAAGCTTGTTACTCCTAAATGGCTTAATAGAAATTCTAGTGCAAGGTGTCATTTTGAAGATAAGTTCTTATCTTTACGTTGGTGTATTGTGGAGCTCAAGGGGATGTCTGGAAGGTCATTTTCGAATTTGGCTAAGGTAGAAAACTGTTCCGAGATACCAACTTTGAAGGCCTATATCTGGAGTTTGGAGTATGCTCTCAGGCTGATTCAAGTTGGAGGTGAAAGAGACAGTCTTCTTCTTCAAAGGCAAGGAATTGGTAGAGTTCAAATCAACCTAGAAGACCATTGTCGAAGGCCTCAAAGATGCTATGAAGCCTGTTTTCCCAGGCAGACTTGCTTGTGTTTTCAGTCAATTTCTTGGCCATCAAGTTACCTTGCTTTACATGAATTCTTTAGCCTTTTCCTGTTCTAATTGGTTTCTTTGTTAGTATAGAAGTGTAATAGGTTTTCATTGACTATAGAAGTGTAATAGGTTTTCATAGGCCTTCAAAGTTGGTATCTCGGAAGTTTTCAATCAAGGGGATGTCTGGAAGGTCATTTTCGAAGCTCATCAAAAGGTTACCTCAAAACAGGAAAACTACCTGAATTTTGCTAAGACAGAAAACTGTTCCGAGATACCAACTTTGAAGGCCTATATTTGGAAGTGTAATAGGTTTTCATTGGCTATAAAAGCCCTTTAGTTCGCATTGTAATAGATAGAATACGATTGAATGAATTTTACCCCAATTCCCAAACTTGAGAGTTTGTGACTTTGATGGGTTTTTGGTTGCGATAAAAAACTTGCTGAACCTTGATTATCAATCGAGAATCGCCCTCGATTGCATCGAAAGCTTCCTCATAACGAGTGTGCATGCTTCCAGGTGTAAGGGTTCCCGTTGTTTTCCATCCGAAACTGAGTTTGTGAGAGCTTGACCAAGCTAGGGTCGAGTTTTGTTTTAATATGAGATCAAATTCTTTACCAAGCTAGCTCTCTCCGCGACTTTGATCCTTTGAGACCCAATTTTGGGCTCATCAAGTGGCATCTATAGCCTGTTTCAACGCAGTGGACACAAGGACGGAGATAGCAAAGGAAGGCGGCGCCGGAGAAAGTCACTGGACGAGGTCGAAAAGCCCTATCCTAGGTGACCTTGCCCTGCTGTTGTCCGAACAGAAAAAGAAGAAGAAACAAACAGGGACAGCTGCACCATCGAATCAAGCTTCCAACCTTGCATCGGCTGCTAATCAAACGGAATTGACGATGGGAGAGGCTCAACCTGTCACAATGGTCGGACTGCAATAGTTCTTCCAAGAGCAGGTCGTTGCCCTGCTCCAGAACATGTTGGACAAGCAAGAATACAAATTTACATCAATACAAAAATTTGATGTTCTTACTCGACAAGTCACAATGCTACGACAGCAAGGAGGACCAATAGCGGCGACACCGCTTGAGACGCAGGCCGCCGACGCAGCTGGTGGACATCTATTGGAAAATCAGGGCACCCTTGCGAGGACGAGACATACAGAGCAGAAGCAGGCTCTGGTCGAGCGAGTGTAGGAGCTGGAAAGACAGCTCATGACCACCGAAATCAATAGGTGGGATGAACAAAATCCCAATCGCCAACGTTTGGAAAGCCACGGAATGAGGAAGGAATAGAAGATGCCCCTGTGGCTGAGCTACGAGGAATCAAACTCTCGATTCCAACCTTTCATGGCCTCACCAACAACGCGTCGGCCTACTTAGATTGGGAAATGAAAATCTTGTTGTTTTTCCAGTGTGGCCATTATACTGATTCGCAGAATATCCTCCTAACTACTTACGAGTTCCAAGACTATGCGGCGACATGGTCGGAACAAGTGCAGTTACGACGGAGAAGGAATTTACAACCCCCTATTACAACGTGGGATGAGCTACGAGGGATGATGAGGGAACGGTTCGTACCAGCGTACTATTGACGTGAATTGCACGAGTCGATGACTACTTTAAGGAGCTTGAGAAGCTCTTAATCCGGGCTGATGTGCGAGAGGATCAAGAGGCGACGATTTTGCGCTTCCTTCATGGCCTCAATGGGGAGATTAGGAATGAAGTGGAATTGCGACAATTCGTAGACCTGGAAGAAGTAGTTCACCTTGCTATCAAGGTTGAACGACAATTGAAGACTGTAACAGGGCGACGATTCCAATCCATGACCTCTCGACAGAATGCTGCGGTGGAAATCGCCTCTCAGGAAGCTACTGCTCCAACTCGTCCCAACATGGCAAAGGTTGCGGGACAGGGCAATGTCTCTGGTGTTTCCAAAAGAGCTGGGGGAACTACTGACAGATTCGAGTGATTCAAATGCCACGGTCAGGGGCACAAATCATTTCAATGCCCAAACACGAAAACACTGGTTCTTCGCGACGGTGAGTACTATTGTGATGTTGAAGAGGAGGCGGAGAGGCCTGATCACATGCCCTCCGACGACGACGTCGATGAAGAGATCATTGCTGAGACTCCATCTGGGAAGCTAGCGTTTGTAACTAGAAGACCCCTCACGATTGAGGTTGATGGTGAAACTCAGCAGCGGGATAACCTATTCCACACTCGTGTCTAATACAAGGGAAAACAGCTTCGTTGGTGATCGATGGGGGAAGCTGTACCAATGTGGTGAGCTTGGAGACGGTTAGGAAGCTCGGGCTGAGCACGCTCAAACACCACGAACCCTACAGGCTCCACTGGCTTAATGATCATGCTGCGGTTAAAGTGACTAAACAAGCTTGGGTGGAGTTCGAAATTGGTTTCCTTGTTAGTTTAGAAGTGTAATAGGTTTACTTTGGCTATAAAAGCCCTTTAGTTAGCATTGTAATAGATAGAATACGATTGAATGAATTTTACCCAAATTCCCAAACTTGAGAGTTTGTGAGTTTGATTGGTTTTTGGTTGCGATCAAAAACTTGCTGAACCTTGCTTATCAATCGTGAATCGAACTCGATTGCATTGAAAGCTTCCTCATAACGAGTGTACATCCTTCCAGGTGTATGGGTTCCCGTTCGTTTCCATCCAAAACTGAGTTTGTGCGAGCTTGACCAAGCTAGGGTCGAGTTCTGTTTTAATACGAGATCAAATTCTTGACCAAGCTAGCTCTCTGCGCGACTTTGATCCTTTGAGACCCGATTTTGGGCTCATCAATTCTTTTTATAGGTTTGTTATTTTCAATAGCATATGGTCGATGAACTTGCATAAGGTAGAAGGGTCGTCAAATAAATTATTTATGTTTAAACTTCTTTCATGACGCTATTGTTTCAATTTGTATGGCTAGTAGTTGATCTTGATGTAACTTTTGAGTAATGTAGCAGTTTCTCTGAATCTTTTTAAAAAGTATTAAAAAAACATTTGAGTGTTTAGCTTAAAAACTATCAGAATTACTTTCTAATATAAGAGGTGATGTAAAATGAATAAAAATATTTCTAACATAAAATATGAATACAAATTCTAAAAAATAAAAAAAGATTTGTTTTGTTAACGATGATCTCAAATCATAGCTCTGCTTTTAAGTGCAGAAACCTTCAGCTTTATAGAAAGCGAAACTTTGAAAGTGTTTGGCTTGATTTCAAATTTTAAAACATAAAACTTCTAAAATTCGGGGCAAATATAGTCGTATTCTTTAGGCTTTTTATTGGTTTGCGGTAATCATGGTTCTCCTTTATGAAACTTTTGAACTGATTGCAGGTTTGAGGAGGTTCAACTCGCATTGATTGGCTCAAATTAGGTTGGATACACATGGGTTTGGGTTCAATTGTCTTTCTCAAACAAAAGGAAAAAGCGAAATGAAAAACACTAAAGCTAAAACTTGCTACCGACTTAAAACTCGTCAACACTAGGTTCAACTCGCGTTGATCTAGTTGAACAGAGTTGTGGGAAAACTCACACCTGACACAACCCGCCAATTATAAAAAGATATAAAACTCACTCTTGCCGAAAACATGTAAAACTGGGTTCAAGTAACTTTGGTCGGGTTGAATTAGGTTGGACACCCATGCGTTTGGACTCAATTGTCATGTTCAACCAAAAGGAAAAAGATACTAAAGCGGATAAAACTCGCTCAAGACCCCAAACTCTCAACAGTGCGTTCAACTCGCGTTGATCAGGTCGACCCAGTTTTAAAAAATTCACAATTTACCCAACCTGTCAATTACAAAAGCGGATAAAACTCGCTCTCTATACGAAACGCGTCAATAATTGGTCAGAGTTCAATTGTCATTCTCAACGAAAAAAATGAGATATAAAAAATATTAAAGCGTACAAAACTCGCTTTCTTTGTCTCTTTAGTCAATGTGTCAAATATAACTCTTCTATAACAACGAAACTTCACGTATTTCTTTCAACAATGTGGTATAATCTACATTTAAATTGATAAAAGGGTGTGTCTTTATAAGAATTTCACGGTGGGAGTCAAGCTTGTTATGGATTCTCAACTGAACTATCCATGTTAGTTGATCATATTATAATTCGCCATAGGTTTGAAAAACTCGTGGAGCCAATATATATATAACGAAGACAATTATGTTGTCGATAATTTGTCTAACATTCTCTATAGGTGTTCATTGTTTTTCCGAGCCAAATCCTTCCATCGGCTGCTGGTTATTATATGACACTCTTTGCCTTTGAATGTCATGTGACATTTCATCATATTAAGTATCTTCCACCAATCTTCCAATGCAAAAAAGAAATCATACAAACATGTCCTTTACAACAAATCCAATCTCTTTTTTCAAGCATGACAAAAACCAAGCCATGCAATAAACAAAACGAGAATTCTAGAAAAAATAAGCTCAGAAAAAAACCCAAAGAAGTATGAATCTAATAGAAGGGGCAAAAAACCACCCAAGAACATAAGGGCGTTATTTGTCCAGCAACCATCCGTAGTACTAGTAGCAGTATAAAATTTCACATAAAAAAGGGGTCGCCTGCCGGATTTAGTCTCTCAAAATTCCATTAAAAGATTATATAAACCCACACAAAAAACCATCTCTGGAAAAGGAAGGCTTATAGGCCCTGATCAGCAAGGTAATCTCCCAACCTCTCCACCACCATATTGCATTGCCCTGGAGTTACTGGTTCATCATACAGACCAAACACCAGTGCTTGCCCTGTTTTCTTCACAGTCACACCCCCAGAGCCCTTAAATCCAAAGAAGAATAGATAGTAAGCAAAAACATCTTAGAATGAATATGCTTATCAGGGTTTGCTGAAAATCACACCACAAAGGTAAAATCAGTGAATCAGTAATTGTAGTGTGTAATGGCTCTTGAACAAAGAGGTATCGCATCGAAAAGATTAAGGTATGCACCTAACAACGATTTCTTATAAGTGGTCCCCCGCGAATTAGTTATGAACTGTCGGTAATTGGGTTTAAGAATCAAATGATGAAAGTTGTAAAGGGAAATTAATCATGGAGAAGCTTTATGAGTTTTCACATGATGGTTTGTCTTAATAAAGTAACTTCTATAGTTATCTTTACAACATATATTGGACTAATTATCATATTTCAAAATGAATCTATCGGGTTTTATCTCATGAACAATTATTGAGCCTGATCACCCTAATGAGATATCTATATGACCAACTTATGAAGGGAAAACTGAACTATAATTTGAATTAGGAAATGAAGAGAATGTGCCATCATTAGAAATGAAATTATATACTTTAAACTATCAGGAATGGATGATTACATACCTTCTTTCCACGAATCACGGCTCCGGGCTCTCCTTGGATGACCATGTACTTTGTCCCACCCAGATGCAATCCGGTCGGGGCAAGGGTTCCAGGTTCATCCAAATCTTTCATCATGGCAGTTATCTCCTCTGGTTTACACTACACAAAACCAAGAACCAAGTAAATTCCATGGATGAAAAGAACTAGAACATATTCATTTCTCAACATTCAGAAGGAAGCCAATTTTGAGCGCAGATGAGTAACAACATTTTAATGTCGTGTAATATCAATCATTAGCGATAATGACAGAAATGGCAAGATCCATTACAAAGTAAACCTATTCTCATGTTTTTTTTCATTATTGAACTGGAACTTCGGCATCACAATATTTCATAAATAAAAATTGATAATATAACATCCATGCTCGTAAGTTGTAGGCATGTATAGAATCACATATCTAGAATGGTAAGGGCCTCCACATTGAGGCGATAAAAATAAACCATAATAATTATCACAATATTCAGAGTCAACAGTTTTAATCCATTAATATCATGAGAATCAATTCTCTTGCACCAATCAGTGCCTCAATCTTTATCACCCCCCTACAGAGCGTGAGATTATACATGTTCTTAGAAATCTAGTTTCCATTCAAAGCAAACGATAGCAAGATCATTCAAATCAAATCGATCAACATGCGCATAGAAACGCGAATGAGCACAAAATTAAGAAAGCTTAAAATTCATAATCCAGATTCCTTAATCAGTTTAACCCATAGCAAAACTAGAGGAAGAGGTTGAAAAACCTTCAATCTCTTATGCACACAAAGGAGAAATACACGCACACAGAAATCAGGAAAAATGGCAAGTGATCGATCAAGCATCACAGATCCAACTGAATTCCGATTCTTCGTTCCTTTGCAGTCACCTAAAAACGCGATTCTCAATTCCAATTGAGAAAAAAACGAAGGCGAATGAATACCGTAGGGAAGTTGGCACTCTGAGCCCATACGCTACCGTCATGGCCGATGATTGCAGCGGCAGTGAGGTGGTTGCCCTCAATGTCGCACATGAGGTGCTCGTCGACGTAAGTTTGCCACGACATTTTTTTTATACTAGAAAGAATCTCTCTGTCTTTGTGTTTCCTTTCTAGATCAGACAAACGGAAAGAATGGAAAATGGAGAATTGAGATCGATTTCTTAGCTTGCAACCACTTGGGGTCAAAGGCAAGAGGTTTATATATAGAACACTCGCCCTCTTATGATCGCAATATTAGTGAAGGGAGAGACTAAGGCGCGATGGAATGAGAAGGCTGAGAGGGGGTATGATTGAGTGCGGGCGAGGGGCATGATTGATGTAGTGGGGGAGTGAATAATGTCTGTTTATTCCAACATGATTAAATCAGTGTCGTTCACATTCTCCCATCAGCCCTTATTTTTCTGGGCTGAGATCAGGTGACTAAGGGGGTCCTCTTAGTCACATGGCTAGGTGAATCTCAGCCACTCAACCTCACTAGAATCCAAGGGCTCCTATTAGTCCAATTTAATGAAGGGTAATGTAGTAATTTCATATTTATTTTTAACTTTTAATTATAAAAGAAATAAAAAAAAGTTTGCTTCGTCCCGTCCCTTTGCGTCGCCTCCACGCGCCGCCTCCGGAGAATTTCCGTAGAAAGAATGGGCGCCATTATTCCATTCCCCCTGGCACCATTATTTCATTCCCCAGAGAGAGAGAGAGATTTTCTGGTCGAAATTTTTTTTTCCGGCGACAGGGCGCCATTATTCCATTCCCCCTGGCACCATTATTTCATTCCCCAGAGAGAGAGAGATTTTCTGGTCGAAATTTTTTTTTCCGGCGACAATTTTTCGACGACAGTGCTTTGTGATGTTTGTTGACAAATTTTGTAATGTTTGTACACTTTGTTATTTTGTAATGTTTGTAAACTTTGTTATTTTTGTCAACCATGTTTGTAATGCTTTTTATGTCTAAAAAACAACCCGGTTGACTTTTGGATGAAACTTCTCTATATAGGGATGAAGCCTCCAAAGTCGACCTGGGTGTTTTTTCAGTTCGTATGGATTGTCGGTCTAGTTTGTCATTTTTGTCCACCATATTCGTACTGTTTTGTATATCTAAAAAACACCCGGGTTGACTTTGGGAAGGAGCCCCTCTTTATAGGGATGGAGCCTCCAAAGTCAACCCGGTTGTTTTTTCTTTTTGTATGGTTTGTATTGTTTGTCGGTCTAGTTTGTATTGTTTGTACAGTTCATACGTTTGTAATGTTTGTGAATCTGTTTGTATGTTTTGTCGCTCTAGTTTGTATTGTTCGTATGTTTGTATGGTTTGTACTGATTGTAAATTCGATTTGTATACTTCGTAATTTTCCATAATACACAAACTACCCCTATCATTAATTAAATAGTCCTTCCCACTTTTTAACCATTGAATTGAAGTGTCCAGATCTAATGGCTAGGAGGGGCTTAGTCAAGCGACTAAGTAACCCTAGTCACGAGATCCGCTCTCTATTTTTCTTCCTCTTTCTTTCTCCCATTTTTGCCGTGTGGTTTGTTTTTAAGTTTTAACTATTTTCTCTCTCCCTTTCTCTCTCTCTCTCTCACTGTCCCTTCCATGCCAGTGGCAGAAACTCTAAATTGTAAAATGTGTGGTAAATGGAAAACAGGAAATATGAGACGTGGCAGGGACCCTTTACGGGAATAACATTTTCATTATTTATATGTAGCTTGGTCTCCTTAATCCACGTGTTGTTTTCTACGAATGGTCAACGAGAATAACATTTTGACACTAGGCCCGAACTCTGATGAGGTTACATTGTGAGCCTGAATTGATTCGCAACCCTATTACATTTTTTAGTATCCCCCAATTATATTTAAAATGTGTATTTTAATTATTTTTTATAAATAAGGGAGCTTTTATTTCATCAAATACCATCAGTACATTCTGGCATAGTGTTCCAAAAATTTTACAATCATCCCATCTTAATACTCTTACTACTACTGCTACACAAAACTAATTAAGTACAACATCAATGCTAACTACACGGCATAAATCTGGAACTTAAGGACCTTATTTCTGAAAACTAGTCGAACTGTTCCCTCCACACTTCACTAACCAACATAGTTTAAAAAAAAACTTCCTATTGGATGCTTCCCTATCTTCTGCAGTCCTTGACACCCTGAATCATGCAAGTGTTACCCTCAACAAGTGTTACCAACCTCACTTGAAAAAGACAACCATCCATAAGTGACTTTGTATTGCATTGTCTTTTTTTCCCCCTAGATCTGGGACATATATCTTTCTCTTATATCTACAATGGCAATGAAGATATATTCGGGGGCTACAGTTCATCATAGTTTCCTTTTAATGATGCATTCATCAAAAAGAACAGACGATCTTTTTCAATCTCTTTCGCAACTTCTATAGTGTCCATCCATGGGTTACATATTTTATTTACTGGCAAATGGAGTTTAATCAACTTTGTCTCTCTTATCTTCTGGATCTCCCTAAAATTAAGAAAAAAATTCATATTATTAGTGATTGTAAATTGTAACTTTTTGAGATAGATTTGACAATGGTTGTTATAACTTGAATTCTTCTAATTTGGTATGGGTTGAGTCTTAGGTAAGTTTCAAGACACTTTTGATGACTTCCTTGAAAATCTAGTCAAATTAAATTAGGTATTGAGTTGTAAAACGCGTTAGGCTCAGTTACTAAATTGTCACTTCTCAAGATAAATTTGACAATATTTGTTGTACTTTAAATTCTTCTAATTTTATGTGTTTTTTAGGTAAGATTCAAGACACTTTTGATGACTTATTTACAAAACTTATAAAATGAAGGTATCGAGTTGTAAAATACGTTAATTCATATACTAAATTGTAACTATTTTAGATATATTAGCGTTAATAAATATTCATCACCCTAACGTAAATTAAAATTCAATGCCTTTTGAACAACAAGTGATCATGTTAAGAATGCCTAGCTATCATGAACTAATACATTCATTACTGCGTGAACCCATTTTTGGTATAGGCATCTACGCGACATTGCTTTGTCGGGTATTCGTCCCTTGCAAAAACATCCCCACTGCTTCTTCCCGTAGGAGTCTTGGTCGTGCCTCATATTTGAATATTTTACTAACAACGTATTATTATCTTAAAAAATTATAACTAAATTATCAATATAAACTATTCCTCATCCCAACAAAATCAATAATTCAACAATTTTTTCATAACAATAGTTGAGCATACTAACAATTACTAGTCGACTTTCTAACAATAACTAATTCAATATATTTCTAAAATATTAATTTTAGTTCAATAATCATGTTACTCATTTTTTTTGTAGGAATGTTACTCGTTGTGTTTCAATGTGTTTCAGAGTCTAACAGCTGAAACCAACCACGGAGTAGAAAGTTGGAAGAAAAGGAGCGAAGATCGGGCAAGAGGAGGATTTAGCCAGAGTTCGCGATCCAACATTGGAGTACACAGTCGCCAGGACCGTGAACTGGAACCACAAACCGTGAACTACGAAGCGTCCAAAGGGGTTTTCTGAGGTTACTGACGCCAAGGCAGTTCACGGTCGCTAAGACCATGAATTGGAACCACAAACCATGAACCCCAAAAGTGAAGCGGTGCGTTTTGAGCAAGCTCACTGAGTTCACTGACGCGTTCTGATGTTCACGGCTGCGAACTGGGCACGATCTGGGTATAAATGGAGAGCTGAAAGGAAGAAAGGAGAGCTCAAAGTGAGAGAAACCTTCTTCTTCTTGAAACCCTAGAGAGAGGAAGTCACGAACTAAGATGGAGAAGAGGCTAGGGTTTGCTCCAAGTGAATATTTTGGAAGTTCCTCTTCTTTGGAGGATCTCAACAAGCACAAGGAGAGTTGGAGGCATCACAATGATGGTTTCTTTCTTCCTCTTTTGTGTTCTTCCTTTGTCTAGCATGGAGTAGTTTCCCTTTTCACTTGGGTGTTGTAGAACCCTAACTACTATCATGTAATTGATTATGTGGATTGAAAGATTGTGTGCTGGTGGTGTTTAATTTAAGAATTGAGGAATTTTTCTTGGTTACTGTACATATTGTTTGCTTGGAAATCTATTGTGCTATTCTAACCTAGCTTAGAGAGAAGCCCCCTTATCTTAAGAGGCTCAAAATTGAGCTGGATTTTCTTAGGCATTCCATGCCTCCTAACTAGGTTAATGAAGGGCAAACCTCTACTTGAATTAGACACCTAGGTTAACAGTGATTATGCCGTCCAAGCCTTGGTTTGAGGGAGAAGGTTAGTCAACCCTCAATTTCTTGTGCCAAGGGGGCTACAATTGTAGCCTCTAATGCTTACCTTGGTATAGCAATTGAGAGGATGGTTTCTAACCATTGTTGCACCTCCTAGGGTCACAATTTCCTTGTCACACACCGGTTCATTCGATCCCACGGTTCATGATAATTATTTAGGGGGAAGCAACACCCAAGTGAAGCTTCTTACCAAGAGTTTTCCATCCTTTTACTTTTCAAAGTCCTGCTTTTAAATCGTAGATTGTAGAGATTTCATGTTGTACCAAGAAACAATCCGTCTTAGAGCATACTTGCCCTATATTTCACCCATATAAGGTTTATACTTGGCCCTTAGGTGGAATTTTATTGTGATAGTCGGAGCGAGTCAAACGCTCCGATTTCATGTTGTACCAATAAACAATCCGTTGTTTTCGGGTCCTCAGGCGAAGCGGAGGTCTTCACAGTCTTTATTTTCCTCTCCAACTCAGATCATATACCATTTACGAACACACCCCCTCAAACTCAAGCCACTCATATAGGCTTTCAGAGTGCACAGACACGGGTCCGGACACCATGTGCTTAACAAAAACAGATGGGAGTCACCGAGATTTGAACATAAGACCACTCACAAAAGGCTCTGATTCTATGATAATCGATCAAATAGAATATTGAAACGAAATATTGAAAATTACAACATGTTTACGTGGTATCCCCTGTTTCCCTGGAATAATCCACATAAGAGCTTGAAATTCTTCGGCTACTAATTTTAATGATATGGTGTTCTGATGATAGTGCAGAAAATAATGCAAAGCTAATATATGGCTGTCGAACCCTAGGATAGACAAGCTATAAGAAACAACGTCTATCAAATGGGTTGCATGGGTAGCATGGACGGATGACAGGGAGTGATTGCTCGACAGTTCTATCATGACCAGACACATTCTCAACACGTCACAATGTTGGACTCCAGATTACTACATCTCCGGACAAGCTGTGGTGGCTAAGCTCTATACAATAGTGGAGGGTGAACAAGGTGGTGTGTACGTGACCGCGGGACGGGTGACCAGTGGTGGCGATTTTTTGGCGGCTAGTAGAGATAGTGGCCGACGGAGATTGTGATTGGAGGTGTGTTTGGTAGAGAGTTTTGACATTTTTTAATTAAAATTTGTGCAATGGGTATATATAGTAATTGTTATTAGCATAAATTCTAAATTTTAGAGCTATAAAAAGGATGATGTAGGATTTCAAATATGGTACATCCAATGAGATTTGCTATTTAGACCATGAATTAGTTGGAGTATGGGGCTTGATACTATACTACTCTTACCTCTTATGGATGAACCTTAGTCCCTAATTCTATAAATCCAAACTATATGATTTATTTAATCTAAAAATAATAACCAATGATTTTGATTCATCGAAGTATATCGAAGTACTTATAATCAATTTGGTTCAAAGCTGTAGCTTTAGCTTAAAAGCTTATGCTTTTATGTTCCTGCCTACCCAAATATAGTATTTTCTTTGAAAAATCTTTTGAGCTTTATATAAGCTCTTTATAAGCTCTATAAGCGCATTAAAATCCTTATAAAATTAGCTTTTTAACTATTGGACTTATTTACGTTCTTACCTCCCCAAATATAGTATTTTTCTTTAAAATATCTTGTAACACAATAAGCTTTATATAAGCTCTTTAGAAGTTCTATAAGTGCATTAAAATCCTTAAAAACTAGCTTTTTAACGATTGGACCTATTGAATAGCTCCGACAATCAATGGATTGGTCAAGTGGTGTTCTGGGTAAGAAGTATAAAGTGATCATGTAATGGTTGGAATTGAAATTAATCCTCTTCTTATGGTTGATGATGAGAATAGTTTAGGGCAACATATCGTTAGTGACAGTGAAGACTATGAATATTGTAGTGATGATGATGATGTGACTTGGATGCAAATTTTGATGTTAATGCCCCAATGCACTCTTAAATTCTCGATCAAGAACCTTTGGTTGCGTCGATGTCCAGAATTTGGAGATTAGGGTTGTTTATGTGTTATGTTGCATGCTAGAGTGTGGTTTCAACTTGTTTTCAATGTTTATGAATTTCTTATTATGATTTTGACTTTACTATAATTAAATAGTTTTCTAACTTCTTTATGTATATGAATAATGACATTTCATAGCTATTGGAAGTTTTTTGGTGTTTATATCTAACAAAATATAGGTTGCAATCGGGAGATTTATGATAATTTTTATGATTCGTATAAACTCACGATTTTACGCTTTCCTTTTATACTTAAATTTCTACCCATCATTTCGTTTATACATAAAAACTACAATTCAACTACATTGTATGTAATAAGTATGAACGCATGTGCTCTGACAAAATGAGTTCATACACTATATAAAAGACATTCATTAGTGATGGAACTCTAATACTAGCCTTATGACATTGAATTTCAAATTAATATTAGTAGGTCTATTCTAATATGATGATACAAGTCATATAGCATATGATCACAACTAATTAATGCATTAGTCTAAACCTTAAATTGTGAACTCCAAATACTATATTATAAATCCTATCACTAAATTTCTAAACCAAAACCCTCAAAATCAAAGTAAATCTTAAATTTTTTATGCAAATTCAAGCATTTTCTTGTCCATCATATCATACATGACAATCGATATTGTTTTGATATGAATTGCTTGCTTATATGATGATTATGAGGTATGCACACCTAGTGTATAACATATGTACATGTTTACACCTATTCGATGTGTTTTGAAATACACGTAGAACCATCTATATATGGTTCCTTCTTTCGTATAGAGGATAAATCTAGGGTATCGCATTACCCTTGATAAGAAAACGCTATCTATACCTCGAACTAACCGGATTTTGAGGCATAATATTATACTCTAATCCTGGTATAGGGTGTCAACTAGTGCTAGCTACACGGTTATGGAAGTTGGTAAATTATAGTTAGTATATTTCTACTATCATGTATACAACCATTATACACTGATATATTCATACAGCTATGAATACACTTTCACACCACCGTGGTATAATCTTTTGTGTTACCAAACATTACCACCATGTTATGGACTGGTTATATATGTCTCAATCTTTTTGTTCCTAAATATATCAAAGTGGATGACTTCATGAAGAATACAATTAATCTGATTTATCTATGCAATAAAAAATTAAGACTTAAAATGAATGTTAAAATTAATTAGGACAACCATTAGTTGACTTTTATAAATGATAAAGTATATATATGATTATGCATGGTTATTGACATATAAGTTATTGATGGAATCTGCTCTCAAAATAACGGATACAGATAAGATATTAATTGGGAGATCCACTAGTCTTAAGCACAAACCCCTTAATAAACAATATTATCCCTTTAATATCACATCATCATGACATAGTAATAATATATAATACACCAGTACATGTGATTAATTAATTTCACAGATGGTTCTCCCTTATGATTATTAATCAGAATCATACGTATTGAACGACAACACAGAAGACAGCTTATTAATTTGGTACCCATGAGTGGACATCACCAATTTTATCAAACGGGTTCAATTAAACTCTTTTCCACCACCAGCACCATTAATATTTTGACAGAACATACAATTTGGTTTCGTTAAGCTAGCTAATGTAGTACATTGGGTCAGGGAGTTTGAAGGTACGGAGGCCCGTGCTGTTGCCCAACAGATCACTCCACTGATCTCCCATATTCCCTACGATCCTAAACCCTTTCTTCTCCAACTTCCCTCTTTCACTCGACTTGTACTTCACCGCCGTGCTCCCCGAATACGACGACGTTCTGCAAACAAAAACGACAAAAAAAAAAAAAAAAAAATTGGTTGTTGTTGTTAGCAAATTCAATGAGTACTGGAGAGAGTGCAGAATTAGTAGTACGTACTTGAGAATGAGCTTTTCCCAAGTGTAGTAGCCTGCATTTTTGAGGTTGGTCTCTGTAACAGATCTTTGATCTTCAGTTCTCCCAGTTAGGAACACAACCTTTATCCCCAATGACACTATTTTCTGGTAGAGTGTGAGGGATTCTGGCAGCACCAATGCATTCCCCTCCAATACCCATTCGTTGAATGGAGTTGGATCGAACGGCTCCGCCCTTTGATCCATATCCAAAATTAGTTAGATACTCATCATACCAACAAAGATAGCTATGAGGAACGCTCGTAATTTATTAAGATTTGGAGCCCGGCGAAATGTAGCGGTTAATAATTAACATAATATCATAATCTTCGGAGGAAGAAGCAGCAGCATTTGATTCTAGACTCCTTATCAGCTTGTATAGAGTTTAGGGTGGTTCTCAGGGTTGCCAACAGTGCTGTCCATAGAAGGACGCGTAAGGCACTGCTTTTGTCTTTCCTAGAACTAAAGTCTTTTGATTTTCTAGGGTGGTTTCATTAGGAGTTCGTTTGTTATGTGTTCCTGAGTAGATTTATATTATAACTCTTGTCCTCTCTTGTTATCACTCGAAAATAAATAAAAATACCAGCGTTTGTTTCCAACTAATGGAATAACTAAATATTTTATTTAGCATAATGTATGAGACATGCATGTGAGCTCTTTTACAAATTGAACTTGCATCATTACATTAAAGGTGGTACAAATTAGTTTGTATCATGAAAGAATTTGTACTTTTATGTTATGTTAAACGTTCATTTTGTATCATAACATAAAGATACAAAATCAATTTGTACAATAAATAATTTTTTTAAATTAAAGTATCAACACTATAAAATATTGTAAAATTTCTCAATGCTAACTCTATTTTATTTTACATAAGTCTTTCGCCCAAAATTATATATTGTTTCAAATCTCTTAACTAACACGATTAAAAAAGAAAAATATTCAAAATTTGTCTGTCATAAAAAGGTGACTTGGAAGATGTTGGTGCATGCACAATCCAGAAGACCGGGCAATAAACAATAAAATTATAGACTAGCTAGGGAGCAATAATTGAGTAATATACTAATAATAATATCTTCCATTTTTTCACCTTCTTTCCGGCAAGACTATTATATGTCGATAAGTCAAAAAATAAGAGAGAAAGGGAAACATCTCTCCTTCACCCTGAAGTTGGCATAATCAAACTGTACTCGTTATTGCCAAATGATTATTGAGGAAGCGGTTACCCTTACCCGAATCCATGCTTGGCATAGTAAGGCAAATTGGATAGCGTAGTCTCGTCTACGTCAAACACCCACACATCCTTGCCGTCTCCGGCGAGGTCGAGCCCGGCGGCGTAGACAAGAGCCTCACCGGCCACCACTCTCGAGTCGCTCCGGTACTGTTCTCCCAACATGTAATTACCCATATACCCTTCACACTCCTGCGGGATGGTTTTCCACCCAATCAAATTGTTGGTCTCCACGCCAAGCCTCCAACTCAGGCAGGACAGGCCGGCGACATGGTCGCCGGAGGAGCCCGACCGCGGCCTTAGCGGGTGGATCTCGCTTGGCAGCTCCAGTAGCAGTAGAGAGCCATGGCAGGTTGAAACCAGAAATGCTGCTGAAAGGAGAAGCGACAAAACCATTTTCAGGCGGATTGCCATATCTGTGAAGACAAGAGAGGGTGCAATTTTAGTGAGGGATGGATGATTTACTTATAGCTTGATCAGGTTGTGTGGGTTGTTAAGATAAGAGGTCTACAAATGCTTGGTGGCCGGGCCGGTCATCATCTAGCTAGCTAGTCCTGGTCCGCTCAGTCGATCTTTCTTTGTCTAGCCGGCTGGGTTCCAACATGGGCGGCTGTTATTTTTCAATCAATTTACTAAACGCATGTTACATATGCAACGTGGTCCTGTCCTCTAAGGTTGTTGTCTTTTAATGATGAAAACGACGTATGTATTAGTTTAAGAAGCCTACCTAATTGTTTTGATAAGCGGAGATCTCTATGTAACATTTCGATTTGTTTTTAGCTTAATTACGGACTTGGAGTCTTGGACTTCATAGTTGCCTTCCCGCACGCTATGGCATGATATTGGGGGAGGTGCGGATGGCTTAGAATAGGGTGAGCAATCATTGGTTACTAATCTATTAGTAATTAAATTTGGATCTTTAGATTTAAGCGGGTCCAGGAAATCCAAATGTAAGGGTTGTCAATAAAAGACATTTTATTTTCCCTAGTTTTCAAAATCGGCTCATATCTTCTTCGTTTTAACTCGGATTTCAATTTTTTTTGCACACATGGAATGAGTTCGTTGTGCTCTACAAAATGAGATCAATTTTCAATATATTTCGAGAAACTTTTTTTTTACCAACTACATACCATATGGTAACTTCTTCGTTTTTAAGTCGTTTTGGAAAACGTTTGCTCAGAAGGAACGAGTTCATCATGATCTATTGGATCTACAAATTTCTCGGTGAAAAAATACTAGAAAAAAATTACCATACTTTACCACTATAGTATGTGGGTGGTAACTTATGGTAAACAATGATGAAAGTCGTAAATGACCGTTAGTATACTCCTACTATCATGTATTCAACCTTCTTACCATATTGGTATGTTCATACCATCATGGTACGTTTTCTTACCATATAGTATTAAATATGAGCATACCATATGGTAATGATTGGTAAAAAATTATTCACTTTTTTTGTACTATAAATATATCAAAGTGGATATCATTTTAAAGAGCACATTTAATCTGATTTATGTGTGCAAAAAAATTTAAATTTCGACTTAAAACGAGAGAGAAATCGTCCGTTAAAGATTAAAGGGGAAAAGATAAAAGACTTTCCACGAGAGAGGAGATGCTGATGTCATGCGGATGTGGACAGTAATTACTGATGGTTACTCACCATAAGGGTTATTGACTTGATCCGCTCCTTGATATATTCAATGTATTTGAGTTTTTTTTTTTTTTGTGTTTCTCTTTGTTCACAATTTTCGAGTACAATTATAAATGATTAGCAATGGCCTGCTCGCTAACGCTGCGTGTGATCGAGAAGAGAATATCAAATAGAAAAGAGCACATATTTATTACAAATGGTTAATAGAGGATGATAATGATAGTAATAATAGAGGGCAAACTAACGTCTAAAGTTCAGTTTATCACTTGTACAAAACACAGAATAGTATACTGATAAGTTCATACAAAAATAGATGGAGCCGATTTTGCGGATACTCTTATTTAGCTTCTAAGCAAGCCATCTGCAGTCCCTGAAAGACACAAAGTTAAATAAACAATTGCAAAATCGTGAATACGGAACAACATTAGAGAACATCTCGCAAACATGAAATAACAAGTTTAGTTTTAAGTGACACTTGAGTGATTAATAAAGATCTCTTACCCACCATCAACTCATCTAATACAAAGTCATCACAACCATAGTTTCCTATTGGTTGGAGACTATTGTTGTTACAATAACAACACAATGGGTGTTGTCATAGTAACCGGTCCCCTTGCGGATATTCTTACCCACTAAATCTCCAGAATGGCTCCCTCTGCCTTCTATGCTTTGAACGCTGAAATTTTCCCTCCCATGCCTTCATATTAGCCTTCCATACCCACCTCCTAGCTAGACACCTTTCCCTTCTCTGTGGGCACTCTCTATGAAATCTCAGGTCTTCTCGTCGTTGTCCTCGCACCCAACACGGACTTGGCGGATTTAGGTTTCCGATGGAGACCATGCCTAGTATCTAACCTTCCTACCATCGGTGAGTTTCTATCTCTACCCTCATTGTTGGCTTCACTACCTGGGATTCAGCCAGTGAGCTAGAGCTGGAATTCAACCAGAAAGCTTCGTAGAGGGAGGCATATTTCGGCGCGACAGCAAACTGGGAAGACGAACTAAGAGGATGAAGGATGTTCTTTTGTGAGGGGAGAGTTCGGATTCCGCCTCCTCGTTGATGGAGTTAGAGAGGTGGTAGGAAGAGTTGGTAATCTACCAGGGTGGTCGTGGTTTCTTGGTATGATGACGGTGATGAAGAAAAAAGTGGAATTCCGCCAAAAGTGATTGTGGAGTGGGTAGAGCAAGAGGAGAACCAGGGAGAGCAAAAGAAGATAATGGGTGGCGTAGAACATGGAAAAGAAGCAGAGGAAGAAGAAAGGAAAAGACGTTTGTGTATGGAGAGGATAAGGTGGGATTGAGATTTGAGAGTATTGCAGAGGCGCGGGCTATTTTTCAGAAGGTAAAGAAAAAATCTTGGGGTTTTTTGTGAGCGAGTCGGGTAAAAATGTGGTGCTTCTTTCTGCGTGAGAGGGAAAGAACGGCACATGGGTCTATCAAGGCAAAACATTTGGGCCTCCACCAGTCGCAGCAAGGAGAGTGGGGGCACTAATGAACATTGCACACAACTTAGGCTTTTATATATCAATATATATCAATGTGGTTGTTGCCTACGGAACCTCATCAAATGTCATTGGTTACGATCGTTGTTGTGTATTCTTGTTTGACGTTATAATTTGAACGTTATCAATTTGTTCACCACTACAATACACTTGAACGCCCTTCGACAAATCTACTAGACAAAGGGAATTTCATATGGACAAAGGAGACTAAGATAGCCTTCGCAAAACTCAAGTGTGTCATGTAAATGAAACTCGCATTAACTATACGGATCAACAAGGCCTGTAACCAGAGTCTACATTGTTGCTCTTTGTTTTTTGGGCGATGCGCTCTGTTTGGCAGCCCCTGCATCTGGTTTTTTTGCTTCCTTTGTTCCCGTTCCTTTTTCCTGTTTCCCAGGTACTCACTCCTTGTGAGGTTTTTTTGGGGTTTTTGTGGTTTTCTTTTCAATGCAATCCTCACCATTATAAAAAAAAGATCGGATGGTTACGGTCAATTTAAAAGAGTACTATGATTCGGAGGCAGGAGGGCAGTTGGGAGTGGAACGAACCTTAATGAGAGTAATGTGTCCTATAAGGTTGTTATCTTTTAATGATGAAAACGACGTATGGATTAATTTGTTTGTGGAACCTGCCTAATTGTTTTGATCAGCGAAAATCTTTATGATACATTTGGATTTGTTTCGGCTTAATTAAGAAGTTGGTTCATGGCTGCCTTCCCGCTGGTGGCTATAGCATGATATGGAAGGTAAGCGGATCTTTTATTTTTTTAAGGATGGATGACCGTTTCATTAAAAATAACGAAACATAGTGTAAAGAGTTTAAAACACTAAAAGGAAGGACGGAAAACCAACAGAAATAGGGTTGAAACTAAAAGTGGAACAAACAAGGCCCAAGCACATGGACAAGCCCAACCCTCAGCAACCCTACAACCGATGGCCAGTCTCTGAGAACAAACAACCCTCAGAGACCATGCCGCCAACCTCCATTCTGCATTCAATGACAACCGACAGGGAACGGCAAAGGAAGCAAAGGAAAGCTCCAAGGCCCCAAACAACGCCGATTCCACCAGACCACCAACATGCAGACAAAAGGGAAAGCTGAAACCTCAATGAGGAGAACCAATCCCGAGACAGCTCCGAGCATCACCTGCACAAACAAGTCAGATACAAAGCAGATCTGGGGTTTGGACAAAGGAGAGGCGATCAGAGCACTGCGAATCTGAGCTATCGACAAGATTCAACCCCAACAGAGTCATCCCTGCTACAAGCCCGTTGAATCTTCATCCAAGACAGCCAGGGTCCAAGCATCTCCTAATTATCCCCATTTATGGATGAAGCGTATGGTGGTAGATGGAGGACTAGAGGGGAGCAAGCAAGATGACGAAACTCGGCCCCCTCAAACACCAACCAGATAGAAACATCCACACAAATTTGGGATCTGGTGAGGCGCAAAAGCATCTCCATGAGGAGATTAGAAAAACATCATCACAAATATGTAGGAAAACCAAAAGGGAAAGACAACAACATGGGAAGAATGTGGGAAGATTTGGATTGACGTTTATATTCGACATGAGGGAGATGAAAGGTGGAATGAGCTTGCAAGAAGATAACTTGAAGTTGTACTTAGTCTGATGTCCTTTCGTTGGTAAGAGTATTTCAATTTTCAACTACCTATATGTGTTTGAAATGTTTGGAGTTGAAATGAGCACATTTAACTGATTTAAGTATTAGTGTTTCTATTACAAGTTGAGTTTTTATCATTAAAAGTTTAGTTTGTACCATAAAATAATCATACAAAAATATATTGGTACAACCTAAACTTACACCATAACATTAATATGTACAAGTTCAATTTGTAACATAAAAGAATATGTATGGAAAGGTAAAGGCACAAACTAAATTTGTACCATTATTAGTATACTCGTATCGATGTCCGCGCTCTGCGTCAGGATAAGAATTATACTGAAGTTTACTCTAAGAAGCAAAACAATTTGATTTAATTTATGTCAAACATATATATGACCAAGTTTCTAAAACAAATTTGTCTAGAATTGTTATCATTGTATGCATATCCTCATCTGATGAGCTTTCTCATGAATGTGTTTAAATTGAACATTGAAGAAACAAATTTTGCAATTTTTGGTGTCTAACTTTATCGTAGAATAAGATTTGGCAAACAACAATGCATCTATCTATTTCTAAAAGGTATGCTCGGCATCTGTTTTTAAAAGTTCACAAACGACGGTTCAATTTCATATTTGTGAGCCCAATTTTTATATGGGCCAAGCAACCTGGAAAATAAATGGAACGACTGTCATTTTGTGAGCAAACAGGTTCTGGTTTCTCTTTTTCACTTTGGTGGATCAACTATTGCATTCCTAAAATTCCGGACGAAGAACATGGGAAGAACGCCAAGAACTATGACTCACTTCTACTGTCACCCTAGGAATTGGCCAAGTGTAACCACTTCCTAAAGCGTAGTATAGCGGGTTTAGGTTTAAATGTCAACCCGGGTCCTAGATTTGATGACTACTCGGTGAATTCTTGTTATCTAGCAATGAAACTTTAATGCAAGTCTAAACTAACAAAGCAAGTAAACTGTTGTATTCAGGTTAAGAGAGGTCACCCGGATATGGTTCCCCCTAGACTGCAGTTAAGCCGGATTGCAATTACCAAGTTCAGTTTCTATGATAGTTATACTGCGGAAGGTTCTTAAACAGCCTGAAGTCTCGACTAAAGGTCTTCAGACCCTCTCAATCTGAGTCTCTAGCGGGCGACTAACCTCCACCGGAGTAAACAGATTGAGGCCTTAACAAACAAAACCTCCACTACCGGAGTGAATCCGGTACAGAATAGTGAGTTGGCTCCTCGACGAAAGTCACCAACTCCCTACCTTCAATCAAGGATGCTCTATCAACCTAGGCAGATATTCTCATTCTAGGTTAAAGCAGAAACAACAGGAATTTGATCAGGATTCAAGTCATTCAATCATTCAAACCTCAATCGAATATAATCAAATCATAGAATCAGTACTTGGGTTCATACAATCAAAGCCTAACATACAAATCTAGGGTTCTACATACCCAGATGAATGGGAGAACTACTCCATGGAGAAAGAAGCAAAAGCAGAATCAGACGCGGAATTCATACTGTGAAGGATGGATTCCTGCTCCTGGACGTTGATCGGCACTTCTCCAAGCTCAAGCCAAGCTCCAATGGTGATGAAGATCAAGCTAGGGCACTTGGAGACTCTTGTTCGTCGCTTTCTCTCTCTAGGAATCGTTCTATCTCTCTAAAACTCGAATCCCCTTCTGTTTTGGCTGAAATCTGCTTAAAAGGGCATCAGTGGCCAAAGCACGTTCGAGGGCACGGCCGTGCTTTGCCTCAGCCCGCCCGTGCTTTGGCTAGGGTTAATTACACGGCCATTGTGTTGGGAGAAACACGGTCGTGCTTTTGGGAGGACACGGCCGTGCTTTGGTGGACACGGCCGTGCTTTCAGCCCGTGTTTGCAGCTTGAATTTGCCAAACTCAATTAGCTCTCGGCAGTAAAAGCACGGCCACAGAACACGGCCGTGTTCTGTTTTAGGTGTGCCCGTGTTTTGGCTCCAGCTCGACGAAATGACTTCCGAATGCCCCGAAACTCGTGCTTAGCCTTTCCTTTGACGCCTGGGACCTAAAATATGACAAAATAGCACAACCCGGCGTAAAATAGGCCAAAAATACACGACTATGCCCCTCAAACTGATAAGAACTAGGGGCGCAAATATGTGCAATTACATCGTTATCAAACTACCACTAAAATTCCAAAATTTAAAGCGAGACATGGTTTTTTTAGATTCTGGGGGTCCAAGTTGCAATTAGAAGATCATATGTCATGTAATCACTCTCAGAGTAGCCGACATGATTTATTACAAGCTCATAGTGTGCAAGGCCATAAAGATCCCAACTGTGACTTAGGGGCAAAATGCTAAAGGGCACTAATCTTTCAAAACATCTCACTAACATGTCGGGAAAAATTGATGATCTCATTTCTAGGGCATAAAATAAATTGTATATGGATACATGTAAATAATCAGCTGTAAGGATAAACATTTATTTACAACAAAAGGCAGTTGACCCATCAGTTTGTACAGGGTATAAGTCAAGAACACACATATTATTTATATCATCACAAAGCACAATAAGTTTATCATCTATAAGACCACAGATGAATAAAATTTTTGTTATCTTAGATAAACATCACACAGGGTGGGGGCATTGTGCAAGTCATCTTAATGTTGCTCCAAATAGCTAAGGACTTATTTCATTATATTTTTATCTGAGTCTGACATGAAATAATAAAAACATGTACTTCATCATGTTTGGGTGCACTGGCCCTGGCTGCACATCGTTGGATACCTAAAATCTGCAATTCAGTAGAGCGAAGATGATTAACATGTATGAAAATTATTCTTATAGGAGACAAAGGAAGGTAGCAATCTGCTTTGCTAAACAAAGATACTTACAGATGTGTTGTTGTATGCTGCTGTCTTCGTGTACTTACAAAATCCTGATCTAATTTGCCATGTTCTAATAACCACAAACATATGACAGATTCTACCATGCACCATGCCTGACCAAAAGTGATTCATGCCTATAGATTACAGACACTAGAACTGAGTGATACATCTATGATTGTTCGGTATAAACAGGTGGTGAATTAAAGAACTCGACAGGTGTACCTGAAGGACTATCGTACGATTTCAGCAAATGCTTTCGTGTAAACAATATTTCTTGTGTAGTCATTAGGGATATTAGACTAGTTATTTATGAGTATCCTTAACCCCCTAGCTGATCTGGATCTTGAAACTCCAACATATAGTTGGCCATGATTAAACACAGGTTTAGGAAAATATATCCAAATTCTCAAGAGTCTGCCCCTGACTCTTATTTATGGTCATTCCACTACATAAACGAACTGGGAACTGATGCCTTTTAAGAATGAATGGCCACCTGAAATTTTCCACATTAAGCACGATCCTTGGAATAATAACTTCATCAGTATCGTTGTATCCTTCCATGATGTTTCCCTTGATGACATTATCACCCAACAACGTAATCATAATTTGCGTGCATTGTATCGGCCAAGGGAGGAATTCAAGTTTCTGAGTAGCATTACTGGAGTGTGATTTTTCAAAGTAAGTTCATGATCGGGAACTCCATTGAATTTCAATGTGTTGAGGAACTCAGTTGGGTAGCATTCGTCGAATGATTCAGATGTGTTAGTCGACTGAAGTAATGAATCCAAACTGTAGTATGTCTTGGTGGCACCCGGAACCTATAGTAACATATGGTTGTTGAGTTCAGACATTGTTGCATTCGTTGCAGTCACAATCTCTCTGTTTGCAAAGTATGATAGCCTTCTATAATTCTCAACAAATGATTCATAGATTTCAGTTGCTATAGATTCGATGGGATTGTTCCCATGCTGAACCAAGAAAACCTGTGGAATCTTCACCCAATCTGCTGAGTGTCTTCCTTTAATGATCTTCGCTTGAGGTGGCCATCTCCAAGCAAGAACCCATTCCAGGAATGTGTATCCATGAATATATTGTTCTTTATTTGGAAAAGCTTATGTGATGCGCATGTTCCTAGATAGTTTGAACACACCAAACGAATTCCACAACATGGATCTTGTAAGAGACCCATTGACTATTTGCTCTCGACCAGCCTCGGTTATAATTGGCAAAGTTTAGCGAAAATCACCTCCGAAAAGAACAGTTTTGCCTCCGAAAGACTTGTAGTGTGGTACATTCAATGGAACATCCATCACATCACACAAACCACGATCAACAGCCTCAAAAGCCTACTTATGTGTCATCGATGCCTTGTCCCATATTATCAAAGAAGCATTTTGAAACAATTCAACTAAAAGAGTACCTTTCTTTATTGTGTAGATGGATGTTGCATCAAGATTGAGAGGTATCTTGAACCTAGAATGCGATGTGGTTGCCTTAGGTAAGAGGGTTGCTGCAATTCCAGATGAAACAACCAAGATGACAATCTTTGATAGACCGCTGAGTCTTGATGTGATCGCGTCGTACAGGAACGTTCTGCCTATCCCACCATGGCCATATAAGAAAAAATTTCCCCCTATGTTATTATGAACTGAATTAATGACATCATAGTAGACGTGGAGTTGCTCTGCATTAAGGGAATGCAACATTTTGTCTCCCAAAGCCTATTGTTGTTCCACATGAAAAGTTGAATTGGTCATTTATTAATGGGTTAGTTCCATCATCGGCGACACCATCGTTGGGAAGAGGGAGATTAAAATCTTCAAGAGATGCAGAATGAACAGTGAGAAGGTGTTTGAGATGATGTACAACCCAGTTATGCGGTCTTTCATCAGTTTCTCTGTGAACTCCTGCAGGATTACCACTAGTGACACTATAGGTATAGTCATCTGCCACGGAGCGACATCCAAATTAAAAAATGACAGAAGATGGGGGATCTGGTAGAACATCAACCTCGAAACAAAAGTGGTACAAATTAATATTGGCATGCTAGAAGCAGAAACCTCGGCAAGAACCTTTATCCACTCCGATGAGTCAGCTAGGAGGCCCAACCTATCGCAAGCTTTTTCAAAGTCAACACAGATTTCACCCCCAATAGTTCTCAGGTGAGAATAGCTCATTGCTCCATGTACCTTTGTCAACATGATACGCAAGAAAAAGACATCTCCCGAACCTGGTGGAACATATGCAACTCGTACAATAGCAAACCCTCTCTTTTGGGGAGCCCATTTTTACAATCACCGAGCCATGAATATTCATTTGGGATCTGTGAATAGGTCAGCCTTCTTGAAGCAAAGCATTCAATGATATGCATTTTCCTAGCATTTGGATTTTGAAAGACATTACGAACATTTGATTGTTTCTTGTATGACATTTTCTGCTGTCCATCCAAATGCACTCCTAGGCGTACAACTGTTGGTTCTCGAAGATGTATTGGGTACTCATTCAACCTCCATACGGCCTCATATGATGACAATGACCTGCAATCTATAAATTTTTGAATCTCGTCTCTTCGTCTAATTGGTTGTGTTGCTGGATCACTTTGGGAAGCCTCCAAGTTCTCAACAATTACCAAAGACCTTATAGGCCCTTTAGATACCTGTAAAGCCCCAATTTCTCGGGGTAGACTAGGGATTATGGATTTAGCGGCTTTTAATAGAGCAATGTAGGGGAAGTGGTTATGGCACTTCGCCACGGAGAGGGACAGTTGGTGGAGGGAATTGATTTCCTGTAAATATTCGCATCAGCATTCGGAGTGGGGTTCCATGAGAAGCAGGCAAGGTTTTTCAGGGTCGGTTTGGGCAAATATCTCTAAGGAGTATGATAATTTTTGGCGAATGACTAGTATTGATCCCGGTAATGGCAGTTGGGTTTCTTTTTGGCATGATTGTTGGATCTCAGGTGTTGTGCTCGCAGAGTCTTTCCCAAGGGTTGCTGCCGCCTTTTGCTTCCCGAATGCCAGGGTCTCTGACGCCATTGCCCTCGCAGGTGAGAGTGTTTCCTGGTCTGTTCCTTTGATTACTATTCTTAGAGGGGGGGGGGCTGAGAGAGAAAGGATTGCTCTTATGGATCTTCTTAATTCTTTGGGCTCCTCCCGTGTGACTAACGGGCCTCCTAGGCCGATTTGGCTCCCATGTCCGGAAGGGTCCTTTTCTGTTCGTTCTATGTACAGGTACTTGACTGACGAGGAGCACATTGGTATTCCCGAGTTTCCGTTTGAGTCTGTTTGGCGGCACTTCATCCCTACAAAGATCTGTTTCTTTGTTTGGTTAGTGGCCCACAAACGGATTCTCACTTTGGACAATCTCAAGGCAAGAGGCTGGTATCTTGCCAACAGGTGCGAGATTTGCGGTCTGGACGAGGAAGACATCAACCACATCTTCTCCTTTTGTCATTTCACCAAGGAGGTGTGGAGCAGATTGAAGAGGGCTTGCGGCTCCATTGAGCTCCCCATTAGCAACATTATAACTATCATTAGTAGTTGGCCTACTCGCTCTGATGGTAGTGTGGAGGGTTGGTTCCTTTTCAGGGTGCTCCATGCGGCATGCTGGCAGATTTGGCTTAAGAGGAATAGGATAATTTTCCAGGGTAGTCGTCTGCACCCTAGAGCTGTTGCACGCAAAGTTATAAGAGAAGATGTTGAGTGGGAAATTGCTTTTGGCAAGGTTAACAAGGAACAAGGTCTGCAGTGGATCGAGTTTAAGCTCCAGAGTACTTAGCTTGTCATGTGCTTTGGATGTTGCTGCTTCTGGTTTTTGGTGGCTGCTTTGAGTATCTATTTTTGGCGGTTGTGGCGTTGCTGGTTTGCTGGCTTTTAGTTCAGTTCGGTTTCCCTCGGCTAGTTTTGATTGGGAGTTGGCTGGTGGCTGTTGTCTATGTGCTAGCGAGAATGGTTTGGCCCATTTGGCTAGCAGGGTGGCCATGTTCTCTGCCTTTCTGCAGATGGTTCTTCTTTCGTTTTTTTCCCCCTTTCTTCTTCCTTTCTGTCTGCGTGTCCTTTTCGCTTCTTTTGTTTCTTTTTTTTTTCTTGTTTTGGATTTCCTGGTGGTTTGGCTCGTCCTCTTGTGAGCCTCTGATCACCTTTCTCTCTGTACATTCTTTTATCTACTTTCAATGCAACTCAATCAATATTATAAAAAAATATATTTGAAAAGATACTTTATGAGTTTTCCTTTGTGACATAATTCCACATTGATGTGAGCTTGCATCCTGGCTAATAGATTTGGGTTGTATGGGACAACATGTCGATTATCCAATATGGCATTTACCTTCTGCACATATATCCTAGAGTCTGTTCTCTTGTAAACAACGTTACCAAAGATGTCATATGTGGTTGATGAATTGAATTCTTTAGGGAAACGCTTGGAGCATCTACCTTTTGATTATGCTTTCTTATCTTTAATACATGGTGCACCTTTATTAGCATGACCGCAAAGTCCATGAAGCATATATTTAACTTAACAACAGTCACATATCCCACCGGATCCAATTCAGGGTTTGGTATGAGATGCTCTTGATACCAGCATTGGCTTGTCAGAACTGTTAGGCTTGACAGTTGAATCAAAAGCCTTAACAATCTCATCCCATAAGAAATTGCACATGAAGGTTATAAACCGATTTGGGTTCCAAAAATACTCAACTACATCCATGGCATCGTGGTATAGCTGTTGCATATACTTGGGGCTGCCTATGTAGGTTCCGGGCAGAATTATATGTCCACCCTTGTTGTCGTCAAGATCACCTCGTGCCATAGCATCCTGCAAACCCTGATATACCTCTTTTCTAAGCCTTGGCTGGTGAAAGCATAAATAAGCTAATCTGTTGTAGTGCTTTTCCAGCTGTAATCAACATGTGCCCTTGATTTGCTCGATATTGTATTCTAAAAACATAGTACTCATGTTGAGTCACGAACTGTCTTCGCATGGAGGGAGGACAGAATGATGGTTTATACTTTATCAGAGGATGATAACCATCTTCTCCATATGGAAACAACAAAGGAAAGTGCAGAGCATCAAACTTAGGATCAAGACTTGTAATACGCTTCAAAACGTTGTATATGTGGTCAACGATTATATCCCTGTCATCTTTGTCTAGAACAAAATCACCTAGTATGAGAGCTGCATTGACGGTACTTGTTGGTAAATCATATTGCATGTTTCTACTCTTTGCGCCAAAAATACGGAGCTTCAAATTTGGAGTATTTAGCCCATGCAACTGTTGTCAAACTCGCCTAAATGTCTTGACCAATTCGTTGTGCTGGTCTAACATCTGAAGCAAAGAAGTAAGCAGTTCCGGCAGCAAGGTGGAATCACGAGAGGCAAAGTTTGACAAATGAATGTCAAGCTCGTTCTCGGGCTCGGATATATAAAGCTGAGAAAATTTTGGCCTCTCTCGTCAGGTAGCAGCAAAGATCCATTTTGTGATAGTACTCGCCACATATAACCATGGAATATGGACCTCTACTTGATAGCAACATGGGGTCTATGGTAGCACAAAATAAGAGAAGCAGAGTGAGCCGTTGTATTGGCGGATGTTGTCCAAAAAATGCTTGGACATGGCAAACAATTAAACTGAAGCAATTCATCTAATAGAGGTGGTGGTTGCCTCAAGAGTGGTAGAGAAACACTACCCTTCTGACACCATGAAGCATAGATCGGGTTGTTTGTATTTTGACGTCAATCAAGCCTTTCCATATACCAAACCATGGCGCCACAGAACTTTCAAACGCATACTGGCAAAACTATGTTTAGCATGTCAGTAAGCAATGGCATTCTTGCCGGAGGAACTTGTCTGCCACCCTTTTCTAACTTGGTATAAGCAGTTGCTCGGCATGCACATGGGAATAAGGATCCCGATGCTGTTGATCATGACTCGAGTGGGCAGTGGCAGGGTTCGAGCCTAATCCTAATTCACCTGAAGAAGTCTGGTTTGAGGATGGATTTCTGGTCTTCTTTGTTTTGATAATATTGTAATGATATTTTCTTTTGCATGGAGGCATGTCTGCGCAAAACTAAAGAATTAATGGTTGTTTAGTGGACATTGATTAACCGTTGAATTTTTTACCAAACAAAGAAAGAAAAATTGCTTCTGAAACACAGACAAATTAAATGCAGAATAAACATGATGTTTCCATGCACACAAAAGAAAGAGTCGCATGCATACCCCAAAAGTACATAAGCATCAAATGATCAGTTGGCAACTGGAGGTTTGGTACCTATATGAGTTAACTGGCAATCATTGAGCAAAATGTACCTGGTCAGATTTGAGCAGTATCAACACCACTGCAACAATCAATGCAGCTCCAAGGGGGTATAAATATAGCAACTGTTGGCGGGTAGAGTAGTACTACAAAATCAAAGTTAGTTTGAGCCTTTGTTGTATTAAGTCAGAGAAAGTGAGTAGTGAATTTGAGTGATAAACATGTTTCTCTTACTACAGTAGTTAAGTAAGAATAACAAAATTGAAGGGAACAAATATCTACATATAAATAATATTTATGTAAGGGTGGAGTTGGGGACTAATCAATCACAAAACATCTTCTATGAGTTAAATTACTGTGCACCTCGAGTTTGCATTAATGGCAAGGGTGTGAGATTAGACACAAAAAATTGGAAATACATCTATCTGCAACAACCAGGGGAAAAAGTACAATCATTGTTATCAAATGTGCATTTAGTGACTACAGTTGCCACCTGCTAGTTCAATTCACACATACATCATGAGAGAAGGTCATTAGTAATATTCTAAGAAAAATCTGCAGCTCAAACAATAGGAAAATGCCCTGGTTACTTGGTGATGCAATGAGGCATTGGTGACAAAATCCTAAAATCAAGCATCAGCAAAAAAATGGTTTCTTGTTTCGATTCTAACTGGTCAGAAAGGGTTGCATAATCGTGTATATTGTTTGAAGAAGGGCTTGTAGATAATTGCAAACAATTAACCGACAAAACTTATGGAGTTGGGAATTCGTGAATAGATGAACGAAACATATTTTTGGAAATAACATACAGAGCAACCATTTGGATTGAATTCTGGGTAAAGAAGAGTGGCATTGGAGAGTCAAGAGGGAACATAATTATGGGTTAACAACATTCCCCATATACACTGCTCTAAAGTATGCGCAGAACAAAGAGTCGGATCACAAATAAACTGATAGAAACCACCTGATTTATAGACAAAGTGCCTAGGGACATGAAAAGGGACAACATACAAAAAACAAAGAGCGATCCTAATTCTATACAGCCTGCAAGCACAACATTGTCAAAGTTTGAGACTCAAAAGACAACTACATGATCCAATGAAACAGGTATGAGCAGCAGTCTAGTAACCATAAAAAACCCACCCTCTTTCCCATGAACATGCTGGCCAAAAGCTCTCCTGCCTATATCCTTCGAGAAGTAACTCCTTCCTAGCTGAGGGGAGCATTCCAGATAAGACTTGACACCCACAAAGGAATAAAAGAACCACACGACAACGATCAGGAAAATGCAGAAATCTCAGATGGGCAGGGTATACATAACACTAACCAATGATAACAACCGGGCAATGAGCATTACTGAGATACTCAATCTTTGAACAAATTGCTTTTTACCACAGGTTCCTCTTCGTTCCTTGATGCCGACCTGGCACCACTGTTGATGGTAAATGGCAGCGGGGCATCAAAGCCCCTTGAAACTGGAACATCAAATACATCCAATTTCTCGACTTTGATTTTTGCCAAAGGAGAGCTCGGCCTGGAAAAATAACAAAAGTTGAATTGGTGAGGATATAGGGAAACATCAATCTACCAAAATTGGAAAAATGTATCCTATCTTACAATGCTGCTTAAGGGGAATCAACTGCAGGCGTAAGGGCCTTTCTAGGAGACGATTCGGCACCTAGCTTCTGGATCTTGGACACCTCTGCAGAAGAGTCCACATGACCATCTACAGGAGATGCATACTCCTCTATCTTGGTTGCTTGTTTAGGAGTGGTCGGGCTGGCCATAACGGGCGAAGTATGATGGGGTGCGAGGACATGAGTTGTGATCCCTACAAGGATGGCTATTCCTGGCAATATTGGTGCTTGGAAGGGCACACCTCCGTATTTCAAACTACAGAGAGTAAATAGGAAGTTAGAATAACTAACCACAAACTATGAAAAATATAAAAGAAGACGATGAGTAGCTAAGGAGATTTCATGTGGTCGAGCATCAATGCACAATGCAGCTTTTGGGGTCTCAACGGGCGGAAAGTCTGATATACCTTCGCCTTGACTTTTGTAGCACGTGATAGCCTGCACCAAAACATATTACATAGGCAAAGTACATGAAAAACATATGCAAAAACAGTCATCCAAGCAAACCCAGTGGCAATAACCAATAAAACCTTGATGAGTCTGGCTCAACTTCCACAGAGATAGTAACTTGCGATTCTATCGACGGAATGTCAAGGAGTAGGAGCGGGTTCTGGATTGGAGCAGGCGCTAGCGGCTGAGGGTAATTTTTCGGCAAGTTTCCAGCCACGGCAGGTTCATTGAGTGGGATAACTTGTGTAACATGAAACTCTCCTAAAGTGAGACCCGTTGTAGTAGGGAGTGGCAACTTGCAATCTAGCTTCACATGCTGGCCATGGAGTTGGGTTCTACTGAGGCGGGAGCTGGTATGGGCAAAAAGGGAAGCGCTGCACCAAGTAAGCTGCTGAAACATTCACCAATGCATGGCCACACTCAACTATGAATATGAACTGACCATCAGAAGTGTCGTCCCTAAGTGTCATCTGTATCTTGCAGCTATACAAAACAAAATGACAGCCGAAATAAGTAATAAACAACAGGAACATGCACAACAAAATAGATGATTTAACTACGAACCAAACACGGGTATGATCTTCGCGAAGCTGCCAATCCTTGGAACACCAAAAGGTTTCATCACAGCGCCTTGAGGCAGCTCTCGAGCACAGGCCCAATGAATTGTAGAACCACGGTGTGTGAGCGTCAATGTCAACAATAACCATATTGCCACAATGCTTCTCTTCTTGTAAACACAGGAGACTAATAAAGTACCAAAAGAAGAGCAAAACAAAACAAATGAGCAGGCATGGCAGAACGTAGGAGAATACCAGTGAAGCTCCCATGTGGGTAAGAGACACCTACTGTGAAAGCGTTTTTGTGCACCTTTTTACATCGCTGGCAGCATCCCCAACAGTGGCAAATTCTACAGGTAATGGACTAACAACCTCATGTTTCTCAGCAAACCTGCAAAAATAAAGGAACGTGATCTTAGGTCCCAACACCAAAAGTGCTAAAATGGGGAAGGAAGTGGTCAAATGGTGGACCTCGCTGCCAGGTGGTAAGCTTTAGGAATCGCTGGGTTAACCGCTATTTGCGTGGCAGCTGAACTGGACAGGAAGCAAGCATCTGTAAAAGGAACACAACAATTAAGGCTTCATACACAAGTACCAATGACACTCGAATGAAAGATCGAAGAACTCACTGCCCAACTTGTTGACCAAGAGTCCCCCCAAATGCGAGGATCACTGCCTCAATTCAATCAGCCTAAGTCAAAGCCACGTGGTCCAAGATCCCAGAGAAGTCATCCCAGAGTGTAACGGAGACCTTGTCTCAGCTGAGAGAAGAGCATGATCGATAAGACAGACAGTAAATTCCTAGAAAAGCAAAGACTGAATGAGCGAGAAGTGAGACAGAAGACCTCTCATCCTCAATGATGACCGACTAATTGACAGTGGGACCGTTGCTCGTTATCTTGTGTTAAACCCCACTTATCGAATGCAAACGACCAACCACATCTGCAAGAAAAGGCAAAAGGAAAAGAAATTTTGTGATAACCACATAAGTTAGATGAAACAAAAAGGAGAGGCAAATACGCAGAACAAAAGAAGATGGCAAGAGTTGTAGACCTGCCAGTAAGTGGTAGTCACCAGTACGGGAGAAAAGCTTAGCAAATGCCCGCAAATCGTAGGAATCAGAAGCGAAGCTCTAAGAAGTTAGGTTGAACTCATGGAAAAAAGTCGAGGGTGTGATGGCAAGGGCTAGATCAAACAAACACGCTCAATACATATTAGGGGGGTTGCTCAAACCGATAGACTTGATCACATATATTTTCCCCACGCATAGAGAAGAATGCATGTAACACCCCGATACTTTAGATTTAGGTTCGACCTTAATACGTGATCGGTTGGATTAACGGTTACGTACTAAGAGTTACAACCGCAGATTAAGAATAATATTATTATTATTACTTTATTCTTTAAAAAAAAAAGTGGGGCGGGCTGAGGAGGTCGGCGCCTCCCCCCAAATAATAAATCTTCCCCTCCCCCAATTTTATTGCCTCCAGCCGAAACAAGCAACGGCCATTTAAAAAAAAAAACCATTCTCGGTACTTTTGCAAGGGCCGCGGCGCAGAGAAGGGAGAAGAAGAAGAAAAAAAAGAGGAAGAAGGAAGGGAGCCGCCGCCTCCCTGTGCCCCGACTCCGATCCCGACCCCGACCCCATCTGATGACTCGATATTTTCACATGTTTTCCCCTTTGTTTCTTGATCGTTTGAGCTTTAATTATCGCGTCTTTGGCCTATTTTACGCTAGGTTGTGTTCCTTTGTCACATTTCAGGTCCTAGCACATAAAGTGAAGCATAGGCGCAAGTTTCAAGTCAATCAAAGATCAATTGGCGATTAGGGAGAAGAAACTCGGGCATGACCTGAAGAAGAATGGATTTCTACCTCACTTTATGGACAAAGAATCATGCAAGCTTTTCATGAAAAGAAAGAGGACGAGACTACGAGCGTCTGGGATCAAACAGCGACTGATTCAGAGTCCGGACGAGGGAGAAACGAAGCATTGAATATAGGGGAACATGTTCGGTAGTAAAAACACAGGCGCGCCTAAAGCAAAACACGACCGTGTCCATATTTAGGCACGAAAGTGTTTTGCCCGACGCGCGCGGGCGTGTTTTTAACACGGGGCAAAACATGGGCGGGGAAAAGCAAAGCACGGCCGTGGCCTCGACAATGTTTTGCCCAGAATCGGGTTTTTTAGGCAGATTGAGGCCAAAGTAAAGAGAGAGCTGGGTTTTGGTTCCCAAACACCCAAGGGACGAACCCTAGAGAGAGAGAGCGACTTGGGAACATTCTTGGAGCTATTTTGGAGGATTTCTTCACCATTGGAGCTCGGGAATCAAGCTTGGGGATGGAGATTAAAGATCTAGATCATATTTCTGCAGTCTCTCTCTTCTCTATGGAGCAACTTCCCTTCACTTAGGTTTTGAGGAACCCTAGTTCCATATGTTAGGATCTTTCTTGTATGAAGTTTTGGATGTTATATTGTTTGATTATAATCGATTGAGGCATGACTTATTGAGTCAATTGAATCTTGATCAAATTCTCTTGATTTCTACTTTAAGCTGCGATAGATAGAATCTGATTAGGTTAAGAGAGCTTCCTTGATTGATAGTGGTGAATTGGTTGTGCGAGAGTCAATCAATTCACTGCTTTGTACTGGAATTCATTCCAGTCGTGGAGATCTGTGTGAATCGCCTTAGCAGTCTATCCCGGTGAAGGCTAGTCGCCTGCCGGGTATTTTGTCTAAGAGGGCTTGGTCAGCTTAAGAGATTCCAAGCTAATTTAGGATCTTCCGCAGTTTAATCAACAGTAGATCAACCAAAGGTAATTGCAACTTGGACCTAATTGAGGAGCTAGGGGGAATCATACCTAATTGAGTTCCCAACTTGTAATTAGTAGAGTAGTTAATAGAGTAGTTTAGTAAATCAATCCTTAATCTAGTTTGCTAGATAATGAACAAAAGCTGAGTAATAGTAACTCTAGAGACCCGTGGATTCGATATTTATTACTTGTGCCACTATACTGCAGTCCCTTTCATTGGTTACACTTGGCCATTGTTAGGTGTTGTGTCGTAGCGTATCACCATCCCTTTCGTTCTAGCGGTGACGTTTGAGGGTTCGATCAACAAGGAGATCAACGTCCCGGGTCATCCAACCTAGGCCTAGGCACGTTCTAGAGGTAAGGGAACTCGACCCTTTCAGTTAGATCGATCGATTTGGTGATTTTTCGTGAGGGTGCAATTCTGGGTTTTAACAACAGGCTTTACAGTCCTTTAGTGACAGATTTTGTTTGGTGACTAAATCTGCTAGGAATTTCCAGAACGTATTTTTAGCTGTTTTAAATTGTTTCGAGCCTCTCTGAAGGTTGTTTTCTGGATCTAACAATTTTATAAATTGAGCGACGTCTAAGAGATGATTTTAATTTAATTTAGGAATTTTTGAAGATGTATTTCTATTTTTAGAAATTGTTTGAACATTCGTTTTAATTAAATAAAAATATTTCCGAGGAGTTTATAAGGGTTTGATAATTTTCCAGGTTATAAGTACTCATGATTGATATAGTAAAATTATTATCCGAATTTTTAAGAAAGTTCTATTTAGGTGAAAAATTCGTCTAAGTTAAAAATAATTAAGAAAATGGTCGTTTTTGAAGGGATTAATTCTAGAAAATTTTTAAAGGGGATTAAGGGACCTTTGGAGTGAGGTTTGAGGATGGGATTTTGAGTACAGGGTGTCTGGGTAGATAAAAAGAAGGTTTTTAAATCGAGAAAGGTTGTCTTAGAGTATGAACTTCTTATTAATAGGTGTCCTGAGATAATCCGGCTTAGGAGGGAAAGAAGGCGAGAAAGTTAACAGCTGATCGAACTTCGTAGTCCCGCGTGATGAAGAGGTTCACACCGATTAGTGGGAGGGGATGAGCTGCGTCTATTAGAGGCGGAAGGAAGGCCGAGAACTCGACATCGGTGATCGCAACTGGCGGGGGTAAAGTGATGGAGAGGCCCTAACCCTATCCTCCTAGACGACCCGGGGTGTCGGGAGTTAGAAGTTTGCCGCCGAATTGTGGCCCGAGGAGGGACATTGAAGAGAATGGCGGCGGAGTTCCAATGGTTAGGGTCATTAAAGAGGAAGACGATGAAGCGATAGAGAAGGAGCAAAAAGAGGAAAAACGCGCGGGGCTTGAGCGGGAGAACGCAGACGTTGATGTGACTAAAGAGGTGAGTTTAAAGGGGATAAAATCTCTGTCGAGGTCTTTTAGTTTATGCCTTTTATTTCAGTTATGTTTGTTATTTTCAAGTAAGCGCGATATGTTGTGTGAGGCATCCCACCGCCTGTAAGGTTGGAGGCACGCGTTGTGCTATGTATGAATGTATGGATGTATGGTTGTAATAGTTGGTTGATAGTATGAGAAACCCCCGGGCGGTTGGGCCACTACTGGACGCGGTAAATGGTCGGGTCACTGCTGGACGGCGAGACGTAACACAGTAGTTGACGGGCATGGTCTGGACGGCAAAACGTAACGCAGTGCCATTGCCGAGTTTGGGGTATGCAACCGGACGGCGAGACGTAACGCGGTTGGCATACTAGGGTAGGGACACCGGACGGCGAGACGTAACACGGTGGTCCTAGAGTTGTGTTTGAGTTAAGGATAGAAGGCGAGCACTCTTAGGAGTTAATGTTAAAAAGAGTTGGTAAGAATGATTATTTAAGAGCAGAAAGCGAGAACGGTTTTCATGCAAGGAAGGTATTCCCATAATAATGTGTTTAGTAAGGAGTTTGCCTAGGGCAAAGACCTTAGGAAGTAACGACGAGACTGACCCCTTCTCACTCACCAGGTTGAGGATAGTCTAGCAGAAGTGGATCATGAGAAGAAGCAGGGCGAGGCGAGCAGGAGTGCCATCGTCGTCGGGATATCGGAAAGCTCGTGAGGAGTCAAGTTAGATTAGTTAATTATTCTATTTCATGGTTATTAGTATGAACTGGAGATTCTGTGTTAAGTCGTTTTAAGTATTTGAGATTGAGAATTTTCCCAAGTGTTGGGGCTTTTCGTTAAATATTCTTAAATGATGTCGGTTTGTTGTTTTAAAATGTGGTTTGGGTTGCTCCGGAGTAACCGGTTTTTGGTTTGAGTTATGGTTTGGTTTTCGAAAAGAGACGGGACGTGTCAACGCATCCCAATGACCATTGAAGGTGGCAAAAGGTCATGGATCAACGTTCCCTTGAAAAAAATTCACATGAGAATTAGGTATTATGGACAAACAAAACTAAGTTAAGAAAGCTTACAGTCTCGTTGACCCACATGGTACAGTAGTTGAAGACTCGAACATCCCTCGACGACTTCGCCGGCCACATGTGGAGCAAAGGTAGGCAGAATACAACATTGGGCTTTTGCGTTCCAGCGAGATTGCAGAGGAGAGTGTATTCCATATTTGAAGAAGCCAGCCAGTAGAAAGATAGGAAGAACATTGGTGGCGAGAAGTATAGTCCGGAAAAAGTTTGAGAGAAAGAAAGGGGAAATATGAGTGGGAGCAATTGAGATTTTTGTGAGTCGCAAGTGGTTTTGGGGGGGATAGAGGCAAGGCAATGTAAAGCAGAGCGAAACTCTCGATGCAGGACAGAGAGAAGAGGGAAAAAATAGCTCCTGCCACGATTAGTGAACTGCCAATCAAAAATATTGAGATGGCGAGGGATTGATGAGAGAAAGATTTGAACCGAGGCCAATGCGCACCCTCTAATTTGACCTCATGCTACCACGACCTCCCTGTTGCAGAATTCAGCATTAACCATCGCAACTCCCTAAGGGCTCAAAACGACGACAGAGAGAATATCTCTCGGTAACAAAGACCTGCCGAGAACGCCAGCAAGGCAAGCGAAGATGGAGAACCAATCAAAAAGAGGGAAACACTAAATTTAGGTCTAAATGAATAGGAAAAGCACCCTTGAGCTACATGGATCATCAACTATGAAAATAACTTACCTTAATTTAAATGACAAGTTTAGTTTATGGGGTTTAGCAGGGCACAAAGGGGCACAATAAAAAAATTTAAACCTTTTGCCCAATGTTTTTTTTTATCCTTTCTTTAATTTTCTCGTTTCTACACCTGTTTCTTCGCCTCGAATTATTCAACTTTTTTTTATTCATTCTATCTTTTTTCCATGACTTTTTCATTCCATCGTTTCTATACCAGTTTCTTAATTCTCCAATGATTGTTCTTTTGATTGACCAAGGTTTTTTCATTCTATTGTCTTTTCCATCTTTTTTACCCATTTCATTATTTAATTTCTTCGTTTCTACACCATCCCCCACTTTGACGAGACGTTTTTCCCATTCCGTTGTGTTTTTCCATAATTTTTAATCATTCTATTGTTTTCCCCATTCGTTTGTTCATTATGTCGTTTCTACACATGTTTTTCCCCTTGTGATTATGCAACAATTTTTTATTCATTTTGTTGCCTTTTCTCATTATATCTTTTCTACACCCATTTATTCCCCCTCTGATGACTTTCTTGACGATTGACCAAGTTCTTTTTTTCATTTTTTGTGTTTCCCCCATCATTTTCGTAATTTCATCGTTTCTACACTGGTTTGTTCCTCCCCTAGTGATTTTTCTGACAATTGGTTATGCATTCTTTCTGGTATGAGGGTTCATTTCTTAGACTTCCAAGAAACAACTTGTGGTAACTCTTTCAACTATGAAGGCTACGTTTATAGCTGCAACTTGTTGTGTGATTCGGACTTAATTATACATATTTAGTACCGGCCAGACCTTGTACTGGTCAGACCCACAGCATAGGATCTCACAATTTCAAGGGCCATAATATTTGAATTGTTTATATGGGCCAGGGGAAGGTTGCATGGGTCAAATAAAAAAAACATTAAATGTGCTAATCTTCTTCTTAAAAATATTAAAGGGCTTTGGATTTAGATCATGTCCACATCAAGCTTTCTAAAATGATATTCCCCATCAGAAAATGTATTCTCTTTTCCGCATAGTGCATGATAACTCCAATAGTTATTGGCCATTTTTTAGTTTTAATTTGTTCTTATCCACAAATCTATCCGCCAGTTTTGTTTACCATTTATTTATGAATATCCACTTTTTAATAATGTTTATATTTCTGCCTTCTTTTCCTTTCTAGCATCTTTTTCGACCCTTTTTCTAAAATTCATGTAGTCGTTCTCTTTCTTATAATCATAATTATCTACATTTTGACAATAATAGTTACTTTTTCATAAACACATAAAATATTCAATTTTTTCCAAAATTTTAACGGAATCATTTTACATGCTGATTGGACTAACGTTAAACAAGGACAAATGAAATTATTACTTTGGTAATTATTTTCTGAACCTATGCATTTTTCAGCATTATTTACTAATCTTTAATTATAATAAATTTGTGAAAAAAAAATATTAGGGCTGCATTTTAAATTTTCGAACAGGGCCTACAAATATCATAGGCCGGCCCTGCTCCCATTTACACTCCCTTTTCTTGATTGTTTGACTTGTGATTCATCGTTCTTGAGACCATTTCAAACTAGGTTGTGCTTGGTTGAGTGCATTTCAAGTCGTAGCAGTTGTATATGGCAAAAGGAGCAATTTTCGGACCAATTGGAACCAAAACGTGGACAAAGTGAAGAAAGTGTCAATAGTCACGGTACAGAGCAAATTGCCATGGCCAGGATTTGATGTTCACAGGAAAGTCGTGATATTTGCACACTCTCAGTTACATACATGCGTTTGCGGGTGCTTAAGATGTCATAGTTTCAACCGTGACATTTACAACTAAGCCATGATATGTGTAAGTTAAACGACACAATTTGGGTTGATCTCACGGTTTTGTTGTAAATGTCATGACTCATGACCGTAATGTTCCAGTGTGACTTTGACACCTCTAGCTATAAATATGAGCGTAAACAATATTTGAAGAAGAGGAGTCGAAGTGAGAAAGTGGGTAATTATTGGCTAGAGAGAGTCAGAGAGATATGAAGAAGGAGAACCCTAAGTGGTGAATTGAAGCTTTTATCCATCATTGGAGGCCAACTCAACAATAAGGGTTGGAGATTGAAGATCAAGAGGAAGAACCAAATCCGCAATGATAATTTATTCTCTTAGATTTGTGTTTGTCTCTCTTTATCACTATGAGCTAAATCCTTATGCACTTGGATGTTGCAGAACTCTAGGTATGTATATTAGATTACATTGTTAAATGATTCATTTGTTTGAACTCTTTCTTATATATAAAATTGAGGTATTTCATGGAATTATTTGGATATTGATCAAACTCTCCATTGTTTCTATTAATCTAAAGTAGATAATATCTAATTAGGTTTATTAGAGAAATTACCCAATTGATCATTGTGGGTCTATGGATCGAGCGTGAAATAGGACTATAATGTCGTATTAGATCATTATCCATTGGTGGGAATCTATTTGGCCCTAGTCCTTTTATTTTGTGTGATATGGAAACTCTCCCTACGGATAGTTCGTTCTAAGTGAGCTTGGATAACTCCAAAGAGAGTTCAAGCGGGATTAGGATTCTCCACGGTATAAATCTCAAATTATCAAGCTTGGAACGTCAATTATCGGTCTAATTTGTAGCTAGAGGGAAGTGACACCAGATTGAATTTCTCTCGTTAGTTTTCAACCCAACTTTATTTGTTTTGCTTTGTCGTTTTTTGCCTTAATTCAAACTTTGATTTGTTAGATAACAATTTTGTCCATGAAGTAATAATAGATTTGCCACCAAGGTTGATAGTTGAATTTACTGCCACCATAACACACCCGGTCGTTGGTTGCACTTGGACAATAGTTGGGATAAGTAGTTAAGTAGGATCGAGTCATTTTGCAACACAATTTGTTTGGGTTAAAAGAATTTTAGAGCGAACGGGGTGGAAGAAAAGTGTAATGGCAGCAACAATAATCCTGCATGACAATAGTTCCACAATCAAGCTTTCAAGAAACGATATGCTCTATAACAAAAACAAACACATCTATGTAGGATTTCATGTTTTTAGAAAACAAGCAAACAAAGATGTGTGAAGCAGGAACATTGTGACATATGTGACATAATGACCGAATCTTCGAAATAGGAAGTGTTTCAGTTAATGAAACTCATGTTGGAAGTATGTGATATTTCAGAGTTTTCTTGTGCAAATTGAGACTTGATTAAGATGAACGGAAGATAGGAAGACTGACTTCAGTTGGGAGGATGTGTTGAAGTTGGAATCCTTGTGACATAATGATTGGAGTTCTAGCACCAAAAAGAAGTTCAAAATTGAGCATGTTCGTCTTAAGTTGAAACTTTGTCATTTGGAAAAGTTTGTTTAGGTCCTTTAAGTTTTCAATAGTTGCTTTTGAGTCATGACGTGTTTATTTAGAGCTTTCAGTTCAAGTATGAAGTCATGTTAGCTAGTTAATTGGTAGTGGGATGAAAACCAGAAATTAGGGGTTAGTGACAATTAGTAGTGGCCAAGATTGATGAACAAGATGAGTGCTTATCTTTTATCAACATTCAACAAAATTGTTGTCAGTTTGCAATCCAATTGAGTTCTACAATTTAATACTTTGTTCTAACTGTCAAAAATCAACCTTTCAACCATGAATCATCAAACACCTACAAGGTTTCTTCTCTATTTCCATCGTCTGTTGAAGAAAAGAAAATAACTAACCTGGAGTGTAGTCAGCCATAAAGTTGCGGTCTTGCATATATCGAGGTTGAACTTCTTTTCGCCGCAGGTAAAGAATGTCCTAGACTCATAGCAAGTAGCAACTGATGAGAGTTTCTATCAAGGTTGTCAAACTGGTTTATACCGTTGTGTCGGTTTGGCAAATGGAATGGTACGGCCGGTGGTATAACCAGTTTGTGCCGGTTCATTCCGGTTTAAAAAAATGTTAAAACAATTAATATCTCATGTATTTAATCATATATAAAACATATTTGTGGATAATTTAGTTACAATCCAAAAAATATCATCAACTTTTAACTATTACATTCATAAAATGAATAATAAATTAATTTTTTATTCATTAAACTCATTAAAATGATGTCATTTTACTTAGAATGCGTAAGTCGATCATACCAGTCATACCAGTGGTGTCCTGCCGGTTTCATTAAAGGCACAGGTTGAACCAGGTTCAACCGGGTGGCATGCCACCGGCGTGACAAGTGACAACTAGGGATGGCAATGGGTCGGGTTGGGGCGGGTTTTTTCAAACCCAAACCCATGGGTTTATCCCAAAAAAAACCCGGGGTAAAATCCGTTGGGTTTGAAAAACTGAAACCCAACCCGCTGGGTATCCACGGGTTCATGGGTACCCGTATGTTTTTGTGGTTATAAATTTACAATAACAAGTTCCTTTCAAAATAAAAGTTTAACATCAATTTTCTCATATAAATTAATCATACAAAAACCCGTCAACACGGATTTTACCCACATTGACCGGATTGAGTCGGGTGGATACCCGTGAGTTCGGGTTTTGTTGCCATCCTAGTGACAACCATGGTTTCTATCATTCTATGTGAGCGAAGCTGGTTGTGCTTTCCCAATCGGGCTAAGCCAGGCCCAAGTTTCGCAAAAAAAGGGGACAGGGCCCAAAATAAGCTAATGTAAAGAGGGCGGTTTCGGGAATCGGGAATGCAGAATTCCAACGGCTATTTTTTTCATAGTTCCGTTCGATTTCCCCTAAAGCCCTAAATCTCCATTGTTCCCGTGATGGAGCTATAAAACGCTCGCTCTCCAACTCGATTTCTTCACCAATTGCTCTCTCTGCTTTGCTACGATTCTCCAATTGACAAACCACAAAGCACCTCTCTCAGCGCTTCATTCTACTTCTCACGGCTCTCGTCTCAGAATCTGCTCTGCTTGCCGGCGATTCCTTTCTGTTTTTATCTTGATTTGCGATTGAATCTAACCTCTTGTTTTGCAGATCTTCCTGTTGTTGATTGCTCGCTTATTTTTCCTGAGTTTCTTGGTTAATTGTTTACGGTGAATTGTTAGGTTTGCTTCTTGTTTCGTTTTTGCTCTGTTTTTGCTCTGTGTTTGAATTGATGGATGCAGGATCTGCAAATATGAGCTACACCACCCCCAATCCCAGATTCCCTCTGCAGAGAAGGGGTTCCAAAGAGAACGTAAGCATTTATTTTCACATCTCTCGAACCTCTTGTCTTTTCTAGATCTAGGGTTCCGATTGAATTTTGAAATCCCAGTTCATAAGAGAAAGATTTGTTCTTTTCACCGCCCCAGTATTCTGTTCTCTTTTTGGGATTAGGGTTTGATAGAAATAAAGATCAGTTCTTACTTTTTTCTTTGCGATGGTGACAACAGTTGGACAGATTCATCCCGAACCGTTCAGCTATGGACATGGATTACGCCCATTTCATGGTGACTCAAGGTAGGAAAGAAAAGGATAACTTAGTCCCAAGCTCTCCTTCAAGCGACGCCTACAAGAGACTGCTCGCCGAGACCTTGAACCTGAACCGAACCAGAATCCTGGCGTTCAAGAACAAGCCTCCTGTCCCTGTCCAGCTGATCCCTCATCAACACACTTCTTCAGCTTCTTCCACAACACACCAGGCTAAACCCACCAAACCCCGCAGGCACATCCCACAGGTAACAAAACTCTCTTCATTCCACATCTTACTTGAATTGCTGATTCCGATTGTCTCGGTTAGTTTGTTGATGGAAAAAGTAGCTGATCGTGTAATGCTTTGCATTTGTTGGCAGACTTCAGAGAGAACACTGGATGCTCCAGACCTCTTAGACGACTTCTACTTGAACTTGCTCGACTGGGGCAGCAGCAACGTTCTAGCCATAGCTCTAGGAAGCACGGTTTACCTCTGGGATGCATCCGACGGCTCCACTTCTGAGCTCGTGACAGTGGACGAAGAACACGGCCCTGTCACCAGCGTGAATTGGGCTCCAGATGGCCGCCACATCGCTATTGGACTCAACAACTCCGAAGTTCAGTTGTGGGATTCAGCATCCAACAAACAACTACGAACACTTAAAGGTGGGCACAGATGTCGCGTTGGCTCACTGGCATGGAACGACAACATCCTTACCACAGGAGGAATGGACGGCAGGATCGTCAACAACGACGTCCGGGTTCGCGACCACATTGTCGAGACTTACAGAGGCCACACACAGGAAGTCTGCGGGCTCAAATGGTCAGCGTCAGGGAAGCAACTAGCAAGTGGGGGAAACGACAATCTCCTCCATATCTGGGACAGATCGGTGGCATCCTCCAACTCCCCAACCCAGTATCTCCACCGGCTCGAGGATCACACTTCAGCAGTCAAGGCCCTCGCGTGGTGTCCATTTCAGTCCAACTTGCTTGCTTCGGGAGGCGGAGGTGGAGACAGGACGATCAAGTTCTGGAACACACACACAGGGGCGTGCTTGAACTCTGTGGACACCGGATCGCAGGTTTGTGCACTGCTGTGGAACAAGAACGAGAGGGAGCTTCTGAGTTCTCATGGGTTCACGCAGAATCAGCTGACTCTGTGGAAGTATCCGTCAATGGTGAAGACCGCGGAGCTCACGGGGCATACGTCGAGGGTTTTGTTCCTGGCTCAGAGTCCCGATGGGTGTACCGTGGCCTCGGCTGCTGGAGATGAGACACTGAGGTTCTGGAATGTGTTTGGTGATCCTAATGAAGCGGCAAAGAAATCGGCTCCGAAAAAGAATCAGGAGCCTTTCGCTTGGGCGAATCGCATCAGGTGAAGAAGGATTTGCTTATGATCAAGAGCTGTTTCTTGCAGTGGATTTAAGCTAGCAATTGTGAATTTTTAGTAGGCTTCTGAGATAGATAGTCCACTAGTGAAGAAGCGGCCCCCTGCTTCCTTACTGTTGCCCAGATTTTCACTTGAATGATCATGTTCTCTATGAAAAAAGGCTGCTGCCCAAGTGGATGTCATAAACAAGTAAATATAAAGACGAATCATCATTAATCCCCCAGATTTTCACTTGAATGATCATGTTCTCTATGAAAAAAGGCTGCTGCCCAAGTGGATGTCATAAACAAGTAAATATAAAGACGAATCATCATTAATCCCGTGGATGTAGTCGCCATTATGCGATGAACCACGTAAAAATTATGTGTCCTTGATCTATTGTTCTCTTCTGGGTTCCCTTTTTCTTCGTTGGGGAAGTCTAGCAAATATCCAGTTGGATGAATGTGAGAATGAAGAAGAAATATGGGAGGGGATGCATTTTTTTTCATTTTTTGGGTTTCTTCAACTTTGTTGCCTTCGAAGTAATCTGGGAGGCTGGGTGCACCATCCATGAATACAAATCATAATCGAACTGCCGAATCAGAAAATTTTGGTGCTAATCTATAGCTTTATACCGAGTTCACGAGTTGGAGATAAGCGGACTCGAACCGCTGACATCTACCACAGGGTAAACCACTGCCTCTCAAGCCCCGACTGATTCTACCATAGAGACTAACGATAGACAATAACTCCCCCCAAACACAGCTTAATTCATTCTGCATTAACCTTTTATCTCTATGCATTAGCATGCCAAATCTCCCAAGTTTTATCAATGAATTCTTCGCATCTGCCTTGCCGTTTGCTCCCTTATTTATTGTGTTAAGCAAAAATGAATCAGTGAAGAAAGATGGTTTTTTCTTGGTTTATCAACTAGTTGTGGCCCAACAAAATGATTCCATGCAGTCCTCCAAATCACACACACACGACTCAAATCGCTTTGGACATTAAAATTACAGAACTTGGGATGTGTCATAAAAATAAAAGGTTCAACGCTGAATGAATGGTGAAGCCAGCCTCCAGATTACTTCAGAGGCAACAAAAATGTCGTGTCAATTAACAAACTGATCTGGCAAAAAAGTAGAAGAAACCACCAAAAGAAGAAAAAAAACTGTATCCTCCCATCTTTCTTCTTCCTTCTTCTCATACCAGAAGGCTCTCGTTTCTTTATCACAACTTAAGGATTCAAAAGTTCCCATTGATCAAAAAGGGAAAAATTCGCCAGGATCGATTGCTCGATGGCCTAGTTCTTCTACATTATATTCTTCTTTATTGCGAGTAAATCTGAAACTGCGTCCGGAAATGTTGAAACGCCACACTAGAGCTGCCTCTCTCATTTCGCATGGAAAATTGAGTTCACCGACTCGTAGCTAGGGACATGTATGACTGCCAGAAGAGGCGGGGAGCATAAAAATGTGAATAGCATAAGTTCACTGCTAGGGGAATAAGAGAACCACAGATGAAGGGAGATGAACTGATATTATTACCATCGCCATAAGATGCCATTGTTAGAGGTGAAGCGATCAACTTCTGTGAAATGTCAGTTATGTCCTTCAACGTGATCTCATCCACTGCCTTCAAGAAATGATCCACTGGCTTTCTGCATGAATTACCAGATTAAAATAAATCAAAGTTGCGAAGATCTCTCAGGTTGATGAACAATGAGAGAAGAAACCATCGAATGACCTAGATATTAATTACCTTTCACCGTAAGTCAGATACTGCCTGCCAATATCTTCCGCCACAATCATCTACAACCATAACAAAACAAGGAAATCAATCTACTGCTAGTAGCTATAACTCCAGCATTGGAATTCAGAATGTAGTATAGAGAAGAAAGAAAGAAAGAAAGAGGCCAACCCTAGACTCAAGATTCATGAGAACTGCAGATTTTGTGGCCTCTTTAGCACGATTTAGCTGTGTCTCACTAACTGCCATCATTGAAAGACGAGATTAGGAATGGTAAGAAGACTTATTACAGCAACAACAACAAAATAAAGCTTATTAGGATATACCTTGTTTAGGAGTAGCAATGGAGATTAATTCCCCTGCAGCTACATCAACTGCCTTTGCTACGAAGTCAGAAGTCTGCATAAAATAACAGAACAATTCGTCATACACACACTCATAACATCACTAAAATTACTAACTAAACCCACAAAAGGCCTTTTAGACTTACAGTGGTTGCATAAATGCCAAATAATCCAGTGTTGTTGAAGATACTGTTGAATGCAGAAAAGGACTGGAGCTGTTGATAGTTATTTAGGACACGGAGATCTAAAGTTTACAAACATAACCAAGGTGTTAGAGAAAGTAAAGCAGTATTTTCAAAATAGGCATACGTTAGTATTCCGTACTAAGATAAAAATGAACACTGCTTACACAATCGTGAGTGCATCCCTTTCCCGGGTCCCCCTGCAGAGAACGAGCCACCTCCTCCCATAAGCATCTGCAATAGTAGCATCCTTTTATCAACTGTTGTATTGTCAACACTTATATACCAAGAGCCCCAGGAAAGAGGGGGAAAAAAATGGAAGAGTACAGGAGGATTCAGAGATGATAAGATGTTTCGGGGTGAAAGGCAATATGAAGCACCTGGAGCACAGTTAGAGTAATAGCTTCTTTTTCATTATGCCAGCCTCCAGGAACTTCAAAAGCAAGAGCAACATGTGTTACCTGAGATATGAACAGTCATCCATGTAAGTGTCGTATCTAAAGAGCAATAGATGGTCTAGGAAAAGGGGAAAACTAAGAATAATCCATATGTACCGGTAAATCTGCCTGGCGACGATAATCCCCACCGACATATACAGATTTTGGTGCTTCCGGATGTTGGACAAGTGGAAGGTCAGAGAGAAGTGGTTCAGCAACAGACAAAAGCTCCTCAAATTCAACCCCTGACGCTGCAAGGATCATTCTAGGAGCTGTGTAATTCTCCTGACAGTGCAAATAATGGAACCCCTTCAATAAAATTATATATAGAAACAATGGTCACAAAGCATACAAAGATTGGTGCTCTTACAGCTACAAATTCCTCCAAAATGTCACCGTTCAGTCTGCTCAATGCTGCCTCTGGAGCTAAAAGAGGATTCGCCAATGCACCGGTGTAACCAGCAGAATGAATAGCCTCCAACAGTAAGCCTTGGGGATTGTTAGAGATTTGACTGAGTTCGTCCTTCACCCTTTTCAGCTGTAACATAACATGGATTTAATAAACAAAATACAATTTTTTAAATAACTTGTCGTAATTGACTGCGTATTCAGGAGATAGAACTTAAGCAAGTATCATTAACAATGACTTCCTGTTTCTGGCACTGAAGTACCAAAGAATGTAAGATAGTGGCAACGTCCATTTAGATTTCTTGAAAATTCTTTTATTCCATAATGGACAAGGGCTCTTCCCAGAAGTCAACAATGATAAGACAATCTAATAATGGTCCTAAACAGATTTGACAAATCACTTGCAATTACAAAGAATATTTAAAAGGCTTCAGATTTTGAATTTACAACACTTGATATACAGCGGTAATTCAACATATGGAATCGAGCTGCAATTACAAGTACGAAGCGAGATGTAAAGAACATAAAAATAAACCTACAAAAATGGAGGGGCACAAGAAATCATCAGCGCTGGGAAAAAGGATAAACCGAGAGACTCGTAGAATTTTACTAGCATATATCTGAAAAAATTACCTCCTCATTGACTTCCCAATCAATGAACACGGGATTTCTCACGGAGTCGATGAGCAATTCTACCATTTCAGGAACATAGGTCTTCAAGGCATCAAACGAGTATCCAATTTGTTCTCGCGAAGCCGAGGATGCTACAGAACCACCGATGGCCTCAACTTCTCTCACAATGCGAAAATGGCTCCTGTTTCGAGTGCTTTTGAATGCCATTCTTTCAAGCAAATGAGTGGCTCCACACGATTGGGGTGTTTCATAGATAGAACCACAGTCAATATACATCCCTATTGATGCTGCAGGACCCTATTTCAACAACCAAACAGAAGATCAGTTTTCTTTCACATGAAGAAAGAAACTGAGGCACAGAAAGAAGGCAGCATAAAAAGCATACCGGAGCTGTCTCAGAGACTATTGTCAGACCATTTGGAAGGGTTTTCGACTTAATCATGCTGGGTTCAACATAATCTGGGAGGGATGGTGGAGAAGAAACGCCTTCAAATGGAGAATTCAGAGGAGGAAAAGAACTAGCACGTTCACCAATCAGCCAGCTGAAAATTTCCGGGGAGGATGATGTTGTAGAAGCAACTGCACTTGATGCTGCATATCGGGTTGCACCCAGATTTCCCACACGCCCCTATGTATTGGGGGGGGGGGGGGGGGGGGGGGGGGGGGGGGGGGGGGGGGAAGGGAACAGTGTTAGCCCAGAGAAATGTTTACATTCGAAGAGAGCTAAAAGGAAACTATGCACACACTTTCAATTGCTAAATGAGAAGGTGACCACTCAACACTAACTACGCGAAGAACAAGTACATAAGCTATGAATCACATTATCATAGATGTCATCATTCTTAAATGTTGCTAGATTGCTAAATGAGAAGGCGAATACTCAACACTAACTAAACAAAGAGCAAGTACCTAAGATATACCTAAGCTATGACTCCATAATCATAGATGCCATTATTTTCAAATGCTGCTAGTGCAAGATAAGAAACTTCAACCAAAGGAACTCAAACTAATGGCAGTGTACATCTGGTGGATTAGGAGACCAGCGTCCTTGTCTAGAAGAAAAGAAGATGACCCCTTTCATTAACTAGTAGAACCCAATTTGACATAAGACGGTCCTTGTCAGTAATCACAGAAAAAACTTTCCACCGTTCTTATGACCCAAAAAAAACTGTGCGTACAACAAACTTAAGCCTGTTTCACTGGAAAACGACAAAAAGAACTTAGCCTATCTAACATAAACCATACGAGATGCCCCCAGAACAGGAACTGTAATCAAAACTCGCAAATGGGAAAAGAAAGACGGATCTCAGGGAAATGCAATGAATTGAGGAAATAGACAGAGTGAAAAGTACTGATACATTCATTCAATGTCTCAAAGATACACACTTTTTCCTCCTGACTAATCAAATCACTCAATAACTCAAACGAGAAATTTAGGGCAGTACTCTATTTCATTCATTCTGTCCCGAACAAACTAACCTTGAGAGCTCTGAGGCGCGAAGCAGCACTTCTGTACATATCGACCTTAATGTTATTTCCACGCAGGAATTGAGCTTTTCTCGACGATGGAGGTTGCCGCGCTCAGGTCTCGGTTTCCCGTGCGTGTGTGCGGTCGCAGGTTTGATTTCGGAAGGGAAAAAGGTGGCGTAGGCTGAAGTTCAGGGGAAGAACAGAAAAAAAGGATGAGAAAGAAGGTTTGTCATTGAGACGTGCGAGTTGGGCCCATATTTGGATGTTCCTTCCGAGCTGTATGCTCATTGGGCTTCCCATTTGTGGTCTTTACAGGAGACTTGTGCTCAAAGATAGAAGAAGGCACATATCTTCGTTTTTTACATTTTCGTATAAATAAAATAAAAATTCTTGCTTACCGATAAACGTGCTTATAAAAATATGGTGTTCTTCTCCTTCTTGCATTAGGATTTTTATTAAGATCGGATAACATCACCAGCAGCGGTTGATGATATAACACCCACACAGTTACTGATTAACTGACCCCAACATCGACAAGGTGCCGAAGTGGCAGTGGGAGCATTTGTAGGTTTTTATGAAAGAGATGTTCTTATCATATTATTGCTGAAAAGAAAAATCGAATTCCTACAGAACGAGAGCTCGTGTGGAACCTTTTCTTTCTGACGTAACTGCGGTGGAACATAAAAAAAATTACGGTCGCATAACATAAGGGTCAGAAGTACAGTGAGTGTTACAAAAAGGCTAATGAGACTGAGTTCTCTAAAATCTTTAAATTGGTTGAAAAAAGCAGCATTGTTCTTGAATTCTTGCTTCTGAGCATCGAGAAGAGCTCAGCCACGTTATGCGTGCGCAGCTGAGATTGAAAGAAGAATTTCTAGTATTAGGATAATCTTTTAATTTCAAATACAAAAATGAAAATTAAGAAGGGAAGTCAATCGATCCTTATTTCTTTCTTCAATCCCTAAGGAAAATTTTTACTCTCGACTTACCAATATTTTGATGTGTGGTTATTATAGGTCAGCCTAAGAGCGAATCTTCTCTTTCTCTTTCACTAGCCTGTAATAAATCTGTCCTATCATTTTGCTCTACGATCCTCCTCCACTTCCCAAAGCTAAAGGCAACGTATTCAAAATTAATTTGCTTCAATACTTCACCGCAGCAGCTAATTCAGGACTCTAATTGGTAGCCTCACGAATAATTTCATTACCCTCATGAGCAAGTATCACAACATTTCGATCCATCCATCATGTACATTGTCCCTTTGGTGGTGTGTTGGAATAAAAACTTATTAATAGAAGAGATTTCACGAAAAAGGTGTTTTTATATTCTTAAGATAAAAGAATATTTCTTTTCTCAATTTGAATCGGTCATGTCAGGGAATTTTAGTCTGGACCCCCGTGTGATGGCGTAGTCAGCCGAGACCCCTGACAGAGGAAAGAGTCTAAGGAGTCCAACGTTCGACCAAGCATAAGCAATGTTGGAGATTGGTGATGTCGTCGAATTCCTTGGTTGCCCAGGTCATGAGGAGTCGCTACTATCCTCGTGGTACTGTTGAAGCCATAAAAGTTCTACTACGAGAATGGCTTGTGCACTATATTCCGCCCCGGTACTAGACCAACGCGATGTTTTACATGAGTCCAAGTTAGAAGGACATCATACCAGAATCATACAATTATGACCTCGATATGGGTTCCTTCTCTGACCGAGATCTTTGGAGATGATTCCGTATCATTCCTTTATATTGGAATGGGTGAAGAATCGCCTGAAGAAGAGGAAAATTAAAAAGCATGAGGAGAATTCTTTTCGCTTAAGCCCTTGACAAAAGATCTTCACCATTGAGAGTTAACTGGGGGTTGAACTCAAAGTTGCTCAATGAAAAAGCCATAAACAACCGGTGGGGCACCCCTATCACATAAAGGGCGAACCCATCTGAGAATGCCAAGCCTGGAAATAGTAACCCCGGAGGATCTCCATATGCTCAAATATTCTAATTTTCTCAAAATTTCCATCCACCTGCGTCCGCTTTTGCGTTAGAAGGTTGTCAACCTGATTAGCCAGTTGGTGGGTTGAGAGTCAATGGTCAGATCCCTTTAACTAGATTTAGTCAGAATATATAAAATAATTTATTATATTTTTCATACATTTGTAAATTATATCAAATCTCATCTAACATATGGATAATAGCATATAATATTACACAAAAATAATAGTTTGTACTTGCATCTAACATATAGTAAAAAATCAAACACACTCATTTAACATCAATATTCAAATATTCACCTTAGAATTCCAAAAACAGAGTTAGGCGAAGGAGAAACCGGAAAAGAGCTGCATTTAGCAACCAAAGGGAAAACAACACCATGTTACCTTCAACAGGGAACCTTGTTGCACGTCGACCCGTGAGTGTGTGGCACCCATTTTTCTCAACGGGTCTAGGTCAAACTGGGTTAACCCGCCAGTCGACCTGCGAGTTGCCAACCTTGATGTGTGGTGCCTCCTCTCTTAAACATGGGGTAAATAAATAGTTACCTACCAATGTTTAAAAATCAAATCAACCGGTCGGATTGAAAATACCGAATATCGAATCCAAATCAGTAGGCATGTATAGCAGTAGAAAACAATTGAACCATAGTTAAGCCACCATTTTATTAAAAAATACCTACCATTGACTTTTCTAGTATAACCTCCAGTATGTTTTTACATCCGTCTTACCTACACTCCTATTTTATACTCGCCTCGTGAGTTCTTCCGAACTGGCGTGTGGTAACTTCCAGTCCAACTAGCTAAAGGTACAACATATCGGCAACCATGGTTCAAAACAAGACACGCTTAGGCACGCCTAGGCGCAAGGCAATGACAAACCGCCTCGGCTAGGGGTTTTGCGCCTAGTTAGAGACCAGAACACGTCAATGGAGTAAGGCGACATCTAAGTCTCTCCTAAACATAACTAGATGGAGCTAGGAAGTCAATATTAAAGGAGGAAATTAACGTCAACTACGAAATCAATTTTCTATATCAATATTTTCAATAGCTCAATAACTTCGTGAGCTATTGATCTATGATTCTATAAATTTGTGAGCTAGTTATTGTCATTAAGTGTTGAGTAAGTTATTAATAATTTTAACCGAAGTGAGGAAGTATTGCAGATTATTATTTCTTTTATCATGCAGTGCGAATAGCTATTTTCTTCTAACGTTGGGCACGCTTAGTCTACGCCTAGGCGAGCTAGGCGCTAGGCATAGCATCAACGTTCGCCTTACGCCTGGCGCCTTCTTGAACCTTGTCAGCAACTCAAGCAAAGGATCTCTTCCACCCTTATCTATCCGCTAGCCGCGACAGACTAATGCCTTTTATGTATGATTGACTAAGGTTGTTAGCGTTGCTAGCTAAACCAGATGAACTTGCTCCTCATATTAACTGTATCTGTATGCACTTATCTAATTATGCTTATTTCGGGTTTCCCCATATTCATTCATTTTTTGGTCCAAAACCCTTTCTATATGATGCTAAGTAGTCAAACTATATTTCTGATATCGATTTATAAAATAGTTTAGAAGGAAATGGCCATGTTGACAAGGGTATCTACAATCCACAAGCAAAAATTGGTTGTTGTTGTTGTATCTTTCTATTTGCAGATTCTTGCTATATATTCCACATTAGTAATAGAATTCCACCAGGTCGTTTGAATGCTCCAACCTTGTATCACAAATGTGCCACACAACAGGAGAACATTTTAGGATGTGATTCATGGGTCGAGCAACCAAAAACTTTGATGCCTCTAGTCTTGCGTTGATTAGGATGGATCGTACATAGTTTGTTTAGGAAGTTCTATGAGCTTCTTGTTGTTGAAGGAGGATTGAAAAGTACAAGCTAAATAGACAAATGAAACGGTTGTAATATTCTTGTACGCTATTGCACACAACGAGAATAGGATGTTATCGAAGTTGTTTCTTTATCGCAAGAGACAATATAAAAGTAGATAATTGATGTGTTACAGCCTGTCTTTAGATTGAACCGCATTCTATTGAGAGAGAAGTGGGAGGTTGGAGGATTTCCAGCACTCGAAGACCCTTCTTTCTAATTTCTTCCCCTTTATTCATGTCCTTTCTTTCCCCCTTCGTGGGGTACTCCCTCAAGGTACTTTGGGGATTGTCCCCCAACGCCTAATGTATGATTTGATAAGTAATAGGATATTTTAGGCTTGATTTCTGGATAATTATGAACCTATTTATCTATGTCTATTTGATGCTTGTTCTTTTACACATCAACTAGTGTGGGATTGTCTGTATCCCATTTTTCCTAGTTGCAACTTAGGTGGTAGGGGATTTATCATTTTTCTAATTTATGGATGAATTGTGATTTATCGATACAAGTAGGCTACTCAAGAGCGAGAAGAAGACCAGATGCAGGAAAAGGAGCCAGAGGTTTCGACCCCACCATCCTAGCTAGTAGTGGCTGAATATAAACCTCAGCTCGTCTTTCCTAGCCATCTACACAAGGATCGCCTAGAGGTTGAATCCGGGAACATCATGGCCAGGCTGAAGAAGTTGCAGCTACAAGTGCCATTCCTTGAGGCATTATCTCATATGACCAAACACGCCATTCCTGAAAGACCTCCTCTCCGAAAAGAAGAAGCCGAGTGATCTTTCCACCATAGAGCACAATGAGGAATGTTCGGCCATTCTGCAGAATAAACTTCCATAGAAACATAAAGACAGGGAGTTTTACTATCCCTTGTTTTATTGGTAAATTTCATGTAGAGAGATTCTTGGTGGACCTAGGCGTGAGTATCAATGTTATGTCCTATAAACTAATCAAGAAACTACGCCTAGGTGAACCAACTTCGACTAGGATGAGTGTCCAATTAGCGGACCGTTCCATAGTTCATCCTAGGGGCATAGTGGAAGACCTTTTGGTTAAGATTGGCATGTTCTTTTATCGTGTGGATTTTGTTGTCTTGGACATCAATAAGGATGCAAAAATGTCCCTTATACTAGGAAAGCCTTTCTTGGCCACTGCCAAGGCCCTCATTGATGTGCATAATGGGACCTTGATTTTGAAAGCTGGTGCGGATCAAGTAAATTTCTCCATTACTTCTAACATGAAATCACTTTCTATCCGTTACTCAGGAGTTAAGAGTGATGTGAACTCTGATTCTGTCGTCCTTAAGCAAAGCGCTTTTCTGTGCATGTTATCTCTTATCGGGAACACTAGTTTGTCGTGGACCCTTTTGTGGTTACTGTTTTGCTAGACGAGGAGCCACCCTTTGATTCACCGTTGGGGTCACCAAATTCGCCAAGAGTTACATCAAAAGCGTAGTTTCACCCCAAGATGAATGCACCTCAACCTCGTAGCAATAAGTTTGGAGATCACTGTGAGCTAATCCCAAAACCACAGCCATAACCACCCTGTCGAGTTGAGTACTCCATTGCATGCATCTTACTAGATGGCTAGTTGGAGTTACACCATGTTGATGGCACGTCACTGCGCGTGCAAGGGCTCTATCTGAAGGTGAACATCAAGAGTGACGTGGATACGCTCTTGAGGTCACCTGACTAAGCATGATCTAGATCCATTGTTGCGTCTAGCTAAAGACATAAAAAAGCGCTTATGGGGAGGCAACCCCACCACTGTTTGCGTTTTTATTTCCCTCATCTCCTTTTGATTTTGTTTCCTCATTGACTCTTCTTCTGTGTTTTTAGTTGAATTGTATTATCTTGGGTCACTTGAGGTGGTTTGATAGCTTAGACTGCATTTTGATGTGTTTTGAAGTTGACATGCTCGAAATTTGATTCACATAGGTTCGAAAAGGGGGGGGGGTGGAACTCGCTAGGAAAGGTTTCATGCGAGTCACGGTCTAATAATTCATTCACAATCACGATTGTGACTTGCCTGTCCAGGATGTGACTCCTTTAGAGAGCCTTTGTTTCCCTGTTATCGAGTCACAGCCTGATATAGGTTTCAGTCACAACCATGACTTCACTCAAGCTATAACTCATTGCCTCACACCGAGTTGGCGAGTTACGGTACAAGTCACGGTTGTGACTCAGCTAATGAAATTGTGACTCAGCAACAATCTTTCGAGCCCTATAAAAGGAGGGATGTTACAGGCGTAGGTATCCACAACCCCCTATGGAGAAACACGCCTAGCCGACACCGTCAAACTTCCTACCGCCGTCCGACCCACTTTCTCGCTACCTTTTGTGTCACAACCACAAGTGATGCATTCCCCTCCGCGAGGAGAGCCTTCCTCGAGCATTTGGGGCAATTTGGTCGTCGACCTCCAGCTGGCGCCGACACTCCAACCATCGGGCGGCGAGGCTCCGACCACCTTTTGACGACCAGTTTTGGTTGTCCCTTTGTCGTGGTGTCGCATCCCTCACCTTTTCTCTATTTAACCTACTCTCCTTCTTGTGTTTCCGGGTTGGTAACTCGATCTTTCCCTGAGAATTCTAGAAAATCATATTGTAGGTTGTAGGGTAGAGAGTTTTGGCCCCTCTGCATGATTCGATTAGATTAAGGCGAAGGATGTGGTTGATTTGGTATTATTAGCCTATGGATTTTGTTCTTTATCGTCCTAGTTATTGACATGCATTGAAATTGTATTCACTAGGAATGTTGAGTTGTTCAAGCTAACATCCGATAATTATGCCTAAGTGTGGGGGAAGCTTGTTTTCCCCCAATTATCTACGTTAACGCTTCTCGAGTGGTGGTTTTTGGTGTTTCTTTTGCTGGATCATGGTGCACATCAAGCTCGATCACCCCTACCTACAAGGCCTTCACCTTAGTGTCGACCATGGTGAGGCATTCGAGAAGTGTCAGCAAGCCCATTTTGGGGCTCATTACCGACTTAGATTGGATTGCTTTGAGACACTCCACTGTTGAGAGGCTATGGAGTAGCTCACCCAGAGTGGTGGCGATTTTTGGAGCTAGCTGATGACATCTTCATCGAAGCCTACTTGGAGCTTTACAGTAACTTCAGGCATAAGAAAAATTCGGGCGCAACGATGGTTGGCGCTATCACTCTTTGACTCAAAGGCCATCCCCGGAGAATGTCCTATGATGAGTTCGATACTGAAATTGGCATCGTTGCTTGCCACATGTTTGACATTGAGCCGACCATATCCCAGAATCCCTGGCAGCAGTTTTAGGAGGTGATCTGCCAGAGCAGGTGCTCAGGCCACCAGATCAAGTTCAGTAAGTTGCAATCCCACTTTTCCACTCCCCATGGTGTTTTCTATAGGTCCTCCTCACATATATTCAGTGTTTCCCAGCAAGGAGGCCTATAGGAAGGTGATGAAAATGTCATATGTATGTGCTCTACCACATGGGATCTGCATATAGCCATCTCTTCTTGGGTTTCGTATTGGTCATCACATTCTATCGGGTGAAGTTGCGCTCAAAGGTGACATACATGCACGGAGGCCCCTACATCACGTGTTTGGTGCCCAACTTTGGAGTTGACCTCGACACTATCACCTGATCAATTGTAACTGTGACTTTCCCATCGACACACTTTAAGCCATGAGGTTGCTCGACCAGAAGCATGGAGTCTAGTGTTTGAAGGGGCTCCGACCGACCTTCTTCTTCCCCGAGGATATGGAGACCGATCCTGAAGAGAAACTAGTGGACACTCTGGTCCACCTTCACGCTGCGCCACCACCACCATTGCCCCATCTAGAGGGTTCCTAGGTGGGTTTCTGTTCACCAGTTGACAACCGTTGAGACGTCCTAGAGGCTCGCACCACGTGAATTGAAGAGTGCATATATTGCTAGAGAGATATCCGCTGCTACACGCACTTATTATCAGAGCGCATCGCTGAGACCAGAAATGTTGACTACCAGCAGGACTTATGGGCCCAATCTCCGGACTACCCCGGTCGTCGCACTGATGGTGTCGGGGTCAGCAATGCGTCTTGATCATCTTCCAGTCTGCCTCAATGACCAGTCCCATCTCTAGTCAAGCCAATAGTTGCTTCTCACTGGTAACATTGTTCCCCTTTCCTTCTCGTTGCTCCATTGAGGGCAATGTCGATCTTAAGTGTGGGGGTGTTCATTTATTCTCTGACTGTTTGGTTGTGTGTGTGTGTCAATGTGTGTATGCCTGGAGTCTAGTCTACTTTCTGAATCTTAAATTTTGAGGGCTCCTAGTACATATTTGCATGATCATATTGGCACCTTTGGTTTTGTGTGAATCTTATGGCGGTTAGCATTAATGCATGAGTATCTTGTTTGTAACTAAGACCACCGCAATGATGATTGAGATTTGCAGTAGGACTGTGTAGGGGTTTAGTTTTTCCTCTATTTGTGAACGACTTGTGACATGGATTGATTACCATCACTTACAGTTCCTATGCATCAAGCTCAGGGAATCACAATGAGAGATAGAGCATATAGGTAGCCATGTAAGAATTGAGCATTCTTGTTTCTTTCCGTGTGATTATTTCCCTCGTACCATTATATGTAGCATTCATATTTCCACTAATGAGGAAGATGGAGGCATAGGATTACCCCATGACCAAAAAGATTGACGGTACTGATAATAATATCCCTTAGTCAACCCCCTTGAGTCATGAGTCCCTTCTTTGTGTAGGTAGAGATCCCTTATGTTTGTGTAAGGTTCCACTTGGTCGATGTTTACACGATAATGCTAAAATTGAAAGTGAGTGAAGGAGGTAGCACGTAAAGAGGAGAAGTGAGTCTTAACATGGAGAAATTGTGGCAAGTTTGTTGGCTCTCAAAGTAATTGGAAAAAGAAAAAAAAAAAAAGAGAATCATAATAAAGAGAGCCACCACAAAGTATATAGGTTGCTCGAAAGTACACATCCCACACTCTTGTGCATAGAAATTGATAAAAACAACATTACCAGAGAAGCATTGCCTGTTTTTCCTGGTTGTTGATATGGTATGGGTTTGTTACTATGGAACATGTGCTTGTATTATTAACATCACCTGAAAATCCTATTCCCCATGTCCTAGACCCTAGTCAATACATTGTTGACCCGATCAAGCCTCCCGACAAGTTAGGTGTGACACCCATTATGTGAACTCTAACCCTTAGAGGTTGTTATCGTGGTGAAGAGATGTTAGGATTGAGAGAATGAGCATGCATATCTTTTGCATCAAATTTTCATGATCCCATGGTCAAGAGTGAGTGATTCATTTTCATATTCTATTTATCTCCTTGAGGACCTAGATGGCTTGGCCTCTGAGTTTGTTGACTTGAACTTTATGCATGGTTAACTATGGGGTGTGAGTGGTTGATTCATGTCATGTTTTGGTCTGGAAGCAGAGGGAAGGTTCTTCCTCTCATGATTTTGCTGCAATCGAGTGTCATCTGCGAGGTTTATCTAGGTTGTTGTTATTGTTGCTCAGGTCTTTGTGCTAAATGGATATTGAGATTCCTAAATTTTGCGCATCTATGATTTGTTCCCAAAGTTTTCATGGTTAAAACTTTTTGAGCATTACTTATGTCTGGCTTGGTCTGCTTGGGGACAAGCAAATGGTTAAGTGTGTGGCAATTGGACAACACGGTATTCACACATGTTTCTCCCTCATTCTTGGAGAAATTGGAATATATTTCTTGCAAGTAAAGGCCGATTTTACACTAGGTTGTGTCTATTTGTGGTATTTTAGGGCCTAGCTCATGAAAGAAGTCTTTAGGGCAAATTTAGGATCAAATGGAGTACAGGCGAACTAAGAGTCCTGAATGATCAATGATTATGGTCAAGGCAGGAGAGACACGATCACAACCATGACTTCTTATTCCCATCTGTGACAACCCCTGCCAGCCCGTGACTCAAAGACAGAGAAAAAAATGCTTCAAGTGCAAGTCACGGGCGGACCCTTCAAGTCACGGTCATGCCTGTGACTCTTAGCTCACAACCGTAACTCTTGGTTTATGGATGGAAGGGACGATGTCGTTTGGAGAGTCACAGGCGGAATATGCAAGTTACCACCGTGACTTAGGTCATTAATCAAAAATCTCCAGGGGGAAAAAGTGTGCAAAGAGGTGGATGATCTGATTTTTCAATTTCTAGAACAAACCTAGAGAGCAAAAGACAGAGCTAGTGACGAACAAAAGCCGTTGGGGAGCCTATTGGAGTCACCTACAACCCTTGGAGCTTGATTCATTCCCTTCAAAGTGCCAATTGCTTATCTGGAGAAGATTTCACTCACCCAAAACGATGATGTCTACCTCCACCCTTGTGCTTCTTCTTCTCTCCATGGAGTAAATCCACCTCTTCCACTTGGGTATGAATAACCCTACGTCTGTATGTTAGTAGAAGTTGTATGAACCCATATTCATGACATTTGATTGTTATATATTCAATTTAGGACTGATCATAATTATACGAGTCTTGATCACATTTGTATGATTCATGTTTTGACCTAGAATTCTAAATAGGTCATTAGAGTAGCCTGGATAGAAGTAGTGAATTGATTTCACAAGAGTGAATAGATTCATTGCTCTGTACTAGAGTTAAAAATCCAGTAGAGGAAGTATTTTTGCATTGCCTTGGTAGTTTATTCCGGTGGAGGATAGTATATCATTGGCTACTTTATTCAAGAGGATTTGTAGTGCTTTAGTTGGGACTCCAGACTATCTCATGACCTTACTCAGTGTAAATATCAACTTAGTTAAATTGGGTGAATTACAACTTGACCTAACTGCAGACTAGGGGGACGCTTTCCTAAGTGGTCTTTCTCGAATTTGGAAATCAGAACATTTACATGCTTTCATTTATGCTTTGCATGCAAACACTTCTCTACACTTTGACTGCTAGATAACATATAATTTACTGAGTAGTTAGTACATCTCCACTGCGAGAGGCCCAGAGTATTGGGTACTTCATGACTACTAGGCCCGTGGACGTTAGACCGAGTATTCATCATCCTCAAGTTGCTTCAAAAATATTTGAGGTGAATACTTCCATGATCTAAATGATGAAGACCTCAGTGGTCTTTAACGAGTTGGAAGGAGAATGCCCACGAGAGCACCTTCACCGCTCTCGGGAGCTGATTGATGGGATCGTGATCAATTGTGTGCTAAACTGTGGTTGGAAAACTGTGTACCTAAGTCGATTAGTTCTTGGGATGACTTGGTGAAGAATTTCCTGGTCCGCTATCATCCTCCCTTCAGGACTGCGGATTTGCATAAGCAAATCACCAATTTTGCACAAGAAGACGTTGAGACCCTTCAATATGCATGAGAGAGATACTCATACCTATTTCTGAAAGGCCCTTAACAAATCAAACACAGAAGCTAAAAAACACGAGACACAGATTTTACATGGTATCCCCGATTTAGGCCATGACTAATCCACGGGAGAGTTTAGCCTCTTTGGCTTTGATCTCTTATTACTTCGACTTATGGCTTAAAGCCTTACAACTCTTCTTATATATCCCTTTACAAGATGATATGTGTATATATAAGGGAGAAGGTATTCTCGTACAAGAAGCAAAAGAAAACCTACTCCTATGTGAAGATGGCAAGTCATGAGACGTAGCCATGTAGGCCACTCGAACAAGACCCGTTGACGAATTCGACGTGCTGATGACACTTGGCCCCTGCAAGCTATACTGTGGAGGTCACGAACATAAAGCCTGGAGAGAAGAAAGTAAAAAATGATATGCACCAAGACGTTTAGTAAACAAATTAGCCACTTGAAGTTGAGAGATGATCTTACGAGGAAGGATATCACGAGAGACGACCCATTCATGAACAAAAGGAGTGTGACCGTTTTGAGGCACACCCAAATTGATGAGTTACCATCGTAGCCAAATCAGCTCACTGAAAATACTGGCCATGACACGATATTTTGCCTGAGTGGAAGAACGTGCAACTACCTTCTACTGTTTAGTGCGCCAATAAATAAGAGCAGACCCCAATGAGATATAGAAGCCACTGGTGGAGCAACAAGACTTCTGAAAACCTCCCCCATTAGCATCATAATACGCAACAAATCAAGAGGATTATTAGCCAAACAATTTAAACCTTGACCCAATGAATTCTTCAAGTAACAGAGAATTTGCATAGCTGCATCCATGTGAGCTTGCGAAGGAGCATGCATGAAGCAACTCAGGATATCGATGCTACATGATATATCAGGTCGAGAGAAGGTTAGGTAAAGTAGAAGACCCACCAGAAGACGGTATAAAGAACCGTCCGCCAGAGGAGTGGAGTCGGGTTTGGTGAGCAGGTGGTTTTGCTCGACAAGAAAAGCACTAGGACGAGCACCAAGGACCCCTGTTTCTTCAAGTATATCCAAGACATATTTGTGTTGAATGAGAACAATCCTTTGAGGAGACCTGGCAACTTCAAGACCAAGAAAATACTTTAATGTTCGCAAATCCTTAATGCTGAAAAGGTCATCATGGAAACATTTCACAGTAGAGACAAAATCTAAGTCATTGTCGGCCACAGAACGTTATCAACGTAGATGAGTGCCACAACAAATGTGGTCCCTCTAGAGAAAATGAACAATGAGTGTTCCGCAGGCAAAGCGCGGAAACCAAGTTCCAATAGGGCAGTGGTGAACTTTTGATACAATTGTAGGACACCTGTTTCATACAATAGATTAACTTATTTAGACTACAAACACGATTATCACCTGAAGCAGCATAACTAGGGGACAGCTTCATGTAAACTTTTTCTTAGAGATCCCCATGGAGAAAAGCATTATTCACATCAAGCTGGTGAATAAACCACCCATGACTAAATGCGACGACAATGAGACAATGAATAGTGACAAGCTTTGCAACGGGAGCAAAAGTATCACGATAATTCACACCTTCAATGTAGGTGTATCCTTTCGCAACCAAGCGGTCTTTATAACGCTCAACACTGCCATCCGGATAATAGTATATTTTAAAACCCCACTTAGAATCAATGATATGTACATCAGGAGGAGGAATGACAAGGATCCACGCCCCGTTGACTTCAACAGCATTGATCTCCTGGTTCATAGCCCGCCACCATGCATAACAAACTGCTTGAGAAAAATTTATAGGTTCAAACTCTCTAGTAATTACCGCAAGGAAAGGTCGATGTTGAGGCATGAGATGTTCATACGAAACATAATGAGACAACGAATACTGGACATGTGAGGCGTTCTGCAGATCCATTACATAGACATCAAGGTAAGAAGGAGGTCACTTGGAATGCATGTCTCGACCAAGTTGTGGAGGCTGGTCAGTAGGAGGGGCTGGCACCTCGTCGAGATTTCCAAAGACAATAGGAGTGACGGGCTGATGAAATGAAGACTTCCCAGCGGCAGTGGAGTCATCACGTGGAGAAGGAGATGTGGGCTGCTCACTATCATGATGAGCAGAAGGCACCTAACTCGGTGCGAACGATTCTCCAAAGATGGGAGGAGTAGAGAAGATAGGTTGGTCATCATCCAACGCACTTGAGTGAGGACCTTCTACATCAATTGGACATGAAACCCAATGAAAATCCCGAGGATCGTGGGCATGAAACGAGAAATATGTCTCCTGAAAAACAACATCACGGGACATAGGGACTTTACGAGTAACAATATCATAAACCTTATAACCCTTCTGCGTAGATGCATACCCGATGAAAACACCTGGCGCCCCTATCAACGAACTTGTGGAGTACTCCATGGTTGTCTTTGGTATAAATGAGGCAGCCAAAGGCCCGGAAGTAAGCATAAGGTGCGACTTTGCCGAAGAGAAACTCATAGGGTGTTTTGTTTGTTGTTGTGGTAGGCATTCGGTTAATGAGATAAACCGCAGTGCCCACACTCACCCCAAAAATGCAAAGGAAGTCATGCGTGAAACCGTAGTGCTCGAGTAGTCTCTAGAATGTGTAAATGTTTTCGCTCACCATTCGGTATTCTCATTGGTTGATGATTTTGCTTGGCCAATTTGACATTCAATCAGTATGCATCCTTTGTGAATGTTCATTACAACCTGAATCAAGTAACCATTCAGAATAAGTAGTGATCATACCTACCATGTGTGCCGAGAGATCTTCAACGTGCTTAGGTTGTGAAAGGAATTGCTTCAATTGTTCCAGTTGTTCAACACTGAAACCAGAGATGAGACTAATGTTACTGGGTGTCGTTGCTACTTGTGCTGCACGAGGTGAGGGCTCTCCTGGAATTCTCTTCTTTTTCTTTCCTCCTCTTTCATTCTTCTCGAGAGTACTAGTGTCTCGACTCGGCTAACCAATTATGTCATAATAAGAGTGTTGAAAATGACCGGGTTTCCACACTAATTGCACTTTGGAAGCCCATCAGCAGTTCATGGATAATCATTATCAAACTTAACAGAAAATGCTACTCCTTCAGAGATCGGATGATGCTTTTGGATGAGAAGTTGTTGTTTCTCATCGTAGAAACCATGTTAAAAATCTTCGGCTAGTTTTGGAGGAGGTCTCATTGAAAGAATCAGACTCCGAACCGTACTGAAACTCTCATCAAGCCCCATGAGAAAGTAAAAAAAGCCTTGAACATTCTTCCCATGCACGAGTGTGTGTTTCCAGGCCGCAGCTACATTGACCACATGCACTAGTTTCTGGGGTTGAAAGAGAATATGCCACTTTCCACATATTTCAAAGTTGAGTGTAAAAAGACGACACAATAAGCTTCTCCTGCCAACGCACACTAATAAGACGACAGAGCTCCTAGCCACGAGTTAGACTACCCTAGCCAAATCTATCCTTCAAGTCGACCCAAACCTCTCTAGTTGTTTTAGCAAAACGAAAACTACTACTAACGTCTTTGTTCATTGATATCGTCAACCAGCCCTTGACGACAGCACCGCAATGATTCTAGGCGCTTAATTCAGGCTCTTTTGATGGCTACAAAATAGTTCCATAGACAACCCAAATTTATTCTTGACTATAAGAGAATCGGTAATATCAATTACCCATTCACCATAATTAGATGAAGTAAGAACCTCACCAATCTGCAGCTGACAATTGGTGTCGGAATGATGGAAAAAGAGAGGCGAACTTGGGTCCGGGAAGACTCTGGAGAGAGAAAGAAAGATGCAGGGAGAGAATAAACAATCATCTGAAACCAAAACAGAACCTATAGATTAGGGTCTTCAAGTGAATCCTCGCTTTACAACTTTGGTAGGTCGAGAACTTGAAGTCAAGAGCTTCATAACCTAAATAAATTGCATGCAAAAAGCTCAAATTAGGGAAAACCGACAAACAAAAATAGTGACTCAGACACAAACCAGAAAATGATGACATTAGGCGGAATTGCCTTCAGAACCAGAAGAAACCTTTGTTTTGTTGTCACTCATGTTGACAACGGAAGACGAAACTTGAGGGATCTAGTGCTCTGACACCATCACAAAATGAATGCGGAGGCTTAAAAATACGAGACACAGATTTTACGTGGTATCCCGGATTGAGGTCAGGACTAATCCATGGGAGAGTTTAGCCTCTCCGACTTTGATCTTTTAGTACTTTGACTTACGGCTTAAAGCCTTACAACTCTTCTTATATATCCCTTTACAAGATGATATGGGTATATATAAGGGAGAAGGTATTCTCGTACAGGAAGCAAAAGAAAACCTACTCCTACGTAAAGAAAGCAAGTCATGAGACGTAGCCATGCAGGCCACTCGGACTGGACCCACAGACGAATTCGGATGGGTTGATGACACTCGGCCCAATACATCATGAGTTCAAAAATTCTTTCAAAGTAGGTAAATTTTACCATGCTATCCTCCCCAAATACTGCCAGTTCATCAACTCTGATTGCTAAGGAGGAATGTTGAACAAAACCACACCGCAGATGACTTAACTTTTCGAAGACATGGCAGGCCAGTTGTATGATTGGAGGGCTACTAAGTGGGGTCGACGTATTCAAGGCAGGGTTGTCCATTCTGTTGAAACTCTGCCTTCACCTCTAGAGTCGATGATCTCTGAGTTGATTATGGCAATTGACCGCAATGGAGGATTTGGTGGAGGCCCGACTAGGTCCCAGGCGATGTACTGGCAATGGTTCAAAAGTAAAAATCATATTGTTGAAGAGTGTTGGGGTATGAAGGAATCCAAAAACGCCTCAGGACCAGTCGGCCTTCCTCAGCAACGTCAGATGTATAGACCCCTACAGTAACAATTAATATTAGTCAGCCTTCATCAGCAACGTCTGCTACTGATGGCTCGAGCTTCCTTTGCAGAGGAAACCATTTCTAGTAAGTCAACCTTCCATCTCCTAGTATTATGATCCATTCAGACTGCAACGAGCTCAAGGCCCATCCTCCCATTCATGTGTGTTGTTGGCCTTTGTTCAGATAAAGAGAGCAGTCACTGTCTTCCCGAATCTACACCAGTCCCGTTGCCAACCAGCCTTCGACTTCACAGTATGATCAAGTCCCTTTTTGAAAGGAGACTCCGCCAGGTACAACTTGGATTGCTTTTTTTTTTTTTTTTTTGCGAAACAGTTAGTAGTGTCGAGGAGCTCTGCGTTGTAAGTAGATGGCCATGGACGAGGGGTTGAAAAAGTGGTGGATTATTTTGAAATTTTGAACATTGGTAGGGATTTTAAAAAATTCATGTAAAATTAGTTCATTAGTGTAAAATTTAGGCCAAATTATGGTATTAATTCCCGAAATAATTATAGTATATTGTTTTTAAGTTTATTTTATTAATTATTTATTTTGGCGTGGCATTAAGACTAAAATTATCCATTAGTGCTATGTTGAAAGCAACCCATAGCCCAGACCAAAATTGGTCCAATTATTTTGAAAATTTGGACATTATAGGAATTTTGAAAATTGAGACAAAAATGATCCATTAGTGCTACGTTGAGATCCAATGGTCCACCTAAACCCAATTTAAATGTGCGAACATAATTAATATCCGAACAGATACCGGCAAACTCGTACTATACAAAGTAGAACCATAATCTACAAGAAAAACGAGCTATAATGGCAAAGTATATTTACTATATATCATATTAAAAAAACATAATTATGCGACATTAATAGTGCTACCCTCAATTCTCTCTAGAGGTACATACATGATTTGTAATGACAAACAAAATTTGTTACTAATTGAGAGAATTGAGACATATATTTTAGTTTCTAATTTTACATTTTAAAGACTATTTTTTATTTAACTTAAACGATCATTTTAGAGCTATAAGTATTTGCTCTTAATGTTATTATTAGAAAATGGTAGGCATCAACCATTAATGTAGCATAAATGAGCTAGAGGCCATAATTTTACTAAAAATTGTATTTTAGCCAATTTTAACCTAACGTTTAAAAGTCTAAGGATCAACTATAGCTTTTAGTTATTCCAACCTCCTTTTCTAATTGTTGCCTTGTTTGGTTTTTAAAGGTGTAACTGAAACGACTCGATCCTTTTTAAAATCAAACCATAACTCAAACCATAAACCGGTTACTCCCGAGCAACCCTAACAGGTTTACAAGTCAAAACCAAAAATCAACAACAATTTTTAAGATTCTCAAGTGAAATGCCCTAAACACTTGGGCGACCTCAATCTAGAGCAACAAAACATAAAGCACAATCCTTGAGTTTCCCAGTATACTCATTAAGACATGAAACTAAAGAAAGACATAATGGGAGGCCCCATCTTGTTACCTAGATCTAGTTGGCATCTTCAGGTTTGTCGCGGCTGCTCTCCTTGGGTAACCTCCTCTTGATGGATGAGTCCTCTTCCCATCTCTGCACCTGGTGAATGAGAAGGTGTCAGTCTCGTCGTTACTTCCTAAGGTCTTCGCACTAAGAAATGCCTTACTAGACACGTTACTAGGGTTCTTGACTTAGACAAAAGTCGTTCTCGCTTTCATATCTTAATATGCCATAGATCTCTACTCCTATCTTATCTTTAGAATTTCCAAATAGTCTATAATAGATGTCTACTCCTATCTTATCTTTAGAATTTCCTTACTTATATTCTTAATCCATAGACACCAACACTAGGGACCACCGCGTTACGTCTCGACGTCCGGTGTCCCTACCCTAGTATGCCAACCGCGTTACGTCCTGCCGTCTGGTTGCATACCCAAACTCGGCAATGGCACTGCGTTACGTCTCGCCGTCCAGTCCATGCCCGGTCAACTACTGCGTTACGTCTCGTCGTCTAGTAGTGACCCAACCGCCCGAGGGTTCATCTTACCATTAACCATACATTATACAACCATACATTCATACACAGCACAACGTGTGCCTCCACCCTTACAAGCGGTGGGATGCCTCACACTCATACCGCGCATTACTCAAAAATTAACTAAATAATAACTTGAACAAAAAAGCATAAACTAAAAGACCTAAGGCAGAGATTTTACCCCCTTTACACTCACTTCGAAAATATGACTCCTCGATTCCTTCCTCAAAGAAACCTCTCCTTAGCCGGATTATCTTGGGGAAACCTATTAATAAGAATCCATTTTCTTAGATGTCTTTTCTCGATTTAAAACCTCTTTTGTATCACTAGAACATCCTCTCCTAAAAGATCCAGCCCTATAGCCTCGCTTCAAAGGTCTCTCAACCCCATTTAAAAATTTTCTAGAAATAATCCCTTCGAAACCGACCATTTTTCCTAATTATTTTTGTCTTGTACAAATTTTTCATCTAACTTGAACCTTCTTAAAAATTTGAATAATAATTTACCCATGTCAATTATGAGAACAAATACCAAGGAAAATTATCAAACCCCTGAAAATCCATCGTCAAGATTATTATGTAATTAAAATGAACATTCGACCAATTTCTAAAAACAATAATACATCTTCAAACATCCCCAAATTAAATCACAACCTTTTTCTTACCTCTAGAACGTGCCTAGGACTAGATTGGATGACTGGGGACATTGATCTCCTCGTTGATTGATGTTCAAACCCTCAAACCTCACCACAAACACTATAGCAGAAAAATACGAGTTTCGGAATAGACTATCGATGAATCGAGCTCTAAAATGAGAGGGCTAACATGATCCTTACCACCAAACACCTGCACGTGAGTCCGATCGTAGAGATGGGCGGGGAAAAGGGACGAGGACAGAACTGCTTCGCTGGGGTTGGTGTTCGGCTTCTTCACTCGGCGGCTGGGGAGGAAAAAATTATGACAGGGGGAATTTTTGGGGATAAGGGGTTTTAGGGTGGGGAATTGAGATGGGGAGTGGGTTTTTGTTGCTGGGTAAAAGAGGAAGGGTAAATGAGGGCGCTCGGCCCTGTTTTGGCCCGCTTAATTTTTTTTGTTTAATAATAATAGTTATTATTACTATTATTATTATTATTATTATTATTATTACTAATCCGCGGTTGCAACTCTTAGTATGTAACCACTAATCCAACCGATCACGTATCAAGGTCGAATCTAAACCCAAAGGTCGGAGTGTTACATTTTCCTCCACCCTTATAAAAATTTCATCCCCGAAATTTGGAACCAGAAAGATATTACTTGGTCTTAAACTTTTGGTGTTTGACTAAAACTTTCTCAAGCTAGGATATAACATTTTCATCCCCTTTAATAAAATTCCGACCTCAAAATTTTGGTCTGAACTAATTTAATAGGTCGGGTACCGAGTACTAAAACTGAAAGAGCGTCTTTCGAAGAGAACAATCAACTAGCGGTCTATGCTTAAAACAAATACTCAAGCTACACAGTCTCCCCATTTCTTCACATGATCACATCAATGTGCTTGCTCATCCCCTCCATTGTCACCACGATCTCCCTCTATCCCTCGCATGGCAAATACCCTAGGCTGCCCTCCTGCTGGAGGCCCCTGGTCTCTGTCCCGATCAGTGCGGTCGAACCGCCTGGTGCATCTTCCCTGGCTCTGGATGGAGCGGTTTTGCTGGTCGCCAAACCGTGGTCCTGCGTGAGTCCTCGCTCCACCACCCCAGACAAACTGCTCGGACTAAGCCATCCCTTGTCCACCTCTTCAGGGGAATTCTCTAGCAAAATGCCCAGGCTCGTTACAGTTATAGCAAACCCTGGGGGGATACCTACACTCCCCTGAATGATCTCGCACACACTGGTTGCAAAAACCTCTATTGCTGAAAGTTTGACTAGGCCGGACCAAGCCGGTCTGACTCTGAGTACCCCCAAAACTACTGATACCACTTGGCCTGTACTGACTGGGCTGGCTAGACCACTCTGGCATGCTACTTTCCTTTCTCTCTCTTGCTTCCCTCTCGTTGTATCCCTTCTTCATGCATAGCTGTGTCAGCTCTCTCTATTCGAAGAGCCGCCTGATAAATCTCCTCCCAAATGTTCCACGCCAGCATGCTCAACTGCTTCTTAAGGGCAGGCTTCAGACTCTCCAAATAGTGGGCACGTTGAGATGCCGCATCCTGGAACTGGGGTCCCCCCGTAGGGCAGCAGCTTCTCGAACCTGGAGGTGTACTCTGCAACACCCTCCTCTCCTTCGTTGCCCCATCCCTGCTTGATCAGCAAAAATTTCCTCTTTTTTCTCAGTAGATAGGCCTCTGGTACATAGTGATCCCGGAACACCCGCACCAACTTTGGCCAAGTGATAGCTGGAGGGTCTTCCTGCTAGCTGGCTGGGTGCACCACCCATTGTATGTTGAATCCTAGAGCAGAGATACTGTCAGTAGGACCCTGTCCTCATAATCTGCCCTCATTTCAGTCAACGTGCACGAGATCTTCGCCAGCCATTTCTCTACTTCACCAGCATCCTTCGAGCGGTCACCATCAAAATCAACCACTCCTTGCCTTTGAAAATCCTCATAATTTGGGGGTTGCCTAGCTGCCGCGTGGTTAATATTGGTGTTACTTACTTTGCAAGTAAGTAGTATCCTTATTAGAACCACATTAATGTCTTATCATGCTTGAGTATACTGGGACTCTATAAACCTTTTCAAATTGGTTGGCCAACCTTTTTTTTCTTGAAATTTCCTTTTTCCTTTAAAACTAAACCTTTGAAAACCCATATCATCACTCTAGTATTTCTTGGAGACCAAGAAACGGAGGAATGCCAGGCTCTGATACCAGAATGAAACGACCCGATCCTTTTTGAAAATCAAACCATAACTCAAACCACAAACCGGTTACTCCGGAGCAACCCAAACATGTTTACAAGTCAAAACCAAAAATCAGCAACAACATTTTTTAAGATTCTCAAGTGAAATGCCCTAAACACTTGGGAGACCTCAATCTAGAGAAACAAAACATAAAACACAATCCTTGAGTTTCCCAGTATACTCACTCAGACATGAAACTAAAGACAAATATAATGGGAGGCCCCATCTCGTTACCCAGATCCAGTTGACATCTTCAGGTTTGTCGCGGCTGCTCTCCTCGGGTAACCTCCTCTTGATGGATGCGTCCTCTTCCCCTCTCTGCACCTGGTGAGTGAGAAGGGGCCAATCTCATCTTTACTTCCTAAGGTCTTCGCCCTTAGAAATGCCTTACTAGACACGTTATTAGGGTTCTTCATCCTTTATACTTTGTTATCAAACAGTCTATAAAAGATCTCTACTCCTATCTTATCTCTATAATTTCCTTACTTATATTCTAAATCCATAGACACCAACACTAGGGACCACCGCGTTACGTCTCGCCGTCCGGTGTCCCTACCCTAGTATGCCAACCGCGTTACGTCTCGTCGTCCGGTTGCATACCCAAACTCGGCAATGGCACTGCGTTACGTCTCATTGTCCAGTCCATGCCCGGTCAACTACTACATTACGTCTCGCCGTCCAGTAGTGACCCAACCGCCCGGGGGTTCATCTTACCATTACCATACATAATACAACCATACATTCATACATAGCACAATGCGTGCCTCCACCCTTACAGGCGGTGGGATGCCTCACACTCATACCGCGCATTACTCAAAAATTAACTAAATAATAACTTGAACGAAAAAGCATAAACTAAAAGACCTACGAAAGAAATTTTACCCCCTTTACACTCACCTCGAAAAGATGACTCCTCGATTCTTTTGAATCACTAGAACATCCTCTCCTAAAAAATCTAGCCCTCGAGCCTCGCTCCAAAGGTCCTTCAACCCCATTTAAAATTTTTCTTGAAGTAATCCCTTCAAAACCGACCATTTTTCCTATTTATTTTTGTCTTGTATGAATTTTTCATCTAACTTGAACAAATACCAAGTAAAATTATCAAACCCCTGAAAGTCCATCGGCAAGATTTTTATTTAATTAAAATGAACATTCGGCCAATTTCTAACAATAGTAATACATCTTCAAATATCCCCAAATTAAATCACAACCATCTACAAGACCTCGTTCAATTTATAAAATTGTTAAACCTAGAAATCAACACCCACAGAGGCTCGAAACAATTGAAACATCCAAAAATACATTTATGGAAATTTCCAGCAGATTTAGTGACACCCAAAATCTGTCACTAAAAGCCTGTAAAGTCTGTTGCTAAAAATCCAGAATTGCACCCTCACGTAAAATCCCAAAAGTAATCGACCTAAATCAAAGGGATTGAGTTCCCTTACCTCTAGAACGTGCCTAGGACTAGATTGGATGACTCGGGACATTGATCTCCTCGTTGATTAATGTTCAAACCCTCAAACCTCATTACAAACACTATAGCAGAAAAAATACGAGTTTCGGATTAGACTATCGATGAATCGAGCTCTAAAATGAGAGGGCTAACATGATCCTTACCACCAAACACCTGCACGTGAGTCCGATCGTAGAGATGGGCGGGGAAAAGGGACGAGGAAAGAATTGCTTCGCTGGGGTTGGTGTTCGGCTTCTTCACTCGGCGGCTGGGGAGGAAAAAATTATGAGGAGGGGGATTTTTGGGGATAAGGGGTTTTAGGGCGGGGAATTGAGATGGGGAGTGGGTTTTTGTTGCTGGGTAAAAGAGGAAGGTTAAATGAGGGCGCTCGGCCCTCTTTGGCCCGCTTAATTTTTGTTTCTTTAACAATAATAATAATAATAGTTATAACTATTTTTATTATTGCTAATCCGTGGTTGCAACTCTTAGTACATAACCGTTAATCCAACCGATCACGTATTAAGGTCGAATCTAAACCAAAAGCTCGGAGTGTTACAGGAACGACGTTGTGTGAAGCAATCTTATGATGTAGCGGCTTACAACATGCAATGGGTAGGGGATGTGAAGATCATCACTGTCAAAGTTACAAAGGAATGGTAGCTTATGCTAGAGGAGGCACAATTCGTCAGGAAATCCGATAGCTGCGGAGGCAGCAGTCCATGATTTACCGTGCACTTTGTAGAGAGACAGAATAATAGGGTAGTTCATGATGTGGCTAATAATGTCATCTTTTTGTCTCCGCTTATATTAAACACCTTTGATTTTTGCACTTCGCTCCGATTGAAGCTTTGAACATTGTATCTTTAAATTTTGATCATACAATCGTCTTTGGTTAAAAGATGGTGGAATGGAGCTATAGAGGGGGTACTGGAAGGCCATTCTTTGCTAGGAAAGTCAAATTTGACTCAGTGCTCTGTACGGAGGGGAGAGCGGGGAAAAAATAGATGTGAAAAGAGGGGGGGGGGGGGAACATGTTTTATGTGGAGAGCCGGAGATAGTAGTGAGTGTCACACTATCATTCAATAGAGGTTATGTTGCTAACAACTAATTTGTTATCTTGATACTAATACTAGCTCCCGCCAATAAGAACATCTAGTTTTCATGTTTTTTATTTTTATTTTCAAGGGATTGACCACAATTAATGTGGATCTATAAAGGATGGACACATGTCATTATTAGTTATTAGAGGGACAGACGTGTAGGAATGGCAATGGGCAGTAATACGACCCTAGGGGGGTTGTATGTGTTCAGAATGCATAGCTAACGATTCAATCGAAAGGATCGATTGAATTCGAATCAAGAACAAAGTGTTCTTAATACGAACTTGGATTAACGGAACCAAAAGGACGGTTCCACACCTAGGGAACGCTCAATTGGATTAAAGGGTAGTTGCTCGACCACGATTAAAGGTACTATTCAATCGCTCCTGTTTATTTTCGGTTAATTACAATCTGTCCTCCTTAGGGTATGATGCTGCTAGTATATATATGTTATGCTAGTCATGATCTAAACCTAAGGATTTGGTGCCCGAGAATAAGATTGACTCCGAGAGATTTCTCCCTCTTCATGGATTAGTCTCAACGATACTCGTTGAGGATACCAAGTAAATCCCGTGTTTGTTTATGTTTGATTTGATATTTTGACATCGTATTAGAGCCTTGGATGTTTTGATCTTGTTGTGGCTGCGTTGGGCTCTTGTTCTAGGACTGATGCTCGTCTTTGTTCCTCGCTCCTGCTTGTCATCTTAGGGTTTTCTCCTTCAGCCTTGGTTTCCTGCCTGCCTCTTCTCGATGGATCCTGTGAAGACTGACTCTGTGGCCATCAAGTTTAATGTCCGAAACTTCCCTCTCTGGGAGTTTCAGTTTAGGGTGTTTGTTCAAGGCCGCCGCTTGCTGCCCATCCTCGATGGCTTATCTCCGAAACCTGCGGCCACCGCTCCTGCTCGGGAGAAAGACAAATGGGCTATCCAGAACGCGCAGGTTGTCACTTGGATTCATACTTCGGGAGAAAGACAAATGTGGAAGCACCTCACCGAACTGCATTCTCAAACTAGCGCTCCTCGTAAGTTTGAGTTAGAGGTCGACATCGCTCGTCTCCACCAGGGTGACTTGGATGTTCGATCGTATTACCAGGCGCTCGCCAGCTTATGGACTGAGCATCTTGTCATGGCTTCCTCAATTCCGGCTACTACTTCGCCGACGTGGTGAAAGAGAGGGCCAGCTCCCGCCTGATGTATTTCTTGATGAATCTGCGGGCTGAATCTGAGAGTGTTAGGGCCTCGTTACTCCACCGGAATGTTTCCACTATTGAGGAAGTCTTGGGGGAGCTTATCCGCGAGGAAACTCGCTTGCAAAGTCAAGCAAAGGTTGATCTCCATTCCTCGGACTCTTCTGCTGCTGTGTTTTCCGTGACTTCAGCTGGCTCGACTGTTGTGCCTTCCTCTGCTGCTATTGAGTCAAATTCAACTTTTGCTGGTACGGATCATCCTCGGTTTCATTGTACATCTGCGGGCGAGATCATCTACCACTTCTGCCGTGAACTAGCGCACATTCAGAATCGCTGTCCGAAGAGGATTGCGTGTAACTATTTCAAGAAGGAGGGGCATGTGATCGTTGATTGCCCAATCCTGGCACGGCGTGGTCGTTCACGTTCGTCCGGATTGACTGGCGTTTCTGCACCTTCTCCTCATCCAGCTGCTGCCTACGCCACAGTTCCTGCTGCGGCTTCACTTCCTGATTCGGCTCTGTCACGCGATTCTCTTCGTCAGCTTATACAGGAGGTTCTAAAGGAGACTCTTCCTTTGGTTTTGGGTTCTGTATTCACCAATGGTATGCTTTCTACTCCTTCTTCTTCTTGGCACTTAGATTCGACGACATTTAATCACATGATTAGTCATTGCTCTTCTTTTCGTGATATTAAGCCCACTTCGGCAATTCGGTTACAAGTGGCAGATGGGAAGTGTTTACGTGCCACTGCATTGGTGATATTGTTCAGCCTGGGGTTTCTCTTTCCGATACTTTATATGTTCCTGGTCTTGTTCCTAGTTTGGTCTCGGTTGGTTAGATGGGTGTTCTATTATTTTTGATTCGACTGGTTGTGTTGTACAAGACACGACCTCGGGGGGAGGTGATCGGCCGCGGGACTAAGAAAGACAGAGTGTACATCTTGGATGCTTACTCATGAGCTTGTTTGTCCAGATTTCATGGGCTGCATGGCGTCAGGGAGGCTGTCGTGGAATTGAAGGGTCCAATTGTTCCTATTGATTATTATTTTTTGTTAAACTTTCCAGTTGGGATCTTTGGCATCGTCGTTTGGGTCATCCCCATTCGGCTCCATTATCAGATATGTTTAAGAATAAGTTCTTATCGGGTTCTCTTTCTTCTACGGATTCCAGAGATTGTGTTCATTGTATTGAAGCAAAACTCTCGCAACATTCTTTTAGTTCAAGTACTACGAATTATTCGGAGCCTTTTGCTTTAGTTCATACTGATTTATGGGGTCCCTCTCATGTCACCTCTCGGGTTGGTTATCGGTATTTTGCTCTCTTCGTGGATCATGCTACTCGCTATACTTGGGTTTACTTTCTACGCCACAAATTTGATTTGCTTGCTGCAGCTAAAGAATTTTTTGCTATGGTTCAGAATCAGTTTGGCCGCACAGTCCAGATTCTTCGTTCTCATCCTGGAGGGGAATTCACGTCTGGTCCTCTTCAGGAAGTGTTGCGCGCGTGATGACTTGATATATACACATGTTTTTATCCACCATTCTTACACCGTTTGAGTCGTATTTTTCTTGTTTTATGTCGTTTCACGCTAGGTTGTTTTTGTTTGTGATATATTAGGTCCTAGTACGTGAATGAAGGTTTGGGAACGATTTCGGGGTCGATTGGATGAAGATTGGACGTTTGGCGAGAAGCTGAGGAAGCCACACGAACATGCCTAAAAACCCACACGGCCGTGTGACCTGGCCGTGTGACACCAAATTGCATGGGCAAGCCACACTGGCCGTGTAGGGGACCCCTTGTGGCCGTGTGAAAAGTCCAGGGAGCTCTGTCACGGACATAGACTTCCGAAGTCCGTGCGGCGTCTTGAGGTGCACTCATTCCTGAAGACCAGCCTCTCTGCATACGTATGCCAACTGGTTTCGCCCTGCCTTGGGCTCATCAGGGAGACGGCAATAGCCTCCGACCAGTTGTGCCTTCTCTTGCAACGATCCCTTTCATAGCCACATCTTGACTCGGCCAGATGCAATGCACAGGCAGACAATGCCTTATCGCTAATGTCTCCCCCTTTACCCTTCTCGTGGCAAGACAACCAGATGGCAGCGTTCTTCAGACGATCAACACGGTCACGACATTTCGGGTCGTGACATTCTCCACCACTCATAATGCAGCACGTCCTCGTGCTGGTGAAGAATGCTTCTCTCCACAGAATGTATTGCAACTCTCTCGAACCAATTGTGGGCATCCGCATACGATACCACCCTCTGACGGACAGGCTCCGGTCGCGTTCTCGCGCTAGCCTGTTGTGCCCCGCGCACCTATCGCTTCGCCCCCTCGACATCAACCTTCACTCTTTGCTTCTGTTGCGCAAGTACCTCAGTCGACCTTCACCCTACGCTACTCACAGCGTTTGTACCTCAATCGACCTTCACCCTACGCTCTCGCTAGCGTTAGTTCCTCGGTTGAACGGCATTCTCGGCCGCTGCATCTTCAGCCTGTTGAGGTCCCCCACAACGGCGCAACACATGTGAATCTGCGTCCGGACCGCCTGATATGCACACCTAGGACCGCCTCTCATTCGGGCATAGGGTTGGCCCATACACGACCTATGCCGTACTAAGAGAGGAACTAGGCTCTTCAGCCTAACCAGGCTCTGATACCACTTGTCACGGACATAGACTTCCGAAGTCCGTGCGGCGTCTTGAGGTGCACTCATTCCTCAAGACCAGCCTCTCTGCATACGCATGCTAACTGGTTTCGCCCTGCCTTGGGCTCATCAGGGAGACGGCAATAGCCTCCGACCAGTTGTGCCTTCTCTTGCAACGATCCCTTTCATAGCCACATCTTGACTCGGCCGGATGCGATGCACAGGCAAACAACGTCTTATCGCTAATGTCGCCCCCTTTACCCTTCTCATGGCAAGACAACCAGATGGCAGCATTCTTCAGACGATCAACACGGTCACGACATTTCGGGTCGTGACATTTTGTCACGGACATAGACTTCCGAAGTCCGTGCGGCGTCTTGAGGTGCACTCATTCCTCAAGACCAACCTCTCTGCATACGCATGCCAACTGGTTTCGCCCTGCCTTGGGCTCATCAGGGAGATGGCAATAGCCTCCGACCAGTTGTGCCTTCTCTTGCATCGATCCCTTTCATAGCCACATCTTGACTCGGCCAGATGCGATGCACAGGCAGACAAAGCCTTATCGCTAATGTCGCCCCCTTTACCCTTCTCATGGCAAGACAACCAGATGGCAGCATTCTTCAGACGATCAACACGGTCACGACATTTCGGGTCGTGACATTCTCCACCACTCATAATGCAGCACGTCCTCGTGCTGGTGAAGAATGCTTCTCTCCGCAGCATGTATTGCAACTCTCTCGAACCGATTGTGGGCATCCGCATACGATACCATCCTCTGACTGACAGGCTCCGGTCGCGTATCTCGCGCTAGCCTGCTGTGCCCGCGCACATACCGCTTCGCCCTCGACATTAACCTTCACTCTTTGCTTCTGCTGCGCTAGTACCTCAGTCGACCTTCACGCTACGCTACTCCCAGCGTTTGTACCTCAATCGACCTTCACCCTACGCTCTCGCTAGCGTTAGTTCCTCGGTTGAACGGCATTCTCGGCCGCTGCATCTTCAGCCTGTCGAGGTCCCCCACAACGGCGCAACACATGTAAATCTGCGTCCGGACCGCCTGATATGCTCACCAAGGACCGCCTCTCATTCGGGCATAGGGTCGGCCCATACACGACCTATGCCGTACTGAGAGAGGAACCAGGCTCTTCAGCCTAACCAGGCTCTGATACCACTTGTCACGGACATAGACTTCCGAAGTCCGTGCGGCGTCTTGAGGTGCACTCATTCCTCAAGACCAGCCTCTCTGCATACGCATGCCAACTGGTTTCGCCCTGCCTTGGGCTCATCAGGGAGACGGCAATAGCCTCCGACCAGTTGTGCCTTCTCTTGCAACGATCCCTTTCATAGCCACATCTTGACTCGGCCAGATGCGATGCACAGGCAGACAACGCCTTATCGCTAATGTCGCCCCCTTTACCCTTCTCGTGGCAAGACAACTAGATGGCAGCGTTCTTCAGACGATCAACAAGGTCACGACATTTCGGGTCGTGACAGCTCACAGGGGAAGCCTGGAAATCCACACGGTCGTGTGGTTTTGGCCGTGTAGCATACCTCAAGCAACTTAAGTGAAACGCGGCGTTTTGCACACTCACACGGGCAGCTGCGAAAGCCACACGGCCGTGTGTTCGGGAATTTCTTGGTTTTAACCCAATTTCGAGCCAAAGGAGAGGGAATCGAATTTTGGGAACAAAAACAGAGCCCTAGAGAGAGAAAGTGCGAAGAACACATCCTAGAAGTGATTTTGGAGCTGGGTTTCATCAATCGAGCTTGGAGATCAACATAGGAGTGAAGATTGACATCCCAGAGCAGATTCTTCCCATTGTTATGAGTATGACTACTTTGTATTCTGTTTCCCTCTCTCTCTATGGAGTAGAACTTCCTCTCACTTGGGTATGAAGAACCCTAGTTCCATGTGTTAGGAATCTTGATTGTAATTATATTTGGATTGTGATGTTGCTTGATTATAATCGATTGAAGTGTTTTGATTGAGTCAATTGAAGTCTGATCATCTTTTATTGATTTTTGCTGCAACCTGAGATAGATAGAATCTGATTAGGTTATTAGAGCTTCTTCAATCGGTAGTAGTGAATCGATTATACGAGAGTTAGTCGATTCACTGCTTTGTACTGGAATCTAATTCCAGTAGTGGAGTTCTGTGTTCATTGCCTCAGCGTTCTATCCCGGTGAAGACTAGTCGTCTGCCGGGTAGTTTTATTGACAGGGCTTGGGCAGCTTAAGAGATTCCAAGCTACTGTCGGATCTTCCGCAGTATAATTAGCAGTAAAGCAACCACAAGTAATTACAACTGAGACCTAACTAAGGATCTAGGGGGACTCATTCCCGGGTGACTCTTCCTTTGCTTCAGAAAACCGAACCATTTCCTGCTTTCTTACTGCTTTCAATTAAATCAACAATTACTCAACTTAGTTTGCAAGATAACAGATATACACGGAGTAGGCAGTAGATCTAGACCCCGGGTTGACAATTAGAGCTTGCCTGTTACTGCATTTCCAGACTGCGATTACACTTGGTCGCAGTTTGGTGTTGTGTTTTAGCGCGTCAAGTTTCTGGCGCCGTTGCCAGGGACCCTCTAGGTTATTGGGGAAACGTGAGTTTGTTACTCTAGCTTTTTCTTTACTGCATTTTATATCTTCCACCTGTGTGCCTTCACGGGTTGCTTTTGCTGATTGTGTGCAGGTAGTGCATGACCCGTAGCCAGTCGGGAGATTTACTACTATTAGGCCAAGAACTTGAACGAACGTGTTGGAACTTCAAGCGGGCTCTAAAGGCGCGACTGGCTGCGGAGGAGGCCTTAGCACAGGTGCAAATCACCGAGGAGGAAGAGATGGGTGACCCATAGGACCATGATGTGGTCCTTCCCGAGGAGCAAACCATGGGGTACTACTGGACCGCCAGAGCCGCGGACATGAGGTCGCCCATTCAGCATCCTCAAGTTCCAGCCAACAACTTCGAGGTGAGCACCTCGGTCATCACTATGTTGCGTGGCTCGGTAGCATTCCGTGTCAAAGAGGGGGAGTGCCCCCGATCACATCTGAGGCAATTCCACGAGCTCATCGATGGAATCAAGATAAATGGGGTCCCAGCCGATGCCATCCAGCTGAGGTACTTCCCATTCACTTTGGAGGGACGGGCCAAGGAATGGCTGGACACCAGGCCCCCTGGATCGATCACCATGTTCGCCAACCTGGCGGACAAGTTCCTCACCCTCTATCATCCTCCGTTAAAAACGGCGGACTTGCAGAAGCAGATCACCCACTGTGCCCAGGATGAAGATGAGACCATCCAGGACGCATGGGAGAGATACACCATTCTCTTCCTGAGGTGTCCCAATCATGGTTTCAATGATGCTTTCAAGGTGGGCACCTTCTACCACGCCCTCTTCCCAGAGGACAAGCAGCTGATTGATTCGGTTTGTGTCAGGAACATGCTGACCAAGACGTCGCTGCAGTTGAATAAGCTCTTTGAGGAGATGGCAGAGAAAGGGTATGATTGGGGCACTGCTAGGAGGTCGATGCGAGCACCAAGCCGAGGTGTACATGCTGTGGGCACCCACTCTTCTGATTTGCTGCAGGTTGTGTCTAAACTGGTCTCAACCATCGATCGGAATGGGATGGTTCCGGGGACAGGGTAGCAGCCGGCAATGCGTTGCTAGTGGTGCGAGAGCTCCCATCATACTATAGAGGAGTGCCAGGCCATGCGTGAGTCCAGTACACCCCAGGAGCAGGTAAACTTCATCAACAATGTCCGGTACAACGACCCATACAGTAACACCTACAATGAGGGATAGCGCCAACATCCAAATATCTCATGGAGTGGCAACAGCAATCCGAAGCCACCTGGCTTCCAAGCTCCTGCAACTAATTTTCCAAACCAGAGGCAGTCATACCAGCCTCGCCCAGGCCAGATGTAGCAACAACAACCACTTTATCAGCCTAGACAGGGGCAGGCTTTTCAACAGTCCCCACAGCAGCAGTACCTGCATCCTGGTGCATCTCCATCATTCCTAGCACTGGACGATCCCGTGTCAGAACTGAGGGATCTAGTGACTACCTTGGCCACCACTAGTACCCAAAAGTTCAACAAATTGTAGCAATTCATGGAAGTGGTTGCAGGAAAGTTCATGGAGATTGAAGTTGGCCAGAGAAACCAGCAGGCACTCCTGCAAGATATGGACACCAAGATCGGGCACCTGGCAGATGCCCTTGCTTCCAGACCAGGTGGCACACTTCCTGGCCAACCCCTACCTGATCCTAGAAATCATAAGGAGGGGTTGCACCCATTATGCTGAGAAGTGGAACCGTGACTGCGGATGCACCGTAGAAGAGTGCCAAGAAGGTGACCCAGATCACCCCATAGCCAGAAGAAGACCTGGTGATGGAAAAGGAGCCAGAGGAACAAGCTCCAAAGCCACAACCAGTAGTGACTGAATATAAGCCTAAGCTCCCTTTTCCCACCAGGATTTACAAAGACAGGTTGGAGGCAGAGTTTGGCAACTTCTCGTCCATACTTAGCAAGCTGCATGTCCAAGTGCCCTTCATGGAGGCACTATCTCTAATGCCTAAGTATGCGAAGTTCCAGAAGGAGCTTCTCTCGAATAAGTGGAGGCTGAGCGAGCTAGCCACTGTGGAGCTCAGCGAGGAGTGCTCGGCCATTCTGCAGAACAAGCTTGCGCAGATGCAGAAGGACCCAGGTAGTTTTACTATCCCGTGCTCTATAGGTAAATTTTATGTAGAGAGATCCTTGGCGGATCTAGGTTCTAGTATTAATGTGATACCATATAAATTGTTCAAGAAACTAGGCCTAGGTGAACCCAGTGCAACTAGGATGAGTATTCAACTAGCTGACCGATCTATAGTTCATCCTAGGGGCATAGTGAAAGACCTTCTGGTTAAGGTTGGCGATTCTTTTATCCTGTGGATTTTGTTGTCTTGGACATCAATGAAGGCACAGAAGTGCCCCTTATACTAGGAAGGCCTTTCTTGGCCACCGCCAAGGCTCTCATAGATGTGCATGATGAGACCTTAGTCTTGAGGGATGGCGAGGAGCAAATAACATTTTCCATTGCTAATACTCTCCCTGCTTCATCGCCTTTGCATGCGGTTTCTCACCAGAGCACGAGTCTGTCGTGTATCCTTTTATGCTTCCCATTTTTCAGGATCCCTCTCACATATCTTCGCCGCCACTCCTGTCCACTCCGTTACCAAAAGAAAAGATCAAGGAGGAGTGGCCGCCGAAACTGCAGGTAGCTAAGCCTGCTGAAAAGGAAGCAGGAGACCACTATGAGCCGGTCCCGCCTCCTGAGCCTCGACCGCCTTGGCCATCCAAGTATTCACTCGCTTGCATCCTGCCTGATGGCCAGGTTGAGTTGACGAGTGCTGGTGGTCACACCCGTCGAGTGCATGGCCACCACCTGAAGTTGTACCTCAAGAGCGAGGTGGATCCGCTCTTGAAGGCATCTGTTCCTACACCTTTCTAAGCATCCACCCTACTGGCGTCCAACTAAACAACGGTAAAGAAGCGCTTGTGGGGAGGAAACCCCACCAAGGTTTGTTTTTCTTTCGTTTGTTTTTCGGTTTGTTCACTTGGAACTATGGTTTCTATTACCCAGTGTGTTTTGATGATGCTAGCCCCGCTGACTGGTCCACTTCCAGTCCCCGGCAGTCTTTCCATCCGGTAACATCGTTCCCCTTCTCTTTCCCTCTGCTCCATTGAGGGCAATGTCATGCTTAAGTGTGGGGGGGGGGGGGTGCTTTGTATCGGTTGGAATCTATATATGTGTGCTTGGAGCCTAGTCCGCTGTCCAAATCTCGAGATTTGAGGGCTCCAAGTACCATTGTTTGCATGATCATATTGGCACTGTGATTTGATTGGTGAATCGAATGGTTTTCGAATTATTGCATGACGGCTTGATTGTAACTTGGACAACCTATGATGATGACTGAGACATGCAGTAGAATTGTGTAGGGGTTCAGTTTTTTCAACTGTTTGCGTACCAACTGTGACTTGGATTGATCACTTGCTCTTGACAGTCGTTTATGCGTCTAGTTCAGGGAATCAGAATGAGAGATAGAGCATATAGGTAGCCATGTGAGATTTGAGCCTGCTCGTTTATTTCTTGTGCGATAGTTCCCTCTTCCATGATGTGTAGCGTTCACGTTGTCACTAGCTAAGATGATGGAGGCATAGGATTAGCCCACGACCAAATTGACTGTCCTGGTGTGTCATACCCCCTAGTTAGCCCCTTTGAGCCGTGTTGTTTTCTTTCTTTCAGTCTACAATGGAAAATCACCCTTTTGCATTTTTTAGAAGGTTCCACAAAGTGGTTTTTACATGTTCTCTGCTGTCTTTGCTAGATATAATGTGAGGGTTGGAGGTAGTTCTTAAAAAGTTGGGCATGTATTTGAAAATATGTGCATAGCTGGGGGTTCTCTCAAGAAATGAAAAAAAAAGAAAGAAAAAAAAATGAATGAAAGCAAAAGAGAGCCACCACCAAAAATCTGAATAGTGCCCATTAAGTAGTGTTTCTTAGCAGTCTGGCTTAGAAATACTAACATTATTGTGACCTCCTTCGCTCTTGTGCTATTAAGAATTTGAGTAATGCAGAATGGCAGGAAGAAAGTAAGTGGTTTAATTGACTGCGATTGTGTTGGGTTTGGAATTGTGGAACCTTGTGCTATCAATACTTCCACCGCCTAAGGGGTTGTTTGGATCTAGGTTTCTAGTGAGTGATTTGTGAGGGATTTTAAAACAATCCCTCTTTATGCAGGATTTTAATACAATTATGCGTTTGGAAAGATGAGAGATTGTTAGGAAAAAATCCAAAACTACCACTGTTTAAAAAAAAATTACAAAAATACTACCCACTCCAAAGAATTTCCAAAAATACCACCCTTTATTTAAAACCGCCTATCTAAGGAGCGGTTTATAGTAAAACCGCGCTTCAAGGCGGCGGTTATAGTTATAAACGCGCCCCCAAGGCGCGGTTTGACCTTGCATGGCTGTCAAACCGCGTTGCCACCTGGCGGTGCATCAAACCGCCCGTCGGATGAGCGATCTGACGACTAAAATGGCTGCCAAATCAGCGATCCGCGTCGCCCCACTATAACCGCTCCCCCGAGGCGCGTTTTGACCGGAGGAAAACACAAACCGTCCCCCCGAGGCACGGTTTGACCATCGGGAAAGGCAAACCGCGTCCCCCGAGGCGCGGTTTGACCATCGGGAAAGGGAAACCGCGTGCTGGAGGCGCGGTTTTTGGTGGCGAGAATTTACTCCACCGACCCTCCCCCACGCGGTTTGCGGCCTATATAAACCCCACCACCCTCTCTCTTTTCTGCACACCTCCACAACACTCCCCTCTCTCCCTCTAACTTCTCTCTACCCAACCCCTCCCCACCCAACCTTAGAATTAGTTTTTTTGTTGGTTGCGGCTAAGTCCGATCTGCCTCCAAAATACTTTTTCTTTGGTTTTCACTAAAAAATCGTCGAACCTCTGTCCGAATTCCGAGAGAATGGCCGATTTCGCTCAAGAAGATGGTCTTTTTTATGATGATTATCAAACGGTACGTACTCATTTTTCCCAATTGTTGTTGTTGTTATAATGATTTATTTAATTTATATACTAATGATTTATGTTATTGTTATGCTATCGTAGGTTGGGCCGAATGTTGATATTTTCAATCAACGATATTATGTTGATCAAGGACCGATTGATCCGACAGTCTTATACGATCAAGCAAATCATCGTTCAAGAGACGTTTGGAACGACCACAAGGTACATATTATTTATCATCACTTGTAATTTGTATTTTGTTAAAGTAATTTATTTGTTGTACAATAATATACTTAATTGTTAATCGTATTGATTATTTTCAATAATTTAAATCAATACAATACAACACTTATTGAGACTCTTTATAAAGAAATGCATGTCTAAGGAGATGGGGACTTAAGCGATCATCATGATCCCCCCATGACCTGGGAAAATCGGGTTCTAAGCGATCCTCGGATCCCCCCTTTTTCTGTCAAAAAGACTGTGTTTCTAAGGAGATGTATACCTCTCCTAAGAGTCTTACGAGTGTACTTGTATTGCTTTAAATTATTGAAAATAATTAATACGATTAACAAAATAATATATTTTATTTTATGTGTATGTGTACAAAAATATTTATACTTAAATTTCGAACATTACCTTAGTTATGTTAATATTAATATTTATTACATAATGTATATTTCTCTAAAACAACCTTGCTTTAATTAATATTGCATCTTTTAATATTATTTATTTATGCTAATATTAATGTTTATGTTATAATGTATATTTCTCTAAATGAACGTTGATTTAATTAATATTGCATCTTATAATGTTATTTAGTTATATGTTAAAATTAATATTTAATTAGATAATGTATATTTCTCTAAAACAACCTTGATTTAATTAATATTGCATCTTATAATATTATTTAGTTATGTTAAAATTAATATTTAATTAGATAATGTATATTTCTCTAAAACAACCTTGATTTATATATAAATTGAATCTTATAAGTGTATTTATATATGTATAAATCATCAACTTATAATGAAATTTAAATTCTTTTCTAGGATGCATACCATATAGTCCGCTATAGAGGCACAACGAATGTGCTTGAATGGAACGACGTCATCTTGCCCTTTCTAAAAAGGGCAAGATTGGATTCGATTCGGCATTTCAATGGGATCAAGATCGACCGCCAACTCATCACGGCGATGGTAGAGAGATGGCGAAAAGAGACACACTGTTTCAATTTTCGTGAAGGCGAGTGCACCATCACACTTAAGGACATCGCCATCTTAACCGATCTCCCCATCGATGGTGATGTTGTTTGTGTGGATTCTACGCCACCACCTAAAGTTGTTGCCAATATGAGTGGTTGGCAACATTTTATATGGACAGTCACCGGGTTGTGTCCGCCAGAGAAGGGAGATCACGATGCGGATGGTCATCCACCATTGTCCAAGGGCCAAGTATCCATCACGTGGTTGACATCAGAGATCAGGCGTAAGCACAACACTGAGCTCGGAGGCATTCCCCTCACGGAGGAAAGTTCGGAACGTGATAAAGAAATTTATGCACGTATCTACATCCTCGGCATGATCGGAGGAGTCTTCTTCCCCAAGAAATCCAACAACCTAATCAGCAATTCATGGTTGAAGATCATACTTGGTGATTGGGATGACATGGGAAACCTGAGTTGGGCATCTGCTTGCTTAGCTCATCTCTACCGATCTCTATGTAATGCTAGTGCGAGAGCGGTGAAGGAGATTGATGGGGCTATGTTCATCGTCCAATTTTGGGCTTGGGAGCATTTGCCATGGATTGCGCCGAAGGTTGAACCCGACGGGGAATGGGGTCCCGACCATCCCCTACGACATGAAGCTTATGGTTGTAGGTAAATGTTTTCTATCCCACTCATAATTCTCTTTAAATTTTTTACTAATTGGATATTTTATAACGAATTGGGTATTATGTATTAACACTCCATACTATTTGGATTGAATAGGTGGCTTGGTGAAAAAACATGCGACAACTTAGGAGCGCATAAGTTGGAAGAGTATCGTAGGAGGCTTGATCGCCTTTGGGAAGCAGAGGTGAGCATCATAATACGCTATTAAATACCCCTTTTTTATGTTATATTATTATGTTGATTAATGGTTTTTTTTATTATAAACCTTTGTAGCTCAAGTTCGATCCGTATCCAGAATGGATTGTTGTGCATCACGTTCACAAATTCCCGTTACATCCCGCTCAATGGTGCACCAGAGTTCCACTAATATGCCACCATATAGTGGAGTGGCACTTGCCGGATCGATGTCTACGACAATTTGGACGTGAGCAATGCCTACCATTGGAGGTCCCAGAGAGTCAGAAGGGGTACCACGGGAAAGATGGTCGACAGGGACCTACTAATTGGCCGGAGGAGTATCGAAACTTGATCCGCCTTTGGAATGTTAGGCAAGATCAGGAGATTGTGACGGCATCTAATGTGGGGCGGATGGGCTACCATGACCCATACCTAGAAACCTACCGTCGACAATCTGTTCGCTACATGACCCCCGAAGGAGCGGCGGACGGAGCTTTGGTAAGTAATCCGGTGCATTATTATTTCTTAATTTTTTAAGTCATCCGGTGCATTATTTTTTAAATGGCCAACTTTGTTATTTTCTTCGAATTAGGTTGATGGCATCGAGCGAATCCGGGACCTCGCACGGACGGCAGATCCTTTGGCGGCGGGTCGAGAGGTGGGGCTCATTCGGAGGATAGCAAACAACCTCCTTGGCTGTATGCGAGCGCGCGGGCGTGACCATCATAGATACCCTCCAGTTCCCCCAGTGAGACCGCCGCCCGTTGTGCAGGATGTTGAGCCGGTCCCTCCGCCGGTCCATAGAAGGCCAAACAAAGCTACAAGGGATCGACCTCACGTGCCAGAGATCAAGCCGATTGAGGCGTGGAAGGCGCCTACTCCTTTGGAGGTGTGTAGCGGTGAAGGGGGGAGTACTCACTACGATCCCACGCCCGGAAGCCAGTATGATCCGCAGTCGAGCTTCCAATACAATCTCCGCCCCAGCTTTCAGTATGATCCGCGGCCAAGTACATTTCATGATGGCACATCCTCAGCAACTTGGGCCGAGGGTTCATACTCAAGTCCCCACCAAGACTATGCACCTATGCAGCGACCACAACAACAATGGCAACAACAACAATGGCAACAACAATGGCAATCCAGTCCTCACCAAGACTTCTCACCTTGGAATCGACCACAACACCAACCACAACAACAATGGCAATCCACTCCCCACCGTATGAGCATGGATAGCCCTCGAGCGCAGACAGAGGGGACATCATTCACGGAACCGAGGCGCCATAGCACGGAGGATCGCCCAACTACGGCGAATAGGAATCTGCCACCCGTTCCACCATCGGCTACACCCAGTGGACCAGTCGCCCATCGCATAAGGAAAAATAGGGCAAATCGTCGAAATAATGCATGAGTGTGCGAGTTGTGTTTATTTCAAGTTATGTTTTGTTTAAATTTAGTTGAACAATGGTTTTTTTAGTTGGAGTTTTTAGTTGGAGTTTTTTTTTAGTTTTTTCATGTAGTGTGTTTGTGTTCGTGATCTGTTTTATTAAAAAAGATGGAAAATTGCACCAAATTTTGTGTTTTGTGCAAATCTCTAAGTTTGTGAAAATTGCACCAAATTTAAGCACACAACATACAAGTAAAGTAACCATTGAAATTAATAAACAAAGATGGAACAAACGCATGAAATCATTCTAAGCGCCATTATCCGGGATCACCACATCGGGCCCTGCATTTTGAGGACCAATTGGTCCGGGACATTTTCGTTTATCATGACCGGGTACTTTGCATATGGAACACCGCCTTGGCCCCCGCGGTGGTCTTCCACTTTGATCCATTTCATTTGGAATCCTTTTTACCCGTGGGCGCCCTGTTACCCGCCTAAGACCGATTGGTGGAATGATGACCATACCCTCATAAACTGGCCAGTAAGCTTCATCCGGCAATGCACGGAAAATAGTACGATAATTGCTCTTTTGTGAGTCAATGTTGAAGAACGGACTGACGAAATGACGAGGGTCTTTGCTCCTGTGCTTTATTGCAGCCATTGCATGGGAACATGGTATCCCTCTACCCTGATACTTCTGACAAGAGCACTCCCCCTTTTTACTCCTAAAGTTGACGGTGACTTCATGGCGATGACCCCCACGTCTCCCATCCTCCCAGTGCCCAGTCTCGACCGAAAACTCGCCAGCATGTCGGTTCATAATAGTAACTGTATGACGAGAGCTCTTCCGATTATCTTTTTCCATTATTTTCATGACATAATCGGAGTGTACCTTACCCAATGCCTCCCTATTCTCAGACCAGTGGAGACGGTTGACGAACCATCTGTTTGTTTTCCAGAATGTCATTTCAACAATTGCAGAGATGGGGAGTGCACGACATTCCCTGTAGACGTTGTTGATACTCTCGCTTGAGTTTGTTGTGGCAATACCCCATCTGTGACCTCCGTCCTTATGAAAAGTCCACATTTCAAGGTCATGTTGATCAAGCCACTGCGCACCTTCAGGGCATATTTGACGGAGATTCTGCATCTTCTCTTTAAATTTCTTCTCTTGGTACGCGACAGCTGTTGAATATAAAAAACCACTCAGATAAGCAAGATCGACCTTATTTCCAAGGCGAGTGTACCACTCGTAAGACTCTTAGGAGAGGTATACATCTCCTTAGAAACACAGTCTCTTTGACAGAAAAAGGGGGGATCCGAGGATCGCTTAGAACCCGATTTTCCCAGGTCATGGGGGGATCATGATGATCGCTTAAGTCCCCATTTCCTTAGACATGCATTTCTTTATAAAGAGTCTATATAAGTGTTGTATTGTATTGAAACATTCCATACTTTTATACAAATGAAAAAATATACAGAGACACAATTAATTAGAACGCTTACCGATCCACCATATACTGTCAGCAAGCTTCTTTCGCTTGAAATGATGGTTCCAGTTGCTCTTGAAATGCCGTATGCACCATCTCTGTGACCAGTTCCAGGCTGGATCCAAGCCTAAGATAGCAGCCCGTATTCCGGCGTGGCAATCTGAGATGATAGTCAGGTTCGTCCGCCTAGTGACATGGAGCTGAATTTGTCTGAAGAACCAACCATAGCTATCGGTATTCTCTCCCTCCACAATGGCAAATGCTAATGGATATACTAATCTATTTGCATCTGCTCCGCTGGCAATCAGTAGAGTACCCTTGTACTTGCCGGTAAGGAATGTTCCATCAACTTGAATCACAGGAACACAGTATGGAAAACCATCAATACATGGCTTGAAGGCCCAGAAAAGACGCTTGAATTGGCGATTGTTACCAGGCGCCGGCGATTGAATTTCTTCATCTTGGTAGCGAGGCGAGAAAATGGTGCCAAGGTTAGACACCTCCAACGCCAAAATCAATTTGGGAAGGAATGCATATGATTCTTCCCAGTCACCAAACACGGTAGCCATTGCTTTCTGTTTCCCATGCCATGCTTTCTTGTAGTTAATGATATAACCATAACGACTAGAAATGTGGGCGATGATGGTTTTGACCTTCAGGTCGGGCTGCTCCTCAATTAGATGTTTGATAGCCGCGGCAACCACCCTTGATTTCAACTGTCGATGGCCTTGGGATGTTATTGATGACACACATGTGTGTGTGTTCACCGCACGGGATATGACCCAATGGCCGACTCTCTTGCTCTTGATAGCCCGAACCCTAACTTTGCATCCCTCATTTTCATTTCTGCATCGAACCAGCAACCTCTTTGTGTCAAAATGGGTTGTTTGCCATTCAAAACTCCGAGTCATTGCTTTAGTGGCGATAGCGTGTCGGACCTCATTCTTCGTTGCAAATTGTTGGCCCTTCGTAAAGCCAGTTAGTGGACCCCATACTGGCACATCTGTTGGGTCCATTTTTTCATCAACATACCAATCTTCACTTCGAATGTGATTGTAGTATGGAATAGGTACACGGTCCTGAGCTATCTCATCACCATCTGCGTCTGAATCTGGACCGGAATCATCAGCACCCTCCAACGGATCGTCGCTGTCTGCACTAACTTCGCCTTCCTCTTCTTCAACCTCAGGGTCACTAACTGGACTTGGATTGACCTCTTCTTCCATTGGACTACCAGCATGAACCTTCACTAGCTCCGTAATGGTAGTTGTGGTAACTAACACCGCTTTGATAGAAGTTGTAGTCGAGTGGGTACTGGTAGCCTGCTTGTTGGTTGTAATCCGCCTGTTGAGCTTCTTCTTCATATGAAGAGAAGGATTGATGACTTCCTCCAGTACCATGATGATACTCTTGCCTCCAGCTCGACTCTTGGAAATCCTGGTGGGGATGATTTTCGTATAATACACTACCACCGTGGATACCAGATGTTTGGCCATCTCCAGAATGACCTACACTGCCTTCGACGACCTCGGTGTAAACGAACATCTCCGCTTGCTTAATTTTATTGGTGGTCAAAAATTGGACCATGGCATCAACGTCCTCCTGAGTGGTAAGGAGGAATTCCTCATGCCACAGCGACCCGTCATGTCTGTTTGGATATCGATACACCATTCGATCAACTCTTCTAGTGCCATCCATGCAGGTAATCTGAGTGCACATTTGATGGAGCTCTTCAAGCATCGGTCTCGTACGGACCTTCATTTTATAAAAATTGCCACCGACGTAACTTACACCCTTTTCGGTCTCTTCCGTGTAACCATTCCACCGCAACCCAAGCGTGAACCTTTGGAATGCCATCTACAATGAAAAGTAATTAAGTTACTAATATAAAATCACAAATGACAATGGAAAGTAATTAAGTTACTAACATAAAATCACAAATGACAATAGAAAGTAATTAAGTTACTAACATAAAATCACAAAGGACAATGAAAAGTAATTAAGTTACTAACATAAAATCACAAATGACAATGGAAAGTAATTACGAAACAAACTTACGAATTAACGTTAATCGCAAAAACTAAATAATTTAAAGCTGAAATTTTAAGAAGGAAGAGGAGGAGGTGTGAAGAATTGAGTTCTCTGAAACTGCCTTTTATAGGCAAATTTTGCACTAAAACCGCTGGGGGGGGGGGGGGGGAGCGGTTTTAGGTCTGCCTTGTAGCCCTACGTACCCTACCCCCTGCATGCCGACATGTCCGACATGTTTGCTGTCGGGTGACCATGCACAAACCGCGCCTTTGGGCAGCGGTTTGAGTCCTCACACCATAAACCGCCGCTTGGAGAGGCGGTTTTTGTCCTGACACTATAAACCGCTTCTTGGGGAAGCGGTTTGTAATGCCGACACTAAAACGCTCTTTTATACAACGTTTTGTGGTAGGGTTAGCATATAACCGCGTCTTCCACAAGCGTTTTGTTCTGGAAAATTAAAAACGCTTCCCAGAGGCGCGGTTATTATGAAAATCGCTTCTTGGAGGCGCGGTTTTAAATAAAGGGTGGTATTTTTGGAAATTCTTTGGAGTGGGTGGTATTTTTGTAATTTTTTTTTAAACAGTGGTAGTTTTGGATTTTTTCCAGATTGTTAGGATTAGAGATTTCAAAATCTCTCATATGCAGGTTTTTAAAATAGCCGATGGGGACCAGCTATTTCACAATCCCTCATTTTTTATTGCATTTTCCAAAGCCTACCCTCCTTCATCGGTGTTATTCCTCTTCTCATATCATCTTCAACTTATTATTCCGACTTCTTCTTTCTTTTCTTCGACCATCCTCAACCGACATCAATAGTGAGATAATCTCTGATCTCCTCCGACGACCAAGGATAAGATTACGGCGAGATTTCGTTTAATTCATTCTTCTTCTCTTCAATCATTCTTCTGGGCTCTGATCCGGCGAAATTCGATCGATTGCTTCATCGAGTGGAAGCTAGGATTCTCCCTCTCGACCCCTCCATGTGCCTTCCTTCCCCGCAACCGAAAAAGGTAGCTGCTCAAGCAAGCGCCATCGGCGATGATGCAGAGATGGGGTTTTATCGATGGGGAGATTGCATGTTCTGCGTAACTAGGTTTGTAAGGAAGAAGACGACGAGAAGAGCGGCGGAGGTTTTTGGGGCCATGAATCTGTTCGCCGACGGAGATTTTGTGTCGATTCCTGTTCGAATCGAATCCGAAGCCCACAACTCAACTTCTCTCGACACTTCTGTTCATTCCCATCGATGGGTAGATAAGTGGTTGGTGGATTTTGGGTCAATTTCCGTCGCCGGTTTCTGGCTTACTCGCCAACCCCGCCGCATCTCGATGAAACCAAAAATGGTCCTAGATACTGCGATTGCGCTGATGGAAGAAGAAGCGATGGAAGATGGAACCTAGCCTTGTGAAGATGGAAGAGTTGCGAACTGTGGAAGGAGGTCTGGACTTCATATTGAAATTGCTACAACAACACTCAATTGCCAAAGGGAGATCTTGTTTCTGGTTTTCTTCGAGTTTCTATAGCTGATTGGGAGCTTCAATTTTGGAACTGGCGCTGACGGGAGATTGACGGAAATTGGCGGAGAGTGAAAGGTTGAATATGGAAAATCGGCAAAGATTGGATCAATTGGATGGAGATTGGATGAAGCAGGGAGGAAGAGAGGGTTGCTCGGTTTGGCCAAGGAAGAAGGAGGAAGTGGGATTTATGGGCACATTTGTAATTTTGATTTCACTATTAAAAACCCTTAATAATATCCAAACAAGTTATTTGGGCCAAATCTCTCATGTAAATTACCTGGGTTTTTAAATGAGAGATTTTAAACTAAATCCCTCATTATCAAAATTACTCATCCAAACGACCCCTAAAAGGCCTTTTCCCCATGTCCAAGACCCTAGCCAGTCATATGAACCCGTGTCTAAGACCTCCAGATTAGTTAGTGGTGACACCCCATATGTGAACTCTAACATTTAGAGGCTGTCTTCATGGTGACAAGACGTTAAGGATTGAGAGAATAAGCATGCACATTTTTTGCATCAAATTGTCCTGACCCCACTGGTCGAGAGTGAGCGATTCATTTTCTCATATTCTCTATACTCTTTTACCCCAGTGAGGACCTAGATTGCTCGGTCTCAATTCTGATATCTTGAGTTTTGTGCATGTGGGGATTGTCTTGGGTAAGTGGTTGAGTCAAGTCTATGTTGGTTGATGAACAGAAGGGAGACTCCTCCTTTACTCGATTTTGATGCACTCGAATGTCCTCTGTGGTGGCTGACCAGGTTGCTATTGAAGTTGTTCATATGTTGATGTTTGAAAGCCAGTACGATTGATGTGTTCTGTGCCTATATGAATTGTCCCCAATGTTGGTATGATCGAAATATGCTGAGCTTACCTTGCATCTGACTTGGTTTACTTGGGGACAAGCAAACGGTTAAGTGTGGGGGAATTTGATGACTTGATATATACACATGTTTTTGTCCACCATTCTTACACCGTTTGAGTCGTATTTTTCGTGTTTTAGGCTGATTTCACGCTAGGTTGTTTTTGTTTGTGATATTTCAGGTCCTAGTACGTGAATGAAGATTTCAGAACGAGTTCGAGGTCGATTGGATGAAGATTGGACGTTTGGCGAGAAGCTGAGGAAGCCACACGAGCACACCTAAAAACCCACACGGCCATGTGACCTGGCCATGTGACACCAAATTGCACGTGCAAGCCACACTGGCCATGTAGGGGACCCCTTGTGGCCGTGTGGAAAGTCCAGGGAGCTCACACGGGTAGCCTGGAAATCCACAGGGTGTGTGGTTTTGGCCGTGTAGCATACCTGAAGCCACTTAAGTGAAGCGCGGCGTTTTGCACACTCACACGGGCAGCTGGGAAAGCCACACGGTCGTGTGGCCTGGCCGTGTGGTCGGGAATTTCTAGGTTTTAACCCAATTTTGAGCCAAAGGAGAGGGAATCGACTTTTTGGAAAGAAAAAAAAAACAGAGCCCTAGAGAGAGAAAGTGCGAAGAACACATCCTAGAAGTGATTTTGGAGCTGGGTTTCATCAATTGAGCTTGGAGATCAACATAGGAGTGAAGATTGACATCCCAGAGCAGATTCTTCCCATTGTTATGAGTATGACTGCTTTGTATTCTGTTTTCCTCTCTCTCTCTCTCTATGGAGTAGAACTTCCTCTCACTTGGGTATGAAGAACCCTAGTTCCATGTGTTAGGAATCTTGATTGTAATTACGTTCGGATTGTGATTTTGCTTGATTATAATCGATTGAAGTGTCTTGATTGAAACAATTGAAGTCTGATCATCTTTTATTGATTTCTGCTGCAACCTGAGATAGATAGAATCTGATTAGGTTGTTAGAGCTTCTTCAATCGGTAGTAGTGAATCGATTATACGAGAGTTAGTCGATTCACTGCTTTGTACTGGAATCTAATTCCAGTAGTGGAGTTCTGTGTTCACTGCCTCAGCGTTCTATCCCGGTGAAGACTAGTCGTCAGCTGGGTAGTTTTACTGAGAGGGCTTGGTCAGCTTAAAAGATTCCAAGCTACGGTCTGATCTTCTGCTGTAATCAGCAGTAAAGAAACCATAAGTAATTACAACTGAGACCTAACTAAGGAGTTAGGGGGACTCATTCCCTAGTGACTCTTCCTTTGCTTCAGAAAACCGAACCATTTCCTGCTTTCTTACTGCTTTCACTTAAATCAACAATCACTCAACTTAGTTTGCTAGATAACAGATATACACGGAGTAGGCAGTAGATCTAGACACCGGGTTGACAATTAGAGCTTGCCTGTTACTGCATTTCCGGACTGCGATTACACTTGGTCGCAATTTGGTGTTGTGTTTTAGCGCGTCAGCGCGCATGGCATTCTTTCGCAACAATCCTGCCCGGGTGTCTCCCAGCATAATGGGTTGGTGGAGCACAAGAATCGCCATGTTCTTGAATTTGGCTGGGCATTACTTTTTTCACTCTAGTGTTCCGACTAGTTTTTGGGTAGAGGTGATTCATATAGTTGTCTATCTGATCAACCGAAAGCCGGATCTGGTGCTTGACGCTAAGAGTCCTTATGAAGCGCTCTATCAACGTCGTCCGGAGTATGAGCAGTTACGAGTATTTGGGTGTATGTGGTATGTTCTTCTTCCTCGATGGGAGCGTCATAAACGTGCACCCAAAGCGATTAAGTGCGCGTTTGTGGGCTACAGTGAAAAACACAAAGGCTATGTTTGCTATGATCCGACTAATCGTAGAGTTCGTATCTTCTGCGATGTTTTTTTGGAACATATCCCTCATTATTCCGTGTCAGCTGCTGAACATCGGGCTGCTAATGATCTTTTCCATCCCTTAGCTGAGTTTCCTCCTGGCTTGGACACTTTCCTTGAAGGTGCGGATCCGCCCTCACATTCACCCAGCATCTCGTCTTCGTCCTCCTCCCCATCATCGTCATCGCGCACTTCTAGTTCATCATCCTGCTCGTCTAGTGGTGCCGACCCACCTCCTCCTTCACCGAATCCATCACCAGCTCCTGTTGTTTTGCGGCGTTCTGATCGTGTTACTCGCGGCCAGCCACCTCATTGTCTTGGCGACTTTGTGGCCTTCGCCACTCATCATGTTCCCATTCCCGCCACTTACAAGCAGGCTCATGGCCAGGCTTTTCTAGAATGCAACTATGGATGTGGAATTTGAGGCGTTGGAGGCTTCCCACACATGGGATTTGGTTCCACGCCCTTGTGATCATCCCGTTATCGGTTCAAAGTGGGTCTACAATGTAAAAGTTCACCCCGATGGTACCATTGAGCGCTTTAAGCTCATGTTGTTGCTCAAGGATTTCGCCAGAAGGTTGGAATCGACTATGACGAGACTTTTGCCCCTGTTGCTAAGATGCAAACTGTTCGAACATTACTGGATGTCGTTGCTATGCAGGGATGGAGTCTTAAACAACTGGATGTCAAAAATGTATTCTTGCATGGGGACTTTAAAAAAATAGTTTACTTGGAGTGTCCTCCCGACTAGTCGAAAGGTGATAAGTCTCAGGTTTTTTTATTGCGACGCTCATTATATGGTCTGAAGCAGGCGCCTCGTGCCTGGTTTGAGAAGTTCCACATCACGATTCACCGGATTGGGTTTATTCAGAGCAATAATGATCCATCACTATTTACGCGGCGTACTGATCATGGTTTGACTGTTCCGTTGATCTATGTCGATGACATGGTGGTAAGTGGTGATGACGAGGAGGGCAGTCAGACTTTGACTGCACACTCCATTCGACATTCAACAACCTGAAGGATTTGGGCGATCTCTCTTATTTTCTCGGCCTCGAAGTTCATCGCTCGACTGAAGGTTTACTAGTGTGTCAACAGAACTACATTGTCGACTTACTTGAGACAGCTCACATGGATGGGTGAGCGCCTGTTCGAACGCCGATGGAGCAGAACCTTAAGTTGTGCCAGTCTGATGGGGAGCCTTTACCGGATGGCACCTGCCCGACATTGGTTTCTCACTTACAAATTGATGTTGCGTAAGCAACATTAATTTGAGGGAGGCTGTTAGAAGTTCATGTATCAGATTGTAATTAGCCATCCTGTTTATTTTCGGTTAATTGCAATCTGTCCTCCTTAGGGTATGTTGTGGCTAGTATATATATGTTATGCTGGTCGTGATGTAAACCTAAGGATTTGGTGCCCAAGAATAAGATTGACTCCGAGAGGTTTATCCCTCTCCGTGGATTAGTCTCAACGATACTCGTTGAGATACCACGTAAATCTCGTGTTTGTTTATGTTTGATTTGATATTTTGACAGTGTATGGAAGAAAGCAAAGATAGAAATAAAGAAAGGGTTATGGAAAGCGAGTGAAAAATGAAACGAAGAGGAAGTAGATGATGGAAAGTTTTTGACCAATTCTTTTAGAGGTCAATACGACAGTCAACCCTTTTCACCGTAACAATTTATTGACACTTGCTTATTCAGATGTCTAGGGGTGTGCAATGGTTCAGTCCAGGACCGTACCAGACTAACTATAATGCGGTCTGTCCTTGGTCCACATGAGTGCAGTCAAAATCGCGCATTAAAAAATAAAAACTTACGTTTTTACGTATCCAGGCCACCAAAACGTTTCAGTTTCTACCTAAAGTCGCTTAGTCACAAAAACTGGTAAAAACATGAGTAAAATCGGTAAAAAAATCGCTTAAAATCGGTAAAATCGCGATTCTAAAGCGTTTTTATACGATTATGATCATCTGATAAAAATGTGCTAATGGCCCAAAATGATATAATTTTGGAGACATATCAGCAAAAAAAAAAAAGGAAAACAGGATTCATCACTCATTCTACAACTAGTGTCGAGATAGGGGGCTTCACATTAGGTTGAAAAGACACCTAATGGTATTCTCAACAGCCGCTGACTTTCTATCAGTCTTCTCCCTTAATCTTCACTTGTGGCTCTTACCTGGGTTACGATAAAAGTTTATGGGTAATTGATCGTATGTAATTATGTAAACTTAAACCAACTTATGAGAATTTGGATTCTTACGATCTATGTTTATGAGCTTATTATTAAGATCTTATGAGTTTTCTCTACTTTTGAGTCAACACAAATAGTTAATGTGTTAAATATCACATTTTAGTTATGAATTTCATGTAGTTATTCACTTATCTAAAATCTACACACTCACATTTTACATACTTTTAACTACATTGCACATGAATTTTGAAATTACTAAAAAAATTATGGACCGAACTGATATTTGAACCGGACTGAACCAAACCAAATGGACCGAATGCCATGATGGTCCGGTCCTTGGTCCTAAGATGTCTTTTCACTGATGGACTGCAGTTATCATGAGTTCGGTCTGGTCCAGTTGCACACCCCAATAGATGTCACATATTTTGTTACATGTAGTTAGTAGAAGTTTGTTTAGTACCCCGTACATGTACTAAATGAGTTTATAAATTCGCTCTTACAATATTTTAGAGTCGTCTCTCTTTTATCATTTATGTTTCGCATAATAAGCAATTATAAAATAGTCGAATCTTCTCCTACAATTGAGTGATACAACATCTTGTATGATACAAACTAAATTTATACTTTTATGTTTTGGTGGATTGGATTCATTGATTGGTTGATTGGATTAATAGATTCAAGTGAAATCTAAACATTGGACCAATATATAAATTAAAATAATTGTAGAAACCAAAATCTCATAAAATTTTTAGATATAAAAACATGATCATTCTATAATTTTATATTAAAATTAAATTTAGAGTATTAAAACGTAAAATATTATTGTAACTAATTTGTAATTTGTTAGACGACAGTAAAAACTACTTCAGCTTATATATAATAATATACACTTAGACAATTGTGTGCTTACCGACCGACTGATAATCTGATCACAAAGTATCATCCTAATTGAAGTTTTAGAAACTAAACACCTAATTTACATCTTCCTTTCATCATGCATAATAAATGTTTACTTTTCATACCCATAAAAAAAAAGAGATTATGTTAACTTTTCTTCTAGCTAATTGTTAACTTTTAAAACTTAGAAATCCCAAAAGTACCCATGCTGAAAGTATGATTAATCTTCCACCTCCCATTTTTTTCTTTCATTTGAACGACGATTAATGGTTGGATTTTTATACACAAAATTTTATAGCTATACACCGTTTGGAATCAAATGAATTGAAAATTCATTTTCTTTTAAAAACAAATTCCAATATTTGGAATGTCGTATTCAACTTTTTAGAAGTAAATTGAATTTAAATTCAGAATCATGTTTGAAAAAAAAATGTTCATAATTGAATTAAACTAAAAATTCACAACTATACCCTAAATAATTTCCAGCAGAAACAACATTGCTATTCCACATCGAAAATCTATCTTCTAAAAATTGCGAGTGTCAAAGTTATCATCAAACCAATCTGACCAAGCAAAACCAAATTTTAGAAAAGATAGTAATCAATATGAAGATTCGTCTTCCAAAAAAAATTATTGTAACCCATTTTGCTCTGAAACTAAATGAGATTGATCTCCTCATGATTATATATTGAGTTAAGTAGTGGCTAGTCGAGGAAGGTTAGGTGCATAAATGTGGAGCATTGGCGCAAATTATATATAAAGGTAATTTATTCAGTAATTGAGAATAATTATGTTATTTTATCAATTTCTCGAAATTGTAAAACTAGTCCTAATTGCACATAATTCAAAATATAGGGTTGACAATAAATTCCTTTGTATTCCAAAGACCAAAAGATTTTATTTCCAAAATCAATTTCTCAAATACTTAGGAAATTTATACCTTGCAGTATGTTAGAAGTGAACACAATTTCATCCTTACATAACCATAACTAGAGTAAGAATTTGTTTATTGGTTCGTTTTCTAAACTTAAAACCATTTTCATGACAAATATCATATAGATTTCCCAAAATGATAATGAATAAATGGACACAATTAACTTCAATGTGGTACAAACTGAATCAAATTAGTGTAACTTCAATTCGATTTCCATCCATATTGTTTTTTTTTTTATTAATTCAAGCTTATTCTGAATGGCACCACATACGCGTTAACCCACAATAAATATAGGTTGATTCTTGGATGTCCAAGTTAGCTATATTCTGGTTCAAAATAGCGTTGGCTCATGATCTTGACTCACCATTCACCTACTCATCGCTGCTAGCTTCTTTGGCCACTCACTTTCGCCTTTTAAAGCTCCAAAACTTCGAGTTAAAAAACAAACTCTCTAGCTATTCTTCACCCGCTACTCACTTTTTCTCTACCATACCCACAAACCATGGAAGCAGCCGGCGATCAACACATCTTCAGAAGCGAGTACCCGGCGGTTCCGGTCCCGGACAACGTGACCCTGCCGGAATTCGTCCTCCAAGACGCCGAACTGTACGCCGAGAAGGTGGCATTCGTCGACGCCTTCACCGGGAAGTCCTACACTTACTCCGACGTCGTGAGAGACACCAGGAGGTTCGCCAAAGCGCTGAGATCGCTCGGGTTGAGGAAGAAACACGTGGTGGTTGTGATGCTCCCCAATGTTGCCGAGTACGGCATCGTAGCCCTCGGGATCATGGCCGCCGGCGGGGTGTTCTCCGGCATCAATCCGGCGTCGCACCCTTCGGAGATCAAGAAGCAGGTTGAGGCCGCCGATGCCAAGTTGATTGTCACTGATGATGTCAACTATGAGAAGGTACGTAACGTGGCATTGGTCCCACGCACGCCCATTGATTAATGTTGCTTCTTTAATGTACGCATGGTCACGGGCAGCCATTGATTAATGTTGCCCAAAATGGCCAACTTTGATGCTTGTACACATAGCTTCTATTTTCTTCAACTTGGGTGAACTTTGGTATATTGTTTAGTTATTTACATTCTTTAAAAAAGCATGCTTAATCTCATTCTTAGTATTGGTTAGGTGTTTGGCAATGTAAAAATTTTTCGTCTAAAGATTTTATAGTGGGTTAGGTATCGAGAACGCTACGAATGAGTAATTCAATACCTAGGTGACGCCTAGGCGTAATTAGGTGGAGTTCTGATCTATGAAATTCTTAGCTATTTTATTGTTGTTAAGAGTTAAGTGATGAGTTATTAATCAATTGAGTTAGAGTGTAAAAGTGTTTTAAACCATTATTTGATTCATCGTGTTGTAGTAGTTGCTATTTTTTCTTCTAATGCCTAGGCACTCATAGGCGACGCCTAATCAAATTAGGTGCTAGACAAAGTTCCAACACACCTGTTACGCCTAGCGTTTTTTTGAACCTTATTTATTTGACAAGAAAAATTGCGCAAAGTTGGCCTTTGTTAAAAAAACTTCAAAGTTGTATTACCATTTTTAAAAAATAAAAGTTATGTGATGATTTTGAACAAACATAAAAAAATGGTAATTAAAAAAATTGGATAAACACCAAATTCTGTGGTTAGTTTGGATAATTTTACACGATTCTGTACTTTTAGTAGTGATGGCAATTTCAACTTGGCTCTTTTTACCTCACGTGTTTTGAAGTGGGATGGGCATGGATACTTTCCTCGACCTTGTTAGCTATGATCCGCCAATTCTCGATCCGTTTTTGCTAAATTATATGTAATTTTACTCAAATTAATTATAATTTTGTATTTCATTACCTCATATTTTAGCTACAACGAAGTTGTAATTAAATAGGTGGATAATATAAATACATGTACCATATTAAAGTTTTTTTTCTTGATTTTTGAATGATAAATTAATATTTGTAATATTTTCCTTTTAAATTACATATTCATTTGGATCGATCTGCTTCGACTCGTGAAAAATTAATCGACCCGAATCCAACCTAACGGATATGGAACTTAGTCCTTCCATTTCAAAAAACCAACCCAACACAAAATATATTTATCATTCACTACCCAGATGTCTGTCCTTTCACAGTGTACCCCTGAAAAAATTAAACGTTTCTCTAATCTCCTCTAATGTTCTCATTTTATTACAGGTGAAGCCTCTCCAGCTCCCGGTGATCGTCCTCTCCGACGCCTCCGCCGCCCACCTCGAAGGCCCCATCAACTTCCACGACCTCCTCACCGCCGCTGACCGCGCCACCACCTCCCTCCTCCCCGACCACCACGTGTCCCAGGACGACCTCTGCGCCCTCCCCTTCTCCTCGGGGACCACGGGGACCTCGAAAGGCGTGATGCTGTCCCACGCCAACGTCGTGGCCAACCTCTGCTCCACGCTCTTCAGCGTGGGGCCCGAGCTGATCGGCCAGGTCACAACCCTGGGGCTCATCCCTTTCTTCCACATCTACGGCATCACCGGCATCTGCTGCGCCACGTTGAGGAACAAGGGCAAAGTCGTGGTCATGGGGAGGTACGATCTCAGGACGTTTCTCAACGCCCTGATTGCTCACGAGGTCACGTTCGCGCCCGTCGTCCCGCCGATCATACTCGCGCTGGTTAAGAATCCGATCGTCGAGGAGTTCGACCTGAAGAGGCTGAAGCTCGCGGCGGTCATGACGGCGGCGGCGCCGCTGGCGCCGGAGCTGCTCACCGCGTTTGAGAGCAAGTTCCCCGGAGTTCAAGTCCAGGAGGTGGAATCATCACCATTAGCTAATACTCTATAACTTTTATTCTTAGCTAAAATTTTAACACAAGTTAGTTGCAATTTGCAGGCCTACGGTTTGACGGAGCACAGCTGCATCACACTTTCACACGGGAATCCAGCAAAAGGGCAGAGGATCGCCAAGAAAAACTCGGTGGGATTCATATTGCCCAACTTAGAAGTGAAGTTCATTGATCCCGAAACAGGGGTATCTCTCCCCAAGAACACCCATGGAGAGATTTGTGTCAGAAGCAAGTGTGTCATGATGGGTACGTAATTAATTATTAGTAGGGATTTCCTAAGGTACTTGCTATAACAGGTTTCATAGGTCACATTACGTAAAATACAATAGGCATTACCTAATGGTCACATAACATATGGTAATCTTACGTTACAGTTATAAAAGGTTATTATGGAAGCTTTACATAATGGAAGGTTAATTTACGTAATGAATACTAACATTGCATTACGTAAGATTTTAAGTCATTACGGAAGCCTTACGTAACCCTGTTGATTTAACTGTTACGTAAGAGATAATTGTCATTCGTAACCTTTACGTAGTGAAAGGTCCTTTTACGCAATGGATATTAACCTAGTGTAACGTAATGTGCTAAGTCGTTACAGAAGTCTTACTTAACTCTTCTGACTTTAATGTTGTGTAAAAAATAACTATCGTTCCGTAACCTTTACGTAATGAATGTGTATTTTACGTAACAATATTAAAATGTCATTACGGAAGCCTTACGTAATGGAAGGTCCGTTTACGTAATGAGTATTAATCTCGTGTTACGTAAAGTGCTAAGTCATTATGGAAGACTTACTTAACGCTTCCAAGGTTACCATTACGTAAGAAATAACTATCATTTTGTAACCTTTACGTAATGAATGTGTATTTGTAAAAATGTCATTACGAAAGCCTTACGTGATAGAATGTCCTTTTACGTAATGAGTATTAAACTTGTGTTACATAAAGAGCTACGTCATTACGAAAGCCTTACGTAATGATTCTAATTCAATACAAACTAAAAAAGGAAAGGTTAAAATAAGGAAAACGGTCAAATGTGACAAACGAAAGGGGAAAAAACAAAAAAAGATAAATGGGAAGGGTGATGACCGGCTACCCCTATTCCCATTAATTCTTTTAATTTTTTTTAATTATTATTTTTTTATCAATGGTTTAAAATAAATTTGATCAATTTTAATGATTTATATCTATACAAGTTATCAAACTTGAAATTATACCCAAGTTAATTACCGTAGGAGATCCCATTATTAGTAATACTTAATTTGTTTTCTTAAACTCCTTTGGCAAATGTATACATACATGTGTGCAGGTTATTTCAACAATGAAGATGAGACTACTCGGACGATTGACAAGGAAGGATGGCTACACACGGGTGATATTGGGTACATTGATGACGATGGAGATATCTTCATTGTGGACCGGATCAAAGAACTGATCAAATACAAAGGGTTTCAGGTAACGAGATTGATTGATTGACGATCCTATTCATATGTAGCAACCCTAATCTCCGAGCACTTATATTATATAGTTTGTCCGAACATCTAGCTAGTTAATGATTCTCGTTATTGCATTAATTAAATGTTTGGGTTTGTATCCTGAAATGAAGGTGGCTCCAGCAGAGCTCGAAGCCATTCTTCTTACTCATCCATCCGTCGATGATGCAGCTGTTGTACCGTAAGTAGCTTCCACTACTCTTTCGTTTCGTGTATATGGTTTAGAGTAGCGTACATCTGGCAAAAGTTGACTTCTATCGTATGTCGAGTAAAGTTTGATACTCATAAACTGTTTTCATGTAAGCTGCAGGCTGCCGGACGAAGAGGCAGGGGAGGTGCCAGCAGCATGGGTGGTGAAGGTGAAAGGAGGGAAAGAAAGCGAGGAAGACATGGTGAAGTTTGTGGCATCCAATGTGGCTCACTACAAGAAAGTTCGAGTGGTGCAGTTTGTGGAGAGCATCCCCAAATCGCCATCGGGGAAAATCATGCGCAGGCTCATCAAAGATCAAATGCTCCAGAGGATCCGCTCTTCAAAACCCAATTAGTAGACATCCTTCATAAAGGCTTTAGTAGCAAGTGTGCGTTGGATATGGTGAATTGTGTCTCTTTAGCTATGCATATTGATGACAGACGTTGCTATGCAACTTTGGATGTTTGGCTATGATATGGATGTACTGTTATGCAAAGACGCCACATTGCTCAACAAAATAAATGGCTTAGCTGGATTATTCTTATACTGCTATACTGTTTAGTTACTTTCTTTTCATATTTATCAGAAATGCTTTTACCTAAACCCTAATCACAATTGATACACAAGTGTAAGAGATTTCAGTTGTTTTTATAGCTGCACTAATGTGTTAATTGAAATCAATATATTAATTAATATATAAAAGTCTAGATTTGAGTTACTATGCATTAGTGGCTCTCACCTTCTCCAAGTGCAAGTGGGGAAGTTCCAAGTCCTTCTTTTGCCACACTCTCCATTCTACAACCTTTGTGTTTAGTTATTGTTTGCTAGGTTTTCGTCTATGACTTTTTGTACAATTCATTGCTTTGTGTTTAGTTATTGTTCGCTAGGTTTTCATCTATGGATTTTTGCACAAATCATCGCCTTTGCCCACCATTTTGTAGCCCATCTCGAAATACTGTCGGCGAAATCCTAAGTTGTTCCCCACCACCGTTTTCAAAGGCCACTACCACGATTTTTGTATCGGGACCGAGTTTCATCCTCTTTAGTATTTTTTTCTTTATTTATTTCCTTTTTGTTGAGCATGATCACAATTGAACCCAAACACATGGGTATCCTAACTTGAACACAAATTATTGCCTTCACCCACCATTTTGCAGCCCATCTCAAAATACTATCGACAGAACCCTAAGTTGTTCCTCATCATCGTTTCCCAAAGCTGCTACCAAGAGTTTTGTATCTGGACCGAGTTTCATCCTCTTTAGTGTTTTGTTATTGTTCGCTAGGTTTTCATCTATGGCTTTTTGCACAAATCATCGCATTTGCCCACCATTTTGCAGCCCATCTCGAAATACTGTCGGCGGAATCCTAAGTTGTTCTCCACCATCCTTTCCCAAGACCGCTACCACAAGTTTTGTATCAATACCGAGTATCATCCTCTTTTGTGTTTTTTCTTTCTTATTTTCCTTTTTATTGAGCATGATCACAATTGAACCCAAATCCATGGGTATCCAACCTGATTCAATCCAGTCAAAGCCACTTGAAACCGACTTTAGCATTTATGAATTTCTTTTTTCTTCTTCTTTTGGTTGGGAAGACAATTGAACCCGAATCTAAGGTTTTGACGAGTGTTGTATTGTGAGCGAGCTTTATCCGCTTTTGTAGTTGGCAGGTTGGACCAAGTGTTAATTTGTTAAAAATTTATTCAAAGCGAGTTGAACACGTTGTTGAAAAGTTTTAGATCGAAAGCGAGTTTTGTAGGCTTTAATTTTTTTTATTTCTCATTTTCCTTTTCGTTGAGAATGGCAATTGAACTCTGACCCATCGTTGACATGTTTTGTATCGCGAGCGAGTTTTATCCACTTTTGTAATTGACATGTTGGGTAAATTGTGAATTTGTTAAAACTGGGTCGACCCGGTCAAAGCGAGTTGAACGCAGTGTTGAGAGTTCGGGGTCATGAGCGAGTTTTATCCGCTTTAGTATTTTTTTTATCTTTTTCCTTTTAGTTGAGAATGACAATTGAGTTTAAACGCATCAGTATACAACCTAATTTGACCCGACCAAAGCGACTTGAACCCGATTTTACAGGTTTTCGGCGGGAGTGAGTTTTATTTGTTTTTGTAATTATCGTGTTGTGTCAGGTGTGAGTTTGTCCATAACTCGGTCCCACCAGGTCAAAGCGAGTTGAACCTAGTGTTGACGAGTTTTGAGTCGGTAGCGAGTTTTAGCCTTAGTGTTTTTCATTTCGCTTTTTCCTTTTGTTTGAGAAAGACAATTGAACCCAAATCCATGGGTATCTAACTTATTTTGACCTGATCAGTACAAGTTGAACCTCCTCAAACCAGCAATCAATCCAAAATTTTCATAAAGGAGAACCACGATTACCTCAAACCCAAAAGAAATAAAGTCATACAAATTGAAACATTAGCATAATGATAGAAGTTTAGAAATTAATAATATATTCGACGACCCCTTTATCTTATGTAAGACTTTCACTTTTTGGTCAACATTAAAATTATTAGTTTTTAAAATATTTATCTTTGTAATACGCGAAGCGATAGCGAGCGGGCTTTTCCTAGTATTAATGAAAACAAAACACTAAATAGCATCCTCCTTGACAAAAGGCGAAGTAGACCATCTTGCTATATAGTTGTCAGAAGAATGTAATGACTTGAAGTATCCTTCTTCCTAATTCATAATACCAACTAAATAAAGTAAATCTTTGCGATCGACACAAATATCAAGATTAAATTCCAACAAGAAATTTATGAATTAGGAACAAGGAGCGAACAACTTAGTTTGGCCCTGCGATTGCTTTTGCATAAGCAGTTTCTGGCTGGAGCTTTTAGATAAGTACTTTTCAAAAAAACCAGTTTAGTGTTTGGCTGTAAAATTATTAGAAGTGCTTTTTAATATGAGCGGTTGTGTAAAATGACTATAAATGACTTATAATATAAAATATGAATAATAATTATAAACAATTAAAAAAAATGGATCTGGTTAGATTTCTTTTATATTAAAATGATTTTATAATATATTTTATTTTTAAAATGATATAAATGAAGGAAAATTATATTTTCTGAAATAAAATCAAAATATGGTAAGGATAATCTTGTATTTTCAAAGCAGTTTTTCGCAGAAGTTCTAAATCGGAGCTTCTGATTTTATGTTATACAAAAGCGTTTTTCGGCTTTTCAAAAGTCGAGCTTTGAGAGGTCTTTGGCTCTGCTTCAACTTTTAAAACCGAAAAGCACTTCTAAAAGCCGAGCCAAACATAGGTAACATCAATCAAACTCATCAACGATTCTTTCTCCGATGAATTTTTCGTCGAGATTCACCAATTGACAAAATTAGCTGAGAGAATCAAGGAATATAATTATCGATGATTATTTGCTACCTTCAAAGGACTGCCTCCCTTTCACTCATATCTCAAATTTGAACGATGGTGATGTGGATGCTAGCTACCGAATTGGAGTTCATCGGCTTCGAGATATTCCTAAAAAACGCTTGTGGAGGAAGTTACTAGTTGGTTGAAGGTTTCATTGGGCTCTTATTTGTTTAACTTGATGGGATTAAATAACTACTTCCTTGAATAACATATATCGAATTATGAGCCCATTTTCACTAGAGTCTTCTTAGGACTCCTAGGAGAGAAGAAAGGCAAAAAAAAAAAAAAAGAAGGTGGAGAACCAGTTGCCGTGGTATCAAGATTAGGGATGGCAATAAAACCCGAACCTAAGGGTACCCACCCGACCCAACCCGGTCAACGCGGTAAAATTCGTGTTGATGGGTTTTGGGCCGGGTTTAGATTCAAAGTCGTTCACTATTTACCGGGTTGGGTTTGGGTTTAGGTAAACCCGGCCCATGGGTACCCGCCCACACCCATATAATTAATTTTCTCGACATATTTAATATTCTAAAAAACTAATCTTATTTATGTTTGTGGAGAAATGTCTAATTGTTTCTTTCTAGTTGTGTAGAATGAATTTGATGTTATCGAGTGGAGATTGAAAAACTTAATTGAAAGGAAGAAGCTTTAAATTAATCATATTATTTATGGATAATTTGTGATTTGCTTCAATTTTCTTGAGTTTTCTAGATTGGTGTTGAACAATTTGTATAGTTAATTTGTGATTTGCTTGAATTTTCTAGAATGGTGTTTTATATATGGATAATTTGTATTGAGAGATTGATATTTGACGTTAATTTTGATAGAAACTTGTTATTGTGAATGTTTTACTACAAAAACCCGTGGGTACCCATGAACCCGCGGATACCCAGCGGGTTGGGTTGGGTTTGAGTTTTTCAAACCCAGTGGGTTTTACCCACGGTTTTTTTCACGGATAAACCCATGGGTTTGAGTTTGGGTTTGGCCCAACCCGACCCATTGCCATCCTGATCAAGATTAAGAAGAAGGGGAGGTAGGGATTATGATGGCGCCTATAACAATCCACCCTAACATTTGTCGAACCGCTCGCTACAACAAATTTAAATTATTATGACACAACAATTTCGGCATAATACATTATACACTTCTCATTTTACAAACAATTTGACACAACATGCTTCTCATAACGTTTGTCATAATATCGCCATCGTCGTAGCTTTATTGTGACAAAATTTTGGATCGTTTGCCTTAAAATCATAACCTAGAAGGTGAATAATACACACACTACTGTGACAAATTATTTTGTCACGACAAAATGACAACTTTGTCACTAGTAAAAGTTTTTTGCCATAATATGGCAGTTTGTACGTAGTCGTTGCGACAAATTCCGAATATCATGACGAGTACTCACTACAACAAAAAAAGCTCTTTGCAACCAAAACCGTTACTGAAAGCAGAAAATTGGTCACTAATACTTTTTGGTGACATAAAAAATTTGGTAACAGAATTGGTCGCTATAGCGGCGTTACTAATTCCTATCGCAACCAAATTGGTGATTGGTGACGAAAAGGAAAGCAATCGCAACCAATTTGTCTATGGTAAATTTTTTGATTGTCATAGGTTCGATTATTGGTGGCATAATATGAGTGATTGGTCGCCTAAAATACTAATGACAGCCAATATTTTTCGACACGAAGTGGAAATCATCCAAGTGTTACCGGCAACCATTCAATTTGGTTGGAAAATTTACGTATGCCAACCAATTACATCACTATGAAAACCAATTATTTTGGTTATAGAAGTTTGTCAAAACCATTAAATTTGGTTGTGAACAATACGTATGGCAACCAATCATATAATTTTAGACGACTAATTTTTATGGTTTTAAAAATTTATTAGAACCATAAAATTTGGTCGTGAAAAATTAGTACGACAATCAATTAAATCATCTTTACAACAAATTGTTTTAGTTATGAAAATACAATACAACCATAAATTTGATCGTATAAAGAGCAAAGGACAACCAATAATTTTGGTTATGAAAGTTCAATACAATGAAGAAATTTGGTCGGGAAAAATATGAATACCACCCAATCATATCTCCAAAAGTAAATTGAAATTACAGTAAAAATGATTTAATTTCGTATATAACAGAAATGTATAGAACCAAAATCATGGTTGCATAATTATCATTGAAAACAATTAATTGTATACATGATTCTGTTACAATGACAGATCAATCCTTTCCAATGTCATTGAACAATTAACTGTATACACTTTATTCTACTCCATTACATAGTACTAGCGAATCTCCTCATAAATAACTGCTTTCATATCTTTGTTGCATTTCGAGTTTTTGAATCCACGACATTTAAGGATGAAAATCTAGTTGACAGAGATACCTAAAATCAGGGAAGAGAACAAGTGAAGCATAGAATCCAGTTACATACAGGTTTCTGACTCCCATAAGCTCACCTGCTGATCATTGGATGATAAGATCCACGTAATGCTCCATGATTCGGACAAGTCCGGTCAGATAGCCTAAATCATGTTGAAATTGCCAAAGACGATCAGGGATATTAAAGGTGACGTAACAGGGCTGCCAATTTGGATAATCAAAAACCAAACCAAACCATTAGCATGAAAACCATAAACCAAACCAGACCAAACCATTAGCATGAAAACCAAAAATCAAAACCATTAAGGACTAAGGAGCTTATCGGTTTTTACCAAAAACCGATAAGCTCCTTAGTGATTTCGATAAACCAAAAACCAAAAACATGGTTGACTTCAAAGAAATCAGGAGTCCTTCAAGAAAACAGGGATTCTTATCGGTTTTTTGGTTTTAACCAAAACCAAAACCATTAATATGCTAAATGGTTTATGTTGGGGGCATACAGGAAGCCCAAGGGAGGAGCCCAGAGAGTCAAAGTAGGCCTGAAATGCGGGCCTCACAAGGGGAAAGCCCAGCCCAAAAGGGGTCGGGGGCTGTAGCCTAGGCGGTGGGACCGAGCGTGACGTAAAGCGCATAACGACAAAGGTGGCAACGGCCAGGAACGTACGGAGGGAACATGATGTGGGGTCATGCGCCTCGGTGTCGAGAGCTGATGTCAGAATGTCGGGGCGCATGGAAGCGGTAAGGTAAAATACATTTTATGAGATGATGACGTAGAGCGGATTTGGAGGGCAGTGGTCGACCCTACCCTGGGTATAAATAGTGAAGTTGGTGGAGCTCATTTACTCAGGTTAGAACTTCTCTCTAAAACTACACTTCACTTCTCTCTCTAAAAAGACTGTTCTACCTTGGGCGTCGGAGTGCTAACGAGCCCCAAGTGAGGGGCTCGGTGGGCGCCTTCGTGTGCAGGAGCGAGGCGCGAGGTAGGGACGAGTCCGGAGAAGGAGGGGCGCACTGTTCATCGGGGGCGTCGGGTTACGTGGCATAAACAATTGGCGTGCCAGGAAGGGGAATATAACCTTGAAAGTGAAAGGGGTCATGGAAGAAGCGGCGGAAACGGCAGGAGAGAGGAACTGCGCCCCGAACGAAGCGGGTTCAGACAAGGCGCCCCGCTTATTAGAGGAGGTGCAGGGAGGAGGGGACGAGGGGCAAGAGACAACCCAGTCGGAGGGCGTCATGCTCACCAAGGAGCACTTGATTCGCATAATCGAGGAGCAAGACCCGGCGCTAGAGGCGCTGAGGAAAGAAGTGGAAGCTCTGAAGAAAGGGGGGACGCAGCGCCTCATCCCAGCATAAGGAAGAGAGAGAGAGACGAGAACGAGGAGGGCATGTCCAGCGCTCTAAGGCGCATGGAGGAGTTAGGTCATCTGACCCGGCACATGGCGCCGGACCCCGACGATCATAACGGGTGCGTGCCCAGGCGCCTCGGGCGGCCCTGGGGAGTCAGGAAAATGCTGGCGGGAAGCAGGCCAATTCGGTCATACCGGCGCTTCCTAGCTACGATGGTACGACCGATCCGGAAGACCGCCTGAACAACTACTTCACACCAAAATGCAGCTGTACAATAGCTCCGACGCCACGTTGTGCCGCGCCTTCCCATCAACGTTTGTCGGCGTGGTGCTAGACTGGTACCATCAAATTGAAGAGGGGAGGATCGACAACTTTGAGCAATTCACAGCAATGTTCCTTTCAAAGTTCGCCAGCCAGAAGCGCAGGAGCCTAACGATTAGCGCGTTGTTCAAGGTCAGGCAGCGCAAAGGCGGGGCGCTCCAGGACTTCTACGAACGATGGATGTCGGTTGCGATGGCAGTCAAAGACGTCAAGCTCCAGGTCCAGGGGTGCTGTTTGGACGAGTGCACCACCAGTGAAGAGCTTTGCCGAGCGCTGTCGAAGCGGGACGTTGTGTCTATGGAGGATTTGGACCGCAGGGTGCAGAAAGTCATAATGCTGGAAGAGACGTTGGCCTCAAGGAGGATGGAACGAAGAGAGTCGCGTCCCGAATAGATGGAGGGGTCGCGGGCGCCCTGAATCTCCCATGTCTTACAAAATCCTCAGAGCTATCCTCAGAATGTTTGCCAACCCGAGCCGCAGCGCTTCGTACCCCGGAGTGTGGCGAACCTCACCGAACTCAACGACTCTCTGAAAAATGTCCTACAGTATGCAAGGGACAAGGGGTACCACCTCCGCTGGCCAGGCCCCATGAGAGGGCGCCCCAACGAGCAGAACTTGGATAGGTTCTGCGAGTTCCATCGCGAAAGGGGGCACCACACGGCCGAGTGAAACCAACTCAAGTCAGAAATCCAGGGGCTAGTGGATAGGGGAATGCTAAACGAATTCATAAAGAAGGGGGAGGATAAGGCGCAGTGAACCTTCATGGCGCAAGAGAAGGTGGCAGCGCCCCAAGGGAGCGTCCGCGAGGATGGAACCGCACTCAGAGAGAAGGAAGCGCCGAGAAAAGGCAAAGAACTACCACCTCCCCCCTTTGAGTTCGAGCGAGAGACTAACCCCCGCCCGGGTGAGGCTGACCATCGAGGCCATCTCCGGCACGATTGACCTGAGGCAGAAGTTAGAGGAGGGAAGGCGGCTAAAATCAGCCACCGCCAGCGCACGCGCCGCCGTGCGGATTCACTTCAAAGAGACGCCTAAGGAGGTGTGTCGGGTCCCATCAGTAGAAGCTTTGAAGATCAGAGGAGTGGTGGCCGGGTGCGAAGTGAAAAGGATGCTGGTGGACATAGGGAGCTCGATGGATGTGCTGTTCTGATCAACTTTTGAGAAGATGCAGCAGTCACCTAGTATCGTGAGACCGGCCGACACGGTCCTAGTCGAATTTTCAGGGGTGCCAGCGCGAGTCGTGGGGCGTGTGAGCTACCCGTAACGCTAGGAGAGGAGGAGCACCGGGTCACACATACCGTGGACTTCGGCATCGTAGATTGTCCATCCAACTACAATGCTATCCTGGGACACCCACTTCTAGCTCTATTCAACGGGGTGGCGTCGTCGTGTAATCGCCTTGTCAAGAGGATGCGGATGTACAATATAGATGTGCGGCTCGAAGATTTACCAAGGGGGAAGCGGCGGATGCTGAGATCCAAGTGCCTCTGGAGGACGGGTGCCCCGAGCGGTGTGTACGCATCTCCGCCCATACGTGCGGCGAGGCGTCCGAGTCGTTAGTGAGATTGTTGAAGGAGTTCGTGGATCTTTTTGCTTTGAGCGCTCGGGAGATGCCAGGAGTAAGCCCGGAAGTGGCGGTGCATCGCTTGTCGGTAGAAAAGGGCGTGCGCCCGGTGCAGCAGAAAAGAAGACCTTTGTCGGAGGAGAAGGAGGAGGCGTTGCGCAAGGAGGTGGGGAAGTTACTCGAGGCCAGATTCGTAGAGGAGGCGAAGTACACGACGTGGTTATCCAACATGGTGCTGGTTCCCACGACGTTGGGCGACTGGAGGATGTGCGTCGATTACACAAGCGTGAATAGGGTGTGTCCAGCTGGTGGATGCAACCGCCTACCACGAGGCGCTGAGCTTCTTGGACATGTTTTCCGGCTACCATCAGATTCTCATGTGTTAGGGGGACCGGGGAAAAACCGCGTTCATGACCCCTTTCGGCAACTTCCGGTATAAGGTCATGTCCTTCGGGCTAAAAAATGCGGGGGCAACCTACCAGCGGATGGTGAACACCGTGTTCCAAGGGCAGATTGGGAGGAACGTGGAGGCATATGTGGATGAACTAGTGGTCAAGAGCAAGAGAATAGTGGATAACCAGGGGTACCTGCGCGAAACTTTTGATACAATGCGCGCCCACACCCTCCGTCTTAACCCACTCAAGTGCGTTTTGGCGCGGCATCTGGCAAGTTTTTGGGCTTCATGATAACAAAGAGGGGGATTGAAGCCAACCCGAAGCAGGTGGAGGCCATTATGCGCCTCGAGCCTCCGAGAACGCCAAAGGAAGTGCAGAGTTTAAACGCGCGCCTGGCGGCACTAGGGCAGTTCATCCCGCGATCCGCCGATGAGGGTGCCCCCTTCTTCAAGGTCCTGAAGAGGGCCGCACGCTTCAAGTGGACAGAGGAGTGCGATGAGGCATTCGAGAAGTTGAAGAGCCTCTTGGTGTCGCCCACTGTTATGACAGCGCCCCGGGCGGGCGAAGTGATGTATCAATACAATGCAGTTTCGCGTACGACGGTTAGTGCAGTTCTCATCTCGAGAGTGGCGGCAGATGGAGAAGAGTGCCCTGTGTATTACGTAAGCAAAGTGATGACGGGTCCCGAGACGTAATACGCGTCCATAGAGAAGGCAGCCTTAGCCGTGGTTGCTGCGGCAGAGAAGCTGCGCCCGTACTTTCAGGCGAACACTGTAGTTGTGCTCACAAACCTTCCATTGAAAAGCACGTTGGGGTCCATGGATGTGGCGGGGCGCATGATAAAGTGGGCAGTGCAGCTGAGCGATCAAGGCGCAGGTATTTATCGATTTCGCAGCGGAAGGTGTGGTAAGCAAGGGAGAAGGAATGAACGAAAGTTGGTAGGTCTATGTTGATGGGGCGGCCAGCCGAGTCGGAGCGGGGGCAGGGATAGTGATCGTCAGTCCCATGGGCGCTATGCATGAGCTGGCACTACGATTCTCGTAGTTAAAAACTAACAACGCGACGGATTACGAGGCTGTGATAGCGGGCTTGAATGCGGCGCGAGAGTTGGGGGCGCGAAGGATTCAGGTACGCTCTGACTTGGCCTTGGTGATAAACCAGCTAAACGGCGTATTCGAGGTAAAGGAGGAGGTGTTGGGCGCACACGTGAGAAGGATTGAGGGGATGCGTTCCTGGTTTGAATAGGTGGAGTTCATGCAGGTCCCACGGGAAGAAAATGCCCATGCGGACGCGCTGTCCAAGTTGGCCACAACTATCGATTTCGAGAAGGAAAGGCATGTGATCGTCTCAAAAGAACACTCCTCGGAGGAGTCACTGGTGGGGGTGATCAGAGAGCAGAGCAGTGAAGAGGAGGGATGGATTACCCCGATTAAGGCATATTTGATCCATGGAACGGTCCCTGAAGATGCAAGGCAGCCATGGCAGGTGAGGCGCAAGGCCGCCCGTTGTACGATTTTAGAGGGCCAGATGTACAAGAGGTCACACTCAGGGGCCTACCTGAAGTGTCTCACAGAGGCAGAGGGAGAAAGAGCGATAGCGGAGGTACACCAAGGCGCCTGCGGCATGCACGCTGGGGCAAGGAGTCTCGAGAAGGTGCTATTGCGTCAAGGTTACTACTGGCCCTCCATCAGAAGAGATACCAAGAAGCATGTAGAAAGCTGTCATCAATGTCAGGTTCATTACGTGCACGTCCCGCAAGCACCTATGCAGGGCAACGTGAGCGCATGGCCATTCTCACAATGGGGGATGGATTTACTAGGTCCCTTCCCTAAGGCGCCCGGTCAGATGAAATACCTTATTGTGGCAGTGGATTACTTCTCAAAGTAGGTGGAGGCAGAACCCTTGGCAACCATCACCCAGGCTCAGGTCAGAAAGTTTACGACCAGGAATATCTTCTCTCGGTTCGGGATGCTTGAAACGATTGTAGCTGACCATGGTAAACAGTTCAAGTGCCGCCAATTCATCGAGTTCTGTGACGAAAGTGGTGTTGTCTTGCGCTTCTCTTCGATGGCCTACCCCCAAGCCAACGGGCAGGCGGAGGCGGCTAACAAGAGCATCTTACATGGACTTCATACGAGGTTGCTAGAAGCCAAGGGGAGATGGGTCGAAGATTGGGCGTGCTTTGGGCGCATAGGAGAACACACAAGGTGGCGACAGGGGAAACTCCATTTGCGTTGACTTATGGCAGCGAGGCGGTCCTCCCGGTGGAAGTACGCTTTCCCATGTATCGGGTGGCAGGATATGAGGAGTCGGCCAATGGGGGAAAGCGCGTACACGACCTCGAAATGCTGGAGGAGCGCAGAGACATTGCCTCCGTCCGCCTCGAGGCCATGAAACAACAAGTGGCCAAGTACTACAATCGTATGATGCGTCCCCATAAGATACGCCTGAGAAGCCTAGTGTTACGACGCGACTTCCGACCAAAGCCGTGTGAGGGAAAGATCGCTCCCAAGTGGAAGGGGCTGTATCGTGTCCGGGAGGTGATAGGGGAGACCACGTTCAAGTTGGATCGGGTTGGAGGGAAGACCATCAACCGAACGTGGAACGCGCAGAACCTCAAAGTGTACCACGGGACGGAGGCATGGGAGATCTCTGAGTGACACGGCTGCAACACAAGGAGGGGCGCCCACATTTTGGCTAGTATTCAAGGGTAAGTTGGTTAGGTGTAAAGGGAATTACTATTACTGCAAGCGCGCCACCCTACGCTTCGCAGAAACATGATCTTAAAGCGCCCTCCTTTTGCGCCATAGGATTAGGACATGTACTATAAAGCGCCCTACTTTTGAGCCTTAATATTATGACAACGTTCGCATTAAAGCGCCCTACTTTCACGGCTTGAAATTGTGTCTGCAGTTATTACAATGCGCCCCCCACTACGCGCCCTCTCGGTCGGTTTGGTAAAGCACCCTTCACTACGCGCCCTAATATGTCCCTTGAGCAACGTTTTATTCGGGCCCGAGTACCAAAACCCAATGCGCCCTCCGTAAAGCGCCCTCCAAGACGCGCCCTTACTATTAAATTGGGTGAATTCAAGTTTCTGCCTAACTCCCGAGGAGAAATATACACCAGTGTGGGGTAATGTAAGCGCCTTATTTACCCGCGTCCTCAACAAGAGACACATAAAGAAGGCAGCGTAAAGTGGTTCGAACATATCAAGATCCCATTAAGTTAAGAGTTCACTAGGTTACAACGTTGGAAAAGGAAAACAACAAGAAAGTAGTAAAACAGACGAGTAAGGAGGGCGCCCGTTTACTCCTCCTCACTCCAAACCGCACCCTCGGACGTCCCCTGTGGTTCGGTGGAGCACCTTTCTTCATCCTCTTGCCCCTCGCCTTCTTCCTCCTCGTTCCCCGCGCCCTCGTCATCCTCAGCTCCCCCAGCTTCCTCACCTTCCGCCTCTTCTACATCAAGCGCCTCATCGATAGCTGGAGGTGGGACGTCCAGCCCCACAATGGGCTCCAGTTCACTAGTTTTGCGGCCGCTGTCCATGAAGTTGAGGATATGCATGATCAGGGCCATGGAGTCCCACTCCACCTCAGGGTGATCCTGGCTGAACTTCTCTTGAAGGATCTTCACCGTGTCAATCACGGTGTCCGCTTGGAGGTTCTTCCCCACCTCCGACTTGTGGTACACAGCAAGATCCTTCTTGAGGCGCTTTGCCCCAGCTTGGGGCGCCTTCAGCTCTTTCTTGTACTGATCCTTGGCCTTAGTCGCCCTCTTCAACTCATCCGAGAACCCGTGCGCCTCCCACGGCGCCGCTCCGCTTCAGCGTGATACTTGTCACGCTCCTCCATCAACTCTGCTTGCCTCTCGCGCAGGCTCTGCTCCACCTCTGCCATCTCCGCCTGGATAGCGGAGGCTTGCGCTTCGTAGCGTTCCTTGCACGCCTTCTCGAAGGACGCCTTTATCTTCTCGCGCTCCGCCTCGATAATTTAGCTGCCCAAGCCTGGGCCCCCTTCTATGCCTCGTCCCAGGCGTTGGCCAGTGCCTCATGCGTCTCACAGGCGATGTCCAACTCACTCTGGAGGCGCTCCGCGGTGCCGTCGTAGGCCAAACTCTCCTTAGCCATCCGATCGAATTCACGCGCGGTGGCTGCGCTTGGGTCCTTGGCCGCCTTGACGGGCACGCCTACAGCAACCTTCTCCAATGGTCGGGAAGGAGGCTGAAAATAGGGGGGCAATGTCTTCCCTGTGTGCTCCCCCACACTCAGCATCACTAAGCTAGCTGGCACATCTAAGGCTATCACGCGGTCCAGCTTGGCCTTTTTTGCGGCCTAAAGGAGCGGTTCTTCGGCAGCCCTTTTCTCCGGCGCCTTGGACTGGGAGGCGCGCGTAGGCATCTGAGAGGTTGCGCTCTGGCTGCGTGGCGAGTGAGAGGCGCCTCGATCTTAGAGGGAGCGAGAGGCTCCCTGGCTCTGTTGAGATTGGGAGGCGCCTTGCTCATTGTCAAGGTGGATGGGGGAGTTGTATGATGGCTGGGGTGGCTCGGTGGCAGCGGGTTAAGGCGCACTATTCGGCGGCACGGCGGCGAAGAAACAATTATCACATTCACAGGCTTTTTGCGTGGAGGCTGTGACGGGGCGACTGGAGCCTTACTAGTCTTGCCGCGTGCGCGAGGTGCAGGGGGATGAGATTGATCTACGAGCGGATGAGGTCGAAGACGAAGGTGAACACAATGCCTGGAAAAAAACAACAATGTTAGCTGGGCGCATAAGGGGATGAAAAGTGCATGAGATTAGGCACATGAAACTACCATCGGCATAGAATTTCGCTAAGTGACGAGCATACTCGTCATTTATTTCAAGGTTCAGGGGCACGGACGCGAGGTGCCACGCCATGTCTTCCTTCGCATTGTTGAGGTCGGGGTGTTTATTGAACTCAGTCTCATCCCTGAATGACCACTGAGTTAGGGGTACGGCGCCGCTCTCGTAGAAGAGCGTGTCGCGCGGGCAGACGAAGAAAAAAGACACGAACCACGAGCGCCCCATTTTCTTACAATGACTAATAAAGTTGTACTCCAGCTTTGGGCGCCTTTGCAGGCTGAAGCAATTGGGGCTTCTAACCACAACGAAAAAATGGCGGAAAATTTTGAAGAAAGGAAGGATGTTGTGTTGACGGCACTTGAGGCGGAAGAGCACCGTATACTGAATGATGACGGGAGAAAGGCGCCCGAGGGAGCACTGACACAAATGGAGCACGCCTTCAAGAATTAGGTCGATGGGGAAGCGGAGCCCAAAGCAGGCGTATTCTTGGTACACGCCGATCCAACCCTCTCCACAGACCCCCACGCGCGCGATGGGAGAGGGGTGCGCGTAAAGCCTGTCTGCAGGCATCTGCACCGCCCTGATTAGTTTGGTGAAGCGGGAGTACAGGATTTTTGACATGTGCGGGGGCTCGACATCTTCCTCGGACATCAGGTCAATGTCAGTGGGCATATACCCAGGCGGCCACATGTTGCCCCATTGGCATATCCCGAATTCTCGAGACGCGTCGGTGCCTACGTTAGAAGAAGAGGAGGAGGTCAAGAAAGGCGATCAAGGGGGATGCTATGGGAAAAAAGGGGGCGCTAAAGTGCGACGTGGGTGGCGCTCATGAACAGCGTAAGATAAGAATGATTTTTGCCTCCATCCTCGTGGAGCACGACGTGTAACCATAAGGTGTGTAAGTAAAAAAGCGGTTCGTAATTTGCCAAGCAAAAACCGGGGAGTACCTAAGGCGGCGGCTGAAACGTCGGAAGGCGCGGCGGGGGCACCGGAAGGCGCGGCTTTGGAAGACCCGGGCTGATTGGTGGAAGCCATGGCGAGAGGTGCGTAGGTGGTGGGAGAGGAAGTCTCACAACAGCGAGAGGCGCCTAGTAGTGATGGCCGAGAGGATGGCCGAAGGTGCGCGCGGGACACTTGAGAGTAGAGTAGAGCAAGTTAGAGAGAGGAAGTAGAGAGATAGTGAGTTTTGGCAGAATGAGGAAGGAAGAAGTAAGGGGGGCAATTTATCGGCCAAAAAAGGGGGGAGAGAGGGCGAAGCGAGGGAGGCGAACAGTCGCCTAGGCTGAATTCGCTTCAGCCTAGGTGGGAGAGATTGGGCCGAAGGTGCGCGCGGGACACTTGAGAGCAGAGTAGAGGAAGTAGAGAGATAGTGAGTTTTGGCAGAATGAGGAAGGAAGAAGTAAGGGGGGCAATTTATAGGCCAAAAAAGGGGGAGAGAGGGCGAAGCGAGGGAGGCAAACAGTCGCCTAGGCTGAGGCGAATTCAAATTTTGAAATTTGAATTCGCTTCAGCCTAGGTGGGAGAGATTGGGCCGATGGGCGAGGCGTAAGCCCAACGGTCCACCCGCAATAAATAGAAAGAAAAAAAAAATTAATGATGGGAAAATAGAAAAGAAAGGAAGAGGGAAATAAATAATGAGAGGAGTGTAGATGCTCATGGGAGGCGCAACGCGCAAGGCAGAGGGGAGGAGAGAGCCGAGCCGCGGACGGGGGTAGTTGGGAAGAAAACGCGCGGCGGGTGAGGAGACTCCTAGCGAAGCGCACACTTCTGGAGAGAGAAATGGAAAAAGGGCACGCATCAGGGCCTGAAGGCGCTTCTCGGGACGCTGGGGGTAGTTAGGCCCCTACCAAATGGTAGGCGCCTAACTAGGGGGTATACAGGAAGCCCAAGGGAGGAGCCCAGAGAGTCAAAGTGGGCCTGAAGTGCGGGCCTAACAAGGGGAAAGCCCAGCACAAAAGGGGCCGGGGCTGTAACCTAGGCAGTGGGACCGGGTGTGACGTAAAGCGCATAACGACAAAGGTGGCAACGGCCAGGAACGTACGGAGGGAACAAGATGAGGGGTCATGCGCCTCGGTGTCGAGAGCCGATGTCAGAATGTCGGGGCGCAGGCAGCGGTAAGGTACAATGCATTTAATGGGATGATGACGCAGGGCGGATTTGGGGGGCAGTGGTCGACCCTACCCTGGGTATAAATAGTGAAGTTGGTGGAGCTCATTTACTCAGGTTAGAACTTCTCTCTAAAGCTACCCTTCACTTCTCTCTCTAAAAAGACTGTTCTAACTTGGGCGTCGGAGTGCTAACGAGCCCCAAGTGAGGGGCTCGGTGGGCGCCTTCGTGTGCAGGAGCGAGGCGCGAGGTAGGGACGAGTCCGGAGAAGGCGGGGGCGTTGGGTTACGTGACATAAACAATTTAAAATTGTAAAACCAAAACCCTTAACCTTTTAATGGTCTGGTTTCAGTTAAAACCGAAAAACCAAACCAATTTGACAGCCCTACGCAGGGAATGCGTTAGGGTGGTAACTAAAAATTTAGTAACCACCGTGGCTGCATCACTATCTGCCGTCCATATTTTTTGTTTTCCTCTTTTTTTAATCTCACAGTTAATTTTGTTTCAGGCCAATTTTGGAAGAAAAAAAAGAGTCAACACCTGATTATTGTATATATTCTACCCAAACCCTAATCTACCATCCACTCCAGCCGAACCCTAGACGACGGCAGCCAACTGCCGGCTACCCGCCCCCTCTCTTTCTCCTCCGCCAACCACCTCCGCTCCCCCCACCTCCTCCACTCCCCTCCGCTCCGCCCACCGGACCTCCTCCTCCTCCCCACAACCGCCGACTCTCCTCTCTCTCTCTCTCTCTCTCTCTCTACCCAACCACCATTCCCTGCCCACCAACCACCACACCGCCCACTCCCCTCCTTCCTTCCCTGCCCACCTCTCTCTTTCTCTCTCTCTCTCTCTCTCTCTCTCTCTCTCTCTCTCTCTCTCTAGGATACGGCTGTGGCTGGAAAAGGTGGGGATGAATAAAAATCCTAGATCTGATTTTTTCGCATCGGTAGTGATTTTTTCGTAGTGGTAGTATTTTTTTCGCATTGCTAGTGATATTTTCGTAGTGGTGGTGTTTTTTCGCATTGGTATTGTTTTTTCCGCATTGGTAGTGATTTTTTTCGTAATGGTAGTGTTTTTTCGCATTGGTATTGTTTTTTACGCATTGGTATTGATTATCATGTAAGTGTATTGTTTTTTAGTGAACGGTAGTTTTTTTCCTGTAGTGGTAGTGTTTTTCACATTAGTATCTTTTTTTTTTTTTGCATTCGTATTGATTTGCATGTATTGATATTGATAAATCTGCAATGGTATTGGAGTTTTGTGAAATGGTAGTGTTTTTATTTCTCGAATGGTATTGGTGTTTTATGTATTGGTAGTGTTCTTTTAATGGATTGGTATTGTTTTATTGTTGCAGCGGTATTAGTTTAGTTGAACGAAAATAAGGAAAATATTGGAAAAAAGTAAGAGAGATCTGGCTAGAGATTGTGAAAGTGAGAGAAAGAGAGAGAATTGTAATTAATATATTTGTGTAACTTCCTAAAATGTACTTTGTTAAAAAAAAGTAATTAATAATTTTTGTCATACCAAATTTGCCCTTAATAACCATGTTGATTACTATTTTATAGTAATCACCGTAACCTATCCCCTACGCAGCACTGAATTCTTGATTAAAACCAAACAACCAGGCAACAGTACAAGTCAAAAAGAAGCTCTAGACACTCGACTCGAGGTTACCTTGCCAGATTATGGAATATGAGTATTGCTATTCTTCATCACAGCAACAGAAGATGAGACAATAAGTTCCTGCAGTCAGAGACACACATGACAAATGTACATTAATTGTCTATATACAGTACTGAAATTCCGCTTTCACTATGACAGTACCTTAACAACCTAAAAATTCAGCAATTTAGCCAAATCATGTTGAAACAATGACCCTTGTCAACATCCTTGCCAGTTCATAATCCTTCAACAGTAGCACGCAGATGTCAACATGCATAAATATAGCTGAGAAATTGCAGGACCAATGCATATATAACGAGAGATTTTAGTGGGGAGCTCAGGTAGATGTTCTGCTTCAGAAGCTCGTACCCGAGTTACAGTGATGCCGCCCTCTCATTCTCTATATTGTATGAAGAAAACTCACCAGCAGTTGCTCTATCAGGTGCAAAGAGATCTGGATGTCAACATCACATCTGGTGATTCACAACACAGCGTGTTAATAACTCACCACTAGACTTAGCTAATAAATCATGCGCCCAGAGGATACTGATCAATGCATTCGGATTAATATGCTCAAACCTCCCTACTGATTACAGGTTTCTTGAAATGGTTATATCCATATATGAGGAGGAACAACAAAATTTACAGGCACTAATAAGTCACTATATGGATTAGAATATAAATTCAAATCCTTGTCTTGAAAAAAGGAATTGATTATTTCTCACTTCAGCTAATGCAATTGATTATACTTGATTCAATAGAATAAGATATAATATATATCAGCAACTCTTGTTCCAAATAAAAGTAATACAGGGCCAAGGAACTGCAATGTTCTCATATTTACTATATATACTAACTTCTCCTCTCGATTCCGTAATGAGAAGTCTACTTGGTTTGTTCCTCAGTGAAGCTAATTGTACAAACTCGCAGAGCAGCTTCTGTTATTGGCAAAAAGGATGCTTTGACAAGGAAACCTTGAAGCACAAAAACAAGGTAGATCTATTTGTGAGAAGAAAAAGAGAAATCATATTTGATCTTACAATGCTTGTTGGCCCTGAAACGACGCAATAACCATCAAAACGGAGCCATCTCTCTCCAAGGAAAGATGCAATTCACAACGCTGCCGTTTCACTACATCGCACCTCTCAACAATGTCGTTTCACTTCATCGCCCTTCGAAGTCAAAGAGAGGACTCCTCGATTGATGATCTCTGATCTCTTCTCTCGATCGTCCTCTTTCAGAAGAAGCTTCAGCTTTCTCGAGTTTGCACCACCTAGCACCGTCACTATGTTGGAGAATGATGAAGACTATGGAAGCCGCCTGATTAGGCAACGGTCATCTGCTATCTACACTATAAAATGTAAGCCTTCTGCTCAGTAGCAATTTGACAGTTAGTTGCGAGAGCTTCTAGGTTTGAAACTCTTCTACTTTGGGTCAATCAATGTAATTGCTTCGGTAGATAGAATCACAGTGTATGGGAGTGTACTGGGTGATTCGAATCTTGGGAAGTGAGTGTGTTGAGTGTTGTTTCTCAAAGAGCCAAGTCACTTGGCTTGGCTAGGGTTCATTGTGTTGTCTGATCTTTATTTGCAAAATCAATAAAATTGTCTTTCATTTCTTTACAAGAGATCATCTTAGAAAAGTCATAATCTGAATCTCTTGTTGAGTGTACCTCATAATCTGAGTTTACAATTGTTATCAGAGCCTACTCTTTGTGGGATTAATCGTCGCCAAAGAGAAGGTCTTGGGATGTCAGGAACTTCATCAACTGCAGTCGCTTACTCAGCGAATACAAATCCTCCATGGTTCGATGGAACAGACTACACCGTTTGGAAGAAAAGAATGTGTATATATCTTCGTGGAGTAGATGGAGAACTGTGGGGAGTTGTTAGAAAAGGGACAGTTCCTGTGGAGGATGAAGACGAAGAAGACTGGAAAGACGAGCAGAAGATTTCTTCTCAGCTCGACTCTAGAGCCATGCATATCCTCTTTTCAGCATTGTGTCCAGAAGAAAGAAGTCAAGTGGCCCAATGTGAATCAGCCAAGGAGATATGGGAGTCTCTTCAGATCACCCATGAAGGTACGTCTGAAGTTAAAGAAAGTAGAATAGATGTACTACTAAATGAGTATGAATCCTTTGAAATGAGTTCAGGTGAGTCAATATCTAGTATGTACAAAAGGTTCAATGGCTTAATAAACACACTAAAAGGGTTAGGAAAAGTTTTTGAAACAAATGATTTAGTTAGGAAAATACTGAGATGCCTACCTAGAGAATGATTACCTAAACGTACTGCAATTGAAGAAGCTAAAGATCTGAATGCACTGTCTATTGAAAGACTAGTAGGATCATTGTTGAGTCATGAGGAAGTTATAATACAAATGAACAAAGATGATCATAGAAGAAGGAAAGTTATAGCCTTTAAGGCACAAGAATATGACAATGACTCTGAAGTAGACATGGGAGAAGAATTTGAGAAGGAATTCGCCCTTGTCAGTAGAAAATTTCATCGCATGCTCAAAATGAAGAAGGATTTTCAGGCAAAAAGGGAATGTCATGATTCCAGAGGTTTCAATAATCGCTCTTATGACTATAAAAGAGAAAGAGAAGGAACTGAAAAAATTCCCACTAAGACAAATGAAAGATATGTATCAAATAGGTCCTATTTTGAGAAAAATTCACCAAAGTCTTATGATAGATTCTCAGAAGGTCGAGAAAGGTTCAGAGTTGATAAGGAAGACAATAAGTCTTCCAATGAGAGGGATTTAACTATTTGCTTTAAGTGTGGTAAGACAGAACATATGAGATCAAAATGTCCCACCAGCATCAAGGCTAAGGAGAAAGCAGCAGGACGAAGAGGCGAATGAGGTTGATTTTCAGAGTTTCATATCGAGAAGATGGGAGAAAGGGGTCTTTTCATGGATTGAGAGGAGGAGGAACGAACAACAGCAAGAGATGAGTGCCTTTTGGGTGACACGCAGCGGCAAGGATTGAAGCTCTTTCACCATCGGATTAAAGGAAAAGTTTAGGAATTGACGGCGGGAGATGGGGATGTGCTTTTAGACTGGCTTTGTAGATTAACTAACTTTTTCGTTTACCAAAATTAATCTACTGATTTGGTATATGTTATTGTAACCCTAAACCCTGAACCCTGAATCCTAAACCCTGAACCCTAAAACCTAAGGGCGATAAGGGCCCACTTTAGAAATTGCTTATTGATTATCACCATCTCCATCCCCAAGTTTTAGCAATTGCTAAAGATGAGGTGGAGCTTAGATGCCAAAAACTTAGCAATGGTTTAGGGATGGAGGAGTTCTTTCTAAACTAGCAAGATTGCTAAATTAGGAATTCTTCTAGCAATTCCACATAGATAACTATTCTCTTTTTCTATTTTATTGTTTATTAAATTTTCTTGCCCAACTAACGTACTTAGGTACTTCAAAATTGAAATTCTAGCTTTCTGTTCATAGTGGATTGTTTCTGCTTCGTGGGGGAGTGAGAGAGTGGAAAAGGGGGAATTAATGAAGAGTTAAATTGGACGGATTGTCTTTACCACGCCACTACAAAATCCTTCGGAGCAAAAACATGCAGGTTCAAATCAAACAATAAATGAAGAAAGATGAACTTAATAGCTCTAACTAATTTTCATTTCATATGTGGTGAATCGCTAATGGCCGGGATCACCAACAAGGCAAAATAGATAATAGGAACCTACCTTGCACACACCAAATCATTTTATCTCGTACCGGTAAATGTGTCACGCTACAATAATTATGTCTAAGTTTTTTTAGTAATAAGGCATGATCAGCATTTATAAGCAGGTATAAAGAAAATATAAAATCGAGAAAAAATAAAACAACACCTACCCTTAACCTTTAACCAATCAATACCATATGCTCTAAACCATCAACACCTTATAACCTACCCATATACCATATACTCTATACCATCAACAACCTAATACCCTAAGCAGTCAGTACCCATTTCCTTTAACTTCAACACCTTATACAACAATCGTATACCTATACGCTGATAAAATTTTACATTTTGAAAATACTTGCCCGACTAAAGTACATAGGTACTTAAAAAGTGAAATTCTAACTTTCGTTTTAAAACATAAATTAAAAAAATATCTTCACTCAGTATCCAACCACAAGCCTCTAATTAGTCTACAAGAGGTTTGTTATCTACGAGTGCATTGCATAAAGAGGGGCAATCAGTGAGAGAGTGGAATAGGATCTCAATTAATGAAGAGTTAAATTGGCCGGATTGTAGCTTACCTCGTACCGCTAAATGTGTAAAGAGACACGCTAGCATTTACCAAATCCCAAAAAAAGATGGAACACATAATTATGTTTAAATTGCGTGAACTCAAGGCATGCTCAGGATTTTAGAAGCAGAAGCAGATGAAAATAAGTAAAACGAAGAACAACCACTGAGATAGACAATTATCAAAGGCCCAAACCTAATGACAATCCGGAACTCAGTATCTATTATCAACAAACTAGGTGCCATGGGTCATGTACAAGCCCACGTTTGAATGTTATTTAAAAGCCTGCAAAAATAATGATCAGACCCAGTCCAACTAGAATTACTCCTAAACGCACCGTTAATACATAAACACAAATTAAGGAGACCTCTCCATCCGATTCGAATCAAGTTCTGTCTTCTTCATCTTCTTCCTCAATCCTCTGGGCGAGACGAACACTACATATCAGGAAACCTAAATTTCACCGAGAGATATAAGATTCGAGAAAATGACAATAACGCTAAGACAAGATGACAAAGCACTAGTGACATGAATCCTAGGATTAGCAAACCTCTTTCAAGGGTTCTTTTGCAAATGAAAAGTTTGATGAACACAATAATAGACATGGTCGCCGTAATCGTGTTAGAAAGAGATAGGTGAGTAAATTCCGCACGGAAATAAAATGGCGAGGAACAAAACGTCGATTTGTGGATACAAGGATTTAGGATCTTCTCTTCGAATGTGGATACATAGATTTGGGGTATGAAACATGATGATGTTGGGGATTTGAGATTGGATAGGGAGCTAAATCGAATGTGGATCAAATAATAAAAGGATTTGGGTTTCGAAACGATGATTTTGTTGGAGATTTCAGATTTGATAGGCAACTTATGATCGAACTTCGAAATAAGAGGGGACCCTCCAAGACGAATGAGGGATCGTAGAAGGGAGACTGGAAATTGGTTAGGGCGGCAGGTCGTATCCCTAGGGTTTAACCTCTTAATCGATATAATTAAACCGGGTACAGTTAGGTTGAAGTCCAATGAAAAAAGCTTTAACGCTTCGTGATGCTTTTTGTAATTTTCCTTGCCCCCCGGTTACCCGTACCCCGGATTTTGCCCTGGGCACCCTAGAACTACCCATATATATATATATGGTGGCTTCTATGGTACCCCGGGTGAAATTCGGGGTACCGCATACCTCGAGTATGGAAACTCTATCTAGACCTCGAATTATCAGGATTTTTGTGTCTGATATTATACCCTAACCCTTAATGAGTGAACCCTAGGTCATAATTATCTAAATCATAATCTATAAACCCTAAGATGGTGCATTCCTTTTTGTGCCTATATTTGGATGAATCATAACCGTCGATTATTATTTCTAATTAAATTGATCTTGGAATATAATATTGGGAGAGTTAACACCTAGATTTTGATCTTTAAGTGTTAGAGTATAGTATCATGTCCGAAAGATCGGTCAATTCAAGGTATAGATAGTGTTTTCATACTCAAGGTATGCGGTACCCCGGATTTCACCCAGGGTACCGTAGAACTCGCCATATATATATATTAGCCTTGAAAGCATATAAGAATAACTTTAATTAGTCATGCCCTCCATATAAAAATTAAAGATTGAAAAATTTTAAAAAACCAAAAATTTAAAAACACCAAATTTGTTTATTTCTTTCTTTTCACAAAAAGAAATTTAAATTAAAATACTAAAATTCCCCTCCTTTTTCCTCATTCCATAAATTAGAAACACTCAATTTTCCTCCTCTTTCTCTTTCATAAAATTGAAGAACCAAATTTCATTCTTCTTTCCTTCCTTCCACAAAAATTTGAAAACTAAAAAATTTCATATTTATTTCCCTTTCATAATAAAAAGAGCCAAACTTTCTCACTTCTTTCTCTTCTCACAAATCAAAACTATCTAAATTCTCCTTTTTTTCTTTTGTAAAAAATTCAAAGAATCAAATTTCCCACTTCTTTCTCTTCCCAAAATATTGAATGCATCTTAATTTCCTCTTTTTTAAGTATCAAATTATCAAATACATTACTTTACTTTATTTATATTTAATTGATAACTTTATTGGATAGTTAAATTAACAATAATTTTTATTAATATATTATATTAACATTGTCCATGATCTTAATTACAAAATGAAAAAATAATTTTACCTAAGTATAGGATGAAAAACTTTATTTGACACCTATACGTAGAGGGTCGAGTTTGTGTGGGGATTGGTCATAGGGACCGAGCTTTCTTCGTCCTGTTCAACACTGGAGATGTTTTGGTCCTCAAAACTGACGGTCCGGCCTGCGAGCGCTGCAAGTTTAGGATGATGTTAGTAACTGATACGTCTGATCCGCCCCAAGAGATGGCGCGGGCTTCTTGCTGCTTAGAGATTTTAACAATGGCGGCGGGGATGAACCCAGTGTTGATATTGTTGCAGTTGGAGGAAGGTGGATACAGGAAAACCGGTATTTATGAGAGGCGGCAACCGGAAAACCGTTTGAGGATACGAGGAAGGATTACTAGGCCGGCAGAGGAGGAATTGGCCAAGAGAAGCAATTCAACGGAATGTTCAATCTTTAGGGTGCTTTGTCGATGTTTTTGTGGCGGCGGCACGGTCGGAGACCAGCTATAGACTTGGATCAGAGCGATGAATTTATTTGCAGTAAAACGCTTTACATATAGAAACTCAACGACACCCAAATGCAATTTTCCAGAAGAACAACGAATTGCTTTGCGTCGATCACTGAGAAAAAAGCAAAGGCAAAAGAAAGAAGTTAAATTATTGTTACTGCACATTGGTCCATCCTCACGAACAGAAAGCGTGCTGTACAAACCCACAAACAGAACTTAACGTAGGAAGCCCCTCCTTGGCAGTGAAGCCAACAATCATAAGAAGGGCTCTGAGAGCTCCATCTCATTTGAAGTCTGTTGTTGTTGCTGCAGTTCAGGTCTGGTAGTAGTGCCTACAAAGTCCAGGCCTAGCCACTGCCATGGCCAGCATACATATCTCGATCGATTTCGTCCTCTAGAATCTTCTCGGGTTTCAAACTCTTCAAGTAGACGGCTGAGCTCCTCTACCCTGTCCCTGAGCCGAGAAGCCCTTGTGTCAGCCAATCTCAACGACTTCTCAGCAGCCTCTCGTGCGGCCATAGCAGCAGCGACAGTCTCCTCTTTGGACTTCAGTTTCTGCTCGGATTCTGACATGGACTGCCTTGCCTCTTCAAGCTCCTGCTTCAGTACAGACAACTGCATGTGCATGACAAAGGGGGATAATATAATTAACAGATAGCGGATTAGAATGATTTTAGTAACAGTATGCTGACTGTTAGACTTAGCCTTACCATATCACGGAGACACAAGAAGAAAGCATTTTCAATCTAACTAATCTGAAGTGGTTGATGAAGTGAAATTGAACATTTGGGTTTTTGCAAGTTTGCGTATTTGTGTTGAGTTTGGTGGATTTCATGCTCATGAGCTCTTATATCGATTGAATAGTCACTTCAATTGTGGTCGGGCATCTATCCTTATACCAATCGAGCCTTTCCCCAGGTGCGGAATCGCATGTTTGGTTCCATTCTATCTAAAACACTTAAACACCCAAGAACAATCTATTTTTGGTTCGTTTTATTCGTTCAATCAAGATTCTTCTTTGATTGATTGTTGCTGCGTACTTTGATCAAAACAAGCACCCCCTGTGCTCGTATTAACATGCGTTCATGTTAAAGATATTATTGGACACAGTTGAAAGTTTTTGACTCCTTCAGCTCCCTAAACAGACAAAAGACGGATGCAAGCAATTTTCTTCTCAAATTTTTGTTTTCATTTTCTACTCCCCAGATATCTCAGTTCCTGAAAGGGGGAACTCCGAGACAAATCGGAAGCAAATTGTTTCAGCTTTTCAAGAAAAAATGAATCGCTCGGCTCCCTGAACCCCACAGAGACCAACATCGCCTTCAACTTCAACAAAATGACTCCTAGAATCCATGCTCAAAGCATGCTCAAAGTTTGGTTTGACTGACTCAAGTTACTTCGCTTGTCAGTAATTATAATTACTGGAAACGTTCAGATTTTAGATATTGTGCTTCTATCTCATTAAGAAAGAGGGAAAATGCCATATATGAATCGCAAACATTTTACCAAAGTAGTTATTGTCCTTATGGACAAGAAGTAAGATTCAGATGTCCTAAAAGTTAGGGAAGCATACCTGAGCCATGACCTCTTGTTCAACAGTTCTCCCTGCAGCAGCCTCCTCCTCTGCTGCCACTTTCCACCTTGTAATTTCTTCTTCAGCAGCAGCAATGTCCAGCATAAGCCCTTCAACCTATAATATGCAAGCAGAGATGAGTAATAAGACCAAAATAGTAATATTCTCAATTATACACCATAATTTGTATAATCAAGCAGATAGTATCCGGTATTCATAGAAGCTCCAATGAAGCAATACATTAGATTCAACCATCAAAGCGACTATCATAACTTACACTTTCATTTGCCACTCTCTCTTTCTCCTCAAGCTCCTCTATTCTCTGCAGTCTATAAGCTAATTCCTTGGCTTGACCTTCTATATGCTCTTTAAGTAAACTTGACTCTGCCCTTAAATGGAAAAAGCAAACATAATCAGAAAAAACCAGCTGATAATCATCTATAACAAATCCTCCCTATCTATATGCAGCTCAAGAGTACCTTAATTCCTCCACTGAATGCTGCAACTCAATGATCTCAAGCTGGGATGCCTTCACAATATTCTCCAGGGCTCCAGCCTGAGATTCAAGTGCATCCAGGTACATAAATCAAAGAGTTGAATTCCTAAGGATATATGAAAACATTAATACCAAACAAACAATTACCAGAGTGTAGATTTCATCCTCCTCCGTGTTTGGTGGGCCATTGTTATCTTGAGAAGCCACAAGGACCTTATTGAACTTGAAATCGATTCCAGAATCTCGCAAACCATTCTCAGCAGCTTGAAATAATTCATTTGTTCTAGAAGCTGGGTCTGATGCCATCCGCTTGGACAAAGCACTTCTTAGTAAAGAGCTGATTTGTTCTTTCTCTTTATTCAATTGATCAATAGTTTCATTCAACTTCTTCACTTCATGAATCTTCTCCGCTGTCGAGTCCTTTGCTTTCTCAAGTACTATTCTAGTTAGCTCGTGAATCGATTCCATGCCAGCAACCGAAGCACGGAGATTCTCCCCCATATCTGTTTGTTGTGGGAGAAACAAAGACTCCGATATGTCTGAATCTGACTGATTTGAATTAACTATCTTAATAACATCGTAAAGCCGATCGTGAATTTGTCCAACCAAATTCAACTGATCAACCAATAAAGGCCGCAAAGATTCCATCTCAGTTTCCAGTTTCCTCAGTTTCTCATCATACTCACTAACTAGCAGCCTAGTCTCCGCAGCTTCCTTCTCCTCCATTTGGGTCTTCTCAGATAGCTGCCTCTCAACTTCTAACAGCTTCTCATGATTATCCGCAACGGATTTCTCCAAACTCTCGACCGACGAACTCTTCTTCTCCAACTCTTCTCTCAATCTACCTATAGTAGCTTCAAGTTGAGAAACCTCAATGGCAATCTCATAGTTCCTTTGCTCCATTTGCTCTCTAGCTTCATTTCTAGATTTCGCCGTGGCATCAATCTGCCTAACAAGCTCCTCAACTATCTCATTGGTCCTCTTAATCACCCCATAAGCAACAGCAGGAAATCCAGAGTATTTCTGAGATCTCGGCAACCCAGCCGCTGCAAAATTCTTGAAACTACTAACTTTACCAGAAATCTTCTCAATGCCACTTACCAGCATGTGCCGTGAATTCTCCATCTCCGATTGAAATCCATCCCTCGCCTTAACAGCTTCGTCGAGCTGCCTAGCGAATTCATCTCTCTGCTTCATTACCTCATCTTGCAACTTCTTTGTTTGGTTCAATTCCTCCGCTATCTTCCCCTTGGCTTCCAGAGCCTCCTCCTTTTCCTTGGTAGCTTGGTCTCTTTGCTTCGCGCATTCGTCTCGCTTCTTGATTGCCTCGTGCGCTAGAGACTTCAACCGGAGGAACTTGTCCTGTAGCTCAGATTTCGAATCCTCGGCAGCCTGTCGTAGCGCTCGCTCCCGCTCCAGCTCGCCGGCGAGCTCGCGAAACCTCTCGACAGAGACGTCTTCTTGGCTCGGACTCGGTATGGCAATTGGAATCGGATCGTCTTCCTCCTCGACGTCGCTCAACACCGCGTCGGCGGCATCCTCGTCTGCCGACATCTAATTCGGATCAACCCAAATCGCCGATCTTCTTCTGATAATAACTCAAACCGTTGAATAATTCCCGAATCTGCGAATTCTTTGTTTGCCAGGGCCCTTCGGAATTTTGATAAATAGATCGCTTGGAACGGACGGAATCCGCAGCAGTGAAACGGAAGAAAGACGCCGGCGGAAAGAAGTTGAAAGCTTACCAACCAGTCTGTTTTCCCCCTCCGTTTCTTTCTGTCGAGGAGGAAATAGGCATTGCTCCTCCGTCCCGTGTTCTGGCTTTTCTTTTGGAATCTTCGTTTCTTTCCTTTTCACTACTTGTTTTTTAGATAAACTCCAGTTTAAGACCTAAAGTTTAGTATTTTGGTTTATTATGCTAGGAACGGATCAGTTCAGTAATCTTATAGAGTTATGATGAGTAACCACGAGTAATCCGTTCACATCAGCATCACATCAACGTCCCTCTCTTTCTTGTAAAGCATTTAATTTCCCCTCCCTAATCTTTGACGGACGATTTCTCACTCGTTTTAAGTCGAAATTTAATTTTTTTGCCCAGTTAGATCAGATTAATTGTGCTCTTCAAAATGATATCCACTTTGATATATTTTTCGAACAAAAAAAATTGAGTCATTTTTTACCAGTCTATACCATATGGTATTGACTGGTATTGAAATAAGAGCATACCTATGGTTTGAAAAGCGTATCATGGTGGTATGAACAAACCAAGACTGTAGGATGATTGAATACATGATAGTAGAAGTATATTAACTGTCATTTACGACTTTTAACATTGTGTACCACAAGATACCACCCCGTACCAGGGTGGTATTGTATGATATTGTGTGGTATTTTTTGGTCTGGTAATTTGTTCACCCAGAAATTTGTAGATCCAATAGATCATGATGAACTCGTCCCTTCTATGCAAACGTTTTCAAAAACGAATTAAAAATGAAGAAGATACCATATGGTATGCAGTTGGTACCGAGAGGCCATAATTTTGTTCTAAAAAAATTGAAAATTGATCTCATTTTGTAGAGCACGATGGACTCGTTCCATCTGTGCAAAAAAAAAAAAATTTCGAGTTAAAACAAAAAAAATATGAGCCGATTAAGAAAATTAGGAAAAATAAAAATGACATTTAATTCTCCATCATTAGATCTGGATTTTCTAAATAATTGATTCAGATTTGGTTATTGATGGTTGCATAACCCATAACCTATGGTTATGCACTCTATGAGCCCTATTATGCCTGCAGCCCGCCTAACCCATAACCCCAAGGTTGTCAACCTGCGGGTTGACCCGGACCCGGTCTAGCTAGTGGGTCAACCGTTTTAGCCCAGTTTGGCCCGGAAATATGGAAAGAGTCATTATATTGTACTTTTCCTTATAAATTATATCAAATCTTATCTAACATATGAGTTATAACATATAATATTACACCAAAATAACATATCGTACTTAGATCTAGCATAAAGTGAAAATTCACACACACTTATATACATCAATATTCAAATATTCAACTTAGGATTCCAAAGATTGAGTTAGGCGAAAAGAAAAATCGGAAAATATGCGCATTTCGCAAACCAAAAAAAAATGACACAATTTGACCTTCAACCCGGTACTTTATAGCGGTCGACCCGGCGAGTGTGTACGGCCCGTTTTTCTCACCAAATCAGAGTGAAAGTGGGTCGACCCGCGCGCGAGGGTTGACAACCTTGCATAAACCATAACTTCGACGCTTTTTGCAAACTAGTCCGTTTCTATTTCCTACTCCGGAGTCCGAACCGAGTCCGACCAATCCCACAGATTACGGGAAGTTCAAAAAAGCACTCTCCTTCATGACCTTCGCGGGGTTTTCCGTTCTCCGCAGCAAACCTAACATCTCCTGTACCCTTCTGGTTAGGGTTTTGCACATTCTTATTTCTCGGCCATGAAGTTTCTGCGATCACTCTACAGTTACAGAATGAACTGCTTAAGATCATTTCCTTCTCCAAGAGGCATTCGCTTCAGCTACCCAAGCATGTCTACCGACTCCATTCCTTTCATTTCACCACGGGGCTCATATCTGTCTCTTCAATTCCCCTTCTCAACCAGTCGAGTCCGAGCTGAAGACTCCCCGTTTGCGTTCGATTCTTCTGAAACAGAGCGCGGGAGCAGAAGTGACTCCGGCAGTGCTCAGTTCCGTAGGGTTTACAATCCGGTGAGGGGTGGGTTCGATCCGGTAAAGAGGAACGATGGCGAACCGGAACCTGCGTTTTCGGGTTATGTTTCGGAGCTCGAGGAGTTGGAGAGGAATAGAACTTACGGAGGTGCAAAGGGGGGAAAGTCGGGCGGTGGGCTTGATGGAAAGCATCTCGTGGATGTAAATGGGAGTGTGGTAAATCGAGATCATAATCGAGATAGTTTATCGAGTTCAAGTTTTCGAAAGCAGGAAAATAGAGCTGGCAGTGTGAGTAATGGGAATCTGAGCACCGAAGATAAATCGAGGATGGGACTTCCTGTTTGTATTGGTGATAGCGGGGTTGTAGAGAATGTGAACAAACATGCAAATGGGAAGAAGGTGGATTACGTCAGGGGAGTGAAGTCGGGATATACACTCACAAGTAAGAAGGAGAAGGTTAGAACTAGTTATGTTTGTGAGAGCTGTGGCAATACAGAAGGGCAATGGTGGGGATATTGTCGCTCCTGTAACAGTGCTGGGACGATGAAGAAGTTCTCTGAAACGGGGGGTGGCAATGGAGACAAGGTTAGTGGCATTGTGGCCTCGGAAAATATGGTTAAGTCTTGGCTGCCTCAACAGGCTGGAGAGGTGAACCCAGTAAGTTTGGCAGACGTGAACAGAGATGTGAATCATTTGGAATGGCGGATCCCTCTGTGAGTTGTTGTTGTTGTTGTTGTTGTTGTTGTTATTGTTGCTGTCTTTTCTTTCTGTTTCTTTGTCAGTTCATAATCTCCATTTGTTGTTTCTTCTGATTCTTTGGTTGAAATTCAAGTAATATCAGTTGTTTCTTGTTCCATTTACTATTACTGAATGACTAGGTGTAGTCTGGAAATTACATTTGGTGGAGTTTCTGTCTGGGTTTGATGAAGAAGGCTGTTGGCTCGTAAGACTTGAATAGTTAGCTTTCATCCTACTTCTGTAGTACACAATTGCCATCTTTTTGCAACTTTTTTTGTTCTTGTTCTTTAGCTTACTCCAATCGCTGTTTGGTTTCATATGTTACAGCTACTGACAAACATTTCGTCGATGTGCATTTCGTGTGCTGTTTTTGAAATCACTTCTTATTGTGTAGTGGTGTATCCTGCAACTTTTGAACTTCTGTTAGTTGCATGTAATTGATTTCCTTTTGTTGCAGTTTGAATCTTCTGTTGTATTGTAATGATCCATGCTAGATTGCTTGTTACTGTTGTTCAGGCCTGGACCTTTTGGCGATGAAGTGTCTAGAGTTCTTGGTGGGGGTCTTGTTCCAGGTTTGTTGAGATTTGGTTGCACCAATGAGTTAAATTAGACTATTATTGGCTTCTTTCGGGTTTGTTGTCCTAGTGGTGTACATACTTGATTGTTGGTCCTGGAGTCTTGCTTTTACTTTCTTAAAGACCTTATGGGACTGTGTGATTGAACTCCTGTTTTCCAATTATGATATTCTCTCATGAATCCTAAATGATTTCTTATTGAAACATCCCCGATCGACTTTTGAAAGCAAAATAGTGCTTCTTGGCCAATGGCCACATTTTTACGGCTCTCTCAAGTCATTGTCTGTCTGAGCTTGGAAACATGTAGTATACTTACTGGAGTTTAATGGACTGTAGGTTCTCTGGTCTTGGTTGGTGGGGATCCCGGTGTTGGAAAGAGTACATTGATCTTGCAGGTATTACTCATCTAATTCATCTAAATGTTAATCTAATGCTCTCAACTTGAGTAGATATGAGTTTTTTGTTAAGTGTTTAATCTCACATTAACTTCTTTGAACTTGAAGCTAGCTGCAATCATAGCTGAAGGACAAGGCCTTGGGAAACCAGCTCCAGTTATTTACGTCTCTGGGGAAGAGGTTAATGTTTACACTGAAAACCGCTTTCAGTTTCGATAATTAGTCTAAGTTGCCAAAGTGAAGTGTAAGGCATGCACTCATGACTGATTGTTCTGCTTTATCTTCAGAAGGCCATATTTATGTTCTATATGACGATAATTTTGATCTTATTGTCCATGAAAGAGTTCCATCTGTATTATCTTGGTGCAAAATTTTCGTCATTTTTTATTTTTATAATTACTGATCCAAAAAATGAGTTGCATGTTCTATTTACCCTTTTTCCTTTTCGGGTTGTTGCAGAGTGTTCAGCAAATAGGGAACAGAGCTGACCGTATGGGAATTGGATCAGAGGACCTTTACCTGTATTCAAGCACTGAAATTGAGGTAAATATTCTCAAACTTGTTTCAGTGTAAGGCAGCTTTGTTCTTATTCCTTTGTGATATGCTTTTGAAAATTTGATCTCAAAGTTCCTCCTTTTGCTTCTTCCAGGACATAATGAAGAAAATTCAGAATCTATCTCCTCGTGCTTTGATTATTGATTCGATTCAAACAGTTTACCTTAATGGAGTTATCGGAAGTCCTGGCGGATTAACACAGGTTGGCAAATGTGTAGTGTAGGTTACTATCTGGCAAATTATGCTCTTTATCTTTATCTGTTGAAGCTTTCATGGTTGGATTTACTAACAATTGTGTCTACGAATCCTAACTATTGCTAACATTTAAAACTGACAAGTGAAGTAATAGGCTCTGTTCTATTGTGCTTACAAGGACAGTACTAGGATCATGTTCATTTTTTTTTTTAGGATGATCACATTTAGTGAGAACTGCTTTTATGCTCTTACACTTTTCACTGGTTTGAAATATGGGCTGAATGTCTGCCAGTTAGAGTTTAAAATGATTAGATTATCATACTTGCTAGTTGTAGTTTTTATTGCACTAATATAGGTGTAGTAATTTTTCCTATTTTTTCCATTTCTAGCTATGGCAAGGTGCTTCCTAAATAATCCATATTTCCTACAAATGAGTATTCAAGGAATGCACATTAGCTCTGTTGGTGGCTTCACCTCAACATTGATAAGAATTGAATTTCTGTTTTGTCAGGTCAAGGAATGCACATCAGCTCTGTTGCGGTTTGCAAAGAGAACTGATATCCCAGTTCTGTTGGTGAGTTTCCTTTTTCCTTACATGTACCATGCTTAAGTTGTTAGATTGCATATGAACTTGGTTCTATAAGGGAAGCAAGCTCACTGTGTTAAAATTGCATTTTTTTTTTTCCGGGTCTACAGATCAGCTTTATTCTTGATTTGAAAGTTAGTGGACCTTATCTAATAATTTCCATAGAGCGACTTTCTTACATCCAATACTTCAAAATAAAACACCTTGCTTTCAACAGAAATATCAAAAAGTAATTGCCTTGAGACTGGAAAGGTATAATTGGAGATCCCGAAGCTCTAGACACGAAGTTCGGTTATTATCTGAAATTCATGTTTGACTTGCAACGCTGCTAAGCAGAAAAAAAAAAAGAGATGTTAATCTAATGGTAATGGATCACTGCAATTTACTACATTAAATGGCGTTTAATGTTCGTTCTCAGATCGAACATTTGGCATTGACCAATACTTTCTCTTGCAATATACGAAACTGTTTGTGCTCCATCTTGGTAAATAAATGCGACCTCCTCTTGTGAGTCCATTTAGACAGGGACTTTCTTGTATTCATGTTCCCTTTTCTTGTCTTTCGATTACAGATCGGACATGTGACCAAGTCTGGGGAAATTGCAGGGCCTCGTGTCTTGGAGCACATTGTCGATGTTGTTCTGTATGTGGAGGTTGGTACCTTCTGCTCTATCATATATGCCTTTTTACTCTTGTTCATGGTTGAAAAATGGAGGAGGGAAGAACCGTGTATGATTTGAAGCTGGTAATGTAGTCGTTTGGTCGATGGAAAGTAATGTGTGTCGAATATCATGTGACCACTTATTATACTGTCACAGAAACATTGGCAACTGGTCAGACGGATGCCTGAACTCTTTCGTTCACCTTGCTTTCCTGCTCAAATAGTGATTACATGCTGTTGTTGATTATAAATTTGCCTCACTGTGTACCAGGGGGAGAAGTCCTCGTCTCATCGTCTACTCCGGCCGGTGAAGAATCGTTTTGGGTCCACTGATGAGGTGTGCAATATTGTTGATATTATCACCTGCTTTTACTTAAATATTCTTTCTAGTGAGTATTCTGTCGTATTTTGTTAACTCGGGGCTTGACATAATGACCCGAATTACCTATTGCTGGTGATCAATAACTATCATGTTCAAGTTATGCTGTTTTCAATCATCACTATGGTGTTAATCATCACCATTCATGCTTTCAGCTGGGGGTATTCGAAATGTGTCAATCGGGTTTGCAAGCTGTTTCCAATCCAAGTGAGATATTCTTAAGTGAGCAGCACTTGGAATCTGATGTTTTGGCTGGACTAGCCGTGACTGTAATGATGGATGGCTCTCGAAGTTTCCTTATTGAAATTCAGGTAGTTCTCTTTGGTATAGTCATCAATATGTTTGTTCTGGCTTCTATTAGCATGATTTAGTTATGAGAGACCTAGCAATTTCTTTGATTGTCAAAATTGACATATAATATCTATTGCACTATGATAATTTTAATGATTGTGGTGTAGGCATTATGTGTTGCTGGTTCGTCAGCTTCCAGGAGGCATGCTACTGGGATTCAATCTAGCAGAGCTGAAATGATTATAGGGGTAAATGTCACATTGACAATACTGCTTTTTCACTCTTAGTTCTCTCGAGTCAAAATTTTGGTCCTACATTTGTCTACATCTGATCATGTATTCATATTGTAAATCGTACTTCCAGTTCTTTCTCCTGCTTGACTGAGCTGCATAGTTTCTGGCTAACGTGCATCATTTAGAATGTACCCCTCGAATTGATGAATTGAGCTTATGCTATCTAACAATTTTTGGGAGATGTTTATAATGTCTCACTATAATCTCAAATTACAGGTGCTTGTGAAGCAAGCTGGGTTGGCACTTCAAGAGAATGTAAGCTATAAGTAAATGTTCTTGTGTCGTTGCTTTAAAAATGTGTTCCTATTCCACTTTCCCTTTGAAGTTGCTAACTTGGTTGAGCATGAGAGCAAGGGGGGATGGATAGAAATTGAAGTTTTCCCTTGTACATGTTATGCTTTAGTTGGTATACATATGAAGTCCAGAGAATTTAAAGAAATTAAGTCATCAGTTTAGTAACTCATATGTTGTTTTCAGACAATAAGTAAAACAGTGATGATATTAAAACCCTTTATACATGTGCATCTTGAAATCGGACCAATGTTTTTCACCCTGTCCTGAGACAGGTCCACAATTTTTACGAGTGGTGTTATTGATCTTTGCTGTGGTTTTTGTTGCACCAGACCATATTCTTGAATGTTCTTCGTGGTGCGGAGCTTACTGAGACTGCTGGCGATCTTGCCATTGCAGTTGCAATCTGCAGTAGGTATGTTTGATTTTGAACACGCATTGATTATTGGTCTTGTAAGTGGCATCTCATAATGTTGAATATTATTGGATGTGAAGAACATAACACCTAAGCATTCCTTGGATCTCTTTTACCTATATGATTGCCGACAACTTGGGAACCTGACGATTAATGGTGTTTTCTTTTTCGTAGTTTCTTGGAGTGTCCGATTCCCAATAATGTTGCATTTATGGGAGAAGTTGGCCTTGGTGGTGAGCTGCGCACTGTAAGTTTACTGTTTGCATGGCATAACCCGTGAAATTGTAACCTTCTTCGGATGCATTTTTGTTCCTCCAGCAAAGAATACATAATCTAGCATGAAAATAGCATGCACTTGTCTTCTTAAGTAGCTTACCTTAATGTGGAGCTATAAAGACCTTCCCGAAATTCACTACCTTGCAAACGGAGTCTGTGTTTAGGTGGTGACTAGTTTTTGAGAGCAATTCATGAAGCATCAGTATTTGTTTCCTCTTGTGTATCCAGCATTTCTCTAACGTCCTCTTGTAATCACCTGCTTGAAAAAGCACAGGTACCCAGAATCGAGAAGCGGGTGAACACAGTTGCAAAGCTGGGATATCAAATGTGCGTTGTGCCCAAGTCTGCCGAAAAGGCGCTGGCTGGTTTTGGGTTCGAGGGGATGAAAATCGTTGGATGCAAGAATCTGAAAGAAGTCATCAACACTGTATTCAGACAAAATGGGAAAAACTTGTAACAGTCTAACAGATGTATTGGGGAGGTTAGCTGAGCTGCTTCCCTTTTCAGAGCTTACAGCCAAGCCAACCTCATGGGTTATCTTCCCAGGACAATAAGATCTCTTTATCATTAGCTCTATTATGGTTTCGCGTCTGTATATATAGATATCAGCTGGTTTTCGATGTAAATGTGGCGCAGTTAGATTGTATGGCCAGTTCTGTTCTGTACGGACAGTAGCTAGTCTTGAATCTAATGGTTTCTTGTAGGCTTAATTGTGCATATCCATTTGAGTTCACAGTTGCCAAGTTGCAGGTCCTACTCAATCCTAGAACCCCCAACAAAAACTAAAGCTTAACTCAACCAGACCCCAAAGTCAAAAGATGCTAATTACGGTATTGCGAGTCACAGCCCAAAGAACTGCCCTAGACTCTTACACTCTGTCTAGACTCTTACACTCTGTTTCCGAAGGGAGGGAGGAAAATGGAGAGAAAGGAAAGTTGGAGGGGGAGAGAAATGGAGGGAAAGGAAAATTGAAGGAGAGGGAAAATGTTGTTTTATGTAAGAAAGTGAAAGGAAAAATAGGAGGGAAGATTTGTATTCGGAAGTGTGATAAATATGTTATTTTATTGGTTATGTAATAGTAAAATAATTTAATTATGTGGTGATATTATTTTCTAACTTATTATTGGTGGATCAATTTTTTTTGCTAATTTGGTTCAATATTAAAAAAATTTTACTTGATTTTAAAATCTAATTCAATTTAATTTTAGTTAAAAATATTCCCATTAAAATTGTATTACCTTTGTTGTAGAAGACAACATGTTATTTTGGTGTAATGTTATGATATTACTCATATCTTCTTAGATGAGATTTGATATAATTTATAAATGTAGAACAATATAATGACTTTTTTCATATATTTGGGCTAAAGCGGTCGGACCATTAATCCTCAACCCACTTTCTCGACCGGACTGACGAGCTAAACTGGGTTGACAACCTTGTGTAACAGACTTTTACGTGTCACCTAATAGTATTACATATCGCGTTAACAATATCATATGTATGAGTATAAATGGATATAAAATATGATTTCTCACTGTAATAACCTAAAATGAATTTTCAAGATAATCTTTGTCCCATAATTACTCACTATAATTATCTTATATTTAATAAAAAATATGATTTCTATTATACAACAATTAAAATAGATGGACAAAGTACCGTTTCCATCAACCCACGCAAAACAAACGGAGTTCCACTCCAACTTAAAAGCTAGGCGATAAGCATCTACGGACTACAATTATTTATTTTTGAAACTAATTAAATCACTTACTAAAAGGAGAAGTAGATTATATAGGTAAGTTACCGTAAATTATTGAAACTTACCAAAAGAAAAAAGAAATAAAAAAAAAGTAAATAAATGGGGCAAAAGAAATGAGAAGCGGCCGACTCTTTTCTCTCCAGATCGGAGGGTAGATTTGTACAGTAAAGTTTCCTTTCATTTTCCTCTTAACTGTTCCTTCCCTAGAAAAACGGGAGAAAGTTCATTGGAAGGTGCGCTTTCCTTTCCCCTTTTCCCTCCCCTCCCCTTTCCCTCCTTTATGAACAGAGTGTAAGATGCTTGCAAAAGAAACAAGAAATTAGCTGATGAAAAATTCAACTTTACCATCTTCCTTTGTGTTGTGTTCTCCGATGAGATGAGTTAGATAGAAGTTATGGGTATTAGCATAAATGTTCACAATTTTTGCACTTTGTATAAAACATTCACAAACGTTTAATTTTGCACGATTTGTTAATAAACAAATGAGGGTATAACAAAAACTGTCATTTTGTCGTTCTCCATTCAAAACTCTGTTAATTAGGTTCAGTTAACACTCCACGTCACTAAAATATTAATAAAAGATTCACTTAATGTAGCAACTCAACTTAAGTTTAATTTTGAAAGATTCACTTAATGTGACATCCATAACTCTTCTAAAACGAAGATGTATCTATCATAACAGTGACCATTTTGTTACAACCATTGTGCCCAATTTGTCACACAATTAAATGCATTGTGATCATTATACGGACCATTTTGTTATGGACAAGAAAGATTTATGACCATCGTGTTACATGTTTCAAAACCATTGTGGCCATTGCGTGGGTTGGATCGCTATATTAAGTGAATTTTATATTAATAATTTTGGTGACATGGAGTGCTAACTGGACCAAATTAACAGACTTTTGGATGCAGAAGGACGAAATAATTGTTTTGTTTTATGTTCAAACATTTATTATCGAATCGTGTAAAATTAAAAATTTGTGACTGTTTTGTAACAATTATAAATTTTTTTGACCGGCTAAGCTTGATGGGATGGAATTGGGAAGGGTAAATAATCTGAATTGCTATTCGTCGCCCTAAATTTTTTAAAAAATCGCCCTAAACCATATTGAATCGACATTTATACCCCTAGTTCCTATTTCCTAATCTACGTCCAGCCCATCTGCCGATTTCCGACCGCCGCTGTCGTTCCCCAAACTCACCATCGTTCCCAATTCCCATCCCCCAACCCACCGACCTGCTGCGATTCCCCCAACCACCGACTCGCTGCTGGTGTTGAGGAAGGAGAAATAAGAAACAGGAGGAAGAAGGTCCAAGCAAATAAATAAAACTCATTCCGCCGCTGCCTTTCCCCAACCCGCCGACCCGCCTGTTTCCCCCAGCAAGCTAACCCACTGCTATTTCCTCTTTTTCCCCAGTAATCCCAGTAGACGTTCATTTCCTTCATTTGGTAATAATGGTGGAACATTGATTGGTGAAACATGAAGCAAAATTTCATAATATATGTTTATTTGTTATTATTCTTTATAATTGTTGCCATAATAAAACCCAATTCAGATGTTAAGTCCGTTATGTGTTTAATTTAGGATTTAAGTATTTGAAATATTAAAAAAGGATATTAGAGTAAATTTATCATAATTAGGGCGACAAATAAGAATTTTTAGGGCGACGAATAGCAACCCCCTAAATAATACTCAGAGTTCCGGGGTCAAATCAATCATATATTATCAGTACTTGTAGTTCAACGTTTGGAAGGAAGGAGGGAATGGCACTACCGCCGCCCGCCGCATGCACATTCACATATATTATATTGCCGGAAGTAAAGTAGTTGACGGTTACCTTTTTCCCAACCCCGATTGGTCAGTACAGTGGCGGACCCACGGTTGTTTTGGTAATCAACTTATTAATTGGTTCAGTTTAAGGAGTCTAATTGATGTTATTATCAATATACAAATTGCGGATGTTATTGAATGAACACCTTTGTTACTGTAATTTATTATACAAGCTCTAGTTTGGATGAGGATATAATTGATTATATATGTGTATTAATGCGGCTGTGTGTGGAGCACTTCTACTATGCTATATAGTATTGATACTTTAATGTATAACTTGAAATTGTACCATAACATTGAATGTATAAGTTTAGGTTGTACCATAAAGGAATTTGTATCATTATGTTATGGTACAACTTTACAACTTGAAGTTGTACCATCACATAAAATTACAAGTTCAAGTTGTACCATAAAAGAATTTGTACAAAAAGTATAGGTACAATCTAAAGTTGTACCATAACGTTAAATATACAACTTCAAGTTGTACCATAAAGACAAAAACCTATAGCACCAATGCTATAGAGCATTGTAAGCTGTGTATGGATACCCATTTATTCGAGGGTGTTTTAACTACACATACAAATATTAGACCTATTTGTAGAAGTTCAAAAGTTTATGTACCAAAATGTAATACACAAAAATTTTAGGTACTAAAATATAATGTTCCATCAATATTTTGAGGACTTATATGCCAAAAAAAATTAGGTTATAAATCTAAAGATCTAATAAGTTTAGGTATCGAACTGTAATTTTGAGGCTTAATTCCTTTTATGGTGATGTATTTAAGATAATAATTATTTACCTTTTCTAGAAAAATGAAAACTATTTATTTGATATGTATAGATACCTAGCCAACATTCCATGTATACATTATTGTTGAAAATTTTAGCTAGGGTGAAAAAGAAAAACTCTAGAGAGAAGCAAAAGGAATACAAACAGGAACTCGCTTAAAATTTCACACCCTCAAATCGCATAGTGGAAAATGACGACTTTCTAATAAGTAATAACCATATATATTTTTTTTAATTGGACTCGACATTGAACTAAAAAATTTAGTGGTTCATGGTTCAATTATTAATTCTCTAGACTGTTGGTGAGTCGTGTATGGACTCGTTCATACTTGTGATTAAAATACATAAAAATAGTATTCTAATTAGGGTTAGGCAAAGAAGGCAAAGAAAGAAATAAAGAAAGGGTTATGGAAGACGAGTGAAAAATGAAACGAAAAGGAAGTAGATAATGGAAATGTTTTGACCAATTCTTTAGTTGGCCGTCAATACAATAGTTAACCCTTTTCACGGTAGCGATTTATATAGATGTCGCATATTTTGTTACATGGACTTAGTAGAAGTTTATTTAGTACCCCGTAAATGTACTAAATGAGTTTATGAATTCGCTCTTGCAATATTTTAGAGTCGTCTCTCTTTTATCATTTATTTAATGTTTCACGTAATGAGCAAGTATAAAATAGTCGAATCTTCTCCTACAGTTGAGTGATACCTCTTGTATTGTACAAACTAAATATGTTATGGTGGATTGATTCAAAAGGATTGGTGGATTGGATTCAAGTGTAATCTAAACATTGGATCAATATGTAAATTTAAAAACGTGTAGGTACGAAAATCTCATATAATTTAGATACCAAAATATAATTGTTCAATGATTTTACATTAAAATTAATTTTGGGGTATCAAAATGTAAAATGTACATTATAGTGACTAAGTTGTGATTTATTAAATTTGGGGTATCAAAATGCAAATTGAACTTTACGTTTACATATAATATAATTTATATACCAAAATATAATTGTTCAATGATTTTACATTAAAATTAATTTTGGGGTATCAAAATGTAAATTTAAAAACGTGTAGGTACGAAAATCTCATATAATTTAGATACCAAAACATAATTGTTCAATGATTTTACATTAAAATTAATTTTGGGTATCAAAATGTAAAATGTACATTATAGTGACTAAGTTGTGATTTAATTAAATTTGGGGTATCAAAATGCAAATTTAACTTTACGTTTACATATAATATAATTTAGATACCAAAATATAATTGTTCAATGATTTTACATTAACATTAAATTTGGGGTATCAAAATATAAAATGTACATTATAGTGACTAAGTTGTGATTTAATTAAATTTGGAGTATCAAAATGCAAATTGACACACCTAAATTTTGGGAAAAAGATTATCCAAACCCCGGTAGTAATTTACGTATTGACAAAAAAATTATAATTGATAGTCGAGGACACCCTCTAAATTTAAAAAAGTGATTATCCTACTCTCACCTTTTAGTTTGAGTATGAGAATATAAGTCGTAGTTTGGGTAATTCAAACCTAGGACACTTTTATTATTAATAAACATAATTTTCATTAGGCTACAACTCTTTTGTTATTCGATTTTAAACACTGTGTAATAGTATAATGTCATTCTCTATCTCTAATTATTTTCAAAATCTAACAATTAAGAAAATTTCAAGCTACCCTTAATTTGTATTGATTTATGGTTGTACAACAAGTATTGAAAGAGTCTTTTCAGCTTTTGATTACATCAAAAACAAGTTTAGAAATTGAATATGTGATCAGTTCGTGAATGATTGTCTAATATGATATACAGAGACAATTTTTTTTGAATAGTGTAGAAACTAAGTGTGTTCTAGAATCATTTTTTAATATGAAAACACATTGTGAATTTTTTCAATGTATGAGTAAAGTATTTCTTATTTAAATATTTCTTATTAATTATTTTAGAATTATTTGTATTTATTTTTTTCGTTTTTAAAGTGGACACCCCTATCCCTATGTAAAATTTATGGGAACACCATCATGCCCCGAAGTCATCGACAACACAAGACCCTTCTTCTTTAAGAAAAGATGACCGCTCAATCCTCCCTTCTTTAGGAAGCATTGCAAATTAGTGGGGGGAGGGACAGCTCACCAGGTTCCCCGCCGGAGCCTGAGTGATCATATATAAACGCAGGCACTAGTGTTCAAGTCATGATGACGATAATCCTATTATTAATCCAAAGCGATCGAGGAATCGTTGCCTTGCACGCGTACCCTGCATCAGCACAGCACTAATTATCTGTACTCCAACTTTCCTTTATGTTTTCCGATTGCGACGACGACGCGGTTGCCATTAAAAGTTACAGTTAGCCTACAATGATTAACATGATGCACCTATGACAATTAATTACTCGACCTTCCCCATTATCCATGCGTGCAACAGTAGCGGCAACGTTTAGCTAGGGCCGAGCTAGGAGCGGTATCTCATTCTCATACTTTAAAATTTAGGATTACTAGACAGGGATCGCGCTTTGTTGCGAGGTGGTCAATTATTCGGTTGTTGTGGTTACCCACGGATATTTAATCATTTTAGTGATGCATTTAAGATGATAATTATTTTTTTTAATATGATAATTGGTTAGGGATGATTCTTTATTTGATATGTATAAATATAATATAAATTTGTGGATAACTGTAGAAGATTCTAACTCAAATAGGAAAGAAAAGCTCTAAAGAGAAACAAAAAAAAAAAAAAAAAAAGTGGAACTCTGTTTAAAAAATTTACATATCTTCAAATTATAGGGAGAGAAGTAGGGAGGAAAATGACAACTACTACTAAGAAGAAAAATCTTTGTGTTTATAATTGGACTTTGCACTAAGCACAAAAGATTAGTTGTTCATGGTTTAATTATTAAATTTTATGGTGGTGAATTATCTACGGATCCGTTAAATTAGAATACATATATAATACAATAAGGAGTGTTGGACGAAGAAGGCAAAGATGAAAATAAAGAAAGGAAGATGATGGTTAATTAAAAAATGAAATAGAGAGGTAAAAAAGATGTTATGGTAATTAGTTACTTTTTCAAGTTTCTATCTCCCATAATATTTTTATAGTAGTTAAGTTTTCTAGGAAACAACACTGAACCAATGAATCGCTTAAGTCATAGCAATTTTTGCAGTTCAAAGCCTAATCACAAACAACCGGCTAGTCCATTGTTGATCGATCCAAGAAACGATCTCGCTAGTTCAATTCTAATTAAAAATTTGTGCCTCTCATAATATTTTTTAGTGGTCAAGTTTTTTTGGACAAAAACATTGAACCAGTGAACCACTTAAATCGGGGAGATTTTAGCAGTTCCATGACCAATCACAAATAACCGGCTAGTCCATAGTTGACTAACCAAATCCAAGAATCGATCCAGTATTATAATTGATTCACGATTTCATTTATCTCGTTAATTCTAATTGAAAAATTAATTCTAATTAAATATGTCTTTGATCAGGGGCGGAGCTACATTGATTGTAGGTGGGCCCCGACCCACCCGGGAATGGTCTCAGCCCGTAGGACTTTAACGATATGTAGTAAAAATATAAATCCACATGTTTAGTACATTGTGACATATAAAAACTAATAAGTAGTCTAGTGGTAATAAGCTTTACTTCTATCCTAAAAGACCTAGGTTCAATTCTCAGTGTTCTAGATTTTGCTTTTTGTTTTACCCACTTTAAGACTTCATCATTTTAGTCTCGTTTATATTTCTTCATTTTCCTTTACCCACTTGATGAAATAAACTAATTTTGAGACATAATTATTTTAATTCCCATCTATATTTTCTTAAACCATGCCTTTTTTGTTTTACCCACTTCAAGACTTCATCATTTTAGTCTCGTTTATATTTCTTCATTTTCATCAACATCGATGGAGAGGAGAGGTTCGTTGTCTTCATATTTGAACTCGAGGGAATGCGATAAGTGAGAATGCAAAATCAAATCCAAAAATAAAATAAGTGAGAGGTTCATTGTCTTCATAGGACCAAGGAGCAAATCACATTATATTTGAAAGTTGTGGTCCCTTGTTGATGTCAATTTGATCCAGTCTGGTCTGCTATGGAACAATCTGTGGCACACCCTATCATATTGGGCTGGGTTTGGTTGGTTTTGCTACCCAAAAGAGAAAAACAATGCATTTTTATTTGTTTTTCAGTCGAGTTATGCTTTCAGTTTTTCCTTTTACAGATTCCTCATCCCTAATTCATTGTCACTTCTCCTCCGTTCTCGTCTTTTCTCAACCTCGAAGAATCCATCACACGTCGCATCAAGATTTCCGCCGCCAATGTCTTTTCCCATCCCACCTTTATGAATACGTTGTCATTGAAGCTTCTCTCCTTCACCTTCCCATTGTTGCTACTTTCACTTATAAGTGAAGTTTGCCTACAGGGTGGTGAATGTTTGTTTAAAAGTCTATTAATTTAATTTATGTGTGAGAGTGATCTTTAATATATGACCCAGTTCACTTATTTGTTTATATTTTGTAGAATAAAAGTAATGGTTTGAAAATTTCAATCAAATATATAGAATGTTTAAAAGCTTACACTTTTGCGCTTTGACTCGCACGAACTACATCACGAATTAATCCCGACTAGAGCACAAGTTTTTAAACTCTAGCCGGGTGCAGTATAGGGCAAGTGCGTTTTAATTGTCAAACTCGGGTCGGTCCATGTACCCCTACTTCAATTGCTTAGATTGTTATCTAGCAAGCGGTTTTGGGTTTAAAACTAAGAAAACTACAAGTAAACAAACAAGGAAAGTAAATCGATGAGTATTCTACTTGAGAGGACTTCACCTGGTATTGCTCCTCCTAGTCTCATATTAAGAAGCAATGAACGAAACTCTAGTGTGAAGAATTTGTTCTTATACCGTGAGGTAGGTGCAACTAGCTAGGGATAAACATTCATAGTCGATTGATTAAGGATTGTGACAAAAAGCTAGGAAACCTAGCTCTCTTAACCGATCAACCGAATAAACCCTAACTCTCTTAGTCGACCAACTTAGGATTGTTGCATTAAGTTAGTGGACTAACTCTCTTACCCTTTCGGCTAAGGATGACAACAATAGGCTAGACGATCTTACCCCTCTAAACCGGTCGACTAAGGATTGCAAACCAAGCCCTCAGATCTTAACTCGCACGGTGGATATACCAATCACGCTAGAATTGTGGTACTACTCCGATACTTGAGATTTTGGCCCTAGATAAACCTAGAAGGGGTTACCCTAGAGGCTAGGAGGTCAAGCTCCCTGTGGGCCAAAAAGGGATTTCCGCCCACTATGCTAACTTTGACATAACAAAGAGATAATGCAATCAACACTCACTAATTATGAGTAATTTAAGGTTTGTCCTCAATTTGGCTAGGTGGGTGACATAAATTGGTCAAGAATCAAGCTTCCCTAAGCCTCTTTTAACAAGGTGTTTCTCTCCACCTAGGTCAAAATTACCCAATCATATACTGCTCTTTTAATGAGTTATAGGTATAATATACGGCTCTATTATATATATATATATATTAAGAACTTTATTATTCACTAATGCATGCAATTTCAGTTTCCAATCATATTTTACTCAAATACTTTTATATAACAATGAACGACTCTCTAAATTTTGCTTAGTTTTCAATGAAAGATGAGATGCTGTTAATTGATTTATGAGCTCAAACATACCTCCATACCACTAAAGCTACAATCATTGTGATCTTTAGTTGTTCACTCACCTCTGCCAATGTTTACAGGTTCATATTTTGCTATGAAATTTGGATAAAGAAACTTTAAATCTCACACATTTAAAAGTAGGAAATGGAAACTATGTAAATAAGTGATTGCAAATTTACTATTTTGAAACGCAAAACTGAAGGAATTTAGAACATCTCATTTCGCAGTAAATTAAAAAGTCTTATGGGAAAGTGATACCTTAGCGTTGAATATGGTGGTGAATGAACAACTAATGCCAAACGTGGCCTAAAAAGTTCTCTCCACTATGAATTGCAAAAAACATCCTTCCCAAACCCAATTTATTACCAGTCAAATCATATTTGGTAATATCACTTGAAGGTCATACCAATAAACGACTATTTAATTTGAGTCTAAATTAGACCTATTACATTGGATACAAAAAAAAAAATGAATATAAACTCTAATGTAATTTTTGCAATTTTTTTTTTGTATAACAAACATAAATGTGGAAACACCGATAATGAAGTTGTGAATTGGTTTAATGCGAATAGCTAGATGATCGATATTTATTTATAGGTATAATTATATGCACTCAAATAGATTCAAATTGTGAGTTCGACCAAAATAAATGTTTTTCCTGCTCTAACTCTCTCCCCCATTCCATAATTAATAAATCAAAATAATCCGAACAACGTCAAAACTAGTAACCTTTTAATTGACCAAGGATCTTAGGTGCACTTTTGATCCTTTCCTTTCATCATTTATAATAAACTAAACTACTAATTAGCCTAAAGAGAGAGCGTGATGCCATAGTTGACTCCCCGTGACACATCCCTTTCTCCCCCAAGCCACCAAGAAATAGAAGACAACATCATCATTACAATACAAAATCCTCCCCCCTCTCCTTTCTCATTTAAATTCCTTTATAAAACCCACATTACCCTCCACCACCGTTCCACCTTAACAATCCGATTACAAGCTTCCAACAGAAAGAAAAAATGTCGCCGAAAACGACAATCGTATTGCTTCTTCAGGGGCTCTCTCTGTTCTCACTCGTCCTAGCTTCGGACCCCGACCCGGTCCAAGACTTCTGCATCCCCAACCCGCCTCCCACATCTCCAACCACACCCAAACACGTCACCGCAGCAACAACAATTCACCCTTGCAAGGACGCGGCGGAGGCCACCGCCGGCGACTTCGTGTTCTCCGGTATGAAAACCCCCGGCAACTTCTCCGAAACAGGGTTCGCATCCATACCCGTCAACCCGACCACCTTCCCGGGTCTCAACACCATGGGGATGTCCTTCGTCCGGGCCGATTTCAAACCCGGGGCGATCAACCCGCCCCATTTCCACCCGCGAGCCACCGAGATCGCCCACGTCGTTGAAGGCAGGCTCTACGCCGGCTTCGTGGATTCCAACAACAAGGTGTTCGCCAGGGTGCTGGAGAAGGGCGAAGTGATGGTGTTCCCCAGGGGTTTGATGCATTTTCAGATGAACGTCGGCGAAGTCCCCGCCACGATTTTCGGGAGCTTCAATAGTCAGAATCCGGGGAGCCAGCGGATTCCGGCGGCCGTGTTCGGGTCCGGGATTGACAATTCGCTGCTGGAGAAGGCTTTTGGGTTGAGTAGCAAGGAGATTGTTATGATGAGAAGGAAGTTCGATCCTAAAGCTACTGTCAAGCCTTAGTTAAGAGAAAAAAGGAGATAATTTTTTACCGAGCTAGCATGATGATGCTGTCTTTATTCGGTTAACAATTTTTTCCCCCAGAATTATGTACCATTTTCGTCGTCTCGTTGGTTGTACTCTGTAGTTTCGATGTGTTAAAGAAAAGGCATCATCTTCATGCCCTGTTCTGTGGTTTTGAGTATTGCATAATATTAACCAACAGACTTCTAGCTAGTCTAATACTTACAGCTGTAAGTTTGGATATTTGAGTACTTTGAATTCGTGTAGAAAGTAGAAACCCTTTTCCTCTCTCATTTAGGCGCAGTAGCCACGATGTAGAGGGTGGATTTGGAAGTGGTGTTAGGTAGAGTTATATGATTGGTTTTGGTATTGGGAGTGGGTGTGGGGGTTTCGTTTCATTTCATTATTTGGAAGGTGTCTTTTGAAATCACTTCATACCAACGCTGTCAACCCGTGGGTTGACCCGAATCTGGTTCAGCTAGTGGGTCAAGGGTTAATGGGTCACCCGTTTTAGCCCGGAAATATGAAAAGCGTCATTATATTGTATTTATCCTGATAAATTATATCAAATTTCATCTAACACATGAGTTATAACATATAATATTACACCAAAATAACATTTCGTACTTAGATTCAACATATAGTGAAAATTCACACACACTTATATAACATTAATATTCAAATATTCAACTTAGGATTCCAAAGATTGAGTGTGGCGAAAAGAAAAATCGGAAAATAGGAGCATTTCGCAAAACAAAGAAAAAAAATGGCACAATTTGACCTCCAACCCGGTACCTAATAGTGGTCGACCCGGCGGGTGCGTGCGGCCCGTTTTTCTCACCGGGTCAGAGTTAAAGTGAGTCAACCGCGAGTCGACGCGCGGGTTGACAACCTTGCTTCATACGCACGCTCTGTTTCTTTTAAATTCTTGCTACTCAGGGTTTTGTGACGTGGGTGGCATTATACATAGGAGGATCTACATCATGATCACCAGAGCAGAGCATGTGAAATGGCGGCAATAATGCCACCTTTTCCCCACTACCTCAGATAAATCAATGTTTCTAACAAAGCACAACCACCAACTGTTCCGGTAATGTTTGTCATTTATCTTTTTTCTAGGAAAGCATCTACGGATCGCGACTATAGCTACAAATGTGGGTATTCCATATTTTTATACCCAGACCATAAAGGAAAACTCCCAAAGCTTTGTCTAACCATCAATTTTACAGAAAATCTCAAACTCTAAACAACGTAATGCACAACAATATATGGCACCGAAAGCTGAAACTAAAACAACATGTCACCAAATGCTTTGAATTTACCAGCCTGGTAAAGAACCGAGGTTCAATTCAACGACAAGTCTCGCGCGCGCAGGCCTGTGAAAGCTTACTGCTTGCCATTCGCCATCGTCTTCACAATGGTGTCCGCCATCCCATCGACATGGGGGAAAAGGTGTCCAGAACCAGCCAGCTCGTGGTACCGAATCCAAGAAGAATGGCGATCCGCAATGTAGCGCTGCAGTGTAGCAGGCACCAGAGTGTCTTCGTCTCCTTGCCACAGATGCACATAGACTTCCTCGCCCGTGAAAGGGTTCTCCATCTCCACGGGATCGAACTCCCACGCGCCAAATCCTAAGTTCAGGTCACGGTGGAGAGACTCGTATTCTCCTTGCGGCCTTACATGCTCCTAGTAACAACATTAAATGATATCATTAACTGCCTAGCTTATCAAATCGATAATACAGCTGGAGCCAAGTCGTTCAACTTGCACCATTGTTGTTAAGCAGATAGAAGAAACAGAAGGGATAAATAAAGCTACAAGGGAAAGATTCCAGCACAGATGAAAATTACCCTATGATTAGCTCCTTTAGCTATAAGCTTCGCCACAACTTCTCTTTCTTCACGAGAAAGAACATGAGGTTTTGTTGCACCAAGACTTGGAAACCAGTTTTGGGTATTCCACCAATGAGTTAACCAGGGAGCATAATGAGCCACACGAAGAGACCAGTAGTCACAAGGTGGTTGTTTGTACAAGGCTTCAGTAGATAAATTGGAAGGAAAACCAGGCCACCAGTAGTTACTGGCTGGGGTCAACAATGTCACCCCTGCAAGCCTGAAGATTGTTTGCGGGCAAAGGAAAACAAGAAGCCAATAAGAAAAAAAAAATGCATCAAAATACAACATCTAATTTGCTGAATCGACATCTACAAACTTTACCTGTGAGGAATGTACTTCAGGCAACCCCATCCTATCTGTCCGCCAAGCGAATAACCGATTAAGTAGAATTTAGTCCCCAGTCCCAATTGATCAGCAAGCTCTTCTATGTCGAACACCTAGCTCTTCACTGTTTTTGATGGATAGGGATCACTCTCCCCATAACCAGGTCTGTCGTACGACACAAAATAGATCCCCAACTTCTCGACAAGTTCCTGACCAGAAAGCATAATTAAAGAATATCAAACGATGACAATAGCTAAAGCATGATGAGGCTACGCCACAACAACAAAATAAACATACATACTGGAGATGTTTAAGTGGCAATGACATCATCCAGCCTACAGACGTCAAAGCCGTGGATGAAGACGACTTTAATCTTGGCAACATCCTTTGACAGTCCATGTTCTTGGTAAGCCAAATGCCTTCCATCACGAAGCTGGATTCTCGATGCTGTGACTGGCGGTCCATCAGAAGAACCACATATCTTGGGCGGAGGTGGTTGGATTTCTTGGTAACCCCAAGCCACTAGCCCAGCCAGCAGAAGTAACAGTACTGCAGGAAAGTGTTGGACGAATTTGGAAAGATAAGAAGTCAGAATTGCGAATCAATTATGCAAGATTGTTTGGCTGAAATGCAGAGATTGACTCGGCCTCAAATGGAAAGCAGGAATCAAGCGAGTGATACTTGGAAGGTTGTCAAATCTGCTGTATCATCTCCAACGGCTACTTGGATGCTTCTTGAGTCAATATATATTAGTTCTTTTCCTTGTACTTAGGTACGGGGTGAAAAAGAGGTATAGGGCTTTTGGGCAAAGAGGATCAATCGTGATAGAGGAATAGGTTCTATCAGATTGACGGCTGTAACGGATCTGGAATTGGGATCCGGGTTTCTATACTTCTTTGTTTGCATCATTTCAATTTCTCGAGTCTGTTTATGTCCTGTGTCTTTGATCGATTGGGTTGATCTGCACGCGGATCAAGTTACCGATTATTTCTCATAAATGTGCAAGAAACCCACTTTTAGGGCCTATCGGATTCCGATATTCGATACCCGCGACTACTTATAACTTGATCGATAAAAAAGGATTTAAGGATCGAGACTAGAAATTAGAGATTTAGATAGAAAGAACAGAATTGGCGATTAGGGATTTAGATAAATTTGAGAAGAATAGGGAAGAACAACCAAAACCTTAATGGAGAAATAGAGGAGATTCTAAGGAAAGGATTGGGAGATGAGGATTTTAGAGATATTTGCGTAATACTTTTACGATTAATTCTCAATGAAACCCAAGTACATATTTATAAGAAATAAATCCCAAAAACCTAAAATTTAACCCTACCTACTTGGCTACATTGGCCGCCTAACCCTACTAATCCAGTAATCTTAACAATATTAATTATAATTTATACTAATAGTTGATACTTCTAACAATCCACCCTCCTTGAAAGCGACTTTTTATTGAAGGTGGCAGTCAACTTCCGCTTTCTTTGTTGCCAATTGCGCTCCATCTCATGATAGAACCTCTTTCAAGCAACTCCAACTTTCTTCGACTCTTCACTCGCCATGTGACACCCATCACCATGTCTTCCCGCCATACATTTCCCGAGAGATAGACGAGATTTAGAGGATTAGAAGAATAGGGTTCTAGAGATATTTGCTTAATACTTTTGTGATTAATTCTCAATGAAACCCAAGTACATATTTATTGGACATAAACCCGAAAAACCTAACAATTAACATTACCTACTCAGCTACATTAGCCACCTAACCCTACTAATCCTAACAATATTAATTCTAATTATTATAATAATTTATATTTCTATCAATCCACCCTTCTGATTGACATATATCGCGTAAGGAAACCAACCTGAAAGGAGGGTAAGGTCGGAGTTCTGGTTAGCTCTTCTAGTGTGAGACCTTGTCGAGGCAGCAGATACCTTCCGATTGGGTCCTGGCCATTATCAGATTTAGATGTCCGGAGTGAAGGGAGATGACCGATCTGGGTTGGCCTGAAATAGACCAACAGGCTGTTGCATGTGGGGGAATTTTGGGCGCTGACTTCCTGCCTGAAACTGAGGAGCTCTTCTTAGCTCGCCCTCTTAATCATTTAATTTAAACAATAATAATATACTAGCGTGAGGTGTGAAATTTGAGAATATAATGGGGTGTACAACTTATTTGTATATTTTTTTTGGAAACACGTGATAAAGAATTAAACATAGTGAATTTTAGCAGGAAAGAGACATGATTGGTGCAACGAATCAAAAATCAGCCTTATGAACAAAAATCAAATTCCTGTTACCTTGTGAAACAATATTATTTCTGGTAATATGATGAGGCAGAGTAAGTTTTATAGTAACAGAATTCGAGAAAATCGAATAAAAATCGCTTATCCCACCGGTCTTCCGGAAATGAGCATCTCATAATCGTTGCTAGCTTTTACTTGGCCTATCGGCCGATTAATTTGCTTTATAAAACTTTCATCTTGTCGTCATTGTGCTTTTTGGTTTTTGCCAGGCCATGATAAAATCTAAAGAAATCAACAACGAACAACATGATTTAGGATAGGAACCGTCATTCCTGTATCCCTAGAAGATGGCGGTATACACAAACTCAGTTGCCGAACTAGTTTGGATTGATATTTTTATTGGGTATCAGGGAACCAAGTGATTATAAATTTTGCTTAATAAAAACATGCCAAAACTTGAAATTCAGCCTGTTTAACCTACCCATGCCAAACTCTAATTATTCTTTACTTTCAAACTTTCTATATGAAAATAAAAGATAGTGAAAGGAAAGAGATGACTGCAATTCGCCATTTGCACATCACTGATTCGGGAATAAAACCATATAAATTTGAAAGGACACTGAAAATATTTAGGATCATTTTAATGTTAAAAATAACCAAATGGATCTTTCTGTTTAGTTTTTTACTAACAAATACCAAACGATTCCCTATAAAACACACTATAATTTAATCATTATGATATCAAATAATTACATTATATATATTTGAAATGATAAAAGTTGGACTAATTGGGTTGGTCGAGGTTGAACCATTTAATAACTTTAAAATACGTTATATTTTAGCCACTAAGATATAAAATAATAGCATAATATATGTTATGATAGAGAAAATGGCTTGTTTTAAGATGGCAGACCCATGATGTTCATTTGTTTTACTTGATGACCAAATCCCGAATAGGTCAGGCTCATTCAACTCTTTTATTTTATGGTTAGCGGTTAGCCCATTATAATCCATGCATCAGTTTAATATTAAATTTTTTCTTTTTAGCAATAAAAATGAGTATTGTTTTTGCCCTTTCATATATATCTTAACAACACCGAGAAATAAAAGGGGTTAAAGAAACCTGTTCTATTTTTGTGGGTCGCAACAATTCTTGGGCCCGTTTAAATCTGCATGTGTACGGTAAGTTAGCCCGTTCCACAGAGGAAAGAGAAAAAAATTGACACTCCCTATTCTACCCTTCCTACAAACGCTCATGGAGCAGGGAATTTGAAATAGGAAAAGAGTTTTTTCTCCCTGCTATGATATTATGTGTAGTAACACTATTATCCACAAATAGAAAAAGATAAGCAAAAAGGCGAGAATTAGTCAGACAATCGAGAAGCCTGCATCTAGGGACTCTCTGTCACAATAAGCAACCCTCTAGAAAATCCAAAACCTTGAGACATCAAGGAAACCTCTCACGACAATAATGTATGGCATCGTTGTAACCTAACTTGGCATTTGAGATGAGTTACTTTGTAATACAAATGCATTTTATAAACACCCATAAGTGCATTATGAAACCAAGTTTAATAAAAAATCATCATATTCCACTTCGGAGGTTATATTTAAAAAATAGGAGAGTTTAACATGTCAAATCACTCATTTGACAAAATCTCAAACCACTATCAATCCATGTGATATAATGCAAGTAACCCAAATTTTGTACTTTATGGAATAATCCCAAATCATTATCAGTTAATGTCACAACTACCTAATGTTCAGAATAGCTCTGGAGCTGTACTGTTTGCGTTGATCTACCTTCAAACATAGTCGCATCACGAACCAAAGCAATTAAGCAAAAATCTTCATATTTCAAGTAGAACGAATCAATTCAATTTGGCCAACGCTTTATACATATCGGTACCCCTGGACCTGTTGCACTTGCTGCATTCAGATCTTCGTGAACACAATACAACTGAGGAGAGGAGGTTGTCAATATAGTGAAATGCCACACTATTAACTCAATCTCGTATAATGATCGTTGGATTCAATCATGCCAGATTAGGAAGATGTAGTGGTTAACCCGACTAAAATGTTAAAAGAACCAGTCTCATATAATTTGTACAAAGATATGACTGTTTCATAGTAGTTTTGGAAACTAATACTAATTTAAGAAGTCGACATTGCTTCTACATATTTAATATTGTAATTCGATATGCAATATTCAAACCAATGATATTTGGATTATAATTTTAGGTTATCATATATTTATAAAATATATAGAAATTTAAATTAAGTATTAAAATACAATTAAAATAATAAAATATGAAAATCCAAGTATCAAAACAATACTTACGGGAGATTCGGTGGCCAGCTAATCATTAAAAAAAAGTCATATGATATTCAGATTTTAGGTTCGTATATGTTTTTAATTTAAAAATATATACCAAATATACTTAGTTTGATTGGTTATGATCCTTGCTTTTCTTTAAAGTGGTCACGGTTCAAATCCCAATACGTAACTCTTTTATAAATAAATAATAATAAAAAAGTAATTGTGAAGACCAAAATGTGATTCCTACTTTCACTCTCGTTGCAGGAAATTTGAAATGGAGTGCTATTATATATTGTGTAGAGATACCAGCCCGTACCATAGTGGTATTTTGTTGTATTATGTGGTATTTTTTGGTCCTGTATTTTGTTCACCCAGAAATTTGTAGATCCACTAGATCATGATAAACTCGTTCCATCTGTGGAAATTTTTTCATAAAAGACTTAAAAACGAAAAAGATACCATATGGTATGTTGTTGGTACGAGAGGCATGCAAATATTTTTTTTTCTAAAAAAATATTGAAAATGGATCTCATTTTGTAGAGCACAACAAATCTGTGCAAAAAAATTAAAATTCCGAGTTAAAACGAAGAAGATATGAGCCGATTAAGAAAGTTAGAGAAAATAAAAATGCATTTAATTCTCCACCCTTAGATCTGTATTTTCTGAATGAAGGGTTCAGATTTAGTTATGCACCCTATATGGAGCCAATCTGCAGGGGATCAAATTACCGATTATTTCTCATAATCTGTAAGAATCCCCCTTCTAATGCCTCTTGGATTTTGATCTTCGACACCCGCAATTACTCGTAAATTGATCAATAAGAAAAGATTTAAGAATTGAGACTATAAATTACAGATTTAGGTAGAAAGAACAGAATTGGGGATTAAGGATGTAACACCCTAACCCGGCCGGGTACTATATTTACTAAAATTCCCTTGATAAATAAAATACTCAAATCTTAAATTGTAGCGGGAAAAATTTTCATAAATAAAATACTGAAAACACGCACTTGTAGTTCAAAGCAACGCCCTAACACATTGGCAACTCAATACTTAAAATCTCAAAAGGATCTCCAGTCTATACTCATAATCATAAATGTAAATAACTAATAATCTCCAATGTTGTTGCTACTGAAACCTTGACTAAGCATCCTCTATGACGCTTATACTGCCCTCCTCTAGCAGGCTGTCCTCGAACTCGTTGCTCACTAACTGCTCCTCTAGCTCCTCCTCTAGCTCTTCAAATTGGTGAGTGAGATAGAGTCAGTCTACGCCCTTACGTTTAACATCTTATTAATACTTGATCACTTTACTTAACTGAGTGGAAGTTGTTTTGTACTTCCCCTATTAAAAAAAACTTAACTCTTAAAACTGTATGGGAGTTACTGTTACTCTCCATTCTTAAAGCTCAAATCTCGACTTAAATACTTGACTGACACGAGGATCCCTCACTAGCTAGTCCGGTTGTCCAACTCATACGTATGAGAGCCCATCTAGGCTTTCCTTAAACTTAAACTTATCGTGGAAGGCTCTTCTTCCATGATTCTCAAGAGCATAACTGCTGCTCATCTTAAAAATCTCGAGAGCATAACTGCTGCTCAATTTAAATATCTCAAAAGCATAACTGCTTCTCTGTCTCAAAGATCTCAAGAGCATAACTGCTGCTCTATCTGAAAATCTCAAATGGCAACGGACTGTCGCTAGTGACTAAAAACACTTAAAACGACTCCACCTTCTTGAAGGTGATGTACTTCTTAAAATAAAAAGACTTGTTCTTAACTTTAACAATCACTCATAAACGTAAAGCTTTAAAGCAAACAACACACATTCACTATAACCCACAGCGCAAACAAGCACATATCATCAATCATGACATAATCAAGCAACGGTAACAACTTCGCTAAAATACTTAAAATCATAATACTTAAAAGAATATGCAAGGCGTAGAATTTACCCCCTTTACACTCACCTTATTATTCCGGTTGACTTGGCTTGAGCCAACCACCCTCCAAGGCCAATTGCTTTTACCAATTGCCTCTCCTTTGTTGAGATGTCCACGTATGCCATCCCTTCCATGAAATTCCACCTTGTAGGTGTACGTAGTAATCTTATGCCTTTCACCTATCCCAATTATATATACTATACGTGACCCTACGTGCTGCACTGGATGCTAGAATCTACTCCCTTCACGCCTTGAATCGAACTCCTTTCCTCATCAATCGGTTCCTCGGTGCTGGCACTCTCCAATTAGTCGCCCATTTTAAGAGCTCCACATAAACATTGTTAGACCTTGGCCTACTCGTTCTTGTTCTCCTTCCTCATCACGCCGAACAATACATCCCCAGCTTGGACCCGACGTGCCGGTACTCACCGGAGAATCCGACTAATTACAACACTGCCACCGCTTTCTTGCCTGGCCGCTGGTTACTGGCCTCACCCCTCGACTCCATTAAGATGCTGTTGTTGCAATTGCTTTGTTCCCACTGCTGAGACGGTGATTGTGAAAAGAACGTAATGGCTGGTGGCATTTGTGGTGGAGGAGGAACTGAAGAATTTGGTAGCTAGGTTTTTTTTCTTTCTTCTTTCTCGGTTGCCGCTAGGAACAACTTGGCTTTTGGGTTTAGGTGATTTATCTAAAATTAAGGAATAGGGTGGACGTGGACGGGGAATTGGGTAGGGTTAGGTTTAGAGTTTGAATGGTTCTAGGGTATTTTGGGAATTTTTCAAATTACAGGTGAGTTTAATCCGCAACTCAACTAACGTCCGTAACTTATTCGATTTATATCGAAACTCGACACTGTTTGAACCGAGATTTCGCATTTTTAGTCCTCATCGATATTACGATGGAATTTGACGAATTTCCCCGAAGGGTATAATAGTCATTTTGACTTTTGCCAAGATCGGGGTGTAACATTTCTCCCCCATTGGAAAAATTTCATCCCCGAAATTGGAATTGAATGATATCGCCTTGGGTGGGATGTAACAAAGGATTTAGGAGATAAAATTGAGTAGAATAGGGAAGAATGGCCAAAACCTTTAGAGATATTTGATTAATACTTTTCAGAGGATTAGGATAATAGGGTTTTAGAGATATTTGCTTAATACTTTCCTCATTAATTCTCATTGAAACCCCAATTACATATCATAGGAGATAAACTCCAACAACCTAACAATTAACCCTACCTCGTCGGCTACATTAGCCGCCTAACCCTACTAATCCTAAAAATATTAATTACAATTTTTCTAATGATTTATATTTCTAACCCTACTTGCGCCTTATACTCAAGATTACAGACAACTTCTGTCTTCTTGAACTTCCGCTTTCTTCATTTCGAATTGCGCTTCATCTCATGAATGAACCTCTTTCCAGCAACTACGACTTTCTTTGACTCTTCACTCGCCATGTGACATCCATCAACCAGTCTCCTGCCGTACAGCTCCTGAGAGATAGACGAAAATTCAAAGGATTAGGAGAATAGGATTTTAAAGATATTTTCTTTATACTTTTATGATTAATTCTCATTGAAACCCCAAGTCATTATTTGGTATCTATAATAGGATATCACTACTTTGCACACCTCTAATGACTACCAATCACATTATGGTGCTAGAACACCATTTACTCATACACATATACTCATCAAAATACACATCACATGAATAATAGCACGATGCAAAGCATTATCAGCTCACTCATTTTCAGTCAAGCCAGTAACAATTCACCATATCATTCACATTCCCATGATCATTCATGCATGCATACACACCGTATTGCTAAGGTATTCATACATATATCCATGCACAATCAGTAATCAATCACACATTCACACCAGTACACATATTGATACACCAAATGGGGTTAGCCGGATTAAGCGTCTTTTAACATTTAATATGGCAAGTCATGCACTCCTCTGGGTATATCCCGTAGTGCATAAAGCATCGCCAATAGATGTGTTAAACACCACCAATAGATGCATAAAGCACCACCCAATAAATGCCTTAGGCACCGCCAATACATGCATAAAGCACCGCCCAATAGATGCATTAAGCATCACCAATAACCAGGCATGATATCACTCTCCCATTGAGCTAGCATATGACCACCATATCCAATCACATAGAGTGCATGACAAGGCGCCATTAGCTTTGATTTAGGTGATCATATAATTTTTCTTTGTTAGTCACATCACTAGTATCAAGCAGTATCATCAATCATTTAACACATATCTATTGTCAATCACGAATCATCAAGTAACACGCCACAGAGGCCGCTGTTAATCGCGAGTCCTCGTGTGAGGATACTCCCATCAATAGACCTGGTTGGGAAACCTCTCTCTCCCACCGCTAGGGCAACCGACGAAATTTTGGATGGTGATGATCAATTTGCATGGTGATGTAGGATAGTTTGGCAATCCTATATATATAATGTACAGTACCAATAATTTCTTGTAAGAATTCATGTCATAATGTTAAAAAGTAGAACTTTTTTTAAGTTATAGGATGGTTGAATTGGGCACATACTAAATGTTAAATATTTTTTTTATCACGATCTAGGACCTATTCATGAGGGATGCTACTAGAGCAGTGGGGAAGGGGAAATGAGAATTGTCCTGGAGATTCGAAACTAGAGTGAGACAATATGATGTTTTAATTCTCAAAAATTTCATTTGAAAATCACTATTCTCAATTAGTGATGGCAATGGGGCGGGCAGGTACGTCAATATCAATGTTCCGTCCCACGCTACTATCGATTGTGGCGGGTAAAACCCACGTGGGTACGGGGCGGGGCGAAGCGGGTCGACCCATTATTACATGTTATTTGGAAAAAATAAAAGCACATTTTACTTCTTATGGAAAACGAATGAGAAAAAACTATATGAATTAATAATAATGATAATAGAATGGGTAATCGAGACTAACAAGTTGAAAAATCAACTCTAACTAGTTGATGAAAAACTAAAATATGATAAATATGTGTAGATAATGCAAGATATTGAGATAGAATGGGCCTAATACAAGGCGGGACGGTGCAGGTCTGATCAGAAGTAGATACTCATGCCCCGCCCCACGATATTTCGGATCGAGTAATACCCACTTCATTGTGGATCAGGTCAAATAATACCCGCGGGGCGGGTTCAAATTGCCATCACTATTTCAATACCAAGCATCTCATTCAGAATGCACTTTTACAAAATATATATTATTTTAATATTACAAAAGTTTATATAAAAGAACTTTATACTGTATCGATACTTTTTTATGAATTACTTATCAATCTTTCATTCATCAAATAAAAAATTATCATATTATATAATCAAACTATTCATACGAGAAAAGTGTGCCATCTTAAAATTAAGTGAAATTTTGTCAATTTGGCTAGATAAATTTTTACTTATATGTTTTTCAGGTCAAATGTCATTTTTCAGCATTATCCTACAATGTCTATGTGTTCATAGAATTGGTTTCATTAGCTTAGCAAAATTCCTTGATTGTTGACTTAGACTGATCTAGAAATATTGATTGCATAATCGTGAATTTAGTTAGACAAATGTATATGTTTAGTTTCATTACTAATATTTTATCTGGGGATGATAATTACCCCACCATGAATAATTTTTATCCAAGTTTAGTTATGGGTGAAGTCTCCTGCTTTTGTTTGCATTGCTGGTAATTAGTAGTGTACTTATATTTTGTGCAACATAGTGACAGTTAACTAGTTATCAGGGATTGAAAGTAGTCAATCAATCCCAAGACTCTTGGCGACAGAAAGAAGCACAAAGCGAACAAGGTCGTGATCGAGTGGTCGTAGTGCTAGTTTTCAGCCTGTAGCCCCCAGGTTCGAATTCCAGTGACGACACTCGTTTCCCCCTTCCCCCACCCCTCTAGTAACAGGTCTCTATAAAAAAAAGAAGCACAAAACTAAGAGGGAAAAAAGTTGATTATGTATATATTATGGGAAGCATCTATAATGTTCAATTAAATGGTTTACTTAAGTATTGAAAGACAACTAACTATATGTATTCCTTTTCTATTAATAATTTTTTTTTTCTTATATCATATTTCTCTTTTTTTTTTTTTTTTATATAAGGGGATATAGGTTTCATTTTGTTGTCATTAAGGTACTACTTAGAAAATCCGAACTTGGACCTCCAAGTTCTAGGCTTAGATTATATTTTTTTATGGTTGATAAAAAATGGCATTAAGCACTAGGGGCGCAAACTGCAACCTCTTTTCTCTGGGTACATCGAGTTTAGATCATAGCTTTTAACTAATTACAGTATGAATCTCTACACTATAAACTTGGGCACTATACTCAGCAGCGCCTGGTTGTTCTTGCCTAACAAAGTACACTCATCTTTTATCTTCTTCACAATCTGAATTGGGGAACACACATGCTTGGATTCATACTGCCTAATATTCCTTTCCCTCCAAATGTAAATCAGCGACAACCTCCATAGTAAACGACCAGCCTTGGCTTTATCAGAATTACCTGACCATGCTTGAGTGACCCATTGAAGTTGATCCTGTCATGTGAGAACTTCAGGAAAAGAACAAACCTTTCTCATGACAGTTGCAAACACATATCTACTATGGGAACTCATCACAAATAGGTGATACCTTGATTCACTTCCTCCTGGACACATTAAACAAGTTGTATCCATACCAATTCCCCACAGAGCCATTTTGTCTTTAGTAGTGATCCGATCAAGAACAATCAACCAAAAAACAAGACTGTGTTTAGGAATACTAGGCTTACCCCATAGAACCAATTCCCAATCAACAGCGTGGTGAGGGCTCTGAATTGTACTCCATACAGTTTTCACAAAGTACCGAGAAAGAAGTTTTCCATCCCATGCTACAGAAACACCAGAGCCTGAGAGATAAGACTGTGCTAGCCCTCTACACTTTAGAATCCGTCTCCATATTCATGAACCTGTCGACAATGAAGACAGACTCCATATAGATCGAGTCTTTAACTTGTATTTTTTGATCCACGCCACCCACAAAGAGCTTGCTTAAGCTAGAATATTCCATAGATGACGGATGACGCGTGCTTGATTCCAAGTTTTAAAGTCTCTAATCCCCAGCCCTCCTTCATTTCTTGGCATGACCACTCTTTCCCATGAGATCAGCGCCCTTTTCCTCTTTTCTGGTCCTCCTATACCCCATAGAAATCGATTACATATCTGCTCCACATCCCTGAGAACTTTCATTGGCAGCAAAAACAACGCCATCCAATACTGCATTGTACTTGTGATAACATAAGTAATTAGCTACAAACGGCCCACATAGCTTAGCAAACTAGATTTCCATGTTTTGACATGAGTTGTGATTACATTCAGCTGATGAGAGTTTGCCTGTGACGAGAGGCACACCAAGGTAACGAACATGCAGTGTTCTTAGAAGAAATCATGTAACTCTGGATATCATACTCTTTTCTTCTTCCGGAATCCTTGCATAGAAAAGTTGACACTTCTCTATGTTACATCTAAGCCCAGAGATGACATAAGACATGTCCATTAGCCTCCTAATACCTGCCACCCCTCTAACAGACCCATTTGTGAAGACAAGGAGATCATCAGCAAAACATAAATGCGAGATTTCCAATGCCTTACACCTAGGGTGGTAGGGAATCTGATTATCAGCAACATCTTTTCGAAGAAGAAATGCAAAAAAACTCCATAGCTATTGTAAACAAGTATGGCGAAAGCGGATCGCCTTGCCTCAGCCCTTTTCGTGCAGGAAAGTACCTACACAGGCCACCATTGAAGCACACACTTAGCATTGGTGTTCTAACACAAGCTTCTACCCATTTTACATACTCTTCAGGGAACCCCATGGCTAGCATAACTCTAAACAGAAACCCCCCAATGAACTGAGTCGAACGCTTTCATCAAATCTATTTTCAACACACATCTACAAGAGATAGTAGATTTATGATAATCTTCAACCAATTCTGAGGCCATGAGTATGTTATCACTTATCAAGTGACCTTTAACAAACGGAGATTTAGCTTTGCCAATAACATAAGGAAGAACTTTTGGTACCCTATTCGAAAGAATCTTAGAGATTTAGCTTTGCAGTGAAGTCGTCTAGTCCAGGCGCTTTGTCAGAAGGTAAATTTATAAAGACCCGCTTAATCTCATCTCTAGTCACAGGTAAAACTAGCTCCACTGCTTCATTTTCTCCCAATCTGCTCTGAATAAGTTGAGCATAAAACTCAACTGGATGCTCAATTACTGCAGGGTTCTCTGTTCCCAGCAAACGTTGATAGAATGCAATTGCTTCATCTCCCATTTCCTTAACATTTGTTATCACTGTATCATCTTCCCGAATCAGCTTTCTTATAGTTTGTCTGTGATTTCTAATTTGAGCCATTCTATGAAAGAAACCAGTATTAGCATCTCCACTTTGGATCCAACTAACTCTTGACTTTTATTTGTCTCTGCCCTTTGAAATTCTGACATAGTTTAGCTTGCTCCAGTTCTAATTGAACATTAACTTCAATAGGTTGAAGAAGTACCTCATATTGCCTTCGTTCCAATTCCACTTCAGCTTCTCTGGCTCAAACAGAAATCTCAAAGTAGCTTTCACGATTAAGAGTCTTAAGTTTGTACTTAAGAATCTTTAGTTTCTTGTAAAATTACTTGTAACTAGCACCTGGAGTCTCTTCCTTCCACGCTTCTGTTAACAGCCTGTCATAGTCGGGATGCTGTCTCCACATCTTGAAATACTTAAATGGCTTTGGAACTCAATCAAGTATTGGACTGGATTCCATAATCAGACCACAATGATCCGAGACCCCGGGCATTAATATGTGAACAACACTGTTGGAATATTTGTCCATCCACTCCCCATTAACCAGGAATCTATCCAACCGTTTTGTTATGGGATTGTTAACTTGCTTGTTCCACCATGTGAACCAGGACCCCTGCACAGCGTGATCAACTAACTGCATTTCATTAATCCCCTCTCTGAACTCTAAACAACTTTGATTAACCACTGACATATTATATGCTTCCTCCACTGAAACAATTGCATTGAAGTCTCCCATAAACACACTAGGAGATCCTCGAGCACATTTTGTTATCAAGGTTGCATACAACCTGGATCTCTCCGCTGTCTTATTTGGAAGCATAACTCGTAGTAACCAAGCATCCTTCCTCCCCTTCTACTCTCACCTGGATGAAATGCTCATCCATTGCAACCTCAGAAACCTCCATATTGGATTTCCATAACAACCAGACCCTGCCCAAACTAGATACTTATAGTTATTCAAGTATTTCCAGCCTTTAAACTGGGTCTTTATTATAGTATCTGGATAACTAGCTACTACTCTTATCTCCAAAACAGCAAACATATCACTATTATTCTTATTAACCTTCTTACTATTAAACCTATGTTTCTCAGAGGTATTAAAACCTCTAAGATTCCAGCATAGCAACTTCATTACTTCCTCCTTTTCCCCCTCTTCTTCTTAGGGGAATCATGGATAACCAAACTTTGACCCTTAGAATTTAATGGAACTCTTCTTATATTATATTTCTCTTCATGTTACATACATTTCAGAAAATCTATCAAATCTATTATTGTACACTATATTTTCAGTCTAACTTCTCCCGTGCAAAAGGCTGGATCCAGTAGGTATTCATAAATAAATAAAAAATCAAAGTAGGTGTGAGGAACCATTGAAAGAAATTAATTTTTATTCTTTTTTAATTGACATGTAAAAATCACAATTGACGGCTACATAGAATGAGCCCAACAAATAAAGTGGCGAATTACTCTATTGTTATAACGCCAATCTCTACATTTCTGTAACTCTGTTGGCTATTTATCATGTGCCTAAATCCATGCTCAAAAGTCTACACAAAAGTTTTCAGTAAACTGTATCTAAACATCAATTTTACAGAACATCTCAACTCTAAATAACATAATGCACAACAATCTAGAGCTCCGAAAGCTGGAACTTAAACATCACCAAATGCTTTGAATTTACCAGCCTGGTAAAGAGCTAAGGTTCAACGACAACTCTTGTAGGCCTTTGAAAGCTTACTGCTTGTCATTCAACATTGTCTTCACAATGCTGTCAGCCATCCCATCGAGATGAGGGAAAAAGTGCCCAGAACCAGCCAGCTCGTGGTACTAAATCCAAGAAGAATGGCGCTCTACTATGTAGCGCTACAGTGTAGCAGGCACCATAATGTCTTTGTCCCCTTGCCACAGATGTACAAAGACTTCCTTGTCCATGAAAGGGTTCTCCATCTCTACAAGATCGAATTCCCACGTGCCAAATCCTAAGTTCAGGTCACGATGGAGAGACTCGTATTGTCCTTGCTGCCTTACATGCTCCTAGTAAGAACATTAAATGAAAACATATGAAAACGTTAATTACTTAGCTTTTCAAATCTACAACAAGTGCCAAGCCGTTTACTTATTGCATAGGAGAAAGAGGAAAAGAGTTGTAGGGGGAGATTCAGGTAGATGAAAATTACTCTATGATGAGCTCCCTTAGCTATAAGCTTAGCGGCAACTTCTTTGTCTTCACGAGAAAGTGTATGATGGCTTTTAGTTACTGCACCAATAATTGGAAACTTTTTTTGGGTATTCCACCAATGATTTAACCAGGGAGCATAATGAGCCACACGAAGAGACCAATAGTCGCAAGGTGGTTGTTTGTAGAAGACTTCAGTAGATAAGTTGGAAGGAAAACCAGGCCAATAATAGTTAGTAGCTGGGGTTAACAGTGTAACCCCTGCCAGCCTGAAGATTATTGGCAAAGAAAACAAGAAGCAATAAGAAAAATGCACAAAATACATCTATCTGTTGAATCACCAGCTACACACTTTACCTATGAGGAATGTACTTCATGCATCCTCATCCCAGCTGGCCTCCATGCGAATAACCGATTAAGTAAAATTTAGGCCCACGTCCCAATTGATCAGCAAGATCTTCTATGTTCAATACCTGGCTCTTCACTGTTCTCGATGGATGAGGATCACTCTCCCCATAACCAGTTCTGTCGTACGACACAAAATACATCCCCAACTCCTCAACAAGTTCCTGACTCGAAAGCATCATTAAAATGTAGAAGATGGTAATAGCTGAAGGCATGAAGAAGCTTAAGCCAAAACAACAAATAAACACACAATTACATCATCAAGCCTGCAGACGTCGAAGCCATGGATAAAAACGATTTTAATTTTGGCAACATCCTTTGACACTCCACGTTCTTGGTAAGCCAAATGCCTTCCATCATGAAGCTGGATTCTCGATGCTGTGACTGGCGGTCCTTCAGAAAACCACATATCTTGGGCAGAGGTGATCGGATTGCTTGGTAATCCCAAGCCACTAGCCTAGCGAGCAAAACTAAAAGTACTGCAGGAAAGATCCCTAAGCATATATAATCATTTGATTCAGAGTATAGTTCATCTAAGTCGACAATTAAGATAGAAGCAACTAACACAGTCAATCCCACTTTATGATGTTGGTTTTTCCACCCATTGTCGCAAAGTCAAAGCAATTACTACTATTCCAAATGATCACCAACCCATACAGATTTAAAATTCCCGCGAATCAAAAATTGAAGCCTACCAGGAGTCTAGGACTTGAACAGAGAAGAAGAAGCCGTGCAAGTTGTAGTGAAGAAGAAGAGTCGTTAAATAGACCAAAGGGCTATTGCATGGTTGGAAATTTTGGCCGCTGACTGCCTGCAACTGCTGGTGGGCGACTGCGGAGTTTTCTTAATCAACAGCCCAACTATGAATCGAACTTCTTAATCAGTAGCCCAACTACGAATGGAATTGGCAGGTGTGAAGAGTATATCTTGATCTCCATATTCGTCTTGTGTGCAGTGCAGCCGTGTACATGGGTTGGGTGGTTCGAATTTGATAATTTTAAATACTCAACTCATGTATTACGGTTTTGACAATATTAATTCAAACCCACTAAGAAAAATAAAAATCTATGATTTATTTATAATTAGGTTGGGTCGGGTTGAAAATATTTTTAATTAAAAATCCAACACAACATAAAAAATATAGGCAACAATTATACATTAAAAAAAATATTATGTAACTTAACTAAAAATTTAAACATATTTTTAATGAAATGCAATTTACTTCAACATATGTCTAGTTTATTTCACATAACGATAGGAAGAGTTTTACATGTTTCTAACCATCTCAACCACTAACAGTAATGCAAGACATGACACCAACCAAAATGATTCAAAAGATTACAACAAACATCTAAAACTCTTTCTATTTTAGGGTTAAAAGTTCAAAATATCATGCTTCCTCCAGCAACAAAAACTTGGTGTCATGTATACCATCCAATTAAACTTCCATACCTGTCATGACAAAACAATAGGCAATAATAATTATCAGCTATATGCAGCAACAATAGTTCAACTGAATGTTCAAATGAACAAAAAATAAAAACCAGCATTAGGAGTATACATACCTAAGACTGCTCGTTTTGCCAAGTAGGAAGGTCGGACCTTTGTGCCATCCTTTCCATCATTGCTCTCATTTCAGAAATTACTTTTGCTTGATCTGCTATCATACTTGCCATGTCTGCTTTCTCCCCATCAGAGTGTCTTAATTTGCTCGCCAATTCAGGCCTACCCAATGCTTCTGTACCTTTCAAGTCTTTAGGCCTCAATCCACCACCATAGCCAATTATATGTCCATGATTTTGTTCTCCAAAGCACTTCTCTACCAACTCTATCGGCTCCAAATCCGGATTAGCTTCACGAGTTTGAACAAGTTCAGCCTATCAAATAAAACAATAAAAACAACCAACCATTACAAATCATAGATAGTAGATGTACCATACATGTATAACTTAAATATTGAATAATGACAGATTACATGTCTTTCTAATGCTGCTTGTTCCACAATTACACCACCGCTCTTGTGTGTCTCGAAGAACACTTGATCTATAGTTGGAGGAGTCCCATCTTTTCCACCCTGTAAACATGATTGATTCATATGAACCCCACTACTTAATCAAGCTAACATATATTGCCAATCCAAGAAAAAACAACTCTGCAATTCGATAGCTTGGCATTGCATTCTGAAATTTAAAAAAACTCAGCAAAACATAAAGTACAACCACGAGAATAACTTGGAACATATGAAACACTACTTGAAACATATGAAAAAGGCATAATCAGCAGCGTAACTTGAAATAGGCAGAACCAGCCGCATAACATATGGCAGAACCAACATCATAAATTGAAACATAAGGCAAAACTAGCAGCATAAGGCAGAACCAGCAGCATAACATATGGCAGAACCAACATCATAACTTGAAACATAAGGCAAAACCAGCAGCATAAGGCAGAACCAATAACATAACTTGAAACATAAGGCAGTAGTGAAAGAGAATTTTCTACCATCTCATAATAATATTCTCGATTAGGCTTGCTTCCGCTGTGATGATTCATAGTTTTCATCATTCTATTCTTAGCATTGTTCTTGCTCAATTTCCGCAATGAGATGGAAAAATTTTAGTTCACTTTGATAAATCATACTAAACAAACTGCAAGTACATAAGACTAGTGTTCATTCTAACCTGAAACTCATTAGTGTAAAACACATTTTTCACACACCACTCCCTATCCTCTTTATCATCAATTGCATCTGGCTTGTTTTTCAAAGCTTATTCTTCACTACAACATGGCTTTGCATATTTACAATACAAGACAGATCTCCATTTGTTCCAACGATCCCTAATTTACATTAAAGTATGATACTTGAACTCTATCATATTAGGATTATCGAAATATTCCTACATAAACAATAAAAAAACATATTACACTAACATGAAAGAAATCATAAGACACATAAGCATACAAGAACAAATTATCATGTCATCCTTACTAGGGCTGGGAAACAGTCCGGTTCGGATTAAACCAGACCGGATTGACCCAGTTTTTTATGACCGGATTGGACTTATGCCCAACCGTGGACGGGATTGGACTGGGACACGGTTTAAATCAAACCGGATTGGATGAGATACGGTTTGGTCCGGTTTTGACCGGAAAACCATTTTGACCGGAAAAACCACCAAATGAACGTCGTTCTACCGAGGTCGTCGCCGCTCGCCGGAATCTGGAGGTGTCGTTGGCTCGTCGATTGCGTCTGGTGACAGAGGAGATCGACGCTCGACGGGAGATGTACAGGAGACGCCGAGACGGGGGAGACTGCTCTCGAACGAACAGAGATCGAAGGGAGATGTTGGCGCCATCGTTTTTGACTCGTCACTCGTCGCCCGCTGTTTGCCTCGTCGTCGTCGTCGCCGAGGGATAGAACGAACCAGGCGGCAGGCAGCACCTTAGGTCATAGGTCCTCAGCTGCGCAGGCCGCAGATGGAGATTGAAGGGGAGGAAGAGGAACGACCGATTAGGGTTTCGTTCTTGTGCCTTTCCCCCTTGTTGTGTTGGGCTTCCTGGCTGGGTTAGTGACTTAGATGGTTGAGAGAATTTTTTTTGTTGGGCCTAGTCAATTAGTTATAATTTAGTGGGCCTAGTCAGTTAGTTATAATTTAGTGTTGGCCTGGTTAGTTAATCCATCCAGTTTTAAAGAGTTTTCCGGTATTAAACCGGACCGGGCCGGTTTTTCCCAGACAGCCAGCCACCATCAATTGGATTGGGTTGTTGCGAATTCGGTTTCCGGTTTGACCGGAAAACCGGATCCGGATTCCCAGCCCTAATCCTTACCGTAAGTGCAGCCCACATATGATCAAATTCTACACTACTCTTGGACTTCCATCTTCTTGATCTGAACGAGCAAATTCGAGGATTGCGAACAAGCAGTCCAATGAAGCTTGACCAGGCTACCCGATTTGGCCCAGCACCACGATTGTTGTAAAAGGCTATCGGCAACTTCTCTCCCCGCCTAAGCCTAGCAACCACCTTACACATACTCTTCCCTCGCACATTTTTCTTTCTAACTTCTGCATATAAACCAATCATTACTAGCACTAATGTTGCAAAGACACAATAGACATAATAAAATAAACCAGAGAACTAATAATATAAGCCTAACCATAATATAGAAACCAGTAACATGTTCATTTTTTAAGTCATCAAATTGACAATAAACTTGCCTCTATTAGCTGATTCATCATTAGCAGCCACATGAACATCATCATTAGCATCCATGTCTGCATCAGCAGCCATGTTCGCAGCAGGTTCAACTTGTGCATCTTCCACAGTTGGTTCCTCTAGAGGTACTTGCATCTTTCTCTCAACTAAGACTTCCCTTGCCCTTTGGGCCATGTTGCTAGTTACAACAGGGGATTCTCTTGCACTATGAGGAGCTGCAAAACATAGTTAATAGTTTGCAGCAGAAAAATGTGATAAAAAATTTACAAAAGTTCCTTACTAGATAAATACATTAGGCTAGAGAAACTGGTGGGTCGATTTGGAACCCTCCTCCCAAGTGAGCCAGGGGTAACATACTTTGCTGGGGATTTTTTGGTAGCACCATCATTGTCACGAGATTGACCCATATCTTGAAGGTTCTGACCACCCTTCACCTTCAATTTCTTAGTACGGTTCACCTTAAGGTTCTGACCAGCCTTCATTATCTATTCTACAACAAAAGAACAAGAAGGTAACTACATAAGAAAATCAGAGTAACCTTACCATTTTATACAAACATGTAGTCAGAGATATGAATGAAAAGTTCAAATCCTATTGCTTCTTCTGTTCTAGCCCATTAAATTAGAAAATTAGAATGCAAATTGGAGATGGTACTATCCATTACAATCGAAAAAACATAACTAGTTGCAACCTGACATGAGAAATTAATCCCTATCCAAATTCGTGTAGGAGCATAACCAATTGCATGCGACTAAAACATATAGAAAGGGAGGAGATTATACATACCTTATGGAAGGAATTCAGTAAAGAACATAGGATGTTGTCGATTCAGTGAAGGAGTTCAGTAAAGAAGGAACAAGGAACCAAGTGGAACGAAAGATTGAAAGGGGAAGAACAAAGAGATTCTTATCATGAAGGAGAGGGATTGGAAAGAAGAGAGCTTTCCTTAGATTGGGAACGCAGAAGAGAGAGCTTTCTTTTAGTTGCTCTTTCCTTTTAATATGACAAAGCTAGAGAAGGCCAAAACTCTAGCGGGAGAACCCCAAAAATCCAATTAGTGGGAGAACCTCCAAATCTTAGCGGCAAAATTTTAGGTTTCATTAGAGCAACAAGTTTAGAATTTGTTGGAGCCCAAAGTTTCGGACCTTTAGCCTAAATTTTGGTAGGAAAATTTTGCCTAAATTTTCAGATATGGAGCCTAAATTTTTCTAGGGAATCTGTAGGCGGGAAGTTGGTGCATCTTTTTGGCAAACCAATTTTTAAGGATTAGTTTCACAATTCTTTTATTTATTAGGGAGAGATTGTTAACCATAATTTTATAATTCATCTTAATTGTTAGTCACATTGTTCACTATAAAATTTGTCAATCACATTGTGCATCTTTTCAATTCATCTTAATTTCAAATTTAAATTTAAATTTAAATTACAATGTTCTCTATAAATTGTCACATTGTTCATGGTCAAAACCGTGAGTAATTATTGGTCGCATTCTTCACGGTAATTAACCGTGAATAATTATTAGTCACATTATTCACGGTAATTAACCATGGGTAATTATTAGTCAAATTGTTCACGGTAATTGTCACATTGTTCACGGGAATTAACTGTGACTAACAACTAGTCACGGTAAATGAGGACTGAATAATAGGTTATTTAATTATCGTGATTAGAACTATACAATCAAACTTAGGAAATTTTACTGTGACTACTAGCATACTTCTTAATACGGGAAAATTTACCGTGAATAAGTTCTCATGGCTACAAACCAGTTTTCCTGTAGTGATCACTCTTTTCAGATCAACCTCGATTTCCTTCAGGGCACAGAACCTCATATCCTGAGTAGAAGGTTGATGCTCTAGTTAAAGGATTTGTAGGAGGAGATGAAGATCGATGCCATATGGGGTTTGGCAGCAGATCCAGTGGTCGAGAGTAGGTTTTTGTTTTTTCAGCCGAGTCAAATAGAGGAAGGGTTGGGTGGGTCACGGGTTGAATTGGGTTAGGTTTAAATGAATTGGCTAGTCGGGTTCTAATTTTTTGCGTTAAAATTTGCTGAATAGTCACTTATGTTAGACATGTAGGCAATAAATGGATGCCATTAACGGAGATTGATGGAAGATAACAGCCTGCTACCAAATTTGGACTGTTGAACTAATTTCAGCGACTACGAATGGAATAAAATATTTTTAATGGTAAATGTGAATTTTTTATAAATTCAAGTGACCAAACTAGCAATTTGAGGATGTGTTTTTAAGGGGCATGGATAAAACTTCTGACACCCCTTGACTTCATTAACCCTCTACACGATCGAGGAAAAATAGCTAAAAAACGCTTTTGACCAACTGCCAAAGAACTCGAAGTGGTATGGTTTGAAAAAATAAAATGGGAGGGAGGGATGTTTGTAGAGTTTGGTTTCACCTCTTCCTCGTCCTTTTGATGTTTAACCTTCTCTCTTTGTTCGTCACCTTTCCCCCTTTTATGGGGTAGTACTTTAAGGTATTTTAGACAAGGTTCTCCTAACCCAAGCTTAGATTTTTGCTTGTAATGGATGAAATATTTGAATCATAGTGCTTATATCATTCAATTGAAGTCCTTAATGCTTTATTGCATGTAATGATAATTTATAGGATGAACCTAAAGTAGATGACCATTCAACTAGGTTAAATAGGGGATTACTCAATTGATGCATCTTGGACTATTACATAATAATTGAGTCATTTAAGGTGTGTGCTTAATGAATTAACCCCATTTAAAGAGTTAGGTCTTATCCCTGATTACTGAAGTTAGTTACATGACCACTGAGTTGATGGAATAGATAAAGAGGGGAACTCTGTGAAATGATCATTGTTTTATTTCCCATATTAGTAATCCTCGTGCCTCGATACAATATAGTTTGACGGCATTATCCGTTATATTGTATTTAAAGAGCCAAACCCTAACTATCGTTTTTATTTCTAAATCTTGTGTGTTAGTATAACTTATAGTGATTAGACCCTTTACAACATGAACAATTAACTATATAACAGCCAATCCATTGAGTAGAGGTAGACTATCAAGTTTGGGGATATGACTTTAGTAAACCGCTTTACTACACCACCTAGTGAGGGTATACTTGGCCAAGCTAGGTGCGGTAGTAGGATACATAACACAAAGATTTTAGACTCGCGAAATTTTTGACGCCGTTGTTGGGGAAACATATGTTTAAGCTATGTACACTATGAGATACTTTAGTTTGGTCATTCCTTTTATGCATAATTTTTTAGTTTGTAGTTTTTTTTTTCATAGTATTCTTCGCGGTTGAGTGAGTTTTAATGTGTGTAGCCTAGTTTATGCACCAAAGGGATACCGACAATCTCTTAGTGCTTGATACAAAGATTGAGAGGACTATTTGTGGTCTCAGGAGTACAAGGCAAGCAACCGAAGGAGTACACAATATGGCAAAGCAACAGAAAAAAAGGCCGCCTCAAAGAATCAATGGAATGGACCCTCACCTCTGGACAATGGAATCTTATTCCCTTCCTAGTGTGGATGATGTTCAGTTGCGAATATTACACCCATTTTTGTTGAACAATATCATTGGTGCAAGTCTATATGCTCAAGAATGAAGATCCACATAGACATATACTAGCCTTCTTGGAGTTGACTGATGGGATCAAGCAGAATGGTGTTGTGAAAGAGGCGATTCTTCTTAGATTATCCCCAATTTTTCTGAGTTGTGTTGCTAAGCTTTGGATGAACAATCAAAACTGAGATCGATTGTATCGGATCCACTTGTGAAAGAAATTCTTTGCAAGGTGTTTTCCACCATCCAAGATAGCTAAGATGAGGAGTGAAATCACTTCCATCCAAAAAGAAGTAAACGAACCCTTGTTTCGAGAATGGGAACATTTGACTTCAATCTTGTTGAAATGCCCCCAAAATGGACTTGTGGATTGGTTGTAAGTGTAGAATTTCTACATCGGTCTCACAAGAAACTCAAAACATCTTATTTACGCATCCGGTGGTGAATCAATCTGTAACAACACAGTTGGTTAAATTAGTTGATTGAGAGGAAATGGAATCGATCGATTATGATTGGGTAGAGGAAGACGAGACAAAACTTTAAAGAGGGCCATATTGTTACCAGTAGGTGAAGCATCTTCTGTGACTGCTTAACTTGAGGATTTCTCTAAGAAGTTAGACCTTGTAAACTCGACATTCAATGGCAACATAAATTAAGTCTTGAAGTGTGTCTGGTGTGGTAAAAATATGCACAATAAGGAGAATTTCCAAGTGATGTTGGAGGAATCCATTAAACACGAGCAAGCCAACTACATCAGAAGGAAATCTAGGATGGAAATCCATATAGTCCAACTTACAACTCTGGGTGGAAGAATCATCCCAATTTTTTTTGTTCGTAACTTATAAACCAGAGACCATCCCGACTTCAAGGCCAGAGTTCTAATAACTTTCTATGCCAAAGACATTCTCAACCACAAGGTAATTTTCAAAGCCAAGGTTTGGATTCCTCTTCACAATCCAAACAAATTCAAGGAAGAACTTCAAGGATATAAGATTTGGTACGCCAATTTGTTCTTCAACTAACAAAATGTTTGAATCTATTGAATATTTGTGGAGTTCGCTAGTCAAAAGTTTACCAATTAGGAAGCAAGGCAGAGGAACCAAGAAGAAATGCTACAAAATCTTGAAGCTCAAGTTGGTCTGATTGCTCAAGCCCGGAAAGTAAGACACAAGGACCTTTTCCATGTAATATCGAGCCAAAACTGAAGGAGGGATGTCATGCAATGGTTTTAAGGGTTGGATGTAATATTTAAGGTGTAGTGCATAGGTCGGTTCTTACAGTGCCTAGGTCGGTTCTTACAGTGCGAATGTTAGAGAATTCAAACTAGAAGCTTCAAGAAGTAAATGATTCTAAAGATGAAAAGTAAGATGTCTCTCATGAGGTTGAGAGAAACAAGAAGAAGGACACAATCTGAGAGGACAAGTCGAAGGAAAAATCATATGTTCCATAATAAATTCCAAAACCACCATATCCATGAAGAGCATTTGAGAAGGATCTAAATCACCAACGTAGACAATTAAAGTAAACATTTTCAACTCAAGGTTAATGTCCCTTTCTTGGACTTGGTATTAAATATTCTTAAGTATACAAAGTTCTTGAAGGAAATCTTGGTGGGTAAACAGAAGATGGAAGAAGTGGCAATGATATTTTTTAGCACAGTTTCTTATTCCACTTCGAAAACCAAAGGAGTTACCCTAAACTAAAGAGATCCGAGACTTCTCATTATCTCAAGTACCTTTGGAGACAAGACATACTAGACACCTTCATCTACGCGATTGATTTTATCATACTAGACATGAATGATGGTGTTCATGCAACAATCATATTAGGCTGATATTTCTTTGCAACCATAAAGATGATATCATCAACATATCATGCTAGGGGCCAGGGAGAATTAATTAGTTACACAATGACAGAGCTTTTGTCCTTTCTAATCTACTTTATCCGGAAGAAGCAAAATGAAGGACGAAGCTGGTCATGTTTCCTACTACTTCAACTCACCAAGACTTTGGACGTTCAAACCTGGTTCAAAGAGTCGAGCCCATTCCTGAAGTAAGAATCAAATCATATAATGATCAATTTGATGTACCAAAGGATGTTGATCAAGAATCAACAAGGAAGAATAATGACATGTAGAAACTATTGATGAAGATCATGTTAAAAACAAGATTGAGGCTAAGAAAGGGGCAAGTAATGACGCGACAAATAACATGAATTGATTGCTTAAAGTCTCGATCGAGGAAACATGAAGAAAAAGAAGTTGAGACAATTAAAATTTGAAGGACAAAGCTAAGTTGAAGGAAGGAAAGAGGATGAGGCTTGACTCGATTGAAGAAGAAGAAAGATAGGGGTGGCAAAAATATTCTAAACCGTGGATATCCACCCGAATCCGACCTAATCGGGTAGGGTAAAACCCGAACCCGAAGCATTTTTCGTGGGTACGGGTAAAATCCGAACCCGAATATTGCGGGTAATGTGTGGGCATGGTTATCTCACTATCCAACCCGAACCCGCCCGATTATACACATGCATATGTATTTTGTCTAGAAATAATCATTATGTTTCTCTAGAATATTTTATATTTAGCATATAAATATAATATTTTTATGAAATTATGTTGTTTTAATTAATTTTCGTCATTCTAGTGAATTATTGTCGTACTTTTCCTCTTACATAATGTGAGTATACATGTGAATGTTAACATATTGGTTGGAATTATAAGGAGAAATTATTACCCATGGATAACCGTGGATACCCGAAACCCGAACGGGTATGGGCGTGGTTTTGATTTTCTACCCGTTTCTCGAGTGGGTACGGGTATGGGTAAAACCCGAACTACATCGGGTAGGGTAACGGATATGCACTATCCGTCCTCGACCCGGCCCATTGCCATCCCTAAAGAAAGACATGTAGAGGCTATAAGGAATTTAGAGTAGAGAATTTATGGGGGGTGTCCACCGACTCAATCTACTCTCAAGGACCATCCTTTTGAGAGGATCCTTGAGGAATCCATGAGCGAGAGTTAAACCATAGGTCTTCACATGTGGCATCTTGGACTACATCACAAATGAGATTATAACAAACTCTCAAGGGAGTTTAGGTGAAATCTTCTCACTTTGTTCTTTAATGATGCTTGATTAATGATAAACAAACCAAAACACGCACTAATCAGGAGGTTCCACAACAACTCGGTTTACACATTTTTTTCTCTACCTTCAATAACGGACTTGCGTGAAAGAATTTATTTTATGAAGTGTTTGTAGTTACCAATAGTGAATGGACCCTTTCCATGGTTAAGAAGAGCATGAATGCGTGTTTGGAGATGTGGAAATGTTGGTGAAACGATCATTATAGTTATATGTTGAGAAAATGCATTTTTCTATTAGATCAATCATCATAGGCTTGGGAAGAAGTTCATGCGAGTGAACATACTTCTTAGACCCGTGAACTTTTTGCCATGTTTAAACAGCGGGGTATTTCCCAAATATCATGATCGCAAACTTTAGAAATGCACATGAGCTATAAAGCTATTTCTCAACCGCAAAAAGGGAAGTTCTCGATCGAGATCCTCATTTCCCCATTTTCCTGAATACCTTCAAAACCCTCTCTTTTCCCACTCTTTTCACTCTCAGCCATTACAAAACAAACACTATCACACCAAGTGCTCTATAAATTGCCCAAATCACATGAGCTATGTTTTCATTGAGTCAATGTTTGGCTACTGTACTTGAATGCATATGATGAACCCTAAATGTTTTGGATTTTGATTGAATGGTTAATGGTGTATGGCTCTTTTGCTAACCTAAGATACATGCTTCTGTAAGTTTTTTGAGCAAATGCTCCATACCCTTACCTTCGTTGTTTGAATTCTTTCCCTTGATGAAAACATTGAAACCCTCAAATTGACATGATGTACTTGATTCCAACCGATGGAACTCCCAAAATACTTAAACTAGCATATCTTTTCACCTATGCAACCCTATTTTTTTACATATTATCAATTAAGTGTGGGAGGTGTATAGAATTAATCTTAGGGATGAAGAATGGTGTTCACAGAACAAATTTGAAGATTAATAATGTGTGTTTGGAAGTATTTGGTGTGTTTGTTTGTTTATGTTGGAGATTCGGTCGAGGTAAAGTTTTACTTCGATGGGAGAACTCAAATGCTCCTCCTCCTGAGGAAGTAGTTCAGCCTACCACATGCCATTAGCAAAGGAATAATCAAAATCCTCAAGCTCTACAAACCAACCCACAAGGACAACCATAACAAGATCCTGAAACATAAGTACAAGAAGAAGAAGAACAATAACTGAATCCACCGAGGAGACCAAGAGTGCGAATGGAGTGAGTTGAGCATGCTTTTCTAGATCTAATTTCTTTGGAATATACCGATAGATATCTCTAGAGCCAAGAGCTGTCAGTTGACGAAATTGAGTGTCTAAATTGGATTCGCTTTTGCCAAATGGGAGTCGACGTCACTATCCGAGAGAAGATAACAAGGATTAGTGGACTACTCTCGTTGAGATCGTCAAGAAAATCTGCCAAGTTCTCCATGAGCACCATCACAGAAGGTCAATGATATGAATGGCCACACCAACAAGTTTTCGAACATTTTATAAAGACGGGACGAGAAAAAATGAATGATGAAACAAAACGTTGTGGGATCCACTCATAACTTTAGAACCATATAAATTCTTTGAAAATGACCAAAAAGGCCAACACGCAATTTACGTGATTCATTCAATTCGATGTGAATGCCCTAATTCCACAGACAACAAAAACTTGCGAGTTTTTGTTTTTATTTTTTGAGCTATTGGCCAGAACCGCCGTAACTCACATATATATCTCAACCTTACAACTCTAATTCCCTTGCAACAAAGGCAACGTGGGAATTAGGTAAGTATACAACAAAACAGTAGTCCTCCTCCAATAAAGGAAGAAAAAGAGAACAATAACGTCCATAACAACTTAAAAAACATATCATGCATGGCGTAGAATCATCATCATCAGCTTGATGCGCATCATATCTTCCCAATCTTTTCTCCAACGAGCGCAAAAATTGTCAATCAACCCAAAAACGCGCACACAACACAACACAATTATAGGTAGGTACGTAGAGTACTAGTGGTCGGTCAATCTTTCTTCTCCATGGCAATCAACTCTTTTCCCGGCCGCGGCTAGCTAGTAGTAGTAGCTATGGCTGGCGGGCAGGTAGCTAAGCTAATGAAGAATCCATGCATTTATCATCGCCGTCGAGCAGCGGTCTCGCGTTGAGCATTGAAGTAAACAGCGGCGACGGGGAGGCGCAGACCGTTGAGGGTTGCGAAGTCCCTTGTGCTGAAATAGTCCCTCGCAGAAGAAGACGAGGAAGAAGGAGGGAGAGGGTTGGCCACTAAGCACTGCCTTCGGTCCTGCCTGAACAGCACAAACACGAACCTGTGTATCCCTATGTTCGGCCTTGGTATCTCGTAGCTCACCACCTCTCTTCCTGCACCAAAACACGCACCTCTCTCGTAGCTCACAATTGAAGAAGACCATTTAGATATTTGAGTGTGCGATATTCATACATACTCACGTACTTACCAAATGTGGCGTCGGTTGTTCCTGGAATGTCCGTCACTATCCTGCACCTCAAACATAACAATTTATTTTTTTCACGCAATCGTTTCAACTACTAATGGATCAATATTTTTTTTCACGCAATCTCATAAATCGAGCATCCTACCAGTGGAGATGCTCCCTTAGAAAAGGGTCGCTAGGGCCAGGCACATCTGGGTCGGTCATGACGAGAGTGAAGAAAGATCTGAGGTCGCCGCCATGGATCTCGACGCGAGGCTTGGAGGAGACAGCAGAAGGGAAGAACTCGTGGCCATTGGAGACCAGCTTGTTGTTGGCATAAACCACCGTCATTTTTATGGAAGGTGTGAAGTAGTCCATCACGTCTCCTATCACGCTCCCGACTATCAGAGGCTCCACCGCTCTGCTTATTGCCATTATTTTTTCCCCACACTGATTTCCTTTGATGAACTTAGAAGTTGATATATCTATAGAAGGGCCCGTATATATGTAGGTTTTATAGTACTGTTAGAGATAGATAGCTTCTTCAGGCACGTACAGGATGATGATGCTGATGATGCTTAGGAGAAGAAAAAAGGGTGCTTTCTGTGAATTATCAATTTATAAATTCTCTTTTATTCCAGATGTTATTTTATCATATCACGTTATTAGATTTAGCAAGCTTCTACATAAGTCACTTCCTCTTATGTATCCTTTGGTCGTCTTACTTTTGTCGTATTGGGTCCCTGGAATTGGTTCCTCTCTAGGTCATCAGAGGTTACAGTTGGCGCATGAAGAAGAAGTGAAGATACCAGTGCTCCTACTCAGGATTGAGTAGTGATAATGGGACTGGTTGAGCGGTTGTAATTAGGGCTGGCTATTTGGTCCGGACTATTTGGTTTTATTCGAAACCGGATCGTATAATTCAGATCGGGACCGGATTGGGATTGAACCAGGACCAGATAGCAAACAATCCAATCTCATCTTCGGGTTTAGATTTGAGGTAAGAAACTGTTTGGAACCGGATCGAAAACCGAATAAAGACCGGATAAGAGAGCCCAACATCCAAAACTTAACCAACTCCTCACCCTTTGAGACCTCAAGCCACTCAAACTCCCACAAACTCAATCTACAATCAAGATTGAATTGGGACCGAACTGGGTCAAGACCATATCGGATCAAGACCGGACTGTTTCCAATCCAATCTTTGGTCATTATATTCCCGAAAAGACCGGACTGGGACCGGATCAATTCGGGTCAATTTAACGAGACCGGACCGTATAGCCACCCCTAGTTGTAATACCGTAACTGCATTCAATCCAATCTTTGGTACTTATTACCACAATACCGGAGGAAGCATAAAAATACATTTTCGGTAGGTGAATTTTAGTGGTATGAAACAATTGAACTACGAAAGTACACAAAATCCTAATGCTTGTTTTCCCGGTACAACCTCCTTTACAGTTTTTATTTTATTTTTTATGAATAAGCAGATTTTATTCATCAAGAAGGAGGGTTTTTCAAAAGAAGAAACCCCCCAACTGGAACCAAACAAACAACACCACTGTTTACAAACAAATAGCAACTCAGAATTTTGACTACCAAACTAAACAAGAGACAGAAGCACAAAAGCCAATCAAATCTAAACTACACTACTATACTACTGACATAATCTTCCGAGACAGCAAGTTCCACCTGAGGGAATCCATGCCTGAGTAGGTGCAGTAGCCCTTGCAGCTTTTGCAGTAGCTGATTTTCCGATAGAGCCTCACCAGTCATAGCTCTTCTGCATCGTTCCCGCCAGAGTTCGGCCACCACCATTACCCAAATGAGTCTTCCTCGCTCAGATACAGAGTTTTTCACCCTGAACAGTGATATAGCATTTGCCAAGGAACCTTCCCAATTTGCCCCCACCACATCCCTTCCTGCAAACATTGCTTGCAACACACGTTTAGAATAAGCACATCCAAAGAAAAGGTGATCTCTGGATTCCTCCGCTGAAGTACATAATGGGCATAGGTTGAACACTGCACTGTTCCACCTTTGTACCTTGTCTAATGTGGCAATTCTATTTAGGATGATTAACCAGACTAGAAGATTATCTCTAGGTGTACCAAAAGACTTCCAAAGCAATGGAAACCACTGCACTACCTCATGTTTATCACGAAGAGTCTCCCAGACTTTTTTTACTGAGAACTTGTGCATCACACAGTCTCCCCAGTACACACCTGCAGGTTTGACTGTTAGATGTTGAGCAACTTTGGTCCTAATCTTCAAGACTTTCCTCCAAGCCCAAGAGCAAGGCATAGATGTAGGTATGTCCCACAGAGAAGTATAGGTGAGCTGGTAGTGCCTAACCCAACTTGCCTATAGAGAAGAAGAATTAGAAGAAATAGCCCAGAGATGTCTTACTAAGCAAGCCATGTTCCAGCTCCTGAGATCTTTGAAACCTAACCCCCCTTCTTTCTTAGGTCTAGATATCAACTGCCAGTGAACTTTGACCCTTTCCCCCTCTTCCTCTGCACTCCACAAGAAGTCAGAGCAGGCTTTCTCAACCATTTTAATCACCTTAACAGGAAGTTGAATGATCCCCATCCAGTACTGAGTAATGCTAGAAATGACAGCAGAGATGAGCTGCATTTTACTAGGATAAGTCAGAGTTCTCACCTTCCAGCCCCTGATCCTAGCAGTTATCTTTTCAACCAAAGCTTGACAATCAGAGGTATTCAGTTTTCCAGCAATAAGAGGAATCCCCAGGTATCTCACATGAAGTTTTCCTATAGCAAACCCAGTTCTAGAAGAAATCTGAGCCTGGACCCTAGCTTCCACACCCCCACAGAACACTTCACTCTTAGCAGGATTGCATCTCAATCCAGATACAACATAGAAAGCATCCAAAATGGACTTAGCTTTTTCTACAGCTTCAGGGGTCCCTTTTGTGAAGACCAAAGGGTCATCAGCAAAACACAAGTGAGAAAGCCCTATTCTATGGGTTTGAGGATGGGGAGGAAGAGTTTTTATGGCATAAGCCCTGTTGAACATACATGAGAGAAGTTCCATGGCAATAGTAAAGAGATAAGGGGATCCCCTTGTCTCAGTCCCTTTTGAGCAGAAAAGTAGCCAACTAATCCCCCATTAAACATACACTCAACTTTGTACTGTGTAAACAGACTTCAATCCATTTGATGAACTGTGTAGGAATTTTCATGGCTTCCATTACTGTTTTTAAGTATCCCCAATCAACACTATCAAAGGCCTTCATCACATCAACCTTTAGGGCACATCTGGGAGATATAGTTTTCCTATTATACAGCCTCACCATCTCATGGGCTAATAGAACATTATCACTAATCAATCTACCCTTAATGAAAGCAGACTGGTTTTGACTAATGATACTAGGAAGCACTTCTCTAAGTCTGTTTGCTAGGACCTTAGCAATACACTTCTACAGTATATTGCAGCATGAAATCGGTCTAAACTGCTTCATACAATCAGCATTCTGTACTTTAGGGATTAAGGCTAGGTAAGTAGAGTTTACCTCTGAGAGAAGTTTCCCTGTTCTGAAAAAATCCAGTACTGCATCAGTGATGTCAGTTCCCAAAATCTCCCAGTTATGCTTGAAAAATTTGGCTATGAAGCCATCTGGACAGGGGATTTATCCCCATCCATAGAGAATAGGGTTGTTTTAACTTCTTCTCTGGTGACTAGACTGCAAAGGGAATCTGCTTGATCAGAGGTAAGAAAGTTGACTAGAAGCTGAGAGATCAGCTCACTGTTTACCCTCTGAACATATGGATTCTTAGTGCCTAATAGCTTCTGATAAAAACTCACTGCTTCCCCACTCATTTCCTTGGCATCAGTTAGAACAGTTCCATCTTCTGAAATGAGTTTCTTGATAGTTGATCGAGCCTGACGAGATTTTACAGAATTATGGAAAAAAGAGGTGTTTAAGTCTCCTGTTTTCACCCAAAGTTGTCTTGACTTCTGTCTATAAATTGCTTCTTCCTCCTTAAGAAGGCCAAGTAACCTACCCTGACACTCATTTACTTGTTGGAAGCTCTCAAAAGTAGGCTGCTGGAGAGCCTCTATCTGCAGTCCCTCCATTTCACCTCGAACAAGACGAACCCTTTCAGAAATCTCTGAGTAAGAGGCTGTATTCAGCTTTTTCAGTTGCTTTTTTACTTCTTTCAATTTCTGATAAACAACAAACATAGGTGTCCCCCTTGTCACCTTACCCCAGGCTTCTTTGACAATCTCAGCATTGTGAGGGTGGGTCTCCCAGCAGTTGAAATATTTGAAGGGCTTAGGTAAGGAAGTTATCTGAATGTCCGTGTTCATGAGCAAACCACAGTGGTCTGAAAGCCTTGGGGGGAATAAGGCTTACTGCATAATTGGGGAATGCACTCAACCACCTAGAATTTCCTAGTATACTATCTATCCTTCTAGCAATAGGGTTCTCCACCTGCTTGTTAGTCCAAGAAAACCAAGGCCCCTCAAAAACACTTTCCTCCAATTCCATTCTAGTTATCCAGTCATCAAAATCAACCATACTCTGTGACTGAACTGGGCTGTTTGAGGCCTCAGATGTGTTTCTTATTGCATTGAAGTCACCTAACACTATCCAAGGCAGATTGTTATCAGGCTGTAATATAGGGTGATGATATAGACTTCGCCTAATCCCCTCCTCATTCGATCCATACACAAAAGTGATCTTGATAGGCTGATCTCCCCTGAGCTCTCCATGTATAAACTGCTCTGATTTTTCTAGTACAATAAAATCCAAGTCTCTTTTCCAGAATATCCACAACCTCCCCAGAACCGAGTATTCATAGTTATGTACACAGTCCCATCTACCAAACTTAAGATCAATTATCTCTTTAGATTTTTCTTCTTTCACCCTTGTTTCCAGGACTCCAAAAACATCCACATTCTCTCTACCTACCACTTCCAAAACCTGATTCTGCTTGCTGGGGTGATTAAATCCCCTAATGTTCCAAGATAACACCTTCATTTCCTAGGTTTAGGTTTGGCAGGCCTACCTGGCCCCTTCTTACTTACCTTTCCCTTTTCCATCACCTTCTAATACAGGAAAGTCCTCCAGATTATGAAGAACTGGGCTGCTTACCATAATATTCCCAACCTCAAATGAGTCTATAGCTAGGTTCTGATACCTATTAGCTACAGGGGTGATGGATGTCTCCCTTGCAAGAGGATTGACTTGTTCTACCATGGCTGTCTGTAGTTCACCTTCTGATGGCAGCTCAACAGTGCCTACCCTTTGCCATTCAGATAGTACTCCCTGCTCAATCGATTTTACCAGATTAGCTACAGCCAGAATTCAGGTTGTGGCAGGCAACTTCAGCAGACTCCTGAGCTTTGCCCTTCGAAGCCAGTATCGAATCCAAGATCATCTGACCAGCACTTCCAGTTGCATTCCCCCTACCCTCGGTGACTTGATTATGATCCTCAACCCTTATCTCTTCGACATTGTCACACTGATGCCCAAACACTTGACATTTTTGACAGCCAACTGGTCTATTGCAGTATTCCAGGCTGACTTCAAAAGCCGGCTTATGATCAGGGACCAGTTTCAGAGTCTCAGGAAACATAGAGTCTATAGACATTTCAACGCAGACTTTAGGGAATCCCATTCTTCTACCCAGCCTAGTCGATTGGTCAAACCACAGCGGCTTACCTATCATACTGGCTAGACGAGTCAGTATTCGACCAGTCGCAAACTCAGCAGGAAGGTCTTGGAAACAGATCCAGATAGGGATGGTGGAGTCACAATTTACAGCTCTGATGCCAGGGGACCACAGCCGAAGAAAACACATATCGTTGTTGAAGTGCCATGGACCACTGGTGAAGACCCAATCTGCAACTGTCGCGTTTGGAAATTGGAACAAAAAGAGCTGCTCACTGAACTTCGAAACCCTAACAGTGCCCGAATTGCCCCATAACCTGTTTGCCCAGCTCTGCAACTGCTTCACAGACGGAGTAGAATGGAGAAACTGTCCTACAAGACTGTTCTTCCACCGAGCTTCGCCTTCTTTCACTAGCTCCTCCGGGATCCTCAGTCCGCCATCGACGAGCTCCGGTTCGATATACACCAGGCGATTTGCTTCAGCAATACCGAACAAATCAGCCCACGATTGACCAATGGAGACCATCGGAACTTGGAAAGGCTCAATCGAACGGAGGAAGACGGCCGGAGAAAGGTGTCCGCTCCGATCAGGAAGCTCACGCGACGGAGAGCCGCCGATGAATCAAGGATCGCAACCCTCTCTCTTTCTTCTTTCTGGTGTTATATCTTGGTTTTCAGTTTTTGCAGATAAAAGAGGGTTTTTTACCTCCTTTACAGTTTTGCAATCCTTAAGATATTTTTTTTTTGTCTTGCTGCAGCACCCATTGGAGCTAACAAAAGTTCCTTTGTTTGGAAGGGAGAAGTAGATTTTCATATTCATCATGTATCCATAAAATCTATGCTCGATTGTGTTATTTACGTATACTCATGAAACAATTTATTTTTCAGGTAAATGATCTCATCTATAGATCAACCAATTTTCTCAAGAAATGTTATAAATCTAGAGGAAATCGGATGATAACCCTATGACCATCGAGTCATTTGGGATGTATGTTTAAAACTCATTTAAGGAGGATAGGGCTCATCCCTAATTGCGAAAGTCTATTACATGACCATTAAGTTGATGAAAGTGGTTAGGAGGAGAATTGTGTGACATGACCATTATAGCAGTTTTTATATTAGCAATTCTCGTGCATATCTCGATACACTATAGTTTGACGTCCATTATCAGTTACAATGCATCTCTCGACATGTTCGGGGAAGGAAACGAACCCTAGATACCATCTTTCTTGATCTAGTGTGTTAGTTTACCTTGTACTGATTAGACTCCAATCTAATTAATACCATAGATACTTTATATACCGTTTTTTGAGTAACAATGGATTTCTCGGCCAGGGTATACGATTTTGGTCAACAGCTTAACCACACCACCTTAGAGGTTATACTAGAGCAAACTAGGTGTAAGAGTATGACAATTAACACCGAGAAATAAAACCCACCAATCAATGAGGCAGAAAGGAACATCTAATGAGCACAGCTTTTTTTTTATATATAAAAGTGATATAGATTGATTTTTATAATTAGATACTATTCAATACATTCGAACTTGATACATTTAACATCAAGATTAGTAGTATTATCACTAAACCAACCTTTTTAACCAGCCAAATTATTGTGAGTATAATTGTCTCATAATTAGTTCAATATGAGTAGTCTGGTAGTGGCGATCAGTCATGTCAATGCATAAAAGAAAAGATTCAGGTGGCTCAACTTCTGGAAAAGAGGCAAGATTGTGCCCTTCCTCAATTAGAAGCAAAATTTATTCCTCACTCAACGTGCACCTTATTATCAGGATAATCATAATAATAACGCCATATGTATATATTCTTATGTGTTGCTTGTCTTATATATTGATTCCCACAGACTAATCCATCTAATTTTCTAGTAGTGTCTTTTATTGGTATAATGGTATTTAGTACTAGCTTAGTTATATTGTTTTTATAAACATGTTTCGTGTATCTGTACTGTATGATGGAATTCTGGGTGGCTTTAACAGAAGAACATATATGTCAGAGGACATTTATTAACTAGAAATACTATAAGCACTAACAATTGAAAACAACTTTATGGGTCTACTTAATTAGCATTTTCGAATTGAAAGCGTGAATATATGCCCCCTGCTTCCATTATGCAATTTTGTACGAACTTACAGGTTATTCGCGTATGGTTTCTGAATTTGAAATTCAGTATATTTTTAGTGGTTTTTTTCCAAAATGGTAACCTAACTTTTAGTTATTATACAAAATGGTAGGGTACCTTTTATTTCTTTCCCAAATGGTAACGTACTTTTGAGTTTGCTACAAAATGATATTTCCATCCATGCATATGCCCAATTAGTATCCTAACTTCACTAGAGTAAAATATTACATGATTTCTAACCATTGCGAATCTAAAAATGATATCAACGAAAGCAAAGAAAAATATATGATCATCCCTACCTCAATACTTGTTTCTTTTTCAGTTTCAGAACAGTTCTAATAACAAATGGGTTTTCGAAGACGGTTCATTGTGTTGTCGAAATAGCAGTCAATTAATCCCTAAGGAAGTGGATGCCCTGGATTCAGCCAGTAAAGATAAGTCTCTCTAGTTTGCTGAATTGGGTTTGAATATGAGGCTTGAGCATGTAAAATCAAACGGTTGAAGGTCTAAGAAGGATTGCTAGTTGGAAAGAACTTACTCGTTGGAATTGTTCGTTGTGAATAAGATGACTGGTTGGGGTCTTTGCCTCTTCTTTAGTGCTGGGATGAGAGTGGCTTGCAATATTGGACTTTGCCTTGGGTCCAAAATGTTCGAAACATACAGCCAAACAAGAAATGAAAAGCCCATGTTTGACACAGACAGAAACTCAGTGTTACCTTTGTATTTGCAGCAACTATAGGTATCAATCGGGTTGGATGCAATCGAGTTACGATTAGTCGAATTTTGGGTTTACTTGGGTTGTGGGTTAGTTGGGTTATAGGTTCGTCGGCTTATAGGTCAATCAGGTTGTGGGTCATTGGGTCAATGGTCAATTCAGGTTATGGGTGATCATGTTACGGGTAAGGCAGGTTGCGAGCGGATTGGATTGTGGGTTGTTTGGGTTAGCGCATTGTGTTGCTTAATCTTTACTCGTAACAACTAGAGGTGTCAATTGGGCGGGTTCAGATTGGGTTCAATCATGTTGCGAGTTAGTTGGGGTTTGGGTTCATCGGGTTTTGGGTTCATGGGGCTCTGGTTCAATCAGGTTTGGGTTCTTCGAGTTGTGCTTTAGTAGGGTTGCGGGCAAATCGAGTTGCAGGTTCATCGGGTTGTGGGTCGGACGGGTTGCGGGGTGTTCAGGTCACCGCATCAAGTTACTTACCCCTTACTTGTTACCAACATACACAATTTATTACACTAATTTAAAATATTTTTTGGAATTTTTAACAAATTTCTTTCTACATCGTATATATACCTTACATTTAGAAGAAAAAATTAGTCAAAATGTTGAATCAATTTATATGACTTAAAAACTTGTCATGTAATTAATCATAATTGGTAAAGTACACTAGCTAATAGTAATGGTGATATCAACATTTGTAACCAATAGACACCATTAATTGTTTATTCATCACAAAAAATTCGGCCTATTCTGACGAGACAATTTTATTTAAGACAACAATTAGGTATAATATGAAAAAAAGTGTTGTCACAAAGGTTTGTCATTTTATCGTCATCAGAAAAGGTCAAATGTGACAAATTTTAAACAAGGTTGTCACATTTGCTTTCAATGTAGTTGAGGTTCTGGGTAGTCTATTGTGACAAATAGAGATGTTATGATGGCATAATTTGTCATTAAGATTGTCAAATTATGGTGATTTTTGGAGAATCGTTCGTCATATCACACGATTATATTTTGTCATAACTATATAGCATATTATGACGAAGATATTTGTCAGGAAATATGCCTTATGTGTCTCATGTCTAATATGACAAAAGCTATGTTTGTCAGGCAATGTTGAACTATCATTAGATTCTTGAGGACATGAACATCATACATAAATGGGGACATACTAAACATTACATAAGAAACCATGAAATGCATAGACTTAAATGGGATTCAACTGAATGCCAACAGTCATTACATAAGATAGTTCCCCAAAAGTAAAATCGATATAAAAACTTTTCAAAAGCAACTATGACCTAGACATCACTCCCAAATGGAAAAAGTCAACACTATCTTTTTAAAAAAAACACATGCTTCCATACTCTCATTTGGTGCTGATCCGGCTGGCTGAGCTGTGTCAAAGGAGGATAACTCTGACTTGGATGATGAACTCGAATCCTGTAACCAAACAAAAGACCAGTGAGAAGGAAATTGTCTTTACAAATTACCTTAAACCAAATTACCAGTCATCTTATTTGCCTCTACTTCCAACCCTCCCGTACTTTTTAAACCCACGGATAAACCCACAAATGTTGCTTTTGCCACAACTATGACAAGAAAATAGAAGATTCAGCCCACAATTGAACAAACCTAGAAAAACAAATCTTCAAGAAAGAAAATAAACTTTTCTTAGGGACTGAACCAACCCCAAACTCAAAACAAAATCTTTTCTTTCATTCTGAAATGACAAGCAGTGGTTTTGGTTTTTGGCTATCTTAAAATCATTTAATAATTCAAAGACTCAACAAAACAGACGATTTACCAAGTGTTACCATAAAAAACAAATTCAACCAGTAGATTATGAAATATATTCCTAGCTATTTAGAACTCGATCGTCTAGAAGGAGAAACAGTGGTCAGAACCTTTGAAAAATAAAACAAACCCAGAAAGCTGCAAAAACTTACTTCGGTGAGATGGCTTCTTTGCCGCCGGCGAAGACACTTTACTCCCTCCTCACGTCGAGATCAAAAGCCCCATCCATAAGAAAACAAAAGCGAATAATCAAAACAGAGTCCACAAAAATTGACCAAAATATCATAAGCATAAGCCAGGGTTTACCTGCTATCATCGCGTTCGAATCCGCCTTGGCCGGAGTTTTGTCTGCTACGAGACACCGTCATCAGTGGGTGCTCGGAGAATCTGAATAAAAAATACACAAAAAAGTGTCAAGACTGAAATAAACTAGGAATGAAAAGAAAAAATGCATGCAGGCTCGGTCTTACCTTGATCGTGTCTTTCTAGTCAATTAGGAGGTATTGTATCAAGGTTTAGTGGTCGGAGATGAAAGAAAGGAGTAGATCCAAAAATGGAAGTTTCCTTTCCTGGAGGTTTGTTGTCGTTCTTTGGGAAAGATTGAGGGGGAAGGAGATCAGAATGACAGAGGATAAAGAGAGGAGAAGGAATAGGTTTCGTCTTCCAGTGAGTAGGATCAAAACGAGAGAGAGAGATGAGGTAAGCGACGGCCGCTGATTTCTATTTAGGGTTGATTTTGTCTTAGAGACTTTATATACTACAATGGTCAAAATGACACTTTGCCCCAAAGGGTTTCCGAAAATTAGCGGAGTCCTACCACCGCTTTTTTGTTAAATTACCACTATGCCCCCGCTTTGTATTAAAATGAAAATCACAAAAAATTGTCTTCTAAGTTTTGAACCAGGGTACTCGTCTATATTGGTCCGGCGTGTTAACCAATGGGCTAGGCGGCCATCATTCTACAAGTCATCCTATCAATAAAATGATATTTTATCCATTATACGAAATTTTGAATGCAAAAAGAATCCCTAAGTTAGGTTAATTCTGTTTTGTTCCTAATAATCTATTTTGGTCATTTCCTGCGAACTTCCTCGGTCCTGGTCCTTTGCACCTGCGCCTCGTATGGCCCGGGTTTGAGTAATTGGGCCCTGTTGTCTTGGAATTTACCGGGAATATTTTCGCTTTGGTTACGGTTTCCGCTAGATTCAATTCTTGAAGGCATACTGACCATGTGCCAATGCTCGATTAGGCGCCTTTCGCCCTCCGTTTTTCTCATACACATATTGTTTAGGTTGAAGTGTCGGCAGCACAACGTCATATCCACATTCAAACTCTTCCACTACTTTTTCACGATGCCAAAAAGTGACAACTCTTTGTCCTTGCAAAGGCGCATAGATATCCCAAGGAACTTTTTATTAGAGTGCCCGAAGCTAGGGAGAGAATGGTTCAGAAGCTTCTTCTTTATTAAGGCGCACGCGGAGTCGTTTTACGAGAGTGGCGCCCTATTCACAAGATGCTGGGTGGTTGGCGACACCGAGGAGTTCAACGTTGTTATGACCTTGTCTACCACCGAGGAAATAGAGAGCGCCCGGCTTCTGTCATTGCATCCTATGAACCTGCGTTCCACCGCCGCTAGGACGCATGTTTTGCATGACTATTCCCGTGATGGTGGGCGCCTACTTGCTATGCGTCTGTGATATGTTTGTTTTCTTTCTATATTGTTAACATTTTTTCACTTGTGTATGTTTGTGCATGAGTGGATTTCACCTCGGTTGCCTCCCTAATGAAGACCTAGTTCGCAAAACTGGGGGTGGTGGGCAAAGTGGCGCCTCGTTCGAATAAGGGTGTGACACAGCCTGACAAGACAAGCAAGGCGAGTACCTCTAAAGGTGCAACGTCAAACAAAACCACGACTGGTGCTGCTGAGACACATGCACCTGAATCCTTAACTGCCAAACCTAAGTGGCACTCAAGCAAGGGTAGGAAGTCCCCCAAAAGGATTAAGCCCATCAAGGTTCCACGTGTTCCAACGACTGATGTTGGGGATGGATCGGCGGAGGGATGGGAGGCACATAACCTCGTGGTGCCCACAGAAAGTCAGGCGCCGAGCATCAACCTTCTACAAAAGTCCGATTTTCCAGAGGACGAGGTGCCATTGAGCAAGAGGCTGAAGAGGAAGGTAGAGGTCACCCAAGTTGAGTTGGAGAAGAAGCAACGCCTGACCGAGGATGTAAAACTCCCTGAGTCTTTGGAAAAATGTCTTCCACCCCCAAAGCATTAGGTTACCATGGTTTTCTCCGATCGGGCTGCCATGGAGCGAGGCGGTGCCATCCACATGGCCCTGACCACTGGTGATGTGCTCCGGGCGCCCCTGGACTTGGATGGAGTAGATCCATGGGGCGAGGTGGCTCGCATGAGTGCCCATGTGAGAGTTCCACCCTTGCATCTTTCATTTATGCATTTTTCTTATTTGACAACAAGTATAACTGACCCACTTGTTTGTTTTGTGCTTGTGGATGCTGCTTGTGGCCAGAGAAGGAGTAATGGAGCGCGAAGCATTGCGCGCGATGACCAATGAGGCGTCCACGTCACTCGGCGTGGCCCGAGATAACCTTGAGACGGCGCGGAAGCACCGAGAAGAGTTAATCAAAATGTGCGAGGATGCACATTTAAAGGCATCGAAGAGTGTCTCTCTCGTTCAACAAATAGTTGACGAAAAGAAGAGAAAGTTGCAAGGAGGAGGGCGCACCACGAGTTGGCGGCCAAGCTGGAGAAGGAGAAGGTAGATTTGGAGAAGGAGTCAGGCGCATACAGAAGTGAGAATGACGTTTTGCATCAAGAAAAAAGTGCCTTGAAGAAGGAGAATAAAGGTTTGGGAAAAGACAATAAGAAGTGTTTGGTACAGATTAAGGTGCTTGAAGAGGAGGAACAGGCGCTTAAGGCAGAGAATGAGGCGCTAGAAGCGCAAACAGTAGACTTTGCAAAATCCACCCTTGGTCAGGCTCTCAAAGCGGAAGCTTCCCTCAAAAATATATGTATCTTGAAGAGGAAGTTAGAAGCTGAGCACCCCTACATCAACTGGGACGTTACTTCTATTTGTGCCTGGGATGTTCTAGGCGATTTGTTGAGACGTCACTAGCCTCGTGCTGTCTTTGATGGATGAGGCGGTCTTTGAAACCCTGCACTAAAGGTCCTTAGGGGGTTCCATAGACCTCCTCTGATGCCATAGTTAGAGAGAAAAGTGAATGAAGTGTAGATAACAGAGAGAGTGGAGTAGGTAGAAGTTACCATAAATGTTGCCCTTAGAGGGGTATTTATACTAGCTTTGGCTGAGGTGTGTGCATTAAATGTCTTGTCAGGCGTGTGAGGATGCCTTCGGCCTTATTAAATGCTTGTCAGGAGATATCCCTGGTGATTCCTGTCGTTCCGACTTGTCGGGCGGTCTTTTGACCCATTCGGTGACCGCCCGATTATTACTGGGCTTTGGCCTACTTTTGTAAGCTTTGTAGGTCATGGGCCTGACGGCCCGAGCACCTCCATGACAGGCCCAACATTTGCCCCTTAGTCGTGATGAGCGTTAGGTTTTCCCGGCTAATTGATGTCGTTATTCTCATAGAGCAGTCTTGGGTCGCTCAATACATGAATACCCGCCTGCCTCAGTGCCTCTGGCCGCGGAGGCATGGCGTTCGATCGCCTAAGGGGCGGTCTTGCTTTATTTCTTGCTATACGAGACAGTTTCAACCGCTCGCACTTGTCGCCACGTGGGTGGCATCAGTTTTCACGCTTTGACAAGGTCAGGCGAAACGTCATCCTTATAGGATTTTTGAAAGTTGCTTTAAATAGGGGAAGGTGTACTGTTTCCGCCATTTTGTTTCTCCATTTGCAGAAATCACTTCATCTTCTTCTTGCTTGCGTCGCCTGCAACCCTCTACGAATTTCTGAGCTCCGTCGTCGTCACCTCCTTATAAAGCTCGGTTGCTTTCATTTTCTAGGCTAGTTTTCGACTCCCCTTTTACCTTTGCGGTTTGCGCTGCCGTTTGTCTATGACTTTGCATTCCTTTTCTTGGGCTTTTCTTGGTTTCGCAGCGTTCGCCCTTCTCCTTCTCCGACGTATCCAGATGTCGAGCGGAGGCCAAGCGTCGCCCGACGGAGCGGAGACTCCTCCTGCCACCGCCATGGGGGTCGCGTCTGGTACACCCACTGCCCCGGTGGCTCGTATGGAGAAACCGACATCGACGTTGGCCTTTCCGCCGCCCTCTTCTGCCGTCGGAAAGAAATTTGTTGAAACCTCTAGTGGAACCGCCTCCGCCGGGCAAGGTATGACCTGCTCTGCCTCTGTCCAACACGCTTCTGAATGTGTGTGGTATTTGTCTGGACTTGAATTGTACTTTGGGGGCGGTTCTGAATTAGACGATTGTCTGTTCGGGGACGCTTTAGGTTTAGATTATTCTTTTGCTAACATCCACTCTGTACCAGTTGGGGTTGTGGCCACTTCGTCCGCGGTTGGGGACAACTTGGGTGAATTTGGGGCTATAGACTTAGATAGTAGGACCCTGGATTTGGATCATGCGGTTGATAGTGGTGGGGAGCGTTCGAGGGCGCTTCCGAGTACTTCGTCTGTGGAGATTGTCGACTCAGAGGATGGGGAATCGCCTTTGGTGACAATTGCGGATTTGACTAATACAGTGCTTCGCCATGAGGGCATGTGGAACGGAGGGGTGGTTCCCTGATGACTCGGTATTTGCACATGTTTTCCCCTTTGTTTCTTGATTGTTTGAGCTTGAATTATTGCGTCTTTGGCCTATTTTATGCTAGGTTGTATTCCTTTGTCCCATTTCAGGTCCTAGCACATAAAGTGAAGCATAGGCGCAAGTTTCAAGTCAATCAGAGATCAATTTACGATTAGAGAGAAGAAACTCGGGCATGACCTGAAGAAGAATGGATTTCTACCTCACTTTATGGACAGATAATCATGCAAGCTTGTTATGAAACGAAAGAGGACGAGACTACGAGCGTCTGGGATCAAACGGCGATTGATTCGGAGTCCGGACGAGGGAGAAACGAAGCATTAAACAGAAGCTGAGCAAGCTGCACGGGCAGACCAGGGAGGCTGCACGGCCGTGCACGTGAGCAATATGGCCGTGCGTCTTATGCCGAGGACACGCACGGGCAACCCCTGAAGCTCGCACGGCCGTGCACCCTGGCCGTGCGAGAGGGCTGAAGTTCGACTAAATGACACGCTGCGTTTTGAGTTGCACGGCCAGAATGGTGATATGCACGGCCGTGCACCCTGGCCGTGCGAGTCGGGATTTCCTGGTTTTAAGCCAAATTCCGAACCAAAGAGGAGGGAGAGCTGGGTTTTGGATCCCAAACACCCAAGGGACGAACCCTAGAGAGAGAGGGCGATTTGAGGGCATTCTTGGAGTAGAGAAGGAGGATTTCTTCGCCTTGGAAGCTCGAGAAACAAGCCCGGACTTGAAGACTGATCATCTGAAGATTCTTACTGCAGTCTCTCTCTTCTCTATGGAGTAACTTCCCTTCACTTAGGTTTTGAGGAACCCTAGCTATATTTGTTTGATTGGATGATTGTATGAGTACTCTGACTGGATAATCTTGAGTTCATATTCAATCTATGCATGTTTTCATGATTCAATTCTGCTTTAGTCGAGATTATTGATTCTGCTTTGATTCTATGAGAGGGAATACCTGATTAGGTCAATAGAGCACCATAGATTGATAGTAGTGGATCGATTGCTTTAGTCGAGGGTTGATTCACTGCTTTGTATCGATTGAGAACCTCTTTCGATAGAGGGAGTCTAGTTCAGAACGCCTTGATCAGTTGTTCTAGAGAAGGATACGTCCCTCTAGGAAATTGACTCAAGAGGGCCTTGTTCCTTTAGTCGAGACTCAAGGTCTAGTCAAGGATTCTCCGCATTGTGAATGAAAGTGAAACAGGTTAGAGATCATCAATCATTAATCTGGCTAGTGGCTAGGGGGAATCATACCTAAGTGAGTTCCCAACCTGTAATTAGATTAACTTTAACTGTAGTTTGCTAGAGTAGTTTTAGTTCTTTTATCTTAATCTGGTTTGCTAAATAATAAACTGAAGCTGAGTAATAGTAACTCTAGAGACCCGTGGATTCGATATTTATCACTTGAGCCACTATACTGCAGTCCCTTTCATTGGTTACACTTGGCCTTTGTTAGGTGTTGTGTTTTAGCGAGTCAAGTTTTTGGCGCCGTTGCCGGGGACTTTCTAGAGTATTAGGAAAGGCAGAAGTTTGTTACTTTAGCGTTTTTCGTTTCTTTTCTTTTCCACCCTTACTTTTCACTTGGGTGTTTTTGTTTTTGTTGGTGCAGATCTGATTCATGGATCCTAATGGCTTCTCTAATCATTGGGGGTATCCACCACCATCTGGGTGGTATTACCCCGAGACTCCGTGGAGCAATCAAGGCGGAGAAGACTATGGATTCGGGTTCCAGTACCAACCCCCTTACTACGGAAAACAACCGGACCCCTGGGCATATCAAGAACAACCTCATTATCAAGAAGAATTTCTCCCACAACCAGAAGGGCCATCGGCACTGGAGTTACTCATGGAGCAGTATGCTCGAGACTGTGAGAGAACATGCTCCAGGATGGATCAGTGTGTCCAGGCCTATCGTGAAACAGATGAGATCCTCCTGAGCCTTAAGAAGAGCGTCGATGATCTTGAGCGATCTTGGGCGCAACCTGCTCCAGATCACCCTTCTGCTACCATACAAGAAGAGGAGGGGGAAGAAGAAGGCTACAAGGGCATTGTGGAACACACTGAAGTTGTCACGGAGAGCTCCCGTGATGATCATGATCAGGCCTGTCATGTCGTAGCCGACCACACCTTCCCACACCCCAAACTGAGCTTTGAAGAGGCGGGCATGAGTGAGGAGATGCAAGAAGATCTCATGAAAGAAATTGCTTGGCAACTTGCTCTCCAATCCGTGCTTGAAGAAGAAGAGCAAGGAAGGGTGCAGAAAGAAGTTGTGGAGGATGACGAAAGTGAAGCTGGAGGAGTTCTTGATCATTTCCCAGGGGTGATACCACATGAAGAAGGAAGGGAGGTTGAAGAGGCGATTGGTGTCCAGGCTGAGGACGAAGTTGAGGTGGAAGAGGCTTGCACCGGCCATGAGTTACATGTGATATCTCCACCAAACTTCGAGGAACTGCTTAGCAAGGACCCATTTGCAGTGTCTCTTTGCCAGACCGAGGCCACATCGACATCGGTCCCTCTTGGTGGACGCGATGGTGGCCAATCGATGCTGTCTTATCTGGTTTGGGGCAATGAGACGAGAGAAGAGAAGAAGAGGTCTCGAGGGTGGAGACTTCATCTGCATCAAGTACATGAGCCTTCATCACCTGCCACACCACATGCTCGTGACTTGAGACTCCACCTCATCGACGAGAACCTCAACTTCAAGGAGGTTCTAGCATGGACCGAAACTTAGGAGCCATCGTCCGGCTCACGACGTGAAAGAAGCGCTTGTTGGGAGGCAACCCAACCAGTCGGTTTGCATTTCTGTCTCTATTTCTCCTTGGTTGAGTCAGTTTGCTATTTGATTTTAGAGTCAATAACTCAACCTTTGTGAGATTTTGTGTGGTGTTTGTGTTCTGATTACTCTCTCTTTCTGGATGGCACCGCCTGACCCGTTCATCATCATTCACCCTTGATCTGGTAACTTCGTTCTACCCTCCTTATCTCTCCTCCATTGAGGACAATGTCGTGCTTAAGTGTGGGGGGATGTTTGATTATGTATGCGGGTGAATGTTTGGCTGTTTGTGTGCTTGGAGCCTAGTCCACTGTCCAAATTTTTAAATTTGAGGGCTCCAAGTACGTGTTTCCTTGCAATTGCCTGCTCAGTATGCTTTGAATTGACAGTCTCTATAGTAATATGCAACCTAGGGAGGTAGTGTAGCACTATGGAGGATGTTGATGCATTTAAGAAGTCTCATGTCTTCTTCATATTGAGTTGGTTGATTGAGTGAATTAGTGATCTTAGGACCCTTGAATTGTGTGGTGTTGTGGATTCTCTACCTGTCATGGACTCTTGTATCATGTTTTGAAAGTAACAGGTGCTCGAAAATGTGCTTCAAAATAACGTCTCCCGTGCGAATAGGGCGAAAGTGTGTAAGGGGAGACGGGAATTCGTTCCCAATTTCCACCTACTACCTCCAGCCCCCTTACATGTCTTTCCCCCGCACGAGGCTCGAGACATCCGCTCCTGGCATGGCCGGTAAGAGCAGGTTGGGACCCTTGAAAGAAAAAAAAAAGGGAAAAAATAACAGAAAACAAGCAAAACAGAAAGAAAAGGGGTTCCAACCATCTTCAAGAAGAAAATAGAGCACCTTGAAAAATGTGAGTCCATGATCCTTTGTTTTTGAGAATCTCTGCATCCACAATTCATTTTTCCTCTGTTCACTATTTGCCATGATGCCGACTCGATACTAGTGCTCTCGCCGAAGAAGCTATGAGATGACTTGTGTGTCGGTTGACCTCGTAAGTTGCTAAATGATCTAGGAAGTCCTCTACCTACGATCTGGGGTGTTTGTTGCTATAGAGGTCTGAAGAGTTGCATTGGTTTGAGTTAGGTTTGCTTGGGGACAAGCAAACAGTTAAGTGTGGGGGGATTTGATGACTCGGTATTTGCACATGTTTTCCCCTTTGTTTCTTGATTGTTTGAGCTTGAATTATTGCGTCTTTGGCCTATTTTATGCTAGGTTGTATTCCTTTGTCCCATTTCAGGTCCTAGCACATAAAGTGAAGCATAGGCGCAAGTTTCAAGTCAATCAGAGATCAATTGACGATTCGAGAGAAGAAACTCGGGCATGACCTGAAGAAGAATGGATTTCTACCACACTTTATGGACAGATAATCATGCAAGCTTGTTATGAAACGAAAGAGGACGAGACTACGAGCGTCTGGGATCAAACGGCGATTGATTCGGAGTCCGGACGAGGGAGAAACGAAGCATTAAACAGAGGCTGAGCAAGCTGCACGGGCAGACCAGGGAGGCTGCACGGCCGTGCACGTGAGCAATATGGCCGTGCGCCTTATGCCGAGGACACGCACGGGCAACCCCTGAAGCTCGCACGGCCGTGCACCCTGGCCGTGCGAGAGGGCTGAAGTTCGACTAAATGACACGCTGCGTTTTGAGTTGCACGGCCAGAATGGTGATATGCACGGCCGTGCACCCTGGCCGTGCGAGTCGGGATTTCCTGGTTTTAAGCCAAATTCCGAACCAAAGAGGAGGGAGAGCTGGGTTTTGGATCCCAAACACCCAAGGGACGAACCCTAGAGAGAGAGGGCGATTTGAGGGCATTCTTGGAGTAGAGAAGGAGGATTTCTTCGCCTTGGAAGCTCGAGAAACAAGCCCGGACTTGAAGACTGATCATCTGAAGATTCTTACTGCAGTCTCTCTCTTCTCTATGGAGTAACTTCCCTTCACTTAGGTTTTGAGGAACCCTAGCTATGTTTGTTTGATTGGATGATTGTATGAGTACTCTGACTGGATAATCTTGAGTTCATATTCAATCTATGCATGTTTTCATGATTCAATTCTGCTTTAGTCGAGATTATTGATTCTGCTTTGATTCTATGAGAGGGAATACCTGATTAGGTCAATAGAGCACCATAGATTGATAGTAGTGGATCGATTGCTTTAGTCGAGGGTTGATTCACTGCTTTGTATCGATTGAGAACCTCTTTCGATAGAGGGAGTCTAGTTCAGAACGCCTTGATCAGTTGTTCTAGAGAAGGATACGTCCCTCTAGGCAATTGACTCAAGAGGGCCTTGTTCCTTTAGTCGAGACTCAAGGTCTAGTCAAGGATTCTCCGCATTGTGAATGAAAGTGAAACAGGTTAGAGATCATCAATCATTAATCTGGCTAGTGGCTAGGGGGAATCATACCTAAGTGAGTTCCCAACCTGTAATTAGATTAACTTTAACTGTAGTTTGCTAGAGTAGTTTTAGTTCTTTTATCTTAATCTGGTTTGCTAAATAATAAACTGAAGCTGAGTAATAGTAACTCTAGAGGCCCGTGGATTCGATATTTATCACTTGAGCCACTATACTGCAGTCCCTTTCATTGGTTACACTTGGCCTTTGTTAGGTGCAGTCCCTTTCATTGGTTACACTATACTGCAGTCTCCCTCTATTATCTTTCAGTCAGTGATGTACCATTATGCGTGTAACCGCCTCGGGGAGACCCCTTTCTTTAATGCGTTCCGATTAATTTATAATATCAGAGATTCGACCAACTGTTGGTCCATCGGCCGTTGTGAAAATGCAGTGGGGTTCGTGAGTGTGTCGCCAAAGCTGGATTCCTCGTGGTACAAGGAGTATTTCTTCACGCGTCCCTCGTGGAAGTGGTACTCTGGGAATACCGCTCCTCTAACGGGGTATGCTGCGGGTTCCAAGGATGCTTGGTGTGCGTCTTCCCTATTTCCACAGTCTGTGAGGGATCACGTAGACCGCATCACAGAAGGGTTTCAGTTTCGTGTCTTCCCGAGCGGTTCCAGGAGTGCCTACCAGCATGTTCGCAAGTTTTATGGTTAGTGTTGTATTTCTTTGTTTTCTTGTTTCCTTCTTCTTTTGCTAGGTTTGAGGGCATTGGCGGATGCGGTCATGCCAAAGAAGAGGAGGGTGGTTGTGTAAACCGGAGGCGATCGTTGTGGTGGCTCGTCAACGACAGTCGGGGATGCTCACTTCCCTACGGTTAGCCCTCAATCGGTGCAACCAACTGTGGAACCGAAGAGGATCGCGGAGCAAACCGCCCAGGGTTTGGCCGCCAAAAGGACAAAGACTAGTTCCCCACCCAAGAAGGTGGCTTACCGAGGGAAGAGTGTGAAGCGTGGCGAGAGACCGAGCTCAATAGAGGTGTCTCCCCAGGCGAACCCAATTAAATATAAATAGAGTGAAGTGATTTATTTTATAATTTGATTATTTTTTATGAGGATGAACCCAATTTTTGGCGCTAAATCTTTCAAGTAGGCTTTATCATTCAAAAAGATGGATGAGACAAAAGTGAAAAGTTAAATTGTTTTGCAATTTCTATCTGCAGATAGAGAGCCAAAAAGGACCCGAGAAATAAAATTTGTTTGGCGGCTGGCAGTCAAAAATCGGCAATGGCCCGCGAAACAAAAAATACTTAGCGGGTTAGTAAATTTAGGGGTCGGTTTGGAAGTTGCGATAGTTTTGTTGAGATTGTCATTAATGCATCATTGTTTTTGTTTTTTTAGCAGAAACAATACATGGATTGTTTCTGTGATGTGACAGAAACTATCACTCATTTTGAGTGATTTTTATATCTCAACTTTAAGTTGTAATTGTTGAGATAGTTGAGTTGAGATTGTTTTGTCTCAGCTTTTAACTGATGCGACATACACAATCACACATATCAAACGTTGTATTCTACAATGCATCAAATTCGACAATAAATGTATAATATTATACATGCATTCTCAACAATACATCTATTTAACAATCGCAACTTCCAAACGACCCCTTATAAACATTGGCGAGGGTATTTCCTTATGGTTCATTGTAATCATGGGGTAGTTGACTGGTTATGGACTAATAACATCCATTTTCTTAATCTGTTTCCTCAAACTAGCACCAGCACGATTAGGAGTTTTTTAAATGGTTAGGTAAATAAAGTTTAAATTTTGGGATTTTGATGAAATTGAAAACTTAATAGATGTAGCCAAAATCAAATTTTAGCACTATCAAAAATTTTAGAGCCAAAAAATTGTGTAGTACTAGGATTAGTAGCCTTATAGGAGTGAATTGATTAACAAACCTATGAAAATATTAGACTAACAAGATTGATTTAACTATTTGAACTTGTTGTTGTTGAAATACCTTGAATCCATGAACGTACATTGATTTCTCAAATCTATATCAATGGAGAGTCTCTTATTGTAAAATATTTATGATGTATCAAGTTGTAAGTGAGTAACCCGATAATTAGTGTATTGCAATTCGTAAGCAAGCACATAGCCAAATTTAGTTTATTGTAAATTGGTATATGGTATATGGTTTAGGTTATAGCAGGAATTCCTTTTTAATTTATGTTTTGAAAATGAAAGTTTTAATTTCACTATAAATGAACTATAGTAGCAAATCATTACTTGTAAGACTATATGGTTAAGGTATAAGGTAAATGGTTAGGGTATAAGGTATATGGTTTAGGGTATAACAAATATCCCTTTTTAATATATGTTTTGAAAATCAAATTCTGAATTTCACTTTAAATTAACTATAACAACAAAATTGTACGTAACTCATAATGATATATGATTAGGGTATTAGGGTATATAGTTAGGGTATACCAAATATAATTTTTAATCTATGTTCTGAAAATCAAAATATGATTTTCACTTTAAATTAACTATAGTAGCAAAATCATGAATCATAAGAATATATGGTTAGGGTAAATGGTATATGGTATATGGTTTAGGGTATAACAAAGATCCATTTTTAATCTATGTTTTAAAAATCAAAGTCTGAATTTCACTTTTAATGAACTATAATAGCAAATCATAACTCGTAAGGCTATATGGTTAGGGTATAAGGTATATGGTTTAGGGTATATCAAATATCCCTTTTTAATCTATGTTTTGAATTCAAAGTATGAATTTCACTTTAAATTAACTATAGCAGCAAAATCATAACTCATAATGATATATGGTTAGGGTATTAGGGTATATGGTTTAGGGTATAGGGTATATGGCTAGGGTATACCAAATATCACTTTTTTAATCTATGTTCTGAAAATCAATATATGATTTTCACTTTAAATTAACTATAGTAGCAATTTAGATTTTTCCCAACAAGTTCACTAACATTAAGATAAATAAAAATATAAGTTTTGAAAACTCCAAATGTATAATTAAAGTTCACTACATCACTTTTCCTCACAAGTTAGATTTCTCCCAATTTTCCCCTCACCAATTTAGATTTCTCTCCAAAAATTTCTCCATTTCCTTCTCCATCCAATTTACATTTCCTTCCAAGAATTTCCCCATTCCCTTCCCACTTCAATTTAGATTTCCCTCCAAAAATTTCCCCATTTCCTCCCCTCAAATTTAGATTTCCTCCACCCCACAATTTTACTTATATATTTTTATGACACACTATATAATTTGTGGTTAGATTAGGACTATTGGATGAAAAAATAAAAAAAATTTATATCACCATAACTATTAGCTAGTGTGCTTTACCGATTTAGGATTAATTACATGACAAGTTTGCAAGTCATACACCATGATTCAATCTTTTTTAACTTCAATAAGTACATATAACATATTACATATACGATGTGGAAAGAAATTGTTTAAAGTTGTGATTTTTTTTTAAAAATAGGTTAATAAAATGTGCAAATTGCAGTTACAAGTAGGAAGTAAGTAACTCAATGCGCAAACCCAAAAACCCGTAACTCGAACCGCCCGCAACGCGCCCGACCCGCAACCCGATTGACACGTAACCCGATTGACCCGCAACCCGACTGACCCCAATCCGACTAACCCAAACCTGATGAATCCGCAACCCGATGAACCCGCAACCCGATTGAACCTAGCCCGAACCCGCCAGATTGACACCTCTATATGCGTCCATAACACACTTGGCAATTCCTCTACACACTTCCATTTCGCCGCCTCAAGCCTTTTATATAAACCGTGCAATATGCTCTTGTTAGCTACCTCAGCCTGCCCATTGGCTTGCGGGTAGGCTACGAAAGAGAACCTCATGACCACCCCATTCTCGTCACAAAATTCGACGAACTTTTAGCAATCAAACTGCTTCCCATGATCAGTGATGAGGGATTCCGGGGGTCCAAATCTCGCAAAGATGTTTTTTCTTTTGAACTTCCGCACTTGCACTTCGGTGATGGACGCCAATGGCTCTACTTCAATCCACTTGGTGAAGTAATCTACCACAACAATTAAGTACTTAAGCTGCCCAGGCACCTTGGGAAATGGCCCCAAAAGATCCATGCCCCATTGGGCGAATGGCCAGGTGCCTACGTTCACTTGCATGGGTGCCGCCTGGATATGTATGTCATTGGCGTGAATTTGGCATTGGTGGCACGCGGCCACGTGTCTCCCATCATCAGCTCGCATTGTTGGCCAATAATACCCTTGTCAGAGCAGGACTTTCTCCAGGCTACGAGAGCCTATATGCATTCCACAAGTCCCTTGATGTACTTCGGTGATCGCCCTTTGCCCTTCAGTATCAGTGAGGCACCGCAAGTAGGCGCCTGAATGTGACCTTTTGTATAGCACTCCGTCCACTATAGTGCACTGGGCTGACTTCCGACGTAAGCGCCAAGCCTCCTTTGGGTCTTCCGGTACTATGCCTTGCGTGAGGAAAAACACAATAGGGGCCATCCATCCTTCCATTGCTCCTATGGAAAGAGATGCCATTACCATTTCCTCATGCGGAGCCTCTTTTGTGACAATCACTGTCCTATCTTCCCCAAAATCCAACGCAGTGGCCAACTTAGATACGACATCCGCATGAGAGTTCTCCTCCCTTTGGGACATGTGTGAATGTCACTTCACGAAACCAGGCGCGTTTCTTCCAAACTGAGTGGACATAGGCTCCCAGTGCCTCCTCCTTCACCTCATAAACCTCGTTTAACTGATCAAACACTAGTGCCTAATCAGTTCTGGTATTGACTTTTTGAGCACCTGACTCGCTTGCATTGTTCGTCTTGGGAGTCGCGAAGAGTAATGCAACTTTATACATGGCGCCCAATGGGCTAATGAGGACGATACCTTCCCCCTCACCCGCTCGGCTTGCTACTCCATCCACATGCACTTGCCAACACTCTTCCGCAACAACTTCTACATCAACAACCCCTTCACCCACGAAATCAGCCAACAACTGAGCCTTAATGGCAGGCCTGGACACATAGCTTAAGTCGAACTCGCTGAGTTGGACAGCCCACTTCACCAGGCACCCAGACACATCCATGGACCCCAAGACCGTTCTGAGAGGAAGGTTTGTGAGCACCACAATACTATGAGCCTGAAAATAGGGTTGGAGCTTGTTCGCAGCCATGACCACCGCCAGCGCCGCCTTTTTAATTTCTATGGGTGTGTATCGCGTATAATGACCTACCATGGTGCGGCTGGCGTAATATATCGACCTCTCTTCATTTTTCAATGGGTCTTTGGATATGAGAACCGCGCTTACGGCGATATGAGACACGGCGATGTACAAGTACAATGTTTCCTTGGCCTTGGGCGCGGTCATCACCGTAGGCGCCGTGAGCAACGTCTTCATATCCTCAAGAGCTTTGTCACATTCTTCTGTCCACTTAAATTTGGAGGCTTTCTTCAAAACCTTGAAAAAGGGGCGCCTCTGTCTAACGCTTTAGGAATGAAGCTCCCAAGTGCCGCTAACCTCCCCGTCAATCCTTGCACCTCCTTCGATTTTCGAGGGGGCGCTATGTTCATAATTGCCTCGAAAACCATGTCATGTACCTAGCCTCCTCTACGAATCCCGCCTCGAGAAGCCTATCAACTTCACGACGGAGAGTCTCTTCCTTCTCGAGCGTCAAGTTTCATCGTTTTTGTTGGACTGGCCTCTTGCCTTCCTCGACGGCCAGCCTGTGCGCCGGTGTTTCCAGGGACACACCGGGCATATCTTGCGCACTTCATGAAAATAACTCCCCATACTCTTGGAGCAACTCTACTAAGGGCGCCCTCAAGTCCTCAGGAGCTTGCGCCAAAATTCACACTTGCCGGTCTGAGTGCCCTTCATCAACTGCTACGACCAACTCTTCGTCAATGGGTTCATCCTTGGGCGCCTCCTCGGGCGAATGTCTATGTTGTTCACTCTATTCCTTCAGATGCTGCCCCTCGGTTTCTCCTCTCGTGCATAGCGGGGAGCACTTCCCCCTCTTGAGATTCCTATCCCTTATGGTGCCACGAATTTTAACGTTTGGTGACAGGTGGAGGCCACCCCATTGAACAATGCACTTTATCACCCAGCGTCACGGGAAGACGTACTCGTCCGATTACTTGTGTTGGTTCCCTTGAGAAACCTATCAGCACGGAGCTTGAGGGACTCACCAATTCAGGCTCTAATTGCATGCGCTCGAATATGCTCTTAAACAGGACGTCCACCGAACTTTCGGTGTCCACAAGCATCCTCTTCACCTTGTACCCTGCAATCACACCTTGTATCTCCAAGGCTTCTTCAGACGGGATTTGGCACGCCTCGTTCGGCCCCTGGTTGAAGTGTATTTGCACCGTCGCCTTTGCCTCCGAGGACACGGCTCTCAGGCACCTGGATCTATCCAATTTGTCTCGAAGGTCGATGGTGCCGGTGATGGACTCCACCGTGAGTCTACGGTTTGGTTCTCCTTCTTGGTTCACCTCAAATGGTGGTGGGGGTATCTCAGGCACTTGTTGAATGACCGGCACCACGGGCGTCTGTTTTGTCTCCCTTGCCACATAGGTGCGGTGAGTCCTCTCTTTCGCCCTCTTCACAAAGTCATTGAGCATTCCTCTGTCGCCTAAGGTTTGCAACTCCGCCTTCAGTTGTTAGCAATCATTCGTGTGATGCCCTTTGTCTCAATTGAATTCACAATATCGGTCAAGATTTCGTTCATTCGGTTGCCCCCGCATTGGTCCTGGCCAACGCACGTGATACCCTATTTCTTTCACGTATTGCATGATTTTTATCAGCGTATCGTTATACTCTGTGAAGTTCCCCACGCTCCTTGGTGGCGGGCCCTGCGCCTCCGTTCTCCTCTGCAGAATATTGTTCCCGATCATGGGTCAAGGCGTCTGTCGCACATCAACCTCCTCCCCTCTTAGGCGCCTCTTTTCTATCCTTCTTGCAGCCAATGTTTCCTCCAACATGATTACCTTCTGCAACCTCCTATCCAAATCTTCAGTAGAGACCACAGCCCTCTTCGAGAGCACACAACACAGTTCTTCTCTACACGTGCACTCCTCAAGGAAAAATCCCAATACCGGAGGCTTCACATCCTTGACCGCCATGACGACTGAAATCCATCAATCATAAAAGTCTCTAAGTGTTTCACCATCTCTTTGCTTTCTCATGAACAGGGCGCCTATAGTTAAGGTTTGACGCTTTCGACTTGCGAACTTTGACAAAAATAGTTCGGCAAATTGCTCGAAACAGTCGATGCGCCACTCCTCGATTTGATGGTACCACTCTAGGACAACCCCCACGAATGTTAACGGGAAAACCTTACAGAGTATGGCTTATGAGCTATTGTATAGTTGCATTTTCGTGAAGGAACTGTTGAGTTGATCTTCGGGGTCGGTGACTCCATCATAGCTCGGCAAGGGTGGGATCGTGGTTCCTTCTGGTTCCAACAAAATACTACGCGTCAAGGGCTACCTGACCCAAAACTCTTGAACGTACGCTTAGGCGCCCAAACGTTATGCTCCTCTAGGCTAGACATCGCAAGGTCAGCAGGCGTTCTCCCCGCGTATTGGCGCCCGTGGGGTGCAAGTTCTTCGCTTAGCCCAGCATAATACGGATGTCAATATTGACTGGATTCCGAGTCGTCTACCGCCCTTTCTCGCTTTCTCATGGTTGCACTATAAGCCCTCATATCTTCACTTCGTCCTCCCTCCAACTCCCTTCTTAACGTTGCTATGGCTTTGTCTTAATCGACAATAATTCAAAATAAATCCCTTCTTGACAAGGATCACTCTCCGTGGCTGGGTGCTCATGGCTACTTTCCCCATCTACCTCCATGCTCAACTCATGACTTGATTGGCACTCGTCTTCCCCCTTCTCAAAGTTCTCTGATCTTGGGTTGTCTCCGCTTCCACGTTACTCATTCATTTCCTCAATGCGCTCATTGTCGCCCTTATCTGGTGCACCCACTACAAGATTTTTGGTTTCTTCTGACACCCATGTTTGTCAAAATAGATCTCAACTTCGTCATAATAGGTTTATTGTGGCAAAATATTTTGTCACACTTTTAGTCAAAACTACCTCGTCAAAATAAGTCTGTAATGACAAAATTATTTTTGTGTCACAATAATTTTTTCCTATTTTGACAAAATGGTTGTCGTTATAATATCCACCTATTATGACAGAATGGGTGTGTTAAAATAAGGGTCTATTTTGTCAGAACAGGGGGTATTTTGTGACGATATTCAACACTTTTTTCCCATCTATTTTGACGATATATGTAGTTCTGACGAATAGTTTGTCATCAAATTTTTTCATAATACACGTAGTGTCGGATCTTCGTACTTATTTTGACAAACGAATTTGGTCAAACAGAAGGCAACATTTCCCAATTTTGGTCATTTAGACTTGTAATTTTGACGACCTGTTTGTCAACTTAGAGCCTTATTGTGACAACCGTATGTTAGTCAAGTTAGATGGTTATTACGACAACATTGATAATAACAAAAACATACTTCATTGTCATAACTAACTTCATGTCCAAAAGATGGATATCATTCTTGTTCCACCAACCGTTCATGTCTCGACACTCATAACTTAACTAGAAGCACAGTACTTAAAAACAAAAAAAGCATACCGAAAGTCTACATCAGCCATGCCCAACAAAAGCTAATCTAAGCATCCATAAGCTGCCGGTGGAGACTCCAAGAGCATCACCACAAGTGATGTGTTTCTTGCACAGTTGCAGAAGCGAAGGTAAAACGATTAGACTCTATTATAGGCGCAAAATTCCTAAATGTAAAAACATCTTTCTTATTACCTGAAACTAAATGCTGCCTCCATTGATTTTCGCAGCAAGTGACTTCACATACTCCTTGAGACTATCATGTGATGCTTGCAAGGCATCGATAGTCACCTTATGACCTCGGATCTCTTGTTCCTGTTTTTCGATCTGGTCTTGCTGAGATTTGATTTTATCTTCGAATTCCTGCCTCTGTTTATCTGCATCAGCAAGAGAGGTCTCCAAATGAGCTTCCAGTTCCTTGTCTCTTTCGGAAATGAGGTCTTCCTTTCTAACATAGCTCGGTGCTTTCTGCAGCACCCTGCGAACAATTTCAGCTCCTGACATTGGATTTCCTTGTTCAACTGCCTCTAGATGAATCCTCCTCATTTCCTCCTGCAAGCAACCGTATACATAATAAATACACACCACACAAGGGTATGAACCCTTGGCCTCATTTGAGGAACCAATCAAGATCATTCCTTCACCCAACAAACCCCTAATCATTAATGTATTCAATATACCAACTATCCTCTAATTCACTAGACTCCCTATAATCCTCATGCTACTCATCCACAACGAAAAGAGTGCTTACATAGTTCTGCTCGGGTTGCACATTCACCCAACTGCCATCAAGTTTCTTGTGGGTGTCTGCATAGACCCTTAGCTCTTTGGGATCTTCCTCCACTGCATCAGATGGTTGACTGCTATTCTCCACCTCCCAGAATCATCATTGTTTTCAGTAGTGGCATCGGCAGCTGCATGTTTCGCTTTTTCCTAGTTCAAACCATGAAAAAGTAATTAAATCATTCACAAAGCCCGAAAATAATCATTTTTATGTAATGGATCAGCTACTGAAAATGACTTCTTACAATTTCAAACATCCGTTGGCTGCACGACTTTCCACCAGTAGTATGAGCATATGTCTGCTTACCCTTGTTTTGTTTGTTGGCTACACTCTGCCGCTGCACATCATATCATTTTGAAATGAGATATGACACAAACATGGTGATAATCTAAGAACTGAGTTATTACCTTGAATTCAGCACTTTCAAAATGATCACACAAACGAGTCCAATCATCAATGTTGATGTTTGCAGACAGGACAAGCTAACCTACCTTTAGTACTCCACCCGGACAACATACCATAAGCTGGAAAATCATTTATGGTCCATAACAGCGCAACATGTAACTGAAAAGTTTCATTAGAGTACGCATCATAAGCTTTGACCCCAGGATTCCATAACTCGTTCAGACTCTCAATCACTGGCTCCAAATACACATGTATATTGTTACCCGAGGAGTTCTTCCCTGGTATCAGGACAGTAAGAAAAAGAATAGACTCTTTCATGCAGTACCATGGTGGCAAATTGTAAGGAGTAAGAACAACAGGCCACATGTTGTAGCTCGTACTCATGTTGCCAAACGGATTAAACCCATCACTCAACAATGTTAGCCTGACGTTCCTAGGATCGGAAGCAAACCAAGTATGGTCTGCATCAAAATCTTTCCAAGTCTGTGCATCTGCTGGATGCCTAAGGATATCATCGCCAACACGATTATCCTTGTGCCACCTCATAGCCTTCGCAATATGCTTAGTCATAAACAACCGCAGAAGCCTATCCTTTATAGGGAAATACCTAGCCCTTTTAATGGCAACATCAGACCCTTTACCAGCAAAATATCTATCTGATTGACACTTGGGGCATTTCCTCTCATGTAGAAGATCCCCCCTAAATAAAACACAATCATTCGGGCAAGCATCTATTGTGGTGTAACCAAAACCCAAGTCTTTAATATATTTCTTCACATTATAGTAAGAACTTGGCAAAGACTCACCTTTAGGTAAAGCCTTTTTAATCGTTTCCAAATTCAAGTTGAATGACTTGTCAGAACTATTTGTAATTATTTTGTTGTTCATCAACTTCATAATGAATGACACCTGGAGAAGGTTTCACAACCAGGAAAAAGTGGAGCTTTAGCATCCTTAATCAATCTTGCTAATGTGGGATCAATATCCCCACATCCCTAATGGAGCTTCCAGAATCAGGTCTTTGTGCGACGTTAGCTCTACCTAAGTCATCTAACATGGTAGGAATGTCTGTATCAACAAAAAAATTATCCTCCTCCTCAACATGAGGAGGAGAGCTCGCTGGACCACTACTACCAATCTCAACAGCAGGTTCCCCATGATGAACCCACCGTACGTAATCCGGAACCATTCCATGATTGTAGATATCAGCTATCACTAACTCAATGGTTTTGAAGGAGCAATTGTTGCACCCTCGGCATGGGCACCTAACTCTACCTTGACCATCAAGACATTGCATGGCACATTGTATAAAGGCATCAACACCACGTACATACTGAGGACAGAATCTTTCCTTCAGTTTCAACCACGACCTATCCATTCTCCTAGTGCACTTAAAGTGAACTAACCTGAACAAATGAATGTGCCTTTGCTGCGAATTCCCACTTTCAATGGAACTCCAACAGAAATGCCAAGCTGATGCAGGAGAAGGAGGATTAAAATTAGTAGAACCTGGGAAAAAACAAATGCAAACATGGTTAGTTAGGGTTCCTAGCAGGCTGCTGGACACTCCCCTCACCAGAAACAAAACCCAGATTAGCACAGTAATTATGTCCAACTAATGTTTTCAAACATGGCGATGTTAACAAACAACTAAAGAAGGTTGCAACCTCACAAGACCTAATTACTAACTCACACATTGACAATCAAACAAAAGAGAAGTCGCAGATTTGAATGTCAATTTGGAATGAGTAAGCACTCATAATTCCATAGATTCATGCATTCAGGGGAAGAGAATGAGAGGGGTGCTAACCTTGGGTTCGAATGTCCTCTTTCGTTTATCTAAGGACCTGCTCCAAATATATGAATCTGGACGATTGAGGATCTCGAAAATTGTTGGCGATGCTTCCGCTGGGCATGCAATCAGACAAGGGTCAGGGATTGGAAGTCAATCGCACAATCTGTTTCCTTCCCTCTAGGGACGGAATAGAACATGCAACCCAAGCAAGAAAACCTAACAACTTAAAAACAAACGATAGTTGGATGCATGGATTCTTACATGCGGGACGGCGGTGGATGAGGTCTGCGCGCGGGAATAGAGTGGAGTATGGAGATGATCAATCTAGGGTTTCAGAGTGGGGTTGGGTTAATCTCCTAAAACGAAAGGAAAGAAAGGGGGGAAGAGATCGAGGAGCTAAACTTCAGATTTTTTGGCGGAGAATGAAAAAAAAAAAGAAGCACCCAGAATTCCTTCCATCACCGATTGAGTTTTCTTTTCAGTAGGAGGATTGGAGATATTTCTTCTTCCTTCGCTCCATAAAATCCCGCCATTCGTCGATAATTTCACTTAATTAGTCGATAGGTAAATAACACATATTTTGACTATTCAGCGTTTCGTCATAAGATATTTTGACAAACTACTCGTCACAACCGTATACTATTCTGACTACGTTTATTATGAAAAGTCTTTTGTCATAACAAGATATTCATTCTAACCCGGGAGCACCATATTTTGACAACATACTAATGACGACACGTATTTTGTCATAATAAAACCTTATTTTGACGGAATATTCTGTCAACTCTGATTTTGTCATAATAGGTTATACTATTTTGATAAATAACATGATTGTCATATTAAATATCTTATTATGACAAAACTGTTATGAAAAAAATTATTTTGTCGTAACTAACCAAAATTCTTGTAGTGGCCAATTGTTTGAGCCGAGATCCCGTGAACTCAAAATCGTTATTCCTCCGCACCATGCTACTAGCGGTGGCGCCCAGGGCCTACATGAATGGGCCAACAATGGGCTTGTACTGCCCGTTAGCACTCTGAAGCTTAAGTCAATGGAGTTTCTAGAGAGAGAAGTAGTGTATCGCCTTTAGTGAGAGAAGCCAACCTGCGTAAATGCCACCTACCGAGCACTATTTATAATTGTCGAGGTCCCGACCAAGCTCCTGGAATTCAGTCCTACGTCATCATGGCATTAAATGCTTGGTACGACCCAACGGTCGGGCGCCTGTACGTGGCAGCTCCAAGGCCTGCCTGTGGAGGCGCCTAGCAGGGACCACGCCCACCAGGTGGCAGCTTCTCGGCTTTCCTCCCCCGTACTAATTTATCCCCATACTCCTCTTTGTCGTCCTGCGCCCGTTCTCCCCAGGGTGGGCCTAATTCTTTTGTTTGGGTCAATGTACTCATGCCTTCCCATGGGCTTGGGCTTAAACAGGCTCATGTCCCCCTAAGGTTTGTCTATGTTGACCCAACAGTATCTATTATTCTTCTTCTTTGTAAGACAAGAGTGAAGATATTATTATAAAGAAAGCAAAACAATAAACAGTAATTATTTTGCAATTTTCACATCTAGCTCCAACAAGCAGGCTAGCACTAGTTTATGAACGATTTAATAGTGGTTAATCACCGGTCATTCGATTAAAGTTGAACCTCTTGCTAATCTGAAATGATGTCCTATTCGATTTTGACAACACTACATTTAATAGAAATTCTAATATAAGAGTATGTTATATTTCAATAGATGAGGGGTATGAAATTGCAATAACATAATAGAGGGGTATGTTTGTTAACTTGTAAAAGTAAATGGGTTTATCAAACAAGCAGGAACCCAATACGGATACCTTGCCATTAGTGAACGTCGAGGTGGGAATAACTGATGAGGCATTCAGAGATCCAGAAGGTTGTTGCCTATTGTCGATGAGAGAGAGAGAGAGAGAGAGAGAGAGAGAGAGAGAGCTAATTAATGGTTGGAACCTACTCATGCACTTTACATCTACTTATTGGATAGACAGTCGAAGAGCTCTTTCAGTCAGAAGTGTCACAGATTCGAATCCGGAGAGGACGAAGAAGAACAGTAACGAGGGAGGAATAAGAACAGGAATTGATGGCGGAATAAAAGAGAAGGGGATTCACTATGAATGGCAATTAGCGGCTAGTGGAAAGCAAAGTAGTAGTTGCGGAGACTCCTTCAGGGATAGAAAATCACTTTTTAGAGGGGTGGAGGAAGGGATTAACATCTGGGTCAGGCTTGTGGCCTACAGTGACTAGTGAGGGAGAAGGGCTTTGATTGCTGGATTGTGTGTCTATCACTCACATATTTGATACATTTTCACCACTCTATCAATGCATCTTTAGTATATTATGTTGTATTCTAGGTAGAATCATAAATATGCGATCAATGTGCTTATAATAAACCTATGATATGTTTTATATCATTTTATACCTTTTTGTATTCTTTCATGCTTTTTAAGGTCAAACATATTCTAGGATGACTTGGATCAGAAATTGGAGCCTCAATGAAGTCGTTATAAAAGCCCATGAGGAGTCCATTAGAGAAATTTCAACACAAACACATGAAGGAACCCACATCAACCATGTGATGGTGCCAACTATCACTGGGCCAAACTCATCATGTTCTGTTGGATATCAATGAAGAGATGACTTGTGGACCAAGCAAGTCAAATCCAGAGGAAAAACTACAACGGTGGTGACCGCTATTCGGATGTTGTTGTTTCAAGACCATTAAATCTTCTAGGATATGCTTTGCATCATCCTCAATTCAAGCAATCTGAGTCCTAGTGGTATTGGGAACTCTTCGGGTGCTTTTTATGAGTTAAATACCTATAAAACCCCCCTTTTCCTTCTATTATATATAGAAAGTCGGGCGAAGAGATTCAGTAGGGCCACAAACATTCATTCAAATTACTTTGTAGAACACGAGCAAGGAGTCACTCGTCTCGGGAGAGGCCGAATAAGCATTCATTGGAGGGTGCGGCTAAGGATGTGAATTAGCCTTATCGTCAATCGAGGTACCATCCTCTCTTTTATATATTGTTAGTTTAAATTCATTGTTAAGGATGTGAATTAAATTAATGCTTATATCATCTTTTTCTATGATATAATGAGATGCTTTGATCATTATTTTATCTATGTTATTCTAGTCTTATATCATTTTATATCTTAGTCATGTGATGCTTATCTCATTGGATGTATATGTCATGTTATGTTTATGTTATACGAATGTCTTAGTTTTACGATTTCTTAATCTTATGATGGATTCATCATCTATTATGTGCTACTATTGTGTTGTTTATAATATCATCTTATGTTTCAAGCGAAACTCAACTTATGTGCTATGTCATTGTCTTACGCGTGTATGGAATGGAATGATCAACCATATATACTCAACTATATGCAATGCTTGATACCTTAGATAATTAATGATATAGACCATTACTATAGTTTGTAGAGACCCTTTATAATTGATGTGCTATCCAACTTTCATGACTGATCGATTAGTATAGCGGCATGAAGTGAAAGCACACATTAGTTAGTCATAATTTCTTTTGCATGAAGTTAAAACTCTACTAGGATGGCCTCAATGGAAGGGGAAAGGGTTACATGATAAAAGATGCATTGTTGCTTGTCACTAGTGATTGAGATCTATGATAATCTAGGATGAATTTGGTTATCAATTGCGTAGTCTTTATTTTTCTTGTAATTTAAATTATGTTTTACTTTATGATGCATATAAAATATAAACATAGGTAACTTCAACCCATCAATTTTTATTGAGCCTTTGTTTTAGCATTAGATGATGGTTGTGAGTAGTTATTGTTAGAAAGCATTGTGGATTACAACCTTATACATATCTAGGAATTTTATAACTTTGATTGCATTTGATTGCGTTAATATACTCCATACATGGTGTCAAGTTTTTTGTACCATTGCCCGAGATTTCCAATAGTATATGAAAGCATATAACTATCTTATGTCTCTTTATTATCTTCTGATTTAGTTTGTTTGTAGATTTTTGTCTATGAGTCCAGTGTCTAGTTGAAGAGAAACAAAAAAAACAAAAGATTGTGAAGGAGATCATTAAGGAAGAAGAATCATTAAGATTTTTTAACAAAAGATAAAGGGTTAATATTTTCGTATGGCCTGAACTTTGACCAAAATAAACATCCTAGCCAATCTTTTCGATCTAAAACATCCTGACCCAAACTATACACCAAAATAAACAATTTGGCCAAACCAGACGTTTGACCGTTAACTTGGACGGTCAAACACGTTGACTAACGGTCAACACGCCACATCACTGCCACGTCAGAAGATCTTATAAATATTTAATTTTTTTTTATTTTTTATTTTTGGTTTAACTAAGGTATTAGATGATTTTTTTAATTTATAATAATTTAAAATTAAGGAATGTGTGGAAATTGTGAATTATTTAAAATATTTTATGCTGATTTGACAGTGATATGGCGCGTTGACTAACGATCAACGCATTTGACCGTCCAAGTTAACGGTCAAAAGTCGGATCTGGCCAAATTGTTTATTTTGGTGTATAGTTCGGGCCAGGATGTTATAGACCGAAAAGATTGGCCAGGATGTTTATTTTGGTCAAAGTTTTGGTCATAAGAAAATATTAACCCAAAAATAAAAATATTGATTGGTATAAAGATCCAAGATTACAGCCTGGACCGAACCCAGGAACAAAAGATGCGACACGAAGTCGGAGACAAAGAAAGGTCATTCCAAGCCACAAGGTAGGCTACCCTATTGCTAATACGAACTACAAATCGAATATTAAAACCTCTATGAATATCCAATATGTGGAGAATTTCTTCAAGAATAGTCCCAACACGACTATCCCGTGCATCCTTGGCATTAATATTTTCAATAAGAACCTTAGCATCGCCTTCAAATCGATCCTAAGCAAGTCCAAGATCCCGAGACCAATGAATAGCATCACAAAAGTAAAATCGTCTCGAACACAAGGGGATCATCCATAAACTCGAAAAGCAACACTCGGGCTAAAACAGAGCCTCCTTCATCCTTGAAGATCAACCCTCATGTCGAATGTGAATCGGCATATACAGCACCATCCCACATACAGATAACAATAAAGGGTGAACCACCCGCATCCAAACTCTGTTGCAAAGGGAGTTGATTCAGATCCAACCTATCTTCCAGCAGGGTAACCCATTCATGTAGTTGCTGATGGTATTGGTGCATCAAGTAAGTAATCTAAAATTATTTGCCCTCAAAGACAACCCAAATTCTAAAAATCCAAATACACCATAAGCCAGGGCCATAATGTGCTTCGATTGGGTCGGCCGCAACATGCATTTTTTTAGAAAAAAGAGTAAAGGTCTGACGCGGCAATCCTTGCCCTACCCCGAGTGAAACCATAATGCCTGAGCGATTGGAAACTCAAAAAAGAGATGCTCTGTCTTTTTGGAGTCTGCCTAGCACATCGGGTATCTAGGCAAAATATATACCTTTTTTCAAAATCAGAGCCTCCGTAGTAGGAAGAATACGCTAGAAAATTTGACACAGAACCAATTTTAGGTTAAGCGGAATCAGAAGATGTAACACCCCGACATTGATTATTCTAGGTTTGACCGGACACTTGGATCGATGGTTACATACAAAGGGTTATGACCGTGATTAGGAATAATAATAATATTAATAACTATTATCATTATTATTTCATAATTTAAAATAAAAGAAGTAAATTCCAAAACGGACTCGTTACACCTGTTACCCCTCCTTTTGGACGAGTGTATTAACCACAGATCGTTAAATGTTGAACGGTAGATTGGCGAGTAAAGGATTTGGGAGTTGAGCGAGTTTATTCGAAGGAATCCACACTCAAATCGATCCATCCGAGTTTAGGCACGCTCTGGAGGTAAGGAGACACGATTCCCCTTATATTAAATTGAATTTCGTATGAATTTTCTTGTGATTGAAAATCTAAGGAATTAGTGACGGTTTTTACAGGGCTTTGGTTACGTAAATAGGTAGTCACTAAAGTTGCAAAATTTCCAGAATAGTAGTTTTAAACAATTTTGTGTATTCGGAATTTTTGTAGAATCTAAAATTTTAGTTTGATAATTTTTAAAACTAGAGGAAGTCTAGTAGAGTCCTCTTAATTAATTTGGGAATATTTACTGGTTAAATACTATTTTTAATAATTTATAGCCGTGTATTTTTAGTTAATTAAATTGCCACAAGTTATTTTCGAAACATTGGGTAATTTTCATGAGAATTAGCATTCCTGATCAAGTAGGGATATTATAAATTGGAACTTTCAGAAGGTATGAGTTAGGTAAAAAATTCATAGAAGAGGAAATTAAATAGGAAAAGACCGTCTAAAATGGTGGTGTTGATAGGATATCGAGGTAGTACGTCGAGAAGGGAATTCTTCTGGCAAAGGGTCAAAGAATGGTCTTTTCCAGGTGAGTGTAAAGGGGATAAAATCTTCATCGAGATCCTTTAAATTATGTCTTTTATTTCAAGTTATGTTCGTTAATTTATGAGTTTACGCGTTTATTTATTCGAGGTTTCCCAAGTATACTGGAAACTCAAGGTTTATGTTTTATGTGTTTTTGGATTGAGGTGTCCCAAGTTTTTAGGACCTTCCATTTGAGATTTTAAAGTATTGATGTTTGTTGGTTTTTGTTGGACTTTTAAACATGGCTTGGGTTTCTCCAGAGTAACCGGTTTGATTGGTTTCTTGTCTTTATTGGTTTCAAAAGATCGGATCGTTTCAGGAGATCTCACATTCGCATCCAACTTGCTCTATCCATCCAACTCACTATGGCGCGCCAGCCCCCAACTGTCTATCCACCAAAACCACAAGGTGATATGCATACTTAACTGTGAACACCCCGTCACCCGTATTGTGCCAAACCGACGTATCTTCTATCCCCACATGGGGTAAAGGAATTGCTTTAATGGCGCGAACTATCTCAAGTGGAAACAACTTCACAAGAGTTTTCTAGCACCATCTTCCTCCCCTTGGAACCATAAGCTCTGCCACCTTAGGGTCACTAACCTCCGAAATTGCATGAGGATTGCAAGAAGAAGGATGTGGGTGAGAAAAAGGGACCCAGCTAGAATGCTAGATAGAGGCCTAAAGCCTATTCCCAATCTGCCACCGCAAGCCTCTTTGAGGAAGGTGTCATCTATAAGGAATGCTCTGCCATCCCCACGATGGGTGAGTGTATACCAAATTTACCTAGCCCTAAGACCAGGATTGTATTTCCTCGAGCCTCTTACAGAACCCTTACTTCGGAAGCAAGGTATGGTTCTATTGGGGAAGAGGTCGGATTAGGAGCTTGGGGTTCCTCCGGTTTTGTAGAACTTACGTGTTCGAAAAGTAAAGCAAGTGCAAAAGGAAGGTGTTGCATAGGCATCGTTACCCCCCAGGTTTCCTAACCATGCGCCCTTGATGATCGGAGCATACGAGCAGCCGATTTCTTATTTCGTTATATCCCACCGTCTATCGAAAAATTTACTCGAACTAATAGGCGACAAGATCCATTTGTTCATTGAGGCGACACGTCGTTTGATTGAATGAAGCTCGACTGAGTAGGAGTTCTATTTCTAATCTCATCCGAAAGGACTAGGATTTTGATTCTTACAACTCAAAGGTCAAAGATTGACTAAGCGAGTCATTAGATCAACAAATAACAAAATAGAGGAAATTAAGCATCACATATATAGGTGTCAATCGAGCGGGTTCGGGCTGGGTTCAATCGGGTTGCGGGTTAGTCGAATTGCGGGTTCGTTGGTTTGGGTTCAATCGGGTTCGAGTTTAATCAGGTTGCAGGTTAGTCAGTTTACGGTTTGATCGGGTTCGGGTTCAATCGGGTTACAGGCAAATTAGGTTCGGGTTCATCGGGTTTCGGACCGGGCGGGTTGCGGGCGGATTGGTTTGTGGGTTGTTCGGTTCAACGCATCGAGTTACTTACTCGTTACCAACTTACACATTTTATTACACTAATTTAAAATATTTTTCACATTTATTAATCAATTTCTTTCTACCTTGTATATATACTTAGTTAAGAAAAACTAGTCAAAATCACCACAATCGAAATTTGAAATCACGCCTTCCCACCACAACTAAAATTGGGCCGCCCAAAATTTCATCATCACCCGCCCACTACAATTACACCAAAAACACAAAACCCTTCCCTCTGCTTACAAAAAATTGGGCGCCCAAAATTTCATCACACCCGCCCAAAATTACTTCTTAGTTCTTACCATGTCATCTTCTCCAATAATAAATTTTATTATTATAGACAAAAGGTCTTAGTTATTATTTATTACAAATATTAGCATTGTGCTGATTTTATATTTACTTTTTTTGTAATTTAGTTAAAGAAATTCATGTCATAATTTATGTAATTAAAACCCATAATTTTAAGTGAATTTCATATTTTGAACTTTCTTAACTAAATGTGAATGATTTTACTTAGGTTGAGAATGAAAAACTTTATTTGAAAACAATACATTTATTTTAACCAATTTATTTCTACCTCGTATATATTTACTTTTTTTTTAGAAAAACAAGTCAAAATGTTAAATCAATTTGTATGACTTGCAAATTTGTTATGTAATTAATCGTAATTGGTAAATTACACTAGCTAATAGTAATGGTGATATCAATATTTACAACCAAAAGATACCATTAATTATTTATTTGATATTTTAGTATTATTTCAGTAGTGTAATTGGATTAAAGTATCTCATTTAGTATAAGCATGCAAATGTGGTATTTGGCGTGTGGTATTAGGCAAAAACAGAGTGTTATAAAAGAGTTATTTAGAAATAACTCATTGCCCAAATAACTTCAGTAAACTGTTGTCAAACGAGTTATTTGTAAAATTGTTGGAATTATCCTGAAAATTGAACCATTAAAGATTAACTATCAAATCTAGTAAATTATTGGGACTTCAATCATAACTTACTCAATAACATATATCCTATACACTTAGCCTTACCCTCAATCGACAATATTAAGTTAGTATATGTTGTTGATTATACACCCTAAACCATCAATACATTATACACTAACCACATACCCTATACCCTAACCATATGTCCTTATGAGTTGTGATTTTGCTAGTATAGTTAATTTAAAACTGAAATTCATACTTTGATTTTCAAAACATAGATAAAAAGTGATATTTGCTAATTACTATACCCTAACCATATATCTTATACTCTACATCATATGCCTTGTACCCTAACCACGTACAACAAACATAAATTAAAAAGGGATCTGCCCTTAAAGACAACAAATGACTTCAAGTGAACATATGTTAATAAAAAACTTAGAACCGTCAAAACCATCAATATCTTATACCCTAACCATATACTCCCTAAACCATCTGTACCTTATACCATTTACCCTAACCAATATACTTTATACCTTAAACAACGAACCGTCAAAGATTACTTATTAAGTTTAATTTATTTATTAGCCCATAATTGTTGTAACTAATGGATAATTTATTTATTAGCCCATAAACAATTACATAATTAATATATATATATATATTAGCCTTCAAAGCATATAAGAATACATTTAACTAGTCATGTCCTCCATATAAAAATTAAAGATTCATATTTCAAAGGCTAAAATTTTGAAACCCCAAAAAGTTGAAAACACCAAATTTGTTTCATTATTTCTTTTCACAAAAAAAATACTAAAATTTCCCTCTTTCTTTCTCCTTCCATAAATTAGAAACAATAGATTTTCCTCCTCTTTCTCTTCTATAAAATTGAAAGAACCAAATTTCCCTCTTCTTTCCTTCCACAAAAAGTTGAAAACTCAAAATTTCCCTCCTTATTTCTCTTTCATAATCAAAAGAACCAAACTTTCCCACTTCTTTCTATTCCCACAAATCAAAACCACCAAAATTTCCACTTGTTTCTTTTCTAAAAAATTCAAAGAAACAAATTTCCCTCTTCTTTCTCTTCCCAAAAATTTGAATACACCAAAATTATCCTCTTCTTTTAAAAACATCAAATTACCAAAAACATTACTTTATTTTATTTATATTTAATTGATAATTTTATTGAATAGTTGAATTAACCAAATTTTTAATTTGTATATTATATTAGTATTGTCCATGATCTCAATTATTAATTCTTCATTATTAATATTGACATTATGTTGATTTTATATTAACTTTTTTAATTTTGTTAAAGAACTTAGTGTTCAAGTGACCTTCATGTTTCAATTTTTGTAATTTTCTTAAAATACACAATATCGAGTTTCATATTTTTTAAATTCCCGATACGAAATGATAAAATAATTTTACCTAAGTTTAGGATGAAAAACTTTATTTTGAAAAACTATGTTTGTATATTATAATAATTATTTAAGTGGACTAAGTGAGGTTCGGGTTGAGTCGATCGGGTTACGGGTTAGTCGGGTTCGGGTTAATAGGGTTGCGGGTCAGTCGGGTTGTGGGTCAGTCGGGTTCGGGTTAATCTGGTTGCGGGTCAGTAGGGTTGCGGGTTAGTCGGGTTGCGTGTTAGTCGGGTCGCGGGTCGGGCGGGTTACAGGTTGTTGACTTTTAGTCAATTCGGGTTGCCGGTCGGGTTGATCGGGCTGGTTAATCGGGTCGGGCTATGTTTTGACACCTATAATCACATATATGAAACTGAAATAATCATATTAACCTAATCATCGAGTTTACATGGCTAGAACCCCTAACGATCACGTACCAAAGCAACTAAGGATCTTAGCCGACATGGGGAGACTGTCCTAGGCGTTCATCGTCAAAAACAGAATGACTCCCAGAGACCAAAAAATTCGACTGCCATAATAGAGAATCATGTCCAGTGGCACTGATTTTGCCGCCAATTCCCCCTCGAAGGTGGCGTCGCTATAAGTCACGAGGGTTATTCTGTCGACAGAGTAACGATTCTTCCTTCACCTCTTGCCTCCTCTCTTCCGAACTGTAGCTCTAAATCCCTAATTATAGATCTTCCATTAGGCTTTCTAAGGGGGAAAATTGCCCCTACAATGTCATTCGGCCAATCTGAATCATCCAAACTCGTGGCCAGTGAATCAGAATGCTTTGGACAACTTCCTGACAAAGTAGATATCTCTCCCAAAATGGCGATGGGTTCTCCTTTTGTAACATCTAGAACCTTTTCCCGACGAAGATATTGTCAGTTTTGGGCCTCAACCCGCATGGTTTTTAACTTGGGGTGCAATTCAAGGTGACTTCCCATAAGATTACCCATCCTTGTTGTACTCCACACTGAGCACGTTTAACTTCAGAGTTCTCACAAGAACTCCTCCATTTCACCGCAAAACGCATCTTGTCATTTAAGGTCGGTTTCTTACTTATGAACCATGGATCTCTCGTGCTTTGTCGATGTGGGATTTGCCTACGGTGTTACTCCTTTTTTCTTTAATAAATCGGCTCCGTTGGCGCCTATTTTTTTTACGTCTGGTCTCCGAATATTTTCTCCAACAACTTGGACTTGACGTCCTCTACGACTCCAAGTGGCGCACTAGGCAGTTTGACCCTAAAAATGTGCAAAACGCTACCCAAAAGAGCATGAATTGTATAAAAGAATCCTACAATTGCTAGAACACACTTGAAGCAATTCAATGCATTATGAAGAATGAAGATAGTGATGGGAAATGTAAGCACATCTGGTCACAATACCAGGGTTTAGAATAGACACTTTCACGTATCATCAAATAACCCCACACTTGAACATTGCTTGACCCCAAGAAAATCTAGGCTTGACATCCCTCTCCTTACTAGATCTCACGATGACACGTGATTTTCGATCTTAGGTAGTGGATTATAAGAAGCTTACAAGGTCAACCCTTGCACTTAAAAGCCTTAGATCCTGGCAGTGACGCTCAAAACGTACTTCGTAAGAAGGAAATGATTCGCTTTTCACGAGATGAAGTTCTCTTCTTCTTTCTCGAGTTTCTTTTACGAATATTTGAGGTGAAACCTATGTATCTTGATTAAGAGGTATGTGCATTCCTGCCCATATGACACGAGTCTTTTTTATGTTTTCCTTATTAGGACAATTTATCCATGTCGATTGTCGCATTACACTTTTTGTGCCACTTTATACCACACCCCCTTACTTGAAAATTTTCTCATCTTGAATGATGGATTGCACCCTTACTCTCTTCGCGACCATAGTCAACCCCACGTGTAAGAACTTTGGTTAGCTAAGAATGAACCTTTTGCTCTCACTCAACTAAGGCATATAGCCCTTAGTCGCTCATGGTTAACCAACTCTATCGACCATCATTCTTAGAGGTGAATTTGAAGTCCTTTGGCTATTATTATTTTTTTCCCATGGTGGGGAGCATGCTCTGCATCTACTAGAGATTTGGGTAATATTACCCCATTGAGCATAGACATGTATCCTCAACGGAATTGAAGTAATAACCCAATTCATTAGAAGTTCCATGAACTCGTGTCCCAGGGGATACTAAGGACCCATTAGTACATCCAACACGTGTGGTAGCGAGGCCACGACACCAAAACATCGTACCCTCTAAGTTAACAGAAGCCAATCACATAATTAGGACTACGACATCCTTGTCACCCAATAGATCAATGCAATAATTCTCATCGTGGTATGACCATATACAGACTTAGGCATCAAAGGGTGACCGAGGGGATAAATCTCAGTGGGAATTTTCATGGGTACTCCCCAAGGAAGGAAGTACTGTGGTGAAGGACTAACACTCTTAGGATTATGGCTACAATTCCCTTCATTTGCAGTTAACCAAATTAAATTGGTGTCATTTAAGAAAATGTACTAGTTTTTTGGTACGCGGTTCGCGGCGGTAAGAAATTAATTATATTTAAAATATCTTCTACTCATTTACGTATTTAGATGAAAATAAGATAATTCACAAAATAGTTCAGGTATGATGCTTTCATAAGGATTATGTAGTATCTAAATAATTATGAAATTTACATTTGTTTAATTGATGCGTAAAAGATAACAATCCTTTTATAATTTTTACATAATATATTCTTCATTTACATAATTATTATAAAACGATGTTGCATTTTTCTACTATAATGTGTGATCTAATAATAAAATTAAGTTAAAAAAGATCTCACATTAGGGTAAACTTTTAAGTAAAATTAAATTTTCTTAGGGAACCTTCCCGTAATGCAATTTGATGAAATAATAAATATTGTATGTAATAATAAAGGAATTTTATTCATAATAAATGAATTAAGTTATGAAAAGTATCACAGATTAAACGGTTTGGTTACCATGTATTTCTTTGAAACTTATATGACAGATCAGACTTACTTATTATGCTATTAAATTGATACATAAAAAATTAGGAAAAAATCTCAAAGTACACTAGTTCTTAAAAAAAATTCTCAAAATACATAAGTTATAAATTTTTTTTCCAAAACTACACATTTACCGTTTTTGACAAACGCAGTGAATATAATCACCGCGTTTGACAAACACGGTGAACATTTCACAGTTTTAAATTAAAACGATGACGTGTTCACCGTCTTTGTTTAAAGCGGTGAAGTGTTCACCGCGTTTAACAAAAATGGTGAAGACATCACCGTTAAAATTAAAAGCGGTGAATACGTCACCGTTTTAGGGCAAGGCGGGGAACATCTTCACCGCCCTAGGCTACGACGGTGATTGTTTCCCACGTTTGACACACCTGGTAGGTGAAAATTAGGTCACAACCACCTAATCTTCACCGTTGGAGACAGACGCGGTGATGTGTTCACCGTTTTTGTCAAAAACGGTGAAGTCTGGTCGATTTTCCTTTATATACAACTCTCACCATCAGTTGTAAAAACGTAATCCCTCCCCCCTCTTCAAATTTCAGCAACCAAAACTGAGCAACATACACAGAACAGGAATTTTCGGTATGATATAATTTTTGTATTAATTTCTAATGGTTGTTTTTAGTAGTTATATTGTTATGTTATGAATTACTTATCGTAGCAAATATGGCTGATGTTATGAATTACTGGAATTATGCTAATAGTCGCGATTCAATTTTCAAGAACTCTGAGATATTTGTGCAGACAGTGTTTGTACGAGCGGACAAACCAGACTTGGTAAAGTTAATTACCGGTATCCATGTATGAGTACTGGCGGGCTTGTGTACCAAAAAGTTGTCATAAACGATGATGACGCGGTTACGATGATGTTACAGTTCCTAAGCGATAACGGGATGCGGCAAGCAGAGGTGTATGTTGAGACTGAGGCGGTCGGTGAAACTCATTCTCACCAGTATTCTTATGATGATGGTTTTGCAGGAGGGTACAGATGGAGTGGTAGTTCGAGCAACTACGAAGGAGGTGGTTATACAGGAGGTTACGGAGAGGGTGGTAGTTCAATCAACTACGGTGGAGGTAGTAGTGCAGGATGGGTGCCATCTAAAGAGTACTCGCAACAGGATCAACCTGCCGATGGCCTTCAATGGCATGCTTGGGGGCCTGAGTAGGCTGAAATCGAGAATACCATTCGAGCAGGGCGTACTTCACATGAGCGAGAAGACGATGTTGGTGACTGTGGTCATGTTGATCCTTCTGGGCCGAGCTATCCATTCGACTCGAGCGACGATGATACTGAGGAAGATTTGAGATCAGTAAGCGACGAGGAAGATACTGATGATAACAACGACGAGATGGTATTTCGTGAGGCACCGATGCCATACTACACACAGGTTCCAACTCAGTTTTTACATAGTCAGAATGATGCCCCCGACTTTGTCCCTATGCCAGTGTATAATCCGACGGCCAATTTGGAGGTGGGTATGGCGTTCTCATCGAAGGACGCTGTGCAGGATGCCTTTACCGAAGAGGCCTTGAGGTGCAATTTCGAGTGGAAGGTAAAATATTCTGACAGTAAACAATTACATGTCATATGCAAGAATGATGCAGAGGGTTGTACGTGACAACTGCGGGCTGCAAATATGAAGAGAAAAGGTGCCTGGGTGATTCGAAAAGCTGAGACCAACCACACTTGCTCCTCGTCCATATGTAGTGTCTTAGTCATTACGGAACACTTATTTAATGCGTTTTGTTTAATTGATACATGAGTAATAACTATTCATATGTAAGTTGTACGTAATTTTTATAAAATGGTGTTAAGTAAATCTTTCGTAACATGTGGTCTAACAAAAAAATCAAGTTATGGAATGGAAATATCACATTCGATTAAACTATCGTGTAAAAGTTAACTTACCTTACAAAACTTTTGGATGATGTGAACTTATGAGATGGAAACATTGTGATTAATAATAAGTCTTACTTGATGTATTTGTAATACGTAACTCTTTCGTAACGTGGAAACAAAAATATATAAATAGTTGATTAAAGAAAAACAGAGTTTGTGATGGACAACATTTAAGTGGACATTATTATGTTTTTGTACTTTAGTAATTCTAATATCATATCAGACACTGACTATTATTCTGTCTTTGTCAATGACTTGCACTTGCTCCTTGCAACTCTAGGACATCAATGGAATATCTAAGTTAGTTAATACCAATGACCTGTGGTAGAAGGTTGGGTATCACACATCATCCATTCCATACTTATCATCTATAAAAACTTTCATGATTGTAACACCATGAGCAATGCAGTTAAAAGAGCGATTCTACGTAAAATCATTTTCGTGATCTTGAAACATAGAGTAGTAAGCTTTTAAGTTTGCTAGCGTAGATTTTGAGACTACACTTGTAAGAGAAAAGTGTGATTCTACATAAAACCGTTTTGGTGGCCTAAAAATATAAACATAATATTTTAGGTTCTAAATCACGATTTTTGACTGTATTGGTCATGAGCATGAAAAAAACATGAATGTGATGTGATCCTTCATGTGTGTGAGTGTTTTTCAATGATCCGCTATTTTCCCGGGAAAATTTTTTAATACTATCTCTATTTGAATTTGTGTTATCTTATATAGTAGTTGTGAGACAATATTACATAAGCATTGTTACGTAAATTGCTAAGTTATCTGACATGTCTTATTTAATTGTTACGTGAGAAATAATTGTTGTTTTGTAATATTTATTTGTTGTTTTTTCATCTTGCATAGCAGTTGTAAAATGACATTACGTTACGTAGCGTGTCGGACAATTATGAAAATCTTAAATAACATGAATAATTTAACAATTACGTAAAAATAATTGTCATTTAATAATCTTTACATACTATTAATAGTTATAAAATCACATGACTTAATGAGAACGACTTTAGTTATAACTTAAAATCATCAAATTAATTTAGAAGGTTTCATAGTAAATGAAAAACTTCATTTTAAATAAACGTAACGAATAATTGTCATGGATTTACATAATTACAAACAAAATCAAACTAAGAGGAAAAGGAACCATCAATTTATAGAAAGGAAACTAATAGAGGAGCTCGGCCAGCCTCCGTGTCGTACCAAGGGTGGGCAATATATGGGATTATAACAATGAAACCGGCTGTATCGTATAAGTTCCCCCAATGAATAGCGATAAGGGAGATAAAATCGTAGGGAACAGTAAATATACTTATGGTTTACTTACGGTTTAATAATATTATTATTATTATTATATTATTATTATTAAATATTAATTAATTAGCGACATTCAATTCGCGGTTAGCTTGTGGTTAATTGTGTTCAACTAATTAACCTATTTGTCATTCACTTTGGTTCGGCTTACCGAATGGGTTGGCCATTGGGGTTTGGGATTCTTTAGTTTTGTAATTATATGTAGTTTTTTGTTTTACAATCCAGTTTGAAATTACACTGAACCCCCGAAAGATGAATAAATCCACAACCCTTATATTCTTTCATTTGACTATTCTCATCAGTTAGCCATTAACCGTCAAATTCGGTAAAGTTTTGTTTAAACGAAGAACCATGACCAAACTTCCATCCCTACTTAAGATTGTGTTTTCTTTGATGTCTAACTAGGCCACGCCCCTTTTTTGTATCAGATGTATAGTACACACTAGTGTTAGTATGACAAAGATGGAATTTTCTACTGTTAAATGTTGTTTATTGACATTATTCTATGAAGAACAAGAAAACTATTAGTTTTTTATATCTATCTAGATAGAAATTAAATTTGGCATGTTTTGGAAGAGACTTTTAAATAAAGGTTGATAATATTCAGATAACATAGTTAGAATGTTGACAGCCCTATGATTGCTCTGGGGAGATAATGAACTATTATCTCCTATGATTACTCTAACTGTATTGTATGAATATTTAACTAGGTATTATGAATATTGTCGGCCCTTCTATGAGAATGAACGTCCAAAATATCAATTTATTCGAGGGAGAAAAAACTAATAGAGTGTCGAGAAGATATGCCCGCTCAGGCCTCGGAATCCATGGAGATTCAGCCTGCCGCACTCGTCAGAACTGGAGGATGAAGAAACTGTCTTGCCCTCACTTGAAGGGAGCAACACTCAGCCCTCTCGGGCCAGAATTGATGGCCTTGTGCCAAAGAATCGAACTAATCAATCTACACCTTCGGGGTTGAGACTTTTCCAGAGCCGCTAAATCGAGCGATGAAAGGGACTAGTATACCCTGCTTCTCTTTTGGAACAATCAATCTAATTTGTTAGTTAAATGTGTCAAATGTGTTAATTAGAAATAACCCCTCGGGGAAGGAGTCGATATTTGTTAATCAGAAGAACCCCTCGGGGGAAGGAGTCAGTGGTGGTTTGCCAGGCTGTGATAGAGTGGCACTACCGTCAAACAAGTCCAAACCCATTGTCGCCGGCGATGAATTGAGCGGTCCGTGGGCCGATGCTCAACGAAAGCTGGCGGGGTGGTGTTGGTGCGAGGTGGTTACGGTAGGAACTCGTCGCGAATTTCCAGGGCGGTTGAGCGAGATCAACGGATGTCGGATCCGATTCGGTATAGAATCTTCAAAAGCCATCGGATATCTCCTAATCCAAGTCCAACTCAAAAACACGGACGGATTTTGGGGGGTTCCTTTTTCTTGAGGAACAGGGACTCAGTTTTATATAAGTATGTCGCTTCCCTTGCTCAACCATCCATGTGTATTGATCGGCGCTTCGAGAGCTCTAACGCAGCCAGAAAAGAGACCGTCCCCCTGCAGTAGTGTTTCAATCCTGCTTTCCAATCAGGTACGGGGAATTACCCCCAGTCTCTTCCTTACTCAAAGAATACCGAGGTTCTCAATTCCTCCGCGACGGAAATCCCCTCACGAGCTGGTAGTTCGCTGCCCTCTGGGCTGCTGGGCCTCACGCCCTCTGCAACGAGTCCGAGAAAAGATCTTCAGCTCCCGCCGCTCCTGCAGTCAGCGGAGTAACCTAGTGTCGCCCTGTTTCCGTCAATTTTTCTTGTCGCCAGCTTTGGTCTGGTGCCGCGCAATTTATGGGTTGCCGAGCCTTTGGTGGCCAGACCCCTACTTTTGTTGTCGCCATTTAATTTAACTGATTTTGGTATGGCTAAACCCTTTGAGTCTAATTCGTTAAATAACCTTTTGTGTCAGGTTACTACAATGGCACGTATAGCGGAGGATCAAGTGGTTGAGTTCTCTCTCGAAGAGGTCCAATCGGTGAAGTTTCGAACCTCGAGAACTATTTTGGGAAGATTGTTCTCAGAGACCAAGTTTACTCCTAGTGAGTTGAGGGATGGCTTGATTGAGGCATGGCGGGTGCAAGGAAATCTAAGGTTTTTGGTCACCAAGTATGGCCTATTTGAGATTGTTCTTCCAAGTGATGAGACGAGGATTTGGATCCTAAAGCGAACTCCTTGGATTGTCAAAGACAGGATTTTCCACCTCCGATCTTGGATACCGTCTATCACGAGGCTGACCTTCGATGATTTGGCCATTGCTCCCTTTCGTGTTCAACTTTGGAATGTGAAAGAGGACTACTGCACTAAGTAGTTTGGCAGGAAAGTGGCAGCCGGAACAATCGGTCAAGTCTTGGAAGTTGTTGTATTTGCATCCAGAGAAATAGATGAGTGCTTTGTCAAAGTGCACGCCCTCATTGACTTTACTAAGCCGTTGCGGTCTCAATTCATGTCGGTTAGGACGAGCACGGTAGCTTCTGGGTAAACCTAAAATATGAATTTTTGCCGACCTTCTGCTACCTTTGTGGCCGCGTGGGGCACTCAAAACCTAAATGTATTTTTGCTCCACCTCCGGGTAAAGAACGCTTTGGCCCGCATATGTCTACAAGGAAACTAGGAAGGAAAATCTACATGGAGGAGGAGGAGTACTCGAAGTTTCGCAATGCCAGCAAGTCTGTGTGGGTGAACAAAAATGCTCAAAGATGTGATGATGGGAATGCGAAGACTGCTAGAGCTCGTGAAATGGAAGAACGATCAGTGCATATTGATCGCTTATTTGATCAGGCTACTCATCATCCTCTTTTAGGGGAGCAGGAGTTCCATGGTAGGAAGGAGGCGCAACCTAGGCTGCAGGAGCATAAGCTTAATCTGACAGGGAATCGTGCTAGCCCTAAACGGGTTGTCTTCAAGGCCTCGCCTCGAGTGAAGATTGGTGGTGGGGTCCGCCCGCACCAGAAGAAATTGTCACCCAGAGATGCTGCACTTCTCCCTCGGAAGCGCTCCAAGGGTCGTCAGCAGGAGGGAAGACGCGCCAGAAAGGTGCCCAATCGTCAGCAGACAGAGGACCAGGTTGAGATAGTTCTTGAACAATCTCCGAGACGAAGGCTGATTTTGCAAGAGGAGTCTGAAGAGGAGGAGTATGCTGGTGCGAAGGCCTTACAATCAAGGCAGCCCCTAGAGGATCCTCGAGTACCCTCAAAGGTTGCTACCCACACTGGAAGTACGGTGCATCGGGTTCGCCCGCGAATGAAGAAAGGAGGAGCTGATGTTTGATCCCATCTTTTCTTGTATGGTAAGGCTGGGCCTAGGGGTCTTTGGCATCTTCGGCATGCTATCATTTATGTGTGGCCTAGCCAAATACAAGAGAAGTTGTTCCAACTTTTTGTTCATTGCCATGTTTCTAATAAACGTAGGGGGTGTTCAAATGGTTACCGTGGTAATAACCAAACCAATTAAGTCTAAATTTCATTAACCATGGAATAAAATGGCTTAACCAAACCGTCCAAATTAACACGAAAACCAAATTAACCGAACTAAAGTTTAATTGGTTTGGTTAATAGGATAATCGGATTAACCAAATAACATAACATTACATGAAAATAATTATCATGTTAATGAATAAAACATAATCATATGTTGTTACCATCATAAACTATCATTATATATAAGCAATAATAATAAGACTAACCATCCATGATTATCATCATCATTCGAGTTGATACATCATTCATCATCTCTGCACCTAATATAATTAGCTTACACAAACCCCTTAACATAAATAATACCAATACCACTCATGAGAAAGTTAAAGCTCACCTACAAAATACTTAAACTATACATAGTTTGAGGTGGTTGTCATGGTATTGTACGTAATCCTATAGTCTAGTGGCATCGAAGAGAGACAAGTCAAGCCAATTGGTTAGAAAAACCTACAAGAACAACAAATATCCACCACTCGTCAAACAAACAGCAGTCCCCAACTCCATCGAATTCGCCCTTCCACCAACCTAAGATCAATGGTGGCTTCCCCGTCCTCCTTCCTCTTCTTCTCACTCGTCGTCATCTGTGAGACACAACATCTCCCCGAAAGTGATATGCTGAAAGTTACGGCGGTGCAGCCTGTAGAGAAGGAGTTGTTCCTCCAACGACACAACAGAATAATAACAAGTCGCGGCGGCGCTGGCCATGGGAACCGCAGAGGATACATGAGCTATTGGCAGCAGGCAGTTGGCGAAAAGGGCAGTTGCAGCGGCTTTTGACGAACTTGCACTTGATACTCCGCTGCAGCCATCGGCGTCCGACGACATGTGATTTCTGTTCACCGCCTCGATGTCTATCTCAAACAGTTCATCCTCCTCCTGCTCCGAAAACAAATCTGCCGGCTTGCTTCCATCGTCTTTGATCGCCATCACTTCCATCTCCTGTGATATAATTAAGGAGTGACAAGAGAGACTTTATATATGTAGAGGGAGCAGGCAGAGGGAAAAGGTGGTGAACTGGTGAGGTAAGTCTAACCACTCATCCGACGCGTTAGGTGTCATTTTCCAACAAGTTAAAAATGGTCTTCCACAAAAACTAAACCTCTCTCTGTGCTCGTCAAAGTCAATCTAGGAAGGAGCTAGAGCTTCCCGAATTGGGATAGATTTTGTGTGATCCGTTTGGTTTCCGGATTCCGCACAGTCCACCTACCTCACCAGAATCGTCACGGTTCTGCACAACCACACAGAAAATTATTCATTTGACTAGTTGCAGAGGACATGAGCCGGGGAAGAAAGGCCACCTATATCTCCCTCCTTTCTTACACCCTGAATCGTTTCCATCCAGGAAAATTTGGTGAAGAAGAAACTACAAAACGACATTTTCTTGTAATTAAAGAACTAACCCAGCAAATAATTTAGTATTCAATTGACACCACTGTCATGTCATGCATCTTATATATGTATCCACTTCTAAGCTGTTTAAGTGAAAATGCCAGAGTTGTATTATTTCCAACAAGCTAACTAATGAGCATGTCTGTTGTACAGTTTCGTTCCAGTTTTATCGAATGTCCCCAAAAGAACATGTCTATTGTACAGTTGTACTGCGTTGATCCAAGATACAAGTTAGCTTGCCAAGTGAAAATCATATAGAGTTGTGCAACAATAAAAAAACTGGCACAGTTGATCACTCCTGGTTCATCTAGGACCAGGCACTCTGTGCTAAAGCAAAAATGGAAGAATAATGAAGATACCCCTGATATAAAAAAAACATCCGAAAAACACTGATCCTAAAACTTCTACGTTTTCGAACTCAAAAAAATATATGTTTAGACAACAATCCTTGTTCCTAGCACCAGTACATCATAACTAAAGCAAGGCCATATATCCCAACTACATTCTCACAAAACAGACTGTTCTGATGTCATGAACAAAAGATGTTTTCAGATAATGCTTAGGAACAAGCAAAGAAGATAACCCGAAATTCATGTTAGACTAGGATGGAGAAATAACTAGGATATGGCAGCTCCGTCCCTTTGTCAAGTAACACATTACTATGTCAACCTACGATGAAAACCTAACACCATCCCACAACAAACACTAGAATGCCTACGGATAGGAAAAGCAAACCAGTGGAGCACTATCAGATCAGAATATAGAACACCCCAAGAACAATCACAAGCACTGAACCAAGCAAAATCTAGCGAACCATCGTTCAGCACATAGCAGTCAGCAAGCCCTAAATCAATTCTACAAACTCTAGCGTACGTCAATAAGACAGATACTTCAAACAGGCAATCCCTATTGCAGAAGTCAGAATGCAAACCAAATAATGTGTCAAGTTAGCAGAGCACCACTTCATACAACAATTCTAATAAGCAAGTAAAGAACAGATAACTCAGCAACCTATCAACCGTAGTATATCCCAGTTTAGTAAAACACAAACTACTTGTCATCCTTAGTTCTCAGTTCACACGTAGATGAGGCCAAAAAATGACGATATCAAGTACCAGGTACCAGCATTACAACAATTCTTTCTCATTTCGAATCTCCATAAAAAAGTTCAGTGCCAAGCAAAATACCACAGAGAGAAACAACATTGACGTTTCCCAACATTAAGAATTAGGCCATCTACAGGTAAAATCATCAACTCCGTCTACTATAAGGCCATCAGAAGCACGAAAGACCAAAGTCAGCCATGAACACATGTAACAGCGAAAAGGAATTCCCAGCACTACTGAAATTTCATTAACTAGAAAACAAAGAGAACTTTCATTAATCTACAAGTTCTGCGCTCTAAAATATCACAAGCAACGAAAACAGAGTGTAAATCAAGAAACAAGCGTACGCAATCAACCCACGATGTTCTTCTCCGCCTCTGGCCACTGCCACCATGAGATTGGTGCAAGCCCTGGTTGCCCAGATCACGAAAACTCCAGATATGACGAACCTGATACCCCCGCCCTGCGGCAAGAAAAGAGAAATTGCTGATAGCATCACCACTGGAAGCAAACAATAGCCAACCACGCTTGTGCAAGAGTGCAGATCCAAATTCCCGTTCCTCCCCGCGAGCATGTTGAAAACAACGTATAAGAAAATCGAAGACACAACAATCCACCCTAGAATCACCCCGAATTGAATCTTCCCGGCCAGCAACTGAAAAAGGCAGAGCGAGATGTACAAGAACATCGGGCCAGATAGATCGGAGTCCATGTGAACGTCGGAATTAACCCGGAAAGGATTCAGTATCGATTTCGTCTTCCGCAAGATTTGGTCAGGATGGATACCGAGCTCGTCGAGAAGAGGCGGTTCTTCATCGAAATTAGCAGCGGAGGGAACGGGGCCTCCACCGATGGCGCCGCTGCCGTAGGAGGCGGTGGGAGCGGAGCCGATCTCGAATGACATGAAAGGGATCCCGGCGTTGGAAGTGCGAGGAGGGAACGGCGCCGTGGGGACTCGCCGCTGCTGCATATTGGCTCCGCCAGTGACAATCGGATTGCCGCCGGACGGGAAGATGACGGGTGGCACATTGAATTCCTTCGTCATAGTAGCGGGGAGCAAATCACGAAGGCAAAGTGAATCGCGACTGTGATCGGCGATTGGGGGATTCGGAAACTTTTCTGATGCGGTTGCCTGATTTGGGATCGGAATTTGTGGTTTAGGGTTACGGTTCTAGGTGGGGGGGAAATGAAGAATTGAAGGGAAGAAGAGGACACGATGAGAGTGTCAGAGTTGTGAAAAGAGGAAGGAAAAGAAGAAGAAATATGGCGACTCCGAAGGGTAAGAAGTACGAAATAAAAAAAAAAAGGAGAGAAACAGGGGTATATTGGACATTCCAGGTGTAGAAGCTCGGTGCAAGGGATCAGTCTTCGACGCGCGGCGGCGCGGGATTCGCCGTGCGACGTTGTCGGGGCATGGAAGTATGGGTGAAATTACTAATCTGCTCGTCTTCCTTGTGCATGAAATGCGCTCCCTCTATGTCTGGAAAAAATCCCATAATACACTAATTATTAAAAAAAATTCTCAAAATACAGTACTTATAAAATTATTTCCCAAAATACAGCAGTTTGGTTATCACCGCTGCAAACCAAGACAGTGAAAACAATCACCGTTTTTTACCAAAACGGTGATAGTATCATCGCTTTGGACCAAAACAGTGATGCTATCACTGTCTTGGACAAAAGCGATGATCCTTTCACCGTTTTGGACCAAAACGGTGATTGCATCACTGTCTTGGTTAAAAGCGATGAAAGCATCATCGCTTTCTACCAAAACGGTGATGCAATCACCGTTTTGGTTTAAAACGGTGAAAGGAGACCTTATCACCGCTGATGTGTAAAGCGATGATATCATCGCTGATGTGTAAAGCGGTGATAATTGACACGTTTTACCGGCCTGGTAGGTGGAAATTAGGTCACAGCTACCAAGCAATCACCGCTGAGGACAATGGCGGTGAACACATCACTGTTTTTGTCCAAGGCGGTGATTGCAAAAAAAAATTTCTATAAATACTGACCTCCACTTCCCCTATTGCTACTTTACAGAAAATTAGTACAAAAATTAGTGTTTTATTAATCGTTTTCTCAGCTAGTTTGGAGTTGGTTTACTGCTCAAGAAACTCGTCGGGATTCGGTATGTTATAATTATGTAATGTTTACATGTTGATGTGTTAGTAATTTATATGTCTGTATTTAGTGAATTGCGGTTATTGGAAAATATGTTATGATATATTTAGATTAATTATGATATGATAGATGTTAGTTAATTAGTTATGAATTTAGATGAATTTGATTAGTTTTCTCATGATAGATCGGGAGTCGGTATGTTATAATGATGTATTGTTTACATGTTGATGTGTTAGTAATTATATGTCTGTATTTAGTGAATTGCGGTTATTGGAAAATATATTATGATATATTTAGATTAATTATGATATGATAGTAGTGAATTAGTTATGAATTTAGATGAATTTGTTTAGTTTTCTCATGATAGATCAATTACATGCGTTTGTTTATGGGTTTGGATGATATTGTTTTTGTATCCCTAATGTACTAATTATATACTATACTTAATTATTATAAATTGCAGACATGGTTAAATTTAAGAAGTTTCGGCTTATTATTCGGTGGAATGGTCGGGTGACAAACTCGAACATTGGCATCGACTATGAAAATGGCGAATCCACTATGCTAAAAATTGAGTCGAGATTCTCGTGGCAAGAACTTCATGACATTTGTGCAGAAAGGACTTGTACGGGCGGGCAAATGAGAGTTGGTCAAATTGCCTACCGCTATCCAAACATGAGTGCTGGCGGAGTTGTGTACGAAAAAGTTGTCATAAACGATGATGACTCGGTGAACATGATGATACAGTTCCTATCTGACAACGGGTTGCGGCTTGCAGAGGTGTATGTCGAGACCGAGCCAGTCGGTGAAACTCATTCTCACCAGTATTCTTGTGATGATGGTTTTGCAGGAGGGTATGGCTGGGGTGGTAGTTCAAGTAACTACGAAGGAGGTACTTCTGCACGAGGGTATGGATGGGGTGGTACTTCAAGCAACTACGGAGGAGGTAGTTATGAAGGAGCTGGTGGTTGGGAAGAATACGTGCAACCAACTGAGACGGCCGTCAATATCGTTCAGCCCGACGGTGATCGATGGCCTGCTTGGGGTCCAAAGTGGGCTGACATTGGGAACAACCTTCGATCTGGGCGTTCTTCGCATGACCAACAAGACGATGTTGGTTATGCTGGCAACGATGACCATCCTGAGTCGAGCTATCCATTCGCCTCTAGTGACGATGAAAGTGAGGAAGATTTGAGATCAGTCAGTGAGGAGGAAGATACGGACGATATCGATGACAGAGAGGTGGCGTTCCGTCAGGCACCAACACCTTACTACACAGAGGTTCCTGATCAATTTTTATATGGTCAAAACGATGCCCCTGACTATCGGCCCATGCCTGTGTATAATCCGACTGCTCCTTTGGAAGTGGGTATGGCATTCACTTCGAAAGCCGATGTGCAAGATTCTTTTAGCGAAGAAGCCATGCGCCGTAACTTCGAATGGAAGGTAAAATATTCTGACACCAAACAATTGCATGTCATTTGTAAGAATGCTGGAGAGGGTTGTGAGTGGCAACTTCGGGCTACATATATGAAGAGAAAGGGCGTCTGGGTCATGCGAACAGTAGAGAACAACCACAGATGCTCCTCAACCATACTTTCACAGGATCACCGGCAACTGAAAGCAAAAAAGGTGGCGAGAACCATTAAGCACCTAATCGAGGCACAACCGGATATCAAGATAAAAGCTATTATGGCCGAGGTGAAGGATCGACATTCCTACACCATAAGGTATAAGAAGGCGTGGCATGGGAAGCAGAAGGCCATGGCTGAGGTCTACGGTGATTGGGATGACTCGTATGCTTTACTCCCTCGACTAATGTCCGCAATGGAGGAGTCCAACCCTGGGACGGTATTCGTGCCGTGGTACAACAACGTGCAAACTGAAGATCAAGTTCGTGTACAGAACGAGTTGATGTTTCATCGTCTGTTCTGGACATTCAAACCATGCATTGACGGGTTTCCCTTCTGCATGCCAGTGATTCAGGTATATTACGGACTCAAAATATTGTACTAGTTCATTACCTTACTAAGTTAAATTTTTAGTAACTAATTATTCATTTTTAACAGGTTGATGGAACTTTCCTTACTGGGAAGTATAAAGGAACTCTTCTCATTGCAACTGGGGTTGATGGAAATTTAAGTATTTTCCCCTTAGCATTTGCATTAGTTGAAGGGGAGAACAACTTAAGTTGGGCATGGTTCTTTGACCAGCTACACGCCCACGTCACACAAAGAATGGGTATTACAATTATATCGGATCGACATGCCGGGATTAAACACGCCGTCAATGGTTTTCCCGACGAATGGGGATGGACATGGCGCTGGTGTATTCGTCACTTCCTTGCCAATTTCCAACACAAATTTGGCTAGAAGAAAGATATAAGAGATCAATTGTGGAGTGCAGGTAGTAATGTAGTTCAGTCGATTCTTCTTGCCCATATTGTTGAAATGAAATTTCTTATAACTTAATTATTTATTCTCTGGTCTTGTAGCGGTTGCACATCAACCACAGAAGTACGAGCAGAAGATGAAGGCGATCCGTCAGATACACCGGGCGGGAGCAATATGGGCAGAAGGTCAAGATCTGCATATGTGGACATTTCATATGGACAACGGGGCTAGATTCGGCATTGCAACTACCAACCATGGCGAGAGCATAAATGGAGTCTACAAGGGCATTAGGGCAATGCCTGTATCTGTCCTAGTGGAGATGACATACTGGAAGGTAAACGAGTGGTTTGTGAAGAGACGGAAGCTCGCTATAGGGAGGGAGCGTGCTGGTCATTCAATAGCACATCATATATTTGATGGCATGCAGAAGATCGAGGAGAAATCAAGTAAGCACAGGGTTGTTCTGTTCAACCGCAATGAAGGTGTTTTTGCTGTGCAAACAGGTATATGGGGTGGAGGAAGACGTGGGCATAATTGTCAATCCGTTACTCTACACGTAGAAACTCGCACCGGAGAGTGTACATGCCAAAAGTATCAAAACAGAAGAGTACCTTGTTCACATGCAATGGTAGTAGCTAAGTCGATAACCCTCAGCGCTTACAGTTTGGTTAGTCCTTACTACATGGAACAGGCGATCAAGAACTCCTACTCGTCAAGTTTCAGCCCCCTGCCGGATGAAGCTTATTGGCCGGTAGACACTGGGAAGTTGATTATACCACCGTTGCACTTAAAGCGCACCAAAGGTCATCCTAGGACCGAAAGGATCCACAATGAAATGGATCAATCACAACGTGCCCGAAGAGGTCCAAAGCGTTGCTCAAAGTGCAGACAACCGGATCATGACAAGAGGCATTGTCCAGGTCCACCTCTAGAGCAAGATTCGGGGGGAGTACAAACCAACCTTGAGTACTCTTTTGTTCACTTCCTTTTCATTTTCGTTGTTGTGATGTTTAAGTTGGACTTCTTGTTTTAATCTTGTTGAGTGATTGTAATGAATGATGTTTGTTGTTTACTTTGGTACAACATGGGGGAAAATCAACACAATCTCAAAATAAATTAAGACGAGATAGATAGTTCATGGAAAAACAACACAATCCCAAACCAAATTAAGACGACATAGATAGTTCATGGAAAAACAAAACAAGACCAAACATAATTAAGACGACATAGATAGTTCATGGAAAAACAACACAAGACCAAACATAATTAAGACGACATAGATAGTTCACTGGTTCTCTTCATTTCCCTCTTCCTCCACTTCCCCTTCTCTTCCTCTTCCTCTTCCTCCACGACCTCCTCGACCCCTTCTTCCGCCTTCTCTACCTCCTCCTTCTTCACGAGCCCGCTGGACAACTCCTCGCGGATTCCTCTTAACCCGACCACCCACCGGAGTGTAGACAGGTGGTGGGGGTTGAACAGGCTGAGATGAACCAAAAGCGTGGTGGAAAGTCGAAGATGTGTGTTGTTGAAGCGGGGTCTGATACTGAGCAGTTTGTTGCTGATGGTGGAAGTGAGGGGTGGCTTGGGCGGCGAACATGTCATGTTCCTGAGTGGCGACATAGCTTGACGACCCTCCGGTGCCCTCAGTACTAGTTTCCCACTCACAATGTGGCCATGGTTCAGGAAGTTGAGTTTGTTGAGACGGACGAAGCTCTTCAATGTTTTCTCTCACCCTTCTTCTGCTCCTCCTTGGGGGCTCTTGTGGGGGCACGATCCTCTCATCAGCACGGAATGACGGTCGGGGCGGTGCAGGCATTGGAGGGTATAATACGACATCCCTCCTTTGCTCTCGAGTACAACAAAGCAGGTTGTTGAAAAGCCTACGCAAAAAAGAGGTCTTCCGCTCATCCATAGTGGGTGCACTCTCGACAGTGTGCTTGGCATGTTCCAAACCGTCAACCTAATAAATTGTTGTACAAAAAATTAACTAACATACGCATGTAATCATACTCCCAAAAATTTAGACATGTAATCATACAAAAATTTAGAAATTGTTGTACAAAATTAACTAACATACGCATGTAATCATACTTCCAAAAATTAACTAATTAATTAACATTCTAGCTAATATAGGCATGTAATCATACTTCCAAAAATTTAGACAAAGAGGCCAAAATGGAATTCACTTACCACTGCACCCCAAACAGCACCTTGCTTTGACACCCATCTGAGCGTGAAATTTCGATACCACCGCATGTAGCCATCGTGGTACCCCATTGGCCTTGTCTCCGATATCCCTTGGACCACCCACTGATTTCGATTCTCCCATATGTTGATGTAGAATTCATGCTTCTTTTGCCAATCCATTTTGGTGTGGCGTAGGTCAATGGCGTGGAGCTCCCTGAACCCTTGAGGTGGGGATGCTGGAATTGGTTGCTCCAATCGATATTGCCTCAAAGATCGATCGGGCAGATGCCATTCCACCATGTGGAAGCAGATTAAGGGCACCTTGCACAACCATGTCTCTTCATCCTCGGGACGTCTAAGACGATGCAACTCAACCACTTCATTTGGATATGGGTCCCATACCGCCTACAATCATTATAGTTCATGGAATTAGTACAAATTATATCCACTCCACCTAAAAAATTGAAAATGATGAAATTTAAGTATTTTTACCTGGTTCCATCAAGGCTTATCGAATTCAGCACGATAAAACAGCAAAGAGTGTTCGGGCTGGTGGTCGTTTGTATTTGCTCCGATCCACCTAATTAAGCAAAAGTACGTATATAAGCAATTTTTATGGCATAGATGTTTACTTGTTAAGTATGATTGTATGGAATCATCTAAATTGAACTAAAATTCCTTACTTGGAAATAATCTAAATTAGCTAAATAGGATTTGGTTAGAAAAATTCAAAATTTTCTAACTTGGAAGATATCTAAATTCACTAAATACTATAATTGCAGACCTAAAATGTCACTTAATTTCCTTACTTGAAAGATATCTAAGTTCACTAAATTCGCTTACTTGGAATAGATCTAAATTCACTAAATTCGCTTACTTGGAATAGATCTAAATTCACTAAAATACTACCATTGCATATCTAAAATAAATTAAACTTAAATTAAACTTAAATTAAACTTACTTGAAACCATATGGGGGATTTGCTACAAATCGTAGCTCATCGTCTGGCAACCAGAATTCCCGAGGGTCTCGAGGTGCTAAAAACGGAAGATGCTCCCATGCCTAGAGTTGGAGTATGAACATCGCACCACCAGCTTGTTTCGCTCCCAACCTCGAGCAAGTACACAACTCTCGGTAGATCCCAGCCAAGACGGCCGACCCCCAACTTTTTCTCCCGATCTCGTCCCAGTCACCGAGGAGCATATTTAACCACATGCCTTGTATCCACCGGTTTGACTTGTCGGGGAACAGAAACCCACCAACCAAACCAATTAGGTAGACACGTGCATACCGCTCCACCTGATCTTCAGGAGTGTCGGGGCCTATGTTAACCTCCATTTGGATGTGGTCAACAAGCCACGGGACCGATACTTGCCCCGCATTCAGTGGTGGATGCCCATGCCCGTCGACGGGCGTGGTGGTCGGCATGTTGAACCCCAAACGCTCTAGAATCAACGGCCCCCAACCATCATCCGGTTTTTTCGAGCTGTCGATGATGGCATCTCCGGTGATCGGGAGCCCGGTGAGGATGGCAACATCTTTGAGGGTGATCGTCATTCCACCCTCGGGAAAGTGGAATGTATGCAGCTCCGGGCGCCATCGCTCTGCCATTGCCGTCAGCAGATCGTTGTCAATATCAAGCCTCGTAAAGTGCCTCATCATGTCCAATCCCGTCCTCTCTATATAGGGCTGCAGTCGATCATGCCAACGGGGCAATCGACATGTCCCTCGATGAGCGATGGGAATAAGTGATTCCTACAAAACAAAAAACACAATATTATCAGTCAATAGAAAGCAAAATAAAAACTTTAAAACTATTGAAATAAATTTAGTGTGTCTACCGGATTATTGTTCCAAATTGAACGGGAGCGATGTTGATCTTGCCCGGTTAAATACCTTCGATCCCTTGGGCCAGGATCGATATACAATCGAGGGTCGTATATCTCAGCACCCATCTATAAAAAAATATAAAATCAAATCAATTTAAATTTTAGCACCCATGTAAAAAAAATCACAAAAGAATATAATTAATTTACGTACTCTCAAAGCCTCTTCGTCCATTTTTTGCCGAAAAGCTAGCGAGAGTATCGACAAAACAAAAACTAACTCTAGTAATTCTTTCTGATGCGGAAGATCGGACTTAGCCGCAACCACAGAGCATACTTAGAACGAAACTAGAGGAAAGTAAAGGAGGGAGAAAGAAGTATAAGATTTTGGTGTGGTTTGGAATGAGGGGGGGGGGGGAGTGGTATTTATAGGGGAAAGGGGGGAAAGAGCCGCTGGAAAAATTACCAGGGACCAATCACCACTTCTGACGAAGGCAGTGAAATCACTGCGTCCAAAAAAGGCGGTGATGGCCTTGATAGCTGACGTGGCGCGGCGTGAGGCGTCGGATCGTGGAGAAAAACCACAATCCGCGCCTCACTGCATGCAACGGCAGCGGTGAAGGCGCGGGTGGCGCGGATCGCTGACGTGGAAAGCGGGGCTATCACCGCTTTGGTCTTCAGCGGTGAAGTCCCCGCCCGCGTCCACGTCAGCGATCCGCGCACTTTCACCGCTTTTGGATTCAACGGTGAAGATGTTCACCGCGTCGCAAATCTACGGTGAGTTAATCACCGTCATTGACAACAGCGATGATAGCATCACTGTTGTTGTCCAAAGCGATGATGCTATGACCGTTTTGGTCAAAACGGTGATAGCATCATCGCTTTGGACCAAAACAGTGATGCTATCACCGTTTTGGTCAAAAACGGTGATTTCCATCACTGTCTTTGTTTGCAGCGGTGATAACCAAACTGCTGTATTTTGGGAAATATTTTTATAAGTATTGTATTTTGGGAATTTTTTTTAATAATAAGTGTATTATGGGATTTTTTCCAGTAAGTCTAGAGTCCAGTCTCTTCTCCTTCCAAAAAGTAGAAAACTAAAAATAAATATAGAACAATTTACAAATTTGGCCACTTGGATTATTGAATTGTTTCATCTCGGCCATGGAAAATATTGTATTCCATTCATGGTCAATAAAATTAGTTCAACAGTCCAAGTTTGATTACTGGTCGTTTCCTTCTGTCAGTCTCCATAATGGCATCATTTTTTTTGCTTACGTGACTAATAGAAATGCCTAATCAACCAATTTTAACCCGAAAAAATCAAAACCTGACCCACCACTCATTAAACCCCATCATATAAAATTAACCCAACCCAACACGTGACATGGCTCTCCTCTTCTTCCTCTATTTGAGCCGATGGGAACAAAAACTCAGGCCACCCATCAACTCCCTTAAGGTGTACTCATGCACCCATACCACCCACAGTGTTTGAAGACAATCCAAGTACGATATAACATAATGTGAGTCAACCCCGCCCTTTTACACATGGGGTGGAAAGGTAATCTATTCTCAATTGCAGCCACCCTCATTAAACTACTGGAGTCTTCCATTGCCACAGCAAACAGGTAAGGGGAAAGAGGATCCCCTGCCTGAGCCCCTTCTGGCAGAAAAATATCCTTAAAGTCCCCCATTAAAACCAACACTAAATTTTTTAGTGGTAATACACATTGAAATCCATTTCAAGAACAACCTAGGGAACCCCCATAACTTCTAAGACGGTTAAGAGAACCTACCAATCCACAGAATCGAAAGCTTTCATCAAGTCGACTTTAACAATACTTCTAGGAGATATATTTTGCCATGTATATTTTTTAACAAGCTCATGAGCAAGGAAAATATTTTCTCCAATAACCCTTCATTTAACAAAAGCTGTCTAATTTTCACTTATAACAGAAGACAGACAATCACTTAATCTACTAGATATTATCTTTGCAATGCACTTATACAAAATGTTGCAACATGAGATAGGCCTAAAAAACTTCATCTCTTTAGGGTTCTTGGTCTTAGGAATAAGGGCTATGAGAGTAGAGTTTACGTTACGAGGAAAACTAGACTTCTCAAAGCAGAATTTTATAGCAACAGTAATTTCCTCCCCAATAACACTACCCCAAGCAACTTGAAAAAAACAGGCTGCAAAACCATATGGACCAGGACTCTTCTTCCCTTTGAATCTGAATATAGCCTAATTTATCTCCTCAGAGGAAATAGGACGATAGATAGCAACAACTTGACTGCTAGTAAGAAATTTGGAAAGCAGACCTTTGTAATACTCAATCGAGTTCCCCTGCACAAGAAGATCTCTGACTCCCAATAAGTTCATATAGAATGAGACTGCAATACCACTCATAGTGTCAGTATCAGTAACCCTCTCTCCTTTATCATTCAACAAGGAGTGAATGGTATTCTTCTGCTGATGAACTTTTACTGATCGATGGAAAAAAGCTGAGTTTGAATCCCCCACCTTTAACCAGACCTCTATGGACTTCTGCTTCAGGAATGACTCCTCTGTCAACTGCAATTGTCTCAGTTCTCCACTTTTTACCTTCTCGACCTCAAAAGTCTCTTCAGAAGGGGTGGCAAGAGCTTGTGCCTGAGCATACTATAACTCAAGTGCTTTCAGCTTAACTCTTTCACTTATATCTGAATATTCTTCTTTGTTCAAGGATATAAACAACTTCTTTACCACCCTCAATTTTTTACAGACTCTCTCTAGAGGAGAACCCCCCAACTTCAAATGACCAAGCTTCAGCTACCATAACCAAAACCAGAAACTTTGGATGAGCAATCTAGAACTTAAAAAATTTAAAAGGCTTTGTGAGAAATTTTTAGAACAATGAGTATCCAAGAAGATAGGAAAATGATCAGAAACAGAGGGGTCTAGTACATCCAACATACTATTTGGCATTAGATCCAACCACTTGATGTTCACAAACACCATGTCAAGTCTTCTGGCAATAGGATTCCTAGATTGTTTGTTAATTCATGTAAACCATGGACCAGAAGATTTATGCTCAACTACCTCAGACTGGGACTGCCAACTCCTAAAATCTTCCATACTTCCATTCACTGCAGACTTATTAGAGGAATCACCCATGGCACTTGCTGAACCTGAACCTTATTGAGATCATTGTACAGTTGCCTTCGACCAACTTCATCATTTGAAGCATACACCACTAATATAAAAAAAAAATGGAGTATCAATGTTCACTACTGCATGAATATACTGATCTGACTTACCAAGAACTCTTAACTGGACATCACTTCTCCACATCAACCAACCTTTCACCAAATCACTATCATTATTTGCCACTTCTTTCTCCCAACCTGAAACCTGCTACCAATGAGGTCCTCTAAGTCCTTAGCTCTAATTCTAGGCTCTAGTATAGTTATATCTATATTCTTCTTCCTAACTATAAACTAAACTGCTTTATTCTTTACTTTATCCTTATACCCCTTAGTATTCTATACCAGTAACTTCATCTTTTCTTACCTCTTTGCCCCCCTTTTTTAGCAGGAGCCACATACGGTGTTGAAGGCTTCTTCTTTGAATGTTGCCCCCCACTGTAATCCAATGGTTTACATTCTCTTTACCATCTGGGGTAGCTTGAGGAACTGGCCTCCCAGAATGTTCTGGTGAACCAGACCCTGCAGGTTGTTGTAACTGAGATAGAGGACTGCCAGATATAACTGGTGGACCTTTAACCACAGATACAAAACTCTCAGATGGATTCCCAGTTGTTGAAGGAATAAGAATGAAAACCTCAGGATTAACAACAGACGGATCATCATTAGATTCTTTAGTACCAGAAACACCTTCATCCAAATTCACAAATACTTCATCAACCACAACTTGCTTTCCATCATCAACCTTCTGGGGAATTTCCACTTACAACTCAACTCCATCTTTAGGAGTCTGCTCAACAGTCTCAACCTTCTTCTTAGGAACCCATTTCTTACCCTTCTTCGCTAGCCAATCGCAGTCATGCATATAAGTCTCACATCTCGAGCAAACCAGAGGTTTATTCAGATACTCAATCTCAACTTAGAAAGAAGAGTCAGCATCCGGGTACAATCAAACTGTTTCAGGGAACCCACAATCTGCAGCTAGATCCAAACAAACCTTCCCAAAACTTAGCTAACCTCCCATTCGTGTCGTGTGATCCATCCACAAAGGAGGACCCAGAGTGTAGGCAATCCATTCATGACCTTCAAACGAGTGGTATTCAAGCGGAATACCCCATATCCAAACCCAAATTGGTAAGGTTTCCACCAAAGGCGTGACCGACTGAATACCTGGAGACCACTTCCGAAAGTAGACTGGATTTCCCTGGAAATGCCAAGGGCCTGAACGAAACACCCATTTACTTTTTGGCGACGATGGGAACTGGAAAACCATCAAATAAGGCCTAAACATTGAAACACAAACAACGCCATCCCTCCCCCAAAGAGTTGTTGTCCATTGCTGAAGTGCGCTGGTTTTCGAGGCGGACCAACGAATTGTGCAATCAGACTGTCTTTCCAACATTCTTCACCATGATTCTTCACTTCACGCGGAAGACGGAAAGCATCCTCCATTCTCTCGGGTGGGCGATAGGTCATCCGATTAGCCGGATCAACCAAGAATAGAGATGCCCAGGACACAACCGGAGCTTCCCCAAGCGCCGTTGCCACCATGAAAGGATCAGAGGAAAAAATCTAGAGAGAAGGAGAAGGAAAGAAGAAGGAGACCACCATCCAAGAAATGGTTATTTTATGAATGAAGAAGCCTCGTTATTATCTAATTGCATTGTTGGTTTAGTTGTATGTTTGCTCCACTATTATAAGTTTGTCAAATTAGATTATCTGTATGAGTAGTAACTTTCTACATGAGTTAGTTTGTTGAAGATTGATCAAATTATACACAAAAAACTTACACTTTTACGCTTTGTGTTTTTATTCATGTTTCTACTTCTGCGCAGAAAGGCGCATTTGACTACATTGGGTCCAGATAAGGTTGCCGCCTAAAGCGCTCTTTGTATGTCCTTAAACATGCTCCTAGGACTTGAGAAGTTCCATGGAACTGTAATTCAGGCTGGTTTGTGCAGAGTCAGAATGATCCATCTCTGTTCCTGGGGACTACATCATAGGAAATCCAATTATGCTCACGTACTTGGATTATATGGATTATATGGTCATTTCTTGTGATGATCATGCTGGTATTCGATCCCTCACTACAGTTCTTCATCAAGCTTTCCAACACAAGAAGCTTGGTGATGTCTCGTACTTTCTATGTCTGGAAATAAAGTGTAGTGACCATGGACTCTTCGTCTATTAGAAGAAATATGTTCGAGATCTCTTAGCCGAATATCAGTTTGATAATTGCAAGTTGTGTGCGACAAGCTATGGAGAAAAACTTGAAGCTTTACAGGACACATGGTGATCCTCTTGATGATGAAACTCATTACAGAACCATTGTTGGGAGCCTGCAGTATCTCAGTTCTACATGGCCAGATATAGCCTACGCAGTACAGGTGGTTAGTCAATTCATGGGTATGGCACAGACATTTCACAGGCTTCACCTAGATGCGGTTCATCGGATTTTGAGATATCTACAAGGATCACAAGATGTGGGTATATTCCTACCTAGCAGTGGAGATCCTATTTTCGAAGCCTATGCATATGCGGGATCTTACTGATTGTGTTGATACACGACAATCAAAGTCTGGTTGGTATGTTATATTCGAGTCTTTGTATTTTGGAGATGTAATAAACATGAGAGGGTATCCAAGTTATCTACAGAGTCCGAGTATCGATCTATGTCAGAAGTTGTTTATGAGCTTGTATGGTTGTAGCGATTACTCCTCGATCTTGGTGTCACGTTCCCCCAGCCCATGCGGCTATTTGAGGATAATACTAGTGCTATCAGAATCACCACTAATCTTGTGTTGCATGATCAGACAAAGCACCTAGAGACTCATATGCACTACATAAGTAAGTTGGACACATAAGGCGTCATTCAACTTAGTTACTTGTCAACAGAAGATCAAACTGCAGATATGTTGACAAAGGCGGTCGGAACTAGTCATCATTGATTTTTGTCGCACAAATTGATGTTGCTAAAGCACCATCAATTTCAGGGAGGGTGTTGAAAATGATGACTACTTAGAGTTTTCATAGACTAGGGTTCTATGTAACTTGCAGCTTATATATATGTTTGTAGCTTGCCTGTATTTCTTAATTAAGCTGAATAAGATTGACTCTCTAGAGTTCTACCTCTCCCCGGACTAGTCCTGATTATCAGGGATACCACGTAAAATCTTGTGTTCTTTTTTTTATTTCTCTCTTATTATCATGAAGTACATGTTGTTGATCACGAGGATACCCCACCAGTTACACCGAGTGCTTACCTTCAAATGAAGAATTCAACCAAGTGGTTAACAAGGCAAAACTATGGTCACCTCATGTTTTTTCTCAGTTTCTAAAAAAAATCTTTTGGTCCAATATGTGCTCATAGCCTAGTGATACAATTGAAGGATCCACCTGTTAAAACGAGTCAGGTTGGACTCAGAAGTCTGAAGAGGGTGCTACTAGTGCCAATGACAAAAATTGTGTCTATCTCATTTGGAATACGAGAGGCTTTAATTGCCCCTTGGAGCACGATGCATGCTGGAGTATGTTAGGAAGCATAATGTTAGAGTTCCAGCTTTATTGGAAACTAGGGTAAAAGAGAAGTATTCTCAAAAGATAAAAGATTAATTTGAAGGATTCATTTTTGAAGATAACTGTCGGGCTCATAATTTAGAGAGGATTCCGGTAGCATGGAAGAATGATGTCACATACAATGGTATATGCTTCAACTAGTGAAGGTGAAAGGTTGATCACATTTAGTAGGCTAAGTAGATGGCTGTTAGGGGCTTTCCTAGAATGATAAGTGATGATATTAGTGCCAACCCAATGAGTATCTAATTGTGTTGGAATTACTAGTAGTATGCTTACTTTTAGAAGCTCGATGGAAGATATGGAGCTAGTTCAAGACCTTTCTTTACATGGTCAAATTAACAGAAAAATAATTCTATTGCTCGTAAACTTAACAGAATGTTGATTAATGAGGATTGAGGAGTATATCACTAATCTCCCTAACTTAGTGGTGGAGTTCCTTGCCTTTTTCAGATAACTGCGGAGTACTAGTGAAGCCTATGATTCTAGTAAAGTTTTTCCCTAAGTCGTTTAAATTTTTTTATATATGGATCTAACATAGTGACTATGAGGCTATATTAAAGAAGGCATGGTCCAATTCTACAAAGAGTGAGAAGAAATCTCTATGTTTTTAAGAAGGAGATGAAGACTATATATAGATGAAATTTTGAATACTTGTGCAAGGGTTCAAGAAGCAGAGCAACACATGAAGGAATGGCAGGTTAAAGCTCTTCAAAATCCAACTGAAAGTGATTTTGAGATAATCAAGGTTGTTGTTGTTAAGTTCCAAGAATTGAAATCATCATAAGAGAGGTTTTCAAGCAAAAGTTGAGGATTCAATGGCTGGCCTTGGAGGACACTAATACTTCTTTCTTTCATAAGAATGTGAAGATTAGAATGGCCCGTAAAAAAATCATGAAATTAATTCTAGACTCCGGCAGAGAGGTTACAAATCTAGAAGAGATTGCAAAAGATGCAATTGATTTTTACAAGAAGCTATATGAGAAAGTGAATAAAGAAGTTCAACTGAGAAAGGAAGCAATTTGGCCACATATAAGGATAAAACTCAGTTGGGAAGAATATCAACTCATGTGCAAGAAAGTTTATGATCAAGAAATTCATGATGCACTTTTCTCTATGGACTCCACAAAAGCCCCAGACCCTTACGGATGGCTAGTAAATTTTTTCCAGAAAAAATAGAAGGTGAAAAAAGATGAAGTAGTTGTTGAGATCAAAAAATTTCCCCCTTCCCCCATAAAAAATAGCCTTCCAAAAGGTATTAATACTTAGGTCACATAATTCGTCAGATAGGACCCAACGTTCCCGTTTCAGCTCGTCAAAACGCGATTCTGAATACATTCGCGAAAAGTTCGCGATTTATTAATTGTCGGAGCCCGATTTTTGTAGAAAAATTTGCGAATGCATTTAGTTGGGGCAGAGCGAAAGACAAGAAGGGAAGTGACTATCAATTTGGTGAAGAAGGAAGCTTGAAAGAGGTTGGATCTACATTAGGAAGAAACTTTGTTGACGAGCTGATCTTGAATTGTGGAAGAGGATTTTGTTCGACGGCCAATGAACGATGTCGCAATTTCAAGCACGGGCTGAGTTAACAGAGTTTTAGGGAATCATCAGTGAATTTTATTTTCGTTTGAAGAGACTGGAAGCTGCATAGAAAAGTTTGGGGATTTGTCGACGGGTAAGAAAGAGAGTGTAGATCAAAGGGATTGGCGTTGGACATGCGGCGAGGGAAAAGTTTCAGGGATGGGGATTGATAAGCTTATGATTTGGGAAAGAAAGAGACTGTCGGCTGCATAGGTAACTAGGTATAGCCATTTTAGGCTTATCAGTCAATTTAGATATGGGTCAATATAGTTGGGTCATTTTTGTTTTTGGGTTCATTTTTATTTTGCAAAACTAAAACTTGGGTCATTGAAATTAGTGCTTCATTTTTATTTTATCATCATATTAAACATTTCTATTTTGACATAAGTGTATTTCTTGAATTATATTTTTCTAATTATATTAACGATGTGATAATATTTTATAAAAAATAGGATAGTTTATGAAGCAATATTTTAACTAAAAATATAATATTAACGCTCTCTCGACGCTCTAGTCATATTAATTTCTCAAAATCAGTGCAGACAAAATCGCGCATTAAAACGTAAAAAAATTACGTTTTTAAGTATCCAGGCCACCAAAACGTTTCAGTTTCTACCTAAAGTCGCTTAGTCACAAAAACGGGTAAAAACATGGATAAAATCGCGATTCTGAAGCGTTTTTATACGATTTTGATCATCTCATAAAAATGTGCTAATTGGCCAAAATGATGTAATTTTGGAGACATATCAGCAAAGAATATAAAAAAGGAAAACATGATTCAATACTCGTTCTACAACTAGTGTCGAGATAGGGGCTTCACATTAGGTTGAAAAGACACCTAATGGTAATCTCAACAGCCGCTGACCTTCTATCAGTCTTCTCCCTTAATCTTCACCTGTGGCTCTTACCTGGTTACGAGAAAAGTTTAAGGATAATTGATCGTATGTAATTATGTAAACTCAAACCCGCTTATGAGAATTTAGATTCTCAAGCTCGTTTACGGTTTACGATCTATGTTTATGAGCTTATTATTAAGATGTTATGTTTTCTCTACTTTTGAGTCAACACTCAACACAAATTAGTTTATATGTTAGATATTACATTTTAATTATGAATTTCATGTAGTTATTCACTTATCTAAAATATACACACTCACGTTTTACATACTATATGTTGTCTTAACATATTTTAGCTATTTTAGAGGGTGCGTCAAAAACTTACGCTTTTACGTTTTGATTCTACGTTTTACGATTTTACCCATTTCCCGCTTCTAGGTAGAATCGCGCTTTTAACTGCATTGCTCAAAATAGACTCACTCGCGCTCCGCTCCCGCTCCACGAATCTGTATCCTAAATTAATACCGCATCCGTGACTCTAGCTCCTAAAACAACAAATGCTTAGAGAATGGTTGCTTTTAAACCAATAGCTTGCATCAATATTCTTTACAAGATTGTATAAAAGGTCTTAGCTAATCGAATTCAATCAATCGTTTCTAGTATCATTATCCTTAATCTATATGATTTTATTAAAGGGAGAAGCATTCTTGATAACATGCTCATGAGTCATGACACAAGAAATAGTTCAAATTTATAATCAAAATATTTTTTTTTCTTGTTGTGTTGTAAAAATTGACATTCATAACGCCTTTTATTTTGTGGATTGGATCAAGATTTGTTTGAATACAGCTTGTTTCGGAATCAGTCTGTATGGTTTATGATTTGGCTATTTTCCAATGAAGAAGTGTGTTAGGGAAGGAGATCATTTTTTCCCTTACGTATTCACCATTGCACTTGAAGTACTTTCAGGATTGTTGGACAAATCATATCAAAATTTGGAAATGCCTTACCACCCTAAATGTCGAAAAAATTGTCTAACGCATTTATGCTTTTCGAATGACCTGCTAATCTTCACTGAGGGGTATGGAGTTGCTTTGTTAAAATTTATAGAAATATTAGAGCACTTTTACCTGCTTTCTGAGCTATGAAGTAATCCAAGTATGCTTTGTCAATTACTGGATTCAAAGATGGGAGTTTGCTAGTTCGCTATCTTGGGATTCCATTAATCTCTAAGAAGTTGACAAATAAAGAGGGGGGAGTTTTAGATGATAGAATAACGAGTAGAATTAGATAATTGGGAGCTGACAAGTTGTCTTATATTGGTCGACTGCAACTAGTTTCCTCTGTTCTATACTCCTTAATACAGTTCCAAATGTCTCTGTTTGTCTTTCCAAAAAAGATAACTGACCAAATTCATAAAGTCTGCTAAGATTTTCTTTGGTATGGTGACGGATTAAGGAGGGCTAAGGTGTCATGGGGGTACAAGAAGGAAGAAGGTGTGGGTCTTCAAGACTCACAAACTTGGAACATTCCTTGCTTAGGAAGACTTCTCTAGTGACTATTTATGCAAGGCGAGAGCTTCTAAGTCGCGTGGACCCATCATTACAGACTAAAAGGTCGCTCAATCAGAAATATACAATCAACTCCTCGAGGATCTGGCATCAGTTACTTAAGCATCGAAGCTATAAATAGTTCAGAATAGAGAAGAATGCAGCTGGTATGGTCACTTTGGAGGGTAAGCCATTGGTAAGTTATTCAATTCATAGAAATTGGGATTACTATGTGTTCATAAGCATATTGTGGATTGGTGGCAATTACTATGGAATAGATTCACTATTCCTAAGTATATATTTTTGGCATGGTTAGTCATTTTGGATAAAATTGATACTCGAGATAAGCTCCAAGCCCCGGGGAAAATAAACGATGATGCATGTTTGATGTGTGATAATGGGAAGGAAAACAAAGATTATATATTTGGTGATTGTGTTCAAGCTAAGCATTTTCTTGCTGTTGTGTTTGGAAGTATACTGCAGAGATGAGCATACACCTGTGATGAATTGTTGCACACAACTTGTATTGAATTCAAGAAGGGGGCTATTATGGTAGAGTATTTGGTGCCTTATACTGTTGGTCTACGAGTCTCATCTAGAAGGAATTTCGCTGTCGAGTTTTTGGGGAGCGGCGAATAATTGGTTAGCTTTAGTGTCCTAGTTTAAGGAGGAACTGCTTCTTTACACGATGGGCAATATAGCTTTTAGCCACAAGTTAAACAGTGTTTCTATGTTGTTTATTTTGAGTTATAAACTTGGATGTAGTGACTTGTGGACAATAGTCCTGGTTTTTTCGAGGAAACTCGATCAATTTCATCGAGTGTGCTTAATACAAATAATAATTAACAAAAACATTTGCAAATGAGTGTCCAAAAAAAATTAAAATTACATGTATTTTAAATGTAGGCATTTCAAGTTCTTGGTTTTCAGCACCTCCATTTCAGGTACATGCATTTGAAATACACATATATAAACTCACATTTAATGTGATTCTGTATTCATACTTGTTGAATGTATAAGTATGTATGACAAATGAACTTCCTTCCATTCAAGTATTGCCTCCATTCGGTTACTACTAGCAACACCACCAAGTATTCTTTCTCATAATTAGATAGCCATTTATTTCTCATACTATAAGTGATGTTAAGCAAGTGATCGACCTTCCTAAGAGAGCACAACCCCTCCACTCCAACATCAGCCGCATTTGTTTCACTATGAAGGGTTTGTTGTAGTCTCGAAGTGCCAACATTAGAGCTTGCGCCATAGCACTCTTGAATAGTTCAAAGCCCACTTGTGATACTCATGCACATAGGCTACTTAAAACATGCCCCCTTTAATCAAATGGAGCCAAATAATATGAGCATTGCAGGCTTTGTTCCATATATGCAAGTCACACAAGCCTATGCCTCCTCTTCTTTGGCAGTGCTAACTTCTCCAAAAATACCTTAGATCTCCCCAATTCCATCCCATGCCATATGAATTTACTATATATTTTATGCACTTGTTTCACACCTTCTTCAGTAGAAAAAAGATATGAAGTCAATAATTAATCACACCCATAAGCACTAAGGAAACATGTTGAATTTTGTCTGCATATGTTAACTTTTTTCCCTCCAATTTTGCAACTTAGTTGATATGTCCACTAACATTACATATTATGCAATCCAAGATAGTATACGAGCAGCTTAGCCTCTTGAAATTCAGGCTGAGTAATAATCACTTGTTTATATTCATGTGCCTTGCCATTGAAATAGACCTCGGAATTAGCAGGGTTACAACGAAGTCCTATATTGGACCACCCTTCAAATACCTCGGAGGATATGCCATGTAGATGGTCTCCTTCATATCTATATGGAGGAAAGCGTTCTCGACGCTGTACCAAAGGCTAATGTCCCATCGCAACTACAACCAGAACACACCGGATAGTCTTCATTTTTTACATCGAAGCAAATGTCTCTTCATATTCAATTCCATACTCCTGACTAAATCCTTGGGCCACCACTCTCTCCTTAAACCTCTCAAGATTACCATCATGATTCATCTTTATATTGTACACACACTTGATCCCAACTACCAACATATCGGGAGTTTGGTAAAAAACATCCCAGGTCTAATTAATCTCTAGAGATGTGACTTCATTGGTCATGGATGCATCCCATGTAGGAATGCCATTTTCCTGACGGTAATTAGATGTAATAGGAATGAAACTCGTGGCATACCTAACATAATCTTCATAGCGAACGCGAGGCTAGCCTTTAGTCACGCAGGAGGAACGACGCGACAGAGGAGAAGTATCCAAATTATGCCCATCATCATCCTCCACATCATCAGAAGAAGAGTGCGATGTGAACAACGATGCGGAGGAAGGATAACCATGATTAGACAGCGAGGAGGAGGACTCCTCATCTGAGGACGTGTCCATATAAGGACCAGAAGAGGGACCAAAATGCTTACCATTAGTACACTCCCCTCCATGCATCGAATCCCCAGAGAGAAGAGTTTCAAGAATGATAAGCTCTTCTTGAATTGATCACGAGAAGCAGGACTGGAATGAGAATAATACATCATATGCTCCATAAAAACAACATGATAAGCAATTCAGAGACGCTGATTATCGGGATCGTAACATAGATAGCCTTTTTAGCGATCACTGTAGCCCACTAAAACACATCGAGCAGTCGTCAGAGCCAACTTATGACGCTCCTGCTTCGACAGAAGAACAAAACACAGGAAAACAAACACTCGAAGGGCGCCATAATCAAGATGACATTAGTAAAGTTTATGGAACAAATACAAATTATCCAAAACTGGAGTAATCTGCCTATAAATAAGATGAACAACTTTATTATCAGCTTCTACCCACAACCGAACAGGGATGCCAGAATGAAAGAGAAGCACCCTTGTCAACTGACAACCTTTCGATTCTTTCTTTCAACTACACCATTTTGTTGGGAAACTCCCAGACAAGACTATTGTCTCAGAATCCCCTGTGAACGATAGAAAGCATGAAAATCATTGGTGCTAAATTTCCCACCAGGGTCAAAGCATACTTTGATAGTTTTTTGGAATTGTGTTTGGATAATACGTATAAAATCGTGGGCATGAGTAATGAGTTCAGACTTGTGACGCAGAAAATATAGAAACCATTCCTAGAAAGAACCGAGACCTACCCCAGAGCTCTGTGTGAACAAGATCAAAATGAGCATCATATAGAGTAGTACCAGAGGCAAACGAGTGTTAAGCTGCCTTAGCTTCAACGCAACTAATGCAGGACAGGGGGAATAAATGAGTTAGCATGAAATTAATGGGTAATAAATTTAGTTTAAACATCTGTAGCCGAGCAAAATTAGGATGCCCCAAGTGGCAGTGCCATAAATCCCAAACAGAATGTCGACTATCAGAAGCCAAAGAATCTCTAACAAGAAGGGAAAATAAAGCAGGATCATGAGATTTATCCTTATCACTAGTGACCGCACACACTACCTTAGCTTCTCCTAGCTCTTTCTTCAGACTCCGGCTTGTACTTGACTCCAAGGGACAAAGACTATCCATGCCATAGACCCGACCAGATTTATGCCCTCGGTCTAGCTCCTTCCTCGTTGTCGAGTCTTGCGCCAGACAACCACGATCATTAAATCAAATTTCTCAACCCTCTTATGCCAACTATCCCATGTATATAAGATTAGGCACAAACGCGGAACATGAAGAGCATTTTTAAGATGAAGTTGCGACTCATGCACATGACCAATGCCTGCAATAGGAAGAAGATCACCATTCACAACTTCTAATCGCTGAGAGACAAGTTTAATAGAATGAAAAGAGAAGACATTGTTAGTCATGTGATTAAATGCACCATAATCAATAAGCCAATGACAAAGATTACCTGAACCAGAACTAGCAGAGAAGACAAAGGTCATAACCTCCTAGAGGGCTGCATGAATGAGCTTTGTAAGCTCATTTTCGGAGACGCTAGAGGAGAAATCTGAAGCAGCCGAACCAACGGGCAAATGACCCACAACCGTGGCAACATAAGCATAAGGAGGGCCCAACCTGGGCATACGTGGACAAGCGCGGCGAGGAGGACGTTGAGGGACAATCAATCAGGATGTGGCTGGACTGTTTACAATAATTGCACCAGTTTCTTTTTCTTGCAGAATGATTAGATATGGCCAGGCTCACGACAGTAATGGTAAATGCGGGGAGCGGATGAGGGATCAATGGAAGTAGAATTTCCGGTCGGGCATGATATTGGGGACGATGGGAAGTGGCAGCAAACACAACAAAGTTGTCGAGAGAGCTAGAGGAAGACGAGTCAATCTTAGCCTGACTTTTGAGACGGGTCTCCTAACGATAGAGTTCTGCCAAGATTTCCTATAACCCAGTGATGTTATGGTGTAGTAGAGATGCCCGTATGGGCTCAAACTCCCGTCAAAGCTTTATAAGAGAATACATAGGTGAGCGGGTGCGTTATGCAACCATGTCAGCCGTTAGAGGAGCAGCAGTCAGAGTGGCCGAAAGAAGATCACTCTCAATCCATAAGTGCATAGCAACTTGATAATAAGAGTGAACATCCATATCACCCAATGCAGGGATGAGAGAGCTGATTCCAAGTCAAACTGACATGAAACACTAGCCTGACCGTACGTTGTCGAAAGATGCTTCCACATCTCACTCGTTGTAGAGAAATGACGCAAATTGAGGCTAGTAGGAATGTCGACACAAGAAAGAAGCCACGTAATGACCTGGGCATTCTCGACCTCCTAGTCTGCACACGCCTTCTCCTCAGATTTGGATGGCTGGGGACGCATACCTAGCAACAATGGAACTAGCTGTTTACCTTGAATAAAGGTGTGAGATTGGAATTCCCACAACGGGAAATTCTTGCCATCAAACTGGCTCTACAACGCATCAAGTTTGGGGGAATCTATGGGAGACACCGAGCAGACAAAGAAAGCAAAGGAGCTGGAGAAACATACAGCCAAAACGATGAGATTCGGAGAAACAAGCATCCAAAATAGTGATCAACAAGAACCCCACAACACTGCCAGAACTAGCCACATAAAAAAACCTTAGAGTAGTCGAGAAAAACAGCCAAAATCACCTAGATCAGTCCACAAAACCAAGTAACAAACAAATCCGGCGATGGCACTAAGAACAAAGGAAGCAGACAAACAACCAAAGTAGTCGAGAAGACCAAGACCCGTTCCAAGCAGCCGAATTCCTCACAAGAGAGGCTCTGATACCATGATAACAAGATCAAAATAAAAAAACAAACACCGGATTTTATGTGGTATCCCTGATAATCAGGACTAGTCCACGGGAGAGGTAGAACTCTCCAATGTCAATCTTATTCATCTTAATTAAGAAATACATGCAAGCTACAAACATATATTGTTAAGGTACAATCCAAGTACCACATCGGAAATACAAGGGAAGGAACCCTTGTATATTCGTGTCCACCAAGCTCATTTGTACGAGGCCTTTTGGGGAGGACACCCAAGAGTAAAATCGTGCGGATTTGGCCCAAAGAGGACAATATCGTACAAATGAGTTGCCCGGTTATGACAAATGATATCAGAGCTTGGTTCGGCGGATCCGGGGCGGTGAACGTCTGTTTGGTGGGACACTCACTCGGTGGCCTCGGGATTTGCGATCCGCGTTTGATTCGGTGGATCCAGGAGAGATCCACGTTTGGGCTACTTTTGGTTTGACAGATCGTCAAACTGGGCAGCTCAATTGGTACGATATTGTCCGCTTTGGGCCAAGCCCGCACGGTTTTATTCTTGGGTATCCTCCCCAAAAGGCCTCGTACTAATTGGGCTAGGTGGACACTTATATACAAGGGTTCCTTCCCTTGTATTTCCGATGTGGTACTTGGATTGTCACACAAAAATCCACCCCTCAAGACAAGGACCACGAACATCATGTCCTCCCCAAATGATTATCTTGATCCGCCAAACACCTTGTATCGATGGGCTTCTCGATACTGGGATTTTCCAAACGCATAACTCTCTTTGATCTACTTCCCAAATGCGGAACTCTCTTTGATCCGCCAAGCCCAAACGTGGATCTCTCTTGAGAGATCCACCAAACCAGACGCAGATCTCTCTTTGATTTGCTTCCCAAATGCGGAACTCTCTTTGATCCGCCAAGCCCAACCGTGGAACTCTCCTGGATCCACCAAACCAGACGCGAACCACCTTTGACCCACCAGACAAACCCATATCTCAAATCTCGAGGTCACCGAATGAGGGTCCACCAAACAGACGTCCACCGCCCTGAACCAAACCAGGCTCTGATACCACTTGTCAAATCGGGGTGCTCCATTAGTATGATATTGTCTGCTTTGGGCCAAGCCCGCATCGTTGTACTCTTGGGTGTCCTCCCCAAAAGGCTTCTACTAATTGGGCTAGGTGGACACTAATATACAAGGGTTCCTTCCCTTGTATTACCGATGTGGTACTTGGATTCTCCCATAACAATCCTCCCCTCAAGACAAGGACCACGAACTTCGTGTCCTCACCTCAGCGATTATCTTGATCCGCCAGACACCTTGTATCGATGGGCTTCTCGGTACAAGGACTTTACCAGACGCAGAACTCTCTTTGATCTGCTTCCCAAATGCGGAACTCTCTTTGATCCGCCAAAGCCCAAACATGGATCTCTCCTGGATCCACCAAACAAACACGAATTGCAAATCCTGAGATCATCGAATGAGGGTCCACTGAACTGACGTCCACCGCACCGGACCCGAACCAGAACCTGATACCATTTGTCATAACCGGGTTGCTAAATTAGTACGATATTGTCTGCTTTGGGCCAAGTCCGCACGATTTTACTCTTGGGTGTCCTCCCCAAAAGGCCTCGTACTAATTGGGCTAGGTGGACACTTATATATAAGGGTTCCTTCCCTTGTATTTCCGATGTGGTACTTGGATTGTCCCACAATAGTTTCTAATGAACCTGCATGGATGAGGTGTTGGATCTAACCGGATTTCTAGCTCTCATTGCCACAATGGCTTTTATTCGCTTCTCATTCGATGCCACTACTTCAATCTTCCAATCCACTACCTCCGCCTTTTCCTTTTGGAGGATGGAGGGAGAATGGGTGGCGAAGCTAGAGGCAACTGAAGGATGTTGTGTGATCGCGACTCTTGAGGCCAGCGACAAAGGAAGGAAGGTGCGGTGGTATCGAATCTGGGCATTGGGATTTTGTTTGGAATTTATCGATTTAGGGTTTTATTTTTTAGTAGGGAAAATGCGAGGGGTCGGGATGAGGTGATGCTGATTTGGGATAGAGCGAGATCAAGAGACTCACGACTAGCGATTGAGAGAGGGTAGGTGCGAGATTTTGAGAAGAGTGGAGAGACGATGATGACGGGGCGACGGGGGTATGCGAGCAACGATGGTTCTTTTATTTGTGGTTTGTCAATAGAGGGACTGCGATTAGGGGGAAATGAGAGGCATGATGCTAGTGCGGTTACTTTGCGGTGCACATACTCATTATTGGTTATTGACAGATAACCGCCCAATTACCCGACATGCTCCATTCATCCAACCGACACCGACAACCGATCCTCAATAATGATTATTGGTTAATCAACTAACCAACTTTTGTTTGGTTCGATTAGGCAGTTTACGGAATAACCGGCAACCGTTTACTCACCCTAATTTTTCCATTCTCTTTCTTTCTTCCTTAATCATCTTTGTGGTTCCATCTTTACATTTTCTCCTCTTCTCTTCTTTTCCGATTGCCATAAGAAATCGGAATGGCTCACCGACGATAATTCCGGTGGTGTCGAAGAGTTGGCGAGCCAGTAGAATTGGAGAAGAAAAGCGACGAATTCAGCAAATGCAAGTCAAACGAGGAGAGAGACCGGACTCAAAGAATGCAAGTCATCGATTTCGCCTCCGCTGCTCGATATGTTCTCAAAGGGATGAAGGATTATGCCGATAAATGTTGTCTAGGATAAAGGGTTTGTGTTGTTTTGAGCTCGGAGCAAGACTTGACCACGGAGTGCAGGGTTGATCTAGAGATGGTCGAGATTCTAGAGTGAAGAATTTCAGCCAAAGAGAGAATCAGTCGAAGAGATTTTTAGGACTAGAGTGAGAATTGACCTTTTATATTTTTTTTCCCGTCAAATTTCATGCAGGGGTGGTCGAGTCACAAGATCACGTAGGCTTTTAACTTCATGGAGAGTTTTGACCCGATCTTTACAGGATGACGAAGGTGACCCGACCCTCATATGACCTTATAGGTAAATTGACCCGACTCGACCATAAAGGTGGGTACGGGTCAAAGGATTTTCATGGTCAGTTTTTCAGCCCTGCCAGTCAGCCACAAAGCCAGCATCTTGCAGAGATGGAGTGAGAGAGACAGAGAGAGTAAGAGAGAGCTCAGCTAACCTGCGGTAATTATCTTCAACCTTTCTTCCCAAGCTTCGTACTTTGGCAAAAATGAGATCCTTATTCTTCGTTTCAGATGATTGGTTGAATAAAATGTGTAATAACTTTTCCCCCTTCTCTCTCTCCTCTTCTGTTCTGCAACCCTCTGATTCAGTGTGAGAATTGCGTCCTTTGTGCAACTCGTCTCATCTACAACATTTCCTTCCAAGTCGATGCTCCAGCTATCCAATTTAATCGAGATTGATCCACTGCTTGGGCCGGAGCTTGACAGAGCCATTGTTCGATTAAATCCCCGTTTGCTTACTCCTCCAGCGACCTAGGTACAAACCATGGAAGCAAGAGAAGAAGCAGGTCTGTCGAAATCGACGGCGGTGTTATCCTGCACCGTCATGGCCTTGTTATACGTCGGGATTCTCTACACTCCCACTCTGATCCTCCGCCTCCCTCAACCTTCCTCCTTCAAGGAGTTCCTGCTCCGCCGATTCTTCTGCGCCGCCATCGCTTCCGTTGTCTCTGTTGCTGCCTGTGCTCTTATTCTGCCGGTCAGTGAGTTCCAGTTCCTCACCTTACCTAGACTGCAATTATATTGATCTTGTGGTTGCATTACTGTGATTTAGTGTGCGCTGTTACGATTAAGATTACATTTAATCGATTCTTGCCGCAGTAAATTGTTTTCTTCCTCTTTGAGTATTGCTAAATGCTTGATTGAGGACTGTCGCTGTTTCGTTTCCAATCGATAGAAGATTACAGTTAACAGTTAGTGCTTTTCGTAATAATGTTTGGTTGACCTTATCTACCCTTTCTATGGAATGGTAGGTGAACATCAAGGAGATACCTTCTCTTTTAGGCATCTATGGAGTTCGAATGGATCATGTTGTGAGTATTTACTTCAGTGTATAGTGAATATGCTGCAGATGAGCTATGGTTTTGCAGAGTCATAAGGACGACAGATTGCTAAACTATTCTTGCCGAAACTATTTTATTTTGTGTAACAGTGGCAAGCTGTTGTCTACCCTCTTTGCTTGACTTCCTTAATGTACGCGGGATCAATGGTCCTTAAGCTTTTGTTGGTGGTGGAAGCAATGAAGGAACATATGGATCGAGGTGGAGGTGTGCTTGATTTTGCTCGAGATCTACTGCAAAACTTTGGTTCTTGGGTCTCTTCAGCTGTCTCTAATATCTTGGCTTGGCGTAATTTGATTGTGGTCAGTTTGTTATCTATGTAATTCTTGCAGTTGGTTAAATGCGTCGAAATTTTGGATTATCGAGGAACAAACTCCCCATTTTTCTTTACTTGGATGCTAGATATGCAGTATTTGGTTGATGGAACGGACACTACTTGGTGTCCATAGTAATCGGTTTGGTTGAACTTCTTGGTGTACAGGCGCCAGTGACTGAGGAATTGGTGTTTAGAGCATGTATGATTCCTTTACTCCTATGTGGAGGATTCGAGCCCTACATTGTCATTGGCCTGTGCCCTATTCTTTTCAGCTTGGGTAAGTTCAATTGTTCAAGTCTTTAGTACTGCTGTACATTGATGATTTGGTTATTGCTTCATCTGGTTTGTCTGAAGTTCGAAGTAGAATATTATTTGGATTTCATGCTTAAGTAAAGTGCCTCTTTCATCGTCATATTTTGCAGCACATTTGAACCATTGGATGGAGATTTACTGCCAGCAGAATTACAGTGTGATTAAAGCATCCATGGTTGTAGGTAATTAAGCCTCTCAATCCGAATTAAGTTTAGATGACGTGTCATGTGATATCTATTACTAGATTATCGGGTATGGAGCAAGGCCTGGTTTTCTCATTCTTGCAATTATCCTTCAGTTTTTTGGGCATGTTAATTGGAAAAAAAGATGATTAACCAGACACTTCCACCTGATGACAAAATGCAAACTTGTTTATTTGCTAGGTCTCCAACTCAGCTACACTGTGATTTTTGGTTCCTACGCCTCATTCCTATTCATTCGAACAGGTGAAATTTTCTCGCCTTAATAGACTTCCGAATGATGTATTTATTTCTCAGATAACTTTCTTCTCCTAATGATCTATTCTGATGCATCCCGGCAGGACACCTTGTTAGCCCGTTACTTGCTCATATGTTTTGCAATTTCATGGGGTTGCCAGTGTTTTTTGCAAGGAAGAAAGGTACATAACTTCAACCCGATGTGTGGATTTACTCTGAATCCAGCTGATGTTTTGTTATAGCTAACATCTTATTGTTTCAGGAGGGATGGTGGCTTTGGTATTTGCAGCCGGAGTTATATCTTTTATCTGGCTCCTTTTTCCACTAACACAACCAGATTTGTACCATGAAAGAACAGATGATTGTAGATGTTGGCACGGATACTGTTCCTGGAATTAAAGTCTGTTCAGGATTTTATTTACTTATAGGGTTGCACTTGGCTGAATGATTTTTGGACTTTTCTGAATCGATTATGCTTTGTTCCATCCAATGAGCATTAATTTGGGGTTGATAAACCTTTGATCCCCGAGGGCGCACTTGAACTGGGAGATGCGAGTGAAGAGATGGAAAGGGGATCGAGATTGTTGGAAACGAACCCTTTGAGGTACAGTTCTTTCCGTGCAGGAATGGGCACCCGTTATAGACTGAGATTCAGCTTCCCGGCCAGGTATCGTGATACTAACAACCAATCATACAATTGTTGCTTTTGATTGAGAAAACAACGTTCGTGTTTCCTTACAGTTTGCTGTTTGCGACTGCTCGTCTGTCTTTGTGCGACCAATTGAAATGACGGCTCTCTTCGTGGAGGATCTATGCCTGCACGTTGTATTTTGGTCTTTGTTGCCTTCTAGGGCCAGGAACGTCTCTTTGGTCCCTTGCTCATCCTCTTCTCCCGCTCTCGCTTCTACTTCGCTTGTGGCACCGAAGTTGTCCTCGACTTCTTCTTTGCATGGTAGCTATCGGCATTAGCTGCAGCGATCTTTGAGCTTCTACTTCGTCGTCAGATTCCTCCGGCGGTGGAGCCAATTGGGTGCCTTTCTGCAATGATAGCCTGAGTGTGCATGCTAGAGTGGGTGCTATCCATTGGAAGGTTATAAGCAAGGTCGGGTCGACTCGGACCCGGCCTTGAAAATAGGTTAAAATAGCTCATTTGAGAGATGGTGCGGAAATGGTCAAACGCGAAAAAATCCAGTCCAACTCGGGCGGTTGGCCTTTTCAAGCGGGTCAGCAGGCTGCTTGTTCCAAAGTGTCGTTGAATTTTTACTATGATGAATTTATGTTGATGTTATTTAAGTGTGTTGGAGTTTAAGTACGATTGTTTTTTTTATGTTTGATTCAAGATAAGTACAATATAATGACTTTTTCATATTTTTTGGGCTAAAACGGGTGACCCATTAACCCTTGATCCACTAGCTCGACCAAGTTCGGGCGACCCACGGGTTGACAGCCTTGGTTATAAGCCAATCGTGAGAGAGTAAGAATTACCCTTTTTTTATAAGCCAATCCATTGGAAGGCAAACTAGCTCCCCCAACTCCATTCCTGCCCACACCAACCCTTACAACATCTGGCAGAACATTACCCAGACCAAATCCCTCCCATTCTGCCATTTAACTATGATATTGATGCATCAATAGTGAACTATGGTACTGGAAATGGTCAAACACTACCCACTTCCTATACTTCCAAATACGACATAACAACAAAACCAACTGCAGAACTCCGCTACCAACCCATCCCTTACAATCGTAGCTTTGGAGAAACAAGTACATTCACTTCTGACAATCCATGTCGCAAAGCCATCAACACCGACTGTCATCAAAGGTCCATGGCGACTAGACAATGCAGAAACAAATGCTCTATGGATTCCATATCAGCCCAACAAGCCGAGCACCGCAGATTGTAGTGTACACATCGTAGGCAAAATTCGTCAAAGGAACTACCACACAAAGAATCGCAGCTTCGGCGGGATATCGAAGCCCCAAACCCTCTTCCAGAACGCATAATCAAACCAAGAAACCTCCACCTACCTTGTTTGCCGAGAAACAGGCCTGTAAACACTCCTAACACAACTCGCCCGATTCTCCATCTATCAAACTTTCCATCATTTGATTATGAACAACCAGAGCTGATGGCAAAGGAAGGAGCGGCTGCCACTGCAGACCTGGACCCAAAAATCCTCACATATCCTCGCATCATTCCTACTTCGCACCTGCCATCTCAATCCTTGCACTAGTAAATGTTTGTCCTCCAAAATACCCTGCCACCCCTCAAGAAGGCCAGGACCTCGCCGTAGCACTAAATAAATATGTATTAGGATAGTACTTTCCTTTCAGAACCTTCGCCAACAACGAGCCCGACTAAGTATGTAGATGCCACCCTATCTTAGGGAGAAGAGCCTTATTCATCAATTCAAAGATCCTAAATCCAAGACCACCATCATGTTTACTCCGACACAGGTTTCGCAAGAACACTCATGTCGGTTTTACCTGTGTCGGAGCCCCATCATAATCTAGCCATATGCTTATCAAGTTTTCTGCACACCGCCAAAGGGAGAAGAACACATGCCATCACATAAATTGACAGAGTAGAAGCAAGTCTCCTTAGCAGCTCATGAAAGGTGACGCTGCTTCCACCCTGGTAGCCGTGCCAGGAGCGTTTCCTGAACAAATCGGAATGTCTATGTCTTTGATCTGTGAACCAATGTTGGATGCCCAATATACTTATCATAAACACTAACCGCCCCAACCCCTAAGATAAGGGCCATCTGCTGCCTTTCCTTAGTCAGAACATTCTTACTGAAACAAACAACTGACTTCTCTAAATTCACTTTCTAGCCACTTAAGATCTGGTATTCATGTAGTACCCCCCATCAAATTCTCTTAGTGTTGAGCCGATCCTTTCATAAATAAATATGAATCATCTGCAGCGAACATATGCGAATTGCTCAGGCACTGCATACTCACTTTAATCCCTGAAAATCTCCTTGCCGCAATAGATTGTCGCAGTAAGGCCGAAAATCCTTCCGTACAAATGGAAAACAATAGCGGAGATAGGGGGTCACCCTGTCGTAGACCATGTGCTGCCCAAAAATATCCAGAAGGCCTTCCATTCATTAAGATCAGAAAGAAGTCATGTCACCATTTCCTTTATCCAATCAATTCATAATGCACGAAAACCCAACTTCTCTAAGACGGTGAATAGAAAAAGCCATTCAACCCGGTTATAGGCTTTTTTATATCAACCATTAGAGCAATATAATCTTTCCTGTCCCGCTTCTTAGTCTTAAAATAGTGCATCATCTCATGGCCAATAAACACATTATCCACAATCTAGCGATCCCTGACAAAACCATTATGCTCCGGGAAGATAATACTAGGCAGAAGTTTTGCCAACAAGAATTTTGGAAGTGATCGTTACCACCATTTGGCACAAATTAATAGAGCGAATTTGTTTTATTGATGACACCGACTCCACTTTTGGAACTAATGTTAACCATGTTGATTAAAGCTCTTGAGAAAATGCCCACCGACGAAAAAAAGATTTGAATCGCTTCAACCATCGAGGAACCAACAATGTCCCAATAATTTCTATAAAATTTTCTAGTAAAACTATCCGACACAGGCTCTTGCATCAAACCAATAGATAAGACTGCCCTTCTGATCTCCTCTGCAGAATATCATCATACACAACCCCAGTAGGGCCATTCTTACCATTCCGATCAACATCCATTTGAAATTGGGATTTACCTTTCCCCAGCTCCACATTACCACGATTGTGCCCCGCATTCTTCCTAGACTTTGCTTCAAACCTCTGAATCCCAACAACAACTTGCCCTAAGATTTTAACTTAGATTTTACGTTTTTCAATTTTGAATTTCGTTGATGGATTTTCATTTATGGCTAAAGTTCCATTTTATATAAGTATACATTATGACACTATTCACTTTATTGAAGAGTTAATTATAAGGCTTGATTTTCTTCGTTTTGTCCCTCCTTCTACATTTGTGTAAATTAATGTAAGATAGAGTAAAATTGGTGACAATTTTCCGAGGACCAACCAAAAATATGTGCATGTTTGGCATTTTAGGCCTCTCTATGAGAAGTATAGTGCTCGTTTTTGTCCCACCCCCACCCACCCCTAAAAAACATTAAATTTGTCTCTCGTTTTTTTCCGATCCCGCCGCCACCATTGCTATAGAAAGATTCTTCAATTTGGCATTAAGCCAAAAATGGTTATTACTCGGTGAAAATTGGTTATCATTTGGCTCTGATGAGTGATCCTCCCATTTGGAAGAAAACTTGGTTATGCTAATATCACTAAAGCTGAAGTTCTTTATGTGGCACTGTCTTAGAGTGGTCTTGGAAACTGTAGTTGCCCTTAACACTCCACGAGTGAATTGCCTTATCCAAAGACCGGTCTGTTAGATATGTACCAATTAAGTATTGAACATTTGTTCTTTAGATGGCACTTAGCCATTCAACTATGTTCTCCAATGGGTTTAACCGTTTTTCTATATTTCGGCCCAACTATTAATTTTAGCTTGGCGAAACGTTTTACTCTCCGAGTACTCCCAATACTAAATTCCACAATGTGTTTTCTTACTATGGATGATATGGAAATATCGAAATAAAGTGGTTTTTGAATATGCCCGACCACATGCCTGTTCTTTAGCTAGTCCATTTTTGTTTCAAGCTCGTGAAATTTCTTATGCCCCTCCTTTCGACTTGGATCCTTCCCCTCTCCCTCCGTACTCTCAACTTCGGCTCGTTGGCTCGCCCCTCTTGATGTCGTCTTTAAGCTCAACTTTAATGTTGGTGTCCGGGATTTTGAATGTGCTTCTAGCCTAGTGGTCCGTGGGGCGGACATGCATGTTCTGCTGGCAGTTGGATATCACCATTTTGGGTGTTAGATCTCTACACTGAGGAGTTACTTGTTGCTAGAGACACCTTATTAGTCATTGATGTGCATGTATGTAGTGATATTAATGCAATCAAAGTTGTGGAATTTCCTTCAGCTCGGGCTTACTTGGCCCACAAGTAACCTCCTAATGATTTTTTAGTGCGACTTGATGGGTTAAATCCATCGACGATTGGCACTAGCACAAGGTCACCGCGAGTTTCTGTGTAGGCTTGGCCTGAAATTCTCCAATGGACTCCGCTTGGCTTTGCATGACAACTTCATGAAGACTTTCCCACGGTTTGGCTTCTTTTAAGGGACGAACCACCTTGATTAGTATTCATCCTTCTTGATGCTCCAACATGATCTAATAGTTTTTTCAAATCAATCATAGATTATGTTCGACCTTGAAAAAGTACAGATTAATAACAGTAAGACATAAAATGACACTAAACCACATGTTAGATCTATTATAACTATATTGATCAAATATTTATGATTTTCACCTAAAATATAGCAAAATATACTAAAGATACATTAATAGAAGCGAGAATGTATCAAACATGGAGCGATAAAATACTATAATTTGAGTGATATTAGTAATTGTTTCTCAAAGTCGTAATCATGTTATCTTGGAAGATGATTCGTCAGTTTCGTTTAGGTGTGGTGGCGTATTCACTAGGCGGCCCCCTACTCCGAGAGAGTCGCCAGCCGGTTTCCTCAGGTTCTATTTGCATAGTTTAGGATGGTTTTGTGAGCCATAAAGCGGGTTGACCATAAAGTGGCGCTTGAAGTCCTATTGTTTTCTCAATTGGAGTTAGTTTCCTTTGAATTTTTAGGTTGGCTAATAATTTGTTGTTTTGGGAAGGTTCCAGATTCTAAGGTGTGCCTTTTTCTAATATCTCTCTTGTTATCTCTTGCAAAGAAAAAAATCAAGCCAAACAATAAGATGTTCTTGATGGGGAAGGTTTGGTAGGTTCCTCAATAAGCGTGCAATTAAGCAAAAACAAACATATGGTGTAGTAGTTATTCCTAGTTGAATGATGTTGTAGTACCGCTAACATGGTAGACATTTTATTTTGATTTTATCTATTCCAAGTTTTAGTGGGTATTCATTAGGCATTCAAATCATTCGGCCATTAATTGGACTGATTGTAAGGATATTGTCAAAACAAACAATGAGGTGGACTTGATTTTAAGCACTTTTGGGTTTTCAACCAAGTGCTATTAATATGGGAGAGGCCACTTTCTTCAGGGACTTCATTGGCAAATAGAAAATTGTGAGAGTCATTGCGCTTTCAGTTAGATGGTTTCCTTCCATCACTCCCAATTCCATACACCCAAGTCTAAAACCCTTGTTAATTCCCATTAGAGATCCAATCTTGGTAAAACCTAATTAATGGAAGATGAGCTTGATCCGAGAACTCTTCTTCCCTACTATAGTAACTCTCGTTCAGTCTCTTTCGCTAGCTAGATATGACCATGTGGATAGGAGAGTTTAACATTACACTCCCCCTTCCTCTAATGAGTACTTGGTGAAACAAGGTATCATATGAGCATCACCTTGGCTTTGGTAGGTAGAGCAAAGAGTATTATTGCTCTTGTGATGGATGGCAGCATAGAGCATCCACATCAACACAATTGCAAGACAAATCATTTATGTTGTTCTTACTGCCAAGTTATAATTTATGCAATCTAACTCACATTAATTTCATTGCATGCATATCAATGCAATCACTTGCCATTGCAATTGATTTTTTTAATATAGTAATAGAAAATTAATTCTTTAATCATAAAAAACACTATAATCTAATAATAAAAAAATATTATGTGGCTTGCCACCCATAATTGTATTAATGCAAGTTTGCACATATGATTATCAATTTATCATCTACTCCAATGAAATTGCATAACAAAATTGCGAATGAATGTCATGATGCAATTCAAACTGAAATTTTAATAGCTTAGTTTGGCCCTATTGTAGGTTTTGCAGAAGCAGCTTTTGGGTGGAGCTTTTAGATAAGTTCTTTTCAAAAAAAGCAGTTCAGTGTTTGACTGTAAAACTATTAGAAGTGTTTTTTAATATGAGAGGTTGTGTAAAATGACTATAAAGGACTTATAAAATAAAATACGAATAAAAATTGTCAACAATAAAAAGTAGTCAAAATGGATCTTGTTAGATTTCTTTTATATTAAATAATATAATTTCATTATTTATTTTATTTTTAAAATGATATAAATGAAGGAAATTATATTTTCTGAAATAAAATAAATATGGTAAGGATAATCTTGTATTTTCAAAACAACTTTTCGAAGAAGCTCCAAATCCGAAATTCTGCTTTTATGTTACGCAAAAGCGCTTTTTGGCTTTCAAAAGCCGAGCTTTTAGAGGTGTTTGACCCTGTTTAAGCTTTTGAAGCCGAAAAGCACTTCTAAAATCCGGGCCAAACATAGGCAGTGCAATTTACCTTATGGAAGAAAACTTGGTAGATCCAATTTTCTCATACTTTACAATATTTTAGTTTGTAATCTTCCTTTAAAGTAGTATTAGGGTTTACTCAAATGAAGCAATTAAGGAAAGAAAAAATTTTGGTCAATTTACTCAATTTATAGTTTATAATGAGACAATGTCAATTATCTGTCCTTGACCATTATTGAACATTTTAAAAATTCATCAAAAATTTTCACTCAAATTTTATATTGTCAAACAATATTACTCAATTATCTCATTCCAAACAATAATTCACAAAACTAAACATCCTTTAAAGATTCATATTCATATTTGGCTCGTTGTTGGGGTTTTTTCTTTCGTTTGGCGAGAGTGATATGGCGGCGGAAACCCTAGGGTTTTCGGATCTCTGAGACGGCAGAGGCAACATCGGGGTGTTTATCTCAAGAGGAATAAGGACTTGCGTTTGACAAGGAAAAGGATTGGTAGTGGCAACTCCCTAGGAGAAGTAGGATTTCGACGAGCAGTCTATAAAAAGAACGAGACGAGTACTTGCGCAACGCGGTAACAGGCCTCAAAGTGAAGCTGAGGTTTGTGCAGAGACGCTACTGAAAGTGAGGCATCCGCGAATGGAGAAGTCCGAGACGCAGGGTGGCCAACTGGAATCAGAAGGAGGTTCAGAGGTAGAACCAATCCAAACCCTAGGATTGGTAGATCGGCTGGACAAGATAACATTGGAGGAAGACGAAGAGGTCCCGCTGGACGTTGAAGACACGAACGTTGATGTGGTAAGGATGGAGGCGGTCCGAAAGCTTGGGTTAATTGGTCGGTTGGTAGCTGAAAAGAAACCCAATCTGAAGTCGTTGAAAATTGCCCTAGAAAAGGCGTGGAACCTACGCAAAGGATTCAAGATAACAGACCTGAAGGACAAGCTGTTTGCTTTCCAGTTCCTGGAGGAAGATGACAGGAACAAGGTTAGCTTTGGAGGTCCCTGGCATTATGAAAATAATGTCATCGTGTTCAAGGAGTGTTTTCAAATCCAAAAACCAAACCCTCTAGACTTACATATGATCGATATATGGGTGCAAATTCGGGGGTTTCCAGCGGAGCTGAGAACTCCACAGATGGCAGGGAAAATAGCAGCACACTTTGGGGAGCTGGTATGGTTCGCCGATACAGGTTACCTGTGGGAGGAACATATGAGAATCAGAGTTAGCTTATCCATCAATAATCCCCTGAAAAGAAAGATCAAACTTAACATAAAGGCGAAATTGGAGGAGTACCAAGTGAAATATGAGAAGCTGCCATTATTTTGTTATTCGTGTGGTCGGATTGGCCACCCTAAGTTGAGATGTCCAAAACCGTCGCAACTACCTAATGATCCATTTGGAATGGAGATGAGAACGGATGGACCTGGGCATAGAAGCTGGATTTCAAGGGCGGCAAGGAGGGAAGATGCAGAGGTTTGGGAGAAACTCAAAAAGAAGTTTGCGGTGGAGAGTACTGACTCCAATTCGGATTATGATAAAGCTATCCCTCAAGAGAAAGAAGATGCGAATCCAGAGAGGAAGGAGAAGGAGATAGGAGAGGGTGGAGGGGAGCAGGGGAGTGAAGAGGAAGTGCGGAGTATGGAAGTGGAGCAACCTGTCAAGAAACAGCAAGAGCAACATGAAAAGAGACCTACAATGAGACAATCAAACCGGAGAGGAAGCTCCAAATTGGAGCTCTCCAAAGGATTGCAATGGGGAGTATGGCTGCCCAACAGGGGAAGAGGCCACAAGGAAGGGTCTGGAGGAGGCAGAAACAAAGCACACAAAGACATAAGATAGGAGCACAGGTCACGCCTCAGAAGAGGGCGGTTGAGGTTATTGGGACAGTGGTGGCGAAAGATCACAGGGAAGAAACTACCCTGAAGAGGGCAAGGACCCTGACTTTCCCAGCTTTTCCAACTACTCAGGAGGAAGCAAACCAGGTACAAATGGGGGGGAAAAGGACATCAACAGGATGTCCAGGTGGGCAGAGAGCACGCAGGAAAGCGGGTGACAATGACAATGGATGGCGGAAAGGCGGACCTTGACAAGGATCAGGGCCGCCAAGCCCAATGAGTCTCATGAGCTACAACTGCCGGGGACTGGGGAATGCCCTAGCAGTTGGGAAAGTGAAGATGCTGCTGCGTCAAAAGAACCCCGTTGCAGTATTTCTCATGGAAATACACTTGTATGATGGAGAATGGGAAGGTAAGATTAAAGAGTTTGGGTGGCTGCTGGCAGAAACAGATCAGGAGGGTTACTCATGATGTGGAGAGAGGGAATAGAGATGAACCTGAAAGGGAGTGACAATAACCATATGGACTTTGAAGTAAAAATGGAGGGAGGTAGAGATTCTTGGAGGCTAACGGGAGTGTATGGGTGGCCTGAAAGTAGTAATAAGAACAAGACTTGTGAGATGCTAAGAGGGCTACATAATATGGTGGACAAACCGTGGTGTGTAATGGGGGATTTCAACCTCATCATTGACTATATTGAGAAGAGTGGAAGCTGTAACCCAAGTGTGCGAGAGATGGAGGAATTCAGGGCTGCTCTAGAAGATTGTGAGCTGGAGGATCTAGGATTTTATGGAAGTTGCTTTACCTGGGAAAACAACAGAGAAGGGGAGGCGTACACAGAGGAAAGACTGGATAGGGTGGTCTGTAATCAGGATTGGAAGATGAAATTCCCTTTAGCCAGAGTATACCACCTTCCAAGATGTGGCTCGGATCATATACCACTCCAACTGATGCTAACATCCGAAGAGGAAGAAGTAAGCTGGGGATGGTCCTTTCGGTTTGAACCATACTGGCAAAGACATGAAGCGTGCAAAGAAGTGATAGAAAGGGGATGGAGAGCGGGGGATCATGGGAGCCTTTTGGAGAAAATTAAAAACTGTGAGATAGAGCTTCAAAAATGGAGTAAAGAGGCGTTCGGGTCTTTGAAAGAGAGACGCAGGAAAGTGGAGAGGGTTCTGGCAAGATTAGAAAAACAACCAAGAACTAATGCTGTGCAAGCTCAGAGAAGAATGGCGCAGCGGGAATTGGATGAAATATTGATGCAAGAAGAAAGCAAGTGGAAGCAGCGGTCGAGAACCGATTGGCTAAAGGAAGGGGACCAAAACACGGGGTACTTCCATCGTAAAGCCTCTGAACGAAGGAAGAGGAACACAATAAAACGATTGAGGGATGCAACCGGGCAGCTCCATGTGGGACAGGAAGAAGTGACCAAATGCTTGGTTGAGCATTACAATGAGTTGTTCACTCCAGAGGAAGACATACAGACGAGTTCCATCCTATCGATGGTCCAACCGAAGGTAACTGATGAAATGAATAATCTATTGCTACAACCATACACAACAGAGTAGATCTGGAATGCACTCAAACATATGGGATCTTCAAAAGCCCCAGGAGCAGATGGGATGTCCGTTCTATTTTTCAAAAAGAATTGGGAGATAGTGGGGTCGGATGTGACAAGGGAGCTAACAGAGTACTTGGAAAGGGGATCATTTCCAAGGGAACTGAACCATACACTAATAACTCTGATCCCCAAAACAAAAAAGCCAGAAACCCCTATGGAATATCGTCCAATTAGCCTCTGCAAGGTTCTATACAAGATAATGTCAAAAGTCCTTGCTAACAGGCTAAAGAAGATTCTGAACAGGGTGATAGAAGAGAACCAGAGTGCGTTTGTACCTGGCAGGTACATAACAGACAACGTGATGGTGGCTTTTGAGTGTTTCAATGCTATGAAAGGAAAGAAAGAGGCGAAGAGAGGGCTAATGGCAGCAAAATTGGATATCTCAAAAGCCTGTGACCGAGTTAATTGGGGATTTCTGAAGGCCATGATGCTGAGGATGTGATTTGATGGGAGATGGGTGAATTTGATAATGTCCTGTATCACGACTGTCTCCTTTTCAGTGCTAATAAATGGTCACCAATCAAAAGTTTTTGAACCTAAGCGTGGACTTAGGCAAGGGGATCCAATCTCCCCCTACCTATTTCTTTTGTGTGTGGAAGGACTCTCTGCCAGGACTAGGAGAGAAGTTGAGGAAGGAAAGCTACATGGGATCCAGGTGTCCAGAAGAGGACCAGTTGTATCTCACCTCCTATTTGCAGATGACAACATTTTTTTCATGAGGGCGAGTTCAACAAAATGTGAGCAACTCAAGGAAATACTCAAGTTGTATGAGAAGGAATCAGGGCAATAGGTCAATCTTCAGAAGTCATATCTGACTTTTAGCCCGAATGTGAAAAGTGATCATCGAGCTAGGCTAGCAGGGATACTGGGAATGAAGGAAGTGGAGGAGCACACGAAATACCTAGGCCTCCCTACAATTATTGGAAGAGAGAAGAAATCGGTTTTTGGGGTCTTAGTGGACAAAGTAAAGAAGAAGATCAAACTGTGGAAGAGTCAGTGTTTATCTAATGCAGCAAAGGAGGTACTAATCAAGGCTGTTGCCCAGGCCCAAGCAACATATACTATGTATGTGTTCCTAGTTCCTGATGGGGTGCTAGATGAATTAAGAAGTGCAATACTTAATTTTTGGTGGGGACAAAAGAAGGAGGAGAAGAGGATACCATGGAAAGCCTGGAAGAAATTGTGTGAGCCTAAAGCAACAGGAGGTCTGGGATTTAGGGACTTGAAGGTTTTCAACCTCGCCCTACTAAGGAAGCAGATCTGGAATCTTATGCAAAATCCAGATTCTCTAGTAGCCCGGGTATTGAAAGCTAAATATCATCCCAATTCAGATATCCTACATGCCAGAATGGGGTACAACCCTAGCTATGTGTGGAGGAGCTTGATGGCGGCACAGGAGCTAGTAAGATATGGGGTTCGATGGAGAATTGGAAATGGGACGGAAGTGGAGATATGGAGAGATAGGTGGTTCCCAGAGGTAGAAGGGGGGAATCAGTTGGTCACTTCACCAGTAACTAACTTGGGCATATCAGCTAAGGTGTCTGCCCTAATTGACCATTCAACTCAGCGTTGGCGATCAAATGTGATCCAACAAAACTTTAACTCTCTGGACAGAGCAAGAATATTGTCAATACCACTGCCTAGATTTCCCCAACCAGATAAACAGGTATGGAGTTTTGAGAAGAAGTGGATCTACACTGCAAAATCGGGCTAGTGGTAAGTGTTCCCGCCTGTCACCCGGGTCAACCGTGTTCTATCCCCGGCAACGGCGTTTAAGTTTTTCTGCTATAACTGTTTTCCTCGCGACCTGACTGGCCATCTGTTTGACCCGACTGTATGCGCGTTGCATTGCCCCCTAATTCGTTGCATTTACAAGTGCAGATAAGTTGTTCGACGATTTGCCCGTGAGAAAACTTTTGGTTGCTCGCAAAATTTTTTGGTCATTTACAATGATCGATCGAAGGAGATATCGTCAACATGCTTGCTTTCGCGAAAGGAACCGTCGCAACGGGCGGCGGCTATGTTTTTCTTGCTGCTGAACAACTTCGTCGGGGGAAATTGGGCAAGAAGTCGGCGTCGCTGCAGCTAACAACGACAACGACGATATTTGCACTAATTGGTGGCACCCATCCCTAATCAGTTCCAAGTAAGTAAACTTTACGCAATAGTTCATGTCGCATTGTCTTGGGGGAAATCTTTCAATTTTCTATAGATAGCTTGTTGGTCCCAACTGCAATTATGGGAAAGAGGGGGCGATCTCCAAAGAGATCATATCGAATGTCATGTTGGTTTGATTGGTCCCAATACGAAGGATACAAGTGAGGAGCAGAGCAACCATTAGTCCTTCACCTCATTATGATATCTTCCAGCCAATGCTATACTCTACCCATCTAATGGGGTCTGTAGTATGATCCTGGGGGGCTGCAAATAAGGAAGGGAAGGAAGGATTACTTCTCCAACCAACCTTTCCTACTACCCTCCATTTCCTTAGGTCCATGTTAGGCCTCTATAGCCCATCATAATTCATAAGTTTTCATAATGCTGCTACAAACAAGATTGTATCCATCCAAAGCTCTTGATTTCAAACTCCCTATCATCATGTGTTGAAATATAATGGCTTGCTCCCTGCACAACGTCTCACATATTTATGGCTGTCTGGTGTAGTTGTTAAAAACCATACCAAACCAGGACCCAAGTCTTAGTTTCTTCTACTTATTCTTGTCAGATGATGATTGTCTAGGTCTTCGAAGTAGATTCAAGTCATCATTCCTTGGACTTTGGCTGAGATCTGGAACAAAAATTTCTCCTCAACGAAGTGAGTTGCTTCAGTGCATTTGGTAGGCTTCTCTCAGAAGCCTTGCAGTTTAAGTGCCAGGCCATAGGAGTATTTCTTCTTAGACTATGAATTTATGATTTCTATATGCAACCCAGTTGTGATAAGACATTGTTTATTGCATCTGTACAGTTTTGATATTAGTTCCCATCAAATAACAATGGTCAAACGGCAAGCTGCCCAAAGGGTGTAGGTTGTATACGTCATGTCCATTAGTTGAGTTGAGACAATTGTGGGTTACCACAATTTTTTGTTGTTTTCAAAACGAATGAAATCACATTGACTTTCTCTTTTAATGATAAAATCTTCTTTGGATGGGTGATGACGTTGCCCTTTTATTTTATTGCACATCCTTCCTCTCCCATCAGACAGAATCTAGATGAAAAGCCCCCTTTCTAATCCTAGACAGTATATCCACCCCATTTTGTTCTTTTATTTTATTTTCTCTACTCTGAGAAATTACACACTCTATTTTTCTAGCCATGTGCAGTTTTCATGACTGTAGAGTGGTTCTAAGCTGAACTTCCTGGGTAATGTGATCATCCCAAACCATTTTTTCTCTGCTACATGCCCTCTCCTTGATACTTCGTTTCATCTAGTTTTTAGGTATGCCCCTCAGGAGCCTAGTGGTTCTAGGTGTGTATATGATGGTTCTTCATGTGATGAAATGGCGACTTCCATGCCTATAATACTAAGTGTTAAACTAAAAGCAATGCTGAAGAATTCAACATACTCCTATTCCTATAGTACAAAGCAAACTGATAGAAAACTAATAATCAAAAGCAAGTTAATATGTTTGTTTTTTCCTTCTCTGTTTGAATAACTCATCCAAAACTTTCAACAGTAATGGCAATGGATTGGATTCCTTTTCAAACATTACAGCAGCTAATATTTGGTAATTGAGTGAGACAGAAGACAGAACAGCAGCTACTTATTTGGTTTTTCAGTGTCTCACAGTCAGCTTTCGGTCCTGTTTTTTGAGGCCTTCTTTCTTGATTACTACAGTTGTTGAGTCATATACACGAATCATGGTCTAGTACCGTAATTTAGTCCAGCAGTACATACGCTAGCTACGTCCAAACATGGGGACAACTTGAAGTAGTCAAGTAAAGAGAAGTAGCATGAGAATAGTTAAAATTACATTCCTTTCTAACAGATAACCCTGATACAACCTTCTAGTTCAGAAGCCCATAAAACTTGAAACCCCCCAAAAAGATAGATTTAATAAGCTAATAAACATGGAAACATGAGTAAATGTAAACCAACCGTTGGTAGGAAGACACTACTACTTGCCTATATAACCGAAACTGGAACAAACTACTACTGTTGAGACTATGGATTTTACACAAAAGGGGTGTCCTTTATCCTAGTAGGGTCATAATATCAGCTTCTTCCACTCCTTCTAAATCTCCTTGCAGCTGCCAGCATCAGTTACTGCTGGTGTTAGCATGGTTCTGGTTGGAGCTTGAACCCAGGTTGAGGTCAGGTATATTGTTATTAGATGATTTTCCTTTTGGGTTTCCCTTAGAGAGCTTCTGTTTGAGTTCAGACAGCAGTGCCTGATTCTCCTGGTTGAGAAGCTGCGCTTTCTTCCTTAGCCTCTCATTTTCTTTCATTATGTAGCAGTTCTGCAAGTACAGCTTGGAGTTCAGTCTGTCCATTTGGTAGCGCACAGAAATATGTTATATTTCCCAAATGCCTGAATGCCCTCCTGAAACCTGAATACACCCAAAAAGAGAAAATATGAGATTCGGAAAGGAGAATCTTAGATACTATAATTTAATAAAATACAGCAAATAGAGACAACATTGTGATGCAAAATCCTTGTAAAGTAACATATTTATCTAACCTCTTAAAAAGCATATCTATGTAATATATATTCAGTAATAATGATATGGTTTCCAGAATATCTACAAATTTAAAATACGAGTAGCTTACATAACAGAACGAAAGAGCACAAGATGATCAATGCAATCCTAAATAACTCAAAATCTAAGGTAGAATAGAATGATCTCCATTCAGTTACCAGAGAAGTTATCAAAGAAATGCAATAAACAATAAACTGCAGAGTAATGATCGCTTCCTGCCTCTGATTAGTTAATGCAATAAAGAAGCAGGGAAAACAGAGTGACTCAAGAAACAGAGGGAAAACAGAGCAAGTGAAATGGTAAGAACCAATTGAGAAATGATGGAATGGCCCAACTGGGTTTAATATGTCGAGCACAGTGTGAGTTGTCCAGAAAACGAAAGGTGGAAATGGGAATAACAGGTTGTCCAAATCTATACTCATCACAAATGGGGTCTCTTTCGGTTTGCCAAACATGTAAGCAAAGGATAATAAAGACTAGTATGAATGACTCAAACTACAGAGTGAACTAAACTTCTGTCTCAACTTTGAACCATAAAAAGGTGCAAAATTTTAGTTCGTTGAATCAAACAAAAATGGCTTCTCCTCCTATAGAAGGGCATAAAAATAAAAAAAAGAAGGAAATCCAACGAGGTCAGACAAGCAGAAAATAGGACATTACCTCCTCAAAACTGAGGTTAAAGTAAGAGACAAGTCAAAGAAAACTAGTAGAGCAACTGGTGAAGTCGAACTAACAGAATCTGAAGAGCCCTTTTCACACCAGACACAAAGAGAAGTAGTACCACCAATATAGACGACCATACGGAGTTTATCCTTTCTTTCTTTGTTTGTGCAAAGGAGCAAGAAGAATGTAGTATAACTATAAGAGGGAGGGAGAGAGAGGTGGGGTCGGGTTGCCTTTTCCTCTCTTTATATTTTCAAAAAAGATCACCTTTTGTTGTTGGTTAGATAGCCTTGTTAGGAGCTGCGAAGAAGCTCTCTGGCTGGGTGGCTGCTGCTGTTTTCTTTCTTTCTTTGCTGCTAGTTTGTTTGTTTGGCAGTAGTAAGTAAGCACGTTAGTGGAGAGTTTAGAACAGAGATATCTGTGGAGGAATGGGAAAAGGGAAGTGAGGGACAAAGGGAACAAACGAGAAGTGGTTATTATATAGAGCCAAAAGCTGGAATGGAATAGGGAGAGATGGCTGTCTGGCTGCCCTTCGAGAGAGAGAGAGAGAGAGAAGAGGGGACATGCTTCTCTTCCCTGACACAACAATCATGCATGTGTAAGCATGGAAGGCGGCCGGTTAAGACCCCAAAAAAAAAAATTCAATGTTACATTTTCTTCCTTTCTTGCCATTGTTGTTTTTATTTCTCGTGAGGTTAGAACTAGAAGAAGGATGTTCTCTGTTGTGTTGTGAATGATGATGAAGGATATGAGGTCATGTGAATGATGATGGTGGTGAAGAGAGGAGGGGCATTTTGGTCACAGAGAGCTGCCATTATTATTGACATTAGAGGGACAATTATGGATATTTGGGGGCCTAAAGAAAAATCCATCTCTGTAAAAAAGATAAAAATAAATAAAATAAAAAAGAGAGAAAAAAAATGATGGTGGGGTGGCTTGGCTAGGTGCCGTCCCAAGATTCGCAATGATGGTTTGGATTGGTTCTAACCATCATCACCACACACACACACATTAACCCATCTTCACCATTTCCCATCATTAACTCTTCTTCTTCTTCTTCTTCTTCTTCTTCTTCTTCTTCCACTCCATTACAGTTTTGGACCCTTTAGTTTGCCACTTTCCCATATTATTTCTTGGTTTGGCAACTGTGGGTAATAATTATGATTTCTTCTTTTGCTGTAATATCTTTTTTTGAACCATTTCTGAACGAGAGAGAGAGAGAGAGAGAGAGAGAGGGCAAAGGGTACAACCAAAAGTTTGGTGGTTTTATTGTACACCAATTTTTGCTATACCCAAAAGTATGGTCTTCATCTATTAATGCCTATACTCTATGTATCACTTTAGATTTCTCATGAATAGTTCAAAGTCCTTGGACTGGATCATCATAATGGGTTTTTTAGGGTTATGTTGGATTAAACTCACTCACATTATATACATGGGATGGAACAATATTATGTGCAGCAGGTAGGAACTCGAAAAGACATGTATAGCTAGCTACATTACATACAAAACATGAGTCTCGTTGGCAGTTTTTCCCCCCTCTGGTTTTGGTTTTTTGTGAGTTATTATGGTTGATGGTGTTTTGTTTTACGTTATTAGTATGATGATAATCATTGTAATTGTAATTATAAGCATGGCATCATAAGGTTAAAACTAAAAGCACCATTTTGCTTGGCTGCCACCATATCTAATAAGAGAGGAAGAGGGTGGGTTGAAATAATTAGGAGATGGGGGAGAAGAGAAGAGAGGGTGAAATGGGTAATGAGTGCCTTAACGTGAAACATCATGGCCTTATGCCAGAGTGTGCGTCTCTTTTCTCCTTTTTTTTCCATCTCCAAAAGGGGCAAATCTGTCATTTAAGTTCCAGGCCCCTCGTGGAGCTCGTTCATGCAAAATAAAAAAAAGCCATATCTGCTATATATGCTTACATATACTTCCAATCGTAGATTTCCTATTGCTTTTTCTTTGTTTTTAATGTTTGGGCATGAAATGACTGAGCAACCCTTTTAACTTTGCAGGTTTTAGAGAGATTTGAAAATGCTGGAATTACCAGGGTGGATTTTTAACGTGTTCATGAGGTAATATTAACGTTAACATAATTCCTTCTGCTCTCTCTCTCTCTCTCACACACCAAAAAGAAGAAGGAAAAAGCAAGAGGAGAGGCACCATAATACGGCATTAACTGTTATTATGATGCTGCAAAACTATCATGCAATGTGGTTGTGCTTTCCTCATTTTATGCTAATGCCTTAATTATATTTGCTTTACTACTTCAATGGACTCGAGACAGCTATATATAGAGATAGAGAGAGAGAGCTTCTCTTTTGTTTTTAACTTTTGGGTGGAGTGGAGGTGTGAAATGGGTTTCTCTTTTACTTTACTGTGAACTTATGATTGTTTTGTTTGGGGGATTGGATTAAATTATTGATTTAGAACAATCTGAAACACTATGTTTGTCACCATCTTAGGTAATTAGATTAGGCATTCTTTTAGGCAAAGTGGGATTGCATGTTTGCAACAAAAGGGACAAGGGATGGACATCAGTGTGGGGATATGCCTTGTCTACCTGACTAACCAACCACTTTTTGGTTCAACCCTTCTCTTCTTTGGCACTTCTTTTCCTAGATAAATGATAATTGTATTTATTGGAAGAAAAGGAAGAAACATATTACTGTAGGCAAATGATACAAATATGGTTTTCTACCCCCCGAAAATTATTACTCTCAATATGATCCTAAAGCAGTATTAATGTACTTATAGCTTACATCTAGTTTCAAATTGACTACAAACACTCTCATCACTTCTTAATTGCTTTGCTTATCACTTATTATCATTTTGTCAAGATGGCTGATACGAGTTACTATGCTACGCAGTTCTTGAGTTGGTTTTGGTGTTGGTTTCATAGTGTATATGATTAGAGATGTCAATTGAATTGAGATTCATGGTAATCAATTCGATTCGACTCAGTTAAAGCGAGTAAAATTCAATGTTGACGGATTTTTGGATTGGGTGCGGATTTTCTTTTTTTAAAGTTGGCGAGTTGGTTTGATTTTTGTCAAAACCAACCCACTTCCATTCGACCCGCACCCAGAAAGCAAACGACGCTTTTTGTGCTTAACCTTAATAATATTGCTAATTTGTGGATGTTATTAGTCTTTATGACGTATCTTCCTAACAATATGGATAATAACGGATGTTACTAGTCTTTATTGAAATATATTTGTAGGAAATTTTCGATAAATATTACGATTTGTGTGTTCAGAGAACTAATGTGCGGTTATGTTTGTGAAACCACTGGTACTCATGCATCAGTGTGTGTCGGTGGGTTGCGTTTTCTCTTCTAAAACTCGGTCAATATTTAACTGTATTTTTTATGGTGTACTCGTTGGGTTGAGTTTGAGTTTAGAGAAATTCGATCCATTGTCATCCCTATATGATATTTGGTTTAATTTGTCAAATAATTTAATATTTATTCATCGAATTATGGTATTTAGATTTGGTCATCGGTTTAGTCGTAATTTTGAGTTTTTATTTTTCTAAATTCGTTATAATTTTATTTTTCTTTTTTGGTTAATAACGATAATGTTGATTTTGTGCTTTTATAGATTTTAGACATTTTGCACATGTTGTTCGATAGAGTTCGGAAAAAGTAGAGAATAACTTTGGCATGAATTTCATTGGTGATTGAAGTTTTCAATTCACAGTTTCACTTCGTGTGACATATCAATAATTATGGTAGAATATAATTTTGAGGATATGGGGTCATAACACTCTACAACATACTAACACTATCACAAGTTTTACTTACAAACTTACATAGTGAAAAATAATGGTGATTTTATTTCATTATGTCGTTACTATTGTTGATGCTGGTGGGATGTATATGTTATTTTCTATTTTATGGCACATAATCATTTTTGTTAGGGGGCTAAGGTTCATGCTGATATTGGTAATATTGGTGCGTTAAAAGATGAGACATCACCATGGATACTCAAGTGAAGATAACGAACTAGAGGAGGAAACGTACAAGCCAAAAGAGCTAAGGAATGAGCTTGACGAGTAAAGAAAAGAGGTCGGTAATACTCTAGAGCATTATCATCTTGACGCTAATGTTATGTCTGAGACCGTGAAACACTCGATATCGCCCCAATAGAGTTTGAGTATTTTGTTCATATGGGCTGATGGGGGTTGTGCATGAATCCTTTTTTGGAATGAACAGTTTTGAATTCTCTCTCGTGTGTTGTGAATGTATGAATTATTGAGCGAAAGAGTGTGTGATTTTTAATAAAAAAAGAGTGATTTTTAGAGTGATTGTGGATGATGATTTAGCATAATTAGACCACTTGGAGCCTTGTATTAATTCCCAAAATTTCAAATGTGAGGGCTCCAAGTTGGCTGTTTTGCTTCCAATACGATTACTTGCTTTGAAGCGTTAAATCTTGTTCGCCATTGTCTTGACAAATGTTGAGGATCGTAGTGCGTGGGATGTCTTCAGCGAAGTGGTTTTGTTCGATTTTTTATGTAGGTTTGTATGAATTTTTGAAGGATGATTAGTGATAAGTTTGCATGTGAACGAACCCTAGTTTTTTTCTTGGGTATGACATAGGAAATGTGCTTGATTCTATGCTTTCTCACAAGAAGTAAACGAACCAAATAAGTAAGGTATAATGCCTAAACTAACCATGTTGTGGAAACCCATTCTAGAAACACGATTGCGTTTTGGGACAATGCACACGGGAGATTCGAATAGCTTTACCCCGTCCAACCTCCATCTTACGACTTTACTATCCTCTTGTGTATGTCCCATCATGGGTCGAGGTATTCACCATACTACCTTCCGTCCTCCTTATATCACTCTTACTTGCTCGGCCAAAGTGTACCATAAAGCGTACAAGATTCATCACAAAGATGTGATGCTACAATAAGAACCCCCAAAGCAAATCTCAATATCAACAAAGGTTACCAAGAAAGTGTAGAAAAAAATCGAAAGAACACCAGTCCTTTCACCTGCCCCGAAGAGCTTTGTTTTGCACCTTGCTCCTGTCGCCATCATTTTAGAACATTTATGTTGACCTTTCCCGAGTAAATCAAGTTAGATCATGTAGAATTGGGAAGGTCTTAGCAATTAGAAACCTGACTCCTATGAAACACATTAAGTGGGAAAGATTTGGATGCCTCAAGTATCATGATTTATCGTATGTTGGCTTGGGGGCAATCAAATTTTGGTGTTATTTAGTCCTCATTTTCGACTTTGCGTGCTAAATCACCGTGTCTAGTACACATATCAAGCTAGTTTAGATCGATATTCGTTTCGATTTGTAAAACATCCATTTTGGTATGAGTTGGCTTGATAGGAAGGTTTTCATGGGGAAATGGATCCCAGTTTGTCGTATTTTATGCTTTCTTGATGTTTGTAATGAAATTTCAGGTCGTACATTCATTTACAATTAATCGGGAATTGATTTGGAGTTCATTTGTGCATGTTTTCATTGCATAGGAGCAAGAAGGGAAGAAAAATTATAGGTCACGACCACATGTGGCCTTGGGGCCAAAGGGCTTTTCAAACCACAGAAAAATAGAAAAGTATTCGCGAACTTCAGCAAGTAGCAAACAAGAAGGCAGAACGTCTCACCCGACTCACCGCCAATGGGGATTTTCAAACCACGACTAATCATGATCTCATGCTGAAGGTCGTGATCTCGACACTTGATGATGATGAGAAGACGTGAAGTATCAGGCAATTTGGAGCAATTTTGGCCTGTTAAGGCCACGTCATGGCCTGGTTATGACCATTGCAGTCCAAATCGTGTTTTAAAACTTAAAACCTTACGCTTTTACCTTTTTAGGTCACTAAAATGTTTCTACATAGAATCCTGATTTTTTCTTACAAATGTAGTCAAAATCTACGATTTAAAACTTAAAAGCTTGCGGTTTTATGCTTCGAGGTCATCCAGCCGCTTCTAGTTAGAATCGCTCTTTTGACTGCATTGGTTACGTCCATGTCAAGGATGTGACGGGCCAGTGACCATGGAAGGCTGTGATCTGCTGCTGATTTTCTATAAATAGCCTATCTTATGGGTTTGACGAGGGACAGCCGACCTAGAACGAAAAATTAGGATTCTTGGGTCATTTTTAGAGAGAGAAACATCTTGGGTGAGTTTGGGAGAAGATCAAACCATCCAAGGATCAAAGAGAAGGTGCAAATCAAGGAGAAGAAGATGATTTCCAACACTTCTCCTCTTCTTAGTTTGCATTTTCTCTCTCTGGCTTGAATCCCAAAGGTTGATTAGGGAATATGAATCCTAGCTTCTAGATTGTTTATGGGTCATGTGTATGAATGATATATCTAATTGATGTTTGTGCATGAGAATTTTTTACTTTATTATGATTGATTTGTTCTTGACTTGAGAGATAAACATCCCCTTAGGTGTAGATTGGGGCATACATCAATTAGTGTGGGATTGTCTATATCCTATTTGCTTGTTTTCAACCTAGGTGATAGGGAAATTTTCATTACTTTGCACATGAATCTATGGTATAATTGAGTTTAACTAGAGTGTTAAATGATTCTAATTATGGTTTAGATGTGCATGAATGCTTCTTACCTCGGTTGGATGACCTAGAGAACTAGCTAGAGGTCCAAGTGACCATCCTCTTCTAGTTAGATTCTCACATAGTTGATGCTTGTTGGGTAAGTGCGTGACCATTGACTTACCCGAATTCTGTGCAGATGGATATAATCCGTTTAGTGGAGGTAGAACCCATCGTTAGTTAGATAAATCGATTGAGGTGACATTGGGCTGGTGAACCTAGCTAGAAGGGGGACCGATTGCATGACCGTTGAGTCGATCCCCACCTTCATGATATCCGCATCTCAAAGTACCATTATATTATTTCTATATCAACCTATAGCTAGAAGAACTCGATCCTAGACAACAATCTCATCTCTAGCGGTCTCCCAACCACTTGGTTGATCGTTTAGTTAGTTAGTTAGGTTAGGTTAATTCTACTCCCACCTTCCTATTTGATTATATAGTAGTTCGGAGTAAAGTAATAGTAAGCCTAAGGTTTCCCTGGAATACAACTGACCCACTTTACTACAATCATATTATACGCATATTTGTCGTTGTCAGGGTTAGAGTAGGTGTGCTTCGACTTTACAAATTTATAGTTCGACCCGCACTCGTGTCACTAGATGATAAGAATGAAATGTTTATTAATTTTGAACACCGCAAACTTCCAGTATGTTGTTTGGCTTGTGGTGTATTTGGGCACGACAGCTCTGTAGCGGAGGGAATGGAGAAGAGATGAAGCAAGTTTGGTCTTCAAATGACCCTGAGGTTATTTCTCTGGATGTAAGAGTCTGTGTTGACCCTCAACTTGAAGTTGTGGTGCGCACGATGGATAAGGGGGGAAAAGCGGTGGAAAGTGTAACACCCCGAATTTTGGGTTTAGAATCAATCAACAATAACCGAAATACTCAGATTGAACCAATCACATACGTACCAAAATTTACCCTGTAATTCCCAAGTTGCCCTTAGATAATCTCAACAACTATTCTATAATAGTTCTAAATTAAGCTAAATACAATTTGGCCGATTAATGGAGCAAATTCATTATATTTGGACTGGCCAATTATTGTACATCGGTTACTCCTTTTTCCCCCTTAACTCCTCTTAGCAACCTAAGTATAATAGGAAACCGAAGCTATAGAAAACCAAAACCAGTCTCTTTTTGTCCTCTCGGCTTTTCCCTTTCAGCGAGAGTAAGCTCCGCTACAGCTCCCTTCTCCACCGTAAACACCACCGCCACTCCTCAACAGCAACAGCGAGAACCCTCCCCCTCCCAAAGAGATCGCCGGTTGTTAGGAGAAAAAGAAAGTGATCGAGGTATCCTTCCATAGATGCGTGGATTCTGTTTCGGTGGTTGAGGGAGGTCACGGATATGCGAGGTCGGACATAGAGGGATAGCAATTACCAGGTGAGACTGTGGCATTTGTTTTATAATTCTTCTCGTACGTGAGCTTTTGCTTGCTTTATTGCCTTCACCCGACAACTATATAAACTGATTGGCGTGTGATGTGTTCGATCCGTGGCGAGGACTACACAATGATGTATGACGAGGTTCATAAAGGGACAACGTTGCCGAGGATTAGATGCGAGGGTACATATATGTTTACGTAATGGGATATGGCTTTGGGAGACAGACGCCTTCGACGAGAAAGGGGTCAAACTATCGAGCAGTTAGTGTGGATTTCGATTCCAGTCAACTGGCCTGAATAATAAGGTGAGTGTAAAGGGGGTAAAATCTCTGTCGAGGTCTTCTAGTTTATTTCTTTTCATTCAGTTATGTTTGTTATTTTCAAGTAAGCGCGGTCGTGTGTGTGAGGCATCCCACCGCCTACTTAAGGTGGAGGCACGTGTTGTGCTATGTATGTGATGTATGGTTATTGGTATGATGAACCCCCGAGTGGTTGGGCCACTACTGGACGCAGTAGTTGGTCGGATCACTGTTGGACGGAGAGACGTAACGCGGCAGTTGATCGTGTTTGTTGGGGTCACTACTGGACGGCGAGACGTAACGCAGTAGTTGACCGGGCATGGACTGGAGGGCGAGAAGTAAAGCAATGCCATTGCCGAATTTGTGTGTGCAACCGGATGGCGAGACGTAACGCGGTTGGCATACTAGAGTAGGGACACCGGACGGCGAGACGTAACGCGGTGGTCCTAGTTTCTTGTGTTTGAGTTAAGGATAGAAGTCAATAACTTCTAAGAGTTATGACGGAATAAAGTATTAAAGGATAGAAGCTGAGAACTTCTATGGGACAAGGATAAGAGTAAATTTCTGCTATTAGTTGACAGTTGTGTTGAAATTAAGGTTTTAAGTAGGGGTGGCTATACGGTCCGGTCCGGTTAAATTGGACCAAATTGATCCGGTCCCAGTCCGGTCTTTTCGGGAATATAAGGACCAAAAATTAGATTGGTTACAGTCCGGTCTTGATCCAGTCCGGTCTTGACCCGGTCCGTTCCCAATTTTATCGTGCTTTTATGTGCTGAGAGTCTCTTATCCGGTCTTTATCCGGTTTTTTACCTCAAATCTAAGCCCGAATATGAGATTGCATTGTTTGCTATCCGGTCCCAGTCCGGTCCCGGTCCGGGTTATACGGTCCGGTTTCGGGTAAAACCAAACAGTTCGGGACCAAATAGCCAGCCCTAGTTTTAAGGATGAAAACGAGAATGACTTTCGTCTAAGAAAGGAATCCCGCTAATAATGTGTTAGTAAGAGTTTGCTTAGGGCAAGACCTTAGGAAGTAATGACGAGACTGACCCCTTATCACTCACCAGGTTGAGGAAGGGTTAGCTGATGAGGATTTCGAAAAGAGGCAGGGCGAGGCGAGAAGCCGAACTAGCATTGGCGAGGCTGCAGGGAGCTCAACGAGGAGCTAGAGTTAGTTTTAGGTAGTTGCTTTATGATTCATGGTTATGAGTATATATTGCAGGTTCAAATTTCATAATTTAGGTGGTTTTATTGACTATGGATTGAGGTTGCCCAAATGTTTAGGGCATTTCTTTTGAAAAGTATTGAGTTGTATTTGTTTTAATGAAATTTTGAGGTTGTTTTAAATCGACTCTGGAGTCACGAGTATTTTGTTTGGTTAAAAAAGATCAGGGCTTTATAGAAAGTCCACTTGAGGTTAATGTGATGTGCAATGCAGTCAAAATCGGGATTTTGATAGTAAAATCGTAGAATTTTAGGATTTAACTTAAGGATTCCGATCATGATTTTACTATAAAATCGATAGACCTTAAAATCGTTTAAAATCATTAAAATCATAAAATCGTACAAAAATCGGGATTTTGATCGTATGAGAAAAAATAGGTGGTTTGAACCAATTTAAAAGAAGCATAATTGTTTTGGGGGAAAGGGAAATGACAAGAATTTTCTCAGATATTTTTTTATTAAAAAAAATTTAAAAGTAATAAAAATAACCAAATTATGGCTCGCTCAATTCCTTTCCCTTCACCCCATTTAACTTATTGGTAAAACAGTTATCTTTATATTCAAAGTACGTAAGAATTAACATTATTATTAACTAATTTATTTATTAATATAGTGAGAATTAAAACAATTATCCTAATATATTGGAAGTACGTAAGAAATAACCAAATTAGGGCTCGACCACTAACATTGCTTATTTTATTGGAGTTCCAATATTTTTAGTTTTAAATCATACTTAGACGATGTCAGAATATTACTTTGAGTTAAACTACCTAGACAACATGAAAACAAGAGACAAACCCATTGAGTTTTATCCCTTTCTCATGAATTATTTTGAGTTACGCATTAAATAACAATTAAAATAGTGGTTTTGGAATATTAATCTTGAGAATTATCTTTTGTAAAAAAAATCTTGAGAATTATCATTTTAAATGTTATGTGTCTTTGTGTTATAAATGATTTAACTTATTAATATTATTATAGGTTATGTTTTATATGGTACTTAAAATTTTATGATTTTACGAGGGAGTGTGATTGGTCACCATACGATCTTCAAACTGCTCGTTTAGTGTCCAAGAAGCTCCAAATCGAAGAACCAACGCCTTCACAATGCTTAGAAACACTTCTAATTTCACCTCCAACTCCTTCGTTTCCTCATATGTCTCCCAAAGAAAACGAGCAAGCCTCCAAAGTAGTTACCACAAACTTCTTCCCTTGTCCTGGTTTCTTCTTTGAACATCAATGGAAATAGTTTTAGATTGCAATTGAGGATCACACGCGCCACACAAAGGCACAAGCAAAAACAAGATATCATTAGGCCATGCTTCGGTCCCAAGTCACGGAAACTGTGTCCTAGTAGGGTTAGGAAGGTTTTGGCAGAGTTATAGCATTATAAATAGAGAGCTAGACTCATAAGTTCACTAGGTTGCAAAATTCCACTCAAAACTTGTTTAGACACTCTACTCGATTGAGAGCCTAGCATTCATAGGAGAGGGTGAAGCTAAGGAGATGTCTTCATCATCGATGGTGGTACCCTCCTTCTCTTCTATGTATAGCTAGTTGACATTGATTGTATAAGAATGTTAACTCGTTTATCTTTGTATGTATTGATGTTATGGTTTCATATGATGCTTGTTTTTATGCTTATGAACTTCACTACTTATGATGTACGCATGGAAGTTTTGGTTTCAATGCTTATGTGATAATCATTGGTATTTATCTAGTATGAATGCTTTCTTATCTACTATATGCATTGTGATTAGTATCATGTAGGTTGTTAAGAAATTACTCTCTAGTGATGCCCCATTGATGTTGCACGAGTATAGAGGGAATGATCAGCCATCAATATCTTGATTAGTATCGGTACTTGATGGCTTGATCATCAATGCTATAGACCATCTATTATGAATCAAGAGGCTCACACTTAATCATGTGCTATCCTCACTTCTTTGTTCTTCATTGATTAGGTGATGACATGAAGCAAAAGCATGCCTTAACTAGTCAAGTTCATATTGCATGTGGCGAAATCTCGAGTAGGATGGCCTCAATAGAAGGGATAGAGTAATGCTATGGATGAGTCATTGATGGATTATATGAAGGAGTAGTCATATATTTGATAGTGCTCTACTATGTTTTCTTGTTAAAAAATGTATCTTTATTTTTATGCATCTCTATAACTTGGAAAACCCCTAAACACACTTTACTCATCTTGCTTCGTTTTACTTTGCTTGGTTTACTCGAATGAAAAGTCTTTAATATTCTTTTTCTAGCATTGATGGTATTGTGTGAGTAGTTAAGTATTAGAACTTTTATCACTTGCATGTTTGTCCCATCACTAAGCCCTTCAAGTTTTATTGCTAAGTGGTTGCCTCACCCAAATTACAAGGCTATTCTATTTGAAGCATGGCATCAGGGAAGTTAGCGCAAGAAGGAAGCAAATTTGTAAATTAGTTTTGCTAAAGGGAGGAGGGTGCAAATTTACTCCCATTTTCGGCTAGAGGTGCAAAGGGAGGAGGGTGCAAATTTTGGGGGTAAATGTCATTCCTAATGCATTTACCCCCATTTGGTTAATTTGCAATAGTGTTAGGGGAGCAAATGGCGGGTTAAATCACTATTCCCCTTAACCCCTCAATTTGGGGTGCAAGAAGAGAGAAAAAGGAAGGAGGAAGGGGTTAGTGTGTAAGATATATTTTAGAATTATTATAATATGTCTTATTATATTTAAATAATTATATTTTGAATAAAAACATGTAAATGATGATTGTTATCATTAAGATAGTAAGAAATACTATAATTACTATTGAATCATAAATCATACTTTTTATAATTTATTATTGTTAGTATAGTTAATATTAATATAAAATTAGTCCGTGAATCGCAAGTTTGTCAAATTGCTCCAATTGTTGAATGTGTTTGACGAATTGTGACTCAAATTTTACGTTTCAAAGTATAGAGAAGAAGTAACGTGGAATAGGTAAAACGAGAAAAATATTTGGTTGACTGAATTTGCGTTGAAAAGTATACAGAAGAAGTGTCATGTAAATATTGAAGAAAAATGGATCGATGACATTTGGAGAGAACCAAATAGGACTAAATGTAATGGTGGTCGATCCTTGGTCCTAAGGTTCATCTAGTCAAATCCAGATTACCATGTCGACAAACCAACGCTCAAGTGGGAGACATGAGCTAGTTGGTAGTTATATGTTTTGGCCATAGGTTGAGTTTCGTTCTTTGTGATTGCTCGATCAATGATTATTACAATAAATTACTATTAATGCATTTTTTTCTTAATAATTATTTTTATTAAATTATATGTGTTAATATTTACGATTATTACATATAATAGTTTTTATTTTATTATTTTGTGAGAATCTTTTATAAATTCAATTATCTTTATATAATAATAATATAATTTTCTTACTTTTCACTATATTTGCACCCCCTACTTTTTCATCCAAACAATAATTTACCCCTCCACTTACACACTTCACCAATGTGCACCCCCTGCAATTTGCCCCTCAACTTGCACCCTCCTCAAATTTGCACCCCCTTATTGCCAAACATAGTTAAGTCTCTCCACTTGGAGAGACCATTAATCAGGTGAAACAGATTGTTGAAGTTGCCGTTGATTTTTATTACAACCTGTTTGGTACTGCAGATGATAAGGTAATCCTTGATGAGAGATTTCTTCCGAAGAATAAATAAAAAAGGTTTATTGTAGAGATTGGAAGAAATCTATGTGTGTCTGTTTTAGAAGAGGAAATAATGAGTACAGTTTTTTCTATGGACCCTCACAAAGAAACATGACCTGATGGGTGGAGTGCTCAATTCTTTCAAACAAGTTGGGAACTCTTGGGGAGGGATGTCACTTCTGGGATACAATCTTTCTTCAGAACTGCCTGACTCCCCAAATGTACGAATTTTACGTCATTGACTCTGTGTCCTAAGGTTCAAAACGTAGAATCTCTCGCAGCTTTTAGGCCGATAGATTGCTTCAATATTTTGTAAGAATTCATTTCAAAGGTGTTCTATTTGGTTGCAAGATGTGCTCCCTTTATTGATAAGTAGAAATCAATCGACATTTGCAAAAAGAGATCGTAGTATTATGAAAAATATGATTATGGCACAAGAAATAGTTCAAAACTATAATATGAAGGGAATTGTATCTAGATGTGCGCTTTGATATCGTGAAAGCGTTTGACTCGCTGGGCTTTTCTGGTTCTAGATATAAAGCAATGTAGTTTCCTTCCATGTTGCTAAATTGGATAAAGGCTTGTCTAAGTTATGCTTTCTTCAGTGTGTCTACTCATGGGAGTCTTTTTTTTTTCAAGCCGAAAAAGATGTGAAGACAGGGGTTCCTCAATCCCCATATCCATTTACAATTGCGATGGAAGTTATGTCACTGATGTTAAATGCGGCGTATTCTTTTGAGGCTTGATCAATTGATCAAGATGAGTTTAATAGATTTCGATAATTAATAAAAAAATCTGAATGCATTAGGAATATTATTCTTACGAGGTATCCTAATTGGGAAAGAGTGATTGAAGGCCTTGTAAGCAGGGTTTACAAAACCAACTGGGTCCTAAGTAAAGTCCCGATAGCTAACAAAATTGTAGTTCAAGTGATGAAAGATGAACGTATTAGGTCGAAATCCAACTTGCAAGAAGTTTCACTTATCAGCAACATTGTCAAATCGATTTGTAAGTGAAATGATTTGACCGGTAGTACAATAAGTTTGTGTCGATTAGTACCCTTTTAACAAAATATATAAGAATGTGTAAAGCCATTAGCATCGAATCAATTTAAGCACATATAGAACATATTTGAAGGCAATTTAATCACAATTCATATTCATACATGAGGTCAAGAATATTAATACAATCATAAATGAGGTCAAGAATATTAATACAATCATCAGGAAGCGATGCTCTAGCTTTTTATCGTGCAACCCAATCTGCTCTGACATTAAGTGTTCTGGGCACTTCTTTGATTTTAATGAGAGGGTTTGTCCTAAGGATAGAAACAATCGAACCGATCCATGCTACACACCTCCATGGCCATCGAGAGCGATCATTATCCAAAGCTTTAACCAGCATCTGAATGTCGGATTGAACCGTACAGTCGGATCCATATTCTTGAGCTAATTTCACTCCTTCAAGAAGGGCCTTGGTTTCTGTTTCAATTGGGGTGGAACAAAGCACATTTCCTCTAAAGCAGTCTCTCTTTCGTTGCTAACCCATTCCTGGAGCACCTCCAAACAAAGAATTTCAACTTCGGGGGGAGGTGTAGGCTCCAAATCCACTTCCATTTTTCAGTATTCCCACTTGATTGCGCAATGGTGTTGGATTTGTGAATCGTATGGTACGCAGATTTCACCGTAAACCTTCCCTCTTCATTGTAGTTCCATGCCCAAAAGGCATCTGCTCCTTCCTCCCCAATGGGTATCCTGAGGATAGCTTCGAGTTCCGAGCAAAAAACATGCCCCTGGATAACATCCGACTTCCACTTCCTTTCTCCACGATCAATCCACTCGTTGACCTTTTGATGATTCTGGGGGCCACTCCTGGGAGCATTATTATCCCAAAAGGGGATCCAGGGGTCTTAATCGACCTACGTGTCTTCACCTGATCCAATCACTCTAACTGCTCCCAAACCAATCACCTTTTTTGCCTCCCAGAGGCTTTGCTTCCCTTCTTAGGATTAAGAAAATCACCTCTAGGGAAGTACAGACCTTTAAGGATACGACTCCACAAGGAATCAGGGGTCGTGAGGAGACGCCATGCCTGCTTAGCAAGCAGGGCTAGGTTAAAATTGTTGAAGCTCCTGAAGCCCAAGCCTCCCTCTGACTTAGGCAGGCAGAGAATCTCCTTCCTACACCAATGGAGGCTACTTTTCTGCATAGACCCTGACCAAAAGAAGTTATTGAGAAGAGGGTCCATTCTCTTAGTGAGAACCTTTGGGAGATATAACAGGTACATGATATAAGATGGAATAGCTTGAATAACAGCTTTCAGGAGGATTTCTTTTCCACCATGAGAGAGTAGGAGACTTTTCCACGCTTCCCCCATTTTTTCCATCCTTTGAATGAGGAAATTAAATGTTTCTTTCTTCGAATTTCCCCACTCCGTCGGGACCCCAAGATATTTTCAGTGGCAATTCAAGGAAGCAAAGCCTATGCTCGCGATGATACAATCTTTGACGTCGCAGGGGACATTTGCAATGAAGAAAACTGAAGATTTGTTTATATTAACCTCTTGACCTGTGATAGCTCCATAATCCCTCGATCAGATCGATGATATTCTGTGCTTCTTGGTAATCTACCTTCTCGAAAATGACTGTGTCATCAACAAACAAGCAATGAGTGAGCACTGGGCATATGGCATTCAGCTTAATCCCCTACAAGTTATCACTCGCCACAGCCTTATCAATCAAGAAGGTGAGAGCGTTTGACATAAGAATGAATAAGAATGGTGAGAGTGGGTCTCCTTGTCGAATGCCTCGAGAAGGCTTGAAGGAGTCTGTTGCTTCTTCATCGAAAAGAATAGAGAAGCTGACTGTTCTAATGCATGCACTAACCCACCCACACCATTTACTGACAAGCCCATACTTCTTGAGAAGAACCTCCAGACACTCCCAATCAACCATATCATATGCCTTCTTCATATCCAATTTCAGCATCATATCTCTCCTCCTACCAAATTTATGGTTCTTGAAATGATGAAGGGCTTCATGGACAATGATGATATTAACTTGAATAAGCCTACCCCTAGTGAAGGTTGTTTGGAGCTCTGATACCAGCTCAGGAGTCCCCCTCTTAAGGCGCGTTGCCATAATCTTAGATATGATTTTGTATCTAAAATTACAGCAGCTAATAGATCGGAATTGGCTTATAAACTATGGGTTATCGACCTTGGGAATCATTTCAATATGAGTCTCATTCCATCCAACTGGCATCGTAGCCGTTTCGAAGAATCCTCTAACTTCTCTACACAAGGTGTCTCCTAAGATATCCCAGTATCTCCTATAAAATTTTCCTGAGAATCCATCAGGACCAGGAGCTTTGCGAGCTCCTAAGGAGAAGACAACTTTTCTAATTTCCCCATTAGTCACCGTAGCACAGAGATCCTCGTTCATCTCCGTAGTCACTTTTTTCAGGGAAGCCCTCCAAAAGATGGTTAAAAGGGATAGGATTCCTAGCCCTAAAAAGATCTTTGTAAAACTCTTCGTCTAGTCTTTTGAGACTATTTTCATCTTCGATCCAATTTCCTTATCTGTCTTTGAGTTTCAGAATTTTGTTTCTATGCTTCCTATGGATAGTGCTAGAATGAAAGAAGGAAGTATTATGATCACCTTTTTGGAGCCAGTTAATTCTCGAGCATTGGCTCCAGAACGCTTCTTCATCCCTGCAGAGCTTAGTCAGTTCGATTGTAAGCAACTTCTCCTCCTCCACATCTCAATCGTTCTTGGGGGCTGTTGGAGAAGTTCGAGCTTAGAAAGTATTTCTTGCTCCCTTTGCATACTATTCTTATGGAATTCTTTTGCCCACTCCTTTAAATCTCTTTCACATTTGTTCAGCTGGTTAGTTGATTGGCCTCCCGGGCAGTGGCGTAGCCAAATTTTTGATAGATTGGGGTCCTAAACCTTTGTAATAACTTTGTTTAATGTGCAAAGCTCTGCAATAAACCTACAGTGGGGTCCTAAACCATTTTTGTTATCTAACAAAGGGGTCCTTGACCTTAAAATCTCATTTTGATAGCCATTTTCCTCTCCTTTTCTTACCAAGTGGGGTCCTTAGACCACAGTACTCAAGCCTTCCCTCCGCCACTGCTCCCGAGTCCCAAGCTCGGGCTATTATCTCCTTGCATTCTTCTTTCTCCAACCATCTTTCATCAATCCTACATTGTGTCTTCTTCCTCCTGTTTCCTCGGTAATGAAGCTCAAGTTTGATCGGGCAGTGATCAGACTCCACCATTTTCTCATGAAAGACCACTGCTTCCCCAAATTGGGCACACCAGGACGTTGAGCAGAGCACACGATCCAATCTCACTCTCGTCAGGTTTTGGCCCGTTCTCTCGTCAGGTTTTTGGCCCGTTCTCTAAGTGAAAGGCTCCCCTTTGTACCCCAAGTCAATAAGAGCATTCTAGAATATGAACCTCTTAAAAGGTTCAACATTCTTGTACCTAAGAAGGCATCTCCCTTCCTTTTTATTCTCATAAATCGCAGCATTGAAATCCCCTACAACCACCCAGTTATCATCCCTACTACTTCGCAGAGAGCTCAGATGCTCCCAAAATTCCCTTCTACTAACAGCTGTATAAGGTGCATGAACATAAGTACAGAAAAATTTCCTACCCATATCTATACTAACATGGTTTCACGGCCGACACCGATTGAACATGGTTCAACCTGCCATAAAATAAGAAAAGAATGAACTCATTGTTACTCAAATATCAACTCCATTTGAAAGGTGCTAATGGATCAGGGATTCTAGTCCCAAGCTGACTCCACGCAGGAGAAGAGGTTTTGGATCCTATTGCCAGAGCCAGACAGGTTAATTATTATATAGTGCAATGAATAAAAGATGGGTGTGGGAAAAAAATATAATATGATTACGTCCCCATTATTATGGCTGGGCTGGGCTGTTGCTATTCACCTTTCGTGCGCCCTACACTATTTTTTTCGGCTGCAAAATCCCAAGGTCTTATGATGATCCTTCCTTCCCTTCCAGAGATGTCAGACCGACTCCAACTTAGGAGCACATCATTCATTCATTCATATACAAACAAATCTTGCTATTATCTCAAACATGGCAACCAAAAACTAAAAACAAATGCCACTTAATCTTCAGTATTAGCTATTAAGTAATCTATCCATTTCGAACAAAAACGATTGTTCAGTTTACAAAATGTTATGAAGGATAGTAAACTTCAAGCGGAATGTGTGGGAAGTGGCAGCATTTGAGCATTTCATTGTTTGAATGTATTCGATATAAATTTTTAACGAAGAAAACGAGATTTTATCTTCGGTTTAAATATAACAATTTTAATTTATGAGATTTCTGGTTGAAAGAGGACTGATTGTCCATCTGCCATTCAAAGGTGAGGAAGGAAGGAAGGAAGGAGTGTGGAGGATCCAGTCAAGGGAATGTATGGGATTGAATGAGTAGTAGTAGTAGTAGGGAGGCAAAAGGGGTCTGTCCATAAAGTGAAAAAGATGGGTTTGCAGTAAATTCAATTTGGGGTGGTGAATGGGAGGAGGAGATGAAGTTCTAGGGTAAGTTAAAAAGTTAAGGGATGGGTAATTACTACTGTGCTCTGTAAAATCCAATGATGGCAGACCAAAAATAATAATAATGGTCTCTTCTACTAGCTATAGTAAGTAATCCTTTCAATTCAATCCTCTCTCCTTTCTTTAAATACATCCTCTTGCTTTTGCAGCAACACTTGACTATCTCCTCGAGAAAATGTAAAAATCCCACACAAAAAAATTGAAAATGAAAAAAAAAACACATGGAGGTTGATTCCTTTACTCTTGGTTGTATTCCATAATTTTAAACGAAAGATAAATGTGATCATCATGTTTCTTTTAAATCGTTATTTAATAGCCTGAAACATAATGGTGAAAGTGATAATAACAAGTGAGGTGAGATAAAAGGTTGTGTGAGTTTGTATTTATCTGCGTTTGATTTGAGTGTAGTGTAGGTTTTGAGCTGCAAAATAGTTTCTAAAAATACACGTCTTTAATTAGAGAAGTATTTTAGTTTTATGATTTTTAGCATATATAAACGAGTTTTATACGGTATTCTATAGCGGTTACCGATTTTTTAATTTCACTATCTATGCATCATTTAGCTTCCTTTCATAAACATTTTGCTTCACGCTTTTTCCTTCTATAAAATTTTTCTTCCTTGATTTTATGTAATCTCGCTTATTTTTCCTTTTTGAACGTTTTACACATTTTCTTTGATAACATAACACTATATTATTTACTCAGACTTCATCTTTATTTCACACTCTAACACAAATTTGAACAAATCCTCCAATAATATATGGTAGAGTTTTGTGAACTTTTCTCCATTTCAAATTTCCTGCAACGAGAGTGAAAGTAGGAAGGATATTTTTGTCTTTACAATTAAATATTTATCTCAATAAAAATATCAATATGAGGATTCGAACCCGGGTCTCTTAAAACAAAGACAACAATCACAACCAATTACACTAAACAAATTTGCTGTATCTTTTTTAGTACAAAGCATACACAAAGTTAGACTCTGAAAATTGGATGAATTTTCCATCATGATTACCAAGCCCACTAAGTCTACCGTATATATTTTTATGGTGCTTGATACTTCAGTTTTCATAGTAGCTAGAGTTTCATGTAATTTTCTCAATTTTAATTTTTTTGCTCTCGCCTTAATTTTTTTGCTAAAGGTAGATTGATAATTGGCTACCATAGAAGAAACTAATTATGTTACTGCGTGTTGTATCCTTGAAATTTTCAATTTAAATTTAAATTTAGTGTTTTTTTTTATCTTTGTTCTTATCTCTTTTAACTTCCTCCGAAATTCCCTCTATCGTGCAATAGTTTACGCCTCTTTCACTTTTCAATACAAGGCCGCCTTTGAAATCAATCTTTTGGTATCTCTTGACACTACGATTTTATTATTCGGGATTTAAGCTAGGCAAGTAGAAGATTTCAACTCCGATATCAATCCATGACAAATAGAATGGAGTTCAATAAATGGAGTTGTAGAAGGATGATTAGAGATTGAATTTTTTATTGAAACATATGTCTCTAGAGATAAAAATTTGGTTCTACAGCAGAGAGTGGTGACTATTGGACCTTTAGGTTTATGGTTTTTGCAGCTAGGTCGATTCTTTATTCAACCTATTGGAACTGATAGATACGGAGTGTCTAATTTTGTGTCTTATTACTTCGATCGAGTTTATTAGCATATTGGAGGTAACCCTAATTTTGTCGTTTGCTCTCAAGTTTTATTGGTCCCCTCTTAATTGAGTTGTTAGTATATAGTTGACTTGAATCAACAACTCTCCATTTCTTTTTGATTAGTGGCATATTGTTCTTAAGGAGTGCATTGAACCCTTTATGTAGGATTGTGAGGTTTAAAATTGTGTTTCAAACTATCTATGGCGTGTGGGAATTCCAATGAGCTTTTGTACTCTATCTTTCTTGACAATCAACTAACAAATAGCATTTTAATTTGGGCTTAATTATCATTATAAAAATGAGATCAATCATTTTTATATTTTATATTCTTATTTCTCCAAAAGTTCGACCTATATATTCTTTCTTTATATATCATCTAGATCGAAGAATTGTCAATAAAATTAAACGGGTTGATAGACTTAAATGTAACATAAAAATACAAATAATCAAATATGAACATTCCGGCCAACAGGCCGGGTTATAAGCTAGTACTTATAGACGATAGAATATTATAATTCATAATCCAAAATTTAACCGAGAGACTTTCCAATCACAATCCAAAATTGTTAGCAACCAAACCAATACTCATCCCTGCTTTGATGTCGAGGAAGATGATTGCATGTCGAATTAATGCGGGCCTGGTTGGGCCGTGCGAGGAAGGAAGCTGGTTGAGGAGTTGACCCATTGGATATATGATATTGTGACAAACATTTACATGATTCCACACACGTGAAGGCTCTTTTCGGAACTTTGCTTTACAAACTTCGATTCTAATTGTGTAGTTGTATCATTGATTTTATTACTAGCATAATGAAACAAGAGGGTTGAATAAGTGGAGAAGTTTCGTGGTGATCTTATTGGCAGAAATTATGGTTTGAAATGACCCACTTCCATCTACACTTTAATTACTTCATTTATATCCTTCTGTTTTTTTTTCCCCACTTTCCACGTCACATATAAAAGAAATTATTATAGATTTGTTATGTTGTTCTGTACAGTTTTTTTCTTAAATTGTAGTGTTGAGCTAACTCTATTACCATATTAACAGTGATAAGAAATTACCTATAAGTAGAGAATATTTGGATATAATTATTAGTGATAAATGGTTTAGTAGGGGAAGTTTTTTCTTGAAACAACACTCAAAAGGGCACACTCATCTATATTTTTTACAGGACGAGATTCGGGGATCCCAATAACATCACCATTTGTAGAATATGTTAGAGGATTAATTTAGATATAATTTGTTTGCTGAGGTGCTTTTTTCTTTTATATTATCCACTCGTGTGTGATTCGATGAATTTTGGAAATTGTTTGTTTGTGTTTAAGAAAAATTTGAGCTCGGTTCGAATTGGATAAACTTTCTTTATTAATTTATCACATCTACAAACTTCTATATACTTTTTAATGGGATTTTGTATTTCATGAATACATGTACTTCATGAATACCAGAAATTTATACATTTATATTATAATACAAGTTCAGTTAATACTTAATTGTACCATAAAATAAAAGTACAAATTCTGTTTATACAATATTTTGTTTTAAAAAGACATAGATACAAATTGAATATATACTATAAAGTTCAATTTCAACTAGTATTTTAAAATTGATTTTATTCCGACAAAATATTAGTGCTATACAGCTACAGTTAACTGATCAATATAAGAGATGGAGTTCAGGAAAACAAAAATTATTTAGTGATTAACCGATAATCTAATAAACGGTTACGATTATCACCGAATCAAACAAATTAACAAGCCTATATTAAACACATATATTCTTAAATAATAATTTTTCCGTTCCTACAGTTCAATAATAATTTGGTGAACCTATCACGGAGCATCACTCACAAGATGATTGAAAAACATTATAATTTTTCACCTAAAAAAGACTTACAAGTTATCTTAGGTACCATGATGACCACAAGTAAATAAAAGAAAATGGTAAAAGGTAAGTGATTTGTACTCATCCCTACTTTTGTTTTTATTTCAACTTTCTGAGGTCATATTTAATGATACCCCATAATTCCAGTCTGCTGCATGGCTAATGATGAGAATTTTTTTACATTATTATGGGGGAGGGAGGGGGCAAAAGATTGAAGAAGATAGATGATGGGCTTTTAAGCTTAGCAGCAAGTGCGCTGAATCTTCCTCCTTACCACGTGACCTTATTATCTTTACGGGCATCATTTACTCGCAATATTAGGGTAAGTATCGTGCTTATACTTTTTTAATTGCTTAATTTATCGTCAAAACGATTTAGAAAATGACTAAATAAGTTTCGAGTTTGAAGCTAAACGATTATCATTTTTGCGATGCACTCACGGTGGGTGGCCATCGGCATCATTATTGCGTTCGTGGACTTGATTGGAGTAGATAAGAATCAAAGCTAGTCATCGTTAACGAATTTCTCCCGGTAATGACAAAAAAAAAAGTGGAAAGAAAAAGGGGAAGATGGAAAGATGAGAGGAGGTGTAAAAGAGAGGTGAATGCATTTGGAACATCCCCAAACTTTCCCCAGTTTGTTGCACACAATTGGATATGTGGAGTGAAACAACCGAATGTTGCCGTTTCTGGTTCTGCGTTTCTTCTTTCTTTGATTGCTAGAAACAGTTAGGGCCGGGCCCATAAAATTTGAAGTCCAACTCAGATGACCTTCTTCTTGGGTCAGTGTGATATGGTTATTTTAAAACTTGGGTTTGGGCCGGATAAGGGGTTTCCCCACAAGAGCGCAACACGCATCGTTTTCTTTTGTCTCAACTTCTATTTTGGGAATGTGGTCCAAGATTGAGCCCTTTTTATGGCTACGTAGTAACAAACAGTAGTCACTTCTCCTCGTTTCAATGAATCAGTCTGCGACTTCTCATAGTGAAAGTAAAGCATATACTTGACCGACACAATCACAAAAGGAGGGGCAATGTGGTCCAATACCAACATTAATTTGTTTGATTATTATGTACAAAACCAAGTACAGTTCCATGTTCCACAATCCAAACTCACATTCTTGTTATGCAGTATCTCACTTTGAATTTCCATTTCCATGCTACACTTACTTTATCCAGAACCTTGTACCTCAAAGGTTTAATCACAACTAGACGCATACAACTAATTCATTAGACGAGAAAATTATCTTCATTTCATGTGAATCGTTTCACCACATGTTCTCCGCCATCATCATTGCTATGTCGTTAGACTTTGCAGCCGTCAACGGAGGAAATGCTCTTAATCCAGAGTGAATCGCTCACCACGTCCTCACCATCGTCATTTCTATGCCACGTCCAAAGCGCATGTGTAGCGTTCACAACCTCGAGTTCCCCGTGCCCGAAGCTTGCCTCCCTGAATATCGAAATCTCGAGTTGCGGATCGATGTACCTGCATGCAACAACCAACCATTATACCACTCATCACCATCACCACCAAAGCTCCCCAAGCATGAAATTGTGAAGTAATTAAATTGGCAATTCATCAGTTAATCATGTGTTGTTACTTTGTGGCAAGGCCTTCACGGTTGCCACCATCCCCAACAGTGATATGGATCGGGCCACAATCATCCGCTTGATCTTCATAAACGCGTGTCTAGAAAGAGCAAACAATTGAGATTTAAATTAACCATTTCTCAAAAGTTCAAATAATATAATAACAACAACTCACAATACGACGATGTATATAGCATTACTTACAAAACGCTCATAGGCATGAACGTGGCCGGTGAAAACGACATCGGCTCGCGCATTGTAGAGCAAGCTCTCCATGTACTTCTTCATGTCCACAGATTCAGTCTCTCCTTGATGAGCCTGGTTGGTGTTGTACCAAGGAGCATGGATAAGAACAACGAGCCACGGCGTCTTGGTCCTGTCGACTTGGGCCAGATCCGACTGGAGCCATTTGTATTGGGCCGAAGATGGGTCGAAATCTGTGTACGAGCCCAACATAACCACGTGGACCCCGGCCACGCTGAAGGAGTAGTACAGGTTGGAAGTGGAGCGGCTCTCTTCGAACGGCATCCGCCAGCGCGCGTTGTAGGCCGTGAAAGGCGGAGTCGATATTTCGACCTCGTGGTTCCCTTGAGTCACCATCCACGGGCGCTGGCTAGCCAACGGCTCCATCATTTGCCCGAACGAGTCCCACCGTGGCTGCCACGAGTCGGCATATGATAGGTCCCCGGGGAGCAGCAGCATGTCGTAGTTTGATTCGGAGATGTGTTGCAGGGTCGAGTTCGTGTGCTCTGTCTGCCCAAGATCGCCTAACAAATGTTAACCATACGTTAGTACCAATAATTTGAGATTTAGAGATTTATTTATGGATTTTATATTATTTATTAATATTTTTTCTCAAACAAAAGACAACTCATATAAGTTTGCACATGTATGAATATCATACGCTTAGATATACGTACCGACGATGGCGAATTTGATGGGGAAGGCAGAGGGGGCGGTCTTGAAGCTAAACTGGCGGGCGGAGTTTCCACCGCAGCGGTAATAATAAACGGTATCGGGATGCAACGGACCAATGACGACTTCGTGGATTTGGCCGGACTTGTAGACGTCAAATTGGTAGGAAGAGGTGGTTCCGGTAGCGGACTTGGCATAGTCACCGGGAGATGTGCCGTAAGCGACGGTGGCCGGAGTTTGGTCGTCCGTTATCCATGATATCCTCATTTTATCTGCCCCCACCATTGATATATGCACCTGTCGCGATAGTGAGGAGTGAAGATTACTGACTGATCACGATCACGCGGCAATTGAGAACAATGTATGTATAGTTTACCTGTTGCGGAGTAGAGCCGTCATCGTCCAACCGGCGGCTGACACGAACGTCGGGGCGGCTAAACGGCCGCCTGTAGGAGACGGCCGAAGGGAAGCAGAACCCGGCGAGGCACACTGCCAAAATGGACACCGTGAGCAACAGCTGCCGCCGTTGGCTGACTAAACCCATATCGATCTTTTAAGAGAAAGTTTTCATCAATGAAAGCAATGTGGATCGAGAAGTATGAAGTGGTGAGTTGTGGTTTGGCGGTGACACCGGTCCATTATATATATAAAGACGACAAACACGTACGTGTAAACGCTGCTTGAAACTGGCCGGTTTTGTATTCAAACCTTGGTTGGGCAATTAGTTTATGTTTCCTAGAGAAGGGTATTTTGGACGGACTGCTCCACCCTCGAAAAGATCCCATCTAACATTGTAAAACACATCCATTTCCCCAAGGCTCGTTTTCTGTAATTTTTGCTTTTGGGTTGAGGAGACTGACGTACTATATGTTGTCATTGTACGTATCTTGGGCCATTTTTTTGGTTAACTTCGATATTTTTACCGGAAGAGTCACTGTGCTTTGTACTAATGAATTAAATAGATCAGATAATTGTTCAAAAGAAAACATTCATTGTTTTAACTTCAATTGTTTTCGTGAAGTCTTTTTGTTTTTGACAGATTCCATGTTTTCGTGCAGTCTTGATAGGAGAATGGATCATGTCAGTAACCTTATGGCGAGTAACCATGAGTTAGGGGTGGGCATTCAGTCGGTCGACCGAACCGAAATTATGAATTCCGGGTCTCCAAATTCTCCCAAACTTCAAACCGAATTCGAACCGAATTATAATTCGGTTCGGTTTTTCACACAAAACGGAATTTGTAAAGCTACTTATATTTTCTCACTTGTAAATTATTTTTAACCCCTAATATAAACAATAAATATCAATTATATGCATCATCAATAATAAAAACAAACTTTTCAACACATAGGTCATAAAACATTTCAAATATTTAAGTCTAAAAACAACTACAAACATAAAAATCCACTAATTGGAGCTTTAAATTATAGTATTTCGGTTTTTCGGTCAGAAATTCGGAAATTCGGTTCGGTTGAAAGAACCCAGGTTTCCGAACTATCCATATTTTTCTTCCGAATTCTGAACCGAATAGCATTAATACGGTTTCGGTTCGGTTTAATTCGGTTTCGGTTCGGGTTTACCGAACCGTTTGCCCACCCCTACCATGAGTAACTCACCCACATCAGCATCCTCTCTCTCTCTTGAAAAGCCTTTAAATTTCCTCTTCTTAATATTTGACGGGCGATTTCTCACTTGTTTTAAGTCACAATTTAATTTTTTTTGCATAGTTAGATCAGATTAATTGTGCTTTTCAAAATGATATCCACTTTGATATATTTTTCGAACAAAAAAATTGAGCCATTTTTTACCAGTCTATACCATATGGTATTGACTGGTATTGAAATAAGAGCATACCTATGGTTTGAAAAGCGTACCATGGTGGTATGACATAAACCAAAACTGTAGGATGGTTGAATACATGATAGTAGAGTATACTAATTGTCATTTATAATTTTTAACATTGTATACCATAAGATACCACCCCGTACCAAGGTGGTATTGTATGGTATTGTGTGGTATTTTTTAGTCTTGTAATTTGTTCACCCAGAAATTTGTAGATCCAATAGATCATGATGAACTTGTCCTTGTTGTGCACGTTTTCAATAACGAATTAAAAACGAAGAAGATACCATATGGTATGCAGTTGGTACCGAGAGGCCATAATTTTTTTTTCTCAAAAAATGTTGAAATTTGATCTCATTTTGTAGAGCACGATGAACTCGTTCCATCTGTGCAAAAAAATTAAAATCCAAATTAAAACGAAAAAGATATGAGTTAATTAAGAAAGTTAGAGAAAATAAAAGTAGTCTTTAATTCTCCATCCTTAGATCTGGATTTTCTAAATGAAGGGTCCAGATTTGGTTATTGATGGGTGCATAACTATGGGTTATGCGCCCATCAATAACAAAATCTGGACCATTTATTTAGAAAATCCAGATCTAAGAATGAAGAATTAAAGGTCATTTTTATTTTCTCTAGTTTTCTTAATTGGGTCATATCTTCTTCGTTTTAACTCGGAGTTTAATTTTTTTTTTTGCACAGATGGAACAAGTTCATCGTGCTCTATAATGAGATCTATTTTCAATATTTTTTGAGAAAAAAATTCTTGCCTCTCGGTACCAACAGCATACCATATGGTATTTTCTTCGTTTTTAATTCGTTTTTAAAAACTTTTGCACAAAAGGGATGAGTTCATCATAATCTATTGAATCTACAAATTTCTGGGTGAACAAATTACAGGACCAAAAAATACCACACAATACCACGCAATACCACCCTGGTACGGGGTGGTATCTTATGGTATACAATGTTAAAAGTCGTAAATGACAGTTAATACACTTCTACTATCATGTATTCAACCATCCTACAGTCTTGGTTTGTTCATACCACCATGGTACGCTTTTCAAATCATAGGCATGCTCTTATTTCAATACCAGTCAATACGATATGGTATAGACTGTTATAAAATGGCACAATTTTTTTTTTTCGAAAAATATATCAAAGTGGATATCATTTTGAAGAACATAATTAATTTGATCTAATTGTGCAAAAAAAATTAAATTTCGACTTAAAATGAGTGAGAAATCGTCCATCAAAGATTAAGGAGGAGAAAATTAAAGACTTTCCAGGAGAGAGAGTGATGCTGATGTCATACTGATGTGGACGGGTTACTCATGGTTACTCATTATAAGGTTACTGACCTGATCCATTCCTGTCTTGATAATATGTCATCTCATATTAACATTTGAAATGTCATACAGACTTTAACAAGTTATTTCTGTCCGAATCCAAACCTTATCCTATTTTGATGGATCACTTGGAGTCAAGATCATATGATAAGAGGGCGAATTTTGTTTGCAACCAAAATTAATTTTAATTATTGTATGAGAAGGAAAATTGGGAAAATTATAATATATAGGAAAGTGAATGGTAATTTTGGAATAATACAAATTAGTCCACATCAGATCAATCCCTTCAAATTTTAACGAATTATATATTCTTCATTTTTACTCAATTTTTGAATATAAAAATTATTCTTTATTATTATTATTATTATTTATTATCTACAAAAGAACAAAAAATCTGATATATATTTTTTTTTTTATAGAAAACAGGTTCATATTTTGTACAGAATTCCATTGCACATACTTTTTCTGCCGGTAATTTTCATTGTACATAATTCATATTGTACAATTCCGTTAGTAAATACTCCGTTTAATATACGTATATGTACCCGTACATACTTTATTCGTTTAAAACTTCCGTATCATTGTCAAGCCGTTTCATTTTCCCCCGTTCATTTGATGTCTCCCGTACTAAACACGTATAAAACCCGTATAACACGTTTATTATCCGTATTTTACGAATTAAATTGTTAACTTTAATATTATTTATATATCTATTTATTTATAAAATGATTAATTTTATATATTTATGACTATTAACGTACTATTAAACGTAACTTTAGCTTAAATACAAAGTATAATACCCGTACGTATTTTTACGTAACTTTCCCGTACCGTATTTTACTAACTATGAATATTAGTGACATTGTACAAAATTTTGTACGGCATATGAAATGTCAGGCCGAGTAGCGGCTAAGTAAATCAGACTGCCTACAATGCGCCGATAAACCGTGCCATCAGAAAGAAGATCCCCAGACTCACGGCCCAATTTCCAGCGTTGTCAAAACCGAACCGGACATCGATCCGAATTAATGAGAGGTTAAAGGTTTATCGGATGATCGTTGATTAACCGGCATTAAAAACCGGTCATAAATCGGTACTTGGCTTCAAAAAGAATTGAAAATGTAGAGTAAGAATATTTAAAAAGTCAAAACGCTAGAAGTAGTGGGCTATAGGGGTAGGGTCACATTTATTTTTCTTCTTACTTTTCATTATTAATTAATTAACAGATAGCAAAATGGCAGGCGAAAGTTCAATTTTAGCAGCCCGCCTGTTTTTTGACTGCCGGGGTTGGACTTGTGCCCGAGTCTGGTTTTTACCGGTCTGACCGGCCGGTCAGGCCCGGTTTTCATAACCATGCCAATTTCACATTCATTTCCATGGGAGTGGCCACAGGACGGCAATCAGCGAACTGAAGATCATCAAGTAAGTCGAAAATATACTTGCGCTGACTGAGCAAAATACCTCGAGAATCACGAGCAACCTCAAGTCCCAGAAAGTATGATAACTCACCAAGATCTTTAATATTAAATGCCGCTCCTAACCCATCCTTCAACCGTTGAATTCCTTGAGAATCATATCCAGTAATGACCATATCGTCAATATAAAGTAACAGGGCAACAATCCCAGCGGCTGTAGTGCGAGTAAAAAGAGAGGGGTCATTCTGACTTTGACGAAATCCAAGCTAAGCGATAGTAGTATGAAACTTCTCAAACCAAGCACGAGGTGCCTGTTTGAGGCCATAGAGAGAATGATTCAGACGACAGACCTGATCAGGAGTGCCCTGGTCATAACCGGGTGGGCGTTCCATATAGATAACCTCATCCAAGTCCTGTGAAGAAAGGCATTCTTCACGTCTAACTGATGCAATGGCCAATTTTGAAGAGATGCAACTACCAAAAGGGTCCGAACAGTAGACATTTTAGCAACATGGGCAAATGTCTCACTATAGTCCACCCCGTACTCCTGGGTAAAACCTTGAGCAACCAGTCTGGCTTTATATCGATCAACCGTACCATCATGATTCATTTTGACGGTATAAATCCAACGACAGTCGACAACTGATGTAGAGGAAGGTGGGCGAGGAACCAAGGTCCATGTATTACTCGCATGAATGCATAGACACTAGGCGCTCTACTACTGGTTCTATGACTCTTCGTGCTTACTCCGATTCGGATTTTGCTGGATGCATAGACACTAGGCGCTCTACTACTGGCTGGTGTGTACAGTTTGGTAAGTCTTTTCTCTCTTGGCGTTGCAAGAAACAAAACAAAGTCTCTAAGTCTTCTATGGAGGCCGAGTACAGGGCTTTGTCAGATGTTGCCTCTGAAATGGTTTGGCTACGAAGTTTGTTGGTTGATCTGGACGTCACATGTTCTTTACTCATGGATCTCTTTGTTGATAACACGAGTGCGATCCATATTGCTGTTAATCCGGTTCTTCATGAGTGCACTAAGCATATCGAGATCCTTGTTCACTATGTTCGAGATCTTGTTGGCGCTGGCACTATCACTTTACATCATGTTCGCACCGAGGACCAAGTTGCTGATCTCTTCACCAAAGCCTTCTCTACGAGTCGTCACTGGTACCAGTCGAACAAATTGATGCTTTCTGATCAACATCAATTTGGGGGAGGCTGTTAGCAGAGTTAAAGCCCATTTAATTACCTTTTAATTACGTAGCCCATGTATTCTGTAGTTGGCCTTATTTCTTTGTACACCAAACCCATGTAGCCCATGCAGGTGGACGTGTAGGCGCTTAGGGTTTGGGGAGTTGCCCTCGTTAGGGTTATATATATGTTGCTAGGAGCTGTAGGTAGGTGTAACAAACACAATACGTATAATCATATCAGCAGCTGAAGAGTTTCACCTCTTCCGTGGATTAGTCCTGGATTCTCCAGGGATACCACATAAATCTGGTTGTTAGTGTTCTTTCAATTTCGTTATTTCCGATTTATTATAAGTACATAATTACCATGAGACAATAAAAAAAGAAATAGAATATGAGTATGGAGTGAATAAGTTTGACAAGTCAAGTGCACGTATAATCACACCTTTACAGTTTACGTGCCTAAAGTTCATAGCATCTGAGCATGAGCACAAGCAGATTGTGGTTGTCTCACTTCGAGCCATGAGCATGGGTTTTGAGCCTTTGAAATTCACCTCATATATTTGACGAAAATACAAATAACATATCTAGTTAGTATCCTTACAAATGATTTTGTATTTATGATTTTCAATTCCAAATGGCAAATCCAAATATTTCCACCCAAAGTCACCTAACTTCACATTCCATGGAGTCTACAGAATCTTGATTTGTATGACTATTAATTTACCTCATTACAATTCTCTAAATAAGTAAATATAATATGAGATATTTGACTTCAACTTAACAATAACAGAAAATAAAATCAACAAACGAGACTAGGCTTTGCAACTAGTAATAGAGGAAAGGCTTGTAAGCCAAACTGAATCACTGCAAACACTTTCCCCATCGTCATTTCTATGCCATGTCCACTGCGCGTGTGTGGCATTCACCACCTCTAGTTCCCCATGCCCGAAGCTCGCCTCTCTAAATACTGATATCTTCTCTCCGGTGTTCCTAAAACTGCACACCAAAACCATAATCAAACTTCAAACCTTCAAAAGAACACATGCGGATAAGCGCAGAGAGAACAACTTAATCAAACTTCTCACTTTGTAGCAAGGCCTTCACGGTTGCCACCATCGCCAATGGTGATATGCACCGGACCACAAACATCCGCCTTATCTCTATAAACCCGAGCCTACATGCCCAAGGATGTCATAAGAAAAGCTTAGTAGGTTACCAGTGGTTATTTTTCAAAGGGGAGTTAGGAAAGACAGACTTACAAAGCGCTCGTAGGCGTGGACATGGCCGGCAAAAACTACATCCACGCGAGCATTATAGAGCAGGCTTTCCATTTCTCGCTTCATATCCACAGACTCGGATTCTCCTTGATGGGCCGTGTTGGTATTGTACCAAGGGGCGTGGATCAGGGCTAGGATCCACGGAGTCTTACTCCGGTCCACCTTGGCCAGATCTGCCTGCAGCCACTTGTACTGGGCCGAAGATGGGCCAAAGTCCGTGTACGAGCCCAGCATGACGACGTGGGCCCCCGCCACATCGAAGGAGTAATAGAGGTTGGACGTGGATCCGCTCTCCTCGAACGCCATCCGCCACCGTGCGTTGTAGGCTGTGAAAGAACTGGAGTGGACGACGGGGATCCTCTCCACCTCGTGGTTCCCTTGGGTTACCATCCACGGCCTCTGGCTCGCCATTGGCTCCACCATCCGGCCGAACGAGTCCCACCGCGGCTGCCAGAAATCGGCGTACGACAAGTCACCGGGCAGCAGCAACATGTCGTAACTTGACTGGGAGATGTGTTGCAGCGTCGAGTTCGTGTGTTCAGTCTGCCCGAGATCCCCTATAATCAGCAATTTCACAATTTGTTAGAACGTTACATGTGATTTGCTAACAATGTTCCAACGACGGTGAACATATTTTTTTATGTGACATGATTGTATGTGTATGTGTATAGTGCGTTACCAACAATGGCGAATTTGATCGGGAAAGCAGATGGAGCTGTCTTGAGACTGAACTGGCGGCCGGTGTTTCCGCCGCAGCGGTAGTAATAAACCGTGTTGGGCTGGAGCGGGCCGATGACGACGTTGTGAATTTGGCCGGAGTTGTAGAGCATGTAACGGTAAGAAGAGGTGGTTCCGGTGGAGGAGTTGGCGTAATTACCGGAGGCAGTTCCGTAATCCACAGTCGCCGGGGTTGGGTCGTCCGTTATCCAGGATATCCTCATTTTATCTGAGCCCACCATTGATATATGGACCTATCGCCATTCAAATAAAAGAACATATGAGTGATGGATGTCGTTAACATGGAATCTGGATTTCTATCCCTGGATCCCAAGTCCAGTTTAATTGGGCTTTATAATGTCCAGGGCCCGAACAGTGGCCATCCAGGCGTTTTCTTCCACATTTTTTTTATTCCGCTATGAGGCGGGGGAAAGGAAACAAACCACTTTTTAAATAAAAAAATAAATATAAAATAACACTTGAATAGTTGACTCAATGATTTTAATTGCTACGTTGCATCCGGAGAAGTTGATGACTTGAAGAAACAAAACATTCATAAAGATTAAAAAGTCATAATATATAATGATAATCTTAAGGTGAATAATACCCTTTTCCAACAAAATAAAAATAAGTTGAATTAATGGAATGAGATTAAGTGCTAACTCCTTAAGGGTTAGTACCGTACTAACGAGACTACTCATAAAGGTTATAGTGGTTAGTACGGTGCTAACTCCAACGAAGTTAGCACTCTAACCAGTCCCTGAATTAATCTATAGGAATTACCATTAACTATAAATGGCGCTTGTTGACTATCGATCTAGACCGTTAAACTATAGGAATTATCATCAACGTATTAGTCTAATAGAGAAAGCAGTAATGTAACACCTTCGACGAATCCACATCGACAAAGTACGAGAGAGATCCATGATTTATAAGTAAGAAACCGACAAAACGGATAATATCTTATCGAAAAAAAAAGTATCGAGGTGTTGCTGGTTCCACTTCAATAACATGAAAGCTTATATTATATGTTTTGTCATAAAGAAAGAGCATGAGCGTTGCACCACCCCAGGAATAATCCATATATATATATATATATATTCCACGATTTCTTTCTCCTGATAAGTAAGCAACAAATTAATAATAACCGACCATGCATGATGTGAAAAAGAATCAACAGATTGGGTAGACATAAGGCATAAAACGTGAAACAACCCTTCCCCTCCCTCCCCAGTTCCTGCCAACTAAACTGACTTGTCCTCATCGGTAGCTGCATTAAAAAGCTACAGAAGTCCCCTTCTCATTCTCTGCACATCTAACCATCGTACTTGTACCCAGTTTGGATTTCTTGCTTTTGGTGGAACTAATTCATTCCTCCCCAACACTCCAGGCATGCATTTGGCTAAATCTAGCCAAGCATTAACATTATTATTAGCTAGAAGATTAGTTACCTTGGATTAACTAGACGAGAATACCTATCTGTTTTTAGATTTAACCCAGATTAGAAGTCAAGTGCAGGATTGATTCAAGCAAAAACACGCGTCAAGTCAAGTGTCCAATTATGAACCACAGAGGCGGAGAAAGCAAACACCACCACAAAACCAACTTCCCTTGTATAATTTGATACGGAATATTGGGAAAATAATTAAAAACGTACCTGCTGAGGAGTGGAATCGTTTTCGTCCAACCGTCGAGCGACGTGTACGTCGGGGCGGCGGCGCGGCCTTCTGTACGAGACGGCTGAGGCCGAGGGGAAGGCGAATCCGGCGAGAAAAACAGCCAAAATAGATGCCCGAAGCAGGAGCAGCCGCCGTCCACGGCCAACCAAGCAGGCCATCTCCTTATTATCAGAGATTCTCGAGATTTCCCGCAAAGGTAGAGCCGAGAGTAAAATCAATGAACAATGAGACGAGAGGTAGCAGAGAGAGAGAGAGAGAGAGAGAGAGAGGGAGGGCTTTTATGTGGTGTGGGGCGTAATGTAGAACGGCAACAGCGTAACAGAAATTGTCAAATAGCGGCACCGCTGCTATTTATGTTTCCTTCCTAGGACTGGACGGCTTCCACGTACTATTTTGTTTGGTTTTACTTTTATGACATGATTCACTGTAAGCAATGAAGTTGCTTCGCGCATATGAACATTTGGTAGATGTATAGAAGCAAAAGATTTAGGAATATATATACCTCAATTAGTGCCATTAAAAACATTTTTAAGAATGAGCGGTAAGATCTGAACCAGAATGACTATCGTTTACAGCAATCTCATACATTAAATCTCTTGTTCTACAATATGGACCATATTTGTTGTTTTAGATTTTCTGCAGTAGTTGACGCCTATAATATTGGTAATACAATTAAGAGTAAGTATAATATGTCTATTTATTATGTATTTTTATTAGATATGTCCCTCCACTATATTTTACATAAAACATGCTTTTTTAATTTATGATTTTTTTTTCAAGGTAATGTTTATAAAAATTATTAAACATGTCATTCTTTTAAAATTTTCATTAGAAAATCATAAATCATGGTTAGGCGACACCAAGATAGAATATATTTATTTTCATTTTAAAAAAATAGAATATTAATATATTTATTTTCAATTTTAAGATATAATATTTTGTTTAATGATTCCATAACTTTTTTAAATCATTAACTCTTTTAACATTCATTTACTTTCCTATTATGTTTGCCACCATTTCCATCATCATATCCCAAAACACGGTTACATATGTGAAATCAATTATATAACATCCCGGCTCTCACACATGCATGCTCTCGCTGGTTCCTTAATGAGACGGCCGGTTTGTGCCATTTGAAGGCGGAATGTGATTAGATGTAGCGGATAAACCTCAAATTATACTGTTCAATGACTAGTAATTGATGGTCGAAAAATGTAGAGTTCTTCTGATGGAGCAAGTGAACTCTATATTAGTAAGGTATATACATAACGAACACAAACGGAGAATAATCCAAACCTATTCTACACGTTGGGAAGAGGGTTAGGTATACGAATGACAATTCGGCTAGGATGATTTGCTAGTAGAAAACATCAGGTTCCTTTTTGTTGAATCGATTCCACTATCAAGAAAGAAGAAGAAAAAAAGTTGGTGTTTCAACACTCAATTTCTAGGGTTACTGTTATGAACAAAAGTGTTGATTAACCTCCAAAAGAATTAGTTCGGCCTCTTATATAGGCTACATAAGTTTTGGCCCAAAATAACAAAAAAAAAAAAGAATCATTTTTTAAGTCTCAAGAAACCTAATCTGAAAAGGAAAGGAACAACAGATCCGCTATAGCCCCTGATCCCCACTCGGTCTCTCAATTACCCGGTCGGGATTTTGGTCTTCACACCCGGGGGTTGTTCTGGACAAGATCCCCGCCCTTGGTCGCCATTCCACGATCGGGGTTCTCTGCCTCCACGTCTGGGTATTCAACCAATTCTAGTTCAACACTAATTAAGACTAAATCGCAACCATGAACAACTCGACCTCCATATTTGTGAAGTTCTTGGCTAAATAAGATTTAAGTTGACTATTAAATGCCTTGGCTCGACTTTTAGTGATCGGATCTTGACCTTGAAGACCTTGAACATCTCCCTCTCGCACTAGAGTGAGACTTGTGATCTCCTTGGTATTGATGTCCTCATCATAGCATTAGTAGGAGGGGAGAGCTAAAGAGATATCTTCATCATCGATGGTGGTACCATCATTCTCTCTTATGTACCACTAGTTCAAGTTCGTTGTTCAGGATGCGAATTCTATTGATGCTTTATGAATATTCTTTCTATGATTTAATTAGATGCTTTGGTCATTATTTATCCTGTTAGAATATGACTTGAATTTGATTTGGGTTTGTTTTGTGTTTGGGCCTATTTAGTTTGGGTTTGTGATTGGGCTTTGTTTTGACCTTTTCCCTGTATGTTTGGGAAAATGTTTTTGGTTTTCTGTTTGGGATTAGGAAAAGAGTTCTATAAATACTCGTTATCACCCTAGTCTGTAGTAAGGTCAGTCAGGTTAGTTTGTTTGGTTTGTTCGTTTGGAATTTGGTTTGTAACCTGTACTCTCCTCAAATTAGTGAAATATGTTCTCCCCTGCCCGTGGATTAGCTAGCACACATTGTGTTAGTGAACCACGTTAAATTTGTGTTCGTTTGTGTTGCTTTGGAATATCGATTGCACGTTTCTCTTCTGACAAGTGGTATCAGAGCCTTGGTCAGTTTGATCCATTGGCATGAATTGATTTGAAGTTGCAAGTCTCGGCTTACAACGTTCGTTTGGCATTGGAGCATCGTGCTGCATTGTGGAATTTATCCGTTTGGAATTTGGTTTGTAAGGTCAGTCAGGTTAGTTTGTTTGGTTTGCCCGTTTGGAATTTGGTTTGCAACCTGTAGTCTCCTCAAATTAGTGAAATCTGTTCTCCCCTGCCCGTGGATTAGCTAGCACATATTGTGTTAGTGAGCCACGCTAAATTTGTGTTCGTTTGTGTTGCTTTGGAATATCGATTGCACGCTTCTGTTCTGACAAGTGGTATCAGAGCCTTGGTCAGTTTGATCCATTGGCATGAATTGATTTGAAGTTGCAAGTCTCGGCTTACAACGTTTGTTTGGCACTGGAGCATCGTGCTGCATTGTGGAATTTGTCTGGGTTACATCGCCGTTGTTGCGGAGTCGGAAAAGGGTTTGATTTTATGGCTTTCCTGGAAGCAATTGGGCCTCGACATATTGGTTTGTGGTCAAGTAATTGTGATGTTAATCACATTGCTGTTCGCCAATTCTGGAGGAAGAAACATCAATTATGTGGATGAAATTGTGATTATTATTATAATTCATTAGTTTTGCGCGGAAGCTGGAAAGTAGATAGTGTTTGGAATTTTTATTAATTCCAATTGGGGCTGCAATTTTGATTGGGCGGCGCATAGTAACTATTGGGAGTGGAAGCTAATTCCGGAGCTAATTTTTATTAGTTGCTGGTGTTCGTTAATTCTTTGTTCGGCGGCAATTTGGTATTGGGAGGTGATTCCAATCTTTCACCAGTTTGGAGTTGCATCGTTTGGTTTGTCGAGAAGAAAATTTGGAATTTGCGGCAGAGAGCTAGTTGGCGGATCAATTGGAATTTGGAAGCAATTACTTGAATTTATTGTGTTCGGTAATAGCTTGTGGTTTGGGGAGAATTCTGTTTGTTGCCCTTGGTGGTGATCAGGGTTTTTGATCACCAAGGATGTTTGTTCAGGATTTAAAGCTCGAGAAGTCGATTTGGAGTTGCAGGTTTGGAGTTGGAAGTAAATCTGATGTTGGTGTTATAGATGGAAATAACACCAAGTTGGTTATGCATGGCAAGTCCCAACATGGGTTGGACTTGCTGCATGTTTTTATTTGTTGATAGCCCTTAGGGGCATTTGGAGGAAGGGGAGATTCTGGTACAACTGATTTGGAGAAGTTTGCTACTTCTGACAATTTTGATTGCATCTGAGTTTGGCGATTTGCATCGCGTTTGGTCTGGCGATATGAATCGCATTTGGATATGTCTGGCAATCTTGATTGCGTTTGAGTTTGGCGGTTTCGATCGCATTTGGATACGTCTGGCAATATGTATCGCGTCTGGGTACATCTGGCAACTTTGGTTGCGTCTGGTACATCTGGTATTTGACAAAGAATTCAAGTCAAGGTGGAGATTGTTAGAATATGACTTGAATTTGATTTGAGTTTGTTTTGTGATTGGGCCTATTTAGTTTGGGTTTGTGTTTGGGCTTTGTTTTGACCTTTTCCTTGTATGTTTGGGAAAATGTGTTTGGTTTTCTGTTTGGGATTAGGAGAAGAGTTCTATAAATACTCGTTATCACCCTAGTCTGTAGTAAGGTTAGTCAGGTTAGTTTGTTTGGTTTGTCCGTTTGGAATTTGGTTTGTAACCTGTACTGTCCTCAAATTAGTAAAATCTGTTCTCCCCTGCCCGTGGATTAGCTAGCACACATTGTGTTAGTGAACCACGTTAAATTTGTGTTCGTTTGTGTTGCTTTGGAATATCGATTGCACGCTTCTATTCTGACATATCCATATCATTTGATGCCTATATTATTAGATGCTTTAGTCATGTGATACTTATGTTATTCGAATGCCTTAGTTGTTTAATGCCCTAACTATTGGATGCCTATACCATCTATTATATACGTGCCATTATAGTAGCTTCCAATATCATGCTATGTTTTAATGAAATTACTCTTATGTGAGGTGTCATTGCCTTATGCATGTATGAAGTGAAATTAAACCATTAATGAGTTTAATGCTTGATACCTAAGATCATCAATATTAGAAACAATTACTATGATTCATAGAGGCTTTAATAGTTAATGTGTTATCTTTATTTCATTTTTTGATTGACTAGTTTAATGTCATGAAGCGAAATCATGCATTAACTAGTTATATGAAACACCCTAGCTCGGTTGAGAACTAATTTTACTAAAATGCCCTTGAAAAATAAAATACCCAAATCTTAAATTGTAGCGAGAAAATTTTCATAAATAAAATACTAAAAACACACTATTGTAGTTAAGGCAACGCGCTAACACATGGGCAAAAGCAAAACTTAAAATCTCAAAATGATCTCTAGTCTATACTCATAATCATAAAACGTGATAACTAACTAGCCTCAAATGCTGCTGCTGACTGATAACCTTGACTAGACATCCTCTGTGATGCTTGTACCGTCCTCCTCTAGCTGGCTTCCCTCAAACTGTTTCTCTCAATCTCGCTGCTCTCTAACTGCTCCTCTAGCTCCTCCTCTAACTCTTCAAACTGGTGAGTGAGTTGGGGTCAGTCTACGCCCTTACGTTTTAATACTTCTAATACTTGAGTACTTTACTTGAATACCTAACTTTAACTGGAGGAAGTTGTTTGTACTTTAAACTTTAAAATCCTAACTTTTAAACTTTGAGGGAGTTGAAGTTACTCTCCTCTCTTAAAGCTCAAATCTTGACTTAAATACTTGACTGACACGGGGATCCCTCACTAGCTAGTCCGGTTGCCCTTAGGGGTGGCAATACGGTCCGATCCGGTTAAATTGACCCGAATTGATCCGGTCCCAGTCCGGTCTTTTTGGAAATATGGGGCCCAAAACTTGGATTGGGTACAGTCCGGTTTTGAACCAGTCCGGTCCCAATCCGGTTTTGACCCATTTTGACCATGTTGCATAAATTTCAGCAGCATATACCCATTTTCCTGGAATGATGATATATATTAAAAATAAGGAAAATAAATTAGAAGTTAGAATTCAATCAAACAACATCAGCATTTGGCAAAGGAGAGTAAGGGGGAAATGGAAAAGTTAGCTAGTTTTGTTCTCTAGCAAGCAAACCAGAGTTGAAGAAATGGCATTAAGTTTAGGTTTGACAAAGTTTCCTGGAATTCGATCCGTTAGCATGTATATGTAGATGTGGGTTTTGATCATTCTTGTTTGGTTGCTGTGAAAGTTTTGGATAAAGACAAATTGTAAAGGAGAACGCTTTCTTTTTCCTATCCTTTGTAGTAAAAGTTTGGATCTTTGGCAATAAAAAGAGGGGAAAGGTAAAGTTAGAATCACCGGCAACATATCTTGACAGCCTAGTGGCACCGCCACTTTGAATAGTGGCCAGATTGGGTTTACCAGCAAACAACAACACATTTCATCCACTAAAATACCAGCAAGACTTACATCACATCGGCAAACAACATCAGCAAACAACAACAACAACAAGACTTACATCACATTCAAAATCTTCTAGTGACTAGATTAAATCAATTCATCACTAAAATAAATCAACAATAACTTACCCAGCTGCTGTTGCCTTCCATATTTCTGACTTTGGCAGCTGCTGCCGGCTGTGCTGGTAGACGAACGGAGGGCGACGAGATGCAGGGTCGTCTTTTGGAGCGGAGGCTTCCTAGGTCATCTTTTGGAACGGAGGGCGACGAGATGCTGAATACCTGGTCGCGCGGCGTCGTGGAGCTGATCGGAGGTGGTCGCGACCGGACGGGGTTGAGGGCGGAGGCTTCCTGGGTCGCGACGGGACGGCGTGGAGGCTTGCAGCTGGGTCGCGACGTCACGTCGCAGAGAGGAGGGAGCGAACAGCTATTCCGCGGATGGCGAACAGCGACGAGAGGAGGTGGGTCGCCGTTGTCGTCGGCAGTAGGAAGTGGGTTGGTTCCTTGGTGGAGCGTCGACAACGGGACGGTCCGATAGGCGATTAAATGAAGACTCGAGGGAGAGGGAGGCGACAGGCGGCTGATGCAAAATTGCAAATTGGAAAGCCACCACAGCAATCCTACAGATAGCTCGCCTGGGCCGGCGAGGGGTGAGTGGGCCGAGAGGCCATGGGGTGGCCTGTCGTGGGATGGGCTTATTTTGAGCCTCTAAATCTGTTTTGTAATTATTTGGTCTTCTGGTTTTTACACGGTTTTGACCCGGACTGGATTGGTCCGGGTTTTTTGCTAATTCTGAGACCAAAGACGGATTGGATTGTTTTAAATCCGGTCACGGTCTTAAAACGTTACGGGTTTTACGGTCCGGTTTCCGGTTTTCCATCCGTTCCCTGTCCAAATTGCTATCCCTAGTTGCCCTACTCATACATATGAGAAGCCACCCAGACTTTTCTTAAACTTAAACTTATCGTGAAAGGCTCTTCTTCCACGATTCTCAAGAGCATAACTGTTGCTCATCTTAAAATACCTCAAGAGCATAATTGCTGCTCATCTTAAAAGCCTCAAGAGCATAAATGCTGCTCTATCTCAAATCTCAAATGGCAACGGACTGGCGCTAGTGACTAGAAACTCTTAAAAATATTTCACCTTCTTGAAGGCGAAGTACTTCTTAAAAAGAACTTGTTTCTTAAATTTTAACAATCACTCATAACATATAGCTGTAAGGTAATTAAATAACACACATTCACTTCAAATCATAGCTCAAACAAAACATATATAATCAATCATAAGCATAAAAACAACCATAGCAACCACTTCACAAAAATTTTACTTAACACTCATAAGATAAATACTTGAAAATACGTAAGGCGTAGAATTTACCCCCTTTACACTCACCTTACTCGAATCAATCACCTTCCAATTCAAGGACCGATCACCTTAGCTTCAGCCCTCCTAAGTTGATGCGTGCATCCAAGCTCCCTCTACGATTCCGGGGGCTTTACTCGTTATGCAAACCTCCTCCCATGTTCATGCAATCACGCGAGTTGGCATAGTCAGTTGATGTTAATTGGTGCAACTAATTCCATGACCTTCCTTAGTACCCAGATGTGTATGCATTGACGACCACCAATCGAATCCTATATATGTATTGGTAAAACGTCCTAGCTGACATATACTGTTTTCCGGCGAGAAAACTTGCGTTGAATGAGAATTGAATGCACCTTGACTTCTTTGGACAACGATCACTAAGACACGGTTCACACCTCTTCAAACACAGTTCGAATGAGGGTGTTCGATGTTTACATGACTCACGAGCCAAAATCCAAATTAAATTACCCTACTCCTATGGAGGTTCAGTGAGAGCTCCAGATCTACGACTACGACTAAAATTGCAGAGGAAAGGATAAAGGGATAAAATTTGACATTGTGTTGTCTGGCGTCTATTTTGTGAACCCCTTCTCTGACAACTCTTCCTCCTATTTATAGGCTTGAGGTGATAACCGTCGTAGAAAATTATCTGGAGATTAACTTCCAAAAATAATCGCTTCCCTTCTTTCCCGGACGTGGCTGACGTGTCCTTGAACGTGGAGTAATTGACAATTTCTCAATCAAACCACCAACTCTCCCTTTTGGAACTGACGTGTAACACCCCGGTTTTTTTTAGAGTTATGTTCGACTTTAATACGTGATCGGTTGGATTGACGGTTACGTACTAAGTGTTACAATCGTGGATTAAGAATAATAATATTATAACATTATTATTTTTTATAATAATATTATTATTATAACATTATTTATTAAAAAAAAAAGTAGAACAAACTGGGGCGGCCCAAGGAGATGGGTGCTTCCACTTCCCCCTCCCAATTAATTCCTCCTCCCCCCAATATATTAATTGCCGAGCAGAGCAAAAAACCCTACCCTCCTGTTAATTTCCCAAATCCCCAAATCGCCAGCAGCCGCGAGAAAGAACCCCAAGCCCCGCCACCAATCCCCAGCCCCGCGCGGGCGAGATGAGAAGAAGGAGTTGGTTCCGGCACCCGATCCCAATCTCAATCCCAATCCCAATTCCGATCTCGATCCCATCCCTCTCGTGTTCTAGCGGTGACGTTGAGGGTTCGATCAACAAGGAGATCAAAGTCCCGGGTCATCCAACCTAGGCCTGGGCACGTTATAGAGGTAAGGGAACTCGATCCCTTTGAGTTAGATCAATTGACTTGGTGATTTTTCGCGAGGGTAGAATTCTGGGGTTTTAGAAACAGGTTTTGCAGGCTTTTAATGACAGATTTTGGGTGGTCACTAAAGCTGCTGGGAATTTTCAAAAACGTATTTTTGGATATTTTAATTGTTTCGAGTCTCTGTTGGTGTTTATTCCTGGGTTTAATAATTTTATAAATTGAGGGAGGTCTAGGAGATGACTGTAATTTAATTTGGGGATTTTTGAAGATGTATTTCAATTTTTAGAAATTGTTCTAACATTCGTTTCAATTAAATTAAAATATTTCGGAGGAGTTTATAAGAGTTTGATAATTTTCCAGGTTATAGGTACTCATGATTGATGCAGGAAAATTATTATTCGAATTTTTTAGAAGGTTCAACTTAGGTGGAAAATTCGTCCAAGACTAAAATAATTAAGAAAAATGGTCGTTTTTGAAGGGATTAATTCTAGAAAATTTTAGTGGGTTTAAAGGACCCTTGGAATGAGGTTCAAGGACTGGATTTTGAGGAGGATGTCCTAGTGATTCAAAAGGGGTTTTGAATCAAGTAAGGTTGTCTAAGAAAATGGATTTTTTTATTAATAGGTTTCCCCAAGATAATCCGGCTAAGGAGGGGTTTCTTCGAGGAAGGATTTGAGGAGTCATCTTTTCGAGGTGAGTGTAAAGGGGGTAAAATCTCTGTCGAGGTCTTTTAGTTTATGCCTTTTATTTCAGTTATGTTTGTTGTTTTCAAGTAAGCGCGATATGATGTGTGAGGCATCCCACCGCCTGTAAGGGTGGAGGCACACGTTGTGTTATGTATGAATGTATGGATGTATGATTGTAATAGTTGGTTTATGGTATGAGGAACCCCTGGGCGGTTGGGCCACTACTGGACGCTATAGATAGCCGGGTCACTGCTGGACGGCGAGACGTAACGCAATAGTTGATCGAGTATGTTGGGGTCACTACTGGATGGCGAGACGTAACGCAGTAGTTGACGGGCATGGACTGGACGACGAGACGTAACGCAGTGCCATTGCCGAGTTTGGGTATGCAATCGGACGACGAGACATAACGCGGTTGGCATACTAGGGCAGGACACCGGACGGCGAGATGTAACGCGGTGGTCCTAGTGTTTTGTGTTGAGATAAGGATAGAGGACGAGAACTTTTATGAGTCAGTGTTGAAATGAGTTGATAAGAATGGTTATTTAAGAGCAGAAAGCGAGAACGACTTTCATGCTAGGAAGGCATTCCCCTAATAACGTGTTTAGTAAGTAGTTTGCTTAGGGCAAAGACCTTAGGGAGTAACGACGAGACTAACCCCTTCTCACTCACCAGGTGCATAGAGGGGAAGATGTCGCATCCATCAAGAGGAGATTACCCAAGGAGAGCAGCCGCGGCTAACCTGAAGATGTCAACTGGATCTGGGTAACGAGAGGGGACCTCCCATTATATTTGTCTTTTGTTTCATGTCTTATTGAGTATACTGGGAAACTCAGGGATTGTGTTTTATGTTTTGTTGCTTTGGATTGAGGTCGCCCAAGTGTTTAGGGCATTTCACTTGAAAATCTTAAGCATTGTGGTTGTTGATTTTTGGTTTTGACTTGTAAACCGTTTTGGATTGCTCCGGAGTAACCGGTTTTTGGGTTTGAGTTATGGTTTGGTTTTTGAAAAGAGACGAGACGTGTCATGACGTCTTGTTACTTGCCCTTTCCTTTACCATGACTATTCCAGATATCGTGACGAGGCGGGTTGTCAAACATGATGACAACGCTACGAGGTGGTTTACCAAACTTTTTGCGAGGAGGCTTTTCGCGATGAGGCATCTACCAAACTTTACGCGAGGAGGCTTGGCGCTTAGACTTAGTAGAGGCTTAGCGGACTTGCGATGAGGTGGCCTGGCGGACTCGCGAAGTGGCTGACGCGAGGAGGCTTGGCACTTGAACTTAGTTTATTTTGTGACCTTCTCCCCACGTATCTTGTAGACTCGCGATGTGTTTAAACAAGGAGGTTTGTCGCGATGAGCCACCAAACTTAGTTTATTCTCACGCGTCATGTCAGGCCTAATCATTTGGGTTTAAAAATCTAATATCGTAGGCCCAGTTCAAATAACATTAGTTGTTATTGTTGATCTGGCCTGTCTTGTAAATAATCAATGCGGTACATGATTACTTTTATTCCTTTTATAGAGTAAACAAATGCCCCCCCCCCCCCAACTACTTAGTGCATAAGAATTATGGACTAAGTAGTTGAACACCACCAAGCTAGCCAAGTAACGTGTTGGCTTATCATCACACCAATTATACTTCGCCAAAATTTTGACTTTCAGTAATCAAGCCAACAGGTCTAGATGGAACTCATTGTCATAACTTGTCACATGACTTAGTTATGACTATCACGTTAAGAGAACATGGCAAGATGGAACTCGACGTCAAAGTTTAGCCCTTGCCTTAGTCAAATTTTGGTTTTTCACGTCAAGCCAACTTGGCGAGATGGAAATTGACGTAAAAACTTGTTTCATGCCTTTGCCAAATTTTGGCTTTCAATTATCATGCCAACATGGCCGGATGGAACTCGACGTCAACGAATTGTCCCATGCCTTAGCCAAATTTTGGCTTTTAATGCCCAAGCCACCTAATGCATTCAACGAGACACCAACCTCACTTTATCACCTACACCCTCATTGACATCTCGTACTTTGCCACATGGTTGAGAGAATAAATTAGAATTTTTCGCACCTATTTTGGCATAGATTGGCTCATATCACCTCGTCACAAGGCTAGACAGCTCCCTCGCGACAAGTCAAGTCGTCTACTTTTTTGCCTTAGACAAACTAATGTTCATTTTTATGTTGGTAGAGACATTATGGTCACCACTCCTCTACTACCACATTTCAAGACATCATGCCCCTCAAGGCCGTGACTACTCGGGACAAGGTAAGATGGCATGGCATGGCCTGATGTATGGCTCATCATGTCAAGCCATCACAACGACTTGGTGGCAAAATCTTCATGTCGAAGTCTAACAACTCTGACTCAAGATTTTCACTTTGATATTTTCCTTCTATCTTTTCTTTTAGCCACGTTTGGCTACAATATTTTTTTATAACTAATATATAATAAGTACATTATATAAATTTATTTATTTTATATGACAAGAAGTGATAGATGTCACTGCTCTCCATAGCCTTTGGCAACAATCAATGTACCAAAGGTGTACATCCATTGCCAAGTCCATGGATCAAACCAGACATGCCATCCATAGACCACATGACTCTTTTCCTCCATGGGAGATGAATCTTCATATATTAACTTTCAATTTTCTAGCTTGCTAATGGGTGATACATGGTCAGCCTGTTTAGTCTTGGTGGCCTTACTTGAGGTTTCATGCTTCTTTGCTTGGGCCACCTTACTTGACATGTCAAGGCTATCATGATTATTCTTCTGCCTTGATTTCCTCCTACTTAATACATGCTTAATCTCATCATGATGTTGGGGACCAGGTCTAGGCTTGACAAGTCGACAACCACTCATGTAGCTTCCTTGTCTTTGTCTTTCAACAAATAAACCTTGTTGGCCCCTACACTTAGCACTCAACCACCATTGATTCTTTGTGCAACAATGTTTGGCTGGTGTGTTTGGTGACTTCTTATACATGCCCCCATGTCCACTCTTTGTAGTTGGTGTCGAGTACTTACTATTAATTGACATGGACTTGCCCCCTAATCCACCCTTGTTCATAATCTCACGCTTACAAAATCCATGTGGGGGTTTGACTTGTTGTGTCTTCTTGAAGATACCCTCTACTCCATTCTTCATGGTGGGTGACATGCTCCCTTTCCAGACTTAGTCAAATTAGCATGCTTATCGCAAACATGTGTGACTTGCACTTCATATGGCTTCTTGGACATGTCTTGTCCATACTTAGCCAAATTTTCAAATCTACAATAACTTTTTATGGCTTTCTCATGTCGTGACTTGTTAGATATGCCCCCATGTCCACTACAAGTGGTTGGAGGCATGCCTTCCTTTCCAGACTTAGCCAAATTAATATGTTTAGCACAAGCATGTGTTGCTTGTGATTGATGTGAGCTCTTAAACACCACATGCCCCCCAGACGGACATCTCGGCGTCAACTTGTGGGAAATTAGACTTTCTTGCCCCCCTTGCTAAGCTCTAGGTGTTTTGTGTCCATCAGGATCACCTATTTGTCCACTCAATAGGGGTGGCTTTGGGGGTGGGCAAGCATGTGGTGGTACTTGTTCCACATTGAATGGATCTTCACCATCTCGTCCATTGACAAGTGTCTCATCTGATCTTGTCTCGAGAACAAGCGGTTGAACATCACCTTGTACATGCAAGACCCCATGATTGGTGTTCGAAGTGGAGGTGGACCTCTCACCACAACTATCACATTGAGGGAGTGGTTTGCTTGCCACTGGAGGTGACAAGCTCTTCTGCCATAGTTGGCCATTCTGGTCATTAGCAGAAGAGTTTGTACCATCTAGTGGCAAATCTCTTGATTGAACCACTTGCTTTATCAAAAGGTGTTTCAAATCATTGAAATCATCATTATTTTTGTTAACCAACTCTATATGTTGACTTAAACGATTATCTAGATGAGAAGTGAGAGATGCTATGCGGAGGCTTACTTGTTGGGCACCACGATGAAGGCCGACTAGGCATCCCTCCAAGGAATAACGATGTTCCTCCATGGGCCGGACGTTCTCCACCCTCAACATGCGGTTCTCCTCCATGGCTTGACGGTTCTCCACCATCATCTTGCGGTTCTCCTCCTAGGCTTGACGATTCTCCACCATCATATTGCGGTCTTCCTCCAATATTTTGTGAAGTAACTTGATGTTGGTAGTTATATCAACACTTGGTGCTGCCGGTGACGAAGTCTCCACCACGCCATTGTTTCCGGCAAAATCCTTAATCTCTTGGCGAAATTCAAACTTAACCAGGTGCTTCTCCACAAGCCTAGGTAAGAGATCACCTTCTTGTTGTCTTTGTCTTGGAGCCTTCAAATAAAACACAAGGTCCCACCAGGTGTGCCAAATTTGTTTTCCGGCGAGAAAACTTGCGTTGAATGAGAATTGAATGCACATTGACTTCTTTGGACAACGATCACTAAGACATGGTTCCCACCTCTTCAAACACAGTTCGAAAGAGGGTGTTCGATGTTTACATGACTCACGAGACAAAATCTAAATTAAATTACCCTACTCCTATGGAGGTTCAGTGAGAGCTCTAGATCTACGACTACGGCTAAAATTGCAGAGGAAAGGATAAAGGGATAAAATTTGACATTGTGTTATCTGGCGTCTATTTTGCGAACCCCTTCTCTGAAAACTCTTCCTCCTATTTATAGGCTTGAGGTGATAACCGTCGTAGAAAGTTATCTGGAGATTAACTTCCAAAAAGAACCGCTTCCCTTCTTTCCCGGACGTGGCCGACGTGTCCTTCAATGTGGAGTAATTGACAGTTTCTCAATCAAACCACCAGCTCTCCCTTTTGTAACTGACAACTTGTTACTTGCCCTTTCCTTTACCATGGCTATTCCAGATATCGCGACGAGGCGGGTTGTCAAACATGATGACAATGCTACGAGGTGGTTTACCAAACTTTACGCGAGGAGGCTTTTCGCGACGAGGCGGTCTACCAAACTTTACGCGAGGAGGCTTGGCGCTTAGACTTAGTAGAGGCTTGGCGGACTTGCGATGAGGTGGCCTGGTGGACTCGCGAAGTGGCCTGACGCGAGGAGGCTTGGCGCTTGAACTTAGTTTATTTGGTGACCTTCTCCCCACGTATCTTGTAGACTCGCGATGTGTTTAAACAAGGAGGTTTGTCGCGACAAGGCGTCTACCAAACTTGACGCGATGAGGCTTGTCGCGATGAGGCACCAGACTTAGTTTATTCTCACGCGTCATGTAAGGCCTAATCGTTTGGGTTTAAAAATCTAATATCGTAGGCCCAGTTCAAATAACATTAATTGTTAATGTTGATCTGGCCTTATAAAGACAGTTAATGTCTTGAAAATAATCAATGCGGTACACGATTACTTTTTTAGTGTAAACATATACATCCCTCCACCCACGTTCTTGCACCCCAAAATTATTTCCATGATAATCAATAATTTTACATAAATCCATAAAGCAGGTGGGCGAAAAATTTACCTTTATACCAATTGTAAGGGCGGCCAACATCCACAATTTTAAGGGCTAATTCCACTGGGAAACCCGAACTATTAACTTTGTGTCATTTGTGTTATAAAGTATTGGATATGACATTTGTGTCACAACGTATGATAGTTGTGTGTCATTTATGTCCTGACGATTTCGTTGACTGTTATAGATAACGGTTGACCAAATGGAAGTCAACATTAACATTGACTTTTGTTGACGTGGCAGCCACGTAGATGCCACGTCAATGACACCTCATTTTTAATTAAAAATTAAATAAAAAAACAAAAATAATAGAGTATTATAAAAAATAAAAAAGAAACCCTCATAATCTTTCCTATTCTTCTTCTAATCAATCCACCAAGGAAGAAGGGAACGACGGCGGCATTCTCGTCTTCCTCTCCGCCACTCTCACCGGCTTGACAGTTCGAAGCGGGGGCTAGTCGTGATGGAAAGACGAAGTGGCGGCATTCTCGTCTTCCTCTCCGCCACTCCCAATTGCAAACCCCCAATCCTTCCAATACCACGACTCCACCGCCGCCCTCGCCTCCTTGTTCCCTTCCATACAAGTCGCCAGGCTTTCGCCAAAACTGGTGAGATGGGAGGCGTCGATTCCTTCGTCATTCATCTGCATCTCCTTCTCCAGGAACCCAAAACCCTTTCATTTGGGGTCCATCCTTTGCAGTCCCTTTCCTCTGCTTCTCTTCCCACCGACCTTAACCATATCCTCCCAGAATCGATTCTAGAAAAAAAATCTCTTGATTCAAGATTTATCGAGCTAGAAACAGTCCAACCCTCTCTTCATTTCAGATTTATCGAGCTTGAAACACTCCAACCCGTTCTGCGGGCTACTATTTCGCTGGCGACATCAGAATTGATCTCCCAGATCTTATCATTGTCGACAGCGTTCGTCGTTGTCTTCGGTGTCTGAGTCCTAGATCTAGATCTTCGACAGTGCTCGAAAACCTTAAACACACTCTTCTCTTTCCCATCGGTTGTCACGGAGGCACTCACGGTTAGAGGTGGGTTCACTCGTCTCCATCCTCATTGAAGCATTTAATCAACAATCGGAGCCATGCCGCCGGAAAGGCTTTCTGTGGGTAGCAATCTCAGAGCTCACCCTACGAACTCGGCAGCGACGGCGGGTGGATGGTAGACTGGCGTGGTTTGAGGGAAGGCGTCTGCTCTTGAGTGAATTCGCCTGTAGCAAGTGGACGATCGGCTACTTCTTCCGGTGAATCGACATTGAAGCTCTGATTTCCCCTGTCTGATTCTCTCTTTCTCTCTCTTTCGGCAGAATACATAAGGGTTATGGGGAAAATGTGAAGAGGAAAGTGAACGAAATTTCCACTTTTTAAATTTTTCTTTTAATTTCCATTTTTTGTTATTTTTTCCTTTTAATTTCTACGTCAGATGCCACATCAGCGCTGATTAGACTTTCTGTTTAAAACTAACGGTCAACGCTAGTCAACCATAACGGAAAAATAGTTTGGGACACAATTGTCATATCGAATACTTTAGGACACAAATGACACAAAGTTAATAGTTCGGGTTTCCTAGTGGTATTAGCCCCAATTTTAATGCCCCCGAGTGTGCCATGGTTTGCATATATATATGTATGTATCGAGTTAGGGAGAGATGGGCTGTGGAACTTTGGGTTTAATTAGTCTGGGAGTATTTTGGGAATTTTGCAATTAATTGGGCATCGAGTGAATTTAATGCAACACCCATTTAATGTACGCAACTTTCTAATTTAATGTCGAAACTCAACACCGGTTGAATCGAGAATTCACATTTTTAGTCCTTATCGATATCACGGTGGAATTTGACAAAATTTCCCAAGGGTGTAACATTTCTCCCCCCGTTGAAAAAGTTTTCGTCCCCGAAATTTGCTCTAACTTCATTCCTCTGTCAACACCATTCTTGTATTTCCTTGCCTCAAGAATTTGTTCTAATTATATAAACTTCAATGGAGTCATTTGCTCACCTCTTATAGTTTATTGTACTCTCTATATTTCCTCTTGATCATAAAAGGTATTCTCACCTAGCTCGGTAGCATCGAGCAGCTTTGAGTGACTACTTGTCCTTTCAAATTCCGCAACTTGGGCCCAGGGCCCGATGGGACAAAATTTTGATTCAATTTATTTGTCCAGCTCATTCAATACTTGTTGTTGAACCTAAATCTAAGTCTAGGTATCACATTTCCTCCTCACTTATAGAAATTTCGCCCGTGAAATTTATCCATTGCGACCACTCCAAGCCACACTTGTTTTACTACAAGGATTTGTACCTCCTTTAACTATGTCAGACAACCACTATCACTATTATTAGGTATATTAGTGGTCAATGCTCCTCTTTTAACGTAATTCTCTTTTGTGGTTTACAACATAGGTCACCTAGGTCCTTGTATCTCCTTGTGTCTTTGTTTGAGCATTAGATGATTGGTTATGAGTAACTATTATTAGAAGACCTTGTGCAATATGACCATAGACATATCTAAGAATTTCATTACTTCAATTGCATTACTTTGTATGCACATAAGAGGTGATTAAGATCTATACACAAGCTTCTTTCAACAATTCGTTCGAGCTGTTGGGACCAGTTGATTTATGACATATATGATATCATAGCTGATTTGCTCATGAGGTCACGTGTTCAAGTATTAACTACCCGAATATTAATAGTTTTCTTTAAAAAAACATATGATATGGGCAACATGTGCACAACAGAGTTAAAATCGTGATTTTACGTAAAATCAAAACACGACCCGACCAACCTGATTTGCCACATGAACCTTCAAATCATAAAAACCCATATAAATAGTATTTGTAAGGATTTTAAGGTTTAAAGATATAATAACAAAATCAAACCCATAGGTAAGATCATTATATAGTAAGATTTTAAGATTAAAATCAGGATCCTAACTACATTCTCTGTGCAAACTTAAGCCCATAAGTTAACTTTCGTTTGATAGGTATTTGTAAGAAAGTGATTAAAATACATAAATGGACTTCTCTCGAAACTCAAGTACTGAGACCAATTGATTTATAATAGATGCTAACCCTCATAAGATAGACTACCACCATATCTTATGTAATCATATGTAAAATTAATTCAATGATTAAATTTTAATGAGGACTAATTTGGCAAAAACAACACCACTCACACCAAACCTTAATTGTTATATCTACACGCCATAGATGAATGGGCGGAGCAGCTGTGAGTTATGTATCATGGTTGCAGTCGATTCGGTCCGATAGGTTTCGTCACGGTTTCGAAAATATTAGTTCCCCGGCCACGGTCGCATACCGGCGTTTCATAGTTGCTGGACACGGCTGGTTACGGCAACTTACGGCTGGACACGAGTTTTGAAACTTTGCGTAGCGTCGTCCATAATTGAAGGCCGCTGACGGAAGTTAGTTCTGAGTCATGCATGAATATGTATATAGCGTGCTCGAGTTGTCATGTCTAAAGCGTGACTAGATAGAGTTAGCTAACCCAACCTATGAGCCAGCAGCCAACAAACACAATAAAGTCTCACTTGAAAAGCAGGAACTGATCACACTAATTACACCTAGGAACTGGTCATCGAGAGGTGTAATACCACATTGATGAAAGAAGAAAAGTGTAAAAATCGAGTCTTTTGAGAGTTTAATTAATTAATTAATTCTTATATTAATTAATTAGCGTTTGAATATTGTGAAAGAAGTGTTCTTCCAGAAATGTAACTTCCCTTTTTTTGTGAAATGATGTGTCCTTTCGGGAAAGGTAACTACATTTTTCTGTGAATGGTTGTGTCTCTTCGGAAGGTAACTTCCATTTTTCACAAGTATAAATAGATGACTGCCATAACTCTTTTCAATACAAGAGAATTCTTCTTCTTCCCGTTTTCTTCTCTATTTCATAAGCACAGAAGTCTGTAGGATTGCTCCTTCCAAACTTTGAATTGAAGGGACTCTTCGGGGTGGTTTGCTCGATCCTACCAGCGATTTGTAGTGGGGGCACATAACACTCTAAGGAGACTGATCTAATCACGCATTCAATCGATTCTTTCCTACAAGTTCTTGACTAAACCTACTGCAGAGAAGAACTAGCAAGGGTTTGGTGAAGACGAAGAAGAGAAAAGAGCAGAGTTTTTGGGGGATTTCGGCATTAACCTTTTCATTTTCTTCATTGAGTCTATATATATACGGGAGACTTTATTTATAACTTTCAAATCTATTCATTCCCAACGATTCTAAATATCCACATCGGCAATTGCACTGTGTAACCAATGGTTAATTCCAACTAAGAATTGAACTACATTATTAAGGCACACTAGGTGGAAAAACTCGAGGGCAACAAGCCTTCTATAAACAAATTTGCAGGTTGTTGCTAAGTAATGTAAAGATGATAAAGATGTTAGTGAGTGGTATAATATATATTATTGAATCTTTTCCAAAAACTCAAGTTATTGGGATCAATTGGTTATTGACATGGTATTAGAGTCTTTTGTAACCAAAAGGTCTTGTTTTTGAATCTCGATGACCCCCATTTATAAAGAACATGGTATTCTTGTATACAAAATTGTGCATACGAAAGCCCTTTTGAGTTGACTGATTTCTGTTTGAGGGGGTGTGCTAGTGAGTGGTTCTTGTCAGAAGACTCAAAAGCCCTGATTTCAATCTATCATGTATAACATGGCCGTCAACTTCTATATATTACTTTTTTTAAAGAATGAATTTACTACAATGTACCGTGCGAAGTGGTAATGACAAATAGTTTTTTTACACGTAAAAAGATGAGCAACTGAAATAGAAGATTGGGAGGGAATTCAGTCATTGTACTTGACATGAAAGCTGAGCCGATGCTCAGTATTCTATTTAAGATGTGGTGAGTGAACTCTTTTCCGTGAGCTTTCATGGTTATCCACACGCCTCCGAGTACACCTCTCTAAACCCATGTTGGTCACCTCAATCTAGGCTATCGTAACGGGGTCATTAAGAACATCGCTCATTTCAATGGGTACTACCCACCGTCCACACCGAGGTTTCATCCTGGGTTATATCGAGGAAGGCATTCTTATGACAGTACGATAGCCTCCTCCACCATAAGATTCTATTCATTCATCAAACCCTAATTTGCTTGATGGCGCATGCTCATCTAACCCTAAAACTCCATACCCAGCGTAAAAGCTCAAGTAGGCTAGTAGAGAAGATTAGGTGACTTACCCAAACACAATTAAAGCTAGAGCAGCAATAAAATCAACCACATAATTCAAACATAACCCATTCATTCACAACCTATAAACTAGGGTTCATCTTACCTAAAGAACCATTAGTGATTCAAGTCATAGAGAGAGAAAGAAAAGACAGACTAGAAGAGAGGGGGTGATGGAATCAATCTTCCTCTCCTTGCTTGCACCTTCTTCTTGCTCTTTGGGTGGATTGGATCTTCAATTAAACTCTACCAAGGTGTTTCCCTCTCTAAAAACAACCCAAAACCCTAACTTTCTCACTCTAGGTCGACTCTCCTTTGTCAAGGGCAGAAAAGTAGGTATTTATAGAAAGATGATTGTGGTCAAGGCCTCTAGGGCATGACACGATTGTCACGGCCATGATCTGGCCGTAACCTGGCTAGGACCAGCTGAATCTAGGCCTGTCGGTTCAGTTCTGTTCGGGTATGGTAACCGAACCCGAAAACAGCAAAAAACCGAAAACCCGAAACCGGCTCCCACAAACCCGAAACCGAAACCGGACCTGTGTTTTGCGGGTTGCTGGTTCAGAAACCCAAAAAGGGAGTCCAGAGTCCACTCGAACTATCTCGATATTTCACCAAACAGCCCGATGATATGATACGTTACCCTCTCCAGCCAGAGAGAGAGAGAGAGAGAGAGAGAGAGAGGTGTCAAGAAATTTCTCCATTGATCTTCATCTGCTTCCCCGAAGAAGAAGAACACACCAGAACTCACTGGGAGAACCCCCACCGCCTATCCCATTGTCTTCATATAAATAGCTCTACCCCCTTGCGCTTACCCACAATCCAATTCAGCAAGAATTACCTTCAAGAGATCAATCCCAATCAAGAAACCTAATTTCTTTCATTCCCCCCAATTCCACAAAAACAGAAAAGATGTCGCTGATTCCAAGCTTCTTCGGGAACCGCCGCGCCAGCTGCAGCGGCGCGTGGGATCCATTCTCCGCCCTGGACGCTTTCGATCCCTTCAGGGACTTCTCGACGAGAGAGACAGAGAGAGAGAGAACAGAGGATTGGAAGAGGGCCAAGAGGATTGAGACGAGAGAGACAGAGAGAGAGAAGCAGAACCCATGAGTGAATTTCACCAAAAAGCAGAACCCATGAGCGAATTTCACCAAAGAAGAATTGTTCGAAGAGACTCACTAGGATTCCATGTTCGGAAGTAGGACTTGGATCTGGTTAGAGATCTCGATGCTAAAAGAGTGGTTGGCTGGTTGCAGGGGTTCTGTTTTTTCTTCACGTTTCAAATTCACAACCGATGGAAGGGGATGAGGTTGCCGCCTCCCACCACCACTAATCGACTTCATCGAGATGAAATTGGATAAGAAGGATCTGGTAAGGAGTAGCGCACAGTCGGGCCTTTGGGTATGGTTTACTGGACAGAACTTTCCTTTGTGGCCACTCTCTCTGTGAAACCAGCAATGGAAGAAGACGAAAGAAGAAATTGAGGAAGGGGTTGCAGTGGGTGGAGTGGAGAGCAGCCTACAAATTAGCTTGCGGCGAGGACGATGATGGTTCGACTGGCGAGGGAGCTCTGTTTCGTTTGGCGAAGACGAAGAGAGTGAGGCGCAGTCTGCGGCTGCGGCTGTTTCGTTTGGCGAAGACGAAAACAGAGCTAGGGCTAACTCTCCTTCCCAAAACGACAGCGCCCCACTGCCCCAGTATCAGTTTTCGGTTTTCGGGTTTGCGGGTTTCAATAACCCGAAACCGATACTATATATATCGGGTTGAACAAAAAAAAAAAACCGAAACCGAGAATAAAAAAACCGGTTTGGGTTCGGGTTAACCCTAAAACCCGAAACCGAATTGACAGGCCTAGCTGAATCATCTCCAAATCGCCCAAAATTATGCATTTTAACTCCGTCTTTAAGCTCCGAGATCGCAACATCCTTCACAAGATCGCGAATGTGATCTTTGGGTCCTGGGCACGATCTTTTTCGCGGTCAAAATCCACCATATCCACGATTCCACTGGGGAAACTATCTGCCTTCTTCTTGGTCGCCTGCTAAGTTTGTGGCCACTAATCGCGGCCATGATCGTTAGGACGTGATGATCGTCATGGCCTGGTCAAGGGTAGTGGCGTGTGGTCTTGACCTATGCCTTTTCTCCCCTTCTTGCTCCTATGCTTCCCAATTGTGCTCGGATGAACCCCAATAGATTCCCGATCAATCCGAAATGCATATAAGACCTGTAATTTCATCACAAACACTTGGAATATCATAAAGTACGACAAATTGGGGTTGATTCCCCTATGAAAACCTTCAAATCAAGAATACCTATGCCAAAATAAATATTTATCAAATAGGAACAAAAATATGCATAATAACTTGATATGTGGCCTAGAAATGGTGATTTAACACGTAAATACCTTAATAATAAGAGCTAAATAATGACTATTTTATGTGTTATTAAACTCCCCCTCACTGAAGTGTTTGCTTATCCCGAAGAAAATCTACTCAAACTCGTACAACTTGCAAGATAAATCACAATGTCATGCATAATAGATCGTCGGTAGAGGGTCAAATAGAAACTTTCAAGGTCAAACAGTCATTATGAATTCTACCGTTGATCTCTACTTGAAAACACATTCCCGAATGGGGACCTTGCCATTAAAGAGGTCTAGACATCAAAGGTGTGCACCCAGGGATTTCTAAAAAATGATTAAAACATGGACTCTAGAAGGTGCTATTTATTCTTTCCTTCAAGGTAGGAGTTGTCATTTATCGGTCTCCTTTTCCAATGTTGAAGTGCATTGCACCAAAGTTTTTGCAAGAAAGCATCTCTCCCTCATGACCAAGAGCGGATGAATCATCGTCTTCCCTATCAAGGTCACACGTGGGGAAGTTGATGGGCGGATTCGTCTTAGCTCGAGCACCATTTCTCAGCCTGCACACCACATTGGGTTGCCACACATGTTGTGTACAAACGAGAGCTTTGGTTGCCTACTTCCAACATCCTCCGTAGCGCTACACTATTCTCCCTATCATGCATAACATCACAACTATCTAGCAATTCAAAGCACAGTGAGTAGGGAGAATGCAAAATGCGCCAACTTGGAGCCATCAAGTTCGGAAAAAAATTCGGCATACATACAAAGCTCTAAGTGGTTGAAACTTGCTAAATCATCATCCACAATCACTCTAAAAGCACACTCTCTCGATTAAGCTTTCAAATATTTATGGAATACGAGAGTATAATCGATTATAACATTTCACACAAGCATATATGCGCAACCCCCCACACTTAAGGAACACATTATCTTCAATGTGAGAAAGGTAAATGGATAGGGGAACGAAGTTACCAAAATTCTTTGTCGAAGTGATAGTGGGATCGAAGGGTAGGGTTGGTGGGGGTGATCTCCTCCCAAAGCTAAGGAATCACCTTTTGGACGTGGTCTCTCGACCTCTAGGGTGACACTTCTAGTTGTTGTTGGTGTTATTGCTTATGTTGTAGTGATGCTTTGAGGCTCGAATTGTTGTGTGGTGTTTCGAGTGGTCCGGTTTCTCCATTGATTGAAATTTTGAAGTTTGTTCCCCTTCCGGTTGAGGAACATTAGAACTTTCTCCTCAACAAAGGATTAACCCTTATAAAGGTACCTACACACACTAGAACAATTCATACCCATCCATGACAAAACATTTCATCAAAAATCAAAGAATACACTGAACTCTTCTGATCATCCCTAGGATCCAATCTCATACACCCCTACACTTGATGGTTACTATGTAAAACAAGGGTGGAAAGTGGAAAACAATGCCGAATTAGGTAGTTAAAAATCTTGCTTGATTGATTCAATTGAAAACATGTCAATTTAGGGGTTTTAATGCCATGGCTAAAGGCAATAAACAACCTAAACGACTAAGGTAAGGGTGCGAACCGATTTCTCAAAAATTGTATTGATGTGGTAAGCTTTATTGAGCAAAGGGTCCATACACCTTATACCAATCGATCAAGATTCGAAACTACCTCTCAAACATATGCTTCTAGGGTCTAACATACGCATTGAAGTTCATTTTGCATGCATGAAATCATTAAAAGCACAAATCATGTGGTTCCGGCATTTCATTGAACACTTGGTGGATGACAATTAAAACATCTAGAATCATGAAATTCATGCTCATCAAGACCTCCAAACCACATACATTCATTCATGAACATGCAACACACAAGAACACATCAGCATTTCATTATTTTCCCCTCACCTCAGTCCATTAGAACTCATTCTTAACTAAGGCATGGTCTTCACTACTACTTAAACTACAAACTAACCTAAAAACAAAATTCAAACATGCAATTACTTTATTGAAAGGTAAAGGAAATGAAAAAGCGAACCTATGTTGGGGTTCCTCCAACTAGTGTGTATTTTAGGTCGTTTCACTGAACCGTTATCTTCAAGTACTCAGTCCAGTTCAAGACCTCCTTGAAGTTGAAGTTTTCATCGGTCAAGTGGAGTCTCAAATCTTGATCGGTCTCGCAATCGTTCGGTGAAGGTTCATGTAGATGTAGTTGCTTGAGACACCTCCAATAAAACCTCTCTTCAAATCTTTGTTGTTTCTCTTTGCCTCGAACCAAATCAAGAATTCTTAAAAGGTAATCACCAGATCCACCAAGAGGAATTGATGATGCCGTGGCCTTGTCTCGCCAAAGAGATGATGTAAAAGGGTCCGATGCTAGGAGTACATCGAGGTCGAGTAACCTTCCATGGTAAAAATAGTTAGCCCCTTCGGGTAAACGGTAAACCAACTCGGATCAACTCCAAATCATCTTCATCCGTTTCTTCAACCTCCTCTCTCTCTTCTTCATTCATATATTCCCCAAGTTTAGTATCAAGCTCATCCTCTTCTTTACGTTCTTTTTCCTACACATCAAAACTCTCTTTGGTGTTAACTTCTCGTTGTCGATCGGGAGCTATGATGTTTCCCCAAGCAAGTTCTTCATTTCGTTGATCTTCCGTGTCCGCTTGCTTGGTCACCCAGGAGAATTCTTCTTCTTCTTCTTCCACCTCCTCTTCGTTCTTGAGACTTGCATCCAAGATGCGATCTTTATCGAATCTTTATTCTCCTCATCTTTGGGTGTAGGTGGTGAAGAAGGACGAAGTACATCTTTATCCTTGGAGGTTGTATTTTTTTATCCTTGTTTGCCTCACCCTTGTCCCATTTTCCAAGTATTCTCGGACAAGGGGCTTGACTCTAGCAAGATCTTCAAAATATTTAGCATGTCGTTTCTTGCGCCTCTATCATCTTGTTTATGTCCTCTTTATCTGAGGATTTGACCTTAGATGATAGAGTGGGATGAACCATCTCTTCATTGTAGGAGTGTGAACTGCTTCTTTTTTCCTATGGTAGGAGAAAGAAGGAAATGGGCCACTAGAGGAGCACCCATCTCAACCTATCCAACCAAAGGAGGGACTACAAGAGAAGCCACCTATTAGAAATGCTAATGACTAGACCAACTTGGAACCCAATATAGGAGAGGTGCAAGATTAAAATACCATCCAAAAGGTCACGGAGGAGTCCATCAAAGAACATATACCATCTAGCTTGATAGACGAGACTTCATGCCACACACATCTTGAGTTTAACTCGAGTTGGGAGGAGAATACTTAAAAAACAAGAACCTTGAGGAAGTAAGGATGGAGCATGAAGAGTTCACAATTTAAGGAGAGCCATGAAATTGTGGCGTCATATCAAACCCAAAGAGGTGATTACATGAGTCCCTCCCTGTATCGTTACCTCTCCCACATACCCAATGTTCAAACTTCAAAGTGTGGGGTAAAAGGTGTAAGGTGGAGACTAATGTGGTTTTTAGTTCACTGTCCACCATCAAGCTAAAGAAGAGACAAGGTTGAAGTCAACTAGAGCCTGCAATCAAGATGATGGACTTCAAGGAAGTCCTAAGTCGAGGAGCTTGAAGAACAAGGAGCTATGCCTAGCTCAAAGGAATAAAATAAAGAGCGCTTCATCGGAGACAACCCATATCTGACATCCAACTTAACGATGTGAAATAAAAGTGCTATCATGGAGACAACTCAAATTTTCTACCATTTACTATTTATTTTCAATTTTATTTTGACGAGTAGACGCAGTTGCTTTCTCTATGTTTTGTTGCTTTGACAGTTTTCTTTTGTTTTGTTGAAATCCATAGGAAAATAAAATTGAGAAATGGAGCAAGGAGATCCAATGGTGCCACAATTAACAAACCCTTCAAGAACAAGGAAAACCAACTCAAAAATGGAGAAGGAAAAAGAGCACCGCCAGACCCGTTGCTAGGCCGACACTAGGAAAAAGCAGTAAACGGTACTCTCATTCATTTTCCTACTTAGAAAAGTGTTCAAGACAGTCTTTTTCCAAAAAGAACAAGAGCAGCGGGTCAACCCAACACGACTCCACCGTTATCACCCGAGGCGCCATTTTCCTATCCTACATGCATAAGGACTCAAAAGTGTCTATATTTGAAGAGGAAACAAGTGGAGTTACCACCTGCAACCCACCCGCCCAAGTGGCTAAAGTCATGTCTTGTTACATACTTCCATTGGACTAATTACTATAGCAAAGTGGATCTGGTCTACTCGAGCCGCTTTGAACCTAGGTTAAATGTATAGGTGTCAAAACAGAACCCGACCCGACTAATCCGACCGATCAATCCGACCTGCATCCCGACCGCAACCCGAATTGACTAAAAGTCAACAACCTGTGACCCGCCCGACCTGAAACCTAATTGACCCGCAACCCGACTAACTCGAACCTAATTGACCCGAACCCAACTAACCCGCAACCCGACCGACTCAACCCGAACTTCACCTAACCCACTTGAATAATTATTATATTATACAATACATAGTTTTTCAAAATAAAGTTTTTTTATTATAAACTTAGGTAAAATTAGTTCTTCATTTCGTATAGAAAATTTAAAAATATGAAACTCACTTGATATTATGTATTTTAAGAAAATTACAAAAATTCAAACATAAAGGTTACTTGAACACTAAGTTCTTTAACAAAATTTTACAAGTAAATATGTAATATAAAATTAACACAATGTGAATATTAATAATGAAGAATTAATAATTAAGATCATGGACAATATTAATATAATATATAAATTAAATTTTCAATAAAGTTATCAATTAAATATAAATAAAGTAAAGCAATGTATTTGGTAATTTGATGCTTTTAAAAGAATAGGAAAATTTTGGCAAATTCAACTTTTTGAGAAGAGAAAAAAGAAGAAAATTAGGTTCTTTGAACTTTTTAGAAAAGAAAAAGGGGAAATTTTGGTGGTTTTGATTTGTAGAAATTGAAGAAGTGGGAAAGTTTGGTTCTTTTGATTGTGAAAGAGAAATAAGGAGACAAATTTTGAGTTTTCAACTTTTTTGTGGAAGGAAAGAAGGAAGAGGGAAATTTGATTCTTCAAATGGAAGAGAAAGAGGAGGGAAATTTGATTCTTTCAAGTTTATGGAAGAGAAAGAGGAGGGAAAATTGAGTGTTTCTAATTTATGGAAGGAGAAAGAAGGAGGGAAATTTTAGCATTTTTTTTAAATAAAGAAGAAAAAAAATTTGGTGTTTACAACAATCATTTATTTTAGAAAAAATAACTTAATTTGTCAACTTGTTTTCTATGCTTCTACATTTATTGCAATTTCAACACAACATGATCGTTATTTTACAATACTTAGTAAAATTTTTGCAAATTTAAGTTGTGTTCAAGTTGAACTTTTATTTCAAAATGGGTGATAACTGTTAAACTTGGCCTTTTAAATCTTACGATTGCAATAACTCAGCCGAGTTGCGGGTTTGAAAATTTTGGTTAATCGGGTTGTGGGTCATTTTGGAATGGAAATGAGAGGGAGGTTCGGATGGGAACTTTGGAATGGAAAGTTTATGGGCGGGTGAATATGAGCCAACAATTATGCTAAACTTGATAAGTAATTTTTTAGGGTTCGTTATTTAGGGTATAAAGTATATGGTTAGGGTATAGGGTATAAGGTACAGATGGTTTATGATGTATATTGTTAGGGTATTGATGGTTTTGACGGTTCTAAGTTTTTTTTATTAACATATGCTCACTTGAAGTCATTTAGAATCTTTGACGACATCTTTTTATAATTTATGTTTAGGTACGTGGTTAGGGTACAAGGTATATGGTGTAGAGTATATGATATATGGTTAGAGTATAGCAAATATCACTTTTTATCTATGTTTCGAAAATCAAAGTATGAATTTCACTTTAAATGAACTATACTAGCAAAATCACAACTTATAGGGATATATGGTTGGGCATAGGGTATGTTGTTAGTGTATAATATATTGATGGTTTAAGGTATACGATCAACAATATATATTAACTTAATATTGTCGATTGAGAGTAAGACTAAGTGTATAGGATATATGTTATTGAGTAAGTTATGATTGAAGTCACAACAATTTTACTATATTTGATAGTTAATCTTTAATGGTTCAACTTTTAGGATAATTCGAACAAGTTTACAAATAACTCGTTTGGCAACAGTTTACTGAAGTTATTAGAGCAATGAGTTATTTCGAAATAACACCTTTTACCACTATACTTTTGCCAAATACCACACGCCAAATACCAGATTTTCATGGTTATACTAAACAAGATTCTTGAATCCAATTACTATTGAAATAATATTAAAATACCAAATAAATAATTAATGGTGTCTTATGGTTGCGAATGATGATATAACTATTACTATTAGCTAGTGTACTTTACCAATGATGATTAATACCCTAACAATATACATCATAAACCATCTGTACCTTATACCCTATACCCTAACCATATACTTTATACCCTAAATAACGAACCCTAAATGGTTGGGCATAGGGTATGTTGTTAGTGTATAATATATTGATGGTTTAGGGTATACGATCAACAATATATATTAACTTAATATTGTCGATTGAGAGTAAGACTAAGTGTATAGGATATATGTTATTGAGTAAGTTATGATTGAAGTCACAACAATTTTACTATATTTGATAGTTAATCTTTAATGGTTCGACTTTTAGGATAATTCGAACAAGTTTACAAATAACTCGTTTGGCAACAGTTTACTGAAGTTATTAGAGCAATGAGTTATTTCGAAATAACACCTTTTACCACTATACTTTTGCCAAATACCACACGCCAAATACCAGATTTTCATGGTTATACTAAACAAGATTCTTGAATCCAATTACTATTGAAATAATATTAAAATACCAAATAAATAATTAATGGTGTCTTATGGTTGCGAATGATGATATAACTATTACTATTAGCTAGTGTGCTTTACCAATGATGATTAATTACATAACAAGTTTGCAAGTCATATAAATTGATGCAACATTTTGACTAGTTTTTTAAAATTAAGTATATATACGAGGTGGAAATAAATTGATTAAGAAAAATATTTTAAATTAGTGTAATAAAATGTGTAAATTGGTAAGGAGTAAGGAATAAGTTACTCGATGCGATGACCCGAACAATCCGCAACCCGCCCGATCCAAAACCCGATGAACACGTAAGGCGATTTGTCCACAACCCGATTGAACCCAAACCCGATGAACCCGCAACCGACTAACTCACAACCAGTTTGAACCCGAATCCGATGAACTCGAACCCGATAAACCCGAACCCGATTGAACCCAGCTCAAACCCACCCGAACCCGCCTGATTGACACCTCTAATTAAATGAAACCCTGCCGCTATGCTTTTATTCTTTCACGTGTTCCTACTTCAAACGTTCTATTAGTGCTGGAATCAAAACAATCCTTTGCTTTTAACCGCTGATACCAATGTTGGACCTAATGATCAGTTGAAACCCAGTTCCATCATAGTTAGGCGTTAGCTACACTAATTTGATAGCCGCTTGATAGAGAAATGCAAGATTCGTCTATGATACATATATAGGTTGATATAGAAATCAACTTTTAGTTTCTAACCTTGCCTATTTTGTTCTTTATGGTACTTGGGAATTTGATGCCAAATGAGATGTTTAATTAACACATTTGGTAGATCGACCTCAATTAAATTAATTTTTAGGCTAGACTAAAATGACCGGCGGTATAGTATAGATCGACCAGAGAAAAAAAGAATCAGTTAACTTGTTTGACAAGTATAATATGATGCAGCAAAATTTGTTGGCAGCTGACACAACCCTCACATTAGTTGTTGCCCTATTAGATTAATTAGTATTCGGTGTATTTGCTGTCGCAATTGGTTCTGACTTTGGAAGTCAAACTTTTAAATTATCTATTGCTCCAGTAAGTTATTCAGGTTCCACGATTGTCCACAAGATAACGTCTCACCGAAACAAATATGAACATATGACTTCAAAAATTAGAGGACAACAAAAAGAATTAGATGCTGTCACCGACCTGCATTTATAGAAATGAACAATTAATCTGCCTAATCACTCAACCAATATATGATCATAGAAAGCGTTATAATAAATTATCGGGTATGGCGACTTTGTTAAAATTTAAAGGGTAAATACAATTTAATATCCAAACCTTTCATTTTAAACAATATAATAGCCAAACCTTTTTGAAAACAATCTAATATCCAAATCGTCAACTTTCCGTTCGTTTGACCGTTAGTTGACACTTCAAAAAAGTTCGAAGTACGACGCTCATCAATATCCATCGATATCTTCTCTGAAAAACCACCAACATATAGTGGTTCTAAACCCGAGAAGTCCATAACTCCACCATGATGGTATAGAATATCTAAATATTCAGTCATCTGCAATGCCAAAATAAGAAAACAAAGTTGTATTGTGACAATTTCCCCTAAACAAAGCTTTTTTGAAGTGTCAACCAAGGGTCAAACGGACGGAAAGTTGACGATTTGAATATTAGATTGTTTTCGAAAAGGTTTGGCTATTATATTGTTTAAAATGAAAGGTTTGGATATTAAATTGTATTTACCCAAATTTAAATCATAGTGATTTGTAGTCTCACAAACAGATATTGTCGGACGGTATTGGAATCTGGTTGACTAGTTTGGTAGAGTGAATATGTTGTATATGCTTTGTAAAATTAAGAATAAATATTAAAAAATACTTTGATTTAAATGGGTCGTCTTCATGGTGCGAGGTTTACATCCATGGCAAAAGAGTTGTGATCTTATTGATTATAGTGGCTATGATTGTACAAGCCAATTTATACTCTATGTTGCATTTTCCTAGGGTACGGAAGACAAAAAAGACAAGGACCCAACCTTGGTCGTGTGCTCACGGCTGCATGGTGAGCATGTGGGCCTCTGTGAATGATGGGACTTATGAGCTCGATACACTCCTCATTAGCAGAGTCACGATCCAATATTTCCCCGCAATCTGGAGCGTGAAGATCTCGAACGTGTAACTGGAAAAGAAAGAAGCAAAAACGGGCGACGCCAAGAGCTTAAGTAAGATGATCTGCTAGCTGTATGACAATATACGTTATATTTGGCCGGATAATCGTCAGCTAGAGCAGACGGTCGAGAAGTTGACGATAGAGAGTAGGACATGAGAAGAGCTCCTCTGAAGTACGAGTCAGTCGATGATTTTATTCAAGGGAAACTACTAGGACGAGATTGCGCTGACTAAGAACCACCAGTGGAGATTCATGCTATCTAAATACCCAAGAATTACCAAACAGAAACAAGATCCTAAATGATGAACCGAGCATCCAGAAAACACTTAACACGTGTAACAAACTGTGAGTCGCTAACTGAGACACATGTTTGAGGCGAAAGAGAGACTTCTGAAGACGAAAGACTCGTGTCTCCCCAACCTCTCGAAATCCTTGCATAATAGACAATAAAGGATATGGTACATTTACCAAGCGATAGAGGAACTAGTGGCCACATCCCATTATTCTCAAGAGCGGCGATCTCCTTGATCATGGCCGTATGCCATCTTGGATCGCGAATAGCTTGAAGAAAAGTTGAGAGCTCCTCCTCGCATACAATGGCTGCAAGGATGGCGTAATAAGATGGTTTAAAACCATCATAGGAAACAAAAGAAGCCAAAGGTTAATTAACAAAATTAAATGTGCTTCCCTTGTCGATTGGGAAAGCATTGATATAATTATCAAGATATTTGGGGCACACACGTTTCCTATCACCTTGTCGAACATATGGAGATGGTGGGGCCGATGGCTCCATAGTAGGAACAAATGGGGAAGTTTTCAACACGAGAGAAGATGGTGATGTATTCATGCGGCAAGTTAGAAGATTATATATATGGTTTCCCTTCTGACTCGTTACATAGAAAGAAACATGCCAGCACGACCACACTCACTAAATTTATCGAGATGATCATGAGTATCCTTATAGTTGAGCAAATTGCCAAAAACTCGCAAGTCTTAATATGTAGCCCCCTTGCTGAGTAGCTGTTCAAAATATGTATTACCCGTCGCTATGGTGGGATGTCAGTTGTTCAAGTAAACTACGATAACTATGCACTGCCCCCAAAAATGAATGGGAAGACTTGCATGAAAATGTAATGCCTTGATGTCGCAAGTATATGGCTATGCTTCCTCTCAACTACGTCATTCTATTGGGGTGTTTTCGTACATGATGTTTGCAACAAGATACCTTTATGAGCATAATAATTACATAACGGATCGGTGTTGAACTCATAGTCGTTGTTATCTTGAATACGTTTAAGTTAACATATATCCCATACCCCGAGTGCACCATTTGACAAAACTATAATATATGATGACCAACTTCGGACTTAGAATGAAGAACACCACATGTAATATCATCCATGATAGTTAAGAAATAGTGTGGACCACTTGAAGACACAACTTTGTATCCACTCCAAAGGTCTAACATAAGAGAGCTTGTCGGGTGAAGGATGTCCTAACCATACATGCCATAGAATGACAAAATCCAAACTCCCCTGCTTGACCGCACACGCCTGTGTTCGTCCTTGCCCAAACAAGCATAAATAGTAAAGAACGTCTTGAAGCTCACCTTTCCCAATCAACATCTTGGAGAGTAAGTCATGGATAACGCAAGATAAACTCACATGATTATCTCATGTTAGTCTGCCTACCCAAAAAAAATTACAATGAAACTCAATATCATGAAGCCCACAATGTAACATAAATCCCGGCTGCAAACCACCAAGCCAATAAGTTTAACATGAATATTGTCATCATTAGGAATGCAAACTGGTTGGCTGTTGATATGAGATTCCTTGCTAGGTACAACATCCTCATTCATTATGATATGCTCATTACAACCATAATTGATTAACCATTTAATGCTATTAGAAATAATACTTGCCATATGAGCTGTCGGTTCCTTAGGGTAATTGTTTGGGGGATTGAAAAACTGCTTGAGTTGCTGAAACTAAGCTATCAAGAAGCTAGCAACTGGACTTGTCTCTGCATCAACCTGTGAGGCTTTGGACTCTTGACTAGAGTCCTTACAATCCCCAATGCGACATCGAGGCTTACCCCTTTGCTTATCTTGGACTCGATCACAATCACGGAGAGGGTACCCAATTTATTCATCACATGTCTCACGATAGTGACCTACCTTCTCAAAATGTGTGCAACACGGTTTATTACGTTTTTCAGACGAGTGATCACGATCCCCAACTCCGCGAGCAACCTTATCATGCTCTCCATGGATGAAAAAGAGTGCTGCTTTGGGTTGACTATTGCAGTTTTGGGTAATCAATTTTTATTCCTTTGCATTCAGTATAATATTGAAGGCTTCTCTAAGAGTAGAAATAGGCTTCATAGCGAGTACCTGTGTGTGAACTTCCCCAAAAGCACCATCCAACCCATGAGAAATTGAAAAACTTGAGAGCTCTCTTGTTGTTCGCGAACTCTTCTAGAAACCCCACACATACACAACCCACGGGTAGAGCTGGGTGGAGGAGTAATAGCGGAAGCCTCTTCCCATAGAGACCGCAACCGCGTATGTAAGAAAGAAACCGAGCCCTTTTCTTGTTAAAGAATTGAAATTCGACAACGCAGCTCATAAGCATGAGACGAACTTCCCTGGCCAAAACTTTCATGGGATCAACCCAAGTTTTCCTGAGCACTATCAGCAAATCGCATATAACTCCAAATTTCTTTGTCCATTTGACGTTTTAAGCCAGCCCTTGACCATAGCATCACAACAAATCGAAGTTTCTAAGTCCTCTGGATTAGTTGGATTGGAATTAATCGAGCTACTTCGTTCCTATCCCATTCTTTGTGGTTACTATGGGGTCCTGAAACACAAGGGGATTTTACTCGAAGGTGTCAATTAAGTGGTCAATTTCTTTCTTTTTCAACAATATAGTATAATATATAATTATCAATACATCTATATAAAGACAAAACATATTAATGGTTATTCTTGGCAATCGTACCATCGTATAGCCATGTTTGTCCTTCATCAGGAGAGCGTCCTTCATATTAAGAACCCACTCACCATAATTGAAAGATGTTAAAAGGTCACTAACTAGCATTTTTCCTAGACCGTATGAGTTGTGGAGCTGATAGACGGTGGGTAGGTCATCATCTTTCTTGTCGGCCAAGTGAGGAGTCACGACAGAAGCATCATCGTTGGAGATCATGATGAACTAGAGACCAATACCTAAAAATTAATGTTCTGACACCATGTCAAATTGAGAATAAAAAGCAAAAGATATTTGATTTGTGTGGTTTGTCCTCATGGTTTGTGAGGCTTGCATCCACGAGAAGAGAACTGTGATTTTATTAATGAGGGTGGCTTGTGAATGTAGAAGACAATTTATATCCTATGTTACATTTTCCTAGGGTTACAAAAGACAAGGAAGACAATGACACAACCTTAGATTTGGCTACATGTTGAGCATGTGGGCCTTTGTAAATGATGGGACTTGTGGGCTCGACATACTTCTCATTAACGGAGTCACAACCCTAGTCCATTGTGTTCTTTTACATGTTGATCTATCTCACGAGTAAATGTGCGCATCAACAAATATTCATACCTTAGTACAATAATATGACATATAAAAGTCAATCAAAGCACCAAATGGCAAACCGTTTCGGAGAACAGGTCGAGTGATTTCAAGGAGAAATATCTAAACCATTTTTTTTTGTTATACATACTGACATGATGTACGGTTCTACCTGTTTTAGAGAACATAATGTGCACTACCCACAAACCAATAATGTAGATGGTTGTTTACAAGGGTATATGTTAATATTAATACTACTTAAATGGTTCTCATGTCCTTATATGATATTGAAACCTTTCTAATGCTTGAATTATCCTCCAACACTAATAAAATCATGATCAACTAGTCGATTGATTGGCAAGAGCAGTCTACCATTTTCTTTCAAACCATGATTCCCAATATCTACTAGCCTTCAGCTCGAACACTTGGTCGGAAGACGATTTTTTTTTTGTTAAAATAACTTGTTCACATCTGATGGTAATGTCATGACACAGATAAAAATACCATACATCGTGTGGCATATAAACAAACAATATTTGTTGTAGATTACTAAATTTATGAATAGGAAAGGGTCTCGTGAAATATGACAGTATATGAAATTATTGTACATTATTGTGGTATATAATTGAAAGATATTTAGTATAGTTTTGTGACTCTGGGGAGTAGGAACATGACCTATGAATAGTGAATACATGATCATGTCCATGTCTTAGGATTTTTTATTTCAACATATATCAAAATGGATATCATTGTGTAGACTAAGTTTTTTTTTCTGCACAAAAATATTTGAATTTGTAGATGAAATGAAAGAAATTTGGCGTGATTAAAAATAATAGAGAAATTGAAAAGAGGAGAGAATGCCATAGACACACTATAATTGGATTTGGAAAAATAAAATAATTAATAAATAAAAATTAAACTACTATTTCAATTTAGATCATTAGATCTACAAAAGAAAAATCCAATTGCAATAAAAGTTGCTAACCTGATGTATAAAAATTGAGCAAATTTGAAATTAGAAAGTATAAATGAAAAATTGTTATAGATAATTTATAGTCTATAGATAGAAGATATATAGATACCATGTCTATTTTTATTTCTTTGGAGAAAGAAAATTGATTTATCACATAAACTTCCACCAAAATAACATGAGAGTGGCGACTAAAACAATTTAAACTCAAAGTATCTTATCTCAAAATATGGGTGTTATTGGATTGAGAATGTGTTCTGAAGAATTTGTGAGACTGTCAAATGCGAAATAAGACTATCTACCAGTTTGAAATAAACACGTGTATATGTACCGTAAAAGTGGAACCCAATCTTCACACTAACTAAGACGACACTTTATCTACTTAATCCTTCCGTTGCTTATGAGGGAAAGCGATAATGTCCCAGGAACTCTTTAGTTTTGCCGATGTTTCGATCCTTTGAGCTACTAGTAGACCTCATGTTCTTTATCATGCCCCCTAAAGTTTGGCATACAAGTTCTGAATGCACAGCGTTGATAAAATATAGCTTAGTCAAAATCTACTAAGTTCCTTGGTGGACACATATGTAATCTGATTCTCTGTATCACGATGACTAAGTGAAGTCTGTTTGGCTTGGAGAAATCGTCGAACAACATGACAATTTATCTCTATATATTTTGTTCTTTCATGAAACATATCATTTTCAATAAAATATATAGCTGATTAATTTTCACAAAATAACTCCACAGGCTTCAGATGTTCAACAGGTATGTAATTCCTTGAGGAGCCTCTTAACCCATACAACGTCATATATTAGTTGAACTAGAACTATGTATTTAGCTTCATAGGATGAACGTGAGATTGTACCATGTTTCTTTGATTTCCAAATGATCAACGAAGTTCCTAGAGAAACACACTAACTTGTAGACTATAACGGATCTTCGTATATCTAGACATATGTTGCGCAGTATGAATCACTATAACTTATCAATAGTATATCAAAATTAGATGAGTAGAACAGACCTTGACTCAGAGCATTCTTGAGTTATTTGAGAATTCTATAAGCAAGTTGCATATGAGTCATAGTAGGAGCTGTTTGGTGTTGACAAAGCTATTGTACAACAAAGGTAAGATATAGATGAGTTATCGTAAGCGAATAAGTCAACCACAAATCTTCCTAAAACGGCCTCAATTGTAAAGAAATGAGCCATTATCAACTAAAAGCTTGGTCTTCATATCAATGGGGTGACTACAGGTTTAACATCAACATATCAAGTTCAGTCAAAAGATCCGTGCAATATTTCTTTTGGCATACATGGACCCCCTTATGATCGAGCAATATGGGAGGCTTGTTTAAGAAACTGCTTTAAAGAAGCAATGCCCTGCAAATCATTACTAGTATAGATGATGTCGTTGACATATACCAATAAGACAAATATACCTAAGGCGCCATGATGGATATAATTGGAATAATCACTTTTATACTGGGTACAACCAAAGTTGAGCTAGGCTAGTTAAGCTTGGAGAATACCTTGCATAAAATGTTGATGCCAGGTGGTAACTCCATGTAAACTTCCCCATCAATATCTCTATGAAGAAATTCATTGTGCATATCAAGTTGAAAAAGTGAATTAATCTGAACATTCATGGCTTGTCTTCATATTTCATCTTAAACTGCCTCTTCAAAAGAAAAGGAACCACATAAGTATCAATTGTAAACACAAACTTTTGTTATCCAGGTGACAAGTTGTCATAGGATATGCAAGCAACCATTGGATAGATACGCTTGGAAATGAATTATTTTAAAGGTTCTAGTTGCATTGGATAATCATGATACTGAATTAGTTTGAGTGGTTTTTTGTGAGATCAATAGGCAAAGATGAAGATGGTGATGATGTTGGTAATTGTGATGTGGTTATTGGAGTTGTTAGTGAAGGAGAGGGTGTGTTGTATGTTGAAAAAAGGGGAAGCATGAGCACTTATAGGATAAGGTTCAGAGGTGGTATGATAGGAGTGTAAGGTTTGGAAGGTGGTGATGAAAAAACAATATCATTAGGAATTGGAAAATGAGGATTTGAGTGGTGATCTGTAGGAGGAGTAGAAATCAAATATAAGGGAGGATAAGAAGTATCAGGGAGACACGGCATGTTGTTCTCATGGAAAATTACATCTCGTGAGAAGGAAACTCTTTGATCGGTTAGGTCAGAATTTTTATAACCCTTGATGGAAGGAGAAAACCCTAGGAAGTCACATTGTTTGAATCGAGGGACGAACTTTGTGCGATGGTGACCTAGTGTGCTAGCATAACACAAGCAACCAAATACTCTAAGGTTAGGAATGTCATTTTGGAGTGCCATAGATAGATTCATATGGAGCTTTATTATCAAGAGCAATTGTAGGATGTCTATTCTTAAGATAAACTATAGGATTTTGCTACATGGACTTTTCGGTCGACCTAATCCTAAAGGCGGTCGACCGAATTGACTAATTTGGGCAGCACGAGAAAGCATTGCAGTCGACCTAATCATAAAGGCGGTCGACCTCAATTCATAGCATAATTGATGAGTCCTTGTTATTATTATTTATGACTAGTTATGATGGTTTAAAGCGTAATTTAGACAAGCAAAAGAACCACACAAATCGACATACATAAGCAAAAAAAGACACGAGGCATAGGTTGAATTTCTTGTATTCGGTCGACCTCGTACCGGATTAGGTCGACGTCGACACCAACACTTTATCTTCATTTTACGTCAAATGATTGGAGAAATTGATAGAACACTTATCGTCTATCTGGTCGACCTCTTTCTTTATCTGGTCAACCATGTTGTTAATGACTGCCATCAAGTGGTCGACCTATATACCTTTACGGTCGACCATATTGTTTCTGACGCCAACGAAATGGCCGACCGAGGCTTATTCTGGTCAACCAAAAATAATAACTTAAACTAAGAACGGTCGACCAGGTGGTCTTTGAGGTCGACCACAATGCTTTCTCGTGCTGCCCAAATTAGTCAATTCGGTTGACCGCCTTCAGGATTAGGTCGACCGAAAAGTCCATGTCACGGTGACATGCATGTCATAGTAGGCATACCCTAAACTATATAGAGACCAAATTATGACAAGAATTTTAGAGGTAGGCTGATTGAAATCTTAGTGATCTAGCTACATTTAGGATCTCTTGATGTTTTCTCTCAACTCAAACATTTTTTTAGTGTGTGTTTATACAAGAAATTTTATGTACAATGCCCATGTTAAGAATAATACTCAGGCATGTGGAATTCTACCACCTGATCAAACCTTATATTTAACCTTCTTGTCATACTAATTTTTTTATCATAACACAAAAATCTTGCAGAAGTTGTATATCCTCATTCTTGTGATTTATCAAATAAACCCTAACACACCGAGATTGTTCGTCAACAACGGTAATAAATTATTGGAATCAATTGTAACTAGAAATTGCCTAAAGGTCCCAAATGTCAACATATATGAGTTCAAAATTTCTCTTTGCTATGGACTGACTTAAAGGAAAGTGAAGATGTTTTGTTTAGCAAAATGAAATACATCATAATGATGTAAACCTCACTAGGGATAAAATTTTGTAACTTCTTAACTCTAGGTTGTGAAGGATGACCAACCTCCAGTGCCACAAGTGAAAGGAATGTGAGGACAAATTTGGTGTCCTGATGGAATTGATGTGTATGGTGTGGTCTTTTGTAGGTTTGGGAAGTTGTCAAGTTCTTTAATAACTTTGCCATAACTAATCTTTTCCATGGTGGGAAGGTCCTAACTAAATATCACATATATTGGATTTGAAGGTGAGTGATATTGGAAGAGACTTAGTAATTTTGTCAACAAATACTAGGTTAAAAGAGAAGGTTGAGAAAAAAAGACTACATAAATTGTTAAGCCAGAAAATAGTCTAACAGCTCCAAAATGTGTTGATATAATTTTATACCCATTTGGTAATGTGATAAATACATTTTTTATGAAAATATATCGAATGAAACTAGACTTTGAATAAGTAACATGATCAATTGCTCCTGTATCTAAGAACCAAACATTGACAAGCTCTAATGGATGTTGCATTAAATGTATGGTAAGAGTATATTTACCAAGAATATTTGGAATCACTGTCATGTGCCTACTGACTGAATTAACAAAAATCTAAGGATGCTGTTATTTGAAAGTTGTACTTAGACGTGATAAAGTTGGTGATGGAGGTGGACTAAGTGTGAGAAAAGGTTGTGGAGTCTGTTAAGGTCATCAGATGACAACTTCACTTTATTATATTCATCCCTACTGCATTCCTGGTTTGTGGTAAAGGAAGGATACCACTAGTGGTATGTTCAACCCTTTGTAACTGACCAACAAAATCAGATTAATTTTCAGAATCTTCGTTCTTCGTTCTTCTTCTTCAGCTTTTAAAAATCATCGATAACATGATTATCTTTCTTATAGTGTCTGCTTTGCAGATTCCCATTTTCAACCTCTTTTTCTTTTGACTGATTAGCAACATATAGTACAACAAAATCAACTTGAGGTGATTCTTGAAGGTAAAGCCGTTTATCTCATACTTGATAGCATACTGAAAGGAAATCTCCAGCGCTGGTAAATGATGCATCATGATCAAGTTGGTCTTTACACCACCATAAGGAAAAAATTTATTAACTCTAGCTTTTAAATTTAGAGTAGTATTGATTCACGAAATTGTTACATGCTCAAAAGTATTGATTGCAGTCTACAAATCATTAATTCATATGTTATATTCCGGACCAAACCGCTACTTCATGTCATCCAAAAGAAGTTTTGCATTGTCCTATAATGAGACACTATGAACTAGACTTGGATCCAAAGAGTCGAGGATGAGAAAATACACATATGTGTTACTCTATTCATAAGATGTATAGCTTGCATTAAAGAGACCTCGAGTGGGAACCGAGTAATGAAGTTTTGTTTGTTCATGCTCTTGACAGCTCCCAGAACTGTTATGCTCTAAAGGTTGTAGTTAGAGATATCTGCAAACTTGATAAGGAAGACTAGAGATTTTTTGGGATTTACATAGTTTGAATTTGTCACAATTCCAGTGAGTGAAGTCATAGCACCAGTTGATGTAGTGGAAGATTGCGGTGTAGATGAATCCATGATTGACGATGAGAAGTGAAGGAAGAAAGAATGAGGGTATGAATTATGAGTATGGAAACCCTAGTTGTCATAACCAGACTCTGATACCATGAAAAATATGTTTGTAGACCAAATTATGGAAGAACCTGCATGAATTCTTTGTGGCTCAATGCCTTATATATATATATATATGGCGAGTTCTATGGTACCCCGAGTGAAATCCGGTGTACCGCATACTTGAGTATGAAAACGCTATCCAGACCTTGAATTGATTGATCTTTTGGACATGATATTATACTCTACCCTTAAAGATCAAAATCTAGGTCTTAGCTCCCTAAATATTATACTCCAATATCAATTTAATTAGAAACAATAATCGAAGGCTATGATTCGTCCAAATATAGGCAAAAAAATGAATGCTCCGTCTTAATGTTTATAGTTTATGATTTAGATAATTAGGACCTAGGGTTCACTCAATAAGGATTAGGGTATAGTACCAAGCCCAAAGTTTTTTCTATTTCGAGGTTTAGGTAGTGTTTTCATACTCAAGGTATACGGTACCCTGAATTTCATCCGGGGTACGATAGAAACCACCACATATATATATATATATATATATATATATATATATATATATATATATATATATATATACCTCATTCTCAGCAAAGGAGACCAGAAAGTTATCTAATACATTTACAATGGTAACTAACAGAAACAAGAATATCTGTCAAAGCGAAATAAACATGTGTATATGTACATTAAAAACAAAACTCAGTCTTCACACTAACTAAGACGACACCATCTCTACTAAGCCCTTCTAATGCTTTTGAGGGAAAGCGACATTGTCCAAAGAACTCTTTAGGCTGCTGACGATGTTTCGATCGTCCAAGCTATTAGTCAACTTCATCTTCTTCTTCACAATGGACAAAGGGAAATACGTTCTTAGAGACCAGCCATACACAAGAGCAAGAAGTGAGAAGAAGAACCCAAACCCAGAATTTGAGTTTCAGCGAAGGAGCGTGAGGAGGAATTATCGCAATTGATCCTAGTAGGAAATTGGTTGTGGCGACAGCGTGAGCTTGGAAATGTTGCCATGGTGGAGGTATCAATTGACAGTCGATTTCGAGCTCCCCCTGTTTCCCCCAATTTTAGGGTTCGAGAGATGCATCAATTTGTTCTTCGTTCTAGGTAACGAGGGTATCCAAATGACCCCATCATATGTTTACTGTGTTTGTCGAGCTTTGTCATGCTCTCTGAACTAGTGTTCCGAGAGACATGGAGAAGAGGTCAGCGAGGGGACGATGGTTTTCAGGTTGATGGAGTTGGAAGGAGAGGAAGAAGTTGAGAAGAGTTAGAGTTGAAACAAACATACAAAAAATGAAGGATTTCATAATATCTGAGGGCGGTAAGGTATTTTGAAATCCTTCAATATCCATAAAATTTATAAAAAATGAACCAACTGCATTATATTCGGTATGATATAATTTGGTTCAAATATCTATTTGGTCAGGTGGGATTCGATGGTGACCAAGAGGGGTGGGCAACGAGAAATGGGTATTTAGGTATACACATATCCGTCCCATTTTTTGAGGGTTACGAGTACCCAAATACCCATTTTTTTAAAAACGAGAAGGGACTTGGGATCAATGGTTTCTACAATGGATACCCGCGGGTATCGCGTTAATACCTGTTGGGGTAATATGGGTACCCGTAATACCCATTTCATGATTAAATTGAATTAGTTGAGATGAACTTATCTAGAATATTATGATTGATTAGCCGAAGTGTTAGTAGGAACTGTTTGTAGGGGTGCTTCTGGATTGAGATGAGATTTAAGAATTGTCTAAATGTCTATATTAACTATCGTACTATAAGAAATGAGAAGGCCCTATTTTGTATGCAGCAAGGTGTGGAACTATTTATATGCAATATCAATGTTTGTATTAATTCTCTCGAATCTCAATCTTCTATCTATCTATCTATCTATCTATCTATACATAATATTATGGCAATTCAAAAGTAGTTTGTTGCCACATAAGCATTTGGAGAATTTACAAGGTGCCATGGTGGACACTTTTTTTTACAAACAAAAAAGTTAATTAATGATCAATTAGTGTAGCTATATCTATCTTTTAATATTTTTCTTTTATTTTAATGATCATTTATGTAGGTATCTCTATCTTCTTTTAATGTTTTCTTTTTTTATTCAATAACTTTTTTGCAATATATATGTGTAGCAGCAGTATACTTACGTTTAGAGAGTGACATATATTGTAATTTAAAAAATAATGTATTTGATTAAATCTGATCAATTAATTTTTATTTTTATTAGAACTTAATATAGTGAAGTTTAGATAATCGACATTTAATAATCAATTGAATTTGAAAAACCAACTATATAATTTTATGTTTTGGGTATCAAACACTATCTTTTTCTAATATTTGTATCTATCAACAAAAATATTAAATAGCAAAATACTTCAAAAGTTGTTTTTTAATTTTAATAGAAACATGACCAAGTCATAATGTAGTACGTGATTGTACAAATGAAGGCGATAAAGAAAGATAACTTTTCGTCTCTCTTATAATGCATGATCATACACTAAGATATAGGGATGACAATGGATCGGGTTGGGGCGGGTTTTTTCAAACCCAAACCCATGGGTTTATCCGTCAAAAAAACCCGGGGTAAAACCCGTTGGGTTTGAAAAACTCAAACCCAACCCAACCCGCTGGGTATCCGCGGGTTCATGGGTACCCGTGGGTTTTTGTGGTAAAATTTTACAATAACAAGTTTCTTTCAAAATAAAAGTTTAACATCAATTTTCTCATACAAATTAATCATACAAAAAACACCAATCTAGAGCATACAAGAAAACTGCAAATGATCAACACAAACTGTTCAAAATTAAAGATAAACATATATAAACAATAAGATTAATTGAAAGCTTCTTCCTCGTCAACTAAGTTTCTTCACTCTCCACTTCATAATATCAACTTCATTCTAAACAATTAGAAAGAACAAATTATACATGTCTCCATTAACATATAGAATATTAGTTATTTAAAGAATATATATTATTTAGAATATTAAATATACTGGGAAAATAATTATATGTGTGTGGGCGGGTACCCATGGGGCGGGTTTACCTAAACCCAAACCCAACCCGACCCCGTGAATAGTGTAGCGGGTTTAAACCCAAACCCGGCCCAAAACCCGTCAACATGGGTTTTACCCGCGTTGACCGGATTGGGTCGGGTGGGTATCCGTGGGTTCGGGTTTTGTTGCCATCCCTACTAAGATAGTAAACTTTCAATTGGGATGACCAAATTTATCTCATATTGAAGTACCTTTATAAAAAAATTCTAACTAAGTTGTTGTCATCTGAGCAACATCATTGGTTGAGAGTTCGCCCAAACTCGAGATTCATTGAATGACATATATTGTACAAGATAAAAAAAATTGAGTATCGTTGTTGACAATTTTTTACATAAGATTCTATATGGGACGTGATATATCTTTGTGACATGATTAATGATCAGATAATCGAAACATCATAAGTGAATGTGCTAAGTATTGAGAATTTTTAATTTATAGACGCACTGCATACTCACATATGAATGCAAATGTAAAAAATTTAGAAGATCCAAAATAGTTTAAACATATAGATAAATTGATTAATGTAAATGATAAAATGAAACTCACCGGCCAACGGGTCGGGTAAAAAGCTAGTACTTGTAATGTTTTTTATGCAACATGGGAAAGAGAATGCTCTATTTACACTGAGGTCGATTGGGCGTTAATAATTCTGAGGCTTCACTTCTGACTTCTTGCTAGTGGCGGCAACACTTCAGATTAATCATCAAATTAATCATCGTGAATGTATGAACCCTATGACTAGCTAGACTAATGTTAGCTTTAGCAAAAACTACCATTTGTAAGGATCAAAAGTAGATTGGGGAATTGTTTATTATTGAATCCTTTTGATGAAACTACCATTTCTCATTTTAGGTATTTATAGGTTACCCGTGGGTAGTGGGTACCCGTTATCCGTCCCGTACGGATAATGGGTACCCGTTAACTCGTACGGGTTTGGGACATGAGATGAAGTATCCTCTCCAAATAAGATTCGGTGCACATTTCAAACGGGATGGTACCCAATCCCGTCCAGTTGTCCATCCCTAATGACCAACCATTAAATATCCCTATCTTTTGTCAAAATTGAAGGGACTTTTTCTAAGAAAGACACGTGGTATTGTTCAAAAAAAGGTTCCACAGGATATTCCGTATAGGATGCTTGCTTACTTGTCCAAGGGCCTAAATTTGTTTTTGACTTGTTGGGATCACAACTCAAAAACTTATGTTTTGTTTAATTAATAGCATTGCTTTGTCAGTTAATTAAGATCCCCATTTAATGCATCATTATTCTTTTGGGTATTGATCGATGGTCAATATTCCATGAACTACACTAAATAGAGAAAACTTGCAGACAACAAATTCAAGAGATCAAACAGACTAAGCCAATCCACAACACAAAGTTGAACACATACACATGAATTAATTTTCATCCCATTACTGGAAAAAAACTCCCAAAACTCACAATTAGTGACCTAATCACCGAGACCAGATCACAATTATAGGAATTAATTCAGATCATTACTTGACGCCACTGCAATCCCATTCCACCTCCTCCAGTCTTTATATGAACATGCGCGGTTAGCAATTTCGAAAGACACACCACACACAAACGAAAATGGAGAACCGTAATTCATTCCTCCAGCCACGCCCATTCTTTCTCCTCACCCTATCCCTCATCATCGCCGTTGCCGCCGCGTCGGTGTACGGATCCGACGACGGAGCCTTCTCCCGGCCGCCGGCGCGGAACGTTCTCATCACTCCCCACGCCCGCGCCGAGTCCGAGCCGCAGCAGGTCCACGTTTCGTTGGCGGGGAAAGATCACGTGAGGGTGACGTGGATCACTGACGATAAGCACGTGAGCTCGGTGGTGGAGTACGGGACGACGGAGGCAGGGCCGGTAAAGTATGAGGCGACGGCGAGCGGAGAGCACACCAAGTACCGCTACTTCCTCTACACCTCCGGGACGATCCACCACGTGCGGATTGGGCCGTTGAAGCCCAACACCGTTTATTTCTACCGCTGCGGTGGGATTGGGCCCGAGTTCTCTTTCAAAACCCCTCCGGCGACTTTGCCCATCGAATTCGCCGTCGTCGGTAAGTACTACATGTTAAATCAATTTTATTATTTGTTAGCTGATTGTTTCTGTTGGGTTGGCGTTGCAACGTGCTTTGAACGTACGGAACATCTGCTTTCTTGTTGGGCCGGGGATGGTTAGAAGGAATGCTTAAGCAAGGGGATTTCCGTTGGGTGGGGGAGAATTGCACGCCATTCATTCCGTTAGCTAAAAGGGCACCCCATCTTGTCTATTTGCTAACTTGTCCATAATAGTACTGTCTCGTTTGGATCTAAGCATAGAAATAGCATTCACACAGTACTTATCAGTTGAGATATTTAAGTCCTAGTTTTTCTTTTTATCCTGGCCAACTTTAAGTCCTTGTTTGATAGATACAAATGGGTATGAAACGGTTTGGTTCGTATGTGATAATATTGGGCCAAATTGATGTTTGGATAGAATGAATAATAGACTAAAGATAATATGGTTGAAATTTTTTTTTTTACCAAATCAAACCAGGCCAAATGTAATGGTGTTTTAATTCTCGAAACAATTTTTTTTTACTATTTACCTCAATTATCAGAAAATGTGCAAAATCTGTACCCAACCATTACACACACCTAAGTACAAACAAGTTATAGAGTACTTGGGTTTCAAGAAAATGGTTGAATATCAACAACCCGAATCTTATAAATGGACAAAACTAAGAATTAATTCCCAATAATCTCCTTGCGATTTATTGTTTGAGAAAATCTTTTCTAAGGGTGTACAACAGTTTGTTATGGATCAGACCAAACCACGAGAACAACAGTCCAATAGTAAAGGACTCTTAGGATCAAGAGTTGGGCCTATATTGCATTCGGTTATGTTTGGTCTGGTCCAATTATCAATTGTTTTCATTTTTCGTATCTATTTTCTATTTGAAATTTTTTTTAAATGCTAAAATTCGACGATGTTATATTTAATTCCGTGTGTTCCAATAGATGTCGATTTGATTTCGTCCAAACCAAGTCATTATACACCCGTATTCATAGCGTGTTATAAGTAGACGAATTTGACGTACTTAGTTAATTAAATGTCAGTAGAACCAACCATTGACCAATAAATAATTAAACAACTATTTTGCTAGGTAACTGGGACTCTGTTCTGTTTCAGAACACCATTGACCCCATTAGGAAAAAGAAAATCGTGCACATACGTGGACGCACAGAATCAATTTAGATGACTAGTTAATTACCACCATCATAAAACTATTGAACCGCCGTTATTGTAAAGTATTGATCACTAGTCTATTAATAATAACAACGTTTACTGGTTCATTTGGGCAGGTGACCTAGGGCAAACCGAATGGACCCAATCGACGTTACAACACATCAACGGCAGCGACTACGACGTGTTCCTGCTCCCCGGCGACCTCTCCTACGCCGACTCCCAGCAGCCACTGTGGGACTCCTTCGGCCGCCTGGTCGAGCCCTACGCCAGCCGCCGCCCTTGGATGGTCACCGAGGGCAACCACGAGGTCGAATCCTTCCCCATCATCTTCCCTCACGGCTTCAAGGCCTACAACGCCCGCTGGCTCATGCCCTACAAGGAAAGCGGCTCCTCCTCCAACCTCTACTATTCCTTCGACGTCGCTTCTGGGCTCGTCCACGTCATCATGCTCGGCTCCTACGCCGACTTCGACTCCAATTCCGACCAGTACAAGTGGCTCGCGGCCGACCTGGGCAAGATAGACAGGAAAGTCACGCCGTGGGTTGTCGTGTTGCTGCATGCGCCGTGGTACAACACGAACGAGGCTCATCAGGGGGAAGGCGAGAGCATGCGGAGTGAAATGGAGGAGCTCTTGTACGATAACCGGGTCGACATCGTTTTCGCTGGCCACGTTCACGCTTATGAAAGATTCGTAAGTTTTTTTTGTTCTCTTTTCTCGTTGTCACTGGCAACGTTGCTTCTACAACATAACTATTTTGTTGAGCAATTTTACTATGGTTTAAAGTACTGGTGTTCTAAAGTATAATTTGAAGTTGTACCATAACGTTAAAGATCCAAATTGAAGTTGTATCATAAAAAAATTTGACATTTATGTTATGGTACAATTTGAAGTTGTAACATAGCATAAAAGTACAACTTTAGTTTGTACTAAAAATGAATTTTACAAAACAGTATAGGTACAAAGTTGTACCATATACTAGTACTATAAAAATAAAAATTAAAAAGAATTGTAAAATTCCTCCTATTTTGTTACGTACTTGCGTTGGGGACATGTGGTGCAGACGAGGGTTTACAATAACAAAGCGGATCCGTGTGGGCCGGTGCACGTGACGATTGGGGACGGAGGCAACAGGGAAGGGCTGGCATTAAGGTATCGTGTTCTTACCTTGTCACGTGATCGTGATTATAGTGCAGATTGAGATTAAGTAATAAATAATGGGTGATTGATTAATTAATGAAGGTTTAAGAAGGAGGCGGTTTCGGCGCCGTTGTCGTTGTACCGGGAGCCGAGCTTTGGGCATGGGAGGTTGAGGATAGTGGACGAGAAGCGAGCTCACTGGTCGTGGCACCGGAATAATGACTCCAGTTCTGTGGTGGCGGATGAGGTGTGGTTCAATAGTTTCAGTGCGTCGGAAGAATGTTGGCCGCGGAAGGGAGGAAACGTTGACGGCGGCGGGGGACTATCGGCGAGAGTTGGGCTGGATGAGCTTTAAGCGGCTGGAAATTGGTTTCATGATTTTAAGGAGTGATAACTAGTTGTACTAATTCCTCGTGAGAAGAGTGGAGCACCTTAGAAAGGGAATGGGAGGGATGATTAATCTGATAGATTCTGAGTACTAGAAAGTTTGGATTCTAGATTGTGGAATTTGATCTTATTTATTTTCTGATATGGTAAATTTACCAAAATAATCGGTAATAATAACTTATTTCGCTTTCTAATTGGTGAAGCAAAGAATTGCATAGTTGCTTGTAACTTACAACTTTGTTTATTCTTAAGTTTTTATATTCGCCACCTTCATAGTTGATCCTTCGTTTGGTCTCTAAGATGACATCTCTCCACCATATAGACATAAAAAAAACTCACCGTGCAGCCATTATGACAAGTAAAAAAAAAGTAAAAATTAGTTTAGCCAATGATAAATTGAACATATAAAAACACATTTGTAGTCATTCTATGAATAAATACAAGATAGGTTAGACACTATACAATATTGGTTTAAAGGTTAACAAAGCTCCCTATATTCCTCATCATACAAAGTTCTCTACGTTCTCAAAGTTTCCAAGTCTAAAGCTTTCTAAGTTCGAAGGATTTAGAGAGCCGAACCTAACTATGAATACCAGATCCGATACTAATTATTAGTATAGGAAGTGTTGCCAAAGAGTAGTAGTGTATAAACTTACCAAAAGAATGTCGCAGCTGTGTTCTTCAAATGAGGAAAGCTCAATCGAATAGGGACGAGAGTTTGGCGAAGGAGACTGAGCAGCCGAATTTGACACAGACACGATCCAGACGAGAGAGGAGACTAGGGGATTTCTAAAAAAGAGAAGAATGAGGAGTATGGTCAGCAGCAACATCATCAAAAAAGCAGGTGAATTCAAATTATACTCAGCTTCATGGACTCATGGAAAAGGACATCGCAAGTGACAATTACCTTATTGACATCAAGATCAAAGAGGCGATAGCGCTTTTGACTAGCAGTGTAACCAAGGAAAATGCAAGCATGCTCCGTTGAGCGAATTTGAAAAGTTTACCTTAATTGTCTTTGGCATATGGTAGACATCCAAAAGCATGTAGATGATCATACTTGGAAGTATGTGTAAAGAGAACTTCAAAGGGATTCTTTCGGGTAGTCGAGTTGGGGAGCTGATTTAGGAGATAGACAGTTGCTAGAACACGTTCTCCCCAAAAATGTTTAGTTTTTTTTGGAATTGTTTTGGTTTGTATTTGTATATTTGGTGATGGTTAAGTTTTATCTCACATTTGATGATCAAATTTTGAGTTTTGGAGGTGGGTTTGGTGATTGAAAATTGAAGAGGCTGGGAAAAAATTTAAAACCTAAAGACAAGGGAGAGGGTTTCGATTGAGGATAGACGAAGGGATGTGAAAAATGAGTTGTGGATGAGTGGTGGCCGAAAATAAGGCCTTTTATAGTTACAAGGTCCACGAAGGTGGGTTTGAACACCGATATTTCCCTTCGTGTTCTTTGTCAGTTTCCAACATTTTTTTCGTTAGAACAATTACCTCGATAGTACAAAAGTTAATTTTTTTACTTTTTCACAAAATTAAAGCATTCTCCTTATCATAAGTTCAAAATTTTGATCCAAATATAACACCTATGCAATGGTTACAATAGTTTCCTCCAATTAGTAACTCAAAATATCAAGCTAAAAGAAAACTTGAAATTTCAAAATTTAACTAGGAAAAAAAAGTTCGGGTGTCTCATTGGTATCACTTTTGTTTAACGTCATTAACCCATGGAACACTCTCTCTTTTATGCCTTTGAGGTAGGATTAGCTAGGCTCCTTTTAGTTGATTTTTCAATCAAGTCCCACTACATCATCATCTCCCAATCCAGTTGCAAGGATCGGTTCTTTGTTGATCCCATAAGGTTGATAACAATGAATGAATCTTGATTCTATTATGATGTCGCATACTCCAGCTCCTCGATCCTTTCTAGCACCGTCTTTGACCATGTACTGTCTATCTTGAGTGCCATTTGAGCTATATATCTTCAGATCACGAATTTGCTAAGCCTCCTTCAACTCACCTCCATACTTTAGATCTTGATCATAGTGATGACCTATTAGGTTTGCTGAATCCTCAATTAGCGACCCAAATAAAAATTTGATCACATTCTTCATATCCTCCTCTATATATTCCTTGAACTAATCACTCATTTTAATTGGTTTCTTTACTTTGTACAATAGCTTTCCTATGTGTTGAGTAATTTCTCCATTGACAACATTGATTCTTGTTCCAATAGTTTCAATGAATGGTCTCCCAAAGAGGATTGGATACTCTATGCTTGTCTTCATATCAATCACAAGGTAGTCGAGAAAGAATATGAATGGACTAATTTCTACGTTGACGTTCTCCATGTAAGCTAGTCCCATTTCTTCGTATAGATGCATTGGTATTATGTTGACGCTTGGGAAAGGTCAACTAGAGCTTTTTTCGCATGATGGTCATCTATGAGACACTTTATGACACATGCCCAGGATCTTCCTTGGTTTCATTGAATAGGATGAACTCTACATATACAGCCCCAAGGGATTTTCTTGATTACGGTCTCATTTACTTCAATTCTGTCATCTTTCTCTATGAAAATTTGTAGTGTCCCTTTAAGATCTTCCATTGAAATCAACTTCTTTCCTCCTTGGGCAGGCCATTAAACGTAAGTTATGCGAGGGTGGTTGAATCTTTGGTATGGAGGATAGCTTCCTTGTTAGGATCTCAATCGGTAGCCTTAGTAAATATAGTTGACACCTTTGTGGTCTTCTTCTCCACATGGTTCACAGATGAACATGTATGCAAAATATCGTTCTTATCACGCATAAATGACTCATCTATAGTATCACTCTATCAATTATTCTAATCCATCCTACTTGAGCTTTCACCACATGCAATAGGAACTTGACTAGCTAATGTGTGCTTTCGATTCTTGCCGTCACATAATTAATGAAGAACAGAGAAGTGAGGATGGCACATGATTAAGTGTGGGCCACTGAGCCATAATCGATTGTCTATAGCATCAATGATCTAACAATCAAGCATTAGTACTAGTTGAGGTATAGATGATAGATCATTACCTATATACTCGTGTAGCATCAATGAAGTATCACTAAAGGATAATTTCTTAACAAACTAAATGATACTAAAAAAACTGCATATAGTAGCATACTATAGAGTCATAGAAATCGATGATAAAAAAAAGTGTTCATGCTAGATAAATAACAATGATCATCACATAAATATTGAAATCAAAGCACCCATGCATACATAACAAGCATAAAAAATCATCAGCATAAAGAGTAGCATTATATGAAATTATAACATCATTATGTAGAAAGATAAACAGGTTCATATTTTCATACAATCAATGTCGAACTAGCTAACATAGAAGAGTAGGAGGGTACCACTATCGATGAAGAGGCATCTCCTTAGTTGCACCCTCTCCTACGAATGTTAAGCTGTCACTCGAACATAATATCTTCAGAAGTTTTGAGTGGTATGTCACTATTTATAGTGGTAGAACTTGGACAAAACCATCAAAACCCTTTTAGGAAACGGTTTCTTTAAATTAGGGCAAAAACATGGCCTAAAGATCTCTTGTTTGGGCTAGGGCTTTGAGCAACGTTTGGGCGATGGCTACATCACATGCCAGTTTTCTTTGCAGGCTGGGCTCCTTGTCTCACACGCAAAGGTGGTGTTTGGACCTGATGCTGGGCCACCGCTAGTTCTTGCTTCTTCTGGGGCCGAGTCTTCCTCCATTAGGATCCTTTTAGGCTCTATTCGTGGTTACTAGTAGGCTTTTCCATTATTGTACCTCATCTTTCTCATAAAAGCTCCATATTATATTATTTTATAGATCTATTCGTCCTCCAGAGTTATCCATTGCTTGATCTAAATCTTCCTAGGTTGCTTTGTGCCTTGAAAACCATTAAAAAAAACATACCAAGAAGGCATCAAAGAGTATTATCTTCCTAGTCTATTGAATTTCCATTGATCAAATAATAAAGATTTAGGTATGGAATACTTAGTACATAAGATGTATTGATAGTTAGAGAAAATATATCAAATATGGGAGTGATAAACACTATAAATAGAGTGTTATCATATGTTATACATCATCTATTAATAAAAAACAAAACACTTCATGGAGGAAATCCTTAGAAGAAGAGGAAGAAAAGAATTTGTTGAGAGTTCCCAAACCTTTTCTTTCGAATCTTCATTCATTTATTGAATCAATTTCTCAGTTCCTAGTTATGAGTGAGTTTTCTCTATGTAGAGGAGGGTAATAAGCCAAAGGCACTACCTATGTTATTCATTTCAAAAGTCAGCCCTAATAAGAAGTCATGTTGACCCAGAATCCCTACTCTGTGACGGAGATTTAGCACTGAACCAATAAAGGCTTCAGTTCCTTCATTCATCATGGCCTTCTTGTTCTTAAGCCTATAACATTCTTCCTAAGATGTCCATCTTTCTTGCAATACCTATAGAACTTATTCTTTGCATCATGCACATTTCTATTCGCTCTACTTTGATTACCACCTTCAGAGACTCTTCCTTTGTCTTTTGAAAAAGCAAAAGCTAGCACTGAATCCTTCTTGCACGGCCTCCTTTCTCACCTTTCTGTTTTTGCTCATGTTGAAGCACATTATCTAGTGCAGCATCAATTGTAGGCAAAGACTTCATCATGATTAACTGACTATGTACTAGATCATATTCAGGTCGGAGAACACGTAGGAACTTGATTAGAAATTCAGTGTTGAGCCTTTCTTTAAAGGATTCCACGACAACACTAGGTCGAGTTCTCTACACAACACAATCACATTCTATTAATGGGGCATGCTGTGGATATTCCTGCCAATATCATTTTAGGGCAATGTAATATTGAGTTACATTCAGATTACCTTGCTTGCAATTGTTCATTTCCTCTTGCAGATTAGCTTTTAGGGGCATTAGATTTTCTAAATCTTCTTTTCAACTCATCCTACACATCCTTGGCTACATCATGTTGAAGAACATATCTACTAATATCTTTATGAACAGAGCTTAAAAGCCAACATAGAACCATAGCGTTAGATGCATCCCACATAAGAAACTAAACATGACCTCGTTCAGGCATTGGTAATGAACCATCAACAAAACCTAGTTTATGCTTAGTTTTGAGAGCCACACAAACAACTCGTTGCCAAACTTGATAATTGGTGCCATCAAGAACTTTAGAAACAATCGTCTGGCCCAAGTGCTAACTAGAGTTAATGTAGTATGGACTACCAAACATTAAACCCAAGCTAATATTACCATATTGTTGGTGATCTGCAGTCTGTTGTTGTTGGTTTGATCCTTTCTCACTAGTTACTCTAGAAATGACAATAGCGGAATGCGATATTGTGATGTTGACATTTTGATGTGGAAAACGAATTAGAACTGCTCTGATACCATAAGAAGTTTATGAGGTTCTAGGATTAGCAGTTGAGAGTAGAGAGAAGAATAAAAAAAAGATGAAAATGGCGATAGAATTAAGCTGGAATCGCTGAGGGGAAAGTGATCCACCTATTGTCTTTTATATTTGGTAAAGTAGCACAGTAAAAATGTCCAAAATGGTAATTCAAAATAGAGGAAACGTAGCCCTACACGTAGCACTACATCATCTCTTCTTGATTCTCTGTAATGAACTTCGTCTTTGACAATGCCTTCGCTCCCGGTTACACACCACTCTGAAATCGAAATTGCTCTTGAGAAAATGGAACTGGCTTACAAGGAGAAAATCAAGATGTTGATTGTAGCTCTCATCCTCTCAATGTCAAGCTCTGTCGGACAAAAGAAATATTGATTGACAAGGTTTCAAAGTCGTAGAGGCATAGAGAAGATGTTGATGTGACTTAAATCAGACTATCAGCCGTTATGCCAGGAATTCACGGGGTCTCGTTGACATGTTCACGATGCTAGTACCACATAGCATGTTCCAACACTGTTTCGACTTGATGAATATCTTCAGTGGGCTAATCCGGCCTAAGGGGCATGAATGGCATGTGGGAGAGAAGGATCAGAGTGCATTGGAGATTCAAGTGAGTGTGGGGATTTGTTGATGTGACTTGAAGGCTTTATTGAAACAGCAAGGGCTATGGGGGCCGCTGTCTGCGAAATAGAAGAAGGCAACAATTGATGATGATGAGTGGATTACCCTGGAAAAGGCATACTCAACCATCATGTTATCGTTATCTGATCACATCATCATTGAAGTCACTGCTGAGAAGACTGTCGCGGGCTTGTGGTTGAAGCTGGAGAGTCTCTATATGATGAAGTCTCTAACCAACAATTCTCAAGCAATGGTTGTTTATGTTGAGGATGCAAGATTGTACGTCTTTTAAGGGAACATTTGGAACAACTTAATTCTATTTTTTTGGATTTAAGCAATATACATGTGAAAGTTGATGATGAAGATGTTTTCCTAATCCTTCTTGTTTCTTTGTCGAGTTCGTATGAGAATTTTCTGGATTCTTTTATTGTTGGTAAAGATAGCTTGTCGTTGAAGGATGCGAGATCTGCTCTTCACACGAGAGAGATCAGGAATAAGGCATCTAGATCTGGTACAGGTTGTGAAGCATCGTGGTTGAATGTATAGGTGGAAAGGGAAAGTAGAAATATGGTAAAGGAAATTCCAAAAAAACCTCAAATTCTAAGGGTCCCGGTCCACAGCCAAGCGATGCTTGTCACATTTGTGAAGAAGTGGGTCATTGGAAGTACAACTGTCCCAGAAAGAGAGGGCATAAGAAGAATCAAGTTTCTATTGCCGTAGCTGAAGTGGACGAAAGTTCAGAAGACGATCTCGCCTTGGCTGTAGATGAGAAGGCACATCGTGGTGATGTGTGGTTTCTGGATACAGCAGCCTCATATCATATGTCTGTGAATAATGATCGCTTCTCAACCTACGTGCAGATAGATGTCGTGGTTATGGCTAATGGAGCTATCTGCAAGGTGGTTGGAATCGGGTCTATCAAGATTTGGACACATGATGGTTCGTTATGCACCGTGAATGAAGTAAGGAATATTCCAAAAATGACGAAGAACCTGATCTCCTTGAGTCTTATCGACAACAAGGGACTTAGTTTCAAGGGAAGAGGTGGAGTTGTGTATGTCTACAAAGGTTCAAGGAAGGAGCTGAAAGAAGTGAAGCGTGGGACCTTGTATGCATGAAAGGGTATGGGTTGTCTGGTTCTGCTGCTGTTGCATTATTGCAGGTTCATCAGGAAGATATGACCACTCTCTGGCACATGAGATTGGGTCATATGAGTGAACAAGAGATGCAAGTTCTGTCGAAGAGGGATCTTCTTTGCGGGCAAAAGGTGCAGAGTTTGGAATTCTACTAGCATTGTGTGTTTGGGAAGCTACATCGCAACAAGTTTTCTAAGAAGGGTATCCACCGGACGAAGGCAAACTGGATTACCTCAACTCTGAATGTTGGGGTCCTTCACGAGTTGAATGAATTGGAGGCAGCAAGTATTTTTGTCTATAATTGATGATTACTCAAGGTTTACTTGGATTTTCATGATTAAGCATAAAAGTGAAGCCTTCACAAAGTTCAAGCAGTGGAAGGCCTTGGTGGAGAATCACATCGGGAAGAAGATCAAGAGATTTCGAACGGACAATGGTCTGGAGTTCTACAGTTATGTATTCAATGAATTATGCAAGGATGAAGGGATTACCCGTCATCGGATCGTTAGAGACACACCACAGCAGAATGGCGTTGCAAAAAGGATGAACTAGACATTATTGGAGAGAGCAAGATTCATGCTCTCTATTGCTGGACTAGAGAGACGATTCTGGGCAGAAGTAGTAAACATGGTGTGCTACTTCATCAACCGTGGACCTCACACATGTATCGAGTGTAAACTCCTTTTCAGGTGTGGTATGCTAAGCCTGCTAACCACTCTTCTTTGAAAGTTTTTGGTTGTCCTATTTACTATCATGTGGATGATGGTAAGCTGAATCCAAGAGAAAAGAAGGTTGTGTTTGTGGGTGTATTGCGACAGTTTGAGTTCAATATGCTTCACCAAGGATCAAGTCCACCATGAGAGGACTAAGCACATCGATGTGAAGTGTCATTTCTTGAGGACAGAGAAGAGGATAAAGGTGAAGAAGGTTGGCACCGCAGATAATCATTCTGACATTTTCACAAAGCCAGTTCCACATGGCAAGTTCCAACAATGCTTAGACTAGCTAAATGTCTTGAGTGGGTGAATGATAATTGTCAAAAACATATTGATATTATGTGCTTAATGTCATTATTTCATGATATGTTTGAAACATATAATATTTGTTTTAAGCCAATGGACTATGGAATGGTTGCAAAGCCACTACCATCATATATTAGAGTGTTTGTGTGTGCTAGGAAAGAAAACAAGAAACTATGGCTGCACAAGCAAAAAGATAAGAAGCCACATGCACAACACTGAAGTTGACTGGATCCTCGACATATAGACCAATTTAGGCCAATTCGTTTTGGCCCAGAAAGAGGATTGGTTGGGGAATTCTTTGGACAGCCAGGGGAATAAGTTGGGACAGTGGACGGAATAATTGGAGGAGAGGCACCGGGATTCTTGGAAGGAGAACAGGAGCAACAACAGAGGACAAAAAAAAAGTTAGCGAGAGATCAGGGAGAGTGGAAGGATTCACGAAGTGGCGACACGGAGCGGTTGATGTAGCGCATCAAGCAGACGAACCGCAAGCTACAACTTGGATTTTTTTCCAGTATTTTCCATCCGTTACTTTGCTTAGTAACATGATGATTATGAACATGATTGTGTGTTTTATTTTCGTCATGAACTAAACCCCGATTTCTGGGGGGGAAACACCATATGATATAGCTATTTCTAGACTTGATGGATTTATTCATATTTCTTTTCATACAATCTATATTACATGGAATTGCTTAATGTTTTGTGTTGACTGGCCACCAATATAACAATTTGTAGTTAATTAGGTTATTAGCGACAGTGAGACCCTAACAACTAAAATATTTCATGTGACATAGTAACTTATCGAAGCGACAATGGATTAAATAAGATACTATGCGGTCTTGATTGGGATATCGGTCTTCAGGGTAAACAATTAACTCAATGATCTACAACAGTAGAATTTGATTTAATTTTTTTGTACGTAGTAATCCTCGATAGGGAGAGCTAGCACATTAGTGGTATCTTGACTATAGCGAATCAGATTAAACTGATTAGAATATATGAATTAATAATTTGGATATGATAGGTAGTGAGTTCCGGTGTTTCTCCCAAATCTTTATCTATTGAATTTCTATCGACAACTTTAATTTGCTTGTTTTGTTCAATTACTTTGATATTAAATAATAGTTTCATCATTCAAACCATTTTAACCTATAGTTTGCTTTATAAAATTGATAGAACATAAGTTTGTACCGTCCCTGAGAGACGATACCCATATTTTCGGTTTTACTACAAGATAGGAATTGAAGTATTACGCTTATGCCTTATCAATGAATCCGCCCTAAGGGGCATTGATGGCAAGAGGGAGAGAAGGATCAGAGCACATCAGAGGTTTCAGAGGAAGAGGATTCAAGTTAAGGTGGAGATTTTTTTATGTGACATGAATCAGACTATCAGCCGCTACGACTGGAAGTCATGGAGTGCATGTTCTGGGTCTGGTTGTAACCGTTGTTCTTTTACCATATTGGATTAGGACTAGACCTAGGAGAAGTACTATAAATACTTCTCATACTCCTCTGTAATTTGTATCTACTCGAAGTATAGTGAAAATGACTCTCTCCTGCCCGTGGACTTAGCTAACACACATTGTGTTAGTGAACCACATAAATTGTGTGTCGTGTGTGTAAATTGTGATTTCGTTTTCTTGCATTGTCGAATCCTCTAATTTCCCGATCCGCAGAGAAACAGTTGTGTCAAAAGATTAAGAAGATGCTCAAGAAGAGAGATGACATCATGGATCTGCAGCTGTAGGAGATGAGAGCAAGGGCTAAAACGCAAACGATGATGGAAATGGAAGTGGATTTAATACTACTTATTGAAGGTGCTCCATTCTATATCAAAACTACCTCGTCGCCAGAGCTGTCTTACTCCGTCGGTTTGAGCTTCCTTGTTACCTCACTAGACATCGCACATCGCCTACTATGCCATCACCGCCGAGGTTGATAAATTGCAGGAATATCTTGAACGAAGATAAAGTGAACTAATTCACCACCTCGACATAGAAGTGAATTAAGAAAGTCTTGCGGTTGTTGATGCGGATCCCCAAAAATCCCTTTCATGGGGAACTAGAAGAAGAGCTCCTGGTTGTTGCCCAGAGACAACAGGTTGGAGATGTTGAAATCGTTATGGAGCTGGTTCCTGTAAAGGTTGTGGCAAACGGTGGGTGTGTTAGCTGCGGTGGTATAAATTAAGAGGAAGAAGTAGAGAAACAAGAGGATTAGAGTGGGTAGAAAGGGGAAATTATTATTGGTGGGGTAGCGGGTGTTTTCGTTGTGAGGATGAGTCAAGAATCGGGCTTGTTGAACCCTTGGCGGAGGTGTGAGGTTTCCAAATCCAAATTGGGCCTCGTCTCAAGTAGTCCAAGAATTTCAAGATTCGCCCAATTGCCACAACAGTGGAAGAGGCAGTAAAGGGGAACAAAGAGTGGGGCGACAGTGGAGATTAAAGATCAAATTAACATTTATCTAAGCTGGCCTAGTTTTTATTTAAAACCCGATCAGTTATGGGTGAAAGTGTTGAAGGTCAAGTATTTTCAGTAGGTTCATGGAGAAATGCGAGCTAAATGTATGGCAAGAGCTTCGAACCTTTTTGCGTGGGATTCTCATGGCATGGTCGATCATGGCTCCGGGAACACGTATGAGTATCCGAGATGGACGGGATACCAGCTTTTGGACTGAGGGATGGCTAGACTCCGGAGAAATGTTGATTGACTTTGCAGTGGACTGGGAAAATCCCCTTGACCCAATCAGCTCGGTGGCGGACTTTGCTACTCCCACAAGTGAGTGGAACGTTGACCAGTTATATTTTATTTGCTGGAAGATTGTATTTTGCAGGTCATGGGAGTTCAGCCACCGAAGGAGAATTTTGGGAGCGACATTCCCACCTGGGGCCCTGAGAAAGATGGTCATTTTTGGGTTTGGTCTGCCTACAACCTTGTTCGGGGCAGTGAGGACGAGGGGAATAACTTTAATTGGCGATCCATTTGGCGATGGCGGGGCCCGGTGACATCACCCACTTTCTGTAGCTTACAGCACAACAAAGACTCCTCACCAATGGGGAACGGTAGCATCACCAGCTGGCTTCTTAGCGACCTGTCCCTACTATAGAGCGGCACCTGAAACAATCATGCATGTGTTGCAGGACTGTGAATTATCCAGGTTAACTTGGATGTAGGTCATTTAACCTTCTGACCATCATTGGTTCTTTGGATCCCAGCTGCACGATTAGATCCTTCACCACATCAGCCTCGATTTTGGCATTATCTGCTAGTCCCTCTGGAGGACCAGAATGACTGAGTCTTCGCAGGCAAGATGGGGACCACTAAAACCTTCCTACATCGCATCTGGGCATTTATAAATGTCGTGCGAAATTCCCAGGACAAAGACAGACTAGTCCATTCACGTCGTCTTCCCATTAGAATAGAGGTGGAGATCTCTTGGAAGCCACCACCTCCCGATTGGGTTACTCTCAATTCATATGGCTATATTCTAACTGAATCAGGACATGCGGCTGCTGGTAGCTTCATCCGAGATCACACAGGACGTTGTCTTGCAACATTCACGATTAACTTGGAGATGTGCTCTATCACCCAGGAAGAATTGATAGGTAGTATGGAAGGTTTACAGTTGGCTTGGGACATGGGATTTAGACGTGTCTGAGTTGAACTGGATTCTCGCTGCGTAGTTCAGCTTCTTCAGCACCTGGATGCGCCTGATCATCAACATGCAACATTATTCAGAGGTTCCAAAAGCTGCTCACTCATCAGTGGGATGTTCACATCACCCATATCTACCGCGAGGCGAACTAGTGTACAGATTTCCTTGCTAGTTGAGGACATGTAGTGTCATTTGGTGTGCATTCTATTTCTTGTTCCGATCATGCTTTGTACCCGTACATTTTGTATGGCTGTCAGGGAATTAAAGAACTCCGATTGGTTTTGAATGAAGGTTGAGATGCACTGCATCCATTTACCAAAAAAAAAGACCAAATTAACATTTGGGATTCAAGTATTTAGACCATCATCAATTAAAATTAGTTGATGAGTTGCGTGTGTCTTTAGTTGGGCTAGGAGAATAGATGAGCTCAAATTCAGACAATATGTTTGATGGTATGGCGTGAGCGAGGAAGAAGATTTAGTTTCACTCAATATCCAACTCGCCTGAGTTATCGAGGCCGGTGAGTGATGAAGATCTCATCAAGAGAAAACACGACGATGACAAAAGATGAGCACTTGATAGGATATGATTAGTTTTTTCGAGTTTCTTATGTCACCCTTTTCTGTTTGTGACAAGAAAGTAAATCTTAAAAAAAAAAAGCATCGTAGCAGTGAAGAACATCACCACCATTGTTATAAGAACTTAACCGAATTAACGACTAGACTAGTAGATCCACTAAACTAGCTACAATAGTGGTTTAGTTTATTTGATTGGACGGTTAGGGATGAACATAATGGTTTTTAACGGTTTGACATGAAAGTAGTTGAACCATCCCGATTTTATTGGTACATTGGTTCACTATTTTAACAAAAAAAAAAACTTAAACTTAAACTTAGATCATCTAACCTCAATCACTAATTTAATATATGCTTCCTTTTTTTCATTTCTTAATCTTCTTGGTGGCTTTCTCTAGTCCATTACTGATTGCCATTATCATTAATAACTTGAATTTAATAAAAAAATAAGATTTATTTTGTGTGATAGTTTGAATGCTTTGTTAGAATATTTTGGTGATAGATGATATGGATTTGAAATTGTTTATGTTTAGTGATAAATTCACTCCTAAATTAGTGATATAAGTCTTTGATATGACAGAGCATGAAATTGTTTAATCAACTGTTGACCAACGATTATTGAACTGTTAACCGTTGACCCATCAACCCACTAACTGTTTCGGTTCAGCTATCAATGGTATCACAACTAGTACCAGCCATCAATACGACAACTTGCATTCAACCACCAAGTCCATACCACATTTACACTAGATATATAGTCTAGACATGATAAGATCCACATTTAGGATATGATATAATTCGTTTTTATTTATCTTGACATACAACGAATGATATCATATCCTATATAAAAACGACTTATGCTTGTAGATGAAAAGATGTTGTACAAGATAAATATAAAACATCATTCAACGAATGACATGCAACGATTCTGTATAAATTGAGCTGAATATGTTTTACAACATCTATCAATAAAAGACAACAGAACACTTGAGCAAATTCATCATCATTCAATTCCAAAGTCATGGCTTATTCAGAATTGAAAGTCTTCTTCAGTTACCATAACAAAACAGCAGCCAACATCAAAATTCAAGCAGCATTCACATGCAGTACTAAACGATAAAAAAATGGAAAGGGATTCTACAAATTAAATGATGTTTTTCTCCCACACACAGTTGAAGAAGCTATTCCTACTTGAATGTAAGATCATTTAGGATGACTGGTACTTCACAAGAAGATCCTTTGAAGAAATACTAGTAAGTCTATAGGGAGACCTGTTGGTTGCCAGTATCAATGAACCCACCAATCTGCTCAAGTGGGATGGTTGTTGTTCAAGGAACCCACAAATCTTGTTCAGCACCTACAGAGAACATAATATAAAGACAAATTGAAGAAGCGACTTATTTAAAGTTATTCCACCATCGATCTACACGGATGGGACTAGTTACAGTAAGCATGCATTAACTCAAGGTATATTTACCTTAATGGAATTTGCACCCAACTTCAAAGATCTTGCATTATGCAAACCTTGAAACAAAATGAGGAAATTTTGCTGCATCCCTTCTTTGTATGTTTCAAAATCCTTCCACACGCGCTTAGTCACCCTAAAATCAGCGTGATCGAGGGCAAGAAGGGCTAACTCGGAGAACCCTAGAGATTGCTCGTGCTGGCTAACGCTAAAGTATTGGAGCTTCGGTGCCAAAACTTGAATCTTGAACGCCTCCATCGCATCCAGTTTCAGGCTAACAATTCGGGTCCATGCACCTTGGGCCCTTTTTCAGTTTTTGAGTGAGGAAGGTATCAGCCAGACAACACCAAGCTTGTCAAACATGGGAACTTGGGCAAGAGATCGAATTCTTTATCATCGTCAAACCAATCCTCCCTACCCAGCTTGCAATAGGCCAAACTCAACGATGCCAGCTTTCGAAAGCTAGACCCTAAATCCTTACCTATAGCTACGTGTCTCAATTCCAGATTCTTTACATTGCAATCCGAGACCGAGCGTCGTAACTTACAGGCGAACCTGTAACAGGGGATGGAGGCTTTTCCTGTGTCAACGACTAAATGTTGAACGTCATGGGATAACGCATACTCGACCACCTTCCAAAACACCCTCTCGATAAGTCCTAGTACGTGTGGGAAGGTTCGGGACGAGTTTCGGGTCATTTGGAGGTCAAAACGAGCGAAATAGTGGAGGTTGTGCAATGTTCACGGGCTAAATGCATTATCACGCCATGAGGGGGTGAAATCTCTCCCAGAGAGTGAGGTGCAATACTTCAAGAGCAGTACTCATTTATCACGTTCCTAAGACCGTGATAATCACCCCCCGCACCATGAAGTTGCCAAATTCCAGCAGCCATTGCACGCCTCGTAGGCCTAAAAGATATCACGGTCCCGAAACTGTGAAAATCACCACGTGACCGTGAAATGGGTCCAAAATGGTGTGTTTTTTGTGGAGATCATCCTATTCTTGCTATTATCATACCCGTGAATAGTAACCGTGAAGTCGACACTATCAGGCAAGTATAAAAATAGCATCTGGGAGAGAGAAGGGGGGGTTGGATCTTGGGTTGGTTTGAGATTTTCTAGGTTGCCTTCTAAGATTCCAGCTGAAGAAACCCCAAGGGAGAAACCCTAGTTAGAGAAAGATCTTCTTCACAATCTAGAGGGAGAAAGTGGTCAACAAGGAGAGAAGAAGAAGATTTGGGCTTACTTCAAGTTAGTGGCGTAAAGATTGTCATCTCTCAAGGGAGTTCTCATCAACAAGGAGGGAAGACAAACATCCACCATGGTTCTTTCTTTCTTCTTTGATTTTTTCCCTTGCCTAGCTATGAACTAGATTTCCACTTCACTTGGGTATTGTGAACCCTAGTTTTTTGTAGGTGATAGATTGTATTAATAGAATGCTTTGTGTGTGGGTTTGTGTTTTAAATCAAGGATTGAGGTATTTTCAAAATGTTTCGGTTGTGTTTTTCATTTCCCATTACCATGCCAATTTAACCAAGGTAGAGGGAAACCCCCTTGTTGTTAGGAGGCTTTGATAAGATGGATTCCTTTGCCAATTGAGCCACCTACTGACACGCTATGACACAACACCAAACTACGACCAAGTATAATCGCAGTCCGGGAATGCAGTAAAATGGCAAGCTCTAATTATCAACACGGGGTCTAGATCTACTGCCTACTCCGTGAATATCTATTATCTAGCCAACTAAGTAGATTGATTTTGGTTTTAACTAAAGCAGTAAGAAAGCAGGAATTGGTTCGGTTTTCTAAAGCAAAGGGAGAGTCACTCGGGAATGAGTCCCCCTAGCTCCTTAGTTAGGTCTCAGTTGTAATTACCCTAGGTTGATTTACTGTTGATTAAACTGCGGAAGATCCGACAGTAGCTTGGAATCTCTTAAGCTGACCAAGCCCTCTTAGTCTAACTACCCGGCAGACAACTAGTCTTTACCAGGATAGAAAGCTGAAGCAATAAGCACAGAACTCCACTACTGGAATTGGATTCCAGTACAAAACAGTAGACTGACTAACTCTGGTATAGCCAATCTACTACTACCGAATGATGAAGCTCTAACAACCTAATCAAATTCTATCTATCTCAGGTTGCAGCAGAAATCACGAAAAGCTGATCAGACTTCAATGAATCATGCATCATTCGATTAAAATCAAATAGTATAAAAATCCCAAGTCATTACAATCAAGATTCCTAACACATGGAACTAGGGTTCTTCATAACCAAGTGAGAGAAGTGTCTACTCTATAGAGAGAGAGAGAGAGAGAGAGAGAGAGAAACAGAATACAAAGAAGTCATACTCATAACAATGGGAAGAATCTGCTCTAGGATGATGATTTTCACTCCTATGATGATCTCCAAGCTCGATTTGATGAAACCCAGCTCCAAGATCGTTTCTAGGATGTGTTCTTCGCACTTTCTCTCTCTAGGGCTCTATTTTTGCTATGAAAAGTCGATCCCCTCACTTGTGGCTCGAAATTGGGTTAAAACCCAGAATTCCTGACTCACACGGGCAGGCCACACGGCCGTGTGGCATACCCAGCTGCCTGTGTGAGTGTCAAAACGAGGAGTTTCGATTAAGTGGACTTCAGGCTACCTACCCGGCCAGGGAAACACGGCCGTGTGGAATCTCCAGGATGCCCGTGTGAAGTCTCGATAAATCCCAAACGGCCACATGGAATCCTCACACGGCCGTGTGGGTTTTAGGAATGCCCGTGTGGTTTCCTCAGCGTCTCGCCACCCGTCCGATCTTCATCCAATCGACCCCGAACTCGTTCCCAAACCTTCATTCACGTACTAGGACCTGAAATATCACAAACAAGCACAACCTAGCATGAAATCAGCCTAAAACGCGAGAATCGACATCTCAAACGGCTCAAGAATAGGGGTAAAAACATGTGTAATCAACGGTCTATCAAACTCCCCCACACTTAACCGTTTGCTTGTCCCCAAGCAAACCAAGTCAGATACAAGGTAAGCTCACATATTTCAATCATACCAACATTGGGGACAAATCATATAGGAACAGAACATGTGAATCATACTGGCTTTCAAACATCAACACATGAACAACTTCAATAGCAGCCTGGACAACCACCACATAGGACATTTGAGTGCAGCAAAATCGAGTAATGGAGGAGTCTCCCTTCTGTTCATAAACCAACATAGACTTGACTCAACCACTTACTCTAGACAGCCACCTCATGCACAAAACTCAAGATATCAGAATAGAGACCGAGCAATCTAGGTCCTCACCGGGGTACAAGAGTATGGAGAATATGAGAAAATGAATCTCTCACTCTCGACCAGTGGGGTCAAGACAATTTGATGCGAAAAACGCGCATGCTTATTCTCTCAATCCCTAACCTCTCTTCACCATGACGGCAGCCTCTAAGTGTTAGAGCTCACATAGATGGGTGTCATCACTAACTAATCCGGAGGTCTTAGACACAGGTTCAAATGACTGGATAGGGTCTAGGACATGGGGAAAAGGCCTTTTAGGTGGTGGAAGTATTCATAGCACAAGGTTCCACATTTCCAAACCCAAGAAACTCACAGTCAATCAAACCACTTACTTTCCTTATGCCATTATGCATTACTCAAATTCTTTAGAGCACAAGAGCGAAGGAGGTCACATAAATGTTAGTATTTCCAAGCCAGACTGCTAAGAAACACTACTTAATGGGCACTATTCAGATTTTTGGTGGTGGCTCTCTTTTGCTTTCATTCATTCTTTTTTTTTTCTTTCCTCTTTTTTTTCATTTCTTGAGAGAACCACCACATATTCACATTTTTCAAACCCATTCCCAACTTTTTAAGAACTACCTCCAACTCTCACATGTGAGGCAGAAGTGGCACCAGAAGTTGTGACTGGTATGCTTTCTATCATTGGCAAGCAATTATATGCTTTGATCGATACTGGTTCCTCACACTCATTCATGTCATATACGTTTGCACATAGGCTACTCTTAGTCCCAGATAAGCTAGGTTATACCTTAAATGTTAAAAAACCTGTGGGAAATACCTTGAAGGTAGATTCAGTTATTAGAAGTTCCTTCATTTGTGTGGAAGGAGCTTTCCTAGCAGCAGATTTAATTCTGCTACCTTTTGATGAATTTGATGTCATCCTTGGAATGGACTTTCTGGCAACACATGAAGCTGTTGTGGATTGTCAAAAGAAAGAAGTGTTATTCAACACACTAGATAAATGTCCTGTTGTATTCCGAGGCATTAAGAAAAAGGAGACTCATGGTTTTCTTTCTGCCTTGGAAGCTTTTCGATTAGTGGAGGAAGGTTGTGAAGCCTTTCTTGCTCAAGTTACTGTTGTAAATGAGAAGAAGGTTGAGGATGTAGAGGTGGTAAGGGAGTTTCCTGATGTATTCCCCGAAGAACTTCTCGTCCTTCCACCAGAACGGAGAGTAGAGTTTGATATTGAATTAGTACCTGGCACAACACCAATTCTAATGGCACCAATTGAGCTAAAGGAGCTTAAAGAACAATTGCAAGAATTGATAGACAAGGGGTTTATTCAACCTAGCATCTCACTTTGGGGTGCAGCGGTTTTGTTTGTCAAGAAGAAAGATGGCTCCATGAGAATGTGCATTGACTACCGGAGGCTAAATAAAGCAACAACAAAGAATCGTTATCCCCTCCCAAGAATAGATGACTTGTTTGATCAATTGCAGGGTGCATCAGTCTTTTCTAAGATTGATTTGAGGTATGGATACCATCAATTGAAAGTGGCAGATGGAGCAACCTCAAAGATAGCTTTTAGAACAAGATATGAGCATTATGAGTTCCTAGTAATGCCTTTTGGACTCACTAATCCACCAGCAGTATTTATGGCTCTTATGAACAGAGGTTTTCATGAATATCTTGATAAGTTTGTGATTGTGTTCATAGACTATATTCTCATATATTCTAAAAGCGAAGAGGAGCAAAAAAATCATCTTAGAATTGTATTTCAAATTCTAAGGGAGAAACAATTATATGCAAAATTCTCAAAATGTGAGTTTTGGCTGAAGCAGGTAATATTTTTGGGACATGTAATTTCTGGAAGAGGAGTGGAGGTGGATTCGAAAAAGGTGGAAGCAGTGGTAAGTTGGACTCCACCAAAAGATGTGTTTGAGTTGAGAAGTTTTCTTGGCATGGCTGGTTATTATCGGCGGTTTGTAGAAGGATTTTCCAAAATTACTGCACCATTGACTAAATTGTTGAGGAAGAATACCAAATATGTTTGGGATGAATCATGTCAAAAGAGTTTCGATGAACTGAAAAAGAGATTGACCACATCACCAGTACTTGCATTACCTTCGAATCAGGGAGAGTTTGTGGTGTATAGTGATGCCTCGTATCCAGAATTGGGTTGTGTGTTAATGCAAGATGGAAGAGTTATCGCATATGCCTCTAGGCAATTGCGTCCTCATGAAGTAAATTATCCCACTCATGATTTGGAGTTGGCAACGGTGGTAATTGCTCTCAAGATTTGGCGACATTATTTGTATGGTGAGCCTTTTAAAATCCTAACTAATCACAAAAGCCTGAAGTATATTATGGATCAGAAGGATTTAAATAGTCGACAGAGGAGATGGATTGAACTTCTAAAAGATTATGATTGTACAATTGATTATTATCCAGGTAAAGCTAATGTAGTTGCTGATGCCCTAAGCAGAAAGGGGAAGAAGAATATAAATGATCTGGTTGATTTGAGGGCAATGAATGTTGATTTGGAAGTGGATGGTGTAACAGGGATACTAGCTTGGTTGAATATCCGACCATTTGTAACGCCCCGATACTTTTAAAAGAACCAAAATAACCATGGCTCCGGAGCCGATTAAAACGATACTCAATATTTCATTTAAAACGAAGGCAAGGGAATCCTTTTCAAAAGAAATGCCCTAAACACGTGGGCTACCTCAAATACATAGTCGACAAAACTACACAAACTCAAAATCTCGAATCTCCAGTTTATGTACTCATAATCATGAAACATCAAAACTACACAAGTCTAACTCTAACTCCTCAATTAGCTTCTTGACATCTCGTTAATGTTGGTGCATCTGCACGCATCTCCTTGCCTCTTCTCGAAATCCGCCTCTGCTAACCCTTCCTCGACCTGGTGAGTGAGAAGGGGTCAGTCTCGTCGTTACTTACTAAGGTCTTTTCCCTAGGCAAACTCCTTACTAGACACATTATTAGGGGGAAAATGCCTTCCTTAGACGAAAGTCGTTCTCACTTTCATCCTATTATACTTTGTTTCCTTAATATCTTATAGAAGTTCTCCACTTCTATCTTAACTTATATACTTTTTACTAGGGAATCACCGCGTTACGTATCGCCGTCCGGTGTCCCTATCCTCAAGGCAATGGTACTGCGTTACGTATCGCCGTCCAGTCCATGCCCGGTCAACTACTGTGTTACGTATCGCCGTCCAGTAGTGACCTGACCATCTACTGCGTCCAGTAGTGGCCCAACCGCCCGGGGGTTCAATTATCATCATCCATACATCATAAACACACACATACATAGCACAACGCGTGCCTCCACCCTTACAGGCGGTGGGATGCCTCACACACATAATCACGCTTACTTGAAAATTAAATAACATAACTGAATTAAAAAGACATAAACTGAAAGACCTCGACAGAGATTTTACCCCCTTTACACTCACCTTGAAATAAATACGAATAGTCCAACTCCTTGCTTTCGGTGTACACTCTATGCAATTGCCCCGTACGACCATGCAACCACGTACATGGAATTACTAGTCTCTGCTAGCTGATTAACGGACCAAAGAGTTTCATAAGTCACAAGAACTGCAATAAGCAAAGGCTTTCTTTGTAAGTTCCAACTCTTCATCCCTTTAATTAATTCTATTCTCGTACCAATTATAAAGCCTCACATTGCCATAACTAAAACCAACTTTGATCTCCTCAACTCAACCCACCTTATACCACATAATACCCTGTGCATTTCCATGCACGTATGGTAGCTAAAGGTTGATAATAATTAAAACAACCTAGCCCAGCGCAAGCTCCCACATCATTCTCCATCTCCCATCATATAATATAATTAACATGGACGAGTAATGAATCGTTACCTCCAGTACGAGCTTTTGTTGGCGAGTCATATAATCCATGATGCCGTAACGTGACTTCAGCCGCAATCGCATTCGGTCGGGAGAATTGTAGGCGCCTCGCCAAGCTAAGTCTCCCCGTAGCTTCCATGCCTACTCGTCATGCTTCTTCCACAACGATGTCGAGCTTGCTCACAACATCGAATAAAGACCGACCAAGGTATCCAAACCCTTCTCAATCCCATCATCATGGATCCAATCATGTCGTTGTTTCCTCTGAAATTCTCAGCTGTTGGAGCTTGCTTCTGAAACCGCCGCCTGCCGAGTCCCGAAGGCCATCGATTGCTCCGCCTAATCGATGAATCGATTGCCATTTTTTTTAACCCTCAGTCCGACCTTCCATTTTTTGTGTAAATCCATCCAGCCGCCATTTCCCTTGCCCCCGTCGAATTGTCTCTCTCTATCATACAGCTGGCGATCGAAGGGAGATGGTTTCGCAGCTGCTGGGGTGTTACCTCTTTTGGAGGTGTCAACGTGGGAGGGTGGCAACGCTTGATGCCAATAGAACTTGGCTGCTTCCGTCGCTGCTACTAGCTCGTTGGGGAGGGATGAGAACGAAATGGAGAAGGATCGTGTGCACGCTTCTTGCCATTGATCCTTTGATTAAAAGGCAAAAGAGGGACGTTAAGGGAACTAATGAGGTTGTAACGGGTGTGGGGTTAATGGGTAGGGAGAGAGAGAGAGTAACGGTGGGGACTAATTCCTTTCCCCTTCTTTTTTTTTTAATTATATTGTTATCAATAATAATACAACCTATTATTATTCATAATTCATGGTTGCACCACTTCGTACGTAAACGTCGATCTAACCGCCTTTGAACTTTTTGGTCGAACTCTGATCGAACCTATACCCAGATTTGGGGTGTTACATTTCCTCCACCCTTATAAAAATTTCGTCCCCGAAATTTGCTCGGACTCATTCTCCCGTACTCCTCATTCTTGTACTTTCTTGACTCAATAATTCACTCTCGATATATGACCATCAATGATGTCCGTTGCTTGTCTCGCATTGTCTACCTCACTTCTTACTTTTCCTCTTGGCCACAAAAGATATTCTCCCAAACTCGTTAGCATCGAGTAGCTTTGAGTGGCTATTTGTCCTTTTAAATCCTCGAACTTGCACCGCGGGACAAAATTTCAATTCAATTTATTGGTCCGGCTCACTTAGTACTTGCTGTTGGACCTTAAATCGAAATCGAGGTATCACATTTCCTCCCCCCTTAAGAAAAATTTCGACCTCGAAATTGGTCCCTCACGACTTTCCCAAGCCTCATTCCTTACATTGTCTATCTCGTTGAATGACTCCTCCTTTCCAACACTTATTGCCGGGCTCCTTGAAGACTTGTCGGACTCCGTAAGACCTATTCTAATTCCTCCCTATATGCTCCCATCGTTACTCAAAGTCTAACTTTTCACTGCTCCCTAGGGTCACACCCTAAGCTCGATCATCTTGATCTTAGCTAATCCTCTTTGCATCCTTTCCTCTCGATGATGGCCACCATTTGTCATAACTCCTTGGCCATTGCCTGGCGACGTACCAGATACTTGGCCCCGTCCTGAACCTTAATCTGATAAGCTCACATCCCCGTAGGGTCGGAGATGCCTTGACCCTCCTCTTCTCACTCATGAAGAGGGTTCACTAAACGATCCTCTAAGGATTAGTTGTTTCTCCTTCCCGAGACGTGTCAAAACCTCGTACTGTCTCCTGGAGTTATTTTCCTAATCATGATTAGAGTATACTGGAGATTCTAAAAATCCTTAAAAGACCCTTGACTCGCTTGGCCAAACAATAAAGCTCACATCCTTTTTCCTTTCCTAAAAAAAATGAAACCTTGAAAAACTCAGATCGTCACTCCAGTATTCCTTGGAGACCAAGAAACAGAGGAGTGCAGGCTCTGATACCAAAATGTAACGCCCCGATACTTTTAAAAGAACTGAAATAACCATGGCTCCGGAGCCGATTAAAACGATACTCAATATTTCATTTAAAACGAAGGCAAGGGAATCCTTTTCAAAAGAAATGCCCTAAACACGTGGGCTACCTCAAATACATAGTCGACAAAACTACACAAACTCAAAATCTCGAATCTCCAGTTTATGTACTCATAATCATGAAACATCAAAACTACACAAGTCTAACTCTAACTCCTCAATTAGCTTCTTGACATCTCGTTAATGTTGGTGCATCTGCACGCATCTCCTTGCCTCTTCTCGAAATCCGCCTCTGCTAACCCTTCCTCGACCTGGTGAGTGAGAAGGGGTCAGTCTCGTCGTTACTTACTAAGGTCTTTTCCCTAGGCAAACTCCTTACTAGACACATTATTAGGGGAAAAATGCCTTCCTTAGACGAAAGTCGTTCTCACTTTCATCCTATTATACTTTGTTTCCTTAATATCTTATAGAAGTTCTCCACTTCTATCTTAACTTATATACTTTTTACTAGGGAATCACCGCGTTACGTATCGCCGTCCGGTGTCCCTATCCTCAAGGAAATGGTACTGCGTTACGTATCGCCGTCCAGTCCATGCCCGGTCAACTACTGCGTTACGTATCGCCGTCCAGTAGTGACCTGACCATCTACTGCGTCCAGTAGTGGCCCAACCGCCCGGGGGTTCAATTATCATCATCCATACATCATAAACACACACATACATAGCACAACGCGTGCCTCCACCCTTACAGGCGGTGGGATGCCTCACACACATAATCACGCTTACTTGAAAATTAAATAACATAACTGAATTAAAAAGACATAAACTGAAAGACCTCGACAGAGATTTTACCCCCTTTACACACACCTTGAAATAAATACGAATAGTCCAACTCCTTGCTTTCGGTGTACACTCTATGCAATTGCCCCGTACGACCATGCAACCACGTACATGGAATTACTAGTCTCTGCTAGCTGATTAACGGACCAAAGAGTTTCATAAGTCACAAGAACTGCAATAAGCAAAGGCTTTCTTTGTAAGTTCCAACTCTTCATCCCTTTAATTAATTCTATTCTCGTACCAATTATAAAGCCTCACATTGCCATAACTAAAACCAACTTTGATCTCCTCAACTCAACCCACCTTATACCACATAATACCCTGTGCATTTCCATGCACGTATGGTAGCTAAAGGTTGATAATAATTAAAACAACCTAGCCCAGCGCAAGCTCCCACATCATTCTCCATCTCCCATCATATAATATAATTAACATGGACGAGTAATGAATCGTTACCTCCAGTACGAGCTTTTGTTGGCGAGTCATATAATCCATGATGCCGTAACGTGACTTCAGCCGCAATCGCATTCGGTCGGGAGAATTGTAGGCGCCTCGCCAAGCTAAGTCTTCCCGTAGCTTCCATGCCTACTCGTCATGCTTCTTCCACAACGATGTCGAGCTTGCTCACAACATCGAATAAAGACCGACCAAGGTATCCAAACCCTTCTCAATCCCATCATCATGGATCCAATCATGTCGTTGTTTCCTCTGAAATTCTCAGCTGTTGGAGCTTGCTTCTGAAACCGCCGCCTGCCGAGTCCCGAAGGCCATCGATTGCTCCGCCTAATCGATGAATCGATTGCCATTTTTTTTAACCCTCAGTCCGACCTTCCATTTTTTGTGTAAATCCATCCAGCCGCCAGTTCCCTTGCCCCCGTCGAATTGTCTCTCTCTATCATACAGCTGGCGATCGAAGGGAGATGGTTTCGCAGCTGCTGGGGTGTTACCTCTTTTGGAGGTGTCAACGTGGGAGGGTGGCAACGCTTGATGCCAATAGAACTTGGCTGCTTCCGTCGCTGCTACTAGCTCGTTGGGGAGGGATGAGAACGAAATGGAGAAGGATCGTGTGCACGCTTCTTGCCATTGATCCTTTGATTAAAAGGCAAAAAGAGGGACGTTAAGGGAACTAATGAGGTTGTAACGGGTGTGGGGTTAATGGGTAGGGAGAGAGAGAGAGTAACGGTGGGGACTAATTCCTTTCCCCTTCTTTTTTTTTTAATTATATTGTTATCAATAATAATACAACCTATTATTATTCATAATCCATGGTTGCACCACTTCGTACGTAAACGTCGATCTAACCGCCTTTGAACTTTTTGGTCGAACTCTGATCGAACCTATACCCATATTTGGGGTGTTACACCATTGTTGCATGACAAAATTCGTGAGAAGTAGAAGGAGGACCCAGAGTTGGCAAAAATCATTCAAGACATTGAGGAAGGAAAAGAAAGCCCATTTGAAATGGTAGATGGCATGTTGAAGATGAATGGAAGAGCATGTGTTCCTAATATTGATAACTTGAGGAAAGAGATCCTAGATGAAGCTCATTCTTCTGCTTATGCTATGCACCCAGGAGCAACTAAAATGTATCACACAATCAAACCATATTTTTGGTGGCGTGGGATGAAAAAAGAAGTGGCTGAACATGTTTTCACATGTCTGGTATGTCAGAAAGTTAAGGCAGAATATCAAACTCCTGTGGGAAAACTTCAACCACTTCCAATTCCAGAATGGAAGTGGGAAAGAATCACAATGGATTTTGTATATGGTCTCCCATCATCAAGGGGAAAAGATGCAGTTTGGGTTATTGTGGACCGACTGACCAAAGCGGCTCACTTTTTACCCATTAAATGGAAACCATCATTGGAGACTTTGTCTCAACTATATATTAAGGAGATCGTCAGATTGCATGGAGTGCCAATTTCTATGATCGAGCTTCACATCTCGATTTTGGCAAAGTTTTAATGATGCCTTGGGAACTAAACTTCATTTTACTCCCGCTTATTATCCTCAAACAGATGAGCAGAGTGAACGAACCATCCTTACCTTGGAAGAGTTACTTCGATCATGTGTAATGCAATGGGAGGAATCATGGATTGACCATTTTCCCCTGATTGAGTTTGCTTACAACAATCAGTACCATAGTAGTTTGTGTGTTCCACCATAAGAAGCACTTTATGGGCGGAAGTGTAGAACACCATTATGTTAGGATGTAGAAGGAGAAAGGCAAATCTCAGGGCCAGAGATAGTTCAGATCAGAGTTGACAAGTTCAAGGAAATCAGGGAGCGTTTGAGGGTGGCTCAAGATCGACAGAAAGTTTATGTTGACACGAATAGGCGTGAAGTTAATTTCGAAGTGAGCGAGAAAGTATTTCTCAAAGTGTCACCATGGAAAGGAGTGATGAGATTTGGTAAGAAAGGGAAACTTGCACCTCGGTATATTGGACCCTATGAAATCACAGAGAAGATTGGACCAGTGGCATATAAACTAGCATTGTCTCCAGAGCTATCCCAAATCCACAATGTATTTCATGTTAGTATGCAGAAGAGGTACAAAGTGGATCCTTCCCATGTTATACAACCAGAAGAGATCGAGTTGGGTCCAGATTTAACTTTTGAGGAGGTTCAAATTGAGATTGTTGATTTTCAGATTAAGACTCTTCGTAGGAAGGAAATTCCAATGTTGAAGGTTGTGTGGAGGAATCAAGAAAGTGAGAGTGCTACATGGGAGACTAAAGCAAGTATGCGAGAGAAGTACCCTGAGTTGGTAGCCACCTACTTTAAAGGTTAACAATCTTGCTTAGTAAGTTATGTTTTGAACTTGTTGATGTTCTTTTGTTGTGATAGCCCAATGTAGGTTTTTGAAACCTAAACATGGGAACTTGAGGTGTTGTGTGTTATTTCTATGTTATGAATCACCTAACCTAACCTAAGAGTTAGGTAATGGTTTATCTACGATAGACCATATCAAGGGTAAGTAAGCGGACTAAGGGTACAACTCAATGTTAGATTTCGGGGACGAAATCTTTTAAGGAGGGGAGAATTGTAACATCCCGTTTCGGCTAAACTCGTATTTCGATCGCTAGAAAGTTCGCGATTTAAAATCGAGTGTTTTGATAATATTTCAACGAAAATCGGATTAATGATCGATCGGATAAGTTTTTTATGAGGTTTGGTGCTACAATCCTCACAGTTAGATTTGGAAGAAATTTTTGAGTAAGATTCATCAAACTGAGCACAAAAAGATCCTAATTCTTTTCGAGTTAGTTTTTGTTCGCGTTTGATCTGTTTTTGAAGTTTTAAATCATGGAAAATTTGTAATCCTTCCTTTTGTATAAAGCTGATAAGCTCTCCGTAAGTAAGTTGCTCATAAGGAATTTGACCATTAAAAGTGTCTTGGATTTTGTTTCGGATTTTATCTCCTAAGAGACGGGGTAAACCGACTAAAAACTTTTCTTTCCAAAATGGTTGATTTCCATCTTCTCTTTGCATAACCCTAGTTAAAAAGGTGTCTTTGTACCATCGGAAGTTTCATGACTTCACCGGGAACCGTGTGATCAACCAAGAAGAAATTAATTTTGAAACTGTTAGTAAAGAAATTGATAATTGGCAAATTTCTAGGATTGCCCAAAAGGAAATTTATGATCAAAGCAAATTTAACTTCCTCAATAAAATGGATTATACCATCAAAACCGAAGAAAGAGATATTCATATTTTCAATGATTATGAAACTATCAAACTTTTTCAATAATATATATTATATATATATTATATATATATAATTAAATTAAGGGGCAGACCACTTATATTAATCCCCACCTTCCGTCCCATTTTCATCTCTTTTCCATTTCATTCTTCTTTCTTTTCTCATTCTATACCGAGAGAACAGTGCGAGCAGAGGCATTCAGGGGAGCTCGCTAGAATTTTGTAGAGCTCAATTCTTAAGCATCTATGATCCAAAACTCTCGTAAGTAATGCCTACTCCATCCATTTATCATGATTTATCGATTTAGAGTTTTAAAACGAGTTTTTGGATCAGGAATTTCTTGAGTTTCCAATCGAAGGAATAGGGTTTCGGAGGTTCCGGAAGTCAGATTAAGCCCAATTTCATATACGAGCTTCCTGCAGTGAGGTAATCAGTCCTCTAGTTCTAAATCATGAATTTCGGCAATTATTTAGGTCAGGATCCAAATCGCTAAATTTAGCTCGGGATAGGGTTTGATGTGTTTTTATCGAGAATTTCACTCGGAGCGAACTAACATTGACGGGGATACTGCAGGGGATATTAAGATAATCTCGAATTTTGATTCTCGGTGTGTTTGAGAAAAGTGAAGCGTTAGTACAGGAGGCTAAAGCCGGTGTTTGAACAACCAGAAAGGGTGAGGGATTAACACGGCATACCGGGTTTGTCGTATCACGATAATGATATTGATGCTTAGAATTGACCTAGGTGAACTATAATGGCATGATTAGGGGTGTATGAACGTTTGTGCTATATGTTGAACCATGGACTGCTGTATGATATTATTGACTTGCCCGAATCGATATGGACATTGTTTATGTTGATGATTGCATATATGTTGTCAGATGTGGGTTTAATTGTGGGTATTGCCTTATGATGGTTTGATAAGGTGATTGAGTATGATTTTTCATGGTTGTTGTATTTGGATTCACAAGTGGGGAAATAAACTTCCCAGGGTGATATTATGATGTTTTAAGGAGGATGACTTGCACGAGGATTTATCCCGAGGAAGTGCAATTATACGACTCATGGTTTACCTATGTTGAGCCAATTATGGTCAGGTCCAGTACATGTGCAAGTAACAAATTATGATTAAGCAAGATGAGATATGAATCATGTATAAGGATACCAAATATGAGTGTTGTGGTCTCACGGTCAACTACATAGTAATTAGGGCTCCCTATGCTATTACTCTATTATGATATGTATGATAGTCACACCTCTCATGTGGTGGTGATCGGAGATTTGTTACGAGATATGACCACACCCGGAGCGGTGTCGGGGTATTACTACACCCATAGTGGTGTGGGGAATGTACGACCACATCTGACGGGATGTGGGGTATGCTTCCTGGGAGAGTTATTAGCATGGGAGTAGCTAGGCGCCTATGATTAAAACATGATAAGACGCATATGCATAAGTCAAGGTGGTTTTGCCTTTTGCCCATTGAGACATGAGGATGGCTGAGGTCCGATCCTAGTGTTTTGGCTTGATTACTAGATGTATGGTAGGGGTATGCTTTGTTATTAACTCACGATGCAATGATTGTCTCACTCAGCTATGAATTGACCCTCTTTTATTCCTTTCCTCTGCTTATGACATGTGTAAGCAGATCATCAGCAGTAGCAGTAGCATTACATAGGTGTGAGCAGAACGAGGAGTTGAAGGCAGAATGAGGTATTGTCTTCAACTATTCTATGCTTGGACGACTACTTGGGATTCTAGCCAGTGATCCACACCTCTTTTGTAAAAATGTTTAGAGAAATTTTTTTCATGTGCATACTAGCTTCTAGAGTAGTTTGAGCTATCCACAGGTGTGGAAAGTTGATAGGTGTATATTTGTGTGGTTGTGTAAGTTGTGATGACTATGGCATGTATTGGTATGGTATACTGTTGTGGAGTATGAAAACTTTGACTATGGCTATGAAAAGCAAATGCATATGGTTGTGAGTATATATGTTTGTGATGAATTATTTTGCAAGTTAAGTTGCAAGAATTGTTAGCCCATTACACGAGTAATTCATGTCGAAATTTTATTTGGGTAAATTTTGGTAATTAATGTAACACCAGTTTTAAATTCTGCTGCAATTGTATGAACATTATGATTAGGCAAAGCGTACAGGGTAGGGTGTTACAACCTTCCTGAGAACAACTTTGAATTCAAGAATGGGAATGTCAGAAGGAAAGGAGGTTGAAGAGGAGGAAGATCTTCAGTGTTCCCAAGGGGAGGAAATTGGAGAAGAAGGAAAGGAGGTTGAGGAAGAAGGAGAAGGAGCAAGTGGTGTCCAAGATGAGGACGAGGTCGGGGTGGATGAATCATCCACGAGTTACAAGTACTACCAATGCTTTCTACCCAACCTCGATGCACTTTTGGAGAAGGATCCATTTGCGGCTCTTTGTTAAGCCAAGGCCAAACCATCGGCGATCCCTCTTGATGGATGCGATGGAGGTCAATCAATGATGCACTACATGGTTTGGGGTAAAGAGAAGAAGGAAGGAAAGAAGAAGATGTCTCGTGGGTGGAGCCTCAAGGCCACTCAATTTCACGAGCCCTCAATCATGGAATCATCCAATGCTCGTGACTTGAGACTTCATCTCAATGAAGATAACCTCAACTTCAAAGAGGTTCTCGGATGGACCGAAGCTTAAGGAGTAACCGTGTAGTGTATGTCGTAAAAGTACCTTGTTGGGAGCCAGCCCAATGTAGGTTTGCATTTGTTTTTTTTTATTATGTTAAGTACTATTATTGGACAATAACATCGCCTTGCACGAGTATGTGTGTATTTGTTTGTTTTTGTCTCCTTGAAGCTCTCTGCTCTTCATATCCAACCCAATTTCCTCCCAACTTTGACTCGTCAAGCTATGCGGTAACATCGTTCTAACCCCATATCTTACGACATTGAGGGAAATGTCGAGCTTAAGTGTGGGGGATAGTCTATCTATTATGCTTGTGTGTGAGATTGCTCTTGGAGCCTAGATGTACACCCAAATTTTTAAAATTTGAGTCTCCAAATATTGGATGTTCATTGTGGCCGGTTGTTGGAGAATATTGTGTTTATTGGCATTGACTTTGGATTGTTTACTAGTGATCGAGTGCATTTTACTATGATGATTGAGAATTGCATTAGGTTGGTGCAAATTTTTAGTTACCATATGTGTGCAAATGAACGGATTCCTTGACTTTAGTACTCATTTATTGCAATAGCCATGTGAGATTTGTGCCGATCATCTTTTTCTTGTGTGATAGATCCCTCTTACCATGGTAGTAACATTCACGTTGTCATTAGCAAGTATGATGGAGGCATAGGATTATTCCACGCTCAAAAAGTTGATTGTCCTGAAACATTTTATCCCCTAGTCAAGCCTTTTGATCCGTGTGACTTAGGGCTCGTTAGGAGCTTGTGCTTCTTGAGCTTCATTGACATTGATATAGAACAACCCTTTGCTTTCTTCGTGAGTAAACCGTTGTGAGTCATCCTTGGGTCTTGGAGCTCTCGTCAATTGAGTTTCATTGAGGTTCTACATAGGTGAGTTTTGAACGGTTCTTGCTAAGAATGAAAAGGTAGTGTTGGAGGAAAGTTCTTAATGGTGAACATTGTTCGTAATTTTAAAGGTGATATGTGTGTAGCTCTCTAGTACCCCCCCCCCCCCCCCAAAGAAAAATAAAGGAAAGAAAATGAAAAATAAAAAAAAAGAAGTGAAAAAGAGGTAATAATAGAGGTAAATAAAAAATAGAGAGTTGTCACAAAAGTTGATATGTGTGCTCTAGAAAGGTGTTTCTTGGCACTTAAACTATTGAAACACCTACTTGTTGTTGACCTCTTTCACTACTATGATTGAAAATTGGACAGTAGGTGTAGCCGAGAAAGTGTGCTTGAATGTCGTTCAGGATTGGATGTGGTTTGGAATTGAGGAAGTGTTGTTTTTGGCCGATGCTAGTGGTCGTTGCTTTAGGGAAGGTTCTAGTCGAAACCATAGAACCTTGTGTAGGTTTTAGGTGTAAGACCTCTGGACAATCTAGTGACGACAACCATCATGTGAACTCTAACAGTTAGAGGTTTCCATCGTGGTGAAGAGGCGATAGAGCTGAATGTTGATGATATACATCTCGTGCATCAAATGGTCCTTACCCCACTGGTCGAGAGTGAGTGATTCATTTACATTTGGCATGTTCATATCTTATCCTGGTGAGGATCTAGCTCGCTCATTCGTTTATTCCTTGAGCATGATCTCTATGCATGGTTAATTGCGGTTTGTGAGTGATCTTGTCCAGTCATGTGTTGTTTTGTGAACAGAGTGACACCTTTTGGTTTGCATGTTCCTAATGCATTTGAATGTCATTTGTAGTGGTTGCTGGTTTCCGGTATTGCTTGTGATAGTCCATGTCTCGGTGCCAAATAAACATTGAGATTCTTCCATTTTATGCCCTTTGATGTGTTCCCAAATTTTGTTGTTAGGTTGAACTATTACCTTGTTTGAGATTGGTATGCTTGGGGACAAGCAAACATTCAAGTGTGGGGGTGTGATTCGGGCTCAATTGTACACACTTTACCCCTCAATTCTTGATAGTTTGACTTTGCATTTCATATTTCCTCGACCTATGTTACGCTAGGTTGTGCTTCTTTTGTCATATTTCAGGTCTAGTAAGTGTGGGAAGGTCCGGGACGAGTTTTGGGCCATTTGGAGGTCAAAACAAGCCAAATAGTGGAGGTTGTGCAATGTTCACGGGCTGAAGGCATTTAACACACCCTGAGGGGGTGAAAACCTCCTCCAGGGAGTGAAGTAGAAGACTTCAGGGCGGAACTCATTTATCATGGTCCTAAGACCGTGATAATCACCCCCAGACCGTGACGTTGCCAAATTCCAGCAGCCATTGCGCGCCTCGTTGGCCTAAAAGATATCACGGTCCCGAAACCGTGAAAATCACCCCGTGATCGTGAAATGGGCCCAAAATGGTGCTTTTTTGGCCGAGATGACCATTTGCTTGCTATTATCACTGTCGTGAACAGTAACCGTGAATTTGGCACTGGTAGGCAAATATAAAGGTAACAGCAGGGAGAGAGAAGGGGAGGTAAGATGTTTGGTTGGTTTGAGATTTTCTAGGTTCCCTTTTAGGGCTCCAGCTGAAGAACCCCAAGTGAAAAACCAAAGTGAGAGAAAGCTCTTCTTGTTCCCAATCTAGGGAGATAAAGTGGTCAGCAAGAATAGAAGAAGAATATTTGGGCTTACTTCAAGCTAGAGGAGTGAAGATTCTTACCTCTCAAGGGAGTTCTCATCCACAAGGAGGGAAGACAAGCAACCATCGTGGTTCTTTCCTTCTTCTTTCTTATTTCATGCAAAATTGAGGTACTTTCAAAATGTTTGGGTTGTGTTTTTCGTTTCCCAATACCATGCCAATTTAACCTAGGTAGAGGGAAGCCCCCTTCTTATTAGGAGGCTTTGATAAGATGGAATCCTTGGCCAATTAACTCACCTACTTAGGGAGAATTAGGGCAAGCCTCAAGCCTTGATTTTGCACCATGATTGCTTGTTTCTTGGCCGTCCGGATGTTCCGAAGGATTGGGTCGTGCAACTCTTAGTGTAACACGTTAGGCGAATCCCACATCGACAAAGCACGGGAGAGATCCATGGTTCATAAAATAAGAAACCGACTTTAACTGACAAGACGCATTTTGGGGTGAAACGGAGGAGTTCTTGTGAGAACTCCAAAGTTAAACGTGCTCAGTGTGGAGTACAACAAGGATGGGTGACCTTATGGGAAGTCACCTTGAATTGCACCCTAAGTCAAAAATCAGTGAGAGTCAAGGCCCAAAGAGGATAATATTTTGTCAGGAAAAGGTTCGGGATGTTACAAGTGGTATCAGAGCCTCTTCGCGTCCCTCTTGAACGATGGTGGGGAAAACATCAACGTCTCAAAAGAGGGGGGGGTATGTAACCCCTTAGACGAATCCTACATCGACAAATCACGGGAGAGATCCATGGTTCATAAGTAAGAAACTGACTTTAATTGACAAGACGCGTTTTGTGGTGAAATGGAGGAGTTATTGTGGAACTCCAAAGTTAAATGTGCTTAGTGTAGAGTACAACAAGGATGGGGATGGGTGACCTTCTGGGAAATCACTTTGAATTGCATCCCAAGTCGGGATGTTACAAGTGGTATCAGAGCCTCTTCGCGTCCCTCTTGAACGATGGTGGGGAAAACATCAACGTCTCAAAAGAGGGGGGGGGGGGTATGTAACCCCTTAGACGAATCCTACATCGACAAATCACGGGAGAGATCCATGGTTCATAAGTAAGAAACTGACTTTAATTGACAAGACGCGTTTTGTGGTGAAATGGAGGAGTTATTGTGGAACTCCAAAGTTAAACGTGCTTAGTGTAGAGTACAACAAGGATGGGGATGGGTGACCTTCTGGGAAATCACTTTGAATTGCATCCCAAGTCAAAAATCCGTGAGGGTCGAGGCCCAAAGAGGACAGTATCTTGTTGGCAAAAGGTTCGGGATGTTACACTTTGTTAATCTGTTAAGAGAACTAGGACTCCTAGCTTATTGTTGCAATCCTTAGCCAAAAGGCAAGGAGAGCTAGACTTCCTAGTTTATAGTAGCAATCCTTAATCCATTGGTTGAGAGAGTAGGTTTCCTAGCTTAATTGCTTTTCTCAACCGATTGATTAACATATTGAGGTTTCCTTCACTTGTTGTGCGCTCCTAACGGTGTATGAACACACCATTCGCAAAATTGCATTATTTTCGGTTGATCTTGTTATGTAGCTAGGGGGAGCGATATCCGGGTGAACTCTTCTCCCATTGGGATAACCTCGATGACTTTACTTGTTTGTTTATTTTGTAGTTTTCTTAATTTATACCCAAAATCATTTGCTAGTTGACAACTTAAGCGATTGAAGTAGGGGTACATGGACCAGCCCAGGTTTTAGAATTAAAACATACTTGCCCTATACTGCACCCCGCTAGAGTTTATACTTGGGCTCGAGTCAGGATTGAATTCGCAGTGTATTCCATGCGAGTCACATACCCAAAAACTAGGCAATTGATATGATCCCAAATAGCCAACTCTACACGTTTAAATTACTTGACGAAGAAGCTATCGAAGTTGGGAAGAAGAAGGGCAGAATTTGGTAAAGTGTTGGAACAGTTTCAAGTAGCCTACTTTTGAAGCTTGTATCTTACAAATGGCTCGATGAAGATTGGAGATCAAGGGCTTGTATTGAAGAAAAAGTTGTCATCTTAATGGTATGATTTTTGGATCCAGATGAATCCGATAAGACCATTTTCCAGACTTCCAAAGTTGCTATCTAGAAAGCTGAAAACTGCCAGAAAATGGCTAAGGCAGAAAACTATTTTGTGAAACCTACTTTGGAGCTAAATTCGAGGAGCATGGATCTTATTCAAGTGAAAAGGCTTCCACAACATGAAACTAGGTATGTTTATGTACAAAGGGAAGGAATTGGATGAAGGATTGGAGTTATGGAAGGCCTCGAACGAATGACACAAAGTTAGTACGAAAGCTGCTTTTGGACTGTTTGCTGGCAGCTTACTTGTGCTTCAAGAAAAGGAGTTTGAGTCTGAATTTTGTGTTCTTTTTAGGGTTTGATTTTACCATAATTGTTTCTTAGTTAGATTAGGTTTTTATTAGGTTTTTATTGCTTTTAATTAGCTTTCAATTTGACGTTGTAAAGGATCAAGTAGAGTTGATTGAATTGAATATAAACCGTGTGTTTGAGTTGTTGAATTGCGTCTAGAGAGTTTTAACATTGTCATTAGCTTCGAGTGTATTCATTAGCTAATTACAAGACCCTTGTGAGGCAATTCTGAGTGGATTCCAGAATCGTTTAGCAAGTTCTCTTATCAATCGATTAATCACCTCGATTGTGGCGAGAATTCTACCTTTCCATCAATTATCGTTCGATTGTTTTTGTGAGTTGCGTATACTGATCAAAAGCACCCGCTGATGCTTTATCAAGTGGTATCAGAGCCACGGTTCAAGTTAGTGGCGAGATGGATTGATCAAGGTTTTGTTCATCGAATTCAATCGCAGAAAAATTGAGAAGCAGTTGTTCTCTCGTTGATGGAGGCAGGGAGGGGAATTTGCTTTCCTTTAGGGTTCTGAGTAAGCTTAGGCTGCAAACACAGCCGCTTCCGAAACCATACATGTTTCAATCGTCGTATGACGAACGTTCAAATCTCGTATTTTCCCAGGTGGCTGTGAAGTTTTCAATCAGCCAATATGATGATCAAATTACGTGTGAGGTGATCTATAATCTTACCAGCAGCATCGTTTTGGGACAACCATGGTTCAGAGAGCGTGAGGTTCATTTTGCAAGTCGACAGAGCAAGAAGTTTCGAATTCAGAGTCGAAATAAGGTGTTCGTCGTGAATCCGTTGGCTCCAGAAGCAGCTGCTGACGACTTGAAGGAGCTGCAACGACTACAGGAGGAGTATCAGAGGGATTTGTTGGCGAAACCGTGGTCATGGATTGTTGAACAAGCAACGACGCCGATCAGAGCATAAAAACTATGTTCCACGACGGCATGGAAGTGCAGGGAAGAGATGTGGGGGAAGCTTTAGGCGAGCACAATACATCTGCGATGTTTTTTGACACCCCAGGAGTTTATTCCATGGAAGAGAGCGACTCGATTCAAGTCAAACAACGACTTTTGTTCAGGGCGAGTACCCCTGTTTTCCGACGGCGATGCAGGGAAAGAAAGAGACTGAATCGGTTGGAGCAGATGGGGTCAACACAGGTCCAGCTAGAGACGTCAACACATTCAGTGAGATGGAGAGAACATGTCGTGCTGGTCATTTGGAGTTGAAAGGCGTCGAGGCGAAAAATGCCCAATTCAGAAAATTTGTTCCAAAACTTGAAACAAAACGAGACCAAGACGAGTGAATCAATTGGAGAAATTAGGCTTGAATCGATCGAAACGAAGACCTTGGCCATGTTTTTGGAGTTACAAGGAAGATTTAGGAGTTGACAATTTTTCCTATTGAATATTGAATATTTTATGACACAAATGTCATGAAACACACATAGGTTGTGTCAGATTTGTCATATTGAATAGTTTAGGACACAAATGACACTTTTAGGATAGTTTGGGCTTACTAGTAAAATTAGCCATATTTTCCTCCCAATGTCATAAAAAAAACCATCCTTATACGTCTTGAACTCAGATTTCCTTCCTTGGGCTGAATTTTTCACATTCTATAAGCTTCCCACGGGGTCGGGCCCGAGCGGTGAATTATGGCATCCTTGCCCTTTGCTGGCTTTTCTTCTCCAAACAACCTATTTTGGTGGGGAAACTCTATCTTGGGCTCATTGGGCTACTTCTCAAATTTCAGCTCGTTTGGACTTTGTTTGAGTCCTAGGCTTTCAAAAATATGATTCTCTGGCCTTCTGATGAGTCCAATGTCCAAATCCATCTATGTTTGAGCCCACGAGCTTGTAATTTCCTACTTCTTCCTATCCATTAATGCAAGCCTTAATCAATCCAGAACCTCCTAAAAGCACTAACACTACCTAGACGATAAAGGTCTAAAGCAATTGCTAGAAGGTGCTGAAAGCATCTAAGGTGGTCAAGAAGCTAATGAAGGGCGACCTTGATATATGAAGGATTTGAGAGATCAAAGACCATGAAGAGCTCGAGGACCATGGTGAGGAAGGTCATATTCAAATCTATCATCTACCTCCATGTTTCACCCAGCAAATCGGTAATCGAGAGATGCAAAGGTCTTCTGAACATGCAGCGTCTTGGATGCGGTTTGTCGAGGTTGAAGGAAGCATTCATCAACTGAGATCTCAGCGATCTCTCTCTGCAGCTTCATCCCTATTGGTTTATGGTTATCTTTTACCTATGTGGGTGTGAAGGTCATTCATCCAGGCTTCAATGGTCAGTGCTCGGGTCTCGACGGGAGTGGAGTTCTCTTGAGGCATCCATCATTTTTCCAGCAGTATGGAAGACGGTGGTGGCACTCAGAGATTAGGTTGGTTGTTTAGTGTCTACAGCTTCATAGGGTGTGTTGTTGGCTCCCCTTTTGTGGACCATTCCTATGTTGGGCCTTGTTTTTCTTTTTCTCTTGTGGCATAAGGTTGAGCCTAATGTTAAGAGCTTTTTATTTTTTTATTTTGTTCTATTGTCTTTCCATGAGTCTTTGGGATCAAAACTATGTACCATTACTGAAGTGCAATATAAGCAGTTTCTTTGTAAAAAACTTGACCAAAGCTTTGTTTTACATGCTCGATTTCGAGTTTGAAAAGCTAAACGATAAGGGAAGAAGCCACTCTACGATGCTATTCGCTAATCTCTTGAAGAGAGCATCTTTTTCGACGCTTTATGTTTTGAATTGATTTTTGTTGGCTATTTTAATTAATGCACCAGAATATGCAGGTAGATTTAAACATATCAATTGTAGTTAGATGTGACAAATGAATGGGTTGATTATTCATGTAAGGATGCGAAATATGTAGGTTGGGTGAGTTTTTGGTGAAAATCCACCCACCTAGTGTTTTGATGGGTGATGAAAAAGTCACCCACACCCACCTCATTTGTATCATTATGGGTGGGTTGGGTGGGTGATGTAGGATGGTGGGTGGAATTGGCCGTTGTGTGAGTAAAATATTTTTAAATAACTTATGAAGGTACTTCTCAAGTCAAAACATCTCGAATCAATTCATTAAAACAACAATTCGAGTTGTTCAAAATGGAAGAAGGAGTGGGTTATAATCGAGTGGATTCGGGTGCTTTATTGGTTGACATACCCATTGTCCATCCATAGTTTCATGGATTGGTAGATTGGATCATGTGAATTTTAATAAGTTTAGGTACTAAAATGATATAATAAAAAAAAAGTTTGGTATCAAAACAAAAATTTTAATAATATTTTTCATTAAAAAATTAAGGTACCAAATTGCAAAATATATAAATATAGGAACTAAATTGTAATTTGTCAACAATCCATAAATTCGCCAATATAATCGGTTTTGGGTAAAAATGAATTGTATAAGTTAAAAATGTAAGTGAATGAATTAGATTGAATTGATTGATTAGATACAAAATTATCATGTCTTGTTTGATAATAAACCAAAAATTGTTGGCACGTCGAACATGAAAATGTATCAACAATATAATTTATAGCTGAAAAGTAAAACTGCAACCCCCATTCAAAATTTCCTGCCCATAGAGTGATTTTAGGAAGCTGATGTGGCAGAGTGTTAAGCGGGAAAAAAAAGGAGTCCCGCCTGATTTCAGAACCAAAAAACTCTCCACTACCCACTTTTTTCTCCTTCCAGGCCCATGTTCTCATTTAATTTGTATAAAAACTCTCCACTACCCACTTTTTTCTCCTTCCAGGCCCACGTTCTCATTTAATTTGTATTAATTTGTATTTTTTATTTCCGATTTTCCTTCCTTCCACTCTTTCACCTCATTCGAATAAGTTTCTTGGCCTTCAGAAAACCAAACCTTGACTCAATCATCTGGTTCTTTTATGTGCTTACATCTACCTTTGATTTCCGTTCTCTAAGCGTTAGATCGGTATTGGTTTTGCCGTAAGTTATTCTTCCTCTTTCAGATTTCTGTTTGTTGTTGTCGCTGCTTTTAAGTTTTAGGGATTCGGGTTCTGGGTTTTTTTTTCAGGGATTCGGTTGCAAAGATTCATCTCCCTTACCTTTGGTTCATTCCGTTTTCTTTATTCTCTCTTACCTTCCTCGCTTCATTCTGTTGATTGGATTCTCTAGAGATCAAAAGGGGATTTTTGATTTTTCCCTTTCTCTTGAAAGTAACAAAGCTGCTTACTTTAAATTCCACTTCGCTTAGACTGTCTTCCAGAGAGCAGCCGACTGCCGATTTTGAGCTGAGTTTTTCCGGGCCGCAGAGAAAGAAGAGGAAAGAAAGAGACGTTCGGCGACGGCAGCCAGGTACTTCGTCCGGGTCGTTTTCCGGGTCAGTAAACCGAAGGGCCGGCTATAAACTACCGCTGGCCTGGCGGGGGAAAAGGAAAGCTTAAACCATAAGGCCTCGGGGACCATTTCTCTCGCCAGCCCATACTTCAGAGCCCCAGCCTACTTGAGTCCAGAACCAGCCCATCGCCGACGAAATTTGGCGCGCCGTCCCCCACCCGCCACCACGTATGAGACATAATCAATTTACTTTCTGATGTTAACTCTGTTGCAGGTAAATGTCAAAATCCAACTTGATCAGTAAGGTTTTCTCTCATATGTTTCTAGGTTAATTAATCTAATGGGACTGGCTATGATCTGATAATGTACTTTCAGCTCTAATCACTAAAGAAGTATAAAGTAGGCGGTATTGATAAGCATGCTCCACTAGTTAGTGTATTGGTTCTACCAGGCTTTTTTCCCGTTATTACATAAGATCATTGGACAGTTTTATCTCACTCCATTAGTTTGTTTTATTGTTCTTCAACTTCATTTGCATTGTATTTGTATTGTGACATTAGAGTTGGAATCCATTTGTGCTAAAAGTACAAAGCGTAAACTGCATAATTGAAAGAAGGGATAAGCTTGGTATAGTTAGAAGAACTAGAATTGGTAAGCACTTATAGTGCTTTTCTTATTGCCAGCTTGCTTCTTTTTCAAACTTCTCTTTGGATATGGTTTTTATGGATGCCTTTGAATTATATTTGTGTTGGCCATTACATTGTTGTCCTTCTCGCTCTTCCTTTGCATCCCCAAGCTTGGAAGCCATTCTGTTATATGTGTTTTGTTCATCAATTTAAATTATGCCTTATATAGTTATATTTTTCTTCGACTGTTATGTTTGTGTGGTGTGTTGTATGTGTCATTAACTCGCACAAACTTATAATTGGTGAGGAGTTCAACTTCTGTTGTAACAATTAATTAATTTATATGAATGGCAGCTGCAAAATTTACTGGAGCGGGTGCATCATTTACCACGACCTCTATTTCAGATTGCATCAGGTTATTGGAGAATTTAATATGGATAGTGCAAATGTCATCCCATCTGCCCAACCACAGATTTATCGATCGTTTGTACCATGTGAGTGTCATGGTTTAGCACGCAACTGCTTCAATGCAAACTGACATTAATATTTTCCCTTGAATCTCATTTGTTTAGGGAAACGTCGAGCAGTGTTTATTCATCCTGAAGATCAGTACCAACGCTGTGTTTTATCTGCTGAAGAGGAAGAAGCATTTGAGAGAGGTGTGTTATCTGTGTTTTAATTTTTCTAATTAGTTCATCTATTCAATGAGTAATACATGGTTTTATATTTAAATTCTGCAGTACAAGCTGCCTTACAATTCCAACTCTCTCAACTTCGGCGAATACTATCCCAAGTCGCCCGTAAGAGAAGACATCATATTTTGAAACAGAAGGTTCATAGGAGGGGCTCGCCTTTTGAACACCAAGGTTGTTGTTTGCTAAATTTTGTAGCAAGTCTTACAAATTAGGCTATTCTAGATTGTTGAATCTTTATTTATTTCTTTAATATCGTATGTGTTTTGGTGTTGTTCATAGTTTTGGAGCCGGAGTTTAGATTTCTATTACAAAAGCAAAGTCGATTACTTCGACGTATTCACCTGCATAGAAAGAGACGTGGCCGAAGTTTCTTTCCTACAGAAGTCAATCAAAGTATGTGGATTCTAATGGCCACTATTATACATGAAATGGTTCATCTCTATTTTGGTTTAGTTTTTGTACATTGGATATATGTTTTTGTGTTCTGGTCAACATATTTTGTTTCCTATTTTGGTTTTAGAACATATAATGTACCCATTTATGCCATGCATATAATTTAGTGATGTACGCTTCATGTCACCTTATGCAAATAGTGGATTGTTTTTAGATGTTGATGTGTCAACGACAAATTTGTGTGTTATGAACAAACTTTGGTGTTTCCTGAAATTTGACTTATTCTTACTTAAAATGAGCGGTATACCAATCTATCTTGCCTTGAGAACATTTATTTTAATAATTGTGTTTACTGTAGCGCGCCTAAATCGGCTTCACAGTTTCTCAATCTCATTCAATTTATGAATTACTGTGACAAAAATTTATTAATATTACTTATCTATTTCACTAGGTCTTCCGTTGGTTGAATTTTTTGATATTGGTCCACCTTCATGTACGTGTCAACATTGTGGAGCAGTTATGTGGCGGTTCGAGAGTACTTTATCTACACGGAATGATGTGTTCCTGCATTTCCTTTATGTTGCAAACATGGTAAAGTGAAATTGTCTCCCCGCAGAGATGTGCCCGAATTTCTTAAAACTCTACTTGAAGGGGATACACCATTAGCGCGTCACTTTCGTACTAACATCAGAGCCTATAATGGAGTTTTTTGCTTTATTTCTCTCGGATGTAAAGTCAATCACTCTATTAATGATGGTCGTGGAGTTTATGTATATTCAATCGGTGGTCAGTTTATCATCGAATAGGATGTTTGGTTCCTGGTGATGGGGATATTTCAAAATTTGCATAGCTTTACATTCACGATTCAGATAACGAGGTGCAGAATCGTATAGACTTTTACTCCACTGATCCTGCCAAGAATCCGTTGCGCCAGTGTATTGTTGAAGGCCTCCAGCATATGTTTGATGACAATAATATCCTGGTACGTACATTTCGTTCTGCGCGAGATAGGATACAAAACTCTGGTGTCCAGGAGCTTCAACTGAAACTATTGGCTAAGCGTGAAAATAATAGTAGAGAATATGATTTGCCCTCTGCGAATGAGATTGCAGCATTGATTGTACATGAAACAGGAGAGCAATCATTTTCTCCAGATATAATTGTTCAACAGAAGGGTTCAGAAATGGAAAGGATTAGCGTATACCATCCAAGTCTGATGGCATTACAATATCCAATTTTATTCCCATATGGCGAGGATGGGTGGCATCCCTGCATTAGCTATAGTCACAGTAGCACTAATATCAGTGTTGGAGATAAAATGATAACCCAGTGTGATTTCTATGCACATCGTCTTCAAACCCGTCTCCAGGAGTCGAATTCTCTGTTATTATCTGGTAAATTGTTTCAACAATATATGGTGAATGCATTTGCGTTAATTGAGGCTGAACGCTTAGACTGGATGCATTTGTTGAATTCTTATTTGCGAGGGGATAGTGATATCAAGCTTTCTGGGAAGCCAGTTATTTTAGCTGCCTCACACACTGGTAGTCCAAGATACAAGTATGAGAATTTTCAGGATGCGATGGCTATTTGCAAGTGGATTGGTTATCCTGATTTGTTTATAACATTCACTTGCAATTCTAACTGGCCAGAGATACAGTTAATGGTTGATTTGATTAGAAGGTACAGTGGCAAAGATCCTGACCGGGCTGACATCACCGCCAGAGTTTTCAAAATCAAGCTTGATGAGTTTATGTTAGAGATTCGCGAGAAACAAATATTTGGGAAAATCAATGCATGTATGTGTGCTTATTCATTCGTTATTTATCTATTAATGTTCATCCATTACTCTCTTACCTCATTGAACTAATATTCCTTTTCCACTATTTGCATCTTGTTGTACAGATGTCAAAGCAATTGAATGGCAAAAGCGGGGTCTCCCTCATGCACACATATTGCTTTTTTTGGCCTCGGAGAATAAATTCCATGGTCCTGCGGGTATTGATTCCATAATATGTGCTGAAATTCCGGATCCTGATCTTGATCCTGAACTGTATGCAATTGTCACAAGTTCAATGATTCATGGCCCGTGTGGTACAGTATGTCCTAATAATGTGTGCATGAAGAATGGGAAATGTAGTAAGCATTACCCCAAGGAATACTCTTCTCAAACAACTATTGATGAAACTGGGTTTGCTAAATATCGTCGGCGGAACAATGGTAGAGTTTTCAACTGTGGCGGCGTTGATCTGGATAATCGATGGGTTGTACCCTACAATCGATATTTGTTACTACGATTTGGAGCGCATATCAATATTGAATATTGTAACAAGACAAGGTATGGCTGAAGTAAATCGTATTTATCTATATGACGTTGTTGTTTCCTTTATTATATTACCAAACTCAGATTCTTAATGACAGGCTATATGTATATTTATATGCTACACTCATTATTAACTTTATGTATATTTATACTCTGTAATTTTTGAAATATTTTTTGGGGTGTTTTCCTTCATTTTTTTTGCCCCTTGGATAAGCTATTGTGATCCATTTGTTGCCTTTTGTTCTCTGTACTTTGATTTCTTATTTAATACAAGTCACATTTAAGAAAAAATGTAATACAACTTTTTCCTACTTCCCTATCTAACATCTACAACTTGGTTTTATTTGATGTTTCTATAGGGCTGTGAAATATTTGTTTAAGTACATCAACAAACCCGAGGATCGTGCAATGGTCACTGTAGCTGCACAACAAACAGCTTCGGCTATGGATGGTCGGAATCGTGGAACTACGGTTGTGCAAATCGATGAGATAAAGGCATTCATGGATGCCCGTTACATCACATCGGGAGAAGCATGTTGGAGAATTTTTAGGTTTGATATATACACTCACTCTCCAACAGTACTGCGTATGTCCTGTCATTTGCCTGGTGAGAATACAGTGTATTCAAATGTTGATTCTAACGTGGAGGAAGCGGTTGAGTCTAGCAGTTCCCAAACCTCAATGTTGTTAGCATGGATGGATCTCAATCTTCAGTCAATGGATGCACGGAAATATACCTTTGCGGAGATGCCACAATATTATGTATGGAATAAAAAATACAAGAAGTGGCAGCAGCGCAAAAAAGGTACCTGCATTGCTAGATTATATTACTGCTACCCATCCGCAAAGTAGCGATACTATTTGCGAATGCTATTGCATGTTGTTAGGGGTTGTTGTTTTTATGATGATATTAGAACAGTGAATGGGGTGGTATATGAAACATTCCAAAAAGCATGTTATGCTCGGGGACTGTTATCAGGAGATTCTGAATGGAATGATTGTGTCCAAGAAGCTTCGCACTGGGCTTCTGGTTATAAACTTAGAAAACTTTTTGTCACAATTCTTATTCATTGTCAGGTGGCTGATGTGACTTCTTTTTGGTTAAAGAATTGGGAATTACTAAGTAAGGCATTTTGCATTCACGACGTAGAGAGCTGAATTTACCCCAGTTGAATTTGTCGGAGGATGAAATTAAGGAGTTGTGCCTTATTCATATTAACAAATTGATGGAGAGATTTTCGAAGTCATTAGCAGATTTCCCTGGGTTGCCTGTTCCCGATCAGTGTTTGCGTTCACATACGGTAAACAGGTTGATAGATATGGAGATGAATTATGGACCCGATGACTTAGACTGTTCCGAGGATCGACATAGTAGACCGTTGAATGGAGAACAACAAATCGCTTACGATATGGTATTACATTCTGTTTATACCAATGAGGGTAAATGCTTTTTTGTGGATAGATTTGGGGGTACTGGTAAGACATTTCTGTGGCGAGCAATTTGTGAGCAATTAAGATTTGAGAAGAGGATAGTATTATGTGTTGCTTCATCTGGTATTGCTGCACTGCTCATGGTCGGTGGAAGAACTGCACACTCAAGATTTCACATTCCCCTGGATTGTGATACAAAATCAACTTGCAATATTGAGCAAGGTTCTGAGGTAGCTGAACTGATTCTCAATGCTTCACTTATTATCTGGGATGAGGCACCAATGGCTCATAAACACAACATAGAGGCCCTAGATAGGACATTGAGGGATGTTTTCCGAGTTAAGCATGTTGATTCTGAGTTGAAGCCTTTAGGAGGTTGACTATTGTGTTTGGAGGTGATTTCCGACAGACGTTACCTATCATCACGAAGGGTACACGGACTGAAATTGTTAATTCTTCCCTAAAGAGATCTTATTTGTGTTCCCCGTCGCAGTGATCCAATTCCTGATATTGTTGCTGAAATATATGGTCAGTTACTCTCCACTGAAAATATGTCAACCTATTTGGTTGAGCGAGCTATCTTAGCCCCTCATAATGACACTGTTGCGGCCATTAACAATTATGTATTGGGTCTATTTCCTGGTGAAGAAGTTTCTTATTTTAGTTCGGATTCGCTAGAGATTGATGCCAAGAATCAGCATGTTGAAGAAGGGGACTACACAGTTGAATTCTTGAACTCTTTAAAGATTGGGAATTTTCCGGAACATGAGTTGAAATTGAAGTTGGGGTGCCCTGTTATTCTGCTTCGAAATCTGGATCAGAGTACTGGGCTTTGCAATGGAACTCGGATGATCGTTAAGAGATTAGTTAAGTGGTTTATTGAGGTCCAAATTTTGACCGGGACACATGTTGGTGATACAGTTTTCTTACCACGCCTAAGTCTATCGGTCCACTACAAGAGCTTAAATTTCACTCTGGTTCGAAGGCAATATCCAATTGCACTGTCATATGCAATGACAATTAACAAGAGTCAAGGTCAAACATTAAATCACGTTGGCATCTGCTTGCAAAGACAAGTATTTTCTCATGGACAGTTGTATGTTGCTATGTCTCGAGTTACGTCGAAAAGGGGACTCAAGATTCTTAGCTGTGACTCTCAAGGTAAACCGGTGAAGACTATGCAGAACATTGTGTTCACTGAGATTTTTTAGTAGTGGTTTATTGATGTATTATGTTTTATTCGATTTGAGGACTAAGACTGTCAAATTTATCGGGTCGTTACAATTTGAATCTTGAGTTCTCAATTTGTCCAAATTATTTTCCTGTTTTTAACAGCCAATTATATGAAATGTGATTTATGCACACTACTTTATATTTAATTGTACCTCAATTTACTCTACCGAAGGGTATGCGAGTGTGACCGTTATATTGCAATACGAAGAAGAACTTCCATAGTCGCAACTGAACTAAACTAAATTAACACCACAACCCAGCCCACAAAACAATCCAAGCATGGTTCAGTTAAATAAAATATAGTTAGAGAGGGAATGCCCAGCCGGATTTGTTGAAACTAAATGGCCAACCTATTCCCATAAAAAAAGGCCAACCTACACTACCTTGGGCGGATCCTTCTCCACTCCCCCACTCCCCCACCTCCTCTACTGCCCAGTATCCGATTTTTTTGGATCTTCTATGAGGTGAAGGCTGCCGCATTCCAAGCCATTATTTCTGTATTAAATACATTCATTATGATTTTCATTTCATTTTAATTAGTGGTGGTGTGGGCCGGGCCAGCCGGGTTGGCGCATCAAATAATAATTAGCAACTTTGAGAGGCAATTTTGGACAAGAATTGTTGACACAGTCGCAATTAGCAATGTTGTTAAAACGGAACCGGACATCGATCCGGATTAGTAAAGGGTTCAAGGTTTATCAAATAACCGGTGGTTAATCGATATTAAAAACCGATCATAAACCGGTGTTGACTTACTTGGTAGACTTAACAATTATTTTTTTTACAATTATTGTTTCACTTATTAGAGATAATAGAATAAATTGAGAATTATTAAAACTGAAAAAGCATAATTTGGGCAGCTGCTAGGTCTTTTTTGGGAAAAGTGAACTGATTTTTCTTCTCTTTATATTTTATTCTGTACTTACCTTCTTTTGTTTTTGAATTTTTAATTGCAACAAAATAAAAGGAAGTCGCATGTTTGATTTTAAGAAGGTGGGTCGTTCCCCTAAAAAAAACAAAAAAAAAAGAAGGTGGGTCGTGAGTTCCGTGACACACCCGCCTCTTGAACTCTAAATGGCCAACCTTCTCCACTCCCCCACGAGGCCACAAATCCTTCTCCACTCCCCCACTATCCCACTTTCCACACACACGTACTCCACTGCATGCGGCCAAGTAAATCACGTGTGTAGAATCACTTTCTCTCCTTTATATAATGGAGATACCACTTTCTCTCATGTTACAATTTCCGTTTACTACTTCCCATACAAAACACTTCGGTTCCATTGACCGTGCGAATTGCATTCAATATGGCGGGCCTGCCTCAATTCAATAAGTAAGTACTGCTCATGCATCCAACAAATACTACATCATGTAATTTCGATTCTTTTTCACTACTTAATGCCAAAACTTACAGTCCAATATATAGGCTTCCCCATGGTTTTATTGCTAATCTGCAATATGATGATGCTCTTGAAATTTGTGAGTGTGCCGACACCATCGATCTCATTATGTTGCAAGTGGATGTCGAAAATCAGGTAACTAAACAAATAAATTTCTTTTTAATCGTACGCCTTTTGTGGCATGCTGCATTTTATCGATTTGCTTTGACAATATTCGTTTCTGTGTTTACATCAGGGCACCTCTTTTTTGTTATCCGGACGTGTAACGAATTTGACGACGTCCTGGTCCCCTGCATCCAGAATCCATTTCGTCCACCTCACAATTGAGGACGAATTCATTGGTGTTGACATCGTCTTCCCGTCATCACAGTTACGAACGATTGTTGAATCTGTATTCAGTCATGCAGATGTTGTCAATGCTGACTATATGACCCTTCTGAACATGCTTGGAGAACAGACATTTGAAGTCATGGTCACAGTCGGTCCCTGGAACGATGCATTTGGTTATTGTGAACTTGTGTTGGTGAAATTATTTTTGCCTTTGTTGAATTGAGTACCATGTCATGAACAATGAGACAATGTATTGAGTTTTCTTATTTTGGACTTGCATGTTATTTGTCGTAATACTCAACTAGATTAGATTTGTGATTAGTAAAATTTCATGTAAGTATTTTTATTGTGATTAGCTAATCTTCAAATGTATTTCTAACTTATTATGAATGTTCATTCATATTACATGTTCGTCTTCAACGAATTGCAAAATTGCAACAATCTTATGATAATATAAAACAAGACTCATTTCTCGACACTATCATTATAGATATTGTAACTCCATTTCCTTAAACAAATGCGGCCAACGGGCCGGGCTATAGGCTAGTTATAGAAAATGGCGTGTGATATTTTCGATTGCATATGTGGCCTATGCCTTCTCTTCCCAAAAAGCGGGAAGTTGTTCCGATAAATAAAAAGGCAAGAAAATAAATAAATAATTCTGGACGGGGAAAAATGGTAAATAAATAAATAAGCGATAAATAAAAATATAACGGCCGAAACAAAGCCGGGGGAAGCGAGAGCAAAATCCGGGATCGAGGGGGGGAAAGTTAGCGAGAGAAGGAATGGCGCCAATTTTTTCACCCTCCTCTTCCTCTCTCAACCCCTCCTCCCTTCTTCCACCGGATTTCATTCGTCACACCGCCTCCGGTCTCTCCTCCGCCGCCCGCTCCTCAGGCCGCCTCATCTGGCGGCGGAGCAAATGCAAAAATCAGAACTCAGCCATTGGGCACTATTCTCCGGAAGGACACGAACCCATGTAAGTAAATCCCAAGCTGAAAGGCTTCTTTCTGAAGCCATTTCCTCTCACCTGCTGCGATTCGACATTCAAGTTTTTGCTGACAGTATCGACCTTGCAGATATCTCGGTGGAGAGCTATTGGGCTCAGGAAGAAGAGAGGCCTTGGTGGAGATGACAGTCACCGCGTTCTATTTCCCTGCCATGGCTTCCGGTGCTGCTCCCCTCCAGAAAGGTAATTCAATCTGCAGGATCCTCTAATTGATCTGTAGTAATTATGCAAGTCCTCAGCTTTCCTCTGTGGCTAATTTGCCCGAATTGACAGAATCAGTGGCGGGGATCAATACAGTAACTCAGAGTTGTTGCTCACAAATTAAACTTTTAGGCCTCGAATGGAGAAGATTCCTTGGAGCATAGAATCAAACCCTAGTGAACTTTGCTTGATACCCTTGCAGTTCCTTTTTGCCCTCTGCTTTATTTCTATCTAGTATCAACCCTTTCTAGCAATTTTCCCTTATTGTTCTTGTTTATTTCCGCATTATTTGTTATAATAATAGTTTTACTTATTTATTGTTCTTATTTAGGAAGTTTGATAAGTTTGTTCTCTTCTACTTAGGGAAGGATTCTTACTTATATATAGAAAAGGGTTCAGTGATCAACATATCATCGTTTTATCACTAAGACAAGTAGAGTTCAGTTTTGAAGTCAGAGAAAGAGAGTTACTCTTTTTTAGGGTTTCTAAAGTTTTCAAAATAGGTCAATCGAAAGGAGCGATCTCAGCTTTGAAAAGGGCCGTGATGGGATCACCATGTCAGCCTCAACAGGTCCCCTTTTTTCCTTCCAATTCGCCATAATCGTTTGATTCTTTTCACCACATTCACCATTGTTCTGCAACTTGAATTTTGTGTAACTTCTTCTGCTAGGTCCATGTATCCGTGGTGGGAAGAGATCACATGAGAGTCACATGGATAACAGTTGACAAGCAAGTGCCTTCCACCGTAGAATATGGAAAGGAACCAGGCAGATACGAGGACAAGGCAACCGGGGAGCACACTTCATATAAGTTCATGTCATACACCTCTGGGAAGATACACCATGTGAAGATTGGACCTTTGGATCCCGACACCACTTACTACTACACATGTGGCGGACACGCTGCTGAATTCTTCTTGAAGACTCCTCCTGCAACTTTTCCTGTTGAATTTGCGGTGGTTGGTAAGTCTATTATGAAGGGTAAAATGCTATATCAAAACAGGGTTCTTCATAGTTCATAGCATCTAGCACATTGCAGGTGATCTTGGCCGAACCTCCCAGACGAAATTGAACTTGGAGCATGTCAACAGAAGCAACTACGACGTGTTCTTGCTACCTGGGGACTTATCCTACGCTGACTGCGACCAACCATCGTGGGACAAATTTGGTCTTTTAGTGGAGCCATTAGCCAGCAGTCGTCCCTGGATGGTGACGGAAGGAAACCACGAGATGGAGTGCATATTTGTGCGGGGCTCCAACGTTTTCAAGGCCTACAACGCCAGATGGCGGATGCCATACGAAGAAAGCGGCTCGCCCTCAAACCTGTACTACTCGTTCGATGTTGCAGGTGCCCACGTCGTCATGCTAGGTTCTTATGCTGAATTCATGCCCCGCTCGGCCCAGCACAGGTGGCTGATAAACGACTTGGCGAGAGTAGACAGGAAGAGAACGCCGTGGCTCATAGTATGTTTGCATGATCCGTGGTACAACACTAACTATGCGCATTCGGGGGAAGGAGAAGACATGAGGAAGGCCATGGAAGGGTTGTTGTACAAGGCAAGAGTGGATGTCGTTTTCGCAGGCCACGTTCATGCCTATGAAAGATTCGTGAGTCTTGGCTCTTTGTTGTTCTCTTGTTCGTTGTCTCTAATTCTCTGCAACTAAGTGATTGGCCCATGGCGTTTTGATTTCAGACACGGGTTTATAACAACAATACAGACCCGCGTGGGCCGGTGTATATAACAATTGGAACTGGGGGAAACCATGAAGGGCTTGAACTAAAGTGAGTGCTTTCTCCCGCTTGAGGCCAAATCCAACTCTATCTGTCGAGGAATGAACTGACTAGTCTTTTTTCTTGTTGTTGTTGTTGTGGGGAAATAAAGCTTCAAGACTCCTGCTTCCCGGCTGTCATTGTACAGGGAAGCACAACATGGACATGGAAGATTGAGGATTGTGGACGAGAGACGAGCACACTGGTCGTGGCACCGGATCAACGACTCCGAGGAACAACCGGCAGATGAAGTATGGTTGGATAACTTAGCCTCAGGATCTAGTGTCGATGAAGTTCTAATTAATTAGCCACCCTTTTTTGCCTCGTACACAGTGTAGGTCGATCTGTCCTTTTCAATATTAGCCCATTCTTTTTCCCGGATCTGTACACTGTATAATCAATAGTTTAAACTTATACGCCGGGGATTTTTAAAGGAACTGATCTGGAGAAGTTTCAGTTTAACATTGAGGTCAATTGATCAATAACCCCTATTCTACAAAGAACGTTCCAATGTTTGTTAATGTTGGAATATTTAAGTTGATGCACAGATTGGTTGTAGCTTCCTAGGAAACCTCTATTCCTCGGACAATTGCGAAGAAGTTGCCACTCTGCTTTCTATGCTTCTGGGTTGAGGAAAAAGCAATCTGCAACATGAAACCAACACCAACAGCTTTGTTTTCATTTTTCTAATCAGTCTAGGTCCAAAGTCATCATTTGGTAGTTAAAAAAACATACCTGATAACTGACATTGCCGAACTCTAGTCAAGTCTTCTTATTTTAACCAGAATTTCCAACTCCCAAGACTTTTGCCCTTCTATTTAAACGTATAGGAGGTCAAGATTCTTTGGAGGCACCAAAGCAAAACTCACAGAGAGGAAGATAAACAGAGACAGAATCCAGCAACTATTCATTATTATTGCATTACACCACAAGTTACTTTTTGATCACTTCTCGTTACTTTAGTCCCAAATATGGAATTCCATGCATCAACTGAGTTTGAGCTAGTTCCACTCCATCCTAGAGTCTTCTTCACTCCCCACAACGGTTCTGCATCAGATCCCCAGCAGGTGCACATATCAATCGCAGGGATAGATCACATCCGAATCACCTGGCTAACCGACGACAAAACAGTCCCTTCTGCCGTTGAATATGGCACTGAACCGGGAAAGCACGTCATCAAGGCCACCGGGGACAACAGCAGTTCATATCAGTTCTTAACCTATACCTCAGGTTTCATCCATCATGTGAGGATTGGACCTTTGGAACCCAACACCACTTATTACTACAGATGCGGCGGCTGCGGTCCTGAATTCTCCTTCAAAACCCCTCCCTCAACCTTCCCCCTCCAAATCGCCGTCGTTGGTAAGTCATTTTTGGTTACAAGACTCACATGTCAACAGATTTTCTTACCAAACCCTGTTTCATGTATGTATGAAGGGGATCTGGGTCAGACCGACTGGACAAAATCAACACTACAAGGGCTAGAAAGCAAAGACTACGACTTGCTGCTGCTACCGGGGGATTTATCCTACGCCAACAGCACGCAGCCTCTGTGGGACTCATTCGGCCGGCTGGTGGAGCCGTTGGCCAGCCGTCGTCCGTGGATGGTGACAGAAGGAAATCACGAGAAGGAGAGCTATCTGGTTGGCGAGGCAGAGTCCTTCAAGGCATACAATGCCCGGTGGCTAATGCCACACAAGCAGAGTGCATCCACCTCCAACCTCTACTACTCGTTCGACGTCGCAGGAGCCCACGTCATCATGCTCAGCTCCTCCACCGAATTCAGATCCGGGTCAGACCAGTACGCCTGGCTGGCGACCGACTTGGCCCGAATCGACAGAACAATGACGCCGTGGGTTTTCGTATCGTTGCACACGCCGTGGTACAATACCAACGACGGGCGTCAAGGGGACGGGGAAGGGATGAGAGCAGCCATGGAAGAGCTGCTTTATGAGGCTAGAGTGGATGTTGTCTTCGCTGGCCATATTCATGCCTACGAAAGATTCGTAAGGCTCTGTTCAAGTAGTTAATGAGCCAATTAGTTTACTTGATCACTGGGACTAATCTTGTTTAATGCTCTGGGATTTGGCTGCAGACTAGGATTTATGACAACAAGGCCAACTCGTTGGGTCCAGTCTACATTACTATCGGGACTGGCGGGTGCCATAGTGGAGTTTACTCACAGTAAGCAGCAGTGCTATTATTCTCATTAACTATTTTCAGTGATACTAATTGGGTAGTAACAAATTTAAACGGTGTGATTGCTGGATGTGAAAATAAATGAAGGTTTATGAAGCCAACTCCAGCGTTATCGTTGTGTCGAGATGCAAGGTTTGGACATGGGCGGCTGAGGATATTGGATGAGAAACGAGCCCATTGGTCATGGCATCCCAACGACTCGGATGTCGCTGAGGACGAGGTGTGGTTGACGTGTTTAAGCGCAGCTCGAGATGATTAGTGGTAATGCGGGATCGATGAATCTCAGCTGTTAGGTTTGCTTACTACTGTGAGCCGAATTGCAGTAGTAAGTAACAATGGGGATCAGCTGAATATGCAATCCTAATTGCAACTGGATTACATGAGGAAGAAGAAGTCTTAGTGAAGAAACGTTTCTTTCAAGTTAATTTACTTCAACATGTGCTTAAGTCCAAAACTACATTGTTTGGTTTAGTAGCTATTAGCCGTTGTTAATCCACCTCTAAATTCATATGGTATTAGATAATAAAAAAAGCTCCTAAGGTTTACGATGGCTGCTACTCTATCGCAGTCTAGTCACGGACAAACAACACTATCTTCGGGACACGCATGACGCAACTAATAGAAGAAACGGAGGAGTAATTGGTATGTAATATGGGCCATTTGAGCATTTGTAGCCATATAATCCACCCAGATGTGATGTCATAAAATCCGACATCCCTTTCCACTTGAATCCCAATGATGTTTTGAATCAAGCAACTGGTAAAGAAACTGATTTGTTCCACCAAAAAAAAAACTGATTTGCGCTTTACTGAACCTATATAAATATCATAATCGCAAAAGCAACCAAAAGAGAAATCACCCCCTTGGAACTGTAACCACTAACCACCCAAGTGAAAAGGGGGTTATTGGGCTTCCGCGCGAGGATGCCCACGGCTGCTTGGAAGCCCATGGTCTCACAAGAGATAGTTGTTCCTGAGTTTCAGGCTCCAACTAATTGACCGTAATCGTGATGGAAGTCCCAATCACCTGATTGTATGCATTTTTATTTTTTTTTGTATTGTTGCCAACATGACATTTTTTTGTCAAGCAATCCTTGCTATTGCATAGGTAACAGGTGAGGGATGCCACAACAATTACGGCAACACCTTACTAGGACTCAGAGACAGCAGATAAGAAAAATCATGTAAAGTAGGAGAAAGGCCCGAATAACTTAAGGCATTGCGTGCCACCAAATGGGCTGCCAACGTGACATTTAATGAAGACGAACTTTACGAGAAATGGAGCGTTTTAAGGAATACTTGTAGTTTCATAGAACGGACACACGGAGTTCCCTTATTCCAGGAAACCCCTTTTTCCTTTGCCACTCTCCTTCCTTTAGTTGACTCACTGTCCTTGAGCTTTTTACCTTGGGGTCAAGGAAAATGCAAATTTCAGCGCGAAATGAAAATGACAACATAGTTTGGAGTTTTGAAAATTTCTAAGTAGTTACGAGGCATAGTTTAATATCTAATAATTGACATGGAGGAAACCTCTATTCCTTGGGTCATCTCGAAGAAGTTGCCACTCTACTTCCTTTGCTTGAGGGTCAAGGAAAAAGCAACCTCTGCAAGACTGCAACATAAAACAACAACATTATTTTTTTATTTTCCTAATGGGTTCAGGTCTAAAGTCATCATTTGGTTGTTAAGAAACGTAGTTTAGTTCCTAATGATTGACATGGGAGAAGCCTAGTCTTCTTACTTTAATCAGAAATCCCCACTCCCAAGCCTTTTGCCCTTCTATTTAAAACGCATAGAATGTAAAGACTCAGGGTTCTTTGGAGGCACCAAAGCAAACTCATTAAAACAGAGAGGGGGGAAAAAAACAGAGAGACCAACAGAAACCAACTACTAAGCTCATTTATCACTTCACAAGTAACTAGATCACTTCTCTTAAATTCCAGAGATATGGAATTCCACGCATCAACTGACTTTGAGCTATACCCACTTCCTCCTAGAGTCTTTTTCACTCCACACCACGGTTCTGCATCCGATCCCCAACAGGTGCACATATCAATTGCGGGGACAGACCGCATCAGAGTCACCTGGATAACCGACGACAAAACTGTCCCTTCCATCGTCGAATATGGCATCGAACCGGGAACTTACCACGCCAAGGCCACAGGAGACAACAACAGCTCGTATCAGTTCTTAAACTACACCTCAGGTTCCATCCACCATGTGAGCATTGGACCCTTGGAACCCAACACCACTTACTATTACAGATGCGGCGGCCACGGCCCTGAATTCTCCTTCAAAACCCCTCCCTCAACCTTCCCCCTCGAAATCGCCATCGTCGGTAAGTCGAATCTTTCCCACGACTGGCATATCATATCCCAAACAAATAAAAATTCCATCTATCAAACATGCCAATACTCTGTTTGATGGATGCAGGGGATTTGGGTCAAAGCGACTGGACAAAGTCAACACTGCAGGGACTCGGAAGCAAAGACTACGACTTGCTGTTGCTCCCAGGGGATTTGTCCTACGCCAACAACAGGCAGCCTCTGTGGGACTCATTCGGCCGGCTGGTGGAGCCGGCGGCCAGCCGGCGTCCGTGGATGGTGACTCAGGGAAACCACGAGATGGAGGGCTATCTGGTCGGCGAGGCAGAGTCCTTCAGGGCATACAATGCCAGGTGGCTAATGCCACATAAGCAGAGCGGGTCCACCTCCAACCTATACTACTCGTTCGACGTGGCTGGAGGAGCCCACGTCATCATGTTGGGTTCTTGTACCGAATTCGAACTTGGGTCGGACCAGTACAAGTGGCTTGTGGCGGATTTGGCTGGGATTGATCGGAAAGCGACCCCGTGGGTTGTCGTTTCGGTGCACATGCCGTGGTACAATACGAACTACGGGCATCAAGGTGATGGGGAAGGGATGAGGGTAGCCATGGAAGAGCTGCTTTATAAGGCTAGAGTGGACGTTGTCTTTGCTGGCCATGTTCATGCCTACGAAAGATTCGTAAGTGTTGATTGAAATGGGTAATTAGCAGCGTATTCTACAAAATCAATGGGACTAATAATCCTATTTAATGTCTGGGATTTGGGTGCAGACTAGGATTTACGACAATGAGGCTGATCCGGCGGGTCCGGTCTACATTACAATTGGGACTGGCGGGTACCATGGAGGAATTGAACCATCGTAAGGAGAACTGTTATTATCTATCACTAAGTAACTATTTTGGGTTAGAAGTTGAAAATTTAAACTGTGGGATTTTGGGATGTGAATCTAAATGAAGGTTTAAGGAGCCAAAACCAGCGCTGTCGATGCATCGGGACGCAAGGTTTGGGCATGGGCGGCTGAGGATTTTGGATGCGAAGCGAGCCCATTGGTCGTGGCATCCGAATGAATCCGATGTGGCTGAAGATGAGTTGTGGTTGACCTGTTTAGCAGCAGCCAGCAGCTCATGAGGATGAGTATTGAGTAGTGATGCGTAAACGAATGGCAAGATCGACAGATTTATTTGGTTTGCTGCAACTGATTTAGCAGGTCCCTCGAACTTTGAAGTATCATTTTGGTTCCCCAACAATAAAAAGAAGGGCTAAATTGCAAGTTTACTGATTGGAATTACTTACAAGTTCACGTTTGTTACTAAAATTAATTTATTTCATTCGTAATTACTAAAATTAGTTAAACAGTTAAAGTTTGGTCACTCTCTATTAGTCTCCATTAACTTTAACTGACATGACAGTCAACTCTCATAATTGACCGTTAAATAAGTGATGTTGCAATTAAAAAATTAATAAAAATAATCATTTAAAAAATCCACCTCACTATTACAATAAATTAGAAAATAAATAAAACATAAAAAATAAATTCACCTCCCTTGGCGACCAGCTTCCGTTGTGGGTTCCAGTACGGCGCTGAGTCGACCATGTAGAACGAGTCGACCGTCCATTCGATCTCCGGGGTGCAGTAGCACACCGCTGCGACCACGTCGTTGGACTTTTTGAGTACCCATTGGGCTTGATTGTAGAACGACGGGAGGCCGAACCAGTGGAGGGCCTGCCCGACGGTCACGAGGTCGACGGTGGACTCGCCGTCGATGAGGAGCGGTAGGTCGTCGGTTGGGATTGTCAGCGGAGTGTGGCGGTAGTGGACGTTTGGGAGCCTCGGGACGTGGTCCAGCTGGGTAGAGCTCGTGTCGGTGGCGATTACGGACTTGTAGATTCTGTCGAGCTGGGAGAAGAGGAGAAATAAAAGCCTTTCATGTGCTTGGTTATAATTTGTTCACATTGTCATTTATATAAGGTGAGTAGTTTTTATGCACATTCTAACAACATGAAGATAGGAAAGAATCATCAGAAAATGCACGACGATTGTGTCAGTTGATCCTTCCTTGGAATGACAACGGGCAGGTTTTGAGAGGATGATAGTGAATCTATGCCCTGCCCTGCCTCCTAAAACGACGATTCTCTCTGCTCCGTGCTCTAGACGGTGAAGTCGGTAAAAAAAGAGGCACAGGGGCAGAGGAGGAGTTTGATTTCCCGACCAGAGTCGGCGTCAGGAGAAGAAGCGGCAGAGCTGCATAGGAGGAAGGGAGTAGTTGCTCGAGTAGAAGTAAAGTAATCTAGTGGTCTTCAACGTGTGAATTCTTTCACGCGTCACCATGGCCCGCTCTGATTAGCTACAGATCAGATCAAAATCTGCCCTGTTCCAATACGTGTCGGATTTTATCCACCCTAACACGGATCAGATCGGGCAATATCCATCGGAACGGATCTCAAATGCCATCCCATAACTTCCGATGTACGGTAAATAGAAATGCAGAAAGGGGGAACTCACAAAACTCACGGATACGACAGCCTGACCGCTTCCGGAGCCAACATCCCAAACAAGGTCGTCGAAAGGAGTCTTGGAAGCTATAAAATCAAAAAGTTGTTTTGGGTAGCTCGGCCTCGTCTTTGCATACTCTGATGCTTGCTTGACGAACAATTCCACCATCGATTGATTCCCTGCTCCTCCTTTTGTTCCGTTTATCTACTCCAATTTTTTATGAAGAGACTGAATTTGATGAGAACAACGAGCTGCAATGGCTGGCATTTATAGCATGTCGTACGATTAAGATGAGAAAGGAGGAGGAAAGCTCTGGGAAGCTGGCTATGGACTAATAATGTTGTTGGACAAAAAAAAAGAGGTTTCATTTCAGTGGGAGTTGTTAGGAACGGAACAACAACAAGAACGAGGTTACCGAAAACCTATCGAATAATAACTAAACACAAAGACAATGATTTCGAAATGGGTTGGTATTTATGGGTTGGACGAAGCGTCTAAATCACTTTTGTTGGAAGTGATAAATGTGCAACGGGAGGAGAGATAGCACGTTAATCACAGCTGTCCAACACGTTTGTCAAGAAGCACACCGATGTCCAGTCAGCAATCTGTGTTTCCTCTAACACCCAATCACGTTGCTCGGATGTGATGATAGTTGATTGCTCCCCCAACCGCGATCCAATGGCGGATCGACCTAGATCGCTTCCCTCGAGAGAGATTTACACTTTAATCCGTGTTTCGAATAAAATATGTGTAGTTTAGGATTTTTTTTTATAAAAACTTATATTTTGGGAATATTTTCTTAGAACATGTGTATTTATCAAGGTTTAAGAAAGCGCAAGGCGTAAGGCGAGCGTTGAGCCTCTGCCTAGCTCGTAGCATGCTTAGGCGTGCCTAAGCGTTAGAACTTAGATGTAAAAGTAGCAAAATATCCCACACTTGCCTAAAATCACAAGTTTATGAACCAAATATCATCACATCTACATCTCATTTCTAAACCTTCATCACCAACACATTATAAAGTATAAAATAGTGCGGAGAAATGAGAAAGGAAGAAGAAGGTGGAAAAAAGAGATGCAGATTGAGAGTGAAGAAGCTACTCTAGAGATGGTCGTCTCTAATTCTAGCCTAGCGGCTAAGAACAATCGGCAGTGAGAGAAGGAAAAAGAAGGACGATCTTGATTTCTCTATAACCTATACCAGCATATCAAAAGATAGAAAAAGACATTGTGACTTTATTTTGCGGCGCAACTCAATAATTACAAGGTGCCATCGAGGTCACAACGTGATAGTGGAGCCTTGTCCATTACTTTTGGTCAAAGCAAGGCATTTTCCTTTTGACTTGCGTCTATCCAAATGTCTAGACGCGCTTTTTAGGACCTTGATATTTAAGGTAAAATTTTTCTGATTTTAGATGTTTTCAACACTAATTTATATCTTGCCCATATCATTGTGCATTGATTGTTGCATAGTCTAATAAAATAAACTAAGAAGTGAATTATATTATTAGGGGACAAAGTACATTGGATTAGGAAGCTTAAAAGTGCGGTTGCCTAAAGAATGACCCAAAAGGTCGCTCCACTGATCCCCCACATTGCCCCAGATCCTGTAACCTTCCTCCATCACCTGCCGCCTCATCTCCGACTTGTACACCACCCCACTCTGCCCTCTATACGACGCCGTCCTGCACTTTCAGATTTTTTCCCCTCGTTAACTCAGCACATACAAAAAATTATTGAAAGCCAAAATAATATGTACCGGTGCGGTTAATTACCTGAGAATCAGGCGATGATAACCAACGAACCCCTGGCGCAGGAGATTAAGACGCGTGGCATCTCCCAGCGCTTCCTCGTCCCTCCCCGTGACGAGAAAGACCTTAAACCCAGCGTCCCGGAGATAATTGAACAGGCCCAGCACGGCCGGGATCGCGGGGGAACGGGCCTTGGAAGCCCAGGCCCGGAAAGAGAGCGGCTCGTAAGGAAGGCAGCCGTAGGACCTCCTGGTCTTGTAGTAAAGCATGTTGGAGAGGCAGGTGTCGTCCACGTCCAGAACCCACGCATCCATCCCATCATCGTCACTAGAACTCGAACTACCGGCGGCGACGTTGGACGCGTGGCCCATGATCTGGTCCACAATCAGGTCCACGTCCCTCTGGTACTGGCCCGAGCCCGCCATGTAGGCTTGGATGTAGCCGCAGCACTGGGCCGGGACCGTCCACCAGCCTCGGACGTTGTTGGTCTCTGCTCCTAGCCTCCAGCTCAGGCAGTAGTTGCTGCTGCTGCTGCTGCTTTGCAAAACGGTGTCGCTTTCCTCGTCGTGCGGTGGTGGTACTACTACTTCTTGCGCCACCGCGGCCGCCGCCGCTGCACACAACAACAAAAGGCAATATCGCACCAGAACTGCTGCTGCTGATGCCGCCATCTTGCTGCTGCGCTTCCCTTTCTCTGCACATACAACAATATAATATATTGAGAGGAATGGAAGGAAATGGAGAAATGTTGTGTAATGTCCCCGTGGTCACGAAAAAATAAGATGATTTCTCTTGTGTTGTTTTATGACTCCCGTCCCGTGCGTCCACTCACAAAGGAAACTTACTTTTCTGCTTTAAAACAACAAAAGTGTGCAAACTGGTGGGGGTGGAGCAAAATTGTGGTTAACCGAAAGTAAATAGCTGAAAGCTAGGTGGGATATTGGCCAATATATATATGAGATGGCTCATAGTCATACATAAGGCCGGACAAGTATATCTAGTGGAATATATAGCAGCAACTGTGAGCAGTTTGTTCCCAAAAAGAAAAAAAGGGGAAGATGGATGGAGAATCGTCAGTGGTCAGTACGTGTGATTGTTCCTTCCACCAATGTGTTGTGTTAGAGTACTAATGGCATATATAAATGTTACTTTGGAGTGCTCATTGACTTTTTCCATTAATATACATACATATCATTATTCCCACAAGTCGTACCAGCAAGCATGCACTCAATATTGTCATGGCGAGTAAACTGTGGTGCGGACAACAATATATAGCCAGACCAGAAGTGGAGCATGAGAGCTTATACTAACACTATCTCGGGTGCAAATTCGAGAGGTGCAAGTTGAGTGGGAAATGGTAGGAGGGTAAAATGGTAGGGGATGTAAGTAGAGTGAAAAGTTGTTGTTTTGAATAAAAAAGTAGGGTGTAAATATAGGATGAAAAATAAGTAAATTATATTATTATCAAATTTATAAAATATTATTACAAGAAATAAATAAATTTATATATAATAATTATAAATAAATTTTAATAAATATACTTCAATAAAGATAATTATTAAATAGTAATGCTCAAATGTTAATTAATTATAATAATCGTGAAAATCTTGGTCGAGCAAGCGGCTCGAAACCAACTCATGATTGGTCATCCTACAGATTTTTCGTGTCCAGTTTAACTTTAAATTGGATCAGGTTAAACAGATTCGAATTTGTAAATTTTAATTTATTACTCAAGTAAACTGAGTTAACCAAAACATTCATCTCTCTACCTTTTCTATAAACACTTGTCCTCTCTAATTTTCAGTGCAAATTAGAGTTAACCAACAGATCTCGAAATCCAACGGTCACCCCCAAATAACGTTTGCATTAATGATAACTATAAGAAAAAATGATTATATAAAAATCTCTCACGGGCTTGAAGTTTGTACAGTGCCACCATACGTTGTGTTTTAATCAACTGTTAATATTGGGGGTCGTGGAGATTCAAACACATGACCACTTGGTCAAACCAGCTCTGATACCGTGTCATAAACCAACTATTCTCAATAACTCGAATTATTGGGAGAAAGTTATGTTGAATCTTATACCACACTAGCTGGATCTTAACACTTTCTTCCTTCTATCTTGGATCATTTGCCGTGCAATCCAAAATAGTAAATTAGGAACATCATTTTGCACTCTCATACGATTACAAATTAACCAAACATGTGCGAACTTATTAGAAATGGTGTTTACCTCTCTAATTTGCACCTCTCCCCTTCCCCTTTAACAAACAAGTGCAAGACTTTATAGTTTATATGATTAAAAAAAGAAAATGTCAGTTTGTGCATCGAATACATAGGGACAGGAGCATAATACGGCAATAATGAAGTAAGAAATTGGTCGAGGGTAATTTGATGAACGCTGTACTGGAAGCTAGCTTGATCTAATGTTAAAAGAAGATGTGGGCGTGCGAGCGTACGTACCTGGCCTAACCCAAAACTAATGAGTAAATACAAGTTGGGTTAAGAAGGATCGATCTATATCATACAGCTACAAAATAAGGAGTTGGTCTGGAAGAAGCACATCGTATACATGTATATATAGAGCGTGTGAGAGAGAGAGAGAGAGAGAGAGAGAGAGAGAGGTAATGGAAGTCGGCAGCAGTATATATGTTGGCCACTTAGCATAGCGATAATGCGCCCGCGGGGAGTCTTTATTTATGATATTTTTCTTTCATTTTGTTTGTTGTTGTTGGGTTTGACAAAGGAGGATTGTGAAATTAGCCATCAATGGTAAAATAAAATGTTGAAACGGAGATGATTATGACGAGATATATTTCATGATGGTTGTCGGTAGCAAAGGTAAAAACAAAGACACCCAAGAAGTGGGAGCCCAGTCAGAGGCCATAACCATCCCGGCCAGAGGGAGCATGATGCATCTTCATCAACATCATATATACTAGATTTGAAAACCGGTACATTGGCCGGATGCATTTTTTCAAAAATATTAGCAATTATTGTTAATGTGTAAGCAAGATATATTTTTATTGGTATCAAAAGTCAAAAGATCCGAACCATTTAATTACTGAATTTTTTTTAAAGGAACATACATCATAGTATTTTTCTAATATGCTAACCGGTTCATCTACAAAAGTACCATGCTCGTTGGCTGGATGCATTATTTCAAACATATAAGCAACGTTTGTAATTGTACGAAGTAAGGTATATTTTTATTGATATCTAAAGTCAAAGGATTTTAACTATTCAATTAATGAAATAAAAGGAACATACATCAAAGAATTTTCTGATATGTTAACTGGTTCATCAATGAAAGTTCTTGCTGAAAATACAAAATAGAACTCATGAAAGGGAACCAACTCTTAAAAAACTTCAGTAAACTACACTTCAAATTACTTTTTTTTAAGTGAAATGTCATTAAGAATGCGACTGGGGCAAAACCCAAATGGAAAGGTACAAGTAGAGAAAACAAAAATGGATCAGAAACCAAATCAAAAAGGCCCAAACAAGTGGGCCGGAAACCCAATAGGGTCCGGACCCAGGCCAAAACAAGAAAGGGTTTCAAAACCCTAAATCGAAACTCTGACCCCTCTTGTTCCCCATCGTCGCTGTCGAGACCCACCACCGCCATGTGAACACCCACCTGGCGCTGCCACCGCTGCAAAGTGCTACTACTGTCGTTCGAATCTCGCCAAACTCGTACGAAGGGGAGGGGAAGAGAACCTCCCGCCTTTCCTTCCCGAGCCAGTCGGCTTGGGCCTCCCCCAATCGGAACTCAGGGATAACAGCAAACGACCATTGACAATGAAGGAACCATAGGGAAGGGGACCTCTGTCTTCAAGCTTTTCACTTCAAGTCTGACGCCAAGGGCTGCTTCTCTGACGCACCTAGATCTGCAAGGTGAGTCATGGAGGTAGACCAGGGAAAGAAAAGGAGAAAACAAGCCAGATCTAAACCAGATCTAGCCTCCATCACACCTTAGAAACGAACCATCATCTCCAGATCCGAGTGGCCAGATCGGAGGACAAAAGCTCAACCCACCAGAGGGGGGAGGAAGAAAGATCCACCAACATGAAAGAAAAGGTCATGGAAGGCATAAACAAGCACAAAGCTGGAAGGGAAAACAAGCGCACGAAAAGGAAAAAGGAAAGCACGAAAAAATGGAAAGGAGGGTTGCCATTGGTCGTTGGGAAGACGCCAGCAGCAGCCCCAACACTCGTCGGAATGAAAATCTAGAAAGAAGGCAGAGAGAACGAAAGGGGAGAGAGAAATAAAGAGTTCCAAATTTAGTAGATATACTTCAAATTACTTCTTGCTGTAAAAATTACTGTAATTTTCTTATGAACTTCTTTACTATTGCTTCATCATATGTATCATTATCTCTATCAATAATTGTAGTTTCATATTCATCACTGCGAGTCTGCGACCTCTCTATCCATCATCAATAGTCTACTCCTTATTATTAACAATGTCACAACGTCACTATCACTATTTTCGAATTCACTACCTCCACCATAAAAAAAACTATTTCTTCTTCACCTTCATTTTATTGAAATTTGACTTAAGTGTAAAACTAAAATGTTTGCAAATATGAAACCGTTATCAATTAAAGATTCTTAATTGATGTGGCTACTAACCAATATTTTAATGTCCCACATGTTTAGTTTTCAAAGTAAAGGTTATAAATATTTTATTTGGTTAATGAATAAAAATACTACTACTATTGCACGTATAATTAATGTATAGACATATTTATTTGGTTTAGAAGTCTAAATATGCTTTATTTTAATAGTTTAAATGCCAAAAACACTCTTCCTACAAACTCTCATAAGGCTCAAAATTTTGAATAGAGTAGGTTCTGATGGAGAATCTCCATATAATAGAGGTAGGGTATAGGCATAACATGATGATCGCTTGGGTATTTAGTAGTGCCACCAACAGTAATAGTTACAATTTGGGTGAAATTATTATACAACGCCTGACCCATCAATTCCAACAAATACATGCATGGTTCTTAAACTGTTAAAAAAGATATAACTCAATTACGTAACCATTACATAACGGTCTTTTTACAAAATGAATATTAACCCTGCATTTCGTAAAGTACTAAGTTGATAAAAACTATAAAGTTGTATTTATCTTTCATTTCTGTGATGTTTTCATGCCATTTTGAAAGTATTAATTCATTCAATTATCCGTTGTAGCTAGAATTGCTTCATTTCGCATTCCCGTGATCTTTTAGGTGGCATCGGAGAATACAAACCATTTTGGCAAAGAAAGAGGACTCATTTGTTGGGTAAACGGGCTAAAGATCCAAAAACATAAGTTCGCGGTCGTGGAGCACCATATCACAGTTGAGATCCCGCGAGGCTGTGAACAAATTGCAGCCATGCATTAATTCCCGACCACAATCTTAAGAGGACACGCACAAAGAAGAAATAGACAGAATTGTGATCCACTTCTCAATCATTTCACACCTTATCCCGTGACAAAGATCACAGCCATGACTTCACATTTGAAGCCGTTATCTCAATGCCACGATCTTGGGTATTGGATCATAAGTGTAATTACAAGGTCAATAATACCACGAGAGAATTCTAACCACATAGACATGCAAGAACATTATGCAATCCAATCCAATCCAAGCATATACAACTAATCATGCATTAGAGTCTAAAAACACACAGGGTGAAGCTTTTGATGAACATTGTCGAGCTTTGAATGCTTGTACCATCGAAATTACATACCCTTTAAGTTCTTTTTCTTTATTAGAACATATGCTCCTACTCTTTTTTCTCTATTGTCGAAATTTCTTCTCATTTGAACATCTCTTTTTATGATTTTGTTGCACAAGGAGCTCTTTATTCACCTGAGCATCAGACCCTTATTGATTGAGCAAGAGCTAGAAGCTCCTATACCTCAATTCATCTAGGGGTTGAATGAAATTAAGGGGTGTCAGAAGCTTTATTCGTGCCCCTAAGAATAAATCCTTAAGTTTGCTATCAATTCAACGGGTGAAAACTTTACTTGTACTAGAAAAAACTGGCATCACGTTGTAGGACTTCCCCACTAAAGCTCAACTATTATCGCTTCCAAAACATGATTTTTTGCAATGAAAAGATGTCTGACAAGTTGAATTACAATCCCACACTTTATTTCTCAATATTTTTTTTATAAGGATGATATAGGTTTTATTTTTTTGTGATTAAAGTATTACTTAAGGGATTGAATCTGGGACCTTCAGGTTCAATGCTAGTGGTATTACCACTAGGCCAAGCCCTTGTTCGTCACTTTATTTCTCAGCATTTAGCATGGCAAGTTTAGAATGATACACACGGGTCTTGATAGGTAGATTTGCATTTTATAGAAGATACAGTTCACCCTTTGAAAAGAACTAAAAAACGACAGACTCCTTTGCATAGTCATATCTCTATGAATGAGCTAACCAACATATTATTCAAACACATCAAATGGTCATTATATGTCATTGACTATCACATCCTTCATAGCCACTATATTATCCTCCCTAGGTCAAGTGATATTCACTAGATTCATTGATTCAAAGTAAGATGAGTAGTGAACATGCATGTGGGGATGACTAAAAGTCATTAGATGGAAAACATCTTTAGTATTTTCTGAAAAAATTCAAATTGATCATAACTAAGGATTTCAAAATTGAATGACTAAAAATATGTCATATATAAAGCATAATCAAGTAACACGTAGCACACAATTCCATCCCACAAATTAAAATGGGCATTGTCCTCAATAAACTAAAAGATAGTGACCTATGAAAAATGTTGGTATTGGTAATTCATTTTTCATTCTAATTTTGGTATAGATGTGTAGGATACCATCACTCTTCTTATTTAGTGAGATTCTAAATCAAACAAAACAAGCAAAAGAAAAACAAAAGCAGATAAAGATGAGAGCAAATGCTTTAACTCCTAATGATATAGAGAGAGCGAGAGGAATGTGAAATAAGGTCTGGTTACGTGAATCTCTTTGTCCTTGTGGGAGCGTGCAATGAATTGGTGTGGAATTTTATTGAGGTTTGTTGGCGTAGTGGCCGGAAAGAATATACTTATACATGAACATGAGTGTGGACGGCGGTGGTGGGGCGTAAGAGAGAGCCATTGTCATTGCAGCGATAGTTGGAAATCGTTGCCTTTATTTTGTCACACAACCATTAGAGATATGAATGCCGACACCGCACAAGCTAAGTTGAGCTAAGCTAGGGTTTTGGGAATGCAATAATCAAAGTGCATGTTGTCATTCGAGCGCCAGATAGCTCCTTCGCCCTGCCTCCTTCTCTTGATTTTTCATTCCCACTCACTATACTTTATTTGAGGTTAAGTATTTAAGTTGTCATTTTATTTATTTATTTATCAGAGGTTAAGTATTTAAGTTGTCATTTTATTTATTCACATGATAAATAAATAAAATGTTTGTAAATAATTGAGAATTATGATAGGAAAAACAAAATTAGGAATTAAAGATTTGGAAGAGGAAATTAGGCAGAAAAAGTGATAGAACGACCAACAATCCTATGAGAGAGATTGACGGATTCAGATGATTGAGAGAAGATAGATTACGATTTGAGATACTTTTTCTTATTTTTCAACTTAATGATTGAAAAGGAATAAGTAACAATTTTTTTTTATAAGGGTGATTGCATTAAAACCAAAAGGAAATAAGGAAGCAAGAGTACAATCGCCACTAGAGGTGGGCGTGAACAAGGAAAAATCTAATGAGACTGGGGAAGCAGAACCAACGCAAAACAAATGCAAATGGGGATGAAAAGATCAGCAAGCCAAGCAGCTGAGAAATCGAAAAGGAATGAACAGAAGGATGCAAGAAAGCAGTTAGAAAAAAGGACAACATCACAATAGGCGAAGACGATCCCTAAGCCAAGCAATTCCAAGAGCTTTGTCAGCTTTTCCATGGGCAAGGACCCATTGGACGATGTTCCTGTCGATCTTCTGTAGCACAACAACAGGATGGCAGAAGGAATTCTGCTGGAAGATACGTTGATTGCGCTTCGTCCACACGAATCCGTCAATGTTGTTGGGCACGGTGCAATGTCATCCTTTGATGACGAGATCAATAGGATCATTGGGGATAACCAGATTGCTGCAAATAGTCTGAATGCCCTACCAAATGCGACGAACAAAAGCACAATCATATGACCACTATTCATTATGAAAATTTCGCTAACTACCTCAAGTTGTGCTGTTCACAGTGGGGTTTCCATGTGACCACATTTATGGGGGATATGTGCTCTTTCGGTTGGCTAACAACGCACTTAACTTCATAATTTAACTCTGCACTCTTCAACAATCACAATACCCAGTTTTTATTTAGTGTGTTTGTGAAAGCGTATGGCACCGATGATCTGATCGAAAAATGTCCAACTTAAGTTTAAATTGGTAGACAATTTTAAAGGTATTAAATGGTTGAACCACAATTATCAAGATTTCAACATAAAATAATTTGTTGTTAACTTTTTGGATACAACCTCTAGTTCGATTTCAGTTTCATTTTACAATTTTTATCCCTACACCTTGTTATTTTTTTTCTTTTTTCTATTCCATCACCTACACCTTATATCCACAAGCTCTTTTTCACCTATAGTCAACTATCTAGCTATCTTTTACATTTCACGTTATAAAAGATTTATGAATTACAACAACACTGTTCACCATCTCATCAATTTGCCTCACGCGAAAGTTCAACAAGGTAAATTAGTTTTACAAACTAGTTTAATCAAATGCAATACTTGATTTTATTATTATTTTTATCATTAGGCATCACATTAGAAAATTTACTTACTATCATTCTATAAAAATTACGTAAATTATAAATACATCATGTAAAACTTGAAGATGGATAATTATTTTTTAACATAATTTATTACATAAGTTTAGCATAATTTATAAGAAAATATGTAAAGGTTGTGAAGGTATAATAATTTCTTATGAATCAATTAAATAACACAATACATTAATCTTCAGTAATACAAGTTTCAAGAAATTCCTAAATTTAACTAAAACCATCTCATCAATTTCCATTATAAAAGACTTTTAAGGTCAGTTAGTTTTACAAAACAGTTTAAAAAAAATGTAACACTTTTGATAACTTAATTCAATTATTATTAAATAAAATCTCTCATTATTACCTACAATATTCACTATGTCAATAGTTTTCCTTACGCAAAGGTTTTTTACGATTAATTATTTTTCATAAATTTTAATCAAAATCCTAGACAAATTAATAACATGATTTTATTATTATATCACACATTATGAAAAATTTATTTGACACCAGTCAATAACAATTAGTTAAATTGATAATATAATTATCCAAATACTATCAAGAAATGCAAAGTGTGAAAATATTCTCAACATTTTTTCTGTTGGTTATAATTTTGCAATTATTATCCCAGTTTGCAATTGTATGTCATATATATCTTCGATACACACGTGTACAGATCATAGTAGCTTATGGAGGATTGCTGGGCCTCACCAATATCAAAATCAACCAGCTAAATATATGGTTTGGAACAGTGGGCCTAAACCCACTTTCAAAAATTATAACATGGGCCAAGAAGAAGAGGTGTTGCTTCCAATCAAAAGAGAAATTAGCTGCTGCAGATAACGAGAAGCCCCGACGTCACCGGCCTCATCAGTTCCCCGAACAACCACCTCCTCCTCCTCCACAACCTTACAACTATGATCATCATGACTTTTTCCTTCGCTTCGGCGATGGTGATGATGGTCATCATGGCTTTTTCGGTCACAGCGACGAACAGAAACTCGGCGATGTGGATCTAAGTCATCTTCTCAAATGTCACGACTACACCCGTAACCTCATCAACAGCGTCAACATCGAAATCGCCGACATCGTCCGTCGACAACGGCAAATAGTAAGTCGTCACGCGGCGAGATGTTGCTAAAAGAAACTATATCTCTCTCTTTGTATAAGTTGTGCGTGTGAGATTTCAATTTAAGAAAAAACCTAAAAAACATTAGAGTAAGATGTGATTGTATTTCGTCTCTGGGTGTGTTCTTTGGATTGCTTTCCAAACATTACAGCAGCGAATATTTGGTAATTGTGTGAGACAGAAAACATAACAGTAGCTACTTATTTGGTTTTTCAGTGTCTTACAGTCAGCTAACGGTCCTATTTTTTTTTCTGGCCTTCTTTCTGTATTTACTCGAGTTGGGCTGTTATTTACGACGAATCATGGTTTAATACCATAATAATTTAGTCCATCCGTACATGCGCTAGCTAGCTAGCTACGGCCAAATATGGGGACAACTTGAAGTAGTCAAATAAAGAGAAGTAACATGAGAATATAGTTAACATTACATTCCTTTCTAGCAGATAACCATGATACAACCTTCTAATTCAGAAGCCCATAAAACTTGAAACTCCCAAATTTAGAGACTAGAAGTTCAAAGTTTAAAACCTATAGCTAAATAATTTCTATCTTAGGTAATTTTTTCGAGAAACGGCAAATTATGAGACCACTTACATCTATATTTGTGATGTATAGTTTTCTTTTGCGATAGCGGCAATTCAGAAACTCCATTTACTTTCTTTTTTCATAACTTTGCTTGATTTTGATTAAGTATTAGTTAGAGAATTATCTTTGTGAGATAACCTCCTAAATTAGTTACAGCTAGCATAAATCTCAAAAGCTATAGTTAAGAAATTTTCAATTTCTAGCAAATTTAGCGGACTATATCTCATTCGTGTCAACTCTTATTTTAAATGGGCTAGAAAGACATTTTAATTGAAACTTGCTAAAGAAAAGTTGAAGAATACTATGATGATGAGTAATTTTATAAGAATTATGCAATTACAACAAAGTTTTATGATGAGTAATTTTAAATGGGTTAGGTAACAATCTACTCTTCTATTGTTGTTAATTTCAAGTTTATTTATTAAAGAGAAAAACAACTTACCTCCTAAGACACAAAGTTTTTCACCAAATAATGTATCTTAATTTTTATTATTTTATAGATTCAGTATTAGTTGTGATTAGACAATATTTGTTTAATCTAACTTCATTGTTCTGTATAGTGAAGAAGTTAGATTTTTTGGAATGTCTATAAAGATTAAAGAAGCTACATAATGACAAAATGAGAGAACCTTCACCATCTCATCCAATACAAACTAAGAGCATGAAGTTAAATTTTCAGATCAAGCTCACCGATTACAACATCGCGAACGTCTTAAGTGGGTACACAATTTTGAAGATAATGAAGGATGAAGAAGAGCAATTTCAGACAAAGCTCATGACATGTACTGGGTAAAGTTAAATTCTTGAAATGAAATTTTCATAATTCAATAAATTTTGCGTTAAAGTTTTGCATTCTGTGAAATGCAAGAGAAGAAGGAAGAGTATACTAATATCTAAGGTAGTGTATTCAGTGATGAAGATAATGACGTTGTATGAGGTGAGTTTATACCATTGTGAAAAGATGTTTCCTATTTCCAAAAAAATTACTATTAAAATTTGGTTTTCAATTAAATGTAGGAGAAGAAAGAAGAGACTATTGATTTGTGAATATAAAGTTTCATTAGTGAAGATGAAGTTGTGTAGAGAAGATGTTTTTGATGGTGGCGCAATAAATAAGAAATAAAAAGAGAATTTGCAGTATTTTCTAACAACTAGAGTAAATTAGTGCGTTTTGAATATTAAGTTTTTTAAGAATCGACTCTATGCATGAGTTGTATTGTTTACTTTTTTAAATGAGTTTTGTCCATTAATGATCAAGATGTAAAAATTTATATTGTATGTTTTTTTATATTTTTAGTAATTGAATAATTAAAATTTTTCATCATATTAAATAAACAATTCGATTAATTACTATACTATAAATATAATTCATCTTACCAACGTAAGGGCCCAACTCTATTAATTTGTTGCTTTCGTTCTTCCGAAGAGAAAGAGGATGTCCGTGTCTGAATCATTGGGCCGGGGCTGGCCCATGAGCGTGAAAACAAGAATTTATTTATTTTTTGGTAGAGAGAAACAAGGAATGATTGTTTGGTAGTGGCACTTTCTGGGTGTCTCCTGAATTAAAGTTGAAGAGGTAGGGTAAGGCGGCACATGCCCAGGTGGGATGGTGTCTCCATCTCTTGGGCTGGGCGAGGGAGCATCTCAACAGGCCCATTCTTTCCACATCAAAACCACTGCCCGTCAGCAGCAGGCCCAGTTTCCATGGTCATATTTTTTCTCATGATGGAGTGTTCGTGAAACTGTAATATGTCGATGGTCCGATCAGAAAAGCTTTTTATATCAAAATATGTAGACTGTATTCAGTAATATCAAACAATTAAACCACAACTTCAATACTAAATGTCCAATTATTAACTTTTCTAGTACAACCTACAATACGATTTTACAATCTTAGTTTCATACCCTACACCTAAACTCTCACCACCCAACCAACTCCCAACCAGCATTACTCTACTCCAAACCTCTCTTCCGGCTTTTAGTCTTCCCACTCTACTCCAAACCTCTCTTCCTTTTGCTTTGCTTTGAATGGATTGCACTCCATTCCATTCATGATTTGTGGAATTGTGGGGTTTTGGGGGAAATCTATACAGTCTCCGCTTCTTATTATTATAGGTGTCAATCGGGCGGGTTCGGGCGGGTTCGGGCTGGGTTCAATCGGGTTGCGGGTTAGTCGGGTTGCGGGTTCGTCGGGTCGGGTTCAATCGGGTTCGGGTTTAATCGGGTTGCGGGTTAGTCGGGTTGCGGATTGATCGGGTTCGGGTTCAATCGGGTTACGGGCAAATTGGGTTCGGGTTCATCGGGTTTCGGACCGGGCGGGTTGCAGGCGGATTGGGTTGTGGGTTGTTCGGGTCAACACATCAAGTTACTTACTCGTTACCAACTTACACATTTTATTAAACTAATTTAAAATATTTTTCACCATTTTTAACCAATTTCTTTCTACCTCACTACAAAAAAAAAAGATCATCTAATCACGGGAAATCCTGTGTCTGAAAGTGTGTTTCTCGTGTTTTATTCTTTTGGTTGATCATAAAATAACTGTGAATATCAATATTTACAACCAAAAGACACCATTATTTATTTATTTGATATTTTAGTTTTATTTCAGTAGTGTAATTGGATTAAAGTATCTCATTTAGTATAACCATACAAATGTGGTATTTGGCGTGTGGTATTAGGCAAAAGCAGAGTGATAAAAGGAGTTATTTCAAAATAACTCATTGCCCAAATAACTTCAGTAAATTGTTGCCAAATGAGTTATTTGTAAAATTGTTCGAATTATCCTAAAAATTGAACCATTAAAGATTAACTATCGAATCTAGTAAAATTATTGTGACTTCAATCATAACTTACTCAATAACATATATCTTATACACTTAGCCTTACCCTCAATCGACAATATTAAGTTAGTATATGTTGTTGATTGTATACCCTAAACCATCAATACATTATACACTAACCACATACCCTATACCCTAACCATATGTCCTTATGAGTTGTGATTTTGCTAGTATAACTAATTTAAAACTGAAATTCATACTTTGATTTTCAAAACATAGATAAAAAGTGACATTTGCTAATTGCTATACCCTAACCATATATCCTATACTCTACACCATATACCTTGTACCCTAACCACGTACCACAAACATAAATTAAAAAGGGATCTCCTGTCGTTAAAGACATTAAATGACTTTCAAGTGAACATATGTTAATAAAAAACTTAGAACCGTCAAAACCATCAATATCGTATACCCTAACCATATACTCCCTAACCATATGCACCTTATACCATATACCCTAACCATATACTTTAAACCCTAAACAACGAGCCGTCAAAGATTACTTATCAAGTTTAGTATAATTGTTGTAACTAATGGTTAATTTATTTATTACCACATAAACAATTACATATATATATTAGCCTTCAAAGCATATAAAAATAAATTTAACTAGTCATGCCCTCCATATAAAAATTAAAGATTCATATTTCAAACGCTAAAATTTTAAAAACCAAAAAGTTGAAAACACTAAATTTGTTTCATTCTTTAGTTTCACAAAAAAAAAAAAATACTAAAATTTCTCTCCTTCTTTCACCTTCCATAAATTAGAAACACTCAATTTCCCTCCTCTTTCTCTTCCATAAAATTGAAAGAACCAAATTTCCATCTTGCTTCCTTCCTTCCACAAAAAGTTGAAAACTCAAAATTTCCCTCCTTATTTCTCTTTCATAATCAAAAGAACCAAATTTTCCCAATTCTTTCTCTTCCCACAAATCAAAACCACCAAAATTTCCACTTGTTTCTTTTCTAAAAAATTCAAAGAACCAAATTTCCCTCTTCTTTCTCTTCCAAAAAAATTTGAATACACCAAAAATTCTCTTCTTTTAAAAACATCAAATTTTTATTTATATGTAATTGATAATTTATTGAATAGTTAAATTAACCAAAATTTTAATTTATATATTATATTAATATTGTCCCTGATCTCAATTATTAATTCTTCATTATTAATATTGACATTATGTTGATTTTATATTTATTTTTTAATTTTGTTAAAGAACTTAGTGTTCAAGTGACCTACATGTTTCAATTTTTGTAATTTTCTTAAAATACATAATATCAAGTGAGTTTCATATTTTTTAAATTCACTATACAAAATGAAAAAATAATTTTACCTAAGTTTAGAATGAAAAACTTTATTTTGAAAAACTATGTATTGTATATTATAATAATTATTTAAGTGGACTAAGTGAGGTTCGGGTTGAGTCGGTCGGGTTACGGGTTAGTCGGGTTCGGATTAATCGGGTTGCGGGTTAGTCGGGTTGCGGGTCAATCGGGTTCGGGTAAATCGGGTTGCGAGTCAGTCGGGTTGCAGGTCAATCGGGTTGCGGGTCGGGCGGGTTACGGGTTGTTGACTTTTAGTCAATTCGAGTTACGGTCGGGTTGCGGGTCAGGTTGATCGGGCGGGTTAATCGGGTCGGGCTATGTTTTGACACCTATACTTATTATCACAGGATTAAAGCGGCAAATAGATTAATTGGCAAGGGATGAAGCGGTCCAGATGATTTATAGATACAACCACTTGGAAAATTCAGTTTGGATAGGGTAGATGATCTAACCCTTAGCTAATTATTATTATTATTAGAAAGCAATTCTGATCAATAACTTTATGATAAAAAATCATGCAAATATGTCACATCACAATTTATGGAAGGTTCAAATCATTTTAAAAACTATATCTCTTTCGTTTAAGTCGTAATTTAAATGTCTTGCACAGATTAATCAGCTAAATTGTGCTATTCAAAATGATAATCACTTTGATATATTTTTCAAACAAAATAAAATTGTGACATTTAGTACCAGTTTATACCATGGTGGTAATACTTGGTACTACATAAAATCATACCACGCGGTACTAAAGTGTACCATAGTGGTATGAACATACCAAAATATATAATGGTTGAATATATGATTGTAGGTTAATATACGAACTGTAATTTACCACATTTATCATTGTGTACCACTAGTTACCATCCCTATACCAGGGTGGTATGGAGTGGTACGTTTTGGTCCTGTATTTCTTTTTCAAGAAGTTGTACATCGAATAAATCACGATGATGAACTCGTTCCATTTATGCAAACAACTTCAAAACTCAAGTTAAAAACGAAGGTGGTCGCGACTCGCGAGTAGTATGAAATTTTTTGGTTGAAATATATTGAAAACAGATATAATTTTGTATATCAAAACAAACTCTTTCCATTTGTGCAAAAATAATTGAAATCCAATTTAGAACGAAGAAAATAAAAGTCGGTTTAAAAACTACTAAAAAATCATATATACTTTTCTGGTCCCACTCAAATTTAAGTTACTAGATCTATGTATCACGATAAGATTATGAGTAGTAGACCTGGCAATCGGATCGGGTTGGGTAATTTCTGGTTGGAGCCTCGAGTTACAGGTTGCGTCATGTCGGTTTAGCTGATTTTGGGTCAAATATTGACCCAACCCATCGAAATTTGGGTCGGGTTACAGGTCGTTTCGGGTTATGAGCGCTCTCAGAAACAATATCAAACATATGCTTCATATTTTTTAAAAGAACACAAATCTTCACATATGCATGGCAATAGTTCACCTAACACATGTCAATTAACATATTCTCAAATCCTCCCATACTAATGAAATAAAAATACAAAATTGCACAAATTGTCTAAAAGCAATCAAAATAGTAATATTACTATAAGAAATACATGATATTTGATTATTCTTAAACTACAAAACATGTCTTTCAAATCCTTGTGAATTTTTTTAAACGTCTCACTAATTTATGAGTTATTTTAATATTTTGGAACTGAAATATGTGGAATGGATATAATGGATCGACCCGCCAATCCACCTAACCCGATCCAAAATATCACGGATTAATCGAATTCGGGTCATTGATGTTTCGAGCTATAAAAAAACATCTATTTTCGAACGGTTTCGGCTCGAATATTATTTTGACAGGTGTAATGAGTAGCGCAAAAAAGGAAGGAAGGAATCAAAATCAAACCAACCGTCCATTTTAGCTCCCAAAGTACATATATTTTCACCAAAAGGATAAGGATAGAAAAAGGACCAGATATCCTTTCATCCATTCACGAGGAAGCCAAGAAAGAAGGTGAAGGGGGTGATCTTAATAAATTAAGGCACCAGAAAAAAACCGCAGAACACACACAAAAATGAAAGCGCTCCCGAGTCGTTCCTACTCTTTGTTTGTTCGTGTGAAGTAATCGATCTGCTTCGTAGATAAATTTGTAGGTGTACGTGTTGTAGCTTCCTTCATCCATTTCAAGTTTGTGCGATACATTAGAGAAAGCAATAATTGAGCGCTGTGCAAGTACGCGGAAAGAGCTGAGCTGAGCTGAGCTAGCTGCCTGTGTGTAGTTGTGTCTGTGTGTAAACGCACATTGCATTATTACACGAGGCATACAAAACAATTACAAAAGAGGGAGGTTGGTTGGTTGGGGAAAGAAAGAGCAGCTGCCATGTGCTTTGCCAAGTACCATCATGTGACGATGGGATATCTCTAATCAAAATATTCAATATATCATTTGTAGGCCAATCAGAAAAGACACATACTATTTACTGCTACGGTCCATTTTACTGTTCTAATGCAACCATGCGCATCCTATTATCGAGAGTACTGGCTGTGGGAATCCACCAATGTACTAATTGTCTAATTCTTACTGCCATTCGTACGTTTGTGGACATGTTCATTAGATAATTTCACCTAATTGTTGTTAGCGTATTAGTATGTTGGGTTTTAGCCCTTGTTATAAGAACCGAACCGGATCAACGGCCGGGCCAGTAGAATCTCCAAACCAATTATGATGGCGGTCCGGTTCATTGTTAGACATATATTGATGGACCAAACGGTTTCTCACGGTTCAACATAAAATCACATGAACCACCACGGTTTAGTTGGTCTACTGGTTCACTATTTTAACCAAAAAAAAAATTATAAAATACTTTAACTCAAACTAAGACCATCAAACCATAATTATTAATTTATATATGCTTCCTCTTCTCATTTTTCAACTTTGTTATCAACCACTCAACTCGCACCTTAAATTTTAATTTTAATTAAAAAAAATACTTTTTCCTTTGAGACGGTTTGAATGATTTATTAGATATTTTGGTGTTGATATGAATTTGAAATTGTTTATGGTCAATTGTAACTTCATTCTTAAATTAGTGTAATATACTAGTTTTGTATGCTATATATCATGAACGGTTCTATCAACATTTCACCAACGGTTTTGTAACGATTAACCACTGAACCCTAAACCACTAATTTTTCCGGTTCAGCCTCCAGTCCAATTCTGAAAACAGAGGTTTTAGCCCATTATATATATATATGGTGACTACTTCGGTGCACTCACAAAAATGAGTGCGTTCAATGCACCCAACTCAAAAACTAGTTTTAAGGTGTCGGATTTTGAATTTTAATTTGTAGAATTAGTGTAATATGATAATATAACATATGGTAACAACTAATTAGTGGATTACCCTAAGTCCTAGACCTCCAATTTTGAGTCACATCCCTAAACCCCAAATTGTAAACCCTAACCCTAACCCTAGATCACAAACCCTAAATCTTCCAAATTAAAGTAAATCTTCAATGAATTTTGTGCAAATTCATGTACGTTATTGTTCATCACATCATAAGTGATGATTGACATCATTTTGACATAAATCGCATGTTTAAAATGACGGTTTTGAAGTGAGTGCACTGAATGCACCCAAAAAAGTGAGTGCACCGAAGACGCCACCATATATATATATATATATGTATATATATATATATATATGTATCTCGTGTGTAGGCTTCTGTTTATTGGACCGAGTTTCAATATACCTTTACAACCCATGAGACTTGTGAAGGGCTTAGAGTGCACGTTGCATGGTGCTAGGGTTTATGAGCGAGTATATAATCCTAATCCTATCTTATCCTAACAATAATATAAAGATGTTCTCCATGATAATATGCTTAATTCTAAATTTTCAGCCTTCTGAGTAAATTTAGGAAGGACATTTTTATCTTGTTAATTAATAAAAATTCCAAAAGAAGATTTTATTAATTATACTAATGAAAAATATTTCGTTGCTCACATTTTTTAAACCAACTAATATTATTAATTTTAGTTAGGAAAGAATTTTTTTTGTATTTTAGCCGAGGTTGTACATGACTGTATAGGTTTCCTTTGATTTTATTTACGTTTAAGTGTTTGAGACAAATTCTTATATGTGTGACTTTACTAATTAAATAATAAAAAATCCAACAAATTTTTTTATTAATTATACTAATGAAAAAAGATTTCGTTGGTCACTTTTTCAAAATCAATTATTATATTATTAATTTCAGATAGGAAATTTTTTATATTTTTGCTGAGGTAGTGGGTGTAGTTTTTTTTAATTTAATATATTATAAAGTTATGTGTTTGTGGCAAATTTTTATATGTGTGAATTTACTAATGAATTAATTCTTAATAACTTAACTAAACAAACCGAATACTTTACAATTATAACTTTGAATTTACGGTTTTTCATTAGAAAACATATACAAAATAAAAAATTAACGCGTTAATGAGAATCAATAATGGTGTTTTACTTTTCATTTAGAGTAATAAAATGTCGATCACAGTCTCCATCTATAGACTAGGAATTCAAAGTTTAAAAGCAGTAGCTAGATGATTTGTTTTTAGGTTCTTTTTCCGGAAAATTATATAAAATTATGAGATCATAGCACCTTAGATCTTGGTTTGTGATGTATAGTTTTCTTTTACCATAGCGACCAACTGGCAACTCCATTTGTTTTCCTTTTTCGCAACTTCGCTTGGTTTTGATCTAATATTAGTAAGAGAATTATATTAGTGTGATGATAATTCTTATCAAAACTTCCTTTGAAACTAACATAAAATTTTGTTATGTTATAACTGTTTCGATATTATTTTGAGTTGTTAAGTTAATTCATACTATTATTGAGTATTGTATTTATTGATTGTACGACTAAAAATATATATTCACCTTGGAGAACCATCTTATCCTCCAATAATATATAGTAGAGTTTTGTCTACTTTTCTCTATTTCAAATTTCCTGCAACGTGAGTGAAAGTATGAAGGGCATTTTTGTCTTTACAATTAATTATTAGTTGCATATAAAAAATGTTAATATCAGGATTTGAACTCGGGTCTATTCAAACAAAGACAACAATCGCAACCAATTACGCTAAATAATTTTTTTGTATTTTTTTAATACAAAACGTACACGAAGTGACACTCTGAAAATCAGAGAACTTTTCATCATGATGAGCAAGCCCACTAAGTCTACCGTATTTATTTTTATGGTGCTTGATACTGCAATTTTCATAGCAGAGTTTCATGTAATTTCTCAATTCTAAAATCATTGCTCTCTTCTTAATTTTTGCTAAAGGTAAATTGGTAATTAGCCAACATGGAAGAAACTAATTCTATTACTACGTGTTGTGTCCTTGCATTTTTCAATTTATATTTAAATTTGTACTTTTTTATCTTAGTTCTCATCCCTTTCTAACTTCCTCTGAAATTCCCTCGATCGTACAATAATTTGTACCCCTTTTACTTTACAGTACAAGACCGCCTTTGAAAATCAATCTTCCGGTCTCTTGGCACTACGATTTTATTCTTGGGGATTTAAACCCCGATATCATCCATGGTGAATATAATGGAGTTCAACAAAAGGAGGGGCAGAAGGAGGATTAAAAATTGAATTTTAGGTTGAAACATACGTCTCTTGAAATTGACAACGGAGAATGGTGGCTATTGGATCTTTAGGTTTATGATTTTTGAAGCTATCGCAACCTAATTCTATCTTAAAACGAGGAATCATCGATTGATTTACTGAAGTAGGTCGGTCGATTCTTTAATCAACCTACTGAACTGATAGAGAAGGAGTGTCTAATTTTGTTCGTTATTACTTTGATCGATTCTATTAGTATATTGGAGGTAACCCTAATTTTGGCGTTTGCTCTCAAGTTGTGATGGTCCCCTCTTAGCTGATTTGCTACCATATAGTTGACTTGAATCAACAACTCTTCATTTCTTTTTGATTAGTGGCATATTGTTCCTTAAAGGAGAGCATTTATGTAGGATTGCGAGGTTTAAGATTTAGTTACAAACTATCTATGGTTCATGAGGGAATTTCAGTGAGCTTTTATACTCTATCGTTCTTGACAATCAACTAACCAATAGCATTTTACCGGTGACTTAATTATCATTATGAAAATAAGATCAATGATACATTTTTATATTTCTCCAAATGTTCGATCTATATATTCTTTCTTTATGTATCATCTCGATCAAAGGATTGTTAATAAAATTAAACGGGTTGATATACTTAAACGTAACATGAAAATATAAATAATGAAACATGAATATTCCGGCCAACAGGCCGAGTTATAAGCTAGTGTTCCCTATGTGCTTGTAGCTGATCATCCGATTACACTGAATAAGATATCAACTCGGAGAGGTAGCTCTCCCGTGCACTAGTCCCAGATCTCGGGGATACCACGTATATCGTGTGCTTTCGTTCGACGATTCTGATCGTCTTGTCATTCGCTTGAACTCCAAGAATTATGTTGTCTGGGATGGTACGTCGCTGAAACCCACAACTACGGCTGAAGATATTGCTAAGTGATCTCAATAGGTTCCAAAGGTGTGAGATCTTTGATTTTAGGATCTGTTGATCCTACGATTGTGCTTGGGCTTCGTCTATTAACTGATGCTCAATCTACGTGGTCAGTGGCGGACCCAGAAATTTTTCATAGGGGTGTCCTCTTTTAAAAAATAAATTAAATAAAAATAATTAATAAAAATAAAATTGTAAATATGAAAATACCTTACTCGTACAGGTTAAAAAAGTCCATGATGTGTTTTCATATTCGAAAATAATTTTAGAATACACTTGGTGTCTATAGTGTTAAAAAAATTGTCTCTATGTACACTACTAGACAATCATTCACGAACTTATCGCATATTCGATTTGTAAACTTGTTCTTGATGTAACCCAAAGCTGAAAGCATCTTTCAACACTTGTCGTACAATCATAAAATCAATACAAATTAAGGGTAGTTTGAAATTAGTTTAATTGTTAGGTTTTAAAAATAATTAGAGATAGGGAATGCCATTTTACTATAACACATTGTTCAAAATCGAACAACAAATGAGTTTAGCTCAACGGAAATTAAGTTTATTAATAATAATAATGTTCTAGATTTGAATTATCCAACCTACCACTTATATTCCTATACACAAATGACAGTAGGATAATCATTTTTTCAAATTTAAGAGGTGTCCCTTACTATCAATTATATTTTTTTGTCTATACGTAAATTACCACCGGGGTTGGATAATCGTTTTCCCAAAATTTAGGGGTGTCCGGGGACACCCCTAAACCACCCTGGCTCCTCCCCTGTATGTGGTGGCATCTCGCAACGACGTATTCTTCGCATAATATGGCTCGGAACTTTGAGGTACAAACCGAGCTCGATCGCAACGACGTTTCTGCTCACTATAATGCTGCCCAAGAATTAAGGACTTGATTTGTTAATGTCAGCTCTTCGTTACACACAAGCATCGGCTGAGGTGATTGCCGATAGACAGCAGCACCGCATAGTACAATTCATATTGCGCCTTCATCTAGAATTTGATTCGGTACGTTCGACTCTTGTCAACCAGGATATAGACACAATGAAAGCAATTATGGTTAAGTTGATGCACAAGGTAGCCCGCCTCTGCACTAAGTTACAACTCAATGCTCGACCAGGCGAGGGTGAAGCTGTCTTCTCATCTACGCTAGCTACATCGGGGTCCATGATTATTCCAGATCTGGCCTACGCAGTGGGACGCCCGCAATTCCTGAAACGTGTTCCTATCTCTAAGATTGAATGCCACCACTGCCATGTGAAGGGCCCTCTCTAAAAGCACTGTCGCCAATGCAATTTTTGTGTATATTGCAAGAAGTCAGACCACATTGTTCTTGATTGTCCTTCTGTAAAGAACCGTCATCGTAGCAATGGTGGTCCGCGTCCTGATGCCTCCAACTCAGCTGCTCCCAACCCCATTTTCGCTACTCAAGCTGCCTCGGCCTCTCCTAGTTCCAGCCTCATTGTCAAAGCTGTTGAAGGCTTTGTAAATACTGCACTTCAACGTTCTCTGTCCCTTAGCTCCGTGTTTGCTTCCTTGCAAACCTCAGGTATTCTCGAACCTTGGCTCTTAGATTCTGCATGGTTTAACCACATGACGAGTGATACGAGTTACTTGAAGAATGTGTCCCTCGTTTAGAATCTATCTCTTCAGGTTGCTAATGGCCAAACGCTAGATGTTGCGGGTATAGGAAGTATTACTGAATCAGGGATTGAGCTTCCTAATAATCTTCATGTTCCTCGGTTGTTTCCTAATCTTGTTTCTGTGGGGCAGCTGACTGAACAAGGATATCGGGTTGTGTTTGCACGTTCTGGTTGTGTTGTGCAGGACAAGACGACAGGGAGGCAGGTCGGGCATGGGTGTAGACATGGGCGTGTGTTTGACTTGGAAGAACTCTCAGATCAGCCATCATCGAGTCAGTCTGTTTTAGCGTCTGGTTGCTTGTCAAAGTCAGTCTTCTCTTGTTCTTTTTTTTTTCTAGTTTAGTTGATCAAACTTTTAATCTCTGTCACTCTTGTCCTGGCCATCCCCATTTGAGTCGGCTTGTATCCATGTTTAAACGTCAATTACATGGCAATAATAAGATGGTTGCTAGTTCTCCCACTCTTGCGTGTACTAGTTGCGTCGAGGCTAAGTCAACTCGGAAAAGCTTTACTTCTAGTACCACAAAAATAGCTGATTCTTTCCATCTTTTTCATACGGACTTGTGTGGTTCTTCCCCCGTCATTTCTCGACATGGATATCATTACTTTGCATTATTTATAGACCATGCTACTCGTTTTGTCTGGGTTTACTTCCTCCATCTCAAAACTGATCTTCTTCTGATTGCTACGGAGTTTCTACCTATGATTCGCACCCAGTTTGATAAACCTGTTAAGATTGTTCGATCTGATGAAGGTGGCAAATTTAGCTCAAATATTCTCTTATATATTTATCGGACTCTTGGCATTTTGTATCAGAAATCCTGTCCTGGTGTCTCCCAGCAAAACAGTGTAGTAGAGCGCAAAAATCGTCATGTCCTTGAAATCACCAGAGCTCTTCTTCTTGAGTCCTCTGTGCCGCCTTGTTTCTGGCCTGAGGTTGTGTCTACTTCTGTCCGTTTGAACAACTACCAAATCACGTTTGTCCTTAGTGATCAGAGTCCTTATTATGCTCTATTTTTACGACATCATGATAATGCCAGCTTACATGTTTTTGGTTGTACGTGCTTTGTTCTCCTTCCGCATCGTGAATGAAATAAACTGTCTTCGAAAACTGTTGGATGTGCATTCCTTGGTATAGTATTGTTCACAAGGGGTACCTTTGTTATGATCCCTCTGCGGATTGTGTTCGGGTTTCCTGTAATGTGGTGTTCTTCGAGCACCTTCCCTTCTTCGAGTCCTCCTCCTAGGACTTTTGCCACCGAGTTGTGTCCTTTACCCTTTGAGTCTGCTGATCCGGGAGATCTTTTTCCTACTGACGATGGCGAAGTTCAACAGCCTGACCTGCCCCCTCCACCTTCCCCGCCCACTAGCCCCGCTACGTCTCTCTCCTCTTCCTCCGACTTAGATGATTCCTCGCCCTCACCTCTCCTCCACCAGTGGCCTTCCGCCATTCGCATCTTTCTAATTTTGGCTAGCCCCCATCGTATCTTCGGGATTTTGTGACGTTTAATGTTGTTGGCATTGTTATTCCTACCAGGTATAAGCAAGCTCATGTGAATCCATGTTGGGAAGCATCAATGGACGTAGAAACTAATGCCCTTCATGCAAACAACACTTGGAATTTAGTTGATCATCCTCCGCCACCCGTTCTCGTGATTAGTAGACAATGGGTGTACAATCTCAAATTGCACCCCGATGGGAGTCTTGGGCGCTACAAAGAGCGTGTGGTGGCGCAAGGATTCTGCCAAGAATTCGATATCGACTATACTGAAACATTTTCTCTTGTTGCAAAGATGCAGACTGTCCGTGCTCTTCCTTGCATGGCAGCTATGTGTCATTGGCTTTTATTGCATCTGGATGTGCAGTATGCGTTTCTTCATGGTGATTTATAGGAGGTAGTTTATATGGAGAGGCCTTTGAGTTATGCTTATGGGACTACTAATCAGGTTTGTCGGCTTAACAATCGCTCTATGGTCTGAAGCAAGCCCCTAAGGCTTGGTTTGATAAGCTTCACCAGACGGTTACCAACTTGGGATTTTATCAAAGTCTCAATGACCCTTCGCTTTTCACTAGGCAGTCCGTCGCTGGCCTTGTGGTTCTCTTGATATATGTTGATGACATGGTGGTGACTGGTGATGATGTTGTGGGTATCCATGCCTTGACCGATGGCCTTCGTGTGGCTTTCAGTCTTAAGGAGCTTGGCCCTTTGTCTTACTTCTTGGGTCTCGAGGTAACATGGACACCTGCTGGGATTTTCTTAAATTAGCATAAGTATATTGATGATCTGTTGCAGGATACTCACTTTGATACTAGTCATCCTGTTGCTACCCCGATGGAGGTTAATGTCAAGCTCGGTCATGACACTGGCACCTTACTCCCAGATGGCTTTCGTTATCGTTCTATTGTTGGTCGCCTGATTTACCTCACTCACACTCGTCCTGACATATCATATGCAGTCCAGGTGGTTAGGCCAGTTCATGGCAAGTCCTCGGGATGCTCATCTTCTTGTTGTCGAATTGATGATCTGTTGCAGGATACTCACTTTGATACTAGTCATCCTGTTGCTACCCCGATGGAGGTTAATGTCAAGCTCGGTCATGACACTGGCACCTTACTCCCAGATGGCTTTCGTTATCGTTCTATTGTTGGTCGCCTGATTTACCTCACTCACACTCGTCCTGACATATCATATGCAGTCCAGGTGGTTAGGCCAGTTTGTGGCAAGTCCTTGGGATGCTCATCTTCTTGTTGTCGAACGCATTCTGCTTTATCTTCATCAGACAGCCCATGTGGGTCTCTTCTTTCCGTCTCAGGGGAAGGTCGAGTTTCATGCCTTTTCAGAAATTGATTTCACAGGGTGCATTGATACTCATCGCTCTACGAGTGGGTGGTGTGCCTGTTTCGGGGAGGTTTCATTTCCAGACGCTGTAAGAAGCAGGATAAGGTTTCGAAATCTTCGACTAAGGCTTAGTATCGTTCTATGTTAGAGGTGGGTTCGGAGTTGGTCTGGATCTGGCAGTTGCTTGCTGATTTTGGTGTTTCTTGTTCGTCTCCTATGCCCTTATTTGTGGACAACACTAGTGCCATTCATATTGCCGTGAATCCGGTCCTCCATGGCAGGAGAAAACACATTGAGATACATATTCACTACATTCGAGACTTGGTTCGTGACGAGGTGGTCATTCTCCATTACTTGCCGACTGAAGAGCAGGTGGCTGATATTTTCACTAAAGTTTTATCTTCTATTCGTCATTGGTATATGTCTAGCAAAATGATGCTTCGGGAGCGGCATCAATTTGGTGGAGGCTGTTAGCATATTTGTATGTTGGGTTTTAGCCCATTTTGTATATATGTATCTCGTGTGTAGGCTTCTGTTTATTGGACCGAGTTTCATTATACCTTTACAGCCCATGAGACTATGTGATGGGCTAAGAGTGCACGTTGCATGGTGCTAGGGTTTATGAGCGAGTATATAATGCTCCTTATGTGCTAGGGTTTATGAACAAGATATCAGCTCGGAGAGGCAGCTCTCTCGTGGACTAGTCCCAGATCTCGGGGATACCACATATATCGTGTGTTATCGTTTCCTGATTACGTAAAGTCAACTTGATTGTTAGCAATTGTCATTGATTCAAATGGGTGCTAAGTCAGATCCAGATGTGCTTTTAATGGTTTTGAGTTTCGGTTGGGTTTGAAATGGGTTCTATATGGGTCAATTCATTTGGATTTGACCCAAATGGGTCTAATTGGGTCTAGATGATTATATACACAAAAATCATATGAATCATTTAATTAACTACCTTCAGCCCGATTATACACCTTTAATGTAGCTGCTTCCACGTTTTTATTTATTTCGTAACAAAAATTGCATTATAATTTGGTACCCATTTTCTGTTAGACTTCCAATACTATACGTCCAATTTATATATAACTTATGTAGCACCAAAGTTGTTAGAGATAAATTTAAAAGGTCACGAGGGGAGAGATAAAAGAGTTATGATCTTCTTCCAACGAATCCCTGTAGTATGTGGATTTAGACCCAAGTATGTTAATGAAATCTGGTATAAACAACTCAAACTTGTAAGATTACCCACAACAAGGATTGAAAAGGAGGGGAAAAGGTGAAAAAAGGGTGAGAATGGCCAAAATTGGGGAGGATATGATCGAAAAAAGGAAAAGAGCGGTATTCGGGGAGGGTTTATCCTCCTGAAAAGGACGAAAGAGGAGGGGAAGGAGGGATCCGAGAGGAACACGCAGAGCCAGACCTGCAGTTCGGAGGTGAACAATACGGGTGGCACTGTATTCTTTTTTTTTGGGTTTTCACAGTGGTTTTAAGTGGTTTTTTGTGTGTTTTAGCCAACCCCCATATTTTGAAAATGCCATATTTCCAACGATCATTTTTCCAACAAACATATTTCTAACGACTATTTTTTCAACTGTCATATTTTCACCGACATATTTTTTTCAGCTCTATAAATAGAACTCATTCTTCACTTTCTTCCAATACTTCTCAAACTTTCTTCCTACCTTCAAAACAAAAATAATTCTCTTATTCCCAAACTCTCTATAATCGTAATCATGGCTTCTTCCGGTAACGAGCGCAATTCGAATTACATAACGTGTGAAGACATGGTTTTCTGCCAAGCTTGGATGGAAGTTTCACAAGATCCTATCGTCGGTCATTATCAATTTTCACCAAATTTCTGGAAAAGAATTCAAGTAATTTATTCTACAAATGGTTTTATGATCAGCCATACCGATGGCGCCTTGAAGACTCGATGGAAGTTTATCAACCATTCATGTCTTAAGTGGTGTGCGACATTGAGGAGTGCAAATGCTAATCCATCGAACGGAACTAACCAAGTAGACATGGTTAGTCAACTTCTAAAACATCTCTTATTTAATTAATGGTATAATTTTAGTGTTCTAATTTGTAATCATGTGTATTTTTTTCTAATTAATTCTTTAGACGAATCACGCAAAAGCTATTTTCAAGGCGGACACGAAGAAACACTGGAAGTTGGAAGAATGTTTGGAACTACTACTCCAAGAGTGCCCAAGATTTATGCAACAATTTTATACTCTTATTGCACCCATTCCACCAATAGATGGATCTCAATCGACTATGTCAAGTGATGAACATGATAAGCTCGTCCTTCATGCAGCTGTAGCTCCAAGAGTGCTCAAATGTTCTGAAGGTCGACATCAACAGAAGAGGAAGAAAAGAAGAGGTGGCAATTCTTCTGGCATGGAAGCAAAAGAGCTTGGTGGACATGGTGGAAAGTTCGGCAACACATGCAAGATTGGCTGTCAGTAGTGAGGAAGGAGAGAAGGCCAAGGAAGCAAGGGAAAAAAGTAGGCACGAGCAAGAAATCATGTATCAGGATCTTTCTCAATTGGATCCTCAACAAAGAGCATGGTACCAAATTCAAAGAGATCAAATTATGTTTGTGTACCAATGATAACACAATATTCGAACATGTTTTTCCCATCATTTCTTGATCATTTGAGCTTGTATTCTCGTTATCGTGGCTAGTTTTATGCTAGGTTGTGTTGGTTTATGATTTTTCAGGTTCTAGTACGTAAACGGGGAGAAAGTGTGAGTTTTGGGACGATTTGGAGCGAAAGGCCAAAGAGCAGTCAAGAGTTAACTTGTCCCAAGTGCCCATAACTTCTAGGACCAGGCGATGCTTTCAAGTTACGGCCAGACCTTCGAAGTTACGGTCTGGACCGTAACTCTCCACTTGCACCCGTAACTTTTGGGAAGTGATGGCACCAGGATCTAGGAGCTAGTTTGAGTTACAAGCATTCCTTCCAAGTTACGGTTGCCACCGTAACTTCTCCAACGACGCCGTAACTCTTGGTTTACGGAGCGCAGCGACGACAACGTTTTGAGGAGAAGTTATGGGCTAGGAGAGCGAGTTAAGGTCGTAGCTCAGGCCGTAACTCACGATTCTTCAGCATATAAAGGGGCGGCTCGGGAGAATTGCTAAGCAATGTAGTTAAACTATAGTTTTTATGTATAAGCGAAATGATGGGTACAAACTTAAGCGTAAAAGCGGAGCGTAAGAACGTAAGTTTATATGAACCATTGAAATTGTAAAAAAGCAACTTAAAAGACTAATAGGATCCACACACAGAAAATTGGAAAAGATTTTGAACTAGAGTACATTCTAACTCAGAACAAGTTCATAAACATAGAAAAAGAGTTGAATCGAACGCTAATATGAATCATAACTCTGAAATATTCATATTATGGACATCACAAGCCCCCCAAAAAAATTGATCATGATTTATGCTACATTTGGGCAGCAACGTCCACATTTCCATCCAAATCATATCATCTTAATTACCACCATCATCATAGTTGTTGTTGTCACTAACATCATGCTCCTCATAAATACATCAATCATCATTCATGTTAAAAGAATCATTTTGAAGCCAGCGGCATGATCACTTTAGTTTTTTCATCCACAAAAAACCATTTGACCATCGCACGACGTGCCAAATCGCTCCATAAACATTATCATTAAAAGCTCTTATAAGCGTCCTAAAAGCTAGCTTTTAAGGATTTTTTATGCACATATTGTGGTTTTAAAGAGTTTATATTAAACTTATGGTGTCAAAAGATTTTTCAAAGAAAATTACTATATTGGAGGAGGTAAGAACTTAAAAGCGTAAGCTTTTAGGCTTAAACTATAGCTTTTAACTACATTGTTGCTAAGGATTTGGATTTTTGAGTTACAAAGGCAAAAAGAGAACCCCCAGAGAAAGTGATGGAGGACAACCCTTGGGTACGGATTTAAGACATCAGAGCTCGATTCCTCATCCTCGGAGTAGCGATTAGCCGCCAGAAGAAGAATTTTGTTCTTCACCCGATGTATTCTCCTTCTATCATGATATTTCCACTACTCTCCATGGAGTAAACTTCTCTTTCATCTAGGTACGAAGAACCCTAGTTTTGTATGCTAGGAACGATTGTATGAACCCCGTTTGCGAAAGATTGATTTGATATATCCAATTGAGGCATTAATTAGAATTGCATGAGTCTTGATCAAACATGTGTGATTCCTACTTTAACCTAGAACGATAGTCTCTGCATAGGTTAAAAGAGCAACCTTAAATTCGAAGTGGTGAATCGACTGCTTAGGTCAAGAAGTTGATTTACTGCTCTACTGGAATTAAAACCAGTAGAGGAAGTTTGGTATTTTAATGCCTTGGTAGTTTATGTCGGTGGAGGTTAGTCGCCCGTCGGGTATTCGAACCAAGAGGGTCTGGTCTCTTTAGTTGAGATTCCAGACATGTTGATAACTTTCTGCAGTGTATCTATCCATCTGACCAAATTGGGAACTTATTATTTGAACTAGCTGCATAATAGGGGGAACCATACCTGGATGACCTTTGACATACTTGAAAACCCATAACATTTCTTGTGTTTTGTTTAATTTGCATTTGAACCATCTCACTACACTTAGTTTTCTAGATAATAGAAATTCACGGAGTAGGCAGTAGATCTAGACCCCGGGTTGATAAATTAAACTTCACCACTATTCTACATTTCCATTCTATGATTATACTTGGTCGTAGTTTGGTATTGTGTTGTAGCGAGTCAACCAACCATCACCAACTTCTACATTACCTGGAGGATCTACCAGTAGCCCATTTGATGACATTTACACGCCCGACCATTTTTCTCTAAAAAGTTGTTTGATTATTGTTGATGTATGTTTTATTTTAGCGTGTTTGCTTTAAGTACTTTTTATGGTTAATCAAAAAATGCATTAAGCTCTAGGAGTGCTAACTGCAGCCCCTTTTCTCCATTACAACATTTTGTGACTATAAACTATTACAACTTTTAAACTCCTATACTGTATACGAGTAAACAAGTCCTACATCATCTGGTTGTTATAAGCCAACATCCGAACTTCATCATTGATCTTCTTCTCAAGCTGTTGAGGTGTACAAATAGGTGATGCTCCATACATTTGTTTGCATCTTTCCCTCCGGAGATCACTAATAGAGAGATTGCAAAGCAATCTACCAATCTGAGTTGCTTTGGGTACTTTCAATTTACCCTTGATTTATCCTTTATTTTTAGTATGTTTGTTTTAAGTACTTCCATTTTACCCGTGATGTATCCTTTATTTTTAGTGTTTTTCTTCAAGTACTTCTCATCTTTATTAAGACATCAGAAAATGGAAAATACATTGATAACAAAATGGAAAATAAATTGATTACAAAGCACAACAAAAAGACATAAAATATACTCAGCACACAATACAAATTCAAGTAATTAAAGTGCACAAATTAAATTTAAGGCCATACCATATTTCCACAAATGCTCAACCAAATCCACTTTCAGCGCATGATGCCCTTCACGGTTATGAATTCTATTATGCCTTATCATGTACTCCACGAGAGTGGGAGTATCATGATCTGGTGGATCCAATGTGACATCTGGATTAGTCTCATTTTCAAAGGTCTCCACGTGTTCCTCTCCAAACTCATTTTGTTGGTATTCAACTATCATATTGTGTAGAATAACGAAAGTTAGCATAATCTCTCCCAATGTTTGTACATTCTAATATCGACCCGGAGCTCTAATAATGGCTCATCTTTCTTGTAGAATGTCGAAAGCTTTCTCAACATTCTTGCGGCATGACTCTTGCCATTTTGCAAACAATTTCTTCTTCTGGTTACTAGGGGTGCTAATGGTTTTCACAAATGTAGACCATTCATGATAAATTTCGTCAGCCAAGTAGTAATATTGATTGTAAATTTTACCATTTACCATATACCTGAATTTTGGAAGATCTCCTCTGTCTTCTTCATCGAACATTGGGGAGACTCCAAGCGTGCTTAGTCATTGTTTGATCCAGGACTTCCAAAGAAGGCATGCCAAATCCAGGTGTCATATGATGCTACAGCTTCCATGACAATTGTTGGCTTCCCCTTGTATCTAGTAAATTGTCCTGCCCCGCCATTGGACAATTTTTCCACTCCCAGTGCATGCATTCGATTGAACCGATCGTACTCGGAAAGCCACGCCGATCGCTGTGATGAAAGCGACGAAGATCCTCCACATTTGGTGATCGTAAGTACTCAGGGCCATAGATGCAGATGATGACATTACAAAATTTACGCATACACTAAAGTATAGTGGTCTCACCATGTTACACCTTACAACTTTACGTGAATGTGAACGATGTCGAGATGAGGATGATTGCTCTTGGAACATGAAGGCTCCTGCCATCACCATCATCTGTTGACGATCACGGTCAAGCTGACACTCATACTCCTATTGCCGATCATCATCTTCCTGCTGCCTTTCATCAGCTTTCTCTACTAGGGAAATTCATGATGAAAAAATAGGTTTGTGTGTGCTGCGAGAAACATGAAGTGAGAGAATGAAGAAGGTTGAATGGTGGGATGAATGGATTGACAAAGTTTAACCTTCATTTATAGAAACACGAAAAGATTCTCCAGCAATAATATGACAAATAGATGAACAGTTGATAGCACCACTCAATATGGTTAAAGTTGGCGGAATAGTTGATGGCACCACTCAATATGATTAAAGCTGGATGAACAATTGATGACACATGTCATTGTGATTAAAACTATATGAACATTAGATTTTACCACTCAATATGATTAACGCTGGTCAAAAAAATTGATGAAACCACTTATTCTGTGAAACATGTCATGAGTCATGGTCTTCTGCAAATTATTGATATTCTTCATTGGTGACATCATCTTGAATTAGTGATAAAAAAATTATGTCCAAATTAAAAAAAATATATATCAAAATGTTCATCTTAGTTAATTATTACTACTAGTATAAATATAATGAATAAATTATCAAAATAAAGTTACAATATCAACTCTAGATTGATTTTGCAAAAAAAAAAAAACCAAATACCCTATTTTCCCTCCCATCTATTGTGGTCAAACCCCTCCCTCTACCCTCTTTTCCTGCCCTTTTTCCCTCTATTCCCTTCCCCCAGGGGCGGAGGCAGAGTAGAACTGCATGGATCTCGGGACCCACCCTGCATCTTGTCCAGAAGATAAAAAAATAAGGAACCATTGAAGGTTGACAACGATAATCAGCCCCACCTCACTCCGTTGAAAGCTTCAAGCGTTTGCCAGTAGGCTATTAGGAATTATGTAATAAACCTACCTTTATTGGGTATAGAGACAACTATATTTTGCATAAACAAACAAGTCAAACAATAAACATACATCTTATTATTATTTTTCTAATTTTCAATCCCTAATTTGGTTTTCTACAACTCCTTCACAAACCAAGCTACCCCAAACCCTCGCCTACCACTCCAATGTGCCGCCTCCCGTCTTATTGCAGACGACCAACTCTCGATCTCTGTTGGTCTTCCATCGTTGTATAATAGCTACTAGCTAGGTAGGATGAACGTATTTTAGAAAACTTTTAAATATATGTCGTGAATTATTGTAAACATTGATAAATTTAAATATATTAAAAGAAATTATTTTGTATTTTTTTATTTAGGACTACTCTAAACCAAATCTTGGCTACGCCACTGCCTTCCACCATTGTGGAAGGTCTAAGATTGTATCAACCTCCTGTTTTGGTGGTTCTGTTCAACAAAGAACAAAGTACTTGCAACATAGTAAAACGGAGCAAGCAAGTGTAACAAATTAAAAACACACAACGGGTTTTTGTCAACCGAGTTCAGCATATTTCTTACGTATCGGCTCAAAGGTGTCTCGCCCTTTGAGACCTAGGTTTCCATATTTTTAATTTATTCACGTCTAACTCGAAGCTGAGTTCGTTTGGGTGTAACTAAAACTCTTGACAAGAATAGAGAAATATAAAAACATTCTCACTTCCTCACAAGCTCACGTTAAAGAGAGAACCTACACAAGCTCATAACACTCAAGTAGGGGTGGTAAGAGGTCTACAAGTAAACAATTTACTAGTTACTGAACTAGTTTACTCCTTTGCAGAGCTCTCCTTCTAAAAAGAATATCCATACTCGTAGTTGTAGTCGTAGTTGCGTAGCTTTCCATAGGAATCTCCATAGAAGTAGTCTTAACTTAGATTCTCAAAAAATTCAAACACTCTCATTCAAACATTTTTCAAAAGCTAAGTTAACTAACACTGAGAAAGTTTTCACCATGAAACAGTTTTGCACACTCGATGGGATAATTGTGTTTGATTTGAATATGATCTGCTGTGTGTACAACAAGGTGATAATCTCTAACAAGAATCTGTGGAGGAGAAGCATATGGCTGACACTGTAGTTGGCCAGGCTAGTGAGGCGGATAGAGGTATTTGAGGGACGGAGGCAGATGAAGATGTATGTGTTGAAATCCTATCTCTATGTCAATTCATGGAGGAGTTCTGCCAAGAGGTAAATTTCCATTTTGATAATCTTGAAAAAAACCTAGGTAATTTTGGTGAAAACATGGATGCGAAATTTCACAATCTTGGAAAAAGACATGGATATTGGGTCGATGGTTTGATAATTTGGATGAGTGTGTTATAATTTTAATATGTTAATATGTGGGTCCACGTATAATTTTTATGTGTTTGAATATGAAATCATGTCTGATGCATGTGACGACTTAGATAATCAATCACGTGTGAGAAGCGAACAAGTTGGACAATGATGACACGTGAATATATCTATTCTAGATCCACATGTTGTGACCCAAAGTGCGAACATTTTCTATCAACAGTGTCATAATACATTGGATTATTGCTATGATTACTTCAAGTGTGTTCTAGCAACCCAAGGATAGCTTTTATACAATTGATATGATTTTGGTAGTATTTTGTGCATTTTCAGGGCAAAGAAGTCTAGTGAACTACTTGGAAGCCGTGGAGACATCAAGTCCAAGTCACGGGAGCAAGGATTCAAAGGTCAGAGGCTTAAACAAAAAGGCGCCCGGAGTGTCGTTTTAATGAAGAAAAAGGGCGGCCATAGCGCCGTTTTAGGGAGGACGTCCACTTTATTAGAAAGTTATCCTGGAGCATCCTGCTTCATTGGCCACTTGTTTGGAGCACTCAGATTGGCAAGATGACGCAGAAGGGTCAAGTTTTCCTCCTTAGAATGGCTAATCAAACATCTATAAATAGGGCTCTAGAGGAAGAGTTCATGAGGGGAGCCGAGAGGTCAATGAAGGGTCGTTACTCTCCTGATAGAGCAACACTCCTAACTTAGAACGAGGCCACCATAAGAGAGAGAATTGGGGGCCAATACGACGCCTAATTGTCTGTTTTCTTTGTTCGGATAAATGCTTCAACACAAAGTTGGATCTAACGAAATAAGAAATTGACAGCTTGTATGCAACGATCATCGAAGGCGCGTGGTTAGGAGACCTAGGGGGAACATTGCCTATGTAATGTTTTCCTTCTCTTCTCTCTCGCTTCTCTAGTAGTTTAGAATTTACTTTTCTGTACCGCTTTACTTTTCAAACTCTTGCCTTCATCAAAACGGGAGGCACCTCAACCCTCTAAATCGACCTCTTCTTTAATAGAACCATACAGCATGGCGAAGTAAGGGTTATGTGATAGTTCTAAGGGAATACGATCCTGACCTTAGGGCCAGGTAAATTCGGTAGTGACACTACAATCGACATTAGACAACCAGCAATTCCTATGGATAATCAACAACTTCTACATTATCGTGACCAAAGTAATAATTATTGGTCAATACACTGTTGTTCATATCAATATTAAATAATCCAGTTTAAAATGTATGGCTAGTAGTGAATTCATTGAAGTCAACCATGAACTAATCAATAGTGGTGAACTGGCTAATGTCAACCAAACTCCATCACCGTTTATGGCTACAACAATGTTGTGAGAAGCGAGCAAGTTCATTTGAAATTTTATTAATTATGACTAGAATATGATGGAATAACAGTAGAATTCTAAATTATTTTAGTAAAATTACATATAACTTAGACAAACTGGATCGATAATGAACGGGTCACATCAAGAAACCCACGTCTCGCCTGTCCCGCATTACCCACACCCAAAACAAGACGGCCTTACGTACCCACACCCAAAACAATTTCAACATGTTGGATTGATGTGTAGAGTCGAAATCGACATATATAATTGATACGAGCACAGTTGTGCTTCTTAGGGATCAAAGTGTGCAGCTCAATTCTTCCTCACTGAAACTTGGATTCAAGCAACTTAAAACGAAAATAAAACGGACCAAAGGTGCAACTTCACACTTGGGAAGAGGCTCTATTGGTTTGAGTCGAAGCTCGGCCATGATTGATGTGGTTTCAATCGATACGATGCAAGCTTGCTGCTGAAACTCGACCAACACACAAGAATTTGGGTGACAAAGTCACAACTTTTCCATTCAATCTACTCTCCCTTTTACACGAGCTTGGAAGCCCTTAATATACAGAAAACAAACTAAACCTAACTCTGAACTAACAAGGAAATCGAATTCCAAAACAATCTTAACAATGAAACATAATTCCAATTCGAAAAGGAAACAAAAATCACTTTCTTCCCACGCAAGCTTCTGCCTTCCTACGCAAGCAATCATGTCGGCCTACATAGCATCTTTGAGGCTTTCGTTCATGGTCTTCTAGGGGTCAACAACCAAATCGGGCTTCATTTGTTTGTTCTCCTGACTCCATAGTCTAAGCTCCAACTCTTCCTTTCCATTGACGATGCTCCAGCTGCATTTCCTAAGCCCTCAAAGATGGTATCTCACACATGTCCCAGACTTAGCCAAAAATAGACAATCTCCCAGTTTCATCATAGCAACTTGAGGCTCCTGAAAATGATTCTTACTCGACCGATCTTGCTTGGCCAGGGTTTCAAATGTATAGAGGAACATCTGAAGATCAATTCTACACCCTTTTCCTTGATTCCATCAACTAGTATGTAAGAAACGAACCCATAAAGTAGGCACCATGAAACGATCCGAACACTTAGCCAAATTCTTTCGTTTTTCTTTCCGACGTTGATAGATCCTTTGGAGCTCAATTAGAGCTTCATCAAGAGGCTAAATGAGATCATATCAGCCCCCCCTTCTTTAAAAAGCTTTGCCCTCAAAGCTGGGCCACTCCTGCAATCAGAAACATCACTGAATGACATCCAGAATGGGTCGTAAAAATCAATTCCCTTGGCCGGAAAATCGAGCGCAGACGAACTCCCAAATTCGGCGAGGCGACGAGTTTGGCCGTTCCACGGTATTGGACCTGATAAATCGTGTTCGTCTCGCACCCCTGACCCTCCTTCATCCAACCCCAGCACCGAGGTCAACTTATTCACCCCGAATTAGCCATTTGTGTTTTTCCCGCCATTGGAAAATTTAAATTTTCCAGAATCCGGCAAGAGGAATCCAGAATCTGGCGATGTTAACTTAAAATTGGGGAAAATCAATTCAAGCGTCCTCGAGTTGGTTTCTTTGCTTCTACACCATCCCCATGACTCCAGGAATCTAACCTAAGTGTTCAATTGCATTGAATCAACACAGATCGCCACAATTGATTCAGGCTTCTTTAGTTCGACGCTCGGTCCCGTTTGATCCCAAATCGGCAAATTGGGCATTTCCTTCCCAAGGCTTCTCGTCCCGTTCTGATCGGTTTTACACGATCCTGGGGTGGAAACAATCATGGTGGCGTGGGCGGATTGATTCGAATCGTTCCCCAATGCTCCACCCAATTCGTTATCTCTCTTCCCCTACCGCGTCGGAGAAGGAAGACAAGGCAGTTTGGCCGTGCTTGGTCGAGGACGTGTAGGCCTCCCCAAGGCAGTTAGCGTGAAGCTCATACGCACCAGACCTGATCTTTTCCGTATCTCCCCCATTTATCCTTCTTCTCGAGCTCGCATCGACGCCATTTTTGTTGATTGGAGCAAACTTCCGACGGCGATAATGGTTTGAGCACAATCTGCTTCCCATTGTGCTTGAACCGGTAGCAATTCGTCCCGCTGTCGTGCGTGACTGCTCGGTCATACTGCCATGGTCTTCCAAGCAAGAGATGTGCTGCTTGCATCGGCACAACATCGCACAAGAGCTCATCCTTGTAGCCACCAATTTCAAATGCAACGCGAGCTCATTTTACGACCTTGAGAGCTCCGTAAGCGTTCAACCAGTGCAGGTTGTACGGCTCAGGATGCTTAATTGTCTCGAGACCCAATTTCTTGACTGCGTCGAGGCTATTTACGTTTGTGCAGCTTCCCCCATCAACGACCATGGACAAGCACTTTCCATTGACGATACATCGTGTATGAAACAGGTTAGTTCGTTGGTCATGATTGGTCTCGCCCTCTACTGTCAAAACCCGTAAATTCATCCCCGAAAGAAAGGGTCCTGGCTAAGCTTCCATCTCTTCATCAACTTCTTCTTCCGAAGAGCCGTTCTTCGTGTCTGGCCCTTGCGTTTCATCATCAGAGACATACTCACCGTCTCGCAAGACCAATGTTTTAAGATTAGGGCAATGAATCGCTTTGTGACCACGACCGTGGCACTTAAAACATTGAATTGACCCACTGGAGGGTCCAATTCATTCGGCGGGTGCTGAATTCTTTGGAGCAGGCTTGGCGATGCCTGGCTTAGTCACTTTAGTTGTTGTCTCTGCTCCTTGTTTTGAGAATCTTCTCCCCACGGACAGCTTTTGTTGTTTCTCTACTTTGATGGCGAGATGAAACACGTCTTCCAATTCCATAAAAGGCCACAATTCCACTTCATGTCAAATTTATCGACTCAGCCCATGGAGGAAGCAGGCGATCGTGGCCTCTCTGTCTTCCCTGACGTCAGCTCGCATAAGAAGCTATTCGAGCTCTCGATAATACTCCTCGACGCTCATTGTTCCCTGTCGAATTCCATGCATTGTTTCATGAAGTTCACGCTGGGAGTACGCAGGAACGAACCACCCTCGCATCAATGCACGCAGTTCATCCCAGGTTGTCACAGGAACCTGCCCATTTTGTCGGCGGCGAACCTGGAGTTGTTCCCATCACTGAGCAGCGTACTCTGTGAATTCGTAGGTAGCTAATGCTACCATCTGTTGGCCCGTGTAGCGCCCACATTGAAAGAACAATAGAATTTTTCGTCCCCAATCCAAGTATGCCGACGCGTTCAACATTCCCTGAAACGCCGGCACATAAAGCATAATCCCAGATGGGATTGCCGGCTCGTCGTTGCGGTTTTCTCGACGATCTCGCACATGACAATCACGGTTGGGCTCAGCCACAGCCAAATGTTGTTCAAGCTCCACAATCCGATCCAATACTGCTGAATTTCCTTCGGGAATTTCATCTTCGCGAAATTACCTGTCTTGAACTATGTTTTCCGATGGCGCAATTGCGTCAAATCGTTGATCGATTTCGCGCTACAATTGGCCCAATTGAGCCTGGAATCTTGCGTCAATCTGGGTCAAAAACTCCTCCATGTCGAACTGATGTCCAGCCATGGTTTGTTGAATCGATTGATCCTGGCTTTCGTCCTTCGACGTGTGCTCTGGCTTCTTCTGTCGAAGAGCAGGGTCAGCTAACGCATACCCTTTCGACCTCGTCCACGGCACGGCTGCAGCCACGCCTTCCTCCGTTCTTTCCTCTGTGTAGAACCAGGTGATGATGCCACTTGATACGAGCACAGTTGTGCTTGTTAGGGATTAAAGTGCGCAGCTCAATTCTTCCTCACTGAAACTTGGATTCAAGCAACTTAAAACGAAAATAAAACGGACCAAAGGTGCAACTTCACACTTGGGAATAGGCTCGATTGGTTTGATTCGAAGCTCAGCCATGATTAATGTGGTTTCAATCGATACGAAGCAAGCTTGCTGCCGGAACTCGACCAACACACAAGAATTTGGGTGATAAAGTCACAACTTTTGCATTCAATCTACTCTCCCTTTTACACGAGCTTGGAATCCCTTAATATACAGAAAACAAACTAAACCTAACTCTAAACTAACAAGGAAATCGAATTCCAAAACAACTTAACACGGAAACAGAATTCCAATTCGAAAAGGAAACAAAAATCACTTTCTCCCACGCAAGCTTCTGCCTTCCTGCGCAAGCAATCATGTCGGCCTCCATAGCATCTTTGAGGCTTTCATTCGTGGTCTTCCAGGGGTCAACAACCAAATCGGGCTTCAGTCGTTTGTTCTCCTGACTCCATAGTCTAAGCTCCAACTCTTCCTTTCCATCGACGATGCTCCAGCTGCATAGCAACTTGAGGCTCCTGAAAGATAGTAGCTCACATCTGTCCCAGACTTAGCCAAAAATAGACAATCTCCTAGTTTCATCATAGCAACTTGAGGCTCCTGAAAATGATTCTTACTCGACCGATCTTGCTTGGCCAGGGTTTCAAATGTATAGAGGAACATCTGAAGATCAATTCTACACCCTTTTCCCTTGATTCCATCAATCAGTATGTAAGAAACGAACCCATAAAGTAGGCACCATGAAACGATCCTAACACTTAGCCAAATTCTTCCGTTTTTCTTTCCAATGTTAGATCCTTTGGGGCTCAATTCGAGCGGCTAAATAAGACCATATCAATAATCAAGACGACATATGATAGTCCTACTTAATGAAACAAACAGATAAAAAAGAATGGAAACCATGTATAGCTCTACTTAACGTAAACTGTGAGATATGAAGGTTAACCAATTCTAGATGATTGAATGGGTATGAGAAAGGTTAGGATGATATCTCATTCCCAAAAGTTGACATCTCATCCCACCACCTGCCCCGCCCAATCCCCATTTCATATTATTATTATTATTATCATCATTACTATTGTGCTGAGTTTGATTAATGAACCTATTAATCTTCCATATCTCCCTTCTCCTCTCGTCCTCTGCCTCATGGCCTCTACTGATTAGCGAGTAAATAATAATAATAATAATATGTTATTATGTCCCCACCACCCCATATGGGCTAAGTCATTCAAAGTCGGACCATTGAGAAGTGTGTATCTAACTCTAATCAATTTTGCCCCCTGCTCATTTTCTTGCCGAACGCAACCCACAACTAGCAGTAAATGCAAAAGATAGCCAGCAAGCAGCAAGGTTAATGGGTCAACCTTCAAAACAAGTCTCTGATATAGTTATCCATATGATACAAAACAACTCGTGATGCTAATTTCCCGTTAAAAAAGTAATGACCTCTGCTTAATTTCTTACGTGTCAGGTATAAGGAACTTAAATGTTTGACAAGTGTGTGAATTGATTAATCTGGTGGGTTAATTAATAGCCTATTAATTAATTAAAGGGGTCGGAATTTGGGAGTGGAGGGCCGATGGAATGGAATGGAAGGCGGGGGAAGAGGAGTTGTGGCCTGTGGGAGAGGCAGATCCAATGCTTCAATCAACTTACATAATAATAAGAATAAAAATATTTCTTTATATTTTATAAGATTTGTGAGCTGAGGGAGGACACGTGGTTGAGTAAGGGAGTCCACACTGGTGCTGGCTTTTCAACACTGCTACTCCTCATCAGTCATCACATGATACTCCACCCCCACCCGCGCCTCGCCCTGAGAAAAGGCGGATGACCGGAGCTGCATGCTCTTTATATAAAAAGGGCGTTAAATATCATTAGAAGCATTCACTTTCCTGCGCTGATATTATTTGTGATACTCGTTTGTTTCATTGATTTAAAAATTGAAAATTTTGATAATATTTGGATTTTGTTAAATCATGAATATATGAGGGTTTTTTACTTGTTATGCACTTGAAAATATCATTGTTTGTTTCATAAATTTTATGATGGATTTGGTTAATTAGATTTGTATGTGTAAAGTGAAATTCACCTATATTGTCCTCATTGGTACGAGAAGAGAAAGATAATAGGAAGGGTAGTTTGATCATAAATGATGGACTTCAAAGTCCATGATCAATTCTCACCTGAAGAGGTTGAATTTTCAAGTCTGTGGTGTCCACGGATTTGGACGCTGATATCAACTCGTAGCTCACGAGTTAGGAAGTTCTTCTGCTAGGAGTAGATCGGCCGTATTAGGGTTGTTTGTTAGTAATTGATTGCCTTTCATTTATCATAACAAGTGTTTAAATAGAGACTTACAATCCGAACTCAAAGAGGTAAATCCTTTTATGAAAGGTAACGCGAATTGGGCTTAGCGACCCGACCCGATACCCGCCGCTGCATGGGCTGCATGCCCACGTCCAACGAGTTGCTATCATTGCTCCCCTCCGAAAAAACAACCTTGCCCTCAAGGTCAAAGCTAGGGAAGCGCTCCAGTAGCTCCGACTTCAACTCCCAGATAGCATCATCGATGCTAAGATTGCGCCAGTGAACAAGACACTCCTCCACCACCTTTCCTCCTTGACGTCGCCAACGATGGTCCAAGATGGCCCCCGGAATGACCTCCAACTCACCTTCCTCACTGACCGGTGGCGCCATAGCGAGCTCGACGGGAGGAGTGCCTCGGTAAGCCTTCAACAGCGAGACATGGAAGACTGGATGCAGCCTAGCCCCCTCCGGCAAACCCAGACGGTAAGCAATAGCGCCCACGTGTGCGACCACCTGGTAAGGCCCAAAATAGCGAGTCGCTAGCTTCTGCGATGCCCCGGCGACATAAGGAATGTTGACGGTAAGGCAAGAGTCGAAGAAGTACCAAATCATTAACCGCAAACTCCACTGCCCGACGCTGCTTATCCGCCAACTGCTTGTTATACTCATTAGCCATCGCCAAGGTGGTCTTGAGTTGTTTCAGAATATCATCGCGCTCCTCTAAAAGTTGATCGACAGCCCGTACCTCACTGCTGCCACTTGCATATGCAACGATGCTCGGAGGATCGCGACCGTACAAGGCTTTAAAAGGGATCATCCCGATCAACTTGTGATATGACGTATTATACCACAGTTCAGCCCATAGTCAGAACATACCCCATCGTCGCCGTTGCGAGTGAGCATAACAATGAAGATATTGCTCCACATAGCGATTGATCACCTCGGTTTGACCGTCAGATTGAAGATGATATGCCGAACTCATGTTAATTCGGGTACCCGTCCGCGAGAAGAATTCCTTCCAAAAATTGCTCGCAAAACTTGCGTCCTGGTTGCAAACAATGGACGCTGGTATGCCATGGTCTCGCACCACTCCGTTAATGAATTCTTCGACCACGACTCGAGCTGAATAGGGGTGACTTAGTGTCATGAAATGAGCGTATTTCGTCAACCTGTCCACCACCACGAACAATACGGACCGCTCTGCTTATACGGGTAAGCCCTCTACAAAATCCATCGAAATATCTTCCCATACCTGACATGGAATGGGTAATGGTTGGAGGAGACCTGCCGGCGATAAGGTCTCCGTCTTGACCCATTGACAAGTGTCACATGAGGCTATATAGTCTCGAACAACCTACCCTATCTGCCGCCAATAGAAATGTCGTGCAACCCGTGCGAGAGTCCGCTGAGCTCTTGAGTGATCTCCCATGGGTGAGTTGTGGAACTCCTGCAACACGGTGGCGGCGAGACTAAAGAGTGGAGGTAGCACCACCTGATCTCGTTAGTACACTAGGCCTGCACGGAACACATAATGACTAGGAGTCTCGGAAAACGCCTTAGCCTTGACTGCCTGAAGGTTAGGATTCGAGCTTACAGCAGCCCGTAACTCCTCCCACACCGTCGCGATCGGGCTAGTTATGGAGTTCAACTATTCGCCCCCGCCTACCCTAGATAGCGCGTCGGCTGCCCAATTACTCGCCCCTGTCCTGTAATGTAGCTCATAATCAAATCCCATTAATTTACTTACCCACTTGTGTTGATCATGAGTTGCGACCCGTTGATCCAAGAGGTATTTTAGACTGCGTTGGTCGGTATATATATGGAATTTCTGGCCGAGAAGATATGGTCGCCACTGACGAATTGCTTTCGTTGTCGCGAACATTTCCTTATGATACGTCGGCCAAGCTTCTTTCGCTGGCCCCAGCGTTTTGCTCATGTAGGCGATTGGTTGGCCCCGTTGTGACAACACTGCCCCAATGCCCTTGCCTGATGCGTCGGCCTCAATGATAAACGGGAGTTCAAAATTTGGCATCGGTAGAGTCAGAGTTGAAACTAGGGCCTCCTTGAGGGCTGCAAAGGCATGATCCGCCGCTGGGGTCCATTTGAAGTTGCCCTTACGCAAAATATCGGTGAGTGGCCTTGTGATTTTTCCATAGTTCTTAACAAACTTGCGATAATAGCCTGTCAGTCCCAGGAAACCGCGGAGTGCAGTCACATTCGCTGGCACTGGCCACTCTGTCATCGCCCGGATCTTTTTCGGATCCACGCACACCCCTTTATCGTAGATAAGATGACCCAAGTACTCGAGTTCTTGCAGCCCGAACACACACTTCAAGAACTTGACATAGTACTGGTGTTTCCGCAGGATCTCCAGGGTTGCCCTGACGTGCTCTAGATGCTCTTCCCACGAACTGCTATAAATCAAAATGTCGCCAAAGAAAACTTACACATATTTTCGCAGAACTGATCGAAAACGTTTATAGCAGTCTAGAAGGTGGACGGTGCATTACAAAGTCCAAAAGGCATCACCGGGTATTCATAATGCCCATTGTGCGTTTTGAAAGTTGTTTTATGCACATCCGCCTCTTTCATTCTGATTTGATGGTACCCTGCTCGCAGATCCAATCGGGTGAAGTATTTTGCACCGTGCAACTCATCCAGCATGTCGTCTACCGTAGGTATCGGATAACGATCCCGGATGGTGGCTGCGTTGAATGCTCGGTAATCAGTACAAAACCTCCATGTCCCGCCCTTCTTTTTAACGAGTAAGACTGGAGACGAGAAAGGGCCCGAACTCGCTCGAATTAGCCCTGCCGCCATCATCTCTTGCACCTGCTTCTAGATCTCAGCTTTCTGTTGGTGCGCGTACCTGTACGGCCGTACATTCATGGCTTCAACTCCCTCCTTCAACGGAATGGGGTGGTCCACATCTCGTTTTGGCGGTAATTCGTTGGGGGTATCAAATATCGAGCCATACTCCGCAACGAGCTCAAGCATGCGCGGTGTTAAAGAGTTAATTCCCCGGCCTGTAGAGGATATAGTAGCGCCCAAGCGGTCCCCTCTTCGTGCTGAATTTCATCAAACATGACTTGTTTGCGACCCGCTACAATTTCTTGTAGGCAGTAATCCTTCTCCCGCCATTTAAACTTCATACACAATGTTTTCCAATCACAAGTTACTGGACCTAGTTATTCTAGCCATTGAACCCCCAAAATCATATCCAGTCCACGAATCGGTAAGATGAACAATGATACCGTTAGTGTCGAACCTTGCATGTGTAGGGTCACGTTATCTTACTTGCTTCGGCAGGTCAAGGGCTCGCCGTTGGAGACCTTAACGCAAACGGCAAAATCGGCTCCACTTGCAGCCGCATCTCTTCTGCTTTCGTCTCTGTCACGAAGTTGTGGCTCGATCCACTGTCGACCAAAACAATCACTTCCACACCTGCGACGCGAGCCTGGAATCTTAGGGTTTTTGGCCCGGAGAACCCATTCGTTGCGGCGAGAGATATCTCCGCCATCTGGGTTGCCAGTGGTTCGTTGGCGTCGACGTCGGCGGCGGCGGCGTCGCTCCGAGGGTCAGCGATTCCGGTGTCGCGTTCGTTCTTGGGGATAAACCCCACCAGCAGTTGCTCTAAAGCATCCATTTGTGCTCCCATCTCGTGACAAGCAACGGTGGTTCGTCGCAGCGGTGAGATCCAAAGCCATGCTCTGATACCAATTGATAGCAACTCGTAGCTCACGAGTTAGGAGGTTCTTCTGCTAAGCCCAGATCGGGGTTATTAGGGGTTGTTTGTAGGTAATTGATTGCCTTTCATTAATCATAATAAGTGTTTAAATATAGACTTACAATCCGAACTCAAAGAGGAAAATCAAACGAACGTAATAACTCCTACTATGAAAGGTAACGCAGATTGGGCATAGCGACCCAACCCGATATCCACTGCTGCATGGGTTGCATGCTCACGTCCAACGAGTTGCTATCAGACCCTTAAAGTTTGTGGGACCCGCGAGTTTTTTGTCCCTAAATACATTAAGCAAACAATGGAGTTTAGACAAAGTCCATGATAAATCCAAATCCATCATCAAATTCATCACCAAATCCATCAAGTGAACGACCGTTCGCAATAGGGATGGCAACACCATGGATAGTGCATATGTTATCCTATTCAAAGTAGTTTGGCTTCTACTCATACCCATACCCACATAATAAATGGGTAGAAAATCAAAATCATGGTAATACACGTTTGGGTTTCGGGTATCCACGTGGTCGTAATTTCTCTTTATAACTTCACCCAATATGTTAACATTCACACATACTCACATTAGATAAAAAGAAACGTACGACAACAAATCACTAGAATGAAGAAATTTAATTAAAACAACACAATTTCATGAAAATATTATATTTGAATGCTAAATATAAAATATGTTAGAGAAAAATAATGATTATTTCTAAACAAATTACATATTCATGCGTATAATCGGGCGGGTTCGGGTTGGATACTGAGAAAACCATTCCCACCCATTACCCGCAATATTAGGGTCGGGTTTACCAGTACCCACTAAAAGTCCTTTGAATTTTGGTTTTACCGTACCTAATTAGGTCAAATTCGGGCGGATATCCACGATTACGAATATTTTTGTCACCCCTAATTTGCAATTACGCCTAAACTTCTACTTGCGCAACTCTCCTTCCAAGGATGTAGGCAGTGGCGGAGGGAGGTGGAAGGGAGTGGGGGTCCTAGGACCCCACTTGGATAAATTAAAATAGTTATATGTATGTACAAACTTGTTTAATTTGGTTAGATTTAGAATTGAGGATCCCATTCATATGGACTTTAATTGTCCTAATATTATGAAACACACAAATAAATTAGACAATATTGGTCATATATCAATAAAAATCCCCAATTTTATAGTTTTCATTCTAAAAATTTCTAATTCTACTAAATATGTGTACAAAAACCTCCGGCTATATCTAAAAAACTCTTAGTTCAACAAATTTTTCCTATCAATATAGAATTTTTTTGTTATCAAATGTGTTTTATAAAACGTTTGTGTGTATTAGATTTTGTTTGGGAACTATGTATTTTAGCTAGTTATTGAAATGTCACTTTTCAATTATGAGTTACACAAAATGTAAGGTACAAATCTAGTAACTAATGGTATGATTAATGACTACTTGAATGAATATTTTTAAGAAAATTTACTTGATAATTGAATATTATAAGATTTTTCATAAATGAGACCCCACTAAACTCGAACCTTGATTACGCTGTAAGAGTAGTGGAGTTACGAACAAATCTCTATGAGTATAAGTAATTTAACCTAGATTCTTTCAAACATCAACAATCTCATTTGAAGTTTAAGGAGGTGTGAACTATAATAGTATTTTTTTTATTTCCATAAATCATCAAACCAACACATAAAATTTATATTGCCAAAGACATACAAACTATCATATTTTGATGACGTATAAGACATCTAGCTAGGACAAGTGATTGTTAGAATTGACGGGGAGACTTTTGTAGAAATAATTCTACACTTATATGACATTCCAATATTGGTTAAAATACAAGAAGATAATGAAATGATTTAAGTTTTTATAGGGTTAATATTTGCATACGATCAGAAGTTTAATCTAATTTACTATCCTGGTGAATATTTTCATAAATACTTATTCTAGTCGTAATTTTTACATCTGAGTCAACTAACAGTGAACCCGATAGAAAGTTAACGGTTTGGCTGTTAAATTATTTTCGAATTTTTTTTTTCTATTATACTATATTTACCCTATAATAATATTGCCCTAAATTTAATACAATAATACTTATTAAAACATGTAAATTTTCTGTTATAATATCAAATAAATATAAAAAATCATAAAATGGACAAAGACATAATTGTTGCTAATTCAAATTCAAAGCATTTCATCCTACACCATTTATTAGTTTATAATAAAATCACTATTATTAAAATTTTGAGGGTGAGGAAGACGGGAAGACCAAATACCAGGCCATTGCCTATGACCAAGTGCCACGACTGAGATGGCAAGGAGGGGCCGATATTAGATCAACCAGGGAATGCGTTAGGGTGGCAACTAAAATTTTAGTTGTCATCGTGGCTATATCATTATCTGCCGTTCATTTTTCTTGTTTCTTTTTTTTTAATCTTACGGTTAATTTTGTTTCAGGGTAGTTTTGGAAACAAAAAAGAGTCCACACCTGATTATTCTATATATTCTACCCAAACCCTAATTCTACATTGCCCTTCCTCCAGCCAAACCCTACTTCATCGACACCGACCGCCCGCACTCCATCCCACTCTCCCTCCGCCCACCTCCCTTTGCCGGCCATTCCTCCCGATCCTCTCTCTCTCTCTCTCTCTTCCCATCCATTCTTCCTCTGCGGGAGACAGCTGAATTCCAACTCCCAACTCCACTGGTCCCAACCCGTTAGAGCTACTTCGCCAGATATTGTAAGCAGCACTCTGATGGGACGTGGACGGTGGTCGACGTTTCCTTGGACGATCTACGGTCGAGCCCAATGGGGGACTGGTGCCGGAGAAGGCCCTCCAGGGTCTTGATCCAAGAAATGCCCAACGGTTACTCCAAGGTGATCTCCGCAGGAGATCTCCCTTCTCACCTAAAGGCTAAAACCCAATTCCCTTCTCTCTCTCTCTCTCTCTCTCTCTCTCTCTCTCTCCCCTTACTTTTGTTCTTCTTCAGCAAGACAAAAATGACAGTTGGGAAAAAGAAATTTTTTTGGTTTTTTATTGGTATTTACTTTTTTGCATTGGTAGTGTTTTTCCCGTAATGTTAGTGTTTTTTCGCATTGGTATTCTTTTTTCGCATATTGATTATCATGTATCTCCGGGATCGGATGGGTTTACTGGAAAATTTTATCGGGCGTACTGGGACATTATTGGGATGGAGGTAGTGGACGCGGTTCGCTCCTTTTTCCGGTCAGGGCGATTATTAAAAAATTTCAATCACACCTGGCTAACTCTGGTCCCAAAGGTGGATGCGGTAGAGACTATGAAACAAATCCGGCCGATTAGTCTGTGTCAATTGTTTTACAAGATTATTTCTAAAATCATGGCGGAGCGGATGGCTGGTATTTTGCCCTCCATTATCTCACCTGAGCAGAATGGGTTTATTCGGGGCCGCCAGATTGTGGACAATGTTCTTATAGGACATGAGGTCATGCACTATCTGAAAATCAAGAAGCGAGGTAAGTAAGGCTATCTAGCTCTGAAGGTCGACATGGAAAAGGCCTATGATAGAGTAGAGTGGGATTTCTTATTCGCAATTATGACTAAGATGGGTTTCCATGACCAATGGATTGGTTGGATCCGGGAGTGTGTGTCAACTGCGACATTTTCTGTAATGATGAATGGTACGCCGGTAAGTTACTTTAGCTCGACGAGAGGGCTCCGGCAAGGGGATCCGTTGTCCCCTCTGTTATTTGCTATCTGCTCTGAAGGATTTGCGGCTTTGTTGCGACAGGCAGTGGGGGAGAAGAGATTGGCGGGGTTAAAGTTAATCCGAGATGTCCGAGCATTTCTCATTTATTTTTTGCTGATGACTCTTACCTGTTTCTGAGGGCGTCAAAACAGGAGTGTGAGACATTAGTTCAGTTATTGGGGGACTACCAGGAGTTGAGTGGCCAGAAAGTTAACTTGAGTAAGTCGGCTGTCTGTTTTAGTCGTAATGTTGATCCCAGTGATATTGATGAAATGGGGGCAATCCTTGGCGTCGGGGCCATAGGAGTACAGGATAAATACCTGGGGCTTCCTTCTTTGGTTCAGAGGTCTAAAATGGAGACCTTTCGATACCTGGAGGAGCGACTGCTTGCAAAGCTTCAAGGTTGGAAGCAGAAGCAGTTGTCTTGGGCAGCGAAGGAGGTGCTTTTGAAAGCAGTAGCGGCTGCACTGCCGATCTACGTTATGTCATGTTTTCTCTTGCCGGTGACGCTCTGCCGTAAATTGGATAAACACATGGCTAGATTTTGGTGGGGATATTCGGCGGACAAGGATAAGGCTCATTGGGTGTCTTGGAGGAATCTCTGCAGGAGTAAGTTCGATGGTGGCCTTGGATTTCGACGGTTTGAAAGCTTTAACCAAGCCTTGTTGGCGAAGGTTGCTTGGCGAATCGGACAAGAGCCGGGGTCTCTCTTGGCTCGGGTCATGAAGGGAAAGTATTTTGACAAATCGGATATTCTTCAAGCGCGTCGAGGATCGAGGCCTTCGTGGGGGTGGACTAGCATTTTACATGGGAGGGATTTATTGAAGCAAGGGTTGATTTGGCAGATAGGTGATGGGGCTTCAGTGCAGGTGTTAGGGGACAATTGGGTTCCGGGGTGTAGGCCGGAGGAGCTTGTTTGTCGATCCTCTGCACCTAGTTTGGAGACGGCGACGGTGCAGTCTTTAATGATCCCGGGCACGGGGCGTTGGTGTTTAGAGTGCCTGCAACAGTGTTTCCCGGAGGAAGTTGTTACTAGAATCTGCTCCATCCCATTGCCGGTACAGCCGGTGAGGGATAAGCTTGTATGGTCGCGGGAGAATGATGGGGAGTATAGTGTTAGGTCGGGGTATCATCTAGCTGTCTCTCTTAGTCGCAAGCTGCCGGGTTGGAAGGAGGAGGTGTCCTTTTTTGACAGTACTTTTTGGAAGAAGGTGTGGGAGTTCCCCATTCCGCCAAAATTAAAGTTCTTTGTCTGGCAAATGATGCGGCGGGCTCTGCCCACCATGGAGGCGATCATTGAGAAGGAAGGAAAGGTGCCAGCGTTGGTAGTGGAGGCTGCTGGGGATGAAGATTTGCCTTCGGTGCAATGTCCGGTGTGTTGGGCGCCGATTGAGACCTTGGAGCACATGTTTCTTTCGTGTACAGTGGCTAGGGCGCTTTGGGATAGCTCGAGCATTGGCGGAGGGGTAAGTTTTCCTGAAACTGGTAACTTCGCTTTGTTCTTTCGTCGATTGGTTGAGCAGAACTCTAGTACTGAGAGGATTGTACGGATAGTGGCGCTGTTATGGAGAATCTGGAAGAGTCGAAATTGGGTAGTTTTTGATCATGTGCAGTATGCCATTCCGCGGCTGGTGCGACAGTATGAAAGTCAGGTGAGGGAATGGCTGGCGGTTGTGCAACCCGCCCAGCGACAGCAAGAGTCAGGTCGTTTGGGTGGGGAGGTGACTGGTGGTGGCTGGTCTAGGCAGGGGCCGGATGGTTTACGATTTTCCTGTTTTGTGGATGGTGCGGTGGCACCGGGGTCTCATGGTGCGGGGGGTTTGGTGGTCCGAGATGCGATGGGCAGTGTTTGCTTTGTTAAAGGTTTCTCCTATGCAAGTCTGGTGGATCCCTTCTTAGTTGAGTTGATAGCGATTCAGTGGTGCTCTATGAAGGGTATTACTGAAGTGAAGTTTTATGGGGATGCAAAGGTAGTCATTGACAAGATTCAGAGGTCGGATACGAGGGATTTGCGCGGGGGAAGGATTTTGGAAGAGATTGGTGGGATACGGCGGAGGTTTGTGAGTTTTGACATTGCTTTTGTTGGCAGGAGTAACAATTGGGTGGCTCATGAGGTGGCCAGGAAGACCCTTTCTTTGTTGCCTGCTAGTGTGGAGAGTTTTGATTTTGATCGTTGGTACTTTTTGTGATGTAAACAGTGTTCTCTTTTGATTTTGGTTTTGGTAATAAAAGCTAGCTATCTATTGGTAAAAAAAAAAAAGATTATCATGTAATGGTATTGTTGTAATCTGCAATGGTAGTTGTTAATAAGTGGTAGTGGTAGTGTTTCGTGTAGGGTGCAGTGGTAGTTGTTAACGTTTTGGTATTGGTTTTTTGTTTTTTCTTTTGCAATGGTATTGATTTTTTGTGAAATGGTGTAGATTTATATTGGTAGATTGTTTATATTGGTAGTTTTGGCGTAATGGTATAGATTTACTTCTGCAATGGTATTGATGTTTTTCAAAGTGGTAATGGTTGTCTAATGGATTGGTAGTGATTTCGTGTTTTTTTTTTTTTGCATATAGATTGAGAAAAATAAGGAAGGGGATCTGGCTGGAGATTACGAAAGTGAGAGAAAGAGAGAGAATTGTAATTAATAAATTTTTTTAACTACCTAGAATGAAATTTATTAGAAAATTAATTAATACAATTTATTTTTCCATACCCAATTTACCCTTAGTAATCACCGTAACCTGTCCCGATCAACCAGCTTAGTCAACTCGGCGATGCTCGCCAAAGGAGGTTGGAAGCTCGTCACCAATGACCTAGCACTATGGACTCAAGTTTTGAGGGACAAATACACTCGTTCCAAAGAGAAATTAGTCGTTCTTTACAAATCTAATGGAAGTTCACTTGCTTGGAGAAGATTTACTTCCACCACTAAAGTCCTAAAAAAGGGATATGTTGTTAACATTAAGAATGGTCGCAGCACTTACTTATCGCTAGACCCTTGCATTGGACATGTTCCCCTTATTGATCTTGCAACCGATGAGATAACATAAGACATAAGTAGCAAGAAGTTGGCGGACTATTGGTACTTGTTAGAAGGATGGAGGGTCAGCGACTTCCAATAAAGCCTTCCAACCGATATAGTGGATAGCATCAGAATGGTGCTTCTTGATCCTGATCCCCTAGAAGATGATCAACCAATTTGGTATCTGTCTTCGACAAGCCATTTCTCAGCTTCATCAGCCTACAAAGCCATATCTTCTCAAACTCATATGACTCATCCAGGGTCTTTTTGGAAGTTCCAGGTTCCAGAAAGAGTCAGGTTGCAGTTAATGGCAGACTCGCTACAAACAGTGTTAGGAAGTTTAGACATCTCGTTTCGGATGACAAGTGCCCAGAATGTCAAGATGTTCCATAAACTAACCTTCACTGTTTAAGGGACTGTAGGGGAGCGAAAATAGTGTGGCAAAAAATTGTTTCCCCTAGTCGGCTGTAGCACTTCTTCAACTTAACCTATGATGACTAGCTAGCCAGCAACCTAACAGACCACTTCCAAGGAAGCTGGTCAAGTCAGTGGTCTAGCTTCTTCATCATCATTCTTTGGTACATCCGGAAGTGCATAAATGATGGTGCCTTCCATGGCAAGAAGTTGTCTCCCTCCTCGCTTCAAAACTACATCATTTCCAAAGCTCTAGAATGATGCAAAGTCTGGAAGACAGGCTGCTCGAAGGAAGGTTTAATCGGCAAACCTTCTCGCATTGAAAGCCTTATTGGTTTGTCTGCTCCCTTGACGGGATGGTGGAAACTAAATACTTACGGTGCTGCTCAAGGTAATCACGAAGTTATAATAGTGGGTGAAGTTCTCCATAATAGCTCGGGTGATTGGATTAGTGGATTCTGCAGCAAGATTGGTAATGGACCAACCATTGAAGCTTAATTATGGGGTATTCTACAGGGCCTCTGACTCGCCATTGAAGCTTAATTTTGGAATCGAAATCGCAACTAGCTCTGGACCTCATAAAGAAACGCACAGATCTGGTGCACCCGCACGCTACTCTCTTAGGCTATCCATAGGTGTTTAGATCACAGTTGGGCGGTGAGTTTGGTTCATATGTACCGGAAAGGGAATAGACTCACCGACTGACCCTCGAAGTACAATCTCGTCAATCCCTTTGGTATGTATGAACTTAACGTGCCTCCAACCGAGCTCATCAGATGCTTATTGAGGATTTAATGGGGTTAGTTTCCCTCTGGCAGGTGGTGCAGGAGAGGACCCTAAATGCTTAGTTTGTTTGAGTTAGCTTCTTAATTATGTTCCAGGTACCTTTGTAACCTGTCATTCTTTGGACTCCTCTAATAGTGTAGCAGCTAGGCTACCTCTGTCGTAACGTAACATGGCGGGTTTGCCTCCCTATAATAATAAAAATATCAAAATTTAAGTTAATACCTTAATTTGGTCCGAACTTTATACTAATGGACTACTTTTGTCTGAACTTTCTAAAATCCCCTTGTTGTCTAAAATTGCTAACTTCTTGGACCACTTTGTCCTTCCTCATGGGTTGACCGTCAATTTTGACGGTCACACTATTAAGTGTTAGTTAACACGCAATGTCAACTTGAGAAATCAATAAAAATACAATAATTTAAATAAAAAATTTAAAATCATATAATTAAATTTCATTATCATTTAACATTAAAAATCATTTGAAAATAAATAAAAAATATTAGCAAAGTTTAACAAGCCCATGCCAAATTAAAAATAGTTGGGGGCATCAATTTTTTAAATTCGACATGAGCCAATTTTTGAAGTTTCTCAACCTCAATTCTCTCGTTTTGTTACCCCTTCCCAAATGATAAATATGAGCAAAATCTGGCGGAGTGAGAGATTTTGTATTTAGTATTATACGAACATAAGTCCATAATAAGGGTGGGCATCAGATCGGTTTGGTCGAACGCAATTGTGGAGAAGCATATCGGGTTCACCATTTCCTTATTAACCGAAACCAAACTCGAACAGAAAAATTTAGGATTTGGTTTACTGAACCAAATTATATCCTTGATCGGTTGGAAATTTTGACCAAACCAAATTATATCGGCTGGGTGTGCTGAGCAGCTTGTCTCTCCTGTTTTTATGCACAATTTGAACTCAACACAAGCATTCAAACATACCTTGTTCATCATTCTAATATTCAAGACAAGTAGAAATATCAAAATCCACCATTTGGAATCATAAACTGCATGATGCTTCGAAGCATAAATGATCAAAAAGTCCATTTATCATATCTTGTTTCTTAATTGCTTCTTGGTTCCTGGCTCTTCAATATTTGAAAATAGACATCTTTGCTATTTTCTAATGATAAGAATAATAGTATACATAAAAGTATAATGGTTAGTGATGATTACGTACAGAGATAAATACAAAATTGATAAAATCATTACTCCTTAAAAGTTAGGGGTGATTTGGAAGTTGTCATTGTTGAATAGATGTATTGTTGTGAATGCATGTATAATATTATACATATATTGTCGAATTTGATGCATTGTAAAAATACAACGTTTGGTATGTGTGATTATGTATGTCACATAAGCTAAAAGTTTAGACAAAACAATCTCAACAATCACACCTACAAGGTGTGATATAACAATCACTCATTTTGAGTGATAGCTTATGCCACATCATAGAAACAATCCATGTATTTGTTTCTGCTAAAAAATCAAAAAATGATGCATTCTAAACAATACATGTATATTGTATAGTAACAATCGCACCAAAACAATCGCAACTTCCAAACGACTCCTTAATATTTTCTATTTAGACATCTATCATGAATGAAAACATCAGAACTATCAACAAAACACTACTAGATTCACTGTTATCAGTGCGATTACTTGCGGCATTAGAAGTAGATAAAACAAGATCATTTATTATAGAGCGAGCTGCGTGAGTTTTTTTAGGGCTGGACTAGTCTTGAACTCATGCAAAGTTTGATTTCTCGAGTCAGGTGTCCAAATTCAGGATTGGTTGACACAACTTTGTACCCCGAATTGAGAGCTTTTGTCATCCGAATTCATACAAATATTATCAAAATCGGGTTTGACTAATTCGAGTTTGGTTCGAAATGTGAAACCAAACCGAATGCTCGTCCCTAGCCAACAATTACACTCAAACTCAAGTCAAGTCCCGGCCGGATTAAATTATTCTTATAATACATTTTTTTGAAATGATTCTTACAATATTCTAGATTTGTTTCCCTTTTAGTGAAACAAGAATAAGTCAATTAACTTAAACTCACGCAAACTTGCTTTTTACCGTGATGGATTGGTTGTCTTTACGGTTCAAAAATAAAAACAATGCCCTACACAAAACCCCAAAAAAGGACGAAAAATAATAGCAGAGTAGAAGTATATATTAAACAAATGGACCGTCACTCAAGTGAAGCTGCCGGTGGGTCCCTTTTCACGGCTCTCTCACCACCGCCTCCATCTCCTTCTTCCCCATTTCCACCTTTTTCCATCCATCCATCTCCCCTGTTTCTGCATTCCCTTCCCTCTCACCTCGCTTTCACCATTTTTGATTTCCGAATGCCATGAATTATTACCAGAAACATATGCCTGCTCTGTGTACATGAACTGGAATTAGACCTCTCACAACAACTACACCAGCTCTCTCTCATCTTCACTGAACTCTGCCTGGATCTTCTCCTCCTCCTCCTCCTCCTTCTTCAAGTTACAGAGCGGCGGCTTTCGCCAGCTTGCTCTCTTGCCGCCACCGCATTCCGTCAATCCAATGAGTAGAAGCAATTTCCGAGAATCTCTGGTCGGAGGTGGCGGTGGCGGAGGAGGCAGAACTCTGCTCGCCGCATCTCATCACCTCCACCGTCGCGGCCACAGTTTGAATTCGCTCACCAAGGACTCCGATGAGAACTTGGATCTCTTCTCCAGGAACCGCCGCTCCTTCTCTCTCGCCCCTTCCGATGACCCCTCCGACGGTACTCTTCACTTACTCTTCCTCTGCACTCTCTCCTTTTGAGCTAATTGATCCAAGATCTAATCTGGAGTTGCACTCTGTTTTCCATTATCTTCCAATCTTCTTCTTTGTCCGCATCCGGTGTGGACAGATTTTCATTATCCTTCCGGAATCCAAGAGAAAACGATTGTTCGCTACCCGACATTTTTGTACCGATTATAATCCGCTCCCGCCACTTCTGCTTAATTAATCCCTCCATCCCGCATGAATTGAATCTGTTTTGTTTGCGAATCTGGGTGTTGGTTTTCTTGACGATCTGGTATGGGGCCTCAATTTGCAGCTACTTCAGTCAAACTTGGGAGGCTTTCACTTGGATCTGCCAAAGTCGCCCCCAAACCCGGGATCGACGATCTACTCGCATCCATCGAAGGAGGCAAGAATGATTACGACTGGTAAGCAAAATGTTCACACCCTGATTGTGTATCTCCTGATTGAATCATGCTTTTTTGGTGATTGGAGGAAATGAATACGAGTAGAACTAGAAATGGAGTTTGGGTTACTGGTAAAAGGTCGCAGAAGAGATAACAATGGCTACAGTGCTAAAATAATGATTGGCCGAGTGGTTAATGCTTCTGGAAATCCTGCGATGAGCATTTGATGCAAATTGCAACTTTGTCTTATTACTCAATAGTGCCTATAAGTAGGAGCTACTTGCACTAATTTATCCCCTTTTCCCCCTTGTTTTAGGCTACTCACTCCTCCAGGAACTCCCCTTTTCCCGTCGGCGGATGCAAATGAGTCGTCACAACCACCACCTCCAGTGGTAGCTCCTAGGAACAGTGCTGCTCTCTCCAGATCAACTTCTACAACAAAGGCTTCAAGGGTATGGTACTATCTAGCGACCTATCACTTTCTGAACATGGAAACAGAAATACTGATCTGGGTTTCTGTTTTGCTTCAGCTTTCAGTTTCACAATCGGAGAGCTATCATTCCACAAGACCTGCTAGGAGTAGTTCAGTGACTCGTTCTTCTACTACTGCCTCGCAGTTCACTTCATATTCATCCAATAGATCTCCATCTTCAATCCTAAACACAAGCTCAACTTCAGTCTCTTCTTACATAAGACCATCCTCCCCTCTCACCCGTTCACCATCCATAGGAAGGCCTTCGACGCCTTCAGGCCGCTCGTCTACATCGAGGCCATCAACTCCATCCAGAGTTCGTACATCGCCCAGTGTCTCTGTACCGGAGCGATCTCGACCATCCCAACCCTCACGACCTTCGACCCCGACTTCTTCCAGGCCACATACCCCTGTAAACTTGAACAATCCTCCAGCTGCTCGCTCAAGTTCTCGTCCATCAACACCAACACGCCGGGCTCCTGTATCCTCAATTTCTTCTGTGTCAACTTCAGGTGGACGTCCCATTTCAAGTGGGCGCACATCAGCACCATCATCCCGCCCTAGCTCCCCGGGTCCAAGAGTTCGAGCCCTTGCTCAGCAGCCTGTTGTCCCTCCTGATTTTCCACTCGACACACCTCCAAATCTTCGAACGACTCTGCCTGAGAGACCGCTTTCTGCTGGGAGGTCCAGACCAGGTGCTTCTATCGGCGGGAGAGGAACCCAAGAAAGCGCAGCAGGCAATGGGAGTGTGCCACGAAGGAATTCATCTCCAATTGTTACCAGAGGAAGAGTCTCAGAACCACCTGGAAGGGGTCGTATCTCTTCCAATGGGCATGCTGCTGATGTGCTCGAGTCTCGGAGGAGCACACATGGATCATCAGATTCCGGAGCGCGGAGAACTTTGAAGTCTTCTTCTTCTTCTTCGACTTCTGCTGACAGCACCGGATTTGGAAGAACCATATCTAAGAAGTCATTGGACATGGCTATCAGGCATATGGTACGCACGTACACTACATTTTTCCTGTTTGATCAAGTTAAGCATGTTTAAGTGACCCTGTCGGAAGAGCTAAAAGGGACATCTCTAGTTCAATTCTCTAGGTCGAGAAGTTTTGTGTTTGATCTAGAATTTGAATGGTGATTGCAGGACATAAGAAATGGAGCAGGAGGTACTCGCCCGCTAACAGGGACTACACTCTTTCCCCAAAGCATCCGCGGTGGCCCGAATAAAACCCAGAGCCAGACTGTTCGCTCTTCTACTGCTCTAGAGGCGGCGGCATTGGTCAATGGTAACAGCCACCACCTTCGCAATGGGGAGGTTGTGGAGAATGGGCATTACGCGGTGGGAAGGCATGTCGAAACGGGAAACCATCACCAAGCGAATGAAGGACGGCAATTTGGAAGATTGGGCGAAGGTGATGTATACGAGAGCTCGCGGTATGATGCAATGTTACTGAAAGAGGACGTTAAGAACATGAACTGGCTGCACAGCATTGACGACAAATTCGATCAAGGTTCTATCTTTGATCATGGCTTTGAGCCCCTGCCCGAACCTTTCGCTCCGCTATAACTACGCAAAAAATGCCAAGTTGGTGGGATTTCCGTTCTTTGTCTCTTTGAACGTTATGAATTTCTTCTTGGTGTTGTATTCTATTTTTTCTTTTTCCTTTTATTTTCAGGTGGGTGATATACTGATATTTATTGATTTATCTAGTTCTTCCCTTCTGATTATTATTTTGACCAGATGGGGGGAGGATACGTATATGACGAGTTTAATAGCAATGAAACCAGCCTGTATTGCCCAACTTCTTAATGATGATTTGATGAGCACTACTACTACGAAGCCAACGTTCTGTTCTGTTCGATTATGTGCTGTGAAATTTGAGCAATATATATTTTTTTTTGACAGAAATCTGCACCAGGCTTTATTAAGGAACGAAAGCCATTACAGAGTCCAGCTCCAGCTGGTCTATTACACTCATAGGGGGGCCGTCGAACCAAATCTCCATCTCATTCCATCTTGTCTTCAAGTGTGCCATGATATGTGCCACCTCATTTCCCGATTGGTAAACATGCCTGCAACCTCCATCGCCCATTTCCTCAAGTAGCCTCTTTATGTTCCTGCATATCACTCCAAGCTCTGTTTGATCCTTGTTCGCGTCTCGTATGCGATTAAGCACCGACTCACAATCCATCTCGAGAATAGGCGAACCAAGTTGGTGTTGTCGCACAAGCTGCAGTCCTAACTCGGCCGCCAGAGCTTCGCCCATTTCCGGGTTTTGTTCACCTCTTAGCCTCTTAGCCGCCGCCATTAGGAACCTGCCTTCAGCATCTCTTACCACCACCCCTAGTCCGCATCCATCCTCGCACACTCCAGCGTCAATGTTGAGCTTAACTTTCCTCGGAGTCGGCTTCGTCCAGTGCCGCCCAGCTGTGCTTTGCTGTGGTGGATGAAAAGTAGCTTGTTGTTGCCGGTACTCGTCAAGCAATGCTGCTGCTCGGGGAACTATATCTTCCTCGTCTAACTTCAACCCATTAAACATTTGAGCATTTCTCTCCTTCCATATCATCCACATCAACATGATCCAATCCTCAAACTCCTTTTCTGATACCGTCGTCGCTACTTTCATTACCCACTCCATGCTTTGCGCATCCCCTCTCATCTCAAAGCAGTGAGCTACCTGGGATTTTCCCACAAACCACTTGCCCATGCACACTGTTCGAAAGCATGTACCTGTGTCTCCTTTTCATCACAAAAAGAGCAGTTGTCTCCCCTCTGCTCATTCCGGATTATCACATGATCTCCCGTTGCAAGAGAGTCCCTTGCGAATCGCCACATAAAGTGCTTGACTTTCGGAGGTATCGTCATTCCCCACCGCTTCTTCCACATTATTGGGTCTCCGGTAGAAATATGGCCTTTCTCACGACGAGTTTTCGTAAGCCACCGCCTGTACCCCTCGCGGGCGGTATAACTCCACTCTTGCTATCCGCCTAGATCAGCTGGTCTTTTTCCCCAGAGCCGCGCAGAGGAATCCGAGAGATGGCTTCCACCATCGTTGTTGGAAAACAACTTTCTAACAGATCCCTATCCCACTGCTCATGCTCGTCGTCAATCAGCTCTCACACAACTGAGTCAACTGGTAACCCCATGAGGGGCGACTGGATGATATAACCCGGAGCAGAAGGAACCCATCGGTCACCCCATACTCGTACATGTGCTCCGTTCCCTACTCTCCATCGCAAACCATCGACCAGAAAATCTTGTGCACTCATCAAGCTTCTCCATACATAACTCTGCCAAAACCCCACCCTAGCGTCCAGGATCTCCTCTCGTTTATGATATTTGGCCTTCAATACCCGTGCTATAAGAGATTCAGTTCTGCTATAGATGCTCCACAATTGCCGAGCCATAAGGGCTTTATTGAAGCCTCGCAGGTCCCGGAAGCCAATTCCACCTTCACTCTTCGGGAGGATTAGCTCTTCTCGTGCTATCCAAGGGATGCACTTCTCCTCCGCTCGCTGACCCCACCAAAATCTTGTGATGAGGCCATGAATGTCATCAATTATCCTGTCTGGGACCCTAAACACCGCCATCGTATAGTTAAGCTAGGCTTGTGCAACTGATTTGATCATAACTTCCCGAGCTGCCACCGACATCACCCGCTCCTTCTACCCTGCTAACTTCTTCCTTACCCTTTCTTTTAGATAAGTAAATAGTGCTTTCTTCGACCTCCCGACCTCAGTGACTAGGCCCAAATATTTGTTTATGCTTCTCCACTGCCCTCATACCCAACGTCGAACTCACCAGCAGTCGTTGATGGGTCTTCACGTTCCCACCCAAGGAGACCTCTGATTTTTCCAAGTTTACAAGTTGGCCGGACTCGATTTCATAGTCTTTTAGGATTCGGCGTAGCTCCATACTCTCCTGAACTGTAGCCCTGGCAAAAAAGATAGCATCGTCAGCGAAAAAAAGGTGTGAGATCGCCGGTGCTCCCCTAGCTACCGATATCCCATGAATCCTCTTCTCCCGAACCGCCTTCTCCGTGTATGTGCTCAATCCCTCCGCCACCAGTAAGAACAAGTATGGGGATAGAGGGTCGCCTTGACGTAATCCCCTACTTGGCACAACCTGCTGCGATATGTGTCCATTAGCTAATATCGAATATGTGACCGATTGGACACACACATCATTATCAGTCTTATCCATCTTCCCGAGAACCCCATTCTCCTCATCACTTCTTCCAAAAACAACCACTCCGCCCGATCATAGGCTTTCGCCATATCCGTTTTCACTGCTAGGAACCCCTTCTTATTCTTTGACTTAACTTTCATAGTGTGGAAACACTCAAAAGCCGTCATCACATTATCTGCTATGTACCGCCCAGGCACAAAGGCGCTCTGCTCCGGGGAGATAATCTCGTTTAACAATACTTTTAGTCGATTCGCTAGTACCTTCACCAATATATTATACAAGATGTTGCACACGCTTATCGGGCGAAAATCCTTTGCCATCGTTGGTTCCTTGACTTTTGGTATTAGGGCAATCAACGTATGGTTGAGCCCCTCAGGGATTTCTCCTCGATAAAAAATCTGTAGTAGAGCTTCTGTGACCTCATCCCCAACAATACTCCAGAATTTGATGAAGAACAAGACCGATAGACCGTCTGCTCCCGGGGCCTTTCTTCTCCCCATTTGTTTCAGGGATTTGAAAATCTCTTCTCGGGTCAATTCCTTCACTAATTCCGCATTTGCCTCCTGGGTGACCCGCCTACCAATAGAATCCAGCACTGGCGTCTCGGAAGGTCGCTCCCCAGCTGTAAATAAGTTCCCAAAGTAGCTCAGTAGACAAGCCATAACACGTTTCTGTCCAGCCCACCAATTTCCCGCGGCTTCCTTCAACTTTCTTATCGTGTTCCTTTTCCATCGTGCTTACGATTTCCTATGGAAAAAGTTCGTGTTCTTATCCCCGCCTTCATCAAATCTTCATGGGATCGTTGCTTCCAGAAAATTTCCTCCTCACATTCTACGTCTTCGAGCTCAGCAAGAAGTTTCTTGCGTTGGTCCCGCACGATGTCCGTTTGCACACCTCTATCCAGCGCCTTCAGCGCTTTCTGAATCTTTGCCTTCTGTCTTTTAAAGTTCGGGATGGTGACTTGACTCCAATTATCAAGTTTTGTACTCACCTGTCCAAACTTGCTATAGATATCCCCGGTTCCCAGGCTCCAAACTTCCTCAATCACTTGTTTGCACCCGTCATATCGCAACCAATGAGGTTCGAACCGAAACGACCACCCCCATTTCACTTCCTCATCCTCCTCACCTAACATTTCACAAAAAATTGGACGGTGATCGGATCAGGTGCTGCCCAAATGAGAAACTCGGGCATTCGGCCAAATTGCCCGCCAACCCTAGTTGGCTATGAAACGATCCAACCTTTCCTCTATATACCCGCCCATTCTCCTTCTATTCTCCCAAGTATACGGGTAACCAGAGAAACCCCTCATTTCGACTAGACAATCGACTAGACAATCGGAGAAAGCCCTCATTTCCTCCTCCGCCAGAAGATTCCCTCGCCTTTTTTCAAAATCCGATAACACCTGGTTTAGGTCGCCTCCACAGAGCCATGGGCCTTTCCATTATGCTGCGAGTTATCGGAGCAACTGCCACGTCCACTCCTTTTCCCTCCCTTCAGGCCATTCGTACACCCCCGTGAAGCGCCACTCTCCAACTAGCTCGTCAACCACTTTGGCATCTATGTAATGCTGCTCTCTTGACATCACAGTAAGTTGTACCTCATCACTCCACCAAATACTCAAGCCTCCTGCCCGTCCACCATTCGAGACATCAGTTGGCCAACTCGTCCCATTTTTGTATCCAAGCTCCATCCTTGTTACCTCATTTTCTTCGCACAGCTGACGCGTCTCCATCAGGAACACGACCTGTGGGGAAGTTTGTCGCAGAAGCGACTTAAGAGATCTAACTGCCCGCATACTTCCCAAACCGTGGCAGTTATAGCTTAAAAGCTTCATCTGGGGACTGAAGGGGATCGATTCCCCGCACCCTCAGCATTTGTCGCTACCTTTGGCCCTTTTTCCGTCTTCTTCCCTCCAGCGGCTGTCCCCGGGCTCTTCCCTGGATTAATAATCCTCTCAGCTACTGCCCTTATCTTCCCCATTTCCATCCTCGACCCTGACACTTTTTGTGAAACCTCTTCAGTATGATACCTGGCGTTAGCCTCTGATTATAATTCCCATTTGTTGTTGTTCTTCGTACCACTACTCCCCTTCTGTTTCCTTACTTCCCTTTCCTTGTTACTTTCAATATCAAGCTGAGTGTCCCTAGTGCCCTCTTTCGCGCCTTGTATCTCCTCAACTGATGATTTCACTCCTTTATTTGCCATGTTTTTCTTTCCACCACCCTGACCGCTTTCATCACCCATTACAGCATTTATGTTCTCGGCCCCCAGGTCTGCATGGAGTGCATGGTAACAGTTTCTTTTGTAGGTGGCCTGTATGTTTTTCTGTACCATTCCTTCCCTTAGACCCGACTTCCATTCTTTTTTCTTCACAACCATCCACTCTCCATAGGTCCTTCCCTTCGTTGGATCCTCGGTCACCTCATTAACCTCTTCTTTACCTTCATCAGTACTCTCTTCTATCCTCTCAAGACATTGGCATACCTCCATTGTCCTTCCATACTTCCCGCAATTGGTGCACACATTCTCGAGCCCCTCATATTGTACTAGATGGGTTATCCCTTCGATTTTGTACTACGATAAGAGAGGTTTCGTTAGGTCTACTTCTACACAGACTCTGCCATATTTTCCTCTTGCCCCAAGCTTCGTTGCCCTGTCTACCCTGATCGGTCGTCCAATGGCAGCCACTATTCGCCATACCGCCTCTTTATTGATGAATTCAATAGGTAGTTCCGGAAGTTGGAGCCATACCATCGTTGATTTCACAGTTGATTTCCACGGATTAAACCCCTTATACCATCTGTGAACTGTCAGGTACGTGTCACCTAGAAGCCAAGGTCCACCCATCGTCACAGCGTCATAATCCTTCTGACTTCGAAATCGGACTAGATAGCAACCGTTTTTCATATCCGAAATTTGAAGCTCCCCATGCCGGCCCCATAGGTAATTCAGTCGTTTCACCAGCGGTACATAGGAAACTCTTCTCCCTAACCCTTTGACGACCAGAGCCGATTGCCATTCCCGCCTCCATTTAGCTTTCTCAGCGGCTGTATAGCAGATTGTAGGGCACTTTGGATCCTCGGACTCATCATCAACAACGTCGTCTTCTTCTTTCTCCCTTTGCTCTACGACTTCAGTATAAGAGTCTTCTACGTACCATTGATCCTGCTTAAGGATCTCACTAAAAAGAGGTCTCGTCCCAGCTGTCCACCCATTATGATGCATCCCGTTAGCTTGCTCCGTCTCCATCTCTTCCTCCGTTATATCTTCCACCTCCACAGCTTCTGGCGAGAAGTTCAAAGCCCTAGCCCTTTTCTTCACTTGTGTTGCTTCCTTTGCAGCTTTTTCGTTTGGTGAGGAGGAAGCTTCAGCTGGTCGTTGAATACCCCCAGCTATGTCAGGAGGCTTTTCTTTTCCAGTCGACGCCCCCGCCGGTGCCCCCGCCGCCATGACCGGATCGAAGCCCTAGGAGACAATGAGCAATAGTTTTAAGTGTTTCTTTGTGTTTATTAGCCAATTTTTTCATATTATCCAAATTTATTAAAATGATATTAATTAGCCAAATCTTTTATAACACATCAAAATATTAGTTATTTTTATGTTATTGTTAATAATTTTATAACTTTTTTCCGTTAAAATACTAAAATTTTGGAATGTTAATTTTCAAATTCTTTTTCAAGTCAGTATCATGTCGTCAAGTCAATATTACTAACAAGTATGCTAGTTGAAAATTAATATTTGAATAATTTTAATATTTCGATAGATTTAGCTAATAAAAAAGAATTTGAAAAAGATTATGCTAATAAATAGTCTTTACCCTTGTGTTTTGTAAGGGAAAGGTCAACTTTATCGGAACTTCCAGTTATATAGAGATTATATCTAACAAGCGAACTATAAGCTCAATCCTATCTAGCAATGAGGGAGAGTGAGCGAGCTATCATTTTGATTAGCGGGTTCCTGTAAATGTTGCTGAATAATGTATTTTGGTAAAAATTTAAGAGTAAAGAAACAAGGAAGCTGTTGGCTGTTGGACACACACAACACACACATGAATGGGATCTTGCAATTTGCAAAAACAAAAGAAAAAAGAAGGGGTTCACTTGGATGCACTTGGGGTCGACATGGTCCGTATGCTGCTCGTGCTCGGTAATAGAAAGACAACGAAAGTTGAGTCCAGTTGTCTCTTGCTAGATTATTTGTCCATTTTTAGGGGGGGAAATCCCAAATAGACACATGTAATTCTGAAAGTACACATGTTTGATATTCACCGTCTTTGTCAAACGCAGTGAATATAATCACTGTCGAAGACAACAACGGTGATTCAATCACCACTTTAAATAAAAACGGTGATGAATCACGTTTTAATAAAACGCTGGGAACATATAACCGCGTTTGTGTACATCAGGGAATATTTCACAACATCGGACGGCTGTGATGAAGGGTTGGGGGACGCGTATCGATGACGTGGATGAACGCGGGGCATTCATTGCCGTGGACAAATGCCGGGAATGCCTACTGTCCATGTTAGCGATCCGCGTCGCCTCGCCCCTTCGTCGTTGTCGTCGGATGCAGTGAGGCTCGGATTCTGGTTTTTCTCCCAGATCCGATGCCTCATAGCCGCCCACGTCATCTATCCGAGTCGTTCATTGCGTTCAAAAAAATGCGGGGTCTTCCCTGCATTAGACGAAGGCGGTGAAGGCGCTGTGTTTGTTTCCAGCAGTCCCTTTCCCTTATAAATACCATCCTTCTCCCTTATTCCAAATCACACCACCACACTACTCTTCTTTCTCACTCCATTCCTCCACTCTAGTTTTGTTCTAAGTATACTCTGTGGTTGCGGCTAAGTCCGATCATCCACATCAGAAAGAATTCCTAGAGTTATATCATAAAAGCCCTCCCCTCTAAAAACCCGTCGAGCCTCTATCCAGCTTCCGCCAAGAGAGACGAAGTATTTATCCGAGCAAGAAACACATCGCTCGCGTGCAATTTGGTACAACAATCCGACAAACACTACATACCTTATAATTTTTTAAATATTTTATTATTTTAAAAGGTTTTATTTTGCTTTCCTTTGACTAACAACTTGGCGTTTTTTGTACTTTTTTGTAGGAATCACTTCTTCTCGTCATTTATAGAGAGGCCACAAACTTGCCCGTTTGGTATGATCGACTCTCGCTTTATCTAGAGAGGACGGGATTGGGTATGGTGAGGCATTTCATGCGGATTGAGATTGACAACGATCTGCTGACGACAATGACATAGGGATGGCGCCCAAAACCCTTACGTTCCATTTTCCGGAGGGGGAAATGACGTTCATCCTCAAAGACGTTGTCATCCTCCCCGGACTGCCGATCACTGGGGAGGCCATAATCAGTCTCTCTACCAAACCTGAAGCAGGCTGGGGGCCTCTGATTCTTGACAGTTTGGGCTTCGACATGCCGACCATGACTCAAGTCCAAGGATAGGGGCATCCACCGTTGAATGCGGGACAAGTATCGATCCCGTGGCTCATTACTTACATCCAAGATGAGGTTGCTATCGGCCCAAACACTCTGGAAGATCAAGTGGAGCAGTATGCACGTGTCTACCTCATTGGCTTGGTTGGTTCCCAGACAAGGCAAACAGGTGGATTCAAGGCATGTGGTTGCCATTGCTACTCGATGACTGGGACCCAATCGGGACAAAGAGTTGGGGGTCGGCCGTGTTAGTTGGGGTATATTGGGAGTTGTGTACTTGCTCGAAGGTGGGAGCGAAACACGCTGGTGGTGCGATGTTCATCCTCCAGTTCTGGGCATGGGAGCATCTTTCAATGTTCTCACCTTAAGACCCGCGCCCATTCTGGAGATAAAATAAGGAGCTTTGAGATGTGCCAAATGCCCCCTATGATGTCAAGTAAGTTTAATTTAGATTTATTTATTTCTTGATTTGATTTATTTAATTTTGCTTCATTTAATTTAGATTTCTTCCATGCTTAATTTTATCCCATGCTTAGCTTGATTTAATTTAGCTTTATATAAAATTTATTTCATGCTTAGCTTGATTTGATTTAGATTTATTTCATGTTTAGGTTTATATAAAATTTATTTTATGCTTAGCTTGATTTGATTTAGATGTATTCCATGCCTAAATTAAATTTATTAAGTAAATTGATTAGTTGTTTAAAAAATTCTTACAAGCTTAGCCTTCATGCTTTAAAAAATTCTTATATACGTACTTTTACTTATAAGGTGGATCAAGCAAATACAAACGACCACCAACCTGAGCACTCTTTACTGTTTTAACGTGCTGAGTTTGATAGGCCTTGGTGGAACTAGGTAATCATGACAATTCAATATTTTAAAGAATTATCATTTTGTGCATATAATTGGTTGCTAATAGCAAATTATGAATGAGTATAGGTTACTTGGGACCCATATCCAGGTGAAGTGGTCAAGCTGCATCATCTTAGACACCCTGAGGATCACGAGATGTGGTTGTGCAAGGTGCCCTTGATCTGCTGGCACATCGTGGAGTGGCACCTGTCCGATCGATCCTTTAGGCAATATCGATTGGAGCAACCAATTCCAGCAACCCCGCCTCAAGATTTCAAGGGGCTCCATGCCATCGACCTCCGCCACCTAGCAAAGAATTGACTTCTCAAGCATTAGTTCTACATCAATGTTTGGCAGAATAGAGAGATAGAGAGAAGTGGGAGAATAGAGTGATCGGGAGTTTACGCTTAGATTGGTGTCAAATCAAGGTGTTGTGATGGGTTCGTTGGTAAGCCATCCACTGTTTCCCTCTTTGTCTTATTCTTTTGTTTTAATTTTGATTAATTTTGTTTTACTACTTAAATTTCTTAGGTTGATGTTTTGGAACATGCCAAGCACATAGTGCACCCACCATGGATGAGCGAAAGACATCTTGGTTGCGAAGGCTTATGAACAACCTCCTGAGTTGTACCCGAGAGCAAAGGAGGGATGTCGTAGCATATCCTCCACTGCGTGCATCGGCCCACCCATCATTTCGTGATGGTGAGCTCATTGTGCCCCCGGTTGAGCCCCCACGGAAGAGCAAACGCAAGCCTCAGCCAACCTTTCAAGAGCTTTGTCCGACTCAAGAAACAGAACTCCGTGAACCATTTGAGTACGAGTGGGAAGCTGCACCGGAAGTCGCTGGAGTCTCATCGAGCTACGCCCCATCTCAGAAACATGACATGTTCCTCCAAGGATTCCCTCAATTCCAACATCAGGAGCAGACTTCGATGTATCATACACCGCAGCAACAGACCCCCTTATTCATCAAGCTACTACCACTCTTTTGGTTCATCCCACCCACCTCCACCTATGTATACTCTGGTGGGGGAGGGGGGGGTCGGGTTAAGAGGAATATGCGAACAGTTGTCCAACAAGATTGCAAAGAAGGAGAAGGGACAGAAGGCGAAAGAATGGGTTGAGGACGCCGTGTAGGATGAGGAAGAGGGAGAGAAGGGGAACAAAATAAGGGCAACCAGTGAACTATACATGTTATCTTTGTTTAGTTTAGATTTGTGTCTTTCCACTGAACTATCCATGTTGTCTATATGTAGTTTGGTTTTGTGTTTTCTATGAACTCTCCATGTTGTCTTTATTTAGTAGCAATCATAGTAGTATAACAAGCATAGCATATTATAGCATCACATTATATAAAACATTAGTGTTCATTCACAAGAGATATTTAAAGTATCATGAGTACAGTAAAGCATCTAAAGAAACAAGTATTAATGATCATAACATTGACTGAAATAAGCATCTCATTGATGCATAGAAAGAAATATTCAAACATCATAGCATCACATCCCCAAACAGATCGAACTAGAAAAGCATAAGATGAGCATATACATCACCATTGATAAGATGGCATCTCAAATGAGGAGATGAGCATTGATGACTCGATAATTGCACATGTTTTTCCCTCTACTTCTTGATCGTTTAAGCTTGCATTATCTCTTATTTGGCCTATTTTAATCTAGATTGTGTTCCTTTGTCACATTTCAGGTCCTAGTTAGTAAAGGGAGGCATAGGCGCAAGTTTCAAGTAAATCGGATATCAATTGGCGATTCGGGAGAAGAAACTCGGGCATGACCTGAAGAAGAATGGATTTATACCTCATTTATAGACAAATAATCATGAAATCTTGTCGTGAAAAGAAAGAGGACGAGACTACGAGCGTCTGGGATCAAACGGCGACTGATTCGGAGTCCGGACGAGGGAGAAACGAAGCATTGAATATTGGGGAACAAGTTCGGCAGTAAAAACACGGGCAGACTACCCTAAAAAAACGATCGTGTTTTATCTGGCCCCCGCTAGTGTTTTTACTGCCGAGGGTGTGTTGTGAGGGCTGCTGGGGGCAAAACACGGGCGGGCAAAAGTAAAACACGACCGTGTCCTCGACCGCGTTTTGCCCAGAATCGGGTTTTTGAGGCAGATTCAAGCCAAAAGAGAGGGGAGCTGGGTTTTGGTTCTCAAACACCCAAGGGACGAACCCTAGAAAGAGAGAGCGACTTGGGAACATTCTTGGAGCTATTTTGGAGGATTTCTTTGCCATTGCAACTCGGGAATCAAGCTTGGAGATGGAGATTGAAGATCTAGATCAGATTTCTGCAGTCTCTCTATTCTCTATGGAGTAACCTCCCTTCACTTAGGTTTTGAGGAACCCTAGTTCCATGTGTTAGGATCTTTCTTGTATGAAGTTTTGGATGCTATATTGTTTGATTATAATCGATTGAGGCATGATTTATTGAGTCAATTGAAGCCTGATCATCTTCTCTTGATTTCAGCTTTAACCTATGATAGATAGAATCTTATTAGGTTAAGAGAGCTTCCTTGATTGATAGTGGTGAATTGGTTGTGCGAGAGTCAATTAATTGACTGCTTTGTATTGGAATTCATTCCAATAGTGGAGATCTGTGTGAATCGCCTTAGCAGTCTATCCCGGTGAAGGCTAGTCGCCTGTCGGGTATTCTATCTAAGAGGGCTTGGTCAGCTTAAGAGACTCCAAGCTAATTTAGGATCTTCCGCAGTTTAATCAACAGTAGATCAACCAAAGGTAATTGCAACTTGGACCTAATTGAGGAGCTAGGGGGAATCATACCTAAGTGAGTTCCCAACTTTTAATTAGTAGAGTAGTTTAGTAAATCAATCCTTAATCTAGTTTGCTAGATAATGAACTGAAGCTGACTAATAGTAACTCTAGAGACCGTGGATTCGATATTTATTACTTGTGTCACTATACTACAGTCCTTTTCATTGGTTACACTTGTCCATTGTTAGGTGTTGTGTTTTAGCGTGTCAAGAATCTCGAAGATGGATGCTTCCTCGATGAATTTTTGCAGAGCTTTGCCTCCTCTCTGTGGATTTCTAACTCGTTCCCATGGGGCAAAGTGCTGACTAAGGTAAGTGTCAAGTCTAGGACCATGCCTTTGTTTACACTAGTTACAAGAAGGGGGTTTTAAGGCCTTTTTCCTACTAAAGTCGGTCAAAACCTTCCTTTTCTGACTACAACTCGAATTCTTCTGACTTTGCCTACTAAGTTTCCTTAAAAAGGTAGGAATCCCCCAAGCTTGGGGCCATCGGCGATCCCCATCGCTGTTGGGCCTAGAGGTTTCCAAATGAGGTGATTTTTCTTGAACACCTTCCACTTGGGCTCATGAACCTACTCCTGAAATTCAGATCGTTTGGACTTATTTTCACCCGTCAGCTTAGCAAAATACTACTCTCTGGCCCATAAAGCTTCCGGTGTCAGAATCCGTCTTTGTCAGGGCTCATGAGTTCATAATGTCGACCTCATTCTGATCTAGTAGGTCTCCATATTCATCATAGCTCTAAAAAGCAAAAAACCACCCCAAAAGGCATAAAACTGTACAAAAACACATTCAAGGTCTAGCTTAAGCACATTAAACAAATAGTTCTGATTTCAATAGTAAAATAACTAAATATGCATCAATATAGCAAAATATGTATCAAATATGGGCATGATAAACACTATAATTTGAGTTTCATCATGATGTAGTATTGCATCATTGGCGATATCCTTCCTTGGGGGCTATTGTTGGGCTTTCAGTTGATCTACTTTTCTCTGGTTGACGAGGTCGAGGACATAAACTTCCATTTCCTAATTTCTTGCCTCTATGGAAGATTCTCTAGGCTTTGGGCCTGAGTAGCAGTAAGGTGGTGGTGGGTTGTGCCACTGTTTTTTCACTTGGACTAGCTTTCTTGGCCTTTAAGTAACCTCTCCTACAAATTTCTTTGTGACTTTGGGCTAGTTACTCCTAGTCGCGATTAGACCATTCCTTGGTTGCCACTGATTCTTTGATCATATTCGGTCGATTCTTCCTCTATTGGACTCATTTTGGACTCTACTTGTAACTTCTAGTAGGCTTGTCCATCATTGGACATCATCTTTTATGTGAAAATTCAATAATCTTATCTATTTAGTTCATTTGATCCTCCAGATGTCTCCAATGCTTTATCCAAATCATCCTAAGTTATGTTTTACCTTGGAAAGGAAAAAATCAAGGATTCATGTCATGAATGGTGTTCTCTTACAGTGTATTGTAGTCCTATTGGTCAGGATGTTAGATGCAGTTTGTTGTACACACGAGAATCAAAATCCTTGATTATTAGATTCTCGGGTTTGGATTTAGAGAATGGAGACCTAGAAATTATTCATTATATGTTAGAGTATCCGTTGCAGGTCCCTCTCCTTCCGTTAAAACGGTCCTCTTTTATTTTTGTTCACCGCGGCACGAAATCTCGAAGAATGAAGAAGCTTGAATAACTCGGAAAGAGAGCATCTGTATTAAAGTATTATCACACCTCGTACTCAATTCATATCATGGTCTTGATTGAGCTACATCATTAGGAGTGCTCATAGTATCTTACAACATTAGTACAACCAACAGAGTATCTTACAACTTGAGTATATCATAAGGGGATTCTGCGTGACAAGGGGTTTAAAACCCAAATTGCAGTCCTGAGCGCATCTCACGGAATGATGCATAAGTCTTTTACCTTTTTATTTTGTTTTTATAAACGCTTCTCATCTATTCCGCTGAGGGAAAATAACTTCAATGTTGGGCTCGGCTTTTATTGGATAACCATGTTTCTATTTTTAGTATACAGTTTTAGCATTTTATTTTTGAATAAATACTTATCAGAAAAATATTGTGCTAATCAAATGGATTTCGATACGGCTTCGGCCATTCTCAGCTCTAATTAAAACTTATATATGGAGTCTCTTAAATAATTCTCACAATGAGATGGACAAGCTTTTTTATTTTTGATAATGGAGAATGGAGATGGACAAGACTTAAGCCTTTAAGCCACACAAATTAACTATAATGATGGAGCTAATTATTTATCAACAACTCAATCAATGTTTTTCACACAAAGTTTTTAGAGTTTGAACAAATCATCACGGGCATGCCCCAATAAGAAATATGAATATTTGTTAAAAAGCAAACATCTATGTTCAAGCCCATTCAAATACATTTTACTGGATTGTTTGGAATAAAATGAATTGAGAGTTCATTTCATTCTAAAATGAAATCTTACGTAGAATTCAATTGTCAAATGAATTACTATATTTGGAATATTATAATCAAATATGTTGAAATAAGTTAAATTGAATTCCAAATCCTGTTTGGAATACGTTCATACTTTAATTAAATTAAAATCTCCAACTATACCCTTATCAATTTTCAACAAAAATAACATTGCTTTTACTCATTGAAAACCTATCTTTTAAGAACACAAGTGCCAAAGTTATCATCTAACCAATCCAACCAGGTGAAAAACAATAAAGTTCCTCAAAAAAGTAAAAAATATGAAAATTCATCTTTTGAAACATTCATTGTAACTCCTTTTTCACCTAAGCCAAAAATATTGGTCTCCTCATGGTTATATATAGGCTAAGTAGTGGGCTAGCTACTGAGAAAGGAAGGTTAGGCGTACAAATATGGAGTATTGGCGCTAAATTGATACATGGTCAATTTATTTGATATTTGAGAATACTTATGTCATTTTATCAAAATTATTAAAATATTTGTGGAATTTATTTGGATATTCCACTTCGATTCCTCAAAATTGCTAGAACTAGCATAAATTTCCCAGAATTCAAAATTTAGAATTCAAAATGAATTCTTTTATATTCCAAAAAAAAATTTCATTTCAAAATGAATTCTTAAGAACTTATGGAATTCATTTGTTTTGTTTTAAGTGATATGGAATTGGAATTCATTTGGTATGTAAATGTTTAATTGAGTAACTAGTTTTTCACCTGTGGGCGGTGTATTTTGTTTGGTTGTTTTACAATTCGTTATAGTATTCTAATTGTTATTATTATTTATGTTTGCTAAGGTAATATACATGGAATTGTAAATCCCACTTACATTATTTCAGGTATTATTTCATACTTTTATACCTTTTGTTTATTTATGAACATTTTAATTTTATTAACTGAGCTCTTTGTAGATGGTTCTTTATTGATTTAGATTTTTTTTTATCGAACTCGCCCTTTATGATTATAAACATAAGAGATTATTCATTCTTTAGCACAGAATTGTGATAAAGAAGTTAAAAAACTTACGGCCACAAAAGAAGAATTTAGAATAAGAAAATGTGCTTCAATTAATTAAAAAAAAATAAGCGAAGAGCTTTTTATTTTCTCTCCCTTCTCATATGTCGGTATACGATAATAGAGAATATTCCGTTCTAAATCCCATGAATATCATGTATTATCACTTACACATACAATTTTGGAATAATGAGGAAACTCATTAGAATCCACGTCCATCTATCTTCCACGTACTTGTTTAATTACCTTGAAATGTTCTAGCAAAACCAACCACAAACAAAACTATCAGCTGTCACTAACTTATTAAAACAATATTTTCAGCAAATTAAACTACATATAATTAAACATAATTTATATTTTGTAGAGAGCTACATATCTCCTGCAGAAAAGAATTGTGCTTTATTACCAAATAACAACATAGACAAATAATGAAAGGAGCAGTCTTCAATACAACTCAATTCATATTATCATTCAGATTCCTCATTTGTGAATTGAATATATGCATCAATCCAAATAGTAGTTTGTAAGAAAACAATCATGTCAAAATCAATCTTTAGTTAGGGATTTAATGCAGAAAAATTCACATTAATGAAACAAACAAATGTCACCGCAAACATGTAGAAATTAAAAAATCATCGAAATAGACAACCGAGAAACCACCATTATCATTTTCTTTCTTCTTTGCGACCTTTATAAAACCCCAATTATGTTCCCTTCTACTTATAACCCCTTTGCTACCTACTTATTACTAACCAGATCATCATTGTATAGCTAGCTAGTAGTAGCATGTCAATCATGAACATAAAATATAATAAACAATCATCACAACTCTCGGGTTGCAATAGGCATTCAAGAAAAACGATCAATTATTCAACCAAAGGAGGTATGCCCTAAGTCCAACCAATTAACCCTTCTAATTATATTTTATATACATGAAAGTATATGGCGACCCTTCTCAATAAGAAACAAAGAAGAAATATATTCACTCATCGAGAGTGGGAAAATTTACCATCCAGCAGTCGTAATTTGGAAGAAATTAAGAAAAGAATGGGAAAAAGAGTATAATTCGGCCAGTCAACCGCAAACAATAACATATCGCTGAGAAAGTGAGACCAGTTGCCAGCTTTAGATCAAGGAGGAAGAGGGAGCAGTCGACAACCCTCGCCTTGGTTCACCTCATTTTCTCAATGATCATATTAACTTTTTCGTCAACAGGCAAAAATATGTTACAACTGCTCAAAATTTTGTCATCTTATCGTTGTCTCGTGTAATTTCTGCCTCCTATTCTCATACAAAGAAAAAAAATCGTATGCATTACCATTTCCTTCTCTATAAATTATGAGAATACAAATATTAGAAATCTCTAAAAAATTAGCAACTAATAAGAGGGCTTTGTTTATTTTTATGGTGGTTGACATACTTTCTTGATTTCTTATTTTCAATGTTGGATTTTATTTCTAAAGAGACAATCAAAATGGGGAAAGGGATAGAAACAAATTAAAAGTTTGCATTAATAATTAATATGTTTTCATTTAATCAAAATGAATAAGAATTTTTTAAAAAAATAACAATTATTGCTCTGTCAAGTTTATATTAAGACATTTTGCTATATAATTTATACTTGTTTTATATGATAGGTATATACATAAGAAGGAAGTGAGTGTTTGATAGCAAAAACATATAGTCATATCGTTCATTTCTCAAAGTCGATTGATTGTCAAACGTTTATTTTCTATTAGATTATCGTTTATATTTTGTATTGAAAAATATAAATATTTATGCGTGTGCTTGTTTTTTTTTTCTTCATCAAAATGTAACTTATTATTAAGTTTTAGTAAAAATGAGTAGAAAATTTACTTAATCAGATTTAATCAGCTTGGGTTAAACAAATACAATATATGTCACTCTTTGTTTCCATCTTTATAGTTTGTTTAATCGAATTTTTTTTATTACTTAGGTGTGTGTTTTTTGTTTAAATGTTTCCTAAAAAATTAATATATTTTAATTTTAGTAAAAATGAGTAGAATTATTAAAAGAAGAGAGAGACAACTTCACAAATAGATCAATAAATAGTTTTTTGTTTGAAAAAAATTGTCCACCTTGGCAACTTGTGCATTCACCAAGTGCTTATGTGGCAAGAAGTTATTTTTGAATAGCCATAATATTTAGTATAGATAGATAGATAGATAGATAGATAGATAGATAGATAGATAGATATAGATTAGACTAAAGTTTATATGTGCATGTGATGTTGTAATTTGTAATGAGAACAAAAACCGTATGAAATATTTTAGGAAGATTTTTTTTAACTTAACCAAAATGGTATTTCACATTTGTAAATATTTTATCATTAAGTTCTAGTTTTCATTGAAACATTGGAGAAGAAAATGGAGTATTCTAATGGTGGAGATAGTGCATTCATTGATGGAGATAATGATTTTGTTGAGAAGAAAGTATAGACAATTAACTATGGAAATAGAAATATAAAATATTGGCAAGGAGCAAATCTCAGACAACATTCGTATTTGAAAGAGGTAATATCAATATGTTTCATATTTGTAAAATATTCATCGTTAAATTTAGTTTTCAATGAAATTCAGTAGAAGAGCGAAGAGATTATTTAAATACAAGAAAACAATAATGCAATATTAATATTGGAAATATAGGTGTTATTAATGGAGATGAAGGTACTGTAATTGGTGGGGAAGATAATGATAATGATGAAGCACTCGGAAAGTCCAAAAGAAAATATGCAGTAATTTCTAATCAAAGTATGATTTGAGCACGTTTTTCGGGAGTTGATTACCTTGCATGACTTATTATAACTTTTGATACGGATGGTAGTTGATGAATCAGTTAGGATGTCGGAAAATTTTAAATTTATGATTCATGTTATTATTTTTCCCCCAATAATTTAATTTTTGGATTATCTTATGGTAGCAAATTGAAAAAGTTACTATTGTTGTTTATATCATTGATAAAGTATATCCGGCCAACGGGCCGGGTTCAAATCTAGTATCTCATAATATATGATCATTTAAGCCTTAAATGTATGATGGAATATTAAATATGTCTCATATATAATAATGAAATAGAAATTACATGTTACACGTTAATTGGATATTAATTACTATGAGTTATCAAACAACATGATATGAATTAGTTTACCTATTCAACCGTCTATACTTATAAATGAACAAAACTCGATCCGAACTTATGAGTTGATTGACAAACTGAGGTTGAATAGAGCTTTCCAGCTCATTAATGAGCCGAGCTCAAAATAAGGTCGTGTCAAGTTTAAGCCAAAGTTTTATGAAGAGAGTAGAGTTCGAGCTCAACTTATTTTATAACGAGTTGAGTTTGAGCTAATGAAAATTTGACTCGTTTGCAGACCTAATGTCAAATAGCTCAAGTAGCACGTCTTACTTGTTAACGAGAAGGAGAGGTAAGACAAAAAGAGTGATGTATGATTCGATGGAGACCACCAGAGCCGAGGGAGACATGTCTCAATACCAGTGGCTCAGTCGTTGACTCTCCTCTAACCATGACAACAACTAGGGACATTGTGAAGGGAGACGATGGTTGCTTGGTTAGAGCTTATATAATGAACCTTTTGTCGAGGAAGGGATGGGAAGGGGGTCCATAACCCTAGTTGGGATTATGCATGGTATAGGCTTACTTAGAAATAAGAGGTATGGAAGTTGTTCCACATCCAATTTCAACCATTTCCAAGACACCGTCAAACTTAGGACATCGACATTATGAATTGATGGGGGGCTTTCGTCATCTATGTTCACCGAAGCAGATAATTCTAATGCATCGCATTCAACAACGCAACAAATAAACGAAAAGCTCAGCGGCTCATGGAATCCGTAGACAAAGCATTACAAATAACAACCTCAGCGGCAACATTTGGGCAACTGATTTCCGAAGATTCTTGTTAGCTTCAATGAGTAATCCATTTTTTTCTTTCAAATATACTTTCTCCGCCTCCAGAAATCTAATTAGAGCATCCAACCTATGTCTCTCTTTTTCAATTGCCATTCGTATATCAAACCATTCAAAGAGTCCACATCCTTTGTCCACCTTCAAAAGTAATAGAAAATATCGCACACAACTCGGAAAAAAAAAAACACGAAACTATTCAACTGGTCACAGGATTTGTTACCCACCATAAACCGAGAAACTTGAAAAGTTGTGAAAAAGACACAAAAATAAATAAATATACCTGTTTTGAACCGCGTTTAGCGCAACAGAAGAACTTCCTATTAGGATTTAGGGTTGTGCGTGATATTCTCACAACTGCAAGTCGTCCACATTCGCACATAATGTCGTTGCTTGATTCTTTCTTTTCCGGTTTCTTCGGTTTACAAGGGAGATGGAAACTGTGTACTTGGGTACGACATGGAACCACCAACTGAAGGAATTGAGACGTGACATTATCAACAACGATATGCTGTTGAAACAAAGAATTGTAAACAGAATAATAGATAGTTATGAGAAAAGTTACCATTTTGCCTAGTCCTTTTAGAAGCTAATTACTGCTATAAGATTACACAGCCGCAACTGCAAAAACAAAAAAAGATTCTATCAGATCGGGGAGTTAAGATTGATTTCTCCCTCCGGATTGAAGAGGGTCCAATTTGACACCAGATTCGATCTTTGGGTGGGGATACAGATACCCGAAATTCATGTTCAAGCTTTTATATCATTTCACTAACTTAATCATAATCATCACCCAGAGAATCGCACAAACAAAGATCCGAGAAAACAATTCGCAAAATCGACAATCAGACTAAACCAAGAGAAAGACAAACAAACGGAGAATCCAATTGACTCTGCAAAGCGGTTTGTCAAGGCACAAAACAGAACGAAAAGGCGAAGAACACAACAGCTACTGAAATCATGTCACTCGTGAAGATCTACCGATAAACGAACCAAAACACTATAGGAACATGAGAGAGACCAGATCGAAGCTCTGCGGATGAGAGAAGCAATTAAACGGACCTGACGAGGAAGCGAGAGAAACAGGCTGGCGTGGCTCCCAATAGAGAGGCGTATATATTGATTATATTCAGCCTCGAAAACCCTACCCTAGAGTAAACTTCTTCGTCTCTGACCGGCCGATGGATGCGTCACTTTATTATTTCGCAAGCAGGCCACGATCACCGTTGGACTCTTTTCTACAGTCATGAAAGTGGGTTAGGCCCACAGTGCCAATTTCATACTTCTTTCGGCAAATCTATACTTTAATTAACTCAGATTAGGGCCCGGCCTCTTGGCCGGGAGAGTTTGGTTTTCATGTCTATGTGTAGTAAACATTGAGATATATATTTTTTTATGGTTCATGTTGTTGGGGATTGAAGTAACTATTTAATTTAGTAAGTTCTCTATGAATAATATAGGAAATTATTTAATGTATTTGACTAATGAAGTTTAAAAAATGAAAAACAACGTCCAACTATACTAACATAAATACATATTTTAAAACAAAGTCGTATCTATATAAAAATGTCTTAGAAGAATAATGATAAGAGTTGTTTTACATCACATATATGATATACATAATCAATCTTCAGTATACTATATTTTTTTCCTTTTTCCATTAAATTTCGTGTTTTCAATGATACAATGAAACAAAGTATATGTTTAGAGTGTCCTTAAAAAGAAACAAACTAACTGACACACTCATGGTTCCATTGACTTTTGTGTATTCAATGATATAATGAAACAAAGCATGCAGATGTCCAGCTGACAAGTTCAACTAATAGAGCAACACATAAAAAGCTAAATCAAAGCAAAAAGAAGGCAAAAACTAAAAACAACATACCTAACATTTTGGGGGAAATCCACAACAATAAAAGTCATTGTATGAACACTTGATAATGATCTGAACACTTGTGATATATGAGTAGTGAAAGTTAATAAAAGTCATTGTAGCTCTTACTCCAATTAGAAAGACTTTGATTTAATGGTAAGTAAACAATGATATGTAGTGCTAAGAGGGAAGATGAGACCTTACATTGTTTATTAATATGCATCTTAGTTTCATAAATTTTACATCATTAAAAATGTACGTGTTGAATAGAAACCCATCCGAGTTTGGAGCCACTGTAAAATGTATGTTATGAAGCAAATGAAAAGTCTCAAGCATCCACATGCTTGAAAAATAAATCTATATTATCAAACATAAAATCATATCTTGCATAAGAAAAAAGAACAATAAAAGTAGTAATTCGATAATCAATATATGAATCAATATGGACACAATATCTAATCAAGAGAAGAGGAAGCGGAAAAACACAAATTGTTGTGTATAGATTCCGCTCACGATATTTCAAAGTAAAAATATCATAAAAATTATTAACCAATAAAAGGAAACGATAAAAGGGGAAATCCATCAATTTGAACCTAAAATGAGAGGAATTAATATCCTACACCATCATATATAATGATATATCACATCCCAGAACATCATAAAAAAAACTATCTAAATGAAAAAGTATAATAAATTGAATCTAATGTAAAAGTAACGGTGAAGATAGATATTATATCCACCTAAGATTTAATAAAGTAAGTCATGTTTCTTAGAGACCTCTCTCGATAGAACCACTCTATTATAGAACCCATTTCGTCAAACAATTGCATCATATAGAGTTTTAACTTAAATTTGAAGTGCTTATAATTAGCTATTGCAACTCACAAATGAATTAATTATATCATTTGGTAAAAGAAAATAATTTATAAACTTGAGAGTTATTTCGTTTGTTGTTAAATCATTTGAACTAAAGTATGAAAGTGCTTTAGAACCGTTATTTTATTCATTATTATTAAAATTGCTATTTTTATTATAATGTCTAAACATGTCTAGGCCAGCTAGGAGATAGACAAATGTCCAATGACCGCCGTACGCCTAACGTGCTGCTGAACCTCAATAATTATAGCAAACTTTGAGTGCATCTTATAAATTTGATAACTTCTATTTTTGGTATAATTGATTACATCAAGAAAGCGATCGGTCAAAGAGTCTTTCTTTAAGATTTTGATAAGATGTCTCCTACTGCACAATTAGTATGACTAAATTGTAATAAGATAATCATATTGAATTTAAAATCGATAGCGCAAAAGATTGTACTAACTCAAGTAGAGTTTTAGCTACTCAGTACTTCATATTTGCATGTAGATAGTTATTTCGAAGAGTTCGAATATTGATTGAGTTTGTTGAACTTTACCTAACGAAACTATGATATCAATCACAAGATATTATGCTTTTTGGAGAAATTGGGAGAATATGTTGGTGATTTCAAACCTAACATGGATAGCATTGAATTTAAGTGATAAGCAACATTTATGTTTAATAGATTAGACATGAAAAATATATTTAGCATTCCCATAAGTTGGTATGAAGAAGTGAATAATTAGGAATTGAAAGCTAGAAACAAAGTTGATTTAATAAAAAACTGCAAATGATATTGTGAAAAAGAAAACAAATACTTAGAGCATAGCTAGGCATGAGAGTGATACATTAAACTCTCTAAGAGAAAGCAAGTAACCATTAATAGTTATTTGTGGATATTGAAATAGTTAACTATGATGAATACTATACTGGTAATTAATACTTGGACCTTAGCTTGAACATTGCATCATGCTTATAAAAATTATTTTATTAATTACATTATTGAAATAAGGGGTCGTATGGAAGTTTTGATTGTTTTTTTAGATGGTTAAAATAAATATATTTTTCATAAGACAATAATATGTTTTTATTTTTATTCATACACAATCGTGAATTATTTGTTTGATTTGACTAAACTATCATTCAAATTGAACAATTAAACAATTTTTTGTCATGTTTATATTTCTTGAAATGTATGGTACCAGTGTTCTTATGTCGTCATTGAACACTTCATTCAACACTTCAATTCAATGCGCAATATTCAAACCAATGATATTTGTGTTGAGATTTTAAGATTACCCTTCATTTGTAAGTTAGAAAAAATTCTAAATTAATTATTAACATATGAAAATAGAAGTATCAAACACCACAAAATACTTACAGTAGACTTAGCGGGCTAACTAACCGTGATAGAAAAGTACTTTGTTTTTTATAATTTTAACTTCCTCTATGTTTTGTATTAATAAAGTAAAACAAATGTGTCTAGTCTAATTGGTTACAATTCTTGTCTTTGGTGGAAGAAACCATGGTTCAAATCCTAGTATTGATATCTTTTTATATGAAATTAAAAATTGATTGTGTAGACGAAAATACCCTTCCTACTTTCACTCTCGTTGCAGGAAATTTGAAATGGAGCAAATCAAACTCTTTAAAATGTACTATAAGTAGTGTAGATGTAGACTAGCCTCGACCAATAGTTTGATAATTGTATAATTTGTATGTGTCATTCACACGGATAATTAAACAGGAGAAATACTCCATTGTCACAGTGAACAAGTAAGGAAAATGAGGATCTTTGATAATTGTATAATTTGTATGTGTCATTCACACGGATAATTAAACAGGAGAAATACTCCATTATCCCATGATATATTTAAGCCAATTGGTGCTATTTTAGGGCTCGCTAACCCGGGAATGGTTGAAAAACCATTACTGCCTAGTGCTATGAGTTTGATATGTTACAGGTGGAGAAAACACGAAAAAGAAGCGAGTGCAGAAGCAATCAATCGGGCTCGAATCACTGGTGGAATACTCACTTGGGCTATGAGGAGCAGCGAGCCGGAAGTGACTCGACTGGGCTAGAAAATTATGGCCCGGAGTCCCTTGACATAGATTTTTTTTGGGCCGGGCCTATTACTTGGGGGAGCTGACGGCCTTGAAGAGAAAATGCTCGGAAAAAGAAATGGGCCAGAGAGGAGGCTTGGAAAAGATGGGAACGAGGGCAAAGGGTGGCATTTATTTTTGGGACGGAATGAATTCTTTGGAGGGGGATTCTTTTTGGGAATTCTTTTAGCAGAGGGAGGCAATTAATTATTTCGGACAAGCAAGCATGGGACGGACGGAATTTCTTGGGAGGCGAGAAAAATTGGGACTGGAGGCAGCGAGCAGGAGCGCGGAGAAGCGGCACAGCGCGTCATCGCCGCACAGAGAAGCTTTGCGGGGATCGCGATCAGAGCAGCGGGGAAGAAAATCTCAATACTCTTTTCCTTTTGTTTTGATTTGTGACATGATTATTATGAACATGATTATATCTTTTGATTTCGTCATGAACTAAACCCCACTTTCTTGGGGAAACACCATAGGATGTAGCTATTTCTAGACTTGATGGATTAATTCATATCTCTTTTCTTCCAATCTCTATTGCATGAAATTACTTAATGCTTTGTGTTGACTGGCCACCAATACATTGATGTGTAGTTAATTATGTTATTAGCGACAGTGAAACCCTAATGACTGAACATATTTCATGTGACAAAGTAACTTATCGAAGCGACAGTGGATTAAATAAGGTACTATGCGGTCTTGATTGGGATATCGTTCTTCATGCCAAATAGTTAATTCATTGAGCTACGACAGTAGGATTTGAATTAATTGTTTAGTACGTAGTAATTCCCGACAGGGATAGCTAGCACAGTAGTGATATCCTGGCTGTAGAGATATGGATTAAATGATTGGAATATGTGAATTAATTTTGATATGATAGGTAGCGAGTCCCGGTGTTTCTCCCAGATCTTTCTCCCATTCAATTTCTCACGACAACTTTACTTTGCTTATTTTGTTTAATCATTTTTCCATTAGATAATAGTTTCATCACTCAAACCATTTTCACCTATAGTTTGCTCCATAGAATTGATAGAATATAAGGTTGTACCAGTCCCTGAGAGACGATACCCGGATTTCCGGTTTTACTACAAGATAGGAATTGAAGCATTACGCTTTTGCCCTATCAAGTTTTTGGCGCCGCTGCCGGGGACTGTCATACCTTATTTTTGTTGATTTTTGTAAGTGAAATATTTTTATCTGGGTGTTAGTGTGCAGGGGAATTTTTCAGGTTTATCCTGCTCGTGCATGCCAAGGAGGACGACTGGCAATTTACTGCCACTAGATCCGGAGATCGAGAAGACCTGCCGACAGAACAGGAAGCATGTCAAGTTAGGGAAGCAGCCAACCAAAACCACAACTCCTAGGCCTTCCCTAACCAAGAATCGTCAACAGAGAGGGCAGGCTTCATCACCTGTCGTCCCTACACCACCGACAGCACCACCTCGTGACATTGAGCCAGACATCATGGCAGACGAGGATTGTTCGATCAGGGCTCGTTTGAATCGACGGACTGGAGCCCGAGCTTCATGTGTTGTCATTCCGGCTGGGGATGCAACCATGGAGATTACCCCAGCATTTATCAACATGATCACCAATGGATATACTTTCTCCGGGGCTAGCAATGAGGATCCTCACGAGCATCTCCGCCGGTTCGCGAGAATTTGTGATACAATGAAGTGCCCAACTGTGTCTGATGATGCAATTCGTCTTCGGATGTTCTCATTCTCTCTGATAGGGAATGCATCACACTGGTTTCAGAACTTAACACCACGTTCCATCACGACATGGGCTCAGCTTGAGAAGGTATTTCTGGATAAATACTTCCCACCTGCCTTGGCAATGAAGAGGCAAGAAGAGATTGTTACTTTTAAGCAGGCTGATGATGAGAGTCTAACTGAGGCATGGGAGCGCTATAAGGGGCTATTGATGAGATGCCCAAGCCATGGTCTTGAAGATTGGAACGTGATCATTATTTTCTTCAATAGAATCAGAAGGGAGTTTCGGGATGCCGTAAATAATGCTTCTCAAAATGGTTTCACAAGGATGGAGGCTTCAGTAGCATATGAACTGGTAGAGAAGATCTGTTCAGAAGCCACTGAATGGGGTAGTGAGACCAGTATTCGAAGAAAAGGAGGCTTGCATGAGATAAACAGAGTTGCGAGTCTAGAAGCCAAGATAGATGCCAAGCTGGATTCTAAGTTCGATGCACTCGAACGAAGGCTGGCCAAGATTGCTCTAGGTAGACAAGAGGAGGTTGTTTCATGTGAACTTTGCGAGGGTGCTCATCATAGGGATATGTGTCCACTGGGAGCTGCTTAGTAGGAAGATGTTCAGTATATCAATAATCCGCGAAGTCAAGGCCAGGTTGGTATGTATTCAAATACATATAACCCTCAATGGAGACAGCACCTCAATATGTCATGGTCAAACAATAATCCAGCTGGTATTCGAAATATCCCACCTCTTGATTTTCAACAGCAGCAGCCTCAACTAGAGAAGAAGCCCCAGCTGGAGGAGTTGATTTTGGCTCATATGCAGAAAACAGACAATAATTTCAAGGGTCTTGATCAATTTGTCACTTAATAGCTAGCCATCAACAATAATATGCAATCATCTATGCTAGCTATGGAGAGGCAAATAGGCCAGATGGCTCAAACTTTGGCAGATATTCAAGGTAGGATTCCTGGGACTTTACCAGCAAATACTGAGAGGAATCCGAAGGACGCCATGGTTGTAGCCATCACATTGAGGAGTAGGAAGGAGTTGAAGGATTCAAAGAGCAAGAAAAATCCAATAGAAAAGGAGGGCAAAGCAGCTGCAGAGGAAGAAAGTGCAAAAGCCGACAAATCTTACTTGCTTATGCAATCTGCCTGTGCATGAGCATTCTGCCTGTGCAACTCCAAAAGTGGAAAAACTCAAGAACGAAGAGGTAAAGTCTTATGAACCTCCCGCACCATTCCCTCAGAGGTTAATGAAGCCCATGGAAGACCCAAACTTCAAGAAATTTGTGAATCTCTTCAAGCACCTTCATATCAACGTACCGTTGGCGGAGGCACTTGAACAGATGCCTACATATGCCAAATTCTTAAGGGAGTTTCTGACGAAGAAGTGCAAATGGGCTGATCTGGAGAAGGTAACCCTTACTTCTGAATGTAGTGCCGTGATTCAGAATAAATTACCAGAAAAGAGGGATGATCCAGGAAGTTTCACCATTCCATGTGTAATTGGAGGTACAGAGTTCGATAAATCACTTTGTGTTCTTGGAGCAGGAATTAATTTGATGTCATACTCAGTCTACAAGATATTGGGATTGGGAGATGCTCTTAAGCCTACTCGGATCACTCTCCAATTGGCCGATCGATCAGTGAAAATTCCAAAGGGAGTGGTGGAGAATGTATTGGTGAAGGTGGGGAAGTTTATTCTCCCTACAGATTTTGTGATTCTGGAGATGGAAGAAGATCGAGGAGTGCCTCTCATTCTTGGTAGACCTTTTCTAGCCACTGGCGATGCACTCATCGATGTTGGGAGAGGCAAGTTGACATTCCGAGTAGGTAAGGAGGAGGAAATTTTTAATGTCTTTCAAGTTGATCATAATCACGATGTATTTGCTGACTTTGAAAGTGGAGCTCAAGAAAGGAAAAATCCCTTCCCCTGTGATAGTGGACAACCTGAACAACTATCACATGTCCTATCTGCTCAGATTCTGAAATCAAAGCAAGGACAGAAATCCTTGCCAGATCACCTCAAATATAGATATTTGGGTAAGGATTTCAATCTTCCTGTTATCATTCCTTCTTCACTGACATTGAAACAGGAAGAGTACTTGCTTGAGGCTCTGCAATACCACCTACGCCTCACTAAGGGGTCCAACATGAAAGCTAAGAAGGTCATACCCAATTTTCGCACACCTGGCCCTGCAGAGGTGACTCATATGCTGGATGGAGGTTATGCATTCTATAATTGTTCGGGAGGGTATTCTGGATACCTTTTCATACCCATTGGTTGAAAGCTCCGTGAACGTCAGGCTGAGGACGTTAAACAAGCGCTTCTTGGGAGGCAACTCAAGGTAAGTTTTCTTTTCTTTATTTTTCTTTTTAGTTGTATCAAACCCGTGCATGTTTAGATTAGGAGTTGAATATTAGGGACATTGTTTCATCCTGAGTGTGGGATGGTGAGTCTTAGTGTTGTTTGTCCTTGTTGCATGTGGTAAAAAAACTGTCATTTGGCTATGCACAGCCAAACTGCATGCAGTCTATCTGTGCAGGTGCAGTCTGCCTGTGCTAACCTAATGGCTAAAAAACACCAAAAAATCAGAAAATTTTAAAACAAAACGTTGTACTCTTGTGGTAAGATGATGTAAATGAGCGTGATGCGTGTGAAATGAGTTTGTGCTTGAATGAAATCATCAAAATCACCCCACTGGTGTTGAATTGCAAAGTTCTTCACAATGAGCTTGAATGTTTTGACTGACTTGATGCGCTTTGAATTAGCAAACTCCATTAGCAACATTCTCTTTTGTAAGGATAGTGTAACGACTTTTGGTGAAGTAGTTAGGTGGAGAACATTGACAATTCGACATGTTTGGATACCGTGCTTACTTGCATCAAATGTGAGCTTTTGATTTTGCAATGAGTCTCTCTGTTTCGAATATTTTAGATGGGGTGAACTGTATCTTCATAAAAGAAAACACTACCTGACAAGTAAAATATAAGAAAGTTGCCATAACAACTAAAGTGTGGGTAAAAATGCCAAAATCGTGTGAGGCAATCACTCATTGCACATGGGGATTAGGAAAGATTCAATTGAGAACTGGTTCGCGACCATACGATGTTGCTTATCAAGTACGATCCCCAGCTGAGTGAAGTGCCGTTTGAGGATGTGCAGTGACCCTCCACACGAACCGAGGAAAAGGAGTTGAAAGAAGCCCTTATGCGAGTGCTAAGAAGCAGAAATTGCTCTTGCTCGATCACCGGTAGTAAGAAACAAATCCCACTTGTACTAAATATGACCACTCGGCAAGCAAAAGCAGACAGAGAGAAAGCCTCTCCTTGTCAGAAAGGTAGTGATGTGCTTAAAGTTAAAATCATGTTTGCGAAAGGCTTCCGCCATTTGTTTTTGAGATTCATGCTTAGTTAATTGCTTATGATTGGTGTGAGCAAGCCATATTGTCCTCATGAGATATGCACCTCACTGATGTGGTTAGATTCTCCTAATAATTATGCACCATAAGTTGTTAATAACTCACTACCGATGACCTGAATTGAGTGCTTGCTAATTGAGTTTTTGATAGATTTTAGTCAGTCAATGATTAAAGGGTTGCAAAACCTTGAGTGTGGGGTGAAAGGCATGGTCATTAAAGCACAACTCGTCCTTTGAGAAAGAAACTACTGATTACAACAAGAGTACAAGGAAAATTTTGTTTAGTTTGAGTGTTTGATTAGTGAGTCTGTGGTGTGTCATTGTTTTGGATGGTTATGTGTTTGTGTTGTTTGAGTCGTTGCTTAGGGACAAGCAACAATTGAGTGTGGGGTTGTGATAATCGGCTTTAATATATCGAATTCTTGAACTTTATGTGACTATATCATGATATATTTAAGCCAATTGGTGCTATTTTAGGGCTCGCTAACCCGGGAATGGTTGAAAAACCATTACTGCCTAGTGCCATGAGTTTGATATGTTACAGGTGGAGAAAACACGAAAAAGAAGCGAGTGCACAAGCAATCAATCAGGCTCGAATCACTGGTGGAATACTCACTTGGGCTAGGAGGAGCAGCGGGCCGAAAGTGACTCAGCTGGGCTGGAAAATTCTGGCACGGAGTCCCTTGACATGGATTTTTTTGGGCCGGGCCTATTACTTGGGGGAGCTAGCGGCCTTGAAGAGAAAATGCTCGGGAAAAGAAGTGGGCCAGAGAGGAGGCTTGGAAAAGATGGGAACGAGGGAAAAGGGTGGCATTTATTTTTCGGACGGAATGAATTCTTTGGAGGGGGGATTCTTTTTGGGAATTCTTTTAGCAGAGGGAGGCAATTAACTATTGGGACACGCAAGTTTGGGACGGACGGAATTTCTTGGGAGGCGAGAATAATTGGGACTGGAGGCAGCGAGTAGGAGCGCGGAGAAGCGGCACAGCGCGGCAGCGCCGCACAGAGAAGCTTTGCGGGGATCGCGATCAGAGGGGATGAAAATCTCAATACTCTTTTCCTTTTGTTTTGATTTGTGACATGATTATTATGAACATGATTATATCTTTTGATTTCGTCATGAACTAAACCCCAATTTCTGGGGGAAACACCATAGGATGTAGCTATTTCTAGACTTGATATATTAATTCGTATCTCTTTTCTTCCAATATCTATTGCATGAAATTACTTAATGTTTTGTGTTGACTGGCCACCAATACATTGATATGTAGTTAATTATGTTATTAGCGACAGTGAAACCTTAATGACTGAACATATTTCATGTGACAAAGTAACTTATCGTAGCGACAGTGGATTAAATAAGGTACTATGAGGTCTTGATTGGGATATCGTTCTTCATGCCAAATAGTTAATTCATTGAGCTACGACAGTAGGATTTGAATTAATTGTTTAGTACGTAGTAATTCCCGACAGGGATAGCTAGCACAGTAGTGATATCCTGGCTGTAGGGATATGGATTAAATTGATTAGTATATGTGAATTAATTTAGATATGATAGGTAGCGAGTCACGGTGTTTCTCCCAGAGCTTTCTCCCATTGAATTTCTCACGACAAGTTTACTTTGCTTATTTTGTTTAATCATTTTTCCATTAGATAATAGTTTCATCACTCAAACCATTTTCACCTATAGTTTGCTCCATAGAATTGATAGAATATAAGGTTGTACCAGTGCCTGAGAGACGATACCCGGATTTCCGGTTTTACTACAAGATAGGAATTGAAGCATTACGCTTTTGCCCTATCAATCTCCTTGTCTAACACCCTTTCAGCAGAGAAATATCCGCACAGACCTCCGTTAAAAGATACACTGAGCATGGGGGTTGTAACACACAAGCCTCTATTAGCCTAACAAATGATTCTGGAAATCCCATTGCTAGAAGCATGTTAAACAAAAAGCACTAGTTTACCGAATCAAAAGCCTTCATGAGATCGATGTTTAGGACACATCTCGATGTAGTGTTTATTTTATGATAGTAATTTACATTCTCACTAGCCATAAAGATATTATCACTAATAATCTTCCCTTTATAAAATCTGATTGAGATTTACTGATAATCATAGGAAGGACAACTGCTAATCTATTTTATAGGAGTTTAGATATACCCTTATATAGCACATTGCAACATGAGATGTTTCTAAGATCTTTCATTCTTTCTGCACTAGCCACCTTAGGTATTAAAGATAGGATTATAGAATTTACCTTTTGTGGCATCACCCCTGTTTGAAAAGAAAATCCAGCACCACATCTTCTACTAATTTACCAACTACAGACCAATCAGATTTGTAGAATTCAACAATAAAACCATCCGAACCTGGGCTTTGTCATTTGACATTTGTTTAAAAACCTCTCTGATCTCCTCCCTTGTAACTGGATTTAACAGAATTTGGACACTTTCTGGTTTCGTGTTAGATCCGGTCCTTAAGCCCTATTTCTTAAGGAGTATCTTAAACCCATGTCAGCCAATAGGAGGAGGAGAGAGAAAGATAGATGTAATGATTAGCTAACTACCGAAAAGGACATAAATGGAAAAAAATTAGAGTTAATGTCATTATTAATAAAATAAAAATGTGAAATTAATCCCACGAAATCAAAAGGGGTGCCACCTACCATTAATGTCATTATTAATGACAATTAATTCATTATTAAACGTTATACTAATGGCTTTGTTTTCTTAATGATACTTTGTATAAACGTTATACTAATTATATTGTTAATAATTGTCAAAAAATATTAAATGATTGAATTATTGGTTATTGTTAATGTTATATGATTTACGTTGAAAAATGATGAGATCCCATCAATAATAATTTTGTAAACAACCAACAATGATTTCAATATACTCATCAATTATTTACAATTAAATTATTAATAATTTTGGGTCAATTCTTATTGATTTACATTTTAATCATCAATGCTTATGAATAAATTATTAAAGTTATACGCATTATTATTAATAGTGTCAACATACTAATCAATGCTTTAATATTATAAGAGTTTACATCGAAACATTAATAATGACACTCTTAATTATTAATAATTAAGTTGTGTTAGCGTTAATAACAGAAGCAAAATCATTGACAATGTTGCATCTTAATGATAAATATCTATAGTACATGTTATTAATAACTCTCTTCTCAAAACGTTAATAAAGATTAAAATTTATTAATAACTCATTTGTGTTCCGTTTAAACTGGAAAATAATAATTAATAATGATCGGATCTAATTGTTGTCAACCATATTGGGTCTCCATCTCCAACGCACATGTTGCCTTCCGGCGGAAGCATCAAAGATGGATAGTATGATTAAAAAAATACAAATCCTTGATTCCTTGTAAAACTATTGATAACGAAAAAAAGAAAATTCTTTGATGGTATGGTTAAAGAAATTACTAATCCTTGATTCCTTGTAAAACTGTTGATAACAAAAAGAAAAGGAAAATTACTAATCCCTAGCAGCCATGCAAAAACGTCGCATGCAATGATTAAAATTAAAAATAAAAACATTAGTAATCCCTAAACCCACGCAACCCTATCAGGCATGTAATGGAGAAGACGACCAAACCCGAAGACCGACCGAGATGAAGGACGACGGGAAGAACGCGATTGCCGACCCGAACGAAGAACGGCGGGGAGGACGCGATTGTTGACCCGGACAAAGGACGACGTAGAGGAAACGAAGAGACCTGGATGTCGGCGAGAATGGACGGCGGACGAAGCTGAAGTCCAGACAGCAGTGTGGAACAGTGGAGAGCCGACAGCGGAGACCGTTGCGGGGAGCCGTACGGATTATTTCCCTAAATAGGGTAATAACCAAAGTTTGACACGGTTCGAGTTCAATAAACTCGAACTAGTTCCGGATCGACTACCAAGCCATCGATCCACGTGCATCGAGCGAAACGGCCACGATTGGCTGGCGTAGGACGATGCGGATCGAGGTTATTAAACTCAACTTACGTAGATCGAGTACAGAAGACTCAAACAGGCTGACATGGATCGATGACATAGGCAGCACTCCACCGTAGCTCGAGTTACATGAAAACGATCTCCACCGTTCGATGGCCATATTCGTGATGAAGTGGTGACGAGGATTGAGTGGGCAGAACTCGATGTAAGTGGATCGAGTCCTTGGAAATCGATATGCTAGACGCGAATTGATGACGTCGGACACGCTCTACCGTAGATCGAGTACGTAAAACTCGATCTGTGTCGTTCGATCTACCGTCTCTCGATCTACTTTTGAAGCGGATCGACTGCTCTAAACTCGATGCACTGGTTCAAGTGACATAAACTTGATCCACCACCTCCCACTGAACATATAAATACCCCCTTCCATTCCACCAAAACTCACCCCACTCCATTCTTCTTCCTTTCTTCCTCCCTCCCACCACTCTTGAAGAAAAAAAAAATGCTATGTGGTTGCGGCTAAGCCCGATCTTCCGCATCAATTTTTTTCTTTAGTTTGGTACTTCTATAACTCAAATTACCGAGATGGATCCGAGTATTTAAGATCCTAGATTATACATTCAAGGTGGACCGCGAGAAACCGATTTGTTGGATGAGCAACCTTACCATCGGTCTGAAAGTGTTTGGGCGGAAGATCCGGTAAGCACTTCCTCATGTACTTTTCTTTTTTTAAATGTGATAGTATTCTTCTACTTTTTTGTATAATAATTAAACTTTTTTTTTCTACTGGAACAACTTGGCGTAATCACCCATCAATCGCTATCTCGCTTGTCTAAATGGGTTGATCGGATCGAACCCTTCATTGAAAGAGCGAGATTGCTGCGGGTGCGAAAGTTTGTGGGGATGAAGATGGAGAAAAACCTTCTTACGGCAATGGTGGAAAGATGGAGAAAAGAAACACACACATTCCACCTTCTGGAGGGAGAGATGACGATTACGTTGAAGGACGTGGCCATACTGACAGAGTTTCCAATCGATGGTGATGCCATAATAGAAAGTTCAGAGAAACCATTGAATGGTTGGGACCAATTTATAAGCGATCGTTTAGGGATCAACATCCCCGAGGAAGCACCACAAGGTCTTCGTATACCACCTCTACACAAGTCTATGTTATTGATACCTTGGCTAGTGAGGACCGCTGGAGAATTACCGAAGGATGCCACGGATGCTCAGATAGAGAGGTATGCTCGCATCTATCTGATTTGTTAGGTTGGAGGATTTTTGTTTCCGAACAAGTCTGGTGGAAATATGCATTGTATGTGGCTTCGAGTACTTTTGGGAGATTAAGACGAGATTGGGAGAAAAAGTTGGGGTTCTGCTTGTTTGGCGATGATATATTCGGAGTTGTGCAAGTGTACAGACCCAAAAACAAACCAAGCGTGTGGTCCCATGTTCATCCTCCAACTATGGGTTTGTGAGCACCTTCCTACTTTCGCTCCGATCTGCCCTGCCAACAAATGGGGTCCCGAAGAGCCACTACGACAATGGGCTTATGGTGCTAGATGGATTGGAGCTATCACGAGACTCACCTCTCTAGACGGGTACCGCCAACATCTTGACCGTATAGAATTCAACGAGGTAACATTCTAGCTTATGAAAATGAATGCTAATTTATTTGTTGAAATTATTTCTCTTGACCCATGATTTATTTTTATGATTACGAATCCTATTTTATTTGTTGAAATTATTTGTCTTGGCCCATGATTTATTTTTATGATTATGAATCCAATTTTATTTGTTGAAATTATTGGCATGGATTTTAAATTATTTGTTGTGTTGAAACTTAGGTGTAGTGGGATCCGTATCCGAACGGAGCAACGAATTTGTACGAGTTGCGATACCCTGAGGATCGTCGACTCTGGTCGTGCAAGTTGCCTATGATTTGCCACAACATTGTCAAGTGGCACCTTCCGGATAGATGTGTCCGACAATATAATTGGACGCAACTGATTCCTCTCCCACCACCGGACGTACATAAGTCACTCCTCAAGTACAACAAGGATTTGCGGGGTACAATTAGTGATTTGCCAACCTAGCACAATAGATGGATTGATATGTGGGAGTCTCGTAAGACGTATGCAATTGATGACATCCCAATGACGAGACCAATGGGGTACCAAAATGAATACATGGTTTGGTATCGCAAGTTCACAAAAAGATGGGTAACCAAACGTGGCGCCGTGATCGGTTCGTTGGCAAGCACAATATCTATTTACTATAAAAACTTTAGCTACACAAAGAGTGTTTGACTAACATGTTTATTACCTAGGTTGATGGTTTGGAATTTGCATCAACGACGTTGGAGAGTGAACCAGAACAAAATGTGCCACCTGAGAAAATTTCATTCTTGAAGAAGCTCTTCAAGAATCTCTTGTCATGTTCACGGGAAATTCGAAGGTATGCCATTGCACATCCTCCTGCACTTGCATCGCCACGTCCTACCTCCCATGCCATTGAAGTTGAATCCCTCTCGGCATCGCCACCAAGGAGGAGTAAATGTCGGCAAGAGCCAGTTACAGTCCCGGTGCAAGTACGAGATGATGTGGCACTTCTTGACCCATACGAGTATGGATTCCCCCCGTCAGAAGGGAATTCGGAGACGGATCGTCAGAACTCTGAAATCTCCTGAACCGGAAATCCCTCCCGATCCTTGATCTTGTTCAGTATAATCGCCACCACCATATTGGCCAACAACTTCGGTATCGACATACACCTTAGCAATTGGAAATCTTTCTACAATAAATCTCACAATCATATTAATGTCATCATCGTCAGACAGAACTGATCCTTCATATACAAGTGCATAATCCTTGTAAACCGGCATACGGTAAGTCATCTTGCATACTCTTCGCCCTCTTATACAACATCGTTCCACACAAATGTTGTTGAGTTCTTGCCAAGTAAATATGCTCTCAATACGGACAGTACTTGATTCACCATCTTCGTAGTCAATACTATTCTGAAAATGTGTAATTCGACCATTCCACCGAATCAATAGGTCGAATTTTCGAAGTTTTCTACCCATTTTTGCAGTTTATAGAAGCAGCCCATTACATACAGTCCACACAATAACTAAATTAATCCAAAATTCTAATATGCTCATTCAACAACGTAAGCAGAACTTACCTTCCATTTTTTTTCTTTGCTCAGCTATGGTGCTTCAGCTGCTGCAGTTTGTGTTTGGAAGAAAGAAGATAGAAAGTATAAGAGAAGCAAGAATGTGCTGAGTGTTTGCTTTTTATTTTCGTAAACTGATGCAGTGGGTCGAGGCCTAGGTAATCGAACTACCATAGTTCGAGTCCAAAGAACTCGATCATATACAATCAATAAAATATTACCCCTGCACCCTATTCTGAAGCATGTCGGGCCGAAAGCGACTGAGCAGCAAAATTGGGCAGTGGTTCGAGTCTAGGGCAATCGAACTAGTGTAGTACGAGTTCAAACAACTCGATCCAATACAACAAAGAATCTTATCCCTGCAACCCTATCCTGAAGCATGTCGGGGGGAAAGTGCTTTGGCGATAATTGAACAGTATATCGAGGCCAGGCCAATCGATCCACTTTGTTTGAGTCACAAGGCATCGATCTGGTGCAGATACAAATCGAGGTTTCTAAAGTCATTTTTGTTGATCGTTTTTTATGGCATCGATCAATTTAGATCGAGTTATTAAAAATCGATATGGTTAGATCGAGTCCTTTGTCATCTATCCTGCTCGATCGAGTCATGAAAAATAGATCTATTCTTGATCGAGTTTTAAAAACTCGATTTGATTGTGGATCGAGTTCTTAATCGTCGTTCTATGATGTAGTTCGAGTTTATTGAACTCGAACTGTGTCAAACTTAGGTAGTTTGGGAAATTTTTATGAAAGTTATGTATTCTGAGAATTATTTTTAATTATTACTGTATTTAGAGAAATAATCCAATAAAAACATTAGTAAACTTTAAACCCACGCAACCCAATCAGGCCTGTAACGGAGAAGACGACCAAACCCGACGACCGACCGAGATGAAGGACGACGGGGAGAACGCGATTGCCGACCCAAACAAAGAACGACGGGGAGGACGCGGCTGCTGACCCGACGAAGGACGACGTAGAGGAAACAAAGAGACCTGGATGCTGGTGAGAATGGACGGCGGACGAAGCTGAAGTCCAGGTAGCAGTGTGGAACAGTGGAGAGCCGACAGCGGAGACCGTTGCGGGGAGCCGTAGGGATCGCCGGAGAACGCAGTTGAAGGATTGGTCGGAGAACGCAAATTGATGAAAACATTGACAGAGAAACAGTTCGGCTGGGAGGAGAAGAAAAGATTTGACCTGGGTTTATAGATTAGTAGGGTTAATTATTTGAGTTTTTATATTATTTATAATTCCCTAAATATCTTTAACAACTAATTAACTAATAACTCATTAACTATCTAAAACCACAACAATCAATCACAACGCTTTAAGATCCTCCTTAAGAAAGGGGGTTTAAGGACCTGAACTCAGGCCTTCTGGTTCTAACCTCTGCCTATAGGTGTCAATCGGGTGGGTTGGGCGGGTTCGGTTTGGGTTCAATTGAGTTGCAGGTTAGTCGGGTTCGGGTTCAACCGAGTTGCGAGTTAGTCGTTTTAGGGTTCATCGGGTTGCGGGTCATTCGGGTTGTGGGTTTATGGGGTTGCGAATTTATCGGGTTACGGGCCAATCAGGTTACGGGTTGTTCGGGTTGCAAGTCAGACAGGTTACGGGCGGATCGATCCGATCGAATTGTGGATTGTTCGGATCAGCGCATCTAGATACTTACTTCTTACTCGTTACTACAACTTATACATTTTATTACACAAATTTTAAATATTTTTCACAACTTTTGGCCAAGTTCTTCCTGCCTAGCTCATATATGTATTTATAAGAGTCAAATAAACTTGTTAATGTTATGAAATATATATTTATGTGGAGAAATTTTACAATGCTATATAGTATTGGTGCTATAGGTTTTTGCCTTTATGGTACAACTTAAAATTGTACATTTATGTTATGGTACAACTTCAGATTGTACCTATACTTTTTGTACAAATTCTTTTATGGTACAACTTGAACTTGTACCTTTATGTGATGGTACAACTTCAAGTTGTAAAGTTGTACCATAACATAATAGTACAAATTGCTTTATGGTACAACCTAAACTTATACATTTAATGTTATGGTACAACTTTAAGTTGTACATTAAAGCACCAATACTATATAGCATACTAGAAGTGCTCATTTATGTGTGAATTTCATTGAACATAATTATCTCGGGTACCAATGTTCAAGTGGTAATTCTTCATTATTATTTTTTTGTTAAATGCGGTTTAGATTTGGTTATGCGGGCAAATATTTAAATGTAAGAGAAAAAAGTAACCGCTACAATTGCAGTTTCTTTCTACTCGGACTCTTGGTTGAAAAGAGGATGACAGTTTACTAGTTGTATAGATTTGTTTTAGTTTTCCTCCTCCCGCCAGTTCCCCTGTCCAACACTCCCGCCAGTTATCTTCGCCACTTTCCAGTTCGCACGTCAAGTACTCCTCCTGCCATTTCCCTTTGCCTGTTCCCGCGTCCTTCTCCCGCCAGTCTGCTCCACAATATATATTGCTAACTGTAGGTCTGTAGCTACTTCATTAGTTGGAGAAATAGACCAAACCTATCCTTCTCCCACCTGTACGGCTGTACATAACTTGCTACTTCATATGTATTATTATTTTTATTAATTGATTATTTTATTGTTAAATATTTTCAGTAGTTAGATACAGTTTTTAACAAATAAAATATATCATATCCCCAACAATTAGTTCATTGAAAAATTTATGCAATGGATAAACATTAGCATCAAATTCCATCGGATTAATTATATTCTGGTGGAACAGTCATATATATTTCTCGCCAAGCGGGTGCGTTCGGACAGACTCGGGTTGGGTTATACGGATCATGAGTTGATTGGGTTGCAATGGTATGACTAATTAGTTCTTTTGGATAATTGAGTATTGCAATGTTATGAAGAGACAGACCAATCTAGACCCTCATTTTGAAACTAAAATGCAACTCGAGCACACCACAAATGTGCCAAATTTTTACTTTAGTATTATAATAAGTAATAACGATCATGTAGAGCATAGTGACAAGGAATGTAGAAGCATTAATGATAGTTCTCTAATCTACTATACGCAATTAGTCATGCCTTATATGTCTATAATAAGATTTACTAATGTCTAGGTAACTAACTATATGCTAAACTCTTAACTCATAACTATAAATATTGCGAAAATCACATTGGTAAATAATTAAGTATATGATCTATAATGTAAAATAATATGCATTTGAGATAGTTCGAGTGATTTTTTTAAGATAAGATAAATCATTATATTGTTCCAAAGTCTACTATATCAAATTAGGCAATTTTTTTTTTTTTGCATAGATAGGGTAAAATTAGATATTACAAGATACTTAAAAGTCAAACGCGGCAGTCGGTCGCTAGCCGAACTGCCGATGAGAGGGCATTAGAAGCCACTAAGTGGGCAGCCCTATTGTACAACCTAGGTGTAAAAGTACAAGAAAAACAAGAGAAACCAGCAACAGCAAAGCAGATTTCCTCGAGCAGAGCCCCTCCAGCACCATGCGCGACATCCTTCTCCCGAACTCGATGTGTTAGTAATTGGGAATCACCACAAAAATTCACAACAAAGAACCCATGCATTAGACACCAATCGATTGCATCCCTTAAAGCTAACACTTCCATGATAAAGGGATCTGTTATACTTGAGTAATACTTGCCAATTGCGAAGAGGAGTTCACCTGCAGGAGAGAACCCGGTAAAGCCGATTCCACCGCCTACTCCTTTTTTCCAAGACCCATCAAATCGAACAAGCACTCCACCGGCGGGACAAACACCATCACGGGCAGCAGCAACAGGCTGCGTTTGGCGGAGGGCCGAGGGAGCACGCGATCGCGAGGGCTCTTGATGTAATGTCATAGGAGCTGTGGCGTGTACCCATTCATCTACCTGAGCCCTGTACTGACGAAGAAGAGCACACCCCCGGTACTGGATATGTTTATGAATGGACCAACATCTTGCCTTCCAAACTCGCCAACAAATGAAGATTATATCTGCAATGTTAACTTTAGTGAGATGGCAGGAAAAGAATAAAAGGTTCCAACAATCTGCATGTGAGAGTCCCTCAAGGGTCCTGCGCAAGTGCCCCCAACCAGCCAAATCTCATAATTCCATAGCAACTCTGCAAGTGAAGAATGAGTGCATAATAGATTCTGGTCCCTGTGAGCAAACCGGGCAGGTTGCATCCGTAACCAGTCTTTTGTATAGAAGAACAGCGCGAACTGGGAGAAAGCCGCGCACCATCCTCCAGCTTAAATTTTTTAACTTGGGCGGCAACGGGAGACTCCAAAGTAGCTTCCAAAACCTGCTGCCAAAAGGAAGAGGAGATGGAGGATGAGAAAATTTTCAGTTCGTTGGACAGAACATGGTACCCCGACTTAACCGAGTACTCGCCATTAGCCGCATAATGCCAAATCAAACGGTCCGGCAGCAGCCGAAAGGAGAGGGGGATGGAAAGAATCAACTCGACAGACTCGCTGGTGAACAGTGAAACTAGCAAAGCCCGATTCCAAGATCGAGACTCCGGGAAGATCAGATCAGCAACAAGCAAGGGGCACCAACTGATACCAGAGAGAAGAGTAGGAGAGGAGGGAGGGTCAGAAGGAAGCCACTTATCTGTTAAGATGCGGATGCGAGCGCCGTCACCAACCCGCCACCGAAGCCCTCGTAAGAGGAGATCCTGACCGGCTAATAGCCCTTGCCAAGCCCAAGAGGGTCTAGATCCCACCTTTGCCTCCAGGAAGGAAGAATGTGGGTGATAACGAGCTCGATACAGATGTGCTAATGTGGAAGTCGGATTCTGCAGCACTCGCCAGGCTTGCTTCGCCAAGAGAGCTATGTTAAACCTCTCAAAGTCTCGAAACCCGAGACCCCCTTCAAATTTGCTGTAGCAAACTTCTTGCCAGGAGAGCCAGTGTATACCATCTTCTTTATCCTGATCCGTACACCAGAACCGAGATAGCTGCCCATTCAACTTGCGACAAGTGAAAGAGGGAAGGCGAAACACAGACATAGTGTAAATCGAGGAAGCAGAACCTATATACTTAATCACTACTTCTTTCGCAGCTAAAGACATGGCTTTGGATTTCCAAGATCGAACCCTAGCAGCAAGGCCCTCCTCTACAAACCGAAACGTCTGGGTTTTAGAACGCTGAATGTGAACAGGCAGCCCTAAATATTTTTCTTGTAGAGTGGATTCTGCAATTCCTAAGCAAGCACAAAGAGCAGACCTCCCCTGGTCACTCACATTAGCACTCACACACAAAGAGGATTTAAGTAAATTAACTTTCTGCCCACTAACTTCCTCTAAGGAGTGCAAAAGGGACAATAGAGAGGTACACTCCGGAATAGACGCACGCAAAAAGAGGTAAGTATCATCCGCAAACAAAAGATGTGACGTTAGAGGAGCATGCCGATGAACACGAAGACCATGAAGCTGAGCAGCATTGATCTCAGCCCCTAGTTTAGCAGATAAGGCTTCAGTATATAATGCATAGAGAAGGGGGGATAACAGATCACCTTGGCGTAGTCCACGTTGAGGTTTGAAGTACCCATGCGATCGCCCATTGATCATGACTGAGAAGCTAACGGTAGAGATGCAAGTCTTGACCCAATGCAGCCACTCCGAGCAAAAGCCTAAGTAGTCCATGATATGTAAGAGGAAAGGCCACTCGACGCGGTCGTAAGGCATTGCCCTATAAGACAACAATAAGGTTACCTATACACAACGTCTTAGTTACTAAATGTTAAACTCCTAAATCATCATATGTAAACATTGTGATAACTGATAATCAAATTGATAAGTAATTAAGTATATGATTTATAATTTAATATAATATTTATTTGTAATATAATTCTATTGATTATATGTTAATTTTCATGATCGAGTTGTTGCAATTGCATGACTTGCAAACTTTTCAACTAATTAATTATAATTGGTAAAATACAATAATCAATTTGTTATATCTTTCAGATGATCGAACTATTGCAATTGTATGACTTGCAAACTTATCATACAATTAATCATAATTGATAAAATATACTAATTAATCAATTTGTTATATTTTTCATATGATCGAACTATTACAATTCTATGACTTGCAAATTTGTCATATAATTAATCTTAATTCTAATCAAAAAATTAATTAATATATTATTTAGTTAGTCTTCATTTTTGGTGATAAGTTATGGTTGTCGGTTGTTGGTAGAAGAATTTTCAAATCATGGAGTTGAAAATTTTCCACTTTTTCGTTTGGCTCCATAACGGACTCCACCTTTTCGTTTCGGTCCAAAAAGGACACTGTCCAGTGTCCCTCCATCACCCGCCCGCCCACCCCCATTTTGGTTCTCCCTGGATTTGGCTCCAAAATTTCGCCCTCTAAATTTTGCTCCAATTCATTATTTTTAGGATTTTTTTAGAAATAGCACCTTTATAAATTTTTTTTACAAAAATAGCATCCAACTCATAGAAATTACAAAAATAGCACCCTTTTTTTAAAACCGCACCCTGTCTAAGGTTCTGGGTCAAAACCGCATCTTGACCATGCGGTTTCGTGTCTGACCTAACAGAACCGCATGGCCTAGATGCGGTTCTGGGGCTGACCTAGCGAAACCACACATTGGGGATACGGTTTTGTTTCTCCAAAACAAACCGCACCCTCAACATGCGATTTTGCCCACACAAACCGCACCCCCATGCGCTTTGTGTGTCGTCCCCATTTTTTCGACATCAAACATGTTGCCATGCAGTTTGACAAATGTGGGGCTGCATGGCAGATGAAAACCAAACCCTCCCCATGCGGTTTTCATTGATGATTTTGCCTATAAAAGACAGCCCTGGGAAACCTCTTCTCTTCACACCTCTCTTTCTCCCTTTTCAATTTCCTGTTGTAGCTCCCTATTTTAGTGTTTTGCGGTTAACATTAACTCGTGAGTTTATTTTGTATTACTTTTTATTGTAACTTGTGATTTGTGATTTTTTATGATATTAACTGAACTACGTTTTTTTGCAGGTGGCATTCCAAAAGTTCACGCTTGGGTTACGGTGGAATGGTTACACGGAAGAGACCTGAAAGGGGGTCACCTACGTCGGTGACAATTTTCAGAAAATAAAGGCCGCTACCAGACCGATGCTTGAAGACCTCCATCAAATGTGTACTAACGTTACTTGCATGGATGGCACGAGAAGAGTTGATTGTATGGTGTACCGATATCCAAACAGAGAAGGCGGGTCGTTATGGCACGAGGAATATCTCATAACCACTCAAGATGAAGTAGATGCCATGCTCGAATTCTTGAGGTCCAACAATCTTTCCAAAGCCGAGCTGTTCGTTTACACCGAGGCGGTCGTAGGCGTTGGAGGTCATTCTGGAGACGGTCAAACATCTGGTATCCATGGTGGAGGTGAATTATATGGAGATCATCCCTACTAAAGTTTCCACGTTATTTATGATATATTAGTAACAGTTTTTTCTTATAACTAAATTAATTAAAATAAATGATTTAACTTCGACCAGAATTTTATTATAATTATATTATTAACAATCAAATTTAAATATTTGATGGTTTTTTCCAAGATATAAATATATTATCATAAAACAAACATACTCAATTAATTAACATAAATAACATTCTAAATGAATAATAATTTAAAGAGATACATACATATTCAAATATTTGAAATTAATAATATTCATTTTGTACACATAAACATAAATAGTATTGGTTGTTTGATAAATAATTTAATCGTATTGGTTGTTTTAAATAATTTAATCGAATACAATGCAACACTCGTTAGACTCTTAGAAGAGTTATACATCTTCTTAGAAACGCAGCCTTTTTGACAGAAAAAGGGGGGATCCGAGGATCTCTTAATACCTGATTTTCCCAGGGAATGAGAGGATCATGATAATCGCTTAAAATCTCATTTCCTTAGACATGCATCTCTTTATAAAGAGTCAAAGTAAGTGGCACTATGTATTCGATTAAATTATTGAAAACAACCAATGCGATTAAAAATGATCAAATTTATTTTATATTACACTAACTACATTAGCAAAATAAAAGAAAGACAAATGATGAAGAATTGTATGTACCTCGTGATCGTTCCAAACATCCCTTGAATGATGGTTGGGTTGGTCGTACAAGTCGGTTGGATCAATAGGTCCTTGATCTAAATAATACCGTTGGTTTTATATATCCACGTCGTCCCCAACCTATGAGAGAATAACAATAAGGTTAGTACATAGATTAATTAAAAAGCTTATAACAACAACAAAAATTGACCAGAATAATGAGTACGTACCGCTTGAAATTCATCATAATAAACTCTCTCTCCTTGGAACCACTCGCCCATTTTTTTGCGAAAGTAGGACAGAGATTCGGCGGATTTTGAAGGGAAAACCAAAGAAATGTTTTCTGATGGCAGATCGAACTTAGCCGCAACCAACAGACCACTATTTTCCTAGGCTTTTGGGAGGGGAGGGGATAGAGAGATAATTTGAGAGAGAGAGAGAGAGAGAGAGAGGGTGAAAAATGGGTTATGGTGTGAAAAATGAGGAGGGGGGGGGGGGGTATTTATACATTTCAGATCGCACCCTCCAGGGGCGGTCTTGTAATTTTGCCTTCATTGAAACCGCATCAGGAGGGTACGGTTTCCGTTTCTCGAGGCGTGAAACCGCTGGCGGAAAGTGCGGTCTTCGATCCTTGGCACGGATCGCTGACTTGGCGTGCGGTCCGCCGTTGGATCGCCGCCTCATCCAACGGTCTTGAAGGCCGCTCCGGAGGAAACACAAACCGCACCATCTAAGTGCGGTTCCCTGGCTGACGTGGCAAGGACCGCATCTCCAAGGTGCGGTTTATAAATAAAACCCACCTTCAAGGTGTGTTTTATTTATAAAACGCACATTGGAGGTGCGGTTTAAAAAAAAGGGTGCTATTTTTGTAATTTTTATAGGCTGGGTGCTATTTTTGTAATTTTTTTTAAAGGTGTTATTATTGAAAAAATCTCTTTTTTTTTTTTACTTTTGAGGGACTACATTTCACAAATAGCCGCCAACTTTTTCTGGTGTTAATTGTAATTAATGGTGAATAAAAATATTATAGTTCATGTTAACGAATGTCAGCCGTAAGCTATACACCTGTGTTCACTCTACTGTATGTCGCCGAATTTTACTATTTAAACTACAAATTAACTGGAGTTTGGCCATGATATTATACTCTAACCTCGAATGGGTGAACCCCAATCGCTAGTTCTCTAACCCGAACCATAAAATTCCATTTGATCTAAAATAATAATAATCGACGATTTAGATTCATTTAAATAGATCAAAATACATATAAGAAATGTGAACGCATACATAAGTATGTTGTTTATCATAAATTGTTAAATTAGTACATATCACAGGTGTTAGGTTATGTGTATTATAAAAGGATCAATTGGGTTGTTATGATAAAATGACTCATGATAAATTTTCAAATCTATTATTGCCAATCAAACACTTAGTTATTAAAGCCATAAAAAATATATCTTAGACTTCCAATAATATAACTCCATACCCTGAAGTTGGCAAATTAGTTTATATAGCTAGCTAGGTATGTTGTTTACCCGAAGTTGTTAAATTAGTTTATATGATGGGTGCTAGGTTATGAGTATTGTAACATGCATTTGAGATAGTTCGAATGACGTGATTGAGATAAGATAAATCATGATATGTTCCCAAATCTACTATAAGTAATTGGTCATGCTCTATACTTCTATAGTAATATTAATTATTCATTATCAATATTGGCATTGAGATGACTTTATATTTCTTATTTACTTTTTGATAAATTTCTTAAATAAATTAATGTTCAAGTAAAATTCATGTTTTAATTTTTTATTTTTTAAAAAATTCATAACTTCAAGTGAACTTCCTTTTGTGAAATGAAATAACGGCTTTACTTAGTTTTAGAACAAAAACTTTCTTTTGAAAGGCGATATATATTATATAATATAGTTTTTGTTCATGTCAATCAGGCAGGTTCGGGTTAGTCAGGTTTAGGTCAATCGGGTTGCGGGTCAATTGGGTTGCACGCTTAATCGGGTTTCAGGTCAATTAGGTTCGGGTTAATTGGGTTGCGGGTTATTCGGATTGCAGGTTAGTCCGGTTGCGGGTTATTCGGATTGCAGGTCGGGCGGGTTATGAATTATTTACTTTTGGTAAATTCGGGTTGGGTCGGGTTAGCGGTCGGCTTAATCGAGCGGGTTACTCGGATCGGGTTCTGGTTTGACACCTACCTCTACCTGAGCTGCTGCGAGAAATAGGATACAGGAAAACCCTGCACATTTTTATCTACTTCCCCTAAAAGCTGTTGGAAATTTGATTGGTTAAGTTATTGGACTGATTAGGTTAATCATAAATTAACCATCCATTAATTTTGAATTAGCCAACTTTCATTTCTTTTCCTCACGTGGTGCATTGGCAAAGTTTGGATGGTAGTTGAACATCCACTTTTGTTGAAAAGACACATCTCTTCACCTTTGCCATGCATTTGAATTAGGCAAATGCACCATGGGTTTAAAATGGACATATACGTGTCCATTGCATGAGGACAGTTCTGCCTTGGCTTTGAATTGAACAAAGCAACACATCCCTCCACAAGGAACAGTTGCCATGGATCGATGCATAAGTTGGCAAGGAAGCAATACAATGCTTCGTGTTCTATAAATAGAGGGACTTGGCGATGAAAGGGACAGACACCAAAGTTGATACTTCTTCCTACTAAATACTTCTAAGTATACTTTAGTTTCTTAAGCCTAGATTCTAAAGTGGTGATAGTTTTATCCTACGAAGAAATTTCCTGTAACCCTAGGCTTGTTGAGGGTGGAAATATTCTTTACGGAAAATGAACTTTGTTCACGACTCTATCATAATCCTAGTCACCCGGTCTCGGGCTTTCGTACAAATACCCTCGTCCATCTCGAAAAGTCCTAACAATCGTAAAGAATATTCTCTTGTACGATGGCTCATACTTCTCCTTACAAGGAACCTTCTATCCATGGGAAAATTGAGAAATTCGATGGGGAACATTTCCGTCGATGGCAAAAGAAGATGCGTTTTCTTCTTACTACTCTCAAGGTGGGGTATGTGATTAGTACCCCATGTCCAGAATGTAACTTGGAGGAGGAAGGGGTCGACAATGAGGAATTGAAGAAGCGACTTCGTAAAATGAAGAAGTGGGAGAATGACAACTACCTTTGTGTAGGGCACATACTCAATGGTTTGTCGGACTCCCTATTCGACATTTACGAAATGTATGCTAATGCCTCAGAACTCTGGGATGCATTAGAGGCAAAGTATTTGGCCGATGATGCATCGACCAAGAAGTTTCTTGTAAGTAATTTCAACACTTACAAGATGAGCGACTCTCGCCCAGTGATGGAGCAATATAACGAATTACTTCGAATCTATGGTCAGTTTACTCAACACAATCTGAACATGGATGAGGCGATCGCTGTGTCGAGTATAATCGACAAACTGCCACCTTCTTGGAAGGACTTCAAGCACATGTTTAAGCACAAGAAGGAAGAGTTGGACTTCAAGCACATGTTTAAGCACAAGAAGGAAGAGTTGGACTTAACCCAATATAACGAATTACTTCGAATCTATGGTCAGTTTACTCAACACAATCTGAACATGGATGAGGCGATCGCTGTGTCGAGTATAATCGACAAACTGCCACCTTCTTGGAAGGACTTCAAGCACATGTTTAAGCACAAGAAGGAAGAGTTGGACTTAACCCAACTAGGTACCCACTTGCGCATAGAGGAGAACCTTAGGGTGCAAGAGGGTGTGAAGCCAAAAGATTCTTCATCGGTTCATATGATGGAGATTGGAGAGTCTTCTTCCCAGAAGAAGGGAAAGAAACGTTCTCGCGACAAGGACTACAACTCATCCAAGGCCGACAAAAACAAGAAAGCTAAGCCTACTTGTTGGAAGTGCGGGAAATCAGGGCATTTCAAGCGTGATTGTCACATGGAAAAATCAAAGAATAGTGGCAATCGTCATGTTGGGCAAGGATCTAACGATCAAGGCCCACAAGGTTGCATTTCCACTTTTGATTTTGAATATGATCCGAATTCGGGTATGAATTATGTTTCACTAATTAATGAAGCATATTTTGTACAGGATGATGATGTTGCTTGGTGGGTGGACTCTGGAGCTAACATACACGTAAGCAAGGATCGCAAATGGTTCAAAACTTACAAACCAGTGGAAGACGGTTGTGTTCTCCACATGGGCAATGAGTCAACTGCTCCAGTCGAAGGACGTGGCACCGTAGAGTTGGAATTTACTTCCGGAAAGATTCTTGTACTTAGGGATGTGTTACATGTACCTAAGATTAGGAAAAATTTGGTTTCTGGAAGTGTACTAAATAAACTTGGATATCGTCAAGTTTATGACTCTAATAGATATGTATTATCTAAATCTGGAGTGTTTATCGGATTTGGTTATTATAATAATGGTATGTTTATGTTGAATATTATTAATAAAATTAATAATATTATTTCCGCTTATATGACTACCCTTATTGATTCGTCTTTATGGCATGCACGATTGGGGCATGTGAATTATAAGCGAATGATGACTATGTCTAAAGAAGGACTTCTTCCTTCTTTTGATGCTCAACATGATAAATGTAAAACTTGTATGTTGACAAAAATCACTAGAGAGCCGTTTAAGAATGTGCAAAGGGAGTCCAAGGTGCTTGGACTTTTACATAGTGATCTATGTGATTTACATGGCACTCCTACCTTAGGAGGGAAGAAATATGTTATCACCTTTATTGATGACTATTCGAGGTTTTGCTATGTGTACTTGTTGCAAACTAAGGATGAAGCCCTTAGTGGCTTTGGTATATATAAAACTGAAGTGGAGTTACAACAAGAAACAAAGATAAAAACTTTGCGCACGGATCGAGGTGGTGAATACTATGATCCGGCTTACTTCCAAAGTACGGGGATTATACATGAGACCTCTGCACCGTTTACCCCTCAACAAAATGGGATAGCGGAGAGGAAAAATCGCTCTCTAAAGGAAATGGTCAATTCCATGCTCTCTTACTCTGGTTTGAGTAATGGGTTTTGGGGGGAAGCTATGCTAACGGCTTGCTATTTATTAAATAGGGTTCCCAATAAAAGGAATGTCACTACCCCCTATGAACTATGGTATAAACAAAAGCCAAACTTAGAGTATCTTCGAGTTTGGGGTTGTCGGGCAGTCGTGCAACTAACAGATCCTAAAAGGAAGACGTTAGGAGAAAGAGGCATTGATTGCATCTTTGTAGGATATGCTGAAAATTCTAAGGCATACCGGTTCTATGTTATAGAACAAAATGATGCTTACTCAATTCATTCTATAATTGAGTCAAGAGATGCCATATTTGATGAAAATAGATTTTCATCAATGCAACGACCAAAAGACATAGTTCCTCATGTCATTGAGGGGATTGAGGAAGATACTTCACAATAGAATTTACCCATTATTCGTCAAAGTAAAAGAAGAAGATTGCAAAAATCTTTCGGACCAGACTTTCAAATGTATCTTGTGGAAGGGTCTAGAGAGGAAGTACACTCTCAATATTTATATTCATTTAATATTGAGGATGATCCTAAAACTTTTGATGAGGCTATGAAGTCTCGTCACGTTGCATTTTGGAAGGAAGCTATTAATGATGAAAAAGATTCCATCATGGCGAACAACACATGGGTATTGGTAGATTTACCACCTGGATGCAAACCTTTGGGTAATAAATGGATCTTCAAAAAGAAAAGAAGAGTCGACGGGACCATCGACAAGTTTAAGACGCGTTTGGTAATCCAAGGTTTTAGACAAAAACATGGGATTGATTACTTTGATACTTACGCGCCTGTTGCTCGAATGTCCACCATTAGATTGTTGATTGCTCTTGCGTCAATTCACAATCTAATAATCCATCAAATGGATGTCAAGACAGCTTTCTTGAATGGAGGTTTGGATGAAGAGATTTACATGAAACAACCTGAAGGATTTGTTGTACCCGGTCAAGAGCATAAAGTGTGCAAATTGATCAAATCATTGTATGGGCTTAAACAAGCTCCAAAACAATGGCATCAAAAGTTTGATGAGGTGGTCTTGTCTAGTGGTTTTAAGTTAAACCAAGCTGATAAATGTGTATATACAAAATTTGATGATTCTGGTAATGGAGTCATCATATGTTTGTATGTAGATGACATGCTTATCTTTGGTACCAATCAAAGACAAGTGGACATCACTAAGGAGTTTTTGTCATCTAAATTCTCCATGAAGGACATGGGGGAGGCAGATGTGATTCTGGGTATCAAGATCAAGCGGAACGGCAAGGAAGTAGCTTTGACTCAATCTCATTACATTGAGAAGGTACTTGATAAATTTCATAGTGAAGTTTGTCGTGAATTAAAAACCCCAATGGATCCAAGTATGAAACTTTTTCCTAATACTGGGGAACCTGTTTCACAAATGGAATACTCCAAGGTTATTGGGTGTTTGATGTATGCAATGACTGCATTGGCAAAGTTTGGATGGTAGTTGAACATCCACTTTTGTTGAAAAGACACATCTCTTCACCTTTGCCATGCATTTGAATTAGGCAAATGCACCATGGGTTTAAAATGGACATATACGTGTCCATTGCATGAGGACAGTTCTGCCTTGGCTTTGAATTGAACAAAGCAACACATCCCTCCACAAGGAACAGTTGCCATGGATCGATGCATAAGTTGGCAAGGAAGCAATACAATGCTTCGTGTTCTATAAATAGAGGGACTTGGCGGTGAAAGGGACAGACACCAAAGTTGATACTTCTTCCTACTAAATACTTCTAAGTATACTTTAGTTTCTTAAGCCTAGATTCTAAAGTGGTGATAGTTTTATCCTACGAAGAAATTTCCTGTAACCCGAGGCTTGTTGAGGGTGGAAATATTCTTTACGGAAAGTGAACTTTGTTCACGACTCTATCATAATCCTAGTAACCCGGTCTCGGGCTTTCATACAAATACCCTCGTCCATCTCAAAAAGTCCTAACAAAAGCGTCTTGTAAAAACAAATAGCCTCTGCTCCCATCTCCTTTATTTTCGTCACTTTTGTGTTATCACCTCTGATCAGTTTCATAATGGTCTGCCTATGGTTGCTGAATTTCACTGTAGCATGAAAATAAGTTGTGCTAGGATCCCTTTCCTGAACCCCTCTGATCCTGGACTTCTGACGAAAGAAACTCTCCTCTGCCACTTGCAATTCATTAGTAGCAAGTTCAAGCTTCTTTTGTATACCATCCGTAGTGGGATGAGTAAGAACTTCTTGTTGTTGCTGCTCAAGTGCTCTCTCTACTTCCCTTGTTCTTTAAGATATATAATAATATTCAGTAAAGTTCAACTTCCTCAGTTTATTTTGAAGACAATCAACTTTTTGTACAATTGCGACAAACCCCTAGTAGGTTCTCTCCAAGCTTCTTCGAGAAGAGATGAGTACTGAGGATGTTTTCACCAATACTTGAAGAATTTAAAAGGCTTAGGTAGAGAACCTACCAAGGGAGTCAAATCTATTAACATACCACAATGATCCGATACACCAAGAGCCAAATTTTTTGATACACTCTGTGGAAAAGTAATCAACCATTCCTCATTCACAAGAAATCGGTCAAGCCTTTTAGCGATTGGGTTTGCATACTGCTTATTCCACCATGTATATCGTGAACCAAATACCTTATGATCTATCAAACACATCTCATTGATGCATTCTCTAAAATCCAAACCCCCTTGATTCATAACAGAAGCATTTGAAGCCTCCATAATGTCAACAATGGCAATATAGTCACCCATAAAGACACCAGGTTCCCCTACAACTTTCCAAGGTAGCAACTCAGAATACAATGAAAGGCGCTCATTTGCCTTGTTAGGACTGTATAGCTGTAACAACACACCTTGATAACCCTTCAAACCAGACTTGAAGTGCTCCCCCATTTTTACTATACGAACCTTCAAACTAGGTTTCCAAAATAACCAAACCCTCCCTGAAGCTGAATGAGCATAGTTATCTAAATGTTGCCAAGAATTGAAATGACGATGTATAATATCCTCTGGATTCTTTGCCAATACCATTGTTTCTAAAATTGCTGCATAATCAATATCTAACTTTATGAACTGCTTACTAATATATCTATGCTTCTTAGCAGCATTGAAAGCCCTGAGATTCCAAATCAAAAACTTCATTTATGCCTTCAATCTCTCCCCTGTTTGGGAGAGTCCCTTATAACCAGTGTTTGACCACGATCATTTAGAGACACTCTTGCTTGAACAACAGAGGAGGGAACCCTTAGTGCTGTGTCATAAGCAATTCCCTTCCCCTTTCTTGTAAATAGTTGAAACCCATCCTCATCAAATATTTTACCCAAACTGAGGTTTGGGGGAGTACCAAGGTTTGCAGCAGAATTGGAATCCTCCTTTGGTGAGCCAGCTACTGGAACTGGTCCTACTGCAGTTGAGCCAACTACTAGAATATGACCTCCTTCAATTGGTGAGCCAGCTACTAGAACTGGTCCTCCTGCATTGGAGATAGCTACTTGAATTGTCTCCTCAACTACACCCTCAGAGTTACCTGCCTTACTGATTGAGCCAGCTACTAGAACTGGTCCTCCTCCATTGGCTAGACCTAACGAACTTGCAGTGGATTTTGTGACCTAGGCCACTTAATCAGTCATGGTTTCTGCCAATACAAGCTCCCTTCCTGAGACAACCTACACTACCTAGCATTCCTTTCCCTGGCCCTCATAGTGCCCAAACTCCTTATACTGTCGATAAAGCAATGGAACATGAAGATAACCCACCACCAGATGTATCAGCCCCTCCCCTTTCGGTGTTACACTAATTGTTTCACGGAAATCAAAATCAGCAAAATATTCCACACAGACTCTGGCAATCCCGGCTTGGGCTCACAATCGTGTTGCTTGGTCCATCCACAAAGGATTACCTAGAAGACTCGCAATATGGATCAGCCCCTCTGTAGTGCCGTACTCAAGCGACAATCTGCTGAGCCTAACACAAATAGGAAGAGATTTCAAGCTCATTTTGACCGTCTGGATCCTCGAAACCCAACGACGAAGAAAGAGAGGGTTATTATTATAGGGCTAAGGACCATTTTCAAACACCCAGGCACTGGTCTCCGGATAAAAAAAATTGAAAGAGAAACATGTTGTCGCCAAAGTGAGAAACTGTTACCCTGCCATCTCGTCCCCAGAAACGGTGAGCCCATCGCCTCAATTGCTCGATCTCCAGGGCTGGTGAAAGGAATTGCCCTACTAATGTGTTTCTCTAGCAAACAACTCCCTCCTCCCTCACCGCTCGTGGAATGACTAGAGACCCATTAACAATTTCTGGGGCAACGTATTGCAGACGATTCGACTCTCCTAAACCGAATAGCTGCGCCCAGTTAGCGGGGGTGCCTAGCGTGGCGGCCATCGGCCATACCGGAAAGAACTCTTTGAAACCTAATTTCACAGAGAAAACAAAAAAACTTTTTTTCCAGGTTAGGAAATCTTTAATTAAATCAACGAAATTAAATATTTGTAGTGCCAAAGGTGAACGTTTTTAGTAAAGTCAGTGACCAACCTTGCAATTTACCCCATTTTCTTTGTATAAATTTGATTGTATTAAATTATTAATTTTAATTAAATAAAAATTATAAATAATAAATATAATAGTAAAGCTCTTTCTGCGCTCTCAATGTCAAATTCTTTAAAAATGTGCGCTTTCACGCTCTTGCTTCCATTCCCGCTCTCGCTCTGCAAACTGGTTACCTAAGTCTAACCCAATCAATTCAGCTTACATTTAACTAATCACACAAAAAATGCTCTTAGGAAACAATAACTCCAATAACTAATCGCACAATAAAAATGCTCTTAGAAACAGTAACTCCACTTTGGTTTTATATATATTAATGGTTTATAGTTATAATATGCCATTATGCTATTCATTTTTATCAACACATGCCCTTACTATTTTTTTACTTCAAACATACTCATGTACTTTCAAAAAATTATCAATGGGTAAACCTATGATAAAAGGTAACAATTAAATAGAAATGCCACCGAAAGGAGGCTAACATTTTAACCAATTGAGCTACAACATCTTTGACAACACTTGTTTGATTTCAAAATATTATTCTGTTTCACCTAGCATACAATTTTTTTAAACCGTATTTAATTTTTCTAATTTGAAAGGGATCTATATAATGTAACACAATTCTTCTTTTATTTAATCAACAGGAGGGAAATAAATAAATAAATAAAAGGACCCATCCAATATTATGCAGTCACTTTTTCATGAATTTCAATTCCACAATATGAATCACACTCATCAAGTCTAAATTTTTTTGCAGTAGAACTTGGTGCACTAAAACTTGCAGAATCTAGGGCACATTTGAGATAGAAGTTGCGACTTCAACTCAACGTTCAACCGAGACAATATCCAAGAATTGAAATCGATCCAAAAAACCTCCTAGTTCGGAAATAAAATGTCACTCTCTTGTCACAGGAAAAAACATCATTTAAAGAACATTCTCTAAACATACATCATGTAGACAAAAGAAATTGGGGTAGGGGTACACTCCTGTGATGCTGGAATGCATGATTGGGTTATACCTTATTGTACTATGATTTTTTTACATTGAATCTACAATAATATATGAAACATTGACATTCAAATTTCTTAGTACAAAATAACAATGTCTTTTCAAATATGGAACAAAAAACAATAGAGCTAATACCACTGGAAAACCCAAACTATCAAAAAAGTGTCATCTGTGTCCCAAACTATTCAATATTACATTTATGTCCCAACGTATGATAGTGTGTCATTTATGTCCTGACAATTTCGTTTAACATTATAGGTAACGGTTGACCAGGCGATGGTCAACTTTATGTTAAATTAGGAGCGGAATTGACGGAGCGATTAAGATGATTTGGGGATTTTTATACTTTTATAATTTTTTTTCTTATTTTAATAATTTGAGATGAAAATATAAATATAAATTAATATTTAAGATTCCATATCAGATGTCACGTCGACACTGACAGAATTTTCTGTTAAATAGTCATGGTCAAACTCGGTCAACACTAACAGAAAAATAGTTTAGGCCATAAATGTCATATTGAATAGTTCGGCACACAAGTGACAGTTTCTTGGTACTTCGGGTTTTCCAGTGGTTTAGCCCAAAATAATAACAAAAATTTGTAACTTACAGGTAACTTGTCCATTCTTCCAGAAGTAGTAGCATGTGTAGTTGAGCTTCCTTTCTCACCACCTTGTTGTTGTGGTAATGGGTTATTGTTGTGAAAGTCTTTCCGATGCCCATACTCACTAAATGCTCAATATGTAGAGTCCAAGCAAGTGATTGCTGAAATCTGCATGCCCCTTATTTCAAAGAGAGGAGGACATGTTATTCACATTTCATTTGATGGTCAGAGGTGAATTGAAAGCTAAGCAGTGGTAATTTGAAAGATTTCCTGGTGGAAAAATCTCAGATCGAATCGGTATCGATATACCGATTCGATATGAGATCTTGGAATTAGAATATCTTCGTCATCGAAAAGTACAATTAAAAATAAGAAGAAATACGGCCCATCCTACATATTTTAGAACCTCTCCTAGAACAAAACTCATAAAACCAAGTCCATTGATAATTCCATTAATTCCTTGTATATCAAGTAATTCTATGGTTAGAAAGAGAAATATCCGTGATTCTAAGTATTGAGCGAAAGGTTATTCCTATGACAGGCATGGTTTTCGTATTGTTGATTAACCCAGCAGGAGCATACTCAATTTTTTGGTTAAATAAATTACGAGATGTTTTTCCATACTTTCCGCATTCAGTCTAGCTATTTCTGCGCCTTTTGATCGAGAAACAAAAGAAGACTTCTGTTTTTTGGGTGCAAAGCAGTGTCAACCAAAATACCAAACAAGCATTACCACTCCCTGAAAAGGAGGTGATACAGCCGCACCTTCATGCTTGAAAGAGAGATGTCCTAAACCACAAGACGATAGGGGCAATTTGCCCGACTGTGAGCATACTATGCTCATATTATAGAAGTATAGCACAATTATCAATATAATAAAATAGTATGACTGATTTACGAAGGGGATACATTAGTTACATTTATATATGAAAAATCAAAGATCTGGTGATATAACGCGGGGTCTTCCAAAATTGGACAACTTATGTATATGTATCCTACATCTGAATTGAATTATTCCTTGTTGAAGAATATCTTTATAGTGAGGAATCATCAGACGAGTTATGGTTAGGGGTGAAATGCCACTCAAACCCAGAGTTGTTTGAAGAAAGGAAGGATCGCAAAGAATCGATCTTTCTTTTCGTTTTAGTTATTTAATCTCTCTTTGACAAGTTACTGTATCTAATCCTCCAAGAAAAGTAAGAAATTCCAAATATTTTGATCAATTCAAGGTGAAAAAGGGAGTTACTCCCTCAGCAAAATTGGGATACAGTTGAGCCAAAGGGTCATCACAGGAATGTTCAGCCAGTAGATGAGGCAACAACGTTCCAAACAAGAAAGACAAGCACTCACTCACTACCTTTTTTTCTTTTTGAGTTTTAGGAATATCCCCATTCACAGCTCCTAGATCCATATCTATGAATTGGCTAAACCCTGTACAGGTGGTGGAAACTGCCAAGATGGAGTACGGTAGGGACAGAGGGAATTTCTGCCGGTATGAAATGTTTGTAATGTTAGTTGAGTACCAGGATCTCCAATGGATTGCCCCGAATAATACCTACGGCTTCTCACAAGTCCACCAGATCGCCATGTGTCTGACTCCGACCATAACATAATCAACAGATCCCAGATGTGCTCCTCAACCGCCTTGCAAAAGGCGGTGTCGGTCGATTGAAGAGACAATTATCTCATTTGCAAACATATATGAGGGGAATTAAATAATATGACGGGAAATAATCCGGCAAAAGGTGGATTGTTCCGAGCAGGCTCAATGGACAATTGAGACTTGAGTAAACATAATTCAATACTCGATCTCATAGCTATATATTCTTTGGAAAGCCGTATTTGGCGAAAGTCGTATGTACGGCTTGAAGGGAGGTCTTTCATATCTTTCGAGATCCACCCTACAATATGGGAAATGTTAATTGGTAAAGGAATTGGAGTTGGTTGTATGTATTAACCAAAATAACCTAATCTTTTTTGCTAACGCCCGCATAAAAATATGCCACTGACGTAAGTAAAGCTAAAGCAATGGTAGCATATGGAGCATTTCAGTTTCACTCCCTTCCTACTCAGTCTACATTTTCCATTCTTACTTGTGTTTTCCAACTGAGTACTCACTCTCCTTCCTCCTTTGTATAGTCTTTCATTCCCTCTTCATCTTTCTTTCCTTAGTTATAGGAGGTGGTTGAATGGGATCCCTACCACTATCTTCCCACATATATTTCTATTGGTAGGATGAACAAAATGGTTATAAACTTTTTTTTATAGCTATTAAGGGTATATCAACTACCCACATAATCATTTGGATGTTCATCCGCCTCCCAAACTGCACATATAGCATGCTTACAAGGCTGTGAGGAATATTATATTGTACATTTTTCTGCAATGCTCACTGTAATTTAAACGACATGTCTTGATTTGAGGTGTCTTGTCACTAGACATGTAGGAGACCCATATTTCCCATGGAAAACCATCTGGGCAAACAGCATTTACCCTCAACTTGTCATTATGCTTAAACTGAATGTTTCTTTTGTGTCTCATTGCATAATGCTCAACTTGGCATGGACCTACCATAACCTATCTCTCATCCCAGCTGCATCATCACTTTCCCCAACAAGTCTGATTGCTTTTTAGTCTCCATAACAGAGACTGCTTTAGTTTTTCTTCTTAGGATCAATTGATCCACCTTTCTAACTGGCAGAGCATTCCCCAACCCTGACAGTTATAGCTAACAAAATTCAGTGCGCTTTTGTAGCCTTGTTGTTGAGCAAGTTCTGTCATCTTGCCAACCATATTGTTTAGTTTCTATTTTCCTGTCCTTCTCCATTTCTTCTTGTTGTCGAATTGCGAGGTTTCTTCCACTGGTCTCTCTGCCCTTTCGGACTCACCTGTTTCTTGATCTCCTTTTTCCTTCCACCTTACTTGTATTAATCTCTAGGCACAATTGCTCCCTTAGCAGTTGCTTTATTTCTTTTGGTTCGTTAGAAATATCTCTTTGAGTTGTGTCGTTTGATTGTGCCAGGTTAGGTATTTCCCCTAGACTTTCTCAGCATAGACACCTGTTCCATCATCATCAACCAAACTTAATACTTCACCTTACGTTTCCTCTATATTCTCAAACTTCTCCATTTTTGTCATGCTTGCTTCAGCCACGAGGGAAGGGGTTATCTTCCTAGGTATGTCCTGCATTAGTTGTTCCTTACCCTCAAAGGTAGGGTCATATGCCTTACAAAGTGAGTTCCATAGCTCCTCATTCTTCTCTCTTTCCTCTTTCTACATTCTATGACCCTTTGGTAGCGTTCGTGCTTTAATCAAGTAGTCATATCCATTATCTTTGCTAGGATTATGGGTGTGCAACAGTTCGGTTCGATCTGGACCAGACCAAATTTAGGAGAATCATGGTCCAAATGTGAAAGACATCTTAGGATCAAGATGGACCCATAGTGCATTCGATCCTTTTTGGTCCAGTCCAAATGTCAGTTCGGTCCATTTTTCTTCAGTAGTTGTAAAATACATGGGACCAAGGACCAGAACATATTATATTCGATACAGTTCAATCTGTTCCAAATATAGATTTGGCCCAATGCGGTTTGGTACAGACCAACCCATTGCACACCCCAAGTTAGGACTGTGTACTCGAAAATATATTTTAGGATGGCCAATCATTCCACAAAATAAGCAAGCAGTTAGCAATCTTTCGTATTTTGCATTAAAAACTTCGTATCTAGTGTCCAATATTTTTAATTAAGAAAAATAATTTTCATAGCCATAACTATTCGCGTTGTGATAAATATAGCCAAAATTTGAAAAATACACTCACATAGCCATTGCGTCCAAAAGTTTAAAGACACTGTCACGACTGCTGACTAGACAAACAGTTGTTGATGACGTGGTGATTTTTTTCGATGTGGAAATGTGACGTGGAATATATTTCTAATTTCTTTAATTAAAAAAAATAACAACCTACTTTACCCTTTTTACCCACCCATCCATTTTCATCTTCTTCCTCTTCCTCTTCTTCTTCTCCGCCATCGATCATCCACCCATCCTTCTTCTTCTTCTTCTCCGCCATTGAAAGGACACCCATCTCCAAAATCAAGAATCATCAAAGAGAAATCCCCTACATAATACCTAAACTAAAAATCCTCATATCCCTACTAATTTCGAAATCCCTAACCCCAAATTCAATCGGAAATAACTCTGCCACCGATCCTGCTCAACCACTGACCATGCTAGACCATCGTCCCTCATTCGACACACAGATTTGGAGAATTCTGCCACTAAGGGGCTATTGGAGTTAGAGGCAATTGTTCATATTGGGGTTTTTTCGAGGAAGTCAGCAATGGAGATAGCAGGGATTAGGGTTTTCACTTTTCACCTTCTCGAAAGTTTGGACTTTCGGGAATAACATAATCAGAGAGAAGAAGAAAGTGATGAAACATCGGCCGTAGCTCTCGATTCATCATCGACGGCACTGACCTGGTTCAATCAATTTTAAATCCGACGCCGACGAGGTCTTTGTCTCCTCCGGCTGCTTCTACCAATGATGATGAATGGGATGGAGACAATTACGACGAGGGCGGGGTTTCTGGACGTACCGGGCACGAGGAAAGATCCTTTTGGTTTCTGGGTTTTTGGTTCTAATATATCCTTTGGGTTTCTGGGTTTCAGATCCAACAAATCCGCTTCGTATTGGAGGGATTGGAGCCTCTCCCTACTCTCCGATCTTGAGGATTGTATTGAAATGGAATATTAACTTCGATATTCAGTTGAGAGGATTAGGTAGCGCACAACAGTTTGGTGGCGACTATATTTGTGGTTGGACGAGACAAAGAGCCGGGGAGTCATGTTGACGGTGAGTGCAGGTAGAAATCCCAATTCAAGAAAATATTAATAATTTCAAAAAATATTTTATAATAAAAAATATTTATAATTTGACGTGGCATGACTCGTGGCATGACAAGGAGACCAACAGTTGACGTGGCATGACTCGTGGCATGACAAGGAGACCAACAGTTGACGTGGAAGCTGAAGAGGCGCCACCTCAGCTAGCCGATGCCGGACGTTAACCGTATCTCTAACTCCATCAATGTTTTTACCGAAATGGCTAAATTGGTCAAGCAAGTTTTCAAAACTAGCTATATGAGTGTATTTTTCAAAATTTGGCTATATTTGTCACAACGCGAATAGTTATGACTATGAAAGTGTGTAAGTTGCCAAAGTAACCTCTACTTGTGAGAATTATTTTAAATTAGAATACATGGATGAATGTGTAAGGTTATTTTATGTGGGTTGTGCTCGACTCAAAGGACGACACTATCTGACCAAATAATCAAGCACCTTAATGGTAAATACGTTATAATTATAAAGTGATTGTTCATGCAGTTGGTCCAAATATAGACTGTTGTTTGACATAACTTATTCTCAGTATTTGATCATTGTATTAAGAGTACTGCTAGCAGTTAATTTCTCTGTCCAAAGACTAAGAATTAATGTTGCATTTGGTATCTTATGATGGGTTCCCAAAATTGGATAATGTATTTGTCTTGTTAATTACATGGCATGACACATTTATTCTCTTATCTTTATATAGTTTTCATGCCTTATTTTCGATATTTATGCCAAATTTAAAGTTAACTCTTCTGCTAAATGGGATTAATCAAAAGTTTTGGGAGAAAACATGAAATTTATTCTCGATCTGCATGCTTAGATCTTGCACTTTTGAGTGGAACAATCCACTTTCTACTTTAGTAAATCTCAATGAGATTAAAAATAGAAAATGGTGATGGATCAAATTTTCTTGATGATAACTAAGCGAAATATTCGATGATTAATTTAAGGGCTCTTTTACTGAGGTAACTACAGAGTACATTGCAGTAATCGTACAACATTTTGCCAAACACAGAAAAAGATTCAGGGGGAAAGTTGCCTATTGAGGTAATTTAATCCATAAAGTGTAAAGGAAAAACATACAAGCGTATTGTATTTTGGAGGTGTCTTACTTTGCATTAAAATCAAGTGACTAAAGTTAGAGTTGTCAAAAGACATACTCAAACACTTGGTTTTATTTATCTTCCTCCGCGAAATTTTGAGTGAGTACTAATACTCACAAAAGAAGAGGTGGGAAGATACGAGATAAGAATGAACTCACTTACTAAACCTCAAATTCTCAGTAAAGGAAGAAGTAGAGAGCTAATAATGTTATAGTTTCGTTGTAATCATAAGTATATGGTGAGGAGTACTTCTACTTACTAGACTCCATTCAGATAAAAGCCATAAAGATTACAACGTGCATCCTTGGATAGAGTATCCAAAAAAGTAGTTAATGTAACCCATATGTGCAATAAGCACTTGCACATTTAGGGTTGTCCAACTTAGGAAATACCTTGTAAGGTACAAGAAGGTATAGTGGACACAAGGGTACAATTAACTTGTATTTTGTTGGTTACTCGAAAATCCTCTCAAGGTTACCAATTTTATAATCCTATATCAAGAAATGTTTTATTTTTAGTGAGAAATGTGAGATTTCTTGAGTATTATTGAGTTTTGGGGGGAAGGAAACATAAGGAATGTAGTTACTACACAAACTCAATACACTCAAGAAGTGCCATTAAGTATATCCACAAAGGAGAAGATTACGACTTTAGTTAACAATACCGTTTTTTTCTTCTTCAAAGAACATAAGCATGACATCAGGTTGACCAATGATCAAGTTTATATTAGTCAAGTCATGAACAGTTCTAAAAATTGGATTGATGCTATATGATAAAGTCTATGAAAGATAATGACTTTTGTAATCTTGTCAAATTGCCTAAAAGCTCGAAACCTATTGGTTGCAAATGGAAATTTAAGACCAAGAAGGATTCGAATGGCAACATTGAAAGATATAAGGAACATTGGTCATTAAAGACTTTACTCATACGGAAGGCATTGAATACAAAGAGACTTAAGGTCCAATATATTTGAAAGACTCTTTTAGGAATCTAATGGCAATGATGAATCATTATGACTTATCATCATTGATATCACAAATTTCATCTCGGAATTAGCTCATTCAGATTTAGTGACTAATGTTGGAGATGATTGTGTATGTCTTAAGTTTAGTGAGAATAAATTTAGAATTCTTGGTTTTACATGTCAATGACATTCTACTTACTTAAAGCGATATAGTATATCACACCAAATTATGAAATTTCTTACAAAGAAATTCAAGTTGTCGTCTTTTGCATTTGGTTTTGTGATATAAATATATTATTCTCAATTTCAAAAGAGCTATATCGATAAGGTTTAAGTAGATAAGTTAGTAAATTAGGAGATGCATTGTAGCTAAAGTACACAATTTTGTTCTCAATTAGTGCCCCGATTATGGTATAAAAGAATAGAGGTGTAGAAGATCCTTGATGCATATGAAATTAAAGAATCTACTATATACTTTATTTAATTCTCATCCCAATATAGCATTAGTTAAAGTATTTTGCAGATATTTGAGTAATCCTTGATGTTCAAGGATTTCAAGATAGCGTGAACTCTATATCAGGTTACCCTTAAGTGTTGGGTAGAGTTCAAATCACATCTTGCGCTTCCAATTATGGTTGTAAAGCCTTGTACCTTACCTATAATGACTTTGGTAAGTCATTGATGGTCAGTAGTGACAATGATTTGATAGTGATGCACTATCATTACAATAGGAGTTCATAAGTCAAAGGTTTTTGGCATAAAGTTCCTAATGGTTAACGAGAAAGTTCGAAATAGACAAGTTTCTATTGAACATTAAGGAAATGACTAATGCTACCTTATCCATTAACCAAAGGCTTGACACATAAAGATTTTCCATGAGCATATTGCTTGCATGAGTGTTTTTCCGGATGGTACCTTTAGTGGGAGTCATTTAAGTATGTTCAATAGTTATGACTAAATCAATTTCTGTAAAATAAAGTGATAGCTTTCTAGAGTCTATTTTGGAATTTAAAGTCCCTTCAATTATACAGTGGTTTCACTGTATGATGGAAATGCGGTTGATCTCACTAAGGACTAAAGTAGGACCAGTTGAAAAAGGCATATTCAATATCACATTGCATGTAATTTTCATGTCATTCATCCATATTTGATCTATGTCATTGAGTGTATTGGTGTGGTTATCATGGTGGTTAATCATTATTATATCGTGATTAAATCCGCATTGGTTCTATTGCTAATACATGAGATGGGTCAGATTGTTAGGGAGTAGTCATTGTACGAATAACATACGGTAGGGCGCTTAAAGAATTTTGTAATATACGTGTGTGAAAAATAGATAGCCCAAGTGGGAGATTGTTAGGAAATTCAGTTCCTAACTTATGTGGACCATCAATTTATAAACACACTTTTTTATTTACTTAAATGGGCTAAATTAAGTGATCATCTTTACGTGGCCTGACTCGCTCGAAACTACGCCACAGTAAAATCCCAACTAGACCTCAAGTTTTTAAACTCTAGTCGGGTGCAGTATAGGGCAAGTATTTAGATATAGACCCGGGCCGGTCCGTCTACCCCTACTTCAGTTGTTGAGATCATTATCTAGCAACAAAGTTTTGGCTTAAAGGTTTGCTAATTGAAATAAAAGAAAGCAAAGGTAATTGGTTTTGAAAACTCTTTTGTGGAAGCATCACTCGGGTGTTGCTTCCCCCTAACTGCTACCATGATATGTGCATTGGAACGATTGCTTTGGGCATGGTAATTGCGAACCGCTGAGGGATGCATATATGGTCGGAGACCACAATCTCAATTGCTAAACCGAGGTAAGCATGATAGGTCGTGTCACTTGACCCTCTCAGTTTAGACAATCGGTAGTTGACGTACTCCCTCACTCAACTCTAAGGTCGGACGGCTTAATCGAGATTAATCGATTTGCTTAACTCAATATTGAGGGTTTCCCTAAATTAACCTAGTTTAGGTGGCTAATTAGATTGCTAGCACCAATATGCACAAGCCTAGGGGTGCTAAGCATAATTATGCACAATTCTTAGGTTGCTAAGCACCTAAATGCACAAGCCTAAGGATGCTAAGCACAAAACATGCACAACCCTTAAGTTGCTAAGCACAAGCATGCACAATCATGATAAATAATGGCTCAATCATTGAATTGAACAATACCTAATGACAATCATCCAATACACATAAAAGAAAACTACATGGAAGAGTTAGGGTTTCACAACACCCAAGTGAAAGGAGGTTTACTCCATGCTAGAAGTGAAAAAAACAAAAGGAAAGAGGTGGAAACCATCTTGGAGGATGCTCCCAGTATTTTTGGCCCTTGAGTTGAGCTTTCCATGGAGGAAATCTTCCCAAAATCTGCCTTGAAGCTAAACCCTAGCCTTCTTCTCCCATTGGTTCGTGTTTCTCTCTCTAGAATGTTGAAGAAGGCTTTTCACACAAAATGGGCTCTCCCCTCTCTCCTCCTTTCAGCTCATTTTTAAACCAGAGACGAGCTGAGTTCACGACCGTGAACCATGAAACGCGTCCGTGAACTTCAGGCGTGGGCCAAAACGCGCTGCATCGTTCACTTATGTTCACGGTCAACTGCCTTTATTCACAGTCTTAGTGACCGTGAACTCACCTTGCGTCAGTAACGTCCACTTTGGCTCTGGACGCCTCGCGATTCACGGTCAAGGCCTCTTCTTCACGGTCATGCAAGACCGTGAACTTCCTTGGTTAGCCGTGAACTGGCTCTTTTTCACTTCTTCTCCCGGTTTTCGATCCTTTTTGCCCAACTTTCGACTCCGAGGCTGGTTTCACCTGTTAAATCCTGAAACACATTAAAATACTAGGAACATAGCGTAAAATGAACCTTTTAGGAGTGAATTTGGCACAAACACCAAAGTAAAACGGGGGCAAAACATGTACAATTAGGTCTGAATCATGGCCCATGACTACTCAAGCCCAATATGGGTCCAATGGGTGAAAACCCAATACTTGCTCACCTTAGGTCTTATGGGAGCCAATGTTGACTAGTATGTAAAGGAGTTTGAAGTTGTAGTCCCCAAGACACCAAGACCAAACGATCTCATCTTCTCCCCATCAGGAAGATGAGAGCTCTCCCGTAGAGGAATTGATGCGGCTTGTTTGAGGAAGACTACAGACCTCCCAGGTCGTGCACTAAGAGGCATCGTCCGGTTGCTGATCGTCTTTATGTTTTCTGCATCAAGATCTAGATCATCAACCGTCATGAATCCAGGTATTCCTTTTAATCTTTGATAATACGACAAGATATTTTCCAAGGAATTACATATGTTATGTTAATTCTTACAAAAAGTCCTAGTCCAGATAGATTTTCTGCGTACTTCTTTCAGTTTACTCGGGACATTATAGGGCAACAGTTCATTGCAACAGTTCATTTTTGCTTTAGGCATTCAAAAATCCCAAGTGAGGTAAATTCTATTATAATTGCTCTTATCCCTAAAGGTAAAAGTCCTGAAGCCATGATTTTCTTTCATCATATTGCTAGTTGCAACTTACTTTACAAATTCATTTCGAAGATAACTGCAACAAGGTTGAGAAATCTGCTTCCTTTTGTCATCAGTGAGAACCGGGCTGCCTTTGTTAAAGGGTGTATTATTAGTGAGAACATACTTCTTGCACATGAGCTTGTTCAAAAATATAATAGAGTCAGAATCTCACCTCATATCCTTATTAAGATTGATTTGATGAAAGCTTTCGATTAAGTAGATTGCGAGTTTTTGTTAGTATTCTTAAAAGCTATGGATTTTCCTATTGAGTTTGTTGGTTAGACCAAGATATGTGTTAATACTCCACGTTACAATGTTGGGTTTAATGGGGGATGGTGGGATTTTTTACTGCTAAAAAGGCTTAAGGCAAAGGGACCCCTTGTCCCCTTATTTGTTAGCAATTTCTATGAAAATTTTCTCTTGCCTAGTCCAGAAAGAAGTTATTGATGAAAATTTGCCATTCCACCGAATGCGCAAGAGATTAGGGTTGGATAATTTAATATTTGCGGATGATCTACTCCTTTTTTATGGTAGTTCTAAGTTTGGGATTCAGATTCAGTGTATTCAACGGATCTTGGATAAATTCAGAAATATGTATGGTCTGGCTTCTAACCCCTCAAAGTTGAAATTGTATTGTGGTGGAATTCCATTGGATTAATAGAAGGATATGGTTAGTAGGGATGGGTATAAAATAGTCACTCTCCCAGTTTGATATCTTGGACTTCCCCTTATTATAGGAAAGCTCTATCTCCATTGGTGACAAGTTACTCCAATGGGGATTTACCGGTTCAGTTAGTTGTGTCCTTAGTGGGTATGCTCTGGAATCTAGAATTCATTTGTTTGCAGCATGTCCTGCTTACAAGAAGATTTTTACAATGCTATTTTTTGCATTTACCACCATAATTCCTAGTGATCTCCGGGAGGATGTACTAGAGTGGGCAATGGCCATGCTTAAAGGAAACTCTATTGCTAGTGGAGTGGGAATATTGTTGTGAAGCTCAATTTTGAGCTCGACATAGCGTGATAGATGCACAGTTGGATATGACGATCAATGCCAGGCCCCTTGAGTCAACGCACCACTTAAAAACTCCCAATTAAGGCCCAAGTATAAACCTTAACCGGGTGCAGTACAGGGCAAGTATGTAAATATCGACCCGGGCTGGTTCATGTACCCCTGATTCGATTGTTTGTAACATTATCTAGCATTTGGTTTTTGGTGAAAACAAAAATCTAAAGCTAAAGAGTTACAAAATTAAATGAATTTGACACTAATTTAGAAGGCTTCACCCGGGTGTTGCTTTCCCTAGCTAGTAATTACGACTTGTCGGATCGAATGGTCGTGTGTGGTGGAGGGGTTGTAAACCATAGGGAAGTGTAACAAGTAGCGAAACGCCGCCCTCTTAGTCTCTAGGTCGAGGAAAGGGGATATGATCCAAGCCACCAACGTGACCATCTCAACCTATTGACTAAGGATTGGTTAGACTTCACCCTGGAATTGGAGTTCGGATGGCCACCCACAACCAAACCCTAGGCGCTAATACGAAATAGGAGGTTTGCCCTTCATTAACCTAACTAGGATAATGAATTGTCTAAGAAAACGCAGCATTCAAGCCTCTTTCAAAGAAAGGAAGGGGGTTGTCTCTCTACCTAGGTTAGAATAGTAAGTAGATTGATAGGTTTTCACTCAACACACACAATCATTCATGAATAATGTAACACCCTACCCAATACGTATTACCTAATCATATTTTCATACAATTGCAGCGGAAATAATCTCGGGTGTTACATTAATTATCAAAATTTACCAAAATAAAATTTCGACATGAATTACTAGCGTAATGGGCTAACAGTTCTTGCAACTTATCCTGCAAGATAATTAATCACAAACATATATACTAACAATCATATGCATTGGATTTTCTTAGCCATAGTCACACTTTTCATACTCCACAACTGCATATCATACTTATACATACCATAATCGACACAACTTACACAGTTACACAACATATACACATATCATCAACTTTCCACACCTGTGGATATCTCACACTAGATCAGAAGCTAGTATGCACATGAAAAACGTTCTCAAAACATTTTTACAAAAATGTGTGGATCACTGGCCAAAATCCCGAGTAGTAGTCCAAGCACAGAATAGTTGAAGACCATACCTCATCTTGCCTTCAACTCTTGCTCAGCTCCCACCTATACACCTATCTACTGCTACTGATGATGATGATCTGCTTACACATGGCATAAGCAGAGAAAAGGGATAAAGAGGGTCAGCTCATTGCTGAGTGAGATAATCATAGCATCATGAGTTCATAACAAAGCATACCCCTACCATACATCTAGCAAACAAGCCAAAGCACTAGGATCAGATCTCAGCCCTCCGACATCCCAATAGGCAAAAGACTCAACCACCTTGACTTATGCATATGCATCTTATCATGTTTTAATCATAGGCTCCTGGCTACTCCCATGCTAATAACTCTCCCGGGAAACATACCCCACATCCCGTCGGATGTAGTAATACATACCCCAACATCCCGTCGGATGTGGTCATACATACCCCACACCATTATGGGTGTAGTCATACCCCGACACCACTCTGGGTGTGGTCATATCTCGTAAGAAATCTTCAGTCACTACCACATGAGAGGTGTGACTATCATACATATCATAATAGAGTAATAGCATAGGGAGCCCTAATTACTATGTAGTTGACCGTGAGACCACAACACTCATATTTGGTATCCTTATACATGATTCGTATCTCATCTTGCTTAATCATAATTCGTTACTTGCACATGTACTTGACCTGGCCACAATTGACTCAACATAGGTAAATCAGGAGTCGTATAATTGCACTTCCTCGGGATAAACCCTCGTGCAAGTCATCCCCCTTAAACGTCATAATATCACCTGGGAATATAAATTTTCCCACTTGTGCATCCAAATACAACAATCATGAAAAATCATATCCAATCACCTTCTCGAACCATCATAAGGCATATTCACAATTAAACCCACATCTGGCAACATATATGAAATTATCAACATAAACAAGGTCCATATCGATTAGGGCAAGTCAATAATATCATACAGCAGTCTAGGGTTCAACATATAGCACAAAAGTTCATACACCCCTAATCATGCCATTCTAGTTCACCTAGGTCAATTCTAAGCATCAATATAATTATCGTGATACGACAAACCCGGTATGCCGTGCTAATCCCTCACCAGTTCTGGTCATTCAAACACCAGTTTAACCTTCCCGTACTAAAACGTTAATTTCACGAACGAACCCCGAATTAAAATCCGAGACCGTCCTAATATCCCCTGCAGTATCCCCGTCAATATTAGTTCTAGGCTCCGGGTCAAATTCTTGAAAAAAACACATCAAACCCTGGCCGGAGCTAAATTCAGCGGTTTGGACCCCGGCCTAAATAATAGCCGAAATTCAGGGATTAGAACTAGAGGATTGATTACCTCGCTGCAGGAAGCTCGTATATGAAATTTGGACTTAATCCGGCTTCCGGACCTTCTAAAGCCCTAATCCCTATGATTGGAGAATCAAGAATTTATTGGCCGGAAACTCAGTTATAAGCCAAGAAAATGATGACTAAGCTACACAGAAGGATTACCTAATGAAAGCTCAAATTTTGGATCACTAGAACCAGAGGATCAAGCTCGTCGATTTCCTCCGTACGTTCCTGTTCCTGCTCTCTGTTCTTCGGTTTTTGGAAATGAGATAATGGAACCGAAGGAAAAAAAGAAAGACTCATATATATAAATGAAATGGTTGGCGGTGCAATCCTATACTACTTCACTATATTAAGTTTTTCTTGCTTTGCTTACTTATTATTTCCATCAGACACGTAACTACTGTGTAGAGAGATATATAAATATATATAATATAATTAATACGTATATTTATCCGATCGATCGAGAATCCGATTTTCGCTGAAATACTATCAAAATGATCAATTTTAAATCGTGAAATTATCTAGCGACCGAAATACGGGTTTTGCCGGAATGGGATGTTACAATTCTCCCCTCCTTAAAAGATTTCATCCCCGAAATCTAACATTGAGTTGTACCCTTAGTCCGCTTACTTACCCTTCACATGGTCTATCATAGATAAACCATTACCTAACTCTTAGGTTAGGAGATATGAAGTACATTAATAAACACATTACACCTCAAGTTCCCATGTTTAGGTTTCAAAAACCTATACTTGGCTATCACAACAAAAGCACATCAGCAAGTTCAAAACAAAACTTACTAAGCAAGATTGTTAACCTGCAAAGTAGGTTGCTACTAACTTAGGGTACTTCTCTCGCATACTTGCTTCAGTCTCCCAGGTAGCACTCTCACTATTTTGATTCCTCCACACCACTTTCAACATTGGGATTTCCTTCCTACGAAGATTCTTAATCTGGTAATCAACAATCTCAACTGGAACCTCTTCAAATGTCAAATCTGAACCCAACTCGATCTCTTCTGGTTGTATAACATGGGAAGGATCCACATTGTACCTCTTCAGCATACTAACATGAAATACATTGTGGATTTGGGATAGTTCTGAAGGCAATGCCAGTTTATATGCCACTGGTCCAATCTTCTCTATGATTTCATAAGGTCCAATATACCGAGGTGCAAGTTTCCCTTTCTTACCAAATCTCATTACGCCTTTCCAGGGTGAAACTTTGAGAAATACTTTCTCACTCACTTCGAAATTAACTTCACGCCTATTTGTGTCTACATAAACTTTCTGTCGATCTTGAGCCACCCTCAACCGCTCCCTGATTTCCTTGACCTTGTCAACTGTGATCTGAACTATCTCTGGCCCTGAGATTTGCCTTGCTCCTTCTATATACCAACATAATGGTGTTCTGCATTTCCCCCCATAAAGTGCTTTATATGGTGGAACACCCAAGCTACTATGGTACTGATTGTTGTAAGAAAACTCAATTAAGGGCAAATGGTCAATCCATGATTCCTCCCATTGCATCACAAATGATCAAAGTAACTCCTCTAAGGTAAGGATGGTTCGTTCACTCTGCCCATCTGTTTGAGGATGATAAGCTGAAGTAAAATGCAGTTTAGTTCCCAAGGCATCATATAAACTTTGCCAAAACCAAGATGTGAAGCTCGGGTCTCGATCAGAGACAATAGAAATTGGCACACCATGCAACCTGACGATCTCCTTAATATATAGTTGAGACAAGGTCTCCAATGATGGTTTCCATTTAATGGGTAAAAAGTGAGCCGATTTGGTCAGTCGGTCCACAATAACCCATACTGCATCTTTTCCCCTTGATGATGGGAGACTATATACAAAATCCATTGTGATTCTTTCCCACTTCCATTCTGGAATTGGAAGTGGTTGCAGTTTTCCCACAGGAGCTTGATGTTCTGCCTTAACTTTCTGACATACCAGACATGTGAAAATATGTTCAGCCGCTTCCTTTTTCATCCCACGCCACCAAAAATATGGTTTGATCGTGTGATACATTTTAGTAGCTCCTGGGTGCATAGCATAAGCAGAAGAATGAGCTTCATCTAGGATCTCTTTCCTCAAGTTATCAACATTAGGAACACATGCTCTTCCATTCATCTTCAACATGCCATCTACCATTTCAAATGGGCTTTCTTTTCCTTCCCCAATGTCTTGAATGATTTTTCCCAACTCTGGGTCCTCCTTCTGCTTCTCACGAATTTTGTCATGCAACAAAGGTCGAATATTCAACCGAGCTAGTAACCCTGTCACACCATCTACTTCCAAATCAACATTCATTGCCCTCAAATCAACCAGATCCGTTATATTCTTCTTGCCTTTTCTGCTCAAAGCATCAGCAACTACATTAGCTTTACCTGGATGGTAATCAATGGTACAATCATAATCTTTCAACAACTCTATCCATCTCCTCTGGCGACTTGAAACACCCTAGCCCGGCCGGGTACTACTTTTACTAAAATGGCCTTGATAAGTAAAATACTCAAATCTTAAATTTCAACTGGTAAAAAATTTAAATAAATAAAATGCTGAAAACACACACTTGTAGCTCAAAGCAAAGCCCTAACATGTGGGCAAATTAAACTTAATCTTTAAAACTCAACTTGATCTCCAGTCTATACTCATAATCATAAAACGTAATAACTAACTAGTCTCAAGTGTTGCTGCTTGCGTGAAAAACTCTGACTAGACATCCTCTGTGACGCTCGTACTGTCCTCCTCTAGCTAGCTTCACTCCAACTCGCTGCTCACTAAATGCTCCTCTAGCTCTTCCTCTAGCTCTTCAAACTGGTGAGTGAGATGGGGTCAGTCTACGCCCTTACGTTTAACATCTTATTAATGCTTGATCACTTTACTTAACTAAGTGGAAGTTGTTTTGTAGTTCCACTATTAAAAAGCTTAACTCTTAAAACTGAATGGGAGTTACTGTTACTCCACTCTTAAATCTCAAAGGTTGACTCAAATACTTGACCGACACTGGGATCCCTCACTAGCTAGTCCGATTGCCAACTCATACGTATGAGAAGCCATCAAGGCTTTCCTTAAACTTAAACTTAGTTAAAGAAGTCGTAACGATTCATCCCCCTAACATCTTAAACTTGTCGTGGTGGCTCTTCACCACGATTCTCAAGGGCATAACTGCTGCCCATCTTAAAAGTCTCAATAGCATAACTGCTGCTCTGTCTCAAAGATCTCAAGAGCATAACTGCTGCTCTATCTGAAAATCTCAATGGCAACGGACTGGCGCTAGCGACTAAAAACACTTAAAACGCTTCACCTTCCTGAAGGTGAATTGCTTCTTTGAAAGGACTTGTTTCTTACTCTTTAATAATAACTTATACTCGTAAAAATTTCAAAGTAATTTATAAGCATTCACCTCAAGCATAGCTCAAACAAATTCACCTCAAATAGCACAAAAACATCTCAAACTATAACTCAAGCAAAGCACAATTAATCAATCATACACACAATCAAGCAATGGTAACCAATTCACTAAAATACTTAAACTCATAATACTTAAAAGAATACGTAAGGCGTAGAATTTACCCCCTTTACACTCACCTGATCGATTACCGCCATTACGAACATGGTAAGCATACACCAATCCCGGCATGAAGCTAATGGACCCGGGCCCGCTCCTCATTCTTCTATGCCAGTCAGCAACCACGTAGCAGAACCAACCAACCAGCTCCTTCAATAATTCTTCTCCTCCACTTGTAATTAGGGGTGGGCATTGGTTTGACCAAACCACACCAAACCGCTCCAAACCACTCCAACGGTCAATCCAAACCGCACTGTTAACTATCGGTTTCATTTGCGGACTAACCATTTAGTTGTTCGTGGTTCGCGGTTTGGTTTGACCGAAACCACACAGTTACGGTTCAAAACCGCAAACCGGTAATTCTTACTGAACAGGGAAGGCGTCGAATCTCTCCATCCCCTAATCGCTTTCCATTGCCGCCACTACCACGTTCAATTGCCGAATCTCTCCATCCCTGTCCTCGATCACCTCCTTCAATCGATTCATCGCCGACTCCTTCTCCTTCATCGCATCTTTGCTCTCCTCCAAAAGCCACTTGTAGTGTTCCAGAATCTCCTCCTTCTCCTTCAACCTAGATTTGCAATCACCCAACTCTTTACTCTGTTCTTCCACCGCCATCCCCAGTCTCTTTCCCTGACCTAACATCCAGATTCGCACCTCCGCCGGCCTCCGCATCCCGGGTCACACCGCCGTTCTGGTACTCTCTCCCTCCCTCTTCATATCCTTGAATCTTGGTCGGTCTCTTTTGGATTCAATCTCGAATCACTAATCCCGTCGGACCTCCACCAAGGCGGCAACCGACCCACTGATCCCTTTGCCCTCCGTGGGTTTTCAAGTAGGAATAGAGTTACATATTGGGTTGTTGTGTTGTATTTGCTTTGGTCTCCCATGTATCGCCTCTCTCTCGATTCGGCGAAACCCACAATGATGGAGGCTGCCATCGGGTGCGAGAAGAGAAAAAAAAGTTACAGTACTGCTCTGTTTTGGATGCTTGCTTTCCTGTCCTGCTTGATTTGTGAAATTATATGAACAGGGGATATGTGGGTTTTTCATTTCATTTTGTTTGTGGAGGGGAAAATGACGAGAGTGGGGGAGATAGTTGTTCGTCATTTGAAAATTCAATAGTCCTGTTGTTGTTCGTCATTTGAAAATTGCAAGTGTCGGTGGGCGAGGGTTTTCTGAGTTCTAGCCATTGATTGCCTTGGTAGTAGGAGTCCTCACTCGAGTTGAACAGTGCCTAATCGCCTCCGATGTGTGCTTTCTAGTTTAGGAGTTCGGGCTCAAGTTGTTATTCGGTTTCCCCCGGATAGATGGTTGCTGGCTTGTACTGGTTCCAATTAAGAATTACCTGTACTGAGAATGGAATTCGAAGTGCTACCATGGAGATGCATTGGCTGTGTGTTCACCGCTTTCTGCTGGAAATTGACAGTAGAATTTGCTGGTCATTCTCATTAAGGGAAGTCCTAATGTGAAGGGTGCCGTCTCTGTTTAGTTGGATTAAGTTTAGATAAAGTTATGTGGTCTTGTGGCCTAGTTAATAGCTTTTACTTGTTGCGGAGACCTGTCGGTCTCTTTTGCAGTTGTTTCGATATGTTGATCATGGATTCTATACTCTTTGGTAGTAAGCACCCACTTTTCGTTGTCAACTATGATATAATGATAGACTGATTAAAGCATATTAGCAGTGGGTTGGATTCTTAGAATGTGTAGGTCATTGGATTTCTGGAATGCCCATCATTGGCACAAATGCTTTGATCTTTTGTAAGGCTGACGAGTAGAAATGAGCAGTTTCCTTTACCAAAAATGAAGGCATGTTTCTAAGATCGTGGTATGACTATTGAATTTTCAAAGGGTTGTTCGTCATTTGCAAAGTACTGTATTATGTTCCTGATGTTTATTGTATATTATGTTCCTGATGTCTTCTTTCATATGCTTGTAGGGCTGTAATGAATCTGTGATTTCGATATCAAGCAATAGGGAAACAAAAGATACTGTTATCGGAAAGATGAAATCAAAAGGCTCACAGGGAAAACGAGCTCAAGCACCGATACCCAGCAACAATGTGCTTAGTGTTAGTGAGGTGAGTTTCTTTGAGTAAGGCACTCTGTTGAACTAGAATCCAGTCTTACAAAAATAAGTTGAGATCCCTCAAAATTGATTTTTGAAAATTTTCTACTTGGATCCCACATCCACCATTATCATGGGCTGGGTATCCTACTTTTTTGCCATGCTTTTAGCCACTTGGGTGGGATACCCCATTTACTTTCTCGGTTTCTCCCTTGTTTTTCAGAGTTATGGAACATTGTTTAGGGATTACTTGTAGTTATAGAGGAAATAGTGCAACCTTTTGGCTTTAGCTGCCTGACTACCATAGTCCATAAGCTTGTTTGTACAGTGGAGAATCCTCCATCTTTGACTGGTTAGCTGGTCTACATTGACATTGATGACTTAACCAATGTATCTTAGGAAGAGAGTAAATGGGTATCCAAAGTGGACTAAAGGAAGGGGATCTACAAGAAGAAAAATACTAGACACGTGTGAGGCATGTGGTGGCTAGCCCATTCCATCCCGCATTTCTCAAGCCAATTGAATGATCTCTTATGACGGATCAGTGTCATGTTCAAGTCACATGCCATCCTTTCTTTTGCTGTCCAGACCAGCACTTAGTTTGGTGATCTGCTGCCCCATTATCCTATTTCTTCGTCCCAAAGCTTCTGCGAAATTTCTGCTTTGCTGTGGTCCTATTGATTGGCTTCCTATTTCTGTATTTTTTGCTTTTTGAATGGGGAAAGGTGACTGAACGAATGACACCTCCCTTTTTTTGTTTTGGTCTGGCCTGGTACATTGGGAGTAACCTCCCTGTCTTTTCCTACAACTACAAGTCATGAATCAAGGACCATGCTGCAATGCTAATTTCAGAATTTCATTTTCCTGTCAAACATATATATATATAAGATTATTTGCCATCTTCCTGTTCTCATTTGCTCTGTTGCTGTTTTAGGCTGAGTGTGATGATATTGGAATGGATTCCTCGAGTGCGGAAGAGATGGAAGTCGAAATGGATGCAAGTACGAGCAAGGTGGCTGCTAGTGATCATACTGGTTCAGCTTCGACTCACATTAATTCACCAATGCCAAAAGGGAGGAGGCTTACATCAAAAGTTTGGGTCCAATTCAGAAGGTATAAGAAGGACGGTTTATTCAAGTCATCATGCATCAAATGCGGGAAGACTTATGCATCTAAATCACGTAACAATGGAACTAGTGCACTCCGCAATCATATGAGTAAACCGTGCGGTGATGGAAAAGGTACTGCTCAACAACTATTGAATACTCTTAGAGCTGAACTAGGTGAGGGGGATGAATCTATGTTAAGCAGTTGGAAGTTTGATCAAGCAGCTATAAGGAAAGGATTGACTTATATGATCGTTGTGGATGAATTGCCTTTCAGATTTGTTGAATACTTGGGTTTCAAATACTTTATGTCACTTGCTTGTCCTAGATTTTCTATACCCTCTAGAAGAACAGTGACTAGGGATTGTTGGGATTTTTATCTTGAGTTGAAACAAAAGTTGAAGGATGTCTTTAGCAACTGTGAAGGTAGAGTTTGTTTGACTACAGATTCATGGACTTCAAACAAACAATTGAACTTCATGTGTGTGACAGCTCATTTTATTGATAGAAATTGGATATTAAGGAAAAGGATAATTGGTTTTCGCCAAATCTTTAGTCATAAGGGGGTGGATATTGCAAGTGCAGTTATGTCTTGTTTGGATGAATGGGGGATAGACAAGATTTTCACAATCACTGTTGACAACGCTAGTTCGAACGATACTGCAATAGAAGAATTGAAAAGCATATTTGATGATAGAAAGATTGGCATGTGTGATGGAAAATTTCTTCACGTTAGGTGTGTGGCTCATATAATGAATCTTGTTGTGATGGATGGATTATCTGAGATATCTGTGGCTGTAAAAAGAATCAGAGAGGCGGTGAGATTTGTTAGGCATTCACCTGCAAGAATTCAGAAGTTTAATAATTTTGTTGCTCTTGATAATACGAGCAAGAGTGGGTTGTGTCTTGACGTTCCAACGAGATGGAATTCAACCTTTTTGATGTTGCAATCTGCTGTAAAGCATGAGCATGCTTTTAATCTTTACCGAATGTCAGATAAGCAATTTCAAAATGAACTTGAAATGAAGAGTGGAGTACCTGATAGCTGTGATTGGGATAGTGCTAGAAGAATGATGAAGTTCTTAGAACAGTTTTATCAGTTCACCTTAAAATTTTCAGGTTCACAGTATATCACCTCCAATTTATTCCTTCCTGAAGTTGGGAACTTATACAATTTGTTGAGGAATTGGGTAATTCCAGACAAGAAGGATTACCGATTAAGCTTCATGGCAACAAAGATGAAACAGAAATATGATAAATATTGGGGAGATGTAGATAAGATGAACAAGCTTTTGTATATTGCTGCTGTGTTAGATCCAAGGCTAAAGTTACAGTTTATTGGTTTCACACTCAAGTGGATGTATGATGATGAGAAAGCAATTTTTGATTTGACAAAAGACGTTGAGCTTGCTACTTATGAGTTATATGCTCATTATGAGAATCAAATGGAAGTAGGTGGTGATTCCTCCTCTCAAACAGAAGTAGATGATAATGGTGGGAATGTGGATTTAGTTGCCGAGTATATGAAACAAATGCAAAAGGAAAGAGGTGTAGTGAACAATACCGAGTTGGATAGGTATTATGAATTTCAGAGTTGAGCATGATTATGAAGGCTATTGGTATATCTGATGTTCCACTTCCTCGTATCCATACTCCTCGTATGAGTCCTAATGTAGAGGCAAGCACAAACATATAAGGTAACATTTGAACCTGATCATTAGTGCAATTTCTGAGCTGCCCCTTCTCTCTCTCTCTGTATGGCCTAAATACCATCTATTATCCTTGTTTAACGTTTATTACTTGACAATAGAGATAAAGACTGATTGAGATTGAGTCAAAACATGTGCAATGTGCCAATACTTAACTTCCCCACCTTTCTCATTTCATGCTCTTATATATACATAGAGACAAAGACATCCCAGCTACACAACCATAGAAGGAAGCACAAAAAAACCACACTCGAAAGCACAATAACCCCCACAAATAACAAAAACCAAATTGACCAGAAGCTCTACAAAAGTCAACCAGTCCATATTTTGTCCACACTCTTCCTCCCTCTCTCCAACTGGTGGTCGATGCTCTTCCTCGACCTCTCAAGGCAGCAGTCGACGCTCCTCCTCGACCTCCTCGACCTGATCAAATGAAACCCTCAGCTTCTCCGCATAGTTTGATTGGTTCTTCAGCTTCTCCAGCTTCTCGCTGAGGTTGTTGCTGTTGCTCTTCAGCAGCAGCTTGTTGACATCAGTAGGGGGCAGTGCCTTGTCAGTGCTGTGTCTACTTTGACTTTGGGCCTACTGAAATAAGCTCTTACTATTAGTTGGAACGGCTTGATCTCTCCAACAATAACTGAAGTTCGTTGACTTGTCATTCAACCTTCTAACTAGACATCTACCTAAGTGTCTCCACTCCAAGAAAACTGTTATATCTGATGGGAACTGCCTAAGGCTTATAGCTGTAGATTCCAAAACCTACCATGTTTTTGCTGACCTGTGATTTAAGATTGGGCAATTTTAGGTGCTGGGTAATACCATTAAGTCTTTGAATGTGAGGATTCCTCTGATGTAGAATGTAGTAGTGAAATTAGAATCCTTTACTGTCTATTGTGTAGTTTAGGTGAGCATTATGGTTTAATGTTTTTCAACGGGTTCATGTGTAGGGGATCTAGCCAAGAAACAGAGTTCCGCAAGAAGAAAGCAGCAGATGCAAGGCATGGGGAAATCAGAGCATATGCTCTGTTTTGATGGCCGGAAACAGAGGAACCCTGCCTTTTTTTTTTGTTTGCTATTATTTCAAAACTACTTCTCTTGCGGCAAGAGGAAGATGGCAGGGTTAGTTAAGGCCCTTAAAACAAATGAGAACAGGAAGATGGCAAGGTTTTTTATATTGGACTTTTGCTCTGTTGCTGTTTTAGGCTGAGTGTGATGATATTGGATTTTTTTTTTTTTTTTGCATATTTGGATTAAGTTAGTTAAGGCCCTTAAATCAGAGCATATGCTCTGTTTTCATGGCACCATTCCTCAACAAATTGAAACAGAGCAACTGTGTTGTCTTGCCTTCACAGCTCTATTTTGGACTTTTGGTGGCATCAGTACACAGAAACGGAGCGGGAATCCTTGCCATTTTTTTTTATTTTATTTCCAAGTTTCCTTCTTTTCTTGTCATTTGCGGTCAAAATGCGGTGCGGTCTAAACCATACCAAACTGTTAATTCATGCGGTTTGGTTTGACCGCACCGATAACTTCGCGGTCAAAGATGCGACGTGATTTACATAAATGCGGTTCGGTGCGGTTTATAAAAATGCGGTGCGGTCCGGTCCGAACCGTACCGATGCCCACCCCTACATGTAATTCACGAGTACATGCACCCCTTCCAATTCGTTCATCATGCATAGAAAAGAAACCTCACTTAGCTTGCTACCTACGATGGGCAATCAATCATCATGAAATTCGTCTTCTTCCCCTTCCACAACTCTCACATAACGACAAAGTTCAACCGACATTAAACTTCACCTCAATTTCGATCGACCTGGAATCCCCGACCACCGGTGGAAACTTCGGCAACATTTGCTCTATCGGAACCCACGTCTCCTTCCAAACGATGCGCCTCCAATACCAGCCCTGCTGGTTGCTTAACCTCACTAACCCCAGCAACTTCTGCCAAATCAGAATTCAACCTCTCCACAGTTACCGAATCGCCATCAATTCCCCGCGCGGCATCAAGACCCTTGTGAAAGGCCTCTATCTCCCTCTCTCATCGATCGGCCTCAGCTGAAATGGCATGGCGTCCAAGAAATTCCACCATTGATTCCCTTCCTTCTTTTAATGACTTCACCAGGTCGAACTCGATCCCGATGTAAACAAAATCCCCAAAATTCTTATGTCTATTCACCTAGGCTCGTATAGAAAAACCATACGCTTATAGCTCATTCTTTCACCCTTCTTAACTGCATCCATCACTCATTGAATTGAATACCGAGCTTCAGAACTGTGCTCAAAACTGAGTAGCCAAAATCCACACGACCCAATTTACAAAAGCAACGAAGCAACATGCCAAGCGGAAGGCAGCCTGGAAGGCGTTCATTCTCATGAGAGAATTTACCAACTGACCAAATTTCAAAACTGAAGGTCTGGGGTTCATGTGGAGCATCCGATTTTTCATCCCTGCTCGGCCATCCGATCGCCCATCACTGGAACTACAGCCGCCGCTATGGAAGGAGAGAGCTAGGGCTTTGAGTGGCAGCCTTTTTCTTTTGCTTTTAGGGTTCTCAATTTATTGAATCCGGATGGATTCTTGGGCAAGGGGGAGTGGTGATGGGCAAAAAAAAAAAAAATATTTGAGGGCCGAGCGCCCTCTTGGCCCGTGATTTTTTTTAAATAATAATAATTATTATTATTATTTCTAATCCGCAGTTGCAATCCTTAGTATGTAACCGTTAATCCAACCGTTCACGTATTTGGGTCGAACCTGAACCCAAAACTCGGGGTGTTACACGACTATTTAAATCCTTCTGATCCATAATATACTTCAAGCTTTTGTGATCAGTTAGGATTTTAAAAGTCTCACCATACAAATAATATCGCCAAATCTTGAGAGCAAATACCACCGCTGCCAATTCTAAGTCATGAGTGGGATAATTTACTTCATGAGGACGCAATTGCCTAGAAGCATATGCGATAACTCTTCCATCTTGCATTAACACACAGCCCAATCCTTGATACGAGGCATCACTATACACCACAAACTCTCCCTGACTTGAAGGTAGTGCAAGAGTACTGGTGCTGTGGTCAATCTCTTTTTCAGTTCATCAAAACTCTTTTGACATGATTCATCCCAAACATACTTGGTATTCTTCCTCAACAGTTTAGTCAATGGTGCAGCAATTTTAGAAAATCCTTCTACGAACCGCCGATAGTAACCCGCCATGCCAAGAAAACTTCTCAACTCAGATACATCTTTTGGTGGAGCCCAACTCACCACTGCTTCCACCTTTTTCGGATCCACCTCGACACCTCTTCCAGAAATTACATGTCCCAGAAATATTACCTCCTTCAGCCAAAACTCACATTTTGAGAATTTTGCATATAATTGTTTTTCCCTTAGAATTTGCAACACAATTCTAAGGTGAGTTTTCTGCTCCTCCTCCCTTTTAGAATAGATGAGAATATCATCTATGAACACAATCACAAACTTATCAAGATATTCATGGAAAACTCTGTTCATAAGAGCCATAAATACCGCTGGTGCATTAGTGAGTCCAAAAGGCATTACCAGGAACTCATAATGCCCATATCTTGTTCTAAAAGCTGTCTTTGAAGTTGCTCCATCTGCCACTTTCAATTGATGGTATCCACACCTCAAATCAATCTTAGAAAAGACTGATGCACCCTGCAATTGATCAAACAAATCATCTATTCTTGGAAGGGGATAACGATTCTTCACTGTCGCCTTATTCAACCTCCGGTAGTCAATGCACATTCTCATGGAGCCATCTTTCTTCTTGACAAACAAAACCGGTGCACCCAAAGGTGAGATGCTAGGTCGAATAAACCCCTTGTCTAGCAATTATTGCAATTGTTCTTTAAGCTCCTTCAGCTCAATTGGTGCCATTCTATATGGTGCCATTGAAATTGGTGTTGTGCCAGGTACCAATTCAATATCAAACTCTACTTCCCTTTCTGGTGGAAGGCCGGGAAGTTCTTCGGGGAATACATCAGGAAACTCCCTTACCACCTCTACATCCTCAACCTTCTTATCATTTACAACAGTAACTTATTTATGTTCCTGATGTTTATTGTATATTATGTTCCTGATGTCTTCTTTCATATGCTTGTAGGGCTGTAATGAATCTGTGATTTCGATATCAAGCAATAGGGAAACAAAAGATACTGTTATCGGAAAGATGAAATCAAAAGGCTCACAGGGAAAACGAGCTCAAGCACCGATACCCAGCAACAATGTGCTTAGTGTTAGTGAGGTGAGTTTCTTTGAGTAAGGCACTCTGTTGAACTAGAATCCAGTCTTACAAAAATAAGTTGAGATCCCTCAAAATTGATTTTTGAAAATTTTCTACTTGGATCCCACATCCACCATTATCATGGGCTGGGTATCCTACTTTTTTGCCATGCTTTTAGCCACTTGGGTGGGATACCCCATTTACTTTCTCGGTTTCTCCCTTGTTTTTCAGAGTTATGGAACATTGTTTAGGGATTACTTGTAGTTATAGAGGAAATAGTGCAACCTTTTGGCTTTAGCTGCCTGACTACCATAGTCCATAAGCTTGTTTGTACAGTGGAGAATCCTCCATCTTTGACTGGTTAGCTGGTCTACATTGACATTGATGACTTAACCAATGTATCTTAGGAAGAGAGTAAATGGGTATCCAAAGTGGACTAAAGGAAGGGGATCTACAAGAAGAAAAATACTAGACACGTGTGAGGCATGTGGTGGCTAGCCCATTCCATCCCGCATTTCTCAAGCCAATTGAATGATCTCTTATGACGGATCAGTGTCATGTTCAAGTCACATGCCATCCTTTCTTTTGCTGTCCAGACCAGCACTTAGTTTGGTGATCTGCTGCCCCATTGTCCTATTTCTTCGTCCCAAAGCTTCTGCGAAATTTCTGCTTTGCTGTGGTCCTATTGATTGGCTTCCTATTTCTGTATTTTTTGCTTTTTGAATGGGGAAAGGTGACTGAACGAATGACACCTCCCTTTTTTTGTTTTGGTCTGGCCTGGTACATTGGGAGTAACCTCCCTGTCTTTTCCTACAACTACAAGTCATGAATCAAGGACCATGCTGCAATGCTAATTTCAGAATTTCATTTTCCTGTCAAACATATATATATATAAGATTATTTGCCATCTTCCTGTTCTCATTTGCTCTGTTGCTGTTTTAGGCTGAGTGTGATGATATTGGAATGGATTCCTCGAGTGCGGAAGAGATGGAAGTCGAAATGGATGCAAGTACGAGCAAGGTGGCTGCTAGTGATCATACTGGTTCAGCTTCGACTCACATTAATTCACCAATGCCAAAAGGGAGGAGGCTTACATCAAAAGTTTGGGTCCAATTCAGAAGGTATAAGAAGGACGGTTTATTCAAGTCATCATGCATCAAATGCGGGAAGACTTATGCATCTAAATCACGTAACAATGGAACTAGTGCACTCCGCAATCATATGAGTAAACCGTGCGGTGATGGAAAAGGTACTGCTCAACAACTATTGAATACTCTTAGAGCTGAACTAGGTGAGGGGGATGAATCTATGTTAAGCAGTTGGAAGTTTGATCAAGCAGCTATAAGGAAAGGATTGACTTATATGATCGTTGTGGATGAATTGCCTTTCAGATTTGTTGAATACTTGGGTTTCAAATACTTTATGTCACTTGCTTGTCCTAGATTTTCTATACCCTCTAGAAGAACAGTGACTAGGGATTGTTGGGATTTTTATCTTGAGTTGAAACAAAAGTTGAAGGATGTCTTTAGCAACTGTGAAGGTAGAGTTTGTTTGACTACAGATTCATGGACTTCAAACAAACAATTGAACTTCATGTGTGTGACAGCTCATTTTATTGATAGAAATTGGATATTAAGGAAAAGGATAATTGGTTTTCGCCAAATCTTTAGTCATAAGGGGGTGGATATTGCAAGTGCAGTTATGTCTTGTTTGGATGAATGGGGGATAGACAAGATTTTCACAATCACTGTTGACAACGCTAGTTCGAACGATACTGCAATAGAAGAATTGAAAAGCATATTTGATGATAGAAAGATTGGCATGTGTGATGGAAAATTTCTTCACGTTAGGTGTGTGGCTCATATAATGAATCTTGTTGTGATGGATGGATTATCTGAGATATCTGTGGCTGTAAAAAGAATCAGAGAGGCGGTGAGATTTGTTAGGCATTCACCTGCAAGAATTCAGAAGTTTAATAATTTTGTTGCTCTTGATAATACGAGCAAGAGTGGGTTGTGTCTTGACGTTCCAACGAGATGGAATTCAACCTTTTTGATGTTGCAATCTGCTGTAAAGCATGAGCATGCTTTTAATCTTTATCGAATGTCAGATAAGCAATTTCAAAATGAACTTGAAATGAAGAGTGGAGTACCTGATAGCTGTGATTGGGATAGTGCTAGAAGAATGATGAAGTTCTTAGAACAGTTTTATCAGTTCACCTTAAAATTTTCAGGTTCACAGTATATCACCTCCAATTTATTCCTTCCTGAAGTTGGGAACTTATACAATTTGTTGAGGAATTGGGTAATTCCAGACAAGAAGGATTACCGATTAAGCTTCATGGCAACAAAGATGAAACAGAAATATGATAAATATTGGGGAGATGTAGATAAGATGAACAAGCTTTTGTATATTGCTGCTGTGTTAGATCCAAGGCTAAAGTTACAGTTTATTGGTTTCACACTCAAGTGGATGTATGATGATGAGAAAGCAATTTTTGATTTGACAAAAGACGTTGAGCTTGCTACTTATGAGTTATATGCTCATTATGAGAATCAAATGGAAGTAGGTGGTGATTCCTCCTCTCAAACAGAAGTAGATGATAATGGTGGGAATGTGGATTTAGTTGCCGAGTATATGAAACAAATGCAAAAGGAAAGAGGTGTAGTGAACAATACCGAGTTGGATAGGTATTATGAATTTCAGAGTTGAGCATGATTATGAAGGCTATTGGTATATCTGATGTTCCACTTCCTCGTATCCATACTCCTCGTATGAGTCCTAATGTAGAGGCAAGCACAAACATATAAGGTAACATTTGAACCTGATCATTAGTGCAATTTCTGAGCTGCCCCTTCTCTCTCTCTCTGTATGGCCTAAATACCATCTATTATCCTTGTTTAACGTTTATTACTTGACAATAGAGATAAAGACTGATTGAGATTGAGTCAAAACATGTGCAATGTGCCAATACTTAACTTCCCCACCTTTCTCATTTCATGCTCTTATATATACATAGAGACAAAGACATCCCAGCTACACAACCATAGAAGGAAGCACAAAAAAACCACACTCGAAAGCACAATAACCCCCACAAATAACAAAAACCAAATTGACCAGAAGCTCTACAAAAGTCAACCAGTCCATATTTTGTCCACACTCTTCCTCCCTCTCTCCAACTGGTGGTCGATGCTCTTCCTCGACCTCTCAAGGCAGCAGTCGACGCTCCTCCTCGACCTCCTCGACCTGATCAAATGAAACCCTCAGCTTCTCCGCATAGTTTGATTGGTTCTTCAGCTTCTCCAGCTTCTCGCTGAGGTTGTTGCTGTTGCTCTTCAGCAGCAGCTTGTTGACATCAGTAGGGGGCAGTGCCTTGTCAGTGCTGTGTCTACTTTGACTTTGGGCCTACTGAAATAAGCTCTTACTATTAGTTGGAACGGCTTGATCTCTCTAACAATAACTGAAGTTCGTTGACTTGTCATTCAACCTTCTAACTAGACATCTACCTAAGTGTCTCCACTCCAAGAAAACTGTTATATCTGATGGGAACTGCCTAAGGCTTATAGCTGTAGATTCCAAAACCTACCATGTTTTTGCTGACCTGTGATTTAAGATTGGGCAATTTTAGGTGCTGGGTAATACCATTAAGTCTTTGAATGTGAGGATTCCTCTGATGTAGAATGTAGTAGTGAAATTAGAATCCTTTACTGTCTATTGTGTAGTTTAGGTGAGCATTATGGTTTAATGTTTTTCAACGGGTTCATGTGTAGGGGATCTAGCCAAGAAACAGAGTTCCGCAAGAAGAAAGCAGCAGATGCAAGGCATGGGGAAATCAGAGCATATGCTCTGTTTTGATGGCCGGAAACAGAGGAACCCTGCCTTTTTTTTTGTTTGCTATTGTTTCAAAACTACTTCTCTTGCGGCAAGAGGAAGATGGCAGGGTTAGTTAAGGCCCTTAAAACAAATGAGAACAGGAAGATGGCAAGGTTTTTTATATTGGACTTTTGCTCTGTTGCTGTTTTAGGCTGAGTGTGATGATATTGGATTTTTTTTTTTTTGCATATTTGGATTAAGTTAGTTAAGGCCCTTAAATCAGAGCATATGCTCTGTTTTCATGGCACCATTCCTCAACAAATTGAAACAGAGCAACTGTGTTGTCTTGCCTTCACAGCTCTATTTTGGACTTTTGGTGGCATCAGTACACAGAAACGGAGCGGGAATCCTTGCCATTTTTTTTTATTTTATTTCCAAGTTTCCTTCTTTTCTTGTCATTTGCGGTCAAAATGCGGTGCGGTCTAAACCATACCAAACTGTTAATTCATGCGGTTTGGTTTGACCGCACCGATAACTTCGCGGTCAAAGATGCGGTGTGATTTACATAAATGCGGTTCGGTGCGGTTTATAAAAATGCGGTGCGGTCCGGTCCGAACCGTACCGATGCCCACCCCTACATGTAATTCACGAGTACATGCACCCCTTCCAATTCGTTCATCATGCATAGAAAAGAAACCTCACTTAGCTTGCTACCTACGATGGGCAATCAATCATCATGAAATTCGTCTTCTTCCCCTTCCACAACTCTCACATAACGACAAAGTTCAACCGACATTAAACTTCACCTCAATTTCGATCGACCTGGAATCCCCGACCACCGGTGGAAACTTCGGCAACATTTGCTCTATCGGAACCCACGTCTCCTTCCAAACGATGCGCCTCCAATACCAGCCCTGCTGGTTGCTTAACCTCACTAACCCCAGCAACTTCTGCCAAATCAGAATTCAACCTCTCCACAGTTACCGAATCGCCATCAATTCCCCGCGCGGCATCAAGACCCTTGTGAAAGGCCTCTATCTCCCTCTCTCATCGATCGGCCTCAGCTGAAATGGCATGGCGTCCAAGAAATTCCACCATTGATTCCCTTCCTTCTTTTAATGACTTCACCAGGTCGAACTCGATCCCGATGTAAACAAAATCCCCAAAATTCTTATGTCTATTCACCTAGGCTCGTATAGAAAAACCATACGCTTATAGCTCATTCTTTCACCCTTCTTAACTGCATCCATCACTCATTGAATTGAATACCGAGCTTCAGAACTGTGCTCAAAACTGAGTAGCCAAAATCCACACGACCCAATTTACAAAAGCAACGAAGCAACATGCCAAGCGGAAGGCAGCCTGGAAGGCGTTCATTCTCATGAGAGAATTTACCAACTGACCAAATTTCAAAACTGAAGGTCTGGGGTTCATGTGGAGCATCCGATTTTTCATCCCTGCTCGGCCATCCGATCGCCCATCACTGGAACTACAGCCGCCGCTATGGAAGGAGAGAGCTAGGGCTTTGAGTGGCAGCCTTTTTCTTTTGCTTTTAGGGTTCTCAATTTATTGAATCCGGATGGATTCTTGGGCAAGGGGGAGTGGTGATGGGCAAAAAAAAAAAAAATATTTGAGGGCCGAGCGCCCTCTTGGCCCGTGATTTTTTTTAAATAATAATAATTATTATTATTATTTCTAATCCGCGGTTGCAATCCTTAGTATGTAACCGTTAATCCAACCGTTCACGTATTTGGGTCGAACCTGAACCCAAAACTCGGGGTGTTACACGACTATTTAAATCCTTCTGATCCATAATATACTTCAAGCTTTTGTGATCAGTTAGGATTTTAAAAGTCTCACCATACAAATAATATCGCCAAATCTTGAGAGCAAATACCACCGCTGCCAATTCTAAGTCATGAGTGGGATAATTTACTTCATGAGGACGCAATTGCCTAGAAGCATATGCGATAACTCTTCCATCTTGCATTAACACACAGCCCAATCCTTGATACGAGGCATCACTATACACCACAAACTCTCCCTGACTTGAAGGTAGTGCAAGAGTACTGGTGCTGTGGTCAATCTCTTTTTCAGTTCATCAAAACTCTTTTGACATGATTCATCCCAAACATACTTGGTATTCTTCCTCAACAGTTTAGTCAATGGTGCAGCAATTTTAGAAAATCCTTCTACGAACCGCCGATAGTAACCCGCCATGCCAAGAAAACTTCTCAACTCAGATACATCTTTTGGTGGAGCCCAACTCACCACTGCTTCCACCTTTTTCGGATCCACCTCGACACCTCTTCCAGAAATTACATGTCCCAGAAATATTACCTCCTTCAGCCAAAACTCACATTTTGAGAATTTTGCATATAATTGTTTTTCCCTTAGAATTTGCAACACAATTCTAAGGTGAGTTTTCTGCTCCTCCTCCCTTTTAGAATAGATGAGAATATCATCTATGAACACAATCACAAACTTATCAAGATATTCATGGAAAACTCTGTTCATAAGAGCCATAAATACCGCTGGTGCATTAGTGAGTCCAAAAGGCATTACCAGGAACTCATAATGCCCATATCTTGTTCTAAAAGCTGTCTTTGAAGTTGCTCCATCTGCCACTTTCAATTGATGGTATCCACACCTCAAATCAATCTTAGAAAAGACTGATGCACCCTGCAATTGATCAAACAAATCATCTATTCTTGGAAGGGGATAACGATTCTTCACTGTCGCCTTATTCAACCTCCGGTAGTCAATGCACATTCTCATGGAGCCATCTTTCTTCTTGACAAACAAAACCGGTGCACCCAAAGGTGAGATGCTAGGTCGAATAAACCCCTTGTCTAGCAATTATTGCAATTGTTCTTTAAGCTCCTTCAGCTCAATTGGTGCCATTCTATATGGTGCCATTGAAATTGGTGTTGTGCCAGGTACCAATTCAATATCAAACTCTACTTCCCTTTCTGGTGGAAGGCCGGGAAGTTCTTCGGGGAATACATCAGGAAACTCCCTTACCACCTCTACATCCTCAACCTTCTTATCATTTACAACAGTAACTTGAGCAAGAAAGGCTTCACAACCTTCCTTCACTAATCGAAAAGCTACCAAGGCAGAAAGAAAACCATGAGTCTCATTTTTCTTAATGCCTCGAAATACAACAGGACCTTTATCTGGTGTGTTGAATAACACTTCTTTCTTTTGACAATCCACAACAGCTCCATGTCTTGCCAGAAAGTCCATTCCAAGGATGACATCAAATTCATCAAAAGGTAGCAGAATTAAATCTGCTGCTAGGAAAGCTCCTTCCACACAAATGAAGGAACTTCTAATTACTGAGTCTACCTTCAAGGTATCTCCCACAGGTGTTTTTAACACATAAGGTATAACCTAGCTTATCTGGAACTAAGCGTATCATATGTGCAAACGTATATGACATGAATGAGTGAGAGGAACCAGTATCGATCAAAGCATATAATTGCTTTCCAAGGATAGAAAGCATACCAGTCACAACTTCTGGTGCCACTTCTGCCTCCCCTCGAGTCATTGCATAAACCCTCGGTGCTCCCTGTGCTCTAGTACCCTGCGTACCACTTCCTGATAGCTGATTTCGACCACCACCTCTACCACCCTGTGAACCACCACGACCACTCTGAAATCCACTACGGACTCCCTGGTAACCACCCCTGAATGGGGCTCTACTAAATTGCACTGAAGGCTCGGACTGTGTAGCTCTTACTTCTCTCGAATGCGGACAATCCCTCATGATGTGCCCAGGTTGGCCACAGTGAAAGCATACACCAGAAAATCTCCTACACTCTCCAAGATGCCTCTTCTGACAAACTTGACAAAATGGAATATTGTGTGGCTGAGGAAATTGGTGCCCTGTATGATGTTCCTGACATAGATTGACTCAGTGTTCTCCCAAAACTGCTAGGACCTCTCCTGGGTGGGTAACGAGGTCCAGCATAATTTACTCCAAACTTCCTCATCTTCTCCTCTTCTTTGGCCTTGTTTTCCTCTCTACCATCAACTTCATAGGCTTCATACTTAAGTGTTGCCTCCTTGATAGTGGCCATGCTCTCTTCATCAACCCTGTGGATCTTTTCTTTCAATCCTAGACGCAGACCATGCAAGTATCTCATCTTCTTCTTATGCTCAGTATCCGCCAACCCATCCTCAAAGTAAAGTAGTCGAACAAACTTGATGGTGTACTCAGTAACTGTCATATTCTCCTGCTTAAGGTTGGCGAATTCATTGTTCTTTGCCCTAATAAAAGCTTCGGGAAGAAACTCTATCTTACAGGCCTTTAGGAACTCCTCCCAGGTGAACTGAACCCGTTCACCATTAACTCTAGAGACTGAGGAGCACCAGCTCCTCGCATACCCCTTTAGGAGAAAAACAACATATTGCACTTTTTCCTCTGGGGTCGCATAAAGATATTCAAACACATCTTCCATCTCCCTCAACCACTCTACCACAGCATCTGGACTCACATCTCCTTTAAAGTCCCTACCACCCAAACTCTTCATCTTTGCATAGTCTAATACTGGCAGTCTTGCATCAACCGCCCCCACTCCTCTCGACTGGTCAGTAGGAACATTATCACAGCTTCTGTGCGAGCTACAAGGAAATATTGGCCTTAGATTGATCCACACAAAATTCATTCTTCACCAAATCTCTCACTTGGTTAAAACAAAAAATTTCCAAAATAATTACTTGAAAACAATGAGTTCAAAACTCAATTTTGAAAACCATGATGCAGGTAATTTCATCCAATATACCAATACACATAATCATGTCAAACTCAATTCCCAGTTTAAGTCATTATGGGGTACTCCCCTCCTTAGGAGTGTTTAACCTCCCATAGGGTATAGTACGCCATAACAGCAAAAAGAGGGAATCGGGCTCTGATACCAAACTGTAACACCCTACCCAATACGTATTACCTAATCATATTGTTCATACATTTGCAGCGGAAATAATCTAGGGTGTTACATTAATTATCAAAATTTACCAAAATAAAATTTCGACATGAATTACTCGCGTAATGGGCTAACAGTTCTTTCAACTTATCCTGCAAGATAATTCATCACAAACATATATACTAACAACCATATGCATTGGATTTTCTTAGCCATAGTCACACTTTTCATACTCCACAACTGCATATCATACTTATACATACCATAATCGACACAACTTACACAGTTACACAACATATACACATATCATCAACTTTCCACACCTGTGGATATCTCACACTAGATCAGAAGCTAGTATGCACATGAAAAACGTTCTCAAAACATTTTTACAAAAATGTGTGGATCACTGGCCAAAATCCCGAGTAGTAGTCCAAGCACAAAATAGTTGAAGACCATACCTCATCTTGCCTTCAACTCTTGCTCAGCTCCCACCTATACACCTATCTACTGCTGCTGATGATGATGATCTGCTTACACATGGCATAAGCAGAGAAAAAGGATAAAGAGGGTCAGCTCATAGCTGAGTGAGATAATCATAGCATCGTGAGTTCATAACAAAGCATACCCCTACCATACATCTAGCAAACAAGCCAAAGCACTGGGATCAGATCTCAGCCCTCCGACATCCCAATAGGCAAAAGACTCAACCACCTTGACTTATGCATATGCATCTTATCATGTTTTAATCATAGGCGCCTGGCTACTCCCATGCTAATAACTCTCCCGGGAAACATACCCCACATCCCGTCGGATGTAGTAATACATACCTCAACATTCCGTCGGATGTGGTCATACATACCCCACACCACTATGGGTGTAGTCATACCCCGACACCACTCTGGGTGTGGTCATATCTCGTAAGAAATCTTCAGTCACTACCACATGAGAGGTGTGACTATCATACATATCATAATAGAGTAATAGCATAGGGAGCCCTAATTACTATGTAGTTGACCGTGAGACCACAACACTCATATTTGGTATCCTTATACATGATTCGTATCTCATCTTGCTTAATCATAATTCGTTACTTGCACATGTACTTGACCTGGCCACAATTGACTCAACATAGGTAAATTAGGAGTCGTATAATTGCACTTCCTCGCGATAAACCCTCGTGCAAGTCATCCTCCTTAAACGTCATAATATCACCTGGGAATATAAATTTTTCCACTTATGCATCCAAATACAACAATCATCAATCACCTTCTCGAACCATCATAAGGCATATTCACAATTAAACCCACATCTGGCAACATATATGGAATTATCAACATAAACAAGGTCCATATCGATTAGGGCAAGTCAATAATATCATACAGCAGTCTAGGGTTCAACATATAGCACAAAAGTTCATACACTCCTAATCATGCCATTCTAATTCACCTAGGTCAATTCTAAGCATCAATATAATTATCGTGATACGACAAACCCGGTATGCCGTGCTAATCCCTCACCAGTTCTGGTCGTTCAAACACCGGTTTAACCTTCCCGTACTAAAACGTCAATTTCACGAACGAACCCCGAATTAAAATCCGAGACCGTCCTAATATCCCCTGCAGTATCCCCGTCAATATTAGTTCTAGGCTCCGGGTCAAATTCTTGATAAAAATACATCAAACCCTGGCCGGAGCTAAATTCAGCGGTTTGGACCTCGGCCTAAATAATAGCCGAAATTCAGGGATTAGAACTAGAGGATTGATTACCTCACTGCAGAAAGCTCGTATATGAAATTTGGACTTAATCCGGCTTCCGGACCTTCTAAAGCCCTAATTCCTATGATTGGAGAATCAAAAATTTATTGGCCGAAAACTCAGTTATAAGCCAAGAAAACGATGACTAAGCTACACAGAAGGATTACCTAATGAAAGCTCAAATTTTGGATCACTAGAACCAGAGGATCAAGCTCGTCGATTTCCTCCGTACGTTCCTGTTCCTGCTCTCTGTTCTTCGGTTTATGGAAATGAGATAATGGAACCCTAGGAAAAAAAGAAAGACTCATATATATAAATGAAATGGTTGGCGGTGCAATCCTATACTACTTCACTATATTAAATGTTTCTTGGTTTGCTTACTTTTTCTTTCCATCAGACACACGTAACTAGTGTGTAGAGATATATATATAAATATATATAACATAATTAATACGTATACTTATCCGATCGGTCGAGAATCCGATTTTCGCTGAAATACTATCAAAATGATCAATTTTAAATCGTGAAATTATCTAGCGACCTAAATACGGGTTTTGCCGGAATGGGATGTTACAAATAATAGGTCCATATTCACATTAAACACAACCACATACAAATCATTCAATCCATACAAGCGTTCACATAATTGTAGCTAGGATTTACAAACACCCAAGTTAAAGAAGGGACTACTCCATGCTAGGAGAAGGGACAACACAAGAGAGAAGAAGGAAAACCATCAAAGAGATGCTAGCCTTGCTCCTTGTGTTGAAGAGATCCTTTTTTTAGGGGGGGGGGGGGGGGGGGGGGGGGGATTCCCAAATCCTTGCTTGAAGATGAAACCCTAGCTTCTCCTCTTCTTTTGTTCGTCACTTTCTCACTCTAGAAATCTGAAGAAGAAGAAGAAGAAGAAGTTTCGCACTAGGTTTCTCCATTTTCTCCTGTGGCTAAACCTCCTTTATATACCCAGATCGGGCTCAGTTCATGGTCTTAGTTCACGGTCCTGAACTAAAAGCCAAGACCGCAAACCAACCTGAAACACCCAACATCACTTATCCTAGTTCACAGGCAATGGTCCGAGTTCACGGTCTTACGATCATGAACTGACTCGTGTCCAGTGAAAACCCTTTGTGCTCTGGATGCCTGGCAGTTCGCTGAGATAGCCTCCAATTCACGATCATAGTGACCGTGAACTCACAACCCAAACCGTGATCTGCTGCTGTTTTCAATGTTTGACTTGATCTTTCGCCCTTTCGTCCAACTTTTGACTCTGGGGTTAGTTCCACATGCCCAAGTCTGAAAAACACCAAAACAAGGCACAACACGGCGTAAAACCAAACCTTCCGGAGTAAAAATGCTTCAAACGACTAAGCAACCCGGAGGTAAAAAGTGTACAAATGAACCCGAATCACCACTAAAGTTTTGATAGATCAGATAATAAAGGAAGTGGAGATCAATGATGGAGTGGGATTTGTCGTTTCTGCAGGCTCTTCTCGTTCTTTGCTCTTGGTTGAATAGTTAAAGTAGGTCTTATTTTACATATTTTCTATTCCTACATAGTTTGTAAGCTTACAGTTCGGTTTTCTTAACGGTTGGCAGGGATGTTGCCAATTATAGTACATTCCTTTTTTATGATATAATATACGAATCGATTCATATAAAATACTTTTACAAATAAGTCCTAAAAATATTGATGGAAATTTATATTTTCGTACCTTAAAACGTTTTTCATAACATTTTGATACTTGAACTTTTAAAAAATTACAAATAAGTCTAACATTATGAGGTTTCTAGTATGCTTTAATGAATTTGCGGTATACTTTTAGAAACTTGTGGTGTGCATTAATTATCATGTCGTATGCTTTAATAAACTTGTGATATGTTTTATTAAACATGTGATATGCTTCATGAGACATGTGATCTACTTCAAAAAAATTGTGGTATGCTTTAATAAACTTGTGATGGTGCACTATAAACGTGTGGTGTGGTTTAAAACACTTGTGGTATGCTTTCTACACTTTGTGGTCTGTTTTAAGAAACCTATGGTGTGCTTTTATAAATTTTTGGTGTGGTGAGGTTGTAGTGTATGTTTTCTAAGCTTTGCAGGTTTTTTTGTTGCAGTGTGGTTCTTGTGTTTAGTGGTTCCCCAATCAATGCACCCCTTCCCCATACACACACGTTGGTCCTCATTCCCCAAAAATTTTATTAACGATCATTGTGCCCCTCCGTCCCCCCCCCCCCCCCCCAATTAAAATGAAATGTTTCTATTAGATGGAGTCATTGTTAGCGCTACAGTAACAAAACAAAAGTTCAGCACTATACCCCTTCTCATTTTCGGGTGGTTTTGTTAACCCCTATTGGCAGGCCATGGACAACGGAGGCAGTGGCAATAACTGTAGAGGCAGATTTAGGATTGGGACACCTCGGGCCACGACCCAGCCCTCCTTCGGGTCTAGAGCTAGTATATTACTTATATATTTCTCGATTTTAGGTATTCGGCCCAGTGATATTTGAAAGTTGGCCAATGTTATTTGATAATAGGATTTTGTGTAACTAAAAATGGTCCAATTGAACATATCCAAACCTAAAAGTGTAAAATGTATAAAAACTAAAAGTATAAAGTTTCATTTAAATAAAAAAAAAACCCTCTAAACTAATGCTCACCCTTCCATGTTAAACCTAAACAAATTCCCCCAACCCCCCAAAACAAAAACGAGTAGACGAACAAATTCAAAACGGATTCCTCCGCCAGTCCGTCAGACTATGGATTTCTATCCAATATTTTAATTAAGAAAATATTTACAAACTTGCCGAGCCATCATTTAGATTGCTTCAGTTGAGTGTAGGGATGGCAACAAAACCCGAACCCATGGGTACCCACCCGACCCAACCCGGTTAACGCGGGTAAAATCCATGTTGACGGATTTTGAGCCGGGTTCGGGTTGATGTACCTTATCATTCCTGCCCTCAAGATTATCTGTCTGTCTCCTTTCATTCTATGATGATTTGCACACGCTTCACAATTGCAGCAGATTTTGATATGGTGTGCCATTGGAGTAGAAATTGCAATGTTTATTGTATTTCATGTACTCAAGGCTTAGATACAGGAAGCTATTTCACAATCTCTGTTTTGTGTAAGATGTTTAGACTTGGGTGATATTAGATGGTGAATAATTCAATCGTCCCAGGATTTCTGATTAAATATCATTTTGAGTTTCATTCACTCTAGCCAGTTCAACGTTTCAACAGTTCAAGATTATTGCAATTTCTTGAGTGGGTGACTCCGCCCTGCGGGGCATTGATGGCGGGAGAGAGAGAAGGAGCAGAGTACATCAGAGATTTCAGAGGAAGAGGATTCAAGTCAAGGTGGAGATTTGTTGATGTGACTTGAATCGGACTATCAGCCGCTACGACTGGTAGTCGGGGGTCTGGCTGCCCCTGTGTATGGGCTCAATGTTATTTGGGTTCGGGTTCTGGGCCTGGTCTGTAACCGTTTCCTTTGCCAAATTGGATTAGGTTTAGATCCACACGGAGAAGTACAATAAATACTTCTCATACTCCTCTGTAATATGTAATATGTAATCTGCTCGATATAGTGAAACTGGCTCTCTCGCCCGTGGACTAGCTAACACACATCGTGTTAGTGAACCACGTAAATCGCGTGTATGTGTTTTTCGATTCACGCTTTCGTATTCTTGCTTTATCGATTCTGGCGATTTCCCGATCCGTAGCATCGCGTTTATAACATTATTGGTCCCACCTCCCGGCACGGAGCGCTGGCAATGAGAACTAGTTTGACTTTAATTTTGATAGGAACTTGTTATTATAAATTTTTTACGACAAAAACCCGTGGGTACCCATGAACCCGCGGATACCCAACGGGTTGGGTTGGGTTTGAGTTTGAGTTTTTCAAACCCAGTGGGTTTTATCCCGGGTTTTTTTCCTGACCCAACCCGACCCATTGCCATCCCTAGTTAAGTGGTTGACTAGATCCTAACAGTTCTTTCGGGTCTTATGATGAAGAATGAGCAGCGATATTATGCCGCTCATGTGATTCGTAGTATGGAATATGAATTTTCTTCCCTTGCAAAATTATTAGTAAAACTGGGGGAAACAAGGACGGACACACAATACTAATTGATTTGTCGGTTGATTCGCCTAGTGTTTACATTGCCTGTTTGAACGACAACTACGGAGAGAAGATTTTTAGCAATGAAACATGTGGAAACTGATATGCGCAACAAAATGAGTAATGACATTCTCGTTGATTGCTTAGCTATTTTCTTCGAGATAGAGTATACTATTGGCATGGATGAAATAATAAATTCTATTATTGATGAATTTGCTAAATTAGAAGACTTTCTTGTATAATTGGTATTTGGTATTGTAATAAAAATTATAGATGTTATATATTTTTATTTACACTATGTAATATTCTATTCTAATACGGTTCAGTACTTTACTATGTCCTGGATCCGCAGATTAATAGTTGTATCAAATGATTCATTTACCCCATTTAACCTTTGGGCAATCTGGACCATGCGATCACCGTATAACAATCTTACGTTCATCTAATTTATATTTCGATCACCATCGGCCATGTTTGCTAAACTAACTCATTTGCCTTTTTTTCCTATTAATCTCAACTTGCATTTTTGGTCTGCAGATCAGGACAAGCTGAGTGAGTTGGAGGTGGTAGTTTGGAATTTTGGCAGCAAATCCCATCACAACAGATCACCTTCTTAGTCTTACATCAGCCACCACCTAAACCCTAACATACACACAAACAAACGTTTTACACTCTCTCTTTTTCTTACTAATTTACACCATCATTATCGTCAGCCTTTCAGCTCTTCCATTTTGGGTGACCACCGGTGAACTAGTTCCTACAAGAAAACGCCATTAAAAATAAAATATCAGATTAGTTACAAAGAGAACTGAAAAAGAAGGAAGAAGAAGAAAAGAAAGGTGTGCAGAGTACAGAGTGCAGATGGCCAATTGGCCATCGAGATCTACGTTTCTTCACTTCCGTTCTGCGTTTGTTCCCCTCTTTTGCTTCAACGTCAAGCTTCCTTCCTCCCCACCATGATTAATAAATAAAATAAAAAAGGCCATTAATTTCTCGGCTAATCCCACCAGCTAAATTGAAAGCAACAAGTTCAGAACTCCCTCCTTTCTCTATCTCGCTCTCTCGGCTGCTTGCTTGCTTTAAAGATTCAAGAGCAACGGTCGGGTAGCTTCACCCACTTTCCTAACTGCTCTCTCCTCTTTCTCTCCTCCCAACTCCCAACTCCCTCCCTCCCTCCCTCCCTCGCTCCCTTTTCCTCTACCAATTTCGTCGCTATAAACATTCCGCCTGTCCACTCTGCTTCTCCCTCAAGATACCAACCGCCGAATCTTCTACTACTAGTACTACTTCTTCTCCCATTTCCAGGTCGGCTCTCTCTCTCTCTGTCTCTGTCCCTACCATGCAATCAGGTTGTCATTGCTGTAACTAGTGATCGATCGCCTGAATGCTGTTTTTGCTTTTATTATTCTTATGGCTATGGCTGATCTTCCAAGAAGAGGAAGACTAATATTGCTTCTAGTTTTAACCAATCAAGAAACCACCCACCATTTTGCTTAGCCATTGCTGAATTGGGTTCGCTTCCATTCCATCTCTAACTCAACCTACCTTGAGCTGATCAACTCTTGTATGCTGCTTGTTTTTCCTGTCCAGTTTTTTCCCCGTATGTAGAGAATGTTTGAGCTTTCAAGTGCACCGTCATAGCAATTGCAGTTCGAATGTTTCTTAAGTGGAACAATCTATTGGTAATATGTTATTACTGATCATCAACTTTCTTGAAACCCTGTTTCCCTCTTTGCCAAATCACAGGTCCATAGCAGAAGGAAGGAAGGAAGGAAAAAAAAATTTTGATTTGACAGTGGCACCACCAACTCATATGAAGCATGATGAAAATTTCCCATCTCTTCGCCTTCACAGCTCTCCTCTTCCTGTGTCTTCTATTTCACCTTCCACGCACAACCGCTGGTGACCTTCGATCAGACAGAAAGGCACTTCTCAATTTCGGCACATCAGTTCCACACACCCGCAGGCTCAATTGGACGTCCAATGGCAGCCCTTGCAACTCATGGATCGGCATCACTTGCGCCCGAGTCAACTCCTTAACCCGAGTAATCGCGGTTCGCCTCCCTGCCGTCGGCCTCTACGGTTCATTCCCCGCCAACACCATCGGCAACTTGGACGCCCTCATCACCCTCAGTCTCCGATCCAACCAACTCGCCGGCGATCTCCCTACCGACGTGCTCTCTCTGCCTTCTCTCCGCCACATTTACCTTCAGCACAACAACTTCTCGGGGACCATTCCTTCCGCCTTCTCACCCAACCTCGTGGCTCTCGACCTCTCCTTCAATTCTCTCACCGGCGACATCCCGAAAACACTGCAAAACTCCACGCAACTCACTAGGCTGAAGCTGCAGAGCAATGGCCTCACTGGGAATATACCTTCTGCTCTCAATGTCACTCAGCTGCAACAGCTGAACGTTAGCTACAATCAATTGAACGGCTCGATTCCTTCAACCCTCCGAACCTTTCCTTCTTCTTCTTTCGTCGGGAACAATGAGCTCTGTGGGCCACCTCTTAAGAAACAGTGCCCTAATCTCGCACCTTCTCCTTCACCTTCCCCTGCCCCTTCCCCTGTTCATTTACCGCCGCCAACCCGTTCTAAAGTCCCCCAACATCGAATAGGTGTCACAAAATCGAAGAAGCTCACCGGAGGATCGGTGGCCGCGATCGCCGTCAGCTCGGTGGGGGGATTCTTTCTAGCCATGGCCGTGTTGGTGTGCTTTTTGAAGAAGATGAAGAAGAAGCAAAGGAAGCCTGAAGAAGGTGTAGGAGGATTCAATGGTAGGGCGAAAGGGAAAGGCGATGAGAAGCCAAATGAAGGGTATGGGAGCGGAGTGCAGGAAGGAGAGAAGAACAAGCTGGTGTTCTTCAATGGGTATGCTCAAAGTTATGATCTTGAGGATTTGTTGAGAGCTTCTGCTGAAGTTCTGGGGAAGGGTAGATATGGAACGAGCTACAAGGCCGTTTTGGAAGACGGCACGGCCGTGGTCGTGAAGAGGCTGAAGGAACTCGTTCTTGGGAAGAGAGAGTTCGAGCTTCAAATGGAGATTGTGGGGAAAATGAGTCATCATCTGAATGTTCTTCCTCTACGTGCCTACTACTATTCCAGGGATGAGAAACTTCTAGTGTATAATTACTTTCCCTTTGGCAACTTTTCCTCCCTTTTGCACGGTATGTGAAAAATCACATCCATTCCCTTTATTAATTTATTGCTCCGGCGGCTTTATTAGCTAGCTGACCATCAATTTTGATGCAGGAAACAAAGGGTTTGGAGGAAACGAGGTGGACTGGGAAACCAGAGTGAACATTTGCCTCGGAGCTGCTAGAGGGATCGCACACATCCACTCTGTCGGTGCCAATGGCGACAAGCTGGTCCACGGCAACATAAAGTCGTCAAATGTGCTAATTACATTAGAACACCAGGGATGCATCTCGGATTATGGATTGGCAGCCATGATGAGCTATCCAGTTCTCCCAACGAGGAGCTCCGACGGCTACCAGGCTCCTGAGGTGATTAGTACGAGGAAGTGTACTCAGGAGTCTGACGTGTATAGCTTTGGGGTGTTGTTGTTAGAGATGCTTACAGGGAAAGACGCGGCGGCAGCGGTGGAGATACGATCGGGAAAGGCAGCGGAGCAGGCGGTTGATCTGCCAAGGTGGGTGCAGTCTGTGGTGCGGGAGGAATGGACGGCAGAGGTGTTTGATGCTGGTTTGACGAGGTTCAAGAATGTAGAAGAGGAGATGGTCCAAATGCTTCAGATTGCGTTGTCTTGTGTGGCTAAGTTGCCGGAGACTAGACCATCCATGGAGCAAGTGGTGCGGCTGATTGAGGATCTCCGACCATCGCCTTACTCTGCCACCCCTTCGCCGTCCCCTTCAGTGGTCTCCATGTCCCTCTCTGTCGCTTCCACCTCCGACTACCGGAGCGAAAGGTGATGCATACTGCACACATTGATACAACCATGAACATTGAGTATCCATACTAGTAGTATGAGGTAATAGAAGCTGAACAAAAGGAACTTACTAGTTACCCATTCCTACTGCTTCACTGTCATTTTGGTATACTATGCTTCTATTCTATCCTGTAGAGTTATCATTTCTTCATACACATTCTTCTGCCCTATAGAGTCATCTTCACACACATTCTTAGTATTACTCATCTTGGCATTGAGCATTGGTTCTCACCATCCTTTACCTTCCATTCAAACACCTCCAAGAATGAATGAGTATAATGGAATGTATATATACAATGCGCAGCAGCCCAATGAAAAGCAAAGTTTCAGCTTCTCTCTCTACTGTGAGTATGTGTATATATGTATACTGAGCCTAATGGAATGGTTATAGCGTTAACTGGCAAACAGATATGGACTATTCCACTCAAAACCAATAGTTGTTGTGCGTATCAATATGCAATCATGATGCAAGAACTAGAGTGAACGAAACCAAATCTCTCGTACACGCACGAGAAGCTGGCACCAGTCCTCTCTCTCCTCCCACCTATCCCCAAGCAAAACAAGTAAGACACAAGTTAAGTTCAAAATATTTTAACCATGGAAACCTTCGGGATATATCGTAGAGGCACAAAACATAGGAATCTCAACAGCCACTTAGCACCAACACATAAGTAACTGTTAGTGTTGTGGTATATGATTCACGATTGAACTTCTCCCAACAACTCGAGTTATTGGGATCAACTGGTTCATGACATGGTATCAGAGCCTGCGATCTGAGATTTTGTGCAATCGTATTTCGCTAGGTAATTGTCTGATTACCGATTAGATCTTTCAGCCAAGGGTTTTCGGTGTTTCTGATCGCCGCTGCAGCAAAGGGGTTTTACCTTTGTCTCGTTCTCAGCTCCTGGTGATTTCGTCCGCGCAGCAGCAGCTCCAGCGCCCGGTGTTCTTTTCTTCCGCGCAGCAGCAGCTCTAGCGCCTGGTGTTCTTTCCTTCCGCGCAGCAGCAGCTCCAGCGCCCGGTGTTCTTTTCTTCTGGCGGCGCATTTGTCCAGCTCATTAATAGGTGGTGTCTTTGCTTTCGCTTACTCTATCAGGTTGTCATTCTTCTTGCTTGTCTCATGGATTCCAATAGGATGGATGGTTTTTCGGCTAAGTTTGATGGCAAGAACTTCCCTTTGTGGGAGTTTCAGTTTCGTAACTTTGTCGAAGGAAGACGCTTGCTTCCTATTTTGACAGGTCAATCCCCACGACCCGCTGTTGGTTCTCCTGCAAAGGACGTTGCTGACTGGACCGCGGGTAATGCACAGGTGGTCACCTGGCTCGCTTCTTCGGTTGACACGGCCACGGCACTCAGCCTTCGTCGATTCACCGATGCCAGTGACATGTGGAAACATATATGTTCGACATATACTCAGAATGATGCGTCTCGTCAATTCGAACTCGAAACTCAGATTGCTTTGCTCAAACAGGGTGACATGGATATTCGTTCTTACTTTCAGGAGATCACCAGTCTTTGGACCGAGTACGATCTTCTTGCTGCCTCACTTGTTCCGACTGCTGCCTCCGCTGACATGATGGCGGAACGATCTCGCTCTCGTCTCATGCAGTTTCTCATGAAGCTCCGTCCTGAATTTGAGCCGATTCGGGCTTCTCTCTTACATCAGCAGGTGGCAACCATTGATGCAGCTTTTTCTGAGCTTATACGGGAAGAGACACGCCTTCGTAGCCAGCATAAGCTCGACCAGCCTTCCTCCGCAGTTGATTCTGCCTTTGCCGTTGGTCGTGGAGGGACAGGCAAGCCTCAGTTTCAGCCAAGTGATACAAGTCAGCTTACATGCCATTTTTGCCACGAACTGGGTCACATCCAACCCCATTGCAAGAAGCGCAACATTTGCATTTATTGCAAACGTTCTGGTCACATTATTTTGGAGTGCAAGTCCTTAGCTCGTCGTAATCGCAGCGGTGGTTCGTCGTCTGGTGCCGTGCGCACTGGTCACTCCTATGAGCGCCGCGGTGGTCCTGGCTACTCGGTGGAGGAGGCTTCCTTTCGTGCCCCTTCCTCTGGTAGGGCTGATGCTGCTCCCTTGACTGCAGATGCTGTGCACCGCTTGGTGGCTAACGTTCTTCAGGAAACTCTTCCAGGGGCTTTAACTTCTGCTTTCGCCACCGGTGGATCGTCAGGTAATTCTCGGTGGTTGCTTGATTCAGCTGCTTTTAATCATATGACCAGTACTCGTTCTAGCTTTTCTTCACTTCAGTCTTCTCCTGTCTTGTCGTTACAAGTGGCTAATGGTGCTCGTCTTCCTGTACGGGGTATTGGGACGGCCACTTCTGGTCGTGTGAGCTTGGATAATACTCTATTCGTTCCTCAGCTTGTTCTTAATTTAGTCTCAGTTGGGAAGTTGACCGAAGATGGTTGTGAGGTTCGGTTTGATTCTCATGGGTGTGTTGTGCAGGATCAGAAAACAGGGAGGGTGATCGGGAAGGGTAAGAAGGCGGGTCGTGTCTTTGTTTTTGATGAGCATGGTGTTTCGGCTGGAGACTCGCCGTCGCATCTGCTTTCTGGGATGGGGACACATGGAGTTCGGAGTTCATTGTCGCAGAAGTGTAGTGGGTCGGCCAATTTAGCTACTGCATTATCTGCTTCTGATTCTTTGAGACATAATTCGGTTTCAGTTTTTGCTGTAAAGCCTAAGGGCTCTTTGGATTTTACCAAACACGCTACATTATGGGATTTGTGGCATTGTTGCCTTGGGCATCCACACAAGGCACGTTTATTGGATATGTTTCGTCGCAGTTTGCTACCCTATCATTTGTCTTCCCAATTTGCTGTGCCTGATTCATGTATTAGTTGCATTGAGGCTAAGACTTCTCAATCACCCTTCCCCAACAGTGAGATGATTTATAATGATCCGTTCGATTTGGTACACACTGATTTATGGGGTCCTTCACCCGTTGAGTCTCGCATGGGTTTTTGTTATTTCGCTCTTTTTGTAGATCATGCTACCCGGTATGCTTGGATCTACTTTCTGCGTCGGAAGTCGGAGCTCATTACTCATGCTAAGCACTTTGTTGAGATGATTTGCACACAGTTTGGCAAGACACTCAAGGTCATCCGTTCTGATTCTGGGGGTGAATTTAGTTCCACTCCCCTGCTTGATTTCTATAAGTCTTATGGTATTCTCCCACAGCAGTCCTGTCCTGGTGTTTCTCAGCAAAACGGACTGGTCGAACGGAAGCACCGTCATGTTCTGGAATTGACTCGTGCACTGCTTTTTCATTCTCGGATTCCGCGTACCTTCTGGGTTGAGGCTGTGAGCACCGTAGTGTATTTGATTAATCGACAGGTTAACCCAGTCCTTGGCAATCATTCTCCTTTTCAGCAGCTCTACTCGAAGGTTCCAGATTATTCTCGACTCAAGGTTTTCGGTTGTCTCTGCTTCGTGCTTCTTCCAAAGAAATCTCAGGATAAGTTGTCTCCCAAGACAGTTCGTTGTGTTTTTGTTGGTTATAGTAGTCAGCACAAAGGCTACTTGTGCTATGATCCTGTTGCTCGGCGTATGCATATCTCGTGTCACGTGGTGTTTCTAGAGCAAGTGATGTATTATCCGGTTGCTGATCATCCCAATGTCTCGGACTTGGCCTTCTTGAGTTCTCTCCCGGTATTTGATTCTGAGCCTGTTGTTCCCCGGAATGATTTTCAGGGAGGGGATTCTCTCGAAAATCATTCACTTGATACGAATGGTCCTTCTATGGGGAGTACATCCTCGACGCCAAGCTCAGTTAGAAATACAACAGCAGCTTCTTCTCCTTCTGCGTCCTCGAATTCAGCTTCTGCAGGCTCGCCTACCGCCTCGCAAGACAGCTCACCTTCTGCATCTTCTTCTTCTGGCCCTTATGACAGCGAGGGAGGGTCTGCGAGCTTGTTACATGAGTCGAGCACTCCTCCACCACTTCCACAACCTCGTCGTTCCTTACGTACTACACTGGGACAGCCCCCAAAAAGACTGGAAGATTATGATGTTTGTTTCTCGGCTGAATCCATACCCATACCAAGTCACTATCGATACGCTCAAGGGAACATTAATTGGGAGTCTGCTATGAAAGAAGAATTGCGGGCCTTAGAAGAGCAAAACATGTGGGACTTGGTGCCACGTCCTCCTGGTGCGTCCGTAATAGGTTGTCGGTGGGTTTATACAGTGAAAAAGAAACCTGATGGTACATTGGATAGGTACAAGGCCAGGCTGGTAGCTCAGGGGTTTAAACAAGAATATGGGATCGATTATGATGAAACCTTTGCTCCAGTAGTAAAAATGCAGACAGTTCGTAGTGTGTTAGCCGTGGCCGCAATGAAGAACTGGAAGCTTGTCCAGTTTGATGTGAAAAATGCGTTTCTTCATGGTGACTTGAAAGAAACAATCTATATGCAATGTCCGGAAGGGTATGATAAGGGAGAACCAGGGATGGTTTGCAGGTTGAGGCGTTCTCTTTATGGTCTAAAGCAAGCACCACGAACTTGGTTTGAAAAATTTCACAAGACTATTGTACAGATTGGATTCGTGCAAAGCCAGAATGATCCGTCGATGTTTACTCGTCAGACGATTCATGGAAATACAGTCCTTCTGCTGTAAGTCGACGACATGATTGTTACCGGAAGTGATACTGAGGGCATTCAGGAATTGACTCAGTCATTGCGAGCAGCATTTAATCTAAAAGAGTTGGGAGACAAACCCGACTGGCTACGGGTCATGCACTACCTGCACACACTCAAGCAGACAAACCCGTGAAGGCATAAGTGGGACAAAGCAAACAAAGCAAAAAGAAAAGCCAAATTAACAGAAATCACTTTTCTTCAACAACCTAGCCGTCCCCGGCAACGGCGCCAAAAACTTGACTCGACTCTACTGTCACTCCAGGAATTGGCCAAGTGTAACCACTTCCTAAAGCGTAGTATAGCGGGTTTAGGTTTAATTATCAACCCGGGTCCTAGATTTGATGACTACTCAGTGAATTCTTGTTATCTAGCAATGAAACTTTAATGCAAGTCTAAACTAGCAAACTAGCAAAGCAAGTAAACTGTTGTATTCAGGTTAAGAGAGGTCACCCGGATATGGTTCCCCCTAGACTGCAGTTAAGCCGGATTGTAATAGAGGTCACCGTCGTATTAGCTGGACGCCCATGGCGGATACTCAGGGCGGTGCAGGAACAGGTGCCTCCAAGAGCGGATCCACGTCGCTCTTGAGGTACAACTTGAGGTTGTGGCCGTGCACCCGACGGATGCGACCACCATCATCAGTCAGCTCGACCTGCCCATCTGGCAAGATGCAGGCGAGTGAATACCCGGACGGCCAGGGTGGTCGTGGTGCAGGAGGTGGGACCAGCTCATAGTGGTCTCCACTCTTCTTTCGTGCAGGCTTAGCAACCTGCTGCTTCGGCCTCCACTCCTCCTTGAGCTTTTTGTTCGGAGGCGAGGTTGGATGGAGTGGTGGCGAAGGAATGATAGGAGGGTCCTGCAAAATAGGAGGTGCAGAAGGATACACGACAGGCTCGTGTACCTGATCAGACATAGCATGCACAGGCGTGACATCAATCATAGCACAGTGATCAAATTCAGTCACAGAAAAAGTAGCCTGTTCATCCCCAGCACGCAAGATCAGTTTACCATTATGCACATCAATAAGTGCCTTGGCGGTGGCAAGAAATGATCTACCCAGAATCAAAGGCACATCCACATCCTCATGTATATCAAGAATAACAAAATCAACAGGATATGTGAATGCACCAACACTGACAAGCAGATCCTCTATGATTCCCCTAGGATGCACGATAGAATGATCAGCTAACTGAATGCTCATCCTAGTAGGGGTAAGTTCACCTAGGTCTAGCATTTTATACAACTTATATGGCACGACGTTTATGCTAGCGCCTAGGTCCGCCAAGGACTTGCCTACATGCATGCTGCCAATAGTAAGAGGGATAGTAAAACTCCCTGGATCCTTGCGCTTCTCGGGCAGCTTGTTCTGCAGGATAGCAGAACACTCTTCGCTCAGCATCACTGTCGAGAGATCCCCAAGTTTCTTCTTGTTGGTGCAGATATCTTTCATGAACTTGGCATACGTGGGCATCTTCGACAGTGCCTCCATGAACGGTATGCTGATATTGAGCTGCTTCAACATTGCCATGAACTTGGCAAACTCAGTCTCCAGCTTGTCCTTGTGTAGGCGAGTGGGGAAGGGAAGCTGGGGTACATGCTCCTTAACCACTGGTTGTGGCTTGGGAGCAGGGGCTTCTTTCTCCACCCGCACTTCTGCATCGTCGGCTGGAAGTGCTGAAGTAGTCAGTGGTACCTCCTGTCTGGCCGGGATAGGATCAGCAGATATGGTCTTACCGCTCCTGGTAAAAATGGCATCCAGCTGCTGATGCTGGTGAGGATCTCGAGGATTCGGAATAGTGGTGGCAGGCAGAGTCCCCGGTGCCCTGGTAGTGTTTTGGCGGGCCAAGATGCCCACCTGGGTCTGCAGATCCTGCAAAATGGCACCCAAGTTCCTCTGACCTGCCTCCAGTGAGGCTACACTCTGGTCCAACCTCGTGATAGTCGCCTGAGTGCTCGTCATGAATGAAGCTAGAATGTTTTCCAGCTTCGTCATCCTGTCATCTGGGGCTGGAGCTGCTGCTGGCTCGGCAAACTGGCGCCGGGGCTGCTGGAATGGCTGTTGTGGAACTAGCCCCTGTCGAGCCTGGTAGGGCTGCCTCTGTTGAAAACCACCTGCTGGTGCTGGGAAACCAGGTGGTTTAGTGGTGTTGCTGCTCCAGGCGAAGTTGGGATGTTGGCGCCACCCCTCATTATATGTGCTACTGTATGGATCGAGGCGCCTCGCATTGGCGATGAAAGCCAACTGCTCCTGGGGTGTGGTAGACTCCCTCATAGCCTGGCAGTCCTCCACTAGGTGATTGGAGCTCTCACACCACTGACATTGAGCTACTGGAGGTGTAGCCAAACCTCTGCCCGGAATCAGACTGTTGGGCTGCTTCAATGTCTGCACTAGCTCAGCTACCTGCTGCTCAAGCCCGGATCTGGTCTCCATGGCGTGCACACCACGGTCCCGGGACTGTCTGCCTCGGCTACCCTGTCCCCAAGAATGATCTCTGGCAGCCAAAGTACTGATCATCTGGTTCAGCTAGGGTGGAGTCTTAGTGAGAATATCTCCTCCTGGGCATAGAGACTCAATCACCCTCTGGCTATCTGGAGAAAGGGCACTGTAGAAGTTCCCCACTGTGAATGCATCACTGAAGCCAAGATGGGGGCACTGCCAGAAGTAGCCCATGTACCGCTCCCAAGCATCACGGAGTGACTCATCTGGCTCCTGGCGGAAGTGAGTGATCTCCCGCTGAATCTCTGTAGTCTTCGATGTCGGATAGTACCTGTGCACGAACTTGTCCGCCAGATCGTCCCAAGAGGTGATGGACAATGGGGGCTGGATCTCCAACCACCTCTTAGCATTCCCCGCCAGAGAATGGGGGAAGAGATGAAGGCGGATCGCATCATCGGGAACACCGTTCAGCTTGAACCTGTTTGTCAGCTGCAGAAAACGGGACAGATGTACCCTGGCCTCCTCATCCTTCAAGCCATGAAACTGGATTGAGGATGTGATGAGCTTAATCCAGCATGGCTTGATCTCGAAGTTGTTAGCTGGGATCGGTGGGTAGACGATGACCGGGCGGATGTCAGCAATCCGAGGAGTGTAGTAGTACTCCAAGGTGGGGCCCGGCTGCGGTGGATGATGAACTCCATGATCCTAGGGCATGGGGTTGTTCCCCCGGACCTGATTCGCCGGGGGAACCTGCTGTGGATTCCCCTAGTGCGGATTATACTCTCCGTCCATCCTGTGCTCTTCTTCAGAATCACTGCTCACGTGGCCGTCTATGCGCTCTTCCGTAGCCAGTCTAGCTCGTTGTTGTCTCCTGAGATGGCGACAGGTGCGGTCAATCTCTGGATTCAACGGCAGTAAACCTCCCGACTGGCTACGGGTCATGCACTACCTGCACACACTCAAGCAGACAAACCCGTGAAGGCACAAGTGGGACAAAGCAAACAAAGCAAAAAGAAAAGCCAAATCAACAGAAATCACTTTTCTTCAACAACCTAGCCGTCCCCGGCAACGGCGCCAAAAACTTGACTCGACTCTACTGTCACTCCAGGAATTGGCCAAGTGTAACCACTTCCTAAAGCGTAGTATAGCGGGTTTAGGTTTAATTATCAACCCGGGTCCTAGATTTGATGACTACTCAGTGAATTCTTGTTATCTAGCAATGAAACTTTAATGCAAGTCTAAACTAGCAAACTAGCAAAGCAAGTAAACTGTTGTATTCAGGTTAAGAGAGGTCACCCGGATATGGTTCCCCCTAGACTGCAGTTAAGCCGGATTGTAATTACCAAGTTCAGTTTCTATGAAGATTATACTGCGGAAGGTTCTTAAACAGCCTGAAGTCTCGACTAAAGGTCTTCAGTCCCTCTCAATCTGAATCTCTAGCGGGCGACTAACCTCCACCGGAGTAGACAGATTGAGGCCCTAAGAACAAAACCTCCACTACCGGAGTAAATCCGGTACAGAATAGTGAGTTGGTTCCTCGACTAAAGTCACCAACTCCCTACCTTCAATCAAGGATACTCTATTAACCTAGGCAGATATTCTCATTCTAGGTTAAAGCAGAAACAACAGGAATTTGATCAGGATTCAAGTCATTCAATCATTAAAACCTCAATCGAATATAATCAATCACAGAATCAGTACTTGGGTTCATACAATCAAAGCCTAACACACAAATCTAGGGTTCTCCATACCCAGATGAATGGGAGAACTACTCCATAGAGAAGAAAGCAAAAGCAGAATCAGACACGGAATTCATGCTGCAAAGGATGGATTCCTGCTTCTGGACGTTGATTGGCACTTCTCCAAGCTCCAACTGGCCTCCAATGGTGTTGAAGATCAATCTAGGGCACTTGGGAACTCTTGCTCGTCACTTTCTCTCTCTAGGAATCGCTCTCTTTCTCAAAAACCCGAATCCCCCGAATTGTGGCTGAAATTCTGCTTAAAAGGAGAAAATCCCGACTCACACGGCCAGGGTGGCACGGCCGTGCAGCTCACCCAGTTGCCCGTGTGATTCAAAACGCATCGTTTCATTTAGTTCGAATTCCAGGCTCTTTGCACGGCCAGAATGGCACGGCCGTGTGGACATCCCCTCTTGCCCGTGTTTGCTCTCGCGGAATGTGGCACGGCCAACCCGGCCACTTGCACGGCCGTGTCGATCCTCTGCTCTGCCCGTGTGTGCTCTCGGCAAAACTCGCACGGCCAGGCCATTACTTCACACGGCCGTGTGAACGTCAGGGCAGCCCGTGTGACCTCCTTTGTGACTTGTCTAGCGCCTGATCTTCGCCCAATCGACCCCGAACTCGCTCCTAAACCTTCATTCACTTGCCAGGACCTGAAATATCACAAACAAGCACAACCTAGCGTGAAATCGGTCTAAAACACGAGAAACCACATCTCAAACGGTGTAAGAACAGGGGTGAAAACATGTGTAACTAACGGTCTATCAACTACTCATCTAGATGCTGTTCATCGTCTATTGCGTTATCTGAAGGGCACGAGAGATGTTGGTCTTTTCTTTGCTGCTGATGGGGATGCGACAATTGAAGCTTTTGCGGATGCAGATTATGCAGGGTGTTTGGATACTAGGAGGTCTACATCAGGGTGTTGTATTAAGATAGGAAGGTCTTTTGTTTCATGGAGGTGTCGAAGACAGGATAAAGTATCTAAGTCATCGACAGAGGCAGAGTACAGGTCGATGTCAAAAGTTAGTTCAGAGATGGTATGGTTGCAAAGGTTATTTCAGGAGCTAGGAGTTGATTGTCGATTACCTATGAGGATCTACGGGGATAATACTAGCGCCATCCAAATTGCTGTTAATCCAGTACTACATGACCGGACAAAACACATTGAGATACATGTGCATTATATTAGACAACTTGTTGCTGATGGAGTTGTGCAGCTCAGCTATCTATCTACAGAGGATCAAACTGCAGATGTCTTGACGAAAGCAGTTGGTTCAAGCAGGCATTGGTACCTATCTACCAAATTGATGTTACGCACCCTACATCAATTTGAGGGAGGGTGTTGATTTATAGTAGTTTGGGTACCAATATGTATTTGTCCATTATTAGGGTTGAGCAGGACTGGCGGCCAAACATATATATATGGGCCATTGTATCTCTGTAAAGGTTAACGAAAAACAGTGCAAAGATTAAAACCTGAGAGGGAGATCCTCTCCGTGGACTAGTGTCATTCTGACGATACCACGTTAAAAAACTTTGGTGTTCTTCCTTTTCTGCTTAGATAATTTGACATTGTTGATTTATAGTAGTTTGGGTACCAATATGTATTCGTCCATTATTAGGGTTGAGCAGGACTGGCGGCCAAACATATATATATATGGGCCATTGTATCTCTGTAAAGGTTGACGAAAAACAGTGCAAAGATCAAAACCTGAGAGGGAGATCCTCTCCGTGGACTAGTGTCATTCTGACGATACCACGTTAAAAAACTTTGGTGTTCTTCCTTTTCTGCTTAGATAATTTGACATGGTATCAGAGCCTTCTATGACCGAAAGGTCTTGTGTTCGATTCCCGGTGACCCCCATTTGTTAAGCACATGGTATTCTTGTCTTCAGACCTGTGCAAACTTCAAGCCCTTGTGAGTGGCTTTCGTTTGAGGGGGCGTGTTAGTGTTGTGGTATATGATTCACGATTGAACTTCTCCCAACAACTCGAGTTATTGAGATCAACTGGTTCATGACAGTAACAACAACAACAACCTTGACAACCCTCGCAAATGACATTGGACTGCAACAACATTGTGGGATGATTAATCTTCCCTCTGTTCGCAGACCAAAGCATGCCATGACTCAACCACTCACACACCACAGTTAACCATGCATAAAGTTCAAGTTACCAGAATCAGACACCGAACAATCTAGGTCCTCACATGGATAAATAGTATATGGAAATGAATCACTCACTCTCGATCAGTGGGGTCAGGAAAATTTGATGCAAATGATGTGCATTCTCATTCTCTCAATCCTAACATCTCTTCACCATGATAGTAACCTCTAAGGGTTAGAGTTCACACAAGGATTGTCACCAGTAACTTGCAAGGAGGACATAACCGGGTCAAAATGTACTGACTAGGGTTTAGGACATGGGGATCAAGATTTTAAGGTAGTGGTAAAAATCTAAGCACAGGACCCAGAGTATCAAACCAAAACCACATCAATCAACCAGTCAAACAAACAGTCCTTCTTTGCTAATGTTGTTTTAATCACTTTTTAAGCATAAGGGTGTAGGAGTTACATTATCGAGCAACTTAACTACTTTTTGGCATCTCTCATTCTTCCTTTTTTTCATTTCTTTGAGAGGTAAATATCCTGCCACATATTTAAATCTTAAGGACACATTTCTCATCTTTTTGGCACTTCCTCCATCACTCATATATAAATTCAGCATAATTATATAAAAATTGAGTCTATGGAACCTTGAAGAAACACACAAAGGAACTCTACATACACAAAGAAAATACTCATGGATCAAGGGGGTTAACTAGAGGATATTATGATCAGGACAGTCAATTTTAGGCCATGCAGTAATCCTATGCCTCCATCTTCCTTATTAATGGTAACATTAATGCTAATTATCATGGTAATAGGGAAATAATCACATAAGAAAGAAACGAGCAGGCTCAAATCTCACATGACTACCTATATGCTCTATCCCTCATTTTGATTCCTTAAACTAGATGCATAGAAACAATTTTAGGTGGTAAGTATTCGATCTATGAATAAGTTGGTTTACAAGTAGAAGGAAAACTGAACCCCTACACAAATCTATTGCAATTCTCAGTCATCATTCAAAGTTGTCTCAATCACAAACATGTTATTCATGCATCCGTACTAACAGTCGCAAGATTCACACAACCATAGGTGCCAATATGATAAGGTAAATTTGTACTTGGAGCCCTCAAATCTTAATATTTGGACAATGACTAGAGTCCAAGATAAAAAAAACTCATCATTCATCACATTCCCAATATACATGGATCACCCCCCCCCCCCCCCCCCCCCCCGACATACACACTTAAGGAATGACATTGTCCTCAATGGAGGAAAGATAAGGAGGGTAGAACGAAGTTACCAGATATGAAATAAATAATGATAGGAACCAGATATGCATTCCACGGACGAGAGAGTAGGTGGATCCGCGAAACACCAAACAAAAGCTCACAAAGGTTGAGTTATTGACACTAAATTCAAAGCACAAAACTGACTGAACGAAAGAGCAAAGGGAAAGAAAGCAAACCTATTGGTTGGGTTGTCTCCCAACAAGAGATTCTTTCACGTCATTAGCTGGACGATGACTCTTAAGTGTAGGTCCACCCCAAATTCTCATTAAAATTGAGATTCTCATTGAGAAGGTGGCGTCTCAAGTCATGAGCATGTGCTGCATCAAGTGGGCTAGGCTCATGTACTTGAGTCAGATGAAGTCTCCAACCTCGAGCCCTCTCCTTTTCATCTTCTCTCTTTTAATTGCCCCAAACCAGGTATGACAACATCGATTGACCACCATCACATCCATGAAGGGGACCGATGTCGGTGTGGCCTTGGTCTGACAAAGAGACACTGCAAACAGGTCCTCTAGTAGAATCCTTAACAACAACGACCTCATCTATTTCTTGGACCTCAATTGCTTCTCGGCCACTCTTCCTTCGGAATTTGGTTCTCCCCTTGTGGAAGATCAAGAACTTTCTCTTCATTTCTTTCTTCCTCCTCTACAACTTCCTCCCTCCTTTCTCAATCTTCATCAAGCATGTATTGGATAGCAAGTCTCCATGTACGATCCTTAATAAGATCTGCTTGCATCTCCTCACTCATGCTCATCTCTTCAAAACTCGGTGTGGTATGGAGAAAGGTGTGTTCGGATATAAAAGGACATACTTGGTCACAATCATCATAACTATCCATGACAACTTTCGTTTGCTACACAATGTCCTTGTAGCCATCTTCTTCATCCTAATCCTCTTCCTATATGGTGACAAAGAGGTGTTCTTGAGCAGGTTGTGCACAAGCTTGCTCAATGACCTCTATCTTCTTCTTGATGCGCCAGAGGGTCTCCTCTGACTATCCGAGAAAGGAGATATCAGACATGGTATTAACTAGGGAGTCCACTTTGGAGCATGATCTTTCATTATCCATAGCAAACTACTCCACAATAAGCTCGATTTGATTCTTCTGATCTGCCCATGGAGTGTAGCATGATTCTGCAGAATGGCCTGTGAAGCCTTCCATGGTTAACTCCAGCTCTGATGGCTCGTCTTGCTGTGGAAGGAAATCTTCTTGATAAGAAGGTGGTTCTTGAAATGTCCAAGGGGCTGGTTGTGCATTGTAGAAGGTGGTTGTTCTTCCTGGAACCAGAATCTGTAGCCTTCTCTGTACTGGTTGTCCCATGAAGTCTCGGGATAATACCAACCGGGTGTTGGTTGATACCCCTAATGGTCGAAAAAGCCATAGGGGTTCATGATTCAAATATGCACAACCAAAAACAAAAACACCCAAGTGAAAAGCAAGGATGGAAAAGAATAAAAAAAGAATAAAAAAGCTAAATTAACAAAATTCTACATTTCCTAATAATCTAGAAAGTTCCCGGCAATGGCGCCAAAAACTTGTGTCGGTAAAACGTAAATCCTAACTATGGCCAAGTGGAATGAAAGGGACTGCATTATAGTAACACAAGTAAGGAACATTGAATCCAAGGATCTCTACAGTTACTATTACTCAGTTTCAGTTCATTATCTAGTAAATCAGATTGAGGTTTGATTAACTAAAGTAATCTACAAGCTAAATTAGGTCAGACTACTAATTGTAGGATGTGAACTCACTTAGGTATGATTCCTCCTAGTATGCAGTTTGGCCAAGTTGTAATTCACTCAATCCAATTGAGTTGATATCTATATTGCGTAAAATTCGATAATAGCTTGGAATCTCTAAAGCCGACCAAGCCCTCTTAGACATAGTACCCGGCGGGCGACTAACCTCTACCGAAATAAAATGTTAACGCAATGCACAAGGATATCCTCTACTAGAGTAAATACCAGTACAAAGTAATGTATCCATTGACTCTCACACAATAGATTCACCACTTCCAATTCAGATTTCTCAATTGATATATTCAGAAATTATCGTTCTAGGTCAAAACTACAAATGTAGGAATGTGATCAAGACTCATGCAATTTTGAATAAACACCTCAATTGAATATATAATGTCAATAAATCATGAATATGGGTTCATACAACTCTTATCCTAATAAACATAGATAGGGTTCCTCAAAACCTAATTGAAGGAAAGTTACTCCATTATAAAAGATAGAGAATACAATATAACTTTCCAAATCTTCAATCTTCATGTATCGGCTTGTTCCATAAGCTTCCAAGATGAAGAAATCCTCCAATTATGCTCCAAGATCTCTCTCTCACTCTAGGGTCCGCCCCTTGGGTGTTTGGGATCCAAAGCCCCTTCAAAAATCGTAGAAAAATGCCATGTTTCTCAGCCCTACCATTGTTTCTTCTTGACACCTAAACCACGAGAGCAAGAGGACAAAACACGAGTGTGTTTCTCCTGTCTGTTTGTTTTCCTCAGCTCCACAATTAAGTGTTTTTTCAGTGCCCAAACGACCTCCGATTGAACTGAATCTAGCATAAAATAGTCTTAAGATGCAAGAAACCAAGATCAAATGACGAAGAAATGAGGGAATAAACATGTGTTATTATGATGTTATCAATAACTCAATCACCCAAAACTTCGACATGGCAGTTGTACGTGAACCAAACTTGGAGCCAAATCCAGCTTACCATCTCTTTTTTTCATCTCTCAAGAGGCCTCCAATTCTACGAGTGTCAGGTTTGCCATTAGAGTGTCATTGACCGTCGAGTTTTAAACATCATAAAGGGGGTGGTGCCCATCTGATCGTACTGGTGATCCGTTGAGTAGTAGGTCTATCGTGGTTTGGGAGAATAGATTGGGAATTTCAGGAGTCATTCCAAAAGTAAACTTTCACCATAATCTCTTGTCAAGGATGGGGGGGGGGGGAGCGTTAATGCTTCCATTAAAGACACTTTCATTTATGTTCTTCTGTAGGAGACATATAGCCATGCAAAAGAATTTATGCCAAGGGATACTGGTGGCAGTCAGTGCTTCCGTGTAAATTTTGTATTTGAGTCAATAATCTATGGTTGTTGTTGTCAATGCAAAATAAGTGTTGTTGTCCACTAGGAACAACTCTCGAACGTAGATAGAAATCAAACACATAATCCTGCAACAAGTGCATATGGGATTCAGTAATAGATTAGTGAAACAAAATAGCTTGCTCAGGAGCGATCTTCCTATGAAAAAGCAGCTCTTGTATGCATATTAATTAATTAATTAATTTATATAAACCTAAATCTCCATAACTGTTCACTAACTAATCCTACTTTGTTGGTCCAAAATAGCAATAGTAATGAGAATTAGTTTGGCCTATTTTATTGACCTATGAGTTTTGTTCAATGGCTTACGATTGGGCTTGCGATAACTCATCAAAATAAGTTGAGCCCATTTTATTGAGCCTACACTTTTTGTTCGTTGGGCTAACATTTGGGTTTGGTGGGCTCCTCATTTATGTATGGGTACGCTTGTGTCAATTTCCTTTCAATAAAGGTTTGTAGATAGTATAAGATTTGTAACTGAACATCTTCCCAATAACTCGAGTTATTAGAACCATTTTTGTTAAGCACATGACATCTGGACTTTTCAAACTTCAAACCCATAAGAGTTGCTTTTCATTTGAGGGAGTGTGTTAGAAATGATAGGAGATTCATAATAGAAAGTACATTTGAGAGAGTGTTTTTCTCTATGAACGTCGCCATCTACCCTCAACAAGCATGATCATGTTAGTGTGTCTACTGGAACGAATTAGGTTGAGAATTTGATTTTTGTTGAACTGGATGTTTGTATTGGAAATGTATTTTTTTTTTTTGTCTTAAATCAATTTCCAAATGGCCAATACTGTTTCCCAGCGAATTAAAATAATTCTTGTCGGAAAAAGAAATGGGAAAACAAGATTTTGACACACAGAAGCCTAAAGTAGTCTTAAGTATTAACTTTCATGTCATAGCACGGAGGTTTGCAATGTAACATCCCAAACCTTTTCTCAATCAAGATATTGTCTGATTTCCAGACCTGTATGCATTTTGCCTTCGAGTCATATCAAGGTGACTTCCTATAAGGTCACCCATCCTTGCAGTGCTCCACGCTGAGCACGTATAACTTCGAAAATCTCACAAGAACTCTTCAATTTCACCTCAAAATGCATGTTGTCAATTAAATAAGGTCGGTTTCTTACCTATGAACCATGGATCTTTCCCGTGCTTTGTCGATGTAGGATTCGTCTAAGGTGACCGAATACTGCTTTTACCAAATTGCCCTTATAAATCTTTAACCAAAACATGAACCGAAAAGACTTGGAAAAATGACAGAAACTTTTCATAAATAACCTTAATAAATATTGAACGTAAACTTTCACAACTTAAAACAAAGCTCGAACACTTGGTAAACCCTCAAACAAAAATCTTAATCTCCAGTCTTACTCTTAAATATAAAGCATAATAAGTAAAAAGCCTACATGGCTTCCTACTCGGATCCCATCTCTGACGTGTTCACTAACCCTCGCGCTGTCCTCCTCTAGATGGTTGCTCTCTAGCTGGTTTCTCACTTGGTTCTTCTCTGCCACCTGGTGAGTGGGTTGGGGTCAATCTATGCAGTTACTAAAACCCTCAAGCACTTAAGGTTTTCACTTCTCTTTAAAAACTGTGGACATTGTTATTACTTCCAAGCTTTAACTTAAACACCCAAAATGAGAGTTGTTATTACTCGCCACCCTAAAAAACTTAACTCTAGACTGACTCAGGGATCCCCTCACTAATTAGTCCAGCCGCTCTACTCATATGTATGAGGTCATACTTAGGTCTATCATGATCCTTAAGGAGGTCTTATTAATTCATCCTCATAAACCTTAAGAGCATTTTGTGCACTTTCTTTAAACGTTAACTAGAGTTTTTGGTTGGGGGAGGGAGCGTAGACTTACGTTAGTGAACTACTTTTTAACCTTTTCAATTTAATTTATATAGTGGTGAAGTACTACTATTGTTTGTTTCTAAAGGTCATAAATAATTAAGGGGATTGCTATTCGTCGCTCTAAAAATCCTTATTTGTCGCCCTAATTACGTTAGATTTACTATAATGTCCTTAATTAAATTTTTTTCTTTCAAAGACTTGAGTTTTATATTACAACAATTATAATTACGTGCTATACATCTAAATTGAGTTTTATACGAAAACAATTATAATGAATAATAACAAATAAAAATAAAATAGGAAGTTGCACCACCATTGCTACCAAATAAAGGAAGTGAAGAAAACCAACAAAAAAGAATTACAGGGGACTCGGACTGGGGAACGACTGCGGCTGGACCTTCTTCCTCCGGCTTCTTCTTTGTCCTTTCCGGGCAACAATAGCGGGTCGGCCGATTAGGGGTATCCCAGCCAGTGACTAGCGCTCGGACGTTCTTCTCCGGCCTTTTCTTTCTCCCTCAACAACAACAGTAGGTCACCGGGTTTGCGGAATGGCAGTTGCGGCCAGAAATCGGCTGGTGGGCGGGACGAAACAAGGAGGTAGGGATTAGGAAATTGGAGTTAGGGGTATAAACGTCAATTCAATATAGTTTAGGGCGATATTTTTTGAAATTTAGGGCGACGAATAGCAATTCAGATAATTAATGGGTTAATATCATTTTGTACCTCTCTACTATTGCAAATTAACAAACGTACCCCTCTACTAAATTTTTGCACAAAATCATTCTAATAATAAAATGTAACAAATTTAACCTTCCATCTAATTATCTGTTAAACGACTGTTAAATGAGATGAAAAATGACTCAATTACCCCTCACTGCTAATTGTGTTTTAATTATTTCGGTCTCAATTCCATTAAAAATTAAAACAAACACTCTAAATTAATCTCTCCAGTCAACAAAAAATTTTACATCTCCCCACCGATAAACCCCCGACTCGGCGGCGGCTGCTCCAGCTTCTTCTCGCTGGGATTAGTTTAGGGGATTATTTTCCTCTCAGTCACCATCAGCGTTATGCTCTCCATTTTCCTCAGACCATATCCCGCCGGGGCTCGTCGGCCGTCATTGCTCTCTGTGGTATGGAACAGTGTTCTTGTTGGCCGCCATGTGGACCTGATGGAATTTAAACCCCAAACAGAAGGGGGAAAGAGAGGATAAAGCAATGGAAGGAAGGAAGAGATTGCTACCATCCAAAAGCATAGACTAGCTAGCTCTTTATTCTACTAAGCTCCCCAACCTCGTTTTCCTCTTCAATCACCATCGACGTTATGCTCCAGCCGCCAGCAAAGAGAAGCTAGGAGCTGCCGCCGCCGAGTTGGGGGATTAATTTGTGGGGAAACATAACGTTTCTTGTTGATTGGAGGGAGTAATTTGGGGGGTTTGTTTTAATTTTTCATTGATTTGAGATATAAAAAAATAATTAAAACTAAATTATAGGGTTAATTGAGTCATTTTTCAATCCATTTAACAGTCATTTAACAAATAATTGGATGGAAGGGTAAATTCGTTAAGTTTTTAATATTAGAAGGGTATATTTTGGCAAAAATTTAAGGCAAAATACACTTGTATAGCCAAAACTTTCGTGTTTGTGCCAATAATAGCCACTTTTGAAGAAATACCAGATATAGTCATTTTCGTCCAATACTTTAACGATGTCATCTAACAGACTGATTGTACTAACAGAAATACTGACTTGGCCCAACACCAATGCCACGTAAAATTAAATGAAAATAAATTTAATGAAAAACAAAAAAATTAGTTAAAAGAAAGACTATTTAACAAACAAAAAAAACTCCACCACTTTTCTCTCTCTCTCTCTCTGCGATCAATCATGGCCACTCTTTCCCCATCTCCAAAACCTTCCCTCCTCCTCCCTGATATCTGTTGCGGTCTCCAAAGCCTTCCTCTCCTCTCTCCCCTAGCAACAATCCTTCTGCCAAAATCCCAAATCTTCTCAATTTCCAAAGACCCCGTTCCACCTTTCCCTCTCCTCTCCATCGCCAAAATCCCTTCTCCCCTCTGTCGCCTTCCGCCCAAAATCATCTCTTTCTCCGTCGGATCCCAAGCTACAAATTGAAGAGACCTCCACCAAATTCTCTATTTCTACGAATTGAAGAGACCTCTGTCTCTGCTTCTCCCTTTGTTCGTCATCGAGATCTGGACCTGTTGTTTTCCCATCGCTTCACCACCTCCTCCCCTGCATCCAAACCCATATGCAAAGATGGATAGAACGAGAGAGGCGCGTTAGGATAAGAGTTCTATCCCAACATTTAGATCTCAAGAACGGTTATGGTAATTTCTTTAGTGACTTCCAGCTGTCTAATTGTGGCGATTCTGGATTTTTCACTCTCAATCTAGTCGACATAGAGAGTAGCCGCAGGGGTGGAGAGTTTTGGACGATTGCCCTTCAAATCCGCCGACGAGGAGCCAAGGTCTTCTTGGATCTGGGTTTCGGTGTTCAGTAAATTCAGAGGGATTGGGGAAACAGAGGATGAGGAGGAAGAAGGGAAGGATAGGTAGATCAGGAGCAGAGTAATGAGAAGCCATTGAAATGAGGAGGAAATATGAGCTTGTGATTAGGGATTTGGTGGGTTTTTTGAAAAGTGAATGGATCGGCATTTCAGATTTATAGTAGCTAAGGGGAAAGAAATGTGGGGTTTTTGAGCTATGCATCAATAAGAGAAGATGGAGGAATGGCTAGCGGGAGTAGATTAGAGGAACATTTGTTTGTTTGAAGTTGGAGTTATGGTCGAGGAGATCTTCACGGGATAATAGAAAGAAGAAGAAGATTATAAGTGAACCGTCAAATAAGTGTATCTAATGGAAATAGCTAGATTTGTCCTACAACAACTTTAAAAGTTTACTATATGTGGTATTTCTCCAAATTTGGCTATTATTGGCACAAACGTGAAAGTTTTGGCTATACAAGTGTATTTTGCCAAAATTTAATAGAGGGGTACATTTGTTAATTTACAATTGTAGAGAAGTATAAAATGATATTAACCCATAGTTAATAGTAAGACAAAAATTTAACTACTTTAAAGTATATATTATAATATTTAAAGCTCATAAGTAAATGCCTAAAAAATGTAACTACATGGAAAAACTAATTTTAAAATCCTAGACTTCACCAGAATACCCAAAATTCCCCTAATTGCATAAGAGGACCATGTCACCCTTAAATATTCATCAAATTTTTAAATGCATGCCATTAACCTCCAAAAATACGGGAAAATGGCTTACCTTCGTTCCGCCACCGTCAACTTCCCCTTCATCATCTTTCTCAATTCTAGTACCATGATCGGCTCTCAATTCATCTTCCTCTTTCTCAGATAGCAACTCCCCAACCGTCGTCGTCGCTTAGAGTCTCCTGCAGTTTCCATCCCTGACATCTCTGTTTCGCTCGCAGTTCGAAGGCCATTTACGGGTGGTCAAATCCTCGGTCATTTTGGTGGGTAAACTTGCAGTCTGGTTTTTGAGCATCTCCCATCCGGTTGTTGCAGTTGTCGACGCCGGCTCCCACTATGGTCACCCGTTATCAAGCCCTCTTACCCCATTTCTCACCCAACGGTCACCATTCGTCTTCCTCTCCTTCTTGCTTACGACTGTTTCATCGTTCGATTAACTCAGCCAACTGGTTGAAATCACCACTAGCCGCAAATCCCTTCTTTGTCTCGTTATTTGTTTCTCCCTAGTTCCCTCTGCTTTCTTTTGTTTCTCTTTTCTGTCAGCTTATAACGGAAGAGACTAGAACCAATTAAAACCCCTCAATCAATCAATAATCAATCCCAATTGAATCACCTGAAACCTACACTCTAGCAAATTTATCTTGCTTCGTCCTCACGTAAAGCTATACTTGTGCTCCTCTAGTTCGGTCGATATTCAAGTCGCGAATGACTCAACGAAAAGGCTAAGGCCCTTACTATTCTTGTTCTAGGGTTCGGCCATGTCCCTATTCCTTTGTTCCTTTCATACGGCCACAAAAGGCCTGCTCCTCTTCCACCTTCAACTAGCAGATGGCCCCTCTCTCATCGCGCCCAGCACCTCAGAGGAAATAATTTCTCTTCCTCTAACGAGCCAAAGCCCTTCTTCATTCCGTCCCTACTTTGTTGGGCCACCAGCTCGACTCTTCATTTTTCATTGCCTTTCGGCAGGGCCTCATACCCGATTCCTCTTCTTAATATCGGTTAGGTCCTAAAGCCCATTGTTCCTTTAATTCGTCGCACCCAACTCGACCCACTCACTAATTGGGTCTTGGTCCACAAGTCTCGTTGGGTTGATTTGAGTTTTTTTACTAATTTATTGACCCTGACAAAATGGCATGGTGCGTTGAAAATGGTATTTAATTTAAATTAAAGTAGTAAATATAAAATGTCCATGTTGACGTGCCAAGACACCTCACTTTCCCAATTAGGCCCTTAAGGGTCACCTCAGCGCAATTAACGTAGACCAAATGGAAAGTTAATGGAAACCTCAATGCAATTAACGCTGAACGAATGGAAAGTCAATGGAATGAGTTAGGTTGACAATGCTTTTTGGGTTGTCATTTTCACAACACCCTCTAGATACCATGAGATCCATTATCATCCCTTCTTTTTTAAATGTATGGATAAAATTAGGCTAAGAGCATCTTTGGATGATATGTTAGTCCACACAGAATCACTTACCCCTCATAAGTCTACATATACCTATGCCCTCTCTAATCCTTACAAATTCTTTTTCTTCCTCTATTTCTCCTTGCGAAGAACTCCACCTCGATCGTTGCCCACCTCCTGTCGCTTCCCTTGATGCGGACCCCTCTCTCCCGCCATCCTCATCTTGTCGTAGCCCTCCTCTCGTTGCCGGACCCGTCTATCCCATAATCATCATCCTTTTGTCGTTGCCCTCCTCTCTCCCTCCGACGCCCTCCTCTCTCCCACTAGACGTCGCCCTACTCTTTCCCACCGTCCTCATCCTGAAGGTAGCCTCCTCTACCGCCGCCACCACCATGTGAATATCTCTCTCCTAACCCATATGTCTCTTTGTCCATGTGTGGTAAGGTTATCATGTAATGGTAATGTTGTCGATGGAGTGGCAATGTTATCAGTTTACTGATAATGTATGGAGTGGTAACATTTATTATCGATGGAGTGGTAACGTTATCAGTGTACTAGTAATGTTATCGATGGAGTAGTAACCTTATTAGTGTATCAGTGTGGTATTGTTATCGATGTACTAGTACATTTTTAAATGCAGTGATACTTTTTTATTCAATAGTGCTAGTCTTTTCGTAGTGTTACTTTTTTTTAGTGTAGTGGTACTTTTTAATGTTGTGGTGCCTTTTTTAATGTCGTTGTACTTTGTTTGCTAGGTGGCCAGAGGGAGTCTGCCGAAAGAATTCTGCTGGTGGAAGGCAACGCGCTAGGTGGTGCCTTTAAATCATGCATGAATTACCTTTTCCTCTCCCTAAATTCTCTATACCAAAAATACATTTGGTGTATAGGGGATTGTGCAAATGACAACCCACAAAGAAATGGTTGTGACTGAATACCGTCCCAAAGTTAATGGATGGCTAATTTTCGCATTTTGATAAATAAAAAATTTGTTTAAATGAAAATAAATGGCTAATAAGCTGTAGTTACTCAAGTTATTAGTTCCTTTTGTTATTAGCACCACGATAACATATTAATTTACAATAATTACCAATCAATATAATTTTTGGCTGAATTGGATGACAATGAGTTAGATACCAATAAAAAAGTATCATTCATATTCCCAATTAGAATTAGGGGTGAAAAAATGGTTCGGTTCGTTTCACTTCAAAACTATTAACTCCTGAACCAACCAAAGCCAAAAAAAGATAATGAGTAATCAAAACTATGAACTCTTTAATGGTTCGATTTCAGTTAAAAGGAACCGAAACCTAATAAGAAACCGACTGAGGCCTAGAGGCTATCATTTCTCTCGCACTCTCACACAGAGCTTAATTTGTTCTGTATATTTAATCGACGTTGAACCTATCCAATTTGTAAATTCATGAGTGAAGATTTGGTTAGGACTTAGGATGACTGTTTTTCTGAGGAGAGATAAAATCTATGTCGTGTTACCTAGATGGGTTGCTGACTTGATGCCTTGCTGGGGAAATAGTTGATCTCGATTCTCGTGAGCCGCTGCATTAGGCTTTGTGATGATGATGACAAGCAAATAGGGGTGTTCAAACCAATGTTGTCAGAACCGAATCGGAGCATGACCCGGTAATGCGAACGGCTCGCATTTTAGTGGTCCAACCGGCATTAGACCGTTTAAAAACCGTTAGAGAATCGGTACCTAATAAACGTTATCAGTATAAGTAGTGGACATTTCCTAATCGGAGCTCGTCTCTTTCCTTCAAAATTGTAAAATGGAAATAAGGATTCAATTTGAGAGCCCGACGTTTTTTGTTTTTTTCAATTTTCAATTTTCTACAATTTTTTTAATTAAATTTAGTGGTTGAATGGCAAAAACCGGACGAGCGGCTCGATCGGCTCGAATGGCTAACCGCCTCGGCCGCTCGCCAACCACTACATAAAATCGAAGCGGCTTTTAGACTGTTCCGAGCCGATTTTGTAACCGAGTGGCGGTTTTACCGGTCAGGCCGAGCGGCTCGGCTTTAATAACACTGGTTCAAACGGATTGGTTACCATGATAACCATATTAATCGGTAACATTCGATTAATTTGGTTTGGTTAATATGGATAATTGGTTTGGTTTGGTTAAACAATTTAGCTTATTTGGTTTAGGTGGTTTGGTTTCAACACTGCTAACCAATGAAACCAATTAACCAATTAATGATACACCTAATATACAAAATTATTTATACTTCTATGCAACCAACCAAACCAAACTTTCGTGATTCCCTATTTTATTTCCATGTGCACAACAAACCAAAACATTATGGGTCAAAAATTAAATGGGTCTGCCTATTTACTAAACCAAAACATTTTGGACAGCCACTAGACTTTAGGATTACGTACAATATCATGACAACCACCTCAAACTAGGTATAATTTAAGTGTTTTGTTGTAGAGCTTTAACTTCCCGATGAGGGGTATTGGTATGTATTTATGTTGAGGGGTCCGTTGTAAGCTAACTATATTAGGTGCAGAGATGATGAATGATGTATTAATTGAATGATGATGATAATCATGGATGGTTACTCTTATTATTATTGCTTATATATAATGATAGTTTATGATAGTAATAGCATATGGTTATGTTTTATTCATTAACAGGATAATTGTTTTCATGTAATGTTATGTTATTTGGTTAATCCGATTATCCAATTAACCAAACCAATTAAACTTTGGTTTGGTTAATTTGGTTTTCGTGCTAATTTGGATGGTTTGGTTAAGACATTTTATTCCATGGTTAATGAAATTTAGGCTTAATTGGTTTGGTTATTACCACGGTAACCATTTGAACACCCCTACCTCTACCCCTGTAAACTTGGACCTGTATCTGAATGCAATCTGATGAGTTAGGTTGAAGCAGACACAGGTGATCTTGACCTCCTAGCCTCTTGGGTAACCCCTTCTAGGTTAATCTAGGGCCAAAACCTCAAGTATCGGAGTAGTGTCATGGTTCTTTCATGATTGGTCTCTCCGTGGTCCGGATTAAGTTCCAAGTGATTGGTTTGCAATCCTTAGTTGATTAGTTAAGAGGGCTAGATCGTCTAGCCTATTGTTGTCATCCTTAGCCGAAAGGTTAAAAGAGTTAGTCTACTAACTTAATGCAACAATCCTTAATTGGTCAACTAAGAGAGTTATGGTTTCCTTTGTTTGTTTGATTAAGAGAGCTAGGCCTCCTAGCTTATTGTTGCAATCCTTAGCCAAGCGGTTAACAGAGTTAGGTTTGCTAGCTTATAGTAGCAATCCTTAATTGATCGACTAGGAGGGCTCGTTCCTAGCTTGTTGCATCCGCCTCGCGGTATATGAACACATCCTTTACACTAGAGTTTCTTTCATGCTTTCTTAATACGAGACTAGGGGAAGCAATACCCAAGTGAAGTCCTCTCATATAGAATTCTCCTCGATTTATTTTACTTGTTTGTTTATTTTGTAGTTTTCTTAGTTTTAAGCCCAAAATCGTTTTGCTAAATAACAACACAAACGATTGAAATAGGGGTACATGGACCGACCCAGGTTTGATAATTAAATACTTGCCCTATACTGCACCAGGCTAGAGTTTAAAAACTTGGACTGTAGTCGGAATTAATTCTCGATGTAGTTCGTGTTGCTCCTATAAGTTGCTTTCTGGTTTTTGGGCAATCACTCTTTTTTGCTGCAACAGGTTCGAGTATGTGCTTTCCCGGCCAATCGATTAGGACTTAAAGGAATTGGGATTAGTCCCGACTGCAATCCTGAACATAAGGTTTCTGCCAGACAGGTAGCTATATCATATTTGTCCATGTCCTTCACTTACCAGTGAAAAGCCAAATAAAACTAAAACCTTTCATTCCATCATCGTATAGGTCTCGTTTGCTTGTTGGATTTGAAAATGAGGGTTTGTGTTTTCAAAACCTTTGAATTTATGATGGATTTGTTGCATTATGAATTTGGAAGAGTACATTGTTTGTTTAGTTAGTTTTTATTATGGATTTATGATGGATTTGTCTCACATTTCCCCCTTCCATTATCAAATCTCAAATGAAATGTGGAATTTGCAAATTCGTGGGATCCACGGATTTGGATCTAAAAAAAGTGCCCAAATCCATGGGCTCCATAGATTTGTGTCTTTTAGCAAACAATGAATTTATGTCAAGTTCTTGATGCTTGGGATTTGGGTGCCAAATCCATCACCCAAATCCCGCAACTGCAAGCAAACGATACCATAATGATTGCAGCTTTTCAATTGGGCGAACTATGTAGATAACCGTAGCTGTACACTCTGAATTGTTTCTAGTGAGAAATGAATGGGAATTCTGGATGGTTTGGCCCTCAAGATTGTATTTCTGTGAGTCGAGTTTTGATTGAACACAAAATTCCCAACTTGTCTCATTTGTGATTTTTATTCGAATGTGATGTAAATGTTGATATAACCTATACGCAGTAGGTTTTTGGTTACATCATGAAAGACATTTTACTGATTCATTGCAATGAAAGAAGACGAAAGTTTACGGACTAGAAGTCAGCGGAGACGGCCATCTTCAATCCAGCGCTGCAGAGCGACGAGATGCTGCAGATGAAATAATTACCTCCATGCTGAAGTTCGATACGGTCATCTCCCGAGTTATGTACGTCTGATCTCGGCGTCACGGTACACGTGTCGTGCCCTTCTTGGTCCGTCACCACCACGTCGTACTTCTGGTCATCATACTTGAATTCTACAATCAAAAGAGCAAGACTTTTTGGTTACACCTTAAATTTTTTCACGAAAGCTAATGAGCTAATCATACAAAATCAACACATAAACCTATATTCTTCTGATGTATTAAGGTTGTTGTTTATTTACCTAAGATATCACCGGCATGAAATGTTTTGCCACGAGGCCAAGTCTCCATGTCAATGGTGGGATCCCATCCAAATTCATCTCCCACCTCATATGTAGTTGATTCATTAACCTCCATGTTAATCACAATCAACATAATCAGCAGTAATCCACCAACGCCTAAACCACCTCTCCCCATTTCTATCACTCTTTTGTGTTCTTCTTATTATTATTCTCTATCTTTTTTGTTAAGTCTATATTATGACTTATGAGTTATGACTTCTCCATGGGGATTGTTGATCTATTTATAGAGGTGGGTTGGTGAGAAGTTGGTAAAATAGCATTAGAGCTTCAAATAAAAGTAAGGAACTTTATAATTAACCTCAAATTGAAATTGTAGATTTGGTATATGTTATCAATATATGTACATATATATATCTAGACTAGACCATTTCATTAATGTTTATACTATATATGTGTTTTTTTTTTTGAGACCAATAAGGAAAAAGAAGTGGCAATATTTATTGACACTATAGAGGTGGAGTGGGAAGAGATGGGTATGTTTTGTTTCGCTACAATATCGTCATTACTAATTTTCTAAACGATATTCGAGCTTTGAAAGAAAGTAATTTTTTATTAAGTATCAATTTATATGTACCGTTGGAAAGTTATCAGACTATGGTACATATATCCAATAATATTTGTTTAACAAAGTCCCATAAAAATTATATTTGATTGTGTGTTACATTTTGTGCTTGAGTTGTTATGATTATTTATATTCTTTCTCTCGGATTAGTATTTGAACAACCTATAACAATATTTGATTAAGGTTAAAAAGATGAGTTCAATTTACAAATTTATAGATTGACAATTTACAAACCACAATAATATTTTATGTGTGTGATATATTTTAGGGTACTAAGCGTGACATTATTGCCCTTAATGGGAGAAAAGCCAATGTTGATTGTTCCCCCTTGAAATCGTACGAACAAGCTATTCTTGACCAATCACCTTACCTACCACTAGGGATGGAAATTGGGGTGGGTGTGGCTACCCGCCCCACATTTTGTGGGTACCCACACCCACAAATTTACAATTATGTTACCCACAATCCGTACCGCAGTGGTTAGTGGGTAACCACTACCCACTGTGGGTTTGTGCGGGTTGGGTGTGGTTACCCGCAAAAACCCATCTTTGCAAGCATAGAGTTCGATTCGCCACTAACGTATTTGTTGTTCGTAGCTAGATTATAGTGATATAAACTTGTGTTGTTCGTGGAGATACAATTTTGTACATCGATCTTACTCAACTTGGAGATTTTTCTTTTTAGTTTGGTATTCAACTTTTGTGTCAGAGAGCTGTGATCTTGTATTTTTTTTCACAAAAGAAAAAACATACTGATAAAAGTTATAAAATGTGTTCACTTTTAATGAATTGATTATTCTCCACTCTATCGATTATAGTGTTTTATAAACTAAAAAATTCTTACATAAAACTGATTAGGTGTGTCTTTCTTATTTGGTGGCTACTTTAATTTTTATTCTCTCATTTTTCACATACTATTATATTATAAAGTTAATTCACTAAATAAATATAATTAGTGTGGTTATTGTGAATTATGTGGGTTATCCGCGGTGGGTAGTGGATAACCACTAACCACAAAAATAGTTATTTTACTACCCACACCCAATCCACTACCCACAACTTGTGGGTATGGTTACCCACAATAGGTACGGGTTGGTGCGGTTTCCGGATTATCCACAACCCGCAATCCAAACTTACACCCCTACCTACCACTACCAGTCCACTCCTATATCATTTTGTCGTATCCTTACTCCCCTTCTCTTCTCCTACTTACCCGTCTCGTCTCGTCTAGCCTCAAATCTAAAACCCTCGTCCAAATTTATTTCTTATCCCAGACAGCCCCATAATTTCATTTTATTTATAATTTGCACCCCCAAGCCATATTCCTTAGGGGTGTTCAAACAGCGCGGTTAGAATGGTAACCGTTTTAACCAGTACTATTTGGATAATTTGGTTTGGTCAATTTGGATAATTGGTTTGGTTTGGTTAAAGTTTTTAGCTTGTTTGGTTTAGGTGGTTTGGTTTGGTTTCAAACACTTCTAACCAGCCAAACCAAATTAACCAGATAAAGAATTAGCCATATATCTAATATATACACATACTTAATACTTTGAATAACCACTCAAGAGTTAAACGTTCATCCCTTTTAGACATAAAATATAAAGCTTGATAATGTTCCATAATGTATATTTGAATATGTAGAGTGTAGACCACAACATATGAACACCTAATTTAGATAAATCTCATACATTATGTTGGATGAAAACTTGAAATCAAGGTCATTTTCAGCCTATGAAAACTGCTAAAAGACTAAGTCAATTCAAACAAACACAAAAATTCATTAACCCATACCATTGTGATAAATTTTTGTTAGGTGAATGCTAACCGTAAGATAATTGTCTTAGTTGCATGTATTTATGTTAAGGGTCAACTATAACCATGTGTTGATTGTTATGTTTTATTCATTATATAAATGGTAATTTGATAAATTAACCGAAATTTTCTCACTTAATGATAATGTGATTTTATATTGGTTAATCTGGTTAACCAGTTAACCAAATCGATTAAAATTTAATTTGGTTAATTTGGTTGTTGTATTAGTTTGGATGATTTGGTTATGATATTGTATTCCATGGTGAATGAAATTTAGCCTTATTTGATTTAGTAATAACCATGGTAACCATTTCAAACACCCCTACAAGCAAATGATTCTGGGGCTCTAGGCATGTGCGATTATTGGTCTCCATCGCAGCGATGTGGAAAAAGGATTGGATCCCATAAACGCACAAAGGAGCTTGCAGATCCTCTACTGTCTTGGATTGTTGGTAATAATTTTGGGTACAAGTGTCACTTGTAAATCAACGGTGGGAAGAGGCTGGTAAGAGCAGGCAGAGGGGAAAGGATCGAAGAAAGCAGGGGGCGAAGTCAAGAATTTGGCATCAGGGGCAAAAATCGAATAATTATGTGTATTCTTTACTTTAGTAGAATAATTTAAAGTGATATGTAAATTTAAAATTTTCCAAGAAAGGGATTAAGAAATTTACTATGAATTTGCTAATTAATTTATGTTATTTTCAAAATTCAAAAATTAATAAAAGAAGCTACAGTCATGCATCAAACCTACGTTCTCGTGTTGCATAAAAAACTAAAATTTAACATTAGGCTACACTACGAAAGACGATTGTTAGAATATGACTTGAATTTGAATTGGTTTTGTTTTGTGTTTTGGGCCTATTTTGTTTGGGTTTGTGTTTGGACTTTGTTTTGGCCTTTTCCTTGTATGTTTGGGAAAAGGTGTTTGGTTTTCTGTTTGAGATTAGGAGAAGAGTTCTATAAATACTCTTCATTACCCTAGTCTGTAGTAAGGTCAGTCAGGTTAGTTTGTTTGGTTTATCCGTTTGAAATTTGGTTTGTAACCTGTACTCTCCTCAAATCAGTGAAATTTGTTCTCCCCTGCCCGTGGATTAGCTAACACAGATTGTGTTAGTGAACCACGTTAAATTTGTGTTCATTCGTGTTTGTTTGGATCATCGATTGCACGCTTCTGTTCTGACAAGTGGTATCAGAGTCTGGTTGCGGTTTTGGGAATTTGGCGCTGGACTGAAGTTTTGTTTTGTGGAGTTCAATTGGAGTTTGTTTGATAGTTAGAAGGGCTACAATTTTGATTGGGCAGCGCTTAGTAACTATTGGGAGTGGAAGCTAATTCCGGAGATAATTTTTATTAGTTGCTGGTGTTCGTTAATTCTTTGTTCGGCGGCAATTTGGTATTGGGTGGTGATTCCAATCTTTCACCAGTTTGGAGTTGCATCCTTTGGTTTGTCGAGAAGAAAATTTGGAATTTGTGGCAGAGAGCTAGTTGGCGGATCAATTGGAATTTGGAAGCAATTACTTGGATTTATTGTGTTCGGTAATAGCTTGTGGTTTGGGGAGAATCTGTTTGTTGCCCTTGGTGGTGATCAGGGTTTTCGATCACCAAGGATGTTTGTTCAGGATATAAAGATTGAGAAGCCGATTTGGAGTTGCAGGTTTGGAGTTGGAAGTAAATCTGATGTTGGTGTTATCGATGGAAATAACACCAAGTTGGTTATGCATGGAAAGTCCCAACATGGGTTGGACTTGCTGCATGTTTTGATTTGTTGACCGCCCTTAGGGGCATCTGGAGGCAGGGGCGATTCTAGTACAGCAGATTTGGAGGAGTTTGGTATGTCTGGCAATCTTGATTGCATCTGAGTTTGGCGATTTGCATCGCGTTTGAGTTTGGTGATTTAGATCACATCTGGTACATTTGGCAACTTAGGTTGCGTCTGGTACATCTGGCAACTTTGGTTGCGTCTGGTACATTTGGTATTTGAGAGAGAATTCAAGTCAAGATGGAGATTGTTAGAATATGACTTGAATTTGAATTTGTTTTGTTTTGTGTTTTGGGCCTATTTTGTTTGGGTTTGTGTTTGGACTTTGTTTTGGCCTTTTCCTTGTATGTTTGGGAAAAGGTGTTTGGTTTTCTGTTTGAGATTAGGAGAAGAGTTCTATAAATACTCTTCATCACCCTAGTCTGTAGTAAGGTCAGTTAGGTTAGTTTGTAACCTGTACTCTTCTCAAATCAGTGAAATTTGTTCTCCCCTGCCCGTGGATTAGCTAGCACACATTGTGTTAGTGAACCACGTTAAATTTGTGTTCGTTCGTGTTGGTTTGGATTATCGATTGCACGCTTCTGTTCTGACAACGATGAGTACCTCTACCCAGCTTATTTTATAATTTTCGGGGGGTGGGGAGGAGGTATTGCCATGAGTTACCTCCGCTCCTAGAAGAAAGATATTAGTTCCATGATTTTGGTGTTAGTACGGTTGTCACGTCGGTGGAATGTCGGCCAGATAAATATGGTTTAACCAGTTTCCGTTATTAGTGTGAACACTAGTACACTACTAATATGACTGGCATTATCAATTTTCGACATCTAAGTAAAATGACATCGTCTTAGTAAATTTAAATAATAAATAAATTATTTTATAAATTAAGAAGTTAAAATTTGCAGTTATTTGTTGTATTGAAATATAAATACTTAGATATTGACGTTAATGTTATATTTAAATATGAATATTTGTTAATTTATTTTAAATATCATATTTTTATTTAAATATGAATTTGGATGGTAATGTTCAACAAAAAAATGGATTGTTAGTAAATTGTCTTCAAATATGTTATATATATGATTAAATTCATTGTTAATAGTTTTTGTTTACCTTTTTACATATTTTCTTAAACCAGTATGAACCGGGACAAATCGATTATACCACCAGTCAAACCATTTCACTTGGTAAGGTGTTTGCTTCTGCATGTTTAATTTGCAGAGGACGAGGAAAGGAAGGGAAGCAGACTAACAAAGAGAGAGCTCCTTATCGGTTTCTTACCTGTATTTGATTCAAACCAAAACGATTTAATGCAAATCAATTTCAAACCGATAGCTAAATCGATTAGTAATTCATTATTTTTTTGGTTATTGGTTAATCGAAAAATCTAATTGGATTTGAGAGTCCTAGTTCGTAGAAAGGAGTAAGGGTGTGTAATGGTCCGGTCCGGGAACACACCGAACCAAAGTTTGGATCGGACCGAGTATAATGTGATTCGGTACTTGATATAAATTTTACAGTTTTTAAAGAAATGATGGATCAAACTGATATTTGGAGTGGACCGAACACAATAATAGACGGTCAGACTGTGGTTCTTATGACTGGACCGAACCGTTGCAAAGGAGGAAGAAAAGAAGTAGGATGATAAAGACGAAGAAAAGAAAGGGAAGAATTTGTAATTTGTAATCGATTGGGTAAAAGACGAGCAATAATTGTACAGTAACTTTTTATAATAAACAAATCCCAAATTATTATATCCTAATCAGGTAAAACCCCGTAGTCGCTCGCTGATTCCTTCTCTCCTCTTCTCTTTCCTTTCCTTGTGTTGTGTGGCGGGCGAGCGCAGTCCAGGAGGGAAACAGATTCTGCTCCTCAGCTGGATTCGTGAGAAGAATACCCAAACAAAGGGTTGCGGAAATCAGAGCGGTTTGCGGGGGCGGCTGTGGATCTGCTTCCATCCAATTCTCTCTTTCTCTCCGACCTCCCCGATCGCGATTTCCCCTCTGTCTTTCTGCTTTCTCCGGTTGGTTGGTCGAGCTCCTCCCCTCTTTTTATTTAATGTTTTCCTTTGCAATATCGACTCGCTCAAATTTCGCCCTCCTTTGCAGGTACGCAAAACCAGCTCGTGTTGTCTTCGGTTTCTCAATCGATCAATCATGGCGTCCAAGCGCATCTTGAAGGAACTCAAGGATTTGCAGAAGGATCCACCCAGTTCCTGCAGCGCAGGTCAGGCGATGTCGCCTTCTTTTTTTCCCCCCTCCCAACCTCCATCGCTAGATTTGGGGTGTTTGCTCGTTGTGTTATCTATTACCTTCGGCTGATTGCTAGCTTGTGCTGCTGATTCGGTTTGCCATGACCTTCAATTGAAAAGTTGTATGGTTTTTGTTTCCGGTCCAGGTCCTGTAGCAGAGGACATGTTCCACTGGCAGGCAACGATTATGGGACCCTCTGAAAGCCCCTATTCTGGAGGTGTTTTCCTGGTTACGATCCATTTCCCCCCAGATTATCCTTTCAAGCCCCCTAAGGTGATTTACGGCCATCCAAACTTCTGCACTGGATTTTTTTATATTAGGGAAGGTTGAATTTTGACCAACTTTGCTGTGCTTGAATTGTGGTGTTGATGTTGAATTTTGATTTGTAGGTAGCATTCAGGACCAAGGTCTTTCACCCTAATATCAACAGCAATGGAAGCATCTGTCTAGATATCCTCAAAGAGCAGTGGAGCCCTGCTCTTACCATTTCAAAGGTTTGCATTTATCTGTTACCCTTGCCCACGAAGAGTTTTATGTTTGCTTCTCAATTTCTCATGATTGGGGATGTTATTTCATGGTTTTGCAACTACACCAAATGTTAAGGCAGGGTGAATGGTATAGGAAACTTGCGTGAAGCTCATGCAGCTGCAAGAGAGGTACTTGTATATGGCAAGCATTTGCATTCCTTTTGCCAAAAGACTAGCACCTATCGTCCTTGGTTATTTAGGATAGCTATAAGTCCCTTCATTTTCTTTAAACAACCCTGTTTCATGCTCTAGTTCTTTCTCTCTTGAGGATGCTATTTCTGAAACTGCCGCTTGAGTAGGTACAATCACACAAAAGCCTGCCAACATAATGCAAGGGAATAATGAGAGGTTCATTCTTTAACCTATGTAAAAATAGTTATTGAGATGAACTGGTTCTTGACATGGTATAAGAACCTTATTGACGAGGAGGTATCGTGTTCAGATCTTAATAACCGAATCGTCAACGGTTTATTTAAGCTTGAGTATTGTAGGCTTGTGCAAATTTCAAATCCGTAGGTTGACTTACATTTGAGGTTTTTCGTAAATGAATGTGGTATGATATCCATCCTTGGTCTTTTCTCGAGTTATTGTAATTAGCTTGTCTCAGCACATAAGATTAGCATATTAGGATGAAAGAATAAAGGCGATCGGTTTATGGTACTTCCGCACTTTACTGAGGTTAAGAGTTTGTCAGCAAGTATGTGAGCTTGATTTTGGGATCGGGATTGACTCTGTAGTCTGTATATCAGTATCTGAATCTCTGAGCTCTTGTTTGAGGTTTAGCTTTCACCGATTGACTATCTATGAATATCATTTTCTGTGTCTATGAACTCTTTTGTATGGATATTTGGATTCAGGTGCTTCTCTCAATCTGCTCCTTGTTGACGGATCCCAATCCCGATGATCCTTTGGTGCCAGAGATTGCCCACATGTACAAGACAGACCGTGCCAAGTACGAGGCGACTGCACGCAGCTGGACCCAGAAGTATGCTATGGGATGATAGTACTAGAAGTGTTCGATAAGAGTGCAACAAGACACACAAACACTGAAGAAGGAAGGTTATCAATTATGTCTTAAGGATTCGAAACATTTTGATTACGTGGTGTGGGAGAATGCAGCAGTTGGTCCTGCTTGTTTTTGGCTGTGTAGTATATGTTTTTGGTTAGGGGCTCTTGAAGTTTGAAGGGAAGCCGGGTTTTTATGAACTCCATAACGATTTTATATTACTTAGCGTTCTTTTCTTGCATTTTGTTGGATGGTCTTATGAATATGATATATTCCCCAACGAACTGGTTGTCTTGTTTCCGATCTCTAGATGCCAATTGCGATCCAGCAAATCTCGATTCCAGCTGTGCTTGTAATCAATCACGTATTCACGTGTATCAAAGCTTGGGGGACATGAAACATGGTAGTCCATTTGATTTGGCTACCATCAATTCATTATTCGTATCATGCGGCATGGTGTGGGATCACGTTGATGCCAATATAGGAGAGAGGCCAACGAACCAATGTCCAATTATTGGAATTGGCCAAGAATGAGCTAGAAGCATAGAATACAACCGACATAGTCCATTTTGTTTAACTGCCCGGATATCTTAGGGAAGCTGGAGCGTGATTATCCAAACGATTCAGTTTGAAGATTAGATTTGTAAACACATCAGTTGACAGACTCTGTGAAAACATATCCAAGTTGATTCTCGCTAGTTACATGCCACTTTGATCCAATCAGAAACTATACGATCACTAATAGTTCGCTCATGAGCAACTGCGTTCTCAGCTAGTCTATTATACATTGGATATCACAAAACAAGGTAGTAGGGGAAGAAAAGCTAATACCGAGATCATTACAAAGGTAATTCGACCACTGTACTTCACACATTAAATCTGTCATGACATCATATTCGTTGTTTTTTGGACCTCCAACTTATGAGCGAGTTCCCTAAGAACACACAATAACCTTCTAGCTATCAATGAGAATCTAGGTAGCCCGCCCAATCACTGTTTGAAAATTCAGTAATTTTGAGTAATGAATTACTAGGAAAAAAACAAACCTAGTCCATGATTATTGTTTACTAGAATGGAAGCCCGCGCTTCGCGTCGAGGGTTTTGTTTGTTTGTAACAAAGGGTTTTTTAGTTCTAAGTACATGTTTCAGACTTGTAAACTATTTTAGTGATAAGAAATGCTATCATTGGACGGCCGATAGTGTACCATTGTGATACGATCAAATGGTAACATAAACGATTCCGCAGGCAATAAGGCATTTTGAAACATAACTTTTCTATAATTAAGTTCATCCGTACAACATATTTTGATCGACGTCGCAGTACACCTTTTTATGTTAGTAATTCAAACTTATGTTCATTCTTACAAACCAAGGACGGTCGATGATCATAGCGTCAAACTATTTAGGAAATGACCAAAAATGGACCAAAACTTATGTTCACATCGACCCAACCCATCAATTAGAAAAGCGTACAAAACTCGTCTTCGACCCAAAATTTGCTAACACCGGGTCAAATTAGATAAAATACCCATTGATTCGAGTTCAAATTGGGCAATTGGCACAAAAAGATTAGTTAACACGGTTGACCAAAAGACTTAGATTAATCAGTAACAACTTTAAATATTTTTAAAATCATAGTTGACGGGACACTAAGAAACAGTGCCCCATCTTACCAGGTCGACATTAGGTCAAATACCCAATGATTTAAGTGAAAAACTCGTTATTGAGTCAAAATTCGCAAACAACGTGTTCAACTCGCTTAAACCGGATCGAAGAAGGTCGAATACTTTTTGATTTGGGTTCAATTTGGATTCAGTTTTCATAAGTTAATTAATTAGAATCTCTATGGCAAAAAACTCTTCCAAGCTTCAATAAAATAAGCGTGCAAAACTCGTTGTTGAGGCAAATTTGTCAACACCGGGTTCAACTTGCTTAACCCGGGTCGAAGTAGGTCGAACACTCATTAATTTGGGTTCAATTTGGAACTAATTGTCATAGATTAATTAAATAAATTCTTAAAGACACAAAAACTCTTACAAGCTTCAATGATTCAACTGCAAAACTCTTTGTTGAGGCAAAATTCGTCAACAACGGGTTCAACTCGATTTAACCAGGTCGAAGTAGGTTGAATACCCATTAATTTGGGTTCAATTGTCAAAATTTAATTAATTAGAACCTTGACACAAAATATCCTCCAAGTTTCAATGATTTAAGCGTACAAAACTCGTTGTTAAAGCCAAAATTCGACAACAACTGGTTCAACTTGCTTTAACTGGATCGAAGTAGGTCGAATACCCATTGATTCAATTGTCATAAGTTAACTAATTAGAACCTCTATGGCACAAAACTCCTCCAAGCTTCAATCATTTAAGCATGCAAAACTCGTCGCTGAGCCAAAATTCGTCAACACCATGTTCAACTGCTTCTACCAAGTCGAAGTAGGTCGAACACCCATTGATTTGGGTTTAATTTGTATTTAATTGCCATAAGTTAATCAATTAGAACTTTAGATTTAATTTTGATAAGTTAATCAATTAGAACTTCAATGGCACAAAAACTCCTCCAAACTTCAATGGTTAAATCACAAAACTCGTTGTTGAGGCAAAATTCGTAAGCACCGAGTTGAATTCGCTTAAACTAAGAGTACAAAACTCGTTGTTGAGCCAAAATTCGCCAACAACGGGTTCAACTTGCTTTAACAAGATCGAAGTAGGTCAAATACCCATTGATTCAATTCCCATAAGTTAACTAATTAGAACCTCCTTCAAACTTCAATGAATTAAGCGTGCAAAACTCATTGTTAAGCCAAAATTCGTCAACACCGGGTTTAGCTTACCTTAAACCGAGTCAAAGTAGGTGAAACACCCATTGATTTGGGTTCAATTTGGATTTAATTGTCATAAGTTAATCAATGATTAAAGCAAAAATTTATAAACACTGGATTCAACTCGCTTAAAATGGATCGAAGTAGGTAGAACAACCATTGATTTGGATTCAATTTGGGTTCAATTGTAGTAAGTTAATTAATTAGTACCTTAATGGCATAAAACCTATCCAAACTTTGGTCAATTACAAATGACCACCCCTTGTGATGGGACACTATGCAATAATAACTTGGTTACTTGTTCTTTTATATAGATTGATTCAATTGCCATAAGTTAACTAATTAGAACCTCCTTCAAGCTTCAATAAATTAAGCATGCAAAACTCGTTGTTGAGCTAAAATTCGTCAACACCGGGTTTATCTTGTCTTAAACCGAGTCAAAGTAGGTCAACACCCATTGATTTGGGTTCAATTTGGAATTAATTTCCATAAGTTAATCAATGATTAAAGCACAAATTTATAAACATTGGGTTCAACTCGCTTAAAATGGATCGAAGTAGGTAGAACAACCATTGATTTGGGTTCAATCGATTAGTACCTTAATGGCATAAAACCTCTCCAAACTTTTGGGTTCAATTGATTAGTACCTTAATGGCATAAAACCTCTTACAAATGACTACCTCTTGTGATGGGACACTATGCAATAGTAACTTGGTTACTTGTTCTTTTATATAGATTGATTCAATTGCCATAAGTTAACTAATTCGAACCTCCTTCAAACTTCAATGAATTAAGCGTGCAAAACTCGTTGTTGAGCAAAAATTCGTCAACACCGGGTTTAACTTGCCTTAAACCGAGTCAAAGTAGGTCAAACACCCATTGATTTGGGTTCAATTTGGATTTAATTGTCATAAGTTAAATCAATGATCAAAGCACAAATTTATAAACATTAGGTTCAACTCGCTTAAAATGAATCAAAGTAGGTAGCACAAATTTATAAACATAGGGTTCAACTCGCTTAAAATGGATCGAAGTAGGTAGAACAACCATTGATTTGGGTTCAATTGATTAGTACCTTATTGGCATAAAACCTCTCCAAACTTTTGGGTTCAATTGATTAGTACCTTAATGGCATAAAACCTCTTACAAATGACCACCTCTTGTGATGGGACACTATGCAATAGTAACTTGGTTACTTGTTCTTTTATATAGATTGATTCAATTGCCATAAGTTAACTAATTCAAACTTCAATGAATTAAGCGTGCAAAACTCGTTGTTGAGCAAAAAGTCGTCAACACCGGGTTTAACTTGCCTTAAACTGAGTCAAAGTAGGTCAAACACCCATTGATTTGGGTTCAATTTGGATTTAATTGTCATAAGTTAAATCAATGATCAAAGCACAAATTTATAAACACTGGGTTCAACTCGCTTAAAATGGATCAAAGTAGGTAGAACAACCATTGATTTGGGTTCAATTTGGGTTCAATTGTAGTAAGTTAATTAATTAGTACCTTAATGGCATAAAACCTCTCCAAACTTTGGTCAATTACAAATGACCACCCCTTGTGATGAGACACTATGCAATAGTAATTTGGTTAGTTGTTCTTTTTTATATATATATATAATAATACTAATAATATAACGAAAACCCTATATGCAGCTTTAAGATGACTACTAAAAGGATTACTCATAAACTAACTCATGTGATGCACAACAAAAACTATATACGGATGAGTATGACATAAGTACAATAGATGTCCTACAAATCTACGATAAAGTTCAGGGCCAGAAATTGGTTCACCATCATAAATGGACAACTGATTTCAGTAGCAAGATATGTGGCGGCAAAGTTTTGAAGCAAGTAACCCTGCATCATTTAGCAAATCCAAAATATATTTTCTTTAACAAATTGAAAAACAAGTAGGGGTGCGAGCCACTTCTAAGCCTGATAGTACTTAATCTCACCAAGATCTTTGGTCTTAAGAACATGGGTAATATCTAGGACCGCAAACGAGCCAAGTTACTCGCGAGCAACTCGAGGCTCAATTCGATAAAATCTCGTTCGACACTCGACTCAATTCTTAATGAGATGGCTCGTGAGCCGGCTCATTTGTTAATGAGCCAGCACGAGCTAAGACATTTGCAACTCGAGTAGGCTCGCAAGCTAGCTCGGATCGATGGCTCGTTGAGCTAGGCTGCGAGCTTACTCGTTTGAAGTTCACAAGCTGGCTCGATAGTGTGACTCGCGTGTTAGCTCGCACAAGGTAGCTCTCTTGGTAACGTGGCTGGCGAGTCAATTTAAGTTCATTTGTCAACTTAACTGTGTGGCTCACAAGGAAATTCGATTAGCTGCTATGTACAGAGCTTCTATGTTGGCGAGTCAATTTAAGTTCATTAGTCACAGAATGTCTGAAGCAATGTCTTCCAATCCAAATCCATCAATTGCCAATTCTGTTTCTAATCCTGCAAATCTCAAGAATGCAACCCAAAATCCAGCATCTGATCAGAAAGAAAATGATGAGGAAGAAAATCCATATTCAAGAAATGTGAGAAAGAAAACTTCAGTAGTTTGGGAAGGCTTCAAGAATGTGACGGCAGCCGGTGTCAAGAAGCACCAATGCATAGATTGGAAGAAGAAATACAAAGTAGATCCCTGAGCGGTTACATCAACACTACCAAGACACCTGAAACTATGCCCAAAGAACCCAATGTCCTCATTGATAAAGGACAACAACACTTAAGCCTCTCGTCAACTCTTATGCAAGCTGAAAGTATGTTGCCTCTATGCAGAATTTCAAATATGAGCAATCTAAGGTGCGTGAGATCAATGCATACATTGGATGAAGAAATACAAAGTAGATCCCTTAGCGGTTACATCAACACTACGAAGACACCTGAAACTATGCCCAAAGAATCCCAATGTCCTCATTGATAAAGGACAACAACACCTGAAAGTGTTCACTACAACAAATTCGGCTTATTAGGATAAAAATTTTATTTTGTCATTTTATGTTTGTTATAATAGGTACGGTGATATGACAAAAATAATATACGTCATATTTGGTATGCATAATGTGAAAAAAATTGTTGTCAGAATAAGTCGTCATTTAAAGTGAGTAATGTGACAAATATTTGGTGTCACAATTAATTTTGTCAAAATAGGTTCCCCATATCGGGAAGTAAGAGACTCAAAAGTGACAAATTTCTTGTTGTCAGAATAATTCTTCATTTAAAATGAGTAATGTGACAAATAATTTATGTCAAAATTAAGTTTGTCAAAATAGGCATCCCATATCGGAATGTAAGAGACACAAAAGTGACAAATTATATAGTCACAATTCAGTTTCCCCACTGAAATTTCAGTCCCGCCCAATTTTTAACTATCCACTTTTCAATCCCTCCCAATTTTTAGACCCAAATTTTCTACCCTCCCAAAACTTGAAATTCCCTCTCCCCCAACCAAATTTTCATTTACCCTAGGACCCCACTACCTTTTCCCGAGCCCGCCCACATTTCCCTCTCAAATTGAAAAAATCAAATCACCCACCTACCTACCCTAATACCCACTTAATTTATTGATCCTTTTTTCCTCTTCTTCTCTTTATTGATAATTCGATGTCGAGGTTGTCAACCCGGTTTAGCCCATTGGCCCAGTCTAGCTAATGGGTCAAGGGTTAATAGGTTGATCGTTTTAGCCCGGTTTAGTCCAAATATTTGAAAAAGTTACTATATCATGCACACATATATAAATTATACGAAGTGTCACATGAAAAAACTAATAACATAACCCAAATTAATAATTCATACTTAAATATATAATAAAAAAATCAAACATAATTAAAGCCAACATATAACATTAAGACACAAATGTTCAACTTAGAAATTATATAACTGGAGAGTTTGATGATTGATTTGCAATTTACTTTATAAGCACCATAAAGTAATTTGCCATCAATATATATATATATATGGGTTAATAGCATTTTTTGACCCTCTATTATTGTAAGTTAACAAACATACTCCTATACTGTTTTTTTTGGCACAAATGTGCCCTCCTATTATCGAAACATAACAAACATATCCTTCTATCAAGATTTTCGTTAACTAGCCGTTAAATGTGATGTAAAATGACTAATTTGCCCTCGTTATAATTTTGATTTGATTTTCATAATTTTAAAAGTAACAACAACTATTCATTTATTCCTAAGTAATTACTTTGTTTCCGGGAAAGTCTCCGACCTTCTTATCCCTAAATCCCAACAGAAGAGCGGCCACTCCGGCAAAGGCGAGCCAAGGTTCAGCTGCATGCGGTCGTCGTCCATCCTGCACCTTGGAACTCAGAGTAAGCGCAAGACGGCGGGTCATCCGAACAACCCACAAGTCAGTCCCCAATCAAAAGCCCGCCCGAAAGTTTACCTAGCACCCAGATCTGTACATCATGTGCCACACAAATCTCAGAGCATATAGAAGTACCCCTACCACCAATTTCCTTCCTCTTCACAAAACTCAACCCACCGCCGATTCATTAGCATCTTCGGCAATTCCCATGGGACCAAAGAATCGAAGGAACAAATATATTGAAAGTGATGATGATCATTTAATGCAATTTCTAGGTTCACAAGAATTAGCGGAGCAGGTAGAATCTGATACAGTCATTAGTCATTACCCCCCACCGAAATCTCCGACCTTGAAATCTGGAACTGGTTTGTGCTCATTGTTGACACCCGCCGAAGTCTGCTCCTACCTCCGCCGATGAACAATTGAGTGCTAGTGGAGTAGTGGCTTCGGAAGGAAAGCTGTGTAGTGGAGGATTAGTTGGGGTCGGTGTCGTCGAAGCTGATGATGAACGATGGTGAGCGGGGTGAATGAAGAAGAGGAGATGCTCAATAGTGAAAGGGAAGGATAAGAATTACGGATTTACGGCCGATACAGAAGAATGAAAGATAAAAAAGGATAGTTGTCATTACTTTTAAAATTATAAAAATTAAACCAAAATTATAATAATTAAACCAAAATTATAATGAGGGCAAATTAGTCATTTTACATAACATTTAATGGTTAGTTAACGACTTATTTGACAGAAGGATATGGTTGTTACGTTTCGATAATAGAAGGGCATATTTGTGCCAAAAAATAGTATAGGGTATGTTTGTTAACTTGCAATAGCATAGGGGTATAAAATGCTACTAACCACACACACGTATATATATATGGTGGCTACTTCGGTGCACTCACAAAAATGAGTGTGTTCAATGCACCCAACTCAAAAATAGTTTTAAGGTGTCGGATTTTGATTTGAATTTGTAGAATTAGTGTAATATGATGATATAACATTGATAACAACTAATCAGCGGATTACCCTAAGCCCTAGACCTCCAATTTTGAGTTCTATCCCTAAACCCCAAATTGTAAACCCTAACCCCAATCCTAAACCTCTAAATCCTTCAAATTAAAATAAATCTTCAATGGTTTTTGTGCAAATTCATGTGCGTTATTTTTCATCACATCATAAGTGATGATTGACAATATTTTGACATAAATCGCATGTTTAAAATGACGGTTATAAAGCGAGTGCACTGAATGCACCCAAAAAAGTGAGTGCACCGAAAATGTCACCATATATATATATGGGTCACGCTGTTGTGCTCCAAACGTATAGTATGCTCCAGGTTCTGTAAACCGTTGATCTAATCTAACGGTTAATATAAATAATAATTAACTGATTTATTAATTATGATTTATATATGACTAATTGGACCCTTTATATTTATAGACGTGCTCTTTAATCCTCATAAGTAATTTTCATTTCTTTTTATAATACTATACCTAATATCTTCCAATCATGATTTAAACACCCAAAATTTACATATCTTTTTATATTATCTTTCGCATTACACAGAACACCTTTCACTTTTGTGCTTCTTTCCCAATTATTTATCTAGCCCCAATTGCATTTGACGATCCCTTTCCTCTCCTCCTTGAAGACCATCAAAATTCCCCAGACTTCGCCCATCGTCTATAATTCTATTCTTTCTCATTCTCATCGCTATCCCTGTCATCGACGGAGATGGCGGTGCGGAGACGCGACCACACATGGTAAAGCTGGGGGAAGGGTTGACAACCAAGACGAAATCGATGGAGATGGCGGTGCGGAGACGCGGCCACACATGGGGAAGGGTTGACGACCAAGAAGAAATCGATGGAGATGGCGGTGCGGAGATGCGGCCACACATCAGGAAGGGCGGACGACCAAGACGGAATTGATGGAGATGGCGGTGCGGAGGCAGCGGCTGCACATGGGTAAGGTATTGGGAGATTGCAGATGGAGAAGTCAAATTGGTAGCCATGTGTGCCTTAATCGGTAATGATTTTGTCATTTTCAAAGCTCCCTAAGTCTCATTTTACCCTCCGCAGCCGAAATTGTGTCCGGGTCTATGCTATTGAGAATCAATTGAACTGGTTCTCTAATGTTGAGCATTAGTGAGAAAGTGGAAGGGGCTAGTGATCAGCTTGATAGAGCTTCTATGTTCCTGGAAGGCTGAGAAGCCTGCGGTGGGAAGTATTGGGTTCTCGCAGAGGGTGGAGTAAGGTTAAAATCATGATGAAAATTAGTGAAATTGGTGGGTTTATACCGTTTAAGTGTAGGGTCTTGAACATATATTATGACAAGGTTAAAGAATGCAATAATCTGATGGTGAATTTTGCGTCTGCTGCAGGCCTAACATCTACAACTGGAGGATTGGAAGTCAAAAATGAGGAATGGCTCCAGGAAACCTTCACCTTGACTGCAAAATTGCAAGTCCCTGCTGCATTCTGCTCTAGTTGAGTAATATGCAAAAGCCGAATGTAGAATTCCAGGGCAGCTATAAAGTGATCAATTCTTGACATGGCACTTTACTGCAATGGGATACGGTTGATTGTCGAGTGGTTCAGAACCCTGACCGTAGAGCAACGATATAAGACAAATTGAAGGAAAACTCACTGACAGGTATACTGTGACTAACTTTTGATTAATTATCTTCTACTGTCATATCTGTCTTGTTTAATTAGAGACCCAATTTGGGCGTATAATAAGTATGCAAAGGAAGAATCCCAAAAACTTAGGGTATTTGCTTGCATATAAAGTAACTAATGTATGGTTGAAAATTAAAAGGAAATATATTTATTAGGTAGGCTTTTTTAAGCCCTGTTTAGCGGGGAAAGCGAAAGTTCCTTTAATTGGACGAATATCCTTATTTGTTTGCCTTATATATAATGAGTTTTTGCTTCTCTTTTATTTATTTGCGTTATTCTCATCTTTGCTTTTCAGCTGTGTGCGAAGTCTAAGGTTCCTCTGCTGTTAAACTTCCTTTTTCCTTATTTTTTTTTAATGTTAGATAGTTATCTTCCATCTCCCATTGTAAATGACAAGTCAGTTGAATTATGATGAAGGATGGTGTTATATATATGGTCTTTTTAGCTGTTGGATTTGACAAAAACCTATATGAATTGTTGTTTTATAGTTTTCCACCGTGTTATTTTGTTAGTCAAAGTTTTGCCGAGGAACATGGATCGAAAAGTCGAGTAATGGCCATTGTTAGTTTACCTTGTTCCTGATTTTGTATGCATCCATTGTTGCCAATGTATAACTTTACCTATTATTGGTGAAAATTGTTTGTTTCACAATTGAAATTAGGGGCAAGAGGCTGGCGGAATATATGGCTATTGAAAAAAGCCCAAAAATCAATAACATCCTTATAGGAAATTCTTCACAACACAAGGTTTGATATGTATTCTGCTTGTGTTTTATTATCATTTTTTGTTCTGCGTGCCTTTAAGCATAGCGTTTACAGCTTATGTTTTGTAGTGGTTTCTTAGCTTCTGGTGTTGTGTAGTTGTTGGTAACTCATAGTGCTATTGATTTTCTGTTTGGCTTTTGTTCCTTGTTTTGTCATCTAGTTTGGTGGATTAGTGTATGTTTTCTTTGTTTGTCTTTTTGTATGGTCGTGGCTCCTTAGGTTCTAGCTAATTTGGTATAGTGATCCATGATTTGTACATCTTTTTCTTTTTATAATAGCGATAATAAAGTGGTTGTCCCCATCATTAAAAAAAATCAAATCAAACTTTTCACTTAGTGCTATTATTATTTGCTCAAAATTGACAGAACCTTACAAGGAGGAGGCTTGAGTTTAGAGATGGCGATGCGACACCAATTTCTAATATCATTATCATTGATGATGATGATGATGATGATGATGATGATGAGCCTGACTTGAAAAATAATTCTGAGGTATTCCTGGTACTATATCAGAATTTAGAAGTGCTTAGTTTTATGCAATGTATCTCATTTGTTACTATTTGGCTTTTGTGTGTTAGGTCGTGATGGAGTTTCCGATCACTAGTAGCATGCAGTTGACTTCAGAGGAGGTTGGACTGGCATATTACATCTTTGTGGAAGATCTTGCTACTAAGAAGATTCTAGTCAAGAATGGTTCTCAGTCTTGTACTCGTAGCTCACTGTGGAGCTTGTTGCCTAACGAGTACCTAGATGATGAGGTAAATTGGGTCATTAACTTGTTATATGTTATTAATATTAAATTGAATGCACTCGTACCTCACTGTTAAGCCTTTATGTTTTATGTTTGAAGGTCATTTCAATGTATGCATGCAAATCTGGAACACTGCTAATAAATTCTTATTTTTTCTTTATTACATACTGTTTTTCGCTTATTAATTTCCCAAAGCGAACTTCTAGGTGGGAGTACAGAAGTATGTCTATACTGTTGATAGTGTATTCAATGATTATTGATTCAGCTACTTGCGCAATGCCTACGGATGCAACAAGGTACTTCTTTAACAATTCAAGAAGTATTGTGTACATGTTTTTCCCTTATAATTTGTTCTATGTTGGTGATCTTAATGTCGACATTTGTCAGATCTATCTACCATTGAAGGATGGTAAGCATTGGTACCTGTCCGTGCTAATGATGGAATTAGAAGAAGTTCATTTGGTCGACTCAGCACCTAGGGCAAACAACAATGAGTTTCGTAGGAAGACCGTACGCCATATGGTTAGTAAACTAGTGTAGCTTTATAGTTAATTGGTTTATATTCCTTCTTCGGTTGAGTAATATTCACATGGTTTTGTAGATGAATGTTTTACATGATTTATTCCTTAAGTTGTACTTTGAATTGGGTACAATGAAGGCGCTGCCGAAAATTAGTGCGTTTCAGCTGGTTATTCCTGATGGGGTTCCTATACAATCAAACAAGTAAGGGGGGACATATTTGTTTGATACCACTATGAAACATTTGATTTAAGCATAAACTTATGAAGTAGCTTTTTGTATTAGATTTGATGGTGGCATGTGGGTTTGCTTATGGATGAGGTTCTCAAGTAACTTGGGAAGATATGATGTCGAGGTAAGGGATCTTGGTCTGTTATGATATTTGTTTGACAATTGAAATGCAAGGTTTGTTTTCTAATGTTTACTTATTTTCGTGTGTACACAGCCTTGTGTCGATGGGATACGAAATAGGCTTGCTCTGGACATGATCCTCAAAGATATGGCTGTCATGCATGGAGATGCATACCTTTAAATTTTTTTTGTTTCTTGTTTTATTTGTTGAACTAGTTTATTTATTGTTTGATAATCCTTTCCCCAAATGTTTAGTTCCATAGTATCGATTATTGTGGTACATTGACAATTTTTTAGGCATACACTAGAGTTTGTTTTGCATGCCTTCGGTTTTCCCAAGTTACGTGGCTAGACACCATATTTTACCTTGTTAGTCCGCTCTTAGTTTCATGCATTGTTGAGGCCCGTGCTTACTGTCTATTACTTAACAATGTGTCCTAGTAAATTTAGGAGCATGCTCGGAGAATTCATATCGAAGCATACACAAGGGAAGGCCATCGAGCTGCAATAACACCACCAAAAGCAGATCGGTTAATAAAATCCTTTTTTTCCTCCAGACGAAACCCTACAACTGGTTACGACATTTTTATGCAAAACAACGCCGTATTCGGGAGGCGTGAATCATCTTCTTCCCCACATCTCCCTCTGTCATTCTTTTGTTTCGTTTCTCAGCACCTCCAAATGGTCGAACTCATGCTGGAAAACCCGTGCTGAAAGCCCCAACAAGCTGATACTAAACCTTGCACCATTAATGTCCATAACATCAACTTTTACAGATTCAGGTCTCTGCGAGAGAACATAAAGAAAAGAAAGTTTTCCGAATATAATTAACAATCAGGGAAGTAGACAAAAAATAAAGTATTTTATAATGATTAGCAAGTAGACAAAAAGTTAAGTACTAAAGGTAAATTAGTAATCACCCACGAAATCGCATAAAGAGAAATAAACCCCAAGACTCACGTCTGCTAGCCGCCTCCGCCCTAAAACTAGCCTCTCCTCTTTTTTCTGCTTTGCCGATACGTTAAAACGAGAAATATTGGTAGAAGCAATGGAAGAAGATCAAGATCGGGCTACTGAGTCAGAAGCAGATGATACTGTAATATTAGAAGCAATGGAAGAAGATCAAGATCGGGCTAATGAGTCAGAAGCAGATGATACTGTCATATTAGAGGAAACAGAAACGGTAACCAATGCTGCCTCTAATGGAGAACAAACAAGGATGGGAGGTGCGCTTGAAAATTGCCCTTTTATCGGTCAGCTGTTCAATGATCGTGAAGAAGCATATACATTCTACAATGCATATGAAAAGGCTTGGGGGTTTTCTGTTAGGCGCTCAAAAACAGCTAAAAATACCAAGGGAGAGGTTACTAGTGCAGCTTTCGTGTGTTCCTGTGATGGAAAGAGAGCCCCACGGAAAGGGGACAAAAAGCGAGAATCTCCCATGCTGACCAGATTTGGGTGCAAAGCAAGGATGCGGGTGGCATTGAACAAAAATGATGGAAAATGGGCAGTCGATAAGTTTGAAGTACAACACAGTCATGAACTAGCTAAACATAATTGGACACATCACCTAAGATCGCATCGAGGTTTAACAGAGGCAGACAAAGAGGATTTTCAATTTAAAAAGGATGCCGATATGAAACCTTCCCAGGTGATGCGACTTGCTATTCATACTGCTGGAGGGCATCACAAACTTGGGTACACAGTCAAAGATGGGTATAATTTCAGCAGCATAGATCACAATGAAAGGAACAGCGAGGGTGATGCAGCTACAACACTTGCCTATTTGGAATCAAAGAAAAGCACGGACCCACACTTCATCCTCCGATACACTATTGACAATGTGAAAAGGCTAGAGAGTTTATTTTGGGCAGACAACATTAGCCTAGCTGACATTTCATGGTTTGGTTTGCTGCTCGCATTTGACACGATGTACAGGAAAAACATTTACAATATGCCCCTTGTTATTTTCATAGGTAAGAGCACCCTATATACGTATTTTGTATTTACTGTACTTGTCTAATGGAGGTTAATTGATCGCCCTTTTGGTTCAAATAGGCATGTATTCCCTTTTTCTTTTCCACGAAGTTCAAGCCTTAGAATAATGGAGGGAAGAAGACAAGAAAAGCTGTATTGTTTTTTCAATAGTTAGATGAAGTTCAAGATCTATTATATAAAGTGAGACGCCAACTCTCACTAAAATAGTGAGCTAGCAAGCCAGCAGAAACTAGAATTAGGTTGGCAGGTGGTCATATTAACAATGGCCATCTTAGTCGTTTGTTGGCTGATTGTTGAATCGAGGGTGATCCCAAATGGGTTTCTGAAGTGGTTTTTTCTCAGCTTCTACATCCACCCCGTTCTTCTGTTATTTTGAATTTTGTTTTCCTACAATGCATATAGGTATCAATCATCACTTCAAGTCCTGCTTATTCGGGAGTGTAGTATTGCCTAACGAGACCGAAACAACCTACACATGGACATTGAATATATTGAAGGAAATGTTGGGTGAAAAGCAGCTACATACGGTTGTCATGGATGGGGATAAAACAATGAGGAATGCCATTGCTACTGTGTTTCCAGATGCAACACACAGGTTATGCGCATGGCATCTGTCCAAGAATATTACTAGCAGGGTGAAGAAAAGTCCGAAATTTGAACCCCGATGGAGCAAGTTTGTAACTGCTGATTATGAGCTAGTTGAATTTGAGGAAAAGTGGGAGGCATTGATAGAAGAATGCAGCCTACAAAACAACCAATGGGTGTCCACAAAACTGTTTGGTAGACGCACTAAATGGGCAAACACAAATATGCGCTCTCACTTCTCTGCTGGATTGACAACCACATCAAGATGTGAAAGCATAAATGCAGTTGTCGCTAGGTATGGCGGTGAGAGGATCAGTTTACTTGACTTTTTCATTCATTATGATCGTCGGCTCAAGGATATGAGGGAAACAGAGCTTAGATTGGATTTTGAATCGAATTACGGTGCATCACCAGTCCAGAATTCAATCTTATTGCCGCTTGAGGAAAGTGCAGCTAAGTTATACTCAAGAGCTGCATTTCTTAAATTCGAAAAAGAGCTTGCAAAGGTTATTGGATGCATAAAGGACAAGCAAACTGAAGAAGGGAACTTACACATCTACACTTTATCCATGTTCAACAAAGGGAAGGTCGTGGAAGTGAAATACAACATTGAAACGCACGATATGGAGTGCAGTTGTGAAAAGTTTAAGAGTACTGGAATACCCTGCACGCATATGATCTTTATTCTAAAAGAAGAAAAGGTTAAGACTTTTCCTGAAAAGCTGGTACTTAGACGTTGCTCAAAGAACCCCAAGTCATTAGACACTCTTCGAGAACTAGGTGCAATGGGGGATGACAGCACTTTCAACATTCGGTACGGGACTCTACAATTTTTGAGTATGCGATTTTGCTTATTGGGGGCAGACTCTCCTCTCTCTTTTCGTCAAGCTCAAGCAGTGTTGGCAGCAGAAAGCGACAAGTTGGAGATGCTGAATAAAACCCCCGCCGAGAGAGAAAGAATTTTCATACCCGACAAGTTCAAAGATGTATTGAACCCAAATAAAGTGAGGTTTAAGGGTTGTAGGAAAGGAGAAGGGAAAAAACAGCAAAAGAAAAAAAGAAGAAAGTGTGGAAGATATGGGCTAAGGGATGGGCATTATAGGAGCACTTGTACGAACCCCCCAGCCGACGTGACAGAATCTCAGTCAGATGAGGAGGAGGAGGACAATGACAGAGAAGATGATGGAGAAGAGGGAGACGATGAGGACGATGATGATGACCAAGGAGGTCAACCCCGAAAGGTAATTAGCATCTATATTCGGTGCTCTTGTTATAATTAAACGGTCTTGATAATTAATTATGTTATTTTGGTTATATCAGAAGCAACGAAGCAGCAGGAGCAGTAATAATGTGCAGCCTAACAAAAACGTTAAGCCACTACAGAAGGTTATGTCACAATTACTTGTTCACAAATTTCTGACATTGTTAGAAGTAACTAATAGCTTAAGAGTTAATTTATCCTCTTGTAACAGGCTGGGCTACGTACTAGGAGTAGTACTGTGACACATCAGCAGCAGCAAAGAAAATCAAATAAGCATACAAAACCTAGTGTGGAGCCTTCTACTCTGTGTTATGAATGCCAATCTGAGCGGACCCAACATGTTTTTGTAGTTAAATTAATCTAATGCATCCTACTGTATATATTAAATGAGAGCCTTTGCTAAAAGTTACATCTTTAAAGTTCTTTTATCTTTGAAACACATCCAAAACAAGAAGTTGAACCACATCCACAACAAGGAGTTGAAAAGTACTTAGTTTTTTTTATTTGTTCTTTAAATTTGATGGGACAGAATATTTTATCTTGGTTGATTTACAAACAGTGTAGCCTTTGACGGTTCATTTTTTGGTTTGATGAACCTAGAGAGTTGGAAATGAGTTCTTAGCTATTCGAGGACATACCTCGTGCATTTTTTGCAAGGCTGCTTTGATTTTAACTTTGTTGTCCTCTTCATATTCTCTTTGAGGAAGTTGGCGGGCGGCCGGTCAACCACTGGCTGCAGTTGGCATAACGCTTCGGCCATGTCAAGACTCCTCTTCCATGTGCTTTGCTTTTAACTTTGTTGTCTTCTTCATCTTCGTTTTGAGGTGTCTGAAAAGCTTGTCGATGAGCCTAGTAAAGGAAAGGGCATAACAAATAAAATAGACTATATCATTTTAGCTGGACGAACACAAATCTACCAATAGAAAACGTGGTCTTGAAGTCTTACAGATTCAAGCAAAGACGAAGTAACAACAAGATTTGTTACTCGCCCACCAGTTCTCATATTAGATCGGACAGGGCCCGAAATCCAATTAATGAATCTCCCTAACATCACCCATCAAGGAAGCTGCTGCACAAATGAATAAACGGTTAAAAATTAATAGAAGAGTTGGTTCTGGATCAACAATTCAAGCAACTATGCTCAGACAGTGTCAACACTTACCTGTTGAAGTGTACGCCGCTTCACTATCCTTACTCCCAAGCAGAAAATCCGGACATCACATCCAGATAACGATATTTTGTGGATCCCATCATTCGTACATGGTGTGATCTAACCAATGATTAAGATGTTCAAAGAAGGTTAAAGATGTTCGCCAAACTACAAAATACTTGAGGCTTTAAGTGGAGCATCATCACGGCCATTTGCTCCGCGCAGTTGCAAGCCAATTTTGTTAATCGCACGAACAAGAACACCCTATGTACCCAAACAAATAACAAGTCGTATCCAGAAACCTAAAGAGAGAAAACTTGTTAATAGACACTCATGGAATAGGGAACCAAAAGAAGAATACATACAAGCCACACCTTCGGCCACCGACAAAGTGAACCAGCTTCGCAGACTCCAAATCGATTTTCCAGAAACATCAAACGGTTAATCAGTCCCATTTCGTCCTCCTCCTCCGATTTGCAAGCCCCAAATCAACATGAAAATAAAATGAGATCAAAGAAACGAGGTCAGAAACCCTAGTTTGGACTCGGTAATTGGGGAGTGTCCAGTCATGTCCTAATTTGAAAAGGAACTCAAAGAAACAAAAAGAAATATTGCATAGCAACTACCTGCAATCGTTTCTTAGGGGCCTTTTTAATCCGATGGAATGGGACCATAGCTGCCGCTCTTACCAATCCAGATTTGTTTTGTATGCAGCTCGTGCCAAACAAAGTGGAAATCAAAGAACCGAAAATAAAAACCAAAAATTCGGGGAAGGAAAAGGATAAGGAAATGCGAGATTACTATGAAACTCTTTATCTTCTAGTTGGAGCATCTCCGCCCAACTCTCTCTCTCTCTACTCGTCGGCAGCAACGCGGAACCGCCGTCGCCAATCGATGGAATGATTGGAATCGTCAACTCTCTTTCTCTCTCTACTCGTCGGCAACAATGCGGAACCGCCATCTCCTCTCTCTCTCTCTCTCTCTCTCTCTCAGATTGACGACATGCAACATAGAATGAGAATGGGGAGTCAGAATGAAGGAAACGTTTATGGGGGACGAACCAGATCTTGTTCAAAAGACATCAATATTTTTGGCAGAAAAAAATGCAATTCCGAGAAGGTAAAAACCAAAATTTAAGAATTAGAGAATGGATGGTTATTACTTTTTTCAATTCACCAAAAATCAAATTTATTAGGTTTTCAATATTAAAATAGCAAATAAATTGCGTATATAATATTTTCAATTATAGATTATTTGACTGATTTTAAACAACATAATATAGTGTTGTCCATTAGTGAAGTTGATTGAGATAAATAAAATATGTGCAGTATAACCCGAGCAGTTCGAGTTCTTTTAAAGAAAAAAGGTTAGAGTTTGCCTCACCATTAGATATACTATTATTAAACATCATCGTGTTTACTTTTCTCCATGACTCTAATCAAGCGGATAGTGAATCCTGTGAAAAAAATAGTATGTCAGTTATACGTTATAACCAAAACGATATTTAACTAAGGTAAACGCCATATCCATATAAAGAAGTGTGTAGCTCACTCAAATGGACTTTAAAGCTGTAAAATACATATACAAGGTAACATCCTCGTCCCTTCTATACCACATGAATTATAACCTATGGCTTTATTCCAATTTTTGGATCATTTTAAGTTATGCAATGGTGACATGGTTACATAAATAATTTACACGTCTTGGATGAAATTTGGTAAAATCATGGTCTAGCTAAATTCCTACCTAATTAGAAGAGGAAGGTGTAGAGAGAGTTAGGTTGAAGGTTAGTGGGGGTTGTTTCTGGTTGGGACAAGTGGGAAAAGGGGAATGAAGGGAAGTATCATGGTCTCAAGGATCATTTCTAGTTTGCTGATTATGATGATAGCTTTGACGATGAATTCAAAGAAATTTAGTGATGAGTTATGTTTTTCCTTCTTCGTCTCTCATCTCGCCTTTTAAATTTGAACAAATTTTATGGGTTTCAGATCTTCTTTGCTTTTTAATGCTTTGTCTGTTTGTCTCCCTCAATCTATGAAATTGTTCTTTTGAATTGAGCAGCAAGGCAATTATTCTGCATCTCAACAAGAAGTCTCAACAAGTTTTGTAAGTTAGTACCTACTACCTCCTGTTGGTTGTGAATGGTAATGGATGGACTTTCCCATTAGCTTTTGTATAGAGGTTCTGTTATCATCATTAAAACACTGAAACTATGTCAGCTTTCTAACTACACAGGCTGGTTCGAGTGTTGCTGTGGGAAAGATTGAAGCAAAACTATAGTAGAAAAGGGACTCTAATAAGGTGAATTCTGCTATACTCTCCTACTTACACAGTCAATTACTGATACTTTAGCCATTTACAGGATGCAAGACAGAATTTTGTATATCGATGAAGCAAGTCGGGTCAATTCTCTAATGCAAGAGGGAGTTGTGTTTGGTAGATATGTTCCCCCATCCGAGTATGTTTCATTCTTAAATTCTAAGTAGCATATATAAATGCAAGAGCAGTGATGCTGTTGGATTCTCTCAATTCGTTCCTGATGTACATGAAAATTGCTCCTCCCACTAAAAATTATTGTAAATGAGCATCCCGGGTCATCTTATGATTTTATTTTTTCAGGAACCATCATGGGTAAGACCAAGACAAGTATGGAAACAGCATATGAAGAGAGGGTGCTGTAACAGTCTGATCATATGGTGTAAACACCAAATACTCCAGCATCATTGAGCACGAGTTCTAGGTTGGTACCTCTTCTGCTTTTATAAACTTGTTCTTTGGTTGTTTTCCATTGAGCAAGATTTGAATGAACGGTAGACTGAAACTAGTTTGTATGTAGAGAACAAATGGTCATAATTCTCAAAACAAAGCTGCCAACTAGCCCCTCACATAAATTTGTTGTCAAGGTCCAAATACAAATCCATCCAAAAAACTACAATACTAAACAAAATGAGATATAACCCAGCTTCCTCATCATTGTTTGATGATGTTCTTTCCCTTGCTGCTACCTTTAGACTATCTCCTCTTCTGTAACAGCATAGACAATATAGAATGAAACAATTAACCGAAATAACATTTATGTTTTAAAACATGGTTTTACTGAGACGTACCTAGGGAGGCTCATCACTTGGAGGTTGATTAGAGTGTGGTGTACTTGACTAGGTTCTCCGCGCTCTCTAATGGCTTTAGTAGCACTTCTAGTACGTGGCATCGACTGTTTCAAAAAACGAGCATTCAATACTTGTGATATTATTCTATAATTGTCAACAACCAACATTGATTTACAATGAATAGTTCACAAACATTAAGAAGATGAACACTGACCTTTGGGGGCTGGCCACCTTTCTCATCATTGATGTTGCCATCATCTTCCTCATTATACCCATCATCATTCTCAGGAGCATCTCAATCCTCATTGGCGTCGTCATCAGATGAAGGAGGCGTAGGTGGTGGGATGAAATCATCGAGTTCAGGACAAGTATTTCTATAATGTCCATCCTTTTTCTTGCACTTACCACACCTTCGCGTTTTAAGTTTGGGACGCTTTGTTCTCTTGCTTTTCCTACACCCTTTATATATTACTTTCTTTGGGTCTAGCACACCTTCGTACTTCTTGGGTATGACCATTGTCTTTCTCTCGGCTAGGGTCGTTCCCATCATTTCTAACTTGTTAGTAACTGCTGTAATACCCCTCTGAGTAACCTGATAAGAGAGTGGAGAACCTGCCCCTAATAAGAACAACCTCATCGCCAGGAACTAGAATGACCCATACCTGCTGTTGAAATGATGATCATCCCCGATAATCCGTGGAAGTGGCATACTGGGCAACAACTTTGTGTTCTTGGACCATCGTTTCAGTGCAAAATTCTCGGGAAGGCTTTTCACCCTTTTTTCCTTCAGCACAAAGATCATGTGTGTGCATGGTATTCTCATACTCGTAAACTTACCACAACCCCACTCCATCTCATTTGTGTTAATATTATATTTCATCTCCCGGACCGTATCTTTGATAAACATGATCAGACTGTATATGTGTAAGTTCCCATCAACACTTGTACCATTCTTGATGCAACCCTACAATTGCTTGTATCCATTTGTGAATTCATCAAAGGCTGTTTTTGTGAATAACTTAGCTGCACTTAGTTCTAGGGTCCTTAGGACTTTCAAAATGTCCATATTCTCAAGATGCGTTTACACTGCTTTGGTCAGTAATACTTGACCTGATTTGTTGAACATTCGATGTCTTATTAGGTATCAATCACCATTTCAAATCCTGTTTGTTCGAAAGCCCCGTGTTGGTTAACGAAATTGAGGAAAGCTACGACTGGGCTTTAAATATTCTAAAGGACATGCTGGGCGAGAAAGTGATTCATACCATTGTAACAGATGGGGACAAAGTGATGCAGAATGCCATTCAGAATGTCTTCCCACACGCAACCCATCGGTTATGTGCATGGCATCTCTCAAATAACATTAAAAGCAATGTGAAGAACAAACCAGAATTTGTGGAGGGATGGAGCAAATTTGAGGATGGTGACCATATGGAGGTTGAATTTGAAGAGAAATGGAGGGCATTGTTGTAGAAGTATTCATTGGAGAATCATTCATGGATTTTTAGATATTTGTTTGATAAACGAAGAGAATGGGCAAATACATACATGCGCTCTAACTTATTTGCTGGCTTGAAAACGACCTCCAGATGTGAGGGAATTAATGCATATATTGCAAGGTATGTAGACAAGGACCACAATTTGCTTGAGTTCTTTATTCAGTACGACCGCTGGAGTAGAGATATGAGGGAAACAGAGTTGAGCTTAGATTTTAAATCTAATTATGGTATACCTCCTCTGAAGAGTAAATAATAAACAACTACAAAAGTGAAAAGCAATAAAGCATAACTTAAGTTCGTTGCTGCCCACACTAAACATGGACCAAGAATAGACAAAACTATGTATAGTGAATAGACAACACTGTGACCAGCATAAAATGCATTAACAAGTTTCCCAGAACTATGTAAATCATGAAGGGACAAACTGTTCCCCTGAAAATATAACAAGAGGCATGTTATATATGTTTCTTTTATAAGTGGTGTCAAATGCCAGCAAGTCTCCGAAAATTGAAATATCAGCAATGCTGATGCTGTCTGCCCAAAACAGCTTCTCCAGTCAGTTTTCTTCGTCGACAGTGTGTCTTAAAATGAATTGAGTGTCTGCACTTTTCTTCGATTCTAGATACGCAAGTGCTGTTGCAGCATCACCTCCACTTATCCTTGCCGTGCGATTTGTGCTATGGAAGTTATATCCATCTTTTTTTGTGTATCCCAACTTGTCATGCCCTCCAGCTGTTTCAACAGCCAGATTTATAACTTGAGAAGGTCTCATGCCTGCATTTGTTTTGAATCGAAAGTCCGCCTTATCTGCTTCAGTCAATCCTCTATGCGATCTCAAGTAACGAGTGCACTGTTTTCGAGCTGGTTCATGAGAGTGTTGCACCTCAAATTTATCAACAATCCTATCGATCTTGACAGAAAACCCCCACGCCTTCGCATAGTTATTATAGAATGTATGTGCTTCATCGGGGCAATTGAACTTCCGACCGAGAACTTCTTTGGCTGTCAATGTTCGCAATGATTCAACCTCATCCTCTCCATTACACCCAACAACGTAGGGATCTGGTGCATACTCAGGTTCCTCCGTTCCAGTAGTCGCCTCTCCATTTAACCCCTCACTGATGTTGGGACGAGGAAGCTCTAGATTTTGGAGTTCGTTTTCACCTAGCCCAGTGACCTCGGTTCCCTCTTCTGCCATTGTTGAAGGTCACGACTTTAATCAGTTTGAGGGCTGCTGATATGAAGTTTTTTTGATAATGGGCCTGCATTTGAATTTGTAGAGGAGATTTGTTTGCACGGTTTCTTTTCCCTCTCTAACCGTTCCCGAGTTTGCAGATGTATTTAAATTCTTGTAATTTCATTAGCTAATAAATAGCGTAAGTAGTGCATTAGGGGTCTGGGGGAATACTGTAATGTGCACTGTAAGTAACATGCACCTTTCTCCTTAGACTTTTCAAATCTACCTACGTCGTACGGCTGGAGATTACCTAAGAACTCATTATTCGGGCCATCCCACCCCTCTCTGCACCTATGTCAATTCTCTGGCGGCTGGCAAAGTTGAGATAAGAATTGGATAGGCCACGAGACCGACGAATCGATCGGAGTTGGGTAGTCGATGGTGAAGCTGAGATGGAGTTCAACATCCTTGGTCGCTGGAGAGACCGGTGAATTGATCGGAGTTGGGTAGCCGTAATCGCTGGCAAGGCTGGGCTAGGTTATCGGATTTGGGTAGCCGTGGTCGCCGACGAAGCTGGGCTGGGTTGGAATTGATAGTCGAGCGTCGTGGATTTGATTGCGATGGATAGCTGGCGAAAACGATCGGAGCGGGATAATCGTGGTGGCTAGACAACGAATTCCATTTCACCCATCCCTTTATCTCCCACCGCTATGTATAAGTTTGATACCAAGTTCGGCATTACTCCAAAGAGAAAGTAGGCTGAAGCAGCTGTCCAATTCTTTCGGAGGGTATTCTAGAGAGGCAGAGGGAGGTAGAGGCGGCAAATGGATTGGATCCATGGATTGGATCAAGTGGATTGGTGGATTATCCATGAATCCAAATCACATCCTCAACCATGGACCAATATGTAAAATGTGAAAAGTTTAGGTACTAAAATGTCGTAATGAAAAATTTTAGGTACCAAAACGTAATTTTCCAATGAGATTTTTCGTATAAAAAATTAAATTTTAATTACCAAAATGTAAAGTATAAAAATTATACGTACCAAACCGTAATTTGCCATTTAGATCCATGGATTGATCCATGTATCCACCAATTCAATTAGATTTGGATCAAATGGATTGGATTTAAATAAATTATATTATGTGGATATTTTTAATGGATTAGTGGATTGGATTAGTGGATTGGATTGAGAATTGCCAACTCTAAAGGGAGGTAAGAAGCTCATGCCAATTTAAGCTGTTGTTTAAGGTTCTCTCTTCTTCAAGCTGAGTGTGGCGTATATGATTTAGGACCTCAATTATTTGTGTAAGGCCATTACAAGCTAATGCTTGGATGCACTTAGTTATGTTACCACAAGCAGCTGATTGGCAGTTTTATTACTAGCTAGAATGACCTCTCTTTAGCTTGAATGCGCTTAGTTTCATACCATTGTGTGGTTTAGCTTTCATTAGGTGTGTGTTCATAACTTGGTGTGATTTAGTCAATTTATCTTTGTCCATACTATATAAATTAATTTAACGTTGTAATCATTGAAGAGTATTGGAAGTGTAACAACGTAGATTGAGCATGTATTCTTTACATGCGCCAAGTGTATCTATCAAAATATGCTTTGTTATTTTAAATTCATCAAGATAATTGGCTAAACTATTTCAAAACACAATTTAAGACTAGACTGCAGAAAATTCACTGTATTCATCTATCTTAGTTAACTGCTTATGATTGGTGTGAGTTAGCCAGATTGTCCTCACGAGATATGCACCTCACTGATGTGGTTAGATTCTCCTAATAACTGTTGCACCATAAGTTGTTAATCACCCACTACCGACGATCAGAATTGAGTGTTGCTATTTGAGTTTTTTGTGGATTGGAGTCAGTCAATGGTAAAGGGTTGAAAGATCTTGAGTGTGGGGTGAATGGTATGATCATTAAAGCACAACTCATCAATTGAGAAAGAAACTACTGATTATCACAAGAGTACAAGTGTAAATTTCTTGTGTAAATGTTGTGTTTTGTGGGTCTTGTGTTTTGAGAAAGGTTGTGTCTCCCTGGTCTGTGTTGTGTTTCCTCCAATTATCGGTTCTCTTGTTTGAGTCGTTGCTTAGAGACAAGCAAGTATTGAGTGTGGGGTAGTGATAATTGTCGAAAACATATTGATTTAATGTGCCTAATGTGATTATTTCATGATATGTTGAGACATATAATGCTTGTTTTGAGGCAAATTAACTATGGAATGGTTATCAGACCATTACAGCCATGTGTTAGTGTTGTGATATATTTTAGGTGAAAAAAGCAAGCAACAAGAAATGCACAAACATATGTCAAATGCAAAACAAATCAGGCTAAGGACCAGCTATCCAGCTCATAAGCAAACCAACCGGTTCGTGCCAACTTTGCTAGCCCAATTTCACATATCAGCTAATGGGCCAGAGCCCATACTCTCTTCCCTCCAGCGGACCATTTAATTAGTAGCTGGGGGGATTTTGGACGGAATTAATTGGAGCCTAGGGGAATAAGTTGAGCTGCTTTGGGGGAAAAAGAGGATTGGGATAAGAGGAGGAGGGGAATTGGTCTTTTAGTGGGGGGAGCAATTAGCTGGGTACGGAATAAAAAGAGGCGGACCAGGAATTAACTGGAAAAAAACAAAAATGCTTTGGAGGAGAATTCTTTTGGAGAATTAATTGGAAGAAGAGCGTACGAGCAGCGCTTGGAGGTGAAACATAGGAGCTGTGGAATGAGAGGAGAGCGCAACGGGCACGCAAGCTAATGTGGAAAGACGAAAGCAATTGTACTGTGGTTTGATGATCTAGTAGTCTCTTCCTTTTATTAGTTTTATGATGAACAAAAACAGGATTGTTTGTTTTATTTTCGTCATGAACTAAACCCCAATTTATGGGGTAAACACTATAAGATGTAGCTATTTTTATATTTGATTGATTGATTCATCATTCTTTTCTTCCAATCTCTATTGCATGAAATTGCTTATTGCTTTGTGTTGATTGGCCACCAATACAATGATTTGTAGTTAATTAGGCTATTAGCGACAGTGAAACCCTATTAACTGGATCTATTTCATGTGACATAGTAACTTTTCGAATCGACAGTGGATTTAATAAGGTACTATGCGGTCTTGATTGGGATATCGGTCATCAGACTAAATAATTAACTCAATGAGCTACGACAGTAGGATTTGATTTAATTGTTTAGTACGTAGTAATTCCCAAAAGGGATAGCTAGTACAATAGAGATATCCCGGCCATAGAGATATGGATTAAACTGATTGGAATATGTGAATTAATTTTGATATGATAGGTAGTGAGTCCCGGTGTTTCTCCCAAAGCTTTCTCCCATTGATTTCGTCCCAATAATTTTAGTTGCTTTTTTTGTTAAATTATTAGATAGTAGTTTCATCACTTAAACATTTTCACATATAGTTTGCTCTATAAAATCGTTAGAATATAAGGTTGTACCAGTCCCTGAGAGACGATACCCAGACTTCCGATTTACTACAAGATAGGAATTGAAGCATTACGCTTTAGCCCTATCACAACCCATTGAGTAGAAATCAGATCTGGGGAAAAATGCTCATTGAGCTTTCCATTGATTATCAATCGATATATAGTTATATACATAGTTTCACTAATCACTGTTTTCTAACGACTAATTACAACTAACTGTTAAATTCTACTATTTACAATCTAACACGTGTAAAGCTGTACAGTTAAATCGGAAACACTTTCCGTTGCTCAAGTGTACCGTTTCGTTCAGCGCTTTCCCTTAGCGATGTCGTTTTGCTCTGCTTTTTCTTCTTCGTTTCTTCTTCATGTTCTGGAGCAAAGTTGCATACCGTCATTGATGTTGAGCAATTTATACTGGTTGGAGAGTAACCATCTTCCATCCTCCTTGTTACCCTCTCACAATATACTCGTCAGCTTGGACAACAACGATGTGAAGCGATCAATGGATAAGCTTTTGGTGAAGATGTCTGCAGGTTGCACATCTGTTGGAACATGCTGCAGACTGATCAATCCAGATTGCACCCTTTCTCTTATAACATGGGAATCCACATCAATGTGTTTTGTTCTTTCATGAAACACTGAATTTTCAGCGACGTGGATTGGCGATTAATTGTCACATAACACATTGACTGTCTTGGGATTTTGTACTCCAAAGTCTTTAAGTAACCTGATCAGCCATTCAATTTCACAACTTAAACTAGCCAAGGCTCTGTATTCCGCTTCTGATGATTACCTTTACACAGTTTTTCTGTTTTTTGATTTTCCATGTTACAATTCCTTAACCAAGGAAGGTGCAGTATCCAGTAATAGAATTCCTAGTATCTGGACAAGTGGCCTAATCTAAGTCACTGTATGCCTTCAATTCCAATGTGGTGTCCTTAGGATAAAGAAGCCCTTGCCCTGCAGAACCCTTGAGATATCTAAGAACCCTGTGTAGAGCTCTTAGGTGTAATGTGATTGGACTGTCTTGGTAAGTACATAGTTGCTGGACTGCAAAGGCAATGTCTGGTCTGGTGGTTGTCAGATATTGCAACTGACCCACAAAGTTCTTGTAACCTGCTATATCTTCCAAAGGAGTCCACCCTGATGCATAGAGTACTTCTTTAACATAATTGGTGTGGCTGCAGGCTTACAATCTTCAAATCCAGACTTTGGTAAAAGTTCCAAGCAATATTTTCTTTGTGACACTATGATTCCCCTGATTCCTCTAGTTACATCCAATCCAAGAAAGTAATTCAATTCCCCTAAATCCTTCATTTTGAACTGTCCCTGTAGGAATCTTTTGGTTTCTTTTATGGATTCCAAACTGATGCTACCAATCAAAATATCATCCACATAAACAATTAAGACAACAAGTGCACCAAGAACTTGTGTTGTGAAGATAGAGTAGTCTGAGGAGGTTTGCTGGAATCCATGTTTCAAAAGGCTTTCAGTAAGTTTAGTGTACCATTGTCTGCTTGCCTGTTTCAAACCATAGAGCAAATGACAGACCTTCCCTTTACAGTCCATTCCCAGATTCAAACCAGGAGGTATCTCCATGTATACCTCTTCAATTAAATCCTCATTCAAAAAGGCATTGCTTACATCCATTTGATGTAAGTGCCAATTCTGCACTGTTGCCACTGCAAGCAAGGCTTTCACTGAACTAAGCTTGGCTACTGGTGAAAATGTGTCACAGTAGTCAATGCCATAAACTTGGGTATAACCTTAGCAAATAACCTTGGTTTGTATCTTTCCACTAATCCATCAGAGTGCAGCTTTAACCTGAAAACCCACTTACAGCCTATAGTTCTTTTCCCAACAGGTAAATCTGTGATTTCCCAAGTGCCATTATCAATCAAGGCTTTTAACTCTTCTTGAACTGCATTGTCCCAGTGTGGATTCTGCATTGCTTCTTGATAAGAGGTAGGTTATGTATTTGCAGTCAAGTTGTTGATGTAATGTTGGTGTTTAGGTAATAGGTGAGTATAGGAGAGAGCTTTATGAATGGGATAAGGAATGTGGTAGTCACCATGCCAATTGGGAGGTCTAATTATTATGGTTGGCTTCCTCAATTGAACATGAGATGGGGAATGAGAAGGAGTGTTTGGTGGTGTTGGGGAGAAAATGGGAGAAGAAGGAGGAACAGAAGAAGTGGTGATTAGTGGATCAACAGGATGAATGTGAGAAGTTGAAGTAGGGGAAGGAGGAATGGGAGAATTCGGAGAAGGAGAAACAGGTGTAGGAGAAGGTGAAGGAGGTTGTATCCCCCCTTAAGACTGTGGATGCACAGAAGGGTGAGACTTTGAGAAGGGATCAAATGGTGGAAAAGATGGGGGGTAAAGGAAAAGGTTGGTAAAGAAAAAAGGTTGGAAGGAGAAGGCTAAGAAGCAGCAGATGTGTGAGTGGCATATGGCAAGATGGTTTCATTGAAAACAACATCTCTGGAGCAGAATACTCTTTTGGTCTCAAGATCTAAGAGTTTAAAACCCTTTATGCCTGCTGGAATGCCTAGAAATATACATTGCTTAGACCTAGGGGAGAATTTGGTTCTGTGAGGTCCAGCTGTAGATGCATAAACTAGGCATACAAAAACTCTTAAAGAGCTGTAATCTGGTGGGACGCCATACAGTTTCTCATAGTGACTTAAATTGTTCAGAATGGGAGTGGGGATTCTGTTTATGAGATATGCAGCATGGAGGACAAAGTCACTCGAGTAAGATAGGGACAAACTGGATTGGAATTTGAGGGATCTTGCCACATTGAGCAGATGCTGGTGTTTCCTTTCAACCCTCCCATTCTGTTGGGGAGTGTAAGCCACACTCATTTGGTGTTCAATCCCATGGGTTTGATAGAAATCATCCATGTGGAATTCCATTCCCTGATCTGTTCTAATGATCTGAATAGATTTGTTAAACTGGTTTTTCCACCATGATGCAAAAAGACTGCACTAAGGATCTAACTTCATCCTTAGATTTCATCAAAAAGGTCCACACACATCTACTCAAATCATCCACAATGGTTAAAAAGTAATTGAAACCACTGTAAGAGGTTGTGCTCAAAGGCCCCCAAATGTCTACATGTATCAGACCAAACAAGGAAGGATGAACAGAACTGCTTACTGGAAATGGAGATCTTTTCTGTTTTGATAGATGACAAACATCACAATGGAGAATCTTATAAACTAACACTTCTGGACATTGTTTGTGTATAGCTTCTAGTCTAGAAATGTAAGGGTGACCCAATCTGGCATGCCAGAGATCAAAACTTTGTGGCTGAAAATTGAGTTGGGAAGCAGCAAAGCACTTTAGAGTGGTGAAATGTGGGTCTTCAGTGGTGAATTTGGTGTAATTGAAGAGGTAAAGTCCTTTATCCACTTGGGCTAAACCAATCCTCCTCTGTGTAATATGGTCCTGGATGACACAGAAAGAGGATTTAAAAACAAGCGAGACACGATTGTTTTTGGTGAGTTTGCTAACTGAAACAAGATTGTAACTAAAGCTAGGCACAAAGAGGACTTGAGAAAGAAAAAGTCCACAGGGAAGTCTAACGATCCCTGTGTGTGTGGCCTGAACCTTATTGACATAAACACCTTGTAGTGTCCTGAACTTCAAGAAATACTTCAGATCACAAATTATGTGATATGTAACACCGGTATCTAGAATCCATAATGGTTATGTTGTCTTAGCCAAGAGTGTTGAGAGATTAGTGGTACCTGAACTTGAAGGTTGATATACTGGGTGGTATTTTGTCCCACCTGGTTTGACAACTTGATGCTGAAGATTGACAGCAGGAGCTACTTGTTGCTGAGTTATGGTAACTGCATTTGCAGCATGCCTGATGGATGGAGATGTTGGTGGAGAAGGAGATGATGGTGGTGAACCAAGGAGCAACATCCTTAATTTTTCCATCTGATCATTGCTGAGCTGCAGACTAGCCGACTGTTAAGATTGGTTCTGCTAGCTGTGTAATGCCCTCTAGTTTCAGCTCCAAGAATACCATATTCAGCATCATTACCAGTCTCAATAGACCCTACAAAACTCGCATTGCCAGCTTCTGTTGATCTCTTATTTTCAATTTCAGACACTCACTAATAATGTGGTTGTCCTTCTTACTGTACCTACACAACTTCTTTCCATCTTTGTAATCTCTACTGTTGGATTGAGTATTCTGAGGTGTACCAGCTGCTAGTGCTATAGAATCAACTCCTTTGCTTTTGGTAACACCTTTCATTTGACGTTCCAGTTGCAGAATTTGCTTAAAAACAACATCAATAGAGGGCAACACAGAGTTCACGAGGACTTGAGTCCTAGCAGATTGATACATCTCATTTAAACCTTGCATAAATTTGATTACAAAGTCATTTTACTGGTACCTATTCATCGTCTCATAAGGATCATTGCAAGGACAAGTAGGAATTGGTCTGTACTTTTTATATTTCTCCCATATCACAGTAATGGAGGTAAAATATTGACTCACTGAATGTTCCCCTTGTACACATTTGCCCAACTGACCGTCCAAATCGAAAACCCTAATTTTGTCCTCTTGACTAAATCTGTTCTTCATATTTTACCAGACAGCCTGAGCACTCTCCATACTCATAACACTATTCGCTATATCTTAAGCTAAGGAATTGTAAATCTAGCAGCGAATAGTTCCATTGCAACGGGGCCAAGACTAATAAATGGGATTTGTTACCTTTGGGACTGGGATGGTGCCATCGATGAAGGCGACCTTGTTTTTGGTTCCCAGGGCAACAAGCATCACTTGACTCCATGTATGGTAGTTTGCATCAACGAGCTTCACGGAGATGATGGTAGACACAGCTCCATCTTGAGGCGGAAGGAAGTAGGGGTTGAGGTAGGGATCTTCTTAGGAGGAAAAGGAACCCATCGATGTATGTGTTGATTTGCCTGGACTGGTTGATGACTCATCACCCATGATTCAGCACCTGTGGAAAAGGAAGATTTCAGAGAAGAAAGGGAGAAGACGATAAGAAGGGGTGCAGGAGGCGAAACCCTAGCACAGGTAAGAGAAACCATGAGAAGAAATCAGATCTAGGGAAAAATGCTCGATGAGCTTTCCATTGATGATCAATCGATATATATACAGAGTTTCACTAATCACTGTTTTCTAACGACTAATTACAACTAATTGTTAAATTCTACCATTTACAATCTAACACTTGTAAAGTTGTACAGTTAAATCGGAAACACTTTCCGTTGCTAAAGTGCACTGTTTCGTTCAGCGCTTTCCCTTAGCGATGTCGTTTTGCTCTGCTCCTTCTTCTTCATTTCTTCTTCCTATTCTGGAGCAGAGCTGCATATCCTCATTGTTGTTGAGCAATTCATAGTGGTTGGAGAGTAACCATCTTCCATCCTCCTTGTTACCCATGATGGAGGGAGCGATCGAGGACGTGGTCGATGTCACCGGTGAAAGATAGATTAACTCCGGGAGGAATTAGTTGGCCGAAGTCAGGGGTGCGGACGGCTGATGGGCTGAGCACCAGGAACCGCTAACAGAGTGGAAAGTAAGAACGTCGATTGGTGGCTGATGCTGCTACCGATGCCATCCTGGATCTCCATGGGGGAGATTGCGCTCTCAAAAATTTAATTTGCGCTCCCAGTTTCTTTAGTTCACGGATTATAGCCGGCTTACTGAAAGTTCGCGTTTCCGCACGCTGGAGCGGGAGCGACAAACCCTTGCGAGCAAATTAGGTTACCTAAATACCAAACGTTTAAAAAAAATTAAATTAAAAAATTAATCGTGAATAATGTCGTTCCAATATCTAAACTCATCAACAAGAATTTTTTTTGTCAAAAACGAGAGAACATATGTAAGAAACTAATTTGTTGTTTCCGGAAAATAGCCAAAAAGCTACCACACCTTTTTTTTCGAGATGGAAACAATTAAAAAAGAATTTTCAAGAGGCCATAATCTAAGCCATATTCAAGTTCGCACAAAGGCAATTCTTTACCACTGGATCTGTTGAGCACGACAAGTTGATTTCAAGTTTCCCCTCAACAGTAGGGGTGGGCAACGGGAAATGGGTATTTGGGTATACCCCTACCCGTCCCGTTTTTTAAGGGTTACAGGTACCCATATTACCCGTAATTTTTTAAACGGATGGGACTTGGGATTGTACAGTCCTAATATGGGTACCCGCGGGTTACCCGCAAATACCCATTTGGGTAATATGAGTACCCGTTGTACCCATTCAAATTACAAAGACATATAATTCAGCCCATGCGCCCAGCCCAACCCAATTCAAAATCCATTAAAATTACAAAATCCATTTAATTCAGCCCGTGAGAGTTGAGACGCTGACGCACCCCTAGGCCCTAGAAGACGCGAGACACGCGACGGCAGGCGGCAGCTTCTCTGGAATTTGGAAAGGTCTGTCTCTATCTTGTGTCTTGTCCCTGGCTGGAGGAGTCGTCTTCGCGGGACGAGAGAGAAGAGACGAAAGGTTGAAACCTAGCTCGCCTTGGGCCTCGGCGCCTCCTTCATTCACCGCCGCCGCCGTCTCTGAGCTCTCCCTTCTTCTCACCCAGCGAAGCAGCAGCAGTAGCAGGTTTCTTCTTCTCACCCGGCGGTGGCAGCAGTAGCAGCAGCAGCAAAATTCACCACCTTCCCCACCCTATTTTGCCAAACCGAGGATTGATTTGAGTAGAAACAACATTATTATTACTATTACTGAATCATGGCACTTTCCAGGAAGCAGAATTTGTTCTCTTTCTGGGTTTTATTATTTGGTCCTTTCCCCTTCCTTGATTCCTTTTCATCTTCATCATCATCCCTTCTTTGGGTTGTAGGAATTGGTGTAAGTTGCTACTTGTGCAGCCATTTTGTGTTTTGAAATGAATGCTTTGGATGTAATTGACTAATTGTCTTTAGGGCCCCGTTTGGATAAGGGTTTCCTATGAGGGATTTTAAACAATCTCTCACAATTAGGAATTTTAATAAAATCACTTGTTTGGCAAAAACATAAACAATGAGAGATTTTAATAATTAGAGATTTGAGAAACCCTTAAACGTGGGTTTTTGAAATAGCTGATGGCCACCAGCTATTTCGAAATCTCTCATTTTTATATTTTATTTTCCAACCGTTAACCTTTCATTCTTCCATCTGCAGTTCGTCGTCGACCCATTCAACACCAACACTGCCCAATGTCGTCCGTTGCCCAAGAGTTGCGGTACTAATCCTCACCCAATTCTTCCCATCACGTCGAGATATTCTTCCCACCCAAACCTGGTCCCCGTCGACGATTCCTTCCCACCGCCGCCTGAAAACTTGAGCGGCGCCCAAACTGGTCTCTCGTCTTCGATTCCTATTCCACCATCACATGGAATTTGAACATCGACGCCAAACCTAGTCACTCGTCGTCAATTTCTTCCCACCGCCACCTGGGATTTGAACGTTGCCCCAATAATAGCGGCATTCTTCAATTTCTTCCCACTTTCTCCTGGTTAAGCTCGGCGATCCTCCCTGTAACAGCGGCAGCGAAGAAGAACCATGAAACCCCGAGACGGTGGCAGGTTTAGAGGAGGACGAGGCGGTGGCCGAGGTTTGCGTGGCGGGCGTGGCAGCGGTGGACGATGATGCTAGGAGCGGCTGCGATTATGCTTGGTGTAGGGTTGCTAATTGATGTTTCTGAAGGGGAGGGTAGTTGGTGGGGACAAAAACAAAATGGAAGGGGAGCAGTGGTCTTGCAGGACAAAAAACTAAGTGGGTGTCAGTATATGTGCTTGCTAAGAAATCAGGGGCCGGGAGCAATGATAGATTGGTTGAAGAAGACGATTTCTGGGTTTCACATTGTTGTTCTTGCCGATAACGAAGATCACCAGAAACAAATGGGGTAAAACTGTCTTTTTCCTTTTTAGCGTGAAAACCCTCATTAACTTCCAAACGAGTTAATTTGGACAATTCCTGCCAATAAAATTCCTGGTATTTTAAACGCGTGATTTGAAGTTAAATCTCTCACAAATCTCTCATTTTAAAAACCCTCATCCAAACGACCCCTAGGTAAAATGTCATTTAAACTTTGGGTATTTATGGGTAGTATGGGTACCCGTTATCCGTCCCGTACGGGTAATGGGTACCCATTTCCCATATGGGTTTGGGATATGGGATGGACTTTGGTCTCCAAATGGGACTGAGTACCAGTTTAAAACGGGACGGATATCCCGTCCCGTCCCGTTGCCCACCCCTACTCAACAGTACAACATTCATTTGGTAGAGTTAACTGCGCTCCACTTGATTTCATATGATAAATGTTCAACCACAAACCAACAGTTATCGCAAATATTTCCCCATTCATGTTATATTCTTAGGTTTCCTTTAGAGGCAGGGGGCACTAGATGAAATCCGAAGCTTCGAGTCAACACCACCACTGACTACACGGTACTCTTCCAACCAATCAGTACATAGCATGTTGTGTTCATGTGACTCGATAACAGAATACCCCTGCACATCAAAAGTACAGTATATACTCAATTCGATTGGCTTATTCTACTTGAATGCATTGAAACTGCCAGACTGAAACTGGCTGAGAAAAATCGATACCTCATTTCTGACATCCCACATCATGACTGTGCCATCAAGGGATGCAGACAGTAAGTGGAATGAATCTTTGTGCCACTGGCATGCTGATATCTCTTTATTGTGCGAAGAAAACTTGAGCGCAGGGCGAGAAATGGCTGCAAGAATGACAAAGTGAGCATGTAAAAAGTAAAGCAACAGGCTTAAACCTGAAAGAAAGTCGCTAAGTTTAACAAAAAGCCGAGACAACCACACACAGGTCTGTCACTGGAAGCATATCTGGCTGATTTGGATCATATATCCTAAGTTTGCCATCGAATGCACCTGCGGCCAAGATGTTCGATCCCGATCCAGCTACACTAAGGCAGGTGAAGGGTGTTCCACCGACCTGCCAGGAAGAACATTCTTAGTGTGATCGGAGTTCAAAAGGTGAAAAGAAGGTGATAAAAGATGACACATTCCCACATACGTTGGTCGACACATGACTGCATTTCTCAGCATCCCATTTTCTAATATTACCATCCCAAGATGCAGAATAAATGGTATTGCCTACTGGCCAAGCCACTGATGATACTCGTGCCGCATGATGACCCTCTAGTGTGCAGACACAAATATCCTGCATGAGGTATACATATTGTAAGATATAAAAGATGAACCCTAAACTTTAATGGTTGTTCTCTCTCTTCTAGTTTGTATTTTCCTTTCTCTCTCTATGACTTTAAACTTTAATGGTTGTTTAGAATAGATGAACCCTAGATCGTATTTGGTATTTGAATGAGTTTATCTATGGGTAATGTTGTTCTAGTGAATTTATGCCTCATGTGTAATTAGTTATGCTTGGGTAAGTCACCATAATCTTCTCAACTAGCCTACTTAAGCTTCTACGCTGGGTACACAGTTTTACAGTTAGACGGGTATGCGCCATCTGCCATGACTTAATTGTTAACGTAACCAGCGGGCAACAAACCTTCACTGGAATAACCTACCCAATGCAATAAGTACAAAAAAATAAATCGATTAACTCTCGCATAATCAACTCAATACTTCCAATTCAGGTTGATCTATTAGTCTATGTAGATGTTATCGTTCTAGGTCAAAGCTGAAACTGCAAGAATGTGACGAGGATTCAAACAATTATGAATAAGCCTCAACTGAATATAAAATGCCAATCAATCATGCATTCGAGTTCATACAACTCTTCTTAGCATACAAATCTAGGATTCTTCAAAACCAAAGTGAAGGGGAGTTACTCCATAGAGAACAAAGTGAATACATTATAACTTTCCAGATCTTCAATCTTCATGTCTAGGCTTGTTCCTCGAGCTTCCAAGGCGAAGAAATCCTCCAATTCTCATTCAAGATCATCCTCAAATTGCTCTCTCTTTTTGGTTCATCCCTTGGTGTTTAGGGTCCAAAACCCAGCTCCCCCCCCCCCCCAAAATGCATAAAATGATCATTTATACCTAATACAATCCTGAATTCAATCCTAATTCAATCAGGATTGATCATCGAAGAATAAAAACTAAACCGTAAAAACTGCCTCGGTATTTTTGACGATTTTAGGTACCAACTTTGGACGTGTGCAACTTTTTATTGGCTTGGTGAAAATTCGACTTCAAGGGCTTGTGCCTTGTATTGAAGAAGAAGAGTTGCTCCTTCCATTGACATGTTATGGAGCTCAAGAGGAAGGCCAGAAGTATGTTTTCAGGTCGATCAAAGTGCTAGCTTAACACAGGAAAAACTACCAAAATTGCCTAAGTATGGAATCGAGTTCTGGAAGGTGACTTTGAGCTTCAATTTGACGAGTTTGACCAAGATTCGAGTTGCAAGGCTGATGTCACATGAGAGTAGGAATTTCATACTACAAAGTCGTGGAATTGGATGTTTGGAATGAAGCTTGGAAGCCTTCAAACAAAATCTCCAAAGATTGTTCGAAGACATATTTTTCTGCCTTTGGAAAATACAGAATCTGAATCCTTATCGGATTAGGGTTACGAGTCTGTTTTTGGAGTTTAAGTCATTTTCCTTGTTTGTTTGAATTTTTCGAGTTGTAACCTAATTAGGATTTCCTTTAGTGTTGTTAACCGTTTCTAGGTTCTATTTAAGTAGAGTCCCTCGTTGTAATAGTTAGTTTTTGGTTAAATCAAATACAAACGTCAAGTTTGATTCACAATTTTTGTCTTGTGATTGAGAGTTGCTTAGAGGAGTTCTAGGGCACTCGTTGTTGTATCAATCAAGCCCTTCATCCTTGATTGTGGCCAGCTACAACCTGATTCTTGTCGAGCCTTCGTCCATTGTGAGCGATTGCACGAAAGAACGACACCATAAACCAACCCAAACACCCTATTTTTTTCAAAGAGTTGAATTGAGTTCAATTCAATCTCATAGCTGCGCGTTTCTGATCAAAGCCACCCAATTAGGGGCTTATCAAGTGGCATCACGAGCCTGGTTCAAGTATAGTGGCCAGTACGGAGAAGCCCGTATCTAGCGACCCTGCCGTTCTACATTAGAAACCAGAGGAGGAGTCAAAGCTTGAGTTTGAAGTTCCGCTTGAAGCTCAAGCAATGGCGGAACAACAAATTGATATAGAGGATTTGATGCGACAGATTGACACGAGATTGGGTCAATTAAGACAGCATTGCTCGCCCAAAAAATAGAGTCCGAGAAGGGGAAGTTTCCGGTGACGCCAATCCAGCTGGCAATCTGGAGCTGCTGTGCAGAATTGGTGAGCTAGAATGTTGGCTTGTCTAAGCAGAACCCCAACACGAACGGCCACATCGAGAGAGGCATGATCATCGGGAAGTAGAGCCGCCGGCGATCCCACCTGGGATCAAATTGGTTGTTCTGGCATTTCAGGGCACGATTAATGCCTCAGCTTTCCTAGACTAGGAGCAGAATATGATCTTCTTCTACTAGTGCAGACATTATACAGAGTAAGAAAAGGTGTCATAAGCCACTTATGAGTTTATTGACTACGCGGCTCAGTGGGGGGAAGAGCTAAGTTGATTGATCCACGATTGATTCGTGCCGGCTTACTATTAAAGGGACCTCCATAAATCCTTACAAGGGATTTGGCAGGGAGGACGGAGGAGTACTTTCGCGGATTGTAACTTCTTTTAATGCGAGCTGACATGCGGGAAGACAGAGAAGCTATGATTGCTCGAATCCTCTATGGATTGAGTCGAGTAATTCGACAAGAGGTCCTTTGTTGACCTAGAAGAAGCACTACACCTCGCCATTAAGATAGAGAAGCAGCAGAAAGCCTTGTTTTGTCAAAGGTTTACTCCGGCGGCGAAGCAGACCGCAGAACTTAACTCTAAAGTTTATCCACCTCAACCTTGACCCGACAACATCAAATTGTCTCCCGGAAACACTAATCCAGCTCCTCCAGATCATTCAAGAAGTGTCATGTGAGAGAAAACAAGGGCAATCAATGCCCCAACATTAAAGCTTTGATCCTTAAGGGGTGGTGAGTACTGCACTAACGATGAGTAATCTGGCTCCAGTAAGGATGAAAAGGTTGATAAAGAGATTGAGGTTGAAGAAGCCCCAACTGGGAAGCTTCTAGGAGTCATAAGGAGGGCACTTTCCCCTCGAAAATGACTAGGACTCAAGCCCGCGCGAAACTCTATTTCACTAGCAATGCATTGTTCAAGGTCATCTTTTTTCGTTGATCGTTGACGGAGGAAGTTGTGCAAACGTCATCAGTCAGGACGCAGTGAATAAACTTGGATTGAGTACGATGAGGCATCCAGAACCCTACAATTTGCACTGGTTAAACGATTATGGGGGCGATTCGGGCGACGAAACGAGCTAAGGTGAACTTCGAGATAAGAGGATATAAGGATGAGCTCGAGTTTGGCGTAGCCTCGATGCAGGATGCTCACATACTACTGGGAAGACCTTGGAAAATCGACCTTGGCGTCTTTCATTATGGTGGCACGAATCAGCACAAGGTTCGACATAAATGGAAGCAGTATATGCTCAAGTCATTGTCGCCGGAAGAAGTACGGGAAGACCGGAGACATTTGGAGTCTAATCAACGACGTTCGAAGGACGAATATAGTGGCGGAAGTTTTGAGGAGCCTCGTGGAAGCAATGTGGTATTTCAAAAGCTGATGCTTACTGGACACAAGAGAGAGAGAGAGAGAGGAAGGCTTGTCGACGACAGCCCTGCAACCCATCGTCGGAGCAAAGCAGGAGAGAGTGTGGATTCGTCGGAGAGATTGGTGAAGAGTCAAACCTAAAGAAGACTACAGGAACATTCCAAATTTCTTCGGGAAGCTCGTGCGCAAGTTGGATTGGAACGAATGTACCTAGATTCCAGGATCCAATTCATCTAAAAATTGACTGGAAACGCTCAAACATGACCAAATTTTGAGCGAATTGGATGGAGTGAATGAGGATGATTCGACGCGAACTGTTAATGTGGAATCCTCAAGGGAAGTTGTAAGAAGCTGTAGGAAACTTCAATTTCACTCGAGGATGCTAGAGGTGGAAACGCCCAAATCTGAAATCAAGTTGTTGGGTTCACGAAGTTTGAAAGTCAATAAAGGCGGGAAAGGCACAAACCGATTCGGGAACTGGGATTTAGGGATTAAGAGCAGAATTAGGGATTTGAGAAGAGAAAGATAGAGAATCGGCCTAGGCCTTTAGAGGGTTGAGAACGAGAATTGAGAGGATATGGAGATTAGGGTTTAGAAGAGTTTTCTTAATATTCTTCTTATTGATTCTGAATAAAACGCAAAGTACATATTTATAACAAAAGACTGGAAAAACCTAATAGACTATCCTAATATGAATCAAAGACTACTAACCATATTTAGATAATTTCTAATATTAATAATAATGATAATTATGATAGAGCCTAAACATTAGTTTCTATCATCTTTACTGCCAATGAACTTGCAAATAACAACATTGATATAGTGAGAGCTTTATGTATAGAGCGGATGTAGAATTGTTTTGACATATGAAATCTTGTTGTAAGCATTGTGACACGCTAAAACACAACACCAAACTGCGACCAAGTGTAATCGCAGTCCGGAAATGCAGTAACATGCAAGCTCTAATGTCAACCCGGGGTCTAGATCTACTGCCTACTCCGTGAATATCTATTATCTAGCCAACTAAGTCAAGTGTTTGTTGATTTAAGTAAAAGCTGTAAGAAAGCAGGAAATGATTCGGTTTTCTAAAGCAAAGGAAGAGTCACTCGGGAATGAGTCCCCCTAGCTCCTTAATTAGGTCTCAATTGTAATTACCCTGGGTTGATTTACTGTTGATTAAACTGCGGGAGATCCGACAGTAGCTTGGAATCTCTTAAGCTAACCAAGCCCTCTCAGGCAGGCTAACCGGCAGGCGACCAACCTTCACCGGGATAGACTGCTGAGGCAATAAGCACAGAACTCCACTACTGGAATTGGGTTACAGTACAAAGCAGTAGATTGACTAACTCTCGTATAACCAATCTACTACTACCGAATGAGGAAGCTCTAACAACCTAATCAGATTCTATCTATCTCAGGTTGCAGCAGAAATCAAGAAAAGATGATCAGACTTCAATTGATTCAATGAATCATGCATCATTCGATTAAAACCAAACAATATAACAATCCCAAGTCATTACAATCAAGATCCCTAACATATGGAACTAGGGTTCTTCATACCCAAGTGAGAGAAAGTTCTTCATACCCAAGATATCAGAATTAAGACCGAGCAATCTAGGTCCTCACCGGGATAAAGAGTATAGAGAATATGAGAAAATGAATCGCTCACTCTCGACCAGTGGGGTCGGGAAATTTTGATGCGAAAAATGCGCATGCTTATTCTCTCAATCCCTAACGTCTCTCCACCATGAAGGTAGCCTCTAAATGCTAGAGTTCGCATATGGGGTGTCACCACTAACTAATCCGGAGGTCTTAGACACAGTTTCAAATGACTGGCTAGGGTCTTGGACATGGGGAAAAGGCCTTTTAGGTGGTGGAAGTTCATAGCACAAGGTTCCACAATTCCAAACCCAACATACTCACAGTCAATCAAACCACTCTTTCCTTCTTCCATTCTTCCTTACTCCCATTCTTTAGAGCACAAGAGCGAAGGAGGTACATAAATGTTAGTATTTCCAAGCCAGACTGCTAAGAAACACTACTTAATGGGCACTATTAAGATTTTTGGTGGTGGCTCTCTTTTGCTTTCTTTCATTTTTTTTCCTTTTCCTTTTCATTTCTTGAGAGAACCACCACCTATGCACATTTTTCAAACACATGCCCAACTTTTTAAGAACTACTTCCAACTCTCACATTATATTTAGCAGAAACAGCAGAGAACATGTAAAAACCACTCTGTGGAACCTTTTAAGAGATACAAAAGGGTGACTTTCCATTGTAGACCTAAAGAAAGGATAACACACGGATCAAAGGGCTGACTAGGGGGTATGACACATCAGGATAATCAATTTGGTCGTGGGCTACTCCTATGCCTCCATCATCTTAGCTAATGACAACATGAATGCTGCACATCATGGAAGAGGGAACTATCGCACAAGAAAGAAACGAGCAGGCTCAAATCTCACATGGCTACATATATGCTCTATCTCTCATTCTGATTCCCTGAACTAGATGCATAAACGACTTTCAAGAGAAAGTAATCAATCCAAGTCACAGTTGGTAAGCAAACAGTTGAAAAACTGAACCCCTACACAACTCTACTGCACGTCTCAGTCATCATTATAGGTTTTCCTAGTCACAATCCAGTTGTCATGCAACAATTCGAAAGCCATTCGATGCATCAATCAAATTACATTGCCAAGGGAGACCCGCAATCAATGTCAAATGCCCATGTCGAGCAAGCATGTGCTGATGGCGGAGGGTGGTATCGCCGAATGGGGTCGCTGCTCGGACCATAGTCATCCCAGTGGTGTCGACTCCTTAGTAGCGGTCCAGGGCGGTGATCACCGGGCCACAGACAAGGTGGCGATCCTGGTTGGCAGAGGCCTTGGTGAATGTCCGGGCGAGCACAGAGCCCAGCTCGATAGTGTCCTCAGAGCGACCCATCGCATGCATGAAGTACAGGGTCCGGAGGGTGACCCGGTTGGCCGAGCCCGGCTGGGAGTGTAGGACTGGGTGAGCAGGAGGTTGAGGATCCGCCACTCCGGATGGAGGAGAGTGGACCGCATCTGGTAGGCCTGGTCAGCAAATTCGGTGGGATTGGTCACCTCCACGACCAAGGGGCGGTCGCTGGGGTACGGGGATTTTAGTCGAAGTGCATTGGCCAACTCCCAGTAACTAATGGAGTGCTCCACCCCGCCGAGTGTGAAATGTACCGCATCAGCATGGTCGGCCGACCTCCTCTGGGAGTGGCGGAAGGATGCGTAGAACTCCTAGACGAGCTCCTGGTAGGTCGGCTCGGCGAGGCAGAGAAGGCGTCGCCAACCATAGGCGCGAACAGCTTTCTCCATCTGCGTCCGGGCATGAAGCACCTCGAACACCCCAAAGTCGAGATGCAGGTGCTCGGCGATATGGCGGGTACGGATGGTCCACTGCAGGTGGCGTTGTGTGATGCTCAATTGGTCGAGGTAGGCCTCCATGGTCCTGCAAAGCAAAAGGATGTACAAATGGCACACAAGCGAACATGGTCAATGTTAGCCTCCATGGCTAAAAATAGATTTTTACAGGGGGGCCATTAAAACACGGGCGGGCGGAAACATGGCCGTGTTTTCCGTGCTCCGCGCTCGTGTTTTTATGGTCGAGGGCGTGTTCCCCCCTTTTGAAAACACGGGCGGGCAGGGTTCAAAGCACGGCCGTGTTTTTGAACCTTGGCGCCCGTGTTTTTATCGCCGAGCGGGTGCCAGGCTTCTGATCAGAACACGGGCGGACAGGGGAGAAGCACAGCTGTGTTTCTCTCCCCTGGTGCCCGTATTTATTTTGCCGAACCCCCTTCTGCTTTTTTCAAAATCCCAATTTCTAACCACCAAAACTCATCCGTACCCCGGCTCGAAAAATTACCTAGACACATATTAAAACAAACCACCCGAGGCACGAAATACTTTCCAGACAGACTCCAGACAGACTCAAACACTCAAAAACCGACAAAAATGAAAAGGAAAAAGGGTAGAAATGCAAACCGTGGTGGGGTTGCCTCTCCACTAGCGTTTCTTTAGCGTCTTTTAGCTGGATGCCAGTAGAGGAACTAAGGGTCCTCGAGCTTGATCAGCAGCTCTGATCGTTCGACAGCACCTCCCAAGTACAACTTTAGGAAGTGGACATTCACCTTGAATGGCTCAGTTTGAGCATTGCTGATCTCCACCGCACCGTGCAGGAAAACTTGGGTGACCGTGAAGGGTCCCTACCACCTCGAACGTAGCTTGGCCGGGAAGAGTTTCAGGCGTGCATTGAAGAGCAGAACACGATCACCTACCTAAAACTCCTTCGGGCCCCTCAACCGAGTGTCGTGGAGACGCTTGGTTCGCTCTTTGTAGAGCAGGGTGTTCTCGTAGGCGTGGTAATGCCATTCCTCCAACTCCAGCAGCTGCAGCTTATGTTCAGTACCTGCAACACTCAAATCCAGGTTTAGCAACTTAATGGCCCAAAAGGCCTTGTACTATAGCTCTACTGGCAAATGACATGCCTTCCCATAGACAAGCCTATAGGGAGAAATGCCAATCGGGTTTTTATAGGTCGTCCTATATGCCCAAAGAGCATCATCGAGCTTGGTGGACCAATCCTTGCGGGACTGATCCACCGTCTTTTCAATTATTCATTTTAGCTCCCGGTTCGTCAGCTCGGCTTGCCCATTTTACTGGGGATGGTAAGCCACCGACATCTGATGCTTAACACCATAGGGAGAGAGGAGTTTAGTGAATTGCACTTGAAAATGGGTTCCTCTATCACTAATGATGGCGCGAGGTGTCCCGAACCGGGAGAACAGCTGCTTCTGAAATGAGCAGACCCGTCTTGCATCATTGGTGGGCATGGCTTGAGCTTCTGCCCACCTCGAGACGTAGTCCACTGCAACCAGTATGTACAGATTGCCAAAATATGGAGGGAATGGGCCCATGAAATCGATGCCCCAAACATCAAAAATTTCACAAATGACAGAAATATGTTGGGGCATCTCATCCCGGGAAGAAATGTTACCTGACCTTTGGAAGCGGTTGCACTGTCGTGCGAAGGTGTCTGCATCCTTGAAGAGCGAGGACCAATAGAAGCCCGACTGTAGCACCTTCCACGCCGTGCGGTTTCCTCCATGGTGACCTCCAGTAGGTCCATCGTGGCATTGAGACAGGATGTCTCCCATCTCGTGCTCCATGACACAACGCCGGATCACGCCATCTGCTATGATCCTGAAGAGGTAAGGATCCTCCAAGAAGTAATGCTTCAGGTCGGAGAAGAACTTGCGCTTTGCATGAGTGGCCATCCCCTTTGGTAGCTGCTTGCCCACCAGATAATTGGCAAAGTCAGAATACCAGGGGACCACCCTGTCCACCAATGTTATTGCCAGCAATCGCTCCCCCGGGAAAGAATCATCAATCTCCTCCACGAAGTTGTCCACCGGAGGGGCTTCCAACCGTGAAAGATGATCGGCATCAACATTCTCGGCTCCCTTCTTGTCCCGGATCTCTATATCGAATTCCTGCAGAAGTAGGATCCAGCGGATGAGCCTAGGCTTTGCATCAGCCTTGCTCATCAGGTAGCGTATCACCGAGTGGTCAGTGTAGACCACCACATGGGAGAGCACCAAATATGGTCGGAACTTATCAAATGCATACACCACATCGAGGAGCTCCTTCTCAGTAGCGGTGTAATTCTCTTGTGCGTCGTTCAAGGTCTTCGACGCGTAGTAGATGGGCTGGAAGTGCTTCCCGCGTCTCTGACCCAAAACGGCTCTGACTGCATAGTCACTTGCATCGCACATTATCTCAAAGGGGAGAGACTAGTCAGGAGTCACCATGATGGGTGCATGGGTAAGCTTCTCCTTCAACGTCTTGAATGTCGCTGTGCACTCAGGAGTGAACTGGAATGGTGCATCCTTCTCCAGCAGCTTGGTCAGGGGCAGGGCAATCTTCGAGAAATCTTTAATGAAGCGCCAGTAGAAGCCTGCATGACCCAGGAAGCTGCGAATCCCCTTCACAAAAATGGGAGGAGGTAGCTTATTGATCTTCTCAATCTTCGCGCGGTCCAACTCAATCCCCTGCTTGGAGATCTTGTGCCCAAGCACAATCCCCGAACGGACCATAAAATGACACTTCTCCCAGCTGAGTGCCAGATTAGTCTCCTCGCACCTCTTCAGAACGAGTTCCAGGTTATGGAGACAATGAGTGAAGGAGTCTCCATAAACCGAGAAGTCATCCATGAAGACCTCCATGATCTCTCCAACCAGTCGGTCGAAGATTGCCAGCATGCATCTCTGGAAGGTCGTCGGTGCATTACATAGCCCGAATTGAATCCTCCGGTAAGCAAAAGTACCGAAGGGGCAAAGTGCAAATCATTGATGGTGGATCCTGGATCAGATGGTGAAAATGGAGTGGGGTGGTAAGGAGGGCTGAAGTCATCATAAATGGCTGGGTTAGGGGAGGAGGAATAAGGACTGGAAGCTGGATTAGTGGTGTGAACTTGTTTGAATGGAAAATGGTCCTCATAGAACTGGACATCTCGAGAGGTAAAAACCTCATGGCTGGCTAAGTCATAGAGTTTATAGCCTTTAATGCCAGTAGTGAATCCTAGGAACACACATTTTCGTGATCTAGGATCAAATTTAGTTCTATGACTGGACAAGGTGGAGGCATAGCACAAACAGCCAAAGACTCTTAGTTCATTGAAGTCAGGAGGTTTGTGAAATAGCTTTTCATAGGGTGTGTGATTGTCTAGAACAGGAGTGGGAACACGGTTGATTAAATGAACTGCATGTCTAACACAGTCTGACCAAAAACCAGTAGGGAGATTTGCTTGGAACTTGAGAGCACGAGCAACAGCAAGGATGTGTTGGTGTTTTCTTTCCACCTTGCTGTTCTGCTATGGAGTCTCAACACAAGATTGTTCATGCAGGATGAAAGTAGTTTGAAAAAATTATGCATTTGGAATTCCTTTCCTTGAGACTGGTAATTGAAACTGTTTGAGGGCATGCTGACAGAAGTGTTGGAGTTTGGTTCTGGTTTCAGATTTGGCTTGCAATAAGATGATCCAAGTCATTCTAGTGAAGTCATCCACAATGGTTAAAAAATATCGAAAACCATCATGGCTAGGAACAGCAAATGGACCCCATAAATCAACATGTATAAGTTCAAATGCTTGTTTGCAAACAGTGTTGCTACAAGGAAAAGGGAGTTTCTTCTGTCGAGCAAAATGACATGTATCACAAGGGGAAGAGGAATGAGTTTCTATGGATTGATATAGCTTCCTCAAAAGGGGAATTTTGGAATGAGAAACATGGCCTAATCTATAGTGCCAGAGATCAAAAGTTGGAGCATTAGCTGCTGCAACATGTTTGGGAGTCCTAGAGATGAGGTTGCTATCAAAAAAATAGAGGCCATTGGTGAGCTTAGCAGAACCAATCATCCTCCTCAACTGCAAATCCTGTATGAGACACACATCAGAACAGAAGGTTAAGTAGAGAGAAGGGTTGGTGGTCAACCTGCTCACAGATATTAGGTTGAAATGAAACTGTGGGACAAAGAGCACATTTTCAAGGATAAGGTTTGCTATACATGTGATTGTGCCAACATGAGTAGCTTCAACTTGGGCGCCAGTAGGGAGAGTGATGGGGATGTTTGGTACCTTCCTGGACTGAACCAGATAGTCTAAGGAGCAGACAATGTGGTTTGAAGCTCCTCTATCAAGGATCCAAGTGTGTTGTGAAGAAGGGTCATGGTGAGCAGTAAGTGTGAATTTACCTGAAGTGCCAGGGGTATGGTTGACCCATGTTGCAGCAGAGAAAGAGGAAGCAGAGCTTTGGGATGGCTTCCCTGATTCTTGTGACTTCATGATGTTGAGGAATTTTTCATATTCAGCTTTGGTAAGCTTAACTTCATCATTGTCAGCAGCAGTGGTAGTGACATTCACACTTGCTTTGCCTCGAGTGGTGGTTTTTGGTGGATAACCATGTTTTTGGAAACACTTATCCTCAGTGTGGCCTTGTCTTTTGCAGTGTGTGCATTCAACAGTTCTGGAAGTAGGGTTGGGGTTCTTGGGATTGACCATACCAGGGGGCCAGCCATGTTTGTGGTAACAGGTATCTTCAGTGTGTTCTGTGAACTTGCAAAATGTGCAGTAAGGTCGTGGCCTTTTGCCTAGGTAATTGGGGTTTGTTTGAGCAGCAAAAGCCATGCCTTCTGAGGTGAGTGATTTTCTTGGTTGGGAACCAGATATCTGTCTTTCATGTTGGAGCATTCGTTGGAACACTCGATCAATGGAGGGCAGAGCATCTCCAAATAAGACTTGAGATCTCACAGTGGTAAAATTGTCATTGAGGCCACGGAGGAACTGGATGACATAGTTGGCTTCCCTATAACCTAGAACCAGCTGCATAGCCCTACATGTATTATGACTGGTGGTAGTGCAAACACAGGGTTCTAGTGGCTGATAGTTGTCTAACTCGTCTCTTAAGGCTATGAGGTTGCCATAATACTCTGTGACAGAGGAGCTACCTTGTTTCAGTGTGCAGATAGACTCGATTAGCTAAGCAATTCTGACCATGTCACCTTGGCTTTCCTGATTCCATGGCTGTCTTGCAAGACATGATGGTTTTCCTGATTCCAGGGTCTACTGTCTGCTGAATCCAGGAAAGAACCATTATGTTGTTCCTTGTCCAAGCCCAGGCATTAGCATGACCTTGGCTTGAGTCTGGAATAGAGCCATCCACAAACCCAAGTTTGTTCTTGGCACCAAGGGCATTGTGGAATGCTTTACTCCAGTCAATGTAGTTGATAGGGGTGAGCTTCTCAGCAACAAGCTGGATTCTAGGTTGTTCTAAACCGTGAAGGTAGAATGGATCTGACATTGGGTCAAGATTTTGGCAAGAAGGTTGTGTTTCAGTGGAAGCATCCTCGGCTACAGGTTGAGATGTAGCCATTGTTGGTGGTGGTGGCGGCTAGGGTTAGAGAGGCTCTGATACCATAACAACCATTTAGGGTTGGAGAGAAAAGAGCTTGGTTTGTTCTCATTCAGATAGCAGCTTATATAGCTGTGAGTGTTCAGGACAGACAGAAGGAGGAAGAAGACAAGCCTTGTGGCTGAAGAAAGTACATTGCTTAAAACGAAAACAAATAGAATTACAGACTTGGAGGACTAAAAGGAAACTTTCCCAATACAACATCACTCCAGCTCCTGTGTGTCTTAGTGGGTACGGCGTCGTTGTGGACAACAGCCGAGTTCTTTGTGGAAACGTTGTCGTGTTGAACAACGGTCGACTCCTTCTTCGTCTTCTCTGATTCAAAAGCAGAGCTTTTCCCTGATAGTAGGTGAACGCGATGGACATGCGGTTTTAGCATCGAAGGTTTTCTATGAGAGGGATTTCCTAGATGCCGATCCCGGTTTCCCAATCGGGAGCGGCTTCTTCAAGTTCAATGGCAAAGCATACTTGGTCGGCGGAGAAACTGCAGGGGGCAAACCTTGGGGGCCAGAGATTTGTGCATTAGCTTATGAGTTACTCATGTCGAGCTAGAAATCAAGTAAAAAATTATATGAATTCAATCCCCATACCAATACCCTCCACCATCTGATGATAAACTTGATTTGCCTCTCCCTATGCCGTCTCCAATCGTTGTTGAGATCAAGGGCAAAGTGTATGTCCTTTATGGAGATCACTGCTGCAGAAGAAGGCACGGATCCCCGAAAGACCCTGGAAACTGCTTCCAGGTTTTGGCACTGAAGGATGATGGCAACCCCCATTGGAATTCACTTCCTGCGCCTCCCTTTTATGAGTACGCCACCCGCTCTCGCTTCTTCAAGAGTAAGGTGGCCGTCGTCGGCTACAAGCTGTACGTCAAAGTGGGCAGGGAGATGTATGCCTTTGACGTTGACACTCTAAAGTGGGAAGTGGGCTGGCATGGGTTTCCTTCCGGTGCGAAAACATTGTCGTCAAGGTTAATGAAGGAAGGGAAAGACTGTTTTGTGGTCGTTTATGCAATGCTTGATGGGGACTATATACATGAGGATGGTCTCTGCGTTACATTGGTCGACTGCAAGACGGGTGATTTGTTGCACAAACTGCATATCCCTGAAGCGTCGCCCTCTAAGTCTTCTATACTTGTTGCTTACCAGGTGGTTGACCTAGAGCAGGATGGTAGTGCTGGCGACTCGTGCACCCAATTTTGTTTCGTGTATACCACATGTGATAATCTTGTCAGGCTTTCAGTTGTGGGAATCTCTATAGTAGCGGCTTCTGCAGATGTGGAGGGCTCGTTTCAGTGGGAACGTGATCGCTTTGTCTTGAAGTCTGAAATTCTGGAGAGCCGTTTGTATGAAAAACCAAAATCGGTGAAAGACTTGTACACTAGTTATTTTGATGTCGTCTTCCTCGAAGCAGGGTAAAACCTTTTTTTCTTTTACAACTGAAGCAATTGTGTTCCCCTTCTTACAAATAAACTGGATTTGTGTTATGATTAGGCTAAATTACACGTTTGGTCACTCAAATTATACAAATATTTCACGTTTGCCACCCGAATTACTTTTGTTTCTTATTCGTCATCAACTTTAAAAATCGTTTCACCGTAGCCACTGGCCGTCCAATTCCGTTAAATCATCCTACGTGGCAGTCAACTAAACCCTTTGACTATAGTTTGATGATGTGTCATTATAAAAATAATAATATTAATATTAATTTTCAAATTAAAAAAAAATCATCTTCCACTTCTTCCTCTTCCTCTTCCTCTCAGCTTGGAGTAAAGGTCTCATTTTACTGTTTTCAAGTTTTGAGCTTGCCTTGGGCCTTAAATTTGAATCGCCCAAAAATTCTCAGCTCTTGCGTCTTTGTTCAACCGATTGTTTAACTCTGTATAATTGGAAAACAGGGGAGGGTGCAGGCGGATGTGAACAAAGATGGATACTGTGTTTATGAGTATAATTGGAAAACAGGGGCTGACACGTTGGTGTTGTTGCTAGCGAATCAACTCTTAGTGATAGAGGTGACTCGATGCCTGTGATGTGGTAGAGCTATGAGGCCCAGCAAGTCCCGGTCGTTGGCTATTATCCTCTTCATTGAGGAGTTTACCGGCGGACCATCTATCGCAGCCTGCGGGATGAGTAACTCAATCCATGATAAATGCACTGCAACCTCCTGACAGATTGATCCTTCCTTCGGAGAGAAGAGCCAATCTATGTGGCCAACTATCACCGATCACCTTCCAAGCATTCGTGATTCGATCCCACCACGCCACGACATCGAGACCCATCACCGTTTTCGCGTATGGGATTCTCTTGTTCAGATCACAAACCGACATTACAGGGTACCACTCTACGAACCAATTGAACTACTCCTTTTGGCTCTCTGTTTCAGTCATGGGCGAGTCAAGAATCAGGTCTCTTGTTGAAACCATAAACGGCGACGGCGACAACGATGAGGTAGTGAAGAAAAGCTTTGATCGTTTCGACGAGTCTCCATGAATGGAACAAGGGGAGAAAAGGGTGAGAGCAGAGTCTTTAAAGTTAAATGGGAGAGGCGGGAGAAAATCCTCATTTCAAAAGGTTCGGGGATTGGGACATTTGGATTCTGGGTTCCATTCTGTTTCCTCCAAGGTGGGAGGAAGAGAAAAATTGGAAGATGATCTTTTTTTTTTAATTTGAAAATTAATATTTTTTTTAGTATTTTATAAATGCCACATAATCAAACTAACGGTTAAAGGGTTTAGTTGACTGCCACATGTGATGATTTTAATGGAATTGGACGGCCGGTGGCTACGATGAAACGATTCGTAAAGTTGGTGACGAATAAGAAAGAAAAGTGATTCGGGTGGCAAACGTGAAAGATTTGTATAATTAGAGTGACCAAACGTGTAATTTAGCCGTTATGATTATATATATTTGATCATCTTACTGATGCTCGTGTTATTCACATCTTATTCCAACACAAGGACGGGACATGTCAATTGAATCTAGGCTGCCGTGCTGAAGACTGGGAAGTGGCGGCCAGGGGATTCAGACTCGACTCAACGTCCTTGCCCAAACCCAGCATCGTAAATTGATAGTATTATGTCCTCTGCAATTTAGGATTTCTTGTCATCTAAAACTGAATATTGTTCACCAAAATGGGCACTTGCTGATCCTAATGTTTAGCATATTGTTATCTGTCGTTGCTATTGTTATGTTCCCTTCTGTATTTGATTGATCGTATTGTTATCTATAGCCCTGTGGGTTGCTTATCATCATCTTTATCATTACTGTTAGGGGTAAGTCATGTCTGTTCCCTTTGTCTCGGGCAAGCTCTCCATGGAGTCATATATTGTGAGCTTCGTAAAACCTTGCTACAGCCTTCTTACTTGGCTTGAATTGAATTGGAACCAAGTCTGTCACTTTAGTCATCACATCCACAATCCTTCAAAATGCATCTTTCCAGTCTAGTGGGAGGAAATCCGGGCACAAAGTCCATCGGTATTCTCTCAAAAAAATTGTCTGGAAATGGTAGTGGATGCAGCAATCCTATCAGTGCATGATGCTCAGCCTTAGTCTTCTGGCACCTCCCGCTTCATTCCTGCCACTAGAAATGTGTTTTAACATTGTTATACATTTTGGTTACCCCGGATGTATGGTGTACATGGAGGAATGAGCTTCCTCCAAAAGATATCATGCCAAATCCCCCGACTATGGTAACCGCATACAGCCATGCTTCTTTAACATTACTCTCCTTCACTGTGAATTCACTTACTTCAACGGATTCAATATTTCCACTCTCTACAACACATTTAGGATACACTTGTTGACCATCCTTGATTTGATCAGCATGTAGTGGTTGGATACTTATGCATGTGATTGAGGTGGGAATGCCTTTCCCTAAAATTCCACGTACAAACATAGTCCTTGAGCAACTCCAACCATCTACGTTGCTTGTTATTCAACTCCTTTTTATCCATCAAGTACTTCGAACTCCTGTGATATGTCACAAATCCTAAATGTCTCATTATAATAGAAATGCCTCCAAGGAAAACATGATAGCTCGAAATCTAGAGATTGAGTTGGTTAGTTGCACTAGTGTGGCTATTGTTACTTTGAGGCACAGACAATCACATTCTCATTCTACTTCAATACACCTACCTCGATATAAGGCATATTGTAGACCACATATTATCCTCCTTCGATCGGCAATGCCAGAACTAAAGTAGAAGTCAACTTCCCCATCAATTCCTCAAAACTTTTGTGACACACTTTCTTCCAAATGTCTTGAGCTCCCTTTCTCAATAATTTAGTCATCAATGAAGGCTATATGGGAAAATCCTTCCATAATTGACAGTATTAACCAGTCAGCCCCATAATACTTCGTACTTCCGATACATTCCCCGGTCGAGTCCATTTCACTACATCTTTTATCTTCTTTTGATCCACTCTCAAACCCCTTCCAGATATCAGGTGTCCCAGAAATAACACCTCTTCAAGTAAAAAATTACACTTTGTGAATTTTTCTTACAACTCATTTTATCTCAAAGTCTGTAACACCACCCTCGGGTGCTCTGCATTTTCTTCCTCATTCTTCTAATACACCAAAATATCATCAATGAATACTATGGCAAACACTATAGGTGCATTCATGAGCCCGAAAGGCATCACCAGAAATTCATAATGCTCATACCATGTTCTAAAAGCAGTCAACGATACGATTTTCCCCCCTCCTAATGATACCCTGACCTCATATCAATTTTTGAAAAGACCGTTTTCCTTTGTTATTGGTCAAATAGATAATCAGTCGAAGGAAGTGGATAACGATTATTCACTTTCACCTTGTTAAGCATCCGATTATCGATGCAAATTTATATGGACCCTTTTTTCTTATTACAAATAGAAACATGTGCTCCCTAAGGCGATAAACTTGTTCAAATTAACCTTTTTTGTAAAAGTTCATGCAATTGTTCATTCAACTCCTTCAATTATATTGCTGTCATTTGATAGTGGAATGGATATGGGAGCATTATCAGGTACTAACTTGACATTCTGCTCGATTGGAACTAATGAAGGTCTTCTAGAAACACATCCACAAATTCATTCACAACCTTTACAACCTCTAACTTCTTTTCTTTACTCACTTCGACTTGTGCAAAGATGTCCTGACACCCTTCCCTCATTAGTTTGTACAGCTCCATCATCAAGATTAAACCCATTGCCCATTGGGGTCAACTCTCGCCTCTTCAGCCCTTGGAAAATTATTTGTCTTCCCTCATCCTCACAGACAAATGCACTGCTTTCTTTTATGAATTTAACATGTTTCCATGTGAGATAACTAGTTCATGCTGAGGATGACATAAAACTCATTGAAAGGCAAGATAATTAATTCTTCCTTCAATACTACTCCTCCTCCCATCTCAAGATCGCAACCGACTAACACTCAATCGAGAGACACCGAGGTACCCAAAGTTTTCTCACACCCCATCAAGTGTTAAGCTTACTACGCACAATTGGTAAAATATGAACACACTGTTTAAATATAGAGGAGTGCGAAGAACCTTTATCAAAGAGTGCATATAGGGTGTGACCCTAGAAAAGCGATCATACTAGTAACAACATCGTTAGCGGCTTTCGCTTTGCTTTTAGTCGTGACGAACACACCTCCTTGATTTTGACTAATAGTCCTAAGGTGAACTCGCCGGATGGGGAGAGCCAGCCGGTGGAGTTGGCTGCGTCGGCAGGGAGTGATTGTCCGACAGTGATGTTTTGGGCAACGGCGAAAGCGGGGAGAAGGAGCAACATGAGAGGGGGAGAGCGGCGAATGGAGATGGTGTTATTTCCATTTTATTTTAGATCATTTTAAATATTATTTAACAAATAAAAATTAGATCTAAAATTTCATGTCAGAAGGACACATTAACGCTGACTAGACTTTCTGCTAAATATTAATGGTAAATGACGGTCAATGTCGGTCAAAACATACGAAAAATTAGTTCAGGATAGGAATGAAATATTGAACAAAATAGGATATAAGTGACATTTTTAGGATAGTCCTTGTGTTGGTATTAGCCCCTAATTTTATTATATGTGTCTCGTCCCGAATATCACAATAAAAATCTCAATTAAGGCCCAAATATAAACCTTAATCGGGTGTAATATATGACAAGTATGTTTAAATATCAACCCGGGCCGGACCATGTACCCCTACTTCGACTGTTTGAAACATTATCTAGTACTTTATTTTTTTTGGTGAAAACTACGATCTATAACTAAAACTTTGGGAAAAGTAAATGGTTTGGACACTAATTGAGAAGGCTTCACCCGGGTGTTGCTCCCCTAGCTAGCAATTATGACTTGTCAGACTGAATGAAAATATGTGGTAAGGCTGTTGTAAATCGTAGGGAAGTGCAACTATTGGATAAACACCACTCGCTCGGTCAATAGGTCAAGGGATTCCGAATCAAGCCACCAAGGTAGCTCTCTTGGCCTATCGACTAAGGGTTGCATAAACTTCACCCACGAATCGGAGTTTGAACGACCAAATTACAACTAACCCTAGGTGCTATTACGAATTAAGAGGTTTACCCTAGTTTAATCTAAGTAGGAAACAAAGGTTGCCCAAGGAAATCGAACTTTTACAATCCTCTTACAGAAGGGGATTTCCCTCTACCTCTAAGTTAAATGGCATAAGACATTGAAATGCACAAACTCAATCAATCTTCATGAAAATACCTCATAACATTGTACTAAAACACACCCTCACACAAATCATTCAATCCATACAAACATTCACATAATTATAGCTAGGGTTTACAAATACCCAAGTGAAAGAAGGGACTACTCCATGCTAGGTGAAGGGAAAACACAAGGGAGAAGAAGGAAAACCATCATGGAGATGCTAGCTTTGCTCCTTGTGTTGAAGAGATCCTCCTTTGGGGAAGGAATTCCCAAAACATTTCTTGTAGATGAAACCCTAGATTCTTCTCTTCTTTGGTTCGTCACTTTCTCACTCTATAAATCTGAAGAAGAAGAAGTAGAAGAAGTTTCTCACACTAGGTCTCTCCTTTTTTTTCTTCAACTCAACCCTCCTTTTATACCCAGGTCGCAGTCAGTTCACGGTACCAGTTCACGGTCGTGAACATCCTTTCTGGACCGTGATGTCGAGCAAATTCACACTGTTTCCCTTAGTCTGCTCACGGTATATGGCTTTGGTTCACGGTTTTGCGACCGTGAACTGGCTAGGAGCCCCACGAAGTGTGCAATTTCTTCTGTAATTTTGGCAATTCACGGTCTAGGCGTCCTTTTCACGGTCCATAAGACCCTGAAAATTCATCTTCCTCCGTGATCCTCAGTTGCTTCCACCCTTTGACTTATTTTCGCTCCCTTTTGTCCCACTTTCGATTCCGGGGTTAGTTTCACCTGCTAGGATCTGAAACATACTACAACAAAGTGCAACCTAGTGTAAAACCACACCTCACGGAGTACAAATGCATCAAACGTCTAAGGAAAATGGGGATAAAATGTGTACAATTGGAACCTAATAAATATGATTTGTATACTTTGTAGCATATGTTTGTTTATTCTTTATTAATGATTCTTATAAATTTGTAATAAAGTTTGTATAGTTTGTGTTTTTGGTTTATATACTATTTATTATTGGTTTGTACACTTTTATATGCTAGTTTGTATGCTATCTATCTATCATTGGTGTGCAGAATTTCATTATACGATTTGTATAATTTGTGTTATGGATTTGTATATTTTCACAATGGTTCGTATACCTTTTTTGTCATTAGCTAATTGGAATTACTAACATCAACATATAAAACATTTACATAGTCGAAATTCAACAATAGCCAAATACCGAAATTAAATCCACAAACCCACAAACAACAACGAAAGGGTCTTACTAACCACCAAATGATACACCCTGTTGTTCAACCTACCCACAAACCGAAAACTAATGCCCGAGCAAACCTCCCTCAGGTACGCAACTTCCTCCAATATGGCACCACCATTTTGATCTCTTCGCATGGACGGTGAAACCTTCTATAGCACAGTCTTCCCGTCCCCTCTTATCATCACTCTGGGTACAATGGTGGTATGAACATACCAAGCTATAAGATGGTTGAATACACGATAATAGGAGTATAGTAACTTTCATCACTGTGTAGCACAAGTTCCCACCCTCTATACCAGGGTGGTATAGTATGATATTTGTTCGTCTTGTATTTTTTTACCAAGAAATTTGTAAATGCAATAGATCTTGATGAACTTGTTCCTTCTGTGCAAATATTTTCAAAAATGACTTTAAAAAGAAGGAGATACCATGTGATATGAAAATGGTAACGAGAGGTATGAAATATTTTTTCCCAAATAATATTCAAAATTGATATCATTTTGTAGAGCACAACGAACTCGTTCCATCTGTGCAAAAAAGTTGAAATCCGAGTTAGAACGAAGAAGATTAGAGCTGATTAAGAAAAATAGAGAAAATAAAATATCTATAATTCACAACCCTTACATCTGGATTTTCTAGGCCTACTTAGGGGTCGTTTGCTTGTTGGATTTGAAAAATGAGGGTTTTGGCCAACAAAAACCTTGGGATTTATGTTGGATTTATTTGATTATGGATTTGAAGAGTCTAATTTTTGCATATTGGATTTGATAATGGATTTGTGATAGATTTGTTAAATAATCAACTAACCATCAAGGATTTGCAAATCCCAAATAAATATGTGGGATTTACAAGTCTGTGGGGTCCACGGATTTGGTTCCAAAATAAAGACCAAATCCTTGGACCCCACGGATTTAGCACCCTTCAACAAACAATGGACTTATGTTAAATCCATGAAGCTTGGGATTTGGGTACCAAATCCATGACCCAAATCCAACATGAAAACGACCCTTAAATCCAAATGTCCAGATTTAGGGCATGTTTGGAGGTTGAGATTCTCCAAATAGATGCATTTGTTCAATTTGTATATTATCATTTGATGTATTGATTGAATGCATGTATTAGGAAAATACTTTGTTTGGAGGGGAAATGATGAAACAAAAGGTAGGGTAGACAATTGACACACTATGACACAACTCCTAACAATGACCAAGTGTAACCAATGAAAGGGACCGCAGTACAGTGGAATAAGTAATAAATATCGAATCCGTGGGTCTCTAGAGTTACTATTACTCAGCTTCAGTTCATTATCTAGCAAACTAGATTAAGGATTGATTAACTAAACTACTCTACTAACTAAACTAAGTAAAACTACTAATTACAGGTTGGGAACTCACTTAGGTATGATTCCCCCTAGCTCCTCAATTAGGCCCAAGTTGTAATTCCCTTTGGTTGGTTTACTGTTGATTAAACTGTAGAAGATCCGATAATAGCTTGGAATCTCTTAAGCCGACGAAGCCCTCTTAGACAAAATACCCGGCGTGCGACTAACCTCCACCGAAGCTAAGGAAATACACAAAGATATTAAATATCGGAATGAATTCCAGTACAAAGCAGTGAATTGACTGACTCTCGTACAATCAATTCCCCACTACCAATTGATAAATCTCTCTTAACCCAATCAGATTCTATCATAATAGGTTAAAGCAGAAATCAAAGGAAAGTGATCAGGATTCCATTGACTCAACAATCATGCCTCAATTGATTAAAACCATTCAGTATAACATCCAAAGTTTCAAACAAGAAATATCTTAACACATGGAACTAGGGTTCCTCAAAACCTAAGTGAAGAGAAAGGTCTACTCCATAGAGAGAGAGAGAGAGAGAGAGGAAAACATAATACAAAGCAGTCATACTCATAATGATGGGAAGAATCTACTCTGGGATGATAATCTTCACTCCAAGGACGAAATCCAAGCTTGATTTATGAAACCTAGCTCCAAAATCAATCCTAGGGTTTGTTCTTCGCACTTTCTCTCTCTAGGACTTTGTTTTTTGCTCCAAAAGTCGTTTCCCCCTTCAAAGACCCGAAATTGGGTTAAAAACCATGTTCAACCCGATCACACGACCAGGCCACATGGCCGTGTGAAATTTCCAGCTTGCCCGTGTAACTCTCCAAAATGCTGTGTTCAATTTCGTGGCTCCAAGTATGCTACAAGGCCAAAACGACACGGCCGTGTCGAATTCCAGCCAGCCCGTGCGAAGCCACTAAAAATCCCACACGAGCAAAAGTGCCCCTTACACGGCCCGTGTGGCCTTGCTTGTGCAATGGAGTGCCACACGGCCAAGTCACACGATCGTGTGGGTGTCTGGTCAAGCCGTGTGGTTTCATCAGCTTTTCGTCAAACGTCCCAACTTCGTCCAATCAACCCCGAACTCGTGCCCAAACCTTCATTCACGTACTAGGATCTGAAATATCACAAATGAGAGCACCCTAGCGTGAAATCGGTTTAAAACACCAGAAATGAGGCTCAAACACTATAAGAATGGTGGACACAAAAATGTGTAAATATCGAGTCATCAAATTCCCCCACACTTAACCGTTTGTTTGCTCCTGGCTCAAACCAATGCAACTCCCCAAAACCTAAGTGAAGGGAAGTTACTCCATAGAGAAGAGAGAGATTACATTATAACTTTCCAGATCTTCGATCTTCATGTCTAGACTTGTTCCTTGAGCTTCAATTGTGAAGAATCCTCCAAAATAGCTCCAAGAATGGCTCTAGATCTCCCTCTCTCTCTTTGGTTCGTCCCTTGTGTGTTTGGGATCCAAAATCCAGCTCTTCCTCATCAAAAATTGCAAAACAGCTTTTATACCCGCTGAGATTCGCAACCCTTAGTCGTGAAAATTAGGGTTTTGGCCATGCAAACCTCCTGGAAAACTCACACAGCCGTCCACAATATTACACGGCCGTGCACAATTTCCAGCATGCACTCCCAAGCTTCGTTGAGCTCGTTTGACCACCGATTCAGGTGTCGTTTGATCCCAGATGATCGTAGTAGCGTCCTATTTTTTCATGACAATCTTAAATGATTCTTTGTCATTAAAATGAGGTATAAATCCATTATTCCTCAAGTCATGCCCGAGTTTCTCCCCCCGATTCGCAAATTGATCTCTAATTGACTTGAAACTTGCACCTATGGTTCACTTTATGTGCTAGGACATGAAATGTGACAAAGGAACACAAACTAGGGTAAAATAGGCCAAGTAACGATCAATTTCCAAGCTAAACGATCAAGAAATGAAGGGGAAAAACCTGTGCAAATATCGAGTCATCAAATCCCCCACACTTAACTGTTTGCTTGTCCCCAAGCAAACCTGACTCAAACCAATGAAACTCTCCAGAAATTTATAGAAAATTGCAACCACGATTGTCGGTAGAGGATGTTCTAAGTCATTTAGAAGCTTACGAGGTCAACCAACGCACAAGACACTTCCTAGCTTCTTCGGCGAGAACTCTAGTCCCGAGTCGGGATCATGCCAAGTAGTGATCGGAGGCAAGTGATTCGTGGGCAAAGAGACTGTAACACCCTAACCCGGCCGAGTACTACTTTTACTAAAATTCCATTGATAAATAAAATACTCAAATCTTAAATTGAAACTGGGAAAAATTTTCATAAATAAAATCTTGAAAACACACACTTTTACTAGCAAAGCCCTAACATGTGGGAAAATTAAACTCAAACTTTAAATTCTCAATCTGATCTCAAAATATTCTCAAGTCTGTACCCATAATCATAAATGTAATTAACTAATAAACTCTGAAGCTGTTGCTACTGAAAACCTTGACTAAGCATCCTCCGTGACGCTTATACTGCTCTCCTCCAGCTGGATGCTCTCGAACTTTTCCTCTCGAACTCGCTGCTCTCTAACTGCTCCTCTAGCTAGCTGATACCGATCTGGTTCTCGCTCATTCCCTTACTAAGGCCTGGTGAGTGAGTTGGGGTCAGTCTACGCCCTTACGTTTTAAACTCTCTAATAATTTTGCACTTCTCACTTAAACTCAAACTGAGGGAAGTTGTTTGTACTTCCATCCTTAAAATCTTAACTCTTAAACTTTGAGGGAGTTGAAGTTACTCTCCTCTCTTAAAGCTCAAATCTTGACTTAAATCTTTTGACTAACACGGGGATCCCTAACTAGCTAGTCCGGTTGCCAACTCATACGTATGAGAAGCCATTCAGGCTTTCCTTAAACTTAAACTTAGTTAGGGAAGTCGTAACGATTCATCCCCCTAACATCTTAAACTTATCGTGGTGGCTCTTCACCATGATTCTTAAGGGCATAACTGCTGCCCATCTTAAAAATCTCAAGAGCATAACTGCTGCTCTGTCTCAAAGATCTCAAGAGCATAACTGCTGCTCTATCTGAAAATCTCAAATGGCAACGGACTGGCGCTAGCAACTAAAAACACTTAAAACGACTTCACCTTCTTGAAGGTGAAGTACTTCTTAAAACAAAATGACTTGTTCTTAACTTTAACAATCACTCATAAATGTAAAGCTTTAAATTAAACATCACACATTCACTATAAACCACAACTCAAACAAGCACATAATCATGAGCATAAACAACCATAGCAACATTTCACAAAAATACTGAAAACTCTAATACTTGAAATAATACGTAAGGCGTAGAATTTACCCCCTTTACACTCACATTAGATATTCAATGAATCTTCAACCCGACATCCTTCCGAAAAACCATCCAATTGTACCTCCAATAATCACTACAGACATTGTGAACATATAAACCTCTTAACCTTCTCCCCGTAAAACTAGTTAATTTAATAAGAATCCTAGGTTGGGCATATATGTCCCACTTAAATCACTTTTCCTCATACTGCCTTTTGCCCCCCGAACCTACGAGTTTGCATCTAGACATTGCCATGCCAACCATTCTTAAGCCCAAACCAACACTAAATGATGAGAAGATAATATATTACCTCCCAATCTCGTTGGTCCACCAAAATCATCTCTCACGGCCGTCCACCTTGGTTTTAGCAGCAGCTCTGGGATCCTCCACGGCATTGGACAACAGGTACATTGAATCCAAGAAAAACAACCCATTCACCTCCTTTGCATGATTTCTCGATCACGTCCCTCAGCTCTTGACACGGAACTTGCCTCTGTTCCGAGTTGTGGACACCTCCACGTTATGCCACGCTTTTTATAGCGCCATGCTCCATCCAATTCCCCAATCCACTAACAGCCAACCGCATTGCGTCCACATAAGCAATCTCACCTCCTTGTTCAGAACAATTACCCATGGTTTCAAGAGCATTAAACACTGTACGCGGACCATTGTTATGCCACCATTCTTAACCAAATCTCTTCCTCTCGTAGTGCAAGCGGCTGGAGAAGGCAGGCGAAGCAAGACTCCAATATATGGCAGCGGTAGTGATGATTTTGGAGGCTGGAGGGAATTTGACGAGCCGAGAAGAAAGGGTTGAGTGGCGATTTGTGATCTGTGGGAGCGGAGGAAAACCAATGGAATTTATACTCCTTGGTAAGTGGGTTAAGTAAGGGTTCTAGGGTTTTAATTAGTCAAAGGGTTATTTGTGGAAATTCACACTTGTGGGTGAGTTTAATCCGAAACTCAATTAATGTCCGTAACTTTCTCATTTTATGTCGAAATTCGACACCGCTTGAACCGATAGTTCACATTTTTAATCCTCATCGATAATACGGTGGAACTTGACCCAAAGGTATAATAGTCATTTTGACTTTTGGGAAGAGCGGGGTGTAACAGAGACTCCAAAAAACAGAAGGGTCATGGACTCACATTTTTAGGTGCTCTATTTTTTTCCTTTAAAGATGGTTGGAACCCCCTTTCTTTTTTTTTTCTTTTTGCAAGGGTTCCAACCTGTTATTCTCAGAAAATGGGGCTTCCACCTAGCCAAGATTTTAAGGGAGCCCGGCTTTTACCGGCCACCCGGGAGCGGCACTTACCGACCATGTCGGGAGAAGATGTCTGAAGCCTCATGTGGGTGAAAGAGGTGTAAGGGGGCTGGAGGTAGTAGGTGGAAGTTGGGAATAGATTCCCGTCTCCCCTTACACACTTTCACCTATTTCCACACGGGAGACATTATTTTGGAAGCACAGTTTAGAGAATATTTTTCAAAACATGATACAGGAGTCCACGACGGGAAGAGAGTCATCAATACCACACGATTCAAGTGTCCTAAGATCACTAATTCTCACAATCAACCAACACAATATGAATAAGAAAGGACACTTCTTAATGCATCAACATCCTCCATAGTGCTACATCTACCTCCCTAGGTTGCATGATACTATAACGACTGTCAATTAAAAGCATAATGAGCAGGCAATTGAAGGGAACATGTACTTGGAGCCCTCAAGTCGAAATTTGGACAGTGGACTAGGCTCCAAACATACACAAACAACCAAACATTCACACGCAAACATAATGGAACATCCCCCCCCCCCCACATTTAAGCACTACATTGTCCTCAATGGAGAAAAAATAAGGAGGGTAGAACGAAGTTACCAGATCAAGTGTGAATGATGGTGAATGGGGCAGACAGTGCATTCTAGGAGGAAAGTAGAGAAAGAGCAGTCGGGACACAAACACCACACAAAATCTCATAAAGGTTGAGTTATTGACTCTAAAATCAAAAGACAAACTTACTCAACAGAAGAGACATAGGGAAAGAAAGTGCAAACCGACTGGTTGGGTTGCCTCCCGACAAGCGTTTCTTTCACGTCGTGACCCAGACGGTGGCTCTTAAGTTTCGGTCCATGCTAGAACCTCCTTGAGGTTGAGGTTCTCGTCGGCGAGGCGGAGTCTCAAGTCACGAGCATGTGGTATGACAGGTGATGTAGGCTCGTGTACTTGATGAATATGAACTCTCCACCCGTGAGACCTCTTATTTTCTTCCTCTCTCGTCTCATTGCCCCAAACCAGATATGACAGCATCGACTGACCACCATCGCGTCCACCAAGAGGGACCAACGTCGATGTGGCCTTCATATGGCAAAGAGACACTGCAAATGGGTCCTTTCCAAGCATGTCCTCAAAGTTTGGTGGAGATATCACACGTAACTCATAGCCGGTGCAAGCCTCTTCCACCTCAACTACGTCATCAGCCTGGACGCCAATTGCTTCTTCAACCCCCTTCCTTCCTCAGAATTTGATTCCTCCCCTGGGAAAAGATCAAGAACTTCCTCTAATTCAATTCTGTCATCCTCTGCAACTTCTTTCCTAATCTTTTCTCACTCTTCTTCTTCTAGCACGGATTGGAGAGCAAGTCGCCATGCAATCTTTTCTATAAGATCAGCTTGCATCTCCTCACTCATGCCCCCCTCTTCAACGCTCAGTGCGAGATGCGGAAAGGTATGGTCAGCTACAATAGGACATTTCTGCTCATGATCATCACGAGAGATCTTCGTGACAACTTCTATATGCTCCACAACATCCTCATGATTGACTTCTTCTTCCTCCTTCTCTACTTGTATTGTAGCATAAAGGATGTCTTGAGAAAACTGTGCACAAGCTTTCTCAATGACCTCTGTGTGCTTCTTTAGGCTCCGAAGGGTTTCCTCTGTTTCACGGGGAAAGGAGAAGTCAGTTTGGGCAATGGCCTGGATATGAGGATCCATCTCGAGAAAGGATCTCTCAGGTACTTGAGTAATATGCTCCACGAGAAGCCTCAAGTGATAGTTTGGATCTGGCTGTGGAGTGTAGCATGGCTCTGCCAGATGGCCCGTGAAGGCTGTGGCTAACTCAAGATCCGATGGCCCTTCTGGTTGTGGGAGGAATTCTTCTTGATATGGAGATTGTTCTTGAAATACCCAGGGGTCTAATTGTTCTTCGTAGTAGGGGGTTGGTACTGAAACCCGACTCCATAGTCTTCTCCTCCTTGGTTGCTCCAGGAATTCTCTAGATAATACCACTCTGGTGGTGGTGGATACCCCCAATGATTGGAGAAGCCAAGAGGATCCATGTTTCAGATCTGCACCAACAAAAACAGAACACCCAAGTGAAAAGAAAGGGTGGAAAAGAAAAGAAAAATGCTAAAGTAACAAACTTCTGCCTTTCCTAATAATCTAGAAAATTCCCCTACAACGGCGCCAAAAACTTGACACGCTATGACACAACTCCTAACAATGGCCAAGTGTAACCAATGAAAGAGACTGCAGTATAGTGGCACAAGTATTAAATATCGAATCCAAATCTCTAGAGTTACTATTACTTAGCTTCAGTTCATTATCTAGCAAACTAGATTAAGGATTGATTAACTAAACTACTCTACTAACTAAACTAAATAAAACTACTAATTACAGATTGGGAACTCACTTAGGTATGATTCCCCCTAGCTGCTCAATTAGGCCCAAGTTGTAATTCCCTTTGGTTGGTTTACTGTTGATTAAACTGCACAAGATCCGATAATAGCTTGGAATCTCTTGAGCTGACCAAGCCTTCTTAGACCGAATACCCGGCAGGCGACTAACCTCCACAGAAGTACAAGCTAAGGCAATACACAAAGATCTCCACTACTGGAATCAATTCCTGTACAAAGCAGTGAGTTGACTGGCTCTCTTACAATCAATTTCCTACTACCAATTGAGAAAGCTCTCTTAACCCAATCAGATTCTATCTATCATAATAGGTTAAAACAGAAATCATAGGAAAGTGATCAGGATTCAATTGACTCAACAATCATGCCAATTGATTAAAACCATTTAGTATAACATCCAAAGTTTCAAACAAGAAAGATCCTAAGTCCTAACGCATGGAACTAGGGTTCCTCAAAACCTAAATGAAGGGAAGTTACTCCATAGAAAAGAGAGAGATTACAATATAACTTTCCAGATCTTCAATCTCCATGTCTAGACTTGTTCTTTGAGCTTCAATGGTGAAGAATCCTCCAAAATACCTCCAAGAATAGCTCTAGATCGCCCTCTCTCTCTTTGGTTCGTCCCTTGGGTGTTAGGGATCCCAGCTCTCCCTCACCAAAAATCATAAAAAAGGTTTTATACCCACTGAGATTCGCACCCCCTACTTGCACGTCCGTGCAAACCTCCTGGAAAACTCACACGGCCGTGCACAATTACCAGAATGCACTCCTAAGCTTTGTTGAGCTCGTTTGAGCTCGTTTGACCTCTGATTCAGGTGTCGTTTGATCCCAGATGCTTGTAGTCTCGTCCTATTTATTTTCATGACAAGCTCACATGATTCTTTGTCAATAAAATGAGGTAGAAATCCATTTTTCCTCAAGTCATGCCCGAGCTTCTCCCCCCGATTCGCCAATTGATCTCTGATTGACTTGAAACTTGCGCCTATGCTTCACTTTATGTGCTTGGACCTAAAATATGACAAAGGAACACAAACTAGTGTAAAATAGGCCAAGTAACAATCAATTTCCAAGCTAAATGATCAAGAAATGAAGGGGAAAACTTGTGCAAATATCGAGTCATCAACAATCCCTTTGTTTGGAGGGGCAATGATGAAACAAAAAGTAGGGCATACACCACCTAGATCCACCCCTGGATCTCACCTCTTGGTAGAGATTTATAATCATTCATTTTCATTGATTATAGGTGGGTCCAAAAAAAAGGTAATACATGCATTCTAACTCAAAGTGAACCAAAAAAAAAAAAAAACAAAGTACTCTTATCATTACATGTATTTGTTAAATACCTCGCTTCAAATCTCAACCTCCAAACGACCCCTAGTTACTCATGGGTTAGTAACCATTAACCAGTGGTTACCGAACCTATCTTGAGTCTCTTCTTCTTCCTTCCTACCTCTATCTCTCTTCTCATTTCTCAATTCCTTCTCCTCAATTCAATACACTAGTTTCTCGCCGGAATCGATCATTCCTCGACCTCAATCGTCACTAGTGGTATCAGAGCCCCTCTTGCGGCAGCCAATCCGCTCTAAAGCATGATTCTACCTAGAAGCATAAAAGGGGTAAAACCATAAAGCGTAGAATCAAAGTGTATAGGTGTAAATTTTTTACGCATAGTGTAAAATAGCTAAAAATCTGTGAAGTACGACATATACTATGTAAAATATGAGTGTACATAATATAAGTTAATAAATACATGCAATTATGGTTTAAAGTAGAGCAACTTATAGCATATTAAAAATAAGTTCATAATCATAGGTCTTAACAATAAGCCATCTTTTCCTCTATGCTAATTAATTTGGCAAGAGCCTAGTTAGTGAACTAGATTACTCTATCGAAGTTGAGAATGCATCCGATTACCTGGTATATATATTTTAATCTCAAATTTATCAGATTGTTTGTGATTTACCTTTAAAATAGTACTTTTTATAATTAATTTCATGAAAAGAATGCACATTTAGTCAACTACAAGCGTAAAAATGTAAAAAGTTTTGGTGAACTAGAAACGTAAAAGCGTAAGCGTTGAAGCTTTAAAGCGCAATTTAGTCCGATTTTATACACCAAAGATTTTACATGGAAACGAAAGCATTTTAGTGACCTAGAAGCGTAAAATCATAAGTTTTTAAGTTCAAAGCGCAATTTTGACTGCATTGTAGGCAACCATGGTTTCCCATAAGACTGGTTAGCCGTCTTTGCTAATCTGGCGACCGATTCAAAACTTCGAGCTTGTCTAGCAGCTTCGGAGGTGACGTTCTTGCGATTCATGATATCATGTCGTAGATTCGACGGGTGTTGATGTGACTTGAATCGGACTATCAGCCGCTACGACTGGTAATCGGGGGCCTGGTCTGTTATTTGGGTTCGGGTTTTGGGCCTGGTCTGTAACTGTTTCCTTTGCCAGATTGGATTAGGTTTAGACCCACATGGAGAAGTACTATAAATACTTCGCATACTCCTCTGTAATCTGTAATCTCCTCGATATAGTGAAACTGGCTCTCTCTCGCCCGTGGACTAGCTAACACACATCGTGTTAGTGAACCACGTAAATCGTGTGTCTGTGTTTTTCGATTCTTGCTCTCGTATTCTTGCTTTATCTATTCCGACGATTTCCCGATCCGTAGCAGCGCGTTTATAACAAGTGGTATCAGAGCCGCGGCCGGAAATCAGGCTAGGGTTTTTCGATTCAGAAGAATGACGTCGGTGAACAAGAAGATCGAAAAGTTCACGGGGAAGAACAGCTTCGCTATATGGCAGATCAAGATGCAGGCTTTATTAAAACAGCAAGGTCTATGGGGGCCGTTGTCTGCGAAACAAAAGAAGGCAGCGGTGGATGACGATGAGTGGAATACCCTGGAGGAGAAGGCCCACTCGACCATCATGCTATCGTTGTCTGATGACGTCATCATTGAAATCGCTGCTGAGAAGACTGCCGCGGGCTTGTGGTTAAAACTGGAGAGTCTATATATGACGAAGTCTCTAACCAACAAGCTGCATCTCAAGCAACGGTTGTTCAGCTTGAGGATGCAAGAAGGTACGCCTTTGAGGGAACATCTCGAACAGCTTAACTCTATTTTGCTGGATCTGCGTAATATAGATGTTCAAGTTGATGACGAGGATGCTGCCCTAATCCTACTGGTTTCTTTGCCGAGTTCATATGAGAATTTCGTTGATTCTTTTATTGCTGGTAAAGAAAGCGTGTCGTTGGAGGATGTCAGGTCTGCTCTTCATACGAGAGAGATCAGACATAAGGCGTCTGGATCTGGTACAGGTGGTGAGGCATCGGGTTTGGCTGTTACAGGTGGAAAGGGAAAGAAGAAATCTAGTAAAGGGAATTCGAACAAGAATTCCAAGGGTCCCGGTCCACAACCAGGTGATGCTTGTCACAACTGTAAGGAAGTGGGGCATTGGAAGTACAACTGTCCCAGGAGAAGAGGGCAACAGAAGAAACAAGGTTCAGTTGCCGTGGCAGAAGTGGACAACAGTTCTGAAGACGATCTCGCCTTGGCTGTAGCTGAGAAGGCACATCGTGGGGATGTGTGGTTTCTGGATACTGCATCCTCATACCATATGTCTCCGAACAGAGATTGCTTCACAACCTACGAGCAGATAGATGGTGGTAACGTGGTCATGGCAAATGGAGCTGTCTGCAAGGTTGTTGGAATCGGGTCCATAAAAGTTCGGAGACATGATGGTTCGTTCTGTACCGTGAATGATGTCAGGCATGTTCCACAAATGACAAAGAACCTGATCTCCTTAAGTCTACTCGGCAGAAAGGGCTTCAGTTTCAAAGGAAAAGGTGGAGTTGTGTATGCCTGCAAGGGTTCGAGGAAGGTACTGAAGGGCGTGAAGCATGGGACCTTGTATGCATTACAAGGGTCTGTGTTGTCTGGTTCTGCTGCAGTTGCATCATCTCAGGTTCATCAAGAAGATATAACCACTCTCTGGCACATGAGACTGGGGCATATGAGTGAACGAGGGATGCAAGTTCTATCGACGAGGGATCTTCTTTGCGGGCACAAGGTGCAGAATTTGGAATTCTGCGAGCATTGTGTGTTTGGGAAGCTACATCGCAGCAAGTTTCCCAAGAAGGGTATCCAGCGGACGAAGGGGATACTGGATTACCTCCAATCCGACTGTTGGGGTCCTTCACGAGTTGAATCCATTGGAGGCATCCGGTATTTTCTGTCTATTATTGATGATTATTCAAGATTTACTTGGATTTTCATGATGAAGCAGAAAAGTGAGGCTTTCACGAAGTTCAAGCAGTGGAAGACATTAGTGGAGAATCAGACCGGGAAGAAGATCAAGAAGCTGCGAACGGATAATGGTCTGGAGTTCTGCAATTCCGAGTTCAACGAATTCTGCAAGGATGAAGGGATTGCCCGTCATCGGACTGTTAGAGATACACCCCAGCAGAATGGCGTTGCAGAAAGGATGAACCAGACATTGTTGGAGAGAGCACGGTGCATGCTCTCTAATGCTGGACTAGAGAGAAGATTCTGGGCAGAAGCAGTAAACATGGCGTGCTTCCTGATCAACCGTGGACCTCACACAGGTATCAAGTGTAAGACTCCTTATGAAGTGTGGTATGGTAAGCCTGCTGATTACTCTTCACTAAAAGTTTTTGGGTGTCCTGTTTATTATCATGTGGATGAGGGTAAACTGAACCCAAGGGCAAAGAAGGGTGTGTTTGTGGGTTACGGAGATGGAGTTTAGGGATTTCGAGTCTGGTCACCTTCTGAGCATCGGGTTATACTCAGCAGAAATGTGAAATTTGATGAGAAGTCTATGTATAACCCCATGTTGAAGGTTACTGTTGTTGAAGGTAGCATGAATGTTGATAAGCAGGTGGAGCTGCAAACTCTCAATGAGAGTGAGTTTGAGCACCAAGGTGGAGAAGATCAACATGAGGATGTTTCTACAGAGCCAGAAACTTCAAGGTCCAGTGCAGGAGCTCAACAGTCTATTGCTTCCGGTAGACCGAAGAGAGCGGCTGCAGGAGTACCTCCACAGAGGTATGGCTTCGAGGACATGGTGGCGTATTCATTTCAGGTTGCTGAAGAAGTGGATGCAGGAGAGCCACAGTCCTATAGAGAAGCAGTTTCGGGTGGCGAAGCTGATCAGTGGCTTGCCGCGATGGGAGATGAGATGGAATCCCATGACAGGAATCAGACTTGGGAGCTAGTCAAACGACCACAGGGAAGGAAGATTGTGACAAACAAGTGGATCTACAAGAAGAAGGAAGGAATCAATTCTAAAGAGGGCATGAAATTTAAAGCTTGGGTGGTTGCACGAGGCTTCTCGCAGAGGGAAGGAGTTGACTACAATGAGATTTTCTCACCAGTGGTCAGACATACTTCGATCAGAGTGCTACTAGAAATAGTTGCACATTATGACTTGGAGCTCGAGCAGCTAGACGTGAAGACAGCTTTCCTGCATAGAGAGTTAGAAGAAGAAATTTACATGACTCAGCCAGAAAGATTCCAGGTTCCGGGAAAAGAAGACTATGTTTGTAAGCTGAAGAAGTCCTTGTATGGACTTAAGCAATCTCTGAGGCAGTGGTACAAGAGATTTGACAGTTACATGCTTGAGCTGGGCTACAACAGAAGTCCATATGATTGTTGTGTATATCACAGCAAGGCAGAGGATGGTTCGATGATATATCTAGTTCTGTATGTGGATGATATTCTAATAGCTACGAGGTCAAAGTCTGATATCCAGAAATTAAAGGGGCTTCTCAGTGCTGAGTTTGAGATGAAGGATTTGGGAGCTGCTCAGAAGATCTTGGGTATGGATATTTACAGGGACAGGTCGAAGAAGAAGCTTTTCTTGTCACAAAAGAGCTACATCCAGAAGATACTGTCGAGGTTTGGCATGTCTTCAGCAAAGCCCTTAAATACTCCTAGTGCTTCAAATGTTCATCTATCCTCAGCATATGCACCGCAGTCAGAGGCTAAGAAGGAGTACATGTCGAGAGTCCCATATGCTAGTGCAATAGGTAGCTTGATGTACGCTATGGTATGCACTAGACCTGATCTTGCACATGTTGTTAGTGTTGTCAGCAGGTTTCTGATACAACCTGGGAAGGAGCATTGGCAGGCTGTGAAGAGGATCTTCCAGTACCTTAAGGGTACACCTGATGTGGGGATTAGCTTCGGAAGTGATGTAGAGTGCTTGGTGTCTGGGTATTCTGACTCGGACTATGCTGGAGATGTTGACACGAGGAGATCGATGACCGGTTATGTATTCACTCTTGGGAGTTCTATAGTGAGCTGGAAGGCAACTCTGCAGTCGGCAGTGACATTGTCTACAACTGAGGCAGAGTATATGGCGTTGACAGAAGCTGCTGAGGAGGGAATATGGTTGAAGGGACTGGTTGGTGATCTTGGTCTACATCATGATCAGGCAGTGGTGTATTGCGACCGTTTGAGTGCAATATGCTTGGCCAAGGATCAAGTCCACCATGAGAGGACTAAGCACATCGATGTGAGGTATCATTTCTTGAGGACAGAGAAGAGGATTAAGGTGAAGAAGGTTGGCACCGCGGATAATCCTGCTGATATGTTCACGAAGCCGGTTACACATGGCAAGTTCCAACACTGCTTGGACTTGATGAATGTCTTGAGTGATTCCGCCCTAGGGGGCATTGATGGCGGGAGAGAGAGAAGGAGCAGAGTAAATCAGAGATTTCAGAGGAAGAGGATTCAAGTCAAGGTGGAGATTTGTTGATGTGACTTGAATCGGACTATCAGCCGCTACGACTGGTAATCGGGGGTCTCGCTGACCGGTCAGCGAGTGGGGTCCAGAGGCAATGCCACAGGCCCACGGTGTATGGGCTCAATGTTATTTGGGTTCGGGTTCTGGGCCTGGTCTGTAACCGTTTCCTTTGCCAGATTGGATTAGGTTTAGACCCACATGGAGAAGTACTATAAATACTTCTCATACTCCTCTGTAATATGTAATCTCCTCGATATAGTGAAACTGGCTCTCTCTCGCCCGTGGACTAGCTAACACACATCGTGTTAGTGAACCACGTAAATCGTGTGTCTGTTTTTTTCGATTCTTTCTCTCGTAATCTTGCTTTATCGATTCCGGCGATTTCCCGATCCGTAGCAGCGCGTTTATAACAACGGGAAACAACGGGAATCGCCTTCTTCCCAGACTTATGTGGACCAACTCCACTTCTGCCACGCATATCAGGAGAGTCTTCCCCAAACCAGCAATGGCGACTGTAGACTCCGGCAATCGGTTGCCTCCATTGCCGGCAGAGCTAGTCGAGAGTCAGAAGAGTGTTCCATTTTCATTGCGAGTTAATTTCCAGCCTCTCTTCGAAGAAATGCCGGATTGGATGTGTCCTGCCCTCCACCAATTCACAGTCCACAAGGCTCCGTTATCAAACCTCACAAGGGTAGCCAACTTTTCGGTAATCTCAATCCTCAGTTGCCTGTAAAATTCCATCTTTCAATGGCAAGAATCCTAGATGTTGGGTTAGGAAGTGTGTTGAATGGTTTGTAATGAATGATACTCTGGAGTATCAGAAAGTTGTCACTGCAACAACCAAATTGGGAATGTGGCCGAATATTTGGTTTGAAGGGTGGATTTTACGTCAACTTGACCCGACTTGGGAAGAATTTGTGGAAGCCATATGTAGAAAGTTTGATTCTTCCACTTCTATGGTCGGCACTGGGAAAGCCACTGATTCTTCTTGGTCCAAGAGTTAAAATTCTTGGCTTTTGGTGTCGTTCATCTCCTTCGAACCAATATCTTCTCTAGTTTCTTCAGCTGAATTTGGTGGGTGAAGTAGGTGATCAGTTACTAGTCAAGCATTCACTCGACATCAAACACTGGGAAAACCTATTGTTGATCAGGTTATGACTTAGTATACAAGCATGGAAGCCAAGGAATTTTCAAAGGTTTCGACGAATAATATTGATCAAAAACCATACATGAGCTTGAAACTAGGAAAGGTAATAGAATTCGTTGACAAGTTTGAAATGAAGGAATCATCAAAGGGTTGCAATTGGCTGCTGCAGTTGCTTGGAAGAGTCCTGCTATTACAAGTAACTATAACTCTGTAATGGATAACATGAGTAACAAAAGCGTAGCGGCAGATGATGGTGTTGCAGATGCTGCTGCAACCATGTCTAATGAAGCTCACAATACCTTGCAGAACCTCCTCTCTCAAAATCAAGGCCGGTCCAGGCCCTGTGCTGACAGGCCCTCCCGCATAGGGCCTCCAAATTTTGAGGGCCTCCATAATCCACTCCACTAACTAGAATATAAATGTTGTGGGTTGTACTAATATGCTCGGCTCATAAGAAAGATAGTTATGTGAATAATTTTAAGACAAGAAAGGCCAACGGAAAGGCCCAATACCAGCTACCTACACATTATTAGAAGGTATAATAATGAATAAAATTGTGTAAGCTTTAAGAAAAACAATGAGGCCTATTTATTTCAAGACCCAATTCTCGCATTTGGCGATTCCAAAAACTTGAAGAATTAATTAAATCTTAAACAAAAACCAAAACACAATATTTAATATACTCCAATTCACAACCAAATCATGTGACTTCCCAAATTGAACCAAAACCAAAACAATCAATTCGTCGCTATCAAATTGTATTCCTAAGATTTGCTATAGCTAATTTCATTGAGTTAAGGAGAACATGATCAATTTCAAGCACCACAAACACGTTTTAACTAGTAGGTCGATTAATATTTGTTATTGCAAACATTAACCAAAAACTAAAATTTTTGATCAAAGTTGTTTTAACCTGAACAAAAAGTGGTGTCAACATATGATATTATTACTTTTGTAATCATTTTGAGAACTTATGTATTTTTTACTATAAATAAGTTTGTGGAGAAAAAATTAGGGTCACATTTTCAATTTTCAAACAGGGCCTCCGAATCCGATGGCCCGACCCTACTCAAAATGATAACTATATGACAGTTTCCAAGTGCTAGCTCCTAAAATTTCTGCAATTTCGGTAATGATAGAGGTTACCAAGGCTTCAGAGAATGGAAGTGACTTGTTAGACCAGGAGACGAAGCTAGCAGGAAAGAAAGAAAATATGGTAGAACCTCAATATTAGACAAATGGGCATCAAACCCATCTGACTAGTGAATTTGTGGGTTCTACAGTCCTAGAGGAAGTTGCTAAAGAATCTTATACATCAATTGTGATAACCCCCTAGATGGTGGTTTTGAATCAGAGAAGCACGGGTAGATTCAATCCAAAGATTGAATCAAAAACTCTGTAATGAAGAACACAAAACTGAGTTTGAGTTTGTGTTTGGGATGGTGATTTCGTGCAACCTTCTCGAAGGGAAGAGAGGCTCGAAAACTTACGGTAGATGCTTGGCCACGAACAGTGGGACTAACTGAACGATACAAGCCATAAAAACCACCTAGATTCAACTAGGAAGTCCTCCAAATTCACAAAGCAAGATGCTATGTGACTCAACCTCACGGTTTATTCAATTCAACTCAAAAACTAAAGATTACAACAAATCAAAGCTACTTAAATAGACCCAGCTAGTCCTAACACTCTTAGAAAAGTTCTTACTACATTCTACTAGGAAAAGAGATCCAAAATCAACAACAAAAAGGAATTAAACACAAACAGTCTCCTCATCCTAATCCGAGAAGGATTCGGATTTGCTGAATTCCAAAGACAGAAACCTTGGCCTCGATACGATCTTTGGAGCCTTCGTTCGAGCCCTTCCAGGTACCCCTCTGATCAAACAATGTCGCGAAGCCAGCTAAGGAAAGTTAGGTTATAGAAGCGGATGATATTGATTTTCACCATGGAGTATTCTCTTCTACCAAGCTTAGCTTTGGTTTTCTGAATCCTAGAGAGGGTTGGTTCCCTATTGAATGGATAGTACTTTGCAGCGGAGACATGAGTATTGATGGCCTAGGGTAAAACTTAAAAGACGGGTTGTTTGCCTCAACTTTAAGGAACCATACAAGGATGATGTATTCGGGAACATAGTTGATGCTAAGCTATTGGGTGAGGATTGTGAGCTTCAATGTTTAGGTTACTATGCCTTGTTTCCAAGGATGGTGGGCTGTTTCATGAAAGTTTTTGTGCTTATTGTCTTCTTGACTCGACTCTACTGTCACTCCAGGAATTGGCCAAGTGAAACCGCTTCCTAAAGCGTAGTATAGCGGGTTTGGGTTTAATTATCAACCCGGGTCCTAGATTTGATGACTACTCAGTGAATTCTTGTTATCTAGCAATGAAACTTTAATGCAAGTCTAAACTAACAAACTAACAAAGCAAGTAAACGGTTGTATTCAGGTTAAGAGAGGTCACCCGGATATGGTTCCCCCTAGAATGCAGTTATGCCGGATTGTAATTACCAAGTTCAGTTTCTATGAAAGTTATACTGCGGAAGATTCTAAAACAGCCTGAAGTCTCGACTAAAGGTCTTCAGACCCTCTCAATCTGAATCTCTAGCGGGCGACTAACCTCCACCGGAGTAGACAGATTGAGGCCCTAAGAACAAAACCTCCACTACCGGAGTAAATCCGGTACAGAATAGTGAGTTGGTTCCTCGACTAAAGTCACCAACTCCCTACCTTCAATCAAGGATGCTCTATCAACCTAGGCAGATATTCTCATTCTAGGTTAAAGCAGAAACAACAGGAATTTGATCAGGATTCAAGTCATTCAATCATTCAAACCTCAATCGAACATAATCAAATCATAGATTCAGTACTTGGGTTCATACAATCAAAGCCTAACATACAAATCTAGGGTTCTCCATACCCAGATGAATGGGAGAACTACTCCATAGAGAAAGAAGCAAAAGCAGAATCAGACGCGGAATTCATACTGTGAAGGATGGATTCCTGCTTCTGGATATTGATCGGCACTTCTCCAAGCTCAAGCTGGCCTCCAATGGTGTTGAAGATCAATCTAGGGCACTTGGAGACTCTTGTTCGTCGCTTTCTCTCTCTAGGAACTGATCTCTCTCTCTAAAACTCGAATCCCCTTGACTTGTGGCTGAAAATCTGCTTAAAAGCATCAGTGGCCAAAGCACGGTCGAGGGCACGGCCGTGCTTTGCCTGAGCCTGCCCGTGTCTCGGCCAAGGTTAATTACACGGCCAGCAGTTGGGACGAAACACGGCCGTGCTTCGCGTTGGATACGGCCGTGTAATGATTGAACACGGCCGTGCTTTGTCTCGGCCCTGCCCGTGTAATCAGCTCAGCTCTCGGCATAAAAAGCACGGCCACAGGAACACGGCCGTGTAATGCCTTAGGTGTGCCCGTGTTTTGGCCCCAGCTTGACGAAATGACCTCCGAATGCCCCGAAACTCGTGGTTAGCCTTCCCTTTGACGCCTGGGACCTGAAATATGACAAAATAGCACAACCCGGCGTAAAATAGGCCAAAACACACGACTATACCCCTCAAACGGATAAGAACTAGGGGCGCAAACATGTGCAATTACATCGTTATCAAATTCCCCCACACTTAACCGTTTGCTTGTCCTCAAGCAAACCAAGTCAGACACAAGGTAAGCTCAAAACAACAAGGCATGACATATCCGCACAAAACACGTGGATCATACTGGCTTTCGATCATTAACACATGGACAACCTCACTGACAACCTAGACAACCACCACAGATGACATTCGAATGCAGTAAAATCGAGCAAAGGAAGAGTCTCCCTTCTGTTCACCAACCAACATAGACTTGACTCAACCACTTGTTCAAAACAGTCACATCATGCACAAAGTTCAAGATATCAGAATTAAGACCGAGCAATCTAGGTCCTCACCGGGATAAAAAAGTATAGAGAATAAGAGAAAATGAATCGCTCACTCTCGACCAGTGGGGTCAGGACAATATGATGCGAAAAATGTGCATGCTTAATCTCTCAATCCCTAACATCTCTTCACCATGAATGCAGCCTCTAAGTGCTAGAGTTCACATATGGGGTGTCATCACTAACTAATCCGGAGGTCTTAGACACAGGTTCAGATGACTGGCTAGGGTCTTGGACATGAGGAAAAGGCCTTTTAGGTGGTGGAAGTATTCATACAGCACAAGGTTCCACATTTCCAAACCCAACAGATTCACAATCAATCGAACCAATAACTTTCTTTCTGCTATTCTACATTACTCAAGTTCAAAGCACAAGGCGCGAAGGAGGTTACATAAATGCTAGTATTTCCAAGCCAGACTGCTAAGAAACACTACTACATGGGCATTATTCAGATTTTTGGTGGTGGCTCTCTTTTGCTTTCATTTTTTTTTTCTTTGATTTTCTTTCATTATTTTCCATTTCCTAAGAGAACCACCACCTCTGCAAATTTTCGAACACCTGCCCAACTTTTAAGCACTACCTCCAACCCTCACATTACATTTAGCAGAAACAGCAGAGAACATGTAAAAATCACTCTGTGGAACCTTCTAAAAGATGCAAAAGGGTGACTTTTCATTGAAGACCGAAAGAAAGGGAAACACACGGCTCAAAGGGGCTGACTAGGGGTATGACACACTAGGACAGTCAATTTGGTCGTGGGCTAATCCTATGCCTCCATCATCTTAGCTAATGACAACGTGAATGCTGCACATCATGGAAGAGGAAACTATCGCACAAGAAAGAAACGAGCAGGCTCAAATCTCACATGGCTACCTATATGCTCTATCTCTCATTCTGATTCCCTGTACTAGATGCATAAATGACTGTCAAAAGCAAGTGATCAAACCAAGTGATCAAACCAAGTCACATTTGGTGAGCAAACAGTTGAGAAAACTGAACCCCTACACAATTCTACTGCACATCTCAGTCATCACAATAAGTTGTCTAAGTCCCACTCAAGTTGTCATGTATCAAGTCAAAAGCCATTCAATTCACTAATCATATCCACAGTGCCAATACGATCAATCATCAAGCAAACAGCCGTGCTTGGAGCCCTCAAATCTCAAGATTTGGACAGTGGACTAGGCTCCAAGCACACATATATACGTTCCAATTCATACAAAGAACCCCCCCACACTTAAACGCGACAATGTCCTCAATGGAGTAGAGGGAAGGGGAACGATGTTACCGTGAAACAGTGGTCAGGAACGCTGACTGGATGGCGGACCAGTCAAAAGAAGGGCACAGAGTTAGAGACAACAAAAACACACACTGGGTGATAGGAGTCAGAGTACCAAGTCTACAATCCGAGATAAAACAAAACAAAACGAAACCAAAAAACACGGAGTCTTAGTCTGGAAAACAAATAAAGCACAAAACCCGCTCTAGAAGGCATCACCACCATCGCCGGTGGGTGGAGGGTACTCATCCTCAAACCCCGGGGACTGCACGAACGGGTAGTGGACCGCGCTCGGGTCCAATCCCAAATAGGACATGATGTAGTGCTGCCCGGACAGGATACGACGCCCTCGGTCCCGCTCACGATCAAGGAGGAGCTCCTGGCCAGCTAGGAGGCGCTCATTCTGCTGCGAGATCGCCGCCAACTAGTCGGAGATGGGCACCACCACTGGAGGAGGGGACCCTGGAGACGAAGACCGGGGGAGCAGGAGAGGGGCTCGCGGGAGCCTGGCCACGACGGGGAACGCGACGTCGACCTCGGCGCCCACCAGCGGCGCTCGGCTCGGCCTGGTCACCCTCTGCAGGAGGAGGTGGCTGAGGAAGGCCCTCGATCCAGCGCTGACGCCCGTGGCGAGCAAGCAAGTGCTGGTGGCGAAGAGTAGCCTCGCTGAATGGGGACGCCCCGCGCACCAAAGTCATCCCCGTGTAATCCACCCCATAGTTGCGGGCCAAGGCGGTGATCACCGAGCCACAAACGAGGGCACGAGTCGTGCTGATGGCTGGTTTAGTGAATGTCCTCGCCAGTACAGAGCCCAGCTGGATGGTGCCCTCAGAACGACCCATCACATGCATCAACCAGAGTGTGCGGAGCGTGACCCGGTTGGCCGAGCCTGCGCTGGGTGTGTAGGAAGTGCACATTAGGTGGTTGAGGATCCGCCACTCCGGACGGAGGAGAGAAGCCCGCGTCTGGCTGGCCACGTACTGTTCATCCACACTGTCGGGCAGGCAGATGGTCTGAAAGTACGCCTGAGAAGCGAAGTCCGTGGGATCAGCGAGATCTAGGCGGAGAGGCGGCCCACCAGCTTCCCGGGAGTTGAGGCAAAGTGCATTGGCGAACTCCCAGTAGTTGAGGGAGTGCTCCACCCCGCCGAGTGTGAACTGGACTGCATTAGAGTGATCGGATTTCCCCCTCTGATTGTGGGTGAAGGTGGCGTAGAACTCCAAGACCAATTCCTTGTAGGTCGGCTCAGCAAGGGTGAGAAGACGCCGCCAAGCAGGGGAGCGGACCGCGGCCTCCATCTGTGGCCTGGCATGAAGCTCTTCGAACACCTCCCAATTGAGGTGATGGTGCTCGGCGATGCTGCGGGTACGGAGGTTCCGCAGCTTGTGGCGCTGGATGATGTTCAGCTGGTCGAGAAAATCCTCCATGATCCTGCAAAACACAATGAAGGACAAATTGTACACAAGCAAACGGGGTCAATGTTAGACCAAAACCACACCGGGAGTCCTCATAGCGAAAGATATGGACAGTGGACTAGACTCCTGGCGACACAAGCATTACCCATCAGACGAGAAATACCAGCTGAATACACCGGGGACCCTCAAATCGAGCGATTCGGACAGTGGACTAGGCCCTCGGTGAAACAAACATAGCACAACTGTCCTAAATAGCACCAATCGAGGCATCACAGAAAAAATTACATATCACGCAGCCCATTCACCATGCAATCAGCCAAATCATCCCCCAAACCCAAAATATTCCCCAAACCATGCATTCCACAATTAAAAGTTCTTCACCTAACTCTAGGTGTCGATTCTCCAAAAATATAAGAAAAGACAAGGAGAACACACCTGGAGACTCAAGAAGATACCACGAGAGAGAGGAAGAAAGTGGAGAGAAGCACCCAAAGTCGCCGGAAAACACACCGGAGACTCGCCGGAAAACTCACCGCCGGCGACCCAACCTCAGCCAAACCAGCCCAAATCGTTGGGGAATGTGCTCCTCGACGTCAGGAGCGTGGGGGCACTCGCGGTTTGTGATTTGGAGGTCGGGAGAGGGAGTTATGGCCGGAAAATCGAGGGAGAAGGTGGAAGGGGCGATTTTCCGGCGAGGGGGGGGGGGGGCTGGGGGTTTTGAAAAAAATGACTGATCTGAGTTTGGGGGTGAAAAATTTCGTTTTTATAGGGGGGAGGCCGAAACACGGGCGGACCATTACACGGCCATGTTTCAGGTGCTCCGCGCCCGTGTTTTCCCCCAGCAAAGCACGGGCGGGCTCTGATAAAAACACGGCCGTGTTTTCAGAGCCCAGTGCCCGTGTTTTTTATGCCGAGAGCAAAAGGCATTACACGGGCAGGCACAGGGCGAAACACGGCCGTGTTTTAACCCCCTGCTGCCCGTGTTTTTAGTGCCGAGCCTGAAAGGCAATTTTTTCAATTTTCAATCGCAAACCACCATGATTCATTCGTGCCCCGGCTCTAAAATTTAACCAATCACACATCAAAACGAACCGCCCGAGGCACGAAAAACTTTCCAGACTGACTCCAAACTGACTCAAAGACTCAAAAACCGACAAAGTTGAAATAAATAAAGAAAAAAAAAACAAGGTAGAAATGTAAACCGTGGTGGGGTTGCCTCCCCACAAGCGCTTCTTTACCGTCTTTTAGCTGGACGCCAATTGCGGAACTAAGGGTCCGCGAGCTCCACTGCTAACTCCGCACGTTCGACCTCGTCTCCCAGGTAGAGCTTGAGACGATGGTCATTCACTTTAAACGGCTCAGTTTGCGGGTTAGCAATCTCAATCGTGCCATACGGGAACACCTGCGTGACCGTGTACGGTCCAGACCACCGGGAATAGAGTTTTCCAGGAAAGAGTTTCAGGCGAGAGTTATAAAGGAGAACTCAATCACCAACCTGGAACTCTTTCGAACCCCGCAACCGTGCATCGTGTAGGCGCTTCGTGCGCTCCTTGTACAGCTTGGTGTTCTCATAGGCGTGATAACGCCACTCTTCCAGCTCCAACATCTGCATTTTTCGCTCAACACCTGCAACACTAACATCCAAGTTTAGCAGCTTAAGGGCCCAGAAGGCCTTGTGCTCTAGCTCCACGGGCAAATGGCATGCCTTTCCATAGACAAGCCGGTACGGTGAGGTACCAATGGGCGTCTTGTAGGCAGTGCGATATGCCCACAGAGCATCATCGAGCTTGGTGGACCAATCCTTGCGGGATAGGTTCACCGTCTTCTCCAAGATCCGCTTGAGCTGTTCGTCAGCTCGGCCTGGCCACTGGTTTGAGGATGATAGGCCACGGACACCTTATGAGTTACACCATAGCGAGACAACAATTTATCGAACTGACCCTGGAAATGGGTGCCTCGGTCGCTTATGATGGCTCTAGGTGTCCCGAACCGGGAGAATAGCTGCTTCAAAAAACCACAAACACGTCTAGCATCATTAGTGGGCAAAGCTTGCGCCTCGGCCCACCTAGAGACGTAGTCAACAGCAACAAGGATATATGTATTAGCAAAGGATGGAGGGAAGGGGCCCATGAAATCGATACCCCAGACATAAAAAATCTCACAAGTAATAAACACATTCTGGGGCATCTCATCACGGGCAGAGATGTTACCTGACCTCTGGCATCGGTCGCACCTGCGTGCGAAGGCGTCGGCATCCTTGAAAAGCGTGGGCCAGTAGAAGCCCGACTGGAGCACCTTCCTCGCCGTGCGATTTCCTCCGTGGTGACCGCCAGCAGGTCCTTCATGACAGTGATATAGAATGCCCTCCATCTCACTCTCCATAACACATCGACGGATGATCCCGTCGGCTCCGATCCTGAAGAGATGAGGGTCATCCCAGAAGTAGTACTTCAGGTCGAAGAAAAACTTCCTCTTGGCGTGAGTTGTCATCCCCTTGGGCAGCTGCTGGCCCACAAGATAATTTGCAAAATCAGAATACCAGGGGGTGACACTCTCCACCAGGCACATCATCATCAGTCTCTCATCTGGAAAGGAGTCATTGATCTCCTCCTCGAGGTTGTCCGCAGGGGGTGCGTCCCACCGGGAGAGGTGATCGGCAGCAACATTCTCTGCTCCCTTCTTGTCCCGAATCTCAATATCAAACTCCTGCAGCAGTAAGATCCACCGTATGAGCCTAGGCTTGGCATCAGCCTTGCTCATCAAGTATCGAATCGCGGAGTGATCAGTATACACAACCACATGGGACAAGACAAGATATGGGCGAAATTTATCGAAGGCAAACACCACTGCGAGCAGCTCTTTCTCCGTGGTGGTGTAGTTCTCCTGGGCATCATTCAAGGTCTTCGAGGCGTAGTAGATGGGTCGGAAATGCTGATCACGCCTCTGCCCCAACACAGCTCCAACAGCAAAGTCACTGGCATCGCACATAATCTCAAATGGTAAGGACCAGTCAGGAACAACCATGATAGGAGCTTGGGTGAGCTTCTCCTTCAAGGTCATGAAAGCCGTTGTGCATGCATCAGTGAACTGGAAGGGGGCATCCTTCTCTAGAAGCTTCGTCAGGGGCAGAGCAATCTTAGAGAAATCCTTGATGAACCGCCTGTAGAAACCTGCATGACCAAGAAAACTCCGGATTCCCTTAACAGATGTAGGAGGAGGCAGGTTGCTGATAGTCTCGATCTTCGCTCTGTCCACCTCAATCCCCATCTTGGAGATCTTATGACCAAGAACTATGCCTTCTCGAACCATGAAGTGACACTTCTCCCAACTCAGTGCCAGGTTCGTTTCTTTACACCGTCTAAGGACAAGCTCCAGGTTATGGAGACAGTGAGAGAATGAGTCTCCATAAACCGAGAAATCGTCCATAAACACCTCCACAATCTCGCCGACCAGACGGTCAAAGATAGCTAGCATGCATCGCTGAAAAGTCGTCGGGGCATTGCATAGCCCGAATGGGATCCTCCGGTATGCAAAGGTGCCGAAGGGGCAGGTGAAAGTGGTCTTCGCCTGGTCCTCCGGTGCAATCGGGATCTGGAAGTACCCGGACATCCCATCCAGGAAACAGTAGAACTCGTGCCCCGCCAGTCTCTCCAGCATCTGATCAATGAATGGTAGCGGGAAGTGGTCCTTCCGAGTGGCGTCGTTGAGACACCGGTAATCAATGCAGACACGGTACCCAGTCACCGTGCGCATCGGGATCAGCTCATTCTTCTCGTTAGGCACCACAGTCATCCCACCCTTTTTGGGTACCACCTGGGTGGGACTGACCCACTCGCTGTCGGAAATGGCGAAGATGATCCCCGTGTCCAGCAGCTTCACGATCTCTGCCCGAACCACAGCCTCCAGGTTCGGTGTCATTCTCCTCTGCGGCTGTCTCACTGGCCGCATCTCATCCTCCATCAGTATCCGGTGGGAGCAGAAAGAAGGGCTGATCCCCCGGATGTCTGTGATCTTCCATGCGAGGGCTCGCTCGTACCGCTTCAGCAAGGTCACCAGTCTGGTCTTCTGCTCGGGGGTGAGGGTCGAGCTAATGATGACTGGCAGCTTATTCCCCTCCCGGAGAAATGCATACTCCAAATGAGGAGGGAGGGGCTTAAGCTCCAGCTCTGGTGGTTCCTCCAAGGAAGTAGCGATGCGGGTGGAGGATGAGATCGGTTTAAACAGCCTGTCGCCCTCTAAGAAAGGGCCACTCTCCAACTCGGCCAACTGCTCCGCCAGCTGCGGCTCCTGTGATGCCTGCTCACCTAGCAAAATACAACGCTCAAGAACATCGTCAGTACCCGCACTTGTGATAGCGAGTGCGGTCTCATAATCAGCAAGCATATCACAGTAGTCTATATCATCATGCAAATGAGGGTGTTTCCCATTCTCAGACACAGAAAAAGTAGCATGTTCATCACCAGCACGCAGAATCAATTTACCACTATGCACATCAATAAGCGCCTTGGCGGTGGCGAGAAACGGTCTACCTAAAATCAAAGGTACATCCACATCTTCATTTGTATCCAAAATAACAATGTCAACAGGATATGTGAATGCACCCACATTAACAAGCAAGTCCTCAATGATACCCCTAGGATGCACGATAGAACGATCAGCTAACTGAATGCTCATCCTAGTAGTTCTAGGTTCACCTAGGCCTAGCTTCTTAAACAGATTATAAGGCATGACATTTATGCTAGCGCCTAGGTCCGCCAAGGACTTTCCTACATGCATGCTGCCAATAACAAGAGGGATAGTGAAACTCCCTGGGTCTTTTCGCTTCTCGTGCAGCTTGTTCTGCAGGATGGCAGAACACTCCTCGCTCAGCATCACTGTCGAAAGATCCCCAAGTTTCTTCTTGTAGGTGAGGAGGTCCTTCATGAATTTGGCATACTTGGGCATCTTTGACAGTGCCTCCACGAACGGCATGCTGATGTTGACCTGCTTCAACATTGCCATGAACTTGGCAAACTCAGTCTCCAGCCTGTCTTTATGCAGGCGAGTGGGGAAAGGAAGCTGGGGTACATGCTCCTTAACCACTGGCTGTGGCTTGGGAGCAGGCGTTGTTGTGTCTTCCCCCGCGTCTGCAGTATCAGCTGGAAGTGTTGAAGCAGGTAGTGGATCATCTCGACTGGGCTGGGCAGGAGCAGCTAATGAGGTCTTGCCACTCCTGGTAGTGATGGCATTAAGCTGCTGGAGCTGGTGAGGATCCCGAGGATTCGGGACAGTGGTGGCAGGCAAAGTCCCCGGTGCCCTGGTGTTCTGGCGGGCCAAGATGCCCACCTGGGTCTACAGATCCTGCAAAATGGCACCCTGGTTCCTCTGACCTGCCTCCAGTGAGGCTACACTCTGGCCCAACCTCGTGATATTCGCCTGAGTGCTCGTCATGAATGAAGCCAGAATATTTTCCAGCTTCGTCATCTGAGTATCTGGAGCTGGAGCTGCTGCTGGCTCGGCAAACTGGCGCTGGGGCTGCTGGAAGGGTTGCCCTTGCCTAGGCTGGTAGGGCTGCTGCTGTGGAACTGGCCCTTGTCGAGCCTGGTAGGGCTGCCTCTGCTGAAAGCCACATGCTGGTGCTGGGAAACCAGGTGGCTTAGTGGTGTTGCTGCCCCAAGAGAAGTTGGGATGCTGGCGCCACCCCTCATTATATGTGGTGCTGTACGGGTCGAGGCGCCGAGCATTGGCGATGAAGTCCAATTGCTCCTGGGGGGTAGTAGACTCCCTCATAGCCTGGCAGTCTTCTACTAAGTGGCTCGAGCTCTCACACCACTGACACTGAGCAACTGGAGGTGTAGCCATACCTCTACCCGGAATAAGACTGTTGGGCTGCTTCAATGTCTGCACTAGCTCAGCTACCTGCTGCTCGAGTCCGGATCTGGACTCCATGGCGTGCACACCACGGTCCCTGGAATGTCTGCCTCTGCTACTCTGCCCCCAGGAATGATCTCTGGCAGCCAATGTATTAATCATCTGGTTCAGCTCGGGTGGAGTCTTAGTGAGAACATCCCCTCCTGGGCATAGAGACTCAATCACCCTCTGGCTATCTGGAGAGAGGGCACTATAAAAGTTCCGCACTGTGAATGCATCACTGAAGCCATGATGGGGGCACTGCCAGAAATATCCCATGTACCACTCCCAAGCATCACGCAGTGACTCATCTGGCTCTTGGCGGAAGTGAGTGATCTCCCGCTGAATCTCTGTAGTCTTCGATGCCGGATAGTACCTGTGCACGAACTTGTCAGCCAGATCGTCCCAAGAGGTGATGGACAATGGGGGCTGGGTCTCCAACCACCTCTTAGCATTCCCCGCCAGAGAATGGGGAAAGAGATGAAGGCGGATTGCATCATCCGGGACACCGTTTAGCTTGAACCCGTTCGTCATCTGTAGAAAACGGGAAAGATGCACCCTGGCCTCCTCATCCTTCAAGCCATGGAACTAGATAGAAGATGTAATGAGCTGAATCCAGCATGGCTTGATCTCGAAGTTGTTTGCTGGAATAGGCGGGTAGAGGATGACCGGGCGGATGTCACCAATCCGAGGAGTGTAGTAGTACTCCAAGGTGGGACCCGGCTGCGGTGGATGGTGAACTCCATGATCCTGGGGTATGGGGTTGTTCCCCAGGACCTGATTCACCGGGGGAGCCTGCTGAGGATTCCCCTGGTGTTGATTGTACTCTCCGTCCATCCCGTGCTCTTCTTTAGAATCACTGCTCACATGGCCGTCTATGCGCTCTTCCGTAGCCAGTCTAGCTCGTTGTTGTGTCCTCAGCTGGCGACAGGTGCGGTCAATCTCTGGATTCAACGGCAGTAAACCTCCCGACTGGCTACGGGTCATTCACTACCTGCACACTCTCAAGCAAGCAAACCCGTGAAGGCACAAGTGGGACAAAGCAAACAAAGCAAAAAAGAAAAAGGCTAAATTAACAGAAATCACTTTTCTTCAACAACCTAGCCGTCCCCGGCAACGGCGCCAAAAACTTGACTCGACTCTACTGTCACTCCAGGAATTTGCCAAGTGAAACCACTTCCTAAAGCGTAGTATAGCGGGTTTGGGTTTAATTATCAACCCGGGTCCTAGATTTGATGACTACTCAGTGAATTCTTGTTATCTAGCAATGAAACTTTAATGCAAGTCTAAACTAACAAACTAACAAAGCAAGTAAACGGTTGTATTCAGGTTAAGAGAGGTCACCCGGATATGGTTCCCCCTAGACTGCAGTTATGCCGGATTGTAATTACCAAGTTCAGTTTCTATGAAAGTTATACTGCGGAAGATTCTTAAACAGGCTGAAGTCTCGACTAAAGGTCTTCAGACCCTCTCAATCTGAATCTCTAGCGGGCGACTAACCTCCACCGGAGTAGACAGATTGAGGCCCTAAGAACAAAACCTCCACTACCGGAGTAAATCCGGTACATAATAGTGAGTTGGTTCCTCGACTAAAGTCACCAACTCCCTACCTTCAATCAAGGATGCTCTATCAACCTAGGCAGATATTCTCATTCTAGGTTAAAGCAGAAACAACAGGAATTTGATCAGGATTCAAGTCATTCAATCATTCAAACCTCAATCGAACATAATCAAATCATAGATTCAGTACTTGGGTTCATACAATCAAAGCCTAACATACAAATCTAGGGTTCTCCATACCCAGATGAATGGGAGAACTACTCCATAGAGAAAGAAGCAAAAGCAGAATCAGACGCGGAATTCATACTGTGAAGGATGGATTCCTGCTTCTGGATGTTGATCGGCACTTCTCCAAGCTCAAGCTGGCCTCCAATGGTGTTGAAGATCAATCTAGGGCACTTGGAGACTCTTGTTCGTCGCTTTCTCTCTCTAGGAACTGATCTCTCTCTCTAAAACTCGAATCCCCTTGACTTGTGGCTGAAAATCTGCTTAAAAGCATCAGTGGCCAAAGCACGGTCGAGGGCACGGCCGTGCTTTGCCTGAGCCTGCCCGTGTCTCGGCCAAGGTTAATTACACGGCCAGCAGTTGGGAGGAAACACGGCCGTGCTTCGCGTTGGATACGGCCGTGTAATGATTGAACACGGTCGTGCTTTGTCTCGGCCCTACCCGTGTAATCAGCTCAGCTCTCGGCATAAAAAGCACGGCCACAGGAACACGGGCGTGTAATGCCTTAGGTGTGCCCGTGTTTTGGCCCCAGCTTGACGAAATGACCTCCGAATGCCCCGAAACTCGTGGTTAGCCTTCCCTTTGACGCCTGGGACCTGAAATATGACAAAATAGCACAACCCGGCGTAAAATAGGCCAAAACACACGACTATACCCCTCAAACGGATAAGAACTAGGGGCGCAAACATGTGCAATTACATCGTTATCACTTCTCCCATGAAAGAGTCATTGGCCCTAACTTTAAAGAGCAAATATGGATGTTACTAGTTGCAGTGTAGCGGGTATTAGTGGATTCAGAGTGTGGGCATTGATTGATGGTTGGGGAACATCATTTTATCAATTCATGGGTGTTCAGAAGCGGTTCATAGTTCTGATGGCAAGGTTGAGTTCATGTTTGCTTGAGTGGCTATGAATATGTTGGAGTGGAAGGACTGTTGATATCACTACCATGACATCTCTGGGGCTGATGGTGGAGCTAAGTTGGGTAGCAGATTGCATTCAATTCTTCCCTACTCTGCAATGAGGAGCTACAACATGATGCCATTACAACATTGGAGCTATTGTCCTTCTATGACTTGCTCTCATTTATTCTTGTTCTCGTTTCTCATGTGAGTGCTCTCCTTTATTAGTTTTTGTTGTTTTCATTGTGCTTGATATTGGGCATGCATTCAGTTCGGCCCAATACGTTGGGCCAATGCGCTGGGCCGAACTGAATGCATGCCCAATACTCCCCCGCAACCTGGAGCGTGAATGTTGCGAACGTTCAGCTTGGACAAGAGGAAACGAAAGCGATCGGCACCAATTCCTTCAGTGAAGATATCTGCAAGCTGGTGATGACTGCTGACCTTGAGGGGAAGGATGTCACCCGACTGAACACGCTCACGGACGAAATAGCAGTCCATTTCCACATGTTTGGTGCGCTCATGAAAGACAGGGTTGGCAGCTATGTGAAGGGCGGCCTGCTTGTCACAGAACAGGGAGGTAGAGCATCGTTGAGGTGAGCCCAACTCACTAAGAAGCCACCGAAGCCACAACAGTTCATCGATAGTGCTAGCCATAGCACTGTACTCTGCCTCAGCAGAAGAACGAGAAACAACACGCTGCTTCTTGGTGCGCCAGGAGATCGGGACACCACCAAGGAGAATGACGTACCCAGTAGTGGAGCGGCGAGTGCTCTCACAACCCCCCCCCCCCCCCCCCAATCCGCATCACAGTAAGCCGTGAGAGCGAGGTTATTGGCTGCCGGGAAGAACAAACCTTGACCAGGGCTCGTCTTAAGGTACCGAAGGATGCGAAGAGCTGCATCCATATGTGCCTGACTCGGGGCCCCAACAAACTGACTGAGTATATTGACCCCATAAGTAAGATCAGGACGAGTAACCGTCAAATAAAGGAGACGCCCCACAAGACGACGATATGCTGAAGGATCTGGCAAAACAGCATCAGGATCAGTGGGTTTTGTCTAGTGATGGTTTTGCTCAACCGGGAATAAACTGGGGCGAGCACAAGTAACGCCCGCGTCGTCTAAAATATCGAGAGCATATTTGCGTTGACATAAAGCAACGCCATAAAGAGCCCGAGCAACTTCCATGCCCAGAAAATAACGTAAAGGGCCCAAGTCTTTGATACTAAACTGAGCATTAAGAAAATCCTTGATATGCTGAATGAAGGCAGCATCGTTCCCGGTGAAAAGGACATCATCGACATAAATCAATGCCACGACAAAGGTGCTCCCCCGCCGAAAGATAAAAAGAGAATGGTCAGCTGGTGAGGCATGGAAACCAAGAGAGCAGAGTGCTTGAGTGAATTTATGATACCAATTGCGCGAAGCCTGGCGAAGACCGTACAACGATTTATATAGCCTGCAGACTCGCGTATCCCCAGGGTGAGCAAACCCTTGTGGAACCTTCATGTAAACTTCTTCCTCGAGGTTGCCATGGAGCAACGCATTATTAACATCCAACTGATGCAATACCCAGCCTCGACTAACAGCAACAGCAAGCAGGCAACGAATGGTCACCAACTTGGCGAATGGGGCAAAAGTTTCGTGGAAGTCAACGCCTTCAATTTGAGTGAAACCATTTGCGACCAAGCGGGCTTTATAGCGCTTTTTTCTTTCCCTTCCTTCTTCCTTCCTCTGCAACTTCTCTAATCTCTTCTTCCTTCCTACCTCTGACTCTTTCTCGTTTCTCAATTCCTTCTCCTCAATTTAATACACTACTTTCTCGCCGAAATTGATCCTTCCCCAACGTCAATCGTCACACCAGCAATCCCAGCTGCTGGCACCAAAAAATTGCATCTCGAATAACAATCATCTCCACCTGAATATAGATCACTGTAGCCCCACATAAACTCGGCGATGAGCCATTTCCACATTCCCTATATTATTCGTCAAAACCATATCGACTGACGCATGTGACCCTGCTTCTCCGCGCCATCAATCAAGCAGCTCATGGACGTTGGCTACCCCAAATCATAAGTACAACCGCTCTCCTCGGTCCCTATCTCATAGCTGACAGGCTTAGGCAACACAGTCAACCATTCATCCACATGCACTGTATACGATACTGAATGCCTCATAGGAATGAACCAATTCATATATTTACATATTATCCACAACAAGGCCACGAGCCTCATAACCCGTTCATTCAACAAATCCCTTTTGATCATCTGCCCAAATGCCATGGAGGCTTCTAACCTCAATGCCCTCCAACTCTGGACGAAGTCCCGAGGATTCACATAATTACACACTGTTTACCACTAAAAAATTACTCAATACTAAATTGATTATTTTCAATAAGTGGCAGTGATTTATAAGGCCAAATTAAGCATATTAATTAAATTGGTTTAAACTGGGTCTAAATGATGGTATTTTGGGTTTCATACCAAATACCTCAATACACACCACTTGACCCACCAAACACCAACCTGTCATGCAAGAGGGGTCAAGTGCCAAGCGTTGACACACTTCAACATCAACCATCCAAGTCAGCATGGTGGAGGCGTATTGTACAAGGGGGTCTAGCCGCCTACCTTCCTTGCACTCGGGTATCAAGCATGAGGTCGTGCAAGGAGGGTGATATCAACTACCTCTAGACGTGGCAAGGGAAGAAGACAAAACTTGGCTAAGTGCTGAGACCCATCCACTAGGGGGGGGGGTTCAAGCATGATATCATCCCAGGGGGTCAAGCACTATGTCGTCTACCTACCTTGCGCTAGGGTTTCAAGCACGATGTCGTGCAATGAGAGCTATCACGAGTACCCCTAGACGTGGTAGTGACATCTCACCACTCACCTACCCTACAGTCACAGTGGGGATGAGATTCGACTAACATGATGTTAGGCCAAGGGGGTAGGCACGAAGCACCCTCATGCCAAGTAGTAAGGCATGCTAGACCCTGTAGTCATGCAGGGTACCTGGTAGATAATTAAGGCCATTGAGTTTCTAAGTGTCAACCATGTATATCGTCATATGGTAGACCACCTTGTCAAGACCCTAAAAGCATGTCACCCCAAGGGGTTCAAAGAGCATTCATCAAACCCCCAAGCACCTAGTGACGAGCATGACGTCATGTCAGGGTGGTTAGCATGAGTACCACCAAGCGTGAAGCCTTCGCTCACCAAGCAAGACACCTCCATGGAACAAGGGGCTAGCTATCAAGTGAAGTCATCAAGGTGCAAGGTATCAAGTGGCAAGCACGCAAGATAGACAAGGGGTCAAGCAAGCTACATCAAGAAACAAGCAAAGCAGCGGTTAACCAGAGGCGGTTACAAGTGATGACTATAAATAGGGGAAACGAAGACGAAGCAAAGGTTCCTCTACCAACCATTTGACACACAATGTCAAAATTTTACCCTTTCTCTGCAAATTAGCCATAGCCTTAGTTTTCGGAGCTCTCACTGAACCTCCATAGGAGTAGGAGTAATTTAACGTGGCTTGTTCCTAAAAAACCATCAAACACCCACGTTCGAACATTGTTCGGAGAGGTGTGAACCGTGTTTAGGATCATTGTTCAAGAAGTCAAAGGTGCATTGATTGAAATCAAACACTAGATTTTCCTTGCCGGAAAACAAATTGGCACACCTGGTGGGACAACTGTGTGTTTGATTTGATGGCTCATAGGCGAAAGAATCAGGAAAGTGATGTTTCGGTGACAATGAAGACAGGGAAACCTTGCCACCGTCGGCACCAAGCTCAACCGTTGATGTAGTTGATGCCATTGGGTCACTTTGCCAATTAATGGAGGAAGCTTTGGCTGGCAACACTCTTCACGTAAATTCTCAACTTGATTCTCTTAACTCCTGTGTAGATAGGCGTTTAAGTCAACTTTTTGAAATCAAAACTAAAAATAGGAATGACTTTGATGAGTTTAGGAGAATTTTGACCACACCGGTGGTACACTATAGAGCCTTGCCATTAGATGGCACAAGTTCAACTCCTAAAGTTGCAATTTTTTCTCCCGTCGTTGGTCAGAACGACCAACCACGACAAGATAACTTTCCAACGCTGGTGACAACACAAACGTCCTCTCACTGCGTAAATCACGGTAAGATTCCCGCAACCAGTGGAGGCTTCACTTAACATGGGAGTTAGAGAACTGCCTCCATTTGGCGAAAATTTTGCCACTATGTTCAACACTCATGTTGAACAACCGCCATCCATCCCGGTGGCGAGACCCTACATAGCTCCTGCTAGCATGGTTAGGGGAGGAAGGTTAGGTGTTGGGGATCAAGTTCATCCACATACTTACCCAACACCCATACCACCCCAAGTCCATTGGCATGGTGTGGACCCCATGGGGTTCGTACCGCCAGGGGGGCATGATGTTAATGCCCTAAGGGATCAGGTGGCTCCACTCCTTACCGAGCAATTTGGATTAGGAGTAAGGCCCACCATGCCACCTGTGTACCGTAAGCCTTACCCTGAATGGGTAGATAGGCTATACCCATTCCGAAGAGGGTTTAGGGTGCCCGAGTTTGCAACCTTCATGGGTACTGGTGACCAGTCCACTGTTGAGACATGGGACGGTTTACTGTCCAATGTGGAGACGTGGGAGATTTTGTCAAGCTAAGACTCTTCGCCAACTCTTTGACAAGGCCAGCTTTTGCATGGTATGTCAACTTGTCGTCTAACTCTGTCCAAACTTGGCAACATATGGAACAGATCTCCCATGGTCAGTTCTATAGATCTGAGCATGAGGTCTCAATGGCTGACTTGGCATGCATGCGCCAACAACTAGGGGAGTCGGTTTGTCAACTATGCTCGTAACAGTTGCTTTGTCAATTTGACAGAGAGGGAATTTGTCAAGCTTGCGCAAGGGGGATTGAGATTTGAGTTAAGGAAGATTTTTCAAGACAGAGAGTTCTCGGACTTTTTCCAACTCATGTCTTGTGTTGTGAGATATGAGTCTCTTCTCCAAGAATAGGAGAATAGGAGGAGTGCATCAAGGGGGAAATACTTCCCCTCAATTAACTACCCTGTCAACCATGTTGGCCAAGAGGCCAATGAGGTGGAAGTAGACCTGGTTGAGTTAGCTCCGGGGAAGCCATATGTTTGTGCTTCTTTGGCTAAGGCTGAAAACGAGCCACAAGGGGGCAGACCCAATAGGGCTCCTATCCAACCACGCAAGTAATCCTTTGACGTATTGAAGGCTGACTTGATTTTTTACCAGCTCTACAAGGAAAGAAGTATTGTAAGTGGCATACAGCATCTCACATGACACTGACTCATGTGTGGTTTTTTTGTAATATCTTGCAGGATGCTATTGAGAAGGATAATATCAAGTTCCCGGAGCCAAAGAAGGATGCCATGTTGGTGGATACTGATCCATTTCCCAATGTGGCAGGCATAACATGGTTAACCCGGACCTCTCCAAAATTTGAGCTCCCCCGTTTCAAATTGGTACTGGATACAACGTCGCCTCAACATGGGAGCCCTAATGTGGTTTTTGAAAAAGGGAGCTCATTAGGTACAAAGCAGGCCAGCCTAGCCGCAAAGGTGACTGATGAAGTTGAGAAGTTGTGTGCTCAGTGCAAGAAGAGTCTCAAGCTCGACGTAGAGAAGCCGAGGCCATCGGTTCATCAAAGAATTGGTCTTCACAACAGGCCAAGGAGAAGGTATCCACCATATCAAAGATAAGTGGAGGGGGTCATCCAACCTACTTAGGGGAAGCGAAGGTAGTGGATAGCACATGACATTCCTTCCATGAGAAGTCCTCCTATGAGAAGAACGTTTAATATACCCAATGTGCAGCATAAAGGGTGGCATTCTTATGACATGCATCGTCAACAACCAGTAGCTATTGAGGGAATGACAAGGACTCAAAGGAGGACATTCCTACGTAAGAATCCCGAAGCACGAAAGAGGAGGTATCCAGTAATACTTGGTGGGACGGTCAGACCATCACAACAGAATGATGGCGTTCCACCAAGTATCGAGGTGGACAACTCAATGACTACTGGGCTCAAGGTTGACAGTGAATGACAAAGGGAAGCAGGTCCAAGTTCAGGGTGACGTCAAAGTTCATGAAGGGGTTGAGGATGACTTCCAAGAAGAAGGTGGTGAATATGAAGATGAGTATGCTGAAGATGACATGCTAGAAGATGAGCATCCCAATCCCAAGTTCAATAGAGGCAACAAGGATGACTAAGGGGATGACCAAGGACCCCCCTTAACATTCCAGTTTGGAAGTTTGCCGCTAATGGTGGTCACAAACTACATACTACCTATGGCCTTCCAATTCAAAGAGGAAGATCAGGATAGGTATGTGGAGGAAGAAGAGGTAGTAAAAGAGGCTGAAGACACAAACGGGTCAGTTGTTGAGTTAACCGAAGCATTTGCTTGTTTGGAAGCAAGTGATGAGCCATGCGGTGTTAGGATGGCTCGATTGGGAAGTAGGATTGGTCTAGCTTCTGAGGTGGCGAGACAAGGCAAGAGTTCTCAGAAACTTTTGAAGGAGCTCCATGAAGCAGGCCATAAGAGTGTTTGTTTTCTTGGTGAAGATGATGGGAGATACCCTTTTTATGTCTTACACCGGGGCCTTGAAGCTTCATCGTCCTTACCCATCCAAAATCCTTCTTGGGGTTGGGAGTTTGATGGTGAGGCCGAGGGTTCGGCGGCAAAGGAAGGAAGTTTGCAGAGAGAAGATGAAGTCTTGCAAGTAGCCACCTTGAAAGAGAAAGAGGTCATGAAGGAGGAGAACAAAAGTGATGAGTTAAGTCACTTAGTGGTTTTCAAGGAACCATAGCCAAGTATGCTAAAGCATCTTTAGCCTTTATATATCAAGACCAGGTTGAATGGGATGCCAATATCAAGAATTCTCGTTGACAATGGGGATGTTGTCAATGTGATGTGCCACTAGGCTGTTAAGAAAATTGGAGAAGACTACAAGTGATTTGATTCCCACTGAGATTTTTGTTACTAGCTTCAATGGGGGATCAACATTAGCAAGAGAGATACTACCAATTCTAGTTGGAGTTGGTAGTCAAGACAAAATGTCTGCCTTCTTTATGGTGGATGGGGCAATAAGCTACAATGCCTTGTTGGGAAGGGATTGGATCCATGCCAACAAGTGTGTTCCATCATCACTCCATCAGTGTTTGATTTTTTGGAATAAAGAAGGAATGGTGGAGAACTGGAGATAGTACAAGCATACACCAAGCCCTTTGGAATTGGTGCGAATGTGGTTGAGGCTCCACTCTATCATGGAGATTTTTGGCCTCTACAGGTGAGGAGTATGGATGGAGGGTCGTGCACAGTGGTGATGTCAAGTGCTAAGATATTGAGCAAGGCATGCCTCGACCCCCTTTCCAACATTGTGAGACCATCTATGATTGCTTTGGATGGTCCTCCTAAAGCTGAAATAAGTATCAATAATGAGTAGACCACTTCGAGATGAGGTGGTGGGAAAGGCTGAAGTGACGGCTTTCTTGGAGAAGTTAACCATCTATCAATGCGAGCAAAGGTTAGCTTGTGAGGAAGTGATGTTGATGGCTGACTGTGTTCCTGAATATGACTTGCTTGAAGAAGGCGAGGTACCGGGTATAGCTGGAGAAGACCAGAGGCATATGTCGTCTTGTGATGTGTTGGAGGAGATCAACATTGGTACCAAGGACGACCCACATTCTACTTTCATCAATGACATGCTCCTAGAAGCAGAGAAATTTGTTAAAAGAATTTAAGGTTTGTTTTGCATGTGATTATCATGGGATGCCTGGTATAGATAGAAAGTTAGTAGAGCATAGATTACCAATTAGTGCTGGTTGCAAACCCTTTAAACAACCCCCTAGGCGGTTTGCTTATGAGGTCTTGCCAGAGATTAAGAAACAAATTGAAAGATTGTTGAACGTTGGCTTCATCAGGCCAGCCAGGAATGTGGAGTGGTTATCTAACATAGTGCCAGTCAAAAAGAAGAATGGCAAGATACGTGCATGTGTAGATTTTAGAAATTTAAACTTAGCCACTCCTAAGGATGAATACCCAATGCTAGTAGCAGACATGTTGCTTGATGCAGTAACTGGGGATAAGATCTTTCTTTCATGGATTGTTACTCAGGCTATAATCAAATCTACTTAGCCGAGGAACACATCCACAAGACCGCATTCAGATGTCCATGAGCCATAGGGTGATATGATTGGCTCGTCATGCCCTTCGGGTTGACGAATGTTGGTTCCACTTACCAATGAGTCATGAATGCTATCTTTCATGACTTGATTGGTGAGTTAGTTGAGGTTTATGTGGATGAAATTGTTGTCATGTCTAAGGTAACAAGTCAACACTTATCTCATCTTCGCATGGCCTCCTTACGTATGAAAGGCCATAACTTGAAGCTAAATCCACTTAAGTGTGCATTTGGTGTGTCTGCAGATGACTTCTTAGGGTTCCTTGTGATTAAACGTGGCATTGAGGTTGATAAGAACAAAACCAAGGACATCATTGAGGCCATGCCACCAAGTAATATGAAAGAGCTTCGAAGGTTCCTCAGCCAAGTTAACTACATTAGACGTTTCATCTCGAACTGTGCTGGCCGAACCCAAGTATTCTCTCCTTTGTTGAGGCTTAAGCAAAAAGATGAGTTCCTAAGGAGTCAAGAGCATCAACAAACCTTTGATGATATCAAGAAGTACCTGGCAACCCCGCCTGTACTCAACTCTCTAATCCCACATCGGCCATTAAAGTTGTACCTTTCAGCCACTAACACCTCTGTAGTGTGTCTGTTGCCTCAAGATAGTAACTCTGGCCAAGAACAAACCGTGTACTACTTAAGTAGACTGTTAAACAAGGCAGAACAAAAGTACTCCCCTGTAGAGAAGCTATGTTTAGCCTTATATTTGTCTTGTATGAAGCTAAGGTACTACTTGATGCCTATTCAAGTACAACTCATATGTAAGACTAATATAATAAAGTACATGTAGTCCTGACCAATCATCCATGGGAGCATGGGTCAGTGGACACTTGCACTATCTGAGTTCAATTTGCAATATGTGCACTATCTGACTTCTTAGCTGACCACCCATGCGTGGATGTGCCAGCTGAGTTGGTAGAAATAGACATGGTGGATAAGGCCCCTTGGACTTTGAACCTTGTACTTTGATGGATCAAAGACACAGTCTGGAGAAGGTGCTGGTGTTGTCCTCACTTCCCCATCGGGACATGCCATGCACTTTGCCTTTACATTTGATCTCCCATGCACTAACAATCAAGCCGAGTATGAGGTTTTAGTGGTGGGGTTGGGCCTCTGCCACAAGTAGGGATGGACATTCGGGGTCGGTTTTATGGGTAGTCCGGAATCGGACCAAAATTTCCGGGTTTTGGGTACCCAGGAACCGACATATCATAGTGAAAAATGGGTCTCGGTATCGTATGTGGCTGTTTTTCGGGTTTTGGGTAAACCGAACCTGGACCCGAAAATAACAGGACTGAAGTGGAACCGCTCCTCAACCCACGGGGCTAATTATCATATGGCCCAACCACATATATGGCCCAGCCCAGCCTTCAGGCCCCAAGGGCCAAGCCCAGCCGATTCGGCCCCCTCAACCCCTAACCCTAAGTCTCCACCAGCCGCCAGCCAGCAGTGAGCAGACAGCAAAACCCTTCATTTTCGTTCCCCACTTCCCTCTCGCAGAGACGCTGACAAAAACCTTCCTTCCTTTCCTTCGGTTTCCACCACCAAATCGCCGACTGTCATCCTTCGTGTCTGTTTTTTTTTTCTTGAATAAAGTTGTTGTAACAGGTTTCTTCGGTGGCTGATGGGTATTCGGGTGATCGAACCATACCCGAAAACCATGACTTTGGGTCTCGGGTACCCAAGAACCGAGTCTGGGTCGGGTCTGGTCCTAAAACTGACGTTTTTTGGGTCCGGGTACCCGCATATTTGGGTCTGGGTACTAGGACCCGACCCGATCTCCAGCCCTAGCCACAAGTGGAGCCAAGTTTTCGCCCTTCCTCATTAAATTTTTTCTTGTTGATGGAGCAATGGATGTGAGTGAATGACGCTGACTGGCCATGATGGTTTAATAAATCATAAGATTAATTTTTATTTTTATTTTTTAAGTGGGTGTAAAAATGAGTTGGAAATTGGAAAAGCTTTAATTTTATTTTTTTATTAATTTTTTAATTGCCACGTCACTTAGTTAACGGTCAACTATCAAAGTTGACTGTCATATCATCCAAAGTTAACAGAGACTAACGGAGAGTGACCTAACTTGAACTTTTGAACTAATTTAAGTGACTACGGATGGATTAAAGTAATTCTAGTGGCTAACGTGAACTTTACTAGTAATTCAAGTGACCAAACTTGCAATTTACCCGAATATTTTGTTTTTCCTTCAGAGTGAAGTGTCTTTATCCCAATGAGAAAGGTTTTGTAGAGATGACACGTGGTTTCTTGACCCGATCCACATTTTGTTCTTATCTGTTGAGTTAGGCAAGCTTAGCTTTTTCCTAACTCGTGGGCCATATTTGGTCGAGCTTGCAGGAACTCTTTGGGCCTTGTTGGGCATTCAGTGTCTGGGCTTGGAGAGTTTTTGGCATTCTTACATACTTTTAATTGGATGGGGCCTAGTTAGGGCATTTTTCTTTGTTTGTTTTGCACGAGCTTGGCAATACAGTCCGTTGCTTGGTTTGTCCGATCGGCCTTTTGTTAAGAGGTGTGGTGCAGCCGCCTAAGTCGTCCATTGCCAAGCAATCCATTCACAGTTCAATGTTGGTAGGGTGAAGATGTTCAAGGGGTGTATCCTTATTTTAGATAGTCTGTTTATTCTGTATTATCAGTTTATATGCCTAGACTGTTCAGAACTAGGGATTTTTCCAATAATAGCACGTTTAAAAAAATTTACAAAACTAGCACCCAGCCGAAAAAATTACACTAATAGCACCATTTTTAATAGACTGCACCTCTAAGGTACGTTTTATAAGTAAACCGCACCCAAATATAAACTGCACCCTGGAGGTGCGTTTTATACTGGAAATCGCACCTTGGAGGTGCGGTCAGTGTTTGGTGGGCAGAGGCGTTCGGGACCGCAGGATGAAGAAGCGATCCAGTGGCTGACCGCTTGCCAGGTCAGCGATCCTTGCCACGGATCGAAGACCGCAGCGCCGAGGTGTGGTTAAACATCGAGAAGGGCAAACCACATCGACAAGCAGCGGTTTAGACTGGGGCAAAATTACCCGACCGCCCCTAGAGGGTGCGGTCTGATGGGTATATATACCCCCTCCCCCCCTCTCATTTTTTCACACCAAAACCATTCTCCACTCTCTCTCTCTCTAGAATTAACTATCTAACCCCTCCTGACTCGACTCTACTGTCACTCCAGGAATTGGCCAAGTGAAACCACTTCCTAAAGCGTAGTATAGCGGGTTTGGGTTTAATTATCAACCCGGGTCCTAGATATGATGACTACTCAGTGAATTCGTGTTATCTAGCAATGAAACTGGAATGCAAGTCTAAACTATCAAACTAACAAAGTAAGTAAACTGTTGTATTCAGGTTAAAGAGAGGTCACCCGGATATGGTTCCCCCTAGACTGCAGTTAAGCCGGATTGTAATTACCAAGTTCAGTTTCTATGAAGATTATACTGCGGAAGGTTCTTAAACAGCCTGAAGTCTCGACTAAAGGTCTTCAGACCCTCTCAATCTGACTCTCTAGCGGGCGACTAACCTCCACCGGAGTCGACAGATTGAGGCCCTAAGAACAAAACCTCCACTACCGGAGTAAATCCGGTACAGAATAGTGAGTTGGCTCCTCGACTAAAGTCACCAACTCCCTACCTTCAATCAAGGATACTCTATTAACCTAGGCAGATATTCTCATTCTAGGTTAAAGCAGAAACAACAGGAATTTGATCAGGATTGAAGTCATTCAATCATTAAAACCTCAATCGAATATAATCAATCACAGAATCAGTACTTGGGTTCATACAATCAAAGCCTAACATACAAATCTAGGGTTCTCCATACCCAGATGAATGGGAGAACTACTCCATAGAGAAGAAAGCAAAAGCAGAATCAGACACGGAATTCATACTGCGAAGGATGGATTCCTGCTTCTGGACGTTGATCGGCACTTCTCCAAGCTCAAGCTGGCCTCCAATGGTGTTGAAGATCAATCTAGGGCAGATGGGAACTCTTGCTCGTCACTTTCTCTCTCTAGGAATCGTTCTCTCTCTCAAAAACTCGAATCCCCTTCTGTTTGGCTGAAAATCTGCTTAAAAAGGCATCAGCCAAAGCACGGTCGAGGGCACGGCCGTGTAATGCCTCAGCCCGCCCGTGCTTTGGCTAGTGTTAATTACACGGCCAGTGCATTGGGAGAAACACGGCCGTGCTTTGGTGGAACACGCCCGTGCTTTGACAGAACACGCCCGTGTTTTGTTTTGGCCCTGCCCATGTAATCAGCTCAGCTCTCGGCATAAAAAACACGGCCACCAGAACACGGCCGTGTAATGATTTAGGTGTGCCCGTGTTTTGGCTCCAGCTCACCGAAATGACTTCCGAATGCCCCGAAACTCGCGCTTAGCCTTCCCTTTGACACCTGGGACCTGAAACATGACAAAATAGCACAACCCGGCGTAAAATAGGCCACAATACACGACTATGCCCCTCAAACGGATAAGAACTAGGGGCGCAAATATGTGCAATTACATCGTTATCAAACTCCCCCACACTTAACCGTTTGCTTGTCCCCAAGCAAACCTAACTCAAACCAATGCAACTCTCCAGACCTCTATAGCAACGAACAACCTAGATCGTAGGTAGAGGACTTCCTAGATCATTTAGCAGCTTACGAGGTCAACCGACGCACAAGTCATCTCATAGCTTCTTCGGCGAGTCGGCATCATGGCGAACAGTGAACAGAGGACAAATGAATTGTGGATGAAAAGATTCTCAAAAACAGAGATCATGAACTCACATTTTTCAAGGTGCTCTATTTTCTGCTTAAAGATGGTTGGAACCCCTTTTTCTTTATGTTTTGCTTGTTTTCTGATTTTTTTCTTTCTTTTCTTTTCAAGGGTCCCAACCTGCTCGTACCGGCCATGCCAGGAGTGGATGTCTCGAGCCTCGTGCGGGGGAAAGCCATGCAAGGGGGCTGGAGGTAGTAGGTGGAATTTGGGAACGGATTCCCGTCTCCCCTTACACACTTTCGCCCTATTCGCACGGGAGACGTTTATTTTGAAGCACATTTTCGAGCACCTGTTATTTTCAAAACATGATACAAGAGTCCATGACAGATAGAGAATCCACAACACCACACAATTCAAGGGTCCTAAGATCACTAATTCACTCAATCAACCAACTCAATATGAAGAAGAAATGAGACTTCTTAAATGCATCAACATACTCCATAGTGCTACACTACCTCCCTAGGTTGCATATCACTATAAAGACTGTCAATTCAAAGCATACTGAGCAGGTAATTGCATGGAAAAACGTACTTGGAGCCCTCAAATTTAAAAATTTGGACAGTGGACTAGGCTCCAAGCACACAAACAGATCTAATGCAGCCAAAAGATAAACATCCCCCCACACTTAAGATCGACGTTGCCCTCAATGGAGAAGAGGGAAGGGAAAGGGAAAGATGTTACCGGTATGCACGGGCTGCAGGGGGCTGGAAGCGGGCCAGTCGGAGCAAGCACAGCTAAAGAGGAACAGAAGAGCTCAAACACAGTATGTTAGGTCCAATGTCAGCCCAATAAGACATCATCCATAACCAAAAGAAAACAAACCAAAACCGACTGGTTTACAATCCGACTCAAAACACAAAAAAGAAAATCAAACCGTGGTGGGGTTGCCTCCCCACAAGCACTTCTTTACCGTCTTTTAGCTGGGCGCCCATGGTGGATACTCAAGGCGGTGCAGGAACAGGTGCCTCCAAGAGCGGATCCACATCGCTCTTGAGGTACAGCTTCAGGTTGTGGCCATGCACCCGATGGATGCGACCACCATCATCAGTCAGCTCGACCTGCCCATCTGGCAAGATGCAGGTGAGTGAGTACCCGGACGGCCAGGGTGGTCGTGGTGCAGGAGGTGGGACCAGCTCATAGTGGTCTCCACTCTTCTTCCGTGCAGGCTTGGCAACCTGCTGCTTCGGCCGCCACTCCTCCTTGAACTTTTTGTTCGGAGGCGAGGCTGGATGGAGTGGCGGCGAAGGAATGATAGGAGGGTCCTGCAAAATGAGAGGAGCAGAAGGATACACGACAGGCTCGTGTACCTGATCAGACATAGCATGCACAGGCGTGACATCAATCATAGCACAGTGATCAAACTCAGTCACAGAAAAAGTAGCCTGTTCATTCCCAGCACGCAAGATCAATTTACCATCATGCACATCAATAAGTGCCTTGGCGCTGGCAAGAAATGGCCTACCTAGAATCAAAGGCACATCCACATCCTCATGCACATCAAGAATAACGAAATCAACAGGATATGTGAATGCACCGACACTGACAAGCAAATCCTCTATGATTCCCCTAGGATGCACGATAGAACGATCAGCTAATTGAATGCTCATCCTAGTATGGTTAAGTTCACCTAGGTCTAGCATTTTATACAACTTATATGGCATGACGTTTATGCTAGCGCCTAGGTCCGCCAAGGACTTGCCTACATGCATGCTGCCAATAGTAAGAGGGATAGTAAAACTCCCTGGATCCTTGCGCTTCTCGGGCAGCTTGTTCTGCAGGATAGCAGAACACTCCTCGCTTAGCATCACTGTCGAGAGATCCCCAAGTTTCTTCTTGTTGGTGCAGAGATCTTTCATGAACTTCGCGTACTTGGGCATCTTCGACAGTGCCTCCATGAACGGTATGCTGATGTTGAGCTGCTTCAACATTGCCATAAACTTGGCAAACTCAGTCTCCAGCTTGTCTTTGTGTAGGCGAGTGGGGAAGGGAAGCTGGGGCACATGCTCCTTAACCACGGGTTGTGGCTTGGGAGCAGGGGCTTCCTTCTCCACCCGCACTTCTGCATCGTCGGCTGGAAGTGCTGAAGCAGGTAGTGGTTCCTCCTGTCTGGCCGGGACAGGATCAGCAGATATGACCTTACCGCTCCTGGTAAAAATGGCATCCAGCTGCTGATGCTGGTGAGGATCTCGAGGGTTCGGGACAGTGGTGGCAGGCAGAGTCCCCGGTGCCCTGGTAGTGTTTTGGCGGGCCAAGATGCCCACCTGGGTCTGCAGATCCTGCAAAATGGCACCCTGGTTCCGCTGACCTGCCTCCAGTGACGTGATAGCAGCCTGAGTGCTAGTCATGAATGAAGCTAGAATGTTTTCCAGCTTCGTCATCCTGTCATCTGGGGCCGGAGCTGCTGCTCGCTCGGCAAACTGGCGCTGGGGCTGCTGGAATGGCTGCCCCTGCCTAGGCTGGTAGGGCTGCTGCTGTGGGTCTGGCCCCTGGCGAGCCTGGAAGGGCTGCCTCTCCTGAAAACCACCTGCTGGTGCGGGGAAACCAGGTGGTTTAGTGGTGTTGCTGCTCCAGGCGAAGTTGGGATGCTGGCGCCACCCCTCATTATATGTGCTACTGTATGGATCAAGGCGCCTCGCATTGGCGATGAAGGCCAACTGCTCCTGGGGTGTGGTAGACTCCCTCATAGCCTGGCAGTCCTCCACTAGGTGATTGGAGCTCTCACACCACTGACATTGAGCTACTGGAGGTGTAGCCAAACCTCTGCCCGGAATCAGACTGTTGGGCTGCTTCAATGTCTGCACTAGCTCAGCTACCTGCTGCTCGAGACCGGATCTGGTCTCCATGGCGTGCACACCACGGTCCCGGGAATGTCTGCCTCGGCTACCCTGTCCCCAAGAATGATCTCTGGCAGCCAAAGTACTGATCATCTGGTTCAGCTCGGGTGGAGTCTTCATAAGAATATCCCCTCCTGGGCATAGAGACTCAATCACCTTCTGGCTATCTGGAGAGAGGGCACTGTAAAAATTCCCCACTGTGAATGCATCACTGAAGCCATGGTGGGGGCACTGCCAGAAATATCCCATGTACCGCTCCCATGCATCACGAAGTGACTCATCTGGCTCCTGGCGGAAGTGAGTGATCTCCCGCTGAATCTCTGTAGTCTTCGATGCCGGATAGTACCGGTGCACGAACTTGTCAGCCAGATCGTCCCAAGAGGTGATGGACAATGGGGGCTGGGTCTCCAACCACCTCTTAGCATTCCCCGCCAGAGAATGGGGGAAGAGATGAAGGCGGATCGCATCATCGGGAACACCGTTCAGCTTGAACCCGTTTGTCAGCTGCAGAAAACGGGACAGATGTACCCTGGCCTCCTCATCCTTCAAGCCATGAAACTGGATCGAGGATGTGATGAGCTGAATCCAGCATGGCTTGATCTCGAAGTTGTTTGCTGGGATCGGCGGGTAGAGGATGACCGGGCGGATGTCAGCAATCCGAGGAGTGTAGTAGTACTCCAAGGTGGGACCCGGCTGCGGTGGATGATGAGCTCCATGATCCTGGGGTATGGGGTTGTTTCCCAGGACCTGATTCACCGGGGGAACCTGCTGTGGATTCCCCTGGGGTTGGTTGTAGTCTCCGTCCATCCCGGGCTCTTCTTCAGAATCGCTGCTCAGGTGGCCGTCTATGCGTTCTTCCGTAGCCAGTCTAGCTCGTTGTTGTCTCCTGAGCTGGCGACAGATGCGGTCAATCTCTGGATTCAACGGCAGTAAACCTCCCGACTGGCTACGGGTCATGCACTACCTGCACACACTCAAGCAACAAACCCGTGAAGGCACAAGTGGGACAAAGAAAACAAAGCAAAAAGAAAAGCTAAATTAACAGAAATCACTTTTCTTCAACAACCTAGCCGTCCCCGATAACGGCGCCAAAAACTTGACTCGACTCTACTGTCACTCGAGGAATTGGCCAAGTGAAACCACTTCCTAAAGCGTAGTATAGCGGGTTTGGGTTTAATTATCAACCCGGGTCCTAGATATGATGACTACTCAGTGAATTCGTGTTATCTAGCAATGAAACTGGAATGCAAGTCTAAACTATCAAACTAACAAAGCAAGTAAAGTGTTGTATTTAGGTTAAAGAGAGGTCACCCGGATATGGTTCCCCCTAGACTGTAGTTAAGCCGGATTGTAATTACCAAGTTCAGTTTCTATGAAGATTATATTGCGGAAGGTTCTTAAACAGCCTGAAGTCTCGACTAAAGGTCTTCAGACCCTCTCAATCTGACTCTCTAGCGGGCGACTAACCTCCACCGGAGTCGACAGATTGAGGCCCTAAGAACAAAACCTCCACTACCGGAGTAAATCCGGTACAGAATAGTGAGTTGGCTCCTCGACTAAAGTCACCAACTCCCTACCTTCAATCAAGGATACTCTATTAACCTAGGCAGATATTCTCATTCTAGGTTAAAGCAGAAACAACAGGAATTTGATCAGGATTGAAGTCATTCAATCATTAAAACCTCAATCGAATATAATCAATCACAGAATCAGTACTTGGGTTCATACAATCAAAGCCTAAAATACAAATCTAGGGTTCTCCATACCCAGATGAATGGGAGAACTACTCCATAGAGAAGAAAGCAAAAGCAGAATCAGACACGGAATTCATACTGCGAAGGATGGATTCCTGCTTCTGGACGTTGATCGGCACTTCTCCAAACTCAAGCTGGCCTCCAATGGTGTTGAAGATCAATCTAGGGCACTTGGGAACTCTTGCTCGTCACTTTCTCTCTCTAGGAATCGTTCTCTCTCTCAAAAACTCGAATCCCCTTCTGTTTGGCTGAAAATCTGCTTAAAAAGGCATCAGCCAAAGCACGGTCGAGGGCACGGCCGTGTAATGCCTCAGCCCGCCCGTGCTTTGGCTAGTGTTAATTACACGGCCAGTGCATTGGGAGAAACACGGCCGTGCTTTGGTGGAACACGCCCGTGCTTTGGCAGAATACGCCCGTGTTTTGTTTTGGCCCTGCCCGTGTAATCAGCTCAGCTCTCGGCATAAAAAAGACGGCCACCAGAACGCGGCCGTGTAATGATTTAGGTGTGCCCGTGTTTTGGCTCCAGCTCACCGAAATGACTTCCGAATGCCCCGAAACTCGCGCTTAGCCTTCCCTTTGACACCTGGGACCTGAAACATGACAAAATAGCACAACCCGCCGTAAAATAGGCCACAATACACGACTATGCCCCTCAAACGGATAAGAACTAGGGGCGCAAATATGTGCAATTACATCGTTATCACCTCCCCTCCCAAAAAAAAAGCCTAGGAAATAGTGGTCTGTTGGTTGCGGCTAAGTCCGATCTGCCATCAGAAAACATTTCTTAGGTTTTTTCCTCAAAACCCGTCGAGCCGAGCCGAATCTCTGTCCAAATTTCTCAAAAAAATGGCCGATTGGTGGCAAGGAGAGGGAGTTTATGTTGATGAATTTCTATCGGTACGTACTCATTATTCTGGTTTAATTTTTGTTGTTGTTATAAGCTTTTTAATTAATCTATGCACTAACCTCGTTATTATTTTATCGTAGGTTGGGGGCGACGTGGATATATACAACCAACGGTATTATCTCGAGCAAGGACCGTTGGATCCAACCGACATGTACTACCAACCCAACCATCGGTCAAGGGATGTTTGGAACAATCACCCGGTACATACAATTCTTCACCATTTGTCTTTCTTTTATTTTGGGGTTAATTGCATGATTGGTCATTGAGATTACGAAAAACGTTCATGTTTGGTCACTCGAAATATTTAAATCCACTCTAAGTCACTAGATTTAGTCAAACAATTCAAGTTTGGTCACTCTCCGTCCAACTCCGTTAACTTTGGCTGATGTGGCAGTCAACTCTCATAATTGACTGTTAAATGTATGACGTGGCAATAAAAAAATAAAAAAATCCATAATTTCCGCCTCATTATCACTACCATTAGAATAAAAAATAAAAATAAAAATTATTACTTTTAACTCCATAAACCTCACTAATTATCAACTCCCCCTCCGTCACTCCTTCTCCGCCGCAGCCCCAGCCTTTTTCTTCTGATCCTCCTCTATCTTCCTTCGCCTCCGTCCCGGCCTCTACTCCCTCTTCTGATGCCCCACCTACACCTGGCGTCCTCTCCCACCTCGTCACCACCACCACAGCCGCATCCCATCTTGTTGTTCACTTTTGCTTCGATCTGATTTTGGCTTCAAGTGGGCTTTAAGATATACAAGAGCCTTTTCTTGTTGAAACAGAGAGAGAAAGCTCACTGATCGCTCTGAATTAGCTTGTCGGCCGTGCAATTTCACATGGGACCCGTTTTCGTCCAAATTGGACCCCCGACTTTCGTTTCATCAGAATAGTGATCAACAACACCCAAACGAAAAGAAAACTCACCACTTTCCCTCTCGTTCTTGGCCTCTCTCTCTCCTCATCTTTCTTCTTCCCATGCTTCCATGTGCCACACATTCTCTCACTCTCTGCCTTCTTCTTCTTCTGCCTATTCCGTTTCAGCTAGCAATACCTGAACTCTGAATCCTCCGTCCCCAAGTGCATTACACTGTCACTTTGAAACCCCAATCTTCCTCTGCTTTTTCTTCCCCGGCAATGACGCTGCCATTTTGGCTCCACCACCAGCATCAGCAGGTGCGACGATAGTAGTTCATCGGAAAGCAGAGTCGACGTCGAGAGGCGGAGGCCATGGTGGGACTACTAGCATGGGCGGCAACCGTGGTAGGCGGTCATGGAAGCATTCGCGCGACAAAGCCGTCGACATTTAACAGTCAACTATGAGAGTTGACTGCCACATCAGCCAAAGTTAACGGAGTTGGACGGAGAGTGACCAAACTTGAATTGTTTTACTAAATCTAGTGACTATGAATGGATTTAAATATTTCGAGTGACCAAAAATGAACGTTTTTCTTAATCTCAGTGACCAATCATACAATTAACCTTTTTATTTTGCTAATGTATTTAGTGGAATATAAAATAAATTTATGTTGAATTTTTAATCGTGTTTGTTGTTTTCAATAATTTAATCGAATACATAGCGTCACTTACTTCGACTCTTTATAAAGAGATGCACGTCTAAGGAAATGGGGTATTAAGCGATTATCATATCCTCCCATTCCCTGGGAAAATCGGATGTTAAGAGATCCTCGGATCCCCCTTTTTTTTGTCAAAAAGACTGCGTTTTTAAGAAGATGTATACCTTATTATAAAGAGTCGAAGTAAGTGACGAGTGTTGAAGATTATAAATTAACTTATTATACTCTTCTAAGAGTTTAACGAGTGTTGCTCTATATTCGATTAAATTATTTAAAACAACCAATATGATTAAATTATTTACCAAACAACCAATACGATTTATTTTTATGTGTACAAAATGAATTTTATTAATTTCAAACATTTGAATATGTATGTTTGTCTTTAAATTATTATTCGTTTAGAATGTTATTATGTTAATTAATTTAGGATGTTTGTTTTATGATAATATGTATGTATCTCTTTAAATTATTATTCAATTAGAATGTTATTATGTTAATTATATGAAATGTATTTTTATGATAATAAAATTCTGCTTGAAGTTAAATAATTTAATTTAATTAATTTAGTTATAAGAAAAATCCCTTACTAATATATAATAATTAACGTGTAAATTTTCGCTAGGAGGCACAAACAATACTTCGCTATAGGGGTACGACCAATGTGCTCCCATTCCACCCAGCTATCTTGCCTTTCTCAAAAGTGCACGGTTGGACCCGATTAGGCATTTTAACGACATCAAAGTCGATCGCCAACTCATCACCGCTAAAGGATGTCGCCATCCTAATCCATCTGCCCATCGACGGCAAACCGGTGTGCACGAGTGATCATCCCCCCGAGGATCGTGACGGTATGCTCGGTTGGGTTCATTTCATCCACAGTGTTTTGGGAGTGAAAGTACCAGTCAAGGGGAGCGTTGATGCGGCCGATCGCTTGCCACCAATGAGGAAACACCAAGTCTCAATTACTTGGTTGACGAAGTATTTTAGAGAGCATTACGAGAGTCATCCCTTAACCGAGGAAAGTCCGGAGGATGAGAAGGAGAGATATGCTCGTGTCTATCTCATAGGCATGATCGGAGGAGTGTTTTTCTCCAAAAAAATCAAGCAATCTCCTTAGTTGTGGACGGCTTAGGATCATCCTCGGTAGTTGGGAGGAGATGGGGGAGTATAGCTGGGCATCCGCTTGCCTAGCTAATATCTACTACAACGTGTGCAATGCGTCTCTAAAAGCTGTGAGGGAGGTCGGCGACGCAATGTTCATCGTCCAATTTTGGGCTTGGGAGCATATGTCATGGATTGCACCGGTCCAACGTCCCGACAGGGATTGGCCAATCGATCATCCCCTAAGAGGTGAAGCTTATGGTACAAGGTAAACTTCTCATACCCCATCATGTTTTTCATAACACATTTTCCCTTGTGTTTTAGCTTATTGTAGTTTCATTATTGTCTTATTAATAAGGTGGCTCGGACACACAACATGCGACAACCTTGCCCAACACAAGTTGGACGAGTATCGGAGGAGGTTTGAGCGACTTTGGGAAGGAGAGGTAACTTCTATACTTCGATCCATTATATCTTTTTTCCATGGACTACATGTATTTTTCCAATTCCGATAAACTTAAGTTACTCATTTCTTTCTTGTAGATCGTCTTCGATCCATACCCGGAGAACATCGTTCATTGGCATCTCCAGCAATTCCCCGGCCATATCGGGCAATGCTCGTCTGGAATGTGATTGTAGTAGGGGACTGGTACACGGTCACGAGCCACCTCATCATCATTAGCTGAGTCTGACTCTGGTCCTGAATCATCAGCACCTTCAAGAGGGTCGGAGCTGTATGCACTGACGTTGTTCTCTCCTTCTTCATCGGAGGAGTCACTGACTGGTGCTGGCAGGGCATCTTCCATCTGATCCAGCTCATGAAAGGCACCTTCATCAGCTCCATAATGGTAGTTGTGAAAACTACCGCTGCCTGATTGGAAGTTGTACTGAGGTTGGTTGGGGAGGTCCGGTTGAACTTCTTCTTCATATGACGGGAAAGACTGATGATGATCTTCACCTTGCTCTTGGTACTGAAAATAGGAATGAGGATCATGGTAAATTTGGTAGGGACACCTATTAATAAGAACTTACTAAAAGTCTGTAACGCCTGTTGCTAAAAACCCAGAATTACACCCTCACGAAAAATCACCAAATCTCAAAGGGATCGAGTTCCCTTACCTCTAGAACGTCCCTAGGTCTAGGTTGGATGACCTGGGACGTTGATCTCCTCGTTGATCGAACCCTCAAACGTCACCGCTAATAAAATACGAGTTTCGGATTAGACTATCGATAAATTGAGTTTAGAAATCGCGAATGGGTTCATGATCCTTACCTAGAAATAAGCAAGGGATGGGATAGGGATCGGGATCGAGAAGGCGGCAGTGGGGAACTGGTGCTCCCTTCTTCTTCTTCTCGCCTTGCACTCGGGAAAAGAATGGAACGGCGTCTTATGTGCTGGGGAAAGGGCGGGTGTTTCTCTTGGGAGATGGGGAATTTGCTTGGGGAGGGTTTAATTGGAGAGGGCGGGGTTTGGGGAATAATAGAGAGGGCCGCTCGGCCCTCTAGGTCTGTGTATATATAATTTTTTTTAAATATAGTAATAATAATAGTTAGGGTGTGCCTACGGTGACATGCATGTCACGGTGACTTGCACTTTCCGGTCGACCTCAGCTAGGATTAGGTCGACCTCATTTAGAATTCGGTCGACCTCATATAGGATCTGGTCGACCTCATTTAGGATTCGGTCGACCTCATATAGGATCCGGTCGACCTAATCTGTTGTTTCAGTGTAAAAACAGTTCACGGTGCTTACTTTGGATATTCATATCATACAATTGGCTAGATGGAAATTGAAGACTAATGACTTGTTTTGAAGCTGGAGTGTCCCTCTACATATTGAAGTGATTGATAGCTCGATAGGAAGTCCAGAAGACCATTTTTGAACCTCATCAAAAGGCTATGCCAAAACTGGGAAACTGCCTAGAAATGGCTAAGTCTGGAAACGTGTTTGTGAAGTCTATTTTTGAGCTCAATTCGAGAAGCATGAATGCGAGTCGAGTCCAGGAGCCTCTACCACGTTAAATTAGATATGTTTTTATACAAATTCAAGGAATTGGATGAATGATTAGATATCTTTAAGGCTTCAAACAAAAGGGTCGAAGTTGCTACGAAGGCTGTTTTTCTGGCAGACTTTGAGCACAAGCAACCTGCCAGAAAAACAGCCTTCGTAGCAACTTCGAGCCTTTTGTTTGAAGCCTTAAAGATATTGAATCTTTCATCCAATGCCTTGCCTTTGTATAAAAAAATACGTAATTTAACGTGGTAGAGGCCCCTGGACTTGACTCGCATCCATGATTCTCAAATTGAGCTCCAAAGTAGGCTTGACAAACACGTTGCCAGACTTAGCCATTTTCAGGCAGTTTCCCAATTTTGGCATAGCCTTTTGGTCAGATTCAAAAAAGGTCTTCTGGACTTTCTATTGAGCTCCCAAGTACTTTAATGTGTCGATGGACACTTCAGCTTCAAAACAAGCCTTTAATCTCCAATTTCCATCTAGCCAATTGTAAGATATGAATCTCCAAAGTAGGCACCATGAAACTGTTTTTACACTGAAACAACTGATTAGGTCGACCTGATCCTATATGAGGTCGACCGAAAAGTGCATGTCACCGTGACATGCATGTCACCGTAGCAAAGTCCTAATAGTTATTATTATTATTATTATTATTATTTCTAACCCGCGGTTATAACTCTTAGTACGCAACCATCAATCCAACCGATCACGTATTAGGGTCGAACCTAAATCTAAATTACCGGGGTGTTACATGACCTCCAACGCCTACAACTGGCTCGGTGTAAACGAACATCTCGGCTTTGGAAAGATTGTTGGACCTCAAGAATTCGAGCATGGCATCTACCTCATCCTGAGTGGTTATGAGATATTCCTCATGGGGCACAGTGGCCCACTTTCTCTGTTTGGATATCGGTGCACCATACGATCAACTCTTCTCGTGTCATCCATGCAAGTAACATTAGTGCACATTTGATAGAGGTCTTCAACCAGCGGTCTGGTAGCGACCTTTATTTTCTGAAAATTGCCACCGACGTAGGTGACCCCCTTTCCGGTGTCTTACGTGTAACCATTCCACCGTAAGACAAGCGTGGCCTTTTTGAATGCCATCTGCAAAAAAACCGTAGTTCAGTTAATATCATAAAAATACAAAATACAAAATAACAATAAAAAGTAATACAAAATAAACTTACGAGTTAACGTCAATCGCAAAACTACTAAAGAAATATAGAGCTACAACAGAAAATTGAAAAGGGAGAAGGAGAGGTGTGAAGAGAAGTGGTTTTCCGGGAAGTCTTTTATAGGCAAAATCACTGATGAAAACCGCACCTTAGAGGTGCGGTTTTCGTCTACCATGCAGACCCACGTCTGTTATTCTGCATGGCATGTCGGAAAATAATTTTGACCAAAACCGCACCTTGTGTGGGAAAACCGCACCTTGGGGATGCGGTTTTGTTTTTTTGCCACACAAACCGCACCCCCAAGGCGCGGTTTTGCTAGGTAGGCCAAAACCGCACCTCGACCATGAGGTTTTTGTAGGTCAGACATGAAACTGCATGGCCAAGATGCGGTTTTGGCCCAAGATAATAAACCGCACCTTAGAGGTGCCGTCCATAAAAACGGGTGCTATTTTTGTAAATATTTTCGGCTGGGTGCTATTTTTGTAAATTTTTTTTTAAAGGTGCTATTTCTGGAAAATCCCTTCAGACCTACCCATATTGTGCCATCCACGCTCTTATTACCTAAGGGAAAATAAGAAGAAAATACAAAAAAAAAGTAGAAGATGACAATGGGCTAAAAAAAGGAGAAACAAATCTAAACAAAAAAAGTCAAAATTTACTTACATCAAAATTTACTTACTCATCATGCCTCAATCCTCAACCACTGCTGAAAATAGTCACCAGAGATAAGTCAAAAAAGCCTGCAACCACCTGCCACCCATCTGAACAATCTTACTACAAACCATAATTAGTAAAATACGGTACGAGAAAGTTAGACTTTAAATATGTACATGTATTTTACTTCGTCCGAGCTAATATTAAGTTTAGTAATACGTTAATAGTTATAAATATAAAATATTAATTAGAAACACACTCCCAACTTCAAGGCAATTCATGTTCTCCCACTTTTTCATTCTACTGTCGATAAGCTCGTTTGCAATCAAATATGCCTCTTGAATCTGGGAGCGGGGTCAGTAACCTTATGGTGAGTAACCATGAGTAACTCGCCCACATCAGCATGACATCAACATCACTCTCTCTCAAAGAAAGCCTTTTATCTTTTCCCCTTTAATCTTAACGGACAATTTCTCTCTCGTTTTAAGCCTAGTATCCATGTCTGCTGATTTTATGAAATAGTACTAAAGTATCTAGATAGAACAGACTAGTATTCAAAACATCACAAGCGGAACTGCCATTTATGGAATAAAAAGAAATTAGAAGAGTGGGAGATCCTACCCTGAGCGAGTGAATGGTTACAGGATTACCTGGAAAAGCAGATGAAGTCCCAAGCGGAGCCGAAGGAGGAGGACCAGCGATGGAAACCTCTGATGGCAGGGACGGTGAAGCTTAATGTCGATGCGGCTTGTTTCAATGGACAGGGAACGGGATGGGGAGTGGTGGCTAGGGATCGGGAGGGTCAATTTCTGTTCGGGACAGTTAAGAGATCCCGGATTCAGTGGAACCCAAAAGAGGTAGAGGTGCTGGCGGTGGATTTTGGTCTGGAAATGGCGATGGAATCCGATTTCCAGGGCATTATTCAGCAACTACGCCGAGAAGAGAGAAGGGAAACCGAGGTTGGGCTGATGTGCGAAGAAGTCCGGATCAAGGCCCAGGCTTTAGGCCGGGTTCGGTGGAACTGGGTAGGCCGAAATAAAAATAGGTCGACCCATAAGATAGCCCATCTTGAGTGGAATTGGGATAGTGAGGAGGTTTGGGATAACAACCCACCTCAAGTACTTGTACCTCTCCTTAGAGAGGATGCTACTGGAAACTTTGCTACTATTGATTAATAAATGAATACAGTTTTCCCTATAAAAAAAAACATCACATAACTAGTATCCAACTCACATATTTAGTATTCAGCCAATCCATTACCAACTAATATTCATAATCAAACCAACTAGTATTTGATATGGATACTCTTATGTGTTATCTGGATAATCTTATATGTTATCTGGATACTAATTATGTGATGTATGGATACTAATCTGTGTTGTCTAGATATTAGTTTGTGAATTTGTGATAATAGTTGATTCATGGTGGATATCAGTTAGCAAACTTTGAATACTAGTCTATCCTCTCTAGATACTTTAGTACTACTTCATAAAAGCAACATGCTTGGATACTAGTTCATGTATTTTGGATATCAGTTAGTATCTGCTAACGAATCTTCAAGTTAGCAGATTAACTTTTTCCGGGTCTTGTTAACTTGTAATTGTCCTTCATCCCAAAAAGTCCAACTTCATGGGTCCTAAGGAAAGGCCTATTCAGTTCTTTCTCCATGTAGACGGTAGACCTCCGTGAAATGATTGACCAAAACATTCTTTAACTCCTGACTATCATCACTATTACCCCATTAACCTTGATATGACTTATGGAGTTACCTCTTTTGTTATTTCTAGCTATTCTATGAAAGAAAGAATAGTTCTGATCCGCTGCTTTTAACTAGAGGGTCAATTAGGCTGGTTCGGATTGGGTTCAATCGGGTTAAGAGTTAGTCGGGTTTCGGGATCATCGAATTTTGGGTTCATCGGGTTGCGGGTTAGTCAGGTTACGCGTTGATCGGATGCCGGGTCAATCGGGTTGCGAGTTGATCGGGTTAAGGGTTGGGCGGATTACAACAGGGTCGGGTTGCTGGTTGTTCGGGTCAGCGCATTGTCTTGCTTACTCTTTACTCGTTGCAACTTACACTTTATTTATTACACTAATTTCAAACATTTTTCGCAATATTTAGACAATTTGTTTTACCTCATATTCAAGGGTGGCAGAGTATCCTGCATGGACGACAGTTATTGGAGATGGGGTTGAGATGGCAGGTCGGGAATGGCTAATCGGTCTCTCTTCTTCATTCTAACTGGATTCCTAAGTATCAACTAGATCCCTCATGCTATAATCCGCGGATCTTGCCTGCGGGGGGTGATCCCTTGGTGGTGGAGGTGATTTGTGAAGGGGGAGGGAGGTGGTCTGATGAGAAGCTCAGCCAGTGGTTTGACCCGCCGACCTGTAGGGCTATTAAATCTATTCCTCTCCCGCGTTGGGATGTCCCTGATAAAATTATCAAGCATTTTACGGACGACGGGGTTTTCTCGGTAAAGTCGGCTTACCATTTGGCTGTAGATTTGGACAGGAGGAGGGGTGGGTGGCGATCCTCGGTTAGCTGGATGGATAAGCCGAGCTGGATTAGAGTTTGGGAGGCAAAGATCCCTCCGAAGTTGAAGGTTTTTGTTTGGCAAATTCTTAATCGGGCTCTGCCGACTACGGAGGCGCTTATTGAGAAAAAGGTCCAGGTGCATCCACGATATCCTGTTTGTTGGGATGGCCCGGAGACGATGGAGCACCTGTTCTTGTATTGTCCGGTCGCGCGGGCTCTTTGGGATAATTCTGGGCTGGATTAGTTGGGGGAGGGTTTTCCTCGACATACTTTTCCTTTGTTTCTCAAAGGACTGTTGGCTTTGGTTCATCAACCGTCAATGATTATGGCTGTTGTTGCCATCCTTTGGAGGATCTGGCGATCTCGGAATTGGGTATTCTTTGAAGGCAAACAATTTGGGATCCCAGCGCTCATGCGACAATTTAACCAACAGTATGAGGAATGAGTGGGTCTTCCAGCGGACCAGGAGCCTAGGGTGTCTATTCCGATGATGCAACCTACGGAGCAAGTGGGATAGTCCGATTTGGTTTGCTTGTGGGATGGGTCTACTAAGAGTGGGTCGCATTCGGCTGGTGGGATGGTTCTTTTTGGTCCAACGCAGACGCTCCTTCTTGCTAGAGGGGTTCAATTCTCTCATATGGATGACCCTGCAGTGGTAGAGTTGCTTGTGCTCAGAGAAGCCATTGTTTGGTGTGTGGAGCAAGGCTTGTCGGAGGTCCGGTTTGAGGGCGATGCGAAGGTGATTATTGACAAAATTAACCAAGCCGACCCAAGAGATAGCCGGTTGGGTGCTGTTCTGGAAGAGATTGGGCATTATTTTCGTACTTAGCCTGGTTTTAGTGTGCGTTTTGGAGGTCGGGAGAACAATAGGGTAGCTCATTTGGTAGCTAGGAAAGCCCTCTCTTTGTATCCGACTATGAGTCGCTTCTTTGATTTCCAGACCTGACTGATTTCCAGGGTGTAACTGTCTATTTTCTCGATCAATACATGATATCTTTTGACAAAAAAAAATGTACTTATAAAAAGTTTTTTGGTTGAAGTACTTATAAAAGTTTTAAAAGAACTTGTCAAAGGGCAACATTAATTTGGTATTCTCTTAGTTGATTGAGTTATTGCAATCGTATGACTTAACAGACATAGTTTAACCATCATTTTGAAATAAAAAAATTCAACTGAGAATGTCTTAGCCATTAAATGTTAAACTTGTAAGGAATCATAATTCATACGTACATTGTGATAATGAAATTGATAAGTGATTAGGTATATGATTTATAATGTAAAATAACATTCATTTGAGATAACACATTATAGGTTTTCAAATATGATATAGTCAAATAGTCATTCCACATGAGAGTATAATATAATTAATTAGTCATGTCCTTCATATAAAAATTAATGATCCATATTTGAAAGGCAAAAATTTTGAAAATTCAAAAAGTTGAAAACGCCAAATTTGTTCCCTTCTTTCTTTTCACAAAAAAAAAACATACTAAATTCCCCTCCTTTCTCATTTCGTAAATTAGAAACACTCAATTTTCTCTCCTTTTCGTCTTCCATAAAATTGAAAGAACCAAATTTTCCTCTTCCTTACTTCCTCAAAACAGTTAAAAGCACAAAGTTTTCATCCTTATTTCTCTTTTCATAATCAAAAGCACCAAATTTCCTCACTTTTTCTCTTCCCACAAATCAAAACCACCAAATTTCACCCTTATTTCTTTTCTCAAATATTCAAAGCACCAACGTTTCCTCTTCTTTCTCTTCCCTAAAAGTTGAGAACACCAAAATTTATTTCTTCTTTTAAAATCATCAAATTAACAAATATAAATTGATAACTTTGTTGAATAGTTAAATTAACCAAAATTTTAATTTATATATATATTATATTAATATTGTCCATGATCGCAATTATTATCTTCATTATCAATATTGACATTGTGCTGATTTTATATTTCGTATTTACTTTTTTTTATTTTGTTAAAGAACTTAGTGTTCAAATGACCTTCATGTTTTAATTTTTTTAATTTTATTAAAATACATAATATCAAGTGAGTTTCAGGTTTTTAAATTCGCTATACGAAATGAAAAAAATAATTTTGCCTAAGTTTAAAATGAAAAACTTCATTTTGAAAAACTATGTATTATATAATATAATAATTATTCAAGCGGATTGGGTGGAGTTCGAGTTAGGTCGGTCGGGTTACGAGTATGTCGAGTTCGGATTAATCGAGTTGTGGGTTTAAAAGAGTTGCGGGTCAATCGAATTTAGGTTACTCGAGTTACGAGTCAGTCGAGCAGCGAGTTAATTGGGTCGCTGACGGGTTGATCGGGCGGATTAATTGAGTCGGATACTGTTTTGACACCTCTACTTTTAACCATATCTTGGACTTGAGATTTCCTCCATCAAGAGGATTCTGTCCAACTCCTGCTGCAATAAACTCCTGTTTATTCTTGAAGCTTCTGAGGCAAACCCTATTCATTCCTATCAATCTCCTTTATTTTACTGAGCAGCTCCTCAATCCTTGTCTCAATCCGATCGAACTATTCTCTATTCCATGTTTTGATCAAACTCTTTGCTTGTTTCAGTTTTTAACCAAATCGAAACAACTTTATTTTGACCTTTTAAGGTTGTCCACAATCCATGGTTTAAAAGGGCAACATGCCCTTTTAGCTCCAACAAATCATATACAACCAAAAGGGTAAAAAGGAGTGGGGGGGAGCTTAAGGGTTAAAACAGAAAACTGAAATTGAAAATAGGTCTAGTTGATGGGAGGCTAAAATGGGGGACCACATCAAAAAAGAAGGCAGTCAGCGGCCAAAACGATCGCCAGCCGCGCAGCACGCGCGGACCGCATTTGCGAGCCGTGCACGTGTCGAGCACTCCCAAGCCGCGCGGTTGGCGGTTGATATGATCGTTGGTTGCCTTTTTTTCTTTTTCTTTAAATAATTTCTAATTATTTTTAAATCAATCGATACACATTTGCGATGGAATTTTTGACCATTCGGGTGCTATTACGTGGAAAATTCTATAATTTTTTTTTAAAATTAGATAGCAACTGCTATAAAGCATGTGATTCAAAATAACGACTATAAATGATCATTTTTTCTCCTTTCAATAAGTTATATTATATAGATGAGATGAGTGGTACGAGTTGTTTCAAGTACTAATAATTGACTATACTAGTGCCCAATTCTGCATAAAGATAAAGTGATGGATCACAGCATTTTCTGGATACAAGATGAGTGGTGTGAGTGTTTAAAGTACTAATAATTGATTATACTAGTGGCCGATTCTACATAAAGATGAAGTAATGAGTCTCTGAATCACATCGACGATAGATGATTGTGTGACCAAACTTCAATGCCAAAAATTTCAAAATAAACATGAAAACCATCAATTGAAGTGATTAACTAATTATTTTAACTATTAAAAAAAGTATCTCGGAAATTTCTCAAATTTTATCCGAATATTCGTATCAAATTATCATAAAAAATATAATTTAAATTAAAACCATAATTTAAACTATTCATAAATTAGGATTACCAAATATGAAATAGAAAATTATAGCGCAGGGTTGCATCAATTACTGTTTTTAGGGGGCTAAAAGGTCATTTTAGCTTAAAACCCCCATTTTTTTCTCACATGTTGCGATTAGCGTAACGGGACATTCCACCATCCCACGCATCTGTTGAAAAACTCTTCCTCTAATAGTCACATATTTACAAATTTTCATTGCCTATGAATTTCTTCTTCTAATCCCCAATGAAGTAAAATCATATTATGGTCCGATTCAACACGATCAAGAGCACAAACTGCTTCCGACAAGAATGCCTCTTCAAAACTTTAGTTGACCAACGTTCTGTCAATACGGGATAAAGATGGTTGCTGACCGCCACTGCTCCATGAAAACATGGATCCTTTGGACTTTTACCCATCATATTTTTATCCTTGTACTTTTTCACATCGTACATCAACCTTTGAACTTCACAATCGATCTTAAATTGCATGTTCACCAACAACTTCGAATATAATGCAAGACAAAACATAAGTTTCACTGTGCTCAAGAACAGGGTAAAATTGCAATTTAGGGTAAGAGTATTAAATAGAAGCCAAAAAACACAGCCAATTTTAATCGAGAAAGAAGAGTCATCGAAAAGGGGAGTTCAGAATTAAACTCTCACTTTACTATTTTACTTTAACAAAATTATATTAGTTAGTTAATACTCAGTAGGGACACTTCTACTATGCTATATAGTATTGGTGCTTTAATGTACAATTTAAAATTGTACCATAACATTAAATGTATAAGTTTAGGTTGTACCATAAAGCAATTTGTACAATTATGTTATGGTACAACTTTACAACTTGAAGTTGTACCATCACATAAAGGTACAAGTTCAAGTTGTACCATAAAAGAATTTGTATAAAAAGTATAGGTACAATCTGAAGTTGTACCGTAACGTAAATGTACAATTTTAAGTTGTACCATAAAGACAAAATCCTATAGCACCAATACTATATAGCATTGTAAAATTTCTCTACTTAGTAGATGTATCAAATTGCGAGAATAATGATTTGAATTACTTTATACTTTATCTTATGGATTAATAGATATTTTAGGATAAGATTCTTTGAACCATATTAAGAATGATTGTCTCTTGCCGACTTCATAATATAATAGGTGTGTTTAGTGTTATAATTGAAAATTTACATTTGAAGGTTTAGGTCTTATAATGTTGGATGTATGGTTGGGTATTACCCATAGGTACCCCGTAACCCATGGGTATGAGGATGAGTTTGCAAAACCTTCCCCGCATGAGTATGGGCGGGTATGAATTTGAATATTTGAAAGCGATGATAAAAATGGTTTAGACAAACCCGCCCCAAATCCGCCCAACTGGAAATGGGAAAATTAGGAAAAAACTAACATGAGTACAGAGAGCTTAGAACTGGAATCTACTTACAGTAGCGGGAGTGCATCTAGGCTTTGGACAGTTTCCCTCTCGATTTTAAGGAGTAACCGAGTAAGGTTTAAAAAAAAACAAAACAAAAAATAAGCGATGGTAGGTGATTCAGAGAAAGAAGCGCACCACCGACAGTAGAGGATAGGGGCCTTGGAGGTGTGAAAGGTTGTCAAATCGGTTTATACTATTGAGTCGGTTTAACGAGTAAAATGGTACAATCGGTAGTAAAATTGGCTTGTGTTGGTTCATGTCGGCTTAATAAATTAAGACATTTTAAATAAAATAACAAATATTCACATTTAAATACAACATTTAACGTTAATACTTAAACGTTTATACATGAATCCAACAAATTACTTCGACTTTTAACTTTTATATTCATAAAATATATAATAATTTCATTTTTCATTAATTAACTTCACTAAAACGATATCATTTTACTTAGAGTTCGTAAATCGATCATATGGTCATACCGGTGGTGTTCATACCAGTTTCATGACCGGTACCGATTTGTTTTCCGACGAGGCAAACTCTGGTGTTTGATTTCAATAGATGCACCTTTGACTTCTAATCAAATGATTGTGAGTTCGAGTCCCACAGGGTGTGCCAATTTGTTTTCCGGCGAGGAAAACTCTAGTGTTTGATTTCAATAGATGAACCTTTGACTTCTTGAACAACGATTAATAACACTGTTCACTCCTCTCCGAACAATGTTCGAACGAGGGTGTTTGATGTTTTTGATGGCTGATAAAACTAAGTTACGTTACTCCTACTCCTATGGAGATTCAGCGAGAGTTCCGAATACTAAGTCTATGACTAATTTGCATAGAAAAGATAAAGTTTGACATAGTGTGTCAAATGGTTGGTTGTGGAACCCTTTTCCTGTCTTCGTTTCTCCTATTTATAGCCATCGGGTGTAACTGCCTTGGTAACCGCCGTAGTAACTGCTAGCTGGCCTCTTGCTCCAAACCGCCTCGGGGTCCCTTGTCCCGCCTTGGTGACTAGTTGGTAACCATCGCCTTGGGGTCCTTGTCCCATCTTGGGGCTGGTGGGTACTTGATGGCCTCGATACCGGTTGGGTTGGTGTTGAGCCGTGTAGCCTTGTCATGACTGGATTGGGTTGAGGTTCTTGCCTTAGTCTCCATGAACCATGATGAGGTCTTGATCTCACCCTCGACTGCTTGATGACTCCCCGCTCTTGAGACCGCTACCACCTCATGACACCATGCCAAGTCCTCCTCATTAACTTGTTGGTTGTTATCAAGCCGTCTCATCGGCTTGATACCTTCTAGCATGCCACCAAGTCCATGTAATCAACTTGACACCCCTTGCTACCAAGCCAACCACAGTAGTAGTACCAAGACTGACTTGCCTACCTGGTACCCTATTGCCTGGATAGCAAGCATGTCTTGCCGACCCCGTTGGCTTCATACTTAGCCAAATTTCATGTCTTGGTACCAAGCCCGTCTTGCCGGCATGGTACTCTCTTGTCCCCATACTTAGCCAATTTTCATATGTCTTAGCACCAGGCCTGCCTTGGCGGCTTGGTACCCCTTTGGCTCTATACTTAGCCAAATTCTATGTCAAAGTACCAAGCCGGCTGGATACCCCGTCGTTGACCCCCTTACTTGGTACCCGATCGTTTGGCACCCCGTTGTGTCACCTTGTTTCCAGACTTAGTTTTTGGATGGCCTCCTATTTGGTATCCGGCTTGGTACCCGGTCGTTTGGCACCCCATTGTGTCGCCTTGTTTCCAGACTTAGTTTTTCGGAGCCAAATTTCATACCAAGGGGTGGAGGCATCGTCCAGCGGTGAGGGCCACGGAGACGGGTTGGCCATCGTGTAGAGAAGAAGGGGCTTGGCCACTTAGGCCCAAAAACCCAACCCAACAAGGCCTAGCTAGCTCTTTTAATTATTAATGTTGAGCTGGCCTTATAAATCCATTTAATTTCTTGTAATTAATCGCTGTGGTACAAGCTAGTTTTTTTATAGGTAAACACGATTGAACAAGGTTCAACCGACCGACATGCCACCAATATGACAACCATCATGTGCGTGACAGAATTGGAGAAGGTTTATAACGATAGTGAGGGAACAAAATCGGAGAACGCCGACGGGCTGAGAATTAGTTGATGCAAAGGCGACGACCACGGGAAACCGTTCTTCACTAAACTGATGAGGGCCACACGTAGGGATGGAGACAAATGCTCAACCTTAATGAGAAATATAAAGGAATGAGAGGATAAAGGGGAACTTGATGATACTAATAGATCTGAAAAGGCTTTTGAAATTTTGGTAAAGTAGAAACTCAACCATAGGCGGAGGGAGGGAGGGCACTTTGCCCTTATCTCATGACAGGAGTAATTTTGTGGTAGGAAAAAAATAACCTCACATATATTTGACGAGAATCAAAATGTAATATAAAGATGTTTTAACACTATACCATAACTCATTTTTTATGAATTAATTAATAAAAAATAATTAATTTATTGGTCTCACATATATTTGACGAGAATCAAAATGTAATATAAAGATGTTTTAACACTATACCATAACTCATTTTTTATTCATTAATTAATAAAAAATAATTAATTTATTAGTTTCATTCATGATACTATTATTCGACTACAACTTGTTTGGTATTATCATTATGTTATGGCTTATGAGAGATTTTTTGGATCGAAATGAATTGATAACTTATCTTGGATCATGGTGGAGACAAAAGTGCATAAGTTTTATCAGTCAGTTTATGTCGAAAGAGCATTTTTAGATTAAGCTATACTAAGAATAAGTTTCAAAGTTGAATTGACGATCAATTTGTTCATGATACTATTGTCTAGATGATTGTTAATGAGTGTAAAGAATGACAGTATTTTATATTTTTTTCATAATATGAAAAATCATTGTGGTTATTTATGCAAACAATAATTGTATTAGTCGGTTATTTCTTTATCTACAAATTAATTATTTGGATATTATTAATTTAAATTATATTAATTAAATATTTATATATTTAAAATATGAAAAAGGACAGTGGTGGTTTCGAATCCTGCCTTCGCCACTGAACTCAACGAGCCACAACCAAAGTTTTTACCGACATTCCGAACTTATGGCAGTTCTTCTCTTTACAAAAGAAAAAATTGGAATGTCTTCCATCACGGGAATGGATCACGTATTGATCATAGGATACTACCCCATGACTGATTTAGCAATGTCTAGTGTACTTTTTCGCGAAATTTAATTATCGTGATAGTACTTATATAATTTGTCACGGGATAATTCTCTGGTGACGAAAGAGTGAATTTCTTGTAAATTACTATTTCCCCCACTTATGGGATCGAAATTTGTGTATAACAAAAATTAAAATTTTAATAAGGTAAATTCATTGCATAACCATAAATATAACAAGCAAAATCTATCATGAAATCCAACAAGCAAACGATGGTTTCGGAAGTTATGCCGCAAGTTCCAACTATGGTTAACTAGCTATTCAATTACAAAAAAAAATATACTATATTTAGAAGTCCATTTTGATTATGGTGCTCACGAGGCCTATATGTTGTCAGATAATTCAGAACTAATCTCAATGGCTGTAAAAAAGGTGGCCTTCGAAAGTGATAGGTAAGGGGGATAGAGTGGCTAGCCCGAGCCACTTAACCAAGCCAACCATCTTTGTATTTATGCTTTTTTGGACCCCAACAACCCAAAATTCAAACTCACAAAATTAATTAGAGTCACTATTCTTAAATTTATTTTCCACTACTAGTTCCGAATGATGAATATCAGTTCAAACATACAAAATACTAGTTCAAGAATATTGAATACTAGTTTATAAATGATGAGTACTACCGAGATGAATACTATGTATTGATAAACAAATATTACACGTAGACGAGAAGTATTCAAAAGCGTTCAAGAAGTATTCAAAAGTGTTGAACCAATATTCAAAAGCTTTTCGCAAGTATTCTCATATTTGAAACCAAAAGAATTCAAATATTCGTAAGGACATAAACTATTATTGAACAACATATGAACAAAAATTCATTACATATACATACCAAGTATTCATAACAGACAAACCAGTATTTATAAGTACATGAACCAGTATTGAAAACATGTAAACAAGTATTCCTCACAGAGACGGACAAATATATTCCAGACACAAACGAAGACTGTCGGAGAAGAGTCTTCTTTATCGATCCTCATTACATGCCGTGTGTAAGAGATGAGCAACATTCTTTGCTTCTCTTGAAGTGGTGAGCTAGAGGATCGCCTTAGGAGAGCACAAAAGAGAGGAAGAAGAAAAAAGAGTCTTCTTTTTCATTGATGCTAGTTGCAAGCTGGCCAGCAAAAATGAACTCATCTTGTTTCTTTGCTGCTCCTAAAATGGTGAGAAGACGATTGTCATGGGAGAGCACAAGAGACAATCTGGAGAGAAATGTTGATGATTTTTCAACCTTGAAAGAGCACCAAAAAGAGGAAGAAAAAGAAAGAATGAGAGAAAACTATTGGTGGATGGCCATTAAATGTCACTCTCTCACGGACTCACTCGCTAAAAACTTAAAATTTCCCCTCAAAACCAGGAAGTTTTCAGAAATACCACCATAAATATTTCCAAAATTACCACCCATTGTCGAAATATTTGAAAATACCACCTGTTCCGAAAAATCGCTAGGGACCGGGGTTTTTGCTGAAACCGCCTGGAGTCGGGGTAGTTCGGTTGACTGCGAGGGGTAGCAACGGTTAACAAACAAACCGCCTGCCCCCCAGCGGTTTAGTCCTTGTTTTTCTCTCAATGCCTAACCTAGGCCGAAACTTCAAACGAACGTAACTTTGAGCTCATGTATCCGACCGTAGCAAAATAAGATTTTGAATGTGCATAACATTTTGAGATCTTGCAATCCGCAAACAACCGTAGGCAATTTGGTCCCACCTTCGTCCCGAAAAAACGTCGTTTGCTACCCCAAACGAGCAAGTTTTTTATTTCGCCAAACTTTGACCGGACATAACTTTGTGCTCCGCACTCTGAACATCATGAAACTTTTTTTAATTTCGCATAACCTCTTAAGGACTACAACTTTTATCATAGCCATAATTTTGAAATATACGTGAATTTGTGAAAGTAAAGGTAAAGTTATTCCCAAAATCCCATATATCCAAAAATAATTCATGTTTTGAAAATTCCTTCCTAGTAAAGGTTGTAGACTTAAAAGGTTATGTGAAAAGAAAAAAAAATATTTCTCAACATTCAGAGTACGGAGCACAAAGTTTGGTGAAATCGAAAACTTGCTCGTTCGGGGTAGCAAATGACGTTTTTCGGGACGAAGGCAGGACCAAACTGCCTACGGCCATTTGTGGCTTGAAGATCATGAAAAGTATGTGGATTCAAAAAAAAAAATGCTATGAACGAATACCCGACAGCAAAGTTAAGTTCGTTTGAAGTTTCGGCCTAAGTTAGGCATTGAGCCAAAAAAAAAAGGAGTAAACCGTTGGGGGGAAGGTGTTTGCTTGTTAACCGCCGCTACACCTAAATTGGATGTTATTTCAATTGGAGGAGATGTGATACGAGCACGGATACGGTACCTGTATTTATCAAAGTCACGCACCTTCAAGAACGAACAATAGATTTTTAGGGTTTTTTTATGTTTTGGGACAGAATGGAATTGAAAGTGCAACCTCAACACAAAATGGGAGAAGGATCCAACATTATAAAAGAAAGAATCTTGACCACAATCAAGGGGAATACTTGATTGATGCAGAGAAAATTCTCAAACCTAAAGCTCAAAGAACAAAGGAATTATTAATATTCATAAAAAAACTAACTCAAAAGTAGTGTCATATGCTCTTTATATCGTGGAGGTAAAATAAAAAAACCAAAAACAAAACAAAATCCTAAACCGAAAAGGAAGGTCGAACTCGACCAGGCGAAGCCTGGTCACAATCCCCGGTCCATTCTCCCATTCCCTGGTTGGGGATTTACTTCCCTCCGCCCAGGGATCGCCACTCCAAGCCGCATCATTCCCTCCCCGTTGGAGAAGGTTTGCCCTCAAATCTTGTGTTTTCCTGCAAGAGACAACATCAACAACATTTTTCAGTGGACTTCTCCTCAGTGCAATCAACATGTTCCTTCGAGCCATCACATGCACTTGACTTCTGTCCTCCAACTTTGAGCCACTTGCACCCCCTTTCTCCTTGGCCCAACTCATTGCTAGTTGTTGTTGATCTTCTCAAATTTCAACTGGTGATAATGGATTCAGTAGAAACTTCCGATCTCCTTTCTTAAACTGGTAGCTATTGTGGCTTCCATCATGAATAGCTTCTTGATCATATTGCCAGGACGACCCAATAAGAGATGAGCAGCCTACACTGAAGCAACATCACACCAAATTTCATCTGCATAATCACCAATCTGAAAACAAACCTTGGCCTTCTTGTTGACTTTGATAGCTCCATAGTCATTCAACCAATGCACAGTGTAGAGCTGAGGATGCTTGATGGTGCTTAATCCCAGCTTCTTGACTAAATCCAAACTAACCACATTAGTGCAATTTCCACCATCGATGGCCACAAATAACACTTTTCTGTCGACCAAGCAACGAGAGTGGAAAAGATTATCTCGCAAGACAAGAGCCTTCTTGTTGGGGCACTTATCTTGTCCCAAACACTTGAAGCATTGGATGCTTCTATTTGATCCTTCATTTCTGGCTTAAATGACAGGAGCAGTGTTCCTATTAGCTAGCTTGACTCCTTCTGTCCTGAGCAGATTCATAGTGGTTTCACGTATGTTCTCTGCAATTGGCTTAGTTGAAGGTGAATATCTTTTACCACAGCTAACCTTCAACTGCTTTTTCACTCTAATGACTAGGTGAACCACTTCCTCTAGCTCTACAGACTGTCAAAGTTCAACTTCATTCCTAATTTACTGATTGAGGCCATGCAGGAATCGAGTGATTGTAGCTTCCTCATCTTCCCTCACATCTGCCCTCATGAAGAGCAATTCAAGCTCCCTGAAATACTCCTTAATAGATCGTGCTCCTTGCCGTATTCCCTGCAAGGAATCAAAGATTTCTCTTTGATAGTATCTTTGCACGAACCTCTCTCTCATGAGTCCTCTCAGTTCATCCCAAGTTGTCAGATTCGGCTGCACCATGTAGCTGCATAATCAGATAATTCATATGTGGCTAGTAATACCTTTTGTTGCTCGCTCTAATTGCCACATTAAAAGTACATGATGATCTTCCTCTCCCAATCCAGGTATGCAGAAGCATTGAGAGATCCTTGAAATAAAGGAACTGAAAGCTTGATCCCTCGTAATTCAACATTGGTACCTTCGCGTCCTGCCCCTGGTAGTCTTCCACCATAATCACAAATTTCGTGTTCTTCCCGCACTCGATTGAGCTTTGTTATGATCAATATCCTCTCCAGGTTGCAAAGTCTTTCATCTAGGGCTTGGTCGGTTCCAGTCAGAAGTCCTGCTGTCGATCTCCCAACGGAATCGGATGGATTCTTGCTGCTGACGGCAAAAGAGCAATCAAACGCCTATTGATCTGGTTCAACTCAGTCTGGAACACCACGTTTAGATGAGCAGTGAGTGTCTGAAGGAGCTCGGTCATGTTTACCTGTTGTTCTGCTATGGTTGGTTTTTCGATTAGGGTTTCTACTTCTAAGAAAGAATCCTCTTCTGATCTGCGGTGTGCGATGGGATCTTTGGACCATGTTTGGGACCAATGCAGTCAAAAGCACGATTCTACCTAGAAGCGATTGGGTAATCTAGAAGCGTAAAATCGTAAGGTTTTAAGTTTTAAAACGTAGATTTTGATTGCATTTGTAAAGGTAAATCACGATTCTACGTAGAAGCGTTGTGGTGGCCCGAAAAGGTAAACGCATAAGCTTTTAAGTTTTAAAGCGCGGTTTTGAATGCATTGTTTGGGACCAAACTGGTCCTCTCACCTTCGATCTCGCCACTGTGTTGAACCGGGGCTCTAGTACCACCTGATACGAGACCGGATCCAGTACTCGTAGTTATCAAAGCCACGCAGCTTCAAGAATGAACAAGAATATAGATTTTTAGGGGTTTTTTTAATGTTTTGGGAAAGGATGGTATTGAAAATGCAATCTCAACACAAGATGGAAGAAGGCTCTAACAATATAAAAGATAGAATCTCGACCACAATTATGGGGAATTACTTGATTGATATAGAGAAAATTCTCAAGTCTAAAGTTCAAAAAACAAAAGAAATATTAATATTCATAAAAAAAAACTTACTCAAAATACGTGTCCTAGACCCTTTTTATCGTCCAAGGCTAATAAAATAACTAAACACCCTAAAAGAAACAAAATCATAAACCAAAAAGGAAGGTTGAACTCCGGTCACAATCCACGGTCGGGGATTTAAGCCCACTAACGGGGTTCCTCCTGCCTCCATTCCCCGATCCATTCTCCAATTCCCTAGTTGGGGATTTACTACCCTCCGGCCCGGGATTGCCACTCCAAGCTGCATCAAGATGTGGTTACATCTGGACCGCGTGAGTATGTACTCAAAAAAATCTCTATGAGTACCATAACTAAATTGTCAGGGTCAATGGGAAAAGTTTGAAATCCACCAACTAAGAGCCACACATTTGCTTTCATAACGGCATCACATTTGAAACTAACATCCTGATACCTCCCCTTTCTTTCTTGTTGTTTCCGTCAAGTAATGGATCCAATCTCAGTGACTCGGTGGTGGTATTGATGAAGAATTTGGTGATGGATTTGCTTGATGGATTCGGTGATGGATTTGATGATGGATTTACTTGATTGATTGGTGAAGGATTTGGTGATGGATTTGGATTCATGATAGACTTTGTCTAAAATCAACTGTTTGTTTCAAATATTTAGACGTAAAAAATTCGTGAGACCCTTGGACTTTGAGGTTCCAAATACGTGGGGCCCACAAACTTGAAAATCCCACATGTGAGAATTGATCATGAACTTGAAGTCTATCATTTTTACCAACTTACCCCTCATATTTTTTTCTCTCTCTCTTTATATCATTGAGGACAATAAAGATAAATTTCACTTCATACATACAAATCTAATTAACAAAATTCATCATGAAAAACAAACAATGGTGTTTATCAAATCCATAAACGAACCCAAAACCCTCATTCATCCATGGTTTTTCAAAAGGCAAGTTATATCAAAATCTTCATTTTTCAAATCCATGAAAGAAACCATCGCTTAATTTTGTTTCATTCTTATATTTGGCAAAGGGGTTAATTGCATGGTTGGTCACTGAGTTTACAAAAAAACATGCATGTTTGGTCACTCAAAATATTTAAATCCATTAGTAGTCACTCGAATTAATTAATGGTTCAAGTTTAATCACTCTCGGTTAGTCTCTGTCAGTTTTCGTTAACACCGTCAGTCAATTACTAACGTGGCTAAGAGAAGTGCTGACACTACTCGTTAATAAACGAGCCGAGCTCAAATTAGGGTAATACTCGACTCGGCTCATTTGCAGCCGTATTGGCAAAGACAACTCAAGCTCAGCATCAACCGCTGGATTCCCTCCATGCAAGTTTCTGAAGGTTTCCCCGTAAATTGATGTTCCCTTTTCATCATTAATCTGGATGATGATCATATCAACGATTGCTTACACCGCTTGTCCTTATTAACTCTCATCAGCTCGTTCAAAGTGGAAACACCCTTATCCTTCTCAATGTATCTTCCAACAACCAATTGTGGTTTGGGATATGGAGAAAAGGCTTTTGATATCAATGTCTTCCTCGGAGAAATCACATCTTTGATCCTTCTCCGGCATACTTCTTTAACCTCTTCTACTGTATCGCATTGCATTTCATCTGGAGCGTTCCTTACATGTAACCTCTTTAGCAGGAAGTAGTAAAGAGCAACGGCGAGATCCTCATCTGGAGCGTTTCTTCTTCCACTGCTCAACCATCTGCATCAGAATCGCCTGCTCTTAAAGTTGCTATATAATCCCTCAAATGGATTCTTCGCCTAGACGGGAAGATAAAGAATGCATCTTTGTGCATTTGTGCCAGAAAATTGTGATCTTGAATGGGAGTCTCAGCACTTTCTTTTTCTGATCCATGCGAATCTTGTCCATCCCTCGACCAGTTCCTCCTTGCTAAGGGCATTTCTGTTGTAAGCTTCAAAATCTCTTTCTATCTGGTTCTCTATCACTGATTTTTTGTTGCTCAATAGGAATTGGTTGTATATAACTGGAGAAGACATTGAAAATTGAATATTCTCTTCCTAGCTTAGAGGAGCATGAGCCTTCATTGCATCACGGGCTATGTTGGTGCAGTCAGTGGTGGACCCACGTGTGTTTAGGGGATGCCTCGAGACTATTTTAAATTTTGGGGAAATGATTATACAATCCTCGGTAGGAATTTACGAATGGACAAAACATTATAATTGATAATTGGGGACACCCCTAAAGTTTGAAAAATGATTATCCTACTCTCATCTTTTAGTTTGTGTATGAGAATATAAGTGGTAGTTTGGGTAATTCAAACATGGGACACTATTATTATTAATAAACAAAATTTCCACTAGGCTACAACCCATATGTTGTTCGATTTAAACACTGTGTAACAGTAAAATGACATTCCCTATTTATAATTATTTTCAAAACTTAACAATTAAATAATTTTCAAGCTATCCTTAATTTGTATTGATTTTATGGTTGTAAGACAAGTGTTGAAAGAGTCTTTTCAACTTTGGATTACATTAAGAACAAGTTTAGAAATCGAATCTATAAGATATATGAAGCGAAAACAAGGGTTGGGTTTGCAGGGATTCAAAATTGCAGCTCCCAGAGGGTTTGTCGGAGGGGCACTGTGGTCAATTCTCAATTAAATAAAGCTGTGCGTTTCACCAACTACACTTTCCGCTGGTCCAACGGGCCAGGGCATTATATAGCCGGCCCAAACTCTTGCCCCCTGAAGCAGATGAAATTGGTCCAAGTCTCTCCTCACACCAGCATGGAAACGCTTCCCTCGAAACCCATCTGAAGCAACGGAGCTTGCCTCCTGTCGTGGTTCGTCGTCGAACACTCTGGATCCCGACGAGATGCGGACGGCAGTCGCAGAGGAGACAGAGGAGGATTCAGAGCCGCATTCGCCGTCGATTAGGGGACGTGGCGGCAGAATTGCGGTTCGTGGGACGAAGAGGAAGAGGAGGAACAAGTGTTGGGTGGTGGATTTGTACAAAAATAGCGATGAGATGACGACTGGGACTACGGTGGTGACATCGAAGAGAGGACGGAGAAGCCAGGTGATGCCGTCCAGGTACCGATACTCTTAAGTGGTGATGGAGCTGTGGAAACAACTGCCCCGACGGCGTCCGTAGCTGCCGGGGGTTTTGCACGGGAACCCGACAAAACAAGATGAGGAATAATATTAATGGGAGATTATAAATGGAAAATTGGTCGTCAGATTATGTTTTTTCACACGGAACAATTTCCTTTCGATTTTGACATTCTGAGTTAAATTATAGTCCTTCTGTTTGACATGAAGCTACATTATGGTTTCGATTTGTTGAAATTCGAGAGAAATTTCTAAGAAGAAGGGTAAGTCACAAGTGAAGTTTGGTGAGTTATTTTCATACTAATGTATGCATGCCTATAAGACAGGCTAATTATAGATAAATTAAGTGTGAAAATGGAGAAGAAATTTCCAGAGATAAACATATGGAGACATCCAATAAAATTAGAGAAAAGAGTTCAAAGATCCAACCACTACCATAAACAACCACCATGTTGGAACATTGGCGTAGCCAGATATATAATTTAGTGGGGTCCAAACATAAAAAATACGAGACTGAATGTAGGAAGAGTATTTTTTGTCATCGCAATTATTTATCTACTTCTTATAAAAAGGTATTAACATCTAGATTTGAACCATGGTCTCTTAAAAAAAACAATCACAACCAATTACACTAAACAAATTTGTTTTATCTTCTTGAATTGTAAGCATACACTTAGCGAAGATTTGAAAAGCATAGGAACTTTCCCTCACATTTAGCTAGCCTATTAAATATTCTAAAAAGCAAAGTTTAATACGTGATTTATAATTTTTTTATAACCTATATAATGACGAGTAATCTTAAAATTGCAACACAAATTCAATGCTTGAATTGCATATCGAATTGCAGTATTGAATATGCAACAAATATGTAGAATTCCTACTACGAAGCAATAATATTTTGTACAAACTATATGTGACTGGTTCTCTAAAATTTTAGCATGGTTAATTGCTAAACATTAAACCTTTGGCTAATCTAGCATTAATGGATCCGACAATAATGAGAAAATATTAGGTTTAATGTGATGTTCATTTTGCCATTTTTGGGTGTGTTGATCAATTAAAGGGCATTAACATATAAATGAGTTATAATTAACCTCATTATATAATTTTAACTCTTTATAATGATTAATTTAATCTTAATATTTGTGATGTTTGAAATATTTTATGTATGATTTAGAGATATACTTATTATTTGTGGCATCGGTGGTTGTTGGTTCAAATGTAGTATTTTAGCATTTATGATTGTTTTTATCTTGGTGTTGTGAATATGTAAAAACTTAATTATTAGAATGCATGTAACTATATACAGACACATGATCGAGCTAGCATGACACAGTTAGAGCATACCATGAAGACAATGTATATGGATCGACCCTATACAAGTATGAATGCTTCATGGGTCATACCTGACTTAAACTTCAAGCGCTCGCGCACAAGTGCGAGCATCACATAGTCTATATTGGTGCACTCATGTTTTATGGAGAAATGCGCCATTTGAGAGGAATAAGCGGCCATTTGGTCGCCAGGTTTCAGGTCCTCTGATTCACACTTTCGATTGTGAATGGAGAAGAAGCATTTCGAATGCAAAATTGGATAACTAATTGGGATGTTTCTAGGTTTCTCTCAATTCCAGGCGGTGGGAAGAAATAGGAAGGAAAGGGGGAGAGTGGTGAGATACAAAGCTCAAGGAGAGAGAGAGAGAGAGAGAGAGAGAGAGAGAGATGGAAAAACAAAGAGGATTATCGACGATCCGCCGGGCTAGTGTAGCCATCACTGTCTCATCCATCCTAATCTACACCACTGTTGATATGACCTCGAGGATCTAAACCTTTGAGAATGATTAACTTAGCGGTGGAAGGGTAATACCTACTGGCATCTCAAAGCAAACCCGTCCTTCGCCGCTGGAGCTTCGCCGACTAGAGAAGGAGTTCGTCGGATTGATCTTCTCTCCATCTGCTAGAGGAAGAAGAGGCGAACTGTAGCAACTTCGTTCGATGGGGAGGTCGAGTTTGGGGGAGGCTGGGAGAAGAACGATGGGAGCTGGGGTTAGCAAAACGACGTCGTTGGTCTAAGTGAACAAAAGGAGAAAAAATGTGGCAAAGGAATTCGAACGTTGGGCTCATTAAAAGGAATGGGGGCATAACCCAATGGGCAACGGGAGGAAATTCGTCTCTCATTTTCCAGCATAGGATGTTTTATTGTTTCTGCCCAACTGCCTCTTTTATTCCCCTTTATTTTTTCTAACGATAATGAAATTGCAAGTGAACACATTTCTTACAATTTGTTTTTTTTTTATTTTTGTTGTCACAGCAGAAAACAGAAAACAAAATGGCAAGTGAACGAGGCATAAGAGAGAGTGAGAGAACATACTTAAACGAGGGGGGGGGGGGAATGAGGTAGTGTGAAATAATTGCCCTTCTGCTTTGCTTAGTGGGTATTCTTTTCCCTGTTGAGTTTTGATTTATTTTAGGAGATGACATTATATTTGATAGAATTTTTTCATTTCGATTAAGGGGTCGTTTGAAAGTTGCGATTGTTTTGTTGAGATTTACTATACATGTATTGTTTAGAATTCATCATTTTTTATATTTTTAGTAGAACCAATACATGGATTACATCTGTGATGTGACCGAAACTATCAATCAAAATGAGTATTGTTAAATCTCAAATATTAGTTGTTATTGTTGAGATAGTCGAGTTGGGATTGTTTTGTCTAAACTTTTAGCTTATGTGCCATACACAATGCATCTAATCCGACAATACATATATAATATTATACATGCATTCACAACACAATATCTATTTAACAATCGCAACTTCCAAATGACCCCATAAAATCCTAAATCAGTATTATCATTTGGATGATTTTTTCCTTAATAAGATTATGATAATTTATGAGATTTAAGAGTATTTGATCATGTCAATATTTTAGTGGTTTTTTATTTAAAGTTTGAATTGAAAGATCGTACATATTGGCGGTTCGACCATAAAACTTCACACCATAAGCTAAATCGATAGGTGATATTTAGCAATATGAAACGGTTGAACCACAGTTAAATTATGATTTCAGTATAAAATACTCTACTGTCAAAACTTTTTATACTATTGTAATCATTTGGTTCAAACAATTCTTTTACACTGGTGGAAACATAAGTTTTAAGGCACATTTTGAACTATCTATTGCAAAAAACATAAGTCAGTTAGCGATAATGAGAATATGCGATCTCATTCAACCCAAAAGACACTTTGCAACTTCTATATATTTAAAATAGATGTATGTTACTTATACCCTTGCTCATTCATCAACTTAATGAGTACTATATATTTCATGTAATATGATTTTCATAGGTTTTTATTTATTGAATTATTTCATGAAAAAAATATTTGCTGCATGAAAATTACTACATTGTTGTTAAACATGTCTGCGATCTGAGAATAATTTTGGAAATCCATACACAACACATTCTTAAACCAACTATTAGTGACAATTTAGCATCATGTCCTATATATTTCAAATCAAGCAACTTCAGATTCATTACCAATGGTGTGGTAAAAAAGAATGCACTCTATTGGGAAAAACTTAAAGGACATACTAAACTCTATGAGAGACATTTTCTTTCATCTTAAAGGTTGATTATGTATGTATTATGAGAAATAACTCAAATATTAAATTATATGATTTAATTAAGTAATGGATGACAATTAGTTATATTTTTATTTCTTTTTTATTCAATAATTATAAGTAATGCTTATATTATATTTTTCTTTTTTCATGGAGGTCTAGACATATTATGCATAGCTGGATCACTTTCAAAAATATTATGTGGATAACTAAGTTAGAAAACAATCATTTTGTCAATTTCAAATTCTCTATTATATATCCATTATTATATATCATATTTCTCGACAAAATTCTTCCTGCCAACGGGCCGGGTCCTGTGCTAGTATGTGATCAGTACGCGAATGATTGTCTAATATGATAGAGACAATTTTTTTTTTTTTTTAGATAAGGGTGATATAGGTTTCATTTATTGTCATTAAGGTACTACTTAAGGGATTTGAACCTAGGACCTCCAGGTTCTAGACTAGTAGTATTACCACTAGGCCAAACCCTTGTTCGTATGATAGAGACAATTTTTTTGAGCACTGTAGACTCCAAGTGTATTCTACAATTATTTCCGAATATGAAAACACATCGTGGATTTTTTAAGTTGTATGAGTAATGTATTTTCTTATTTAATAATTATTTATTATTTATTTAATTTATTTTTATTTAATTTATTTTTAAAAAAATGACACCCCTATGCAAAATTTCTGGGTTCGCCACTGGGTGCAGTCGATATAAATCTAGTGCACTTTCCATTCTTCACTAGTTTTTAGTCTCCTGGATTAAGGATCAATGAGGCATTGCCTCAAATATTAACAAATTTGTGCGGCTGTTAATTAACTGCTTTACTTTGTGCTCGGTTGCCGGTTCCTCTTGACTACATGCCATGACGATTTGGGAAGGTAAAGAAACAACCATTTTTCTGTCTACAGAGCCTTTTGTAGCTGCTAGCTAAGGAAACTGAGTGGTGTTAACTTCTTCTATTCTTCAGGGTGTGGAAGGGTGCTGGCGTATGCACTTATGTACTTGAAGGGCACAGAGATACAATTAAATCAGTAAGTATTATAAACCCACTAGGTACACTGAAGCACCTGCTTTTTTTACTTCTGAAAACTGTTGGATGAGGTCCATTTGTTGTCTAGGAGGGTTTCCGTAACAAATCAATTATCTTCTTGCACGAATCAGGTTTCCAAAATTTTGAGCACCTGCATTTGATACTCTTATACTTCCATTTGTTACCATTTTAGTTGCAAGGATGTGGAAAATAAGACTTCAGCTATGGTTTATATGGACTTTCTTGTGGAGTGTTATTCTTCTAAGTGCATAGCAATTAGTTATAGTCATAACTGAAAAGCAATAGGTATTAGAGGGTTGTACTCTTGTCTTCCCAATGGGAATGAGCAGCATAGTGATCAGCTTTTGTTTCCTTTGCTTCGTAGCAACTATGATTTTGATAGAAACCTAATTTTTAGGTTTCTATCATAATACTTATTATTACTATAATTAGGATATTATTAGATATGGTTGGTAGTCATTGAGTCGTATTAGGATAGTCTATTAGATTTTCTGATATTTAGCTATAAATATGTACTTTGGGTTCTTTGTTCAATTAAGCAGAAGTTAATGAAAGAATTATTCTCCCAAACCCTAAGCACTTTCTATCTCCTAATTTCTTTTCTTCCCTAATCTAAGGCTTCGGCCGATTCTTATTCTTTTCTTCTTCTTCCCTAAATCCTCAATCTCAATCCCCAATTCCCTCACCAAATTCCTAAATTCCCAATCAACCAACACTATCGATAGAACCTTAGAAATAGGTTTCTATCATCTAGTATCAGAGCCCCGTTCCGAAGATGAGTTTGTCACAACTCTCAACGGGGACGAGTTCTATAGCGATGGCAATACACTCTTTTGAGACCTTTCCTGCTGCGATGGCGACAGTTGAGGCCACCCTCACTCAAGCAATCTCTCAGCAGTTCGCAGAACTTCGTGCAATGATTGCAGACCTCCCCCAAACCGCGATTGCCAATGAGCAGCCGCAAAACTCAGTTTCTGAGACGGCCGAACCAGTGCTGCCGGAGGAGATTATAGCCACACCGTTATTCCCTTCCACTGCAGCTTCACCACCACTGCGGCTTGTTGTGGTGGAACAACCATCCAAGGAGTCTAATCCACCGGCTGCGAACGAAAAAGAAGAACCAGGAGAAGATTGGGTCGCGACGGAGACGACCAGATCTCCGTCTTTGCAGTCGACGAGAAGAAGATGGCTGAGATTCAGCCACAGCCGACACCAATAGTCGCACCGACTGCTGCAGTGGTCGATGAATCGACCTCAGCAACCCTCACCAATAACTTCGTTGTTCCATGGGTTCTCAAAAGGAAGGAGACCCAAACCCCCTTTATTTTAGTTAAGGGCTTTTGTTTGAGTAGCTGGAAGTTCCGGAAGAAGAAGCGACTCGCCGCCATGGTGACAAACTCGCGGGCGGAGACCGACGTAGCAAGCGACACGGAGGGGGAAGAGTTATTGCTGGGTGTCAAGGAAGCAGCGGAACTGTTGGTGAAGGGAGGCGGTGGCATCCATCTCTAGAGAAAGAAGATGGCGGAGGTGGAGGCAAAGAGGGTTGGGGGCATCCATCTCTCGAACCCTAGGACGGCCACTCTAGGCCGCGCGTCGAGCCGCGTCTGGTCGCACCAGGCGAGTGGGCTGAAGAGATGGGAAGAGGGCTGGTCTGTCAGCCGCATGTTGAGACGTCTGTCGCCGGAAAGAGAAGAAGCAACGGGTCGGGTTGCATCGCCAGAGCTGGAGAAGAACGAATCATGGGCAATGGTGGGCGGCGGGACAATGAAGAAGACAACGACGTCGACGTCGCAGGTCCGAGCAGCAGTGACGGAGAGAAGGGAAGAGGAAGCGGTCACTACGCCGCGGGTGGAAGGTCTCCTATCGGTGGCGCCGGTGATGGAAGACGCGACGATGGAAGAGAAGAAGCAGAAGGGCAGCGGGGATGTCTCTGCTACTGCATACCCTAGGTCGCACAACCTAGCGGTCGAAGTCGATGGGCCGAGCTACGGATTGGGTTGTCGGAACTGTTGGACCGAGAAGTTTGGGACGAGTTGTGTGGACCAAACTATTGGGCCAGAGTTGGGAAAGATGGACCGCAGTTGTGAACTAGCAAGGAAGGAGATTGCGTGGTTTGCTCAGTCAGAACGGGCCGAGGAAAAAGTAGCCTACGGGCCGTAGCATATAAGAGATTGGGCTGAGGCAGAAGCAGATCTCCAACCTAATAATAGAGCAAAGTGGTTTAATCAAAGATTAGATTCTGGGCCGAATAGAGCATGGGCCCGCTGGTCACAAGAAACAAGTGGGCCAAGTTTTCAAGAAGGATTTGGGCTTCGCATGGGCTGTTTGATTAATGCTCTTTTGTATGGTGTGGGCCTGAATGAGAAGACATATGCATTTGTGGGCTTAGAAGGTGGATTCTCAAGGAAACATGGGCCATTAGAAAATGAAGAAGCCACTAAGCAATGTAATGGGCTAGCTCCAAGGAAGGTAAATTCGAGTCTAGAGTTTTGAACTCATAACAGGCATGGATCGGTGACACGCCTTTACCGTCACACTAGAAAGTGGCCAAGTGTAACCACCTACTAATGCGTAGTATAGCGAGTTTAGGTTTAAATGTCAACCCAAGTCCTAGGTGTGATGACTACTCCCTTGGGATGTCTCATAGATCATGCCTCTTGGCGACCCCTTTGTAAGAGGATCTACCAAATTGTTGCACGACCTTACATACACAATAGAAATGATTTTGTTAGTAATCAAATACCTAACGTAATCATGTCTTAGGCTAATGTGTCTAGACTTACCGTTGTAAATCTTGTTATAAGCTCTAGACAATGTAGCCTCACTATCACAGAAGACAGAAATGGCTAGCATCGGTTGTGGCCACAACTCTATATCTAACAACATGTTTCATAGCCATTCTGCTTCTTTTCCAGCCGCCGCAAGGGCTAGGAATTCGGCTTCCATAGTGGAGTGTGTAATACATGTTTGTTTATCACTAACGCTCGTGATCCAACTAGCATCAGAAAATGCTTCTAGTCAAGCGGGGAAGTTTCTATAGAAGAGTCTTAAATCTTTGGTTCTTTCCAAATAACCAAAGACTCTTCCTATAGCTCTCCAATGATCAGCACTAGGATTACTAGTGAATCTAGAAAGTTTGCCCACCGCAAATACAATATCGGGCCTAGTACATCCCATTGCATACATCAAACTTCCAATAGCACTAGAATACATCAACATAAAGGCATATAATGACCATATACTCTTTTGTGCACTTTGAATAAATGCACTTATCAGCAGAGTTATGAGAAAATCCATGAGCCAAAACAACAGAATCAAATTTCTCATGCCATTGTTTAGGTGCTTGCTTAAGTCCATACAATGACTTTTGCAATTTACACACCTTTCCTTCATTTCCAGGCAACATGAACCCTTCTGGTTGCTCCATATACACTTCTTCATCTAACTCACCATTTAAGAATGTCATCTTTACATCCATTTGGTGTACATGCAAATTGTAAATAGAAGCCAAAGCTAAAAGCACTCTTATGGAAGTGATTCTTGCAACTGGTGCATAGGTGTCGAAGCAATCTACTCCTTCCTTTTGCCTAAACCCTTTTGCAACCAATCTAGCTTTGAAGGTATGTATTGATCCATCCGTGTTATACTTAATGCGAAATACCCATTTGCATCCAATAGCCTTAGATCCAGGAGGCAGATCCACAAGAACCCAAGTCTTATTTATTAATAACGAATCCATCTCGTCATTAACAGCCTCATTCCAAACGGCAGAATCTCTAGAAGCCATTGCTTCTTGATAGGTTTTGGGATCGTCTTGCACATGGAACAAAATGGGTATCTTTCTTGTAACCTTATTTAACCTATCTCCCTCTACAAGAAAGACTATATCTTGAGGATCAATAAATTCTGGACCAAAACTCTTTTCCTTTCGAGCCCTTTGACTTCTTTGTGGTTCATTAGCAGTAGGGTCATCTAAAGGCCTTTTGCTACTAGAACCAATGTCAAAAGCGGGAGCAGAGATAGACTCATTTGAGGAATCTACAGAAGTAACGCGACATGGTTCTACATTTGCAGAGTCACATCGGAAATTGTTCTCAAAGAACTCAACATCTCTCGATTCCACGACCACATTAGATTCTAAATCTAGAACCATATAGGCTTTTGAGTTTTCTGCATATCCAAGAAAAACACCTTTCAAAGCTCGTGGTCCTAACTTAGTTCTCTTAGGATCTGGGACTCTGTAGAAAGCAAGACAGCCCCAAACTCTAAGATAAATCAAGTTCGGTTTCCTTCCCTTCCACAACTCATAAGGAGATTCCCTTAGCTTCTTAGACGGAATCCTATTGTGTACATGGCAGGCTGTTAGCAAAGCCTCACCCCACAAATTGTTTAGAGCACTAGCATTCATCAACATAGCATTAATCATGTCAGAAAGAACTCCATTTTTCCTTTCTGCTACTCCATTCTGTTGTGGGGTGTAAGGAGCAGTCCTTTGATGTATTATACCATGTTGCTCACAAAACTCGTTAAAGTTATTTGGAAAATACTCTCCACCTCTGTCACTTCGAAGGATCTTTTTTCCTACCCTTTTGAGTTTCAACAACAGATTTATACAACTTAAACTTATCAAAGGCTTCATCCTTGGTTCGCATTAAATAGACATAGGTAAATCGAGTACTATCATCAATGAAAGTAATGAAGTACCTACATCCTCCTCTAGTTAATTGACCATGAAATTCACAAATATCAGAATGTACTAATTCTAACAATTCTGATTTTCTGTCAACCAACTTAGGAAATGGCTTTCTCTTCATCTTAGCTTGCACACAGATTTCACATTTATCTCCACTATCATCACCACAAATTACTAAACCATTTCTAGACATATATTTCTGAGTTTTAAAGTTAACATGCCCCAATCGATTATGCCATAAATCAAATGAAGTACTTTCTATACTATAATTTGCATGCACATCGATATAAGCAGAACCATCAACTTTATTATTAATATTACCATTGTCAATACTTAGCTTAAACATACCATCACTAACATAGCCCTTCCCAACAAACATACCAGTCTTGGTCAGAATCACCCTATCAGATTCTATCACAACCTTTATCCCCTTCTTACAAAGCATGAAACCAGAAACCAAGCTCTTTCTAACATCAGGAATGTGACGGACATTGGTGAGAACAACTTTCTTTCCCGAAGTGAAGAAAAGCTCCACAGGTCCAGATCCAAGAACCTTGATCGTGCGATGATCACCTAACAAAACCTCATGTCCCTCCGTTGACTCTGTGTAGTCCTTGAACATGGCTCTCTTGTTGCAAATGTGAGCAGTTGCCCCCGAATCATACAACCAATCAGCACTGGTCATGACTCCAGCCATGTGCAATTCCTGAATCATACTCACATGTAAGTCAGAAATCATTGCAACAATCTCACTAGGCTTAACTTTCTCAATCACGTTTGCACTTGCAGCCCCTTCGTTCTGGTTCTTCTTTGGATTAGGATAGAAGCGAACAATATGTCCCAATTGCCCACAATTGAAACAATTCTTAGTGGACATAGGGGACGGCTTTTTCTTTTTATTCTTCTGGTTGTTGGAATTATTCATGGCCTTTTCCTTCTTGCTCTCCACAACATTCACTTTGGAACTTGATGGTGCCTCCGAATTCAGATCCTTGTCACAGATATGAGTTTCCTCCTCGATCCTAAGGTGCTTCTGAATCTGCTCCAAAGTGAACTCCTCTGACGTATGAAGTAATTTCTTCCTATAGTTGTTCCATGATGGAGGCAACTTCGCAATAATTGCCCCCACGAGAAACGCATCAGGAAGAGTTATCTTCAACTCAGTGAACTTAGAGGCCAAGATTAGGAATTCATGAACTTGATCCAGAATTGAACGCTTATCAGTCATGCTAAATTCAAAGAACTGGAATGTGACAAACTTATATGCGCCTTGTTTCTTTGATTTGTACTGGTTCTCCAAAGATGTCCAAATCTCAGTAGGGGTCGCCAACTGGGAATACAGATCGTAGAGACGATCAGAGAGTGAATTCAGGATATATCCTCGGCACAGCAGGCTGTCATCACTCCTCTTCTTGCACTCAACCTTCAATTCATCAGATTCAGTGTCTTGTGGTTCTTCTAGCGGCACCAAATCAGGATCCAGTATGTACACGATCTTCAAAGCAGTCAAAAGAAACTTCATCTTCTCTTGCCAGCGGGTGAAATTGGTTCCATCAAACCGATTGAGTTTGTTGGAATCAGAGGCATACGCCTTCAAAGTGCTCTCCACTCCATAATCCATTGTCACACGCAAATAAACACTCTAAGATTGTCAGGGAAACAGTATGGAGAAAAACGGATTGAAGGCGTGATTTTGATCACTCTCCTTAGAGTAATTATTTGCCCCCACTACTTAGTTGCTGGTAGGATTTAGGCAAACCACCCCCAGGAGTCCCTCCAATCAAAGTCAGAAAGCAGCACCTTTCGTGACTTCTGTGTTTGTGTTTTTGGAGAAGGAAAAAACGAGGAGAAGAAGATGAACGTTGGACGATAACATCGGCTGCAGAAGACTTTTTATAGTGAAAACGGCAGTTCCCTTCTGAAGGGTTACGTCGTTTCACAAAAGTCAAAATCAAATAATTATCCAGATTAAAAATTCAAATAATTCCGATAACTAAGTGCGTAGTGCGATTTAATATGTCAAATTAAATAGCACACACTTTTTCCAAAAGCCCACTAACCACTTTATCCAATAACTAAAGTGGAAAGCAAACTTAAAAACAACTTGCATTTTCCTTCTCCCACCAATGTGGTATTTCCTTTACTCTTTGACTACTCTAACACTTACCATTCACGGCAGCTCTGTTGTACATGAGGATTGAAGACGTCTAATGGATTGAGAATATCTTTTGAGTTCACATTTTGGCAAATTTCGTTCATTTTTGTTCCACCAGCTTGCTTTGAATATCCCTAGTTAACACTTGTGTGTTTTTTACTTGATTTGTTGCAGGCAGTTCTGCAGCGGCAAGTTCAGGTAGGGTTTCTTATTGTTTACTTTTCCAATGTCAGCTGTTTGACAAATTGTTGTTCTGCTTGACGAGTTACTTGGATGATATGGATTTGGAATGACAGGAAAGCTGGATTGCTTGTTGGTGATAAAAACCCGAGTTAGTGGACCGGGTTGAGGGGCCGCACAGGTCGGGCAGTGGGGCTCGTTTGTTATTTGTAGAACACCTACTTAAGGGTTCAGGGGAACACTATTACGATTAAGCAATTATTATCAATAAACTCTACAATCCCTAATCTCAATTCTCTCCTGTTCTTCCCCAACTCTTTCCAATTTCTAATTTCTTTTTCAATTCCCAAATCCCTTCACGCGAGATTCTAGTATCTATCATCTGGTATCAGAGTCTGGTTGAGCTCGTCACAGCTCCACTCCATGGACTGACCGCAACTGCAAGAGCTGCTTTGGCAGAACCTTGAGGAGCTCTGAGCCGCGAGGTTGGATACGACGGGGCGAGAGAGCTCGTCACAGCAGCCGCCGCAGGTGACTGAGGCAGTGAGAGACGGCGGTCCTCCTTCTCCACAACCGCCGGCCGAGGCTAACCGCGAGAGACTGTGGCCACCATCTCGCTCCACTCCGTGGTCGGGTAGTCCTCGCCCTGGACTTTGCGCTTCCGGGCACAGCTCGAGGGACGGACAGCGATGACCCTTGCGGACAGTGGGGCATCATTGAACTTCATCTGTACGGATTTTGCGAAGACATTGCAGCAGGAGGCGACGCCGGTTACTCCGATCAGGGTCCAGGTCACCAATGGCGTACCCATGAGATGCGCGCAGGTGTACCGCGGAATCACCCTTTTTATTCAAGGCTTGGAAATTATTACTGATTTATATGAGCTACCGATTCGTGGGTTTGACATGATTTTGGGTATACCGTGGCTGCGAAGTTTGGGTCCTATTACTAGTGATTGGAGCAAATTGACCATGTGTTTTAAATGGCGAAATAAGGAGTAGAACTTGCAGGGGTTGACGACAGCGATGGGATCGATTTCAATCCGGGACTGCGCGCCCGGGGGTGAGGCCGAGTTGGCCGTCCTTTGTTGGGCGATGGCCGTGCAAGAACCGACGGCGATCGCTGCCGAGATGCAGAAGGTGTTGGACCAGTATCCCGAGATCTTCCAGACACCAACCACCCTCCCTCCGCATCGTCAGGTGGATCATCGAATTTAGTTGAAGGAAGGGGTAGAAGCAGTCAATGTTCTGCCCTATCGATACGGGCACTCGCAGAAGACAAAGATCGAGAAATAGGTGTCGGAGATGTTGGAGACAGGGTTGATCAGACCGAGCAGCAGCCCTTTTTCTTCGCCAGTGCTATTGGTTAAGAAAAAGGATGGGACTTGGCATTTCTGTACTGATTATCATGCTCTTAATGAAGCGATCGTGAAGGAAAGGTTTCTGATTCTGATAGTTGACGACATGTTGGATGAGCTTCATGGGTCTGCTTACTTCACTAAGCTGGATTTGAGGGCAGGGTATAATCAGATTCGGATGCAGGAGGAGGACGCGCATAAGACGGCGTTCAGGACTGACAATGGGCATTACGAGTACCTGGTTATGCCTTTCGGGTTATGTAATGCCCCGTCCACCTTCCAGGCAGCTATAAACGACATATTTCGGCCTCTACTGCGGCGGTACGTTCTGATTTTCGTTGATGACATCCTCGTGTATAGCCCGACTTGGGGAGATCATCTGCGGCACTTACAGATAGTGTTTGAGATCCTACGGAAGCACCAGTACTATGTTAAGGCTTCCAAGTACGCTTTTAGGGTTCAGGATGTGGATTATCTGGGACATATGGTGACAGCGCAGGGGGTACGAGTATACCAGTCAAAGGTCCAAGCTATGATCGAGTGGCCCGTGCCGGCGAATGTTACTCAGCTGAGGGGTTTTCTGGATTGACCGGTTATTACAGGAAGTTCATTAAGGGGTACAGCACAATCGCCCGACCATTGACCAACTTGCTAAAGAAGGGCGGGTTTGAGTGGACCGCAGAGGCCGACTCGGCGTTTCAGGCTTTGAAGCTTGCCATGACCACGACCCCGACGTTAGCGATGCCGGATTTTTCCAAGCCTTTCGTGATATAGGCTGATGCATCGGGGAGAGGGATCAGCGTCGTTCTATCCCAAGATAAGCATCTTATCGCCTTCATGAGTCAAACTCTGGCGTCGACTAAGGAGGAGTGGTCAACCTACCAGAAAGAAATGCAGGCTATTATCTCAGCAGTGTAGACATGGCGGCCCTACTTGTTGGGGCACAAGTTTCATATCTACACGGATCATCAGAGCTTGAGGAATCTCTTGGTACAGAAGGTGTCGACCCCTGATCAGCACAAGTGGGTCTCAAAGTTGCTCAGTTATGACTATGAGATCCACTATCGACCGGGCCCGACCAATGTGGTCGCCGATGGGCTATCACGGAGCATGGGAGGAGAGATTTTGGCCGTTTTGATTGGGCCAGTAACACAGTTCTAGGAAGAATTGCGCACCCTCACGGAGACCGATTCCTATCTACGAGAATGTCGTGATATTGCAGTTAGTGAGACACCAAGTAATTATCTCTTCCGCGAAGGGCTCGTGCCCTTCAACTAACATTTGGTCCTGCTGCCTGGGTCCTCTTAGTTACGATTTATTACAGGAGTTCCATGATTCTCAATTTGGCGGTCATTCGGGAGTGGAGAGGACACTCCGCAAGATTCGGGCGCAGTTTTATTGGCCCAAGATGGGTCAAAGTGTTAAGGATTATGTTGCATCTTGTGATACCTTGCAGAGAGTTAAGGCATCTCAATTGTGACCTGCCGGCCTTCTATAGCCGCTGCCGGTACCGGAACGCGTATGGGAGGATATTAGCATGGATTTTATTGCTGGTCTACCCTCGTCCGGCGGAAAGATGGTGTTGTTCGTGGTGGTTGATTGACTCACGAAGTATGCTCACTCGGTGGCCTTAGCTCATCCCTATACAGCAAAGGTCGTGGCCGAGCAGTTCGTGAGTGGGGTGGTGAGACACCATGGATTTCCTCAAACCATCGTCAGTGATCGGGATTCGCTCTTCTTGAGCCATTTCTGGCAAGAGGTGTTCGCTATGGTCCGCACGGCACTGCTGATGAGGTCACCTTACCACCCACAGACGGACGGCCAGACTGAGGTGGTTAACTTGCATTTGGAGCAGTACCTTCGCTGTTTCGTGCATCAGCAGCCTCGGAGCTGGTTGGCCCTGCTACCTTAGGCGGAGTTGTGGTATACTTCCACATATCATCGGGCGATTATGACCACCCCTTTCGAGGCATTGTACGGTCGGCTGCCACCTTCCTTGGTCCGCTACAGAGATGGCACCAGCACGGTTGACGCTGTAGACCGCTGGTTGGGTGCTCGCGATTCGGCGATAGAGCAACTGCAAGTTAACTTGGCGGCGGCTAATAATCGGATGAAGCAGTTTGCTGATCTGAACCGGCGCTAGGAAGAGTTTGAGGTTGGAGATTTAGTGCTGCTTCGTCTCCATCCTTACTGCCAGGCGTCCGTTTTCCAGAGAGCTTACCAGAAGCTAGCAGCGCGGTACTTTGGACCGTACGAGGTTATACAGAAGGTTAATCCGGTTGCTTATAGGCTGCAGCTGCCGGCAGATGCGCGCATTCATCCGACATTTCACATTTCCTTGTTGAAGCGCTATAAAGGCCGAGCGAATCGGGTCGAGACTACCGCACCGCCAGTGAGTGCAGATGGCGACTTGGAGCTGACACCGTTGCAGATATTAGAGACCCGGTGGACTAAGCGTGGAAAGCGGCTGGTTGAGGAAAGCTTGGTTCAGTGGAAGCACGTGGAACGGGAGGATGCGAAGTGGGAGGAGACAGCCACCCTTCAACAGCGCTACCCCAACTTCGACCTTGAGGGCAAGGTCGTTCTTGAAAAGGAAGGGGATAATAGAAACCCGAGTTAGTGGACCGGGTTGAGGGGCCGCATGGGTCGGGCAATAGGGCCCGTTTGTTATTTACTTAAGGGTTCAGGGGAACACTATTACGATTAAGCAATTATTATCAATAAACTCTACAATCCCTAATCCCTATTTCTTTCTCAATTCCCAAATCCCTTCACGGGAGATTATAGTATCTATCAGTTGGTTGCAAGGGATGCCAGTTCCACAGAGTTATTAAGGAATGTCATGATCAAGCCGGTGATTTTTTCAAGGTTTTTGTCTATTCATTCTCTTATTACATTTTATGAGTCAATTGAAGTTTATGATATTTTGTGCTTGATGAAGAACTCTGATAATAAGCACCGGTTTATGATTTGATCCTCTAGCAAAGCATGAATCCTTGTTTCTCAGTCCCTTCATAGTGTCTAGTTCTAGTATTAATGACCTAAGCCACTAGCTAACAAGGGAGTCATTCAGTTACAACTGTCTTCATCATGTATTCATGGTTCTAGTCTTATGTTCTTTTGAGTCACGGAACTGCTTTTAGGCTTCAAATTGCGGTATGGATTATAGTTTTTGGTTCTGTAGAGTGTTTTTTTTATATCATAGTCAGATGGAATAGTAGACTGATATGATTACAATGGATAAAAATAACGCCAGTCGATACTAATCAAACTGGCGATGAAAGACTATTTATGCCACTAAATGGGCAGCTCTGTTAGTTCCTAAAAATAAAGAGACAAGGAAGCTTTGTCACGATCTGAAATGTGGATGCAACTAAATCTATACCAGCAGCACCACCTGCAACGCTGCAAAATAAAGAAAACTAAGACCTAGACAGGCCCATATCACTAAAGAGCTCAAATATTCAAATAAGAATTGAGAATTGATTCTCGACAAATCCTAAAAGAGCTCTAATAGTCGAAATTGCACAAATAAGAAAAGAAACTACGACTTAAGCTCTCCCTGGTACCAGCTAGGATCTACCGGGACACATATGGTGAATTGAATTAGCCCATTACACCAAAAGCCCAAGGAAGAAGGCATTCTGAAACAATATACCTGCAAAACAAACAAAGAGAAAGCCACAAGCCAAAAGCTTAAGAAAAAGGCCCATCAAGCCCATCAATACGAACGGATAAGCCCATGAGAGTGGCCCCATGTCCCAACATTGATTTTTCTTTTATCTACACATAATATAATACACCGAAGGGAAAAACGGGAGCCCCATTTCAAATTTCCTGCAACGAGAGTGAAAGTAGGAAGGACATTTTGGTCTTCACACTTACTTTTTTTAATTCATAAAAAAAACACATAGTGGGATTCGAACCATGACCATTTTAAGGAAAAGTAAAGATCATAACCAATCACACTAAGTACATTTGTTGTATCTTTTTAAATTAAAAAGATATAATAGCAGAGAGGAAAAAACCCTTCCCCCATTTCAAATTTCCTGCTCCAGGAGCGTTTGTAGGAATGATAGAATAGGGAGTGTCAATTTTTTCCTCTTTCCTCTGTGGAACGGGCCAACTTACCGTACACATGCGGATTTAAACGGGTTCAAGAGTGTCGATTTTTTCATTAAGCCCTTTTATTTCTCCGTGGTGATAAAATATATATGAAGAGGCAAAAACAATACTTCTTTTTATTGCTAAAAATAAAAAATTTAACAATAAACTAATACATGGTATCTAATGGGCTAACCGCTAACCATAAAATAAAAAAGTTGAATTGGTTTGACCTACACGGGATTTGGACATCAAGTAAAACAAATGAACATCATTGGTTTGACATTCTAAAACAAGCTATTTTGTCTGGCATAATATATTATGCTATTATTTTATATCTTAGTGGCTAAAATATAATGTATTTTAAAGTTATTCAATGGTTCAACCTCGACCAACCCAATTAGTCCAATTTTTATCATTTCAAATATATATTATATAATTATTTGATATCATAATGATCAAATCATAGTGTATTTTATAGGGAATCGTTTGGTATTTGTTAGTAAATAACTAAACAGAAAGATCTATTTGGTTATTTTAAACATTAAAACGATCCTAACATTTTCAGTTCCTTTTGAATTTCTATGGTTTTATTCCCGAATAAGTGATGTGCAAATGGCAGTCATCTCTTTTCTTTCACTATTTTTTATTTTCAAATAAAAAGTTTAAAAGTAAAGAATAATTAGAATTTGGCATGGGTCGGTCAAACAGGCTGCATTTCATGTTTTGGCCCCTTTTGATCAAGTCTAATTTATAATCACATGGTTCCCTGATACCCGATAAAAATCTCAATCCAAACCAGTTTGGCAGGTGAGTCCGTGTTTACCACCATTTTCTAGGGATACGACAACGACGGTTCCTATCCCAAATCGTGTTGTTCGTTCTTTATTTCCTTAGATTTTATCATAGCCTGAAAAAAACCAGAAAGCACAATGACGACAAGATGAAAGTTTTATAAACCAAATTAATGGGCCAACGGGCCGAGTAAAAGCTAGCAACGATTGTGAGATGCTCATTTCCCGAAAACCGACGGGATAGGCGATTTTTTATTCGATTTCTGGAATTCAGTTTCTATAAAACTTACTCCACCTCATCATATTACCAGAAACAATATTGTTTCACAAGGTAACAGGTACTTGATTTTGGTTCATAAGGCCGATTTTTGATTTGTTGCATCATTAATGTCTCTTTCCTGCTAAAATTCACTATTTTTATCACGTGTTTCCCAAAAAAACTATACAACAATAAGTTATACACCCCATTACATTATCAAATTTCATACCTCACCTTCCTCTAGGGATGAAAACAAAATCCGAACCCACGGGTACCCACCCTACCCAACTCGGTCAACGCGGGTAAAATCCGTGTTGACGGGTTTTGGGCCGGGTTTGGGTTTAAACCCGTTCAATATTCATCGGGTTGGGTTGGGTTTGGGTTTAGGTAAACCCGACCCATGGGTACCCGCCCACACCCATATAATTAATTTTCTCGATATATTTAATATTCTAAACAACTTATCTTTTTTATGTTTGTGGAGACATGTCTAATTTTTTCTTTCTAATTGTGTAGAATGAAGTTGATGTTATCGAGTGGAGAGTGAAGAAACTTAATTGAAAGGAAGAAGCTTTCAATTAATCATGTTATTTATGGATAATTTGTTATTTGCTTGAATTTTCTAGAATGGTATTTTATATATGGATAATTTGTATTGAGAGATTGATATTTGACTTTAATTTTGATAGCAACTTGTTATTGTAAATTTTTTAAGACAAAAACATGTGGGTACCCATGAACCCGCGGATACCCAGGGGGTTGAGTTGGGTTTGAGTTTTCAAACCCAGTGGATTTTACTCCGAATTTTTTTCACGGATAAACCCATGAATTTGAATTTGAATTTGGCAAAACCCGACCCAACCCGACCCATTGCCATCCTACCTTCCTCCGGCCAACTGGCCGGGGCCCACACTAGTTTATAAATATATATAAATGTATGGATAAAATTGGCCGTTTTCAGAGCTACTGTCACGCGGCCCCACGCAGTCATCCACACCGCTGAGGAAGCAAGGCTGCTGAAGAAGATGGCCACTTGTCTACTGTTCATGTTCATCAATATTGACAAGTGTCCGGTGTCCCACCCCACAGCCACCACCGCTTCAAATCGGGAGAAGCACGGCGGCAGAGTAGAGGTCCCGGCGATGGACGCGAGGGATGGAAAGTGAAATCCGAAACTATCAACCCTGCATCCGCCAGTCCCAATGCAGAGAAAAACACAGAAAAACATAAGCAAGATAGAACCGTCGAGCGTCGACCAAGCAGAACCAAAAGAACTGGGGCAAGCTGAAACTAATATGAAATGAGTGAAGGTTAAGTAAGGCACCATACTACAAATGAACCAATCTAAATAGAGAAGAATACCAAGGCAATCAGAGAGAACAAAGTCCAAACGAACAATTGAATCCCAAATTGAAATAAGGTAGCATATCACAAAAACAAGAATTTGGAAAATATCACCAGAAATCTCCTTTTACCCCAGCCGGCAGAGAAAGAAGGAGACGATTGGTAGTGCGGACAGGCAGAAAGTTGAAAGTTGTAGTTGTCGTCAACTTAGTGACATCGGCAGGGGAGGCCGGAGGGGTCTTATTCATTTTATTAACGCCCTCAATCTCCAACGAAGAAACTGTTGGGCTTCTAGAGAGTCGATGACCGACGGCGAGTGGCAGCGGAGGGCCTCAGAGGGAGATGAACATATGTGGCCAGCAATTCCTTAGCTAGTGTTTGGTTCATTGAACGCGGGAAGAAATATAAAAGTACTATGAGTAAAGAAAGAAAGGGTGGCAAGGCACGTGAAGGTGAGGAGAGTGGGATGGTGGATGGAGAATTGGAGTTGAGATCTCTGTAGAGTGTTTATTCGTGAGCATTGTGCAATCCTTTATCAAATTAAGTTTTCTCCTCAGGGAGCTGGTAGTGGATGTACTTCCATTTACGGCATAAGTTTGAATACAAAAATGCACATTGGGCCTGGTCTTGTATCGATAGTTCATCTTAATTCCTGGAAATCTAATCTAATCTAATCTAATCTAAACAACTCTTATATGGAGGTTCCGCTCATGAACTCACCTCATTCATTTTTTCCTTCTTCCTGCGCACAGTTCGGAAGGCCTTTTTGGTCTTTGTAAATTTAATTGCAGTCGGTCTCTTGAGTCTATTTTATGTGTACATTTTTTTTACCAATGTACATTTTGCTTTGAGGAACCGATTGTGGATATGAATGCATAAAGTTATATGGTGATGATAAAAATAATAGGATAAATATAATTTTGTAGTCAAATCTTTCACGGATTTTAAAATATTAACCAAACTTTTGAAAATATGAAATATTAGCCCAACTTTTTATAACACTACAAAATTATAACCATTTTCCGTTAAACTAAATATTAGCCTTAACAGAGTTACATGGAAGCTAATCGTCAGTCTACATGTTTGACACATCCTCACCATGTCAATTAAAACAAATATGTTTGAATTTTATAATTTTTTTTTTGAAGTAATTGAATTTTATAAAAAAGTAAGGTTATCAATTATCTTCTCCACCGCCGATTTCGCTCTCCCTTTGTCATCATTCCTTCGTTCTTCATAAGATCCGCTCCAGCACAGCGGTCTGTTTCGCATCGCCAACGACGACTCCTCTCTTTACTCAATAGTAACGAAAACCGAGTAATCTCCGCTATTGAGTGCCAAGTCATCATATTCCTTCCATCTCAACATCACATCTGTCAGCTCATCATCATCTTACGGAAGTATTTACGGAGATTTAACGGTTGGCTAATATTTTGTATTCTCAAATGATAAGCTAATATTTTAGAATCTGTGAAAGGTTTGGATAAAAAATAGTATTAATCCATGACAATATATGTAATTGATTTTGTAATTAAATTGATATGATTGGTTATGGTTGTTGTGACTGTTATCTTTATCTGAATGCTCTAACTTTTTAATCGACTATAAAATAAATAAATAAATAAAATGCATGATTAGGAATGATTGGTTAATCAAAGGTTGTACATAATTTACTATTGAAGTAATTTATTCGGCTAATGGGTGGTCTAAAATTCTTTTCGTTCCAGGATTCTCTAACCTTTTAATATACTAAATGTAACAGAAACAAAAAAAAAATACATGGTTAGAAATTGTTGATTAATTCGTTTACGGGTTCTCTAACATGTTAATCGACCAGAACCATCGAGACTCACTTTTTCTTTCCCCGAAAAAATTCTACGAAATTGAATTGTTGTCCCCCTTGAATTTTGTTCCTTAACTGCTTCGTTTTGGAGGGTACCAATATAGTAGTGCATCCAGGTAAAAGTCTGTGGGACATATCCACTTGCATTTGGATCATTGCATAAGCTTAATCAGTGGGAAGGTTCATCTTGGAGTATGAATTATTCTTAACTAATAGCATTATATTAGAAAGCCTAAACCATATTTAAGTAATAAATTAAGGTTTTCATGCTCATGTTAGAACCCATTCACCATCAACTATTTTGCTATATATTATTTAGACCAACATTAATTTACATTTCTAATTTGGGAGAGTGCGACTATAATTCTCGCAATTTTATGCCTTGAAAAAATATTCCCCATGGAGAGTCATTTTTATATCACAAGAAGGTGTGGTTGATTCGGATAAGTCTTTATGTGAAGCGCAAAATAAGTTTTCTTGATGATACGTAGATCGATGAACTATAAACTATTGATATTCTCTCTAAATATTTCACACTACTTGATCTTACAAAACTATTAGTTACATTCTACAATTCATAAATTAGCAAGAAGAAAACCTGCTCTTTATATAAAGCAAAAGCGTAGATATGGAAAAATGTCAACATTCCTACTGGTATTGCATTTATTTCATGTTTTTATTATTTATATGTTGTCAAATTATGTATTGGCCATAAGATTGGTTACTTTACTAATTCCTATACAAGACTTCAAAATGAGATAATAACTTGCAAACTAAGAGAAATATATTGTTAAGGTCCATAAAAAATCATTATATACGTCTTTAAGTGATGCGTTCTGGAGACTTTTCAGGTCTATTGTTATTAAAAATATTTGATTCTTCTTCATTTATTTTGATGTTAGAATTTTTATCAAATGTATTTCTTAAATTGGAATTTTAATTTTGCTGCAGTTGTGGAGCGATGATGTGGAAAGGTGAAAGTACCAAACATACGAGGAATTTCAATCAGCCAAAGTGTTCATTGTTCTACAGACAAGGCAAAGTGAATCTTCCTCATCGAAGGCAGCCTCCAGAAGTTTGGAATATGCTACTAAGCAAATACTTCAACGAGACATTAGTGTTTGGAACTTGTCCAACACTATAATGGGGTATTTGCATAAACTTCTATTGGAGGTAAATTGGGAAGATCTCTAAATGATGGAGAGGAAGTATATGTTTATTCGATGGGAGTTAAGTATATCATCGAATCAATAGCATGTTACCTGAGAAAACATATCAAGTTTGCTCAACTTTACATCTATGACAGTTGACACTCCAATGAACTCAAAAATTGGTTAGAGTATTTCTTCCAGAGGTCCATTTTCAAACTCTTTTGCGTGATTCAACCATTCAAGAATTGCACGATATGTTAAATTCAAGTAATATTTAGTAAAGACATTTCGATCTATAAGTGATTTATTGAATGACACCACTGTTTTGCAAGTATAAATTAAATTGCTTGCTAAAAGAGAAGGAGATGGTAGAGAATATGATTTGTCATCTTTAAATGAGGTTGTTGCTTTAATTGTTGATTACGGGGGGAGCAAACTTTTTCTCCTGATATTGTTGTCCACTATCAAAGTCATTAGCTGGAACAAATTAGTATATACCATCTAAGTATAATAGCTTTGCAATATGTCATATTATTCTCACATGGTGAGGGTGATTAGCACTCAAATATTTCGTATTTTGGCAGTGACGATGCATATGGACTCATTGCAATTGTGTGGGAAGTTGTAACAACATTACTACCAATGTCTTTTGGATTCTTACTTGAGAGGTGATTCGGATACTAATATGAGCAGAAAAGATGTGATTTTAACTTCATCACATATAGGTAATCCTCTTATATAAGTATGTAAATTTTGACAATGAGAAGTAAATTGAAGTTTGATTTTATTATGGTTTTCAAGAGTTGGTTCTCTTGAATGGGTTTGATATTTTACTTTCACTTATGAATTTTTATTTTTTCTGTAATTGAATAATTTGCGTTATTTTATATATCAAATAAAAACATATCATACTTTGCATAATAACTACTATTTGATATTCTATTTTTTAAATGCAACCGGCCAACGGGTGGGCCCAAATCTAGTGACCATTTGCTATTTTTCTCCCTTCTGTATATAGCTTTTCAAGACTTTAACTCTTATTGCCTCTCAAGATTTCTAAAGCTGGGTTTGATGTATATACATCAATTTCTTGGTAGTCCGCAGGTGAGAATGAAGCATTCCAAGGTTTTTTGGGCAGTCAATACTCAATACAGACAATTCAATTACTGTACTGATGTAACTGGATGTTCTGTCGTAAGCTTACTGGCCTCAAAGTTGCTTTGACTTGAGTACTCGAATGCATGATTGAGATTAGAGTCACTACAGAAACGCATGATAGTTTCCAACATTTGTTTTTCTGTCTTGTGTTTCAGGTTAAGGATCATAATGCTTCAAATAAGAACATAATCATTTTCTCACACATGCAGCTAACTAAGTCACGGAATTAATGGGCTCCAAATGTTGGTCTAATCTGGAATTGTTTGCCTAGAAACTGCAGTTCTTCCTCGCCTGCACAAAATGTGACTCGCTTGATAATAAGCATATCGTCCGTGGGTTATGTTTCCATCTACTTACTGCTATATCTCTGTCATTCATATTCTCTGTGCATCACTGTTCAGGCTGTCTACCACCAACAGTTTTACAAATAATCATCAGCATTAGAGTGAAACTATGAGACAAATCAGATATTGAAAGATAAGAAAAATCATATTAATTTCAATAACTAACCTTCATTGCTCAATAAGTCAACATAGATGTCCTTTGAAACCAGTTCCTCGTGCAAGATATTAAAGAACTGTGGCCAGATTTTATACAAATTGTCCCATTGAGCATTAATGGAATCCTAAATATCCAAAAAACAAGAAACAAAATACTTTCTTAACAGGTTGCACGCATGTAAAGCACTTAGAAACAAAAAGATACTCTTATTTACTTGAGATGCTGCATGTTCTGAATAATTCCTCCAGAACAAAAAAAATGCCACTGGATTACTATTGGCCTTCAAATTCTTAAGTCTGAACTCCTCATCCGTGTCGCCTGTAAGTTTATTATAACACAATACGGCCTTGAAAGCTCCACCAAGATTGAACACACCATTAAACCATGACTTTGCTTCAGGATCAGCGTTAAACGCTATGTGAAGAAACAAAGTTTCCCCATCAAAAACCTTTCTTCCGGCCTCGCTTAAATAAGCGAACTTCTGCTAAGCTCCCAGAAACATGAGCGAATTTTACAAATTCTTTTTATTCATCCTGAAAAATTTTCAATTCGAAATTGTTTTAAAAAGGTATAGCCACATGTGGAATTTAACTTATTACGTAATAATATAAACAAGCTTAAGAATCCAAAATCTCGAAATCAATGCATATATAATAACATAAATCATTCTTAGAAATCAAGCAGTAGTGATATCCAACAGTTAGTTTACATTCTGCAAAAGAGAAGTCAAAAAATAATTTGGCAGAGAAGTGATGAAAGCATTCTCCCTACCGACGGCCAGTTAATTAAATTGATCTAAATACTGACCACTATTCATCAAACACTCTGATTCATTACCTTACTACCTATTCTAAGAATAAAAGAAAGCAAGCAAACAAAAGTTTCAAGAGAATGAGACAATAAGCGGCCAAAGTAAGGAGGAAAGAAAGATTGAAGATGGATGACGTCGAATAGATTAGGAAGCACAGCAACAGAAGCTTGCTTTTGAACGATTTTAAGTGTTGTTAATGCTTTTACTCACCAAACGAGTTTATGTGGACTCTATCTTGTTTTGCTTACCTAAAAACGTAAACTCCCTTTATTCAGTTTAGACGACACTTTGACTACATTGAATTGGGAAGAAGAAATGAAATACATATTTAAATAATTAAAAGAGAAGAACTCACCTTAATGTTTGCAATATTGAGGGCAACCATTGTTCTTGACAAGGCAGCACATCTTTATATTTTTCAAAAACATCAGCTAAGCTCTCATACTCTTTAGATTTGTCTTGTGTAGTAAGTCCTAATCCCCAAAGCTCGACTTTGAAGGGCAGCTCCGTAACCAAAATGTTATGCATCAAGTTTTTTAGATGGCCGCCATGCGAATGCTTTTTGGAACAATGGTGAAGTTCATCTAAAGCGGAGTCCTTTTGCGTTGGAGAATGTTTCTCTGCACATGTAAAGAATGAAAACTTATTTGGCAGTATCCCAGAACCAGGACTTTCCTCAAGATGGAGCTTCTTTTGGTTTAAAGCAGAAAAAACTCACAACAATTACACCACCTACACCATGTGTGGATGGCCTTTTAATTTACAAGGCAACATACGGAAATAAACACGTGAGTGTTCGATTTGTAAAAAATGAACACAAAATTGTAATGGACAGAGAAAAACAAGGTTTTAGGAGAGCAAGACAACATAACTTTAAACGAGTGCTTCAAGCATTGTTTATGTATAAAGTACAGCAAGGTTGTGTTTTCGTGTACGATCGGTACGATCATACTTTGCCTGACTATGTTGATGAAATTAAGAATACTGCTGACAGCAACGCAAAGAGACTCCGTCTAATGAGTTAAATATGATTTTTTTCTGATTTTTTTCTTATATTAGCATGTTTTCATGAGTTTTCTCATTTTTCAGTTTTCATTCTTTACATGTGCAGAGAAACATGTCCAAAAAGCACATGTAAAGAATGAAAACTGAAAAATGAGAAAACTCATGAAAACATGCTAATATAAGAAAAAAATCAGAAAAAATCATATTTACCTCATACATAAACAATACTTTCTTAACAGGTTTCCCCATCAAAAACCTTTCTTCCGGCCTCGCTTAAATAAGCGAACTTCAGCTGAGCTCCCAGAAACATGAGCGAATTTTGCAAATTCTTTTTATTCAACCTGAAAAATTTTCAATTCGAAATTGTTTTAAAAAGGTATAGCCACATGTGGAATTTAACTTATTACGTAATAATATAAACAAGCTTAAGAATCCAAAATCTCGAAATCAATACATATAGAATAACATAAATCATTCTTAGAAATCAAGCAGTAGTGATATCCAACAATTAGTTTACATTCTGCAAAAGAGAAGTCAAAAAATAATTTGGCAGAGAAGTGATGAAAGCATTCTCCCTACCGACGGCCAGTTAATTAAATTGATCTAAATACTGACCACTATTCATCAAAGACTCTAATTCATTACCTAACTACCTATTCTAAGAATAAAAGAAAGCAAGCAAACAAAAGTTTCAAGAGAATGAGACAATAAGCGGCCAAAGTAAGGAGGAAAGAAAGATTGAAGATGGATGACGTCGAATAGATTAGAAAGCACAGCCACAGAATCTTGATTTTGAACGATTTTAAGTGTTGTTAATGCTTTTACTCACCAAACTAGTTTATGTGGACTCTAACTTGTTTTGCTTACCTAAAAACGTAAACTCCCTTTATTCAGTTTAGACGACACTTTGACTATATTGAATTGAGAAGAAGAAATGAAATACATATTTAAATAATTAAAAGAGAAGAACTAACCTTAATGTTTGCAATATTGAGGGCAACCATTGTTCTTGACAATGCAGCACATCTTTATATTTTTCAAAAACATCAGCTAAGCACTCACACTCTTTGGATTTGTCTTGTGTAGTAAGTCCTAATCCCCAAAACTAGACTTTGAATGGCAGCTCCGTAATCACAATGTTATGCATCCAGTTTTTTAAATAGCCGCCATGCGAATACTTTTTGGAACAATGGTGAAGTTCATCTAAAGCGGAGTCCGTTTGCATTGGAGAATGTTTCTCTGCACATGTAAAGAATAAAAACTTATTTGGCAATATCCCAGAATCAGGACTTTACTCAAGATAGAGCTTCTTTTGGTTTAAGATAGAAAAAACTCACTACAATTACACCACCTACACCATGTGTGGATGACCTTTTAATTTACAAGGCAACATACGAAAGTAAAAACGTGAGTGTTCGATTTGTAAAAAATAAACACAAAATTGTAATGGACAGAGAAAAACAAGGTTTTAGGAGAGCAAGGCAACATAACTTTAAACGAGTGCTTCAAGAATTGTTTATACGAAGTAAAGCAAGGTTGTGTTTTCGTGTACGATCGGTACAATCATACTTTGCCTGACTATGTTGATAAAATTAAGAATACTGCTAACAACAATGCAAAAGGACTCCGCCTAATGAGGTAAATATGATTTTTTCTGATTTTTTTCTTATATTAGCATGTTTTCTTGAGTTTTCTCATTTTTCAGTTTTCATTCTTTACATATGTTTTTTGGAAAATATTTCTCTGCACATATAAAGAATGAAAATTGAAAAATGAGAAAATTCATGAAAACATGCTAATATAAGAAAAAAATCAGAAAAAATCATATTTACCTCATACATAAACAATACTTTCTTAACAGGTTGCAACCATGTAAAGCACTTAGAAACAAAAAATACTCTTACTTACTTGAGATGCTGCATGTTCTGAATAATTCCTACAGAACAAAAAAAAATGCCACTGGATTACTATTGGCCTTCAAATTCTTAAGTCTGAACTCATCATTCGTGTCGCCTGTAAGTTTATTATAACACAATACGGCTTTGAAAGCTCCTCCAAGATTCAACACACCATTAAATCACGACTTTGCTTCAGGATCAGCGTTAAACGTTATGTGAAGAAAAAAAAGTTTCCCCATCAAAAACCTTTCTTCCGGCCTCGCTTAAATAAACGAACTTCTGCTGAGCTCCCAGAAACATGAGCGAATTTTGCAAATTCTTTTTATTCAACCTAAAAAAATTTCAATTCGAAATTGTTTTAAAAAGGTATAGCCACATGTGGAATTTAACTTATTACGTAATAATATAAACAAGCTTAAGAATCCAAAATCTCGAAATCAATACATATATAATAACATAAATCATTCTTAGAAATCAAGCAGTAGTGATATCCGACAGTTAGTTTACATTCTGCAAAAGAGAAGTCAAAAAATAATTTGGCAGAGAAGTGATGAAAGCATTCTCTCTACCGACGGACTATTCATCAAACACTCTGATTAATTACCTAACTACCTATTATAAGAATAAAAGAAAGCAAGCAAACAAAAGTTTCAAGAGAATGTGGCAATAAGCGGCCAAAGTAAGGAGGAAAGAAAGATTGAAGATGGATGACGTCGAATAGATTAGGAAGCACAGCAACAGAAGCTTGCTTTTAAACGATTTTAAGTGTTGTTAATGCTTTTACTCACCAAACGAGTTTATGTGGACTCTAACTTGTTTTGCTTACCTAAAAACGTGAACTCCCTTTATTCAGTTTAGACGACACTTTGACTACATTGAATTGGGAAGAAGAAATGAAATACATATTTAAATAATTAAAAGAGAAGAACTAACCTTAATGTTTGCAATATTGAGAGTAACCATTGTTCTTGACAGTGCAGCACATCTTTATATTTTTCAAAAACATCAGCTAAGCTCTCACACTCTTTGGATTTGTCTAGTGTAGTAAGTCCTAATCCCCAAAGCTCGACTTTGAAGGGCAGCTCCGTAACCACAATGTTATGCATCTAGTTTTTTAGATGGCCGCCATGCGAATGCTTTTTGGAACAATGGTGAAGTTCATCCAAAGCGGAGTCTCTTTGCGTTGGAGAATGATTCTCTGCACATATAAAGAATGAAAACTTATTTGGCAGTATCCCAGAACCAGGACTTTACTCAAGATGGCGCTTATTTTGGTTTAAGGCAGAAAAAACTCACTACAATTACACCACCTACACCATGTGTGGATGGCATTTTAATTTACTAGGCAACATACGAAAGTAAAAACGTGAGTGTTCGATTTGTAAAAAATGAACACAAAATTGTAATGAATAGAGAAAAACAAGATTTTAGGAGAGCAAGACATCATAACTTTAAACGAGTGCTTCAAGCATTGTTTATGTATGAAGTAAAGCAAGGTTGTGTTTTCGTGTACGATCGGTACGATCATACTCTGCCTGACTATGTTGATAAAATTAAGAATACTCCTGACAGCAACGCAAAGGGACTCCGCTTAATGAGGTAAATATGATTTTTTCTTATTTTTTTCTTATATTAGCATGTTTTCATGAGTTTTCTCATTTTTAAGTTTTCATTCTTTACATGTGCTTTTTGGAAAATGTTTCTCTGCACATGTAAAGAATGAAAACTGAAAAATGAGAAAACTCATGAAAACATGCTAATATAAGAAAAAATCAGAAAAAATCATTTTTATCTCATATATAAACAATACTTTCTTAACAGGTTGCAAGCATGTAAAGCACTTAGAAACAAAAAAATACTCTTACTTACTTGAGATGCTGCATGTTCTGAATAATTCCTACAGTACAAAAAAAAATGCAAATGGATTACTATTGGCCTTCAAATTCTTAAGTCTGAACTCCTCATCCGTGTCGCCTGTAAGTTTATTATAACACAATACGGCCTTGAAAGCTCCACCAAGATTGAACACACCATTAAACCACGACTTTGCTTCAGGATCAGCGTTAAACGCTATGTGAAGAAAAAAAAATTTCCCCATAAAAAACCTTTCTTCCGGCTTCGCTTAAATAAGCGAACTTCTGCTGAGCTCCCAGAAACATGAGCGAATTTTGCAAATTCTTTCTATTCAACCTGAAAAATTTTCAATTCGAAATTGTTTTAAAAAGGTATAGCCACATGTGGAATTTAACTTATTACGTAATAATATAAACAAGCTTAAGAATCCAAAATCTCGAAATCTATACATATATAATAACATAAATCATTCTTAGAAATCAAGCAGTAGTGATATCCAACAGTTAGTTTACATTCTGCAAAAGAGAAGTCAAAAAATAATTTGGCAGAGAAGTGATGAAAGCATTCTCCCTACCGACGGCCAGTTAATTAAATTGATCTAAATACTGACCACTATTCATCAAACACTCTGATTCATTACCTAACTACCTATTCTAAGAATAAAAGAAAGCAAGCAAACAAAAGTTTCAAGAGAATGCGACAATAAGCGGCCAAAGTAAGGAGGAAAGAAAAATTGAAGATGGATGACGTCGAATAGATTAGGAAGCACAACAACAGAAACTTGGTTTTGAACGATTTTACGTGTTGTTAATCCTTTTACTCACCAAACGAGTTTATGTGGACTCTAACTTGTTTTGCTTACCTAAAAACGTAAACTCTCTTTATTCAGTTTGGACGACACTTTGACTACATTGAATTGAGAAGAAGAAATGAAATACATATTTAAATAATTAAAAGAGAAGAACTAACCTTAATGTTTGCAATATTGAGGGCAACCATTGTTCTTGACAATGCAACACATCTTTATATTTTTCAAAAGCATCAGCTAAACTCTCACACTCTTTGGATTTGTCTTGTGTAGTAAGTCCTAATCCCCAAAGCTCGGCTTTGAAGGGCAGCTCCGTAACCACAATGTTATGCATCCAGTTTTTTAGATAGCCGCCATGCGAATGCTTTTTGGAACAATGGTGAAGTTCATCTAAAGCGGAGTCCCTTTACGTTGGAGAATGTTTCTCTGCACATATAAAGAATGAAAACTTATTTGGCAGTATCCCAGAACCAGGAATTTACTCAAGATGGAGCTTCTTTTGGTTTAAGGCAGAAAAAACTCACTACAATTACACCACCTACACCATGTGTGGATGACCTTTTAATTTACAAGGCAACATACGGAAGTAAAAACGTGAGTGTTCGATTTGTAAAAAATGAACACAAAATTGTAATTAACAGAGAAAAACAAGGTTTTAGGAGAGCAAGGCAACATAACTTTAAACGAGAATATTGGATTTGATAAAAAAAATGGGAGGAGTTATGCCCTTTCTCATCCGTAGAGGGCGTGAGTTGGGGCGTCTCCTGATCTCCCTATTCCAGGCTATTTTCCTTCGATGTCTGCGAAATTAGTATCCAAAGAGGGAATGGAAGCGTAATGTGCAGCTTGGAGACTCGTCTTTTCAAGATAATGTAGAATCAGAACCAGAGGAGTCCCCTGTTAGGTTCAGACGAAGGTACGAGGGCCAGCACCATTTTGGATTCTCCAATTGTGGGCGCCGGCGGCCAAAAAATTGGCAAATGAAAAGGAAGCTTGGGTTTGTCCTGGCAGAGAACAAAGTTCTCGAATCCCCTAAACGTCGGCGACTGTCATTAAGGGTTGCCTGGAGGTTTTTAATCCCATCCATGGAAGAGTTGGTAGGTGAACAACCTGAGCTGATGGTTTTAGACTCAAGGTTGTTACCTGCTCCGCCTCCGATCGATGGAGATGCGAGGCCCATGGATAACTCTCTTGTCGATAAAGGGGCGAGGTCCCTGCTGGAAGTGCAAAAGCCCGTCGGGGCAAGTACGGCCGAGCCGACGAATTGAAATACAATTGAAGCTACATAAGTCCCTGTGGTTGCGTCGTCGCCTGTCGCCGAGATCGGTGAGCTGCACTACATGAGGGATAACCACCTCAACCGGGTCCGTGATCTTCGGATGGTGGTTAAGGGAATATTTCCCCAATATCTGATCCCTGATTTTGTTGGGATTTCCCGAAGGTCAGATAAGAACAAAAATTTGGGAAAGAAGAGTCCCTCTACAAGTCTAACTCGGAATCCCAGTTCAGTTACAGGGAATCTTGGGAGTAGTTTGGAGTACTATTATAAAACATTGTGCCCTTGGCCATTGAGTCTCATCGCATCCTCCTTGAGACACGGCAGACGGCGCAAGTGGTGGGCAATTCCTTTTCTCCCAAGCAGCTCCCGAACGCAGGTAAATTACTCTGCCCCCAGTCCTTTCCTTGGAAGTCACAGCTCTTGATATCCCCTTCCTCTGCCTCCTCGTCTGGCAAGGGCTAGAAAATCCTCTTGATGATAGATCACTGATACCATGGATTAACAATAGGACAATGAAAGGCACGAATGTGCCTGGCCCCCTCTAAGAGGCTAATAATAACATGATGCGGCACTCCTCTGCCTTGCAGGTTATCACCATGGCACATGTTTCGACTGATCAGGTGGTGCAGTTCGAGATGGAGGAGGTGCAATCGACAAAGTACCGAGCTGCGCACTCACTCCTTGGCAGGCTATTTACCGAAAACAGGGTGTCGAAGACGGAGCTGAGGGAATAGGTGAAAACCCCCTGGTTGATTCAGGGGCGGATCAGGGTTGTTTTGGCAAAGCATTGGCTTATTGAGTTCATGCTACCCAGTGAGGAGGCGAAGACATGGGCTCTCAATCGTACCCCATGGGTGATCAATGACAAGATCCTCCATCTCCGGGCATGGACACCAATCATCACTAAACAGATTTATGAGGAGCTAGCAATTGCGCCATTCCGCGTGCCGTTGTGGAATGTTAAGGAGGACTGCTGCACACACCAGTTCGGCAGAAAAATGGTGGAAGCCACAATTGGCAAGGTCTTGGAATCAGGCGTTTTTGCTTGTCAGGAATCGGGTAGCTGGTTTGTGAAGGTTAAGACGCTTGTAGACTTTTCCAAACCTCTAAGGTCTCAGATTATGGCCGCAAATGGTGACACTGGGTGCTTTTGGGTGAGTCTGAAATACGAGCACCTTCCAAGCTTCTCTTTTCATTGTGGTCGAGTGGGTCATTCAAATCGTGCCTGCTCATATGAGCCCCCGACTCGACAAGCGAAATTCGGCCCCCATATGGCCACCAAGAACTTGGGGACTCGAATTTATGACAATGATGACCGAGTCCAGACCCGCCCTCAAGGAGGGAAATTGGTTTGGGTGAATCAGGACCTTCGTTAGACGAGGACTGCCAACCTTGGTCCGGGTCCGCGGGGTCAACAGGGGGGCAATTACCAGGCCCAGTCGTTTCGCAGAAATCCACAACCAACGGGTGCAACTTCGGTGGCGACAGCAACAGGGAATCGGTGAGGGAGTCCGTGCGGCTTCAAGGTTTCTAGATCGCCGGTGGTGCACTTGCGCCGATCCCGGAGCGTGCAATCCCAGTCTGGGGCCTTTAATGATGAACTGAGCGCTAGCCGCAGTCTGGAACAGATCGAAGGGCGGGAGGCTGCTGGTGAGGCGATTCAGCAAGGGATCTCTTCCCGAGCTTGACTGCTGGGCAGTGAAGATAAGAAGCGTCCCTCCGACAGCCCGGCTGACGCGAAGTTCAGTCTTCCAAAGGCGGAGCTGGGTGCGAAAATCTCCTCACAAGAGGCTCACCGTCGGAAATTAATCCTGGATGATTCAGAGGATGAATCGCCTCTTCCTCAGCTGCTGGCGAAAGGAATCGAGGAGAAAGTGGATGGGCGGAAGAAGGGGAAAAGGCTGATAAGGAAGGGGGATGTTTCGGAGGGGATGCAGAAGGCTTCGGCCCGCAAAAAGACAGGGAGAAAAGAGAAAGGGTCTACTTCGGCCCACCCCGATAAGGCAGCTGAAAGCCCATTGAAACAAAAGAAGAGACAGGGCCATAAGAAGCAGGCTCTGGCCCACTCGCCTAAAGGAAAGGGAGGGGTGGCAGGACAGGTGAGCTCTCCGGGCAATTTGTCAGGCTGCCAAGGTGCTGGGCCTCAAAGCAAGAAGGTGGCCCAGGATCTGTGGAGGAGGAGCCCAATCTGAATTTCAAGCCCGCCCTAATCGAATCGTCATCGGAGGAGGAAAATCTCTAATTTGAGATAAGGAGTAGGAAGCCGCTTGCGGTCTCTCCCAAGCAGAATCTCCCAGGCCAAGTTCGTAAGGTGGTAGCAGTGTTTGAGGCAAATATGACTATTAATGACGAGAAGGATATGGCGCAGGATGAAGAAGGGAAGATGATTTCAAAACTGAATGAATATGGTTCTAACCTGGATAAAGAGACTCGCATTATCGAGAATGAGAATCGTAAGAGGCTGTTTGAGGAGATGGAAGGGGGGGTTGGTGAGAGTTCCACCCCTAAAAAACAATTTGTAGAGGAGCAAGACCCTATTGAAAAGGTGGAGGTAGCCAGCCAGGAGTGGCCCCATCCAGATAAATGAGGCTTCTTGCTTGGAATGTGAGAGGAATTGGACCATCCCTCACATTCCAAACTGCTGTCGGGTTGGTTCGATTGAATAAACCGGACCTTGTTTTCTTTTCTGAAACAAGATCGCGCCGGAATGTCGTCTCGCGTAGAATGAAAGGCTTAGGTTTTGAGTCTAATCATTGTTTTTTTGTTGATGTTGTTGATGGTTCTGGTAGTCTAGTGGTAGCTTGGTCCCCTGAGGTTGCGGCTTCAGTGTTTTTTCATTCTAATTTTTGCATTTGTACTCGTATTAATGAGAATGGGTTTTCTTATGTTGTTGTCTGCGTGTATATGAGTTGCAATATTGCGAGACGTGCGGTCCAAATGACCCAGCTGCGTGAGCTTTGTGAGGGTCTTGATGTTCCCTTTGTGATTATTGGCGATTTTAATGCTACCCTTTGTGAAAATGAAATAGATGGAGGGAATCCCTGGAATGCTAATCAATCTTTGGAGTTCCGAAATCTTATCCAATTGCTAGGTCTGCATGATCCCGGTTTTCAGGGGGACTCTTTCACTTGGACTAAAAGACGTATGGGTTTGGCCTGTATTCGCGCAAGGCTTGACAGGGCTCTCTGTTCTCAGAGTTGGATGGATCATTATCCGGAGACTCTAGTCAAGCACTTCACGGATCAGGGATCGGATCATAGGGCTTTGCTACTCTTGGACAAGCCTTATACGCGGAATTGCCGTCCTCTCTTCCGCTTTGATGCTCGCTAGGCTAACAATCCTGAAGTTAAGGCTATGGTGGCGTACGTTTGGCAAGAAAACATGTCAGGTACCCCTATGTTCCAGCTCTGGGAAAAGCTCAAGAAACTTCGCCATTTGCTGTATGATTGGAGCAGAGCTGGGACCACTAACTCTCTGCGGAATATCCATACTTTGCAAAGTGAAGTTGATCGGGTAAAAGCCATCCATCCTATTGATTGGGAGGAGGTGGCCCGGTTAGAATCTGAGTTGAATAGACAATGGGAGGCCGAGGAAGTTTATTGGCAACAAAAATCTCGAGTTACCTGGCTGAAGAAGGGGGATAGAAATTCGGCTTATTTCCATACTGTTACGAGGGCTCGTCGAAAGTGGAACTATGTGGTTGGTCTCTATAATGAAGAGGGAGAATGGGTTATGGAGGAACGCGGTAAAGCGGATATTGCCACCGATTTTTATCAATCCTTATTCACTTCGGAAAATCAAATTGCGAATATGCATGAGAGAGTGGCGGCCCTCCCTATCAACCCATGTGTGTCTCCGGAGATGAATGCGAACCTGACTGCTGAAGTACTCCCTAAGGAAATACGGGATGTTGTTTTCTCGATGGGGTCCAAGCAGGCGCCAGGTTCTGACGGGTTTACTGGAAAGTTCTTTAAGGCTTTTTGGGGTATAGTTGGTGATTCAGTAATTCGAGCGGTGAGTTCTTTTTTGGAGACTAGTAGGATGCTTCGGAGCTTCAACCATACTTGGTTGACTTTGATTCCAAAAGTGGATCAAGTTGAATCAATTCATCAGCTACGTCCTATTAGTCTCTGCCAATTTGTGTACAAAGTGATTACTAAAATTATGGCAGAGAGGTTTGCAGGTATTTTGCCCCATATTATATCTGATGGCCAGAATGCTTTTATTCGGGAGAGGCAAATTGTGGAGAACATTCTCTTGGGGCATGAGTTAATGCATTACCTGAAGATTAAAAACCGCGGGAAAAAGGGATATATGGCTCTGAAGGTTGATATGGAAAAGGCCTATGATAGAGTCGAATGGCCCTTTCTCCTAGGGATTTTGGAAAAAATGGGGTTTAACTCGGTCTGGAGAGGATGGATTCGGGAGTGCCTCCAATCTACGTCATTTTCGGTCTTAATGAATGGGACCCCTGCGGGTTTTTTTGCCCCATCCCGTGGACTCAGGCAAGGTGATCCGCTATCCCCCCTTCTTTTTGTCATTTGTACGGAAGGGTTTCCGGCTCTCCTTCGTCAAGCCATCGCGGAAGGGAAATTACAAGGGGTTAAAGTAGCCCCTCGGGCGCCTCAAATCTCTCATTTGTTCTTCGCTGATGATTCTTATCTGTTTCTTAGAGGCTCCCTCCAAGAATGTGAGAATCTGATTGAAGTTCTTAATGAGTATGAGGAGTTGAGTGGCCAGAGGGTGAATCTAGAGAAATCGGCTGTGTGCTTTAGCAAAAATATGGCGATGACGGATCAGGAGTTCTTGGCGGAAATTTTAGGTGTCGGGGCTGTGGGCGTCCATGATAAGTATTTGGGCCTGCCATCCCTTATAGCCCGATCTAAAATGGATACCTTTCGCTACTTGGAGGAGAAGCTGCTGGATAGATTGCAGGGGTGGAAACGGCGAACTTTGTCGTGGGCTGCTAAGGAAACATTGATTAAATCAGTGGCGTTAGCTATGCCTCTTCATGTTATGTCCTATTTTAAACTTCCCTTGGCCTTGTGTCGTCTTCTTGATAAGCATATAGCCCAATTTTGGTGGGGAGTGGAAGAGGGTAAATCGAAAATCCGGTGGATTTCTTGGAGGAACTCTTGTAAAAGTAAACATGAAGGGGGCATGGGGTTTCGCCGTTTTGAGCATTTCAACCAAGCTTTGCTTGCTAAAATTGGTTGGCGTATCCTTGAGGAACCACAATCCCTTATTGCCCAGGTGTATAAAGGCAAATATTTTCCCAACGGGTCGTTTCTGACTGCTCAGGCCAGATCACGACCCTCTTGGGGATGGCAAAGTATCCTCTTTGGCCGGCAATTGTTGGAATCAGGGCTGAGATGGCAAATTGGAAATGGTCAGAAAGCTCCTCTGCTGAATTCCAGCTGGATTCCCCAGCAACATCCCCGTCATCCTGTCTATAATCATGCGTGGTTACAGAGGGGGAGGGGTTGAAGGTGGAGGAAGTGATCCACCAGGGGGTGGGCCGATGGAATGATCAAATATTGAGTCAATGGTTTGATCCAAGTACCTGTAAAGCCATTAGGGCCATCCCATTGCCGCGCCAGAATATTGAGGATAAATTGATTTGGCATCCGACGTCAGATGGTGTTTTCTCCGTTAAGTCTGTGTACTACGTAGCGGTGAATTTGGATCGTCAGAATGGTCGGTGGAGGGCTTTGGCTAGTTGGATGGATAAGCCAAGTTGGATCAGGTTGTGGGAAGCGGATATTCCTCCGAAACTTAGGGTGTTTGTTTGGCAAATATTTCATAGGATTCTTCCTACTACGGAAGCGTTGTGGGAAAAGAAGGTTGACGTCTTGCCTCGCTGTGCGGTGTGCTGGGAGGCATCGAAAACTCAGGAGCATATGTTCTTGGAGTGTCCGGTGGCTCGTGCATTGTGGGACCATTCTGGGCTAGCCCATCTGGGTGAAGGTTTGCCTCGCCATACGTTCCCGCTATTTCTGAAAAGATTGCTGGCTGTGGTGCGTAACCCTGAGCAGGTAATGTCTATAGTGGCTGTACTGTGGCGGATTTGGCGATCCCGTAATTGGGTGGTCTTTGAAGGCAAACAATTTGGGATCCCTGCCTTAATGCGGCAATTCCACCAGCAAATTCAGGAGTGGAGCAGCCTACCCCGGGACTGGTCTGTGCAGCGGGTGAGATCCCCGACCCATACTGTTGCAGCCGATGGGATTAACACGGCAATTTGTATGTGGGATGGGGCTGTGCGGCTGGGATCTCATGCGGCAGGGAGGGATGGTTATCCTTGATTCTACCAGAGAGGTCATCCTTGTGAAGGGTGTTCATTTCCCGTTCCTTGATGATCCAATGTTGGTTGAGGCTTTGGCCCTCCGAGAGGCAATTGGCTGGTGTTTGGCTAATGGTTTCAATGCTATGAGGTTTGAAGGGGATGCCCAAGTGATAATTGAGAAGATTCACCGACGGGATGTTGGTGATAATCGAGTAGGCGCAATTCTGGAAGAGATAATCAACTTGTTCGCCTCAAACATAGGGTTCACTGTACGATTTGTAAGTCGAAGAAACAATAGGGTAGCTCATTTGGTAGCTAGACAGGCTCTGTCTTCGTTCCCGGCTACATGTCGTTCTTTGATTTCCAGGCATGGCTGTATTCCAGGGTGTAACGATCTATTGATTTCAATCTAATGATTATCTTTTGTCAAAAAAAAAAAAGCCAACATAACTTTAAACGAGTGTTTCAAGCATTGTTTATGTATGAAGTAAAGCAAGGTTGTGTTTTCGTGTACGATCGGTACGATCATACTTTGCCTAACTATGTTGATAAAATTAAGAATACTGCTGACAGAGACGCAAAGGGACTCCGCCTAATGAGGTAAATATGATTTTTTCTAATTTTTTTCTTATATTAGCATGTTTTCATGAGTTTTCTCATTTTTCAGTTTTCATTCTTTACATGTGCTTTTTGGAAAATGTTTCTCTGCACATGTAAAGAATGAAAACTGAAAAATGAGAAAACTCATGAAAACATGCTAATATAAGAAAAAAAATCAGAAAAAATCATATTTATCTCATACATAAACAATACTTTCTTAACAGGTTGCAAGCATGTAAAGCACTTAGAAACAAAAAGATACTCTTACTTACTTGAGATGCTGCATGTTCTTAATAATTCCTACAGAACAAAAAAAAATGCCACTGGATTACTATTGGCCTTCAAATTCTTAAGTCTGAACTCCTCATCCGTGTCGCCTGTAAGTTTATTATAACACAATACGGCCTTGAAAGCTCCACCAAGATTGAACACACCATTAAACCACGACTTTGCTTCAGGATCAGCGTTAAACGCTATGTGAAGAAAAAAAATTTCCCCATCAAAAACCTTTCTTCCGGCCTCGCTTAAATAAGCGAACTTCTGCTGAGCTCCCAGAAACATGAGCGAATTTTGCAAATTCTTTTTATTCAACCTGAAAAATTTTCAATTCGAAATTGTTTTAAAAAGGTATAGCCACATGTGGAATTTAACTTATTACGTAATAATATAAACAAGCTTAAGAATCCAAAATCTCGAAATCAATACATATATAATAACATAAATCATTCTTAGAAATCAAGCAGTAGTGATATCCAACAGTTAGTTTACATTCTTCAAAAGAGAAGTCAAAAAATAATTTGGCAGAGAAGTGATGAAAGCATTCTCCCTACCGACGGTCAGTTAATTAAATTGATCTAAATACTGACCACTATTCATCAAACACTCTGATTCATTACCTAACTACCTATTCTAAGAATAAAAGAAAGTAAGCAAACAAAATTTTCAAGAGAATGAGACAATAAGCGGCCAAAGTAAGGAGGAAAGAAAGATTGAAGATGGATGACGTCGAATAGATTAGGAAGCACAGCAACAGAAGCTTGCTTTTGAACGATTTTAAGTGTTGTTAATGCTTTTACTCACCAAACGAGTTTATGTGGACTCTAACTTGTTTTGCTTACCTAAAAACGTAAACTCCCTTTATTCAGTTTAGACGACACTTTGACTACATTGAATTGAGAAGAAGAAATGAAATACATATTTAAATAATTAAAAGAGAATAACTAACCTTAATGTTTGCAATATTGAGGGCAACCATTGTTCTTGACAATGCAGCACATCTTTATATTTTTCAAAAGCATCAGCTAAGCTCTCACACTCTTTGGATTTGTCTTGTGTAGTAAGTCCTAATCCCCAAAGTTCGACTTTGAAGGGCAGCTCCGTAACCACAATGTTATGCATCCAGTTTTTTAGATGGCCGCCATGCGAATGCTTTTTGGAACAATGGTGAAGTTCATCTAAAGCGGAGTCCCTTTGCGTTGGAGAATGTTTCTCTGCACATGTAAAGAATGAAAACTTATTTGGCAGTATCCCAGAACCAGGACTTTACTCAAGATGGAGCTTATTTTGGTTTAAGGCAGAAAAAACTCACTACAATTACACCACCTACACCATGTGTGGATGGCCTTTTAATTTACAAGGCAACATACGGAAGTAAAAACGTGAGTGTTCGATTTGTAAAAAATGAACACAAAATTGTAATGGACAGAGAAAAACAAAGTTTTAGGAGAGCAAGGCAACATAACTTTAAACGAGTGTTTCAAGCATTGTTTATAGTTGAAGTAAAGCAAGGTTGTGTTTTCGTGTACGATCGGTACGATCATACTTTGCCTGACTATGTTGATAAAATTAAGAATACAGCTGACAGCAACGCAAAGGGACTCCGCCTAATGAGGAAAATATGATTTTTTCTGATTTTTTTCTTATATTAGCATGTTTTCATGAGTTTTCTCATTTTTCAGTTTTCATTCTTTACATATGCTTTTTGGAAAATGTTTCTCTGCACATGTAAAGAATGAAAATTGAAAAATGAGAAAACTCATGAAAACATGCTAATATAAGTAAAAATCAGAAAAAATCATATTTACTTCATACATAAACAATGCTTGAAGCACTCGTTTAAAGTTATGTTGCCTTGCTCTCCTAAAACCTTGTTTTTCTCTATCTATTACAATTTTTGTTCCTTTTTTACAAATCGAACACTCATGTTTTTACTTCCGTATGTTGCCTTGTAAATTAAAAGGCCATCCACACATGATGTGGGTGGTGTAATTGTAGTGAGTTTTTTCTGCCTTAAACAAAAAGAAGCTCCATCTTGAGTAAAGTCCTGGTTCTGGGATACTGCCAAATAAGATATTACTGCATTGGAAGCCAAAAAACGAAATAGATATTAGACTAGAGTCCAATGATTAATACAGACATCCAGACAAAACTAATTGGGTTGATCATGCTTAAATCCCACCTCAATCCAGAACTAAGCACACCTACTAACCCATACAAAGCAGTAGTAAGAAACAAAGTTACCAACCCATTCTCATCCTTCAGTTGGATTGCAACCATCATTCGCTATCATTCATTCATTCATTAATTAGTTTATTCATTTGTTCTTAATAGGATGGATGTCATATCAAGTATCTAACCTAAACAAGATGGTGCAGACTACAGCTGCCTCAGAAGTTCTGATTGTGATGACACAAGCAATATTTCATGCAGAGGTTTCTAAGTCTGCTTTAGAGGCTTGGGTGTCTTTACTTGAGCCTTTGAAGAGGACGAAAGAAGGGTCGGAAGACGGCAAGTAGGATCCAACTTTGACTTCTTTAGCAAAGGCGGGTTTGATGGTGGATAGGAAGGGAGCGAATGTGAGTATCTTAGTCGTTTTTCTTCTGGGTAGCTTTAGCGGTGTGAGATGTTGATTGGGGATTGAGGGATTGAGGGTTTGGAGTATGGTGGGGGGAGGATTGGAGGGAGGAGTGGGTTTAAGGTGGAAGCCATTTTTTAGGGTTAGAGACGAAGGGAGGGAAAATAGGAAGAAGATGAACCCTAACCCAGAACCCTAATTTCGAACATTTAAATCAGTTCACCCCCAACCCAAAACATCAAGTATAGAATGAGAAAGGAGGAAGAGACAAGCACCTGGATTCTGATCCATGATAAGTTTATGTCGTACTGCTATCCGGGCGAAGCGCTACTCCTACGCGAAGCACTGCCGCTGCCGACCTTGCTGTATACCGGAGCTGGTAAACTCCGCTGCAAAACTTGAGTTCATACCGGGGGAGAGAGAGAGGGGTAGAGATATAGATGAGAATGAGAGCTCGAATGGCTAATTATAGTGAATGGTCACAAATCTGTGTCACTTTGTATAAAATAGCCACAATTCTTTAATCTTGCACGTTCTAGTAAAAGAAATTTGAGCGAATAACAAATTGGTCAATCCGTCAACTTCGTCCAAAACTTTGTTACCTTTTGCCCAGTCAGCATGACAAATCATCAAAATATTAATAAAAAATCAGTTAATTATCCCAATTAACCCTCACCGCCTCTTTTACCACCGTCGTCCAGGTGCCAATAAGGATTCTCGGCCCTCCTTTAGTTGCCAGACTGATGCAGCCGGCCAGCGATTAGCCAGAGCACACAACGATCCCCGCAGCTCCACCGATGGGATTGATGGAGAACTTCTCTCCGACCTACCTCTCCACCGGCAACCCCTACCTCGATTTCTTCTTTCTATGTCGTCCCCGACGTTCTCGCCGGCAGTCTGGTCGATCGGCTCACCTCGGCCTGGGCTCATGATCCTCTGACCACGCTCAACCTAATCGGACATCTTTGTGGGAGCAGAGGAACGAGAAATTCGGCCAAGCCACCATGGTTACTAAAAAACAAGTAATCACCCTAACCCATCCCTTCCTGCTAATCCATTTGAGCACATAGTTAGCACAAACCACCAATATCATCATAGGTAATACATGACATGAATAACAAAATTGTGTTTCTACATACAATACAAGTCCTGTGGGATTTTTGAAGCAATAAATGAGAAATGAATACATGTGAGCCTGCAATATAAGTCACTTTACGGAGTATAAATATTTCGTAAATAATATATTCATGCTAATCCATTTGAGCACATAGTTCGCACAAACCACCAATATCATCATAGGTAATACATGACATGAATAACAAAATTGTGTTTCTACATACAATACAAGTCATGTAATCGTATTCGAAGTCATTGCTTATTTTTTTGCACCAGTTAAATTTGTATTCTACTCAATTAATCTCATTCATATACCTCGATAGATCACCATGTAAACTGCAATTGAGATAACTTAATTGTGACACCTATCCCGGCGCAGATCGCCGGCGAAAAAACCCTAGTGTGTATATATATATATATAGTGGCGTCTTCGGTGCACCCATTTTTTTGGTGCATTCAGTGTACTCGCCTCATAATCGTCACTCTGAGCAGGCGATTCATGTGAAAACGAAGTCAATCGTCGCTTGTGGTATGATGGACAAGAAACACATGAATTTGTACAAAAATCATTCCAGATTTACTTTAATTTGAATGATTTAGGGTTTAGAGATTTAGGGTTAGGGTTTAGGTTTATAATTTGGGGTTTTGTATTGGGAGTCAAAATTGAAGGTTAAGGGGTTGGGGTAATGGATTGCTTAATTGTGATTCTATGTTATATCATTATATTAGACTAATGCTACGAATTAATTTTCAAAATTGGATGTCTTGTGCTAGTTTTAGAGAAGAGTGCACTTAATGCACCCAAAAAAGTGAGTGTACCGAAGTGGCCACCTATATATATATATATATGGTGGCGTATTCGGCGCACCCACTTTTTGGGTACACTCAGCGCACCCGCCTCATAATCATCATTCTGAGCATGCGATTCATGTCAAAATGGTATCAATTGTTTCTTATGATATTATGATCAATAAGCCCATGAATTTGAAGAAAAAAATCATTTAAGATTTACTTTAATTTGAAGGATTTAGCATTTAGGGGTTTAGGGTTAGGGTTTAGGTTTACAGTTTGAGATTTTGCATTGGGATTCAAAATTGAAGGTTAAGGGGGTTAGGGTAATATATTGATTTTTTATGATTCTATGTCATATCATCATGTTAGATTGAGAGTACTAATTAAAGTTCAAAATTTGATGTATTATGGACACTTTTAGAAATGAGTGCACCCAAAAAAGTGAGTGCACCGAAGTAGCCACCATAATTTGATGTATATATGGTGACTACTTCGGTGCACTCACAAAAATGAGTGCGTTCAATGCACCCAACTCAAAAACTAGTTTTAAGGTGTCAGATTTTGAATTATAATTTGTAGAATTTGTGTAATATGATGATATAACATATGATAACAACTAATTAGAGGATTACCCTAAGCCCCAGACCTCCAATTTTGAGTTCTATCCATAAACCCCGAATTGTAAACCCTAACCCTAAATCTCTAAACTCTAAATCCTTCAAATTAAAGTAAATTTTTAATGGTTTTTGTGCAAATTCATGTGCGTTATTGTTCATCATATCATAAGTAATGATTGACATCATTTTGACACAAATCGCATGTTTAAAATGACGGTTATGAAGTGAGTGCACTGAATGCACCCAAAAAAGTGAGTGCACTGAAAACACCACCATATATATATATATGGTTCAGGCTAGCGTATACCCGGGCGTACGCTAACCTAGCGTATACCCCATTGAGTTTTGCTATATAGATCATGAATTAATCGGAGTTTGGGGCATGATACTAAACCCTAACCTCTAATGGGTGAACCCCCAGTCCCTAATTTTCTAACCCAAACCATGAGGTTCGTTTAATCTTAAAATGAAAACCAATGAAAATTTCGACGAATCAGAATCGTTGATTTTCATTTTTAAGATTAAACGAATCTCATGCTTTGGGTTAGTGAATTGGGGAATGGGATTCACCCATTAGGGGTTAGGGTATAGTATCATGTCCCAAACTCCGATTAATTCTTTGTCTAAATAGAAAAACTCAATGGGGCGTACGGTAGGCTAGCCCCAAACTCAATGGGGCGAAGGTTCCAAGACTATGGGTATTCAATCCCAAAGTAGAAACCAAAGAGTCAGGTTCAAGAAGGTCTAGATGAGGAAAGAGGGGCCCACCACCAATCCATTTTCCAGTCATTCCAGCCTTGAAGCCCATCACCCGTTGTTTCCCATTTCTCCCCCCCCCCCCTCCCCCGGTCCTTCTCGCCCAAGTGACGATCTGAGCCTGGCAATTGTGGCCCAACCCAATTTCTTGTCTCCATCTTGGCCCAAGTTCAATCCTAACCCCCCCTTACCTCGCCCAGCTTTCCCTTTTTGGTTGTCCCAGAGCTTATCTTCCCTTTATCATCTAATCCCCAAAGGCCCAAACCCTTTTTTTTTTCCTACGCCACCTTCTTTGACTTTAGCCATCATCCCTGTCAACTACCAACGAGAAATCCCCCAACCATTTCCTCTTTCCCCTACCCCAATCTCAACTATTTCAGTACCATTGTCTGAAACTCCTTCCCAACTCAATTCCCAAGCTCATTCTCCCAGTTCACCTCTTTCCTCTTCTCCTGAGTTCTGTCCTCCAAACCAAACATCATCGTCGTCACCAATTTTTCCCGATTCGCCGTTTCCACCCGACTTCCCTTCCTTTGTCGAACCCATGGATTACCCTGATCGACCCGTGAGCGCTTGGGAAGAGGAGGCCGCCAGTGGAGTGTCTACCTTTGATGAGGAATCCCTGATCTCTAAAAGCCAGGAAATTTGCACCCTCTTAGATTTGCAAGTCTTGGACCAGGAAAACACTTACGTTCCTGCTACTGGTGAAATTAGAGAATTCGCTCGACTCATTCCTCGAGGAAGCGTGTTGTGAGATCCAGAAGTGAAATGGAAGCCTTCCGTATTGGCCCAATTCTTCCAGCTCCGGAAGGACCAAGAAGATGCAAAAGGCAGGGTATGGATTCTATTAATCTTAATTAATGTCAAGATCATTGATTGCGTGGAACGTGCGTGGTTTGGGAAGTGATGAAAAGCAAGCGATTGTGAAGAGAATTTTGAGAATACAGATGCCCTCTATTGTGGGACTCACTGAGACTAAGTGGAATGAATGTTCACAGGCATCAATTTATGTGGTCAGCGGGCAAAGGGATTCTAGATGGGTTGCTAAAAACGCGATCGAAAGTAGGGGTGGTATCGCCATATTTTGGGATAAATCCCTCTTTAATGTTGTTACTAGCTGGGAGGGTGAATTTTTCTTGCAGATCCAGTTGGAAGAGTTGTCCTCTGGGTGTGTTTTCTCTGTGGTGATTGTCTACGGGCCTCAATTAAGGAGGGATAAAGAGCGTTTCCTGTCCGAGCTCGCTACTTTATGTCATCAAAGATCTACCCCAATCTGCATTGCTGGGGATTTCAATCTTGTAAGGTCCCATGATGATTATAGAGGTGTGCCAAGGGGATGTGAGATGATGATCGAGTTTAATAATTTCATTTCTGAGACTGCTCTCATTGATTTACCATTGATGGGAGCTCTTTATACTTGGAGCAGTCAAAGAGATACTCCCTCTTTATCAAGAATTTATAGGTGCCTTATCTGTGATCAGTTTGATACAAGATTTGAGAATTGCAGGCTGAAAGCATTGGAGAGAGTTGAGTCTGACCACAATCTGATTCAACTATTATGGGGCAATGAGGAGAGGATTCATCGCCCTTGGAAGTTTGAGAATATGTGGTTAGAGGACGATTCCTTCTATGGTAAGGTTGAAAGCTGGTGGGGTGAGCAACAGAGGGGTGTGAGGGATTTATTTTTGTTTGGAAAGAAGTTGGGTAAAGTTAAGGAACAGGTCAGGGTATGGAACAAAGAAGAATTTGGAAGAATTAACACCAAGATTGATGAGCTACTTAGAGGGATTGAAGAAATTGATAGGAAAGAAGAAGCCGATGATATTTTGGAAGAAGATAGAATGAACAGACAGAGTTTGAAAGCTGAGCTGGAGAGAGTCTTGTGGCTAGAAGAAATATCATGGAGACAGAAGTCAAGAGAGATTTGGCTGAGAGTAGGAGACAAAAACACCCGCTTCTTTCATAAAATGGCAAATTTCAACAGAAGAAGGAAACTCATTTCAAAAATAAACGTTAATGGGGCGTGTGTCGAAGGCAAAGAAGATCTAAGGAGTGCTTTTTTTAATTATTTCTCCTCTGTTTTTAAATAGATTTGGCAGCGGCGTCCCTTTCCGGCTTATTATGGGCAATCTGCTTTCTCCGAAGAAGACAAAGAGTGGATTATTAGACCGTTTTCCGAAGATGAAATTTGGAAGGCAGTTAAAAGCTGTAGAGGGGATAAATCCCCCGGTCTAGATGGTTTTTCCTTGGCGTTTTACAAGAGGTGCCGGAATATTATTAAGTGTGATCTATTAAAGGCCTTCGAAGATTTTCACGAGAATGGTCGCCTCCCAAACTGCATTTCCCACTCCTTCATTTGCCTCATTCCGAAGAAGGAAGCAGTTGAAGATATTAAAGATCTTAGGCCGATCAGCCTAATTGGAAGCGTTAATAAGTTGATTTCTAAGGTTATTACTAAAGAATCAGACTCCCTAGGCTTGTGTCTGGAAACCAATTTGCTGGGGTGAAAGGAAAGCAAATCCATGAAGCAACTTTAATTGCCAATGAGCTAATCGACAGCAGAAGGAAAAGTGGGAAGACGGGTCTGGTTTTCAAGCTTGAAATTGAGAAGGCGTTCGACAACGTCAACTGGAAATGTCTTGAGCGTATCCTGCAGTGTTGGGGTTTCCCGGCAAAAGTTCAATCCTGGATTAATGGGCTGGTCACCTAGCCTCTCCTTTCTGTACTTGTTAACGGTGAATCTGCAGGTTTCTTCAAGATGGAGAAGGGTTTAAGGCATGGGGACCCTATCTCCCCTTTCCTTTTCATGCTCGTGATGGACATGCTGTCCTTCATTCTTGATTCTTTGAAAAATGACGGGCGTATTTCGGGTTTTAGAATGGATGAAGCTGGTCTCAGAGGAGAAGTTACGCATCTGTTGTACACTGACGACACCATAGTTTTTTGTGATGCTAATGAAGATCAAGTGATGGACTTGTTGAGTTCCCTTGTTTGTTTTCAGGCTGTGACGGGATTGAAAATCAATGTTGACAAATGCAAGATGTTCCCTATTGGAAACGTGGAGCATCCGGGTCGGTTTGCAAATCTCTTCGGTTGTTCGTGGAGCTTTCTACCATCAATTTACTTAGGCCTTCCTTTGGGTGCCAGCCCAAACTCTAGAGCTATTTGGGATAAAATCATTGTTAAATTGCAAGCTATATTGGATGGTTGGCAGAGAAGATTCCTCTCCCTTGGGGGAAGAATCACTCTCGTTCGCAGCACTCTCTCGAGCCAACCTGTTTATGCATGTTCTATACTCAAGGCCCCTGCTGCTGCTGTTCGAAGAATGGAGAATAGTATGAGGAATTTCATATGGTCTGGCTACAATAATGAAAGAAAATTCCATCTACTCAATTGGGATAAATGTAAGACGGCTAAAGAGGCTGGTGGGTTGGGGATTCTTGATATCAAGGGTCTTAATTCTGCCCTCCTCAGCAAATGGTTATGGAAATATGCTACCGAACCAATAGCTTGGTGGCGAAGACTCATCGATATTAAGTACCCTAACCATATGACCATATGGAGATCTGGTAAAGGAAGGAGCAATTTGGGTTGTTCCTTGTGGAAGAACATTTTGAAAGAAGAGCCTGGGTTCTGGAAACACGCGTTTATTAATGCTGGTGGTGGCGCTTGGGTTTCATTTTGGAAGGATTGCTGGCTGCCTGAGGTGATTCTTGAAGATGCCTATCCAAGGGTCGCTGCTGCTGCCTTTTCCCTGGAGGCTTGGGTTTCTGAGTGTATATCCTTTTCTTCTGAGGGGATCTCTTGGGATGTTCCTTTACGTTTTTCATTGCGGGGTGGGGCGGAAAGGGAGAGAGTGAGTTTACTGCAGACTTTATCTTCTGTTTCTACTGATTTGATTTCTGCAGGACCTTGCAAAATCATGTGGCGACCTTCTTCTGATGCTAATTTCTCGGTTAAATCTTTGTACAATCGCATCATCTCAAGCAAGTTCCCGGGCGACAGAGACTTTCCTTCCGATGTTATTTGGAGCACGCAAGTTCCCTCGAAGGTGTCTACTTTTCTTTGGGTGGTTATGCACAAAAGGATTCTAACTCATGATAACTTGAAGAAAAGGGGGTGGAATCTCGCCAGCAAATGCGTGTTATGTGGCAGCGATGAGGAAACCGTTGACCATATTTTCTGCAGATGTAAGTGGAGTAAGCGAATCCATGAATGTTTTCAATCGGTCATGGGTTTCATGGGACCTCTTCCCTGTACCATTGACTCCCTGATTAAAGGATGGCCAACCAAGAATCATTGTTCATGGAAAGAGTGGTTCCATGTCAGATTACTTCATGCATTTTGTTGGGAAATTTGGAAAGAAAGGAATGCTAGAACGTTTAGGGATGAAGTGAAGACGTGGAGAGCAATCGTTTACAGGATCGGTAACACTCTTCTGAATTGGAGCTCCGCGCATGGTGTTGTTAGTACTCAGAATGGCAGTATTTCGTTGCAAATGATCAACCAAGCCTGCCTCATGTTTCGAGAATCGGATGCTGGCGATTGATTGGGCGTGCTCTGAAAGAGATTTTGCTGCCTTTGTTTCTTGTTTTGCTGTATCTGTTGTGCCTCCTTTTTTTGGGTTTTTGTTTGTTCTTGGATCTTCTTTCCTCTTCTATTAACCCACGCTGGATCACTCCTGGCGATCTGATGTGTACCTTCTTTTGTATCTTCTTGTTTCTTTCTAATTGAATTTATTCACCCTAATAAAAACAAAAGTTCATGGCGTCTAAACAATTGGCGGAACAATCATCTTCCCTCTCCAGTTAAACACATTGAACCCCGTTGCCGCCCCGGATCGAATTCCATCCTAGCCTCGTAAATCCTGACGTTTAGGGTTTCCTATCTGTCGTAGCTCGGGCGCTGCAACAGCAGCGAATTCACCTCCCGGCAAGCTTTTTAACCCCCACCGTAGCCCCCGATGAAATCCACCCTAGGCTCGTAAATCCTCACCAACTGAACTGCCTCTCCAGAGGAGCTCGGTTGCTGCAATCGCAGCATTAAATTTACCAGTAGCCTCTCCGGCCCAGACATTGATAACGGTCAGCCGCCCCAACTCCTCCGCGTGATCTAACCCTCATAATTCAAAACTCGATGCCGGAACATTGAGTCGGAATATGTTCGTGGGTTTATCTGAATCTTTCAGAATCGAAGTCTCAAATGATTCACTGCTTTCACGTTGACAAGTTTGATCAATTATATAAATCTGGGTTGTTGAATAATAGAGGTGTACAAAATAAGGTATCATACTAGTAAACATAAAAACATAATGATATACATTGTTGGGGGCTTCATAGCATGTATAATTATTTATAGGGTGAATTTTGTAATCATAATTTGTATTAAATAAATAAATTTAATACTATTAATACGAGTCGTTAGATTAGATCAACGGTACGGAGAACCTGGAGCATGCTATGCGCCTGGACCATACGAGTCGTATCCATATATATATATATAAATGTTAAAAAACCCTAATCTATATCCACCTGCAGCCCTCACTAGTCACCACACACGAGTAGAAACCCCCTTTCTTTTCGATTCCCCTCCCATCTTTCATTCCTCGCCGCTCTCTCCGCCATTTGCAATCTTTAGCATAGATCCGACATCGCAACCGTAACTAGCTATCTATATTCAATTGCCGATGAACCCAGCGAGAAGGTGGAAGGAGGTGGAAGGCGGAAGGCGTCGCCGGTATGGAAGATGAAAGGAGGTGGAAGGTCGCCGGAGTAAGCATGTGTTGTTGGCCCGTATAGATGGCGGCGTGAGAATGACGGGACACAAAGAAGCGAAAAGGGAAGTCTGAAATGACGTCACAAGCAAGCCTGCTGACTCGGACACTCGGGCCAACCGTCAGGTTTTGGGCGGGTTTCAAATAGAGGTTGTGCCGTCAAAAGCTTTTGATCGCCATCAGTGGTCGGATGCGTTAGCTTCAAAACGAGCATCATTTGAAAGCTTTGGGTCTCCAGGTAATGGGTTTATGGTGTTCTTACGACTGATTGTGCAGGAATTGATGTCAAAGCAATTACTTATAGGTGTTTGAAGATAAATGTATGAGAGCCGACTTAGCAATTTGTGATGATGAACACATTTGGTCGAATTGTGTGGTAATAAGATTTTCTCCACCTGTGATAGGTTTCAGCTGCTGGTTATGATAGACAGGGAGTTTCCGAGGAACCTAGGAAAAACTATGTGAGTTCTAGTTTATAGCAAACAAAGTTACCAATATCATTAACATTTGTTGTTCAATGTCTACCTAGAGATGCAGTCCATTTGGATATAAGCAAAGGTAGATGGGAAGCCTGTATCAGGCCGTGAGATTGTTCAGAAGGTCCTGAAGAAAAGGTGAAGTATGGACCGAAGGAGAACCCAAGATCCGCAAAGGAGTTAGAATGTTTTGTGTCATGGTGGAAAACTTAGAATGTTTGGTTATGTTGAACAAGGAGTTAGATTGCTACGGGAATAATTGTAATGTTATCTTTGGTAATCTTTCCAATATGAGGTTGCAATGCAGGAAACAAGGAGTTAAACCACATTTACTGACAACCTATACATATCATAATATGCAGTTATGACAAAATATAATCGTCATAATATTCGGTTATGACAAAATAATGTTGTCACGATAAAAACTTGTGACAAAATGTCGTTGTCACAATATACAGTTATGAAAAAATATAATCGTTTAATATGATGAAAAATTCTCTCAAAATCACCAGATTATGACAACCGTAATGACAAAATATGTCGTCATAACAACCTCAGCTATACTGAAAGCAAATGTGACAAACATTTGTGACAAAAATATTTTGTCATATTATGCATAATATGACAAAATTAGTATCTAATATGACAAAATTTCCTCGTCATCATAGGCCGAATTTGTTGTAGTGGTTGCCTCTATGCAGAATTTCAAATATGAGCAATATGAGGTGCGTGAGATCATTGCACATTGTTTCATAGTGCATCTTATGTCTTTATCACTACTGAATATGAGTTGTTTAACTTGTTTAAAACCATCAGTCCACACTATAAGAAAATTAGTCGAACAACTATTCAGATGGATATTTTCAAAACTTTTGACATCCATAAAGAAAAGATGAAAACACTTCTTCAAGGTGTGACTAGGATGAGTTTGACTACTGATTTGTGGCAATCTGTTCAAACAGTGGGATATATGGTTGTTACATGTCAATTTGTTGATAAGGATTTCAAGCTACAAAAGCGCATCCTTAATTTTTGTGATGTTCCGCCACCTCATAGTGTAGTTGCTATAGCTGATTCTTTGCATAAGTGTTTGGATGATTGGGATATTGAAAAAAAAGTGTAGACAATCACCGTTGATAATGCTTCATACAACGATGTGGTTGTTCAAAATCTAAAAAAGACTCTTAGTTTCCAAGATCAGATTCCTCTTGACGGTGATATGTTTCATGTTAGATGTTGTGCTCATATCGTAACAGTACAAACCTCTAATACAGTCACCTGCATATCTTGTATATTTCTTATTTCAACATGTCCAAGTTTTTTTGTCCCCCAATTGGTAGCAACACAAACTTCCCATTTTACATCTTCAAGTTCAACCATAGATTTCTACACCTATTCTTTCTTTGGTGCAATCTCCACCTTCCTGCTAACCTCCTTAGCTTGCATAATCTCATCAATCTCCACTTTCATGCTAACCTCCATTGCTTCACATATAGTTGCTTTAACCCTAGTATGGAAAAATAGAAACCCATTGATTCAGCAGTAGAAGGAAAATAGTTGCTTCTGCTAATAACTCAGATGAATAAGAGGTATGTAATCCAAGTAGGTAGTAAGAATGATCCAGGAGTGGTAACGATAAAGTTACTTATACATACTGCCATCTCAATTAAACGAATATGGAAAAATCACTTTTGTAATCAGCTTATTTGAGTTTTGCTCTTTCCTCAAATTAAATGGAATTGTAAGGAACAAGAATTTTACCTTCTGTTTGTCGTCATAAATTGCATCCTGCAGCTGGGATTTCTATTTGTCCGAAAGCAACAGACTCCTTAGGTACTTCCTCTCCATCTTTGCAGCTCCCAAACACATTAAAATATGAGTATAAGGATAGTGGCTAATCGAATTACCTACAAAAGCAGAGAAGTAGAACAATTAGTAAGCAGGTATGCTGACATTTGACTGGTAGGATGAGCACCAAACAATTGAGATAAGTCACGACCATGAAGGGGATTTGATGAACCTCCATTTGAAAACAGTGGCTTTTGCTTCCTAAGTGAAGAAAAAACTAGACTATATTTCTTACATTCAAACTTTAGCATGAAAGTTTTAATCAACCAAATATCCAATTTATTTGAGAATACTAATTGCAAAAAGGAAATTTCCATTCTCGAAACCACTACTGAAAATATTCAACCTACCATTGAAACCCCGTTTTCGTAATCACATACAAACAAAACAAAGATTATGACCCAAAAACCATACAAAATTTGTATGTTGCAAGTGAACGATTGATCCTTCAAAGATGTTAGATTGACAACGCCTCGAAAGAGGAACATCATCAACTAATTGTGAAATCAAAACAGCTCATAGATAATGACCAAAACAAACCAAAAGTTAACCATAAAATCAAAGCAGCTAATACATAATGACCAAAACAAACCAAAAGTTAACCATAAAATAAAAAATTTCGTTGAACCAAAACCCATCCACAGAGAGATAGAGAGTAGCAGAAGTCATAAAGGGTGCAGAGGATTGAACTGAATAACCTTTCAAGATGAAGATTGTGCAAACAAATTGATGCAAGCGTGATGTAGTACCGGAATCTATTCCATAAGAGCACAAATGGACAAAATAAAAAAAAATGGAAAGGAAGAATCCTTGGTAAAGGAGACAGTAAGTAAACCATCCCAAAACAGAAAAGGGAAAGGAAGAACCCTTAGTAAAGGAGATAGTAAGCAACCTTGGGAGGCTTTCTGGTTGGATGCTGGCCGCCAGAGTTTCAAAACCTTTCAACAAAATTGTCAAGTTCAAGAGTGACACAAGCTTCCTTGATGTAGCATCTAATTTCTAATCACCATAAATATAACTGAAATCTCACTTTGGCTAACAGTAAGGATTCAATGTATAGGAGAAACGAAAAAATTTCAATGAGAAACTTAAAATGAAAAAGGAGGCCCTATCAACCCAATGCTTCTAGCTTGCAAATTCTGATAAATAAACCATGAATTTGTTTTGCACTTGTTAGGCAGAGGACACACTTGCTGAAGTTACATGAAAGACTTCCTACAAAATTGAATAGCAAGCTTCAAGCACCTTCATACAAAAACATAACCATTAAACATAGTGCAGCAGGCAGCTACACACCAATCACCTGTTTCCTCTCCTTCGGTCTATCAAGTTGAAGCTATGACCAATGAAAAAATCGAGTAATGAAGAATTCTTATCTTCTAATTATACGAAATAGAGTACATTATCCACTCTTATCTCGTTGCTAATTGCAATTTGTGTTAATTAAACATGACTCTAATCCATCACGTATCCATTTTAAAAAACCTCAAATGACATTACCTCAAACCATAAGTTTATAAGCACAGGAAATTAATTGTCATCTCATGTTGATGGTCTTTCTTACAGTAATAGGAAAGGACTATTAGACATTTTGAGGTAGACATGCATAAGAATACATTTATGCTCAACGATTATTTAAGAAACATAGTACCCTGACATAATTTAGATCCTACTGCTAAGAAAACCTATCTTTATCTTCATTCCTACAATTCTGTATTTTCAACTTCTTCCTACAACTTGTGCATGTAGCTACTAACTATAACAACACGTTTTTTACTCAGACTATCCCATTCGCACTCTGTTCATTTTTCTCTTTGTATGATTCTTGATCAACATGGGGAAAAAAACATACCCAACTCATATCCATGACTAAAAGAGGACCTTGAACAAACATGAAACAAAACATACAATAGTTATTCAACTATGGGATTAAGAAAAGTTTAATGAATTGCAGTTCTCTACACCTAGCCAGTTCAAATTTAGAGTTTTGACTAAAAGGTATTGAAAGATCAAGGAGTAATATGAAAAAATCTTGATTATCTATCGCTAATAACTAAGCAGGTCACTCTCACATCTCTCATGTAGGTATTTTGGATCATGATACAAACAATGGGGTAACACATTCTGGATGTCACTCTTTCACCATGCAAAGTTCCTCTAATAAAACATAGCTAATTCGAAAACAGAAAGTAACCTTAAAATGAAGAATAGGAAAAGCAAGAGCACACCTGTTATATTAATCTTGCTACTGATGGTGTAATCACTAACACACACGGAAGAAAAACCATCAATCACAACTTCAAGAAGTGCACAAGCCCCAATCCTACTCCGTTTATTGACTGTAATATTGAGAAGTAAATAAAAGTAATCACAGTACCCAGGAAAGCCAAACCTAAGACACGATTTTACAAAATGCAGCAAGGGGAAACAATTTACCCACACAGAATTAATTAGTGGAAACAACAACCATCCCTGATTTTGTTTCCCTCTGTCCGTCCGCACTGTAGGTTGGCGACCAATTGAGATCTAAACACGACATCAAATAGCCACCAGACCACTAAAAACTCGAGCAGCATAGATATGGAGAAAAGAGAGGAATCAAAAGTCCGGGCAAGCAAAAGGAAAAGCGATCGTACAAAGTGAAAACCGTACTGTAACTTTGTGGCCATCCTCGAGAAGTTAACGTCCCGACACCTTCGCTGTCGTAGGCATTCTTCTCTACGTTGGAGCTGCTGTTGCTGGACCTCGAGCAGGAACAGTGGAAAGAATCGATGTACAGTGCTGCTAAAATCAACGAGACTTAACATCTACGATTTTGGCTGTCTCTTTCCTGCGACAACTGAAAGAATTAGATGGTTCTTTAGCTAGTCCTCCCTGGTGGCAATTGAGGATTCTCACCAACGTTTCCTCTGTTTTTCGCTAGGAGGTTGGAGTTGGAGAGAGGAAAAACAGAAAAGATTGGATTGTGGATGAGAATTGGAGGATGCTGGGTTAGCTAATTTGAAAGAAAAGAGATGGGAGAAATGACTGATGGTATAGAGGGATGGAGGAATGATTTTATCAAAGAAAATCAACAGTGATGTAATAGGAGAGGATAGAGTATGGGAGAAGGATTTGTTAGGGAGAGCTAGTTGGTGAAAAAAGAGGGATGGTCAGGTGGAATGGGGAAGGTGTCTACAGGAGTGAGAGTTGAAAGCTAACCGGAGATGTGGCTGGCTGGAGTTAGGTATACTGGTAGCATGGCATAGTGATTTGACAGAGGTAAGGCGTCTAAAATTCAGAAGAGGGTAACAACTACGTGGAGAGCTAGCTATGAGAAGAACGAGACTCCCATTGCACTAAAAGACAAAAAGTGAAACGGTAGCAAAGCAATGGGGCCATAAAGTGTATCCAGCTTTTATATTTTAAAAATAGAATTATTTTTTTTACGAAAAAGAAAATAGAAGATGTACGGTTAGGGAAACAAAAGGAAGAAATAGAAAATTGGATTAATAATACCAATTAATTGAGCGGATGGGAGGTGGTGGGTGGGGTGGATATATTATATATTTACTTTTCTTTTTTATAATAAAACTAAAAAAATTGGATAAATATCAGGCATTTATTAAGCTTTTAAAATAACATTTTTTTTTGCTTTATGACATTATTTTAAGATATAAAACGATTCAAATAATAATAATAAATTTTTTACGGTTTTGTAGTATTTTCTATTTTGGCATATTAAACTTAATTTTATTTTAATTAAAATAATATAATTTTCACTCTTTTTTACGCTCTCAAATAGTAATTCTCAAAAAACATACGCTCTTGTGCTCCCGTTCTCGCTCTCGCTCCCGCTTCGGGAATCGGTAAGCTAAGATACTACAACATTTAAATATGAGTTGGATATTTATTTGGAGGATGGTCTTTACTTTGATCCGGAAGATTCGGACCTTAATGTTATTGAGTGGTGGAAGGAGCAACGTATGAGGTATAAGGTCTTGTCAAGGATGGCTTGTGATGTTTTGACAATTCCTATTAACCTCGGTTGCCTCGGAAGCTGCTTTTAGTTCCGGGGGAAGAGTTATTGATCCAGATCGTGCATCATTGAGGAAAAAAATTGTGCAAACTCTACTTTGTTCTCAAGATTGGTTAAGAAACAATTATGGTTCTCAAGATTGGTTAAGAAACTATTCCAGTTTATTCTTATAGTTTATTTGGTAAACTTTATCTCTTTTGTTTCTTTGTAGGCTCTGACCAAGAAAAAGGAAGTTGTTGAAGTTGATTTGTCCTAATGAAAGTGTTTTGGTTAGTTTCTCTCGTTGTTCCTCTTCTTGTTAACTTTTGATCGAATTATTTAGTCCTTCCTTTCTCTTGTACATCTATTCTTGCTATGATGTAGGGTAGTAAGAAAAGTATTAATTGTTTGGGGTTGCAATAAGAAGAGTAATAGCAAATTCATGTATTTCCTCCGTCTCTCACAATAGATGTCCTTTATCTTTTTGTTGGTTGTATAATTGTTTCTTTTTTGGCAGCTTAAGCCTAATGGTTATGCATCGAGGCTCACTACAACTTTGTTGCACTAAATGTGCAACTGTTTGTTATGGATCATTATATATTGTGGTTACTTTGATTATGATGTTCTATATTACTTTCTTTTATGGGTTAATACCCCAGTTTGGCCCGAAGTTTGGCGTAAGTGACAGTTTTGGCTTCATTTTTCAAATAAGACATTTATGGCCTACTTTTGAAACTATTGAACAAATTTGGCCCAAAATTTTCTTTGACCGTTAATATTGACAGTCAAACACTATTCCGTTAGTGACTCAACAAGAAACCGCTTATGTGGCATGCCACGTCTTTAAATAATATTATTTAATTTTTTTAATTTAATTAAAATAAAAAAATTAAGGAAAAAAACCCTAAACTAAATCTATATCATCATCAACAGGAGGGAGGCGCCTCCTCCTCGTTCGACGACCACTGCCGCCGCGCTCCCACCATTCATTTTTCTATCCCTTCCATCCCTCTCTTTCTTCTCCTCGTCACTCCTTCCGCCATCGCCGCCAGAAGCGAGAACCCACCTGTGTACGTCCGGGAAGGAGGTTTTGGGTCGCCCTTGTCGCCACCCAAACCCCGATGATGAGGACCCATCGATATGTGATGTTGCCCAATGGCGGGGCGGTAATTTCTCACCGTCGAACGACCAAGTCAAGCAAGATCTCGAGACTCTCAACTTGCAGGAATGTCAGGTTCAGGCTGTGAAGACGGTCGACCTCGCTCCAGCCGCCGCAGAAAAGAGCAGCGGAGCTCCGAGTTCCAGAAAGTCCCGCACGGCGGCGGCGCCGTCTCAATTTCATGAATGTTTTCTCTTTTCCCTTCGAGCAGCGCCTATGTGTTTAGGGTTTTGTTTTAAATTTCTTTGATTTTTGGGCTTCTCTTAAAGGGAAAGAGGAATCAGTGGATGATTGGATGGGGAAGTTAGAAAGTAGTGGAAGAAGAAGAAGAAACTGTAATTGGGGTTTTGGGAAGGAATTGGAGAGGCGGCGGAGCGGAGGAAGCGCCTCCCTCCTGTCAACTTGATGAGGTTGATTTAGTTTAGGGTTTTCCTTAATTTATATTTTAATTAAAATAATATTATTTAAAGACGTGGCATGCCACATCAGCAGTTTTTTGTTGAGTCACTAACGGAATAGTGTTTGACTGTCAATATTAACGGTCAAAGAAAATTTTGGGCCAAATTTGTCCAATAGTTTTAAAAGTAGGCCACAAATGTCTTATTTGAAAAATGGGGCCAGAACTGTCACTTACGCCAAACTTCGGGCCAAACTGGGGTATTAACCCTTCTTTTATACATATGGTGGTCATTTGCACGACGAAAAGACATGCAGATTGCAGCATGTGTCGTTGCCTTCAAGATGTCTTTTGCTTATCATGTTTTCTTCGGTGGTCTTTAAAAAACCTTGCGTATCTATGTTTTGGGTCCAGTTGTTAGTCATTTTTCATGATTTTAACTTCATAGGAGACGGTAACATGTTATTTTGAAGACCCTATTAAGTAATCAATCATGGTTGTAATCAAACAACTTGTAATTTGATATTAAATGTGTGAGTGGTTATATATTTTGCTAAAACTAGAGAAACTTCCAAGTTTGGTCGAGCCGAGCTTTGAGCAAAAGTTTCAAAGGATTTTGGCTCGATGATTTTGGCTTGTTATGCTCATTTGGGAGCTAGTATCGAGTCGAGCTCAAGCTCAATTTTTTCCTTTCGAACCGAGCTTGAGCTTGAATTGTGTAGCTCGTGTCGATTTCGAGCTGAGCCCGAGCTGAGTTATCCTCTCTCGAGTTCGAGCCCGAGATAGGCAAAAGCTCAGCTCGGCTTGTTTGCAGCACTAAATGTCTATTTATTATCCAAACCTTTTCAAGATTCTTTTATTTTATCCAAACCTATTAAAATTCTATTTATTATCCAACTGTTACCCCACCGTTAAATGTTCTATTACGTTTGTTGACTCAGCAGCATCATTTCGAGTTGGAAGCTAACGTGGCGGTCTGAGAGAGCATCTTCTTTTAATTAAAAAATGTAATGTCTATTTATTACCCAAACTTTTTCCATATTCTTTTATTTTATCCAAAATTATTGGAATACTATTTATTAACCAAATGTTAATTTATTGGCAGTCACCATCCCATCATTTTTTAATTTAAATTAAAAAATTGATTAAATAATAAAATAGATGAGAAAATGAAAAAACCTTCTCCTGCATATTCCCTGTCCTTCCATTCCTCTTCTTTTTCTTCGTACACCCTGACAGATCGACGAACCCAACGAGCTCATAAGACCACCATCCCCTCCATCGATCAACCCCTTCATCCACTCCATATCACCCTTCGACAACGCCGTCGCTGGTGAAGAAAAAAGGATGACGTTCGACGCGGCGACGACGACGAGTAAGAAGTCATTTGTGCTTCGCCCTAGCTCCGCTTATCCCTTCAATTTCCTTTCGACACAAGGCCAACAACAATCATCCCACTCTGTCCATGTGCCTGATACGGCCAGCAAACCCCGCTGTCGATGACTCTCTTTTCCCCAATCGGACTCACTTTCTTATCCCCAAACCTACCTGACTCATCACCGCCTTCGATTCCTGCCACTTTACCTCCATCACCCGCTTCTTTTAGTTCCTCCACAAAGATCTTACAAATCCTTTTAATTTTTGGATTTTCGGATCTAACAGATCCTTTGATAAAGGAGGCGATGGAGGAAGGGGAAATAATTAACTGTAATAGAATGAATCCCAGACTTTGATCAGTTACTATACGCTTGGTTAATAAATAGTATTCCAATAGGTTTGGATAAAATAAAAGAATATGGAAAAATTTTGGATAAAAAATAGACATTACCTTAAATTTCTAATAATAAAATACATTTAAATATTAATTTCTGTCATGGATGCTTACGTGGAGCTCCGTTACGAAATCAGTAACAGTAACAGAATGAATGCCCGGACTTTGACCAATTACAATACGTCTGAATAATAAATATAATTTCTATAGGTTTGAATAAAATAAAAGAATCTTGAAAAAATTGGATAATAAATAGACATTACCCTAAAAAAATTATCAAATTATGATTTAAAAGAAGTAATATCATCACCGGGGAGCGGATCAGGTCAGTAACCTTATGGTGAGTAACCATGAGTAACCCGTACACATAAGCATTCCTCTCTCTCTCATGAAAAGCCTTTTATCTTTTCCCCTTTAATATTTAACGGGAGATTTCTCTCTCGTTTTAAATTGGAATTTAAATGTTTTGCATATATAAATCTGATTAATTGTGTTCTTTAAAATGATATCCACTTTGATATATTTTTAGAACAAAAAAAATTGAGTAATTTTTTACGAGTCAATACCATATGGTATGCTCCTATTTAATACCATATGGTAAGAAAGCGTACCATGATGGTATGAACATATCAAGACTGTAGGAAGGTTGAATACATGATAGTAGGAGTATACTAACTGTCATTTACGACTTTTATCATTGTTTACCACAAGTTACCACCCCCATACCAGAGTACTAAAGTATGGTAATTTTTGGACCTGTATTTTTTTCACCAAAAAATTTGTAGATCTAATAGATCATGATGAACTCGTTCCTTCTGAGTAAATATTTTCAAAAACGACTTAAAAACGAAGAAGTTACCATATGGTATGTAGTTGGTAACAGGAGGTATGAAAAAAAATTTCTCAAAATATATTGAAAATTTATCTCATTTCGTAAAGCACAACGAACTCGTTCCATCTGTGAAAAAAAAAATTGAAATCCGAGTTAAAACGAAGAAGATAAGAGCAGATTAAAAAAACTAGTGAAAATAAAATGTTTTTAATTCATAATCTTTAGATCTGGATTTTCTGAACCCACTTATATCTAAAGATCCAGATTTAGTTACTCTTAAGTCAGTAGTAACCAATGGTTACGAAACGTATCCCAAGCCCATCAACGAGCAATATTTCATCATTCAAATACACTAATAAAACAAGAAGCTTATAATTATAAGCTTAGTAAACAGAGATAATCAGCCTTTGACCAAGTGTATCTAGCATTCAACAAAATTGAGTAATTCCATTACCTACTCGCCTATTTCAGACCACATAAGAATTTATTTTAGTTTGCAAGCAAGATCCTTAGATGGAAAATGTAAGCCTTGAGAAGGTAATCTTCCTCTATCAAATCGCCATGTAAGAAAATATAATTTATATACAGCTGATAGCCTGATATACGTGCCAATTTTGACTAGATGAGTAGATGACAATGCAAGTAAAGTGTGCACAGTGGTAAGCTTAACCACGGGAGAGAAAATATCTAAATATTCAAGGTCAGGGGGGACGAGTATAACCCTTGCCAACTGACCGAATTTGAATAGTTCTCTACTACCATCAGGTTTAAACTTTACTAGATTGTATGTGCCACGCCGTCTTGTGGCAATTGGGTAATTGTGTGATTATATAGAGATGAAAAAAATAACCATATTAATGCTAACCGCTCAAATCCAATATAATTGGATGCGATTTTTCTTTAAATGGGTAAAAATAAAATTCGAACCAGAATTTTGTGAGTGATGGATAGACATAGTGTTCTCACTATTCAACGTGAATCCGCCAGGTTATACACATGAATATGTATTTTGTTTAAATTATCATTATTTTTTCTCAATATATGTTTATATTTATCATATGTATATAGCATTTTCATGCATTATATTGCTTTAACTAATTTTCTTTATTTTAGTCATTTATTGTTCAAAATTTTCCCTAACGTATATATGTGAAATTATTAACACGTTTGTTGAATAAGAGAAATTATTACTATGTTTAATCGTGGGTACCCAAAACCCTATCAAGTACGGGTATGATATTGATATTCTACCTGATTCTTGTACTGGTATTTTTTAATGGAGGTCCCCAAAGAGACATCTAGTATGGGTAATGGTATGAGTAAAGTCCAGCTATAATTGATTGGATAATGAATATACAGGATCCGGAGTCAACCCGACCAATTGTCATCTCTATGATAATGGCTAACCCAACGTTCAATGAAACCCACAATTAGCCTAAAACAAACTTGAGAGTAAAAGGACCATTTTCCCAAAAAGATATTACTTTTGTAAGGGAAACATTGTTTATAAGTTGGCGACCTTTTGAACGACAATCAAGAAATCGGAGAATATTGGTTAGTTGAGAGAGAACTCCTTGGCCTTGCCTCAGACCTCAGACGATCCCAAACTGAAAAGTTAAGTATAAAATATCAAGACCTTAGCTCAAAATGATGACTTTTGATCGTGGCAAAATTCGTGACAGGCTTTTATATTTGCTATACCAAACCCCTTCAAAAAATGATGAACCAAAACTAATGCAGCGAATGAAGGTGAAATGGGTGTTTTCAGAGCTCCATTCCCTTGGGATTGAAGACTTTGAACTTCATTGTCAACCAACTAGGGAACCATGTCAATATTTTCCACTTGAAATCTTTTGATTATGCTTACCTAGCAGGCGTTAGAGTTTTTTATTTTTATTTGGTGAAGTGAAGGTGTTTGAGTTTCCCAAACAAAACCAGAGGAAATCGGGGACAGTGGGTGAGTGGGTGGTTGAAGATAAGACATGTGAGGAGGCGAAATTGAATTCGAATGTTTACACTTGCCACGGAGATTTCGAATGCGATTACTCGGAGAAAGGAAAAGGTTGCATGTGCCCGAATCCGATGGCTGAAGACAATGAGGAACATGAGGAGATGAGGTGGGAATTAAAAGTAATATTGTTAATTTTTTTGAATGACATGTTTAACTTGACCATCAAAGTAGGATTGTTGGCTGTGAGGTAGGATTTTAGAGAAATTAAATGGATGGGACGGTGACCTGTAGTGAGACACAAATATTAAGTTAGTAACCACTAATGCAATAAAAAAAGTTTTAGTAACAAATGATAAATCTAGTAACATATGCAACAATCAACCATAGCTAATTAAACCCGACATAGATGGAAAACTAAATTGGTTGCGAAGTTTTTCTCAATTGAAGAACTATGTTAGAGAAAATAACTCAAAGACGTTTCGGATAGGTTAGTAAAAAACTCAACAAAAGAAGAGAAAAAGTTAATTAAGCTACACTTTCTCAATTTCTCACTATATCACCACACTATTCACACATTGATAATGATATATAGCTGCTAGATGGAAAACAAATGACATTAGTGTGAGATTAGTATAACTCTTAGGCAACAGTAAAATAGCTTCAACTTTATATGTACTAATATGACAACCCCATATACTACCAATTGTGCGCTTGCCAACAGACAGTCAAGTTAGAGTCCAAGTGTTGGTTTTATCCTATGCATGAAGCTTTGAATTCATTACCTCAATTCTCCTTAGATCCTTAGCAGCTTGACTATAAGATTCTACTTATGTTTCATTAGTGAGTGCCAACACAAAGTGCTATGGTCGGGACTTGGGCGACAACTTGTCATAAGACGAACTATAGAAAGAGGATGTTTGACATTAGTGTTAGTAGCAACATAATCATTTAATTTCTTTGATATACACGAACCCTATCCGAGAATCTGAGAGGGACATCAGGGTTAAGAGGTGGATTAGTAGAACATGAAGAAGGAATGTTGATCGGAATGAAGGGAACTAGTGACTATATTGGTAGGAGGAATAATAGGCAAGACATCGATGAACATATGGTAGAGATAAATGTAGAGAATGCATGGAAAACTCAGAATTTGAGAAAGGAAAATGAATTCAGAGAAAATGATGTCACGAGATTGAAAATATTTTGTGATATTTTGTGATGTAGGATGTACAACTTATATACTTAAGTAGCAAAGGGAAAATAAAGGAAGATACACAGTTCTTCCCTAGGGGAAAATTTTGGATGATTATGAGATAATGTCGAGACATAATACAAAGAACTACAAACACAAATCATATCATAATTAGGTTTTGGAGCAAACAACAATTAAGAAGGAGACTTACCACTTAAAATAGGGTTGGTAACTGGTTTATGAGATGGACCACATTAAAGACTACATGGCCCCAAAACTTAACAGGAGAGGAGCTTACATTAGAAGAGCACGAGCCACAACAATTATATGGTGTTTCTTTTGCTCAACATGACTGTTTTGATATGAAGGCATCGAGCAACACGATATCGTGGAATCGAATTCAATCTTTGTAGACCCACCAAAGTATATAGTCTACTTTGTGGAGGGTTGAACCCCCAAACTTTTATCGTCTGTCTTTAAGATTTCAAGACCGGAAAGGCAGACGGTGATAAAGGTTAGAATTATGAGCGAAAGGTTAGGAGATTTATATCTCAAATCTTTTCAACTCAAAATCAAAGATTGAAATCCATAATAAAGCATGGTAATTGATATGATATCGAGTGATAAAATCCTAGAAGGGCCTAAGGTCGTATTACATGAGGTCTTCTAATGCATAAACTACTCATATTAACCATCCATGACACTCGAAAACAAAAAAGACTTTTACTAGTTTTCATTTAACAACCAAGCAAAGCAAGAAGAGAAAATTTGTTTAGGTATTTTTCAATTTATAAATGCATAAAAGTAAATATACGTTATTGTATAAGGTAGTAAACTCAAGTACTATCATGCATACGAGGTCTCATCACAACATGCATCGATGATTCATCTATCGTAACACCCTATCCCTTCCTCTAAGGTCATTCTCTACACGTGCATGCACCTCTTGTGATAGAAATTTAACTAGCTAATGCGTGCTTTTGCTTCAAGTCATCATCTAATTAATAAAGAACAAGGAAGTAAGGATAGCATATCGTTAATTTTGGGCTTCTATGAACCATAACCATAACCTGTAGAATAGATGTTCTAACAATCAAGCATTGATATTAGTCGATATATAGAAGGTCGATGATTCCCTCTATACTTGTGTAATATCAATGGGGTATCGCTAGAGGGTAATTTATTATCAATCGAGGTAATACTAAGTATAATGCATATAGTAGCATACAATAGAATCACACACATCGATGATAAAGAAGCATTCATACTACATAAACATCAATGACCATCACATAAGCATCGAAACTAAAAGCATTACATGACAATAGGCATCAAGATTTGCATAGATAAACACAAGCATGGGATGAAAACATAGTATTCAATAAAATAACAATAAAGAAGTTCACAACTTCATACAATCAATTTTGACTAGGCTACATTGAAGAGAACTAAGGTACCACCATTAATGATGATAGCAACTCATTAGCTGCACACCCTCCTACTTTGACTAGAGTAACACTCATATGCATAGTGTATAGAGAATTTGTGTTTGTGCAGCATAGCTAAACGGGTCATGCCCTCTATTTATAGGGAAAAGTATCAGCCTAAAAGATCCTAAACCGATTAGGAAAGAGTCTCCTAAACCTTGAGGGCTGAGTAAACTTCTCCCACAAGGATTAGGGTTGGCAAGGGAAGGAATTATTGCTCTTTATCTTTGTGAGGTGAGCTCCTCTGACCTTGGACGACACATCCTTGCAATTTAGGTGCGTCTTTATGTGTCTTTGGGTAGCAATGATTGGACCTATTGTTGGGTCGTTTCTTCATTTTGGGCTGAGTCTTCGTCATACATGCTTGTTTTGTGATTATATAGCAACTCCTACTAGACTTCTCCATCATTAGACCACTTCTTTCTTACGCAAGCTCCTCCATCTTCTCTTTATAGCTCTTTTGGTCCTCCAGATCTCTCCAATGCTTGATCCAATCATCCTTAGGTTGCTTTGTACCTTCGAAATCATTAAAAAAACATACCAAAAGGCATCAAGAGTACAAAAACGTTGTCTAGCTCTTTTAAATGCTCATTGATCAAATAGTTTTGAATTAGATAGAAAATACCATTGAAATAACCAAAGATGCTTTGATATAAGGGGAAAATATATCAAAACTGGGAGTGACAAACGCTATAGATAAAGTGTCATCAGAAATACGGAGTGGGAAGAGGGTATTAAATCGGACTTGGATTTGACATTTTGTCGAGGAAAAACGAAGAAGATTCGAAGGAGAAGGGAGATGGGAGCGCGCGGTGGTGAGGGAACTAGATGGAATTCTGCCTCATTTTTGGGTTCGGAGTAGGGGTGGCTATCCGATCCAGTCCGGTTAAACTGAACCAAATTGACCTGGTCCCAATCCGGTCTTTTTAGAAATATGGGGACCAAAAATTAGATTGGGTACAGTTTGGTTTTAGGATCCTGTTAGGTCCCAATTCAGTTTTGAACGGGTAGTCGATGTCTGTTGATTTTGGCGTCTCCCTTCCATCTTTAATTTCTTATTTCGGTGACTTATGCCTGCTGGTCACCGGCAGTTGGCATCTCGGCAAGAGGCATGGACGAAGGGCGACGAGCTTTGGATGGAGCGGATGCTGAAGATCACTGGTCGACGGTCGCTGGGGCAGAGCTGAGGTTGTAGTCGCGTCGTGGTCACAAGGGCGGAGCGAAGGCATGAGTCTCGTCGCGGTCGCTATGGCAGAGCGGAGGTTGGAGTCGCGGTCACCGGGGCAGAGCGGAGGTAGGAGTTGCCTTGCGGTGGTCGATGGAATTTTATGGTTAGGGGTGTTCTATTCGTATGCCAAAATCGAATGGGGAGGGACTAGAGAGAAGGAGGGACTCACCAGCTGCTTAACCCTAACATAATATAATGGGCCGAAATCGTAAGAAGGTTGGCCTGACAGGGCTATGGGCTTAAGGATGTGCTCGGGTTTCGTAGTCTGGATCTGGCGGGGCTTGGCTTCTAGAGCCTACTTTTGAGTTATCCGGTCTTCCGATGTTCACACGGTTTTAACCCGTTTTGGATTGATCCGAGTTTATTTTTTTTGCTAATTCTGAGACCAAAGACGGGATTAGATTGTTTTATATCTGGTCCCGGTCTTAAACGGTCTGGGTTATATGGTTCGGTTTCCAGTTAAATTGAAAAACACAGACCAAATAGCCTGCCCTAATTCGGAGGGTTGGGAGGTGGTGGCTGAGTGATCGGCGACAATGAGAAACAAAGGAGCATGCAGTCAGCGGCTAAGATGTCAAATCAATGATGGATGGTTGGGAAAGACAATCGATGTTGTAGCGAGAGAGATAGAGCAAGGAAGGGTTGATAGGGTCCACTAGATACAAAGCTCGTCCAAGCCGGAGAATTGAAGGATTCTCAAAGTTGTAGGGATAGTTTGAGAGCAGTATCAGTGAATGGACAATAAAAGAGAAGGAACACTAGTGATGGACGATGACGAGCTGGGATTATAGGTGTCAATCGGGCAAGTTCGGGTTGGGTTCAATCGGGTTCGGGTTTAAATGGGTTGCGAGTTAGTCGGGTTGCGGGTTCATCGGGTTCGGGTTCAAATGGGTTGCGGGTTAGTCGGGGTTCGGGTTCAATCGGGTTGCGGGTTCATCGGGTTTTGGGTCGGGCGGGTTGCGGGCGGGTCGGGTTTCGGGTTGTTCGGGCCAGCGCATCAAGTAACTTAACTCATTACTCATTACCAACTTACACATTTTATTACACTACTTTAAAATATTTTCTCAACTTTTTAACCAATTTATTTCTACCTCGTATATATATACTTTGTTTTTTGAAAAAAACTAGTCAAAATGTTAAATCAATTTGTATGACTTGCAAATTTGTTATGTAATTAATCATAATTGGTAAAGTATTATAGCTAATAGTAATGGTGATATCAATATTTGCAACCAAAAGACACCATTAATTGTTTATTTGATATTTTAGTATTAATTCAGTAGTAATTGGATTAAAGTATCTCGTTTAGTATAACCATGCAAATTTGGTATTTGGCGTGTGGTATTTGCCAAAAGCATAGTGATAAAATGAGTTATTTCAAAATAACTCATTGCCCAAATAACTTCAGTAAACTGTTGCCCAACGAGTTATTTGTAAAATTGTTCGAATTATTCTAAAAATTGAACCATTAAAGATTAGCTATCAAATTTAGTAAAATTATTGTGACTTCAATCATAACTTACTCAATATCATATATCCTATACACTTAGCCTTACCCTCAATCAACAATATTAAGTTAGTATATATTGTTGATTGTATACCCTAAACCATCAATACATTATACACTAACCACATAATCTATACTCTAACCATATGTCTTTGAGTTGTGATTTTGCTAGTATAGTTAATTTAAAAGTGAAATTCATACTTTGATTTTCAAAACATAGATAAAAAGTGATATTTGCTAAATGTTATACCCTAACCATATATCCTATACTTTACACCATATACCTTGTACCCTAACCACGTACCATAAACATAAATTAAAAAGGGATCTCCTGCCGTTAAAGACTTCAAATGACTTCAAGTGAACATATGTTAATAAAAAACTTAGAATCGTCAAAACCATCAGTATCTTATACCCTAACCATATACACCCTAAACCATATGTACCTTATATCTTATACCCTAACCATATACTTTATATCCTAAACAACGAACCGTCAAAGATTACTTATCAAGTTTAGTATAAACTGTTGTAACTAATGGTTAATTTATTTATTAGCCCATAAACAATTACATACATATATACATATTAGCCTTCAAAGCATATAAGAATAATTTTAACTAGTCATGCCCTCCATATAAAAGTTAAAGATTCATATTTCAAAAGCTAAAATTATGAAAAACCAAAAAATTGAAAACACCAAATTTGTTTCCTTCTTTCTTTTCACAAAAATACTAAAATTTCCCTCCTTCTTTCTCTTTCCATACATTAGAAAAACTCAATTTTCCCTCCTCTTTCTCTTCCATAAAATTGAAAGAACCAAATTACCATCTTCTTTCCTTCTATAAAAAGTTGAAAAATCAAAAGTTTTCCTCCTTATTTCTCTTTCATAATAAAAAAAATCAAACTTTCCCACTTCTTTCTCTTGCCACATATCAAAACCACCAAAATTCCCACTTGTTTCTTTTCTAAAAAATTCAAAGAACCAAATTTCCTTCTTCTTTCTCTTCCCAAAAACTTGAATACCCCAAAATTTCCCTCTTCTTTTAAAAACATCAAATTACCAAATACATTACTTTATTTATATTTAATTGATAATTTTATTGAATAGTTAATTTAACCAAAATTTTAATTTATATATTATATTAATATTATCATAATATCAAGTGACCTTCATGTTTCAATTTTTGTAATTTTCTTAAAATACGTAATATCAAGTGAGTTTCATATTTTTTAAATTTCTTATACGAAACGATAAAATAATTTTACTTAAGTTTAGCATGAAAAACTTTATTTTGAAAAACTATGTATTGTATATTTTTATAATTATTCAAGTGGATTAGATGAAATTCGGGTTGAGTCGCTCGGGTTACGGGTTAGTTGGGTTCGGGTCAATCTGATTCGGGTTAATCGGGTTGTGGGTCAGTTGGGTTGCGGGTCATTCGGGTTGCGGGTTAGTTGGGTTGCGGGTCATTCGGGTTGCGGGTCGGGCGGGTTACGGGTTGTTGACTTTTAGTCAATTTGAATTGCGGTCGGGTTGCGGATCGGGTTGATCGGGCGGGTTAATCGAGTCGGGCTATGTTTTGACACCTATAGCTGGGATAATGGAGGTGATCGATGGCGGATGTGGATGCACTAACCAGCAGAGATGGTGAAATCATGGGAGGGGGAGAAATTGGTTTCTTTATTTATATACATAATAATTGTTTTTAATCCAAGCAGGTTGAAATAATAATTACAATTTGGGATTAAAATTTCCATGTTAGATGCCACATCATTGCTTACTAGATTTTCTGTTGAAGTAGCACAATCTTTTATTACTTTATTAACCAATTGTGTGGAGAAAATTGACGCTCTTTCTAACTTTAATATAGTTCACAATTTGCATCTCAATATCCAATGGACAATACACAACATACTAACAAATAGTAGCAGTTCAAAAATATTATTCATTTTTTTGCCTTTAGAAGTCGATTGTTAGTGACTTATTGTGATGCAGATAAGAAATATGATGAATATTCGATGATTTAAACAAGAAACAACTCTTTCCAATGTGAGAGTAGGGTGTTGGTCATTCGAATTCCTGGAACACAACCACCGCCACGCGAATAAGTAATATAGAAATTTTTGATTCATGATCCACCCACTTCAATTACCCATCCACTATGGTTTGAGTTATATATGGGTGGTCCGATATCAAACTGCGGATTAATAATCCACATGCCAACCCTTAGAAAAACTGTAAAACCGAAAGTGTAATTTCATTTTTCAAAGAGTTAAATATTAATTTTAACTAATCCAGAATCCCATTGTCCCACCGGTCAACACAACCGAGGGTGATTAGCAAGTTTGTCAAACTGGTTTATACCGTTCCACTCGTTTAGCAATTGCTATAGTTTGAGCAGGGTATAACAACTTCATGTCAGTTTAACAAAATTTGTAGAAATGTAAAAACTCATTAACATCAAATGAATTTAAGTATATATAAAAACATATTTGAAAACAATCCACTTACAATCTACATTCATATTTAAATAAAATACAACATTTCAAATAAAATAACAAATACTCTTATTTAAATACAAGATTTACCATCATGATTGTCGACCCCCGGGTCAACCCATTTTGACCCTGACCCGGTGAGAAATACGGGTACCACACACTTGAGGTTCCCTAGTTGGAGGTCATACGCTATTTTTTTCATTTGATTTGCCAAATACGCCTCATTTCCGGTGTTTTCCTTCATTTAACCCTCTCTATCGAATTCTAAGTTGAACATTTGAATATTGATTTTATATGAGTGTGTATGAATTTTCACTATATGTTGGATCCTCTGGCGGTCTCGCAATTGGGTTGTCTTTGACGGTAAACAGTTTGGGATCCCCGCCTTGATGCGCTAATTTAATCAGCAATATGAGGAGTGGGTGGGGTTAATGTATGTGTTATATGAGATTTGATATAATTTCTAAATGTACGAACAATAATTTTTTTCTCTTTCATATATCCGGGTTAAATGAGGTTAAAGCGATCGAACCATTAACTCTCAACTCACTTACTCTATTGGCCCAATGGACTAAACCAAGTTGACAACCTTGTTTAAGGTGAACATTCAAACTTTTATATTTGAATTTAGCAAATAATATCAACCTTTAACTTTCAGATTTAAAAATAAAACATAAATAAAATTTTCTGTCAATTAAATTTACTAAAACAAAATTATTTTATTTAGAAGTCGAAAATTGATCATACCGTTATTGTTGATGGTATTTATGTCGGTTTCATGACCAGGTTATAACTTATACCAGGTTAAGTTGTGGAATATGACAACCTTGGGAACGAATCAGGTCAGTAACCTTGTGGTGAGTAACTATGAGTAACCCGCCCATGCCAGCATGACATCAGCATCCTCTCTCTCCTGGAAAACCTTTAATTTTCCCTTCCTTAATCTTTGACGGACGATTTCTCACTCGTTTTAAGTCGAAATTTAATTTTTTTGCACAGTTAGATCAGATTAATTGTGCTCTTCAAAATGATATCCACTTTGATATATTTTTAGAACAAAAAAAATTGAGCCATTTTTTACCAGTCTATACCATATGGTATTGACTGGTATTGAAATAAGAGCATACCTATGGTTTGAAAAGCGTACCATGGTGGCATGACACAAACCAAAACTGTAGGATGGTTGAATACATGATAGTAGAAGTGTATTAATTGTCTTTTTCGACTTTTAACATTGTATACCATAAGATACCACCCCGTACCAGGGTGGTATTGTATGGTATTGTGTGGTATTTTTTGGTCTTGTAATTTGTTCACCCAGAAATTTGTAGATCCAATAGATCATGATGAACTCGTCCCTGCTGTGCAAACGTTTTCAAAAACGAATTAAAAACGAAGAAGATACCATATGGTACGCAGTTGGTACCGAGAGGCCAGAATTTTTTTTCCTAAAAAAATATTGAAAATTGATCTCATTTTGTAGAGTTAAAACGAAAAAGATATGAGTCAATTAAGAAAGCTAATGAAAATAAAAATGACTTTTAATTCTCCATCCCTAGATCTGAATTTTCTAAATGAAGGGTCCAAATTTGGTTATTGATAGGTGTATAACTCATGGTTATGCACCCTAACTTGAGCCGACAACCTTGGTCCATCGGGATAGGATTGAAATTCACAAGTTTAGGTGGCGGGTATTAGGGGAGGGATAAACGCAGAAGGAAGAGCACACGTAAAGTCCCAAACTGAAGCAGCCATTCCAACCAGCCCTCCCTCCCTAATTTGAGTAATTTCTCTCCTCTCCTCTTAGGGTTTCTTCCTCCTTTGAAACTGCTACAAAAATTTCCCAATTTTTTTATACCCATTTTGATTTTTGCTAATCGGCGGCCTAGATCCGGCCAGGCTACTGTAATTGTAAGAACCAATATCCACCCCGGCAGCACGCACTACCACCACCGTCGCGCGCTGCTGCTGTTTGCTGGAAGCAAGGTATCTCTCGCCATCTTTTCCTTGAATGTTGCCCCGAGGTTCCGATTTGATTAACAAATTGATGAGTAATGGGTTGATGCCCATCTCAGTTTGTCTTCGTAGCATTTTTGTTTGCGTGAAGCTTAAGAAGAACTATTCCCTTCTCTTTTCAATTGCCTTTCATTTAGAAATGAAAAAGAAGTAGAACACAGAAAGGTATGCTGTTGTTTTCTTCTATAGACGAAGTTGTGTGAAGCTCAAGAGCCGTGAATACTCAACTAATTGCCGTATTTCTTTGTTTATTTTTTGTATGCTTTCTCTTTCTCCATTTTCATCAATGGGAAGAGTAGTTTGTATGCGGAGCATGCTAGCATATTCAATTGCTATCTCCTACTGCTTGCTTTTCCAAGCAATTATTGCGAGTCTCTCTTCCTTCTTGGCTAGGCCAGTTTGTTTATAAGATGTTTTATTATGCTTTGAGCTCAGTTCTTTGTATACTTGCGTTTCTGTAGGCGGGGAACTGAACACAATTTCTGGGATCGGCACTTCTGCATCTTGGGAATTGAGGGTTGGAGTTCCTGGGGATAGGCATAATTTATTGTCTACCGGACAGTCATGGGAGGCTGCTTCGCCAAGGTAGGTACTTTTTGACATTGATGTGCGCCAAAAACTGAGCTAAAGGCTACCTGTTAGTTTTAAACACTGGCATCTCTTTTGTTTGATTTTAACGAAGAACAATGGGCCTTTTCATGCTTCTCATGTATAAATTGTATGCAGATCTACTCCCCTTTCTGGTTCGGTTGTATATAAACATCTGAGATGAATAGTACATTAGGATCTTGTAGATAGCAAAAAACAGTTCCTTCTGATGCTTGTATTCCTTTGTGTTAATTGGTTGTGAAGTGGGGACTTGCTACTTCACGCCCTATGATCTGTTGGCTGATCCTACCTGGTTGGTGACAGTGAGGACTTGCTACTTGTTATGACTGTAGCATTTTAGAATTTGTTAACATGACATGTTGGAGGCCAGGGAGCAAAAGTTCTGGGTTAAAAGAAACAAGTGCACTTTAATCTTGCCCAATACAAGTCATCTGGTATCCAGGCAGCCAGGCTGCATACCTGAACGACCTTTTCCAGAACAATGGTTTTGGGTTTTACCCTGTTCATTCTCTTTTGTGAATATTTATTAAGTATTCAATCTTACATCTCAGTGCGAGCTTTCTGATAGCAGTAAGCCACTAACTAGCAATAGTTTCACTATTTTGTCGGAGCGTTGGTCGTTGCCTGGCATACATGTTAGTCGAGTTTCCTAACTTCAATAGATGATCGCTCCCCTGGTTTTCTCCATTATCGGCTTCTCACATAATCCCCACGTTTTCATTTCTGTTGGATAGTGTTAACTTTTCAAGTATGACAATTGCAGGGCTTGTGTTCTACTATGTTAAATTTGTTGTGTCATCCAAATGCTAGTGTTGCTATTTTTATTTTCCAGAGTCAAAATGACGATGATGATTCAGAGCACCCAATTGAATTTGCTGGTGGAAACGTGCAAGTCGTTTCCACTGAGGAGAGTTGGAAAGAGCATCTAGCAGAAGCAAGCAAGGATGGGAAAACGGTATCTTCCTGTTCCTCTATAGATAGTTTTCTCGTGTTTACTCTTTCTCGAAAGTCCATCCTTAAACCTTTCAAAAAAAAGTTCCATTCTTAAAGTAGCCTTTGTATTACCTTCTACTAGTTACTTACTCTGCCGTTGACGCCTTATCTGTAATACCTTACTGTCTGCATCTAAATACTTTAGTCAAGACAGAACCCAGAACATCGTTTCATGGTATTGATCATTAACCTAGGGTTGTTTGGCTGATGGATTGTACTTTCTTTGAAGGAATGACTGAATAATTGTTGAAATAGATAAGAGTTACGAATTGATAGATTTCAAAAATTGATAGATTATAAAAATACATCGATCGGACGAGGGATTTTTTTAATGTATTGATAGCGGATCATGGATTCTTCTTTATTTTCTTTATAATGGCCATGAATTCTTCTAGTAATGCTAGAAGTATCAAAATGCCCTTAGATTATAATTTTTGAAATGTATTATGTGGATAATATGTAAAGTGAAAAATCAAACACATTTCTCATGATATGGTTTTTGTTGGGAGAAAACCCCGAAACGATTTCTCTCCGAGTATTTTCTAAATTGTTAATGATCTCCCACATTTTTTATGATGTATTGGTTTTAGGGTTCATCATTGATAACAGGGAGAAAAAGGCATTTCAAAGCTAGGTTAGGGAAAAATAGTCATTTGCCATGAATGGATATTATATGCCTTAAGCCAACCCCTCCCACTTTAGCATCTCAAATCTATCATATTTTCTATTTAAAAATTATACCTAGCACAATCCATATGGTCTATTGGAAGCCGAAGGATTTACTCCCAAAACCAATCTGCGAAAAACATAAGCCAAATGAGGTTTTTCTTTTGTGTCTGTGTGCATGTGCGTACTTGTGTAAAATGAAAAAAGATGAGGCCAAAATATAAAGTTAGACTACTGGAAGATTAAATAGTCACCAGTACCTGCTTTTGTTCAAGGACACAAATTAGCTTCTCAGTTAAAGCTATTTCTGTGTATCAAGTAACAGTTCCTTGAATTGGGGAGATAAATTTTGATTTGGTTGGTTGAAGTAAATCACTTTGATTCAAGGTCTTAATCTGGGCACGAATGGGATGTTTTTGAACAGGTGGTTGCCAATTTCAGTGCAACGTGGTGTGGTCCTTGCAGAATGATAGCGCCATTCTACACGGAGCTGTCTGAGAAACATCCATCACTAGTTTTTCTTTCGATCGATGTGGATGAACTAACGGTTAGTTAACTGTCATCTCCTTGTCTTACTATCCCGATAGTTGATGCCTGTCGTTGTGCAAATAATGTGGTGGGCAAATCCACCTTTACTCTGTTCTAGTAAGCTAATCAAGTAGTAAAGGGGTGGGCAGATGATATTATCTGAGTTTGGTGTCACGGTACAAGGTTAAAAATAGTAGCTTCGATAATAGTTATGAGGAACATATGAGTTTGAATCATGGATGGTGGGGAATGCCATTTGGTGCTAAGCTCTAGCAGCGTGATAACTACTAGTGGTGGGAGATTAAGTGAATGATTGGATGTGTTAAAGAATAATATGGTTTTGTGAGGCAGGAATTGAGCACTTCGTGGGAGATTAAAGCAACGCCAACGTTCTTCTTTCTGAGAGATGGGAAACAAGTGGATAAACTAGTGGGAGCCAACAAGCCAGAACTGCAGAAGAAGATTACAGCGATCGTAGACTCAGGCGGCGGCCATTGTGAAGAGAAGTGATTTTGCTGTTTCATCAATCTGTTATCCTGTGTGCGTGCACGCACATGATGCTAATTAACGTCATGTATCCGTTTTGGTTTTTGTTATCGTCATGTCGACCATGGTCTGTGGTGTCTTGGGTGTAATTTTGGTTCGTTGATCAGGGCGAGAGTGTATCGAGTTTTGGTGATGGTGTTTATCCTATCCATGTTGGTGGGTGGGTGTGTTGGTATTGATCTTGTTCGTTTCTGGAATTGTTTGTGATTTTCATGTAGATATGGTATATGATTATTGAATAAAGCTGTGTGTGTGTGTTGGCCGAAGTTATCCATTGGTTTAGTGGGCGTGAGGTGAGACGTGGGTGCAACTTGCAAGCTTGCTCCAGGCCATCATCATCTGTCATCACTACACTAGAATTGAAAAGTGGGATCTATGATAATAATAATAATAAGTTAGGGGAAGTTGGTTCGTGATTTCCACTCAGGCGGTTGGTTGGCCCCAGTCCAGCACCATAAACAACTAGCCTTTGATTTCGTAACTCGGTATCAAACCCAACAACCTCCGTCGTTGAAGAAATGGAAACGCGACAACGTGAAATGCAGTTGGTTCGCTGCTGCTTATGATCATTCCCTGCAGCACATGGCCAGCAAGCAATGCATAGCATCTACCACCAACATAAACAACACCGGCAAGGCGTTATTCGTCTGAGAGCGCGGAACCAGATGGTGACTGCGAGCGACGGTCTCAATAATCCCAAAATCATAAAAGTCGTTATTGGACGTTGACGAGCCAGATGTCTCTCATAAACGCATGATATTCCGTCTCTCTTTTTTTCACAGTAAGGTTGCTTTAGTGCATTTCATAATCATGTTGAGCGGATATCCAGGAAACCTTTCATGGCCATTTCTTTAGGTCTTTGTTTGAGAACCTCGGTAATCTTAAACCTTCAACTAGTGTTTTTGCTTCAGCTTGTATTGGTGTTTCACAAAGCAATTTACTTGCTCATCCATGATCCATCACATGTTCGTGGTTATTGCCCGCAATAACGCCATAAGCTAGGTAGGGGATATGAACAAATTATGTAATATGAATTTATATTATATGCAATATGAATTTCCGGATTTTTCTAATTTAAACAAATTATGTATTTATTTCATATCATTAATAATTTTATTACAAAAAAAAAAAAATCATATTTGGCGCCCAAAATTTGAAATTATGGCTTCGCTTGTGGACGGTGGGGCTAATTAGGGCTGGAAGTTTGGTACTTGAGATATATCGAATATCGCACCAAATTTGTTGAAATTTGGTATTACCGAATGGAAAATACACATATTATTTCATAGGATTGGGATTGAGATTTAACTTCATGTGTTATTTGATAGTAGAGCATCTCCACTAGGAGCTCTAAAGTGCTAGACTTTTTTTTCTCGAAAGTAAAGTGCTATAGTGTCAAACTTTATTCTTTTCTAATATAGTTTAGTGTAGATTATATCAATTTAATTAGATAGTTTTGTATATTATTCTTATGTAGTTAGTGATAATTAATTACGATAAATATTTCAATGTTATTTTTTTAATTTGGATATTAAAAGAATTTGTCCTTATATATGACGTCATCAATGACAAAAGCAGAGTAATTTATTTAGTATTTATAGAGAAAATATGGAAGTGGAGAAGAGAAGTTTTTAGTAACTTATGCGAAGAAGAGAAATTTTCTTTATGATGACAAGAAGAGAAAAACATAGAAATTGTGAAGTAATAGTGAAGAAATGTGGTGTATTTATAGAGGAAATCGTAAAAAAAATAGTTGTTGGAGGCTGAAATAACCTTTGGTAAGAGTTGGGTAATGTCGTAATGAAACAATATTTTGTTTTTTATTTATAATTCCAACGATCATCGACCGCCACGCACAGGATGCGCGTTTCACCCAGACGAGGGCCGCCCTCTCTCTTCTTCTGACGCGTGCGTCTCATGGCTATGGAGCGGTGAATGGGCCGCGTTGCCGTTGCCAAATGGTGGGGTTGAGCAGGCTAGCATCCATTGTCTTATTGTGTACTAGACTTAGCACCAACAATTAGGGGTGTACATAAGTATTGGGAGACGGTTTATGTGAAAACCGCGCTCCAAGGGGCCGGTTTGTATCAAACCCTAGCAAAACCGCCTTGGAAAGAGGCGGTCTTAGTGATCGTCGGATTAGGAGGCGATCCGACGGCAGACCGTTTACCAACTCAGCGGTCCGTGTAGTTGGGCTGATAATCGCCCCCTCCAGCGGCGTTTTGCATGAAGGAAACCAAAACCATGGGTGGAGGACAAGGTTTTTGGGTGGCAAAATTACAACCCCCCCCCCCCCCCCCACGGTTCTGGAAACTATAAATACCCCTAGGAGCCTGGTCCGCCGGTAGACCCACCCATTCCTCATACTGTTGGTTAAATTGTCGCATGAGCGTCGGGATCCCAAATTGTTTGCCTTCAAAGACTTCCCAATTCCGAGATTGCTAGATCCTCCAAAGGATGGCAACAACAACCATAACCACTGATGGTTGATGAATCACCGCCAACAGACGTTTGAGAAATAAAGGAAAAGTGTGTCGAGGAAAACCCTCCCCCAAGTATTCCAGCCCTGAATAGTCCTAGAGAGCCCGCGCAATCGGACAATAAAGGAACAGTGGTTCCATCGTCTCCAGACTAATACGCCCCTGGGGTGTATATTATCAAAGTAACGCAGCAAACGACTCAATCGAAGAATCGATTGAGCTCGAATCAAGAACGAAGCGCTCTTAATACGAACTTGGATAAAACGGAACCAAAAGGACGATTCCACACCTGGGGAACGCTCGATTGGTATAAAAGGTAGATGCCCGACCACGATTGAAGTGACTATTCAATCGATACAAGAGCTCACGAGCTTGGAATCCACCAAACTCAACACAAGTCGCAACTTGCACAAAAACCAAAAGGTTCTCAATTAGATTAATCAAAGTCCAAGTTTTTACAACGTAAATAGAAGAGTATTTAAAGGCAAATAAACCTAATACAAACCTAATAGAACTAGGAAACAATTAAGGTAAAAATCTACTCTAAAAAGGACTCGAAATTCGGATTTAAACTCTCTTTCTTCAAGTGCAAGTAAGCTGCCAGCGAACAGTCAAAAGACAGCTTTCGTACTAACTTCGAGCCATTTGTTCAAAGCCTTCCCGAACTCCAATCCTTCATCCAATTACTTCCCTTTGTACATAAACATACCTAGGTTCATGTTGTGGAAGCCTTTTGACTTGAATCCCATCCATGATCCTTGAATTGAGCTCCAAAGTAGGCTTCACAAAACAGTGTTATGCCTTGGCCATTTTCTGGCAGTTTTCCGGTTTTGAGGTAGTAACTTTGAGGCCTTGGAAAACAACCTTAATGACGTTGTATGGATCCAAAAAGCATACCATTGGAAACATGGAAACTTTATCTGCAAAACAAACTATTGAACTTGAACTTCCACCAAGCCAATTGAGAGAACCATGCCTCCAAAGTATGTACCCTGAACACGGATTTTGACACGGCCAAATTCTGCCTTTCTTCTTCCCAACTTTGATAGCTTCTTTGTCAAGTAATTGTGATGTGAATTGTGGGCAATTTGGGATCATATCACAGACCATCCCAACAAACTGGACACCGAGGTAGCACCCGGACCTTTTTCTCAATAAGCGCCTCTGTAGTCGGAAGAGCCCGATTAAGAATTTTCCAAACAAAAACCTTCAACTTCTGAGGGATCTTAGCCTCCCACACTCTAATCCAACTCGGCTTATCCATCCAGCTAACCGAGGATCGCCACCCACCCCTCCTCCTGTCCAAATCAACAGCCAAATGGTAAGCCAACTTTACCGAGAAAAACCCATCGGCCGTAAAATGCCAGATAAGCTTATCAGACACATCCCATCGCGGGAGAGGATTAGATTTAATAGCCCTACAGGTGGGCAGGTCAAACCATTGACTGAGCTTTTCATCCGACCACATCCCTCCCCCCTCACAAATAACCTCTGCCACCAAGGGATCACCCCCCTTAGGCAAGATCCGTGGATTATAGCATGGGGGATCTAGTTGGTACCTAGGAATCCAGTTAGAATGAAGGAGGGAGACCGATTGGCCATTACCGACCTGCCATCTTAAACCCATCTCCAATAAATGACGCCCATGAAGGATACTTTGCCACCCCCAAGAGGGACGAGACCTAGCAGTCGCGGTCAGGAAAGATCCTTGAGGGTAATACTTGCCTTTATAAACCTGGGCAATAAGTGATTGAGGTTCATTGAGAATAACCCAGCCTATCTTAGCCAAAAGAGCTTGGTTGCAATGTTCAAACTGGCGAAATCCCATCCACCCCTCATGCTTACTCCTGCACATGTTATGCTAGGACACCCATCTAATCTTGGGATTACCCTCCTCAACACCCCACCAAAAGCGAGCCACATGTCTATCTAAAAGACGACATAGAGCTAGGGGAAGACGGAAACAGGACATAACATGATGGGGAAGAGCCAACGCTATGGATTTAATCAAAGTTTCCTTCACAGCCCACGACAATGTCCTTTGCTTCCACCCTTTGAAGCCGCTCTAGGATTTTTTCCTCTAAATATCTGAACGTAGCCATTTTGGATCGAGCAACCAGCGTGGGAAGGCCCAGATATTTATCATGGACCCCCCAATGCACCAACCCCTAGGATCGTGGCCAAGAACTCTTGATCTGGCGTGGAAATATTCTTACTAAAGCACACCGCCGATTTCTCCAAATTAACACGTTGGCCACTCAGTTCCTCATATTCATTCAGCACCTCAATTAAATTTAGTTAACTTAAATATGTATTTTTAGTAAATTATTTATACATTGTGAAAAACCTTGATTTTGTTAATTCTATGGTGTTTGTTAAAATAGATTTATATATATGTATAAATCATAAACTAATAGCGAAAGTTAATTTATTCGCTAGGAGGCGCACCGTATAGTCCGCTCTAGGAGTTCCAGCGCTGTGCTCTCATGGAACGACGCCATCTTGCCCTATCTTAAAAGGGGGGATTTGGATTCGATTAGACATTTCGTAGGAATCAAGATCGACCGCCAGCTCATCATAACGTTGACAGAAAAAGGGGGGATCCGAGGATCTCTTAGAACCCGATTTTCCCAGGAAATGGGAGGACCATGATGATCGCTTAAGACCCCATCTCCTTAGGCATGCATCTCTTTATGAAGAGTCTTAGTAAGTGTTATATTGTATTGTAAATCTAATTTTATCAAATTAATTGGCCAATGTAGTATAACGCTTACCAATCCACCATAAGCTGTCAGCAAGTTTCTTTCGCTTGGAATGATGGTTCCAATTGCTCTTGAAGTGTCGTATGCACCACCTCTGAGACCACTTCCAGGATGGATCCAATCCTAAAATGGCGGCTCTGATCCCGGCATGGTGATCCGATATGAGCGTCAGGTTCGTTCTCCTGGTGACATGAAGATGGATTTGTCGGAAAAACCATCCATAGCTATCGGCGTTCTCTCCCTCAACAATGGCGAAGGCTAAAGGGAAGACTAATCTGTTTGCATCCGCTCCACTAGCAATAAGGAGAGTGCCCTTGTACTTGCCAGTAAGGAATGTGTCGTCCACTTGTATTACAGGCACACAATAGGGAAAACCATCAATACATGGCTTGAAGGACCAGAAAAGACGTTTGAAATGGAGTTTGTTACCGGGCTCCGGCAGCTGAATTTCTTTATCTTGGTAGCGGGGGGAGAAAACAGTGCGAGGGTTAAGGCCTCCAATGCCAAAATCAATCTTGGAAGGAATGCATAAGATTCTTCCCAGTCGCCAAACACGGCAGCAATTGCTTTCTCCTTCCCAGGCCACGCCTTCTTGTAGTTAATAATATAACCATAACGACTAGAAATGTCGGGGATAATGGCTTTAATCTTTAGATCGGGCTGCTGCTCAATTAGATGCTTGATAGCCGCAGCAACCACCCTGGATTTCAACTGTCGATGGCTTTGGGATGTTATGGATGACACACATGTGTGTGTTCATCGCACGGGATATGACCCAATGCCAGACTCTCTTGCTCTTGATGGCCTGGACCCTAGCCATGCACCCCTCGTGTTGATTTTGGCACCGAACTATGAGTCTCTTCGTGTCGGAATGAGTTGTGCACCATTCAAAACTCCGAGTCATTGCTTCAGTGTCAATAGCGTGTCGCACCTCCTTCTTTGTTTCAAATTGTTGGCCCTTCGTAAACCCAGTGAGTGGACCACATATTGGCACCTTTGGCAGCTCCATGTCGGCATCAACATACCAATCTTCGTTTAGAATGTGCTTGTAGTACGGGATAGGTACCCGGTCACGAGCCACTTCATCGTCAGGTGAGTCTGAATCAGGGCCTGAATCATCGACACCTTCAAGAGGGTCGTAGCTGTCTGCACTCACATCACCTTCCTCTTCTTCATCATCAGGATCGCTGATTGGTCCTGGGAGGACATCTTCCATCTCATCAAGATCATGAAAGGCACCAACATCATCTCCGTAATGGTAGTTGTGATAACTACCACTGCCTGCATGGAAGTTATACTCTGGTTGATACTGGTAGCCATCTTCTTGGTTGTCAGTGTATCCTTGGCCTTCTCCTTGTTGATACTCATTGTAGGAATGACGATCATGGTCGATTTGGTACGGATGATCTTCATATAAACCCCCCTCCACCGTGGATACCAGATGTTTGGCCTTCTCCATAATGACCTCCAGCGCCTGCGACCGGCTCGGTGTAAACATACATCTCTGCTTTGGAAATGTTATTGGTGTCAAAAATTCAACCATGGAATCTACATCCGCCTGAGTGGTTATGACGAATTCCTCATACCACAACGTCCCGGATTGTCTGTTTGGATATCGATACCCCATACGGTCAACTCTCCTCGTGCCACCTATGCAAGTAACCTCAGTACAAATTCGATGCAGATCTTCAAGGCTCGGTCTCGTAGCAACCTTCACTTTTTGTAAATTGCCATCGACGTAACGTACTCCCTTTCCGGTATCTTCCGTATAACCATTCCACCGTAACCCAAGCATGAACTTTTGGAATGTCATCTACAATAAAACGGTAACTTAATTCATACGATAAAATTTGTCAATGTTAATCGTTAATCGCAAAGCAAACTTACAATAACAAGCAATAGAAAACAAACTTACAACGTAACGTTAATCGCTATAATATAAAACACAAATCGCTAAAACAAAAACTCAAAGAAGAATAGGAAGAGGGAAGAGGGGTGCAATGCTGTGTTTTCCGGGGCTGCCTTTTATAGCAAAAAATTTCATGAAAATCGCCCCCCCTCCCCCCTAAGTGGTTTTCACAAAACACACTCCCCACTCTAGCAGTCCCCTACATGCCGACTGTTTTCCTATCGGGAAAGTGGGGAAAACACATGAAAACCGCTCCCCCCAGGGCGGTTTTGGTGTCGACATTGAAACCGCTCCCCCATAAACGGTTTTCACAGACCGCACAATGGGGGAGCGGTTTCTATCATGTTGACCTAGGGCAGCCTTCAAACCGCTCCTGGGAAGAGCGGTTTGTTGCCCAAACTAAAACCGCTTCTTCCCAGAGTGGTTTCCAATGAAAATGCCTCCCCTGGAGACGGTTCTTAGAAAAAGGTGGTATAAGTGGAAATTTTTTGTATTGGATGGTATTTTTGTAATATTTTTTTAAAATAGTGGTATTTCTAGAAAATCCCCCACAAATATGTGTTGGATACGAACAATTATAACAATAGTTCAACACGAGTTGGGTTGGGTTATACGGGTTGCATTACCCAAAATCCGGACTCAACCCAATAGAGGCGGGTTGTACATAAGAAAACCCTCACCCAACCTTAAACTTTAATTTTGACGATAAATACGAGATGGTTGGGTCGGGTTGGACAGGTGGGTCGGTTTGTGAGTTGTTTTGTTCACCCCTACCAACAACTTCAAATTTTAGCATTTTTAAATTTTGAAATGATTGTTGGAGGACAGATAGTGCTACTTTAGGATTTTAGAACTCCATTAAAGATGGTATTAGAAATTACGGGATTGAGATTAATATATACCAAAATATCGATGAATACCCAAATATAAGATAGTGTGAAATTTATTCCTCTCATCTCTACTCCCTCACTCACCACTACAAGACCCTAAACCGCCATTATGGCCACATTTTCCCTAATATGTTGTTATTATATTTGAGATTTTTTTTTCATTTATTTTGCTTGAGTATTGACAGCATTGTTTGCTTTTATAAAATTTGAGTATGGTTTGTGAAGCTGTGGGCAAAGGAGAAATATTTGATTTTGTATATTTGATAGAAAATTCTGAAGGAAATTAAGATCGATAATAAAGAAAATATTAGAAATTGAGATACTAAATTTATTTGAGAGTAAGATTTAATTTAGGACATTGTTTTTCCGTATTCACAAATCATAATTGTGATATTTGGTACTGAAATACACCGATTTCCACTCTGGATGGATGAGCGAATGGGCCCACAAAGCCACAACCAACGAAACGCCGCACCCATTCTCTCACCGCGTCGAGCTCAGCAAATCAAACGAATTCAACATTTGGGATTGGGATGATGTCCTCCAGCTCACCACATCCTCTCTCTGTTCTATTCTGGCGCTGCCTGCAAAGCAACAATGCTCTGCCCACGTTCTTCATTCAATAATACCAAACAAACAAATATTCGCTGCTTCCACTCTCGCTCTCACCCTTTCCACCTCCAATCCATTACTGGAGCAAAGTTCCCCACCGTGATTTGGGCATTGAGGTGAGGTGAGGTGAGGTTGTCCATTTCCTTTGGACTCACTTTCCCGGAGCTATACCACTGTGCCTAATGGGAAATCAAACTCCTTTTGCCCTTCCCCAATATTGCTATCAGCCAGCCAGCCATATTCTGCAGAACAAAACATATCAAAGATACTGTTTTCCCACTCACCAACTCCACAAATGTCTTCGATTCATTGCCCTCCACATGCAAATATAATTCTCTACCACATCCCAACACCTCCAATCAACACACCATCAAAACCAAAACAAAAGAAACAAACAACATTTTGTATAAATTTCAACCAACAACGACATTGTGTTCATCTGTCAGTCACAATAGACCCACCCAGCAGCAACAAATTACAATCACCCTCACCCTCCCCTTGAATTATTTTTTACACCCCACCTCGCTGTAGATAAATACATAAACCAGTACTCTTCTCTTATATTGATGATGAGAACGCTAATAACCCAAGGTAATAAAACAACAAGCCAAAGATAGATCCATGTTACAAAACGAATGAAATATATCAGATTTAATCCTTCCAGTAAAAAACTAAAACGCCGTTAGGCCCCCCTCTGCTTTCTTTTCCATGCACTCTCATCCATCCTAACGCCCCTTAGGGTTCATGATCTGCGAGAACACCGCGCTGGGAGTCAGCCCGTCCGAATCTTCACTCGCAAGGCTCCTCCCCCCGATGCTCATGCTCATCCCGCTCGTCTGCGTACCATCCAACCCAGGCGACTCCTCGTTCGGGTCCTTCTTCCCCCCACCACACCCGGTAAACGGCTCCTCCTCCTCGTTATCGATCCCACCTCCGCCACACACCTTCCCGCTCTCCTCCGCGCTCTCCTGCAACTGCAGCGCAAACTCCAAGTTCCACAGCACGTCACCCATCGAAGGCCTCTCGATCCCTTGATCAGAGACGCACTTCATGGCTGTCTCGGCAAACTTCTTGAAACACTCGGGGGCTATCTTCCCCTTCAAGTAAGGGTCCTGAATCTGTTCCAGCATCCCCTTCGTGTGACAGTGGGCAGCCCACTCGGCCAAGCTCACTTGCTCCTTCGCCAAGGTAGGGTTCAATGCAGGCCGAGCACACAGACACTCGAACAGAACCACCCCGAAAGAGTACACATCAGACTTATCCGTCAGCTGCTGCCTCCTGAAATACTCCGGGTCCAAGTACCCGAAACTCCCCTTCACCACCGTGCTCACGTGGGTGTGATCCAGAGACGGCCCGGTTTTCGACAGCCCGAAGTCGGAAACTTTCGCCACCCACTTCTCGTCCAACAGGATGTTGGTCGTCTTCACATCCCTGTGAATGATTGTATGCTTGGCACCCGTGTGGAGGTAATGGAGGCCACGGGCAGCGCCAATGCAGATCTCCAGCCGTTGCTTCCACGGCAAGGGAGGCTTTTGAGTCTTGTACAGGTGCTCACGCAATGTTCCATAGGCCATGTAATCGTACACCAGAATCATCTCGCAGTTCTCCTCGCAGTATCCGATCAAGGAAACAAGGTGGCGATGTCGGAGCTTGGAGAGCATCTCTATCTCGGTCTGGAACTCGTGGACGCCCTGTTCAGACAACGGGTTGCCACGCTTGATAGCAACTTTCATCGTCCCACCATCCACCTCTCCCCTGTACACTTTACCAAAGCCTCCTACTCCGAGGACACGAGAGTCGTCGAAGTTGTGGGTGGCGGCCTTGATCTCAGCAAAGGAGAAGTGGCGGCAGAGGTTCGATGGCAGAGAAGAGGCATAGCTTCCTGTTGTGTTTGTCTTGGCTGAACCTGCTGAGTGCGAGTTGCCGTATAGAGAGAGTGGAAGCCAACCGGATGGACCATCGCTCGAATTCGGCTCCTTCCCTTGCCTACGGCGACGAGATTCATTAACGAAGCAGAAACCGGCAATAAGGGCGACGACCAAAGCAGCTGATAGGCAACCGGCGATCACTGCAACGCGGCTTTTGGAATGCTTGGCTGCCGGCCTAACCCTGGAAGGGTCAATTACTTCTTGCTTGGGGAGAGGAATTGGATTAGGGCCGGCGAGATTACCAGCTGGACTGCTTAGCTTGAATATCTCGACTCCATTCAAGATTGCGTCGTAATACTCTGGCTTAGAAGCGTTATTGGGATTAAGTGCTAACCAAAGGTCCTGCTGAGGGGTTCCGCCGGCGACCAGAACAACATAATCCTTATGAACCGGAACACCACTACTTCCGGCGTAGGCAATCACATCGAAAGCGTCTTCTGCCGTCCGATTGTTGATGTAGACTTTGAACACCCTCTGGTTTATCTTCGTGATATTGGACATCTCACAGAAATGGAGCCTGACCAAGTAATTGAAGCCCGAATCGACATTGAATATCCAGGTCAAGTTGTAATTCAGGTTGACTTGCGGCCCTGGACCCATGGATCTCGCCGTGAGGTAGAGATTCTCAGGGGCGATGTAGGAAGGGGTTCCAGAAGGGAATTTGAGGCTGGTCCCAGGATCAGCAGACTCCGCAACTCCAATTGCTGCACCGTAGATGTAGGGCTGGTCATCGCTCCACGACCGGAGCATCCCAGTGTCGCCGGAAGGCGATATATCGTTGCCTCCGACATTCAAGCGGTAGACATTCTCCAGGGCCGATGAGTTATCGATGGCATAAGTACCGCTCTGTCCTACGATGGGCAGAGCTCCATTGGGATCTCCGTAGATATTATCCATGGACACAACCTCAATCCCATTCACAAACGCGAAAGATCTGGAAGAAGTCGTGGATGGGGAGAACGTTACATTGAGGGATCCGGCGTCGACGTTGATGGAGTACTCCTTCACGACGACGTCCCAATTGAGAGCCGATGCAGTCTGGGCGGCGCTGAAGTTGTTGAGCAGGGTGAACCCCCCGGCGGAGACGGAGAAGAGAGCATCGGTGGAGTTGAGATTGTTGCCGTAGGAAGCTGGGTAGAAGTAGAGGCGGAGGAATTTGTGGCCCGAACCGACGGGGAAAGTGTAGGTGAAGTTTGACCGGAAGATGCGGGCGGACATGAAGGGGACCTGAGCGACCCCAGGGTTTTGAGAGGCCGCGGCGGCGGTCAGGGAGTTCCCCGATGGGGGCAAGTACTTGGAGCCCTGGTTGTCCGGGTGCCACGTCTGGCTATCTGTGTCGTTGAGATCCGTGCTGGCGCCGCAGTTGAGAAGGATTTTGTCCGTGGGGGCATAGTTCTGAGCTCCGATGAGGTGGAGGGAAGCGGCGGCGGCGGCGAAGTAGCAGAGGAGAACCCAGGAGAAGCTGAATCCCTCCTTCTTCCTCATGGATTTGGGCTTCCTGGGAAATTTGCCGGCCGGCGGGGTTCAAGGGAAGGAGCTGGAAATCAAGAGAGGGTAAAGATTAAGTTAAAGATCTGAACGCCTAGTAGAGAAAGGAAATCAGATCCATCAAGTTTGAGATGCCGGCGGAGGCCGGATGGTGCAGGAATGAGTCTAAAAGGCAGGAAGCATCGGAATAATCGATCACAACAGAGATTTGAGGATGCAGATAATGGAAAACAGTACCTGAGATGGGAACGGGGAAGGAGTGCAAGAGCTCTGTGGCGATGGCCGGAATGAATGACTGAGAGAAGCGCCGGCAGAAGAAGGGAAGGAAGCTGGCTAGGGCTGGTGTCAGCCTGTGGTGGTGGTGGAGGTCAATGAACAGAGAGAGGAAGGGAAGTGGAAGAGAGAGAGAGAGGGAGAAGGAGAAGGACAAAAATGAGAAGAAAGCATGAGAAATTGGGCTCTTTCCTTTTTAAGACAGCAACTCGATTTTGCTGCCGTTAATCGGACTTATTGGTGTAAACTATTTTAACTGTCAAAAGTATAGAGGGAAAATGAAAAATGGGGGTTTGGTTGATTATATTCCTGTTTCCAGTTGGTTTATTCCATATTTTGAAGTCTGTATTCTGATTAAAAAAAAAGTCTGTATTCCGGACGTGATGAAATAATACTCGGCTGGAGAAGTAATGAGCAACAACTGTAAATTATTCGTCAACTTTGGACTATATACTAAGATAATAATGGTGTTCCAAATCAGAATAGTATACTATGATAGTAAAAAAGAAAAGAAGTTCTCATTGGAGTTTGATAAGTTCATACATTAATTTGAACTTTATTTGCTAAATGATATTTGGTAGGTAAATCTTTCCGGGAATCAATTTGTACAAACCATTTTATTGTAAAATGAATTATCGTATAGAATTCATTGTCAAATGAAATTTTGTGTTTGGTATCTCATATTCAAATCTTTATAAATAAAAGGAATTGTCGTGTAGAATTCATTGTTAAATGAATTCCTATGTTTGGTATGTTATATGTATAAGTAATTTAGTTAATAAAAAAGAATAATTATATCATTCTATTATAAATTAGTAAATTCTTGTGGAATTCATTTGAATATTCTATCTCAATTTCTCGAAATTGCTATAACTAGTTTCAATTCCATAGAATTCAAAATTTAGAATTGGAAAAGAATTCTTTTAAATACCAAACATAAAAATGTTTCATTTCAAAATAAATTCCTCAAAACTGATGGAATTCATTTATACCAAACGGTATGATAAAAATTGTGAAACTCGAACGATAAGCAAAGTAATAGGTGTTTGGTTGGATGTGATTCGAAAGATGAAATTAATAAGAGATAGTATCCTATTTTGGTCTGAATTGTGGCGTAAATGATAATTTTAAACTTAACATTCAAATAAGACAGTTGTATCCAAATTTTCAAAATATGAACGAATTTGATTCGAAATTTGAGTTGAATGTTAATATTGAACATCAAACATTCATTCCCGCTGTGACTCAGCATTCACGGGTGACGTTGATTCCACTATCATTATTTGTATAAACCAAAAATTACAAAAAAAAATGGTTGAAAAAATACAAAAAAAAAAGTTAATAAGTCTAAGGGCCGCTAACTAATGTTGCTCACATAATGGCGCATGCGATGATAGGTTGGAACGGGAGAATTGTTTGGTTGGATCCACCATCTATTTATCTTGTTAGTCAGTTGTAACAGGACAATGTAACCGCTTTAACCGATTAATGAAAGTTTATCCAGATTTCCATAAAAAAATGACCCTTAGTTACTCCATGGTTTCTTGCATGTCAACTTTTGTGGCGATTGTCAATCTTTGGTTCGACACGTTCGAGAGTAGGACACTTAACATGCATCTGGTGGAGCTATTCTAGAGAAAATTCGTTTGACATCTTTTTTTCTTTTTCCATTTTTTTATATGTATACACCTCGTTTGTACAATATGGCTATCCACTTAGTGGCTACTAAAGTTCTTTTATTGACAATTCAATTGTTTGTTGACTATCGTAGGTGGTGATGGCAGTCTAGACCCATCCCGACGGGTTTTCTCCGACCCGGTCCGTGGCGGGTAGAACCTGACCCGTCCTAGAACGAGGCAGGTGGTGACCCGACCTGCGACCATAACAAGGCAGATATGGGTTTGTTATTTGCCAGGCCCGTCCCACCAACTTATAGCATCTGGATTGTGGAGTAAAGAGAAATAAATTCTCATTAGTCATCACCCACCAAAGTGTGTTCTACATGGTGGGATCATTTTGAAAAAGTTCTAATTGACAATGAGAGGAAAGAAAAATGAAAATACTGTCAATACTTGTTGCTTGGCCTGCAAATAAGTACTGCATAGTTCATCTGATCAGGCACTGCTGGAAATGCCCCAAACAAAAAGGCCAAATGGATTCAAAAGGGTAATCATTTTCTGTTTTCAGTTCTTAGAAGTCCGATTACATTATTTATCAACTTATTAATAATGAATTATGGTGTAGATCCTGCATCAAAACTCCAAAAGACAACACGAATGAAGAGGTAACCAACGAAGTTGAGGTAATTCATTTACAACTTAGCTCAAAACTTGTGAGCCAAATAGAGTTAGTCGTTGTTGTCCATGAACTGGAGGCACTTTGTTTTTTAATGGGTAGAGCAATTGACATATGAAGTGTTCTGATAGCAAAAATTTGTTTCCAGGCTTGAGATTGAAGAAGTGTTGGTTGCTACATGCCTACATCGATGATCAAAGGTCTAGGAGTGCAAATTTGGAGTTCATAACTAAGGATTGAAGTCTTTAAGTAGCTAGTTCTGCTCCGTTTTGAATTTCTTATGGTTTATGCAAGTTTGTTTTTGGATTTGTATAACAATTTTAGTTCCTAGAGGAGATTTAAAACTTGCTTCTGGATTTTAGTTGGAGAACTAGTTTCTGATGGTTTATGAGGGTAATTTTTGTAATTTTTAATTTTGGAAATTTGAGCTTCCGATGAAATTAACTTTATGAATTATAGATGGTAATTAGTTTTTGAAGCTTGTTATTAAAAATGACAGTCACGCTTAAACAAACAGGGCAGGGCGGGTTCGGTCAAAAAGTAATGACCCGTAGCGGGGCATGGGGCAAGGCGGTCCTGGTCCAAAATGGCGAGGCATGGCGTGGGTTTAGGGGTACCCACCCCAACCTTGCCTCGTTGCCAACTTGTCATCACTTGTTGCATGTGGTTACTTTGTGAGCTGTTAATATCTATTTTGAACTCTATCTATGCAAAAAAAAAAAAAAAAAAAAGCCTAAACAAAACAAAACGAAAAACAAAAACCCTTCCTTATCTTCTTCTCACTCTCCCATCCCCTCTCATCCTCGACAACTTGATAAAATTTCTCTGCACTTCATAAGCCGCAACCAATGATTGTTCAGCCGTCGACATCGTTATCCTTCCCTTGTCGCAAGTCCCTCCTCTCCTAGTGCGCCTGCAAATCGGAATCTATTTATGCAAACCCTCAAAACTGGAAAATGAATTAGTTCTAACCATGAGAGCAAGTCCCCCTATGAAATGGCATAAGCGACAAGCCCTGCGAGATCTAAAGCTACGTCGCCATCGAGGATCGAGCTTGGATCCAGGTTAAGAGTGTGCCAATCCTGGTACAAAGATTCGATTCAACTTCAAACTTGTAAGAGTATGTTTTCGATTTTGATGTTTCCTAGCAAAATCGGAGACTATGGTTTTAATTCCTATTGTTGACGAACACTGCATCTAGTCTTCATCTCCAACTGGTTCCCCTGTCTTTTCTCTCTCCATATTTGGTTCCTTGTTGATTCCTACAGTTCAACTTGTTCGGCAAACTATTAAGTAAGGAACCTAGGAATTCGATGGTCGGACCTGACTAGTTATGCAAGATCTAAGAATGGAGAATGATAAGGAAAGGGGAAATTTCGATTGGAATTCATAGGTTTTTGTTGACGAACTATAGGAAACGATGATCATAGACGATGGGGGGGGGACGATTTAGTCACAGACGAAATTAATGTTTGAATGTTAATTATTTGACCTTCTCCACCTTAGAGATCGGGAGCAAGAATGGTCTCTTCTTGCTGACCATCTCCCTTCATCATGCCTTAGAGCATCTAATGTGTTGCGGAGATCGTGAAGTGTAAAAGGAGGATGGGGCTGAAACTTGAAGATGAGAGCCTAGAGAGAGATTTTCTTTTTCTTCTTCTTCTTCTTCAAATTTTAGAGAGAGAAACCGACAAACCAAGACAGAATAAGTGCTCTAGGGTTTTCTCCAAGCTTGAGGATTGAGGATTTTCACCTTCCAACGGTGATTTCTACAACAAGAAAGTCACACACAGCACCATGGTTCTTCCTCTTCACTTTGTTGTAATCCCTAGTTTAGCTATGGAGTAGTACTCTTTTTCACCTGGGTATTGTAAACCCTAGCTCTAGATATGTGATAGATTGTATGAATTGAATGCTATGTGCATGTGGGTTGTGTTTAATGCAAAGTTTGAGGTATTTACAGAATTATCGAGTTGTGTTCTTCATTTCTCATTACCATGCCAATTGGACCTAGGCAGAGAGAAACCCCCTTGTTTGCTAGAGGCTTTGAGAAGTTGGGTTTCTTGGAAATTTGAGTCTCCCGCCTAGGGAAATTTATGGCAAGCCTCAAGTTTTGATTTAACACTGTGATTTGGTTGTTATTTTGCCAACCGGATTAAGTTCCGAGGGAGTAGCCTTAACAACCCTTGGTTGAGCAGCCAAGAGAGCTAATTCCTTAGCTTAATTTTTCATTCCTTGGCCTATTGACCGAGATAGTGAAGTTTCTTCACTAGTTGCGCTCTCCTCGCGGTGTATGAGCACACTCCTACACATTGGTACTCTATTCGATCGATCTTGATATATAGCTAGGGGGAGCAATACCCAGGTGAAGCTTTCTCATATAGATTCCAAAACCATTTACCTTCTGCATGTTTTAAATTTTAGACCTTAGTTTTCACTAAAAATCTATTACTAGGTAATGTTTTAAAAGCTTGAAGTAGGAGTACATGGACCGGCACGGGTTGACATTTTAAAACGCTTACCCTATACTGCACCCTACTAGAGTTTATACTTGAGCTCTAGTCGGGATTTAATTGTGGTAGTCACTGTGAGTCAACATTCTAAGGTTACTTGTGGCCACCACTAGCGAGATGCCTTGGATTTTAAATACAATTGCATTCCACCTGTCGCAGAAGCCAACAAGCTATTCTTCACTCCCTTGTTTTCAGCTGATTATGTCCAAGACTGTTAGCCTCTGACGTATTTGTGAGGCAAATTTGGATGAAATGAGAATCGCTAATTACTTAGAGCTCTCGATGATTCTTTCTAGGAGTGAGATGTACCAGGCTACGTGATGCCCATTGAACTTGACGGGAATTGCACAAATCCATGTTAGAGGCGTTTATGAGTAGCATTTGTCAATACAAAATGTTTAGGGGATCGGATGAATCAGTGCTTTTGCTGTAGGTAGGTAGTCTCAATGATGAAATTTTGGGCAAGACCTATGTTTTGAATAGCCTCTTGGCGAGCGAATTATGAAGAACACTAGGCCATTTGGCATAGGACGGTCTCATATGTTTTTCAAGGAAGTCAAGATCCAACTCCATACATTTCTCTTCATTGGGCTCCTCACCCTCACTTAGGCTGGGGCTATCGAGCAAGGCGATCGCTTGGACCTTCTCCTTCCCCTTCCTTGCTTTGAAAAATTTTGGCCCGCTTTTCTTTATCCGACGTTTCTCCTTTAAGAAAGGCTAAAATCTCACTAAGTTTGTCTTGAGAACCTTGCATGGCGACTCGCTTCTTCAACCCCCCTTCCTTCTTCAAAAATGTGGTCTCTCTCCTCGGAAAAGATCAAGAACTACCTCTTCTTTGCTTTCTTCCTCATCCTCCACAACTTCTTTCCTCACCCTTTCTCTCTCTTCTTCTTCCATAACTGATTGGAGAGCAAGTCGCCATGCAAGGTTCTCAATAAGTTCAGCTTGCATCTCCTCGCTTGGGCCCAGCATGTCAGAGCGGAAATGGGGAAAGTTGTGATCTACCACCAGAGGATACACTTGATCATGATTATCATGGGAGCTTTCCTTGACAACTTCTGTATGCTCCTCAACATCCTCATGATTGCCTTCTTCTTCCTCCACCTCTACTTGTATGGCAGCATAAAGGTTGTCTTGAGAAAACTGTGAACAGGCTTTCTCAATGACCTCTATGTGCTCCTTTATGCTCCGAAGGGTATCCTCTGTTTCACGGGAAAATGAGAAGTCAGTTTGGGAAATGGCCTGGATATGAGGATCCATCTCGGGAAAGGATCTCTCAGGTACTCGAGCAATCTGCTCCATGAGAAGCCTCAAGTGATAGTTTGGATCCGGCTGTGGAGTGTAGCATGGCTCTGCCGGATCGTCCGTGAAGGCTGTGGCAAACCCAATATCTGATGGTCCTTCTTGTTGTGGGAGGAATTCTTCTTGATAAGGAGATTGTTCTTGAAATACCCAGGGGTCTGATTGTTCTTCGTAGTAGGGGGGTTGGTACTGAAACCCGACTCCATAGTCTTCTCCTCCTTGGTTACTCCAGGGAGTCTCGGGGTAATACCACTCGGATGGTGGTGGATACCCCCAATGGTTGGAGAAGCCATGAGGGTCCATGATTCAGATCTGCACCAACAAAAACAAAAAAACACCCAAGTGAAAAGCAAGGGCGGAAAACAAAAGAAAAACGCCAAAGTAACAAACTTCCGCCTTTCCTAATAATCTAGAAAGTCCCCGGCAACGGCGCCAAAAACTTGACACTCCAAAACACAACACCTAACAATGGCCAAGTGTAACCCATGAAAGAGACTGCAGTATAGTGGCACAAGTAATAAATATCGAATCCACGGGTCCCTAGAGTTATTATTACTCAGCTTCAGTTCATTATCTAGCAAACTAGATTAAGGATTGATTTACTAAACTACTCTACTAACTACTCTACTAACTACAAGTTGGGAACTCACTTAGGTATGATTCCCCCTAGCTCCTCGCATCGCACGTTACCACAAAATGAGAGAGAGCATATATTTCTAATTTTCAATTTCCATTTTAAAAAATAAAAATATTAAGTTCGGATTTATTAAATATTAAATAATAATATTTAATTAAATTACTTTCAAATTTCCTTTAATTGTGGTGGAGAGAGAGGATTATGGAGAAGATCAAGAGAGAGAGAAAGAGAATCATGAATGAGTAATATTAATTATATTTGTATAATATCTCATTTACTCTTAACTACTATTAACTACTAACTCTTCATTAACTACTTAATCTACTATCAGCAAATAAAAATCGTTTAAGTATCACCTTAAGCAATGAAGCTTAAGGATCGGATCTGACCCGGAAAAAGTTGAGCACAAGTCTCTCAAGTTTCAAATCTCATTCAAACGACCAAAGGTAATTTAATGTAAAAAAACTGGAGGTGGTCCGCCCAACCCAGCTAGCTAACACTAGACTGGCAATTATTATCCAAATCTTTTAGTTCAATCCAATATTTCAACTAAAATATCCTTTTAGCTCTAATTGGATTGGTGGATTAAAGATTGTTGATAAATTAAAATTCAGTATCTATACTTTTTATATTTTATATTTTAGTAACTAAAAATTTTCATTACGACATTTTTGTATCTAGAGTTTTTAAAATGTACATAATAGTCCAAAACATTTGAATGTATTTGATACAATCCACCCATTCATAAATCCAATATACTTTCCACCTTTAACAAACACTAGGAGTCGTTTGCTTCGTGCATTTGAAAAATGATGGTTTTGGTATAATTTGAGTTTTGAAATACCATGGATATATGAGCGTTTTGAGTGCATTATGAATTTGATAAACACCATTGTTTGTTTGATAGATTTTGTTAATTAAAGGTTTAATACACTTGTATATCCAAAAGTATCACGGTTGTGCCAATAATATCCAAAAAACCGGAAATACCACTTATATCCATGTTTTAAAGTTGTTCTTTGCCAAATCTATCCATCTCCGTTAAATGCTTTGACGGCGTTACTAACTCTGTCAACATAGCTGACGGCAAGCTGATTGTACGCCAACTATGCAGACACGTAAGCGCCACCTACGCCAAAAGTGCCACGTAAGAGTGAATTAAAAAATGCCAATTTTTTTTAAAAAAAAACCTAATCCCACATATTACCAATGATGACGAACAACGAGGTGCTCTGAAATCCCTTTCTCCTTTCGTTTTTTAGGGTTCGCACCCTGGCGGCGACAAAATCTCCTCCTGCCGACTGAGGCTCCTCCAAGCGATTTAAGATCCTCCCGCCGACTGTATATACTCCCTAAGATTGAAGATCCTCCCGCCGAGTGAAGGTTTCGGATTCGTGGTTTCTGGCGATTTGGCGACTCCTGCGATTCTGGCGGATTTGGCGATTGGCGATTGGCGATCGGCGACCCAGATTCACGACAAAAGCGATTTGCAGGCCCAGATTTCCATTTGTCGTAGGTGATTAACTTCTTTGTTGATTCTCGTCTCTGCATTTGAATTTAGTCGACGTTTCGCCATGTCGAAGAGATGTTCTTCTTCAACTTCGACACAAGGTCATGGGGTGGTACTTTGCAAACACAACGTGGCTTGTGTGGTTAATACCTCTGGTACGGAAATGAACCCAGGCAGACAGTTCTATGGGTGCCGATATTGGAAGGTAAGGTGGTTTTTGGTATTTGAGGTTGCCTTTGGTGAATGTGTTTTTTGAGGTTGCCTTTTATGGTGCAGAACGAGAAAAAGACATGCGGTTTCTTTAGGTGGGTACATGGGATGGTTGATGAAGTGGATGAAGAAACCTGTACAATTGGGAGTTCTCAGCTGAAGCTCGAGGATAATATGCGTATAGCCGAGTCGAAAGCGGAAAGGAGAAAGAAGGAGAATAGAAGTTTGGTTGAAGAGTTGTCAAGGTTGATGAAGACTCAAGAAGTTATGCTGGCTGAAGGAAGGAGATTGGCTCATGACATCCGTCTCATCCGATATCATTTCACAGTGGTTGTTGTAGTGAATTTCATATTGCTTGTTCTTTTGTGGCAGCACCTTGTTATGTAGAAGTAGTTCTATTGTACTAGGTTTGCTTCCATGAGAAAGGCGATTGTTGTATCTTAGATGAGATGTTAAACACAAGGGAGTTGTGCCAGCACCAGGTTTGCTGTCAATTGTAGTTGTTGTAGTTTATGAGCTTCGAATTTGATATGCTAAACACAAGGTAGTTGTGTTATCTTTCTCCTTTTGAGTTAAATAGTTTAAGTTGTTGTAGTTGATGACCTTCCAAACATGAGCTCCAATCTGATATGCTAAATAGTTGTTCATTACACTGGAGTCTAAGATTATGAAGCATAACAGTCAGCTCCAATCTGATATGCTAAATAGCTGTTCATTACACTGGAGTCTAAGATTATGAAGCATAACAGTCAGCTCCAATCTGAGATGCTAAATACCTATTCATTACAGAGTAGTCTAAGATTCTGAAGCATAACAGCCAGCTCCAACCTGAGATGCTAAATACCTATTCATTACAGAGTAGTCTAAGATTCTGAAGCATAACAGTCAGCTCCAATCTGAGATGCTAAATACCTATTCATTACAGAGTAGTCTAAGATTCTGAAGCATAACAGCCAGCTCCAATCTGAGATGCTAAATACCTATTCATTACAGAGTAGTCTAAGATTCTGAAGCATAACAGTCAGCTCCAATCTGAGATGCTAAATACCTATTCATTACAGAGTAGTCTAAGATTCTGAAGCATAACAGTCAGCTCCAATCTGAGATGCTAAACAAAATGGGCCATTACACGAATCAGCTAAACAAAATGACCTCTAGTGAGGTAGCTTAATGGCCTATCACAAAAAATAATGCCTTTATCCGTCTAAGGTTGAGTGTTGGGGGGCTGGCTACCATGCATCTCGATCTCAGTGGGTTGAGAGCCTCGAACTGGCCGTCCTTGAGCGCCATTGAGCTGAAACCATGTCATGTTAAAATAAGCCTTTGTGCATACAACAATAACATGTTCTATTCATTATTGAGAAAGCAGGTACTCACTCTAACGTATTGGTTACCGGTAGTCTCGTTAACATATACTCCTATCCCGGATGTGGCAATTCGTAACTCGCGTTCAATCATTCTTCAGTCGCTAACATTGAGTCTAACATCCTATGCAACCATTCCATATACTTTAGCTTACTTGGATTCATAGCATACATAATTCATCATTCATGTAGATAGCTTACTTGGATTCCAACCCCTCAATTCAGAGGACAGGTTCTGACTATGTAACCTGCAGCACCTATCTTGACCTCACACTTATCATGCAAAGTCTGTCTTGCAGTGCATAACCTTGCCACCTCCTTTTCCTTCTCTATCCTTTTTCTAATTCTAGGGCATAACAGATCGGTACAATTCAACATCATCTCATACTTCACAACAACCCTATCCATAACATACCCTCTAATTCCCTCTAACATGTCAATGATTCGCATTCCCCTATACTTGAAAATCACCCCATTCCAAGTTTCACAAATATTAGATTCAACCGAGTCACACTTTGGTAAGGTAGACAAGAATGCACGGCAAAAGGACCTAGGTTCTGCATTCATGAAATCAGTGAAGGGGGTTGTACCATGTTCCTCACCTTCAATACCTTCCATTTCAGTTGTGGCATTCTTCCAATCAACCTCATTGCAAGAGTATACTGCTTTCCAGAAAAGCTTTCTCCCCCTATCTGTCTTGTTCTTGACTTTCCAGTTAGCATACACGTGCCTTGCGCACTTACGATGTTCGGCCTCGGGTAACAAGTCATGTAATGCCTCCACTAACCCCTGCAAAGTAAACAACAGTGTTAGAAATAATGCATGTGGAATTTAATTGAATTTAATGGAATTTAAAAGGCAATTGGGTCCTACCTTTTGCTGGTCCGATATGACAGACCACCCCCTACCATCCCGAAGCTCCAAATCTTGAGCTAATGTGTTCACAAACCACAACCATGAGTTTGTGTTTTCTCCCTCTACAACTGCCCAAGCAATTGGGTACATTTGGTTGTTGCTATCCTTACCAACTGCCGTTAGAAGCATGCCTTTAATTTCTCCCTTCAAAAAACATCCGTCCAATCCGAACATCGGACGACACGCTTCAAGAAACCCATCCCTTAATGCAGAGAATCCTATGTAAAATCTTTGGAAGTACACCTTGTCTTCTGAAGGGTGCGGCTCAACTCCAAGAATGAAGTTCCCTCTAGGATCTCTCTTTTTCAACTCTCCCAAGTAAGACCTCACCATGTGATAATCTTCCACAAGTGAACCACTCAACATTTTGATAGCACTTATTTTGGCTCTATAGCAGGTTCTTCTAGCCACCTCTATATTATGTTTCAATTTTACCTCTGCCATGATTTGAGTTGGCGCCCACTCCGGATTAATTCTGAATCTCTCGAGCATATCCTGTGCAATCCAGTGGGCAGTGACTTGGTTAACCCGCAGTTGTCTTGCACAAGAATGCGGCAGCCCGGTTTTCCTCACCATGAAGCTCTGATTTCGCCTGAACCAGCTAGCATATACCCTCCATTTGCAGTTCTTATCCTTGCATTTGACCTCTCTTCTTGATTTCTCAACCCTAATCCATCTCAAACCGGCCCCATGTGCTACAGAGTGGCGAACCACAGCTGCCTTAAATTCCTCAGGACTTACAAACTTCATCCGCGGCACGAACTGGAGAACCTTGTGGTTACAATGTGGATCGTATTGCGGTGCATCGTCGAAGATGTCCCCACCTTCCGAATCAGAAAGATTGGCTCTTACATGGTTGGAATCCTCAGAGAGCCTATAACTCGAATGGTTCGAGTCTGGTGGCCTAGCTTCTTGCATTGGAGGTACCTTGGCCGGTTCATTCACATCTTCATTCACACCATTACCTTCATTAACACCATTACCTTCATTCACATCTTCATTCACACCATTGTCCCCATTCTGACCATTATCCCCAGCCAATCCATCCTCCTCCTCAGAGTCATCATCAGAGGATTCATCCTCCTCCAAAACATCAAGTTGTTCGACCTCCTCTCCATGGCCATCAATACGTGCCTTCACCTTCCTTCTCCTACTCTCCCCATAGGCTCTAAGATTTTCCATTGCTTCATGGTACTCTTCATCAGAAGTGTCTGCATCTTCTGAATCGTAAACATGGTATATTTCTCGAGCAACAGATGCCTCGACACCATCATGTGCAGCCAAGGAAGCAACTGGACTATCCTGAACAGCATCTGGATCATTCTCTCCAAAAGCCTCATCCAATGAATCAGCCATCTGTAACAGCCTTAATCAGTTTTTTAATCACCACTATCCCAATTAACAATTCTTTAATCATTAACTAACAAACAACTCGAAAAAAGCAACGATTGACATTATTCAATTCTAGGGTTTTTGCAACCAAAGGTAATGATAATTCTATCCAGAAGATTCAGCTACTCACCGTCAGATTCAGGGGCAATATCGATGTGGAATCCAGTCGAGTGGTCCCCTTGTTCTTCTGTCTTTACTCCTCGCTACCAACCAAAAAAGCAAGAGAAAAACACTACTATACGAACTTTCTAACCACAATCAACACCCACAACTACCAATTCAAAAGGGAGACTGACCTGTGGCTCAACTCGAGGTTGCTCAGAAATCCCCCTTTTCGGTGCGATTAGGGTTTCTTCGAATTTTATCCTCGCGTTTCCAGGGTTCGTCGCGAATAGGGTTTCCACCGGAAAGGAAGGATGGGAGGTGCCAGCCTAAGCTCGTCGCGTTTCCAGGGTTCGTCGTGATTAGGGTTTCTTCGAAGGTGGGCGAGAAGGTTGATCGACGAAGGATGAAGGAAAATCAGGGGATACGACAGATTAGGGGGTCGCTGCCTTCGTCCTTCTCCATCGCATTCGTCTTCCTCCGTCGCCGTCGTCTTCCTCCGTCGCCTTCGTCAAAATCTCTCTCCTTCGTCGCCTTCGTCGCCCTCCACAGCCGAAGGGTTAGGGGTTGGTCGATGGAAAAAATCAGAAGGGTAGAAAGTTAGGTCGAGTCGAGGATGAGGTCAGATGGAGTCAATTGAATTTTTTTTTTGTTTAATTTTCCTATAATATTAAGTAGCTATACACGTGGATAAGTAAAGAGGAATTGAGAAATAAACGTTCGCCACGTAAGCACCACCGTTAGTCCAGTCATGCTTTAAGTTAACACCGTCAAAGAATGTGACGGAGTTGGATATAAGTGGTATTTCCGGTTTTTTGGATATTATTGGCACAAACGTGATACTTTTGGATATACAAGTGTATTTAACCTTAATTAAATGCGTATGTATGAAGTGTAACTTATCTTTATTGCCCTCGATGATATAAGAAGATAAAAAAATATGAGGGTAGGTTTGGTAAAAAATATGGACCCTCAAAGTCCATAGGTCCTATGATGGCATCGATCATTTATAGCTTTTTTTTATGGATTTTGGTGAAACGCGTCCGTCATTAGTTGGTTCGAACTTCGGAGTTGGGGATTTTTTCAGGTTTGGATAAATACAAAATGGAAAAAAAAGGGAAAGTGAGTGGTGAAGACAGCGCAGAGGTTAGAAAGAATAAATGGCCGCCACAGTTCAAATAATACACTATTATCACGCGTTTATATCTATTAAAAAATGAATGAGAATTATATCCTATTTTTTTGCCGGTTCCTTCGTTGTCTCTCGTTCTTTTTCTTCTTTCGGGACATTAAAATTTAAAATACATATACAGATTTGACCCAAAAAAAAAATACATATACATATGTCCATTCATAGCCATAGCCCATATGATATGGGTCCGCCAGTTTGGGTTGTTTCTGTTCAGGCATTCCCTAAGCAAAATAACCCCCATCACATCCAGTTTCGGGTTTAAACCCGCTACACTATTCATCGGGTCGGGTTGGGTTTGGGTTTAGGTAAACCCGCCCCATGGGTACCCGCCCACACATATAATTCCTTTCCCGGTACATTTAATATTCTAAATAATATATCTTCCTTAAATAACTAATATTCTATATGTTTGTAGAGACATGTATAATTTGTTCTTTCTAATTGTTTAGAATGAAGTTGATATTATAAAGTGGAGAGTGAAGAAACTTAGTTGACGAGGAAGAAGCTTTCAATTAATCTTATTGTTTATAATTTTATATATGTTTATCTTTAATTTTGAACAATTTGTATTGATCATTTGCGGTTTGCTTGTATGCTCTATATTGGTTTTTTTTTGTATGAGAAAATTGATGTTAAACTTTTATTTTGAAAGAAACTTGTTATTGTAAATTTTTACCACAAAAACCCACGGATACCCATGAACCCGCGGATACCCAGTGGGTTGGGTTGGGTTTGAGTTTTTCAAACCCAACGGGTTTTACCCCGGGTTTTTTTGGCGGATAAACCCATGAATTTGGGTTTGGGTTTGACAAAACCCGCCCCAACCCGACCCATTGCCATCCCTAATCACATCCCCTCCCTCCCCTCCCCTCCTCTCACCACTATGAGTGTTGAAATGGTAAATATACTAATTACAAAATTAAATAAGTCTAAATTTTATTAACAATATTATATAATATCATAATCAAACTGTGTAAACTAATAAAACAATCAAATTAATCAAAATAAAGTTAATCGGTTTGGTTAATTAGTTAACTAAAATAACCAATTTACCATCATATATTATTACGTGAGAAAAATTTCTGGATAGTACATCAATTTGCAATTTATATATTGAATAACACATAACAATCAACAAATAATTATAGTTAACCCTTAACATAAATACAGGTAACTAATATAATTATCTTACATTTGACTCTTAAGTCTTAAGTGGTTATGCAAAGTATTAAGTATGTGTATATAATATACGACTTTGCTACGGTGACTTGCACTTTTCGGTCGACCTCGGATAGGATTAGGTCGACCTAATATGCTATTTCAGTTTTGTGAGGCTCAACGACGAGGTTGACCTTTTACAGCAAATGGTCGACCTCTTTGGGAAGCGAACAATATATAAGGTCGACCCAAATATCTCAAAGGCCGGCCATTTTGCTATTCGAAGGTTAACCTCATAAGTGAAAAGGTCGACCTTTGTTTCATTAACTGATTAGCATCAAAGATGGGATTATATAGGAAAATAGTATAAACGGTCGACCTGACAAGTACGAGGTCGAACGTGTGCACATCGTATATGTATTGGATAAGGATTCCAACACCAGAAAGGCAACCCTAACTTGTCTGCCACTTAATTCGACCCAGTCTCGTCCTAAATATCTATAAATACGAATATATGTCACCTTCACCGCCACCGAAACTCTTAATTTGGTTTTTTGTACGGTTAGAGCTTTTGTAAAGAAGAAGTTCCTTTGCGGTTGCTGTTGTACGTGTTTCAAGAGATCGACCACATGAAAGGTGAGGTCGACCTATTTTAACTATCGTCGTCATCTTGTCTAATTCGTAATTTGCACTGTTTAATTTGATGTTTTGTTGCGTGTAGAAGATCATTCGGTTGACCCTTATTTCAATCAGGTCATCCTCTGTTTGACAATTGCGAGAAATTGAATTAGGGCACAACACTCGGACTTCTGTACTTGCGAGGTAAGGAAGATCAAACCCAATAGGTCGAGCTAATTCTTATCATGGTCGACCGTTTCTATTTGTTTTGCTTGTTTATCCATAATGTTGACTTTGGCTTTGTTTGTAAGACTATGTTGTGCTTAAGAGGTCGGTCGATCAATGTGTTTGGTCGACCTATCAATTGTTCGTGGTAGTATTACACGTATTTTTGTTGGTAAATTGTTAGCTGGATAGGTCGACTTAGGAAGAGCAAAGGTCGACCTAATTGGTTCTGGTAGTGACAACTTACATCTTTAAGATCAACCTAATTGGTTCTGGTAGTGACAACTTACATCTTTAAGATCGACCTAATAATATTTCAGGTCAACCACTTCTCTGTTGTTGGTCATTTGTACAAAATTAGAGTGACCACCTAGGAGGATTCAGTCGACCGCAGTTAGGAATAGGTCGACCGAATTGTGCAAGTTACGATGACTTGCAAGGCATCATAGATGCACCCTATAATATATTAGATATATGGCTAATTACTTAACTGGTTAGTTTGTCTGAAATCAAACCAAACAAGCTAAAAAATTTAATCAAACCAATTATCCAAATTATCCAAATATTATTGATAAAAACAGCTACTACGGTAACCACTCCGTTTAAACACCCTGTTCATTACAAATACCATATTCTCATCATTTTCATTTTTTAGGTTGTCTGGAAGCATGATTTCATTAATTGGGGAGTTCATATTTCTTTCTTTCTTTCCTGCTATGAATATCTTCTTTCTTTCTCTTAAGTCTATTTCGGTGATAATAATAATAATAATAATAATAATAATAATAATAATAATAATAATAAGTTGGGGTGAGTAGCATAACATGAGAAGAGAAGAGACATCAGCTTACTCCTTTCTCGCCCCTGATTTGTATGCTTTTATCTAATTGGGAAAAGGACAGGGTGACACACAAAAACTACAAAGGGGATAATGTAAGCTTGCAATTCAGTTTCCTCCTACCTTATTTATTAAAGACCAACAAAACCAGCCATCTGACGCAGAGGAATTTTATAATGCTATATAGTATTGGTGATATAGGTTTTTCCCTTTATGGTACAACTTGAAGTTGTACCTTTAACGTTATGGTACAACTTCAGATTGTACCTATACTCTTTTGTCAAATTGTTTTATGGTACAACTTAAACTTGTACTTTCATTTGATGGTACAAGTATAAGTTATAAAGTTGTACCATAACATAAGAGCACAAATTCTTTTATGGTACAACCTGAACTTATACATTTAACGTTATGGTACAACTTTAAGTTGTACATTAAAGTACCGATACTTTATAGCATAGTAGAAGTGCTCATCCGACGCATACATGTACGTAAACCAACGGTATGAGTCATAGTGATGAGGTCTAGGATATGGTGCATAACTCTGTGATCGATTCGGAAATTTAGAATAATTTCATAATATCAAACATGAGATCATATCAAGGATAGTGATTTAAAAATTATTTAGTATACTGTGCATGCCCTTAAAATGAGGTCTAAGATATGGTGCATAACTCTATGACGTATCCAAAATTTGATTCAAGGAGATGCACAATATACTAAAATAAATTTTGAACCACTATCCTTGATATAATCCCATGTTTGATATTATGAAATTATTCTAAATTTTCAAATTGTCAAGATTTTGTTCTTAATGTTTATCCCTTCAAATTAAATAACCATTCGCAATTTCATTTCGCTCGATTTGAAGGTTGGTCATCTGTTGCATTGCAAATGTTTATATCAACATGTGTACTGACTAGAGAAAGCAGCAATCTAAATATAGTTTCACAAACATATACAATTATGTGAACCAATTTTTCCCCCTACTACCATTATCATAGAAAGTTTAGTGATTAGCTCTAAACTATGAACCCTCTTACCCATTTTGATGAACCAGACTGTATTACTATAGAAATTAGCAGGTAGAATTAATTTATATAATTGATTGTAGTTCTGATGTAAATATTTGACGATTAACATTGAAATTTAGAGTTTAGATTTCATTATTGGTGTATTTGTACTACTATATTTTGTGTATTTCTTCAAATCAAGGGGGTGTCGTGGAACCCCCTTTCACGACTCTAGCTCTGCCCCTGGCATAACTTATGCACACTAGTATGATCAGTTCTAGGTCCTTTATATTAAGTGGAACTAGATCTAAAAGATGTAATTAAGCAACTTTTTATTTATTAATTATTATCTACCTTTTCTAATCGATTTTTATCTTATTTGTTTTAATTTGAATTTCAAAAATATTTTCTTAGATTGAACGGTTTACACAATTATATCTATTTTCAATATATCTTGAGAAAAAAATTCTCGTATTACCCATACCACTCTTTACCATCCAATATCAAGTTTTACCACCTTGGGTTTTTCACTCAAAATTTGATATTTTTTGTCCAGAAGGAACGAGTCATCATAATCTATGTGGTCTACATATTTATGGGGGAAATTTTGTGGACCAAATATACCACTCTATATGTACCACCCTAGTATGAGGTGGTAAGTGGTGGTAGACAGTGAGGAAAGGTGATAACTGGCATTTAGGATAATCCTACTATCATGTATACAACCATTATACACTATGATTTATCTGTACCATCATACCAAATGATATGATCTTATGTACTACCGAGTATTACCACCATCGTATGGAGTGGTAATAAATGTCTCAAATTTTTTTTGTTCCAAAATATATATAAGAAAATGTCATTTTGAAGAATACGATTAATTTGATCTATTTGTGCAATTTTGTTTAATTATGACTTAAAATGAAAGTGATATACTAGTTAGAAGTAATTGGGAAAAAATTAATTATCTACCATAAAATAAAAAGTGTAGGGTTATGCATAGTTATTGATATGTAGGTTATGCATTGGATCCGTTACCTTGTTAACACTACCATTAGATGTCTTCTCTTTCTTCCATTTTTTAAATTGATGGACAAGAATAGACCAAAGATAATTTTGGAAGCAAAAATATTTAATTCCAAAATATTTAATTGATGGACAAGAATTACAAAAAGCGTTCACGTTTGGTCACTAAAAATATTTAATTCCATTCGTGGTCACTAAAATTAGTTTAATATTTCAAGTTTGGTCATTCTCTGTCTAACTCCGTTAACTTTTGCATACTTGACAGTCAACTTTTATAGTTGACCGTTAAATGTGTGACATTGAAATACAAATTAATTAAAAAATTTAATTTGATTTTAATATTTTCCACCTCATCCAATTAGCTTCTTCGTCCGTGGAGAACTATTCCGACCGGGAATACCCCCTGCTGTCGGCCGCTTCTTTCTCCTCGGCAGTATTTGTGAACTGGGAATCTTGAATGGCAACTGGAATAAGTAAAAAACTTATTGATCCTCTTAATAACTTGCTTATTACCCGGCCCCTTGGCCGGACCTAGTCTCAGAAATTGGTACTCTGATTCTGACTATATTACTCATTAGCATGTCTGCGATGATGAACACTAAACATAAACACTCTGCTACTAAACATAAAAATGACTTACAAGCACAGCTCTGTCGTTTCTATCTCTTCAATATGTATAAGTCAGTTGTTATTTAACCTCTCCATTATAGCAATTTTTATCCTTCTTGACAGCAAACACGTTGATTGATCGTTTTTTTTACTCCTTCGTGGCAGCTACATTTATGACATTTTTCAGTACACATTAATCCAAACGACCATTCCATTGGTGCAATTTATGGCTTGAGATAATATCACTTCAGTCATAATACGAATTTACATGAAATGAAAGAAATGATCAGTATAATACCCTTGCAAAATTTAGAGTACCAATGACGATTCCTCTTCTCCTCGTTGGCTTCGTCAATAAAATGAAATTGACAGCTATCTCTACCAACGTGTTCTATATGATCATAGTATGGTCTTTTGTATAAACTATTTCTACCTTACCCATTTTTGCATCGCAACTCCAAGAGCTAACTTGTTGGGGCTCTCCTCTAGGTAAACAACTTGTATCAACATCAAGCATGACAAAAAAAAATTGCTTTGGTCGAGATACTATCAGGATCTTGTGCTGCTCAAAAGAAGCCGAAACCATTTCTTGGACCTTCGTCAACCCCCAATCAATTTAACATGGATCATTGCTCTGTTACCATCTAAATTAAAGAGGAAGCTCAGGTTAGTCTCTTTCATAGCTTAACTTGACAATTTCTTAGAGGAGATACAATCACGATTCACAATTCCAGAATAACCATCTCAGATAATACAATCTTGTGGAAACAACACTAATGAAGCACCCAAATTACAATTCTCTACATGTTTCCTATGAGGGTGTGCATGTGCAGATCAAGAAAAATAGAAGGATTAAGAAGGGAGCTTACTTGGTTTGTGGTTTTGATGAGCAAAATCTCGTCAATAAATTCCAAGTGGAGATGTCCAATCGGTCGGGTCTAGACATGCGTATATTTCAACAGGCTATACTACAACACAAAGAGTTCGGTTTGTCCTTCCCATGACACCATATACTCACCATGTATTTATTCCTTGCAAAGAAAATTATCAAACCACCTTGTATCTGCTCGAATAATTGCAATCACTCGTGTTTTTTATATTGTAGTAATTAGAACTCTACTTTTAAATCTGGAATCAAGTGATCACTATCAAGAAACATCATATTGTAAAAACTTATATGCAATCGTGAGGTTATTTCACTCAAAAGAAACAATGTTTTATATGTTGAAGATCAACATTATATTTGAATAGTTTAATTCGGTAGCGATCTCAGCTCCTACGTATAAAATCTATGTAAAAATGGTGTGATTGAAGCGATTCCTTATGTTAACACTAAACAGAATAATCTTTGTTTACTGGAAATTAAACACAAAAACATTTCAAATCAGGAAATGATGATAGTAAAAAGGAGTATCATTACAAAAGCACAACAAGTAGGAAATGTATCTTTAATCAAATCAAAAGTCAACATAGAAAAGCAACCAAATGAATTGATGGTTAAGAGATCACACATTACTGTCAAAGAAACTAAATAGCTCACCAGGCACTGTTAGCTTTCCAAGCAAGAACACTCAAGCTTTCCATATTTACCCCTTCAAAAATTGCTCTAGCGTAAAAATATAGGCGGAGGAGATTAGGCGGTTGTCGAGTTCGGTGGGAAGGTTTGGAAAGACAACGATGGTTGAGCTTTTAGTGGGCCGGGACACTATTTAGACACGTTTACATTAGTTCCACCTTTTACATCCGCGTTCAACAAACCAACATCACTCAATCTTTCCATATCTACCCCTCTCTTAAAGACACATGTGTTACGTATTCACTCAAAACTTCTGTGTTAAAAAATATTATTGTTTTATGGTAGTTATAAAATTTAAGTCTATGTTATGAATTCTGCATCGCTTCTACACATTCAATACTGTAATCCGATATGCAATATTTGCACCAATGACATTGGGGTTGCGATTTAAAATTATTCTCTTTTATAAAAACATAAATAGAATTAATTATTAAACTTGAATTAAAATAATCAAAATATTAAAATAGAAGTATCAAATACCAAAAGAATATTTACTGAAAGTTTGTGAGTTAGCTAACCATGGTGCAAAATTCCTAGGATTTTCATATATAAGCTTCTTGTATGTTTTATATTTAAAAAGATTAAATAAATTTGTTTAGTGTAACTGGTTATGTTTCTTGTCATTTTTCAAAGAGATCATAGATAAAATCTAAGCACTGGTGTATTTTTTTTCCTGTAAATAAGAAAAATGATAAATGACTATAAAGACGAATCAATCATTCCTACTTTTGCTATGGATGCAAGGATTTTGTAATATGGGAAGTTTGGAGAGATGGTGATGCGTTTAGTGGGTCGGGACACTAATTGGCCCGTTTATATTAGTAGTGTATTTTCCATCCGTGTTCGACAAACCAACATCACTCAACCTTTCCATATTTACTCCTCTCTTAAAGACACATGTGCCCCATATTCATCCAAAACTTATGTATTAAAAAATATCGTTGCTTTATGGTAGTTAGAAAAATTAGGTCTATGTTAAGAATTCTACATTGCTTCTGCACATTCAAATAGTGCAATTCGATATACAATATTTGAACCAATGACATTTGGGTTGCGATTTAAAATTATCCTACTTTTATAAGATAAATAAAATGAAATTAATTACTAAACTCGAATTAGAATAAACAAAATATCAAATCATAGAGTATCAAATACCAATAGAAAATATTTACGCGAGAGTTAGTGGGTTGGCTGACCGTGGTGAAAAATTTCTATGATGTTTCAAATTTAAGTTTCATGTATGTTTTAATTTAAGAAGATTAAATGAATATGGTTAGTGTAAGTGATTGTGTTTCTTATCTTTATTTGAAGAGACCACGGTTAAAATCCAATTATTGATGTATTTTCTTATGTAAATAAGAAAATAATAAATGATTGTGAAGACGAAGTTACACTTCCCACTTTCGCTTTGGATGCAGTAAATTTGAAATGGGTGTTCAAGTTTTCCCACTTTTCTTCATTTATTGTGTAGATAAGGCAAAACAGACCCAACTTCCAGATCAACAAGAAACTGACATGTGAATCAATCTAGAACCACCAACTGGGTTTATGCTCGATCCGAGAATCAAACCAAGCTTCCAGCATCGGGGAGCCCTTGATTCATATCCTAATTAGCTCTTCCCTGCCGCCTCCCTCTAGAGCTCTTCGCTGCCGCAGGAGAAATCTTAACGGCGACGGAGGCTCGACAAACGAGGCAATTTGCGTGTGAATTGAGCAACAAATCGATGCATGGCGAGTGAAATGAGTGCTTACACGCGCTCAACTGCTTCATCGATTCCCCGTCCCTAAACACCGATAAGCATACAGGACACTCGCTCCCAATCTCTTTGGTGTGGCTCTCCTTCCTTTACTTGACGGCGGCCTCATGGAGCTTCTCAGAGGGAGGGGTTGCCGTGGGATGGGGGTGCATCGTCAGTGTCAGCGTCAGAGAAGGTTCAGTCGCCACCACGACGCCCTGATGTCCTCTCGAAAATGGAGACCCCTCTCCGTCGGCGCAGGACAGAAAAAGGCGTGGTAGTCGTCCTAGGAGCTCGGGTTGACGTTTCCGATGGAGAAAAAAGCAGCCGACGGGTGTGTGGGTTCCGGGTCGAAACCGTTCTCTAGTGACGAAGAAGCTGATTGGATGAGGTGGAAAATACTAAAATTAAATTTTATTTATTCTATTATTTTTTAATTGACGTCACATATTTAACGATCAACTATAAAAGTTGACTACCATGTAAACAAAAGTTAATGGAGTTGGACGGAGAGTGACCAAACTTGAAATATTTAACTAATTTTAGTGACTACGAATGAAATTAAATATTTTAGTGACCAAACGTGAACGTTTTTAGTAAGCCCAGTGACCAACCTTGCAATTTACCCAAAAAACTAATAACAAACAATATTGTTATCCCTTCATATATGACACTTTCCATATTCCAAACCCTAACTAAAACGTTAAACTATATGCCTCCTCCTCCTCCTCTTTCTCTCTGCCTTCCCTTCCATGGTCGGTCATCTTGATGTCACCTCATTCGTCGCCCACTAGCCTCCTCCGCCGGTGCTGCAAAGGAGAGTGCTAGCTTTCAAAGCGCAAAAAGACAAGCTCAAGATCATGGCCTTCCATCCTCAGATTGCGGCTGCAAACTCTCCCAGCATGATCGTAAACTTGCTTGAATCTTGGAAATCTATAAATAGGGGGTTCCTCCCCCTACATTGAGAGCTTAAATTGATTGAAGATTTCTGGTTTTAAGAGAGAGAAAATCAGAGAGAGAAGTTGAAGAAAGGAGAAAAAGAAAAGGAGAAGGAAAAGAAGGGAGCTCTCCCATATCAAGACTTCTTCTACTTTCTTCCATGTATCTTTTCCCCCATTTATGGAGGTATTCTCTAAGGTATTAGGGGTTAAACCCAGAAAACCCTAGATTTAGGTTTTAAATGTAGATGTAATTGTGTTAGGGTTTATGAATGGATATGTTTTTAGTGAATTTATATTTAATTATGGTTGGGTAAGTCTCCCAACTCTTCCCTACTAGCCTACAACTGAGATAAAACTAGATGGAAATTTTACGGTTAGACTAGGTAGCGCCAACTGCAGATTAAGGATAGATGAATGATCTTAGGGTTCCTTAGTGGACGTCGCGACTGAATCCCTGCTACAGAAATGCCTTCCTAAAACAATGCTGGAGAAGTTGCACGTGTTCTGATCAAAGCAGGTGTCTAGTATACATGATAGGTTAAACCTATTGAGAGGAACTATGGGAGCAATCCTAGCACGTAAAGTTAGACTGTGGTGACATTGGGTCTTTGTGGGCCGTGTTAGGAGGAGGGAGAGTAGTTATTGAAATCCATAGATTATAGAGTTCTGCATCATATCTGCATCATATCTTATAACCCTAACATAGTTAGCCATTGACACGATGAACCTAGTCTAGGACGAGGGTGGCACCGCGAAGTACCTTGCTTTTATCTTTGCTTTCTCCACTAGTATATTTTGATCAACCTCCACACCAAAAACCTAAATCGGTGACTAGATAACAATGAAGTGAAAAGTAGCCTAGGGTATTGAAAGTCATGGAATACGACTTTGGTAGCCACTATACTAGAAATGCCACTATGAGTTATACTTGGCTCAAAATGGGGTAGTTAGGTAAGCCGTGCAAACCATTGACCAGGGGCGGAGCTAGCATTTAGTGCTCGGGGGGGGGCCGAATTTCATAATACATTACTGCAAAAGACTAAAAATAATACTAATAATTAAAATATTTAGGTTTAAAAATCTATTTTTATACTAATTTTATTTTATTATAACCATATAAAATATTTTTCACATTATATTTACTATAAATTAGAATAATAAAAAATAATATATTTCAAGAAGCAAAAGCGGTAATTAATTGATGTAAACTATAATTTAAAAAGGAAAATAAAAATTACAAAGTTAATGACTAAAGTATTTAATGCCCGCTTACTATAAAAGAAAAGGAAGGAGAAGTTGTAGTTTAGGTAAACTACCATAAAAGTAATTAACCTAGGGCGCTTACTATAAAAGAAAAGGAAGGAGAAGTTGTAGTTTAGGTAAACTACTTTTAAACTACCATAAAAGTAATTAACCTAGGGGAAAGCTATAAACTGCTTTCCTTTGGAATCGAACCCGAGACCTTTGGGTTATAAATAATTCATCTTCCGCTGGGCTACAAGAAACTTTATGTCTTAACTTTGCACGGTTTATATTTTATATATAAATTATAGTTTGTACACACGATCCCGACTTATTTATACGTGACTTTCGAGATTCTCGGGGGGGCCCGGGTCCCCCCGAGACATGCTGTAGCTCCGCCCCTGCCATTGACAACACCCGCACGAGTAGTAGCATAACGACCAGGTGTACTAGTAGTGATTTTTTGTATGATTTGGGATAGTGGAAATGTTTTGGGTTTACTGATAATGATTTCATTTTGTAGTATTACTAGTTTGTGTATTGTGGTAGTGTTTTTCATGGATTGGTACCAATGTTGTCAAAATCGAACCGGAGCATGACCCAATAATGTGAATGACTTGCACTTTAGTGGTCCAACCAGTATTAGACCGTTAAAAAACCGTTATAATACTGGTACCTTATAAACAATAATATTATAAGTCAAAGACACATAAAGTAGTAATTTAACAATTTAATGACTAAAATAAAGTTTATCAAGTACCACTTAGTAATTTTACTCCATATATATAGCCATAAAAAATACCCTACCCACCCATTCTACCTAAGTGGCCGCCCACTCTCAATTTTTATTCTCTATTCCAACTCCCTTTCTTCGTCTTCTCTTAGGATCCCTTTCTTCTTCTTCGACGCCCAACAAGCAGTTTCTGATCGCCGACAGGGAGGGAATCCGTTCGACAGAAAGGGGAAGTGGAGAGTGACTCAGAACCTCCGCTACCCATCTTTCTTTCAGATTTTTCCCGTTCAAAACCTTAAATTACTCAAGTATGAGGCTTTGCATTAAGGGAGTGAGACGGAATCGTCGGTGGTTTTCGGCGACCTATCGAGAATTTCTCTCTCTTGTCACCAGCGAAGCCAGTGATTACTTGACGTCGGGGTGCGGATCTGCCGTCACTTAGTCCGTTTCATCACAAAGTATCCTGGGTTAATTGCATGTTGAATTTTCCTCTTCATATCTATTTTTTTTTTCTCCGGGGAGACAGTCTAGAAGTCAAAAACCGGTCGCACGGTTCGAGCGGTTCGAACGGTTAACCATTTCGACCACTCGTCGACCGTCCTTTCTAACCGTTGCCGGTTTTAGAGTGATCCGGACAGGGCTCGTGACCGGGTGACAGTTTTATTGGTCCAACCGGCCTGTCCAGGTCGGCCTTAACAACACTGATTGGTACTTATTCTGATTTGTTAGGTAGTTTGCCAGAGAAAGGCAGAAGGACAGAAGTTTAAAAGCAAAATGTATATATTAGTTTGAGGTCCTGAATAAATGTTACTAATATATGATTTAAATTTTAAAAAATTAATTTATTTTAAAAATATATGAGTGTGTTATTCATAAAGTGTAATTATAAAATTTGCAATACAAAAATTTCTCTTGATTTGAAACTGTTTACCCTAAAAAATCAGCTTGTACCACATCGATTAATTACAAGGAGATTAATGGATTTATAAGGCCAGCTCAACATTAATAATTAAAAGAGCCACCAGGGCCTAGTTGGGTTGGATTTTTGGGCCTAAGTGGCCAACCCCCTTCTTCTCTATATGATGGCCAACCCGTCTCTGAGGCCCCCATAGCCGGACGATGCCTCCACCCCTTAGTATGAATTTGGCCTCCAAAAAACTAAGTCTTGGAAACAAGGCGACACAACGGGGTGCCAAACGGCCGGGTACCAAGCCGGATACCAAAGCCTTGGAAACAAGGCGACACAACGGGGTGCCAAATGACCGGGTACCAAGCCGGCAAGGAGGGCCTGGTACCAAAATGTATAATTTGGCTAAGTATGAAGCAAAAGGGGTATCAAGCCGACAAGGTAGGCTTGTACCAGGCGGGCAAGGCGGCCTAGGTACCAAGACCCCTACAAGGTACCAAGCCGGCATGACAAGCTTGGCTCCAAGCCGGCAGCCGGCAAGACTGACTTGGTGGCCAGGCAACAGGGGGCCAAGCCAGGTACCAACTAAGAGAGTCATACAGAAACTAAGTCTGGATATCAAGCCAACAAGACGAACTTGATACCGGCAGGGTGCAACTTACCACTTGACGAGGCTACAAAAACTAAGTATTGAGACCAAGCCACCAGGACTGGCTTGGTAGCAAGGGGTGTCAAGTTGATTACATGGGCTTGGTTGCATGCCGGAAGGTATCAAGCCATCAAGCAGCCGAGGGTACAATCAAGACTTCATCATAGAGGCTAAGGCAAATAACCTCAACCCCATCCAGTTATGACAGGGCGACAAGGCTCAACACCAACTCGACCCGGCATTGAGGCCATCAAGTACCCACCAACCCCAAGACGCGACGAGGAGCTCCAAGGCAATGGAGGTGAAGACCAAGACAACGGTTACCAATTGGCAACCAAGGCAACGAAAAGGGGTCCATAAGGCGGTTGGAGCAACAAGACGGATAGCAGTTACTAGGGCAGTTATTCCTAGTGGCTATAAATAGAAGAAACGAAGAAGAAGCAAGGGTTCCACAACCAACCATTTGACACACTATGTCAAAATTTATCTTTTCCCTGCAAATCAGCTTTTAGTTTTCGGAGCTCTCACTGAACCTCCATAGGAGTAGAGTAACGTAGCTTGTTCCCAAAAAACCATAAAAACATCAAACACCCTCGTTCGAACATTGTTCGGAGAGGAGTGAACCGTGTAATAATTGTTGTTCAAGAAGTCAAAGGTACAATTATTGAGTTCAAACACCAGATTTTCCTCGCCGGAAAATAAATTGGCACACCTGGTGGGACACTGTGTGTTTGATTTGATGGCTCCACGACTAAGAGAACGGGAAGGTGATCTTTCACCTGGGTTTGTAAAAGAGCTAGTGGCCAGTTATGATCTCGGTCAATTAGCAAAAAGTGACACCGGAAACAATGGTGGGGTAAGAGGCTAACCATCACCGGCGTCATGTTTGGGTGTAACTGCCACCACCTTGTCTCCCCACCAGTCACTGGTGGTAGAAATAAAATTAATGGAGGAGGCTATGGTGGGATACACCAAACAAATGGTATCTCAACTTGATTTTTTTCATACTCGCATAAATCGACGTTTGGATCAACTGGATGAGATTTGCGAGATAAATAAAAATAATTTTAAGGAGTTTTGTCAACTTTTGATAAAACCAGTGTTGAGATCGAAATTTTTGGCAAAAGATGGTGTAGATCCACCATCAAACATTGCTAATGGGTATACGAGTAATCTAGACTCCGGTGGCCGGATTGCTCAGCCACGGTCAGAGAACTCATCGTCTCCGATGGAAATTCAACTACCTCTTCAACATGGTGGTTGTGGCGAGAATCTCGCTCCCACGTTCACCACTCATGTAAAGCAACTGCCTGTGCCGACAGTTACTCATAAAACTGTCTCAGAGGCTATACCATGCTTGAACGTGAGAGTTGGTGGAGGGTTAATATCTGATGTGCTACCACAAGTTTGCCCAACCTCGATGTCATCTATGCTCGAGCGGCCTGGTGGATGCAAATTGCCAGGGGGGCATGGAGAGGGCCATGGAAGTCTACCTAACAAGGTGAAGAGTCAGGTTGGGGGGCAAGTTGATGTCATGAAAGGTGAACAAAATGGTGTGTCCAACAGAACACCATATTTGTTTCCTAAGGATGGAAAGGGGGGCATATCTCCATCTCCATGCAGTGGGCAGGGGGGCATGTCATTAGACATGAAGGATGGAGTGAGTGGCAAGTCTAAGTGAGTGTTGCCTACCCATGCCATCTATAATTTTCATAACTTTGACAACATGTCAAAGAGTGCACAAGGAGGCAAGGCCCCTTGTAGCATGCCACCCATGAAGGGTCGACAAGGGGGCATATCATCAACCACAAACAATAGAAAGATACACATGCCCAAGAAACCACAACAAACTCAAGCCACACATGTTTATAGTAAGCATGATAGTGCAGCTAAGGATGACATGGGGGCATGTCATCAATCACCACTAGTAGGTTGATAGGTGTGCGCAATAAGCCACAACATGAAGCCACACATGCTTTTAGCAAGCATACTAATATGGCTAAGTTTGAAAAGGGGGGCACGTCAACAATCATGAAAAATGGTATGGGGGACATGTCTCCAACCACTGGACAGGGGGGCATGTCACCGACCATGAAGAAACAAGTGGGAGAAAATTATATGAGTGTGCAGCACACCCAAGCCACTCAAAAAATTTCTAAGTATGAGAGTGTGTTAACATATGAACAAAGAAGCAAGTCCATGCTTAACAACCCTCATGGCATGCCAAATATGAATGGCAGGGGCATGGACAAGACATCCCGGTATACAAAAACCAGAAATGATTCTACAAAGAACCAGAGGTTATGTGCTACGTGTAGAAGTCAGCAAGCCGTAAGGGTTGAACAGGATCAGGTTGGCCACCAGGGTGGTCATCGACTTGTTGAGTCCAAACACTCCTCGTCCCAACTATATGGGATGATTAAGCATGGTTGGGCGAAACCAAGGAAGATAAAAACTCGTGGTCTATTTCATGAGCCCAATGAGTTGAGAGTACCTAGAGTACCACCAGAAATGAGACAAACACATCAGGTTCATCATCAACAACCCAACATGTCTAGTAAGGTGGCTAAGCCAGAGGAGCAGGGGACCCCTTGCAAGCCCACCAAGGCAGGACATGTTGACCGAGTACCATCTGTTGTTAAGTTGGAAAATTCAAAATCAACACCAAAAGAGTCGTATCTCCTTATGGAGGAGAAACATGCAGTTTATGGATGGTTGGTCTGGTTTAATTCATAGACTTGGCGGTGGGTGTACACCTTTGGCATGTTGATGGTTGCCAAAGGGTTTGGATATCAGTGATGCATGTCACTCTTTGCTATATTAAAATAAATAAATAAGTACTAGTAAAATAAGAAGAAAAAGCCAATCATGGCTAAAAAAAAAGAAATTAGAGTTGTAACACTTGCGATGTGAAGACTTTGCCATGAATGGTAAACAACGAGTCAGGTGGCTGGGTCTATGGATCCCCTTACGCTCGTTTGAGTATATCATGCCACTTCATGGCATGAGTAGCTGACTAGCTGTCCGTCATGGATCGTGTACCTTCCATGCCACCTGTCTAAGGAGGCCTTCTTGTCGTAAGAGGATGGGATGCTACATGATCGATTAATCAATGCCAAGCATCTCAAGCCTTATGTCCCTTCTCTTTGAGACGTGGGGTGTCAAGGGTTTCAATGTTGGGCGGCCAAGCCTTCCACACCCTAAGACATGGCACGATACTCTCGTGATAAAGCATGGCTTGAGTAGCTAGCCATGACATGGAAAGGAAATTGAGCTAGTTAAGTTTTACTTCCTTTTGTCGGGGCCTAGCATTCTATAAATGGCTATGGGTGCATAGCTTTATAATCAAAGCCAAAATTTGGCTAAGGAAGGTGGTGCCGAGATAAGTATTATTTTTAGGTGGTCAAGTTGAGTTCAACAACTTAGTGCATAATTCTTATACACTAAGTTGTGGGGGGCATTTGTTTACCCATAAAAAATCAGCTTGTACCACATCGATTAATTACAAGGAGATTAATGGATTTATAAGGCCAGCTCAACATTAATAATTAAAAGAGCCACCTGGGCCTAGTTGGGTTGGATTTTTGGGCCTAAGTGGCCAACCCCCTTCTTCTCTATATGATGGCCAACCCGTCTCTGAGGCCCCCATAGCCGGACGATGCCTCCACCCCTTAGTATGAAATTTGGCCTCCAAAAAACTAAGTCTTGGAAACAAGGCGACACAACGGGGTGCCAAACGGCCGGGTACCAAGCCGGATACCAAAGCCTTGGAAACAAGGTGACACAACGGGGTGCCAAATGACCGGGTACCAAGCCGGCAAGGAGGGCCTGGTACCAAAATGTATAATTTGGCTAAGTATGAAGCAAAAGGGGTATCAAGCCGACAAGGTAGGCTTGATACCAAAAGATATAAAAATTGGCTAAGTATGGAGCTAAGGAGGTAGCAGGCGGGCAAGGCGGCCTAGGTACCAAGACCCCTACAAGGTACCAAGCCGGCATGACAAGCTTGGCTCCAAGCCGGCAGCCGGCAAGACTGACTTGGTGGCCAGGCAACAGGGGGCCAAGCCAGGTACCAACTAAGAGAGTCATACAGAAACTAAGTCTGGATATCAAGCCAACAAGACAAACTTGATACCGGCAGGGTGCAACTTACCACTTGACGAGGCTACAAAAACTAAGTATTGAGACCAAGCCACCAGGACTGGCTTGGTAGCAAGGGGTGTCAAGTTGATTACATGGGCTTGGTTGCATGCCGGAAGGTATCAAGCCATCAAGCAGCCGAGGGTGCAATCAAGACTTCATCATGGAGGCTAAGGCAAATAACCTCAACCCCATCCAGTTATGACAGGGCGACAAGGCTCAACACCAACTCGACCCGGCATTGAGGCCATCAAGTACCCACCAACCCCAAGACGGGACGAGGAGCTCCAAGGAAATGGAGGTGAAGACCAAGACAACGGTTACCAATTGGCAACCAAGGCAACGAAAATGGGTCCATAAGGCGGTTGGAGCAACAAGACGGATAGTAGTTACTAGGGCAGTTACTCCTAGTGGCTATAAATAGAAGAAACGAAGAAGAAGCAAGGGTTCCACAACCAACCATTTGACACACTATGTCAAAATTTATCTTTTCCCTGCAAATCAGCTTTTAGTTTTCGGAGCTCTCACTGAACCTCCATAGGAGTAGAGTAACGTAGCTTGTTCCCAAAAAACCATAAAAACATCAAACACCTTCGTTCGAACATTGTTCGGAGAGGAGTGAACCGTGTAATAATCGTTGTTCAAGAAGTCAAAGGTGCAATTATTGAGTTCAAACACCAGATTTTCCTCGCCGGAAAACAGAAACATGTCTACCTCTTAATGGATTATCACAATATCTCGTCCCCGTCCTATAAACCACCCTCCGGGATGAGTTAGGGTGAAAACCCCTTTTTGCGTTGTCATTTTCACAACTCCTCTAGATACCATTATCTTTGCTAATTTTTTAATTTGATATATGAGATTAGGGTAACGACATTTTTGGATAAAAATTAGATCATATAGAATCACTAACCCCTCATAACTCTACATATACTTATTCCTCTCTCCTCTAACCATAACAAACTCTTCTTCTTCCTCTCTTCCTACCTCCTTGCCGAGAACCACACTGACGGCCTCCGCCTTCCTCATGGTGCCTTCCTCCTTGTGCTGACCCCTCTCTCCCACGATCCTCATCCTCCCGCCATCACCCTCTTCTTTCCCATTGACTTCCACCCTCCTCTATCCAGCCAGCTATTGCCCTTCTCTATCCCACCGTCCTCATCCTCCCGCCTCCCTCTTCTATTGTCACAAACACCATGTAAGTATTTTTCTCCAGTGTCTCTGTCTCCCAATCCAGATTTGTCTATTGCTGTTGTTGTGTTTGGTAAGGTTATTAGTGTACTGGCATGTTTCTGATTGAGTTGCACTGGTATCGTTATTAGTGTACCGGTAATGTTTTCGATGGAGTGGTAACGTCATCAGTGGACTAGTAATGTTATCGATGGAGTGATAACATTATAAGTGTACTAGTAATGTTATCGATGGAGTTGTACTCGTAACATTATAAGTGTACGTGTAGTTTTATCGATGGAGTGGTAACGTTATCACTGTGTCGTTCTGGTATTGTTATCAGTGTAGTACATTTTTAAATGTAATGGTACTTTTTCAGAGTGATACTTTTTTGGTATATTGATACACTTTTTAATGTAGTGGTAATTTTTTCATTGTTGTACCTTTTTAATGCAATGATACCTTTTTGTTAGGTGGCCAGAGGAAATATGGCAGATGAATTTTGTCAGCGAAAGACAAAGAGTCTACTGAAAAAGAGTAGTGAGAGATAGGAAATGAGAAATGTATTTAATATAAACTTTAAATTTTAAAAATATTAATGCAATAAATATGATTTTTAAATTCCAAAAGTGTAATTAATACAAAAAATTTCAATATCAAAATACCATTTGTGCATAGGGGGTTGTGACGTATCCCATCCCACCAACCAAGTTTTCTTAAGACAGGTCGAACGATAAATTGCTCAACGACGTAATTGACCGCTAAACTAACAATTTGGAGCCCTTTACAAAATGGTAATTTAGCTTTGAATTGTTAGTAGAAACCATCACTTAACTTCACACTGATTGACAAAATGGCTAATCCTTTCAACTTCTCGAATGTTATTATTATTATAATTTTTTTTCATGTTTCATTTGTTATTTTTTTTAGGATCAATAATGTTATGATAGTGGAATCAGAAAAAAACAAAGGTCTACAAGAAATTAGTGGGTAGCCGAGATACAATATGGGCCGTCACTCCCTTAGCTATAGCAAAGCTAAGTCTAATAAAAATGTACGCGGTCGCACGAGCCCCTGCTTCCTGAGACACGAATAATTTTTGGATCCACTTGAGCAAAGCCACGACATCCATATCTTACTCTCCCAGCAAAGAAAAAGAAAAGGGTAGGAAACAATAACCAACCATCATGCACAAGTCCCAATACTTGGCATACTTTCGCTGAGCAGCATCAGCAACAACTCGGACAAGCACAAAACTAGTCATCCTAGTACGAGTCAGAGGTGAAGAGCTAGTCAAATTGACACACACATCTCGCCCCATGTACCAGGAATAAAGTAGCATATCTATAGGACGAAGGGGTCGGCCATGCCCATCAACCAAACCGATATCAACCTCCATACCTGCAGAAATCCCAGACTTGTAAGAGATGTCAAGTAAGGTGTCATGAACGAGGTTTTGCCAATGATTAATGCCTACAGAACCAACATAGGACAAATCATGATCTCCAAAGATATCAATAGGAAAGACACGGGAGCAAGCATGACATGGCTTCGATACAAAAAACAACGGGATACCCACTCCATAATTAAGCACACTACAATATGTCCTCCCATTCATAGTCTGGCCCAATCCAGCAATAGGAACAACGCGCAACCAATCAGAAGAGTGTGCACTCTGCTGAGACTTACACAAAACCACCTGACGTGAAGTCAACGAGAAAACTTACTATGAAATAGTGACAACCTTCGCGAAATATATGTCTGCCAATTTCTTCATAAGTTTTGGGGCAGCAACCCCACTAGGGTCACTTAAGAGATCAAAACATGTACACTCATTAAAGGTGTGTAGGCCATCATCAAATGCAGGGCCAGAAGATACAATACCAAAAGGACTTAGGAGTTTAGCTTGCAACTCTGCAGTCTATAGACAAAACGCCAAAAAAGCATAATGCAGAAAATCTCCAGCAGCATAAACCCCAAGCCCGCCCAGATGAAAAGGGAAGGTGGCAAGCCTCCAATGCCAATCACCAAATCTGGGCCCATAAGCGGTGACAATACGTTCTAAACTAGACCGAAGAGCTGTGTCAAAAGAGAGCTGGACTGGCACAAAAACACGAGGGGAGCAAGTACGCAAAGCAAAGTAGAGTTTAGAAATACCAGTACAAGCGCGAAGCAACAATAGCTCACATTGTGGGTCATCAATACTCGTAACCAAGTCCATTAGCTCAATGTTCCTAGTAACTCTATTCGCCACTAGCTCACTGATAAAATCAGGACAAGAACTGACAGGACTTCACAGAACGGTGACACCGTGTGAAGGCCGAGCAATAGAGGCAGGGAACACCCGTAAGCCGACTCCTAGGATCCTCAGTAGGCCAAAAAACCTTTGTCTTACCCACATTTAGGTGAAGGCCAACTCGAGGGCCTTCATCAATATCATGTCCAAGAGTTTCCCAACAACTAAAGTGTCCCCCACAACAGTGCCATCATCCAAATACCAAGCCTGCATACTAAGATCAAAAGAGTCTCTAATCTTGCAAACTAAAGGATGCAACACCAAAGCAAAGAGCAAAGGGCCCAAAGGGTCTCCCTATTGAAATCCCTTGCAAGGCCACAAGCTATGCTCCCCATAATACAGTCGGACATGGCTAGCGTAACAAAACTCTACCCATCAGGACAGGACCGGGCAATGACGACAAACTTCCTGAAGCATGGCCCCACGATCAACTAAATTGAAAGCATTCTGAAAATCGACCAGCAGCATAGAAATATCTACGTCACCACTGCGAGCCTCAACGAACCGGTTCAAGGCATGCAAAATAGCCTCTCCTCCACCAGAAACTCCGACCCCAAATTGAAGACCAGCAAAATAACCAGATAAAGTAGGGCAACAAGACAAGCACCAACCTTAGAAACAAGACGCCTCCAAATAGTGCCAACAGCTATAGGACGGATACCACCTCCTGGTTTAACAAGTAGCGTGAGCGGAGCGCTAGGAATGTACTCGCCAAGGGGCTGCGGACATTGACCCTCAAGGAAAAGATTAACCACGCGAGTAATAGAGGCTAGCAAATCATCTGAGATAGCAACAACAGCACCACCCAAACAATCCATAAGATGTTGAGCTCTAAAACCATCCCTCCCGCAAGCGTACCACGAGGAAAACTCCGAATCATATCCAAAAAAACAGCCGAAGAGGCAACAAGAGGATGATATCCAAAGGTAAATTTGGTAAAGAGGGAGATGGGCGACATGATGCTTATCTTGTAGGGCCACAAGAGTAGCATCAGAATAAGGGGCAACACCAAATGAAGAAAGCACCTGAACAACATCAGTATAATGCCCATCACAAATCTTCCTCCGACATTGCCGAAGTTTGAGGTCACCCAAAACAAGATCCTCGTCCACAAAAAACAAAGGGGAACCTCATCTAAAGTCTCTCGCAAAAGCTGCAAACTGCCACCAGCCCCCCAAGCAAGAATAGCACTGGTAATACTCTCATCCTAACGAAGGCACCTTACAGCGGACCAACACTCAATATTACTCGTCTGAGAAAAGGTCTTAAACACTCAAAGAGGCAACACAAGTAAGCGAAACCAGCAGGAGAGGTCACCATGAGAAACACCCACATCATCCAATGCTCCTTTTAGAGCCCGCGCAAACAGAAGATGACACTTAGGAGGGATAGATTTCATGGTGCGAAGACCCATAGAGAACAAATGATCAAACAAAGAGATAGACCAGCCCATATGCTTAATCCTAGCATCAGATGAGAGAACCAATGAAGACGGAGTCGGAGGTCTAGGAATATCATAAATATAAATCGAACAAGGACGTCACCGCAATCAGAGGGCTCTACAAAAACATTCTCACCATGCCGACATTTAGAACGGAAGGCGTGAGTACGAAGACATACCCCACAAATTCAAACCCCCATCCGCTTTAGAGTAGTTTCAGCATTAGAAAATACCATCAAACTATCAAAAAGAGTTTAACGTGTAAGAGCCATAGCTTCACCGAGACAATGTCAATCTTTAAAGTGTTGGAGCAAGGAGGATTTAGTAAGACCCTTACCTCGACCATCTTGGCATCCATGAAGACCGACAAAAGGGCAGTGATAATGGACAAGAGCAGGCATGACACAAGGGAGACAACTAAACCAGAAGCTTGTTGGGTTCTTCCTTCTTCTTTGTGCTATCAAACATAAACCAATTCATTTGATCACAATCGACAACCGGAGTTGATATCCTTCCAGACAACGCAACACCCTGGTGTGGAGATTACAACCCAATTAACAAAAAACTAAACCTAATATAGCTGCAGCTCCCATCCTCGATGACTTCCAATCACAAAAATCCTCGCCGTGCCACTTTCACCTCACGCCAAGCACCACCATAAATCCTTCCTCAATTTTTGTCCATATAAAAGAAAGCGAATTCAGATACACTACTGTAGTGGTCGACGGTGCGGATTCCCACCTAGGCGAGAGGCATCTCCCAGCAAACACATATTTATTATTATTATTATTATTATTATTTTCATCACAATGGGGGACCCATGGGGACTTAGTTGTGTACTAGGACACCTCTAAAATTTGGAGGAAAGATTACCCAACCGTCGGTAGTAGTTTTAGTATGGAAGAAAAGAAAAAAAATAGAGGAGTTTCTATGACACTGCTATTATTAATAAATATGCTTTTTTTAGACTACAACTAACTTGTAGTCATATTTCAAATTATAATTGTATTCATAATCTAAATGAAAGTCCAATTATATGCAAACCCCAATTTTTTCTACCTAACGATAGAATTTAAAATTGAATTTTGGCACATAGAGGAAAGAAAGTAAAAGTCAAGCTCCGACCTCCCCAACTTCATTATTCCCTTCGACCTCCTCTTCTTCACATCCTCGTAGTTGTTGATGCAGTATCAAGTGATAAAATCATAGGAGTCTCTAGGGTTGTATTCCACGAGGGCTTTTGATAGTAGCTACTCAAATTCGATCGTGGTGCTAATCTTACCATTTGACGTAGTCCAACTTATCCCTGCTAACCTACAACTAAAGCAGCATTCCCGTATAACCAATTAATTCGAATAATATGCAAAAAAAAAAGTGAAACAAAGTGGGTTAAGGTGTCCTATAAGTCATGGTCATAAGCTACTAAGCAAGAAAGAAAACAAGGATGCAAATGTGTAAAGCAAGGAAAACTAATGTTTAGGTAGTGATATCTAGATGATCATGCATACTAACTCAACAATAAGATGCTTATATGCATCATCTATTATGATGCCATATCCCTTACTCTAAAGCCACTCTCTATTCATACATGCACCTCTTGCCATAAAGATTTGACTAGATAATGTGTGATTTCGCTTCATGTCATCATCGAATCAATGAAGAACAAGAAAGTTGGGATAGCAAATGATAATTGTGTGCTTCATGAACTATAATCAATGGTTTGAAACATAGATGATCTAATAATCAAGCATTGATACTAGTCAATGCATGGATGGTTAATTACTCCTCTCACACAAGCCTAGAATCAACGGGGTATCACTAGATGGTCATTTCTTGACAACCTTGATAATACTAAAGCATCGAATGAATGATTAATAGATGACACAAACACATTGAATCCTAGAAAGTAGTACACAAAGCATCAAAGACTCACTCCCTAAACTATTTCGAGTTTATCCATGCATAGGGGAATAGGAAGATATCACCAATGATACATGCATCGATGGTGAAGAATCCCCATCGAGCTATAGCAGGGCTTCACCTCATATCTATGGATTTCTAACTCGTACCCCTCGGGCATAGTGCTGGTGAAAAAGTGTTTGAAGTCTAGACATGTACCACTATTTATACTAGTTACATAAGGGAAATTTTTTAGTATTTTTCCTCCTAAAGTTGGCCAAAATCGTTCTTATCCAACTTGAACTCGAATCCCCTTGACTTGTGAACAAAGTTACTTTCGAAGGAAGTTTCATGGGAGGCTAGGGCAAAGCGACAGTGCCACGACGGTTGAACCCACTACTCTTGATCATTCTCAAAATCATACTATTTTTGGTGGGAACCTTCCTCTTGGGCTTATGGACCCGCTCGTAAAATTGCAGCTCATTCTAACTTTATTTGACTTGTCTGCTCTTCAAAATACTGTCATCTGGTCCATATCTTGAGCTTCCGGTGTCAGAGTCCCTATATGTTTGGGCGCATGAGCTTGTATTCTCGATCTCTCTCTGATCCATTAGGTCTCTTGGTGATCCGTGTTACTTATTAGTCTTGAGTGGTTTATAACCTTTAAAAGTACAAAACAACACCATAAAGACATCTAACTGCAGAAAAACGCACTCAAGGTCTATCTTAGGCTCATTAATCAAATAGTTATGAATTCCATATGAAATATAGTCAAAACCACTAAAGATGCATTGATAGAAGGAGAAAATGTATAAAATGAGACTGATAAACACTATAATTGAGTATCATCAATTGTTAGTGCCGACGATCCTCCTCTGTAGGCTGCAAATACTACTACGATATCTTCCAAGCTATGCCTACTCAATTTTGTCATAATGAATTTGGTCATCTTTCTAACTCATTTCTTCTACGGGACCTTGAGAACGATTATCATTATGTTAAGAATGATGAGTTATTCCGTGGATTAAAAGGAATTGATAAAATAGCTCAGTTAATGGTGAAGACAAAAGTGAATCGATCTTATCCATGGGTCTATTTATTTCTCAAAATTGTATTGATTTTACCGGTTGGAAATGCAAGTGTTGAGAGAGCTCTTTCAACTTTGATTTTCATCAAGAAAAAACTTTATAATTGAATAGGCGATCAGTTCATGACTTATTGTCTAGTTGGATATATTGAAAGAGATTTGTTGAACACTATAGACATTGCATGTATTTTTTCTAGAATATGAAAAATGCTTCATGGTATTTTATTTTAATTTTTAGTAGTCGGATATGTTCTTATTTAAGAATTTTTATTTTATTTTATTTTATTATTATAATTTAATTCTTGAAAAATTTCCCTAAATATCATTTCTGATGCTCCACTGTCTACAATATGAACGAATCAGGGTGCCAAGATAATATTGAAAAAGGGCCACCAAGTAGAATCCGCACAATTTCAAGTGGTGCTAGCGAGGACGAAATTCGGGTCGAGATCAGGACTTTTTTACATGTCAATGTATTAAGGACTTTGTTAAATAAATGTGAATGAACCTAAAGAAAGTTATAAATAAGTTGAAAAAACCAACAAAGCTATTGGTTCTATCAAGAGATAATGGAATCACCAAGATATACTTGGTAGGCGGAGATAGATCGTCTGGTGTTTACACAAGCAAACCAATTAGAATCAGTGAAGGTTTTGAGCTGGAGGGTACCACTAGAGGGGGAGAAGAGGCCACTAGTAGCGACATTTTAAAGGTATCTAAGGATTCTTTTCACTTCTTTATCGTGAATAACAATGGGATTAGGCATAAATTGACTGACTTGCTGACTTGCATAGCTGATGTCGGGACATGTAGTGGTGAGATAGATTAGTTTTCCAACAAGAGTCATGTACATCTCAGAATCTGAAAAAGGAATTTCACATTTGCTGTTGAGGTGGAGTTTGTAATCCATAAGAGTAGTGACAGATTTGGAATAAAAGTTGTGCCTCTTCAATAATCTGTAGTTGTGACTTCAATGCCAAGAAAAATTCTTAATGGACCCAGATCTTTTGATGCTGAATTATTTTATAGTTTTGCTAAGGTACCAGCATAACAAAGACTACCAAGCCTTTAGGTGTGTGAAATTAGGTGGTTTGTTGTGTATCTTTTCTTATGTTTTTTTTTATTAAGGACAGTAGAAGGGACTATATTGATAAAAAAAAATACATCATGTCTCACACGATCTCCCCAAAAACTAGCTGGCAAGCCAAATTGAAAGGGGATTGCTAATTATCGCCCTAATTATAATCGCCCTAACCTAAAAATTAAGACTTTATCCTTTTCTTATTTATTGTTAAAAAATAAATTATTTTAACAAACAAAACTCATCCACCAGTTTGACGTTGCAAGTCTTCTCTCTCACCTCTCCGTTTCCCGTTCCGAAACAAATACCAAATGATGGAGTCTCCTCAAAACATAAGTCGCATATTTCTCCATCCTCAGCAGATTCAACTCCGCCTCCTGCCTCGCCCTATGCTTCCTCATCAAAACCCTACTGAATTCCTTCGCCAAATATCAGAATCCACCAATTCAAGCGAGATCAGGTTGAATCCCATAGTTCTGATCTTTGCTCTCAACCTAACTTCTCCCGATCGGCCTCCGGCTTCATGTCTTGGGCTTCAGGCATCGAACCCGAGTCGACACGTTTATTTAACTCTCCTCCTTTTCTATGAATCTTCTCGTCTCCTCCGCTTGTTAATTCTCACCGTCTGAACTCCATTGATGGAAGAGGAATAAAGAAGGAAAAATCAAGTAGTGATTTAGGGCTTTAGTCATACGGTGTCGAGCGTAGTTATTGGGTTGTTTACTTATTTGATTTGAATAATAAAGGATAATTTAGTAAATTTAACTTTAAAGTTAGGGCGATAATAGTAAAACTAGGGTGACGTTTAGCCATTCAGAAATTGAAATAGCAAGGCTCTAGCAACAAACAAAATGGACTAGTGCTTCCTTTTTATTTCACTGTTCTGTTGAGGTGTTTGTATACAGGACATTTCATGTATGATACATGTTCATTATAGTAATCATCAATTTGAAATTCCTTTCCTTTTTCACTTCTAATCCTTTTTATTTGAGTTTCAAACTGTCTCTCAACAAGTTTGCATAATGCGATAAGTTGTGGTCTCGCTTGAAATTTGAGTTTAAGTGAAATGATCCAAGTCATTTTGGAAAACTCATCTACATTGGTTAAGAATTATTCATAACCATATATGTGGGAACTAGGTTAGGACCCCAAATTTCTACATGAATTAACTCAAAAGCAGAATGTCTTACAGACTGAGTGGAAGGAAAATAAAGTCTTTTTTGCTTAGCAAAGTTACACACATCACATTACATTATCTCTATGAGTCTTAATAGAGGTACAAAATTGGTTTAGGTGTGGGATTTTGGAATCAGAAACATGGCCAAATCCGAAATGCCATAAGTTAAAGTTGTTGCCCTAGTTGTAGTGATGAGTTTGCTACCAATCATTCTCTTCATATCCAGGTCATGTATAAGAAAAAAGTCAGAATAGAAGGTCAAGCATAAGCATTTTTGGTGGTAAGTTTGCTAACTAATATCATATTAAAGGTGAAATGGGGTACATAAAGGACTCCTTACATAGTTAGATCCTCATTACAACTTGCTTTTCCTATGTGTGTTGCCTATATTTGTTCTCCTGTAGGAAACGTAATGAATATGTCATGGATTTTCCTATAGTTAATTAAGGAGTCTAGAGAGCAAACTATGTGTCGTGACTGGGACCGTGAAAAGCCGTCGATCTGGATATAAAAGGGAAGTGAGCTGAAAGAAGAAGAGGGGAGAGAGCCTAGTTAGAGAAATTTTTGTTACTCAGATTTCTAGAGAGAGTGCCGAATAAGAGAGGAGAAGAAAGTTAGGGTTTCATCCAAGCTTCAAGATTTGAGAATCTAATACTCCAAGGTTGATCTCCACACCAAAGGAAGAAGAAAAACATCTCAAGATGGTTTTTCTCTTCTCCTATGTGTATTCCCTAGTCTTAGCATGGAGTAGTTCCAACCTTTCACTTGGGTGTTTGTGAACCCTAGCTAGAATCATGTGATTGTTTGGATGAATTGAATGATTTGTGTGTGGTTGTGTTAAAATGCAAGTAATGAGGTATTTTCATTAAGGTTGTGTTGTGTTTTCCGTTTCCAATTATTATGCCAATTTGATTTAGGTAGAGGCAAATCCCCTTCTTGCTAAGAGGCTTTCAAAAGCTGGAATTCCTTGGCCAAACTGAGCCACCTACTTATTCCGAATTACGGCAAACCTAATACTATGTTTTATCACCTTGGCTAGGTTGTATTTAAGACGTCCGGACTAAGGTTCGAGGGAGAATCCTTGACAATCCTTAGTCGATTGGCCATGAGAGATACTCTGTTAGCTTGATTTGATATCCCTTGGCCTATTGACTGAGAGAGTGAAGCTTCTTCACTTGTTGAGATCTCCTACAATTCACAACCACCTTATCATACACTTGCATTCGTTTCAACTAATCTTGATACCTAGCTAGGGGGAGCAACACCCGGGTGAAGGCTTCTCAATTAGTGTTCAAAATCATTTACCTTTCCCATTGCTTTAATTGTAATCCATAGTTTTAACCAAAAATCGATTGCTAGATAATGTTTCAAACAGTTGAAGTATGGGTACATGGACCGGCCCAGGTTAAACATTTAAATACTTGCTCTATACTACACTAGGCTAGAGTTTATACTTAGGCTCGAGTCGGGATTTAAATCGTGGTATTCATAGAGAGTCAAGTTTTTGGCGCCGTTGTCGGGGAACCTTGGTCCATTGTTTTGAAAAAGTCGTTTGGTGTTAATCTAGCGTTTACTTTTTGCTTTTTTGATTGTGAATCTTGCTTGTGTTAGCTCTAGTTGTGTTTCTTTGAAGTGTGTGCAGGAGTGTGTATAACCCGAGAACCATGGGCTACTATATGGCTCCACGGGTAACGAATATTCAACCGAGGATTATGAGCTACTATATGGCTTCACGTGCGTCATATATTTAACCGACCATTTTGCATCCACCCGTGACCGCCAACAATTTTGAGATCAAGCTCGTCCTCATTACAATGATTTAGAACAACGTCCAGTTCTATGGTCTTAAGGATGAGTCTCCAAGGGAGCATATCTAGAGAATCATCGAGATTGCGGGAAGTTTGAATATCAATAGGGTATCCGAAGAGGCTTTGAAGTTGAGACTTTCCCCTTATTATCTTTTAGGGAAAGTGCTCAGGTGGCTCAACAATAGACCACCCCTCTCGGTTACCTCATGGGGCGACTTTCTCAACAAGTTCGTGGCCCGATATTGTCCGCCTTCCAAAATGACAGAGTGGCGCAAGAAGATCACTCACTTTGCTCAAGAGGAGGACGAGACTTTGAGGGATGCATGGGAGAGGTACTCATAATTTTCCCCCCAATGTCCACATCACGAGGTTGGAGGGAAGTTTTGGATCGAAACCTTCTACGGAGGTCTTCTCCAAGAAGACAAGATTCTCATTGATTCTCTCTGTCAAAGGAACTTGATGAGCAAGACCACCCGAGAGGGATGCTTTGCTTGAAGATATGGAGACAAAGGGGTATGATTGGGGTTTGACGAGACGTGGTAGAAGGGGTGCCGAGAGAGGATTACAACTCCAAGGAGGCGAGTCCTCCGCTCGCCGTAAAGATCGACCAGTTGATAACTGCGCTTTTAGAAGATAAGAAGCAAGGGAAGAAGCCGGTGATGGCATGTGACTGGTGTTTGAGTACTAACAATGAGATCGTGGAGTGCCAATTGCTGAAGGAAACAAGCACTCTGGAAGAGCAAGTGAGCTTCATTGCTAATGCTGGGGCCTGGGGGGAACAACAACAACAACCTCTATAGAAACACTTATAATCTGGGGTGGAGAAATCATCCCAACTTTACAAGGTATTCCCCCAGCAATCCAAGACCCCCTATTTCCAAGGACCAACGGGGAATTATCAACCAAGGCATCCTTTCATTCAACAAAGGCCATAATTCCAAGGCTCAAACTTCCAACAGCAACAATTCCAACCGCAAGGTGGTCAAGGGTTCCAACAACAACAACCTGACAAGTTTGCAAAACTAGAAGATCTAATTACCACCTTTGTGAGTACAAGTTCTCAGAAGTTCAAGAAGATCGAGAAATTTATGGATGTAGCAACACACAAGTTTACTTCGGTTGAGGTGGGTCTAAGAAGCCATCAATCGAGTCTTCAAAACTTGGAGACCCAAATCAACAATCTTGTCGGGATCCTAACCGAGATACCTAGAGGAGCTCTACCTTCCCAAAATATTTCCAACCCCAAGGATGAAAATGCCTATTGCAATGTTATTCTCTTAAGGAGCGGGAAAGTAACTTTGGATGTTGTTGCAAAGGAGATAATTGAGTCAAAAGCCCCTCCAAAGGTCGATGAACAAGAACTCCCGGAAGGAGAGGGTGGAATGGCTAAGAAGGCATCGGCGATGCCACCCCTAGTGGCTGAGTACAAGCCTCCTCTTCTATTCCCTACAAGAGTGCACAGACACCGTTTGGAGGCGGAGTGTGGCAAATCCTTGGAGATGCTCAAGAAGCTCCATATTACAATTCCTTTCTTGGAGGCGATGGCGTACATGCCAAGGTATGCCAAGTATCTCAAGGGGATTCTTGCAAAGAAGCAAAATTTTGAAGACCTCGCCAATGTGCTCGGCATTCATTCAAAACAAGTTGCCTAAAAAGCAACAAGATCCAGGTAGTTTCACTATCCCCCTTTGCATCGGAGCATGCCATATAGAAAATTCTTTGGCGGATTTAGGAGCAAGTATCAATGTCATGTCATTTAAGCTTTACAAGAAGTTGAACCTAGGTGAATTGAAAACCACTAGGTTGAGTGTTACATTGGCTGACCTTTCTATGATTAGTATTGTATGTTTGGAAGTGGAGGTGATCCACTCATGGCAAACCCCACTAGTGCTATTGCTCTTTGTGATGATGTGAAATAGGGACCTAAGGAGGGTACCAAACCTGAAGGGAAGCAAAAGAAAGCTTGGCGTGCAAAGATTAGCCACGCTTTTACCCAAAAGAAGGACAAGGGTAAAACGAAGGTACCCGGCCAAGCGGGCCATCCTTTGGAGTTTAAGATGGGAGGTGACACGCTTCGCCCCGAGATCATGGAAGATCCACTCTCGGAGGCCTCGTGCTCTCAAGCATGAAAGATCCACAATGTCGAGCTAGGGACGCTAAACTAGAACTTGTTGGGAGGCAACCCAATGTAGGTTTGTTTTTCTTTTTGTTATTTTCTCATTTTATGATTGAGTGATGAGTTCAAGTGGTTGAATGGTGACCACCATGCGAGATTGTGTGTTGAAAAGTTTTGGGTGTTTTGTGATTGAGTTAGGGGCACGATTGATTAGATCGAGTCTTAAAATTTTGGAAAATGCCTGTTTTTATCAGTTCACGGTTTTAGCTCTATTATCACGGTTGTCAGACTGTGATAATGAGGCGGAGACCGTGAAGGGCAGTTCCACTTATCCAAAAATCACCGTTTTTTTCCGAGATCACGGTTGGTTAGTTATTTTCAATGTCTTACTGACCGTGAAAATCGACCCACATCCGTTAATCTCAGGATCGTGCTATAAAAGAAGGACTGTGATCCCTCATTCTTCACAAACCAATTGTTGCCGGAATCCTCTGAAACATACCGGAAAATCGCGATTTCAATCTATTTTCCGTTGAGTTCATCGACTTTCGACTGTCCTTTTTCAAAACTAAAACCAGTCCCATACTTCTCATGTTCGGGCGCCCCTACGCCGAAGTTTTAGAGCGATTCGGCTCAACTTTTTCCGACGAGGTGATTTTCCAGTGAGCTTCCGGCAAGCTTCAGATGAAGCTCCAGCAAGCCTCTCTGGTAAGCTTTACGGCTATTTTCTTATTCCCTCGCCATTTCCTCACCTTCCCCTTCGATCCTACTTTAGTCTCCAGGTGTGTTTTGAACTTTTACCTTGTCAATTTTGGAGAATCGGATTAGGGTTCTTAGGTGAGGGAATTTTGTGATTATATGCATGAATGTTGAAATTGGGCGAAGGGTTAGTCGATTTATGTTGATTGAATGATGCATGAAGTGATTATGGACTTGATTGAGACTTGGTGGGCAATTTCTATATGAATTGTGTTGAATGGGAAAATGCCCACCAAGTGCAATATGCGAAATATTGTTTGATCCACTTTTATGTATGATGGTTGGTGGCCATCGAGGCATGGTAAGGTTCGAAATTGCAACCTTGATGAACTATGAATAGCCTAGAATCATGCCTCGATGTGTCTTGTGTGGAAATGAGCTTAATTGTTGGAGAAGCGATCTTTTGAAAAACCTTTGAAGGATTATAGTCATAGTGGAATCCTAAGCGTGGAGGAATTATTTTTCTCCCAGATGATTTGAGATTGATGAATGTTTCCAAGTATGGTTTATGGCTTTTGATTTTTTTGCTGGATGGTTGATCCAAACAACCCGTACATTCACTATTTGGTGAACCATCAAAAGTACGCGAACATGTTTGAGTAGTGGAGGAACAATGCAGCGGGACCCCACTGGTTCCTGGACCTGGACATGTTCACCATGTTTAGGTGTCGAGCTTCCATGTCTGGGATACTCATACATCCCTAGTGGCGTAACCTCATGTACGTGGACGAGCTCATTTATAGAGAGCTATGTGTGGAGTTCTACTCCACTTTCATAACGTGGTGCCCACCAGCAGGCGCAACTACATGTACGTCGAGTTCATGATTGAGGGTCAACATCACGTCCTGACCTACGATGGCTTCACTTAGGCCATGGGCTTCAACAACACTGCCATGACGATGACGGAGGGGGAGTACACCAGAGACGTCCGATATCAGGAAGCATACTAGGCCATCTGCCTCCCGGAGCAATAGGATCACCAGTTTAAGGCCTCCAACACCAACGCGGTGAAGTTTCAGAACCCGTGGAGGATCCTGCACATGTTGCTCACCTGGTTAGTGATCCCTAGTTTGCAGTCAAGGCATATGGTCACTAAAAGAGGATTGAACCCAACATACTTTGAGCCGACCTACAGTACCACTCCATTTGGGTTCAGTGGTTGCTACCACCTTCACCAGAGTGTTGGGTCAGGATCGAGTGGACACAATGCACTTGGGGGGCATCATCACGAAGATATCTCGACACTTCGAGGTAAACACCACGGGTTGCTCTATCATCGGTCAAACGGAGTATTTCTCCATGGAGACACTGCATAACATGAAACTGGTGAGGGAAGAGCGAGGCATTGAGTACCTTGAAGGACTCCGCCCTTTGGCTGTCCTAAGGCCACAGGTAGAGCGTGCACGGTGGAACTTGATCCGTTAGAGATTCCTCATTCCCATTCACGAGGTTGCCACCGTCGACATCTTGCACCACCACCACCATCATCATCGTTCGAAGCCGGTCCTTCCTCATCCAGAGTCCACCTCGAGGATCAAGTTACTCTTCTCGAGGTGTAGTACATAGGGGTCTCCACACGGTTGGATAGATCCAACACTTTACTGGAGTGAATAGCTCGACGTCAGGGTGTCTTGTCCAACGACAAGGAGCACCCATCTACGACTTGGGAGAGGTAGTCGACCGAGTGAGACACGTGGAAGAGCTTATTTCTTTTGCCCCACTTCTCCACTTGAAACTCTGAACTTTGTAAATTTTCCTTTTCTTTAGTGTGTGAACAAGTACATTTGTGGATTTTTCTTCTTTTAAGCTGTGGTGTTGAATATTGTTCTGTGTAATAACCTCGCATCGAGCGAGAATGTGCGTGTGTTTTTTTGTTTACTTATTCTTTTTGAAGCTCAAAATCTCATACTCCGGCCTATGTCCAACTTTCACTTGCCATTATTTGGTAACTTCTTCACCCTACCATTTTTCTCCATTGAGAACAATGTCGTACTTAAGTGTGGGGGTGTATCATTTGTGATTGGCTTGTGCATGTGTGTGTTGTGTGTGTGTGTGTGTGTGTGTGTGTGTGAATGCTTGATCAAAGTGGCCGGTTGTGGGAGAATCTTGTGTTTATTGGCATTGACCTTGGATTGATTGTATGCGATCGAGTACATCCTATTATGATGATTGAGAATTGCATTAGGTTGGTTCAAATATTTAGTTCTCATATTTGTGCAATTGAATGGATGTCTTGACTTGATTACTCTTTGTTGCAATTGCCATGCTTCAAAATTTGTGAAATTGGAAAAGATAATTGGGTTATTAGGTAGCCATGTGAGATTTGTGTCGATCGTCTTTTTCACGTGTGATAGATCCCTCTTACCATGGCGAGTAACATTCACGTTGTCATTAGTGAGTATGGAGGCATAGGATTAGTCCACGCCCAAAAAGCTGATTATCCCTAGGCATCTTATCCCCTAGGCAACCCCTTTTGATTCTTGTGACTTTGGGTCATTCTCATGTTAGGAGCTTGTACTTTTTGAGCTTAATGGGATTGATAGAACGACCCTTTGCTTTATTCGTGTCAAAACTGTTGTGAGTCATCCTTGTGTCACAGAGCTCTCATTTTTTAGCTCCATTGAGGTTCAACATAGGTGGATCTTGCACAGTCCCTCCTAGGAATAAAAAGGTAGTGTTGGATGAAGTTTTTAATGGGGAGCAATATTCGTTAAGTGTAAACATGCCATTTGTTTAGCTTTCTAATACCCCCCCCCCCCCCCCCCCCCCCCCCCGAGAAAATAAAGAAGAGAAAAATAAAGATTGAAAAGAGAAAGAGAGAGAAATTGAAAAAAGAATTGAAAAAGATGTAATAATAGGGGGTAAATAAAAGATAGAGAGTTGCCACAAAAAGTTTATGTATATGCTCTAGAAAGGTGTTTCTTGGAACTCAAGCTATTGAAGCACCTACTTGTTTGTTGACCTCCTTCACTACTATGCTTGAAAATGGGATCGCAGGTGTAGTCGAGAAAGTGCGCTCTAACATTTAGAGGTTTCCGTCGTGGTGAAGAGACGATAGGGCTGAGTGCTGATGATGTGCATCTCTTGAATTAAATGTTCCTGACCCCACTAGTCGAGCGTGAGTGATTCATTCACATTTTGCATGTTCATATCTTATCCTGGTGAGGACCTAGTTCGCCAATTCTTTTGTTCCTTGGACTTGATCTCTATTGTGGTTAATTGTGGTTGGTGAGTAGTCTTGTCGAGACTTGTGTTTATCTATGAACAGTGTGAGAACTTTTTGTTTGCACGTTCTTTATGCATTCGAATGTCATTTTTGGTGGATGCTGGTATTTCTTGTGATTGATGCCCAGTAGCCATTGAGATTCATCCCCTTTGAGCTTTTGATATGTCCCCAAGTTATCTTGTTAGGTGAGATATTACCTTGTTTGAAATTGGTTTGTTGGGGACAAGCAAACGTCTAATGGGGGAGTGATTCAGGCCCAATTGTACACATTTTCTCCCCATAGTCCTTAGATGTTTGAGGAATTTTCAGTCCGCCAGGTTCGATTTTACGCTAGGTTGTGCTTGTTTCTAGTATGTTCCAGATCCTAGCAGGTGGAATCGACCTCGGGAACAAAAGTTGGACGAAAAGGGTCGAAAACATATCAAAGGGAGAAAACAACCGAGGATCACGGTGGAAGCTAGAAGTTCACGTTCAGGCCAACCGTGATAAAGAGGCCAGGACCGTGGAGTGCAAGCGCCGGGGAAGTTTTTCAGCCACCTGGGCTTACGAGAAATCACAGTCACTCAACCGTGATAATCTACTCTAGACCATGAAGAGCTTTAGTGAAACAACGCGCTTTTGTCCAGGATCACTGTCCAGGCTTTGGGTTCACGATCATTAACTGGGACAATGAAAAGCCATTGATCTCCGTAAAAAAGGGAAAGTGAGCTGAAAGAAGAAGAGTGGAGAGAGCCTAGTGAGAGAACTTATTCTTCCTCAGATTTCTAGAGATAGAGTGACGAACAAGAGAGGAGAAGAAAGTTAGGGTTTCATCCAAGCTCCAAGATATGGGAATCTCATGCTCCAAGTTTGATCTCCACACCAAAGGAAGAAGGCGAACATCTCGAGATGGTTTTTTCTCTTCTCCTCTGTGTATTCCCTAGTCTTAGCATGGAGTAGTTTCCTTCTTTCACTTGGGTGTTTGTGAACCCTAGCTAGAATCATGTGATTTTTTGTAAGAATTGAATGATTTGTGTGTGGTTGCAAGTATTGAGGTATTTTCATGAAGGTTGTGTTGTATTTTCCATTTCCAACTATTATGCCAATTTGACATAGGTAGAGGAAAAGTGCTAGGAGGCTTTCAAAAGCTAGAATTCCTTGGTCAAACAGAGCCACCTACATAGGACGAATTAGGGCAAACCTCATACTACATTTTAGCACCTTGGGTAGGTTGTATTTAAGCCGTTCAGACTAAGGTTCAAGGGAGAAGCCTTGACAACCCTTAGTCGATTGGCCAAGAGAGCTACTACGTTAGCTTGATTTAATATCCCTTGGCCTATCGACCGAGAGAGTGAAGCTTCTTCACTTCTTGTGCTCTCCTACAGTTCACAACCACCTTTACCATACACTTGAATTCGTTTCGACTAATCTGACACCTATCGAGGGGGAGCAACACCCGGGTGAAGCCTTCTCAATTAGTGTTCAAAACCATTTATCTTTCCAATTTCTTTTAATTGCAATCCATAGTTTTAACCAAAAATCGATTTCTAGATAATGTTTCAACTGGTTGAAGTAGGGGTACATGGACCGGCGCGGGTTTGACATTTAAATACTTGCTCTATACTGCACCTGGATAGAGTTTATACTTGGTCTCTAGTCGAGATTTAAATCATGGTATTCGAAGAGAGTCAAATCCCTTTTTCAGTTTAGACTTTTGTTTCCTTTCTGTTTTTTGATTTTTTTACTTTCCCTAGACTATATAAAGGGCTGAAGACATGAATTTTAGCAGACTTTGAAGAATATTGAACCTTTATCTTGGTTTTGAGCTTTAAACTTGAACTTTTCTCTGTATCAATCAAGTTTTCTCCTTGATTGTGGTCGAGAATCTACTTGATATATTGATCGAACCTTCTCCCGATTTGTGTTGAGATTGCACTTCCAATTCCATTCTATCCCCAAACTAACAAAACCCCTAAATATCCATTTTCTTGTTCGTTCTTGAAGTTGTGTGCTTTGATAACTACGGGTACATGATTCGTGCTCGTCTCAAGTGGTAGAAGAGCCCCGGTTCAACACAGTGGCGAGATCGAAGGTGAGAGGCCATGTTGCTTCTTGAACAATGTCCAAAGATCTTATTGCAGAACGTAGAGAAGGGGAAAAATCGCTCTCTGAAGAAGAAACCCCAAGCGAAGAACAAGCAATGGGAGATCAGAGTCAGGAACTTGCAGAAGCTTTGACGTTGCTCGCCACACAGATGTCGCAGATTGGAGCCTGGTTTCAGGCTCAATAGGATGATACCAAAGCTCAGCTGGTTGAGACGTATCAGCGGCTGGATACCCTAATCACCAGGTTGGAAGCACAACCACCAGAAAATCCAGCAGTTGTTGCAGCTCAGACTGGCACTGCGAACCGAGAGGGTCCCAGAGCAAATTACATGGTAATTCATTTTACAATGAAATGAATTCTCGATTCATTTGGTACCAAACGGTCTGTTAGTGATCTTATCATTATATTATCATTATGATAGAGTGATAATATCAATCATATAACCGTCATATCATGATGCAGTATTATTAAAACTGAGTCGGGTCGATCGATCAGAACTGTAAAACCAGCACTAGGCCGCCAGTTCGGTTCGGTGCACTCAAATAACCGTAGCAGCTGGGAAGGGCGGTTTTTTAGCGGCCGGAATGGTTAACAGGTCGACCTGCTCGAACCGCCCAATTGATTTTGAGTCCTAACCAGTCCGTCTACTTAAAAAAAATGCAAGGTTGCTCAAGTTATTAGTCTCAAAATCAAGGATCGCAAGACATGGGATGGGAGGGGTGGAGCTATCTTAGAAGAGAATTGTCAACTCCGTTAATTATTAAAACAATCGAGCGGCTCATTTGGTAGCCAAAAAATGTTCTTTCTTTGTTTCATGCGGGTTTTGTAGGTTTGAGTTTCGAGTTTGGTTTATGTGGTTTGTAAACATTGTTATCTATTTCTCTTGGTAATGCAAGTGAACTTTCTGATAAAAACAATATTTAACCTGGAATCTTTGATAAAGTCAAATATAAAAGAAAGAAATCAAAAGGAAAACAAGCTTCTCCGTAGAAATAAAATAAATTTTGAACTGCCACGCTAAGCAAACTTGAATATGTAGTTGTGATTTACCATCTATCCTCACTCCTCAGTTTCTTCTGCTTCTCAACTTCTTCCTCTACCTCGCTACTCTTTCAGCCGTTCTCCACAAATTACAGCCGAGTAAATAGACAATTCTTTCCTGAGTTGGATGTGGTTGGATGATCATGATCAATCAATCAATGGGGGGTGGAAATGCAAGTTCTATTCACAACAATGACACCTCAACCCCCATCCCAATCTTACTATGTACACATGAATTCCATACAAGTGTTCTGTACACATTTATACATCTGCAAGGTATTTTTAATTTCTTGGGTTGCTTTCTCCCCCGGTCACCTACACAAATGAAGATTCATTACGTCTAGCACTGTGATGTTATGCACATAATCATTTTCCTCATCGTCCGATATACATGAGAAGTATATGCATCATACTGATGTCATTGAATCATAGTCCACATGATTTCAATTATCCATTACGCATGATTACTAAGTAGTCGATTGAGATCACACAAAATATGACGAATGGTGTAATCTCTGACCGACTTACCGACACCTCCTTGTTCGCCCTCCTACCAAAATTCGAAATTTTGAACCCTTGCTGCTAGAGGCAGCACATTACTTTGCTTACACTTGCACTCACAACACAAATAGAGCCAACCCACCTACTCCTCCTATTCCTCGGACGTCCTTTCCTTTCTTTGCTCCCACGATTGAAAAACAAGAGCCCTAGGAGGAAGGTAAAGTAGAAAAACACCCTATAACTTGGCTTCAAAGCCATACACCCTTCTCAAAATTTCTCATTCCCATCTTCCCTTCTCTTGTATTCCACGTTCCACTCTACCCCATTCTGTTCTTTACACGATTCATACACATATGGGCGATGTTCCAAATGGGAGTTATATATGCTCATCAATGCCAGCATCCACTCGGTGTCAATCTGCTAATCACTTCAATCACTCACCATGGGCGACAGATTTCGACTCACTTGCTCGTCGCTTCAAATGCTGCTCGCTTTGATGATCCTTCTGATCACTGTCACTACAAGTTTTGTTCAATCTCATGACAGCATGGAATTGGTTGATGATGATGAAGGATGGGAGATGGTGGGAAGAAAAGGGAATCAGTTCGTCCTGAACGGCCAACCATTCTACGTCAATGGCTTCAACACCTACTGGCTCATGGTACTCGCTGCTGATCAATCCACCAGGCCCAAGGTATCCCAGCTCTTCCAGCAAGCTTCCTCGGTAGGCCTCACCGTCTGCAGAACATGGGCTTTCAACGACGGTCAGTGGCGTGCCCTTCAGAAGTCTCCCGGTGTCTACGACGAAGACGTTTTCAAGGCGTTGGACTTTGTGGTAAGTGAAGCAAAGAAGTACAAGATCAGACTGATACTGTCTCTGTCCAACAACTGGGATGCCTATGGCGGGAAAGCTCAATACGTGAAGTGGGGGAAGGAGGCAGGCCTCAATCTAACCTCCGATGACGATTTCTTCTCCCACCCAGCTCTCAGAACCTATTACAAGGCTCACGTCAAGGTATAAAGTAACACACTTTTTCACCTTATTCATCTGAGTTTTCAATGGCAGCCGCTGCACAACTGTTGTAGTTCTTTGCGCTTGGTTCTGTGTAGACGGTGCTCAACAGAGTGAACACCGTCACTAACGTGACTTACAAGGAAGACCCGACAATCTTTGCCTGGGAGTTGATGAACGAGCCTCGCTGCACCTCTGATCCCTCCGGCGACAAGCTTCAGGTTAGTTTCAATCACACAAGAACGCGAGAGCAACAATTTTTGGCAAAAAACTGAATGTCACTTGGTTTACTTGTGAGCAGTCATGGATACAAGAAATGGCGGTGTACGTGAAGAGCATGGACCCCAAACATTTAGTGGAGATCGGGTTGGAAGGATTCTATGGTCCTTCCACACCTGACAAGGCACAATTCAACCCAAACACATATGCCACACAAGTTGGAACTGATTTCATCAGAAACCATATGGTTCTTGGCGTTGATTTCGCTTCTGTACACATGTACGCAGACTCCTGGTAAGACCTCGACGACCTTGCATTTCTGTGGGTAATTTGCACAGGTGCCCTCACTTTGGTCCTAGATGCAGAATTTTCGATTTTGATTACTCACCTTTGCCTCATTGTCGTCAATAACTAAGGATATCACAAACCATCACCGATGCTCACGTTCAATTCACCAAATCCTGGATGGAATCCCACATCGATGATGCAGAGAAGTACCTGGGAATGCCTGTCGTTTTCACGGAGTTTGGAGTGTCTGTAAAAGACCAAGGCTATAACTCAACATTTCGAGACAACCTCTACAGCACAGTGTACAAGACCCTCTTGAACTCGACAAAAAGGGGTGGGAGTGGAGCTGGAAGCCTCATGTGGCAGCTGTTCCCAGAAGGGACTGATTACATGGATGATGGTTATGCCATCGTTCTGTCCAAGTCTCCCTCTGCATCGAACATGATCTCGCTACATTCCACACGAATTGCAATCTTCAATTCACTCTGTTCCTGGAAATGCAAATGGGGCTGCAAGAAGAAGACCGCCCTCGACACAATCCTCTACCACGATGAGTTGTAGAGAAACAGAAATTACTTATGTGCCATCTATTATCATATATGTACTATATGGAGGGTGTTAAAATTTTCACAGTTTGTTGTATAAAATGAATCAAAACTCTGGGACGCGCTTATGAACTCACATTGTCCAAAGGGAATCCCAGTAGCTATTTGGTGAAGCTGAGCTTTGAGAGAACTGCAGCTGCTTGATCTCCGCCCAGTAAGAAATAAGGATGCCTGAGAGCAGCAGCAGCTGATAGACGGCCCCTTCTAAGATACCCTCTCTCTGAAATCAGTTTAGTAGCTAAATCCCATCCTCTACCCGAGTCAAGGTCCAGAATCGTCAAGTCAGGCCTCAATCGAGTCGATTTCCGCCATCTATCCAAATCGTAGTTAGCATTCTTTATCTCCAAATTAAAATTCTTCAACCCTGCTGTTGACCGCAAGCTTGGTATAGCCATTTGCAGTAACACAATTCCAGCAGAGTACATATCGAATAGATCAGGACTATTCAGCTGCATTCACCAGAACATTCGCAAGAAGCTTTCATTTCAGCAATGAGACATTGTAGAGAGAGAGTAAGTGAAGGATGAAATCAACCTCTTGTTTACCTGCCACAAGAAGGGAGAAAGCAAGGCTGCAATGGGCTCAGGTGGAGGGCTCGGGGTGTCATCGGGGAGCACATATTGTTCGGGCGGGCAGTAATCAGGATCGAGGAGACCGACCTTAGGGATGAAATTCTTGCCTATCCTGAGATCAGTGGCTGCCCCGAAATCTATGAGCTTGATCTGCCCCTTCTTTGTGACGACCAAGTTAGGAGGCTTGACGTCCCTATGCACTATCCCATTGTCATGGATTTTCCGGAGTGAAGTAATGATCTGCCGCATTACTTGCTTCACAATCAAGGCATTCCGCTGAACAGAATCTGCTCCTTGCAGGACACGACCAAACATGGGTGACTCTAAGTTAAATGGGAAGCTACGATCTTTCATGTAATCTGCCAGTGTAGAATCGCCCTGTCACACACCATTAGGATCATAAGATAAAAGAGCGAAAGCATTGGAGAATGGTCGAAAGGGTGATTTGCTGAGTTACCTCGAACTTCCAAACGAGCCATTTCCCACCTTTGGCGAACTGCGAGGTTGTTTTGTCGGCAACAAAACTTCCTAGGAATTCAGCGCATGTCTCAGGAGCTGCTCTGGCCAGTCTGTAGTTAAACCATTCCTCGAATTCGCCGAATTGCTCAGCGCCCTGGACTCCAATCTTCACCTGGGCGTTTACACTTGAACATATTACTACTCGTTCCAAAAAATTCAGAATCAAAGTTAACAGAAGCAAAAGATAAAACAGGGTTTTACCTTCTTGAGAATGACCTTATCTTTGAACTTGGTGTCCAACTGCGGTGATTTCCTTCTCCCTCTTTTGGGAACCCTACCCTGATCTTCTACTGCTGCAATATTGGCAGAACTCTTGGGAAGAATCACTCCCGAATAAACAATGCCGAAGCTCCCTTCCCCGATTTTTTCGCCAAGCAGGAAATCGGTCCTTTTCAGGCTTCTCCTTCCAATCAAGCTGTCGAATGCCTGTTGAAGAGGAGCAAGAAGGTATGCATCAATCGCGCCGACGAGAACGCCGGGTCTGGCGGTTAAGTAAACCCAAGTTATCCCAGCGAAAAACAGGAATCCCCATTTCTGCGAATCGGAAAATTCCTCCGTGGCGCTCTGGAATTGAACTAATCCAGCTTGAACAGTAGGGAAGTTGTCAAGATTGAGAAGGGCGCTGTCGAGTAAATCGTCCGGGCCTGAAAATGCAAAGCACCTGCCGCCGCTATGGTTACTTCTTCTGATACTGAGACTATAGGGAGCGGGACTAACAGGAGCAAAGCAAGTAACTTTGCTTTTGAGTTGAAGGGTTGCAACATTTGGGAACAGCAGAGAAGCCATGTTGAGGGAAAGAGTACAGACTACAGAGAGAGCAGAGCTCTTACGAGCTCATTAGTTCAATTTCTGAGCTCCCTGAACGGCGAAAAGTTCAAACAAAGGATAATTCTTTTGTGACGCGTGTCTTGCCCAGAACCCGTCGAATATTGTGGACAAAGATTATCATGGCGCTGGGCTGAGCTAGCATCCTTGTGCTGCCATGGGCCAGAGCCCAACGCCTTCTGTCATCTATTCTCAATTATCATACGTTAATGGCACATACCAGAACCAAGATGCAATGAACATAATTACTGCAAAGCCAAATGAGGACACCGGAAATTCACTTCAAAACCATAGTCAAATTACAAGTCAAGAGATAGGCCCTTGTTTCATTAGCCATCACTAAAGCAGTAAAGCTTTTTCTGGTGAAGTACAAAAAAACTACTTGGCATGTCCACAGATAGAAACCTGTTAACATTCACGATTCGTGAAACTAGAGAAGAGTAATCGCCAGTGGGTTTAACATAAGCCGTCATGCTAATTAATATAAGAGGCTGCCCTGCTGAAGGTAAGAGCCAGCAGGCCTCACATAAGTAAAGTCGCCAAAGGGGTTTGCAACAGTGATCTTGGGACTAGCAGCTGGCGAGTCGGATAATGGCATGTCGGTCCATTTCTTCTCAAAGTTGGCAGTGCAGTGCTTCCCAGCTACGTTTGGCCTGAAGCTTGGCTCGACTTCTCTTGCATCCAGCTTCTTCCAATTGATTGACTTGAACCATTTGTGATCTTTGATTTCTTGGCTGCCCTTAGCTCCACATCCTAGCCGCCTGCAGGATTCCTTCTGTAGCAGCTGAAGAGCAGCACAGAATCAAAGCCCATCAGTACTACCCTATGCAGAGTAACAGAACAGGTTCCTGTACATTTACAAAAGAATCCAGCTTGACCTAAAGAGACTCACCCCTTTAAGTAGACTATGTGCTTCACTTGACAAGAATGCTGGCAACTTCATCTTATCCTTGACTATCTTTATCTGAATTTTCTGTCTGTTCCCGCCAATGAAAGGGGGCTGCACGATAGTAAAATTGTGAGCCAGTGTAACATCTAGAGCTAGAAATAACAAAATAACCTAGTTTTTCAATGAGAAAGTCATACATCGATCTAAATATTTATCCACAACCAGGTCCCGGCCACCCCTCAACAAACAGGAAATAGAGATCATAGAGGAAAGCTAACCTTTCCAGTCAGCATTTCGTACAACAAAATGCCAACACTCCACCAATCAGCAGCCTTATCATGGCCCTTCCCTTGAACAATTTCAGGTGCCATATATTCAACTGTTCCACACATTGAGTTTGATCTAGTATTATCGTCAAATTCCTTCGCCAGCCCAAAATCAGTCAACATGACCTTGAATAATAGAAGTAAACAAACATGTCAGGCTGTTTGCAACGATATCTCCTCAATTTCACCTAATCAAGCATGAACCAATGTAGTCACAGAAAAAGAAACAGAGAGACATACATGCCCCTCTTCATCAACTAGGATATTCTCAGGTTTCAGATCCCTATGCATTATTCCATTTGCATGGAGGTGAGACACAGCAGAAACAATTTCAGCGGCATAAATACGGGCCAAATCCTCTCTGCATGACAAACGAAAGCAAAAGATCAGCTACACCCACCAACTAAAGCTTATGACTCTCCTATAAAATCTAGAATGGAAAACACACACGTGTATACATATACCTGAAAAGCCCTTGGTGATAAAGCTGAAAGAACAGGTGCCCTCCATTTATGAAATCTAAGACAAGGTACAGCCTATATTTGGTCTGCAAGACAAGGCAAGTTAATAGCGTTCTACTGAGCATAAATTAAATGTAAGAAGACAACAATACGAAGAAAAACACCAAACTTGTCGAATTATGTGATCAAGATATAGACTACCTGGAAAGAGTACTTGAGTTGGACAATGAAGGGATGGTCAACTTTTGTGAGAATATCCCTCTCGGCTTTCATGTACTCAACCTGATTCTTCTCCACTATCTTGTCCTTCCTCATAACCTTCATCGCATAGATTTCAGAAGTACCTATTTTCCTAACCTGGAAAACTTTCCCAAATGCACCCTGGCCAACAACCTTCAAAACCTCAAAATCTTCAATGCCTACAGTGCGGCCATTCATGGACCCCGCACTGACAGCACTGTCAACAACAATATCATCATCGGATGATTCCTGGAGCTCCTTAATGGTTTCTTCCTGCAGACACTCCACAAGTACCTCAGAGCCCTCCGTCTCATGCAGAGTGAGTTTGTTGAGCTTCAGCGATTGGCTGACATAAGAAGAAGGGCCAACCAATGAATGCGAACGGTTGTGAATGACAACAGGATCGTCATAGACAAGTTCCGCTGCATCAGATTTAGCAAAATCAGCACAGTTGGAGGATTCGAGTGATGCCTGCTGCACTGGCAAAGGGCCAAAGACATCCGCGAAGTCTAGCTCCAAGTGGTCGGTGACAACAGCATCCGGAGGGTTCACAGGAAACAACAACTTGCTCTGCAGTGGTTTGTATACTTGGGGCCTAGCCCCCCTGGACAAACCAGGTAGAGTTGAGGAAACCATGCTTCTTAAGTTCTTTTAACAAGGGAATAGTAATAAGCCAACTGCAGATGGCTTGGGATGTCAGCTACTATAGGGGATGCCAACTGCAGATGGCTCAGAAGGACGGGAAACTAAGGCGTGATATCTCCAGAGCACTTGTCAATGGCCTTAATCAAAAGGAAGCTAACGTAGACGATAGGAGTGCCTAGGAACTTTGGCAACAAGCAGAAAAGAATCCAGAAGAACAAGGTGTTGCCGTTGCTGTTGTTTCCCGATCTGCAGGAAACTGTGGATGCTCCAGCGGTTGTTGAATTCATGAAGGTCAGTGCGTCCGAATCTAAAACGTCACAAAGAGGAAGTTAACATCAGGGGGAAATCACAGACCATAAGACATCCTATCCAGGGAAAACAAAACCCAAATAATAATCCAGGAAACCCAGAAAGACGAAATTGCAAAAACACAAACCCTTTGCCAAGACGCCAAGAAATTCCTAAACTTTGACAGCAAACGAATCTTTGGGAAAATCTAACGCATAATTCAGCCCACAAACTCAATTCAGTCATCAAACTTACTACTAATATCTAAAACATAGAGAAAATAAATAAGCTTCGCCGGGAACTACGAAATACACACAAGTAATGGGGAGTTGTTAGACGGGATGGAGAATCAGAGAAATAGCGGTAAACCACTAAACGGAAAGCTTCAGAATTTCGATATAATTAGAGAAAGGCAAACACCAAAATTGAAGATCCCGATCGATGTAACAGTAGATCATAAAAAAAAGAATTGCGAAACCCTCAAAACTAATCGAAACGAGAGAGAGAGAGAGAGAGAGAGAGAGAGAGAGAGGGGAGAGAGCTGAACGCACCTTGGGAAAGAATGCAGGATGGAAAGGAGGAAAGGGGGGAAGGATTTGAAGGGGGAAGGGGAGAGCCTGGATCAGGCCGAATATTACGCGTCGCCGCTTCTTGCAACTGCAAGCTGCTACGTCTGCTTTGTTTTCTGGCTTTTTCTCATTGACGTGCCATTGTTGCCATTAGATTTAGAGCAGGCGGGGGAGTCGGGGAGACTTTGGAGTTGTGATGGCCGGTGGGACGATCTTGGTCCGTTCAATTCTGGAGGCCCAACACGTGGCGTATGTTTATTGGCACACTCGGGGTTGCCACTCCCTTCGAAATCCGGGCCCACCACAGCGAGAATTCGGAGGGTCCAATGGAGGATTAAGATTAGGGATTTAGGAATATGCTAATGTGCCCTTCCTGGAAAGGTGCCGTAGCGTAACTGCCCCAACTTGTCTCTAAGTTACGCAAATGCCCCTCCGTCTCCAGTCATAAGATTTTACTGCGGGAGGGTTTTTACTTTTTTTGTTTATAATTAACAACGTTTATTTACTGCGTTTACCATAGAGAACATTACGCTAACGTTGTTTCAGTGGATAGGAATAGGCCAATAGGGACACGTTTATTCCGTTTTCTGACCATCTTGGTGAATAGTTATCCGAACTTTCAACTCCTATTATTATCCTTGTCTTTGGTTGAACTGAACTTCTTTGAGCAGCGTGAACAAATTGAGTTCAATCATGGTTTCCATTTGTACAATTAAGATATTCTCGATTGTGGTCCTTTTCATTACAATCGTACGATAATGTTAAGTTCGGAAAAAGTAAGTTTGATGCTTCTATTAGGGTTGGTGATAGGTTTGGTTTCGGTTAACCACTAATTGATATGGCGGTTGTCGGTTAGCGGTTAACTAATAAGAAAAAACTCATATCGATAACCAAATTGACAAGTATTATTGTTTAACTGTTTATTATCAGTTTGGTTAGTGGTTAGTTAGGCAGTTAACCACTAATCACTATCATACGTTCCAACAAGTACGAATAAACCTAATCAACCCGTATATCAAACCAATAACTTCTATTTTCTTTTAAGAAATATAATAAAGCAAAAAAATTATCACTTGTACTACATCATCCGATTAAGTTTAACGAGTGTCTTTTAATCCTAACCACCTGTAAAACAATTTAACGACACTTCTACCAATGACAAGAAATAACATCAACACAACATCTATCGTGAATTCATTGTCCATATCCAAACACCAAAACATAAACTCAAAAATAATCAAACGACTATATCTAATTTGTTAATACCAACTACCAAGACATCAAACACATGAACCCACAAGACCTTCGTCATCCACAAGCATCAAAGAAACAAAGACTACTTGGGTTCCGACTATTAAACACATTTAAGACTTTGGATGGAGGGTTGTTTGAAATAAGTGAAAATTAAGATGTCTAGAATTGTAACTTTGGTTGGTTTTGAATCTTGAGACTTTTACCCTTAGTTAAAGACGAAAACTATGTGATTATATTATACTAGTAGGCGATTATCGGTTATTAAGCGGTTAGCCACTAACCGATTAGTCGGTTAGCGATTAACCACTAAGCAAAATACAGCTAACCGAAACCGATCACAAAGAAATTAGCGGTCTTCAGTTAATCATTAATCGCATCAATTAACCATTTACCACCTCTATATGTTAGTACATGGTATATGATTCACTATGGAACATCTTCCAACAATTCAAGTTATTGGGATTAAGTGGTTCTTGACATGGTATCAGAGCCCATATATGATGGGTCTTGTTTGAGGAGATGTGATAGTACATGATATATGATATGATCCACTATGTGGGACCTCTCCCAACAACTCGAGTTATTGGGATCAACTGGTTCTTGACAACTTCAACGAGATCTTTCGTTTTCATTGATATATGGTTTCAATACATAATTTTTGCTCATTAAATTTAGATCTAAATCATACACATTATGAATTTTTTTAAGGACCATCAATTTTCTTTTATTAAACTCATAATTAATCTAAATATCATCCAATCGAAAAGGACACAAAATGATAGATTATGCGTAGACAAAATCTACCTATACAATACTTATACAAGCTATTAGATACCAACTATACTAATCTACAAATATATTATAGTATAGTTGGGCCAGTTTTTCAGCATTTCGAATTTTCTGCAATGAGAGCGAAAGTAGGAAGGGTAATTGTGTCTTCACAATCATTATTTATTTTTCATTCATAAGAGGAAAAAAACATCAATCCCGGGATTCAAACCATGATATTTCCCAACAAAGATAGCAACCATTACCAATTACACTAAAGAAATATTCAGTATCTATTTAAATACAAAATCTGAAAACCAAAAATCGAAAAATTATATGATTTTTCCACTATTGTTAGCTAGCCCACTAACTCTCCCGAAAGTACTTTCTTTGTTATTTGATATTTTAATTTTTATATTTTGATTATTTTAATTTGAGTTTAATAGTAAATTTAATTTATGTCCTCTTATAAATGGAGAATAATTTTAAAATTACAACCCAAATATCATTGATTCGAATATTGTATATTTAATTGCAGTATTGAGTGTGTAGATGTGATGTAGAATTCTTAAATTCGTATTAATTTTTAGAACTATTAAAGCAACGATATTGTCATGCAAACTGTAAGTGACCAGTTTTTTGAAAGTTTTAGTTTGGTTAATTGTTAAATCCTAAATTTCATGATAATATGACATGATTGGAAAAATGGGTGAGTTTAAGAGAACACAATTTATGAATACCAATTTTTATAGATGATTTTCAATAGAGTAATTGACTAGATGTATCATTAATAGTTACTTAGTTTAATATGAAATAACGCAGTACAAGACAAATCATGAAAGTCGGACTGGAGTTTTCATGGACGCGTTGATGGGGTCATGTGCATTAGCAAGGTAGGTATCACGAAATATGTTTAATTTTTATGTTGAATGAATAATTCAGCTCAATTTAGAGTATCTTGGTTGATAAATACTTTTTTCATTGCATAGAGTATGAATGGAAAATGTTATTTTCTTACTAATTTTGTTATTGTATTGTGCAGAATACTTAAAGGTTTAGATATTGCTATATATGTGTATTGTTTCTCAAGCAAAATAAATAAATATTGACTAAAGGTTATCATCATGAGTTTCTATTGATGCGACGCTTTTTCAGACAAACTCTTTTTTTTTTTGTTATGTCAATTTTATTTTCAATCATAGGCAACTAACTGACTACATCATTAAATAGACAAGTTGTGAATGGTTATTCACAAGTGTTATAACCAAAGTTGTGACAACTCTAAGTCTACGAGCCGACTGGTTGGACTAGGTTCGACCAAAGTCGGGCTCCAAAACGGGCTCTACAAAATCAAGGGTTTGATCGTTAAAGAGAGAGAAGAAGAGAGAGGCAGGGAGAGGCAAGGGGATGATGGGTGGATCTTGAGATTGGTAATATTTTTATGGAATTTGACTATTTGAGTTTTTAATAGATATAAGTTAGTACATTCTATATCAGTCAAGGGTAATCGGTCAAGGGGGAGAGGCAAGGGTCCACTCCCACCATTGTGCGGCATAATCGGTGAATTCGTACGTCGCAAGAAGCACCTTCCGGGTTTTGCTATAGTCACCAAATTGAAAGAAAAGAATCATCTTTCTTTCCCTATCCAGATACCTAGAGGCGTTGTATCTGGTCCACCTCTCAGTTCGGGCGTCGCCTTCCGTTGAAGAATTTGTCGTCCTCGCCACCGCGTGAAGTTGTCACACTCGCCGCTGAGTTGAACCGGGCTCATGATACCACTTGATAAGCCCTAAACTTCAAGGCTTGTTGATCGGAGCTTGAAAGGTTCTCGAGTACTCAAGCTGGTTATTTGAAAACCGAATTTTATGTAGAAAACATAGTAACAAGATATGGTTGGAAGATGCAACTTCAACACCAATCTAGGGAAGAGGCTCGATCCAAATAAGGTAGCAACTCGTCCTCGATTGATGTGGTGAATCAATCGATGTTGAGCTCGCTCGTTGCTAGAATTTAATAAACTCAACAAGGTCAAACCAAGAGCACGAAAACTCTATGAACAAAGGTTCTTGATTAAAACGTCTACCTTTACAATAGAGTTTCTAGACCTTAAATAGACAAACTTAAACCTAATTCAACTACAAAACGAACAAGGAAACATAATTAAACTATATTACATCTAAGGTAAGAATCCAAACTGGAAAAGGAATCCAAACTCGTTCAAGCTTCTCTTTCTTCTAGAACAAGTAAGCTGGCTCCCAAAACAGGTTCCATAGCATCTTTGGGCTCTTCGCTCAGCCCCTTCCAGGCATCCATTTCTTTAGACAATGTCTTGCTTATGTTTATAAACATACATACTTTCATGGAGTATGAAGATAATGTCTTGATTCGAAATCATCTTCCTGGAATAGAGCTTCAAAGTGGCATTCCTTTATACTTAGGCAGATTTTGACAGTTTTCCTGAATTGAGTAAGCATTTTGTCGAGCCTTGAAATTTGTCTTCTGGGTTTCTCCTCGAGCATCCAGGCACCCCAGCTTGTACATGAGAACTCCAGCTTCAAAACAAGCTCCCAAACTCACATTTCCATAGACTAAATTGAAAGAATCAAGCCCCACTAAAATCGTCAATATACTTAGCCAAAAATCCAGATTGTTCAAATGAGTTGGGTTAGCTTCAAGGACATGCAATTCTGAATCATATAATGATCCATGTGGGATCATATCATCTTCATGGAATGTTTGCCAGATCCGTAAGCCGCCGCAACCAATGATGCCAAAATTGTCTTATACGAGGTCTTATGATGACAACGAGTGATATGAGCGTTGCATGCAAGCAGCACCGCAGCGGCAACAATTCTGAACGGGTCACATCGAGGAAAGTGTCAAAGTGATAGAAGATAGGAGGGAGAGAAATCTTGTAACCACCATCCGACGCTCGAACTCTTCGGCTCAAATCGAACTCTCCGGTGAGTCGCTTAATTCCAGAATCGTCACTACTGGTGGAGAAACAAGTTCTTCTCCGGTGGTGGTGGTGGTGGTGGGGGGTGAACGCTGCAAAGAGGATTTAACTGATTCCCGAGGCTATGCCGATGAAAATTAGAACTACTGACACAAAGCAGCCACCTAGTATGAGGAAGTGCGATGTGTACGCGGGATCTGCATTCGGTATGTTTCTTGCTCCATACGCGCTCCCGCTGCCGTCGACTACTCGAATACCCAAGAGATGCAGACGAACGCGAGGAGGGAGAAGGGAGAAAATAAAATTTTATCTGGTACAGGTGGGTTACCAGTTGTTAACCAATAACTGGTTATCCAGTTACAGGTTTAACCTATTTTCTTCCGATAGCGGTAGACGACAACTGTAACACCCTACCCTATACGTTTTGCCTAATCATATTGTTCATACAATTGCAGCGGAATAATCTCGGGTGTTACATTAATTATCAAAATTTACCAAAATAAAATTTCGACATGAATTACTCGCGTAATGGGCTAACAGTTCTTGCAACTTATCCTGCAAAATAATTCATCACAAACATATATACTAACAACCATATGCATTGGCTTTTCTTAGCCATAGTCACACTTTTCATACTCCACAACTGCATACCATACTTATACATACCATAATCGTCACAACTTACACAGTTACACAACATATACACATATCATCAACTTTCCACACCTGTGGATATCTCACACTAGATCAGAAGCTAGTATGCACATGAAAAACATTCTCAAAACATTTTTACAAAAAGGTGTGGATCACTGGCCAAAATCCCGAGTAGTAGTCCAAGCACACAATGGTTGAAGACCATACCTCATCTTGCCTTCAACTCTTGCTCAACTCCCACCTATACACCTATCTACTGCTGCTGATGATCTGCTTACACATAGCATAAGCAGAGAAGAAGAATAAAAGAGGGTCAGCTCATAGCTGAGTGAGATAATCATAGCATCGTGAGTTCATAACAGAGCACACCCCTATCATACATCTAACAATCAAGCCAAAACACTAGGATCGGACCCCAGCCGTCCTCATATCCCAATAAGCAAAAGACTCAACCACTTTGACTTATGCATATGCATCTTATCATGTTTTAATTATAGGCGCCTGGCTACTCCCATGCTAATAACTCTCCCGGGAAACATACCCCACATCCCGTCGGATGTAGTCATACATACCCCAACATCCCGTCGGATGTAGTCATACATACCCCACACCACTATGGGTGTAGTCATACCCCGACACCGCTCTGGGTGTGGTCATATCTCATAAGAATTCTTCAGTCACCACCACATGAGAGGTGTGACTATCATACATATCATAATAGAGTAATAGCATAGGGAGCCCTAATTACTATGTAGTTGACCGTGAGACCACAACACTCATATTTGGTATCCTTATACATGATTCATATCTCATCTTGCTTAATCATAATTCATTACTTGCACATGTACTTGACCTGGCCATAATTGGCTCAACATAGGTAAATCAGGAGTCGTATAATTGCACTTCCTCGGGATAAACCCTCATGCAAGTCATCCTCCTTAAACATCATAATATCACCAGGGAATATATATTTTCCCACTTGTGCATCCAAATACAACAATCATGAAAAATCATACCTAATCACCTTCTCGAACCATCGTAAAGCATATTAATAGTCAAGCCCACAATTTGCAACATATACATAATCATCAGCATAAACAAGGTTCATATCGATTAGGGCAAGTCAATAATATCATACAACAATCCAGGGTTCAACATATAGCACAAAAGTTCATACACCCCTAATCATGCCATTCTAGTTCACCTAGATCAATTCTAAGCATCAATATAATTATCGTGATACGACAAACCCGGTATGCCGTGCTAATCCCTCACCAGTTCTGGTCGTTCAAACACTGGTTTAACCTTCCCGTACTAAAACGTCAATTTCAAGAACGAACCCCGAATTAAAATCCGAGACCGTCCTAATATCCCCTGCAGTATCCCCGTCGATATTAGTTCTAGGCTCCGGGTCAAATTCTTGATAAAAACACATCAAACCCTAGTCGGAGCTAAATTCAGCGATTCGGACCCCGGCCTAAATAATAGCCGAAATTCAGGGATTAGAACTAAAGGATTGATTACCTCACTGCAGGAAGCTCGTATATGAAATTTGGACTCAATCTGGCTTCCGGATACTCCGAAACCCTAATTTGGCTTATCGGGAATTCAAGAAATTCCTGAACCAAAAACTCGTTTTAAAGTTCTAAATCGATAAATCACGATGTATGGATGAATTAGGCATTACTTACAGGATTTTTGGATCACTAGAGCTCAAGATTTTGAGCTTGAGAATTTTCCTCGCGTGCCCTGTCCGTTCTCTGTTTCTCGGTCCGAAATAGAAAGAAGAAGAATTGGAATGTGTTGGGACGGAAATGGACGGAACTTATATATATATATATATATAAAATATTATATAATATATATAGTTAATACGTATATTTATCCGATTGATCGATAATCCGATTTTCGTCGAAATAGTATCGAAATGCTCGATTTTAAATCGTGAAACTTTCTAGCGATCGAAATATGGGTTTTGCCGTAACGGGATGTTACAACAACACTCTGGGGAAAACGGTATTACCGATAACCGACTAGTCGGTAACCGATTAAATCGATAACTGGCCGATTATCACCCCTAGTGATTGCCTATATTCTTTATTGTTTTACATAACAATAACGTTTGAAATGCTCTGACTTCCCAAACTTCCAACAAGTAGGTTAAGACTTCTTGTTTTTCCCAGCCTTGGATGAGTTATAGCCCTTGTCACGAGAACGTATCTTTGTCCTTTTATGGGAAGAAGCCCCTCCAATATCTATCATGTGAAGCAATGAATATTTCTTTGACTTCCTACCCTCTTGCACCCTGAGGTTCTCCTCTTGCGCAAGTGGTTACCGAGCTGGGTGAAATCCAACTTTTCCTTCTTGTGTTCATGCACATGCTTGAAGTCCTTCCAAGAAGATGATAATTTTTCGATTATGCTTGACACGTTGATCTCCTCATCCATGTTCAGATTGTGTTGAGTAAACTGAACATAGATTCGGAGCAATACGTTATATTGCTCCATCATTGAGTGGGAATCGCTCATCTTTTAAGTGTTGAAATTACTTACAATTAAGTTCTTGGTTGATGCATTATAGGCCAAATACTTTGCCTCTAATGGATCCCAAAGCTCCGAGGCATTGTTATACATTTTGTAAATGTCGAATAGGGAGTCCGACAAACCATTGAGTATGTGTTTTACTTAAAGGTAGTTGTCATTCTCCCACTTCTTCATTTTACAATTCATTTCCTCATTGTCAACCCCTTCCTCCTCCAAGTTATCTTCCGGACATGGGGTACTAATCACATACCCCATCTTGAGATTAGTAAAAAGAAAAAGCATCTTCCTTTGCCATCGACGAAAATGTTGTCAATCGAATTTCTCAAATTTTCCATGAAGAGAAAGTTCCTTGTAAGGAGAAGTACGGGACATCGTATGAGAGAAATATTATTTCCGATTGTTGGAGATAAAGGGACGAGGGTGTTTGTACGAAATCCCGAGACCGAGTGACTTGGATTATGATAGAGTCGTGCATGATGTTCACTTTTCGAAAATAATATTTCCACCCTCCGCAAAGTCTAACGTTACAAGAAATTTCTTCATAGGAGAAAACTATCTATGCTTTAGTTTCTAGCCTTAAAAATGCTAAAGCACACTTTGAAACTTTCGAAGGAAGAATAATAATGGATTTTTTTTGTTCTGTATGTTTCTATCAGTCCCTCCATTTATATAGCAAAAAACATTGTACCACTTCATTCCAAGATATGCATCCTTTAATTAAAGGTTGTATTTATCCATGACAGGGAGGGGATATGTCCCTCTTTCATTCAAACTCCCATGTAAAGATTAGAGACCATTAATTGGAATTTTCTAATTCAAGTAGTCACATGGAGAATAAAAAGGAAGTTGGTTAATTCATTAACGAAGGCTCATTTCATGAACAAACTTAGGCTGACTCCAACAGAGTCCTTAATTTTGGGGTTCTCGCCAAAAATGGCAAATTGACATGACCAACGGGGGAAGTAAATGACGAGTGACGCGTTTTTTGGGAGCTTAGACATCTGCTTTGACAGAATTGGGGAAGTGAATGGCGATTCCCGGATATTTGGGGAGTGGGCATGGAGATGGCGGGGCAGCCGCCATGCTCTATTTTTTTAGTGTTTAATTAGGGGTCTCGGATTTAATTAAGTGAAAATAATGCAACTTGAATTAATTTATATATTTTAGGGTTCTTTAATTTTTATTTAATACATTGTTTAATTTTGATAAAATGACTTAAACTAAATTCATTCTATTTAAAATTTATGTTTATCATCTTGAACTTGTGTGTAAACAAAACTAGACCGATATAAGAATGATATATATATGGTGCCTTCTACGGTACCCCGGGTGAAATTCAGGGTACCGCATACCTTAAGTATGAAAACACTATCTAGGGCTCGAATTAGCAGGATTTTTGGGCATGATACTATACCCTAACCCTGAATGAGTGAACCCTAGGTCCTAATTATCTAAATTATAAACTATAAACCCTAAGATGGTGCATTGATTTTTTGCCTATATTTGGACGAATCATAACCGTCGATTATTGTTTCTAATTAAATTGATCTTGGGGCATAAGATTTAGAGAATTGAGACCTAGATGTTGATCTTTAAGGGTTAGAGTATAGTATCATGTCCGAAAGATTAGTCAATTCAAGTTCTAGATAGCGTTTTCTTACTCAAGGTATGCGGTACCCCGGATTTCACCCTGGGTACCGTAGAACTCCCCATATATATATATTATTGAAACGAAAATACGTTCTTGAATTACAAAACAAATTGTCAACAACTACAACTTTAATTGAATTACAAAATATCCCAACACCGATACCATGCAACAAATATGAATAATTAGGTCAATCATTTTTTGCCAAACAAATTCGGTCTCGGAGTTTAAAAAAATTCTATATATAAGTTGAAGAAGATATAAGACAGAAGACATTTAAGTTGACGGCAAACCAGGGCCGAAGCTGAAAAAGATGAGCTGAAGAAGAAGATCGAAGAGCTCGAGGAGAAAGTCGCGATTGACATAGAGGTTAATGCGGCGGAGGCCATCGGAGTCTATAAGTAGTCGGTCACCTTCAAGCAGGAGTTAGCTGACTGCATGTACCGCACTATTGTAACAGTGCGGAAAAAGGTGAGGCCAGACAACCCGGGGTGCCGCTGGAACACCAAAGACATGGTGCGCCACGTCCAGTGTTTCTTCGCGGACAAGAAGCCCCTTGGTGCGGATTCTGAGAGCGAGACGGAAGAAGAGGGTGCGATCGGCGGCAGTAGCCACCCAGCTCGTCGTGATTAGTTATCGGTCCTTTTCTTGTGTTTGCGCTAAAGTGATAATTGTCGTTTTCTTCTTATTTTTACCCATTTTATCAATGAAGGCTTTGCGCGGTTCGTCGAGCGCCGTGTTGTTTTCTTGTCTTCGCGCATACTGTACGCGTGGACTAATTAGTAGTTCGTTTGACCAAATAACTTCAAGTAGTTGAGCGTATGGAAGCTATGTTCATGCATCATTTTAAGTCGCGATTGATGTTTTCATCAAAATATTTCTCGTTAGGGCAGTTTAAGAGGCGAACACGCGCTCATAATGTTTGTGTCACTTCGTAGCTCAAGCGATTTAAGAGGCAAACTCCCGCTCGTAATGTTTGTGCCACTTCGCAGTTCACGCGGTTTAAGAGGCGAACTCACGCTTGTAATATATCCTTCAAGTTACCCCAATTCATTTCAAAATTCATACCAAGTCGGGCAGTAATATATTTACATAGGTTGGGCGGGGCGATACAGACGGAGGTTTTGTGCCTTCCATGTTCTTGGAACACTTGTTCCGCTTAACTCAACCAGTTTGAACGTGTTCGCACCCACCACTTCGCGAATCTGGTAGGGGCCTTCCCACGGAGCCGCCAGTTTTCCGTGCCTTTTGTCCGGCCTGAAATTCCGTTTGAGGACTTGTTCTCCCTGGTGCAAGTGGTGTGGACGAAGCTTCCCGTTGTAGTATTTCGCCACTTGGGCATTTCCTGCTGCCAAGCAGATCGCTGCTTGCTCTCATCGCTCTGTTGCCAGGTCTAGGTCCAATTGGGGCACTAAAGAGTTGTCTTGTTCATTGTACAAATCTACTCGGACAGATGGGATGTTGATTTCAATTGGGATTACCGCCTCTGTGTCGTACGTAAGCGCGAATGGGGTGTCGCCGGTCGCGGTTTAGTATGTTTTCCGGTGTGCCCATAGCACGCTGTGAAGTTCCTTCGGCCAGTTGCGTTTCGCGTCGTCTAGCCTGGTGTGGAGTCCATGCAATATTGCTTTATTGGCTGCTTTCGCTTGACCGTTGGCTTGAGGATAAGCGACGGAAGCAAAACGCGCTATAGTACCCCACTTGATCACACAGATGGATTACCTCGACGCAATCGAATTGCATCCCATGGTCAAAGACAAGGCACTGTGGCGTTCCGAATCTCGATAGCACATTTTGGGTTAGGAACCGCGTGACTTGTTGGGCTTTAATGGACGCCAACTGTTCCACCTCAATCCATTTGGTGAAGTAGTCCACGGTGAAGATCAAGTATTTTTGCTTTCCCTTGGCGGTGGGGAAAGGCCCGAGAAGATCTACTCCCTATTGCGCAAAAGGCCAAGGACTTATGTTAGGCTGGAGTTCCGCTGCTGGTAAGTGGTGGAGTCGGGAATGTACTTGGCACTTGTGGCACCTGTCGACAAAGTCTGGGGCATCTTTCTTAATCAGGGGCCAGTAATAGCCTCGCAGCAGCATCGTCCGTTCGAGGCTCCAAATCCGTGATGCATTGCGCATATGCTCTCGTGGGTCTCTTGGATTATCATTTTGGCCTCTGATTCGCCCAAACACTTTAGATGTGTTCCCGTATGAGAACGACAATATAACTCTTGACCGATCATTGTGCAACGAGCTGACTTTTGCCTCAGCACCCAAGCTTCTTTTGGATCATCTGGTACATTTCCGTTGTTCAGGTATTCTATGATCGGAACACGTCAGTCTTGTTCCACCTCAGCCTCGTTGATTACAATTGCTTTGGCGGTTTCAATTCCGCTCTCCTTTAGTACTGCGACCATCCGAGATTCCTTGTAGTCTGTGGTAGTGGCAAGTTTTGACAGGGCGTCCGCGTGGATATTCTCCTCTATTGGGACATGTACGTACTCAACAGATTGAAATTGCTACACTGTTTCCTGTATCCGCTGAACATATTGCGCTAACCCTTCTTCTTTTGCATCAAACGCCCCGTTGAGCTGATTCACCACCAAGGCAGAGTCAGAGAGAACCCTTAGCATAAACACACCGAGCTCGCTTGCCGCACGCAGGCCGCAGCCCTGCCAAGATGGCTTCGTATTCCGCTGCATTGTTTGTCTTCAGCTCGCGGAAACGTATCACTATCTCATGCACGACCCCTAAAGGGGTCCACACAACGACTCATGCCCCGGCTCCGTGTTTGCTAGCTGCCCCATCCACATGTATCTCCCACGTCCCAGGTGGGGATGGTTCCAAGAAGACCCCTTCCGCGATAAAATTAGCCAATGTCTAACCTTTGATAGCTGGCTTCTCGACTGGTGAATATCGCGTTTCTGGATTTGTCAGTGTACGCGAAGTGTAATATATGACCTTTTCTTCCTTGTCGTTCCTCTTGGAAGACTGTGCTGACTACGCGTATTGAGATAGCGATGTAAACAAACAACATTTCATTTTGTTGGGGCGCGACCAAAATTGTGGGGGATACAAAATATGTTTTCAGCTGCTCAAACACGGCTTCACAGGCCGCATTCCACTCAAACTTTGTGCCGGCCTTCTGAGTTTGGAAGAAAGGAGCGCATTTGTCTGCGGATCTTGGGATGAAACGTCCTAATGCTGCTAGCTTCCCCGCTAATTATTGGACTTCGAGTGAGGTGTGGGGTGATTTTAGTTGGCGAATCGCGGCCATTTGCTTGGGGTCAGCCTCGATTCCCCTTTGGGTGACGACGAAGCCCAGAAATTTCCCGCCTTCTGCGCCAAACATGCACTTAAGCTGGTTATGGCGGAGTCTGTGCAGACGGAGTGTTTCAAAGGTCTCGCATAGGTCGTCCAGATGAGTACCTCCGTGTTTTGACTTGACGATGAGATCATCGACGTATGCTTCCATCGCACCACTTGCTTGTCGAAAACCGTGTTAATCAAACGCTGGTAAGTGGCCCCGACGTTCTTTAGGCCGAACGACATTCCGATAAAGTAGAAGTTGCCTAACGGTGTCATGAAAGTTTTATTTTTCTCATCTTCAAGACTCATTGGGATCTGGTGGTATCCCGAGAACATGTCGAGGAATGACAACATGTCGTGGTTGGACGTCGCATCTACCAACAAATCAATCCGCGGCAAGGGGCAAGGATCACTTGGGCACACTTTGTTGATTGTTGTGTAGTCTACACACATGTGCCATGCTCCGAAAGCTTTCTTCACCAGTACTACGTTAGACAGCCACCTGGGGTACTGGATGGCTCTTATCAGCCCCGCTTCCAACAAATGCACCACTTCGTCTTTGATAGCTTTTAGCTTTTCTCTGGTGAATGATCGTCTAGCTTGCTGCAGCAGTTCTGCTTCCTCGGGGACCGCGAGATGATGTTTCGTGATTTCCCTTCTCACTCGGGGCATATCTTGCATGCTCCAAGCGAAGAGCTCTCTGTATTGCCTTGGTAGAACGATCAGGGGCTCCAACATCTCGTCGAGGACATGCGTGGATATGCACACTTGTTGGTCCGGTTTGCAAAGGTCCAAGGGGACTCCGAAGTCGGAATCGGCGGAAGCAGGTCGCGCCTCTTCATCCGCACGCGTATCCACGATGTTGGTTCTTTTTCGTGATTCGCGTAATTGTGTATCTTCTTTGTTCATTTCTTTCTCTCTATACTCCCCTATTGAGTACCCGATGCCTTTGGTGGTTGGAAACTTCACTAGTTGGTGACATGTAGACGGAAGTGCGCGGAATTTGGTCAGGAAGGGCCTCCCAAGGATGGCATTATGAGGGGATTGACAGTCGACAATGGTGAACTCAATGTCCTTTGTTGCTCGTGGCGCCTGATCACCTATGACCACTGGCAGAATTATGGAGCCGATGACTGGAACTCGTGATCCCGAGAATCCGACGAGACTTCCTTTTGTTCGGCGGATCATCCCTGGGTCTATTTCCATATGGTCGAGTGTGCTTTTGAAGAGTATATCTGCCGCGCTCCCGCCGTCTATGAGTAAGCTGTGAACCTTGCACGCGACTATCAGGATAGTGATGAGTAAGGGCTCTTCTGACGGGATTCCATCAGGGAATTCGTTGAGGCCAAAGATAATGAGTGCGATTTGGTTGGTATTAGCCTCTACCAGCTCGACCGCCCTTTGCCTTTTGGTTTTTCTTGCGGGCGGGTGCCCACCGACCACAGTGACTACTCTGATTTCCTTCCGCACCATGAGTTCATCTGTTTTTTCGTTGTACCCCGCCGGTGGTGGCTGAGGGGCCTTTGGCTCCGGCGTCCTGCATTCCTCTTGTACGTACTCGGACAGATGTCCTCGCCTGATTGAGGCTTCAATTTCCCAGCGAGCACGTAGCAGTGCTTTGTTAGGTGGCACGTTTCCCGGTGGAATTCGCAGAACTTTTTGTGATCGCACCTATTTTTAGGTTGCCATTGAGGTCTGAGCCAATTAATGTGATAGCCTCTTTCTCGGATTACGTGGAGTATGTTCCGCACCGAGTCTTTAAAAGGTGTGTAGTTGCGGTCGTTTTTGTTCCTCTCTGGTGACCTCCTTCTGAATTGTTCTATGGGTTGGGGGTGGGCTTTGTTATGTCCGTCATGGTAGGTATTCAGCGGCAGTGGGGGCTGTCAGCGCGTTTGCTCCTCTCTGGCGTTTTTTGGATCAAATCGCCTTACAGATCCCGCCCCAAGGTTTCTTCGAGCGTAATTGCTTTCTCCACTTTGGCTTCGAGCTCTGAGGATGAGATGATCGGTCATTTGGCTAGCGACCGTCTCAATTCAGAGTTGGTCGCGGAATCCATGAGATGTCGCGCCACATTTTCGGGAGTGAGGTCGCAGACCGCCATGGCCACCCTGGACCATCGGGAGTAGAATGCTCTCAGGCTCTCCCCTTCTTTTTGCTTCACATCCACTAGGGCCACAGTGATCAGCGGCCTTCGCTTTTGCGATGCAAACTTGCTGGTGAACAGTAGGATAAATTCTTCGAATGTTCGAATGGTTCCATTTGGGAGGCAGTTGTACCAATCGAGGCATATTCCGTGAAGGTAGAAGGGAAGTTTCTGCACAACGCAACATTGGAGCATGTTTGGAGTTGCATGCGCAGGCAGAATGCGCTCACGTGGTCCTCCGGGTCGGTCGTCCCTCTATAGGTGGGGAGGGTAGGAGTGTTTCCGGGCATCTGTTCTGCCATGATCTCGGGATATAACGGTTGATGTAGGGTGATTCGCGGTGGAGCGCGATACGCCGGGGATAGATGCTGCTCCAAGAAGTCTAGGTCGGGGCGCGGTGCCCATTCCACGGGCGGATTGGCCTCCTGGGCGAGCAGGGCGAGTGGTGGCCGAGCGGGCACTTGGGGTACAGGAGCGGGGAGAGTGTGAGAAGGTATGTTAGCTTGCGCCGCCATTAGGGCCATCATCTGGCTCATTTGGCTTTGCATGTTGCTGATTGCTTTGTTCTGTTGCTCCATCTATTGGCGGATTTCCCTGGGAGATAGCTCCTCCTCTTCCTCTACCAGAACGACATCCAGGTTTTGCGTGAAGTGGAATTGGTTCACCGCGTCAGGGTTGCTCATCGCGTCATAGAGTCTTTGATTAGTGGTGGATTTGAGCGGGGTGGTGTCGACTTTCGCATGTTCTTGAGAGCCTTGGGGGATGGCTTGAAACTTCTTAGTCATTGTGTTTTTTGACATGGCCCCACAGTGCGCACCAATTGTTTGTGCAGGGCTGGTGAGTAGGAAGCCTGTACTGTGAAAGTGTGGGGAGATGTCATTTTGACGAGGGAGGCAGCGTTTGAACCAAGATTGAGAGAGAAGTGAGTAGTTGTATTGATGATCGGAGAGAAAAAGATCCCCTTCTTTGGTGGTGTAAATGCTATATTTATAGTAGCTACAGATTAGGTGGAAAAAGAGTGTGACATGACTCGTCTGTCAGAGCATGTGCGCGTCTTCCCGATGCACTGCTTGAGCGGCGAGAAGGAGGTTGTATTAAGCGGCGAGAGGGAGATTAGTGCGTCAATCGCGTCCCTGTTCCTGGCTTTGTGGCAATCACGTTGAGAGCGCTCACCCCAACAACTTGTTACAAGGTGTTACTAGTGGATAGGGAAGGGGAAACGAGCGTCATCCCTGAAATTCGAATCTGGGGACTCCAATTTGAAAATCAGCAGTACGACCACTCGGCCATGACCTCGCTCGCTTTGGGATCTACAAAATATATAATGGCAAAACATGAGTTATATTTTCAGGGATTTGAATTTCCAGCCTTATGAGGGTTTCACGGAAGGGCTAAAATGTAAATTTACCTCCAAATAATTGAAACGTTGTGTTTCTTGCACTAAAACTTATAACCCGCCAACGAGCCAACTTGCATTTGATCTCATAATGGTACAATGGTCCACCTTTCACTGGATCTAATAATTGTCGAATGGGCCATAAGCGAGAGGCAACTATGGGCCGAATCTCTCTGCAAACGACGAGAATCCATCTCCGTGACGTCTTCGTCGTTCATCCTGACTACTCTTCGGCGACGGCACCATCTTCCCCCGCGCAGTTTCTTTTTTCCTTGTACCTATCGGGCTCATTATCCTTTTTATAGGATTACCTAACATCTGAGTTGTTCAGACCTCCGGCCCTTGATACTCCGCAAACGGCCCGCAATAGAAGAGCTGTAATTGCGGTGTGACTGCCGCAGCCTGCACGGGAGGGAAATAGGAATGTCAGGTTTCCCGTGACAGAATCCTATTCGGGTTTCCAGGTATAGGTTTACATCAATATATACATATTGTGTTGCCAACGTACGGTCGAGTCTGTACATGATATGCCATTAATGAAATTTTAGGCTATATTCAATGGAGTGCCAGTATAGCTGTTGTGAATTGCATAGTCGACTTGGATTTCATCACCATCGAGTGATTAATCAATGTTTTGTCTTTTGTGGTTTTCAATTGGATTAATATCATATCCTCAGGTTCAATTACTTTAGCCCATCCTTTGATAATCAATGAAGAGCAATTTCCTCGCCATGCTTTTAGTTACAAGTTTTTCTCTACCATGTGTTATGCATCCATTGATTAAATGCTCATAAAAATGGCTTGGTTTGTTTGGTCATTTTTTCGAAGATCACATAAAAAATGCCATTTTTATGTGTTGCTTCGATGAGATCATGATTGACCATGTCCTGTTGCAATGCGTATATATTGTAATTTTTTTAATGTATTCTAAGTATGCAAAACGTGAGTGAGGACCTAAAAATCCCTTTATTTTAGCTCATAACTCACGGCTTTCTCATCCAATGTTGTACGAATGGATAATATGATAATCATATCAAATTTAGTTGGTGAAGTTGATCATACGAAACCAACCCTCCCATTATTTGGTGGATCAGTTCGTGAAAACACAAAATCCCCTAACTTTTATTGTCATCCGATGTTCACATGCATGTTGCACATGCTCTAGCAAAATCAATTTACTTCCTCATGTCTTTTAGGGGAGCCGTCATCTGATTGGTACTGAAAGGATCGTTAATTCCTGCATTTGAAGCAGTACTGCCAGATCAACCTCAATCAACAGTGGTCTGTATACTTACTTCAGTATATGTGGAGAAAACAATAAGTATTTCTGTTGTACGAGTTTATTATACTGAAGTAAACAAGAGGCATTTTTGTTGTACGGGTTCATTATACTAAAGTAAACAAGAGGTATTTCTATTGTACGGATTCATTACTGTCACATAAGTTAATTATCATTTCTCATTTATATGAACATCATCCAATCACTAAATTGCTTCATCATTATTAGGAAAGTATTACTTCGTTACATTCTCAGCATCCAAGTTATTTTTCAACTTGAATTAATCTTTAGTGCACCCATTACTAGATCCATAAGTAAATTTCATTACGCAAAGTATTTATAGATTTACAAAAGATAACTTTGCTATATGTCATTCTTTATGCTAGACTACGGAGTGTCAAAACACCATTAAAGATATCTCCTATGAAATTGCCAAGGAACGAGCAAAAATAGGATCAATTGCATACTTAACTACATTTCGATTAAGTACTTCAGTCATGGTAAGACCTTTGTTAATTTAAATTTCTTTATTACCCTCTCTTCCAATCTTTATACTAATCATACACTATTATTATTTCAACTTATTTCATTAAAAATGTTGTTTCATTGTAGGGAAATAACTATATTATTGCTGGCTATATCCGTGACATGCGAGTCATTTGGAAATTCACCCGTTCTTTCTACATTGTTCAACTAACTATTAGTGACAATTTAGCATCATACCTAATATATTTCAAATCCTACAACTTCATATTCATTGCACGCGCTGTATTCAACAAGGATGATGTCTACTAGGATAAACACTATAAAGAGGTATTGAACTCTATCATAGACCAATTTTTTCTTTAATTCTTAAGTTTCATGATATATGGACTTTTAGGAGTTAAGTTTGCTTTCCCTTCTTGAAGATCTGTATTTATTTTGACTTTTTATTTCTTTTCTTGTTATTATATTGGTAGCATGGTTATTTTCATAAATTTTTGGGTAAACTTTTCTGATTAAAGGTCGGGCTTGGTACTAGTATAAATAAAAGATAAAGTAAGAAATAAAGCTAAGTGTAGCCGTTAGCGCCTGTTCTCATTCGAATTCAAACTTCTCCCTTACCCCAATATCTCGCTTCCTTCCTATTTACTTTCTCCATCTCATTCTCATCTCTTCATTCCACATTTCCACTTAGCAGCCCCCGACCCCGGTATCTAGCTAGTAGCTAAGCCTAGAGAAAAAAAAATGCAATTCCTCCAGTCTCCAGTCACCGGCGACCAGAAGCCGAGGCCAAACAGTGGCCGGAAGCCTCTGCAACCCAAGAACTCACTACCCGCCTCTGAGTCTGAGGTAGTCCAGATCTCCACAAAGCCACTCCCGAAGCCAGATTTGGGAAATGTCAACGTCTATGTTTCTAGCGGCGGGGATAAGGAGAACCGGAATCAGTGTCCAATTTATGCCACCCCTCCAGCTCGTAAAAAGCCCGTCCAGCAGCCGCCGTCCATCCCGCCGATCGACTCATCCCTGGCGGAGGAGCTGAGCGCGATGCGGAAGAGAATGGAGCGGCTGAGGTCGGACAGAGAGAAGACGGAGAAGATGCTCAAGGAGAGAGATAGGGTGCTGGATCTGCAGATGAAGGAGATGGAAGCGAGGGCAGAAGCCCAGATGATGATGGAGATGGAGGTGGATCGGCTCTTTCGATTGAAGGAGCTCCATTCTTACTCCACGGTAAGAAATCCCTACACTACTTTCTGACTCCTTTCTGTAAATTGATGAATTTCGCCATATTGGTTAACAATTGCGATTCTACAAACAGAGGATTTCCCCGCTTCGGTCGCTTAGAGAGAAGGAGCAAGAAAGGAAGCTAAGCCGCGGATACGATGAAGAGGCGATGGCAGAAGAAGACGAAGGAAGCAGCGAATTGCAGCAGCAGCAGCGTGGGAATGACAGTCCATGCTGCTCAAGCACAAGCTCAAATTCCATTTCAACCCAACAACAACTGGTTGTTGCTGTCTAGTTTGTGTACTGTTTGCGGGTTTATCTTCAACTTTCTCTGCTTGGCCATCGTCTCGATGTTTGATTGGGATGATCAGCTTGAACCTTTGCCTATGTTCAAAAACCTTATTGGAGCCTTATGAATTTGAAACACTTTCTACTATGATAGAATTCCATGTTCATGGAGAAGTTTATGGCACAATCTCTTCAAAATAGTGTTATTTCAACAGCAACAAGACGATGCTTGCTACTAATGCATCTATGCCATCAAAACTCACTACTAGAAGTCTACAACAACTGTGAGCTCCTTACAGTCTACAAGAATACTCTTACAACCAAGTGCGCTGCTTTTCACAATCATCAATTATTCCAGTTACAACTTATAGCACAGAACCAAAGGACCAAGCATCTATTCGACTCAGAAAACCATAGAGTACAACTATGATATCACATGAAACAGATTCTAATCTGAATCTCAGAAGACACAATTAAAATTAATTAAGAATGCTGCCTAACCCTGCTTTGTTCATGAAGAAGTTGCAGAGAGAAGAAAAGGCAAACAATCCCAACCAGATGACAGTTCTAACAGAATTTCCAGCGGTTGCTGCAGTTTACACACGTTACGTAAGTAGTCATGGGTTCATCTGCGCTCCTGGTCTGCATCTGGTAGTAAGTACACTTCTTTTGACCACACCGCCCGCACCTGAACTGATCAGTCGTGGCCTGTGGCGGGCCGCCACGTTCACACTCGAACATAGCTTTGTCTCTCAACTGTTTATTCTCCATCTGCCTCTGGTCACTCGCCATTTCTTCAGGGGTCATCGTCATGAGCCTCTCGGGGTTAATTTGACCCAGCAGCACTTTCCTCCTCAAATCTGGGTTTTTAGGATCCTTGATGTTGAACATGATAGATCTGTACTTTAACTTCTGTGCCCCATTCGACTTCCCCAACTGGTCAAACATTGCGGATTCCACTGAGACAGCAACTCGGATGGGATCTCGTGCACGTACTTCGTGCTTAAGATCATCATCAACCTCTCCGGCAACTTTTTCTAGGGCTTCGGCAAGAAGTTCACGGACTTTGTCCCTCAAGGGATCATTGCATCTTACTAGAGAACTGAGTTTTGGAGGAGCAATAGCTGCTGGCTGTGGTGGTTTCTTGACATGGGGAGATTTTATCTCTTCCTTCACTACTGTCTTCTCGACTTTTACAGTGTCCGGTCGAGCCCTGTTCTCGACTTTGATTGCTCCATTGGAGAATGATTTTGCTTTCTCGACTTTCACTGCTCCATTGGATGATGATTGTTCTTTCTCAACTTTAATTGATCCAACTTTTGGTGATTTTTCTACTTTTACAGCGCTTGCAGTTGGAGATTTTTCAGCTTGTTTCCTTCTAGTAGTCTCATTCACAACCAACTGTTTCCAACTCTCGAGCAAGTCACTAGCAATGGTTTGGATCTGATGTACTGGATGCTTGGTTAGAGCTCGCAGTCGTTTCCCAACCTGAAACACAGTAAGGTTGAAGTTCGAAAGAAGTATAATCAAAAGGCATTACTACCACTCATTTCTAGAGCAAATTCAACATGGGTAGTCAGCAGAGAAAGGTGGCATGAAGGTAAGAGGTGAGCAGGGAAGAGTAAAACAGAAAGAAAAAAAAAGCCAAAGAGACTAAAAGCATTAAGCAAGCAGAGCACATAAGAAAGTTTATGCCATTGCTTTCTTCAAAGCAGAAATAGCATCCCAACCAAAAAAAATAAAAATAAAATGAACGACTGTCATCATTCAGAACTATCCATGTAGAAGAACAATTATTGGATAGAGACTACTAGAAAAGTAATGCTTAAGCCTGAACGACCCTAGCTCCCTAATTAAGAAAAGCATCCAGTCACAGAAAAGCTCAAGCAAATGGACATTCCTTTCGATGGGGTTGTGTGTAACTGAGAGGTGCAACCAGTCTCGAAGGAAGATGAAATATATGTAAGGCTAGATTGATACCCTACAATAGCTTGTGGATGATAAAAATGGAAGCATTCCCTTAGTAGACATATAATCCCTGGAAATGAGCATAAAAGGCTAAACAGCCTGGTTGGGAGAAAAGAGAAGGGCCCCTGAGAAATACTTAATGATCAACAGAGAAGAAATTGGCAATTTGAGACCATGAACAAAGTCTAACCAATCTTATCTTATCTCATATCCAACAGAGTTCAGGAAAACCAAAGCACAGAACTTGATTAAAAAACGAGGACAGCTTGAATTTGGTTTTGATACATGAAACAGAAAAGTAAACATGAAATTTACAAAAGGAACCGAAAATCCGGAAATGGAAACTGCGAATTGAGCAAAGAAGTCAACTTTTAAGGCCAAGGAGAAAGCAGAGACAACGCACCTGAGAGGAGACCAGAATCTCGTATGTAATTGGGTAATCTCCGAGCTGTTTGAGGGCATCGACGCATCGACCGACCTCCGGGCCGTTGGAGGAGATATCGTCGCCGACGGCGGCATCGCCGGCTTTCTTCGCTGACTCAAATAACTCGATTACCTCTATGTCCTCGGGGCTTAAACGAGGCATTCTCGGGAGCAATTGAAATTGGGGGCGAATTCACGAATTGCAGAATAACGGAGCAGACAGCAATTAGATCGGGGCAGATCTCGGCAGAGGAGTGGAGAAACGAAGGCACCCAGAATCGATCTGCAGACAAGGATTTTGGAGGACAAAGGAGAAAAAAGCTCTCCCTCTCTCGGCTCAGTCGTTTTCCGCCAATTGGAGTTGCAGAGGGTCTGTTTCTTTCTGAAGGAAGGGGATGATAAGGCAGGTAGTGTGGGGGAAAACACTCAACGGCTGAGGTTTAGAGAAGCTACCGGCGAAGGAAATGAGATAAACGGTTGGTGATCCTTCTCCAGCTCCGTAATCGTCCCCCTCTGCTCATTAGGGTTCGTCTTCCGGTTGGATAGGGAGAGTGATGGGCCGCTTTTTCAGTTCAAGGGAATGAATGCACTGCGGGCTGTGTGTTTAGGTTATAACGGTCCAGGTATTCCGTTGGGCTTATTCAGAAGTCAGGCCCATCTATCTACTTATTTTTTTTTATAGTAAAATCCATCTACTAACTTCGGTAGCTCACTTCGTGCGTCTGTCTCTTTCTGATGTCTGATCAGGAGTTCTGACTTCTGATTATAAAAATACAATATAATTTCTATAGATTAATATGGTCGTAACCGCGAAACTTATTAATTTATAATAATTATTAATTAATTGATTAATTATTAATTTAAAGAGGTTTTTCTTATGATATACGTTCATCGTATCTTCCAAACATTTCAAGTTCATACGATAATAATTTATCACATTTTATGTATTCATTGTACTAAAATTTAATAGAAGAAAATTATCTATCCTTCCAAGATAGATTTATTCGATGTATTCTTGTAGATGGTTTAGATTCATGTTTTAAGTTACTTGCACTTCTGTGCCATTGATCATACATTCAATATAATTCATCGAATATATGGTGACCCGATCACTATAAATAGTACTACAGAAACATTGTAAAAATCATATTCAACAATGGCTTCTCATTTGAAAGGTGTCCAAAAGTCCACCACGACAGATCAAATACGTAAACAGAAATGCGTGAGTACAAGAGAGATCATCCCTCATGCACCCAAAAAGATTTGATGGTGTGGCTTGAACTAACTTTCCATTTGAAAGTTAGTCAAGAAGAACTTCTATTAGACTTGAACTTCAAGAATAAACAAACAAATATATATTCATATTTTACTAGATTATCCTAACTATATTTTAAATTCCTAGATGAATTGTATTTTTACAATTAATTTATAGAGTTAAAAATACATGTCTATATGTAAGCTGGTTCTCAAAAATTATTATCTTATTATTTTATTAAATTTGCTCATTTTTTACATTGGCCCAGTTCGAGACCGGAGAAATTATTAATTTATACTAAGTTATTATTTTATCGATTATTAATTTAAAGTGATTATACTGTTTTTGAAAAATACATGGTTGGTTAATTATTTTTATAAAGTAAGCTTTTTTACGATGTTGATGCCAAGCTAAATTTATGCTCGTAGAAAATTCAGCTTGCTGTTATTAATAATAAAAATAATAAAGAAAAATGGATACCAAGGTTTGAGCTCGTTTGATTCTCTATGTCCTTATTGCACCATTGGATTATTCATGTGCCAACTCGAACCTCTGGAGAAGCTTTTATCGTGCTCTGCTCTAGTGGAACCTCAAAAACGTCTCGTTGACAGTTGCACGTGCAGGGACACTTTGATGTCCAAGTTAGTAACAAATCAAAACTAAAGAGAGACTCAACCATGTGAACATGAACGAGAACCTTACTTTGAGACTTCAACATGAACCTCCCTATGAAAGGTGAGCATGTTGGTTTAATATATGGGCGCCAGAATTCGCCAATAGAAATCTACAATCGGTCTAGTATGTTGGTTCGCTCTCAATAAGTGGTCGCCAACAAGAGATGTTGTTAGGATGTGATCTTGTTATAAGAATATGTGCACCTGGGTGTGCCTGGTAAAAGCTGTTAGAAGGAGGATTTGTTGTAGATAGAATCTGAGAGCAATCAAACTTGATCTGCTTCTGTATATTCAGTTGAGCTTTATACACGAGTACAGGGGATTTGTTGAGAGTTTGACGGGTAGTGTACAAGAGAGAGAGCTAGTGTATAGGAGGAGTGGGCCGACTAATATGAGTGAATAATAAAAGAATTGTTTTATTCTTTTCCTCTAATACGCCCCCGCAAGATGGAGGAGGTGTCGACGACGCCAATCTTGGACCTGAGGAGAAGAAAGCGCGAGGCAGGTAACGATTTGGTGAGCATGTCGGAGAGCTGGTGTGCAGTAGGAATGTACCGGACGGTGAGGCGACCATCCTGCACAAGCTGTCGAACAAAGTGAAAGTCAAGAGCTAAATGCTTCATGCGAGAGTGGAAGAGTGGGTTAGCACTGAAGCAGGTGGCACCAAGATTGTCGGAGAATAGGGTGGGTGACGCAGTAAGAGGCTGATGTAGTTCTGTGAGGAGATTTTGGACCCATTCCAACTCGGCGGCAGCATGGGAGATTGCCCGATATTCAGCCTCAGTACTCGAGCGAGCAACGGTGCGTTGTTTTTTAGAACGCCAGGAGATGAGGGTGGAGCCCAAGTAGACCAGGTAAGCGGATGTGGATGTACGGTCGTCGAGATTGCCAGCCCAATCAGAGTCAGCAAAGGCCGTGAGACGCAGAGGATCAGAAGTTCGCCGAATAGCCAGGCCATAGGAAATCGTACCACAAACGTAGCGGAGCAATCGTTTGAGGCACTGCCAATGATGGGATGATGGAGCATGCATATACTGAGAGAGCTTGTTGACGGCAAAGGCAATGTCCGGACGTGTGTATACCAGATACTGAAGTGCCCCAAGGATTTGGCAAAATCGTGTAGCATCAGTAGGAGAGGTGCCATCACTCAGAGAGAGAGAGACAGTGGAAGCAAGGGGTGTAGAGACCGGGGCAGCATCCAACATATGAAAACGAGTAAGGATATCTGTCATATACTTGTGCTGAGATAGGATATAACCAGTGGGTGTAGGAATGACTTCAATACCCAGAAAGTAATTAACATCACCAAGTTCCTTAAGAGAAAACTTGTCCGCCAGAGCCTGCTGAAAAACAGAGAGAGTGGCTGCATCATTGCCGGTGAGTAAGAGATCATCGACATAGACCAGGAAATACATGATAATCCCGGACTGGTGATAGACAAAGAGGGACGCATCAGAGTTGGTTTTCCGAAAGCCATAGTGGAGGAGAAAGGAACTGAGAGCAGTGTACCATGCTCGAGGGGCCTGCCGCAGGCCGTAGATGGCACGCCGGAGACGACGAGCATGGTTAGGATATGTAGGATCAACAAAGCCAGGAGGTTGTACCATGTATACCTCGTCCTCGAGGGGTCCCTGAAGAAAGGCGTTGTTAACATCGAATTGCTTGATAGCCCAATGGTGGGAGAGGGCGACAGAGAAAACTGTCCGTACGGTAACGGGTTTGACCACCGGACTGAAGGTATCATGAAAATCCACACCCGGTCGTTGATGGAAACCCTTCGCAACAAGGCGGCATTTGAAGAGATTGATAGAGCCGTCGGAGTGATGCTTGATGCGGTAGACCCATTTGTTGCCAAGAACATTAAAGTGGGGTTGACGGGGAACAAGATCCCATGTGTGATTGCGAATTAGAGCAGAGTGCTCCTGGCGAAGAGCGGTATCCCATTCAGTATACTGCATGGCCTCCCGGACAGAGCGTGGCTCAAGGGGTGGCGTGCGGTTGGTGAAGTTGGCTTGAAATAGTCTTTTGGGCTTGTAAATGCCAGCTTGAGCCCTCGTTGTCATCTGATGAGTACGGAGGAGTGGCGGTGGAGCATGAGGTTGAGATGCTGTTGGAAGTGGCGAGGATATCTCAAGCCTGGTAGGCTGGGCCGGCCGAGGGAGTGGAGCGGGGCCAGAGGAGGCCAGCAAGGAGGGCGGGGGCCCTGAAGTCAATGTCGGGCCGAGAACAGAAGGGGGCACGGGCCCAGTAGGCGAAGCCGGGCAAAGGACAGAAGAGGGCGCGGGCCCAGGAGGCGAAGCCGGGCTAGGGACAGCCGAGGACGCGGGCCCAGGAGGCGAAGTCGGGCCGAGGGGGCTTTGTCCGTGTGGAGAATCTCCGCTAGAGGCACCTGGAGCTGCTGGGGCAGATGGAGAAGCCAAACTGGGCTGGGCCGCACTGAGTGGCAAGTAAGTGATAGGCGGCCCGCTGTCATGAAGCCAAGAGTCCACCAATGAGGAATCTGCAGGGAGGTTAGACAAGAACCCAGGGAACGAATGCTCGACAAAACGAACATGACGAGATAAAAAAACACGCTGGGCCTGAGGATCGAAACATTTGTACGCACTTCGCTGAGGACAATAACCAAGGAACAGGCAAGGACGGGAGCGAGGATCAAGTTTATGGGACGAGTAGGGACGCAACCAAGGATAACACAAGCACCCAAAAACATGGAGTTTATGATAATTGGGAACAATGTTAAAGAGAGTAGTATAAGGAATTTGGCCATGTAATGCAAATGAGGGCATACGATTAATCAAGTATACAGCAGTGGAGAACGCAAAAGACCAAAAAAATAGAGGTAAATTAGCATGATGCAGAAGAGATATACCCGTTTCAACAAGATGACGATGTTTTCGTTCAGCAAGACCATTATGCTCAGGTGTATGAGGAGGGGTGAGGAGATGGCTGATACCATGAGCAACAAGAGTGGAGCACAGTTTGTGAAATTCGCCACCACCATCCGAGTAAAGACGGCGAACAGTGGTGGAAAAATAGTTTTCAACCATCTTAAGAAAAGCAAGAAACACATCAAGAACATCAGATTTTCGTTTTAAAGGATAGTACCAAGTGTAACGGGAAAAATGATCAACGATGATTAAATAATAACGAAAACCATCAATGGAGGTGACCGGTACGGGCCCCCAAACATCCGTGTACGGTAAATCAAATGGTCTTGTGCTAGATAAAGAAGAGATTGCAAAAGGTAGTTTATGACTCTTATTCGAAAGACAGGAATTGCAATGACTACTGACGGGAGAGGATGCTACTGGTAAGGAATGTGTGCGAAGGAGACTAGTAAGGGAATGAGTGGAGGGGTGACCAAGGCGAGCGTGCCAGGATGCCGAGGAAGTGCGCGTGGTGACAAGAGCAAGACGGACGTTATCCACATCACTTGGCAGCTCATAGACATCCCCATTATTTGCCCCTTTCAGCAGTGGCGCCCCCGTGCGAAGATCCTTCACAACAAAACAATCAGAAAAAAATTCCACCGAAATGGGATTAGTACGACAAAGCTTGGCCACAGAAATAAGTTTACGCTTGATGGTAGGAGCACATAACACATCTTGTAATTGTAATGCCGTAGCATAATTGTGTAAGATAGAGGACCCAATATGTGTGATTTTCAAACCTGTGCCATCGCCAACAAGAATCTCATCAGGGCCGGTGTAGTCCGAATAGAGAGATAAATTGCCTAAATCAGAGGTAACATGATGAGAGGCCGCAGAGTCAAGCAGCCAAGGAGCCGAGGGAGGAGCACGAGGGGCAGTAGTGTGATTTGCCTGAGCTTGACGAGCTTGATAGGCCTGGCGAGCCTGCGGAAACAACTTGAAACACTGTCGAATGGTGTGACCCGGTCGTTCACAATATTGACAAATAAGTGGAGGCTTGCGCAAATTGGAGGAGGAGGAGGCCTGGCTAGAGTAGGAATTGTCATGGACCTGTGGGCCTGAACTCCTTGAGAAGTCAGCATAGGCTCTATGGGAGGTGGCCCGCTGAGAGGAAGAGCCGCCAAAATCATCATGGGCTCGATGAAACGAGGCCCGCGGAGAGGAGAGGCTGCTGCGTTGTCTCTGGAAAGAAGGATTTCCACCGCCGCCGTGTCGCTGCCCCTAGGTGAAAAAGGCGGCAGGAACAGAAAGCTTCCCCTGCAATTTCAAATCCGACTCATATTCCACCAAGGAGTCAACCAGATCTTCCAGACTGAGGCCTGGTCCTCGCGCATGGATAACAGCGGCAAAGGTGTTATATTCTTCGCCTAAACCCCGGAGGCAGTGAACAATGAGATCTATGTTGGAGACGGGTTCGCCGATCAGAGCAAGTTCAGCAGCGATGCCCTGCAAATCGTTCACAAAGGCCAAAACATCTTGGTCGCCTTTGAAGGTTTTAGCCAGTTTCCCTTTCAGATGAATGACGCAAGACGGGGCATTGCTTGCATAGAGCTTCTCTAAAATTAACCAAGCAGCCCGAGATGTCGAGGTGGCAGAAACAAACGAGTAAATGGATTCCGAAATCGAACAACGCAAGGCATGGAGAATAAGTTTATCTTGGCAGAACCAATGTTGATATGCCGGATTGGGTGTGGCCGTGTCGTCGACCGTAATTGTGCGAGGAGGTGCTTCAATTGTGCCGTCAATGAAGCCAAAAAGATCAAGGCCGAGGAGCAGCGTTTCAAGCTGAGAGCGCCAGGAGGCGAAGTTGGTTTGAGTGAGCTTCAATGGGAGTTGGGCAGCAGGATTAAAAGTGATAACGACAGGGACCTCGTTGGAGGTGGCTGTGTTCTGAACCTCAGAGACGCCGGACATGGTGAAAGAAAAAAAAAACAGGGAAAGGCAGAGAGTGTGTTGGAGGAGAAAGAAGAACAGGTATTGGATCGATACTAGTTGATCGTTGCTAGCTCTGATACCATGTTAGAAGGAGGATTTGTTGTAGATAGAATATGAGAGCAATCAAACTTGATCTGCTTCTGTATATTCAGTTGAGCTTTATACACGAGTATAGGGGATTTGTTGAGAGTTTGACGGGTAGTGTACAAGAGAGAGAGCTAGTGTACAGGAGGAGTGGGCCGACTAATATGAGTGAATAATAAAAGAATTGTTTTATTCTTTTCCTCTAATAAAAGCTAGGTTGAGGGGCACTCCCACACCCAGATAGTGGGTGATGGGTGTGTTGGGCTAGCACTCAATATTACTATCAAAAGAATGGGTGTCTAATATGTGAAGCGAAGGGTGAATATGTTTCTCATATTTTCATTTCATGCCAAGTTCACTTTGACCCTTTGGGCTTTCCATTCTTGCCTCTTCTCTAATGATGATAAGGGATTTTAGATGCTTTTAAAGGTGTAAATTGTCATTTTTGCTTCGGTCATTAGGTGGACGTGCTTATTCATGTTGTCTGCTAGTTTATTTCTGATGCAATTTGGCCGCACAAGACAACCGGCCAGAGGGAAGTAATTACCCAACCGGGAAATTGGAGAGTGGATCGAGTATCACGGGCACTGGCAGAAGCACTCCCGGTTGGCGGCATTAAAAATCCGGCCAGGTAATTTTGGTGCCCGACCGGGTATATATGTCGACCTGGGTGATGAAATCGTGTGTTTTAAGTTGTTTTTGTTATTTTTATTTGTCTGGATCTATTTTAAGTCTGGAACTCGAGTTTTAGGGTTAGTTTTTGGCAGAATATTGATTTTAATATTGGTTTTGAGCTTTAGACTTGAACTTTTCTCAGTAAGTTTTCCCCTTGATTGTGGTCGAGATTCTACCTATTATATTGATTGAGCATTCTCCCGATTTCTGGTTGCGATTGCACTTACAATTCCACCCTATCTCAAACAAACAAAAAAAACCCCCAAAAAAATCTTTCTTGATTGTTCTTGAAGTTGCGTACTTTGATAATTATGGGTACGGGATCCATGCTCGAATTAATTTCATTGGAAAATAATAGTAGAATATTCAGAAACATTGCTTTGAATATAATTGTATACGAATCCTTTCATGTGGAATACTTGCCGCACACAAATATTCTTATAAAATCAGATGAACCAACACAAATCATATGAACGATGATTTGTGTTTAACTCGTAGTTAAAGCTCAAGTGCTTGGCGTGATAGACTTTGGGCCTTATCAAGTTGTCTTCAACCTCCAAGAGATTATTCCTGTTGAGAATCACACACATAATAGAGAAAGTAGGGACAAAGACATGCACACAGACACATGATGTTTTGTTAACCGAGTTTGGCCTATTGCTTTACGTCTCAGCTCAAAGGTAGCTTACCATTTGAGATCTCCACTTGCACCCCCTACAATTTCTCCGTCAACTTACACCCTCTACTTGCCAAACCTAGTGCAAGTGTCTAGGTTTTTATCTAATTTCAATCTAACTCCAAGTTGATCTCCTTTTGATGGGACTCAAACCCTTGACATGAATAGAGCAATATACACATTTCTCTTTTCCTCACAAACACACATACCAAAGAGAAAAAACTAAACAACCTCACAATCACTCAAGCAATACAGATAGTGAACCTCAATCACTTCTTAATCTTATTGCTAATCACAAAGTGTTTGATCTTGCTTTGTGTAGGATTGTTCTGCCACATAGTGCAAGTGACTAGGTTCTCTATGCAACGGTCTTACCTCGATCTTTCACTTATTTCCCGAGATTTTCAATGCAACGGGATTCTCTTATCTTCACTTGATTACGACAATTATTTTCTGCAATCATATATCCATAGACATGGAATGTAATAATATAATTTTATCTTTGCTAAAGGAAAAGCTTTTTCTCAACGGTCTTCCCCTGCTTTTCTTTTTAGCAATTCCATGGGAGTACTAAGGCTCCCCCTTAACTTGATGTCTCCTTTTGGAGATTGTCAATTGCCGAGCTATTAATATACTAGTGTAATCAACTTAAGAATATCATTAGAACATGATTATTCAAACTATCGATAAAGCAAACAAGAAGTAAGAGTTATAAGAACAGATGAAGAGCAAGCAATTGTCCAAAGATGTTTAACAAGCAGAAAGAGACTGTCGCAATCATAAAAAAAACTTACCAAAAAAAAAACTTCAAAAGTCTCAAAAGCGGGTCAGATCCAGTCCTTAAACTCCATTCCTTAAGAATGATCTTAAACCTATTCCAGCAAATAAGAGGAGGAGAGATAATCATTATCAATCATTGATTAACTAACTAACAGGGCAAGGATGGAATATAAATAATAATTAATGATATTAATAAAATAAAAATTAATCCGACGAACCAAAAAATCGCCGCCAGAAACCATTTTCGTTTGGAACCCTAAAATCTTCCGCATCATCTCCATCTTCTCCGGCGTTGCAGAAGAGAACTTCTCCATTACGATGGCAACACCCTTGCCTACATCGGACTCCCTTATGCCGTTTCCCACTCCCCCGGTGTGGCGGAGCCCCTTTCCTGTCCGTCCGTTCGTTCAATGGCGGCAGGCGCCCACAAACCTCTCTTTCCCGTGCTGTGATTGTTGCCATTCTTCACCGGCCGGTAGCACTCCTGGTGTAAACCGTAATATTTTATTAATAAAGTGGTTATAATTTGTTAGTAACAAAACGTGGTTACTAATAAATTCAGTTTGTTTAATAACTAGTCAAAGTGGAATAAAAATAAAAGGTCTACACAAAATTAGTGGGCAGCCTAGATACAATCTGAGCTCCCACCCCCTTAGCGACAACAAAGCTAAGTCTAGTGAAAATGTACGCGGTCGCCCGAGCCCCCGCATCCTAAGAAACACATAATTTCTGGATGCGCTTAAGCAGAGGTACAACATCCGAATCCAACTCCCCCAGCGAAGAGAAAGAAAAGGGCAGAAACCCGTAACCAGCCGCCATCACAAGTCCCGATACTTAGCACACTTTCGCCGAGCGGCATCAGCTACAACTCGGTTGGGCACAAAATCTGTCATCCCAGTCTGAGTCAAAGGGGAAGACCCAGTAAGATAAATACACACATCTCACCCCCTATCTCAGGAATAAAGCAGCAAATCCGTAGGACGAAGGGGTCCGCCATGTCCATCAACCAAACCGATATCAACCTCCTTTCCGACAGAAATCCCAGACCTGTAACAGATGAACGAGGTTATGCCAATGCTTAATGCCCACAATACCAGCACAGGTGACAACATAATCCCCAAAGACATTACCATCAAAGACACAGGAACAAGCAGAACAAGGTCTAGATACGAAAAAATAATGGGACACCCAATCGATAACTAAGCACACTACGATATGTCCTTCCATTCATAGTCTGATCCAACCCAGCAAAGCAACCTGCCGCGTAGTCAATGAGAAAACAGAGTCTGAAGAAGCAGAAACCTTCGCGAAATATATGTCTGCCAATTTCTTCATAAGTTTTGGGGCAGCAACTTCGCTAGGGTCACGTAAGATTTCAGAACCTGTAAACTCAATGAATGTGCGTAGGACATCATCAAAACCAGGGACAGGAGAGTGAATACCAGAAGCACATAGTAGCTTAGCCTGCAACCCAGCAGACTGCAGACGAGATGCCAAAAAAGCATAATGCAAGACATCTCCAGCAGCATAAAGCCCAAGCCGACCTAAATGAAAAGGGAAAGTGGCAAGTCGCCACTGGCAATCACCGAACCCTGGCCCAGAAGCAGTGACAATACGTTCTAAACTGGAACGAAGGAATGTATGAAAAGAGAGCTGGGCCGGCCCAAAAACACGAGGGGAGTAAGTACACAAAGCAAAGTAGAGTTTTCGAAATACCAGTGATAGTAACTAGTCTGATTTCAATTTGTTAATATGTGGTTACTAATTAATTCCATTTGTTTAATAACAAATATGCCCCATTGATTTTATTTGGTTGCTTCCAGATGCGTAGTTTATATGATATAATTGTTACCTCATTATTATTGATCGGTTGATAATATTAATAAAAAAATTAATAATTGTATTTTGGTCCGATAATGATTGCTATAACACTACGACGACGTCATTGATAATGAAACATCGAATTGGTTGATAAAAACAGGGTACGGATCAGGTTAGTAACTGTATGGTCAGTAACCATGATTAACTCGTCCACATCAGCATGACATTAGTATCTCTCTCTCTTTGAAAGTCTTAACTCTTTTCTCATTTAATCTTTAACGGACGATTTCTCTCTCGTTTTAAGTCAAAATTTAAATTTTTTGCACAGATAAATCAGAATAAATGTGCTCTTTAAAATGATATCCACTTTGATATATTTTTAGTACAAAAAAATTGAATAATTTTTTACCAGTCCTTGCCATATGGTATGCTCCTATTTAATACCATATGGTAATAAAGTGTACCATGATGGTATGAGCATACCAATATAGTAAGAAGATTGAATATATTATAGTAGGAGTATACTAACTGTCATTTACGACTTTCATCATTGTTTACTACAACCTACCACAAGTTACCACCCACATACCATAGTGGTAAAGTATGGTAATTATTGGTACATTATTTTTTTCACCCAGAAATTTGTAGATCCAATAGATCATGATGAACTCGTTCCTTCTGAGTAAACGTTTTAAAAAACGACTTAAAAACGAAGAAGTTACCATATGATATGTGGTTGGTAAAAAAAAAAGTTTCTTGAAATATATTAAAAATTTATCTCATTTTATAGAGCACAACGAACTCGTTCCATCTGTGCAAAAAAAATTGAAATTCGATTTAGAACGAAGAATGAAAACTAGGGAAAATAAAATGCCTTTAATTGACAACCCTTAGATCTGGATTTTCTAGACCCAGTTAGATCTAAAGGTCCATATTTAGTTACTCATAGGTCAGTAACCATTGGTTACTGACCCTATCCTAAACTATAAAACATGCTTCGTTCATAATCACTTATCCACATGGATGAAAGCGTAAATAATAACACCTATAGAAACTATTAATAATGTAGTGTAAATAAATAATAATTAAGGATTACAAATTGACTACCTCGTTATGTTCCATTAATAATATCGAATCAAAGGTTTAATAATGAAATGTTCATCTAATTGATTCCTCGGTATTGAGCTCTTAGAAATTGTCAACCTCTTTATGTTTCATCAATGACCTCGTACCAAAGTGTTATTAATGAAATGTCTATCTAATTGTTTCCTTGCTATTACGATTTAAAAACTAAAAACATCAACATGTTTTATTAATATGCTATTATGAAAAATTGATAACCGTATTTGTCCAGCTAATTATTCAGATAGAATTTAGGTTTATCCTATCAAAAGAACGAAATGTCGTTGATAATGAATCTTAAAAAACGTTATAAAATACTCTATGAAACATTAATAGTGATAAGTTCATATTTTGTTAATGAATCTTTAAAACGTTATAAACTACTCTATGAAACATAAATAGTATAGTTCATATTTTGGTAATAGTGCATCTTAAATGTTTGATATACACCCCATTGATGGAAATTCTTAAGATATACGTTAATAGCTCAATTAATAGTCTTTGGTAACGCTTCATTCTCTTTTGTTAAGGTTGACTTATCAGCATGTTACTACCAATATATAAAGAACCCAAATTAAGTATGCCGAGTCCAAGTCTATTACGGTTTATTTAATTTTTCTCCTCCTCGAGTAATGAGAACTCAATATGGTTTATTTACTCCAAATCTATTCCAGTTTATTTCATTCCTTTTCTCTTTTCAGAATAAGAAAATACATCGTGGTTCGCTATGAGAAATGATGAATCGATGTACTTTATAAAATATTTTTTAATTAATTTTTTTTTGAATACCCTTGACAAAATTTCTGGGTCCGCCACTGCCATAAAGAAATTTGTACCCTTATGTTATGGTACAACTTTACGTAGTAAAGTTGTACCATCACATAAATGTACTAGTTCAAGTTGTACCATGAAAGAATTTGTACAAAAGAGTATAGGTACAATCTAAAGTTGTACCATAACGTTAAAGGTATAACTTCAAGTTATACCATAAAGACAAAAACCTATAACACAAATGCTATATAGTATAGTAAAATTCCTCCCAAACAAATTAAAATCATTGGGAAAGACGCCGGGACAATGGGCAACACGGAGGAAAGTAGGACAACGGAACGATGGCAACCAACTCTTCCTCCTACGAACCTCTGACAAATGATGTTAAATTGTTAATGCTAGTGTTATTTAGCATTAATAATCACACATTAGAAAATTGATAACGACAACATATGCATACTTTTTAATATAATTTAATCAACAATTGATAAGTTCATATTAATAATACCACATTAAAGTATGGATAGCAATAAAAATTATATGACGATGGGTTTATTAATAACTCCAAATTTAAAAATTGATAACAATAACATATGCATGCCTTTTATTCTAACATGAAAATTATTGATGAAGAATTGATAATCGTCCAATTTTGTATTAATAATGCCACATAAAAAATTGATAACGATAACATATAAATGTGCGTTTATACCTCATGAAATCTTTTAAACTACTACTTCTCAAAGTTCAAAACACATGCATAAATCATTAATTTTATCATCATCATCACAAGTTCACGACGAGAATACGAACCTTTGAAAAATGATAAAATTATTAATAACATGCTCATCATTTGACATTCATAATCATGCATTAAAAATTTGATAACGACAATATATGTCTGTTGACAAACGGTAACCAAGCTGGTAAACTGCACAAACAAAGCCGGGTGTCGGGACGTCGGGAAGCTTCACGATGATCGATCATCGACGAAGGAAAAATAAGAAATAAAGTTAGATGTCGGGATCTAACTCACTTGCTGCTCATGTGGCGAGCAATACGGAGGAACGTCGGGACTAAGGGAAGCCGGAACGCTGCATGCTTCTCAGTCGTCAACTAAGGGAAGGCAAGGCTGCTGCTTGCTGCAACATTGGGGATGCCAGCAAGCTACACGCTTCTCGGCTGTCGACGAAGGGAAGGCAAAGCTGCTTCTTGCTGCGGCGTAAGTTGAGGCGTCGATCGATTTATGGAGAGAAGTGGATCGGCTGGGAGAAGGTAATTAGGCGACGACAGCTTGGAACGGCCGACGACTGCAGTGGACAAGGAGGACGGTGAACGTTGTTTGAGGACAATATAAACGATTTGGCTCCAAATCATGGAAAAAATAAAACAAGACGGTTAGGGTTATGTTTTTAATTTATTTAAAATTCCCTAAATACCCTTAACAGATAATTAACTAATAACTCCTCCTTAATTAGCTAAAATTGAATCAGCCAATCACAACGCTTTAAGATCCTCTTTAAAAAAAGGCCTTAAGGACCTGAACTCAGGCCTCTCAAAAGTCATTAAAGATATCAAAACTTAGCCCTCGTAGTAGAATAATCTCGGTATTCATAGGGAGCATATTGCGGTGAGTTTGGATCGCTCCTGTCGGCAAGAGAGATGACTCACAAAGATCGGGATCACTCATGTCTGCTCGAGAGTCTGTGCATGTCTAGTGTTTGTCACTCTCACTCTTGATACATTTCTTCCCCTTCTATCTATATAATGCATCGTTAGTCATTTCAATAGTCATTTAAATGAGCCTTTAATAGACATAGGTTATGTTATTGTACTCTTTGATGCCTTCTAGGTATGTTTTTGTTGGTTTAAAAGGTATTAAGAAACCCAAGAAAGATTGGTTTAAAAGGTATTAAAGAACTCTAGAGGACCAAATGAGCTATAAAGATAAGAATATAGAGCTTTTGTGAGAAAGATGAGGTCCAATAATGAACGTGAAAAAGATGAGGTCCGATGACTGAGAATTCAACTGAAAGTCGCTTAATAAACTCAAGCAAACCCAAAGGAAGAAGACTCGGCCCAAGATGATGAAGAAACGAGCGGCGGCCCAGCATCTGGCCCAACCTCCGCGGGAGGAGGCTTGATCAAGTGTAATCGCAGAATGGAAATGCAGAATAGTGGCAAGTTCAATTTATCAACCCGCGGTCCAGATCTACTGCTTACTCCGTGATTATCTATTATCTAGCGAGACTAAGAGTAGTGGGAGTGATTGCAAACAAAATCAGTAAGAAAGCAGGAAATGGTTCGAAGTTCTTAAGCGAGGGAAGAGTCATTCGGGAATGAGTCTCCCTAACTCCTTAGTTAGGTCAAAGTTGTAATTACCTTTGGTTGATTTACTGTTGATTAAACTGCGGAAGATCCGATAGTAGCTTGGAATCTCTTAAACTGACCAAGCCCTCTTAAACAGCCCAACCGGCACGCGACTAGCCTTCACTGGGATAGACTATTGAGGCAATTAACACAGAACTCCACTACTGGAATTGGATTCCAGTACAAAGCAATGAATCGACTAATTCTCGTATAATCGATTCACTACTACCGATTGAAGAAGATCTAACAACCTAATCAAACTCTATCTGTCTCAGTTTGTAGCAGAAATCAGGAAAAGTTGATCAGGCTTCAATTGACTCAATAAAAACACTTACAATCATATATAATCAAGCAGTATCACAAACCAAAAGTTATTACAATCAACATCCTTAACACATGGAACTAGGGTTCTTCATACCCAAGTGAGAGAAAGGTCTACTCCATAGAGAGAGAGGAAAACAGAAATCAAAACAATCATACTCATAAAGATGGGATAATATGCTCTCGGATGTCAATCTTCACTCCTGGAGATGCAATCTGGGCTTCAATGGTAAGAAATCCACTCCAAATAGCTCCTAGGGTTTGTTCTTCGCACTTTCTAGCTCTAGAACTCTGTTTTCTCCTCAAAAAGTTGGGCGACTTTCCTTTGGGTCGAATCTGCCTCAAAACCCGATTCTGAGCGAAATACGGGCAGAAATACGATCGTAAATATGGCCTGCCTGTATTTTGCCCAAAACTCGCGTTTCACTTACGCTGATGAAAGGGAAACACGGTCTGCATTACCAAATTACTGCAGTAATCGTGGAATTACGACCGTAAACCATTCTATTCTTGCACGTATTTTGCTCTTCCTCAAACGTCTTCACCGATTTGGCTCGCCATTAAAATTACAGCCAGAAGCAGGAAAAATCCGACTGTATTACTTCAGGGGAACATCGTATTTTGCACCTCAAATCGCCAAATGGCCGTATTTCTTCAAGCTAGCGTATATTTGGAGGTTATTTGGACAACCGTATTTTTCTGCCGTTTCAAATTTGCTACAAAGAGAACTGTACGTTAGCCTTTGCCATATATATATATATATATATATATATATATATGGGGAGTTCTACGGTATCCAGGGGTAAGAAAACGCTATCTAGAACTTGAATGATTTATCTTTCGGACATGATACTATACTCTAACCCTTAAAGATCAAAATCTAGGTCTTAATTCTCTAAATCTTATACCCCAAGATCAATTTAATTAGAAACAATATAATCGACGGTTATGATTCATCCAAATATAGGCAAAAAAATCAATGCATCATCTTAGGGTTTATAGTTTATGATTTAGATAATTAGGACCTAGGGTTCACTTGTTAAGGGTTAGGGTATAGTATCATGCCCAAAAATCCTGCTAATTCGAGGTCTAGATAGCGTTTTCATACTTAAGGTATGCGGTACCCCGGGTGAAATCCGAGTTACCGCATACCTTGAGTAAGAAAATGTTATCCAGAACTTGAATTGACTGATCTTCGGACATGATACTATACTCTAACCCTTAAAGATCAACATTTATGTCTTAATTCTCTAAATCTTATACCCCAAGATCAATTTAATTAGAAACAATAATCGACGGTTATGATTCGTCCAAATATAGGCAAAAAAATCAATGCACAATCTTAGGATTTATAGTTTATGATTTAGATAATTAGGACCTAGGGTTCACTCATTAAGGGTTAGGGTATAGTATCAATCCCAACAATCCTACTAATTCGAGATCTAGATAGCATTTTTATTCTCAAGGTATGCGATACCCCGGATTTCACCCAGGGTACCGTAGAAGGCACCATATATATATATATAGATGTAGATAGATTATATAAAATCTCATCTACATATGGATAATATTCTTCCTTGCCCCACATATCTACATTTGTTTCTCTATCTGCTACTTTCTGCTATCCTTCTTAAAGCTCCTAAAAAGCACTCAAACAACATGTATTCATCACATGATGAATAAGGGTGTTCAAATGATTACTGTGGTAATAACCAAACCAATTAATCCTGAATTTCATTACCATGGAATAAAATGTATTAACAAAACCTTCCAAATTAACACGAAAACCAAATTAACCAAACCAAAATTTAATTGGTTTGGTTAATCGGATAATCGGATTAACTAAATAACATAACATTACATGAAAACAATTATCCTATTAATGAATAAAACATAACCATATGTTATTACTATCATAAACTATCATTGTATATAAGCAATAATAATAAGAATAACCATCCATGATGATCATGATCATTCGAGTTAATACATCATTTATCATCTCTGCACCTAATATAGTTAGCTTACAACAAACCCTTAACATAAATTTTTTATACATATCAATACCACTCATCATGAAGTTAAAGCTCTCCTACAAAACACTTCAACTATACATAGTTTGAGGTGGCTGTCATGGTACTGTACGTAATCCTAAAGTCTAGTAGATGTCCAAAATATTTTGGTTTAGTAAATAGGCAGACCCGTTTAATTTTTTACCCATAGTGCTTTGATTTTTTGTGCACATGGAAATAAAATATGGAATCACGAAAGTTTGGTTTTGTTGGTTGCATGGAAGTATAAATAATTTTGTGTATTACGTGTATCATTAATTGGTTAATTGGTTTCATTGGTTAGCAGTGTTGAAACCAAACCAAACCACCTAAACCAAATAAGCTAAATTGTTTAACCAAACCAAACCAATTATCAAAATTAACCAAACCAATTTAACCGAATACTATCGGTGAATATGGTTACCACGGTAACCAATCTGTTTGAACACCCCTAGCGATGAAGGTCGCACTTCTATGGCGGCGGTTTGTGTTAGATGTGGAATTAATGAGGAACATCCAAGTGGGAATTGAGAGAGAAGTATTTGCGAGGGAAGACAATGTGTGATGGAAGGCGACATCTGTCAGTAGTCTCTTTGTCTACAGAATTGACTTGAGAGATTTAGCTTACGAATTCGCTGAGCGGGGAGCTAGAATGGGAGTGTAAGAGCGTAGATTCTTTGAGAATTATAATTTGAGTGCGGCGAAAGAGCATGAATATTATATTATTTAATTAATATATCATTTAACTTACTAACATGTCTTGGATAAAATATTACAACAATGTAGCGAAAAAATAAAAATAAAATAATTTTAGTATGATAATAGATTTAAATAATCAGATTAGGCCTGAAAAAGGAACACACTCCAAAAGTTGAATAGAAACCAACCAAAGTTTACGATACTGTTTTAATTTTTTATTGAAGTTTTTTAGTTTTATTTTTTTTTAAAAAGGAGAAATCAATGCATCGGTTATCCACCCCCGTGCACTCAATTAGTTGTTAATAAAAGAGTCAATATCTTCTTCTGTTCGATTCTTTGTTTTCTAAGTCGACGCTAGAGATCTCCTGTAGATGTACCAAATTGACAAATTCTATATCATCAGCCATCTAACTAACCTTTTATCATTTTATTTAGGATCAAGCTCGTGATTTGATGATCTATTTCACAGTACCCATTCACGAACTCGTGGTGTATCCTTTTCGTCTTTGCTCTCCAGATCTGTGACGACACCACATGTATTCCTTTCTCTCACGAAGAAGCTGGTCATCGTCTTCGAGCAAAAGCTGTTGAATTGGCAATAACTTGTTTCATTTTACTTTGTTTTTAGAGAGAAAATCTCTAAAATAAGTGATATATGAAATAAAATGTGTAAACTTTGATTTTTAGTTTGAGCTACAATTTCTGATTTTTGGAAGTTTGTAGTTTTTGTAAAATAAATGTGAAGCAAATCGGGTGTCCAGATTTGGGCCTCGACTGTTTGTTTTCCAGTTTCCTTCTGCATCTACGAGCAGGTGGGTTTTCAAATCGGGACCATGGCATTATCAGGGGAACCAGCTCTATCTAAGGAAGTGGTCGCCAGGGATTCAACCAGTAGCTCCTCAGGTAGAATCTCTTCATATCTGGGTTAATATTTGGGGAATTCCTCTGGAGTATCACTCGCTGGACGGATTGGAATGGGTTGCTAGCACTGTTGGGCCTCCTCTCTGGATGGATAAAACCACAAGGGTGGGCGGCCAATTGGGATTTGCCAAAGTGTGTGTTGATCTGGCTGCGGACTGTGGTTTTCCTTCTAAGATCCGTCTCTATCCTGACGATGAACCGGGTTTTGAGGTTGAAATTGAATATATGAATATGCCTAGGGTTTGTCCTGTGTGGCTGTTTATGGTCATGACTGTGATTTCCTAGCTAGAAGCAATAAGAAATGGGTTGTCAAGAAGAAAGAACCTCTTCAGGAAACTGTTGTGGAAGGCTCAGGGGAAGTGGCTGATGCAGTACCTGTGGTAATTCCTGTGCAGCAATTTGAAGCTGAATCTGAAGTGAATCAGAACATAGTCCACTCTGTGGTTAATTTAGTACTGGATGATAAGATACAGCAGGTGGAGGGTGGTGAAACTGTAGGTGGTCATGAAATCTCCTCTATTCCTCTACTAAATGGGAATGCAACTGTTAGGTTTGTGGATGTGGTGCTAGGATCATCAGTTGAAGCTGGGAGTCCTAGTTCCCTACCACAGCAGCCTGCTGCAACTAGTTCACCTGGTTCAGGGAAGCTAGTGGTTTAGACTCCTGCAGTTGTTAAAGAGAAAAACCCTTGGATAACTGTTGGCTCCCAGAAGAAGCCTACTACACCTCGAGTTGCAGAGCCTGTTCTTCCTCGCAAAGGGGGGAGAGCTGGTAAGAAAAAATGAAAATACTTACATGGAATATCCGGGGATTTAATGACCCGGATAAAAATAAGGTTGTTCAACAGCTAGTCAATAGACATAATATAGATATTATCGTTATACTAGAGCCTAGATTTAGAAGTAATAAAACAGATGATCTAATAAAAAGAAGGTTCTCTGGTTGGCAGTCAAAAGTATCACATAATGCTGCTGGCTTGGGGAAGATATGGATTCTTTGGAAGGATGATGTAAATCTTCAGGTGTTACATGCCTCAGAACAATTCATTCATGTCTTGGTTGGCTCAGGGGTCCCATTCTTTATGACTGTTGTCTATGCCTCCAATGAAGAGGCTGACAGAAAGGTTCTCTATTCAGATCTAGTTAAATACCAAGTTAGTTCTATTCCATGGGCTGTCCTAGGTGATTTTAATGCAATTGGGGATCCAAGTGAGGCTTCTAATAACCCTCAACCCTCTATTAGCATGTCAGATTTCAGGAAATGGCAGTTTGATTGTGAGTTGGAAGAGCACAAGACTTCAGGACCATGGTTCACATGGATAAACAAGCAGCAGAGTAATCCTATAGCCAGGAGACTTGACAGAACTTTTATTAATACAAAATGGCTGACTGATTTGCCTATGAGCACAGTGGATCTTCTTGACCCCTCAGTGTTAGACCACTGCCCTATTCTTCTTAATTCAGATTGTTCAGTGAAATCTCTACCCAAAATGTTCAAGTTCTTTAAATTTTGGATTCAACATCATCAGTTTATGGACCTGGTTAAGCAGGCCTGGTGCTCCCAAGTTGAAGGCTCTCCTTTGATTCGTGTTTGTCAGAAGTTGAAGATTCTGAAAGGCTTACTAAAGAAATTGAATAAGGATGTGTACTCTGATTTGAGTGAGAGAGTTAAATTGAAAGCTGCTGAGTTGCTTTTGGCTCAGGCTGAAGCACTAAATAATCCATCTCCTCTTACTTTTGAGGCTGAGATTCGAATTTCAAAGGAGGCAAAAGAGCTTAGAGAAGCTGAAGAGTCATTCTTAAGACAGAAATCAAGAGAGATTTGGTTGAAGGAGGGAGATGCTAACACTCCCTATTTTCATAACTCGGTCAAGACCAGACAGAGGAGAAACATGATAAGATCCCTTATTGATGAATCTGGTCACAGGGTTACTGATCTGGAGGGTATGACGAAAATTGCAGAGGGATTTTACAGAAAGCTTTTGGGTGAGGAAGATAAGGAGGTTGTCTCACCTGAAGTTAATCAGATCAGGGATCTATTGATGAAGAAATTGCTGCCTGCTCAAGGGGATGCCCTGTGTAGTCCAGTTACTGCAGAGGAAATCAGATCCACTATGTTTGGCTTTAATGGGGGAAAAGGCCCCTGGCCCTGATGGATATCCAGCTTGTTTCTTCCAGGCTACTTGGAACATTGTGGGGGCTGAGGTAACTGCTGCTCTTCTTTATTGCTTTCAAATATCTAGCATTCCAGTTTGTGTTAACTCCACACTCCTAGCTCTCATTCCCAAAGTCCAGAGACCCGAGGATATGAAATTTTTTTCGCCCAATTGCCTGCTGTAACATCCTATATAAGTGTATGGCTAAGATTCTAGCAACTAGATTAAGCTCTGTCATGCCTAGTGTCATCTCAGACTGCCTTTGTTAAAGGTCGAATCATTGGTGAAAACATCTTGCTTGCTCATGAACTAGTTCAAAAGTATGGTAGGAAAAACATCTTTCCTAGATCCCTTGTTAAAGTTGATCTAATGAAGGCGTTTGATTCTGTTGACTGGGGATTCCTATTTAAAGTGCTTCAAGCTATGGGGTTCCCTGAAAAATTCCTTGTTTGGCTAAGAATGTGTGTCACCACCCCGAAGTTTAGCATTAGTTTTAATGGTGGTTCAGTAGGGTACTTCCCTGCAAAAAAAGGGTTGAGGCAAGGGGATCCCCTTTCCTCCTACCTCTTTGCTGTAGTTATGGAAATCTTTTCTTGCCTGATGAAAAAGGCTGTTCTTCAGAATGCTATGCCTTTTCACCCTATGTGTAAAAGACTTAAGCTCACCCATCTTATGTTTGCGGACGATCTTTTACTATTTTCTGATGGCTCGAACTTTGGGATCCAATGTATCAAAAGGGTTCTGGAAGATTTTAGATACATGTCTGGGCTCAGATCAAACCCTTCCAAATGTGAGCTCTACTGTGGGGGCATTTGTGAACAATGGCAGGAGCTGATGTCTCAGCACTCAGGTTACAAATTGGGGTCACTTCCAGTTTGTTATCTGGGGCTCCCTCTGCTTCCTGGTAAACTAACAATCAAAGCCAGCAAACCTCTCATAGATAGAGTAATGAGCAGAATTAATAGCTGGAAATCAAAGTCTCTGTCTTATGCTGGTAAAATTCAACTTGTGATCTCTGTTTTGTACAACCTCTCCCATTTTTGGATGTCGATCTTCATTTTACCTAAGGCTGTCATCAAAGCTATAGAAAAAGTGTGCAGTGATTTTTTGTGGGGGGTTGGAGATGGTGCTAGGAAGAAAGCAATGGTTGCTTGGTCTCGAATTACTTATCCTAAAAAGGAAGGGGGACTGGGACTAAGGGATATGGGCACTTGGAATCTTGCTTGTGTTGTAAGGCACATCTGGGCTGTTTTGCTTAGGCAAGGGTCTCTTTGGGTTGCTTGGATCTGGGAATATTGGATAAAATTGAAGATCAGGGATAAGGTCAGAGGTTGGTTCTCTGTTTCTTCTGATGGGGTCTATTGGAAGGGTGCACTAATGCCTAAATTCTGCATCAGAAAGGTTTGGGAGGAGTTTCGTCCCAAAAGGAGCTATGTCCCTTGGAAAACTCTGATTTGGAAAGGTCCAAATATTCCAAGGAACCAGTTCCTGGTTTGGCTTGTGGTCACTGATTGTATCACAACTGGAGAGAAAGCTCAGGGGTGGGGTGGTTCAGGAGATTATGGATGTGTGTTTTGCTCGTGCAGCTTGGAAACGAGATCTCACTTGTTTGCTGAATGTCATTTGTTTAAACAGTTGTATGCAGCTCTGTTTGCCAATTTTGCAGATAGAACTCCTGGAGATCAATGGACTACTGAGCTTCAGTGGGCTATATATGCTTTCAAAGGATCCACAATCTCAGCACAAACTGGGAAGTTAATTTGGCAGGCTTTGATTGCTTCAATCTGGAGAGAACGTTGCTTGGTTAAGTATGCAGGGAGAAAAGCTGATTTCCATGATCTGATGATGCGAATTAAAGGGGATATAAGGGTGATTGCTGATCCAGAAATAGTCTGCTTGTATTTCTGAGTTTCTTTTCAGATGCTGTTTTTTGGGCTTGTTTTTGTTTGTCTAAGTCCCATGGTTCTGCTGTCCTTTGCACAGCTGGCAGAGCTGTTGCCAGCATTGTAACTGGTGCTTTTTGATGAAATGAAATTCCAACCGCTTCATAAAAAAAAATAGCATTCCTACTTTCGCTCTCATTGTAGGAAATTTGAAATGAGACAACAATTTTCTTATATCATTATTATATATTGTGGAGAGTGTATATAAATACATGTCCTTTCCCTATAAATTTATTACTTATTAGCACATTAAAAAATGTGAAGTGAACCAACTTATTAAACTCTAATGATTGTTGGATCCACTCATATAAGAATCAGAAGAGGTTTAAAATTTGACGGGTAGCTGAACTAAAATGTTCAAAGAACTTGTCCCATATAGTTTATACAAAGATACAACTAATATGTGAACCAACTTATTAAACTAAAATGTGATTTTTTAATTTTAGCTTCATGTATATATGTTATTTGAAATGATTTAACAAATATATGTAGTTTGATTTGTAAGATTCTTGTCATTGTTGAAAATGACCATGGTTCAAATCTTCATATGTATTTCATTTTTAAGGAATAAATGAGAAACAAATAGATCATTGTGAAGACAAAAATATCATTTTTACTTTCACTCTCGTTACAGGAAAATTTGAATGAGGGTGGAAGTTACAATATCCAGCTATACATATATTTGTAGAGAAGAGATAGATGTAGATACTAGATAGATGGATTGGATACTTATCATAAATGGTCAACAACTTGTCAATTAATACAAAACAGTAACTAAACTCAATTTTGCACATTTTAGTAAAATATCTTTGGACGAATAACAAAATGGTCATTCCGTTCAATCGGATGGAATGACTGTTTTGATATTCGTCCAAAGATGTTTTATAAAAACGTACAAAATTAAAGTTTAGTGACCGTATTGTACTAAGTGCCAAATTGTTTGACCTTTTATGATAACTACCCTATATAGATTGGTATACGTTCAACTCTACGTGCCTGGATTAGGTCAGGCTAGATCCGAAAAAGTTAATCTGCTAACTTGAATATTCGTTAGCAGATAATAACTGATATCCAAAATACATGAACTAGTATCCAAGTACTGAAGTATCTAGAGAGCATAGACTAGTATTCAAGGTTTGCTAACTAATATCCATCATGAATCAACTATTATCCCAATATATAGATACTTTAGTAAAATTAGCAGATTTAAATACTAGTTCATACATTTTGGATATTAGTTAGTATACAACCATATATACTATAACCAACTTGGGCTAGGCCACCCACTAGCCATTAGATTAGAGATTTTCTAGACGGGCGCGCTTTGCTTTGGGTTACGTCCATAATTTGTTTAGTTTAATCCAATGGGACACACCTGCAAAAGGGACAGGTTGCAACCCCGTTTGATGACGTAAGCCCTTCTGACGTTCAACCGTGACATGGGCTATCCTCCGTCAGCCAGGTCGTCATTCACGCGCTCTTCTTCCCCGTGTGTCACTCGCTCACTCACCTTCCTCTCCATAGATTTCTTTTTAACAAGGACCTCCCCTTAGATTCTCTCTTACATTATTTAATAAAATAATAATGTACCGCGTAGCTATAATTTCCATTTTTAGAGATAACAGAAACTTCCAAGTTCCAACCATTTATTGGTTTGGTTGTTAAAGCTCGAAAGCAACACCCAACTCACTAGATTTCCATCACAATTAGTAGTTCTTTACTCTTTTCATTTATTAATTAATGTTTTAATCATACAAGCAAGTTGATGTCCGAGAAATTAATTTTGTATTCACAATTTGCTTCAAATTTCCAAAGTTCTTACTTGACCCTCCTCATATAAGCAAATTGATTTTGTAAGAATTATTTTAACTACCTTGAAATTAAATATGGATTATTGTACCCAATATGACTGTTGATTAGTAGGTATCTATAGTCATTCGTCACAAGAAAATTATAGAAATGCATACCGTTTTCCCAAAGCTAATGTGGGTCAATGAGAGTATGGTCGATCCTCGCTGCCACAAGGAATTGACCGATACTTGATTATTGAGACGTGCACATACAAAGTCTCTCGTGCATGATGAGGTTATTTTAGGGAAGAGAATAAGAGATACAGCCTACAGGGGTTACAGGTAGAGGACGCATAGTATTTATATTTGGGTTTAGAGATTTAGGATATGAGGTTTATTCATTAGAAGTTAGAGAATAATATTATATTTTACATTCTAATTAATTTATGATCTGAATAGAAATATCCCATTAATAATATTTCAAAGCATTATACACTAAAAGCATATTCATGATTTTATGTATGGTGGGTCCAAATTTTATTTTAATATCGTAAGAAATATTTAAACCACTCGCAGTATCCCACAATGTGTTCTCAATTCTCATATTTGAAAAACTTGTGGGATGCATTATATGACATCAATCTCAATAATCCTATCAAAATAATAATTCATAATTTGTTACCGGCCCATTAAATATCAAAGAGTGTTTTTCACGTGGCTAATTGCTTTTATCTCAAAATTGAAAACAAATATTCTAAAAAATTGAAAACAAATATTCGCCTTGTTTTTATCTCAAAATTAGTAGGTATCTATTCGCCTTGTTTTTATCTCAAAATTGAAAACAAATATTCTAAAAAAAGGAGCGAGCTCATCGTGCTCTATAAATTTATGAGTAGGAAAATTTCATAACCAAACATACCACCTTATACCACCCCAGTATATGGTGTTAATTGGTAGTAGATGGTGACTAAAGATGATAAATGACGATTAATATATTCCTACTATAATATATATATACAACCATTTTACACTACGATATATTTATACCAACATGTATACGTACTTCCATATCAATATATCACCATGGTATAATCTTATGTAAAACAAAGCATTACCACCATGGTTTGAATGGTAATATATATCTCATTTTTTTCCAAAAAATATCAAAGTATATGTTATTTTGAAAAACACGATTAATTGATTTTCTATGCAAAAAATGTATTACGACTTGAAACGAAAGAGATATTGTATAGTACAATTAATTAGGGAAAAGTGATTTGTTTCCCATGTATTATTGTTGGGATTGTTATTATTATGCAAAATTGAGTTATTGACTTGATCTACTCGGGGTTTAACTACTTTAAGTAAAAAAAAAAAAAAGAATTTACAATGCTTCATAGAACCAATGCTTTTGTTTCCCATTGTTTAGGATACAAATTGAACTTCGATATTAAACTTTGTGAAACAATTTAGTTTGTACCTATATCTTTTGTACAAATTTCTTCGTGATACAATTTGAACTTGTACTGTTATATGCTACAAGTTCAATTTGTACCTATACGTTTTCTTACAAGTTCATTTATGGTACAAGGTGAACTTGTGCTTTTAATGTTATGATACAAATTCAGTTTGTGACAATATATTTTCGTACAAATTCTTTCATTGAAAAAAAATGAACTTGTACCTTTAACATTAGGATAGAAAGTCAACGAATACCTGAAAGCATCAATACTTTTTTAGCATAGTAAATGGGCAATAATAAGAATACTATCGTTCATTAGAAAAATGCAACTGGTTGTTAGAGAAGTTATTGTTGTTGCAACTAGTTGCTGGAGACGAAATGCATACGGTTGGCATACACAAATGTGGAATGATAAGACCTATAAGATAGTCCGCTAGTGGTAATTGATCTATGACAGTCTTTTAATTTAAGAAATATCAATTTTCTAAGGAAAATTGTTAATAGATTACATGATCATCAATGAGTATATACAATTATTCTTATGGTGTTGCTGGAGCTAAGTTGATGAAAGTGAAGTTATACTTATAACCTCTATTTGGACATTGAAAACATTTAAATGTTTTTTTTTCCGAAACATGCAGTACGATATTTGACACTTTATCGAACATTATATGTATAGCGAATTATTTGCGGGGCAGAAGGACGACGAGAATCGGCTCGCGCATGACACTCTCTGTGGCCTAGCTAGCTCCCTATGCACTTATAAGTTTAATTTTGTGGGGTTTGTGATGACAGAAGTTTACTAAATGCATTGGCTATTTGAGGCAAATTGTTGGTGTGCAAGTTGCAAGTAGCTAGGTGGCAGAGACAAAATGCACATGGTTGGCATAGACAAATATGGTGTATAAGTATCTTTAAGACCTGTAAAGCTAGTGATCAAGTAGTGTTGTTAAGATATCTAATTAAGGCGAATCATAATGTAAGAAATATCAATTTGTTGGTATTGCCCGCCTTGAGCTTGACAGAGGGGGAGGAGACAGGAACGGGAATTATATTAAGATTACTCAAATCAGAGTTGATAAACTAATTAAATTAATAGATTGTATAGTCCTTGGGAGCGAACTTTATGGTCACTAACCATGAGTAACCTGTCCACATCAGCATGACATCAGTAGTCTCTCTCTCCTGGAAAGTCTTTTATCTTTTAATCTTTAACGGACGATTTCTCACTTGTTTTAAGTCGAATTTTAATTTTTTTACACAGATAAATCAGATTAAATATGCTCTTCAAAATGATATCCACTTTGATATATTGTTAGTACAAAAAAAAAGTGAATAATTTTTTACCAGTCATTACCATATGATTTGCTCCAATTTAATACCATATGGTAAGAAGGTTGAATACATGATAGTAGGAGTATATTAACTGTCATTTACGACTTTCATCATTGTTTACTACAAGTTACCACAAGTTACCAATCACATACCATAGTGGTAAAGTATGGTAATTTTTTATCTAGTATTTTTTTCACCCAAAAATTTATAGATCTAATAGATCATGATGAACTCGTTCCTTCTGAGCAAACGTTTTAAAAAACGACTTAAAAACGAATAAGTTACAATATGGTATGTAGTTGGTAAAAAAAAACGTTTCTCGAAATATATTGAAAATTGATCTCATTTTGTAGAGCACAACGAACTCATTCCATCTGTGCAAAAAAAATTAAAATCCGAGTTAGAACGAAGAAGATAAGAGTCAATTAAGAAAACTAGGGAAAATAAAATACCTTTAATTAACAACCCTTAAATCTGAATTTTCCGGACCCACTTAAATCTAAAGGTTCAGATTTAGTTACTCATAAGTTAGTAACCATTGGTTACTGACCCTATTCTAAGTCTAGTCCTTGCTATTCTTCCCTCTTCCTTCTCTGCTCCAAAAGTGGTAATAATAATAACAAGGGCTTAATTGCAAGTTTGGTCACTCGAATTGCTTACAAATTTCACGTTTGCCTCTCGAATTGATTTATTCCATTTATAGTCACATGAATTAGTTGAACAATCCAAGTTCGGTCACTCTCCGTTAACCTCCGTTAGACTCCGTTAATGACGACTGTTAAGTGATGACGTGGCTAACAGAAAGACAGTCAATATATTTTAACATTAAAAAACGACGACCCGACTCGCCAGCTCAGCCTTACCCACCCTGTCAGCCATTCTTGCCAACCCGCGAACTAACCCAATTAATTGACCCTAAACCCAAACCTGAGACCCAACCCCCCTAAAAAGTAATCGAAAACAGATGGTTAGGGCATTTCCCTTACTCCATCTTCGTCCTCTCATCCTCCCGCGCCCATCCATCTTCGTGTGCCGATCCTTCGTCGACCGCTTCGGAGCCGCTGCCGTCACCGGCCCTGCCCCTCCGCCCGTTACCACTGCCAGGCTGTTGTTGTTACTACTCTCGTTTTTCTGGGCAGAGGAGTCCGACAGCGGCCCAGATCTGATGGCAAGGGAGGCGTCGACATGGTGGGTGGAATTCGACGGCGTGGCGGCGGGAGAAGGGGAAGAAGAAGAGGAATTGGTAGTAGTAGTAGTGGTTGGAGTTGTAGAAGCAGTAGAAGGAGCAGAGGTGGGAGTATGGTAGAGGGGGGGGGGGGGGGGGGGGGAAGTAAGAAGTAGCTGTAGAACGGGAGATGGAGCCGATGAAAGGAGGAGGATGAGAAGATTGTCCACCTCCACCTCCGCCTCCGCCTCCACCTCCACCGCCGCCATCGAAGCGGAACTGTTGGTACTGGAGAAGATGGTGGTGGAGATGGTGAGGGTGGGGTTCTTGGGAGGGACTGTTGTTGCTATTGTTTTGCTGATGCTGCTGGTTATTGGGATTGCTTTGTGAATCTGTGAGCTCCATTCTTTTTTGTTTGTGTGGGGAAGGGGGAGGAAGGAAGGGTGGCTGGCCTCCTTGTGGGGAGAGCTTTTCGATTGTGTGCGATGGAGAGAGGCGGCGCGGGAGCATGAGAGGGCGAAGATGGAGGAAGGGAAATGCCCTAACCATCTGTTTTCGATTTACTTTTCAGGGGGTTGGGTCTCGGGTTTGGGTTTAGGGTCAATTAATTGGGTTGGTTCGCGGGTTGAGCAAGAATGGCTGACAAGGCGGGTAAGGCTGAGCTAGCGGGTCGGGTCGTCGTTTTTTAATGTTAAAATATGCTGACTGTGTCTTTCTGTTAGCCACGTCATCACTTGACGTTTAGGGTTTGGGTTTAGGGTCAATTAATTGGGTTGGTTCGCGGGTTGGGCAAGAATGGCTGACAGGGCGGGTAAGGCTGAGCTAGCGGGTCGGGTCGTCGTTTTTTAATGTTAAAATATGCTGACTGTGTCTTTCTGTTAGCCACGTCATCACTTGACGGTCGTCATTAACGGAGTCTAATGGAGGTTAACGGAGAGTGACTGAACTTGGACTGTTTAACTAATTCAAGTGACTATAAATGGAATAAATCAATTCGAGTGGCAAACGTGAAATTTTAAACAATTCGAGTGACCAAACTTGCAATTAAGCCTAATAACAAGATTAAAAGATAGTACTCAAATGCGAGATGGAAGCAGGAAGACTACCAATCCTGAAACGCGATATCCCGATTAGGACAGGACGCTTCTTCCGGTCTTAGCTAGAATAAGATATTACACTGTTATCAGCTACTTGTGCAAGAAACGAACAAACACAGTCAATGCGAGTAAAAAGATGCAGGAAAGAGTGAAGTTTCGCCCCGACCTTCATCCAATCCAATCTCCCTCATGCTCATATATAAAGGGCCGGACCTCAACCCCGATCCCCAACTCCCACTCTTCATTCTGCTTCTCTTCCTCCTCTAAATTCCTATCTACTCGGCCCGCCGGCAGTATATATATATAAATGGAAAACCAGGTGGGTGGTCGTCGTAGGCCGGAAAGCGCGATCCAGGAGCTCCTGAGAGGACAGGAATTCACCTGCCAACTGAAGCTGCTCCTAACCGTTGATTCCAGCCAATCATTCCTTGCCCGCAAAGGCGGATGCGCTCAAGACCTGGTCGGAAAGATCTTGTCCACATTCACTCACACCATCTCGCTCCTCAACACTGCCACTGCTACAATTCCCAATGTCGACTCCTCCGATCAGCTCTCTCAACTCTCTCAGCTGGCTGGGCCCCGCAAGTCGTCCGACATCTCCACCGCCGAAACTAGCACAAAGAAAAGGTAATTAATTAATTTAATTATAACCATTACTTGCCTAATTGATCATTACCTTAATTTACTAATCTAATTAAGCTGTTTTACTAATCTCATTCATTCGCTAATTGCAGGAAGACAGCCGCAACATCCCAGGAATCGTGGGTAAAAGAGAGCCCGACCGTGGACGACGACGGGCACGCGTGGAGGAAGTACGGGCAGAAGACCATTCTCAACTCCGACTTCTCCAGGCACTACTACAGGTGTACTTACAAGTTGGACCACAACTGCCCGGCCACAAAGCAGGTCCAAATGATCCAAACCCGGCCCAGCCCGCTCTACCGAACCACCTACTCGGCCCACCACACCTGCACCCACTTCCGTACCTTCCACCGTCCTTCTCACCAACACTTCCTGCTGGACCCCGTCGATGATGATTCGTCCAACCGCACCAACATCATCAGCTTCAGCAACGGCAAAAACGTTGCTACCCCGTTTCTCACCTCATTCGCCGCATCATCATCTGCTCCTCCGGTTGTGAGGCGGCAGCAAACGTCCTCGTCGTCGAGCTGTGATCATCAAACGGCCCAAGACCGACCAGCGGCGTGCTCTGAGGGCGTCGACGACTACGACGTGTTCTCCTCGCTTGTTGATGGCGACTTTGATCAAGAGTTGTCAGCTGCAATATTTCATGACAACTGCGACAGCAGCAGCAGTGCTTTTATGCGGATGATGATGATGATGCATTCCGGTGATGACCTTGGGGGCTTCTTGGTTTAATTTAATAATGCCCCTGAAGGCTACAGTACTTAGCGACTTTTCATTCCAACTTGTAGAAGACATAAATACATACAGCTGTTTATGTAGAGTTAGATGCAGCGGTGTCATTTTAAGTACGGCGAGGTTGCACGATGACGAGCTAAATTGTTTATGTTAGCAACTAAAATATATTAGTTAAATTTCAATTGTACCAACGGTGTTTTCGTCCCTAAATTTAACTGTATGTGCTAAATGGAAATTGTACGTACCAAATGAGCAGTCCACTTCAACACATTTGTTGAGTCATGGGGCACTGAATATTCGTGACCTACCCATATTCAAATAATTTTCCGGACAAAACAGAGGGGTGATCAATGGCGAACCCAGAATTATCAGTGTCGCCAATAAAATACTATAATAATTAAAAAATTAAATAGAAATTAATTCTATAAACCTCACAATGTCATGTTTATAACAAATAACGATTACTTTTCATCTACTAAAATGTCTCTAAAATACATTCATCACTTATGCTGCAAAGTAAATCTTTTTCAAATATACATAACTAAACAATCATTCACAAATTGGTCACTTAACCGATCTAAAAAATCGTTCTTGTTTATCTTCATAGCTGAAAAATGCTCTTTCGCAACTTGCAGTTGCAATAGATAAATTCAATACCAACTTCAAAAGCAGGTATTCTGGTGGGTCTCGGGCTACTCTTGGCCGTGGCCGCTTGGGCCTTAGTGTTTTTTTTTTGTTTCTCCCTTAACCAAAGCACCAGACACAACACACATGTACATTGGTATAGCCTGTGGGTTTTTTTAATAGCAAGTGATAGGATTATGAGTTATTTTAAACATATTAAAAGGAATTATTATTAATTAAATTTTAGGGTTAATATATTTGTATGACCTGAACTTTGACCATAATAAACATTCTGGCCAATCTTTTCGATCTATAATATCCTAGCCCAAACTATACATCAAAATAACTATATTGGCCAAACTCGATGTTTGACCGTTATCTTGGACGGTCAAACGCGTTGACTAACGGTCAACGTGCCATGTCATCGCCCGATCATCATAAAAACCACTAAAATATTCACAATTTACACATATTTTCTAATTTTGAATTATTACAAATTAAATTAAAACAAAAATAAATAAAAAGCTGAAACCCCACCAGTGACTCCCCTCCGTCTACTCCCCCAACCTCTTCTTCGATTTCCGATTTCTCAACTGCCTCTTCCTCCTCTTTTCGATTTCCCTGTTCTCAAGGTCCGTTTCTAGCTTCAATTCCCATCCATCGATGAAACCCTCCTACTACCGGGTCTAAGAGGAGGAGGAGCTCTTCAACCGGTGTCTGCTCGATTGCAAAGAATAAAGCGGTCGATGAAGGGAAACCAGCGGCGGATTTTGCGAAACAGGAAGCAAAAGAGCTTGAAGCTCCTCTCCCTATCTCTCCCGTCACTCCTTTCCTCTACGCTCCCCGGCGGAGCGCCTGACTTGCTTCCAGATCGCCGTCCATCGATGGATCCTCTAGGCTCCCGGGTGCAAGAGGAGGAGCGCTTTAGCCAATGTCAACTTGGAGAATGAAGCGGTCTATGAAGGGAATCCGACGGCGGTGGGAGTTGCTAGCGAAGAAAACATGGTTGCTGATGGGGTGAAACAGGAAGCGAAAGAGGAAACCCCTCTGACTACCGGGCGCAAGAGGCGGAGTGCTTCAGCCGATGTCAGCTCGATTGCGGAGGAAGGGAATCAGGCGGCGGAGAGGGTTGCTAGATGGAGTGGGGGTTTCAAATTTTTTAAAATTTTGTTTTAATTTAATTGTAATAATTCAAAATTAGAAAATATGTGTAAATTATATATATTTTAATGATTTGATGATGAGCGGGAGATGACGTGGCATGTTGACCGTTAGTCAACGCGTTTGACCGTCCAAGATAAAGGTCAAACATCGGGTTTGGCCAATATAGTTATTTTGATGTATAGTTTGGGCCAGGATGTTATAGATCTAAAAGATTGGACATGATGTTTATTATGGTCAAAGTTCAGGCCATACAAATATATTAACCCTAAATTTTAAGATTGATTCATTTAAATAATAAAATTCTTTCAGTCTAATGAAGGTGTGTCGCCTATAATTATCGAAGGGTTGTCGGAAGTTCCAATCTAAAAATTTTTGTACCAAAAATATATAATTTCTTCACAAAATTCTCTGACGAGGGTGTGTCGTCCGACACTCCCTCCTTTGCCTTAGGTCCGCCCCTGGGAGTGATCATGCAACTCCTCTTCTTCATACTCTCTTGAGTCTTGCCTATGCTATGAGATATGAATAATAGAAAAGATAGGGATCCTTCCCCTTCGAAGAACAAAGTAAATTAGGAATGCCAAATAAAAACAATAATTAGATCGCTAAAATAAGAGATACTAAAATCGTATAAACGGTAATTGTTTCTATTTATTCATAACTTTTCCCAATTAAATTTAACAAATATATCTCGTTCATTTTTTACTTGGAGTTCAAATTATTTTTGCATAGAAAAATTAGATTAATCGTGCTCTTAAAAAATGACATACATAATAGATCATGATGAACCCGTTCCTTCTGTACAATTTTATTTTAAAACTTGACTACTTAAGAAGGTATATATTATAAAATGATACCAATTGATAATAAGGTGGTAACCAGTGAAAATGGGTGGTACAATTGTTTTTATTACAATATACTAAAAATGGAAATAATTTTATAGCTCGCAAAAATATGAGGCAAATATAGGCAAAATGTGATTAAATATGCACACAAATCCCAAAGATATTATATATGAAATAAGCATAAATTAAAATTAATTATGAAATGTGCATAAAGTTAAATTGTGTAAATTAGGTATTATCATATTGTTTCACGGGTGGGTTTTTTTAATTTTCCTCAACATACAATTAGTTTGATCCAGTTATTAACAATTCAACCGGTAGTTTGAGGCAATTTATTGTTGAAACTTGTTGCCTGAACAGGGATTTGGTCCAATGGTGATATCACTTGTATTTTGGTATTGGAAATTTCAGATTCGAATTGGTTAAGAAGCATCTACTTAAAAACCTAATCTATTATCACTCAAAAAACTTATTAGACAGAATGCATGTGGTTTTTTTTTCTTTTTTTTTCAGAATGCATGTGGTTGGCATACACAAAAGTGGCAACATACATTGTATTACCGGCGGCCGGAAGAAATAACAATTTGTTGTTATTAACAGAAGAAAATATATTTATTTTTAAAAAGAAAAAGACGGGAATAGAAGGGCTATGATAAAGAATCACCTCGTATAGTCCAATTTTTGTTCTTCCTTTCTCTGCTACAAAACAGATAAGATGAGGAAGATTACTCGTAAATCAGAACCAGAAAGGTTGCTATTCAAATGTGTCATCCCGATAAGGAAAGGGACAGGGCGTATTTCTCCTGGCCCTCTAGGTACATTCTTCTATAGGTACGTCCAATTATCTGCTAGAAGCTTACAAAGTATATTCAAATGGAAAGTAAAAAAAATGTGCAAACTAACTCCTACATAGCTGCTGCTGCGTGCAGTTTTGACCATTTTTATATATTGGTTACGCGTGGGGATGCATATATAGTCGGCAGAGCATTTTTTCTTAAGGAAGTTTCAGGCCCAGGTTCACCATACTTTCCTTCTCTAATTACATGACATCTCTCTCCGCAATCCAATTCATTTCCCCGCACGCACGCTTATAAATAGAAAAAGGCCTCCAACTCCATTCCCTCACTCTTAACCAGATTGAGCTGAAATTGAAGCCAGAACAAAAAAATGGAAAGCGCGATCCAGGAGCTCCTAAGAGGTCGGGACTTCACCTGCCAGCTCAAGCTTCTCTTCACTGCCGATTCCAACCGATCATTCCTCGCCCGCGAAGGCGGATGTGCAGAAGACCTGGTGGGGAAGATACTCTCCACCTTCACTCACACTATCTCGTTCTTGAGCACTACTGCTGCGGCTACAACGACTGCGAATGTCGACTCCTCCGATGACGCCTCTGCTGGGCCTCGCAAGTCAGAGAGCTCCTCTGCCGACAATAGCAGCAGCAAGGCCTTCTCCCGCAAGAAAAGGTAATCATTGTTAGCTTTACTAATTTAACTTCTTTTACCATCCATGCACCCAAATTGCACTAGTACCATTCTGTGTGATATATAACTTTACATTAACATACATAATTAACACAAGTAAGGAGCACTTCTACTATGTTATATAGCATTGGTGCTTTAATGTACAACTTGAAGTTGTACCATAACATTAAATGTATAAGTTTAGGTTGTACCATAAAAAAGTTTGTATCATTATGTTATGGTACAACTTTACAACTTGAAGTTGTACCATCACATAAAGGTACAAGTTTAAGTTGTACCATAAAAGAATTTGTACAAAAAGTATAGGTACAATCTGAAGTTGTACCATAACGTTAAATGTACAATTTCAAGTTGTACCATAAAGAAAAAACTTATAGCACCAATGCTATATAGCATTGTAAAATTACTCCACAAGTAAGTGGTATAAGATCCATCTTTGAACATCATACAATATAACTTGAGTTATTAGGACTAGTTGGTCTTTAACATGGTATCAGAGCATGATTTGTCATTGAGGTCACGTGTTCAAGTTATCACGCACTCTAATATTAACCGTTGTCTTAAAGCACATGGTATGGTGGAACTGTGCAAACTTCAAAGTCCATGAGTTGCTGGCTTGCCTTTGAAGGGAGCGTGTAAGAAAATGGTTCACTAGCTATAACCACTTGACTTATTGGGATAACCTGGTTTATGATATGGTATCAGAGCTTTCTGTGATGATCGAAATGTCTTGTGTTTGAATCCCGCCGACTCCCATTCGTGAAACGTAACACATGGTATTCTTGTGTTCAGTACCTGTGCAAACGAAAGCTCTTATCATGAGTTGATTGGCATTCATTTGTTAGTTCGTGGTAAAAATTCTATTATTCAACCTCTTGGTTTGAATTTTTTTTCTCCTCTTTTACTTACCCGTACGTTTATCGCCTTCAAATTGATGATTTGCAGGAAGACAGCCCCATCTCAACAATCATGGATAAAAGAGAGTCCAACCCTGGTGGACGACGGATACGCGTGGAGGAAGTACGGGCAGAAGACGATCCTGAAGTCGGAGTTCTCTAGGCACTACTACAGGTGCACTCACAAGTTGGAGTACAAGTGTCCAGCCACCAAGCAAGTCCAAATGATCCAGGACGAACCCAACTCGATCTATCGAACCACCTACTCTGCCCACCACACTTGCAACAATCACTTCCGTACCCTCCACCCATCTTCTCATGACCAAAACTTCCAGGTGGATCCAGTCCATGATTCCGGCAGCTCCCACCTTATCAGCTTCAACAACATCAACAACAACAACATTACCCCTTTTCTTACCTCATTCTCTGCACCATCTGCTCCGGTAGCGAAGCAACAACATGAATCGTTGGGCGACGTCGCCATGTGTCATCCTCAAACAGGAAACCTACCGGCAGCAGCGTCCTCTGGAGGCGAGGACGATTACGATATGTTGTCCTCTCTTGTTGATATCGACTTCGATCAAGAGTTTTTCGACTGGGTTGGGACGACAAGATGACACCTGCAACAGTAGCAGTAATTCCATGCAAAATGATGATGATGCACTCTAGTGATGACTTTGGTGGCTTCTTGGTATGAGGAGTCTGCACTGCAGCTTGCTGTTTACTATGAGAAGAGGAAACGATTCTCATTTTATTTCACCAAAAGTATATAGGAACATTTCGTTTTGATGACGTTTAAATTTCAATGAGTTGATCACAATTAATAAAGGGAAATGGGGCGTAGGGGCACACTTGGCATTATGAAAAATTGTGAGAGGGGAAGCAGGAACAACGTGTATTGTGCAATTTTATGGTGGGATGTGTGGGGATAAAAAAAAATCCGCACCACAAACACAAGAACACATACCACAAAATCTAGACCACAACCCTTAGAAGGGAGACTACAACCTCTCCACACCACGAGTTTATAAAAGCATAACATTCACTACTTCCTTGAAGCAAATCACAAGTATTATGAAATACACGACAAGTCCAATAAAGCACACCACAAATTTATTAAAGTGGACAACAAGCCTCATAAAGCATACTACAAATTTATTAAAACAAGTTTCTTAAAGTAGACCACAAGTTTCATGAAGTATACTAGAACCCCATGGAACACACCACAAGTTTCTCAAAATATATCAGAAGAGTTCTTAACAGCCGATCTATTTGTAAATTTTAAATAGCTAAGTATCAAAATGTGAGAAAAAAAATTTATGTTCTAAAATATAATTTTTCATCAATATCTTTATGATTTACATGTTAAAAATCAATTTTAGGCACTAAATATTACGATTGATTAAGTTTAGGTAGGTACTAAACTGTAATTTGTATGTGAACCTGCATGAAAGCAATGTAGAATGTAAAGGGGGAAGGGTAAGCATATATATCACAAGATTCTAAAATCATATCACAAGTTCATTAAAACATACCAAAAGTTTATCAAAGCATACCACAATTAGCTACAGATGAAATTGTATCTTGATAGTCCATCCCGTTGCACGCCATGAAGATATGGAGTATTGGTGAATGTTATTTTTGGGATCAAATGGCCTTTTTCCTCCTAGGAGAGGCCATTCCCCTTTCGCTAATTGGCTTAAGTTTGATAGCCGCTTGAAGAGCGATTTTAGCTAGTTCTAATACCCAAACCCAGGGGGACTACAATCGTGCATTTGAGAATAGCTGGTATTTATAAAATCGATGTCCTCATTTTAAGGACCGTCTATAGTCCCACAATTGTACCCATCATGACCATCCTCACTGCATCACTCACAAATGAAGAGTTGTGCGACAGGGGTGTTTGGACTCATCTTGAGTTCTTGCACCTCCTTTTCTACAACAACAACAACTTGTTTAGCTATGCTGGCAAGAGAGTCATCTGGATCTTGTACTATTTTCATTGTCGCAAGAGCAGTTCTCCTCGACCAGTTTATGGATTTGGTGGTCATTGACGCATAATGCTTGAGGGGCGTTGCACAGTCATTTGAGACACGTCACCTTAGACAGCTTTATTCACCATCAACGTGGTGTTTAGATGGAGGTCCTTATCAGAGATGTCGGTTACTTGTTCTTGTGTGAATCCATGATGAGGGCAATCACAAAGTAGACTTGATAACGCTCCCATGTCTCGTACAACAACTCGTGATGTCACTATTTGAATCAAGCAATTTGGTCCCTAAGATCCTCAATTTTCCACGGAGGGAAAAAAAAACTCCTCGATAAAGGCTTGGGCCAACGTCTCCCATATTCGGAATGTTCCCTATGGTTGGCAAGATAGCCAGCTCGTTACCTTCCCCGTAAGAGAGAAAGGGAAGAGACGTAGTTGTATTGCGTCCGCCACCACGCTGGCTATTGTGAAGATTCAAATAATTCTAGAAATATTTTGAAGTGCTTGAGAGGATTCTCATTATTGTGACCCTCAAAACGTCTAACATTCTAGATCATGTGGATCATTGGAGTGCGCAACTCAAAATTAGGCACGTTGACCTGAGGCAGGACGATGCCGAAACTAAAGTTCACAGCTTGTGATTTTGAGTACTCTTAGAGAGTTTATGTCATGCCTCTAGATGATGGGCGTTCAGCGGGAGAGCAATTGCTCTCTACTTCTGAACTTTCATCGAAGAGGGGATTGGAGTGAAGAGAGGTAAACTGCTTCTTCTTCCCATTCCTTTTTCTTGGAGGTGGCGTCTTTTGATCTTATGAATCAGACGTACCACTCCTATATTTACGACCTTGCGCCAGTCTATTATGTCTAAACTTCTTGACTTCTGGCGCCAATTTCTGTTGAGGGTACGACCAGTGGAAGATAGGAAACATAACAAGTGTCTCGTTTCTTAAGGACATGATCATATTTCCTTGGGACTCTCGCAGAACCCTTACTTTGGAAGAAAGGTACAATTCTATTTAAGAAGAGGATGATTTAGGAAGTTGAGTTTTCTTTGGTTTAGTAGAAATTAGACGTTCAAAATGTAAAGCAGGTGAAGAAAAGTAAAACTACACTGCTAGAGATGTAAGAGATCAATGAAGAAAGGCGTTTCATACGCATCAATCCCTCTAGGTCTCCTAACCGTGTGCCCTGAATAATTATAGCATACTAGCTGCCAATTATGGATGGCAATTTGAACCCGCCTCGTCAGGTATTACCCGACCTTACCCGCAATGGGGCTGGTATTACTTGACCCGCAGTAGCGTGGGGCGAGGCATGGGTATCTACTTCCGACCTGTCCTGCCCCACCCCATCCCGCCTCGTTCTGAACCCGTTCTATCACAAAAAATTTATAGTATCTATTCGTATTTCTCCTATTTTGGGGTTTTTCAAATAGTTAGACTTGATCTTTCAATTAGTTAGACACAATTACCCATTCTATTATTATTATTATTTTTCATTCATAAAGTGTTTTTCCCTTCCGCTTTGTCGTAAAAAGTAAATTTGTGCGTATATTATTTTCAAATAACATGTTAGAGTGGGTCGACCCATCCCGACCCGAACCCGCGCGGGTATTACTCGCACCAACCCATAGTAGCGTGGGGCTGGGCATGGGTATTGAGGTACATGCCCCGCCACATTGGCATCATTACTTCAGATTTCTTATATTGATAGATGTCACCTTGTGTCGAAGCATTTACTTGAACTAATGGGTGATAAGGTCCATTTGAATTTATTCATTGAGGCAACACGCCATTTGATCGAATGACATTCATTGGAGTAACACCACTATTTCTAGTCCCTTCCTAAACAACTAGGACTTCGAGTCTTGTACTCAAAGTAGTGCAAGATCGACTAAGCTTTCATTAAAATCAACAAATAACGAAATAGAGGAAATCAAACATAAACGCATAAGAATAAGAACAATTGTATTACACCAAATATCAAGTTTACATGGACAGAACCCCTAGGGTCCACGTACTTACACAACTAAGGAACTTAGCCGACCATGGGGAGGGTGTCTGGAGCTAGTGTAAAATGAAGGATCCATAACACCATAGAAGTTGGCGACTAGAACAGAAAATGGGTCTAGTGTAGCCGATTTCTCCGCCAATTCCCCTTGATGGTGGCTTCTGTCAGAACAGAAGCGTGGCAATCGATAATCCCAACCAACACGAACGAACACAAATTTAACGTGGTTCAGTAACACAATGTGTGCTAGCTAATCCACGGGCAGGGGAGAACAAATTTCACTAATTTGAGGAGAGTACAGTTTACAAACCAAATTCCAAACGGACAAACCAAACAAACTAACCTGACTGACCTTTCTACAGACTAGGGTGATGAAGAGTATTTATAGAACTCTTCTCCTAATCCCAAACATAAAATCAAACACCTTTTCCCAAACATACAAGGAAAAGGTCAAAACAAAACCCAAACACAAACCCAAACAAAATAGACCCAAAACACAAAACAAACCCAAATCTAATTCAAGTCATATTCTAACAATCTCCACCTTGACTTGAATTCTCTGTCAAATACCAGACGTACTAGACGCAACCAAAGTTGCCAGATGTACCAAACGCAACCAAAGTTGCCAGATGTACCAGATGTGATCGAAATCACCAAACTCAAACGCGATGCAAATCGCCAAACTCAGATGCAATCAAGATTGCCAGACATACCAAACTCCTCCAAATCAGTTGTACCAGAATCTCCCCTACCTCCAGATGCCCCTAAGGGCGATCAACAAATCAAAACATGCAGCAAGTCCAACCCATGTTGGGACTTGCCATGCATAACCAACTTGGTGTTATTTCCATCGATAACACCAACATCAGATTTACTTCCAACACCAAACCTGCAACTCCAAATTGACTTCTCGATCTTCATACTGATAACAACCATTCTTACTATCAAACAAACTCCAACCAAACTCCACAAAGCAAAACTTCAGTCCAGCGCCAAATTCCCAAAACCTCAACCAAAGGCTCTGATACCACTTGTCAGAACAGAAGCGTGGCAATCGATAATCCAAACCAACACGAACGAACACAAATTTAACGTGGTTCACTAACACAATGTGTGCTAGCTGATCCACGGGCAGGGGAGAACAAATTTCACTAATTTGAGGAGAGTACAGGTTACAAACCAAATTCCAAACGGACAAACCAAACAAACTAACCTGACTGACCTTTCTACAGACTAGGGTGATGAAGAGTATTTATATAAACTCTTCTCCTAATCCCAAACAGAAAATCAAACACCTTTTCCCAAACATACAAGGAAAAGGTCAAAACAAAGCCCAAACAAAATAGACCCAAAACACAAAACAAACCCAAATCTAATTCAAGTCATATTCTAACAGCTTCGTTCTAAGTCATGAGGGTTGCTCTATCGGCAAAGTAACGATCCTTCATTAACCTCTCATGTCTCCCCCTCCCCCTCTTGAACTCTAACTAGAGCCCTATTTAGAGCTTTTCTATTAGGCCTTACAAGGAGAGAAAATCGTTCCTACTGCATCATTTGACCAATCAGAAGCCTCCAAACACATGGCCAACGAATCAGGCTGCTTCTAGAGAACTTCTTGATGTAGTGGTGGACTCCAGCAAAACGGCGCTGCTGGAGCCTTTTCTGTAGCAAAAATGGCACCGTAGGCGCCTTTATTCAACAATGTCTAGTATTTAAATTCTTTCTCCAGCATCTTGGGCCCGATGTCCCTTATAGATTCCAAGTGGCCCACTAGATTGTTCCCCCTAAAAATGCACAAAACGCTACTCTAAATCACATAAATCGTATAAAAGCAATCCTAGGGTTTCTATAATATACTTGAAGCAATCATAGCACTAATTCAATGTATTATGATAATAATAATGAAAATTTTATATACTTTGGGTGAAAATATGAGGGTCTAGAATAGATACTTTCACTTGTCATCAGATATCTTCATCGAGGCGTCCACTGGTTAATCAAACGAAGATCGATCGTGTAGAGTTGCCATGTCCATCCTCATTCTAAGCGACTAGGCTTTTGATACTTTCACCGTGAAGGGATGCGATCTTGACTTAGGAACTCATTCAATATAACAAAAGATAGCATAAAGGAATGAAATACAAAAGTAAAAGAGAATAATATCAATCATATTATCCGAAAATTGAGAATACAAAGTCAAGAACTTCTAAGGTTCGCAAACTTAGGCAACTTAAGGGACTAGCTGGTAATGGGGACGAGAGTAATGGGATTCATCTAGTAGAAATGAGTATCCCACGGAGTCTCTAAAATCGGCTCCATGAATAGAGATTTTGGGGTCTACGCCACCGATATGGGCACCAATTTCCCTCTGGTGTCTTGTGACATTCAAAGTCAAGTGAGTTACTCTGTCGGTAGAGTAATGACGTTCTTCTGCCTCTAATCTGGATACTAAACTCTTCTCATTTAGAGGTCCATTTATAGACTTTTCTTTCGGGTATTGAGGGAGAGAGGACGGTTGTGTTTTGGCTTCCTTTCCTTCTCTTCCATCTTGGCCATCATGCAAGGTATATTCCTTCAAGAATCAAGAAAGTTCTGATCAATCCTCTAAATGGCGGCTCAGGGTGCCATTGTAGTAGTTAGCTTAGGTTTTAGTCTTCTCTCTATTTCTCACTCTGGGCTTCTAGTAGTCTAGTCCTAATGTCCCTTCGACGATCCAAAGTGGATCGCTAGGTTTCTATGTCCTGAAAACACATGAAACACTACCAAGAGTGTGTCAAAATGATAAAGGAAGGCTTAGCTCTACTAGAATGAATTTTGAGTGATCATAAAGCATATTCAAGATAGTATGACATTAAAAGCATGAAAACCATGGAGAATGGGTCATAATATGGTGGGTTGGAAATAGTACTTTTCACGTGTCATCAAATAAACCCACACTTGAACTTTGCTTGTCTTCAAGCAAACCTTACTCACAATTATACAACTCACTAAATCTTCACGATGACACATGAATTTCCTTACAAGGTCAACCCTCGCACTTGTCTGCTAGACCATATGCATGAAGCGCGTGTCTCGTAAGGATACTCTTGCTTATCATTCCAAATCGTATGCTATCCTTAAGAAATCGCTATTGAAATATTTCTTCACCTTCTTATCTCTTCCCTTTGCCTCACATCAATTGTAGTATCATACCATAGTCATCATGACATCCACCACAAGGAATTGATGATTCCTTGACGTCATATTGGAAAAGAGTAGTAGCAAAGGAATCTCATGCGAGTAGCCTTTCAAGGTTTCGTGACCTGCCATTGTCATATTGAATTACCTGCTTGAGTACCTCAACCTGGAAAACCTTAGAAAATCATCATCCTTTTCTTCTTCAACATCCTTTTTTTCCATAATTAGTGACTCAAGCTCGTCCCCTTCTTCACTTTCCTCTTCCTCCTCCATAACCTCGTCATTGCTCTGTTCTTCTTCTAATTCTTCTTCTTGTTCAATTGGAGCAAAGATGTGGTCGATAGCAAGGTCTTCTCTATATGGACGATTGTCATCTTCTTGTTCTTCCACCACTTTGAGCCTTTCTCCCTTTGCTTCATCCTAAAATCTTACATAGAAGTACCTCAGAGGAAGATTAGGGTCACTAATATCAATGCACTCATACCCTATATTGAAGTATTTAACCTCTAAATCCGCCATGCTTTTGAACTTCAGTGGTGGCGACTGGCGAGGGAGTAGAGATGACAAAAATATTCGTAACCATGGATATCCACCCAAATTCGATCTAATCGGATCGGGTAAAACCCGAACCCGAAGGACTTTTAGTGGATATGGGTAAAACCCGAAACTGAATATTACGGGTAATGGGTGGGAATGATTTTTTCACTACCCAACCCGAACCCGCCTTATTATACACATGCATATGTAATTTGTCTAGAGATAATCATTATTTTTCTCTAACATATTTTATATTTAGCATATAAATATAATATTTTCATGAAATTGTGTTGTTTTAATTATCTCTTTATTCTAGTGAATTATTGTCGTACTTTTCTTTTTACATAATGTGAGTATACAAGTAAATGTGATCATATTGGTGGAGTATAAGGAAAAAATATTACCCATGGATAACCGTGGATACCAGAAACCCGAATGGGTATGCATGATTTTGATTTTCTATCAATTTCTCATGCGGGTATGGATATGGGTAAAGCCCAAACTACTTTGGGTAGAGTAACGGATATGACTATCCGCTCCCGACCCGACCCGTTGCCATCCCTATGAGGGAGGAAGCACTCCTTCATCCTTTGAGATTGATCTATCTTCATCCTTCCTTGTACCTACATTTCTAGCTTTGCCAACTTCTTATTGAATGCATTATTGAGAAAGGTGAGCACACAATTTCCGTGCAGCTTCTCTTTGTCTAAGCAAAAGCAAATCCTTGGGGCATGGTTGTTGATCATGGAGAGGGTTTAGTCTTTGTCTCTTCGAGAATCAAACCCTCAGCTTGAATCGCTACTTCACACTCTGAGATAATACCAATTAGGCGTTTGATGGTATCACCAATTGTTATGCCAACTGTTGGGATCCATTCCTAAAAGCAATATAGATACACAGATAAAAACAACCTATGAAAATTATGGAAAAATAGAAAAAAAAATGCGAACAATAACTTAACGCAAGATACCAATGGCAAACACAAAAAAAAAGGAAGAATACGAAAACAAAAAATACGCCATTGAAACTAAAAACACAAGATATACAAATTTCGCGATAAGGTAAACACAAAAAAAAAAAAAAATACAAAACACATAAAATGACAAATGAATAGACTGGTAGTTCTAGGCTTTTACTAATAACCTAAAAGTACCCAAGAATGGCGCCAAAATCTTGATGCAACCAAGTTATAAACTTCGTTGCAAACACACTATCAACTCCAATCCGAGCCAAGTATAGCATGAATTGGTGAACTAGTATAGAGGAGACCCTCGAGCCTCGAGAACGTATTTCCACGGGTTCTTTAGAGTTACTATTACTTAGCTATAAGCTACTATCTAATCAAATATAAGCAATTGTATGCTAGGTTGTGTGCAAAATTATACATAATTTGTCCCTTGTATTTGATCGTTTCTTGGTCATTTGGGTTGAAAACACTCTCATATAAGCAATTGTATGCTAGGTTGTGTGCTTGTGTCATATTTTAGGTCCTAGTATGTGGATGAGGCTTGTGTCATATTTTACGTCCTAGTATGTCGATGAGGCTTGCGAGAAAATTTTGGAGCGTTTAGAGATGATGGGAGCTGAACACAACATATGGGCATCAGAGTTGTCAGAAAAGACAACATGTTCTTGGAAAACACGATCATGTTCAAGATTCAAGAGTCCATATTTTTTGTCACATAAAGAGGCTATGGTTTCATGTCTCTTGCAGGTTTTGGCAGATGTAAATTGATTATTGGTAAGACATGCACTTTTATAGAAAGGAAAACATAGTCTTGATGAACTCACTATAAAGAAGTAATTTTTTCGCGTTTTGGAGCACAAAGTGGAGATTTCTCACCTTTGGTACTTGAAGGCAAGCTTAAAAGACGGAATTGAAGACTACAATATGATATCTCCAATCATGATGTTGTTCTTTCTAGCCACTATAGACCTCTCTCTATATATAGTAATCTTCCTTTTCATTTAGTTATGATGAACCCTAATCTTATGTCTTTGAATTGAAGATTTATTTATGCTCTAGCTAGCTTGACTCTCTATTATAATCAATTGATGCATATTTCATTGGATTGTTTGAATGTAAATCATATTCTTATTTCATTGTTTCCACATTTGATGTTGCTGCTGTGTAATTACAGCTTTGTTTTTTTAACCTTATTTCCTTTTATTAATAATATTATTTCAAATAATAAAATTTGAACTTTGAGTGAAGTGAACTAAGGTGTTATCAAACATTAATCGAACTAAAGACTAGTGGGATTCACTACCTAATGACCTTTTTCCAAGTGAACTTAGACCAATTTACTTTTGCTTTATCAATTTATTGCAATCAATAACCTAAGAATTCAATAAATTATTACTTGACCCATTATGCTGCTTCCTAGCCATTGGTTTCACTTGGTCTTTGATTGGATTGTTAGTTTTAGCTAGTCATATTTTGTTGGGAGAAAAATCGCAAAATACACAGGTTTTATGAAAATTTCGCAAAATACACATGTTTGGGCATCACTGCGGTCGTCATCCACAGTGGATGCATTTACTGCGACAGACGAAAGCGGTGAATGCATCACCGCAATTGACGGTTGCGGTGAATGTCTAACCTAACACGGAAACTTCAAACGAACATAACTATGCGCTCAGTTGTCCGCTTGTAGCGAATATTTTTTTTATTTCACATAAATTTTCAAGATCTTTCATTCTGCAAGAAGCCTTCATCCCAAAAAAATTTCGTTTGCTACCCCGAACGAGCAATTTTTTCGATTTTGACAACTTTGGAAGACCATAACTTTGTCCTCCTCAATCCAAATGTCATGAAATATTTTTTGATTTCGCATAACTTTTGAAGAACTACAACTTTGATCATAACCATAATTTTGGAATGTATGTGGATTTCTGAAAAGTAAAGGCAAAGTTACTCCTAAAATCCGGCATACTAAAAAATATTCTCTTTGTAAAAAATTCTTTCCTAGTAAAAGTTGTAGTTCTTACAAAGTTATGCGCAATAAAAAAACTTTATGACGATCGGATTGAGTAGCAAAAAGTTATGGCCTTCCAAAGTTTGGAAAAACAGAAAAATTGTTCATTCGGGGTAGTAACCGACATTTTTTCCGGATAAAGGCCTGCAGATTGAAAGATCTTAAAAATTTATGGTGAATAAAGAAAATTGCTTCAATCGGATAACCGAGCGCAAAGTTACATTCGTTTGAAGTTTCAGTGTTAGTATGACATTCACCGCGATCGTCAAGCGCGGTGAAGCATTCACCGATTTCGTCTGCCTCGGTGAATGCATTCACTGCGGTTGACTGCAGTGATGCCCAAACATGTGTATTTTGGGAATTTGAAAAAAAAAACATTTGTATTTTGGGAATTTAAAAAAAACATGTGTATTTTGGAATTTTTCCTATTTTTAGCACCGTTGCTAGATAATTTCTTAAATTATTAGGAAAGGACAACATTTGTTAATCTAGCTTTACTTTTCTTATATTGCTTTTCATCCAAACTTTGCATTCACGGTTTATTTTACTTTAGCTTGTGAAAGGTATTAGTACATTACCCATAGCCAACCGGGAGACCTATTACCACTAGGGGGTCGTTTGGATGAGTGATTTTAATAATGAGGGATGTTAATCTAAATCCTTCATTTAAAAACCTAGGAATTTATATGTAGGATTTGTAATAAATAATGTGTTTGGAAATGAACAAGGGTTTTTAGATAAGCACTCAAAAATACTAATTTACCCTTATTCCTCCTCCTTTCCCAATTCCTTCCCAGTTCCCTAGTTCGTATGTTATTTATTCTTCTTCGCCATTTGACCTCTGCCACCACCATTTGTTTTGATGATGTGATAGCGACCGGGAGAAGAAGAGGAGAAAAGAAGTACCACTAAAGGATACAAGGTTCGAAACCAACATTGATAATGAAGAGGACAAGTTGTTCCTAGCTTGATGGATACCGCCGGTGATAAGCAACAGGAGCAAATTTATGGACGAAATTAGATAGACGACGGGAGTGGCAACGGATTTTTTGATTCGATTTCAATCTGAGAGTGGTTGGTCGGGAGATGCAAAAGCCATCGATTTCGACAACAGATCCTCTTCCGCGACGACTTCTTAGGTCTAGATTCGCTATCACCGATCAGAAGCAAGGTCAGCCATGCCGCCATATTCATCAACTTCTTTCCTCCTCCTTTTTCTTTATCGCCCGAACCCAGAACCCAGAATAAGCATTTGTCTTCCTATTCGTCAATGACTTTTATGTGGACACACGATTAGGGGTTTTCAAACCTATAATTGACATCGTCTCCCCACCGTAAACCCATATCTCCAGCGGCGCAGCAAAGTGGGTGAGGAAGGTGATGCAACAAGGTGACTGGAAGGGAGAAGTCGACGTTGAAGACGAGCTGGGATAGAGGTGGAAGAAGAAACAAGAAGGGAGAAGAACGAAAGTGAATGTTGAGGGGCAAGGTTTGGAAATTATGAATAAGAACGAGGGATTGTGAAATAGCTGATGGCCAACATCTATTTCTAAAACCCATAGATGAGGGTTTTTAAAATCACTAATCACATAATTCTTCATCATTCCCAAACGTCGGATTGTTTTAAAATCCTGCATAATGAGAGATTGTTTTAAAATCTCTCACAAATCTCTCAATACAATCCTACATCCAAATGGCCCCTTGATAACATCTTAACGTGACCCTTCTCAATATGAGATTAGAGATATATGTCAAACGAGCTCTTTCTCCAATAAAACCCAGAGACTTTGTTGCGGCAAGAGTCATCACCATGACCTAGAGAGAACAACCAGAATTGAATGTTGAGAGGAGTATGGGTTATTGCCTTACCAAAAATATAAATGACATCTAATCCAGCATCATGCATCCTTGCATTGCTGCAAAAAAAAAAAACTTTGAGATCAAAACTAGTGTGATCTCAAAATCCAGAGTTACATATAGTTCCACGACATGAAGAAAGAGGAACTCCATGAGTAAACCCAATGATTCTGGTAACTTACAGATGGGATCAAGATGATTGGCGTTACTTAAGGTACCCTTAGACTGCAGCCCTTCAATTTCTCCATGGCTAGACTGGCCAAGAAGTAGCTCACAAACCAACCTCCATTGCCTATTATCTCGCGAAAAAATCTGATGGAGAAGTTCATGACGTGCTACTTCCATTCAAGATTGCTCAGCTTCGGCAGTCAATCATCACCTTCACCCAAGATAATGATGAAACCTTGCATGATGCCTAGAATAGGTTTACTAGTCTTCTACTCAAATGCCCACATCACAACTTTATGGATAGATACCATATGTCTCTCTTCTACCATAGATTCTTCTAGGATGACATAAAACTCATCAACGATTTGCTATGCCTAGAGGCTATGCTGAACAAGACTCTACCCTAGATGAATAAACTATTTGAAGACATGGCTTCACGTGGAAGTGATTAGTGTGTAGGCATATAATGCAACGGGATGAAGCAAGACAGAGTATTACTGGTGGATATCACTTGAAGTGAAGGTAGAAGGGTTGATTATAAGGAAGAACTTGGATTGATACTCAAAATGCTAATAGATAGACCTTACTCAGCTTATGTAGTGTGAGTGGCATGGTGAAACATACCACCTACAAGAGGACTTCCTGAAAATGACACAAGCCACCACACTACAAGAAACATGTAGCTTTGTGGAAAATGCTCGGGCTAGGAAACCCTTAAGGGAACATATACAATCCAGGGTGGTGAATAACCCAAATTTTTTTGGTCTTCACCATTGGTGACACGTGAAAGTATATATTCTAGACCCTCGTATTGTGACTCAAAGTGAATACATTTCCCATCATTAGTGTCATAATACCTTGAATTTATGTCATGATTGCTTCAAGTGTGTTCTAACAATCCTAGGATTGATTGTATATGGTCGATATGCTTTTGATAGCGTTTTGTGCATTTTTAAGTCAAAGTAGACTAGTGAACCACTAGGAAGCCATATGGGACATCGAGATCAAGCTTTTGGAGTTGGGATTTGAAGAAAAGACACCTGGAAGAAACGCCACCCGAGACCTCAAGTTTATCTCCTTAGAAAGCCTAATCAAAGGCCGATAATTAGGTCCCTAGAGATAGGAAATATAGGAAGCATATGAGAAGTCAAGAAAGAATCATTACTATGCTGTCAAAGCACCCCTCGTGGCTCAGAACGAGACCAACCTATGTGTGGGAAACACATTAATTGTCGTTTTTTATTAATTCAGATTATTGTCGGTTTTTAAGGTTTGGGGGTACTATTTGGGGTATTCGGGAATAAATAGGGAGTTGATTGTTATGTTTAATTAGTTGGGTAGTTGATAGGAATTAGGCGGATTATATAATCTGTACTAGGGCATTATTTTTCATTAAGAAAACAGTTAATAAAAATTCTAAACCTAAACTCTCCCTCTTTCCCCTCTCATCTGCGCCGACCCTCTCCCTCTCTTCTTTCCCCATAGCTGCGACAGCAGCAGCCCCTTTCCCCTCCCTTCTTCTCAATTATTCCAATTCCCAATTCCTAGCTAGATCTATCCCTAATTGATCTAGCTAAATTCCCAATCCCCAATCATGTTAGAAACCTTGTTTCTAACATCTGGTATCAGAGCAAAGTTCGAAAGTGAGTTCTTTGAGCTCTTGAACCAGGGCAAACAGCGATGGTGTCGACAAAATCGATAAAGGCAGCAGAGAAGGCTGCGCGGGAAGCCGAGGAAACCACCGAGGCGAGCAACATGGGGCTCAATGGAAGGGTGGAGGATGAGACTGAACTGGAGGCGATCAAGGAGGTGGTGCGTGAGCACTCTGATGCACTGGCTCAGCTCGAAGATGGCCTGGCAAGAGTGCAGGTGGAGTCGAAGGCGGATGCTGATGATCTCCGTCAGAGGTTGGAGGATCTGATGCGAGCGGTAGCCTCGCTGCAGGAGAAGAAGATCGGAGCTGGGGGAACGCCGAGCCCGGCCGAGCTGGCGGTCGGCGGCGGCAGCGCCCTTGGCGGCGCGATCGGCGGCGCAGGGGGCGGCGGTCGCCGGCCAGGGCGCGGCGATGGTGGCGGCGGAGACGGCGCCGGCGGCGCTAACTGCGGCCGAGTTCGGGCCGGGAACGGGAGGAGGCGGAGTAGGGGCAGGCCCAGTGCATGCAGGGTTAGGGGTGGGCCCGGGTCTGTTACCGACATCTACGGCCCAAGAGATTGTGGCCCGAAAAGGGAAGGCTAAGATGCCTGGTTATGACACAGACGGGCCGCCCAGGAATAATGGGCCCAGGCTGTTGGGTCACTACACAAAGGTCCATAACGGGCTGGGGTGGTTGGAGTTGGAAGATGGGCCCGAGTATGACAAACTGGGCCTGGCAGATCAACATGCCAAGTGGGCTGAACCGGAGATGGACCAGAGAGGGCCTGGTGGGCCGAGGAGGGCCGCCGACCAGATGGGACAAGGGGGGTCGGCTCTTGTTGGGCGGACCGCTGCGGACTGGGTCGAGGCGGGTCGAAACGATACCGGTCAAGCTGGGATCGGACGGGCCGACGCTGATCGAACTGAGGTGAGCCGAACCGAGCCGGGTCGGTCCGGAACGGGTCGACCCGAGGTGGGTCGGACCGGACATCGATCGAGTCCGACTGCTCAGCCGACCAGGAGGATGGACAGCAGGGCATCAGTTGGCTGGGAGGGTCAGTACGGGGCGCCTCACGCTCTAGGAGGGTACCCGAACATTCCAGGCAGCTACCCGGGTGATTATGGGCATGGGAATCCAAGCCGGATGTAGTGTTCATCCTTTGGGCAGCCGTGGAGGACTCCAGGAAATGACAGGTATGGGTCCCACTATATGAACTGTGATGGAATGGATGGCGTAGTTTTTCGAGCTAAGCCTCCTACCATTGAGTTCCCCAAATTCAATGGGCAAGAGGATGCAGGCCTGTGGTTGTATGCAGTTGAGAGGTGGTTTAGAAATCACCCAATTCCGGAGGAAAGGAAGGCCTATCTGGCATCGTTTTATTTGGAGGGAGATGCACTCCAGTGGTGGGAGTGGATGGAGAGATCCTACGCAGCCGCATCAACCTTGATCACCTGGCCTATGTTTCAGGAAGAGCTCCGCTATCAGTTTGGGAAGTCAGATGGGCGGGCTCCGGAGTAGTTGGCGAAGCTGAAGCAGACCGGCACGGTGGCTGAATAGCGTTCAAAGTTCTTCAAGTTGGGAAACCAGTGTAAAGGAGTCTCGGAGGACACCTTGGTGGGGTTGTGCATGGCGGGTCTCAAGCCCGAGATAGCAGCGGCAGTCAGAGTGTTCGAGCCCGATTCCTTGAAAACTGCTTTTCGTCTTGCAGGTCATAAGGAGGAAGAACTGGCTAGCTGGAGGATGGCCGCTTCTCGAAGCCGAGTGGAGGAGGAGGAAGCGGCGGGAGCAGTGGCGGCACAGGAGGGGCTCCAGGGGGAGGCTCGACTGGGGCTAACGTGGGCGGTGGAGGTCCTGCTCCGGTGGCTAGGATGGGACCGCGGGCCATACCAAAAGGTTTCGTGCGACTGTCGCCGGCCGAGATTGAGCAGAAGAGGTGGGAAGGCAAGTGCTTAAATTGTGATGGCCGGTTCACCATCGGACATCAGTGCCTGAAGCCGGATTTGATGATGTTAGTCGGACGCTGGGAAGATGAAGCAGAAGATGAGGTCGAGGACGTCGGAAATGGCGAGGAGGAGGCCTAGTGAGCTAGAGGGACAACCTTGGGGACAAGGTTGTTTTCGAAGGAAGCGGGGATGTGGGAAACACATTCATTGTCGTTTTTTATTAATTCGAATTATTGTCGGTTTTTAAGGTTTGGGGTATTATTTGGGGTATTCGGGAATAAACAGGGAGTTGATTGTTATGTTTGATTAGTTGGGTAGTTGATAGGGATTAGGCGGATTATATAATCTGTACTAGGGCATTATTTTTCATTAAGCAAACAGTTAATAAAAATTCTAAACCTAAACCCTCCCTCTTTCCCCTCTCATTTGCGCCGAACCTCTCCCTCTCTTCTTTCCCCATAGCTGCGACAGCAGCAGCCCCTTCCCCTCCCTTCTTCTCAATTATTCCAATTCCCAATTCCTAGCTAGATCTATCCCTAATTGATCTAGCTAAATTCCTAATTCCCAATCACGTTAGAAACCTTGTTTCTAACACTATGAGAGAGAAACGACGCCTTGGGCTTGTTTTCTCTGTCACAAGCATCGTTTCCTATGGGAGTTTTGGTGTATTTGTTTCAATCGATGAACACCTAGAAACCCCTCCTCATGGTTGTCTAAGTTCCTTAGTTACGTAAGTATGTGAACGCTAGGGTTCTTACCATGTAAACTCGATAATCTGGGTTAACATACGATTGTGTTTATTTCATATGTGTGATGTTTGATTTTCTTTATTTTTTTATTTGTCTATTCGAATGAGATCTAGGGTCGACCTTGCACTCCTTCAAAGTGCAAGGGGCGAAATCCAAGTAATTTAGGACGAGACTAAAAATAACAGCCGTACTCGATCGAATGGCGTAACGCCTCTAAGGAGAAATGCGAAGAGTCCTTGTCTCCCATTAGTTTGGGTAAATAATTCGACACAAGGTGTCATCTAATGAAATAAGAAATCGGTATCTTGTATGCTATCGATCATTGAGGGATGCATAGCTAGGAGACCTAGGGGACTTGCCTATGCAACGCCTTCCCTCTCTAATTTCTCACTCGTCCAGCAGCTTAGGATTTACTTTTATGCACTACTTAAATATTTGAACTATTACGTTCTGCAAAACCTGAGGAACCTCAACCTCATAAACCCGATCTCTTCTTCAATAAAACCATACATCTCTTCCGAAGTAAGGGTTTTGCGAGAGATCCTAGGGAAATGCATTCATGGCACCAGGGCCAGGAAAATTTGGTTTTGTCTACAACGGATCAATTTTGGTATTGTTATCTGGACATCTTGCATGCTTAGGAAAAGGGAACGAGGTAAGATTTGGATCTTTTTCTGTACATGTTTAATTTTTATGTTTTGAGTCAAAAGTAGTTTCGGCAGATTCAACTGTTAGAGCACTGATTTTCTTCCCTAAAATGGTGGCCAGAGCGCCAGTTTTTCCTGTGTGTTTATTTCATTTTTCGTTTTAATTTTCTATTTTCTTTTTGTGTTTATGTGTCGTATGGTGTGGATGGAGTCTAGGGACCAGGTGTTGTGACTCCTAAAATGGGAATCGGAGTAAAAAAAATTCTTCAATTTTTTGTCATAGGTGGAGGCAGTTTTAGAGGGGGTCGTTCTGCTTCTAGAACTCGATCCCTTTCATTTGCATTAGCCCTTCATAAACCAGGGCCAAATTCAATAAGATTAGATAGAAAAGACTTTCCTAAGGTCATGAGTATATGAGTGGTACTTCTGATCCTAGAGGATGTCTCCTTGAAGAAAGAGAATGAGAAAGAAGAAGTTGTTTATTGATCTTCACTCCAAACCCCTCTTTGATGGAGGTTTGAAAGCCGAGAGTATCTCCTCTCCCTCACCCCATCAACTAGAGGTATGGCCGAACAAACTCTCTACGAGTATACAAGGCCTTAAGATGTGAACATTGATTCCAGCATCATCCTACCTCAGGTCAATGTGCCTAAATTCGATGATCCATATGGTCGAGAATATTGGACATTTTGTGGACCGCGACAACTAGAATCAGGTCGATAATATAAAAACATTTATGGAGATATGTCATTCTTGACATCAGCCAGGCGTGGAGGCCGATGCAATACTACTAAGTCTCTTCCATTTCTTTCTTTGGGGAAAGGCAAAGAGCTGGCTATGTCACAAACCACATGGATCATTCCGTATGTGGGAGGCATTGGTCGAGGCCTTCATTGAGGATTTCTTCCCTCCACAGAAAATTGACAAGCTAAGAGACCAAATCCCTCAATTTAGGGAACGGTTTCTTGAGTCGTTGTATAAAGTGTGAGAGCGCTATCAAGGCTTTCTTCGTCCTTGCCCTCATCAAGGGTTCGCACAAAAACAAGTGTCCGATATCTTTGGAAAGGCCCTGGAACTTAACACCACGGTAATGGTGAATTAAGTTGCCGAATGTGAAGTGTCTCAAATGACAGCTCAACGCGCTCTCGAGCATTATGCGTCAATCAATACCAAGTCTCAAAACTATTCAATGAGGACTACTCTTGCAACAATAAAAATTATACAAGGACCAGATGACTAACTGCCGGCATAGCATAGCAAATCCTTTTTGTTGCTAAGGAGTTGCAAGCACTCAAGATGAGCCAAAACACCCAAACCACACGACTCTTTGTTTGCGATCAGTGCGACAAGGATGGATATGATGGAACAATTGCATGGCTATAGATGATACTTCAATCGAGGAGGTCAAGTTTGTGATCACTCGCTACCCGCGGGCTCATAATTTCAATTGCCTTAGCTTTGGGTACCAGAACTCATGATCACCATATCATTCTAACACCTATAAGAAATTTGAGAATCTCCCTTCGATCAATTATTGAGCTTAGAGCCAACTACCGGCAGGACAATGGCCTCTCCCAGTAGGTAAAATTTCTGCCAATTACCCAAAGATAACATCGACCAACGCACCGTATTTTCATGATGTGCATAGGGATGGTGAGGCTCCACCCAATCCTAATTGTTCAAGGAAATCGAATTCCCCACCACCAGGATTTGATAAACGACCTATGTTCAAAGAGCAAAATGCACCATCTATTGCCTTGGAATGCTTAACAATTGACGAGCTACATGCGTATAGTTTAGGCTAAGAGGTGACTCTTATGAACATGGAGCGGGATTTAGCTTCCTTCTAGAGCTTTAAAAGACTCAAGAATTGGCCAGAAGTCTTCCAAGAAACACAAAGAACAATCCTAAGGAAGCTGTAATGGAACTTGAGATTAAATCGTCTAATTTTGCCCACGTCCCGAACATGGAAAGGGTGAACAACCATACTCATGGGATATCAAGATGCTCCCCATACCAAGAAGGTTTACTTCCATAAGTGATTCCTAAGACCCAATTGGAGCTCATGGTGGAGCTATTTGTCCGGGGGTACCGAGGAAGGATGCTTTAATGTGGACCTCCTAACACTATCTGAGGTAAAGCCTGAGTTTGAGTTAACAATAGAGACCTTCACGGTGAGTGACTCATTAGAGATTGCCAAGGAAAAATTTTAAAGAACATGCTCCAACATGGATTTCCAACCCCTCCCTCCTTCCAATTTTACAATGCAAGAGAAGGTTGCACAAGCTTGTGCACGCCTTCATCTCTTACCATTTAAAATGCAAGAGGAGGTTGAAGAGGCGATAAGTGAAGACCATGTGGAGTAAGAGGAAATCATCACGTAGAGATCCCGTGGCGAGGATGACAAAGAGTGTCTCATTTATGACTTTCACACCCTTCCCCATCCCAAGACCAACTTTGAAGTCCAAATCACGAGGGTGGAGGAGTAAGATGACCCTTTCAACAACCTTGCATGGCAACTTACCCTCCAATTTTTGCTTAAGTAAAAGGATGGGAAGGTGAGAGAAGGGGTTGAGGATGAAAATGGTGCCCAATATCTTGCATGGCATCAAAGTAGAGGAAGATCATGGTCGTAAGGGGAGGAACATAGTTGGGAAGGCAGAAAGGAGGTTGAGGATTTAAATGGTGTCCAAGATGAAAAAGAGGTTGGAGTGGATGAAGCTTCTACAAGTTAGAAGTGGTACCAAATCTTTCCGCCCAACCTTGATGAACTTCCAGAGAAGGACCCGTTTGCGGCTTTTTGCCTTCCTATTTACTGAGTCTGGTCAACGTTTTTGCTTCACCTCTCTGACTGGAAGTTTTGGATAAGTTACGAGACTCTAATTGTAAATCTCTCTATGGCTTTAGCTGCAAAAATTGCGAAGGCAGGGATAATCCACTTGAGGCTCAAGTTCTTATCTTTCTAAGAGATTATTTGGACTGGGGACGGACAAGGTGAGAGGTTTATGTTTTTTCTCTTCAAATTATATATTTTGGTGTATCATGCTAGTGTTTCTGATCTAGCATGTGCCCCCTGATAAGATCCCAAGCTCGTGAAAGTCTAGGTTCTTTTGATCAAAGATATGCAGCTACAACTCAAGTTTGGATAGCTCGAATCGAACTTCAAACAAAGATAAAAATAAAGGGATACGCGGGGATAGACACTCACTACAATCAAGTGTGATTTCTCGATTGATAAGAGTCTTGCCAAGCTCTCCTAGAATCTACAACAGAAAAACTCAAACAATGATCTTGCACTAGGTATGGAATCAACCAATAGCTAAAACAATGACCCATAAGCACGATGGTGATAGAAACCAACTTCCGTTTGGTTTCTATAATTATTATTATATTAGAGTAATTAGTCTTTTAGTTGTATTAGGTTAATTGTTAGGGTTTTATGGTTCTTTCCTATATATGTACGTTGTTATTCGTCTATTCAATCAATAAGAAGAATATTAATAAAACCCTTCCAAACCCTAATCTCCCTATCCTCTCAGTTCTCGTTCTCAATCCCTCTAAAGGCCTAGGTCGATTTTGTTTTCTTCTTTCCCAAATCCTCAATCTCAATCCCTAATTCTATCCCCAAATTCCTAAATTTCCAACCAACCAGCACTATTGATAGAACCCTAGAAATAGGTTTCTATTAGATGGCAACATGGGAAAAAACACACCTCGATATAAAATTCTTATTCATCAACTCTCTAACTCTAAATTCGTGTTTACAACCCTTTAAATTGGTATGGAAAAATAAAACTAATGAAAATACAGAAAAGGAAAAAGAATCCTAAACGAAAAAGGAAGTTTCACTCGTCAAGGCCAAATCCCAGGTCTAAATACCCGGTTGGGGATTTACATGGTCTGGCTGGGGGGTCATTCTATTGGAATTACCCGGTCTCTCCCTCAACTTCACCGATCGAGGATTATTCAATTTTGGCCAGGTTTTTGTCTATTGGGCGGAATCACATCAGTCCCTCCCCGTTAAAGAAGATTTGCCTTCAAAGCTTTCTAGCCTAGCTTCCAAATGAGATTCTCTAGAATCCTCCAGTTAGGTTCACCGTCTTCTTGTCTCTTCTTCTTGTACTTCCACTGAAAGAAAGAAAATCATCCACAATAAGATGAACTTTATGTCCCTACTCCTCTCTAGAAGATTCTCGAACCCAATCTGCAAGCTCGGAAGTCGTCATTCCTTGTTTTCAGCGACAGTCCTCAAAGCTTGTGTAATTTCGCAAGAAATATCATTATAAAATGGATAGCGATAAACCATATGCTTTTTTTTTCACCGTGACCACCTCGTATTAACCTCCATCTTCCTTATGCTGCTCTAGTGTTTGAGAAACTTGACTCGAACTCGATCTCATCCTCTAGCTCAACATCGACTTCATCAAAACTCGACTGGAACTCAATCTTTGATCATCCATATCCGTGCTGCAACTACTTCATGGTTTCCTGCTCTGCTTCATACTCTCATTGTAATCGGTGCAAAGTCTTCCAATCATCAGCAGCTCCCTCCAGGGATAAATGCTTCAAATCAAATACCTTCTTTTGATGCTGCAATCGAAAGCTTCTAGACCTTCTGTTAACAAGATGAACTCCATGATCTTGGAACCAGGTTTGTCCCAAGTCCCAACACAATTGGATTTGTAAGCTTGAACACCACGTCGCACAATACCCCATCTTCATATTTTCCAATTGAAAACTTCACAAAAAACAGTCCAACAACGATGATTCAAATCTTCTCGCCCGGAAATGGTAGAATCTACGGAGCTATATGTATACGCACTGGTAGCCCCCATTTTGTCACTATTCTTGAGCTGATCAAATTTGATTTGATCCCTCCATATACAAGCACATAATACACCTCTTGAGCTAAACAACGAATATAGAATATATTACCTTGCTCTATTGCTTCCGCCATTGCTAGATCTCGCCACCGATTTAAACCAGAAATCTTTCAATTGCCGATGAGTTTGAACCAGGAATCTTCAAATTGCCTCTGAGTTGAACCAGACTTTGATACTACCTGATAAGATCGCGAGCTCGTGAAATCCTAGGTTCTTTTGATCAAAGTTACCCAGCTACAACTCAAGGTTGGATATCTTGAATCGACCTTCAAACAAACATAGAAATAAAGGGATACATTGGAATAGATACTCGCCACAATCAAGTGTGATCACTTGATTGATAAGTCTTGCCAAGCTCTCGTGGAATCTTCAACAGAAAAACTCAAACAAGGATCTTTCACTAGTTATGGAATCCACCAATAGCTAAAACAATAAACCATAAGCACGACGGCACCATAGGAAAAACACACCTCAGTGTAAAATTCTTATTCATAAACTCTCTAACCCTAAATTCGTGTTTACAAAACTAATGAAAATACAAAAAAAGGAAAAAGAATCCTAAATGAAAAAGAAAGTTTAACTCGTCAAGGCCAAATCCCGGTTCTAAATACCCCTTCGGGGATTTACATGAACAAGCCGAGGGTCATTCTGTTGGAATTCCCGGTCTCTCCCTCAACTTTCCCGATCGAGGATTCTTCAATTATGGCCGAGTTTCTCTGTTCAGGGAATCACATCACTCCCTACATCGGCTTGTTCGTGGTTCTAAGGGACTATTATGCATCGATTACCACTTATCAGTGTGGTTGACAGGCTTTTGGGCTAGGATATCCTTTCATATATATCACATCCAATTGAGTTGTGTAACTTCTTGTGGTATTATAGAGTGTGTGTTCCTTTTTCTATCTTTGGATTTAGCCTATATATGTATTTGTTCACTCATTTAGATCATAAATATGATAAATCCAATATCGAAAAATAGTTTTCGTACTTTTAAACGTCAAACTCAAATTCAACTTACTATCCTCTATCACACTTCTTACATAAAACAAATTTATCAATGCCCCGAAGAAATGGACAACTTGAAGAAATGGACGGTTGGTTAATTTGTCGAGCTTAGGGTCATGACAAGACAAAAGAAAGGACAACGACATATATAGGGTAGACCCTCTCGGTCACAGCCGCCGCCCCTGCATTGCAATTATTTGGGGTCCAGTCTCATGAATGAAAATTGAAAAAGAAGCATTAGATGATGATATGATGGTATATTCCCAGAATTTCAATCCGTTTTTGTCTATGTCAAAGTTTAACCACCTTCGACTTAAGTATATTTCCAAAATCCTCAAGTAAATTATTACAACATTTATCCATAACTATTTTCTAGCTATATTACCTTCTCTATTATTTTTGTTGATTGTTGATGCAAAGGTTTGAACTTCCCGTGTGGTGGATTGTCTTATTCTCACATTATTATTAGACCAACTCTTTAAGGTAATTCCAATTTGTTGAGACGGCAACTCCTCAATTGTGAGTACATAGTATAATCTTCGGTTGATAATTCATTTTGTCTCAAAATTATTTTAATTTTCAATCGTATACAGGTATTTTATGTTTACAAAATATGGGGATGAAAATATGAGAAGAGTGCAAGTACAGGTGTAACTTGTAGTAAGTTGTGTAAGTGAAGCAAAAATGATGTTTGAAATGAAAAATTAAGGGTGCAAATAGTGAATTATATATTAGAAAATAAAATTATAAAATATTCAGACACATATATAAATATTAAATAAAAAATAATTAAATTATGTTCATAAAATCATATAAAATGCTCAAATATATTTAATTACTGAGATGATAATTCTTAAATAGTAATTAATTAAAAATAAAATAATATTGTTGAGCCTATAAACAATACATGCATTGTTTGCTTGATGTGATGGAAACTATAACTCAAAATGAGTGATAGTACTATCTCTACTAAAACTTGAGATTGTTGAGATTGTTTTAAGGAGATTGTTTGGTTCCCTTTTTGTTTCAAGTATACCCCTAGTTATATATATATATATGGTCTCATAAAAGCAAAGGCAAAAGTGATATTTCTCACAAAAAGTAATATAACATGTCAAATACTAAAAGAACTATCACCAAAACCAAACAATGTAAAGTATATTACATTATTTTCCTATATTACATGTATATTACAATACATGCATTAATTAATAACCACAATGCATTGATTTAAGTATCAGCAAAACCAAACGACCCCTAAAAAGCTGTTTCTCATAGAAACTAGTTAACTGTACTTAAATTTTAGTATGTGTTAGGTCACGGGCATTTACCAAACCCGAATTGTCTAAACTGATCACTAGTTTAGTGTGGTTGTACTGTCAATTATGTGAAAAGAACAGCATTCTTTGACCGATCGGGAGAGATTGGCATACAAATGCATCTTAAAACCCACCTTTCAATCATTCATAAGGCCGCCATCACGTATTGCGTAACAGCCAGGACTATCATCTTTTTTGTAGGAAGGAACTATCTCAATAAGCAACTTCTTGTATTGTTACATGGATATAATAGAATGCTCTTAACCATGTGGTATAGTAACATCGCCCACGTCGCTCAAAGAGCGAGTGCCTTCCTTTACATTTTAGATTTACTGATATTGGGTTTGGGTTTGCGAGGATAAATGGAAATTATCTGTAATTTTAATTTTCAATTTGAAAAATAATTTCAATTCTAAAATTTTGAAAAAGCTTGGTCCTGACGATTTAATCCATTCGAGACTAATAAAAGGGATGGCTCATACTTTGGTCGATGCTCCACCAAAATTTAACGAACTCTTGTGATTTCGATGTTCCTTTTCTAGACTTTTGTATATGTTTCTTTGTTTTATAAATTGCGCCTTTGTGGATAAGTAGACTCAAATTTTCCACAACACCCCATTACCAGTCCACCCACCCATTCAATTTAGATTTACTGATTTAGATTTAGATTTAGATTTAGACGGTCTCTCTCTCTCGAGTCACGATCCATAATTGTCTTTGTTTGGTTTAATAATTGTTTTTGTTTGACAATTAGTTTAATAACAACCCAAGGGGGCAAACCTCGAAAGCTCCCTTGGATGACGTAAGCCTTCTGACGTCCGACAATGACATGGGCAGTCCTCCGTCAGCTTCCGCCCTCGACGTCGTCATTCACGCGCTCTTCTTCCTCCTGTGTCACTCACTCACTTCCTTCCTTCCTTCCTCTTTCGATGTAGTCCAAAATGTAAATTCATTTTATATATGAACTAGAACAAAAATTAAATAAATACCTTGTAATATCACAAGTTTTTTTTTAAATAGAGCATTTTGGTACAGTTGAATAGAGGTATACATCACTCCAAAAAAAAAAGTATAAAGTTCGGATGATTAGAGTTTAGTTATTTTAATCACTACACTCATATATTTTGATTTTGAAAATATTAAATTATATTAAAAAAATTAGAACCCTATGATTTGTTTATGATTGGTTTGTGTCGGGTGGGTTATACTTTTAAGTAAAAATCCAACCGAACACTAAAAACTTCATATGACTAATTAAATATTTAAGCAAATAAACCAAAGTGAAAACATCAAAATGCATATAAGTTGTTGCTTGAATCTTGACGAAGTGCAATTTGCTTCAGCATATGTCTAGTATGTAATCCACAAATATTTGCCAAAATAAGGTAAAAATGTTATTCATTATAAGCTAACGCATCCATAAAATATATTACATGTAAGTCTAAGTTTTATAAAGGCAAGGGTATGGCCTAGCTAGTAATAATACCACTAGTCCAAAATCTGGATGTCCCGTGCTCGGATATCCTCAGTAGCACCTAATTATAAAAATCAACATATGTAACCGTTATCTTAGAAAAAACGGCAAATCCAATACCAGAGGGATTTGGCCTGTCGGTAATGACTTTTGCCGAATGTTTTATGGCTTATAACGACAGTTTTTCTCGCTCGGCAAAGTTAATTTTTTATGATGTTTGTATTTGAAGAATGCGACTACGAGAAACAATATGACATAACATCATAATTCTCTCAATATAAATACATTGTGGATTGGATCGGTATCTAATCTGCATGTATAAAACCCTCACCCAAATACAATTGGGTAATTGGGTTGGATTAGATTTTGCGGGTGGGTCGAGTTATGCTTATTTTTGTTCACTCCTACACTTGATCTATAGATCGTTAATCTGCATGTATAATATCATTTATATTTTGAAAGCATGTGATGTGATTCTGTTGATTTTCATAGTCTAAAAATTAATTAACGAGACTAAGTGATCTAGCCATACAGTCTTGTCATTGGTCACCAAACTTTTTCGATACACGAGTCCACAGCACAACATAAGGAGAATCGTCAATACCACATGAATCAACGGTCCTGAATCCACTAGTTCACAAAATTAACCGGCACAACAAAGAGACAGATAGGAAAAATCTTGTACTTCAACATCCTCCATAGTGCTACAACTACCTCCGTAGGTTGCATATCACCATCAAGACTGTTAATTCAAAGCATACTGAGTAGGGTATTGCAAGGAACAGTACTTGGAGCCCTCAATTCATCAAATTGGACAGTGGACTAGACTCCAAGCACACAAACTCATATATGCAGTCAAAGATACACACCCCCCCACACTTAAGCACGACATTGCCCTCAATGAGCAGAGGGAAAGATAAGGGGAACGATGTTACCAGGAAAACGAACTACCTGGGGCTGGCGACTGGAAGGCAGACCAGTCAAGAGCTGGGGACTGGAGGGGGCCAGTTGAGAGGCACCGAGCTAGAGTAATCAAAACACACTAGGTCATAGAAACCATAATTCCAAGTGGAAATAAAAAAAAAGAAAGAAAAGAAAAACAAACCATGGTGGGTTGCCTCCCCACAAGCGCTTCTTTTACGTCTTTAGATGGACGCAGATGGTGGATGCTCATAGCGGTGTAGGAACAGTTGCCTCCAAGAGCGGATCCACATTGCTCTTGAGGTACAACTTCAGATGGTGGCCATGAACACGACGAGTGTGACCACCAGCACTTGACAACTCGACCTGGCCATCCGGCAGGGTGCAAGCGAGTGAATACTCGGATGGACAGGGCGATCGTGGCTCGGGAGCCGGGACCAGCTCATAGTGTCTCCAGCTTTTTTTTAGCAGGCTTAGCTACCTACAGTTTCGGCCGCCACTCCTCCTTGATCTTTTATGTGGGTAACGAGACGGACGGGAGTGGCGGCGAAGGAATGAGAGGAGAATCCTGCAAAATGGGAGGCACATAAGGATACACAACAGACTCGTGCACCTGGTGAGAGACCATGCAAAGGCGATAAAGCAGACATATTATTAGCAACGGAAAATGTTATCTTCTCCTCACCATCTCTCAAGACTAAGGTCCCATCATGCACATCTATGAGAGCCTTGGCGGTGGCCAGGAAAGGCCTTCCCAATATAAGGGACACTTCTGTGTCTTCATTGATGTCCAAGACAACAAATTCCACATGATAAAAGAAACTACAACCTTAACTAGAAGGTCTTCCACTATGCCCCTAGGATGAACTACAGATCAGTCAGCTAATTGAATACTCAACCTAGTTGCACTTCGTTCACCTAGGTCTAGTTTCTTAAACAATTTATATGGTATAACATTGATACTAGCACCTAGATCCGCCAAGGACCTCTCTACATGCAATTTACCAATAGAGCATGAGATAGTAAAACTACCTGGGTCCTTTGCTTATGCGGAAGCTTGTTCTGCAGATTGGCCGAGCACTCCTCGCAGAGCTCCATAGTGGCCAGCTCGCTCAGCTTCCGCTTCTTCGAGAGAATCTCCTTTAGGAACTTCGCATAATTAGGCATCTGAGATAGTGCCTCCATGAAGGGCACTTGAACATTCAGCTTCCTAAGCATGGATAGGAAATTGTCATACTCTGCCTCTAACTTGTCTTTGTACATCCTGGTGGGAAAAGGGAGTTTAGGCTTATATTCAGCCACTACCCGATGTGGCTTTGGAGATCGAACCTCTGGCTTCTTTTCCTTCACCAGATCCTCTTCTGACTCTGGGGTGATCTGTGTCACCTTCTTGGCACTCTTCTGCGCTGCATCCGCAGTCACAGTCCCACTTCTCAGCATGATGGCGTGTAACCCCTCCTTATGATTTCTAGGATTTGGTAGGGGTTGGCCAAGAAGTGTGTCATCCGGTCTGGAAGCAAGGGCATCTGCCAGGTGCCCGATCTTAGTGTCCATATCCTGCAGGAGTGCCTGCTGGTACTGCATCTGGCCCAGGCAGGGCTGGTATGGCTGCCTCTGGTTTTGAAGACAACTGTAGGAGCTTGGAAGCCAGGTGGCTTGGGATTGTTGTTGCCACTCCAGAAGAAATTTGGATGCTGCCGCCATCCCTCGTTGTAAGTAACACTGTAGGGGTCATTGCGCCTAGCATTGTTGATAAAGTTCACCTGCTCCTGTGGTGTACTGGACTCACGCATGGCCTAGCAGTCTTCTACAGTATGATGGGAGCTCTCGCACAAGTGGCAACGCATTTCCTGCTGCTGTCTGTCCTTGGAACCAACCCATAACGATCAATGGCCGAGACCAGCTTAGATACAACCTGCGCCAACTCAGACGACTGGGTGGCTACAACATGCACACCCTGACCTGGTGCTCATCTTGAACTCCTAGCAGTTCCCCAATCATATCCCTGCTCTGCCATCTCTTCAAAGAGTCGATTCAACTGCGGCAGCGTCTTAGTTAACATGTTCCCCCCGCAAACCGAGTCAATCAGCTGCTTGTCTTCTGCAAAGAGGGCGTGGTATAAAGTGCCCACCTTGAAGGAGTCATTGAAACAATGATTGGGACACTTCAGGAAAAAAACTGGTGTATCTCTCCCAAGCATCCCGAATGGTTTCATCTTCCTCCTGGGCTAAATAAGTGATCTGCTTCTGCAGGTCCGCCGTCTTTGACGGAGGATGATAGCGGGTGAGTAACTTGTCCGCCAGGTTGGCGAACGTAGTGATCGATCCCGGAGGCCAAGTGTCCAGCCACTCCTTAGCCTGCCCCTCCAGAGTGAATGGGAAGTATCTCAGCTGGATGGCATCAGCGGGGACCCCATTTATCTTGATCCCATCGATCAGCTCGTGGAATTGCCACAGATGCGATATGGGACACTCCCCCCTTCTTTCCACGGAATACCACCGAGCCGCGCAGCATAGTGATGACAGAGGTGCTCACATCAAAGTTATTAGCTGGAACTTGAGGGTGTTGGATGGGCGACCTCATGTTTGCGGCTTGGGCAGTCCAATAGTATCCCATGGTGTGCTCCTCGGGAATGACCACAATATTGTTCTGTGGCTCACCCATGTCTTCCTCCTGGTTGATGTGCAGTTGTGCTAGAGCCTCCTCCGCAGCCAGTCGCGCCTTTAAAGCTCGTTTGAAGTTCCTACAAGTCTGTTCAAGCTCTTGGTCTAACGGCAATAGTTCTCCTGACTGGCTACGGGTCATGCACTACCTGCACACAGAATGCAAACACAACTCGTGAAGGTACACAGGAGGAAGAGAGAGAATGAATGAAAGGAAAAGCTAAAGTAACTGACTTTCACGTTTCTACGATAACATAGGTCCCCAGCAATGGCGCAAAAAACTTGACACGCTATTACACAACACCAAACTGCGACTAAGTATAATCGCAGCCCGGAAATGCAGAATAGTGGCAAATTTAATTTATCAAACCGAGGTCTAGATCTACTGCCTACTCCGTGAACTTCTAATATCTAGTGGGACTAAGTGAGTATAGGTGAATCAAACTAAACAGAAAGAAAGCAGTAAATTGTCCGGTTTTCTGAAGCAAGAGAAGTGTCACTCGGGAATGAGTCCCCCTAGCTCCTTAGTTAGGTCCAAATTGTAATTTCCTTTGGTTGATTTACTGTTGATTAAACTGCGGAAGATCCGATAGTAGCTTGGAATCTCTTAAACTGACCAAGCCCTCTTAGACAAACTAACCGACAGACGACTAGTCTTCACCGGGAAAGAAAGCTAAGGCAATTAACACAGAACTCCACTATTGGAATTGAATTCTAGTACAAATCAGTGAATTGACAACTCTTGTATATTCAATCCACTCCTATCAATTGAAGAAGATCTAACAACCTAATCAGATTCTATCTATCTCAGGTTGCATCAGAAATCAAGAAAAGTTTATCAGGCTTCAATTGACTCAATAAACACACTTCAATCGAGCAGTATCTCATAACGATGGAAAGAATCTGCTCTGGGATGATAATCTGCACTCCAAGGATGAAATCCAAGATTGATTGATAAAACCCAGTTAAAGAATCAATCCTGGGATTTGTTCTTCGCACTTTCTCTCTTTAGGACTCTGTTTTTGCTCCAAAAAGTCTATTATCCCTCTCCAAAACCCGAAATTGGATTTTTATGCAGCTGCCCGCGATTGCTTGGCCAGAACGCACGACCATGGAATCCCATAGTCTGCCCGTGCACCCCAAAACGCGCTGTTTCATTTAACTCCACCAGGGGGTGCACGACCATTGCACGCCCGTGCAATTCGAGAGCCTGGTCGTGCAATCCTCTCGCAGAAATCATCACGACCACCAATTCATATTGCACGGCCGTGCTAAAAGCAGGGTCAGGCCGTGCAGCTTCTCGGTAAATCCTGCACGACCACAAAGGCCACAACCAAAAGAGGTTAATTGCATTCCATGAGTTTCAAACAACTTGGCTGATCTCCCTTCGCTCGTCCCAATTTCGCCCACTCGACTCCAAACTTGTGCTCAAACCTTAATTCATGCATTAAGACCTGAAATGTCATAAAGAAGAACAACCTAGCATAAAATCGACTTAAAACCGGAGATTCCAGCCTCAGACAGTATAAGAATGGCAGACAAAAAACATGTGTAAATATCGACTCATCAAGCACAACCTCTACGAGAACCTTCTAGGAAAATACTAGGAAGTCAACACCTCCACCTTTGTATGAGGAGATCATAATTGAAGAAGCTTTAAGGTCCAAAGATGAGCAACCAACTCGGCCACTCTATCAAGAAAGAGAGAAAAGACCCTCCAACCACCATACACGGAGAGAATAAAGAAGTAGGATGAAATCTCACTAAGAAACTTCATGGAGACGTTGACCAAACTTCATGTTGACATGTCCTTGGTAGATGTAATCGGAAGGATCCCAGAGTACTCCAAACATATGAAAGATGTCCTATCCCATAGATTGCATGGCTTGATGCTACATCCATCATCCTTAACGAGCACTGCTTCTTCGTAGTAACGCACCATATACAGCCAAAAAATAAGGGATCGAGGGAGTTTCTTTTTGCTTGTGTCATTGTTATGATGAAATTTGATGATTGTCTTGTCGACTTAGGAGCTAGTATTAATGTTATACTTGCATGTGTTTATAAGAAGCTCAAGACAAAGAAGCCCCTTGACCCTACTCGAATGACCATCCAATTAATAGATAAACTTCTAGGCATCCAATGGGAGTCTATGAAGATGCTTTTGTTGAAGTTAAAACCCTATGATTTCCCTGCATATTTTGTCATAATGGTTACTAATAATCATAACTCTACATTATTTCTAGGTGGACCTTTCTAGGAAACTGCAAGAGCTATGATAGATGTGCACGACCAGAAACTGACATTGAGGATAGAAACCAAAGCTGCCACTTTTAACCAAAGAAAAGAACACAAGAATGACTATTTAAGATGGGACGAGAAAGACTTCCAATGAGTAGATGATCTCAAACCAGTATTCTCTATTGTTATTCTAAAAACTTACAATCCATTAAAACACTGCCCACTGCAATGATAAGGAGAATACTTCCGTTAGCTGGACCAACCCTTACACAAAGAGAGTGAACCACTAGGGGAAGATGAATGTTCCTTAAGCTCCTCCGCTTCCATTGTGGAAAGTATTCAAGTAGGAATGCTTGTGCAACCTCCTCCCATGTTCAGAAAGTGTTTCTTGGATACCTGTCGAGCCAGACTTGAGCCTTCCCTTTCAACGAGATGGGGGAAAGTTTCATGTGTATGGTTTCTCCTTCTTGTCCTTCTTTGGTAGAGCAGACATCATTGAATCTCCTAATATGATCTACTAGATCCTTGTCGTCTTTTCCATCAAATTATAGTTATTTTGGCACCATTTGCATCCAAGGGGCTTTAATCTTCATGTTTTTCGTAAGGTGGATGCTACTTGTTATGAACCTTGAGCATTTGGGTCGAAAGTACTCGAATAGGGTAACCATCTTGCACCTTGAATCAATGCCTTGGTTCCTAAAATGAGAATAACAAATCATAATATCCTTGAACATATAGCTTATTTCTAATACACCATCAAAAGTCCCCGCAACAGTGCCAAAAACTTGATGTAGATATATATAGTGATAATCCTAGGGATGCTTAGGATCGTATTCCACGAGCTCTTTTGGTGATATCTAATAAAAACTAGATGCACAAGTGATTTAATAACATAAAGTAAAAACGATTGGTTGAGGTGCCCTAGGAAACTCGAGGAAGTTGCTATGTAAATCAAGGAGTAAACGAAATAGAAAAGTAGAGTAAAATAAGAAAGAGGCAATTGTTCAGGATGTATCCTCTAGATGAGCATGCATACTTCTACTTGATAAGGTTCCTATATGCATCAATGTTATGATGACATCTTATCCCTCCCACTAAAGCCATTTCCTACCCATGCATACACCTCTTATGATAGGAACTTAAGTAGCTAATGTGTACTTTCCCCTCTATACACACTTATTATGATGCCTACTACATAGAGATTAGTTTTCTTGTATCCTATGATAGTATTATAATCAATACACATAATAATGCATCATAGAAAGAACAAACATATAAGGATTCAAAGTACAAGAAGGAGATGAGAAAATACGAATTTTCCAAAAATAATTCATGTCTCGTTAATAGAAAAAGTCCCAAACATAGGGGTATATAGATTCAGAGACATAGCGACGAAGAGAATGAAGAATTAACTTAGTTTGATGAAGCCAAGATTTGTAATTGGCTCTGCTTGCTAATTTTAGTGTCGATGAGTATAAATCTTGAAAATATTTAAAATATAAAAATAATACTCAAAACCCCTAAACTCTCCCTAAAAACATACAAATTACTAATCAAAAACCATAATATGCCCTCTTCTTAAAATCATCCGCAGCTAGATGAAAGATTTAGCCTTCAAAGTCACCTATAACTACAAGGAGAAAGAAAGATTGTGCCAATTGGATCCCAAAGCACAAAGTAACAAGCATTCAAAATTTGGAAAAATTATATACTAGCTTATTTGAAGAAGCAAATGAGCGTCTTTGAAGGAAAAGAGGAACCAAATAAACTGTGACATTCTACCCATTAAAAGTTATATCTATCGATAACTAAGCGCAACGTTATGGCCTCACAAAGTTCCAATCAATTGTCAAGCTCATTTTTTTTATAGTAGGGATGGCAATGGGTCGGGTTGGGGGTGGATAGTGCATATCTGTTACCCTACTCAAAGTAGTTCGGGTTTTACCCATACCCATACGGCATACCCACACGTGAAACGGGTAGAAAATCAAAACCATGCACATACCCATTCGGGTTTCGGTTATCCACGATGATCTATGGGTAATAATTTCTCTTCATAATTTCAACAAATATGTTAACATTCACACGAATTCTCACATTACGTAAGGGGAAAAGTACAACAATATTTCACTAGAATGAAGAAAATTAATTAAAACAACACAATTTCATGAAAATATTATACTTATATGCTAAATATAAAATATGTTAGAGAAAAATAATGATTATATCTAGAGAAAATACATATGCATTTGTATAATCGGGCGGGTTCGGATTGGGTAGTGAGAAATTCATGCACACCCATTACCCACAATATTCGGGTTCGGGTTTTACCCGTATCCACTAAATGTCTTTCGGGTTCGGATTTTACCCTACCCCATTAAGCCGGATTCAGGCGGATATCCACGGTTATAGATATTTTTGCCATCCCTACTTGTTTCAACGTTATTTTATTTCACTCTATATCTTTGGTATGATCTTCATTTTTGTCGCGTTTGCACAATATTGTGATCATAATCCACAACTTTTTTTTTTGTCAGAATCCAGAATTTTTCCTTGTCTTTTAAGTTGCTTGCGATTTTGTGGGGAATGGATCAGGTCAGTAACCTTATGGTGAGTAATCCGTCCACATCACCATGACATCACCATCCTCTCTCTTCTGAAAAGTCTTTAATTTTCCCCTCTTTAATCTTTGACGAACGATTTCTCACTCATTTTAAGTCAAAATTTTTTTTTTTTGCACAATTAGATCAGATTAATTGTGCTCTTTAAAATTATATCCACTTTGATATATTTTTCGAACAAAAAAAATTGAGTCATTTTTTACCAGTCTATACCATATGGTATTTACTGGTATTGAAATAAAAGCACACCTATGGTTTGAAAAACGTACCATGGTAGTATGAACAAACCAAGACTGTAGGATGGTCGAATACATGATAGTAGAAGTATATTAATTGTCATTTACGACTTTTAACATTGTATACCACAAGATACCACCCCGTACCAGGGTGGTATTGTATGGTATTGTTTGGTATTTTTTGGTACTGTAATTTGTTCGCCCAAAATTTGTAGATCCAATAGACCATGATGAACTCGTCCCTTCTGTGCAAACGTTTTCAAAAACGAATTTAAAACAAAGAAGATACCATATGGTATGCAGTTGGTACTGAGAGGCCAGAATTTTTTTTTCTCAAAAAATATTGAAAATTGATCTCATTTTGTAGAGCACGATGAACTTGTTCCATCTGTGCAAAAAAAAAATTAAAATCCGAGTTAAAACGAAAAAGATATGAATTTTCTCAATAAAGGGTCTAGATTTGGTTAGACTATCTCCAACCCAAGCATGCAAATTTGGAGAAAGGGAGGTTTTTGGCTTTTTTCATGTCCAACCCACCAATTATTTGGCTTGCAAATTTGGAGAAGTGGGCTTGGGGGTGGATAGATAGAAGCTCATATGGAAAAATGCAAGGAGAAGGTGGGGGACCAACCATGGAACCCAAGCCCACACGCTGGGGCCCTCCACTTTCCAACATCTTTTATTTTTATTTTTATTTTTACTTTCTTAATTTTTGATTGGTTGGTTATGAGTTGGGAAGGCAAATTTAGAAGGTTTAGGGTTGGAGCAAAAATGTGTTTTTGGAAGGTAAAAATGCACATTTGAGAGCTTGAGAGGCTAAATAAAACCTTTTGGGTTGGAGTTAGTCTTATGCACCCTATCTTGAGCCGATTTTGTGGTGAAAAGTGCTAGAGGGTCACCCTTTTTACGCAAACCTGCTATGTCGGGGATATAATAATAAATTTTAATCATTTAAGGAACGTTTTTACAATTTTTCCATTTGAAAAAAGAAACTGGTAGAGAAATGTATGTGAAAAGAAAATAGATAATGGATTTGAATTATTTCTCTGATACTATAATCAAAATTTAGCTTGGGTATTACTAATTGTCATCCATGCAAACTATACACCAATATAAAGATTCTATTAATAGTTAAGGTAGGGAATTAAGTTGTGGAATAATTATTATATTGAATGTACAACATAAATTATGGGTAAATCAGAATTGTTGATATGTTTCCCTCGAAAAAATTATTGATTTGTAGCCCCAATATCTCTGATAAATGACCCACAACACCTGATTTTGGTATGAAGAATCAGGATTGACCAATACTTGAATCTTACACCTAGAGCTAGAAGTCCCAATTATATGAATAAGATAGGGTGTGTGATAGGTTAGATATTATACATATCCGTTGTTCCATATCCGTTTGTTCATACTACATTTAGTGTTGGTTGTTTACTCCTCTACGAAATCTCATGATTTGCCACATTAATGCCAGTTTACTCTTTTTGTTCATGTTATATAGCCTACTCATATAGGGACCAATTCTGACTTGATTGGAGAGAAGTGGATAAGGAATGAAGCCCTATGCAAGAAAGTTAGAATAAAACACCTCCAATGTTTTCTCAATACACGATCGTTTATTTGAGAAAAACAATTTTAAGAGCTCCATCAAATGTGTACTACAGATACTTGTATGGAAGGCAAGAGGAGAGTTGATCGTATGGTGTATCGATATCCAAACAGATTAGGGGGGTCGTTGTTGCATGAGGAATTGCTCATAACCACTCGGAAGGAAGTTGATGTCATGCTCGAATTTTTGAATGCCAATAACATTTCCAAAGCAGAGATGTTTGTTTACACCGAGGAGGTTGAAGGCGGTGGAGGTCATTTTGGAGATGGACAAACATCTGGTATCCACGATTTGGTGGAGTATATGAAGATCATCTCTATCAAGGTTACCATGATCATTATTCCTACCATGAGTACCAAGAAGGAGGTGGAGGTCATCATCAATCCTTCCCATCATATAAAGAAGAAGCCCAACGAGGCAACGATACCATGACAACCAACAAGAAGGCTCCAGTACCAACCCGAGTACAATTTTCATGCAGGCAGCGGTTCGACGTGTTTTCAAGGAAAACCCTAAGAAATGTTTTCTGATGGCAGTTCAGACTTAACCGCAACCAGCAGACCACTATTTCTTAGGTTTTGTACGTGTTTAGAGTTGTGATGGATTTTAGAGAAGGACTCGTTTCTCCAACGGGAGTTTAATTTTGGATTGAGAAACATAGGGTGTTTGAGTTCCAGAGAGAGGGCGATCATGGAGCCTTCTTTTTCATTTATCCAAAGCTTAATGATACTCGAGACTAGTGAGAGGAAGTGAGCTAGAGGGAGAAGAGGATTATAAGCATGAGCATGTCTTATTCTTCCTTTTTGTGTAGTTTTCCCTTTTATATGAGGTAAATACACTAATTACCAAGATAGAGATGAACCCTATGTTGAGATATAACGTATATGTAAATGGGCTTTGGCCAACTGCCCTAGAGGACTTGGACAACTCGGCTAGGTTTAGAGAAGCATAGTCGATTCTGTGTATATATGTAACTAGGTGAAACGTTGAGGTTACAGTGAAAGAAAGAAGAAACAACTCCTTCCCGTGGACTAGTCTTGTTCGACCTTTGATCGAACAAGGAAACCACGTAAACTTCGTCTCGTTTCGATCTAGTTTTGTATCATCGGAAATGGTATCAGAGCCTTCTATGACTGAAAGGTCTTCTGTTCGAATCTCGGTGACCCCCATTTGTTTCTGTTAAGCATATGGTGCCTGATGCCTGTGCAAACTTCAAGCCCATATATGGTGGCTTTCGTTTGAGGGGGTGTGTTAGAAAATGATATATGATCCACGATTGAACTTCTCCCAACAACTCGAGTTATTGGGATCAACTGGTTCTTAACATGGTATCAGAGCTCGGTGCCATGGAGTCCGATAATATCAACACCCGTCTGAATTCCAAGAACTTCGCGCTGTGGGAGTTCCAGTTCCGTATGTTTATCGAAGGTGAAGGATCAACGGCGGATCCAGGGGAGGGCCACACTGGGCCCGGGTCCAGCCCTCCTCCTGGCATAAAGATGTTATATCCTATAATTCCAGCCCACTCATTATTTTGGGCCCAATCTTTTAGGCTTTCCAAACCCAAATCCAATATCCAAGCACCCAAAAGTCCAAAATCCAATTCCCAAAAGTCCTTCCTTTCTCTTTTAATTCGGCCAAAAAATTAAAGAGAGAAGGATCAATCTTCCTTCGCCAGTATGCCCTTTTCCCCAATCCCCAGCCCAGCCCTTTATGTACGTCATGGGCTCATAGCAATGCTTTTTTTTTTTAATAACTCATTCATTTCCAATTGAAGATGGGCAACTGATCGATGGAACAACTCCTTGATCGAACTTGTTGGTTTTTCGTAATGTTCAACTTCAAGAACATTTCTTATAACCTATGAACTCTCTTCTGGCTCTTACAACATTCCTAATGCGTACACCTCACATACGCTATACGCCTGCGTTCACACTTGTGCTATTTAATTATGCATATTTGAAGATATTTCATCATGATATCTTCTCAAACACCAAATAAAAAGACGACAACAATATTATTTTCTTACTATATTGACATTTTAATGGAAATTATAGTTATTATATTTTTTTGTTTATAATATTTAATTTTCTATTTAAATGCGGCCCTGTGCTATACTATATCCTGGATACGCCGCTGTCAAGGATTCTTTGGTTTCCTTGAAGGTTCCGCAAAGAAACCGGTTGTTCCTCCTCCTACCGAATAGGAGCTCATCAAGTGGATGGAGTCAGATGCGAAAGTGCACTCGTGGATTCTGAAATCTGTAGATTCGTCAATTGTGCTTGGTCTCCGCCTTCTCCCAACGTCGGCTGAGATGTGGAAGTCTCTGTGTGCTACGTATTCCTCTACAAGTGTTGCCCGCCAATTTGAAGTAGAGATTGAACTTGCCAATCTTCAACAGGGAGAACAAGATGTGACTACGTACTATAATGCCGCCAAACTCCTTTGGACAGAACAAGATTTGCTTGCAGCTTCCCTTCTGTCCAGTGCTGCCTCCATTGAGGTTCAGGCCGAAAGAAATAAAACTCGGATGATGTAGTTCTTAGCCCGCCTCCGACCTGACTTTGAAGTTGTGCGATCGACCCTTCTCAATCGGGAAGGTCTTCAACTTGAGCAGGTTTTGGGTGCCCTTCTCCGCAAAGAGACACGGCTGCATACTCAGGCGGTGATAGATGCCCGACCGAGTCATGGTGAACCGGCTGTTTTCTCAGTTGCCCAAGGAGGATCAATGTCGACGCCAGCGCCAGCAACTGTTGCTCCACAAAACGCAGGGTCCTCTTCGTCATCTGCTGGCGGTAACGATGAGGCTGCTGCCTTCGCAACATATCATTCTCAAGCTCCTCGACGTGATATCGAATGTCATCACTGTCATACTAAAGGCCACACAAAAAGGTACTGTCGTCGTCGGAATTTGTGTGTTTATTGTAAACAGACATGCCATATCATTCCCGACTGCCCTTCCATTGTATCTCGTTCTCCTGGAAACAATGGTTCCAATGGCAGCAGTAACTACCCAGCTCAGCATCGTGGAGGTTCTGGTCCTTCACGTCCTGCATATGCCACCCATACTGTTTTGAATGGTGAGGGGATGATGGTGACCACAGCAGCTCTCGAGCAGCTTGTTAACAAGGCCATCAACTCGGCTTTTGCTAGCCTTCAAGCATCCGGTAAGATTCCACGTTGGATTTTAGACTCTGCCTGCTTTAATCATATGACGAATCAACGTTCTGCCTTGACAAATATGGTATCGGTTAATGATATTTCCTTACAAGTTGCTGATGGGGCTCGCATACCTGTTGAGGGCAAGGGTTCGATAATGATAGTGATGTGACATTGCCTAATACTTTCTACGTGCCTAAGCTTGTTCCTAATTTAGTATCGGTGGGACAGTTGACTTAACATGGTTGTCGTGTTGTGTTTGCACCCTCTAGTTGTTCTATACAGGATCTGAAGACGGGGTGAGAGATCGCCAAGGGTAGCAAACAAGGGCGGATATTTTATCTTGAGAAGTTTGAAGCATCGTCAACATCTCGGGATTTGTCTCCATGTTTTTCCAGTTCTGCGTCGTCGGTGTCTAGGGTATCTCCCTCTCCTGTGTTTTCGAGTCTTGGTGATAGGCATTTTCAGTTGTGGCATGCTCGGCTTGGCCACCCCAACTCTGTTCGTCGTGGAATTATGTTTAAACAGAAATTGTATGGTAATAAAGTAGCTCACTCCTCGGATTTTTCATGCACTAGCTGTGTGGAAGCCCAAACTACGAGCATTTCTTTTTCATCCATCCTTACTGTTATTACCGAACCGTTTCACTTAATTCATACAGATCTTTGGGGCCCTAGTCCAGCTACCTCTCGTCATGGCTACAAATATTTTGCATTGTTTGTGGATCATGCCACCCGTTACACGTGGATCTATTTTCTGTGTCTTAAGTCTGAGCTTTTGTCTATTGCCACAGAATTTCTAAAAATGATTCAAACCCAGTTTAATAGAACCGTTCGTGTAGTCCGTTCTGATCCGGGTGGGGAATTTAGTTCTACTCCGCTTCTGCAACTTTATCTTTCCCTTGGTATTCTTACTCAAAAGTCTTGTCCCGGTATTTCTCAGCAAAATGGTCTGGTCGAACGCAAAAATAGACATGTCGTAGAAGTTACTCGAGCTCTTTTATTGGCTTCTCGTGTTCCTTCTTCCTTTTGGCCTGAAACCGTGTCTACTGTTGTATGTCTCATTAACTATCAAATTACTCCGGTTTTGGGTAATGAGAGTCCCTATTTTAAACTGTTTGGTCATCATCCTTCGTATTCTCGTCTCCGTGTCTTTGGCTGTCTTTGTTTTGTGTTTCTTCCCCGGTCTGAACGTATCAAACTCACGTCTAAGACAGCTCGTTGTCTTTTCCTCGGGTATAGTGATATTCATAAAGGGTACTTGTGCTATGACCCTATGCTTCGACGTATTCGTACAACCTGCAACCTAGTATTTTTTGAGAACTTGTTGTTTTATTCTTCCTCGGCCGAGTCTACTCCCTTGTTTAATACTTCCTTAAGTCTACCCTCGTTCCCCGATGATGTTGACGTTGTTGATCATGCTGATGGCTTCGACACGGACGACCCGCCCAGCCCGCTCACTCCTTTGAATGCTCCCTCGTCTCCCGCCCCCACGACCTCGCCATCTTCTTCGGAATCTTCTCCCTCGCCGTCTCCAGTTCCGGTTGCACCTCCTCGCCGTTCAACCTGGGCGACTTTGGGGCAGCCCCCCCTCCTATCTGCATGATTATGTCTCATTTCAGGTTGACCCCATCATTGTGCCTACGAGATATTCCCAGGCCCGTGGTGATCCTCGTTGGGAGGGTGCTATGAATGAAGAGTTTTCGGCTCTTCATGCACAAAACACTTGGGAGCTGGTTCCCCGTCCTCCACCGGAGATCCCTGTTATTGGTAGTAAGTGGGTTTATGCTATCAAGTCTAAACCAGACGGGTCTATTGAGCGGTTTAGAGCCCGGGTTGTGGCTCAAGGATTCACTCAGGAGTACGACATCGATTATTGAAGAAACCTTCGCTTCGGTAGCCAAGATGATCACCATTCGTTCTCTTCTAGCTGTGGCTTCTCTCAAAAGATGGCCTCTTTATCAGCTCGACGTCAAGAATGCCTTCCTTTATGGCGAGTTGAAGGAAACTGTATATATGGAGCGTCCTCCTGGGTATCCTCACGGCACTTTGGATCAGGTTTGTCTTCTACATTGGTCTCTGTATGGGCTTAAACAAGCTCCTCGTGCTTGGTTCGACAAATTTCAGTCCACTATTCTCAGCTTGGGGTTTACTCAAAGTCTTAATGATCCGTCGTTGTTCACTCGGAGCGCCTCTCAAGGCCTGGTTGTGTTGCTTTTATACGTAGATGACATGATTATTTCTGGAGATGATGCTGAGGGGATTTCAGCCTTAATCAAGGGGCTTCATGAGTCTTTTCATCTCAAGGAGCTCGGTTCATTGTCCTACTATCTTGGGTTGAGGTCACACGGTCTCGACATGGTATCCTACTTAGTCAACGCAAGTATATTGAGGACTTGCTTGACCATGCTCGTTACAGTGACTGTCTTCCAGTTTCTACTCCGATTGAACTTAATCTCAAGCCGGGGAGGGATTCTGGTGATTTGTTACCAGATGGGGGTCGTCACTACCGCAGTGTCGTTGGCAGTCTCATATATTTGGCCTCCACTCGTCCCGACATAGCTTATATTGTGCAGATTGTGAGCCAGTTCATGGCAGCTCCTCGTACCGATCATTTAGCAGCAGTTCATCGAATTCTACGATATCTCCGTGGTACTTGTGATGTGGGTCTATTTCTTCCTTCCAATGGCTCTTTGGTTCTTCAAGCATTTTTGGACTCGGATTATGCCGGATGCATTGATACCCGTCGATCCACAACGGGCTAGTGCATTCGCCTTGGCACGTCTATCATTTCCTGGAGGTGTAAGAAACAAGACAAGGTCTCCAAGTCTTCTACTGAGGCAGAGTATCGTGCCATGTCAGATGTAACTTCTGAAATGGAGTGGCTATGTCGTCTCTTGGCTCATCTTGGGGTGACCTGTGCTATACCCATGGAGTTATATGTTGATAATACCAGCGTCATTCGCATTGCTACTAATCCGGTACTTCATGATCGTACCAAGCACATCGCGAGTTCATGTTCATTACATTCGGGATCTGGTCAAGGACGGTACCATTCGCATCTTCTACATAGCTTCCGAAGACCAGCTAGCTGACTTGTTCACAAAGGCATTTCCTGCCAGCAGACATTCGTTTCTATCGGGCAAATTGATGATGAGATCCCCCACTAGATCCTCCTTCCGACTCATGCATCCTTCTTCCTGCCTCGGACACCGCTGCTTGCCTATTTCCCTCTGCATGCGAGCTCTGCCCTACGATTCTGTATTTGTTTTCTGTGTTGAAGGTATTGATACGGATCTATAGAAGGCGTCGACGGGTACGAGCGACGGCGGGTTGATTATTGTGTTGGTGGTGGTGAGGTGCGCTGGTCGTTGTCTGATTTGGGAGGAGCGGCGGAGATCGACGAGCACAAGGGTTCTGATTCGCCTCCCCTGACTTTTCAGGGTTGCTACTGTAAGCAGAGGTGAAGAAATTTGTTGTCATTCCTTGTTTCTACAAGAAAGTCATGCGATTATGGGTATTTTGTTTTCTTAGCTTGCGTTTCTAGGTTTTGTGGCGAATGGAGTTGGAGATGTAGGCGATTTTGGGCTTCTAGCGAAGGGATCGAGCTGGGCATAATGGGTTCTAGAATCAAGCACCCATTTCTATACATGGTGATTGTCAAATTTGTTTACACTAGTTGGTCAATTTGTTCGAGTTGATTGGGTTATAGGGTTCGTTTGATTTGGCTTTCTAGGTTTTTGAATAAGTAGAAGAAGCAGGACAAGGGTTCTGATTTTCGTTTGTTTGGGGTTTTGGGTTCTTGAACAAGAGTAAGAAACATAACATTGGTTATTTTTGGCTTTCTATGTTATTTGTACGAGAGGAATAAACAACTCATTGAACATGGGTTTTCGTTTGTTTTGGATATATGTTTTGGAGTTATCGGGTTCATTTTGTTTTGCATTCCCTTATTAATTTTGTGTTGTGCTCTTAGAAGGGAAGTCAAGAAAGTCTAACAAGGCTGGAAATAGACGCAAGCATCACGAGAGGGTGGACGAAATTAGCGAAGAAGAAGATTCAGATGACAATTAAGGATACGACTCAGATGATCAAGAAAAGAGCAATCAAGATTGATATTTTGTTTCGTTTTTTTTTTTTGGACTTGGTGTCATGTCCTTGGATTTCATATGTCTATATTTTGTATTAATCAAATATTGGCCATTTAGAATATTTAGAATGTTAAAATATTCAAATTACCTGAAAATCAATATATTCTATTTTTGTCACAAATTTAAATATTTATGACAATCACATTTCATAAACAAAAAGTGGTAAAACGACGTTCAATCATCCCAAATACCATTAAACATCGTCCAAAATATTTTGTTATTGATAACATTATTTCTTATATCGACGTCTATGTGCCGTCAAAGAAAGTAAAATGTTGTCAATCTTCGTCAAACTAAATTTATTACTGACACAATTATTAATTTTTCTGATGATTCTTTGTCGTCGGAAAAAAAAGGTGTGTATTTCGTCAATTTGAAGACTCATTAGCGATGACGCCTAGCTGTCGCAAAACAGCTTTTACGATAGCTCGTCACGAAGAAAGTTTTTGTGACGCCAATATTTGGAATGGCGTGCGACGGCCTCATGGCGTCGCAAAAGCGCATTTGCGACAACATCTGGCCTTTATCGACGAAAACCTCTTGTCACTAGTGGCAGTCTTTTTTGTAGTGACTATACTAATAGTTTGACTATGGTACACTTGTTAGACTAACTCAAGCCCAAGGATGCAAATTTGGAGAAAGTGATGTTTTCCACTTTTTCCTATCCAACCCAACTAAAAATTGGCTTGGGAGTGGATAGATGGCAGCTAAAATGGAGGGATGGGCAAAAATGCAAGGAGAATGTGGGGGGACCCTGCGGTAGCCAAGCCCACACGCAGGGGGCACGGTGGGGCCCTCCATTTTCCAGCTGCTGCTTTTTTTTTTTTTTTACTTTCTTAATTTTTGATTGGCTAGTTTTGAGTTGGGAAGGCAAATTTAGAAGGTTTAGGGTTGGAGGCTTGGAGCAAAAAAGTATTTTTGGGAGGTAAAAATGCACATTTAAGAGCTTGAGGGGCTAACTATAGCCTTTTGGTTTGGAGTTAGTCTTAATGAAAGATCATTAGTTAGTGGCGTATCGGCGTGAGTGGAGTTTTGAGAATTTCATTTTTTTTCCTGTGTACAAGTGATGAAATTCTATTTATTCATAAGGACTATCTTGATGTACGTATGAAACTATTAAGTGATATTTCTAACATGTACATGTTAAAGTATTTTAATACTTTGTTGAGCAATACTTTGTTGAGCACATTCATCCGTAAGCGATGTACAGTTGCCCAGAATGGCAACATGTAGTACTATATATTTGCTGGGAAGGTGGTAACATGCACCATCTTTGGCATAATTAAGCTAACCCAAGGCATAATAAGTTTTGGGCATGTGATTATTAAGCTATACTTTCTGTGTTTTTAAAATGCGTATTGTAATTTGGAGGCTTTTCATATTCATTTTTGACAATCATTTGAAGGTGTTATATTGTTGCAACTTGTGGCTAAGTAGAGACAAAATGCAAGTGGTTGGCATACACTAGCGAGGTTATGTATATATAAGACTTAGCTTATTATAGAGGTATTGATCAGCTAGTTGGTTGATGCAAGACAAATTGTTGTTCATTTTTATACATGGAAGCAATAATGTTTCTTTTATCGGGGGAAAAAGACGTGAATAGATGACATGATATGGTCGATAAACAAAAAGAAAGGGATCGAGAAGAAGAAAAAAAAACTCCCTGTCCCACCTGCTATATTCTTCTTCCTCTTCATCACCTGCTATATATCTATAGAAAGAGAGAAGATTAGTCTAAGGTTAATTGGTGGAATGGAATACCCTTCAAATCTAACGTAAGCATCGTGTTAGGACGAGCACACACCTTAACCAAACGAAACCAAACAAAATGGGAGAAGACGAGAAATAATAATAATGCGATTGATTTGAAAGTCAAAAATGCGAGGAAGAAAGAAAACAACAACCCGCTTGCGCTTGCGCGTGGGGTATTTCCTGACAAACACCTGCGACTGGGAGTGTGAGAGTGAGTGTGAAAGAGAGAGAGAGAGAGAGAGTATTAATTTAAGGAAGTTTCGTGCAGAGGTTCATCCCGCTTTCCCTGTACATCGTCTCACCCAATCCAATCCGTTCCTCCTTTCCCCGGCTCCCGGTCTTGAATATATAAAAAGCTCCCTCCGACTTCGATCCCCTAACACCTCATTCCCCAACTTTCTCCCTCTCTCTTTTTCCCTTTTCTCCTCGGCTGCTGAACTGAAAAATGGAAAGGCAGGTGGGTGGTCGGCGGGACAACGCGATCCAGGAGCTCTTAAAAGGTCGGGAGTTCACTTGCCAGCTCAGGCTCCTCCTCTCTCTTGATTCCAAGGGCGGGTGCGCTGAAGATCTGGTGGGGAAGATCCTCTCCACCTTCACTCACACTATCTCGCTCCTGAACACTACTGCTGCAGCTACAGCCACAAAGGCCGAGTCCTTCGACGAGGTCTCTCAGCTCGGTCCCCGCAAGTCGGAGAGCTCCTCCGGTGACACTGACGGCAACCCCTCCACCAGCAAGAACGACCGCCCAGCTGGATGCACCAAGAAAAGGTAACAACCCTTTTCGATCCGTTCTTTACTGTTGTGGCTAATTAAGATGGTTACATATGCTTTATTTTGACATTTTAATGATGGGTTTTGCACACCTGAATTTATTTCCAGATTCATTGGCTTTTAGGGTTACTGATCGATTTAGAGGAGAGGGTTTTTCTTTTTCAAGTAGAATTTTATGACGAACTAGTGTTTATTGCGCAATCATATGGGACCAACACGTCATACAGGTTAAATTGTGCAATATAAGATTGGTTTTGGTGGTTCGTCATGATTTAACTGTTCTAAGTGATTGATGATCTCATTCTTTTTCCCCTTGTAATGAATATTTGATATCACTTGAGCAAATATTAATTGAGGGTAACCAATGAGTAATATATCATAATTCCTTTTTTAGAGATTTGTTCAACTTAGGAGAATTGAGGTTCTCATCATGTAAGTTCCACAATCCAACAATTTAAATGGCTAAGGATGTAGGAAAACAACTGCCCACCAGAAAACAAATAACTAGCTAGCAAACAAGAGTTCTAACAGGATAACCCATCTCAAACAAATAACCATCTTAAATGGCTAATAAATAATTACTTTTATACTGAATCATCTTTGTGATGAATGATTTTCCAGGAAGCTGGCCGCATCCCGATCCTGGGTGAAAGAGAGCCGAACCCTAGTGGACGACGGCTACGCGTGGAGGAAGTACGGGCAGAAGAAGATTCTGGAGTCCGACTTCCCCAGGCACTACTACAGGTGCACTCACAAGTTCGACCAAAAGTGTCCAGCCACCAAGCAGATCCAGATGCTCCAAGACCGGCCCAGCCCGCTCTACCGGACCACCTACTCGGCCCACCACACCTGCCACAACAATACCCTCCACGACTCTTCTTCGCACCAACATTTCCTGATGGACTCCGCCGTTGATTCCACCACCAGCTGCCACCTCATCAGCTTCAACAACAGTACGACTACCACCACCACCCCTTTCCTGGCGTCATTCTCCGGATCCTCCTCGGCACCAACTACTTCTCCTCCATCGGTAGTGAAGCAGCAACAGGAGTCCTCCTTGAGCGACGCGGCGAGCTCCGGTCGTCAAACCCTAAACCAAAGGGAAGCGGCGGCTGCCTCTGGATCCTCCATTCTTAGCACGGCGGCTGATGATGATGATGATGAGAATGAAAAGTACGACATGAGTTTCATACAAATGATGATTATGGATTCCGTTGATGACTTCCAAGGGTTATTGGGTTGATGCCCTGCTGCAGTCCAGCTCAGCTTGAGATTGCTTTATATATATATGTTGATGTTTTCGTGATTTTTGGGGTTTCCTCTTCTGTTTTGGTTCATTTTGTTGTGAGAATTTCAACAACAACAAAAAATAACGGTGGAGGAGGTAGTGTAATGAGCACTCGATGGATCGTGTGCATACATGTAAGTGTAACACAGTGATGTGGCTAGCTAGCTATTGTTACTCCTTTTTGGTGAGGAGAAGGTAATGATTATGTGTAGAGCGTTACGTACATTAATCGTTGATACATCTTTTTTCCTATATGATCACAAGTTCCGCTAAGATCCCACATTTACAAATTCATTTGCATTGGGCATGCTTGCTTTCACGAATTTGATCTTCAGACTTCGGTTTGCATTATTATGTCTTCCAATTCAATAAAGAACTTCCTTTGAATGTATAGTAGCCTAAAATAGGGTGTTGTGTATTAAGACAACCTGCACAATCAAATACATGGGTTTTTTACTATCCAACCCAATTGGGTTGGGTATGAAATCCAAATAGATGGATATGGGTAAAGTTTGATGGGTTTGTATCCATACTCATTTACTTTGGGTTGAGTTAGGTTTATATCAAATGGATTTGGGTTTGTACTCATGCCCAAATACAAATTACAGTTTGGTACCCAAACTTAATAGACATACATATTTAGTACCTAAATTTAATTTTTTTTGCATATAAGTCTTCAAAATATCGATGGAAAATTACGCTTTGGTACCTAAATTTTTTTGGTCTTACATTTTGGTACCTAAACTTTTCAAGTTTTGCAAATAGGTCCAATTTTTGCATGTGTAGTTAAAACACCCTCAAGTAAATGGATATCCATATCCAACCCATACCCATTTAGATTATGGAAGCCCCAAACCCAAACTCATCTATAAACCCCCAAATCCATATGCACTTCACCCATACCCAACCCATTATCAATGGGTCTACTTGGGTTTGGGTATAATTATCCATGGGTGGGTAATTTGCCATCCCTAACGGTAACCTACCATTTTCAACTCATCTTTGCTACTAAAGTGAATCCCTTGGTATGGATAAGTCTTCAAGTATCTCGGGACCCTGTATGCAACTTGAAAATGCTTATTGCGAGGATTTATTTGATATTGACAAAGTTGTTAGACTACAAAGGCAATTAATGTATGTTCTTGTGATGGTTTCATAATGAAGTTTTCTCACTAGTCTTTTGTAGCATTCCACGTCTTCCAATAGGCTTCCTCTAGCAGTGAGCTTTACTTTGGTGTTAGTTGCTGATTGACAGACCTTTGATTCCAAGTAACATGTTTCATCAAACAGTTAATTGTAGTACTTTGCTAACTTCCAATTCCAGAAAATACTTCAATGGTCCCAAAATTTTGAATTTCAACTCTTTGCTCAAGGTTGTCTTGACATGATCTATGTTTTTTTTTTTTTTTTTGCATCGACACATATTATTATATCATCAACATAGACCAACAACACTGTGATTCTTTTATGCACTCGTCTAGTAAAGAGCGTGCATAGTTTGAAGTTGATTGTGCAAACCCACTTCCTAAGCTCGTTTGCTTGTTGGATTTGAAAATGAAGGTTTTGATTTTTGCAAACCTTTGGATTTATGATGGATTTATTGCATTTTGTATTTGAAAGATAACATTGTTTGTTTAGTTGAATTTTTATCATGGATTTAGTTTATGTGGTATTTGGATATCAAAAATTGGCCTTCCATAGTGTTGCAAATACGTGGGGTCCACGGATTTGGAACTAAAAAAAGATCCAAATCCGTGGGCCCCACAGATTTGTATATCTCAACAAACAATGTTTTTTAATCAAATACATAATGCTTGGTATTTGGGTGCCAAATACAACACCCAAATCCCACAAGCAAACGACCCTAATTTGGCAAACCACTTTCGTCAAGCTTGTTTTAGTACATACAAGGAATTCCTTAATCTACAATTCATCTTTTTTGCTCCATAGGTAGGTTCCGATACTCTCAAAGGTATATTCATATATACCTCATTCAAATATACATGTAGTAATGGCAACGGGTCATCATTGGGGCGGGTACCCCCAAACCCGTGACCTGCCCTGCCATTTAACCCACCGCCCCGCCCTGCCCCGTGACCCGCAACGGGTCAATGATTTCTGCCCCAAGCTTTGACCCCCACGGGGCGGGTAAACCCCGCCCTGCCACATTCCAAGTTCGCAACCTGTAAACTAATCACCATTCATCATATACCCCCTGCTTCACTTCCCCTTTATAAGAACAAAACTCATAAAATGAAAATCTGCTTCCACATTCCAATTATAAAAATCCAAAAACGGAGCAAAATCCCAAATATTCAAACTGCAATCATCCCAATTCAACTCTCAAACATCCTCTCAGAAATGAAATCCGAATCCATAAATTACTTGCAAAAACCATAAGAATTTAAAAGAACATAACAAAAACATATCAATTGACCAGTCAAGATTCTGGAAACTTCAAACTTCATTCAGCAGCAGCAATAAGCCTTCCTCTAGTCTCTAGAACAGCAAACATCTCCTCCCCTAGCTTTGGGCACCATTATCCTGCACCTATGTAAGCATAACTCATAAATAATGGCGTGTTAAGAAGGTATTTATCCATTAAACTTTGCTGTTGTCAAACTTGCAATCCAAATTCCACAATTTACTATAAACGATGGTTGTTCTTAAATTATTAATTGTTGGCAGCATGTAAAGTATCAACCTACTACTTAGTGCTTCCATGCAAACCTTGATTTCTATAAAGAAACTCACTCTAAACAAATTCAATGGAATGTAGTACCATCTAGTAGACATATAAATTACCTCAACTTCATTATCTGACTCATTAAAATCTTCAAGAACCGTACCATGTAGGTTGTCCTTTGATGACATATCTACATTCCAAAAAAGAACCAATGAAGATGGATTCTAATTTTATAAGACAAGTAATGAGATTTTCAATTACAATAATAATGGTTAGTTGATTACCTCTTGAATCAGCACGCAACCAACTTTGTGCACACATTAAAGCTTCGATCGTACTTGGATGCAGCCTACTTCGATGTGAAGAAATTACCCTTCCACTAGTGTTGAACGCAGCTTCAGAGGCCACTGTGGAAACCGGGACAGCCAAGATGTCTCTTGCATCCTTGTGTAATATAGGATACTTACCCTTGTTTGATTTCCACCAGCATAAAAGATCAAAATCTGCAGACTTCGGTATGATATCATCTTCCAGGTAAGTATCCAGCTCTGACCTCATAGGTTTCCTTTTCTTTCGGGAAGCATATAAGTCAAATTTCCTAGTTAATGACCCCCCAACACCTGCTCCTGTTTGTGGACAGCTCACTTGACCATCATCCTTCACTTGTTCTTTCACCCTTTCCTCCTCTTCATACTCTTCCACCAACTTACGACATAAAGACATAATTCTCTCCATCTCTATTTCACTCTTCTGACCATAAATCTCAGGGAAATAACAGTCCAACACATCCATTTTGTAGAGGGGATCAAGAATAGCTGCTATCGCTATTAAAACATGAACATCCGACCAATATTTCTCATACTTCACTAACATATCAGCAGCCATCACCTCAATTCTCTCTATCCCACAAACACGCCATTGATCTAGAGCAACTTTGATCTCACAAACCACAGGAAAACACAAATTTGCAGTTGGATACTTGGTACCAGAAAAGATATAAGTGGCCTTGTAGAACATCTCTAACCTAGTACAAATTTCTTTGGTCAAACTCCAATCTAGATCACTAGGAAGACACTTGTACTTCAGTTCACGATGTTTTAAGCGATTAAACACATCCTTAGACTCCAAAGCAGTGTTCAACATCAAAAAGTTGAATTCCACCGGGTTTCACAATCAAGTATGAGCTTCTTACCGGTTGTATTGCGAAGTTGACGAGCTGTCTCCTCAAATTTTTTCCATCTCTTTGGTGTCCCCACCCAAAACTGAACACTGTCACGTATCTTCTGTATGCCTTCCCCAATCACTTTCATACCTTCCTTCACAATGAGGTTCAGAATATGCGCACAGCAGCGCATATGAATCATGCTTCCATTGCTTAACATAGACTCCAGGGGAAGCTTCTCTACCAAACGAGTAATCAGCGCATCATTTGTCGAGCAGTTATCGACAGTGATGGCTGATAACTTAGAATCCAGATTCCAATCCAGCAAGCATTGCATCAAAACATCACAAAGGGTTTCACTTGTATGAGGTGAAGGGACATAAATGAACCTGCAAAGTGATAAAGACAATAATCAGCAGCGTATTCGGGAGTTTTATGTGTATGCTGTCTGTAATACTATTCTGTATATGATTTTTAAGATAAGTAAACAAGCATTGCACAAGAACAATACAAATACAAACTGCAGGTTACTAATATAATTTAAAATGAAAAATAAACATAAATACTGAACTCACAATGAAAGGAATTAATCCATAACAGAGACCAAGGATACACCTGATAATCCGGCTTTCCAAACTCCAGTTGTTGTTGACATAATGTGCCGTGATTGCCATGAAGCCTTTCTTCTGTGAAGATGTCCACATATCTGTAGTCATTGCAACCCGTCCTTTATTCCTATCCAGCAACTTCATTATAGCTTGCTTTTCAAGATCATATATAACAAGACAATCTTTCTTGATACTGTTTCTTGTCACCAACTTGAAATACGGGTTCAGGCTAGTGCAAAAGCTCCTGAAACCTTCATGATCAACTATCGACAGTGGATATTCATGCTTGATTATAGCTTTAGCCAGTTCTTTCAGAGAAGCCTCTTGATTGAAATTGAAAGGCGTCAATTGAAACTTGTCCTTGGCCAGATTGCCTTGTAAAACTTGTTGTCGTATATCCACAAGCCGAGGCACTTTAGAACACCTTTCATGATGATTTTTGAGATGATTTGTACCTTGCTTTGGGTCTCCCAGAAGCTTCTTTTTGCAGAATTTGCACTCGGCTTTGAGCTGGTCACCAACTGTTACTTTGTTGTAGTGTTGCCACCACTTAGAGAATACTTTTCCAGCAGTTCCACCCTTGCGCTTCTCAATAGCATTAGCGGTTTCTGGGGGTGCATGGACATTTTCAACTTCAGCAACAACTGGTATCACAGCTGGTACAGCTTCAGCCTGAGTTGAATCCATATTTGTAACGGTTCCAACACCACAGGTTGTGATCCCTTGTCCATGTCCTGTACAACCAGCAAAAAACCCCAAGATTAAGTAGCAAACAATGAATCAACTAAACTATGTGGTTATGATTTCTAAGTGATGGCAGGACAATGAATATAAAAAACCATAAATTAAGTAGCAAACAATGAATAAAAAACCTCAAAATTAAGTAGCAAACAAACAATGAATCAGCAGGTTGTCTTCTTTACTAATATTGTACAGCTCACTACCTATTCAACCTTAATCTCCAAATCTTGTAGGGAAGAAAGAAAATGTAATGCAGGAAAGCAAGAGCAAGTTACTAGGCAGGCTTTCAAGCAGCTTATGATTTATTTACTTAACTTGTGAAGGACAACGCATTCATTATCAAATCCATGTAATAAAAACCCAAATTAAACAAGCATCAAAGCCAACAAACAATGAATCCATCATATATTAATATACACAAGCATCGGTAGTAGTCAACAAGAAAGCCTTTTGTTACTTGGTAGTATAGTGATTAAGAGTCCAAAAATTAATCAAGCATCCCCTCGGCAGTAGTTAACAAGAACCCAGAAGGCCCTCTGTTAGCACTCTGCATCATAGCATGGTGATTAAGAATCCAGTAAACAGAATATGAAACTGAACATACCTTGAAAGCAGGAGATAGCAACCTTGAATCCGATACCACAGGAAGTCGGTGCTACCGTAGGAGCTTCTAATGATCAACTCCAATGGCGGCAAGGAACAAGGACAGTGATACAGAGATTTGGTATTGACGGGGAATATATAGGAAGATGGAAGTCGAATAGGTATAATCCTAGACCCAATTATCCCCATCTTATTCTCGAAATGGAAGGGATTCAGAGATTTGGTATGTGAAATCGTCGAAATTGCAGTGATACGAGGAATCCCTAGCATTGATTGATGGTGATTTCATCGACGAGAGGAGTGGAGTAAAGATGGAAGTCGGAGAGATTAAAGGGGAATGGATGTTGATCCCTTATTTTCAACCTACCGCTGAGATATGCAAACGACGGGTCGGGGCGGGGCGTGCGAGCTGAGATACCCATACATGTTCCGTCCTATACACGGGTCGGGTCAAGACCCGCCCTGTTCAGTCACGGGTCGGGTTAAACCCACCCCGGTACGCGTCAGGTCGGGGATTACCCTGTCGGGTTAGGTCCTAATTGCCATCACTATCTACATGCAAGAAAGAATTTGAGACATCAAATTGTTTAATGGACCAATGACTAACACTTTTTACAGCCATGAAAGCTTTAACAATTTTTTATCTTAGCCACAGGTGATGTTAATCTTGGAGGAAAATTGTCTACTTGTATTATTGATAATTGGGTGAAAAATTACACTGTATATCTATATATATATATATAATCTGTAGCTGTAAAAGAAACAAACAAACACCATAATAAATAAACATTACAATAAAGTCCCTATATTACTAATTCTTTACAACTGAGTCCTCCAACAGCCCCCCGTAAGCTGGAGCGTGAATGTCCACACGGTTCAGCTTGGAGATGAGACCTGCAAACACTATACTTGCCAAAGACTTGGTGAAAATATCAGCGAGTCGATTCTCACCGTTAACAAACAATACTTTTATCAATCCTGACAAAATGCGATCACGAACAATATGACAATCTATTTCAATATGCTTTGTTCGTTCATGAGCTACTGGATTTTCGGCTAAGCGAATGGTAGATTGGTTGTCACAAAACTGAATAGTGGGAGAGGTAAACGAAACACCTAAGTCACGAAATATATAGTGCAACCACTGTACCTCACAGGTTAAGTCTGCCATGGCTCGGTATTCGGCCTCAGTGGAAGATCGAGAAATGGTAGGTTGTTTCTTTGATCTCCAGTTGATAACAGAATCCCCAAGAAACACACAATATCCAATTACTGAACGACGGGAATCTGGGCAGCCTGCCCAATCACTATCAGAAAAACCAGTGAGCTTAATAGAAGAATCACTAGGGAAAAATAGACCTTGACCTGGCTATTCTTAAGGTATCTAAGTACTCTATAAGAAGAACATCAGTAGGTGCACTCATGAATTGAGTAAGATGATGGACTGCATACACAATATCAGGTCTAGTATGACATAGATATAGTAAACGTCCTACAAGCCTTTGAAAAGTTTCAGGGTCAGAGAGAGGAGTACGATCATTTACAGAAAGTTTTCCTCCAGCAGCAAGAGGTGTAGCAGCTGGCTTTGCAGCAAGTAAACATGCATCAGTAAGTAGATCAAGTGTATATTTCCGTTGGCAAATAGAAAACCAACAGTAGGGCGAGCAATTTCTAGTCTTAAGAAATATTTCAAGGGTCCTAGATCCTTAATTTTGAAAGCATCATCTAGTTGGGATTTTAGCAAGTTAAGAGACTCTTAATCATCTCCAGCCAAAATTACATCATCTATATAAACTAAGATAACAAGAAATTTTCCAACAGTAGACTTGGTAAACAAAGAGTAATCTGCCTTAGAGTGTGTGTAACCAGCAGCAAGTAAGAATTGAGTGATTTTGTGGTTCCATTGACGACTAGACTGTTTTAAACCATATAACGATTTATTAAGTTTACAAACAAGATTCTTAGAGGGTAAAGATAAGCCCGGAGGAGGCTTCATATAAACCTCTTCAACTAAATCACCATGCTAGAAAGCATTATTGACATCTAATTCTTGTACATGCCAATTCTTAATTGAAGCTAAAGCAAGTAAAGTACCAACAGTAGTAAGTTTTACAACTGGTGAAAAGGTTTCCAAATAGTCCAGACCCGGGGTTTGAGTATACCCCTTTGCAACTAATCTAGCTTTGTATCTTTCTATACTACCATCGGGTTTAAACTTAATACAGAATACCCTCTTATTACCAATTGCATGTTTACCTGGAGGCAGAGGAGTTAGAGTCCAAGTATTGGTATTAGCCAATGCTCGGAGTTCTAAATCCATTGCCTCAACCCACCTTTCATCCATGACAGCTTCTGTGTATATAGTTGGTTCTGTCTCGTTTGTGATTGCCATAATGAAAAGTCTATAAGCAGGAGATAATCTGTCATAAGAGAGAACTTGGGAAAGAGGATACTTAGTTTGAGTAGTAGGTCTAATAAAATCACTAAGTCTCATGGGAAGTATAGTGTTTGAAGGTCTCATCTCCAAGCTGAACCGTGTGGACATTTACGCTCCAGCTTGTGGGGGCTGTTGGAGGACTCAGTTGTAAAGAATTAGTAATATAGGGACTGTATTGTAATGTATTGTAATATAGGGACTCATTTGTTTAAGAAACCTATTACATATACTTGGGTATAACCCTTTGACAACAACCTGGCTTGAAAACTTTTTTAATAGATCCATCATTCTTGTGTTTCACTTACTTGGCAATGTAATGGCTCTCAAAGGCTTGCCTTCCATTGGTAATGCATCATCTCGATTCTCGATTCACATCAGCTTGTGGTAAAAGTTTTTGTTCTTCATAGTCAAAGTACTCACAAGGATCTTGCTCATTTGGTGTGATTCTAGTGTATGAATAACAAATTCCTCAGGGTTTCCCGTTCATCGTATGAAAACACATTCCTCATGGTTCCCCTTTCATCTGAAGATGAATTAAATTAATGAATGTATTAAGACTTAGTTACAAGCTGGGAAGGTAAACGAACTTTGACATTTGGTGTTGAGATTGATTGTGAGAAGGCGAGGAAAAGAAGGGGTCATTTGCTAGTCATTTGGAATTTGAATGAGTCATTTGGTACCAAATGACTCGTTTGCTGACAAAAAACTGCATGAGTCATTTGGCTCATACGAAATTCTCAATGACTCTATTGAGTCATTTCCAAATGCCTCCTATCTATGAGCCAATTCTCAAATAACTTGTCACTTTTCCATACCCTTTTCTTTCTATTACTTATTTCCCCTACCATTCATTTGTCTATTACCGAGTTTTTTTCTTTCCGCAAATATTTTACTCGTGACTCTACTTCTTCGTGTCATCGGAGTTTTCGCGTCCAAGAATAAGTCGTAATTAGCCTGAACGTCAAACTCCTGGAGTCCTTAGCTTTTATAACGAAATTTGGCATAAAAATATTATTTAATATTAGAAAGTATTATACATGACTTGTAATCATATGTTTTGTTGGTTGCAAAATGATTTTGTTACGTGGTTAGGTTTACGAGGATATGAAACATGATATTGAAATATTAAATGTAAGGGAAAATGATAACATTATATAAATGATAACATTATACAAATGACTCATCTAAAAACTGTTAAGCAAATAATGAATTTGCAAATGTCTACATTTCTCAAATGTCTATATTTGAGCAAATGACTATATTTGAGTAAATGAATCATTTTGGAAATGACTCATAAAAGGGATTTGTATTATTTGTGGTGCATGGTAAGATAGTTTTATAGACATTAACATCTCTGGATGTGAAAATTTTATTGTCATGTAAGTCCAACAACTTATAACCCTTAAGTCTAGCTGGAATTTTGAAGAAAACACATTGTCTGGCTCTGCATCAAATTCTCCCATTAACCGGTGTACTAGCATAAACCGGCATCCAAACACCCCTCAAGTGTGCTAGAAAAAGAGGTTTATTGTGGATCACTTTATAGAGTAACTTATTGGCTAATACTGGTGTTGGAAGTGGATTAATAAAGTAGAAAAAATGTAATACACAATCACTCTCGAATTTGAGAGGTAAGTCTTAGTTGAACTTTAGTAATCCTGTTACATTCAAGATATGTTGGTGTTTTTAATCTTCCATTTTGCTCGGTCTCTCAACAAATGTAACCTGATTTTCCATTCCTCTATTATATGAAAAACTCATACAATTCAAATTTCGTACCCATGTCATTTCTCACTATTTTAACTGTGGTATCAAACTTATTCTTCACTGTGCTACAATAGCCTTGTAACAAACCTCTCATATTTCAGTGTTATGTCTCATCAAGTTCACAAAAACACTTCTAACAATTCATACACAATTCTAATAGAATAGTTTTAACCATCATAAGAAACAACAGAGAAAGGTCTTCAAATATCCACATGTATCAAATGAGACATTTCAACTGCGACGTTGGTGCTAACTAAAAAAGTAACTTTTTGTGTTTTGATAAGTGGCAAACATCACAATTAAAAAATTTAGAGTAGGTTACACTAGGTATTAATCAAAAAAATCCTATCATGACTAGGATGTCCTAGCCTTCAATGTCATAATTTATGATCATGTCAGTTTTATATTTTGTTCAACTAGTGTACACTTTTAACAAACAAAATATTGAAGAATAAGAGGCTTCTCCTAAACTATACACAACCCTGCCTGCGGTAGGCGTTTGCCCGTTTCCAAAGTGACTTTCTGTAAAATTTGTTGTACTGAAGAAAAGAAAATATGTATATCTGATCCGAAAGCAAAAGAAAAAGCAACTGCAAGCAGGGACGAAGCCAGCTCATTGTTAGGAGGGGCCATGGCCCCCTCTAAAATTCTAAATAATGCTTGGGTGCACATGGGAATCTAGAGTTGGCTGTGGCATAGTGGTTTTGCTCTACTGTTTTGCAATTTTAAAGATTAGTGTGGGGTTCGAATCTCACTCTAAACTGTTTTCCATCCCATTTTGTTAGTTGTTGGGTCTGTGTCTCTAACTAACTCGCTTATGTTTTAGTATCTTCTTGTCTTTAATTTAGTAATTGTGAACCACAACAGTTTGAACTACGGGTTATTCTTATTAGAGTATGTGTAGTACGTGTAGTATTATTTTATACTACGAGTACCGGAAGGTAATTCGGAAGAGTTATATTCCTTATTAGAGTCGTAAAAGTTAGTTATTTTTCATATTAGTGTTAGAGTTATTATAGGAGCATGTCATTGTACTCTATAAAAACCCTATGTGATTTGAGTTAAAATACACAACAGTTTACACCGATTTCTGTTTTAGCAACAATTCTTTCTAGGTCTATGTTCTTTTTAAATTACAGTAGTCAAATATTGCACATAATATATTTTCTTATAATAAAATTTTACGACCAATATGATAGAGTATGTCTAGACTTAAAAAATACGCCTGAAAATTTATTTAATTTTAAAATACGATTTAGCTGATGAATTTTCTCATTGTAAGAAGAAAAAAAATGGCCCCTCCTAACCTATAATCCTAGCTCCGTCCCTAACTGCAAGGAAAGGACGGTTGGTTAATGGCCATGAGTTGGGATCAGGAAAAGACAGACCGGAAGGGGTGGAGACCAACTCTCGATTAGTATTGCAGCCTTCCTGTGCTTTGGCATCGCCAATTATTTGGAGTACCAACAAAGCAAAACAAAACTAGATAGGTCATTTGATGATAATGGTAATGGAATATTCCCCCCAGGAAAAAAAAAAACATAAGATCCCTAGCTTGTTGCCCGATCAGCCACGTGACTACTGTACCACTTATAACTTCATTATTATCAGAAAACGCTCTGTTCATCTTTGTCTTAAATCATGTCTATGCTTGCGGTCATGTATGGAAATGAAGGAGGTACGACACTTTTTTTTTTTTTGGACACGATGATTATTATTAAATAATAATAATTATTACTAGCTTATAACCAGGTCTGTTGGCCGGAATATTTATTTTTGATTATTTATATTTTCATGTTACGTTTAAGTCTATCAACCTATTTAATTTTATTGACAATCTTTCGATCGAAAGAAAGAATATATAGACCCAATATTTGGAGAAATATAAAAATGTATCATTGATCTTATTTTCAAAATGATAATTAAGTCTCCTGTAAAATTTTATTGTCAAGAAAGATAGAGTATAAAAAGCTCACTGGAATTCCCTCACGAACCATAGATAGTTTAAAACTAAATCTTAAACCTCACAATCCTACATAAAGGTTGCTCTCCTTTTAGAAACAATATGCCACTAATCAAAAAAGAAATGAAGAGTTGTTTATTCAAGTCAACTATATGCTATAAACTCAGCTAAAAGCATCACAACTTGAAAGCAAACGCCAAAATTAGGGTTAACTCCAATATACTAATAGATTCGATCAAAGTAATAAGGAACAAAATTAGACACTCTTTCTCTATCAGTTCCAGTAGGTTGAATAAAGAATCGACCGTCCTACTTCAGTAAATCAATTGATGATTCCTCGTTTCAAGATAGAATTAGGTTGCGATAGCTTCAAAAACCATAAACCTAAAGATCCAATAGCCACCACTCTCCGTTGTACAATAAAAATTTTATCCGCTCTATCTTCAATCTCAAGAGGCATAAAAACAAAGATAAAATTTTTATGCACGATGGAGTAAATTTCAGAAAAAGTTAGAAAGAGATAAAAACAAAGATAAAAAAGTACAAATATAAATATAAATTAAAAATGCAAGGCAAAAACATGTAGTAATAGAATTAGTTTATTCCATATTGACTAATTACCAATTCACCTATAGCAAAAATCAAGGAGTTGGGCTTGCTAATCATGATGAAAAAGTCATCTAATTTTAAGAGTGTCACTTCGTGTATGTTCTGTATTAAAAAATATACAAAAAAATTGTTTAGTGTAATTGGTTGTGATTATTGTCTTTGTTTGAAGAGACCCGCGTTCAAATCTTGATATTGACATTTTTATAAGGAATAAATAATTAATTGTAAAGACAAAAATGTTCTTCCTACTTTCACTCTCATTGCAGGAAATTTGAAATAAAGAAAAGTATATAAAAATCGACTATATATTATTGTAGGATTATCATTAATTATCTTAATACTTATTAAACATATAAGATGGTTACTATTGCATAAGAGAAAGGTTAAAACTACCATTGGGCTCTAATTTTGAAATGACAGCCCACTTATCCTTGAACACGTGGTTACTCTATACCTTTTTTTTTAATGACTAAACGTCGCCCTAATTTTACTATAATCACCCTAACTTAAAGCTGGAAATTACGTTCAAGGACAAACAAAACAAATTCACAAACCAATCACATCCTAGCAAAAATCATTCTCTCCGCCATATAAGCTCTCCGCCAGAAACATCCGTCAGTACGCATAAGTTCAGGTGACCGCGCCAGCAATAGGATTGTCCCCGACGGTAGTATATGCATATTTGATCTTCTATTTTAGGTCTATTTTGTGGGTTTAAATTAAATGGCTATTGGTATGATTGAGATGCTTCAGGTGACCACATTGTTCAAGCTCCCCTAGCCATCGATTCAGGGAGTGGATTCGGGATTGATTCATAGAGGGGAGGTTTGGAGGATTAACGAGAGGGATAGGAACGGGACAGATAAGTGAGATAGTAGAGTGAAAATAGAAGGGTGAGATTTGGAGAGGGAGCAGAGAAGACTCCCGCCGGATTAATTAGTCCATGGCCTGAAGATTGGTTTAAACTAAAATTAGGGGTTCTGATGGGTAGAGGAGTAACCGACGGAGAAGAGACGTCAAGAGAGAAGAGTGGGAAGATACGGCAGGTTAGGTTTGAAAAATAAATAGTTGTTAGCTAAAATGAACTATTTTTATTAATAAAAAAGAAAAGGATAAGAAAGTAATTAAGTAATGGCGATTAGTAAGACTTAGGACGAGAATTAGCAATCCCTTTTTTTCCAGTTCGAGTGGTTCAACCGGTCCCAGTTATGAAACCGGCATGAACACTGCCAGTATGATCCGCATGATCGACTTACAATCTTTAAGCAAAATGATGTAGTTTTAGTGAATTTAATTAATGAAAAATTAATTTATTAGTTATTTATGATTTCAAAATTTAAAAGTTGATGTTATTTGTTGGATTCAAGTACAAACGTTTAGGTATTGATGTCATATGTTGTATTTAAATATGAGTATTAGTTATTTTATTTGGAAGGCCCCATTTAATTTCAATATGAATATGAATTTTAAGTAAAATTTGGAATGCCCCATTTAATTTCAATATGATTAAATTCATTTGATGTTAATGGTTTTTCACATTTCTACACATTTTGTTACAACGGCATGAATTGGCACAAACTGGTTATACCACCGGTAGAACCATTTCACTTGCTAAACCGGCACAATGGTATAAACTGATTTGACAATCTTGGTTGTGCTCTATACATACTGGTGGTGGTTGGTTTAAAATAATTTATCCAACTTATTTGTATTATTTCCCGGTGGAGTGGTTATATAACCGATTCATATCCTCACTTACAAGGTCCCACCATAGAGAAGAAAGCTTTAACATGCAAGAAACCCTTCCAAATGAGCTATCAGATAACATAGAGTATGCGAAATCCGAAGCTAAAAACTCAAAGCTTTCCAGATCTAGAAACTTGAATACCGGATAATAAAAAGGTTCATAAAAAATTGCCCACATCAATCCCTAAAGCACAACTGCGCTGACACATCTCCGGAGCAAAATGAAAGAAGGAAAAGAGACTATTCCTATACAATTTCCTGAACTGGATTGAAGTACAACTCGCATCATCGCCATGAAAACACCGAATTGAAATGTTGTGAGAAAGATTACAATCCAAATGAGTAATACCCAGAATGATATATAATCCCCACCACCAAAAAGGAGAAGATGTCTTCCGAGCGCTTACACACTATTAGACTTATGCAAGAACAAATCTGACTTTGAGGACGACATGTATGTCATGGCAGCCTCATTGAGGATTTTCTTCCAGTCCGCAAAACTGAAAAGATAAGATTAATACCGAAACCTAAAATTTTGATGAAAGGATGGGATGGAAGGAGATGAAAGTATGGACTTAGACCTCCTATTTTATATTCATCTTTGCTCGAGCCATATTGAAGGAGCAGAAAACATGTAGGTGGAATTGGATTCAACGGATTAGTTTGGGTCAAGAATATCCAAGGAAAGCTATCTTTCAATTTCATCTTTTGTTTTTTGAGGGGGTTTCCCAATTGATGGTGGAATAGAGATGAATGGATATATTGATAAAGGGCTAGATTTTTTTATCTGTACGAGAGAGAGAGAGAGAGAGAGAGAGAGAGACTGTTGTGGGATAAAAAGATTAGCTGTCAATTGAGGGGTTTTCCCCAATCTAATGTACATAGGCTTGCAAACAATGAAACTAAAAACCCATCCAAAGCCGCTGTGAAGGGCGGGTTAACTCCCCTAGTTATTATTAACAATGGTAAGTTTATGACCACCAAGGCACCAACAACAACCATGAAAATGATGGATCTTTGCGGTAGAAGCAAGCAAACCTAGAGTAGGCAGAAGGAAAAAAAAAACATGCAGAGAACAAAAGGCGGTCAATTCAAGCCCTCAAACATCTCAAGAAGGCGTCGTCCATCCTTCCCGGTCTCCATAATCGCCGAAGTCGATCTCTACAAGTTCGACCACTGGGAACTGCCCGCTTCGTTACAGTTTTTGAGGCGCAACAATACAGTTGGTTGAACTACGAAGGTTATAATTCAAGAAGCAGATACAACTATGACGGTTACACTTCTGGGGGGAAGTTCTACTGCTAATCCCATGTCAGATAAGAAGTCCACGCACTCATGATGATTTCCGACAGAAGGATCGAGCTCGACAGATTTCAATTTTCTCACTATTTTCCCGTAACCGTGCACACTTGCAGTTTGCTGCCCAACGTCCTCGTGCGTCACCACCCATGGCGTTTTCCCATCTCTGACACCATTTCCAGTGAGTTTTGCCTTTTTTGGAGGGGCTTCAAAGGAGCTTGTGGGCTAAGACCTTTGGTGAGTCTTTCCAACGGGTGGCGAGTCTTTCCGATGAACGGCCAGGCTAGTGGATGTTGTTACATCTTTGTGCAGTTACCTCTCCCGTGGTTTCACTCTTGGTCAGAACGCTCCGATCTTCGTACGATTATAATTTCATGGTGGCTAAAATTCTAATAATGGATCTGCAGTCACAATTCCAAACAGGGATTCTAACCTATGTTCAGCTAAGTCTATTAAATCTTTCTTTATTTTATATTTAATTGTTATTATGTTTACACTTGTGTTTGGTATTTTTGATGGGAGTTGCAATGGTTTTGTATTCTGTATCTCTTAATGATAGTGAAGATTTGCTTGTCGTCGAACACGGAGTATATTTCCCCTACTAGTTTGTTTTGCCATATTTGTTTGTTTTTTTTTTTGTTGCAGATGGATAGTTTCTATAGCTTGTGGAGCATTTTCGGTGGAGATGCGATGGTATTTCAATTTTGTTTTGTCCCGTTAGGGGTCGTTTGTGTGTTATTTTGCAGGTAGTTTGCACATCAAATCTACTGCTAGGCTATTGGAACTCGGCTTATAGAAGATGTGATGTTTATATTCGACGGATATTTGCTTCAAGAAGTTTATCAAAAGAAGACTTTCTTTGCGTTTATTTATTTACTAGGCATACTAACAGGGTTGCCCATCACATGGTATAAATGGCCCTTGTATTGGTAGCAACCCTTTTGGTTGACTACTAGAGGTGTCAATTGCGCAGGTTGGGTCGGGTACGGATTGGGTCTAACCGGGTTGGGTTCAATCGGGTTGCAAATTCAATCTGGTCGGTTTTAATTTGGATCGGGTTTAATTGGGTTGCATGTCAATTGGGTTACGAGTCAATCAGGTCACTGGTCAATTGGGTTACAGATCCAGTCGGGTTACGAGTGCATCAAATTACGGGTCTATTGGATTGTCGGTTAATTCGGGTTCGATCATGTCGGATTATGGGTTATTCGGGTCAACCCATTGGATCATTTACTTCTTGACAGAAAATAATGTTTTACAAACTATCAATATGAATATAAATTGTAGGTAATGATACAAAATTTAAAAAAAATGATAATATGATAATAATTTACACATACAAATAAAATATCCATTATGTTAGTGTAAAAACTAAATATAAATAAAATAGTGTATATAAAAGCTTTGTTGTTGGTTATAATTCTTTTGTTTATGGTGAGAGATTGTAACTTCACTTATTTTATTAATTTATAAAAAAATTGAATCAGTAAAAATTTGAGAATGAAGTAAAAAAGGTAGACTATATGCTTATACATCTTTAAATGAATCGTCTTAATTAAATATAGTATGAACTAGATGTGTGTCTCTTCATTTCCACGAAGACTTATGAACATCATTAAGAATCACCCACTTATATATCTTCACAATTTTTTATATATTCACAGTAACATCTCATCCTAAAACTCATGGGTCGAACAACGGTTTTCTCAAATATGATATTATCATCTAGTTCGAATCGTTGATTTATTAATTTATAAAAAATAAATAAAATCAGTAAAAAGTTGAGAATGAAGTAAAAAGAGTAAACTATCCACTTATATATCTTGATAGGGGTCATTGATTTCATTGATTTTGGCGATTTCATTGATTTTCAAGAGTTGATTTTTTTAATATAGTTATGAGTGGTGGAGATACGAATTTGTGTCTAACTCTTCATATTATCTTCAAAAATTTATCCTTTGAATTTCATAAAATAAAAAATGAATGAAAAGATATTCCACTTATTATTATTTTAAAAATTAAATATTTAAGAAAAAACCTAAATTTATACCATCAATTCTACTAATAATTTTCAATTATTATGAGAACAAAAGTTCTTTCTTGGTAAATTTAAAAATATAATAATGTATACATTAAATTTTTGTACAAGCATTCGGGTCAAATGGGTTATTCAGGTTATTCGAGTTGGGTTCGGTTCGATTATGGGTTATTTGGGTTATGAATCATTCGGGTTATAGCTAGGTCAGGTTATGGGTTGAATCGGATAACGAGTTCATCGAGTTATGGGTTGATCGCATTACGGGTCAATTGGTTTCGGGTTACGGGCGGGCTTCGAGTGGTTGACTTTTTGTCAAATCGGGTTACGGACGGGTTGTGGGTCGGGTTGGTTGGGCGGGTTAGTCGGGTCGGCTTCAATTTTGACAGCTCTATTGACTACCGCTTTTTATTTTCCAACAGTAATATCCTATCTATTACAAATGAAAAAAAAAACAATGGAAAGTTTATATATGCGCGTATTACTAAACGAATAGAACCAAATTTGAGGTTTAATAAATCCCCTAGGTGACATGGAAGCGCCCTATAGCTCAGCCCATGTGTATTGTGTGGGGTCGCTACTCTTGGAGTTAAATGCACTCACTCATGGGCCATAAGCTCTATGGTTATCTCCGGATTGAGCTCGTGGGCCTTATCGAGCGGATACAATAGGCTTTCCGGTACCCGAGTTGTGTTCTCTTGGGCTTTATATGATTAATTCTTACTTTAACCTGCAAGTTATAGCCATGTTTGGCGTATTTGGAAGAACAGGTGTATGGTTCTTTTTGATCAGCTACAAGTCTGCTTGGAGTCAAGGGCGACGGAGTGGCGTCATCAGGTGAATGAAATTGAGTCTGCCTTCTTGTCCACATATCTTTCCCCGTCAATCCCGCCTTGATCGTTTGCTCCTTCAGGTTCAGCGATTCCGCATGATGACCATCAATTCCATGCATCTTTCGACGGCGCAACGGGGAGGGGGGATGCAGGTGCAGCAGCGTTTGTGATTGGGGACGGTTCGTCTGATGTAGGGATGATGTTTCCAATTGCAGCTGCGGCAACCATTTATGCAGGGATCAAAGATGTGCATGTTTTGGAGACCCTGGCTCTTCGTGATTATCTCAAGGAATGCAGTACCAGACACCTCACATCGCTTCTAATTACAGGCGATGCGAAGGTTATCTTGGATAAATGTTTGGTTGGGGATTTCAATGATTCTAAGGTTGGCGCAATTTTGCGTGAGATCAAAGCTTTGTTGGCTGGTTTTGGGGGAAATTGTGATCTGCGTTTCGTAGGTCGTCAGAGGAACAAGGAGGCTCATTTAGTGGCCAAAAAGTCCCTGAGTTTGTCGCCTCGGGTCCTGTCGAGGCTGGACTTTGTGTCCTGATTACGTAGTTTATAATTGTCGGTGTGTGGATATTATCTCCATCTCATTTGAGATCGGTTGAATGGCAAAAAAAAAACTAATTTCCCAATTGGATCCCGATTCCCCATTGGCTGTTAATTAATCTGGACAATTAGGATTCTCGTGCCAACCACCAAAAAACCAACACCCACGACAAGGAACTAAGAATTCAAGGAAAGCGGTTCCGTCTTTTTTACATTCATGTGGCGGAAGCATCCATCAAATTTTGGGAATTTAAGAATCTTTCAATTGATAACCAGCCACACTCTTCTTCTACCTCATCTGGGATCGAAAATCAAGGCAATAAAGGATCCAGACCAGCGCCAGGGTCGACACCGCCATCGCCACCGGACCCAACAACCACGCCAGCAGCGGCAAGCTGATACAGAGCACCCTGTTCCCCAATATTCCCAACTTGAACCCTCTCTCCACCAACCTCTCCGTGTGATCCGCCGCCGCCCACCTCACCATCACCTCCTCCTCCTCGCCGTCATCACCCCCGCCGCAGCCGGAGCGATAGTTCCCGGCGGCGTTGACCAACAGGAAATTGGCGTCCATAAGGAAGCCGAGCCCCATGGAGCTGCAGAGGAAGCTGGCCAGCAGGCACACCGACGCCGAGCCGTACTTGAGCACCGTTATCCCGCCGGACTGGTGGGACCCGAAGAGCGGGGACCGCATCAGGGACATGTGTCGCCCCGTGGTGTATGTGTTGTTGGCGAGAGCCGGCAGCGCCACGTTGATCATGATAGCCACCGTGCCGCATAGTATCGTCGCCATCTGCCCGTTCCTCAGGCTCTGTACCGCCAGCATTTCCTTCTTCTCGTCCCCCTGCTTTCCAAATTCAATTGACACGTCAGCTTCTCGAAAATCGTAATTAATTACTGAATCGGTTAAAGGAAGAAGATTGGAAATGGTAATTAATCACCTGTTTGATGGCGAGCAGCCATTGCTTCCTCATCATAGCGTGGGTTCCCTGTGTGGTGAGGAAAGGTTTGGTCTTGACGTAGTGCCAAAGATAGGCGTGATAACCGACCATTACGAAAACACTCAACGGGACCAGCAAGGTCTCCATTTCATGTAGGCTCGTCCTTGAATTCGATTCCTCCATCGATCTATTTCTTTTCCCTGGAACAAAATCTTAGCAGGGCAAAAGCTTGTGGTTGACAATTAATTGCCTCCAACTAGCAAGCACTCGTATATATATATATACACACAGAAACAGAGCACAGAGCACCTTGATTATTTTAATGGCGGAAATGGGAGGAAACACAGTCGTATTAATGGAGGGATTAGTATATATATAGTATTGTGTGTTTTGTGGAAGTGGGGAGTTAGGTCGTGATGTCAACAGTCACGGAATTTGTGTGTGCATGCACAACAAACTCTTAGACGTGAGGGATTTGTTTAAGAAGTTGGGTGGGTTGCGGTTTATAAAACCTAACAAAAGACAAAGCAAATGGAGGGCTTTGGTTTTGTTGGCATCTCCGACTCACATACCCATTTCCAGGTTGTGGCATTCCACGGCATTACCCACCGTGATTCACACTCCCCACCCAAGCTGAGTAATAGAAGCCAGCCACGCCGCACTCTTACTTCGGTTTGGTTTGACTTAATTTGGGTTGTGATGTTGACAAGGGATTTTGGGTAAGTCGTTGATTAGGTCGTCGCAGGATTGTGCTATAGGCATTCGGGGCACATTGCAACAAAATTGTCATTAGCAATGAGAATATGTGCAGCTGCAATACAATTCGTAGGGACATTCATTTTTTTTTCCCCCCTTTTCTTTCCATATAGATAGGGTAAAATAAATAATCAGAAAACAGCACACAACCAAACGCGGCATTCGACAAATAGTCGAATTGCCGATGAAAGGGCCTTTTGAGCTACTAACGGGCAGCCCTGTAATACATACAGAGAGTAAAAGAACAAATACAGAAAGAGAAAGAAGAGATCGCCACACGAATCTCCTCTAGGAATTGTGCCACCAAACAGGCAAAAATAATGTGCAGCATCCTTCTCTCGAACATTCCAAATCAGAGTTCCACCATTGAGTACCTCACAAAACATAGCAAAGCAAACAAATTGATTAGGCACCATTATATGGTATATCAAACACAAGTAGATGTGACATACTAAAACTTAATAGCACTACTCATATAGCAATCCGCTCCCAAATGGTTGAGGCAAGTCCACATGTGAAAAGAAATTCAATTATTAAAAAAAAACTAGTTGTACATGTCATCCACGCAAGTTGAAGTAAAAGAAAATACTATAAAGATCGACCAATTTTCCAAAAAAACATGGTTAAAAATAAAATTAAGAAATAGAAAGGATCGGAAAACATGCTTGCCCACGTATGGAATTGTGAGAGAAGTAACTACGCAAGAATGAAACCGCCACTCAAGAGTATCGTTGTCACCGAAAAGACTCGCCTTCCATCGGAAAACTCCTTTATGCCCCTGCAAAAGATAGGAAGAATATCTGGAAAAAGATTTAATGTGTGGCGGTAAAGCCAGGATCGGCGACGCATGAAAGCGGTGGGCAGCAAACTGCATCAACGTCAGGACATTAGTGCCGGAGATCCAACTGTCGGTGTCGTCCACCATCATGTTGACCGGGAAATAGACCATCGTGGCCTTGGCCGACATCGTCGTCAAGCGGCAGAGGCACTTCCCAATAAGCATATATAAAGGCCAAGAGAAAGCAATCGTCTTCCTTGAAAGCAATCGGTGTTGCCAACGGCCTTATCGTGCCCTTCACCCTCACTGCTGGATTATCTGTCGCCAAAATAAGGAAATCAAGGACCCTTATAACCGCTCCCCTGCAACAATCCACCACCCCTATAACCGATGGCCTCCTACAATCGTCATCTTTGTTGCTTTATCCTGTACCAAACAAAAAAGAATGCAACCAACTGGAGAAGGATTTGGTGTTGAAGGAAAACAAACTCAATCACCACCAGGGAAGGGGGATAGTTGCTGAGCGGCGGCGAAAGAATTTTTTTTATATAAGGATGATAATATTAAATAAGAGGACGGGAACCAAAAAGCAAAGTTCGTAGTTCAGCAGAGCTGAACTTGGTACACGGAGCAAGAAAAAGAAAAGGAAAGGAGAAAACGGTTGCAGGTTGCTGGTCAGCAAACAAGTGCAGCAAGGCAAAAATACAGGACCCTGAGGAAAGGAAGAAGGAATTTTGGAGCAGTTACTTAAGTCGCTCCCCCACGGAAACGTCAAGGAGGAGTACCATTTTCTTCAATTTTTACATGGTCCTATTCATTATTAATGGGAGGTGATTTATAAAAATAAGTATTTGTGCGAAAAAAGTAATGAAGTGTATAAGTAGTGTAGTGAAAAGAATGGTATACTAATCTTTGCAAACCTAGGTTTTTTTTTTTACAAAAGATAAACATATGTATTGATTGTAACGGTAGATCATTGCATACTGGAATTTAGCTATACCAGAAAATTAAAGAAACAAAATGTAGTCGACTACAATGAAAGGGTCTTTCTAGCAACCAAATGGTCTACCATATTACTTTTCCGACCTACAAATCCCAAATTAAGCCCAGTGTGAATAGTCTAACGACGCAAGATTTCCTCAAGGATGGCCTCTGTCCAATTGACCCGGGTATCTGCCTAATTTATTTTATCAATGATCACTTTGGCATCTCCGCAAACCCATTCTCCAGACACCACAAAATAGCCTCCCGGATAACAAGGATCTCGACTACCATAGGATCATCAATTTCAACAAATTGCATCCCTTTCGCCAAAATGACAATCTCTTCTTGGTTCTTGATCATAATCATTCCTCCTGCTAAATGGGACACACTCTTTGTCACCCCACCTCACATGTAGATAACTGAAGTAGGGTTCCCGCCACTCAAGTAACTCGCTTGTGGGATGGACAACTGCACAACACGGTCAACAGACAACCTAATCCACTACTGATATTTTTGGTGAAATTGTCGCATCAAAGTTGGAATCCCAAATTGTTTGCCCACAAAGACAACCCCGTTTGTGACCGCTAGATCCTCCAAAGGACCGCGATAACCGCCATAAACAGTTGAGGTTGATGTATAAGTAACATCAGCTTGTTAAGGAAGAGCGAAAATGTGTGAAGAGCAAACCTTGATATTCGAGACTAGAATGATCTCATATTACCCTTGCCATAGGGAAATCAAGATACAAATGTCCATTGTTTCCAATTCTGCCCCAACAAATCGGACACCTGCTAAGCACTTGAACTTCCTTCTCAATTAGGGCTTCCGTCGTTAGGAGGATCCATTGGAATATTTTGCATAAAAACACTTTAAGTTTGGGTTGAATATGGGCTCCCCACATAACATATCCAACTTGACATATCCATCCAACTAGCCGTGGATCGCCACCGACCAACCTGCTTATCTAGCAAAACTGCTAGATGATAGGCAGATTTTACAATGAAAATATCAGCACACGTATCATACCAGATTAGCCTATCCTCGCGAGGAAGAGGGATTGCTTTGATGGCAGGACAAGTAGCCGAGTCAAACCACTGGCTGAGTTTGATGTCACACCATCGCCCCTCTCCTTTGGAAAATCACCCCTGCCGCCTTCAGATCTCCAGCCTGTTGTAACACCTGGGGATTATGCATAGGGGTATGGGGGTGTAGCTGAGTAACCCAATTTGAGTGTAGCGTTGAAGTTGTCCGCCCATTACCAATCTGTCACCGTAGCCCCTTCACTAATAACTGTCGCCCATACAAGATACTCTGTCATCCTCAAGATGGGCGAGACAAAACAGTAGCAATCAGAAAGGTCCCTTTGAAAAATATTTCAAATTTTGTTTCTTAATTATTTTTAGTTTTCATTGACATAAATGTTTAATTTAGACATCTAAATTTTATATTTTAATTTCTTAAGAGTTTTTAGTCTTTGACTTACATTAATTAAATTCTTTAATGTTTTATTTCAAAATTTTAATAATAATTTTTGCTATATAATGATTAAATTCTTTATAGCAAGATTCTTCTTTACTTATGTAAACAGTGAAAAACACCTTATGCATTGTGTGTTACAAATTTTTGTTGGCGGTCAACTCATTTATAATCAAAATAACACGGAAAATCCAATATTTGATTAAATTCAATTTTCTCAAATACCATATTGAGTGATAATAATTATTATTATTATCAAATACTTTTCTTAATATTGGTATTTTTTGTATTTTCTGGTTTCTTTGATAATACGGGGAAAATATTAGCTTAAATACTCAAACCCTAACTATGCCCCTACCAGTGAAACGCACGATTGGAGGACCAACAAGTACTTACTTACATATTATCAATACGCATGCTAATCGAGTTGGGCGAGTTTAGCTCATGGATATTTTTGGCATTTTTTACTTAAATTAGAAAGATTTCATTAATTAAACGATCAAATAACAACCTCTTGGGCGATTACATTACTCATAAAGCAATGTAAACCATCAATCTAGTAACTTCATACGAATCATGAGGGATAAGGTGAGTAATGGCATGAGCTGTGCAGTTTGAATCATGGTAGGAGAAGAACGGGCTTTGAAAATCCAAAAGCTTTCCAAGAGCAGCAATATCACTCTAGGTACTTCAAAACTAAGTTATGTACTCACTAAAATGTTGAATGCCATCAAGAAACTTCTTGCAATAATCATACTCGATAACCAGCTGGCTTATTCCTTTCTCCCGAGTTTTAGTAAGGATGTACAGAATTTTCCTACCTTCAATGATCATAGGAGACAATATTTCAATTTCACTCATGTTCGCAGCCAAACACACCTTTATGTTCAAGTCACTAATAACACAACCAAGAATGGAGTTTCCTTTTCTATTTACACTTGCATCATTGTTGAGTTTGAAAACTTCAATGGGAGGATTCTTCCAACCATAATATCTTATATTTTACCCCTACAAGAAATTATAAGCTTCTGGAAAGATTTCCCAGTCCTACAATGTTTGGTTCTTTCCAGATAAGCCACAACATTGGACAAAGTCTTACAAGCTACTCCTTGGATGCTTCTCTGAAGACTCTGGAGAGCCATGCTCTACAAGTAAACCCTTCATCCATTGAGAAAAGGTGAAGATAAATCCAGGTTATACAAGTAAGCTATTCATGCTCGAATTGTTCCTTTGATGTGATTGTAGTGGTAGATAAATTTCATTATTGCAAATTATATTTTAACACCCCCTCTTAATTTGAAATTTGAAGTAGCTCCTTAAACTTCTCTAACTTCTCAGGGGTGGTTGCCTTTGTCAAGATATCTACTGGCTAATTATCGATGTTGATGAATACCATCATGATTAGTCCTTCGTCAATGAGGTTTCAGATGAAATGATGATGCAACTCGATATGCTTGATTTTGCGTGAAACAATGAATTTTTTGTCATGGCTATGGATGACATGTTGTCATGGTGAATAATTTTTGAACTATCTTCACTTTGCTGCAAATCATAAATTGATATATTTATCCATACTGTTTATCATTATGCATCTGTAGATGTGATATATTCTACTTTAGCTGAAGATACAACCAGAGTCTTCTGCTTCTTTTAACTCCAAAATATGGATTTTGAACCCAAACATAATATGTATCTCGATGTGTTAATTTGGATCATCTATTAATCCTGCCATGTTGACTAGTCACTATCGGCAAACCCAATCAGCTTGCTTTATGCTTATTTCTTATACGTTAGGCCCAATTTCTTCGTTCCTTGAAGCTAGTACAAAATTATTTTGGCTCCTACAAAGTGAAGTTTGCTAGGTTTATTCATAAATCTTGATTCAAGACTTATTGAATGACATATATCTGATCTGGTATGTTTCAGTTAAATGAGTTACCTAGCAAGACTTCTGTACAGCTTTTCATCATTGTTTAGCAACTTCTCATTCAATTCCATTAGTTGCGACTGATTTGCATGTTGCCATATGAAATCTTTCAACACATCTTCAGTGTACTTCCCCTGTGAAATGAAAATTTCTCCAGGTGAAAGTCTACTTGCTTCACTTGGATCCCTAGAAAATACTTCATTAGTCTCAAATCCATCATCTTGAATTATTTCATCATAGTACTTTTGAAATCTCCAATCATTTGTTGACTTGTGTTTGTGTAAATCAAGTTAACCACATATAAACCCACAATGAGAAAATGTTTGTCTTCTCTCATTTTATGTAGAGAGATGCTTCCCTCAAACTTATTTGAAATCCATTTCAATTATGATGTTCCAGACTCTTGGTGCTTGCTTTAGCCCGTATAAAGTCTTTCGGAGATGATAGACTTTCTTCTTCTCCTCTATTCTCATAGCATTGTGGTTGTTCCACATAGACTTCTTCTTCAATTTCTCCCTTCAAAAATGTTGATTTGACATGTAGTTCGTATACTGGTAGCTCCATTTGTGTTGTTAGCGCGAGAACTGTTCTGATGATCTCCGTCCTCTATACTATTGCATATGTATCGTGAAGGCTTTTGTGAATAGCCTTTCGCCACCATTCTTGCTTTGTGCTTCTGGATAGAGTCATCTTCATTAAATTTGGTCTTATATATCCATTTGAAACCTATGACCGGTTTCTCCTGCGATTGATCAACAAGCTCCCACATCTTATTTTTCTCGATCATGGACACATCCATTGCCTTGGTCCATACTTTTTCGTTGGCTGCTTCTTCAAAGACTTGAGGTTCACAAGAAAAATATGCAACATGACTTCTTTCATAAATTTTTCTCAAAGACCTTGTTCAGAGGTGAATCCTAGTATCTTACGACGTCTCTAAACTCGTCTCCTTATGGATCACTTGTTGAGTTCCTTTCTGGACTTGCAACTAGATCGAGTTGGTTGGTGTTGTCTTTTGGAGTTGCTGAATCGTCCAAAATTTCATAACTTGGTGGAGATCGAGAAATTGGATGTTCCCAGTTCCATTTCGCCATCTCATCAAAGATCACATCTCTAGAAACCCCCACTTCGTTCGTTACTGGGTTATAAAGTTAATAGCCTTTGGATTCTTCACTATAGTCAATGAAGATCAACTTATCTCCCTTCTGGTCAAACTTGTCTCGGTTTGGGGTATAGATATGTGCATAAGCTATGCACCCAAATACTTTGAGGTTCCATCTATGGCCTCATGTGGTGCCACGCATGTATCTATGCCTTGTTATGAACTGCTTTGGTTGGTGATCTAGTGAGGACGTAAATTTTTTATTGACTGCTTCTTCCCACAAGTTGTTGGGAAGCTTTTTCCATTGAGAATGCTTCTTGTCATCTCCATAATCGTGCGGGTTTTCCGTTATGCCATGTCATTTTGTTCTACTGTGTAACGGACCATTAGCTGCCTTTTGATTCCATTGTTGCGGCCATAGTAGTCAAAATCTGGATTTTACTTAAATAAAGGGCTAATTTCACTAGAAAGCCCAAATATTCAAAAAGTGTCATTTGTGTACTAAACTATTCAATATGACAAATCTGGCACAAACTATTTTTCGTTAATGTTGACCAGCGTAGACCATTAGTATTTATCAGAAAATCTAGTCAGCATATATGTGGTTTGTGCGAGATTTATCATATTGAATAAGTTTAGGATACAAATGTCACAAAACGCATATAGTTTGTGCCAGATTTGTCATATTGAATAGTTTAGTACACAAATGACACTTTTAGGATAGTTTGGGCTTCCTAATAGAATTAGTCCTAAAATAAAAATGGGAGTAAAATCGAAATCATAAAATTGAATCGTAAAATTGTACGATTTTAGGTCCATATGAAACTAAAGGTGGAATAATATTAATAAGGAAAATCATGAATAACACAAAAACACATAACACTTACAATGACAATTTCTCAAGGTTAATGTTCCAATTTATCAAAGTTAATGTTGGAAAGTGGTGAATCGATGATGATTAATACTTTGATGTTAATTAATGATGGTCGATGGTGGTTAGTGTGAGAGAACTAGATGATGTTGGTGGAGCAAAATAAAAAGAGGCGTAAGTTTGCAAATTCTGGGGAAAATATGTGAAATTGACCCAAAGATTTGAATCATAAAATTGTACAATTTTAAATGTTTTAAGGATTTAAATAGTGAATAGTGTAGTAAGGTCCATATATTTTATAGTAAAATCAGGATTGAAACAAGTAAGTAAAATCATAGGATTTTAGGATTTAAATATGGATTTGGACTACTTTGGTTGCGGAACCTGTTGATTTCATTGTTACGGCAATACTCTATGAATGGATTATAAATAAATTCTCCTCCTAAATTTGTTCGAATAGTTTTGATCTTATGTTCGCTTTCCTTCTTAGCTACTGCTTGGAATTGAAGGAATTTGGAAAAAGCTCCTGACTTCTTCTCTGGAAATAATAACCACATCATTCATATGTAGTCATATACGAATAGTAGAAATATATTGTTCCATTGAGTAATTTTGTTCTGGTTGGATCATGATTCATCGATTGAAATGAAGTCACTAGAGAACCACTAGAATTGGCGACGACAATAGGGCAATTGGGCCTTAGGGTGCCGATTCCTCCATCGTAACTAGTTTTGCTCTAAGTAGGGAGAGTTACCATGTTGGCAGAGTAACAGCCCTCTAACTGCCTCCTATCACTAGCTACCGAGTTCTAAACCCTAGAGACCTTTATATAGGTCTTGGATTATGGGTTTTGGAGAGAGAAACTTGGCCTTGACGTGTAATCCTTCCAATCAGAAGAGTCCTTCTATGTAGCTACTACTTCAGGATAACTTATGAACGCCTTCTTGATGAAGTATTCAACTTGCCGAAACATGAGTCACCAAAATGGGCACGAATCCTGGGCCTGGTTTTCTTCCTATAATCTTTCTCCGGCAGTCAAGACTCAATCTCTCTCGTAGCTCCCAAGTGCTCCATCAACCTGCTTTGACCTGAGAGTGCCCAAAACGCTGCTAAAAGCGTAACACGATAACAAAACCAAACCAGAATACACTTTGAGAATTCACATAGAAAATCCAAGGTATTATGACGATAAATATGGAAGTAATATATTTCTATCATAATACGGGGATCTAAAATAGTATATTTCACGTGTCATCAAATAACCCCACATTTGAGTTTTGCTTGTCCCCAAGCAAATCTAAGTTCATAAACATACAGCTCGGTAGACTTCTAAGATGACACGTGACTTTCAATCATAGGTAGTGGATCATAATTAGCTTACAAGGTCAACCCTTGTACTTAGAGAGTCTTGACCATGATGATGAAGCGCGAAATGTATTTCATAAGGACGAAATGATTCGTCTTTTAAGATATTTGAGTCCTTTCCTCTACTCAAGTCTTTTCTAATTATATGGGGTAGATCTTATGTAGCTTAGTTAAGCATTTAAGCGCATCCCTACCTCGTGACAGTCGTTTCTTAGAGATTTTAGGTGTTCTCTCTTTTCATGCTCCGTTGTCTAGCCTTGTACTTTGGTACTTAGCAGCCTGATCGAGCAAGAGCAATTTCACCCCTTAGCACTGCATAAGGGTCTACATTTAACTCCTTTTCCTCAATCGCACGGAGGTTCAATGAAGTAAAGGGATGTTAGAAGGGTTATCCATGCCCTTGAAAACGCATCTTCTACTGGAAATCATATCTACTGGTGGAGGTTTTACTTGTACTAGAGAGGAATCAACATCGTCTTTTAGGACTGCCCCACTGAAACTTGACTCGTATCTCTTTCAAGACCTGATTTTATGCAATGATAGGGTGTTTCACAGTTGGCTTTTTACCCCACACTTTATTTGTGGCAACAACATTCTTTAGGTGGACTTGTCGTTGTAGGGTTTTTTGTTACAGTAAGTTACATATTGCTCCCTTTTCTATTAAGAGCAGAAGACTCGAAGTGTGGAGTTTAAAAGCTCCAAAGGATAGTGAGAAGCACATACCCTTATGTTTTAAGTTTGTCAACGGCTCCTGACGAGAACATCCTTCATAGGCCCTACACTAGCCTCCCTAGATCACATATCACCATAGAGACTAGCAATTCAAAGTATTATGAACTTCTAATTTGCTTTAGGGAGTGCGGCATTACTCGGGAAGTTTAAAATTTATGCACGAATGTACACACAAAACAACCGCCCCCATGCATGAACACACATCACAATTATGGAATTATAAATTAAACACAATTTACTAAATCTCACCCCACACTTTAAATGCGACAATGTCCTCATTGGACCATGTAAGAGATAGAGAGTAGAGTTGAATGATTACAGTAAAAGCATAAGCATCCACATGAATCGGCTAGTTCCATGTTCGATGTTTGGTCTAAAGGAAAAAAAATCAAAATAGAGGGTGCAAGTGCAACCACTCTTCACATGATACATCATCAAATACAGAAAGCACATCAACCTCCATGATTGGGGGCGTCATAGGCATTAAAATACGCAGCACCTAGGTTTTGAGGAGGCGGTAGCGGTGGAAACTGGGAGCTAAAGAAAGCATTCCCAGTGTCAAATTGAGGGCTCCAACTATGCTACAACTCCCTTTGATCCTGGAGTATCACGATGTTAGTCTCAACACTCGAATGCATGTAGGTGAATTCTCGCTCCGTGTACTCTCTCGAGCTCTAGACCTGCTGCACATAGGAAATGAGACATCATGCAACTACGTAAGGATCGTAACGAAGTCAGAAGGGTAGTGGTACTAGTCACTTGGAGGTAAAGGGTTCTACGTGCATGTGCATGTGTAGGGGCAGTTTGGGTCTTTCACTTCTCTTTGCTCCTACGCCAACCCTAGGCGATTGGTACTATTAGGGTTGTATATATATTCTTGTTTTGTTGTCGCTGTAACTTGAGCCGTCAATAAGAAAGTGACTGAGAAGGGTTTTCCTTATCCGTGGATTAGTCCCGTTCAAACCGAACGGGGATACCACGTAAATCGATTGTGTCGTGTTATCTTTCTTCCGCTTCTTAAATTTTTCATGGTATCAGAGCTGATCGATTGACGATCCTATTCCACAACGAGTTCGGGCAGCCCCAGCAAGAGTGCGACGGTGAATAGCAGCGGCGGTTCGGGTGGTGGTCAGATTCCTCCGTCTGTTCCAGCTGGCTTGCGTATCCTGCCGTCCGATAATCCTGGACAACTTTTTGTTGGAGAGCTGCTCAACGATTCCAATTATGGCGAGTGGGTTACGGATATGTCCGAAGCTCTCATCGCAAAGAACAAGATGGGGATGGTCGATGGTACCATCGTTAAACCCGATAATGAAGAGTTGTTGGGGGCTTGGCTTCAGTGCGACGCCCTAGTGAAGGGATGGCTGAAAACAGGAATGGAGAAAGAGGTCAGGAACTCGATTCGGTACGCCAAGACGGCGCGTGATATCTGTGTCGACTTGGAAGCTCGCTTTGGACAAGTCTCTACGCCTAGGGCTTACGAACTCCGGCAGATGATGACTTTGCTACGCCAAGAGAAGCTGACTGTCTCAACCTTTTATACAAAGTTGAGAGGAACATGGGAGGAGATGCAGACCATCACTCCGATCCCTAAGTGCACTTGTGGATTATGCACGTGTGACGTAGAACGACGGGTGCGAACCAATCAAGAGAGAGACCGTTTGTTCGACTTTATAATGGGGCTGGATGAATCGTTTTCGACGGTCAAGACCAAAATCCTCTCTATGAAACCTACGCCAAATCTCGTGGAGGCTTATCGCCTGATCGCAACCGAGGAACAACACAAAAACATCTCCGCAAATCGGCGCCCGACAGTGGAAGCGGCTTCCTTTCAGGTGCGTCAGGACAAGGATGATCGTGATGCTGGGCGCCGAGAAGAAAGAATGGGACGCGGAGAAAAGTCGCGCTACAGTCATTGTGGCAAAACTGGTCACACGAAGGAGAGCTGCTTTGAGATCATCGGGTGGCCTGAAAAGTGGTCAGAGAGGAAGCCTCGATAGGGTGAATAAAGGACCCCGCAAAGGTCAACGACGGGAGGGTACCCGCGCAGAAAACTCATCCACTGTTGCTGGCATTTCAATGTCGGGGCTGTCAAGTGAACAAGTGCAGCAGCTTGTGCAATTCCTAGGGCAAGCGAATGGACCAGTCACAGCTGCTTCCACACCCGATTCCTCGACCAATATGGCCTCGATAAATATGGCGGGTAAGTGTGCCTCCGCTACTGAATGGGTTATAGATTCGGGTTGCAATGAATACATCACCAATAACTCGAGTTTGTTGGAGAACTCGGAAAATGTCTCAGGTTATTTGCCGGTTAAGATTCCTAATGGTGATAGTATCCCTGTCACAAAAATTGGTGATGTTAGCTTGTCTAGTGGGATGAAACTCAGTCATGTCTTGAGCATATCGTTGTTCAAGTGTAATCTTTTCTCGGTGAGCAGGTTGACGCATGATTTTGATGTCGCCTTGATATTCTTACATGACTTTTGTGTCATCTAGGACTTACGCTCCAGGAGGATGATTGGTAGTGGGAAGCTACGAGATGGCTTATATTACCTCCGGCTATTTGGTGCTACTAAATCAAGGGCGTTGGCTGCATCCATGGGTCGATTGAAGATGGATGAAGGTTGGCACTCACGTTTGGGGCATCCATCCAAAGGGAAGGCCAAGTTTCTGTTTGATTCTATTAAGAATAAGGGCACAGTTGGATTCTGTGATTCATGTATTCGTGCCAAACAAACCCGGTTACCTTTTCCTAAGAGTAGTATCAAGAGTACTCGTTGTTTTCAGATGATTCATGTGGATATTTGGGGTAGTTTCAAAACTCCTACGCATAGTGGAGCAAAGTATTTTTTGACTATAGTTGATGATTTCAGTCGTGCTACATGGGTTTATTTGATGCGTTACAAGTCTGAGGTGGAAAGGCATCTTGAGATGTTTGTTAATATGGCACAGAACCAGTTTCAGCAACAGGTCACTCGGATCCAGGCCGATAATGGGGTGGAGTTTCAGACTGCTCACCTGAAATCGTTCTATGATGAACGAGGGATTACTCTCCAAACTTCTTGCACTGATACTCCCCAGCAGAACGGGGTAGTCGAGAGAAAGCATAGACATCTTCTTGAGACTGCTCGCGCACTCATGTTTCGTGCTCATTTACCCTTGAAATTTTGGGGAGAATCGGTCCTCACAACAACCTATTTGATCAATCGTCTACCTTCTAAGGTTCTGGATAATAAAACGCCGTATGAGGTTCTCTTAGGGCATACCCCTGATCACCTTAGAGTTTTCGGTTGTTTAGCTTATGGAAAGGACACTCACAAAGGTATCTCAAAGTTTGTAGAGCGAGGACATACTTCCATTTTCGTTGGCTACCCTGCAGCTCAAAAGGGATATCGGCTTTGGGATTTAAGTGCTCGCCGGTTCTATGTTAGTCGGGATGTTGTTTTGTGGAGGATGTGTTCCCTTGTCATTCCCCTGCTAATGGGTTTTCACCCCCAAAGTGTTCCTTCAGCTTGCTCGCCAGGAAGTCCTATTCTAGATGATGAAAATGGTCCAGGAGAATCAATCTCCATTCCCACGGTAGCAGCGGACCATTGGGATGATGATGGAAGTACGCACACAGGGCCTGACACTTCTTTAGCTGCGGGTGATGATGATCAGGTTGAGCCACTTCAGCCGCCACCCTTAGATCCTCCCCGACGCAGTCTTCGTCAACGCACCGTGCCAAAGCACTTGGAGGTCTACGATACTGATCTTCCTCCATCTAATGTCCTGCATCCGATAGAGAACCATGTCGGCTACCATGAAGTTTCCCCCTCTCACCGAGCCTTCTTGGCGGCTATCTCCAGTGTTCCTGAGCCGAACCATTTCCACCAGGCCATTCGTTATGTGGAATGGCGAGAGGCCATGAAACGGGAGATTCGAGCTCTTGAAGAAAATTACACTTGGTCCCTTGTACCACTGTCACCTGGGAAACGTGCCATTACCCCGAAGTGGGTATATAAAATTAAATACAACCCGGATGGAAGCATCGAGCAATACAAGGCTCGTCTCGTCGCCAAAGGTTTCACACAGGTCGAAGGTGTTGATTATCATGACACTTATGCACCAGTTGCTAAACTGGTCAGTGTGCGAGCATTGTTGGTTGTAGCTGCTGTTCGGGGTTGGGCGGTTCACCAACTTGACGTCAACAATGCTTTTCTCCATGGAGACCATGAGGAGGAAGTCTACATGAAGATTCCCGAGGGTTTTGCTGCTCCGGGTGATACCCGAGTTTGCCGTTTGCATAAATCCTTATATGGGTTAAAACATGCATCGCACAACTGATACGCCAAATTCACTTCTACTCTCCTTGGTCTTGGTTTTACTCGTTCCAGAGCCGACTACTCTCTTTTTGTTCGTAAGACAGCTACCAGTTTTGTCTCGGCCTTGATCTATGTCGATGACGTCGTACTAGCTGGTGATGATCCTGAGTTCATTCAACAGGTCAAGACCACTTTGGATGCCCAGTTTGGCATTAAGGACCTAGGGTCTCTGAAGTACTTCCTCGGGATTAAGGTGGCTCGGTCTTAGAAAGGAATTGTCCTCAGTCAGCGTAAGTACACCCTCGACCTCCTCCCTGATGCTGGTCTTACGGGGGGCGTCCCAGTTCTGTGCCCGTTGAACAGAATCATCAGCTCACGCGTCTTTCCACTTATGATGATACTCGTCCGGTGGATAAGCCTGCCTATCATCGGCTAGTAGGCCGTCTTCAGTACTTGACGGTTACTCGGCCCGACATTGTTTATGCTGTCAATGTCCTTAGCCGGTTTGTGCATTCTCCATCTCCTGTTCACGTGGAGGCTGCTGAACGGGTACTTCGCTACTTAAAGAATGCGCCTGGCCAGGGGATCTTGCTTCCGTCTGACTGGACGCTCCAGTTGACTGCTTATTGTGATGCTGATTGGGTCGGGTGTCAACTCACACGTCGTTCTACTTCTGGATACTTTGTTATGTTGGGGAGCGCTCCCATTTCTTGGCGAACCAAGAAGCAAACTGTTGTTGCTCGATCATCCGCTGAGGCTGAGTATCGTGCCATGGCCAGTGCTGTTAGTGAGGTGTTATGGCTTCGGGCACTTCTTCGTGACCTTGGTGTTGTTCGGTCGGCTCCCACCGTTCTTCACTGCGACAACCAGGCCGCACTTCATATTGCTTCCAACCAGGTTTTCCACGAGCGGACCAAACATGTTGAGCTCGATTTCTATTTTGTGCGCGATCACGCTACTGCTCGTACCATTCTTCCTACGAAGATTGCCTCCCAGGATCAGGTGGTCGATGTCTTCACCAAAGGTCTCGGCAGTGATCATTTTCATTACCTCATCTCCAAGCTTGGCATTTGTAACCTGCATGCTCCACTTGCGGGGGGGTAAAGGGTTCTACGTGCATGTGCATGGGTAGGGGCAGTTTGGGTCTTTCACTTCTCTTTACTCCTACGCCAACCCTAGGCGATTGGTACTATTAGGGTTGTATATATATTCTTGTTTTGTTGTCGTTGTAACTTGAGCCGTGAATAAGAAAGTGACTGAGAAGGGTTTTCCTTCTCCGTGGATTAGTCCCCTTCAAACCGAACGGGGATACCACGTAAATCAATTGTGTCGTGTTATCTTTCTTCCGCTTCTTAGATTTTTCACGAGGCGACAGAGAAAGCATAGCAAAAGAAGCCAAGGACCATCATTTGTGGTAGCACACCCTCGAAGCATAGGAGGGAGAAGTCGAGGCATCACAAACAACTCAATGTGGGGCCTCTCATCCTTCACCCATTCTGTGAAAGAGGAGCTGCCATGAAGGACATTCACCATAGAGGCGATAAAGTAGGCCACTCTAACCTTGTGTACACGAATCCGAGGGAGACAAAGATGCTCCTTGAATCTCTCCCACATTTCTGGTGGTGTTAATTTGTGATCTCGATGGTTGTTGAGGAATTCAAAGATGGTGAAAACATAGCCACCACCGGGAAGCTGACTCGGCTTCTTCTTTGTCGAAAGCTTGGCAAAAATCATGCACCACAAGCAAACCTGGGTGCGGCCAGAACTTGCCCCTGATGGAGTGTAAGAGAGCCATGTCACACATTGAAAGACAATGACCCCGTCCATCAGGTCGGACGTGGTAGGACACCCGCCAAACTATTGCACCAAGCAAAGAAAATGATCCTTCAACCTGTTTGCGCATGACTCACCAGACGCGAAGGGAGTCTCCCGGTAAGTTAGTGACTCCCATAATGCCCCATTCCTTGCATCGGAAGAAGTCCTCCCAATCCATCTATGTCTACTCCATGAAAGGAATGTCCTTCCATCAGACAGTCTTGAGCCACTCTTCAAGATGCCTGAAGTAAAGGGCATGATCGGTGTCAGAGTAGTTAGAATGAGGTGGAGCTCAGTTCTGAGGAGGTGGTGGGTTGTCATCTCCAGACTCGATCACCAGCTCATCTCCCTAATTAGTGATGGCCAGCTCATCCTCACCGGAGCAGGCTACTCCTCGAACGCGTTGAGGGGCAGCCTTGGAAGCCCGGAAGGAAGCATCATCATCACTATCATAGAGCAATCTCATTCAATCATAAGTAATCAAGTTTGCCTAATTCATGGCACAAGTAAAGACATAACGTCTTAATCCTTAATTAAACTAATCACTCCAGTTACTCATGAATCATGTAAAATTGACATGTAAATCATGTATATTTTTTTATGCCTAGAATCATGATCAATTCGAACCAATAGGCATAAATCTAAAAAAAATTCAAATTCTAGGGCATCAATCAACCAAGCATTCAATTTGTCGGCAATTTCACTAATTCAATCTCCTAATCATGTCTAAGAGGACGCAATGCATAGAATTTGACCAGGGATGGAGCTAGCACCTAGCATATGGGTTCCACGAATCCCCCTTATTTGGTGGAACCACCAAAAGTTAGTAGTATTAATATATCGATAATGAAGAAAGAGCCCCAAATCTCATTGTTAATTGGTAATTTGAAGTATCCAACTACGATCAATTATATAAGTTAATTTAACCTAATATATCTATATTAATACAGTTAATCAAGATGGATAAAATGTGCGGATTATTAGAGAAAATCAATAACTTTCTATGATAACGATAATCGGAAGAGAAAATTGGTTCTCATCAATGTATGTGCTTATGAAATTAGGTTTAGTTTGCTACCAGTTGTTGTCACCACACATGTTAGTAGAATATTTTCTACAATGGAATAGTTTATCAGTCTAATAGAGTGAAATATAACTTTCTATTGAAGAATTATAGTATATGACTATACATTCAATAAGATTCTGGGAGGCGAGGGAATTTTAATAATTTGAATAATTATGTAGTTTTAAAATAATTTGATAATATGAAACTTCATAATGGGAAATTGTCCAAAAATTATTTTACATTATATTTCTTAATGCACCCCTTTACTGAAATTCTGGCTACACCTTTGCTTTTGGCCATGGAGAAGTGTGAAGTGAAAACCAAAGAGAAGAAGGAGCTTGGAGGTGGCGGCAGAGCCTTGGAGGGGAGTTCCCCAACCTTATATTTTGATGCACTTGGTGGGTTGGGAAGAAGCACCTTGATGGTGTGATGGACGAGGTGATGGGTAATGATTTGGTAATGCTAAATAGAGAGATTGGTTGAGTTTGATGGTGATTTAATAGAGGGGTTGGGAGAGGGGAAGTGAGAGTTTTGAAAAATGGAGTATGTGGTGGAAGTTAGAAGTGAAAGGCGGATGCTCGACCTCCCCTTAGAATCAACGGCAAGTGCTACCAAAATGCGCAGAAGGGCGCCGTTTTGGCTTTCAATTTTGAGTTTGCTAGTATGGGGTGCTTTGGCTTGGTTCGGCTGCCTGGGTCTTGTTCGTATGATTGTGTAGTGCCGAAATAGGACAATAAGAATAGACCATGCTACAAGCAATGATTCGCGATGCAAAATTTGTTGATCAATCTCAACCCAATTCATCAAATCACAACCAAACTTTTATTCATTGAAATGATCCAAAAGAAGAGTACGGTAAAAATTAAATTTAAATTCAGGCTATCTCTTTTTAGTACTTTTTTTAATGTCTGTAAGTTAAATGCTATAGAGAATCGTAGATGCAGGAAGTTGGGGCTACAGAAGGTGCTCACATTTCCTTCGAGAGCAAGCATTGCATTCTCCATCCTTTCAGATGTTATGGTATTCCTCAGGATGAGTGGAAAAATGATCATAAGATATCAAGGTTGGCAAACCAGTTCTACCGTCCCTCGTGCACACACGATCCCCCGATGATCCCTGGATGTTGGTTTCCCTCGTATCTTCGGACAGTTGTCAGCAAACCCTTTTCTAGGAGGAAGTAGGGCCACTGGTAGTGATAGGTGGCTTTTCTTGTGCTCTTAAAAGTTTGATCGTGTATTCAACTTTCCGTTGTGGCGAGTTAGTTGCTTCTTCGATAATTCTATTGTGGCTCTCGATGTAGCCAAAAGCTTCTCTCAAGAATGAAGAGATGTTCCAAATTCTCCTTTGAGTCCATGACGATGAAAGTTGATTTGAAACTCAAAAGGGCCAATGTGGAAGGGTAGGTTTTGTAGTGTTCTAGAAGTACCAGTTATGTGATAGCGGATGTCTCCCTCCTCTGAAGATCTAATGCCAAGTTTCGTATATAAGTAATACACCATGATGTTGGTCCCCATTCCCGTATCGATAAGAACATCTGAGATGTGGAGATTGTGAAGCCAATACCGTATGAGGATTGCTCTGAATTCATAATCCTTATGCAAGACATTGATGTGTGCACTTGGTGGCTTGACCTCCTCCTCGGGTGAGGCTGATTCAGGGGGTTCTATCTTGCGGAGATGACCTCTTGTCCTACAAGCTGATGTAGGCATTTGCTTGTCCTGTTTTATTTTGCGAGGATGTCCCCTCATTCTACTAGCAGGTATAGGTTATGACACCTAATCACATGGGATAGGCTCGTCAAATTCTTCCACGTCACTCAAAGATTCGTTATCCATCGTGTATACCCTATGACGGGGTAAATTTATGATCCCAATAATTGTTGTTCAAACCGCCAACTTTTGACTTTTTTCTCGTGTCGGGGTCATAGGAAGAAGTACCTTTTTGCCCCACGAGAACCTTTAGCTCCTCCTTCCTCGTGATGAATGTTTTTGTGAGTATAGAAGGTAGGAAAGGAGGTACTTGTAGGAGTAGTATCCTTTTTCATTAGGGACAAGGATTTAGCCCACTTTTTCCTTTTCTTAAGGAAAAAGGTTTTCCTTTCAGAGAAATGAAAGAAAATGAATCACTTGCGTGTCTAGGAGATAGTCCATGAGATTTATGCTTACCAGAATCCCTTTTCCTTTGATGATTTAAAGTTGGCGGCCAGAACCAAAAATCGACATGCTGAATAATAGTATGGGGTGCCTTGGTTGGGCCCAAATGTAGGTGTTTTCTCATAAACAAAACCTATCTGTCCCTGTGCACCCCATAAAAGGTGCTGAAAGATTAATGGAATGAGAAATAGAGAGCTAACTTCAATTGAGAAATTTCGGGTTTGAGAGAGAGAAAGTAGAGAGGAGCTAAAGGAAGGAGAGGAAGAGGTGGAGGAGAAGAAGGAGGAGTCAAGGAGGAAGGGAGCTCTCCGCCATGCAAGTCTTCTTCTATTTCTCTACATGTATCTTGTTCTCTCCTTTAAGGAGTAGTCCTCTAAGGTACTAGGGGTTAACACTCTCAAACCCTAGAATTAGCTTTTGAATGTAAATGTTATTTTTCGGTGAATGATGGGCTTTATTCATCATACAAGGATTACAATATAACAGAGTCACAATAAAACTAGAAAAAATAAAGACAATAAAACATGGATCAAGAGGCTACTCACTATACAAACTCTTTATGATACTTAACCCACCGGAAACCACAAAGGTTTACTAGATGCTGCTTCTGCAAATTTTAGGTCACCTGCTAACTTTGCCACCACCACTTGTTCCATTCTCTAGGCCAAACCTTTTTTGTGAGAAACTTTTTACCATAAAATCTTCTGCAATGCTCACGCCACGTTTCACTGAGTAGTAAGCATCACAAAAATTGTCGTACCAAACTCTTTCCAAGTCTCCTAATTGCAGCCTGAATTTCATTTTGAAAGTCTGTAACTAAAGGAAACTGCCATGAATGGGGAAACACAATACCCCCATAGTTCATAAACATAGATATAGGAGAAGAATAGGTGGTCCCTTGATGCTGGAGCTTATTGACAAAGAAGACAAGTATCAAGAACTTCCGTACTCCACCTTTTGATTTTATCCAAGGTAGTAACTCTATCTTTGAGGATGAGCCATGCAAGCACAAAGTTTTTAGGAATCTGAGGCCCTTTCCACACTAGGTTGGACTAAGAGATCAACTCCTGCCTAAGCTGAATGCTTTCCCAGACTTTACTAATACTGTTTATGGATTTGTTTGTTTCAATAATGATATACTTTATTATGATGCGGCTTGTCTCTTATATTCCTCCCTACTAGCCCCTACAACTTAGTCTCAGAACTAGGTGGGATTTTTAGGGTTAGACTGGATTTGAGCGCCTTGAGGCTAATTGGATCTAGATGAATGATCTTAGGGTTACTTTTAGTGGATGAGGCGACCAAACCCCTCCTAGAGGATGCCTTCCTGAGAAAATGCTAGAGATGATGCAAGCGTCATTGATCCATCGTTGTAGTGTGCTTGATTGGTTGAACCTATTGAGAGGAACTAATGGTCACTCCTTAGTATGTGACCTTTGACTGAGGTGATAATGGGTCTCTAGAAGCGTACTAGGAGGAGGCGGAATAATCATTGAAAGCCTCAATTTAGCAAGTTCCACTCTTTATCCTACAAACCCAACATAGTTAGCCATTTGCATGACAAACCTAGGTTTAGGGCGAGGGAGTTATCCTGAAGTACCTTATTCGTATCCTTCCTTTCTCCACCAGTATTTTCAATTGACCTCCAAACTAACCAACTAAAAATATTAACTAGATAACAACAACGTGATAAGTAACCTATGGTATCAAAACCCATGGAATTTGATCATTGTCGCCACTATATTAGCAACGCCATTTCGGGTCATACTTGGCTCTGAATGAGGTAGTTAGTTAGATTGTGCAAACAATTGACATTACCCGCACGGGGGTTCTGATGTGATTCTCTGACCGGCCAAAAACATAAGGTAGCGATCGGGCTGGCTAACAGAATAATTCCCCGACCAGAAGGGACATTTTCCCTGCCCGGGGATTCGAACTGTAGGTTTTTTCTGCTGTAAGAAGGTGTTTTCCCTGCCTGGGGGTTCGAAGACCCAACCTGAGGATCAGGATTTGATGAGTTCAAGATACCTTTTCGATTTAGGATTTCATTCCTTTGATGTGTGTTGGTCATTTTATTTGTCCTAAACTATATAAAGAGTTGTAAACGCTAGTTTTGAACTAGTTTTTGAACCCTATTGGTTTTATTCCTGTTCTTTGAACTTCATGCTTGAGAATTTTCTGCTTTGTATCAATCAAGTTTTTCCCTTGATTGTGGACGACCTTCCACCTTTATATTGTTAGAGTCTCTTCCCGATTTTGTGTTTAATTTTCACATTCAATTCCTCCTTATCCCAAACACTATTCATGTTCTAGATTCAAGATTGTCGTTGCACTACTTTGATAACTACAAGCGGATTCTCGCTCGTATCATGTTCGACAAAGTTTTTGGCACCCTTGCTAGGGAACCTCCACAACTAGTTGAAAATCATTGAGTTATTAGTTTGATCTCACTTTTAAGCTTATATATAGTAGTTTTATATTGTTTTGTTTTTGTTATCCCACTCTGTGCATCACGATTGTTCCAGGTTGTGTTTTAACAGTATAGCAACTCGAGTATCATTTTATGATGGAGGGCAATGAGTTGGATATCATTCTTAGAAGAGCTATCTTCGCCCTTCACCAAAGACCTAAATTCAAGGATAAGAGGATGAATGTGCTTTTACCCACTTGAGGAGTTTCGTGAGCTTTGCCAATACCGTAAAATTACCAGGATGTGATCAAAACCACACCAAGAGCCTTTCTGTTCACCTATTCCGTGAAAGGAGAACTGGATTTGTGTTATAAGGAGCTCATGGCTTCAACTTTTCCATGTTAGAGCCAAACTATTGAGAGATTTGTATTTTGTTATCCCGACGGTGCAATGTCCAATCTCTTACGGAGGAACATCTTGGATTTCCAACAAGGAGATGAAGAAAGCTTTGACAAAGCTCAGGAACGTTCCAATGCTATGGTATACAAATGTCCAAAGCATGAAAATCCTGAGAGTCTCCTCAACGAGAGTTTCTTCAATGGTCTTAATGAAAAGTTCAAAGAGATCATCTGAAGAAGGTACCTTTGTGGTTCCAATACAATGATCTTGAGAAAATCAAATAGCTATGCAATCAAATAGAGGAACAAGAGGCAAGAACAAAGCGCACAATGGAACTAAAACTCCAAATCATTGAAGCTGAGAGTAAGCTAATTGAGCTTTTAGAAGGACAAAGCAATCAAGTACTAATGCGTGTAGAGCAAGTTTTTTTCCCTAAACACGGTTGAGCTCAACCACAACAACCCATCTTCTCAACCCCCAAGACAACCCTTGTTTGGGCCTTCTTAAAGAATATTGTGGCTCTTGCCAAGAGTTGAAGAATCGAGTTGATCTGCTGGAAGAACAAATCATGGATTGGGTCTCTATCTATTATCAGAAGATGAATTACTTTGATCAATTCGCGCAAGCTTTCGTTACCCATACACATTCTCTTAAAGCCGAGCATAAAGTAGTGACCCTCCCCTCTTGTGCCTATTGTGATTGATAGCTTTTCCTTTCCCACTGGTTGACTTGCGGATATCATGAAGACAGTGTCATCCTCCTTAGGAGTCTTGGAAAATTTCATAACCAACAAGAGAGAAGAACAAGGATCGCAAATGGTTAAAAGAGAACACTGAGAGGCAAAAACTTTGACACCAAGCAAGGCCACCAAGAGTGAACTTACAATTGTTCCGAATCCAATGGTAGTTGACTTTGGTGTTAAATTTTACCAGAAAAGGAAGGAAGAAGTAGCTCAAGACGTAATACTTACTTTCCCTTTCGTGGGAGAAGGTGCTAAGGCTTTACAAATATGTCGAGTGCATTGAGCACTTGGTGGATACTAAATGGAATTCGTCGAACTTCCTATTGTTGATATAGGCCAGGATTATCCTATTTTCACTCGACATGAGACTCCAATTAAGAAAGACGACCCTATTCTTTATACCGCTAAAGCATTTATCAAAGTTCTTGAAAGAAAGATCATCATAGAATTTGGTGAGGACAACATAGTTATGCACCTCTCCAGGGATAAAAAGGGGAACTTCTCCGATATTTTCACCTTATGCAAGGACCTCGCCACCAAAAATTTAAATTTCTCAAGAATGACTCGTCCTCGATCCAGATCCATTGGCAACCAAGCATGTTAGTAGTGGAATAGCTAAAAGAGAGAACAAGATGTCCAAGGTCAGTCTCGAGATAGCATCTGATGAGGTTACAACTACTATTCTCGAGAAGAGTCACATATGGGCACTTGCATGGAGCGTGATAAAATAGGAAAGTTACAATTAGATATATCGACATAGAAAGGAAACATAAGACTTCATGGCCTACACCTTCGTCTCCATCACAGGCGTGTGTATGATGACAACAATAGTCATTGGGATACTACCACCCCTTAATCAACTCACCTTAGAGAGTCTGCCGATACGACCTTAAAGACGCACTTGTTGGGAGGTACCCCAATGTTTCAGTTTGATTTCGCTTCCCTTTTCCTCTTTCTTTTCCTTTAACTCGAGTAGAATCCTTAATTAGCATAGGATGTTCAAGCCTAATTTCTTAAGTTCTTATGACATGAAATTGGAAACCCACTTGTTCCATAGCCCTTTATGCATGCCAACCCTTAGAGGTTGAGGGACAGGGCAGTCAAAGATCGCAGTTAAGGAGGTTAAGGTTATGGTCGCGATCTCATGGGGCTAGCCGGTGATCTTGACCGCCCTCGAGTTTTAAATACCCAGTCTTAACTTGTTTGTTCACTTTTCTTTTTCCCTCAACTTCTAGCTCTTATTTGTGCATTGCATCTCCCTTTCTACATTTTCTCTCCCAATATTAACATACTTATTTGTGCATTGCATCTCCCTTTCTACATTTTCTTCTCCCAACATTAACATACCACACAAGAGCACAATTCATGCATTAAAAGCTCAATCCAAGTGCACCTTGTTAATATCCTTTTACATTGGAGGTAAGTGAAGCTCTTCGTAACTTTTAGGTAATTTTTGGAAGCTTCACCTTCTTGCAACCTCCCTTGCCATGACTTGTACACTGTGTTTGGCAACTAGGGGGTGCAAATTCGACGGGGTACAAGTTGAGGGGTAAATTGCTGGGGGTGCAAGTTGTTGGAGGGTGTAAGTGGAGGGGTAAATTGTTGTTTGGATGAAAACGTATGGGTGCAAATTAGTGAAAAGTAAGTAAATTATATTATTATAAAATAGATATATCAAATTTGTAAGATTGTTATAAAATATTGACACATAAATAATAATGAAATAAATATAATAATATTTATAAATATTAAAAAATATAATTTAATAAAATAATATTAAAATAATAATGCTCTAAGTAGTAATTAATTATAAATATTCATAAATAAAATTGTTGGGTCCATAATAATAATAATTGGTTGAGCGACCTCAAATGACTATGCTTGAAGCTCAATCCGTGGCCAAGACATATAACTAGCTCATGTCTCCCACCCGGGCGTTGATTTATCAAAATGATGGTTAAATCAGAGTAAAACGGACATTATCAAATCGATTTTAACCATAAATGACCATCCTATCTCGATTCGACTTGATGAATCTTGACTCACTTGTTTGACAAGTTAAACAGTTGAAGCCAATTTAACAAACTTTCTCATCGTATATCAAATGATGTCTCCCGGAATCAATGTAAAAATCATAATAATTATTATTTAGTCATTATAATAATTATTCTTAGTATCAGAATAATAATAAGTATTATTGTAGAATAATGGTTACATGACATTTTTAGTCACAACAATCATAAAACATAATCATACATATAAAACATAACAATATATTAATTTTATCTTATATTAATCCTTCCACTCTTTCTCTCTCCATTTATACCCCAAATTGGGAGTTAATGAGAATAGTGAATTTGCCCCCTTATTGAACCCCTACACTATTCATAATTATTCAAATAATGCATTTGCCCCAAATTTGCTCCGCTCCCATTAACCCCCTTCCCAAACATAGTGGTAGAGTCCACATTATTATCCAGTGTTATTAAAGCCGAGCCAAGCTGTTCGGCCCGACCGGTAAAACCACCACCCAGTCACAAAATCGGCTCGGAACAGTCTAAAAGCCGCTCCGGTTTTATGTAGCGGTTGACGAGCGGCCGAGGCGGTTAACCGTTCGAGCCGATCAAGCCGCTCGTCCGGTTTTTGCCATTCAGCGACTAAATTTCATTAAAAAAATTGTAGAAAATTGAAAATTGAAATAAACAAAAAACGTCGGGCTCTCAAAATGAATCCTTATTTCCATTTCACAATTTCGAAGGAAAGAGATGAACTCTGATTAAGAAATGTCCACTATTTATACTGATAACGTTTATTAGATAACGGTTCTCTAACGATTTTTAAATGATCTAATACCGATTGGACCGCTAAAGTGCGAGCCGTTCGCATTACCGGATCATGCTCCGGTTCGGTTCTGACAACATTGTTATTATCCCATTGCACTAGGCCATTACACTTCAAGCAGGATAAAACTTTGCTGCAAATAAGGCCCGCTTAAAACAGATGCCTTCTCTAGGCCCGGCCCAGCCCACTAAAGACATAAAAATAAGCTTGCAAACAAGCATCAATTTCACCATCAGGCTACAGTTGGGCCTTCCATTAGCGGCATCAACGCCATCGCCCTTGCTCTGGCCGGGCGGGGTCAACTATTTACTTTCTCTCTCCTTACCATTTCTAGAATCCGGCAGCAGCAGCAGTAATAGCAATAGCAGAGCCGACGGGGACGCCTTTGTTTTGTACGAGAAATCTAGAGCTGCGGCACACAGCTGCAAACGGAGATGGAGGAGGGTGAATTCTGGAAGTTAGGGTTTCTATCGGGGTTCGTCTTGTTTATTACGATCATCAACTCACATTTGGCCAGTGTGAGTGCATCGATTCACGAGTACAGTAACGAAGGGTTCATTGCGCAGCCCGATGCCTTCTTCTTCCACGGCGGCAGCGAAGGTCTCTATGCTTCTAAGGTCCACGATTCTTCCGCCGTTACGTCCGAAAATCACCTCCAAGGAAAGTCCTTCATCCGGTAAGTTCCTCCGTTGAAGACTTCATCTTCCTTGTGCGCGTTCTGTTTTTACTTCATTTTGTTGGATTTGATCTCGTAAGTTCTCATGGGAACGTATTAATCTACTATGAGTAGATGGCAATCGATCTCGAGTAGAAATGAGTTCGATCAGTTACTACTATATTCGGGTTTCACTGATTTACTATTCTCGATAAATGTTAAAAATCTAAAGCGATCTAAGTTAGGACTTTCCCATGGATGGTAAAATGGAATTTCAGGTTCGAGGATGTTACTTTTGTGAGGACAAAAGAGGCTGCCAGTCAACAGCATGAAATGCAGCAGAATACTGGGTTGGTGGAAGCTATCGTCCTTGAGGTTAAGGACAGGGAAAGGGTTGGAGGTGGATTTTTGAAGAGTAATCTAATATGTTGCAACCCTAATCTAGCGGCCACTGGGGCCTGCAAGCTAGGGGAGGTGATTATCCAGAAGAACCCAGACAACCCTGAGTGGCCCAAGCGGATTCAAACTTCATTTGCAGGAAAGAATGAGGAAGTCAAAATGCAACCTGAGGCGGTTGAAATCAACAGCACTGGAATGTACTACCTCTATTTCATGTTCTGCGATCCACAACTCAAGGGCACGTTGATTAGGGGGAGAACTGTTTGGAAGAACCCAAATGGTTATTTACCTGGAAAGATGACTCCCCTAATGACATTCTATGGAATCATGTCATTGGCTTACCTTGTTCTAGGGCTAGTCTGGTTCTTGAAGTTTGTTCAGTTGTGGAAGGATGTTATCCAATTACACTACCACATCACGGCTGTGATTGCACTTGGAATGTGTGAAATGGCTGTATGGTATTTTGAATATGTCAATTTCAACTCGACTGGAAGGAGACCGATCGGTGTTACCTTGTGGGCTGTTACTTTCACCACTGTGAAGAAGACTCTATCTCGGTTGCTTCTTTTGGTTGTGTCAATGGGATTTGGTGTTGTTCGTCCTACACTTGGGGGCATAACATCCAGAGTACTTCTTCTTGGTTTGTTCTATTTCATTGCCTGTGAGGCTCTTGAGCTTGTTGAACATATGGGAAACGTAAATGATTTCTCAAAGAGAACAGAGCTGTTGTTGGTGCTTCCTGTTGCTTTCTTAGATTCGTGCTTTATCCTCTGGATTTTTTCATCGTTGTCAAAAACGTTGGAGAAGCTTCAGGTAATATACTTTTTTGGCTAGTGCCTTCCTTCTTCGTTCTTAAATCTTAACTCATTGTTGTCAATGCAAGTGTCTTCACCACACAATCATTTTCTTGCCCCCTATTTATGCTGCAGATGAGAAGAAACTTGGTCAAGCTTGAACTATACCAGAGGTTCACCAACTACCTTGCAGTGTCCGTGCTACTTTCCATTGCTTGGATTGGTTTTGAGGTATTATTCAGTTTCACTCCTTGCTCTGTATATTACCAAACACCAATTTGATCCATGTGCACTTCTTTTACTTGCACATTGATGTAGTAATAGTGGTAGTCATGGTTTGTGGTGACGAGGTGCTGTTATATAATATAGCTATACTTCAATGCGACTGATCCACTAAGCGAGATGTGGCGAATTGCATGGATAATCCCTGCTTTCTGGACCCTTTTGGCATACTTTCTCTTGGTGGTGATATGCATCTTATGGGCTCCTTCACGTAACCCAACAAGGTACACATACCTGCTGCTTTGGCATCATCACATCTCTCTCTGTGATTTGAATTGATAATGTTTGTGTTTAAGAGTTGTGGTCTGTCAATATTTTGTAGATACGCATATATGGAGGAGGTAGGAGACGAGTTTGACGAGGAAGGGATCTCATTGACGAGCGGGGTGTTGAAAGCAGCTGTGGATCCAAAGCTGGAGAGGATGGCGGCAGGAGAAGACGTCGAGGAAGACAAGCGAGAGTAAGATAAAAAGACATATGATTGGTGAGTGAGTGTAAACTGCGGGAGCCAGTTGGTTGCTGCTCTACTGTTTATGTATAAAAGAAAGATGATGGAACATCCAGTTCAGGAAGGATGCAGTAGCTGCTCTAATTAGGAAGGGATGGATTGAATGTTATATTAAGGGCTTAATTGTTAACACAAAACAAGCTATCGCCAGTGGGATTTATATTACTACTATTACTTGGCCATATAAGTTGGTACCAATGAGAAGATAGGATAGGAGGAAGTTGTGCGTGGTTCTGGTTGGGTGAGTTACCCGTTGCAGTGGTAATCTGGAGAGTATAACGATGCCGTTTGTCCAACGGATGAGGAGAAGAAGCCAAAAAAGGAGCAGCTTTGACTCTGGTGTTTGTTTCTATCTGCTGTTTCTGATCATCTAAGCACAGACGAAATACTTGCCCAAGGGAGGGAGGAGAACACACAAATTACTGTCTATGCGGCGGGTGTGATAGATTAGGTAATTTATCATATTTTATTTTTCAGAAACAAAGTATAATATGATACACGTTGCTAAATTATCCAGGAAATTTATGTTCTCCTAGATTACGACTTTATTATATATTATAATTTTATTATAATTAAAATTTTATTATAGTTAAAATATATCAGGTCGAGGAGAGTTCCAAACCCACCTCTACCCACTTATAAAACAGGTATTACTCGTCTCCAAATAGGCCAAACAAATCGGATAAAATAGTTATGGTCGAAATTATCATCCTCGCCCTCTGCCATAAATAGCTTAGCTAAGAGCCTAAGATGTTTTATTCGTTCTTTTTTACTTCTACATATGCTAAAGTATTACTTGGACACGTTCCATTGTTATAAGAATCAAACCGGATTAACGATTGGGCCAATAGAACCACTCTAATTTAACTGATCCACTGGTCAATTATTTGAACCACAAAAATATTTAAAAAGATATATGTTGACATAAACTAAGACCATCCAACCTTAATCACAAATTTTATTTATGCTTCTATTGATATCATTTTTTTCGTTTTTTGTTTTTTCATTTTCCAACCTCCATGTCAGATTTATTTCGTTCACTGCAGATTGTCACTCTTATTTACTGACTGAATTTAATAAAAAAAATTACATCTTTTTTTTTATAGTTTGATTGCTTTGTTAGATTTTTTTGTGATAGATGATATGGATTTAAGTTTTTTTAGTTTTACTGATAAATTCACTCTTAATTTAGTGTATTATATATCTCTTTTATATTGTATTGTATGCACTTTAACCAACGATTCTATAACAATTAATTGTTCAACCATTAACTGCTAACTTTTTCAGTTCAGCATACACATTAGCAAGGTTGTCAACCCACGGGTCAACCTACTTTGACCCTAACCCGGTGAGAAAAACAAGTCGACCGCACCCGCCGGGTCGACCGCTACAAGGTATCGGGTTGAAGGTCAAATTGTATCCTTTTTTTCTTTGGTTTGCGAAATGCGCATATTTTTCGATTTTTCTTTTCGCCTAACTCAATTTTTGGAATCCTTAATTGAACATTTGAATTTTGATGTTATATAAGTGTGTGAATTTTCACTATATGTTGCATCTAAGTATGACTTGTTACTTTCGCCTAACAATATGTTATTACTCATATGTTAGATGAGATTTGATATAATTTATCAAGATAAGTAAAATATAATGACTTTTTCTATATTTCCGGACTAAAACAGACTAAAATGAGTGACCCGTTAACCCTTGACCCATTAGTTCGACCGGGTCCGAGTAGACAACCTTGCTCATTAGTCATTAGTAATGAAAATATTAATACATTATTTTTTTATTGCCCTTGAAAAGTAAAGTTGAAACGTGGAATGCGGGAGTGAAGCACGTGGAATTCATGCAGCTCTTCACGCAGCTCTTCACGCTCTGGGCAGGCCTGGGCCCCTTTCCGTCGGGACCACAAATTTATGCGTAAGCGCCCTAATTAATCATCACTAGTTTTCTGATTAGGGTTGAAAAAAAAAAAACTGAAGTTCTATGGATCTGATTCCCGGTAATTTGGAGGATAAATTTGCCTACCTACTCAAATATATTACAATCTTATTCTTTTTCTGTATTTTTAATCATATCTTGAAGTTGGGGAGGCAATGTGGCTCCAACGACGTAACGATCTGTAGTTGAGTTTTTTTTACAAAAGATAATCAGTGGCGGATCCAGAGGGTGGTCACCCCGGGCCCCGGCCCAGCCTTCCTCTGGATCCATAGTTAATATAGACCTTATGAATTTTACGATTTTAAATATCCGTGTTATTGTTATTTTATAATAAGATTGGGTATAATAAGAAAATTGATTCATATGAATATATTCAAAATCATTACTCTAAATTTAGCTTATAAATTCTAACCCCAAAGGTTATTCGTCTAAAAAAACAATGAAACCAAAAATTCAAAAAGTATAAAACGTAAAAGACTAAAACATATATGAGGTTTGTTACCTTGAAAATTTACTAGAGCAGCTGGTGGATATAGGGATGGAAACACAATGCAAATTGATTAGTAGATTGATTTGTCTAGTATTGACGCTGCTCGTTTCAACAGCTAATACGAAGAGAACCTTTTCAACAATGAAACATGTGAAAATTGATTTGCACAGCAAAATGAGCGATGAATTTCTAGTCGATTGCTCAAGTATTTTATTTGAAACAGTGTATACTATTGGTATGGATGTGGACTTTTTTATTAATGCATTCGCTAAATTAAAATACCGTCGTGTACAATTTACATTATAAAAAAATTATAATCATAATATTTTTTTACTATTCTAATTTTCTAATAAAATACGGCCCAGTGCACTTCTGTGTTCTGGATCCGCCGCTGAAGATAATCATATATTTATAGAAACAAATCGATAGTTATATCCTGAAAGCCAGCCATGTATGGAAATCAAAATAACGATACGTAGACGGGAACAAAGAAATGGCCTGTTTAGCTACCATATGAGCTACCCTATTGTCTCCTCGTCCTACAAATCTCACAGTAAAGCCTGGATTTTCCCTGAAAATCTGAATCATTTCCTCCAAAATAGCCCCTACCCGACTGTTTCGCACATCTGCCCTACAGATCTTGTCAATGACCACCTTGGCATCCCCTTCAAACCGCATGACCAGAAACCCGTGCGCTAAACACCAACGGACAGCTTCCCTAAGCGTAAGTAGCTCGACCACCATTGGATCCTCTAGGTTGGGAAACTGAACCCCCGCAGCCCAGAGTGGCGTCCCTACATCATTGAGAAGTATCATACCACCTGCAGAATGCGACCCTCGTCGAACAGCCCCATCCCAACGACACACCGGACCCCCTGACCCGCTCACTACCACAGTAGGACGATCAGGCCAATGAGAAGAGGGAGACTGAGGGTCCCTAGGCAGGCCGAGCCACTCCCCTACTTGTTGGTTATACTGCCTCAATAATGCCGGAATGCTGAATTGTTTTCCTTCAAAGACCACCCAATTTCGGGATCTCCAAATACACCACAAGATAGCAATTACCGCCATGAACTGCGGAGGTTGATGTAAGATAGCCAGCAATTTCTTGAGGAAGAGGGGGAATGTATGACGGGGCAATCCCTCGCCAAGAGAATCAAACCCCGCCTGCGACCACAGAGCCCTAGCCACAGGGCATTCAAAGAACAAGTGCTCCATTGTATCCTTTGGAGCCCAGCAGACAGGACATCGGGGTAGGACCTCCACATCCTTTTCTATAAGAGCCTCAGTCGTTGGTAAAATTCTGGTCAAGATTTGCCAGACAAACACCTTCAGTTTCGGAGGAATATTGGCATCCCAAACCCGGATCCAACTCCGCTTGTCCATCCAACTAACCTGCGCCCGCCATCTCCCACTCTGCTGGTCAGATAAACCGCCAAATGATAAGCCGATTTGACAGTAAAAATTCCATTCTCCGTGGCATGCCAGATTAATCGATCCTCGATATTCTGCCGTGGCAGGGGCAACGCCTTAATCGCCTGGCAAGTTAGAGGGTCAAACCTTTGACTCAGCTTATCTTCGCACCAACGCCCTTCCCTGGGATAGAGGATAGCCGAGACCGTCATTTCCCCATCTTCCGGCAAAACCCGAGGATTATACACAGGATGAGAAGGAAGTTGAATTGGGATCCAGTTTGAATCGAGCAACGGAGCCTTCTGTCCATTCCCAATCTGCCACCGCAAACCCTTAGTCAATAACTGCCGACCAAAGAGAATACTCTGCCAACCCTAGGATGGGCGGGATCGTGCAGTAGCCGAGAGAAAGGATCCCTACGGGAAATACTTCCCTTTATAGACCTGGGCTAAGAGGGATTGAGGTTCAATCAGAATACGCCATCCTATCTTAGCCAACAACGCTTGATTAAACTATTCAAACCGGCGAAAACCCATCCCCCCTCATGCTTACTTCTACACAAATTTCTCCAGGAGACCCACCAAATCTTGGAGCGACCATCCTCAAACCCCCCACCAGAATCTGGCCACATGCTTGTCCAGGAGGTGACAAAGCGATAACGGCTGGCGAAAGCAGGACATCACATGGAGCGGTAGAGCTAAGGCGACAGATTTAATCAGAGTTTCCTTAGCTGCCCACGATAAAGTTTTGCGTTTCCAACCCTGCAAACATTCTAAAAGCTTCTCCTCCAGGTACCGAAAAGTGGTCGTCTTGGACCGAGCAATCAAAGTGGGTAGACCAAGGTATTTATCCTGTACTCCTACAGCACCTACGCCAAGGATTGCCGCCAAGAACTCCTGATCTGGTAAAGAGACATTCTTACTGAAGCAAACAACCGATTTCTCCAAATTTACCCTCTGGCCACTAAGCTCCTCATACTCATTAAGAACTTCTATCAAATTCTCACACTCATGGAGGGAACCACGGAGAAATAAGTAAGAGTCATCCGCGAAGAACAAATGAGATATGCGGGGAGCCCGCGGGGACATCTTCACTCCTTCCAACCTCTTTTTTGAGATGGCTTTACGAAGCAACGCAGCAAATCCCTCCGTGCACAGCACAAAGAGAAGGGGAGAAAGGGGATCCCCCTGTCGGAGCCCCCTAGAGGGCGCAAAGAAACCAGCCGGAGATCCATTCATGAGGACCGAGAACGTTGAAGACCTCAAGCATTCAAGAATCCACCCACGCCAGACCGAATTAAACCCCATTTTCTCCAAAACCGCAAGAAGAAAGGACCATTCAACTCTATCATAGGCTTTCTCCATATCAACCTTCAGAGCCATGTACCCCTTTTTACCCCGGGTTTTGATTTTCAAATAGTGCATTAACTCATGGCCAATCAGGATATTATCCACAATCTGTCTTTCCCTGATAAAGGCTTTTTGGTCGTCCGAGACAATGATAGGCAAAATCCCAGCAAGCCGTTCCGCCATAAACTTAGAGATCACCTTATATATGAACTGGCATAAACTGATAGGCCGAAGTTGACGCATGGACTCCACCTGGTCCACTTTTGGGACTAATGTCAACCAGGTGTGATTGAAACTTCGGAGCATCCTGCTCGTAGAAAAGAAGGATCTAACCGCAGCCACCACTGAGTCGCCAACAATCCCCCAGTAGGCTTTAAAGAATTTTCCCGTGAAGCCATCTGAGCCAGGTGCCTGTTTTGAGCCCATTTCAAAGACCGTTTTGCGGATCTCATCAGGACACACCTCAGCGGTTAGGGTAGCATTCATTTCTGGAGTCACATTGGAAACAATGGGAAGGTCAGCCACCCGCTCATTCATATCATAAATCTGAGATTCCGAAGTGAAGAGGTTTTGATAGAAGTTGGTCGCGACGTCCGCCTTCCCTTTTTCCTCTGTGACCCACTCCCCATTGTCATTAAACAGTCCTGCGACAAAGTTTCTTTTTCGCGGGGTACGCGTGATCGTGTGAAAGTAGGATGTATTTTTATCCCCTTTTTTCAGCCAATCGACCTGCGATTTCTATTGCCAGTACTGCTCCTCGGCCTCCCACTGCCTATTCAATTCTGTTTCTAAATTTGTCACTTCCTGCCAATTAATCGGATGAACAGCTTTTATCTTGGAAATTTCATTTTTCAAGGTATGGATATTGCGCAAGGAATTTGTGGTACCCACTCGGCTCCAATCGTAGAGCAAATGTCGGAGCTTTTTCAACCTTTCCCACAGCTGAAACATCGGAGTGCCCTGAATTTGTTCCTGCCAAACGTACCCTACCATAGACTTGACTTCTGGGTTCTCGGCCCACCTAGCATCAAATCGAAATAGGGGGCGACACATCCGGACATAGGGCTTATCAGACAGAAGTAGGGCCCGATGATCAGGTCCTTGATCAGTGAAGTGTTTCACTAGAGTATCCGGAAAACGATCCATCCAACGTTGGGAGCACAGAACCCTATCCAGCCTTTCCCAAATACAAGCCACACCACATTAGTTTGTTTGTCCAAGTAAAAGGGTCACCTGGGTCGTGCAACCCAAGGTCTTGGACCAGATTACGAAGGTCTAGAGCTTGAGAAGCATTCCAAGGATTCCCCCCGTCCTTCTCTCCTTCATTAAGGGTCACATTAAGATCACCAATTATCACAAAGGGGTCCTGAAGGACTTCACAAATATCACGGATATGCACCAGTTGTGCCGCCCGCAAAGCGATATTGCAGCTTAGGTAAACACAGAGCACCACGTACGAAGAACCATTTTCATTAATTCTAGAACCAATACAAAAGCTCAAATGATAAAACACCGAAGCATCAACTTCGGGGGACCAAGCCATTACAAGACCACCAGAACCATTTAAAGCATCAACAAAGAAACAATGAGCCGACTCAAACCCTAACCCCCTCAAACGACGGGAAACTACGCGCCTGGACGATCTTGTTTCTGAAAAGAACACAAGCTCTGGCTTATTGGAATGAACTAAACTAAAAGCTGATTGGAATGTGAGGGATGGCCCAATCCCTCTCACATTCCAGGCCAGAAGCTGCATTTATCTGCTTAGGGCCACTCTTGGCTGGCTACCTCCACCATTTCAATTGTTGTATTCTCCTCCACAAATTGCCTCTTCGGGGTTGGGCTTTCCGAAAATCCCCCGATTAAATCTTGGAGAGGCCGTTTACGAGTCTCATCCTCAAGATTAGAACCATATTCATTCAGCTTCACAATCATTTCCCCTTCTGCAGGCTCCGAGTGTTCATTGATGACGAGATTCGTCTCAAAAGCAGCTACCACCTGTTTCACCTGCCCTGATTGAATCTGAGCACTAGGCGAACCCCTACTTTGAATAACAAAACGGAGCTCATCCTCATCAGACTGAGAGCCATCAGAAACCACTGGGACCTTCACGTCATCCACCACCAATTTGCCTTTCTCAGACACAGGCCAAATCAGAATACTTTCCTCTCCTCCTTGTTCAGTCTGGGTAACAGTCCCCTTATGGCTGCCTTTCTTCTTCTTTCCGGTGCGACTCGAACCCCCCTGGGCCGGGTCAGCCTCTAGTTTTTTGGGTCGGTTCAACCCAGCACCCGATTTCGGCCGGACTTGGCGGGGAGCAAATCGCGCCTTGGAGGTCCCCGTCACCATTTTCTTCTCCCCCAACTTCACTAGGCGACGACCCTTTGTTTTTCCCTCAATTACTATGACAGGAGCATCGTGTACCAGGGGCGGCTGGTCATCATCGTCAGATTCCTCCAAGATGAGCTGTCGACGCCGGGCTTCCATAGGACCAAGTTTTGCGTTTTTTTCCTCCGCAGGCGCATGACCAGCAGCCCTGTCGGAGAGAAGCTCCGGCGATGCAGACGCCCCCATTTCCTGTGAATGAGACCGGGCGGTACTATCTTGCCTTCTCCCACCCTCCCAACTCCTATTCTCGGTATGGGGCATGGGGAAGTCCCCCTTGCCATCCTGCTGATTTAGCACACGAGGAGGGCGCTCCACTCGTCCTAGCTGAATCGTCGGAGATTTTGCCATCTTGAACCCCCGCGGGCTTTGGCGGCGTTGTACTCCAGCAGGTGCCGCAACAGTTGCTCTCCGCGGCTGGACAGGTTGCTGCCGAGCCTTCACATGGTATGGTGGCACGTGTCTCACCCCTCGGAAAAGGGGGGTTCGTATCATCATTGTCATAGATCCGGGTACCCAGCTGGCGAGTGGACATATGGGAGCCGAACTTTTCCTTACGAGTTGGCGGGTCAAACGTACAAGCACGCATCAGGTGGCCCACCCTGCCACAATGATAACAGAAACTGGGTAGATATTCGTATTTTAGGCTAACCCAAAAGGAGCATGTATCATCATTCGTAGCCAAAATCTGGGAGCGAAGTGGTTTCGAGAAATCGATTAATGCCTTGACTTTCACAAACCAACACCCAGTATCTTTACAGGCAAAAAGACTTGATTCGAGCACTTTGCCGATAGTAGAGTTCACCATTTTTCTCCCGAATTGTTGTGTGCAACATTCTTCTTTGACGCCCCACAATTGAACCCGGAATGGGACAACTGCAAGATCATCAAGAACTTGTTTGGTAATCACCGGGGTCCATGGACGAAGGTGGACGATTTGATCATTGAGGACCCATGGGGTACGTTTAAGCACCCAGATCTGCGCCTCATCACTAGGAAGCATGAACTCAACCAACCCATGCTTAGCCAAAACCACCCTAAGCCGCCCTTGGATGAGCTATGGTGTGAGAGCAGCCTCTCTCAATTCCGTAGTGGAAATTCTGTTCGAGGTGAAGACTCGACCAAGCAAGGAGTGAGAAGCACGATATTTCGTCGATTGGACCTCTTCCATGGAGAATTGCACCACTTGATCCGAAGTTACGTGCGCCATGGTTTGAACCTGCAAAGTAGGTTCTTTAATGTTAATAATCATCTCAACCCCCCAACCTGACGTGGCCACCTAAACCCCATGCATGCAAAGCGTCTATGGCTACGAACAGCGGTCACGTTGCCAACGTCGCATCCACCCGAACGGTCAGTTTTGAGCAGCGGGCTGGCTAGCAACTTAAAGGATCGAGGGAGAAGGGGAGCGACCAGGGAGTTACCTGCGTGGGACGGGATCCTGGGATTGACAACGGCAGGCTCTGCTCGTGGTTGTTCTGTAGCTCAGGTTGAGGTTAAACTCCGAGTTTGAGAGCCAACAGCGAGCTTCTTAAATAAGAGCCGTGCCAAGTCACCAAAAGGGACTCCCAGTCCCACACGGTTTTGGGGAAGTAGATATCTCCTCGAAACAGAACACTTCAACCAGGAAATCGGAATTTGAGAATCAATAGTGAAAATCCCGTCATTCTCGGAAACCGAATCCAGAGGAGATATCCTCCTAACCATCAGCCGTCTAGTGGGAGGATCTTTTTGCCAATAACCATTGACGGTGAAAGTCCGGTCATCGGCAGGAGGCTCACCTTCCGGCCGCCGGAACAATTCGCTTGTGACCAAAATAACGGAATCCGAAGATCCCGATGGAGGAGAGGCATTCCCGATTGCCATCTTAGAACTGGAAACCATAATGGTTTGTTTGAATACCAGCTCCTCCAATTCCAATTCCTCCATTGTAGGAAGCTTAAAAGACCAGGCGACAGCGTTAACAGATCGCCGACGCTTCGCGGTCTCCAAATTACAATCAGCCAGGGTTACCCCAAACTTTCGTTTAACTGTGCGATGCTTGGTTCTTTGAACAATATTTTTATCATCTATGGACAGCCGCCCATAGATATGAGCCACCATTCTTCGTCTGCAAACGGCGGCGGATCGGGAGTCGGAGGCCCCTTTTGGCATCTCCTCTGCATCCTGATCCGATTGATCACCCATCTTCTTGGATTTGCGGTGTCGTTGTCGTTGTTGATTGTTGAGACAGGCCAGGAAGATCGAGAGAACCATGGCGATCAGAAGCTGGCCGAGCCTTCGCAGGTGGCGAAGGAAAGAGGGGAGAGAACTACCCATTATTATTATTATTTATTATTATTTTATCCTGCTTGAAATTTTGTCTAAACTTATATAATATGTGCATTTACTTGTTAAATAAACAACAATGAAAACAAATTTGAGTGTTGGCATTTGGCAAAGGTAGGGGCTCTGGAAACTGTCACGAATACACGTAACTTTGGAGGGAAATCATATATATATATATATATGGTGGTGTATTCGGTGCACCCACTTTTTTGGGTGCACTCAATGCACCGCCTCATAATTGTCATTATGAGCATGCGATTTATGTCAAAACGGTATCAATTGTTGCTTATGATTTTATGAACTAGAAGCACATGAATTTGAAAAAAAATCATTCAAAATTTACTTTAATTTGAAGGATTTAGAATTTGGGGATTTAGGGTTAGGGTTTAGGTTTACAATTTCGGATTTTGGGTTGTGATTCAAAATTGAAGGTTAAGAGATTAGGGTAATAGATTGATTTGTTATGATTCTATGTCATATCATCATATTAGATTGATAGTACTAATTAAAGTTCAAAATTTGATTTCCTATGGACACTTTTAGAGTCGGGTGCACTGAGTGCACCCAAAAAAGTGAGTGCGCACTCGTATGCGTTAGACACATACTATGCGACAGGATTCTCTACCGTAGATCTAATCTAACGGTCATCATAAATTACATTAAAATTAGGGAAACGACTCGTCTAACGGTCATTAGTCATTGTTTACAGGACGTAAAGGTCATAGTCTTTCACCGTCAACTGATTCGGATTCGTCGCGAAAGGGTAGCTGTCATCTGCGACTTTAAAAACAGATGATGATGAGCCAAAGTCGATGTAGATCAGAAGCAGGGACGATGATGATGATGGACTGATGGTAAAATTAGTGGTTTGCAATTGGGGTATCTAGAAAAATCGTTATGACGATGATGGTGGTTTACGATTGTCGAATTGGGGCAACCTTTTAATGGAACTTTATTTTATCAATTGTATAATTTTTGGGTGTTCATTAAAAGATCTAGAAGAAATAAGGTATCATCTGAGTCCTCACAAAAACGAATAGGTATCATGTGAGAAAATAAAACGCAAATTATTATTGGGGGGCTATATAGCACATATAATTATTTAAGGGGTGCAAGTAGTAATTATTATTACTAATTTTAATGTAATTTATAATGACCGTTAGATTATATCTACGGTAGAGAATCCTGTCGCATAGTATGTGTCTGACGCATACGAGTCGTTTTCCTAATCTTCAAATTTAAATTAAATAATTTAATTCCAATTATTAAACACCGTTAGATTAGATCTACGGTGTAGAAATCCTGTCGCATAGTATGTGTCTGACGCATACTATGTGAGTGCGCATATGATTATACAATGTATCAAATTTATAACTGAGTTAGTACAAGAGTAATTTACCACTACATTAAAGCTCACTTCTTGTGTTTTGATTTACATAAAAATTAATTTGTACACTACAAATGAAATCTTCAATTGATACAAATCACTATTCGGATCCTGTTTATCAATTATCCTATTCGATTTTGAAGTCTGAAACAGAAGCCTCCGCTACTAAACTCTTCTTTTCCCAGCGAGTTGGTGTCTACATGATATTAAATATAATTATTATATATTCATAATTTGAAAAAAAAACACATCTAATTTTAAATTCTGACTCAATCTATGAATTTGAGTCTATAAAGTCTGAGGGTGCAACTTCCCTTTTTTTTATAGGTGGAAATTGGAATTGAGATTTGAATTTTAGCTGAAGTGGGGAAGTGGAATAAATTTGGACGTGAATTGCGTAGGTAATGTATGGAAACTTGAAAGTGAGACACCTCTCCCAATCGGAGCATTTCTACTATGCTATATAGTATTAGTGCTTTAATGTACAACTTAAAGTTGTACCATAACATTAAATGTATAAGTTTATGTTGTATCATAAAACAATTTGTACCATTATGTTATGGTACAACTTTCCAACTTGAAGTTGTACCATCACATAAAGGTACAAGTTCAAGTTGTACCATAAAAGAATTTGTACACAAAGTATAGGTACAATATGAAGTTGTACCATAACGTAAATGTACAATTTTAAGTTGTACCATAAAGACAAAACCCTATAGCACCAATACTATATAGCATTGTAAAATTTCTCCTCCCAATTGTTCTCTTTCTTTCTTAACCTCGCTTCCTACTGTTTCTAAAAATAAATAAATAATAAAAAAAAAACATAGCTTCCTACTTTACTTGTACATCAATTTCTTTCTTAACCTTCCTATAAAAAAAAATCTTCCCACCGAAAAAAAAATCTTTCTTAACCCCGCTTCCTACTCAGTTGTAGGGGAATGGATCAGGTCAGTAACCTTATGGTGAGTAACCATGAGTAACCCATCCACATCAGCATGACATCAGCATCCTCTCTCTCTTGGAAAGCCTTTAAATTTCATCTCTTTAATCTTTGACGGACGATTTATCACTCATTTTAAGTCAAAATTTAATTTTTTTTGCACAGTTAGATCAGATTAATTGTGCTCTTCAAAATGATATCCACTTTATTATATTTTTCGAACAAAAAAAATTGAGTCATTTTTTACCAGTCTATACCATATGGTATTGACTGGTATTAAAATAAAAGCATACCTATGGTTTGAAAAACGTACCATGGTGGTATGAACAAACCAAGAGTGTAGGATGGTTGAATACATGATAGTAGAAGTATATTAATTGTCATTTACGACTTTTAACATTGTATACCACACAATACCACCCCGTACCAGGGTGGTATTGTATGGTATTGTGTGGTATTTTTTGGTCCTGTAATTTGTTCACCCAGAAATTTGTAGATCCAATAGATCATGATGAACTCGTCCCTTCTGTGCAAACGTTTTCAAAAACAAATTAAAATCGAAGAAGATACCATACAATACCACCCCGTACCAGGGTGGTATTGTATGGTATTGTGTGGTATTTTTTGGTCCTGTAATTTGTTCACCCAGAAATTTATAGATTCAATAGATCATGATGAACTCGTCCCTTCTGTGCAAACTTTTTCAAAAACGAATTAAAAACGAAGAAGATATCATATGGTATGCAGTTGGTACCGAGGGGCCAGAATTTTTTTTCTCAAAAAATACTGAAAATTGATCTCATTTTGTAGAGCACGATGAACTCGTTCCATCTGTGCAAAAAAAAATTAAAATCCGAGTTAAAACGAAAAAGATATGAGTCAATTAAGAAAGCTAGAAAAAATAAAAATGGTCTTTAATTCTCCTTCTTTAGGTCTGAATTTTCTAAATAAAGGGTCCAGATTTGGTTATTGATGAGAGCCCAGCTGTAGTTAATTAATTTTAAAAAGTAATCCTTCAATAATATATGGTAGAGTTTTGTGTACTTTTCTCTATTTCAAATTTTCTGCAACGAGAGTGAAAGTAGGAAGAACATTTTTGTCTTTACACATAAATTATTTATTTCATAAAAAATATCCACATCAAAATTTGAACACATGTCTCTTATAAAGACAACAATCACAACCAGTAACACAAAAGCAATTTGTTGATTCCTTTTTTATACAAAACATAGACGAAGTTAACTCTGAAAATCAGAGAACTTTTCCATCATGATTAGCAAGCCCACTAAGTCTATCGTATGTATTTTTTATCGTGCTTGATACTTCTATTTTCAAAGTAGAGTTTCATGTAATTTTCTCAATTTTAAATTTTTGATCTCTCCTTAATTTTTGCTAAAGGTAAATTGGTAATTGGCTAAAATGGAAGAAACTAATTATGTTAATTTGTATTGTATCCTTGTATTTTTCAATTTACATTAAAATTTTGTGCTTTTTTATCTTTGTTATTTTCTCTTTCTAACTTCCTCCAAAAATTTCCATCGTGCAATAGTTTGCGCCCCTTTCACTTCCCAGTACAAGGCTGCCATTGAAAACCAATCTTCAGATATCTTTTGGCCTATGGTTTTTATTGTTGGAGATTTAGGCTGATCGAGTAGAAGATTTCAACTCCAATATCAATCCATGGCGAATAGAATGGAGTTCATCAATAAATGGAGTTGCAGAAGGAGGATTAGAAATTGAATTTTTGGTTGAATCATATGCCTCTTGAGATAAAATTTTGGTGGTACAACGGAGAGTGATGGCTATCGGATCTTTGGGTTTATGGTTTTTGCAACTATCTTTCTATCTTAAAACGAGGAATCATTGATTGATTTATTGAAGTAGGTCGATTTTTTATTCAACCTACTGAAACTATAAAGAGTGTCTAATTTTGCGCCTTATTACTTTGATAGAGTCTATTCATATATTGGAGGCAAAGCAGTCAAAATCGGGATTTTACGTAAAATAAAAAATGAGGGTAAAATCGAATCGTAAAATCGTGAGACTTTAAGTTCCATATAAAAATGAAGACAGAATAATATTAGTAAGGAAAATCACGAATAACAGAAGAGCACATAACACTTACAATGATAATTTCTCAAGGTTAATGTTAAGAGGTGATGAATCGATGATGATTAATAGGTAGATGTGAATTGATTATAGTCGATGGTGGTTAGTGTGAGAGAACTAGATGATGTTGGTGGACGAGAAGAAAAAGAGGCGTAATTTTGTAAATTCTAGGGAAAATAAGTAAAATTGACTCAAAGATTTGAATCGTAAAATCGTAAGATTTTTTTAAAAAATTAGGATTTAAATCGTGAATAGTGTAGGATTTTAATGTCCATAGATTATAGTGAAATCAGAATAGTTAAGTAAAATCGTAAAAGCGTAGGATTTTAGGATTTAAATCGGGGATTTGACTACTCTAATTGGAGGTAACCCTGATTTTTTTCGTTTGCTCTTAATTTGTGATGGTCCCCTCTTAGATGAGTTCTTAGTATATAGTTGACTTGAATCAACAACTCTTGATTTCTTTATGATTAATGACATATTGTTCATAAAAGGAGAACATTGAACCCTTTATATACGATTATGAGGTTTAAGATTTAGTTTCAAACTATCTATGGGTCGTGTGGAAATTTCAGTGAGCTTTTATACTTTATCTTTCTTGACAATCAACTAAACAATAACATTTTAACGGGAACTTAATTATCATTATAAAAATGAGATCAATGATACATTTATATATTTTATATTCTTAAATGATTATGATATTTCTCCGATGTTCAATCTATATATTCTTTGTTTATATATCATCTCGATCGAAAGATTATCAATAAAATTAAACAGAATGAAAGACTTAAAAGTAACATAAAATATAAATAATCAAATATTAGCATTCCGAACAACATGCCAGGTTATTAGCTAGTAATAATTAAGGAGGAGATTAGGACGGAACGGACGGAGTCCCCAGAGGATCAACAAAATCAGCTCAAGCATAATATTAATAATTCAACACAGTTTTTCTTTTTTTTTTTTTTTTCTATCGGTATCTTCTTCAGCTGAACAACTTCCCCCTCCTTTTTCTCCATTCCTTAATCTATAAGCAATTAAGCATCCGGATCCCCTCCACTTGTAATTCTATACCGACACCTATTATTATTTTCTTATGTTAAAAAAATAGTAAAAGTAAAAAAAAAAAAATGATATCTTCTTTTCTCCGAGGAAGAGTCAACAAATAAACTCCTCGACTGCTTCGGTGTTGCTTTGCTTCTTCTCCTGCCTTCTCTCTTCTTCTTCTACATCCATCGCTCGAAGAAAAATTCGACGGTCAGTTGGAGGCGAACCGGTGAACTGGTAGTCTGGTACTCGTTTCCGTCGGCTGACAAGATGGGAGGGAAGCTAGGTCTTCTGTCGGCCTTATGCCTTCTGCTCTGCTGCGGTTCTTGCTTCGGTAAGTTCGTCGTCGAGAAGAACAGCTTGAAAGTTACCTCTCCAGATGCCTTGAAGGGAGTCTACGAGTGTGCGATTGGCAATTTCGGGGTGCCTCAGTACGGCGGGACTCTCGTCGGAACTGTAGTCTATCCCAAATCGAATCAGAAGGGTTGCAAAAGCTTCCACGACTTTGATCTCTCCTTCAAATCCAAGCCCGGCGGCCTCCCAACTTTTCTCCTCCTCGATCGCGGAGGTAAACTTCAAGATTACACCTTCCACTTATCAGTTTATGGGTTTATGCTATTGCTTGAACACTGCGGTTCATTTATTCTTCTCTGGGTCTCTAATTATGGAATGTCTTCAGAATAGCGTTTTGCTTTTATATCGATTGATTTGGCTCTTAGAGCATAGATTTCTTCCCTTATTTGATCCCACTAAAGGTTAAGGCTGAGTGTTAGTTTTGTTGTTGCGCTCTCCCAAGTTCGATTGCTTGAAGAATCTGATTGTTGCTTGCTTGTTTGGGTCTTCTGATCTTGGATGTTTCCATTTTGTGGTGGGTTAGATTGCTTCTTCACCTTGAAGGCATGGAATGCGCAGAATGGCGGCGCAGCTGCTATTCTTGTTGCAGACGACAAGGCTGAACCCTTGATCACCATGGATACTCCGGAGGAAGGGAATGTGGATGCTGAATATCTGCAAAACATCACCATCCCCTCGGCGCTCATTACGAAGTCCTTGGGGGATAGCATCAAGAAGAAACTTTCCGATGGGGAAATGATCAACATCAATCTCGACTGGACGGAAGCGCTCCCGCACCCAGATGAGCGGGTCGAGTATGAATTCTGGACCAACAGCAATGATGAGTGCGGCTCAAAGTGTGAAAGCCAGATTGAGTTCGTGAAAGATTTCAAAGGAGCGGCACAGATACTTGAACAGAAGGGTTACACTCAGTTCACCCCGCATTATATCACGTGGTATTGTCCCGAAGCTTTTATACTGAGCAAACAGTGCAAGTCTCAGTGCATCAACCATGGGAGGTACTGTGCTCCGGATCCTGAGCAGGATTTTAGCAGAGGATATGATGGGAAGGATGTTGTTGAGCAGAATCTGAGACAAGTTTGCTTCCACAAAGTTGCGAATGAGAGCGGGAAGCCGTGGCTTTGGTGGGACTATGTGACTGATTTTGCTATCCGTTGCCCCATGAAGGAGAAGAAGTACACCAAGGAGTGTGCTGAGCATGTTATCCAATCTCTAGGTAAGTTATTTCCTTTTGCACTTTTGATCCTTGAACAGAATCAGATGATGACCGAAGCTTTTACTTATCCACTTCCATGTGATTTACTTCAGGTGTTGATCTCAAGAAGATAAATGAATGTATTGGGGATACTGAGGCAAATGTTGATAACACAGTTCTTAAGAATGAACAAGATGCACAGGTGATGCTCTGAAGATTATGTTTGTTTACTGAGCTCCCCTTTAAAATTTGGCCCTGAATTCCTACTCTATTTTTTTTGTCTTACTTCTTGCTATAGATTGGAAAAGGATCTCGTGGAGATGTGACCATTCTGCCAACTCTTGTGATAAACAACAGACAGTATAGAGGTTTGAAACGAAATCATTATTATTTCGCTGTACCATGAAAGTCGTCACTGTTTTATTTGGCATTTTTAAGATTTACCTGTTACCGTGACAGGTAAGCTGGATAGAGGAGCTGTGCTCAAGGCCATTTGTGCAGGTTTCCAGGAGACCACAGAGCCTGCCATCTGTCTAACCTCAGGTCATTATTCTTCTCCGTGATAAAATTTGGGGGAACTGGTAACAATGATTGTGCTGCCTCTCCCCTTTATAGTGAAAACAAACCTTGTGAATTGATGATGATTCATTATCGACTGTTCCTTTTCAGACCTGCAAACTAATGAATGTCTAGAAAACAATGGTGGCTGCTGGCAAGACAAAGCATCAAATCTTACTGCATGCAAGGTATTATACTTTGAGTATTGTTCATTCCTTTCAGTTATCTTGCTTGATGAAAATTGTGAGGTAACTTTGTGTTTGTTTTTACTTGTTTAGGATACTTTCCGGGGTAGGGTATGTGAATGCCCAGTTGTGCAAGGTGTGAAATTCAAAGGCGATGGGTATACTCACTGTGAAGGTACTCACATAGCCTACAAAGCATGTTCAATTACAGTAATTTTTCCAAGTCTCACAAGCTTGGACTTCAGCTGTTCCATGGATGTAAAATAACCACACATCTTCCGTGTCTCAGTTTGTATTCTCATGATGGTGTTTTGACTCATATAGCCTAAGCCCTTTAGTATAGCTTGCTAGCAATTAAATATTTCTTCGAACTGATATTGGTATAAGATGGCTCACCATCGAAACTTAAGTTGTATGCACAATCTCGCCACTTCATGCCTTCTGCTTTTGTGTTTCTGCAGCTTCTGGTGCTTTGCGTTGTGGAATCAACAATGGAGGATGCTGGAAGAAATCTCAAGATGGCGTGACATTCTCTGCGTGCACTGTGAGTAAAATCCAGTTTGTAACTACAAAGCATTGCTTTCTGCATCTCATGCTGTCTCTATATCATTCTCAAGACTAGCAACCGTATTTACTTCACTATGGTTTTTTAATTCAGGACTCTTCAGAAGGCTGCAAGTGCCCTCATGGATTTAAGGGTGATGGAGTGAACTCCTGCGAGGGTATGTTTCCCCCTTTTCCACTTAATGAACAGAGTGCTATGTTCCTCAACTCATTGCTGCAATTTTAATGTTGTTAATCATATGTTTTATTTATTTACTTACGCACGATTTGCTTTTGATTTGGTTTCTGTTGCAGACGTGGATGAGTGCAAGGAGAAGACGGCATGCCAATGTCCAGAGTGCAACTGCAAAAACACATGGGGAAGCTATGAGTGCAGCTGTGGTGGCGGTCTCTTGTACATGCGAGAATACGATACTTGCATAAGTGGTGAGTCAGCTGAGCACATATCTTGCCATGGTAATTGTATCGAGTTATGAAGTTAATTATCCACCGGCTGACTGGTATATGTATGGCTTTCATGTTGTGCAGGCAAAAAGGGGAGCGCAGAATTCAGTGGTGGCTTCAGTTTCCTGTGGATTATCATCCTAGCAGTTGCTGTAACTGGTGCCGGATATGCGATTTACAAGTACAGAATCCGGAGGTATATGGACTCTGAGATACGTGCGATCATGGCTCAGTACATGCCGCTGGACAATGGAGGAGGGGAGATCCCTGTTCATAATACTCAGAGGGGCGGTTTAGATATTTAAGTTCCCTGTGAAGATGGAGGTAAACTACAGCAACATGACGAAATTCACACTTATCACAGCTTGGCTTGAGGCAAAGGCTGCAACTCCTAGACCGCTGCAGAAGACGCTCTCCTTGGCCCGACTTGGTGCCCTTTCTTTTCGTTTCGGTTGTGGGCTATTTCGTTGGGAAGGCTGTGGCGACTGGCGACTTGTTGCTTTGTGTATGTAACTTTTATGTCCTTTAAAAATTATACTCGGTTGTGCACATAACCATGAGATAGATATACAGATCGACTGTCCAGGTTTGGTGCGCTTTTAGTTCGTGGTTTCTTTTTTCTTCGTTTGTCTATGGTTTGTCTTTGTTTTAATGGTATTTAGTCCCCGTCGCTTCATTTCGAACCCGAGGGAAATGGACGGAACGCTAAGAAACCCTTGGAGATCGTTCTCAGAGATAAAATGCTCTTTTGATACTCACGCTTTCTTCTGGGAAAGAAGGCAAAGATTAGGGTTTATAAATTTTCAGGTTATAACGAGTTTCGGGAGACTTGCGTCTATTTTGTTTTCCGAAGAATGATCGGAAGGCCTAAGGGAGCATAAATGTACAGCTACTTGCTCTATTAACAAAACCCATTAATACATTGAAAAAATACCTCGAAATGAAAGAAGAAAAGGCCACAGCCATTTTCAATTCACTAATTAGCGTCTAACAGGCTGGCCATACGCTCTATCATTCTAAAAACATTAATGGGCAAAAACAAATCAGACATTCCAAAGCCAAAAACACCCTTAAGTATCACTGTGGAACCTTGTTGGTCCATATCGGACTTGCTATCATGATACAGCTCGAAAAGACAACAAGAACACCCTGCATTTTGCATTACGAATGCTCTCCAGAACTGGGAAGCAACTTCCCCAGGCTACTGCCCGAGCCTAACTAACATACACTACCTTCCACCTCGTACAAAGCGAGCTTCATCAGTTGCAACGTCGTGTGGAAGTCCAAATTTGAATTTTTAGCTCATACCAGACTGACAGCTTAAACATATCTCTCACGCTGGCATCAAAGAAAGGCATTACTCTTCTGCAGGTGTTCCCCAGTTGGTGCTCCTGCCATCCATACCCTTCTGCGTACCAATCCTATAGCAGTAAAACGCAAGCACAGCAGTACTGCAGAAACAAAACAAACCAAGTCATCAGAAACCAAAAGGGCAGTTAATAGTTAATAACCACAGGGGATACTGAAAGTGTGAAGCTCTAAAGAAGGCCAGGTCTCACTACAACTACTACAAGTCCACAAAGATTCATTCTTTCAGCTGCCCTTATTCTGTTACACACACAGTTACACTTCTGCGAGGTTAAAAAAAGGGGGTCAAAGAGAACAGGTAACAAACCTGATGACAGCCGAAATGAATTGGAAAAGAGAACCTCTCTGCAAAATGAGGGAAGGAAAAAACTGTTAGTGCTTATACCATGTAAAGAATAAAGGAGAACCAAGGAATGAACAGATGAAAGTATCTGCTGCACCTGAAACAGCAAAGTGATCTTCCTAAGGAAAATTACAGCCGCAATTGCTGCAGAAGCAAAACAAGCCAATTAATTACTCGAAGATTGAAAAGATCCACTGACTGAAAACTTTGTTACACAATACAACTGTCAGAAACCCAACCTGTCTGTCCTTTCAAGGGCAAATCATATGCCTCCCCATTGTTTTGTGCTCTTCGACTTGCTATTCCAAGCGCCAAAAGAGCACCACCAAGAATCACACCGAACCTAACAGCAGAAATGCTCCCAACCAACATGAACGCAGCAAACCCACCAAGAAACACAAGGGAGCCTGTGAAAAAACAGCGATGCAATGAAACTTCAGCTCCAAGGATTAAGCCTTCAAATGCAGCAACAATAATGATTGGAAGGAACATCATAAGTAGAGTTAATTGAACGCTTAAGTCCATATACACACACCGTATCCTATCCCAACGTGGTAATCCTTGAGCTCAGATATATCTTTGACATCAGTAGATGAGCTGATAGTCTCCAGAATATCCCTAACACCTTCAGGAGAGTTCTCGGCAGCTTCATTAATCTCCTTAGCCAAAGAATTCAAATCTTTCCTTGCCCTCTCAGCTTGGATTTTGAGCTGCTCTGAAGTCTCTCCCAGAATGACCATGGCCTTCTTGGAGTAGACTTCGTAAGCTTCCTGAGATATACCTTTCATGTGTATGGCCTGTTCCTTGAACGATTCAAGAGCCTTCTTCCAAGCTTCCTGCGACTCTTGATTCCTGGTGTCGAGATCATCGTCATTCTTCTCCACTTCGAAATCAGGGTGCGCCTATTCACCATAAAATCCACACAGTCAATTCAGCAAACACATCATAATCATTGCTCACATGAACAGTTAAAGTCAAATTGGTTCTTCAACTATACTGAATCACAAGCCAAAAGGGCGAGAGAGAGAGAGAGAGATACCGATTCTTCACGAGAAGCGGCGGAGGCGACGATGGAGGTCAAAGGAGTCCTGCGGCAGAGATAAGGGAGACCAAGGGGCAGGCTGTTGAGGGGAAGAAGGTCAATCGAGAGTCTTGAAGAAGCTCTGCCGGCGGCCAGCGAAGCGAAAGAGCGTCGGAAGTGGAGAGAGGGAATAGAGGCGATGGAAGGAGAAGAGGAGGGAAGCGTTGGGAGTGGAGCGTAGTAGGAGGAGGACATGTTAGGGTTTTTTAGAGACACCGACACAGCGTTCATTGTTCTTGAAAATAGTCGCCGGCTGACTGACTGAACTTTGAATTGGAAGAGAAACGGAGAACGAAGGAAAGATTGTTTGGGAGAAAGAACGAGAAAATCCGAGGAAAGTGGTGAGTCAGGAGAGACGGAGGCGGGTTGGTGAAGAAGGGCGAGAAGAAAAGAGGCAGTTCAACAAACCAGCCAGCTGAAAGGCAAAGCTATGCGAGCAGTTCGGCTCTGGCTGCCTGACCAGACCGAAATGACCGGAAATTGCGACTCGGTGGTTCTGGCCGGGAGAGATATTTTTCCAGCTTTCTGGTACATTTCGACGTGGAAAGTGTACAATGCCGGCCTTTTACAATTTGCTTAGGTGACACGTAAGCATATTGGAGGGCCAAATTGTGAGGGAGAAGGCAGGCCCTACAGCATCCCAAGCTTGGTATATAGGAAACTAGGTTATAATCATGAGGTTGTTATTTGCGGCTCTCGTCTTTATTATTTGATGACTGTTTATTTTTTTGGTGCCAAGCGGAGCGCTTAAAGGGCACCCCAACCTTTATTCAATAATAAAGTGGGTCGTTCCGACCCCGATACTATTATGGTACAATCAATAAGAAAGAGCAGCATCAGGTGCTGCAATAACATGGGAACCAATTGAACACAAATGCCCTAAATTAGCGAGATAATCTGCAACAACATTTGCCTCTCTATAAACATGGACAATGTGGACTTGCCAATCCCTCGCGAGCCAACGTCGTATTTCGGCGACGCTTGTGTAGTGGCGATGGTGTGGCGTGGCGACTTCAATAAGATGCTTCGCTGTGGTGGAATCTGTTTGCAGAATCACCTTCCGAACTTCTGCCTCTCAAGTGAGTTTCAATCCTTGCACAATTCCGGCTAACTCTGCACTCGTTACTGAACCTCCCACAAGGTTCATAGTGAAAGCTGTAATGAAGCGGTCGTCGTCTCCCCGCACGACTCCGCCAACCGTCGAGCTAAGAGGAGAGTTGGTCACTGATCCGTCTGTGTTGATGCACGCCCACTCATGTTGTGGTGGCTGCCACTTGATATCTCTCGGTGTTCGGAGTCCCCCGGCTCCGATTATCGTACTCTCATTTTCTGAAGCTTGAATGATTTGTTGCTTCATTTGTACAGATTTAGCCTGAATTTGTGCAAAGGACTGTAGCTCATCCCGAAAGCAGAAGTTGTTCCGGTTCTTCCATAGAAACCAACAAGTGCCTGCAAAGAGGGTACTATCGATCACTCGCCATGACCCGCATTGTAATGGAACATTAAATCAGCTAGAGCTCGTCCAAAGAAGTCTTGGTCCGGCTCATTTTGCAGCAAACCCGCCCATGTATCTCGCGCAAAAGGACAATCTCTGAGTACATGCATGGTGGTTTCAGGTCCTGCTCCACAAATTTTGCAGCTGTCATCCCCTGTAAGGTGGCGTCTCTTGCGTTCCGCATTGGTGAAAAGGCGTTGGTGCGCTGCTAGCCAAAGAAATGTTCTCGTTCTCTGAATCGTCGGGGTTCGCCAAATCGCTCTCCATCTTGGGTGGCAGTGAAGGTTTGATGGCTCGTCCCCGCCGGTGATCTCGTACGCCGAACTGAATGTGAAGTTTCCATCCGCCGATAATCGTCAGCATCTAGCGTCATCGGTTTGCTCCGTAGGCACCGGATGGAGCAATACCTGCGAAGCCAACTCAGGCGGTAAGTAATACGATATATAATCAATGTTCCACTTACCATTCAGCACAAACTCGGCCACCGGAATGTCAAGGGCTTCCACAGGAACATTTGGAGCAAAAGTCATCAGAGATTTGCCGTCAGTCAGCCATCTGTCTCTCCAAAACCACGCCCGTCTTCCATTTTGTATGTTCCAAACTGTGGCTTCCTCTACCATGTGCCAGATACGGAGGACCCCACGCCACAGATTGAGAGACGTCCGCTTCTGCGAGGTAGAAAAACCTCATCCGAAACTTTCATGTATTTGTGCAGAATCACCCGCGCCCACAGCTCATCTAGATTTTTTTATCAATCGCCATGCAATTTTCATCATGTATGCCTCATTGGATCGAGTAGCTGTCCTCAACCCAAGTCCTCCTTCTTCTTTTGGTCGGCAAACTGTTTCCCAATCGATCAAATGAACCTTCCGTCCGCCTTCCGTGCTCCCCCAAATAATTGCGAATATTTTTGTCTATGTAATCCCGAACACTTGCTGGGAGGAAAGAAGTTTGCATCGTGTAGGACGGGAGAGACGATAATACTGATTGCGCCGGAGTGACTCTTGCAGCCATGCTCATCTTCTCTACCTTCCACCCAGCTAGACGGGAGTCCACTCTGTCTATTAAAATTATATTTTTGCCCTTCATATTTTTTTATATTCTATTCCATTGAAATATTTTTTAATCAATTAAACCTTATTATCCTCACACCACCACCCAACTCAATTGTTGGAGCAACGGCCGGCGCAGAACCACTACCGCCAGAGAGAGAAATCTTCGGCGAGCTGACCACCACGGCGTCAAACCACATCACCGGCTAGGAGGCGGGCGACAACGGTAATCACGTTGACCTTCCCTCTTTTTAGCTTCGTCCACTCGCTGTTGTCAGGTGTCGTCCACTCGCTGTTGTCAGACGTCTGTTATCAGTCGCCGACCCTGTCTGATATGGGCAAGCGAACCCCATCCGACTGGAGCTGACGGACCCCGTCCGACCTGAGTTGGCGGACCTCGTCCGACGCTGGCGAGCATACAGGTCTGCTACAAATTTTTTTTTGTGTTGTATTTTGATAAATATTATGTTTGTTTTATAGTTAATTTATGTTTATGTTATTTATGTTTATTTAGAGTTAAATTAATGGCACATGGTGTTAGTTATGTTTATTTTAGAGTTAAATGATTATTAATTTTAGAGCTAATAATTCATATTTAATTTATTGCTTTTTGTTTTATTTTCCAGAGTTAGAGTTAATTTTGTGTATAGTTTTAATCAAGTGATTGTGTTTTGTTGTAGAGCTAACTAGTTTAGAGTTAATTGATTGTATTTAGTTTATTTAGTAAAGCTAATTTCAAATAATAATTCACATTTCATTAAATTAATTATAGTCATATTGTCATTATTTTGTAGAGTTAATTAAATTATTGCATTTAGTTTTATTTTGTAGAGTTAATTGATTTTAGTATTTATTAATTCATTATTTAGTTGTGTAGCATCATATAATTTGTCTCTAACGAGTTGTAAAATCATAATTGCAGGTAGACATGGCTCACAACGTAAAACTAACAGATGATTACACAGACTATTTCCTCAATGGCGTCCAATATTCCAATTTCGAAGATGTTGTAATGATCGCTTGAATCCGTGCATGTTATTGTCAATGGTTTGCACGTATCAACAACAATCACATCCTAAACCAAGTTTAACCTAGGTCAGCATTGCCGTATAGTGGTAATCAATGTCATATTCTACTCGGGTCCTGGTACCTTAGCCTACTTCCCACCTTGCTGTTAATTAGGTAATCGGGTTTTTAGGTTTTGAGTGGAGGATATGAGGAAACACTAGTCTAGAGGTTGATCAAAGCTAAAATCAGGTACTTCGGGGAACTAATCCTCCCCCTGGATTAGGGATACTATGCACGTATATATACTTAGGGTTATCGAATGTGGTGAGTGAGCTCTTTTCGTGGGCCTTCGCCGTTATCCACACACCTCCAAGTACGCTCCCCTAAACCCATGTTTCAGTCACCTCGATCTAGGCTATCGTATCTGGGGCTTTAAGCTTATTGCTCATTTCAATGGACACTATCCATCGTCCACACCGAGGTTTCATCCCGGGTTTCATCTAGGAAGGCTACCTATAACAAGGGTTCGGTCGCCTCGACCACTATAGGCCCCCATTCACACATCTAACCTTGAACTTCTTACCCATCTATCCTAGAACTTCTTACCCAGCGCGGTAGCATAAAGTAGGCTAAGAGGGAAGATTAGGGTGACTTACCCAAGCGTCATCATTTAGGAAAGAGTGACATTAAAAATCAACTAGACAAACACATTCATTCATTCAAACCCTAAAATATCCATACATACATAATGAACTCTAAAACTAGGGTTTGGGGTTTAGAACCCCTAGTACCTTAGAGGACTACTCCATAAAGGAGGGAAGAAGATACATGGTAGAAATACAAGAAGACTTGGGGTAGAAGATGCCTCCTTGCTCCTAGCTACTCCTTCTCTTCTTCACCTTTCAACTTCTCTATTCTCTCTCTCTAGAACCAAAAATTTCACCCAAAATTAGCTCACTTGAAAAGGGAAGGGGTCTTCTATTAATAGGCAACTTGGCTTCGGGGAACTTCGCGGCCTAAGGCAGGGAGATCACGATCGTGATCTTTGGTCACTGGGTCGTGATCTCAAAATATTATCGTCGAGGCCTTAAGGACGGGGGGAGATCATGGCCAGACTTCGCGGTCGAGGTCCTTGAGTCGCGACCATGATCTTCCTTGCGGGCATTTTGCACGTTGGCCGTGATTTGACTGGGGAACGTCTATGCTCATCTATGGCTCCTTTCTCTCGAAGTTCATGCCCTGGGGCTCCAAGATCGTGGTCACGATTTTTGGCTTCTGGGCCATGATCTTCAGTGAGACTTCACGACTGGAGATCTAGACCGTGATCTTTGGCTTCTAGGCCACAATATTTGTTCCTTGCCCCTTTTCTACACTTGTGATCTTGTTTTGTATCTAATTTGCACTTATTGACTAATACACCCTATAATCACATAAAAATCAAATAGGAAGAAGGAAAAGGAAATAAAAATGGAGATATAACAGCAGCGACGGCGAAGCAGAAAGAGGAAGAAGGAAAGGGAAACAGAAATGGAAGTGGGAGGAAAGGGAAGCTTTTCACTGTCAAGTTCAAAGTTGAGGATTTCAATAAGTAATAAAAAAGTATGTTGCAACATTTCATTAGCAATTTTTGGAGACACTTCTTCCGTGCAGTCGGCTAGCTCGATCGAGTTGTTTTGGAGGAACAAAAAAGTTGTTTATTGATTCAGTTTTAGCGTTTAAGTGTTCGAAAGATAAAAAAACTAAGGACATTAAAGTATATTTAATATAATTAAGGCGGCAAATAAGGATTTTTAGAGCGACGAATAGCTAGCAATCCCTTTCAATATAACTTTCAAGGTTAAATTATACGTTTGGCCACTCAAATTATACAAAAATTTAACGTTTGTCATCCAGATTCCTTTTCTTTCTTATTCGTCAACAACTTTAAGAATTGTTTCACACTGACCATCTATCTTTGCTATTGCTTTCACTATTTGATTAGGAGTGGGGGGTGGGGTGGGGGGGGGGGGGGGGGGCAACTGTCCAAATCCTTCCTCGATTTTTGCTATTGCTTTCACTATTTGATTAGGAGTTCAAACCTTACTTACTTAAAATCCAGCAACCCCATTAATGGCTCTTCCCCACTCCGTTTTCGTTCTTCCTCCTTCTCTACTTTCTTCCTCGTCCTCTTCAACATGGTTTGAGATTTGAGTCATGGCTTCTCCTTTTTGTCATTGTGGATACCCAACATATTTGAAGACTAGTTGGACCGATGCAAATTCAAGAAGGAGGTCCTATGGGTGTAGTTTTCTTTTGTTTTATTTTAGGTGCGTACCATTTGACTCTATCAATGTGTTTTGTTATGCAGACCAATAAAGCATGCAATCATTTCAGATAGTTTGACCAACTCTCAATGAGCATATGAGATACGTAGTGCTGACTTTCCATCGTGGTATTCAAGAGCCGGAGAGAAGGAAACCAAGGAAAGTTTACAAAATCAACGTCAAAATGGCTTGCATCATCACTGTGATAGCCCTTTTGTTTTGTTTCATTTTGATGGGAAATTAGTAGTGTTTGTGATAGAGCAAGGATATGTTGTTTCATCTATACCACTTGATGACCTCTAGGTACTTCCCAGTATAGTATAATTATATTAGTATGTGAACAAAGTATATTGTAGATGAATAGTGGAAAACAAAAGGCTAAGTTATACATTTGGCATTAATTTGACGACATGTGGGTGACTCGATGCTTGTGTCGCAGTCTTAGTTGCATTTGCTTGTAATTTCTTCAATGTTGCCAGCCTGTTTCTTTCTACTCTTTCAAGCTGCCTCCTCTTTGTGCTTCTTTCCTTTTCTTCCGTTTTGTTTCGGCCTTCCTTGCCAGCTCCTTTGCCTCTTGATTGGCATGAAAGGTCATGTGGTGCCCAACTTCTCCATAATTTGCACACTAGTACTTCTTCTTCTTAGGTTTTGTTGCTTCTCTTTCAGGTTTCTTTTATCTCTTTTTACTTGTTTCATTTTCACCAGCTTCCTTTCTTTTTGCTTTCTTTGGCCTTCCTCTCTTAATGGAGCTACGAAGAGTAGGAATTCCAACCTCGCATAGTACAGAAACAACCAAACAGGCAAGTACTCTCTTTTAGTAGTTTGCGATATGTTGAACGCATAACATCTAGTGGTTGTTTTCTGCGGGCTAAATTACAGGTTTGGTCACTCAAATTACATAAATGTTTCACATTTGCCAACCGAATTACTTTTATTTCTTATTCGCCACTAACTTTAGGAATTGTTTCACTGTTAGTCACTGGTCGTTAGTCTTCGTTAGAGTCCGTTAACTCCATCAGTTTTTTATGACGTGGCAAACAGAACTGCTGACTGGACCATTACTTTAATGACATGTCATTTTAAAAAAGTAAAAAATAATAATTAAACAAAGTTAGTACAAGAGTGGCCCACGTTCCCCTCCCTCGTCTTCTTCCCTTTTCCCATCCTCACGCATGACAAATAGAGCACCACGGAATCCTGTGTTCAGTTCCGCTGCATCTTCCCTCCGCCTCCACAGCCGATATCTCCTTTGAGTGTTTCATCTGAGGATAACCGCCGCGGTGGTAGGTGAAATATCGCCTGGTTACTCCCCTACCGATGCCATCTTTATTGTGGGTGCAAACGGCAAATCGAGATTCACCGAGGTCTGGTAGGAGAGTATCGTGTCTTCGTCCTCGTGTGTCTCCTCCCCCATTGCGCTCGTATCGTCTTGAGACAAGTTGGTTTTGTTCTCCGACGACTCTATCAGGCTCGTCCCCTCCGTCATTTCTTTGGGAGAGGCAAAATTCATATGACAATCTCACTCACTCCACTAAAAATCCGCGATTCTTGTCCAAAATCGAACACAAAAGCTCAATGCGCGTCGAATTCGGCAAGAACGGTTCAATCCGAAAATCCTAGAAATCTAAGTGAATCCGCCATCAATGGAGCAAGCAACTCAATCAACTGTACGAGAAACAAAGGAACATAGACAAATTTCAAGATTCGGTCAGGGAGTTTCAACTGGAAACAACACAAAGGTACGAAGGATTGTGCATTCTCTGAATCGGACGTATCCAATAGACGTCAAGCTCCGATGAGGCGGCGATAAACGTTTCCATTGGGAACTCGCCTTACTTTTGTCTAATTACTTCATTTTTTTTAAAATTGACATGTCATTAAATTAATGGTCCAGTCAACAGTTTCATTTGCCACATCATCAAAAAACTGACGGAGTTAATGGACTTTAATGTAGACTAACGGTCGGTGACTAATGATGAAACGATTTGTAAAGTTAGTGTCGAATAAGAAAGAAAAGTAATTCGACTGGAAAATGTGAAACTTTTATGTAATTTGATTGACCAAACATGTAATTTATCCTTTTCTAGGAGTAACAATCATCCAAAAAGTCGTATATCCTCTATTTTCCCTAACTATTGCTTGAATGACATGCTCACAAGGGATACCAGTCACCTCCCACCCTCTACAAGTAAAAGTTTTGTTCTTCAAGTTAACCGCCTTTATCACCCGACACTCCAAGAAGAATGAGAAGGATAAGCATGAAAAACGATGTAAGATTCGAGTCTCACCTCCACGTCTCCTGTACGATCTAGCAGAGAAGAAAGGGAAGGAAGATGAAGGAGGAATCTCGAAGGAATTTCTCCCTTCTTTTGTCTAACCTTATCCTAATTGAGTTGGTTGGTGCAAGTAAACCCTTTTACTTAATAAAACTAAAAAATGTAAAAAGAAATTCAAAATAACAGGTTTTGGTAAGTTAGGTCAAGTATTGAAGCTGACTAGGCGGTCTACTTGAGTTACTCAGCATTTCTGTTTGCCCAATCTGCAGTCCGTTTGCCCTGTCATTAAAAATTTGATGGCATTAATGGAGGTGAATCGATCTCTAAACCATCCACCTTAAACTCATTGATAGTTTGGTGGATCTCATTGATAGTTTGGTGATCGCAAACCAAATGGACGAGCCCATCTTTCACGATGAGGGGTCTCCTGCTTTCATCGACCTTTATCTCCACTTTGGTGATGGAGACGAATGCCTACCACAGAATCATGCTTTAAAATGACATCTTAGGCCGATAAATTTGGGTCACCGAGACTGATGTATTAAAGAAATGATCCATTCACCAGAAGCAGTAATAATCTGATCTTCAATAGATTTTGCAAATGTAGTTGCTTCTGCACAAAAGAGAAGGCAGAGAAGAAAGAACGCTTTGTTGTTTAACAACACAAAGGTTGACCCAGAACGATGGCATTCCACTTTTATCTAGAGACAAGAATTCAAGCAACATGTCGTCATTCCAATTTTACAGAAACACAAAGACTTAGCTATACAAACAAGTCTTTGTTTCTCAGATTGCTTGGTGATAGAGTTGAAATCTCTTGTCAGAAACTAGGGAGACACACATACTCTACCAATACTGACTCACTTTTACCAACGCAACCAAACTAAGACCAAGTGAAATCGCAGTTTAGCAATGCAGTATAGGGTTCAGGTTCTAATTGTCAACCCGGGTCCTAGTCTACTAGTTACTCGACTAATGAATTACTGACTCTCTCAGTTCGAATACCCGGCGAGCGACTAACCTCCACCAGAATAAGCTAACCGAGGTACTAATACACCAAACTTCAACTACTAGTTTTTATTTTCAGTACAGAGCAGTTAATCGATTTCACGACTAAAGTAATCAATTCACTACTTCCAATTAAGATTTCTCTTTTAACCTATGCAGAGAATATCGTTATAGGAATTTGGTCAGGACTCATGCAATTATGAACAATGTCTCAATTGAATATATCAAGTCAATCATCCACGAAATTGGGTTCATACAATCATTCCTAACATACACGACTAGAGTTATTCGTACCCTGATGAGAAGAGAGATTACTCCATGGAGAGTACGGAAAACACAGGGTTTGAAGGAGAAAACATCATGTGAAGGATGAGATTCTGCTACAAGCTGGAAATTGGAAATCTGAGGGTGAAAGGTCGAGCTCAATTGATAAATCAAGAGAAACAGTCAAACGAAAGCTATCGAGACAAGCAATTTTAACGTGGTATCCCCGAAATATTAAGGACTAATCCACGGGAGGGTTGAATCCTCCATCTACTGATTTTATTTCTCTTGTTTCGTTAACGGCATAAGCCGAGTACAGGGAATATATATACCCTTTCGACAAGCATCTAGGGTAAGCTTATTGCTCGTGTCCTTGGAGAACACGGAAACCATGCAGGCCGCTGGTTGCTGCGTCTCAGCCATGGGCTGCTGTGTCTCGGTTATGGGCTGCTCTGTCTTCTGGTCCAACACTCCCCCGCAAGCTGGAGCGTGAAGGTACGAACGTTCAGCTTGGAAATAAGAAAGAGAAAAAGATCTGTGCCCAAGCCTTTCGTGAAAATGTCGGCCAGCTGCAGATGAGTGCTGGCTTTAAGGGGTAAAATAGCACCGGACTGCACCCTTTGGCGAACAAAATAGCAATTCATTTCGACGTGTTTGGTGCGCTCATGAATCACCATATTGGCAGAGATATGCAAAGCTGCCTGATTATCACAGTAGAGGGGAGTGGCTCGCTGTTGGGGGACACCAAGCTCAGCCAGTAACCAGCGAAGCTAGAGGATTTCACTAACTGTACTGGCCATAGCTCTATACTCTGCCTCGGCAAACGACCGTGCAACCACCTTCTATTTCTTGGTCCGCCAAGAGATGGGAGCACCTCCGAGAGTAATGAAGTAGCCTGTCGTGGATCACTGAGTACTCGCGCAACCACCCCAATTTGCGTCACAATAAGCTTTGAGAGTGAGATCATTATGCAAAGGGAAGAAAATCCCTTGCCCTGGCGAGGTCTTAAAATAACGAAGGATGCGCAAGGCCGCATCCATGTGACAGTGGCGAGGGGCATTGACAAACTGGCTCAAAATGTTGACCCCATATGTGATGACAGGATGGGTGAGCGTCAGGTAGAGGAGACAACCCACAAGCCGTCTATACACTGAGGGATCCGCAAGAGGCGCGTCATCTGGGTCGGGATGAGACTAGCAATGATTTTGCTCGACCGCGAACCCGCTTGGACGAGCCCCTTCCATGCCAGCATCTTTGAGGATGTCCAGCGCATACTTACGCTGGCAGAGAATAACCCCATCACGGGTGCGGGCCACCTCCATCCCGAGAAAATACCGGAGAACCCCCAAATCTTTGATGTTGAACTGTTCATCCAGAAAACGCTTGACATGGGTGATGAAAACCAGATCATTCCCAGTCAAGAAGACGTCATCGACATAAATGAGAGCAGCCACAAAGGTACTCCCCTGCTAAAAAATGAACAACGAGTGGTCGGCTGGCGAGGACCGAAAACCAAGACTGCAGAGCGCTGTAGTGAACTTCTGGTACCAATTACGAGAGGCCTGACGCAGGCCATAGAGAGATTTATGGAGGCGGCAAACCCGGGTGTCGCCAGGAGCCGAAAAACCGGGAGGAAGTTTCATATAGACCTCTTCATCAAGCTCTCCATGAAGGAAGGCATTGTTGACGTCGAGTTGGTGGATATGCCAACCTCGCCTAATGGCGATCCCAAGGAGACAGCGAACAGTGACCAGCTTCGCCACAGGCACAAAGGTATCATGGAAATCAATTCCTTCGATCTGAGTATAACCTTTAGCGACCAGACGAGCCTTGTAGCGCTCCATAGTCCCATCAGGACGATATTTGATCTTGAATACCCATTTGGCAGCAATCGTGCACTTCCCATGAGGCAGAGAGATAAGGCTCCAAGTGTCGTTTTTCTGGAGAGCACGAATTTCAGCAAGCATGGCTTCACACCAATGAGGATCAGTAAGAGCCTCTCGAACATAACGCGGCTCATCGTGACTTGTCACTGCAGAAGAAAAGTGCGATAAGTAGGGGTAAAGTTCTCATAGGAAACAAAATTAGAAAGGGGATGAGTAGTATTATTAGTAGTAGAGGTGCTTCCCTGTGAGGAAGGATCGGTGGGTTGAGTTTCCTGTGTGGGAGCGACGTGGAGCGGAGCATATTGAGTGTCGTAGATGCCCATGTGTTTTGGCCGCGTGCACACGCGATCACCACGACGCACTGGCTGCTGCCGAGGACTCGGATCGTGGGCCAACGTTGGCAGTGGGCCGGTCGCGGGTGATGATGAAGACGACCCAGAAGCACGGGCATGCTCGGGGGAGTCAGCTGGAGCTTCGAGGGTGTTCTCATCAGGCGAAGGAGGCCCAACAGGAGGAGAGACCTGGGCCGGCCCAGGTGAGTGGAGGTCCGCAACTAGCTCATCGTCAGAGTCTGGATCAGGGGAGGAGAAAACAGGCCGCGGGACCCAGTGAAGGCGTCCAGAAGTAGCGGACTGGAAAGGAAAATCATCTTCAACAAATTGGACATCACAGGAAGTGAAGGTTTTCTGTGTGGCCAACTCGTAAAAGCGATAACCTTTCTGACTGGAGGCATACCCAATGAAGACACAAGCTTTACCTCGTTCAGCAAACTTGTCAAGGGAAACATGGGTATCTTGACATATGCAAGGCACCCAAAGACGCGGAGGTGCGAATAAGGTACCGGTCGGTCGAACAAGACCTCAAAGGGCGTGCGACCTGTAGCTGTAGTGGGTAAGCGATTGATCAGGTAGACAGCAGTGAGAATACACTCATCCCAGAAGCGGATCGGGAGACTGGCTTGAAAACGGAGCGCCCTTGCTGTGTCGAGAATATGCCGATGCTTTCTTTCAACCACACCATTCTGTTGAGGTGTGTTATTACAAGAGGTTTGGAGTAGAATACCTTCACTTTCATAGTAGGCACGGAGGGCCAGGGTGTTAAACTCATGGCCATTATCTGCCTGGATTCGTTTAAGCTGTTTGCCGAACTGGCGGCGAATCATCTGATCAAAGAACATTAAGTATCGGCCGACATCAGACTTAAAACGAAGCAAATAAACCCATACTGCTCGACTGAAATCATCAACAATAGTGAGCAAATAATGAGCACCACTAAGTGAGGCAGTCTTGTATCCACCCCAACTATCCACATGGATTAAATCAAAACACTGCTTAGTACGAATCACACTAGTGGGGAAAGGACTGCGAGTTTGTTTGGCCCGAGAACAGGAATCACAAGCCTTATTTGAAACAAAATAAATACTAAGTTCCTTGCGTAGGTGCTGCAATTTGGCTAGGGAGGGGTGCCCAAGACGTGCGTGCCAGATCTCATCCTGTACCTTGCTCTGCTTCTTTGCTGCACAAGCTTGAACCTGTCCAACACCAAACAGACGCAAATAGTACAACCCATCACGTAGCTCACCCTTCCCAATCAACTTCCTGGAATGTAAGTCTTGGATGACGCAAAAATCATCAAGAAATATTAAGGCCACAAGATTTTCTCTAGCAAATCGACTGACCGAAATCAAGTTACACCGGAACTCAGAAACATGTAGAACACGATTCAGCTTAAGATCAGGACCCAAAACAACACTGCCCACATGTGCAACAGGGATACAGTCACCATTGGGGATGTGTATTGGCTGCCCATTCACGGGTGTCATCTTGTTCGTCAACAAATCGTCATGCATGATAATATGTTCATTGCAGCCTGTGTCAAGCAACCATTCAGTGCTTAAAGAGAACATATCTGCTAAGTGAGCTGAGGGGTCTTCAACACCCTTATATTGATATCCAAAAAATTGCTTGAGTTGCTCCCATTGCGCCAATGTAAAACCAGCAATCGGGCTACGCTCGTCTTTGTCATGCTCGACCTGAGCGGCTCGAGGCTCCCGATCGCGATTGCGATCACGCGCTGAGCCTTCCCCGGCGGAATGCCCCTGCTACCGACGCCATCGTTGCCCAACCGACCCTTCGCGAGAGTCACGAGCGTCAGGGTTGGGACGAGAGTCACGTTCATCACGCCCGTCACGTCCTTCCCGCGGGGGATAGCCATTCAGTTGGTAACACTGCTCACTGAGATGGCCCGACTTTTGGAAGTAGCTGCAACGAGGTTTGTCCTTGCCACCGCACTGAGTGTTGCGATCGCCCTCGTTGCGGACAGAGAAGGCGGCGGCATCAGCAGAAGGTTTGCAGTTCTGTGTGATCAGCCGCTGCTGTTCATCATTGATGGTGATGTTGAAAGCCTTAGCCAAACTCGGCGTGGTCTTTATGGCAAGTAGTTGGGTCCGAACTCCTGAGAACGCATCATCCAACCCCATCTGAAAGTCAAAGAGACATGAACTTTCTTGTTGTTCACGAATACGAAGCGAGACACCACAAGTACAGTAGCCACAAGTGCAACTGGGGGTTGGCGATATCGTCGTGGATTCCTCCCAATATGATTGAAGCTTTGTGTAAAAAGCGGAGACTCATTTTTTCTCCTGTTGAAGCAAACTAATCATACGACGCAACTCGTATGCGCGGGACGCATTGCCTTGCCCGAACCGGTTGCGGAGAACATCCCAAATCTCACGAGATGTCTCGGCAAATCTGATGCTACTACAAATCTCTTTGTTCATAGTCGTCTTGAGCCATCCTTTTACCATGGCGTCGCAATGGATCCAAGCGCTCCGCATCTCCCCCGCGGCAGGTTTGGCCAATGACCCATCAACAAAGGAGAATTTGTTCTTAGCGATAAGTGAATCCTTCATGTCAAGAACCCACTCTCCATAATTGGTAGACGTCAAAATATCACCGACCAAGAGCTGTCCTGGTCCATCGGAATTGTGAAGAAGAAGAACCGGCGGGAGATTGTTGCCGCCATCGTCGGACTTGACGCCACTGCTGGAATCGTCAACTGCAGTTTTGCCGTCAGTCATTGTTGCGAGAAGCTAGTAGGATGCTACAGCTCTGATACCATGATAAATCAAGAGAAACAGTCAAACAAAAGATATCAAGACAAGCGATTTTAACGTGGTATCCCCGAAGTATTCGGGACTAATCCACGGGAGGGTTGAATCCTCCAGCTACTTATTTTATTTCTCTTGTTTCGTTAATGACATAAGCCGAGTACAGGGAATATATATACCCTTTCGACAAGCATCTAGGGTAAGCTTATTGCTCGTGTCCTTGGAGAACACAGAAACCATGCAGGCCGCTGGTTGCTGTGTCTCGGCCGTGGGCTGCTGTGTCTCGGTTAGGGGCCGAGCTATCTTCTGGTCCAACACCAATGTCCTTGGATAGCTCCAATCTCTTCCAAATGTTGTTCTTCGTCACTTTCTCTCTATAGGGCTCTCTCTTGCTGTTTCAGAACTTGGAAAAGCGAATAACTAGCCAAAATCCTGAGTGTCAGGTTAGTAGTCTCGATGTTAAAATCCACGGTCAAAATTCACGATCATGGAATTGGGTTCTAGACCGTGGAATTCCAAAATGGTGTGTATCCATTAGTAATCCTCGAGCAATTTCCATGGTCAGCCACTGAAAATCCCTAGTGGTGGAATGAAGATATCAAATGGAGTAATATCTCTGCTCAGAATCCACAGGTAGAACCGTGATTCCACGATCGTGGGTTTGGACTCCGAGAGTGTGGATTTTGTTTCTTCATCCTCCGAATCCCGTCTACTTTCCAATTGCACCCAGACTTGCTCATAAGTCTCCATTCATATACTAGGACCTGAAATATCACCAAAAAGCACTACCTAGAGTAAAAGGGCTACAAAGCAACCAAATGTCAAGCCAAACGATCAAGAAATATCCGGAGAAACATGTGTAAATACGGTGTTACCAAATACTTCTCAATAAGAATTGCTTGTTAGGGCTAACATACACAGTAGTGAAGAGACCAATGTCTTTCCTTGTGATTGAGCAACTCATATGGAAGAATTGTTTGTGCTTTTCCAGGACTTCAAGGTGCACTTGTTTATTATCCCAGAGTACCCAAATGGCCCACTAAATCCTATCGCATCAGAAACCTTTCAAGAATCAAACCCTATGGATTTGGTGACATCTTTCGCTTTCTCCCACTGATTCTAGGTTGAAGAATACAGAGGATGTTTGGATCATGAGAGCTCTTATAAAGCTCTAGTTTAAAATGAAACTTGAGGTGCTTAGCTCCCCTACAATTCCAGGCTAGGATCTTAATCATGGACAATGATTGAGATGGCCCTCTTGTACCACAATTTGCATTGAATTATTTTCAGTTGACGGCCATTGCCGTCGAATCCACTCCCATTTTTTCGCCATCAGCAGTCGCCTAGGTATGAGTAGCATTTTCTGGCAGTCTCAGATCAGCATCCCTCATCGGAACGAAGTCAATCTTCCTGGGTGCCCTTTCCCATTATCTAGGGACAATGGATTCAAAATGCATGTTTTTGTTCATGCAACATGGAGACTGGTTTGTCTCGACTTAGGTTGATGCCCAACAGCAGCTCTAGTGGACTCTCCCTCACCCTTTAGCCTGTTGATCTTTCCGCTACAAGGAGAGGTGACAAGTGATTCCCCTCCTTTTGGCTTTCCTTGAGAGTGGATGTACTGAGGGAGCTTGGGGTCTCTAGCTTGCTCCCTTCCTTCTGGTCCTTTCTTAGCCACCCATGTCCCCTACATGAGTTTTCTATGGTCATATTTCAACTTCACATGATGTATCTCCGGAGAGGTCTTCTGATTTTCTTTCTTGGTAAGATTCAGATTCTGGACGTTTTCCCCTTGCTATTTTCTCTCATGTGATTTTCTCAGTCCTTTTGTCAACTAGAAGTTCTCTCTTTGCTCTTTCCCTGTCCTTTCTCAATAACCCTTTCTTTCCCTTCTGCCACAATCTTCTGTTGTCATAGAATAGCTTATTCTTTTGATCTAAGAACCTCACACATTATGCTCTGGTCCTCAACATCCATACAATTAGCTCCAGTAGGTCTAACCACTTCATCTTTCTCCTCGACAGCCAAAGCATCGAACCTTGTTCCTGTATTCTGAATTTCGGAAGAAATCTTCTCCCCATTAGTCTCAACCACGGGGGTCTTGGTTTTGTTGTTGTTGTTGTTGTTGTTTTACCTTTTCGGTCTGGTTGCGAGCATCCAATGCCCAAAATCTTTCATAGCTTCCATTCGGTTAATTTGGTTTGGTTAATTTGGATAATTGGTTTGGTTTGGTTAAACAATTTTAGCTTATTTGGTTTAGGTGGTTTGGTTTGGTTTCAACACTGCTAACCAATGAAACCAATTAACCAATTAATGATACACGTAATATACAAAATTATTTATACTTTCATGCAACCAACCAAACCAAACTTTCGTGATTTCCTATTTTATTTCCATGTGCACAACAAACCAAAGTATTATGGATCAAAAATTAAATGGGCCTACTTATTTACTAACACAAAATATTTTGGACAACTACTAGATTCTAGGATTATGTACAGTACCATAACAACCACCTCAAACTATGAGTGATATTGGTATGTATTTAATATTTATGTTAAGGGTTTGTTGTAAGCTAACTATATTAGGTGCAGAGATGATGAATGATGTATTAACTCGAATGATGATGATGATCATGGATGGTTGGTCTTATTATTATTGCTTATATATAATGATAGTTTATGATAGTAATAACATATGGTTATGTTTTATTCATTAACAGGATAATTGTTTTCATGTAATGTTATGTTATTTGGTTAATCCGTCTATCCGATTAACCAAACCAATTAAATTTTGGTTTGATAAATTTGATTTTCGTGTTAATTTGGACGGTTTGGTTAAGACATTTTATTCCATGGTTAATGAAATTTAGGCTTAATTGGTTTGGTTATTACCACGGTAACCCTTTGAACACCCCTAGGTTTAAGAAATTTTACTTCTCCCATATTTAGCTTTTTCATGTTCCTAACTTTGTAAATTTCTTTCTATCTCTAGTCCCTTGTTGATTCTGTGAATTTTTTCAGTCTCGTTCCAATTTAGGTAAGTAAGATTCTTCCTTTTTTCTTTTTTTCCAAAAGATACTTCGTATTAAACGAGATAATCAAGATACACTAAAGTCAAGTAGCCGACCAAAGCCAGGAACGAAAATCGAATCCTATCAAACTAGGGAACAATGAAAGGGCTTTTCTGGCCACCATATGAAGCACCCTATTACGAGCACGTCCAACAAAACATATAGTAGAATGGAGAAAACATTGCCTCAACAACTTGATCTCACACAAACTGGCCCCACCACGAGCATCCAAACACAAGTCCTCCTTCACCTTTTCAAGCACTACCTTGGCATCACCAGCAAAGACGACGTCCTGCACACCCATCTCAAGAGCCCACCGGATCCCGTCCCTCAAGGTTAGAAGCTCCACTAAGAAAGGGTCTTGCACATCCGGGTACACAGATGCATCTGCCCCAAGCAGCGTCCCTAAGGCATCCTCCAGAACCCAGCCACCTGCACCATGAGAACCTGAACAAACAACCCCATTCGTGAACACCCACAACGCCCCCTCCGTATCCTGCACTCCACCCTAAACCCCCCTCAGCCCATCCCCAAAGGTAGGGAAAGACGTTAACCCACTACCCAAAGGCACTGCCTCCCATTCTGTCACCTGTCTACTGAACTGAGAGAGCAACACGAAAGGGGTGAACAACGTGGAATCAAAAACCACCCAATTCCGAGCTTTTCATATACGCCAAAAGAGAGAAATCACTCTCATTAACATTCCCCCATCCAAATTTGGTTGATCAAGAAATCATCGCCAGAAGACTTCAACCGAGGCAGTCGTAAGATTCAAATAAAAAGATTTGAAAATAGGAAAAGACCTACGACGATCTCATCAAGGAACATAGTTGTAACACCCTTACCCGGCCGGGTACTAATTTTACCAAAATACCCTTAATAAACCGTGAAATAGCGGAAACATTTCATAAATAACTTTAATAAATACCGAAAACAACTGTCATTATTTAAGCACAAAGTTTGACACTTGGGCAAACTCAAACCTTAAAATCTCAAAATGATCTCCAGCCTATACTCATAATCATAAACTGAAACAACTAAAAAGTCTCTAATGCTATTGCTTCCTGAAAGCCTTGACCAGACATCCTCAGTGGCGCTTGTACTTCCCTCCTCTAGCTGCCTTCCCTCGAAAAGTTTCTCTGGGTCTCGCTGCTCTTTAACTGCTCCTCCTCGTCCTCTTCAAGCTGGTGAGTGAGATGAGGTCAGTCTACGCCCTTACGTTTATTACTTTTAATACTTGACCACTTTGCTTGAAACACTTACTTAAACTTATGGAAGTTGTTTGTACTTCCGCCTTTTAAACTTTAACTCTTGAAAACGTATTAGTTCTTCCTTTATCTTATTGTTGGGCCCCCTACCTCGACTTAGTTGGCGCCACTACTAGCCTTACTTACTTTCTTACTTCTTAAACATGACTACCCTCACAATGGGTGCCCCTCAAATGGGTTTGACCACCGCGGAACGAATCACCATCCGGTGTCAAACTACGGCGTGACTACCACGGAACGTATCACCATCCGGTAGCACACCTAAACCTAGGCAATGGAGACCGCGGAACTCATCACCGTCCGGCTCCACGCCTGACCAACTACCGCGGAACGTATCACCATCCGGTAGTGATCAACTACCGCGGAACTTATCACCGTCCGGTAGGAATCCATCTAGATAGTGGCTAGCTAAGTGAGGTTAACTTATTCTTGCTTATGACTTTCTCTTGCTCTTATCGCTTTAACTTAATCGTCAAACGAAACGTAAAAGCTTTAATTAAATACTCAAAGATCATAAACATATCCTTTAAACTATGAATCAAAAGAACACACATAATCACCCATAAACATAATAAGCACACAATTTCACATAAAACAACTTCTAACACGTAAAGCAAATACTTGACAAATACGTAAGGTGTAGAATTTACCCCCTTTACAGTCACCTTATATCCATCTAAACCGAATATGATTCTGCTCTAAAATTTTTATACTCGCACCAATTAAATTCTCCTCGTTCTCATGATTCCATAGGCGTCGACGGTTCCTCGTTTGGATGTCAAACGAAAAAGATATGACCAAAATACAAATTCTGTCAGATTCCAAAATACTAGGTACCAAATCTATAATTTTCCAAGTCAGCACCATCGGCTCTGACCCTTGTAGAAAATTACAAAACCAATCCCATATCTTTTCGAATTACCTAGTATGGTACCTGATCTTTGACATATTCTTTTCCAAACTAAAAAAATAAAGTTTAATCAAATAAATATCAGAGAAGTCTAGAAAAGTGTCGTGTGTGCATTATGTGGAAGTGTGTAGCGAAGGCAAGTTGGTTTCAGTTATGAGTGTCTAAAAGAAAAAAAAAAGAAAAAGAATGAAAAATTAGAACCACAAATGTAAGGCGATTCTCAACTGCCTAAATTAATAGGGTGCAGATTTTTTTGATTTTGAAGCCTATAAAAGGCTGTTGCTCCTGCGTGTTGTATTCAAGCCAAGAAGTAGAAAAATAAAAGAAGAAAGAAGTTCCAAACCCCTTCTCCAATCTAAGTCCTCTTCTCCCAAAAACAAAATAAAACCCCTCTCATTTCAAAGCTCAATAAACGAGCTAACCCCACCAAAAAGCCCACCAATAGTTTTGATTAATAAGGAAATAATTAATTTATTTCCAACAAAGTGGTATCAGAGCCCGAGTTATTATTAAGTATGCTCTGTGGTTGCAGCGTAGTCTGAACTTCCACATCAGAAAAAAATTTCTCGTGTTTTTGTTATCACGATTGTCCCATGGTCGAAAAATCTACTTTCCCCATTCAATTCCCCCACCTTACCAAAACCAACTACAAAAATTGGTGCATTCGTATGAAAGCCTTTCTGGGATCCCAAGATGCTTGGGATATTGTTGAGAAAGGTTACGAGATACCCTCGGAGGATTCTCGGTTATCTCCTGCTGAAAGGGAGGTATTGAGAAAAAAATAGAAAGAGTGATCAAATGACACTCACTCTAATTCATCAATGTCTTGATGAATCCATGTTCGACCAAGTAGCAGATTCTACCATGGCGAAGGAAGCATGGGAAATTTTGCAAAAAGAAATGCAAGGCGTGGAACCAGTAAAGAAGGTTCGACTTCAGACACTCATGGGAGATTTTGAATCTATGAAAATGAAGGAAGGTGAATCTGTTTCAGATTACACCGCACGTGTGAAGTCTATCGCTAGCAAACTGAAGCAGTATGGGGAGAAAATTGAAGAGACCAAAGTGGTGGAGAAAATTATACGGTCATTATTACCGAAGTTCGACTATGTGGTGGTGGCCATGGAGGAAGCAAAAGGCGTGTCAAAGATGACAGTGGATGAAGTTATCGACACATTGCAAGAACAGGAGGAAAGATTATATAAAATAAATGAAGAATCATCAGAACAAGTGTTAGCTACAAAAGGTACCACTGAAGAGAAAGAAGGTGCCCGAGGAGGAGGTCAGTACAGAGGTCGAGGCAGCTACAGAGGTAGAGGAAGAGGAAGAGCTCGAGGAGCATATCAAAGTAGAGATGGAGGAAATTTCATCACGAACAATTATGAAACGTCCACCAGAGGCAGAGGTTGTGGACGTGGAAGAGAAAGTTGGAGATCAAATGAAGATCATGATAAATCCAACGCCCAGTGCTATAATTGCTCGAAGTACGGGCATTATGATTCGGAATGTTGGAGTTTGCCTAAAGAAGTGGAGGAGACAGCAAACAACGTGCAAGAAGAAGAAATCAAAGGCACATTGATGCTGTCACATCAAGGAGAAGAAAAACCGAAAGATAACATGTGGCACCTAGATAATGCAGCAAGTAACCACATGTGCGGTACAAGAAAAATGTTTGTGGATATGGATGAATCAGTGAAAGGAAATATCGTATTTAGAGACTCCTCGAAAGTTCCTATCAAAGGGAGAGGAACTATACTCATCCGGTTGAAGAATGGATCACAACAATTTATCAGTGATGTGTACTATGTCCCAAACATGACAAGTAACATCTTGAGTTTGGGTCAGCTAATGGAGAAAAATTATGAAGTTCATATGGTGAATCGTCAACTGGAGCTGTTAAATGAGAAGAAGCAGTTGTTGGCCAGAGTCCCAATGTCGAGAAATAGAATGTTCAACCTGAACATTCAAACTGAAATGGCGAAGTGTCTGAAAGCGTGTGTGAAGGACACTACATGGCTATGGCATCTCAGATTTGGTCATCTGAATTTTGAAGGCCTGAAGTTACTCGGTCAGAAGAAGATGGTTCATGGTATGCAAGTGATCAATCATCTAGACCAGTTGTTCGAAGGATGCTTAGTTGGGAAGCAATTCAGGGAAAGTTTCCCGAAGGAGTCCCTGTCAAGAGCTAAAACATCGCTTGAGCTTGTACATGCAGATCTCTGTGGACCGATTACCCCAACATTGTTCGGAAAGAACAAATATTTTCTACTGTTCATTGATGACTACAGTAGAAAGACATGGGTATACTTTTTGAAGCAGAAGTCAGACACATTTGAAGCTTTCAAGAAGTTTAAGATGCTCGTGGAAAATGAAAGCGTCCGCTACATCAAAGTCATGAGATCAAATAGAGGGGGAGAATTTATGTTGAAGAAGTTCAGAAGGTTCTGTGAATATCAAGGAATTCGCAGGTTTCTCACAGTCCCAAGATCCCCACAGCAGAATGGAGTCGTTGAGAGGAAGAACAGAACTGTCCTCAACATGGCGAAAACAATGCAGTCAAAATCGCGCTTTAAAACTTAAAAACTTACGATTTTACGCTTTTAGGTCACCAAAACACTTTCGTTTTCATATAAAAACTTAAGAGTATAAAATCGGACTAAATTGCGCTTAAAAGCTTACGATTTTACGCTTCTAATTCTCCAAAACGCTTTACGTTTTTACGCTTTTAGTTCACTAAATGAGTATTCTTTTCATGAAATTAATTATGAAAAATATATTTTAAAAGTAAATCACCAACAATATGATACATTTGAGATTACAAGATACAAATAAGGTACTTGGATGCATTCTCAACTTAGATAGAGAAATCTAATTCACCCGTTAGGCTTTTCCCAAATTCATTAGCATAGTGGGAAAAGTGGCTTATTGTTAAAATTTATGTTTACAAACTTTATTATAAGATGCTATAAGTTGTTCTACTTTAGGCATGAATCACATGTATTTATTGACTTATCATCTAAATTCTGTGCATTCATATTTTGCATAGCATATGTCATACTTAATACATTTTTAGTTATTTTTTCAGTATGCGTCAAAAACTTACGCTTTTACGCTTTGATTTTACGCTTTACGATTTTACCCCTTTTCCGCTTCTAGATAGAATCGCGCTTTTAACTGCATTGGGCGAGAAGCATGATGAAGAGCAAGAACTTGCTGAAAGAGCTATGGGCTGAAGCTGTTGATTGTGTAGTCTACCTGCTGAACAGGTCACCAATAAAGAGTGTTTGGAATCAAACACCCCAAGAAGCATGGAGCGGAAGGAAACCCACAATCTCTCACCTCTGAGTCTTCGGAAGTGTTGGATATGTGCACGTACCTGATCAAGAAAGGAAGAAGTTGGATGACAAAATCAAGAAGTACATATTCCTGGGATACTCAGAACACTCAAAAGGTTACAAAATGTTTGATCCCGTGGAAGAGAAGCTGATCATCAGCAGAGACGTGGTAGTTGATGAAGAAGCAACATGGGATTGGACTGCTGAAGCAAAGAAGAATTACACTTTTTATCCATTCACTATGGATGAAAGTGATGATGAACCAGATACAGCTACACTTGTGACAATTCCACCCAGTCACAGAGAGCCAACCACCCCAGAAGGAAGTTCAAGTGAAAGTCCGAAAGAGAGGCCACAAAAATACTGACGTCTTGAAGATCTATATGAGCAAACTAAAGCCATTGAAGGTGATGAATTGACACTCTACTGTCATTTCATTGATAGTGAACCAGTGGATGTCGAAGAAGCCATGAAGGATGAAAAATGGAAGAGAGCTATGGATGAAGAAATTGGAGCAATTGAGAAGAACAAGACTTGGGAGCTTGTGTCACTTCCTAAGAACCAGAAGCCAATCGGTGTGAAGTGGGTATTCAAGGCCAAGAAAAATGCTAAAGGAGAAGTCGTCAGACACAAAGCAAGATTGGTGGTGAAAGGATATAGTCAGAGACCAATCATTGACTATAAAGAAGTTTTTGCTCCCGTGGCGAGAATGGAGAGTATCAGGATGGTGATATCTCTCGCTGCTCAAAATGGATGGAAGATACATCAAATGGATGTGAAGTCAGCTTTTTTGAATGGATATCTCGAGGAAGATATCTATGTGGAGCAACCACCTAGATATGTCGTCGAAGGTGTTGAAGCTGAAGAAGGCATTGTATGGTCTGAAACAAGCACCGAGAGCTTGGAATAGCAGGATTGACAAGTATTTTTAGCAGAATGGATTCAGAAAATGCCCACATTAGCATGCACTATACTGCAAGGTGCAAGGGGGAGCAATATTTATGGTTTGCTTGTACGTAGATGATCTCGTCTTCACATTCAACGATTCTCAAATGTTTGAAGAGTTCAAGAAGACGATGGTTCGTGAGTTCGAGATGACAGACATCGGACTAATGTCATACTATCTCGGAATTGAAGTAAGTCAAAAAGAGGAAGGAATTTCATCTCACAGGGTGGTTTCGCCAAGGAAGTCTTGAAGAAGTTTAAGATGGAGAATTGTAATCTTGTGAGCACACCAGTCGAGTGCAGACTAAAGTTATCCAAGGATGATAAAGGAGAGAAGGTCAACTCAACGGAGTTTAGAAGCCTTGTGGGAAGTCTGAGATACCTGACTTGTACCAGACCAGATATTCTCTACGCAGTTGGATTAGTCAGCAGATACATGGAGGCACTAACAATGTCACACTGGAATGCTGCCAAAAGGATACTGCGCTACATAAAAGCTACAATCGATCATGGTCTGTTTTATACTAAGTCGTAAAATTTCAAATTGGTTGGGTACTGCGATAGTGATTGAGCAGGAGACGTAGATGATCGCAAAAGCACTACATGATTCGTATTTTTCCTGGGAGATACAGCTTTCACTTGGAGTTCAAAGAAGCAAGCTATCGTGACACTATCTACTTGTGAAGCTGAGTATGTTGCTGCGACATCGTGTGCGTGTCATGCGATATGGCTGAGAAAGTTGCTGAAGGAGTTGAACATGACACAGGAAGAATCAACTGAAATTTTTGTGGATAACAAGTATGCCCTGGCGTTAGCAAAGAATCCAGTGTTTCATGATCACAGTAAACATATTGATACAAGATATCATTTCTTGAGAGAATGCGTGGAGCAGAAAGAAGTGGCGCTGAAGTATGTGAAAACTGAAGACCAGATTGCTGATATTTTCACGAAGCCGCTGAAGCAAGATGTGTTCGTCAAACTGAAGATGCTACTCGGAGTTACGACTAATTAAACTTTAAGGGGGAGTGTTGAAATAAAAAATAAAGTTTAATCAAATAAATATCAGAGAAGTCTAGAAAAGTGTCGTGTGTGCATTGTGTGGAAGTGTGTAGAGAAGGCAAGTTGGTTTCAGTTATGAGTGTCTAAAAGAAAAAATGAAAAAGAATGAAAAATCAGAACCACAAATGTAAGGCGGTTCTCAACTGCCTAAATTAATAGGGTGCAGATTTTTTTGATTTTGAAGCCTATAAAAGATTGTTGCTCCTGCGTGTTGTATTCAAGCCAAGAAGTAGAAAAATAAAAGAAGAAAGAAGTTCCAAACCCCTTCTCCAATGTAAGTCCTCTGCCAATCCTCTTCTCCCAAAAACAAAATAAAACCCCTCTCATTTTAAAGCTCAATAAACGAGCTAACCCCACCAAAAAGCCCACCAATAGTTTTGATTAATAAGAAAATAATTAATTTATTTCCACATAACCTGAGCTTAGGGACAGATGGAAATCGGGCTCCTTACCCTAGTCGATGATGGTGATGACTATTCTCTCGTGGCCTTCTATCTCCCTCACGTCGGCCGTACGAGAGAAGGGCAGAGACGATGATGGGAGGCTCCGGGAAGCGGTGGTGTGCGCTGCCGTTGTGCGGACTACTGCCGCGGAGGAAGCAAGCGCAGACTGCTGCCGTGGCTCTGGATACTGCTCGAGGGTGGCTGGGGGTTTCTTTTCCAATTCCCTTCACGTTGATGCTCATCTGATTAAAAGGGAAGAAGAGGAACGTCTGGAGAAATTAATGGGATTAATGGGTCTGGGGAGGGGGAAATTGATGGGTATCAGATACGTAACGGGTGGGGAGGGGATCCCTTTCCCTTTTTTTTATAATAACAATAACAATAAAAATAATATAATAATTAATATTATTATTAATTTAAATCTGTTGTTGTCACCCTTCGTACGTAATCATCAACCCAATCGTTCTTTCATTAAGGTCGAAACTGAACCCAAATATCGGGGTGTAACAATAGTTCTCACCAACGTGTTAGACGAATAAGTAAAATTGTAATATACTTCAAAGCAGTAGGGCAATTTTTATTCGTTCGACATATGTGAGATCTACAATGTTTAATAGGTGGTGTGGTTTTTGGCGGCAAAATTGTAGTACTAAGCCACCTCTCTTAAGCATGGTTGTCACGTTGGTATAATGCCTCCCAGTTGAACCTAATATAACCGAGTTGGTTATGAAATCGGCTGAACTACCATCATTATCACCGATATATGATGGATTCCCAGATTCTAGACAAAATTACATTGTTTTAGTTAATTTTTTATTTGACGAATTTGAAAGTTAAATGATGATATTATTTGTTGGATTCAAGTATAAACATATGTTGATGTTAAATGTTGTATTTAAATATTAGTATCTTTTATTTTGTTTGCAATATTATGTTTTATTTAAATACGAATGTAGATTATTTTCAAACATGTTTTATATGTGTTTAAATTTATTTAATATGAACAGGGGGCAACGATCCGGTCGACACCGAACCGAATCGATATTTGGACTGAATCGAATCATAACAAATATAATTTGATTCATTTTGGTCCTATGAATTGTTATAAATATGAAGAAAAAATGGATGGAAATTGAATTAGGACCTGACCGAATCAAACTAAATGAACCCAACATATTTTTGGTCCGATTCCGGTCTTTTTTCCCCATTTGTTTTTGATTCGACATAATTCAATTGTAATTGTTTATGCCACGTAACTAAGCGCCTTCTGCTCGCCCGCCCTGCTCCCTGCACCACCATACCAGCTGCACGCCTCTCTCTGAACACAAAGGCGCCCTCGAGCCCCCTTTTGGGCTCGTTAGCACTCCGACGCTCAAGTTAGAACCACAGCTTTTAGAGAGAGAAGTGAATAGTAATTTTAGAGAGAAGATCCAACCTGAGTGGATGAGCTCCATCAACTTCACTATTTATACCCAAGATAGGTTCGATCACTGTCCACCAAATCCGTCCAACGTCATCACACTATTAAATGCACTGTACCTCGTTCTTGCCAGGCGCCCCGACACTCTGACACTTTGCCCAGGGACCCAAGGCGCATGGTCCCACTTCCTGTCCCCTCCGTATGCTTCTGACCGTTGCCCTCCCTTGTCGCCATGCGCCCTATGTCAGGCCCGGCCCCACCGCACAGACTACAACCTAAGGCCCTTTTTGGGTTCGGCTTTCCCTTTGCTGGGCCCACATTTTAGATCCAATCTGACCTTTTGGGCTTCCCTCTTGGACTCTTATGTGCCCAATAGTAATCCAATTGAATCATACAACATGTTAAATCCGCGAAATGATATGAATCGGTTCCACAACCGACGATGGATGTAGCCTCATGAAACCAAATGGATCTGGATCCCAAAGGGAGTTGATTGACCAGTTTTTACTTTTTATTAGCAAATCGCAAAAATCATATTAGTCGGGCTCAACGGTCCATCCTACTTGAATGAGCCTGTTTCCTTTGAAGAATAGTAAACAGCGTAAGAAACTCGGGAGTGAGCCCAATAACAAGCATTAATGATAATGGCGGTAATGGAGGAGGGTAGGTGAGTGATCCGCCATTAACGCCACTCAGCTTCGCGATTGCGACGGGGGCGCAAAGCCCGCCGAGGAGAGGACCAGTTTTTTAAATTCCCTGTGCACCAATTGACCAAACACCATGAGGAGCAGGAGCAACAGCAGCAGCAACGTTACTACTCCTGCACGGCTGCACTGCACAAGAGAGGAGTAATTTTGAAATAACCAATTTTCCTGGAAAGAGTCGCCAGAAAGAATAACTCTTTTTTCTTTTGTGTGTGTGGAGGTGGGAGCTAAATAATAACTTTGAGAGCCCCAGTTGCATTGCAGTGAAGGCATGTGGGGAAGAAGAGATGCCAAAGCCAAAGTAGCTACTCCTACAACAAGGACGTACGCAGTCCCAGGAAAGCAGAGATTGTCATCGAGGAAAAAGGCAAGTGGGTGGGGAGGGAAAAGGTCAAAATGGGGTAGCTTTATGTTGTTCTAATTTGTATGGCAATGGGGGAAGTCAAAAGTCGATTTTGAAATCTAAGCCAAACAGCCAAAATTAAGTCAGTGTGAAGCCATGGCTGACAGATACACAAAACAAAAAAGATAGAAAATTAGATAGAAAAACAGAGGGAAGGGAAGGGAAAGAGATTCGGTTGGGAGACAGGAAGGAAAAGCGAGTGGAGTCAGCTCAGTTGGCAAAATGAGCAGCGAATGCTTGGAATGTACGATGAAGCCACTACTGCTACTGCAGTGGCAGTGGGAGTTCCAAAATGAATCTCTCTGGAACCCCAGGCTTAGCTTAAGCTTAGGATTTGATTATTCAGAAATAAATAAGGAGCAGAGCAGAGCCGACGGAAATCGTTTTGTCGTTTTATTGTCTTAGATTTGAACGTAACATTAATTTAATCAAATAACGTTCAAGAGTTGTGCTTGTTCGCCGCTGGGGTTGAGTGAAACTGAAATCCCAGTTGGCTACTTTGGGGAATTTGACCAGCTCTGTAGCTACAGATTAAAAATTGGTATTGATGATGGGGAAAACGGGAAACAGAGAGAGACGCCGGAAGAGTAGTTTACAAGGAGAGTTAGGGGCAGGTGCATCAGTAGACAGTAGCGTTGCGTAACGCTAACTCATCTAATTATCATCGTCATCATTAGCCAGGCTCTTACTTTTTCTTCATTGTCTGCTGGGTCCTAAAACCAGATCTATCATGTGTTCCTGTGCATATATCTTCTTCAAAACGCACTCTCTCTCTCTCTGTCTTCCTTTTCCTTTCAAACACTTCCTTCCTTCTTGTTATGCTCATTCTATCTACTTTACTCTTTCTTTTCATCTCTCTCTCCTTTCCTTGTTCACCCGCATCCATCGCCACTCCCCCACTACACTACCAGACATGCGCCATTATGATCTCCTCCGCCTCGTTGCTCAACATCATTAATTGCTTCCTTCCTCCTTTCCAGCCTTCCCCTCCTTTCCCTTTGTTTTTTAATCTCCCTCTCAATTCTCCCTCCCTCCTATTCATTCATGCCGATGAGAAAAATAATTCCCACCAAATTCTCAGTCATCCCCTCTCCTTCTCTCTTCCATAACTCCTCTCTTCAATCTCTCCCTCCCTCCCTCCCGCTACTTCACCGGCGAACCTCGCTCTCTCTTACCGCTCACTTCCCCCTCTCTTTTTAACGGCTGCTACTTTTCTCAACCTAGGGTGTAAAAACGATGGATAGATCTTGTTGAGTTGTTTCTCCTCTCTTTTGTCTGTTAGAGCTCAGCCAAATCTCCGTCCTTTCTTCTTCTTCTCTACTTTGTCCTCTTCTCTTCCTCTTGTCCCTTTGCCCTTCCGTTTCCCCTGCAGTTACGATTACCCTTTGGTGGAAGGAAGTACACCAAACGGCACCTGGAAACAAACACCACTCGACTCTGCCAAACTACACCACCAACGTTCAACACAGACAGAAAAACAGAGTAAAGTCGCTTTTTCCCCTTCCACTCAATACCTACCATTTATTAGTGCTGTTACTCCTCTCTCCGTTACTCCAAAACATCCCCCTCACCTCCCCCATTCCCCTTCCATGAAGAAGCCCTTCCCTTGACAAGGAACAACAAAGGGAAGGTAACAACACAAGATGCTGCTCTGCCTCTGCATTTCACTGCTACTGCTACTACTCTCTGTTCCGGTCGTGCACTCCGCCTACCCGACATTCAACGACGACGTTCTGGGGTTGATCGTCTTCAAAGCCGGCCTGATCGACCCACAATCCAAGCTGGTCTCCTGGAACGAAGACGACGACACGCCCTGCAACTGGCTCGGCGTCAACTGCGACCCTCTGTCCCATCGGGTCACTGGTTTGGCCCTCGACGGCTTCTCCCTCTCCGGCCACGTGGGCCGCGGCCTGCTACGCCTCCAGTTCCTTCAAAGTCTCTCCCTTTCCAACAACAACCTCACCGGCCCGATCAACCCGGACCTGCCCCGGCTCGGCGGGTTGCGGTTCGTGGACTTCAGCCACAATAGTCTCTCCGGATCAGTCCCCGACGGCTTCTTCCAACAATGCGGGTCTCTGTCTTACGTTTCCTTCGCTGGGAACCAGCTCACCGGTGAGCTCCCTGTTTCGCTGTCTTCCTGCTTGACATTGACTCAACTCAACTTGTCATCGAATCAGCTCTCTGGCGAACTACCATCTGGTTTGTGGAATTTGAGAAGCCTCCAGTCGCTCGATCTGTCTTACAATTACTTCGAGGGAGAGATTCCTCTAGGGGTTTCCAATTTGTATGATCTGAGATCGATTAGTTTGAGCAACAACAGATTCGCCGGTGAGCTTCCCGGTGATATTGGGAGCTGCTCGCTCTTGAGGCTCGTCGATTTCAGCGGCAATTCTTTCTCCGGCAGGGTGCCCGAGACATTGCAGAAGCTGAATTCGTGTACTTACCTTCGATTAGGAAGGAATTCGCTCACTGGGTTTGTTCCAGGTTGGATTGGCGAATTGAGAAGTCTGGAAAGTTTGGATCTTTCCGCGAACAGATTGTCGGGTCGGGTCCCGAACTCAATTGGAAGCCTCGACCAATTAAAGGAGCTGAATCTTTCAACGAACCAGCTCACCGGAGGGCTGCCGGAGTCGATTTCAAACTGCCCCAATCTTGTCAGCCTCGATGTCAGCAGCAATCGGCTCACAGGTAATGTTCCTCAGTGGTTATTTAAGACCGGATCGGCCCTTCAACAGCTCCAAGTATTGGATCTTTCTTCCAATGTCTTCTCCGGCGAGATTCCATCCAACTTAGGCTCCCGTAGCAGCATTTTGGTATTGAATATGTCCAGAAACCAGCTATTCGGTCCAATCCCACCATCCGTAGGAGGTTTGACAATGGCACACGAAGTAGATTTGAGTAGCAATCTACTCAGTGGAAGCATTCCTTCTGAAATCGGCGGAGCTACTTCGTTACTTGAACTAAGGCTAAACCACAACTCCCTCACCGGCAACATCCCAGCTGATATCCAGAAATGCTCCCCTCTCACAGCTCTGTAAGTTCCAACTTCACCAATTAAACTTGGTTTCTTTGCTTGAACTGAACTTTTAAGGCATTATCCTAATCAAGCTGTATGTTGCTGTTGGTTCAGGATTTTATCAGAGAACAATTTAACTGGTCAAGTCCCAGCAGCCATGGCGAACCTAAGCAGTCTCCAATTCGTGGACTTATCATCCAACAACTTCACCGGAAGCTTACCAAAAGACCTCACAAACCTCTCCCACTTGCTCTCCTTCAACGTATCGCACAACAGTCTAGAGGGAGAGCTGCCAGTCGGTGGCTTCTTCAACATCATTTCCCCTTCTTCCATCTCCGACAACCCATCACTCTGTGGCGCCGCCGTCAACCGTTCTTGCCCTTCCGTCCACCCTAAACCCATCGTCCTAAACCCTAACTCACCCAACTCCTCCCAATCCCCCTCCGCCGCCGCCTCCAACCTCAGTCACCGGAAAATCGTTCTAAGCATCTCCGCCCTCATCGCAATCGGCGCCGCCGCTTTCATCACCCTCGGTGTCATCGCCGTCACTCTCCTCAACATCCACGTCAGATCCTCCATGTCACGGAACCCTCCAGCTGTCACATTCTCCGCAGCTGACGACTACAGCTGCTCCCCATCCACCGACCCGAACTACGGGAAGCTAGTAATGTTCTCCGGCGACGCCGATTTCGTCGCCGGCGCTCAAGCATTGCTCAACAAGGACTGCGAAATCGGCCGGGGAGGGTTCGGTATCGTTTATAAAACATCGCTTCGCGATGGCCGCTCCGTGGCCATCAAGAAGCTGACCGTTTCGAGCTTGACCAAATCGCAGGACGATTTCGAACGAGAAGTGAGGAATCTCGGCAAAGCTCGACACTTTAATCTCGTGGCATTGGAGGGTTACTACTGGACTCCATCTCTCCACCTTCTAATCTACGAACACATATCGAGTGGAAACCTGTACAAGCATCTCCACGACGATTCGAATTGCCTGACGTGGAGGCAGAGATTTGGCATCGTGCTGGGAATGGCGAGAGGGCTGGCTCATTTGCATCAAATGAAGATAATTCACTACAATCTGAAGTCGAGCAACGTGTTGATCGACGAATGTGGGGAGGCGAAAGTGGGGGATTATGGGCTGGCGAGATTGCTGCCGGCGTTGGACAGGTGTGTGTTGAGTGGCAAGATACAGAGTGCGTTGGGTTACATGGCGCCGGAGTTTGCTTGCAAGACGGTGAAGATAACGGAGAAGTGTGACGTGTATGGGTTTGGTGTGCTGGTGTTGGAAGTGGTGACGGGGAAGCGGCCCGTGGAGTACATGGAGGATGACGTGGTGGTTCTGAGCGATATGGTGAGGGGAGCGCTGGAAGATGGGAGGGTGGAGGAATGTGTGGATGAGAAGTTGAAAGGGAATTTTCCGGCGGAGGAGGCGATACCGTTGGTGAAGCTCGGGTTGATTTGTGCTTCTCAGGTGCCGTCGAATCGGCCGGATATGGAAGAGGTGATCAACATTTTGGAGCTGATTCAGTGCCCTGCGGATGGAGGGCAGGAGGTGGGGTGAATGAATGGATAGGTGGTTTGGTAGATGATGATGAGCTATTAGTTCTGTCTGGGGAAGATGAATCCGGCATTTCTTAATTTGTTCCTTGGTTTTGCATAGTTTTGAAGTAGAAGAAGAGAGAATACAGCAACAAGAGCATCAAAGTCGACATCTTTTTTGTTTCTAAATTTTGTGGGTATGTATGCTATGGATGTGTCTCATAAAATATGTTGTTATGATTATCATGGTGGCAGAAGGGGTTTTGGAATTGCCGGATTCCTTTTCACCGGTTGGGAAACAGAGCAGGCTCTGAGCTGATACAGTTGTTATGGCAAATTGGCAATGCTACATTTTCTGATTCTCCTCATCTTCAATTGGCAATTGTAGTTCTCATAAAAAGAACATAACAGCATCATCAATCTAACAACAACATTGTCACAAACCAATCAAACTCTCAACAACAAGCAGATGATCTGATATTTCACAATTTGACAAGTTTGGGGGCCCAAAAACAGACGAGTATGCTGAGTGAATGTGAGTGAAAGGGAAAGAGCAGAGTTGTGCTGAATGTGAGTGATTGGGAATGAGAAGAAACGACAAAAGCGGTTTTTATTTGCTTCAGTCACAGTGCAGTCCAGTCTTGCATCTTTTTCTATTTTATGGTTTGGTTTCTGTTGTCGAGTCAGTCAGCTGTTGTTGGGAATGCATTGCCATTGCCGTTGCTCTGTTCTGTTTGCGCCCTGGGAAGCCAACAACTCCCCTCTTTTACCAATTGTTTACCAACCATGCTTACTTCTTTTGCCACTCTGTTTTGTTTTTGTGTACTCCTTTTTCCTCTTTGGTTGGCTGATTGCAATTTTGCTTTTTATGGTGTTCATATAGCTGACGAGCAACTGAGGACAATTATTTCTACTACCAAATGCGGTTTTGTCAAAGTTAAGTTTGATACTGTAACTTCAACCTGTCCTGGACTCAGGCTTGTCGTTGCAATATAGTATTCCACCAACTAAAAGCTAGCCATTTTGCTTGCTGTATCTGCAAGCAAGTATATCATATGATTGACAATGAATTGGCTCATATTAATAGATATAAAATTGAAGTGCAGTTAATGTTGCCTAAATTATTATATTTTGATAATCCAAATGTAATTAAATTATAACTTAGTCACTATAATATACATTTTACATTTTGATATTCCAAATGAATTAAATTATAACTTAGTCACTATAATGTACATTTTACATTTTGATACCCCAAATTTAATTTTAATTTAAAATTATTGAATAATTATGTTTTTATATCTAAATTTCATGAGATTTTCGTACCTACAATTTCTTACTTTTACAGGTTGGTCCAATATTTAGATTTTACTTGAATCCATGAATCCAGTCCCACCCATCCATGAATCCAATCCACCATAACATAAAGTATGAATTAAGTTTGTACCATACAAGATGTTGTATCACTCAACTGTAGGAGAAGATTCGACCATTTTATATTTGCTCATTACGCAAAACATTAAAAAAATGATTAAAGAGAGACGATTCTAAAATATTGCAAGAGCGAATTTATAAACTCATTTTGTGCATTTACGAGGTACTAAACAAACTTCTACTAACTACGTGTAACAAAATATGCGACATCTACACAAGCAAGTACCAATAAATTGCTATGGTGAAAAGGGTGGACTGTTGTATTGACGGCCAACTAAAAGAATTGGTCAAAACATTTCCATCATCTACTTCCCATTCGTTTTATTTTTCACTCGCCGTCCATAACCCTTTCTTTATTTCTTTCTTTGTCTTCTTCGTCTAACCCTAATTAGTATACTATTTTAATGTATTTTAATAACAAGTATGAATGGGCTCATACACGACACGACTGACCAACAGTCTAAAGAATTAATAATTGAACCAAGAACCACTAACTTTTTCAGCTCAATTTCGAGTCCAATTAAAAACAAATATATATGGTTATTACTTATTATAAAGTCGTCATTTTCCACTATGGGATTTGAAGTAGGGATGGCAATGGGTCGGGTTGGGTTGGATTTTGCCAAAACCAAACCCATGGGTATATCCCATGAAAAAACTCGGGGTAAAACCCACTAGGTTTGAAAAACTCAAACCCAACCCAACCCGCTGGGTATCCGTATATAAAAATCTCCCAATACAAATTATCCATATATAAAACAACATTCTAGAAAATTCAAGCAAATCACAAATTAACTATACAAATTGTTCAACACCAATCTAGAAAACTCAATAAAATTGAAGCAAATCACAAATTATCCATAAATAACATGATTAATTGAAAGCTTCTTCCTTTCAATTAAGTTTCTTCACTCTCTAGACGATGACATCAACTTCATTCTACACAATTAGAAAGAAAAAATTAGACATGTCTCCACAAACATAAAAAGATTAGTTGTTTAGAATATTAGATATACCGAGAAAATTAACTATATGGGTGTGGGCGGGTACCCATGGGTCGAGTTTACCTAAACCCAAACCCAACCCGGTGAATAGTGAACGGGTTTAAACCCAAACCCGGCCCAAAACTCGTCAACACGGATTTTACCCGCGTTGACCGGGTTGGGTCGGGTGGGTACCCATGTGTTTGGGTTTTGTTGCCATCCCTAATTTGAAGGCATGAAATTTTAAGCGAGTTCCAGTTTGTATTCCTTTTGCTTCTCTCTAGAATTTTTCTTTTTACCTGGACTAGAATTTTTAACAATTATACATGGAATTTTCAACAATTATACATATCAAACAAATAGTTTTCTATTTTATATAAAAAATTAATAATTATCATCTTAAATACATCACCATAAAAGGAATTAAGCCTCAACTATTCAAATTACAGTTGGGTACCTAAACTTAGTAGATCTTTGGATTTATAACCTAATTTTTTTTTGGCATATAAGTCCTCAAAATATTTATGGAACATTAATTTTTTGTGTATTACATCTTAGTACCTGAACTTTTGAAGTTCTACAAACAGGTCTAAGTTTTATATATGTAATTAAAACACCCTCGAATAAATAGGTATCCATACCCAACTCATACACATTTAGATTATGAAAGTAAATATCTATACCCTACCAAAACCCATCTACAAACTTCCAAACCCATATATACGTATCCTACCCATAATCAATGAGTCTACTTGGGTTTAGGTAAATGTCATTTATTAGCCAAAATTTTCAAAAATTTTAAATTGTATGTTGGCCGTCATGTATCTAACATATTGTCAAGTAAATATTACTAACAAAACTGCTAACAAAAAATTAATTTCAGGCTTATAATACTAACAAAACACCATAAAGCCACACAATACATGTTCATATTCATAGGCCATCTCCGTCCGCGACAAGTCGCGGCATCACGGCATCACCACCTAATATCAATATATATAAACATGAAGATGGGTTACTGTTGCATAATCATTTGCGTTTTGATACCCCAAATTTATTAAATCATAATTTTATCACTATAATGTACATTTTACCAGATACTCCAAATTTAATTTTAATGTAAAATCATTGAACAATTATATTTGGTATCTAAATTTTATGAATTATGTTTGGTATCTAAATTTTCTGAGATTTTCTTACCTAATATCCCAAATTTATTTAAATCACAAATTAGTCAATATAATGTACTTTTTACATTTTGGTACCCAAATTTTATTTTTAATGTAAAACTATTGAACAATTATGTTTGGTATCTAAATTTTATGAGATTTTCGTACCTAGAATTTTTTTATATATACATATTGGTCAATGTTTAGATTTCATTTGAATCCATGAATCCAATCCACCAATTCTTTTGAACCAATCCATGAATCCAATCCACCATAACATAAAAGTACACATTTAGTCTATACAATACAAGATGTTGTATCACTCAACGGTAGGAGAAGACTCAATCTTATATTTTCTCATAACGTGAAATATTAAATAAATGATAAAAAAGAGACGACTCAATAATATAGCAAGATCGAATTTATAAACTCATTTAGTACATTTACGAGGTACTAAAAAACTTCTACTAACTACATGTAACAAAATACGCGACATCTATATAAGCAAGTGTCAATAAATTGCTACGGTGAAAATGGTTGATTGTTGTATTGACGACCAGCTAAAAGAATTGATCAAAACTTTCCATCATCTACTTCCTCTTCATTTCAATTTTCACTCGCCTTCCATAACCCTTTCTTTATTTCTTTCTTTGCCTTCTTCGTGTAACCCTAATTAGTATACTCTCTATTCTAATCACAAGTATGAACGAGTCCATACACGACTCACCAACAGTCTAGAGAATTAATAATTGAACCATGAACACTAACTTAAATTGGATGTTGACCGCCATATATCTCTTCTCAGTCAATATTACTAACTAAACTACTAACAAAAAAATAATTTTAGGCCAATAATACTAACAAAACACCATAACGAGCCACTTAATACATGCGCATAGGCCATCTCCACTCCGCGATAAGTCGCGACATCGATTGCCACCTAATTAAACTTAAATGTGAAGCCTAATCCTCCTTTCTTTTTTCCAGCCAAGGGGCAGTTGATTTCATACAATGATCAATTCACCCCGATGGAACAACAAGCAAGCATCTGCTCCCCGAGGCTCATGACAGCTAGCTATTAGGGAAGCAAACAATGACTTGATTTTTTATATCTCTAATCTTCTTTCTTCAGTGAGTTAGGGTACATGGGATGTATTATATGACTTTTCAAATCTTTTTAGATATGATACTAGTTGTAATACTATCGTAGCTATACTCATACTAAGTGGGTGTTCAAATGGTTATCATGATAATTACCAAACCAAATAAATCTGAATTCTGTTAACCATGAAATACAATATCATGACCAAACCATCAAAACTAATACAAAAACCAAATTAACTAAACTAAAATTTAATTGATTAACCAGATTAACCAATATAACGTCACATTATTATTAAGTGAGAAAACTTTCAATTAAAGCATCAATTCACAATTTATATAGTGAAATAAAATATAACAATGAACACATAGCTATAAGTTACCCTTAACATAAATATTAATTACATACAACTAATACAATTATATTATAGTCAATAGACATATTGAGCGAACAAGAATATATGTCAATGGTAATGGCGTTAATGAGTTGTTGTGTTTGTGTGAATTGACATAGACTCCCAACAATTATTATAGGCTGAAAATGACCATCCTTACAAATATATGTGAATAATATTGAGCTTTTTTTACAAATCTAAAAGGGAAGAACATTTGACTCTTGAATGATTATTCAAAGTATGACTTACAAATATATGTGAATAATATTGAGCTTTTTTTATGATTCTAAAAGGGAGGAACATTTGACTCTTGAATGATTATTCAAAGTATGACGTATGTTTATACAATATATATTAGATACATGGTTAATTACTTAACCGGTTAATTTGGTTTTATTGGTTAGAAGATTCTGAAACCAAACCATTTAAACCAAGCAAGCTAAAAAATTGAACCAAACCAAACCAACTATCCAAATTTACCAAACCTAATTGTCCAAATACTACTGGTTAAAACGGTTACCACGGTAACCGCACCGTTTGAACACCCCTAATACCAAGTGTAGTATATGAAGTTTTCCTTTATTGAATCTGTTTGAGCCTGGAATGTTCCAGGCGCTTTGTGAAGAACGAGCAAGGTGTCTGTTCCAGATGGTGGGTGTACTCCAAATTCCTCCAAAACAAGGGTCCGTGGGCGGTCGCCCAGGACACCCTCCGATGCTAAAGTTAGAGATAGAATAAAGGTTTTTGTTTATGTTTATAGAGAGAGAGAGAGAGTAGTTGAGTTACCATCAATGCAGGTATGAATGTATTTATAGTCAGTTAGGTCGAGTATGAGGCATTAAATGCTGTGTCAGGCGCCACAGATACGCCTTGCTTTATTTGGAACGCCCGCCGTGGGCAATTAATGCTCAGTCTTGCGGTATTCGAGGTGAGTATCCTAGGAAGATCTACTTTTCCTGCCACCAACGGTACTCTGTGTCGGGCAGCCTACTCCTTGTCCCATCGTAGCGTGGCTGCCTGTCGTTCTCCATTCCCTATGCCCCCTTTTCTGGGCCCCTCGCTGGGCCTCGAGCCCTTCTTTCGGGCCTTACCTGGTCTACTCCTCATGGGCCGCAAGCCCAATACTGCTCAACTACGGGCCCAACAATTGCCCTTTAGTCGGGAAAAGCTGCGGGTTTTGGCGGCTACTAATCTTGCTGATGGTAGCTGAGCGGTCTTTTCGCATCTGCTGCCCGCACCTTGACCCTAGTCGTCCAAGAGAAGGAGATTTTCCACCTATCGCCTGATAACCCTTCCTAATGGGAACCACCTGATGTTCCAATGCCCTTGCTGTTGTTCCTACCTAGCTTCGGCGAACGCGATCGGTTGCGCTGTCCACCCCTCTTTTGACATGCGTACTATATAGTGCGCTCCGCTTCTAAGCGCCCATTGTGATTTCTTAGTGCTTGCACTTTTCACCTCTTTTTAGTTCACGAGCGGCCCAACGCGGCTCGCTTTAATAATCCTCCCTTGCTGTTGTTTGTTCCTAGCTTCAGCAAACGCGATGATTGGTTGCGCTGTACACCCCTCTTTTGACACGCACACCACAAGCTATTCCTCTTCTGGCCGCACAGTGTGATTTCCTAGTGCTTGCACTGTCCACCCCTTTTTAGTTCGCGAGTGGTCCATCGCGGTTCGCTTCCATAACCCTACTTTGTACTTTGGCGTTTAAACTGTGCGCCCTCTCGTCTACCGTTGACTTGACTGCGCTTAACGCGGTTCGCTTTTGGTTGCTTTTGCTGATTCAATTTCCGCAACTTGTCGTACCGCTTGCATGCCCTTCCGCGTGTCGGTTCTTGGGAGTTGGGCTCTGACATGGGCAGCCACACGTCCAATCAGCTGCCCGTATTTTTGAATTTCCGAGACTAGGGTTTGTCTCGGTCACTCAATCGTCGCTTCGTTGCCCCCCTTCTTCCTATTTATATCTGCTCCTCTCCACTTTCTCCATTCTTCTTCTTCTTCTTCACCATCACTGATTTCTCTCCTATTCTTAGCCAAAATTGCGCGCTGCTCTCGATTCTCCCTTTCTTCTTATTTGCGAAACAATTCCTCTTTGTCTCCGGTGCGAGCAGATTTTCTTGCCAAACTTCGACGAGCCCAGAAACGAGCGAAGATAAATAAAAAGAAGCAAATGGAGATCAAGTCTCAAAGCACCACTCAATCTGAAAATCAGAACCAAAATCTCTCCAGCGACGTCGCCGCCGTTATGATCTCTAGTGGCGCCGCCACCGTCACAGCCTCCGGCAACGCTCGAACCTCCAGCGCTGGCGGCAGCGCTCCTCGTTCCTCAAAGTCTGGAGGTGGCTCAGGTGGACCGCCTTCTGGTGGCAAGCAGGTTATGGAAGGTATTTTGGTGTTTCTTCTTCTTGCTCTCTTCGTGCGTTTTTAGGCTAGGCTTTCCAGAATTAGATTTTGCTGTGCGTGGTCTACGTAGCAAATACTTAGGCGGTCCTTACTGTGACCTTCTAGGAGTAGAACATGATCCTGAGACTGCTGCGGGCACGTCTGCCGGTCGGCGGGGAGCATCTTCGACGGTGGGCGACAATCTTGGGACTTCAGCTACTCGGAAGCGGAAAGCGAACCGCTAAACGTCGCACCCCTTGTCGCCCTCTCTTCAGACAGTGGTTCTGGCGACCGCCAAGGGGCAGATGAGAGGGAGCTATCACCATCCCTAGCAGTATCCGACCCCTTGCCGGTGGAGGCGTTTCAGGTTCTTCACGATACTGACTACCGTGTAAGATTACACGAGGACATGTGGGAAGCGGAAGTGGTTCCTTCGAGCGCTTACGAGCAGGGACCCCCCAATGAGGCCACGTACAATCCTCAACAGGTTCTTCATCAGCTGAAGACACATGGTCTTCCTGTCGATTGGGACTACGCGACTCCTTCTCATGTTGGGCGGCCTGGATCATGCCCGGAGATTGGATTCCTATACATGTGGAACATATTCGGATGGGGTTGACCTTTCCGCTCGACCTCATTCTTACCCGAACACTCCTTTTCCTAAACTGTACGCTAGGACACTTGTCACCTTGCATTATTTTTCATTCCATCGCCTTCAGGGCCGGCTGCGAGAAGATCGGTGAGACGCCCTCTTTTGACGCGTTTCGCCTATTATATAAAATGAGGGGCTCTGACAACTGCTGGTCTTGCTACCGGCGAGAGACGCGGGTAGGCTTCGTAAGCGGGGCACCGAAGTTAGACTCTCCCTGGTTCAAAGAGTACTTCTTTGCCCGTCCCAAGGGTAACTAGTATTCCGGGGAAGTTGAGTCGCCGACAGGATTTGCGGTTGGCGACAAGCAATGCTGTCAAATGTGAGTTTCTACGTAGAAAAGTTTTGGTAATCTAGAAGCGTAAAATCGTAAGTTTTTAAGTTTTAAAGCGGAGTTTTTAACTACATAAGTTGTAAAAACTGAGATTTTGTGTAGAAGCGTTTTAGTGACCTAGAAACGTAAAATCGTAAGTTTTTAAGTTTTAAAGCACGATTTTGACTACATTGGCGTCAAGAAAGATTGGAACAACGATACCGCCGGTCTTGAGCCCTTCAAGCCGTTCTTAAAGTGGATTATGAATGCCATTAAGATTTGCCTCCCTCCCAAGGGCGATGATAATGCCCTGGAGATTATCCGACGCTTTCACGGTTAGTTGCTTTCCCTTTGTGTTGGATGTGTCTGTCATGCCTTTTACTTATGTATTTATTCCACAGGTACGAGCCGCTACGCTTCCTCCACTCGACCGCCAAAGCCAAGGAATAATGCCCCTGCCCCTCTTCCTACCAGTGCTGCTCGCCCAACGATTTCTGTTGCGTAGCCCGCTTCGCCCTCCCAGAAGCAATTGGTTGCCAGCCGCACGGGAGTGCTAAAGCTGTCGGAGCCTGCCCTCACAAGGAGCTCCTCTAAGCGGCCCCTGGACATAACGAACTCGAAGGACTTGAGGTCGACAGCTGGCTAGCCCCGGCTGAAGGCCATCTTGCTTGAGAAGTCTGCCACTCCTATCGACCCATACATAGCGTCCAAGAAGCAGAAGAGGACCCCCATTGACACCTCTGTCTCCTTCTCCTCTCAAGCATCCTTGTATCCTGTGGCCGCCAAGCGTGCCATGCATGTGATCGCCGAGGGGCTGGCGGTCCCCGACGACTACACTCACGTTGCGGGGACTCCCGTCTTGGCATCAGACACCAAGAACCTGGCGGCCGCGACCTCTAGGTTCTTCTTCGCATTATGCGTTCATGCCCTTATCTTTATCTCTTTCTCTTTTGCCTCCTATTCTGCTAACTCCTATGTTTTTGCAGACCCAGTTTGGGTTGAACCAGATGATGCTGCACAATGACCGCCTTCAGAGTGATCTGGATGACGCCAACATCAAAATCCTCAAGCTGGAGGATCTACTTAAAGAGGGTCGCGAAGGAGCAAAGGCGGCGGTGCGGGAGGAGTTCGTGAAGGAGCAGGAGCTACTGGTGAAAGACAAGGACGCTCAGATAAGTCGGGCAAGGAGTCGCTGAGGAAAGCAGAAGAGGATGTCGAGCGTTTGCGGGGGGAACTCAATGACTCGATAGCCCAAGAGAGCGCCTTGCAAACTGAGTTGGCCAAAGTCCGGATTGAAAAGTCTGACATGCAGGGCGCTCGGGAGGCTGACATGCTAGCAGCCGTTGAGGAGGCGAGGGCAGCGTTCTGGACCTCGGACGAGTACAGGGTCGCCGACGACGCGAAGTACAAGAAGCTGCTCCGTGGTTTCGCCGCGAGTACCCTGATGTTGCGTGGGACACCAACGCAATATGGGACGCGGTCGAATTCTTGGGTGACGATGATGTCAACTCAGAATACGTTGCCACTCAAGAGGCGCCTACCGACACAGCTGCTTGTACGATTGCTGCGACCGCAGGAGCCGAAGGGGATGGCCAGCCCGCCGAAGTTGAAGGGGATGAGCAGCACGGTTGATTTGAACCGCTTCATGTTTTACTCTAATCTTTTCTGTTCCTTCTTACCTTTTGCAAACTAAATCTGCCATGGCAGTAAATACTCTTGGGCGTCTCTTTTGGATGCTCTTTGTCGAATGTCTACTTCTTTTTCTATCTTCATGCTTGGATACTATCTTCGTGCTTGGCTAAATTTCATATATCATTCGTAAGCGGCCTACAGTTTTGGGGCAGTCACATATTTACTTTGCAACATTTTGAAGCGTTATGCTCTGAGGCGGTTTAGCCAGTGGCAGTTGTGTATTGTCATTAACGCTTTGGAGCGGTTTTTATAGTTATGATTTGCTTTGAAGCATTATGCTCGGAGGCGGTTTTGCCAGCGGCGGCTGTGTATTATAACTAACGCTTAGGAGCGGTTTTTACAGTTATTTTTTGCTTTGAAGCGTTATGCCCTGATGCGGTTTTTCCTATGGCGGTTGTATACTATTACTAAAGCTTAGGAGCAGTTTATAGTGTTACGTTTTGCCTTAAAGCGTTATGCTCTGAGCCGGTAGATTGTTCGAACAATTTTGCTATCCGACACTTAGATGAACTTGGGAAGATGAACGCCCGGCGGCGTTTTCTCATGTTTTTGAAATTTAAGACCACCACGCCTGGCAGTGGTGGTTTTACATGTGATCTTCCCCAAAAGTAGACGCCTACTATCAGTACACGTCTAGTTCAAAAGACTCAGCGGTCAACGACTTTCTTCCTCTTCAGATCATTCTTCAAAGTATTTCTTCAGGTGGATGGCATTCCAGGTCTTCGTCATTGGTTTTCCCTCCATTGTGGCAAGTATGTATGTTGCTGGCCTCAACTACGGGCCCAACAGAAACAACATGGTTGAAACTAAGGTGTTGTTTGCTAATGGAATTTGGATGTTGGATTTGGTATTCAAATACCAATCATCATGTTTTTTAGAAATCCATTATTTTGTTAGGGTATACGTGGGGCCCATGGATTTGGACCATTTTTTAGCGCCAAATTCGTGGATCCTACGTATTTGCAATTACCACATTTCAGTTGGTAAATTTTTTTTATCAAAGTGAAAAAAATTTAGACCCAAATTTCAAATCAACTAAATCCATGATAAAAATCAACTAAACAAACAATGTTCTCTTTCAAATAAAAAATGCAAAAAATCCGTCATTAGTCCAAAGGTTTTCAAAACTCAAAATTTGTATTTTCAAATCCAACAAACAAACGAAATGGTATCCAGTGGCGGAGCCACGTTGGGCCAAGGTGGGTAGACTGCACCACCTTGGCTCTTTGCAACACACAAATAAAAATTATCAATAATAGCCCTGAAGTAATATCTAACCACAAAAAAAAAAAAAACTTATATAACTTTTATAAGGGTTATCGAACTGTCAAACTCCCTTTTACTATAACATATTAACCTTCTTCAGTTTCAAGTCATTATATTTTTCTGTTTTAACATCTAATTTCTTTATTCATTAGTATCTTTTACATCAAACCAAGAAACATCTAATTTCATCATTCCGTAGACCATCTATTTAACAAAAACAAAATTTATCTCCTTTCTTGAAAAGGCCGTCTATGACATGATAGCGTTCCCCATCAGAGTTAGACTGTCGACTGCCATTTAATGCTAACCGTTCAAGACGTTCTATACTGTTGTTCGACCCACTTTAACAAAATTCTTGCTACTGATGGTATGAACCATGTTTTCGAGTAGTTTTTTTCCGGTATTGCTTATACAAATACTAGAATGGGCCAGCGAGAGCCAACCAAATTAAAGCAAAGGGGAGCTTTTTGTTGTCCTTAATTATCTATGGGCAGGGTATTAACTATTAAGTAGGAAGGAAGGGGGCATGATAATCATGAAAGTGAATCACATGGTGGTCGGCCAAAAAGGAAAAACAAATCAATCCATGAATTTATCATTACTTATTACTTTGGGGGTGCATTGACATTGACAAATGTCATGAGAGTGTTCTTTCCACACTCTCATGACATTTTTATTCCCCATGTTCTCCACCAACCCTATCCTGCAACACTCCCATACCAGCCTAGCTGCAATTAGCAAGGAAGTGGGCTGGTGGTCTAGAAACCAGGCCCCTAAGAGCTTCAGGAATCCTAAACTCTCTGCCCCACACAGGCCTAGGCCCAACTTTGTGATTCATAATTCATAATTCTGATTTCTCTTGGGCTGGGAAATTACTTTCAAACGCCTTTATTCTTATTACTATTACTAGCACATGCCCGACCCGTTGGACAGAAGAATGGACCCGAATTATATGGTATATAATAATGGATATAACAGATGATTTGAAATGTATGAAATGATTGTTTTGTATATGCACATAACATTTTTAAAAGTGATCCAACTATGCATAATGTGTTTAGGCCTCCATGAAAAGAGAAAAAAAATATAAGCATTACATATAATTATTGAATGAAAAAAAATATAAATAATTGTCAACTATAAAATTAATCGAATGAAAAAATATATAAATAATTGTCAACTATAAAATTAATCAAGAATGATTTTATAAATGAATTTTTAGTTGTATACATTGAAAAAGGTTTTAGTCTCAAAATAAACAATGAATGTATTTTATAAACCTTTTAGAATATGAGTCTTCACACGTTCATGTGAGAAACTACTCATTAATTCAAAAATTACATGTTATTTTTAGAATATTTTGTTTATTTTTATTAAATGACGCTTTTCTCCATAAAACATGAGTCCACCAATATAGACTGTGTGGTGCTCGCACTTGTGTGCTAGCCGTTGAAGTTTATGCTTGGTACGACCCATGAAGCATTCATGCTTGTACATGGCCGATTCATATACATTGTCTTCATGGTATGCTCTAACTATATCGTGATAGCTCGACCATGTGCCTATGTATAGTTATATGCATTATAATAGGGTTAATTGCATGGTTGGTCATTGAGATTACAAAAAACATTCAAGTTTGGTTACTCAAAATATTTAAATCTATTGATGGTACTTCAGTTTACGCAAACCGTTCGCGTTTGGTCACTCTCCGTCCAACTCTGTTAACTTTGGCTGATGTGGCAATCAACTCTCAAAGTTGATCGTTAACTTAGTGACGTGGCAACTAAAAAATTATTAAAAAAATAAATTTTAATATTTTCCACCTCATTATTACATTCATTAAAAAATAAAAAAAATAAAAACCTAATTTCTTTTCTACAAACCCCCATACCCTACCCGACCCAACCTCCACTACCCGCAAAATCCGACCACTGTAGCAACCCTTATTTCTTTTCTACACCCGCGATTTCAGCAGCAGGATCGTCTACAACAACAACTTCGATCTCTACACCGGACCGGCTGCCAATTGGAGGGACACAGTCTCTTTCAACACGGCTCCCGACCCACTCAATTCCATGTTTTTGTTTCCCTGGACACAATTCCACGTTGGACTTATATGTCTAATCTTGTCTTTGCTCTGCTCTGGAACCTTAAACAGAGGACGATGATCAAACCTTTTTCACTTCTCCCTTTCATTTTAAATACCCACCTAGCTAGCTTTTCTTGATTACAGTCCACCATCCCAACAGTCTCTGTCTCATCACTCTCTCGATTGAGTTCTCTGAAAAATGACGACTTTCTTCTCGTTGGAGCTGATAACTGAGGTTGCTTCGAACTCAATGATGGTCTTCTTCTTCTGCAATTTGATCATCGTCACCATCCTCGTTGCCTCATCGACATCTCCTTCGATGATGACCGGAATGCACCACGTGTCGATGGCGGGAAGTCCCTACTCCTACGTGACTATTCACCAGCAGGAGGAGACTCTGGTTCTTGGCGGTGGAAATGATGCTCTGCTTCCCAGTGATGAAAACAAAGCATCTTGGTCCTCGGAACCTAAGTTGGCCGCATTGGCAACAACTGCACACCAAGACGAAGAAAAAGAAGAGGAAGAAGCTAGAGGAGGAAGAAGCTAGAGCAGCTGCCAATTTCACCACTTCCTCAGAGTACTCTGTCACGATTTCGCTGCACACGGTCGGCTGCTGCTCGGGATTGAGTGGGCCGGGAGCCATGTTGAAAGAAACTGTGTCCCTCCAATTGGCAGTCGGTCCGGTGTAGAGATCGAAGTTGCTGTTATAGACGATCCTGCTGCCGAAATCGCGGGTGTAGAAAAGAAATTAGGGTTGCTACGGTGGTCGGATTCTCCGGCGGCGGTGGAGGTTGGGTCGGGTAGGGTATGGGGATTTGTAGAAAAGAAATTAGGTTTTTTATTTTTTTATTTTTTAATGAATGTAATAATGAGGTGGAAAATATTAAAATTTATTTTTTAATTTTTAATAATTTTTTAGTTGCCACGTCACTAAGTTAACGGTCAACTTTGAGAGTTGACTGCCACATCAGCCAAAGTTAACGGAGTTGGACGGAGAGTGACCTAACGCGAACGGTTTGCGTAAACTGAAGTATCATCAATGGATTTAAATATTTCGAGTGACCAAACTTGACGTTTTTTGTAATCTCAGTGACCAACCATGCAATTAACCCCATTATAATAATTAAGTTTCTACCTATTCACAACACCAAGATAAAAATAGTCATAAATGCACCTAGTATTCAATTTTGACTAACTAATGAAATACTACATTTGAATAAACTACAATTGATTTCCCAATAATAATTACATCTCTAAATAATAGATAAAATATTTTCAAACATCACAAAAATTAAGATTAAATTCATTATTATAAAGAGTAAAAATTGTATAATGAGGTTAATTATTAATCATTTATACGTGAATGCCCTATAAATTGATCAACAGATTCGATCCAAAACTGACAAAATGAACATCACATTAAACTCGATATCGTCTCATTATTGTCGGGTCTATTCATGCCCGATTAGCAAGAGTTTAACGTTTAGCAGTTAACCATGCTAAAATTTTAGAGAACCAGTCACCTATAGTATGTACAAAATATTATTGTTTCGTATTAGTTCTGAAAATTTATATTAATTTAAAGAATTCTACATCACTTTTGCATATTCAATACTGCAGTTCGATCGCAAATTTATGCGAGCAATGAGGTGGCGGGCAAATTTTGGGTGTCTTTTGTGTATGAGTTCTTGCCGCTATATTGTTACCATTGTGGCAGGTTAGGGCATTTGGAGCGCGATTGCACCTTCCCGGATCCATTGGAGATCGAGAACTATGGCCCCGGGCTGTCAACAGATGTCACCGGTTACAGGTTGAATGAAGGGTCCTTGGTGGCAGTGAATCAGCCGCTGCAAACGTCTGTTTGGGTGAATCCTAAGACTAGTGGCAAAGCAGGCAAGAGAGGGGAGGCTAGTCAACCCCAGGCAGCCTCTTCTGGTGGCGGAGATGAAGCTCGGGGTGGGTCAGCTGGTGGCCGACCTGCTGTTATACTCGGCCTTCCTGCGGAAAAGTCGACGGTGCGGAAAGAAACGGTGGAGGCTGGGATGAGAGGGAAGGCGCCTTTGAAGCAGTATGGGAAAACAAATGGTGGGCAGCAATGTGTAGGGAGTGGGGAAAAATATTCCTCTTCTCATGCTAAGGCTGGGGAAAAGAGGCAATTGGCAGTGGGTGGGAAGGGAAAGGGGAAGGTGGGCGCTGGGCATGGTAGTAAGGAGCCTGCTGTGTTGGCAGGGAAGAAGGGGGTAGTTGAGCCTAGGAAAAAGGCTGCGGTGGAGGGTTTCTCTTCTGTGGTTGGTGATTCTGTTTTGCAGGGGATAGTGGCGGATACGGAGGAGCTCAAGCTGGCCACGGACAAGCTGCAAATTGATGAGTATGGGAGCAACATCTCCACGATGTTCCGTATGACAGCGCCTGAGCCGGAGGGGACTAAGGAGAAGAAGAGAGTGGCGGAGGAAGTGGCTGGGCTCGCCCCAGATCCGACGCCCCCGAAGAAGTTGTGCACGGATGCGGAGGGAGAAGGAAAGATCGGTACGGTGGAGGCAGCCAGCCGCGAGTGGCCCCCAGCGGCCAAATGAGGATTTTGTCATGGAACGTGATAGGAATCGGGCCCTCTCTCACGTCCAATCTTTGTTGGGGCTCGTTCGGTCGAATAGTCCAGATTTAATTTTTTTGTCAGAAACTCGTTCACGTCGGAAAGTTTTTTCTTGCCGTATGCGAGGGTTAGGGTTCGAGTCGGATTTCTGTTATTTTGTTGATGCGGAGAATACTTCGGGAGGTCTTGTTGTGGGTTGGTCCACGGATTTGGATGTGTCCATTTCTTGTAATTCCGCATTCTTTATTTCTGTTGAAGTTAAGAATAATGATTCTCACTATATTGTGGTGTGTACGTATTTAAGTTGTGTTGCGCGAAATCGGCAAGTTCAACTTGAGGAACTTCGCAATTTCTGCGCGGGCCTTTCTGTGCCATTCATTGTACTAGGCGATTTTAATTCGATTCTGGCTTCAAGCGAGAAATCGGGCGGAAATCCTTGGGTACCTGCTCAATCGGAGGACCTTCGGAACTTCGTGAGCGATTTAGGTCTTCATGACCTTGGTTATAGTGGGTATCCATTTACCTGGACCAACCGCAGGTTGGGTGCGGCTTGTGTGGAGGAAAGACTGGATCGGGCTCTGGGCTCGGCCTCGTGGGTTGAGTGTTTCTCGAACACGATTGTTAAACACTGCACGGATCAAGGCTCGGACCACCGGGCTTTGCTAGTTGCGATAAGCCCTTCCAACGCAATTGTCGCCCGTTATTCCGGTTTGATGCACGGTGGGTGGAAAATCCGGAGGTTCGCCTCATGGTGCGTTACGTGTGGGATCAAGCGGTTAGTGGCTCGCATATGTTCCGTCTTTGGACACGTCTTAAACAATTACGGCGTCTCCTGTATGATTGGAGCCGGGCTGGTACTACTAACTCAGCACGTAATATCCGGGCATTGCAAAGTGAAATGGATAGTGTCCGGGCAGAAAGACCCACTAACTAGGATAAGGTTCGGGAACTGGAGACGGAATTAAACAAGCAGTGGGCGGCGGAGGAGATTTTTTGGAAACAAAAATCTCGCGTCCGGTGGCTGAAGAAGGGGGATCAAAACTCGTCGTATTTTCATTTCGTTACGAAGGCCCGTCGCAAACGAAATTTTGTTGAAGGATTATGTAACGCGGATGGAGACTGGGTCACCAAGGAGAGTCAAAAGTCGTAGGTTGCTGTGGACTTTTATGAGCACTTGTTTCAATCAGAGCAGAATGAACCAGGTTTTGCGGAACGGGTGGCAACTCTCCCAATAGATCGTCGAGTCACAGATCACATGAATAATTGGCTAACGGCGGAAGTCTTGCCGGAGGAGATCAGGGAGGTGGTGTTTTCAATGGGCGAGACTCAGGCCCTGGGATCCGATGGGTTTACCGGGAAATTTTTCCACGCTTACTGGGATATTATCGGTGAAACTGTTGTTGAGGCTGTGCATTCGTTCTTTGTGAACGGTCGCATTTTGCGAAGTTTCAACCACACGTGGCTCACGTTAATCCCGAAAGTTGACGTGGTTGAGGATATTCGCCAGTTGCGACCTATTAGTCTTTGTCAGTTTGTCTATAAAATAATTACAAAGATTATGACTGAAAGGTTGGCAATCCACCTCCCACAGATTGTGTCTCTGGGTCAAAATGCGTTCATTCGGGAACGCCATATTGTGGATAATGTCCTCATTGGGCATGAGCTGATGCATTACCTGAAAATCAAAACAAAAGGCAAGAAGGGTTATATGGCCCTCAAGGTTGACATGGAAAAGGCCTATGACAGGGTTGAATGGCCTTTCTTGCTCGATGTTTTGGAGAGATTGGGTTTTAATGAGGTCTGGATCAATTGGATCCGTGAGTGTTTGTCATCGGCCACGTTCTCAGTCATGATGAATGGGAAACCCTCGGGGTATTTTTGATCCACGCGTGGTTTGAGACAGGGGGACCCTCTGTCCCTGCTATTGTTCGTCCTTTGTACGGAGGGGTTCGCAGCATTATTGCGGGAAGCAGTCAGGGATGGGCGTCTAGCGGGGGTTCGGGTTAGTCCCCGGGCGCCGCACGTCCATCATTTGTTTTTCGCTGATGTCTCGTACCTGTTCCTCAGGGGATTTATGGCGGAGTGTGAGCACTTGAAAACTCTCCTGCAGGAGTATGAGGTGTTGAGCGGTCAACGGGTTAACTTAGCAAAATCAGCTGTTTGCTTCAGTCGGAACATTGAAGAGGAGCAGTGTGCGGCAATGGCATAGTGTTTGGGGGTGGGAGCTGTGGGGGTTCAAGATAAGTATCTTGGCCTACCTACCCTGACTTCCAGGTCAAAAGCGGATACCTTCCGGTATTTGGAGGAGAAATTGCTCTAAAAATTGCAAGGGTGGAAACAGAAGCATCTCTCGCTGGCTGCGAAGGAAACTTTGTTGAAGTCGGTGGCTGCGGCTTTGCCGTCCATGTTATGTCATGCTTTAAGCTCCCCCTACCGTTGTGTCGTACGTTGGATAAACATTTAGCTCGATTTTGGTGGGGAGCTCAGGAAGGGCAGTCACGGATCCACTGGGTTTCCTTGAAGAACTTGTGTCGTAGTAAGCATGATGGTGGCCTGGGATTTCGTCGGTTTGAGCAGTTTAATCAAGCACTGTTGGCTAAAGTGGGCTGGCGAATTCTAGGGAACCCAGAGTCGCTCTTGGCGCAGGTGTACAAGGGTAAATACTTCCCCAACGGGTCCCTGCTAGCAGCTAGAAAAGGGTCTCGACCCTCCTGGGGATGGCAAGGAGTCCTGTATGGTTGTGACCTGTTACGGCAAGGACTGCGATGGCAAGTTGGTTCGGGGGATAGTATTCCTATGGTTGGTGCATCCTGGATCCCGGGTCTGCATGGGGAGCCGGTCCAGACTAATCCCGGCGTCTATTTCACAGGGATGGAGAAGGTATCGCACCTTCGGATGTCGCCTAATGGGGAATGGTGTTTGGAATGCTTGCAGTTTTGCTTCCCACCTAGGGAGGTAGCGGCGATCTTATCCATCCCATTGCCCAATGTGCCGGTGGCGGATAAGCTGGTTTGGCATGAGGATCCTTCTGGGTTGTACACTATCAAATCGAGTTATCACTTGGCGATGCGATGTTCCAGGGCTCGTGATCGATGGAAGGTGGAGGTTAGTTGGATGGACCATAAGTTGTGGATGGAGATGTGGGGATACCCTATTCAGCCTAAGCTCCGGTTCTTTCTTTGGCAAGTGTTTCGCCGCATCCTGCCTACTGCGGAGAAGTTGATACCCAAGGAGGTGGAAGTGTTGCCTATGTGTCCTGTGTGTTGGGCGGAGGAGGAGACGATTGAACATCTGATGTTCTTCTGTCCGGTGGCAGTGGCACTATGGGAAGCAGCGGGCTTGCAGCAGAGTTTGCACGTGTTCCCGCGTGAGCATATTGGTATTTTTGTTCGACGTCTCTTGGCAACGGATGGGTCTCCGCAAAAGGTTGTACAGGTGGTGGCTCTCCTCTGGCGAATCTGGAAGGCTCGGAATTGGGTGGTGTTTCAGGAGAAGCAGGTCCTCATTCCGGTGTTGGTGGCGCAGTATCAAAGCCAGGTCAGGGAGTGGCTGGGCGTCCTAGGGGATGGGGTGTCGCAGTCAGGGGAGGGGGTGGGGATGACCACACGTACCTCGCCAGTCGCGAGATTGCCGGCTGGGGTCACTTGTTTTTTTTGATGGGGCGATCCGTGCAGGTGAGCGGTCAGCAATTGGGATGGCGTTGTGTGATGAGTCTGGGGGGGTCATTATGGCGAAAGGCGAGCAGCTCCATGGTGTTCAAGATCCGGCAATGGTGGAATTGGTGGCGTTAAGGGAGTCAATTAGGTGGTGTTGCGGAGTAGGTTTTCCATCAGTTAATCTGGAAGGTGATGCGAATGGTATCATCGACAAAGTCAGAGCAGGGGTGGTTAATGATGTGCTTGGCGGGGCTCTTTTGGAGGAGGTCAAGCGTCTGCTCCGTGATCGGCCAGGACTTTCTGTGCACTTTGTAGGCAGGCAGAACAATAGGGTAGCCCATTTAGTGGCTAGAAAAACCCTCTCTTTGTCCCTGCTCAAATTTGAGCAGTTTTGATTTTTGCGCTTGGCTCCGTTCGGAGATCTGAACGTTGTATCTTTGTTATTCTTGGTAATACAAGCTATCTTTGGTTTAAAAAAAAACTGCAGTTCGATATGCAATATTTCAAGCAATGAAATTTGTGTTTGCAATTTTATGATTACCCTTCATTTTATAGGTTATAAAAATTATACGCGTATTAAACTTTGATTTTCAGGAGATTTAATAGGCTAGCTAACTGTTTAAAGTCCTCTGCTTTTCAAATCTTCGCTTAGTGCATGTTTAGAATTTAAGAAGATAAAATATTGATACTTTTTCATATGAAGTAGATAATAATTGTGATGAAAAAATACTCTTCCTATTTTCTCTCTCGCTTCACGAACTTCAAAATAGAAAATATTAAAATATTGCATATATCTTATAGAAAACTTCTTCAACCAAGTAGGAAAGATATTTTACCTGAAATTATTACATCTTATAGAAAGTGATTAATTGTTAAATCGGAACTCAAGTAACATTGATTCAAACATTAAATAATAAATTATATGTGTGGTTTAGTTTAGACAAAATACATATGTGTAGCCAAAACATTGATCTTTGTGAGAAATATAGTAATTTTTTGGCACCAATCTACGGATAATATAAAGATAAATTGAGCATTATGACGAAAAATAGCTTCCTATAATCACTCTCGGGCCACGAAATTTGAAATGAGACTCTCATTTTCCAATTTTATCATTATATTTTGTGAATATTTGTCACAAAAAAATGATTATACTCGTCACAAAGGTCCATGTTTTGGCTACACTTCAGTCTTTTGTCTAAACTAAACAACACATACAATTTAATATTAATGTTTGAATCAATATTACTTGAGTTTCGGTTTCAAAACTAATCTCTTTCTATAAAATACTAATAACTTAAGATAAAATATAAATATAGAAGCATCATCACCAAACATATTCCTAGAGTTTAATCAAAGAAATAACAATAAATAAAATGTAGCCTAATTGTTTATAATGCTTTTTCTTCATTTAATCGACCCAAGTTCATATTCTTGAAAGCTTGATATCATATTACTATCTATTATAAGAATACATTTTTGGCAAAATACACTTGTATAGCCAAAACTTTCGCACTTATGACAATAATAGCAAAATTTGGAGAAATACCACTTATAGCCAGAATTTTGAAACTTTTGTGCCATATATAGCCATTTCCGTTACAAACTTTAACGACGTTAGAGACTCCGTCAGTTAGTTTAACGTTAGGCTGACTAGGACGCCAAATCATCGCACACGTCAGCGACAAATCAGCCACATTCTCCACGTAGGTGACACGTCATATTTTTAATTTAAAAACAAACGAAAATTCATATATTAATCATAAAAAAGAAAGGAAAATTTCAAAAAAAAAAAAAGGAAAATCGTTTCTCCCCCATCGCAAATCAATCCGCCATTCCCCTCACAATCGAAATACACCTTCCTCTGCCTCTACTCCGCCGCCACCAGCCCTCACCGAAATCCACCCAAGCTTTTGAATCTCAAAACCCCCTACAGCTCCGATAACGCTTGTCTGTACGCCGACGGAGGAATTGGAGCAGTCGCCGTTAGGGGAAGAAGATGGATCTGCAAGGAGTTGGAGCAGCCGCCGCTAGGCATTGGATTTTGCACGGCGGTCCCCGAGGAACAGGCGACGACGAGGAGCTGCGAGTCAATGGTACCCATCTCTTCTGCGCGTCGAATCGACGATTGGAGAAGGTAGATGAATCGGAAGAGGTACTGTCGTGTCTTCCAACTTGCCCAGTCACCACTCCCATCTGCCTCTGCTTCACTAAAACCAGAGAAGAAGGCGTTGTCAATCGTCGATTCGAGCTCCCGCCGCAGGTTCTCAACAGAGTAGCGATGGTGGATTCACCTATCACAACTACCGTCGCCCTCTAGCCGCCGAGTTTTCCCTACCATTGTCCGTGTCAGCAACATCGTCGTTAACAACAGCCTCGGGGACATCGATTCGTTGTTCTCCCCCGACTTCACCACCATCATTGCAATCATGTTCCCGCAGTGCCACTCCCAGCGAAGCTCTCTGCATCTACCATCCCCATAGGCCGTTGTCTTGTTCTCACCTGGTCGAGATATAAGAGAAGGAGAAAAGGCGATTGAGAAAGAAGCTAGCGGAGAGGCGCCCAATTTCTAAGAAGAAACCCCATTTTTCCTCCTTCGCATAGGGGAAGTTTCTAGATCGAAGAAGATGAAGATAAGGGAAAGAAGGGTCAGGGGCTCAGGGCTTTTTAAATTTCGGTCCATTTATTTTTTTAATTAACCATTATCCACGTGGATAATTATAGAGGATATTGGAAATAAAAGCTCACCACATCAGCATTTCCATTTGTCCCGTCAGACTTAACGTTAACACTGTTAAAGAATTGGACGGAAGTGGCTATAAGTGGTATTTCGCCAAAAGTGGCTATAAGTGGCACAAACGTGAAAGTTTTGGCTATACAAGTGTATTTTGCCTACATTTTTCTTATCAGACGAATATGTATTCCTGCAAATCATATACTATATTATCATTACACAAATATCATATTCACTCATATGCTCTTGTCTCATGGTTTTTGTCGTCTTACTGCCTCTGCATATTTGAATTTGGATCACAAATCTCTCTTTCTCCGCCTGTCTGTCCTCTCTCCACTCTCCAGACCAGATTTGCCTCGCTCGACGTGCATAATCTCAGTGGAGCTATTAACAAACACACAGACTAGGACCAATAATGAATAATCAAGTACAGATAAATTTTCTTATTTCATTTTTCTCCGTGCTTTACAAATCATGGTTCTCAAGCCAGCTTCATATAGGGATGGAAATGAGGCGGGTTTGGAGCGGATTTGCCAAAAGCATCCCCATTCCCACTTTCAAATATCTATACCCATACCCGCCCATACCCATGTGGGGGAAGGTTTTGCAAACCCATCCCCATACCCATGGGTTTCGCGTACCCATGGGTAATACCCGCCCCGTACATCCAGCATTCTAATACTGAATATTTACATGTAGATTTTCAATTATAACATTAAATTTACCTACTGTATCATGAAGCCGACAAAGAGACAATCATTTTTAATACGATTCAAAACATTTTATCCAAAAGCGTCCATTAATCCATATCAGAGTAGAGTACAATGTCATCCATATCATTATTATCTACACTAATACATCTATTAAGTAATAATTAATTAACATAATTTTGTTAAAAGGGGAAAAAGGGAAAGAGTGGAGAAAAAATTGAGAGAAAGAAGTTAGATTTTGATTTGGGTGGCCACTCAATTGCATTTCTACTATATATTTTTCTTGAGTTATACTCACTATTATTGATAGGTTGCAAATTGATTAACATATTTTTTCATATATGAAAAAATATTTTTGGTGGGGCAAGTATGGGTATGGGTATGGGGTGGGGAGGCTAAAACCGTACCCGCCCCGTACCCATCAAACTTTTTGCGGGTTTACCCAGTCAATGCGGGAATTCCCCGCGTTGACTGGGTCGGGGCGGTCGGATACCCGTGGGCATGGGTTTGATTGACATCCCTAGCTTCATATCGGTAAGTTCAATTAGGTGTGACAGGTATTGTGTACCAAATCAGTTGGAACCATGATTAAAAAAGCCGCAATTTTGTGTATCTCTATTAGGTAATAACAAAGGACTAGATAGTGTGACAACACTCCTTGTGTTGTTATTGTAACAACACTAGTCTCCAACCAATAGGAAGCTAGAGTTGTGATAACTTTTTATTATCTGATTGACCTAGTGTAAAATCAAAGCATGGGTATAATTGTCATTATGAAAAATATGTTTAAATAATAATACAATTTCAAAATTTCAAATTTCAAAATTTTTTTTTATTTTCTGCCCAAAATTTTGTTCGCCGGAATCTGGTGGCCGGTCACCGGAATATGCTTTTTGTCGTCGGAATCTAGTCATCGGGGCCGGAATCTGCTCACAAACGATCGTCGGAGTTTGATCAATGAACTTCGTTGACCGGCCAACGGTCAACGCTCACTGGATATTGTGGTGTGCATTGTGGGATTTATGGTTTGGTTTCTCATATTTTTTGTATGCATTTTGTGGATTGCTTTATCGTGTTTCTGGTTTGCATTACAAAGTTTCTGGCGTGCTTTCGAAAAAAATTGGTTTGCTTTGTGGGGTTTCTGGTTTGTTTTAATAGATTTTAGGTCTGCATTAGGACGTTTCTAGTTTGTTTTTTTGGTTTGCTTTATCGTGTTTCTGGTTTGCATTATGAGGTTTTTGGTGTGCTTTCGAAAAATTTTGGTTTGCTTTGTGAGGTTTCTGGTTTGTTTTAATAGATTTTTGGTCTACATTAGGACGTTTGTGGTTTGTTTTTGTGGTTTGCTTTAACGTGTTTGTGGTTTACATTATGAGGTTTCTGGTGTATTTTTGAAAATTCTGTGGTTTGCTTTGTGAGGTTTCTGGTTAGTTTTAATATATTTTTGGTCAGCATTAGGACGTTTCTGGTTTGTTTTTGTGCTTTGTTTTCCAGTATTTGTGGTTTGCATTATGAGGTTTCTGGTGTGCTTTTTATGAGATTATTCACTTGTCGGGTCATCATCATCATAATGGTCTGAAAGCAGCATCTCGAAAAGAAGTTGCATTTGTGACTACCTTCATCATATCATAGTAGTCAACATTGGAGCAGCCAACCTCCTCCCCAGTTCTACATCTGTAAGAAAAAATTCCAATCCCCATAAATCAAAAACTTGACAAGAGAAGATATTGAACCCATAACCTAGAAAAATCAGCGAAACAATAAATCAATTACATAAGAAGAAGAGGAATCTCGTGGGACAGCGGCGAAGGGGCATCTTCATCGGGCAAATGACTATTAACGGAATCAGAGCCACACAACGAATGAAAAAATAAATCGATTACACTTCCCCCGCCACGTCCTCCACCGCAACTCTCTTCATCCGCTTCTCGCTTACACAATAGCTCAACTTAGAAACAGAGCCTCCTTGTCCGCATCATCGCCGTTCACAAAGTCGAAGCCGACGAACTGCCCGAACCCGAAGACTTGGGAAACCAAAATGGCGTCGTCTTAAAGAACGAGGGTGATTCGGCGTTGTTCAGAACGGTTAGCACAGAAATTTCACGGATTGGCATCATCGAGAACATGGCGATTGATCTTCTTCAATTCCTTGACTACCATATATGAAATCCAGATCCGGAAGGTGGAGAGGCAGTCGTGGAGGACCTAGGATGCGTGGCCATCGGAGCCATAGTCGGCGATTGCGGGCGTTCTCGTTCCTCCTAGCCGCCGCGCGTCGTCGTTCTCTTTCCTCCCGCTGCCACTCTCGTTCTTCGGGTTCGCACATCGAGAGGCCTCAAACGTTAGCAGCGTCTTCGTCGCCGCCACCGGGGATCACGAGAAGTCACGGGGAGGGTCGACCAGGCAAACCGGCTGCTGTTCGCGGCGTTCCCGACGGTGGAGGAGAAGCTGCTGAGAGGGAAGAGATATGGAGATGGAGATATTTGTTTTTTAATTTGTTAGATATTTGTTAATGGACCCTTTTACCATTGTTGTTACTATAACATCAAATAAGTGTTGTTATGGTGGACAAAAAATAAGGAGAACGTTTAGACGGGTTGTAGTCATGATTCCACAACCTTCTCCTTGTCACTTTGTTCCCTTTACCAGGCCCTCTGCTCTGCCTCTCTTTGCCGTTGCCAAATTCCAGTGGCTGGCAGTGTGGTGCATTATAATTTCCGCTAGCCACCTAGGATATTATTATTATTTGTCTTTCGTATTATTATTAGTTTGAATATTCGGTTATTATTTGGTTATTCGTATTATTATATTATGTCTTGTCTAGGAAGTTATTGTTTACTAGTCGGTTTGGGATTGTGTTTCCTTGTCTTAAGAGGAAGGGGTTTGTGGGACTTGTCCTATAAATATGTACCTTTGCTCTTTGTTTTTATTCATTCGATCAATAAAGTCTAATAGTTTAGTAGTAATTTAGTTATCTTCATCGCCTTCTTAGTTCGTTCGTCAGAGAGCTCGAGATCTACGACGCGTGGGAATCTATCACGCGTCAATTGGTAAGCCTGGTTCCGAGTGAACCAAGCCAGGAGACCATGCCACCGCGCAAGCAGCCAACGGCACCATCGTCACCAACCGCCGCCGACGACAAGGAGCTAGCACTTCAATTTCAAGCTCTCGCCGGTCATCAACAGGGATCGTGGCTAGGATGGAAGCTCAGGATGTTATCAACCACGATCACGAAGCAGCCCTGGAGCATCTCCGCATCGACGTCGGGCAATTGCAGCGTGGTCAGGAGAAACTTTAGGATGGACAAGATCGGTTGTCGGAGGAGATCAATGTTGTCCGCGTTGAGCAAGGGCGGTTGGCGAACGACGTCAGCGCGATCCTCGCAATCCTCCGCGATCCGCCTTGGGAGAAGAAGGTGACTGCACCGTCGAAGGAGCTCGACCTCTTCACTGAGAACAGATGTCCCATCGTCGACCAGATCCCGGCGGCGGAGAAGCTGAAGGTAGTCGCCGTGGGCGAGGAGTCTCACTCTTCCACGAGCAGGAGCTCGACACTGACACCGGGAATGAAGCCTGGAGTGATGGACGAAGCGGCGACCAGGAGTGTGGGGCATAGCGGAGGGATCGATCGCAGAATTCCCGTCGGAGCTGGCTGGGGAAATCTCGCTGTCGACGACGAGGAGGAGCAGGTCGTCGCCCCAGGGGGGAGGCCACCGATGGGGCCAACTTCGGAGAGCACCAACCGCGGAGGGACACTTCGTGGGCTAGGGCCCGACATGGGTGGCCTGACTGGGCCTTGCTCTATGGGTTTGGCCCAGGAGCAATCGAGGGAGGCCGAGCTGGAGACAGGCCATATGGGCGAGGCATGATCGCGGGCGGGCCGGATCGAGCGGAGCAGTGGGCCGGGGAAGCAAACGGGCCTTATGGACCGGCGGGATCGAGCGCTTGCGAGTCGGGTCTTCTGGGGAGTGGGCCGAGTCATCCGTGACCGCCGAGTGGACCAGGAGCGCAGGGAGCTGGGCCAAGCCCAGACCACCGTTCGGGCCGGGTCAGCAGTGCTGGTGCGGACCCGTTGTGGGCCGACCCATCGCGGACTGGGCGGGCCTTACTTGGGGGGACCAACTGGGTTGACCCAACCCATGGGCCAGCTGGGTCACTTCGAGGAGCCGGGTCAAGCGATGTTTCAAACCCGGATCGCATCGCTCGAATTTTCGAAGTTCACTAGCAAGGAGGATCCATCTGGGTGGGTCTCGCGTGTTGAGAAGTACTTTTGTTACCAGTGCATTCCAGAAGAGCAGAAAGTGGTGCTAGCTACTTATCACATGGATGTTGACGCGAACCAGTGGATCATGTGGCTCGAGGAAGAATTCGCGAAGTACGGCGTGGTAATGACTTGGAGCAGTCTGTGCGCCGAGTTATGGAAAATGTATGGGTCATCAGAGAAGTCGTCTGGACATGAGGAGTTGGCCAAGATCCGTCAAACTGGATCCATTGACAAAAATCAACATACCTTCGAGAAGTTGTTTAATCGTTGCCGCGGTTGGACCGCGGTTGCGATCATGGGGTCCTATATGGGGGGATTGAAGCCAGAAATATCTGCCTATATCCGAGCTTTTAATCCGCAAACCACAGGCGAAGCATATGGATTGGCTAAGATATGCGAGGAGGAGTTGAGCTTGGAGAAGGGATCAACGAGGACTGCGCCGCGGACTGCCACCGCCGACGCAACTTGGGCGCCACCGACAGCTGCTCCAGTTGCACCGCCAGCTGCAGGACGAGCACCACCACCACCGCCAAGGAGGATCATTCGCAACCTGTCACCGGAGGAAGCTGCTAGCCGCCGTCGCGACGGGCTGTGCTATAATTGCGACGAGAGGTTCACATATGGGCATCGCTGTGCAAATGCGAACGTCTTCGTTATGATCGGCGACTTCAAGGACGAGGATGGCGGAGAAGAGGAGAAAGAAGGCAACCTCGGGGATGAGGTTGTTTAAAGAGGGGGGTTTGGTGCATTATAATTTCCGCCAGCCACCTAGGATATTATTATTATTTGTCTTTCGTATTATTATTAGTTTGGATATTCGTTTATTATTTGGTTATTCGTATTATTATATTATGTCTTGTCTAGGAAGTTACTGTTTACTAGTCGGTTTGGGATTGGGTTTCCTTTGTCTTAAGGGGAAAGGGGTTTGTGGGACTTGTCCTATAAATTTGTACCTTTGCTCTTTGTTTTTGTTCATTCGATCAATAAAGTCTAATAGTTTAGTAGTAATTTAGTTATCTTCATCGCCTTCTTAGTTCGTTCGTCAGAGAGCTCGAGTTCTACGACGCGTGGGAATCTATCACGCGTCACAGTGGCAGCCACAAACTGCGAGTCCTAACTTCTGCTTCGCCACTTTCTAAACCATCATTCTTCTCCTCTTTGACAAGATTCGACTTTTCTTTTACTAATTTTGGATGTGATTATGCATTCTTTATTTGGATTGATTTCTCTGGTTGTTTATGTTGGGGGGGCATTCATAAGGAGTCCGACGGGCCAACAAGACATGCAAGAAATGGATTTTAAAGGAGTCCGACGAGCTTCAACAGTTTACTTGATTACCGAAAGCTTGATGATGAAGAAAAACGAAAGCTAGTTTGCTTGTTGAATTTTAATGCAGGATCTGACATTGATTTTTGTGCTTCGTTGCTTAATCTTTGCGGATTCGCTATTCAATAGGTTATGCACAATGTTATTTGTTTTGTTTTCTACGGTGCCAGTTCAGAATGTTCGGCTAACCAAAGAGAACTATGCTTTGAATATTGATTTATTTTGAATATAAAAATACGAATCAGTCTTTTTTTGTTAATGTTTTGATCGAATTTGAATAAATAATAAACCAAAATTCTATATATTTATTATTATTATTATTATTATCTCATGAAGAGTAAAAGTTCTTTTGTCTGCTACAACCTAATCCTATAAAAAAAATTCTTTGTTTAAGAAGTCAAAAAGTGCAACTACTTCTTTTCTTTTTAGGATATTTTCTCATTTGACGGTAATGATTCTTATTGTTCCAATCATAATCATGATCTGAATCAGAATAATAACTATTAATATGTTTTGAAAGCCAATTAAAAACTAAAGGTAAGATAGCCTAACGGTAAACCTGTCGCGACAGTGAATGCTTGGGCGTTGCAAATCCCATGTTTGAATCCAAGAGAGGCCCGTTGGTGTGCCTGAAGGTAGGGGTGGCTATACGGTCCGGTCCGGTTAAATTGGCCCAAATTGATCCGGTCCAGTCCGGTTTTTTTGAAAATATAAGGACCAAAGATTGGATTGGATACAGTCCGGTCTTGATCCGGTCCGGTTTTGATCCAGTCCGGTCTCAATTCGGTCTTGATTTTACATTGAGATTGTGGGATTTGAGTGGCCTAAGGCCTTAAAGGGTGAGGAGTTGGTTAAGTTTTGTACTAAGTGCAAAGGTTTGTGACCGTTTATGCAAATTACCCTTAAGTTTTGGGTGTTGAGCTCTCTTATCCGGTCTTTATCCGGTTTTTTACCTCAAATCTAAACCCAAAGATTGGATTGGATTGTTTACTATCCGGTCCCGGTCCGGTCTCGGTCCGGATTATACGGTCCGGTTTCCGGTTTTTAATCCGGTCCCGGTCCAAATAGCTACCCCTACCTGAAGGTACAAGGCTGCTGGGGACGAAGCCCCGTTGGCGTCGAATTTGATTACAGATGGCCCCCCGATTTAGTAGGACCCACTGTCAAAGTGGCAGGTGGGGCTGAGGTTCCTGGATAATAGAAAAAAATAATTAAAACAATACATGCATTCATTGTATTCTAGACATTAAAAATAAGCCTTTGACATGCAATGAAATACACTAATCAATAATTGCATTCGCACATGCTTCACAATCCCTATGTTTAGCCCGGCTTTTAGAAGTGCTTTTTGGCTTCAAAAGCTGAAACAGGGCCAAACACTTGTAAAAGCTCGGCTTTTGAAAAGCCAAAAAGCGCTTTTGTATAACATAAAAGCAGACGCTCCGATTTGGGGCTTCTGCGAAAAGCTGTTTTGAAAATACAAGATTACCCTTACCATATTTTAATTTTATTTCAGAAATATAATTTTTCTTCATTTATATCATTTTAAAAATAAAATAAATTATAAAATCATATTATTTAATATAAAAGAAATCTAACAAGATCCATTTTGACTACTTTTTATTGTTTAGAATTTTTATTCATATTTTATATTATAAGTCCTATATAGTCATTTTACACAACCTCTCATATTAAAAAACACTTCTAATAGTTTTACAACCAAACACTCAACAACTTTTTTTGAAAAGTGCTTATCTAAAAGCTCCAGCCAGAAGCTGCTTCTGCAAAAACTACCGCAGGGCCAAACTAAGCTAATATAAAGGTTGAGAATTCTGCTTACTACTCTGCAATAAAAAATAGTAGTAGTTCTATTTCCAACTCTTCATTTATAGTATTCTCTTTATATATAATGTTTGTTTTGCTTGAAATGTAAGGACATTATTAATATATATAAATGTGAAGTTGGTTTACTATTGTCTAAATAATTGTATTTTATATCCCAAATTTAATTTAATTACAATTTAGTCACTATAAAGTATAATGTACATTTTGTATTTTGATACCCCAAATTTAATTTTAATATAAAATCATTGAGCAATTATGTTTTGGTATCTTAATTTTATGAGTTTTCGTACATACAATTTTTTAAATTTACATATTGGTCGAATGTTTAGATTTCACTTGAATCCATGAATCCAATCCACCAATCAATGAATCCAATTCACCATAACATAAAATATAAATGTAGGAGAAGATTCGACCATTTTGGTCTTCCATTGAATTTTTACTTCAAAAACCCCATTGCCACCATAAACATGTATGCCGACCATGAATCGAACCAGATCGAAAGATTCAGCTGTCGACGGACAAACTTTGCCGAAACGTAGAATTAGCTTCAAATCTCCCACAAACTTCTCCATTCAAAGCCACATTATTACTGGAGTACAAATACAGGCCCTTAGCAGTTTAAGAATATCAATTGTGAACCCCATAGGCTAGCCTCCAAAACAGCAAACAAAACCCTAGTGTACAGAATTGAATGCTTTCGTTAGGTCTATTTTAACTACACATCAAAATGATAGATTGGTTCTGTGATAATCCTTTACCGGCTCTGAATCTAGTAGGATATTGTCCCCAATTGATCTCCCTTTGATAAATGCAGCTTGCGACTTACTTACAATTGAAGGAAACACCACGACAAGTCTATTAGCAAGGATTTTAGAAATACCTTTGTATGTGGCGTTACAACATGAGATATGACGAAACTCTGACATGCACACAGAATTAGGAAGTTTGGCTGCCAGAGTGAAGATGGTCGAGTTGATTGTTGATGGCATTTCACCAGTTGAGAAGAAGCTTAAGACTACCTCCTCAACTTCTCTACCCACTATACCCCAATGCCGTTGAAAACATTCTGGTGAGAATCCATAAGGCCTTGGCGCTTTATCCTTCCCCGTATGCTTAAAGACTTTATAAATTTCCTCGCTATATGCCTGCCATAAGTATAGCTTTATCCTCCTATGATACGGTATGTTGCAATATAGAACGAAAGTATTCAACTGACAGCACTTGAACCGCCCTATTTTCAGTACCAAACAATTTTTTGTAGAAGTCCATTGCTACCTCACTCATTTTCTTAATTTCAGTCACCTCACGACCCTCGGCATCAAGTCGCCTTGTGATCTGCTGCTGTTGCGTGTGAACTCTCACCATTTTATGAAAAAACACAGTATTATAATCACCTTGTTGAACCCAACTTGCTCTTGATGTTTGCCTATAGAATCGTTCCTCTGCATGCCAAATCTTAGCACACTCAGCCCCTAACTTGACTTCCTTCTCAATCAACTCAATCGTAAGATTATCAAGAACATCCAACTGTGTACTTTCTAAAGCGAATTCTAGCCCAGTACGTTCAGAGATATCTTAATACTCTTTCCTATTAAGTTTACGTAGGCCAGACTTTAATTTACCAAGCTTTCCATACATGATATAGTGAGGGTAGCCTTAACTGGAAACTGCCAAGCATCTTGAATGATTGACAGATAAGAAGGATCAGATTGCAAGTACTGGAAGTACTTGAATGGCTTTGGAAAAGTTGCTAGTTTAGGCGAGGCATTCAACAATAGACAACAATGATCAGATACACCAGAAGGAATAGTATTGGCTGAGCTATCTGAGAATTTCTTCAACCATGCTTCATTAACCAAGAGCCTATCAATTCTTCTTGCAATGGGGTTCCCTCTTTTCAGGTTCCACAACGTAAACCAGGCCCCTGTGATTTTATGATCCACAAACTGCATTTCTTGTATCCATAGTTTAAAATCCTTCACACTCTGAGTAATTTCCCGGGAGTTGGAAGCCTTAAAATCACATAGAACTGCCCACAAATTGTGACTCTCCTTTAGCCCTATCAACTCCTAATAAAGCGTTGCTCGTCCCTTTTCTTTATTTGGGCTGTAGATGAACACAAGTGTCACTGCTACTATCCCCTGAACCAAAACTTTCAAGTAGTTTTCACCCTAAATGTTGGTAACTATAATACTATGTCTCCATAATAGCCAAACATGACCTAATTTATACTAATTATAGTTATTCAGACGACCCCAAGCACTAAAAGTACCTATAACTATTTTAGTACTATTAGCTATATCTACTCTGTTTCAAGTAAGCCAACTATATCCACCTTATACTCCTCAGCTGTCATAAAACAGCTGAACACCCCCTGATATTCCAGCTAAATACAATCATTCATGTCAGAACAGAAGCGTGACAATCGATAATTCAAACCAACACGAACGAACACAAATTTAACGTGGTTCGCTAACACAATGTGTGCTAGCTAATCCATGGGCAGAGGGAACAAATTTCACTGATTTGAGGAGAGTACAGGTTACAAACCAAATTCCAAACGGACAAACCAAACAAACTAACTTGACTGACCTTACTACAGACTAGGGTGATGAAGAGTATTTATAGAACTCTTCTCCTAATCCGAAACAGCAAAACCAAACACATTTTCCCAAACATACAAGGAAAAGGTCAAACAAAGCCCAAACACAAACCCAACCAGAATAGGCCCAAAACACAAAACAAACCCAAATCAAATTCAAGTCATATTCTAACAATTTACCTTTGCGTTTTCCCCGCCCCTAGCTTTAGGATGGGAAAGAGGAAGCATACTCCTAACCTCAGACCGAGATTGAGTTAATCTTGCAACCACATCGAGATTTTTGCTAACTGCATGTGCATACGACCCATTTCCAGAGCCTTGAGTATTCTTGGACTTCTGTTCTGTTAATCACAACTCAGAAACCATCATCCTCTTGCTGAGGAGCTACATGAGGAGTAATATTCAGTTGAGAACGTATCTCGTTACAAAACAGTACACCCTCACTTCTTAAGTGTCAATCACAAACTTTTCTTTTTCCACTGAAGTCTCAATAGCCCCTTCCACATCCTGCCCTGATCCCGATTTATCATTTTTGGCACAACCTTCATTTCGCCAATAATATGGGGTTAATTCTCTAAATATTGTTTTTTTATTTATTTACCACGAATATAGTGGTTTAAAAACTATTTACAAGAATATTGTGTTTTTTGGTATGTTGAAAGCGCTCAAGCCTTAGACTCAGGCGCGGCTGCTAGGTGTTGTTTTTTCAATAAAATCCAGCAGCGGCGCCCGAGACTGGGGCTTTGGCGCTTGAGAAAAAGCAAAAGCGGCAGCGCCCCAGACTGAGGCTTTGTCGCTGCCTTCTTTTCTTCCATTCCAGCACCACTCCATCACCATATATACTCCACCTTTCCTTCGGTTCTTCACCACCAAAAAACTGAAAGAAGTTCCGAAAGAAGCTCTGGTGTTGTTGTCTGGTTGCTGGGAAGATGGCTAATAATAGGTAAGAGACGTATTTATTTTTTTAATGTATTCTTCATAATGATTTTGTCCGGTTAGTAATTAGTGAGTTTGTTTTTTATGTAGTGGTTTTAGAAGATTTGAACAAGCTGTTCGGTGGAAATCAGAGAAAGTAGAGAACAATTTAGGTGTCCATTTCGTTGGTGGTGTAAGTTTTCAGATGACTATTCCATCCAAGGTGAACTATCAGAAACTTTGTGATAATCTAATTCGGAGAATACCACGTAGAGACGAAACAGTACAAGATAGTGTCGTGATTACAGGTTTCACTTATTGTCTTCCAGAATGGCAGAATGGTGTTTTATTTCATTATGCAATGCCTATTGTCGATGATGATAGCTTAAATGTGCTTTGGAATTTGATGGCACAAAATCCTTATTTTTTGGGTGCTGAGATACATGCTGAGCTCAGTGAGGATCGGGGTGGAGAGGAAGAAGATGACACATGGAGCATGTCATCCGATCATGACTATGATGACGGTGATGACGGAGAGGAGGAAGACGATGATGAGGAGGAGGAGGAGGACGACGACGACGACGACGACAACGGGGAGGAAGGAGAACAACCTAATTATCTTCCATATTTTTACTTGTAGGGTAATGAAGAGGACGAGGAATTATCATATGCTGATTCATATGGCGTAATTCCAATGCCTATTGTTGGTGGTTTTGATGGAGAATTCTACAAGGGGCAAATATTTCACTCGAAACAAGCTGCACAGGTGGCGATTAAACACTATGCACTACAACGCAACGTTCAGTATAGCGTGGTGGAGTCGTCACCTTCAATCTGGAAGATCAGATGTTTGATGCACAAGGAGAACAAATGTCCTTGGATGGTGCGGTTTGGATGTCGAGATATGGAAGGCGATTGGAGCGTGAGAAAGGCCGAGTTGGTGCATACTTGTAGCAGTACGACTCAACCGGCGGATCATCGCCATCTTAATGTCGACGTTAAATCTGAGTCCGTGAAACACTTGCTACGTGCTCAACCAAATTTGAGTGTTCTTACTGTGCAGGCCGAGTTGAAAGATAAGTTTAATATGCAAGTTATTTACAAGAAGGCTTGGTATGGGAAACAAAGAGCATTGGAGAAGTTGCATGGAAATTGGGAAGAATCCTACGATTTTTTGCAAACATTCTTGCGGCGGGTGGTCAAGAGAAAAATGCCAACATCGGTGATTGATTGGGTAAGAGTTCCTTCGACTCAACCAGGTCATTCGATATTTCAGCGAGTATTTTGGGCTTATGGACCTTGTATAGATGGATTCAAGAATTTTCCAGGCGTCATGGTTGTTGATGGAACATTTCTTACTGGGAAGTATAAAGGAGTGCTACTCATGGCGAGCTCATTTGATGGCCGGAAGAAGATTTTTCCAATTGCATTTGCCATAGTGGAGAGTGAGAATACTGATAGTTGGCCATGGTTCATAAGTCATGTTCAGGGTTTGACTGATCGAAATGATGACTGCATCATCCCAGATATACATGCATGACTCTATGAAGCCATGAATAACATCGGAAGAGGTTGGGAGTGGAGATGGTGCATGCGACACTATGCAAGCAATTTGCAAAGGAATACTAAAAGCAGAATTATGTATAAGCAACTATTTCGAGTCGGTAAGCCTTATTCATTTAATTTTGTTATTTATTTTATGTAATTTTGTCATGAATTTATCTAACCCGTGTGGTTGTTTATTTTGTTAGCCGGAGAAAAACGCTTGGAGAAGTTCGATCATCAAGTTGAGCAATTTAAGAAGGTGGCCACTGATAGAAATATTTTATGTGATAACTGGGTCGACCAACATCAAATTCATTGGATTTTAGCACATGATAACTACAATGGTGGGCGTCGTTGGTATATCCTGACATCCATCATGGCAGAAAGCATCAATCGATGAACTCATGTCGACGGTTCCATAACTCAATCGACTCGCTAGCTGCCTGTATGAACTGTTGGCCACGTGATGGCCCATGCTGTCCCTGACGAAGAAAAATCCTAATCTCAGTCGCGGAATGTGGAGGATGAGGTCGGTCCTGAATCATCCCAAACTATCCGAGCACGCGATCTGGATGATGCCACATTTGCGATGAGAAGCAGATCAGCGGAACTACTGCTCGAAACGTGTCGGACTGGATCACAGTACCGCTGTAGTCCTGACCTCTATGAAAGTACGGATGCCACTGCACACATGGATTGGTCACATAATTACTCCTAAATCTATAAAAAATCAATTAAAACTATTCTATAAAACGAAATGTTATATATTAACCATGAATGTCGTTTACTCGTCAAACCACAGCTTGTACAGGTAGAACTGATCTCCATGCTGCCGGGTGTGGGCCGGAAGCCATCGAAGGCCACGTGGCACCGCGTCCATAGTAATCTGCGCACCCGTCTCTGCATGTAGTGGTGATGTATGAGGAAACCGCTCCCACGTCCAAATCATCAGCAAGGCGGACCATCCACCAAAGTCACCACCTAGTGAAGAAGATGCTGTCATTTGCAGCGCAAATCTACCCATCTCACGGTACAAGTAGGATAGCACAGCTGCTCCCCAAGCAAACCTCCCCGCTTTGCGCCAATCCTCCACCAAAAGTAGGTACTGCAGGTGAACTGAACCTCCAGACCGATCGGAGAACAAGACACCTCCCATCAGAGACAGCGCATACGCTCTTGCAAACTTCTCTGTCGTCTGGGGTGATGCAGAAAGCGGTAGCTCATCGAAAGTCTCCCTGAGCCAAGCAATCCGGATGACGTCGCCGCCAAGATCAGTAGGAGCCCATCCTAACAGTCGAAGACACATAGCTGACCAGTCCTCGTCTGGTATGTCTACTACGTCGGTTTCACCGTCGATCGCTAGACCGGTCAGTGTCGCAACGTCCTCTAGGATGATCGTCACCTCACCGAACGACATGTGGAAGGTCGATGTCTCGGGTCGCCAACGCTCTACGAGCGCAGTAATCAAACCCGGATCACCGGTAAGAGAGGCTAGTGGCAGAACACTAGACAAGCCCGCTTCGACGAGATACGGCTGGTAAAGTGGATGGTATCACACTAAATTGCCCGTATGACGAATGAGGTAAGATCGATCACCAGCCTATAATTAATGCACAAAACTTATATTAATTCAATTCACCTAATATTTATATTTATATATTTAAACTAAACTTATTCTAATACTACTCGTAATTTAATCTAATTCTATTCATAATTTAATTTAATTCTATTCGTAATTTAATTTAATTAAGACCTATTCGTAATATAATTTAATTCTATTCGTAATTTAATTTAATTCTATTATATTCAGATAATAAAAAACTATAGAAATAGTTTGAAAACTTACCTCGTTTGCCCAAACTGCATTAATACGATGGTGACCATGCCCCCAAAGAAGTTTCGGATCCACCGGAGCTGTATCGATTGTCGCAGGTGGTGGTCTCATCGAACAAGGGTCCAAAAGCCTAGGAACTGGGGGGAAAATTAGAACCTAAAAAAAAATGTCGCCGCCGGCGAGAATCCGGCCACCGCCACACATACCCCTGTAGTGTTCGCCCTCGCCGCCCTCTGTCCTTTCCTCTACCGGACGCCTGCTCGTCGTCGTCGGACATGGAGGGGAGAAGCTAACAGATCTGTCGGGGAAGATGAGAGCGACAATGCTCTGGGTACGGCGGCTTGGTCGGGAAGCTAGCGCGGGTGCCTGAGATTGGGGCGCCGCCGTGCTTTCTCTCGGCGTCGTTGCTGGGTTGGAGGTGAGGAGGAGTGGTGTGTGGTGGTGTCTGGCGAGATGGTGAGAGTGAGTGGTGAGGAAAGAAGAAGATAAGAAGGAAAAGGAAGGTAGCGACAGCGCCCGAGACTCAGGCTTTGGCGCAACTGAAAGTTTTTGAAAATTTCAAATAGCGCCAAAGCCTCAGTCTGGGACGCCGCCGCTACCTTCCCCATTCAAAACACAATAATCTTGTAAATAGTTTTTAAACCACTATATTCGTGGTAAATAAAAAAACAATATTTAGGTAATTAACCCAATAATATGTGACTTTACTGCCCAGACTCTCTACGCATTCTCAGGTTGGGAACAATCATGACAAAAATAGGCACACTTTAAGCATAATTTGGGAAGGTGACAGTATTCAACATCAATCCACATTTTTTCATACCATCAGGGGTAATGCTTGATTCATGCCTAATTGCACACATTTTATCCCCGTTTCCCTTGGGCGTTTGTAGCATTTGAAGTCCTAAAAGGGTGGGTTTACGCTAGGTTTTGTGCGTTTTAGTGTGTTTCAGGATCCAACAGGTGAAACCAGCTCCGGAGTCGAAAGTTGGACAAAAAGAGGCAAATACCGAGCAAAGAGGGTGATTCAGGCGAGGTTCACAGGTTATCATTGGAGTTCACGGTCTCCTATGGCCGTGAACTGAAGCCCAAAATCGTGAACCGCGAGGCGTCCAGGGAGAAATATGTAGTTACTGGCGCAAGGCGAGTTCACTGTCAACAAAACAGTGAACATTGAGGGCAAACCGTGAACTCCTAATGGTGAAGCGATGTGTTTTGACACAACGCCCTGTGTTCACGGACGCATTGAAGAGTTCACGGTCGTGAACTAAGACAGTGAGCTGAGCCCGATCCTGGTATAAAATGTGAGCTGAAAGGAAGAGAGAGAGGAGAACCCAAGAGTGAGAAAGTGTCTCTTCTTCTTCAGATTTTAGAGAGAGAAAGGACAAACCAAGGAAGAAGGAAGGCTAGGGTTTGCTCCAAGTGGTGAATTGGGAAGAATCTCCCCAAGAGAAGATCAACACAAGCGTAGAGGAGATTGGAGGCATCACCATGATGGTTTCTACCTCTTCCTCTTGTGTTCTTCCTTTTCTAGCATGGAGTAGTACTCTTTTTCACTTGGGTGTTGTGAAACCCTAACTATTTGCCATGTAGTTGTAGTGTGACTTGAATGATTGTTTACGGGTGTTGTTTAATTTAATGATTGAGGTATTTTCATGATGATTGTGCATGTGTGTGCTTAGCAATCTAATTGGCCAATTGAACCTAGGTAAGAGGGGAAACCCCCCCCTTCCAAAAGAGGCTCAGTTGAGTTGGGATTCCACTGGCTTGACAAGCCACCTACCTAGGTTAATGTAGGGCAAACCTCTATCTTGAATTAAGCAACTAGGTTAATCATGATTTTTTTTATCCCAAAGTAAGTAGATCAGTGACCTCTTGCATCGACTTAACAATTAACATGGCTGATGCCAAGGCTGTCTCAACACCTATTGCTACTACTGAAGTGCTTAAATTCTCAGATGGCTCGCCACAGGCTGTGCAGGTTAGCCACTCGCCCACAGGGCAAAACGAGAAACCCTATCGATATCAATATGATCCGCTGCTTAGTGTGAAAGGCTTTGGAACTTGCTCTGGCATGAAAGTATTTGGTATTCCGTTCCCCAGAAGCGATCCATTCCAACCTTGATTTCTGACACCAGGGGATTTCTTCCTGGAATAGGACTGATTCTATTTCATCCCGCAGCTCTTCCCAAACGACAATTCCACCCTCTTTTTCTTTCACAAAGTCGAACTTGCTGCCGCGTTAAAACGCCCCTCCAAAGGGCTTTCTTCCTCTCCCTCCCTTCGGTCGATTATATTGCATAACCTCTCCCTTTGCCCTTCGGGCTCATATATTCTAAACCTTCGCCCGCTTTTCGGGCTCACATATTCTCCCTTTCAGTCGAGCTACTTCGTTCCTCTCCTTTTGACTTGTTACGGAAGCACTTCTTACTAATAAGGAGCAAAGGATTAAAAACCTAAGCCTCTTCAAGGAAATCTCCTCTCAGCTGACTTGACAAGTTTCCAAAAAGAGCGTCTTTTGAGTCAGAAAGTTCAGCTGGCGTAGAACAAAGAAGGCCATTTGATAAGAGACAGGGCAGGCTGGCTAGGAGACATCCGACTTGCTTACCGGAACTCCTTCTTTCAAAGAGACGATTTCAAAATTACATAGTTAATGTGACTGCCAGTTTCTACGAAAAGGCGGAGGGCCCTAATGGGGATTTAATCCATCACCTAAGCCCCGCCCGCTACCTTAAATAAAAGCGAAGCCTTGTTGGAGCAAATAGCAAGGATGGTAATTAGCTTCATGACTTCCCAATCCGCTACTCCACCCCGAAATGCAAGCACTAAGCCCTTTACTAGCTTTCCTACTCTCGATGACTCCTTGTCCTTCCGGGATGTCGAAAGCTTCAGTCAACACAGTCCTTAGCCCACATCTATCTAATAAAAGTCCTTACCCCGCATTCATCAATATCAATAAAAGTAGCAGGCGTGAAGGTTTAGTATACTCACTTCTAGTTACCGCACAACGTCCTATCTTCATTCCCTTGGATCTATGTATTGCAGTTCTCTGAGATTCTGTCCATTTCGATATTCGTTTCTAATTCTACTACTTGTTTCCATTATATGTTATTCCGCTTTTGTATTACTCGGATACCGCTACAGTTGATTGAATCAAGTCTTACTTGTGGTGCAGCCCTTAAGCTTAGGGTCCTGACTCCAGTCAAAGAGCCTATTGGTTGCAAGCGGATGCAAGGTTGAAGCGGAAAAAGGATTAGCATCGGGGGCTGCATGTAACCAACCAAGAAGGAAATCTTATCTTTCCCCTTCTTACCCAAATAAATAGGTGGAATCAATGTGTTCAAATTTCTGGCCTTGCAACAACCATCAAATGGACCATGGACTAAATGACCACCGCCTGAAAGTACTATGTCCTCGTTATTGACTCTCCCAGATTCCTATCGTTCAAGGAATATCTTGGAAGCCGGAAAACTATGCCTAATGTAAGGATCCCTAAGGGCGACTCTCTTTTACCGCTAGCGCTTGGACTTGGAAGCAAGATACGGCTACCTCGTTTCCTTATCTTAGGCCACCAACTAAGACGATGGCTTGAAACCCGGGTAGAAACCGCCCTACCATCAGGCAAAACCTTGTAGTTCTCAAAATCACAATCAAGTTCTAAAGAACGACCAGCCTCTTTAAAAGCTTTACCACATGCTTTTTTAAACCCTCTCTTTTCAGTCGAGCTGATCAAGACTTCTACGGAAGGTCAAGGGTGAATTGGGACCTCTGACTGCTAAACCAGTCGTATAAGTGGGTTGAAAGAGCTATTGTGTTTAGGCCGGACCTCAAGAATTGGCAATCGGCAGTCAGAGACGGGCTATTGGAAGCCGGTGTTGATCCCATTAATTATAGAGATCAAGCAAAAGTTTTGACGAAGTTCCCCAGTCGTAGATTTCGAGGCCGCATCATCATCCACAACGTTCAAGCACACCACTTCCAGCTGGATTTGAATTCAAAAGGGGTCGCAGGCGAAAAGAAAGAGACTGCCTGATTTGATCAAGTAGGGCTAACTCAATGGAATTCATAACCCTTTCAATCTTCTCCTTATTTCCTTGGTCGGGCAGCAGTCTTTCGAGTCAGAAAGTTCAGCTGGCGGCGGCAATCCAATCTCATGTAGAAGAGAGTTCAACCACAGTATTTCGAATGCAAGAGTGGCTAAGGCGCGATACTCATCCTCTGTCGAAGAGCGAGCCATGAGAGGAATCCTCATCTCGCTTGCCACGTACGTAAGTATTTTCGACCCATCATCGCTTTTAAGCGACAGGAAAGTGCGTTTTCATAACTTTATTTTGCTCAAAATGGGGACACGTTTTTCATTTTTCACGGCGGATACTCGCCTCGTCAATTGTCAGTGGAGGCGAGAACATGGACTTATAAGCCCGTACCGTTTCAACAATCCCCGATATTAGGAATGACAATCATAAATGAGAAGCCCACCATGGGGGAATTTGGTGCATATCCCCCAAGGCCGAGAGATTTCGGTACTCGTTTATGCGAGTGGTGACAGAACTAAATTTCCCTTAAGAAATGGACTTTTTTAAGTTAAAGAATCTCGTGTTTTTTTGTACGAATGCCTTTTTCCGCAATGATTTGACCAAATCAGATTCAATCTTTAATGAAAGCGATGTTTTGAGGTTTAAATTAACCAAAAGTGACGACTTTAGGCAGGGAATTGAAGAACTGCTCTTAAGATAGTCAAGTGCATGTAAGCCGCAGAAATTGTCATAAGACAACCAACAATCTTGTTGAGACATCATTAAGTCAGGACATCTCGTTGGGCACATAAGAGAAGATTTTGGCTTGATCTTTGTAAACCGGTTAGGCAGGGCATTAAGACCATTGGAAGACGTAAAAGAAAGAAACAAAAAAGTGGAAGCACGATGAATAAAAGACCCTCGAGACTGACGAGGTGAACCAACCACTCACATTCTCTTTATCGAATCCTTCTCTACTCCTGCTTGCTCTTGGCCTTGGCTGCTTAGAGACATCCCTTTAGTTGTATTCCTTTGGTTTTGGGCTTGGGATCAAATCAACAGCATTTGCGTAAGACTTGGTTCTTTGCTCTACGGGCTCTGAGGATCCACAGTGGCGAGCCTAATCAACTCGATTCTTTTCCCTGCCCCTCGGCCTCTCACTTCGTTTCGTTCTTATTCTGTATTGTCGCTTGAATGAAGACACCCGATCGACATGACTTTCCACCTTTTTTTTTAGTTTGCGAGGTATGCTGGATTTTTCTTTTATCTTGCTAACTTCTTGGAGTAGTTAGGTGGTCCATCCTTGCTTAGAAGCTTACTTGAGTGTGTAGAAGGGTTTTTTCTCCGGAGGAAATGGGATTCGAACCCATGATACAAGAAGATTGTGAGATCAAGCATCTCCAGATATGGAAGAAGCCATGCGCTTAGCTCGACTCCCATCCCAGGAATAATTGAAGAGAGTTATCTCCAGTCACCAACATTGGCATAAAAAAGTAAGAATGGATAAATAACACATAAATCGAGGGCTATGCGGATCCTCAGACATATATGAAATAGAATAAAGATGGACCGACAACAAAGGAAGAAAGAAGATTGCTCACAGGATGGCTGAAAACAAAACGTACTTTCAGTCAAGTCAGTTAGAGAGATTCCCTATCCTATATATGAGAATGTAAATCAATCCTATCTATCTGGCCTTCTCTCAAGGAAGTTCCTAACGGGTGTGGGGCACTCTTTCACTTGTTGCTAGGACTAGAGGGGTGGCTGTCTCCTCAGCATCTTGTCCCCAGGTTCTAGTACAGAGAAGAAAGCAAGTCAAACTGAGAAGAATGAAAGATTCTATTAGAAGTGTTTACTTTGAAGAATTCAATATTCTATGTTCAACCTAACTAGTTCTGTTTTCTGGAAATGATGTTCGCCTTCAAGACCAATTTCAACTTAACTCTTCCCTGGGATTGGCTTTTGGATCTCTAATAGAAGTAAGTTATACACGATTCTCCCCTCAGTCCCATTCGTTCCTCCCTCCCTTTTCGTCGCCTAACCATCGAGAGAACTGCTTTATTCGCTCTTCCTACCAGTGCAACACGCCCTGGCTGTGGAACGGAGCGCTCCCCCAGCTCTTGCTTCGGTTTGGAGCACGTAGCCTTTCGCTATAAGGAAGCCTTCCAAACTCATCACGGCTCACTGGCGTCAACCTACTCGTTCTTCACTCGTTTCGTTCAGTCAGAGTCAGATGAACAGTCAAGGAAAAGTAGCGATACGATGTCCCTTGACTAAGAGACTTGCATCTCCGGCGACTCAGATATGGGACTTCCGTCAAAGAGGTGCCTACGCGTCTTGATAGAGGGGCGATCATAGGTTCCCCTAGACAAGAAGGTAGCAAGGCAAAAGAAAAATCCAGCATACCCCGCAGACTAAAAAAATCGCAAAAAGGGATGGTGGGTTGGGATTTCGGAGATTCTCGTCACGGCTCGCCGGCGTCAGCCTACTCGTTCTTCACTCGTTTCGTTCAGTCAGAGTCAGATGAACAGTCAAGGAAAAGTAGCGATGCGATGTTCCTGGACTAAGAGACTTGCATCTCCGGCGACTCAGATATGGGACTTCCGTCAAAGAGGTGCCTACGCGTCTTGATAGAGGGGCGATCATAGGTTCACCTAGACAAGAAGGTAGCAAGGCAAAAAAAAATCCAGCATACCCCGCAGGCTAAAAAAATCGCAAAAAGGGATGGTGGGTTGGGCTTTCGGAGATTCTCTTTGTTTAATGACACTCTTTTAGCGAAGCAGGGTCGTTCAATTCTTAGGGGGGAAGAAGGATCCACTGCGAATGATTGAGAAGACTGGAGTAGTTAGAATATTTATTTCGGTTAAGCTGAGGTTAGCGAAGTAAATCCTTTGCTTAGGTCCTTTGACGGATTACATTCTACAACAATCCCAGTTATACTTAACACAATGAACATTTCGCCACTTAATAAGAGCATTTGGCGGAGAAGGGGTATGCTTGGCCTTGACCTGGGCAACTTACCCCTACTCCTAGGTAGCTTGAAACTGGTATGTATCGCACTTGCTTGCTGTTGGTCGAGATTCATTTCTTTCCATATACGCGTATGTCTCGTTCCGAATCACGCTAAGCCGTCCAACCATCGGTTTGAGAGAGAAGGTAAGTCAACCCTTAATTGCCTTAACCAAGAGAGCTACTCTTGTAGCCTATAATGTATCCCTTGGTTTGGCAATTGAGAGTGTGGTCCTCGACCATAGTTGCACCTCCTAGCGGTTCATGATTGCCTTGCCCATAACGTCCCATTCGAGTCCACGTGCCATGGTATTAGTTAGGGGGAAGCGACACCCGAGTGATCCTTCTCATCTAGAGGTTTCAAACCATTTACCTTTGCTTTGTTTTGATTTAAATCTCATAGTTTTCAACCAAAAATCAATTCGCTAGATAATGCTTCAAACAATGGAAGTAGGGGTACACGGATCGGATCGGCTTGATATTTAAACATACTTGTCCTATATTGCACCCATCTAAGGTTTATACTTGGGCCTTAGGTGGGAATTTATTGTGATATTCGGGACGAGTCAATGCTCAATTTATCTATTCTCTTATACACTGTCTTTACTTGGATTTTTTTCCATAAATACCACTAAGAAAATAAATAATTTCATAAATACCACCTTCAAAAAAATTCTATTCTTACCACCATTTGATACAAACCATTGGGGGGGGCAACGGTTAACATAAAAACCACTGGGGGAGGACACAATTTGTATTAGGTCATCCCACAAACCCCGCTCGCAAGTGGCGATTTTAATGGGTGTTTGATCATCCCACAATCTTACGTCAGACCGTCCGCCATGTCGGCGGTATGCGTCCTATAGGAAGATACCGTCCCCCCCCCCCCCCCCACACACACACACACAAACACAGTTTCTCATTGGAAACTAAAAACCGTGGGCAGGGCACGCAGTTTTCGTTTGGTGAAAAATTACCAAACCGACAAAACCCCACAATCCATAGGCTATTTAAACCCCCTCCTCCATTCTCTTCACACCAAAACTAATCCTTCTAATCCTTCTCTCTCTCTCTCTAAGATTTTTCTCTCTATCCATCCCACTCTCCACCCAAAACCTTAGAAATAGTGGTCTGTTGGTTGCGGCTAAGTCCAAAATGTCATCAGAAAACAATTCTTAGAATATTTCCTTCAAAACACGTCGAACATATGTCCGCCTTCCATAAAAAATGGAAAGTTGGTACCAAGAAGTGGGTGTTTATTATGATGACTATCAAGCGATACATACTCATTCTACTATTTTTTTTTTTGTTCATATAATTTTTGTTAATTGTTCTATATACTAATTAATTTATGTTGTTGTTATGCTATCGTAGGTTGGGGAGGACGCAGATATATATAATCAAAGATATTATCTTGATCAAAGACCGAGTGATGCAAGCATTCTGTACGACCAACCTAACCACCGTTCAAGGGATATTTTTAACGATTTGGAGGTATATATAATTCTTCAACCTTTGACATATTTTATTTTATTAACGTACTTAGTGGTTTGAAAAATAAATTTATTAATGGTTAATCGTATTAATTATTATCAATAAATTGGACTAATACAATGTGACACTTACTTAGACTCTTTATAAAGAGATGCATCCCCAAGGAAATGGGGTCTTAAGCGATCATCATGATCCTCCCATTTCCCGAGAAAATCGGGTCTTAAGCGATCCTCAGATCCCCCCTTTTTTTTTAGGGAAAGGAGGGACCGCACCTCCTGTAAATTTATTAATTAAGCCAAATGGCTAGAATCCAGATACATTTCGTTCAAAATGAACGAAGGGGGAAATCCTACCCAACTATTACATTGATTAAGACCTATCTGAAAATGAGCCAACTTATGAGCCACATTGTTTTGCCTCTCTGTGAGTATGATTCCAAGCATAACAATCCTCAACACCCTCTGCGTGCAAGATAGAATCACAAATCGTTCCGAGCTCTGTCAAGTCCAGCCTCTGCTTCCGCAAAGTATTTACCAACATCAAGCAATCTGATTCCACAACAGAGGGGCCAAGCTGTTGTTCTTTCATCTTCTCAATCGCAAACAACACTGCTCGTCCCTCCGCCACTGCTGGGCACCATCTCTCAGCTTCCCTTTTCACCGCTGCGTATCTAAAAGCACCAGTCCAGTCTCTAACGATCATTCCCAAACCTGTTCCTTCATCTCCCAGGCACCCAGCATCGGTATTAACCTTTAGAATTCCAATCCTCGGCGGCTGCCACTGTTTGCTTCTTGAATTTTGCGCGCTTCTTCTCCCAGCAATCTGTTGCTCATGTCTGTATTCAAGAATCCAGTTTTGAGCTCTCAACGCCACTTCATCCTCATCAAGCTTTTTGCCATTAAATTGTTGATTATTCCTCTCGTTCCAAAGGAACCACAGCAGGGTGCTTACCTCCCCAGCGATATCCAGATTTGTCGTATTAAACACTCTGCTGAGCCACTCCGCCATGCCTTCTCCTGCAACAAAACCACACAAATCTGGCCATGCCGAACGTCGCCACACACGTCTAGACCAATCGCACTCCATAAATCTGTGTTCCTGAGTTTCTTCCAACCCACAGTATGGACAATCTGGCTCAACCTTCTCTTCCATTTTCTTTGCCAAATTCTTATTGGTTGGTAGAATGTTCTGCATTACCTTCCAAATGAAATACTTAACCTTAGGTGGCGTATTTACCTTCCAAATAAACTCCCAGTCCATGTTGAGTGGGACTTGCGGGTCTTGCGAACCTTGGGCTTCCTCCTCCCCGTCCTCAGGCTCATCGGCTGGTTCTTGGATTGCAAGGTTATATCCCGATCTGACACTATAAACTCCATTAGAGGTAATGTCCCAACAAAGGGAGTCATTAACCGATCTGGTCTGCAGCGAAACAGCCTGGATGGCTAGCGCCTCTTCTGGGGAGAACAACAGCTGCAAAGTTTCGACCCTCCATCTGTTGAGTTCGTGATCAATAAGGTCTGAAACATGTTCGTATCCCATCTTACCATTAGGCCCGACTTTCAGATACTTCCCTTGTAACCCCGGAACCCACCTATCCTCCCAGATTTTGATGTTCGCACCATTCCCTACTCGCCATCTACACCCCTTCAAGACTAAGTCACGGGCGGATAGTAAGCTCCTCCAGGTATAGCTTGGTCGGAAGCCCACCTGCGCCTCTAACGCTGAACAGTGCGGAAAATACCTGGCCTTCAGTATTTGACCCACGAGAGAGTCAGGCTTTTGCACTATTAGCCATAGCTGTTTTGCTAGGAGAGCTTTATTAAAGGCTGCCAGCTCCTTCAAACCAATCCCCCCCTCCTCTTTGCTCTTACACAGGTGCCTCCAACTTCGCCAGTGAATCCTTTTTCTGTTATCGTTCTCACCCCACCAATAATTAGATATAATGCTATTGATTTCGCTTACCAGACATCCCGGTAATTTAAACACTGACATTGCAAAATTGCCTTGGGCCAAAGCTACTGCTTTTATCAGGACCCCCTCCCTGCCGTAGAGATCAGTTTACCCTTCCAGCTGTGAATCCGACTTCTGATCCTCTCTTTGATATAGGTGAAGGCTACCTTCTTTGATCTTCCCACCACTGTTGGTAAACCCAGGTATTTCTCGTGTTTTGACACTTCTTTCATGCCCATAATTTCTGCAATTTCAGCCCTCCGCTGCTGCCCTACATTGTTGCTAAAGGTGAGTTCAGATTTGCTCAGGTTAACCATTTGTCCAGACTCCCTCTCATAAGTCTTCAGGATAACTTTCAGTTGTTCGCTCTCTTGTGGACTCGCCCTTGCAAACATAATACTATCATCAGCAAACAATAAATGTGAAACAGTTGGGGCTTTGTTACACACCTTGATCCCATGTAATCTGCCTTCTTCTTCTGCTTTATTAATCAGTGCAGTTAAACCTTCGGCACATATGAGGAAAAGATATGGGGAAATCGGGTCCCCTTGCCGGAGTCCTCGAGTAGGAAGAAACCTTTCTGTTTTATGCCCATTCACAAGGACTGAGTAGCTTACAGTGGATATGCAGGCCATTACCATTCGAATCCATTGCTCATGGAAGCCCATCTTTCGCATCATTTTTTCTAGAAAGACCCACTATACCCTGTCGTAGGCTTTCGCTATGTCCAGTTTTGCCGCAAAGAAGCCCCTCTTTATCCTCTTATCCTTCTTCTTCATCGAATGAAAGCATTCGAACGCTGCCAAAGCATTATCATATATGGATCGTCCCGGAACAAAGGCACTTTGAGTTTTCGAGATAATCTTGTCCAGGATAACCTTCAATCTGTTCGCAAGCACTTTGGCCAAAATGTTGTACAGCACATTACACAGACTTATTGGTCGGAAGTCTGCCGGCGACTTGGGATTCTTTTTCTTGGGAATAAGGCAGAGCAGAGTATGGTTGATAGTCACAGGGACTTCGCCTGTTTCTAGGATATGCAGCAGTTCTCCAGTCACTCTATTCTTCACCATCTCCCAGTTAGTTTTATAGAAGAGAGCTGGGAAACCATCATCACCTGGAGCTTTGAGGGATCCCATTTGATTCAGAGCAGCCTCAATTTCTTCTTCAGTAAAACTCCTTGTAAGCCAGCCATTCATATCTGCAGTTACCCTTTGATTTACTGCTGCAACTACTTGTTCACTTTCCGAATCCCCACCACTCTGGAAAAGATCCACATAGAAACTCCGTAAACACGAGCTTACCTCCAACTGACCCAGATGCACCCTCCCCTGACTATCGATGAGCTTCTTGATTGAGTTCCGACGCCGGCGCTCTGAGGCTCTATTGTGGAAGAGCCTCGTATTCCTATCTCCTCCTCTTAGCCAAAATACCCTCGACCGTTGAAGCCATTTCTTCTCTTCTTGCAGGAGAATTTCCACTTTTTCTGCTTCCAATCGTCTCCTCCTTTCAACCCAATCCCCTATCTTCTGCTCGCTATCCATGGCTTCTAGTGAACGATTTAACTGCTTCAGTCGCTCCTTAACCTTCCCGAATTTCTCCTTACTCCAATTCCTAAGCTTCATCTCGCAGTTCTTCAGCTTTTGATTTACATCGGCAGCCTCACTCTCTTGCCAACCCTCTTGAATCACCTGCCGATACTCCTCATCATCTTCCCAAACGCTCTCGTATCTGAAGCGCCAGCCCCACCTAATCTCTTCGCACTCTCCACCCTCTGTGTCCACGAGAATTGCCCTGTGGTCCGAGTCAAAACGGCCCAGGTGTTTAACAATGACATCTGGATATAAGTCGGCCCAGTTTACATCACATACGGCCCTATCCAGTCTTTCTTTCATAAAGGCTTCCTGTTTTCTTGAATTATCCCAAGTAAACGGATAGCCCGTAAAGCCCAAGTCTCCCAATTCAGTATCTGCTAACGTGTTATTGAACTGCTGCATTTCCTTTTCGTCAGGCAGCACTCTACTACGCTTCTCGTTTCCATTTGCGATTTGGTTGAAGTCGCCCACCACAAGCCAAGGGAGGGAATATTGGCTGTGTAAGTTACGAAGGAGTTCCCAAGAACGGTATTTCTGTCCGCTCTCCGGCCAGCCATAGAAACCAGAAAGTCTCCACTCCACATTCTTGTTCGGGCACTTAATAATACCGTCAATGTGGTTTGAAGAAAGCGATTTCAACGAAAAGTCCACATTCTCTTCCCAGAATATTGCCAACCCGCCGACAGAGTTATGAGCCGCCACACTTAATCCATTCCTAAACTTCAGTCTTTGTTGAAACTTCTTGCATTCTGATTCAGAAAGCTTTGTTTCAATTAGAAACAAAACTTGGGGAGCAGCCTGCTTCACAAGCTGGGACACTGACGCCTTTGCCTCGGGATTCCCCAGTCCCCGGCAATTAAGGCTGATGATTTTCATTGTGGTAGGCGGCCTTGCTCTTCGGCAAGGTCCGCCTCTGGGTTCGGCGCGATTCCTCGAGCAGCCGTTTTTTGTTTTTTGTTTCCTCCCAACACCTCCTTCCGCAACGTTTCCTGTTTATCCTCCCTATCCTTCCTCTTGCCATTTTCTCTGCCTTCCAGCCCGTCCACCACCCCCTGAGTAGTCTCTCTAACCAACCTCTTCCAGCCTACTTTCATCTTGGGCACTGTCACTATGTTACTATTGGGTTGATTGATACCCTCTTTATGGGCCTTGTCCATAATTCTGCCCCCAGCCTGTAGCAATTTACCATTCTCTCATTGGGCTTCCCCTGTCCTATTTGCCTCACCCTTACTTAGGCCCAATTCAGCCTCCTCGCCCCTAGCCGGGTATACCGACTTCTGGGCCGGATCCAGAGTCTTTCCGCAGGGTTCCATTTTCTCATTAAAGGAAACTAAGCCAGCCTCATCCCTTCCTTTCTCCTCTGTCTCTTCCTCCAGTGATATGCAGGCATCCTTTCCTTTTGTGACTCCACTCCCAAATTCCTTACCTTCCTTATTTCCTTCACTCAGATCCATATCTGCGATCTCGCTTGCCTTTTTTGGGTCGGCCTTCTTTCCTTCCAATAAATCAATCAACTTGATTCTCGCCTTTGTCTTTCCTTTTCCCGCTTCCTCTAATCCCGGCGTACTCCTGTCATCCTTCCTAAACCGTGTCTCGCCGGAGATACTTGTTTGCCGGAGTTCCGACCAGAGACTTGACATCCTATCGGCTTCAGTACGCTCGACAACACTCACCTTCTTCAGCGGGGAGGCGTGCAACCATTTACCATATTGCTCATCAGAACCTTCCTCGTCCTCTGCTTTTGGGTTTGGACACGTTCTCTGTTGATGGCCGAGTATGCCGCAATTGTAGCAAAAATTTGGGAGTCGCTCATAGGTTGCTCTGTACCAGGCTTTCTTGTCACCGTTCTCCAGCAATACTCCTCGTCGCAATGGTTTCTCGACATTGATAGATACTCTGATTCTCATGGATGTGCTCCATACCCCCGACCGGTGATTATCAAGAATGATAAAGGTGCCGATCAGATTACCGATCTTTTCTGCCATCGCCTCTGTTTTCATACAGCGGGGTAGCTTTTTAATCCGAACCCATATCTCTGTCTCACAGAAATCCATTTCCGACGGTTCTTTATCCCTGTCCACCGGTCGAAAAATAAAGAGTTGCCGGTTAAAGTGCCACGGACCTCCATATAGGACTTTTTTCCTGTCGTCATAGCTATAGAATTGTAGAGCATATATTGCCTTCTCTATCCTCTGAATCTCGAATCCTCTTTTCAGATTCCACGCTTGTTTCATCGTCGCCGATAGTGTTGCCAGGTTTGGGTCTTTGGGCGTTAGCAGCTTGCCCACCAACCCCAGCTCTTCAATGGTTTCGTCCATACCGCTATTCAGATCCTCCTTTTCCACTCGTACTCCTTGCGCTTCATCCTCCGTCAAACAGAGGCTCCGCAGCTGTTCATCAATCTCCTCCGCCATGAGGGTTGACAAGCCTGACACGTCTAACAAACAAAAGAAGAACCACACCGCTACACAAGTCACCGTATCCAAAGTAACACTGAGGGGGGAAGACAGAAAGAAACCTACGGACCAGATCCGAGGTAAAGAGCTGCCGGCGGCAGTAGGGAACCACAGACTCCACGAAGACGGGAGAAGGAAGACGGCGCTCTCCTGATCCTCAGATCCCCCCTTTTATGGAATAAATGTTGTGTTTCTAAGGAGATGTATACCTCTCCTAAGAGTCTAACGAGTATACTTGTATTAGATTAAATCATTGAAAACAACCAATACGATTTACAAAATAATATAATGGATTTATGTGTATGTGTATATCTTCCAAAAAATCTATGGTATTCATTTTGTTAATTTCAATTAATTAGTTTAATTGATTTATGTGTAAATCTTTCAAATACTATTCATTTTAGTTAATTGAATATGTTTGATATGAAGAAATTTATGTATATATATTGAAAATGATATTCATTTTGTTAATTTAATTTGCTTGTTATAATAGATTTATTGTATTTATTAGTAAATCATAAACTTATGGTTGTAATTTTGTTCGCTAGAGTGCACACCATATTGTCTGCTATAGGGGTATGAGCGATGTGCTCTCATATAACGACGCTATCTTGCCTATTCTGAAAAGGGCAAGGTTGGATTCTATCAGACACTTTGTCGTCATAAAGTTCGACTGTCAACTCATTACAACATTGATGAAGAGATGGCGAAAGGACACACACAACTTCAACTTTCGTGAAGGAGAGTGCACCATGACATTGAAGGGCATCGTCATCCTAACCCATTTTCCCATCGATGGCGATGTGGTGTGTATGAACGATCATCCACAAACTTCATATGAGAAGAATATGAACGGTTGGCAGAGATGATCTTCATATACTCCACCCCCACCGTGATACCAGATGTTTGGCCATCTGCAGGATGTCCTCCACCTACTCAGCGCAAACAAACATCTACACACTCACATTTACATATTATATGTTGTACTTAACATATTTTAGCTATTTTAGAGGGTGCGTCAAAAACTTACGCTTTTACGCTTTGATTCTACGTTTTACGATTTTACTCATTTTTCGCTTCTAGGTAGAATTGCGCTTTTAACTGCATTGGTTATGAGCAATTCCTCATGCCACAATGACACACCTTCTATGTTTGGATACCGATACACCATACGGTCAACTCTCCTCGTGCCCTCCATGCAAGTAACCGTAGTACACATTTGACGGAACTCTTCTAGGTTCAGTCTCGTAGCAACCTTCACTGTCTGAAAAGAACCACCAACGTAACGTACCCTCTTTCTAGTCTCTTCCGTGTAATCATTCCACCGTAACCCAAGCGTGAACGTTTGGAAAGACATTTGCAATAAAAAGTAATACAAAATAAACTGACAAAGTAAGGTTAATCGCAAAAACAAAAAAAAGTATGGAGTAGAACAAAATTTTAAAGAAGAAGAAGAAGGAGAGGGAGTGAAGAGCTGGGGTTTCCGTATCCTCCTTTTATAGGCAAAATGTTCAATGAAAACCACTGGGACAGGTGGCGGTTTCTCTTGCCAACCTAGAACAACCTAGGCTACCCGCAGTTTGTTCTATGGCAGCCAATAAACTGGCATCTGACCTAGCGGTTTGTGACTGAAATGAAAATCGCCACCCTGTCTGATGGTTCATATGAAAACCGCTGCCCTACATTGCGATATGTGAAAGGGTGGCAGGGATGGGATTTTTTGAAATGAGTGGGATTTTTGGAATTTTTTAGTTTTAGGGTGCTATTTCTGGGGAAAACAATTCCCCTTTACTTCAATACAGACCTTACCACACCCAATTTTTGCACGCTTCCGAGTTGGTAGATCCATTCCCAGAGGCCTACCTAAAGAACTTGCTATTCAACCAAACTCTTCCTTAGAGGTAAGTTCAGCAGGAATGTTTGACAATCGAACCCGCAAAGGAATAGCAGAATTATCAATATATAATGGTCTAATTCCCAACTCCCACTTACGCAAGCACACAAGATTATCCCGAAGATGCCAATGGCTTCTTTCGAAAAGTGTCACGTCCTTACTCTTGCTCGTGCGACCTTAGCTCTCAATTCCATTAGAGAACTAAGCAACCTTTTCTCAAACTCTCGTGCAAGCAAAGAAAGCAAGAAGAAAGACAAAGAAGATGGGAGAACTCTCTAGTATGTATTACTCTATAAAAATGATGGAATTATTTCCAAGTGAGGGAGATGACTCCTCATATAGACCTCTTCTCATAAAAGGCATCAATGCCCCTCATAATGTCTCTCCTCTACATCAATACACTCATTAAGTTCCCCCATAATGCACTCTAATAATGTCACACATTATGTGACTCATCATAAGTGCAACATTAAGCACTCATTTAGGTGGAGAATCCTGGAGGCATCTCTTTGCTTCTAGTCTTCCATCTTGCCACATGCACATGCCATGTTGCCACCTTGTTGGCGCTATGTCATCTGCCACATGTGACAAAACCCACCGACAAATTTCAGTATTAGGAAATTTGAACATAATAAATCAATTACCTAACCAAGAAACCCGCACCTCACCATCTCTTCCTAAGAGTCAGTTCGCCCAATACCTAATTGCATAAATCGACGGTAGACGCCTAAGGAACTGACCAACCAAACTATGCTCCCATACCTTCGCTCCTTTTTCGATGACCTTGAGTGGAATCCGAAGAGACCCATTCACATACTCTGCCTCAATATAATGTAATCTATTTTCAGGAGCTATACCAAACAAGGATGTCCATGATCGACCGTCACCAACGGCAACAACACCATCGGTGACGACCGCCATGAGAGAAAAAAGTGACGCGATTAGGTATCGATTTTAGAGAGAAAATAGAGAGAACAATTCCAATTTTTGTATGTGAATTTTTAATAACTTGAGATTGATTAATGATTAAAGAAGTTCTTTTTCGAATTATGGACAGAGTGGTGTGGCAGTGGAGACTGGAGAGCAGCAGGCAGCAGTGGTCCTCTTTCTCCTTTTTCCTCTGTAATGGCCGTTCTTTTGGTTTCTTTTCTATATTTTAAGGGTAAGACAGAATGTCCTTCTCTCTCTTACTTTCTCGGACTTTGGACTCTAATGGAGCCCCGCCCCGAGTCATGGACACTTTTTTTTCTCTCTCTCTGCCCTTGGCCCTTGCGACTGCCACACTACGGCGCTTTACTACCATTCTCCTGCGACTCTTTTCTTCCCCAGCTTAGTGCTACAATCACCATTAGCAATGGCGGGATTAAACAAACTCCACTTCCGCGCCTGATTACCCTTTCTTCTTTCTAGGGTTCCCCCTTTTCTACCCCCGCCGCCCACCCCACTTCCATTTGTTCCCTCTCCTCATCCTTCTTCGCATTTTCAATTTTTCATGGGAGCAAGTTAGCTAACTTTCACTAGTAGCTTACTGCAACCATGCTCTGCTTCAAATTCTTCCTCTTCCTCCTCCTCCTGGCCTCCGCCGCCGGCGTTCACTCTCTTGACCCGACGCTGAACGATGACGTTCTGGGCCTAATCGTCTTCAAAGCGGGACTCAGCGACCCTCATTCCAAGCTCGTTTCCTGGAACGAAGACGACCCGACTCCCTGCAACTGGGTCGGAATCCAATGCAGCCCGGTTACCAGTCGGGTCACTCATCTCCTTCTCGACGGATTTTCCCTCTCCGGCCACATTGGCCATGGCCTCCTCCGTCTCCCGTTCCTCCGGATTCTTTCCTTGTCCAGAAACAACTTCACTGGCGAGATAAACCCCGATCTTCCTCGCCTGCTCCCAGGTCTTCGGGTCGTCGACTTGACCGACAACCACCTCTCCGGGGAAATCCCCGACGGCTTCTTCCAGCAATGCGGCTCCCTCAGGTTCGTTTCCTTCGCCAGAAACGACTTAACCGGCCGGATTCCAGCTTCCTTGACAGCTTGCTCCACGCTCTCGACGCTCGATTTCTCCTTCAACCGTCTCTCAGGTGAACTTCCCACTGGTTTGTGGTCTTTGACTGGGATTAAATCTCTTGATTTGTCTGATAATTCGCTGGAGGGAGAGATTCCTGGAGGAATTTCGAGCTTGCCCGATTTGAGAACCGTTAGTTTCAGGAAGAACAGCTTCTCCGGCCAGCTCCCGCCTGATATAGGAAGCTGCCCGGCTGTGAAAGAAGTCGACTTCAGTGAGAACTCCCTATCTGGTCCCTTACCGGAGACATTGCGCAAGCTTAAGTCCTGTGTGTCTCTGAGTCTCGCCGGAAATTCATTCACAGGACAAGTCCCCCATTGGATAGGAGAACTCACTAGCCTAGAAAGTCTGGATCTTTCTGCTAATAACATTTCCGGCATTGTTCCCACCTCAATAGGCAGACTTAGTCAGCTGAAGCATTTGAATCTGTCAATGAACCAGCTCCTGGGAGATTTGCCAGAGTCTATTTCCAGTTGCCGCAACCTTTTCAGCCTAGATGTCAGTCGCAATCAGCTTGCCAGTAGTAACCTATCTTCATGGCTGTTCAACTTGGCTGCTCTTCACAACCTCGAGGCGTTAAATCTGTCTTCAAATGCCCTCTCTGGTGAAATCCCTCCCAGCATTGGTGCTCTCGCTAGCTTGCTGGTGCTTGATCTAAGTTCGAACATGTTGAATGGAACCATACCTTCTGAAATTGGTGCAGCAGTTTCACTAGTGAAACTCAACTTGAATAACAACTTGCTCACAGGCAACATTTCGTCTGATATCAACAACTGCTCCTCTCTAACATCCCTGTAAGTCTGCTTCTCTTTTCTACCTTCTTCCTCAAGCCTGTCATTGAAATTTCGTGTTGCGACATCGGATTCTAATCCCTTTCATCTGCTGCAGAATCTTGTCAAAGAACAAACTCACAGGTCCAATCCCAGCAGCCATTGGAGACCTCACCAGCCTCGAGTTCATCGACCTATCTTTCAACAACTTCACCGGTACCTTGCCCAAGGAGCTAACCAATCTCTCCCACCTCTTATCCTTCAACATATCTCACAACAACTTGCAAGGAGAGCTCCCAGTTGGTGCTTTCTTCAATTCCATCCCACCTTCATCTGTATCACATAACCCTTCATTATGTGGATCCGTAGTCAAACGATCATGCCCTTCCAACCATCTCAAGCCAATAGTCCTTAACCCCGACTCTGCATCATCCGACTCATCTCCCGATTCCTCATCGAGCCATCACTATCATCGAAAAGTCGTGCTAAGCATCTCGGCTCTGATAGCAATCGGTGCAGCCGCCTTCATCACCCTCAGCGTTATAGCTATCACCCTCCTCAACATCCACGTCAGATCGTCCATCTCACGCACAGCTGCAGCAGCAGCAGTAGCATTCTCCGGTGGTGGCGAAGACTTCAGTTGTTATTCGTCCGGTAGTGATTCAAACTATGGCAAGCTCGTCATGTTCTCTGGAAAGGCCGATTCTCTTGCCGGTTGTCATGATTTGCTCAACAAGGACTTCGAAATCGGGCGTGGCGGGTTTGGAGTCGCTTACAAGACTCTGCTCCAAGATGGTCGATCCGTGGTTATCAAGAAGCTAGCAGTTTCGAGTCTGGTGAAATCCCAGCACGAATTCGAGAGAGAAGTGAAGAAGCTTGGGAAAGTGAAGCACCGTAATCTCGTGGCGATGGAAGGCTATTACTGGACTCCGTCGCTGCAGCTTCTCATTCACGAATGTGTATCCGGGGGAAGCTTGTATAAGAATCTTCACGATGAAGCAAGTAGGTGTCTACCGTGGCGGCAGAGGTTCAATGTGATTTTAGGAATGGCGAGGGGGATTGCACATTTGCATAGCATGGATGTTGTTCATTACAATCTGAAATCGAGTAATGTGCTGATGGACGAAGGCGGCGAGGCCAAGGTAGGGGATTTTGGGCTGGCAAGGTTGCTGCCCACGCTGGACAGATGCATTCTGAGCGGGAAAGTGCAGAGTGCTTTGGGGTACGTGGCGCCGGAGTTTGCTTGTCGGACGGTGAAGATAACGGAGAAGTGTGACGTGTATGGATTTGGGATCTTGGTCTTGGAGGTGGTGACCGGGAAGAGACCGGTGGAGTACATGGAGGATGACGTGGTGGTTCTGAGTGATGTAGTGAGGAGAGAGCTGGAAGATGGGAGGTTGGAGGAATGTGTCGATGTTAGGCTGAGAGCTGAATTCCCTGCGGATGAGGCGATTCCGGTGGTGAAGCTTGGGCTGATTTGCGCGTCTCAGGTGCCGTCGAATCGGCCGGATATGGAAGAGGTTGTGAAGATCTTGGAGTTGATACAAAGTCCTGCAGATGGTCAAGAGCTGATGGAGTGATTAGCAAATAGATCTTGTTTATTCGAAACCACATATTCGTATTCTGTACACTGTTTGACAGTTAATCTGTAACCCATTTTGCTTTGAGCCTGAACTCGTTCCACTTTCAAATCTTTGTTTTGAAATTCAGTGATGGATTATTCTAAAACGATTCACAAGAGGCGGAGGCGGCTTATGACGTCGTTGTTTCCAACTGAATAAGTCTGTGATGAGAAAAGGTCTCACTAGCTCATAATTCTCTTCGAATATCATATTTCTAGACCAACTATCGGACTTGTTTACAGCTTCACTTCCCTCTTTCTTTTGGATTGCAATATAAACGGCTTTCAGTAATATAAAAAAACAACGTAAAATTTTACAGAAGGCCATGAAACATCTCCCACCGGCCACCTCAGTTATGAGATGACAAGTATCTGAAGCACATCTCTAGGCGCTCATATGATTACACAACTACAAAAACCGTCGAAAACAACAGCAAACCTTTTCAGAACGATTTACATTTGAAACTCGGACCAATAAAATCATCTACTTCTTGTTTTGTGTGTATCTGGTATTCATTTTTTTACCTCGGTGAGATTATGTGTCTTCACATGCAAAAATCCTAGTCGTCCCAGTTGTTATCCCATGAGTCTCTGTTTGAAGATCTAGCAGTGAGGCCAGTGCCGGAGATGCTCCCTCGTACAGCTGGCGACTTGACTGAGTTATCATCGTTCCAGTCGTCATCCCAACCATCATCCCAACCTTCTGCCGTTTCCAGATCGTTAGGTAACTCGTTATCTGGGGCAGCCATCTCGAGTTCTTGATAAGGCAATTCGCCCTGTGCTACTCTGCCCTTCCTAAACAAGCAGCAACAACCCCATATTACACCGAATAGAACCACTGTGAGAATCAGTAGGTATGCACCGTTGACAGGGGTCAATAGCTTGTTGTAAGAAGGGAGACGGAAGACAAAGTTCCCTGCCTGACTAGTCTGAATCAATCCGGGGTCCATGTGGAGAACGCATTCTGCATTCCCTGCTTTTAAAATTACTTGGTCACTTTTGCCAACTTGTAAATTAACCTGAAAGAACATGAAAGCAGATATCCCCAGTTACAAAATAAAGGCTAATAAGATTTTGTGTCACAAAGTGGACGTTCAGTATCAATGGTGATTCATATCACGTCTTCTAACTCAATGCAAGAGAAACAAAATTCATGGCATGAAAACCTTGCAGACATTAAATCAGCAAGGAATTGCAACTAGACAAGCAAGAATCTACAATTGGATGTCTAAGCCAACTTGTAAATTAACCTGAAAGAACATGAAAGCAGACATCCCCAGTTAAAAAATAGAGGCTAATACGATTTTGTGCTACAAGGTGGACGCTCAGTATCAATGGTGATTCGTATCACGTCTTCTAACTCAATGCAAGAGAAACTAAATTCATGACATGAAAATCTTGCAGATATTAAATCAGCAAGGAATTGCCAATTGGATGTCTTTCTCAACCAAGATTGTGACAAGGTGGACGCTCATTATCAATGGCAATTCAGATCATGTCTTCTCACTCAATGCACAATAACTAAATTCAAGATATGTAAAACTTGCAGACATTAAATCAGCAAGGAATTGCAACTAGACAAACATGAATCTGGAATTGGATGTCTTTCTCAACCAAGGTTGTGAATACCCTCTAGGGTGACTTCCAAACATAATCCAGTTGGTGTCAAACTATGAAGAATCACAGTATCTATAACAATCACTACCTTTGTACTTTGATGTTTGCCGATTTGAATTGATGAATCGTCCAATGGATTTGGAGCAGAGAGATCCACACTCAAATTTTGTTCTCCGATATTTTGCACTAGAACAACAAATCTCCTTGACTCTGTCAAAAAGAAATCAATGAAATGACAAGTCTGATACGACTGTAAGAATATCACAACAGGTTGCAAACCAGGATGTAATAGACAAACTCTTCCACCCAAGTGAGGCAGTGACATAGGCCAAAAGGGATCCGAAGTAGAACAGTACAAACTGGAACAGGAAGAAATAGTCATCAAATTGAATAGTTTCCTCGTAGGAAACAAAGTTGAGGAAAACACAAAAAGTTGAATAAAATCTTTTCATTGCCCAAAAAACATAGATCGCCTAAAGAGATACAATTTATCTAGGGAGCAGGAGTTACGATCAGCAATAATCCTGTTTAACATAAGAAATCAAGTCTCTAGCAGCAAAGGAAAAAACTAAAGCTGACACATTCATTCTCCAACACAACACAACGCAACCAACATACTATATCCTTCATTTATAGAAGTACATAGAGCCAAGGAGATGATTTTACCAGTTGTGCCTTGCGGTGGAAGAAAAGGAAAGCCATTCGCACTTAACAAAAGAATCAAACTCAACCAGATGCCTTTAAATAGAAATGGGTGAAATTCCGGATCACAATGCTTACCCTCATTAAAACGAAGAAAACAAGCAACCAAGGAATTCTGGTCAGTACACCTCGTAGGCAACCCTGTACAATTTTCTCCACCCTCCAGCTGCTGCTGCTGGGGCACTGTTTTGTTCGTATCTGTCTTCTTCTCTTCGTCCTTCTTCCCACCCTCCTCGGCTCCTCGGGTACTCTTAGGAGGAGGAGCAGGTGTTTCTGTGCTATTGGAGCCGACGGGGGTTGGATTTGCCGATGGTTTTGGCATCTCGGGTGTTTTCGTGGTTGAATTATCCGCTGTAGTTGGAGTTACCGGGTTTTCCTTTGCTGGGTTCTCCACAACATTTGAATTACCTGCGGTCGTGTTATCATTCGTTGCCTTATTTTTATCAACCACTTCAGGATTTGGAGTCGGCGACGGAGAGACCTTCGCAGTGAAAGACACATATAATAAGTCAAATCAATGCCGCAAGAAAATTAACAGCAACGACGGAGAGGAAGTGATCCAGAAACTTACTTGGGCTCCGCCGGAATCCTGAGGAGTCACCAATCCGGCCAACTTCTTCCGGAGGCCGGAGAGCCTCGCCGCGCTGGAAACATCGGCAACGATCAAAACCAGGAATATTATTGAAATGAATCCATCCCGTTTCCGCCCCATTTGCAAACAACACTACTTCTCTGCTGCTCTAATCTTTACAGCTCGAATCTGAGATCAGATCTGACGACGGATAATTCCGCCCATTGCCGTCGTGAATTCCCGCGGGATCTAGATCTTTTACCGGGTGGGAGAATTCCCCGATTTCCAGCGACAGAGATTCAAAACGCAATAGTCAGGGAGGGATGGAATAGAAAGAATAAGCAAAGACAAGCATGTGGAAATTTTGACTGGACGATGGCCGCGGCCGGAGATGGAAGAAAACCAACTAAAAAGGAAAAACGCTCGACTTTGACACGCACAAACGGCGGTGCGAAAGACAGAGATTATCCCGCTGTAACGAAAGCGTGATTGCCAGCCCAATTGGGCCTCCGTTCGGCCTAGTTGACTGACAAGGCCCATAACAAAGCGGATAAGAACGTTAGGTCCAGATTTCCTTCAGCTAGTAAAAGCCCAGTTTTCCCATTCAGCGTGGGCCCTTTTTTTTAAATGTGTGGGCCCGTCGTTTTTAGTTTTCTGAAGCAGGCAGCCAGTCTATATAATGGAACCAAGTCCAAGAGCATAATTTGGCGCAGAGAGGAGAAGAGAAGAGGCAAAAGGGAAGAATAAGATAAAGTGAAAAGGTGTCTGCCGGTGAGTGTGTAGATTTCCCACTCAGCACTCGTCGGTCGGTGTCTTTTGGGGTTCCGATACTTTGAGTTCAATTGCGGCTACTTCGGCTTCCCTCCCCACGGTCAGATCAGCTTCTACGACACAACATTTTGCAAAGGTAAAAAGAGAGACCCACAACAACGTTAACATATAGAGAACCTTTCTCCTTACCATCCGAATCTTAGTCGGGTCGGATCTCATCTCTCCTTCCCAGTCCGTGTCTATTAATAGACCTGCGATGTAATGTGAATTTGGGGAAGGAGAGGGGGGAAAAGGAAATGGAAGAAATTGCAGTTGTGCTGAAGAGGTTTGGAGACGAGCAGAGCAGTCTATTAGATCAGTTCGAGAGGCTGTCGTTTGAGGTGCAGCTTAACCAAGCGATACTGGCCCGCAGCCTGTCGGAGCCTGGAGTCGGACCTGGGGCCGGAACGGGTCGATCCGGGCTCCGAACTCCCTTGAATCGGAAAGAGCAGAGAGCTGCAGCAGTTGGGCTGACGAAGGTGAAACACGGGCAGGAAACCGAGCCGGAGCGGCGGCGCCGTGGGTCGAGTTTTACTTTTAACAAGCTGTGGAAGAAGCTGCTGAAACCAATTCTGGGTAGAAAGACGGTCAACAAGGCAACCGCTGCTGCCCCTGCCCCCGCCCCAGGGAAAAGGGCAGACTTTTCGGGTCCCAAATTGTGCAAGGCTTTCAGCAGATCAGTGAGGTTTTGAAATGATGAATACCCTTTTTTTTGGAATTTGAGAGTGGCAGACTGGAACTGGCAGACAGCCTGCGAGACTGATCAGAGGCGTATCATCATTACTTGTGATTACTATTCCTGTGTTTGATTTTATTCATGTTATTGTTTGATTTGCTATAATATGATGATCTATTCTTACGATGTATACAAGTAATCGGAAGTCGACGGTTCAATATATAATGGTTAATTTGAGTGACCGGGGCAGCTTTCTCTGGTCATAATGTTGAAGAAACTCGATGAGGTTGGGCTAATTCATGCCTGGAGTGGGTGAACAGAAACCCAATAGGCGAGGCGACCATAGCAAATTAGCAACGCCTCGCCGGCCGCCATGGGCCATGCCAGCAGTGAGCAGTCAAATTGAAGGAGGGTAACCAACCATCACTTTCAGCACTTTAAATAAAACAGCCCTCGAAATGAGGGCAATTTACCCCTTCTTAACTCTTAACTTGACTGGCTATGGCTGACTCTCCTTGGTAAAACCATAAAAGATGACAACATTACATACGAACTCGTCACTTTGCAACAAAATCTTGACCCACCAAAGAATAAATGAGCAAACAAATTAGGTAATAGGAATCGATTAAGAGAAAAAAGGGAGCAAGACCTACATTATTATTGACTTACTGTCTGTTAATTCCTTAGCACGCGGGAAAGTGGGCAATCTTCATGGTGGGCTTTTTCTTGGATGACCCAAGATTTTAGCAGTGGCACACTACTGTTCCAGATTCACCAAATCGAGTGTTCTTTCTTCCTCTTTCACTCTCTTCTCAGGTCTCCTCGCCTTTTCCTCGGTGCTCATCCCATGATCATGATGCCTCCGCCGTCTGCGATTCTCCGCTTTCCTTCAATCTGCAATCCTGTGTTCGTCAGCAACTACAACGACACTTGCAAATTCCCGAGAGTTGATGCCGTCAATTTCCTTCCACCAACATCCACGAAGATTTCCGCGGCCAAACATCCCAATCTTCCATGCCTCACTGCGGAGAAGCATGGGTTAAAGGAAACCGATTCGATTGACAACTGTCGAACCTTATCCGTCGAAGAAAAAGAAGGAGACCACCAGTGGCGAGGCAGTTTCGAGAAGAATCTCTTCGTGGCTGCAATTAGAGCATTACCTGGTAGACGGATGAGTACCCTACTCGCCAATTTCGAGAAAGATGGCAACTTTGGTTGCATTTCAGACTTCAACGACCTTCTCAATGCATTGGTCGCGGGCAATAAGCTCAACCTCGACCTCGCCCTGCAACTCTACTCCAGATTATCATCCTACGGCTTGGAGCCAGATTCGTCCACATTTTCAGCCATGATCGAATGCCACTGCAAGAGAAACGATGTTGAAGAAGCGGAAAGGGTTTTGAATCAGATGCTGGACAGTGGGTGTGCCCCGCCAGAAGTTTCAGTTTTCACCACATTAATCCACTGTTTCTGCCAAAGGGGGAAATTGCAGAAAGCGTTTCGGGCTCTTGACATGATGGAAAAGGTGGGGAGGAAACCTTCTGTTCAAACATACAATTGCTTGCTCAAGGGATTGTGTTACGTGGGGAGAGTGGAAGAAGCATTTGAGCTGCTGCAAGATATCAAGAAATTGTCCACTGTGCTACCCGATATGTACACGTACACGGTGATGATGGACGGGTATTGCAGGGTGGGTCGATCAGACGAGGCGATGGAACTGATGAAGGAAGCTTTGGAGATGGAGTTACAGCCAACGGCAGTCAGTTTCAATGCTCTGTTCCATGGGTATAATAAGGAAGGGAGGCCCCTCAAAGGAATCAAACTCTTGCAGCAGATGGAACAGAGAGGTTTATCGCCTGATTACGTTTGTTATAGCACATTGTTGCGAGGTTTGTTGCTGTGGCGGCAAATTCCAGCTGCTGCCCTAATATACGAGCAAATGGTGGGTTGCGGTTATGAAGCTGACGAAGGGTTGATGAACAATCTCCTGAGAGGTTTGTGCAATAGGAGGACACTGGCCGATGATGGTCTTTTTCAAGTTGCACACCAGGTGTTCGAGAAAATGAAAAAGAGGGGTTTCACCATAGACTGCAGGGCTTATAACGTTGTTATCGAGGTCCTCTGTCGGTTGAATAAAGTCGACGACGCTTTGGTGAGTTTGCGGGAGATGATTAACTTGGGTAGCACGCCGAGAGTAATCACTCTGAACATTTTGATTCGAACTCTTTGTGAAAGAAGGGAGGCAAATAAGGCAGTTGGTATTCTAGTTCTCATGTTAGAAAACCATATACAGCTTCCCAGATTGTCATATGACAGTTTGATTGACGAACTGAATCGGCAATGCCTGTATTTTGGAGCTTCTTCTGTTTATAGCTCGGCACTTGTTCGAGGTGTGGTTCCTCAGAATGAGCCACACACGTAAGTTTTAAGCAGCTATGTAAATTGTATGCAAAACTTACACTATTGAGATGAACTCATGGTTGACAGATTACAATAGTAACGTAGAAAATCTACCCTGCATTGCATCTCTCTCATCTTATCTAAACCGCTCCGCAAGAAAACTCTCAATTTTACGCCCTGCTCATGTACTGCCCAGTTCTTGTGTCCACCAGTATCTCGTCACCAATGTTGACAAAGAGCGGAACGTTCACCACGGCACCTGTATCGAGTGTTGCCGGTTTAGTTCCACCTGCCAAAGAGGATAGAAGTTACTCAGTGACCGAGCCAAGCTACATAAAGTTTATGTGCAAGAGAGTTCTGCCTATGGATTACTTATTAGATCCTATTGCCTTCTCCTAGAAGGCAAAAGCATTACCTTGAGCAGTGTCACCTTTAAGACCAGGATCAACATCAACAACCGCTAGCTTTACCGTGATTGGAAGATCAAAATCAATTACCTGCAAATGCATGAGCAGATTTAAGGATTGAAACTTGCAAGTGATTGCTGCTGGGCTTAATCAAGGTATGAACGATAGGTCAAAGTATTGAAACTTTGTCTGGAGCACAGGGAATCAAGTAATACCTTCCCTTTCCAGAATATCAAATTGCAGTCCATTCCCTCTTTCAGCCACTTGGTCTTTTCTCCAAGATCTGATTCGCTCAGCCGGGATTCTTCATATGTGGTCTGAGAAAAATCAAAAGCTGCTAATTTGCGATATAGAGAAAGAACCACATTTTATCTGAAGTATCAGCAAGTCACGAAATCGAAGCCATTAAGCAACAATGAGGGTTGCTAGAAGGCTGCAAACTCTGAGTGGAAACGAAGTAAGAAAAGAGAAGATGCGAAAATTTACCAGGTCCATGAATACATACTGAGCTCCATCTTTATAAGTATACTGCTTTGTTTCCTTGAATACATTTGCCTCTTCCATCTTAACAAGCAACAAACAGAAGAGCATATTAGATAAACCGAACTTCCTGCAACTGTGTTCGCACTATGCCTCAACTAACCTACAAGGGGAGAGCTTAGTGTTTGTGGGAAATCATTAAAAACTTATGCTGCTCAAATCTAGTTATTAGCAGCATATTTCTACAACTATAATCCAACAGGGCAGCAGATAGCCTTGCAGACTGAAAAAGTATGTGTAGCTGGATAGTTGGAGCATAATATTGCTATTAGATGGCCTGATATTCCCTACAAGTAAATGACTCTGAACAATTCATCCCTTTCTCATAGACAAATCATCAAACAGATAGTAAGCATGTCAAGTGCCACTCACAAAACCATTCTCACACACAAAACTCTCACACAGTTCGGAAGGGGATTACCGGACTTCCAGCCCGAAAAGTTTTCTCGACGGTGTTTCCCGTTATATAATTCCGCATTTTGGTCCTGACGAATGCCGCCCCTTTCCCGGGTTTCACATGAAGGAACTCTGCACGCGAGGCAAACACTCGGTGAAACCCATTACAAAACAGTTCCTCCTACCATTCCCTCGCATTATCATCCAACATAACTGAAACTGAAAGATAGGAATTAGCGGATGTGGATGAAGAAGGGAAGAAGTGGAAATACCTAAGACTTTCCATGGAGCTCCGTCAACTTCAAGCTGGGTACCCACTTTGATATCATTGCTAGTTATAGCGTAAATCTCTGCAATCAGCAAATCCACATTCCCGTAACCAGAATTATAATCTGAACCCAAAAGTAAAAGGAGAATTGAGAGCGTAAGTACTTGGGAAACTGGAGCGGGAAGGAGTTCTGCGGGAAACCCTCATGGGAATGATGAAAGGGTTCGTGGAGAAGGAAAGCGACGAAGATAATGAAGAGCGGAAAACGGCATTTGAGGAGGCGAAAGTGAAGGCGGTGCTTCCCGCCATGATGGTGTTTCTGAAACGGAAGCCGAGGAGGACGAAAGTAATGGGATTGTGGCAGCTAAGTCTAGTCCATTCGTCGTGGTGTCGGAGAAGCCAGTAAGCTTTCACCGGGAGAGAGATAAGAGAAGAGGAGACGCGGGACATCGGGTTTGGATTGGACTGAATTGGGCCGTTCGACAACCATACGGGCCGGGATTTCAACACCAATACAGTCCATTGAAGACGTCACTTGCTTTTTTTCCCCTAAACTCAAATATGTACGAATATGGGAGCGGTTACGGTGCTAATTGTACAATAGTTAGCACCGTCCTAACCAAGGGAAAAACTATTACTAGTTTGAATTAGTAGTGATTTAGCTTAGATGTTGTATTGATTTTATAATAATCCGTAGTGATTTCGTTATTTTTAGTAGCGTTTTTTGCTAGTTATCACGGTGCTAACCCCTATAAGGGTTAGCACCTAATCCCATCCCTACGAATATCAATGTGTTTACAATGGTGTGAAATCTCTTTTCCCTAAAATCAAATACAAATATCAATATTGAAAAGCTTAAATTGCTTTTAAAAAAAAAAGTTTTTTTTATTATCTCTGATCTTTGTCCTCCTTGATTTTAGGGTTGAGCGCTGTTATGGCGGTCTCACCGCTGCTAGGATCACCTTTCGATAAGGTTTTCAGGTCCAGTTTGTTCAAAATAGCGGCTGAGAATCGACTTTGTTATCGTCCTCTGATTAAATTGGGTGATGGATTTCATTTATCGAAGGAGGCAAGGGAGAAAGGACTAGCCCGATGGAAGGATTGCATAATAGAGTAATTCATCGGAGCCCCCCAAAGGACGAACCTAGTTCAGAATTGGGCGAACACCTTATGGGGGTAGGATGGATTGGTGAGAATTTCAAGGTTTAGGCCGCGATTGCTTGTGTTTCAGTTTCCATCGCGATTGCTTGTGTTTCGGTTTTTGTCGCTTGTGATGAGTGATTGGGTTTTTCGGTCAGGGCCATAGCATTTTCAGGGCAATCCGGTGTTTTTTAGGAAGTGGAAGCCCGGTATTCACTCGGTGGTTCCCCCAGTTGATACTCTCCTGATCTGGGCGAGGATCAAGGGGTTGTCGCTGGAGTACAACAATGCGGAGGGACTTAAGAGGTGAAAAGTACTCTGGGGCCTCCACTCTGGATGGATCAAACCACCAAAACAGGAGGACAGTTGGGATTCGCAAAGGTTTGTATTGAGATGGCAACGGATTCTGGATTTCCGAAGTCTGTAAGATTTTATCCTTATGAAGACCCACTTTTCAATATAGATGTGGAGTATATGAATTTACCTTTAGTATGTCCTAAGTGCCAGATCTTTGTCCATGACTGTGAAGCTCTAGCCCACTAATAAGAGATGAGTTCCCAAGCAGAAGGGGTTTTGGGTTGAATAAGAGCCTGGAAGGGAAGTTTTGGAGAATGTCCAACAATCGAAAAATGTCGAATGATGTAGGTATATGGGAAGATTCAGGTAAAGTGAAGGAAGTGCAGCTCGTGTCTTCCCTAGATAGTTCCCCGCTAAATAGGTGACTCGCACGAAACTACACCACAGATTAAACCCGACTAGAGCCCAAGTTTCTAAACTCTAGTCGGGTGCAGTATATAACAAGTGTTTAAAATTGTCAACCCGGTCCGATCCATGTACCCCTACTTCAATCGCTTAGGTAGTTATCTAGCAAGCAACTTTTGGGTTTATAACTAATGGAACTACAAACTTAACTAGCAAGGAAAAGTAAATAAAGGAAAATCCTAACTAAGGGAGCTTCGCCAAGGAATTGCTTCCCCCTAACTAGCTACCGTGACTTGTTGGATTCAAACGATTATTATGGGCAAGGTAACCGCGACCGCAGAGGGATGCAAATATGGTCGTAGACCACAATCTCAATTGCTAAACCAAGGTAAGCATGAGAGGCCGTATCACTCGTCCCTCTCGGTTTAGAAAATTGGTAGTTATCTTACTCCCTCACCCAACTCCAAGGTCAGACGGCTTAATCGTGATTAACCGATTTGCTTAACCCAATATTGAGGGTTGGCCTAACTTAACCTAGTTTAGGTGGCTAATTAGATTGCTAGCACCTATATGCACAAACCTAAGTGTGCAAAGCACAATTATGCACACTCCTTGGGTTTCTATGAACCAAAATGCACAAACCTAAGGATGCTAAGCACAAAACATGCACAACCCCTAGGTTCCTAAGCACAAGCATGCACAATCATGATAAATACTACCTCAATCATTGAATTAACCAATACCCAATGACAATCATTCAATCTAAACAAGTAATTACAAAGTATTAGTTAGGTATCTACAACACCCAAAGAGAAAAGAGTGAGTTTCTTGAGAGAAAGACAGGGATTACAAATTTGAGCTCAAGATCTTCTTCTTCTTCTTCTAGGCTTGAATCTCCACCCAAGCCTCTAATGATGCTCCAAGATCACTCTAGCACTCTCTCTCTCTCTCACTAGAACTCCCCTTTGGTGTTTTTGGGCAAACCCTAGAGAAAGAAATCAAGTCTTCTCCAAAAACCAGCTCCCCTTTCTCTCTCCCTGTTGTTGTCTTCATATTTTCCCGAAAGCGATCAGTTCACGGACGCGTTGGCCAGTTCACGGCCGTGAACACCTAAATGCATATGTGAACTCAGTCGTCTCCAAAACTCACCGCCTTACTTCCTGGGTTCACGGTCAATGGCCACAGTTCACGATCTTAGAGACCGTGAACTGCCTTGTCGTCAGTAACTTCAGGAACCTCGCTGGACGCATCGGTGTTCACGGTTTGTGGTCGAAGTTCACGGTCTTAGGAGACCGTGAACTGCCTCATCCGGCCGTGAACTGTGGTTGTTTCCTGGGAAACCTTCACTTCACTGTTACGAGCTTTTCTTCAATTTTTGCACTTTTTGACCTCCAATTATCCCAAAATTCGACCTTGACCCTTCCACACGTGCTAGGACCTTAAATGTATCAAAACAAAAACAACCTAGCGTGAAATATGTCGAGGAACGATAAAATACTAAGCTAAACGAATAAGAAATGAGGGGTAAAATGTGTACATTTGGGCCCGAATCACACCCCCACACTTAGACGTTTGCTTGTCCCCAAGCAAACCAAGTACAAAACAAGGTAAGCTTACAAATTCTTTTTCAACACAATTTTTGGGGCATGTCCTAGGGCACCAGACGAATGAATCACAATGGTTATTTGACACCGAGCTATGGGCAAAAACAAAGTAATCTTGGCAACCACCACAAACGACATTCAACTGTACTAAGATTGTGCAAAAGAAGAGTTCTCACAATATTCATCAACCAACACACAACATGCCTCGACGACTCACCAATCACAATTGCTCATGCATGAAGATCACATCATAGGAACGAACGATCGAGCAACCTTGGTCCTCACCGGGGTCAAAGAAATGAACAAAACATGATGAAGAATCGCTCACTCTCGACTAGTGGGGTCAGGACCATTTGATGCAAAATATGTGCATATTCACGCTCAATTCTAACGTCCCTTTATCATGACGGTAACCTCTAAATGTTAGAGTTCACAAGATGGGTGTCGTTGCTAGCTTGTCCGGAGGTCTTAGACACATGTTCAAATGACTGGCTAGGGTCTAGGACATGGGGAAAATACTTTTTGGGTGGTGGCAAACAAAACATGAGGTTCCAAATCTTCAACCTAAGACACAAGGTTCTATGGTTTCGACTAGAACCTTCCCTACAAACAACGGCCACTAGCATCGGCCAAAAACCGCACTTCCCACTATTCCAGACCACAACCAATCACCAAACCATATCACGCATACTTTCTTGCTACATTTGCTATCCAATTTTAAGCACAAGAGTGTAGAGGTCAACAACATGTAAGTGTTCCTATGGCTTGCATGCTAAGCAACACTTCTAAGAGCATGTTCAACAATTATTATATTTTTGGTGGCCACTCTCTTTTCTTTTTTGCCCTCTTATTGATCATTTTCCCCCCTTCTTTTTGCTCTTCTTTTCTCTTTTCTTTGGGGGCTATAGAGAGCTATATACACATGTCGCGTTTTTGAACTTAAGGAACAATGCTCACTTTGAAAAACTACCTCCACATTCACTTCACTTCTTAGCAAGACCATACACAAATCACTCATGTGGAACCTCGTTTAAGCTCAAATGGTATGAATGGAGCTTCCAAATGCAAGGGTGACTCGATAACGGTGTAGACACGAAGAAAGTAGGGTCGTTCTATCTAAATCAATCAATCTCAAGTAGTGCTAGATACCTAACACGAGAATGACCCTTAGACACACGACTCAAAGGGGTTGACTAAAGGATGATATGATCGGGTCGGTCAACATTTGGGTCATGGACTAAACCTATGCCTCCATCTTCCTTCTAGCAACAACGTGAATGCTACGCATCATGTAAAGGGGGAACTATCACACAAGAACAAAACGAATGGCACAAGTCTCACATGGCTACCTAGGTGCTCAATCATTTGTTCTAACTCCCTAAACTCGATGCATAGGCAACTGTGAAATGCAAGTAACCGGTTCAAAACATCTATCGGTTCACAAACACATGAGAAATGAACCTATGCACAAACCTAATACATGTCTCAGTCATCATCATAGGTTGCACACAATCACAATAAAATCATCCATGGACCATGCTAATAACCACGAGATTCAAAACAAATCACCACAAGATGCCACTATGATCATGCAAATGTAGAAGTTGTTATGTTTGGAGCCCTCAAATTTTTCAAATTTCTAATTTGGGCATACATCAAGGCTCCAAGCATTCAAAACCACATCAATCATTCACACACACATGCATAATGAACTACCCCCCCCCCCCCCCACACACACACACTCAAGCTCAACATTGCCCTCAATGGCGTAAAAGAAGGGGATAGAACGATGTTACCGTTCAAGTTGTGAATGTTTGTACTCGGGAGTGGAGGACGGTTGAGCTCCGAAAGAGCGTGGTCATGTCCAAAACACCACAAAAATCTCTCCAATGGTTTTCTTATTGGAGAGGAAAGAAAACAAACCGATGGTAGATGGGTTGCCTCCCACCAAGCGCTTCTTTAACGTAGTGAGCCGGACGGTTGCTCCTCAAGTTTCAGTCCACCCAAGAACCTCCTTGAAGTTAAGGTTCTCGTCGGTGAGGTGATGTCTCAAGTCACGAGCATTGGATGAGTCCATGATTGAGGGCTCGTGAACTTGAGTGGCCTTAAGGCCCACCCACGCGACCTCTTCTTCTTTCTTCTCTTTGCCCCATACCATGTAGTGCAAACTCGATTGGTTTCCATCGCATCCACCAAGAGGGATCGGCGATGGTTTGGCCTTGGCTTGGCAAAGAGCCGCAAATGGGTCCTTCTCCAAAAGCGCATCGAGGTCGGGTGGAAAGCTTTGTTCGCACTTGTAACTCGTTGAAGCTTCATCCACCACGACCTCGTCTTCATATTGGACCTCACTTACTCCTTCTACTTCTTCTTCAAATGATATGAATGGAGCAACATTTTTTCGTTTCCGAAAACAGCAAGAGGTTGCCACTTTCTGTTTTCATAATTGGAAACGAATAGAAAACATAATGAAAAGTAAACAAGTTTTCTCGTTTCGGTTGCCAAATTTTTGACATGAAAACAGAAAACAGGAAACGAAAATGCAAGTGAACAGGGCCTTAGACACACAACTTAAAGGGGTTGACTAAAGGATGATATGATCGGGTCGGTCAACATTTGGGTCATGGACTAAACCTATGCCTCCATCTTCCTTCTAGCAACAACGTGAATGCTACGCATCATGTAAATGGGGAACTATCGCACAAGAACGAAACGAACGACACAAGTCTCACATGGATACCTTGGTGCTCAATCATTCGTTCTAACTCCCTAAACTCGATGCATAGGCAACTGTGAAATGCAACTAACTGGTTCAAAACATCTATCGGTTCACAAACACATGAGAAATGAACCTATGCACAAACCTAATACATGTCTCAGTCATCATCATAGGTTGCACACAATCACAAGCAACTCATCCATGGACCATGCTAATAACCACGAGATTCAAAACAAATCACCACAAGATGCTACTATGATCATACAAATGTAGAAGTTGTTATGTTTGGAGCCCTCAAATTTTTCAAATTTCAAATTTGGGCATACATCAAGGCTCCAAGCATTCAAAACCACACCAAACATTCACACACATATGCATAATGGACTACCCCCCCCCCCCCACACACACACACACACTTAACCTCGACATTGCCCTCAATGGCGTAAAATAAGGGGATAGAACGATGTTACCGTTCAAGTTGTGGATGTTTGTACTTGGGAGTGAAGGACGATTGAGCTCCGGAAGAGCGTGGTCACGTCCAAAACACCACAAAAATCTCTCCAATGGTCTTCTTATTGGAGCGGAAAGAAAACAAACCGATGGTAGATGGGTTGCCTCCCACCAAGCGCTTCTTTAACGTCGTGAGCCGGAAGGTTGCTCCTCAAGTTTCGGTCCACCCAAGAACCTCCTTGAAGTTAAGGTTCTCGTCGGTTAGGTGATGTCTCTAGTCATGAGCATTGGACGAGTCCATGATTGAGGGATCGTGAACTTGAGTGGCTTTGAGGCTCCACCCACGAGACCTCTTCTTCTTTCTTCTCTTTGCCCCATACCATGTAGTGCAAACTCGATTGGTTTCCATCACATCCACCAAGAGGGATCGCCGATGGTTTGGCATTGGCTTGGCAAAGAGCAGCAAATGGGTCCTTCTCCAAAAGCGCATAGAGTTCGGGTGGAAAGCTTTGCTCGCACTTGTAACTCGTTGAAGCTTAATCCACCACGACCTCGTCTTCATATTGGACCTCACTTACTCCTTCTACTTCTTCTTCAACCTCCCTTCCTTATTCTTCAATTTCCTCCCCTTGGGAACACTCGAGATCTTCCCCCTCTTCAATGCTTTCTTCCTCCGTTTCCACCTCTTCTTCCTCCTTCCTATTCATGTCTTCAAGCATGCTTTGGAGGGCAAGATGCCATGCAAGCTCATATAAATGATTCTCTTGCTCCTCCACACTTGTGTCTTGGTCTTCAAGGTTGCTCTCGAGAAGGGGAAGATGATGAGAATCGTCAATGCAACCTTCTTGTTCATCCTCACCACGGGAGCTCTCCAGGGTGAGTTCTTCTTGCTCCACACGGTTGTCATTGAGCGCCCTTTCGGCCTTCTCGTTCTCCTCCAATAATGAGAGGCGATAGCTTGCACAAGCCCATTCCACCTTCTCCTCCAATAATGATAGGCGATAGCTTGCACAAGCCCGTTCCACCTTCTCCAAATGTGTCAAACCGGGAGGAGGGAGGGGTTGGAAATCCTTGTTGGAGCTTGTTCTTGTAAAATTATCCACTGCAAGCTCCAACTTGGACTTTGCTTCGGGTTGTACCTCAAACAAACCGCTCCACCATGAGCTCCAATTTGCTCTTTGGCTCCGGTTGTGGAGTGGCACATGGTCTTGAGGTTTGTGCCATGAAAGCCTCCATGGCCAACTCCAACTTGGATTTCTCCTCGGGTTGTGGAGGGAAATTTTCTTGATATGGGGAAGCCTCTTCGTACCCCCATTGGTAGTTGTTCTTCTTGGAAGGGGAGTTGGTAATAGAACCTTGATCCTTGGCTTCCCCCTTCTTGTTCACTCCATGAAGCTCCGGGGTACCCCCATTCGGGTGGTTTTGGATACCCCCACCTATTGTAGAAGCCATTGGGATCCATGATTCATAACCTACACAAACAAAAACACAAAATCAAACGAACACAAACCACCCTTCTAAGTATAGGTGTCAAAACAGAACCCCGACCCGATTAACCCGCCCGATTAACCCGACCCGTAACCCGAATTGACCAAAAGTCAACGACCCATAACCCGCCCGACCCGCAAGCCAATTGACCCGCAACCCAACTGACCCGCAACCCGATTGACCCGAACCCGATTGACCCACAACCCCGATTAAACCTGAACCCGATTAACCCGAACCCGATTGATCCGAACTCGACTAACCCGTAACCCGACCGACTCAACCCGAACTTCACCTATTCCACTTGAATAATTATTATACTATACAATATATAGTTTTTCAAAATAAATCTTTTCATTCTAAATTTAGGTAAAATTATTTTTTCGTTTCGTATAGGGAATTTATAAAATATGAAACTTATGTGATATTATGTATTTTAAGAAAATTACAAAAAATAAAACATGAACATTACTGGAACACTAAGTTCTTTAACAAAATTAAAAAAATTAAATATGAAATATAAAATCAACATAATATCAATATTAATAATGAAGAATTAATAATTGAGATCATGAACAATATTAATATAATATATAAATTAAAATTTTGGTTAATTTAACTATTCAATAAAATTATCAATTACATATAAATAAAGTATAATAATGTATTTGGTAATTTGATGCTTTTAAAAGAAGAAGGAAATTTTGGAGTATTCAACTTTTTGGGAAGACAAAGAAGAGGGAAATTTGTTTATTTGAATTTTTTAGAAAAGAACCAAGGGAGAATTTTGCTGGTTTTGATTTGTGGGAAGAGAAAGAAGTGGGAAAGTTTGTTTTTTTTTATTGTGAAAGAGAAATAAGGAAGGAAATTTTGAGTTTCAACTTTTTGTGTAAGGAAGGAAGAAAGAGGAAAATTTGATTTTTCAATTTTATTGAAGAGAAAGAGGAGGGAAATTTGGTTCTTTCAATTTTATGGAAGAGAAAGAAGAGGGAAAATCTAGTGTTTCTAATTTATGGAAAGAGAAAGGAGGGAAATTTTAGTATTTTAATTTATATTTTTTGTGAAAAGAAAGAAGAAAACAAATTTGGTGTTTTCAACTATTTGGTTTTTCAAAATTTTAGACTTTGAAATATGAATCTTTAATTTTTATATGGAGGGCATGACTAGTTAAATTTATTTTTATATAATTTGAAGGTTAATATATATATGTATATATATATCATTGTTTATGTGTTAATAACTAAATTAACCATTAGTTACAACAATAGATTGTTTTACATATCACTTAATTTGCATACTTGTTTTCTATACTTCTACATTTATTGCAACTTCAACACTACATGATCCTTATTTTATAACACTTAGTAAAATTTTGGCACATTTAAGTTGTGTTCGTGTTGAAATTTTATTTCAAAATGGGGTTAAACTTGGCATGTTAAGTCATACGATTGCAATAACTCAGTTAGGTTGCGGGTTTGAAAATTTTGGTTAATCGAGTTGCGGCATTGCGGGTCACTTTGGAATGGGAAATGAGAGGTAGGTTTGGATGGGAACTTTGGAATGGAAAATTTATGGGCGGGTGAATATGAGCCAACAATTATACTAAACTTGATAAGTAATTTTTGACGGTTCGTTGTTTAGGGTATAAAGTATATGGTTAGGGTATAGGGTATAAGGTACAGATGGTTTAGGGTGTATATGGTTAGGGTATAAGGTATAGATGATTTTGATGGTTCTAAGTTTTTTATTAACATATGTTCACTTGAAGTCATTTGAAGCCTTTAACGGCAGGAGATCCTTTTTAATTTATGTTTATGGTACGTGGTTAGGGCAGTGGTGTAGCCAGACATCGAGTCCACTGGGGTCCTTAAAATTTTACTAACATAAATGCTTGTGTACCTAATGAATTTTGAGTTAATTAGGGTCCTTGGTGAGCTAACATCGTTGAGAGTATGGGGTCCTAAACTTGAATTATCGTACTAAAACCTATGTATTTAAAGGTTTTGTTGCCCAATTATTTTCCAAGTGGGGTTCTAGGACCCCTCTCCTCCTTACCTCCCTCCGCCACTGGGTTAGGGTAAAGGGTATATGGTGTAGAGTATAAGATATATGGTTAGGGTATATCAATTAGCAAATGTCACTTTTTCATCTATGTTTTGAAAATCAAAGTATGAATTTCACATTTAAATTAACTATACTAGCAAAATCACAACTCATAAGGATATATGGTCAGTGTATATGGTTAGTTTATAATGTATTGATGGTTTAGAGTATACGATCAACAACATACACTAACTTAATATTATCGATTGAGGGTAAGACTAAGTGTATAGTATATATGTTATTGAGTAAGTTATGATTGAAGTCGCAACAATATTGTCGATTGAGGGTAAAGCTAAGTGTATAGGATAGTTAACTTGTTTGGCAACAGTTTACTGAAGTTGTTTGGACAATGAGTTATTTCGAAATAACTACTTTTATCACTATGCTTTTGCCAAATACCATATTTGTATGGTTATACTAAATGAGATACTTTAATCTCATTACTACTGAAATAATATTAAAATATCAAATAAACAATTAATGGTGTCTTTTCGTTGCAAATATTGATATCACCATTATTGTTAGCTAGTGTACTATACAAATTACGATTAATTACATAACAAGTTTGCAGGTCATACAAATTGATTCAACATTTGGACTAGTTTTTTTTAATTAAGTATATATATACGAGGTAGGAAAAAGTTGGTTAAGAAGTTGAGAAAAAAATATAAAATTAGTGTAATAAAATGTGTAAGTTGGTAATGAGTAATGAGTAAGTTACTCAATGCGCTGACTCGAACAACCCACAACCCGATCCGCCCGACCCAAAATCTGATGAATCCGCAACCCGATTTGACCGCAACCCGATTGAACCCGCAACCCGACTAACCCGCAACCTGTTTGAACCCGAATCCGACTAACCCGCAACCCATTTGAACCCGAACCCGATTGAACTCAGCCCGAACCCGCCTGATTGACACCTATACTTCTAAGAGAAGACTGGGTAAACAAAACACAACACAAAACACAAACAAAAAGGCAAGATTTAAAATGCTAGAATAATAGTAAACGACCTTTTCAGGATAACGGACTGTAAGGTCCCCGGCAACGGCGCCAAAAACTTGACTCGCACGAAACTACACCATAGATTAATCCCGACTAGAGCCCAAGTTTTTAAACTCTAGTCAAGTGCAGTATAGAGCAAATATTTAAATTGTCAACCTGGGTCGATCCATGTACCCCTACTCCAATCGCTTAGGTTGTTATCTAGCAAGCAACTTTTGGGTTTATAACTATTGGAACTACAAGCTAAACTAGCAAGGAAAAGTAAATAAAGGAAAATCCTAACTAAGGGAGCTTCACCCAGGAGTTGCTTCCCCCTAACTAGCTACCGTGACTCGTTGGATTCAAATGATTGCTATGGGCAAGGTAACCGCGAAACGCAGAGGGATGCAAATATGGTCGTAGACCACAATCTCAATTGCTAAACCGAGGTAAGCATGAGAGGCCGTATCACTCGACCCTCTCGGTTTAGACAATCGGTAGTTGTCTTACTCCCTCACCCAACTCCAAGGTCGGATGGCTTAATCGCAATTAACTGATTTGCTTAACTCAATATTGAGGGTTGGCCTAACTTAACCTAGTTTAGGTGGCTAATTAGATTGCTAGCACCTAAATGCACAAACCTAAGGGTGCAAAACACAATTATGCACACTCCTTAGGTTGCTATACACCAAAATGCACAAACCTAAGGATGTTAAGCACAAAACATGCACAACCCCTATGTTGCTAAGCACAAGCATGCACAATCATGATAAATACTACCTCAATCATTGAATTAACCAATACCCAATGACAATCATTCAATCTAAACAAGTAATTACAAAGTATTAGTTAGAGATCTACAACACCAAAGAGAAAAGAGTGAGTTTCTAGGAGATCATGAACTGCCTCGTCTGTGAACTCAGTCGTCTCCAAAATGCACCGCCTTGCTTCCTGGGTTCATGGTCAATGGCCACAGTTCACGGTCTTAGAGGCCGTGAACTCCCTTGTCGTTAGTAACTTCAGGAACCTCGCCGGACGCCTCGGTGTTCACGTTTTGTGGGCGAAGTTCACGGTCTTAGGAGACCGTGAACTGCCTCGTCTGGCCGTGAACTGCGGTTGTTTCCTTGGACGCCTTCACTTCACTGTTACGAGCTTTCTTTGGTTTTTGCACTTTTTGACCTCCAATTATCCCAAAATTCGACCTCGACCCTTCCACACGTGCTAGGACCTTAAATATATCAAAACAAACACAACTTAGTGTGAAATATGTCGAGGAACGATGAAAACTAAGCTAAACGAATAAGAAATGAAGGGTAAAATGTGTACATTTGGGCCCAAATCAATAGGACTGCAGTTAAGAGTTTTGTAGCAGTGGTTCGTGGGTCATCAGTCTTAGGAACAGGGAGCCCAGAGACTCAATTGCAAGTGGTTGTTGGGGGTGGATCATCAGCGTTTTCTGTCAGCATTCTATTCTCGCAATAAGCTCTGGCTGTCAAATATGGGCAACTGGAAAAAGGAGTGCAAGAACTTGTCAACTAATTTGCTCCGTTGGAAGAGGTTGAGATTGAAGATCCTAGACCATCTCAAGTGGTTTCTCTAGCTCCTAGGAAGGGTGGAGGTCGTGGTCTCGGGGAAGAGGTCGTAAATGGAGTTGCTAGTATGGAATACTTGAGGCTTTAAGGCCTCAAAGAAAGGTAATGATGTTCATACTTTGATAAATAAGCATAATATAGATATAGTAGGTATAGTAGAGCCTAGAATAAAAATGACGGATATAGAAAAGTTGGTGAATGAGGGTTTTCCGGACTAGGTGTACAAACCATCTTATAATGCGAAATGATTTGGGAAGATATGGTTAATGAGGAGAAATGGTATATAGATACATGTCTTACAAAAGCAAGAGCAATATAGTCACACATTGGTTGGGGGTTCTCCTTTCTTTTTCATAGTGGTTTATGGTTTAACACAGACTCTTGCAAAAGTGAATTGTTCAGGAAAGTCAAGATGATTAAGGAAGATAATATACCCTAGATTGTCATGGGCGGTTTTAATATTATAAGAGGTCGTCATCTCCTGATTTATCTAGTGCTATGACAGAATTTAGTGATTGGCTTGATGTGATTGAGGTGGAGGAGCATAAATCTGAAGGACTGTGGTTAAATAAGCAATATGGGAATCCACTTGCTAAAAGGTTGGATAGGGTTTTTGTTAACCTAAAGTGGATTGAGGCTGCATTTGACAGTGAAGTAAGATTTTTGGAGCGGGGAGTCTTAGGTCATTGCTCTATTGTTGTAAATACGGACGTGAATTTGAAAACACTGCCTAAACCATTCAAGTTTTTTCAAGTTTTGGCAATCTCATCCATAGTTTTATGATTTGGTGAGGGGGCATGGACTGTTGAGGTTGTAGGTTCGTCACTTGTGAGGGTTTGCAGAAAGCTTAAACTATTAAAAGGGTTGCTTAGGAAAGTAAATAGAGAAGTCTACTCTGATATGCGAAGTCAAGTCATAAAGAATGAGGAAGAAGTGATAAGGGCACACTATGATGCTATGGATTTCCCTTTAGCTGCTACGTTTGAAGTGGAGGCCAGGTTATCAAAGGAGTTGGATGAGCTCCAATCTATGGAGGAATCATTTCTTAGACAAAAGTCTAGAGAAATCCGAATTACTTGTGGAGAATCCAATACATCTTACTTTCATAGATCGGTCAAATCGAGGCAGAATAGGAATACTATTAGATCTCTCAAGGATAAGGAAGGGACGAGGGTTACTGATGTTAGGGAAATGGCGGATGTGGCGGTAGCTTTCTATGGGAAATTACTGAGGGTTGAGAACACAGAGGTTCGCTCAAGTACAATTGACTTTTATATATCTCTTATAGACAAGAAGTTGTCGGTGGATATGTTTTTGTTTATGTTCTCCTGTGACGGCAGAAGAGGTCAAGATGATGACTTTTTAGTTGTCAGGAGATAAAATTCCGAACCATATGGGTTCCCTGCTTGCTTCTTTCATTCTATTTGGGATATTGTGGGAGGTGAGTTGATAGAGGCAATTCTTCACTGTTTTGAGGAAATTACTATTCGTAATTAGGTAAATGAAACATTGATTGCTTTGATTCCTAAGGTCTTGTATGCTGAAGATATAAAGAACTATAGACCTATCTCGAGTTGTTTGACTATTTATAAGTGTATTGCCAAAATACTAGTAATCAGTGAAGTTCTTGCTTACCTTGTGTAATAAGTAAGAATCAAACCACGTTTGTCAAGAGTCGTTTAATTGGAGAGAATACTTGTTGGCCCATGAATTAGTTCATAAGTATAATAGGAAGAATATATCACAATGAAGTATGTTGAAGATTGATCTCATGAAGGCATTCGACTCGGTTGATTGGAGATTTCCTTTCGAGTTATTAGTGTCAATGAACTTTCCCCCTGTCTTTATCAACTGATTGTTTATGTGTGTGTCCACTCTCATGTTCAGTGTGAGTTTAAATGGTGGGTTGTGGGATACTTCTGGGGGGAGAAGGGGCTTAGATAGAGGGGACCCTCTTTCCCCATACTTGTTCGCCATCTCAATGGAAGTCTTATATCACCTTCTTGATATAGCAGTTGAAAGAAACTCTCTAGCGTATCATCCTATGTGTAAGCGGATTCGGCTTACTCATTTCTGTTTCGCCGATGACCTCTTAATTTTCGTCGATGGATCAAATTATGGAGCACAATGTGTGAAAAAGGTGTTAGATGAATTCTATTTGTTGTATGGGCTCAAGGAAAATCCGGGGAAATGTGAAATATTTTGTCGAGGTTTGCCACAGACCTTCAAATTAGAATGACAGAAAGAGCTGTGTATATACTGGGAAGTTACCAGTTCGGTACTTAGGAGTACCTTTGATTGCTGGTACTTTTCAATCAAGTCGTGTAAACCATTACTTGATAAGATTCGACCGGTATAACAGGATGGAAGGTAAAAACTCTTAGTTATACATGAAGGCTTGAACGGATCTCTTTTGTTGTCTACAACCAAAGTAGTCAAAATCGTGAGTTTGATCGTAAATCATTGGATTTTAAGATTTTACTTAGGGATTCCGATCTAGATTTTACTATAAAATTGGTGGAACTTAAAATCGTTTAAAATCGGGATTAAAATCGTTAAAACCGTAAAATCGTACCAAAATCGGGATTTAAATCGTATGAGAACAAAATGGGCGGTTTGAGCAAATTTAAAAAAAGCGGAACTGCTTTGGCGGAAAGGGCAATGATGGGCATCTTCTCATATTTTTTCTATTAAAAAACATTTGAAAAGAAAAAAAAATCAAATTAGGGCTCGGTCAATTCCTTTCCCTTCGCCCGGTTGAACTCATCGGTAAAATAGTTGTCCTTATATTGTACGTACGTAAAAATTAACATCATTGTTAACTAATTAATTGATTAATAAATATATTTTTATCAACCACTAGCATTAATTATTCTATTGGAGTTCTTTTATTCTTAGTTTCAAATCATGATTAGCAGACGATATTGAAATTAACCGGGCCGAAGTACTACTTTGAGTTAAACTATCTAGACTTAACATGAAAAACAAGAGCTAAGCTCCATGCATGAGCTCTATCCTTTCCTTGTGAATTATTTTGAGTTATGCATTAAATAACAATTAAAATGATGATTTTGGAACATTAATCTTGAAAATTATCATTTTAAATGTTATGTGTCTTTGTGTTATTAAATGATTTACCTTATTAATATGATTATATATTAGTTTTCATATGGAACTTAAAATCCTACGATTTTACGATTCGATTTTAGGATTCCGATTTTACCTTAGTTTTCGATTTTAGGTAAAATCTCAATTTTGACTGCTTTGTCTACAACATAAAATAGTTCTGGCTTTCTGTTTTTGTTCTCCCAAAAGAAGTGATCATGGTGATTGAATGAAGATTTAGTGAATTTTTGTGGGGATTCCATAATGGGACTAGGCCGAGGGCAGTGGTGACTTGGTCGCAGCTTGCCTACCTTAAGGTTGAAGGAGGACTTGGCGTTAGGGACTTGATGTCATGGACCAAGGCTTGTGTTGCTATATATCTATGGATGCTTTATTTACAACATGGATCACTATGGGTGGCATAGTGAAAATAATTTGGACTTAAGCAGAGGGATGTTGGGGCGTTTGAGGGTTTTGCCGAATAATGGAATTGGCATAAGATGATGAAGATTAAAGACAAAGTAAGAAATATTTTGGTAGCTGGTCGAGTGATGCCTATATATAAAATTGGGCAGGTCTTGTTGGAAATGAATGTATATGAATAGCTTTGAAAGCTATAGAGTCTCTAGTGGAAAAAACTACCACATTGGTAGTTTTACTTGGTGAAATGTGTATAAAGATAGGAGCCTCTCTCCCAAGGGCATGCCCCTTGGGGTGACCCACTTTTGTGGGAGAGGGAGGACCTAATGGACCACCACACACACGCGCGTGCGCGCGCCGTCCGTCCGACCGACCGGTTGGTTGGTTCACTTGAGACTATATATATATTTTTGGAGAAATTCCGAACGAAATTAATTATTTAATAATTAATTATTAATCTGTTATTCTGAGGTATATTCCTAAGGATAATCGACTAAAACGGAATATTCGAAGGATAATCCCTCCGGGTTTATCTTAACCGACGGTTTTAATTAAGGAAGTAATTATCTTCCTTAATTAATCCGACTTATTCCCCAAGCAAGAGGGTATATTCCTAGGGGTTCGGCTCCTATAAATAGCCGCCTCCCCAGCCCCTCTAAAGATCATCACAACGAGCAGAAACACAATAGAGAGAGTGTTTAGAGAGCTTTGGTTTTCGCACAAAACCGCGAGTATTGAGAGGAGCTGTTTTATCCTGGAGACGACCGGTTGATAGTCTGCCGTGCGCATCGAAGGCAGTGCCGCGAACATCTTAAAGAAAGCGACCTAGTCCGCGACTCAGCTCCAGATTCGGTAACCTCGTTCCTTTTGTTGTTCCGTTCCTAACAATTTTAAGACGTTCGGCTGCTGCTATGTCGACTGAACAGAACAACATGGCCGGATCTGGTGCTGTCGATATCAATCGACCCTTTCGCTTCGTTGGGGTCAACTTCCGTCGCTGGAGGCAAAAGATGGAGTTCTACCTGACAACCAAGAAGCTGGGCAACTGCCTCACCAGCATGCCTGTCGAGCTTCCGGAAGAAGCGACCGATGAGGAGAGGGCTGCTTCTGCCAGGGAAAGGGAGCATGACTTCCTGTGCAAGAACTACATCCTCAACGGCCTGGCAGACGATCTGTACGACTACTATGCGGACAGTAAGAACACCGCGATGATGATCTGGGATGCGCTTCAAAAGAAGTACGACACGGAGGAGGCTGGAGCTAAGAAGTATGCTGTCAGCCGCTACCTGCGCTACCAGATGGTGGATGACAAGTCCGTCGAAGTTCAGTCCCACGAACTTCAGAAAATAGCTCATGAGATCGTCTCTGAAGGTATGCCTCTGGACGATCAATTTCAAGTTGCTTGCATTATTGATAAGCTGCCCCCTTCGTGGAAAGATTTTAAGAATATGCTTAGGCACAAAACCAAAGAATTTTCACTGGAAAGCTTGATTACTCGCCTAAGGATTGAGGAAGAGTCCCGCAAGCAGGATATGAAAGAAGAGGTGATGGTCGTCACTGCTAAACGACCCACCCCTAGAGCTCTTAAACCTAACCAGAAAGGGTTTAAGAGTAAGAACCAGCAGGTCCGCCCCCACCAGAATGGTGCCTCTCGAGGTAACCAAAGGATCATGGCCCAAACCTCTAAGAATGACCCACCGTTTATCTGCTATAACTGTGGAAAACCGGGTCATATGGCAAAGAAGTGCCGGAACAAGCAAAACCCTGCCACTGCGGCCAGGGTTAACTTGACAGAAGAGGATTTGATAGCCATGATCACAGATATGATCGCTGAAGTTAACCTCACCGGTGACTCAGAAGGATGGTGGCTGGATACAGGTGCATCGAAGCATGTATGCAACAATCGTGCTATGTTCAAAACATACACAGAAGCACCTGCTGACAAGAAAGTATTGTTGGGGACTACCCACACTACTATGGTTGCTGGTTCTGGTGAAGTGGAGCTGAACTTCACCTCTGGGAAGAAGATGGTGCTCAAGGATGTGTTGCACACTCCAGAGATAAGGAAGAATCTTGTTTCGGGATATCTTCTTAATAAGGCTGGGTTTAATCAAACTATTGGGGCAGACTTGTATACCCTTACTAAGAATGGGAGTTTTGTGGGAAAGGGATATGCATGTAATGGGATGTTCAAGTTGAATGTCGAAATTAATAAGATGAATTCTTCAGTTTACATGGTGTGTGATTTGAATGTTTGGCATGCTCGTCTTTGTCATGTGAACACACGAATTGTGAAGAATTTAAGCAAGCTAGGGCATATCCCTAAACTCTCAATGAATGAATTTGATAAATGTGATTTCTGTAGCCAAGCTAAAATAACGAAAACGCCCCATAAATCTGTGAGTAGAGAATCAGAACCCTTAGATCTTATTCATTCTGATATTTGTGAACTAGATGGGACGTTAACTAGGTCTGGCAAGAGATACTTTATCACTTTCATAGATGATTGCTTTGATTATTGCTTTGTTTATTTGATGAAAAACAAAAGTGAAGCCCTTGATATGTTCAAGGTATTTGTGGTTGAATTTGAAAATCAGTGCAATCGAAAGATAAAAAGACTTAGGAGTGATAGAGGATCAGAGTATGACTCTAATCCCTTCAAGGAATTCTATAGCTCACATGGTATCATCATGAAACCACGGCACCATATTCACCAGAAATGAATGGTAAAGCTGAGCGGAAAAATAGGACGTTTACAGAATTAGTCGTGGCTATTATGCTCAATTCTGGAGCTGCTTCTTCTTGGTGGGGTGATATTTTGTTGACAGTTTGCTATGTGCTAAACCGTCTTCCAAAAACAAATAGAAAAGAATCACCCTATGAGATCTTGAAGAATAAGCCACCTAATCTGTCCTATTTAAGAACGTGGGGCTGTTTGGCCTACGTAAGAATTCCGGATCCTAAGAGGATTAAATTGGCTAGTCGAGCATATGAATGTGTCTTCGTTGGCTATGCGGCCAATAGTAAGGCATATAGATTCTATGATTTGAATGCTCGTACTATAATAGAATCCATTGATGCTGATTTCTTTGAGACACGATTTCCATTTAAAACAAGAAATAGTGGGGGTAATGTACTACCTACTATTAGAGATAACGGAACTAGTGGGGGTGTTGGTTCTGAGGATGAACTCAGAAGAAGTAAAAGAGCTAGAATCTCTAAAGATTTTGGTGATGACTTTACTACAGTATTCACCCTCGAAGATCCAAAAAGTTTGCAGGAAGCATTAACTTCCGTAGATGCAGATTTTTGGAATGAGGCCGTTATAGATGAAATGGAATCGTTAGAAGCTAATAAGACTTGGCATCTAACAGACTTACCTCCTGGCTGCAAAGTCTTAGGTAATAAATGGGTTCTAAAAACGAAACGGAAACCTGATGGTGCAATCGAAAGGTTCCGAGCTCGCCTAGTAGTTAAGGGCTACAGGCAGAGAGAGAATATAGATTTCTTCGATACCTATTCACCAGTATCTAGAATAACATCCATTCGTGTAATGATTGCTCTTGCTGCCTTGAACAATCTCGTGGTACACCAAATGGATGTTAAGACCGCTTTTTTGAACGGTGATCTAGATGAAGAAATCTATATGGAACAACCAGAAGGGTTTGTTATCCCCGAACATGCCTCGAAAGTCTGTAAGTTAGACAAATCATTATATGGTTTGAAACAGGCTCCAAAACAGTGGCATGAGAAGTTTGACACTCTCGTTCTCTCACATGGCTTTAAGGTGAATGAAAGTGACAAGTGTATTTACTGCAAGTCAGAAAATAACACTTGTACTATCATATGTTTGTATGTAGATGACATGTTGATATTTGGAACAAATATTCACGTGGTCAATGAAGCAAAAGCCATGTTAAAAGAGAGCTTTGAAGTGAAAGATCTGGGAGAAGCAAAGTTTATGCTTGGAATCCAGATAACTAGAACAGCAAATGGTTATTCTCTAGATCAATCTAGCTACATAGAGAAGATCTTGAAGAAGTATAACTATTTCGACTGTAAACCTGCGTGTACTCCGTATGATGCTAGTGTAAAGCTATTTAAGAACACTGGAGACAGTGTAAGACAATCAGAATATGCTAGCATCATTGGCAGTCTCCGTTATGCTGCGGATTACACTCGACCAGACATTGCATATGTCGTGGGATTGCTTGGCAGGTTTAACAGCTGTCCTAGTAGAGAGCATTGGAATGCTATAGAGAGGGTCATGAGATACCTCAAGAGAACAGCAAACCTTGGTATACATTATCAAAGGTTTCCTGCTGTACTAGAAGGGTATAGTGATGCGGATTGGAATACCCTATCAGATGACTCCAAGGCAACCAGCGGGTATGTTTTTAACATCGCTGGTGGAGCTGTGTCTTGGAAGTCAAAGAAACAAACAATCCTAGCTCAATCAACTATGGAATCAGAGATGATAGCACTAGCAACGGCTAGTGAAGAAGCAAGTTGGTTGAGAGGATTGTTGTCAGAGATTCCCCTATGGGAAAGACCGGTCCCTCCGGTATTGATCCATTGTGATAGTACCGCAGCTATCGCTAAAGTTGAGAACCGGTTCTATAACGGAAAGAAACGACAGATTCGTCGTAAGCACAGTACTGTAAGAGAACTCCTAACGATAGGAGCAGTGAGGGTGGATCATATAAGATCCGAACAGAATCTAGCTGATCCTTTGACGAAAGGATTACCTAGAGAGAAAGTCCAGAATACCGCCAAGGGTATGGGACTTATGCCTACCGAACCACGGACTACAAGTGATGGTAACCCGACCCAATAGACTGGAGATCCCAAGAAATGGGTTCAATGGGTAATAACAAGTCATGAGTAGTATGCGAAAAGTTCATGCATAGTGAAGCATGAATCCCAAAGCAGTGGAGGTTGAGTTAATAACTCTTAATGAGATCTATACCCTATGTGGGGTGGAGTACTTTACTTTGGGGGTACTCTTGATAGACTCACCTATGTGAATGTGGGAGTGGGGCCGCTCCCTATGGAACTTTGGAGGCACAAAGCTGCTAGAGCGTTCACTAAACCAGGGTAACGTGCATGGCCATAAACGCACGGGCTATGAAGAGAACACAACTCAATGAAAAGATCCGGTGTGCTACACTGTCTGAGATAGGGTTCAAGACTACGAGTCACCCTTATGAAATCGGAAGTGTAACCACTACGCTAAGGTTCAAATCTTCGCGATACCTTAGCTTATGCCCGATCTTATGGAACTGTTGATGCTCAGAGATAGTTTCAAAACTATTCAAGTGGGGGATTGTTGGAAATGAATGTATATGAATAGCTTTGAAAGCTATAGAGTCTCTAGTGGAAAAAACTACCACATTGGTAGTTTTACTTGGTGAAATGTGTATAAAGATAGGAGCCTCTCTCCCAAGGGCATGCCCCTTGGGGTGACCCACTTTTGTGGGAGAGGGAGGACCTAATGGACCACCACACGCACGCGCGGTTGGTTGGTTGGTTGGTTGGTTGGTTCACTTGAGACTATATATATATTTTTGGAGAAATTCCGAACGAAATTAATTATTTAATAATTAATTATTAATCTGTTATTCTGAGGTATATTCCTAAGGATAATCGACTAAAACGGAATATTCGAAGGATAATCCCTCCGGGTTTATCTTAACCGACGGTTTTAATTAAGGAAGTAATTATCTTCCTTAATTAATCCGACTTATTCCCCAAGCAAGAGGGTATATTCCTAGGGGTTCGGCTCCTATAAATAGCCGCCTCCCCAGCCCCTCTAAAGATCATCACAACGAGCAGAAACACAATAGAGAGAGTGTTTAGAGAGCTTCGGTTTTCGCACAAAACCGCGAGTATTGAGAGGAGCTTTTTATCCTGGAGACGACCGGTTGATAGTCTGCCGTGCGCATCGAAGGCAGTGCCGCGAACGTCTTAAAGAAAGCGACCTAGTCCGCGACTCAGCTCTAGATTCGGTAACCTCGTTCCTTTTGTTGTTCCGTTCCTAACAGGTCTAGGAGCACTTGAGGCGTACTAGGCATGAGGTACAGTGGTTTCAGCTGCTATGGAAAAGCAAAAACATTCCCAAGAACATATTTATAGTTTGGTTGGTGACTCAAAATCGCGTGCAAACAAGATGATCCGATGGGGGTATAATGGAGATGTTTCCTCTGTGTTCTATGGTCATGCTCTGGAAACCAAGGATCACATCTTTGCTTCTTGCCCTGTTTACTATCAACTTTTTGCTTCTCTGTTCTCCCACAAATTCGGTCATACCCCTACTCAAACTTGGGACGGGGAACTGAGTTGGGCTATTCGCAGTCTGAAAGGAGGAGAAGTGGCAGCTCCGGTGGGGAAGCTGGTTGGTGCTCCTTGGAAGGGGAATTGACTAGTTGATCTCTCAGATAAAATTCGAAGTAGGCAATTATTTTGTATTCCCTCATGATTTTGGTTTCCGATAGATAGATTGTAGTAGAGTTATATAGTGATTGTCATCCTAAGTTGGCTGCCCGTACTATATTTTTTTCTGATGAAATACAAATTGTCATTCATCGAAAAAATACAAATATCAATGTCATGCAATGGTGTGAAATGGGGGTGATATCTGGTTTGGTTTAACCGATAACCTTTTACTCGGTTATTATTTAATTGCTACCTGTTTTTTGCTGTAAAAAATGAATCGGTTGCTATTAATGATGAGCAGATAGTCAAGTTAACATTTATCAGTTACCTAACCGGATAATCAGCAACAAGATCTCAGCATGATTAGACCATATAACTTTATGAAAGAAGAATAAGAAGGATGTCCCATGGGTCGCGGTGGTAAGAACACAATTTAATGAAAGAAGAACATGATTATGATTGTTAGACTATGGAAATGAAGAGTGGTCAACAAATTATTAAGAAAGGGTCATGGATGTCGGAAGAAGATCAATGTATGTTTAACCATGTTCACCAGCACGATCCTCATGAGTGGAGCTCCATCCGATCCAAAGGCCTCTTGTAGTAGACTGACTAGCCTTACTGTCTATACTGGAACACAAGGTCTGATCCAATTTGAAGAAGTATTTAATGGGTTGTAGAGAAATAATTTTCGTTGATGAAATCCAAACATGCATGTAGGTACTAATTTCCCCCATCATTTTTGTTCTATTTTTTGTACTAGATGCAAATTTCTATAGGAAGAATAGAGAATCGTGATCAAGTTGCGGACCCGATATGGGAACAAATGTGTCCAACGATGTGTGTCGGTTGGTACTGCTTAGACTCTGACAAATAAGACAAATGAAAGCTAGGGTCAAGGATTCTTCTATTAGGGGTAGAAGGTAGAGAATACGGAGGGAAGCCGGTGTGTGATGGGTGGTAGTGGCAATTACTCTAGTTGTTGGGTCATGTTGGTGCATGGGTTCTCTTGATTTTGATTTATGACTTAGGGAGAGTTCAGAACAGTAGGTAGTTTTAATGGTATATAATAGTTTAACCATAGTTAAATCATGGTTTCAACACAAAATACTCTAATACAGACGTTTTCGGTGTAATTTCTAGTACGATTTTACAATCCTTGATGTATAGAAGGATAGGTACTTCTTATGTGATTTTTTCGGTATAATCTTCACTACGATAGGGTATAATAAATGCCTATGAGTGTTCGGACCGGTAAGTATTTTTACTAGTATAAAATGGTTAAACTACAGTTTACCATGGTTCCAACACAAAATACCCTAATCATGATGTTTTCAGTATAATCTCCAGTACAATTTTACAATCCTTGTTTTATAGAGGGATATATATTTCTTAGGTGACTTTAGGGGGAGTTTGTCGATGAAACGCCTCACCCTCATGTTTTCTTCACCAGCCAGTAGCTTAGTTTTGTTTCCTATTGCTTTTCTCTTTTGTTTTGTATAATCAAGGTTAACTTCCACCCCAGAGGCACCTTAACCTTCTCATTATTTTTAAAAACTCATAGAACTCGTCCCTTATCACCTGAGTAAGTGGTTATGAGAGACCCTACGGAATACGATTCTTGTCATTAGACTAGGTAAATTTGCATCCACGCACTAAATGCGATTATAGCCCATGTACAAATTGGTTGTTGTTGTAGAACATCATTCCTAGGGTTCGACTTGCATTATTGATGCTTTTATGTTTTCGTAAAGATCATTTAAATAAAAGTAAGATCAATAGCTTGAAGGATGCTCATTTTTTGTGGATTAGTCATGTCATTCCAGAGGTATCACATAAAGTTGGATTGTTTGTTTGTCTGTTCATTTCAATGAAAGTTTACTCAATTAATATGGTATCAGAGATTTCGTCAATGAAATATGAGAGACCTTCTTTTTCCCTCAATTCAACAAACTATGCCCAATGGGAATTACAGTTTAGAGTGTTTGTAGAAGGAAGATGGCTCCTTGTTGAGTGGATTCAAGATGATGTAAGGGTCCAATCTTGGCAGATGGGATTTGTAGATCCATCAACTTGTCTAAGTATTTGTCTATTTGTTACTATAAAATTGTATGTGGAGTCATCTGGCTTCCATATACTCGACAGTGAACACTGCACGCAGTTGGAAATTTAGTTCGCACGCCATATTTTGAGCAAGGAGATTGTTCAACATAAAATATTTCAATGTGAACAATAATTGTGGAAATAATAAGATCTATGGACTACTACCAATCGACCTTAGGTTGTTTTTTAGGCGGTACTTGTGTAGAGGCAAAAAACGACTTTCTCCATTTCTTGATGTCTCAAGCCATAATTTGAATTCATATGATTGACACTTTTTAAGAAGAAAAAAATGTTTGATGGTGTCTTCAGATATCTTGCTCGATAAGAAATTTGTTTCAGAACTCTTGTCCAACTTGAACTTGTCCTAGAGGGAAGGTGAGACTATCATTGTTGCATTTCTTTACTATCGGTATGCCTTTGTTATTGATAAACCTTAATTCCAAAAGCGCATTCCTATCACAGAGCTGCAGTGTCACCACAACCATCAAGGATATTGGAGAGTTGTCATACTTCTTAGCTTGGAGGTTACACACAACTCAAGACTCAAGAGGGATCCTCCTTTATGAACATAAGCACATTTCAAACCTTCTTGGTGATCATATTTTGAAAACTATAAACCTTTTATGACCTCTATGGAACTGAATCTAAAGTTTCATTGTGATTATGGCGAGCTATTCGAGGTTCGTACATTGCATTCTTCGGTATCTGCAAGGCACACTACGAAGTGGTTTATTTTTGTCTAGTGAGTTTGCTACTCTCTACATGCTTATTCTGATTCTAACTTCATAATTGCATCGATCCTCATTGCTCATCTAGGAGGTGGTGTGTCCGTTCGGGAGTACACTTTATTTCTTGGCATTGTAATAAGCATGACAATGTCTCCAAGTCTTCCACTGAGGATGACCATCAAGCAATTTGACGTGGTATCTGAACTGGTCTGATTGCATCATCTTCTGACTGGTTTTTCGGTATGACTTGTCTAGTTCCTATGGATCTTCTGGTGGAAAACATTAGTGTTATTCGCATTGTTGTTAATCATGTGCTGCATAGTAATACTAAACACCTCGAGAGACATGTCCACTATATTGTTGATTCGGTTCAGAATGGTATCATTCTTATTCACTATATTCGAATCGAGGATCATGTTGTCAATCTTCTCATTAAAGCCTTCTCCAAAAGTCCCATAGGTATTTATCATGCAAAATTGATGCTTTGTAATCTGCATCAATTTGGTGGAGGTTGTTAGACAATATTTTTTGGGTAATGTCTATTTTTTATCCAAATCTTTTTCAGATTCTTTTATATTATCCAAATCTATTAATTAATTAGCCAAATCTATCATAATGCATCAAAATATTAGCCCATTTTACGTTATCGTTAATAATTTTGTAACTCTTTTCTTAGTTAAAAAACTAAAATTTTGGAATGTTGATCTTCATGTGTCTCTTCCAAGTCAATATCATGTTGCCAAGTCAATATTACTAACAAAATTGCTAACTTGAAGTTAGCATTTGACTAATTCTTAGTATTTCGTTGATTTGGTTAATATAAAAGAATCTGAAAAAGATTTGGATAAAAAATAAACATTACCCATAAATTTTTGTATAAGTTTATGTATAATTTAGAATAGCCCACATGTACGTAGATATTATTATCTAACACATTAGCCCATAATTATTTGGTTTATGCACGGATTGATTGTTGTTGTAGATCCATCAATGGGGGTGATAGTCGGGTTAGTTAGCCGTTACCTACCAACCAAAAAATCATTACCTTCAGTCAACCAGGCAAGGCTTAGCGATTAACCGTTAACCGTCAATGTGATTATTTTAGTGGTTAACCGTCTACCTGTCTGAAAGAGAGAATGGTGATATTTGTGGATTTCGAAAAATACAAGGGGCATAGTTGTCTTTTTAGAGAATATACAAAAGTAAAGTGATGGACATGAAAAATCTGAGCCACACACTCTCGTATTCTTGCCTCTCTCTTTTTTGCTCTCTAGATAAAAAAAAAATGAATCCACTCCCTTTGTGAACCAATGAACAGAAGAAAACACAACCCTTATTTTCCTTCACTCTCGATCAGTTGAACCTAGCCGCCACCTCTTCTCTTATCTTCCCTATCCAAGTAAAGTAAAAGAGGAGGGTTGAGGGCGTCGAGAACATCGATGTCGGCAATCGTCGCTTCTCTCTCTCGATCTGCCAGGCGATTTGATGGTGAAGGCACCAGAGAGGGTCCTTAGCATGACATCAACCAATTCGTGGTTAGCATAACAGCTTCTTTGAGCGTCCTCCATTCTCCGACTAAGCATAGAAGACGAGGGGATTGGAGTTAGTGAGTGCAGAGTGGTTAGGAGGAAGTTGTTTCCCTCGTTGAGTGTGGCATTTTGCCTATTTTGAATTGTCACCAATCATTATCGGTTATTAATCGTTTTAATCACTAACAATCGGTTATTAATGATTTATTAGTGGATAAACCGATAAGGGAGTTTGAGCTTTCTTAAAAGTCTCACATTCTCCTTCCATATTAGCGATGTGATTTACGGTTAAATCGTTAACAACATAACCATTTATAACTGCTAATCATCCATATGATTCAACTTGTATATATATATATATATTCATTCCCGCTCTTTCGGGAATTCATCCTTGCATTCTAGAAATGCCACTTTAAACCGAATTGTTTGTTTGTATGTTCATTTTCAATTTAAGTTAACACAACAAACCTCTCATTCAATCTCAGATTATAGTGTATATCAAGAACAATATGTGGACAGTCCGGGGGAAGGAACTGGTTAGAATGGTGATATTTGTTGGGACCAAAAAGGGCAGATTGGGCAGAGCTGCTTAACTGGATGACAATGCATCGCGTTATTTCATTGACATGCGTGAAAAACAATACTATGAGCTCATCAAAATTCAAATAAAATAATGAGAAAAAGATGGAAGGATATTATTATGTGTTATAGAAGGGAAAGGGATACCCTGGCCGCACTACTTACGTGCATTCGAAACAAACAGCCATAATCAACGACAAAACCATAGTGCTAACGACTAACCTCATCATTATTATTATCATTATCATTATTATCTTAAAATAATAATGATAATCACGAGTAGTTGTGCCAAAAACATTCCCCCTTCCAACCACTCCCCAGCCAGGCCTTGCCAACAACAACTATTGCACATATATATATATATGTAGTTGCTTATATCTAATCTAATCTAGGAATGTGTTTGCTAGCTTGCTTCTCCCTCCCTCGGTCCTCATGAACCACGAGTGCACTAGAGAAGAATTAGATATGTATTTAGAGGAATTTTACAATGCTATATAGTATTGGTGCTATAGGTTTTACCTTTATGGTACAACTTTAAATTGTACCTTTAATGTTATGGTACAAGTTCAGATTGTACCTATACTTTTTGTACAAATTCTTTTATGGTACAACTTAAACTTGTAGCTTATGTGATGGTACAACTTCAAGTTGTAAAGTTGTACCATAACATAATGATACAAATTCCTTTATGTTACAACCTAAATTTGTACATTTAATGTTATGGTACAACTTCAAGTTGTACATTAAAGCACCAATACTATATAGCATAGTAGAATTGCTCATGTGTTTAAGGATTGTAAAATAGTAACGGGAATTGTATTTGAAAGTCAGTGATACGATATTTTCAAGCGAAATTATGATTTAATTGAAGTTCGACTGTTGTATAATACTAAAAAAGTGCCTATCAATTTAAATTACAACAATACAATACGATTGGATATGTGTCTGAGAGCCGAGACGATGAATATGGCTTCTCGTTGACCCTTGGATATTTTAATTTTCTTTCAAATACAATCTCAGCTAAAACTAGACCAGGGAAAGGAGGAAGAGACCCCACCGGTGGCAAAGAATAATCAATGAGGAGAGGGAAGGGGTGAGGTCGGCTGGGCTCGGGGTGCGATGATTTGAGAGGCGCGCGTTTGGAGAAAGCGTGGAGGCAGCCTCCTTCCCATGCCGTTTGTCAGTCGCCGTGTCGTGACGTATTAGTCACCAGAGCGCGTGGGGGGCACGTATGTATGTAGCGTTGTTTCTTTCTCTTCCTCTTTTCACTGTAGTAGTTGTTGTTGTTGGTAGGACCGCACTCCTAGGTCACCTGGCATCATCCCCCGCCCAATCTCACGTCATATAACCCTAGCTCACGTCCGTTACTCTTCTTTTCTTTGGTAGTAACACCGGAACGGAACGGAACGGGACTCGGGAGGGACGGAGACGGAATACTAACCAAGCCACTATACGGCGGATCACCGGCCCTCCGAGTATCAGCCATTTTAATTTATTGCTTTTGGAAGTTAATAATAATTTAGCCTCTAATAATTTTTTTATTTTATGGGAGCCTCTAATAATAATTGACCTAGCGGCAAGCAGCTATGTTCTTCTTTTTAACCTTAACTACTATAATTATTGGGGTTTCAGAAACAAAAACCAAAAAAAAAAAAACCTAAATTATAACAATGCAGGCTTAGAGGTGGCAAATGGATTGGATTGGTGGATCCATGGATCAAATGGATTGGTGGATTCATGGATTGGATCAAGTGGATTGGTGGATTATCCATGAATCCAAATGACACCCTCAACCAAGGACCAATATGTAAAATGTAAAAAGTTTATGTACTAAAATGTCATAATGAAAAATTTTAGGTACCAAAACGTAATTTTCCAATGATATTTTTCGTATAAAAAATTAAATTTTAGGTACCAAAATGTAAAAAATAAAAATTGTAGGTACTAAACCGTAATTTGCCAATGATCCGTGGATCCAATCCATGAATCCACCAATCCAATTGGATTTGGATCAAATGGATTGGATTTAAATAGATTGGATTAGGTGGATATTTTTGATGGATTGATGGATTGGATTGGTGGATTTGATTGAAATTGCCACCTCTATGCAGGCTTAGTGAGAGATTAGGGTGGGGGTGATATTTTCCATTGTGTGGAGAGGGACGTTTGGGAGGAAACGTGGCAGGCAGAGAGAGAGCGTGATGAATTAATATAAAGATTGAATGCAACTTGGTAAACGTAGCCTAATGTGCAGGCAAACAAGGACCGGGCGGGTTTAATCATTATTTGGAGTTCAATGTAGCGTATATCCCAACCACAGAGCTAAGACTATATATATATATATATATATATATTCGCCACACACGCTATGCTATAATGAAGAATAAAATGCCACGTAATTAACACTCCTAATTAGCGGTCAAAACCAACATTAATCACTACCATGATGCTGCTCAATTTATTCACCGCATGGTCATGGTGAAGTGAAGAAGGACTTGTGGAAGCAAATGAATCAACCCTTGATGGGACTGACTAGGTGCAGAGTTGGATATATAAGTACAACAGTGTTAATTATTCACTTTGTTATGTTACAGCTATCTTTTTTAATTTGTGCACTAGTCCAGCTGTCCACATAATATACCAAGAGGGTTTTATTTTATCCATCATGTGGTGGCCAGGCCACAGTGTACTATACGTAGTAATAGCTTAGCTAGCCACTCCATTATTGGTGGTCACCTTACATTAGTTCTTTTGGCACCTATTTAATTACCTCGTTAATCGCCCGATGTTCGAATTAATCCAAAACAGCTAATTAGTGTAATTGGACAATGAAAGTAATAATACGATATCTCCTCTCAGAGAGAAATGAGCAGTGCAATTGCAATATATAGCACATGCATGAATGGTCTGGATGCCGTACCAGGGGTTTACATTAAAAAGGAAAAGAAAATTTCCATACGAATTATGCGGTCAAATACAGTTCATTGCATTTATACGAATTAGTTTTTGACTGCCTCATTCATTTTCGAAAATTCCTAGTGTAAGTTTGGTACGTTTGACTTGTGAGATTCCATTGTGACCCAAAAGATATTAGTAGAGCAGGTTGTCAGGGGCAGTTCGGAGTTCTGAGTCTCAACTGAACCCGTTGGGTTTACTCGAGACTGAGTCCAGCTGGTTGGCTTGGTTAATTAGTCAGATCAAGCACATGAATGTCGTGGTTTTTTGACCCGAATCATAGGTTAATACCACAACAATATATAATAAGAAGAGTAGATTTTTTTTATGAGGAGCTACCTGCATCGTATTTAATTAAATATTTTATATATTAAATCGTCATAAACATCACCCCCTCCAACTTCACCAGCTGCCAAAATTTTCAGTTGGACGGCGTGGGACAGCATTAATAACTTGCAAAAGGACGTAAATGACCCTCTCCCACGGATTACCTTTTGGTCATTTCACACCGTCCCTCAGCCTACACTTATTGCATGCGAAATGTGCGTTTGGATAACAAAGCGCCTAGTGGCGCACTTGGAGCTCTTGTCCTCTGCCGCCGTATTTCTAATAACCTCCCACCCCCCTCCTTATTTATCCTCCACCCCATCATCACACCGCCTCCCACGCGCACCCCTCGGCCACTCCAGTAGGGATGGCAATGGGTCGGGTTGAGGCGGGTTTTGTCAAACCCAAACCTATGGGTTTATCCGTCAAAAAAAACCCGGGGTAAAACATGTTGGGTTCGAAAAACTCAAACCCAACCCAACCCGCTGGGTATCCGCGGGTTCATGGGTACCCGTGGGTTTTTGTGGTAAAAAATTTACAATAACAAGTTTCTTTCAAAATAAAAGTTTAACATTAATTTTCTCATACAAATTATTCATACAAAAAACACCAATCTAGATCATACAAGCAAACCGCTAATGATCAATACAAATTGTTCAAAATTAAAGAAAAACATCTATAAACAATAAGATTAATTGAAAGATTCTTACTCGTCAACAAAGTTTCTTCACTCTCCACTTCATAATATCAACTTCATTCTAAACAATTAGAAACAACAAATTATATATGTCTCCACAAACATAAAGAATATTAATTGTTTAAGAAAGATATATTATTTAGAGTATTAAATATACCGGAAAAGTAATTATATGTGTGTGGGCGGGTACCCATGGGGCGGGTTTACCTAAACCCAAACCCAACCCGATGAATAGTGTAGCGGGTTTAAACCCGAACCCGACCCAAAACCCGTCAACACGGGTTTTACCCGTGTTGACCGGGTTGGGTCGGGTGGGTACCCGTGGGTTCGGGTTTTGTTGCCATCCCTACCCTAGGGATGGCAATGGGTCGGGTTGGGGCGGGTTTTGTCAAACCCAAACCCAAACCCATGGGTTTATCCGCCAAAAAAACCCGGGGTAAAACCCGCTGGCTTTGAAAAACTCAAACCCAACCCAACCCGCTGGGTATCCGCGGGTTCATGGGTACCCGTGGGTTTTTGTGTAAAAAATTTACAATAACAAGTTTCTTTCAAAATAAAAGTTTAACATAAATTTTCTCATACAAATTATTCATACAAAAAACACCAATCTAGAGCATACAAGCAAACCGCAAATGATCAATACAAATTGTTCAAAAGTAAAGATAAACATCTATAAACAATAAGATTAATTGAAAGTTTCTTCCTCGTCAACTAAGTTTCTTCACTCTCCACTTCATAATATCAACTTCATTCTAAACAATTAGAAACAACAAATTATATATGTCTCCACAAACATAAAGAATATTAATTGTTTAAGAAAGATATATTATTTAGAGTATTAAATATACCGGAAAAGTAATTATATGTGTGTGGGCGGGTACCCATGAGACGGATTTACCTAAACCCAAACCCAACCCGACCCGATGAAAAGTAATTATATGTGTGTGGGCGAGTACCCGTGTTGACAGGGTTGGGTCGGGTGGGTACCCGTGGGTTCGGGTTTTGTTGCCATCCCTATCCTACCCTCACCCCAAACTCGCTCCCGTCCCGCTGCGATAAGGGAGCGAGTGACTGACGCGCGCGTTTGGAAACCATTTATCAAAATTTGGGGGAAAATAAAGGACCGAAACGGAAACGCGAAGTCGGAGAGGGGTAAGTAGGGGAAAAGAAAGAGAGGAGGGGTGGAGAGCTCGCCGTGTCTTGAAGTATCATCGTGCATGCATATTTTAAGATTAGTACCAACCAAACACCCTCTCTTCCCCTTCTCTCTTCTCTTTCTCTCTCTCTGTCTTTTCCTCCTCTCTTCTTTCCTCTTGCCTTCTTCTCTCTTTCGTTTCTCTGCCAAGCCGTTACTCTGCATGCACATGTTGTCTTCTCCCAACTCGATCGCCGATTCCTCTCCCCTGCCAGCCTTTCTCTCCTGATCTCGCCCCCTGACCACCTTCGATTCCTCGCCTATTCGCCGCCATTGGACCTCGAACTATCTCCAGGTCGTATATCCAAATCGGCTCTGCGGAAATCGCAACCACGCCGCCTCCCTTGCGAGAGTACAGCTGAAAGTAGCTAGCGGTTTTGCCTATTGGGAACGGAGAAGGTCGGTCGGCGTCAGTTATTTGATTTTTTCTTTTTACTCTTTAGTATTTTTTTTGGTCTTAGTGCTCGTTTGACCTCTGTAGATTTGGAGTTGAATCGATTTGTGTGGAGTGTGATTTTATTAGGGATTTTGTTTCTTGGTCTCTCTTTGTTTGCTCTCAGTAAGATTTGAATTTGAATTTGTTGGTCGTGGAACTTCTTCCAGCCAAGAATAGATTCAAACATGGCGTCCAAGGCGTGCATGAATGCATTATGCGGCGCATCCACGTCGAGCCATTGGAGAAAAGGTTGGGGGCTGCGATCTGGTGAATTCGCCAATCTCTGCGATAAGTGCGGGTATAATTTCTGCGTCTTACCTTCTCCTTCGCTTATTATATTCTGCAATGGGGGCAAAGTAAACGACCTAATTTGTAGCGGTACTGGCATGGAATTCGATTTGCGTTATTCACTCATTGGGATTCCTCTGTATACTCTGGTTTGAGATTCTTCGTCATCGCACCGTCCATTCTTCTTTTTTTTCTTCATTCTGTTCGATTTTTTGAACGGTTATGGATTTTCCCCCTTTCTCTTCTTCTATTTTTGGTGCTTCGTTGTGGAGTGTTTCATTGTGGCATTATTATTTTGGGTCGTCCTTCGGCCTATACGATTCAATTCCCTTTGATTTCATCGAGAAATTAGGCTTCGGCGAAGAATTCGTGCCCAACTACTAAGTGCCTTAAAGTGGTTGGATCCAACTGGACAATCTAGTTTTCTCGTGATGACCCCCGCTTCTCAAGGTTCCATTCCCTTACTGTATTGCCTCTCATGTCCAACACTTAATGCTAGCTTGGCAATGCTAATATCATAGCCAAAGGCACATTGGCTCCGCCGGTAAATTATTATTCCCAATCGTGGACGTATGCTGAATGCTTACTGTAGCTAGCTGTGGGAGAGCAGGATATATACATTCAAATTCAAGTATCTCTGTTGATATGGGTTCATCCTACCAATAGGTTGGCATACGAGCAGACAATCTTTTGTGAAGTATTTCATGCTAAGGATTCTGGCTGGAGGGAATGCACTTCATGTGGCAAGGTGAGCCTATGGACGCAGAATCAATGATCATCAAGTGTGTATGTTTCTCCAGTTTGCAAGGATCGTGGGTTCGGTTTTGATTTCTTATCCCCATTTTCTTGGAATTTCAATTTGCAGCGTCTCCACTGTGGGTGTGTTGCTTCCAGGCTTCTGCTTGAGCTCCTAGATGGGGGTGGCATTAACTGCATAAACTGTTCTAGAGCTTCAGGAGTGAATCATGTAAGATTTGTTCTGCTAACGATATATTGCTAAATATGCATGTGTATATTTAGATATGCTAATTTTTTATTGTCTGAGCTTCTGTATTTGTATTGGCATTATATGTTAGCCGGTGCTTTTGTCTCTGAATTTTTAGATCTTAGGATAGCTTCAGTCCAAATATATGTGTTTGTCCATACACTAGCACACCAGACGTTCTGAATAAACTTTAGGGACTGAATTGGTTGTCACTCCACACAAGTTCTTGATGTTTCTATAGATATATAGGCTACCTTCATGTCCACAGATAGGAAGTTTGATGTAGTGTGATCCTATTTCTGTAGTATGGTTGGAGCTGGGTCTCCTTTGATTAAACATCCACTGAAGTCTTTCTTTAACAATTCATGTTGGTTGTTTCTTTGTGTCTTAGGATGCTAAAGCAGCAATTTCTTTCATCCTGCTTAGTTGATTGGTCTATATACATGCTTATTAGACACTTTCCACCCTAGTATCAGATCTCTGGCTTGGTTAAGCTTCTGGATTCTTGCAATTCTTTGTAACCTCAAAGCTATTTACGCAGGTTGGGGCTGACAAAAGACCTAATGGGTTTTCCAAATCAAGAATTGATGACATTGGGGAACTACAATCTCTCTCAGCTGAGAATGGGGTGGACGTTGAAAGAAAGCTCTTGCACTTAGGCAGTAACACTGAAAGTATTGGCGCAAGACATTTGCTTCAGTTGCACGGCGAGGACACCAATGGTTCTTATAGACAAATGAAACCGGAAGCTCTTGTCCCTCATATGGGTGAAATGGGAAGCACAAGCTTCTCACATTTTAACCAAGCATCCAACGCATTTTCTCAAGCTAGCAATGCAGAGATTGGTAAAGCAAGCATTGGGGCAAAGGATTTGTATGAGTCACTAACACATACAAACTTGAGTATTGCACTTGGTTCTCCAATGGGGAATCCAAATCCCTTTGCAACTGTTGTTGATGAAAGGTCTCAAAGTAAGACACCTCCACTTCAGGCGTCAAGGTCTCGCCATCTATTACCCAAGCCTCCGAAGTCAAATCTTGTTACAGGTTTGGAGCCGAATGCTATGTCTTCACCAATACGTGTTGCTCGACCACCTGCTGAAGGACGGGGAAGAAATCAGTTGCTACCTCGTTATTGGCCTAGGATCACTGACCAAGAACTTCAGCAAATCTCCATGGAGTATCCTTACTAAGTGTAGTATGACTATTATTTCTTTGCTCACTAACAACACATATTTTAGGCGGAAACTCTTAGCATACATTGGCTTTTTGCGAAACTTATCTGCTGACTTGTTTGTTGATGTCCTTAACCATTTCAAGTTCGAATTCCACCATCGTTCCTCTGTTTGAAAAGGTTCTCAGTGCAAGTGATGCTGGTCGTATAGGCCGTTTAGTTCTCCCTAAGGCTTGTGCTGAAGTAAGCTCATCATGTTCTAGTCGTACCCATTTGGATATACCTTCTTATCTTGGAATTGTTTCTCATGTTTTATGGCAGCTAATAGTTCAATTTCAACCATTATCCAGGCATATTTTCCACCTATCTCTCAACCAGAGGGCATTCCGCTTAGGATTCAAGATGTGAAGGGGAAAGAGTGGGTGTTTCAGTTCAGATTTTGGCCGAATAATAATAGCAGGATGTATGTTTTGGAAGGTGTAACCCCTTGCATACAGTCCATGCAGTTGCAAGCTGGAGATACCGGTATATTTTTAAGCCCTGGTCCCTACTCGAAGTTGTGCTAAAATTCCGTTCCAATGTATGAAGATTTACTTACTTTCCTTATGAATTTCTTGTTTAAGCTTGTGCATTGGGGTCCTCTTTCCAATAGACAGTTTACTGCATCTGCAACCCTCGCAAGAATAATTTTCAGTAACGCATTGTTTGAAAAGGATGTCCCAGTGTCTTAGCTGCAGTTTAGACTATTTCAGACTTGTTCTAGTTGTTTTTTCTGTTAAGTGGATGTATATGTATATTAGGTTTGCGTTTCTGGAAACTTTGTAATGATCTTTTCATGTTGCAGTAACATTCAGCCGCATGGATCCAGAGGGGAAACTTGTTATGGGATTTAGGAAAGCATCAAATTCAATCGCAATGCAGGTAAGAAGTCAACTGTAGTTTTGATGTCAGCTGACTTTTCTCGCGTAATATTTATATATATATAAATATGAAATAAACAGGACATTCAACCATCTGCCATTCCTAATGGTGTTCATTCAAGTGAAAGTTGCTTTTCCGGTGTTTATGAGAACCTACGTGTAACAAGTGGTTACTGTGGCATTCTTCAGTCTCTGAAGGGAAGCAATGATGCGCACTTAAGTGCACTGTCAAAACATTTGCAGTCAACTAGTGGTGATATTAGTTGGCATAAATCTGAGAAGCTGGAGGACAGGACTCAGGAAGGGTTGATGCTGCCATCAATACTGATCCCCGAGAGAAAAAGAGCAAGGAATCTTGGATCCAAAAGTAAAAGGCTACTTATGGACAACCAAGATGCTTTGGAGCTGAAGCTCACCTGGGAAGAAGCCCAAGATTTGCTCCGCCCACCGCCAACTGCTAAACCAAACATTGTCACTATTGAGGATCATGATTTTGAAGAATATGAAGTGAGTAACTAACTTGGCAATTACGTTTCATGTGTATGTGGCTATGTGCTCATTTGTTGCATTTACCTGTGAGATCCATCATCCATTGTACATAAATAGCACAAGCCAGATCTGTTGATTCTGACTCCAGAAATTTCCGAAGGATTTTTCATATTAAATTGAGTGCTTTTTGCTGCCCATATGCAGGGCAAACTTTTTTAGCAGTAACTAGAAGCTGTTTGTCTTTTCGCTTAAGAAAGATTTGGTTTTCTAACAGAGTTTGTTTCCTTGTAGGAGCCTCCTGTTTTCGGGAAGAGAAGTATATTTGTTGCCCGCTCAACCGGGTATGTGAATTGATAGTGCGTGATTACTCTTTTCCTGCTGTTGATTAGTAAACTTGTAGCCAGAAAGGTTATGGACTCATCTATTGGGACAATAAATGATCAACCTGCAATTAACCTCCGCATAGTTACTTTATAAATTCCCATCTTACCCTTACTTGACAAGTCATGCAGGCAAATTTCAATAAGTAGAGAATTTTCTTTATACCTTTTCCGTTTATTACGTGGATGGAATATACTGGGATTAGATGGATAGTTACTTACCATGGGAGCATCACTTAAGATAATCTCTAGTGCCCTAGGCTCGTATGTTTCCTCCATTAAAAAACAATTTCTTCTGATCTACAATTTCTGAGTTTTACATGGATCTGTATTTCCTTTGAATCACTCACCAGAATACAAGAGCAATGGGCTCAGTGTGATAGCTGTTTCAAGTGGAGAAAGTTGCCAGTTGATGTGCTTCTTCCACCGAAGTGGACATGCAGAGAAAACGATTGGGATCAAAGCAGGTCAGTAAACCACCATGTCTTCTATTTACAATATCATTTGCTTGAGATTTCACCTGCAACCGAATTTCATGGCATTATTCTGATATTGATGTTTGATCTTATCCTCATCAGGTCTTCGTGTTCTGCTCCAGATGAATTATCCCCAAGGGAATTAGAAAATCTACTCACAAATAATAAGGGTACATTATATGATGTCGGCAAATATTCCTTTCACCATTTCCCCTTCCCTTCCCCCACCTGAGCCGTGGGTGGATTGGGGCATTCTATCATCAGTTTGGTCCCAATCCATCGAATTGCTTGTGCATAAATCATGAAATGCATATTTATGAGTATCAATGAGATACCGCATCTGTTGAAGAGTTTGGATGACTTTCAAAAGAGAAAAATAGTAGTGCTGTGTCCACCTTTTTGTATTGGTTGGTTAGCCTTTGTAATAGTATAAGCAGTTCTAGCAGGTGAAACTCCGTGCATAAACGTTTGTGTCTACTGAGGCTGCCTTGTGTTAAACTCGATTATGTTGGTTCTTCTGTGAATATATCTGCTTTTATTTTCTTAAATAAAAGTCAACGTGCGTTCTGACTTATGCACCTTAGCGATACTCTAGTCTGCTATAGCCTGACATTGCATGCCTTACAATTTCTTAAGCAGATTTCAAGAAACGGAGACTGTCAAGCAGCCAGGGAGGGGCGCAGGAACCTGAGTCTTCTGGGCTTGACGCTCTGGCCAATGCTGCAATCCTGGGAGACATTGGTGGTGAGCAAGGCACGGCTACAGTTGCAACAACAACCAAGCACCCCCGGCATCGCCCGGGCTGCTCTTGCATCGTTTGCATCCAGCCCCCTAGCGGGAAAGGCAAGCACAAGCCCACTTGCACATGCAACGTATGCATGACAGTCAAACGTCGATTCAAGACCCTAATGATGCGAAAGAAGAAGCGCCAATCCGAACGCGAAGCAGAGATGGCTCAGCGAAATCAGTTGCAGCAGCAGTGGGGTTTGCACAAAGATGAGGCAGAGGCAGAAAGCAGCTCCAAGGCCGCTTCTACTTCACAGATGGATCATCAACATTCAGAGAATGTAGCGGCGAGAATGGCGATTGAGTTGACTCAAAACAAGTTGGCTGAGAAACTGCCGGCAGTTGAGAATGGAAAGGGACAGATAGACTTGAACTGCCATCCTGAACGCGAAGAAGATTCCCAACAACCGACAATGCTGAACCTCATTCAAGTAGCGACCCTTCCATTGGAATCCTATCTGAAGCAGAATGGATTGGCGAGCTTGGCGACTGAGCAAGAAGGAAGTTCGACGTCTCATGTGCCGGCTGCTCCAGGTGGCAGCGGCGACAGTGAAGAGCAACAAATTCCAGAGGAGGATCGCCAGCTGGATTCAGCTGCTCATGAGCAAGAGGCCGAGGGAGAAGTAAACAACCACCAACCTGATGGCACAGAAGATAACCAGAAAGAGCCTGCTTGACCAACGGGTCCCCAGTGGCGAGTTTCCTCTCGATTCACAGAAATATTTTTTTGTGCTGCCCTTTTCTTTTGTTGTTGTATATTTAATAAGTAAGAACAGTTTCTGTTCCTACTATCTAATACGCGACAGTTCCGCGTCTTGCTATTTTCTTTCCTGAGAGCTTTTCAGTGTGCAATGTCTTTATTCGTTGTATAATGTCTATAATACATATAATGGGGTTTCTTTAATTCCGGCTTTTGCTCCCCTCGGTGGGGTGAGGGATTTCTGATGTATACTATCTGAGGCGTTAATTCCTCTTCCTTGGCTTGACAGTGTGCCAAACTTAGCAGCTTGTTGTAGAAATAGAGGATTTCTGAGATGCAGTTTTGGTCTTCAGTCTGTCATGATATCACCATATACTATTTACTTCCTCTGCTTGCCCGGAATAACAACACACAAGTTTTGGTTCTGGCTAGCTCCAGGGACATTCAAATGGCCGAAAAGTGTTCGATATCTCATCTTTTCTTGTTGGAGGGGCAACAGGCTTAAGACGAGTGAAAACCGTTTCGCTAAGGTAAGAGTTTAGTCCAGTACCATTTGAGTGAGAACTTGGTTTCAGTTCCAAAGCTGAATTAACTGATGAACTTGAATTATAGTTAGAGGAAGTAATGCCCCATGTTCCTATTACGGGCTTCCAAGTTCCATCCCCACTAGCAAGTGATTCAAATGGCATAAAAGTTTCCATCTGTTTACCTCTTAGTCTTTTGTTCCAGTGCCATTTGAGTTTTCAGATGAATTTTTCTGTAGCCAGTCACTCCCCAGAAATAACCAAACTAAATAGCCACTATAGATTGCATTACTAACATCCATCCACAAGTCAATCGGCGCTGTTTCTTATCTACAGAATAGGAGGGAGCTAGCTTACAGTAGTAGCAGCCACCCTTTCTATTTCTTCACCACCATTTCAAATAACGTGAAGGTGGGAATAACCACATCACATCGAGACCTTTCCTTAAGTCCTCTAACATTCTCTGTTGAATCATTCAGAAGGATTTAGGACCAAAGAGACAACGAGCCGAACCCAACCGCCCCCCCTCCCCCACACATAATATTAACAAATCAGAACCCCTCTACACTAGCTCGCCGAACAGTAGAACTCGATGATCTCCGACTTTCAACACGTTCCAGCTCGTCCAATGAAACGGTTGACGAGCAAGCTCGTGGAGGGAGTGACCCCGAAAACGCTGAAACCCTAGTTGGAGAAGCAGCAAGATGAGGATGATGAGCTCCCGACGGTGGTGGCGAGAGTGAGAAACTCAACCTTGTTGGAGCTGGGGTGGCAATGATTGTATTGAAACTCGGAGATTTCAACATCGGCTTTCGATTAGGAACCGTATCCGGTTCTTGAAGTGGGAAGCGGCACGAGTATTTCATGTCCTGTATCGCCCTCATGTTTTCCACGACAGTTCTCATTGTTGGCCTTTCGAGTGGATCCTTCTGAAGGCATCTCAAGGCAATGCCTGCTACAGTTCTTGCTCCTTTCATGGGGTACCTCTGCTTTAGCTGAGGATCCATAATCATGGATAGCCTACAATCGTCAGATAAGAAAGGTCTGCTCCACTTGACTAAGTTCCTTTCTTCCCTTGGGTGTCGGCTGTCGAGATTCTTCCGTCCGGTGAGTAGTTCGAGAAGAATGATACCAAAGCTCCACACATTGCTCTTCGGAGTTAGCAGACCCCTTTCGAGTGTCTCCACCGAGAGGTTTCCCACAGCCTGCATCAAATTGAGATAGAAATGGCAAGTACTTTATCAACATAGAGCTAGCAAAGGAACTGGAACCAACTAAAGAAACACTAGCAGCATAAGCTTAGTAGCTTACCACTGAACTACTTGGGATTTCTGTGTCAGGAAGCTGACCAACGCAACCATAGCCAGAGAGCTTCGCACTAAAATCTTTGTCAATCTGTATGTTGGCAGCAGAGAATTCGTTGTACATTGCCTGCCATGTTCAAATAAAAGCACCATTGTTATGGTCATTGCAATCACCAACCATGAAGAATCTCATACTAGAGAAAAGGCGTGACTGCGATTCGATATTCCCAGCAAGACTAGGAGGTCATTGGAATGGTTGATCATTGAAATGAGTGGATTGTAAAAATAACTGGGTTGGATGAATATCTCCTAATGTGCCAACCTTCTCCCTTAATTCCGATGATAATCCATGCCTTACTAGATTGTAGCACATAATCTATAATCCGAACGATCCTAGACCATAACATGACTATACGCATAGCATTGCATAGCTTCCTATCCTTTTTTGTGCATTACAATTAATCCTACTAGCAGATAAACTAGTACCTGAAAAGGACCTTGCATAGCTTCCTATCCTTTTTTGTAGCACATAATCCATAATCCGAACGATCCTAGACCATAACATGACTATACGCATAGCATTGCATAGCTTCCTATCCTTTTTTGTGCATTACAATTAATCCTACTAGCAGATAAACTAGTACCTGAAAAGGACCTTCTTCATGAAGGAAAGTTAGAGCTTGTGCAGCACAGAGAGCAATTTTCATCCTAGCATTCCAATCAATTGGTGGGCCATCAGATCTTCCATACAAAATCCTGTCCAAGCTTCCATGGTGTAGCCTCTCATACACCAACATTCTCTGTTCTGATCCATCGCGTGCATGGTAACCGAGCAATTTACACAGGTTGGGATGCCTCAAGGTTGCAAGGGTGTTTGCCTCACCTATAAATTCCTTCACACCCTGAAAGGTGATAGAGCAGTGAGATGATGCTGCTTGTTTCTTCTATACACATATTCAAACTTGCACATATTCTTAACTTACCTGTGGGGAGGACTGAAGACGAGTAACAGTAGCTTCAAACCTCTTTGAACTTGATACATCACTACCAAAGGAAGCCCGGTATATGATAGAAGAAAGACCTTCCGACACACATTGATCCGACGAGAAATTGCAGCAAGCTGATGCAACTTCATCAAACGAAAAGCTCTTCAATGAGCCACTGTGAGTTCCACTGGGAGGCAGAGGCAGAGGTCCACAGGATGAGAGAGGTCCACTGCCATTTATTAATTTGAAGCTATTGGTGGGTTTTAAGGACCCAGAATAATGAGGCGAAGGTAGAGGAAGAGGCTGTGGGCTTGGGGATCGATGTTCCCTTGTCATTAAGCCTCCACATCGGCTCTTCGATTCTTCATGTTCATCATATTCAGCTGATATAAGTGCATCCTGTTCTGCTGCATCAAGACTTTCTGGAGCAGACAAAGCACGGGCCCTATTGTTGGTTGGTTTGTGGTCAGATTGAACTGGCTTAACACGGGTCCTAAAGCTGGGAGGTGCAGACTGCAAGGATCGGATCGGGAGTTTGGGCTCTGGCAGTGTTGTTGGTGACGCTGTTTGGTCTTTGGGATTAACAGGTTTGATAGCAACTCTAGATTCAGCCCTTTTCTTCTTGTTCCTTAAAACTGTGAAGCACCCCATTCTAGTCTCTGGCTGCTGAAAGAGGATTTTTGGTGTTCTGTAGTAAAAACACAGCACAAACAAATGTCATCGCCACAGTCAATCAGCACAAAGAAATGAATGAATGAATTGGGAGCATTGTTAGCTGAAGTCTGAAGAGGATTATGATGAGCATCATAAGATCATTCGGGCACCCCTAACCAATCAACTATTGAACTTTTCGTTCCTATAACAGCAGATACTAGACTAAGAATTACAAGAACAAGAACATATATTACCCCTATCAAACCCCATGTAGAATTTGGAGAGCAGCTATTTAGACTGAGAGTTTACATAAAACTTAATCAACCGAAGTATGCCCATTATCAAAATTGCAGAAATTCATAGAGTCAGGTAATAATAATACAAATTATAAAACATTTCTGCAGCACTAAATGGTAACTGCAGAATTTGTCATGAAGTTATGAGTTAATTCGTCAGTACCTGAAATTAAAAAGGGGCATCAATTGAAAGAGGGAGAGGGGACAGAATTGGTACAAAGTGGTAAATCAACAGGATGAACATTCATGGAGGAAGAAGGCAGAAATGAAATCAGCAGCTCAGTTGAAATTCCCCAGATCCAAAACCCCGGTCTAATTCGAAACCGAGAAAGAGTGGAATATATATAATAGTAACAAATAAAACGAACTGGAGGGGATGAGATAACCCATTAACCTATAAGAAAAACTATGCCCCCCACCTCGATTAAATCAGAGTCAGTTTCGTTCCATTTATTTCAAACTACAGCTTTCAATACCTAAAGAACCAACAGAAAACCCAAATCACCATAGCCAGAAAAAACAAACAGAAGGGGGGTCAAGTGGTTAAAAAATGTACAGCAAAAAAGAAGAAAAAAAAACCCCGCACACCTCTCGCCACCAAAGAAAATGGGTAGCAAACAAACTCGATAAACTCCGATGGAGAAAATTGAGGTCGTCCAGTTAATCGCAGAGAGATCAGGATGAAGCCACCCAACCTAATCAAGTGACCAGATGATATGAAAAGAAAACTAAAAACCAGCACAGAAACGGAATTACCTGAAGAAACAGAGTCATGCAAGTTGCAGCTGAACAATCAGAAAGAAGGGAAGTTGGGGGTTCGGGATTTGATTGCTTGATTTTGCAGTGCGTGTATCCAAAGGGGGGAAGAACCAAAGACCCACCGGAAATTCCACAACTGGGAAAGTTGAATTCAAAATTCTTTGTTAAGGAAACAAATCCACAGCGATAAATGGAGAGAAGGAAGTGTGTTGGAAAGAAATTTGGAGGAAAAAGAGGAGAGGAGAAGAAGAGAAGACAGAAAAAAAGGAAAAGTAAACAGCAGCAGCAGCAGCAGAAAGAGATTAGTAGAGGAATAATTATTATTAAAAAAATGGAAAGGTAGGAAAATTTTGGGATGGGAAGGAAGAAAGAAACGCCTTCGCAATCAACTCCAGCACTGGTCATTGGTCAAACCTACCGGATACCTCCCCAATGATTTTCCCTTTTTCCCATTTACCAAAAAGATAAAAAAAAGTAAATAACGTTTTTTGGTTAAATATTAATTGTTATCTAACTGGAAATGTTGATACCGGATTGTGATTAGCTATCGGTTTTGTTTTTAATACAAGTGATTAGCTATGGGTTAGTGTAGGAGTCCAATGTAAGGAGGGAGGGGCATTATGGTAAAACATCGCCTGGTGTCGTCATCCATATTCAACGAAATGCACCTCGTTTGAAGTGACAGCTCAGTCAAACGCTCTCGCCTTAAATATTACCAATTTTTATTATTCATTATTATAGTTGGATTTTCGACATTTTTTATTTTATTTTAGCTGCTGCCGCTTTTTTGGGTGGGTGAACTGGGAAAAATGGCATGGCGGACTCCTCGCTCTCTCTCTCTGTGCCTTTGGTTTTTATTTAACAAAAAAATTCTCCTCCAATTTAATAAATAGATGGTCAAAGACAGGTATGAAGATTGGAGTTTGACCATGATGGTATCGCGTCCCGTCAGATCTAAGGATGGGGTTCTTTCCTTTCCGAGAAGGAGGCGGGTCCCACTCTTCAACGTTGAAGCCATTTAGGGTTCTTCTAAAATTTTGCCGGGCAGGAGGCGCAGTACAATTACTACTACAACAAATCAATGGTGGCTTGTTGCGCTCATTCATGAACATGACGAGTTTTCAATTTTGATATCATCACATCCACCACCGTCCGTCGTCTTTCTTTCTTTCTTCTTCGGTGTACGTTGAACATCATCATTGACGGCCGCGCGGCGCCTTCCGCCGGCGGGGCCCCCGCTATCTAATCTCTTCTCTTCCTCCTCCTTTCCTGCCACCCGACGACGCAGCTTCTCTTGTCTTCTTACTTTCTTTCTACTCCTCCTCCTGACCCTTAATTCCATAATTTACAAATTAATTAGTGATCTGTCTTCTCTTCCTCCTCCAACTCAAGCGTTTTAAAATGATTTCGGGATAGATGGCGATGGGCTCGGCCGCGGAGGCGTCAACTGGTCAGAATAGATATACCATTTCTTAAATTAAAAAATTAAGAAAATATAATAATATATAGAGTTCATCCCCACAACCGTACAGACCAAATTGGATTTCACTTACTACCACTGCGGTGGAGCCGTAGTTATATCCGGAGTGACGACTGGCACAAATATGTCAGGCAGGTTCTGAGTGCCATGTGCGGTTGGAATCTGAGTGTTTGTTTTGCTATTAGATTATATGATATCACAAGCAAACCAAGCTCAGACGCAAAGACAGATTACTATATACAACAAATCTCATGTATTCGACCCCTCTAGATCATCATATGGAGCGCAAAGTCGAACTTCGCTAACATACAAGACACAAAAAAAGCACACACAAATTTTACGAGAAACCAAATGAGCCACCCTACTATCATCTCTATTACCAACAAACTGGAGAGTGGAGACTACTAACTACATTGAACAGAATCCAGTTGTTTCTCAAGTCTTGACACCGCCACGAATAGGGAGACATTTTGGAGTGCACGCCTCTTACACTCATGGACAAAATTTGGCACGCATAACTCTCAATCAAACAGTACAGGCATCATCATATTCATAACCAGCCGAGTTATATTACTTGTGGCCTGGGACTAGGAGGAGGAGGCAAAGACTGTCCCCGGCCCGGACCATTAACTTTCAAAAACGGTACAATTGTCAGCCCAACTCCAAGTTGTGGACTAAACTCGGAAAGTCAGCATATTGGGCTTTCCTCACTTATGGGCCCGACTAGATAATACCCAAAGAAATAAACAAATGGATCACAAGTGAAAAGCCCAGCATTTCCACGCAACCAAACCAAGGCTACTTTTAACAATTTTCTTCAACGGTGTCAGTCCAACTCCATCCAACAAACAAATGCAATGAATGATCAGACTGAGAAATGAAGTGTGCAGTGTAGGAGGAGGGACTAGAGCGTGGATTTTTAGCAGCTTACCGTTTCAACATTTGTTTAATCGTATAAATAAATAATTCACATTCTACTGGAATGGGAGCTGGACTCATCTGTACTGTAGTTTCACATTCAAGGTTGCAGAAGAAATGGGATGGAGGACAAGAATTTATGGTAATTCTTAATATCGACATAATATAATTCTGGTATCTATTGTGAATGAAGAATACCAAACTCAACTCCAGTGAGCAATCTGCAATCGTCCTTCCTTGCAGAATCAAAGCCCAATGGCCTGCCGAATCCTAGAGAAGACAACCTGAAAACAAGAAGCAAAACTTGAGAAAACATATTGTTGTCAACTACCCGAAAACACTCTTCCTTCTTCAATCAGTTCATAGCAAAGCCTGTGTTAGTACCTGGGAAAGCTGGTCTAAACTCCCAGAAGATGCAGTAAATTTCCAAGCTTCCTGAACCCTTCCTTGGCCGCCGCCATCGTCGTCGGCAGACTCCACCACATTCCGAGATGCGACTCCCCAAGCTACAACCGCCACGACCAAAACGGCCGCTAAATTTCTCCACTTGAGAATCCCAAACCGTTCCATCAACAGCAGCCAGGCGAACAGCGCGACGCACCAACCGTGGATCAAGATCCCGCTCCAACTTCTCTCTTCGATCGACCGGGACAGGGATTTCACGGATCTCACAATCGACGAGCCCAGGCCGTTGTCGTTGTCCTGTTTCGGCTTTGCCCCATCAAATAGCGTGGTACCACATTCCGGGTTCGGCAGAGATCTGGATCTCGGAATGAAGCGGCTCACCTTGTAGGGACTGGCAGTGCTGTCGATCTTGGGGGGAGAAATCGGGATCTGCTCGGGTTCAGGGATCTTGTGCTTCTTGGAGCGGTGGTGCTTGGATCTCGAAGTTGAAGGGGAAGAGGGCTTGAATCTGTGGAGTGATTTGGGGTCTTTTGAGGTAGTTGTTGGTTCGACGAAGGAATCGTAGAGCCTGGAAAGGAATGGGAATCGAGTACGGAGCTTGCTGCCCCTGGTTTCTGCTAATCTAGCTTTGAATCCGAATCGATAGCCGCCGCTGCCCTTGGCGTGAACGTTGATTTCCCATGATTTCCTCATCCGGGGGAAGTTCCAGAGTTCGATAGGTTTGAATGGAAGGGAGCAGGAGACGAGACGGAGGGAGATGAGATGAGATAACGGAAGTGTAGACTAGACTTTGGCCATTTGGGAGTTAATTCTTTTGGGGAGTTGGGGGTTGGGAGAGTAACGGGATTGTCATGGGAGGGACGTGAGACTGAGACCCTCTGACTCACTGAGTCAGGCCCATCTCACCGCCGAGTCCCCGGCACAATAAATTATTCCTGTAAAGTCCGCTCCTTTCCATTCCTTGATTCCAGTTTCCAATTGACAAAGCAGATCGCTTTTGGGCCGTTTGAACGAGAATTACCCGCTCACCTCACCTCCACTTGCTACGCCATTTTTTTTTTTTTTAAATTGCAACCCCACTTCATTCTCTCACTGAGAATTGAGGACAAGGACCGTTGGACGGATGGGTAGCTGGTTTTGTGAATTGTGATGCTCCAATTTGGGCGCGAGAAAGGGCAAACTCCAAACTCAACGACTTGAAATCAATGAAATGTCCAAAATATAGTGGCAATTTCAGTACTGCTATAATATCAAGTCCACCTTAATCATCAATTGGGTTCCCTCCATATTATAGCAGTACTGAAATTGCCACTATATTTTGGACCTCGAATGTGAGAAGATGGTATCCACTCAAAGTCGCCTTCTCTAACTACCTTTCGTGTCTCTCTTCATTCGGCCTTCATCATTTTCACGTTCTCTTCACGCACAATATAGTCAAAATCGTATTTTAAAATTTTAAAGCTTACTATTTTACATTTCTAGATCACCATAACACTTTCATAAAGAACCGCGCTTTTCCCTAAAAAATGTAGTTAAAATTTACGCTTTGGAACTTGCACTTTTACGCTTCTAAATCATCAAAGTGCTTCTAAATAGAATTACAATTTTGACTTCGTTGTTCACATGGATATTAACCAATTAACATAATTATTAAATTCAAATTATATGTTATCAAAACGAAATCAAACAATCTGATATATATAAAATGTCAAAATTATAAAATTGATATATTTATGCCGACTAGCTGGCAGCCTGATCCATTTGAGTAGTGTTTTTTATAGACATCTGAGTCAGTGGCGGAGGCAGGGCCTTTTGGCCTTGTCTCGGAACAGGGGTAAATTTCGGTGGAACAAAAATATGCCATATATATTTATATTGGTGATGGAACACAACACGTATATAGGTAGTATTAAAGTACTTTGTCATTACAACACAACTCATTACTTGTCCAAAATTGACATAAAATTAATTTATTATACAATAAACGAAATTCCAATTGCAATAAAGAACTAATCGAGTCTCTTTTCTCCTTATGCCTATTTGATCTTTCCTCAACAACCTTGAAATTGTCTAGCGACAACGACAATCCTGCTAGTTTTGATCTACCAATTACAACTGCAAGTGTAAAAAGAGCATTTTCAGCTTTGAGTTATATTTAGAACAAGTTTCCAAGTCGATTTGGTGACTAGTTTGCTAATACTTGTTTAGTAAGATACATTGAAAGAGACTTATATAATAGTGTAGACAACAAATGTTTTTGCGCTTCTTTCACTATTTGAAATTCTTTCGTAGTTGTTTCTGAAAAGTATGATAGTATAATCGGTTATTTTTAATTTATGAATGAATTATTTGGATATAATTATTTTTTATTAAATAATTTTTTTATTAAATATTTATATATTTAAGTTATGAAAAGAGGACATAGGTGGTTTGAAATGCTGCCTCCGTCACTGATTTGAGTAGTGTTTTGAATGTGAAGTTTCATTAAAAGAAGTGGTTAGTTGGTTTTTTGAACGTTAAATTGACGGGAAGGTTAGAGCTTTCCGTGTCTCAAACGATCACCGCCCATCCCTCACCCGGATAAGGGAGGAGGTCCCAGCCAGCAACCGCGGTGGTTTTGGGCCACAACCCTTAAAAGCATACTACAAAACCTTGCCTTCTTTCTTGCACTGCAATTAAGCCGAAGACGAACCCAGTTTCATGGCGCTAAAAGGACACCTATCCACCCCACTTCAGCCAATTAATTCATACGTCGCTGTTCAATTAGGTGGCAACTCTCATTCAATCCCCAAATAGCCAGGCAACTATAGATCCAGTAAAATTAGAATTGACCGAATGATGAAGAAGGAGATTAGTTACTGGTACTAGTTTGCTTCCGCCACAGCAATGCTTCCCAATTCACATTCACACGTTTGCAGCTCCCTGGAACATACAAGTGAACACAAAATTGAGTTCTGCAACCAGCAAAGCTAATTAAGCAGACACCCACTGATGCAGAACTCAATTTAGTAGCAATGGCTGAAATCTGAGACAGAAAGAAACCCCCATTTGGGAAGCAAATCTAAACTAGAAACGCTTATTACAATTATATGTTACACATCTACCAAAATTCAGCAGCTTTTACAATTAGGCCAGCAACCAGCGAGAAACGCTCTGCTCTGAGATAAAAAAGCAAGTTTTCCCGTCCACTCATTGAGGCATTTAATCAAACAGCTGGCGGATGGATAACCCTTCCAGGCCTGGACAGGCAATCAACCTCATCTTCTGTCCCCTTCCTCGACAACTACAGCAACGTTACCTTGCGGGTCACTTTCCGCGGGCCTAGGATCCGAACCCGCTTTCGGCGGCTCCCGGAGCGAATGCCGACAGTTGGGGCAGGAGGAGCGGGAGAGCAGCCATTTGTCGATGCACGACACATGGAACCCGTGATTGCACTTGGGCAGAACCCGAACTTTCTCCCCATCCATGAATTCCCCCAAACAGATCGAGCACTCCGTGACCGCAATTGCCGCGTCATCCGAGCCGTAAACGGCGACCGGGATCTGCCTCAGATCCCGCTTCTTCAGACCCGTCGCCGCCAGACGCGCCGCCGCCTGCCCCGGCGACTCCTGCACCAGGCTCCGGCTGCATCGAAACGCGCAGCGGACGATCGAGTTCAAACCCAGAGCCCCGATGAGCGCGCAGAGCAGCGCCGCCAGAATTATCACCATGTTGGCGTCGAAATTCGTCTGGCTGATGTACGGGTCGCCCCCGGTTCCATTATTCGGAGGCGGCGGGGGCGAGCTGAAGTCCGAATCCGAGAGCCGGCGGTGGAGGGCGAGGAATCGTGTCATTTTGGGGTGTGTAGAGTAACGGCCGCGGGAGATTTTTATGGGATTCTGGTAAATCTACCCGAAAAAAGGGGCAACGAGAAGAGATTGGCACTTTATCTTTTATCCAATTAAGCTTTGCTTTTTAGCCTTTCCTGGTAAACTGTCTCTCTTTTCACGGGCGAGTATGCGCTTTGTTCTGGTTTAGAGGCCGAACACTAGAAAGAGAAGGGGGAGGGAGAGAGGGAAAGAGAGAGCAATGGTGTAAAGATTCCAGCTTGGAGAAAAAGACACAGGAAAAGAAGCATCTTTAGCCAAAGGGATAAGGGGGAGAAGGGTGGGAAACAAAAACAGAGGCTCACAGTTTTCTGGAATCAGGGACCGGTTTCATCTGTGGTAGGATTCTCAGCTTCTCCATCACATATATTCTCAGCTGGTTGTGGAGGAGAATTATGGAGCAAGCCATGGCTGAGTTAGTAGTAGCGTTTGTTTATATATATGCGAAGCAGACTGCAGGGTTTGGAGTTTTCAGGAGGAGGGTGGGGTACTGAAAAGGAGACAAATGCAGGAGAGATATTTTGAAATTGTAAGAGAGAACTACTCCAACTGGTTGCATATAATATAACTCTCTGCTTACCTGCCTGCCTATTACTTCAGTCAATCATCTAAATGAACATTTGAAGTGCCTGCAAAACGCAATACCAAATCCACTCTGATTCTTCTCAAAAGTGGTTAAAGTCCTCGCGAACCTTCCACCTGTTACGTGACAATTTTTTGGGGTGGGCTTTATTCGTTCATATGATTATTTTGATAATATCCAACAATATCTTTGAATCTTATTCTCCTTTGATTGGAAATGGGTGTTACTGTTTTCCAGATTCTAGAATTTGGGATGGCAAATGCACATATTAGTCCCAAGCTGATGGGAATGGTCAAGACCTAATTAGCCACATTTATTGTTGAAGAATTTATGATCCTCGTCAAGTTAGTTAGAAAATTTTCTCTTCAGATACTAAACTAGAAAAGTTAGTGGTTTATAATTCAACAGCGAACTGTTCAACAACCAATAGCTAACCATTGATAGTTAGGATTATTAACTGTTTGAACCTAACTGAGTGTAGGAGTGAGATTCACGAGAATGGGTCGAGAAGAATGAACAACAAGGATTAGCCGAGAGCTTGGGAATTAAAGGAAGGAAAAATAGAGTTGGGAGAGTGTCTTTTAGTGAGAGAAGTTCGTTCTTTGCTTAGAGATAGAGTCTGCAAAAATCCGATCCCCTCACCCACCAGAGTAAATGCCATATTTATAAGCTACATGGTGGTGGGTGAGACACATGGTGACATGACCACTGACATGACAGAGGTCTAGACCACACCCCTACCCCTACCTAGGACAAGCACATTCACCCTCTCATCCTTAGGACTATGATGGTGACTACCTAGGACTACGATGGTGACTACTCTCCGAGGAGACACGACGCCGTTTCCATGGTTTGCTGGGCTGGTCAACGCTGGGTCTAAACGTCGTTGCTCGGTGTTCGTGGTGCGGCTTTGGACTCATCGGTGTCAAGGCGCCAGACTCCCTTGTTGGTGGCGCTGTCGCGCTTCGCCAGTGCTAGCGCGCCCGATCCTCATGTTGCTGACGCTATCGCGCTTCGCCGGTGCTAGCGCGCCCGATCCTCATGTTGGTGGCCCTGTCGCGCTTCGCCGGTGCTAACGCGCCCGACTCTCATGGCGGCGGGACCGGAGTGCTTCCTTGGCGCAGCGAGATTCGAGTCACATGCCCAACAATTGCCCCCCCCCCCATCAGGGGGTATTCCGCGAATGCCGCCTGTTTGATTTGCGCATTACCGACTCGGATCTGCGTGGTCTCCGCTAGATTTTCTGGGCTGTCGATGTTCGGCCGTAGCGCGATTGATTAGGGTTGTGCGTAACGCCTTGTTAAGACCGGGTTTTTTAGGGTGTTTTTTTTCTTTTCCGCGGGTGTGCCATGCCCCCCAAGCGATGTGCGGAGCATGTGACGTCATCGGCTAGTGCCTACGTCTGTAATAGGTGGCCACGTGCCTTCGTGTGATTGCTCGGTTTTGGCGGCCGTTTTGAAATTCGAAGTGACCCTGACGGTTACGTTTATCGATGCACCTTTAACCTTTCAGCTTCCGTTGCCGACTATAAGTAGTTTGCTGTCGGGGCCTAGAACTCATTCTCCTTCTTCGAGTTCGATTTCTTCTTTCTCTGAATCGTGTTCGTCTTCGAGATTCCTCTCCTTCTTCTACAACCTCGTTTCTTACTTTCTGTTGCAAATATTCAAAGTTTGCCATGGATAGCACCAACATCGACGAGATCGAGGTCGTGCAAGGCGAAGAAGGTAATCTCTCCTCTCCTTCGCATGTTTCTACCGATCCTTCACTGGATCTGGATGATTCCAGCAACGGGGGCGGTTATAGGGTTGATGACGATGAGTTTCCGGTGACGTCGTCGTTCGACGTCGATTCGGAACAAGGGTTCCACGACTCCTCTGATGCGGATGCGGGTGTGATAGCATCTGGGAGTAGGCAGGTTGGGACAAGTGGTCGCGGGGTGTTAATAATCCGCCGCGACCGCACTGGAGGATCTGGGGGGTCGAATCGCGAGGTGCGTAAGGGGTCTGATACACAATCGGAGCCACGCTGCATCGCGCGCATTTCGGAGGCGGTTAGCCGTTTAGGATTCCGCGGTGTAGGGGCAGCCTACACAATTATAGAATGGGCTGAGATGTGGTGCGATGAGCCGGCGCCGCGGGACAGCCTTCTGCGGGGACCTGATCACGTGTCAATCTACGGGCGGAAAGAAGTTACGGAGATTGTGCGCGGTTTGGGCTTGCCCCCCAGTTGGCAGTACGCGATTCCTTCCACGCGGAGCACAGTCGGCAATTGCCCCCCCAGGGTGGATCGGGGTGTATACAGAGTATTGGGTGATGGGGTTTAAGTTCCCCATCGACCCGTTGCTGTGCGCGATCTACAGGAGACTCAAATGCTAGGTTGGTCGCCTTTCCCCTTCAGTTATTATGCACGCGGATGCGAGTTGCCTCCCGCCGTCCTATGGGTTATTCCATAAGGTGTACAAGATCAAGGAGCCAACAAAGAAGAGTGATTGCCGCTCAATCAGGCGGCGCGACAAAAGGCCCGACGGTTTTGTATATGGGTCTCCCAAGTTGAAGAAGACTTGGTTCGAGCGCTTCTTTTATGTTAAGCCAACGCCGGGGGAGTGGGCGAGTGAGCATATGGATGAGCCGATGATTTGGAAGAAGGGTAGCACGCACGGCTACGAGTCGGACCTGGGCAAATATGACAGGCTCGACGCTGAATATGAAGTGTGCTTGAATCAGAAGTTTAACTTGTACTTGGGCGGGGTCGGCGAAGCTTGTTTGGCGGAGCTCTTTGCCGATGGTTAGTTGCGTTTCTTTCCTTATGCATTCTATCATATTAACCGCTCTCTTACGATTTATTGGCGTAGGTGTTGACTTCTCCAACCTGGTCAGCATGATGTCGGTCGACGACGTTGTGAAGGCTCTGCGCGCTGAGAAGAAGATGAAAGATTGTGCGCCATCTATGCGAGTCAAGAGAAAGGAGGTCGAGGCGCCGTAAGTTATGGAGAAGCCTCAGAAGGCGGCTCGAGTGGCTGTTCAACCTGAGCAAGAGGCTGAGCGGGCGGCATCGCGATTGCCGCTGGTGGTAGTGGAGCCTGAAGCATCGGGCGCACGAGTAGATACATCTGCTCGTCTTGAGAAGGAGGCTGGAAGTTAATCGGGCGCAACCATTCAGCAGAAGTTGCCTGAGATGGTGTCTGCCATCATTTACTTCCGCGACGTGCGACTCCACACCAGCGCGGCGTGCAACGGCGTGTCTGCCAACACTGCCCTCCGCGCGGTGGGTCCTCATCTGAATGTCCCGGCGCGGATGGAGAAATCTGATCCACTGCAGGACCTAGCGCAGATCCATTTCGCGGTAGGAATGTGCTCGAACTGTTTACGCAGTGCGCTTTATATGCCTTCTTTATTAAGTGGAATTGTTACTGAGTTTGGTAGCGTTGAATCAGGGTTTGCTGGCAACCTTCCGGGCCCAGAAGGAGCGAGCTTCGTGTATCGCAAAGCTGAAGGCGGAAGAGTCAAAGATCGTCCAACTGGAGGGTAAGCTCGCGGGAGCTCAGAATCTCGCGGAGGTGGCAACCACTAAGGCCAACGAGGCCATGGAGAAGCTCGGCGTTCTGCAGAACAAGTTGGCCTCTAATGTGGCGGCGGCAGAAGAGCGTGTGAGGGCTGAGGAGCGCGGCCTAATCCGGGAGCAGATGGAGGCCGATTATGCAGAAAAGTTGAAGCAGGCGCGCGAAGAGTTCCAGAAGGAGAAGGAGGACCTGAATCGCCTTCATAATGTTGCGAAGGCAGAAGCTGTGCGCACCGCTGAGGTCGCTGCCGTTCGTCAGTACAAATCCTTGCCCTCCTTCGGGAAGATTTTGGCGGACGCCATGACTAAGACTGTGATTGCCATTCGCAAAAAGGTGCGACCGGAGAACCCGGGGGTCCGCTGGAACACTCGCGCGATGGTGCGCCATGTTCAAACTTGGCAGGGTGAGAAGAGGTCTTTGGAGTCGGACTCGGAGCTGGAGGATAAAGAGGAGGAGGAAGCGTGCTCGGATGCGGGTGAGGATGGGGACGAGGGAGGCGATGCGGGGAAGGACGAACAGGGCGATGCGGCGCACACGAACGCTGGGGATGCTTCGACGGATCAGCAATTGTAATCGCTCTGTTTTGAAATATTTTTTCTTTATCAAGCATAGTTCTTCCTTTTCTTTCTCGTTTGTATTTGTCAAGACTCTTCCCGCTAATGCAATCCAAAACGTTTCGATTCCCGCGTATCTTTGTGAGCGCAGATAACTCGTGATCATTGCTGTTGTTTGTTCCTTCGAACTTTGTTGGCGCGAATAATTCATGATTATCGCTATTGTTTGTTCTTTCGAACTGTTTTGGCGCGAATAATTCATGATTATCGCTATTTTTTGTTCTTTCGAACTGTCTTGGCGCGAATAATTCATGATTATTGCTATTTTTTGTTCTTTCGAACTGTGTTGGCGCGAATAACTCTTGGTTATTGCTATTTTTTTGTTCTTTCGAACTTTGTTGGCGCGAATAACTCTTGGTTATTGCTATTTTTTGTTCTTTCGAACTGTGTTGGCGCGAATAACTCTTGGTTATTGGGTTTCGGGTCCGGAACCCGCAAGTCCTTATCAGGTTCAGGTTCGGTTTTAGCATAACCGAAACCTGAAAACCCAAACGCCTAAAAATACGGGCTGAGTTCTATTCATTGGAAGTTTTTAGCCGGAACCCGAAAAACCGATAAGCAAAACCGAACCCGAAACCTGAAACGAACCCGAACCCGAAAAACCAAAAATGCATATAATCGGGTCGGTTTCGGGTAATCCCGAAAAACCAAACCCGAATTGACACCCCTACAGAGAGCTGATTGGCATCCCGGAGCTGATTATATACATCGTGATGAGTATGATTCCTTTGATTGAGTTTTCTTCTCTCTCTATGGAGTAAACCTCCTCTTCACTTGGGTGTGTAGAACCCTAGTTCCATGTGTTAGATCAGTGTTGTATGAACCTTTGGATGTTAAACTGATTCATTATATTCAATTGAAGTATGAGTATTTGAGTAGTTTGAATCTTGATCACATTCTCTTAATTTCTGCTTTAACCTAGTATATATAGAATCTGATTGGGTTAATAGAGCTTCTTCGATTGGAAGTAGTGAATTGATCGTATGAGAGTCGATTGACTCTTTATTGGAATTCATTCCAATAGAGGAGATCTTCTTTTATCGCCTTAGCATTTTATTCCGGTGGAGGTTAGTTGCCCGCTGAGTACTGTGTCTAAGAGGGCTTGGTCGGTTTTATATATTCCAAGCTATTTTTGGATCTTTCTATTTTGATCATCACTAAAACAACTAAAATAAATTACAACTCATACATAATTGAGGAGCTAGGGTGACGCAAACCTTAGTTACCCTTCTTGAATTTGAAAACCAAACAATTTACTTGCTTTATTTGCAACTTTGTTTTCCTCAATTTCACGACAAATCTACAGCTAGATGATATAACATTCCCGGAGTAGGTTGTACATCTAGGACATGGGTTGACAAATAGAACTGAATTCACTTTACTACATTCTCTTTCACTGGTTATACTTGGCATGTGTTAGGAGTGTTGTGTTTTAGTGAGCCAGTATTTCACTTCAGGAATCGTTACATTCATCAGAGGCTGGCTACTACATATATATGCTTGGCCCCTAACCCTACTACGCGTTATACACGTAATTAAAAGAAAGAGATTAATTACAAATAACTACACAAATTTCTAACACCCTCACTCCAATTGATGGTGCTTACGCGAAATCAATTTGTAAGCCAGAAATCAGTGTCGTGCAGTAGTGACAACCTTTGTTAACAAATCGATTATCTTACCTTATGATGCGATATAAGAAAGATATCTGCCCTTCAACCACCAGCCGATGAATATGATGGATGTGTACCTAAATATGCTTCGTCCAATCATGAAGAAGAGGATTAGTAGCTATGTAGGCAGAAATGGTATAGTCAGCATACAACTTCATTAGAGGAGAACATTGTAGGTCGAGCTCTCCCAAGAAAGAGATAAAGCCATATGAGTTCTGACGTAACTTAGGATATGGATAGATATTCAGCTTTAGTAGAGGAATTTTACACATGATCCTGCTTCTTACACCACTAATAAGAAGGACAAAAAAACCTTCACGCACAAACCATACATAGAACATCGTGTATCCACACAACTCGCATAATCAGCATCAGCATACCCCTCGATCATCGGAGCCCCAGACGGAAAAAAGAAGGGACCCACATCCTGCATGCCACACATATAGAACATAATGCAATTGACGACAAAAAGATGAGAAAACAGGGGAGCCGACATAAACTGACTGACGACCTGAACAACACAGGAGATGTCAGGTTGAGCATGAGTCAAATAAATAACATTCTCAACTATACTACGATAAAATGAACCATCATGAAGAAGATCATCATCACTCCGGCTGAACTTCAAATTATGCTCCATTGGAGTAGCATAAGGATCACAGTTCTCCACCTAAGCCATCTATAGTAGATCGATAATATATTTTTGCTGACAGGCAAGCAAACCAGTCAATGATCGAAGTACTTCCAAACCAAGAAAATAGGATAGATAACCTATTTCCTTTAGATTAAAAGCTACACGAAGAGCACGAGTAAGGGACTGAATACCAATGATATCATCCACACTAACAACCATATCATCCACATAGATGAGTATCATAGTAAGACCATGAGCTGTCCAACGAAGAAACAAAGAAGTATCATTGTCACTCTGAGAGAACCCAACACTCAAAATGGTGTTGTGAAACTTTTCAAACCAAGCTTGCGACGCCTGTTTTAAACCATATATTGATCGACGCAGTAAGAAACCATACTTTTATCACCCTTAGCATACCTTGGAGGACACTCCATATAAATATTCTCCTTTAAGTATCCATGTAGAAAGATATTTTCACATCCAACTGTTTCAAAAACCACCCTTTCGTCAAGGCTATAACAAGCAAGGTCCGAACAGTTTGCATTTTGGCGATTGGAGGGAAAGGTTTCTTCGTAATCAATGCCAAAATCCTACTTGAAACCCTGATCCACAACACGGGCCTTATACCGTTCAACAGAACCATCCAGAAGCATCTTAATCATGTAAATCCACTTGTGGGCGATAAGAGGATACTCCGAAAGACGAGGAATAACATCCCATGTATGTGTGGCTTCTAACGTAGAAATCTCAACATTCATAACCTCATTCCAAAAGGGATTTCCATGAGCTTGCTTGCTGCAGGAACATGAATAGGTGTAGTGGATAAAGCAATAAAATCAGCCACGCGGGGAGCAACAATCCATTATTGACTCTCGAGGAACGACGAGACTGGGGAACATATGATGGAACCCGATCATTTTCGGATAGTTTGGAAGCAGTCAAGGTAGCATTGTCAGAATTAGATGGGGAGGCAGTCTTCTTGGAAGAAGACGAGGAATAGGCTGGACTAGCGGAGTTTGAAGCAGACAGTGAACTCGATGAACTAGGAGATAGCAGATCACTTAGCAGTAGTGAGCCAGGAAGTGACGACGAGGGTTCATCACCATTCAAATCAGCAACTAATCCGCAAGGGGAAAGAATCGCGTCAGCAGAAAGTCCAAATTAGAGCTGGACTCGAGCTCCTTGGTAGGATAATAGGCAAGTTGCTCCAAAAATGCAACGTGACAAGAAATACCATTACATCGATTAGCAACATCATGAAAAACATAACCTTTTATGTTTGTCATTGTACCCCCTAAAGACACAATTGACGGCCTTATGTTCAAGTTTATTACATTCTTGGCGACGCAAGAGAACATAATAAACACACCCAAAGACATAGATCCATCGATAATCTGGTTTCCTTTATACAGGACTTCATACAGAATACAACGAGAATAAATATGAGTGATATGGCGATTAATAAGATACAAAATTGTGTGTACTGCCTCAACCCAGAATCCTTTTAGAACAGAAGAGTGAAACAAAATGGAATGGGTTTGCTCCAAGTCATGTCTATGTTTATGCAAAATCAGTCCATTCTGCTGTGATACTCAAGAGTGACTACCGAAGAAGTATTCCCCGTTACCCAAACAACTCTTGTAACGGTCTAGAAGTGAACTCCCCACCTGGTCAGGACAAATCACCTTGATCATTCGTCCAAATTGAGTTTGTACCGTTTGAACAAAATTAGCAGCAACATCCAGCAAGTCGGATTTTTGGCAAAGAACATATACCCATCCGAACCTAGAAGCATGATCAATAAACAGAGCAAAATATCGAAACCCAACACGAGATGTGACCGGTGATGGACCCCACAAGTTTGTATGAACCAACTCAAATGGATCAGAATAAACAGTGCTACTGGAGGTAACCGAATGTTGAGAAAGTTTAGCTTCAATACAATGAACACAATCTCGAGAAGAATCTAATCCAGAAGTACCTGAAAACAACTTATTCTTAAACATCTCTAACAAACGTGTCAAATGAGGGTGACCTAACAGACGATGCCATAGTTCCAAGTTTGGAAACCTAACAGAATAACCAAAAGATGAATCAAAAGAAGTATCTATTCTTCAAACAACCTCCTTTTCAAAGCTCGAACGAATACCTGTATCACCACCATTGCCTGTATAGCTGTCCAAAGAGTACACCCGTCCTCTCTTAGTCTCATGGCCTATCTCCTTTCCTATTCATGTGTCCTACCCAACGCAACCACATGTATAAAAAATTATACGACATCCATCCTCCGCTAATTGACCCACAGATGCGAGACTAAGAACAACGTGGGCACATATAGAGTATCCGAAATAGTCAGCCCATTACGATTAACAACACCAATCCCTTGAGCAGGAAGACACATCCCATTAGCCACTTATAAGTTGACAGAGGATCCAGAACTAAGTTGACTAAAAGCGGATTGAGAAGCAATCATGTAACTAAAGGCCGCAAAATCAAGATGCCAAGAAGGGGAAGAAAAAGAATCCATACTAGCAGTAAAGACTGAACCCAATGCGGACGGAAGAGCCTCTTAAATTACATCATGAACCATCTGACGAATGGTGTCTTGAGAAAGTGTTGTACAAATAAGCTGAGCAAGGACATTGACATATATGGCACAATTTGTTCGAGAAGGAGCAGTAGCCAAGGAAGAGCCAGCAGGTGAGGAGCGAGGTTCGCGCCCACACTTGGCCAGCACTGGACAAGCCTCAATCTTATGGACCGAAGCCTTACAGTAATTCCAGACATTATGCTTGGCTCAATGATTCATAATATGACCCGAAGCCTTACGAAAATGACAGATAATCTCACCACTAGCCATGCGATAAAAACACTACCTCTTCAGAAGTGATAGCAAATGTCGAGGAAGAATCAGAGGTAGCAACAGGATCAGATGCACCTAAAGTGGCAACAAAATTAGAAAAAGGCTCGACACCATGTACGTCGAGCTTGGCCTGGGTCCATAAGAAATTTTCCATGTGAATGAGCTCACCAAGCACTTCATCCAGCTTGGTAATGTTCCAATGAAGTAAAGACACACGAATCCCTTCAAACTCAGGACATAGCTTCATTAAAAATGCATCATACTAGAGCTAGCTCGTTCCTGCAAAACTTTCGTCGAGGCAGCTGCATGCACTAGTGAAGCTGTAAGAAAGTCATGTTCATTCCAAAGAGTTACAATAACTTGATAGTAATAACGAACATCAAGGTTGCCCTGTTGCAATGGAGTAAGATCCAATTCCAGTTCAAATTTGTGAGACGCAATAGACTGCGAATGGAAATCGGTAAGATGTCACTACATAGCATGTGCCATCGAGAACCCATGCAGACTAAGAGAAATGGCAGGATCCACAGAGGATAAGATCCAAGTAGTCACTTGTGAATTATTTGCTGCCCAATCCTCCTTATTCTTCATGGAGGCAGTTTCTGTGGGCTCGGGTGACGAGCCGTCTAGGATAGACAACAAATGACATTCTTGCAAAACACACGAAATTGGAATTCCCAGAGGGGAATTCTTTCTGTTGAACCAAACTGAGACAACATAAACCTTGGAGGCATCCATCACCAGAAATATCCAGTAGCCACAAACAAATACAAAACACAAGTAATTGATCTGAGGAAGACAAATGAGGAACCTGGAGTCATAAAAGAGGAGACTACGAGCAGGGACAAACGTTGGGAAGGCAGAAGAGAACAAACAGAGATGAAATCGAGAATAATAGCTTGAAGGAGAGGAAATCCGGAAGCCAAGAAAATTCGACAACCCGCAATAACAAATGCAGCAGGTAGTGCAGAACACTAAAAGCGTGCAAGATTAAATTGAAAGTTGCGAATATGCTCTGATACCATGTTAAAATAGCAATAAAAAACAGGAAAACACAAGATTTACGTGGTATGCTCAACGATCAATGTCGAGACTAATTAATGAAAAAGAGCAACCTCCCAGAGTCCTTGGTATTTCATGTTAGGAATCGTTACATCCATCTGACTGAGGCCGCTATACATATATATATATATACTTGGCCCTAAAACTTCTACGGGTTACACACATAATTAACGGAAAGAGAGGTTAATTACAAATAACTACACAAACTTCTAACAGTTGTATGATGTTTATAATGTTTGCAGGGCTTGGTGTTTGCTCTTTTCTTATGTGCTCTTCTTTGGTTGGACCTCATTTTTATTTCTTTTGTGCATTTTTTTGGCCTGTTGAGTTGGGTATCTCATTTTTCATTAATTATCTTTCACTATTGTCTATTCATAAGTTTTTTTCTCAAAACTTTGTAACACATTTGAAGTGTGATATAAGGAGCTTTCTTATATAAAAAACCATCCATGGTAGTGAGAAAATTACCTACCGCTTTCTCATTGGCTCCAGTGCACTTTGTTGTAAAAATACTAGCTCTGATCCTTTTGAGCGAGTAACTTTTTTCTTTATCATGTACTAGTTTTTTACCCGCCCGTTGGGCGGTGTATTTTGTTTGGTTGTTTTATAATTCGTTATAGTATTCTAATTGTTATTATTATTTATGATTGCTAAGGTAATATACATGGAATTGTAAATCCCACTTACCTTATTTCATGTATTATTTCATACTTTTATACCTTTTGTTTATTTATGAACATTTTAATTTTATTAACTGAGCTCTTTATAGACGGTTCTTTATTGATTTAGAATTTTTTTTATCGAACTCGCCCTTTAAGATTATAAACATAAGAGATTATCCATTCTTTAGCACAGAATTGTGATAAAGAAGTTAAAAAACTTACGGCCACAAAAAAAGGTTAGAATAAGAAAATATGCTTCAATTAATAATAAAAAAAAATAAGTGAAGAGCTTTTTATTTTCTCTCCCTTCTCATATGTCGGTATATGATAATAGAGAATATTCCGATCTAAATCCCATGAATATCGTGTATTATCACTTACACATACAATTTTGGAATAATGAGGAAACTCATTAGCATCCACGTCCATCAATCTTCCACGTACTTGTTTAATTACCTTGAAATGTTCTAGCAAAACCAACCACAAACGAAACTATCAGCTGTCACTAACTTATTAAAGCAATATTTTCAGCAAATTAAACTGCATATAATTAAACACAATTTATATTTTGTAGAGAGCTACATATCTCCTGCAGAAAAGAATTGTGCTTTATTACCTAATAACAACATAGACAAATAATGAAAGGAGCAGTTTTCAATACAACTCAACTCATTTTATCATTCAGATTCCTCATTTGTGAACGGAATATATGCATCAATCCAAATAGTAGTGTGTAAGAAAACAATCATGTCAAAATCAATCTTTAGTTAGGGATTCAATGCAGAAAAATTCACCTTAATGAAACAAACAAATGTCACCGCAAACATGTAGAAATTAAAAAAACATCGAAATAGACAACCGAGAAACCACAATTATCATTTTCTTTCTTCTTCGCGACCTTTATAAAACCCCAATTATGTTCCCTTCTATTTATAACCCCTTTGCTACCTACTAATTACTAACCAGATCATTATTGTATAGCTAGCTAGTAGTAGCATGTCAATCATGAACATAAAATATAATAAACAATCATCACAACTCTACTTTCCATTTCAACATTCAAGAAAACGGGTTGCAATAGGCATTCAAGAAAAACGATCAATTATTCAACCAAAGGAGGTATGTCATAAGTCCAACCAATTAACCCTTCTAATTATATTTTATATACATGAAAGTATATGGCGACCCTTCTCAGTAAAAAACAAAGACGAAATATATTCACTCATCGAGAGTGAGAAAATATACCATCCAACAGTCGTAATGTAGAAGAAATTAAGAAAAGAATGAGAAAAAGAGTATAACTCGACCAGTCAACCACAAACAATAACATATCGCTGAGAAAGTGAGACCAGTTGTCAACTTAAGATCAAGGAGAAAGAGGGAGCAGTCGACAACCCTCGGCTTGGTTCACCTCATCTTAACAATGATCAGATTAACTTTTTTCGTCAATAGGCAAAAATATGTTACAACTGCTCAAAATTTTGCCATCTTATCGTTGTCTCGTGTAATTTCTGCCTCTTATTCTCATACAAAGAAAAAAAATTGTATGCATTACCATTTCCTTCTTTATAAATTATGAGAACACAAATATTAGAAATCTCAAAAAATTTAGCAACTAATAAGAGGGGTTTGTTTATTTTTATGGTGGTTGACATACTTTCTTGATTTCTTATTTTCAATGTTGGATTTTATTTCTAGAGAGACAATCAAAATGGGGAAAGGGATAGAAACAAATTAAAAGTTTGCATTAATAATTAATATGTTTTTATTTAATAGAAATGAATAAGAAGTTTTTAAAAAATAACAATTATTGCTCTATCAAGTTTATATTCAGACATTTTGCTATATAATTTATACTTGTTTTATTTGATAGGTATATCCATAAGAAAGAAGTGAGTGTTTGATAGCAAAAAATATATTGTCATATCATTCATTTCTTAAAGTCGATTGATTGTCAAACGTTTATTTTCTCTTAGACCATCGTTTATATTTTGTATTGAAAAATATTAATTTTTATGTGTGTGCTTGTTTTTTTTCTTCATAAAAATGTAACTTATTATTAAGTTTTAGTAAAAATAGTAGAAAATTTACTTAATTAGATTTAACCAGCTTAGGTTAAACAAATACAATATATGTCACTCTCTGTTTCCATCTTTATAGTTTGTTTAATCGAAATTTTTTTTATTTTATAAGTATATGCATTAGGAAGAATTGAGAGTTTGATAGCAAAAAAATATATAGTCACATAGTTCATTTTCCAAAGTCGATTGATTGTCAAATACTTATTTTCTATTAGGCCATCGTATAAATTTTTTTAATTGAAAAATTATTATTATTCATATGTGTGCTTGTTTTTTTCCATCAAAATTTACTTATTATAATATAAAAATGAATAGAAAATTTACTTAATGAGATTTAATAAGATATTTTTGGGTTAAAAAAACACGGTATATGTCACTCTCTATTTTCATCTTTATAGTTTGTTTAATTGAAATTTTTTTTATTACTTATGTGTTTGTTTGTTTAAATGTTTCACAAAAATGTTACTTTATAAGTTTTTTGTAAAATGTTTCCTAAAAAATTAACTTATTGTAATTTTAGTAAAAATGAGTAGAATTATTAAAATAAGAGAGAGACAACTTCATAAATAGATCAATAAATAGTTTTTTGTTTGAAAATAAATTGTCCACCTTGGCAACTTGTGCATTCTCCAAGTGCTTATGTGGCAAGAAGTTATTTTTGAATAGCCATAATATTTAGTATAGATATAGATAGATAGATAGATAGATATAGATAGATAGATAGATACTTATAATCTTACTATTAAAGTAATAGAAAGTCAAATAGAGTACTCAAAAGTCATTACTCCTTTTGCAAATCAGAACCAAAAATACAGAGCCCAGAGACACCAAAGAAAGGGAAAATAAAGCATGCATACTAATTCAGTTCAACAGAATGAAACAGAGGAAGATACTTTCATCTTGAGGATGATCTAGAAGGAAGTATAGTAGGCGTCTTATGTTGCCTTGCACCGTAAAGTCGAGTCAATCTATGAGGAAGAACCATTATGACGCTTGATCCTCCCACCTAGAGTAAGGGTTATTTAACAACCACTAGTGAGCGAGTAAGACTCTAACTGGTGTATCGAATTAGAAATCTCGATTGAATTTATATTTCAGTCTCTATATGCAGATAGCATTAAGGAAAAGTTGTGGAATGATGTGAATGAGCAAGATGAAGGTCATGAGAGAAAATCGAGGGAGAAGGGAAGGATATTTTTTTTTTTGTTTATGTGGATAGATTAATATTTTTAGAAGGTTGACATGAAGATTGAACAGAGACTTAAAGTCTTAATTATTTTTATAAATATATTTTACATGGATGTAAAAAAATATTCATTAAAAATTATTTCAAAAAAATTATTATTTTCTGGATGAGTAAACAATTATTATTATGGATAACTAAATATCCCAAATATAATAATAAATTATTCTATAAATTTCCTACCAAAAAAAATTATTCTATAAACTTCCCCCTCTTTCATCTCTCCATAAAACCAAAAAAGCACAAAAAAGAAAAAAGAAAGAAGCATATGCAAGAAAGATTCTTTGCGGCAATGAGTGAATGAAGAGGAGGGAAAATGAGCAAACTAGGCCAAGGAAATTGTAACATCCCGAGCCTCCTGACCAAGATATTGTTGGCTTTCAGGCCATTCCACATGATCTTTTTTTGGGTGAATTAAGATGACTGTCTGAGAGCAACATCATCGTTAAGGTTTTTCCCACCATTACCTAAGAGGGATGCAAAGATGTTCTGATACTAGATGTAACATCATGACCTTTTATGACCAAGATATTATCCGCTTTGTGACTACCCCAACATGGTTTTTCTTTTGGGTGCATCATGATAACTTTCCGAGAGCTCACACATCTTTGCACTATAATACACGACACACATTTAGATTTGAAGTACTTGAAGAATTCCTTCATTTTACGATAAGACACGTCTTTTTAGTTAAGGTCAATTTCTTACTTATGAATCATGAATCTCAACATGTGCTTTGCCTATGTAGAATTTGCCTAAAGTGTTACAGAAATCGTCGAGGAAGGAAAATATTCGAATATAAAAATTTAGTGATGAACGAATATCATAGAGAAACCATCATGGCTGACGTAGCGATGCCACTAGAACCCGAACCAGCCTGCTCAAAGTGGATAAAATCCACTCTTGAGGGGCTTTGGTTAGGGTGCTGGTTTACCCTCTTTTGAAATTAGTGGGTTAAGTATGAGTTTTTCCAAAATCCAACTCGCTTTCCAGCGACTCACACCCAAAGGCAAACCATCATTGGTGGATGTTATTAATTTTTATGTCACTATAGACCTAAAAATATAGATAATTTATGAATCTTATTAGCTTTCTATAGAGATATATTTGTAGGAAATTTTTTGATAATGTTACGATATGGATGCTCGTAAAAATAATATATGATTATTTTCGTGAATGTATGGATTCCCATGCACTTGTAGATACCTGTTTAGATTGGGTTTCCTTTTCTAAAATTCATTCAATATTTTTATCGATTTTTTTTTAATGAATGCATCCAATGAATTAAAATTGAGTTTAGAAAAGCCCCCACCCATTGCCATATCCCTAGGCTATCGTGATATGGGTTCCAAACCTTTTAAGATGGCGCAATCTAAACATCATTAATTACTTAATGATAATTAAAAAGGTGGCATGCTGCTTTTGCTTTTTGTATTGGGTGATTTTTCTGGTACCCGTAACTGAAAGTGAAAAAGGAAGATATTGGGATTAGGATCGATGCTAGGTATAAACAATTGTGTCAACAAAAATAAATATCAGCTCTTATATCTTCCCCTCCACGGAGACCGTAGAAGAGCAGGTTCAACTACTAATTTCCTATATGTTAATTGGAAAATATATTACAACAACATGATTCCTCCCAGAATGTCCAGTGACCCCCCTTCTTGATCTTGGCCTTGTTAAGTAGTTATATTAGGACACAGCTGGCGCGGAAACAGATATATGCAATGGGTCGGTAGGGAATGGATAGTGCATATCCGTTACCCTACCCAAAGTAGTTCGGGTTTTACCCATACCCATACCCACATAAGAAACGGGTAGAAAATTCAAACCATGCCCATACCCATTCGGGTTTCGGGTATCCACGGTTATTCATGGGTAATGGTTTCTCTTTATAACTTCAACCAATATATTAATATTCACACGTATTCTCACGTTACGTAAGACGAAAAGTACGACAATTATTCACTAGAATGAACAAAATTAATTAAAACAACACAATTTCAAAAAAAATTATATTTATATGCTAAACATAAAATACGTTAGAGAAAAATATTGATTATTTCTAGACAAAATACATATGCATATGTATAATCGGGCGGGTTCGGGTTGTATAGTGAGAAAACCATGCCCACCCATTACCCTCAATATTCGGGTTCGGGTTTTACCCGTACCCACAAAAAGTCCTTCGGGTTCGAGTTTTACCCTATCCGATTAGGTCGGATTCGGACGGATATCCACGGTTACGGATATTTTTGCCATCCCTACTCTCCCCTCTCTCCCCACGTTGGGCGAGTGGGTGGGCTGTTCGCCTTCGTGCGTCCATGGAACGAGTTGTTTCCGCCATCGTCTTCCGCCGGTTCCGGCACCCCCCCACCGGAATTGGGATAAATAGGGGAGCGCAGCAACATGCGATTGGGGCTTTTCTCTGTATCCTCTTTGTTAATCCTTCTCCTCTTGCTGTAGGCGTTCAATTGAGATTCCCTTACTCCGATTCAATGGCGGCCATTCAGTTCGATGACGCGGATGTTGCAGTGGGTGCACAACGGATCGACCAAACTCTGGTCGGTCGGCTTTGTGGACCGCTTCCATCTCTGTCGACCCTGCGAACGATTGTGGGGAGGGTCTGGAAATGCGATTTCTCGATGGCGGTTGTGGAGTGGGACCTTCTGCAGTTCGTGCTCCCTGACCCGGAGACAGCGCTTAGGATTCGAGCAGGGTCGCCATGGATTTTTGAGAAGTTCCTCATCCAGGTCAGGAAATGGGAGACCCCAACGGCAGAGGTGGCAGCCGACCTCATCAGAGTGCCTCTTGTCGCTCAAATCTGGGTAGTGCCTTATGATTGCTGTACCGAGAGGATGGGATCCTTGCTTGGGGCTGCTATGGGACCTGCAGAGGCGGCCACAATCCACCGATCGGTTTCCTCCGGGGGGCTATACTTCAGGACGAAGATCACTCTGGACCTTCAACTCCCCCTCCCGGATGAGATTTCTGCTGCTCATGAGGACCCTTCGAGAGGGTGTTTCAAGGCCAAGGTGAAGTTTGAATCCCTTCCCCAATTCTGTTATCTTTGCGGAGTGATTGGTCATGTGAATAGGAACTGTCTGCGGAAGGACGATCTGGATGGACAGCCTCCAAGATATGGAAAGCATATGGTGGCGCAGGAGTTCGGCCCGAGAGTGAATGAGAACACGCTGGCTCGGCGACGGCGTAGGTTTGTGTGGAAGCTGGCCGAAAATTGCCCTGGTAACCAGATGGCGGCTGTTTCCACCGGTAGGCGACCACGATCAGGTGAAGCCAACGATGGGAGGCGGCAGTCCTCCACTCTCCACCTAGGAATGACATCTCATCTGGGGAAACTATGCATCTCGGCCCCCCAGGGTAGCCTGCCATCCATTCCAGTGGTGAGTACTCTGCTACATGACGAGCGAGTGACTGAACATCAGGAGCCAGCAGCTAAAAGAGCCCGACTCGGAACAAATGGCGACGAGGCAGGTCCCGACATGAATCTGGAGGTGGTGGCAGCCGGCCTTAATCGGTCCCAAGCTGATCCATGAGCAAGGCCCCCTGACAATTCCAGTCCTGAAGGAGGTTCTATTCTGGGAATCTCCGCTACTGGTGTGCTTGAGTGAGACAAGGAGGGATGATGAATTTGTGATTCAGCAATTTGGTAATTTAGGCTTCCCTGAGGAGCGTGTACATAGTGTGTCCAATAATGGCAGTGGCTTAGTCGTTGCGTGGTCTTCTAGTTTAGCTTGTACAGTCTCAGTAGAGTCTCTTGGCTTTTTATTTTTCGAATGTGAGCACTTCTCGTTGGGGAGATTTGGTGTTGTTTTTGTGCATTTAGATTGTGAGGAAGGCCTCCGCCAGTATCAATTGAATGAAATTTCTTACTTGGTTTCTTTGTCTGAGGATCCTGTGTTTGTGTTGGGAGACTTCAACTGCCTTCTTTCTAGTGGCGAGAAGCGCGGCGGTCGAACTCCTTCCCCGGCAGCCCTTGCACAGCTCAACCTATTCTTGGGGGCGGTAGGACTCCATGATTTGGGGTACATTGGACCCCAGTTTACATGGTCAAACCGATAATCACATTCTGACCATATTCAATCAAGGCTGGATCGATGTTTGGGGAATAACCTTGTGCTGACTTTATGGCCTGAGTTGCAGGTACACCATTTAACTGACAGGGGATCTGATCACAGGATGCTACTGCTGCAATTTGTAAAAATGGAGGGCCACAGGGCTCGACGATTCCACTATGATCGGCGATGGGACTTCAACCCGGATTTACCCCCTCTAGTACAATCGGCATGGCAGCAGCCTACTGGCAGAACACCGCTTTTCCAGGTACAAACCCGACTAAAGCATGTCAGGCAGGAGCTGCTTGGATGGGCGAAGGCCGGTACAACAAATTCGGCCCGACAGATCCGCGAGTTGAGAGGGACTATTGACGATGAAAGGGAGGCTGCTACAGTTGATTGGTCAGCTATCAACAACTTGGAGAAGTAGCTTGTGGAAGCCTACAAGCAGGAGGAATTGTATTGGAAGCAGAACTCGAGGATCAACTGGCTCCACGGTGGGGATGCGAAAACCCATTTCTTCCACCTGACTACAATGCAAAAGAGACGCCAGAATTTCATTTCCGGACTGCTAGATGAGCAAGGGACTCTTCAAACTGTCAAGTCAGTCAAAGGGGAAGTATCAGTAACATACTTTGAATCTTTATTTACATCGAATGGATTGAACCCTACTGATTTTATACACAATTTGAATCTTCCTCTGAAGGTGACAGCGACAATGAATGATCATCTTACTATGCAGGTGTCCCGAGCAGAAATCAGAAACGCAGTGTTTAGCATTGGGAAAGAGCAATCCCTTGGCTCTGATGGCTTTACTGCTGCATTCTATCAAAGGTTTTGGGAGGAGATAGGTTGGGATGTGTCTGAAGCCATTTTGTCCTTCTTCCAAACAGGCCGACTACTTCATAGTGTGAATCACACATTACTGACGCTTATCCCAAAAGTGGCCAATGCTGATTCCATGCGCCAAATGCGGCCTATTGGGCTATGCCAGGTTTTATACAAAATAATTGCCAAAATCCTTGCATCAAGGCTAAGTTCCGTTCTTCCTCAGATCATTAGTCCATTTCAAAATGGTTTTGTTAAAGGGCGTTGCATTTCCGATAACATTCTTATTGGCCAGGAGGTAATGCAATTTCTCAAGACCAAGGTCCGGGGACAAGACAAATGGATGGCGTTAAAGCTCGACATGGAAAAGGCGTATGACCGAGTGGAATGGGAGTTTCTTTTTCAGGTTATGAAATCGATAGGCTTTTGTGAGAAGTGGATGGTATGGATCAAAGCATGCATTTCAACAGTCCACTTTTTAGTTCTGCTCAATGGAACGCAGTATGGCTACTTCCAACCTCAGAGGGGGATTCGCCAGGGGGATCCGTTATCCCCATTGCTGTTTGCCATCTACACCGAAGCATTTTCTGCCAAACTCAGCCAAGAGATTGCATCGTCCTCCCTTCATGAGTTAAGACTTCACAGGTACCTGGGCCTTCCTTCCCAAATCCGCCGCTCTAAATCCCTATCTTTCCAATTCATTGAGGAAGATTTGGCGGCTCGCATCAGGAATTGAAAGTCAAAGGCCTTATCTCTGGCGGCGAAGGAGGTTGTCATCAAGGCGATTGGGGTGGCTGCTCCAATCTATGCCATGTCAGCCTTCCGTCTTCCTCAGGAAACGTGTCGTCGATGCAATGGCCAGTTGTCAAAGTACTGGTGGGCGGGTCAGGATAAGGAGAAAGGGATTCATTGGAGTTCGTGGAGTGCGATCTGTCAAAGCAAATTTACTGGGGGGCTTGGTTTTCGAGACTTTAACAGGTTCAATGTTGCGCTTCTAGCTAAGCAAGCTTGGCGAATACTATTCAACCCTTGCAGTACCATTGCTCGCCTGTACAAGGCTCGCTATCACCCGCAAGATGACTTCCTTGAAGCATCTTCGGGAGCTCGGCCATCCTGGGCTTGGCAGAGTGTTTTGGAGGGGAGAGATCTGCTGAAGCGTGGCTTGCGGTGGCAGGTTGGAGACGGGACGCAAATCCGGGTTCTACATGACAATTGGCTGCCTTCGTCTCCCCCGTCATGCCCTCAACTCCGACCAAGTTACCACCTTCTTTCAATCGAGTACAACCTGCGGCACCCACCACCTCTTCTCCCTTTCGAATCGAGGTTTTGGAAGCTTCTTTGGAGTCTGCCGGTGCCGCCAAAGTTGAGATTCTTCTTCTGGCGGGCTGTCCGTGGCTTCCTACCCCTTCAAACTGTCATGTTCACCAAAACTCTGGTGTCAACTACAGAGTGTCCAATCTGCTCGGCGGAACCGGAATCTTTCTCCCACTTCTTCTTTGGTTGCAGGGTGGCGCGCGGGTTATGGAGCTTGGCGAACCGAGAAGCCATGTGCAGTCATCTCGGCGGGATGGCTCCGGATGATGCTTGGAATACTCTGTTTTTTTCCATGAACTTGTCCAAATTTGAAATTACAGATGTGATCTTTCTTCTATGGAGGATTTGGAAAGCTAGATGTTGGTCGGTTCATGGCCACATTCAATATTTGCCACAGCCTTTATTCCGGCAGTTTCAGAGGCAGCTGGAAGAGTGGCGAACAGCAGAACAGGTGGCGCCAACCATCCCAAGACAAGGCCCTAGAACAGCACGCGGCCCTCCTAATGGCATTCAGACACCGGCGGGGCTTCCTTCCACAGCAATTAAAGTCTGGTTCGATGGTGCAGCTAAACGTGGACGGGGTGGTAGTGTTGGCTTTGTTGGTTTTCAAAGTACAGGTAATGTCCTTTTTGCCTTTGGGAAGTACTATGAAGGGTTGGATGAGCCCTTTATAATGGAATGTTTGGCTTTGAGAGATGCCTTACAATGGTGTTTGACCCATGGTTTTGTGTGTGTAAAATTTCATGGGGATTCGCAACTACTGATACGGCGGATGGTGGGGGAGGATTTTGCTCATGATCGAGGTGGAGCTGTACTTCAAGATACTCGGGTGTTAGCTGCTCAATTCAGTTGGATCTCTTTCTATTTTGTTTCACGTCGACTTAATAGGGCCGCCCATCTTGTGGCACATAAAGCCCTCTTATCGGGAGTTCGACTACTGGTCGACTCCCGCGCTGTACTTGACTCTTCTCTTTGACTTTCTTGTTACCGCTATTTTTGGGGAAAAAAAAGGTGGTTGGGCCATGATAGGTTTTGATGAGAGGCCGTTTTAAGTCACCAAACATCTCTCAGGATTGATGCATTTGTAGATAAGGAAATAACGATAAATAAATTTTGACACGTCAGGTTTTGTAACTATGACTGCATAGATCGGAGGGTCACATTTGTCGATCTAGCTATGGTGCTCACACCACTTTTTCTGAGTATATGCTCATATGTTGAGAATGGAGGCCAAATAGGGTGAGCAGTGATCTAAGGGCTGGTGCTCAGTAGCTCAACTAAAAAAGCAAATCAATTACGAACTAATATCCACATTAAACAACTAGTATTCAAGGTTTGTTAAATGATATACATCATGAAAACAATAAATTCACGAACTGATATCCAGATAAGACAAAAGAATATCATGTATCCATAATGCATATAAATAGTATTCAGAAGAAAAAAGGCACATTTATGAATCGATATCCATGTCATTAAATTGCAACGATCTAAAAAAACTCCAGAAAGCCAAGAAACAAAAAAAAATCCAGAAAGGAAAAAAATAACAATCACTAGAGAGGAAAAGCCCACCACCAAGGACAAAACCCGCATATCATATCTCCATAAGAGAAACTCCTAAGATTACCAAGACCTATGCAGTCAAAAGCGCGATTTTACATAAAAGTGGAAAATAGGTAAAATCGTAAAGCGTAGAAGTGAAACGTAAAAAAGTAAGTTTTTGACGCATCTTGTAAAATAGTTAAAAATCTGTTAAGTACGACATTTACTATGTAAAATGTGATTATATAGATTTTAGATAAGTGAATAAATACCTCAAATTAATGTTTGAAATGTAATTTCTCACACACAACCTAATTTGTATCAATTCTAAAGTAACGCAAACTTGTAGCATCATAATAGCAAGTTCATAAATATTGATCCCGAAGAAGCTAGTTTAAGTGTCATAATGACATACGAGTCTAAGAATCCAAGTTCTCCAAATCAAGGAGAAAAAGCAATGTTCAAGAATTCTATCGTACCGGTCAATTTGACCGAAACTATCAAATAATGGATCCAAAATAGTTTTAACAATAAAAAACAGTTAAACTAAAATGCCCTTGATAAATGAAATAATCAAATCTTAAATTTCAGCGGGAAAAATTTCCTATTAAAATACTGAAAACACACTCTTGTAGTTCAAAGCAAAGCCCTCACAAGTGGGCAAACTCAATACTAAAAATCTCAAAGTGATCTCCAGTCTATACTCATAATCATAAATGTAAATAACTGATAATCTCTAATGCTGCTACTAAAAACCTTGGCTAAGCATCCTTCGTGACGCTTATACTGCTTTCCTCTAGCTGGCTGGCCTCGAACTTGCTTCTCACTACTGCTCCTTTGGCTTCTCTAGCTCTTCAAACTGGTGAGTGAGATAGGGTCAGTCTACGCCCTTACGTTTAACATCTTATTAATGCTCGACCACTTAACTTAGTGGAAGTTGTTTTGTACCTCCACTATTAAAAATCTTGACTCTTGAAACTGTACTCTTAAAACTCAAATCTCTACTTAAATTCTTGACTGACACGGGGATCCCTCACTAGCTAGTCTGGTTGCCAACTCATACGTATGAGAAGCCATTCAGGCTTTCCTTAAACTTAGTTAGGATAGTCGTAACGATTCATTCCCCTAACATCTTAAACTTATCGTGGTGGCTCTTCACCACGATTCTCAAGAGCATAACTGCTGCTCATCTTAAAAGTCTCCAGAGCATAACTGCCGCTCTATCTGAAAATCAAATGACAACGGACTGGCGCTAGTGACTAAAAACACTTAAAACAACTTCACCTTCTTAAAGGTGAGTTACTTCTTAAAAAATACTTGTTCTTAAAATTTAATACTAACTCATAGACATCAAGCTTCAAGTAAGAAATAAACTCATCCACAATTCACTTCAAATCATAGCTCAACCATCGCACATATCATCAAACATAATCATGCAATATCAAACATGAATCAAATACTGCACGCACATCACGTAAATCAATACTTAAAAAATACTCAAAGCAAATACTTGAAAAACCGTAAGGCGTAGAATTTACCCCCTTTTACACTCACCTGCCTGACTCGAATTACTCTTTCAACTAATCTGATTCCTTGGTCGTGGTGTGCCACCGCTTGGCCTCGTCTTTGGAAACTGCGTTAGTTAATTATCGACTCTTAGTAACACTTTTATGATTAAAATTTGCCGCAAATTAGTTCATCAGCTATGTGACTCCTACTTTCTTATTTAATTCTCCCCTCATGTCACCCTCAACCACTAGCTATCAACGTGCCCATTACCAATGGATGCAGCCCAAGAATTGCTCACCCTAATACGACACCCCTCCCCAGGGTTCCTTTATACTACCCTAGCATTTCTTAAAGTCTAAACATTCCTCAACGACCACAAAAACTAGCTGGGGGACTTCTCGGGTTACCTCTTCGTTTTTTGACCCGTTGCCCACTTTCCACTGCTTAGGACCAAAGACCCTAACATCATCCTATTATCATAGCTACTGGCATGTGGTGATTGTTCCTCTTCCTTTGGAGATTCATATTTCTCCCCTTTGTTTGTCTTAGCTTACTAGATCATCCACTTGTTTCCTAGTAGTAAAATCCTCGTACTACTCTCTCAACTCCTTCAAAATCCTTGAGGTATTCCCTTTCAATTGGCACCTCTTTGCTGGTGTTTGGAGTTGAAGTCCTCGCACATTTGATTCTACCTCCAAAGACCTTTGCAACGTTCCTCCTTCCTTCTCTAGGTTGATGATGATGATCTGTTTGCTAACGTCCGAGTAGTTGGTTAACTAATTGAAAAATTACTATTCATCATGTCGATGAGATACTTGGTCTTGAGAGCCTTTGAGATTCTACTTGGGTTGGTCACGTTTCTTTCATCCTTTCTTTCTTACTGGCGATCCCCATATGCCTAAATCTCTCATTTGACAAACCACGACATGTTAATCAAATCCCGTCCTAGCCTATTCTTAAACAATCACACCTTGGGCTACCATCCCTTCGTGTCGTGCTGTCATAGTTATTCACCTTAATATGATTAGAGTAGACTGGAGATTCTATAAACTCTTAAAAGAAGATCCTTGACTCGTTTTCCTTTTCTTTAAAAACAAAAACCTTTAAAACTGAGACCGATATTCCAGTATTCCTTGGAAACCAAGGAACAGAGGAAAACCATGCACTGATACCAAAATGTAACACCCTCACCCGGCCGGGTACTACTTTTACTAAAATGCCCGTGATAAATGAAATGCTCAAATCTTAAATTTCAGCGGGAAATATTTCCTAATAAATCTCAATACTAAAAAATCTCAAAGTGAACTCCAGTCTATACTCATAATCATAAATGTAAATAACTAATAATCTCTAATGCTGCTACTAAAAACCTTGACTAAGCATCCTCCGTGACGCTTATACTGCTCTCCTCCAGCTGGCTGGCCTCGAACTTGCTTCGCACTATTGCTCCTCTGGCTTCTCTAGCTCTTCAAACTGGTGAGTGAGATGGTGTCAGTTTACGCCTTTACGTTTAACATCTTATTAATGCTTGATCACTTAACTTAGTGGAAGTTGTTTTGTAACTCCACTATTAAAAATCTTGACTCTTGAAACTGTACTCTTAAAACTCAAATCTCTACTTAAATTCTTGACTGACACGGGGATTCCTCACTAGCTAGTCCGGTTGCCAACTCATACGTATGAGAAGCCATCCAGGCTTTCCTTAAACTTAAAGTTAGTTAGGGGAGTCGTAACGATTCATCCCCCTAACATCTTAAACTTATCGTGGAGGCTCTTCACCACGATTCTCAAGAGCATAAATGCTGCTCATCTTAAAAGTCTCCAGAGCATAACTGCCGCTCTATCTGAAAATCTCAAATGACAATAGACTGGCGCTAGTGACTAAAAACACTTAAAACGACTTCACCTTCTTGAAGGTGAGTTACTTCTTAAAAAGTACTTGTTCTTAAAATTTAATACTAACTCATAGACATCAAGCTTCAAGTAAGAAATAAACTCATCCACAATTCACTTCAAATCATAGCTCAACCATCGCACATATCATCAAACATAATCATGCAATATCAATCATGAATCAAATACTGCACGCACATCACGTAAATCAATACTTAAAAATACTCAAAGCAAATTCTTGAAAAACCCCAAGGCATAGAATTTACCCCCTTTACACTCACCTTCCTGAATCGAATTACCCTTTCAACTAATCTGATTCCTTGGTCGTGGTGTGCCTCCGCTTGGCCTTGTCTTTGGAAACTGCGTTAGTTAATTATCGACTCTTAGTAACACTTTCATGATTAAAATTTGCAGCAAATTAGTTCATCAGCTCTGTGACTCCTACTTTCTTATTTAATTCTCCCCTCATGTCATCCTGAACCACTAGCTATCAACATGCCCATTACCAATGGATGCAGCCCAAGAATTGCTCACCCTAATACGACACCCCTCCAAGCTTTAGATGAAAAGTGCCACTTTCTCATTTAACATGTGCCACCTGTAGTTGTGTCCTAATCCTATACCCTCCAACTAATCTTCTTTCAACCGTGGGTATTCAATTATCCGTACCATGGTTATTATGCGAGACAAATGGTGAGATAATGGTGATCCCTACCTAGTGCCAAGCTGCTCAGCACCGGTGATGAAGCTTGCCAACATCATACTTTCCGCAGTAGCTACTCGTGCAGCACCCCACAACGTTTACTCGACCCTCCTTCCATCTTCACTGCACGGTGGCGTTCGTCTTCAACCCTTTGGAATAATTACGCCCATGGAACAGGCCAGATCCCTCCCAATCTTCTCCACCTGCATATCCACCGTCCGGTTTTCAATCTCGTCCAGCTTATATCCCCCGCCAATCTCAAATCTCCCGTGAACCCTCTTCCGAATTTCCCAATCACAACAACCACCACCTCCAAGCCACAGAACCGAAAGGGAGAATCTGCCGCTGGCGAAGTGAAAACGAATAAGAATTGGATCCAATCCGGCAGAGGATATGATGATCCGCTAAGGAGGGAATGGATTGATGGCCACCGGTGGAGAGGAATTAGGATTCGCTTTTGAGGACGTTTAGGGTTTTATTTTAATGTATAATAATAATAATAATTATTATTATTATTCCTAATTTGTTGTTGTAACTCTTTGAACGAAACCGTCGATCCAAGCGTTCGGTCGAACCCTAACCTAAAAATGGGGTGTTACAGTATTGGTAGAGTTGCAGTCACAACTGATATGTGGGCTGCAACCAACCAAAAAGGGGGGTAAGTTTCATCTGATTGAGTATTATGCGCTAAGTTTGGCACTACCAATATTGACTTGGTGGCTGATAAGATAAAGCAATGTGTCTATTGTTTGGTGCTTGATTACAAAACCAAGGCTGAGTAGAACAATTCTGGTTCTTCAACTGCTTATGGTAGCTCTTCTGGTCCTGCAAATGATGATCATGATTTTGATCTCTTTGTGGGTCGGAGGAAAAAGACCAAAGCAACTCTGATCCATACTAAGCTGGATCATTATCTTCTTGAAGGCCTTATTCCCGATTTTGATATATTGATGTGGTGGAAAATGAATGGCCTTAAGTACCCCCACTTGCAAGCAATTGCAAGGAATTTCTTGGCCATACCAGTCACACCAGTGGCTTCTAAGGTGGGAGGTTAATAGACCCTCATCGGAGTAGATTGCACTATGATACAGTAGAGGCAATGATGTGTACATGGAGTTGGATTATGGAGGAAATGAAACAAGTTAACCTTCAATTACTCCCTTATGAGCTTCTTAATGTTAAATTTTTGAATGCTAATTATATTTTTTTGCATCTACATAATCATCAAAGGATGCTGTCGAGGCAATGGAAGGGAGGTTCTCAGCGCTAGCAATTTCAAATTCCAGGTTTGAAGATCAAGAGTAAGCTGGTAAGTTAGTTGGTTCTCAATTCTGTCTTCTGTGTAATTAGTTCAATTAAGATTAGTCCTTAGTTTCAATTCTCTAATTGTATTTTTTATTCTTGCATATCAAGGGGGACTTGTAATGAAGAAGCATCTAATATCCCTAGATGGCTGATTTGTTGAAAGGTTCAAGGTATAGAGCCAAACTTATGTTTATTTTACTTGTTTAATTTAAATGAGTTTTAGTTCTGTAATCGTGTTTACTATTTTGTTGCTTGCAGTGATTGCTTTTGAAGGATGAATGTTGTTTTTGAGTTGGTTTCCATCATACTGTTGCTTGCTTTTGGATGAAAGGATCAAATGAACTTGTGGAACTCGTGTGTTAGTTTACTTTTTTGATGATGTTATTGGGGCTGATTGCCTTTGTTTTTCATTCTCTTCTTTTTTAATCTAAACACTAGTCAGTAGCTGTAGTGATGAACATGGTTTATGGGTTTTGGGCGGTGAGAAATCGGTTGCAACAGCTGGTTTACTTGTTACAGCCCCAGAGCTTCCTTTTTTGTTTTGGATTTCTGTGCCCTGAACAACAAGTTACTTTTAATTTTTGGGATCTGAGTGTTTTAATAATTTTTCTGGTTTTTCCTTCTTCTTTTTTTGTTATCAGGATCCATGGTGATATGTGGGTTACCCGGATCCGGCTGGGGACGAAGACGGTAAGTAGATTCCACCCATTTAGCCTGCTTGGATGGGGACGATGATATCTATCAGCCTTGACGGATAGGTAACGGGAGCTAAGTACCCGTCCCCGATACGCCCTGTTGCCACCCCTATCCACAACCTAGGGGCATAGTACTTATCCACCGATATCGCCACCGCCTCCGCATGGCAGAGGGAGAAGCTTTAGGAGTCATTTGGGCAGCCGACAATTGAATTCGGGGGATGAAGGAGCTGCAAATTGAGAAGCTGAAATTGAAGCAAAGGAGCGGATAATATGCGCAAGTAAATCTTGAAAAGAAACATATATCGATGAGAGTGATGGGCCATCACTAAGGGTGCACAATGTAGGGGAAAGAGGAAGCCAATGAAGGACTAGCACCAAAATCCGGCGAAAAGACGGGAAAAGATGGGGTAACTGGGGCAGCGAATATGATGCTAAAACTCATCCCAGGGGATAAACGAGAGTGAAGGTACACATGGCATGGAAGCTTATGAAGGACCAACACTGAATCAGTGACTCTTTAATTCAGGTGGCGGTGAATTGATGGCCGGCTGATTGCGAATCAATGGTCAGAACTCCTGATGGCTGATGAATGGTGGTAGTGCGATGTGAAAGGTTGTGAGCTGGTGAAGTAAGCTCTGGCGGCAAGCTCTAGCGGAAGCCTCCTTAATTCGTGTCTTTCAAAAATTTCCGGCACTGGATCGGCAATGAACGCCTCAAGGATTGCGGAAGGAACAAGGACCTTCTTACATTCAATATATTTGGAAGCATAACATATTTCCTTTTTTCCTAAAAGATATTCATCAATTAAATTATATCGTATTAGTTGTATCATTATTCCATATCATTCCATTACATATATATATATATACCATTACTATATGGAGATTCTCCTTCAGAACATCTTCATTAAGAATTTCCAGCCTTCTAAGTGTTTCTAGGAAGGGTAGTTTAGTAAACTTAATTATTAAAAGTAACAAAAGATAAAAAAAATGCACCATTCCCAAAAATCTAATAACCCGCTAACTCGCCAAGAAAGATATTAACCAGCTAACAAAAACTAACAGGAAATCCAAATAAAAAACAAATTCGGTCGAGAGTAGTTTTATGTGTCTAAGAACGACACTTCTTCATTTTTATTATTAACACTTCCACTCACTATTTGGTTTATAAAACATATTAAAAGGGTTTTAAGACTTTGTAAATTTGACTTACATATAAATTTTTAAAAAATAATAAATCTACTATTCAAGTAGTAAATGTTTCATATGCTCGCAATGTGTTGTAGATGCACCCTATCGATTACTGATGTTAATAAAAAAATCTTAACATCAAAATATTTAATAAAAAGATATGAAAAAATTGAGGCATTTATTGAAAGTTATTTCATGTGGGGTATACGATAATAAATGTGAGTATCATGATTGACAAATTGATACATAATGTCTTACATTGGGAGTTAACAAGTTTATGCATTAGTTGAAAGTTACTTTACATTGTATAAGATAATAAATAGAGTATCATGATTGACTAATCGAGGCATAAAGGCTTACATTCATAATTTACAAACCTCAATCTTGGAAATGAGTGAGGATTAGATAATTGGACAATAATAAGTGGGTATAATTTATATATATATGGTTCAGGTTAGTGTACGTCAGTCGTACATTGTACGCCCGTCGAGTTTTACTATTTAGAGCCCGAATTAACCGCAGTTTAGGGAATGATACTATACCCTAACCTCTAATGGGTGAACCCCAGTCCCTAATTCTCTAACCCAAGCCACAAGATTCATTTAATCTAAAAAAATAATAACCGACAGTTCTGATTCAGCGAAATATATTATAGTGCAAAAACCAAGTGTGAACACAGGCGTACTTATAAATATATATAGTTATGGGTGCCTTCTACTGTACCCGGCCGGGTGAAATCTGGGGTATCACATACCTTGAGTATGAAAACGCTATATAGACATCGAATTAGCAGGATTATTGGGCATGATACTATACTCTAACCCTTAACGAGTGAACCCTAGGTCCTAATTATCTAAATCATAAACTATAAACCCTAAGATGGTGCATTGATTTTTTGCCTGTATTTGCACGAATCATAACCGTCGATTATTGTTTCTAATTAAATTGATCTTGGGGTATAAGATTTAAAGAATTAAAACCTAGATTTTGATCTTTAAGGGTTAGAGTATAGTATCGCATCCGGAGATAAGTCAATTCAAGTTCTGGATAGCGTTTTTTTACTCAAGGTATGCGGTACCCCGGATTTCACTCTGGTACCGTAGAACCCCCCTGACAATTATACAAAAATTGGATGGATTGTTGAGTATTTTGATCGAGAAATGAACCTATAATATGTCAATGTCCCATAAACCTATATTAAGAGACTACGAAAATTATAAAATAGGATGTTACCACAAAACAAACCATTTCAAATATTGATTCACCTTAAGAAAAGGTTCTGCAAGGATAAGTTGATTTTACATAAAACATAATTAGTCGGACCAACGGGTGGTTCTATGCATTTGAGAAATTTTCTCTGTAGAGGATCAACCAATCAACAAAACAATGATCCAATTCAATCTTCAAACCTAGAATGTAAGTACAAATATGTATCTGTCTCTTATTATTTATAGTTGACAATTTTATGTACATCCATACCCTCTAGGATTTAGGGAAGATGGAAGTTATTTTTAAATCACTAGAAAGTGTGGTTGACTCTAATTAATCTATTTTTAAATGACAATAAGCTTGTTGATGATATGACCATCCATGATAACACTTATCATTTTATAATCAATCTAATTATTATGATTATTTAATATTAGAAAATTAGTTCTTACCATCTTACATTCATAAACTAATTCACATAAATCAAAGTTGAAGAATCTGTTAGAATCAGTTTCGAAATCAGAATTGCTCTCCAAAGAAAAGTTGCCAGCTGAGACCTTCCTATTGTGGCTATGGGAGAACGTTCAAAAACCAACGGTCGGCTTTCTGTTGGTCCTATAAAATCGATTCTTTGCAAGTGGGTGGAAGCACTTGTCAAGAGCGGAACAGGGCTTAAGGGCAAAGTGGGTTGATTCAAACAAAGGAATATGTTCTATTGAATTAACGGTGTAACGGGTATGGGATTTGAGATTTGGGTTTCAGTATTCTGTTCGTTATTTGAATTCATTGTGTCTGTAATTGCTTCTCTTTGTTTTGCTTGATAGGAAAAAATATAATAAAAAAAGAGTCTCCTAGACCTCAGTAAGTACCGAGTCTAGGACGAGTAGTGACCGGTAGTTGGGAACCTCGTTAAATCTTGCTGTGTTCTTTTAGCTTTTCTGTACTGCCTCCTTTAGTTTCTGATTGTTCTCCAACATGCTCTGTTTTCTTTTAAAACCAAAGATTCTGTTTTCTAAGGATTCTGATCCAAGGAAGAAGACAAGCTCTAGCTATTTCCCTAGTTCATTTACTTTTGGGCCAATCTCTCTTAAGCCCATTTTTGTTTAATTACTCTTAGTTTCTGTAAGTGGGCTTTGTGAAACGTGGGCTCATACTAAAGGGAAGAACCAGTACCAAAGGAAAGAAACAGTCTTTGTTTCTTCATTTCTTTATTCTTCTCATTTCCCCTTTCTTCTCTGGATTTCCCAGTTTCAAAACCCTACTTTTTCCCTGGTCATTTTGATTTCAATTGGTATCAAAGTATGCCCTTGCTGAAGAAATCTCTTGCCAAGGTTTAGATCCAATGGCATCTTCATCCTTTGTCCAGGTGGTTCTCAATCATCCCCCAATCTTCACCGGTTCAAATTATACTGCATGGAAGAAACGGATTAAACAATTTATGTGGGGAATTGATGAAGAATTGTAGCTAATCGTGCAAAATGGTCCGATTGCCATGATTGCTGAGGAACAGACTGTGTGGTCGGCAGCTCAGAAGAAAAGTGCTCAGTTGAATCAATGTGCTATGCATGTTTTTCAATCTGCAATGCATCCAGATGAAGCAGATCAAGTCGAGAACTGCGAGACGGGAAGAGAAATATAGCTTGCTTTGGAAAGCACTTATGAAGGTACTTCTAACATACGAGAATCTCGGATTGATCTATTAGTTCATGAATATGAGGCATTTAACATGTTTTCAAATGATGGAATTCACGAGATGTATTCTCGATTCACAACTTTAATCAACAAGCTTAAGGGTTTGGGAAAAATTTTTCTTGTTAAAGATCTGAATCGAAAAATTCTTAGGTTGCTACCCAAAAGGACAGCTATTGTGGAGGCTAAGAATTTAGCTACTCTGCCTATTAATGAACTAATTGGTTCCCTGTTGAGTCATGAGAATGTTATCAAGCAAGTTAATCAGGATGATGATAAGAGGCATAAAAGTCTTGCTTTTAAATCCAAGGTTATCGCTTATGATTCGGGTAGTGAAAATGAAGCTGAGTTTGATAAAGAATTTGCTCTTGTTAGCAAACAGTTTCATAGGATGCTTAAACATAAAAACAATAGAAAACTTCAGGCTTCAGAGAGTCAAAATTTTGAATATGATCGTACTAAACCTTACTCTCAAGATAGGCTACCTCTGTCGCAGACCAGAAAGTTTGAAACAGGTTTTCAGGATAAGGAGCCTCAGGCGTGTTGTAAATGTGGGAAGTTGGGGCACATTCGTGCTCAATGTACTCTGACTCTAAGGGCTCGTGAGCATGCTAAGAAGGCTTCTTGGAGCAGTTATGATTCGGGTCAAGATAATGTGCCCTCTGACGAATAAGCATTTATGGCCGCCATACCTGTTCAAACCACCACGGATCATCATTCAGTTTCTACAGAAGCTGATGACTTCAAATGGTATTTAGACAGTGGATGTTCACATCAAATGTCTGGTAAAGATGCTTTTTTCTCTTCTCTATTATCCAAAGATGGAGTAAGGTCCTTTTTGGAGACAATGGATCTGGACAAATTGTTGGAATTGGTACCATAGGAAGTTTAACTTGTCCATCTTTTCGTGATGTGCTGCTAGTGCGGGGTTTGAAACATAATCTGTTATCCATTAGCCAATTGTGCAGTAATGGTAATCGTGTTATCTTTAAAACTGATAAATGTATTGTTGAGCGTGTAAAAGATGACAAAGTTCTTTTTGTAGGATCTATAGTCAACAATATGTATCGTATTGATCTACATGGTTTAACTGCCTTTCATGAGATGTGTTTTACAGCTTCCTGTCATTATGAACTCCTTTGGCATCGTAAGATAGGTCACATTAGCCTTCCCAAGCTAATTACTCTTTCTAAGTCAGAAAGTGCTCGTGGTGTTCCACCATTAAAGCATAAACCTGATTTTTCTGTGAGACATGTGTTGCTGGGAAGCATACCAAGAAATCATTTAAACTAAAGTCTAGCATCACGACTACTGCTGTTTTTGATTTGATCCATTTGGATCTTTTCAATCCTTGCAATGTTACTAGTCTAGGGGGTAAGAATTATGTTCTAGTCTTGGTTGATGATTTCTCTCGTTATACCTAGGTTTACTTTTTGGAGCATAAAGATGAATCGCTTGCGAAATTTATAATCTTTGCGAATCAAATTTATGGACGCATAAAAACTATTGCAGTGATAATGGTGGTGAATTTGTTTCAGAAGAGTTTGAGACTCATTGTAATGAGTCAGGGATAACTCATACGTTCTCAGCTCCTCGAACTCCTCAGCAAATGGAGTTGTTGAACATAAAAATTGCACTATTATAGAATGTGCGCGTACTATGCTGCTAGAATATAATTTGCCAAAATTTTTCTGAGCTGAAGCTGTAAGTACATCCTGCTATACTCTTAATAGGGCTCTTCTTAGAAAAGGGATGATGAACACTCTCTATGAGATTTTTAAATTCAAAACCCAAATTTGTCATATTTCCGTCCTTTTGGATGTCCTTGTTTTGTGTTGAATACCAAAGATTGTTTAGGAAAATTTGATGCAAAATCAGATTCTGCTCTTTTTTTTATGGTATTCAGTTAATGGTCAAGCATATCGTGTCTACAATAAGCGTACTAAGAAAGTTGAGGAATCTGTTCATGTTGTGTTTAATGATACTAATGCTTCGGATAAGATTTTTGTACAGGATGAGGGTGCATATGATATGCTAGAAATGATTCGAATGCCCTCTGAGGAAGCTAATTCTCTGAATGATAAGGTTACCAAGATATCATCTCATGATGATCATACTACTCCAGAAAATTTGGAAGATACAAATGAAAGTACCACAACAGATGTCCATAATCAGCCTACCGTTCCTCCACATATTAAAAAAGGCATCCTGCTGTTCAAATAATAGGAGATGTGAATGATGGACTTCACACTCGGGGAGGTAAGTATGTTCCAGGTTAGTATGCATATGTTTCTCAAGTAGAACCTAAGAACTATAAAGATGCTTTAAGAGATGATGGATGGTCTATTGCTACGATCGAAGAATTAAATCAATTTGATTACTTACATGTTTGGGATTTAGTTCCACGACCTTTAAATGCTACTGTTCGGTACTAAGTGGGTTTTTTCGCAACAAGTCAAATGAGGAAGATATTATTATTCGAAATAAAGCTAGGCTTGTAGCTCAAGGGTACAAGCAAGAATAAGGAATTGACTACAGCGAGACATCTGCTCCTGTAGCACTGATGACTTGATATATACACATGTTTTTGTCCACCATTCCTCTATCGTTTGAGTCTCATCTCTCGTGTTTTAGGCCGATTTCGTGCTAGGTTGTTCGTGATATTTCAGGTCCTAGTACGTGAAGAAAGGTTCGAGCACGAGTTCGGGGTCGATTGGACGAAGTTGGAACGATTGACAGGAAGCTGGGAAACCACACGGCTAGACCCAAAAACCACACGGCCGTGTGCCGTGGTGGAACCCCTTTGCATGGGCAAGCCACATTGGTCGTGTAAAGGGCCCTTTTTGACTGTGTGGTTTTGGCCGTGTAGCATACCTAGAGTCACTAAATCGAACGCAGCGTTTTGGAGAGCCACACGGGAAAACCTAAATTTCACACGGCCGTGTGGCCTGGTCGTGTGATCGGGCAGAACTGGGTTTTTAACCCAATTTCGGGTCTTTGAAGAGGGAATCGATTTTCAGAGTTAGAAACAGTGTCCAAGAGAGAGAAAGTGTGAAGAACACACCCTAGAGGTGATTTTGGAGCTGGGTTTCATCAATCAAGCTTGGATTTCACCCTTGGAGTGAAGATTATCATCCCAGAGCATATTCTTCCCATCTTGATGAGTATAGCTGCTTTGTATTTTGTTTCCCTCTCTCTCTCTCTCTCTCTCTCTCTCTCTCTCTCTCTCTCTCGCTCTCTATATGGAGTATAACCTTCTCTCACTTGGGTATGATGAACCCTAGTTCCATGTGTTAGGGATATCGATTGTAATGACTTTTGGATTGTGATACTACTTGATTATAATCGATTAAAGTGTTTTGATTGAGTCAATTGAAGCCTGATCATCTTTTCTTGATTTCTGCTGCAACCTGAGATAGATAGAATCTGATTAGGTTGTTAAAGCTTCTTCAATCGGTAGTGGTGAATCGATTATATGAGAGTTAGTCGATTCACTGCTTTGTACTGGAATTAAATTCCAATAGTGGAGTTTTGTGTTTATTGCCTCAGTAGTCTGTCCCGGTGAAGGCGAATCGCCTACCGGTTAGTCTGTCTGAGAGGGCTTGGTCAGCTTAAGAGATTCCAAGCTACTGTCGGATCTTCCGCAGTTTAATCAATAGTAAATCAACCAAAGGTAATTACAACTTTGACCTAACTAAGGAGCTAGGGGGACTCATTCCCGAGTGACTCTTCCCCTGCTTAAGAACTTCGAACCATTTCCTGCTTTCTTACTGCTTTAGCTAAAAACCAATTCAACCAAATTAGTTTGCTAGATAATAAATCATCACGGAGTAGGCAGTAGATCTAGACCTCGGGTTGATAAATAGAACTTGCCACTATTCTGCATTTCCGGACTGCGATTACACTTGGTCGCAGTTTGGTGTGTTTTAGCGTGTCAAGTACGTCTTGAGTCAATTCGTATTCTTTGTGCTTTTGCTAGCTATTTGAATTTCAAACTCTATCAGATGGACATTAAGAGTGCCTTCTTGAATGGTGTTATTCAGGAAGATGTTTATGTTGAACAACCTCCAGGTTTTATAGACCATAAGTTTCCTAATCATGTGTTCAAATTAAACAAAGTCGTTTATGGTCTTAAACAGGCTCCAAGAGCTTGGTTTGAAAAACTTACGTCCTTTCTGAAATCCAAAAATTTCACTCAAAGCTCTTTTTTTCAGACTTTGTTTATTAAATGTGTCTCTAGTGATCTGCTTCTGGTTCAGATATACGTAGATGACATTCTTTTTGGATCTACCAATGAAACGCTTTGCTATGATTTCTGTGAGTCTATGAAAAAGGTTTTTGAAATGAGTATGATGGGTGAATTACAATATTTTTTCGGGCTGCAAGTTAAACAAACTGAACATGGCATTTTTATTAATCAATCAAAGTATCTTTCTTCCTTGTTGAACAAATTTGACATGACTGCCTTGAATTCTAGTCCAACCCCGATAGCCACTACTATTAAACTGGACAAGGATGAGGCTGGTGTACCAGTTGATGAATCCATTTATCGAGGCATGATCGGTTCACTGCTCTACTTGACTGCTAGTCGTCCTGATATTCTTTTTAGTCTGTGCCTTTGTGCACGTTTTCAATCTCAGCCCAAAGAAAGTCATCTCTCGACTGTCAAACGTATTTTTTTTTTATCTTAAAGGAACTCCTGATATTGGGTTATGGTATGCTAGACAAGACTCATTTGTACTGATGGGGTATACAGATTCAAACTTCATGGGAAGTTTAACTGACCGTCGTAGTACCCCAGGTAGTTGCCAGTTTGTAGGAATGTCGCTTGTCTCTTGGTTTAGCAAGAAACAGGGAGATGTAGCTCTGTCCACTGCCGAAGCAGAATATATGGCTGCTGGTAGATCGTGCACTCAACTCTTATGGTTGAGAAATAAGCTAACTGATTATGGGTTACATATTCCCACTATGTCTCTATTCTGTGATAATACTAGAGCTATCTCTATGACTAAGAACCCTGTCCAACATTCTCGAACTAAACATATTAAGGTTAAGTGCCATTTTATTCGTGATCTAGTACAGGAAAATATTGTGACTTTATAGCATATTCCCACAGAATATCAATTAGATGATTTGTTTACTAAACCTTTACCATCAGATCGATTTACTTTCCTCTGTTATGAGCTTGGTATGCGATCCCTTTCATCTCTTAATGAGATGATCTTGTTGTGATTTTCTATTGATTATTTTTCCTTTTCTTTTCTTCCCTTTTGTTCATTAATTGATTTTCTTTCTTTGCTTAGTTTTTCCTTTCCTTTCTGTATTGTCTTCATATCTCGGGGTTTATTTCCTTCCCTTTTTTTTTTGTCTTGGATGTCCTATTTAAATCTTGGTCTTGTTTTGGTTATTGGCATCCAAGTTGTGTCTTTCAGAGTTGTTTGCAGTGTCTTTCAGAGTATTCTCTTTTCTTCTTTTAGCCATGGTTTTTGTAGTGTCTTATACTGGAACCCTCTTTGTTAACCCCATCCCTGCTAATCATCATTGCCATATTCAGTTCTTTGCCTCCAGACCTTTTCAACCCACGTTTCATGTGCCTTTTCCTGCTCTCATGGAACTAGGACTTGATATTGGGGGGTTTTATTCATAATCTTGGGTGGGATTTCCTACTAGCTCTCCCTTTTTCATCCATGTTCTTTCCTGAGGTGGTTAGGTTTTTCTTTTCGAACTTTCATTTTCCTGTCCTGCCTTCCCACTCTTTCTCCTCATATGTCTTTGGGTATCTGTTCACCATTCCTCTAGACAATCTTGCAGGATTTCTTCATATCCCTAGAATTGGCGAGGCCTTAGCAGATGAATCTGAGCTCCCCTTGTTCAATTTTGACTATGCTGAGGAGTTTCATGCTCTCATGGGTGTGCTTATTGCTCCTCACACCTTCATGCTCGTCTCTTCTATTCTGTCTATCCTCCGGCTGCTACACTGCTGCATATCTCGAATATTTGTTCCTCGGACGGACTCGTTGGACATGGTGCTGCCTCTCGACCTCTGGATCATCTCTCACGATGTCCATGATGTGCCTCTTGACTACTCTCATCTGGTGTTCGAGACTCTCTTTCGCTTCAGCGATGCGTCTCTTGCTGCTCCTTTGTCGTTTGGTCCTCTGATCACGTCGTTGCTGCTTCACATTTCAGTCGATCTCTCTCCCTTTCGCTCTATTACGCCCTCTATCTTTCCCATGACTGACGATGTTATGGATCTCCTTGAGATTGTCGTTGAAGGGGAGGACGATGAGGTTTTGTGGATAAGCAATGGCAGCAATAGCAGGAGTGCTAGTAACGATGATGACCCGCAACACGAACCTTTTGTGGAAGCTCTGCAAGCCTTGTTGGAGTATGGATATGAAGATAACAGTGAAGGGGAGCTTCCTTGATTGAAGGGGAGTCTCATTGGAGATCAGCTGTTGTCGTTTGTGGTTCTTTTTTGATTGTCCTATTTTAGAACTTTTCTGGTTCTTTGTCAGTGGTCATTTTGTTGGATGGATGTTGGATTACCTTAGTTGTGTTTCTGAGTGGTTGGATTTGCCTCTTTGGCTGTTATAATTGTGTTTGGAGTTTGATCTTGGCTTAATCTTTTATGTGCTAACCTGTTATAGTTGAGATCAGATGAATGATGTTTTGCATGCAATCGGCAATCACTTATTTAAGGGGAGATTGTTGGAATCAGTTTCCAAATCAGAATTGCTCTCCAAAGGAAAGTTACCAGCTGAGACCTTCCTATTGTGGCTATGGGAGAACGTTCAAAAACCAACAGTCGGCTTTATGCTGGTCCTATAAAATCAAGTCTTTGCAAGTGAGTGGAAGCACTTGTCAAGAGCGGAACATGGCTTAAGGGCAAAGTGGGTTGATTCAGACAGAGGAATAGGTTTTGTTGAGTTAACGTGTAACGGGTCTAATATTTGGCATCCGGGTTTCAGTATTCTGTTCGTTCTTTGAATTCATTGTGTCTGTAATTTCTTCTCTTTGTTTTGCTTGATAGGAAAAAATCTAATAAAAAAAGAGTCTCCTAGACCTTAGTAAGTACTAAGTCTAGGACGAGTAGTGACCGTAGTTGGGAACCTCGTTAAATGTTGTTGTGTTCTTTTAGCTTTTCTGCACTGCCTCCTTTAGTTTCTGATTGTTCTCCAACCTGCTTTGTTTATGTTTAAAACAAGAGACTCTGTTTTCTAAGGATTCTGATCCAAGGAAGAAGACAAGCTCTGGCTTTTTCCCTCGTTCATTTACTTTTGGGCCAATCTCTCTTAAGCCCATTTCTGTTTAATTACTCTTGGTTTTTGTAAGTGGGCTTTGTGAAACTTGGGCTCAGACTAAAGGGGATAACCAGTACCGAAGGGAAGAAACATTCTATGTTTTTTCATTTCTTTCTTCTTCTCATTTCCCATTTCTTCTCTGTATTTCCCAGTTTCAAAACCCTACATTTTCCCTGGTCATTTTGATTTCAGAATCGATTGACAAACAACATAATTAGCAAGAAGGAAACGTGCTTTTTTATGTAAGTCAAAGCGTGAAGAAATATCAAACTAAAGCTTTTCGAGTTTATGTTCTTTAAGTTTGCATTTTGAAACGACATGCATTATCTAAACTATGATTCCAGGCCGAGGATAAAATTTAGGTACCGATGATTTGTTGTGAAGGAAATGAAGTTAAAGCTCAACATCAAGCTCACCGACTACAATATCTAGAATCCATTAGCGAGTCATAGTTTTGAAGATAAGGAAGAATTAAAGAGCTAATCTCGTAAAATGTTCAAAACTTGGAAAACATAAATTTGACATGCATGAAAATGATATTTCGTATTTGAAAATATTTTTCCAGCAAAATTTTGATTTCGAAAAAAGTTGAGGAAGGGAAAACGAGTGATAATATTAGAGGTAGTGCATCGTGTGATATGATGATAATGGGTTGTTGAGAAGAAGGAAGAAAATTTTAATGGTCAGGACAAATGTTTCAGTGACGAGGAAAAACAACAAATAATTGACTATATTCATAACTTAGATGAGATAAATTCTATCTGTTTCAAAGTTACGTGTCATATTTGTCAATATTTTATCATTAAATTGTTGTTTTAAATGAAATGCAGAAAAAAATAATGATTAATGATGGCAGTAGTGGATCCAATATTGGAGATAATTGACACTTTGAGTGTTGACAAGAAGGAAGAGAATTTGATGGTGCATATGATAGCTTTAGTTCGATTTGACAAGTATTTTAATTAGGATTCAACTTCTTAGTATTATTTTAATTTTTAATTCTAATCTTACGTCGATGAATCATTTAAGATGTCCGAAATATCTACGATGTATGTTCATTTTTATATTTTCAGTAACTGAATTATTTGGATTCCTTTATCGTACCATATAAAAATGTATATTTGGATTCCTTTATCAGACCCAAATCTAGTTTAGTTTACGACAAGATATTTCTCAGTTTAAGATGGAATTTGAATTCTAGTTTACATATTTAATTTTATTTTTTATGAATTCACATTTTAATTTTACATTTTTCAATTTCACTAATTTTTTAATTGTAATATATTCCATCATTAAAATAAAATATCATCATTTATGCTGAGTGGGTTGTTTCTTCTTGTTTCTAGAATATTACCCCAGTTTTATAAATTTATGTCAACACAAACAAACATTCTCATCTTTATATCCTTTTACTATTGTAATATACTCCTCAACTAGTTTTTTTATATACTTTCATGCCCTTCAACCATAACAACATAACAAATGTACCTTCCATCAAATTTTCAGTTAACTAACTGTTAGTAGTGAGGCAAAATATCTAATTTACCCCTCCCAACAACTTACACAATTAACTTAAATTCCTAATTTTATCTATTTATATAATATTCTTCAATTAATTCCAAAACATCTCAACTCTCTAGAACCATTACCCCCCTCCATTAACCATGATCTTTGCCGCAACAAATTCTGACTTCATGTCACCTCCAATTAGGGGTGGCAGGACGGTTTTCGGTTAGCAGTTAACCGGACGGGTTCGACCCAACCGACCAGTTTTTGGCTAACCGAAAACCGTCGCATTTTGACAGTGGTCGGTTGGTGGTGGCGAGGGTAGGTGGCTCGGCTAGCCGACTGGCCGAGGTTGGAAACCGGCGATTAGCCGACTAACCGAACCTCTACCCAGCCTAACCTAAACGACCCACCCTCACACTCAAAACGACCCCTCCCTAACCCTAACCTAAGTCCCCAAAACGCAAAACCCTAACCGACCCTCTTCTCTTCTATCTCTCGTCTCCATCTTCTCGATCGTGCCGCAGGTCCTCCCTCAGACCCTCACCACCCGACGGCAGCGGCGCAGAACAGAGGGCTCAAGATGCACTCCCGGCGACGTCTCCGCGCCTCCCTCCCTTGATTGCTGCTGGCGCTCGCCTCGTCGCCGCCTCCCTCCATCGCTTGTTGCCGGCGCTTGCCCCGTAGCCATCCACGATTCGCAGCGCCCTCGCCCCGACGTCACGCTTTCGTCCCCTAGAAGGCTAGCCGCGACCACGCCCTGCAACCGGCAACTGCGACCCCCCCTGCCTTCTCCCTAGTCCCTGCCCCGCCTTGTCTTCCTCCCCTCGGCGCCGCCCCTGCGCCGCCTCCACTCAGCAGGCTCTTCTTCTTGTTGTTGCTTGCTGCTGTCTACTGATTATAATATGTAAATTGATTGATGATGATTTTAGAGCAAATGATGATTTAGAGTGAATGATGATTGAATTAGAATGATGATTTAGAGTGAATCTTGATTGATTTATGAATAAAGAATGATGATTTTGGTGAATGTTGATGATTTTGAATGAATGACGATGATTTAGAAATTTAGAATGATGATTTTGGATGAATGATGAATGATTTAGAAATTTACAATGATGATTTATAGTGAAATAGTGAATGATGATTGATTTTGGTGAGTGATGATGATTTTGTGTAACTGTTGATGTAGGGCGAGACCTCCGGCTCCACGTGGTGGACGTGGTGGATGAGGTGCACCTTCTGCTGAGAATGTTTCTCGTAGTGGGAGACCTCCGGCTCCTCGAGGTCGTGGTGGTGCAGGTGCCTCAGCCCCTCCTGCTCAGAATCGGGGTCATGGTGGACGTACATAAAGTCGGCCTATTCAGTCTACTGATCCGTCGGCCTCGGCATCAATTGTATCGACTCCCACCCATGCCGCTAGTGGAACTACACCTGCTGTTGAGACTCCTTCAGTAGAAACGGTTAATCCTTCTTCAAATAAAGTTAAAGACGATCCCTTCAATCTAGAGAAATGGTTGGAGACAAAGGGTATAGCTGATTGCTGGAAGGACTTTACGAAGGTGGCGGTGGATGAGTATCTGATGGGAGAGTGCAGGCATTGTCATACTAAAATCAAAGCACATCCATCCAAGAATGGCACTTCTGCAATGAATAACCATCGGAAATCATGTTTGGCTAAGGTTGCAGCATCCAGGGATCAGACTGTTCTGAACTTGCAGGCTGCAGATGGTAGTCAAAGTCAAGTAAGTGCTTTATATAAGTTTGATCAAGCAAAAGCAAGATATGCCTTAGCCATGATGATTATTATGGATGAGCTGTCTTTGCGCTTTGTGGAAAGAGAAGGGTCTAAGCAGTTTATGCAAACGGTTCAGCCACTGTTTAAGATACCTGGGAGGAGAGGTATAAGAGATGATTGCTTTCATATATTCTTGGAGAAAAAGATGAACTTGATAGAGTTTTTTGAATCAAAGAACAAAGGCAGAGTTTCAATCACCACAGATACATGGACATCTGACAACAGTAAAAATTACATGTGTGTGACTGGTCACTTTGTTGGAGTTGATTGGAAGTGGCAGAAGAAGGTTCTCTCCTTTGTTCCCATCACAAGTCATACAGGAAATGATATTGCAGAGAAGCTTGCAGAAATTCTTGAAGAATGGAAGGTGAAGAATCTGTTCTGCATGACCATGGACAATGCATCTACAAATGATATTGTGAGTGATTGCATGAGAAGGAAATTAAAGGAGTGGGGGTGTGATTTGATGGATGGGAAGAATTTGTTCTGCATGACCACTGACACACCTGTCATGAATGAGGAGAATCCTCGGGTGAATCATTTAATTTATATAGCATGTGTGCTTGATCCTAGAAGTAAACTTGATCTGGTGTCTGAAGTGTTGTTAATGATTTATGGACGTATCAAAGGAGGGGAAATTTCTGGCTACTATTAAAAGGGAGATGCGCCAGATGTTTGAGATTTATAAGAGGAAGTATGGATCAAAGTCTGCATCTCAGCCTACCATTGATGATGATGGTTCTGTTGATGGTGCTAGTGATCGGATTAAGATATTGGAGGAGAGGTTTAGAAAGAGAAAAAGGGAAGCACTTCTGCTGGAAACAGGAGGTAGCTCTGGTGAGCTTGACATCTATTTGAAATGTCAAACTGATGGCATCAATGAAGAGAGTGATGATGCAAAGTTTGACATATTGGAATGGTGGTCTCGACACTCTGGAATATATCCGATTGTTGCTGAGATGGCTAAGGATGTCCTAGCTGTTCTCATCTCTTCTGTTGCCTCAGAGGTAACATTCAGCTGTGGCGGGCGGATTCTCAGTTCATTCAGGTCATCTTTGAGCGACCTAATGGTGGAGGCATTGATTTGTGCTGAGGATTGGATAAGGTATCCCGGATCCAGGGAGATTGACGATAAGGAAGACGATGAAGAGAATTTGACTTTGGAAAGTAGTGAGTTCTCAAACTCTCTTATTGTTCAGTTTTTTGCCTTCTTTCCACCTAATTCAATGTATGAATGTACTAACACTTTGTTTTCCTTTTTTTTCTTACTCAGTTAATGTCACTTTCCAAACTAGAATGGAAAGTGCAACGAATACTGGCAATGTTGGCAATGCAGATGCAAGCCTCAACATTCCAGTGGAGAATGAGCAGGAGGGTGAAGAAGATGTACCAGAGGAAGAGTATGAGAAAGATGGATATGATGATTATTGTCATGACTTGTTGCCCCAATTGAATGAACAAGGTTATGCAGATGTTGGTTCTTCTAAGGCTGGTGATAAGTGATGATAGATTAAGATGTGTTGTTGATTTGTTATTATCTAGAGGATTTATTGTGATTTGTGGAGTTTATGTTGTTGAATTAATAAATGTGAGACATTAAGTTGCTAATTTAGATGTATTTTCGATGCAAAAGGAATTGAAATGTAGGTTTGAGATTTTAATTTTAGGCGATTTTAGGTTTTCTTCTCTTGTTGTCCGGTCGGTTTTGACCGGTTATCGGTCGGTTTTTGGAGGTTACCGGTCGGTTAGGCAGCTCCAACCGAACCGGCCTTCACATTTCGGTTGTCCCGGTTAAACCGCGCCTAAACGAAAACCGGTCGGTCGGTTTGCGGCTAACCGAGGCTGATGGGATGGTCGGTCGACGGTAGCGGTTGGTCATGTCTCCTTCAGCCAAAGAGGTCCTTCAATAGCGCCTAAACAAACCGACCGGCCGCCACCCCTACCTCCAATAACGTTGACCCATTCAGCCAAAGAGGTCCTTCAAGGAGCTTTGTTTAAGATGAATTGTACGAGTTTTAGCAATCAAGCAACAAATAATGCAAGGATTGCTAAGCTCCAAATTTCCAAATATCGTAACTTATTTCCACCGGAACAAGCGAAAAATCCCATCTCGTAGCCCTCCCTTCCACCACTCCTGGCTCTCCTAGCTTGGTCCATCATCCAATGACGGTGAACACTCTATTCTGCATATACCACCACCACAACCACTGACGACGACGGTGTTGAGTTGGAATATAAAATGAAGAAGAGGTAAATAACCTTCACAATTATGCATCAAAAGGTCTACCCCGTAATTCGCTTTGTGTAGATCAACATCCACATCACTAGAGTAAACATCATCTTTACCCCAATCCACCTAAGTGGAACCCTAAAATTATTCAAGATAGATCTGTGAATTTGAATCGCTTGCAGAAATTCGTATGCCACTCCATCAGTATAAAAAAGCGATTCTCAATGCCCAAACTGGAAACGTTGTCGCTAATCGCTTCAACCCTTCCACAATTGTAACTTCACAATTTCCATGGATTCAGTAGCAATGGAGGAGAGTTGGGCGAGGGGAGGAGAGGTTGGTTGGAGTAGTTGGCGAATAGATGGAGAAGTTAGTTTAATGAAACAACAGAAAACAAGGGTTACCAAATCTAGAGCTGAGTCACGAACTAGGTCACTTACTTTAAGACTTTCGTGGCACTGCCTTCGTTGTTACGAAAAAAATATTAATCGGTCACCTCTAGGATAAAACAGTTCCTCTTGGGTGCTCGGCGGTTTTGTGCAAAAATAGGAGCTCATATGAATACTCTCTCGCTCGTGTTTCTGCTTTCTTATGGTGTGTCTAGAGGGGATTGGGAGAAGACTATATATAGGAGCCAAACCGCACGAATATACCCTTTGACTTGGGGAATAAGCCACGTTAATTAGGAAGATAATTACTTACTTAATTAAAATGCATTAGGTAAGATAATTTCTATCGAATTATCTCTCAATTATTCCTCTGAATTATCTAAGAATCCGATAAGGATACGAAATAATTAAATTATAATTAATTAATTTTGGAATTTCGCCAAAAAAATATTAGTCTCGAGTAACCCACCCACCCACCCGCTCGCTAGACCAGTCGGTAAAACGGTGCGTGCGCGTGTGTGCGGTGGTCCATTAGGTCCTCCCTCTCCCACAAAAGTAGTTCACCCCAATGGGCATTGCCCCTAAGAGAGAGGCCTCTATCTTTATACACCTTTGACAAGTGTAAAACCACAAATGTGGTAGTTTTTCCTCCTTGAGACTTATAGCTTTCAAAAGCTATTCATTTCCAACAATCTCCCACTTGAATAGTTTTGAAACTATCTATGAGTATCAATAGTTCCATAAGATCGGGCATAAGCTAAGATATCGTGAAGATTTGAACCTTAGCGTAGTGGTTACACATCCGATTTTATAATGGTGACTCGTAGTCTTGTACCCTATCTCAGACAGTATAGCACAACATATCTTTTTCATTGAGTTGTATTCTCTTCTTAGCCCGTGCGTTTATGGCCCTGCATGTTAATTGTTATATGGGTTAAGTGAACTCTCTAGCAACTTTGTGCCTCCAAATTTCTATAGGGAGTGGCCCCACTCCCACATTCACATAGGCAAGTCTATCATAAGTACCCCCAAGTAAAGTACTTCACTCCACATAGAGTATAGACCTCATTAAGAGTTACTATGAAATCAAACTACAAGGCTTAAGGATTCATGTTTCACTATGCATGAAATTTTCTCAATATTACTCATGATTTGTTATTACCCATTGAACCCTTTTTTTTGTATCTCCAGTCTATCAGTACGGATTACCGTCACCTGTAATCTATGGTTCGGTAGGCATAGGTCTCATACCCTTGGCGATATTCTGGACTTTCTCTCTAGGTAAGCCTTTCGTCAAAGGATCAACTAGATTCTGTCCGTATCTTACATGATCCACACTTACTGATCCTATCGTTAGGAGTTCTCTTACAGTACTGTACTTACGATTAGTTTTTCATTTCTTTTCGTTATAGAACAGGTTCTCCACTTTAGCAATAACTTCGGTGATATCATAATGGATCAATACCGGAGGGATCAGTCTTTCCCATAAGGGAATCTCTGACAATAGTCCTCTTAACCAACTCGCTTCTTCACTAGCCATTGCTAGTGCTATCATCTATGATTCCATAGTTGATTGGGGTAGGATTGATTGTTTCTTAGACTTCCAAGATACCGATCCTCCAGAGATATTAAAAACATACCCACTAGTTGCCTTGGAATCGTCTGATAGGGTATTCCAGTTCGCATCACAATACCCTTCTAGTAATGCAGGAAACCTTTGATAGTGTATACCAAGGTTCACAGTTCTCTTGAGGTATCTAATGACCCTCTCGATAGTATTCCAATGCTCCTTAGTAGGACAAATATTAAATCTTCCTAGCAATCCCGCGACATATGCTATGTCTGGTGGAGTGTAATCCGCTGCATATCGCAAACTGTCAATGATACTATCTTATTCAGATTTCCTTACACTATCTCCTATGTTCTTAAATAGCTTAACACTAGCATCAAACGGAGTACGCGCGGGTTTACAATCAAAGTACTTATACTTCTTCAAGATCTTCTCTAATAGCTAGATTGATCTAGAATAACCATTTGTTGTTCTAGTTATCAGGATACCAAGCATAAACATAGCTTCACCCAAATCTTTCACCTCAAAGTTCTCTCTCAACATGGCTTTTGCATCATTGACCACGTGAATATTTGTACCAAATATCAACATGTCATCCACATACAAACATATGATAGTGCAAGTGTTATTTTCTAACTTGTAATAAATATACTTGTCACTTTCATTCACCTTCAAGCCATGTGAGAGAACCAAATTGTCAAACTTCTCATGCCACTGTTTTGAAGCTTGTTTCAAACCATACAATGATTTGTCTAACTTACAGACTTTCGAGGCATGTTTGGGAATAACAAACCCTTCAGGTTGCTCCATATAAATTTCGTTGTCTAAATCACCATTCAAGAAGGCTATTTTAACATCCATTTGGTGTACCATGAAATTTTTCAAGGTAGCAAGAGCAATCATGATACGAATGGATGTTACTCTAGATACTGGTGAGTAGGTATCGAAGAAATCTATATTCTCTCTGCCAATAGCCTTTAACTACTAGGCAAGCTCTAAACTTATAAATTGAGCCATCGGGTCTCAGTTTGACTCTTAGAAACCATTTATTACCCAAGACATTATAATCTGGAGGTAAGTCGACAAGATGTCAAGTCTTATTCGCCTTTAAAGAATCCATTTTTTCTGTAATGGCTTCATCCAACAAGTCTGCATCTACGAAAATCAATGGTTCCTACAAACTTTTAAGGTCTTCTATGGTGTATACTGTAGTAAAGTCATCACCAAAATCTTTGTAGATTCTAGCTCTTTTACTTCTTATGAGTTCATCCTCACATCCAACACCCCCACTAGTTTTGTTATCTATAGTAGCAAGTAGTACATTACCCCCACTATTTTTCGTTTAAATGGAAATGACATCTCAAGGAAATGAGCATCAATGGATACTTCTTATAGGGCGAGCATTCAAATCATAGAATCTTTATGCCTTACTATTCGCTGCATATCCAACGAAAACACATTCATATGCTCGACAAGCCAACTTAATCCTCTTAGGATTTTGAATTCTTACGTAGGCTAAACAACCCCACATTCTTTAATAGGACAAATTTGGTGACTTATTCTTCAAGATCTCATAAGGTGACTCTTTTCTATTTGTTTTTGGAAGACGATTAAGTACATAACAAACAGTCAACCAATTATAATCCCACCAAGAAGAAGCAACACCAGAATTAAGCATAATCGCCACAGCTAACTCTGTAAATGTCCTATTTTTTGCTCAGCTTTACCATTCATCTATGGCGAATACCATGTGAGCTATAGAATTCCTTCAAGGGATTAGAGCATACTCTCATCCTTTATCACTCCTAAGTTGTTTTTATTTTTCTTTTGCACTGATTTTCAAATTCAACCACAAATACGTTAAACATATCAAGGGCATCACTTTTGTTTCTCATAAAGTAAACAAAGAAATAATAAGAGCAATCATCTACGAACGTCATAAAGTATCTCTTGCTTGTCCTAGTTAACTTCCCATATAGTTTACAAATATCAGAATGAATAAGATTTAGGGATCTGATTCTCTAACTACAGATTTATGAGGAATTTTCGTTATCTTTGCTTGGCTACAGAAATCAAATTCATTCATTTAGAGTTTAGAGATTTGTCCTCGAATGCTCAAATTCTTTATAATTTGTGTGTTCACATGACAAAGACGAGCATGTCAAACATTCAAATCACATGCCATGTAAACTAAAGAATTCATCTTATTAACTTCAACAGTCAACTTAAACATTCCACCATAAGCATATCCCTTTCCCATAAAACTCTCATTCTTAGTACGAGTATACAAGTCAGCCCCAATAGTTTGATTAAACATAGCCTTATAAAGAAGATACCCTAAAACAAGATTCTTCCTTATCTCTAGAGTGTTCAACACGTCTTTGAGCACCAACGTCTTTCCAGAGGTAAAGTTCAACTCTATTTCCCAGAACCAACAACCATAATGGTGTGGGCAGTCCCCAATAGCACTCTCTTGTCAGCAAGTGAAAGCAAACGAAACGTGCACAGAGAATCACAAGACATACTCAAGGTTCGCTGCACTAGAGTCACTGAATGATGAGCTGCGTGAGCATGTAAAGGTTTTGAAGGAGGCAAATAACAAGGGTCATGGTGATGAGTGTGTGGTGGAGGGAGAAGGAGCGCATACTACTATGGATCTTGCCCATGCACAGATAAATCTCATGCAAAGAATAGAGATGTTGCCTTGGGCGCTACATATGGGAAGAAGGCTCGGAATTGGACAAAAGAGGGAACGAGAACTAGGAGCATGATCAAAGAGGATAGAATCTAGCAGGTCATTAGAGGATTTCTAAAACTTCGGGGCATGGCAGTAGCAATAACAACAAAATAAGAGAGAATCCCAAGTCCCAAGGAAAGAAGGCTGAGAGCTCCAAGGATAGTTTGCCGCAACACCAACACATCCAGAAAGCGACCACCATTGGGAGGCGGATTCCAACAAGGTCCCCAATGAAAACCACAAACATGAATTCACCCAGGAATTCAACACAACTTGTTGCCAGGAGTCTTGACCTCAATGGTGCAGCTACTAACCTCCCATCAAATGGACAAGGTGATGGGCGTCTTGGTGCATCTTCCAAAAGATATTTGTGCAACGCATCAGGCATGGATGTGTAACGTCCTTGAGTCTTCCTCCAAGGGAGTGTCTTTCCTTTCCTTTTCCGTTTTACCAGAAAACATGGTATCAAAGCGTGAAACTCACCATCCTTGACTTCTCTATTTCTTGTTCTTCCTTCGTGGGTTTCCAGAGACAAAAACATCTCGTTTGTTCTCTTTGCCTCTTCTTCTCAATTGTTCTCAATCGATCGATTGGTCTAGTTCCGTTTACCATTCCTATTTCTCTGCTCATTTGTTCGTTCTTCTGATTTGGTAGTTTCTTCCTCCGATCGTTGATTCCATCATTTCTCTGCTTCGATCAAGATCCAGATCTAGTTCAAAGGCAAGTTTTATGATGATTTCCGCTATTTCTAGGACTCCTCCTATCGCTGGTACGACTTCTGTAGCACGTCCTCCGCCACCGCTAATTCAGACAGCGAGATTTTGATCGCCGTGAATCTATCACTAGCGCATCCTTTCTACATCGCTAATGGCGATGTTCCCACACTCCAACTCGTCATTGTGCCTTTGACCGGAGCAAACTACCATTCCTAGGCGCGTTCTATGCGCATGAGTCTTCACACCATGAACAAGCTCCAGCTGATTGATCCTCGCGCTCTGGTTCCGTCACAAGATGATTTGCTGCGGAAGGCCTGGGATCAAGCGAAGATGCTTGTTCTTGGATGACTTAATAGATCCGTTTCTCCAGAAATCGCGCACAGTATTCACTAGTTCAACACTGCCGTTGAGGCTTGGGAGGATTTGCGGGAAAGATTTTGTGAAGGGAATTAGGGAACGAGGTTCGTATATCCAACCTCTATGATGAGATTTCCGCTCTAAAACAAGGCTCTTAGACTGTAAGTGCGTATTTCACTCATTTTCAAGTTCTACGGGCGGAATTGTTGATCTTGCGGCCCCTTCCTTCCTGATCATGCATTCCTCGTTGTGTTTGTACTGCGACATCCATTCCTAGAGAATACATGAGCAAGGATCAACTGATTCGATTTCTCAAGGGATTAAATAAGAATTTTTCTAGCGTGAAATCTCATTTTCTATTAATGGATATGTGACTCGACTCTACTGTCACCCTAGGAATTGGCCAAGTGTAACCACTTCCTAAAGCGTAGTATAGCGGGTTTGGGTTTAATTATCAACCCGGGTCCTAGATATGATGACTACTCAGTGAATTTGTGTTATCTAGCAATGAAACTGGAATGCAAGTCTAAACTACCAAACAAACAAAGCAAAGCAGGTAAACGGTTGTATTCAAGTTAAGAGAGGTCACCCGAATATGGTTCCCCCTAGACTGCAGTTAAGCCGGATTGTAATTACCAAGTTCAGTTTCTATGACAGTTATACTGCGGAAGGTTCTTAAACAGCCTGAAGTCTCGACTAAAGGTCTTCAGACCCTCTCAATCTGACTCTCTAGCGGGTGACTAACCTCCACCGGAGTCGAAAGATTGAGGCCCTAAGAACAAAACCTCCACTACCGAAGTAAATCCGTTACAGAATAGTGAGTTGGCTTCTCGACTAAAGTCACCAACTCCCTACCTTCAATCAAGGATACTCTATTAACGTAGGCATATATTCTCATTCTAGGTTAAAGCAGAAACAACAGGAATTTGATCAGGATTCAAGTCATTCAATCATTAAAACCTCAATCGAATATAATCAATCACAGAATCAGTACTTGGGTTCATACAATCAAAGCCTAACATACAAATCTAGGGTTCTCCATACCCAGATGAATGAGAGAACTACTCCATGGAGAAGAAAGCAAAAGCAGAATCAGACACGGAATTCATACTGCGAAGGATGGATTCCTGCTTCTGGACGTTGATCGGCACTTCTCCAAGCTCAAACTGGCCTCCAATGGTGTTGAAGATCAATCTAGGGCACTTGGGAACTCTTGCTCGTCACTTTCTCTCTCTAGGAACTGATCTCTCTCTCCAAAACTCGAATCCCCTTGACTTGTGGCTGAAAATCTGCTTAAAAGCATCAGTGGCCAAAGCACGGTCGAGGGCACGGCCGTGCTTTGCCTGACTCCGCCCGTGCCTCGGCCAGGGCTTAATTACACGGCCAACAAGTGGGTTAAACACGGCCGTGCTTTGGTGGAACACGGCCGTGCTTCGGTGCCCGTGTTTGCAGCTGAATTGGCCAAACTGAATTTGCTCTCGGCATAAAAAGCACGGCCAGCAGTACACGGCCGTGTAATTCCTTGGGCTGCCCGTGTTTTGGCTCCAGCTCACCGAAATGACTTCCAAATGCCCCGAAACTCGCGGTTAGCCTTCCCTTTAACGCCTGGAACCTGAAACATGACAAAATAGCACAACCCGGCGTAAAATAGGCCAAAACACACGACTATGCCCCTCAAATGGATAAGAACTAGGGGCGCAAACATGTGCATTTACATCGTTATCAAATTCCCCCACACTTAACCGTTTGCTTGTCCCCAAGCAAACCTAACTCAAACCAATGCAACTCTTCAGACCTCCATAGCAACAAACAACCCTGATCGTAGGTAGAGGACTTCCTAGATCATTTAGCAACTTACGAGGTCAACCGATGCACAAGTCATCTCATAGCTTCTTCGGCGAGAGCACTAATATCGAGTCGGCATCATGGCAAAAAGTGAACAGAGGAAAAATGAATCGTGGATGGAGAGATTATCAAAAACAAAGGATCATGGACTCACATTTTTCAAGGTGCTCGATTTTCTTTGAAGATGGTTGGAACCCCTTTTTTCTGTTTTGCTTGTTTTCTTTTTTTTTTCTTTTCTTTTTTTTTTCTTTTCAAGGGTCCCAACCTGCTCTTACCGGCCATGCCGGGAGTGGATGTCTCGAGCCTCGTGTGGGGGAAAGACATGTAAGGGGGCTGGAGGTAGTAGGTGGAAATTGGGAACGAATTCCCGTCTCCCCTTACACACTTTCGCCCTATTCGCACGGGAGACGTTTATTTTCAAGCACATTTTTGAGCACCTGTTAAACTCAAAACATGATACAAGAGTCCATGATAGGTAGAGAATCCACAACACCACACAATTCAAGGGTCCTAAGATCACTAATTCACTCAATCAACCAACTCAATATGAAGAAGAAATGAGACTCCTTATATGCATCAACATCCTCCATAGTGCTACACTACCTCCCTAGGTTGCATATTACTATAAAGACTGTCAATTCAAAGCATACTGAGCAGGCAATTGCAAGGAAACACGTACTTGGAGCCCTCAAATTTAAAAATTTGGACAGTGGACTAGGCTCCAAGCACACAAACAGATCTAATGCAGTCAAAAGATAAACACCCCCCACACTTAAGATCGACATTGCCCTCAATGGAGAAGAGGGAAGGATAAGGGAACGATGTTACCGGTATGCACGGACTGCAGGGGACTGGAAACGGGCCAGTCGGGGCAAGCACAGCCAAAGGGAAACAGAAGAGTTCAAACACAATATGTTAGGTTCAATGGTCAACCCAATAAAATATCATCCAAACCAAAAGAAAACAAACCAAACCCAAACCGGGTTACAATCCGACTCAAAACACAAGAAAGAAAATCAAACCATGGTGGGGTTGCCTCCCCACAAGCGCTTCTTTACCGTCTTTTAGCTGGACGCCCATGGTGGATCCTCAGGGCGGTGCAGGAACAGGTGCCTCCAAGAGCGGATCCACGTCGCTCTTGAGGTACAGCTTGAGGTTGTGGCCGTGCACCCGACGGATGCGACCACCCTCATCAGTCAGCTCGACCTGCCCATCTGGCAAGATGCAGGTGAGCGAGTACCCGGACGGCCAGGGTGGTCGTGGTGCAGGAGGTGGGACCAGCTCATAGTGGTCTCCACTCTTCTTCCGTGCAGGCTTAGCAACCTGCTGCTTCGGCCGCCACTCCTCCTTGAGCTTTTTGTTCGGAGGTGAGGCTGGATGGAGTGGCGGCGAAGGAATGATAGGAGGGTCCTGCAAAATAGGAGGTGCAGAAGGATACACGACAGGCTCGTGCACCTGATCAGACATAGCATGCACAGGCGTGACATCAATCATAGCACAATGATCAAACTCAGTCACAGAAAAAGTAGCCTGTTCATTCCCAGCACGCAAGATCAATTTACCATCATGCACATCAATAAGTGCCTTGGCGGTGGCAAGAAATGGCCTACCTAGAATCAAAGGCACATCCACATCCTCATGCACATCAAGAATAACGAAATCAACAGGATATGTGAATGCACCGACACTGACAAGCAAATCCTCTATGATTCCCCTAGGATGCACAATGGAACGGTCAGCGAGCTGAATGCTCATCCTAGTAGGGCTAAGTTCACCTAAGTCTAGCTTCTTAAACAACTTATATGGCATGACGTTTATGCTAGCACCTAGGTCCGCCAAGGACTTGCCTACATGCATGCTGCCAATAGTAAGAGGGATAGTAAAGCTCCCTGGATCTTTGCGCTTCTCGGGCAGCTTGTTCTGCAGGATAGCAGAACACTCCTCGCTCAGCATCACTGTCGAGAGATCCCCAAGTTTCTTCTTGTTGGTGTAGATATCTTTCATGAACTTGGCATACTTGGGCATCTTCGACAGTGCCTCCATGAACGGTATGCTGATGTTGAGCTGCTTCAACATTGCCATGAACTTGGCAAACTCAGTCTCCAGCTTGTCCTTGTGTAGGCGAGTGGGGAAGGGAAGCTGGGGTACATGCTCCTTAACCACTGGTTGTGGCTTGGGAGCAGGGGCTTCCTTCTCCACCCGCACTTCTGCATCGTCGGCTGGAAGTGCTGGAGCAGGCAGTGGTTCCTCCTGTCTGGCCGGGACAGGATCAGCAGATATGGTCTTACCGCTCCTGGTAAAAATGGCATCCAGCTGCTGATGCTGGTGAGGATCTCGAGGATTAGGAACAGTGGTGGCAGGCAGAGTCCCCGGTGCCTTGGTGGTGCTCTGGCGGGCCAAGATGCCCACCTGGGTGCTAGTCATGAATGAAGCTAGAATGTTTTCCAGCTTCGTCATCCTGTCATCTGGGGCCGGAGCTGCTGCTGGCTCGGCAAACTGGCGCTGGGGCTGCTGCTGTGGGTCTGGCCCCTGGCGAGCCTGGAAGGGCTGCCTCTGCTGGAAACCACCTGCTGGTGCTGGGAAACCAGGTGGTTTAGTGGTGTTGCTGCTCCAGGCGAAGTTGGGATGCTGGCGCCACCCCTCATTATATGTGCTACTGTATGGATCGAGGCGCCTCGCATTAGCGATGAAGGCCAACTGCTCCTGGGGTGTGGTAGACTCCCTCATAGCCTGGCAGTCCTCCACTAGGTGACTAGAGCTCTCACACCACTGACACTGAGCAACTGGAGGTGTAGCCAAACCTCTGCCTGGAATCAGACTATTGGGTTGCTTCAATGTCTGCACTAGCTCAGCTACCTGCTGCTCGAGCCCGGATCTGGTCTCCATGGCGTGCACACCACGGTCCCGGGACTGTCTGCCTCGGCTACCCTGTCCCCACGAATGATCTCTGGCAGCCAAAGTACTGATCATCTGGTTCAGCTCGGGTGGAGTCTTAGTGAGAATATCTCCTCCTGGGCATAGAGACTCAATCACCCTCTGGCTATCTGGAGAAAGGGCACTGTAGAAGTTCCCCACTGTGAATACATCGCTGAAGCCATGATGGGGGCACTGCCAGAAATAGCCCATATACCGCTCCCAAGCATCACGAAGTGACTCCTCTGGCTCCTGGCGGAAGTGAGTGATCTCCCGCTGAATCTCTGTAGTCTTCGATGCCGGATAATACCTGTGCACGAATTTGTCCGCCAGATCGTCCCAAGAGGTGATGGACAATGGGGGCTGGGTCTCCAACCACCTCTTAGCATTCCCCGCCAGAGAATGGGGGAAGAGATGAAGGCGGATCGCATCATCCGGGACACCATTCAGCTTGAACCCGTTTGTCAGCTGTAGAAAACGGGAAAGATGCACCCTGGCCTCCTCATTCTTCAAGCCATGGAACTGGATAGAAGATGTAATGAGCTGAATCCAGCATGGCTTGATCTCGAAATTGTTTGCTGGAATAGGCGGGTAGAGGATGACCGGGCGGATGTCAGCAATCCGCGGAGTGTAGTAGTACTCCAAGGTGGGGCCCGGCTGCGGGGGATGATGAACTCCATGGTCCTGGGGTATGGGGTTGTTCCCCAGGACCTGATTCACCGGGGGAACCTGCTGTGGATTCCCCTGGTGCTGGTTGTAGTCTCCGTCCATCCCGTGCTCTTCTTCAGAATCGCTACTCAGGTGGCCGTCTATGCGCTCTTCCGTAGCCAGTCTAGCTCGCTGTTGTCTCCTGAGCTGGCGACAGGTGCGGTCAATCTCTGGATTCAACGGCAGTAAACCTCCTGACTGGCTACGGGTCATGCACTACCTGCACACACTCAAGCAAGCAAACCCGTGAAGGCACAAGTGGGACAAAGCAAACAAAGCAAAAAGAAAAGCTAAATTAACAGAAATCACTTTTCTTCAACAACCTAGCCGTCCCCGGCAACGGCGCCAAAAACTTGACTCGACTCTACTGTCACCCTAGGAATTGGCCAAGTGTAACCACTTCCTAAAGCGTAGTATAGCGGGTTTGGGTTTAATTATCAACCCAGGTCCTAGATATGATGACTACTCAGTGAATTCGTGTTATCTAGCAATGAAACTGGAATGCAAGTCTAAACTACCAAACAAACAAAGCAAAGCAGGTAAACGGTTGTATTCAAGTTAAGAGAGGTCACCCGGATATGGTTCCCCCTAGACTGCAGTTAAGCCGGATTGTAATTACCAAGTTCAGTTTCTATGACAGTTATACTGCGGAAGGTTCTTAAACAGCCTGAAGTCTCGACTAAAGGTCTTCAGACCCTCTCAATCTGACTCTCTAGCGGGCGACTAACCTCCACCGGAGTCGACAGATTGAGGCCCTAAGAACAAAACCTCCACTACCGGAGTAAATCCGGTACAGAATAGTGAGTTGGCTTCTCGACTAAAGTCACCAACTCCCTACCTTCAATCAAGGATACTCTATTAACCTAGGCAGATATTCTCATTCTAGGTTAAAGCAGAAACAACAGGAATTTGATCAGGATTCAAGTCATTCAATCATTAAAACCTCAATCGAATATAATCAATCACAGAATCAGTACTTGGGTTCATACAATCAAAGCCTAACATACAAATCTAGGGTTCTCCATACCCAGATGAATGGGAGAACTACTCCATGGAGAAGAAAGCAAAAGCAGAATCAGACACGGAATTCATATTGCGAAGGATGGATTCCTGCTTCTGGACGTTGATCGGCACTTCTCCAAGCTCAAACTGGCCTCCAATGGTGTTGAATATCAATCTAGGGCACTTGGGAACTCTTGCTCGTCACTTTCTCTCTCTAGGAACTGATCTCTCTCTCCAAAACTCGAATCCCCTTGACTTGTGGCTGAAAATCTGCTTAAAAGCATCAGTGGCCAAAGCACGGTCGAGGGCACGGCCGTGCTTTGCCTGACTCCGCCCGTGCCTCGGCCAGGGCTTAATTACACGGCCAGCAAGTGGGTTAAACACGGCCGTGCTTCGCAATGTACACGGCCGTGCTTTGGTGGAACACGGCCGTGCTTCGGTGCCCGTGTTTGCAGCTGAATTGGCCAAACTGAATTTGCTCTCGGCATAAAAAGCACGGCCAGCAGTACACGGCCGTGTAATTCCTTGGGCTGCCCGTGTTTTGGCTCCAGCTCACCGAAATGACTTCCAAATACCCCGAAACTCGCGGTTAGCCTTCCCTTTAACGCCTGGGACCTGAAACATGACAAAATAGCACAACCCGACGTAAAATAGGCCAAAACACACGACTATGCCCCTCAAACGGATAAGAACTAGGGGCGCAAACATGTGCATTTACATCGTTATCAATATGCTTCCCTCTATCAATAGAGTCTTCTCTGGACTCGTTCAACAAGAGAGGAAATGTGCCAGTTCTCAGTGGCCTCTGGTTTCCCTTGCTAGTCAAGGATCTACTACTCCTAATCAGCATGGTGCTGCTTCCAGCCAAGCTAATGCGGCTCACAATCATGGTGGTGGTCGAAAAAGACCCTTATGCACTCATTGCGGCATCTACGACCACACCGTTGACAGGTGCTACAAGGTTATAGGTTATACAATCTAGATACACATCACATTTTCTACTCATGTGATACTGTATTTCATGAACACGTTTTTCCATTTCTAAACATGACATATCACCTGGACTTTGATGCTTGTTTTCCTAACATTCTAGTTCTAGATTATGTTTATATTCCAGAAACACAAACTGTTTCTACTAATTCTCCTTCTCCTTTACCTCCCGAGGAACCTAAAACCGACCTTGTAGATATTATTCAAGCGGTTGAACCGCCTCCTAATATCCGCCCTCCAAGACTCAAGGTACAACCTCAGAAACTCAAGGATTTTGTGTGTGATTTCCCATCTTCTTATGTTTCGTACCCACATAATACATACGTGCCACTTCTGAAATTCTTGAACCTCGTACTTATAAAGAAGCCATACAAGATCCTCGCTGGGTTGAGGCATGTAATCTAGAACTAGCAGCACTAGACAAAACCAAGACATGGACAATTGTTTAACTCCCTGTAAGTAAAATTCCTATTGGCAACATGTGGGTGTTCAAAATAAAATTTCTTGCTTCAGGTGTTATTAAGCGTTTTAAATCTCGTCTAGTTGCTAAGGGTTATACTCAAACATCGGGTTTAGATTATTTAGAGACTTTTGCTCCAGTTGTGAAGCATACTACATTGTGTTTAGTTCTTTCATTGGCTGCTATTAATGGCTTGTTCTTGCATCAATTGGATGTTAATACAGCCTTTCTTCATGGAGATTTAGATGAAGAGCTATACATGAAAATACCACTAGGATTGGTTGTTCCTTCTCATTTCAAAAATCTTGTTTGTCGTTTTAATAAATCGCTTTAAGGTTTAAAACAAGCTAGTCGTCAATGGAATATCAATTGGGTAAATGCCACATTTGGTCACTGAGATTACTAAATCATGTCATGTTTATTAAAAATTAATATCAATTTTGGTCACTTTAATTACTGAAACATGTCACATTTTGTCACTCTCTCGTTAGTGTACATGTTTCAATAATTCGAGTGACATTCATAAAGAAAAAGTAATTCGAGTGACCTGGAGTTGGATGGAGGCTAACGGGAGAGTGACTAAATGTGACCTATTTTAGTAATTTGAGTAACAAAATTTTATACTAATTTTTTCTAGTGACTAAGCATAACACGATTTAGTAATCCCAGTGACCAAATGTGGCATTTACCAATATCAAATTGACTTCTTTTCTTACTTCTGCCAGTTATAACAAATCCAAAGCGGATTATTCTATGTTTGTTAGGAGTGTAGGTTCTTCGTTCACTGTTGCATTAGTGTATATTTATGACATTATTTTAGCTGGAAATGATTTGAATGCCATTTCTACTATTAAAGTCAAACTTGATCAGACTTTTACTATCAAGGATTTAGGTGAACTAAAGTACTTTCTTAGACTTGAAATTGCTAGATCTTCTAAAGGTATTATGTTGTGTCAACGAAAGTTTGCATTGGATCTCTTAACAGACAATGGTTTCTTGAGTGCAGAACCGACTGATTCACATTATGTTCCCGGTCCTAAGGTGTCTGCTAAATCGGGTAATCTCTTCCTAACCCTTCTTACAAAAGACTCATAGGTAGACTTCTATACCTGTGTAATACATGACCAGACCTTGCCTATTCAGTACATCAATTAAGTCAGTTTACACACTCACTACAACAAATTCGGCCTATTAGGACAAATATTTATTTTTGTCATTCTTTGTTTGTCATAATAGGTACTATAATTTGACAAAAAACTTATATGTCACATTTGGTACTCCTAATGTGACAAAATGTTGTTTTGTCATAATACTTTGTCAGTTAAAGTCTTTAATGTGACCAAATTTGTGTGTCATCATATGGTTTGTCAAAATAGGTAACCCACATCGGTATTTAAGAGACATAAAGTGACAAAATGTCATCGACAAAGTATCATTTGTCATATTATGTCTTTCTGAATTGTTTAAATGACAATTTGGTTTGTCACAATACACACCATAATCCCTCGCCAATCTGACAAAATGTAATGTTAGTGGTAATATAGTGGTTTTGTGTTGTGACAATGACATTTCGTCATATTTGGTTCTTTTTAGGCTGAAACCTCTTTCCCCTCGGGAAAAAATTATACTCCTTTCTTGTCTGCGCAGCGGATCTTCTTATAAAATTTTTTTTTGCGTAGTCGATCAATAACCCAATCCTCCACCAATTTTCCAACCACCGCGATCCTTTATCCGTCCTCCACCAATCGGCCCGGCCACTCACCAGCGGGTGTTCCGTCGTCGTCGCCGTTCCACCAATCGGCCCGTCACCACCACAGTTCAAAGATCCCCAATCTCCGCAACCTAAATTTGCGTAACAAAATCGCTGTAGCAAACTCGCTGTAGCAAACTCGCTGGTCTAGCAGAAACAGGTAAGCGTCTTCCCTCCCTCCCCTGGCTACTGTGTACTGCTTTAGCTTAAGAATATTCTGTTGGTTTATCTATCTGAATGAGCTCTTGTGTTTCCTCGTCATTGACTCGGTGGGAGGGGCTGATTATATCTTCGATCCTTCAACCATCCTTTTGTGCTAATTACAATAGAGAGAATGCACCCCAAGCACCAAGGAAAGGTAAAATTCGATTAATGTCTTGAATTTTAATTTATGTTTCACTTGAAATCGTGTAAGTCAACATGGTTCCTAATGTTTTGTCATATACCCTCTGCAGATCCTTTTCTAGTTCATCTCACGCTGTGCTTCCATCTTGACCAACTGCCTATAAAGGGAAGGTCAGTTTCTTTATGCACAGATTGAATGAGTAGAAATTGGATTAAGCTTAAGGATAGGTTCTGTGATGAATATCAAAAGGGGTTTCTGAGTTCATAGGGGCTGCCAGCAAACATGTTGATACGCTAGGTAGAACTAGATGCCCTTGTAAAAGGTGCAATAATAGAAACTTCAAGAAGCTGGAGATTGTCGCAGATGATATAACCAGGAATGGCATGGTGGAGACATATACTACATGGATCCATCATGGTGAGTCGTTTGACTTTGAGAGTACTAGTCATCAGCCTAGACAACCTACAGTTGTGTTTGAGAGTGACGGTTTAGAGGATGACATGGCTGATATGTTAGGGGATATGCTGCATGCTACTTCTGGAAATGCTCCTGTCATTGAGGGGTCAACAACACCAAATTATTCTAATCTAACAGACCTCAATGACAAATTGGCTCGGCTAATCCGTGATGCCAATTTGCCATTATACCCTGGATGCAAAGACTTTTCCATATTATCATTCGTTATGAAGCTGCTGAACAATAAACTGGTAACCAACAGTACTGACAAATCCTTCAACCTGAATCTGGACCTAGTCAAGAAAGCATTACCTGTTGGCGAGACGCTTCCTTCTTCATTCTATGAAGTTAAGCGGTACATGGGAGATCTTGGGTTCGGTTACACCACTATAGATGCCTGCCCAAATCATTGTGTACTCTATAGAGGTCCTCTAGAATCTGCCATTACATGCCCAAAATGCAATGAGCCTAGATACATACCTGGGAAACAAAATAATGTAGCACAAAGGAAAGCTAGGTATTTCCCACTAAAAGATAGGCTTCAAAGATTGTTCATGACTAAGGAAGATGCTAAAGACATGCGGTGGCACAAGGAATTGCGTGTTGATGATGATACGCTAAGGCATCCGGCTGATGCAAAAACTTGGAAACGGTTCGATGAGGATCATAATTGGTTCGCTGCAAACCCTAGGAATGTTAGGCTTGCTCTTCTGAGTGATGGGTTCAACCCTTTTGGTAACATGAGCAATAGTTATAGCATGTGGCCTGTCGTGGTAACACCATACAATCTCCCGCCTTGGAAATGTATGACCGAACCTTTTTTATTCTCACTGTCCTTATACCTGGAGAGAAATCGCCTGGTAATAACATACATGTGTACTTAGAGCCCCTAATAGAAATGCTGAGAGAGTTATGGGAGGATGGGGTCAGTACGTATGACGCACACTCAAACGAAACATTTCGTTTACATGTTGCGTTGTTATGGACAATAAATGATTTCCCAGCATATGGCATGCTATCGGGCTGGGGTACAAAGGGGAGATTAGCTTGTCCTGTCTGTAATATTGGGACATGTTCTGAACGTTTACATGCCAGTCATAAAGAGTGTTACATGGGGCATCGAAGATGGCTGCCAAGTGACCATAGGTGGAGAAAAAGCCGTAAATTTGATGGGAAGCATAAACTTAGAGGCAAACCAAGAGTGTTATCTGGAGATGAACTTTTGCAGCAAATTGAGAAGGCTTTTCAATATGATGTGGTAGTCAATGAGGGTGGGAAAAGGAAAAGGGGCTGTCTGATGATAATGTGCATAACTGGAAAATAAAAGCTTCATTTTGGAGTTTGCCATATTGGAAAACTATAGAGTTGAGGCATAACTTAGATGTAATGCATGTTGAAAAAAACATTAGTGAGAATGTGATAGCTACATGCTAAATATCGAGGGAAAGACCAAAGATACAGCCAATGCTAGACGTGATTTGGAAGACATGCGTATTAGGAAAGAGCTACATCTGGTGAGAGACGGTGATAAGTATAAAATGCCTCCTACTTTATACACCTTAAAAACCGCACAACGAAGGTCGTTTTGTGACCGTTTGAGGTCGATAAAGTTCCCAGATGCTTATGCATCTAATATATCCCGGTGTGTGACTACCGATGGTAGGTCAGTCACTGGAATGAAAAGCCATGATCACCATGTCTTCATCCAACGCCTACTTCCTGCTGCCGCACAAGGATTCCTGAGCAAAGAAGTCTATAATATATTGTCTCAACTTAGTGAGTTCTTTCGTGAGTTGTGTTCAAGAACGATTACCATTTCCACTGTCAGAAAACTCGCGGATAACATCCCAGTTATACTTTGTAACTTGGAAATGTTGTATCCACCAGCTTTCTTCGTCGTGATGATGCATCTGCCTATTCACCTTCCCCGCGAAATTGAGCTTGGGGGACCGGTGCAGTACCGCTGGATGTACCCAATGGAGAGGTACACACCGTGTCGAACCCATTAAATTTTTAACTGCTTGGGTTCCTTTATATAACGTAGCTAATTTTTGTATTCTGATTTTTTTTTGGGTAATTTTACTAGGTTCTTAGGAACTCTTAAATCATATGTTTCTAATAAGGCTCGTGCCGAGGGATCCATTGCCGAAAGGTATATAGCCAAAGAGTGTTCAGATTTCTGTTCTAGATATCTTAAAGGTGTTGAGACCTGAGCAAGTAGGCTAGACAGGAATGATGATGGGTTGGACGATGTAGATTATAATGGGTTTGATGTTTTCCGTCACCGAGGTAGATCTATAGGAGCTGCTAACTATGAGCCTATAGGCCAGGCTGAGTTCCATAAGATCCAATGGTATGTCTTCACTAATTGTGATGAAATTGAAGACCAATTGAAGTAAGTTTTTTTTTCTTCTTCTTTGTGTTCAGATTTCTGTTTTGTTTCTAAACCCCAGTTAGTTTTGTCTTCTTCTTTTTTTGTGCTTAATAAGTGCCATTACAGTGTGTATACGGAAGAGAGATTCTTGAGCTATCCAAATAGTACCCCATCATCCATTGCAGCTCACTTCCCATCTTGGTTTAAAACATTTGTAAGCGCCAACCTTTTCCATTCTTTTTTCTTTGTCTTACTCACAACATCATTTTCTTAAATTTTTTGCCCCTTTCATTTCGTTTTAGGTCTCCGAAAAGTTTTTGACTGGCACGCTTAAAGAGACTGACCATTTATATGTCCTAGGATTAGGGGCTGATGAAAGGATTACTAGATATCCTGGACTCATCATTAACGGGGTTCGATATCAAATAAATATGTCTGATGAAGGTCATCGAACTCAGAATAGTGGTGTCATGGTTAGGGGCGAGCACAATGGCGAGACTATAGAGTATTACGGGGTTCTGATCGAGATAATTAAGCTGCAATATTCTGGAGGGCATCGGGTCTTTATATTCAAGTGCGAGTGGTTCAATGTGGGTGACAAGATGAATGGAATAAGGACGGATGGACAATTGACGAGCATAAACATGGATCGAAAATGGGGTGCGGAGGACCCATATGTATTGGCCAGTTAGGCTAACCAGGTGTTTTACATTGCCGATATTAAGAATGGTGGTGCATGGCATATTGTCCACAAGGTATGTCCCAGAAGTTTGTACGATGTCCCCGAGAAGGAGGAAGCAATACATGGGGATCCATTGTCTGAAAATCAGCCATACCAACAGGATGTGGATCTTTCGGAATTTCATGTTAGTGAAAGTGAGTTACCGGATCTGAGTCGTGATGACGAGGCACCAACAATTGTTACTGAGACAGTGATACGATCATTTGATAGACGATCAGCATCAGTAGAAGCAAGCGATGATGACATCGACGACGACACATTGGATGACCATCATTTGAACAGTAATGATGTTGAACACCAAGATGGGTCTGATCCATCATTCAGAGACCAGGAAGAAGAAGGATAACAGTAGAAGCTAATTATAGTGGTTTTCACACAGTAGCAGATTATTGGTTGCGAGCTGTGTTTGTTTGCATATTTATTTGGTAAATATATGTGTACAGCTTTTTGCGGGCCTTAGATTCATTTTTGGTGATTTTTGGGTAGTTTAGAATAAGAAGATTGAATTTATATGAATGTTTACTCGAGGTGAATGGAGTCTGACAACAGGGTTTATTTTTTCGTTTTTGGGGTACTAATATGAACCCAGGCGATGCATAAACCCAGATTGTGTATTCGATCCTTTATTTTGAGGATGGATTGGGTTTCTGGTGCAGTTTGGTAGCTTTTGTGTAGGGCTTTGTCTGAGTTTTGTTAGAGAATTGAAATGAATGTGTGTGGTTATGAGCCCACATGATTTCGTGGATCACAGCCCACAATTGATTTAAGTCCCGAAAGGGCCTATTTTAAAACAACAAAGCGAAGACAAGGACCTTAGTCCTTCGTCTCTGTCAAAGGCAAACCCTAAAATCCTCTTCTTCGAACCTTCTCTCTCGCTACCTCTCCATTTGCGATTTCACTCTGACGATTCTTCCCCGTAATCTGCTCATCGCGCAAGTTCACGACACCAATCTGCTCATCGCTCAAGTTTGGGGACCCGTTTTACAAGTAAGCTTTCTTTTCCGAATCGCGATTCATTTCATACATGCTCTGCCGATTTGTGCCCTCGATGCGCGATTCCTGCCCTCGATTCGTGATTCCTTTCATTTGATTCGCGATTCCTTTCATTCGCGATTCCTTTCATTTGATTCGCGAATCCTGCCCTCGATTCGCGATTCCCAATTCGTTTAATTCTAGGGTTTCGTAGATGCTCTTCCGATTTGTGCCTCGTGTGAAGTCTCTGTTGCCCCTTCTTCGTTTTTTGCCACCTCTGCTTTGTAATTGTTTCACATGCAATCCTTGAGGACTTTGTTATCAGTTTGGTGAATTTGGGTCGAGGGTTGAGGTATTGTGGGCAATTCAGATTATGCAATTTTCTTCGCCAGTAATCTCATAGTTAGTTGGCTTTCGAAAAAGCAAAAGACTGTCTCGCGCTATTCTGCGGAAGCCGAGTACAGATCTATGGCTAGTTTAACTTTTGAATTAATATGGTTGTGGTATATTCTTCAGTATCTGCATGTTGATTTAGATGCTGCTACTCTAGTTTTCTATGACAATATGTCGACTATTAAATTAGCTGACAATCCTGTTAATCATGAGCGTACTAAGCACATAAAAATAGATTGTCACATCATTAGAGATCAAATATTGAATGGTGTTATTAAGGTTTTACTTGTTTCTTCGGCCAATCAATTGGCAGATATGTTCACAAAATCCATTCCAGTTGCTGTGTTTCAGTTTTTGCAGAACAAGTTGGGACGTTTGGATATCTACGTGCCAGCTTGCGGGGGAAGTTGTTCGAGGAAGATAAATCCGAGGACTAATTTCTAATTAATGTATAGTTATAGCCTATAAGACGGGTTTGTAATATTTCTTTATCTATTTGTTTAAATAGGACTTTAGAGATCTATATATATGTAATATTAACAAGGATATTGTAACTTTTTACTTGATGAAATAAAATGAAGTGCCAGGTGGCGTTTTCCGTTTTACAAGAAAGCTGTCTCCTCCCGCAACCATCACTCCATCCCCATTAACTGCCATCGCATTGACGATACCTCCCTTCTCCTCCTTCTCCCTCGCCATGTTGTACAGAAACTCGCCCCTCGGAAGGCCAAACTTCTTGAAGTTCTAATAGTCACTTGTGAAAGAAGAAATGTCCTTGCCTCCTCATGTCCCATTGTCCAACTACTCAGAGCCATTGCCATTCTGTATTCATAGTCGCGAGGATGAGATGGCTATGATCGAAGTTAAAATTTCAGGTTCATTTATCAGTCCCATCCTCCGGCTAAAACCTAGTAAGACAAGGTTGTCGGCTGCTTGTGGGAATCAAAGAAAGAAGTCAATCTTATAGAATAGAAGAAGACCAAAAGGAAAGAAGGAAATCAATGGAATAAAAAATTAAGATGAAACGAAAGAATGACTTGAAATTCTGCATTTACCTCTAGATTTGTATTCCGTACGAGTAGGGCATTTTCCAGTATCCAACTATTAGCAACGAAGATGATTGAGACCGGGAACGAACAGGCTTCCATGGTTGTAATTTGGATACAGACGGAAAATGAGTGGATAGAAGCTATTGTTGGTAGAACGCTAGGCCATTTGATGGAGAAAAGGAATAGGAGTGGAGACAAGGAAGATGAAAGGAGACAGAGAGTTCCGATTACATATTAAGACTATATATAAAAGGCAGATTGAAAGCTGAGGAGAGACAGGAACCCGACACCTGTCCAAATTACCTTTAATGCCCTTATAAGTTTGCTTTATTTCAAAATTGCCATGACTAATGTATTTCAATTTCCACTACCACAAGTCATAACCGTCGGCTTTCCTCTCAAGTCTCAACCACAATCACCTCACCGTCCTTAGGCAAACACGATCGATCGAATGAGGGAAGAGGTGTCGGAGATCAGAGGTTTTGCGAGTTTGATCTGGTAGTCTGCGTTGGGGACGGAGAGGGAGGAGACAACGAGGAACTGAAATCAATTATCACCAGCGAAAAAGGAAAAGGAGACGACAGGAAAATGACATCGTATTCTAAGACTTGGGACAATGAGTCGAAGATAGAGAAAGAGGGAAGCGAGGTAGAGACTGGGAACCAAAGTCAGGCTGCAGGCAGAAGCTGAAATGCATGGCGATGATCGAAGCCAGAGATGGGAGAATAGGATATGCTGCCGGCAATTCTTCCGATAGAGGGAAAGAACGGGAGAGTAGTTTGACAGTTAGCCGGTTAAGAAACTCTCTAGATCTTATTTTGATTTTTGATTTTCCATTATGGAGAAGGAGGTCTGAAGGTCGAATAAAGAGAGATTCCCCCCCCCCAGGTAATTTAAAGAGAGATTTTCTGGGTGATAAAGATTGAGGAATAAGTGAATTTGGACGTTTTATAAATATTCGTAAATGGGCTTACAACCAGAAAGCCCAGTCGAAGCGGAGCGAGACCTAATTTCACTAGTTAAGTGAAATTGGATCCTGTAAATATCTCAACTTGATTTTCACGACTAAGATAAAGTAGGAAATCTGCTATGAAAGAACGTTTGAAAGAGGCGGTACGCAATTTTTTCGAAAAATTCGTTGCTGTTTTATGTTATTAAATCAATAAATAAATTATTTATTTAGGAGTAGGAATACTTGATGATGGAAGGATAAGTTTTAATTAAGGGAAGCTAAAAATCAGAACTTCCATGATGGAAGGATAAGTTTTAATTAAGGAAGGTTAAAAATCAGAACTTCCAATAGGAAACAGAAAAAACCAATTTACATAAACAATAATTAGATGAAAATAGAAACACGTATGGAGGCAATTTTAAATATTGCCGTATATACTTGATTATTTTTTTGGTCTTCCTAGCTCATAAAAAAAAGTAGTAATAGCAGGCCATTTTTTTGCCTCTGAAACATTTTATTTAACAACAAATCGCTTCTTTGCCTCCAAAAGTTATACTAAGAGAATATAAAAATTCTATTTAATTTTATCTGTTAATTGTGAAATCAATTAAAATTACAAAGAAGGGAGACAGGAAACGCCGCCCAGCAAAAAGAAAAATGGGACGGAAAAGAAAACAGAAATTAAATAGAATTTTGGAGATGTGGTTTCACCCCTGTTCTTACACCGTTGGAGATGTGGTTTCTCGTGTTTTAGACCGATTTCACGCTAGGTTGTGCTTGTTTGTGATATTTCAGGTCCTGGCAAGTGAATGAAGGTTTAGGAGCGAGTTCGGGGTCGATTGGGCGAAGATCGGGCGCGAGACAAGTCACAAAGGAGGCCACACGGGCACACCCACAAATCACACGGCCGTGCAACTCATATTTCTGGCCGTGTGAGATTGTGCGAGAGCAAACACGGCCTGCCCTGACAACACACACGGCCGTGTGAAGGAGTGGCTTGGCCGTGCGAGTTTTGCCGAGAGCAAACACGGGCAGATGGAAGTCACACACGGCCGTGCCACTCTGGCCGTGTGAGAAGCCTGGAATTCGACTAAGTGATACGGTGCGTTTTGCCTCACACGGGCAACTGGGTAGGCCACACGGCCGTGTGGCCCTGCCCGTGTGAGTCGGGATTTCCTGGTTTTAAGCCAAATTCCGAACCAAAGAGGAGGAGAGCTGGGTTTTTGGATCCCAAACACCCAAGGGACGAACCAAAGAGAGAGAGGGCGATTTGAGGGCATTCTTGGAGTAGAGAAGGAGGATTTATTCGCCTTGGAAGCTTGAGGAACAAGCCCGGACTTGAAGACTGATCATCTGAAGATTCTTACTGCAGTCTCTCTCTTCTCTATGGAGTAACTTCCCTTCACTTAGGTTTTGAGGAACCCTAGCTATGTTTGTTTGATTGGATGATTGTATGAGTACTCTGACTTGATAATCTTGAGTTCATATTCAATCTATGCATGTTTTCATGATTCAATTCTGCTTTAGTCGAGATTATTGATTCTGCTTTGATCCTATGAGAGGGAATACCTGATTAGGTCAATAGAGCACCATAGATTGATAGTAGTGGATCGATTGCTTTAGTCAAGGGTTGATTCACTGCTTTGTATCGATTGAGAACCTCTTTCGATAGAGGGAGTCTAGTTCAGAACGCCTTGATCAGTTGTTCTAGAGAAGGATACGTCCCTCTAGGCAATTGACTCAAGAGGGCCTTGTTCCTTTAGTCGAGACTCAAGGTCTAGTCAAGGATTCTCCGCATTGTGAATGAAAGTGAAACAGGTTAGAGATCATCAATCATTAATCTGGCTAGTGGCTAGGGGGAATCATACCTAAGTGAGTTCCCAACCTGTAATTAGATTAACTTTAACTGTAGTTTGCTAGAGTAGTTTTAGTTCTTTCATCTTAATCTGATTTGCTAAATAATAAACTGAAGCTGAGTAATAGTAACTCTAGAGACCCGTGGATTCGATATTTATCACTTGAGCCACTATACTGCAGTCCCTTTCATTGGTTACACTTGGCCTTTGTTAGGTGTTGTGTTTTAGAGCAGTCAAGTTTTTGGCGCCGTTGCCGGGGACTTTCTAGAGTATTAGGAAAGGCAGAAGTTTGTTACTTTAGCGTTTTTCGTTTCTTTTCTTTTCCACCCTTGCTTTTCACTTGGGTGTTTTTGTTTTTATTGGTGCAGATCTGAATCATGGATCCTAATGGCTTCTCCAATCATTGGGGGTATCCACCACCATCTGGGTGGTATTACCCCGAGACTCCGTGGAGCAATCAAGGCGGAGAAGACTCCGTGGATCCTAACGGTTTCAGAAGTAGGCGGCCAAAACAACAAATATATATGAGGGTTTGTGGTGTGTGAAATAAATATTGACATAATTGACCTTTACAAAATTGTAACACTTGGATTAATATTATATCTAACGGTGGAAAACTTAATTAGCATGGTACTAATCCCTTAAGGGGTTAGCACCTAATCCCATTCCGGAAACCACGCGTAAGGAGAAAACACGAAAGCATGTGAAGGAACTAATCACTATGTCTGTAACTGTAACGGAGAAAATTCAAATTTTAGAGGAAATGTATAATGACCCCGATACACGTGTCTTGAATAAAATATACATACGTGAGTGATATCCCCAACCACTAGTACGCTCATAACCCACTAACAGATATTTGAGAAGAGAGGAATGACACACTCACAAAGGAAGTACTAATGTCAATTTGAACCCGTCCCGCGGATATTACATGACCTGAACTACGATGTGGCGGGCATTACTCGCCCAGTAGTAGCGTGGGGTGGGGCATGGGTATCTATTTCCGACCCGTCCTTCCCCACCTTGCCCGTTCTTGGCCTATTCTATCTCAATTTCTTACCAATGCAGTTAAAAGCGCGATTCTAGCTAGAAGTGGAAAATGGGTAAAATCGTAAAACGTAGAATCAAAGCGTAAAATCGTGAGTTTTTGACGCACCCTCTAAAATAGCTAAAATATGTTAAGTACTACATATAGTATGTAAGATGTGAGTGTGTAGATTTTAGATAAGTGGATAACTACATGAAATTCATAATTAAAATGTAATATCTAACACATAAACTAATTTGCGTAGACTCAAAAGTGGAGAAAACTCATAGCATCTTAATAATAAGCTCATAAACGTAGATCGTAACCCGTAAACGAGCTTGATAATCCAAATTCTCATAAGCTGGTTTGAGTTTGCATAATTACATACCATCAATTACCCATAAACTTTCAGAGTAACCCAGGTAAGAGCCACAGGTGAAGATTAAGGGAGAAGACTGATAGAAGGTCAGCGACTGTTGAGAATATCATTAGGTGTCTTTTCAACCTAATGTGAAGCCCCTATTTTGACACTAGTTGTAGAACGAGTGATGAATCATGCTTTCCTTTCTTAAGTTTTTGCTCATATGTCTCCAAAATTACATCATTTTGGGCCAATTAGCACATTTTTATGAGATGATCAAAATCATATAAAAACGCTTCAGAATCGCGATTTTACCCATATTTTTACCAGTTTTTGTGATTAAGCGAATTTAGGTAGAAATTGAAACGTTTTGGTGGCCTGGATACATAAAAACGTAAGTTTTTACATTTTAATGCGCGATTTTGACTGCACTGTTTCTTACAATATCTATTCATATTTTTTCTACTTTGATTTTTCTTCAACTAGTTAGACTCATTCTTTCAACTAGTTCGACTCAATTACCAATTCTATTATCACTATTTTTCATTCATAAAGTGTTTCCCCTTCGTTTTATCGTAAAAAGTAAATTTTGTGTATTTTTTTCAAATAACAGTGGATCGACCCGCCCTATTCTGTACCGTACGAGTATTACCCGCCCCGACCCACCATAACGTGAAACGAGACATAGGTATTGATTATTGAGGTACCCGCCTGTCCCATTGCCATCACTAAAGGAAAGCCTAGAAGAACCGCAATGCAAACCCGAAGAGAGTAAGGATTTGTGGTAGACGATCAATCCATCATCATAGATCCGAGAGATCTGCCCATTTCTGAACATATTTTGCCCACACAAAAATGGGCTTAAAGTTATAACAGATATAGGCCCAAGCAAGACCTTCTTCGTGGGTGGACAAGATTTTGGGCCGTTGCATTTAAACAAAACGAGTAGGTGTCCTGTCACTGTCAGTCTGCAAACGATGATATAAAATTCAAATTCCAATTTAGCCAAAACGACACCCCGGAAATCTCAATTCTGCGCGCTCTCCTTCCTTCAACCTCCAATCCACTCCACTAGCTTCCCTTGGAAGTCTCGAGAGTTTCAAGTAAGAGAGTAACAGAAACTACCCAACTCCCTCTCTGTCTCACTCTCTTTAGTTTCTGGTCTCTCCTCCCTTACTGAAGTCTCAATTGGAGTCGAGATTTCTGATACAGTCTATTTCCCGGCGCCCTTCGGTGAAACAGAATAATGAGAAGAACAACCAGACGATCGATTGCCGTTGCTCCTCTTGCCGAAGAAGATGTTCGAAACTCGGTAAATCTCTTCCGCCTTTGCTGTCCTCTTCCTGTAGCTAGCTTTGGAATTCAATGATTCAATCTTCTGGCCGAAATCTAGTGTAATTAAAAAGAATGGTCCCTATGTTTACTAGCGTAGGCTTAGATGTGCTTTCGAGGAAGACAGATTAGCTGTAGAGAAGTTACAGAGCATTCGTTCGTTTCGCCTGCCAATCAGGGAGGTTTATATTTTTCTATGGTTACGTTTTCTTCCTCGAATTCGGGTTCATGACGCAAGATTAGAAGAGTACTCGCTATTTAGAGAGTTCAGTGTATTGTGGGTTTACTGTGTGTAATTGGGTATTTTTTTGTGGTTGGTGAAACTAATGTAGGTTACAAGCTTCAGCACTAAATTCTCCTTGCCCACGTTTGTCAAGAGAGTAGGGAAGCTTACAGAAGATCAGATAAGTTTGATTAAAAAGACGGGTTTCGGTAACCTCTTGTTGTTGCCCAACCACATTGTGAGCAAAACCTTGCTGGTTGAATTGATGGATAGGTGGGATCAGGAAAAGCTTGGTTTTCAAATAGGTTCTGGGACAATGTCGATTACTCTAATGGATGTAGCCTTGATACTGGGTTTACCTGTGGTTGGGGATCCTGTTATTCTGAAGGATGATGAGCCATTTTCAGAATTAGAAATGGAGTTTGCTGCCAGTTCGAAGAGAAAGATCAGTATTTCGTCACTCGAGAGTCGTCTTGATTCGCTAGACAAGACCTGCAATGAAGATTTTGTACGGACCTTTTTGCTGTATACGATGGGGATATTGCTTTTCCCTAACTCAAGCGGCAATGTAGATTCTAGGTATTTATCTTTCTTGCAAGAATTGGATGACGTGTGTGACATAGCTTGGGGGGCTGCTGTTCTGGAAGATATGCTTGTATGGTTGAAGAAAAGAAAAGAAACAGGCACTCAATCTATGGGAGGCTGCCTGATATTTCTCCAAGTGAGTTTTTTATTGACCTATATCTCGTTCCATATCGTTGATTAATTGCTATGTTAAGTGAAAGTAGGAAGAAAGAAAATGGCTTTACCAACCACAGGCATAGTTACTTCCACTCATCTTTTCTCCCGTCGCAGGTATGGTCTTATGAGCACATTGACATAGCTCGGCCGAATCTCTTAGATACTGATATGACATTTCCCAGAGTGTGTCGATGGCAGATTAGCAAATCACATCAAAAGCAGTGGTTTGCTAACAAGTTTACGGAACTTGAAGACCATCAGGTTGGTTCACTTTGATATTGTACTCGGCCTATGTTTCTTTATCCTTTTTATTAACACTTGAACTGTGTATATTTTTCTTTTGGAGTATATGATAACTCGTTTGTTGAATATTAAAAACCATAGTGTTGTTATGCCAGGTAGTTTGGGAGCTAGAGCCAACTCCTGAAGAACAAACTCAGATTATAGTCAGGGATTTGCTGCGAATACAGAATGGTGACTATGAGCTGCTACCAGAGCAACAGAGTTATGTGCCTAATGTGAGTTCTTGCTCCTGATCGGGGGGATCCAATTGAAGCCAGTAAAATCAAGTATCTAACTTGGGTTATTTTCTATGTTCCCATTCTATTTCTACCTAGACGCCCGAGGCGGAAGTACTTATAGATTCTAGAGAAGAACTAGAAATGGAGAGTCGTAATATGGAAGAGCTGCAAGCATCCACGTCTAGTTCTGAGTCCGACGATCATCAGAAACATCCTACCCTGATGTTAGCATCAGATGAATCTCACATGAAATCTCCTAATGCAGATAAGAATGTAAGTTTAAGTTTCTTTGCATTTTATCACGAATCCTGTCTTTTAAACGACAAGAGTTAAATCTTCTCTTGTTTCCCCCCCTACTTCCATAAGGTGGCAGAAGCTATTGAGAACCTTTCAAGCACAACTATGGCGAGCAAGAGAGACGAACAACAAAGTGTTGATATGGGAAATCAGGAGGATACAGGTTCAAACTCGAAGTCAATGCAGGTTAAAACACAATCATGAACGCCGTCTCCCTTCTTTCCTTCTTGTTTATATCTTGCAAGGATTCACTAAACGGTGAAGTGGGAATACAGGAGGAAGTGTGGAGGAGAAGCAGCAGAAGTTTAAGAGAGGAGAACACCAAGCTGCAAGAGGAGATTGCTGCTTTAAGAGAAACGGTTATACCAGTTCTTCAAGAGGAGAATGCAACGTTAAGAGAAAGAGTTACAGTGATACCAGTTCTTGAAGAGGAGATTGCACGGCTAAAGGATCAAGTAGAAAGTTTGATCCGAGAGGATCAAATGCATCGCTTTCTGGCCGAGGAGTTTGACTATCGGATGTCAGCGATTCTGTTGGAGGACGACGACGAGAAGGACACACCTCAAATATAGATTGCCTGGACTTAAACTCGAAAGTGGAACACATTCGCACAGTGAATCAAACTTCACTCAGCCTATTAATTAGGTATGTAATGTAGTAGTTTATGTGTTTGTAGTTGTACAGAATGATTTTTCACTCTCGCACTTGCGTAAATTTATTACTGTTGTTTTTACTCTTTTCCGAGTTGTTCACTGTAAAATATATAGCCGCCCATCCAGACATGTGGGGATGAATAATCAATGTCTGGAATGCGGGGAAATTTCTTTTATGACCTTGAGAACTACAAGTGTGGTCACCATGCCTTGTTCAGTTTCAGTTTCGATCCATGGAGCATGGTACATCTTGTAATGTTTGGCTGAGATGGGCGTGGCATGGGCTACAGTTCAGCCAGACAGCTATTTGATCTGGTTCCCATTCCATGCTCGGCATTTGGGGTGAGCAACGATTCAATCCGTACGATAGAATATATTTTGATTTGGTTTTGGTTTTGGTTTTACGAATGATTTTAAGTATGGAGAAAAAATAGATCGAAATTAAATTGGGATCGAATCAAATAAACCAAACGTACTTTTAGTCTGGTTTAAGTCATCATTTTTTTTTTTTAGTTTATGGTTCAATCCTATTTCAATTCGATCGGTTATGGATCATATCGATTTATGCCCACTCCTAGTCGGCATCGCATTTACAATTTTAGGACGGAGTGCACTGCAGAGATGTGTGTGGGAGCGGGAGATGTCCTCTCTGGCTATTGTGGATTATTAGGTGAAGTCCGTATGGGAGTAGGATACCATGTCATTAATAATGCTGTAAGGCCCATTGAATGCCTTATCGCAGGGATGGCATTGTTTTAATTTTGTGAATTGGCTGCTATGAGAGTAGCTAGGAATATTTTGAATGAGTACGTTTTTGCTATATGCTTTGAAGGTTTGGATGAAATCATGATTTTTTCTAATTCATATACGTAGGTTTGTTTTTCATTATAAGGTGTCGTTTGAGGGATTCGAATATGTGATCTTTGAATTTAAAGTTGATAGTAGTACTACTAAACCAAATTATTGTTAGTTGAAATCATAGGGTTTGTGTAACTATATTTTCAAAAATCAAATATTGATCGATATGATACATAACTAATTGTCGTTAAGAAAACTTGCTAACGGATTGTGATTGAATAGTCAGATATGGAGTTTCTATATATTGGTATGGGCCATGGGGTAAGATCGATCTTACTTTTAGGCTTTTTATTTGTTCGTAGGGGTTGCTTAGCTGGCAGTGATACACAATATTTCGTAAGATCACACGGCCATTAACATGGAGATTAAGCTGATACGATTCTAGCTAGCATTAGTAACTCGTACGGTCGTATATAGCTTGGAGGCAAACTTCCATAGATTAACTAAACTGGGTAAGACAGTTACAGCAGGAAACAGAGCAACACCATTACAATCTTAGACAACGCTACATACCATAGTACGTAAGAAAGAGCAACACAAAAAGACTAAAAACACAAGACTGACAGTAGACAACTTCTGGCAACCAAAGTCTCTCTCTCTCTCTCTCTCTCTCTCTCTGTTATTTCATCAACAGAAAACACATAACTATAACACCCTGCTGCTGGCTGCTGCTACTCTCTGTCTCTCTCCCCCGCCATTATCTTCCATACGTCTACCTGACCCTGCAACAGAGAAAACAGAACCATTACTACATAAACGTATAAACGATTTATAACTACTGATTCATTCATTCATTACTACACACAGTGACATATATAAATAAATACCGGGAGCAGTCAATGGAAGGGTCGATCTTGAAGGGCAGGTTGACGCCACAGCTGGCAGGGAGCGAGGTGGCAAGGCGGAGGCTGTAAGGGCTGATGTTGATCCCACGGAGATTAGAGACGAGGCAGCTGCAAATCGCCTGGCGGTCTGGGGTGGTGGTGGCCGCATTTCTAAGGGCCACGATCCCGTTGCAGCAGCTCCCCGGGATGTTCCCACCGTACTGGACGTAGGTCAGGCAAGGGTACAGCGCGTTGATCACCTGCCCACAGCTCACTGCCGCCGTCGCACCTCTACTCATCGTCAAAGTCACGGCCAAGGCCAGCATCACCGCCACCAAGGCAGAGGAAGCAGTAGAGCTCGCCATTTGGGGTTAGTTGATTGGAAGGTGAGCGGAGAAGTTGGAAATGGAGACTAGTAGTGGAGGAGTGTGGAGTGATTGGTGAAGTGGGTCGAGGGTGGATTTTATAGAGGGAAAGGGCATTAACTTTTTTTATGGATGGGTAGTTGGGGATGTGGTTACGTTTGAATGTGATTAGGTAGAGCGACGTTAAATGCTCTAGTTGGCTGTAGATTTTGCCTAGTTATATATAGGAATAGGATACATATATAGTAGTATTTACACCGGCGTGTGAAAAAGGGTGTCCTTTTGTGTATTCCCGACACTGTTGGAGTTTTGATGTGATTGGTCATGTAACTGTTAATTTTTTTTACCCTATAGTCAGACAGAAATGGAACTAGATGCAAGAGCTTTTCGTTTGACCCCAACAGGAGAAGAGAGCAATAACTTTGGCGGGGTATTGGATCGGAACTCTACGTAAATCATAACTAGTCACGTGCCCGGCCGGTTGGCCAGATTCATTTATAAATCAGATCAGATTGTGGTCGAATGAATTTTTTAAAAACTTTGAACTCTCCCGTGGATTTGTCTCGATCATAAAATTGGAGATACCACGTAAAAGATTGTGTCTCGGTCTCAATACTTGCTTATTTTTCTCATGGTATCAGAGCAACAGGTTAAGCAATAACGTTGTCTTCCCGCGATCATGGTGAACCCGACACCCCCATGAGGTTTAATTCCCTTTGAGTATGAATAACCGAGAACATCACCTTCACCGTTGGGCAAATTGAAGGCTAGTTCCTCCACTTCCATGTCTTTCTCCCCTACCTCGAAAATCTCTACTTTCATTTGAGCAGCATCTTTGGCCGCCTGTAGTCTAGCTGCTCTCCTAATCACTCCATTTTCTCCCTTTCCTTGCAACAGGTTTAGCTCTCATTTCATTCATTCAAAAAAAAAAAAAAAAGCATAGTACCAAAACCATTACGAAATGAAGAGGGAAGAAAATAGTTTAACCTGTTGGCAAGTAAGCCAGCCACTTACCTCGAAATCAAGATATCGTGGAGAAGCTACATGTGGGAAGAATCATCTACTTAAGGAAAGCAGATTGGAAAGCTCGTTTCTACGAAGCACTCAAGGAAGGAATTCAAAGAAGGAGACCTACCTTATTGGTGAACAACGGTTAGCTGTATGGAGTATTAATAAGCTCAATCAAGCGGAAGGGAAGACTCACTTCATGGGAGATCAATACACACGAGAGAGGCTAAGGAAATTGCAAGTGTGATTGATAGTGAAGAGATTGCTCTGACATTGATCTTGGAGTGAGACAGTGTTAGAGTGGTAGAGTGTTGGAGAACACGGAAACTGGATAGCTTGGATAGTGATAGTTGGAGCGTGGAAGATAGAATAACCAGCCTGGATTGGACTGGTTAATCTAGTGAGTGTAAAGCCATCATCGAACCAAGAAGCATCATACCTAGTGAATCGTTGGAAATCACAAATCGTGATCTTCCAACCGTGGAATAGTCAGTATTGGGTTATTCATTCGCCCAATACTGGAAACCACGTAAAAAATTGAGTCGGTGTTCTTTAATTCTGCACATTAGTATTTGCTCTTGTGGGTGTACTCTGTTTTGCTTGGGTCAAACTCTGTTTTGCAGGATTCAGGATACAACCTGCGCAGGGGATCAGCTCGGAGGGAAGAAAGAAGAAGCTGGGAAGTTGAGTTCAGTCAAAGCGCACCGTTTTGGTCTGGTTAGTACGTGGACAGGCCGGGTAACGTGAGTGGGCCTGACGAACCGAGCCCAATACATAAGTTCTACACCGTAGAACAATAACAAACATTCTTCCTACTGCTAATCGAACAAGTCTCGATCAAATTCTCTTCTCCTTTCTTCTCACTTGGTCTCCCAAAAAGGTAGATTAGGGTTTTTCAGGAACACAGTTTAGCAAGGAAAGGAACCGGGCTTCTCGCGCTCGAAGCTCTCAACACGTGGTATCAGAGCCCCGTTACCAGTCAAGAAAGGGCTTAACAACCTCTGGTAGATCCAAGGATGGCGTCCGGGTCAACCAACAACGCACCGCTGTACCTCGCCGATGGATTCTCTCAGAATCGACCACCGAGATTCGAAGGCGTAAATTACGGGTATTGGAGAAATCGCATGGAGTTGTTTGTCGGATCCACAGATCCCAAATTATGGGCCAGAGTGATCAAGGGTCCTCATGAACTCAAGGATGATCAAGAGAAATGGTCAGAAGAAGATTTTGAGAAGTTCCAGCAAAACTGTAAGGCGACCAATTTGATGTATTGCGCGCTGGGACCAGAGGAGTACCACAAGGTGGCTGGTTGCAAGACGGCCAAAGAAATATGGGACAAGCTGCAAGTGACATATGAAGGTACTTCCCAGGTTAAAACCTCTCGTATAAATTCGTTGAAACACCAGTTTGAATTATTCAAGATGGAAGAGGGAGAGTCGATCAGGCAGATGTATGAAAGATTCACCAATATCGTAAACAGCCTGGAGAATTTAGGAAAATCATATGAAAGTGGTGATTTGGTGAGAAAAATCTTATGGAGTTTGCCTGAGAAGTGGACTCCTAAAGTAACCGCTATAGAAGAAGCAAAGAACCTTGAGACATTAGCCATAGATGAATTGATTGGATCATTGACTACACATGAAGAGAAATTGGTTAAGACAGGGCATGAAAAGGAGGTTGGAGAGAAGGGAAAAAGAGGAGTGGCATTCAAAGCCATTAGTTCTGTTGAGGAACCAGAAGAACTCGATGAAATGGAAGATGAAGAACTTGCCCTGTTAAGCAAACAGATAAGCAGATTAATTAGAATCAGAAGAGAAAAGAAACAAGGTGGGTATGGAAATAAGTCAAAGGAATTTGATAAGAATGATGGTATGGGAAGAGGTGCACATGGGAAAATCTTCACAAGGAATCGAAATGAGCCGAGTTCAGCACCAAAGGGGGTAAGCTCAGCTGGCTGCTTCAAGTGTGGCAGAATGGGGCACATTAAGGCTGAGTGTCCTCAGTTGAAAAAGGAGAGAGCTCTAGCAGCCACTTGGAGCTGTAGTGAAGATGAAGACGAAGATGATGATGAGGTAACCATTCACCGGTCATACATGGCTGTTGCCCAAATAGAGGAAGAAGATGAAGACTCTGCAACACCAGTATCCTTGTCTCAGGTAAGATCTACTAAACTAGAACAAGTATTCAATTCTGAAGATGATATGCTATTTGAAATCATTAATGACATTCAAATAGAATTTGAAAATGTTAAAAACAAATATAGTAAATTAAAGAAAGAAAACGAGGCTAATCTCAAAAGGTTAACCGAATTAGAAAAGGAATTAGAATTGAGTAAACTTAGAGAAACTTCACTAAATAACAGTTTTTTACAATTAAAGAAAGAAAAGGAAGAACTTCAATATGAATGTGCTAAGGTTAGAAGGAACTCACATGGAAGCAAGGAATATCTTAAAACTCAGAAAGGGATTGATAGAAATCGAAATTTGGTAGAATGCTACTACTGCCACTTGTATGGTCACAAAATCAAGGATTGTAAAAAGAGACTAAGGTCAGAAGCTGTGAAAAACATGAATGCATCCTGGTCTCGTTATTCAACCAAACAAGTTTGGGTAGTCAAATCCAAGATTGAAAGAGAGAATAGTGTAGGACCTGAAAGCAGTCATGTTAACCATTATTCAGAAACCACAAATGCACCCAAGAAGATCTGGGTTTGCAAAACAAAATGAATTCTGTGCCTGCAGAGTTGCCTTCAAGTGAGCACGGAGGTAACCAAATGGATCATGGACAGTGGGTGCTCACACCATATGACAGGTAATAAACTTCTTTTCTCAACCCTTAAACTAGGAAATTTTGGAAAAGTTTATTTTGGTGATAACAACTCTGCTGAAATTGTGGGTAAAGGTCAAGTGGGGATTAGTCCCTGTATAAGAAATGTTATGCTAGTGGAAGGGTTAAAACATAATCTAATCTCCATAAGTCAGATGTGTGGAAAGGATAATCGTGTAATTTTTGAGTCAACCTGTTGCTATGTGGAAAATGTTAAAAGCAAACAAATCTTATTCACTGGGAAGAGGAGTGGAAAATTTTACACTATTGACCTAAATGACAAGAGTAGTTTTAATGAATTATGCTTAGTTAGCATGGAATCTAATGAACAGCAGGAGTGGCATAGAAGGTTAGGCCATGTCAATGTTGCAGTTCTATCCAAACTAGTCAGGTTAAATCTAGTTAAAGGCTTACCACGAATCAATGAGAAGAAGAACTTCTTCTGTGATGCGTGTGCTCAAGGAAAACAAACCAAATCTAGTTTTAAAAGTAAACCAGTCATATCCACCTCCAGGATTTTAGAACTACTGCATCTTGACTTATTTGGTCCTGCAAACGTGATCAGTTATGGTGGAAAATCTTATGCATTTGTCATTGTTGATGATTACTCAAGATTCACATGGGTACTTTTCTTGGCTAAGAAAGATGAGGCATTGGAAAATTTCAAAACATTTATTAAAAAGGTTGAAAATGAGAAATTAAGTAAAATTGCCAGTATTAGAAGTGATCATGGAGGGGAATTATGTTCAGATTTGTTTGAACAACTTTGTAATGACTCAGGAATCTCACATAACTTTTCTGCTCCTAGAACTCCTCAGCAAAATGGAGTAGTGGAAAGAAAGAATAGAACGTTAATTAACATTGCACGCGCTATGCTACATGACTACAACCTGCCTAAGTACTTTTGGGCTGAGGCAGTTAATACAGCGTGTTATATAACTAATCGAGCTCTAATCAGGACAACTTTGAACAAAACTCCTTATGAGATATGGAGAGGTAGAAAGCCTAACCTAGGGTACTTTCACCCTTTTGGCTGTAAATGCTATGCCTTGAACACCAAGGATAACCTAGGAAAATTCGATGCAAGATCTGATGAGTCAGTATTCCTAGGATACTCGAATTCGAGTAAAGCATACAAGATTTTTAACAAGCGGACCCTCAAGGTTGAGGAGTCCGCCAACGTGATATTTGATGAGGGTGTTATTGAGTGTGCAGATATACTAGACGATGATGATTTTGGGCTTGGAACAAGAATCATGCAGAATAAGTTAGGATCAACAGAAGCACCTCAAGCCAAGAACTTGGATGAATCTTCCTCAAATGGGAAGGAAGTATCAGTCTCGGACAAGTTAAAAGAAACAGAGAACAATATGGAAGATGAATCACAAGGAAATTTGGCACAACCACCTCCACACATAGTCAGGAGACATCCTCCCAGTCAAATTATTGGAGGATTGGACCAAGGTATGACAACTCGCTCCAGAACTTTAGCATCTCTAGCAGCTTTTGTGTCTTTAGTTGAACCTAAGAATGTAGAAGAAGCTCTCCAGGATGAATTCTGGACGGCTTCTATGTTTGAAGAAATGAATCAGTTTGAACGTGCAAATGTGTGGGAACTGGTACCTAAACCTGAAAATCGAACAATAATTGGAACCAAATGGATTTATAAAAACAAATCAGACGAGATAGGAACAATAATTAGAAACAAATCTCGATTGGTAGCACAAGGTTACTGCCAGGAAGAGGGAATAGACTTTGAGGAAACTTTTGCTCCTGTTGCAAGGTTAGAAGCAATTCGTATGCTTTGTGCCTTTGCGAGTTCTAAAGGATTTAAGTTGTTTCAAATGGATGTAAAAAGCGCCTTTTTAAACGGAGATTTAAAAGAAGAAGTATATGTATCTCAACCCCCAGGTTTTGAAAATCACAGTTATCCTAATCATGTATATAAACTAAAGAAAGCCTTATATGGGTTAAAACAGGCTCCCAGAGCATGGTATGACAAACTCAGTTCATTTCTCATAGAAAATAGATTTAGAAGAGGCAAGGTAGACAAGACTCTGTTCATTAAGCAAGAAAAGGAACACATTATGTTAGTTCAAGTGTATGTGGATGATATCATATTTGGGTCAACAAGTGAAAACCTCTGCAAAGATTTCGAAATAAAAATGAAGAGTGCTTTTGAGATGAGTCTAATGGGAGAATTAAACTTCTTTTTAGGACTTCAGATAAAACAAACCCATACTGGAACCTTTATTTGTCAAACCAAATATCTGCACAACATGTTAAAACGGTTTGATTTTGGTAATTTAAAACCTGCTATAACTCCCATGGCAGCTAATACTAAATTAACCAAGGATGAGACAGGAATTCCAGTAAACGAAAAAATGTTCAGAGGGATGATAGGGTCTCTGCTGTACCTGACTGCCAGTCGTCCAGACATCATGTATAGTGTTTGTGTGTGTGCTAGGTTCCAGAGTTCACCTAAACAGAGTCATTTAAGTGCTGTCAAAAGAATCTTCAGATATCTTTGTGGATGTCCAGAACTTGGTCTATGGTACTCACATGATTCTAGCCTAGAACTCTTAGGATATTCGGATGCTGATTATGCAGGATGTGTCTTAGATCGAAAAAGTACCTCAGGAACATGTCAGTTCCTGGGGACTTCCTTGGTATCCTGGTTCAGTAAGAAACAAAACTCTGTTGCCTTATCAACAGCAGAAGCTGAGTACATTGCAGCAGGTTGCTGCTGTACTCAGATCCTCTGGATGAAACATCAACTTCAGGATTATGGTTTATGTCCTAGATCAGTTCCTGTGCTTTGTGATAACACAAGCTCAATAAATATGACAAAGAATCCAGTTCAACATTCACGAACTAAACACATTGACATTCGTTACCACTTTATTCGTGAATTGGTAGAAGAAGGACAAATAGGATTAGAATTTGTTCCAACCTCATGTCAGTGGGCTGATATTTTCACAAAGCCCTTGGGCTCAGAATCCTTCATTCATATACGTCGAGAGCTAGGGTTATTCACTCTAAATGATATAGCCAACCTGTCTCCACTATTCAGGGAATCTTCTAATTGATCTGAGTTACCTATTCAATTGAGGTCTGGTGAATCTCCAGATCCTTCCTAAAATATGTTTTGAGCTACCTTTTCTAATCGCAATAACTCTTGTAATCTCTTTTCTTTCGAAGCAAGTCTTTCTACATTCCTTACTCATACTTCACATTCTTTAAATAAATTCCTTCTTCACCTTAAAAAGGAGTCAAGGTCAAGATTCTCATCTCATCTCACACACACCACAATCTTACCTTCTCAAAAATCTCATGGCTGCCTCAAACAATCACGTAGCATCCCTGCGTCTGGCTCAAGCTGCCATTTTCAATGGCAAAGGGTTTGAGGATGCAGCAGGATATGCTCGCTATCTTCAACACTTTCAGGATCGTTCTTTACATCCTTCCATCACTCTTGACCCTTCTCGGTTCAACAGATATGGAATGGACATTCCACGCTTGATCAACTCTGTCGGATGGGGTGATATCCTACCAAATCGAAACTATGGGTTTCGTCCTGAGGCAGTTCGGATGTTTTACTCTAACATGAAGTCCTGTCTCCATGTTTCTCCTAATTGTTTCACTACGATAGTGTACAATTACTTGATCACTATCAATGTGGAACTGTTGTCACTTCTGCTTGGCATACCTATGGCTGGAGCAGAAGTCATGAATGAGCTGGACTTTCACTCTGTTGAATTTAATGAGGGAGATGCTCTGCGTTTGTACACGCGTGATATAGGGCGTTACTACCCCTCGGACTTTCATGTTGGCAGACTCCCAGATGACCTCAAAGTCTTGCATTTCTACATCACCCGGTGCTTCCTGCCTAGGTCTTTTGGGCTCAATACTATCTATCCATCCGATCTATGGATCCTTGCTAGTGCCAAGGAGAATCGGGTCATCAGTTACCCACATCTAATGTTTGATCACATGCTCAACTATCATGCTGATAACTACACTGCCGAACTTCCGTTTGCTCCTCAAATCACTCAGATTCTACTGGGTCTAGGGTTAGATCTCCGTTTTAAGGTAGCTCGTGTCGGTATGCTGAGCTCTCTTCGTGCTCAGTTTATCTTACGGAAGGTGGATGCATCAGTGGGGCGTCGCGGTCCGCGAGTCAATGTTCCAGGGGGAGAAGCAGCTGATGGAGTTCCCTCTGAGCAGGATGGACTTCACCTATCTGAGCTTGGTGGGGATGAAGCTGAGGAAGAACCAGAAATGGCAGATATGGTCACCATAGCCAGAGACAATGGAAAACGACCAATGATAGATCCTTTGGAAACAGTTCAAGCTATGTTCAGGCAGGAGGAGGCAAGTAGCAGCAATAGAAATCTTATGACGGAAGATGAAGAGGCCATATCGGATTATGTGCCATCTCCTAGGTTCACTTTTTAAAGTGAACACTGAACTTAGGGGGAGTCAAACTTAGGGGGAGTCAATAAACAGATCTCTGTAGGGATTACCTTGGGTAGGATAAGTGTCTTAGGGGTTGCAGTATCGAGTTTGAATAATGCTCTGTCTGAGCTCATGTCTTTTTGGTTTTAAATCTGAGTCTGATTGTTCTTGAGTGGCTTAGTCAGGAGTTTAATAAAATGGTGTTTGTTCCTTCCTCTAGTTTTTATTTTTTTATTTTATCAAGGTTGAATCTCTTAAGTTTTTGGAACAGTATGCACGCAACAGTTTGTTAAAGTGTGTGCAGGAACTCCACATGCAGCTGGAAGGATCATTGACTGGCTTAGGGGGAGATTGTTGGCAAGTAAGCCAGCCACTTACCTCGAAATCAAGATATCGTGGAGAAGCTACATGTGGGAAGAATCATCTACTTAAGGAAAGCAGATTGGAAAGCTCGTTTCTACGAAGCACTCAAGGAAGGAATTCAAAGAAGGAGACCTACCTTATTGGTGAACAACGGCTAGCTGTATGGAGTATTAATAAGCTCAATCAAGCGGAAGGGAAGACTCACTTCATGGGAGATCAATACACACGAGAGAGGCTAAGGAAATTGCAAGTGTGATTGATAGTGAAGAGATTGCTCTGACATTGATCTTGGAGTGAGACAGTGTTAGAGTGGTAGAGTGTTGGAGAACATGGAAGCTGGATAGCTTGGGTAGTGATAGTTGGAGCGTGGAAGATAGAATAACCAGCCTGGATTGGACTGGTTAATCTAGTGAGTGTAAAGCCATCATCGAACCAAGAAGCATCATACCTAGTGAATCGTTGGAAATCACAAATCGTGATCTTCCAACCGTGGAATAGTCAGTATTGGGTTATTCATTCGCCCAATACTGGAAACCACGTAAAAAATTGAGTCGGTGTTCTTTAATTCTGCACATTAGTATTTGCTCTTGTGGGTGTACTCTGTTTTGTTTGGGTCAAACTCTGTTTTGCAGGATTCAGGATACAACCTGCGCAGGGGATCAGCTCGGAGGGAAGAAAGAAGAAGCTGGGAAGTTGAGTTCAGTCAAAGCGCACCGTTTTGGTCTGGTTAGTACGTGGACAGGCCGGGTAACGTGAGTGGGCCTGACGAACCGAGCCCAATACATAAGTTCTACACCGTAGAACAATAACAAACATTCTTCCTACTGCTAATCGAACAAGTCTCGATCAAATTCTCTTCTCCTTTCTTCTCACTTGGTCTCCCAAAAAGGTAGATTAGGGTTTTTCAGGAACACAGTTTAGCAAGGAAAGGAACCGGGCTTCTCGCGCTCGAAGCTCTCAACATAACCGACATCCTCTTTAACCATAAATATAAAAAGAGAATAAAATAGTTCAACCGACATCCTCTTTCACCATAAATATAAAAAGAGAATAAAATAGTTCAACCGACATCCTGACCGAATAAATCCTCATTAGAAAAATGGAAGAAAAACCCCATAAAAGGGAACCGACTCCTAAAATTGATTTAAAAGAATCCTTCTATTTACTCCTCATCGTCGGAGACAACTCCATGTTTTCGTTTTTTCTGCTTATCTTCACTTCCTGCTCCATCGACAACATTAAAACGTCCATTCATAGTAGTTGCATTGTGCTCCATTATATGTTGACGCCTCCTTCTCTTGCATTTGGGGAGTATCTTCCTCATTTTTCTGTATTATATTTTGCACAAATTTTAGGTATTATAATTATTATGCTAGTAAAAGTAAATTATCTTATCGTGTAATATTTACCTCTGACTCATGAGCAATATCTTGCTCTTTCTCAGCACCATCAATGGCAACAGGTACACCATTAGCAGGGTCTACCTTTTCCTCCTGCAATTGCTTGTGATTATATTAATGAATGAAAGTTCCACTAATATATATAATGAAACTCAGAAGTCTGGCCCATGCTTCAAATAAATGAACTACTAAAACACAGTGCATATATGACATACAATCCGACAAAAACATGAAACTGAGAACAAAATGAGTATCCATTCGTCCAGAAGCATCCAAAGATGGTCCATTCAGAAGCTGTTTGAATACAGAAACAGACACAAATAGGTGCTTACAAATATTAGAACTGATGAGTCTTGTAGCATAGATATTTTGGCCATGGAAAAAATGGTAACAACATATGTTTGATGCAAAATCATTATTAGATGTCCAGGGAGGTAGTAACCTTTATCAAGATCTATATCCTCAAACAAAATAATTGGACTCTTCCCACCAAGCTCGATAGATACAGGATGTCAAGAATTACACATGATACTCAGCATAATAAAGCTAGAATCGGTAAAACGAAACTAAAGAACTGATGCGGTGGTGGGAGGGATGAAACACAATGATATCAACTATATATTTTGCAATTGGTAGGGGATTTCTACAGAAATATATAGTTTATGGCGGTGGCGTCGCAGAGAGATTGTTTGGGCAGGCGACGATAGGGGATTTCGGGAGAAGATTGAGTTCGGCGGCTGGAAGTTTTGGTTCGTTGGGAGAGATGGCAAGAGAGAAGCGCTGGGATTTGGTGTCTTGTTTGGGCAGGCGACAATAGGGGATTTCGGGAGCAGATTGAGTTCGGCGGCTGGAAGTTGTGGTTCGTTTGGGAGAGATGTCAAGAGAGAAGCGCTAGGATTTGGCGTCTTGTTTGGGTAGGCAACGATAGGGGATTTCGGGAGGAGATTGAGTTCGGCGGCTGGAAGTTGTGGTTCGTTTGGGAGAGATGGAAAGAGAGAAGCGTCTCGGTCCGTCCGACAGCACAGAGGGCGTTCAAGTTTGCAGTAGCGACAGGAATGGGCTTTTTGAGGAAGGGCCCAGACATTTTCTACCGGCGGCCCATGTTAGACATATCGAAATCAAAGTGAAATGCGAAGAGACACAGATTTACGTGGTATCCCTGAAAAGTTCAGGACTAATCCACGGGAGAGTTTGAAGACTCTCCGAGCTGCAGTTTATATTTGCTTAACCTCCAACAATGATACAGGAGATGAATATATATATGTGCCGAGTTCACCTCCTAACCCTACCTTGGCTATAACCCTACAATAATAGCCCAATAAATGAAAAGGTACGTGTGCATGGGCTGGACACACGTCCCTCATGGGCCGGAGACTCGCTAACAGCCTCCCCCAAATAGATGCTGGTCCCGAAGCATCAATTTGCTTGTAAGGAACCAATGCCTGCTCGTGGTGAAGGACTTCGTGAGCAAGTCAGCGACCTGGTCTTCTGTAGGGATGTAGCGAAGTTGAATCGTACCGGCGCAGACTAAGTCTCGGATGTAGTGAATGTGAACTTCGATATGCTTTGTTCGATTGTGAAGAACTGGGTTGACAGCAATTTGGATAGCACTGGTGTTGTGAACATGGAGAACCATAGGTGAAGGAAGATGAACTCCGAGATCCCCGAGAAAACGCTGCAACCACTCCATCTCCGAACCAACATCCGACATAGCACGGTATTCTGCCTCAGTGGAGGACTTAGACACCTTGTCTTGTTTCTTACATCGCCACGAGATAAAGGAATCACCAAGCTGTATACACCATCCAGTCGTGGAACGGCGGGTGTCAATACATCCTGCATAATCAGAGTCAGAGTAAGCACGTAAGCATAAATCACCAGACGCAGGGAGGAAGAGTCCAACATCACGCGTCCCCTGAAGATAACGCAAGATGCAATGGACAGCAGCAAGATGGTTAACCCGTGGAGCAGCCATAAACTGGCTAACAAGCTGGACCGCATAGGCGATGTCAGGACGAGTAGCGACGAGGTAGATGAGACTCCCAACAATGCTCCGGTACACTTTCCCATCAGCCAAGGGTGCCCTAGAGTCATGTCCAATCTTCAAATTAAGCTCAATTGGTGTACGGACAGGAATACAGTTGGCAATACGATGATCTTCCAACAGGTCAGTAACATACTTATGTTGACTGAGAAGAATGCCTCGATTAGATCGATGCACCTCGATCCCAAGAAAATAAGACAAATGCCCCAAGTCTTTTAGACTAAAAGAGGTGCGCAAGTTCGCCTTAAGCCGATCAATACCAAGGATGTCATCACCTGTAACAATCATGTCGTCCACATAAATGAGGAGAACGACTCGGACGCGAGAGGTGATCTGAGTAAACAACGAAGGATCGTTCTGACTCTGCTCAAACCCGAAGCCCAAGATAGTTTGTTGAAATTTCTCGAACCATGCCCGGGGGGCTTGTTTCAAGCCATACAAGGACCTATGTAGGAGGCAAACCTGATCAGCAGATCCGTGAGGATAACCGGGGGGAATTTCCATGTAGACAACCTCCTTCAAGTCACCGTGCAGGAAGGCATTTTTAATATCCAGTTGAAATAAAGGCCAGTTTCAAATGGCCGCCATTGCAAGGAGAGTACGAACTGACTGCATCTTCGCCACAGGTGCAAATGTCTCCTCAAAATCGATCCCATATTCCTGTGTGAAGCCCTGAGCCACCACCCAAGCCTTGTACCGCTCAAGGCTGCCGTCGGGAAGGAATTTGAGGTTGTACAACCACCGACACCCGACGACAGGGACTTGAGGAGGAGGGCGGTCCACTATGGTCCAAGTGCGGTTGGCTTCCAGATCAGTGAACTCTTCATTCATCGCCTGATTCCAATTTGGGTCATCCTTAGCTTGAGAGTAACGTGATGGAATCGGGTTGGTAGCGCCATATGGGCCACCAAGCCGAACTGGGGGATGGCCAAAATTCGCACGCTGGGACTTACGAGGGACAACAACCTGCAGAGGTGGAGTTACCTCGCCAAATGGGCTAGAAGAACCCGATGAGGGGGCCGTGCTGGGAGAGGTAGTAGACGAGGAGCTGGACCCAGGTGAGAAAGACAACGTGGAACTCAAGCCTGATGAACTGTTGGGTGAGGGAGGAGGCAGATCGGGAGGGAGATCATCTTCAAGCTCAAGGTCACCACCAAATGAAGGTAACTGAGTCGAGGAAAACAGGAGGGAGACAGACTCGGGAGCGGATGACTCATAAAACATGACATTTTCAAAAAAGACGACATGACACGCTCTCCTGATACGACCAAGAGAAGGGTCATATTTAGCATATAAATATAATATTATCATGAAATTGTGTTGTTCTAATTAATTTTGCATTTTAGTAAATGATTGTCGTACTTTTCCTCTTACGTAATGTGAATAGAATACGTCTGCATGTTAACATATTGGTTGGAGTTATGAAGAGAAATTATTACCCATGGATAGCCGTGGATACCCGAAATTCAAACTATTATGGACATAGTTTTGATTTTCTTTCCGTTTCTTATGTGGGTATGGGTATAGGTAAAACCCGAACTACTATGAGTAGGGTAACGGATATGTACTATCCTCCCCCGACCCGACCCATTGCAATCCCTAGTATAATATGCCCCTCTACTATGTCGTTTTATGAAACATGTCTTTTTATTATTGTTTACATCATACATGTCCCATATTTTGGAAAAATTATCAAACATGTCATTCTGTTAAAATTTGCATTACAAAATCGTAAACCATGGTTGAAACGAGATTCAAACGACCCGATATCCACAAATGAGAAGGAAAATGTTAGCTTTACCCCCTTGATTTATATCTCTATGTCTCGTTAAAACGAAATTATTAGAGGTATTTAGCTATATAAATAAACAAAAAAATTCTAATGTAAAATTATTAGGGATATATAGACATTTGTAACACCTAAACTATGGTTTGACCGTGATTGACGATTTTTGGATGAAAATTTTAACAAAAGGACATGTTTGATGTAAAAAATAGTAGAGGGACATATTTGATAAAACTACATAATAGAGGGATATTATATCTATAACCTATAAAATAATCCAGTCCGATTGTAACCGAAAACCGAACTACTCCAATCAATTAGATTTTCGGTTGGGAGAGAGAGTGCAAATATTGTTCCAGTTTGGTCCAGTTAAAACTAGAAAACTCAAGCACTTTGACGCCCTCTGATTCTGTTACTGTACGAATCTTCTCTTTCCTTTCCAGACTCTACTTAATCAATTCATTTTCTAAGTGCCCAATCCATTAATTTCCGTGCTCGTCTTCGTGGTTCGATTTGCAGAATTCCAGTGTTCTAATCCTTCGTTCCTTTACCGATGGCGGGTTCTTGCTTCTTTGTGTATTAGCCCCGGTCCATTAGATGAACGACAGTATTACCGGCTTGACGTCCTGGACAACTGTTTGGGGAAATGGAGTGCTCTGTACGACTGTTTTGACTCTCAAGACCACGTAGTCTTCCGAACGAGAGGCCAGTTCCCCCAAAACTCCAATGTACATCCAATTCGATTTTCTGTAGCGCTTACCTTTCTTTGTAAATTGTTGCGTTGGTTCGATCGAATTTCTTTACATATAGGGTCTTTGATGAGAGTGAAGAGTTAGGAGAGCATCAAGTTGCACATCTTAAGAGAATTGTGTCTTTTTGGTTTTCTGGTTAAAACCCGACCCAACATTTGCGATCTAATCTAATCACGCCAACCTCAGATCGTTAGTGAGGACCATTATGAAACTACTCAAAGAGTTAAGCAAACTTTACAACATTACAAAAAACTCCAGGACATTATAACAATCTTGGGGTTGGACGAATTATCTAAAGAGGATAATTTAACTGTAGCAAGAGCACGAAAATTTGAGGATTTCTTATCACATTTCTTTTTCGTAGCGTAAGTATTTACGGGTTCTCCTTCAATCCAATCTGATTTGCGGTTGTACATTTGGAACAATTGTCATTTGAAAAATCGGGTAAAACTGGTCCGGTTTAATTGATTTTATTTTGGGGGAAAGCAATCATCAACGAGAGATTTTTTTTTTTTGGGGGGGGGGGGGGGGTGGGCGATGCGTCGATTCAACCATTATTATAGACATGGATAAGGTTTTATCAATTATTTTGTTGAAATTATTGTGGAAAATCCTCTGTCCTTTTAGAAAAGAAATCACTCACCAAAGCGAGAGGAATACTGCTGCCTAAAAACAAACTCTTTCAATAAAGTCTAGTGAAACGGCTAGCTTGAGTCGCCTGGTCCCATATCTTACTATGGTGAGCATTAGAGAGAGCTCCCTTTGCAGATGATATAGTGGAATCCCTACTTTCTTTGCGAAGCTGCCCTTGAAGCGCCTCCCCACTATTTGGTATGCGATACCAACATAGCTCGAGTTTCCTACTAGTGACAGCTCCCGAGTTGCTAAAAACTCTATTGTCAGTATGTCCACACTGTCTCCCTTGATGTAGAAGAGCTCCAGTAATCCAACACTGCTCAACATCTGATCCAGTCTAGCACCTGAGCCCTGGTACTGATAAAACTCCTCCCAATAAAGCTCTCCTTGAGTCTCCACTCGAACTGGATTCCATTTCTTGACTTTTCTCCTTTGTGTGCCAGGTGGGAATTGCAACAGTGGATGAAGAGTCACCATCGGTCGCTCAGGAATCATGAGATCCTCATTTGAACCGAAGGCCATATCATTGGAATGTCAGCCTACTGCTGTCTCTCCGCACTACGGCTCCTCAAAATGCCACCCTCAAATGACAGTTTTCCACTGTTCGCACTTGAGGAAATGTGAACAAATATTTACTGGGACGGTGAGTTCCCAATTCCGAATCACTATCATTATCTACAATGGGAGCATGCTTTTTTGCATTGCTAGGCTCATTCCTCCAAGGATGAGCTTATGAACGTGTAGGAGGCTCAACCTCCATTGGATATGCTTAAGGTGGATCAGATGATTGTCATGACTGGCTAGATGAAGATGCCCCATCATCTTTCCTCTTTCCCATGTGGCGTCCCATGAATCTATCAAAGGCTCTTCACCACGATTCTCAAGGGCATAACTGCTGCCCATCTTAAGAGTCCCAAGAGCATAACTGCTGCTCTATCTCAAAATGTCTCAACCGGCAACGGATTGGCGCTAGTGACTAAAAACACTTAAAACGACTTCACCTTCTTGAAGGTGAGTTACTTCTTAAAAAAAACCTTGTTTCTTTAACTTAAACTTACTTGTAAGTAAAGCACACAACAACCTGAAAGCATAACTCACACAAATCATATGACATCATATAAGCATACAAAGGCAAGCACGGCACATAGCAGTCAAATCTCAAAAACTTAAATATCGTAAGGCGTAGAATTTACCCCCTTTACACTCACCTTAATACCTAAAGTAGATTGACTCGAATTAATCATCTCCCTCCCTTGAACTTATTCATGCCTCCTGCCAAAATGCTTAGCTGATAGTATTAATTCCACAAGCTGTCATATCATTATCCAACCCATGAAGTTCTATAATTAACGTGGGTAGGGAATGATTTGTTAACCTCGTTTAGGTCTCCCTGAAAATCCTATTTCCTTCATATCATTTCAAGGGCTTGCTAACGAGGACACCATGATACCCTCTTTATCCTGTATCCAAGTACCAGACCCATCAAACCCCTTTGGCGCCCGATTTTGTCCAATGATTGTTGTATAATTGCTCGGCCATAAATGTCGACCATGCACCCATAGTGTTGTATCTTATACTCCAAACCATACTCTTCAATCATGTTGAAGTACCTTTGCCCGGCTCCCACCATTCCCGTGTGAGCACAAGCATGAAGAACACCTGTGAAAGTCATCTCATTTGGTCGGACGCCTTCTTCTTTCATCATCTCGAACAATGATAATGCTTCTTCACTACATCCATGCCTAGCTGCTCCACTATCAATGCAGTCCATGCTATGACGTTCTTTTCCTTCATTGCAGAAAAAAACAAGGCAAGCATACTTGAAAACTCCACACTTGGCATACATGTCCACAAGAACGTTGTCAATTTCCCCATTCATCTTCAACAAATAACCATCAACCGATCTCCCAAGTACTGATCCAGGACAACCCATTTGGGCGTAACAAGATAAAACAGTCGACAAAGTTATCTTATCCGGCATAATCATCGGTCCATCATTCCCCACCATCATCATCTCACGAGACAGAAACAAACCTTCTGCCTAGCGCCCACTATGAACAAAAGCAGTTATCATAGCAGATCAAGACTCAACATTCCTCTCTGGCATCTCTTCAAACATGTCCAGCGCCTTATCGACGTCCCCGAACCTCGCATACCCTGTAATCATCACGTTCCAGGTGACAGCGGTTCTGTCAGGCATTTCATCGAACAGTATGCGAGCATCACGAAACGATGCAGCTACATACGCAGAGAGAAGGCAAGTGGCAAAGCAGCAGCTTGCGCCTCATCTCCCTTGTCCGAAAAGCTCGTGAGGCCGGAGCCACGGTGGAGGAGGCGGCGGCGGAGATTTCTAAATCAAACCGCGCAAACGAAAGAAGTGGACGGCGGCGGGGTTTTCTATTTGGATCGATGGAGAGGTCGCGGGGAATTTATAGTGAAGGCCACTCGGCCTCTTATGGCCGGCGGTTATATATATTTTTATACTATTAACAATATAGTAATAATTATGTTATTATTATTATTAATAATAAGAATTAATCCACGATTGTAACCCTTCGTATGTAACTGTTAATACAACCGATCACGTAATATGGTCGAACATGAACCCAAAGGTCGGGGTGTTACATTCCTCCACCCTTATAAAAATTTCGTCCCCGAAAGTTGATCGGGCTCATCCTTCCATACTCCTCATTCTCGTGCTTCTTTGGCTCAAGATTTCACTCTTGCTACATGAACTTCAATGGTGTGCCCTTACCTTGCCTTGAATAGCTTACTATAGTTCTTCTTTGTACTCTTGACCATAACTTTATTCTCATCTAGCTCGGTATCATCGAATAGGTTTGAGTAACTCATTGCTCTTTTCAAAATTTTCCAACTTGGGCTGGTAGTACGATTTCGATTATGTTTGATACGTCTATTCAACTCATTCAATACTTGTTGTTAAATCTAAATCGGAGTCGAGGTATCACATTTCCTCCCCCCTTAAGAAAAATTTCGACCTCGAAATTTGTTCATTAATGAGAACCTAAGGTCTTGCTTGAGGTAATCCTTCCGCTACAAGGACTTATACCTTGTACAACCGGGAGCTATAAAGCCTTGCCTCTAATTCGTGTGGTACTTGGTCGACTTATAACTCACCCATTTCTCATAAACCACTTACTCAGCTAGCTACTTGCTCAATGCAACTATGGCACTCCCCCTTCATAACCGCCATTGATACTACAATGGTTATTGTTCTCAACAATTTGTCCTAGGTCTCTACTTAGGATTCCCCTAATAACCATCAATGAGATAAATTCTTAGCCAGCCCTATTCAGAACATGACCTGTTGTGAATTCAGTTCTTAACGCATTCGGGCCTTGGTCTGTTCTCCATATGCCGACTGCTGACGCCTCTCCTCGAATCTCCTGGCATAGAATTCCGTGGTGAATGTTTTACGTATTGAGGGCTTGTCTTGCTTAATTACCTACACATGTGTTGGATCCTAAGTATCGCTTCTTCCCCCCTTTTGAACCCTAAGGTTACTGATGGCTTATACTCTTCCTAATACGGTCGGGACCCCTTTAACGTACGCTAAACTCTAATCCCTGGTAAGTCTCCTATGTCTTTGTATCTCCTAACTTGTACCTCTTACTTCCGTTCCTCAATACTCCTTCTTAGCCTTTAATCTTTCCCTGCATGATCATCTCTTTGTTACCTACCGCTAAGCGCTGAAATTCTCGTACCACTGCTTTTACTTTCTATACTCATTAGAAGTATCCCGTACATCTACCCCTAACTTGCGTCCAAATTTATGATCCTTTCGAAACTTATGATGTTCCCTTTTTGACTTGCTTGTGTACTCCTAGGTGACTCACTTAATGCTTCCCCATTTATATACCTCATTATTCTCCTCTTGGTAACTCCGCTTTATGCACAACTTAACCCTGCTTCCCTTGAGAGTCCTCGTACCATTTCATCTGCCATGCTTTGACCACTTCAGTGCATCCAATATGTCCTCTAAATCCATACTTCCTTTTCCATGTACGGTTTCCCTGCCCAAGAAATTTTCACCCGAGAGATTGTCACCTTTCACCCTCATAGGTGATCTTGGTTTACCTCAGGGGTACCCCTGCAGGTTCCCTAAACTCATATCCCTACTACTACTTTACTCACGACCCTTCTTGAGGTTACTCGCTAGTTCTAGATGTCCCTTGTTCTCGATGTAGTCCCCTAGGTCCCTATTTTCTCTCCTCACTCATGTACCATGATAGATAAGGTTCTCCCTTCGACTAATCCTGACGATCATGATTCCACCTTAAAAATTGACTGAAATATCCATATGGACTTCCTATGGATCGGTTGTTCTCTACTTGGTGGTCAACCTAATGCTTTCTTGTTGTCTATTGTACTCCTGCTTCCGCCCGTCTTAACTATCTTCCTTGACGCATACATCGCCAGGTTGATGCCAACCATTTTTTTCTATAACTTCCACGGTGTTCTTCTTGCTTCTTTACTTTTACTACCACCAAACTACAACTCTCCTGTTGTTGCTTGTACTATATTTGGTCACCAACCTCTGTTGAGTATCTTCTCGTTGTTGTTTTAGGTCACAACTTCCAATGGTGGCTTGCCCTTGGTAACCTTTAACATAACTCATTCCATGTTTCTTTTATTGATCGATCTCGTACATAAACTTAGTCTCTTAGTTAGGATTCTTAGTGGCTTAACTAAGCGTGCCTGTTTCATCCGTAACTAGTTGTCTCCGCTGGAGCCCTCCTACTATGTCGCGCCCACTCAGAGTGGGGCACCTTGGACAAGGTAACTTCTCTTTTTCCTCCTTCTCTCTAATGCTTTTCCTCATCGTACTCCATTATGCATTTTCTTGAACCCGAGTCACCTACACATATTCTCAATCCTACATCGAAACTTCCATGTGCTTCCTCAAATTCTCTGCCATTCACTAGAACATTTATTGAATGTTCCAATTACTTGTCTATACTCGGTTGGCTTAATGACTTACTCTATAGCTAGTCCCGAGACCTTAGCTCTTAGCCCTCTAGTTCCAACTTAGTAGAGAGATTCTTCCTTCTGTCATCCCTCATGTACCCCAGGCGGCTAGGTGCTCCCTCCATTTAGGATAGGACTATCCCATAACAGGTCATCACAAACTCTGCATCCCCCTTTCAACTATCCCAAAGACCTCCTGACCTTTCATGATCTGGGTAGTTTGTAGGGCCTCTAATATCCTCTTTCTAGCTCCGTGTTGACTTAGTATTCAACTCACACATTGTTGAGAAGTGGTTCTCTACTCATGTCTCGTCTAACGGTGGTTGTACTGAGACCATAACTTATCCTCTACATCATTTACCTCGTTGCTTGTCTTGTTCCTTCTAACGGCTTGTCATCAGCCTAACCCCCCAGGGTCGTGTATCCTCTTCTCTAGTGACGTAGTTTATCCATACGGGTTCCTTTATCGTTATATGTAAATGACCATACCTCCTCTCCGCCTTGAACCTTTTGACTTCTTGACGTTCTTTTAGACTCCCTGTAACCTACTTATTTCCTCCTTTACTTCATTTATACTACCCTAGCTTTTCTTGAAGTCTAAGCTTCCCACTGCTCCTTGTCACGGTGTTGTAATAGCGTTGACCACTAAAACTAGCTGAGGGACTTCTCGGGATACCTCCTTGTTTCTTGACCCGTTGCCCACTTTCCACTGCTTAGGACCAAAGACCCTAACATCATCCTATTATCATAGCTACGGGCATATGGTGATTGTTCCTCTTCCTTTGGAGATTCATATTTCTCCCCTTTGTTTGTCTTAGCTTATTAGATCATCCACTTGTTTCCTAGTAGTAAAATCCTCGTACTACTCTCTCAACTCCTTCATAATCCTTGAGGTATTCCCTTTCAATTGGCACCTCTTTGCTGGTGTTTGGAGTTGAAGTCCTCGCACATTTGATTCTACCTCCACAGACCTTTGCAACGTTCCTCCTTCCTTCTCTAGGTTGATGATGATGATCTGTTTGCTAACGTCCGAGTAGTTGGTTAACTAATTGAAAAACTACTATCCATCATGTCGATGAGATACTTGGTCTTGAGAGCCTTTGAGATTCTACTTGGGTTGGTCACGTTTCTTTCATCCTTTCTTTCTTACTGGCGATCCCCATATGCCTAAATCTCTCATTTGACAAACCAAGACATGTTAACTAAATCGCGTCCTAGCCTATTCTTAAACAATCTCACCTTGGGCTGCCATCTAGGGCTGGGAAACGGTGCGGTCTGGTCCAGACCAGACCATCTATACGGTCTATGGTCCAGACCGAGAGGCTAAAGTATAGACCACGGACCAGACCACAAACTATACGGTTCGGTCCAGACCACGCCTGTGCGTTCTGGTTTGGTCTGGTCTGGTCCAGATAGATCACACTCAACGAAAAATGAATAATTTGTTTAGTCAACCACACAAAAAATTGAACCAATAACCAGGAAAAATAATTTTTATTTGCCTTAAATCATTAATCCTAACATGCATGAATAATTTTGATACTCTAAATCTTAGTACATACCAAAGATACAAAGTAAAAGCATCCCAACTTGCACCATAACGTCATAAACATTAACATAATGTCATATGGATACACGATTATCTCTACTCTCTAGTTAAATGTGGTTGTGAATTAAGGAGGGACGAGATTCACAAAACTAAGGTAGAGACTTGGGTGTCGTTTTGGGAGTTGGGAGAGTGGTCGAATGGGCTGTTAACACGTATTTACAAGTCAGTTGGGTCCACGGTTTGGTCCGGTAAACCGCGGTCTAGACCAGACCAGACCAAGAGATCAAAATATAAAATAGTACAGACCATGGACCAGACCAGACCACACTTAACGGTCTACGGTCCGGACCAAACTGCACGGTACGGTTTGGACCACGGTTTTTCTAACGGTCTGGTCTATTTTCCCAGCCCTAGTGCCATCCCTTCCTGCCGTGCTGTCATAGTTATTCACCATAATAAGATTAGAGTAGACTGGAGATTCTATAAACTTTTAAAAGAAGATCCTTGACTCATTTTTCTTTTCTTCAAAACAAAAGTCTTTAAAACTGAGACCGATATTCCAGTATTCCTTGGAGACCAAGGGACAGAGGAAGACCGGCTCTGATACCAAAATGAAACACCCTAACCCGGCCGGGTACTACTTTTACTAAAATGCCCTTGATAAATAAAATACTCAAATCTTAATTGTAGCGGGAAAAATTTTCATAAATAAAATACTGAAAACACACACTTGTAGCTCAGATCAAAGCCCTAACACGTGGGCAAATTAAACTCAAACTTTAAAATCTCAATATGATCTCCAGTCTATACTCATAATCATAAAATGTAAATAACTAGGTAGTCTCTGTCGTTGCTGCTACTGAAAATCTTAACTAGGCATCCTCCGTGACTCTTACACTGCCCTTTCTCTAGCTGGTTGCCCTCGAACTTGCTGCTCACTAACTACTCCTCTAGCTCCTTCTCTAGCTCGTCAAACGGGTGAGTGAGATGGGGTCAGCCTACGCCCTTACGTGTTCAACAATTCTAATACTTGAGTAACTTACTTAAACACTTAACTTTGACTAGTGGAAGTTATTTGTACTTCCAATCTTAAAATCTTAACTCTTAAACTTTGAGGGAGTTGAAGTTACTCTCCTCTCTTAAAGCTCAAATCCTGACTTAAATACTTGACTGACACGGGGATCCCTCACTAGCTAGTTCGGTTGCCAACTCATACATATGAGAAGCCATCCAGGCCTTCCTTAAACTTAAACTTAGTTAGGGAAGTCGTAACGATTCATCCCCCTAACATCTTAAACTTATCGTGGTGGCTCTTCACCACGATTCTCAAGGGCATAACTGCTGCCCATCTTAAGAGTCCCAAGAACATAACTGCTGCTCTATCTCAAAATGTCTCAACCGGCAACGGACTGGCGCTAGTGACTAAAAACACTTAAAACGACTTCACCTTCTTGAAGGTGAGTTACTTCTTAAAAAAACCTTGTTTCTTTAACTTAAACTTACTTGTAAGTAAAGCACACAACAACATAAAACTGAAAGCATAACTCACACAAATCATATGACATCATATAAGCATACAAAGGCAAGCACGGCACATAGCAGTCAAATCTCAAAAACTTAAATATCGTAAGGCGTAGAATTTACCCCCTTTACACTCACCTTAATACCTAAAGTAGATTGACTCGAATTAACCATCTCCCTCCCTTGAACTTATTCATGCCTCCTGCCAAAATGCTTAGCTGATAGTATTAACTCCACAAGCTGTCATATCATTATCCAACCCATGAAGTTCTATAATTAACGTGGGTAGGGAATGATTTGTTAACCTCGTTTAGGTCTCCCTAACCTCTAATGGATAAACCCCAGGCACCCATTTTCTAAACCCTAACCCAAAGTTTGATTAAATGAAAAACAAAAATTGACCGTTGAGATCGGCCGGAGCTTATCTAACTACATCTAACGGCTAGATCACCTGACGTATACTATACGCCTGACGTACACCAGTATTCACCATATATATATATATATATATACTATTAACAATATAGTAATAATTATGTTATTATTATTATTAATAATAAGAATTAATACACGATTGTAACCCTTCGTACGTAACTGTTAATCCAACCGATCACGTAATATGGTCGAACCTGAACCCAAAGGTCGGGGTGTTACAATCTTGTGCTCTTTGCTGGTTGTTCAGATAGCCATATATGCTTTAACTTTCAATAGGGAACTTGTGGGGCTGGGTTTACTTCATCTCCCCGAATTTTATCTTGATCGTCGTAAGATACTTGTATAAACTCTTGAGATAGGCATCCCGATCTTGTTTTGACCACCATATTTGAATCATGTATTGTCTTCAAATTCATCATCACTAATCAATTGATCAAACGATTCGGCTGCTTAAGGCTTCTTTATCCAATGCATGATCTTTCCTATGTATAAAGTCATTTCTCCTCTCGTAGCATCGATTTTTTGCACCAACAGTTGCAAGGAATGGTCTAACAAAGAGTATTGAGTATGCATCATCGATCTTCATGTCTATCACCACATAGTTAGGAAAGAAGATAAAATGTCGATTTGGGTACATAAAAGTCTTACTATCCCTAGAGCTTGTCATGGTCAGTTGTCTGCGAGCTTGATCCCCATATTTATATCTTTCATGTTAGCTAGGACCATCTCTTCATAGAGTTCGAGGGGTTAGGATGTTGATGCTTGAACCAAGATCAACCAATCCTTTCTCCATGTGACAATATTAGAGAATACACTTGATCGTGTAGTGCCCAGAATCTTCCTTATGGTCATGAACTAGGATCATTACTTCATATCCCCAAGGGGTTAACTTGATGGTGGCCTCCTTCTGCTCGATCCTTTCACCTTTCTCAAGAAGTATATCATTTTTTCTCTTAGGATTCTCCATAGCAGTAATGCTCCTTAGCATTGGTATAACAACTTCTTATCCTCCCAAAGCTTCAATTAGATTTGGAAGGTGGTGGCGGCCCAAGACACATATCTTCCACTTTACGGAGAGGGAGATGAAGATCACATTGAGAGATGTCTCCATCCTCACCAAATCTTCAACCATGAGAGATCCCATCATTGAGGTTAGATGCAAATTACTAGGAAACATTTGGGGGTCGACATCTTAATGAAGGGGCAAGGTAGAGACCATGATAATCCCCAAACTACGAGGCTTATTGATTGAATCTTGAAAACCTCTCAGTTTCTCAAGCTCGCTGTTAAAACCCGAATTTGAATGAAGAAAAACAGAGTAACAAAGTAACAGGGGATTGGGTGGATTTGGAAGGTGCAACTTCAACACTAAATTGGGGGAGAGGCTTGATCCAAATAGGGTAGCAACTCGTCCACTATTGACGTGGTCGATGCTGAGCTCGCTCGGTGATGGAATTGAATCCACTCAACAAGGATAATTCAAGAGTACAACAACTCTATGAACAAGGTTTTCTTATTAAACTTCAACGAACCCTTTACAATGCAATTAAAGAGTATTTATATAGCTAGCTAGGTTAACAACGACTAAGCAGTTTCCTAATTCAACTAGAACTCAAAAAACCATACTTAAACGAAAAAGGAATGAAAATCCAAATCAAACAAGGAAATAATTATGTCTTCAGCTCCAAGTCACCAAACAGTCTCGATACGATCTTTGAAGCTCTCGTTCACAACCTTCGAGGTCTCCAAATCCTCAGCCAATGCCTTGCCTCTGTTTACAATCATACATAGCTTCAAGTAGTATGAAGCTCCTGTCTTGATTTGAAACCTTCTTCCTGGAATAGAGCTTTAAAGTAGCCTTCTTGAACACAACTTCATACTTAGCCAAATCCTGCCAGTTTTCCAGTGTTGATAAAGCACTTTGTTGAGCCCGAAAAATGGTTTTTTGAGTTTCTCCTCGCACTTCCAGGCATCCCAACTTGTAGAGGGGACTCTAGGTTCAAAACAAGACCCGAAACTCACATTTCCACCAACCTAATTGGAAGAACCAAGCTCCCAACGTAGGCCTCCCGAACTCGTCAATATACTTGGTCAAAAATCCAGATTGTTCAAGTGAGTTGAGGAAGATTCTTGGACAAGCAATTCTAACTTGGAAATGAAGCAATCCAGGGTTGCATCAGGCTCCTCCTCTTCAAAATGGTTTGACCTCAAAGCTGGTTATTTTCTCTTCTCAAAATCTGCACAAAACTGTTCCCAAATCGTGTCAAAAGATGGTGTCCCGAACTCCAGTTCCTGCGAAACTGAAACAATGTTCTTGAGAGACTTCCCCACTCCAATTCACCACCTCCACAAGCTTCGTTAGGCCACCAATTGAACTTCGAAACCAGTCCCATGCCTCGAATCAACACCATCTTCAGCGAATCGATGATTTTCCTTTTCCCGCCAACGGTCATGTTCAGACTCGCATTCCCCAGAAAATTCAATTCGGAATTGGGGTTTTTAATATCAGGTATTCCCGCTCCAATTCGATCATTCCAAAAGCTTCCTGGGGCATTCCAAAGTCATTCCGTATTTGTCTTCGACGTTGAATCTCGCCCAATCGCTCCATCCCATTCACCGAATTTGCCTCCATGTCACTGCGTTTTCAGAGGCAAATTAACTCGAATTTGTACTTGCGAATGAGGCATGTTTGAGTCGAGTCTGCCGTTGAAGGTGATTCCTTGGTCTGCGTGGGAAGTGTCTGCATCATTGGCGAAGCTCGACGTGGTTCCAGCTGCTTCGACCAATTGCTTCTCTCTCCTCCCCTGTTCCGCCGGTGAAGAGCAGAACAACCACTCCTCTGGTAGCCGATGAAGCTTCCCGTGCCTCAGAGCCGTGAGCATAAAACTTCGGCCCGTCATACCAATTTTGTTACTAAAACTAGTCGTCGAACTACTAGATTCCTCCTTGTCCTGGCTCTGATTCGCCATCATCCGGTGCTGATGTACTCGGCCTTAGCTGGTGATAACAGTTTGAGTAAGAGATTGAGACCTCCATACCAAATCCGATAACAGTTTCCTCGTCCCTCGTTCGTGACTCCACGATTGTACTGGTAGGGTCGTCCGAGTAGGAGATGGGCTGCCTGCATTGGGGCTACATCGCACCACAACTCATCCTTGTAGTCACCGATTTGGAAGCAAACCTTAGCATGCTTATTCACCTTGAGAGTACCATATTTATTCAGCCAATGGAGATTGTAAGGCTGGGGGTGTTTTATCGTTCCTAGCCCGAGCTTCTTAACGGCATCAAGGCTAATAACGTTCGTGCAGCTGCCGCCATCGATGACGACAGACAATAGATTTCCTTCGATGGTACAACGGGTATGGAACAAATTGTTCCATTGTTCTTCATCAGCTTGAGCGTCCAAGGTCAGCATTCGTCGATTCACCCCGAGAAACTTACCAGAAGGAGGAATTTCTGCCTCAATAGATTCGTCAACGTCGGAAGCAGACTCATTCTTCTCGTCCCTATCCTCCTTTTCATTTTCATAGACGTATTCACCAACTCAAAGGACCAAGGCCTTCTTGTTCACACATTGATTGGCCTTGTGGCCTCTGCCGAAGCACTTAAAACACTGAATACTGCTCGTTGATCCTACCGACTTCTCGTGATTCACCGGGGTAGTAGTGTGCTCTGCGAATTTGGTTCTTTCCAACCTGATATGCTCAGGATTAGCTGTAGAGGTGTGTTCTGAAACAGCCTTCGAGTACCGTCTTCCCGCACTTTCTCGTTTCTGTCGTTTCACCTTAATCGCAAGGTGTACAACTTCTTCCAGCTCAACGAAGGGTCATAGCTCAACTTCTAGCCAAATTTTACGATTCATTCCATGGAGAAACCTGGCAATGGTGGCTTCTTTATCTTCCCAGATGTCAGCGTGCATCATAAGGAGCTCTAGCTTTCGATAGTACTCGTCAATTGATTTTGAACCCTGTCGTAGCTGTTGCAGAGCATCAAACAGATCGCGTTGGTAGTAATCCGACACGAATCGTTCCCGCAATAGACCCCTCAGCTCCATCCAAGTTGTGATTTCTGGTTTCAAGTTCCTTCATCGGTGGAGTTGGCTCTTCTCCCACCAGTGTACGGCGTAATCGGTGAATTCGTATGTGACGAGAAGAATTTCTGGGTTTCGCTATAGTTACCAAATTGAAAGAACATAATCATCTTGCTTATCCAATTCAAATATGATGAGGCATTAATGGTTCCCGAGAAAGATGGCACTTGTAGTTTAATTCCCTTCAATTCGACGACTTGGTTCCCTTGCCCTGCTTCGGGTGGCCGTAATTCGTCGTTGCCCTGAACTCGATTCTGTTTAGGAATAAGAACCTGCCCTGCAACGTTCCTCTTCATAACAGGGGCGTTCACCGTGGCTCTTAGTTCGGTCAGCTGCTAATTCAAATTGTCGAACTGGGCTTGGATCGTGGCATTCTGTTGTGCCAGGATCGTTCGAAGCAACTCCACAACATTGACCTGCTTTGCCATGGCCGAATCGTCGCCCAAAGCGGTCTCCTACTCCAGGACGGATTTCGCCTCCACTGATCGTCCTTCGTTGGAGAATTCAAGAGTAGCTGCATGCGTCTTCTTATTCTGCTGTCCCAATGGCCGAACAACAGCAGGGTCACAAGATATTGGACCCTTCGACCTGGTCCACCTTGTAGTGCCCGCGCCGCCTTCTGTCGACAAACTCGTCGTCCCAGCCACTGCGGAAATCGTCATACGCGCTGCTGAGTTGAACCGGGCTCGAGATACCACTTGATAAGCCCCAAACTACGAGGCTTACTGATAGAAACTTGAAAACTTGTCGGTTTCTCAAGCTCGCTGTTAAAACCTGAATTTGAATGAAGAAAAAGAGTAACAGAGTAACAGGGGAATGGGTGGAGTCGGAAAGTGAACCTTCAACACCAAATAGGGGAAAAGGCTTGATCCAAATAGGATAGAAACTCGTCCACGATTGACGTGGTGGATCAATGGATACTGAGCTCGCTCGTTGCTGGAATTGAATGCACTCAACAAGGACAATGCAAGAGTACGACAAATCTATGAACAAGGTTCTCTTATTAAACTTCAACGAATCCCTTACAACGCAATTGGAGAGTATTTATATAGCTAGCTAGGTTAACAACGACTAAGCAACCTCCTAATTCTACTAGAACTCAAAAAACAATGCATAAACAAAAAAGGAATGAAAATCAAAATCAAACAAGGATAGAATTTTGTCTTAAGCTCCAAGTCACCAAACAGTCTCGATACGATCTTTGAAGCTCTGGTTCACAACCTTCTAGGTCTCCAAATTCTTAGCCAATGCCTTGCCTCTGTTTACAATCATACATAGCTTCATGTAAAACAACGCACGGTAACCCGTTTTAGTATCGAAGCCGAATACAGCGCCATTGCCCATGCCACTGTTGAATTGGAATGGCTATAGAATCTTCTCCATGAACTCCATGATCGGGTCCCATCTGCTCCTCGTCTGTACTCTGACAACCTTGGAGCCACATACTTCAGCTCCAATGCATTCTTTCACTCTCGCATGAAGCATCTCACCTTGGACTATCACTTCGTGCGACAGCTTGTTCAAGCAGTCTGTCTGCAGATCTCCTACATCCCAACGTCACATCAATTGGTCGACGCTCTCACCAAGCCGTTACTGACTTCTCGTTATCTTCTCTTGCTCTCCATGAGAGGCGTCGTTGATATTAAAGAACCTAACTTAAAGTTTTTTTAGTTTATTTTATTTTTTCATTTTCCTGTTCCTATTGTTGTCTTACGTGAGAGAGTGGGCAACTTTCTGTTGCTAGAAACTCTCCTCTCCTTTGTATATTAACGTTGGATACCAATCAATGAGAATCAAGTCATCCGAAACCTCTCACAAATTCAACAACGATAACCCCAAGACTGGTAAGTGACTTTTACTACTTCTTGGAGACTATGATGAGATGAGGACTAAGATTTGTGTTTCGGCTTGTTTAGAGGGCATCTATAGAGAGCTATGTGGATGTTCAAAGTTGATTATAAAACAAGCCATTGGTGGTAATGCCATCATCCAACTTTGGGCATGAGAGAATCTTTTGATTTTACACCGGATTGTTCACAAGAATAGGCACATGACGAGCTACTACGAGGTTCCCCTTATGGTACTAGATAAGTTTTTTTTATTACGTTTTAGTATCTAATTTTGATATGTTTCTTACATGCGTACTTGATTTACGAGGTGGATTGAGTAAAACACAAATGACCATCGACACAAGCACTATTTGTTGTATTATCGTGGTTTGTTTTACAAGACGTGGTGAAACCATGTAACATTAATAATTTAATATGTTATTGTTAACTATTCTGACTAGAGTCAAATATTAAAAGTACTAATTCATGCATCACAATATGTTCTTGTTATATATTATACTTATATATAAAGCTAAGTATTCATACTTTTTTTATATTACTGGTATTCTATTATGGATAGGGTTCATTTGTACAATTGCTTACACTGATAGGTAATTAATTAACAGGAACAAAAGTCAGGAATTAAATAAAAAATGAAAATACCAGAAATTTTTTAGTGATGATCGAATTTGTCGCCAATTGTATCCGCGACGAAAGATGTCATCACCGAAAGCATTTCCTAGTGCGACGAAGCTATTCATCGCCATATATTTAACATATGCACAATTCCTCAATATCTTGTTCATTCGCAACAAAATATTTTCTTTGTGCAACGGTAAAAAAAGCTTTTTGGAGAGAGATACTATTTTACCAATCTAGTCACAGGTATTTAACATATTCATACCTAATGATTGGTGAGTGAAAAGCCAATGCATTTTTCTTCTTCTTAAGATGTCGAAAAAGGAACCCTTTTTTTCTGTAAATGGTCGAACTGGCTTGCTTTACGCGGAGATCTTTTTTAGTGACGACCGAAGCAGTCCCGGATCCCGAACCCCCTAGGCGTGCTATCTGACTGACTTCTGTCGAGGATTTCCGTCTCTCACGAATTGGATTTGAACCAATATCAAGCTACTTTCCTTTTAGTAGATCGTGAGTGGGTCTGTCGTCCTCCTCATTATAGTCCTCCCAAAATCAATAGCATTTCGTCAAAATATATCATGTCTTTTCTGCTTAGTAGTTTTATGCATAGTAAGTACTATACCACCTCATTGCTACTAATAAAATAAGACTAGGAAGCAAAAACTAGACGAAATAGTAGGTATAAAGTAAATTGCCTAATGTTTTCAAATCAGTCAAACTTCGTACCTTTCCGGCATAAACTGTATATCTTAGAGAGGTCGTATTTCTTTGGGTTGGTAGTAATGGAATGGTTTCATTATCTACAATGAAAAAAAATTCCCACCAAAGGATCAGTCCAATAATACCTCTCACTGGTAAATAGCGCAAGACTTCTTCGTGAATCTCAGCTATTTGAAAATGGAACATCATAACAACGAATAGGAATGAAACGACTATAGCTCCTATATGAACTACTAGGACGATCATAGCGGAGAAGTCGAGACCTAACAAAATAAGTAAACCTAAAGTATCGCGAAAGACTAGGATGGGAAACACAATAGAATATACTGGATTTTTTTTTATACTGATGATATATATTTTATTAAAGAAAATAGAAAAAGTCCAACAAAGCAAGCCAAAAAAACACACAAGGAAAGACACCCCATCCCCTGCCCACCAGCTGACAAAAAGGAGGGGAACAACAACTAAACACTAACAGAAGCAAAACCCCAAACAGCAGCAAAACCAGAACATAGAAGGAGAAACAAAGCGCCAAGATAACACTGCGCCAAAAACAAATGGCAGGGCACAAAGTCTAATTTGCGTCATTAGGAAGCTTCGAATCCAAAAACACTAGTTGCTGAGAAGGTGCAGGGAACAATCTGGCCTTCATCTCTTTGATCCACCTCTCCGCAGTCCCTTTATCAACCATTCTTGCCACCGTCAGCCACCAGAAAATAGCATGGCCGATCTTCATCACAAGCGAGGGAATATGGCATTCCACTTCTTTGAAAACTCTAGCAATTCTTTCTAGCCAGACAAACCAGCAAAAAGCATGAAGAGCCACTCTTGAGCACCACTGTGATGGATTCGTCGGTTTGGCATGATGCCAGAGTCTGATTCTCTCTGAAATGTCAGCAACCGCATCAGCACTTCCCTCTATTTTCACAAAACATTTTAAGATGCACTAAACCCGACTTGAGAACGCGCAACTGATGAAAATATGGTTTGAGGACTCCTCTTCGTTCTTGGAAAGGGCACATCTGTTTGGAATGCAGAACCCTTTCTTCTTCAGGTTATCAATAGTGAAAATTCGTTTGTGGAAAACTAACCATAAGAAAATGCATATCTTGCTCAACACGATGCTTTGCCAAATCACCTTCGAAGGGAAATTGGCAGACCCCACAAAATGAGCAGCAGCAAATTTCTCGAAAGCAGAGTGCACACTAAAACCAGCTGTAGGCGACGATAGCCAAATCGGTTTTCAGGACCTGCAAAAAATTTCCGAGAAGGAATAGAGTCAAGTAAATTAAACAATCTCACACGCTCTCTTTCAGCCCCACCCCGAAGTGAATAAATCAATGGTATGTTCCATTGACACTTTCCCTCAGAAAGAGAAAGATAATCAGCGAGGGTGGAGTTCGGTGATTCAGTAGCAGCCAACACTCTCGGAAATTCCTCTGCAAATCGAATACCATTCATCTAGGTATCAAACCAGAACGAGGTCTACAAGCCTTGACTATGCTCAATGCAGGTGAGTTTCCAGAAAACAGAATGTAGTTTCATAATCTTGGCCCAAAGGATGCCTCCAGTACTGCCCGAAATGTTACCCGAACACCATTCCGAGTGATAGTTTGGAAACTTGGCGTCAATGATTTCCCTCCATCAGTCGCGAATCTCCAGTGCCACTTAAACATAAGAGCTTGATTATGCGACTCAAGATCACGGATACCCAATCCACCCCTACTCTTGGCTGATTTACAAAGATCCCACGAGACAAGGAGCTCTCTTTCTCCTGTGTGCCAGACCAAAGGAAATCCCTCTGGATCTTCTCCAAAGATTTGATGACATTCTTAGGAATCAGGAACAACGAGCTCATATAAGTGCTTTGACTTGCTAGCACCGCATTGATAAGCACAACTCTACCTCCCAGCGATGAAATGTTTCCTTTCCAGTCTTCCAGTCGTTCCTGAGTCCCAGTAACAACATTATTCCAGTGCGTGGCAGGTGGAGATTGACAACCGAGAGGCAATCCAAGGTAGATTGTTGGTTAAAAGGCCCAGTCGCAACCAAAAATTTATACCAACCTCTTGATATTTGCAACTTTCGCCAACTGGGAAAATTTTAGATTTCTCAAGGTTAATCTGTAAGCCACTAATCACCTGGAAGCAAATAAGGGAAGCCAGCATATTACACACCTCGGATTCAGTTGCTTCACAAAAAAGGATAGCATCATCCGCATAGAGTAAATGGGTGACCTCTCCACCGTGCCTTTTTTCATCAATACAGAAACTAGTAATGTGCCGTGCATTCTTTATTTCACAAAGAATGAAAGAGAGTATGTCCATACCAAGATTGAAGAGGAAGGGCGAAAGAGGGTCGCCTTGTTTAACTCCACAGCTCATACAAAAAAAACCAGTGGATTCCCCATTACCTAGGATGGAGAGTCTGGATGAGGAAATCAACCCTTTAATCCATTTCCGAAACCTAGGATGCAAAACCAAGTGAGTCAATGTATTTAAAATGCTCCCCCAGCTGATGGAATCAAAGGATTTTTCAATGTCCAACTTAATCACTACACCAGGCTTCCCACTTTTTCTTCGGCTGTCAATTACTTCGTTGGCAATCAAGCAAGATTCATGAATCACTCTACCTTTTTTCCCCGCAAACTAATAATAAAAAATTAGAGTGTTCATATGGGGTAGAAGGAGATTGAACAGAACTTTTGTGATAATCTTGTTTAAGCTTCCCGATAAGCTGATCGGACGGAAGTCAGAGACCTTTTCAAAGGGATCTTTTTTGGGCAGCAGACAGATGAAAGCATGAGCTATCGACTAAGGAAGTGAGCCAGCAAGGAAGAAATTGTCAAACGCCTTCAATAAATCAGTTTCAATGATGCCCTAAGCTTTCTTGTAGAACTCAATCGAATACCCATCCGGCCCCGGGGCTTTACACCCATTACACTGACTTATTTCTTGCTAAACTTCCTTCTCCGTGAAAGGCTTCACCAATGATTTATTTTCCTCCGGAGAGAACATACAAGCCCTGTATCTGGCCGGGAAAGGCCTATCTTCTTCAACCTCAACGAACTTAGCATAAAAATGTTTTTGAAAGGCAATCTTAATCTCATTACCATCCTCTGTAACCCTGCCATCAATCACCAATCTCTTGATTTTGTTTTTCCTTCTATTGAACTTAGCCACTCTATGAAAGAAGCCAGTATTTTTGTCTCCCACTTGGAGCCAAACTTCTCTAGATCGCTGCCGCCAAGAGATCTCCTCCATGATTAGGACCTTCTCAAGCTCACACTCAACGATAGCTTTCTCAGACAATAGCATAGGATTAATCTGTCCAATCTCCCCAGCTTCATCAATACTTTTTATTCTGAAAAGAAGTTCTGCAATTCGCTTCTCTACTTTCCCAAAATGAACGCGATTCCATTGCTTGATCATTATTTTGGTTTGCCTACACTTCTACCCAAATCTGAACAAGTAACTAGTCCCATTGACAGGGACACACCACCACCCCACCAGGCTCTGCAAAAAAGAGTCTTCTTGAAACCACATACTTTCAAACTTCCAAGGGTGACTGAAATGATCAATTGTACCCCACTGTAATAAGATCGGATTATGATCCGACTTAACTGGATCAAGAGCAATCAGAGCCTCTGGAGATAAAAGATCTTCAAAAATCAGATTAATTAATGCTCTATCAGTACGAGAAGACGACTTCACCATACCTCCTCTATTCCAAGTGTATCTAGCCCCTTGCAACGGAAGATCCACAAGATTGCATCTGTTGATCAAGCCGTTAAACTCATTCATGATCTCCACGTCTCTAGGGCAACCAATGAATTCCTCCTCTAATCTGACGAGGTTTAAATCACCAATAATACATAGCGCAACTAGATATTCTCGACACACTAACTCAATTACCTTAAGAAATTCTAATTTGTCTTCCTTCTCATGCGACCCATAGGCAACATGGAAGGAGATAATATCCTCAGAATCAACGACCTTCAAACGAAATGCCAGAGAAAAGCGACCTTCCCAAACCGTCAGAGCCCTATAGATAGAAGAATCCCAGAAAATGGCAATGCCACCACTAGCACCAATCGAGTCCTTGGCAACCCAGTCACTGGATTTGCAACCGCTAATCGAAGAAGTCAGACTTTTATCTAAAGTCTTCCATTTAGTTTCCGCGAGACCCACAATAGAAGGTTTCCATATCTTCAATAGCCTCTTAATTTTTGCCCTCTTATTTGGATTTCCCAACCCACGCACATTCCATGCAATGAAAGAATGAGTCATGACTACAAAACGTCACTGGTAGCAAGAAGAGCAACCCACCTATATCGAGTGGGCCGAGCGATTCCAAAATCTTGAAGTTGGAGGAGGACAGTCAAGACCCAGCCTACGCAGCTCCATTTCCAACTTAGATCTCGATTCCCTATTTCTCTTCCGATGAGTTTCTGCCGCGGTGAGAGCGACCTTCTGCTTAGCACTATCTACAGACATTAAGTCCGAAAGCTTGAGAATAGCAGAGAACTCTAAACTCTGCACGATTAGGTTGAGTAGGTCCTGACTGATCTGCCACAAATCAAAGTAATTAGAATTGAGAGGGCTCAACGGGATGATGGCTAGGAGATCTGGCTCAACAGGATCGGGAGAATCAGAAAATGATAAGGGATGGCTAGAAAAATTGAACTGCGAGTTTGGAATAAACAAGGAGGAAGAGACAGATTGGATCATCTCGGGGGGGGGGGGGGGGACGAGAGGGGAGCAAGGAGGAGGAACAAGGTATGATGGAAAGGGGATACAGGATGACGACGAATGATTGAAGGGGGGAATGATGAGAAATAGAAGGGATATGGTTGAATCAAGGACTAATGCTGAAGAGTAAGAGGATGCGTTGTAAAGGACAAGGCTAGGCTTGGGTTTTGGGAGTGGACTAGGAAGAGAGGAGGATAGCGAAATTTCTTGGGCTGATCTGAGGAGATCAGAAGAGGTTGATGGGCCTAAAGAATTGGGTTCACAATGGAAGGAATATGAGGTAGTGACTGGGCGAGGGTCAAGACGCGAAAGAGAGAAAGAGTCAGGTCTGGGTAACGTGCCCGATTTATGGACCCAAAAGCTCTTAACCCCCATGCCATTGGCCCAAACCGGATGATGATCAGGAACCTGCACCGCATGCCTGCGGATTAACGGGTTAGTGAGAACCGAGGCGTCACGCGAGGACATCGAGACTGGAGCGCTACCCAAAGATCTCGAAACATGTGACCTCTCATAATTAGGCAGCTTCCATGTAGAGCACGATTCGAAAATCTGGTCCAAGAGGCGGCGACGGTTTAGGTCCGGCATCGGACAAGCAGCTTCCGGCACCTGCATAATTTTTTATGACGAACACTGTTGTCCCAAATAAGATCGAAAGTGATTCAGGGAGCAGCTTTCTTGGTCAAACTTTAATGCGAACACACAGATCCGACCAATAACTCTGATCAACATCAATGAATTCACCACAAATCTGTCCGATGGTTTTTAGAACATCCAAAGAACGAAGAAAGGGGGGAATTCCAAAGATCATGAGCCACTGCAACCCACCAGGAGAGGCGAAACTGCGCCCATCAACTTCCTTTCAGAACCGCAATAAGATGTTCCACTCCCGAAATTTGGCATAACCATCCTTTTGAATTCTGATAGCTTCCGGAAGAGAAGAACAAATTAAGTACTAGAGGTCTCCAACACTATTGGAAAAGACTGAGTTCTCGGATAAACCCCACCGTTCTATAGCCCAGGTCACAAAATCTCCTGCCAGAGCAGACGGAAGTCACTGGTTCCTACTCTTAAAGAAACTGATCGTTAAGCATAGATCCAGGAAACACAACCTATCATTGACACCCTTCTCCTCCACATCCAAGAAGGCTTGAGAGTTGTGAAGTTTGATGGAGCTTTCCCCCAGCTGCATAGGAAACCCCAGCTTGACAGCGTCAGCAAAGGATCTACCTTGAACCACCCAAGCGCGACGCATAATGTGATTCCTCGGTGATATCTTGCTCATCGGTCGACAGAGCCTACCAATCATTCCTCCCCATTCACTCGGCACGAAAGGGATGGTTATGAAGGACAATGTTCCACACGCTAGCCTTTCCGAAATTTTTACAAAGTTTCCTTCACGGCAAGCGAATCTGTCAATCTGTATAACACGAGAAGGCTCCTTCCTCTGAAAAATTGCTTTTGAATCCCAACCTTTCCTCGAGATTTCATGAAGATTTTTTTCCAAGCCACACAACTTGAGAGTCTCCAAGTAAATAAACCTCTTACGACGACCAACTTCTTCAGTTGAAATCCTCACAAACGCCTTCCTGAACGTAACATAATCCTCTATGACGATTGTTCTGAACCCACTGTCTGTCCTGAAGCAAAAGGTTTCCGACTTGCATTGATGAAAAATCGAAAGGTTGTGAGCAGCTGAATCCCGATCCACCGCCGAGTACATGCAAAAAAAAGAACGCTCACCGGACGAAACCCCCTCACTCACTCACTCTCTCATCACACTCCGTCCTCAGAATTCACAACGTTTGAATTCTGAAGGTGCTAAAAGTTTGTATTTTGGAAATTTTTTGAGTAATAGTATAGAATGTACTGGATTTTTAGCACGTGCAACCATCAAACCAGAGACCAAAGAAAGGCTAAAAAAAAGTATCATGGTACGTCGTCCTTCCCTAAAATGGAACTTTCATACTTGAGCTAGAACTAGGATGAAAGTCGATCTATTACGACCAGCGCGGTTGTTCGTATTTCATTTTCTTTTTCCAAGCCAAGCCCTTCTTAGAAAGCACTCACTGACTTACTTACGGAATCTCAAATCTCTCTCGATGCCGAGAATTTTTTATGTGTCCAGGTCAATTAGAGGGACGAAGTTGCTCGCATTTGAATTAGAACAAGAAGGAGAGGGACGGTTTGCTTCTCCCCCACCTTTCACGCGTTATGGGCCCCTGAAAAAAGAAAGAAGAGAAATTTGGCCATGTTTCCCGAGAGAGGCCGCCTTCTCTCAGGCCAGCAGTCTTATACTTCTAGTCGACTGCTCTATGACGGGCTTCCCTGTTTCCTGGGCTCTGCTCGCTCGTCTACGCTCCGACCCAAATAATTGAAATGAAAATTTCCTTGCTTGCATTAAGATTTAAAACTTGTCGTCAAAAAAAAGGCAATCAATCAGAATCAAGAACAAAATTGAAATAGTGAATCAAGATCGTCATGGATCCTATCTTTCTCTCTATCCACGGAGATACCTATCATATGGATAGAAAAGTAACAAGAAAAAGGCAATGCTATCCGCTTGACTGATGAGTCCTCGACAGTTATTAATTGCGGGTGGGATAAAACGTTTCCCACTGTGGGTATATTGGAGGACGTCTACGTCAACCCCGTGAGATTCATTATACTCCCTGTATACATTGAAAATATATTATAAAATTTTGTCTATTTTGAGAATTTTGTTTGAGAACTTTGAGATTTTTTTATTTATTTTCCACTCTACTCTCTCATCTTGTTGAGACACCTATGGTGTGGGTGCTTTAATAAAAGCCTCAAATTCATTAAAAATGGAGGTATCATAAACACCACTTGTCATTTTATATGGTCCACATATAGAATAACATAAACATGGACATTACAATAGGAGTATATATATATATATATATATATATATATATATATGTCCATTAAATGAACCAACACATATTATTCTTTTGATATTATTATTATTATTATCATCATTATTATCATATCCCTCTCACACATGACATTGCCTCCTGATCACTTCCGTCGCTCCCGTTCCCTCCTTTGCATGCTTCTTCACTCGATGCTGCCACAGCGACAAGTAAAACAACAAAGAGAACAAACATTAACTGGTTTCCAATCAATTCAATTATCACTAAATTTGATTAATGGTTAGACGAAACGTTGGGTTTAAATTTGTATTAGATAATATATGTCAATCAATTACGATTTGCAGTCGATGTCCCTGCTGATCTTGTAAGGAATGTGAATGTCGACTCCACAGGCATCGGGAAGGGCTGCAGCAAAGGAATCCTTCGCTTTGGGGTAGGTATTAGCCGTCGATTTCAAGCAATTGCAAGCCTTCTGGCGGTCGTCAGTGGTCTCGGCTGCGTCATTGAGCGACCTCACTCCATTGCAGCAAGCCGAAGAAACGTCACCACCATTTTGCAAGTAATCGATACATGGAATTAGGCTGCCAACCACCTGGCCGCAAGTTAGGGCGCTCTCGGCCACGGTCGCCGTCATATAAGGTGCAGCTATCATGGCCCAGGTGACGAATGTCAGCAGCAAAATCAACTTCGCAGCAGCGGCCATTAGTTATGGAAATGGTATAACGCTATTGTTGAATAACTAACTAGCTAGATTCTTTCCGGCTATAGTGAAACTTGTGGGAGTGTGTGGCATTCTGAGAAGGGAGGGGAGGAGTTATATATATATATATATAGGCCGCAGTAATTAAGAGCCAACGAGCTAGGAATGGTTCAAGGTAATTTTTTTTGAGTTGGTTGATTGTCAAAAGATGAAGAGTTTTTTGAGTGTAGGTAAGTGTGTTGGGATTGAATGTAGGTCAATTGTGGATGACCATATTAAGGGAAACTTTAGTTGTCATACTCATACACTAAAATCCATGATGGGCTTGAAATATAATTTTGGGCACTCAAGACTTTATAAATGATGTTTAGCCATTTACATAAGCAATAAATGTTTCTAAATCAAGTCGTAACTCTTAATCGGTAAATATGAACTCTTATATAAGTCTATAACATGCCTATGATTTTCTTTTTGCGATGTTTGTCATCTTATTGTGATGGTTCAAATTTTTTTTTTAATCTTTACTTATATATTTGTAGAGGTTTCCTATGCTTTGTTTCTTTTGAATAGTGGTTTATAAAGTATTGATGTGCGATTTCCGTGAAAATTCATCGACCAAAATGTGAAAAATAATAATTATATTAGATAATTATACATCACTCTCTATTTTTTGAAGTCAGGACTAACTTTAACTAACTATTCTCAGTTTGGAGTGTGAAGTAAACCTCAATCACGGTGCTTAAATTATTCATGCGATATACACCATGACTTTACATTACATATTAAACATTGTATCACATGAACAAATAATTCAAAACATCGTGTCATTACATAATTACATACTAAGCACAATGCAAATATTTTTTCAGTTTAATTTAAAAAGACATACAAATATATAAGGTATAATATACACTTAAATTTTAGATAACACAAATGTTTTACCAGAAATATAATTAAATTCAAATTAAAAATAGTTTGAAAAAGTGAAAAAAATCCAAAGAACACAAAAATGCCAAGCACCATAAAACGAACATGTATCAAGAAATTAAAAAGTAATATACTTAAGTGAACATGTATCTAGGAATGGTTCGAGGTGATATTTTGATTTGGTTGAATGTCAAAAGATAAAGAGTTGTTTTAATGTAGGTAAGTGTGTTGGGATTGAATGTGATCAATTATGGATGGTTATACAAGGGGAACTTTAGTTGTTAAACACTTAAATCCATGATGGGCTTGAAATATAATTGTAGAAATGAAGCTCAGTAGGACAATAAAGACTTCCATTATATGCCATTCACGTTACATTCCTTTTCCTGTAAATTTAATTTATTAGTAAAAAAATTCAAATTCTTTAAATTATTAATAAAATGTTTCGAAATACAAAATACCCCCAAATTTTCAAACGTATCAAAATATTAGCCATTTGCCTGATACTCTTAGTAATTTTTAAAACATTTTCATATTTAAAATATTAAAATTTTGAAATGTTGATCGCAACGTTTCTCTTTCATGTCAGTATCATGTTGCCAAGTTAATATTACTAACCAAACTATTAACAGGAAATTAACATTTGGTCAATATTTTGTATTTTGAAAGATTTGGCTAATAATTTGAAAAGTTTGAAATATTGGACTAATAAATTATATTTACCCAAAGATTTACTATCACACGCACATTTGATAGAATTTAACCGAAAAAAATAACTATATCAATCTTGAAATTACAAGAATTAATGGCGCTTTTACAAATTTGGTGTTTAATATATTGCTTATGTTACAAGGGTAGTGGGTGAAATTTGGTGTTCAATATAATGCTTATAATAAAAGTGCAGTGGGTGATTCTATCATGTAGACATGTACTTGCCAATTCATCTATGAATTCTCCAGGAAACAATAGTTTCTGTTGGATACCCAAGAAAACGCGGCACAACTTGAAGACTTACGTTGTTCTAATTTGGAATTTTGCTCCTAAATGGTTGGGTTATTATCCAAAATTCCTCAAATACCAGACTTGTTAATATAATTCTCATTCTACTGTGTTCAGATAAAAACACTTGCAATCATAGTGGTTTTGGTCCCAAAATCTTTAGCAAAGAACCATTTTATGTAAAACAATGGACCTCGAAGTGTTTTAAGTATTAGAACACTCAATATGGAAGCGATTTCAGCTAAATGCGCGACCAACACTCCCAAGCAAAACATTTTCTTTGGAATAATACGCTTCCACATGATGTCTTTTAGCAACAACCCTTTCCAGCTCAACGATCCGTGATCCGTGCCCCTGTGCTCTAATTGGTTGGTCATAGGTATAGGTGTCAATCGGGTGGGTTCGGACGGATTCGGGTCAGGTTCAAACGGGTCGAGGGTTAATCGGGTTGCGGGTCAAGCGGATTACGGGTCAAGCGGGTTCGGGTTGATCGGATTGCGGGTCAATCGAGTTGCGGGTAAATCGGGTTCGTGCTGGTCGGGTTGTGGATCAATCGGGTTGCGGGTTGATCGGATTGCGGGGTACTCGGGTTACAAACAGGTTAGGTTGCGGGTTGTTCAGTCCAAACAATTGAGTTTTTTTAATGATTAGTTTAAAACAATCGAGTTATTTTTTCTGATTGAATAACGCAAAAAGTGGGAGAAAAGCTAAACCATTGTTGTTCTTTCCTTTTTATATGGTAAAGAAATTGCGGGAGAAAGCCAAATTCTAGGATTTACAGCAGCCAAATTTTTTTGAATTTGGAGCCAAGAATTTGGGATTTGGAGCCAAGAATTTTTGGTGCGGGTGGGAAGAAAATGCGGGATCCGGGAGTGGTTTTAGCGGGAGTGGGAAAAAAATCCGGGAGAAGCTTTGGGGAAGCAAATTTTAAGGAATTTCAATTTTAAGTGTCCCCATTTTAAACGTGGTTTAAGTTTTTGTTGTCCCAATTATGTGATTTATTTGGGAGAAATTTTTTTTTTGTCGGAAAACGGAGCGCTTAAAGGGCGCCCCAACCTTTATCCATTAACAAACCGCGGTGTTTCCACCCCCAAAATGTCGAAATACAACCAGTAGGCTAAAGAGCTCGAAGGGGCATCAAAAACATGGACCCCTACAGGATAGTTGTGCCCGATGGAGGCCAAATAGTCCGCAACATAGTTCCCCTCCCTAAAAACGTGTACAATCTGAACCTGCCAAGACTTCCGAAGCCAACGACGGATTTCAGCAATGGCCACAAAGTGAGGATGGTGCTCAGAAGCAGTGTCGATGAGAGTCTTTGCTATAAGTGAGTCGGTCTGGAGAATCACCTTCCTAGCCCCGAGTTCCCAAGCAAGTTTCAGTCCCTGCCCAATTCCAGTCAGCTCTGCACGGGTAATCGAACCCCCTCCAAGATTCGCAGTAAAAGCTCTGATGAAGCGGCCATCGCTCCCCCGAACGATGCCACCAGCTGCCGTGCTTACCGGAGAATGAAAGACCGAACCGTCAGTGTTTATGCATATCCAGTCTGGTGGTGGAGCTTCCCAGCGGATTGATCGGCTAGTCGGAGGTCCCCCTCCTCCGAATATCTCGTTCTCCTTCTCTAGAGCAGCCAGAATTTGCTGCTTGAGCTGCTTGGTATTGAACTGGATTTGAGCAGGGGACTGTAACTCACCTTGGAACACGTGGTTATTCTGGTTTTTCCACAGAAGCCAACACATGCAAGCAAAGAGAGTGCTATCCACAATGGAGCTCCTTCCTGCAATGTAATGGAACACCCATTTCTTCAAGGGTTCTCCGAAAAAGGCCTCATTAGGTTCAGTATCCAGAAGGTCCGCCCAGGTAGCTCTAGCCATTGGGCACTCTCAAGATGTGAACGGTAGTCTCCAGCCCGCCTCCACAAAGTTTGCACGAGCTGTCTTCAGTGAGGTGGCGTCGTCTTCTCTCCGAGTTTGTAAGCAATCGATCGTGAGTGGCCAGCCAAAGGAACGTCCTAGTGCGCTGCAGGGCTGGGGCACGCCATATTGTGCGCCAAATCGGATGCGTCTCGGGCAGGTCTTGACTCTGGGCTAGCAGCTGGTACGCAGAGCAGACTGTGAACTTCCCGTCGGCAGTGAGTCTCCAGGTCCTCACGTCAGCTTCTTGCTCCTCCGGAATAGGATGTAGAATCACCTGCGCCACAATAGAATGGGGTAAGAAAGCACGTAAGTAATCAACATTCCACTCACCATTTAAGACGAAATCCGCCACGGGAAGCTGCATGGCCTCATCGGGAATTCCAGTAGCAAAGGCCGAGAGGGGTTCCCCATCGTTCAGCCAGCGATCACTCCAGAACCTTGCAGTACGACCATCACGTACGTTCCATGCAGAACCGACGTCGATCAGGTTCCACACCTTCAGCACACCTCGCCAAAGGTTCGAGACTCTTCCCTGGGAGCGGAGCACGTATTCTCCCTCTCTTTGCTTGAAGTACTTGGCTTTGATGAGACGGACCCAAAGCTCCTCGGGTTTGGTTAGCATCCGCCAGGCTAGCTTCAGCATGTAAGCATCATTGGTACGTCTTGAATCACGGAGCGCGAGCCCCCCCCCTCCTCCTTCGGAGCACAAGTTGTTGCCCAATCCACGAGGTGAATTTTCCTGGTTCCCTCCGTGCTCCCCCAAACAAACCCCCTGATTTTTTTGTCTATGTAGTCGTGGATGCCAGCTGGGAGGAGGGCTGTTTGCATGGTATAGGCCGGGAGGGAAGACAGCACTGACTGGGCCAGGGTTATTCGAGCTGCAAGGGACATCGTCGCTGCTTTCCAACCTGCAAGACGAGAATCAATACGGTTAATCAAATCAATGTAGGTCGATTTAGACACTCTGTCGTGGATGACCGGGACCCCAAGGTACCGCCCCAGATTAGCCGTCTCTTGGATTTCCATCGAGGATGAGATCTGGGATCTCAGCTGCGGTGATACATTCTTAGAATAGAAAATCCTCGATTTAGGTTTGCTCACTTGCTGCCTCGAGGAGGCACTGAAAGTGTCAAAGCAGTGATTGATGACCCCTGCCTGGTGTAACGACGCTTCACCGAAAAGGATAAGGTCGTCGGCGAAGAAAATGTGAGAGAGCGCCGGAGCATTGCTAGTGATTTTAACTGGTTTCCACTGCCCCTGCCGCACCGACTCCGTAATAATGTGGCCCAACCTTTCCATACAGAGGGTGAAGATGTATGGCGATAGCGGGCAGCCGTGGCGGAGTCTGCGGGAAGGTCTAAATGGATCGGACAGGCCCCCGTTCCATTGTATCTGCATCGAGGCCGAGGTAATGCACGCCATGACCAGCTCCACGAAATCCGAGGGTGCGCCAATAGCGTTGAGGGTGTCCTTCACAAAGCTCCACCGGATTCGATCGTAAGCCTTAGCTAAGTCCATTTTAACAACCATCCAACCAATCCGACCCTTTTTAGCTCGCATCGAGTGAACCACCTCCTGAAGAATGCAGATGTTATCTGTAATGTGTCTTCCAGGAACGAAGCTCGTCTGGGTTTCATGAACCAGAGAGGGCATCAACGGCTTTAGGAGCTCAGCTAAGCACTTGGTCAGAGTCTTATAAGCCACATTGCAGAGACTGATGGGACGAAATTGCTCTATATAAACCGGTTGCTGAACTTTAGGGATTAGGACGAGAATCGTTGAGTTAAAGCACTCGACTTGCCCCCAATCAGTCCAACAAGCCTGAACCATACTGGAAAGAGACTCTCCAACGATGTCCCAGCACTTCTGGAAGAAGATAGGGCTAAGACCGTCTGTGCCCGGGGCCTTCAGAGGTCCCATGCTTCTTATTACATCTTGCACTTTGTCCTGGGAGGGTAGAGCGCCAACCCTCATCCAAGTGGCCTCGTCGAAATGCTTAAAGTCATGCCCGAGGTCAAGAAAGTCTCCTCCTTCGTCGGTGAAGAGATTTTTAAAATGACTACAAGCGAGCTCCTGTAACTCTTCCGGGATCTCAATCCAATTACCATCAGGACCCTTTAGAGCAGTGATACGGTTCTTCTTTCTACGCATGATAGTATAGGTGTGGAAGAATTTCGTGTTCTGATCACCCCATTTGATCCATTCCTGACGAGACTTCTGACACCACATAATTTCCTCTTGAAATAAGACTGTTTCCAACTCTTCTCGGGCAGCCGCTAGGCTAGGCAAGGGAAGCAGGCCCCTATCTTGCGATTCCAGCTCCTCAATCCTCCTTAGAAGAGAGTCCTTTTGTCTCTGAATGTGGCCGAAAGTGAATCTGTTCCACTACTTGGCGTCTTGGGCGAAAGCATCGGCTGATTCCTTGAAGTTAGCCCCACGCTCCCATGCTAAGCTAGCCATTCTCTTGAAATCCTCATGGGTGAGCCAGGCAGCCTGGAAGCGAAATGGTTTAGGTCCTCCCGGAGCGATATGGTTCGTCAGCGAGGCTAGCAGGGGCCTGTGGTCCGATTTTAGCCGGGCCAGGTGTTTAACGGTCGTTTCCGGGAACGAGGTTAACCAGTGATTATTGGCTAGAGCACGATCAAGGCGTTCCCGGATACCTGACCGAAACCAAGTGAAATCTGGCCCCGAGAACCCTAGATCGGCCAGACCTGAATCATTAACACACTCTTGAAAGTCTTTGACTCTTGTAGCATCAAAGGGAGCTCCCCCAAGTTTTTCAGATGGCAGGAGGATAGAGTTGAAATCCCCGATGAGCATCCACGGGCTCTCAGTCTCCTCAGCTAACCTCCGGATCGCAGACCACAGCTCACGTCTCTGCATGGGCGCTGGGTTGCCATAGATGGCTGTGAGAGCCCACGTATTATCCGCTGTGTTAACTTGCTGAACCTGCACATGGAGAAACTGCGGGTGAGAATCAATTCTAGTAATGGTGAGCTCAGAGGAACTCCAAAGAATCCAAATTCCCCCCGAAAATCCCACTGCACAACTATTAGCTTGCTATCATAGCCCATGTCCCGGATCACCTCCTCAGCAGTGTTCCCACTGATTCTAGGCTCTACAATAATCACAATATTAGGACGAGTCCTACGCTTGTACTCAAGGAAATTTCGAAGGAAGCTCCGGCTACCGGCGCCTCTACAATTCCAACAAAATATTTTGCAATCCATAAAAAGCAAAAGGAAGAGGAAACTCCCTGGCACGTCACTGATGGATGACTCCATCGCTACTCCCTATCGGCGTCGGTTCCGCGTTGGTGTTCATCTCTTATGTTGTTGATCTGTGTGAGGTTGGTTCAGCATTAGGCGGACGGCCCACTGCAGCCGCGGTGAGTGTCAAATTGTTCTCATCACGACTGCTAGGGTCATTGTTGAGGAGGGCATCCTTGGCTGCTTCCCTGGTGTCCATGGGCGCGATACTAGGCTGGTGGTTCGACCCCAAAACTTGCTGCTCGCTCAGGGGGGACTCACCATGCTGCGGGGTCGTCCCCCTCCGAGCCTCGCTAGTAGCATTCAAGTGGGAAGATGGTTCGGCATTATTCTTGGTCATGGGGGCCGTCGTATGAAGGTGATCCTTCGATTTGCCTCCCTTGTTCATGTTAGTAGGCTTGGCCTTATCACCTGTCTGCACCTTCTCTCCAGACTCCCTTCTCAGGTGAATATCCGCTGGCTGGCACGGCATGGGGGTCGCAGCAGTTTGGACTGAATCTTCCTACATGCAGTTTTCGTCCACAAGAGCTGTAAAACGTGAGCCCGAGCCCCTGACCTTGTCTGCATTAGTGGCTTTAGTCCCCGCGGGTTTCGTCACGGAACTCGGACCTTGTCGCGTAGTTCGCGGCCTTCTCTTGGTAATCATCCATTCCCCATAAATTTTGTCTGGGTCCTGATCTGTCTCTTTGCATGGTGTTTTGGGCATGGGTTCCTCTGCTGGTTGCGAGGCAGTAGTCGTCGAGCAGTAGCAGCCAGATCTCTCGAAGTATTTTCCACAATTGAGGCAGATTTTCTCAAGCCCCTCGTACTGGATAAAGTACTTAATTCCATGGATCTTGAACTGGGACAAAAGAGGTTTTGAAAGATCGACCTCTACACAGATTCTCGCGTAGTCCAGGCGAGCTCCCCTGCTCGTTGCTTGATCCACCCGTAGAGGTTTCCCTATCCATTTCCCGATCTTCGTCACAGCCTCAGTATTGAAATATTGAGCCGGAATATCAAGCAAACGTGCCCAGACCAGAGTTGATGAGATCTCGTGGCTGTAAGGGTTAAAATGCTTATTCCATGTGTGAACTGTTAGGTAGTTATCCCCTACCATCCACGGACCGCCCGTTATTGCTCTTTCGTAATCGATACCACTGGTAAATCGCACAATGAAGTATCCATTTTTAGCTGACGCAACCTGGATACCTCCTGCCTTCGCCCAAAGGGTGTTTAACCGCCGAGACACGATAGTGTAAGACGAATAACGTCCCAGCACCTTCACGACAAGGGCTGACCTCAACTTTCTGCAAAACTGACGCTCTTCTGCTGCTTCGAAATGGATATTCGGACATAGAGGGTCGTCGTTCACCTCCATTCCATCCTCCAACCCATCTTCCCTGATAGCAGCGGCCACGTCCTCCGAATCAGAGTCGGCTACGTACCATTCGTCGGGATTGAAGAACTCGCTAAAGAGTCGGCGGGCTGCCCCAGTTCCGGAGGTCCAGGCGGACGCAGGTGGGCTGCCCGAGTCATTACGTTTGTCTTTCATCTCCGGTGCGTCCTCCAGAACGGCATCCGAGTCGCTCTCTACATGGATTCTTTCGGCTGTTTGTTTTGCGCGTTTCTTGCTTTGTTGAGCTTCCCGATCGCCTTTTGGGTTCGGGGAGGAAGAAGCTGACGGGGGCCTACGATGGCCTACGAGATTATCAGGTGGAGGAGCAGGGCTTCCCCCGCCGGCCAGCGGTTTAGCCACCGCCGGCATGGGCGTACGCCGAAAACCCTAGAGCTCGCAGAGGGGAGTACCGCTCCTAGAATTGCGGAGAAAACCCTTTGGTCTCAATTACATTGGGAGAAAATTTTAATTCCATACGAGTTTGGTTTTTAGAACAATAGAGAGCCAAATTTACTTTCATCCAAAATTATGTAATTCATCTTACTTTTATCTAAATTTTGGAAAGATAAATTGTCACAAAAATTAACCATGATTAACAATTAATCACGGTAAATGAAGGCTAATAGTTAAATAATTAGTTCACGTGAATAGAACTATATTATCAAACCATGAAAAACCCTAAATCCTAACTCTAAAACACCATATTGAATCTTGTCCCTAAGACGTAAAACTAACCTTAACCATCAACATCTATAAGACCATGACCTAAAACTAACCATTATCGTTAACCATAACACTAAACCATGACCATACACCCTATACACTAACCTTAAACCATGAACTATATTTATATGTTATGAAATTGTTGGTAGAACGTATGTGAAGTAAAGAATGTAAGTTAAGTGAATTTAATATTTTATTATTGTGAAGAACATACGTCCTAATCCTCCTAACTCTAAGCCATGATCGTATACCCTATTACATTAGCCTTAAACCCTGAACTCTAGTTACATGTCATGAAATTGTTGGTAGAATGTAGGCTATGTGAAGAACGTAGGTTAAGTCAATTTTAGATTTTATATTATTGTGAAGAACATAAGTCCTCGTCCGAAAATTCCTAACCCTAAATCATTTAAGATTTTGATTCAAGTGCCTCAATGATTTATTATTTATAAATACATGTTATAAGTTAGATTATGATTTTCAAGTGTCTCAATGATTTATTAGGTATAAATACTTGTTGTAAGTTGTAAGTTGCAACCAAGATTAATTAAGTCAAGTTTAGATTTTGTTTTTCAAAACATAAATTTTAAGGATGGTCTTCCTAAGTTGTGAACCATTAATTACAAGTTAACTTTTTATTTTAAAATTTAGTTTACAAAAAGTGGGGAAAATGTTTTAGGTTGTGAAAACAAGAGTTGACCTACTGAACTAGAGAGAGGCAGAGACCAGAAAACTATTAACATTTGAAAATGAACTACTGTATGATTGGTTTAATTAAGTCAATCATGTTTTCATATGTATGTGTTATCTATATATATTATTTATATACATCAATCAAATGTTGATAGCCTTCATAAGATTTCTACTTATCTACTAAGACTATTATGTAATTCAATTTAATAACAATTGTCAACCCAAAGCAAAGCTTTGTTCTTAGTGAGAAAGATGAAAAAATGATAGGGCAAGCCACGTGAACTATTTATATATATTTGATATATATATATATATATATATATATATATTTGATATATATATATATATATATGAGTGGTTCTATCGTACCTTGGGTAAAATCAAGGGTACGACATACATTGAGTAAGAAAATGATATATAGACCTTGAATAAGCATAATTTGGCGTATGATATTATTCCCAAACCCTTAAGGATTAAAATCTATGTCTTAGTTCTATAAATCTCATACACTAAGATCAATTTAATTAGAAACAAAATTCAACGGCTATGATTTGTCAAAATATATGCAACAAATTACAAGCACAATCTTAGGGATTATGCTCTTTGATTTAGAAAACTAAGACCTAGGGTTCACTCATTAAGGGTAAGGGTATAGTAGTATGCCCAAAAATTCGGTTAATTCGAGGTCTAGATAGTATTTTCTTACTCAGGGTATGTCGTACCCTACATTTTACCCAAGGTACGATAGAAGCCACCATATATATATATATATAGACCTTGAGTATGAAAACACTATCTAGACCTTGAATTGACCGATCTTTCGGACATGATACTATACTCTAACACTTAAAGATCAAAATCTAGGTGTTAACTCTCCCAATCTTATACTCTAAGATCAATTTAATTAGAGACAATAATCAACGGTTATGATTCATCCAAATATAGGCACAAAAAGGAATGAACCATCTTAGGGTTTATAGATTATGATTTAGATAATTATGACCTACGGTTCACTCATTAAGGGTTAGGTTATAATATCAGACACAAAAATCCTGGTAATTCAAGGTCTAGATAGAGTTTTAATACTCGAGGTATGCGGTACCCCGGATTTCACCCGGGGTACCATAGAAGCCACCATATATATATTATCTATATATAATATTTATACACTAAAATATATTATGTTGTATTATTCATGTCAATCGGGCGGGTTCGGGTTGGGTTAATCAGGTTCGGGTTAGTTGGGTTGCGGGTCTAGCGGGTTACGGATTAAGCGGGTTGCGGGTCAACCAGGTTTGGGTCAAACGGGTTGCGGATCAACCGTATTACGGGACAACCGGGTTACAGGTCAATTAGGTTGCAGGTCGGGCGGATTGCGAATCTTTGACTTTTAATCAAATCGGGTTGTGAGGGGGTTGCGGATTGGATTGGTTGGGCGAGTTACTCGGTTTGGGTCATATTATTACATATAGAGTCACAGGGCGTTGGACGCAGATCATTACAAAATGTGGTGATTTACGTCAGGTGGCACTAATCGCTTTGACCCAGAGCTTTGCCATCCCCTCCCAAATCCAACTTAGACCACTACTCACCCTCACTGCATAAAATTATGTACAAAAATATTTCTTGCATTCAACATTTTGTCACAATAAATCAACAATTTTGAGGAAATATAAATTTGTCATAACTGTCAAGTTTATTATGACAAAGAGTTATTTGTAATATGTTCTTGTTAGGATTAATTGCGGTCACTGAAATTACAAAAAAGTCCTAGTTTGATCAGTCGAAATATTTAAATCTATTGGTGGTACTTCATTTTACGAAAACTATTCACATTTGGTTACTCTCCGTTAGATACCGTCAGTCGCCGTTAACGGAGTCCGTTAAGTGACGAAGTGGCGGACGGAATCGCCTAATCAGCACTATTTAACCCAAAAATAGCCTGACCCGACCCGCCAGCTCATCTAAACCTACCCAACCCTCTAACCGAACCAGATTCGACCTGACTCACCAACCCATCTATCTTATTTATGTGGCTTTCTAGCCAGAAGAATCCTTTCTTCTTCCTAAAACATTCACATCTCACTCTGTTTCCTTCTCATCCCCTTGTCCTCTGCTAATGGCGGCACCTTTCTGTCATTGTGGGTTGACAAATATGGGGTAAGATTTCACTCACTTTTATGCTTTGATTTGTAGAGCATTCGACCATCCCTCTCCTTCATCCCTCTCTGTTTTTGTGCTTGGATTTGTAGACAAATAGGGCATGTAATTTCTTCAAATGGCACGACCCATCACTTGATGAACATATGAAGTTTGTGGTGCTGAACTTTCATCGTCGGATTTGGGTACTAGAGAAGAGGCAAAATGGGAAAGGGTCCAAAGCTAATGGTTGCTCAATGTTCATCTTCATTGTGATTGCTCTAGTCTTGTCTTTCATTTGGATGGGATTGGGAATGTAAGCTATTTGGTGAACCGCAGCTGATGTAATCGTTCATTTCTGTATTGTAGACTGTAACCCTAGAAAAATTAAATTTCACGGTTTGTATCTGAAAGTTCTGTTAAGTTCTACGAATGACCATACAAAAAGTTGTTCGGATTAAATTTAGTCACCCATAATCCGAGTAATACCTATATTTAGTTACCCAAAATGCTAACAAAGTCAAATTTGGTCACTGGAAAAACATGTGAGGACCACATTTTTTCACTGTGAAAACGGTCGAGGACAACATTTGTTCATTGGAAAAACATTTGAGGACCACATTTGGTCAATTGAAAAACCAGACTTACAACCACACTTCAATACTTAACGTGTTCTGCAATGACACTCAATTTTCTAGTTAATTAGGAAACAGACAGATCACATCTGATAATCATTCATAAGTAGAGCACTAACAGCTTTGTTGTCCACAAGAGCCATGCATAATTAGTAAGTCAAGTCACTATGATAGCTAAAACGACAAGTCAAGTTCCATGGACTTGTATGACAAAATGGCAAATCCATATTGATTTGCAAGAGACCTTAGAGGCTTTAAATTTCAAAATAAACATTCACAAGGACCTAACCCCTACTACATGACCTAAATCTACTCTTCACAGCTGTTGTACTTGAGTCACTTGGCTTGCAATCTGTGAGAGTTGAGAGCCTTGACTTGATGGCCTTCGAGACGTTCACTGCAAATTAAGACGACATTAGTATGTTGGAAATACTGAATAAGGCGGGGAAATGAAGAAATTTATAAAAGCTCACATCTAGCATGAGTTGAACTACGTGTGGGGGTTGTCTAGACGAAGAAGAAGCAGCCTTTGCAACTTTCTCTTGTTGTTTCTTCAATGCTGCAAGTCTATTTCGCTCAACCCTTTCAAGTTGTTGCTGCCTTTTTGCATCTGCCTTCTCTTTCTTCTACCTTTTGTTTCCTTGCTTCATCACGGAAAGTCTTGTTGTGGCCTAGTACACCACAAACTTTACACTTGTATTGTTTCCCTTCCGGTTTTGTTGCAACTCTTCCCCCTTCTTTTGTTTCTTCTTGGCTTGTACATCCTCATTCAATCCCTTTTTCCTCTGTTTCTTTGATCTTCCTCCGAATCCCCTCCCACATGCTAATTGGACCCAAATCCCTTTCCTCCAATATAGTATTGTTCCAACTCTCTACGTTATTGTTGCTGAGAATATCACCGTTGGTGTGAGTTAGAAAATGCGACCTGGTCCAATGGTAGAAGGGCTTCAACCAATCGTAGGCTGGCTTACTAAAGTCAGACAGCCTTTGCAAAGTATGTTGAACTTCGCAACAGTTGTCGCCCTAGCTGCTGTCCAAAATAGATCCTTCAACATTTGGCCACCTCCACGAGCACCCTTGAGGTTTGTCCATAAGTGTCTTGCACATTGCCTCTTCTCACAGTTTGGAAACAATTCATCAAGTGCTGGCAAGAGACCCTAAAGACCACAATTGAGCACAGTTGAGCACTCACCAGATTGTAGGAAGACGTTCTTTTTAAAGTGAACTGGCCTCTTCTGGACGAATGCGTGCTGCTTTATTGCATCTTTTAGGACTCCAAAGCTGCTAAACTTCCGGTAAGCAAAAAAAGTAGGCCTCTCCATGTCTCGATCAACCCGGAATTCCCGAGATGGTCTCCATCATCCAAGTCCGAGCTTACAATGCTCCTACGATCATCAGAGTCTTGATAATCAGACCCTTCCCCATCAACTTCGGGCTGCGCATCATCCACTTCAAAGCTACCCATGTCGGCTTCCACCTCTTGATTGACATTTGTAGCAAATTGCACATTATCAACATCACTATATTCTTCTGTATCCTCGAAATAGACATTGTCTTCTTCTTCTTCATAGTCAGAATCAGCCTCCAAATCGTCTCCAACACCCTTTTTCTTTCATTTTCTATTCCTAAACTACCCCAAGTGGTGTCCTTATCACTAATAAAAGCCAACTGTGGAATGGAACAGAACAATACAGCCAACCATCTACCATAAAGACAAGAGCGAAATGACGGGAAACTTGCGATATCTAGGCTGAGTTGCATTTGGAGCCCGCACACGCCCCATCATGATTCCTTCAGTAAAATGGTGACCTAGAGGAAAGGAACAAGATCCTGCTGGTTAGTAGAAAACAAAGGTAAAAGAGAATCCCCAAAAGCCATAACACCCACTCGATACTTTTGACTGCCCCCTTATTCTTTTCTCCTTTTCAGACTTTCCAAACAGAGCTCGAATAAACAAAAGCCATAAAATCACCTTTAGGGTTTCGTTGTCGGAGAGAGGAGGATTATCGAAACTTCGTTTAGGGGTTTGTTGTCTGCTCAGAAAGGGGAAAATCAGGCGCGTTAATACGCCCCTGGGGGGGTGTATTTTTATCAGAGTAACGTAGCAAATAATCAATCCAAAGATTGATTGAACTCGAATCAAGAACAACGCGTTCTTAATACGAAATTGGGATAAAACGGAACCAAAAGGACTATTCCACACCTGGGGAACGCTCGATTGGTATAAAAGGTAGATGCCCGACCACGATTGACGTGACTATTCAATCGATACAAGAGCTCACGAGCTTCGAATCCACCAAAATCAACACAAGTCGCAACTTGCACAAAACCAAAGGGTTTGTTTTTTGATTAATCAAAGTCTGACGATTACAATGCAAAAGACGAGTTTAAATAGGCCTAACTAGGGTTAACTTTCATACAAGCAACTCATAATTACAATCTAATACGAATAAGAACTAAAAAGTAGCAAAAAGGACTTAATCCTAATCGAATAAGGAAAACAATTCTGTTTTTACAAAGGCAGAATTTTGTGACTTCGTACTAACTTCGCGCCTTTCGTTCGAGGCCTTCCCGAACTCCAATTCTTCATCCAATTCCTTCCCTTTGTTCACAAACATACCTAGTTTCATGTAGTGGAAGTCTTTGGACTTGAATAAGATCCATACTCCTCGAATTAAGCTCCAAAGTAGGCTTCGCAAAACAGTTTCCAGACTTAACCATTTTCTGGCAGTTTTCCAGTATTGAGGTAGCAACTTTGAGGCCTTGGAAAACAACCTTAATGACATCATCTGGATCCACAAAGCATACCATTGGAAAGATGGTAACTTTATATGCAAAAAAAAAACTCTTAAAATTGAATTTCCACCAAGCCAATTGAGAGAACCATGCCTCCAAAGTATGTACCCTGAACACGGATTTTGACTTAGCGAAATTCTGTCCTTCTTCTTCCCAACTTCGATAGCTTCTTTGTCAAGTAATTGTGACGTGTATAGTTGGCCAATTGGGATCATATCACGCGTGTGCGATGAAGAAGAAAATGGGAACCGAGTTTGAAATGGGTATTGAGAAAGGAATCAACCACAGTGCGTGGCGGGCTCCATTCCACCTTCATCGCTAGTGAATTCGCGAACAGAGGTGGAGAGGAAGAAAAACGGAAGGGAGGAAGGCAGAGCAGGATGGAGAAGGGGAAGGTGTTTATTTTTCTTCGATTTAGGGAGTTAATCTTGGTGGGTAGTTGTGTTGTTGGGTCCAGCCGGGTCTGGTTTGTTTATCGGGTATGGTTTGGTTAGAGGGCTGGGTAGGTTTAGATGAGTTGGCGGTTTTCAATGACGTGGCGGGTCGGATCAGACTATTTTCAGGTTAAATAGTGCTGATTAGGCGATTCTGTTTGCCACGTCATCACTTAACGAACTCCGTTAACGGCGACTAACAACAAATAACGGAGAGTGAACAAACGTGAATGGTTTTCTTAAAGTGAAGTATCACTAATAGATTTAAATATTTTGAGTGACCAAACTTGAACTTTATTCTGTAATTTCAGTGACAAACCATGCGATTAGACGATTGGGGTCACCACCGCCGCTTCGGGAACCACTTTCTCCTCCCCTCCATTATTGATTCTCAGATGGTTGTCGTCCGAGTAAGACTTGTGATGGTTGAACGAGAAGCACATGTCGCTGAAATGGAAGCTAAGGATCTCCGCCACAGACGAAACCCTAGATCAAGAAGCACACGTCCGCCTCCTAGGGATTTTCTTCTCCGTCGACTTCTCCTTAGAGGCCGCGCGAATTACTAGCCTTAGCGGGAGCAGCTGCACGATCTCGTGAGCGCTCTGCAAATGAGTTAAGGGGAAGTATCAAATAGAGAGGAAGAGGAAGAAAGTCGAGAGGAAGGTAGGCGGTGCACCATCAAGAAGGGAGAAGGTGGAGAGCTGTTTTAGAAATTAGGGATTTAATTTGTGTGGGTAGGTTAGTTTAAGGGTCGGGTCCGGTCTGATTAGAGGGTAGCCAGGGTTGGTCCAAATGACATTGCGGGTCGCATTATTTTCAGGTTAAATAGGCTGATTACAAGATTTCGTCCTCCACGTCATCACTTAAGGGATTCTGTTAACAGAGAAGGACGATGACTAACGCATAGTGACCAAAAGTGAACGGTTTCAGTAAACTTAAATACCACCAATAGATTTAAATATTTCGAATAACCAAACATAAATGTTTTTGTAATCTCAGTGACCAACCATGCAATTAACTCTTAGAATACCACTCTTACCTTTTACTTAGAGAATTGAGTAATTTTATTTCGGAACACGTAACAAAAAGGGAGAAAAATATCTCACGTCATGCTTTCCCTACTCCCACTCTCCTCTTATTCTAAAAGCCAAATCAACAACTCTTCCCATTCCCACCAACAAATTCCCAACCTTCACCAAGAAATCCCAACCCATACCTGTTCTGCGTTGAATTTTCGACGAACGGAAAAAGACTATGACCAGGTGGGCTTAAGATTATTTTGAAAAATTTTCTGTCGAATTCGTTGTTGCATGTTGAAGTTGTAATGTTGATTTTAGTTTCTGTTTGATTACTTGAGTCTCGTTGATTGTATTGAACTCTGAATTGCTTGTTGCTCTTTGTCCTTGTTACCCTTTGCTAGTCCATCCAACATTTGGAAATAGTACCCATAAGTTTGTATTGTCGAAGCACGTCGCCAATTCCCTTTTATTTATGTCGATTAAGAGTCCTTGTCCTTGTCCATGATATGATTTTGTATCCCTTAGAGTTTGAGTTGATTTTTTTGTTTTGGAATCGAGATTTAGGGCATCTAGGTTTGAAATGAAATGAAGATAATGTGCTTTTGTGAGTAGTCAAAATGACATTGGAGATTCTGGGTTTAGTTAATGGCAGCAAAGATTTTGGGCAATTGAGTTATATTAAGTGTTTTTTGGCATTTGGAGGAGGTCTGCAGAAGTGTATCACATTTTACCATCACTAGCTGTTCACAGCGCTTTGCCACGAATGATAAAAAGTGTTTTGAAACTTTTCTTTTGTGTATAATTGGGTTTAGCAAATTGACCATTTGCACCATTTTTTTTAAACTTTGATATGGAATAATATAGGTTTATTCATTTATATTCATTACATTTACGTATTCGGTATTTGTATTTAGTTTAAATTTAGAAACTTTCTTTTACACTCTATGCATTTTGTAAGTCCTCACCGTTGATAATTGCTATGTGCGACCCTTTGTCTGAGTGAGCTCGTCATATGATGTCATAGAGTTGTCCGCACGTGAAAACTACTTTGATAGTAGCAGCCGACTTGTTCCATATTTGCTCCACTTATATTTAGTCTTATCGTGTGTGAAGTCAATCATGCCTCTAGACTAAGCACAATTAATAGTATGACATTAGAATCAAAATATAATAAAGATTGACTGATTTCTCCAAATTTCTCACCAATGCATGTATCCATCAATACTTGTGGTATGACAATTGAAATTAACTACAACAATGATTAAAATGAAGTAGTGTGCGAATTAAACCTAGAAACAATCTTGTAAGAATCAATGAGCTTCCAATAACCACTCTTGTCTTCCAATTCTAACTGAATTCAAATTCCATTGCTACCGAGCTTCTAGTAGCACATTCAATCATCTCCCTCAACGATTTTAGAACCAATCGTTGTTAGTAATATAAAAAGCCAAACAATTACCCATGATGTAATTTTAGAACACATTATAGTAGACCGATAAAGAAAGGAATACTCGAACAAAGGGAAAATCATTATACCCACAAATTGTTGGCACGCTACTTTAGTAATCTACCAGACTACCACAACTACGATTCACACTTAGAAGGCCAAAGTAAGAGATTACCAAAAATCAATGGAATTAATTCCTTGAAAGTAAAACAATGGATTCCATGTCGGTGTACCAATAACCAAGTCTCCAAAAATCCTAATCCATACATATTCAAGAAAACTCCATAAAGAGCACCAAACCTGTAGAAGAGAATAGGGGAAAATCCTATTGAGATTTTAAAGCAAAAACAATAGCTATATTTCTCTAGGAGAAACAAAAAAAGAATCTGTAAAATGAATTTAGAATATCCCAAGCTCAACAAAACTTCTTATAGCCCATAATCAAACAACTCGAGCCAATTCATTATAAAAAAAAAAAACTCGGGCCAATTATATATACCAATGTTTATAAGCCTAACCAAAGAACATTGTTAGTGAACAGTAAGGGTAAAATACACCCACTACCAGTTAAGTTTTTTATTTGGTGAAGGCATATCACTTAACTCTTATTAGTGCATCGGCTACCATTTAGGTACAATATAAATACTTCCACCCAAAATTTTGTCCAAACACTAACGACAAAAATTAATTATTAATTATTTTCCAAATCAGCATGCCACATAAGCTAGGACTGCCGAGTCATATTTCTTTCGTTGCACACATCAATCTTATCATACCACCATCTAAACCTAACGCATAGAACAATCAAAAGAAGAAGAAAAAAAAGGAACTTAAAACTCACACACAAAGTAGTCAAAATCGGAATTTTTCATAAAATAAAAAATGGGGTAAAATCGGAATAGTAAAATCATAGGATTTTAAGTTCTATATATAAAAAATAAAGACGGAATAATATTAGTAAGGAGAATCATGAATAACATAAAAGCGCATAACACTTACAATGATAATTTTTTAAGGTTAATGTTAAGAGGTGGTGAATCGATGATGATTAATATGTTGATGTGAATTGATTATAGTCGATGGTGGTTCGTGTGAGAGAACTAAATGATGTTGGTGGAGGAGAAGAAAAAGAGGCGTAATTTTGCAAATTCTGGGGAAAATAAGTAAAATTGACTCGAAGATTTGAATCGTAAAATCTTATTTCCTTTTATGTGTTTGGGGTATCGGGACTAACGGATTGCAGCTACCTTGATGGTTTAGGATATCTTTCCTTTTATGTGTTTGGGGAATCGGGGCTGGCAGATTGAAGATACCTTGTTGGTTTAGGATTTTTTCCTTTTATGTGTTTCGACGAGTTTGTTGTTTCCCTATCCTATGTAAAGGCTTAAACACGAGTTGGAGAGGAGGAGGACGGTTGAAGAACATTGATTTTATCTTGGTTCATTGATTTTCAGCCTTGTGAATTTTTATCTGTATCAATCAAATATTTCCCTTGATTGTGGTCGAGATGTATCCTTCATATTTTTAGAGATATCATCTTTGAGATTGCACTTTAAACTCCATCCTATCCCAAACAAAAACCCAAAAAATATCTTTTCTTGTTCGTTCTTGAAGCCGAATGACTTTGATAACTACGTTCTCCATTTTTGTGCTCGTATTAGTAGGTCTCCTAACCATGCATCCCTGAATGATCCCGGCTCTAGTCTCTCCGGCTCCAGTATCTGGATCTCAATGTCTCCTACAGCTGCCAACTGGTTCACTAGTTTGCTTTGGCTTGGAAATGCACAAAACACTACCAAAAGCGTATCAATCGTATAAAAGCAATCCTAGGGTTGCTAAAAATCACTTGAAGCATATATTTCCAAGCAAGGAGTGTAGAGGAAGGTAGAACGAAGTTACCATATTTCCAAATTTAATGCAACGACTAGTTCTTTGAATTTTGTTTTTCCTATGAGGAACGGAAAAACTATAAACAGAGAGATCAAGTGCATCATCTCCTCCTCTATGGCAAAACCTAAGAGGTTCACCTAAGTGGCTCTCTTAAGGTAGTCCAACTCGAAAAGAGTGGATGAACCACAGTTCTAGGAGACATGCTATAAGCAAGGCCATAGTGGCATTGAAATTGTGATGTCATAAGTGACAATCACTATTATGTATGGTCGTGAGAAAATGTTATGACGGCGGGAATGGCTATACCCTACTTACCTAAAAGAAGATAAGTGATTGTTAAGGTCTTACCAAATTGCCTATCATGAATCCCAAATGTTCACCCCACACTTTAGTTATTTCCGTATCAAGGTTAAAAAGGAGCTTAGACTTGGAAATTGAAACCAACGGCGATTTAGACACTTGCGCATGCTTGCTATTTGACATGGCACAAGTAGAGGCCATCCGTATCTCGATCCATGTACACAAAACAAACCTCCACTTTGCCGAGCAATCTTTCAATGTTCATTCCTCTAATCCCAATTCCATTGCAGTGCATACCAATAAAACAAGCTCTAAAGATATGATAAGGGAAGAAAAAGAGCTAAACCATCACAGGTATGCATCAAATGGACATATGAAGCTCAATGGTCCAAAATTCAAGTAAACACATGGAACCGCTAATACACTCACAAGGTTTCGAACTATAGGTATAGGTTAGAGAGCGAATGAGGGAGAAGGATGCGAAGTGAGTGGTGTACGTGAAAATCTGACAATGGCAAAAGAGTGTTCAAGAAAAGGTTTTGCAATGGTCGACATAGGGGCACTCCTAGGCTAGAGTATATGGTCGACGATATGGGAAATGGAGGTAGGATGAAAATATGTTTGTAGCAAAACATACCGCACATTAATGTCATTTAAGATAGGTGGGTATGGTTTTGCTACAAAACTACATCTACTCCTAGAGGACTGTAGCCACTAATTCTTTTGAAGCGCATATAATATGGTATGAGGGTTTAGGATTACCCTTACTCGCAGAAGTAGTTGATGGATCCATCTTCACATCATTCCATAATGCTCGATACTAGGTACGACCCATAAAGTTAGGATTGACGAACTTTATTGATGATAGGCTAATCCATGAGAGTGTCGATACGTAGAATAATTTTTGAAGAATAACCCATTATGAAATTTCATGTTAATATTATCAAATTATTTTAAAACTACATAATTTCAAATGATTAAGTTTTCTTTTAATGTAAAGATAATTTTTCACAATTTCGTTTCACTATATTAGACTAGTCAACTATTCCATTGCAGAATATTTTACTAAGATGTGTATTGACAACATGTAGTAGCAAAATAAACCTAATCTCACTAACACATACATTGATAAGAATCAATTTTCTTTTTCGATGATCGATATCAAATTATTGATTTTCTCTAATAATCTGCACATCATAGCAATCTTGGTAAACTGTATTAATGTAGATATAGTAGATTAAATTAAATTAACTTATATAATTGATGGTGATTGGATACTAAAATTGCCAATTAACAATGAGATTTGGGGCTCTTTGTTCATTATTGATATATTAATACTCCTAACTTTTGGTGGTTTCTCTAGATAATGGGATGCCATGGAACCCCTTGTTAGGGGCTAGCTCAGCCCCTGGGTGAGTCAACACCTTCACCATATTCCGGCATAGAAGTCTTTGTGGAGTCACAATCAGATTCTACAAATGTAGATCTTGATTGTTTATCGTATTCCTTCTTCTTGGCTTCCGAAGTAATCATTTGTTTAATATGCTCTGCATTGTCAATTCTCATTGTAATTGGATATTTCTGAACGTCGATTAATGCACCAGAAATGGCATCCCAAAGATGATAGATTAATTTATATCTCTAAGCATATCAAGTACCACGAAGTTGAGAGAGAACACGAAGGGTTCTATCTCGACCTTGAAATCTTGTGCCATGCCTAATGGTCGGCAAACCAATTTGTTGACAAAAGAGATGGTCCTAGTTTTGCTCTCTAATTTGTATATGCCAAGAAACCTACAAATAATGAAGGGCATAACATTAACACTAGACCGTAAATCAATAAGAGATTTTATCTTGTGAAGATCATTGACAACATATGGAATTACGAATTTACCCAAACCGGGTAGTTTTCGTAGTACGAGGAGTTGCATTTGGAAGGTATGTCTCGCATTATGAGCTTGCGAGATAGCTCAAGATCATACTCAAGAAGTTTCCTCATCACTCTTAAGGGATCAAGCATCTCCATATAAGATCTTCGAAAGTTGTTATGGCAACTTTTCCCCCTCCTAAGGAAGAGACAAACCATCGAGTATAATCTGCCCAGAAGACCTAGATTCATCTATAGGACGATTGAAAAAAGGCGCCATTATCACCAAAATGGGGAAAATTATGGTCACTGGGGTGCCATTTTCCTGTGGTGAGGAATTTTCCTCGTATGACCCTCCATGGTAGACTTGACCTCCTCGTATAAATGTTTGTTTTATGTCTATGAGGGGTCATTCCCAAGTAAAGAGAAAACTCCTTCTCCCTAAGAGACGTGAAATTTCTCTTCGCCTTCTTCTTTGTGAAGAAGGTGCTTACGAGAGTCTTCATGGGGTTACAAGTGTCCTTGTGTGATGATGGGGGTGTAGAATGCTCGTCGTAGGAGTTTCGTTGGATTGTGCTCCCCTCATCCACATATGAGATGGTCCCTACATTAGGAGACTTATTCTCCACGTGCTTCTTCCCCCAAAATCCCCAAAATATGATTTGGAAGCTTGTAGTAATTAGAGAATTTTTTTTTAATAAATCAACCTCTTGTTTCCCTTAGCAGATCTTTCTGGCCTAGAAGACCTTAGATTATGCTTGTGCATCCTAGAGGACGCCAAATGGGTTGAAGGTACAACTTCTAGTGTCTTTTCTAGGGCCCCAAAAACTTACGCTCTCGGCACCATTTTTAGCCCAAAAGGAGTGTTTGGGGCACCATTTCTGCCCAGTGAGAAACATCCACCTAGGCTTACTACTTTGGATCTTATGAATTCCTAGCCCTTTCCATGTTTGGGACTTGGGCAGAATCAGAAAATTTTACCTCAAGTGTCTTAAGCTCTTATTTAGTATTGTTCTATGTGTTGCTTAGAAGAGCTATGGTCAGATAAAACTCCAAAAGGGAAGCTAACTAGTGTCATGTTCTTAAGAGTCACCTCCTGACCTCGCATGTAAGCACGAAGCTCGTCAACGGTTAAGCCTTCCAAGGCATCAACAAGTGCATTATTCTCTTTAAACGGAGGGCATCTATCGAATCCTGGTGGTGGGGGATTTGATCTCCTTACCCAATTAGGAATGGTGGAGCCTTACTATCCCAATGCGTTTCATGAATATATGGTGAATTGGTTAGTATGTTGGAATTTAAAATAAAGTTTAATTAATAATATCTAAGCAAACTATCAAAGTTGCCTAGAGCGTGTAGTTTGTTCAATGTGATATGAAATTGTGTAGAATGCTCATTAAAGAGGGTTGGTTGCATGGATGAAAAATAGCAACAAACCAAAGTCAGTTCCCAACTGCCATATTGGTTGCGAGTGCTGCTTATTGGGTGTAGAGATCCTATATAAAGGCTTGTTGTGTTCGTGTATGGAGCAGAGCAAAAGGAAAAGAAGTAGTCTAATGAAAAGACCTCCCTCTCAAAATTCCCTTTGCCATTTTCATTCCTCCCAATTGTCGAAATTAAAAAAAACCCCACCAAAGTTCCCATTCCATTCCTAACGTGCCCACCAAAGTTATAAGGGAAAAAATAATTTTATTTCCAATAAAGTGGTATCAGAGCTAGAGGAGTATATCAAAGTAGAGATGAAGGAAATAATACCACGAACAACTATGAAACGTCCACTAGAGGCAGAGGTCGTGGACGTGGAAGAGGAAGCTTGAGACCAAATAAAGGTTGTGATAAATCCAACATCCAGAGTTATAATTGCTCAAAATACGGGCATTATGCATCGGGTTGTTGGAGTTTGCCTAAAGAAGTGAAGGAGACAGCATGATGTTAACATGTGGTATCTCGATAATGCAGCGAGTAACCACAGGTGTGGAAAAAGAAACATGTTCGTGGAGACAAATGAATCGATGAAAGAAAATGTTTTATTTGGAGACTCCTCGAAAGTTCCTAATGAAGGGAGAGGAACTATACTCATCAGGCTGAAGAATGAATCACAACAATTTATTAGTGAAGTGTAATATGTTCCAGACATGACTAGTAACATCCTGAGTTTGGGTCAATTGATCGAGAAGAATTATGAAGTCCACAGGGTGAATCGTAATCTGGAGCTGTTAAATGAGAAGAAATAGTTGTTGGCAAGAGTCCCAATATCGAGAAATAGAATGTTCACCCTGAACATTCAAACAGAAATGGCGAAATGCTCGAAAGCATGTGTGAATGACACTACATGGCTATGGCATCTTAGATTTGGTCATCTAAATTTTGGAGGCCTGAAGTTACTTGGTTAGAAAAAGATGGTGCATGGTCTGGCCGTGATCAATCATCCTGATCAATTTTGTGAAGGATACTTAGTTGGGAAACAATTCAGGGCAAGTTTCCCAAAGGAGTCCGTATCACGAGCTAAAGCACCACTTGAGATCGCACATGCAGATCTTTGTGGATCGATTGCTCCAACATCGTTTGAAAAGATTAAATACTTCCTACTGTACATTGATGACTACAATAGAAAGACATGGGTCTACTTCTTGTAGCAGAAGTTAGATATGTTTGAAGCTTTTAAGAAGTTCAAGATGCTTGTGGAGAATGAAAGTGGTCGCTACATCAAAACTATGAGATCAGAAAGAGGGGGAGAGTTAATGCTGAAGAAGTTCAGAAGGTTCTGAACAGGGAGTCGTTGAGAGAAAGAATAGAACTGTCCTCAACATGGTGAGAAGCATATTGAAGAGCAAGAACCTGCCAAAGGAGCTATGGATTGAAGCTGCCGATTCTGCAGTCTACCTGCTGAACAGGTCAGCAACAAAGAGTGTTTGAAATCAAACACCCCAAGAAGCATGGAGCTAAAGGAAACCCACAGTCTCTCATCTCCGAGTCTTTAGAAATGTCGGATATGTGCACGTACCAAATCAAGAAAGGAAGAAGTTGGATGAAAAAAGCAAGAAGTACTTATTCTTGGGATACTCTGAACACTCAAAAGGTTACAAGATGTTTGTGGAAGAGAAGGTGATCATCAGCAGAGATGTGGTAGTTGATGAAGAAGCAACATGGGAATGGACTGCTGAAGCACAAAAAAATTATACTTTTTATTCTTTCACTATGGATGAAAGTGATGATGAACCATATACTACTACACCTGTGACAAGTCTACCCAGTCATAGAGAACCTGCCAACCAAGAAGGAAGTTCAAGTGAAAGTCTCCGAGAAAGGCCACAGAAGTATAGAAGGCTTGAAGAAAATTATGAGGAAACAATAAGCATTGAAGGTGATGAACTGACACTATACTGAAATTTCATTGATAGTGAACCAGTGGATGCTGAAGAAGCCATGAAGGATGAAAAATGAAGGAAAGCCATGGATGAAGAAATTGGATCAATTGAGAAAAAAAAGACTTGGGAGCTTGTGTCACTTCCTGAAAACCAAAAGCTCATTGGTGTGAAGTGGGTATTTAAAGCAAAGAAGAATGCAAAATGAGAAGTTGCGAGACACAAAGCATGATTGGTGGCGAAAGGATATATTCAGAGACAAGACATTGACTATAATGAAGTATTTGCTCCCGTGGCGTGAATGGAAAGTATCAGGATGGTGATATTTCTCGCTACTCAAAATGGATGGAAGATACATCAGATGTATGTGAAGTCGGCTTTAATGAATGGATATCTCGAGGAAAATATCTAAGTGGAGCAACCTCCGGGATATATCTTTGAAGGCCAAGACGATAAGGTGTTGAAACTGAAGAAGACATTATAAGGTCTGAAACAAGCACCGAGAGCTTGGAATAGCAGGATTGACAAGTACTTTCAGCAAAAACAGGTTTAGTAAATGCCCACATGAGCATGCCTTATACTGCAAGGTGCAAAGGAGAGCAATATTGATAGTTTGTATGTAGATGATATCATCTTTATAAGCAACACTCCTTAAATGTTTGAAGAGTTCAAGAAGATGATGGTTCGTAAGGTCGAGATTACTGACATCAGACTAATGTCTTATTATCTCGATATTGAAGTAAGTCAAAAGGAAGAAGGAATTTTCATCTCACAGAGTGGTTTCGCCAAAGAAGTTCTGAAGAAATATAAGATTGAGAATTGTAATCATGTGAGCACAACATCTGAGTGTGGACTGAAGTTATCCAAGGTTGACAAAGGAGAGAAGGTTAACTCAATAGAGTTTAAAAGTATCGTGGGAAGTCTGAGATGTATGACTTGTGCCAGACCAAATATTCTCTACACAGTTGGATTAGTCAACATATACATAGAGGCACCAACTATGTCACACTGGAATGCTGTTAGGAGAATATTGCGCTACAAAAAAGGTACAATCGATCATGGTCTGATTTATTGTATGTCAGAAAATTTCAAATTGGTTGGATACTGCAATAGTGATTGGCCAGGAGATGTGGATGATCTCAAAAGTACTACATGATTTGTATTTTTTCCGGGAGATACAGCTTCCACATGGATTTCAAAGAAGCAAGCTACAGTGACTCTATCTACTTGTGAAGTTGAGTATTTTGTTGCGACAGCATGTGCGTGTCATGCAATATGGCTAAGAAAGTTGATGAAGGAGTTAAATATGACACATGAAGATTCAACTGAAATATTTGTGGATAACAAGTCTTCCCTGGCGTTACCAAAGAATCTTGTGTTTCATGATTGGAGTAAGCACATTGATACAAGATATCATTTCTTAAGAGAATGTGTGGAGCAGAAAGAAGTGACGTTGAAGTATGTGAAGACAGAAGACCATATTGCTGATATTTTTATGAAGCCCCTGAAACAAGATGTGTTTGTCAAGATGTGGATTCTATTTGGAGTTACGATGAGTTAAACTTTAAGGGGGAGTGTTGGAATTTAAAATAATGTTTAATTAATAATACCTAAGCAAAATATCAGAGCTATCTAGAACTTGTAGTGTGTGCAATGTGATATGGAATTGTGTAGAATGCTCATTAAAGAGGGTGAGTTACATGGATGAAAAGTACTCACAAACCAAAGGCGATTCTCAATTGCAATATTGATTGCAAGTGCTGCTAATTATGTTTAGGGAGCCTATGTAAAGGTTTGTTGTGTTGGTGTATGGAGCAGAGCAAAAAAAAAGAAGAAGTAGTCTAATAAAAAGACTTCCCTCTCAAATTCCCTCTGCCATTTCTATTCCTCCCAATTGTCCAAATTAAAAAATCCACCAAAGTTTCCATTCCATACCTAACGTGCCCACCAAAGTTATAAGGAGATAATTTATTTTATTTCCAACAGAATATTATCTTTAGGTAATCAGTAGGCTTTTTGGCCTCCTTAGAGAGGCCATTGTTCCATAGGTAGTTGGTTCCAAGCTCGATAATCGCTCAAAAGGTGATTCTCAAAGATTTTATGGGTGTTAGGAGGATAGGGAGGTCGTGTGTTCAGATACCCATAGCTAGGGCGATTGAAATCACAAGCTTGAGGATAACGAGTACCCACAAAGTCGACCTGCTCAATTCAAGGATCTCGTATATCCTCGCAATTGTTCCCATCATGACCATCCTTGCCATATCGTTCGCAAACAAAGAGTTGTGCGGTACGGGTGTTTCGAATAATCTTAAGTGCTTACACCTCCTTAGCAACAACCGAGATTTGCTCTGCTATGCCGATGAGTCAATCATCTGGTCCTTGTACCATTTTTACTGTCATGAGCAGTCCTCTTCGACCAGTTTTGAGACTTGGCAGCCATCCACGCATAATGCTCGAAAGCACGAGAAGCAGTATTTTGAGACATGTCACCTTGGGTAGCTTGATTCACCATCGTGTGGTATTTAGGTAGATGAAATTGCCAAAGATTTCCGCCACTTGTTATTGTGCAAACCCATGATGAGGGAAAGAATGAAGCAACCCTTGATAACGCACCCACACAGTTCGTACAATGACTCGTGAGGTCGTTACTTAAACCAAGCAATTTGGTCTCTTAGCTCGTCGGTTTTCCATGGAGGGAAGAACTCTTTGACGAATGCTTGGACCAATGGTGTATTCTTGCCTTGAGACATATAGCTTTCAAAACTATTTACCATTTCCAATAGGCATTAGTCCAATACGACACCACGGTTCTTGTTTGAAGTGAGGAGATGCGGGATCTTTAAGAAATAGGTTGAATGTTGAAACATGCATGATAAAGTTCATAATACACCTCCCAAATACAGTCACTACGCTCTGTCCTTCACTACAACAAATTCAACCTATTATAATGACGCAATTTTGTCCTATTAGATACTCATTTTGGTATAATATGACAAAAGGTGTTGTCACAAATGTTTTTCATTTTATCGCCGTCAGGATAGGTCAAATGTGACAAAAGTTTAAAACAAGGTTGTCACATTTGCTTTTAGTATAGCTGTGGTTCTCGGTAGTCTATTGTGACAAACAGAGATGTTATGACGACATATTTTTGTCATAATTTGCTTATTTTGACAGAAATTGTTGTCATATTACACCATTATATTTTGACATCACATAATTGTGACAAACAAATTTTGTCATAAATATATGGTGTAAAAAAATGTTTTGTCATAACCGCATGGCGTATCGAATATATTTTGTCATAACTGCATAGTATGACGAATATATTTTGTCACAACTGTATATTAGGACGAACGTGAATTGTCATAACTGCATATTGTGACCAATATGATTTATTCATAAATATACTAAATAACATATAGTTGAAAAAATTAATATTCTTTTAGCATGAAACTTCGATCAAACAAATACTAGTTACATATCTAACTATTTTTGGTGTCTTAAACAAACTAATCTGGGAATTTTGAATCCCACGACAATGCTCGCCTATTGTTGTCACTACTGTTGCCGCTTATATGTTCATATAATCTGTAGAGAAAACCTACATCAAATTGAAAGGATTATTAACGCCAAAACCTATAGGTTTTCTATAGAGACACATAGAAGTACAAGGTCACGATAAAACTATTATGAGATGGCCACAAATCTACCTATTAATAGCCTAAATCAGTGGTTGAGGTGTTAAACGCTAGTACCTGCAGGTAGCTGCTGCAGCTTTCGCACATGGCTTTAAGCAAAACAAGAGCAGCCAACCCCTGCAGCAGATATTCGGAAAATTAGTGACTTAACCACCTCCTCTAGAAAAACAGCAACAAAAAAAATCGCAAATTAGATTCAGAAACTGCAACAAAGCATAAGCAAACAAGAGAAATCTACAAAATTGCAACAATAATAAAATATCTGCAGGCTGCAACAAGTTAAACAATTTCAATGAGAAATTTGCAAAGTATACCAGCGTTCAATTCTTTCTCCATGGGTTGTGAAAACTGAAAAATGGATATTAAACTAATGAAACTTACTGTTCAAAATATATCAGAGGTAATATAATAAACCATTATAAACGAAAAAAACTTGAACAATAGTACATAGTTTAAACTAAATCAAATTAAAGAAGTTATCAATTCATGTGCCAATCTTCTTGTCTCATATGATAAACAACCTTCTTCTCTTCATGAAGCATTGTTATCACTCCCACCATCTTCTCATTCCCTAGATCGTCTCCTCTCTCCAACAATGACATATACAACCCCCTTGCTACAATTTCTTGGAGCTAAATTAGAAACCATCTAGTTGGTTATATGTAACTTACAGTTACCACACCAACCATTTAAAAACTCTTGACATATAAACATAAATTTCAGTTCAAATCACCCATTCATGTGGGTTGAATCAAACATTGGAACATTGTTCCATTAAGGAAAATGAGGCAGAAAGATAACCCCACTAAACCAAACCACCCTAAAGGGTATTCGAAAGTCTAGATATGGGCCTAAAAAAACTCTAAACCTACAGAATTGTATACGATCGACACACAATTGCCCGGAAGTCTAGATCTATAACCATTCCCCCCTCCCTTTCTAATTGAGAGACCAATCTCTTTTCTTACTGCTTTCATGGTAAATTTGACCTTAACTTTCAAAATTAGACACACAATTTCCCGGAGTCGATGCATAAAACCACATAAACCAATAACTCCAATAAAAGACGTTCACTTCACAAGCTTTCTTTCCCATCTCTTGCATATAACCGGCCGCAACTCTGTTAACTATTCCGTGGACTGAAAATAAAATAGATAGTCTTTGGTCTAGTTGCCTTCTGTTGCAGGTCCCCTCCAACGTCAATCTACACCCTAAAGCACAGAAAATCGAAGGAAACACAAAAAAGAAGCGTATTATACGAGGCCGGTAATATCACCACCACCAAAACATTTTTGTTCCACCAACAAAACCCCATAACAAACCAGAAAGAACATGAAATCGATTAACCTTGAGAACCGCCTCACCCGGGCTGGAGGTTTTGGAGCCATCACTGTTGACTTTATCAACCAAAAATCTTGGCAGGAGCGGCATCTCAAAAGTAGTAGCGACGGAGGCGGGAGGAAATGGTGCAGGGGATTGGAGCGGCGAAAGAAGAATCGAGTTTGAGCCCACACAGAGTTGGGAGCGGTGAACCGGCGAAGAAACATAGATGAGGTTTGTGGTGATATGAAAAATCTATCTATCTATTAAATATATTAAAGCAGTTACGACGATTGGATCTCTTTTTCAATCGCCGACGCGCTTCTCTTCAATAAGATGAAACTCTCTCCTCCGATGAGTCATCCTTATCGCACTACGGCGCTACCAATCCGACAAGTGTGTTGATTTGAACTCCGTGCTCTCCGTCTAATGGGGAAAGATACTGGGGTTTAGGCTTTTTTTGGTTTAGGCTTTTTCTAAACTGGAAATGCATGTTGATTAGTAATTAAACTTTTTTATGCGAGTAATTACGCTTTAATAAACGTAAAGTAAGTTTCTTAATTCTTAAGCCATTTTTTTAATACATCATAGTTTTTTATTCTATAGACATATACATGATATATCTCTTAAAATGGTGCATATATGTGAATCAAGTATTGGAAAACGGTATCGGTGGTTCGATAAAAAAAAACTTTCTACCAGAAGTTAAAATATTAGGCGGTATAAAACGGTCGAACCACAGTTGAACCATTGTTTTAGCATAAAATAACCTAATGAAGAGTTTTTTTATACAACCTTCGGTATAATATTTCAATTCTTTGATGTGAACGTTTTCTCATTGATTTTAACTTATTAATTTATGGGAACTTTCACATTAATTTCAAATATATTTATGGGAACCTCCGGTTAAAATATTATAATTCATAACAAATTGATAATTAATTAAAATATTATCAAATATATTTAAAATTATATTATAAAAATACTACCTGCCCAAAGGGCAGGGTACAAGCTAGTGAGAAATTAGAGAGGTAATTAGAGACGGTTGGGTCAAGAAGTAATTAGAGAGGGTGAGCGAGAAATTATGCCACCGTTTTCAATTTTGGGGGTTGTTTGACTAGAACGGTAATACTTTGCGGGAAGACAAAAAAATTTGGTATTGTGGAGCCAAATATTTGATGAGCCAAAATTTAGAATAGGGGACGAGGATTTGCGGGAGAGTCAAATTCCTATGCAAGAATTTTTTAGGAATAATATGACAAAAGCTACTCTGACGATATAATTTGTTACTTTTGTATCTCTTATATTTCGATATGGGATGACTATTTTGACAAACTTAATTATGACACGAAATATTTGTCACATTATTCACCTTAAATTATGAACTATTCTGGCAACAAGAAATTTGTGACTGTTGAGTCTCTTACATCCCGATATGGGATGCTTATTTTGACAAAATTAATTGTGACACGATATACTTGTCACATTACTCACTTAAACTGATGACTTAATCTGACAACAATTTTTTGTCACATTGGGCATACCAAATAGGACATATATTATTTTTGTCATATCACCATACCTATTGTGACAAACAAAAAATGACAATAAAATTTTGGCCTAATAGGCCGAATTTGTTATAGTGTTAGTAGATACAAAATAAAAGAAATATCTTGTAAGGAGGCAGATGAAAAAGGAGGAAAAAGCTATAGGTCAAGAAAAACAGAAATCAAATTTCACAATTAATGTTAAAAAAAAAATGCAAACTTCACTACTACAATTTGGAGGGAAGATGGAGTCTATTTCCTAACTATGATGGGGAAGGAGGCGGCGGGGTAACAGTAGCTGGGAGGTCAGCTACGTACGTCATATGGGAAGTGAGGACCGGAGGTGGAGGAAGACACCAACCTTTTCGACATGAAGATCGGCTCAGGCTCCCTTCATGCTATTGCTGCCTTGCTGGGGCTCTCGCATCTCTGCCGACGTGTGTTGTTAAGGCTATTTCCGAGGCAGTTAGGTTTAGAAAAATATGATTTTTTTTTTACTTTAGTCACAAAAAAATTACATTGTTTGTTTAAGTTCATTTGTTTTTAAATAAAATTATTATGGTCGAGTATCAGATCAAAAGTAGATTATATTTTTTGGTTTGTAAGTTCGACCGAGAAAATCAATCGATGTGTTATTTCGTAATTCGTATGGCAAAAGAAAAAGGGAGCGAACGGCCTAAAAGGGGAAACGGGAAAGAGATGAATTTCTGTATTTTCTTTACTTATAAATTACTCATTCTTTCGTTAATAAAATAGAAGATTGTTAGTCAATTAGTTATTTATTTTCTTTCTCTTATTGTAATTTCTTTTGATCTATCATTCTACTTCGTACGAGTATTCAGGGTCATCGTACCAAAAATTTGTCTCGTAAAAAAATATCCGTTCCATTTTCCTCCAACTTTTAAATTTACTTGCATAAATCCCAATATTCATACTAGTTGTAAACTTGTGAATTATACTTTGTTTGTATATTTTCGTACATACAAAATTAGGAATAAGAAATCAAGGAAAAGAAAAGAGATGAGACTCAGAAACCGTCCTTCAGTTTAGAGAGGATATTAAGAGTACCGGAGACTCCTGTCTCCGTCCGCCCTCCCAACACATTTATTATTTATATTATTATATGATTTATGATTACATCGATAGTCCCTCCCTCACTTTACGACGTCGTCCACCTCTTTCTCCTTCGCTTTACGATCTTCACAGCATGCTGCCGAAACGAAAACAAAACAAAATTTAGAAAACATTAGCTAGATCAAGGCGGCAATTCGCTTAGTGATATTACTAATCTAATAAGTTACACTTACGCGTTGCAGTTGGTCTTGGTGCTGATCTTGTAAGGAATAGTGACTCTGCATGCAGCGGGGAGGGCAGCAGCATAGTTCTCCTTCAAGCCGGAGATTCCACCGGCGGCAGTTTTCAAGCATTGGCAAGCCTGCCGGCGGTCAGGGGCGGACTTGGCAGAGCCGGCGAGGGACCTCACCCCGTTGCAGCATAGGGCCGGGACGGGGCCACCGTTCTTCAGGTAGTTGAGGCATGGAGTAAGATTGCCCACCACTTGCCCGCAGCTCAGAGTAGCATCCACCGACGTCATAGTTGCAACCACCAAGGCGCAGACCAAGAGCATCGTCACCAACTTATTCGCAACACCAGCCATTATTGTGGCGAGACTAATTGAGAGGATGATGAATTGAAAAGGAATGAGTAGTCGAGGCCTTTAAGTACTCGATCTTCAGTAAAGATTGGAAGCTGTGTGTGAGTGGATAATGCTGTCCGGAGACGGGATTATATAGGCGATAAATGAAGCATTTGAGAGAAAGGGTTCATAGTTCATACGATGAGTTGGTAAGTTGGTGGTTGGACCAGAATACATTTAATACGCTATACTGTTAGGAATCGGAACAAGCTCTTGCAAATTACATTAATGGAGAAGAATAATACTCTTGACGTATGTCGCCAGTTAAAAGAACGAAGTTGAGAAATAAATACTACTAGTTAATTATACTCTTAATCCGTTTCCTTCTTTCTTTATTCCAAACAATTTCTAACCCAAAACGACAATTAACAAGTTTGTCAAATAACAATTAACCCAAAACGACAATTTCTAACCCAGAACAGATATATTATCAAATAACAAGTTTGTCAAACACTCAATCAAATTAAATAACCCGTATTAGATGCTGTAGATATTTGATCAGTTTGATGAGTTTAATTGCGTTCGGTTATATCTATTCGCTAATTGATGTTTATTTTTTGTATCACATATGTGATCAATTGCAAATTTGGAGCCTACCAATCATGATATGTTTTGATGGGTCAATAACTGACTGTAAACTAGTTAATTAACTTAATTGTACAAGTAGTTAATGTTTGGGTCCATGACCATGGCGGAACAGCACAGTGTGAATTATTAATGATTAGCTAGAAACGAAGACTAATATCTGTAGTGGTAATGTCAACTTTGGCTTCCTCCTCCTCTGTCAACACTCAACACTGCCTCTGCACCATCACAATTTATAAACTTGAGACACGGCGCCATGCAATGCATGCGTGGCCGCTCAACGGCCAGGTGTCGAGAGAGAGCGTGTGGGGCTTACTCTCAGTAGACGCAGTACACTCCCACGTGGAACATCACCTGACAAGTGTCGATGAATCCAATCACCACGTCGATTTGGGATTCGGTTGTTGATCCCTTATATATGAGGTCTGACCCATCGATCCTTTGTGTTCCGTCGTCACCGCGTTTAAACAGTCAGATAAGGTGAGTTCATTCGGTTGACCAGCAATCAGTGGCAGACCCAGGATTCTTAGAGAGGTGGTTCAATAATAAAATTAAAATATAAAAATAATTTATAAATTATAAAAATTCTCATTTTTTACAAGGAGCCACGACAGCTTTTCATATTCTGAAAGGTTTGTAAAATACATTCATCGCTTATTCTATTACTCAAACCTTTTTCAATAAATGCAACCAAGCAATCATTCAGAAATTGATCTCCCATCCGGTTCCGAAGATCGTTCTTGATAAACTTCATAGCTGAAATGCCCTTTGACAGCTTGCAGTCGCAACAGGTAAAGTCAACACTAAATTCAACATCAAGTACACCAATGGCCAAGTAGTATCCTTTCCTGTCTCCACCATTCGCCTAGCTAGCTCATCGATTCCTCGCAGTCCCTTGAAGGTCTCATCTTGCTTGACATGATAAATGTAGCCGCTTAATTGTTGATCCAGTCAAGTGAACACAGAGGAAGGGAACTCCTCAGGATAGAACTCAGCAAGACTCATCAACATTGTTTTATCAAAAGCAGCAAATGAGTTAGCTGGACTAAAACAAGAAATACAAGCCAACAATCGAGTATTCACTTCACTAAATCGAGTGTTCAGTTCTTGCAATTGCATATCAGAAAACGCATAGAACACATCAACTTGAAAGTGATGCAAATTTGTGGGTTGGTGAGGGTAGCGCCTTGTTCTTCCAGGAAGAGTAAACAAGTCACTCATGTTAGGAACATCAATTTGTTCCTTAGTGCAAAATGAAATCACATCACAGAGGAGAGGCTCCCATCCTTTATCTCTCAACTCTTGCAATCTGTGCTTTGAGCAATTAATTAGTTGCATAGCATTAACAAGGTCTTGATCTTTCCTTTGTAATGATATGGACAACTCATTTGTAATTGCAAGCACTGCAATCATCAACTTCATGTAAAAGACAAACCCAAATGTTTGAATTTGAAGCAATGAACTTTCCGTATAAGGAAATTATTTACACATTAATAAACTTTTCGTATACAATAAGTTCTTTAGCAAAGTTATAACAATAATATGTTCATAGACTAATGGAATGATTCTGAGTCTACTATAAAGCTGTGTCAAGAGGTCTTGTGTTCGAATTTTGGCACCGACGAACCTTACTTTTTTATCGAAATTTTTTTGGAGGTGTGTCAATTGACACACCACCCTCTAACATAGGTCCGCCCCTGCCAGCAACCCAACCATCACCCACTCGTTAAGTGCGGATAAGACCACTACAAAAAAGAGGAGGTTTGGGGACGACAAAAGTCGTCCCGGAAATAGGAAAAATCGTCCATATAGTTTTTGGGGACGACTAAAGTGGTTCCCTATACTCTTGTCCTCTATTCTTTTGGGGACGACAAAAATCTAGGTTGTCCCCATACTAAGGACGACAGTCGTCCCCGATACTCGCAAGTCGTCGTCTCGTTTCTTGTCCATAAAAGACAAAATGTCGTCCCCATAGCTATAACTTTAGCGACAATAAGTCGTCCCCCAAACATCATTTCTAGGGACAACCTGTTGTCCCTCATAATCGATTTCATAATTGCGTTGGGACAATATGGGGATAAAATATCGTCCCCTTTTATTTTTATAGGGTTGACATGTTGTTCTCATAGGTATCAAATTGGAGTCCAAACATCGTCCCCAAAAGCTTTATTCAAGGACTATGAGTCGTCTCTTATTCTATATCTTTAGAGACGACAAGTTGTCGCTTATGACTTTTAGGAACGAACAATTGTCCCTTAACTTGTGTATTGGGGGACAAGGAATTGTGACTAATGCACCTTCTGGGAACGACTAATTATCTCCTACGTAACTCGTATGAACGACTTGTTGTCCTTTAGTATGTGTCTTTTGAGATGATTAATTGTCACCTATATGACTATATCACTTGTGGGGACGACCAATTATCCTTTACTCTGTATTTCCAGAGACATCTAATTGTCACTTATTAAATTGTAGGGACGATCATATGCACCTTAATCAATATCGTAAGGAACAACAAATTGTTACCTATGTAAGTTCTGGGAGACGATCAACAAAGGGTTCCCTTGTAAACTCCAAGTGAACCATTGGAACAATCTAAGTACATTTCTCAATATAAAAAATGTGTCATTGAATCATCTTCATAAATAAATTGAAGCAGATTTACTATAATATCATCACAATCCCATAATAAGAATACCAAGATTCAACATTTGATAGACTAAACATCCTTAGCAAAACAATAAATAGTATCAACTAAAAGACGAGTTAGAAAAATCTATAAAGTGTGCTAGTTTTTATTTCCTATTATAAACATACTATAATATATCTTCACAATACCACAGCTCGATTTGACCAACCCGCATCTTCTCTTATCTCCTTAAATATAATAAAATTCAAAAGTTAATATTCTAAGCAACATTAATTGGATCATAATAATAAAAAATACAGTATTATTAACAATACAAGAGACACAACTTTATACAATTAAAAATAAAATACGTTTATTCAATTATTGGGTTGATAAAATACGTTTATTCAATATTCTAGTGCCTCCTTTTGTTCACCGCTTGAAATTCCTAAATTAATTAGAATTATAAGGTCGAATAGATCGAATTAGGGTTAATTATGTCTAGAATACGGGTAAGTTGTTAGTTAGCAGAGGTTAATTAGGGATTTCTCTATATTGAATCATTTTTGCTTTTCACTTTGGAATAGAGACAACTAATAAGGTTCAACTTACCTTTGTGAAAATATAGAGAAGAATTAACGGATTCAATTAATTTCTTTCTTCTCGTTGTGAAAATATAAAGAGAACCAAAGATTTAGAGGGGGGACTTCGTACCTAGCCGCCAAGAGGAAATTTCAGAGCTCCACCTCGCTGCGCCGCTTCAAACAATCGAAGGCTCTGGGATTTTGTTAAGGAATCTTTCTGAAGAAAACGGCAGGAACGGAAGGAGGGCAGGAGGCTGTGAGGTAACTCCGTGGCATCTTGTATACCAAAGAAGAAGAAAAAAACGTCTGTATCCCTATTATTGTCAAACCGTTTCATTTTTTCCCGCTCATTTGATGTCTTCCATATTAAAGACGTATAAAACCTGTATAACACGTTTGATATCCGTATTTAATGAATTAAATTGTTAATTTTAATATTATTTATATATTTATATTATTTTTCAATTAAAATCATTAATTTTATATATTGATGACTATTAACGTACTGTTAAACATAACATTAGATTAGAGACGAAGTAAAATACCCGTAAGTATTTTATACGTAACATTCCCATACCTTGTTTTACTAACTATGATTATGGGCGCAATCACAACTACAACACATTTGCTACATTATGGTGAGATAAATTTTAACTCTTGTGTGACTTGTGAAAGAAAAGAGAAGATGAAAGAGTAAGATGACAACTGTGATATTTTAAAACTACGTTTAACAATTTGTAAGACCACGTTGATCAATTTTGTAACTCCATTAAACTTGTGCGCCAATTTCATTTTTTCTGTGAAAAAAAGGTGCAATCTTTTATTCTTCTGAATTGCTATTCGTCGCCCTAAAATTCAAATTTTATCGCCCTAAAATGCATCAAATTGACACTTTTACCCTTCTAGCCCCATTCCTTTTGCTGCAGCAGCCACTGCATCTGCTGCCGTGGACTTCCTCCGATGCTCTGCTTCTACTGCCGGAGTTCATTTCATCCTATTCTTCACGTCACATCGGTCTGTGCATCAACAACCAGTGGCAGTGTTCTATGTATAGAATCACGAAATGGGTTTCGAAAGGCAATTGATTCGTTCTTGTCTAGAGTTCGATTCTTTTTATTCGGCTTACAAGTTCTACAATGCCTATGCCAAGAAGCAAGGTCTCGCATTAGAGTGAGCAACTCGTGGTTTAATGTCCAAGGGAAAGGAAAGGTACAAAGCCAAAGTCAGTTGCAAAGAGAAGCTTTTAAAGCCAAAGTCAGTTGCAAAAGAGGCTCAATGACAATGTTTTGGGTAATTTATTTCCGGTAATAAATTTGTTTTGAGCTTAACTACAAATAAATGAATTAAGAGCATTAGAGTAAAATTAATTTAATTAGGGCGACGAATAAGCAATCCCCTTCTTCTTTGGGGGAAATTCCTCTGCCCCAATTAACTTGCGCGTCCATCCATGTAGCCATTAACAAAAAATCTTCCAATAACAATAGAAATATCCTACTCTAATCCTTTATCATTTTTTATGATGGAGAATCCACCGTAATCTTTTACTTCCCCCAAACTTCTTTTTTGGGGACAACTAAAAAGCTATAAATTTAATTAAATCTCAATTATGTATTTTAAGGGACAGTATTATATAATTGTCCCCGTTATTACTTAAAATAATATTTTCTAAGACAAATTAAGAAAGTCGTGCCCTATTTTTATCCCAATGCTTCTCAATTTTGTAGTGAGATTTATATATTGTTCCAAAATTCACCACATTAATCACCTATTTATTATAGTTTGAGGTTCTTTCCGATATCAAAACAAAGAATAACCACCCAAGTGCCCATCCTAGTTTGGAGGTGAGATCAGGTATTGAAACAACTCAATCGATCCAGAATTTGTCCTGTATTAAAAAGTATACTGTCACAAATTAAACCGCTCAATTAGTACGATATTGTCCGCTTTGGATCAAGCCCACACGATTTTACTCTTGGGTGTCCTCCCCAAAAGGCCTCGTACTAATTGGGCTAGATGGACACTAATATACAAGGGTTCCTTCCCTTGTATTTCCGATGTGGTACTTGGATTGTCCCACAACATATACTAATAATTATAAAAAAAAAATTCCTTTAACTAATTGCATAATTTTATTGATGAGATTTAATTCCTTTAACTAATAGGAAAGTCTACTCAGATATCTTTGCTCGGACTAGATTGCTGGAAGCTAGCTAGACTTCAACAAGCTCAACTGGAAGTTCTAACAAAATCCAATTCAACATTAGTGGAGGACTAGAGTAACAGGCAAAAGAATGTAAAGAACTTCAAGTGGCTGATGAATTGTATTATAAGAAGAAATCAAGAGCTTATAAGTGGGTGCAAGAGGGTGATATAAGTACTGTCGTTTTTTCGCGGTGAAGATTAGAACTCATAAGCAACAAATAATGAGATTGGTAAATGAATAGGGGACAAAAGTAAAAAATATAAAGGATATTGGAAAAGTTGAAGTGGGGTTCTATGATAAGTTGATTGGTGAAGTAAATACTAAAGTGTAAACTAAGGATCTAGGTATTCTCAAGGATATATAGTTAGTCATAAACTATAGGATGAAGATTGTATTCACTGTGTGGTGTAGTTACAATAGAGGAAATCCGAAAAACTTTTACAGTAATAAGTAGGGATAAAGCTCTAGGGTCGGATGGGTTCCCTGTTGAGTTTTATTAGATGCACTGCATTCTGATTGGAGAATTGGTGGAAGATGTTGTGCTTGAGTTCTTATGCCAAGATAAATAAATGCAACTATTATTATACTGATGGTAAAAGTTCAGAATGCAATGATAATGAAGGATTTTCATTCTATTTATTGTTGCAACACATTGTATCAAGGCAAATAAAAATTCTAGCTACAAGACATGCTTCGGTTCTACCTAAACTGGTCATGAATTCCCAATCTGCATTTATTTAAGGTCATGCAATTAGTGATAAAATCTTACTGACACTATAACCAGTAAAGGCCTACCATAAATCCTCTATTACTCCTAGATGTGCAGTTAAAATAGATATTATGAAAACCTTTGATTCATTTAATTGAGAATTCATATCTACTGTCATGTCAACAATGAGGATTCTAGATTAGTTTCTAACTTGGCATTGAATGGTAGTTTGTTTGACTCTTTTTCTATGAAGAAAGGATTTGGACAAAGAGATCCTATGTCTCCATATATCTTTACCATTTATATGGAAGTCTTATTCATAAGATCATTGAAAGCGTTAATAGTTGGAGGGTCAAATCTCTCAGCTTTTCTGGAAGGTTATAATTGGGTTCCTCGGTTCGTATGAGTACCCTGCTTTTTTGGATGAACCTCTTCTTGGTGCCAACTTTTGTGATTAAGGAAATAGAGAAGATTTGCAATAAATTTATGCGGGGAATTGAAGAAGATGGTACAAGAAAGAAGTGCATCGACTACCATACACTACAAACCTGCACCACATGGGAGACCCTTGCACGAGCATTTATCGAGTAGTACTTTCCACCATGGAAGATGTAGGAGCTTAAAGATTCAATCAGCCTCAAAAAGGAAGTTATCCTTCTTAAAGACTCAATCAACCTCGCATACCGTATGATCAATGTCCAGCTCCAAGAGGGAAGAAATCTGAGGATTATCCCAACATCTCCTCTACCAATGCACCCTATGTTCATGAAGAACAATGGCAAATCAAACTCAATATATGAGGCAATGAGAAGGTGTCTCCAATCCGCAACCAACCATATTCGAGATGCTAAAGGCAATAGTTATAGGACTACAAACGAGCTACACACTAATCATCGGTGCCCAAGTTAAAAATCCTCAAAGCAACCTCACGAAAAACACACAAAAAAAATCCAAAGAAGGAGAAAGCCAAATTCATCTCGACAAGGTTGGGAGCAGCCAAAATTTCCCAAGCATGAAAAAGGAAGAAGAGAAGAAAGAAGCTGAGTATCCATCCCTCTTCAGAAATTTGATAGAAGCTTTTGGAGGAGCAGAAATAACAATGCCAATATTGGAGAAGAAGATTTCAATCGAGGACCTTAAAGAAAAGTTGAAGACTTTCATGTAAGAAGATGACAGGGTTGAAGATAAGAAGACCACAATAAATAAAACCCATTGAGGTTACAAATAATCCTTCCTAGTCAATGAAGGAAATAAGGTGTCACGAACCAGTTGATTCCAATAATTCGAGTTGTTGAAAGAGGTTTAATTGTGGTTCATATACTATTTATTAACACAACCCCTCAAACTCAAGCCACTAAGATAGGCTTGGAATTTGCACAGGCACAGGTCGAGACACGATGTGATTAACCAAAATAGAAACATATGGGGTCATCGGGATTCGAACAGGAGACCTTTCGATCACATAAGGATATGATACCATGTCAAGAACCAGTTAGTCCCTATAACTTGAGTTGTTGGGAGAAGTTCAATCATGTATCATATATTGTTTATCAACAAAAGGATCTTGAGAACATCGTTAATTATCAAATGTCTTATGGATGACCATCATGTGGAAAAATGTTTAGTTGACCTTGGCTCAAGTGTCAACATTCTACCACTGCATAAATATTACCATCCTTTGCATACTCTCTATATAACAACTCAGAGTGCTCCCTTGACAAAAAACCGACGATATATCCATGCTTATAATATGCTGGATCAATCAGATCCATCACTACAATTATTAAGAATACTTTGGTTAGTAATAACCATATTATCTATTAATATATATTAGCAAAGTTATCAATTGGTTTACCTGCATTATCAACTGCAGTGTCCACGACTGGTATAGTGGTATCATCATTCGCGGACTCATCGTGTCCAATTCCTACTTCTGAAATATGAAGAGTCAAATACACACAAAATCATGTTTTTTGCTTTTCATATATGCAAAACAAACAACCAACTTCCATTCCCTCAATTTCATACTTTCCGTGAAGTTGTTTTCAACATCTTGCCCCTCGAATTTTTCATCACATTTCATTCAGATCTTCATCGTTTAGTATATATCGTTATCAACAAAGTTAATAACATTTTATAGTAACAATCGTAATAATTTCCAACCACTTTGTCAAACAAAGATAGTTATGTCAATATTCATGTTCTAACCTGACCACGAAAATATTAATAATATTTTTAGGCTAAATTACACGTTTGGTCATTGAAATTATACAAATCTTTCACATTTGCCACCCAAATTACTTTTCTTTCTCATTCGCCACTAACTTTACGAATCATTTCACTGTTAATCACTGGCCGTCAAACTCCGTTAAAACCATCCTACGTGGCAGTCAACTAAACCCTTTGACTGTTAGTTTGATGACGTGGCAATTAAAAAGTAATATAAAAATATATATTAATTTCGATCCCAACAGCGAACCACCTGTACGTCCCCATTGTTGTTCACTTCTCGACCACCACCACTATCCTGCCGCCAACAACTGGTACACGAAGGCGGCGGCGATTCTTGATAACCCGAATCATCATCATGATAATCAGACCGATTTCCACCACCAGATTTAGTCCACGATTAATGCGGATTCGGCGGCAGTGCAACTCTTCCTCTCCAATCTGCCGCCGCAATTCCCGTCTCCACCACCGCCACTGTCCTCCACACTCCACATGCTTCTCCCATACGGCTATGCCTCACACACGATCATGCAATTCTTGTGGGTCCCTGTTGACACCTAAAATTATTTTGGCCTTAATTAAATGCCATATTAATTAGTCTTGGCATTTAATTCGATACCGCGGGTAAAAAACGGTGTGGTTTGGAGTCGAGCAGTGTCGCGGAGAGTTAATAGGATACCACGAAACAGAAAAACGGTACCGCAAGGAAGCTCAGCGGTACCGTGGCATTGGAATCGGCACCGCTTACCGAAAAATAGAAGGGGCCGCGCGTTTAGTGTGGGTGATGGAGAAGGAGTTTTTCTAATTAATTATTACTTTTATTCCTTGTTGGAAGGGGACAAGCGGTACCGCATGGGGACAAGCGGCATCGCGGAGAGTTAAAACGATGCCGCGAGAGCCTTGATAAGCGGGGTACCGATTAATTAAAAGCCATATCGGCTAAGTGACCAAAATCCGCCCAGCCCAATGCGAGTACAAACTCGCGGCTGTTCAATGAATTGGTATTTTTGGCTATGTTAACGGTGTCGTTTAATTAAAAAGGTACCGCGAGTAAGCCCAATGGTACCGCTGTATTAGCAAACAACAGTGTTAGAAATAAAAAAACAATGTCGCAAAAGGAAAAACAAACGGAGCCGTTTTGGCGCTAATGATGTCGTTGGTCAACACACGAGTTTGACTAGTGATGGCCGGATTAATTAATTAATATATTTAATGACTATTTAGGACGGTGTTGTTTAGTTGAAAACGATGCCGCAGGAGGAAAGAAACGACACCGCGGATTAGAAAACGATACCGCGAGTAGGCCAAACGATGCCGCAATAGTTAAAACGGCATCGCGAAGCTCAACAGAATCGCAGAACTAGAAAACAATGTTGTTTAATTAAGAACGGCGCCACTAAGTGAGAGTTTGACGGCGTGTCAATAATGATGGCCGGTTTAATTAATTAATATTTTAATGATTATTTTAGACGGTGTCGTTTAGTCAAAAACGACATCGTGGGAGATATCAACACCGTCGCGGTACTGAAACGATGTTGTTTAATAGAAAACAACGTCGCAGTGGCAAGAGTTCAACAATTGTGGATTTTGGCTCAGTGTCGTTTTGGCCAAGTTTTCGCGTGTCCAAGCGGTTTCGCACTCATGGGAGTTACGCAACAGGGAGGAAGTTACCCGCACGGCTGACCGGAATGAAGAACGTGGGAGACAAAGGCGCGAAGGCAGTTGCTACGACTACGGGGAGAAGAGCAGGGTATAAAGATCGAGAAGAGAGAGAAGCTTTGGACGGCAAAATCAAATCTCAAACTGCATCGTCGCAGACAGTGGCGGAGCCAGGAAATTGGCCAAGGGGGTGTCTTTATCATATCATAAAAAATCACCTATACAATAGAAAAGTCAACTTTAAATTAAACAAAAAGTCAACAACGCAATACTCTAAATTCACACAATTACATTAAAATAGTTTCACGTACACCGGTTACAACGTCAAACAAATAAGTTTAGTACATACAAATCAAGACTTTCATTCATCAAATATTACAAATTAGAACTCAGAAGTACCTTGGAATTGATTTTGTTAAACAAACAAGTGAACTTCAATTGGTACTTCTTCACTTTCAACTTTGTTTAAACAAAAGACAAGAAATTTCTCTATTGTAGAGCTATAAAAAAAATGAGCGAATTTAAACAAAAGACAACAATTTATTACTATAAATAAAGACGAAAGTGCATTACATAACAAAACTCACTCGATCGAAATGATAAGAAATTCCTCCTGCAACTGAATGGTCATTGGTTCGAATTTGTATATACCCCTACTCGGAAATTTTTTCTCCAAACCCAAGGGGGGTGCAAAGCACCCCCTCCTCTCCAAGTGGCTCCGCCACTGGTCGCAGAATCTATCATTTTTTCTCTAGTTTCGTAGAACCGCTCTGTCAAAGAACTCCTTTGCAGAGTCGTAGATCATGGCTTGTAGTCGTAGTCGCGGAGCTCTCTAGAGGAACCTCCATAGGAGTAGAGGTAACGTAACTTAGAACACTCTCGGTTTGATTTCTTGTTTCTCGTTGAACACCCTCGTTCGAACGTAGTTTGGAGAGGTGGTGGACCGAGTAACGGTCGTTCTGGTTAGAAGTCAAAGGTGCATCGATCAAATCAACATTGCCGACGTCTTGGTTTCTGTTTAATCGATCAAATCAATGGCGGTGACATTCGGCGGCGGATATTTGACGATTGTGTTGACTTTGTGTTTGGTGTTTACTTGAAAACAGTGCGCATTGAACATGCGAGTTTCGCCAACGAAACAAATTGGCACACCCGATGGGACACGTGTGTTCGAATGGCTCCTAGACGGAGGAATCACGAGGGCGATCTTCCACAAACTTCAGTGGAGGAAGAGCAAATGGTCAATGTAGAGACTGACCAGAAAGGCGATTCAAACGGCGGTTCGAGCAACGACACCGGAGGGGAAGTGCCAGCAGTGGCGCAAACTGGCGACCAGGGTGAAATAAAGCGTATGATTTGCCAAGTCATGGCTGATAACCAACAAGTAAAACATCACTTAGCCTCTTTGGATGGACGTCTTGACGGTCTTAGCTCTCGGATTGATAGACGTGTTAGCCAATTTGTTGAAGTCGTAGATAAAAACAGAATGGACTTCGAAAGTAACTGACGTGATTTTAATGAGTTTAGAGAGTTTTTGAATAGGCCAGTGCCACAAACAAGGGCTTTGCCGTTAAGTGGCGAGAATCCATTACACAACCACACTCGCACCAATAGCTTTTCGGTAAATGGCGGCAGAGATACTCAGTCGAGACAGGGCGTTCCGCCAACACCGGTGTTGAACCCAACAAGTCCGTCGAGATTAAATCTTGGCGAGACTAGCACTGCGGCTAACGCTCGTGTTGAGCCGCCACCAGTGCACAATGTGGGTCCACAAAATATCCCAGAGGCCAGACCCTACGTGGCTCCGATGAGCGGTACTGTTGGCGGAGGAACGATCAACGATGATCATGTTCTGCCACGCGGTTACCCGCAAGACGTGCCTCCTCCTCCAAACGGGCTTGGCATGGAGCCTGGTGGATTTGTACCACAAGGGGGGCAACTCGGGGGGCAAGACATTAATGTGATTCGAGATCAGGTAGAACAGATGCTGGCAGAACAGTTTGGTTTAGGGATTAGACCAGCGATGCCGCCGGTATACCAAAAACCATATCCGGATTGGGTTGATAGATACTACCCCTTTCCACGTGGTTTTCGGGTGCCTGATTTCATCACCTTCAGAGGGACTGGAGATCAATCCACCGTCAAGCACGTTGGACGATTCACGGTTCAGTGTGGTGATGTGAGTGATTTCTTGAAGTTGCGTTTGTTTGGAAACTCGTTGACCGGTCCCGCATTCGCGTGGTACGTCAACTTGCCATCGAACTCGATTCAAACTTGGCAGTAAATGGAACAGATTTTCCATGCCCAGTTCTACCGGCCTGAGCCAGAAGTAACAATGGCAGACTTGGCACGAATGCTCCAACAGCCAGGAGAAACAGTGGAACACTTCTTAACTAACTTTAAAAATGCAAGAAATCGTTGTTTTGTGAAAAGTTTGTTAAACTTGCCCAGGGTGGATTGAATTTTGAACTTCGTAAAAAGTTTCAAGATAGGGAGTTTTCAGATATGTTTCAATTGATGCCCTGCGCTGTTAGATACGAATCTCTTCTTCATGAAGAAGAACATAAGAGAAGTGGCTCTCGTGGACAATATTTCCCTAATTTTGAAAACTATGGTGTGAATAATGTCGGTAGCGATGTTGACGAGGTTGAAGTTGATTTGGCCGAGATTGTGCAGGGGAAGCCATATGTGTGTGCTTCTCTAACCAAGGATGATGGGGAACCACAAGGTGGACAGCCCAATCGTGCTCCAATTCAAACTAGGAAATATTCCTTTAAGGTTTCAAAATCAGAATTGATTTTCGACCAGCTTTACAAAGATGGTCAAATTAAGTTAACTGGGGGGCATACAATCCCGCCAGCAGAAAATTAAAAGGGAAACGATACTGTAAATGGCACAACAGTGCATCTCATTCAACTAACATGCGTGTTGTGTTTCACAACGTTGTGCAAGATGCAATTGAGAAAGGTCGGTTCAAGTTCCCAGAGCCGAGTAAGGAGGCCATTGTTGACACAGACCCTTTCCCAAATGTGGTTAGCGTCAACATCGTCTATCCCGATTTCTCTAAGATCAACCAGCCACGCTTCAAGCTAGTGGTGGATACAACACCAGCGCCGAGTGGTAGTTCTGATGTGGCCCAGGGTGCTTCATTCTCCCAAGTGCAGGAGGGGCCGCGATTGGATCCAGCTGAGGAAAAGAAGCTGTGTTCCCAGTGTCGCGGAAAGCTAAACATTGGGGGAGCAGGACCGAGGTACCCCTCATATGAACACAATGTCGAGGGAGTACGTGCACCTGTATGGGGAAGAGGGCAACGTAGGCAGTGGGTTGCTCAAAGTGCCCCACCTTTCAAAAGTCTTCCTTTTGGACTTGCCCAACCGGTGAGAGGTTCCCCACCTGTTAGGAGAACCTTCAAGATGCCAAATGTGCCACAGGGTGGTTGGCACACCTACGACGTCCGTCGTCAGCAACCCATCGTCGTTGACGGGATGACAAGGACGCAGTATCGAAGGTACCTCCGAAAGAATGCTCAAGGAAGGAGGATTGCAAACTTGCAAGCAAATATCTCTATCGCGGGTGTAAGAGTGACTGTGGCCGGTGCTGGAAAAGTTATAGAGGACAAGCTAGACGGGAACGATCAGGGAGTCCCGGGAGAGGCTGAGTACGATGCTGAGTTGGATGACTCCTTTATCGAAGAGGAGATGCTGGAATTGGAGGAGCCGAAGTCGAAATTCGATCGAAAAAGCAAGGATGACGATGATGACAACCAAGGTGCACCCATGACGATCCAGTTTGGAAGTCTACCACCAGTGGTGGTGAACAACTACATCTTGCCTATGATTTTCCACATTGATTTGAAAAATCAGGGAGAGGATGGCGAGGTTGTGATGGAGGTTGAAGAGCTGGACGAGGCTGCTCAAGAGATCAATGTTGCTGAGCTGGTGAGCGGTTTTTCTCAACTGACTTTAGAGGCGGAGAATGAGGAGCCAGCAGTGGCAGAGCTGCTGGCGAGTCCGCGGAGTTTCCAATCGAGGCTGAGCCGTGGATTGCAATGATGGCTCGCACGAATGGTCGAATTGATTTAGCAGTAGAGTCAGCCAAGCAGAACAAGAGTTCGCAGCAGATCCTGAAAGAACTGTACGAAGCAGGCCACAAAGTTGTTGGGCTATTGGGCAAAGATGGGGGGAGATACCCTTTTTACGTGTTATACCAAGGCCCGAAAGAGTCAACAAGTGTGTTGGTGGAGAACATCACATGGGGATCAGACTTCGACGAGGTGGATAAATTTATCCAGGCTACAGAAGCGAAGGGGAAAGCCGTGGACGAAGGAACCACAGGTGAAGAATCGAACAGGGTCGTGGTTTTCAACGAGCCCGACCTGAAGATGATGCGTCATTTGAGGCCTCTCTACATCAAGGCCACACTTGATGACGTACCAATGTCGAGAGTCTTAGTTGACAATGGTGCCGCAGTAAATGTGATGCCAACAAGGATGCTGAAGAAGTTGGGCAAGAACATTAATGACTTGATCCCAACGGAAGTGTTTTTGACAAGTTTCAATGGCGGGTCCACTTCTGCCAGGGGAATCCTCCCAGATGTCGTGGGTGTTGGATCATAGAAGCGGATGAGTGCTTTCTTCGTGGTTGATGGAATGATAAGCTACAACGCACTACTTGGCTGGGATTGGATCCACGCCAACAAGTGCGTTCCTTCATCGCTGCATCAGTGTTTGATGCTCTGGAATGAAGACAGTGTCGTTGAGGTGGTACAGGCCGATATGAAGCCGTTTGCCGTTGGGGCCAATGTGGCAGAAGCTTATTTGTACCATGGAGATTTTGGACCACTCGAAATCAGGAGCGGGGAGGGAGGAACGTCCAACGTCATAGTGTCAAGTGCACAGGTGTTGAGTAAGGCGTGCTTGGATCCATTGTCCGAAATCGTGAGACCATCGATGATCACATTGGATGGTCCACTCAAATCTGATGAACAAGTCAATGATGAGTGAGCCACCTCGAGAGAAGTTGGTGGAGGCCGAGATCACGGCCTTGCAGGAGAAGTTGGCCGTCTATCAGTGTGAACAGAGGCTTGTCTGTATAGAGCATGTCTTGATGGCCGACTGTGTTCTCGACAATGATGACTTGGCGACTAACGGCGAGGGTGTGAGTGATGGAGTGGAGAAGAAAAGCAACCTTGCTGCATGTGACATTTTAGAGGAGATTAACCTTGGCATGGAGGAGGATCCACGCCCAACCTTCATCAGTGCTGGTTTGCCAGAGTCTGACAGGTACGAGTTAATTGAATACCTTAAAGAGTTTAAAGACTGCTTTGCATGGGATTATCATGAAATGCCAGGTCTTGATAGGAAGTTAGTTGAACATAGACTTCCAATTAAAGAGGGGTATAAGCCACATAGACAACCACCTAGGCGGTTTTTGCATGATATCTTGCCTGAAGTGAAAAAAGGAAATTGAACGTTTAATGAAGGCTAAGTTTATCAGGACTGCTAGATATGTGTTGTGGTTGTCAAATATTGTGCCTGTTAGAAAGAAAAATGGCAAGATACGTGTTTGTGTGGATTTTAGAAATTTGAACAATGCTACGCCGAAAGATCTTTATCCCATGTCGGTGGCTGAAATGTTAATCGATGCCATAACCAGGCATGTCAGGTTTTCTTTCATGGACTGTTACTCGGGCTATAACCAGATATACATAGCCGAGGAGGATGTACACAAAACGGCGTTTTGGTGTCCAGGATCCATTGGCTGTTTCGAGTGGATCATGAAGCCATTTGGATTGGCCAACGCCGGGGCAACTTACCAACGAACCATGAATGCAATATTTCATGACTTGATTGGTGAGCTTGTCGAAGTGTACGTGGACGACATCGTCGTCAAGTCAAAGGTGACAAACCACCACCTTGCTCATTTGCGCAAAGCATTTCTACATATGCGTGTTCATAAGTTGAAATTAAATCCGCTCAAATATGCGTTTGGTGTGAGTGCAGGAAAGTTTCTTGGTTTTCTGGTAAACCAACGTGGAATTGAAGTAGATGGCAATAAAACAAAAGCCATCATCAATGCCGCACCACCATCTAGTAAAAAAGAGTTGCAACGTTTCCTCGACCAGGTACATTCGAAGATTTATCTTGAATTGTGCTGGCCGGACTCAAGTGTTTTCCTCATTGCTAAAATTGAAGAAGGAAGACAAGTTTGTATGGAGGGAAGAACATCAACGTGCGTTTGATGATATCAAGAGATACCTGGCGACACTGCCGGTAATGAACTCTCCCAAAGCAGGGGTGTCGCTGAAGTTGTACTAGTCAGCCACGGACACTTCTGTTGCATGTTTGTTGGCTCAAGACAATGAAGCAGGCAATGAAGAGGCCATTTATTATCTAAGTAGGCTTTTGAACGAGGGCGAGAGAAAATATTCCCCCATAGAGAAGTTGTGTTTAGCGTTGTACTTTTCTTGTACAAAGCTTCGCTACAACCTGGTCCCTGTCCGGGTACAACTCATTTTCCAAACAGACTTGATTAAATACATGCTATCTCGGCCAATTATTCATGGCTGAATTGGCAAATGGACCTTGGCTCTGTCTGAATTTAATTTAGAGTATGTACCTCAACGAGCCATAAAAGGGCAAGCATTGGCAGACTTCTTGGAAGATCATCCCTGCATTGAAGTGTCAAGCGATCCCGTAGAAGTTTGCAAGGTTGGTATAACGCCATAGATCTTGTATTTTGATGGATCCAAAACTCGCGGCGGTGCTGGAGCTGGCGTGATGTTGAAAGCACCATCAGGCCGTGCCATGCATTTTGCATTCTCGTTGGATTTTCCTTGCACCAATAACCAAGCTGAATATGAAGCTTTGGTGGTCAGGTTGGAAATGCTCATTGAGCTTGGAGTCCGCAACGTGGATGTTAAGGGAGATTCACAGTTGGTGGTTCATTAGGTCCGCGGGGATTTTCGCTGTATCAATAGCGTTCTAGAAACATATCTAGACCATGTATTGTCGTTGACTGCCCACTTCGACAGTATGGGGATCAAATTTGTTCCTCAAATGGACAATAGCGAAGCCAACTATCTTGCACAAATGGCTTCGAGATTTAAAGAGTTTGCGAAAAGCAATGCAGTAGAAAAGATAGTGGGCAAAAACTTAAGCCCTTATGGGAGCGGCTGAGATTTGAGCAAGGTTGCATAATAGAGAAAGACGCCGATGACTGGCGTGTACCACTGTTGTTTTACTTGCAAGATCCGAAGTCGAACAAGGTTGTTGACCATGCTGTCAAGTTTAGAGCAAGGAGCTACGTAGTTTTGGATGGGACCTTGTATAAACGCAGACCTGATGGGTTATTGTTGAAATGCTTGGGGGGGCAAGGAGGCGTTGCAAGCCATGGCAGAGGTGCACGAAGGAATATACGGAGCCCACCAATCTTGTCCTTCCATGCGATGGATTCTACATCGCTACGGATTCTACTGGCCCACCATCGGGCCTGATTGCGCCGCATATGCCAAGGGCTATGAGGCTTGTTAACGTCACGGTCTCATTCAAAGAGCGCCAACGGTAGATCTGAAATCCATAATCAAACCGAGACCGTTTTATGGTTGGGCCATGGATTTGATTGGTATGATTTATCCTCCATCTTCAAATAAACATATTTTCATAATTTTGGCCACTGACTACTTCGCTAAGTGGGTGGAGGCCAAACCGTTGAAGGTGGCGAACCAAGAGGAAGTGATTTCTTTCATACAAGAACACATTATCCATTGATTTGGTTTGCCAGCAACAATAACGGCTGACCAAGGAATTGTGTTCACTGTGGGGCAAGTTATGGAGTTCGCGGCGGAGCGGGGGATAAAAATTATCCATTCCGCACCGTATTATGCACAAGCGAACGGACAGGCGGAAGCATCCAACAAGGTCGTGAAAAATATTTTGAAAAAGATGATTGAGGATAATCCGCGACGTGGGCATGAAATTTTATCAGAAGCGTTGTGGGCATACAGGATGTCCCCGCGGAGCAGTACAAGAGTGAGTCCATTCTCGTTAACTTACGGTCATGAAGCATTCCTTCCTGTGGAGGTGACCGTCAACTCACTCCGGTATATGAAGCAGCACGAGTTAACACCTGAGGAGTATCATGAATCAATAATGCTTGAGCTCTGCGATCTTGATGAACTTTAACTCTACGCTCTCGATAATGTTCAAATACAGAAAGCAAGAGTGGCAAGAGCTTATAACAAGAAGGTTCGGCACAAATCATTCAAGGAGGGTGAACTGGTTTGGAAAGCTCACTTGCCGATTGGGGAAAAAGATCCCAAGTTTAGAAAATGGTCGCCAAATTGGCGTGGACCGTTTGTGGTACATTCTGTGCGTCCTAATGGAGCATACTTGCTGAAAGACTTAGATGGAGTGATGCATGAGCGTTTGATAAATGGAAAATATTTAAAGCCATACATGTCGTCCCTATGGTACACAACTGGTCATTAATTTGAGCAATGACGAACAACCATGTGCTAAAAGGAAGGGGCCTAGTCGGCCACCTTGCACAATGTGGTTGAATAGTACGGAATTGGTGAAGTATGCAACAAATACACTAATTTGCCAACTTCGTTACTAATAAAGAAAATCTTTAATGCATGTAAGTCCGGCGGCAGGGTTCACTCGAGTCCAGCCGGTGCGGTACCGCGGTTCGATGCCAAAATGTTCCTTGCTCATCAAACAAAACTGTCTTTCGCCACGAGGTTAGGCAAGGGTTAACAGTGTTGTTTGGCATAGACAATTTGAAACTTGGCATAAAAAAATAAAAAAAGGGAGAGAGTGGGCGGCCAAAACAACGCTGTGAGAAAAAAAAAAAAAAAAAAAAGAGTCCAAGCGGTTTTGGAAAGCTTACCGCAAAGTTGGAGGAAAAGAAGAAAATCAGAGTTGTTTGAAAAAAAAAAACCTCAATGCTGCTATAAACAGCGTCTCCCCAGATAGCTGTGCCTTGTAGTCGTTACTGCTGCAGCTTTAGGGATTTTAAAAAAAATATAATATAAAAATAAAAGCAAATTGCCCTCTACAGCGTTGGGCAAGGAAAAGCCAAAGGGAGGCTTGGGTTTTAATAAAAAAAATCCATATTGTTGGCCGCAAAACCAACTTGGCCAAGTTATATACATATAAAAAATTATAATAAAAGCAAAGCAGAGTTGTTTTTCAGTTGTAGCTTTGCGGCATGAGAAACAAGTGTGTTTTTATTTAGTCAAGCAGCATTGCAATAAAAGGAAAAGGAGCATGGCATAGCCCTTCACAACCTTGGCGAGAGGTAAAGCAACGTTGTTGGTATTTAATTTGGCAAAATTTGTATATAAAAAATGCAAATTTCCTAACAGCATTGCAGCCGCAAGGCTGACGTGGAGAGTGGACATCGGTTCGTCCAAAAACAGTGTTGGCACTGTAAAATAAAATAAAAAAAGGGAACAGGACATAGATGTTTCCGCCAAAGCCGAGTTGTGGTGCGACGACGTTGTTTTTGTTCTTTGCAATGATGTCGTTGGGATCGCAGGGCTGGGACAATAACGCTGTCGTATTGAAAAAAGGACTGCGTATGACCAGTGCAACGTCGCGGACAAGTTTGGATAGATGCGCCCGATAACAAGGAACGAACACGTTTGGCTTCACGGCATTGCAAGTTCACACCACATCATTGCATAGAAGGCTCAGGAAAGGTAAAATCTAATCAACTCATCATAATCATATACAATCTCGTTCAATTCCTTGTCTATTCAAAGCCAAATAGAAGTTTAGTTTTTAGGAGCAATGTCAACAATTTTTGGTTCATAATTCTTATAAACCAAATTGTGGGGGCATTTGTTGGCACCTAAAATTATTTTGGCCTTAATTAAATGCCGCATTAATTAGTCTTGGCATTTAATTCGATACCGCGGGTAAAAAACGGTGTGGTTTGGAGTCGAGCGGCGTCGCGGAGAGTTAATACAATACCGCGAAACAGAAAAACGGTACCGCAAGGAAACTCAGCGGTACCGTGGAATTGGAAACGACACCGCTTACCGAAAAACAAAAGGGGCCACGCGTTCAGTGTGGGTGTTGGAGAAGGAGTTTTTTCTAATTAAATTTTTTTTATTCCTTGTTGGAATGGGACAAGCTGTACAGCATGGGGACAAGCGGCATCGCGGAGAGTTAAAACGATGCCGCGAGAGCCTTGATAAGCGGTACCGATTAATTAAAAGCCAGATCGGGTAAGTGACCAAAATCCGCCCAGCCCAATGCGAGTGCAAACTCGCGGCGGTTCAATGAATTGGTATTTTTGGCTATGTTAGCGGTGTCGTTTAATTAAAAATGGTACCGCGAGTAAGCCCAACGGTACCGCTGTACTAGCAAACGACAGTGTTTAAAATAAAAAAAAACAATGTCGCAAATGGAAAAACAAACGGAGCCGTTTTGGCGCTAATGATGTCATTGGTCAACACACGAGTTTGACTAGTGATGGCCGGATGAATTAATTAATATTTTTAATGACTATTTATGACAGTGTCGTTTAGTTGAAAACGATGCCGCAAGAGGAAAGAAACGACACCGCGGATTAGAAAACGATACCGCTAGTAGGCCAAACGATGCCGCAATAGTTAAAACGACAGTGTTAATTAAAACGGCATCGCGAAGCTCAATAGCAACGCAGAACTAGAAAACGATGTTGTTTAATTAAGAACGGCGCCGCGAAGTGAGAGTTTGACGGCGTGTCAACAATGATGGTTGGTTTAATTGATTAATATTTTAATGATTATTTTAGATGGTGTCGTTTAGTCAAAAACGACATCGTGGAAGATATCAACACCGTCACGGTACTAGGACGGCAAAATCAAATCTCCAATTGCACCGTCGCAGAATCTATCCTTTTTCTCTCTAGTTTCGTAGAACCGCTCTGTCAAAGAACTCCTTTGCAGAGTCGTAGATCATAGCTTGTAGTCGTAGTCACCTCCATAGGAGTAGAGGTAAGGTAACTTAGAACACTCTCGGTTTGGTTTCTCGTTTCTCATTGAACACCCTCGTTCGAACGTAGTTTGGAGAGGTGGCGAACCGAGTAACGGTCGTTCTGGTTAAAAGTCAAAGGTGCATCGATCAAATCAACATCGCTGACGTCGGCGGTGGATATTTGACGATTGTGTTGACTTTGTGTTTGGTGTTTACTTGAAAATAGTACGCATTGAACACGCGAGTTTCGCCAACGAAACAGTCCCTAACTTTGAAATTGGCGGTGCGGTGGAAGGCAGGGCCTCTCCCTCTCCTCATCACTACAACAAGCCATCCAGGCCGATGAGTTGTGAATTAGGAACAACGACTACAGCGGATTACTATGCTACAATCACCAATTCGCAGCCGCAGGAGCAGAGGAGGCCTGTTAGAGTTAAAGAATAAAATTCTTTTATTCCATCCCATGTACCTGCACTCATCGGATTCCCAATGTAGTAGAGTAGTTGGAGATGTAACAACCTCCCCACTAAATCCTCTTGTAATTTGTATAAAGGCTACAAGCCACAATCAATGGAATTAGTTTTCGTTTGCCATATCATCATCTTACAGAGCCCTCGCCCTCTTCCTCAGCCGCCGCCGCCCATTACTACAAAACCATTCCCCACTCGCACAACCACCAACAACAACATCAAGCATTGCATCTACAGCCCGGTCCCGAACTCGAGCAAATCATCTCCGAATCCGCCGTCGTCCACGCCCTGATTCTCGATTTATTTTGCACCACCGTGCTCTCCGTCACTGCATACAACCCGGTCCCGAACTCCCTGATTTGCTGTAGATGCAATGCTTGATGATGTTGTTGGTGGTTATGAAATTTTAGACTGTACAAAAGTTTTAGAATGGTTATATTTGTACTTTTTTTTATTTTTTTGGTATTCGATTATATTTGTACTTAAATTATGATCAAAGAAAAAAGGGAAAATGAACACTTTGACGTGAATGTATTTGTAGCAAAATGCCCTTTTGATCACAAACTCTCACTTATCAATTATCAGTTTACCATGATTGTTTATTTACACGGCTTCAAAATTCACAAGTACATTTACCTCCTTTTTTTTTTTTTTTTGTTCTTTGCATTCCATTGATTCATCCCCAATCCAAAGATGTCGCATTTCATTTTACTGGCTTTCACAATCTTAAGCCAGTCCTAGCTAGCCAGAAGGCGTAACTTCTGAACCTCCTCTAACAACTTCTTGCTGACTAGGACTTGCAATTGTTGGAAAATGTGATGGACTTAACCCAGCAGCCATTGCCGTCGCTGATGGTGCTTCTGCTGCTGGCGTCTGATTCCCAGAACCATGCTGTTGGCTTGGTAGTTCTGTGGCTGGCTGCGTCGAGTTCCTAGCCGTCCGTGGCTGGCCTGATCGAGCCCGTAGCTGCCCTCTCCATTTCAGAATCTCAGTTAAACCTGAACTCATACACATTGTAGCTCCAAAACCAGTGAACGTGGCAAGAAGAACTGACAGAACAGCCTGCATGTGAATCTGGAACGGTGTCCAACCATGGAAAACATCATCATTTACTCACTAAATCGTTATCCACATATTTATCTCTGTTTACCAGAATCAGCAAGATATCACCCACCAAAGAGTAGAACAGATGACCCGCAATGACCACCAATACGAACTGGGCAGTTGCATAAGCCCACACATACTTTCTCCTGACTGGAGAAGAGAGTTGCAACTTAATTAGAGAAGACTTAGAGTTGGAGGAGATCAATATCTAAAATCCAAATATTCAAACAGAGAATAACTGGAAATATAAAATAAGATCCTACCCATTGTTGTAGAAGACATGGATGCCAGGAGACCCAAAATACAGGCGAATGGAAGAGAAATGGCAATTGCACCAGACCCCAGCTTGGCAACCTGACATGCCGTTGGAAGATAGTAAACAAGAGGTAATTGCAGAAGAATGCAGCAATTTAAGAGGCTATACTGTTAACTTATAAAGGTTTAAAAGCCATCGCATTATATTTACAAATACAAAAATTCATATAAAAAAAGAATCCATTTCCAACTTTAACCATTGAAAATAAGAATATATTCTTAGTTAAGTTTATTTCATCAAACTCACTCATTCTGTTATTAGTAAACCGATTATCTATCTTTCAACAATCATTTTTTCGTTATTAAAAAACATATTTCACATCCCCATCAATCTAATTTTCCTAAACTTTGTTGAACACTTTCTCTGCACTTTTACTAAGATTTAAGAAATCACTTTCGAATTTTTAGATTTTTTTAGCAAGGATTTATTGCTTACCAGAAGCTGCTCAAGGAAACAAAAGTAAGCAAGCATGCTGACAATGACGAGAATGGGGACATCCTGCCAGACCCTGTAGGACATCACTTTGGAAACATTAGTTCTTCCTTTTCGATTCCAGAAACGTTAAGTGTCAAATGACAGAGAGCATTTTTGACTTGCCTGTATGGTGCCAGCTCAACTTGAGGTCCATTCCTACGACTCTGAGAAGTATGAATCCGTAGAAGTGTAACCGGTAAGTTCTTAACCTCTTCCTTGCAAACATCACAGATTTTGTTACCTTTGATGTTGAACCACTTCACCAAACACTCTTGGTGGGCTAGTGCCAGTTCACCTTTACAGCAACATTCCATCTTCAGGGTATCGCCAGCTTCACCTAACTCCACCAAACAGATTCTGCAAACAGCTTCTTCTACTGGAATATCTTCACCACCATCGTCATTTTCATCTGCACCACAGGGCTAACATGAGGCAAAGGGTAAATAAATAAACACAGTTTTCTTAAGACCAGCAGTAGTAAACAGCAGTTTACAAGGGCAGATTTACCAGTCTCAGCCCCAGGGGAAGGCATTGATGTCGCTTGTAAAGTTCCTATAGGTGACCTTGGAGTGGCAGGAATGACACGAATCACTCCACCTAATGAATCCAATTGCCTCAAGCTCACATCTTTGTTCAGAACAGGAACTGAACGAGAACGGTGCATCGGTAATTGAGCTTCTCCCTTCTGTTATAAAACGAGTCAACATGAATGAATGGTCACAGTGAGCATTTACACTCAAAAGCTTAAGAGAATTGCATTACTCACAGCAGAATTGTGTGGATCAATTGTATGCCTTCCATGCATTGACTCAGGATTCGAACGAGAAATCGGCGAAACGGGTAAGGATGTTGTGTTCTTGTTATTTGTCCTTGGGGTGAAACCGAAAAGTTTGGTCAAAGACGTTGTTCTTCGGAAGAAAGACCTCTCTTTAACCGAGTCTGGTGAACCCCCAAGTGCTAGAATTGCAGCCCTTTCAATGTCTGCCGTGCTTCGTCTGTACTTGAAACTCAATTTTGGGAGTAAGTTTTTCCGAGTGGATTTAGCCTTTGATGTCGAGCCGTCAGGGGATTCGCTGTATATGGCAAAACTGGGACTGCGGAAGGGAGAAAAGTTTACTCTTTTAGGGGTGGAAGTGGGGCTACGATATGAAGGCATTTGGATTGCCACAAAATCATCGCTGACTTCTTCCATATTTCTCGCCGGTATTTCCACACTGAGGTCATGCTGCCATCGTCGTTGGTGCTCCAACTTTTCCTCTGTTATTTCTGTTGAACTTGCAGCCTAAGAAAAATGAAAAGTAATTAGAACAGAGGATGAGTGGAACTCCACAAACAACACCAATTAAAGGCTTTCTTCAAAGAGACAACAACTTCTTTTGGAGACGATGACTGTGAAATTCACAAAGATTGACCATCTAAAAACCAGCCATAAAGTGAAGACTCTTAAATGGGTTTCCGTGCAGAAGAAACTTCTTTGAGGAAAAAGGTCGAAAACCTGGTAGGCGCCCACTTGTGAAAACCCATAGAAAATCAATTACACACCTTTCCAAATTCCAGGATCCTCTGCTTTCAACTATGATCACCCATCCGACAAGTAGAAAAGCAGAACCCAGATTTTACAAAGTAAAAAAGGTACGAAATTTACAACCATCAGGAAAAGTTTTCTCCTAAAAGGGTAAGAACGAAAAGGGAAGGAGGGAAAGAAGTAATGTACTCTTTGGAGTGGGCTGCCATTGCTAGCTCCCTGTTTAGCCTTCTGCTTTGGGAGAAGTTGTTCATCGCCCGCCATGGTATTGTTATGTCAACGACCTATAGTTTTACAGAGCAGAAATTTCTGGATTAGCTTTTCCACAAGTTGGAGCAGAAGTCTCTCCTTTCCTTCTGCCTTTATATGAATTGCCGTACGAGAGCTAAAGAGCACAAAATGTCAATAGTAAGAGACTGAAAGAGAAATGTGGCCTTTGCCAGGTGGGATGAGGAGTGGCTGGGGCAGGCTGCTCTCTCTGCGGTCTGTCTGGTGATTCTTCTTTTATAGTTCTTTTAATCAATCACTAGTATTTAAATTTCCTTTAAAATCGAATAAATTGATTGGAAATCAAAACTAGGAGACGGGGGTGGATTAAAAAGAGGGGTAGAGAAAAAAATGATGAAAGTGATGGATCAGTTGGCAAGGAGGAAGGGAGGTTGGGCGTGGAAGTGATTGAACTGCTGGATTTTGTCGACTGCTAATATATACTCATTAGCCTAGCCGCCTTAGTCAACGACTCCAAATTTTAATAAAACAAATACCTCGTTGCAGCTACTAACTCTTTATTTTATCATTCTCAAAGAACAAAACTTCTCTTATCTTATCTTATGTTTGTTTTTTTTTTTTTATTTTTTTTTTTTTTTACAATTGCTTTCTTTTATGTTATCTTCCATATAAATCCAATATTTATCTAACCTTTCCCTTAGCACACAGGTAAATCTATAATGCCCACAGGAAAATGTACAATGCCCATGTTTGGCACTTTTTAGAAGTGTTTTACTCAATGTTATTAAAGCCGAGCCTCTCGACCCGATCGGTAAAACCGTCATTCGGTCACAAAATCGGCTCGAAACAGTCTAAAAGCCGCTCCGGTTTTATGTAGCGGTTGACGAGCGGCCGAGGCGGTTAACCGCTCGAGCCGCTAGTCCGGTTTTTGTCATTCAACCATTAAATTTAATTAAAAAAATTTCAAAAAATTGAAAATTGAAATAAACCAAAAGCGTCGGGCTCTCAAACTGAATCTGTATTTCCATTTCACAATTTCGAAGGAAAGAAACGAGCTCTGATTAAGAAATATCCACTATTTATACTGATAACGTTTATTAGGTACCAGTTCTCTAATGGTTTTTAAACGGTCTAATACCGGTTGGACCACTAAAGTGCGAGCCGTTCGCATTACCGAGTCATACTCCAATTCGATTCTGACAACATTGGTTTTACTGTTTTCTGTTTAAAAAACGGAAGCTAGAATAAACAGCTCTGTAAGTTCAGCTATTGAAAAAGCGGACAACTTTTTTTTCCCCTGTAACACAAAAACAGAAGCTCAAATATTAGAACTTTTACAAAAAGTTGTTTTTAAAATATAAAATTATCCATACCATATTTTGGAAATAATTTTTTGCATGGTGTAAGGTTCCAATCCTTCGGTTTGCATTCAACCTAAGAGAAAAACCTGGGTTAAGGTCAAGGTTTTGGCTATGATAACTCATATTAGACGAGGATAACATCCTTTTCAAACCTTTTTGGAAACCTGGGAACCAATGCTATAAATTTTTGGTTCGTTCGAATAAGAGAACATTTCATGTATCATCTAAGTTTTTAACTATCGATCGAGAAATTCAAAGATAGTAATAGTGATTGTTTTACTACATCAATAAGCCTTTAAGAGATGGATTTCATCAAGGAGACACTACAAGAAAACTCAACTTTACCGTCTATTTTTTCCCATTTTACTGTCGGTTCCAACAGTCGGCAAATGTACTCCTGACGGTTAACATAAAGCGTCGACAAAACTGACGGTAGAATACCCGACTGCCAACGAACTTAGATGACGAAGTCGCCCAAATCAATCACGGAAAACAAAAACAAAAAAAAAAACCGCCATGATATTGCATCTTTACTGACCAATAAATGCCGACCTTTTGCAACAACACTGCCCCAGCTAAACTTGCTGAATGGTCGCCAAAATTAAGTTCTATCTCAAGCCTGCAATCTCAATAACTCATCCTAACACTAATGCCATAATCTCGATCAAAATTCATCACAAACTAGTTTCTAATCATGTAGATGAACTCTTAAAAGCAGCAGCTGAACATATCGAAATATCACCCTTTGCCAAATGAACATACATGGTCCCATCTACACATGCACAGAAGCATATAAAGCACCTATCATAATCATGTTACCATATCTAAATGATCCCAATTTTCATCTAATCAAAAGCCTACTTAACCCATCCCAGCAAACTCCTTAACATCCACAACCAATTAATCATTTGCTCTTCTCAAACATCAAGCTTCAGCGGCAACGTAATAGTCCTATTATAATAAGGACATCAAATATGAGAGATCACTGCCTAATAAACTACAAATCATCGCGGACCACCAAAAGGATGTGACTTCATACTTATTACGACAAATCACAAACATATTAAAAAAAACACGATCTGAAAGTTCCATTGTCCCCTTTCAATCTCCCACCAAGACTGTAAAACAGAACAAGAGAAATTTCACGAATTTGAATAGTTGACTGTTTAGAGCTCCCACTACCAGTAACCTTAGAAGAACGCGTACATGTACATAATGTTGCAAAGAGGAGTAACGAGAAATCTCGTCAATTCCACACCCCAAATAATCCTATTTCTATCATGCTTGTATATCGAAATAAGAGAACACAGAAATAAACAGAGGAAAGGGGAAAGAAAAATACTTGCGTCGAGAAGGGAAAGAAGTTCTTCGACGGAAGGAGGGCCATCGAGCGTATTCCCAGCTTTCTCGAGCTGTTGGCGTCACTATCAATTAGTAATATGCACAAGTACCAAAAACCAAATTGGAGTCAGAAAAACTTGCAGCGCCATAAAGCTCATAAGCTACTAGCAATGTAACTGTCTCCATTGCATACTACAACACGTAAAACTCAAGTTAAAGTCATTGCTGAAGCCTGAATACCTCTCCCCTCTTGCTCCCAACAAATAAGTTAGCCATGACTTACTGTGTACATAACTAATTAAATTGGGAATACCATTTGCGTACCAATAAGAGGGATTAATGTTGTTGAACTCTTCCAACCCTATCATCCAACTAATGAAGCAAACAAGAAATGGGAACGAAATCTGAACTCTACCTTTACAGTGATGAATTGGCATCTCCCCACCCAGTAAGATACCCCTCCTTGCCATAGTTCTTCTCTACCTGAGAAACACACAAGCAAGAATTTAGAGAAACTAATTAAAACCCTAGGCAAACAAAAGTCAAATGAGGAAGAAATGCGAACCCTAATTTCCGTCACTTGGTTTTCTTTTCCCTAATTTTGCAGGCTCCCAATCTTAAATCGCGTCAGCTACGGTGAAATCGAAGACAACCCCACGCCGTCGTCCGACACCGCCAAACTCCTTTAAGCCATTGCTGCTCAGAAAGTCAAAGCTCTACGAGGCCGATCCGACGTTCATCAGGATACTCGCCAACAGAGGGTAGCACAGTCAGCAGCGAAATCGATGGGGTCCTCTGAGAGCGACGGAGAAAACGACAGGCGGCCGCAAAACAACCACACTGCTGTAGTTGACCTCGAACAGTTCGTTTTCGAGTTGGATCTTCCCTAAAAAAATATAAAAAAAAGGGATAGTGCCCTATTTGGTTGGAGCATTTTTACTAATAAATCGTTATTCGTCACTCTAAAATTCAAATTTTGTCGCCCTAAAATGCATCAAATTGATACTTTTACCCTTTGGCCAAATTTCGAACCGAAATCTCAAACAAAAAAATCCTTACCCCTGCCCAGCCGCCGTCGAGCTCAACTTTCCTCGTGTGTTGTTCCCGCTGTCGGATTCTTCTGGCCGGCAACTGCCCACCTCAAATTGACTTTGTCCGATACTTGGTTGACGGAGACTAGGACGGATTCCAAGTTGATTTTGTCCAATACTTGGTCAGGTTGAGTTTCGGGGGCGAAAGAGAGAAAAGGGTAGAAGAGGTGAATTGCGTTTGGCTTCAGATGTTGTGTTCAATTCTTCTCCTTTGATCCATATCATCCAAGGCATCAGGATCATCATCATCCTTATCATTCGACGGCTTTCTTCCCCTTTCATCAAGTGTTCCATTTATTGGCTTTGCATGTTTACCGTTTGCAATTTAGGTTTCCGATTGTAATTTTGTGTTTTGATTCCAGGTTTTTGGCGGAGGTGAGGAAGAGCGGCCGGAGGAGAAAGAAAGGTCACCTCCGGCGACGACGATGGCGTCGTATGTATAATGTGTTTATTTTAGTGTTCATATGTTTTGAAAACAAATATTAAACTAAGGATATTTGAGTCATTTTGATAAAAGTTAGGGCGACGAATAAGGTATTTTAGGGCGATGAATAGTAATTCCCTTACTATGGCTAAATTACACGTTTGGTCACTCAAATTATATAAATATTTCACGTTTGCAACTCAAATTATTTTTCTTTCTAATCCGCCACTAACTTTACGAATTGTTTCACCGTTAGTCACCGGCCGTTACACTCCGTTAAATTTGCCATACGTGGCAGTCAACTATAAATTTTGACCGTTAACTAATGACGTGTAAATTAAAAAAAAATAAAAAAAATAATTTTTTTTTAATGAAGAATAACATCATCAGGTGTTGCATCTCGTCTAGTGCATCCTGTTGGATCGTCCACACCAACGGCCGCATCGAAGAGATCAGCGTCTCCATCCGCACCGCCGAGGTGATGAAGCTTGTTGATGTGACTTGAATCGGACTATCAGCTGCTAGGACTGGTAGTCGGGGGTCTCGCTGCCCGGTCAGCGAGTGGGTGCGGGGGCAACGCCCCCGGCCTACGGTGTATGGGCTCAATGTTATTTGGGTTCGGGTTTTGGGCCTGGTCTGTAACCGTTTCCTTTGCCAGATTGGATTAGGTTTAGACCCACATGGAGAAGTACTATAAATACTTCTCATACTCCTCTGTAATATGTAATCTCCTCGATATAGTGAAACTGGCTCTCTCTCGCCCGTGGACTAGCTAACACACATCGTGTTAGTGAACCACGTAAATCGTGTGTCTGTGTTTTTTCGATTCTCGCTTTAGTATTCTTTCTTGCTTTATCGATTCCGGCGATTTCCTGATCCATAGCAGCGCGTTTATAACAAGTGGTATCAGAGCCGCGGCTGGAAATCAGGTTAGGGTTTTCGATTCAGAAGAATGACGTCGGTGAACATGAAGATCGAAAAGTTCACGGGGAATAACAACTTCGCTATATGGCAGATCAAGATGCAGGCTTTATTAAAAAAACAAGGGCTGTGGGGGCCACTGTCTGCTAAACAGAAGAAGGCAGCGGTCGATGACGATGAGTGGAATACCCTGGAGGAGAAGGCCCACTCGACCATCATGTTATCGTTGTCTGATGACGTCATCATTGAAGTCGCTGCTGAGAAGACTGTCGCGGGCTTGTGGTTAAAGTTGGAGAGTCTGTATATGACGAAGTCCTTAACCAACAAGCTGCATCTCAAGCAACGGTTGTTCAGCTTGAGGATGCAAGAAGGTATGCCTTTGAGGGAACATCTCGAACAGCTTAACTCTATATTGCTGGATCTGCGTAATATAGATGTTCAAGTTGATGACGAGGATGCTGCCCTAATCCTACTGGTTTCTTTGCCGAGTTCATATGAGAATTTCGTTGATTCTTTTATTCCTGGTAAAGAAAGCGTGTCGTTGGAGGATGTCAGGTTTGCTCTTCATACGAGAGAGATCAGGCATAAGGCGTCTGGATCTGGTACAGGTGGTGAGGCATCGGGTTTGGCTATTAAAAGTGGAAAGGGAAAGAAGAAATATGGTAAAGGGAATTCGAACAAGAATTCCAAGGGTCCCGGTCCACAGCCAGAGCCAGGTGATGCTTGTCACAACTGTAAGGAAGTGGGGCATTGGAAGTACAATTGTCCTAAGAGAAGAGGGCAACAGAAGCAACAAGGTTCAGTTGTCGTGGCAGAAGTGGACAACAGTTCTGAAGACGATCTCGCATTGGCTGTAGATGAGAAGGCACATCGTAGGGATGTGTGGTTTCTGGATACTGCAGCCTCATACCATATGTCTCTGAACAGGGATTGCTTCACAACCTACGAGCAGATAGATGGTGGTTTATGGATCTGTCTGCAAGGTTGTTGGAATCAGGCACATGATGGTTCGTTCTGTACCGTGAGTGATGTCAGGCATGTTCCACGAATGACAAAGAACCTGATCTCCTTGAGTCTACTCGACAGCAAGGGTTTCAGTTTCAAAGGAAAATGTGGAGTTGTGTATGTCTGCAAAGGTTCAAGGAAGGTACTGAAGGGCGTGAAGCGTGGGACCTTGTATGCATTACAAGGGTATGTGTTGTCTGGTTCTGCTGCAGTTGCATCGTCTCAGGTTCATCAGAAAGATATGACCACTCTCTGGAACATGAGACTGGGGCATATGACTGAACGGGGGATGCAAGTTCTGTCGAAGAGGGATCTTCTTTGCTGGCACAAGATGCAAAATTTGGAGTTCTGCGAGCATTGTGTGTTTGGGAAGCTACATCGCAGCAAGTTTCCCAAGAAGGTTATCCACCAGATGAAGGGGATACTGGATTACCTCCACTCCAACTGTTGGGGTCCTTCACGAGTTGAATCCATTGGAGGCAGCAGGTATTTTTTGTCTATTATTGATGATTATTCGAAATTTACTTGGATTTTCATGATGAAGCAAAAAAGTGAGGCTTTCACGAAGTTCAAGCAGTTGAAGACATTGGTGGAGAATCAGATCGGTAAGAAGATCAAGAAGCTGCGAACGGACAATGGTCTGGAGTTCTGTAATTCTGATTTCAACGAATTCTGCAAGGATGAAGGGATTGCCCGTCATCGGACCGTGAGAGATACACCCCAGCAGAATGGCGTTGCAGAAAGGTTGAGCCAGACATTGTTGGAGAGAGCACGGTGCATGCTCTCTAATGCTGGACTAGAGAGAAGATTCTGGGCAGAAGCAGTGAACATGGCGTGCTTCCTGATCAACCGTGGACCTCACACAGGTATCGAGTTGAAGACTCCTTACGAGGTGTGGTATGGTAAGCCTGCTGATTACTCTTCACTGAAAGTTTTTGGGTGTCCTGTTTATTATCATGTGGATGAGGGTAAACTGAACCCAAGGGCAAAGAAGGGTGTATTTGTGGGTTACGGAGATGGAGTTAAGGGATTTCGAGTCTGGTCACCTTCTGAGAATCGAGTTATACTCAGTAGAAATGTGATATTTGATGAGAAGTCTATGTTTAACCCCATGTTGAAGGTTACTGTTGTTGAAGGTAGCAGGAATGTTGATAAGCAGGTGGAGCTGGAAACTCTCAATGAGAGTGAGTTTGAGCACCAAGGTGGAGAAGATCAACATGAGGATGTTTCTACAGAGCCATAAACTTCAAAGTCCAGTGCAGGAGCTCAACAGTCTATAGCTTCCGGTAGACCAAAGAGAGCGACTACAGGAGTACCTCCAGAGAGGTATGGTTTCGAGGACATCGTGGCGTATTCATTTCAGGTTGCTGTAGAAGTGGATGCAGGTGAGCCACAGTCCTATAGAGAATCCGTTTCGGGTGGCGAAGCTAATCAGTGGCTTGCCGCAATGGGAGATGAGATGGAATCCCATGAAAGGAATCAGACTTGGGATCTAGTCAAATGACCACAGGGAAGGAAGATTGTTACAAACAAGTGGATCTACAAGAAGAATGAAGGAATCACTTCTAAAGAGGGCATGAAATTTAAAGCTCGGGTGGTTTCACGAGGCTTCTCGCAGGGGGAAGGAGTTGACTACAATGAGATTTTCTCACCAGTGGTCAGACATACTTCGATCAGAGTGATACTGGAAATAGTGGCACATTATGACTTGGAGCTCGAGCAGCTAAACATGAAGACAGCTTTCCTACATGGAGAGTTGGAGGAAGAAATTTACAAGACTCAGCCAGAAGGATTCGAGTTTCCGGGAAAAGAAGACTATGTTTGTAAGCTGAAGAAGTCCTTGTATGGACTTAAGGAGTCTATGAGGCAGTGGTACAAGAGATTTGACAATTACATGCTTGAGCTGGGCTACAACAGAAGTCCATATGATTGTTGTGTGAATCACAACAAGGTTGAGGATGGTTCGATGATCTATCTTGTTCTTTATGTGGATGATATGCTCATAGCCGCGAGGTCGAAGTATGATATCCAGAAGTTAAAAGGGCTTCTCAGTGATGAGTTTGAGACGAAGGATTTGGGAGCTGCTCAGAAGATCTTGGGTATGGAGATTTATAGGGACAGGTCGAAGAAGAAGCTTTTCATGTCATAGAAGAGCTACATCTAGAAGATATTGTCGAGGTTTGGCAATGTCTTCAACAAAGCCCTTAAATACTCCTAGTGCTTCAAATGTTCATCTATCCTCAGCTTATGCACCGCAGTCAGAGGCTGAGAAGGAGTACATGTCGAGAGTCCCATATGCTAGTGCAATAGGTAGCTTGATGTACGCTTTGGTATGCACTAGACTCGATCTTGCACATGTTGTTAGTGTTGTCAGCAGGTTTATGATATAACCTGGGAAGGAGCATTGGCAGGCTGTGAAGAGGAACTTCCGGTAACTTAAGGGTACACCTGATATGGGGATTAGCTTCGGAAGTGATACAGAGTGCTTGGTGTCTGGGTATTCAGACTCGGACTATGCTAGAGATATTGACACGAGGAGATCGATGACCGGTTATGTATTCACTCTTGGGAGTTCTGTAGTGAGCTGGAAGGCAACTTTGCAGTCGGCGGTGACATTGTCTACTACTGAGGCATAAGCTGCTAAGGAGGGAATATGGTTGAAGGGACTGGTTGGTGATCTTGGTCTACATCATGATCAGGCAATGGTGTATTGCGACAGTTTGAGTGCAATATGCTTGGACAAGAATCAAGTCCACCATGAGAGGACTAAGCACATCGACGTGAGGTATCATTTCTTGAGGACAGAGAAGAGCATTAAGGTGAAGAAGGTTGGCACCGAGGATAATCTTGCTGATACGTTCACGAAGTCGGTTCCACATGGCAAATTCCGACACTACTTGGACTTGCTGAATGCCTTGAGTGGGTGACTCCGCTTGCAGGGGCATTGATGGCGGGAGAGAGAGAGAAGGAGCAGAGTACATCAGAGATTTCAGAGAGAGAGGATTCAAGTCAAGGTGGAGATTTGTTGATGTGACTTGAATCGGACTATCAGCCGCTATGACTGGTCTGTAACCGTTTCCTTTGCCAGATTGGATTAGGTTTAGACCCACGTGGAGAAGTACTATAAATACTTCGCATACTCCTCTGTAATCTGTAATCTCCTCGATATAATAAAGCTGGCTCTCTCTCGCCCGTGGACTAGCTAACACACATCATGTTAGTGAACCACGTAAATCGTGTGTCTGTGTTTTTTCGATTCTCGATTTCATATTCTTGCTTTATCGATTCCGGCGATTTCCCGATCCATAGCAACATGTCCTCAAGAAGCCTTACTCCTGCTCCGCCGCCGCTGCCGGCATTGGCATCATCGTCCCCAAGATCGTCATCGTGCCCCCCCCCCCCCACGCCGAGCTCCAGCTCAACAAGATTTACTTCCTCATGCTTCTCCCGCTCCACAGCCGCTCGAAGAAATAGAACGACCATCGCGCCCACCACGACAGCAAAACCGATAAATCGACATCTTTGCCGGCGGCGACACTTGTTGTGGTGTCGTCGGATCAGTATCCGAGTGAGATTATGTCGAAGTGGGTTCGAGAAGCGCAACATCTGGGCATTAAGGAGATCGACATATTTGCCGGCGGCGGCACTTGTTCTGCGCTGCTGTCATTTTTAGTTTACTAGTATATCATTTTTGAGAGCTCTATTCATAGGTAGAGCACGAAATGCAAAAGTTTAACCCATTATCTATTGCCTTTTTATTTTTTTGCTTGTTACCATAGATCAACATTCAGTTCGTGTGATAAGTTTGTTCATCTCTTTTTTGATTCGATGTTTGCGATTGTACTTGTTTAATTGCAGAGTTATCTTACAAATTAACCCTTGTCAGAATGGGATGGAAGAACAGGTTGAGATCACATCTGGAACGAATGTATTTGAGATTGAAATTGACATTAAAAGCATATTTTTAGACAAACTTGCATACTTCACCTAAAGAGGTTACATACACATACGTTAGATACATAAAATGAAGTTTTATTACATAATTAATTTTTATTATTCTTAAATCATATAGACAAAGTAAGTGGAATGATGAGTTGAAAAAATAATTTTTTTATTTTTTTAATTTCCACGTCATCTAGTTGACGATCAAAGTTTATAGTTGACTGCCACGTAGGACAAATTTAACATAGTGTAACGGCCGGTGACTAACGGTGAAACGATTCGTAAAGTTAGTGGTTTATAAGAAAGAAAAAAATTCGGGTGGCAAACGTGAAAAATTTGTATAATTTGAGTGACCAAAAGTGTAATTTAGCCCTTTTACTATGCTATAAAGTATCGGTGTTTTAATATACAATTTGAAGTTGTATTATAATGTTAAATGTATAAGTTTAGGTCGTACAATAAATGAATTTGTACACTTATGTTATTGTACAACTTTACAACTTAAACTTGTATCATCACATAAAGGAGAAGTTCAAGTTGTATTTTAAAAGAATTTGTACAAAAAGTATAGGTACAATATGAAGTTATACCATAATGTTAAAGGTACAAATTCAACTTGTATCATAAAAGTAAAAACCTATTGGACAATGCTATATAGCATTGTAAAAAATTCCTCTTTTGGTTGAACTTTAACGTAATTGATAATTTTGTTCTGGATTTTTAAATAATACAGTTTTCTATAATATATATAAAGCAGATTCATGAGTTTGTTTTGCTCCATTATCAAAATGCGGGTCTCTGATTGATTTTCGGAAGGACTCTTTTGTCATTTCACTAATGGAACTAATTGGTGCTGTGCTTTTTGCAATGTTGTTAAAACTGAATCAGAGCATTAACCGGTGTGGAGAGTGGTTTGCACTTTAATGGTTTAACCGTTAAAAACCGATAACGAACCGGTGCCTCATTAACAAAAGTATTATAAGTAGACACATAATAATACACTAAACCATTAATCTAAATATGATACATTACTTTTAAACAAAAATAAGTAATAAAGTTCTAAAGTCCAAACTCTAAATAATAATTCTAATATTATTCCTATGACCTATCAAACTATTATATAGCTTCCACCAAAAAAAACTATTATATAGTTATATATGGTTAGTAGAAATCCATTATTTGTTGAATTGGAAATTATTAAATGACAAAAGTTAACGAGATTTTTACTTTATACATTAATGGCGGAGTTTATGAGCATCAAAATTGGTCTAACTGACTTGATAAGTGGGTTGTTGTGATATTGCATCGAACATGTGTTCGAAATTCATGGCTTATAGTTTTTACCGGCTTTATTAAAGCCGAGCCGAGCCGCTCGGCCCGATCGGTAAAACCATCATCCGGTTATAAAATCAGCTCGGAATAGTCAAAAAGCTGCTCCGGTTTTATGTAGCGGTTGACGAGCGGCCGAAGTTGTTAACCGATCGAGCCGCTCGTCCGGTTTTTGCTATTCAGCTGTTAAATTTAATTAAAAAATTGTATAAAATTGAAAATTGAAATAAACCCAAAACGTCGGGCTCTCAAACTGAATCCTTATTTCCATTTCACAATTTCGAAGGAAAGAGACGAGCATTGATAAAAAAATGTCCACTATTTATACTGATAACGTTTATTAGGTACCGGTTCTCTAACGGTTTTTAAACGGTCTAATGTCGGTTGGACCTAGGGATGGCAACGGATCGGGTTGGGTCGGGTTTTTCCAAACACAAACCCATGGGTTTATCCGTTAAAAAAACTCGGGGTAAAACCCACTGGATTTGAAAAAACTCAAACCCAACCCAACCCGCTGGGTATCCACGGGTTCATGGGTACCCACGGGTTTTTGTCGTAAAAAATTTACAATAACAAGTTCCTATCAAAATTAAAGTCAAATATCAATCTCTCAATACAAATTATCCATATATAAAACACAATTCTAGAAAATTCAAGCAAATCACAAATTAACTATAAAAATTGTTCAACACCAATCTAGAAAACTCAAGAAAATTGAAGTCAATCACAAATTATCCATAAATAACATGATTAATTGAAAGCTTCTTTCTTTCAAATAAGTTTCTTCACTCTCCACTCGATAACATCAACTTCATTCTACACAATTAGAAAGAAAAAATTAGACATGTTTCCACAAACATAAATAAGATTAGTTGTTTAGAATATTAAATATACCGAGAAAATTAATTATATGGGTGTGGGCGGGTACCCATGGGTCGGGTTTACCAAAATCCAAACCCGGCCCAAAACCCGTCAACACAGATCTTACCCGCGTTGACAGGGTTGGGTCGAGTGAGTACCCGTGGGTTCGGGTTTTAATACCATCCCTAGTTGGACAACTAAAATGCGAGCCGTTCGCATTACCGGGTCATGCTCCGGTTCGGTTCTGACAACATTGGTTTTTACAAAAAAATGGCCAGTAAGAACAACCGGTCAGATTAATCATCCGGACTGAGCTGGTGGCCAGGTGAAGGTGATTATAGTTTCTTTAAGCTCTTAAATAAATAAAAAAAGAAAATATATGGAAAAGAATCAAGAAAGGAAATCAGACATGTTCTTCAACAAGTCGCCACAACTTCGTTCTCGAGGAAGTCCAACCGCCGACGCCGTCACCGCAACTCTCTGTCGCTTGCTCTGCCTCTAAAAGATTTGTTATGTGGAAATAAAAGAAGAGCACGACACAATCGATTTTACATGATATCCTTGTTCAATATGAACGAGACTAATCCACGGAGAATGAGAACCCTCTCGACTACATCTCTTATTATTGTGTTAATTGGCTACAATGCCAAGAGACAAATATATATGTTCATAACCCTAGACGTCAATCACTAGTCGGGTTATGTGCAGGGACGATGAGACATAAATTTCCCTACCAGAATGCACACGTAATCCTTTACCCCCCTCCCTTCAAGCGGAGCATGCAGGTTGCAAATACATAGCTTGGAGAGTAAATGATGGAAACAATCACTACCCAGGCCCTTGGTAAAGAGATTTGTTGGTTGATCCTTAGTGGAAATATTCTACAGGAGAATAGCACTAGAAGTAACATGATCCCGAACAAAGTAGTAGTCAAACTCGACGTGCTTGGTGCGTTCATGAAAGACAGGGTTCCGGTGATGTGGATGGTTGTCTGGTTATCACAATGAAGCACCGAAGGACCATATTGGGTGACACCCATATCATGCAATATGGTGCGCAACCAGAGAAGCTCACTAATAGCACTTGCCATGGCACGATATTCAGCCTCGGCGGAAGATCGAGCGACGACAGTCTTCTTTTTAGTGCGCCATGAAATGGGAGCATCGGCAAGCGTGATAAAGTACCCAGATGTGGAGCGACGGGTGAGCTGGCAACCCGGCCAATCAACTTCGCAATAACCTGTCAATCGAAGGTCCCCTGTGTAAGGAATAAGGATGCCCTGCCCAGGAGCATTCTTTGGGAAGCGAAGTACCCGGTCAGCGGCGGCTACATGTGATGGAGAAGGTGAATTAATAAAACAACAATGAATATTTACCACGTAGACAATTTCTGAACGAGTTACTGTCAAATACTGTAAACGGCCAACTTACCGACGATATGCTAAACGATCAACATGTCGGTGGCCATTAGAAGGATGGAGGCGGACTTGTAAGCTGATGGTTCTGTTCGGTGGGAAAAGAACTCCCCCCCACCCCCGGTAAGGCCTGCATCCTGGAGAAGATCAAGATGACTGTCCAATGTGGGCTTCACAAGTTGGATAAAAGCAGGATCATCACCAGCGAGAACCACATTATCCACATAGATCAGTGGGGTTACAAAGCTGGAACTAGTGCAGCAAATAAGCAATGACTAGTCTACGCATGAACGGGTAAACCCCATAGGAAACATAGTAAAATAGAATTTAGCATACCAATTATGTGATGATATTTCAACCCGTAGAGTGACTTGTGTAAACAACAAACGCGATCATCACCAGGTGCAGCAAATCCTTTCGGTATTTTCATGTAAACTTCCTCGTCAAGATCACCATGCAGAAAAGCATTATACACGTCCGACTGATGAACTTCCCGGCCGTGTACTAGCGCTACTACTAATAAATATCAAACACTCACCATATTGGCAACGGAGGGCGTAAGTATCAGTGTAATCGACACCCTCAACCTGCGTAAAACCTTTCGCCACAGGCCGAGGCTTGTACCGCTCCACACTCCCAATTGGATAGTACTTAACTTTTTACACCCATTTCAGTGTGATAGCGCGCCTACCAGGTGGCAAAGGAACCAACGACCATGTCCATTAGCCTCCAACGCGCGCATCTCGCGCTTCATGACTTCGTGCCACTCAACATAGCTTATTGCTTGATGAAAATAAGATGGTTCAGGTACCTTGGAGACTACAGAGAGGAAAACCCGATGACAGGGAGAAAAGGCATGATATGCCACCTGATTTTGCATGTGATAGGACACATTTGAGGGAGGCAACTCTTTCTCATATGCATCTAGATACTTGGGTACCGTTCGCTCACGAAGACTCCGTCGGGGGACTAGTTCCAGAGAGATAGGATCAGAACTAGCTGAGTTCGAACAAGACGAGGGACAGCTAGGCGGATCTTCGAGATAAGAAGGTTGTCCAACCTCCTCGTCGGAAGGCGGAGAAACATGAGCTGAGTCATCAACCTCGACGCTCAAAGAAGCATCACTCTAGTCGTCAACCGCGATGACATTTGGTGCAGGAGCGAAATCAAGTTGCGGACGGCTATCTTTTCCAATTTGAAAGGAAAGATGTGCTATAGGAAGATCACGTTGTGGCTGACATAGAAATGTCGCGCTTTGAGATCCCAGAGCTGGTAACCCTTATGGTTCGCAGGATACCTCAAAAATAACGACGACCGACCTCTCTCTACGAACTTTGACTACCCCTTATGTGTGTCTTTATCGTAAACCAAACACCCAAAGATCCGCAAATGTGAATAACTAGAGACTTTCCCAAACAAAACTTCATATGGAGTTTGATTCTTCAGCGCCTTCAACGGTAACCTATTGATTAAGTAGGTAGCAGTGAGAACTTACTCGCCCCAGAACTTTCAGTGGAATATTAGCTCGAAATAAGAGAGCCTGGGCAATGTCAAGAAGATGTTAGAGTTTTCTTTCCACGACTTCATTTTGTTACGGTGTGTCCGTACAAGAGGTCTGCAAAATAATACCACGATCTGCATAAAATGAGCGCAAATGCTCTGTCTGAAACTCTATCCCATTATCTGCCTGTATTCGAGTAACCTACTGATGAAACTGTGTCTGTGCCATATTAATGAACATCTCGAGATAGCGGGCAACCTCATATTATAACGGAGTAAATAAACCCAAGTAGCTCGACAAAAATCATCAACTATGGTCAAGAAATACTAAGCTCCATCATGAGACGGAAGCTTAAAACTTCCCCATATATCCACATGAATCTAATGAAAACAACAAGATGTCTTGATAGTACTCTTAGAGAAAGGCAAATGAGTTTGCTTAGCACAAATACAAGAGTCGCAGAAGACTATGCTACATTTATTCTAAATAGAATGAGAAAAAAACTTGGGCTTCCCTGCCGACAGATGCCCCAGACATGAGTGCCAAATTTTATCCATCTTCTAGTTCCCAACCGCAGTTGCTAATGCCCTTGACTTCCCAAATAACCGAAGGTAATAAAAACCATCTTGCAAATGAGCACTACCAATCATCCTCATGGAGTGTAAGTCCTAGATGACGCAGAAATCGCGCAAAAATATCAAAGCAACATCAATATCCCTCGTTAGCTGGCTCACAAATTAAAGAATTCATTTTAAAAGAGGTATGTTCAATACATGGCTGAGTTTTATTGACCCTGACAACCTATCATCCCCAATTCGCGTAACTACCACACTGTCACCATTCGGAATTTTAACAGGAAGATAACTAGACACTCTCTTCGAATTCTCTATCAAAATCGAGTTATTGGCACCAACTAGTTTATGATATGGTATGAGAGCAGGTCAATTGATGATCTTGTTTGACAATGACTGGTGGAACTGCTGGCGCTATGGAAAGGGCAATGGTGAGCAACGACTACTTCTCGACTAATCCAAGGAGAAGGAGAACCCTCTCGACTACTTCTCTTATTATTGTTTTAATCGGCTACAATGCCAAGTGAAAATATATATATGTTCATAACCCTAGACGTCAATCACCAGTAGGGTTATTTGCAGAGGCGAAAAGACATAAATGTCCCTACCAACATGCACACGTAATCCTTTAGCCTCATCCTCCGAGCCTCGCTTCGCCACTGTCTACGGCTCCCACTGCTTCTTCTTCTCCCGCACTGCCGCTCCAATTCCATAGTCCAAGCTCCTCTGCCAATCTCAACAACCCCACCAGCTCGACAACAAATTGTATTGATTAGGAAGTATTTTCGACGTTGCTGGAAATAGCGGTGAAGGATAGATTGGCAGTCCCCAAATGTTCTCTTCATCACCCAATTCTAGCTTATTGTTTGTGGATTCAAATCCCATCGTAGAAAAAAGGATTATATATTTGCATGGTCCGAACTTTTCACATATTAAATATTATGGGCAATCTTTTCGATCTATAATTTCCTGGCCTCAACTATGCATCAAAGTTACGAAATTGGCCAGACCAGATATTTGACCGTTATATTGGACGGTCAAACGCATTGTCTAACGGTAAATGCGCAACGTCACTACCAAGTCAGCACATACCACTTAAAAAATAGAAAGGATAAATGAAAGGGACCCAACATTTATAATTTCTTTTCCTTTTTATTCTATTTTCGTTCAAAATAAAAAATATAATTGGTTGTAAGTGGAAAAATCAAAAATTTTAAGTGGTCTGGCTGACTTGGCTGTGACGTGGCACGTTGACCTTCCAATATAATGGTAAAATTTTGGGTTTGGCCAATTTCGTAACTTTGATGCATTGTTGAGACTACGAAGTTATAGATCGAAAAGATTGGCCGACCAGAATAATTAATATGTGAAAAGTTTGGATTATAAAAATATATTAACCTTGGAAAAATTCTGATTCTTTTTCTCGTATATGACTAGCAATTCCATCAAAAGTTTGGGCCAAGAACAAAAAATATTGAAGCGAATGTAGGGGTACTGCCGAGAACGATAAGAGGTATCGGGAAAGGGGAGTGTGTGATGGGGTGTGGAGACTGTAATTTTTTTTTCTTCCTTAGGTTGCATTTTACCTGTATTTACTTTTAGGGTACACCATAACATGTAAGGCACCATGACTTGCACATTTCGGTCGACCTATGTGCTTATCTGGTTGACCGCTTACATCATCGTGGTCATTTTGATGAATACTATGGTCGATCATTAACATATGATGGGCGACTATTTTAAGGTAGTCATTACCAAAATGGTCAACCACAACAAAAAATTGATCAATCGATTTGAGGTAGTCATAAAATAAATGGTCGACCACAATAGGAAAGATGTCGACCTTTCAATTTAGTCATATATAAAATCATGGACCATAATAAAAGAGGTCTAGAGGGTTCTTCATCCTGCTCATCATCCTCATCAAACACTGGTCATGGAAAACAAAGGAGGATCAAAGGGACTAGACAGGACTCATAGTACATGATGTTTTCAAAAAAGACCACATGACACGAAATACGAATACAGTTAACAGACGGAACATAACACAAATACCCCTTTTGAATGTAGTTATACCCAAGAAAAACAAAATGAGACATTTTAAAAGACAGCTGATCACGCTCACGACGAGGAAGAAGGACAAAACAAAGACAACCAAACACGCGATGACGCGAGTAAGGAGGATGAGAAGAAAAGAGGGCAAAGTACGGACTCATATTTTTGAAGGCAAGTGTCACTTGGTAGTAATTGATCAGACGAATGGCAGTTGCCACTGCTTCAGGCCAGAACCGAGAAGGAACAAAGGAGGCTAGCAGGAGTGCTCGTGTAAGCTCAACAAATGGCGATTTTTATGTTCAACTACGCCATTCTGATGCGAGACACTGGGCTTGACTTTTGATAAAGAATTCCATGGGTGCGGTAGTAAGCAAGCAGAGGAGTGGAACTAAACTCGCCGCCTAGGTCAGAGCGAAGCATTTTGACATTCCTTCCAAACTGATTACAAATCATGGTGAGAAACTCAACAACGACATCAAATAACTCGGATTTTAGGTGAAGAAAATAAACCCAAGTATAATGCGTAGCATGATCGATGAAGAGGGCAAAGTATTTATAACAATTTCAAGAGGCAGAAGGAGCAAGACCCCAGAGATCAGTATGAATTAGGTGGAACGGATCTGAAATGACTGTCTTACTAGAGGGAAATGAAATGCTCTTAGGTTTAGCCTCAACACATCCAGAGCAAAATGGATAAAAGGAAGGAAGCACTAATTTATTACCAAGTAATTGTTGTTTAAACATTTGTTGTAACCAATGAGAATGAGGTGGCCTAAGCGCCGATGCCATAAATACCACTGATTGTTTGACTCATCTGACAAAATAACAGGCGAAACACTAGGAAAACGAGATTCACTAGACACCTAAGAGCTAGAAACCGACACAACAGCAGAAGTAGATGATCGACTCGAGAAATCCTCCAATGTAAACGTGCGCCCTTGATTATTCCCCCTTCCAATCAGCCTCCTCGTCGTCAGATTCTGCACAAAGCACCCCGACGGTGCAAATGAAATCGAGAAATTCTCATTAGTAAGTTGGCCCATAGATGCCAGGTTAGGACATAATTTAGGAACATGGAGAACAGTATTAAGCCGAACACGATTATGCGCTAAAGAACCAATGCCATCAACGTGAAGATGAGAGCCATTCGCGACTTAAAGGTGAAGATTCTTAACCAAAGTAACATTATGCAAGGACTGAGAATCACTAGGCATGTGATTGAAACAGGAAGAATCAAGTAGCCCAGGTTTAGCTTTACTTGAAACCTCGAGCGCCGCAAACGTAGAGTTGATGGCAGCAGGGATAGACTTCTAAATAGCGGAGTTAATCATCTTATCAATCATACCCGCTGAGGAAGTGGGTTGGGCAGCTAATGAAGGTGGAGCAGGCCGAGCCGACGGCGGGTGCTTTGAACAGGTAGCGCCACCAGGTCCAACCGCGTACATGGTGCAATTATTCAGAGATCGACAATCACTAATGATGTATCCAGAGCGCTTATAGTAAGCTTGGTGAGCTCGGAAGTAGGACGATGATGGAATTGTGCCTGTTGCGCAGCATAGGCAGCATGATCGGAGTCAGGAACACAAACAGTGGAAAAAACAGTCTCCCCAATGCTACGACGAGCATCAATTTGCTTTTGGGCACGAAGGTGGTTCTCTTCCTGCAAGCTGCAGCAATCGACCTAAAACGCCATCAAATTTAAGATTATCCCGGTTAAGTAGAGAGGATCTTACGGAGTCAAACTCCGGGCAGAGTTTCATGAGGAAACGCATCAGGCGGGAGTGGTTGCAGTCAGTACGCACGTCGGCAGTGACCTGAGCTGGACTGAGCGAGGAGAGGAAAAGATCCTCCTCGATCCATAGGCGGACAAAGTCGTTGTAGTAGGAGGCTACGTCGTGGTCGCCTTGCTTCAGTGTTGACAGTTCGAATTCCAGGGTGAACTACCGAGCTGTGTTTCGCATAGTGTAGGTGACGGCGAGGTGTGACCACATCTCGTGGGTGGTTGAGAAGAGCTGGAGCCCTAGAACGATCAAAGGATCGACTGACCCCAGGATCCAAAGATTAACACGAGCATTGTTGAGAGTCCAGCATTCGAGAGCCTGCTCGGTAGCAGGCAGCACCGTCGGTTTCGCCGATATACCATCAAGGATCGACAAAAGACCCTTGCCTTCGACAAAAATTCGGAATTGAAACTCACAGAAAACATAATTCTTCGGATCGAGACGAATACTGAGACGATAAGATTCGCCGAACAATTGCTCTGATACAATGTTAAACATATTGAAAGAGATCAAGGAACGGAACAACGGATTTACGTGGTATCCCTTAGTGATCAGGACTTGACCATGGGTGAGGAGAGCCACAAGACTCTCATGCTGCTGATCGTATTAACTTTCGTGTAGATCCACCTTGCATGTACATATATTTATTCAGCACACAAGGGAAAGGGAGAGATGAGCCGAATAACCTAACCCTAACCTCATACTTCGGCCCTAATGCATGAACGTGCATAGGCTTACAAATATATATACGTACAAGGCCTCGTGGGCCTTGGCACCCATCCCCGTTAATATTAACGATCAACCTAAATTTAAATCTAAATTTGTCCATTTTTTTCAAAACTTGGACAAAACCGTCTTATTTTAAAGTACAGGTGAAAAATGTCTTTTATGTCAAAGTTCGGGCCAAAATAGGATATTATCCTCATGACATGAAAGCCATGTTGAAACTACCTCAACATTTGTATGTTGACTCATAGACAGAAGAAATGTTTGACTGTCAATATTAACTGAAAACCTAAATATGAGCCAAATTTGTGCATTTTTATCAAAGCTCGAACAAAATTGTCTTATTTGAAAGTTCAAACCAAAGTTGCTATTTACGTCAAACTTCAGGAAAAAATAATGCATTATCCCAACTAGAAAATAGAATTATTTTATTTAGTTAGGTTAAATTTTTACAACAGTTAGTTAACTTAAGAAAAACACAAGAGAGGGGCCTTCATCGAGTAATACCCACCCTAGGTAGTACGATTATTAGATCTTTCCCCTCCTCTCACTTCTCACTAGGTCCTCCACTCATTTTATAATAGGTTTTCAAATCCACTTTGGTGATGGGGCTGTCATCAAATTCCATTTTTTTTTTACCATCGGTGGCCCTAAAACCTTCCTTTTGAGACCAATTCCCCTACTCGACAGTCCATTTGCTTTTCTCTTCTTTACCTTTGGTTCTTTTTGTTTTTCCAGTATTTTTTCTTTCCCTTTCACGCCATTGGTGGTGCTTTTGCTTTCTTTCCCGTTCGGATCTTCTTCCATCTTTACCATGATTATTTCCTGATCTCCCTAAGGAGATGCTTTTACGCCCTAACAGATCCCATATTTGTGTGGATGTATCTCTAGTAGGTGTTTGGGGGAGCCAATTATGTTGGTTAGCTTGCTCCTTACTGGTCCTTCATCTACCTCCACATGCTTCATCCATAAATGGGAATGATTCGGAGATACATGGACCATAGCTGCCTTGGATGAAAATCCAGGGAGTTTGTGATGAAGGATGACACTTTTAAGGATGAGTCCAGACGATTGCTCAGATTGGCGATGATTTGATAACTTTTCCTTTGTCCTTTGACCGATATTGCTCTATGGCTTACTTGTTTTGCGTAATTGCAGCTCGGAGCTATCTCTGGAATCAATTCCCCCGTCGATGTTTCTACTTTTCCCCTTTTTTCGACACGCCATCGGTCTGGTGGAGCCGCTGTTGCTTGGAGCTCTTGTCTTCCTCCCCCATCGTTCCCCTGCGTGCGACCATGTGAAGGATGGAAAGGCTGAAGGCCACGCGTTTTCTTAGTGGTGGGTTTCTTTCGGCGGCCATCCTCTAGGTGCTTGGGCCAGCTTGTTGAGGTTTTGTTAGGGGTGGGCTCGTCCACATGTTTGGGCGAGGTTTGGGCTTTACGGGTCTTGTCCCTTGTTGGTCCATTTTGTGTTTCAATCCTGTTTCATTTGGTTTTTGTCATTCTTTTCAATGTTGTAAACTTTGTACACCATATTTCGTTTTCATGAAATGACCAATGTAACCAATCTTCCACACAAAAAAATCTACTTAGTCTGGTTAAATAATTATATTATATAAATCAGTCGATGAATCTACAATAAAATATTAAAATATCTCAAAAAGTTATAAAAAATTAATTTATTTTTGGCTAAATACAGTTTTTGTATCCAACTTTTCAAATTATTAGAAAAAAATTTACAAATACAAAGTGTTAGTCAAATCTTTAACTGCTATACTTAATAATTTTGTAACTCTTTTTTTAATTAAAATACTAAAATTTTGGAATGTTGATTGTCAAATTTCTCTTCCAACTCAACATCATGTTGCCAAATGATGATGATCTTTCAGGTTAAAAAACATCGTTGGCAACGGATCGGGTTGGGTCGGGTTTTTCCAAACACAAACCCATGGGTTTATCCGTTAAAAAAACTCGGGGTAAAACCCACTGGATTTGAAAAAACTCAAACCCAACCCAACCCGCTGGGTATCCACGGGTTCATGGGTACCCACGGGTTTTTGTCGTAAAAAATTTACAATAACAAGTTCCTATCAAAATTAAAGTCAAATATCAATCTCTCAATACAAATTATCCATATATAAAACACAATTCTAGAAAATTCAAGCAAATCACAAATTAACTATAAAAATTGTTCAACACCAATCTAGAAAACTCAAGAAAATTGAAGTCAATCACAAATTATCCATAAATAACATGATTAATTGAAAGCTTCTTTCTTTCAAATAAGTTTCTTCACTCTCCACTCGATAACATCAACTTCATTCTACACAATTAGAAAGAAAAAATTAGACATGTTTCCACAAACATAAATAAGATTAGTTGTTTAGAATATTAAATATACCGAGAAAATTAATTATATGGGTGTGGGCGGGTACCCATGGGTCGGGTTTACCAAAATCCAAACCCGGCCCAAAACCCGTCAACACAGATCTTACCCGTGTTGACAGGGTTGGGTCGAGTGAGTACCCGTGGGTTCGGGTTTTAATACCATCCCTAGTTGGACAACTAAAATGCGAGCCGTTCGCATTACCGGGTCATGCTCCGGTTCGGTTCTGACAACATTGGTTTTTACAAAAAAATGGCCAGTAAGAACAACCGGTCAGATTAATCATCCGGACTGAGCTGGTGGCCAGGTGAAGGTGATTATAGTTTCTTTAAGCTCTTAAATAAATAAAAAAAGAAAATATATGGAAAAGAATCAAGAAAGGAAATCAGACATGTTCTTCAACAAGTCGCCACAACTTCGTTCTCGAGGAAGTCCAACCGCCGACGCCGTCACCGCAACTCTCTGTCGCTTGCTCTGCCTCTAAAAGATTTGTTATGTGGAAATAAAAGAAGAGCACGACACAATCGATTTTACATGATATCCTTGTTCAATATGAACGAGACTAATCCACGGAGAATGAGAACCCTCTCGACTACATCTCTTATTATTGTGTTAATTGGCTACAATGCCAAGAGACAAATATATATGTTCATAACCCTAGACGTCAATCACTAGTCGGGTTATGTGCAGGGACGATGAGACATAAATTTCCCTACCAGAATGCACACGTAATCCTTTACCCCCCTCCCTTCAAGCGGAGCATGCAGGTTGCAAATACATAGCTTGGAGAGTAAATGATGGAAACAATCACTACCCAGGCCCTTGGTAAAGAGATTTGTTGGTTGATCCTTAGTGGAAATATTCTACAGGAGAATAGCACTAGAAGTAACATGATCCCGAACAAAGTAGTAGTCAAACTCGACGTGCTTGGTGCGTTCATGAAAGACAGGGTTCCGGTGATGTGGATGGTTGTCTGGTTATCACAATGAAGCACCGAAGGACCATATTGGGTGACACCCATATCATGCAATATGGTGCGCAACCAGAGAAGCTCACTAATAGCACTTGCCATGGCACGATATTCAGCCTCGGCGGAAGATCGAGCGACGACAGTCTTCTTTTTAGTGCGCCATGAAATGGGAGCATCGGCAAGCGTGATAAAGTACCCAGATGTGGAGCGACGGGTGAGCTGGCAACCCGGCCAATCAACTTCGCAATAACCTGTCAATCGAAGGTCCCCTGTGTAAGGAATAAGGATGCCCTGCCCAGGAGCATTCTTTGGGAAGCGAAGTACCCGGTCAGCGGCGGCTACATGTGATGGAGAAGGTGAATTAATAAAACAACAATGAATATTTACCACGTAGACAATTTCTGAACGAGTTACTGTCAAATACTGTAAACGGCCAACTTACCGACGATATGCTAAACGATCAACATGTCGGTGGCCATTAGAAGGATGGAGGCGGACTTGTAAGCTGATGGTTCTGTTCGGTGGGAAAAGAACTCCCCCCCACCCCCGGTAAGGCCTGCATCCTGGAGAAGATCAAGATGACTGTCCAATGTGGGCTTCACAAGTTGGATAAAAGCAGGATCATCACCAGCGAGAACCACATTATCCACATAGATCAGTGGGGTTACAAAGCTGGAACTAGTGCAGCAAATAAGCAATGACTAGTCTACGCATGAACGGGTAAACCCCATAGGAAACATAGTAAAATAGAATTTAGCATACCAATTATGTGATGATATTTCAACCCGTAGAGTGACTTGTGTAAACAACAAACGCGATCATCACCAGGTGCAGCAAATCCTTTCGGTATTTTCATGTAAACTTCCTCGTCAAGATCACCATGCAGAAAAGCATTATACACGTCCGACTGATGAACTTCCCGGCCGTGTACTAGCGCTACTACTAATAAATATCAAACACTCACCATATTGGCAACGGAGGGCGTAAGTATCAGTGTAATCGACACCCTCAACCTGCGTAAAACCTTTCGCCACAGGCCGAGGCTTGTACCGCTCCACACTCCCAATTGGATAGTACTTAACTTTTTACACCCATTTCAGTGTGATAGCGCGCCTACCAGGTGGCAAAGGAACCAACGACCATGTCCATTAGCCTCCAACGCGCGCATCTCGCGCTTCATGACTTCGTGCCACTCAACATAGCTTATTGCTTGATGAAAATAAGATGGTTCAGGTACCTTGGAGACTACAGAGAGGAAAACCCGATGACAGGGAGAAAAGGCATGATATGCCACCTGATTTTGCATGTGATAGGACACATTTGAGGGAGGCAACTCTTTCTCATATGCATCTAGATACTTGGGTACCGTTCGCTCACGAAGACTCCGTCGGGGGACTAGTTCCAGAGAGATAGGATCAGAACTAGCTGAGTTCGAACAAGACGAGGGACAGCTAGGCGGATCTTCGAGATAAGAAGGTTGTCCAACCTCCTCGTCGGAAGGCGGAGAAACATGAGCTGAGTCATCAACCTCGACGCTCAAAGAAGCATCACTCTAGTCGTCAACCGCGATGACATTTGGTGCAGGAGCGAAATCAAGTTGCGGACGGCTATCTTTTCCAATTTGAAAGGAAAGATGTGCTATAGGAAGATCACGTTGTGGCTGACATAGAAATGTCGCGCTTTGAGATCCCAGAGCTGGTAACCCTTATGGTTCGCAGGATACCTCAAAAATAACGACGACCGACCTCTCTCTACGAACTTTGACTACCCCTTATGTGTGTCTTTATCGTAAACCAAACACCCAAAGATCCGCAAATGTGAATAACTAGAGACTTTCCCAAACAAAACTTCATATGGAGTTTGATTCTTCAGCGCCTTCAACGGTAACCTATTGATTAAGTAGGTAGCAGTGAGAACTTACTCGCCCCAGAACTTTCAGTGGAATATTAGCTCGAAATAAGAGAGCCTGGGCAATGTCAAGAAGATGTTAGAGTTTTCTTTCCACGACTTCATTTTGTTACGGTGTGTCCGTACAAGAGGTCTGCAAAATAATACCACGATCTGCATAAAATGAGCGCAAATGCTCTGTCTGAAACTCTATCCCATTATCTGCCTGTATTCGAGTAACCTACTGATGAAACTGTGTCTGTGCCATATTAATGAACATCTCGAGATAGCGGGCAACCTCATATTATAACGGAGTAAATAAACCCAAGTAGCTCGACAAAAATCATCAACTATGGTCAAGAAATACTAAGCTCCATCATGAGACGGAAGCTTAAAACTTCCCCATATATCCACATGAATCTAATGAAAACAACAAGATGTCTTGATAGTACTCTTAGAGAAAGGCAAATGAGTTTGCTTAGCACAAATACAAGAGTCGCAGAAGACTATGCTACATTTATTCTAAATAGAATGAGAAAAAAACTTGGGCTTCCCTGCCGACAGATGCCCCAGACATGAGTGCCAAATTTTATCCATCTTCTAGTTCCCAACCGCAGTTGCTAATGCCCTTGACTTCCCAAATAACCGAAGGTAATAAAAACCATCTTGCAAATGAGCACTACCAATCATCCTCATGGAGTGTAAGTCCTAGATGACGCAGAAATCGCGCAAAAATATCAAAGCAACATCAATATCCCTCGTTAGCTGGCTCACAAATTAAAGAATTCATTTTAAAAGAGGTATGTTCAATACATGGCTGAGTTTTATTGACCCTGACAACCTATCATCCCCAATTCGCGTAACTACCACACTGTCACCATTCGGAATTTTAACAGGAAGATAACTAGACACTCTCTTCGAATTCTCTATCAAAATCGAGTTATTGGCACCAACTAGTTTATGATATGGTATGAGAGCAGGTCAATTGATGATCTTGTTTGACAATGACTGGTGGAACTGCTGGCGCTATGGAAAGGGCAATGGTGAGCAACGACTACTTCTCGACTAATCCAAGGAGAAGGAGAACCCTCTCGACTACTTCTCTTATTATTGTTTTAATCGGCTACAATGCCAAGTGAAAATATATATATGTTCATAACCCTAGACGTCAATCACCAGTAGGGTTATTTGCAGAGGCGAAAAGACATAAATGTCCCTACCAACATGCACACGTAATCCTTTAGCCTCATCCTCCGAGCCTCGCTTCGCCACTGTCTACGGCTCCCACTGCTTCTTCTTCTCCCGCACTGCCGCTCCAATTCCATAGTCCAAGCTCCTCTGCCAATCTCAACAACCCCACCAGCTCGACAACAAATTGTATTGATTAGGAAGTATTTTCGACGTTGCTGGAAATAGCGGTGAAGGATAGATTGGCAGTCCCCAAATGTTCTCTTCATCACCCAATTCTAGCTTATTGTTTGTGGATTCAAATCCCATCGTAGAAAAAAGGATTATATATTTGCATGGTCCGAACTTTTCACATATTAAATATTATGGGCAATCTTTTCGATCTATAATTTCCTGGCCTCAACTATGCATCAAAGTTACGAAATTGGCCAGACCAGATATTTGACCGTTATATTGGACGGTCAAACGCATTGTCTAACGGTAAATGCGCAACGTCACTACCAAGTCAGCACATACCACTTAAAAAATAGAAAGGATAAATGAAAGGGACCCAACATTTATAATTTCTTTTCCTTTTTATTCTATTTTCGTTCAAAATAAAAAATATAATTGGTTGTAAGTGGAAAAATCAAAAATTTTAAGTGGTCTGGCTGACTTGGCTGTGACGTGGCACGTTGACCTTCCAATATAATGGTAAAATTTTGGGTTTGGCCAATTTCGTAACTTTGATGCATTGTTGAGACTACGAAGTTATAGATCGAAAAGATTGGCCGACCAGAATAATTAATATGTGAAAAGTTTGGATTATAAAAATATATTAACCTTGGAAAAATTCTGATTCTTTTTCTCGTATATGACTAGCAATTCCATCAAAAGTTTGGGCCAAGAACAAAAAATATTGAAGCGAATGTAGGGGTACTGCCGAGAACGATAAGAGGTATCGGGAAAGGGGAGTGTGTGATGGGGTGTGGAGACTGTAATTTTTTTTTCTTCCTTAGGTTGCATTTTACCTGTATTTACTTTTAGGGTACACCATAACATGTAAGGCACCATGACTTGCACATTTCGGTCGACCTATGTGCTTATCTGGTTGACCGCTTACATCATCGTGGTCATTTTGATGAATACTATGGTCGATCATTAACATATGATGGGCGACTATTTTAAGGTAGTCATTACCAAAATGGTCAACCACAACAAAAAATTGATCAATCGATTTGAGGTAGTCATAAAATAAATGGTCGACCACAATAGGAAAGATGTCGACCTTTCAATTTAGTCATATATAAAATCATGGACCATAATAAAAGAGGTCTAGAGGGTTCTTCATCCTGCTCATCATCCTCATCAAACACTGGTCATGGAAAACAAAGGAGGATCAAAGGGACTAGACAGGACTCATAGTACATGATGTTTTCAAAAAAGACCACATGACACGAAATACGAATACAGTTAACAGACGGAACATAACACAAATACCCCTTTTGAATGTAGTTATACCCAAGAAAAACAAAATGAGACATTTTAAAAGACAGCTGATCACGCTCACGACGAGGAAGAAGGACAAAACAAAGACAACCAAACACGCGATGACGCGAGTAAGGAGGATGAGAAGAAAAGAGGGCAAAGTACGGACTCATATTTTTGAAGGCAAGTGTCACTTGGTAGTAATTGATCAGACGAATGGCAGTTGCCACTGCTTCAGGCCAGAACCGAGAAGGAACAAAGGAGGCTAGCAGGAGTGCTCGTGTAAGCTCAACAAATGGCGATTTTTATGTTCAACTACGCCATTCTGATGCGAGACACTGGGCTTGACTTTTGATAAAGAATTCCATGGGTGCGGTAGTAAGCAAGCAGAGGAGTGGAACTAAACTCGCCGCCTAGGTCAGAGCGAAGCATTTTGACATTCCTTCCAAACTGATTACAAATCATGGTGAGAAACTCAACAACGACATCAAATAACTCGGATTTTAGGTGAAGAAAATAAACCCAAGTATAATGCGTAGCATGATCGATGAAGAGGGCAAAGTATTTATAACAATTTCAAGAGGCAGAAGGAGCAAGACCCCAGAGATCAGTATGAATTAGGTGGAACGGATCTGAAATGACTGTCTTACTAGAGGGAAATGAAATGCTCTTAGGTTTAGCCTCAACACATCCAGAGCAAAATGGATAAAAGGAAGGAAGCACTAATTTATTACCAAGTAATTGTTGTTTAAACATTTGTTGTAACCAATGAGAATGAGGTGGCCTAAGCGCCGATGCCATAAATACCACTGATTGTTTGACTCATCTGACAAAATAACAGGCGAAACACTAGGAAAACGAGATTCACTAGACACCTAAGAGCTAGAAACCGACACAACAGCAGAAGTAGATGATCGACTCGAGAAATCCTCCAATGTAAACGTGCGCCCTTGATTATTCCCCCTTCCAATCAGCCTCCTCGTCGTCAGATTCTGCACAAAGCACCCCGACGGTGCAAATGAAATCGAGAAATTCTCATTAGTAAGTTGGCCCATAGATGCCAGGTTAGGACATAATTTAGGAACATGGAGAACAGTATTAAGCCGAACACGATTATGCGCTAAAGAACCAATGCCATCAACGTGAAGATGAGAGCCATTCGCGACTTAAAGGTGAAGATTCTTAACCAAAGTAACATTATGCAAGGACTGAGAATCACTAGGCATGTGATTGAAACAGGAAGAATCAAGTAGCCCAGGTTTAGCTTTACTTGAAACCTCGAGCGCCGCAAACGTAGAGTTGATGGCAGCAGGGATAGACTTCTAAATAGCGGAGTTAATCATCTTATCAATCATACCCGCTGAGGAAGTGGGTTGGGCAGCTAATGAAGGTGGAGCAGGCCGAGCCGACGGCGGGTGCTTTGAACAGGTAGCGCCACCAGGTCCAACCGCGTACATGGTGCAATTATTCAGAGATCGACAATCACTAATGATGTATCCAGAGCGCTTATAGTAAGCTTGGTGAGCTCGGAAGTAGGACGATGATGGAATTGTGCCTGTTGCGCAGCATAGGCAGCATGATCGGAGTCAGGAACACAAACAGTGGAAAAAACAGTCTCCCCAATGCTACGACGAGCATCAATTTGCTTTTGGGCACGAAGGTGGTTCTCTTCCTGCAAGCTGCAGCAATCGACCTAAAACGCCATCAAATTTAAGATTATCCCGGTTAAGTAGAGAGGATCTTACGGAGTCAAACTCCGGGCAGAGTTTCATGAGGAAACGCATCAGGCGGGAGTGGTTGCAGTCAGTACGCACGTCGGCAGTGACCTGAGCTGGACTGAGCGAGGAGAGGAAAAGATCCTCCTCGATCCATAGGCGGACAAAGTCGTTGTAGTAGGAGGCTACGTCGTGGTCGCCTTGCTTCAGTGTTGACAGTTCGAATTCCAGGGTGAACTACCGAGCTGTGTTTCGCATAGTGTAGGTGACGGCGAGGTGTGACCACATCTCGTGGGTGGTTGAGAAGAGCTGGAGCCCTAGAACGATCAAAGGATCGACTGACCCCAGGATCCAAAGATTAACACGAGCATTGTTGAGAGTCCAGCATTCGAGAGCCTGCTCGGTAGCAGGCAGCACCGTCGGTTTCGCCGATATACCATCAAGGATCGACAAAAGACCCTTGCCTTCGACAAAAATTCGGAATTGAAACTCACAGAAAACATAATTCTTCGGATCGAGACGAATACTGAGACGATAAGATTCGCCGAACAATTGCTCTGATACAATGTTAAACATATTGAAAGAGATCAAGGAACGGAACAACGGATTTACGTGGTATCCCTTAGTGATCAGGACTTGACCATGGGTGAGGAGAGCCACAAGACTCTCATGCTGCTGATCGTATTAACTTTCGTGTAGATCCACCTTGCATGTACATATATTTATTCAGCACACAAGGGAAAGGGAGAGATGAGCCGAATAACCTAACCCTAACCTCATACTTCGGCCCTAATGCATGAACGTGCATAGGCTTACAAATATATATACGTACAAGGCCTCGTGGGCCTTGGCACCCATCCCCGTTAATATTAACGATCAACCTAAATTTAAATCTAAATTTGTCCATTTTTTTCAAAACTTGGACAAAACCGTCTTATTTTAAAGTACAGGTGAAAAATGTCTTTTATGTCAAAGTTCGGGCCAAAATAGGATATTATCCTCATGACATGAAAGCCATGTTGAAACTACCTCAACATTTGTATGTTGACTCATAGACAGAAGAAATGTTTGACTGTCAATATTAACTGAAAACCTAAATATGAGCCAAATTTGTGCATTTTTATCAAAGCTCGAACAAAATTGTCTTATTTGAAAGTTCAAACCAAAGTTGCTATTTACGTCAAACTTCAGGAAAAAATAATGCATTATCCCAACTAGAAAATAGAATTATTTTATTTAGTTAGGTTAAATTTTTACAACAGTTAGTTAACTTAAGAAAAACACAAGAGAGGGGCCTTCATCGAGTAATACCCACCCTAGGTAGTACGATTATTAGATCTTTCCCCTCCTCTCACTTCTCACTAGGTCCTCCACTCATTTTATAATAGGTTTTCAAATCCACTTTGGTGATGGGGCTGTCATCAAATTCCATTTTTTTTTTACCATCGGTGGCCCTAAAACCTTCCTTTTGAGACCAATTCCCCTACTCGACAGTCCATTTGCTTTTCTCTTCTTTACCTTTGGTTCTTTTTGTTTTTCCAGTATTTTTTCTTTCCCTTTCACGCCATTGGTGGTGCTTTTGCTTTCTTTCCCGTTCGGATCTTCTTCCATCTTTACCATGATTATTTCCTGATCTCCCTAAGGAGATGCTTTTACGCCCTAACAGATCCCATATTTGTGTGGATGTATCTCTAGTAGGTGTTTGGGGGAGCCAATTATGTTGGTTAGCTTGCTCCTTACTGGTCCTTCATCTACCTCCACATGCTTCATCCATAAATGGGAATGATTCGGAGATACATGGACCATAGCTGCCTTGGATGAAAATCCAGGGAGTTTGTGATGAAGGATGACACTTTTAAGGATGAGTCCAGACGATTGCTCAGATTGGCGATGATTTGATAACTTTTCCTTTGTCCTTTGACCGATATTGCTCTATGGCTTACTTGTTTTGCGTAATTGCAGCTCGGAGCTATCTCTGGAATCAATTCCCCCGTCGATGTTTCTACTTTTCCCCTTTTTTCGACACGCCATCGGTCTGGTGGAGCCGCTGTTGCTTGGAGCTCTTGTCTTCCTCCCCCATCGTTCCCCTGCGTGCGACCATGTGAAGGATGGAAAGGCTGAAGGCCACGCGTTTTCTTAGTGGTGGGTTTCTTTCGGCGGCCATCCTCTAGGTGCTTGGGCCAGCTTGTTGAGGTTTTGTTAGGGGTGGGCTCGTCCACATGTTTGGGCGAGGTTTGGGCTTTACGGGTCTTGTCCCTTGTTGGTCCATTTTGTGTTTCAATCCTGTTTCATTTGGTTTTTGTCATTCTTTTCAATGTTGTAAACTTTGTACACCATATTTCGTTTTCATGAAATGACCAATGTAACCAATCTTCCACACAAAAAAATCTACTTAGTCTGGTTAAATAATTATATTATATAAATCAGTCGATGAATCTACAATAAAATATTAAAATATCTCAAAAAGTTATAAAAAATTAATTTATTTTTGGCTAAATACAGTTTTTGTATCCAACTTTTCAAATTATTAGAAAAAAATTTACAAATACAAAGTGTTAGTCAAATCTTTAACTGCTATACTTAATAATTTTGTAACTCTTTTTTTAATTAAAATACTAAAATTTTGGAATGTTGATTGTCAAATTTCTCTTCCAACTCAACATCATGTTGCCAAATGATGATGATCTTTCAGGTTAAAAAACTTCGTTGGTTGTTTCGAAATACGACTCAATCAATTATTATAAAATATTTCATATAAAGAGATAGAGAGGCTAACAAGTAACAAATTTTGTGAGTTGTCTTGTACATACCAGAAACCATCTAGCCAAAATATTAGAAAAGATGGTTTGTTCCTCAAAGTACAGGCTTTATCCCCTCCATTATTTTCCCTTTTATGGTTTATTTGCTCTTTCTTTATTTTACATTTTATGATATTTTCTCAGGTGGTTCATTTTCTGGATTATCTTTTGGCAGCCGAAACAGGAACTAGAAAAACTCAAGGATTCACTGACATATTTTGAAAGTAGAACATATAACTACAGAAATCCATTTTTCTTTGCGAATTTCTTTGGACAAGCATTTGTTTGATTGAAAATGTCCGCAGTTGCCATGAAACTGGCCACGGATTGCCACTTCTGTATGCCATGAAAATGTCCGTAGTGATGAGGGAACTATACCGCGCTGGCACATTTTTATCTCACAAATTATAATTCATCGATTCATTTTTTGTACAAATTTTAAAGTTCATGTTAAATTATTGAATTTGGACTTGAAAGAAATTTCGTTTTAACAGAAAGAATATGAATATACATATATAGCAAGTGGGGAACAAGAAGGTGGGTGCATTGACCAGGTTGTACATTAAGTTTGTCTAATTGCTAGTTAGTAGATCTCGAAGAGCCGTTTTAACTTAACAAGGGCATGTATTAATGTGTAGCTTAGCCCATTCATCAGACAAATAGTACTTGATTATAATAGGCCGAGGTCATGCCGCAGCACGAAGTGGATAAGATAGATATCATGATTATGATAATATAATATTAATGAGAGGATTAATAACAAATTAAGTGGAGAAGCAGTTTTCACGCCGTCATCGAGGTAAGAACCAAAGTACCAAACCGCTGGCGCCTGCCAAACGAAAGCTGTAGGATTTACCAAATCCTACTTTGAGGCATTTGACTTCAGTTGATGAACCCATTCCATTCCATCGCGCCGGTTGACATGTATTTGTGTGTTGTAATTTGTACGTTAGGTAGAAATATCTTTGTGCTTTGATTTGGTATGCGATGGTATCTAATTTTGAGTCGTTGTTGTTGTACATATTGTTTCAACTGTTAGAAACTGAACAATTGAAACTAGGACTATTGAATCTGGTTGAGTGGCGGACTAGACTGCTCTCATTAAAACATTTATGGCATTGCCTTGGAATGTACAAGACAGTAACCGGTCGTTTAAATGATAAAATAGCCAATCTTTGTTACTCTTGATTGTGCGAAACCGGATTTCACTGTCTATATGTTTTTGTTCTCGCAATCGTGTATCTAGAGGGTTTGGGAGTCGACTGTTTATAGGAGTTGAAAATCCTTCAAATACCCTCTGTGTGGGGAAAAAGTCACGTTAATTACGCTCGTAATTGAAATGCGTTTTGTTATTAATTATTCTTCAACATGTTTCCTTTTTTGTATAAGAAAAGGAATCAAATAATCAATTCAAAATTACTACAAAAACTTATAGTCTCAATATGACCAACCAAACTGACTCACTCGCTTGACTGACCGGTCGGACGAATGAATGACTCGCACATGTGTTTGTGATATGGAGGGCCTTTAAGTCCTCCCTCTCCACAAAAGTGAGTCACCTTAAGGGATAATGCCTTTAGAGAGAGAAACCTATTCTTATTTACCTTTTGCAAGGCTCTGCCCACCGATAATGTAGTATTTGAGACTTCACTTAACAGCTTTCAAAACTATTCATTCCCAACAATCCCACACTTGAATAGTTTTGAAACTATCTTTGAGCATCAACAGCCATATAAGATCAGAAATAAAGGTATCTTTCGATTTGAACCTTAGCATAATAGTTACACTTCTTATTTAACAAGAGTCACTTGTAGTCTGGAACTCTATCTCGGACAATGTAGCATGCTGACCTTTTTATTGAGTGTTATTCTCTAATAGCATGTGCGTTTATGGCCCTTCATATTATCCGGCATTGTGAATGCTCTAGCAATTTGGTGTCTCACCAAATTCCATAGGAAGTGGCCCCACTCCCACATTCACATAGGTGAGTCTATCATAAGTACTCCCAAAGCAATGTAATTATGTACGTCACTCCACACAGAGTATATATCTCATTAAGAGTTACTATTATATGAACCTCTACAAACTTCGGGAATTCATGCTTCAATATATATAATCTTTCATATATTGAACACGACTTGTTATTACCAACTGAACCTATTTCTTGGTATCTCCAGAAAACTAGGTCGGGTTACCATCGCGTGTAATTCTTAGTTCTATAGGTATAATACCCATACCCTTGGCGATATTGTGGAATTTCTCTTTAAGTAATCCGTTCGTCAAAGGATCAACTGAATCAGACTTTCCACTAACGAAATCTCTAGTAACAATCCTCTCAACCAACTAGCTTCTTCACTACCGACTACTAGTGCTATCATTTATGATTCCGTAGTTGATTGAGCTAGGCCCAAGATTATTTGCTTCTTCGACTTGATACACAACTCCTCTAGTGATGTTAAAAACATACCTACTGGTTGCCTTGGAGCCGTCCGATAGGGTATTTCACTTTGCATCACTGTACCCATCTAATATATAGTATACCAAGATTCGATGTTCTCTTAGGGTATCTTGCGACCCTTTCAAGAGCATTCCAATGCTCCAACTAGGACTACTGTTAAACTTGCCAAGAAATTCCATGACATATGCAATGTCCGGTCTAATGTAATAAGCTGTATATCGCAGACTGCCAATGATGCTAGCATATTAAGATTTCCTTACAATTATCCAGTATTCTAAATAGCTTTACACTAGCATCATATGGTGAACATGAATGTTTACAATCAAATTAATTGTAACTAGATTGATATAGAGAAAATATGTTTGTTCTAGTTATCCAGATTCCAAGCATTACATTTGCTTCATTCGGATCTTTCATATCAAATTTCTCACACAACATGGTTTCACAATATGGACAACCTAAATATTTGACCCAAATATCAAAATGTCATCAACATACAAACATATGATACTGCAAGTGTTATTCTCTTATCTGTAGTAAATACTAAATACACTTTTCACTTTCATTCACTTTAAAACCATGCGAGAGAACCATATTGTCTATTTTTTCATGCCACTATTTTGGAGTCTGTTTCAAACCACACAATGATTTGTCTAACTTACTAATTTTCCTTGCATATTCAAGAATAGCAAGCCCTTCAGATTGTTCTATGTAGATTTCTTGTCTGAATGACCATTCAAAAAATGCAGTTTGAAAATCTATTTGATGCACAATAAGATTGTTCAAAGCAACAAGTACAATCATCACACGAATTGATGTTATTCGAAATACAGGTGAATAAGTATAAAAGAAATCTACATTCTCTCTCTTCCTATAGTCTTTAACTACTAGGTGAGCCTTAAACTTATCAACTGAACCAAGTGGTTTCAGTTTCGTTTTCATAATCCATCTATAACCTAAGGCTTTGAAACCAAGAAGGAAGTCTATAGGATGCCAAGTCCTATTCAAAAGTTGAGAATCCATTTCGTCATTAAATCTCCATCGATGAAAGTCAGACCTTCATGTAGAGTTGTAGGATCTTCTAGGGTGTATACTGTAGTAAAATCTGAACCAAAATACTTAGAGATCTTAGCAAATTACTACTTCTAAGTTCCAACTCAGTTCGAACACCCCTATTAGTTCTACTATCTCTAATAGCATGCAAGATATTACCCCAACTTTTTCTCGTTTTAAATGAAAATCGAGTCTCAAGGAAATTGACATCGTTGGATTCCGCTATAGTATGAGAATTCAAATCATACAATATATATGCCTTACTATTGGCAACATATCCAACAAAGACACATTCATATTCTCGACTCGCCAGCTTAATCCTCTTAGTGTCGGTTAGGTAGGCCAAATAGCCCCACGTTCTTAAATAAGAGAAATTAGGTGGGGTATTCTTCAAAATCTTTCAGAGTGACCTTTTACTATTCGTTTTAGGAATTCAATTATGCACATAGCAAACAGTCAACAAAATATCACGTCACAAAGAAGAAGCAGCACCAGAATTAAGTATAGTAGCACAACAAATTATGTAAATATCCTATTTTTTCGCGCACCTTTACCATTCATTTTGGGTGAATAAGGTGTAGCATTTTCATGAATGATACCATGTGAGCTATATAATTCCTTTGTATTATTAGAGTCGCACTCTGATCATCCTTCACTACCGGTTCATGGGCGGACTCGAGGAGCAACATCAACCGTGGTGCAAAAGGGGACTAAGATGAATAACGAATGTCAATGCATCCAAAAAATAGCGAAGTACCAACAGAATCTATTGAAGCATGCATGCAATTACTTTTTTGTACCCAAAATAGTTTCATGCCTACTGGAAACAACATAATGCATACCATACACACTATAAAGCAGGCCACAACACCCATAAAGCAAACCACAAAATCCCACAAAGCAGTCATCTACTACAACTAGAATGCTAGCCATAAATGCCCAAAAGCGCACCACTTTTCTCATAAATCATACCACAAAACTCATAAAACAGACCACAAATTTTTCAGAATGACACCACAAATATCCTAAACTACACAAAAATGTCTTGAAGCATATCGCCTTTCTCATAAATCTATTTCAAAGCCCATTCGATAAATTTGTTAGCAATATTTCACAGTTTCACACGCTAGACCCTTGAATTAAAGATAATCAATTTTTTATTGTTTGTGCTAAAAAATTGTGTTTATCATTGATTATTAATGATCCTTTAAGGATTGATAGACCGTTAATTACACATATTTTCACCCATGTTCTTATACCGTTTGAGATGTGGTTTCTCGTGTTTTAGACCGATTTCACGCTAGGTTGTGCTTGATTGTGATATTTCAGGTCCTGGCAAGTGAATGAGGGTTTAGGAGCGAGTTCGGGTTCGATTGGGCGAAGATCGGGCGCGAGGCAAGTCACAAAGGAAGTCGCACGGGCACACCCACAACCCGCACGGCCGTGCAAGTGACCATTTTGGCAGTGTGGGATTGTGCGAGAGCAAACACGGGCAGAGCAGAAAATCCGCACGGCCGTGCAAGATGATCTGCACGGCCGTGCGACCCTGGCCGTGCAAGAAGCCTGGAATTTAACTAATTGATGCGCTGCGTTTTGACTCGCACGGGCAACTGGGTGAGCTGCACGGCCGTGCGGCCTGCCCGTGTGAGTCGGGATTTTCTGATTTTAAGCAGATTTTCAGCCACAAGTCGAGGGGATTCGAGTTTTAGAGAGACAGAACGATTCCTAGAGAGAGAAAGCGACGAACAAGAGTCTCCAAGTGCCCTAGCTTGATCTTCATCACCATTGGAGGCCAGTTTGAGCTTGGAGAAGTGCCGATCAACGTCCAGGAGCAGGAATCCATCCTTCACAGTATGAATTCCGCGTCTGATTCTGCTTTTGCTTCTTTCTCCATGGAGTAGTTCTCCCATTCATCTGGGTATGGAGAACCCTAGATTTGTATGTTAGGCTTTGATTGTATGAACCCAAGTACTGATTCTATGATTTGATTATATTCGATTGAGGTTTGAATGATTGAATGACTTGAATCCTGATCAAATTCCTGTTATTTCTGCTTTGACCTAGAATGAGAATATCTGCCTAGGTTGATAGAGCATCCTTGATTGAAGGTAGGGAGTTGGTGACTTTAGTCGAGGAGCCAACTCACTATTCTGGAGGTTTTTTTTGTTAAGAGGGTCTGAAGACCTTTAGTCGAGACTTCAGGCTGTTTAAGAACCTTCTGCAGTATAACTATCATAGAAACTGAACTTGGTAATTACAATCTGGCTTAACTGCAGTTTAGGGGGAACCATATCCGGGTGACGTCTCTTAACCTGAATACAACTGTTTACTTGCTTTGTTAGTTTGTTAGTTTAGACTTGCATTAAAGTTTCATTGCTAGATAACAAGAATTCACTGAGTAGTCATCAAATCTAGGACCCGGGTTGATAATTAAACCCAAACTCGCTATACTACGCTTTAGGAAATGGTTTCACTTGGCCAATTCCTGGAGTGACAGTAGAAGTGAGTCAAGTTTTTGGCGCCGTTGCCGGGGACGGCTAGGTTGTTGAAGAAAAGTGATTTCTGTTAATTTAGCTTTTCTTTTCGCTTTGTTTGCTTTGTCCCACTTGTGCCTTCACGGGTTTGTTTGCTTGAGTGTGTACAGGTAGTGCATGACCCGTAGCCAGTCAGGAGGTTTACTGCCGTTGAATCCAGAGATTGACCGCACCTGTCGCCAACTCAGGAGACAACGCGAGCTAGACTGGCTACGGAAGAGCGCATAGACGGCCACCTGAGTAGCAATTCTGAAGAAGAGTACGGGATGGACGGAGACTACAATCAGCACCAGGGGAATCCTCAGCAGGCTCCCCCGATGAATCCTGTCCTAGGGAACAACCCCATACCCCAGGATCATGGGGTTCATCATCATCCACCGCCGCTGGGTCCCACCTTGGAGTACTACTACACTCCTCGGATTGCTGACATCCGCCCAGTCATCCTCTACCCGCCTATTCCAGCAAATAACTTTGAGATCAAGCCATGTTGGATTCAGCTCATTACATCTTCTATCCAGTTCCATGGCTTGAAGGATGAGGAGGCCAGGGTGCATCTTTCCCGTTTTCTGCAGCTGACGAACGGGTTCAAGCTGAATGGTGTCCCGGATGATGCAATCCACCTTCATCTCTTCCCCCATTCTCTGGCGGGGAATGCTAAGAGGTGGTTGGAGACCCAGCCCCCATTGTCCATCACCTCTTGGGACGATCTGGCTGACAAGTTCGTGCACAGGTACTATCTGGCATCGAAGACCACAGAGATTCAGCGGGAGATCACTCACTTCCGCCAAGAGCCAGATGAGTCACTTCGTGATGCTTGGGAGCGGTACATGGGCTATTTCTGGCAGTGTCCCCATCATGGCTTTAGTGATGCATTCACAGTGGGGAACTTCTACAGTGCCTTCTCTCCAGATAGCCAGAGGGTGATTGAGTCTCTATGCCCGGGAGGGGATATTCTTACTAAGACTCCACCCGAGCTGAACCAGATGATCAGTACTTTGGCTGCCAGAGATCATTCTTGGGGACAGGGTAGCCGAGGCAGACAATCCCGGGATCGTGGTGTGCACGCCATGGAGACCAGATCCGGGCTCGAGCAGCAGGTAGCTGAGCTAGTGCAGACATTGAAGCAGCCCAACAGTCTTATTCCGGGCAGAGGTTTGGCTACACCTCCAGTAGCTCAATGTTAGTGGTGCGAGAGCTCCAATCACCTAGTGGAGGACTGCCAGGCTATGTGGGAGTCTACCACTCCTCAAGAGCAGTTGGACTTCATCGCCAATGCTCGGCGCCTCGACCCGTACAGCAGCACATATAATGAGGGGTGGCGCCAGCATCCCAACTTCGCCTGGAGCAGCAACACCATTAAACCACCTGGTTTCCCAGCACCAGCAGGTGATTTTCAGCAGAGGCAGCCCTTCCAGGCTCGACAGGGGCCAGCCCCACATCAGCAGCCCTACCAGCCTAGGCAGGGGCAACCATTCCAGCAGCCCCAGCGCCAGTTTGCCGAGCCAGCAGCAGCTCCAGCTCCAGATACTCAGATGACGAAGCTGGAAAATATTCTAGCTTCATTCATGACGAGCACTCAGGCAACTATCACGAGGTTGGACCAGAGTGTAGCCTCACTGGAGGCAGGTCAGAGGAACCAAGGTGCCATCTTGCAAGATCTACAGAACCAGGTGGGTATCTTGGCCCGCCAAAACACTACCAGGGCACCGGGTACTCTGCCTGCCACCACTTTTCCGAATCCTCGTGATCCTCACCAGCACCAGCAACTTGATGCCATCACTACCAGGAGTGGCAAGACCACATCAGCCGCTCCTGTCCAGCCCAGTCGAGATGAGCCACTACCTGCTTCAACACTTCCAGCTGATACTGCAGAAGTGGGGGAAGACACAACAACGCCTGCTCCCAAGCCACAGCCAGCGGTTAAGGAGCATGTACCTCAGCTTCCTTTCCCCACTCGCCTGCATAAAGACAAGCTGGAGACTGAGTTTGCCAAGTTCATGGCAATGTTGAAGCAGGTCAACATCAGCATGCTGTTCGTGGAGGCACTGTCGAAGATGCCCAAGTATGCCAAGTTCATGAAGGACCTCCTCACCAACAAGAAGAAACTTGGGGATCTTTCGACAGTGATGCTGAGCAAGGAGTGTTCTGCCATCCTGCAGAACAAGCTGCCCGAGAAGCGCAAAGACCCAGGGATTTTTACTATCCCTCTTGTTATTGGCAGCATGCATGTAGGAAAGTCCTTGGCGGACCTAGGCGCTAGCATAAATGTCATGCCTTATAATTTGTTTAAGAAGCTAGGCCTAGGTGAACCTAGAACTACTAGGACGAGCATTCAGTTAGCTGATCGTTCTATCGTGCATCCTAGGGGTATCATTGAGGACTTGCTTGTTAATGTGGGTGCATTCACATATCCTGTTGACTTTGTTATTTTGGATATAAATGAGGATGTGGATGTACCTTTGATTTTAGGTAGACCGTTTCTCGCCACCGCCAAGGCGCTTATTGATGCGCATAGTGGTAAATTGATTCTGCGTGCTGGTGATGAACAGGCTACCTTTTCTGTGTCTGAGAATGGGAAACACTCTCATTTGCATGATGACATAGATTACTGTGATATGCTTGCTGATTTTGAGACTGCACTCGCCATAACGAGTGCGGGTACTGACGATGTTCTTGAGCGTTGTATTTTGCTAGGTGAGCAGGCATCGCAGGAGCCGCAGCTGGCGGAGCAGTTGGCCGAGTTGGAGAGTGGCCCCTTCTTGGAGGGCGACAGGTTGTTCAAACCGATCTCATCCTCCACCCGCATCGCTACTTCCTTGGAGGAACCACCAGAGCTGGAGCTTAAGCCCCCCCCTCCTCATTTGAAGTATGCATTTCTCCGGGAGGGGAATAGGCTGCCAGTCATCATCAGCTCGACCCTCACACCCGAGCAGAAGACCAGACTGGTGACCTTGCTGAAGCGGTACGAGCGAGCTCTCGCATGGAAGATCACAGACATCCGGGGGATCAACCCTTCTTTCTGCTCCCACCAGATACTGATGGAGGATGAGATGCGGCCAGTGAGACAGCCGCAGAGAAGACTGACACCGAACCTAGAGGCTGTGGTTCGGGCAGAGATCGTGAAGCTGTTGGACGCGGGGATCATCTTCGCCATTTCCGACAGCGAGTGGGTCAGTCCCACCCAGGTGGTACCCAAAAAGGGTGGGATGACTGTGGTGCCTAATGAGAAGAATGAGCTGATCCCGATGCGCACGGTGACTGGGTACCGTGTCTGCATTGATTACCAGCGTCTCAACGACGCCACTCGGAAGGACCACTTCCCACTACCATTCATTGATCAGATGTTGGAGAGACTGGCGGGGCACGAGTTCTACTGTTTCTTGGATGGGATGTCCGGGTACTTCCAGATCCCTATTGCACCGGAGGACCAGGCGAAGACCACTTTCACCTGCCCCTTCGGCACCTTTGCTTACCGGAGGATCCCATTCGGGCTATGCAATGTCCCGGCCACTTTTCAGCGATGCATGCTCGCTATCTTTGACCGTCTGGTCGGCGAGATTATGGAGGTGTTTATGGATGATTTCTCGGTTTATGGAGACTCATTTTCTCACTGTCTCCATAACCTGGAGCTTGTCCTTAAACGGTGTAAAGAAACGAACCTGGCACTGAGTTGGGAGAAGTGTCACTTCATGGTTCGAGAAGGCATAGTTCTTGGGCATAAGATCTCCAATATGAGGATTGAGGTGGACAGAGCGAATATCGAGACTGTCAGCAAGTTGCCTCCTCCTACATCTGTTAAGGGGATCCGGAGTTTTCTTGGTCATGCAGGGTTCTACAGGCGATTCATCAAGGATTTCTCGAAGATTGCTCTGCACCTGACTAAGCTTCTAGAGAAGGATGCCCCCTTCCAGTTCACTAATGCATGCACAGCGGCTTTCACGACCTTGAAGGAGAAGCTCACACAAGCTCCTATCATGGTTGTTCCTGACTGGTCCCTACCATTTGAGATTATGTGCGATGCCAGTGACTTTGCTGTTGGAGCTGTGTTGGGGCAGAGGCGAGATCAGCATTTCCGACCTATCTACTACGCCTCGAAGACCTTGAATGATGCCCAGGAGAACTACACCACCACGGAGAAGGAGCTGCTCGCGGTGGTGTTTGCCTTCGATAAATTTCGTCCTTATCTGGTCTTGTCCCATGTGACCGTGTATACAGATCACTCCGCGATTCGATACTTGATGAGCAAGGCTGATGCCAAGCCTAGGCTCATACGATGGATCTTACTGCTGCAGGAGTTTGATATTGAGATTCGGGACAAGAAGGGAGCGGAGAATGTTGCTGCCGATCACCTCTCCCGGTTGGATGCACCCCCAGCGGACAACCTCGAGGAGGAGATCAATGACTCCTTTCCAGATGAGAGACTGATGATGATGTGCCTGGTGGAGAGTGTCACCCCCTGGTATTCTGATTTTGCAAATTATCTTGTGGGCCAGCAGCTGCCCAAGGGGATGACAACTCACGCCAAGAGGAAGTTTTTCTCCGACCTGAAGTACTACTTCTGGGATGACCCTCATCTCTTCAGGATCGGAGCCGACGGGATCATCCGTCGATGTGTTATGGAGAGTGAGATGGAGGGCATTCTATCTCACTGTCATGAAGGACCTGCTGGCGGTCACCACTGAGGAAACCGCACGGCGAGGAAGGTGCTCCAGTCGGGCTTCTACTGGCCCACGCTCTTCAAGGAATCAGACGCTTCGCACGCAGGTGCGACCGATGCCAGAGGTCAGGTAACATCTCTGCCCGTGATGAGATGCCCCAGAATGTGTTTATAACTTGTGAGATTTTTGATGTCTGGGGTATCGACTTCATGGGCCCCTTCCCTCCATCTTTTGGTAATACATATATCCTTGTTGCTGTTGACTACGTCTCTAGGTGGGCTGAGGCGCAAGCTTTGCCCACTAATGATGCTAGACGTGTTTGTGGTTTTCTGAAGCAGCTATTCTCCCGGTTCGGGACACCTAGAGCCATCATAAGCGACCGAGGCACCCATTTCCAGGGTCAGTTCGATAAATTGTTGTCTCGCTATGGTGTAACTCATAAGATGTCTGTGGCCTACCATCCTCAAACCAGTGGCCAGGCCGAGCTGACGAACCGGGAGCTCAAGCGAATCTTGGAGAAGACGGTGAACCTGTCCCGTAAGGACTGGTCCACCAAGCTCGATGATGCTCTGTGGGCATATCGCACTGCCTACAAGACGCCCATTGGTACCTCACCGTACCGGCTGGTCTATGGAAAGGCATGCCATTTGCCCGTGGAGCTAGAGCACAAGGCCTTCTAGGCCCTTAAGCTGCTAAACTTGGATGTTAGTGTTGCAGGTGTTGAGCGAAAAATGCAGATGTTGGAGCTGGAAGAGTGGCGTTATCACGCCTATGAGAACACCAAGCTGTACAAGGAGCGCACTAAGCGCCTGCACGATGCACGGTTGCGGGGTCCGAAAGAGTTCCAGGTTGGTGATCGAGTTCTCCTTTATAACTCGCGCCTGAAGCTCTTTCCCGGAAAACTCCGTTCCTGGTGGTCTGGACCGTACACGGTCACACAGGTGTTCCCTTATGGCACCACTGAAATTGCTAACCCGCAAACTGAGCCGTTTAAAGTGAATGGCCATCGTCTCAAGCTCTACCTGGGAGACGAGGTCGAACGTGCGGAGTTAGCAGTGGAGCTCGCGGACCCTTAGTTCCGTAATTGGCGTCCAGCTAAAAGACGGTAAAGAAGCACTTGTGGGGAGGCAACCCCACCACGGTTTGACTTTCTTTCTTTTGTTTTGAGTCGGATTGTAAACCAGTTGGTTTTGGTTTGTTTTCTTTTGTTCTGGATGATGTCTTATTGGGCTGACATTGGACCTAACATACTGTGTTTGAGCTCTTCTGTTCCTCTTTAGCTGTGCTTGCACTGACTGGTCCTCTATCCAGTCCGCTTCACTCGACTGGTCCGTTTCCAGTCTCCTGCAGTCCGTGCATACCGGTAACATCGTTCCCCTTTTCCTTCCCTCTTCTCCATTGAGGGCAATGTCGATCTTAAGTGTGGGGGGATGTTTATCTTTTGACTGCATTAGATCTGTTTGTGTGCTTGGAGCCTAGTCCACTGTCCAAATTTTTAAAATTTGAGGGCTCCAAGTACGTGTTTCCGTGCAATTGCCTGCTCAGTATGCTTTGAATTGACAGTCTTTATAGTAATATGCAACCTAGGGAGGTAGTGTAGCACTATGAAAGATGTTGATGCATTTAAGAAGTCTCATTTCTTCTTCATATTGTGTTGGTTGATTGAGTGAATTAGTGATCTTAGGACCCTTGAATTGTGTGGTGTTGTGGATTCTCTACCTGTCATGGACTCTTGTTTCATGTTTTGAGTTTAACAGGTGCTCGAAAATGTGCTTCAAAATAACGTCTCCCGTGCGAATAGGGCGAAAGTGTGTAAGGGGAGACGGGAATTCGTTCCCAATTTCCACCTACTACCTCCAGCCCCCTTACATGTCTTTCCCCCGCACGAGGCTCGAGACATCCGCTCCTGGCATGGCCGGTAAGAGCAGGTTGGGACCCTTGAAAAAAAAAGGAAAGAATAACAGAAAACGAGCAAAACAGAAAGAAAAGGGGTTCCAACCATCTTCAAGAAGAAAATAGAGCACCTTGAAAAATGTGAGTCCATGATCCTTTGTTTTTGAGAATCTTTTCATCCACAATTCATTTGTCCTCTGTTCACTATTTGCCATGATGCCGACTCGATATTAGTGCTCTCGCCGAAGAAGCTATGAGATGACTCGTGCGTCGGTTGACCTCGTAAGCTGCTAAATGATCTTGGAAGTCCTCTACCTACGATCTGGGTTGTTTGTTGCTATAGAGGTCTGGAGAGTTGCATTGGTTTGAGTTAGGTTTGCTTGGGGACAAGCAAACGGTTAAGTGTGGGGGAGTTTGATAGACCGTTAATTACACATGTTTTCACCCATGTTCTTACACCGTTTGAGATGTGGTTTCTCGTGTTTTAGACCGATTTCACACTAGGTTGTGCTTGTTTGTGATATTTCAGGTCCTGGCAAGTGAATGAAGGTTTAGGAGCGAGTTCGGGGTCGATTGGGCGAAGATCGGGCGCGAGGCAAGTCACAAAGGAAGTCGCACGGGCACACCCACAACCCGCACGGCCGTGCAAGTGACCATTTTGGCCGTGTGGGATTGTGCGAGAGCAAACACGGGCAGAGCAGAAAATCCGCACGGCCGTGCAAGATGAGCTGCACGGCCGTGCGAGATGATCTGCACGGCCGTGCGACCCTGGCCGTGCAAGAAGCCTGGAATTTAACTAATTGATGCGCTGCGTTTTGACTCGCACGGGCAACTGGGTGAGCTGCACGGCCGTGCGGCCTGCCCGTGTGAGTCGGGATTTTCTGATTTTAAGCAGATTTTCAGCCACAAGTCGAGGGGATTCGAGTTTTAGAGAGACAGAACGATTCCTAGAGAGAGAAAGCGACGAACAAGAGTCTCCAAGTGCCCTAGCTTGATCTTCATCACCATTGGAGGCCAGTTTGAGCTTGGAGAAGTGCCGATCAACGTCCAGGAGCAGGAATCCATCCTTCAGAGTATGAATTCCGCGTCTGATTCTGCTTTTGCTTCTTTCTCCATGGAGTAGTTCTCCCATTCATCTGGGTATGGAGAACCCTAGATTTGTATGTTAGGCTTTGATTGTATGAACCCAAGTACTGATTCTATGATTTGATTATATTCGATTGAGGTTTGAATGATTGAATGACTTGAATCCTGATCAAATTCCTGTTGTTTCTGCTTTGACCTAGAATGAGAATATCTGCCTAGGTTGATAGAGCATCTTTGATTGAAGGTAGGGAGTTGGTGACTTTAGTCGAGGAGCCAACTCACTATTCTGTACCGGATTTACTCCGGTAGTGGAGGTTTTGTTTGTTAAGGCCTCAATCTGTTTACTCCGTTGGAGGTTAGTCGCCCGCTAGAGACTCAGATTGAGAGGGTCTGAAGACCTTTAGTCGAGACTTCAGGCTGTTTAAGAACCTTCCGCAGTATAACTATCATAGAAACTGAACTTGGTAATTACAATCTGGCTTAACTGCAGTTTAGGGGGAACCATATCCGGGTGACCTCTCTTAACCTGAATACAACTGTTTAGTTGCTTTGTTAGTTTGTTAGTTTAGACTTGCATTAAAGTTTCATTGCTAGAGAACAAGAATTCACTGAGTAGTCATCAAATCTAGGACCCGGGTTGATAATTAAACCCAAACCCGCTATACTACGCTTTAGGAAGTGGTTTCACTTGGCCAATTCCTGGAGTGACAGTAGAAGTGAGTCAGGAATACATCGATTTCTCTTCTTTGGCAGTCTACACGCTTCGAGTTGAGATCCACCTCGTTTTCCTCAGTCGTACTTTCACTTTCCAAATGCAACTTTCTCTTATTAGATGCCTGTTTCACTTTCTATGATTTTTTTCCTTCTCAACTTGTGGTTCTTCTTTCACATTCCCCTTTATTGTACGCTTCTTTGTAGAAGACATGTGCGCAAGACAAAATGGAAAACCATAAGCAAGAAAACAATGAATTTAAGGACAGCTAGAATGAAAACCAGACACCTCCTGGTGCAAACCAAAAGCTTCATAATCCAAACAAAAAACATTATAAAGCATATCAAAATATGCTCCAATAAATAGGAGAAAGCATACTAGAAACCTCATAATGCATACCAAAGTACGCATAAAAAACCAAAAAACACACCACATATTCAATAAAAGCATACAAGTATTTATAAAACACACATAAAACCTTATAATAAAAATTGGAATATCGTAATACTTTATCATAAATCTACTAATGAAAACGATATACACCATAAAGCATACCACAAACACTCACGAAACACACCACAAGCTCGACAAAGCACTCCACTACATTTATAAAGCACCAAAAAAACCTCCTAATATAATATAAGCCTACTAATGCATATCAAAAACTTTCTAATACAAACTAGACGCACCATAAAGGATATCACAAATATCCCAAGCACCACCAAACAAGATAAAACAAACCACAAACAACAAAAAGAAGACCACAAATAACAAAAACAAATGCAAACCACAAAACTTCTAAAGCATATCACAAAGAACACAATGCATGCCGGAAATTTTAAAAAAATGCAAACAACAAAACTCGTCTCCTAAAGTAGACACATCATAGCATAATGCATATTAGAAAAATAAAATGGCAAAAAACAATAATATAGAGAGAATTGCAGGATGCAAGCAAATCTGGAACGGTAACAGAACCATACCTCAAAACTGCGAGTTTAGGTATCAAAAGTGGAAATTGGAGGTGATTTTCAACTATATCAAAATCTGAAGAGGCGATCTTGCCAAAAAGTTTAGCAACGACGATGGAATGGATGGAATGACAAGCAATGCGCGAGGATGGTACCATAGTGGAGAGACAACAACCGATTTCGGTTTAGAATGAGATTTGCAGACAGAGAGGGCAAATAGATTTGTGAAATTGAACTCAACTACGAATTGAGATGAGGCATCCATGCAACACAAGGAGGGTGAGGAGTTAGGTCGGCGGTGCGAAGGAGTAGCATTGTCGATCGAAGGCCGGAAGGAAATAATATTGGAGGAAAGAGAATGAAACAAACGAAAAAAATCCAATCGGTGGAGAGAGAATAAGACAGGGGAGAGAGAAAGTGAGAGAATGAGAAGTTTGACTAAATTCAAATTTAGATCCATAATTATTTTTCATTTAATTTAATTTAATTATTATCTAATAATTTGGATTATTTTACCTTTATATCCTTATTGAACCTATTGTTAGTATAAATCACTAGGAATGTTATTACTCTATCTGGAGCCCTTCCAGCCTTACTGAACTTATAAGGGTCTAATGATCCAGTAAAACTCCCTACACAAGAAAATGAAAAAATTAGCTAAAGGGAAATTCAAAGAAGAGAAAAAATAAAAAGAGTATGTTTGAAGAAAACAAAAGTGCTTAAAGAAATGTCAAGTTGATGGTAGAAGCATTCAAAGTTGAAAACATATATCAAAATCTTCACCATATTGTTTTAAGACTATATTGCATAGTTAATTATTTATGCTTGGGTTAAATTGCATGATATTATTGCATATTGACATGGTTAGGAGTCTTTCGTGTTATTGTTGACCTTGTAAGTTCACTTTTGATACACTATATAAGATCAAGGTTGAGTGATGATTGTTGGTTTTCATTGAGTTGTACATATGAGTAGTATTTTCTTGGGGATAAGCAAAGTTCAAGTGTGTGGTATTTATGAGACGATCAATTTATAGTGTTTCACTACCATATTTGGTATATTTTCCACTTTTACAAATGAATCATTAGTAAATTTTTTATATATTTCATACTTAAATCATAATTATTTAATCAATTGGGCATTTGATAGATATAGGTTGTGTTTTTTGTATTCTTTTGTGCCTTTTGATATGCTTTTGTAATTTTTAAGTTGAAAGCAAAAAAAGAAAGTAAATAGAGGTGGTTTTAAATGTGAGAAGGCTTCAACCAGGTATTGCTCCGCCTAGTCTCGTATCAAGGTTCACCGAATGGAATGCTAGTGCGGAAATGTGTGTTCATAAATCGTGAGGACATTGAAACTAGTGGAGAACCCCCACTTTCTTAGACGATTAATCAAGAAATGTCAAAATAAGCTAGGAAGCTAGCTCTCTTGACTAATCGACTACGGGTTGCTAAGACCACTCCCTCAGAAACTAATCTGGAACAACGAAATAGGTACCAATCATGATAGGTTCATAGGCCTAGTTGGGGTTACCCAAGTTGACATAATTTTGAGATATGAAGAACAACACTCAAGAATCATGAAAATTACCGCAAACATTGTATTAAACACAAACCCACACACATAGCATTCAATTCAGACAACCTATCACATTTCTAGACTAGGGTTCACAACACACAAGTGAATTAGAGAACTACTCCATGAATAAGAAGAGGAATACAACAAAGAAGGAGAGAAAAACCATGGTAAGTTGCTTCTCTTCAACCCTAGGTTCTAGGATGGCCTCCTTGGAGGAGAAATCTCCACTCTTGAAGCCTTGGGTAGGTAAAGAACTCTTTCCTCCTCCATTGGTTCATGAATTTATCTCTCTAGCTCAAGAACAATAAGCTAATCTCACTGTAGAATCTCCTCCCCCTTGGTTTAAGCTCACTCCTCTTTTTATATTCCGACCGGGCGATTATCAAGGTCAAATTTCATGGTCGTGATCCCGGAGGCTTGCCCATGATCTCTACCCAAAATGTGTCATTTCATTAATCGTCTTCATGGCTACGGTGAAATTCTCACGGTCTGTGCCCGTGATCTTCGACTTGCCGCGAGGCGTGCAAAACATTTTGGATCCTGGCAATCTTCAAGGTCAACACTCAATTGTCAATGTCTCTCACCCATGATAAAGGTCGTTTAGCTGTGACCTCTGCCTTTTTGTTAATTCTGCTCCATTTTAACCCTCTTTTGTTCAAATTTCGTTCCTAAGGTCGATTCCACCAGCTAAGACCAGAAACATGCTAAAAACATGCACAACCTACCTTAAAATTGAACTTCGGGTGATGTAAACATCTCAAACATTACAAGAATATGGAATGAAAACATGTGTAGTTATGCGCAAATCCTAAACAAAGCCCAAAATTGGCTGCCCGGACTGAGAATTTTCATTTTCGACCGCCATAATGGCTTCGTGATTTCCCGGCCTCGTGTTTGGAAGCTTCTGATTGGCTGACCAACACAGAAGAATGATTTTCTCTCCCCCAATCCCTAATCCTAGGCCTATAAATATGTCACGGGAAGCTCCAAATTGGCCATAATTTTGGAGGGAGGTTGCTCTGCCCATATGCACGTCCAGACCTCGCAATTCGACTAGAAGCAGCCATTTTGGAGGGAGGTTGCTCTGCTCCTCCGGGTGTCGTTTTGGGCTCTTTTTATCGCTATCTTTTCACCCTCTATAAGCCCCCTATTTGTCTGAGTAGCTCGTTCTGTCGTTTGTATGGGGCCATCGGACCCTAGGGGGCCTTTGATTATGTAAAACCTTGATTTTGGTATGCATGATGATTTGGTTAATGTCTTTGTGTGCTTGTTTCCATGTATGTGATCTTTTGTCGATTCGAATGAGAGTTTAAGTTGATCTTAAACTCATTCGAGGTGCAAGGATCAAAATCCAAATTGTGAAGGATGAGACTAGAAATAACATTATCACTCGAACGATCTTCATTCGATTGAACAACGTGACGCCTCAAGGGAGTAATTTGTAGGGTCCTTGTCACCTATCAGACCTCGAGCAAGAGCCTTGAAACAAGGTAGGATTAGACCACGTACGGGACCAAGAGCCCATGTGTTGCAAAATCAAGAGTTGATTCTTGATTGCAAATATGAGTGTTTATTTGAATTTTCCGTGTTGTGCTTATGGTATCGAGATGCCTATGCATGGGTGGATGTGACAGGTATAAAGCTTAGGCATACCTGCACCTTGAATACCAAATTTAATCATATGTAAAACATAGTTGAAGACAATTTACTTACAATTCATATTGATATTTGAATAAAATGAGACGTTCCTAATAAAATTACAAATATTCTTTTTTTTTTTGTAGAAAGTTGGACGTTACACGTCTTTGTTCATAGTATTAATAACTCTGGGCATAGCAATCCCCAAAACGTCATACAAGAGCTATTGTTTCAGGATGGGATCACATTCACTAATCTGGTGTACGCAAAAATGTAAAGAACGACCTTTAAAAGCTTAGAAATCAGTCATATTCTTCTCCCTATAAACATGGTTAATAACAAACATCACAATCACATTCTATGAGGTTTCCAATCTTCATTGTGAGTAAATCAATGCGGTGATTATCATCCTTCCAGTTTTTGATGATGTTAATCACCATCATGAAATCAAGATGGAGCACAGTCACAAATTGTAAGTGAAAGCATCCAAGAAATTGCTCAAGCAATCTCTAAGTAAGCCGTCTGCTATAGCTGATCCTATTGAGGCCAATACAGCACATGACAGCATAGCGTTGTGCTTGTTGTTGGATGTTGAAGAAGGCCTCAACCCTGAAAATTACACTCTGCTTGGAATACCTCTTCCCTTCCATAATTTCGTCATTCCCCTACTTCCCAAGTAGCCAACAAATGATGCCAAAATCCACGCCAGAATGCTCAGCTTTGATATTCCTATTGATCCATGACTTGAAGTCGAGCATCCTGTTGCAGTCTTTAATCTTGGATCTAAAATGGGTCCAAATCTCTTTGGCTTTCAAACAAATTCTTAAAATATGTTCCATTGTTTCCTCGTCCTTGCAGTGGTTGCACTCGTTATTGGTTGTGAACTATCTTTTCTTCCTCTCAACATTAGTGAGGAGGCGATCGTGAGAGACAAGCCTAAGAAAAAACTAGACTCTGGTTGGACCTTACCATCTCCATAGATCCTTCCAGACGTCATGAGCTTCCAAATCGATTTCTTCAATCAAAAAATTATAAGTTGATCTCAATCTGAATCTTTCGTCCTTCTCAGCATCCCAGGTTGTCCTGGTTTGGGCATCTCCATACATGTTATTCACATAAGAATATCATTAAGGAGATACCCTTGGACTCTACCCCAATCCTACTCACCATTGACATGCGTATAGTCAGCCACTTTTTCATTCTTCTCCTTCCCAGATAGGTTGCATAGGGCAAAATCTTGCAATGTGGTTTCGTTTTCCAACCACAGCTGGGTCGAGAACCCAGTAACTCTTCCATCCCACAAGCTCCAAACAATCCCTTTCCGCATGTAGGGCATGGCTTTAAGAATCGCTCTCAAGAAGCTTAATGATTATTTTTCATCTTTGGTGTGATCATGCCATTCCTCTAGGGAGAATATTTTTCTTGCAACACCTGCACTCACAAGTCTTTCTCATTGTTAAGAAATGCTAGGGGGGGGGGGGGGGCTTAACCATGTAACCCAAGTTCAAACAAATAGCCAACCTAAGACCCAATCCTCCTTGATCTTTTGGCTTACAAACACTTTCCCAATTGAGAAAATGGACTTTCCTCTTCCCTTTTTGAGACTCTCACACAAATCATCTAACCTTCCTATCAATGGTATCATATACACGGGTAGGAATGAGAGTGGTTTGCATGGCATAGGAGGGGATAGCCTCAAGGACAACCTTGGCTAGGGTGACACGACCAGCCAAAGAAAGTATGCTTGATTTCCAGTCTGTAAGTTTTGGTCAATTTTCTCAATAATGTACCTATAAGTCCCTTTGTTAGTCATACGATGGAGGATAGAAACTCCAAGATATTTACCTAAGTCATCCATTTGTTGGATATTAAGGAAACTACAAATATTATTCCTAGCATGCATCTTAGTATTCTTGGAGAAAAAGACCCTAGACTTGTCATTGCTAATAATCTCTCCTGGCGCACTTAACAAAACTCATTCAGACAATTCAGGATGCCCATAAATTTCTCGGCGCTGGCCTCTGCAAAGAGAACCAAGTTGTCCACAAAGAAGAGATGAGACAAAGGAGGTCCTCCAACTGACAAACAAATGGTTTCCACGATTTATTCTTGACTCTTCTAACAACGGAATAACTACATCTTTCAACACACAAAGTAAACAGATACGGGGAAGGGGACATCCCGACCAAAGTCCATGAGATTGTGTGAATGACTCTATAGCCCAACCATTCCAAATGACTTGCATTTCCACTAAGCTGACACACTGTATGATGGTGTAGACTCCAGTTTCAAGAATTCCATCCAACATGAGTGTTTCCTCGAGGAAGGACCAATCGATATGATCATAAGCTTTAGCGAGGTCCACCTTCAAAAGCATGATCCCCTTCTTTCCATTTTCATTGTCATGGAGTGAAAAGTTTCTTACAGGATCAAAATATTATTAGTAATGTGTATATTTGGAACAAAACTTGATTAATTAGGGTGAACTAGTTGGGGCATGAGAGACTCCATCTATTAGCAATGGACTTGGCAATCACTTTGTAACCCATGTTACAAAGGCTAATAGGCCGAAATTGGCTCATGGAAGATGGGGCATCCACTTTAAGGTTGAGGGCCAACATGGTTTGATTCCATGATCGAATCATGTAGAGGTTCCTAAAGCATTCATCAACAAACAATAAGAAGTCAACACCAATGAGATCCCAAAATTTCTGGAAGAAACTGTCTAGTAACCATCAATTTCATGTGCTTTTAGTCCCTTCATTTCCATAATAATTTCTAATGAGCCCTAGACAAGGTCTCTTTGAATCGGAATTGAGAAGTTATGGAAAGGGGTTGATAGGATATGTTTTGGGAAGGTTTGTTGTTGAAAAAACAAGGGCGGTTTGATGGATGGAAGGGTAAGCCAAGCTAGCAACTTCAATACAAAGGGAAAGAGGCTGGTTTGGGTAGAAATTCACCACGAGATCAATGGTGATCGAACTGATCTCAAGGTCGACAAGCCTAGGAAGAATCTAGGACCAAAATCAAACTCTCAACCTTGATGAAAACTCCTCGGAGTAGGGTTCTTATTCAACTAATCAAAACGTGTGTTTTACAACCAAAAGGAAGGCTATTTATAGCAAAAGCATACCTAATTACAATCCAACAAGAACAATGAAACAATTTGGAACACAAAAGATATAAAGAAATTGTGCAAAACAAGGTACCTTCCACTCTAAGTAACATTCTTCTCATCCAAGTAAACTCTCCAGGAAACAACCTTTCATCCCAACTTCGAGCTTCAAGGAAATGGGATTCTAGCTTGATTTGAACTCATCCAATTCATGCGCGAGGCTTAGAAAGTTGCATACTTTCATCTCCAACTCAAATCTCCCTTCGATTGTACCCCAAACTCCACAAATAAGGTCTTAAAGTTGGTCCCTCAAACTCAGTTTCTGCCTTAGCCAAAATCAGGCAGTTTTCCAGTGCTGCCATAGCCTTTTCTTTGACCTTGTTGGTACCCCTGTTGACTTCAGTTTTGGCTCCCAAACTTCGAGACTTGTAGAGAAATTATTCTTCTTTACTCCCATACCTTCCTCTTGCATTTTGGTTGCACCAATCGTCGCGACTAAGCTTCCAAAGGGAGCTCCATGGAAATAGTCCCATACTTAGCCAAATTCTTCCTTTGTGCTTGACAACTTGGTTTGATTCTTTGACAATTAATTGGAACTTGTGGAATGGGCAAATTGTGATAATATCAATTCCTCTAATTTCCTCCCTAGTTGGGCACGCTCCAATTCTGTGAGTAGCATTGAGCTCAATCAATGGTAAATCAGCCCCAATCTGTGGTCCGTTCTCCTTCTCCTCCTTGGTGAAAAGATTGACGTAGAAGCTTCTGAAAAAGGTAAGAAGACGATCAAGTTCCATAATCCAACAATCGGAGTCATTCTTTAATCCAGTAATCATATGTCTTTTTCTTCTTCTCAGGGTGCTTTGATGGAAGAAGTGAGAATTCTTGTTGCCATGGATGAACAAATTGGCTCTAGACTTTTGTAGCCAAAGAGTTTCCTCTTCCTAAAGTGTTCTTTCCAAGTCCTCTATGATCTGGTTTTCTTGGTCAAGAGACTACATGCTCGAGAAGCGCTCATTACGAAGCTCAATTGAAAGGAGCTGATTGCAAAGATGCCTCTTCCTTCTAAAGATGTTACCAAACACCACCTCATTCCAAAATCGGAGCTTCTCGGTAAAATCATGTGAAGCAGAAGGAAAATCATTGCCCTTATCCCAAGAAGAAGAAACAAAGTTAAAAAATGAAAGTGACCGAACCAGGGAGTAACGAATCAGAAGCGCCTCACCGGTTTATTTTTCATAGGTTGGCTATTGGTATAGGTTAGAATCGGGCGATGATTATATTTTAATTTGATAAAGTAGAAAACAGTTGTATAAGGGAAGAGAATTCACCACTCCATATTGCACAAGCAACGATCAAGTCTTTCTTTGATTCTAGAGGCACTAGTGAAACACATAAACTTTGACCCTTTGAGCCAAGATCAATCAACCTGCAATCATCGATACATCATTGAAAGCTCCCGTCTTGGCATAACTAAACTGAGCCCCTCCTTGTTTCTTAGATTGCTTGGTGATAGAGTTGAAGTCTCTTGTTAGGAACTAGGGAGAAACACGGACTCTACCAATACTTCTCTAGAAATTGCAATGCTCGCCCCTTTCATGCTTATACTTGAACTCATATTTAAATACAATATTTAACGTCAATACCTAAATGTTTATACTTGAATTCAACAAATAAAAACAACACTTAACTTTTAAATTCATAAAATAAATGATAAATTAATTTTTATTGATTAAAGTAACCAAAACGATGTCATTTTGCTTAGAAATCTTAAATCGATAATGTCGGTCATACCAGTGGTGTTTACGCCTGTTTCATGATCAGTAGTGGTTGTACCAGGTTCAACTAGTGGCATGCCAGGTTGCGTGATAACCATGGTGTATATGTAGGCATGTCATTGCGCTACAAATTCATTAGCACATTAAACAGATGCAATGAACCAACTTATTTAAGTCAACCTCGTCTAATGATTGTTGGATCCAATCATGTTAGAATAAGAAGAGTTTTAAAATTTAGCTATTAGCCGAACAAAAATGTTCAAAGAACCATTCCCATAAAGTTTACAGAAAGATATGGATATGATTGTTTCATATTAGTTCTAAAAATTAATACTAATTTAAGTATTCTACATCACTTCTACATATTCAATATTGCAATTCGATATGCAATATTTGAACCAATGATATTTGGGTTGCAATTTTAAAGTTATCTTCTATTTATAAGATATATAGAAATTTAAATTAAGTATTAAACTACAATTAAAATGAGGAACTTGTCCTCTGTTAGTCACACAAAGTTCCAACCCAATATTCCTTTTAATCAATAATTTTGCTTCTTATTTGTATGAGATGGGGTCGATTGGCTCTATGACTGTGCAACTGGAAGAAAAATGAAATTTAGGACTACGATATTATGATTGCTTTTGAGATGGTTGGAGCTTTTATTGTAGGCTGTCGAACCTAAAGCAAGAAGAAAAGATGATGGGATAGTGGAATGACACGCCTCTACCGTCACACTAGAAATTGGCCAAGTGTAACCACCTACTAATGCGTAGTATAGCGGGTTCAGTTCTAAATGTTAACACGGGTCCTAGGTGTGATTACTACTCCGTGAAAATCTTATTATTTAGCGGTTCAAGTGTAGTGAAGGTTTAACTAAACTAGCAAGCAAAAGTAGTGAAAGTTGTGTTCAAAGTTGAGAGAGGTCACCCAGATATGGTTCCCCCTAGACTGCAATTAAGCCAGGTTGTAATTCACCTAGTTCAAGTTCAATGATAGTATACCGCGGGAGGTTCTCAAACAGTCTGCAGTCTCGACTAAAGGTCTACAGACCCTCTCAATCTGAGTCCGCAGCGGGTGACTAACCTCCACTAGAGTAAACAGATTGAGGCCCTAACAAACCAAACCTCCTCTACCGAAGTAAATCCGGTACAGAATAGTGAATTGACCCTCGACTAAAGTTGTCAATTCACTACCTTCAACCAAGTGTGCTCTATCAACCTACGCAGATATTCTCCTTCTAGGTCAAAGCAGAAATAACATGAAGTTGATCAGGATTCATGCAATTCAGGAAATCAAACCTCAATTGAATATAATCAACATCAATGAATTCGTACTTGGGTTCATACAATCAGACCTAACATACAAATCTAGGGTTCTTTATACCCAGGTGAGTGAGAGAGTTTATTCCATAGAGAGAAGGGAAATCTAGCTCAGATGCGGAAATCATGTTGTGAAGGATGGGATTCTGCTTCTGGAAATCAATCGACACTTCTCCCAGCTTAAGCCGAGCTCCAATGGTGATGAAGATCGATCTAGGGCGCTTGGAGAATCTGGTTTGTCACTCTCTCTCTCTCTCTCTCTCTCTCTCTCTCCAGGTATCAGCTTTCTATCTCCAAAACTCGGAACCCTTCAATAATTGGTCTGCTTTCCCTTAAAAAGCAGATGGTCGCGATCCCCAGCCATAATACCCGGTCGGGTATTTCAGGTGTCCGGCCAGGGATTTCAAAACGATGCACAGCGACTAGGAGGTTAATACCCGATCGAGGTCCAGAATACCTGATTGGGTATTAGCTCCCCGGTCAGGACCCCTTCTGCCTTTTTGGCGTCCAAAACACGAATCCCCGGCCTCCCTTTGCATTTTACCCGGCCGGGTATTTTAACTCCTGACCGAGTATTTTTCTCTTACAGCGCCCTTCACTCCAGTGTCCTCCTTTTTGACCCGAAACTCGTTTCCTTGCCTTCACGTCAACGCCAATTCCTGAAATATGACATAAACATACAACCTAGCGTGAAATCGGCTTAAAACAAGAGAATCGACTCTCAAGCGGCTCAAGAATGGAGGTATAAACATGTGCAATCAATGGTCTATCATCGAACATGGGTTGTTCATGTTCCGTATTGTAGGTTTTTGTGATAAGGAAAAAGACAACATGACAGTGATGCTACATGTACGATTTATAAAACAAAATTGTTTTGAAGTGGGCCGGTGCTCGAATCAATTGGTTAAATCGGATGGATTTCCCAATTTGATTGGGATTTTCTAGATTTGACTGAGTTCTAGTAGATAACCAACGGAGCCTCTGCCACTCTATGAGATACTCTAGTATATATATAACCTATGAGTCCACTACCTTTGTAAGTCTTGCGGTCTATGTTAGAAGTTAAAGGTTAAAGTACCTTTTGTAATTCGCCATGTACATAATTTTCCTTTTCTGACGTGGGTTAGGGTTTGGGGTGGCTGAGTATATATGCATTGGTGAAGGGCTTCGGCCGATGTATGCTTCTGTGAACGTGAATAAGAGATCACAACCTTCTCCCAAGGACTAGTATCAACGATCATCATCATTAGGGAAATCATGTAATCTCGCTGTTCTGTGTTGCTTAATCTTTCAGGTTTGATTCGATTGACATAGTATCAGAGCTTCTCTGAATTTTCGCGGGTTTTTCGTGCGTTTGTTGGTCGTCTGCCATTCGTGGTTTGTGCAGACTCTTCTCGGTTGGTTTTTCTCGGTTTTCATTCTTGTTCTGGGTAGCTTTCTCATTTTCGGTGCTCTTCGAATGTCGTTCTTGTTTCGGGCAGCTCTCTGGTTTTCAGTGTTCTTCGACTTCCGATCGTATTCCAGACGGCGCTCTTTGGGTTCTTTTATTAGCTGCTAACTGGAGTTTGTTGGGCATTCTCTTGGGTCTTCTGGACTCCTCTTCTGCTTGTTGTTGTGCTTTATTGGGGTCCATTTCTTTAAGTGTTTCATATCCACCATACGTGTGCTCTATTGGTGTTATTTGTGATTTCATGGAGGGCTTCAAGTTAGACGTTGTGTCTTATCGATTGAATGGAAAAAAAATTCCATTATGGGAGCTGGAGTTTCGGGTGTATGTCCGAGGGGCAAGGGCAGCGTCTCCTACCAATCTTGGATGGGTCATCTCAGAGCCGGGTGAATCTGCCTCGGCTAAGACTACGCAGATTGGGCTATTGAAAATGCTCAAGTTATCTCTTGGATCCTGAAGTCGGTGGAGCCGTCCATGGCTCTTAGTCTATGAGGCTTCACTACGGTAGCGAGGATGTGGAAGCACCTCTGTGATATCCACTCGCAGGCAAACGCGTCACGCAAGTTTGAACTCGAAGACAAAATTTCCTCATTATAGTAAGGAGATTTGGACGTTCAATCATATTATCAAGATGTTCTCAACATATGGACTGAACAGGATCTCCTACAAATTCCTTGGTACCGAATGCTACTTCGGCTGAAGTTCGCAAAGATCGTGCTACTTCTTGTCTTATGCATTTCCTAATGAAGCTTAATCCTGCTTTTGAGGGGATTTGTTCATCTATGCTTCATCGAAATATTTCCACAATTGAGGAGGTGTTGGGTGAGCTAGTTCGGGAAGAAATCCGCCTGCGTAGTCAAGCCAAACTTGATCTTCATACTTCTGATACGGGTGCGGCATTTACGGTGCAGTCTGGCCGTCCATATTTTGGACGTACTACTTATGGAGAAATCATTTGTTATCACTGCAAGGAGCCTGACCACGTTCAGGTTTGCTGTCCAATACGTGTGGCGTGTAACTATTGCAAGGCATCAGGTCACGTGATTGGCGACTGTCCGATCCTTGCTCACCGGGGTCGTTCTCATGGTAGTGGTTCATCTTCCGTGGGACCTCGCATTGCCCTTGGTCCTACTCCGTCTAGGGGTGCGTATGCCACTACCTATGCTCCGCCCGTCACCGTTGTCCCAGCTAGCTCTTCTGTTGTGTCTCAGGATGATATAAAGCGCCTTATTCGTGAGGCACTCCAGGAGATGGCTTCTCTTGCTGTAGGCTCCGCCTTGCTACGGGTACTGTCTCTAGTCCTCTTCCCTCTTAACATATTGATTCTGCAGCTGTCAATCACATGACCAGTGATCGTTCTTCAGTTACTCATGTGCATCCTAGTTCTGGAATTAATTACCTGCAAGTAGCTGATGGCTCCACTGTCTCTGTTGATGGTGTGGGTACTGTTCGTAATAATCAATTGGAGCTGCCCAATACCTTTTATGTTCCGAAATTGGTCCCGAACTTGGTTTCGGTGGGTCAGCTAGCAGCTGAAGGGTGTAAGGTGATATTTGATGCTCATGGTTGCGATGTGCAGGACACGAGGACAGGCAGGGAGATCGAGAGAGGGACTATACATGGACGGTGTATATGCTGGATAACATTTTTTTGCCAGCCTCCAGATCGTGGTGGTGTGCTCGGGCTGTTCGGTGATGCTGTTCGGCGTACTCGCCCCGTAGAGGATTCTTTGCCTGCAGTTTCTTTGGATTCTTCGTTCTCTGTTCAAAACAATAGTTATTCATTTCATTTTTTCGATTGGGATTTGTGGCATTATCGGTTAGGCCACCCTCATAAAACCAGATTGTATGAGATGTTTAAGAATAATTTGTTGTCGGGTTCTGTTCGTACTATTCCTGATCATGAGTGTGTTCACTGCGTTGATGCGAAAATTTCTCAGCGCTCTTTTGGTACTAGTACTACTGTATATTTAGAGCCGTTTGACTTGGTACATACGGACTTATGGGGCCCTTCTCCTGTTATTGCTAGGCTAGGGTTTTGCTACGTTGCGCTATTCATTGATCAGGTTACTCGATTCACCTGGGTTTACTTCCTCAAGCATAAATCAGAAATGATTGACGTTGCTCGTGAGTTTATTCATATGGTTTCTAATCGGAAAGGTTATCAAGATACTATGCTCGGATCCAGGGGAGAATTTGTGTCTCACGTGCTTCATGATCTCTTTCGACGGCAAGGGATCCTTCCTCAACAGTCTTGTCTGGGTGTCTCACAGCAGAATGGGGTAGTGGAGCGTAAGCACCGTCATGTCCTTGAACTTACCCGTGCCTTAGTCTTTCACTCTCGAGTTCCTCCTAGCTTCTGGATCGAGGCCATTCATACTGTTGTGTACTTGATTAATCGTCAGGTCACCCCAGTTCTTGATCAACAGTGTCCCTACCAGGTTCTTTTTTTGCGTATTCCAGACTATAAGTGGCTTCGAGTTTTTGGGTATATTTGTTATGTTCTTCTTCCTCGTTGGGAACGCAATAAATTATCTCCCAAGGCTACGAAGTGTGTGTTTGTCGGGTATAGTGACAAACACAAGGGATATGCGTGTTATGATGTGGCCAATAGACTTCTTCGTATCTCTTGTCACGTGGTATTTTTTGAGCATTCGCCCTACGATGCGTCAGACCAATCAGTGGACAGTTCACAATGGGATTTTTTGGCTCTGTTTCCTACTTTTTCGGCCCCCTTGACTCCTCTCGTTCAAGAGGAGAATGATCCTCCTCCTACTCCTCCTCATATGGTTCATCCTCGTCATCCTCCACCTCCCCTGGTTCTTCCGATTCTTCTTCGTCCTCGGCTTCCTCTGGCTCTTCAGATCACGACGAATAGGTTGTTCCTCTTCTGCGGCACTCGGATCATATTACCAAAGGAAAACCTCCTGCTCGGCATTCTGATTTCGTTGCTTACTCCGCCACGTCCCTTATTTTTGTTCCTGCCACCTACAAGCAGGCTCAAGGTCTTCCGCAATGGGAGGCAGCTATGGATACTGAAATGGACGCATTAGAGGCACAACACACCTGGGATCTTGTTCCTCGGCGTCCTGAGATGACTGTTATAGGGAGCCGATGGGTTTATGCGCTAAAGTTTCTTCCTGACGTGTAGTTGCTCAAGGATTCCGCCAGCAGTTCGGTGTGGATTATGAGGAGACATTTGCTCCTTTGGCTAAAATGAAAACTGTTTGGAGTCTCATTGTTGTGGAAGCAATGCAAGATTGGCCTTTGATACAGTTGGATGTCAAGAATGCCTTTCTGCATGGGGAGTTGAAGGAGACAAGTTACATGGAGCGCCCACCGGGTTACTCAAAGAGGGATAAGACCATGGTTTGTCATCTTCGTCGGTCATTGTATGGTCGGAAGCAGGACCCTAGAGCTTGATTCAAGAATTTACAGAGTACGGTTATTTGGGCGGGGTTTGTTCAGAGTCAGAATGATCCCTCCTTGTTTCTTCAACGTACAGATTGTGGCATCACAGTCCTGTTAATTTACGTTGATGATATGATCATTAGTGTCAATGATCAGACGGGTATCCAGTCTCCTCCGGGATGCTTTTAATCTCAAAGAGTTGGGTACGTTATCTTACTTTTTGGGCTTGGAGTTTGATAGATCGGCGACAGGTATTCATGTGTGCCAACTTAAATATCTTGTCGATCTCTTGGATGAGGCGCAAATGGACACCTGCGACTCTTGTGCAACAGAGATGGAACAAAATTTGAAGTTAACACGGGCTTCTGGCGAGTTACTTCAGGATGGTACTCTGTATTGTAGTATTGTGAGCAGTCTGATATATCTTACTCACACTCGTCCTGACATTGCCTCTGCAGTAGAGGTTGGTAGCCTGTATATGTCTGCACCTCACACTCACCATTGGTGTGCTGTATAGCGGATCCTACATTATCTCCGGGGCACGCAGACTGTAGGCTTACATTTTTCAGTGGGTGGTAGTCCTGTTTTGAGGCTTATGTTGATGCTGACTATGTCGGTTGCTTAGATACTCGGCGGTCAACGTCTGGTTGGTGTGTGAAGTTTGGGCAGTCTTTTGTCTCGTGGCGCTGCAAGAAACAAGATTGGGTTGCGAAGTCTTCTACTAAAGTAGAGTATCGATCAATGAGTGAAGTTACTTCTGAACTGGAGTGGCTGCAGCATTTGTTCGCTGATTTTGGGGTAGTGTGTCGCGCACTCCTATTCGTCTCTATGCCGAAAATACTAGCGCGATTCGGATTGCCACCAACCCAATACTCCACGATCGCACCAAACACATTGATGTTCGTGTTCACTACATTTGCCAGTTCATGACGGAGGGGACTATTGAGCTTGCCTATATCACGTCAGAGGATCAGACGGCAGATTTGTTAACTAAGGCGGTTGCTTCTGCACGACATTGGTTTTTAGCTCACAAATTGATGATGCGCCAGCACCATCAATATTAATTTGAGGGAGGGTGTTGGAAGTTGAAGGTTTAAGTACCTTTTTGTAATTCGTCATGTACATAATTTTCCTTTTCTGACGTGGTTAGCGTTTGGGGTGGACGAGTATATATGTATTGGTGAAGGGCTTCGGCCGATGTATGCTTCTGTGAACGTGAATAAGAGATCACAGCCTTCTCTCGTGGACTAGTCTCAACGATCATCATCGTTGGGGAAACCACGTAATCTCAGTGTTATGTGTTGCGTAATCTTTCAGGTTTGATTCGATTGACCTTGTGTATTATGAATGAGGAAAAATTCTGGATATTAATTACTAATAATTAGATTCACCATAAGCCCGAGAGGTTAATTTGAGGTGGTGGCTAGGCAATAGTGATTGTGTAGATAGTAAAGAGATAATGAAGTGGCATATGCATACCGCTCGCCACTTTCATTTCATTACATAAAAGTAAGTACGTAGCATTGACCATATGGTGGCCACACATACATGAATCCCAGTACAATACCCGGGGCGAACTCACAACTAACGTTACAAAACACAAAGGATCCATAGACCTGTGGGGAGACAATAACTGAATAAAGGGTCACCACAGTACTACGTACGTACTAGAGTAGTTGAGACTTTATACCAGCTGTCTCCCATACTCGTACCACATTTTATTATTGTTATTGATAATAATTAACTATAAGGGCAGAACCTAATATGACCGCTTAATTCCCTGCTTTCGTTCGTTTACACGTACGCTTCACTTGATGCTGCCAAAAGAAAACGAGAGAACATTTTAACAACTATGAGGATAGAAATAATAACAACAACTAGAGCATGGAAGGTTGAAATCTTAACAATAAAAAAGAATGACGTACGATTTGCAGTTGGTGCTGGGGCTGATCTTGTAGGGAATGTTGACACCACAGGCACCGGGGAGGCCAGCGGCCTTGCTGAGGTCGAGGCCGCGGACTGAGCCAGCTGTGGATTTCAAGCACTCGCAAGCGGCTTGGCGGTCAGGTGTGGTCTGGGCGGCACCGTTGAGGCTCCTCACCCCGTTGCAGCATCCCGGGGTGACCGGCCCACTTCCGGTCAGGTAACCGAGGCATGGGGCCAGGCTGCTCGTCACCTGACCGCATGTTATGGCATCCACCGCCGCCATGTATGGTGCTGCCACCAAGGCGCACACCAGAACCATCGACACCATCTTCGCTGCTGCACCCGCCATTTTTCACAGCACAAAGACTAGATAGTAGGACTAAGAGAAATGTAAAGGAAAAGTTTTGCTGTTTTAGAAAGCTGGTCGATAGAAGACTGCTGGGTGAGTGAATATTGAAGCTCCCGGAGGAGGGTTTACTTTATATAGACAAAGTAGAGGATGGGTTTCCGTCGTGGGTCGGCCGGGCTGGTTAGTTGGTTGATCGATGGTTGGGCCGGTATTTAATGCGTTTTCCACTCCCCAGCAATCAAAGTCTCCAATCGGGACGGCGATTTGCCAACCTACGAGCTGGCTCTCTCTCATTGGTCCAATGAAGTACTCTTTGACGTATAACCATTTCCTATGCCTTTTCACGGACAAGGGAAATAATGACACGTACGTACTATGGTCTAGCTGCCATTTATTTGTTTGTTCCCACCTCTTTTTTTTTTCCAGCCTTAACAATTAACATTGAGATGGTAGGAATAATATATATGACACTACTCAATAACTACGCGGGCAGTTATAAGTTTTGTGTTATCTGGCCTGGTGATCGAGGCACTAGCTTTGACGCGTCTGCCGCATATTAATTGTCTGCATCAGTACAGTAGTACTGATTCAGATTCAGTAGGGATTAGGGAAGTAAAGGTGGTCCAGTTAATAATCTGTGCCAGCAGTACTAATGATGAATCAATTAGTCAAAAATGGAAGAGAAGCTTAATAACCCTCATCATCAGGGAATTGGTAGAATATATAAACAAGCCGATCGAGCAATCTATTTATGTGCATAGATGACGATGATACACCGAGCTTCTAAGTAGTTTTTTAATACCTTGTGTGCATGGGATGATAATTTGGATATTGCTCGTTTGATTTTACTCGTGTAAGTAGCATGGTTTTGGTTGGTTTTATTTGTGCCTTATCTCCCATTCCGGAGCGGATTCCTTGCATAAACATAGATCTGGATTTTTTTTTCCCCACTCAAAACTAAGGGCCCTTGCATTAATTTTTTTATGAACAATATTATATATTCCATAAAAAAAAACTAAAGTACTTATTGGCAACACACCCTGCCAATTGACTAAAGTAAACATCAAGATTTTGTATATAATCTGTTCATCTAAAAATGTGGAGTATTAACCTAGGACTACTATAGCCACAACTACAAGCTCAACAGCAGCGAAGGACATCAAGAGACATAAAATAGACCACAATTGGGACATATTTTCTCGACCAACAACAATACACACATCTTCTTTTATTACCTTCAGTAGCACTTCATGACTTCTGCTCATCATGTTACTCCCATACCTCAGGCAACATCATCGTTCCCTCCAAATTAATCCCACCATTGCCCTCCAAATTTATCCTACACAAGCATCGACAGCTTTACACTTGAATCGGTTCATATGCCAAGCCAGCTCCAACTCCCACTGATCCAAGACTTTCCTGTCAGAGTTCTTAGAGAACAATCCTGCGCAAAAAAAAAAAAATAAAAAAAAAGTGATAGACTGGACAAAAGGCAAACAAATGGTCTCTAGTCTCATTACCAGTTTCACAAAGCACACATGCTAAAGAACCTGAGTAGCCTCAACTAGCCATCTTATCACAAATATAAATATAATCATTCACAACCATCCATGCCAAAAACTGATCCTTTGGTATAGTTGGAAGGGTCCAGATAAGAGACTTCCACGGACTCCCAAACCTTTTTGACACTATAATTTCCCATGACCACTCCATTCCAAAGGACCTTAGACCCCTGGACCTGAAATATAGATCCAACTGTGGTTCTACACTTCAGCAGCTTATTATAGATCCACGATACAGCTTTCTTTGCCACCAACTAGAAATCCTCCCACTTCAGTTTATACTCCTTCACCCAGGCAACTCATAGAGATCCACGTTGAGCCAAAATAGCCCAAATATGACGAATGACACAAGCTATATTCCAAATTGACAAATCCCTTAGCCCTAGGCCATTCTCAATTATCTTTGGGAAAGTAATATGTTTTCAAGCTACAACAGCTTTCTTCCTACCTCCCTTCTTAAACCCCCATAAAAAATCACTATAAATTCTTTCTATCTCTTTGATTAGAGCTTTAATTAGAATGAAAGTGGCCACCCAAAACTGTGTTAAACTGTAAAGGACAACCATAATTAACTGACACCTCCATGCATAACTAAGAAACTTCGATCTTCAACCATTGATCTTGGTTGTAAATTTATCAATAAGAGGCTCACAAGCCTTAATTGTCTATTTTCCAGGGATAAGGGGTAGTCCCAAATATTGAACAGGAAGAGAAACCAACTTATAACCAGCCCTCTCAATCATCGGCTTCTGCCAATACAACGGTAATGTCCCATAATATAATTCACATTTAGATGGGTTTGACACCAAACCAGAAAGGGAGCTAAAGTCATCCAAAATTAATTGGATTGTCTGAAGACCAGAGTTTGAACCATCAAAGAGCAGAAGCATATCATCAGCAAACATTAAATGGGTAAGATTAAGCCTCTTGCACATAGGGTGGAAAGGAAGCAACACTCCAGAAGCCTCCTTATGCATAAGATATAAGACAATGATGCAGTTCCAAGGCTGGTGATTAGAAGCAGAGATGGCAAAAATATCCATAACCATGAATATCCACCCGAATCCGACCTAATTGGGTACAAAAGAAAAATTTCTAGAAAAAATTACGTACAAGATGATTTTTTATAGGCTAATTGGATAAAAATATATACGCATATTAGGCGGAGCCAATCTCTCATTTGTGGTTCCAATTTCTTGCTAATTAATAGGACAGCTAACCACATAAATTTTGCTAACTTATAGATCGAATGTGAGATATCAGTCAAGAAGGTAGTAGAACTGTAGAAGAGCTGTCAAATTAATGCTTCTTAGTGATAAAAAAAAAAAATCTAGAACCACACAACAGTGGTTGTTCACAGGCTATCGTAAAGAGATCCACATTTTTTGGATTCTATTAAACGCCTATAAAAGGACATACTCGATGAAATGAATCCTAATACTAATATAAAGAGGTTCTCAAAAAAAACATGTTAAATGCTAAATTTGAATCTTCTGAGTAAATTTAGGGAGGATAGTTTTGTCTACTTACATAAGAAAGCTCCCCTTTCAATTAAAACACCTGACTTTTAGGAGTCATTTTGAAGTTGCGATTGTTAATTAAATAGACGTATTGTTGTGATTGCATGTATAATATTATACATGTATTGTCGAATTTTATGTATTGTAAAATACAACGTTTGATATATTTGATTGTGTATGTCACATCAGCTAAAAAGTCAGACAAAATAATCTCAACTCAATAATCACATGTATTGTTTCTGACAAAGAATTAAAAAAATATATAATACATTCTAAACAATACATATATAGTAACAATTTTACTAAAACAATTGCAACTTCCAAACAATCCTCGTAAAAAATAGTTTCGCTTTTCTACACTTTAATTGATATTTGGTATATTATTAATATTACCAATAGATATTATATAAAATAAAAGACCAACGCATTAATGGTAATTGACAAGGGTGAGGATGATTGGGAATATAATTACAATCGCCTTTGCTAGCACAGGTCTCAAGAGTGATGGCCTTTGCTAGTACGGATCTCAAGAGTTACACTTAATAGTTTTTCAATTTTCCACAAATTCAACAAACTATCTTCTTCATTTCAACTATGCTTTAAAAAATTAGGGTTAAAAATCATATTACTTGAAATCTGTTCAAGAATACTTTGAAGAAAACTATGATAAGTAATTTTATAATAAGTATACGACATCAAAGACAACAATACTTAGGTAACAGTTTAACTCTTCTCTTCATTTCAATTTCAAATTCAAATTCATTCATTCGTGAAAAGACTTACCCAATACCCACTAAAATGTAAAGTTTTCAATCAAATAGTGTCTCGATTGCTATTATTTTATAAATTAAGGATTTAATATTGAGTTGTAAACAACATTGTTGAATCTAATTTTATTATTTCAGATCACAAGGGGCTAGGGTTTTCGGGAAATCCTATCAAGAAATTACTCCAGAGAATATTCACATCCTCATGTCTACAAACTAAGGGAATGATTTTAAATTTTCAGATCAAGCTTATGACATGGACATGATAAATTTAAGCTTGAAAATGGTCTTTGACAATGTAAATATTTTGCCACTAAATTCGTACTTTCATTGAAATGTAAGTAAGAGAAAGATTATGTTAATAGTGAAGGTAGTGAATCCGATGATGTAGAGATAATGACGTTATTTGGAAGAATGAAGAGATTGTAGATGGAGGATACATAAATTTAAAAAATAGGAAAGAGCAAATGATTGATAATATTTATTGCTTGGATGGGAAAATTATACTAGCAACATTTAATTTCCAAACATTTCACCATTAAAGTTTGGTTTTCAATAAATTGTGGGAGAAAAAAAGAAGAGAATAATGATGGTGAATGTAAAAGCTTCAACAATGTTTTTTATTAATTTTGTTAGGAATTAGTTCCATTGAATGAGTTGTGTTTTTTTACTTTTGATAAGTACTTTCTCTATGAATGATTAAGATGTCAGAAAACTTATGTTGTATGTAGTTTTTTATATTTTCAGTAATTAAATAATTTAAGACTTTTCACGGAATCAAATAAAATTATAAATTTATTCCAGTCATTATTATTATTATTATTATTATTATTATTATTATTTATACTATTGATGTGTAATTCATCCTACTACTAAGCGGGCCCTAATCTATTTAGTGAAATAAGGTCAAACTTAAAATAATAAAAGCTTCCTTTTGTTCTTTCCTCTCTGCCACAGCTCCCATTACTCCATTCCCAATTCCATTTCCAACCAAATTGTCCCTAACAAACAAAACCAATGCACGGTTTATAAATAAACACAAAAAATCGCCAATTACTTAAAATAAATACGCAAAATCCAGTGAAGGCCATGTGATTAATATGCAAAAGAATGGTAGTCGTGCAAGTGGATAAAAATGATAGAATTCTCCGTTGGGCTTGTTTAAAGGATTGCAAATTCTATAGCGCAGTTTTCAGCTCCTATTTCTCCTTTGATAGTTTGTGATATTTAATGTAAAGATGTTGTAGGGCAGTAAGTCCTCATTATTAATAACCTCAGACAATTGCTAAAGAAGGGTACAATGGTCAAACTATTCAATGTCATTAGTGAATAGTTAAATCTATTAAGTATCTGATTTTGTAATAATAAAAAATTTAGATTTAATTGTAGAGTGATAAGTCATAAGGAGTCTATGTTAATATTTATATGATTCTATATTGGTTATATAAACTATTTAATGAAACCAATATGACTTTGCTTATGGCTAGTAAGTGTGTGTGTGTTTTTTTTTTCTTAACTCAATCAGTTAGGTTAACCAACTTTATTTCACGGTTAATAAATTTCAAACCTCAAAAGGTTCGATTTCAACTTAGTTTATCAATTGACCACCCCTAATCTCAATGATAATTTCATTTGTAGGTTACATACTAAATGTCCAAATGTACCAGGTGCTATATATATTGTTCAGTGCCTTGGTAAGTCTTACATGCATACAGTCTGTAGTATAAATCCGGAAGAAGTCTGGAGATTAGTTACTAATTAGCCTCACCACAAGCCCGAGAGGTTAATTTGATGTAGTTAGTGGCTAGGCAATAGTGATTGTGTAGATAATAAAGAGATAATGAAGTGGCATATGCATACCGCTCGCCACTTTCGTTTCATTACATAAAAGTACGTGGCATTGACCATATAAAGTGGTCACACGTTACAAAACACAAAAACTAAAACAAAACACAGACGATCCATAGACCAGTGGAGAGACAATGAAGAGCCACCACAGTACATACTAGACTCGTACCACATTTTATTATTGATAATAACTATATTAGCGCAGAACCTAATATGGCCACTTAATTCCCTGCTCACGTTCGCTTACACGTATGCTTCACTTGATGCTGCCAAAAGAAAACCAGAGAACATATTAACAACTAGAGCATGGAAGGTTGAAAGCTAACAATAAAAAATAACAACGTAACGTACGATTTGCAGTTGGTGCTGGTGCTGATCTTGTAGGGAATGTTGACGCCACAGGCACCGGGGAGGCCAGCCGCCTTGCCGGGGTTGATGCCGCCGACTGAGCCGGCGGTGGATTTCAAGCACTCGCAAGCAGCTTGGCGGTCGGGTGTGGTCTGGGCGGCAGCGTTGAGGGCCTTCACCCCGTTGCAGCATCCCGCCGGGACGGGGGCGGGCCCAGGGCCCTTCAGGTAACCCAGGCATGGAGCCAGGTTGCTCGCCACTTGACCGCATGTTATGGCATCCACCGACGCCATGTATGGAGCTGCCACCAAGGCGCACACCAGGACCATCGACACCACCTTCGCTGCTGCACCGGCCATTCTTCACAACAAAAAAGGACTACGAGAAGTGTAAGGTAAGAGAAAGGTGTTGTGTTTTAGAAAGCTGCTCGATCGAGAGAAGATTGCTGGGTGAGTGAATGTTGAAGCTCCCGGAGGAGGGTTTATATAGGGAAAAGCAGAGGATGGGTTTCGGTCGTGGGTCGGCCGGTTAGTTGGTTGATGGGTGGTTGGGCCGGGATTTAATGCGTTTTTCCACTCTTCGGCTACCAATATGTCAAATCGGGGACGGCGATTTGCCTACCTTAAAAGCTGGCTCACTCTCATTGGTCCGATGAATTACTCTTTTGACGTATAACCATTTCCTTGCTTTTTGATAGACAAGGGAAATAAGGACACGTATGTACTATGGTCTCGCTGCCATTTATTTGTTTGTTCCCACCCAGCGGCGGATCCAGAACACAGAAGAGCACTGGGCCGCATTTCATTAGAAAATTAGAACCGTGAAAAAATATAATGATTATAGTTTTTTGCAATGTAAATTGTACACGACTGTATTTTAATTTAGGGAATGCATCAATAATGGAGTCTACATCCATACCAATACTATACACTGTTTCAAATAAAATACTTGAGCAATCGACGAGAAATTCATCGCTAATTTTTTTGAGCAAATCAGTTATCACATGTTTCATTGTTGAAAATGTTCTCTTCTTAGTAGTTGTTGAAACGAGCAGCATCAACACTAGATAAATCAATCGACTAATCAATTTGCATTGTGTGTCCATCCCTGCACACCAGCTGCTTTAGTAAATTTTTAAGGGAACAAACCTAATATTTCTTTTAGTCTTTTACATTTTAAACATTTTAGAATTTTAGGTTTCATTGTTTTTCTTAGACGCATAATCTTTGGGGCTAAAATTTCTAGGCTAAATTTAGAGTAGTGATTTGAATATGTTCAACTTGATAATTTTTCTAGTTAATCCCATTCTTATCCTAGAATAACACTGACTCAGATGTCTAAAATCAAAAATTTCATAAGGACTATAGAAACTACGGATCCAGAGAAGGACTAGACCGGGGCCTGGGGTGGCCACCCCTGGATCCGCCAGTGTTCCCACCTCTTTTTTTCTGCATTAACAATTAACATTGAAATGGTTATGATAACATGCATGTAACTATAAAAAAACATTCGGTTATCATTTAACACTGAACGTTCATTAGTTTAACTAGTTTTTTACCCGCCCATTGTGCGGTGTATTTTGTTTGGTTGTTTTATAATTCGTTATAGTATTCTAATTGTTATTATTATTTATGTTTGCTAAGGTAATAACATGGAATTGTAAATCCCACTTACCTTATTTCAGGTATTATTTCATACTTTTATGCCTTTTGTTTATTTATGAACGTTTTAATTTTATTAACTGAGCTCTTTGTAGACAGTTCTTTATTGATTTAGAATTTGTTTTTATCGAATTCGCCCTTTAAGATTATAAACATAAGAGATTATTCATTCTTTAGCACAGAATTGTGATAAAGAAGTTAAAAAACTTACGGCCACAAAAGAAGAAGTTAGAATAAGAAAATGTACTTCAATTAATAAAAAAAAATAAGCGAAGAGCTTTTTATTTTCTCTCCCTTCTCATATGTCGGTATATGATAATAGAGAATATTCTGATCTAAATCCCATGAATATCGTGTATTATCACTTACACATACAATTTTGGAATAATGAGGAAACTCATTAGCATCCACGTCCATCAATCTTCCACGTCTTTGTTTAATTAGCTTGAAATGTTCTAGCAAAACCAACCACAAACAAAACTATCAGCTGTCACTAACTTATTAAATCAATATTATCAGCAAATTAATTAAACTACATATAATTAAACACAATTTATATTTTGTAGAGAGCTACATATCTCCTGCAGAAAAGAATTATGCTTTATTACCTAATAACAACATAGACAAATAATGAAAGGAGCAGTCTTCAATACAACTCAACTCATTTTATCATTCAGATTCCTCATCTGTGAACTGAATATATGCATCAATCCAAATAGTAGTTTGTAAGAAAACAATCATGTCAAAATCAATCTTTAGTTAGGGATTCAATGCAGAAAACTTCACCTTAATGAAACAAACAAATGTCACCGCAAACATGTAGAAATTAAAAAATCATCGAAATAGACAACCGAAAAACCACCATTATCATTGTCTTTCTTCTTCGCGGCATTTATAAAATCCCAATTATGTTCCCTTCTACTTATAACCCCTTTGCTACCTACTAATTACTAACCAGATCATCATTGTATAGCTAGCTAGAAGTAGCATGTCAATCATTAACATAAAATATAATAAACAATCATCACAACTCTACTTTCAATTTCAACATTCAAGAAATCGGGTTGCAATAGGCATTCAAGAAAAATGATCAATTATTCAACCAAAGGAGGTATGCCCTAAGTCCAACCAATTAACCCTTCTAATTATATTTTATATACATGAAAGTATATGGCAACCCTTCTCAGTAAAAAAACAAAGAAGAAATATATTCACTCATCGAGAGTGGGAAAATTTACCATCCACCAGTCGTAATTTGGAAGAAATTAAGAAAAGAATGGGAAAAAGAGTATAACTCGGCCAGTCAACCGCAAACAATAACATATCGCTGAGAAAGTGAGACCAGTTGCCAGCTTCAGATCAAGGAGGAGGAGGGAGCAGTCGACAACCCTCGGCTTGGTTCACCTCATCTTCACAATGATCATATTAACTTTTTTCGTCAACAGGCAAAAATATGTTATAACTGCTCAAAATTTTGTCATCTTATCGTTGTCTCGTATAATTTCTACCTCATATTCTCATACAAAGAAAAAAAATCGTATGCATTACCAGTTCTTTCTCTATAAATTATGAGAATAAAATTATTAGAAATCTCAAAAAAATTAGCAACTAATAAGAGGGCTTTGGTTATTTTTAGGGTTACTATTTTCGTATGACCTGAAATTTGACCAAAATAAACATCCTGGCCAATCTTTTCAATCTATTACATCCTGGCCCGAACTATACACCAAAATAAACAATTTGGCCAAACCCGAATTTTTACCGTTAACTTGGACAGTCAAACGCGTTGACCGTTAGTCAACGCGCCATGTCATTGTCAAGTCAGCATAAAATATTTAAAATAATTCACAATTTCCACACATTCCCTAATTTTAAATTATTATAAATTAAAAAAAATCATCTAATACCTTAGTTAAACCAAAAATAAAAAACGAAAAAAATTAAATATTTATCAGATCTTCTGACTTGGCAGTGACATGGCGCGTAGACCGTTAGTCAACGTGTTTGACCGTCCAAGTTAACGGTCAAACATCGGGTTTGGCCAAATTGTTTATTTTGGTGTATAGTTCGGGCCAGAATGTTATAGATCGAAAAGATTGGCCAGGATGTTTATTTTGGTCAAAGTTTAGGCCATAGGAAAATATTAACCCTTGTTTTTATGGTGGTTGACATACTTTCTTGATTTCTTATTTTCAATGTTGGATTTTATTTCTAGAGAGACAATCAAAATGGGGAAAGGGATATAAACAAATTAAAAGTTTGCATTAATAATTAATATGTTTTCATTTAATCGAAATGAATAAGAATTTTTTAAAAAAATAACAATTATTGCTCTGTCAAGTTTATATTCAGACATTTTGCTATATAATTTATACTTGTTTTATTTGATAGGTATATACATAAGAAAGAAGTGAGTGTTTGATAGCAAAAAACATATAGTCATATCGTTCATTTCTCAAAGTCGATCGATTGTCAAACGTTTATTTTCTCTTAGATCATCGTTTATATTTTGTATTGAAAAATATTAATATTTATATGTGGTCTTGTTTTTTTTCTTCATCAAAATATAACTTATTATTAAGTTTTAGTAAAAATGAGTAAAAAATTTACTTAATCAGATTTAATCAGTTTGGGTTAAATAAATACAATATATGTCACTCTCTGTTTCCATCTTTATAGTTTGTTTAATCGAAATTTTTTATTATTACTTAGGTCTGTGTTTTTTGTTTAAATGTTTCTAAAAAATTAACTTATTTTAATTTTAGTAAAAATGAGTAGAATTATTAAAATAAGAGAGAGACAACTTCATAAATAGATCAATAAATAATTTTTTGTTTGAAAATAAAATTGTCCACCTTGGCAACTTGTGCATTCACCAAGTGCTTATGTGGCACAAAGTTATTTTTGAATAGCCATAATATTTAGTATAGATAGATAGATATAGATAGATAGATTAAATCTATACAATCTCAAATTTTTGGTGATAAGAAGCCGTCTATAAAATTGATCGGAAAATTTCTCATACACATGAACTAAACTGAACAGTAGTTTTTTCGAAAGTAGCATGGAATTAGTATAAGTAACATCCATTAAAAATTCGCAGTTTGGAAAATACAATTCAGTCAATCTCCATTATAAGCAGTTAGTACTTTTGTGTTATTTGGTAATCATTTTGAGGACAGTAGCTTGGGCGCGTCTGCCGCATATTAATTATGTGAACGGCTATTTGCCGCCAACCAAATTGCTATTTGCTGCCAATTAAAAAAAAATGAATTTAAATTTTGAATTTTCCCTTCCTTCCCAGTGCCTCCGTCGCCGGCACCGTTCTTCCGTCGTCGGCTAACCTCCCGTCGCCCTCAATCGTCGAAAAACAAGTAAGTTTACTTTTTCCGGCTAGTTTTCCAGTTTTCCAGTAAGTTTTCCAGTTTTCCTGAGAAAAACACGGCGGGCCGAAATAAAATTGCGGCCCGAACGCCGCCGAGCCGAAAAAAATTTGTGGCCGGGGCGACGGCCGGCCGAAAAATTCTTTCGGCCCGGCGACGCCTCGGCCGCAAATTTTTTTCGGCTCGGCGGCGCACCGGCCGCAAATTTTTTTCGGCCCGAGTAATTGGGTTTCAGGCTTCCCACACGGCCGCGTAGCTCACCCAGTCTGGCCTTGTGAAGCCTCGCCGAATTCCACACGGCCAAAGTGCAACTTCACATGGCCGTGTAGCTCACCCAGCCTGGCCGTGTAGCTCACCCAGCCTGGCCGTGTAGTTCACCTCACACGACCGTGTAGCTCACCCAGCCTGGCCGTGTGAAGCCTCGCAGAGAGCCACACGGCCAAAGTGCAACTTCACACGGTCGTGTAGCTCACCCAGCCTGGCCGTGTGAAGCCTCGCAGAATTCCACACGGCCAAAGTGCAACTTCACACGGCCGTGTGAGTTGTGTGTGTGCCCGTGTGGCTTTCTTTTTGACTTGCCTCGCGCCCGATCTTCGTCCAATCGACCCCGAACTCGCTCGAAATCCATAATTAAATCTGTTATAAACGCGCTGCTACGGATCGAGAAATCGCAGGAATCGACAAAGCAAGAATACGAGAGCGAGTATCGAAAACACAGACACACGATTTACGTGGTTCACTAACACGATGTGTGTTAGCTACGTCCACGGGCGAGAGAGAGCCAGTTTCACTATATCAAGGAGATTACAGATTACAGAGGAGTATGAGAAGTATTTATAGTACTTCTCCATGTGGGTCTAAACCTAATCCAATCTGGCAAAGGAAACGGTTACAGACCAGGCCCAGAACCCGAACCCAAATAACATTGAGAACATATACCGTGGGCGGCTGATAGTCCGATTCAAGTCATATCAACAAAATCCATAAGTTCATAATGACACTAGGGTCATTAAAAATACAACTAGAAAAACAACAACATATAAATAGAGCATTGCAACACTATGCATTGCTCCTACCCCTACCCCTACCCCTTCCCCTAGCTCTTCGGGGGTCTCTCTGCCTGGCTCGTTGCCGACCACCAAGGGTTTAGGGTCTAGGGTTCAGGGTTCAGGGTTCAGGGTTTAGGGTTCAGGGTTCAGGGTTTAGGATTTAGGGTTTGATACACATGGTTCGTGTAGCACTTTGCTCATATTGTCTGATGGTTAGTGATGATTCATGGATGCGTGTACGCAGTATATGTCAAGGATAGGCTTTCCTGATGATTTTCCGACGATTTTTCCGGCGAGCGTTGAATTTTTCTGATTCAATACGTACTCTGAAAGTTGGATATGTTGTAGATTGTGAAACTCCTTAACTAAAGATGTATATATATACTTTTTTTTTTCATCGATGATTTTCCGGCGACTTTTCCGGGGAGCGTTGAATTTTTCTGATTCAATACGTTCTCTGAAAGTTGGATATGTTGTAGATTGTGAAACTCCTTAACCAAAGATGTATATATATACTTTTTTTTTTTTGGTTGGCGGCAAATAGCAATTTGGTTGGCGGCAAATAGCAAGCCCCTTAATTATCTTAGTCAGGACAGTAGTACTGATGCAAAAAGGAAGTAAAGGTGGTCCAGTCTGGTTAATATGTACCAGTAATGATGAATCTGCACCAGTGTTGTTCGGCAAGGATCCGGACTTTTAGTGGTAAACAACCTGTTAATGAATTAGTCAGAAATGGAAGGAGAAGCCTAATAACCCTCATCATCAAGTAATTGGTATAATATATAAACTAGTCACAGGCCCTGGTCGGATTCAGCCGCAATCACATAAAAACCGTAACAATTTATATGCGAGATACACATTTTTTGATAGTATTATAACAATTTGTCAAATGAGAGAATCAAAATTATCAAAATACTTAAAAATTTCAAAAGGATCAACATCACACTGTTTTCGAACATTTTAATAACTTATAGACTAAAATCTTCTTATGAAAATGAAAGACAAACCCTATGCAAGGAACCGACTCCTAAAGACATTTTTCAAATCACTCTTCTATTTGATCATCTTCGTTTGAGATTACTGAACGTTTTCTTTTTTACTTGTTTTTGTTCCCTCCGCCATGAGCAACATCATCATCTCCACCAATAATGTCTTCATCTCCATTAATGATAAAAAAAATTCCGATAATTATCGAACATTTTATTAAGCTCCGCCTGACAAAACAGGGTCCTCCAAAAAACTAAGAGTTATGCTCTACTATTATGCGTACAAAGACAAAAACAAAACAACTTTCAAACTTTCTATTCTGAATACAATAGACCACTTAAGTGAGAAATCTTCTGATCTTCCAGCTAGAACTCTGGCTTTCCCACGACAAAGTAGTTAAATTCAGCTATCCATTGCCTTGTAATCTCTTCCACAGTTTGCTGCTCTCCCTTAAAAATCCGAGCGCATCTCTCTTTCCATACTGCACTAATACACCAGCACCAGATTGCACTCCAAACCAAACCCTTGCTGCCTTATTGCTTCGTCTTCGAATCTAGTTCATGAGGGCATCCCAATTCATTGACCACCAACTAGAGCCAAAAACCGCTGCAAAAAACTCTAAAGCATAAGAGTAGGTGCAGAAAAGATGAGCTCGGGTCTCTTCTTCGGCCTTGCATAAAACACACAGTGAGTCAGAGATCCTCCCCCATTGGTTGAGCTTGTCCATCGTGGTGATCCTGTTCAATATTACCAACCAAGCAATAACCCTGTTTCTAGGTATCACAAACTTATTCCAGATTATTTTCTACCAATCCACTTTAGCCCTCTATGGTCTGATCGACAACCACAACTGCTGCACCAAAAAAGTGGCATCAGCTTCCCTTCCCAGAGCACCTCACCTGCAGCATCCACAGCAAATCTGTACTGAAACCATCCTCTTGAGCTAAGCATTTTTCTTCAGATCCATGACCCTGACTGAGAGAGAGGGATGTCCCAATTAGATCTCCCTTTCAGTTTATATCGTTGTATCCACGCAACCCAGAAACTCTCACTCTTCATTAGTATTAACCACAACAGTCTAGCCACACATGCCATATTCCAACTTCCCAAATCCTTCAACCCCATTCCACCTTCCTTTTTAGGCAGTACAACAATTTCCCAAGCTACTTTTGCTCGGTCAGTGCCTTCACCATGCCACAGAAAATCTGAACAGATTTTATGAATATGTTCATCCAAAACTGCACAAGTGAGTAAAGAACAGAAGAAATTAGCTGGAGCTTCCCTTCATAAGAGAGCTTACTGGCCTGCCAAGAACGGATTCAACCTATTAACTTGTCCACCAAGACTTCACATTCTCTACTAGACAACCGTCCTGAAATCAGTGGAAGTCTGAGATATCTCATATGTAACTTCCCTTCTGCAAAACTAGACCACTCAATAGCATTCTGCTTAAATAAATGCGCATGTCCACCAAAAAATACCTCACACTTCTGCGGGTTGCAGCTCAACCCCGATAACAAGTAAAATTCATTCAATAAATTCCTTATTTTCATCAGAGCGGCTGTTGATCCCTCGGTAAAGATCAACAGGTCGTCAGCAAAATAAAGATGTGTCAGACCTATCGATCGGCACTGAGGATGGTAAGGGATCCTTTTAGAACTTGCTGCAAAATCAAGCATACCTGAGAGAGGTTCAATGACAATTGTAAAGAGGTAGGGAGAGAGAGGATCTCCCTGCCTAACCATTTTCTGAGCTTGGAAAAGACCAAACAATGAACCATACAAGTTGATACTGAAATATGCAGAACTGAGGCAAACCTTTATCCACTCAATAAACTCGCTTGGGAAACCCATTTGCATCATCACACAGATTAAATACTCCCAGTTAACCCAGTCGAAAGCCTTATGCATATCTATTTTAATTGCACAGCGAGAAGCAATCTTAATTTTATTATAGTTCTGCACCATCTCCTGCGCCATTAGTATGTTGTCTAGAATACTCCTTCCTTTAACAAACGTTGATTGATTTCTACTTATCACTTCAGGAAGTGCAATATGTATTCTATTCTTTAATACTTTTGCAATTATATTATAGAGTACATTAATGCACGCTATAGGCCTGAAGGCTGTCATTCTGTCAGCATTCAATGTTTTTTGGGCAAGAGTAAGAGATGAAGTATTCATACCTCAAGGCAAAGTTTTTGTTCTGAAAAATTCCTTAACTCCATCACAGATGTCTCCGCCAATTAAACTCCAATGCTTCTGGAAAAAGCTTATGTCCACCCATCAGGGCCTGGAGCTTTCAATGGATCCATAGCAAATAGTGCAACTCTTACTTCTTCATTAGTTACTTCAGCACATAGCACGTGTTTGCTTTGTTCACTAACCTGCTTCCTTATAAAAGATCCAATGACTGTCGAATCTAGTTTAACTTCTGGATTCACTATACCATACATATTCTTATAGAATCCCACTGCCTCCTCTACAATTTCCTCTTCATTCGTGATTTCAGCCCCTGAGTTACTGATCAACCTCCTCAGTTGCTTGCACGCCTGCCTTATCTTTACTGCCTTATGGAAGAAAGCTAAGTTCATATCACCTAGTGCAAGCCAATTAATACAAGATTTCTGCCTATAGAAGCATTCTTCTGCTCTTCGTAAGTACTGCAACTCCTCAGTGAGAAGATGCATTCGTTCAAAAGTGACAGGGGTAGGATCTTCAAGAGCTTGAGCCTGAGCCAATTCCAAGTTGGAATTAGCCGCCTTCACTTTATCTGAAATATTCATAAACTCTTGTCTATTTAACTTCTTAAGTTCTATCTTTAACATTTGGAATTTCCTTTTTATTCTCTGTAGAACTGGGCCTTGTAGTTGCTGGTTCCATACTTCAGTCACTGTGACATCATAGGAAGGGTGTTGCATCCACATCTCAAAAAACCTAAAAGGTTTTGGGAATGATTTCCTAGGTCTACTGGGTCTTACGAGCATCCCACAGTGGTCCGAGAAAGATGGATTAAGAAATTCAGCCACACTATCTGGAAAACCATCAAGCCAATCTACATTTACCAATATTCTGTCAAGTTTCCTCGCAATAGGATTCCCACTCTGCTGATTTGTCCAAGTAAAGAACGAGCTAGATGCCTGATGATCAATCAACTCCATCTCTGTGATCCAATCTCTGAATGCACTCATGCTTGGTGTAACAGGTCCCATATTAGACGCCTCAAATGGTTGATGATGGCATTAAAATTACCACATACCACACATGGAAAACCTCTGACTCTCAATTTCCTTAGTCTACCATAAGTTGCTGATCGCTCAGCCTCGTCGTTTGATGCATATACTGCTGTGAAGAAGAACTGAACCTTGGGAGAAACTGACACTAAAGCATGGATGAAGTTTGCATCTGTACAAAGTATAGACCCCTGCACTTCCTCATCCCATGCTACCCACACTCGCCCCAGTGGATGGCAATCATAATTATCTGCGTTAACGATTGTCTTTTTAATACTATGCGGAGAATATTGCTTCAATTCATGAAATCACCTTCTGATCACACCAATTATGTTTATGTAAAATCAAATTATCCTTTTACCTTATTATTCGAATCTTCGAAATGGTTTGTTTTGTTGTAACATCCTACTATTTAATATTTGTAGTCAACAATCAATCAATGATTTTGATCATTGTCATAAACAATATATATTTCTAAATTAAAATGTTTAATAACTAATTATTGACAGTTTGTTATATCTCCCATAGCCATATGTTGAAAATTTATGGCAAAAATATAATGGTTGTTCAATTATCAACGTTGACTCATTCCTAACGTGGAGGTATGTAAACTCTCGATGTAAGAGATTATGTCTCGTTTTTCAACCATGATACTCAACTTTATTATCTTATACAGTAGGCTAGCTTATTAATCTCAAAATTAGAAATTTGTTGTGATCGTTCTGCCATGAAAAGCAACATCATCTCGACCAATTACAATACCTTCGTCTTCCTTAATGAAAACTTTATCTTCACTATATGTTCTTCCTTCTTCTTCTTCTTTTTTGCATTTCATTGAAAACCAATCTTTAATTGTTAAATGTTTGGAAACACTAAACATTACGCGCAAAATAATTTATGTCATTCGAGTCAAGAACATTTAGGATATTGGTTATTTTCCCTGACACTGATAAACAACACAGCGACCAACATAAATTTTGATAATCTATAGATTGAAAGTTCATGATAACCCGTAGGAGTATTGACTATTCTCCAATAGATACTTTTATTTTTTTTCTTATATATTTTTTGATTTTACTGCCCATTTTTTAAAAATGACTTTCGAAAGTTGAATGTTCGATGATGAGAACAATCAAACCTGCCATGAATGTCATTTTCTATCTTTGGTGGTATTATTTTTAATTTTGTAAATACTTAATTTAGTTGAGAGTATCATGATTCAAGATTGATTGGCATATTGAGAGCTTCGTCAAAGTCCAATAAGCAAGGTGTGACTTAGTTTCATAATAATCTAACGAATAATTGATTGTGAGAACGCGGTAAGGACCTACCCCACGGATTGAGTACTTTTTTATATATAAGGGTGATATAGGTTTTTTTGTTTTGTTTTGTTTAGATACTACTTAACAAATTTGGACTTGAGATCTATAGATCTGGTACTACTGTAGAAGAATTGATAATACATGAATGCTATTATATATGATGTTATAGGTTGCTTGACTAACATATTTTTTGTTCTAAAATATGTCTGAATGGGTATAATTTTGAGAGTATAAATAATTGGATTTTTTATTAAAAAATTAGTATTTAAATAAGAACAAATGAATTATGATTAACTAACACGTAATAAGGACTAACTCGCATAGTTAGTAAAATACGATACGGGTAAGTTACGTATAAAATACATACGGGTATTTTACTTTGTTTATAAACTAATGATACGTTTAATAGTACGTCAATAGTTATAAAATATATAAAATAAATTATTCTAAAAATAAATTAGTATATAAATAATAGTTAAGTTAGCAATTTAATTCAGTATATATGATATTAAAGTGTTATACGGATTTTATACGTGTTTAGTATTGGAGTCATCAAATGAACGGGAAAAACGAAACACCTCGACAATAATACGGATATGAAAGTTTTAAACGAATAAAATACGTACGATCATATATATGTGGTTATATGTTTTTTTTTATAACATGTGGTTATATGTTTTCGGGAATAGGTGGAGCAAATAAGTTTTCTTTACTTACTTAATTGTATCCTAATAATATGTCTCGTTTTTATTTAATTAGGTTTATTGGGAAAAGACCTACGGGTCCATCCGCACTATGTGCACAACATAGGAAAAGTAGGATGGAGTGGGTTATGCGAGAGAATCTCTTTATATGGATGGTAGGACAAGCGATAGAGCAATCAATTTATATGCATAGATGACGATCATATCCTCTCTATTGCTCGCTTAATAGCTCCGAGAATTGAGGATCTCCAAAGGTGATCGCGAGGAATCCTAGGGTTTTGTTTCAAATCGTATGAGCGACGCCGGCGAGAAGCTGGTGGCTCCGCTGGAGCCCTTAAGCCAACAGATTAGTGGGGAGCCTTTATCCTCACCGGTGCAAGTTTCTAAACGTCCGAAAACACAGAGTGATACAGATGTTACGGGTAAGGGTCCGATGCTGTTGGACCAGGGACAACCACTGATTGCTTCAGAATGCAGGTATCCATATGAGAACAACAAAGATGTGAGTGGAGCGGGTGAACATCCAACCTCTATCAATGGGGAGATGATACCATCGCAGGTACCGCCGACTGCCCAAGAAGGTATACCTCTATCCTACAAGGATACGGTTCTTGGAAAGGGAGCAGAGCAGTCGGACGTGAACGGGAAAGAGAACGAGGACAATGATGAGGAAGTCCTCATGGACAGTGACAACGAAAGGGAGCCTGACTGTCCCAAAGTTAAAATCCCAAAAGATTTTAACCACCGTCGAGGCCAGCGATGGCGCATGGCCATCATCGTCCGGGTCCTGGGACACTCATTCCCATTCTTGTTTATCCAACGTCCCCTCCAAACTATGTGGGCATGCACTGGTTCAGTGACAATAGCGACAATGGGACAAGGCTTTTACTAAGCTCGGTTCTCTACTGAACACGACTATGCTAGGGCATTGAATGGCGGGCCTTGGATGATTGAAGATCACTATGTCCTTACGAGGACATGGCATCAAGGTTTTGAACCGGGTGAGCAGGAACTGTCTCACATGCTTGTATGGGCACGCTTCACCAAGCTTCCAATGGATTATTATGATGAGGAACTATTGAGGAATATCGTGAACTCCTTGGGAAGATATATCAAGATGGATGAAGCTACTAGACAAGCCACGAGAGGATACTTTGCCAGAATTTGTGTGGAAGTCAATCTAGCGAAACCCTTAGTGTGTAAGTACCGACTGGAAAGAAGGACGAGGGGGGTTGAGTACGAGGGTTTGCACAAGGTTTGCTTTGAGTGCGAGAGATATGGTTGACTCGACTCTACTGTCACCCTAGGAATTGGCCAAGTGAAACCACTTCCTAAAGCGTAGTATAGCGGGTTAGGTTTATATGTCAACCCGGGTCCTAGATTTGATGACTACTCACTGAGTTCTTGTTATCTAGCAATGAAACTGGAATGCAAATCTAAACTACCAAACAAACAAAGCAAGTAAACTATTGTATTCAGGTTAAGAGAGGTCACCTGGATATGGTTCCCCTAGTCTGCAGTTAAGCCGGATTGTAATTACCAAGTTCAGTTTCTATGCTAGTTATACTGCGGAAGGTTCTTAAACAGCCTAAAGTCTGGACTAAAGGTCTTCAGACCCTCTCAATCTGAATCTCTAGCGGGCGACTAACCTCCACCGGAGTAGACAGATTGAGGCCCTAAGAACAAAACCTCCACTACCAGAGTAAATCCGGTACAAAATAGTGAGTTGGCTCCTCGACTAAAGTCACCAACTCCCTACCTTCAATCAAGGGTGCTCTATCAACCTAGGCAGATATTCTCATTCTAGGTTAAAGCAGAAACAACAGGAATTTGATCAGGATTCAAGTCATTCAATCATTAAAACCTCAATCCAATATAATCAATCACAGAATCAGTACTTGGGTTCATACAATCAAAGCCTAACATACAAATCTAGGGTTCTCCATACCCAGATGAATGGGAGAACTACTCCATGGAGAAAGAAGCAAAAGCAGAATCAGACGCGGAATTCATACTGTGAAGGATGGATTCCTGCTCCTGGATGTTGATCAGCACTTCTCCAAGCTCAAACTGGCCTCCAATGGTGTTGAAGATCAATCTAGGGCACTTGGAGACTCTTGTTCGTCACTTTCTCTCTCTAGAAGTCGTTCTATCTCTCAAAAACTCGAATCCCCCCGAATTGTGGCTGAAAATCTGCTTAAAAGGAGAAAATCCCGACTCACACGGCCAGGGTGGCACGGCCGTCTGGCTTACCCAGTTGCCCGTGTGAGTCAAAACGCTGCGTTCCAATTAGTTCGAATTCCAGGCTCTTTGCACGGCCAGAATGGCACGGCCGTGTGAACTTCCCTTCCTGCCCGTGTTTGCTCTCGCAGAATGTGGCACGGCCAGACTGATCACTTGCACGGCCGTGTGATTGTCTGCTCTGCCCGTGTGTGCTCTCAGCAAAACTCGCACGGCCAGGCCATTCCTTCACACGGCCGTGTGAACATCAGGGCAGCCCGTGTGACCTCCTTTGTGACTTGCCGCGTGCCCGATCTTCGCCCAATCGACCCCGAACTCGCTCCTAAACCTTCATTCACTTGCCAGGACCTGAAATATCACAAACAAGCACAACCTAGCGTGAAATCGGTCAAAAACACGAGAAACCACATCTCCAACGGTGTAAGAACAGGGGTGAAAACATGTGTAACTAACGGTCTATCAATGGTCATGAACAAGAAGTATGCCCTAAGAAGAAAATGGAGGCCCCTTCTGAGGAGGATTTCTGTACAGCTCATGTTAACCCATCAAAGTCTACTATATATTGAGGAAGAACGGCCTGAGATTTTCCAAGATTACGGGCCTTGGAAGATAGCAGCCAGCAATCGACGTTGAAGGGTGAACAATAATCACAAAGTGGTGGGACCCGAGGCCATAACCACTCCTAGGAAAGCGTCCTTCCCATCAGGCTCACGGTTCGAGGCTCTCGAATCACTGAATGATGAATTGAGAGAGCACACAACAGTGTTGACAGAGGCCAACAAGAGAGTCGAAGAGGAGGTAACTCCTGCGGATGGATATGCAGACTTAGTAGTAGAATCACGAGCGAGTCCGGTTAATATGGGGTCAGAGAGAGGCTCGAATAAGAACCAGACTGTGAAGCATACCTTAGTGGTGAATAACAAGGAGTCCTCACAAATGCAAAAGAAAAGCAAGGAAGGTGGAAAGGCGGCATCCAGTGTCCAACCCAAAGCAAAAGAGAGTACTGGGATACAAGGAAAAAAGAGCATAGAGAGGATAAAGGCTTAGCCAACCATCAGGGGGACAAAAGCAAACAAGGGGGAAAGCTATAAATGTCTAAGAATGGTAGTAAACAGACCGTCGAGAGCAAAACACTTAAACAGGTTGGGAATGACAAAAATGACACATCGGGACAGCACGTTCCATCCAAAACCCCTCCCCCCAGGCATGCCACAGCATCTTCCAAACCTATAGCTCGAAGCTTGGATGAACACTAGTGTAGACATACCCTAAGGAGTGCATCAAGACTCTTATGTGAACCCCTCAGCGGCTAGCTCGGCAAAGCCGTCTGAGATGGAAGTGGAGATATCCTAGACTCCCCATTCCCAGGGAGTTCTCGTGTCCTTTTGTGCTTTTGCCTTCTCTTGTTTTTTATGGTTAGTATATTAGCTTGGAATTGTAGGGGTGATGCTCACCCTGATTTCTTGTTGTAATTTCGTGAATTTTGTAGGATTCATCATCCCCAGCTAGTTTTCATTACAGAGCCGAAGATTAGTGGCAGGGATGCTGAAGGAGTGATTCGTAGAATGGGCTTCGATAGTAACCGTCGAGTCGAAGCGCATGGGTTTGCTGGCAGCATTTGGCTCTGTGGAATTCGAGCGATCTCGCTCTTTGTGACGAATTTTCCATGGACCAACTCATCCATCTCCACTTTCGCCTTAGCTCGGGAGAGGAAGTTCTGATCTCCGGGGTTTATGGCTCTCCCCAACTCTGCTCCAGGCGAGAGCTATGGGAAACTATGAGAGGCTTGGTGGGTCAGATTGTCATGTCATGTCTCCTAATAGGTGATTTTAATGTGATGCTTAGCCCGGATGACAAACGAGGTGTGGCAAGTTTCAACATGGCCTCTAGTCGCGAGTTGCGCTAAGCGGTGGAGGACTGCTGCTTACTGGATACAGAGTTTACCGGACCTCAATTCACTTAGTACGACCAGAATGGACTCAAGGAACGTTTGGAAAGGGCTTTGTGTAATTCGGCTTGGGTGCAGAGTTACCCCAAAACTGTCACTCGCCATCTTTAGAAAGTCAAGTCCGATCATCGCCCTATTCTCACTGTCTCGGAGCACCATAGGCAGAGTACCCGAGGAGCTAAGTCGTTCCGCTTCCTGAACCCTTGGATGCTCCATTCAGACTTTACCGTGTTCTCCAAAGTGGGTGGGAAAAAGGGACGGCTTATGGTGACAGGTTGTAGAGCCTTACGGCTGAGCTGGAGCAATGGAACCGAAGTACGTTTGGAAAATCTTCTACCCAAAACGCAAGCTGCTGGATAAACTATAGCGCCTAGAATTGCATAATGAGGAGGCTCCAACGACACAAAGAGTAAAGGAAGAGGAGCTTACTCGAGGTCAACTCCATTACGTTCTAAAACAGGAGGAAGTTTTATGGTACCAGAAGTCTCAAAAGCATTGGTTTAGAGAGGGAGACTGCAATTCGAGATTCTTTCATCTGTCTACGCTTAAGAGAATTAGCTTCAACAAAATCAGGAGGTTAAAGTTAGATGATGGAGAATGGGTGGAAGAGGACGAGCAACCCATGGGGCTGGTTCGGGATTTTTACGTAGACCTCTTCACACCTTGTCCAACAATACCTGACATCCTCCCGGCTTATTTCCTTAACTTGGATCCAAGGATGGAATCATTGGAGATGGCTATCCACCCAATGGAAGTGCTGACTGCGATTAAATCTATGGGCTCCTGCAAGGCCATAGGAAAGGATGGTTACCAACCTATCTTCTTTCAGCGATGCTGGGAAACAGTTGGAGAATATTTCTCTACCTTCATTGCCCAATGCTTTCATTGCCCAGAGACTATAGCCCAATTTAATGCATCCTTGCTGATGCTCATCCCAAAGAAGCAAAACCCTTCTCTTGTGTCTGAGCTACGACCCATTAGCCTCTGCAACGTGTCATATAAAACCTTGACTAAGTGTTTGGCCAATAGGTTGAAGTCGTTGATGCCCTAGCTCATCAAACTGAACCAGACGAGCTTTGTCCCTGGTCGCAACATCCAGAATAATATCATCATCCTTCAAAAGGTGGTGCATGCGATGGAGACACGTAAAGGCAAAACTGGTCATATGGTGATTAAGATGGATCTCGTTAAAGCGTATGACATGGTGGATTGGAATTTTGTAGCGACCACGCTTGTGGCTGCAGGAATTCCTGACAAGTTCCTGCAAGCAACGATGAGCTGCATCACCACACCTTCGTTTGAGATCCTATGGGGTGGTAACTGTACGGAGCCATTCACCCCCACGAGGGCTCTCGAGCAAGGGTGTGCCCTCTCGCCGTATATCTTTACTTTGTGTATTGAAAGACTCTCTCATCTTATCCAGGACCTGGCTCAGTAGAAGAAGTGGCGACCGATCCAGCTCGTGAGAGAGGGTGTGGAACTTACTCATCTCGTTTTTGCAGATGACTTAGTTTTGTTTGCGAAAGCTATCCTTAGCCAAGCCGAGATGATCCTAGAATGCTTGCAAGATTTCTGCGGAGCTTCGGGAGAGTTGGTTAGCCGCGAGAAGTGGCGTGTCCTTTTCTCCAAGTACCTAAACAGGGAAGCTTGCAAGAGCATTAGTGATCTCCTAGAAATCCCGATGACGCAGGACCTAGGTCGGTATCTAGGAGTTCCCGTCCTACATGGGTGCATTACCAAGCAAACTTACAAATATATCATGGACAAGGTTGATCAGCGGCTTGCAAGTTAGAAAGCAGATAGTCTATCCCTAGCGGGGCGAGTGACATTGGCCACCTCGGTCCTCAATGCACTCCCATCCTACGCGATGCAAACTACGGTGCTTCCTGTAAGTGTTTGTGAATACCTGGATAGAAAACTCAAAGCGTTTGTTTGGGGGTCTCAGCAAGGTCGCCGCCGCATACATTTGGTGAGTTGGGAGACTATTTCCCTACCCAAAGATCAAGGTGGACTCAGATTGTGCTCGACAAGGGAAATGAATATAGCTTACTTCCTGAAACTTGCTTGGACAATTCTGAAGTACCCTGAATGAACTCTGGGTCCAAGTGCTCAAAGAAAAGTATTTGAGGGAGGGGTCTGAAGGGGTGGAGTTGCGGCGGCATACCCGATGCTCTCAACTTTGGCGAGGGGTGCGCCCGGTTTGGGGTACTATGTTGGCAGGCTTGCGGTCGAATGTGCAAGATGGGAAGTCCACCTTGTTTTGGGCGGACAAATGGACGGACAGAGATTGCGTGCTGGGCGACCATGCTTGGACAAACAAGGAAGGCTTCCCTGCGGAAGCAACAGTGACGGATATGACTTTGGAAACAGGTCAGTGGAACTTTGATTTAGTTTCCCAGTACTTAGCAATGGATGTGAATTTGCAGGTAATTGGAATGCCTCTGCCAAGCCCGAACCGGGGAGAAGATGAAGTGGTTTGGGGTCTCGAGGACAAGGGCAATTTCGCAATTCGGTCGGCGTATCAGTTGGCGGCAGATATCCATGGAGAGGAGGCGCACGAAGGCTGGTCGAAGGTGTGTCGTTGGCCGGGCTCGGACCGCGTTCGGCATTTTCTCTGGCTGATGGCGCAAGGCTCTCTGCTGACCAACGAGGAAAGGAGGCGTCGAAATCTCTCGACATCTGAAACACCCTAACCCGCTGGGGTATTACTTTTACTAAAATGCCCTTGATAGATAAAATACTCAAATCTTAAATTGCAGTGGGAAACATTTTCATAAATAAAATACTGAAAACACACACTTGTAGTCCAAAGCAACGTCCTAACACATGGGCAAACTCAATACTTAAAATCTCAAAGTGATCTCCAGTCTATACTCATAATCATAAATGTAAATAACTAATAATCTCTAATGTTGTTGCTACTGAAACCTTGACTAAGCATCCTCTGTGACGCTTATACTGCCCTCCTCTAGCTGGCTACCCTCGAACTCACTGCTCACTAACTGCTCCTCTAGCTCCTCCTCTAGCTCTTCAAACTGGTGAGTGAGATGAGGTCAGCCTACGCCCTTACGTTAACATCTTATTAATACTTGATCACTTTACTTAACTTAGTATAAGTTATTATGTACTTTCACTATTAAAAATATTAACTCTTAAAACTATACTCTTAAAGCTCAAATCTCCACTTAAATTCTTGACTGACACTTGGATCCCTCACTAGCTAGTCCGATTGCCAACTCATACGTATAAGAAGCCATTCAGGCTTTTCTTAAACTTAAACTTATCGTGGAAGGCTCTTCTTCCACGATTCTCAAGAGCATAACTACTGCTCATCTTATAAATCTAAAGAGCATAACTGTTGCTCAACTTAAATATCTCAAGAGCATAACTGATGTTCTGTCTGAAAATCTCAAATGGCAACGGACTGGCGCTAGTGACTAAAACATTTAACTCTTTCACCTTCTTAGAAGGTGAAGTACTTCTTAAAAAGAACTTGTTTCTTAAATTTAACAATCACTCATAATTAAAGTAAAGCTTAGGTAAATAACACACATTCACTTCAAATTATAGCTCAAACAAAGCACATATAATCAACCATACACATAATCAAGCAACGATAACCACCTCGCTTATATACTTAAAATCATAATACTTAAAAGAATTCGTAATGTGTAGAATTTACCCCCTTTACTCTCACCTCATTTCCGTGGAAACTGACTCTGATTCCGCTCTAAAAATTCCATGAATCGCTCTCATTAAATTCTATTTGTCCACACTATTCTGTCAGTTTAGAAGTACCAAGTACCGGAACTTAAATTTTCCAATCAACATAGTTGACCACGAACTCTCTGGGAAAATTACATATTTAATCCTCTAACTTTTTGAATTCCCAACTATGGTACATGTACTTGACAGATTTTTGCTCAAACTTCGGAGGCTCGGTTCTCCTTCATCCGACGTCGAAATTCCATATTGTCGACACGGTGACGCTCCTGGAATCAATCTCCACGCAACCGTATCAAAATTTTGAAGTATAGTCGAACTCGATATTTCTGGTTTTTCCGACGACACTCTGACGGTTTACCGATGAAGCTCCGACGAGGAATTTGACGATCTCCAAACTGGATTATGATCCGCGGAACGATTCCTGACTCTCTACCGAGCAAAAACCAATGCCCATAATCCTTTATTTCCCTCTCTTTTCCCTTTCTTTTATTATTATTTTTTTTTTGCTCTGCCCGCACCTTCTTCTCTGGCGTGAAACAACAGACACGTGAGGTCGGGGTCGGCGCCGCTGCTAATTCGGCCGCTGTTTCTAGGTCGTCACTGCTGGTGAGGATACGGGATTGTCGCAACGTGAAGCTGCTACTGATCGAGCGGGAGAGGCGCGAGGTGGTCGCGACGCGACAGAGCTGCCGAGGACGACGGTGGAAGGTTGCTGGCGCTGCTTCTTCTTCTTTTCTTTCTTTCTTTCTTTCTTCCTTCTCCTTCTTTCTTCCTTTCTCAGCTAATCTCATTAAAGGAGGGGTTGGGGAGTAATGGGAGGGGTAACGGGAGAATCGGGTTACGTTAGGGAATAATTGGTGGAATATAGAGACACCGAGAGGGAGTGGGAATTTGGTAACAGTGGGTTGTGAATTAATTCCTTTTTCTTTTCACTAAATTTAATTTAATTAAAATCTATTTATCCTTAGTTAGAAAAATAAAAATTAATTAAATTAAATATTCTCTTGAATCGAACTAACTCGACTACCAGTCCAACCTTACCCAAAAATCAGGATGTTTTAACATCAGCAACCTGCGCGTGCTGCAAACAGGAGGCCGCGACACTAGAGCATGTTTTCCGGAATTTCATGTATGCCAGGGAAGTTTGGCAGCTGAGCTTGCCTTCGGCAGTGAGCTCCCACGCAGATCATCGGTCCTTTAAGGATTGGTTCATGCATTATCTACCGAGCCCAGAGACACGGGTGCGTTTTGGATTCACCTGTTGGTTCCTATGGCGTTTGCGGAATGATTACATCTTCTCATACATCAAGGAGGCACCTTGTAAGCTTACGCAAAAGATCCTACCAGAGAGATCATTTCACAAAAAAGTAAAGCAGCGGAACACGTTATTACACTAGGGAGGTTGGGGTCGAGTCGAGGCATGGTATTTAGGTGGAGATCGACCCTGACAGGATGGCTCACAGTGAACTCTGATGGTTCTGTTCTGCAACCATCAAGGTCAGCCACTGCAGGAGGGGTGCTTCGCGATGGGCAGGATCGCTTACTAGGTGCTTACTCGATGAACCTGGGGAGATGTACTATCACTCGCGCAGCGCGGAGCTATGGGGTGCACTTCAGGGACTACATATGGCGTGGGATGCGGGGCACAAAAAAGTCGAGCTTCAGCTTGACTCCATGATGGCAATTCACCTCCTCTCGCCTGACTCTCCGACCAGTCACCAGCACGCTAGCCTTGTGCTAGCTTTTCGTGACCTGCAAGCGAGAGACTGGGAGGTAAAGGTGCATCACATTTACAGAGAGGCAAATTTCCTGATTGATTGCTTAGCTCACAAGGGTCACCTGTTAGACCTGGGCTCTACTTGTACTTCGTTCACCAATCCTGGCATTGATCGCGGATTTGCGATCCGTTCGATTTCTTAATCCGAGGTAGTGGTGCTTGCACCCTTTAAACAAAAAGTAAAAATAAAAATAGATGACGATCATACACTGAGCTTCTAAGTAGTTTATTTTAATACCTTGAGTGGGATGATAATTTGGACATCACTCGTTTGATTTTACTTGTGAGTAGCATGGTTTTAATGTGGGACTTATTTGTGCCCTATCTCGCATCATTCTTACCGTCATATATTAATTCTCTAATACATCATCTATAGAAAATGATAATGCAAAAGTAAAGTAGAATCAATTTTTTATAATTAAAGGAAAGTAAATATGACGAAGAGAACAATGGTTTAATTGGTATTAAATGGTTATGAATTGCCTCATAAATAATAATACTATAAGTACAATATGCATAATAACACACTAAATCATATATTCAAAAAAAATATGTAATAAAATCATGTGCAGGTTACAGTACAAAACCCAATCCAATGGTTGTAATTTGGGAAGGCAAGATCTAATGGTCCATATCATAAAGGGGTAAGAAGGGAAATAATGGATTTAGGGGAGCTTTTCGTAGTTGTGGATGCCTGTCTTCTTGCTGTCTAAAGCGGTAATTATTGGAGTGGAAAAGATTTGCAGTGACTTCCTCTTGGGTATCGGAGTGGGAGGTAAGATAAGGGCATCACAGACTCCTACATTCTGTTCGACACAACCATATTGTCCAAAATGGGTTTGCAGCCGAAAACTACTTATAAATATATTCGTTCAGGAAAACATTCTCTAAGGACGACCTCCTCATGTCATATGAACACACGGTCGTGCATGGATGCGTCCACACCTGCACTTGCAATTTGAGAAGAAGCTAGATTGAGACTTCACATTCGTGCATAATTGTTTCTAACAGATTGACTAAGTTCTATAGATCAAATTCATGCATTGAATAATAGTTATGTACCTGGTGAAATCATTTCCTGCCGAGATTGGCGAGGACAGATTACATACTCTTTTGCATCTTCTCTTGTGCCTGGCGCATTCGTTCCATCTTTTCCCCTTGGTTAGCCAAACGCTCATGTTGCAGATCAAGCTCTACTTTATGTTTTTCAATCTCCTCATCCCGAGCTTTAATCTTCTCATCCTGCTCTACCAGCTTGGACTCCAACTCCTTGGTCTTACTTTCCACCTCTGCCTTTGCTGCTGCCAGTTCTGCTTCCAGCTGAACTTCTCTTGCCGACTTCCTCACTGCTTCTTTAGGTCCATACTTGAGTCTCCTCTGCAAAACCTTCTAAACGATGTCACGACCCAGCAGTGGATTCCCATCTTCCTTTGATTGGGCATGGAGGCCAGCATCACCTCCTACATTGCACCAAAATAAAAGTCACTACACCCAACAAGAGGCGCATAATAGTCACACCACATTAATTGTTGATCCCTCTTAATTCAATAAACCTATTACAATATCTATACATCGAATATTCATTCATGTTCATGGACTAGGTACACAATATAAGAGGAGCAGAAGGGCTTACATAATTCGCTTTCGGTTTCTCGCTCACCCAAGTACCATCACTTGCCTTCTTGTGTGTGTTGGCATACAACTCAATGTCAACGGACACTGCATAATCATCCTCAGCATCCTGGTCATCTACATGCTCCGTTTGAGCTGCTTGTGCAGCCAGCTTCTTTTGCTCCTATACATGATAGTTCAAATGTTCAAACACGGTAAAGGTGTGGTAAGTGGCCTGTTTACCCCTAGTTTATGGTCATCTATTCAAATTTAGATTGGTTGTTATAGGAGTAAATAAAACTTAATGCTTTACCATTTCATACACTCTCTGGTCGTGGGATTTTGCCCCAGTAGTGCTCACTACTGCTTAGCCTTGTTTTTTTATGTTATTTGTGCTCCGTCCCTGCAAACAGAAATGTGTGCTAAGCTGTCATCTTGTACAAGTGTCATCAAATATCCAAACACGGCAAGTTTTACCTTGAATCGATCACTCTCAAAGTGCTCACAGAGGACCTCCCAGTCTTTCTGTTTCACACCTTCTCGAGGGTTCAGACGAGATTTGGTGGGGTCTTCCTGTTCCTTGTAGTGTTTATCACAGGTGTACTTGTAGTTCAAGAAGCGTTTGTGGAGTTTCTTATCTAAAGCCTTCCTAACCTCTTCAGTAGCTGAGACAAATGCAAACTCGCTCTGCAATTTCATCAAATTCCATGCATTCAGACTATGCAATTTATAAGTTAAATTAACAAAGACAGATTACCGTACCTCTAGTTTCACAAAAATAGGGTGTTTATCTTCATCAGTTAACTCAGTCCAATAGTACTTCCTTATGGGAGCCATCATACGAGCAACGACACCAACTTCTATGTTCAACAACTTTTGGTTAGGGCCCACAATTGCGTGGCTATTCTCCTGCAGGAATACTCCATCTATCCTACTCCCCCCAGTGGTTCGTGCCATCACTTGAACACCTTTGGTCAGCCCCCTCTTTCGGCCACCTATGGATGTAGGTCAAATTATAATCATCCAAAACAGTAATAGAAATGTGATAATCCATGTTTCTCAAGTGACAAAAGAAGAGACAGGATAACACGCACCTGTCTTTTTCGGTTGTTCAGGCATGGATGTGGGAGTATTACCTGCATTCTCGTCAAGATCCTCTATAGGTTTAGTAGTCCTCCTTGGACCCCTCGGAGACACCCGGTCTTCACCCCTCGGAGACACCCCTTCACCCCTCTGAGACCTCCCTCCACCCCTCGGAGACAACCCTTCACCCCTCTAAGACCTCCCTTTACCCCTCGGAGACCTGCATTTTTTTATCGGAGACCTCAGTGGACCCATGCACGAGCTCCCTGCATTCTCTACACTCCTCGCTGGATGATATCTGGTCACTCGTTCACAGAGCGTCATCGGTTGTTTCCCAGTCCTGGCTTTCTTTTCAGGCCTCGGTGGCATTTCTGCTCACAGTCCAAACAAAGTTAAACCGTCAGCAAATATCCAAACACTTTAAACGTATAAACTCAACAAAGATGTAGAGTATATTAGACAACATAGGGAAGTGAATATTTTGTCTTAGCAATATATGTAGTTTATTAACCCAAATTTTGCATACATTGTAAAACAGTATAAGTAAATGCAAAATCAAATCCTTCTGTACTTGGTTAAATGGGGAAATGAGTATTTTGTCTTAGCAATAAGTAGAAAACAAGACGTAAAATAAAGGGACCAGCTGTCATCATGCACTCGCTACTTGTCATATTCATCGTCACTGTCGATTTCCTCCAAAGGGTTATTAGCTGCTGCTCCCTCCAAAACATCATCAAAATCAGCTAATGTGTCGTCCTCTTCGACCTCCATTGTATTCTCTGTGTCTTGTACAACAACCCTTTTTTTAATAACGCTCTCACTGACCATTGTGGGAGCCACGTTTGCACGATTCAGATCATCCAACTCCGTATCCTGCACTTGAATCACATTGCCAACACCACTCTCTTCTTGCTGAAACGCCTCACTTGCATACACAGGATCATTGATTTCCCCTTCCTCCTTTTCAGGAACATCATACACGTGTCGGGGAGTAACCTTGATAACAATATGCCAAGCACCACCATTCTTTATATCAGGTATATAAAATACCCGATTCGCTTGACCAACCTATATATATGGCTCATTTTGATACCATTTTCTACCCATATTAACACTAGTAATGAACCCATCTGCTCGTATCCCATGTCTGCCATCTCCTACATTCCACCAATCGCATTTGAACACAAAAACGGGATTACCATAGCAGTAGGTCAGTTGATATATGTCGACTAGCACACCGTAGAAGTCAATATTCTCTCCATTATGAGCCCCTTCCACAAATAAACCGTTGTTCTAAGTCCTATGGGTTTGTTTTGGGTCAAACACTTGGTAATGAACACCATTAAAGAGGATGCCGTTGTACGTAGTGACGCGTGTGTCTGCCCCTAACCCTAAAACATGTAAATGGTCTCGCACTTTAAGGGATTAACAGGAAATCAGTTATTTGTAATGAAATAAAATGGCACCGAAGGCAGGAATGGGGGAATCATCCACCATAACTTACATTTTGCTTCAACTAAGATGGAAAGTTAGTTTTAAGGGATTGATAGGAAATGTTAGGATTCTCTTTAACCTTCTCATCTTTATGCATGCTGTGCAGTGATAAGAAATCAGATATGTCGGGGAGTAAAGATGTGTAAAAGAATACGTTGCATTTAGTAGTCAAAGTTAGATTTTACTTACTTGATAATGGCTTCAATTTCATCGCAATTATTAAGGATATACCATTGAGTTTGCTCAAATTCTTCTACTGAAATCGGGTCATAACGAGTAGCTCCTAGTGTTCTACTTTGTTGGGTAAAAACACGAAAGCCATCAGACTCAACACCTTCAAACCCATCATCATTACGGTTAGGACTAGAAGACCTTGTTTCAAACCCTTCCAAGTATCTAGAACAAAAATCGGAGCACTCTTTTGCAATATATCTTTCTGCAATGGATCCCTCAGGGTTAGCCCTATTTCGAACAAAACTTTTAAGGGTACCAAGAAACCTAAGTACACAAAAACAACAGCCCATAAAATAAGGTTAAGGACATAGTGGGTTAACAAATTAGAGTATGGTGTGAACGAAAAACTAAAGGAAAAAGGCTACCTTTCCATGGGATACATCCACCTATACTGTATCGGTCCACCAAGTTCTACCTCATGGGGTAGATGAACGGGAAGGTGCATCATAACCACGAAAAAAGATGGAGGGTATAACATCTCAAGCTTACACAAAATGAGAGGTATGTTGTGGTCCAAATTTTTTACAGTGGCTTTGGATATCGTTTTGGAACACAACTCTCCAAAAAAAACCACTCAACTCAGCCAAAATAGTGTAAACTTCTTTTGTGAAGAAACCATTAGCAATAGCAGGCAGCAATCGTTGTATAAATACGTGGTGATCGTGGCTTTTCAACCCCGTCACCGACTTACCATCAGTAGTCACACACCGGGATAGGTTTGATGCATAAGCATTGCGAAATTTTACAAATTTCAACCAGTCACAGAATTCACTACGTTGCAGCTCTGTTAGTGTGTATAAGGCTTGTGGCATCTTAAAATTATCACCAACAGGAATTAAATGTAATTCCTTCCTAATGCCCATTTGTTTTAAATCCATGCGAGCATTTGGTGTATCCTTTGTTTTCCCATCAATGCTCATCATCGTCCCGATAACATTGTCACTAATGTTCTTCTCCACATGCATGACATCTATGTTATGCCACAAGTCAATAGACTTCCAATATGGCAAAGTCCAAAACGAAGATCTTGTTTTCCAATTGAACCTGTCCTCCGCAACACTCCTTTTCCGTTTCACACCATCATGAACAGAAACATCCCCACTGAACGCAGCTTCAACCTGTTGCAGTATCTATTCCCCTGATAATTGCTTAGATTTGTTTCTGTGTTCTGGCTTCCCATTGAACTTATTACTCCTCCTCCAACGATGATCTTTGTCCAACCACCTTCGATGCCCCATGTAGCATGCCTTGCTTCCATATTCCAAATGTTGAGAACAAGTCTCAATGTTGCACACTGGGCAGGCTAGTTAATTCCTAGTGCTCCACCCAGAAAGCATGGCATATGCAGGAAAATCATTGATGGTCCACAGCAATGCAGCATGCAATTGAAAAGATTCATTTGCATGAGCATCATATGTAAGAATCCCATCATGCCACAACTCATTCAACTGTTCTATAATGGGTTCTAGATAGACATGAATGTTATTCCCGGGGTATTCGAGACCAGGAATCAGGACACTGAGGAAAAAAAAGGGTCGGTCATACATAACCAAGGAGGTAAGTTGTACGGGGTTAAGACAACAGGCCACATACTGTAGCTGTTGCTCATGTTACCGAATGGGTTAAACCCATCACTAAGAAGCGCTAGTCTGACATTCCTGGGATCCGCAACAAACCAAGGGTGATCCCGATCAAAATCCTTTCACGTTTTACCATCAGTTGGATGCCTAAGCATATCATCATCAACGCGTTTATCCTTGTGCCACCGCATATCTTTTGCTAGATCTTTGGTAGTGAACAACTGCTGCAACCTATCCATAATGGGGGAGTATCTAGCTCTCTTTAAGGCAACATCTTTCTGTTTACCAGATTTAAACCTAGGTTCTTTACATTTTGGGCATTCTCGAGCAGCTTCAAGCTGTCCCCTATACAGAACACAGTTATTGGGACATGCATCGATGATGGTGTAACCAAATCCAAGATCACGCATATACTTCTTCACCTCATAGAATGAAGTGGGAAGTGTTTCCCCATTCGGTAAACCTTCATTGATTAATTCAAGATATTGGTTGAATGCTTTATCACTACTGTTTGTCTGTATCTTGATGTTCATCATTTTCATAACATATGACAGTTTTGAATTTTTTTTTGGCATTAAGGGTAAAGAGGGCAATTGGCATCTTTGAGGAGCCTTGCCAATGCACCATTATTATTAGGACCGTGGGAAGGTTTAACGGTTGTTAGACACTCATTAGCCCTACCAAAATCACCCAACATTTCAGACATTTCAGTCTGTAACCCACTCTCTTCATTATGAACATCGTCAGACTCAGTCGGTGGGTTTTCACCACTACTACTAACACCATAAGACTCACCATGATGGACCCACGTTTTATATGTCTCGACCATGCCATGCTTAAATATGTCTCCCTGCACCTGGACTAATGTCTTAAAGTAGATTATTGCAGTTCTTGCACGGACATCTAACCCTACCAATTGCATCAACATGCTTAGAAGCAGCTTCCATGAACTCATTAACACCCAACTCATAATCAGCACACCAATGATCTTTGAGCATTATCCACTCATGACTCATTACGCGTTAAGGTATAACTGGCCTTTGATTGCAGTCTGTAACTTGCCACAGCAGGTTGTAATCGACCAAAGAGACAAATAACCTGCATGTAGTATTAAACTTTGAAATCAGTTCAAAGTAACTCAAATCTAGTAAACAAATTATGCTTTTTTGAACTTAAAAAGGAGATAAACAGTACACCAGAGAGATAGTCATCTTAGTTAAACCCAAAAAGCATGGTGTTTCAAATCATACGCGTTTCAGAATCAACAAGATCAAGGGAAGTCATCAGAATTACTAATTCAACATCTGGGTAGCTGAGGTAATAATCAGAAGGACTAATCTTTTCAATCATTTTTCAGATTCTGAAGGCTTTCTATGGCATAATACAAGACTGATTAGAACATAGTACCTACCTTCACTAAGGCTATTCAGAAGGCACCTTACTGATATAAAAAAGGTTATCTGATAATGATTCTTTACCTCCAAAACCTAAACATTTACTTTTTTTCTACATCTCCGTAACACATTCAAGTGGCTAAGTACGGAGGAAATCAAAGCAGATTTCAAATAAAATGGGCAGCACTCAACACCATATTCAGACTTCACAACCATCAACAAGCTAGAGAACGACCGGTGTAAGGCATGGCACATTGGCGTTTCAGAAACAACCACCATCCCCATCAAAAACAACTTTTCAAAAATGTCGCCTTCATCCAAATCCATTGCATCAAATTAACTCATCTCGCGTACTAGCTCCAAAAAATTTCTAACAGTTATTTATGTAAGCCAATCCATACACTGGGCTTACACAAAATCGATGGCCAAACTTACTCGAATTATCGACGGAGGGAACTCGCGGCAGGAAAGGCAGGCCGTCGAAGCAGAGTTTCAACTTGGTTAATCGGAGACTGTGGATTCAGAGGGAAATCCCTACCCCTGTGCAAGAGCGCCTATGAACGACAGAGATAGAAGAAGAAACATGAGGAACCCAACTCTGATTTTATCGGAATCAGGTATCCACCATGCAAATCAACACCAAAATCGCAGAGGAAAAGGAGTCCAGGGCGAGGAGAAGAACGAGACTTACCGGACAATCGATTCGCAGGGAGGAGAATGTAGCCAGATGAATCGCTGAAGAGGATGTGGGGAGAGGGGTTTGGACTTTTCAATTCGTAGTGGAGATGGAATTGGGGTTTCTGTTCTTGGAGCTTAAGGGTTAGAGAGGATTGGGGATTTTTATCATCTTGGAGGGAAGGGGAATAATAGTCCCGTTGAATGGAATTGTGAACGAAAAATAGAAATTCTAAAAAAATGTAAAGAAAAATTTTATTTCATTCTGCACGCCATATTATGACAAATTCTATTGTCATATCAGAGGATTTTTTGAACATAATGTGACAAACCATAAGGTGACGGGGTGTTTTGTCATTCAGTAGCCGTATTTGCGCGGTAAATAAAACATATAGTGACAAAATTATAATGACAACAAAAAATTTGTCACAATATAACTCTATTATGACAACTTTAAATGACAAATATAAATTTTGTCGCATATAGTCAATTAAATGTGACAAGTCCGTTTTTTTCATAGTTGGTTGCCTAATATGACAAATATTTTATGACAACAAAATTAATTTGTCATTTAAGGTCAAATTTCTTGTAGTGGAAAGTGTGTGGATAACCACGAAAGCCCACAAAAAATAGCTCACTCACTATATTCGATGATCCTAAGTATCTAGATATGCATAGTAATAACCTAACCCTAAGCTAGGGGGAGGTATAGTTCCCCGAAGACCTGTTTTTAGCTTTGATCAATCTTTAGACTAGTGTTTCCTCATATCCTCCACTCAAAACCTCAAAAACCGATTAACTAATTAGCAACTAGGTGATAAGTAAGCTAGGGTACAAGAACACCAGTAGAATACGACCTTGATTGCCACTATACGGGAATGCGTTCTGGATTAAACTTGGCCTAGGATGGGATAATTATTGATACGTGCTAACCTCTCACAATAACCTGCACGGATTCAAGTGATCAAAACCTAAACTAACATATTAAGGACATGGCCAAGCTTCAACATGAGTAAAAGATGTGGGTGACATATGTTAAATTCTACCTAGAGCAAGCCTCTAGTGGATATATTGGCTCTAATAAACGATGAGGAACTAGTGAATTGAGTTCAGTTATTGTATCAAAGCTAGCTAGTGCAAAGTATGGATAAAGGAATTGTGTAAGTAAGGAATTAAGGAGGACAATACAAGTTTATAACGAAAGTTATAATAAAAAGGTGGTAGTCGACAAGACGACGAATTCAACAAGAAATATAATTAGGAAGGGGCAACAAAAAAAATACGGCAGACGACAAGGAGGCGTTAAGGTGACTACTAGCGTAGAACAATTGGACCATAGTAAGTCCATCGAAAATCTAGAAGCTAATCGGTCAACTTTAAGGTGAAATTAAGCCCATCTCAATATGTCGATGATGAAAATCTTAAGGGTCAAAGTATTTAAGCTTTTCCCATAGTAATGTATAGTCCATATTGTATAGCTTTCTAATTAACATGGGTTGTTGTCAACAATCCTTTTTTTATGATATAACATAAACCGACTCAACAAAAAATTTACAATGACACTTTTTGTATGAAAAATACATATTAGGTACCAAATTGTAAAGTATAAAAATATTGGTACTAAAATGTAATTTGCAAACGATCCGTGAATCTATCAATCCCATTGGATTTTAGTCAAATGATGTAGATGGACTGTATCGGTAGATTATATTATAAATTGCCAGTAATAAAAGGGTTAATACCTTATTTTGGCCCGAACTGTGACCATATAATCAACTTTGGCCCGTGGTTTCAAAAATTAACATCCTGCCCTCAACTATGCAGCATATAGTCTCAATTGGCCCAACACATGGTTTGGCCGTCAATTTGGACGGTCAACACCATTGACCTTTAGTCAAAGTGCCATGTCAGCCTAAAATTCATTAAAAAATTCAAATTCAAATTATTTTTCTAATTTCTATTATTTATCATTTTCAAATTAACCAGAAAATAAAATTTAAAAAAATTTAAAATCATTTGATAATTTTGGTGATTTTATAAAATTTATCATTTTCAAATTACCCAAAAAATTAAAAAAAAAAATTATTATAATTTATATTTTGGTTAATTTGATAATGATAAATAATTTGAATTTGAATTTGAATTTTTTTAATGATTTTTAGGCTTATGAGGCAATGACATGGCGTGTTGATTAATGGTGAACGGTGTTGACCGTCCAAATTGACGGTCAAACCATGTGTCGCGCCAATTAAATATATATGTTGCATAACTGAGGTCAGGATGTTAATTTCTGAAATCACGGATCAAAATTAATTATATGGTTATAGTTGAGGCCAAAATAAAGTATTAACCCATAATAAAAGATAAAAGATGAAGTGGCAGCATATGCATACCGCTAGCCACTTTCATTTCATTGGGAGCGGTTACGGTGCGAATTGTACAATAGTTAGCACCGTCCTAACCAAGGAAAAAACTACTACTAGTTTGAATTAGTAGTGATTTAGCTTAGATGTTGTATTGATTTTATACTAATCCGTAGTGATTTCGTTATTTTTAGTAGCATTTTTTGCTAGTTATCACGGTGCTAACCCTTCACCTAATCCCATCCCCATTTCATTACATAAAAGTGCCAATATTTACGTACGTGTTATCAACCATATAGTGCCGCACATACATGAATCACCTGTGGCCAACTCACAACTAACGTTACAAAACACAAAGGATCCATAGACCAGTGGAGAGACAATGAAGAGCCACCACAGTACGTACTAGACTCGTATCACATTTTATTATTGATAATAACTATATTAGCGCAGAAACTAATATGGCCGCTTAATTCCCTGCTCACGTTCGCTTACACGTATGCTTCACTTGATGCTGCCAAAAGAAAACCAGAGAACATATTAACAACTATGAGGATAGAAACAATAACAACTACTAGAGCATGGAAGGTTGAAAGCTAACAATAAAAAATAACAACGTAACGTACGATTTGCAGTTGGTGCTGGTGCTGATCTTGTAGGGAATGTTGACGCCACAGGCACCGGGGAGGCCAGCGGCCTTGCCGGGGTTGATGCCGCCGACTGAGCCGGCGGTGGATTTCAAGCACTCGCAAGCAGCTTGGCGGTCGGGTGTGGTCTGGGCTGCAGCGTTGAGGGCCTTCACCCCGTTGCAGCATCCCGCCGGGACGGGGGCGGGCCCAGGGCCCTTCAGGTAACCCAGGCATGGAGCCAGGTTGCTCGCCACTTGACCGCATGTTATGGCATCCACCGACGCCATGTATGGAGCTGCCACCAAGGCGCACACCAGGACCATCGACACCACCTTCGCTGCTGCACCGGCCATTCTTCACAACAAAAAAGGGCTACGAGAAGTGTAAGGTAAGAGAAAGGTGTTGTATTTTAGAAAGCTGCTCGATCGAGAGAAGATTGCTGGGTGAGTGAATGTTGAAGCTGCCGGAGGAGGGTTTATATAGGGAAAAGCAGAGGATGGGTTTCGGTCGTGGGTCGGCCGGTTAGTTGGTTGATCGATGGTTGGGGCCGGGATTTAATGCGTTTTTTCCACTCCCCGGCAATCACAATATCAAACGGGGACGGCGATTTGCCTACCTACAAGCTTGCTCTCTCTGATTGGTCCGATGAATCACTCTTTGACGTATAACGATTTCCTTGCTTTTTCATGGACAAGGGAAATAATGACACGTACGTACTATGGTCTCGCTGCCATTTATTTGTTTGTTCCCACCTCTTTTTTCTGCCTTAAAATTAACATTGAACTGTAGGAATATTTATCATTTAACACCGAACGTTCAATAGTTTAATTAAATCTATACAATCTGAAATGTTTAGTGATAAGAAGCCGTCTATATCAAATTGATCGCAAAATTTCTTATACACATCAATTAAACTGAACAGTAGTTTTCCCTTAGTTGCATGGAATTAGTATAAATAACATCCATTACAAATTCACAGTATGGAATGTAAATACCAATCTATCTCCATTAACATATAAGAAAGAAAAAGAAGCATATATCTGACGCTACTAAATAATTACGGACAGTTTTGTGTTATTTGGCCTGGTGAGTATTTTGAGGACACTAGCTTGAACGCGTCTGTCGACTGCACCATATTAATTGCCTGGATCAGGACAGCAGTACTGATTCACTAGGGAAGTCGAGTAGGTGGTCCAGTGAATCTGTCCCTCTCTCTTCATTTAATAGTTAATTCTCTTTTATCCAATAATTATATTGTTTTTGCATTATATCTATCTATCTATCTATCTATCTATCTATATCTATACTATATATTATGGCAATTCAAAAAAAAAATTCTTACCACATAAGCACTTGGAGGATCCACAATTTGCCAAGTTGGACAACTTTTTTACAAACAAAAAATTAGTTATTAATGTATTTATGAAGCTACCTCTCTCTTCTTTAATATTTCAATTTCTTTTATCCAATTATTCTTTTTCATTTATCCATTTATTCTTTTTTGTCTTTAATAATAAGTAACATGTTGATAAACTTAACCAAACACACATAAATAATAATTTTTTTTAAATACACAAAATATAAATAAGAAAAAAGAGAGTGACATATTTCACATTTATTTAAATAAAAAATATCTGATTAAACCTTATGAAATAAATTTTCTACTCATTTTTACTAAAATTCAATGATAAGTTTAGACACAAGATTCCTTGAAAAATAATAGATGTGAAGGTTAGAAAAATCTCTGTTCAGAATCTACGATAAACATCACGTTTCATCAACTACTAACATAGGCATTTACCAAATAAAGGTTGGCAATTTTTAGTAAGATCGTCAATTGGGATAAACATATTTATCCAGCAATCAAGTATCTTTATCCAATAAGCTCAACTCTCAAAATGGTTTTCAGTTCGTCTAGACTCGAGAAAAACGAATTAATATATGTTGTATAAATTAATAAGTTAATGTAAATAATCAAATGAAATACACTGATATTGTTCAAATGATAAGACATTTTAAATGCACTTAAAATATGTGTGTATTGGAGACAATATTTATCAATTATTAATATATACGCGATAAAATCTTTGAAAATTACACATTCAACGACCATGTTAAGGCCAAAAATCCTCGATAGTGTGTGTGAGTGCCTTAGATTGAGATTCTAAGTCAACATATAAACAATGACCACCGGTTGAGGTTTAGTATAAACTTCAAAAATTAACAATGGATACATATTGTATAATATACTAAATTTAAGTGTCTGGATAAAAAAAAAACAAACATCCAAAATGGAAATGAGTCGAGATTAGAGAATTTAGTCATCATGAGGGCTACAGTGTGTGTCAAGTTTCAATATGGATGAATAAATCCAATAATGAAGTATCTTTACTAAGAATTTCTCACTAAAAAGTTATAATTTTTACAACATTGGTCTCGAGTTCGTCCAAACTCGAGGATCATTAATGTGTATTGGATTTCCAAAGGACCTAAAATCCCAATCCCTTTCGAGGGCTAAATACCTCTGATCACAACCACAGGTGCTAAAGTAGAATAAAAAAGAAGCCAAAAAAGCAAAAAAGAACATAACCTCTGATAAGATGAACATAATAAAACCATATCGAGCTATGATCCCGTCATCCCTACCTTTTTATATATTATATATCAAACAATAGACAACCCCAATGGTTCTCTGGCGTTATGGGGGTAAAAGCGAGATCTCTAGATAATTTTGAGTGTAATATACATACACACACATATATACATGTATATGTAATATCAAGGTATACTATACTTTTTATTTAACTCAAGATACGATAGAAGATAGGTATTACGAAGTATGTGCATAAATTAGAGGTTACAGAATTAGGGACTAGAGTTCACCTATTAGAGGTTAGGGTATAGTATAATGCCCCAAAAAAATCCGGTTAATTCGGGTCTAAATAGTAAAACTCAATGGTCGTATGGTAGTATGAACGCAAGAGTATAACGTACTCATGGAGCACGCTAGCTTGAACTATATATGTGTGTGTGGTTTAGGTTGGCGTACGCTAAATATTAGTGTTTTGGTTGACAAATTTTGACATAAGTTCTAAATGGGACATGACAGCGGCATAATTTATGATTCGAAAACCGAAGCATCAAAAGTGAGTGTGCTAAATATTGGAAATTTTAATATAAACATACTACAAACTCGGTTACAAAATATTTAGAAGATCCAAAATGATTTAAACATATAAATTATAAAATAAATCTCTCCGGCCAACGGGCCGGGTAAAAGGCTAGTTGGTAGAATATATAAACAAGCCGATCGAGCAATCTATTTATGTGCATTGATGACGATGATGCTTCTAAGACCATCTCCAGGGTAGTGCTATAGAGGAAGATTAAGTTTTGCTCTTTGGTACCTAAAAGTGGTTTTTGCTTCAATGCCCAATGGAGTACTAAATAGCAAGAATTCTATTTTTTGAGCTAATGTAATTTATAGTAGATTTATAACGTTAATTATATAGTTTTTAAATTATTTTTATTTAGATAGTATTAGTTAATTAAAATCAACATTTTGATAAATTTTTTCTAATTCGGTCACTAAAATAATTATTGCTAAATATGACGTCATCAATGACGAAAACACAATATCTAGTTTAGATTACCATAGATACATCACATGTTTGTCTTATTGAGTTGTGTCATCAACTGTTTACTCAACTTTATTCAAATTGACTGGTGTCATCAACAAGTCATTCAGTGTTAATCAGATTGAGTGGTGTCTTCAACTGTTCATTCAGCTTTAATCAGAATGAGTTGTGTCACAGCAATGCATCAACTTGAATAATTTATGGTGTCCGCATTGAAAAGTGTTTTTTGTTCGTCCAACCTAAATAATTACTTCACATACATTAATAAGTGTAAACTTTAGTGCATAATTAAATAATAAAGTTCATGATGATAAATATAGAGGCATGTTATTTGCCGCCAACTCAATTACTATATTTTGCCTACTTTTTATATATATTTTTAGTTATATTCTATTTATATACGCCTTTGGGAATTGAATAATTCACAACTTATCAAAAATATCAAACTCCCCAAACATCCAAAAAACTTAAACAATTGTAAAAACTACGTTCTTCGTAAAGTCATCCAGAAGGACCGGAAAACTCACCGGAGAACCTTTCTAACTCTATACCCTAATTACCAAAGGTAATTAAGGTAGCCTAACGGTAAATCTACCGCGACAATGAAGATTTGAGAGTTGCAGATCCCATGTTCGAATCCAAGCGAGGCCCGTTGGTGTTCCCAGAGGTAGGACTGGAAGTTTGATACTAGTATTTGGGATATACCGAATATCGTACCGAATTTGTCTATATTTGGTATTACCGAATACACGTATTATTTCGTGGGATTGGGATTGGGATTGAATTTCAATTGTTATTCGGTATTAGGGATTACGGGATTGGGATCGGTATATACCAACAACCGATTAATACTGAAATATAAGCTAGTGTGTATTTTATCTTCTCAACTAGAATCTCTCATTCACTACTACGCGATCCTCAACCACCAAGAGTGTCATTTAATTATACATAGATCATTACATCATTATTTGACACTAGTATTAGTTGTCTCTCAACCTCAAATTCGTCAAATTAAAGATTACCAATTACAAGAACTTGAGATGTTAGCTCTAGACAACTCAAGACTCTTTGCTTAGTCTCTTTGCCCTAAATTAAACAATAAAATCTAATTTATATATTTAACTATTAATTACAAAGATAATTAATTTTGTATTCGATAATACCGATTGTCATACCGAGGTACCGATTGGGATATCGAAATATTTAGGGATTGAGATACTGAAATTATTTAGAGATTGAGATTGGGATTAATTTTAGGGTATAATTAGGTATTCGGTATATTGGTATTGGAATACCGATACCGTACCGATTTCCACCCCTACCCGGAGGTACAAGGCTGCTGGTGGCAAAGCCTCGTTCGTGTCGAATTTGATTGCAGGTGGCCCCCAAATTTAGTAGGACCCGCTGTAACAAAGTGGCACGTGCGGCTAAGATTACTGGATAATAATAAAAAAACTCTATACCCTAATTCAAACCACCCGAAACTCTATATTCAAACGACTTATTTTTTAAATTTCAATAATAAACCTAATTTATTTCCTAATTCAAACAATAAACCCACTAATTCAAACCCTAAACTCCAAATGAAACTCTAATTTTGGGCTTAGAGCACTACAACAAAATCACCCTATAGTCATAGGAAATTAATCATGGGAATGTTCCCGTGACAATGTAAATAATAAATATAACGGTAATTAAATCCCGTAACTAAGTACACTAAACATTGCTAAATCGCTCACAGGGTTGTATCCTGTGATCAATAAGCGTGCCATTCCCGTGACCGAAGATATTCCAATTTTGTATGAGGCCAGAACGGCAAAAAATTTGAAATGGCGCTATATTTTTGGTTTGGGCTCATTAAGTTTTCAACATTACCAAAATTTTCAAAAGCCTTTTCAACTCTAACCCTCGTTCAATTCACCTTTACCCTCTAATTCCTTTATCCTTCTTAGTTCGGCGGAGTGTATCCATCTCCTTGATTTCGCCCTGCCATTCGCCCTCATCAACCTACTGAAGAAACGTTTGTCGTGGCTGTCGCCTTCGCATCAACTGGTTCTTGCCCAGTCGGCGTTCTTTGATTTTGTTCCCTCACTGTTGTTCTGACCCTTCTCCAGTTTTGTCACGCACATCCGACGCGCTTGTCCTTTGCATCTGATGGTTCGCTTCTTCTCTGAATCATCTAAGGCTGCTTATTTTCGATTTTTGTTAAAACTTTAATCCTCTTTTAAATCAGCAGGGAAGCACCGAGATGCATTCCCCCACTGTCGGTAGATACCAGTTCCAAGCTCTTTGTACTCGGGTTAGTTCTTTTCTACTTTTTTCCCTTACAGTCAAGTGAATTAAGTTAATTTCTATTGGGCTTTATTGCAATCACTATTGGGTTTTGTCTCTTGGCTGTTCATTGATTCTTTCACCCCTTCCACGTCGATAGAGCTCTTATCCCAGCCGATATCTCGGAAAAAATCCCAAGTTACACATGTTTTAAAAAAAAATTCTCAAAATACACATGTTATGAAAAAAATTCCCAATCTACACATGTTTGGGCCTTCACCGCGTCAGAGAAGGGCGGTGATTGCTTCACCGTGGAAGAGAAAAACGGTGAGTGCTTCACCGCGTGAGAGCAAAACGGTGAAGCACTGACCTGCGTCCAAACTTTAAAACAAAGTAACTTTGTGCTCGGTTATCCGATCGTAGCAAATTTTTTTTTGATTCCGCATAATTTTTCGAGATCTTGCAAGCCGCAACGTTTGCGGCTTGCAAGATCTCGAAAAATTATGCGGAATCAAAAAAAATTCGCTACGATCGGATAACCGAGCACAAAGTTACGTTGTTTTAAAGTTTGGACGCAGGTCAGTGCTTCACCGTTTTGCTCTCACGCGGTGAAGCAATCACCGTTTTTCTCTCCCACGGTGAAGCAATCACAGTTTTTCTCTCCCACGGTGAAGCACTCACCGTTTTTTCTCTCCCACGGTGAAGCAATCACCGCCCTTCTCTGACGCGGTGAAGGCCCAAACATGTGTAGATTGGGAATTTTTTTCATAACATGTGTATTTTGAGAATTTTTTTTAAAAACATGTGTAACTTGGGATTTTTTCCCCGATATCTCAGAGTCGCTGATGTAGATTCCAATACTAGTCATTTTGGAAGACGAATGCCAGCAGTTCGATAGAGAAGAAGGTTGAGCATGCTCATACCTTGTAGGCATGGGCATCTAGTGGAAGGTCGGAGTAAGCTTCTCCAGGTACAAAAACTTGCCAGTCATGGAATGGGCTTCACTTGGTGGATTTTGTGATGCCCTTCTTTCTTTTCGTCGTTGGCATCTCAATTGGCCTTGTCTACAAGGTAGATTTCCCACTAGTAAAGTTTCAATTTTTCAGACTTGAAATTTGAAAGGATAGGGAAAGAGGGATTGTCGGTGTTAAAATAATTTGCTTCAATCGTTGTTTCACAAAAAGATCCAAACAGATTAGAAGCACATGGAAGGCAGTGGGCAGAGCCGCCAAATTGTTCCTGTTGGGTATTTTTCTACAAGGAGGTTCCCTTCATGGGCTGAACTCACTCACCTACGGTGTTGACTTGTAAAGAATACGTCTGCTGGGAATTGTGCAGGTACTTCAATAGCAGGGTGTCTGACTGTCTGTTTATCTTGTGAATGATTTATCTTTTGTTCATTTGTATTGTCCTTGAATCCAAATGAGTGGGCAAAAGTTTATGTCTTTCGTAAAGTTGTGCCTATGGATTCTTACTGTTTTGTTGTCATCATTCAAGCTAGAGAATATCAATTGGTTATATAGTTAGTGCTCTTTGTGAGATCTGGCTCTCACGCAGAACAAGGAAGGAATTTGGAATCTTGAAAAGCTACTACTTGCATTTGTAAAGTCTTGGCGTTTGCTCCCCTCTTTTACTTTTGGAAACCAATTCTCTAATCCTTGTTTCACATGATTCTTTCTACCTTCGTCTTTCCTGTCCATTAGTCCTGGGAGAAGAATTTTTTTTGTTCCTCATTTATCGGGCAGTCTTCTACTCATTCATTAATAATAATGGTGGACAATTTCCATTGTTTCAGGGTTGCATCATTTGCTATTATTGTAGTGTATCTCGTGGTATTATATGGCATATTGTTCTAGACTGCCAATTTTTTGTACCTGGAGAAGCTTACTCCGACCTTCCACTAGATGCCCATGCCTACACGGTATGAGCATGCTCAACCTTCTTCTCCATCGAACTGTTTGGACAGTGTTGCCGTTTATGCCAGAAACTTTAAAACACTCGATTCCAATCCTGTATAGTTTATATCAGTGTTATTAAAACCGAGCCGAGCCGCTCGGCCCGACCGGTAAAACCGCCACTTGGTCACAAAACCGGCTCGGAACAGTCTAAAAGTCGCTCCTGTTTTATGTAGCGGTTGGCGAGCGGCCGAGGCGGTTAACCGTTCGAGCCGATCGAGCCGCTCGTCCGGTTTTTGTCATTCAGCCACTAAATTTAATTAAAAAAATTGTAGAAAATTGAAAATTGAAATAAACCAAAAACGTCGGGCTCTCTAATTGAATCCTTATTTCCATTTCACAATTTCGAAGGAAAGAGATGAGCTCTGATTAAGAAATGTCTACTATTTATACTGATAACGTTTATTAGATACCGGTTCTCTAACGGTTTTTAAACGGTCTAATGTCGGTTGGACCGCTAAAGTGCGAGCCGTTTGCATTACCGGGTCATGCTCCGGTTCGGTTCCGACAACATTGGTTTATATAGATGTTGTTTTTGTTGTTGTTAGGAGAGTGTTGCTGGTTTTTTATTGGCTCTAGTCTTTTTAAGTATCTTCTCTAATTTTTGTACTTACTTGAGCTTGATATGAGTATTACATGAACTGTTTCTTTCATTTGAATATTAGAAATTAGGGATTGCTTTTCGTAGTTTCGTGTGATTTGGAAGATTAAAGTTGAGAATGATGGATATTGTCAAAGTTGAAGAAGCTTTTTGCAGCGACTTATGCAAAGGTATGAATACTTGTTTTATCATATTCCAAAGGGACTATAATGTTTCTCAAATTTTCAAGTTTGGAAATAGAAGCATGGTATGCAAATATAGGAAAAAAATACAAAAGTACCATTGTTTAAAAAAATAATTCCAAAAATACCACCTTTTTCAAAAACCGCCACCTCACCCTGCGGTTTACACGAAAACTGTTGGGCGGGGGCATAGTTTTCTATGCAAACCGTTGGGATAAGGGGCGGTTATAAAAATCGGACCAAACAGTTGGGTGGGACGGCGGTTTTGGGCCAAACTGCCACCCCACCCAGCGGTTTGGTCCAAATTTTTTTTTTTTCCGATCAACTCCTAACTTCGGCCGAAACTTCAAACGAACGTAACTTTGCAGTCGGGTATCCGATCGTAGCGATTTTTTTTTAATCCGAATAACATTTCAAGATCTTGCAAGCCGCAAACAGCCGTAAGTGGTTTGGTCCCGCCTTCGTCTCGAAAAAACGTCATTTGCTACCCCGAACGAGCCTTTTTTTATTTCCTCAAACTTTTGGCGGCCTTAACTTTGTGCTCCAAAATCCGAACGTCATGAATTTTTTTTGAATTCGAATAACTTTTCGAGATCTACAACTTTTCCAAAATCATTCGGGTATTTGATAACCAAAAGATTCCCAATCAACTATCCCGTTCCACAACAAACTTCCAGTGCGATTTAACCAACAATGCATTGTTGAAAGACGCAATATCTAAAATGTCCAGACCACCATTCTTCCTTGGAGCTTTGCACAAGTCTCAATTGACTAGATGCACTTTATTAGAGTCCCCCGGGCCACTCCACTTGATTCTTTGCTGGATTTTTTCGATATTCTATACAACCGTATTTGAGGCATCAAAGAGTGAACAGAAGTACACCACCTGGCTGTTAAGACGAGTTGTTAAGGATGAGCCTTCCCCCAAAAGACAGAAACCTTCCCTTCCACCCTTCCAAGCGTTGCTGAATTTTCATGACAATGGGGTCCCATATGGAGACCGCATTAGGCCTCCCTCCTAAAGGAAACCCGAGGTATTTAGATGGGTCAGGGCTTCTGTTGATTTGACTTGAATCGGACTATCAGCCGCTACGACTGGATTAGTCGGGGGTCTCTCTGCCCGGCCAGCGAGTGGGGTCCAGGGCCTGGTCTGTAACCGTTTGCTTTGCCAGATTGGATTAGGTTTAGACCCACATGGAGAAGTACAATAAATACTTCTCATACTCCTCTGTAATCTGAAATCTCCTCGATATAGTGAAACTGGCTCTCTAACCCATGGACTAGCTAACACACATCGTGTTAGTGAACCACGTAAATCGTGTGTCGTGTCTTTGATTCTCGCTTTCGTATTCTTATTTTCTCGATTCCATCGATTTCTCGATCCGTAGCAACGCGTTTATAACAAGTGGTATCAGAGTCGCGGCTGGAAATCAGGTTAGGGTTTTCGATTCAGAAGAATGACGTCGGTGGACATGAAGATCAACAATTTCACGGGGAAGAACAACTTTGCTATATGGCAGATCAAGATGCAGGATTTATTAAAACACCAAGGACTGTGGGGGCCGCTGTCTGCGAAACAGAAGAAGGCAGTGGTCGATGACGATGAGTGGAATACCCTGGAGGAGAAGGTCCATTCGACCATCATGCTATCATTGTCTGATGACGTCATCATTGAAGTCGCTGCTGAGAAGACTGTCGCAGGCTTGTGGTTAAAACTGGAGAGTCTGTATATGACAAAGTCTATAACCAACAAGCTGCATCTCAAGCAACGGTTGTTCAACTTGAGGATGCAAGAATGTACGCCTTCGAGGGAACATCTCGAACAACTTAACTCTATTTTGCTGGATCTACGTAATATAGATGTTCAAGTTGATGACGAGGATGCTGCCCTAATCCTGCTGGTTTCTTCGCCGAGTACATATGAGAATTTTGTTGATTCTTTTATTGCCTGTAAAGAAAGCGTGTCGTTGGAGGATGTGAAGTCTGCTCTTCATACGAGAGAGATCAGGCATAAGGCTTCCGGATCTGGTACATGTGGTGAGGCATCGGGTTTGGCTGCTACAGGTGGAATGGGAAAGAAGAAATCTGGTAAAGGGAATTCGAACAAGAATTCCAAGGGTCCCGATCCACAGCCAGGTGATGCTTTTCACAACTGTAAGGAAGTGGGGCATTGGAAGTACAACTGTCCCAGGAGAAGAGGGCAACAGAAGAAACAAGGTTCAGTTGCCGTGGCAGAAGTGGACAACATTTCTGAAGATGATCTTGCCTTGGCTGTAGATGAGAAGGCACATCGTGGGGATGTGTGGTTTCTGGATACTGCAGCCTCATGCCATATTTCTCCGAACATGGATTGCTTCACAACCTACAAGCAGATAGATGGTAGTAAAGTGGTCATGGCAAATGGAGTTGTCTACAAGGTTGTTGGAATCGGGTCCATAAAGGTTCGGGCAGTTGATGGTTCGTTCTGTACCATGAATAATGTCAGACATGTTCCACGAATGACAAAGAACTTGATCTCCTTGAGTCTACTCGACATCAAGGGTTTCAGCTTCAAAGAAAAAGGTGGAGTTGTGTATGTTTGTAAAGGTTCAAAGAAGGTGCTGAAGGGCGTGAAGCGTGTGACCTTGTATGCATTACAAGGGTCTGTGTTGTCTGGTTCTGCTGCAGTTTCATCGTCTCAGGTTCATCAGGAAGATATGACCACTCTCTGGCACATGAGACTGGGGCATATGAGTGAATGAGGGATGCAAGTTCTGTCGAAGAGGGATCTTCTTTGCAGGCACAAGGTGCAGAATTTGGAATTCTGTGAGCATTGTGTGTTTAGGAAGCTACATCGCAGCAAGTTTCCCAAGAAGGGTATCCACCGGACGAAGGGGATAATGGATTACCTCCACTCCGAATGTTGGGGTCCTTAACGAGTTGAATCCATTGGAGGCAGCAAGTATTTTCTGTCTATTATTGATGATTATTCGAGATTTACTTGGATTTTCATGATGAAGCAGAAAAGTGAGGTTTTCACGAAGTTCAAGCAGTGGAAGACATTGGTGGAGAATCAGATCGGGAAGAAGATCAAGAAGCTACGAACGGACAATGGTCTGGAGTTTTTTAATTTTGAGTTCAACGAATTCTGCAAGGATGAAGGGATTGCCCATCATCGGACCGTTAGAGATACACCACAAGAGAATGGCATTGCAGAAAGGATGAACCAGACATTGTTGGAGAAAGCACGGTGCATGCTCCCTAATGCTGGACTAGAGAGAAGATTCTGGGCAGAAGCAGTGAACATGGTGTGCTTCCTGATCAACAGTGGACCTCACACATGTATCGAGTTTAAGACTCCTTATGAAGTGTGTTATGGTAAGCCTGTTGATTACTCTTCACTGAAGTTTTTGGGTGTCCTGTTTAGTATCATGTGGATGAGGGTAAACTAAACCCAAGGGCAAAGAAGGGTGTATTTGTAGGTTACGGAGATGGAGTTAAGGGATTTCGAGTCTGGTAACCTTTTGAGCATCGAGTTATACTCAGTAGAAATGTGATATTTGATGAGAAGTCTATATTTAACCCCATGTTGAAGGTTACTGTTGTTGAAGGTAGCATGAATGTGGATAAACAGGTGGAGCTGTAAACTCTCAATGAGAGTGAGTTTCAGCACCAAGGTGGAGAAGATCAACATGAGGATGTTTCTACATAGCCAGAAAATTTAAAGTCTAGTGCAGGAGTTCAACAGTCTATAGCTTCCGGTAGACCAAAGAGAGCGACTGCATGAGTACCTTCAGAGAGGTATGTTTTTGAGGACATGGTGGTGTATTCATTTCAGGTTGTTGAAGAAGTGGATGCAGGTGAGCCACAGTCCTATAGAGAAGCCGTTTTAGGTGGCGAAGCTGATCAGTGGCTTGCCGCAATGGGAGACGAGATGGAATCCCATGACAGGAATCAGACTTGGAGCTAGTCAAACAACCACAGGGAAGGAAGATTGATACAAACAAGTGGATCTACAAGAAAGAAGGAATCACTTCTAAAGAGGACATGAAATTTAAAGCTCGGGTGGTTGCATGAGGCTACTCACAGAGGGAAGGAGTTGACTACATTGAGATTTTCTTACCAGTGGTCAGACATACTTCGATCTAAGTGCTACTAGCAATAGTGGCACATTATGACTTGGAGCTCGAGCAGCTAGATGTGAAGATAACTTTCCTACATGGAGAGTTGGAGGAAGAAATTTACATGACTCATCTAGAAGGATTTCAGGTTCTAGGATAAGAAGACTATGTTTGTAAGCTGAAGAAGTCCTTGTATGGACTTAAGTAGTCTCTGAGGCATTGGTACAAGAGATTTGACAATTACATGCTTGAGCTGGGCTACAATAGAAGTCCATATGATTGTTGTGTTTATCACAACAAGGTGGAGGATGGTTTGATGATCTATCTTGTTCTGTATGTGGATGATATGCTCATAGCTGCGAGGTCGAAGTCTGATATCCACAAGTTAAAGGGGCTTCTCAGTGCTGAGTTTGGGATGAAGGATTTGGGAGCTGCTCAGAAGATCTTGGGTATGGAGATTTACAGGGACAGGTCGAAGAAGAAGCTTTCCTTGTCACAGAAGAGCTACATCAAGAAGATAATGTCGAGGTTTGGCATGTCTTCAGCAAAGCCCTTAAATACTCCTAGTTCTTCAAATTTTCATCTATCCTCAGCTTATGCACCACAGTCAGAGGCCGAGAAGGAGTACATGTCGAGATTCCCATATGCTAGTGCAGTAGGTAGCTTGATGTACGCTATGGTATGCACTATACCTAATCTTGTAGATGATCTTAGTGTTGTTAGTACGTTCATGATACAACATGGGAAGGAGCATTGGCAGGCTGTGAAGAGGATCTTCCGGTACCTTAAGGGTACACCTGATGTGGGGATTAGCTTCTAAAGTTATACAAAGTGCTTGGTGTCTGGGTATTCTGACTCGGACTATGCTGGAGATGTTGACACGAGGAGATTGATGACCGATTATGTATTCACTCTTGGGAGTTCTGTAGTGAGCTAGAAGGTAACTCTGTAGACGGCAGTGACATTGTCTATTACTGAGGCAGAGTGTATGGCGTTGATACAAGCTGCTAATGAGGGAATATGGTTGAAGGAACTGGTTGGTGATCTGGCTCTACATCATGATCAGGCAATAGTGTACTGCGACAGTTTGAGTGCAATAGGCTTGGCCAAGGATCAAGTCCACCATGAGAGGACTAGGCACATCGACGTGAGGTATCATTTCTTGAGGACAGAGAAGAGGATTAAGGTGAAGAAGGTTGGCACCGCGGATAATCCTGCTGATATGTTCACGAAGCTGGTTCCACATGGCAAGTTCCAACAGTGCTTGGGCTTGCTGAATGTCTTGAGTGGGTGACTCCGTCCTACGGGGCATTGATGGCGGGAGAGGGAGAGAAGGAACAGAGTACATCAGAGATTTCAGAGGAAGAGGATTCAAGTCAAGGTGGAGATTTGTTGATGTGACTTGAATCGGACTATCAGCCTCTACGACTAGATTAGTCGGGGGTCTCGCTGTTATTTGGGTTCGGGTTCTGGGCCTGGTCTGTAATCTCTTCCTTTGCCAGATTGGATTAGTTTTAGACCCACATGGAGAAGTTATATAGATACTTCCCATACTCCTCTGTAATCTGAAATCTCCTCGATATAGTGAAACTGGCTCTCTCTCGTCCATGGACTAGCTAACACACATCGTGTTAGTGAACCACGTAAATCGTGTGTCGTGTTTTCAATTCTCGCTTTCGTATTCTTGTATTCTCAATTTCGGGGATTTCCCGATTCATAGCAGCGCGTTTATAAAAGCTCCATTTACATCCAAATATCTCAGCAAAGAAACTCCGTTCCAAAACATCCCCAATCGTGTACATGATTGACTTCTCCAAATTGATCCTAAGCCCTGTAACCGCTTGAAAACAGACTAAAGTACCGAGCAAGTTGAGAACTTGGTCGTGAGATGCATCGCAGAATATGAGAGTGTCGTCAGCTAAGAACAGGTGAGTGACCTCTCCTAAGGCACGACTCTCATCCATATAAAACCCCGAAATTCTACCCTCCTCCTTCAAGGTGTTGAGCATATAAGAAAGAATGTCCATCACTAACACGAACAAACCAGAAAAGAGAGGATCTCCTTGACGCAGACCCTTAGAGGAAGGAAAAAAACCATGAGACTCCCCATTGATAAGTATGGAAATAAAGGGAGAACACATGGTTCCCCGAATCCACTATCTCCACTTGGGCGAAAAACCAAGGCTGGTCAGGATCTTGAAGAGACATTCTCAGTTCACGTTGCCAAAGGCTTTCTCTTCCAACTTAAACATCAACCCCGGCTTACAACTTTTGCGCTGACTATCAATTAACTCATTGGCGATGAGTCCGGCTTCAGATATTTGGCGACCACGAATAGAAGTTTGCTCTTTTTGGAGACAAGGAGCGGCAGCACTATGCTCATTCTTCTCATAAAAACCTTACTCAGAAGCTTGTTGAAGCTACCCTTTAGACTAATAAGTCAAAGGCATTTAAAATCTTCCACAACATCTTTTTTGGGAACCAGAAAAATAAATTAGTGCGCCATCTAGGAAGGATACCCATGTTATAGAACTTAGCAAAAGCACTCATCAGTTCAGGTTTCACCTTATACCAACACTTCTTGAAGTTATGATTAATCGAATCATATTTCTCATTTAACCATGACCATAAAACAACCAATGTAGGAACTATACCCACAATTATAGGTGTCAAAACATAGCCCGACCCGATTAACCCGCCGGATCAACCCGAACCGCAACCCGAATTGACTAAAAGTCAACAACCCGATTGACCCGCAACCCAACTAACCTGCAACCCGACTAACCCGCAACCCGATTAACCCGAACCCGATTGACCCGCAACCCGACTGACCCGCAACCATATTAACCCGAACCCGATTGACCCGAACCTGACTAACCCGTAACCCGACCGACTCAACCCGAATTTCATCTAATCCACTTGAATAATTATAAAAATATACTATACATAATTTTTCAAAATAAAGTTTTTCATTCTAAACTTAAGTAAATTATTTTTTCATTTCGTATAAGAAATTTTAAAAATATGAAACTCACTTGATATTACGTATTTTAAGAAAATTACAAAAATTGAAACATGAAGGTCACTTGAGGTCATGACAATATTAACATAATATATAAATTAAAATTTTGGTTATTTTAACTATTCAATAAAATTATCTATTAAATATAAGTAAAGTAATGTATTTGGTAATTTGATGTTTTTAAAAGAAAAGGGAAATTTTGGTGTATTCAAGTTTTTGGGAAGAGAAAGAAGAGGGAAATTTCGTTCTTTGAATTTTTTAGAAAAGATACAAGTGGGAATTTGGGTGGTTTTGATATGTGAGAAGAGAAAGAAGTGGGAAAGTTTGATTCTTTTGATTATGAAAGAGAAATAAGAAGGGAAACTTTTGACTTTTCAACTTTTTGTAGAAGGAAAGAAGAGGGTAATTTGGTTCTTTCAATTTTATAGAATAGAAAGAGGAGGGAAAATTGAGTTTTTCTAATGTATGGAAGGAGAAAGAAGGAGGGAAATTTTAGTATTTTTGTGAAAAGAAAGAAGGAAACAAATTTGGTGTTTTCAATTTTTTGGTTTTTCATAATTTTAGCTTTCAAAATATGAATCTTTAACTTTTATATGGAGGGCATGACTAGTTAAAATTATTCTTATATGCTTTGAAGGCTAATATGTATATATCTATGTAATTTTTTATGGGCTAATAAATAAATTAACCATTAGTTACAACAATTTATACTAAACTTGATAAGTAATCTTTGACAGTTCGTTGTTTAGGATATAAAGTATATGGTTAGGGTATAAGGTACATATGGTTTAGGGTGTATATGGTTAGGGTATAGGATATTGATGGTTTTGACGGTTCTAAGTTTTTTTATTAACATATGTTCACTTGAAGTCATTTGAAGTCTTTAACGGCAGGAGATCCCTTTTTAATTTGTGTTTATGGTACGTGGTTAGGGTACAAGGTATGTGGTGTAAAGTATAGGATATATGGTTAGGGTATAACAATTAACAAATATCACATTTTATCTATGTTTTGGAAATCAAAGTATGAGTTTCACTTTTAAATTAACTATACTAGCAAAATCACAACTCAAGGACATATGGTTAGGGTATAGGTTATGTGGTTAGTGTATAATGTATTGATGGTTTAGGTTATACAATCAACAACATATACTAACTTAATATTGTTGATTGAGGGTAAAGCTAAGTGTATAGGATATATGCTATTGAGTAAGTTATGATTGAAGTCACAATAATTTTACTAAATTTGATAGCTAATCTTTAATGGTTCAATTTTTAGGATAATTCTAACAATTTTACAAATAACTCGTTTGACACCAGTTTACTAAAATTATTTGGGCAATGAGTTATTTTGAAATAACTCCTTTTATCACTATGCTTTTGCCAAATACCACACGCCCAATACCAGATTTGCATGGTTATACTAAACAAGATACTTTAATCCAATTACTACTGAATTAATACTAAAATATCAAATAAACAATTAACGGTGTCTTTTGATTGCAAATATTGATATCACCATTACTATTAGCTATAATACTTTACCAATTATGATTAATTACATAACAAGTTTGCAAGTCATACAAATTGATTTAACATTTTGACTAGTTTTTTTCAAAAAAATAAAGTATATATATACGAGGTAGAAATAAATTGGTTAAAAAGTTGAGAAAATATTTTAAATTAGTGTAATAAAATGTGTAAGTTGGTAATGAGTAATGAGTTAAGTTACTTGATGCGCTGACCCGAACAACCCGAAACCCGATCCGCCCGCAACCCGCCCGATCCAAAACCCGATGAACCCGCAACCCGATTTGCCCGCAACCCGATTGAATCCGAACCCGATGAACCCGCAACCCGACTAACCCGCAACCCGTTTGAACCCGAACCCGATGAACCCGAACCCGCAACCCGACTAACCCACAACCCATTTGAACCCGAACCCGATTGAACCCAACCCGAACCCGCCCGATTGACACCTATACCCACAATCACCTAACTAAGAGCTGGATTGACCATAACCAAACCACAACTGTATGCTTTTGATTTTGGTCTAACCATATCACGCTACAGTTACATTATTTCTACAATTGAATTGAAGGAAAATAAAGCATTAAAAAAATAATAATCAACCAATAGAATAAGCTATAAGACTTAAGAGACACCAACCCATCAAGTTGTTCCTAAGAAACAAGAGCCAAAGAAAACAAAAGTCAAAAGAAAGGGACATATACATAGAGGTACTGCTGAAAAAAGCTGGTTGATATAGAAGCCAAAAAAGGAGAACAAGAGCAACCCACAGAATAGAGGAACAATAAAGCAGCGAAGGTGAGTCTTAAGTGAACAAGCAGAAACCTAATGGACAGCCCAAACAAATTTATGAAGCACGACAGGGGGGTCATCCGCCACTCGCCAACATTAGGCCGATAATAAGTCCGAGTGGATCTCTTTTCCAAAATACATAAGTTATAAACGATTTGTACAATACCACACTTGTATTTCAACATTTTTTTTAAGATATTATTCATTTTGCCCTACCTAGACGGTTTTAGTTTTTGGAATATGTCATGATGACTTTGCAAGAGATTACTCATATGTGTACTAGTTCATGCTGAACATTTAATTTTGAAGTTCTTACCAAGAATTTGTATATTTTGCCAAAAATGCCTTTTGTCAATTAATCTTAAATGCTTCTTTTGAATCATGAATTATTCTTGTCGTTTGACTCCTAGAGTGTTATATAGGAGGCGCTAGTGCTATGTATGTTGATACTTGATAGAAAGATGAAGTGGCATACGTACGTTAAGTAGACTGCTTCACCACTTTCGTTTCAAGTAAATTCCAATACAGCAATACTCATTCAACGGGATCAAAGGCACTCAGGAAACAAACACTAAAAACATAAAACCCAGAACACAGATGAACCCTAAACAAAAGGACACGATGGTGATGCAAAGAGATAAAAGAGTCACAACTCTATCCCCCAGCTCCACATCCGACCATTTTTATTTCTAGTACACATTCCTTTTATTTAATTTATCCCGTAATCCTAACACAACCTGCCGCTTCCCGTCCTTTCCGTAGTTCTCAGGCCTCACTTGACGCTGCAGTAAACAAGAAAAACGAAAAACAATGTCAATCCAACAGCTCGGGTGCACAATATTAATATTAGCAAAGGAAGGAAGGGAAAACAGCAACATATATGTGTGAGAAGATGGAATGAGATTTACGATTTGCAGTTGGTGCTGGTGCTGATCTTGTATGGAATGTTGACACCACAGGCACTGGGGAGGGCAGCGGCGAGGTTGGCCTTGAGGCCGGAAATGCTGCCGGCGGCAGTCTTCAGGCACTGGCAAGCGGCTTGGCGGTCAGGAGTGGATCTGGCGACACCGTTGAGCGTCCTCACGCCGCTGCAGCATGGCGCTGGGAGGGGCCCGCCGTTCTTCAAGTATGGGACGCATGGGGCAAGGCTGCTCGCCACTTGGCCGCATGTTATGGCTGCGTCGGCTGTCATTTGGGTTGCCACCAGGGCGCACACCAACAGCATCGACACCAGCTTCAGTGCACCGGCCATGGCTAATTAGCAAAGGAAAGAAGAGCACTCGAGCGATGAAGAAATATTGTTAGTTTAAAGCAAGTGATGATGATGCAAAGGAGGAGGAGGGTTGTTGTGTGAGTAACTGTGGGGCTTTGGGTGAGGTTTTATAGGGGAAGAGGAGGAGAAGGGCCAACGAGTTGATCGATATGGTTCGGGTTGTGGGTTTGGCTAGTTGGTTCATTGTCCACTGTTTTTAGGAATGACAATGGGGCACGTCCAGTATGGGTATCTTGATACCTATGCCTGCTCGTGGCAGGTCGGGTAATTTATTTTGGGGCGTGGGGCGGGACAGGTCGATTCAATGGGTATCTAATTTATGTGAAAAAAATATTAGAAATATTCGTTATTTTCATTAAAAGACCAAGTGAAAAACCATAATATGATGAAATATAGTTAAATTATTGGAGAAATTAAGGTTTTTACTTATTTATAAGTTTATTATAGCTAAAATATGTGGTATTAAAAGGAAAATTCAAAATAATTTGACCAAAATCACATGTAGTTTATGCAAGAACGGATCAAGAATGGGACACATCGAGGTAGGTCAGGTCAATAAAAATTACTCATGTTCGTCCCATCTAAAAACAAGTCAAACAAATCAGGTAAAACGAGTCAAGTGAAATTGTCACCCCTAACTGTTTTCTTCTTCTTCTCCTTTTCTGGGCTGCTGCTCTATTGGAGATATTGAAAGCAATATCATAAACGTCCCACCCCACATTTAATTTTCTTTTTGGTTGAATCGCCCACAATTAATTCTTTCTTTCTCCTGTAACAAAAAAGAAAAATATTTCTTTCTTTTATGCTTTTTCCCCCGAGCACTTCTACTACGCTATATAGTATTGGTGCTTTAATGTACAACTTAAAGTTGTACCATAACATTAAATGTATAAGTTTAGGTTGTACCACAAAGCAATTTGTACCATTATGTTATGGTACAACTTTACAACTTGAAGTTGTACCATCACATAAAGGTACAAGTCCAAGTTGTACCATAAAAGAATTTGTACAAAAAGTATAAGTACAATCTAAAGTTGTACCATAACGTAAATGTACAATTTTAAGTTGTACCATAAAAACAAAATCCTATAGCACCAATACTATATAGCATTGTAAAATTTCTCTTTTCCCCCCTGAATTCATTTTTTGCCTTAAAAAGTTAAATCTACTGGTGCGGCAGTATTTTGCCACATGGCATGCATATGGGCATGCAGTGGAGGAAGTGCATTTACGTGAATGGGGTCTTGTACTGTCCTGAATCCTGATGATAAATCACAATAAAGTATCCATATTACTGCTGCCTACTGCTCGTATAGGAACCTCACAGAAGTGTGGCCTTCCCATGATATTTGGAGGCTCTGTTCGAAAATTTAAAATGTGGCCCTAATTTTTTTTTTCCATAAATTTATCAAAATTAAAAATTAGTAAATAATTGTAAAAAAATACTTAAGTTCAGAAAAAGATTACATCAGGAATAAACGATCCCGTTTCCAGTTTGACCAAGAAACCAAGACCGAATTCCCAGCCCTAATAGGGAGGAAAGTAAATCTGGAAGGAAGAGAAAATGAATATAGCGCAAAAATTGAATGGAGAAATGAAAATAGTCTAAATTGATCGAGAGGTGGGTGCAGGGTTGTCTACTGGATCGTGGAGGCCCTATTTCAAAATCTAGACGTGGTCCAAATCGACCTTTAACTATAACAAAACTAAAATGATTATAATAACATTATTCAAAATGTAATATCTTTCTATATTGTTTAAATTAAAATTATCTATTATTTTTCAGATTTCGTATTCTCCATGAGATCCTTTTCAATTGTTATTATAGCTAAAATTATCTATTAAACACATCATCATACTAATAATCAATCAATCATACACTAAAATACAACCTACAATATACGATTGGTAACTAACGAATCTAAGTAGAGGCCCATAATATTCTGAGGCCCTGTGCCGGAGGGCGGGCCAGCACTCCCTCTTGGCCGGCCCTGAACACATGGTATTGATCCATCTGGCTTTAGAGGATATAAAAGTTTGGAGGATGAATAACATATCCAATTTAAAGACATTACATTCATAATTTTGGGGAGAAAGGAAATTTTTTTATTACATTTTCTCTTAGCAAACCATGTGAATTAAACAATGATTTTCACCTTTATAGGATAAAAAACTAAAAATCATGGATATTGTCGATATCGTATTGGTTTTAAAGAGATGTCCGTTGTGTAGCGATAAACACTCCCTTATATGTGATTCGACTAATTGTCGACCGTTTTTTCTTGATCTTATTTGTATTATTACGGTTATCTGAAATGCCTAGCTAGTTGTTTAAATATATTTTACCAAAACAAAAGTGAATTAAACGATCAAGTATATCAACATCACTGTGGAAAGGCATCTGATGAATACGGTATGCTAAATATACATCTAGGCTATATGTGTGGTAGTGGTGGAGGGTCCACTAATAATGCTCCGATAGGGAGTAGATGAGTAGTGTATGGAAATAAGCTAGCTAGCTAGCTTGGGAGTTGGATGCTTTGAAGAGCCGGGGCCCGGGTTCTGGTGCTTTTTTCACCTAATAGTGACCAGCTACGCCTATAATTCAATTAATGCACTGAGATTCAAGAGTACTACTCCGCCATTTATAAGGGTTGTACGGAGGATGGATTTTTAGTAAATATTTTGCATTACAATAATATTATTTTCTGCGAGGATACTTCGGATTATGTGTTCAAAACTAAATCAATTTTTCTTGTAAGGAAGTGGTTAAATATTATACATTGACATTCCCTAACAATTCGAGTTATTGGGACCTGTTGGTTGATGACATGGTATTGGAGTCTGGTTTATTCTTGAGGTCGCGGGCCAGTACAAACTTCAAACTCATGAGTCGACTTTCATTTAAAAAGACGTGTAAAGAAGTGGTTAAATACCATACATGGGTCTCTCTATCCATCATCAGCGCGGTGTTTTGTTCAATCGGACAACCGGCAATGCTCTGATGACCAAAGTGGAGCTGCGCGACTGGGCAGATATCCGTGATGTATTGAAAACCAAAATATTATTATAACTTCACCACCTCAGTCGGTACTACTAGCCCTTATTACCGTGATGTATGAATGCTGCTGTGCTGACAGCTGACCATATCCTTGAATTCATACTGGGTCGCTCACCCACTCGTTACCGCTCCCAATGTTATGTTTTCCTATCTACAAAAATTTACCGTCTCCAGCACATTCCAGTCGTCCGTCGGTGCTCCGCTCTTGGACAGTGTGCCTCTACTCTACCCATCCAATTACGACACATCCCCCACACCACAGCAGTGCAGTGCAGTGTAGTGTGTGCAATATCAGCATTAATGCTCAGTCAATGCTACCCAGCAAGATTGTCAACAATGTGTGGCTCTTCTGGAGTATTCTAAATCTTTTTAGACAATGACCGGACAAATAAATTACAAAACAAATAGTAATAATAATAAACGATAATTCGTGTGCAATCAGAATTTCGATAAAAGAATGTTTTGTTATTAGGTAAATGACTTTGTGAAAATTCCAAGAATCAAAGAGACATGAAACGTACACAAAGGACGGGAAGAGAGAATGAATTTCTCTTAAAATGACTCCGACTTGAAAATGACAAGACTTTCTCGAAATAGCATCCTTGATGTCCGGTTGAGAATTCCCGAAAAAAGTAACAACAAGACATTATGAGTAAGAGATTATCTCATAGCATTATGAAGGACAAGTATAGTTCCCTTATATAAGCATATGCAATACCATAATAAAATTTACTAAAAGAAAATGAGACGTTTCCATCACCTAAAAAGCTGACGACACAAATTGCACATCCTTGAAGATTCTTTGTGCCCCATCAGTATTACCTTCATAACATTACGATTTCCATACAAAGTGACCAATAAAAAAGCACGCACTATGGGTGCACTTCTACTATGCTATTAAGCATTTGTGCTTTAATGTACAACTTGGAGTTGTACCATAACGTTAAATGTATAAGTTCAGGTTGTACCATAAAGTCATTTGTACTCTTATGTTATGGTACAACTTGAAGTTGTACCATCACATAAAGGTACAAATTCAAAATATATCATAAAGTAATTTGTACAAAAGAATATAGTTACAATTTGAAGTTGTATCATAACATTAAAAGTTAACTTCAAATTGTATGATAAAGACAAAAACCTAAAACAACAATGCTATATATAGCATTGTAAAATTCCTCCAGCTACATGCCAAGAGATTAAATCATGCCTTTGAGACCAGGGAAAGTTCATTATTGTGTTGTAAAAAAGGAAAGTTCATAATTATAAATGAATATTACGATTACTAGGGTATAGAATAGGGTGCTTAACCCTTGCATAAATAGATCTCGGCTATTAGTTTTGAGTGAGGCCAGAAAAATCAAGATATTAGGAGTAAGAATTAATAGCTTTTTATTTGTTCCAGTTATTTTATTAGCTTTTATCTTTTTTCTTTCTAACTTGAATTTCAATTTTTCTGCACAGATAGAATGAGTTTGTTGTGATTTACAAAATAAGATCCATTTTTAATATAATTCGGAAAGAAATTTCATACCACTCGTAATTACCACCTTTTTTTTAACTCGAATTTTGAAGTTTTTTACACAAAGGGAATGAGTTCATTTAGATCTATTAGCTCCATAAAATTTTGGTAGAAAAAAGAAACAAAATGTACCACTTCAAACCACCCGATATAGGCGTGGTAAAGTTATGTAAACAATGATGGATGTGGTAAATGATTATTTATACTGTCATGTATTCAACCATTTTACACTTTGGCATGTTGATACCACTATGGTCTACATCCATATCACATGGTATGATCTTATGTAATACCAAGCATTACCACTGGTTGAATTACACGTTTGGTCACTCGAATTATACGAATCTTTCACGTTTGCCACCCGAATTATTTTTGTTTCTTATTCGCAACTAACTTTACGAATCATTTCACCATTAGTCACCGACCGTTATACTCTGTTAAATTTGTCATACGTGGCAGTCAACTTTAAGTTTGACCGTTAACTAGATGACGTGGAAATTAAAAAAAATTAATTTATTTGTCCAACTCATCATTTCACTTACTTAGTGTATATTATTATCATATTATTTATTTAATAAAATTAAATTATGAAAACAAATAATATGATAAATTTATTCTCCACCAGTCAAGATCCGATGGAGGAGATTGTCGTTGTACGCAGCCACAGATCTCGGTACATCTTCAGTGCCGTTCATCTTCTTCTACCCTGCCACGAGTGTTGACACGTGAAAGGTGGAGAAAAAAACTCGCCAGCAGCATCGTCGGACTGGTAAAGCGATTGACACGGACAGAGCATGAGGAGGTCGCCGCCGTGGCAGACTGGCGTCAACAGGCACTTCCACCTTGGCGACCCGATGTCAGTGTACAAAGAGAGAACTCTGTTAATTGAACGTCAATTGCTCTGCGGCGGCAAAGGGTCCTGAACACCAGCTTGAGACGACGGTGCCCACGAGAAACAAGCTGCAGATGGAATGGATCAAAATAAAGACTCTGCAAAACAGTTAACAAACCAAGGCAGAGATACCCAAACACAAACCAAAAAGTAGCCCTGCCAATTCACTATAACCCAGCAAATGCAAAATCCAAAATTGAAAGAAAAGTATTTACAATCTGACCGGAATAACAAATTAGAGATAACCTAACCACCGATTTATAGGAAACAAACTCAGAGATAGCAGGAAACTGAACCTAGATCTCAAACCAATGGCCAAATTGAAAGAGGAGTCGGTGGTGGCAAGGGGTACGTTCAGTGGCTGAGGGCGAAATAAGCGTTGGCGGCAGTGCGTAAGCTCACAATCTAACCGCCACCTCACTCTATAAACAAATCTTCGTCAAGCCTCGCTCGCCGGCCTTCCCCATTCCCTTGCTCGTTGGTGTCTCTGTTCCCCTCTTTGCTCCATCTCCGCTCGCTCGGACTCCGTTCCGGCGAGATCCGGAGGTAACTAGACTCCGTTAATGGGAAAATGAAAATGTCGACAGACTAAACAGAATGAGCTACAGACTACAGTTCTGATTTTTCCTTTTCTCTTTCGCAATTCGTTGAGATTTAGTTTGGCTGTGGAATTGGAATTTCTCAATTGCTGATTGCTCGGAAGCATCGAGCCAACTTTATTCAATCTTGTTGTAAACTATTTGGATAAATAATGTTGTTCATGAATTCTCAGTTGACTCTTCTTGATTTTGCTTCCTCTCAATTCTGTGAGTTGGATGGTCCGGTGGCAAGGTAGAAGAAGATGAACGGCACCAAGGATGGACCGAGATCGGTGGCTGTGGCAATCTCGTCCGTCGGATATTGACCGGTGGAGAATAAATTTATCATATTATTTAATTTTATAATTTAATTAACTTTTATTAAATAAATAATATGATAAATAATATACACAAAGTAAGTGGAATGATGAGTTGGATAAATAAATTAATTTTTTTAATTTCCACGTCATCTAGTTAACGATCAAACTTTATAGTTGACTGCCACGTAGGAAAAATTTAACGGAGTATAACGGCTGGTGACTAATGGTGAAACGATTCGTAAAGTTAGTGACGAATAAGAAAGAAAAGTAATTCGGGTGGCAAACATGAAAGATTTGTATAATTCGAGTGACCAAATGTGTAATTCATCCCATTACCACTATGAGATAGACTAGTAATAAATGTCCCAATTTTTTTGTTTAATATATAAAAAATCAATATATGTGTGAAGAACACAATTAATCTGATTTATCTATGCAAGAAAAAATACTACCACTTAAAATAAAAGAGATATAATCTGTTACAATTTATAGGGAAAAAGATTATAAGTCTTCTATAAATAATAATGTCCTAGGTTATGCATAATTTTTAACCTACGGCCAGAACTGCTCCGATTACTAATAGATGTATTCTCCATCTCAAATAATGTTGAAAGTACATACGAATAACATATTAGACCAAGGAAACTTAGTAGTAATTACTTACCCTGATAGAGCTTAAAGAACACAACCATGCATAAAAATAAAGATCAGTAAATACTACACCCAAAAATCTCATATTTTGTAGTACTATAAAATTACATTAGATGGTTGAGATTGAAGATGATGTGATCTAATGTTCAATAGTACAGAAGAGCAAGGAGAAAAAAAGGAGTTTGTGGGATAACTAGACCGATCTTTAGGTGTTGGTGTGGATCTCTAGACGACAATTAATACAGTTTTCAAATCCCTTACGAATAATTTGACGGCCGATATTTCATTCGTTTTACATTAGGAAAAAAAACTTTGCATAAAAAAGCTAATTTTGTGCTCTACAAAATGATGTACATTTGTATACATTTTGGACAAAATATTTCAGAACATCTTACTACTGTCATATCTAGACATTATCACTATGGTAATACTATAAAATGACAATGGTATGTTGGTGTTGTGAGTCTTACCATAATAATAAGATCATAGTATAAAACAATAAGATAGTTTTATGAAATCTTACCATAGTGGTATGATGTTGGTATAACAGTGATAAGATAATATTAAGTCGTATCTTTGCAAATAAATTAATATCATCATATTAGTATCATATTATGATATTATCATATTATGAAAGTGATAATATCATGATATGACAATATAGCAATCATATTATAGGGTGTGTCCATTTTAAAAATTACACATGATAAAATAGTTTTTGTTAACTTTTGAAATCGTTCATGACTTAATATTATAATTGATTTTTTTTAAAACTAAAATACAATGGTAGTCGAAACCACAAACATATTATTCTATATGTATGAAAAATTATTTATGATTTATTTAGTGGTTCATTTTGGAATGATGCCCTTCATTAATAATCATTTGTTATTAATAACTGGAGTTGTTGAGATAGGTTGAATAATTGATCTTATACCATTTACTAACACACTTCATCAAATAAAACCAACTTATGTGTCTTGAAATTTGCACAAATCTAATTATCGCGTGCTTAACAAAATGGGGTCGCCAAATTTCAAATACAAGATTTCTCGATTCTCAATAAAGTACCCTAATTTTTATTATCAATTAACTATTATATACAATTTACCCATTTTCCTCCAATGACTCACCCAGTGACACTATCGGTTCAAATAATTGTTTTTAATTAGCAAAAAATTTAATTAGGCATCATGTCCAGCTGTTTGCAGTAATTGAGACTCGGGTTCAAAGGTCAAATGCAAGTACAATTCAAGATAAGTTTGTTGGGTTCAAGTTTGCTGATAATTATAGTAAGAAACACTCTGTGGGAAGGATTTGGATAGCTTGGCATGCAGGATAAGATTCAACTAAGATGATGCGTTATGCATTTGTTGGTCACGATTGACAAGACAAGTAGTTTCTTTATAATTATGGTTTAGCAGGAAGATGGTCCAGGGATTTGCTTGGATTGTATGTGGGGATTATAATGCTTTTGTTGAATCCTAATGAAGTAGTCCATTTGACTTCAATTACGACAAATATGGTTAGTTTTAGGGACTAGGTGGCTAGTTTGGACTTTGGAGTTGATGGATCATAAGGCGGTTGGCCCATTGCCTGTGTAAAAGGAAGGAGTATATTGGATAAATGTGCTTGCATAGATGTGCTTTATGAAATTGTGTCCAAGGTGATCTCTAATCGGTTACAAGAGGTGCTTGTAGTGTTATTAGCTTGAACCAGTATGACTTTGTAAAAGGAAGGAGTATTTTGGAAAACATATTTGTGGCACAAGAATTAGTTCAAAACTACCATAAAAAGGGCATTGCTTCAAGAAGTGCAGTTAAGGTTGATCTGAAAAATGCATTTTACTCGGTTAATTGGGAATTTTTCTTTTGTGCAATGGAGGCTTTAATTCCCCGGATCAGTTCATCTATTGGATTAAAACCTGTGTGTCTTCGGCCACTATTAGTGTGACAGTTCTGGAATTTTCTTTGGTAATTTTGAAGCAAACCAACGAGTGAGACAGGAAGATCCCTTGTCATCTTATTTGTTTACTATTGCTATGCAACTTCTTAATGCTATGTTAGATGAAACTCTTAAGGAGAGTCAACTACATTTTCATCCACGGTATAAGTTAGTAGGTTTGACGCAAGTTTGTTTTGCAGATGTTTTGCTAATTTTTACTAAGGTATCTGTCTTTCGTTTGGAATGTGTTAAGAGGGTTCTGGATATATTTGCGCAATTATCTAGTCTGATCTGTAACACTAAAAAACAAAAGTCTTCTTTGGGGGTGAAACTAAAGCTTATAAGAAAATTGCACTCCAGTCAACATATTTCGGAGAGGGGTCCTTTCCGGTGCCTTATCTTGGATTGCCTCTATTTTCTGGTAAAATTTCTAGTAAGGAGTGTAATGTGTTAGTTGATAGAATCACGAGTATGATCAAATTCGAGCACACTTCTAAGCTCTCTTATGGTGGGAGGATTCAGTTAGTGTCTTCAGTTGTGTATGCATTAGTTCATTTCTAGATGTCCATTTATTTTTTTCCCAAATCATACATCGAATACATATAATTTTGTTTAGATTTATTGTGGTATGGAGAAGGAACACGGAAAGCAAAAGCTACCTGGACGCTTCTGGCTCAGCCGAAAAAAGAGGACGGTTTAGGTATGAAAGATTTGGAAACCTCGAATGGTTCTTGATAACACCCAAAATGGTGTTATTTATAGGCCATATTTAGGTTTGTTTAGAGTAGTTTCATGGTTAATATATCGTCAAATACCCTTTTATCGTTCCTCGGAGAAAACATTAGTGTTTTAGGGTGTATTAGATTATGTGAGTATTTTAAGTACCAAAAGAGGGCACAAGTGCAAAGAAATGTGCAAAAATAGAGGATCATGGACAAGGTATTCTTGATCATGGTTGGGAATAGAGGACGCCAAGATGGGCACCGAGATTGCAGCCTTCAAAGTCAAGATCACGGCCCCGAAGTCAGAGGCCTTAGGCGCGAACTCTTCGAGCAGCCAACAATGAAGGAATATAAAGTTTTGATAGTCGACTCACTAATTTCTTCATCTGAGGAATTAAGTCAGGTCGCAAACTTCCCAGCCATCCAAGCGCAAAATGTCAAAGCTCGAGATCGCAGCCTCCCCTTCCCAATCGCGCCGCGATCTTTCCTTGTTCAACCATGAACTTGACCAAATCCTAAAATATATAAAAAGGGGGTTCCTCCCCCTCATTTAGAGAGCTTAAATAAATTGAGAACTTTCTGGTTTGAGAGAGAGAAGCTGAAGAAAGCTGAACAAGAGAAGAAGCAGAAGAAGGAAGAGTCAAGGAGGAAGCGAGCTCTCCCCAGTTCAAGTCTTCTTCTATTTCTCTACATGTATCTTCTTCCCTCCTTTATGGAGTAGTCCTCTAAGTAACTAGGAAACAAAACCCCTAAAACCTAGAATTGGATTTTGAATATAGATGTGATTGTGTTAGGATTTGTGTATGGATTTGTTTCTCTCTCCAACTCTTCCCTACTAGCATACAACTGAGTCTTAGAACTAGGCGGGTGTTTTAGAGTTAGACTGGAATTGAGCGCCTGAATACTATTTAAAGGTATATGAATGAACTTAGGGTTCCTTTTAGTGGATGACGCAACCATACCACTGCTAGATAAATGCCTTCACGAGACAATGCTAGAGATGACGCAAGGGTCATCGATCCATCGCTTTAGTGTCCATGATAGGTTGAACCTATCAACAGGAACTATCAGTCATTCCTTAGTACGCGACCTTTGATTGAGGCGAAAATGGGTCTCTAGGAGGTATGTAATCATTGAAACCCTTAGTTGAGTGAGTTTCACACCTTATCCTACAAACCCAACATAGTTAGACATTTTCGTGATGAATCTAAGCTTAGGGCGAGGGAGTTACCCCGAAGAACCTACTTTGTATCCTTGATTTCTCCACCAATATTTTCAATTGACCTCCAAAAACTAAACTAAACCAATTGACTAGATAAAAACAATGTGAGAAGTAACCTACCTAGGATATCAAAACCAGTGGAATACGACCTTCGTAGCCACTATATTAGCAACGCCATTTGGTTTATACTTGGTTCCAAATAGGGTATTTATTTAGGTCGTGCAAACAATTGACATGACCTGCTAGGGGGTTCGATCAAGTTGTTGCGTCGTTGCATGGGAAAATCGATAACTAGTTGAAAATCGTAGAGTTGTTAGTTTAGTCTAACTTTTATGCTTTTATATAAATATATGTAGTAGTTTAATCTTGTTTTTTTTGTTATCCCACTTTGTATGTCACTGGTGTTTGAGTTTTTGTTTTGAAGATTAATTTGTATGCGAAGGAGAGAATCTCTTGATATAGTACCTCTTGATCCGGAGATTGAGAGAACCCTTCGAGGTCTTAAAAGAACAACTAGAATTCAAACTCAAACAATGGGCGAATAAAAACTGCCTCAACCTCAACCACAACCTATTTTACTCTAGTTTATGTTATTTTGTCAAACTCTAGGTCCTAGAGAGTAAAGGGAGAGATAGGCGCAAGTTTCGGGTCAATCGGATGTGGTTTGGTCACTCAAATGCCTCTCTCTAGTGGAGTTGAGGAAGAAACACAAGCAAGCTCTCCACAAAGCATGACCATGTTTCTTCTGGCACTTGCCAGTGTTTTTTAGGTCAAACATAGTGACGAGCTAGGAGCAAACACGGGCGGACCCTCCTAAAAACATGTTCGTGTTTCACTAAGCTCCCCGCCAATGCTTTTTAATGCAAGCGTGGCTTGTGAAGACTACTGAAGGGATGCAAAGCACGGTCGGGACTGAACACAGGCAGGACTAAACAAGGCCGTGTTCCCGCCCCTGCTCGGGTATAAGTCTAATTTCTGCGATTTTAGAGAGGGAGAGCTGTGTTTTGGATCCCAAAGACCCAAGAGACAAACCCTAGAGAGAGAGAGAGAGCGACTGCGGAACATTCTTGGAGCTATTTTAGAGGATTTCTTATTCATTGGAGCTCGGGAATCAAGCTTGGAGATGGAGATTGAAGATCTAGATCATATTTATGCATTCTCTCTCTTCTCTATGGTGTAACTTCCATTCTCTTAGGTTTTGAGGAACCCTAGATCCATGTGTTAGGATCTTTCTTGTATGAATCTTTGAATGTTATACTGTTTGATATTAATTAATTGAGGCATGATCACATTCTCTTGACTTCTGCTTTAACCTATGATAGATAGAATCTGATTAGGTTGATAGAGCTTCTTCAATTGATAGGAGTGAATAGATTTTGCGAGAGTCAGTCAATTCAATGCTTTGTACTGGAATTCATTCCACGTAGTGGAGATCTGTGTGAATTGCCTTAGCATTCCAACCCGGTGAAGGCTAGTCGTATGTCGAATAATTTGTCTAAGAGGGCTTGGTCTGCTTAAGAGATTCCAAGCTAATTTAGGATCTTCCACAGTTTAATCAACATTAAAACGATCGAAGGAAATTATAATTTGGACCTAATTGAGGAGCTAGGGGGAATCATACCTAAGTGAGTTCCCAACCTGTAATTAGTAGTTTACCTAGTCTAGCTTGTAGAGTAGTTTAGTTAATTAATCTTAATCTGGTTTGCTAGATAATGAACTCAACCTGAGTAATGTAACTCTAGAGACCCGTGGATTCGACATTTATTACTTGTGTTACTATACTGCAGTTTCTTTCATTTGTTACACTTGGCAATTGTTAAGAGTTGTGTTTTAGCGAGTCAATTTTTTTCGTTGTTGCCAGGGAATCACTAGATTATGAGGAAATGCAGAAGTTTGTTACTTTAGCAATTTCTTTTCTTTTCCACCCTTGCTTTTGAATTGGGTGTTTTGTTTTTGTTGGTGCAAATCTGAAGCATGGATCCTCATGGCTTCTCCAACCATTGGGGGTATTAACCACCATCCGAATGGTATTACCCTGAGACTTCCTGGAGAGATCAAGGAGGAGAAGACTATGGAATCGGGTTTCAGTACCAACCCCCCTACTAAGAAGAAAATTAGACCTCTGGGCATTTCAAGAACAATCTCCTTATCAAGAAGAATTCTTCCCACAACCAGAAGGGCCATCCGATCTGGAGTTAGCCATGGCAACCTTCACAGGCCATCCAGCAGAGCCACTCTACACTCCACATCCAGATCGAAATTATCACTTGAGGCTTCTCGTGGAGCATATTGCTCGAGTACTTGAGAGATCCTAGCCCAAGATGGACCTTCATATCTCGGCCATTTCCCAAATTGAGTTATCCAACCGTGAAACAGAGGAGACCCTTCAGAGAACTAATAAGAACCTCGAGGTCATTGAGCAAGCTTGTGCACGAATGTCTCAATACAACCTTTCTGCTATCATACTAGAAGAGGAGGAGGATGTCGGATAACGCGGTGAACACTAGTCGCATGCCGGATAATCTGTCTAAGAGGGCTTGGTCATCTTAAGAGATTCCAAGCTAATTTAGGATCTTCCGCAGTTTAATCAACAATAAAACGACCGAAGGAAATCACAATTTGGACCTAGTTGAGGAGATAAGGGGAATCATACCTAAGTGAGTTCCAACGCGTAATTAGTAGTTTACCTAGTTTAGCTTGTAGAGTAGTTTAGTTAATCAAATCTTAATCTGGTTTGCTAGATAATGAACTGAAGCTGAGTAATAGTAACTCTAGAGACCCGTGGATTCGATATTTATTAATTGTGTCATTGTACTGTAGTCCCTTTCATTGGTTACACTTGGCCATTGTTAGAAGAAGTGTTTTAGCGAGTCATGAATTGAGGTGGACCGCACCAAGATCGAGACAATCGGCAAGCTCCCTCCTCCCACTTCTGTGAAGGGATTTCGCAGTTTTCTGGTCAATGCAGGTTTCTACCAGTGGTTCATCAAGGAATTCTCGAAGATTGCCTTGCCACTGAAGAAACTCCTTGTGAAGGATGCCCCCTTACATTTCAATGACGCATGCACAACATCATTCACGACGTTGAAGGAGAAGCGCACTCATGCTCCTATCAGGGGCACTCATGATTGGACATTACTATTTGAGCTAATATGCGATGCGAGTGACTTCCCAGTTGAAGCTGTCATAGGGCAATGGCGAGATCAATATTTTCGGCTAATCTACATTGCAGCGAAGACCCTTAATTATGTCTAGGATCACTACACCACCATAGAGAAGGAGCTGCTAGCTGTGGTGTTTACCTTCGACAAATTTCGCCCTTATATGGTTTGGTCCCAAGTGGCGGTTTACACAAATCACTCCGCCATCAGATACCTGATGAGCAAGGTCGACACCAAGCCTCGGCTCTTACGATGGATCTTGTTGTTGCAGGAATTCGACATCAAAATTCGGGACAAAAAGGGAGCATAAAATGTTGTTGCTGATCATGTTTCACGGTTAGATGCCCCTCCGATGGACAACTTCGTGGAAGAGATCAACAACTCCTTTCGCGATGAGCGGTTCATGATGATTTTTATGATGGATAGTGCCACTCCCTGGTTCTCCGAATTGTGGGCCAACAGCTGCCCAAGGCGATGATGACTCATGTAAAGAGAAAGTTCTTCTCCGATCTGAAGCACTACTTTTGGAATGATCCACATCTCTTAAGGATCGGAGCAGGCGGATACCGTCGATGTGTCATGGACAATGAGATGGAGGGAATTCTTTCTCATTTCCATGAGGGACCTACTGGCGGGCATCATGGTGGTAGCCGCACGGCGAGGAAGGTACTAAAGTCGGGCTTTTATTGCCCTCTCTCTTCAAGGATGATGACGCCTTCGACGCCGGTGCGTCCGATGCCAGAGGTCAGGTAACATTTCTGCCCTGGATGAGATGCCCCAGAATGTGTTTGTTGTTTGTCAGATTTTTTATGTCTGGGGTATTGATTTCATGGGCCCTTTTCCCTCAATTCTTTGGTAATCTATATATCCTAGTTGTTGTTGATTACGTCTCTAGGTGGGCTGAAGCACAGGCTTTGCCCACCAATGATGCCAGACATGTTTGTCAGTTTCTTAAGCAGTTGTTCTCCCGGTTCGTGATGCCTATAGCCATCATTAGCGACAGAGGCACCCACTTTAAGGTTTAGTTTGATAAGCTCCTCTCTCGGTATCGTGTCACTCAAAAGGTATCCGTAGCCTATCACCCCCAAACGAGTGCTTAGGCCGAGCTGACGAATCGGGAGCCTAAGCGCATAATTGAGAAAATCGTGGATCAATCGCGAAAGGATTGATCCACCAAGCTTGATGATGCTCTGTGGGTATATCTGACTTCCTACAAGATGCCGATCGGTACTTCTCCATATCGGTTCATCTATGGAAAGACATGTCACTTGCTTTTCGAGCTAGGCCACAAGGACTTTTGGGCCCTTAAGCTGCTAAACTTGGATGTGAGTCTTGCTGATAGACCGTTAATTGCACATGTTTTTACCCCTATTCTTGAGCCGTTTGAGATGTTGATTCTCGTGTTTTAGGCCGATTTCACGCTAAGTTGTTCTTGTTTGTGATATTTCAGGTCCTAGTACGTGAATGAAGGTTTAGGAACGAGTTCGGGGTCAATTGGACGGAGATCGGATGTTTGGCGAGAAGCTGAGGAAGTCACACGGGCATGCCTAAAACCCACACGGTCGTGTAAGGGAACCCATGTAAGGGAAATCCACATGCCCTTGTGGTTGTGGCCGCGTAGGATGGCTGAAGTCCACTTATCGAAAAGCCGCGTTTCTCACAACTCACACGGGCAGCTGGGAAAGCCACACGCCGTGTGGCCTGCCCGTGTGGTCCGGAATTTCTGGGGTTTAACCCAAATTCGAGCCAAAGTAGAGAGTGTTTTTGTTTAAGACTTTTTATGTTTGCTCCATGTGTGTGCGAAGCTTGAACTGAGTCTATCGTTTGTTTTTGTTTTTTTTTTTCTTGTGGATTGTCTCTTTTGTGGCCATCTGGGCTAACTCTGATCCCTAACGCACAGTGTGCTAGTGTGTTCTTGATGTTCGCTTCGTTCAGAACTGTTCCATTCGTTCCATATGTTCCCCGCTGACTGGTCCACTTCCAGTCCCCGACAGTCTTTCCTTCCGGTAACATCGTTCCCCTTATCTCTCCCTCTGCTCCATTGAGGGCAATGTCGTGCTTAAGTGTGTGTGTGTGTGGGGGGGGGGGTGCTTTGTATTGGTTGGAATCTTTATATGTGTGCTTGGGGCCTAGTCTGTTGTCCAAATCTCGAGATTTGAGTGCTCAAAGTATCGCTGTTTGCATGATCATATTGGCACTGTGATTTGATTGGTGAATCGAATGGTTTTCGAATTAATGCATGATATACCCCCTAGTCAGCCCCTTTGAGCTGTGTCACTTCCTTTCTTTCAGTCTACAACGAAAAATCACCCTTTTGCATCTCTTAGAAGGTTCCACAGAGTGGTTTTTACATGTTCTCTGTCGTTTCTGCTAAAAATAATGTGAGGGTTGGAGGTAGTTCTTAAAAAGATGGGCATGTGTTTGAAAAAAAAATGTGCATAGGTCATCTCTCAAGAAATGAAAGAAAAAAAAGGAAAAAAAGAGGAATGAAAGCAAAAGAGAGCCACCACCACAAAATTTGAATAGTGCCCATTAAGTAGTGTTTCTTAGCAGTCTGGCTTCGAAATACGAACATTTATGTGACCTCCTTCGCTCTTGTGCTCTAAAGAATTTTAGTAATGCAGATTGGCATGAAGAAAGTAAGTTGTTTGAGTGACTGTGATTGTGTTGGGTTTGGAATTGTGGAACCTTGTGCTATGAATACTTCCACAACCTAAAAGGCCTTTCCCCATGTCCAAGACCTTAGCCAGTCATTTGAACCTGTGTCTAAGACCTCCAGATTAGTTAGTGATGACACCCATTTATGTGAACTCTAACATTTAGAGGCTGTCGTCATGGTGAAGAGACATTAGGGATTGAGAGAATAAGCATGCGCATTTTTCGCATCAAATTGTCCTGACCCCACTGGTCGAGAGTGAGCGATTCATTTTCTCATATTCTCTATACTCTTGTACCCCGGTGAGGACCTAGATTGCTCGGTCTCAGTTCTGATATCTTGAGTTTTGTGCATGAAGTGACCGTCTTGAGTAAGTGGTTGAGTCAAGTCTATGTTGGTTGATGAACAGAAGGGAGACTCCTCCTTTACTCGATTTTGCTGCACTCGAATATCCTCTGTGGTGGTTGTCCAGGTTGCTTTTGAAGTTGTTTATGTGTTGATTTTTGAAAGCCAGTACGATTCACGTGTTCTGTGCCTATATGAATTGTCCCCTATGTTGGTATGATTGAAATATGAAAGCCACACGGTTGTGTGGCCTGCCCGTGTGGTCGGGAATTTCTGGGTTTTAACCCAAATATGAGCCAAAGGAGAGAGGATCGAATTTTTGGGAGCTAAAACAGAGTTTTAGAGAGAGAAAGTGCGAAGAACAAACCCTAGTAGCTATTTGGAGTGGATTTCTCACCATTGTAGCCCAGATTGCATCCCCAGGAGTGAAGATTGACATCCCAGAGCAGATTCTTCCCATTGTTATGAGTATGACTGCTTTGTATTCTGTTTCCCTCTCTCTCTCTATGGAGTAGAACCTTTTCTCACTTGGGTATGAAGAACCCTAGTTCCATGTCTTAGGGATCTTGATTGTAATGACTTGGGATTGTTATACTGTTTGATTATAATCGAATGATGCATGATTCATTGAATCAATTGAAGTCTGATCATCTTTTCTTGATTTTTGCTTCAACCTGAGATAGATAGTATCTGATTAGGTTGTTAGAGCTTCATCATTCGGTAGTGGTAGATTGGTTATACGAGAGTTAATCAATCTAATGCTTTGTACTGGAACCCAATTCCAGTAGTGGAGTTCTGTGCTTATTGCCTCAGCTTTCTATCCCGGTGAAGACTAGTCATTTGCCGGGTAGTCGGACTGAGAGGGCTTGGTCAGCTTAAGAGATTCCAAGCTGCTGTCGGATCTTCCGCAGTTTAATCAACAGTAAATTAACCCACGGTAATTACAACTGAAACCTAACTAAGGAGCTAGGGGGACTCATTCCCTAATGACTCTTCCTTTGCTTTAGAAAACCAAACCAATTCCTGCTTTCTTACTGCTTTTAGTTAAAACCACAATTAATCGACTTAGTTGGCTAGATAATAGATATTCACGGAGTAGGCAGTAGATCTTGACCCGGGTTGATAATTAGAACTTGCCACTTTACTGTATTCCCAGACTGCGATTACACTTGGTCTCAGTTTGGTGTTATGTTTTAGCGTGTCACTTGCAGGTGCTAAATGCAAGATGAAGATGTTGGAGTTTGAGGAATGGCATTACCACGCCTACAAGAACACCAAGTTGTACAAGGAGTGAACAAAGAGTGTCCACGACGTTCGATTGAGGGGCCCAAAAGATTTTCAGGTTGGCAATCGAGTTCTTCTTTATAAGTCTTGCCTGAAACTCTTTTCTGGAAAGCTCCACTCCAGATGGTCAGGACCGTTCACGGTCACGCAGGTGTTTCCATATGGCACCATCGAGACTGCCAAACCGCAAAATGAGCCGTTTAAATTCAATGGCCCCCGCCCAAGCTGTATCTGGGAGGCGAGTTTGAACGCGCGGAGTTGGTGGTTGAACTCGCGGAACCTTAGTTCCGCTGGTTGCGTCTAGCCAAAGTTGTAAAAGAAAGAACTTGTGGGGAGGCAACCCCACCATTATATGTATTTCTTTTCCTTTCTCCTTTAATTTTTGGTCTTTGAGTCGTGTCAAGTGTGTTGAAGGGACTGGATGCCTTGTTTTCAGGGAAAATCATCAAATCCTAGGTTGCTGGGGTCTTGCACGGCCAGGTCACACGAGCGCGCGCCCGCGTAATTTCCAGCCTTGGCCTTGTGGTGTCTGTGGAAATCACGTACGGGCAAAGGGAACTACCGCATGGCCATGTGGATTCCTCGGCCTACCCGTACGAGATCCTTGGCCACCCACGGCCGCGTTTTGTGCTGTCTTGGCCGTGTAGCATTTCTGGAAAACCATTACGGGCAAAAGGGAACGTTGCACGGACGTTTAGATTCCTTGGCCTGCCTGTACAAATCTCTCGAGCACGCACGGGAAGATTTTGAATCTACACTGCCATACGGCCTACACGTGCGATGGCCCCGGAACGCCTATAAATAGGCGGTACGTTTTTTGTGGCCAATTTTCTCGCCAGAATTCTCTCCCCTCGCCAAAAAACTGCGATTTTTCGATCACTTGGCCAATTTTCGTTCCGTTTTTTGTCGTTTTTTTTGAAACCAACCCCAAACCCAATATTTCCTCCACCTTGCCGACCTCTTCCTTCGTTTTGTGGCGATTTGGGTCGGTTTTGGGTCGCCGGAGGCGATTTCCGACGAGTCTTTGACGTGCATTTTTGGGTAGAATTTTGGAGTTATGTCGCTTCCATTGCCTTCCCCTCACCTTCCCCTACACCTCTACTTGAGTCTCCAGGTTTGATAATGTCCTTTACCTTGTGAATTGTGGAGAAATGGGTGTTAGGGTGGTTAGGTACAAAATCAGATTGAAATGCACGAATTGGTAGAAATTGACCAAGGCGAAGGCTTGGTTTAGGTGTTGAATATATTGTGGCATGTTTATATTGCTTGATTAAGCCCTTGTGTGCTAGGAATACCAAATTCTATGCTTGTTTTGTTCATGCACACAAGGTGTTTGATAAAATGCCTGTTTTCATACCCTTTTGAGGGGGCTCGATGAGGCTCTTAATAGCGTGATCTGATGATGTGATTAGTATTATTGTGAACCTCATGTTTCCTACTTTAATGATTGGAGAGACCCCATCTTGATTATGCCTCGTTGAATGATTTTTTATTTCGTGAACTATGCATGGCACCATGGTTCGGATATCTTTCCAATAAAGTGTCGGGTGTGCTAACCTTCACCTGGCTTTTTTGTTGGCTCCACCTTGGTTATTTTTCTGGAAGGATCTTGTCGAAGCCCAACCTAAATCATCGGTTCATCCAAGATCTGAAGTGGGGACCCCACAAATCCCAGTTTAGGTGCGTCCTAGAGGCTAAGTTTGGCAAGCACCATTTCTGGAGCAAGAGGGCATTACAGAGCGTCAACTCCTATGACGCCCTCCATGCTGTTGTTTGAAACCGGATGAGGCGCCGTCTACTGTCCCTGCATGATCGGGTCTATTTTGAGTTAGTGATCGAGTTCTACTCCACCTTTGACCACACCGGACCACCAATTGGAAGAACAATGAGGCTATCACGTTTCGGTTGGACGGAGAGTACCAATCCATGAGCTACCACGAGTTTGCTGTTGCTTTATACCTCGTGCCCGACTACACTCATGACTTTGACGTCAAGCTCGCTAACCCGACTGGTGTCTCTTTCTCGATCTGTTACCACCAGCTTACTCAGCCACCCTACGACACCGCTGCAGAGCGTTTCACCGTTGGTCAGATGAAGGTCAGCATGCTGCAGATTGAGTATCGTCTCTGTTGATTGCGTCGAGCGCGAGACTTTATACCTGTACTCCTCTTACTTGTCCACAAACTTAGTTCAAACGTTATCTCAAGTAAAAGTCAGAACTCTATGTTCTAGAACAACTAATAGCTTTCAGTTTCCTTCAACTTTGATTTTGATTATAATAACTAAACCCTATGGCCCTACAACACAATAAGGCTAAGCTGATTGGTTAGTCTTCTATTCTTACTTAGATCATTAATTGGAAATCCCACCTATTAGAATTTTAACCCTTAACCGAATAGGCTCATAAGCCCAAAAGCTTAAGTTAAGTAAATAGAATATTCGAGCCCAAACACCCAGTCCTCTCTGTTACTCTACCCAGCCGCTTTTCTAAGTGAGGAACCAAAAACGACAGAGTATTAATTCAAACTCAGTCTTCCTTTCCCGCTAGAGCGGCTTCGATAAAAAAGAGGCATGTTTCCTTTCGGGTGAAGAACTCACAGAACACAACAATATAAACCCATAATATTAAGATGTGAAATAAATCAAACCAGATAGCAGCAGGTACGCCTACCCAATTCTGGCACTTCGTCTTCCTTAACTCCTCTTGATCGAATTTCCCTGCACAGTCAGACTTGAAACAGAGCACACACAGAGGCACATATAAAAATGAAAATGAAGAAACAAAGGGAGAACACAACCCACAATTTTTACGTGGTTTCTAGTATTGGGAGAATAAGAATCCCAATACTGACTACTCCACGGTCGGAGACTCACTGTTGTGTGATCTCCGATGATTCACTAAAGATATTTCGTTGAAGTTTGATGTAAATCTATCTACCCAAGAACCCTTTGATCAATCTCAACCCGATTGATCAAACACTCTCTTCTCAAACCCCGAATTGCTTCCCCATCAACTCGTAACAGTGTTTCCCCAACACTAACCCTCAAAGCAATTCTCCCCGAACCCTTTGAGAAACCCCCTTTCTATCAACCTTGCTACTCTCTCACAAAATCCCCTTTTGTCTTAGCTAGCTTTGTTGATCTCCAAAAAGCTTGATGTTGCTCTTCCTTCAAATCGCCTTTTATAGGTTATAATGTAGTCGTTGCTAATTCAAATTCCTTCCCTTATTAGTGATGATTTGCTTGAGATTCCATCTTCTGATTTGATTTGCATTGCTATACCAAATCTCCTTAATCTGATCTCTCCTTCTTTCTATGTTTGCTCCTGATCTTCTTTCCTTCTCAAGTGGCCTTTGATTAGCTTGTTCCAACATTCTCCCCCTAAGCTGTCAATGGCCAAACTTCTCCCCCTAAACAAGATGTCCCAGAATCTGTCTCAACTTGTCAAAGTTCATTCTTAACCTGCTCACCATCAGAACCTGCACACTTAACAAACCATTGGTGCACCCTGTCCAATCCTCTAATCAAGACAGCAGGTATCATAAGTTCAAAAGATGACAATGGGAGTCCATTTTATTCATAGCAACAGAAACAAACATTAACTAACTCTTGACACTATACTTTAGCAAGACTTACTAAAAAAAAACTTAAACCAGAACTTCAACTACCATCTAAACCCGACTTCAACAACAAGTCAACCAAACAAGAATTATTAAACAGACAAAGACGACATTCGTGGATCTCCCCCTAGGCCAATTAGCCGAATGCTTCCTAGTAGGTATACTCAGGAGAGGAAGCATACTCAGATGGATCGACTTCCCATCCTCTGAAGGTACGAATAAGACCTTGCTGACCTTTTTGCGGGAAGAGCTGACCTCTTTCCCTTTCAGAGCCAAGGTTAGATCATGAAGTAGCCCTTTTCCCTCCTTATCCAGATTTATCCCTTCCTAGAGGTGACCCAAGTCCAGAGCCCTCTTGGGAGACGATTCTGCCACTTCCTTTCCCTTATCAAGTCTCGCAGGTAACGCTACAACACTGTTGTCTTCATCAGCACCTGATTCAGACTGAGCAGGTTTGTCTCCCCCTTGAACTTTGGCAAGTTTTTGGGTTCCAAGCTCCGAGAGGGTGCGATGCAAGACATGCTGGGCCTGGAGGTCAGAATGGACATCCTAGTTGATGATTTTCCCACGCAGATCGACCCCTAAGATTGCTAGCAGGGAGGTGATTTGCGGACCTAAAGGCAGCTTCCCACTGCACTCTTCTTCTCGATATTTAATCATGTGATTAAACATGAGTGTGGCGTAGCTGATCGGGCAGCTTGTTTTGGCGTTAAACAGAATCCCCAAGTCAGACTCTTCGAGAGTAGTTGCCGTGGCAGCATCTCGAGGGAGGAACATACGAGTGATGTAGAAGTGTAAGGCTTTCAGCTCATCAGGAAGCCTCTCAACAGAGAACATGGAGAATTGGTGCTTCCCATAGTCACGAGCCAGGTAAGACATAGTATCTATGGGATGGAACCCATAGCTATCAAAGTCTTCTGTTGTCCCAGCTAGATAACCATCGTGAGGAAGATGCAGCAGAGTGGCCAACACATCAGCAATGATTGTCACGCTAAAATTGTAGACGGTGGTGGTGAAATACGACGGATATCGTCCAGGGCCACATTGCATACTTGCGTAGAACATTCTCACAGCTTCAGGGCACTGATCAAGGGGTCGATTCTGGAGCAGTGAGCTCCACCCAAGATCATTGATATACCCATTGACCCTCAGTCTATATCGATTGAATGTAGTAGGAGGGATGAGGAATGAAGGATGGAGAGCCCGATCGCTGAAGCACCGAAGGTACCTCGAATATGCCTCAGAGTTTCGGAAACCTCGATTGGTAAAAATGGCAGTATGAGCAAGGTGGGCATTGAGGAGGGGATTGTTCGGCGCCATGGTGTTGGAATGAGCGAGAGTGAATTTTTGATCGGCTGCTTTTGCTGAATGAGTGATGAGAAGTCCATTGATATAAGGTGGCTTATATAGGGACTGACCGAGAATAGGATGGGGAAGGTACTGATCTCCTCTTAGACAGGATTCTCTGAAGCTATTAAGAGATGGGGGATTTGATCGAGCCAATTTGAGGAAGCAATTTCAGAGAAGAGGATTTGATTCCTCTGTGACCTCTGGTAGCGGATCAGAACTTCCTTTGATCGGCACTCGAAGAGAGAATTTTTTGGAAAGAAGATGATTGAACAGGCACGAAGTAGGGATTCGATCGAGCTAACACTTAGGGATTTTGCTCAGCAGATGAAAGAGGAAAGTCAAGTTCAATTTCTGTCCTGAAACCTACCGAGTAACAGGGAGTTTGCTAGGGGTGGGATTGGGCTCAGGCCCACAACCTAGTAAGTGGCTCCAACTCGTGATTTAGGCAGAGGAAGATAGTTAGGCAGGGGGTTCGACTGAGGGAATCCCACGCACGTCTGGTAGAGGGACGTCTGGGCTTTGGCCCATAGAGCCCGTGAGGGGCTTAACTTACCAGGCCTCAAAGAGTTAAAGGAATTAGAGATGGGCCGAGAAGTTTAGCATACCAGGGTTTTTAAAGCAACACCACTAATTAGTTGTGACAGCTCAAGTTTTATTTTACTTTAGATCTTTAATCTCACTGGAAGGAATAAGCCCAAGTTCTCTACGAATGGTTAGGAATTGATCAATACTTAGAGGTTTAGTAAAAATATCAGCCCATTGGTTCGCCTTAGGTACAAACTCGAGTTGAATTTGACCTTCTTCAACCAATTCTCAAATGAAATGATACCTAATTTCTATGTGCTTGGTTGGAGAATGCTGTACGGTTTTTGCCATGTTAATGGCACTCGTATTGTCACACAATACGGGCATGGACTTTATTTCTAACCCGTAGTCACAAAGTTGATGCTTCATCCAAAGAAGTTGAGTACAACAGAGACCAGCGGCCACGTATTCAGCCTCAGCAGTGGATAGAGCAACAGAGCTTTGTTTTTTACTAAACCAAGACACAAGAGAATTTCCTAGGAATTGACATGTCCCGGAAGTACTCTTACGATCAACTATGCACCCAGCATAGTCGGAGTCACTATATCCAATTAAATCAAGACTTGACTCACAATCATACCATAGATCTAGATCCATTGTACCCGCTAAGTAACGAAAGATTCTTTTGACAGCAGTCAGATGGCTTTCCTTAGGAGCACTTTGGAATCTAGCACACAGACACACACTGAATTGAATATCGGGTCTACTAGCAGTAAGATACATTAGTGACCCAATCATTCCTCTATAGAACTTCTCATCAATTGACTTACCGGACTCATCCTTGTCTAGTTTAATGGTAAAGGCCATAGGTGTAGTTGCAGTTTTTAGATTTCCAAATTCAAAACGTTTTAACATATTTTGAATGTACTTGGTTTGACTGATGGAAATGCCTCGAGTTGTTTGTTTAATTTGCAAACCCAAAAAATATGTTAATTCTCCCATGGCACTCATTTCAAAGGACTTCTTCATGATATTTTCGAAATATTCGCACAACTCTTTGCTAGAATATCCAAATATAATGTCATCAACATATATTTGAACTAGCAACAGATGTTGTCCTTTATCTTTTATAAAGAGAGTTTTATCTACTGAGCCCATGTTAAAACCTTCTCCTAAAAGAAAAGAACTAAGTTTTTCATACCATGCTCTTGGTGCTTGTTTAAGTCCATATAGTGCCTTCTTTAATTTATAGACGTGGTTTGGGTGTCGGAAGTCTTCAAAACTGGGTGGTTGTTCAACATACACTTCCTCTTTTAAATCTCCATTTAGAAAGGCACTTTTGACGTCCATTTGAAAATGTTTGAAACCCTTAGAGCTAGCAAACACACACAACATTCTAATAGCCTCTAATCTAGCAACCGGAGCAAAGGTTTCATCGAAATCTATTCCCTCTTCTTGATTATACCCTTTAGCTACTAACCTAGCCCTGTTTCTAGTTGCTACCCCATTTTCATTAGACTTGATCTTGTAAATCCACTTAGTCCCGATAATAACTCTAGTAGGTGGTCTGGGTACCAACTCCCACACATTAGCACGTTCAAACTGACTCATTTCTTCGTTCATAGCCGCATTCCAATTTTCATCATTCAAGGCATCTAGCACATTCTTAGGTTCAACCAATGACACAAAAGCAGAGTGCACAATAGAATTTCTAGAACGAGTGACCATACCTTCATTTAGCCCCTCCTATCATAAGAGAAGAAGGATGACGTTTGGCAATATGTGGAGGAGGTTGCCTTACATCTTGGTCTTTATCGATCGGAGAGTTTGTGGTACTTACTGCTTTATCTTGGTCTTCAGATATGATCGTTCTGGGTTCAGATTTCTCTGTGTTTGATGTCCTTGGTAGATCATAGCTCCCACCAATTTCAAAGTCATCTTCATCTATCTCATCTGAGCACTCATTAGCAGATTCATCAAATATCACATTTATGGACTCTTCCACTTTGAGAGTCCTTTTGTTGAATATTCTATATGCTTTGCTAGTCATGGAATAGCCCAAAAACACACATTCATTGGATTTAGCATCAAACTTGCCAAGATGAACTTTGGTGTTTAATGCAAAGCACTTGCAACCAAAGGGATGGAAGTAACTCGGATTGGGTTTTCTTCCTCTCCAAATCTCATAGGGAGTCTTCTTAATTCCAGATATGATCAAAGCTCGATTAGTAATATAGCATACACTATTTATGGCTCCAGCCCATAAGTACTTTGGCAAACCATAGTCATGTAACGTTGTTCGAGCTATATCAATCAAAGTTCGATTTTTCCTTTCCACCACTCCATTTTGTTGCGGAGTTCGAGGAGCAGAAAAATTGTGACTTATTCCTAGCTTATCGGAGAAGAGTTCAAATTCTTCTGAGATAAATTCTCCACCATGATCACTTCTAATGCTAGCAACCTTAGATTGTTTTTCATTTTCCAATTTCTTAGTTAGAGACTCAAAATTTTGAAAAGCTTCACTTTTGCTAGCTAGAAACATTACCCAAGTGAAACAAGAGTAGTCATCTACAATTACAAAAGCATAGGACTTACCTCCATAGCTTACCACATTGGTTGGTCCAAAGAGATCAAGATGGAGTAGTTCAAGTGGTCTCGATGTAGATATTACCGACTTACTCTTGAAGCTAGACCTTGTATGCTTTCCTTTAGCACAAGCATCACAAAAGTATTCCTTTTTGCCTTTTAACTTAGGAAGACCTTTAACTAGCTCAAGATCACTTAGTTTAGACAGAATTCCTATACTCACATGTCCAAGCTTCCTGTGCCAATCTATTTGATCATTTTCTCTAAAGACATTAGACAAGTTGTCTTAAAACTTTCTTTATCATCTAGATTTATGACATACAGCTTATTTTTACGTCTTCCGGTGAAAAGCACTTTCTTATCAACTAAAGACTCAATGAAGCAGCAATCATGTTCAAAAATTATCCTCTTATCTTTACCACACATTTGACTAATAGAAAACAGATTATGCTTAAGACCTTTTACTAGCATCACATTCTTAATGCAAGGATCTGAACCTACTATTCCTCTTCCTATTATATCGGTAGAATTATTGTCACCAAAGAATACCTTACCACCTTTACCTTTGTTGAGTGTGGTGAACAGATTCCGATTTCCTGTCATGTGGTGTGAGCATCCACTGTCTAGTATCCATTCAGTTGCCTCCATGCTCACTTGGAAGCAAACCTCGTTTGGGTTATGTCTTTCTAATGGCTCCTCAACGTCAATAGCCATGTAACTTTCTTCTCTTGTTTCCTCTACATCTTCATCTTCTTCTTCACTGCAGCTCCATGTTGCAGCCATGGCTCGTTCTTTTCTTGTAGAGGACATTCAGCCTTGATATGCCCAGTTTTCCCACATCTAAAGCATTCGGTAGTGTTTTTAACCTTAACCGGCTGAACCTGTTCAATCTTGTTTTTTTGGAATGCTCTTGATTGAGGGTAATTTGATGTACCACCTTATTTCTCAACTGCTCTATTCTTGTTAAAGAAGTTTCCTCTTCGTTTTTCTCTTCTCACTCGAAGTAGTCTACTAATTTGTTTGCTTAGTAGAGCCAATTCCTTATCCTCCATATCATCGAGATCTTCTGTGTCTTCGTTGTATGTGCTTGTCATAATTTCCCTTTATCATAATTTCCCTTGTTGAGCTTGTCTTCATGAGTTGCTAATGACCCTATGAGTTCATCTATGGCTAACGTCTCTAGGTCTTTAGCTTCTTCTATTGAAGTTATCTTTGGAGTCCATTGCTTTGGGAGACTCCATAATATTTTTCTAACCAGATCTCCACTCTCATATGATTTTCCAAGGTTCTCCAGACTGTTCACGATGTTTGTGAATCGCTCGTACATTTGCCGGATATTTTCTCCTTCTTCCATTTTGAACAACTCGAACTGCTGTTTTAATGAATTAATTCAAGATGTTTTGACTTGAGAGGTACCTTCATAAGTAACCTGAAGTTTATCCCAAATTTCCTTAGCAGTCTTGCAACCACCAACTTTGTGATATTCTTCTGAACCGAGTGCACAATACATGAGATTAGTTGCCTTGCTGTTTTGTTGAAATTTCTCAAAGTCCTCGTCTGTCCTTTTTTTGATCCTCCTTGAGCTCATATGGACCCTTGATGACTCTAGCCCAGAGTTTTGGATCTGTGGATCCAACAAATAATTCCATCCGATTTTTCCAATACCCATAATTAACTCCTTCAAATATGGGAGGCCGATTTTGAGAGAATCCGTCAGCCAGATAGAGTGGAGCATTATTTTTGGGAACCGACGCCATCTTGATTAACACCAGAGGTGGTTGAAACTTTTTCTACGGTGACCGGGCTCTGATACCACGTGTTGATTGCGTCGAGCGTGAGACTTTATACCTGTACTCCTCTTACTTGGCCACAAACTTAGTTCAAACGTTATCTCAAGTAAAAGTCAGAACTCTATGTTCTAGAACAACTAATAGCTTTCAGTTTCCTTCAACTTTGATTTTGATTATAATAACTAAACCCTATGGCCCTACAACACAATTAGGCTAAGCTGATTGGTTAGTGTTCTTCTCTTACTTAGATCATTAATTGGAAATCCCACCTATTAGAATTTTAACCCTTAATCGAATGGGCTCCTAAGCCCAAAAGCTTAAGTTAAGTAAATAGAATATTCGAGCCCAAACACCCAGTCCTGTCTGTTACCCTACCCAGCCGCTTTTCTAAGTGAGGAACCAAAAACGACAGAGTATTAATTCAAACTCAGTCTTCCTTTCCCGTTAGAGTGGCTTCGATCAAAAAGAGGCATGTTTCCTTTCGAGTGAAGAACAGGGGTAGAACTCACAGAACACAACAATATAAACCCATAATATTAAGATGTGAAATCAATCAAACCAGATAGCAGCAGGTACGTCTACCCAATTTTGGCACTTCGTCTTCCTTAACTCTTCTTGATCGAATTTCCCTGCACAGTCAAACTTGAAACAGAGCACACACAGAGGCACATATAAAAATGAAACTGAAGAAACAAAGGGAGAACACAGCCCACGAGTTTTACGTGGTTTCCAGTATTGGGAGAATAAGAATCCCAATACTGACTACTCCACGGTTGGAGACTCACTGTTGTGTGATCTCCGACGATTCACTAAAGATATTTCGTTGAAGTTCGATGTAAATCTATCTACCCAATAACCCTTTGATCAATCTCAACCCGATTTATCAAACACTCTCTTCTCAAACCCCAAATTGCTTCCCCAGCAACTCGTAACAGTGTTTCCCCAACACTAACCCTCAAAGCAATTCTCCTCGAACCCTTTGAGAAACCCCCTTTTCTATCAACCTTGCTACTCTCTCACGAAATCCCCTTTTGTCTTAGCTAGCTTTGTTGATCTCCAAAAAGGTTGATGTTGCTCTTCCTTCAAATCGCCTTTTATAGGCTATAATGTAGTCGTTGCTAATTCAAATTCCTTCCCTTATTAGTGATGATTTGCTTGAGATTCCATCTTCTGATTTGATTTGCATTGCTGTACCAAATCTCCTTAATCTGATCTCTCCTTCTTTCCATGTTTGCTCCTGATCTTCTTTCCTTATCAAGTGGCCTTTGACTAGCTTGTTCCAACAGTCTCCTCCACCACTTGTTGAATAATTCCTATGCTCCAATCTTTGTTAAATCGTTACATGTCTTGGTAATGACACTAGGGTAATTCCATGGTCAATATGAACTAATTTAGAGAAATTTAAACACATTCATACATAAAGATCAATCATTTATTCACAAAATACATGTATGTTTATGAACCTTATCAGTAACTTTCTTTCTCGTGTCTTTAATGAAAAAAAATTATCTTTATGCATCTCGTAGAGGTTCCAAAGAGTGGTTTTTGCATGCTTTTTGTTGTTCTGTTAAATATTATGTGAGTGTTAGAGGCCGTTCTTAAAAAGTTGGGCATGTGCCTGAAAAAGTTAATGAGGGGGCATGTTGAAGCTCCCTAATAAAAAAGAACAACAACAAATATATGAAAAATGATAATAAGGAAAAAAGATTTTCCACCAGAAATTTTAATATTGCCCATCAAAATAGTATTTCTTCGCAGACTGGCTTGGAAATAATGATATTGTTACCTTCTTCACTTTTGTGCTCTAAAACCTTGGTTAATGCAGAATAGCATAGAAAGAAAGTATTTGGTTTGGTTGAATGTCGATTTGTTGGGTTGGAACTATGGAGCCTTGTGTTATAGAGCTTTCCACCACCTAAATAGCTTGTTCCCCATATCCAAGACCCTAGCCAGTCATCTAAACCTTTTTCTAAGACCTCCTAACAAGTTAGTGGTGACACCCGTTATGTGAACTCTAGCATTTAGAGGTTGCCATCATGGTGAAGAGACGTTAGGATTGAGAGAATGAGAATGTGCATATTTTGCATCAAATTGTCCCGACCCCACTGTTCGAGAGTGAGCGATTCATTTCTTTATGTTCTATATCCGGGTGAGGACCTTGATTGCTTAGTCTTCAATTCTGGTGACTTGAACTCTATGCATGGTTGAGTGTGGTGTCCGAGTATAAGAGTGTGTCATGCTTTGGTTCATGAACAATAGGTAGACTCTTTCTTTGCATGATTTTACTGCGATCAGTTGTCATCTGAATGGTCATTTCGGTTGTTGTTGTTGTTGTTCGTGTATTGGTGCTAGTTGTCTGCCGAGATCAATGTGTTTTGTGCCATATGTCATGTCCAAAAAAGTGTTATGACTGGAAACTCTTGTAAGCTTGCCTTGTATATGACATGGTTTGCTTGTGGATAAGCAAACGGTTAACTGTCGGGGGATTTGATAACTCGATATTTGCACATGTTTTTGTCCACCATACTTATACTATGTGAGGCTCATTTCTCATTTTTTAAACCGATTTCACGCTAGGTTTTTCTTGTTGGTGGCATATAAGGTCCTAGTACTTGAATGAATGCTTGAGCACTAGTTCAGGGTCGATTGGACAAAATTAGGACATTTGACGGAGAGCTGAGGAAGTTACGCGGCCTGCTTATGAGTTTACGCGACCGTGCAGTATGGCCGTGTAAATGGAATGACGTAACCATACCCGTACTGTCCGTGTAAGGGAACCCTTTGGCCGTGTGGGTTTTCCCGGAGAGACATACGGCCAAGGCTGAATTCTACACGACCGTGTGATGGCCGTGCGAATTCCCAAGACCAACTAAGTGCAACGCCGCGTTTTGGGAGTTACACGGGTAGACTAGATTTCTACACGGCCGTGTGGTCTGGCCGTGTAATTAGGCAAAGCTGGGTTTTAACCCACTCGAGTGTTTGAGAAGGGGATCTGAGTTTTAAGGTGATGAATTGAGGCATGATTCAGAATTGCATGATTCATCACCTTCAATTGATGCATGATTCAGAATTGCATGAATCTTGATCACACTCTTGTAGAATATGCTTTGACATAGAAAGAGAATATATGCATAGGTCAATAGAGAGCCCTTAATTGAAGATGATGAATTGACTACTTTAGTAGAGGAGTCAATTCACTGCTCTGTACTTGATTTAATCCAGTAGAGGAGGTTTTGCACGTTAGGTCCTCAGTTCGTCTATTCCGGTGGAGGTTAGTCGCTCGCCGGGTATTCAGACTAGGAGGGTCTGAAGATCTTTGGTCGAGACTTCGCACTGATTAAGAACCTTCTGCAGTATAACTGTCATTATATCTTAACTTGGTGAATTACAATCCGACTTAAATGCATTCTAGGGGGAACCATATCTGGTGACCTCTCTCGAACTTGAATCACAACTTTACTGTTTTGTATTTTCTTAGAGTATTTACAACTTCACTACATTTAAACATCTAGATAACAAGAACTTCATGGAGTAGTCATCACATCTAGGACACGAGTATTCAATAAAGCTAAACCCGTTATACTATGCATTAGTTTATGGTTACCCTTGGCCACTTTCTAGTGTAACGTTTAGCGAGTCATGGAGTCATGTTCCTCAACTTCCCTTGACATAGAGAGTCAATGAGAATCTTGTCTTCTTGGTAGAGACCGTCCTAGAAGGTCTCGATCCGACGTTGCTCTTCAAATCCGTGATGTGGGCATTGGAGGGAAAAGTTAGAATACCTCTCCCATGCGTCCCTCAATGTCACATCCTCCTCTTGAGCGAAATGGGTGATCTTCTTGCGCCACTCTGCCGTCTTGGAAGGTGGACAATATCGGGCCATGAACTTGTTGAGCAAGTCATCCCATGAGGTAATCGAGAGAGGTGGTCTATTTTTGAGCCACCTAAGCGCATTCCCCGCAAAAGAGTAGGGGAATAGCCTCAATTTGAAAGCCTCTTTGGATACCCCATTGATCTTCAAACTTCCCGCAATCTCCATGACCCTCTGGATATGCTTCCTCGGAGACTCGTCCTTGAGAACATGGAATTTCAAATTGTGTTGAATCATTGTAACAAGGCCGGGCTTGATAGAAATTGTTGGCGGCCACGGGTGGATGCAAAATGATCGGTTGGATATTCGGTGCCCATGGAGCCATATAGTAGCCCATGGTCGCCGGTTCCTCAGCTCCCTCTTGAGCATTTTGATTAGCTGTCATCTCGGCTTCTCTTCCTTCCTCTTCCTATGATTCAACTTCTTCCTCAACTACAAATTCTTTAACTTCGGGACCAACTTGTGGTTGTCCCCTATCCTCAATCCTTCTCCTTGATTCTGCCAGCTCCCTCTCACGAGCCAAGAGTCTGAGAGTGTGACTCACTTCTACTGTCACCCTAGGAATTGGCCAAGTATAACCACTTCCTAAAGCGTAGTATAGCGGGTTTAGGTTTAATTATCAACCCGGGTCCTAGATCTGATGACTACTCAGTGAATTCATGTTATCTGGCAATGAAACTGGAATGCAAGTCTAAACTAACAAACTAACAAAGCAAGTAAACAGTTGTATTCAGGTTAAGAGAGGTCACCCGGATATGGTTCCCCCTAGACTGCAGTTAAGCCGGATTGTAATTACCAAGTTCAGTTTCTATGATAGTTATACTGCGGAAGGTTCTTAAACAGCCTGAAGTCTCGACTAAAGGTCTTCAGACCCTCTCAATCTGAGTCTCTAGCGGGCGACTAACCTCCACCGGAGTAAACAGATTGAGGCCTTAACAAACAAAACCTCCACTACCGGAGTAAATCCGGTACAGAATAGTGAGTTGGCTCCTCGAATAAAGTCACCAACTCCCTACCTTCAATCAAGGATGCTTTATCAACCTAGGCAGATATTCTCATTCTAGGTCAAAGCAGAAACAACAGGAATTTGATCAGGATTCAAGTCATTCAATCATTCAAACCTCAATCGAATATAATCAAATCATAGAATCAGTACTTGAGTTCATATAATCAAACCTAACATACAAATCTAGGGTTCTCCATACCCAGATGAATGGGAGAACTACTCCATGGAGAAAGAAGCAAAAGTAGAATCAGACGCGGAATTCATACTGTGAAGGATGGATTCCTGCTCCTGGACGTTGATCGACACTTCTCCAAGCTCAAACTGGCCTCCAATGGTGATGAAGATCAAGCTAGGGCACTTGGAGACTCTTGTTCGTCGCTTTCTCTCTCTAGGAATCGTTCTGTCTCTCTAAAACTCGAATCCCCTCGACTTGTGGCTGAAAATCTTCTTAAAAGCAGAAAATTCCGACTCACACGGGCAGGCCGCACGGCCGTGTGGCTCACCCAGTTGCCCGTGCGAGTCAAAACGCAGCGTACCAATTAGTTGAATTCCAGGCTTCTTGCACGGCTAGGGTCGCACGGCCGTGCAGCTCACCTTGCACGGCCTTGCAGATTTTCTTCTCTGCCCGTGTTTGCTCTCGCACAATCCCACACGGCCAAAATGGTCACTTGCACGGCCGTGCGGGTTGTGGGTGTGCCCGTGCGACTTCCTTTGTAACTTGCCTCGCGCCCGATCTTCGCCCAATCGACCCCGAACTCGCTCCTAAACCTTTATTCACTTGCCAGAACCTGAAATATCACAAACAAGCACAACCTAGCGTGAAATCGGTCTAAAACACGAGAAACCACATCTCAAACGGTGTAAGAACAGGGGTGAAAACATGTGTAATTAACGGTCTATCAATCTCCCCCACACTTAACCGTTTGCTTGTACCCAAGCAAACCTAACTCAAACCAATGCAACTCTCCAGACCTCTATAGCAACAAACAACCCAGATCGTAGGTAGAGGACTTCCTAGATCATTTAGCAGCTTACGAGGTCAACCGACGAACAAGTCATCTCATAGCTTCTTCGGCGAGAGCACTAGTATCGAGTCGGCATCATGGCAAATAGTGAACAGAGGACAAATGAATTGTGGATGAAGAGATTCTCAAAAACAAAAGATCATGGACTCACATTTTTCAAGGTGCTCTATTATCTTCTTCAAGATGGTTGGAACCCCTTTTCTTTTCTGTTTTGCTTGTTTTCTGTTGTTTTATTTTCTTTTTTTCCTTTTTTCAAGGGTCCCAACCGGCTCTTACCGGCCATGCCAGGAGCGGATGTCTCGAGCCTCGTGCGAGGGAAAGTCATGTAAGGGGGGCTGGAGGTAGTTGGTGGAAATTGGGAACGGATTCCCGTCTCCCCTTACACACTTTCGCCCTATTCGCACGGGAGACGTTATTTTGAAGCACATTTTTGAGCACCTGTTAAACTCAAAACATGAAACAAGAGTCCATGGCAGGTAGAGAATCCACAACATCACGCAATTCAAGGGTCCTAAGATCACTAATTCACTCAATCAACCAACACAATATGAAGAAGAAATGAGACTTCTTAAATGCATCAACATCCTCCATAGTGCTACACTACCTCCCTAGGTTGCATATTACTATAAAGACTGTCATTTCAAAGCATAGTGAGCAGGCAATTGCAAGGAACACGTACTTGGAGCCCTCAAATTTAAAAATTTGGACAGTGGACTAGGCTCCAAGCACACAAACAGATCTAATGCAGTCAAAAGATAAACACCCCCCCACACTTAAGATCGACATTGCCCTCAATGGAGAAGAGGGAAGGGAAAGGGGAACGATGTTACCGGTATGCACGGACTACAGGAGACTGGAAGCAGACTGGAGAGAGTACCAGTCAAGACAAGCACAGCCAAAGGGGGACAGAAGAGCTCAAACACAGTATGTTAGGTCCAATGTCAGCCCAATAAGACATCATCCAAAACAAAAGAAAACAAACCAAAACCAAACTGGTTTACAATCCGACTCAAAACAAAAGAAATAAAGTCAAACCGTGGTGGGGTTGCCTCCCCACAAGCGCTTCTTTACCGTCTTTTAGCTTGACGCCCATGGTGGATACTCAGGGAGGTGCAGGAACAGGTGCCTCCAAGAGCGGATCCACGTCGCTCTTGAGGTACAACTTCAGGTTGTGGCCATGCACCCGACGGATGCGACCACCATCATCAGTCAGCTCGACCTGGCCATCTGGCAAGATGCAGGCGAGTGAGTACCCGGACGGCCAGGGTGGTCGTGGTGCAGGAGGTGGGACCAGATCATAGTGGTCTCCACTCTTCTTCCGTGCAGGCTTGGCAACCTGCTGCTTCGGCCGCCACTCTTCCTTGAGCTTTTTGTTCGGAGGCGAGGCTGGATGGAGTGGCGGCGAAGGAATGATAGGAGGTTCCTGCAAAATAAGAGGTGCAGAAGGATACACGACAGGCTCGTGTATCTGATCAGAAATGGCATGTACAGGCGTGACAGCAATCATAGCACAGTGATCGAATTCAGTCACAAAAAAAGTAGCATGTTCATTCCCAGCACGCAAGATCAGTTTACCATCATGCACATCAATAAGTGCCTTGGCGGTGGCAAGAAATGGTCTACCCAGAATCAAAGGTACATCCACATCCTCATGTATATCAAGAATAACAAAATCAACAGGATATGTGAATGCACCGACACTGACAAGCAGATCCTCTATGATTCCCCTAGGATCCACAATGGAACGATCAGCCAGCTGAATGCTCATCCTAGTAGGGCTAAGTTCACCTAGGTCTAGCTTTTTATACAACTTATATGGCATGACGTTTATGCTAGCTCCTAGGTCCGCCAAGGACTTGCCTACATGCATGCTGCCAATAGTAAGAGGGATAGTAAAACTTCCTGGATCCTTGCGCTTTTCGGGCAGCTTGTTCTGCAGGATAGCAGAACACTCCTCGCTCAGCAACACTGTCGAGAGATCCCCAAGTTTCTTCTTGTTGGAGAGGAGATCTTTCATGAACTTGGCATACTTGGGCATCTTCGACAGTGCCTCCACGAACGGTATGCTGATGTTGAGCTGCTTCAACATTGCCATAAACTTGGCAAACTCACTCTCCAGCTTGTCTTTGTGTAGGCGAGTGGGGAAGGGAAGCTGAGGTACATGCTCCTTAACCACTGGTTGTGGCTTGGGAGCAGGGGCCTCCTTCTCCACCCGCACTTCTGCATCGTCGGCTGGAAGTGCTGAAGCAGGTAGTGGTTCCTCCTGTCTGGCCAAGACAGGATCAGCATATATGGTCTTACCGCTCCTGGTAAAAATGGCATCCAGCTGCTGGAGCTGGTGAGGATCCCAAGGATTCGGGATAGTGGTGACAGGCAGAGTCCCCGGCGCCCTAGTGGTGTTTTGGCGGGCCAAGATGCCCACCTGGGTCTGCAGATCTTGCAAAATGGCACCCTGGTTCCGCTGACCTGCCTCCAGTGACGTGATAGCAGCCTGAGTGCTAGTCATGAATGAAGCTAGAATATTTTCCAGCTTTGTCATCCGGTCATCTGGGGCAGGGGCTGCTGCTGGCTCGGCAAACTGGCGCTGGGGCTGCTGGAATGGTTGCCCCTGCCTAGGCTGGTAGGGCTGGCCCCTGTCGAACCTGGAAGGGCTGCCTCTGCTGAAAACCACCTGCTGGTGCTGGGAAACCAGATGGTTTAGTGGTGTTGCTGCTCCAGGCGAAGTTGGGATGCTGGCACCACCCCTCATTATATGTGTTGCTGTACGGGTCGAGGCGCCGAGCATTGGCGATGAAGTCCAAATGCTCTTGGGGAGTGGTAGACTCCCTCATAGCCTGGCAGTCCTCCACTAGGTGATTGGAGCTCTCGCACCACTGACATTGAGCTACTGGAGTTGTAGCCAAACCTCTGCCCGGAATCAGACTGTTGGGCTGCTTCAATGTCTGCACTAACTCAGCTACCTGCTGCTCGAGCCCGGATCTGGTCTCCATGGCTTGCACACCACGGTCCCGGGACTGTCTACCTCGGCTACCCTGTCCCCAAGAATGATCTCTGGCAGCCAAAGTACTAATCATCTGGTTCAGCTCGGGTGGAGTCTTAGTAAGAATATCCCCTCCTGGGCATAGAGACTCAATCACCCTCTGGCTATCTGGAGAGAGGGCACTGTAGAAGTTCCCCACTGTGAATGCATCACTAAAGCCATGATGGGGACACTGCCAGAAATATCCCATGTACCGCTCCCATGCATCACGAAGTGACTCATCTGGCTCTTGGCGGAAGTGAGTGATCTTCTGCTGGATCTCTGTAGTCTTCGATGCCGGATAGTACCTGTGCACGAATTTGTCAGCCATATCGTCCCAAGAGGTGATGGATAATGGGGGCTGGGTCTCCAACCACCTCTTAGCGTTCCCCGCCAGAGAATGGGGGAAGAGATGAAGGCGGATTGCATCATCAGGGACACCATTCAGCTTGAACCCGTTCGTCAGCTGCAGAAAATGGGAAAGATGCACCCTGGCCTCCTCATCCTTCAAGCCATGGAACTGGATAGGAGATGTAATGAGCTGAATCCAGCATGGCTTGATCTCGAAGTTGTTTGCTGGAATAGGCGGGTAGAGGATGACCGGGCGGATGTCAGCAATCCGAGGAGTGTAGTAGTACTACAAGGTGGGGCCCGGCGGCGGTGGATGATGAACCCCATGATCCTGGGGTATGGGGTTGTTCCCCAGGACCTGATTCACCGGGGGAACCTGCTGAGGATTCCCTTGGTGTTGATTGTAGTCTCCGTCCATCCCGTATTCTTCTTCAGAATCGCTACTCCGGTGGCCGTCTATGCGCTCTTCCGTAGCCAGTCTAGCTCGCTGTTGTCTCCTGAGCTGGCGACAGGTGCGGTCAATCTCTGGATTCAACGGCAGTAAACCTCCTGACTTGCTACGGGTCATGCACTACCTGCACACACTCAAGCAAGCAAACCCGTGAAGGCACAAGTGGGACAAAGCAAACAAAGCAAAAAGAAAAGCTAGATTAACATAAATCACTTTTCTTCAACAACCTAGTCGTTCCCCGGCAACGGCGCCAAAAACTTGACTCACTCTACTGTCACCCTAGGAATTGGCCAAGTATAACCACTTCCTAAAGCGTAGTATAGCGGGTTTAGGTTTAATTATCAACCCGGGTCCTAGATCTGATGACTAGTCAGTGAATTCTTGTTATCTAGCAATGAAACTGGAATGCAAGTCTAAACTAACAAACTAACAAAGAAAGTAAACGGTTGTATTCAGGTTAAGAGAGGTCACCCGGATATGGTTCCCCCTAGACTGCAGTTAAGCCGGATTGTAATTACCAAGTTCAGTTTCTATGATAGTTATACTGCGGAAGGTTCTTAAACAGCCTGAAGTCTCGACTAAAGGTCTTCAGACCCTCTCAATCTGAGTCTCTAGCGGGCGACTAACCTCCACCGGAGTAAACAGATTGAGGCCTTAACAAACAAAACCTCCACTACCGCAGTAAATTCGGTACAGAATAGTGAGTTGGCTCCTCGACTAAAGTCACCAACTCCCTACCTTCAATCAAGGATGCTCTATCAACCTAGGCAGATATTCTCATTCTAGGTCAAAGCAGAAACAACAGGAATTTGATCAGGATTCAAGTCATTCAATCATTCAAACCTCAATCGAATATAATCAAATCATAGAATCAGTACTTGGGTTCATACAATCAAACCTAACATACAAATCTAGGGTTCTCCATACCCAGATGAATGGGAGAACTACTCCATGGAGAAAGAAGCAAAAGCAGAATCAGACGCGAAATTCATACTGTGAAGGATGGATTCCTACTCCTGGACGTTGATCGGCACTTCTCCAAGCTCAAACTGGCCTCCAATGGTGATGAAGATCAAGCTAGGGCACTTGGAGACTCTTGTTTGTCGCTTTCTCTCTCTAAGAATCGTTCTGTCTCTCTAAAACTGGAATCCCCTCGACTTGGGCTGAAAATCTGCTTAAAAGCAGAAAATCCCGACTCACACGGGCAGGCCGCACGGCCGTGTGGCTCACCCAGTTGCCCGTGCGAGTCAAAACGCAGCGTACCAATTAGTTGAATTCCAGGCTTCTTGCACGGCCAGGGTGGCCGTGCAGCTCACCTTGCACGGCCGTGCAGATTTTCTGCTCTGCCCGTGTTTGCTCTCGCACAATCCCACACGGCCAAAATGGTCACTTGCACGGCCATGCGGGTTGTGGGTGTGCCCGTGCGACTTCCTTTGTGACTTGCCTCTCGCCCGATCTTCGCCCAATCGACCCCGAACTCGCTCCTAAACCTTCATTCACTTGCCAGAACCTGAAATATCACAAACAAGCACAACCTAGCGTGAAATCGGTCTAAAACACGAGAAACCACATCTCAAACGGTGTAAGAACAGGGGTGAAAACATGTGTAATTAACGGTCTATCAAAGTGCGGTTGAGATTCTCGTCTAGTGGCGCCAAAGGTGTTGGATTGCTTCGGGTCATATATCCTCCTGCACACACTTCAAAGAAACACAACTCGTCTAACACAAGCAAGATTCACACTCACAAAACAAAACGTAAACGCTAGATTTACACCAAACAATCTTTTCAAAATAACGGACCGAAGTTCCGCGAAAATGGCGCCAAAAAACTTAACTTGTCCCGAATATTACAATAAAACTCCCGATTAAGGCACCAGTATAAACTTTAATCGGGTGCAATATAGGGCAAGTATGTTTTAAAAGTTAAACCCGAGCCAATCATTGTACCCCCTACTTCGATTGTTTGAAACATTATCTAGCAAATGTTTTTGGTTAAAATTATGGTTTAAAGCTAAAGCGATCGGAAAATTAAATGGGTTGAACACTAATTGAGAAGGTTTCACCCGAGTGTTGCTCCCCCTAGCTAGTAATCATGACTTGTCGGATCGAGTACAAATGTATGGTGAAGACGGTTGTAAACCATAGGGAAGCACAACAAGTGAGCAAGTGTCACTCTCTCTGTCACTAGGCTAAGGTATTTAGAATCAAGTTACCAAGGTAGTTCTCTTGGCCAATCGACTAAGGGTTGCTTGGGATACTCCCTGGAACCTTAGTCCAGACGACCATAACGCAACCTACCCAAGGTGCTAGTACATATTAATAGGTTTGCCCTAATTCAACCTAAGTAGGTGACACAATTTGGCCAAGGAATTCCAGGTTTTACAAGCGTCTTAACAAGAAGGGGATTTCCCTCTACCTAGGTCAAACATGAGTTGGAAATGAAAAAAACACAACACAACCCTCATGAAAATACCTCAGAACTTGTATTAAAACACAACCACACACAAGTCATTCAATCCATACAAACATTCACTTAATTATAGCTAGGGTTCACAAACACCCAAGTGAAAGAAAGAACTACTCCATACTAAGTAGAGGGAATAAACTAAGGAGAAGAGAGAAAACCATCTTGAGGATGTTTTCCTTCTTCCTTGTGGTGTGGAGATCAACATTGGAGGAAAGTTTCCAAAACTTTGCTCTTGGATGAAACCCTGACTTCTTCTCCTTCTCTTGTTCATCACTTTCTCTCTCTATAAGTCTGAAGAAGAAGAAGTCTCTCTCACTAGGTGCTCCCTATATCTCTGTCAGCTCAGCCCTCCTTATATACCCAGATCGACGGCATTTCACGGTCCAAGTTCACGGCCGTGAACAGTGGGCTTGGACTGTGATGTCAAGCAAAAACGCGGCGCTTCACTTAGGCGCTTCACGGTCAGAAGCGTATTTTCAAGGTCGTATGACCGTGAACTTCTGAATGCCATGCGCTTCACGGTCTGTGCCCCTTCTTCACGGTCTGGCTGACTGTGATCTGCTGGCCTCCAACGTGAACTGCTGTTGTTCTGCTGTCATCCAATTTTTGTTTCATGGGTTGATTTCACCTACTAGGTTCTGAAACATACTAATAAAAACCACAACCTAACGTAAAACTAAACCTCACTGAGAAAAGTGCCTCAAAACCTAAGGAAAACGGGGTAAAAAGTGTATAATTAGCCCCGAATCAAAACCATTTACATTTCCAATTGCTTTTAATTATAGTTCATAGTTTTAACCAAAATTCGATTGCTAGATAGTGTTTCAAATAGTTGAAGTAGGGATACATGGAAGGCCCGGGATTGAATTTTTTTAAACTTACTTGCCCTATCTTGCATCCAGCTAGAGTTTATACTTTGGTCTTAGTCGGATTTAAATTGTGGTATTCGAGACAAGTCAAGTCTATTTTTATCCCTTTCCATAAGATTTTCGAGGAGATTTTATGATAGGGAAACTCTTCTGCTCACATATCATCATAATATCTCTAGTTTAGCCTCCAAGGAAGGAATATATGAACATATCGAATTGATATCTCCATTTTGGATGCCTAATAATATGGCCATGATGAACATATCAAATCCAAGTTAATATGTAGAAAATGTATAGAAATTTTGTAAAATATGTCATGAAATGAAGATATAAAAGTATATTTACCTGTCATCAGATAACCTCATAGTTGAACTTTGCTTGTTTTCAAGCAAATCATATTCAAAATCGTACAGCTCACTACACCTTTACGAAGACACGTTACTTTCAATTGTAAGTTGTGAATTATAAACAACTAACAAGATCAACACTCGCACTTAGATAATCAGACGACATCGATGAGTTACCTATCTCGTATAGTTAAAGCACAAATTTGAGGTGAATCCGATTGGAAGAACAAGTTCGAAAGAAAAAATTTAGTGAAGGAACAATTATGGCATTACTGGTTACCTGATCACAGTGAAGGATGCAGATTACTGATTAAGGACTTGGGAAGTCCCAAGCAGGACACCGCCCCTTTGGCCGAAAGCGACTGTTGGAAACGTGTACTAATTCTCTGCATTGCCCGTTGTCCCACTAGGCCCCTGTTGCGAGGCGTGCATGCCTCCCCAAAAGTCAATTTAAATCATTTAATTTTGCAAACCCATTGAAGTTATCACTATCTATCTGCAGATTCTTAATCTCAGCAGCAGCAGTGGTACTCATGTAAGTTATCATCATCTATCAGGAAAATTATTAATTAGCAGCAGATACCTACCGGCAAAGGCCATAGTCTCTCTCAAGATAATGCTAACCACTGATTTAGGAACAATTTCCTAGCTGTCATTATTAATCACGCCTCGCCCAACGAACTTCTTCTTAACTAACTTCAGTAGTGAATGACAAAGGAATCTTCAGCTAGAATTTGTTAATTTATGTTTCACTTCCTTGTTTAGCCATTGTATACAACTTCTTTCACTCTTTGTGTCTTCTGATTCTGAAGATTAATAATAAGTACCTTGAATTTTCTCAGGCTACAGCAAGTGTTACCTTTTTCTTTATTTGAGTTGCATAAAAAAATACATTTTAGAACTAAGTGAATGACATAGGAATTATATAAGACAATGGGTTGAGATCCATCGTTAATTTATCTCAACATCTCAGTTTGGAATTAACTTGTTTTTACATGTAATTAGAGCCTTTAATTGAGAAGTGTCATAAACACTATATATAAAAGCATCATCAAGAGCCACAAATGAGTCCTTACTCCTTAGAAGTGCGCGCAACAAGGTCAGGTGGAAAGTTTGGTAACACTTGTAACTTGTAGAAGCTTCATCCACCCAGACCTCGTCAATTGGTTGAACACCACTTGCATCCTCTACCTCCCTTCCTTTCAAAAATTTGTTCCTCCCCTATCGAACAATTAAGAGTTTCATGTTCTTCAATGCTCACTTCCTCCTCTTCAACCTCTTCTCTCACCTTCTCATCCGTGTCTTCAAGCACGGTTTGGAGGGCAAGTTGCCATGCAAGGTTCTTGATAATGTCATCCTGCTCCTCCCTTGTGACTTGTTCTTCAAAGTTGGTCCTATGATGGGGAGAGGTGTGAGATGCCAAATGAAGTTCTTCTTATTGATACTCATCACGGGAACTCTCCAGGATGAGTTCTTCTAGTTTCTCAAATTTCTCATGGCCCGCCTCTTCAAATTCTTCTTCCTCCTAAAATGGTAAGAAGTGATTGTGAGCAAGTTGTGCATATGCTTGCTCAACAATCCCTCCAAGAATCTCCAAGTCTCCTCTAATACCTGTAGAAAAGATGAGTAGATATAGGTGGTGGTTAGGATATCCACATTGGAGTATCCTTCCTCAGTACCCTGGGCAAATCGTTCTACCACGAGCTCTAATTGTACATAGACTCCGGTTGTGGAAGGAAGTCTACTTGGTATGTGGAAGCTTCTTGATATCTCCATGGGTATGGTTGCTCTTCATGGAAGGGAAGTCGATCATAGAATACAAGAATTGGCTACCACCATCTTGGTTGCTCCATGAAGCTTCGAGGTAACCACAATCGGGTGTTAGAGTATACCCCACATATTGGTGAAGTCATATGATCCATGATTCAACATTTACAAACAACAAACAAAACACCTTCAAACGAAAAGGTGGAAAGATAGGAAACAAAAACGACTAAATTAACAAACCTAAGCTTTCCCCCGATAACCTATAAGTCCCCGACAATGGCGAAAACTTTCCTCGTACCTAACTATAGTCTTCCCAATCGAAGGCCAAGCATAACCAACGATCGGATGTAGTATAGGCTAAGTAAATTAAGAAAATTATAAAATCCACGGTTCTTTAGATGTACCATTACTTCGCTTTGGATCGTTATCTTGTCAAACAAGAAGAGCAATTAAGAAAATAAGCTAATTAAGTTACTCTAACAAATACTCGGACTAATTACAAGATGGGAGATTATTTACTCATTAATCCCCCTAATTCCTTCATCCGAACAATGTTGAGTATATATTGCCCAAGATTGATTGGCTCAATAATGCTACCACGGAGAATCCTAGAATAGATTAGAGTTGTCTAACTAACTCAAAAGCTCTAGCTAGAAGAGGCATACCAACAACTGACGTAGGCAACAAAGGCACTCACAACTGACTCCTACTAGAGGGCAAAGACCCAATACGACATTATGGACCCAATCACACCCGTTCAAAGATGTATAATGAAAGATTGAAGGTGCTTTATTGTACCTAAGGAGATATTCGCTCACCTAGGTCAAAGCAAAATCGACATGTAGAGGGATCGAGACTCAATCAATTCATCATAAGAATCAATCAAATAGATAATGTGAGTAGTCAGTCATAGAATTTTTCACATAAATCAACAATCAATCCAATATCTCGAACTAGGGTTCATCAATCTAAGTGAAAAGGATTAGTTTTTAGATAGGAGAGAGAATACAATAAGCTCCAAGAACCATCCTAGGTCATCCTCTCTCTCTCTAAAATCACACCTTGGGTGTTTTAGAATCTTCCCTATGAAAACTTGCTGCAGATTATTTATACCCACAACAGTGTAGACCTAACTATTTTTATGTAAACCTCATTGCCTCTAGGCCGTGAGCTTTGCACATGACCACGCGATGCTTCCTTGTTGCGGGAACTGTGTAAATCTCAAAGTTTTGTTGCAAATATCACCCCTTGAAATCACGAGAATTACAGTAAACCCGTGACCTTTGCACAAACTCCACTTTTGGGCTCGTTTTGACCTCTAAGAAAGTGAAGTGATGAGACCTTAAAAACAATCATATCCTAGGTTGTGTTCACCAAAACTTCTTTTTTGTTTTTTCATGAATTACGAATGGAAAATAGACAATCCTAGTTGAGCATGGTCTGTCACACGATCTTGTCTCTGCTCTTTTTTATGCATGTGTATGCATGTGTTAGGTTTTGTCATGTATATGTGTAATTTGACGTGATAACCTTGATCTTTGCCGTGAACACAAAGACCATGATTTCACAAAACCTTAAGCTTAATCATTCATCTAAATCAATCAAACATCCATAGAATAAGACAAGGCAAGGGCTAAGTCCTATCAATCATCATCTACGCAATTTTAATCCTTTAATTAATCAATTATTTAAAAAGAAAAAGGAAAAGATACGCAAACCGAATCATTGGGTTGCCTCCCAACTAACGTGTCTTTTAAAGTCTTTTCACCGAACTTGACTCCTTGAGATCAAGATGTATGAGCTCAATAATCCACCGATGATTCTTCATAGAAATCATATTTGTGGTGAATTCCCAAATGAAGACCATGGAGTCTCTCGGATGCCTCATCCGGTGCTTGAGATTCAAAAGTCATATCCCAAAAACAATGTTCATGATCAAAGAAACTAAACTCCCTTGCGCAAGTGTCCTCATTCGTGAATGGCTTAAAGCATTCCCCGGATTCTTCATATTCGAGAATGGGAGCTAGCTTGCTCACATTGTGTTTCTTCATCTTGTCTCGAACTCTTCCCTTGGGGTATCTCGCCTCAACGATGAACCTTCTGAGTTCCCTTCTATTTCCTTAGCTGGTTGAGAGACTTTGAATGACTCTTGAAAAGTCATTTTAAACGAAAACTTTTATTTCCCCGGTCTCTTCCTAAGCTTGCTAGGATCATCCATACCTCAAAATATTCTATCTTGAAAATAAACAAGAGAGACCTTATTGAACGACTCTATCTCGGGGCTTAAGGGTGATGTGAAAGGAGGTGTGGTCGGCTCACAATCCATCTTCACGTCTTCCCATTTGTAGTACTTGTGAAAATTGGGGATTGGATTCATCTTATAGCTTAATTCCTCCTCTCCAAACCTTAAGGTGATCTTGCTTCCACTCAAATCGATAATGGTCCTTGACGTAGCTAAGAATGGTCGGCCTTGGATTATCTATTCATCACATCCTTCTGTGTCAAGAACCACAAAGTCCATAGGATAAACAAAATGACCACATTTCACTAAGATATTTTCTATGACTCCCCTTGGCTCGACAACGGACCTATTGGCCAACTGAATCTGCATTTTAGGAGATATGAGTGGTCCAAGGTATAACTCATTGTATATTCTTATAGGCATAATGATGATACTAGACCCCAAGTTTGCTAGCGGATTCCAAAAGGTTTTTACTCCAAAGGTGCATGGAATAATGAAGATGGATGTTGAAGTAACTTCACTAATAGAGACAATAGAAACTTCATCCATCTTTCTCTTTCCCGACAATATCTCTCTCAATAATTTAGTATATTTTGTAATTTTCATATCCATGTCTAACAAAGGAATGGTTACCCTCAATTGCTTCAAGGTATCCTTCCATGGAGCACATTCATGATGTAGATAACTTTCGAATAACCGTCTAGGATAAGGAGCCTTTGCTGTTGAATTGGGTACTTGAGTGTTCTTATAATTCTCTTCATCTTCAATCTTGATTTCGATAGGAGATTGCACTTCTTCCCGAACTCTCTCTTTTCTTGAAAAACTTCTCTTTGAACCTCTCTTACTAGTATCCTCGAGGTTGGGATAGGAACTTTCTTTAAAGGCTGGCTTCTCCTTAGAGTTACCGCATTACACCCCTCCTTAGGATTAGGTTTGGTATTACCCGATAAGGTTCATTGTGGTCTTGGAGATAGAGTTTGTGCCAATGAGTTTAGTTGGGTTTCAATATTTTGAAGCAAAGCTTGTTAATTCATTTGACTCGGTTCCAAACTTGAAAAATTGGTCATAGTACTCCGTACAAATCTGTCAATAGCCCCAAACTTCTTGTTGGTGTTTGTAATGAATTGATCTACAAATCTGTCGACCTTGTTCTCAATAAGCTCCTTGGTATGAAGGTTGACTTGCCTTTGGATAAGCATTTTGCATAGGAGCTTGAGATTGAAAACCCGGAGGCTTTCTATCCGTCGGAGAAGACCAAAGAAAGTTGGGATGGTTCCTCCAACCAGGCTTATATGTAGAGCTCTATGGGTTGTTCCCTCGTGCTTTCCCTCAAACAAAGTTGGCTAGCTGATACTAAAGTGAATCCTCAATCATACACTTACACTCCTCTATAGTGGGACTCGACTCACCACACCAATCACTTTTCATGAGTTGCTTTCCATTCCCTTTCATAGATGAAGCAAACTTGATCATTTTTCTTGGAGATTTCTTGTATATGAGCTGCTAAAGAAGATGGTTCTTCAAGCTTTAATAAACTTCCCTTCTTCACATTATTACCTCTCCTTCCGTCACCCCAATCGTAGCAATTTAGGGCCATCTCTTCAATTAGTCTTTGAAGTTCACCAATTTTCTTGTTCATGATGGCACCTCCACTAGCCGCATCGATGAGGTTCTGTGGCTCTCTTGTCAAACGATTATAAAAGCTTTCCACTTGCCACCAATCGGCAATATCGTGGTGTGGACATTTGAGTAGAAGTGATGTAAACCTTTCCCATCCATCAAACAATAGCTCATCTTCCTCTTGACGGAAATATACCATGCGAAGAACTTGTCACAAAGATCCGCCCACGAGGTAATGGAGTGTTGGGGATGGTTATTCAACCATTACTTTGCCGCTCCATTTAGAGTAAACGGGAATAACCTCTGACGGATTGCCTCTTGAGGAATCATATTATCTTAATTTCATCAATCAAATTGTAGAACGACTTGATATGTGTGTGGACGTCTTCACTCATCATCCCATTGAATTAAAATTCACTTTGAAGCATCAAAATTATGCCCGGCTTTATCTCATAGTTTTTGTTTGGCACCGAGGGGTGAAGAATAGGGGATTGAACACTATCCACACTTGGCCTTGAGTAGATCCCATTATTCTAGGCCTTGGTAGAACTAGAGATTGATGTTGTTGGTCCGCCATTGGAGGAGGTTGATGTCTAGCAAGTCTGCTTAGAGTCCGAAGGGTTCTCTCAATTTCTGTATCAAGAGGTAGTATCTCCAAAGAATCCCTTCTTCGCATACAAGTCTACTACAAGACACAAACACAACAACTCGTGACGTACTTCATAAAAAACACAAAATGATAAAAAAACTAAAATAATATAAATACAAACAAAAAAAATAATGGCTAAATTAACAACTCGAAGGTTTTCTACTAGTTACCGAGGGTCCACGGCAATGGCACCAAAAATCTAGATCGCTTGCGTGATCGAGCTTTAAATTTATTATTCGATGAACACTCTCTATTCAATCATAACTAAGCCAAGTATAAGCTAGCTAGGGTTGTAGTAAAGTGGCTCAGTCGTATTCCAAGGTAACTCTAAACTTACTATTACTTCGCTCTGAGCTACTATCTAATCGAATCAAAAGTTGGTGAAGAATCAAACCTTATTTATTCATAATCATCCAACCAAGTGGTTGGGAGATCGCTAGAGATGAGAAGGTTCCTAAGGTCAAATCCTCCTAGCTATGGTTGTCATGTAGATTATGAGAATTTGGTGAGTTTTCTGTGGAACTTCGTGATTATCCACATGCCTCCGAGTATGCCTTACCTAACCCATTGGCACCTCAGTATAGGCTCACGTATATAAGGCTTTAAGAACCTAGTTCCTTTCAATGGGTACTACCCACCGTCCACACCAAGCTTTCATCTCGGGTTCCATTTAGGAAGGCATTATTGTGGCAGAGGTTCGGTTGCCTCGCCCACCACAAGACCCTATTCATTTATCTAACCCTAATTTGCCAGATGGCGCATACCCGTCTAACCCTAAAAGTCTATACTCGGCGTAGAAGCTCAACTAGGCTAGTAGAGAATATTAGGGAGGCTTATCCAAGCACAATTAAAGCTAGATGAAGCATTAAAATCAACTAAACAAGCACATTCATTCAAATCCCAAACATACACAACCTATAAACTAGGGTTCATCTTCCCTAAACAACCATTAGAGACTCAAGTCATACAGAGAGAAAGAAAACACAGACTATAAGAGAGGGAGTGATGGAATCAATCTTCTTCTCCTTGCTTGACCTTCTTCTTGCTCCTTGGGTTGATTGGATCTTCAATGAAGCTCTCCCAAGGTGGTTCCCTCTCTAAAACACTCCAAACCCTTAACTTTCTCACTCTAGGTCGGCTCCCCCTTGTCAAGTGCAGAAAAAGGAGTATTTACAGCACTCTATGACCTTGCCGTGACCAGCTGGAACGTTGCCGACTCGCCCGAAATGTCACATATTGACACCATATTTAAGCTCCGAGATCGCTGTTTCCTTGATAAGATCGCGGCCGTGATCTTTGTGTCACGGCATGATCTTTTTCGCGATCAAAATGCACTATGTCAACGATTAGGATGTCTAAAATTTTTTCCTTTACTTGGTCGCTTGCTGAGGTTCACGACTACTGTTCACGGCCGTGATCTTCTAGCCGCAAACATGGTCACAACCTAGTGGTCACGGCCGTTCGGATGAACTCTAGTAGATTCCCGATCAATCCCAAATGCATTTAAGACCTGGAATTTCATCACAAACACTGGAAAAGCATAAAACATGTTTTGAAAATAAGAACGAAAATAGGCATAAATAACTTGGTATGTGTCCTAGACGCGGTGATTTAACATGCAAATGCCTTAAGAGTAAGGGTCCAATTACACCTATTTTAGGTGCTATCACTTATTGTGATGCAGATTGGGGAGTTTTTCAGTGCACACGTCGATCTACCAGTGGTTATTTCATTCGCATGGGCGACAATTCAGTTTCATCACATACAAAGAAGTAATTTGTTATTGCTCAGTCTTCTGTTCCAAAGAAGAAGTGATTTTTGGCTTTTGCTAGGTTTGTGTCAATCTTTGTTTCTCGGGTCTTACTTGACTAGTATGTTGTTGGCTATATCTCTAATTAGAATGTTGAATATATGGTTTCATTTTCTTTTCAAGAAGTTGAGACAAGAGGCATCTTCATGGATCAAATTTGCGTTATGATGATTCAAGAGAAACAAATTTTTATTAATATAATCAATATTTTTGGCATATGAATTTCACACGTACTTATTTATATATGATTTTGAATAATTATGATACATTAAGTACGATTTTCTTAGATATTCATTCATTTGGATGCTATTGATTTCATTAATATTTGACCTATATATTCTTTATTTGATGGAGTTGTGGATGATATGTTGTATTAAAATATAGAAAATAATTTGATGTCTCTAAAACTAGCACTTATTTGGACGATTTGTCTCTTAAGTATAGTATATATGGGATGCCCATTGTCTCGAAAAATAACATTTATGACACGACTTGATGTCTCCACAAACGACTATTACAAGATGACTTAGTGTCTCCAACATTCTACTTCAAGAACACCTTGTCATCTCGAAAAATAGCTCTCAAGGGCGAAAGTTTGTCTCGAGAAATCCTATTAAGATAAGATTTGTTGTCTCAAGAAGAACTCAAACGACGACTCTTTGTCGCAAAAAGAGTATGTTAGGGCACGACTTATGGACTTGGAAATAGTTCTTAAGAGGCGAATTGGTATATAGAATAACACTGTATATAAGGGATGATATGTTGTCTCCAAAGACAGTTCTTTGGGAACAACTTGTCGTCTCGAAAACATTGTATTAGGGACGACTAGAAGTCTTCAAAGATAGTTGTTAGCAAAGGTTAATGTCTCGAAACACTTCTTAGAGACGATTTGTTGTCTCCAAAAATTCTTGATATAGTACATAATTCATACATAATTCATAAGGGATGACTTTTTATCTCCAAAAATAATGCATATGAGACGACATGTTGTCCTAAACTCGTAGAAAAAGCACGGAAAATTAATTCAGATTTTTGAAATTTTAGAGACAACCATGTGTCCCTGATATTGGGGATGAATTTTATTTTTTGTTCCCAAAAGAATAGTGGACGGAACCTATATGCACCACTCGTGAAGACAATATTGTTTGTTTCCAAAAGATCTGGAGATGAAAACCCCATGTTTTGGAAACGACATTTTTGGTCCCCAGAACTTACCAATTTTATAGTGAAAAGGCCTTGGTATGGACCAGTTCAATTTGTTAACTCCCAAGTTGGCCTACATGATGTTCATACCTCAGCTTTAGACGGAGTGTTATAGGCATATATACATCGTAAATTGTTAACACGTAAGAATAAGATGTAATCGTTTGCAAGCTTGTGAGTCTTGGGTTAGTTAATTATCATTTACCGGGATTCCTTTGTTGCATGCAAAAGGAATTGCAAGCCTATATTTTTAGGCTTTTGAGTCGGGTACTGAATATAGGGAAAACAAAACCCATAACTAAAATTATAACCGAAAACTGTTTTAGTGAGACTTTCATGGATTATTCTTATTCTATACAATGAGGATATCACATAATATCGTTACCTATCACTTTCAAGAAGAATAATAAATATACTAGAATATTATAATAAATATTAAAATATCTATTTAAACCCCTTAATTCAATTAGAAGCACCATTAGTAATAGTTAAAATAGAATCTAATCGATGATCAATACATTAAAATAAAAAAGGATAAATGGAACACAATAAAAACGAATTAAACATATTCCACTAATTGAAAAAATTTAGAACAAAAAGAGATATAAAGTAGCCACGCAGTAAACAAAATATAAAAGCCACAAGATTCGATGAAAAATATAGAAAAGAAAATATAACTATAAAAGTTACAACATTCAATGAATAATTCAAATATTAGAACACATAATGATAATTGAAAATAATTATAATGATAACAGATTCTAAATTTTCAAAAATTGGTTTGGTATCAAGTATTCAAAAGAAGATTCTAACTAAGCAATAAAAAATAATGTTTTTCATAAGTTCAAATAATTTTTTTCAATAAAAAAAAGTATAAGAACCAATTAGGAAATTTAGAAAACAGAAAATTCCAAGAATATTTTGTCAACTTTAACGGAACGCACTTAGCTGTAAACTTAAGTTATACCGGATGGACATATAATCGAGCTCAGTGGTACCTGATGTCTTATTCAAAATTAATGATATATCTACCCCAATTTTCAAATTTATGTGTCATCCGAGATATTTACCCAAGAACGGATTGTTCACATATTAATGACTAATGAAGGAGGGAGGGGTTACACGTGTCCTTATGTCCTTTGTCTATGAAAGAGCAGGGAAATGGTTATACGTCGAACAAAGAGTAATTCAGGTGACCAATCAGAGAGAGCCAGAACTAACCGGCCAACCGAGAGCCACGACCGAAACCCAGCCTCTGCTTTCCCTATATAAACCCTCCTCCGGAAGCTTCAACATTCACTCACCCAGCAATCTTAATTCTCTCGAGCAACATTCTGAAACACAATACCTTTCTTTTACACTTCTCATAGTCCTACTTTCTAGTCTTTGTGTTGCGAGAATGGTCGGTATTGCAGCGAAGATAGTGTCGATGCTCCTGGTGGTAGCCCCATACATGGCATCGGTGGATACCATAGCATGCGGTCAGGTGGCGAACAGTCTGGCCCCATGCGTGAACTACATGAAGAACGGTGGGGCAGTCCCGGCGGGATGCTGCAACGGGGTGAAGGCCCTCAACGGTGCGGCCAAGACTAAGGTGGCGGCAGCGTATTAGCTATCAATATAGTGGAATAAAATGTGTTAGCTGGGAGATGGTCGGGGACTCTTCTCTTCTCCCTTGCGCCTTAATTAAGTTGTTGTGTCTTTTGTTTTATCGGATTGTGTTGTTTGTTGTCAGTTTAATAATCTCAATCATATATATGGGTACTGATTATGGGATTTTATCGTTTGTGTGTGGTCACCATATATCCATGTACGGTTCCAGGGGTACCTTTTTGTAATTTGATGAAAGTTGTATGCGATACGTATGATACTTTAATACTCTTATTATTATTCACCTGTCTCTTGGCACATTCTTTCCTGGTGGTAATTGCAGATCACATAAACCAGGAGCTCCCTACAAATAATAATATTTCGATAAATGAGCTACTGATCACAATGCGCTCGCGCATTTAGCTCTCCGATGGTATCCTTAAAGGTCACACGAACGTACATTAAAGCCCAGCTGGACCGATTAGTCTTTATGGCATGCGTGCTCTGAATTACCACTGGACTTACTGTACTTGCTCGTCGATTAAATAGAGAACTACACCTATTAATTTGATCACTATTAAGTTACCGAGCTTAGTGGTTCATATGATCAACAAGGTGAAACTTTCACTACAAAAAAAGAGGGTTGGGGGATGACAAAAATGCCTTTATAAATAAGCTAAATCTTTCACAACTAGTCATCTATTCTTTTGAGTAGACCAAAAATCTAAGTTGTCCCTAATATTTGGGACGACATTAGTCAGAATTACCCACAACACAAGGTATCTTTTCATTTATTTTCTACAAAGGAATATGTTGTCCCTATATTCATGACTCTATATTCATGACTCTGGTGACAATAAATCATCCCTAAATATTATTTTGCAGATAAAATATTGTCACTTATAAGTTATTTTATGATTTATTGTGACTACTTGATAATAATATACGGTTCACATTTCTTTTTATGGGGTCGACATATTATACCCATAGGTGTCAAAGAGCTTTAGGACTGATTCTTTTATGTATTTTTTTTTTAAATCCACAATAATGCTAACACGATAAGATATTCATTATTCGAAATACGCATTTCCAAATACTGGTTGAGTCGTCTTTAATGCGAATTATGAAAACTATTTTTTTATCGTGCTTGAAGGAGGATGTCAAAATTCGTAACAAGATATGCCCATGTAAAGTAAAAGGAAATATGTACATGCAATTACTTGTTCATACTTTAATATGCATTTTTTACATTGATATATTTGTGGCATCCCCAATAAATGTTCAATGTAATCTAAGCTTCACTGACTGCCAAACGAACCTCTGCTACTTTCGATTTCTCGCCCCGATGTTATTGCCTAATACCCACAAAGTGCATAAGAAAAACAATAATTAGGAGCTTAAGGAAAATTAGATATGCTACTAAAATAAAATAACCATTCACCCACATCAAAACTTACATCGAAAGGACCACATTTGCAATCGCTACCATATCCAGTCATTACAAAGGAGGAGAAGGGAGTGTGTTGATGGCTAGAGAAGAACAAAATGGAGAGTAGACTTCGATTGTGATACAAAATGTGAGAGTAGAATGAAGAGAAGTTTCAATGACAATGGGAGAAGAAGATAATAGTGAGTGTAGGGCCTAATCGAAAAATAATGAGGAATAATATTAAAGAGTTTGTGCCAGAGAGAAGATTAAAAAGAAGAGAGAGCACCGATCAAATGTGGTGAGAGAGTGAAGATTAGACCGCTTTCAACATACCGTCATTAGAATAAATAAGGACAATGTGTATACAGCTCAATTGGACGCAATAGTATGTATGAGACCCTAAGAAGGTTCTACCCAACCAAATAAGGGTAACCTATGGATATAATTCTTCTCGATTGCATGTTATTTTTAAGGGAATGTGCTTTGGACCCCGCCTAGAATCGTTTAGGAGCCATTTAAACATTAGTTATTCTTGTGTATCTGTTATGTGTTATCTATATTTATTAAGGTTTGATCATTGTTTCCTTGTGCTTTTGTTGAATATTCGGATTTGGGTTCTTGAGCTAAGCTAGTGAGTACTGACCATCTTTTTAGGTCAAGATTAGAACACCCATCAACTTAGTTAAGTTATAATTGCATGACCATTAGGCTAGCTTCATTTGCATGTGTTTAAGGAGTCTAATTCTAAAGTTGTAGTGATTTAGTTAGTTACATGATCATTGAGTCAAGTGATTTCCTAGAAGTAAAATTACTTGCATGGCCATTGACTGGATTTCTAGTCTAAGTGACTTTTTTCCAATATAGATGATAAATGAGCTTTCATTGACTTGCATTCATCTCGTGTCAACTTATTGCTTGGGGGACTGGACATAAGAAACAACCTAACTCTAGAGATCTCCATCATACATAGTTGTGTTTCTCTCTTTTATTAGTTAGTTTAATTCACATTCAAACCTTCTCATCTTGTTCATTAAATAGTAGTCTGAGGCCAAGAGTAGTAGTAGACCTATAGGCTCGTGGAATATGACAGCTTTCAGCACTATACCACTTCACCAATTCGAGATATACTTGACTTGAATTGAAATGGTTAGTATTGTTGACTAACTGAGTTTTACTACATAATATAAATCAAGTTTTTTGCATCGTTTCTAGGTACATATTTGGTTATTATGAAAGGCTTAGAGCTACTTGTTTAGACTTGTGTTGGTTATTCCTTGAGTGTATTGTTGTATTTATGCTTGTTCCTCTTGTAGTACCTTGTGTTTTTCCTTTATGTATTTATGTTTGTAATTTGTTTGTAGCTTTAAAACATGGACTCCCTATGGCTTCCATAGAGTGTGGATGTATCAACCATCTTCTGAATAGTGTTACCTTGGAGCTTCAAGGAGGAGTAAAGGCTAAGTATTCAGGTTTTAAGCATAACCACATCTCTATGCGCACCAATTATACCCTCTCAGATACCAAACTCCTCGATCCACCATTTCGCGAAGAACCTCTTTCACACCTCAACTAGAATCATTCACCCCGAACCTATGATGGACTTGACTTGGCATATTTCTTGACGAAGAGTGAGATTTCAAGTTCCAATGTAGAGAATTCCATCCATCCTTCCTCCCTCCAACTCCAACTTTATGCAAGGTTCCAACGAGTTCTCTATAAGGGTGGAGTAGGAAGAATGATAAATCAATGTATGTGATGTTAATCTTCCCAGAGACACTTCTTTCACTACTTTCAACAAAAATAGGAGTATGGTGAAGCAAGGAACGAAGTTTTTATGAAGGAGGAAGAATGGTAAAAGGGAAGAGACTGAGGGGACATGTTCTAGTTTGGAAAATCTCGACCTTCCTCATCTACACTACCTCTTTGAACAAGACGAGATGATTAACATGTTTGAAAATAAGAAAAACGATCATGAACAAATGTTTCAAGTATTACTCAAGCTCACATCTTAAACATAATCTATGAAGGTGATGAAAATTTGAGCAAAAAAGAGGTTGAGAAGGAGGAATGAGGGATCAACAATGAATAAATTGTGGAGCATGAAGAATAAAGAGAAGAAGAGAAAAACCATAATAAAAAATGAACTAGGGGGTTATACCAACCAAGAAGAGAGAGAAGGTTGATTATGTAATTGGATCATTAGTGTCGATCATGGTTTTGGTACATGAGTATGTTCCTATGTTCCTATGTGTGAGCCAAACCAAAGTGGTACACACACCCCTAACCATTAGCTAACCATTAGAGGCTTCTAGAGATGGATCCCTTTGCCAAAACAAGGCCACAACATCAGGCGTCCCTTTTGGTGGATGCAATGGTGGTTGATTCAGTATGCCCTATATGGTTTGGTAGATTTTAAGACCATATTCAATTAGTTTTGGGTTAATTTTGTAGGCCGAAAAAGAAAAGAAAATTATATAGATTTTCAATGTTGGGTTATCCTTTCAACCTTTTCTTCTACAAATTCCTCATCTTAAATTCATCGATGATACTCCTCCATTCTCTTATTTACCTCCAAAACCAGCACACACCGCATCTACGATCCAACTGTCAGCGTCCTTTCCGGCAGCTTCCTACAAAGTTGCATCCAACTTCCTCTTTGGTGACCCCCCTTGTTGTAACTTTTGAGCCGACACTCGATACAACCACCCGCCCCATCCCTACAAATCCCTACAAATCCCTACAAATCAAATCTCCTTCTCCTTCACTCTCCCACTTGTTGCCGCTTTCGCTGGTTAGTGAAGCTTGCCGAAAAATGTTTTAGCTTCATCATTTTTTGTTAGTTTCCTCTTCTTATGTTTTCTGAATGTAGCATGAAGGTGGTGAATGCTTGTTTTAAGGGTATTAATTTGATTTTTATGTGTGAGATTTATCTTTTCAATATAATCTAGTTTATTTTTATATTTAAAATACAAGTTATAGTTAGAATATTTCTATCGAATCTATATTTAAAATACAAGCTATCGTTGCCAATAAACTCATATGAACACATAGAGAGGTTATAAACAACGTTACAAGCATAGATAGTTATAATTACATTACAGTATTCATCATATGTCTTTCAACCGTGATTTTGATCATCTAACTCATATTGTTTTTGAACATAAATGTTGTTGTAACGAAATTTCTTTTGTCCTAATTTCAAATATTACTTCATTAAATTGTACATGTTGTTCATTCTTCAATTTCTGATTTATATGAATACTTGTATGCCTTTGAATTCAGGTGGATCAAACCAATACCAAGTGTTAAACATTTTGGCATGTCCCTAGTACCAGTAGGTACTAAGAATTACAATTACATATATAACGTTACTTTATTGTGATTTTATCATTAGAACTATAGTTGTCAACCCGTCAGTCGAATCGTTTTAGCATGAATTCGATGTTAATCAGGCGACAAGAAATCGTTAGGAAGTCTGCCTGGACCTGATCAAATCAAAAGCAATATGTAGAAATTGACCGGTATGACCAAACGATAAAGCAACTTGAAAATTATTGCAAAGCAAACTATTTAGTGAGGTTGGTGAGAATTGGTCGTTTGACCTCTTTTTCTCTAGTCAACAAGTTCACCACTACACCACAGATTGAATTCGATCCTTACTTTACAATCTCATATATTATGAAAATGAGTAATCTTCACATTAAAAAAATCACTTACTTAAATAAGGTTGTTAAGGGTCGAATCTTAGACCTTTTACAGGATAAGGCGAGACAGATAGGGAGATTTCATGTTAAGAGAACAAGACTGTCGTCTTTAAAGAAACTTATGTAATAAATTAAGAAGTTTCTAGAAATATATATAAAATGTCGTCGGGCCATGTGGGTTCTCCATAATAATTATGCTACTAGTTTATTTCCGAATTTAGACATGACCTCCTAGGTAACTCCAATTTTTTTAGCCATTTTCAGCGTCACAAAATTTTTTGTTTTCACGGCGGAAGGCTCTTAATACTCTTTATGTAATGAACCAGTACAAAAATAACAAAATTCTATGCTTTTTCAGTATTAGGTGCTGTCGGAGTAAAGGATTGTCAAGTTAGTTTCAAGTCAACACCGCACCACACAATGACTTGTGCTTATATCTTATCATCTCTTATTTATAGTTATCTTTGGTCAATACGGAATTATTTTGAAGAATCAGTATATTTTGAATTCTAAGTATAAATATTTGATGTTAATGTTATATGTGGGATATAAGTATGTTAGATACTTTAAGTAATGTTGGATCTAAGTGTAAAATTTTTTTATGTTAAGTTATATGTTATATTCAAATATGAGTATTGTCTTTTTGGTGTATGTTATATTTTATTTTAATGTTGGAAGATATTTGAAATTTAAAAAATTCCAAGAATTTTTTTCTATACTACCAGATTAAACTAGCTAGTCTAAACTAAGTTAAACCAACTCAACTACTAACTCTTAACTTGCTTATTCAACCAAGCCAACGATTGAAACTGGGTTGACAATGATCTAAGGACCCATCCACCTACATGCACTTCCTCCACCGCATGCCGTGGAAAATACGGAAAAAATCCAAAACTACCACTATTTAAAAAAAATTACAAAAATACTACCCACTCCAAATAATTTCCAAAAATACCATCGTTCATTTAAAATCGCGCATTTAATAAGCGGTTTTTAATGAAACCGCGTCTCGAGGCGGCGGTTATAGACCAAAACGCGCCCCCAAGGCGCGGTTTGACCTTGCATGGCTGTCAAACCGCGTTGCCACGTGGCGTTGCATCAAACCGCCAGTCGGAGGAGCGATCTGACGGCTAAAACGCGTGCCAACTCAGCGATCTGCGTCGCCCACAAAAATCGCTCCCCCGAGGCGCGATTTGACCGTTGGGAAACGAAAACCGCTCCCCCGAGGCGCGGTTTGACCATCGGGAAAAGCAAACCGCGTGCTGGAGGCGCGGTTTTTGGTGGGCAGAAATTACTGCACCGACCTTCCCCCACGCGGTTTGAAAACTATATAAACCCCCCCTCCCCCTTTAGTTTTCTGCACACCAACAACACTCCCCCCTCTCTCCCTCTAACTTCTCTCTACCCAACCCCTCCCCACCCAACCTTAGAATTAGTTTTTTTGTTGGTTGCGGCTAAGTCCGATCTGCCTCCAAAAAACTTTTTCCTTGGTTTTCACTAAAAAACCGTCGAACCTCTGTCCGGATTCCGAGAGAATGGCCGATTTCGCTCAAGAAGAGGGCCTTTTTATGATGATTATCAAACGGTACGTACTCATTTTTTCCAATTGTTGTTGTTGTTATAATGATTTATTTAATTTATATACTAATGATTTATGTTATTGTTATGCTATCGTAGGTTGGGCCGGATGTTGATATTTTCAATCAACGATATTATGTTGATCAAGGACCGATTGATCCGACAGTTTTATACGATCAAGCAAATCATCGTTCAAGAGACGTTTGGAACGACCACAATGTACATATTATTTATCATCACTTGTAATTTGTATTTTGTTAAAGTAATTTATTTGTTTGTATAATAATTTACTTAATTGTTAATCGTATTGATTATTTTCAATAATTTAAATCAATACAATACAACGCTTATTGAGACTCTTTATAAAGAAATGCATGTCTAAGGAAATGGGGACTTAAGCGATCATCATGATCCCCCCATGACCTGGGAAAATCAGGTTCTAAGCGATCCTCGGATCCCCCCTTTTTCTGTCAAAAAGACTGTGTTTCTAAGGAGATGTATACCTCTCCTAAGAGTCTTACGAGTGTACTTGTATTGCTTTAAATTACTGAAAATAATTAATACGATTAACAAAATAATATATTTGATTTTATGTGTATGTGTACAAAAAATATTTATACTTAAATTTCGAATTTTACTTTAGTTATGTTAATATTAATATTTATTAGATAATGTATATTTCTCTAAAACAACCTTGCTTTAATTAATATTGCATCTTTTAATATTATTTAGTTATGCTAATATTAATGTTTATTATATAATGTATATTTCTCTAAATGAACCTTGATTTAATTAATATTGCATCTTATAATATTATTTAGTTATGTTAAAATTAATATTTAATTAGATAATGTATATTTCTATAAAAACCGCTTGATTTAATTAATATTGCATCTTAGAAAATTATTTTAGTTATGTTAAAATAAATGTTTATTAGATAATGTATATTTCTCTAAAACAACCTTGATTTATATATAAATTGTATCTTATAATATATTTATATATGTATAAATCATCAACTTATAATGAAATTTAAATTCTTCTCTAGGATGCATACCATATAGTCCGCTATAGGGGCACAACAAATGTGCTTGAATGGAACGACGTCATCTTGCCCTTTCTAAAAAGGGCAAGATTGGATTCGATTCGGCATTTCAATGGGATCAAGATCGACCGCCAACTCATCACGGCGATGGTAGAGAGATGGCGAAAGGAGACACACTGCTTCAATTTTCGTGAAGGCGAGTGCACCATCACACTTAAGGACATCGCCATCCTAACCGATCTCCCCATCGATGGTGATGTTGTTTGTGTGGACTCTACGCCACCACCTAAAGTTGTTGCAAATATGAGTGGTTGGCAACATTTTATATGGACGGTCACCGGGTTGTGTCCGCCAGAGAAGGGAGATCACGATGCGGATGGTCATCCACCATTTTCCAAGGGTCAAGTATCCATCACGTGGTTGACAGCGGAGATCAGGCGTAAGCACAACCCTGAGTTCGGAGGCATTCCCCTCACGGAGGAAAATTCGGAGCGTGATAAAGAAATTTATGCACGTATCTACATCCTCGGCATGATCGGAGGAGTCTTCTTCCCCAAGAAATCCAACAACCTAATCAGCAATTCATGGTTGAAGATCATACTTAGTGATTGGGATGACATGGGAAACCTGAGCTGGGCATCTGCTTGCTTAGCTCATCTCTACCGATCCCTATGTAATGCTAGTGCGAGAGCGGTGAAGGAGATTGATGGGGCCATGTTCATCGTCCAATTTTGGGCTTGGGAGCATTTGCCATGGATTGCGCCGAAGGTTGAACCCGACAAGGAATGGGGTCCCGACCATCCCCTACGACATGAAGCTTATGGTTGTAGGTAAATGTTTTCTATCCCACTCATAGTTCTCACAATTTTTTACTAATTGGATATTTTATAACGAATTGGATATTATGTATTAACACTCCATACTATTTGGATTGAATAGGTGGCTTGGTGAAAAAACATGCGACAACCTAGGAGCGCATAAGTTGGAGGAGTATCGTAGGAGACTTGATCGCCTTTGGGAAGCAGAGGTGAGCATCATAATACGCTATTAAAACCTACTTTTTTATGTTATATTATTATGTTGATTAATGGTTTTATTTTATAATCCTTTGTAGCTCAAGTTCGATCCGTATCCAGAACGGATTGTTGCGCATCACGTTCAAAAATTCCCGTTACATCCCGGTCAATGGTGCACCGGAGTTCCACTAATCTGCCACTATATAGTGGAGCGGCACTTGCCGGATCGATGTCTACGACAATTTGGACGTGAGCAATGCATACCATTGGATGTCCCGGAGAGTCAGAAGGGGTACCACGGGAAAGATGGTCGACAGGGACCTACTAATTGGCCGGAGGAGTATGGAAACTTGATCCGCCTGTGGAATGTTAGGAAAGATCAGGATATTGTGACGGCATCTCATGTGGGGTGGATGGGCTACCATGACCCATACCTGGAAACCTACTGTCGACAATCTGTTCGTTACATGACCCCCGAAGGAGCGGCGGACGGAGCTTTGGTAAGTAATTATTTTTTTTATTTATTTAGTCATGCGGTGCATTATTTTTTAAATGGCTAACTTTGTTATTTTCTTCGAATTAGGTTGATGGCATCGAGCGAATCCACGACCTCGCGCGGACGGCAGATCATTTGGCGGCGGGTCGAGAGGTGGGGCTCATTCGAAGGATAGCGAACAATCTCCTTGGCTGTATGCGAGCGCGCGGGCGTGACCATCATAGATACCCTCCAGTTCCCCCAGTGAGACCGCCGCCGGTTGTGCAGGATGTTGAGCCGGTTCCTCCGCCGGTCCATAGAAGGCCAAACAAAGCTACAAGGGATCGACCTCACGTGCCGGAGATCAAGCCGATTGCGGCGTGGAAGGCGCCTACTCCTTTGGAGGTGTGTAGCGGTGAAGGGGGGAGTACTCACTACGATCCCACGCCCGGAAGCCAGTATGATCCGCGGTCGAGCTTCCAATACAATCTCCGCCCCAGCTTTCAGTATGAACAACGGCCAAGTACATTTCATGATGGCACATCCTCAGAAACTTGGGCCGAGGGTTCATACTCAAGTCCCCACCAAGACTATGCACCTATGCAGCAACCACAACAACAATGGCAACAACAATGGCAATCCAGTCCTCACCAAGACTTCTCACCTTGGAATCGACCACAACACCAATGGAAACAACAATGGCAATCCACTCCCCACCGTATGAGCATGGATAGCCCTCGACCGCAGACGGAGGGGCCAACTATCACGGAACCGAGGCGCCATAGCACGGAGGATCGCCCTTCTACGGCGAATAGGAATCTGCCACCCATTCCACCATCAGCTACACCTGGTGGACCAGTCGCCCATCGCACAAGGAAACAGAGGGCAAATCGTCGAAATAATGCATGAGTGTGCGAGTTGTGTTTATTTCAAGTTATGTTTTGTTTAAATTTAGTTGAACAATGGTGTTTTTAGTTGGAGTTTTTGTTTAGTTTTTTCATGTAGTGTGTTTGTGTTCGTGATGTGTTTTATTTAAAAAGATGGAAAATTGCACCAAAGTTTGTGTTTTGTGCAAATCTCTAATGTCATTTAAGCACACAACATACAAGTAGAGTAACCATTGAAATTAATAAACAAAGATGGAACAAACGCATGAAATCAATCTAAGCGCCATTATCCGGGTTCACCACATCGGGCCCTGCATTTTGAGGACCAATTGGTCCAGGACATTTTCGTTTATCATGACCGAGTACTTTGCATATGGAACACCGCCTTGGCCCCCGCGGTGGTCTTCCACTTTGATCCATTTCATTTGGAATCCTTTTTACCCGCGGGCGCCCTGTTACCTGCCTAAGACCGATTGGTGGAATGATGACCATACCCTCATAAACTGGCCAGTAAGCTTCATCCGGCAATGCACGGAAACTAGTACGATAACTGCTCTTTTGTGAGTCAATGTTGAAGAACGGACTGACGAAATGACGAGGGTCTTTGCTCCTGTGCTTTATTGCAGCCATTGCATGGGAACATGGTATCCCTCTACCCTGATACTTCTGACAAGAGCACTCCCCCTTTTTAGTCCTAAAGTTGACGGCGACTTCATGGCGATGACCCCCACGTCTCCCATCCTCCTAGTGCCCAGTCTCGACCGAAAACTCGCCAGTATGTCGGTTCATCACAGTGACTGTGTGACGAGAGCTCTTCCGATTATCTTTTTCCATTATTTTCATGACATAATCGGAGTGTACCTTACCCTGTGCCTCCCTATTTTCAGACCAGTGGAGACGGTTGACGAACCATCTGTTTGTTTTCCAGAATGTCATTTCAACAATTGCTGAGATGGGGAGTGCACGACATTCCCTGTAGACGTTGTTGATACTCTCGCTTGAGTTTGTTGTGGCAATACCCCATCTGTGACCTCCGTCCTTATGAAAAGTCCACATTTCAAGGTCATGTTGATCAAGCCACTGCGCACCTTCAGGGCATATTTGACGGATATTCTGCATATTCTCTTTAAATTTCTTCTCTTGGTACGCGACAGCTGATGAATATAAAAAAAACGTCAGATAAGCAAGATCGACCTTATTGCCAATACAAGTACACTCGTAAGACTCTTAGGAGAGGTATACATCTCCTTAGAAACACAGTCTTTTTGACAGAAAAAGGGGGGATCCGAGGATCGCTTAGAACCCGATTTTCCCAGGTCATGGGGGGATCATGATGATCGCTTAAGTCCCCATTTCCTTAGACATGCATTTCTTTATAAAGAGTCTAGATAAATGTTGTATTGTATTGAAACATTCCATACTTTTATACAGTTGAAAAAATGTACAGAGACACAATTAATTAGAACGCTTACCGATCCACCATATACTGTCAGCAAGCTTCTTTCGCTTGAAATGATGGTTCCAGTTGCTCATGAAATTCCGTATGCACCATCTCTGTGACCAGTTCCAGGCTGGATCCAAGCCTAAGATAGCAGCCCATATTCTGGCGTGGCGATCTGAGATGATAGTCAGGTTCGTCCGCCTGGTGACATGGAGCTGAATTTGTCTGAAGAACCAGCCATAGCTATCGGTATTCTCTCCCTCCACAATGGCAAAGGCTAATGGATATACTAATCTATTTGCATCTGCTCCGCTAGCAATCAGTAGAGTACCCTTGTACTTGCCGGTAAGGAATGTTCCATCAACTTGAATCACAGGAACACAGTATGGAAAACCATCAATACATGGCTTGAAGGCCCAGAAAAGACGCTTGAATTGGCGATTGTTACCAGGCACCGGCGATTGAATTTCTTCATCTTGGTAGCGAGGCGAGAAAATGGTGCCAGGGTTAGACACCTCCAACGCCAAAATCAATTTGGGAAGGAATGCATATGATTCTTCCCAGTCAACAAACACGGCAGCCATTGCTTTCTGTTTCCCATGCCATGCTTTCTTGTAGTTAATGATATAACCATAACGACTAGAAATGTGGGCGATGATGGTTTTGACCTTCAGGTCGGGCTGCTCCTGAATTAGATGTTTGATAGCCGCGGCAACCACCCTTGATTTCAACTGTCGATGGCCTTGGGATGTTATTGATGACACACATGTGTGTGTCTTCACCGCACGGGATATGACCCAATGGCCGACTCTCTTGCTCTTGATAGCCCGGACCCTAGCTTTGCATCCCTCATTTTCATTTCTGCATCGAACCATCAGCCTCTTTGTGTCGGAATGGGTTGTTTGCCATTCAAAACTCCGAGTCATTGCTTCAGTGGAAATAGCGTGTCGGACCTCATTCTTCGTTGCAAATTGTTGGCCCTTCGTAAAGCCAGTTAGTGGACCCCATACTGGCACATCTGGCGGGTCCATGTCGGCATCAACATACCAATCTTCATTTTGAATGTGATTGTAGAATGGAATAGGTACACGGTCGTGAGCTACCTCATCACCATTTGCGTCTGAATCTGGACCGGAATCATCAGCACCTTCCAGCGGATCGTCGCTGTCTGCACTAACTTCGCCTTCCTCTTCTTCAACTTCAGGGTCACTAACTGGACTAGGATTGACCTCTTCTTCCATCTGACTATCAGCATGAAAGGCACCTTCAACTTCACTAGCTCCGTAATGGTAGTTGTGGTAACTAACACCGCTTTGATAGAAGTTGAACTCGGGTGGGTACTGGTAGCCTGCTTGTTGGTTGTAATCCGCCTGTTGAGCTTCTTCTTCAGATGAATGGAAGGATTGATGACTTCCTCCAGTACCATGATGATACTCCTGCCTCCAGCTCGACTCTTGGAAATCCTGGTGGGGATGATCCGCGTATAATACAATCCCACCGTGGATACCAGATGTTTGGCCATCTCCAGAATGACCTACACTGCCTTCGACGACCTCGGTGTAAACGAACATCTCCGCTTGCTTAATTTTATTGGTGGTCAAAAATTGGACCATGGCATCAACGTCCTCCTGAGTGGTAAGGAGGAATTCCTCATTCCACAACGACCCGTCATGTCTGTTTGGATATCGATACACCATTCGATCAACTCTTCTAGTGCCATCCATGCAGGTAATCTGAGTGCACATTTGATGGAGCTCTTCAAGCATCGGTCTTGTACGGACCTTCATTTTATAAAAATTGCCACCGACGTAACTTACACCCTTTTCGGTCACTTCCGTGTAACCATTCCACCGCAACCCAAGCGTGAACCTTTGGAATGCCATCTGCAATGAAAAGTCATTAAGTTACTAACATAAAATCACAAAGGACAATGGAAAGTAATTAAGTTACTAACATAAAATCACAAAGGACAATGAAAAGTAATTAAGTTACTAACATAAAATCACAAAGGACAATGAAAAGTAATTGAGTTACTAACATAAAATCACAAAGGACGATGAAAAGTAATTAAGTTACTAACATAAAATCACAAAGGACAATGAAAAGTAATTAAGTTACTAACATAAAATCACAAAGGACAATGAAAAGTAATTACGAAACAAACTTACGAATTAACGTTAATCGTAAAAACTAAATAATTTAAAGCTGAAATTTTAAGAAGGAAGAGGAGGAGGTGTGAAGAATTGAGTTCTCTGAAACCGCCTTTTATAGGCAAATTTTGCATCAAAACCGCTAGGGGGGAGCGGTTTTAGGTCTGCCATGCAGCCCTACCAGCCCTACCCCCTGCATGCCGATATGTCCGACATGTTGGCTGTCGGATGACCAGGCACAAACCGCGCCTTGGGGCAGCGGTTTATGTCCTGACATTGTAAACCGCCGCTTGGGGAGGCGGTTTGTAATGCCGACAGTTAAACGCTCTCTCCTGAAGCGTTTTGTGGTAGGGTTAGCCCAGTGACGGAGCCAGGAAATTGGCCAAGGGGGTGTCTTTATCTTATCATAAAAAATCACCTATACAATAGAAAAGAAAAGTCAACTTTAAATTAAACAAAAAGTCAACAACGCAATACTCTAAATTCACACAATTACATTAAAATAGTTTCAGGTACACCGGTTACAACGTCAAACAAATAAGTTCAGTACATACAAATCAAGACTTCCATTCATCAAATATTACAAATTAGAACTCAGAAGTACCTTGGAATTGATTTTGTGAAACAAACAAGTGAACTTCAATTGGTACTTCTTCACTTTCAACTTTGTTTAAACAAAAGACAAGAAATTTCTCTGTTGTAGAGCTAAAAAAAATGAGCGAATTTAAACAAAAGACAACAATTTATTACTATAAATAAAGACGAAAGTGCATTACATAACAAAACTCACTCGATCGAAATGATAAGAAATTCTTCCTGCAACTGAATGGTCATTGGTTCGAATTTGTATATACCCCTACTCGGAAATTTTTTCTCCAAACCCAAGGGGGGTGCAAAGCACCCCCTCCTCTCCAAGTGGCTCCGCCACTGGGTTAGCCTATAACCGCGCCTTCCAGAAGCGTTTTGTTCTGGAAATTAAAAACGCTACCTAGAGACGCGGTTATAATGTAAAACGCTTCCTGGGGGCGCGGTTTTATTAAAAACCGCTCCTTAGAGGCGCGGTTTTATATAAACGATGGTATTTTTGGAAATTATTTGGAGTGGGTGGTATTTTTGTAATTTTTTTTTAAACAGTGATAATTTTGGATTTTTTCCGGAAAATACTATGGCACCAGTAGACAAGAAAGTACTACGCTTTTTTTTTTTTTTTTGATAAAGAAAGTACTACGCTTACGACACCAAATATTAATGAATTCAGAAGGGACACGCCTCGTCTTCACCTGCAGTGATTGGCCGCCCACTTCTGCTACTGCTACATATATACATTGGACTTCATCACCTCAACTTCAAGTATTCTCCAGCAGTTAGCAATAGCATACAGTAATGGTAGGCAATATATATTTCCATACAACACAGGTAGATGACCGACCGGTAGAGGTGTAGGGGCAAATAATTATTAAACAGTAGGGATGGGGGTTGGGGGAATAGAAATGACCACTGTAACTGTGGTGCCAAATCTGATATGATTCCCCAACACTTGTCCTATATCGTCCCCTATCTGTCTTTCTCCATTGTTATGTCAAACCGACCCCAACAGGCAACAACCACCGTACGTTAGAGTTGAAAAACACAAAGCCAACGTATCAGAGTGTTCAAATGGTTACCATGATAATTAACGAACCAAATAAATCTAAATTCTATTAATCATGGAATATAATATCATAATCAAACCATCCAAATTAATACAACAACCAAATTAACCAAACTAAAGTTTAATCGATTTGGTTAATCGGTTAACCAAAATAACCAATATATCATCACATTATCATCAAGTGAGAAAAATTTCCGGTTAGTTCATCAACTCGCAATTTATATAATGAGTAATACATAACAATCAACCCAAAATTATAGTTAACCCTTAACATATATACAGATAAATAATACAATTGACTCTTGAGTGGTTTTGCAAAGTATTAAGTATGTGTATATAATATATTAAATATATAACTAATTACTTAACTGGTTAATTTGGTTTAATTGGTTAGGAGTGTTGTCTATAGTCAAACCAAACCATTTAAACCAAACAAGCTAAAAAATTTAACCAAACCAAACCAATTATAAAATTAACCAAACCAAATTATTAAAATACTATCGATTAAATCGGTTACCACTGCCAGTGGATCGCCGAAAGAAACCAATTGCTAGATACCACCCATTTATTTATCTACACATCCTTCCTCCTCTTCCAAATTATATAGAGAGGTTCTGGTTGAGAAGTGAGAACCCACGTAATTGACTTTACTCTAGCTTCTCCGCATAGGAAGGGGGGATTTTTTGGTAATATTGTGGGTTAAAAGCTAAAACACTCAACTTATTGATTAATAAAGGAATCCGGATTCCAACTGAAAAATTAATTTGTATAGGTGCATCACATTGGACTATAAAGCTAAATATACATGTTTAGTTTGTATTATCAATGAATTTGTATGAGTAGTTATAGGTCCAAACTAAAATTCGTACGAAAATGTATAGACACAAACTAAATTTGACTATAATGTTAAAAGTACAAGTTCAATTTATATCATAAAGATTTTTCTTTTTAAATGAAACAACCTATAGTATGAAGCATAGTAAAATTCCTCTATATTTTTATTAAAATTATTATTAGCATCTGTGTTTTATAGTATCCATTTAGATAATATAGTTTATTGTTACTTTTATAACATATTAGGTGTATAATTCAACGTGCATAATGGCTTCCTATTGGTTTTTAATTAATCATATTTCATTTGTTTAAATTTAAATTATATATTTTGACTTAAAATTTGTATAGACTGATATTTATTTTGGGCGGCTTCTATGGTTTACTCATAGAATTAGTGCATACTATGCGCCAAACTCTAAAATTGTATTTAACACATCGAATTTTAAAGTTTACTTGGTACTGTTAGTCTAATAGGATGGTATAGCATAGGATAGCAACTAAACAATGCATGACCCTAATCCCTAAACCTTCAATTTTGAACCTTAATCGTAAACCCCAAATTGTAAACTCTAACCCTAAACTCTAAAAATCTTTCAAATCCAAGTAAATCTTGAATAATATATGTCCAAATTCATGAGCTTTATTGATCATCATACCACAAGTAACGATCATCATTTTGACATGAATCGTATTCTCAGAATGACGATTATGAGGTGAGTGCATAGCATGCACCCAAAAAAGTGAATGTATCGAAGACAAAACATTCATTTGACATATTTTGGAATAAGAAAATATGTTAGCCTAGCATCCTATGTAGGAGTGGCTAACGATCCGGTTCACACCGGAAGAATCGTACCGAATAGATATTTGGGTCGAATGTGATTGGATTGACTATATATACTTTGATTCGGTTCGGTCCTCATTTTCCTTTGTTTTTGTCTGGTTCTATCTCAATTCAATTTGGTTCAATACCGAACCAACCGATGTCCATCCCTAATCCTATGGAGTCATGTATAATAACATTCATTAACTATCAATTCTTTTATAATGATACCTTATCTATACGACAATTCCTAATCATATCCCTGCCATCAATATTTTATTAGCTTGTCATGAAAGTGGGTCTTGACTTGCTAATTGGAATTTGACTAAGCTCCCAATCTTCATAGATTCAACTTACAATTATCATGATACTCCCCACTTAATTATGATATACAAATTTGGTTATAAAATCTGCAGATATACAAGAAAAAAGCAAGATATCTATTGGAGAACAGTCCATCCCTAAAGATTATAATTAAGTTTTCAATCTATAAAGCATCAAATCTTGTGTTGGTCGTTTGGTTGTTTACCATCGTTGGGAAAGAGTAAATGTCATAGATTTACCATATTTAGTATTTCCAAACACTTTACCGTTAAAGATTGGCTTCCAATGAAATTAAATGAGATAACAAAAAATTAGAAAGAGAAAGAACAACCTATTGTAAGGATAAAGGTTTTGTTAAGTAATACAATTGCATTATAATTGGTGGAGATCCAATAAGGACTTTATTAATAGATTGGGTTGGCATGTTTAAAATTAATACGAATATGATATTTTCAGTATAACTAAATAATTTGGAATTTTTTATGGTCTGAAATAAAACATGGCTTGTTTCAGATAATTATTATGGTTATTTATACTAGCAAAGAAATTCATCCGGCCAACGGGCGAACCCAAATCTAGTCTAGTAATATAATAGCCGAATGAGAAAAACTGTTGCTCCATTTCAAATTTTCTACAACAAGAGTGGAAGTAGGAAGGACATATTTGTCTTCACTATTGCTTATTTCTTTTTTATTTATTCATAAAAAAAAAGATAGACACTAGGATTTGAACCATGGTCACTCTAAAGAAAAGCAAGTTACATAACCAATCACACTAAATATATTTGTTGCATCTTTTTAAATTAAAAACCTACACGAACCTAAAATCTGAAAATCATATGAATTTTTTAACGATTTGTTGGCCACTGAATCTCCCTAAGTACTTATTTGTTGTTTTGATTCGATTTTCATATTTTGATTATTTTAGTGTAGTTTAATACTTATTTTAAATTTCTATCTTTTTATTAATATTTGATAACCCAAAAATTGCATACAGAATTGATAGTAAATATGTAGAAGCGATGTCGAATTCTTAAATTAGTATAGTTTTCAGATCTGCTATAAAGCAATCATATCTTGTTGCAAACTAAATGAAACTGGTTTCTTCAACATTTTAGTAAGGTTAAGCGATATGTTTAAACCTCTTCTTAATCTGACATGATTAGATCCAACAATCATTATACAAGATTGAGTTTAATAGGGTGGCTCATTTCACCACTTTTTGCGTTTTAATGAATTTGTAGGGTAATGACATGTCTACATCTACACTCATCACAATCTATACATAATATAAAGGCGAAGTGAGAAATGAGGGATCCCATTTCAAATTTGCTGCATCTAGAGCAATTTTTATGGGTAAATTTAGAAGGTGTCAGTGTGTCCGGTTGGTTGAGCATGTAAGTAAAAACATGTTTCCATTTAAACAGGCCCAAAATATGATTTGGCTCACTAATCATGCACCCATCGCAGCCTTGCCAAAGCTTCCCATTCTAGTGGCCGGTTAATCTCCTCACCCACGACCCTACTTTCCTCTTATACCCAAAGTTCTCACTTAACCCTAATCTCTACAACCTAGGTCAGAGATTCTAACTAGAATCCGGAGAAGGAGCAACCGACGGATTGCAGCTACCCAATGTTCTAATAGCTAATCAAGAAGAACCTGTTTGTTCAGTTGTATGGTGATTCATTTAATTAACACACTCCATTCCATTAACAACCTCCTCTCCTCAATAGTATTGTGTTCACAAAGATCTAAAGGCATCAAGTGCAACAGGTCCAGGGGTAATCGATATGTATAAAGCACTGGCCAAATTGAATCGAGTCATTCTATTAGAATATGAAGATTTTTGCTTAATTGCTTTGGTTCGTGATGTGGCTACGTTTGAAGGTAGAGCAGTACAACTCCAGAGCTATGTTGCACCAAATGTAGTTGTGGGCATTAATTGATAATGATTTGGGATTATTTCAACCAGTACATAATTTGGAACGTGCCTTTATATTGCATTGATTGATAGTGGTTTGAGATTTTTCAAATGAGTGATTTGACATGTGAAACTTCTAATTTTTGAAAATGGAACCTTCGAAGTGGAATATGAAGATTTTGTATTAAGCTTGGTTTCGTAATGCAGCTGTATTTCAAAATAACCCATCACAAATGGCATGTGAGGATACAATGATGGTACCGATATATTTTATATCATTAGTAGGAAGCAGATTGTATCCACTCTACTATATTGTTTCGTTAAATGCCCAATTGTTCTTTTCAACTAAAAGTTTTGCTTAAGTGTTGTGATTGGCCTAAGAAATGTATGTCTTTGCATTAGCTGTTAATGATTGTGTGTTTTGGTTTAATGGGAAAAGCCCATTTATTTAGAAGTAATCCAATGCTTGAATTTCGTTTTGAAGTTTAAATTCGACAAACTGGTTGGAAAATAGGCATGCCACACATTAGTGTCGTAGGGGGTTTGCTTGATATCTCAGGGTTTTGGATTTTCTAAAGGGTTGTTTGTTGTGACAGAGACTCCCTAGAGCTAGAGAGGTATTTCTATGGAGGGCTTTTCCGTTGTTTGACTGTTTCTCGCCTTTTTCCTTATCTCTTTTTCCATTTTTAGTCTCCCTTGGACGGGGGATTTTCATCTCTAAGCTAATTAGATCGCTAGCACCAACATGCAAAAACCTAAGGATGCTAAGCACAATTATGCACAATCCTAAGGGGGAGACTCAATCGAGTTGGTTTTGGCTCTGGACTCCTTGATGTTCATGGCCCATGCCTTCTCTTCACAGTCTTAGAAGACCGTGAACTGCCTTGTCCGACCGTGAATTGCGGCTGTTTCCTAGACGCCTTCACTTGACAGTTACGGGGCATCTAGCGACCCTGACAATTGCGTCCAAATAGTGACTTCTGACTTTTCGTCGGTTTTTGCGCTTTTTGACCTCCAATTATCCCAAAATTCGACATCGACCCTTCCACACATGCTAGGACGTGAAATGTATCAAAACAAGCACAACCTAGTGTGAAATATGTCGAGGAACGATGAAATGCTAAGCTAAACGAATAATAAATGAGTGGTAAAATGTGTACATTTGGGCCCGAATCATAGACCACATAAAACTAACAAGGAGGCTGAGAAAGGAAGAAAAGGAAGCAGTGCAACAGCGGTGGCTCATCTGGTTTCATGTCAACCCTTTAAAAGTCATTCAGTACATCCCTAACCATCCAAGCTAACGAGAAGTTAAAGTTTCTTCCTCGTTCATACAATATAGAGTACATATTATAGTAGATCGTATACGCCATGCTCTGTTGTGGCAATCAGCAGGTAAGTTTGTGATTATAACTAACTCAACAGTTTGTGAGACTCAAAAGGCCATTTTTTTTTAAAAAAATATATATTATTTTTCCAAACGAATCGTTGTTAATAAGTAGGCGACCCTTTGAAGGTTGTCTTGAATTGAAGAATGTCGGTAAGTTGAGAGAGAAGTCCTTGGCCTCGCTGCAGACAATCCTTAACTCAATAATAGCAGGATCTTGGCTCGAAACAGTGGCTTCTGCTCGTGGCGGATTTTGAGCGAGGCTTTCAACTTTGCTATCTCTTAGACCCATTTGCAAGTGAAGAACCAAAATTACTGCAATGAAGGCAATGACACATGTGTGACAATGTTTCATTCTTATACGCCTAACGGCCAATAAGCGATAAAAACTCACAGACTTGCTCCAAACTCGAGTGCTGCAACGACTCGATTCCCTTGGGATTAAAGACTTTGAACTTCATTGTCAACTTCCCAAGGAACCATAGCAAAATTTACCATTCAAATTCTTTAGATTATGCTCATCTAGCAGGCATTCGAGTTTTTTATTTTGGGGAAGTGAAGGTGTCAATGTTTTCTTAACAAAATTTGAGGAAATCAAGGACAATGGTCGAGTGGGTGGTCGACGAGAAGAGATGTGAGGAGGCGATGAATCCGAGTATTTAGGCTTGCCGCGAGGAATGTGATTGTGATTCCGATATTGTTATCTGTGTGTGAAAATGGTAGTTTTATTTTTATAGACAAATGGTATGTATTTTTAGACAAATGGTAATTTATTATCGAGTATGTATATACATAGAAAAACATTAGATTATAGGTGACTTTTTAAAATTTTAGTCGAGATAGAAATGAAAAAAATCTAGAGAGAAGCAAAAAAAAAAACAATGTGGAACTCGAATTAAAATTCCACACCTTCATATTCCAGGGAAGCAAACGATGGAATAATAAAATTTGGATTTTCATCAAGATTTCATATGGTGGTGTGGCAGTTGACGCCACTTCTCCCTCACCTACATCCGCCCCTGACGCTCTATAAGTTGGCCGTGTCAGGTCTATTATTTTTGGGACCACATTGAGTATAGGTACAATGTTGTACACGGAAAAAATTTCTTTCGGAAAATATATTATAAATGGCATTGAATTGTGAGTTTGAAAAATACATCAAGGCTGTGGCTCAAGGTCAACTTTTCTATCCGATGTCGATTTTTCGGATCCCTGATGGCACTCTTGAGGAAGTCCAATCTTTGATTTCTAATTTTTGGTGGGGACAAAAGGGAAAAGAAACCAAGGTGCACTGGCTGGGTTGGGATGAGCTATGCGATGGAAAAGAAGAAGATGGATTGGGTTTTAGAGTTCTGAAGGCTTTTAACCTTGTAATGTTGGGCAAGCAAGTTTGGAATATCATTTCCGGACCGGGCTCTTTGTCAGTTAGAGTGTTGAAGGTGAGACAATTTCCCAAAACTGACATTTTGAATGCTAAGTTTGGAATGTCATTTCCAGAACGAGTTTATGTCGAGGAGTATTATTGAGGCTAAATATCATATTGTTGAAGGTTTTAGATGGAGGGTTGGTTTGGTGATTCCATTTGAATTTGGGATGATGCTTGGATCCGTGGAAAGAGCTTTTTCATGTTGATCCATTCCCTTCTGGTACAGCATTAGATGACTCAGTTAGTGCTCTAATTGATTTTAGTAGAGGTGGATGGGATCTGAACAAAATAAATGAGCTCTTTTCGATGCATGATAGAGTTCTAATCCCCAAGATCCCTCTGAGTATTCCTCCCAGAAAAGATGTGAGAGTGTGGAGGGACACGGAGAATGGTATCTATTCTGTTTAGTCTGCCTATTTCATAATTCGTGGGCACCAACATAGCACTATGACTTGAATTCAGGGTCTATTAGATAATGTTGCAGATTTCTCGAAGTCCTTATGAAAATAAAAAAGATAAAATCCAAAAATGATTTTCGTGTCTTGAATGGTTGAAGTCTATTTTCAAATCCAGTTCGAAAGATAAAATCCAAAAATTTAGTGCTATCTTATGGTACCTATGGAAGGAGAGGTGCAATCACAAGTATAATAACCACAAGATGGAGGAAGAACAGATCATCCCAAGGGCGATTGAGTGGCTCTACTCTTATCTGAATGCCCAGGGCATCCATGACGTTGGGAGCTCTGCATGTCATTCCTCCTCATTGATTCAGCGGAAATGAGGTGGGTACTTCAAGATGAACACAGATGCAAGTGTCTTCTCTCATTCTGAAATTGGTCTTGGTTGTATTCTACGCGATTGGAAGGGGGATTTTTGTGGTGTAACGGGCCTGCTCATTGGTTGGCCCACTATGTCCCAAATTGGGAGCATCAGGTGCTTTGAGTAAATAATCCATTTGTATCTTTATTATGTCTGCTTGAGGCTGATTTGGGTAGTGGCCCAAGTGGTCTGAACTGATTCTTGTCAGTGGAATGGATTTTTACTAGGTTTTCTATAAAAAAAATGTAAGAAAAGTAATAAAAATATGTGGATGTCAAATCACTATCGGTATACTTTCATTTTTCTTCTGCCTCTTACTTTTCTCAAGTCTTCTCAACTAATACTTTCATTCCTCATTCATTTTTTTTCATTTTTTATGCTCATTTGTATTTTATGTATTTTCATTAAGAGCGACACAAGCACAAATAGACATGTCAAGAACATGGAGCGAACTAAGCAAATTCAAAAAATGGATTGAAACAACATGATACGAAAACTACATACCATCCCAAGCATGACAAGAGATAAACATATCAGAGACTAGGGCTGGGAAACAGTCCGATTCGGTTTAAACCGGACCGGATTGACCCGGTTTTTTACAACCGTATTGGAGAACTCCACAACCGAAGACGGGATTGGATTGTTACCCGGTTTCAACCGTGACCGGACTGGATTGATCCGGTTTAAACCAAAAAACCGGATCTCCTCTTCCACCCCAAAACACAGTCGTTTGAATGAAAAAAAACACCCTATTCTACCAAACTTCAATCCCTAATCTAATTCCCCAACCTCAACCTTCGCCGCTCCTCCTCTCTTCTCCTTCATCGCGATTCTTCTTCTCCTTCTTCTCCATCGCGATTCTTCTTCTCCTTCTCTCCATCATCGCGATTCTTCTTCTCCTTCTCCCTCTTCTTCTCCTTCTCCTTCATCGCGATTCTTCTTCTTCTTCTCCATCATCGCCTTCTTCTCCCTCGAGCACTCCTCTGGCTCGCTCTGTCGCCGTCGAGCGAGAAAGGCGGCAGACAAACTTTGGAGAGGCGATGCATGTTGCCCATCGCGTGTCGCCGTCAGATCTCCTCGGTCGCCGTCGCCGTCACCATCGCCATCGCTGGGGATTTGGAGAGCTCCGTCGCCGTCACCACTCACCATCGCCGTCGAGTTCTGGTGGCGGAGTGGCGATGGTCCGCGACACGGGTTAGGACTTAGGGTTGAGAACAGGGGAGGCGGCGATTAGGGTTGAGAACAGGGGAGGCGGCGGCAATTAGGGTTTAGGGGGGCGGGCTAGGCTGGACGGGCTGGGCGGGCGGGCTGGGCTGGGCTGCGGATTGGGCTGGGCTGGGGGTGGGGCGGATTGGGCTGGGCTGGGTTGGGTTGTATTTTTTATTTTTTGTTGTCCGGTTTTTCCGGTTTTAACCGGATCGGACCGGGCTTGTGGGCATTACAACCGTAAACGGGATTGGATTGGTTGAGATCCGGTTTCCGGTTGCAACCGGCACGGTTTAAACTGGCCGGTTTCCGGTTTGACCGGAAAACCGGGACCGGATTTCCAGCCCTATCAGAGACTGGTCCGGTTATTGTCGGTTCAAATTAAACACGATTCAAAATTATGATGTTGCCATATTGTTGTATAATTTAATTATTTTATTTCAACTAAATGGTCACTAATTCAAACCTTTTAGGATCTCTAGCGCTTATTTACGTTCAACCAATTAATTATTCTTTTATGAAACAACAATTCTCATATATTTTTCTATGTCTAGCGCCCTAACTGATTCTTAGTGAACAATAACACTACTTTAAGTTTATATATAGTAAAAAGCTTTTTTCCTGGCCATTGGCCGTGTAATTGGATTATTATTAACTATTTTATTGGAGAGAAAATATTATTGATTCGAAGTCAATTGTTAAATACATATAATGATATGATAGCGCTAATTTCATTGTGATTAATATCATCAATTGACTTTATCGAATTAGATTCGTGATTAGTATCATCAAATAAAGTTTGTCTCGCAAGTTAAATGCCTTATGAAAATTGAGTCTAGCATCTACAGATTGCGGGTTGGAATCTTGCTAATGACTAATTATATGTTTTTATTTTATTTTTAACCGCAATGAAACATAAAATAATGTTGTCGTGGATCCATAAGAATCGTGAAATTTTGAATTGATGAACCCTAAATTGAAAAGTACTTATTATATTCTATTGACTTGGTAGTGATAGGTTTCTTTCGTCACCGTCCAAAACCGCAGTGAAACATAAAAATAATATTGTTGTGGATCTATAAGAATTGAATTTTTTTGAATTCATGAAGCCTAATTTGAAAAATGAAAAGCGCTTATTATATTCTATTGACTTGTTAGTGATAGGTTTCTTTTGTCACCGTCCGTCATTAGGTAGGAATTTTGGGAAAGAGTTGGAAGAGGAAGATATATGTGCTGCAGATCTTATGACTAGGGTACTTAGATTAACTCCAATCCAAACGAGCATTTCTACTATGCTATATAGTATTGGTGCTTTAATGTACAACTTAAAGTTGTACCATAACATGAAATGTATAAGTTTAGATTGTACCACAAAAGAATTTGTACCATTATGTTATGGTACAACTTTACAACTTGAAGTTGTACCATCACATAAAGGTACAAGTTCAAGTTGTACCATAAAAGAATTTGTACAAACAGTATAGGTACAATCTGAAATTATACCATAACATAAATGTACAATTTTAAGTTGTATCATAAAGGCAAAAACCTATAGCACCAATACTATATAGCATTGTAAAATTCCTCAATCCAAACATACAATTATTTTATAACCAACACAAGCATACAAATTTAGCCTCTCACGTTCCCAAATTTTCATTTTTAGCTTTCCAAAACACTTTTTTACTCCAATCCTACAAGTTTCAAAATTAGCTTCTCCTTATTTGCACCATCCTTTGAATGGTAATTTGGCCTCCCTCGAGAGCCGAGTGGCTCCTTGCTTGAGTTATGATTTTAGTAAATATTTGCATCCTACTAAATCTTAGGCAAAATACACTTTCATAGGCATAACTATTCGCGTTGTGACAATAATAGCCACTTTTTGAAAAATACAATGATATAGCCACCTTTTCAAACTTGATTGATAACTTTAGCCATTTCCGTTACAAACTTTAACGTCGACATAGACGCCGTCTGTAATTGATGAGGTGGATGCCACCTAGATAATATGTCATTGCCAACTAGACGCCACATCATATTAAAATAGATTTTTAACAAAATAATAATTAATGTTACCTTAAGATCAAAATAAAAAAATTTATAAATAAAGAAATTGTTTTTGTTTTATTTTCTCTTTCTCTCTCTAGTGCTCTGAATTGGGGATTTCTTCTTCCCCTAAATCGCTGGTGTATTACCTTAGTTGCTTCCTCCTGCAGTGGCGGGACTGCTCTTGTTTCCACCGTCGCGGCGATTGGTGGTGAGGGGAGTTGAATCGATGAAGAGAGAAATGAATGAGGGTTTTTTCCAGCAGAGGAGGAGATAGTGGAGCATGGCTGTGGAGAATAGGAGTCGGAATCGGAAAAAGGGGGTACGGGTGGAGTAGATTTGGTGGAAAGAAACGGCGGATGGAAGATGAGCGACTTGGTTCCTCCTTTCCCGTGGCCCTCTTCTTCTCTAGAAAATTGAAGAGCGAGTATATCTCACTATCGTTCGTCGAACTACTACACTGCGCTGAATTCAGCTCTGGGAAGCTTCGAAACTTTAGAACGGCTCTCGCTTCTCTCATCCTTAGCGATTTGATTTTTTGGGCGCCGGAGGGGATAAGGCGAAGAGAGAGATAGAGAGAGAGAGAGCAGCGTCAAATAGAAATAGAGAGGCGTAGGGGTGGGCATTCGGTCGGTTCGGTTTCGACCGAACCGAAATTAGGAATACTGGGTCCCTGAAATCTCCCAAATGCAAACCGAATTCGAACCGAATTATTATTTCGTTCGGTCGGTTTAAACAATAAATATGCAATTATATGCATGATCAATGATAAAATCAAATTTTCAATACATAATTCATAAAATATTTCAAATATAAAGTCTAAAAACAACTACAAACATAAAATCCACCATTTGGAGCTTGCAATTATAGTATTTTGGTTTTTCGGTCGGAAATTCGGTTCGGTTGAAAGAACCCTGATTTCCGAACTATCCATATTTTCCTTCCGAATTTCGAACCGAATAGCATTAATTCAGTTTCGGTTTAATTAAGTTTCGGTTCGAATTTACTGAACCGGTTGCCCACCCCTAGAGAGGCGTTCCCATTTTCGATGAAGGGCAAAAAATGGTGGCCAATCTTCTACCTCGGCCAGCGAAGGAGGAGGAGGCATTGGCGCCGCCGTGGGTGGGCTTTCCGGGCTCACTAGGCAGGAGTCTTTTTCCCTGAACATAATTCTAAAATCAATCTTTGCTTATATTTCTTTAACTTTATTTTTATTTGTTTCAGTTAATTAAAAAATATATATTTCCAACGTGGAAAGTCAAGAGGAAAAGTTGCCACATTAGCATAAACCGTTAGTCCAGTCAACCGTCGTGAAGTTCCCGTTAAAGTTTTGGACGGAATGGTTATATCAGTGTCTTTTTCAAAAAGTGGCTATTATTGTCACAACGCGAATAGTTATGGCTATGAAAGTGTATTTTGCCTAAATCTTACAACTTGAACCTCTATTTATAGCAGAATGAAAAAGGGGTTTGTAGGTCTTTTTCTCAAAAAAATGGGACTTTGATTGCTTGACTTGAGGATGAACTAAAACATATTCTAGAAGTTCCACTAGCTAAGGCCAGTGGCGGCCTTGCGGTGTCACCATCGCTGCAGATTTTCCTCTGGAGCCCACAAGTAATCGCTCCTGGAAGTTCAGCAAAACTTGACAGGTTCGCCCAACGGTGGTTGTCACCATCCCAAAACACGTCTTAGGTCTACTATAAGCACATTGATCGCATAGTTGTGATTTCTTTAACATATAGCAAAATATACTAAAGATATATTGATTAAAGGGGAAAATGTATCAAATATGGGAGTGATAACACTATAATTGAGTGTCATTAGAACTACCCCACATGTGAACTTTACTTGTCCCCAAAAAAACACTACTAATAATCATACAACTCAATAAACACCAAAAATAACACTCAATCATCAATCTTAGACAGTGGATCATAAGTGAACTTACAAGTTTAACAATAGCACAAAAGAACACTATATTCATATCAACATGTAAGAACAACAAGATACTCATCCCAACCATAAACAACCAACCATACATGAGTTTCAAAACACATAGGGTGAAACTTTTGAAAAGTGATTTAAAAATTAAAATGCTTATACCAACTTTTCAACCCTTAGGTACTTTTGCCTTCCAGCAAACAAGTATCCATATCTTCCAACAAAACAAACAAGACCCTTAGCTCCTTTTCAACTTAACCTCCTATTCAAGAGTAAATTGCTTGCCAAAGGATCCATCAATGTTGGAAGGAAAAATGGAAAATTTTGGCTAAGTGTTCTGATTGTTTCATGGTGCTTATTTTACAGGTTCATATCTTACATTCTGGTTGATGGAAATACGAGGAAAGGGTTGGGAATTGAATTTCAAGTGTTTTTCTACATGATTGAAGTCCTGGTTGATCAAGAACGAGCCAATGAAGCCACTTCATCAATGCTTCAAAATGTCATGTTGAAACTGGAAATCTGCCTATTTTTGGCAAAGTTTGGAACCAGTTTGAGACATCATCTTTGGAGGCTTATTCAACGCAGATGGAGCATCGTCGAGGGAATAGGAGAGTTGGAACTTGAAGTACGAGATCAGGGGAAGAAACGACTGAAGCCGGTTTGGATCGACTCTCCCTGGCAGACCACGATTAAGAGCTTCAAAAGTGGCTAGAAAAGCTGGTTGGATTGCTTGTGCAGGAAGGCAGAACCTTGGATGTGAAGAAACCGCAATCTGTTTCCTTTTATGTTTGGATTCTTGTTTCCTAGTTTGTTTAAGAGTTAGATTTGATTTCTAGTTAGTTTACAAGTAGAATTAACGTTGTAGTTGTTTATTTAAAGGGTTAGAAGCCTCGTGTAGAGGGGAGAGTTGATTGAATAAAAAATTTGACTTTGTCACCCAAACCTTGCATTGTTGGTCGTGTTCCAGCTTCGTGATTTCTTCGTATCTATTGAAACCGAATCAATCGTGGCCGAGCTTCGACCTAAACCAATCGAGCATCTTCCCAAGTGTGAAGTTTCACCTTTGGCCGCTTTCGTTTTAATTTTTTGTTTGAAATTCAGTCCATTCTTCGATTGGAATTGTGTTGCGCGCTTTGATCCCGAACAAGCACCCATTGTGCTCGTATTAAACCATATATGCTTGACTAAGTAGAATGTTTGATATCCTAGATCATCACTATGCTTCTTAGAGGGCCTAAATAATTAATGTGCTATCCATACTTCCTTGTTTGATTAATTAGTCTAGTGCATGAAGTAAAAACACGCATTAGCTAGCTAGTCATAATTCCTTTCAAATATAGTGAAAACTTGATTAGGATGGCTTAGTGGAAGGCATAGGGTTACATGATAAAAGATGCATCGATGCTTATGATTGTTGATATTGAGATGTATGGTCATATAGGATGAACTTCCTTATCAATTGTGTATCCTTTATTTTATCTTGTCATTTAACTTTTTATTTTATTTTATGACGCATCTCAAAAATCACTAAACATAGGAAACTTCAACCCATCGATTACTGTTGAGTCTTCCTTTTTGCATTAGCCATCTTGATTGTGAGTAATTATTATTATTATTATAAACCTTATGTATGCACCCTAGAAATATCTAGTAATTTTATAACTTTGATTGCATTAATATCACTACATACATGCACATCATCCTCTTTAGCTATTGCCTAAAGGGAGTGCAATGAGGTGGTTAGATTACTTTCCCAATGACTTCTTCATGAAGGAAGAATTAACTCAAGTCTGCATGGACAAGTTATTTCCACATTGGAAAACCCACATGCTAACATGTCCAATTCTAGATTTTATACAAGGGGAGATAGAATCTCTCTATGAAGCGTGGCATTGGTACCAGGAGTATATTGATGAGCACCCCGACCATGAATTTTACCCGCTCAAGCTCGCACACATGTGTGCGAATGGATTGAACCACATATCAATACAGTTTGTACATTCTATTTATGGGGGTAATATATCGGAGCCCCTGAAATCAAATCTTAGGACAATTCGCGTTTGCTGCCGAAAACCTCGTAGGAGAGGATTGGACAAGCCTATTGGCGATATCTTCTGCCATAAAGGTGTCAAGGTTCGAAAAAGGCCACTACCCGGCTGGTGGTTCGATAGCCATGATCATATACCCTTAAACAAATGCCTCCGGCATCCACACCAAGGCCGTCACCTGGTCAAAGGACTCCATATACGCAGTCACCACCAGTTGAAATGCTTAACGTACTCAGTAGTAACTTAAGTGTAGTAAAGATCAAGGAGACGAGATTGAGCCCAACTATCATGAGAATGAAATTTCAAGGAAAGAGGATCACTTAATGATGCCCATCTTAGTCGTTCGGATAAGTGTTTTAACTTTTAAGTAATAAGTTGTCAAAACTGGGAGTTTGGGGTAAATCGAGTTTCGGTAAGCACAAGCCCCCCAAGATGGCATGCTAATCCCAAGGGGGTCAAGTCCTTATTACTTGTGGAAAAAGGTTTCCTACACTATAAGTACTCGCCTCATATACCTCTTATTTGTACTTCACCATTTATCACACGATTATGCGAGAGAAGCATAATCTTGAAGAGCCTGAACCCCCGAGTAACATCAATGGATTCTCACTGTTCTAGGCGGAGAAGAAGCAACATTACCTATTTTGTGGCAATTATGGGGATGCCTGACCTAGTGCAGGCTATGAATAATTTGGTGCATAAAGAAGAACCACCAAGCTTGGCTCCCCCAATGCTTACTTCAGCAAAGTTGCCTCAAAATATCCATGTTAAGGCAATCTACAAGATGTTTATTCCTGGTAGATTCAGAATCCTTTGTAAACTCCATGGTTGTTATACACTGGAGGTATTGATCAATACTGGCGCAAGCGTAAGATCATGCCAACAAGCACCTATAAGGAGCTAGGAGGCAATGAGGCGGAGCCAACCCCAATTAGTATCCAACCAGCCAATGGCTCTATGTGCTATGCTAATGGCTTGTTAAGTGATGGAAGTGATAGTAGAACCTCTCATTTTCAGTTGTCTCTTTGTCATGGTGGATATAGCTCCTCACCAGACGTGCTCTACCAGTTTGGGACGCCCCTTTCCTACCACCTTCATGGAAGTTATCGATGTCCCAGAAAGAAAAATAACCTTTAAGGTAGGGATCATGGAGCATTATGTCCTAAACCCATGCCCTACCGATGATGGATGGTTATTCTTCGATAATGATGCTATATAAGACTTCACTAATAATCCATCTAATGAGGACAAAAAGATCGTCACTATCCCTAGGATAGGATCGCCTACTAATTCTGATCTAGCGAGTCCATATGGTACTTTCTTCCTAGCAACCCTTAATGAATTCACGGTGGAGTGAAAGGATCCGTTATATCACATAGAAAATATAATCTTGATTTGAGAATCTCTACCATGAACTTGCTTCTTTGTCCACCCACATGAATTTTTCCAAGAGCTAGAGAAGAAGAAAGGCGAGTGAATTAAACCTTACTTATACCATATAAATAGTTTCCTTTATATTTATGTGATTTGATGGTTCGGTAGATTTTACACAACATGATGATAAGAAAGTTGATTATGCTCTCATGTTTGGATTCTTAATGGAGATTCTTTTGCATAAAAATATAAGAGTTCAAATATACCAGAAATACGATTCATACCTTATTTCAACCAATTTCTTCCACTTAACTTGTGCCTGGTTTATAGATAGGTTTTATTATGTAAATTTCTTAATTTTATCAATAAAAAATTTTATCATCCGAAAAAACAAGCCAATTAAAAGTATTCAAACCTCCACCATGTGCGTGGCTGCGCATGAATTTGTTACTCCATATTTCCAAAGAATTCTGTAGTATATTTACTCTTCTTAAAACTAAAGAAACTACAATAGTTCGGCCAATAAACCACCAAGTGTTTACTTAATACAGGAACAGTTAAGATGAACCCAAACCTCCACCATGGAAAGAAAATGAAAACAAACAAACAGGTACCTAAAACCCAAATCTTCAGCCTGCAGTTTTAAGTGGTTTAAACTCTGAAAGAGGCCTATCTGATAAGCCTGGTGAAAGCCTCAACACTAGGTGTAAGTTGGATTGTAACTACTAATGGATAAATCATGTAATTCAATCTGACTATGTGTTCATAGTCCATCTTTGAAAGCTATCTCTCAAGTTTTTCTGATGGTTGATCATGCACATGTATTTTATGGATATTGGATAGACGCAGTGACAATTTTGTAAAATAGTTACAAAAATTACACTTCGTCTTCCCAAATGATGAATTTTTCCAGAAATGCCACCCATAAAATAAATAATTTCAAAAATACCACTTTATTAAAAAAAGAAGCTAAATACAATATATTAGCCATAACTATTAAGCAGCGGGAAATTATAGCTACAACTATCAAAATACAAATTATTAGCCATAACTATTGTTGCGGGTCAAGATTTGGCTAACATACTATTACTGTTTTCAAATTTTTAACGAAGAAGACCATGTCAGCATTGTAAAAAATATGATATAATAACTACCACGTGGGAGCCAGCTCAGCATCGTAAAAGCTTAGCCATCATTACTAACAGAAGTGTTAACGAAAACTCAATGGTTGGCTAATAATTTGTATTTTCATAGTTGTGGCTATAATTCCCCGATGCTTAATAGTTATAGCTAATATATTGTATTTACCCAAAAAAAAATTCTGTTTGGAAACTTCAAATTGTGGGCGGGGCAAGTGTTTTCATTTGGGGTAAAAATACCAAACCGCCCCTCACCCCACGGTCTGTGTGCTATAAATACCCCCTCCCATTTATTCACACCAAAATCAACCATTCTATCTCTCTAAGATTTTCTCTCTATCCATCCCACTCTCCACCCAAAAAACTAGAAAATAATGGTCTGTTGGTTGCGGCTAAGTCTGAAGTGCCCCCAAAAAACATTTTTTAGGTTTTTTTTGGTTCAAAACACGTAGAATCTCTTCCTGTCTTCCATGAAGAACGGAAAGTTGGTACAAAAAACTAGGTATTTATTATGATGAATATCAAGTGGTCATTCTACTATTTTGTTTGTTCTTTTAATTCTTGTTAATTAATCTATATAGTAATTAATTTATGTTGTTGTTATGTTACCGTAGGTTGGGGAGGACATGGACATATATAATCAAAGATATTATCTTGATCAAGGATCGAGAGATGCAAGCGTTTTGTACGACCAACCTAACCATCGTTCAATGGATGTTTGGAACGATCACGAGGTATATATAATTCTTCAACGTTTGTCATATTTCATTTTGTTATCGTACTTAGTGGTTTATAAAATAAACTTGTAAATGGTTAATTGTATTGATTATTTTCAATGATTTGGGCTGATACAATGTGACAATTACTTAGACTCTTTGTAAAGAGATGCATGCCTAAGGATCCTCCAATTTTATTATCTGTGAATATCGGGTCTTAAGCGATCCTTAGATCCCCCCTTTTTTGTAAAAAAATGTTGTGTTTCTAAGGAGATGTATACATCTCATAAGAGTCTAACGAGTTTACCTGTATTGGATTAAGTCATTGAAAACAACCTATACGAACTACAAAATAGTATAATGGATTTGTGTTTATATCTTTCAAATGCTATTCATTTTAGTTAATTGAATATGTTTGTTTGAAGAAATTATGTATATATCTTGCAAACGGTATTCATTTTGTTAATTTAAATTTTTCTTACAATAGATTTATGTATTTATAAATCGTAAACTTATGGTTTCAATTTTCTTCGCTAGAGTGTAGACCATATTGGAAAAAGCACTTGGTTGACAGCGGCGATCAAGAAAAAGAACAACCCTGATGATGGTGGCATCCCCATCACCGAGGAAAGTGATGAGGTGGACACGAAAATTTATGCGCGTGTCTACCTCAGGGGCATGATCAGAGGAGTGTTTTCCTCAAAAATTCCAACAACCTAATTAGCAATGCATGACTGAAGATCCTCCTTGGTTCTTGGGAGGATATGGGGAACTGAGTTGGGCATTCGCTTGCCTAGCTCATATCTACAACTCAAAAAGCAGTGAAGGATATTGGAGGGGCGATGTTTATCGTTCAATTTTAGGCTTGCGAGCATTTGCCATGGATTGCGCCGGTCGAGTGTCCTTGCAAGAATAGGGACCCGACCATCCACTAATACTCGAAGCTTATGGTTGTAGGTAAATTTCTCAATCCCACTCATACAATTTGCCTTTTCTTTTGTTCTTCATGAGTACAATAGTTAGTTGTAACTTTTGATGATTGTTCTTATGAATAAGGTGGATTGGAGCCACAACATGCGACAACTTGTACGACCACAAGTTGGCAGAATATCGTAGGAGGCAGGATAAACTTTTGGAAGCAAAGGTAATCATCATAATACATCTTCTTCCTTTGTTATTTTCGACGCGCATTATAGAATTGGAGTATTGACCGTTAGATAAATAATTGAAATACGGAAATATTTTGAATTTTAAATTTTGAATTTCTTTTTTTTACGTGGCGGTGAGCTGGAGTGTTGACTGTTAGGCAACGGTGTTGACTATCCAAATTAGACTATATGGTATATAGTTGAGGCCATGATAGCAATTTCTAAAACCACTGACCAAATTTTATTATATGGGTATAATTCGGTCCACAATAAGGTATTAACCCTAATTAAGGTCTCCTCGTGCCCTCCATGCAAGTAAGCGAAGTACACATTTGACGGAGCTCTTCAAAGTTCGGTATCATAGCAACCTTCACTTTCTGAAAAATCACTGTCGACGTAACGTACCCTCTTTCTAGTCTCTTCTGTGTAACCATTGCACTGTAACCCAAACATGAATTTTTGGAATGCCATCTGCAATAAAAAGTAATACAAAACAAACTTATGCAGTAAGGTAATCGCAAAAACTAAAAAAAAAGTAAGGAGCATAACATAAATTTAAAGAAGAAAGAAGGAGAGGGAGTCAAGAGCTTAGGTTTCCATATCCTTATTTTATAGCCAAAATGTCCAATGAAAACCACTGGGGGACGGTTTTCACCTGACATGCAAACCCTACGTCTGAAACACCCAGCAGTTTGTTTGTCGACAACTGAAGCCGCTGGGGCAGGTGGCGGTTTTTCTTTCCAACCAAGAACCTCCTGTGCAACCAACATTTTGTTCCAGGTTAGCCATGAAACCGCCACCTGCCCCTGCGATTTTGTCCCAAAAATAGAAAACCATCTCCCTACCATGCGGTTATTTAAAAAACCGCTGCCCCATTGGCGGTTTATGTGAAATGATGGTATAAATGGAATTATTTTGAAAAGAGTGGTATTTTTGGAATTATTTAGCTATAAGGTGGGATTTCTGGAAAAATTCACCCAAACGATCACAAAGAATTTGTGTACGATAGAACGAGCCCGAGCACCTATTAGATATTATCACAGATGATTTATGAGCATTCTAGCAAAATCATTGTAATTTTGTCAAGGATTTTGATAAATTTAATATTATATACAGCTTTTTGCAACTTGGTAACATGGTGAAAAAGAGTTTAGTGGTACTATGTTGGCCCAAGTGCTTTGCATTGCATATATTGCTTCTGCCTTCTCCCACTAGGAGCGGACATGAGGTCTTAATTGAAAAATGAAAAATTGATACAACAAACCTAACAAATTCCACTCGTAACTCATATTTCTCAACGCGGCTTTGGTACTCACAACATCATTTGTGAAAACTTACTCACCACTGTCGGATCATACGCTAGACACAATTATCATTCGATAGATGTAATGTCATTCTTATAATAAAACGTCATCACGTCCATCCAACTATCTGTTAGAAACCTAGTTTATAATCTCATTTTGCTATTTGGACTTACTTTTCATTTTATTTATGTTTTATGGATTTTGGATGTTATTTTAGGGGTTTTCAAGGTATTTGGATGTTTTGGGGTAGAAGGTATTATTTTTGGTAGATATAGGAAATTTATCAAACTATATAATCTGAGATTAGTGGGTTTTTTGGGAGGATAATTACATATCAATTAATCACTAAGCCTACTCTCTCTCTCTCTCTCTCTCTTTCTCCCTGAACCAAAAATTTCCTCTTTTCCCCTCTCATTTCCATCAGCCCTCTCCCCATTGAGAAAGTTGATTTTCTCCCTCTTCTTTCTCCAAATTTCGCTCTCTTCCCTAAATCAAATCCCTAATCACCCTCAAATTCTCAATTCTCGAACCCTAGACAGACTCGCGGGGGTAGATTCGGATTTATAACAGTGGTATCAGATCCTAGTTTGTGTGGGTTTCTGAGAATATGACTTCTTCTACTGACAAAACGCAGAAACCACAGAAAGAGACGGTGGTTGTCAAAGATGTTACCAAAAATTATGTGTTGCTCGCCAATCTGAACAAGGTAACTGGCAACAAGATGATGTCTCTAACCCAAACAAAATCGATGGTCGGACCAAAGCTGGCCGAACCAAGATTGATCATGACTAAACTGACTCGACTTGGAAAGTGGCGGAGAACAATGGGGGAGAATGATTTTATAGCTGGGAAGGCTTCAACCGGACCTCTTATTTGTTGTACACTCCATTAATGACACCTCAGGTGGAGCACAACAGATTTGGGCGCACTCTTGAGGATGGGCAAGGGTCTAGGACCAAGCTGGGGGACTTTAAGGAGTACATGGAGGACGAGGACAACTAGTGTTTTCCTCAGCCACAGCTATATGGCCACAGACGTGGCAATGGAGAAGACAGAGGACAACCACGCCAGGGTATAGGTAGGTATGGAGCCTATATTTTTGTGTATGATGGTGATGATGATATGGTGTTTAGGGCCAACCGATCATAGAGTTTCCAAAATTATATGGCCATGGGAATGTTGGAATGTGGTTGTATGTGACAGAGAGGTGGTTTATGAATCATTGGACCAAGGAGGACAAGAAGGCGCATTTGACGACCTTCTATTTGGAGGGAGATGTCTTGTAGTGGTGGGAGTGGATGGAGAGATCATATGATGTAGCGGAGAGATGGGAGCCTGAGCAGTTCGCAAAACTAAAGTTGACTGGGACGGCGATGGAATATCGATTGGTGAAACTTTTTGAATATGATTGTAATACCCAAGTCCAGTCGGATACTACTTTTACCAAAATTTCTTTGATAAAGCATGAACCAAAATAAGTGATGAAAAGACTTGGAAAAACATAATGAAAGCTTTTCATAAACAACTCTAACAAATATTGAAAGTAAACTGTCATTACTTAAAACGAATCCCTAATACTTAGACAAACCTGAAACCATAAAATGTTATTCTCAAACTCTAAATTTCTAATCTCTATTAGCGACTCATAATCGTAAAGCCAATAACTAAAAGTCTACTCTGCCGCCAGCTCGGATCTGATCTCTAGCATCTTCAGTGATGCTTGTACGTTGATCCTCTAGTTGGCTGCTCGCTCTACCACCGGTTGCTCTCTCAGTCCTCCTCTATGACCTAGTGAGTGGGTTGGAATCAGTCTAAGGGTATTTCCTTAAGAATTCACCTTAAAACTTTTGGAAGATCTTTATACTTCCACCCTTTAAACTTTAACTCCTAAAAATGCGGGTGTTAGAGTTACTCGCCACTCACAAATTCATAAACCTTTGACCGATGATGATGATGTGTCGGGCAGGCAAGCCATGGCGACGACGATGATACAGCGGCTACTCTCACTCGTCGACAATCTGGGGGACAACTAGGTTAAGACTGTCGATAGCGGTAATGCTCTAGCAGATCAAGAAACTCGGCTTGTCTTTCCTTTTTTTTAACGCCGCTAACGTCTCCCAATCGGTCTCCCCTCAACCCCATTAAGTTGCCGTTGTGATTGCATTGTTCTCACTGTTGAGATGGTGATGGTGAAAAGAACGAATTGGCTGGTGGTATTTGTTGTTGTAACGTTCGGGACTAAATTGTAAAGAGTAGAAGATAGAATGAGCATAATTAGAAGTTTGGGACTGATTTTGTAATTTGGCTACAACGGTATAAATACGCCAAGCGAGCCACGTGTAAAGGCATCCAACAGATCTAACAACTTTTCCCTCCTAATCTACTTTCTCTCTCTTCTCTCTCTGTTCTTCCTTCTCTGTTCCCCTCTTTCTCTCTCTTGTTCTTAGCTCTCAAGATGCCGAGTTCCCTAGATCGTCACAATGTGGTATCAGAGCCTGAACACGGCACCATGACAATCACACGGATCGAAGACCCCGTCAATACTTTCACGAATCAGACTCTCCAGGCGAAATCTGAAATTGTCGCGAAGATTATGACCTTGGAGGATTACAACGTCACCCACACTCAGCAGCTTCAGGCGTTAATGGTGCGAGCTGACGGTCATTCACAACAATTCACGACTCTTACTGCTCGAATGGACGGCGTGGAGGCCAGATTTGATGCTCGATTTGAGCAATTTTCACAGGAAATGCGAGATCTTCTGCGCGGGTTGCAGATTGGGCAGACTCGTCCGGCGGGTGGATTGGCTGGTGCGGACGAACCACAGACAGACCGGTGTGCAGGCTCCTCGAGGTCACGCTCAGGACCATCTGGTTGCAGAGCGGAATCAGAATCACGTTCCACCTTGAGGTAACAATGTATACCAGCTCCATAGGTTAGATTTTCTGACTTTTAATGGTGATAACCCTAGATAATGGACACGAAAATGCGAGAAGGATAAGGTGAATATGGTGGTGATCTATTTTGAGCGTCGCCCTGACATTTGGTTCGAGGGTTTGAAGTATGGTCGTCGAGAATTGGTATGGGGAGAGTTTGTGTCTGAGTTGTGTCGACGGTTTGGCGATAGGTCATATGGTGGAATCGTGGGAGAGTTCATCAAACTCAAGCAGCATGGATCTCTTCTAGTGTACCAAGAGAAACTCGAAGAATTAAGGTCTCAGATGGTGAGGTACAATCTGGTTCTGGATGAAGAGTACTTCATTTCAAGTTTTAATAGTGGCTAAAAGAGAAATTAAGACCAGCAAATACGATGTGGAACCCCCAAACTCTGACTCATGCGTTTCAATTGGCACAATTGGAGGAAGCTTGCAACGAAGCTAGAAGGAAGAAATGGAGGAATGGTACAGCAGGGGTTCGTCCTACTTTTACAGGAATGGTACACCAGGGTTCCACTCTAGTCACCAAGCGCTGGGAAGGCCCTGGTAATCGAGCAACTTCCTCCAATAAAAATGAATCAGGTACTAAGAGTTCTAATTTTCTTAAAGGATCTTGTTACAAATGTGGGGATACATACTATTTTGGTCATGTGTTTGAATCAAAGAAACAGTTGAACGCCTTGCAAGTTGAGGATATAGGCGATCAATTTCAAGAGGCATATAGCTATTCTAATGATGAGTTGACTGTCTTAGCTAATGCATAGCAGCAACAGCAATCTGAACTGGTGGAAGTATCGATGCAGAAACTCAGTGGGGGAGGGTTGGCAAACTCTCTAGTGGTCAAGGGTAAGGTGCATAAAGGAAGGTTGTTTGTGTTAATAGATATTGGAAGTACTCACATTTTCTTAAGTGAGAAGAAAGCCAGAGAGCTTAACTACAGTTTGGAAACAGCTACACCCTTGCGGGTCAAGCTAGCATATGGAACTATGCTCGCTAGTTTTTTGGGTTGTAAAGGTTTCAGTTGGGAAATGCAAGGTCAGAGGTTTGTGTATGATATGCGGATTCTCAATTTGGGATCCAATGAAGTTGTGTTGGGATTGGATTGGCTGAAGACTATTAGCCTAGTGAAGTTTGACTTCCTCAAACTGCAACTATACTTTGAATGGGAAGGTAAGGAAGTGATGTACAAGGCATCCAGGATTATGGTCAATGTAAGATGCTCTCTGGTAAAGGGTTACCAAAAATGTTCAAGAAGACTTCTTCCATTGTTGGTCACTTATTCAATATTAAGGTTGAAGTGGGTTCTTCTGTGCGAGTACCTGTTGTTCCATAGTTCTTAGCATCAGTTTTGGAAGAGTACAAAGATGTTTTCAGGAAGCCTCAAGGCTTACCTCCTGCTCGACCCTGTGATCACACCATACCCTTGCAACCAAATGCCCAACTAGTCAACCTCAGACCCTATCGTTACTCCCAAGCACAGAAAGAAGAAATACATGGATTGGTGAAACAAATGTTGTCTTCTCAGTACATTCAGGACAGTAAGAGCCCGTTTGCCTCACCTGTGTTGCATCGATTACAGACAACTTAATTCCCTTACTATCAAAGATAAGTTCCCCCATTCCAGTCATTGATGACTTACTGGATGAGCTCAAAGGGTCCAAGTTCTTCTCCAAGCTGGACTTATTATCAGGTTACCATCAGATCAAGATGTCCCCTTCAGATCAGTACAAAATTGCTTTCAAGACTCATCAAGGGCACTATGAGTTTAGAGTCATGATGTTTGGTGTCACTAATGCTCCAGCCACTTTTCAAGCATTGATGAATCAAATTTTTAGCCCTTACCTCAAGAAGTTCATATTGGTTTTTTTTATGACATATTGGTTTATAGCCCTAACCAGGAATCTCACAAACAACATTTGGTTGTTGCATTGGACATTCTGAAGCAGAATACTCTCTATGCGAAGCTTTCTAAATGCTCCTTTGGACAAACACAGGTGGAATATCTAGGTCATGTGATCACACAAGAAGGGTAGTTACTGACCCAAGCAAGGTTGAGGCTATGCAAGCTTGACCTATTCCTAAGATAGTTAAGAAATTGAGAGGGTTTTTAGGGTTGACTAAGTATTACAGGAAGTTTGTGAAGGATTATGGGGTTATAGGGAAGGCTTTAACCGAACTACTCAAGAAGGACAATTTTGTATGGTCTCCAGCAGCTCAGAGGTCTTTTGAGTTACATAAAACTGCCTTGATGCAAGCCCTAGTACAAGGATTACCTGACTTTTCACAACCATTTGTCCTAGAAATGGATGCAGTGATATTGGGATAGGTGTTGTTCTGTCTCAAGGTGGGAAGCTCTTAGCTTGCCTAAGTCAGGCTTTGGGAATTAGAAAACAAGGTCTTTCAACCTATGGGAAGGAGTATGATAGACCGTCATTTACACATGTTTTTACCCTCATTCTTACACCGTTTGAGGTGTTGATTCTCGTGTTTTAGGCCGATTTCACGCTAGGTTGTGCTTGTTTGTGATGTTTCAGGTCCTAGTACGTGAATGAAGGCTTAGGAGCGAGTCTGGGGTCGATTGGACGAAGAACGGACGAATGGCGAGGTTTTTGGGGAGCTGCACGGGCAGACCAGGGAGGCTGCACGGCCGTGCACGTGAGCAATATGGCCGTGCGCCTTATGCCGAGGACACGCACGGGCAACCCCTGAAGCTCGCACGGCCGTGTACCCTGGCCGTGCGAGAGGGCTGAAGTTCGACCAAATGACACGCTGCGTTTTGAGTTGCACGGCCAGAATGGTGATATGCACGGCCGTGCACCCTGGCCGTGCGAGTCGGGATTTCCTGGTTTTAAGCCAAATTCCGAACCAAAGAGGAGGGAGAGCTGGGTTTTGGATCCCAAACACCCAAGGGATTATGGGGTATTACAGGAAGTTTGTGAAGGATTATGGGGTTATAGGGAAGCCTTTAACCGAACTACTCAAGAAGGACAGTTTTGTATGGTCTCCAGCAGCTCAGAGGTCTTTTGAGTTACATAAAACTGCCTTGATGCAAGCCCTAGTACAAGGATTACCTGACTTTTCACAACCATTTGTCCTAGAAACGGATGCAGTGATATTGGGATAGGTGTTGTTCTGTCTCAAGGTGGGAAGCTCTTAGCTTGCCTAAGTCAGGCTTTGGGAATTAGAAAACAAGGTCTTTCAACCTATGGGAAGGAGTATGATAGACCGTCATTTACACATGTTTTTACCCCCATTCTTACACCGTTTGAGGTGTTGATTCTCGTGTTTTAGGCCGATTTCACGCTAGGTTGTGCTTGTTTGTGATGTTTCAGGTCCTAGTACGTGAATGAAGGCTTAGGAGCGAGTCTGGGGTCGATTGGACGAAGAACGGACGAATGGCGAGGTTTTTGGGGAGCTGCACGGGCAGACCAGGGAGGCTGCACGGCCGTGCACGTGAGCAATATGGCCGTGCGCCTTATGCCGAGGACACGCACGGGCAACCCCTGAAGCTCGCACGGCCGTGCACCCTGGCCGTGCGAGAGGGCTGAAGTTCGACTAAATGACACGCTGCGTTTTGAGTTGCACGGCCAGAATGGTGATATGCACGGCCGTGCACCCTGGCCGTGCGAGTCGGGATTTCCTGGTTTTAAGCCAAATTCCGAACCAAAGAGGAGGGAGAGCTGGGTTTTGGATCCCAAACACCCAAGGGATTATGGGGTATTACAGGAAGTTTGTGAAGGATTATGGGGTTATAGGGAAGCCTTTAACCGAACTACTCAAGAAGGACAGTTTTGTATGGTCTCCAGCAGCTCAGAGGTCTTTTGAGTTACATAAAACTGCCTTGATGCAAGCCCTAGTACAAGGATTACCTGACTTTTCACAACCATTTGTCCTAGAAACGGATGCAGTGATATTGGGATAGGTGTTGTTCTGTCTCAAGGTGGGAAGCTCTTAGCTTGCCTAAGTCAGGCGTTGGGAATTAGAAAACAAGGTCTTTCAACCTATGGGAAGGAGTATGATAGACAGTCATTTACACATGTTTTTACCCCCATTCTTACACCGTTTGAGGTGTTGATTCTCGTGTTTTAGGTCGATTTCACGCTAGGTTGTGCTTGTTTGTGATGTTTCAGGTCCTAGTACGTGAATGAAGGCTTAGGAGCGAGTCTGGGGTCGATTGGACGAAGAACGGACGAATGGCGAGGTTTTTGGGGAGCTGCACGGGCAGACCAGGGAGGCTGCACGGCCGTGCACGTGAGCAATATGGCCGTGCGCCTTATGCCGAGGACACGCACGGGCAACCCCTGAAGCTCGCACGGCCGTGCACCCTGGCCGTGCGAGAGGGCTGAAGTTCGACTAAATAACACGCTGCGTTTTGAGTTGCACGGCCAGAATGGTGATATGCACGGCCGTGCACCCTGGCCGTGCGAGTCGGGATTTCCTGGTTTTAAGCCAAATTCCGAACCAAAGAGGAGGGAGAGCTGGGTTTTGGATCCCAAACACCCAAGGGACGAACCAAAGAGAGAGAGGGCGATTTGAGGGCATTCTTGGAGTGGAGTTGGAGGATTTCTTCGCCTTGGAAGCTCAAGGAACAAGCCCGGACTTGAAGACTGATCATCTGAAGATTCTTGCTGCAGTCTCTCTCTTCTCTATGGAGTAACTTCCCTTCACTTAGGTTTTGAGGAACCCTAGCTATGTTTGTTTGATTGGATGATTGTATGAGTACTCTGACTGGATAATCTTGAGTTCATATTCAATCTATGCATGTTTTCATGATTCAATTCTGCTTTAGTCGAGATTATTGATTCTGCTTTGATCCTATGAGAGGGAATACCTGATTAGGTCAATAGAGCACCATAGATTGATAGTAGTGGATCGATTGCTTTAGTCGAGGGTTGATTCACTACTTTGTATCGATTGAGAACCCCTTTCGATAGAGGGAGTCTAGTTCAGAACGCCTTGATCAGTTGTTCTAGAGAAGGATACGTCCCTCTAGGCAATTGACTCAAGAGGGCCTTGTTCCTTTAGTCGAGACTCAAGGTCTAGTCAAGGATTCTCCGCATTGTGAATGAAAGTGAAACAGGTTAGAGATCATCAATCGTTAATCTGGCTAGTGGCTAGGGGGAATCATACCTAAGTGAGTTCCCAACCTGTAATTAGATTAACTTTAACTGTAGTTTGCTAGAGTAGTTTTAGTTCTTTCATCTTAATCTGATTTGCTAAATAATAAACTGAAGCTGAGTAATAGTAACTCTAGAGACCCGTGGATTCGATATTTATCACTTGAGCCACTATACTGCAGTCCCATTCTGCGATTACACTTGGTCGCAGTGTGGTGTTGTGTTTTAGCGAGTCAAGTTTTTGGCGCCGTTGTCGGGGACTTTCTAGAGTATTAGGAAAGGCAGAAGTTTGTTACTTTAGCGTTTTTCGTTTCTTTTCTTTTCCACCCTTGCTTTTCACTTGGGTGTTTTTGTTTTTGTTGGTGCAGATCTGAATCATGGATCCTAATGGCTTCTCCAATCATTGGGGGTATCCACCACCATCTGGGTGGTATTACCCCGAGACTCCGTGGAGCAATCAAGGCGGAGAAGACTATGGATTCGGGTTCCAGTACCAACCCCCTTACTACGGAGAACAACCGGACCCCTGGGCATATCAAGAACAACCTCATTATCAAGAAGAATTTCTCCCACAACCAGAAGGGCCATCGGCACTGGAGTTACTCATGGAGCAGTATGCTCGAGACTGTGAGAGAACATGCTCCAGGATGGATCAGTGTGTCCAGGCCTATCGTGAAACAGATGAGATCCTCCTGAGCCTTAAGAAGAGCGTCGATGATCTTGAGCGATCTTGGGCGCAACCTGCTCCAGATCACCCTTCTGCTACCATACAAGAAGAGGAGGAGGAAGAAGAAGGCTACAAGGGCATTGTGGAACACACTGAAGTTGTCACGGAGAGCTCCCGTGATGATCATGATCAGGCCTGTCATGTCGTAGCCGACCACACCTTCCTACACCCCAAACTGAGCTTTGAAGAGGCGGGCATGAGTGAGGAGATGCAAGAAGATCTCATGAAAGAAATTGCTTGGCAACTTGCTCTCCAATCCGTGCTAGAAGAAGAAGAGCAAGAAAGGGTGCAGAAAGAAGTTGTGGAGGATGACGAAAGTGAAGCTGGAGGAGTTCTTGATCATTTCCCAGGGGTGATACCACATGAAGAAGGAAGGGAGGTTGAAGAGGCGATTGGCGTCCAGGCTGAGGACGAAGTTGAGGTGGAAGAGGCTTGCACCGGCCATGAGTTACATGTGATATCTCCACCAAACTTCGAGGAACTGCTTAGCAAGGACCCATTTGCAGTGTCTCTTTGCCAGACCAAGGCTACATCGACATCGGTCCCTCTTGGTGGACGCGATGGTGGCCAATCGATGCTGTCTTATCTGGTTTGGGGCAGTGAGACGAGAGAAGAGAAGAAGAGGTCTCGAGGGTGGAGACTTCATCTGCATCAAGTACATGAGCCTTCATCACCTGCCACACCACATGCTCGTGACTTGAAACTCCACCTCATCGACGAGAACCTCAACTTCAAGGAGGTTCTAGCATGGACCGAAACTTAGGAGCCATCGTCCGGCTCACGACGTGAAAGAAGCGCTTGTTGGGAGGCAACCCAACCAGTCGGTTTGCATTTCTGTCTCTATTTCTCCTTGGTTGAGTCAGTTTGCTATTTGATTTTAGAGTCAATAACTCAACCTTTGTGAGATTTTGTGTGGTGTTTGTGTTCTGATTACTCTCTCTTTCTGGATGGCACCGCCTGACCCGTTCATCATCATTCACCCTTGATCTGGTAACTTCGTTCTACCCTCCTTATCTTTCCTCCATTGAGGACAATGTCGTGCTTAAGTGTGGGGGGATGTTCGATTATGTATGCGGGTGAATGTTTGGCTGTTTGTGTGCTTGGAGCCTAGTCCACTGTCCAAATTTTTAAATTTGAGGGCTCCAAGTACGTGTTTCCTTGCAATTGCCTGCTCAGTATGCTTTGAATTGACAGTCTCTATAGTAATATGCAACCTAGGGAGGTAGTGTAGCACTATGGAGGATGTTGATGCATTTAAGAAGTCTCATGTCTTCTTCATATTGAGTTGGTTGATTGAGTGAATTAGTGATCTTAGGACCCTTGAATTGTGTGGTGTTGTGGATTCTCTACCTGTCATGGACTCTTGTATCATGTTTTGAAAGTAACAGGTGCTCGAAAATGTGCTTCAAAATAACGTCTCCCGTGCAAATAGGGCGAAAGTGTGTAAGGGGAGATGGGAATTCGTTCCCAATTTCCACCTACTACCTCCAGCCCCCTTACATGTCTTTCCCCCGCACGAGGCTCGAGACATCCGCTCCTGGCATGGCCGGTAAGAGCAGGTTGGGACCCTTGAAAAAAAAAAGGAGTAAAGAAAAAATAACAGAAAACAAGCAAAACAGAAAGAAAAGGGGTTCCAACCATCTTCAAAGAAAATAGAGCACCTTGAAAAATGTGATCCATGATCCTTTGTTTTTTAGAATCTCTTCATCCACAATTCATTTGTCCTCTGTTCACTATTTGCCATGATGCCGACTCGATACTAGTGCTCTCGCCGAAGAAGCTATGAGATGACTTGTGTGTCGGTTGACCTCGTAAACTGCTAAACGATCTAGGAAGTCCTCTACCTACGATCTGGGTTGTTTGTTGCTATAGAGGTCTGAAGAGTTGCATTGGTTTGAGTTAGGTTTGCTTGGGGACAAGCAAACGGTTAAGTGTGGGGGAGTTTGATAGACCGTCATTTACACATGTTTTTACCCCCATTCTTACACCGTTTGAGGTGTTGATTCTCGTGTTTTAGGCCGATTTCACGCTAGGTTGTGCTTGTTTGTGATGTTTCAGGTCCTAGTACGTGAATGAAGGCTTAGGAGCGAGTCTGGGGTCGATTGGACGAAGAACGGACGAATGGCGAGGTTTTTGGGGAGCTGCACGGGCAGACCAGGGAGGCTGCACGGCCGTGCACGTGAGCAATATGGCCGTGCGCCTTATGCCGAGGACACGCACGGGCAACCCCTGAAGCTCGCACGGCCGTGCACCCTGGCCGTGCGAGAGGGCTGAAGTTCGACTAAATGACACGCTGCGTTTTGAGTTGCACGGCCAGAATGGTGATATGCACGGCCGTGCACCCTGGCCGTGCGAGTCGGGATTTCCTGGTTTTAAGCCAAATTCCGAACCAAAGAGGAGGGAGAGCTGGGTTTTGGATCCCAAACACCCAAGGGACGAACCAAAGAGAGAGAGGGCGATTTGAGGGCATTCTTGGAGTGGAGTTGGAGGATTTCTTCGCCTTGGAAGCTCAAGGAACAAGCCCGGACTTGAAGACTGATCATCTGAAGATTCTTGCTGCAGTCTCTCTCTTCTCTATGGAGTAACTTCCCTTCACTTAGGTTTTGAGGAACCCTAGCTATGTTTGTTTGATTGGATGATTGTATGAGTACTCTGACTGGATAATCTTGAGTTCATATTCAATCTATGCATGTTTTCATGATTCAATTCTGCTTTAGTCGAGATTATTGATTCTGCTTTGATCCTATGAGAGGGAATACCTGATTAGGTCAATAGAGCACCATAGATTGATAGTAGTGGATCGATTGCTTTAGTCGAGGGTTGATTCACTACTTTGTATCGATTGAGAACCCCTTTCGATAGAGTGAGTCTAGTTCAGAACGCCTTGATCAGTTGTTCTAGAGAAGGATACGTCCCTCTAGGCAATTGACTCAAGAGGGCCTTGTTCCTTTAGTCGAGACTCAAGGTCTAGTCAAGGATTCTCCGCATTGTGAATGAAAGTGAAACAGGTTAGAGATCATCAATCGTTAATCTGGCTAGTGGCTAGGGGGAATCATACCTAAGTGAGTTCCCAACCTGTAATTAGATTAACTTTAACTGTAGTTTGCTAGAGTAGTTTTAGTTCTTTCATCTTAATCTGATTTGCTAAATAATAAACTGAAGCTGAGTAATAGTAACTCTAGAGACCCGTGGATTCTATATTTATCACTTGAGCCACTATACTGCAGTCCCATTCTGCGATTACACTTGGTCGCAGTGTGGTGTTGTGTTTTAGCGAGTCAGAGTACTTAGCAGTTCTATTGGCAGTAGGCAAGTGGAGCCATTATTTGAAGGGAAGGCAGTTCACTATTGTTACAAATATTGAAAGCCTCAAGCATTTGCTTGGCCAAAAGATTCGTACACAGATTCAGAAGAAGGGGTTGGTTAAACTACTGGGATTGGATTTTGAGATTAAATACAGGCAGGGTCCCTTCAATAAGGTAACAGATTCATTATCAAGACATCCTAGCTTTGAGTCTAAGGGCACTTGCCAGGCTGTTATTCCTGTTCTTCCTGCCTGGTTGGCAGAACTGGAGTGACCTTACATTGGGGACACTGAAGTGCAAGCAATGTAGTTAAAAGCTATAGTTTGAGCCTAAAAGCTTACGCTTTTAAGTTCTTACCTCCTCCAATATAGTAATTTTCTTTGAAAAATCTTTTGACACCATAAGCTTAATATAAACTCTTTAAAACCACAATATGTGCATAAAAAATCCTTAAAAGCTAGCTTTTAGGACGCTTATAAGAGCTTTTAATGATAATGTTTATGGAGCGATTTGGCACGTCGTGCGATGGTCAAATGGTTTTTTGTGGATGAAAAAACTAAAGTGATCATGCCGCTGGCTTCAAAATGATTCTTTTAACATGAATGATGATTGATGTATTTATGAGGAGCATGATGTTAGTGACAATAACAACTATGATGATGGCGGTAATTAAGATGATATGATTTGGATGGAAATGTGGACGTTACTGCCCAAATGTAGCATAAATCATGATCAATTTTTTTGGGGGGCTTGTGATGTCCATAATATGAATATTTCAGAGTTATGATTCATATTAGCGTACGATTCAACTCTTTTTCTATGTTTATGAACTTGTTCTGAGTTAGAATGTACTCTAGTTCAAAATCTTTTCCAATTTTCTGTGTGTGAATCCTATTAGTCTTTTAAGTTGCTTTTTTACAATTTCAATGGTTCATATAAACTTACGTTCTTACGCTCCGCTTTTACGCTTAAGTTTGTACCCATCATTTCGCTTATACATAAAAACTATAGTTTAACTACATTGAGTGCAAGCACTATAAATGAGGCTTCTATTCCATTTGTTGGTCCTAGGATCTACTCTGTTAGGTAAGGGTTGTTGTATCACAAAGAAGCTATCTTTGTAGGGGCTGTAGGTACCATGAGATAGCAATTGATGAGTTTGTTCCATAACTCTTCAGTGGGAGGTCATTCTGGTTTGCAGGGTACATATCAAAGACTTAAGAGCTATTTTTGGTGGCCTAGACTCAAGAGAGACTTAAAGACTTTCATAGCAGATTGTGACATTTGCCAAAGGTGTAAAACTGTGAACGTTAAATATCCATGTTTGTTGCAACCTTTACCCATACCTGACAGAGCTTGGCAGCATATCTCTTTAGATTTTGTGGAAGGCCTTCCTAAGTCCAATAGAAAGGAAGTGATCCTGGTGGTGGTGGATCAGTTTTCTAAATATGGTCATTTTTTCAGTATCCCTCGACCTTACACTGCCAGTTCCATTGCTCGGGCGTACTTTGATGGCATTTTTTGGTTGCATGGTATGCCACAAACAATTGTTTCCGACAGGGATCCCGTCTTTACCAGTTCGTTTTGGTCCAAGTTATTCGAGTTACAAGGAGTTCAACTTCATTACTCCACTGCTTACCATCCATAGACAGATGGAAAAACAGAACGGCTCAACCGTTGTTTGGAGGATTCCTTGAGGGGAATGATTCATCACACACCACAGTCCTGGGCATCATGGTTGACATTAGTGGAATGGTGGTACTATACTAACTATCATTCTAGTTTGCATATCACACATTTTGAAGCACTTTATGGCTACTCTCTAGTTCACTTTGCCATACAGAATCCACTATCTACCGTTATTGCAGCAGTGGCTGATAGGCTCCAGCAAAAACAGAGATTGGTAGAGATTCTGAGGGATAATTTGGCCAAAGCTCAAAATCGACAGCAACATATGGTTGATGCCCACCGAACTGAAAGAACTTTTCAAGTGGGGGAGAAGGTTTATTTGAAGCTCCGACCCTAAAGGCAAATGACAGTGGCGGACGGAGCTAACCAGAAGCTTGCTCCCAAGTTTTTTTGTCCTTTTGAGATCCTGCAGAAGATGGGAGAAGTTGCCTACAAGTTGCAGCTACCTCCAGGCATAAGCATCCACCCTGTCTTCCACGTCTCATTACTCAAGAAGGCTCGAGGAACTTCAGTGACAGTGCAGCCTACATTGCCAGCATTGGATGATCAAGGCAGCTTGAAATTGGAACCTGCAGAGATTCTAGCTCAGAGATTTGTGGCTAGAGCAAATCAAGCTACAACTCAGGTTCTGGTTTGTTGGTTTGTCCAGATGGAAGAAGATGCTACGTGAGAGTACTTGGACGAATTCAAGCTCAGGTTTCCAGCATTTGCGACTTGAGGACAAGTCGGTTGTAAGCAAGGTTGTCAAACCGGTTTATGCCGGTGTGCCGGTTGTACAACCAGTATTCATGTCGGTTGTGCCGGTTTTAATAAAATACATGAGGAAAATGGAAATCCTCAATTCCAAATAAATTCGTCATGAAAAAGCAATTAGAAGAATTATTTCACACAAAATAATTTATAGCTAAGAATTGGTAACTAATACTAAACAATTAGATGCTTAAAAATAAAATTTTATTAAATAAATTTTATTAATGTTTATAATGATTTGTGTAAAATTTAGTATTAGGTATATAACATATAAGGTTAATATAGACAACAAAATTGATTGTAACCTACTGGTGTATAAGTTAAACTAAAATGAACATGAGGTACTTGGTTCAGATCCTATGGAGGATGTTTATTTTTGGACATAATGTGTGTAACATTAAATTCCGGTTTCTGGTCTAACCGGCCGGAATTTTCGGATTTGACCGGATCCGACAGGCATTGACCGGATTTGACCACAGTTAAATACCGGCCCCTTTCCAACCGGTTTGCTGACCGATACCGGTTGAACCGGCCGACATGAAACCGGTTTGACAACCATGGTTGTAAGGGAAGGGCAGTTGTAACGTTTGGGACTAAATTGTAAAGAATAGAAGATAGAATGAACATAATTAGAAGTTTGGGACTGATATTGTAATTTGGCCACAACAGTATAAATACGTCGGGGTAGCCACGTGTAATGGCATCCAACGGATCCTAACAACTTTTCCCTCCTAATCTACTTTCTCTCTCTTCTCTCTCTGTTCTTCCTTCTCTGTTCCCTCTTTCTCTCTCTTGTTCTTAGCTCTCAAGACGCCGAGTTCCCTAGATCGTCACAGTAGTGGAGAAGGAACGGAAGAATTTGACAACTAGGATTTTTTCTCTCTCTGGGTTGCCACTAGGAACAAATTGGTTTAGGGTTTGTTTTGACTTTATGTGTATATATATATACTCATACCTAATAATAATACTAATTATTATCATTATTACTCTTAATTCATGTTGCAACCCTTCCGCCGGGCAACGATCGATTTGGGCCACGTCGATTAATTAGGTCCTGGTCCTCAATCTGGTTGGGTTTTACATGGGGTTTTTGTACGTAACTCTCAATCCAACAATTCATTTAATATGGTCGAACCTGAACCCAATATTCCATGTGTTACACTGACTCTCTGCGAGTTGCTTTTAGACTTGCAGGTCGCAAGGAGGATTTAGCCAACTATAAGGGAAGTGTGGGGCGGTTCCAGAAGGCTACAGGCGGACCAGGTGGACGTTTGAGCTCCAGAGAGCTAAGCTAGGGGCGGCGTCTATGCAACCACCAGGAACGGCAAGCCCGATCGCCACGGGTGCACCACCACGCGACAAAATTGCAGTCCAACTGCCACCAAAGGGGTTTGTGAGGTTGGCCCCGGCGGATATGGAGCAGAAGCGTAGGTCCGAATTTCTAACATAATCACTGAACCATGAGAGCTCAATGCACGATCCGGCGATTGTGACCATTGTAAACACATGCTTCGCACATAGGCGGAGTACTTTTGCGCATAGATGCCATGCGGTATTGACAAATGACTATTGAACACTTTTTGCTATCAAGAACACGACCAGAAGGTTGGGTAACTTCAGCTCGTCTGCAACTGTAAACGATTGACGTCCCCTAATGCCCGCGACTATTCCATAAACTAAAAACGAAGGCAAACCAATCCTCGGATCCCCCCACCAAGGGACATAATCCCAATACGTACATCCCCTACAAAAATTCACTACTCAAAGCTATTCAATCACGCAAAACGGCAGTTTCTCCTCACCAGAATGAAGTGAAACTCTTGCCAACATCAACATATCATCCCCACCCAACCTACTCAAACACAAATCATCCTTCCACTTTATGTAATTTATATGGTACAGCATTGCATTGCATTACAAATCCCATCACAATCATTCTTCTTCTGCAACTTCAACCACCCTACAATCTCTGGACTTCAGTAATTCAGCAGAGAGTACTTTACTCTCAACACGATCTTCCCCTTCTCCACTCCCAACTTGCCACCGGTCACCAACCAATGCCCTGGCGGATCCTGCGGCCCTTTACTCATCTCTGACATATCCACAAACTTCGCCAACTTCTTACCCACTGCCGTGTTCTCCGAGCTTGAATCCCCTCCTGCACTGCTGCTGCTGCTGCTATTTACAGTGGTTGTAACTTTCTTCACCTTGTTATCACTGGGACAATGGTCCCACAGCGACCTCCGTATTGTACACCCTGGCAACCGTGAGTACAAAAGCTTCATGTACAAAACATTTCTCGACCCAAACTCCCACACTCCAAGCTGTGCTCCCGTGACCACATGAACCCCGACATTGTCGCCTATAAAGCTCTCAGGGTTCTCTATCGGTGCGGTGCTGACATGGGAGAAGTTCTTCCACTTAACCGGCTCAAACCATCGGCTGTCCTGCTCCTCGGGGCCCTGCCACTTGGGAGCACCAATCGCCACATGTGTGTCCCAGTAGGGGAGGAGGATTTTGGGAAGTAATACCAAGTGTTGAACGTGAATGCTCAGTCGGTTCTGTTTGGCTCCTTCCAAGCATAACCTTAACCCTGTTACTGGCTTCCGTCCTACTGATACCTGTAGGAGTGTCAAGTCAGTCAAGAAACAACAATCAGAAGGCAAGTCATAAAGTTCACATAGATCATACTAATGATATCTCATAACACCAAGCACGCAGGAGGGTTTCATCTCATCGTGAAATTGATGAGCTAAGATTGCAGGTCAACTTATATAAAGAGAAAAATTCAATACATTTTTACGGGGATGCAAAAGCAAAAGATGCCCCTTAGACACACAGGAAGTGGAAGGGTAGCGACTAGCGAGTCATAGTAACAACTAATAGTACAAGTCTTAGCATCTGCTCAGGAATGTGATCAAGCTTATGGGGGTGTGTTACCTAACTATACTTCCTGTAATGTAAACCACAGAAAAGTGAGTAAAACACACTCAAATCTAGATTTCTAAAACCACTACTCAACCTGGTAAGCCACAAATCATTAAAAGCAAGAGACCACACCACTATGGGGAAAAAAAACTCAATTCCAAAACTATTGTCAACTCTATTGTCATTCACCGAACTCACTCAGTTGTCTATTAAAGAATCCAGTCACTTTTCTATTACTACAAATATTGCATATCTTGTCAACTCTACTTTCTGTAAAATAGCAGATACAATTTTCATTCTCTTCTCCTAAGACATGGATTTTAGTTCCTAAAATCATTTAAACACGCCACTTGGTAGGTAAGTAGAAGGGTCACAATACCTGCTCCTCGCTAACATACAGCTTTTGCCCCATTATGCTGAAATGCAGAAACCGACAAACAGGTTCCTTCCGTTGGTGGCCAGGAATTTTGTCATGTACAGGAGCCCATATCCGTGGTATCTGAAACTCCAGAAAATACCTCAGCTCTTCAATCTGAGGTTTGTCTGTGCATGATGATAAGAGGAAAGAGGGGAGAGAGAAGGAACAGTTAGCAGGAGTATGGACCTTTCTAACTGGTCCCAGTAGAAAAAGGAAGCAACCTAGTGGCCTTACATTCAAGATATAGACTGATTGCTCGAGCTAGGTGATCCTTTCCAGGAGTTCCATTAAGAAGATCGGTTATGGGAACGAAAGTCATATGAACCACATCTGGAGAAGAACGCACAGTTCTTGCCCATCTGGTATGGCTTTGTTCCAGATCATCTCCACCCCTCCTTCTGAAAATGACTGTCACGTCCTGCATTGACACATTGCGACACAACCTTAAATTAAAGGAGCCGATACATTAAAAGACAAATGATAAAAAATTAGTAGAAACAAGATCTTGAATCAAAAGCAGACCTCTTTCCCGGACAGATATGGTGCACTGGTGGGTTGTGGGTATATGCCCTGGCTGTTAAAGATTCCAGCATCAGCACTCTGTAAAATTCAGAGGGGAAAACTTGCTTGTGATCAAGAACTAAATGAGAAAGAAAGGAGCACAAATAAACAGATGTCCCGGAACTAACCTTATCCTTGATCTTCAATGGGCCTGAACTCGTGTGACCCTCTGTGTCAGAGAACCTTTGATTTCCAATATCTTGGACATAATTTTTCATCTCCATCTTTGACAAAGCTGAAGATTGATGTTGTTTAACATATATAACATCCTTGCCACCAACAGTGACAGAAGTAATAACATGTGTGCCAAAAGTTTCAATGAAGCTGTCAAGAGTAGATGGAAATCATGAACGAAGTGAAAAGGAAAAGAAGAAAACCATGATGGTATAAATATGCATCAATAAAAAAATTCATGTCCCGTACCTAGCCAATGAAGCAGGATCCCAGCTAGTTGGCACAGCCCGTTTCACATTGTCTTGCAACAGTAATGGTGATCTGAAAAGCTCGACCTTGGCAAGGGGAATGTAATATCCATCCATGGAGAGGGTCTTAGTCATTGCAGCATCAATGTGCTTGGAACCACTAAAGCTAAACGCAGAATTGAAGCTACCAAGAGGAGAACTTCCTGATAGATCGGTCTTTTTATTGAAATACTCCACCATCTGCAGGCATCATCATTATGTAAATTAGACTGTCGATAGTATTAAGGGAATCCAATCATACAAGGATTACAAGCATCACCAAAGAGGATTGTTGGCCGCTATTCGAATCATGGATAACAGGCACACTTAGAAGCCCCTTATAGTGGCACTGAACATCACCACTGACAACTGCTAAAGCAGATAACCACTTGTTACTGTAAACTTAGTCCATCTCCAGGCAGTCAATTTGCAAGAGCAACTCCATTAAGTGCCGCATATATACATAAATATAGAGATGAAGCTACTCCCACAAGCCCCAAAACTCTAATTCAAAAGTCGGCAGCTGAAGCCCAATCTGGCGAAAACAAAGGAGTGCAAGAATAGAAGAGAGATCGTTTTCTTTTACCTCAGAGAAAGTGCAGACTCCAGAGCTCTGGCGACCATGAGAGCCAGGAGAGTTCCTGATGTCCCTGGAAACGTGGGGGACAACAACGTCGTCGTAGAGAAAGAGATCTCTGGTACTATCCTGGTCAATCTGGAGTAACCTCGAGCCACCTATTCCTTTGCAGTACAACAAGCGGGTATCGAAGTTGACATCGAACCCTCTCCCGAGCGCTTGTACGGAGTTGATTGCTGTGTGCAAGGCGGCCGCATTCGCAGTCCCAATACCGCTTTCCCCCATTTCATCGCAGAATTCCCCCACCTCTCTTATCTTCTTCTCCTCCTTGTTTTCCCAAGCTACTCAGCTTGATTATGAGCTGCAAACACTGAGCATGTGGCTTCTCGCTTCTCGATGCTAGTCGTAGCAATTGAGGAAGCCAAGAGATTTGAAGATCAAAGAAATTCCGCAATCCCAAAATCGGGAACCGAAACAAATACAACGAATCCTCGATGGCAGAAGAAGGTTCAGAATTGATGAACCAAAAGGTCAAGTTCGTGAACTGGAAGAAGCAATCTGCTGCGTCTTCTAGAGATCTGGAAACCACCACCAAGAGGTTTTTCTGTGCCTCTGTCTATCTCTAGACTTCTATCTACCTCTCTACAGTGGACTTACTTGTTTAGCCTTTACGATAAGTTTTCTTGCTCCAATCTTCTCCGCTTGTTGGCTTGCGGTCTTCTTCAACCTCTCCCTCTTTCAGTCTCTCCTCCTCTCTGTAAACTATACATCTGAGGGTGCATTGACCTGCAGTCTTCTTTCGTACTTTGTTCAATTTTCTGGTTTCCCTACTCCTTCAGAAAAGAAACGTATTGTATATGGTACCTGCTGGTTGAGATTTCAGGGTAATTTTGGGTCGACGAATTAATTGACCGGTGAAGAGCCACGAACACGACACGTGGACAGTAACACAGATCCAACGGTTGTTCGAACGGGAAAGGGAAGAGCCAGATAGTCAATTTTAGGTTCGACAAATTTGTTTCCACGGTCAGAGTCTGACTGCCTGAGGGAAGAAATTTCTTATTGAGGGCAAGCAACAGAGCTGCACGGCATCCTCGTCTTTGGATCATCAGCCCAAACGGGCCCAATCCACATTCCGGGTCAGCCCGGCCCTTCCAGATTGAGGAGGCAGACGAACCTCCTTTCATTCTGTAAGGTGAAAAACAGTAGAAACATTCAACTCTCCCAAGAAAAAGAAAGAAAAAGTTGTACAGCCTCATCCGCCGGCTGCTGACGCACACCATTTACTCGGTCAGCTTCAAGAATCTTGAGATTACGCCCGTTAGTCAGAAGTCTGCATGAAGCGGTTGACTTATAATCCAACATGTGCATATCACCCATACCAACCATGATAGATCGCCGCCGATGAACATCAAGTTGCAAGAAGTAACAACAGCTGCAGTAATGACTATATGTGTCAATCCGGCGAGTTCGGGTCGGGTGAGTTTGGGTAGTCGAGTTTTAGGTTCGTCGGGTTGTGGGTTCATCGGTTCGGGATCAATCGGATCCGGGTTCAATCGGGTTGCGAGTTAGTCACGTTGTGGGTTCATTGGGTTCGGGTTCAATCGGGTTGCGGTCAAATCGGGTTGTGGGTTAATCGAGTTTTGGGTCGGGCGAATAGCGTTGCAGATTGTTCAGAACGGTGCATCGAGTTACTCACATTGACAATTAATCCATCCAAGCGACTCCTTTGAATATTGCTTCCATAATCTAAATGGGTATGTGTTAGATATGGATATCCATTTACTTGAGGGTGTTTTAATTACACGTACAAAAATTTGACATATTTGTAAAATTTAAAAAGTTTAGGTACCAAAATTGTTGATGTCGAGGTTGTAGTCGACGTTGAATTTTTTATGCTGGGCACCGGAGTCGGTCGACGGCTACCTTTCGCCTCGAACTTTACTCGTGATGTTAGCTCCGGTCGTCTCCTGCAAAAAGGGTCCTCTAGCCGATCTCGGCGAGGACACTCTCCGAAGATCAAGTTAGTGAGGGTGCTGAGTGGAGAGGAATATGATCTCGAAAAGAAAGATGAGGGAATGGAGTTGAGAATGAATATATGCGCTAGTCATAGCGCGAGTTCACGAGTCTAGGCATGGGGAATTTTTTGCTTACCTCCATCTGGAGACGAAGTGGCCTTTTATAGAGGCTCCCAGGCGAACATGAAAGGAGTATGTGTCTCCTTCGCGAGCTTGGTGGTATGGTCGGTGGACACGTTGCGGGGGTACGTGGCCACAGGTTGAGGTGACCTGGGGTGGGCGGAGATCACAAGGTAGCCGAGATGACCTAGGTATTTGACCCCGGGGTGGCCGGAGCGACCCAAAGGTGACCCAAGGTATTTGACCCCGGGTTGGCCTGAGTGACCCCAAGGTGACCCAAGGTATTTGACCCCGGGGTGGCCGGAGTGATCCCAAAGTGACCCAAGGTATTTGACCCGGGTGACCGGAGTGACCCCGGGGTGGGCTAGGTGACCCAAGGTATTTGACCCCAAGGTGGCCTGAGTGACCCCAAGGTGGGCTAGGTGCCCCAAGGTATTTGACCTCGGGTGGCCGGAGTGACCCAAAGGTGACCCAAGGTATTTGACCCCGGGTTGGCTGGAGTGACCCAAGGTATTTGACCTAGGGTGGCCGGAGTGACCCAAAGGTGACCCAAGGTATTTGACCCCAGGGTGGCCTGAGTGACCCCACGGTGACCCAAGGTATTTGACCCGGGTGACCGGAGTGAGCCCGGGGTGGGCTAGGTGACCCAAGGTAGTTGACCCCGGGGTGGCTTGAGTTACCCCACGGTGACCCAAGGTATTTGACCCGGGTGACCGGAGTGAGCCCGGGGTGGGCTAGGTGACCCAAGGTATTTGACCCCGGGGTGGCCGGAGTGATCCCAAAGTGACCCAAGGTATTTGACCCGGGTGACCGGAGTGACCCCGGGGTGGGCTAGGTGACTTAAGGTATTTGACCATAGGGTGGCCTGAGTGACCCCAAATTGGGTTGGGTGACCCAAGGTATTTGACCCCAGGGTGGCCTGAGTGACCCCAAGGTGGGCTGGGTGACCCAAGATATTTGACCCCGGGGTGATCGAAGTGAGCCCGGGGTGGCCGGAGTGACTCCAACGTGACCCAAGGTATTTGACCCCGGGGTGACCGGAGTGACCTCAGGGTGGGGTTGTTTCCGTCCAATAAAATTTTCTTCGGGTCCACCAAAAATGTAAGACCAAAAAATTTTAGGTATTAAAATATAATTTTCTATCGATATTTGGAGGACTTATATGCAAAAATAATAAATTTAGGTACTAAATATGCATATCTATTAAGTTAAGATATCAAACTATAATTTGCATTTGGGCATGAGTACAAGCCCAAATCCATTTGTTTAAGGCCCAACTCAACTCAAGTAAATGGGTATGAGTACAAACCTAAGGCTGGCTATTTGGTCCTGGCTTTTTGGGTTTACCCAAAACTGGACCGTATAACCCAGACCAGGACTGTACCGAATAGAAAACAATTCAATTCCATCTTCGGACTTAGATTTGAGGTAAAAACCCGTTTGAGACCGGATCGAAAACCGGATAAAGACTGCATAAGAGAGCCCAACACCTAATCACCTCCTCACCTTGTGAGGTCTCCCGCCACTCAAATTTCCACAAGCTCAATCTAAAATCAAAACTGAATTGGGAACAGACCGGGTCAAGACCGGAACAGATCAAGATCGGACTGTATTCAATCCAATCTTTGGTCCTTATATTCCCAAAAAGACCGGACCGGGATTGGATCAATTCGTGACAATTTAACCGGACTGGACCGTATAGCCACCCACAAACCCATCAAATTTTACCATATACCATCTATTTGGATTTCATATCCAATCCAATTGAGTTGGATAGTAAAATACCCATGGGTATGGGCAAAATGGTATAGGTCTTTTGTGTAGTTGGCCAGGAGACTCGAGACCACATATTCTTCAATTTTATGTACTCTCAATCTGTGTGTAGAGTAGGGCGAAAATATATCAGACTGTTTGAAAAATCGTGGTACAAACCGTACCGTACAGTTTGGTCCGGACCGTAGACCGTTAAGTATGGTCTGGTCTAGTCCATGTTCTGTATTATTTTATGTTTTGATCTCTTGATCTGGTCTGGTCTAGATCGCGGTTTATCGGACCAAACCATGGACCCAACCGACTTGTCAATACGTGTTAACAACTCATTCGACCACTCTCCCAACTCCCACAACGACACCCAAATCTCAACCTTAATTTTGTGAAACTCATCCTTCCTTCATTCACAACCACACTTAACCAGAGAGTAGAGATAATCGTGTCTCCATATGACATTATATTAATGTTTATAACGTTATGGTGCAAGTTGGGATGCTTTTACTCGATATCTTTGTTATGTACTAAGATTTATGGTATCAAATTTATTCATGCATGTTAGGATTAATGTTTTAAGGAAAATAATTTTTTTTATTATTATTGGTTCAATTTTTTGTGTAGTTGACTAAACAAATTGTTCATTTTTCGTTGAGTGTGGTCTATATGGACCAGACCATTCCAGATCGCACAGACGTGGTTTGGACCGGACCGTATAATCTGTGGTCTAGTATGTGGTCTATACTTCAACCTCTCGGTCTGAACCGTAGACCGTGTATATGGTCTGATCTGGACCAGACCGCACCGTTTCCCAGCCTAGTGCAAAGGTGTTTACAATTTATACATATGCAATGTAGAAGTTAGTATTTGAAGTGGCAGTACATCAGTTTGGAGGAAGAAAATCAACAGCAAAAATTTGGCGTATGTTATGGAATATAATGGTGTAGCAGATCTCATATATAGTGTAATAAGGATTTCAATGCATAAAGTTAAGAGTACATTCAAGCTTGCTTGTCTGGGAAATGGTATGTTACAGATTGATTAAATAGTAGTGATTGTACTGGTTCATTTAGTATAGCATCAATCATTTTCTGTCGAGCGAGTAAGTAAATTGTGGGAGCAGTTGTCGTAAGTAACCTACTGGTGAGTAACGGTCAGTAACCAGCCGATCCGCCATCCATTACAATCCATTGATAACCGTCAGATGTAGAATAGCAAATACACGTAGGGGTAAAATAGTAACTGGACAAATCCTTCTGACAATTTGAAAAAGTAAAGCGAGCCTTCACCGGCATCATTATCACCAACTCTGCAAAAACAAAAAAATCACAGGTGGTTCGAGTTCTATCTCTGCTTTTTTGCTCTGCATTTACGCTATCCATTCTCTCTCCCTCTCTCTCTCTCTCTCTCTCGCATTTCATCTTTGCAAACTGCATACTCGAATTTTCAGTTCGCTTAGCAAAGGATACTGATCTCAGTTCTTCAGCGATCAAGTGAGGGTTTCCACTTCGACGTCTTCAGCGACAAAGTTAGGGTTTCCAACTTCGACGTCTTCAACGATCAAGGTAAATCATCACTTCTTTCTTCAAAAACTAGATTCGTGATTCTGAATGTCTAATTTCAAGTACATAGTTCACAATACCAAATGAAAAACTCTACTATGCTTAATGTTTTCACAATACCACACTGGTACAATGTGGTATTCTAAGGGGGAAAAGTTCTAGTAGTGGTCAAAGTACTTACAGTGAAATACATTTTATAGAAAAGTATATAAACGACTACAAAACCTATTCTATGCTCTGATTTTTTAACAATACCACACTGGTACCATATGGTATTCTAAGGAGAAATTGTTCCAGTAGTGGTCAAAGTACTTAGAGTGAAAAAGATTTTATAAGAAAAGTATAAAAACGACAAAAAACCTATTATATGCGCTGATTTTTTTACAATACCACACTGGTACCATATGGTAACTATATAGTATTATAGTTTTTCCAAAAAAACTGTTGCTATGCTTCCATTTACCATAATACCATATGGTATGGTGAGGTAAGATCACTTGAAAACCTGTTCAACAACCTTTCATGTGTTGTACGGTATATTGTTTACTGGTAGAATATGGTATGGTGTGGTATGGTATGGTATGGTATGGTATGGTATGGTATGGTATGGTATGATATGGTACGGTATGATATATCAATTCTTTTATTCTGGATGCAGGTACATCATGTCAAGACAAAGGGACGATTTTCACACAAGGTGCAGCCCAACAAGAATCAACACACTGTCAAGGGCATTAACACCTGAACAGAGGGAAAAATTGCAGGAATTAGGCCTTGATGGCTTAACATCCATCCATCAAACAAAGATAAACAAGAACTTTGCTCTATTCACAATGTACAAGTACAATCCAACAAAGCAATCATTCAAGCTGCCTGATGGAAACTACATGAAGATATCACCAATTGACTTTCATAGAGTTTATGGTCTACCAATGGGTAAAAAGGAAGTGACGCTCAAGAAATTATCACTGGAAGAAGCAGTAGACTATGCGTTGCAGGTCCTACTAGAATTAGAACCTCCAACTTCAAATGGAAGGGTGAAATTACTTAACGTAGAGCATGACGTTTCTAATGCTCATACCATTAAATTATGGATCAAACTGTTTTGGTTGCTGGTTACGGGAGGTCTTTGCCCCCATTTTCAAACCCTACTGCTGAGTTGAATGTGCTAGAGTACTTGCAACCAGGCAAAATCAAGCATTTCAAAGAATACAATTGGTGCAAGTTCTTCTTCGACTATATGAATGAGGGGTTGAAATAAAAAAACTTGTACGTCAATGCATATCTTCATTTCTTAACAGTAAGTATCTATACCCTCAATAATTTCATTTCAATTAGTATACCCTAAAGCATTACAAATCCTACTACATCAATACTAATACAACTATTTCTCCTTCCGACAAACAAATAAAAGGTATGCTTCATGTACAAGTTGGATGAAATTGCCTTCTCCACCCAGTTTCAAATTCCAACAACAAACTATTATGATGACATTGTTGTGCAAATAAACTATGAAAACATAGTCAGCTACTACAGTGGAGAAGCACTTCATGAGCTAATGAAGATACAGGATAAAGAAGACAAGATCGGTGGTACCAACAGTGATGATGATGACAACAACACAGACCAACAACCATCAACATCACTCATATTTGATTTGAAGATGATCAAGACTATCCCCCAAGTAAGTATAAATTACCATATACTACAAATTGTGCAATTCATATAACTAATACCGCACATGAACCATTGTGGTAAAATATGGTATTGTATTGTATAATGGACATACCATCCATTACCACCATGGTAACATGTGGTATTCTACTGTAAATATTAACTTACAGACCAAAAATCACTAATGCAGGCTGAGAGAGAACTAAATCTGGTGAAAACATCGATGAAAGCTATGTTGCAATCAATCAAGATGCAATCCAAAGCTCAAATTGATGAGCTTGTCAAACACAAGGAAATGTTGGAGCAACAAACTTCTGATGACAACTTTGATGGTGTGGACGGAGAAAGATCTGATGACGTGATTGTCAAACAAATTGAAGGAACTGAATCTGGTGATGAAGATAAAGAAGCAGACACGAACTTGGAAGAAACTCTGAAGAAAATTTTTGACCAGGCAAAATCAGACAAAAGGAAAGCAACTACAGTCAATGAATATGAAGAAAATGATGATTCTCAACAAACAACAGTTGATCTAGCTGGACCAACACAACGGAAGAAAAAGAAGAATCAAGATGGTTCTTCAACAAAATCAGAAGCTCAACATCAAACAGAAGCACCAACAACAAAGAATCCTGCTAAAACTGCTGAGAAGAACCAAGGAAATTCAGTTCCAGGGAATGTAAACCAGGAGGCCAACAAAAAAGGAGATGAAGGAAAGGGAAATGAAATGCATCAAGATAAGGAAGGAGATGACAGTGAAAAGACAGTCAGATGTGCTTGTTTCAAAGGAAGGAGAAAATGCGAAGAACAATGATGAAGAAGCTATACAACCACCACCAAAGACTGCAGGAAACCCCAAATGTGCAAAAGACAGTGAGATACCATCTTTTGACATTAGCCCATTCAATCCCCCATCACCAGCAGAAAATATCAACATAACCACAGCAACAACATCACAACAACTAGAAGAACCACGCAAAAGAAGGATAGTGGTGAAGAATGTGCATGGACCAGAGAAGAAAGCAAAAACATCAACCCCTCCAGAAGAGCAACAAGCCAACAGTTAGTGAATAAACAATTCATTGATTGGTCAAACTTGTACTCGAACAATCAGGAGAGGCTATTGGAGATAAATGCATGCTTGGCTGCTTATATTGATGACCTGAATACTCCAGTTTCACAACCAATACCAGGAATGAGCTCATCAGCAGCAAATGCACCAGTTCAAGCAAAAGATGGTGCCATAGATGCAATCCCAATTGCAATGATGGTTACACCACTGCAGACAACTCCTAATGAAGTTTTCAATGACATCCTTGAGTACATAAGGTGCAAAGACAACAGAAATATCTCCGAATAAGTAAATTTCTTAATAGCAATTAATTTCTTAATGACATATACTATGGTATGGTATGGTATGGTATAATGTTGAATAATACCACATGGTATAATGTGATATAATGTTGAATAATACCATATGGTATAATGTGGTTGTAGACACCACATTTTGTCCGGGTCTAAAACTTCTATCACTACATTTGAAGGATTGGAGAAGGATTTCGGTTTGAGTTCCAATGAGTTGAAGTATTCGAGTTTGATATCAAGAAAGCGCACAACAAAGCATCATTGAAGAATTTGAAACTTGATACAATCATTCAAATGGAATACAATGACTTGGTTTCATATGGGATTTATAAAAGAAGCTCAAATACAAGTGACATAGTCGCTAAGAGGAGATTGGCCGGCACTTGAAGCCTTGAGGCCCAGACCAACCATTGACCTGCAAAAACAAAGACAAAATCAGTCAGAACAAACCCAAACTTGGATTCAAAGTCCACAAGTTCAAATCAAAATATATGGCCAAGTTCGGCCCAAAAGCAAGACTAGGCAAAGCCCATTTTGAGCCCACACAAAGAACAGCTCGGCCCACAAATCAAGGCCCAACTCATGTGCAAACCTTATCCTGAACCAGCCCTGACACGTCAGAACCGACCAAGCAAGGTGGAGGCTCATGAGGCAGCCTCAAAACCCGACCAATCAGAAAGAACCAGCGCATTTTGAGCCTTAACAAAGACGAACGACAAAGCAACACGTGGCATGCGATTTTTGCTATAAGAAGAGCTCTTCAGCTCTTGAATTGGAAAAAAAAGGAAAAAAGGGGGAGAAAACAGAGATTTCATCGTTCTTTCTTAGAGAATCCATGGACATCTTCCATTTTCGTTTTACAAGCGAGGTGGGCGAGCCAGAGGCAAAAGCAAAGGATCTTGAGGTCCAAGGTTAGAGATTTGTACTCTTTCGTCTATTTAGATAATAATACAAGTAGAACCATTTACGATCAATCACTTGTCCATATCCTTTTAACTACTAGTGTCTCTATCATATTAGTTTCTTTCATCTAATATCCATTTTTCATCTTCCCTCCATTTAAGTGCTCACTAATTACTATTGCTCTTTATGGTTAGCAATTAGTTATTTATTGACTATACTCGCTTAGCATACATCATGACTCCGCTTTTTATTTTACAAGCAGTTATTATAGCCAAATTTTCCTAGTTTTAATTTCCCTTCTTGCTATAGAGTCGATAACCACAATATTATCATACATAAACAAATTTAAGTAGTATAAATAGATAAAGTTTTGATCTCTTTAGATCAAGATCTAGATCCAAATCCAAACCCCCAACAAAAACACCATAAACATAATAAATTTCTGATTCACAAACTTTTACCAGTTCTTTAATCAATCGAAAATCATACATCAAATAAAATCATAAACACAAACAGTGATTAGTGGTCAATATTTTAGCAAATCACATGCAGAGGCTGTGATTTATATTCGTCAAAGTAAGCATTTTAGAACACATTAATTACTTCTCATTAAAGAAAATTCCTTTCTTACCAAATTCTAGCAGATTAGGAGTTACTTCTAAAACCATCAACCAAACCACCAAGCATGAAAATATTCGAGATCATCAAACACACATACAACATATTTCCAAACCACAGATTTGTAAACCAAATATAAACCGAAACACAATCCTTTCCTTTTTAGTTCAACCACCCCAATCATATTAACCCGAGTTTAGGACAACCTTACCCAGATCTGTCCATTTCCAATAACTGCATCAAAACAAAAGTAGAGGTCAGAATAGATTAAAGAGGTAATGAACCGAAACAAAAATAAAATAAAATAAAAAATAAAATTCTCACCTGACTTCGTCGGCTGAACTTTGCCGACGGAGATCTCGGCAACCAAAGAGTCCCTCATCCTCCACCCGACTGAAATAAAATTTTTATTAAAACCCAAAATACGAAATAAAAAAAATACGAATAAACCCCAAAAAAAATTAGTCCGAACCTACCGTCGACCGTCCCTTGGTCTGGACGTCGCCGCCGGTCTTCGCCCTCCTTCACCCCTCGTCCAACACCAAAAACCCAAACAAAAATTAAGATTAAAATCACGTCTTGTGTGAAAAAAATTAGATCTAAGCGTGCATGTTTAAGAGAAGCTCACCGAAGAGTTAACCGAGAGTAGAAAGAGGTAGATCGAGAGTCCCTCCTCGGTTTTGGATCGATCTCCGAAAGAAAAACAAGAAAAAGGGTTAGAACCTCATTCAAAAACCCAGAAATCAAAAGAAAATAGACTTGCATGCAACGATCTTACCTAGATCGAAGGTCTCCCGCTCGATTTTTAGCGACCTACGTCATATCGAGGAGAGAAAGGGTCGGCGGCTAAAGGAGAAGCTCCGAGGAGTTTCTTCACCCGGGTCGTTTTGCTGGCGGCGGCATAGGAAAGAGGCTAGGGTTTTTGCTTTCTGGGATAGAGAAGAAAAGAGCACGAGAGGTAGGAAGAAGAAGAGGGATCGGCGGTTGAGAGGCTAGAGGTGAGAGGAGAGAGCGGCGGCGACGAGGAACCAGATGGATTTCTGGTTTGGCGAGAGGAAAAGAGGAGAGAGCGGCGGCAGTTGAGAGGTTAGGGTTTGTGGTCTCTGGCCGAGAGAGAGAGGGGGAAGAGGAGGAAGAATCGAGAAGAATGAGGTAGAGAGAGGGGTTCGGCCGCCGCTTTGGTTTTGGTCTCAACTAGGGTTTCGATTTAGAGAATTTATACCCACCCATAAATGACAAAAATGCCCCTAGGGTTTTCAGTTTATTACACGGCCCTGCCACCGCGTTTTTGGGCAATTACAAAAATGCCCTTCCCCCTTTTGCTGCACCAAAACCATAAATAAAAAAAATTTTCAACCAGCGTTGTTCGAACCCGCGTCCTCGTGTGTCAAGACACACCGATTAGTTAGCCAACCAGTTGGGCTGCTGGTCCATCATTCGTTACTTCAACCATCCCGTTTTATTATATTATGTTTAAAGCTCTTAATACGAAATGTGAAATGCGGATTAAGTGTGTTTCATTTCTTTTTCTAATACACCAAGATACATCCTAATAATTAAAATCCTAATAATAATCAATCTAAAATTTAACGATAAAATTCTATTACGAGAATTACGTTCAGTGGAACGTGGTAAAAGTTATTTAAAATTATCAAAGTCCGAATGAACTACGTGGACTTTGATCCCGTCTAACGGGTACGTAGGCAACCGGTAAGGTTCGAGTCCAACTAACCAATTAATTATATCTTTTACGTCAGTGGACGTATAATTTAATTACAACTAACACGATTTAGTTTCTTCAATGGTCCAGTGGGACCTTAAAATTACTAAATTATTACTAAACACACCCAATTCATTTAAAACTTATCGACTTAAGTAGTACCGATTTAGGGCGTTGTGGGGGTGTTGCTTAACTTCCCCACACGTAACCGTACTCCCGAACCCAGAACTTCATTTTCGCAGACCATATCTCGGTTCTGACCCTAAGGTTAGAGCCGATCCTAAGAGTGTTCGATCCACTCCAAGTAAGATCGATGGCGACTCCCAAAACAGCCGACGCGACGACATTCGGACCCCCCGGACGGGACGGTTGCGACAGTTGGCGACTCCGCTGGGGATCTCGAGAGTCAAGCTACATAATTAAGTTCGATAAGTTTTCTATTTTCCTATTAAATGTTGGGTGTTTACTTTCTTATTTGCGCAATTATATTTTCGCAATTTAATTTTGCATTCATGCATAAAAGCTCTATACCCGAGCTATCCTTTTAGAAAATTGAAAGGAGTACCGTGACATCCACAATAGTGGTAGTCACGCAAAACTTTCTAACCAAGTTGAACTCGGATCCAAGGATGATCTCGAGGTATCCAGCCAGTTCGAAAGAGCTAGGGCGGGATACAACTTGGGGGCCAAATCCCTAGGAATTCCTTAACCAGCATATAGTAAACTTCGAAGCTACCCTCGACCATCCAAAAAATCCCCAAAGCCACCCTAAGACCATGTCGGTACGCCATCCGAAAGCCCTAGGTCTACCAAATAGGGTAATGATGTAATGATATATGTTTGCTTATCTAAATGGATGTCTGCTTGCGATTTATTGATATTGTGCTTTATCTTTCACTCGCAAAACTATGTGATTGTATAAATGAAAAATGTTTTCAAAATTCGTAAGCATCATTCTGTCATAACATTTTCATTCACTCATTTACAACTTATCATAAAAAGATAAAAATGCATGCATGATGAAAAATAAATTTGCATCCATACATCATTAACATTTGCATAAGCATCATGCATACATACCCATAATAAAAATGAAAAATAATTTGTCAGTTTTAAGATGGTTCAGGGTTTCTAAAATCATTCATCCACGAGGAAAGAGAGTCAAGTCTTTAAGTATTTGACAAGATCCAAGGTTGAGCCCATCATGGAGGCATTCCAGAAGAAGATGGGTGATGTTGAAGGAAAGTTGACCGGATTCGATGAAAAGCTATCTGGGTTCAATCAAAAGCTAGAAGATGTCGACGAGGTGAAAAATCAACTAAATTTGCTTATAGGGATAATGTCAGCAAAGAAGAAAGAGGTAGCAACCAATGACGAAGAAATGTCAATTTACAATGACGATAATGGCAAGCCACATAATGGGGGCAATTCGAGCAAGAAATTCATCAGTATACCCATAAACGAGAAGCTTGATAAAGACAAAATTGGATCATCAAAACTTGATGACTCGCAAGGGAGACGGAAGTTAAAAGAAACTGTGATCGATGCCACATCAAAAGAAAAACTTGAACGACTCGATGAACGAATAAGAGCTATAGAAGGAACGGAGTCATACGGGTCCACAGATGCATCACAATTATGTCTGGTCCCAGATGTGATAATACCTCACAAATTCAAAATGCCAGAATTTGAAAAGTACGAAGGTGCTACTTGCCCCAGAAGCCACATGGTTATGTATTGCAACAAGATGGCTAACCATATTCGGGATGAAAAATTGATGATACATTGCTTCCAGAATAGCTTAAGTGGTCCAGCTCTAAGATGGTACATGCAACTCGAAAGATCAAAGGTGAAAAGATGGCAAGATTTGGCTGATGCATTCTTCAGACACTATAAGCATAACCAAGATTTAGCTCCAGATAGGGAGGATTTGCGTAATATGGAGAAACAAGAGAAAGAATCTTTTCGTGAATACGCCCACAGGTGGCGAACAAAAGCTATAGATGTTCAACCTCCTCTATCGGAGAAAGAAATGGTGTCAATCTTCTTCGACACACTCAAGCCTCCCTACTACAACAACATGGTAGGAATTACCACGACTAACTTTGTCGATCTTTTGATAATCGGTGAAAGGATAGAAAAAGGGATCCGACAAGGCAAGATGGAAATACCAGAAGGCTCCGCGAGACTAAGCCAGAACAAGAGAAAGGAAGAAGAGGTATATTCATCCCACAAAGAAGCAAAAGAGAAAACACGAAAAAGCAATTTTCGAAATAATCAAGCCCTCCCATATGTTGCAACTACTACACCAATATTGCAACCTCCAAACTTCATGAAATCAACGATCCAACATCCCACACCAATACCACGACAAGGTGCCAATCGAGATGTTAGTATCACAAGGAAAGCAAAAAGGGTATTTGACCCTATCCCGGTCACGTATACCGAACTCTTTCCTCGATTACTCCATGATCGTCTAATCACTCCTATTCCGGGCGAGACTCTACAACCTCCATTTCCAAGGTGGTATAGGTTCGACAAGCATTGCGATTACCATTCGGGAGTCCAAGGGCATTCAGTGGAAAATTGCAACGCTCTGAAGATAAAAGTTCAAGACATGGTGAACGCCGGATGGTTGAAGTTTGAATAAGAGGAGATCGTTTACACGTCAACAACAACCTGCTGCAGACTCGTGGAAGTCAATAAGCATAATCCCAAATAAATATCGAGATAGCTCGCCACGATAAAAATGTATCACCTTTTGCTGTCATCATGAGAAATAAAAGGTTACTCACGTTTCTATCTTCTCGGAGCATTTCGTGATCATTATCAATCTCGATTTCGGATTTCCCATCAATGGTCCCTATCTTTCCAAGTAAAAAATCTATTTCACGAATTTTGACTTGAATTCTCTGAAATAAATCATAAATCAATTTCATGTGTTCAAGTTAAGCCATGGGATTATCATACCAAACAACTATGAACACCCTACTGGTGTTGAGAGATTACGAACACCCTACTGGTGTCACGATTTTGAACACCCCACGGGTGTTGAGAGTACAAAATGCCAACTTATGTTGAGTATATAAACACCCCACTGGTGTCCGTAAATCATGTGAGATGATAGTCAAGGGATGTAGTGGGGATACGACATCAGGCTATTTTAAGAATCCTGTCACATTTAGTCGAATCTCGTCAACAAAATAGTGTTTGAAAAACCATCCTATTAGCCCAGCCATCAAGAGAGACACTCATGTTGTCAGCCATCAAGACAAAGTTATAACCCTTTTGTGATCGTGCCCAAAACCACAAGTTCAGTTGAAGACTTAGTAAAATACGTAGGGGCATAACAAAGTCAAGCAAGTCCCACAAACGTGAAAATTTCAAAAGGGAAACAACAACAACAACAAAACATTGTGGGACTTACAACTAGATGCCCCTTTCTATGTTATCTAAAGTCATAACCACTCAGCCAAGAGATCTTCCAACCAATATCCAAGGAAGAAGCTCCAGCAAAAGCTTACGTGATAAGAAAAAAAACCATGCAGTCACTACCACTACACAAAAGAACTCCTCAGCATACCATTCTGGGTTGGAGCAAGAGTTCATTTGCTTCCTACTCATTCTTGCCTCTCAAAACCAATATTTTAAGAAAAGAGGGCAATACAAGCTATAGATATACTCTCTGGAAACCACCAACATTTCCAAGAAAAAGAAAGACTTCCTCAATGAGAGAAAATACAAACCTTATACGAATCCCCTATTCCCATAAATTAGCCACATATCTTTAGGGGCAAGCCAAAATTTCTCGACAAAAGTCACGAGATGGCCAAAACCTCTCAAATATCCTCATTGTGTCATTGTCTTGACCCAGCATTACAGGGCAGTGAAAATTTCAGGATAAGAAGATCCCACAGTCAAAATCAACCAATAACCTCATTTCATGAAAAATCATATACCTCCACGACGAAACCATATGAGATCACCTAAATCAACCACTCAAAGCTCTCTTGTTGAGAAAAACCTTAACCTCAAGCTCATGTGGCCGTCAACATAGACAGAGTCATCTCATGGTGACAGGAATCTTGATAGTAGTCGAAGTGTCGTAAACTTAAAACATCCATAGGAATGAGTGAAAGTGAAAAAGAGGTAAAAAACAAGAGTGAGAGATCATGGATATTCTCATGGCTTGCTTTGCACTCTTCTTGAAAGAAAAACAACTTTGAGCATTATGAAAACAAAATTTGTAGCAAAAGTCACATAAGAAAATGTATTTGCTGATTTTGCACACAATTCCCTAAACAAGAGCTTCATTATCTAAAAAATGAGTTTTCACTATGTTATATCAACAAATTTATTTGCAGACGTTGTTGCATTTATCCCGATTCGAGGATGACAAAAAATCACTTTTCGTTCCAGAAGATGGAGAATGAATACCCTATCTTTGGGGGCAAAATTGGGGCAACTTAGAAGAAAGTTCAAGGTACTAAGTAGCTAGACTACTCAACTTTCAACTCCCTATTTATGAAGAAATTTTGAAGAACTTGGAGACACTCAAGTTCCATGAGACCAGGTGGTCAGCAAAATTATTCTTCAATGACATGCTCACGAGAAGAAGCACAAAATACTCCGTCACCAAGAAAGACAACCTCATAAGAGACCCATGTGACCTACATCGGGCATCAAGAAAGAAAAGACGGAACGACATGGTACCTCAGGGTTCCCTATATCCAAGATAGGCTCAACCAAAAGTATATTTTGAAAAGCCAATCCTGACAAGACACACCTCAAGATGATAAATCTTCTTAACCAAGCCAAATATCGCTTACATCGCAACAAATACCACCAAGGGCAGGGCCCCCGGTCGAGCTAATTATTCCAAACCCTAAGCCTAAGAGGTTGGGTTTCCCATTCAACACGTATCAAAGCAAAAAATTACCCAATATCCTTACCCCTGCATCATAGAGGCGGATACTCAAAAGCTCACACTATCGAGTTTCGAGCTCAACTAAGGATCAAGTCTTCCAAAGATGATGACAAAATTCCTGGTGAATGATCGATTTTAAGAAACCCAGGACCAACAACTAAGACAATGTATTTTGCATGACATTCATGACATCATTATTCAATATGATACATCATAGTGTCATTTCTAAAAAAACATGTGCATCTTTACTTTACACATGCATTGAGCACCTCATCAGAACCTTGGGAATTGTCTGCGTCAACTTTCAAAATCTACCAAGATCCAAAAAATATCGCATCAACTTTCGCACTAGAAAACCTTAAATCCTCGCGTTGGCGAACGCTATACAAACCACGTCTTCGCGTTTGCGAACGCTATATAAACACGTCCTCGCGTTGGCGAACGCTATACAAACCACGTCTTCGCGTTTGCGAACGCTATATAAACACGTCCTCGCGTTGGCGAACGCTATACAAACCACGTCCCCGCGTTGGCGAGCGCTATATAAACACGTCCCCGCGTTGGCGAGCGCTATATAAACACGTCCCCGCGTTGGCGAGCGCAATACAAACACGTCCCCGCGTTGGCGAGCGCTACATAAACACGTCCCCGCGTTGGCGAGCGCTATACAAAACACGTCCCCGCGTTGGCGAGCGCTATATAAACACATAGACCATCCTGGCAACTTGTTCCGTCGACTATGACGGACACAAAAAATTACATGATAAATTTGTTTCGTCAACTATTACGAGTAAAGCAAAACTTGTTCCGTCGACTATCACGGACATTACAAAAACTACCTAGCCAATTTGCTTCGTCGACTATCACGAGCAAATTAAAACCCCCCTACTAAATTCGTTCCGTCGACTATCACGGGCAATTTAGAAATCCTAGACAATTTGTTTCGTCGACTATCACGAGCAAATTAAAAAACCCCTTCTAAATTTGTTCCGTCGACTATCACGGGCAATTTAGAAATCCTAGTCAATATGCTTCGTCGACTATCACGAGCAAATTAAAAAAACCCCTTCTAAATTTGTTCCGTCGACTATCACAGGCAATTTAGAAAACCTAGTCAATTTGCTTCGTCGACTATCACAAGCAAATTAAAACCCTCATGATAAACTTGTTTCGTCGATTATCACGGACAATTTAAAGAACCTAGTCAATTTGCTTCGTCGTCTATCACAAGCAAATTAGACCCCTGCTAAACTTGTTCCGTCGACTATCACAGGCAGGGCAAAAATTACCTTGTCAATTTGCTTCGTCGGCTATCACGAGCAAATTTAAAACCTCCTTCTGAAGTTGTTCCGTCGGCTATCACGGGCAGTTTAGAAAATCAAGTCAATTTGTTTCGTCGGCTTTCACGAGCAATTGAAATCCTTCCTTCTAAAAGTTGTTCCGTCGATCATCACGGGCAACCTAGAAAAAACTTCACCCACTCTGCATACCGCAAGGGGGAACCAAAATCCCAAGTCTGCTCTACCGCCATGGGAATAAATCTATACCCACTATGCTCACCACACCGGGCAACCAAATTCCAAAGTCTTCCCTACAGCCACGGGAACAAATCAACAACTCACGGGAGCTGAGGAGCGCCCCTACCATTCAATACCTCACGGGAGCTGAGGAGCACCCCTGCCAAATCAATACCTCACAGGAGCTGGCGAGCCCCTCTATCAGTCAACAACGTACGGGAGCTGAGGAGCGCCCCAACCATTCAAAACCTCACAGGAGCTGGCGAGCCCCTCCATCAGTCAACAACGCATGGGAGCTGAGGAGCGCCCCTACCATTCAATACCTCATGGGAGCTGAGGAGCACCCCTACCATTCAATACCTCACAGGAGCTGGCGAGCCCCTCTACCAATCAACAACGCACAGGAACGTCATGATCTGCATTTGTGACGCAAACAACTACAAGCAGTACTCACAACACTCAAGTATCACTTTCTGAATATATAACAAAATCGACATCAGAGTTTACAAAATATGGTGTCTTTATAAGAACTTTGTATAACTCTTTATCCAAAGAGATATACAAAGGGGGGCAACTGTAGACACCACATTTTGTCCGGGTCTAAAACTTCTATCACTACATTTGAAGGATTGGAGAAGGATTTCGGTTTGAGTTCCAATGAGTTGAAGTATTCGAGTTTGATATCAAGAAAGCGCACAACAAAGCATCATTGAAGAATTTGAAACTTGATACAATCATTCAAATGGAATACAATGACTTGGTTTCATATGGGATTTATAAAAGAAGCTCAAATACAAGTGACATAGTCGCTAAGAGGAGATTGGCCGGCACTTGAAGCCTTGAGGCCCAGACCAACCATTGACCTGCAAAAACAAAGACAAAATCAGTCAGAACAAACCCAAACTTGGATTCAAAGTCCACAAGTTCAAATCAAAATATATGGCCAAGTTCGGCCCAAAAGCAAGACTAGGCAAAGCCCATTTTGAGCCCACACAAAGAACAGCTCGGCCCACAAATCAAGGCCCAACTCATGTGCAAACCTTATCCTGAACCAGCCCTGACACGTCAGAACCGACCAAGCAAGGTGGAGGCTCATGAGGCAGCCTCAAAACCCGACCAATCAGAAAGAACCAGCGCATTTTGAGCCTTAACAAAGACGAACGACAAAGCAACACGTGGCATGCGATTTTTGCTATAAGAAGAGCTCTTCAGCTCTTGAATTGGAAAAAAAAGGAAAAAAGGGGGAGAAAACAGAGATTTCATCGTTCTTTCTTAGAGAATCCATGGACATCTTCCATTTTCGTTTTACAAGCGAGGTGGGCGAGCCAGAGGCAAAAGCAAAGGATCTTGAGGTCCAAGGTTAGAGATTTGTACTCTTTCGTCTATTTAGATAATAATACAAGTAGAACCATTTACGATCAATCACTTGTCCATATCCTTTTAACTACTAGTGTCTCTATCATATTAGTTTCTTTCATCTAATATCCATTTTTCATCTTCCCTCCATTTAAGTGCTCACTAATTACTATTGCTCTTTATGGTTAGCAATTAGTTATTTATTGACTATACTCGCTTAGCATACATCATGACTCCGCTTTTTATTTTACAAGCAGTTATTATAGCCAAATTTTCCTAGTTTTAATTTCCCTTCTTGCTATAGAGTCGATAACCACAATATTATCATACATAAACAAATTTAAGTAGTATAAATAGATAAAGTTTTGATCTCTTTAGATCAAGATCTAGATCCAAATCCAAACCCCCAACAAAAACACCATAAACATAATAAATTTCTGATTCACAAACTTTTACCAGTTCTTTAATCAATCGAAAATCATACATCAAATAAAATCATAAACACAAACAGTGATTAGTGGTCAATATTTTAGCAAATCACATGCAGAGGCTGTGATTTATATTCGTCAAAGTAAGCATTTTAGAACACATTAATTACTTCTCATTAAAGAAAATTCCTTTCTTACCAAATTCTAGCAGATTAGGAGTTACTTCTAAAACCATCAACCAAACCACCAAGCATGAAAATATTCGAGATCATCAAACACACATACAACATATTTCCAAACCACAGATTTGTAAACCAAATATAAACCGAAACACAATCCTTTCCTTTTTAGTTCAACCACCCCAATCATATTAACCCGAGTTTAGGACAACCTTACCCAGATCTGTCCATTTCCAATAACTGCATCAAAACAAAAGTAGAGGTCAGAATAGATTAAAGAGGTAATAAACCGAAACAAAAATAAAATAAAATAAAAAATAAAATTCTCACCTGACTTCGTCGGCTGAACTTTGCCGACGGAGATCTCGGCAACCAAAGAGTCCCTCATCCTCCACCCGACTGAAATAAAATTTTTATTAAAACCCAAAATACGAAATAAAAAAAATACGAATAAACCCCAAAAAAAATTAGTCCGAACCTACCGTCGACCGTCCCTTGGTCTGGACGTCGCCGCCGGTCTTCGCCCTCCTTCACCCCTCGTCCAACACCAAAAACCCAAACAAAAATTAAGATTAAAATCACGTCTTGTGTGAAAAAAATTAGATCTAAGCGTGCATGTTTAAGAGAAGCTCACCGAAGAGTTAACCGAGAGTAGAAAGAGGTAGATCGAGAGTCCCTCCTCGGTTTTGGATCGATCTCCGAAAGAAAAACAAGAAAAAGGGTTAGAACCTCATTCAAAAACCCAGAAATCAAAAGAAAATAGACTTGCATGCAACGATCTTACCTAGATCGAAGGTCTCCCGCTCGATTTTTAGCGACCTACGTCATATCGAGGAGAGAAAGGGTCGGTGGCTAAAGGAGAAGCTCCGAGGAGTTTCTTCACCCGGGTCGTTTTGCTGGCGGCGGCATAGGAAAGAGGCTAGGGTTTTTGCTTTCTGGGATAGAGAAGAAAAGAGCACGAGAGGTAGGAAGAAGAAGAGGGATCGGCGGTTGAGAGGCTAGAGGTGAGAGGAGAGAGCGGCGGCGACGAGGAACCAGATGGATTTCTGGTTTGGCGAGAGGAAAAGAGGAGAGAGCGGCGGCGGTTGAGAGGTTAGGGTTTGTGGTCTCTGGCCGAGAGAGAGAGGGGGAAGAGGAGGAAGAATCGAGAAGAATGAGGTAGAGAGAGGGGTTCGGCCGCCGCTTTGGTTTTGGTCTCAACTAGGGTTTCGATTTAGAGAATTTATACCCACCCATAAATGACAAAAATGCCCCTAGGGTTTTCAGTTTATTACACGGCCCTGCCACCGCGTTTTTGAGCAATTACAAAAATGCCCTTCCCCCTTTTGCTGCACCAAAACCATAAATAAAAAAAATTTTCAACCAGCGTTGTTCGAACCCGCGTCCTCGTGTGTCAAGACACACCGATTAGTTAGCCAACCAGTTGGGCTGCTGGTCCATCATTCGTTACTTCAACCATCCCGTTTTATTATATTATGTTTAAAGCTCTTAATACGAAATGTGAAATGCGGATTAAGTGTGTTTCATTTCTTTTTCTAATACACCAAGATACATCCTAATAATTAAAATCCTAATAATAATCAATCTAAAATTTAACGATAAAATTCTATTACGAGAATTACGTTCAGTGGAACGTGGTAAAAGTTATTTAAAATTATCAAAGTCCGAATGAACTACGTGGACTTTGATCCCGTCTAACGGGTACGTAGGCAACCGGTAAGGTTCGAGTCCAACTAACCAATTAATTATATCTTTTACGTCAGTGGACGTATAATTTAATTACAACTAACACGATTTAGTTTCTTCAATGGTCCAGTGGGACCTTAAAATTACTAAATTATTACTAAACACACCCAATTCATTTAAAACTTATCGACTTAAGTAGTACCGATTTAGGGCGTTGTGGGGGTGTTGCTTAACTTCCCCACACGTAACCGTACTCCCGAACCCAGAACTTCATTTTCGCAGACCATATCTCGGTTCTGACCCTAAGGTTAGAGCCGATCCTAAGAGTGTTCGATCCACTCCAAGTAAGATCGATGGCGACTCCCAAAACAGCCGACGCGACGACATTCGGACCCCCCGGACGGGACGGTTGCGACAGTGGTATACTGTTCTGAACAAGGACGAGGTAATGTTCAGCAGAAAGGATGGCACAGGCTTACTCAAATGGTAATCATTGCAATCTATTGACATAGATCAACAGATAACAAATGATGTCGTGGACTGGTATGGAGATCGGATGAACAAAGATCAAGCAAAAACAGGAAAAATCTCCAAGTGGTTCTTCTCTAGTCATTTGGCAGTAAGTTTTATCCATCTTCAAATATATTTTACTTACCATACCAGAATATATGATTGCTTTAACATAATTTCAAATTTTAAGGCTGACTGCAAGTTGGACATAGACAACAACAATCCTCCACTAAGTGTAGACCAATACTTCGACAAAGTGGACGAATATATTTCCGACAAAGAATGGGCAAAAGACCTCAGCTTCTAGAACTGTGACCTTGTAAGTAACACAACAAAAATCATAAAATACCATATGGTATGACATAAAAAAAACTATTCCTCAAAACATATTTATAATTATCTATTAACATTCTCACTTCATTCATAAGTAGTGGTTCTTCCCTTACTGTGATGGTGAACACTACATCATGATCAGTGTCAACATCAAGAACACAAGATTTGATGTGCTTGACAGTCTCCGCTACAAAGACTTTGAGAAGAATTACAAACCAGTGGCAGAAAGAGTTGTCAAGTATGCAATCAACTACATGAGTGTATACTGTGGGAACAGACAAATTCCCTGGGAGAAGTTTGACTGGTTCAATCTGGGGAAGATTACACAGCTAGATAAACTCTCATGTGGATTGTACATAATCATATGGATGCGCCATTGGGAAGGAAAGTACAAGACTTTTATGCAATCAGAGTGGAAGAGAGTGGACCTGATCAATGAAGACAGGGAGTGTCTCATGTTGGATATCATCCTTGTTAAAAGAAAACCTTGAGCGTGATCGGATTATGAAAGTTGCCACAAAGTACTGCGTTATGAAGAATCAATGCAAGTAAGGGAAGGAGACAACATCAGTATGGATCTAATGTCTACTATAGACATCTACTTTTGAAAACAATGCTTTTGAAGACAAACAATATGTTAACTATTTTTATTATGTGTGTGCTTTTGAGAACAAACAATGTATTCAGTATTTTTCTTATGGATGTGTTAGAACTTACATTTGAAACACTACTTATCATGGTTATGTAACAACCTAGTACTTTATGTTACCCTTTATTAATGTCACAGATCTAAGATTACAGTCATCAAAATGTTTATACCATAGTATACCATAAGGTATAACATGGTATAAGAACACAACATAGATCTAAGATTACAGTCATAAAAAATGTTTATACCATAGTATACCATATGGTATAACATGGTATAAATATTTTTAAATACACCACAACACGCCACATGATATTTTATGGTAACTGAACACAACACAGATCTAAGATTACAGTAATCAAAATGTTTATACCATGGTATACCATATGGCATAACATGGTATAAACATTTTTAAAAACACCACAACACGCCATATAGTATTTTATGGTAACTGAACACATTTTTAAAAACCATAGTAAAACATTATATCAAAGGTTAAATTCATCCACGAAACATTAAATCCTTCTCATGTGCAGATCAATACTACTTCAAACAAAAGCAAAAAACAAAATCCAAGAAACACGTAAAATTCAACAACATCAAAACAGCTAATAAAACTCCACAACCTTCAAACAACTATCACAACTTCAACTTCAAACTTTCTTCCACAGCCTTCAAATTCTCCTCTTCCAATCTGCTAGTCCTTTTCTTCTTCCTACTAGCCGCTCTTCCAATCTAAGCTTCTGTAATTGGTCATTTTGAAGGCTTAAATGAATCCTTCTTAGGCTTAAACCACTTCACATTTCGAATTGGAACATCACCTACAAATAAGAAATGCATACTACAATCAATAACAAATATATAGGAACAACTAAAAAAAACATTCAACTTATCAGTAGAAAACATATACCACATAATACCATATTGTATTCCAACACATTACCAGAAACAAAAAAGAAACACACACTATACAACATGGTACAACATGGTAAGCCAACTTCGCAAACAAAAAAACATCACAAAATTATATACACCATCACAGCAAAGAAATGGTGCAACAAGAGAAAGAAAGGAACAATCAACTTATCACAAATGAAACATATACCACATTATATCATATAGTATTACAAAACATCAGCAGAAACAAACTGAAAACCACCCTATACCACATGGTACAACATGGTAAAAAAACTTGGCAGACAAAAAAATAACAAAATCATATACACAAACAAAAGGGGGAGAGGGAACTTACTCTCACAGTTGGTCGATCCACCCGTACCAGCTGTTTCGACAATTGGTAAAGCTTCACCCTTCTTGATCAAATCACTCATGAAATCCATGGTTGTTTTATACAAATCATCATTCAAACAAACCCTACTGATAAGCGAAGCAGAAAGAGCTGAAATATTGAACAGACGAGACATATACTTTGACAAAGCCTCAGTAGACGAAACTGCAAATCCAAAATTCCCACCAGTTTTTGTTGTCCTTGTCCATCCCTTCAAAATCAAAGTAGAAGGGATGTGATGGAACTTCACATTGCAAGTTGTAGACCACAACAAATCGTTTCCCCTCAATTGATGCTTACACAACAAACCATTTGACTCCCACTTGCGACAAGTACACTTAATTTCACCATTATCAAAATCAACTATCAACAGTCTGCTGTCAAACCTTGAAAAATCTGCTAACAATGTGAAGACATCAAAGATCTTTACATTCCCTTCTTGAGCTAACTCTGTATTAAGGAAAACATTGTATGAAAGAGATTCTTTGTACTGCCCGAGAAAAAGCTGGAATATATTTGGCGTATATAGATCAACAACTTGCTTGACAATAGCACTGCATGAAAAGCGACAATCAACAAACGTAGAAAGTGCTCTGTACTCCTCTTCTTCTTCTTCTTCTTCGGCATCTCTCTTATTATCAAGCATCCTATCAAAATGTACCAAGAACATAGGAATACTAAATTCTGACTGCAAGTAATGACGAAGATTACTGTTGCAACACTCGCTTAACTGGGTGCTCTTCATAACAGCACCAAAATGAGAATTCACCCAAGCCGATGACCACTTCTCCCTGACCTTGTAAATACCTTGTAACCAACTGTGTCCAATAGGTCATTTCCCAGGGAAACACTTATCTATCATTCTTTTCCAATTATACTCAAAAGCATCCTCATCATCAACATTATATATCAAATAGCTAAGCTCACAAAAGAAAGCCGAATCACACAAAGATCACAGATTAACAACGACATTCTGTGAGATATGCCATGAACACAATCCATGGAAACAACTTGGGAAAACAGACCTTATACCAGCAGCAATTGCAGCAGCCTGATCAGTAAAAATAGACGACGGGCTCACACCCCCCATGCATTCCAAAAACTGATTAAACAACCACTCAAACGTTGTCGTTGTTTCATCATATAGAAGAGCAGCTGCAAACACAGTGAGTTGATGATGGTTGTTGAAACCAACAAACAAAGCTGCACATACCATATGGTACACAGTGTTAAAAAATAAATACCACAAAATACCACCATAGTATTAACAGATAACAACATAATACCAAATCAAAATAACTATAATACAGAATAATCACAAATATAAGAACACATACCTAGTGGTCGATACTCTTTATTCGTTCTGTATGTAGTATCAAAACTAACTGAATCCCCGAAAAAATAATAATCCATCCGCATCTTCCCATCTGCCCAAAAAATACTAGAAATATTCTCGTCCACATCAACCTCTACCTCATGAAAAAAACCAGGATCTAGCTTAGCTTGTCGTCTAAAGTATTTTAACAATGCAGTTGCATCACCATGCTCCATTGATGACGTCCTCACTATCCGCAGATGGTTCTTCAAATCATTTCTTGTGAAACCAATACACTTCCGACCACCACCAGTTGTACTAATTGCATTATATGAAGCAGTCACACTTATACCAGCAACATCATTCACATCAGCCAACATTTTATAGACAGGAGCCATTTGTCTATTCGATCTCATGTAGTGACGCATACTCTCAGGAATCATGTCATGGTTATGCACATCATACCACTTATAAATCTTATAACACTTAAACTCCCTAAACCACCTAATTCGAATATAGGCACCATCACATCCACCCCTGATTTCTGGAACACGACGAACACGAGCCTTCACATCAATAGAACCACGATTAGCAGGATTATTCTCACTACCAATCCTCCAGCCTTCCTTATTGCAACAATACTTAATATAATAAACCGAATTTGAACCATTATTAAGCTTCGGACATGCCAACTGATGGTAAATCCTCACAGCAAAACCTTTATAGTTCCCATAATCCACATAAAATCTATATGCATCATCAGTTGTACCAAACTCAAGCTTGTTCCACGAACTTCAAACATTAAGATCTATACCATCAAAACCTAAAACATAAAAAGAATGAAACATTAATTCCGTACAAAATATAATACGACCATAGTATAATATGGTAAAGTTTATTACATTAAAAAACTCTACAAATACTAGTATGGTATTATATGGTATAACATGGTATTGTATGGTATACCATATATACAGAAACATAAAATCACAACAATTATAAAAACAATCTACAACAAATAAAACACAACACTCATATGCAAAAATATCATAAAATACCAGTATGGTATTTTATGGTATAACATGTATTGTATGGTATAACATATATACAAACTTCAACTTACCAAACACATTTAAAATTCTTACCTCCCCATTCAACAACGCTATGAGAAGAACTAGATCCAGTATTAGATTCATTCAAAGAAACAATGACGCCTTGATTAAGATCACTCATTGCACTAAAAAAGCTGAGTCAACAGAGAAGATTCAAAAGATTCCTGCACAAAACATAAATTCAACTACGGATCAATCAACTGAACAAACTTATACAAACAGATCAAACTTATACAAACAGATCACCAAGAACAGAAAACAGAGAGCACAAAAGAGAAAACGTAGATAAATCATATATACACAAAATAAAAACAAATTACAGAACAGAATCAATGCGAAAACATAAAATCTTACTATAAATATAAATTACCTCAACAAAGACCAAACAACAGCCAGTAGAAACTTCAACACAAGCAAATCGCGCCAAAACCTTGAGCAAGAAGAAGAAAAGAGAAGAAGAAAACCTAACAACTAATAACTTGCAAGTCTGCCGCCGATTAAGCTAAGAATCGCGTCCTCCACCGACCTTCTCGCCATCGAGTAATCCTTCGGAGAAAAGCTCTCGATTGCTCTGTTTACTTCTCATTCTCTCTCATAAATTCAATTCCAGCTCGACCGAGAATAACTAAAAAGGAATAAAGAGGGAAAGACATAAATTCAAATAATGGACAAAAATACCCCTGCCCACCCCGCTCCGACCCCAGCCGTTAGATCTCCCCGCTCCAGATTGACGGCTCCTGTTGGGTTACTAACGGGTGCATAACCATGGGTTATGCACCCTATCTTGGACCGTAAACTATAATTCTCTTTATGGTTATGCACCCTATCTTGGACCGTAAACTATAATTCTCTTTTGAGGTTCTTAAATTGAGAACCCTTATTCTGCTTCAATAGAAATCTGATTAATCATAGAAAATATGTTTGCACAAGTATGAATACTATGTGCTTAACATGAGAGATGTTATTGAAATTTAAACATTAAATCTCTCGATCAATGAAGACTATGATATCATTTCAATTAAAACCAGATATATTTACTAACATAACTAACTCGAAAAAAATGACAAGTTTTAATCGATCATATGAAAGGATACTTTTATATGCAAGAATTGCCGTTAGGTTCATAATGGATTACTAGCCTTCGATCCTATGATCATGCTTTAACATTGGAGTTTATTTTTTGCTAGATGTTTTTGGAGTTTGGTTTGTTTCGAATCTTATGTTATAAGGATGATGTTTGAAAACTTGCATCCTTCTAATAAAAAAAAAAAAAAAAAAAAAACGGAAGAAGTAAATAGTAGGTCATTACCATTTACCAGCATGACTTGAACAGTTTAACTAAGAGATGATTGTTATAAAAAATCAATCAATTATCTAATGTTCATAACAATAAATGAAACAAAACGGGACATATTTGCACTCTTTGATCTGTTTACGTATCTTTTTTTAATTTTTTTTGGTTTAGGGTTAGACTTAGATGTTATAACCATTGGGGGGACAAGACAGCAAGATGGTCTTCATCGCTCGTCGTTACTGTCGTTGATCAAGCCGTCTTCCAAATCATCCCTTTCTCCCACAGCAGCAGTCAACTCCTCCGCCCTCTTCGCCTGGTGTTTCCAATCCGTCTTCAACAAGGTATACAGCATCATGGACACACACGCGACTTGGGCCGAGAAAAGCCCAAGCCACAGCCCACGATACCCCATCTTCAACTGGAAAGTCAACAAGATGGCAACCGGGAACCCAACCAAATAAAACGCAAACAAGTTGATCCTGGCCCCTTCCTTGGGCCGGGCCGTCCCACTCAAAACCCCGCACGCAGCCGTCTGAGGCGCGTTCCCCAGCTCGCACAGGCCCACGATCGGAAGCCCAATCGATATCAGCTTCACAACGTCCGGATCCTGCGTGTAGAGCTTCCCCCACGCTTCCCCCAAGAAATTGGTGAACACACAGGCGAGGATCGCGTACCCGAACGCCAGGCTGATCCCGATCACGCTCGTCCACTGCGCCCTCGTTGGCTGCCCCGCACCGAGAGCGTGGCTCACACGCGTGTTCAGCCCACAGCTCAGCGAGAACGGGAACACGTAGAGCAACCCCGTGGTCTGAATCAGAATCCCCGTGGCTGACACGCTGGCTTTCGGGTCGGCCAACAAACCACACAGGAAAAGCATGATCTCGTACCACCACCACTCCAAACAAACCGAAATGACCGAAGGCAGAGCCAGCGACAGCAGCGGCCACCAGCCTTGGAACATGGAGACGAAAGTGAGCCCGCTCCACGGCTTGATCGACGTGGACGACATGGCCACGTAGATGAGCAGCCCTATGTTCATGTTCATTGTGCTGAAGGCTAGGGACAGGGCCACCCCTTTAGCCCCGAGGTTGAGCTGTATCACCAGAAGGTAGTTGATGGGCGCGTGGAAGATGGCTGCGATGATTGCGGCGATGGTGGGCGGGGTGGTGAGTCCTTGAGTCCGGAGAAAGGATCTCATGGGGTGGAGGACGGCCTGACCGATGAGCTCCGGGATGCAGTAGATGATGTAGACTTTGGCGAACTTGACAATGTCGGGGTCCTGGCCGAACCGGAGGAAGATGGGCTCCAGGTTGAGCCAGAGGAGGCAGATGAGGAGTGTGGAAGCGAGGAGGAGGAGGCAGAGCATCTTCTGGTAGGTCTGGCTGAGGACGGCCCATCTCTTGGCTCCAAAGGCCTGGCCACATATTGGGTCCATCCCGGCGGAGAGGCCCTTCATGATGGAGACTCCGGTGATGTTGTAGAAGCCCAGTGCTAGTGAGCCACCGGCCAGCTCCACGTCGCCTAAATGGCTCAGGAAGAGAGTCGATACGATGGATCTCGAGTGGATGAGTAGGGTTGTGAGGATGATGGGGCAAGCGATCCTTCCTAACGAGACTACCTCTTCTCCAACCTGCAAGACAAAGGGGAAAACGTCAAGGTTGGCATAAAGCGGTGGCCCAGCAGTAGACGGGCAAAGCCTAGCCCATGACCAGAATGGAATAACATTAACATGCAAGGCAAGGCAAAAGGGAGACGCACGTGGTTTAGGGTACTGATAACGAACTTGGAACTGGGACCTCTGTACTATGAAGTATGTCCCCCCTTGAAAAGTAAGAGGATTGAATAGGGACAGAGGGAGGAGAGGACTGCCAGTTTCAGGAGCAGGTGTTCCTTATTCTTTTTTAAGGTTAATAGTAAGTACCGAAAGCATATTGTACCCAAAAAAAAAAAAAAAAGTCATTTTCATTGGGATTTTTGTCTAGGGAGGAACAGTGATAAGTGATAATAAGTTAATAACCTCCAGGGAAAGAGAGAAGAAAAGAGCTAAAAAGAAAAGGTAAAAGCGTAGGATATAAGGGTTGCTGCAGCCTGCAGGCAAAAGGTGGGATCCCTCTAACCATTGTTTTTCTGCCCTAATTATAGTGTCCCATGTTAAAGATGGGTTTCCCCTTTGTCGGCTTTTTTTGTGTTCTCTCCGGGTGGGTGGTACTAATTATTATTACTCTAACTTACTTAGCCGGCCTTTTCCCCCCGTTACCATCCTGAATATGCGTCAATGCTTCGTCAGCCTGTCTCCATCTCTACTACCTCGACAATGCCACAATTCTGCCTACCAAAACCCACTTTCCCAGGGTTTTTTTCCTCTCTCTGTTGGTGCCGCGAGAGCAGTAACCTTACTGTTTGAAACTGGTGCATCCAACGATAACAAAGCAAACTGACGCCTATCTCTATCGGCAACATGATTCTTGCAATGGAGGATTTGGAAGAGAAGAGGGGAAGTAGAGAGAGAAGGCTAATTAACTGAATCTGGAAAGGAACCCAGAAATCAAAACAAAAACTCCAGTAAATGGGCATTCGTTGAGATGGACTACTTTTCGCAAAGGCGACACCTTTACTTTTCACGCATAGGCGATATGTATAGATATATATTATATTATCCGACGTACATGGCTCAAGTGTAAAGCGATAAGGCGCGCAAGAGGATGGATGGAATTTAAGTTTAATTACTAACCTCTTGCAATGGGAGCGTGGCGAGTTGGCCGTTGATGGGAAACCGGCGGAGAAGCCCATCGACGAATAACTTGGCCTGTCCGCCTCTTGCTGATCTCATCGCCGCTGCTGCTGCTGCTGACTCTGCCGCAGCCGCAGCAGCACTACCTGCGGCTGCATTATTAGGAACTCCCTGCACCAGCAGCGGATTCTGTTGGTCGTCGTCCGCCTTGGAAATCCAGTCATCGCTACTTATAACCCCTCCTCGAGATTCAGCACCACTTCCGGTGCACATGCTGGAGAGCCCAGTGCTGCTTGCTTGCTGTTGAAAACGACGCCCGCCCCACCCCAGAAAGCAAAATTTCGGAAACCGACAATTTTACGCTAACCTATGTACAATATACTAGTAATTACTACTACTACTACCAAACAAAAACGGTTCGGCCCGGTTCCCAGAGGGGCTTAGCCACAACTCCCTCCCTCCCTCCTTGGGCTTAGCACAATCCCACGCCACGCCACCACTAGCTGCTGCTGCTACTTGTTCTTCTTCACCAATGAAAGCAGCACCAATGCCAATGCCAATGCCATATGCAGAACAGCAGCTACAGGACAGAAATCCCCATACACACGCGGGCGGGCATATCTTTAGTGCCATATATATACATATGCTTTCTCCTCCCACGCAAGCAAATCTTAAATAAGCAAAGAATATATGTGTAGACTAGCTAGGTGAAGATTTCCTTCCTGTTTTCACATTATTTACTATTAAGGAAAATTTATTAGTTCGTTTTTTTTCTTCCTAATCAAGTTGGCAACAGACTTGGTAACATTGGGTATAATAAATAACCATCATTGATTAAGAAGAGGAGAGGGGTTCACCTTCTAGAATACGGGAGTCGAGTTGAGCAGCGAGATTAGGCAAAGTTGCAGCAGCAGCAGCAGCTCCTGGTTTGTGGCATTGAAACTTGGAAGGAGGAAAAAGGAGGAGAGAAAACATGGGGGATGCAGTAATACTATAAGTGTGCACTTGCAACCACTTAGTATAGAACTAGAGGGGCTTGAAAAGCTAGCTAGCTAGCTAGCATGGACCTAGACTTTCTTGCCCATGTTCCAAGGTCCTGTTTATGCATTAAATATACACATGCGCAACCAACTAGGATTTCTATACTAAAATGCTTAATTGCCTCATCTCACAGCGAGTTAAAGCACTGCTCGTGGATCCATCTCTATTATTATGCTGCTCCCCCTCGAGGATTCCTATTGTCTACAGTAACCGAACGAGGAAACCAAAAAACCAAAAACCAAAGCTACCTACTTCTTAATTGCTTGTTTGCACGTAAAGGACTTACAGTTGTGAAATAACTATGTATGCAAACAAGAAAAGCAGTTGAAGATGACGGTTTATTGTTGAACATGGCCGCCCCTCAACCAAAGCATTGAACCATAAGAAAGAGAGAGAGAAATTATTTTGAGTGCGTATGTAGGTAATCCATTTTCAATGAGGAAAGAAGGGGGTACTAGAAGGAATTTGGCTAGTATGTTAACACACAGGATGGTCAGCTAATGTCGCGCGACATTGTTGAATCTTTGTATCGTATTTTTATTTATTCATTGCATTAAGATAATGATATACACAACTCAATCATGTCAGCACATATTGAAGTTCTTCTGCACTAACTTTACAACATATCCAGTCGGGGTACAAGGTACCACTGGATGTTATTCACTCAATGTCTAACATTCCAATTCTAACTAGGATTCACCACAAAATCCTAGTCAAGCCTTACATTGTCCAGTGTCGGCCAACAAAATGTACCATTAAAAGTGAAGTGAAAAATTAGAGTAATGGAATACATCAATTAAATAATCCACCTATTTCATCTCCACTTGATATAAATCCAATAAATTTCTATATATTATGATTCAGTAGTTAAATTTTTTTATTCTCTACAAAAGATTTACTTAAATGATTTATTTTAGTTATTTTAGGTTATTTAGTATGACAATTCAATACCTTAACTTTTAAAATTTTAAAAATGGTGCACAAATTAAATGCAACTCGGATCCAAGAATTATTGGTCGTTCTCACTTTGCCTTTGCTTAAAAGATATCTCTCTCTAATTCTAACACAAATGCATTCTATCCGAGCCACAAATTCATGAACTTACAAATTCAATTTATTTGTTGTATATTGGATAAAAGTCCGACGCACCAAGTCGGAAAATGAGGGAAAGTTTTCCTTGTATATAAGAACTCATTGAGGATATTGATGGCATGAATTGTCTCCAGACACAGAGAAAAGTCTTTAGTCTCATGAGGAGAACATCCTTCATAACCACTATACTAACCTCCCTCAATTACGTAGCAATGCCAAGACTAAAAATTTAAAGTAGGACGAGCTTTGAAATTGCCAAGAGGAGTGTGTCATTATTCAAAATTTTGAAATTTTTATTCTTGATGCACACAAAGTCGTTCCCCATATACATAGATAAAAAAACAACAATTTTTACAAGATAGCCGCAAGTGCAGTCTACTAAACTCACCCCACACTTTAAATTGAACAACGTTCTCATTAGCCCAAGCAAATCAGAAAAAACTTACCTTGATCATCATTTGAATCCATACACAATTGGCCAGTTCATCTTGATTCTTGACAATTTTGAACTAGAAAAAAAAAATGAAAAACAAAGCGAGCATGTGCTTCCTCTCCTCGAAGGCAATCTCCATAAACAGAATTCTAAGACGCTTAGAAGATGAACACTTAACTTGACAGCCCCAGAGGCTGTCTAATAGCACATAATCTCCCCAACAAAAGTATCAAATTCAAAGCTAGCTTATGGTAGGCGACAACTTGCAGAAAGCAAGGTAGGCCATAGTCGTATAAAGGTTCGTGCTGTCTATGAGACAAGTACTTTATGAAGCATGGTAGTTAGTTAGGGGGAAGCAACTCCCGAGTAAAGCTTCTCACCAAGAGTTTCAAACTTTTTACTTTTCAAGTCTTGATTTTGAATAGTATATTGTAGAGATTTTCACAAACAACATTCCGCTAGATAATGTTTCAAACAATTGAAGTAGGGGTACATGGGCCGGCCCGAGTTGATATTTAAACATACTTGCCCTATATTGCACCCATTTAAGGTTTATATTTGGGCCTTAGGTGGGATTGTAGTGTGATATTCGAGTTGAGTCAGCATGATCCTAGCTTTAGTCTACTACTCACATTGAGAGAAATAAGGGATGTCTTAGAAAACTAGTTGACCTTGTAAGTTGCTAAATGACCTAGGAAGTCCTCTACCAACGATCGCGGTTGCATGTTGTTGTAAGGGTCAGGAGAGTTGCATTGGTTAGAGTCAGGTTTGCTTGCCGACAAGCAAACGATTAAGTGTGGGGAAATTTGATGACACCTTATTTTCACACTTTTCCCCCTTAATTTCTTAGTCGTTTGGCTTAGCATTTGATTGCTTTGTGGCCCGTTTTACACTAGGTGCTGCTTCTTGATGATGTTTTAGGTCCTAGTACATGAATGGAGGTGTTGGAGCAAGTTTCGGGACATTTTGGAGCAATCAGGTAGAGAGCAGGAAGGATTTACGACCATACCTCAAAAGTTACGGTCTGAACCGTAACTTCCCCATGTAACCCGTAACTTTGAGTGTTAGGGAGCTAGGGATCTAGAAGAACTTCTAAAGTTACGATCTCCCCCTCCAAGTTACGGACTGAACCATAACTTTTCCTTAGAAGCCGTAACTCTTGGTTTACGGAGTGCAGATGCGTCGTCGTTTTATGGAAAGTTACAGGCTGGGGCAAGGGAGTTAGGGTCGTAACTCGCGAATTCCCATCATATATAAGGCTAGCTCGGGAAAATTAGAAGGGATCCGGTTTTTCTAGTTCAGAAACAGCTAGAGAGATCCCTAGAGAGAAAGTGACGAAGAACAACATTGGGAACGGATTGGAGTGATTTAAGGAAATAAGAGCTCGATATTTCACCCTGGGAATGCCAATTTCTAGCTTGGAGCATAATCTCATCCCTCAAATGGTGAATTCTCTTCCAAGCTTTCCGATTTCTCTTCTCTAAGTGGAGTAAACTCCCTTTTCATCTGGGTTAGAAGAACCCTATTCTTGTATGTTAGGAATGATTGTATGTACCCCGTTTTATGGATGATTGATTTGATATATTCAATTGAGGCATTAATCAGAATTGCATGAGTCCTGATCAAACTTTTGTGATTCCTGCTTTAACCTAGAACGATAGTCTCTACATAGGTTAATAGAGAAACCTTAATTGGAAGTAGTGGATCAATTACTTTAGTCAAGGAATCGATTCACTGCTCTGTAATCGAACTAGGTGTGTTATTGCCTCAGTTAGTCTATGTTGGTGGAGGTTAGTCGCCCACCAGGTTTTCAAACTGAGAGGGTCTAGGATTCTTTCGTCCAGATTCTAGACTTGTTAAGAAATTTCCGCAGTTGAAACGAATTGGGAAATTATAATCTGAACTAACTGCGGACTAGGGGGACTCATACTTGAAACAATAACATTTTTTGCTTTTTTTTGCTTTTGATAAACTTCACTCGAACTGAACCACTAGATAATAAATATTCACGGAGTAGACAGTAAAACTAGGACTTAAGTTGACACGTAAATCAGAATCCACTATACTACGTTTCTAGATTGCGATTACACTTGGTTGTACTTTGTGTTGTGTTTTAGCGAGTCAGAAGTCCAGACGATTGGTCCATAATTAATCATGTTTATTTATCTCTTTTTATAAGATTATTTGTGAGTCAAACGTGTTCTACATGAAGTATTTGTACCTTGTATTGATGAAATTCCTTTACGTCACGAGGTAAGGAAGTCTTTTTACCTTTTTCTTCGAATAGCCAAAATAATATTTTCCTTGTAAGTATGGAGGGGCAAGGCCTTTCTATGGGGTTAGGAGGTGTTGGATTCTCCGCATAGGAGTGAACTTGGTCAGAATTCTTCTCTCCCATGTTATCAAACTTTAGTCGACTTAAAGAGAAAATGCCCCCCTCCCCCCCCCCCCCCCCCCACCAACTAAATTGGCTGTCATTGTTAGGCGTATGTCAAAGATGGATTACGCCTCTTTTTATCTCCCACCTATATATATTTTGCACTAAAAAAGAATTTTAAAGCATGTCGCTAGCAGAGATAGTACGTTTAAAATTGACGAGGCCTATCTCTTCTTATCCTTTTCAGAATTCAGTCGTTCAACTGACATTGAGTTCTGCTTGGATTATTTAGAAGGTTCTTAAATATGTGTTGGGTTGAGTTCTAGAATCGATTATGTGTCCACAAAAATTGGCGCTCTTGGCACCAATTTCTTTCCAGTTCTGGCGATTGAGCTGCCAGTTTTTGTACATGGGAATTTTTTAATATAGCTCCCTGGTTTGTAGCCCTGCCCCATCTTCAATTTTTTTGGAACAGAGACTCGATAGGATCTGATTCTGGATGAGCCATAGTGGAACTTTTTCAGGATTTAGGTTGATTTTCTCAAAGAATTTTGATCTCTTCCTTCAGATTATTCTATGTGTTGCTTGGGAAAGATTCTTGGGTCCTTGGTGCACTTTCTAGTTCTGTGAGGGAAGCTATTTGGCATGTTTCACACCTTAGCAGGTTGAATGGGCACCGAGATTGAAATTCGGACAAAAGGCAACGAAAATGGGAAAATGGAATAAAGTGCAAGTATCATGGTTTTGGAAGAGACTGTCACGGGCAGCAACCATGAAGTTGACGTAAAAATTGTGAAGATTGCTAACTTCCAGGAGCCTTTGTGCAGATCATAGGCATTGCAGGGATAACGGTCCCTGAAACGCTAAAACACAACACCAAACTGCGACCAAGTGTAATTGCATTCCGGAAATGCAGAATAGTGGCAAGTTCTAATTATCAACCCGGGGTCTAGATCGACTGCCTACTCCGTGATTATCTATTATCTAGCCAACTAAGTCGATTGAATTTGGTCTTAACTGAAAGCAGAAAGAAAACAGGAATTGGTTCGGTTTTTTGAAGCAAAGGAAGAGTCACTCGGGAATGAGTCCCCCTAGCTCCTTAGTTAGGTCTCAATTTTAATTACCCTGGGTTGATTTACTATTGATTAGACTGCGGAAAATCCGGCAGTAGCTTGGAATCTCTTAAGCTGACCAAGCCCTCTCAGTCTAACTACCCGGCAGACGACTAGTCTTCACCAGGATAGAAAGCTGAAGCAATAAGCACAGAACTCCACAACTGGAATTGGATTCCAGTACAAAGCAGTAGACGGACTAACTTTCGTATAGCCAATCTACTACTACCGAATGAGGAATCTCTAACAACCTAATCAGATTCTATCTATCTCAGGTTGCAGCAGAGTTCAAGAAAAGCTGATTAGACTTCAATCAATTCAATGAATCATGCATCATTCGATTAAAACCAAACAATATAATCATCCCAAGTCATTACAATCAAGATCCCTAACACATGGAACTAGGGTTCTTCATACCCAAGTGAGAGAAGGGTTCTACTCCATAGAGAGAGAGGAAAACTGAAATCAGAGTAGTCATACTCATAAAGATGAGAAAGATCTGCTCTGGGATGTCAATCTTCACTCCTGGGGACGCAATCTGGGCTTCAATGGTGAGAAATCCACTCCAAATAGCTCCTAGGGTTTGTTCTTCGCCCTTTCTCTCTCTAAAACTCTGTTTTTGCTCTCAAAAGTCGATTCCCTTCGTTTTCGCTCGAATCTGCCTCAAAAACCAGACTCTGGGCAAAACACGATCGAGGGCACGACCGTGTGTTGCTGCTGCCACCTCGTGCCCTTTGCCACGTGTTAGAAACACGGCCACACCTTTGGGGAAAACACGGTCGTGCCTAATGTTGGACACGGCCGTGTTTTGAGTCAGTTCCGCCCGTGTTTTGGGCCAGTGTTGGACAATCTTGGATCAAGCCTCGGCAGTAAAAACACGGTCCAAGTCTCCAAGAACACGGCCGTGTTTTGATTTAGGCGCGCCCGTGCTTTGGCTCCAGCTCGTCCGAATGACTTCCGAATGCCCTGAAACTCGTGCTTAGCCTTTCCTTCGACGTCTGGGACCTGAAATATGACAAAGTAGCACAACCCGGCGTAAAATAGGCCAAAAATACACGACTATGACCCACAAACGGAAAAGAACTAGGGGTGCAAACATGTGCAATTACATCGTGATCAGTCCCACACTGTGAAGTCAGTAGAGAACCCGTGAAGTTTATTAATGAAATGACGTGTTTCGTGGCGAGATCACGGTTTCATTACATACTTCACGGAGGTGAAGTGCAACCGTGAAATGTGCACTTGCATGCTATACAAAGGAGAGTGAGCAGAAATTGAAAAAAAGACTTTAGAGAGAGAATTAGGGTTTCTTCTTCAACCTAGATTGAGAGAGCTAGGAGATAGGAAGAGGTGAAGGTGAATTGGACCTACCCCAGGCAATTGTAGGGAAAATTTCATTTCCTAGCATCCACCCATGCAACTAGGAGAATAACGGATCATTTTCACATGAGTGCTTCATCTATTCTAGCTGTTGTTTCTATTCTAGCTATTGAGTAGTTCCTCTATTCACTTGGATGTTATGAACTCTAGTCTAGGATGTCGTAGATTGTAGTTTGTGAACTCACTATGTTGATGGTTATTGTGATTTATATATAGATTGAGGTATTTTCATAAAAATTGAGTGTTCTAGATCAAATCCCACAATTTTGGGGTAAATAGACGTAGGAAGGAGAAAATCTCCTTAGATTATTTGGGTCACTCCTCAATCATCATAGAGTGCCATGAATCATTGTGATTGGAAGTGGAATCGATTGCCTTAGTCACCTTATGCGGTTGTGTGGTATGCCCCTGCGATTAGATCGATTAAGTAGTCTACGATGAACACAAATAGGGGTCCTAGATATTTTAGATCTCCTAAAGGTATATGAGGCTTACTTATCGCACAAAATATCCCATTTGCATCTCAACACGGGACTAGGGAGAATAACGTCCAAGTGAAATTTTCTCGATTGAATTCACCATTGTTTCAATTGCTTGCTTGTTTAGTTAATTAGCTTTAACAACAATTCGGTTGCTAGATAATTTGTAAACTACTAAAGTAAGGGTATATGGAGCGCCCGGGTTGATATTTGAAATACTTACTCTATGCTACACCGAATTATATGTTACACTTGGCCTATGATTGGGATTGAGTTCTAGTGGTAGCGAGTCAAGTATTTAGGCGCAGTTGCTAGGGAGCACGGTCTATTGAAAGGAAAAAGTAAATTACTGTTAACCTAGCATTTTCTATCTTTTGTTTGTGTTCCATCTTTTTGTGATGTAGATATGAATAGTGGATCCTGGTAGCTTCTCCTATACTTGAGGGTATCAACCAACACCTGAATGGTGTTACCTTGGAACATCTTAGAGAAATCAAGGAGGAGAAGGCTACAGCGAGTTAGACTAGCAACCACCTTCCTATGTTGAACAACCGTATCCCCCAGATGTTCAAGAGTTCTAACCATTTTATGAAGACTGCCCTCTACAACAAGAAACGAAGAGCCAGTTGGAGATATTGGTGGATAAGTTTGTGTCGGATAATGAAAGATCATACTCCAAACCGGTCTTCCCAACCATGGATCCACCTTATGCAAATTTCCTCTATGAAGCAGAGGAAATTTGCAAGAGCACGAAGAAGTTGTACTCGATGGTCGAGAAGGCTTGCACACGGTTGACTCGGGACCGACTCTTAGTGGTTTGTGAAAAAGATAAAGATGAAGAGGCAAGCCCCAAGGACGAATTGGAGCAGTCAAAAGTTATCACGGAAGGCCACAATGATGCTCAAGAACTAAAATGTCCTATTGAGGTAGCCACCACCCTTCCCCACTTCATTTCAAGCTTTGAAGTGGCGTTCTAAGTGGGGAGATGCACAACGAGCCTATCAAAGACATCGCTTTGAACACGGGTGTATATAATACGCCTGCATTCACACCTATTATTTGTACTTTGATAATTTCGACGAATCAAAACCATTGATTTTCATTTTAAGATTAAGTGGATCTTATGGTTTGGGTTAGAAAATTTCATACTAGGGTTTTACCCTTAGAGGTTAGGGGATAATATCATGCCTCAAACTTCAACTTTAGTTAATTCATAGTCTAAATAACAAGACTCGACAGGCGTACAGTAAGGTAAGCGTATGCCTGACATATGCTAGCATGAACTATATATAAAAAATTAAAAGATAATGACTAGTATACTCCGGGTGATCTACCCATTAGATGTGCTTTGATGAGCTTCGACTAATCTAAATGGTTAGTTAATGTTTTCTATAAATTAAGAATCGGGGACTAGAGTTTATCCATTAGAGGTTAGGGTATAGACCATACCCCAAAATTAGTTAAATTCATGGTCTAGAATCCAGATAGAGATATCTCACTAGGATTACCTCGAGTATAGTATACACAAAGAGTACACTGTGCTTGTTTGATTTTAACGTTTTTTAATCGATAATATTGGATGGATTGTAAAAAGGAAGCTCTTATGTTTTTTTATCAATGATTATTTGGTTAACTTAGGTGTCTCCCTAAAGAGAAATCAACAAGATGATGGAAGAATATAGAAGCATAGTGACGTATATGTATGTATGTATGTATGTATGTATGTATCCCTTATAGTGAGTGCAAAATGGGAAAAAGGGCAAAGATCACGACCAGATGGGGATTATCACGGGCAGGAACCATGAAGTTGACGGCCAAACCGTGAAGCCTGCACACTTTTAGGAGATTCTGTGTAGTTTGCGGTTAGTGCAAGGATCACGATCCTCAGACCGTGATGTCAACACTCAAATCGTGAAGTCTCCACTCATCCAGAGCCCTTCTAGTAATTCATGAGCATTGTAATTACCATGGTCTCCAGACCGTGAAGTCAGCAACCAGACCGTGAAGGATGTTACTGAAATGGAACATTTTACGTTGAGATCACGGTTTCAGTGCATACTTTAGGGGCGTGAAGTGAGACTGTGTTATGAGCACCCTCAGGCTATATAAAGGAGAGTTAGTTGAAATTGAAGAGAGAGTTCTAGAGAGAGTGAGTCCAAGGGTTCTTCTTCTAGCTTAGAGAGAGAAAGCTTCGAGCAAGGAAGGGAAGAAGGTGAAATTGGCCTACCCAGGCCAATTGGTGGGCATATTTCTCCTCCAAGGATCCATTCAACCAACTAGGAAGAGGAAAAACTACTTTCCCATATGGTTTTCTTCTATCTTGGTTGTTATTTCTCTTCAAGCTATGGACTAGTCCTACTTTTCACTTGAATGATAGGAACCCTAGTCTAAAATGTTGTAGGTTTCAAATTGGGAATTCTATTGTGATTTATATATTGATTGAGGTATTTTCATACAAATTGGGTGTTATTAATGAAATCCTCCAATTTTGGGGCAATTGACCTAGGAGGGAGAAGATCCCCTTAGTGCAATTTGGGTCACTCCTCAATCATCATATAGTGCCATGAATCATTGTGATTGGTGACTCTATGTCGTTCTGGTTTAATCTCAAGGGAGTAGAATTGGTTGTCTCAGTCGTCATTTGTGAGTATGAGGTATCCCCCCCCCCCCCCCCCCCCCCCCCCCCCCCCCCCCGATTAGAGCGATTGAGCGGGTTAGGATACACTCGAATAGGGGGGTCCTAGCTACTTTAGAGCTCCTAACATATATGAAACTTACCTATGACATTAGAGTATCACAATAGCATCTCAAGTTGGATTAGGGGAAATATCATCCGAGTGATTTTTTCTCGATTGAATTCCACATCGTTTAAATTGCTTGCTTGCGAAGTTTACTAGCTTTAACAACAATTTGATCGCTAGATAACTTGTAGAACGCTGAAGTAAGGGTATATAGATCACCCGGGTTGATATTTGAAATACTCACTTTGTGCTACTCCCAGTTATAGGTTACACTTAGCCTATAATTGGGATTGAGTTGTAGCGGTAGCGAATCAAGAGGGACAGACAAATCGGATGAGAGAGAATGTATGAAAATCAAGTTTCTTTCAAAAAGGTACAAGAACCACAAAATTAAACCAAACGGATCACTAATTCGCCAATTAGAGTCATCCAAAAGTCAATGATTGATATCAGGATAAGATAGACTAGTAGAGGGAATTCCAGAATCTAAGAGATGACACTTATGAGCTAACTAAGAAGTTAGCCTCCGTATAAATGTGACGAACTACAACTCCCAATATTTACTCCGGAGCTCCTCAATGTCAAATTCAGGCTATCATATTGATGGCTAATCAAGAAACCCATTGAAAGCAGGCTGGCAATCATAATGGAGTCAAGTTTGAGCTCGACCTTTCTATGTCTTCTGTTCCAAGCGATTTGAAGACCTTTTAACTATGCCATAGCTCCGCTCGAATAATGGTATATTTTCCTAGATTTATTGGAATAATATTTAATGAAAATGGTATTTGAAACAAATCATTGTAGACAAGCTTTGAAAATGGAGAATAGTACAAGGAGAAAAAGATATTGTCGCAAAATTCATAGCTTTAAATAGACATGGCAATTACAACCCGACCCATTGACCCGACTCGAAACCGTCCAAAAACTAGAAATTTTTGTAACCCGAAATCCGAATGACCCGAACCCGATAACCCGTGATTTTTTGGGTCGAGTTGGATGGGTTAGTGGGTCAACCCGTTAGACCCGTTCCATTTTATATATCACTCCCAAAATGATAAAATCACTCATAAATTAGTGAGATGTTTAAAAAAAATCACAAGGATTTGAATGATATGTTTGGAGTTTAAGGATAATCAAATATCATGTGTTACTTGTAGTAGTATTACTCTTCTGATTGTTTTGGATGATTTGCGCAATTTCTATTTCATTTTATTAGCAGGGGAGGATTTGTGAATATGTTAATTGACATGTGTTAGGTAAACTATTGTCATGCATATGTGAAAATTTGTGTTCTTTAAGAAAATATGAAACATGTTTGACATTGTTTTTGAGAACGCTCATAACCCGAAATGACCTGCAACCTGACCCTAAACCGAATGGGTTGGGTCAATATTTAATCCGAAATCAGCCAACCAAATATGACCCGATCCATAACCGAAATTTCCAACCCAAAATTCCCAACCCGACCCGATTGCCAGGTCTAGCTTTAAACCACGGTATTATAATTTCCCATTGCACTTTCGGGTCCAAAAAGTTCGATAGTCATACATTGTATGATTAAATAGCTTAATTGTATGTTCTTTAGTTAAAAGTAGATATACATAACTGGAAAAAGATGCATGTATTCTAATACATATAGTACGTTTTTTTAACTTTTGAAAACTGTATTTTACTTGTATAAAGGAATCGCTTTAACCTTTTGTTAGGGAGGGAAAAGAAGAGATGAGGAAACCAACTTTTGTTGCGCACATGAATAATTATTTCTCATAATTCAAAGGGCATGAAGTTAAACCCTCAAACTTCTTGATTATGGTAAATGGTTGTGTTTCTTTTATTCCATTTATGAAATTTAAGTTGTGATTGGTGGGTGATACTTACCGTGGTTGTTATAATACAGAATTCTGAAATTGATATTAAAAGAATAAGGTATGATTAATGTAGGGGAGACTAAGACTGTCCAAAGAGCAGTGAGGAAGTGTCGCTCAAAGTAAAATTCTTATGATTCTTTTTTTTTTTTGGTGAAAAAATTCTTATGATTCTTATATGTTGGAATTTTGACGGATCTAATGTCAGTAGAACACAGAATATTTAAAAATTTGAGTAGATAAAATGATAAATACGATAAAATACCTCAAGAATTATTTGTGAGAAAAAATCCTAATAATTATTACTTATTAGTCAATACCTAGTATCAATTGTATTACTAGGTACACTTAGTACTAGGTAATGTATTACTCAAGGTTCTAAAAGGCGCTAGGCGTAAGGTGGGCGCTCGGCTCCTGACTTGTGCCTTGCCTGATTAGGCGTAGCCTAGGCGCGCCTAGGCGTTCAGAGCATAAATGGAAAATTTTCTCAAATATTTCATGTTTTCTGGAATAATTTTTATAATCCAAGTGCATATAAAATTAGCAATGCCTAGTTCTTAACAGTAAACACTTAACATAACAAATAACAAGCAAATAGTCAATAAGTTCATAGGAAAATGTTCATTCTTCATCATCCAAGTAGGTCCGTCCAGCCACCACTTCATCTTTATCATCCTCAAAATCAATCTCCTCACCATCCTCCTCCACTTCCTCCTCTTCAGACACTAATTCTTCATCATGGAACTCTCTACTCGTGCACTCCTGCGAAGCTCACTCTATTCACCCGCCATTGCATCTGTAACAGTACTCGAGGGTGCATAATATGGTTCCTCATCCTCATCTACGAATACATGCATAGCATGGTCATCCCCTTCCCGTGTTTCTGATTTTCTAGGGTAGAGGCAATTTTCTGATTTTCTAGGACAAAACGAAAAGTATCGGGTTTAACCGCCTAAGCTCGCCCAGGCACGCCTTCTCTCCACTAGGCGCAAACTAAGCGCTATTCCTACCTACTAAGCGCTATCAGCGCCTTTTACAACGCCTATAGCCAAGTCAAGGCGATCCTCCACCGCCTAGAGCCTAATTGAGCCTAGGCGCGCCTTCTTGAACCCTGGTATTACTATCCCTCTAAAAAAGTGTATTACCATCCGGATATCATTTTTTAATTTAATGACTAAATTATTATTTGATGGAAATTTAATTACTAAATTATATAACTCACAAGAGAACAAAATGGAGATTAAATCTTGTGGACTCATAATTGAAAGGTTAAGGGGGGAGAGAGAAGGAGAATTAGTTGGCGGGCCGTACAAAAGGTCAAACTAATCTAAACCAGGATTACGCCATGAATGACCTAATCTCGGCCGGATATTTGTAGGCAGAGGCGTAAGGTTTTGTCGACAATGTCTCCGGATAAAAGAGCACTTCTATTATGCTATATAGTACTGGTGCTTTAATGTACAACTTAAAGTTGTATCATAACATTAAATGTATAAGTTTAGGTTGTACTATAACGAAATTTGTACCATTATGTTATGGTACAACTTTACAACTTGAAGTTGTACCATCACATAAAAGTACAAGTTCAAGTTGTATCATAAAAGAATTTGTACAAAAAGTATAGGTACAATATGAAGTTGTACCATAACGTAAATGTACAATTTTAAATCGTACCATAAAGGCAAAATTCTATAGCACCAATACTATATAGCATTGTAAAATTTCTCATAATAAAACAGTTTTATTAGCTTTTAAAATCATTCATGATATAATAAAATGTGATTAACAAATTAAGTCGTTAGGATTCGAACACATGATCTCTCGGTCAACCATTCTCAATTAGAAATGCACTAAATTTCATTCTCAATTAACTATATATTATACAAATTTACTCAATTTCGTCATTAGGAGTCATCGGTTACACTCACCCTACTCCTTATTGGAATAAAATTATTTTTATAAAAATGGCTATGATTTGGTGGAAATTTGTTATTGATATTGAATAAGTACAACTTTAATTTTAGGTGGATCATAACTTATAAATCGTTATAAAAATATTGAATATGACAGCAACTTATAAATCATACATCAAATATCTAAAAGGTCAACCATTCTCATTAAATGCGTATTATTTTCATACTCGATAAACTATTATACCTAATTTACCATTTTTTCTCCCGAGACCCACCCTCTAAACCTCTCCCTCCGCCCCTATTTATAGGGCTAGGAGAAGGGTGCGCTTGGCTGCTCCCCATCCTTTCAGGGCTGCATGCTCCGCAAGACCGGTCCTTTACAAATTGCAAGTACCGGCGGCAACTAGGGCTGACAATTTCGACCTGACCCGTTTTACCCGACCTATTTGACCTGCTTTGGGACAGGGACAACCCGCCCTGTAGGCGGGGTGGGGCGGGCATGGGTACCTCCCATCGACCTGACCTGCCCCGAATCACCCCATTCTTGACCCGTTCTTGCCTAAATTACATATAATTTTAGTCAAATTATTTATGATTTTTCTTTTATTACCTCATATTTTAGCTATAATAAACTTGTAAATAAGTGAAAACTTTAATTTCTCCAATAATTTAACTACATTTCATCATATTATGGTTTCTTTCTTGGTCTTTTAATGAAAATAATGAATATTTCGAATGTTTTTCACATAAATTAGATACTCATTGGGTCGACCTACCTCGACCCGCGCCCCGTGATAAATTACCCGACCTTTCACGGAGCGGATATGGGTATCGAGATACCCGCACCGGACCTGCCCCATTGCCATTACTAGCGGCAGCCGTAAGGTCGGGGCGGGTATGGATACTCACTGGGTATAGTCCGCCATTGGACACTTGTTGGTTATCTAAGAATAAGATTTATGTGGTTCACTAATATAATGTGTTACTTAGTTCTCGAGTTGGAGAGTACCGGTTTTTATTATATTTGAGAAGATTACATATTACAGGGAGATTAAAAAGAATATACAGTGAGATCCCATAACTTCCAATCTACCAAATAACCTTATTCAAGTCATACCAATAATAATAATAATATTTTTCTGTAAAAAAATAATTTTTTATATAATCCTTCAATAATACATGATAGAGTTTTGTTTACTTTTCTCCATTTCAAATTTTCTGCAATGATAGTAAAAGTAGGAAGGACATTTTTGTCTTTACAACTAATTATTTATTTCATATAAAAAAAATCAATATAAATATTTGAACTCGGGTCCCTTGAAATAAAGTCAACAATTGTAAGAAATTACACTAAATGAATTTGTTGTATCTTTTTATAATACAAAACATACACGAAGTTAAACTCTTAAAAGCAGAGGAATTTTCCATCATGATTAACAAGCCCACTATCTATTCCATGTGTATTTTTATGGTGCTTAATACTTCAATTTCTATAGTAGAGTTACGTGTAATTTTATCCATTTTTAAATTCATGCTCCTCAATTTGTGCTAAAGATAAATTGGTAATTGGTTAACATGGAAGAAACTATTTCTTCTACTACGTGTTGTGTCGTTACGTTTTCAATTTCAATTTAAGTTTTGTGTTTTTTTTTTTATCTTTGTTCTAATCTCTTTCTAACTTCCTCGGAAATTTCCTCCTTCGTGTAATAGTTGTGCACTTTCACTTCCCAATGCAAGGGCGCATTTGAAAATCAATCTTCCGGTATCTATTGGCACGACAATTTTATTCTTGGGGATTTACGCTGAGTAAGTAGAAGATTTCAACTCCGATATCAATCCATGATGAATAGAATGGAGTTCAATCAAGTAGTTTTGTATTTAAACTTGGAGGTGAGGAGTTGGGATTGAGTTTGAAAATGGAAGTGGTGGGGGGAAGAACTGTGTTTGTATTTGGTAGCAGGCGAAGGAAGATAAGAGGGAGTTGGTGAAGGTAGTGATCGAATTGAGTAGGGTATTGAAAGACATGGAAGCGAAACTAGAGCAGTTGAAGAGAGCGAGAGAAGTGAGAGATGATGAAGATATTAATGAAAATGGAGAGGGTATTGAAGGGCTTGGAAGTGGACTAAAGCAGGTGAGGTAGACAAGGGGAGATGAGCATATTGATAGAATTGGAGATGAGTGTTGGTTTTAGCGAGCTTATTACAGCTGCCCATGAGGATGATGAGTTGGCAAAACATAAGAACTATAAATACTCTAGCAAACTACATTTAAAGTTAATCTAATTACAGGCTGGGAACTCACTTAGGTATGATTCCCCCAAGCCACTAGCAAGATTAATGATTGATAATCTTTAACCTGTTTCATTTTCATTTACAATGCTGAGAATCCTTGACTAGACCTTGAATCTCGACTAAAGGATCAAGGCCCTCTTGAGTCAATTGCCTTGAGGGGCATATTCTTCTCTAGAACAACCGATCAAGGAGTTCTGAACTAGATTCCCTCTATCGAATGAGATTCTCAATCGATACAAAGCAGTGAATCGACCCTCGACTAAAGCAATCGATCCAATACTATCAATCTATGGTGCTCTATTTACCTAATAAGGTATTCGCTCTCATAGGATCAAAGCAGAATCAATAATCTCGACTAAAGCAGAATTGAATCATGAAAACATGCATAGATTGAATATGAACTCAAGATTATCAAGTTAGATTACTCATATAATCATCCAATCAAACAAACATGGCTAGGGTTCTTCACAACCTAAGTGAAGGGAAGTTACTCCATAAAGAAGAGAGAGAATGCAAAAATCTGATCTAGATCTTCAATCTCCATCTCCGAGCTTGATTCCCGAGCTCCAATGGTGAAGAAATCCTCCAAAATAGCTCTAAGAATGATCCCAAGTTGCTCTTTCTCTCTCTCTCTCTAGGGTTCGTCCCTTGGGTGTTTGGGATCTAAACCCAGCTCTCTCCCTCTCCAAAATCTAAAATTGGGTTCAAATGCAGCTGCCCGAGATTACACGGTCAGGCCGCACGGTCGTGCAACATCCTTGGTTGCTCGTGCAACCAAAACGCACTATTTGAATTAGTTCCGGGAGGGGAGTACACGACCATTGCATGGCCCGTGCAATCCGAGAGCCTGGCCATGCAGCTTCTCGCAGAATTCATCACAGCTAGAAAATAAGTCGTGCACGACCGTGCACACCTTGGCCGCGCATCTTTGCTTGCACGGACACAGTGCACGACCGTGCTTCTCCATCGCTCATCCCGTCTTCTCCCAATCGACTCCAAACTCGTGCTCATAAACAAGAACAACCTAGCGTAAATCGGCTTAAAATCCAAGATCCAAGCCTCAAACAGGATAACAATGGTGGAAAAAAACATGTGTAAATATCGAGTCATCATACATTTGAGGTAGCCCTAATTTTGTCATTTGCTTTAATTTTTTATGGTCCCTTTTTAGCTGAGTTGTTAGCAAATAGTTGACCTGAACCAACAACTCTCCATTTCTTTTTTATTAGTGGCATATTGTTTCTAAAAGCAAATCATTGAAACATTTACGTAGGATTATGAAGTTTCAGATTGAATTTCAAACTATATATGGGTCATGTGGTAATTCCAGTGAGCTTTTATACTCTATCTTTTTTGACAATCAACTAACTAATCGCATTTTCATGAGGCTTAATTATCGTTATGAAGATGGGATCAATTATACATTTTATATTCTTAAATGATGATGGTATTTCTCTTAGTGTTCGACCTATATATATTCTTTCTTTATGTATCAACGAAGAATTGTCAATAAATTAAACGAGTTGATAGACTTAAACATAACATAAAAATATATATAATCAAATATGAACATTCCGACCAACGGGCCGAGTTATAAGCTAGTAATATTGGGCATCTTTGTCCATGAGTAGAGGTGTCAATCGGGCAGTTTCGGGCTGGGTTCATTCGGGTTGCGGGTCGATCGGATTGCGGGTACATCGCGTTTGGGTTGATCGGGTTGCGGGTTACTCGGGTTACGGGTCAATCGGGTTGCGGGCCAATCGGGTTATGGGTCAATCGGGTGCGGTTTAATCGGGTTGCGGGTTGGGCGGTTCGTGTTGCGGGTTAATCGGGTTGCGGGTCGGGCGGTTCGGGTTGCTGGTTTTACGGACCAGAACATCGCGTTAGTTTTTATTGATTACTAGTAAGTCGTAAATCGTAACTATATGAAGCTAGCACAATACTTGTAAAAAAAAGGAATCACTACTCAAAGTTATAAGATTAGTGTCAATAAAACAAATATCAATACAATTGAAAATAATCTTTCTTGTAGCATGAACACCAGCCAAATTGAAATCATCTAGAATTATCCAAATCATCATGCTGATACAAGATTTCTAAACTAGCTTAAATACCAATAAACTCGCAAATCTTCAAGACCAATCAAATCATCATGCTGAGTTGAGGATAGGCACAGGGAAGGGAGAAAAAGATAGAGAGAAAGAGCGAGCGTGTGATTGGAATTTGGAGGCTTGCGGGCCAAAAATTTTGAGAGCTAAGGTTTTTGCTTTTTGGCGCTTTGTGGCCAAATTTTTTGAAAAGAGGCATCTACTTTGCCGCTGGAGCAAATAAAAACTTGGAGCCAATTCTATCAAAAATGAAAATTTTGGAGCCAAATACCAAAGAATATTTGGAATCAAAGTCTCTTTTGCGCTTGGCGGCCCAAATTTTAGAAAAGAGGCGGTTACGTTGCCGCTGGAGCATATGAAAATTTGGAGCCAATTCTACCAAAAATGAAAATTTTGGAACCAAAATACATCTTAAGCAAAAAGAATTTATCCCTCATAAATTTGAAAGAAATAATTTATAAAGAAATTCTTAAAAGTTCACACGAATTACCGTGACTAAGTATTAATCACGGGAAATGAAGACTAAAAAACTGATAAATAATTCCCCGTAATTAGAAACATAAAATTAAATACATGAAATTTTCCCGTGGTTATTAATGTACTTTCTAATACGGGAAAAATTACCGTGAATAAGATACCGTGTTTAGAAACCTGTTTTCCTGTAGTGCAATATGAACTATTATGAGTCATGTATTCTTGTTATGATCAGACTTTTGTGAACTATTATTAGTCTTTTTTATTACAGGACCATGATATTTGGATTTTAAATCTTATAATTATCTTAATATGCTAAATTAATATTTTATAATGTTATGTGCACTATTAGGTTGATGATGTATCTAAATAAATATTTGATGATATTATATGCGTTAATAGGTTGATGATGTATATTATTATACTAAGTCAATAATTGATGATGTAATGATCAGACTTTAGTGAACTAGAATTTCAAATGTCAACTTTTGGTTTATCTTCATCGAATTCCTTCTATTATAGTCAGGCTCCGGGTTGGTCGGGTTACGGGTTCGGGTTAGTTGGGTTGGTCGGGTTGCGGGTCGATCGGGTTGCGGGTTGGTCGGGTTGTGGGTCGATCAGGTTGCGGGTCGAGCGGGTTACGGGTCATTGACTTTTAGTCAAATTGAGTTGCGGGTCGGGTTACTCGGGTCGGGTTACATTTTGACAGCTCTATCCATGAGTGTACATTATGGCCAACCATTTACGATTTAGAGCAATACTTTTGAAGAGATGCCAGTCACCATTGTTTGTCGCGGATGCTCTATTATTATGACAATACATAATATAAGAAATGATATTAAAGAAAATAAAGCTATTCATATTAGTGTGGAAAACCCATAAAATATAGGGGAAAACACAATTAGGATTGAAAATAAACTAGGGGTATCAACACAGTGGCGCTCACGAGCTACGAACGCTCTTCGATTGTGGGGGGCGGTCACCTGAACCCTGCAAGAAAGGTCCTCAGGTGAATCCTGGGACCTCCTCCAATGCCAAAGTTAGTGGGGTCTGAGGTCCCGATGTATGTGAGTAGTTCTAGAGATGAGAAGTTAGGGGGAACAAGGGTCTTGAACAGCTCTTTCGATAGAGGATTATGAAGGATGTTCGGACTCTTATGTTTTCTGTAGGTCGACCGCACGTGCTCCTCGAGAAATCTGAGGTCTGCGTCTTCAACCTCTAGTCCCCCGTCTTCTGTCTGATCAAGGTTTTCAGGGATGTGGACGGTCTTCTATTTCTCTTCCCGCGCTCTCCCCTTTAAGCCTTCGACGGGGTTTTCCTTTGCTTTCAGGAGTTGGAGGATTTGGACAAGTATGTCTTGCGTGCTTGCAATTTGTTGGCCTTGACTTTTGATCACCAACTCTAGTACTGTTTCATCTTCAACTCTCGGAGAGAGGACCTTGAGCGTGTTATTCTCGACCATTCCTTTGAGCGGGGTTTCGAACTCATCCCCCTTCTTTTTCGCAACAGAGTCGTGGGCCCCATGGTGGGCGCCAAATGTTAGGGCCTGATTAGTACCAAGAGGTTTGTGAGACTCACGGGCTACGAACGGTTTTCGATCGTGGGGGGCGGTCACATGAACCCTGCAAAAAGTTCCTGAGGGGAATCCTGTGACCTCCTCTAATGCCAAAGTTAGTGAGAGAAAGTGGTAATGTTGAAAATAAGAGAGAGTAGTGGTTGGAAGTTACCATAAATGGTGCCCCTCGAGGTGTATTTATACTAACTCTGGCGAGGTTTGGGCATTTAATGGTCTGTCGAGCGTTTTGGGAGGCCTCTGGGTTCATTAAATGTGTTGTAGTACGAATCCCTGCCACTCTTCGTACAGAAGAGGTCAGAAGGTCGTTGGACCTTTATGTCGAACGGTTTTGCCTGGTTTACGGTTCCCCACTGTCGGTTGGTCACCTGGTGTCGAATCAAATACCGCACTGGGGATTTTGTGCATGCTCGCTTATTTAGGTCTAGTCTGCTTGTTTTGTGGGCTTTCGTAACCATGATATCTCAATATTTGGCCCAACAAGTATCAACACAGACACATGAAATTTTTTTAACATGATTTTGTCAGGATGACTCTAATCGACCCTGAGGATCTTCCTTTCAGATTTTTGAATATTATATTGCTTAATAGGTTAGGTACAATACATAGCCAAAGCAAGGATTCTAAGTTTGGGGGCCAAATTTGTTCTCTCAAATAAACTAATTTTAATGATATAAAGGTTGTAAATATTAAAATTATTTTAAACATATACAACACTCTTTATATCCATGAACTCATTTAAAATATTTTCTAAATTAGTATCCATTATTTCTCGTTCAATATAAATAATTAGATCACGAACAAGAAACAAATTAGTCGGTCAACAAGATCAAATTCCTTTGACTTTCTAGATTATGCAAACCACGACACAACTCAACAAGAGGATGATAGCTTCATTAAAGCAGGATGATTACTAAGAGCATCGACATCGAAATTCTTCAAATGGAATTACGATATATATATATAGTTCTTCATATGAAAACTGAAGGGTTATTGATTTTTTTTACTAATGCAAATATCATCTAAGTTGAAGGATTTTTATGCATCTATAGGATTCAAATTTGAAGTCAACTTCAGAAAATCAACAACCTTCTTTTCAAACTTGATCGCAATTCCTCTATATAAACACCAATGGCAACATTGAACGTATCAAAATAGTCGAGACTTCATATGGTCGAAAGGAGATGAGGGGTTTATAATTAAAAAAAAACTAAAATTATGGCATAATAATACCGATAAGCATCAATGACAAGTACGAATTTACTATGATCAAGGGAAAATGTAACTGTTTTGGTACATGATGCACATACAGATACGACTTGAGATTTTTTCGAGACCCTATTCTATAAACAAAATGCGGTCCAAATATTTTGACATAAAAAAATTAAAAATGTAGATAAAACATCTATCAATGAGTAAGAATCATTAGAATATTATTCAAAAATAATATCGATCTACTATTATTTGAAGTAAATAGTGGTAATGGTTGAAATAGCAAGATGAAACAATAAATTGATTACTTGAGAGATTGAATTAAACAAAATCAAAACAAAAGAATCTAAATAGTAAATAATTGATAATAATTAATTAAATTAACCCGCTTGAATATGTGATGAGAACTAAATTGATTTGAAGAGAATATAGAAGAATCAAAGAGTAGAAACAAATAACAGAGAAAATTAATATTAGATAGGAGAAGTTGATAACTTTTTATTCTAAAATTATATATTATGAACTATTCATAATCGATTTTAGGCCCTAATAAGCAACCTTATGAATCTTGCACTGCCCCTGTCTTATGCCTGCCGAGTCAATGGTATGAATGGCACATTTGAATAAACTGTGACCATCCTTGTGGTGTCGGTCTCCAGCCACGTCTACGTCTCGACGCAACCCCATAGTCCCCAATTCTAACTTTCATGCGGCGGAGATAGTGTCGATTAAGTTCCTGCAATGAGCAAGGCTTCGTTGACTGATCTTGTTAAGGGCTTCCACCATCCATGATAAGATGTAATCATTTCGAGCTCTCTAAAGAAGCCAGTAGGCTACCCCAATGTTGACCTGCAGGAACCTGCAGGAAGGGTTCTCCAATGTAATAAGTGAAGCACTCGGGAAAGGAAACCTGAAAAAAGGTCGCCACATGGAGTTGAGGGAAGACCTCACGCCACACATCCCATGCAAAGGGGCAAAGCCGCAAGGCATGGTTAATGAACTCTTTCACGCCCTAGCACCGAGGTTACCATGGAAATGGTCGGTCGAGGCCAACTTCAGATGAAGGCATTCAGAATTGGTCAAAATACGCCCACATGCGACCTACCAAAGAAAGTGGTTGATGCGCTGTTGACCTGGCCATCGCCAAAAGTTTCTCCCCTTTGCAGGCAGCAGTGCCTCCTCTAGAGATGCCGCCATCAAATATGCTAAGCGGATGATGAACTTGGCATTTACTTCAAGACCCCATACTATCTCATCCTCCCTAAGCTCTTCATGCAGTGCATGCTTACACATAACCTGCATACAAAGATCATTTAGTAGAGTAGAATAAGACCGACCAGTCCCACTCGCCCGATTCAAAGATGAAATTTCTGGTCTGCATTTATAAAAGTTTAAAATTCACTAGTCAATTTCCACTATGGATTCATTCTTCTTTACTATTTTCATCATAGAAAATCGCTCATTGGCCACCAGAAAACACAAACGGCTAATGACACGCTAAAACACAACACCAAACTGCGACCAAGTGTAATCGCAGTCCGGATATGCAATAATAGGCAAGCTCTAATTGTCAACCCGGGGTCTAGATCTACTGCCTACTCCGTGAATATCTACTATCTAGCAAATTAAGTCGAGTGATTGTGAGTTTAACTAAAAGCAGTAAGAAAGCAGGAAATGGTTTGGTTTTCTAAAGCAAAGGAAGAGTCACTCGGGAATGAGTCCCCCTAGCTCCTTAGTTAGGTCACAGTTGTAATTACCCTGGGTTGATTAACTATTGATTAAACTGCGGAAGATCCGACAGTAGCTTGGAATCTCTTAAGCTGACCAAGCCCTCTCAGTCCAACTACCCAGCAGACGACTAATCTTCATCGTGATAGAAAGCTGAGTCTATGAACGCAGAACTCCACTACTGGAATTGGATTCCAGTACAAAGCAGTAAATCGATTAACTCTCGTATAATCAATCTACCACTACCGATTGATGAAGCTCTAACAACCTAATCAGATTCTATCTATCTCAGGTTGCAGCAAAAATCAAGAAAAGATATCAGACTTCAATTGACTTAATAAATCATGCATCAATCAATTAAAATCAATCAGTATAATAATCCCAAGTCATTACAAACAAGATCCCTAACACATGGAACTAGGGTTCTTCATACCCAAGTGAGAGAAGGTTCTACTCCATAGAGAGAGAGGACAACAGAAATCAGAGTAGTCATACTCATAAAGATGAGGAAAATTTTCTCTGAGATGATGATCTTCACTCCTATGATGATCTCCAAGCTCGATTGAGGAAACACAGCTCCAAAATCACCTCTACGATGTGTTTTCGCACTTTCTCTCTCTAAAACTCTGTTTTTGCTCCAAAAAGTCGATTCCTCTCATTTGGCTCGAAATTGGGTTAAAACCCATAATTTCCCGACCACACGGCCGTGTGGAATCCCAGTTTGCCCGTGCGGATGTCAAAATGCGGCGTTTCACTTAATGGGTCTTCAGGCATGCTACACGGCCAGAGGCACACGACCGTGTGGATTTCCAGGCTGGCCGTGTGAGTTCCCTGGACTTTCCACACGGCCGTGTGGATTTCCAGGTTGGCCGTATGCTCGGTAACATCGTTTCCCCTTATCTTTCCCTTTGCTCCATTGAGGGCAATGTCGTCAAAAACTTGACACGCTACGATACAACACCTAACAATGACCAATTTAACCAATGAAAGGGACTGCAGTATAGTGGTACAAGTAATAAATATCGAATCCACGGGTCTCTAGAGTTACTATTACTCAGCTTCAGTTCATTATCTAGCAAATTAGATTAACGATGGACTTACTAAACTACTCTACTAATTATAGGTTGGGAACTCACTTAGGTACGATTCCCCCTAGCTCCTCAATTATGTCCAAGCTGTAATTCCTTTTGGTTGTTTTACTATTGATTAAACTACGGAAGATCCTAAACTAGCTTGGAATCTCTAAAGCTGACCAAACCCTCTTAGACAGAATACCCGACAGGCGACTAGCCTTCACCGGAATAGACTGCTAAGGCGATTCACACAGATCTCCACTACATGGAATGAATTCCAGTACAAAGTAGTGAATTGACTGACTCTCGCACAACCAATTCACTACTATTAATCAAGGAAGCTCTCTTAACCTAATCAGATTCTATCTATCATAGGTTAAAGCATAAATCAAGAGAATTTGAACAGGATTCAATTGACTCAATAAATCATGCCTCAATGATTATAATCACACAATATAGCATCTAAAACTTCATATAAGAAAGATCCTAACACATGCAACTAGGGTTCCTCAAAACCTAAGTGAAGGGAAGTTACTCCATAGAGAAGAGAGAGATTGCAGTATATCTTTCTAGATCTTCAATCTTCATGTCTAGACTTGTTCCTTGAGCTTCAATGGTGAAGAATCCTCCAAAATAGCTCCAAGATTGGCTCTATATCGCCCTCTCTCTCTTTGGTTCCTCCCTTAGGTGATTGGGATCCAAAACCCAGCTCTCCCTCTCTAAAAATCTCAAAATAGCTTTTATACCCGCTGAAACTCGCACCCACTACTTGAACGGCCGTGCAAATTGAGATTTTGGCCGTGTAAACCCCTTGGAAAACACACACGGCCGTGCAGAATTTTACACGGCCGTGCACAATTTCCAGCATGCACTCCTAAGCTTCGTTGATCTCGTTTGCGCTCGTTTGACCTCCGATTCAGGTGTCGTTTGATCCCAGATGCTCGTAGTCTCGTCCTTTCTCTTTGAATGACAAGTTTAAATGATTTTTTGTCAATAAAATGAGGTAGAAATCCATTCTTTCTCAAGTCATGCCCGAGTTTCTTCTCTCGAATCGCCAGTTGATCTCTGATTGACTTGAAACTTGCAACTAGGCTTCACTTTACATGCTAGGACCTGAAATGTGACAAAGGAACACAACCTAGCGTAAAATAGTCCAAGAAATCAAAAACTCAAGCCAAAATGATCAAGAAACGAGGGTGCAAACATGTGCAAATACGATGTTATCAAATTCCCCCACACTTAACTGTTTGCTTGTCCCCAAGCAAACCTAACTTAAACCAATGCAAATCTCCAGACCTTTATAGAAACATGCAACCACGATCGTCGGTAGAGGACGTTCTAAGTCATTTAGCCGCTTACGAGGTCAACCAACGCACAAGACACCTCCTAGCTTCTTCGGCGAGAACTCTAGTCCCGAGTCGGGATCATGCCAAGTAGTGATCGTAGTACAAATGATTCATGGACAAAGAGACTCTAAAAAACAGAAAGGTCATGGACTCACTTTTTTAGGTGCTCTATTTTTTCCTTTAAAGATGGTTGGATCCCTTTTTTTTCTTTTTCTTTGTTTTGTTGTTTGTTTTGTCCAAGGGTCCCAACCTGTTATTTCCAGAAAACGTGGCTCCCACCTATTAAAGGGTTTGAGGGGGCTCGGCTCTTACCGGCCATGTAGAAGCAGCTCTTAGCGGCCATGCCGGGAACAGATGTCTCGAGCCTCGTGCGGGGAAAATAAATGTAAGGGGGCGGGAGGTAGTATGTGGAAGTTGGGAACAGATTCCTATCTCCCCTTACACACTTTTGCCCTATTCGCACGGGAGACGTTATTTTAAAGCACATTTTCGAGCACCTTTTATTTCAAAACATGATAAAGGAGTCCATGACAGGTAGAGAGTCCACAATACCACACAATTCAAGGGTCCTAAGATCACTAATTCACACAATCAACCAACACAATATGAAGAAAAAAGGAGACTTCTGAAATGCATCAACATCCTCCATAGTGCTACACTACCTCCCTAGGTTGCATATTACTATACAGACTGTCAATTCAAAGCATACTGAGCAGGCAGTTGCAAGGAGCACATGCTTGGAGCCCTCAAATCGAAATTTGGACAGTGGACTAGGCTCCAAACATACACAAACAACCAAACATTCACATGCAAACATAATGGAACATCCCCCCACACTTAAGCACGACATGGTCCTTAATGGAGGAAAAATAAGGTGGGCAGAACGAAGTTACCAGATCAAGTGTGAATGATGGTGGACGGGCCAGGAGGTGCATTCCAGGAGGAGAGAGAGCAGTCAGATCACAAACACCACATAAAATTTCACAAAGGTTGAGTTATTGACTCTAAAATCAAAAGACAAACTGACTCAACCGAAGAGAGATAGGGAAAGAAAGTGCAAACCGAATGGTTGGGTTACCTCCCAACAAGTGCTTCATTCACGTCGTTAGCCGGACAGTGGCTCTTAAGTTTCGGTCCAGGCTAGAACCTCTTAGAAGTTGAGGTTCTCATCTATGAGGTGGAGTCTCAAGTCACGAGCAGGTGGTGTGGTAGGTGATGAAGGCTCGTGCACTTGATGCAGCTGAAGTCTCCGCCCTCGAGATCTCTTATTCGTTTCTTTTCTTGTCTCATTGCCCTAAACCAAATATGACCGTATCGACTGACCACCATCGCGTCCACCAAGAGGGATCGATGTCGATGTGGCCTTGGTCTGGCAAAGAGACACTGCAAATGGGTCCTTGCTAAGCAGTTCCTTGAAGTTTGGTGGGATATTACTTGTATTATAGGGTCGGTGCAAGCCTCTTCCACCACAACTTCATCCTCAGCCTGGACACCACTCGCTTCTTCAACCCCCTTCCTTCTTCAAAATGTGGTCTCTCTCCTTGGAAAAGATGAAGAACTACCTCTTCTTTGCTTTATACCTCATCCTCCGCAACTTCTTTCCTCACCCTTTCTCTCTCTTTTTCTTCCATAACGGATTGGAGAGCAAGTCGCCATGCAAAGTTCTCAATAAGTTCACCTTGCATCTCCTCGCCTGGGCCCAACATATTACAGCAGAAATGGGAAAAGTTGTGATCTACCACCAGAGGATACACTTGATCATGATTATCATGGGAGCTTTCCATGACAGCTTCTCTATGCTCCTCAACATCCTCATGATTGCCTTCTTCTTCCTCCTCCTCTACTTGTATGGCAGCATAAAGGTTGTATTGAGAAAACTATGAACAAGCTTTCTCAATGACCTCTATGTGCTTCTTTATTCTCCAAAGGGTATCCTCTGTTTCACGAGGAAAGGAGAAGTCAGTTTGGGCAATGGCCTGGATATGAGGATCCATCTCAGGAAAGGATCTCTCAGGTACTCGAGCAATATGCTCCACGAGAAGTCTCAAGTGATAGTTTGGATCTGGCTGTGGACTATAGCATGGCTCTGCCGGATGGGTCGTGAAGGTCGCCATGGCAAACTCCAACTCCGATGGCCCTTCTGGTTGTGGGAGGAATTCTTCCTGATAAGAACATTGTTCTTGAGGTTCCCAAGGGTCTGGTTGTTCTCCATAGTAGGGGGATGGTATTGAAACCAGAGTACATAGGCTTCTCCTGCTTGATTGCTCCAGGATGTCTTGGGGTAATACCACTCAGGTGGTGGTGGATACCCCCAATGATTGGAGAAGCCATGATGATCCATATATCAGATCTGCACCAACAAAAACAAAATACCCAAGTGAAAAGCAAGGGTGGAAAAGAAAAATGCTAAAGTAACAAACTTCTGCCTTTCCTAATAATTTAGAAATTCCCCAACAACGGTGCCAAACACTTGACACGCTAAATCGCAACACCAAACTGCGACCAAGTGTAATCGCAGTCCGGAAATGCAGTAACAGGCAAGCTCTATTTGTCAACCCAGGGTCTAGATCTACTGCCTACTCCGAGAATATCTATTATCTAGCAAACTAAGTCGAGTGATTGTGATTTTAACTAAAAGCAGTAAGAAAGCAGGAAATGGTTCAAAGTTCTTTAGCAAGGGAAGAGTCGCTCGGGAATGAGTCCCCCTAGCTCCTTAGTTAGGTCGAGGTTGTAATTATCCTGGGTTGATTAACTGTTGATTAAACTGCGGAAGATCTGACAAAAGGTTGGAATATCTTAAGCTAACGAATCCCTCTCAATCCAACTACCCGGCTGACGACTAGTCTTCACCGGGATAGAAAGCTGAGGCTACGAACACAGAGCTCCACTACTGGAATTAGATTCCAATACAAAGCAGTAAATCGATTAACTCTCGTATAATCAGTCTACCACTACCGATTGATGAAGCACTAACAACCTAATCAGATTCTATCTATCTCAGGTTGCAGCAGAAATCAAGAAAAGATTATCATACTTCAATTGACTCAATGAATCATGCACCAATTGATTATAATCAATCACTATAACAATCCCAAGTCATTACAATCAAGATCCCAAACACATGGAACTAGGGTTCTTCATACCCAAGTGAGAGAAGGTTCTACTCCATAGAGAGAGAGAGAGAGGAAAACAAAAATTAGAGTAGTCATACTCATAAAGATGAGGAAAATATGCTCTGGGATGATGATCTTCACTCCTATGATGATCTTCAAGCTCGATTGACGAAACCTAGCTCCAAAATCACTTCTAGGATGTGTGTCTTCGCACTTTCTCTCTCTAGGGCTCTATTTCTTGCTCAAAAACTAGATTCTCTCGCCTTTGGCTCAAAATTGGGTTAAAACCCAGAATTTCCCGACCACACGGCCGTGTGGAATCCCAGTTGGCCCGTGTGGATGTCAAAATGCGGCGTTTCAATTAATGGGTCTTCAGGCATGCTCCACGGCCAGAGACACACAGCCGTGTGGATTTCCAGGCTGGCCGTGTGAGCTCCCTGGACTTTTCACACGACCACAAGGGGTCCCATACACGGCCATTGTGGCTTGCCCACGTTATGGAATTCCTCACGGCCAAGTCACACGGCCGTGTGGAATTTAGGTCTGCTCGTGTGGAATTTCCAGCTTTTCGTCAAACGTCCCCACTTCGTCCAATCGACCCTGAACTTGTGCCCAAACCTTCTTTCACGTACTAGGACCTAAAATATCACAAACAAGAACAACCTAGCGTGAATTCGGCCTAAAACACGAGAGATTAGACTCAAACGGTACAGGAATGGTGGATAAAAACATGTGTATAAATCAAGTCATCAAATTCCCCCACACTTAACCGTTTGCTTGTCCCCAAGCAAACCTGACTCAAACCAATGCAACTCTCCACACCACTATAGCAACATGCAACCCCGATCGTGGGCAGAGGATTTTCTAGATCATTTATCAACTTACGAGGTCAACTGGTATTCTAAGACGCCCCTATCTCTCTCAATGCGAGTACTAGACTCAAGCCAGGATCATGAGAAGTAGTGGAACTAAGACAGTGAATTCATGGATAAGGAGACTCACACAATTCAACAACCCAGGACTCATTGTATCGGGTGCTCTTTCATTTCATTTCACTTGTTGGAACCCCTTCTTCTTACTATTTGTTTTTTTTTCTTTGTTGGGGTTCCAACTGCAGTTTGTATGCGCGGTCTGCCCTTATTAGGTGAGCAAGAGCAACTTCTGTACATCTGTCACTCGCCAGAGTACTTCTTTTAACTCTTGTCCCTCACTTCGTGTGGAGGGTCAATGAAATTAAGGGGGGTCGGAAGCTCTATCTGTGCCCTTAAAAATACATCCTCAAGTAGGCAAAACGTTCAACTGGTGGAAATTTTACTTGTACTAGAGAAAACTTAGCTTCACCTTGTAGGCCTACCCCACCAAGGATCACTAAAATCTCTTCAAAAAACCGATTTTGTGCAATGAACTGTGCCACACACGTTGGGCTTACTCCATGTCTTAGAATTTCAAATTTTTTACATGAAGGACCAACTGCTTTTTCATTTCACACTTGAACCCCTTTTTCGATACACGAGTCCACAACACAACATAAGAGGAGTCATCAATACCACAAGAATTAACGGTCCTAAATCCACTAGTTCACAAAATCAACCGGCACAACAGAGAGACAGATAGGAAAAACCTTATACTTCAACATCCTCCATAGTGCTACAACTACCTCCCTAGGTTGCATATCACCATAAAGACTGTCAATTCAAAGCATACTGAGCAGGATTTTGCAGGGAATAGTACTTGGAGACCTCAATTCATCAAATTGGACAGTGGACTAGGCTCAAAGCACACAAACTCATCTAGCAGTCAAAAATAAATAAACACCCCCCCACACACTACGACACATTTTCGCCCCTTACATTGTGTTGGTTGATTGTGTGAATTAGTGATCTTAGGACCCTTGAATTGTGTGGTATTGTGGACTCTCTACCTGTCATGGACTCCTGTATCATGTTTTGAAATAAAAGGTGTTCGAAAATGTGCTTTAAAATAACGTCTCCCGTGCGAATAGGGCGAAAGTGTGTAAGGGGAGACAGGAATCCGTTCCCAAATTCCCCGGCAACGGCGCCAAAAACATGACACTCTAAAACACAACACCAAACTGCAACCTAGTGTAATCGCAGTCCGGTAATGCAGTAACAGGCAGGCTCTAATTGTCAACCCGTGGTCTAGATCTACTGCCTACTCCGTGAATATCTATTATCTAGCAAATTAATTCGAGTGATTGTGAGTTTAACTAAAACCAGTCAGAAAGCAGGAAATGGTTTGGTTTTCTAAAGCAAAGGAAGAGTCACTCGGGAATGAGTCCCCCTAGATCCTTAGTTAGCTCACAGTTGTAATTACCCTGGGTTGATTAACTTTTGATTAAAATGCGGAAGATCCGACAGTAGCTTGGAATCTCTTAAGCTGACCAAGCCCTCTCAGTCCAACTACCCAGCAGACGACTAGTCTTCACCGGGATAGAAAGCTGAGGCTATGAATGCAGAACTGCACTACTGGAATTGGATTCCAGTACAAAGCATTAAATCGATTCACTCTCGTATAATCAATCTACCACTACCAATTGATGAAGCTCTAACAACCTAATCAGATTCTATCTATCTCAGGTTGCAGCAGAAATCAAGAAAAGATGATCATACTTCAATTGACTCAATAAATCATGCATCAATCGATTAAAATCAATCAGTATAACAATCCCAAGTCATTACAAACAAGATCCCTAACACATGGAACTAGGGTTCTTCATACCCAAGTGAGAGAAGGTTCTACTCCATAGAGAGAGAGAAAGGACAATAGAAACTAGAGTAGTCATAATCATAAAGATGAGGAAAATCTTCTCTGAGATGATGATCTTCACTCCTATGATGATCTCCAATCTCGATTGAGGAAACCCAGCTCCAAAATCACCTCTAGGATATGTTCTTTGCACTTTCTCTCTCTAAAACTCTATTTTTGCTCCAAAAAGTCGATTCCTCTCCTTTGGCTCGTAATTTGGTTAAAACCCATAATTTCCCGACCACACGGACAGGCCACACGGACGTGTGGAATCCCAGTTTGCCCGTGCGGATGTCAGAACGCGGTGTTTGACTTAATGGGTCTCCAGGCATGCTGCACGGCCAGAGACACACGAACGTGTGGATTTACAGGCTGGCCGTGTGAGTTCCCTGGACTTTTGATAAGCCGTTAATTGCACATGTTTTTACCCCTATTCTGGAGCCGTTTGCGATGGTAATTCTCGTGTTTTAGGCCGATTTCACGCTAGGTTGTGTTTGTTTATGATATTTCAGATCCTAGCAAGTGAATGAAGGTTTAGGAGCGAGTTCGGGGTCGATTGGATGAAGATCGGGCGCGAGGCAAGTCAAAAAGAAAGCCACACGGGCACCACCAGAAGCCACACGGCCGTGCAAGTGACCACTTTGGCCGTGTGGGATTGTGCGAGTCTTCATACGGCTTGCCCTGAAATCCACACGGCCGTGTGAAGGAGTGGTTTGGCCGTGTTGAATTGTGCGAGACTGCACACGGCCAGGCAGGGTGAGTTACACGGCCGTGTGACCCTGGCCGTGTAGGTTGACTGAAGTCCAATTAATCGATACGCGGCGTTTTGAAGTCACACGGGCAACTGGGTATGCCACACGACCATGTGGCCCTGCCCGTGTGAGTCGGGAATTCCTGGTTTTAACCCAATTTCGGGCTGAAAGTGAGAGAATCGAGTTTTGAGAGCAAAAACAGAGCCCTAGAGAGAGAAAGTACGAAGAACACATCCTAGAAGCTATCTTGGAGCTGGGTTTCATCAAATCAAGCTTGGAGATCGCCATAGGAGTGGAAATCATCATCCCAGAGCAGATTTTCCTCATCTTTATGAGTATGACTACTCTGTATTCTGTTTTCCTCTCTCTCTATGGAGTAGAACCCTTCTCTCACTTGGGTATGAAGAACCCTAGTTCTATGTGTTAGGGATTTGATTGTAATGACTTGGGATGATATTACTGCTTGGTTTTAATCGAATGATGCATGTTTATTGAGTCAATTGAAGTCTGATCAGCTTTTCCTGATTTCTGCTGCAACCTGAGATAGATAGAATCTGATTAGGTTGTTAGAGCCTCATCATTCGGTAGTAGGAGATTGGCTATACGAGAGTTAACCAGTTTACTGCTTTGTACTGGAATTCAATTCCAGTAGTGGAGTTGTGTTCTTACTGCTTCAGCTTTCTATCCCGGTGAAGACTAGTCGTCTGCCGGGTAGTTAGTCTGAGAGGGCTTGGTCAGCTTAAGAGATTCCAAGCTACTGTCGGATCTTCTGCAGTCTAATCAACAGTAAATCAACCCAGGGAAATTACAATTGAAACCTAACTAAGGAGCTAGGGGGACTCATTCCCGAGTGACTCTTCTTTGCTTGAGAAAACCGTACCAATTCCTGCTTTCTTTCTGCTTTTGCTTTAAACAACAAACACTTAACTTAGTTGGCTAGATAATAGATAATCACTGAGTAAGCAGTAGATCTAGACCCCGGGTTGATAATATAACTTGCCACTGTACTGCATTCCCGGTCTGCAATTACACTTGGTCGCAGATTGGTGTTGTGTTTTGGCGTGTCAAGTTTTTGGCGCCGTTGCCGGGGACTTTCTAGATTATTAGGAAAGGCAGAAGTTTGTTACTTTAGCGTTTTTCTTTTCTTTTCCACCCTTGCTTTTCACTTGGGTGTTTTTGTTTTTGTTGGTGCAGATCTGAATCATAGATCGTCACGGCTTCTCCAACCAGTGGGGGTATCCACCACCATCCGAGTGGTATTACCTCGAGACCCCCTGGAGCAATCAAGGAGGAGAAGACTATGGATTCGGATTCCAGTACCAACCCCCTTACTACGGAGAACAATCAGACCCCTAGGCATATCAAGAACAACCTCATTACCAAGAAGGCTTTCTCCCACAACCAGAAGGGCCATCAGAGCTAGAGTTAGCCATGGAGGCCTTCACGGGCCACTCTGCAGAGCCATGCTACACTTCACTGGAAGATCCAAACAAACAATTAAGTCTTCTCGTGGAGCAGTTTGCTCGAGACACTGAGAGATCATGCTCCAAGATGGATCTTCAAATCAAAGCCCTTGCCATTTCCGATCCCTCATTTCTTCATGAAATGGAGGAGACTGTTCAGCGCTCAGCGAAGCAAACAGAGTGGGTGGATCAAGTTTGCTCACATCTTGCTCAAGATCACCTTTCTGCTACCACGCTAGAAGAGGTGGAGGATGACAAAGGCTACGGGGATGTTGAGGAGCATACAGAAGTTATCACAAAGCACTCCCATGATAATCATGATCAGGAAAGTCCTCTGGTTGCAGATCACACCTTTCCTTATTTCTGCTCTACCATGTTGTGCCCGAGCAAGGAGATGCAAGATGATCTCATTGAAGAAATTACATGGCGACTTGCTCTCCAATCTGTGCTAGAAGAAGAAGAGCAAGAAAGGGTGCAGAAAGAAGTTGTGGAGGATGACGCAAGTGAAGTAGGAGGAGTTCTTGATCATTTCCCAGGGGTGATACCACATGAAGAAGAAAGGGGGGTTGAAGAAGCAATTGGCTTCCAGGCTGAGGACAGAGTTAAGGTGGAAGAGGCCTGCACCGGCCATGAGTTAGAGGTGATATCTCCGCCAAACTTCGAGGAGCTGCTTGGCAAGGACCCATTTGCACTGTCTCTTTGCCAGACCAAGGCCACATAGACATTGGTCCCTCTTGGTGGACGCGATGGTGGCCAATCGATGCTGTCATATCTGGTTTGGGGCAATGGGACGAGAGAAGAGAAGAAGAGGTCTCGAGGATGGAGACTTCATCTGCATCAAGTGCACGGGCTTCCATCACCAGTCATACCACATGCTCGTGACTTGCGACTCCACCTCATTGACGAGAACCTCAACTTCAAGGAGGTTCTAGCATGGACCGAAACTTAGGAGCCATTGTCCGGCTCACGACGTGAAAGAAGCGCTTGTTCGGAGGCAACCCAACCAGTCAGTTTGCATTTCTTTCTCTATTTCTCCTCGGTTGAGTCAGTTTTGTTATTTGATTTTAGAGTCAATAACTCAACCTTTGTGAGATTTTCTGTGGTGTTTGTGTTCTGATTACCCTCTCTTTCTGGAATGCACCGCCTGACCCGTCCATCATCATTCACCCTTGATCTGGTAACTTCGTTCTACCCTCCTTATCTTTCCTCCATTGAGGACAATGTCGTGCTTAAGTGTGGGGGGGGGGTGTTTGATTATGTATGCGGGTGAATGTTTGGCTGTTTGTGTGCTTGGAGCCTAGTCCACTGTCCAAATTTGAGATTTGAGGGCTCCAAGTACTACTGTTTGCTTGATCATATTGGCACTGTGGTTTTAATTGGTGAATTTAATGGCTTTCGACTTAATGCATGACAACTGAGGTGTGACTAGGACAACCTATAATGATGACTGAGACGTGCAGTAGAATTGTGTAGGGGTTTGGTTTTTGAACTATTTGCTTACCAACTGTGACTTGGATTGATCACTTGTTCTTGACAGTCGGTTATGCATCTAGTTCAGGGAATCAGAATGAGAGATAGAGCATATAGGTAGCCATGTGAGATTTGAGCCTGCTCGTTTCTTTCTTGTGCGATAGTTCCCTCTTCCATGATGTGTAGCATTCACGTTGTCACTAGCTAAGATGATGGAGGCATAGGATTAGCCCACGACCAAATTGACAGTCCTAGTGTGTCCTACCCCCTAGTCATCCCCTTTGAGCCGTGTGTTATCCTTTCTTTCGGTTTATAATGGAAAATCACCCTTTTGCATCTCTTAGAAGGTTCCACGGAGTGGTTTTTGCATGTTCTCTGCTGTTTCTGCTAAATATAATGTGAGAGTTGGAGGTAGTTCTTAAAAATTTGGGCAGGTGTTTGAAAATGTGCAGAGGTGGTGGTTCTCTTAAGAAATGAAAAAAATGAAAGGAAAACAAAGAAAAAAATGAAAGCAAAAGTGAGCCACCACGAAAAATCTGAATAGTGCCCATTAAGTAGTGTTTCTTAGCAGTCTGGCTGAGAAATACTGGTATTTATGTGACCTCCTTCGTTCTTGTTCTCTGAAGAATTTGAGTAATGCAGAATAGCAGAAAGAAAGTACTGGTTTAATTGACTGTGAGTTTGTTGGGTTTGGAAATGTGGAACCTTGAGCTATGAATACTTCCACCACCTAAAAGGCCTTTTCTCCATGTCCAAGACCCTAGCCAGTCATTTGAACCTGTGTCTAAGACCTCCTGATTAGTTAGTGATGACAACCATTTATGTGAACTCTAACATTTAGAGGTTGCAGTCATGGTGAAGAGATGTTAGGAGTTGAGAGAATAAGTATGTGCATTTTTCGCATCAAATTTTCCTAACCCCACTGGTCGAGAGTGAGCGATTCATTTCCTTGTTCTTTACACTCTTTACCCCGGTGAGGACCTAGATGGCTCGGTCTTGATTCTGATGTCTTGAGTTTTATGCATGAGATGACTGTCTTGAGTAAGTGGTTGAGTCAAGTCTATGTTGATTGATGAATAGAAGAGAGACTCCTCCTTTACTCGATTTTGCTGCACTCGAATGTCCTCTGTGGTGGTTGTCCAGGTTGCGGTTGAAGTTGTTCATGTGTTGATGTTTGAAAGCCGGTGTGATTCCCATGTTTTGTGCCTATATGATTTGTCCCCAATGTTGGTATGATTGAAATTGTGAGCTTACCTTGTGTCTGACTTGGTTTGCTTGGGGACAAGCAAACGGTTAAGTGTGGGGGAGTTTGATAACATCGGATTTACACATGTTTGCACCCTCGTTTCTTGATCATTTTGACTTGAGTTTCTGATTTCTTGGACTATTTTATGCTAGGTTGTGTTCCTTTGTCACATTTCAGATCCTAGCATGTGAATTGAAGCATAGGCGCAAGTTTCAAGTCAATCGGAGATCATTTGGCAATTCGGGAGAAGAAACACAAGCATGATCTGAGGAATAATGGACTTCTACCTATTATTATGGACAAAGAATCATGCAAGCTTGTCATGAAAAGAAAGAGGACGAGACTACGAGCGTCTGGGATCAAACGGGGACTGATTCGGAGTCCGGACGAGGGAGAAACGAAGCATTAAACAGAGATTGAGCAAGCCACACGGGCATCCTGGAATTCCACACGGCCGTGTGGGTCGTGGCCGTGTGGAAATCACCGAGCCTTCACAGTGGAAGCTGGGAAAGCCACACGGCCGTGTGGCCTGGCCGCGTGATTGGGAATTTCTGTTTAAAACTCGATTTTCAGCCAAAGGAAAGGGGAGAGCTGGGTTTTTGGTTCCCAAACACCCAAGGGACGAACCCTAGAGAGAGAGAGAGCGACTTGGTAACATTCTTGGAGCTATTTTGGAGGATTTCTTCGCCATTGGAGCTCAGGAATCAAGCTTGGAGATGGAGATTGAAGATCTAGATCAGATTTCTGCAGTCTCTCTCTTCTCTATAGAGTAACTTCCCTTCACTTAGGTTTTGAGGAACCCTAGTTCCATGTGTTAGGATCTTTCTTGTATGAAGTTTTGGATGCTATATTGTTTGATTATAATCGATTGAGGCATGATTTATTGAGTCAATTGAATCTTGATCAAATTCTCTTGATTTATGCTTTAACCTATGATAGATAGAATCTGATTAGGTTAAGAGAGCTTCCTTGATTGATGGTGGTGAATTGGTTATACGAGAGTTAGTCAATCTTCTGCTTTGTACTGGAATCCAATTCCGGTAGTGGAGTTCTGTGTTCATAGCCTCAGCTTTCTATCCCGGTGAAGGTTAGTCGCCTGCCGGGTAGTTGGACTGAGAGGGCTTGGCCAGCTTAAGAGATTCCAAGCTACTGTCGGATCTTCCGCAGTTTAATCAACGGTAGATCAACCAAAGGTAATTGCAACTTGGACCTAATTGAGGAGCTAGGGGGAATCATACCTAAGTGATTTCACAACTTGTAATTAGTAGAGTAGTCAGTAGAGTAGTTTATAAATCAATCCTTAATCTAGTTTGCTAGATAATGATCTGAAGCTGAGTAATAGTAACTCTAGAGACCCGTGGATTCGATATTTATTACTTGTGCCACTATACTGCAGTCCCTTTCATTGGTTACACTTGGCCATTGTTAGGTGTTGTGTCGTAGCATGTCAACTTTCCACACGGCCACAAGGGGTCTCCTACCAGTGTGGCTTGCCCGTGCAAAGTGGTGCCACACGGCCAAGTCACACAGCCGTGTGGAATTTTAGGCTTGCCCGTGTGAGTTCCTCAGCTTCTCGCCAAACGTCCAATCTTCGTCCAATCGACCCCGAACTCGTTCCCAGACCTTCATTCATGTACTAGGACCTGAAATATCACAAAAAAGAACAACCTAGCGTGAAATCGACCTAAAACACGAGAAATAAGACTCAAACGTTACAAGAATGATGGACAAAAACATGTCTATATATCAAGTCATCAGCTAGCGAAATTTGTAGTTAGCGGGTTTCGGTGACCGACCATGAGAATTCAGTTACCAAAAAATGTAGACGAAGAATTAAAAAATATTTTTAAAAATATACAAATTTATTTCTTAGAATTTTTTCCCATTAACGTCTATTTTCATATTGATTTTTATTGGTATTGGCATAATATCAACACTTCAAATGTGATTATCGTATGCTTTCCCGAGCATTTATACCACATACGGATAGAGCTGTCAAAATGTAACCCGATCCGAGTAACCCGCCCGATCAACCCGATCCGCAACCTGATTTGATTAAAGTCAATGACCCGTAACCCGCCCGACCCGCAAACCGATCGACCAGCAACCCGATCAACCCGCAATCCGACCAACCCACAACCCGATTAACCTGCAACCCGACCAACCCGCAACCCGACTAACCCGAACTCGTAACCCGACCAACTCGCAGCCCGACTATAATAGAAGGAATTCGATGAAGATAAACCAAAAGTTGACATTTGAAATTCTAGTTCACTAAAGTCTGATCATTACATCATCAATTATTAACTTAGTATAATAATATACATCATCAACCTATTAACGCATATAATATCATCAAATATTTATTTAGATACATCATCAACCTAATAGTGCACATAACATTGTAAAATATTAATTTAGCATAATAAGATAATTATAAGATTTAAGTTGCTTATTTTAGTACACATAACTACTTGCTTATTTTAGTTGGTGTATAGGGTATATAATGAGTGTAATGGGTTAGGATATAAGGTATTAATGTTTTAGGCACGATTAGCCAAAAACTCAAAATAATAACTAATAAGGATCGAGTTTTTTATTACACGTGTTCATGAATCAAACCATTAGGGGTTTAGGGTATATAGACTATTGAGTTATATGGTTAGTCTAATGAGTTAGGGTATAAGGTATTAATGGTTTAACAATTATTAGTCAAAATAATAACTAATAAGATCAACTTTTCTTATTAACACATGTTCATCAATCAGAATTCAGATCATTAGGGGTTTAGGGTATAGGTTATAGAGTCGGCTTATAGGGTATATGGTTAGGGTATAAAGTCTTAATGATTTGACCACGGTTAGTCAAAATCATAACTAATAAGATCAACTTTTCTTATCACTACAGGAAAACTGGTTTTTAGACACGAGATCTTATTCATGGGAAGTTTTCCCGTACTAAAAAGTATGTTTGTAGTCATGGTAAAATTTTCTGTATTTGATTGTATAGTTCTAAACACGGGAATCAGTTTACCTATTTTCCAGTCTTCATTTCCTGTGACTAATTGCCGTGAACAATGTAATTGTTTACTTTTGTAAATTTTAGGGTAAAGACAAATTATTAGCTAAAGTTTTCCCGCATTCTTTTTAATTAGCCAAACCTATTGAATTACTAATAATTGACCAAATATCAACTTCTAGCTAGCAAGTTTGTTAATAATATTGATTTGACAATATGATACTGAGGTTAAAAAAATACATGGAGGTTAAAATTCCAAAAAATTAGTATTTAACTGAGAAAAGAGTTAAAAATTTATTAACGATAACGGAAAAATGGCTAATATTTTGATAAATTATAAAAAATTTAAATAATTATCAGTAATTCAATAGGTTTGATTAATAAAAAAAGAATTCGACAAAAAAGTTTGGCTTATAATTAATAAAAATAAAAAAGGATTTAAACAACCGTAAATGTTTGGAGGGATCTTTTCATTTTGGCTTCAAAATTACACCAAAGTGTAAAACTTCCTCGCCTTAGTTCAGATAATTTTTGCCTTCCCCCCTTTACTTCCCCCTTATTTTTACCAAAATTTTGTTTTCCTCGCCTGTTTTACAACAAAGTCTAAAATATACAAGCACTTGGGCGGGATGCAGGAGTTGTTGGCCGCTCTTTTTTGGGTTTTAGTGGGGTGGGCGGGGATTGTTTAATTTTGGACCCTTAACAGAGAGAAAAGAGAATCTAGATCAAGTAATTTACCTTGATGCATAAGCAAGTAATTTACCTTGATGCATAATTTTTTTGTTGCATTTTGTTTCTGTGATATTAGAAATTGTTGAGGGAAGATTATTTGTAAAGAGATTGAAAGGCATAGCAAGGTGAGTAGTTGTCGGCACATTTGATTTACTGATGTCATGTCTTTTTTATGCTAATTTACTTGGGTTTGGGTTTTAGGGATGAATGTTCAAAATATAGCGCAAGCCAATAGTTCCATATGTTATCTCAATGTTTGAGTAAGCCTCTGCACCCAAATAGGTTGTAGTAATTGCTGCAATTCTATAGATTTGCTGCTGTTTTTCTCAGTAGAAGTGGTTGAATGGAGCTATTTTTTTGGAAAATAAAATTAATGAACCGATTCTATGTTGTATGCATGTAGGGGCACTTTATGATATCATTGTTGATGCCTTTTATAGCATAACATAAGCTAATAAGATCAAATTTTCTTATTAATATATGTTCACGAATCAAATCATTAGGAGTCTAGGGTATATGGTCTCCTTGCCAGCAACATGGGATTGAGCTTCATGCTTCTTGAAACCTTTATCTAATAGGTTGTTTCTTCTACCCTGCGTAGCTTGCACCTTTGCAATTACTATAGAATCAATGTAAAGTTAATAATTCATCGCCCTCTAGCTTCTGTTTCTCTTCTAGCTTTCTGGTTTTATTAAAGACTTGTATTTCTGTTTCTCTTCTCACTTCGCTTGTCCTAGGTTTGAGAAGGTACAATTTCTATCCATTACAGTGCGGCAATTGTGTTGATATTTGTTTTATTGACACTAATCTTATAATTTCATGCGCATATTAATGTTATAATTCCATACCTATATTAATTGACAAAATATTGTGATTAGTGATATGATAATTAGCTATAGTAGAATATCGTGATCAATTATTAATATATAGACATGGGAGAACCAATCAAATATTGTAACTAATGTTTGACATCTGGTCATGGGAAATGATTTTGTCACGGCAAATACTGTATAAACAGGTGTACTTCCCGTCTCTAAATGAGATTTTTTGGATGTTGTGTGTGACAAAATTTGGTATTAGTCAAGGGGCTCCCCGTGATTAATTGGTACAAATTATATGTTATCGAGTAAAGTTAAAATTAACTAGCTAAACCAACAATTTCTCTATACATTTATATGAACAATTTCACTTGTTTTAAAAAAAAATAAAAAACTATTTTAAACTTTTCTCCCCAAATTTTGGGTTCCCCCAATACTACTGCACAAAAATTTGATTCACCCCACCCGCCGAGACCCACCAATAATTCCCCCTGTAATGTTTCCCCAAAATTTTGTTTCCCCCTAGTGATTCCTTTTTTTTTTACAAGTATTGTGCTAGCTTCATATGGTTACGATTTACGACTTACTAGTAATCACTAAAAAGTAACGCGATGTTCTAGTCCGTAAAACCCGCAACCCGAACCGCCCGACCTGCAACCCGATTGATCTGCACCCGATTGACCCGTAATCCGATTGGCCAGCAGCCAAATCGGCCCGCAGCCCGATTAACCCGTAACCCGATCGACCCACAACTCGAGTGACCCGTAACCCGAGTAACCCACAACCCAATAAACCCGCAACCCGAATGAACCCAACCCGAACCTGTCCGATTAACACCTCTACATACGTACGGTACAGGGGAATATGCTTCTCCAAGTTGGGGTGTACTCGCCTAATTAGAGTCCTTGGATAATATATAGTTCTTAGCTGTGTCGAAGTACGGTCTTCCTTTTTCACTTTTACTTCTTGTAGGGGTATCTAATTCAATCCCCACTCCAATTAGAAACAAGCTGATGTATTCTTTTCCTTTTTCACTTTTTTCACTCTAGCTATCTACTTTAACCTAATATATATTTGTTAACAATTCTTTAGCCTAATATACGTAAAAGATACTGTTTGGTACTCATCATTGACAAAAAAGCACTTGTATCAGTGTATGTACTATTATATGCATTAATGAAAGTAGAAAGGCAAAACAAAGTATATCTTTCGTGTTCCTTACTCACTTTTTTTCCTTTACACATACCAAAGTTTTTTGTTTGGAAGGAGAGGTAGCTAATTAGGCCAAATTAATTTCCTAATCATAGAAGCAATATTGGGCATAGTTAGTAAATACTCCGTTTAATACACATATATGTACCCGTACGTACTTTATCCGTTTAAAACTTCCGTATCCGTATTATTGTTAAGTCGTTTCATTTTTTTCCGTTCATTGGATGGCTCCCGTACTAAACACGTATAAAACCCGTATAACACGTTTAATATCCGTATTTAATGAATTAAATTGTGAACTTTACTATTATTTATATATATATATATTTATTTTTAAATAATTTATTTTAATATATTTATTACTATTAACGTACTATTAAACGTACCTTTAACTTAGAGACGACGTAAAATACCCGTACGTATTTTTTACGTAACCTTCCCGTACCGTATTTTACTAACTATGATATATGATATTGGGTGCTAGCCTCTATGTTGTTTTTTACCATTCGCCATTGCATAAGCTCTTCTGTTCTTTGAAAGAGAAACTAATGCTCATTGTACTGAACTGTGTAACTGAATATCATTTAATAAGTCAACCTTAAATAATAGATATGACATTAGGAATATTTTGGATTCGGATGACCTAGCATTATGACAAATAGATAATAGACCAAAAAAAAAAAAATATCGGATAATCGACAAATTAAGAAAGCAAACAACATAGAGTATATGTGATGCTTGACATTCAGGGATTTTTTCCCCCAAATACAATAGTTCTTAAAATTTTTCTCAAAAATAACCGTTTCTATAAAAATTTATAATCTACACATTTTTTTACCAAATCGCAGGTGACATAAGCAATGAATAAGTAGATCGCTTGAGAAGACGGCGATAAAAGGATAATCGCTTTACAAAAAAACGATGAAACATAAAGCACTTCCCCAAGAAGCGATCAAAGCATTAGTCGCCAACAAAGACGGTGATTTACTGTATAATTGTTGTTCTCCCAAGCGATCAATGAAATTGATTTTGACGAAAGCGATCAATGATAAATCGTTGTACTCAACCGCAATTACATTTGAACATGAGATTATGGTTGGTGCATCTGTTTTTGTTTTAACGAGGCTAGCTAGGGTTGGTACAACGATTTTCGGTTGATCTCTTTTGTCACAGGCGATCATACTAAATCGCCTTTGTCTAAAGCGATCAATATTAGGCATGAGTTTAGCGTTAGGTGCAGCTAACTAGGCTTGATCGCCTTTATCAAAAGCGATCTTGCATTGATCGCTTTAGTCTAAGACGATCTTGTCTTCATCTGAATTCAATATAAAAACACGACTCTTTCATCCTAACTCTCACTCTTAATATTGAATGATCATAGTTAGCTCATTGTTTTTATGTTCACCGGGTTCGTCGGAAGGATCTGTTCCGAATTCATTGGTTGAATAGTCAGTGTAGCCCTCATCCTGGTGTCAAATTCTTAAAGTGTAAGAGCAACCATCTTCTCACAATGTTTTGATTTCATAATTTTGTGAGGATACCAGATATGGAGAGGCTGGCTTGCCCCTTTGACTGATGTCTCTTTCTTGTTTTGCCCTTGTCCACTTTCTAGTTATCCAAGAAATGACTGAGGGAGTTCAAGTGTGAACTTTTCTAGGTGGAGGGGCCATTGAGAAAAAATCAACAAATTGATTGTTTTTCCTTTGGGCAATTGGGCCTAATGATGTTGAAGGTGGGTGGAGGAGCTGATTGACAATTTTTTGTAATAGGAGTACTCTTTGTTTAGGAGCTACTGAAAACTTACCTCGTTTGGATGAGGAATTCTAATGGATCACTCTGACACAATTGTCTTGTTTTGAGTCAATTGTGCTAGATTGATCCGTTTGGCAGCAGAAAATTTGGATGAAGCAATTTGGGCTGGGAAATTCTGAATTGACTCATTTTGAGCCAATTACAATTGTCTGGGGTGGGGGCAGGTAATCTGAATTGACTTGTTTTAAATGACTCGTTTTGTAAAATGAAACAATTGGTCAAATTGTCTCGTTTTACAATTGATCCATCCAAACGACCCCTAATGAATTGCCATCTCTAGGCTGCATCTCTCTACTTTTAAACCAATTCTCATTGGTTTTTTATTAACGAATAAGTTAGTTGTAACTTCTTATATATAAAGGTGAAGCTTAGTTACTGTTGTCTAAAAAATACAATTTTGATACTGTTTATGCCTAGAATGTTCTAGGCGGTTGATTGCGAGGCAAGTGAGACATCTGTTCCAGATGAAGGGCGTACTCCAACTCCTGCAAAACAAGGGTCCGTGGGCGGTTCCCAGGACACCCTCCAATGCTTAAGTGAGAGAGAGAAGTCAGGAATGTTGTTTATGTCTAGATAGAGAGAGAGTAGTTGAGTTACCATTAATGCCGATACCGGGGTATTTATAGTCAGCCAGCTTGGGTAAGAGGCATTTAATGCTTTGTCAGACGGCCTAGGCACGTTAGACTTTACTTGGACCGCCCGCGGCGGGCATTAAATGCTCAGTCCTGCTTTGTACGAGGTAAGGATCCTAGGAAGATCTACTTTCCCTGACACCAACAGTCTCCTGTGTCAGGCGGCCTATTTCCCGTCACGTCATAGGGCGGCCGCCTGTGATGTCTCTTCTCCCCATGTCTCCTCGGGACCGTTCTTTGACTCGGCCCCCTCCCTTGGGCTTGGCCTCTGTCTCCTTGCGGGCCTACACGAGCCTCTTAGGCCCAATACCGCTTAACTATGGGCCCAACAATTGGCCTTTAGTCGTGAAAAGCTACAGGTTTTGGCGGCTACACATTTGCTCAGTGATAGTTAAGCGGTCCTGGCTTTAACAAACACCTGCCCTTTGCCCCCGGCCGCCAAGATACGGGGCTTTTCAGCTATGCGTTCCTCTGATCTTATTGCCCTCTACCTTGATGGAAGCTATCACCATATTCTCCGCATGCACATTTAAGTCCGCGAGCGGTTTCCCATAATCTTCGTGCGTAAGTGTCGTGCATGAAGTTCCGCGGTCCAGTATTTTTTCGTGCGTAAGTGTCGCGCGTGAATAACTTGCCGATTGCTCCCCTTGATTAATTTGAGATTGGGCGGTTCGATCGGTTGCCGGTTCGTCTTCCGCGTGATGCTCCACCATTGCATGTTGCGCCACGTGTCCTTTCTCGGAATTCGAACCTCTGACAGCGGGCAGTCCTACGTCCAATCACCTGCCCGTATTTTTGAAATTCTTAAGACTAGGGTTAGCCTTCGGTCACTCAACCGTCGCGTCGCCTGCCACCTTGTTTTACCTATTTATACTCGTTTTCCTTTCCACCCATTCACTTCTTGCATTCTTCTCTTCTCAGCCACAATTGCGCGTTGCTCTCGATTCTCCCTTTCTTCCTACTTGCGAGAAAGCTCCTCTCTGTCTCCGACGCGAATAGATTTCCTCCAAAAGCTCCAACGCAAACAGAAACAAGCCAAAAGGAAGTCCAAGCTCAGAATGGCGATCGAATCACAGAGCACCACCCAATCTGATAGCCAAAATCAGAACTTGTCCAGTGACGTTGCCGCCGTCACCACTTCCAGCGGCGGCGCCGGGACCACCGCCTCCGGTGACGCTCGTACATCGGGCAGTGCTCCCCGTTCGTCAAGTGGACCGCCTTCCGCCGGCAAACAGCCTGCAACAGGTACCGCCCTTTCCCTTTTGCGCAATTGTAGTTTAGGTTTCCAGTTAGCTTTCGTCCTGCGCGCGTTTCGCTAGCGGAATACTTAGGAGGTCCTTCTGTGGCCTTTTAGGAATAGAACTGGATCCCCCGCATGCCGCTGGGACGTCGACGGGTCGGCGTAGAGCATCCTCGGCGGTTGGTGATAATTTGGGGGGCTTCGACTACTCAGAGGCTGAGAGCGAGCCGCCCACCGCTCCTGTTGTCGCCCTTTCTTCAGACAGCGAGTATGGTGACCGCCCAGTGGTAGGTGAAGGCGGATCACGGCCATCGGGTGAGCGCCCCGCGGAGAGTGAGAGAGAGTTATCTCCTTCGCTAACTATATCCGAGTCGCTCCCGGTGGCGGCTTTCCAAGCTGTCAATGACAGTGTCTACCGCGTGAGATTACACGCGAACATGTGGGAGGGAGAGGCGGTCCCTCAGAGCGCATTCGAACAAGGACCGCCTAATGAGGCAGCTTACAAGCCTCATCAGGTTCTTCGCCAGCTGAAGGCTCATGGTCTGCCTGTTGACTGGGATTATGCGGCTCCGTCACCTGTTGGGCGGTCTGGGTCATGTCCTGGTGGCTGGATTCCCATCCACGTAAAACACATCCGGATGGGGTTGATTTTTCCTCTTGACCCCATCATCACGAGGACCCTTCTGTTCCTGAATTGTTCGTTGGGACGCCTGTCGCCCGGCATAATATTCCACTCCATCGCCTTTAGAGCCGCCTGCGAGACGCTCAACGAGACGGCTTCCTTTGATGCGTTTCGCCTGCTATACAAAATGAGGGGTTCGGAGAACTGCTGGTCCTGCTACCGCCGAGAAGCTAAGATAGGATTTGTGAACGGGGCTCCGAAGTTAGATTCCCCATGGTTTAAAGAGTATTTTTTCGCCCGTCCCAAGGGCAACTGGTCCTCCGGTGATGTAGAACCGCCAACTGGATTCGCGGTCGGAGATAAGAGGGATTGGAACAATGACATCGTTGGCCTCAAAACTTTTAGACCGCTTTTAAAGCGGCTTATGAGCTCTTACCGGATTGATCTCCCTCCGAAAGGCAGTGATAATGCCTTGGACATTGTTCGGCGTTTTCATGGTTAGCCCCTCTCTTTTGTACTAAATGTGTGCGCTTGCCTATTACTTATGCAGTTTCCATTTGCAGGCGCCCGCCGCTATGCTTCCGCCGCAAGGCCGCCAAAACCCGGCACAAGCGCTCCTTCTTCTCCTCATCCTGCTATCGCTTCCCTTTCGGCTCCTCTTGCTCAACCGCCCTCACCATCCCAAAAGCAGCTAGTGCCTAGCCGCTCAGGAGTCTTGAAATTATCCGATCCTGCTCCTAAAAGGTCTTCCAAGCGCCCTCTGGATATAACGACCTCTAGAGATCTGGCTGCGACCGCTCAAGAGCCTCGACTGAAGGGCATTCTGGCGGAGAAGCCTGCTACTCCGCTGGACTCGTATATCGCGCCCAAGAAGCTTAAGAGGACCGCCGTCGACACCTCTATTTCCTTCTCATCCCATGCTTCTCTCTATCCCTCCGCCGCTAAGCGTGCCATGCACGTGATTGCTGAAGGCTTGGCGGTTCCCAGCGATTATACCCACATTTTCGGGACTCCTGTTTTGGCGTCCGACACTAAACACCTGGCGGCTGCCACCTCACGGCTCTTTTTTGCGGTATGTTTCCCTTTTACTTCGTTGGTTTTATTACCATACTCCCCCATTTAACTTGGGTTTTATTGTTTACAGACTCAGTTTGGTTTAAACCAAATGATGTTGCAAAACGACTGCCTAGAGAGTGATCTCCTGGACGAGAAGACGCGGGCCCTCAAGCTGGAGGATAAGCTCAAGGAAGACCGTGAGGGGGTGAAGGAAGAGGTACGGGCCGAGTTGTTGAAGGAGCAGGCGCAGCTGGTGAAGGAGAAGGACGCTCAAGTGGAGTCTGCCCGGGAACAGCTGAAGAAGGTCGAATCGGACGCTGAGAGGTTGCAAGCGGACCTGAATGATTCCCTTGCTCGAGAGAGTGCCCTGCAGACTGAGCTGTCCAAGCTTCGGGCGGAGAAGTCCGAGATGCAGGATGCTCGAGAAGCCGACCTGCTGCGGGCCGCCAAGGAGGCGAGGGAGGCGTTTTGGACTTCTGAAGAGTACCAGGTTGTGGACGACAAGAAGTATAAGAAGCTCCTCCGTGATACCGTGGCCGCCATCCGCCATTGGTTCCGCCGCGAATACCCCGAGGTAGTGTGGGACACAAACTCTATTTGGGATGCGGTCGAGTTCTGGAGTGATGATGACATCAACTCCGAATACGTACCTTCTCCTGAAGCACCTGTCGTGCCTTCAACAAATATTGCGGCCGAAACCGCTGAAGATGAGGAGGGTGGGCAAGATGGCGAGCAGCAGGAGGGTGAGCAGCAGCCAGACGGGGAGGATGGTCGGCGTGATGACGGGGATCAGTAAAATAGAACTTAAGTTGAACTTGTTTTTCTTTTCTTTTGGTTGTGTAACCTTAAATCTGCTTCGGCAGTGGATATTTTGGTGTGCTCCTTGCGGGCGCACCTGTTGAATGTTTTAATTTTCCGTTTGCCTTCTTGTTCCATCCAGCGTCATTATTTTGGGGCAGCTCACGCGCTCCGCCCCTTCGAAGCGATTTTACGCCCTTCGTGGTAACGCGCTCAGAGGCGGCTAATCATTTCGTTTGCTAGTTGGAGCATTACGCTTTTGCTTTAAGTGCTACGCTCTAAGGCGGTTATGCATTTCGTCCAACGCTTTGAAGCGGTTTACGGGTTTTATGGATTTTACTCTGAAGTATTATGCTCTGCGGCGGTTGTGTTATGCCCAACGCTTAGGAGCGGTTTATGGATTTTACTTTGAAGTATTATGCTCTGGGGCAGTTGTTCAAATTGACACGGAACGCTCAGCGGCGCTTTTCATTCAATTTCCAAAAGTAGGCGGCCTACATAGTGTTCCGAATACACCTCCTCTCGAGCGTGTCTTTCTCAGCGGCCGCTAGCAGAATCACTCGTAGTATTTCTTCAGGTGAATGGCATTCCAAGTCTTTGCCAGCGGTTTTCCTTCCATTGTGGCTAGTATGTAGGTCGCTGGACCCAATTTTTCTCCAACGAGGTATGGTCCCTCCCATGCGGCGGCCAGCTTGCCATGACCTTCCTTTTGCTCAAAGTTCCTCTTGAGGACCATGTCCCCCTCTTCCAACGGCCTGGGCTTCACCTTGGCATTGTATGACTTGGCGGTTTTCATCTTCTCTTCTAGCGTCTTGACTAGCGCAGCGTCTCTTCTTGTTTCCACCATGTCGAGATGATGAAGAAGCTTCCTGTGATTGCTCTCTGGATCATACGCTTGGACACGCAACGACGGTAGAGCGAGCTTAGTTGGCGCGACCGCTTCTGAGCCATATGTTAGAGCAAATGGCGTCTCCCCCGTTGCTTGCTTGTAGTTTGTGCGGTGTGCCCATAACACGTGGGGGAGCTCCGCAGTCCTCCCTCCCTTGGCTTCCTTGAGTCTCCTTTTCAGCCCTCGCAAGATTAACTTGTTGGAAGACTCCACCTGCCCATTAGCTTGTGGAAACGCCACGGATGCCATCTTGCAGTGGATGCGGTTCCGGGCGCAGAAGTTTTCAAATGGTCTGCAATCAAACTGCGTGCCATGATCAGTTATGATAGTGTGAAGTGTTCCAAACCTGATCATTATGTTGTTGAATAAGAACTTCTGGATTTTGGCACTCGTGATTGTGTCTAGCGGTTCTGCTTCGATCCACTTTGTGAAGTAGTCGACCGCAACCACCAGATACTTCTTTCCCAACGGAGCAGTGGGGAATGGGCCTAAGAGGTCAAGACCCCACTGTGCGAATGGCCATGGTCCTGTGATGCTCTTCAGCTGCTCGCTTGGTAGATGCTGCTTGCTAGCGTGTATCTGACACTCGTGACACTTTTGGACCGCTTCCGTTGCGTCCCTCTTCACTGTTGGCCAGTAGTACCCTTGCAGCAGTATTGTTCTCTCGAGGCTCCGCGGCCCTGAGTGGGTTGCGCAGGTGCCTTGATGTATTTCTTTGACCATCCACTTTGCTTCCTCTGGACCTAGGCACTTGAGATATGCCCCTGAGAAAGATCTCTTGCATAGTTGCCCCTCTACAATGGTGTAGTGAGCCGCCTTTCTTTTGAGCGCCTTAGCTGAAACCGCATTCTCCGGAATAACATCATTCTGTAGGTAACTCACCAATGGAGACCGCCAATCTTCATCACCCTCAATGACCATTACTTCATATGCTTGAATCGTTTCCTTCGTCACTGTTACTCTGCGTTCCCCTTCAAAATCCATCGCGGTTGCCAGCTTTGACAAGGCGTCCACGTGATGGTTATCTTTCCTCTTCACGTGTTCAAGCTTCCAGGAATCTAACTGAGCTAAAGTTCCCTTCACCTTCCCCGCCAACTTTGCAAGGGCTTCTTCTTTCACCTCATAGCTTTCCAGCACTTGGTTCACTACCAGCAGTGAGTCGGAGTAGATGTGTAGGTGTGAAGCGCCCATGTTGATGACAATTCTGAGCCCGGTTAGGAGCGCTTCGTACTCCGCCGCGTTGTTAGTTTTCAACTCCAGGAACCTGTGAGAGATCTCATGTATCACCCCTGCCGGCGTCTCGACGACTATTCCCGCTCCCGCTCCTCCTTTTCCCGCTGCCCCATCGACGTACAGACGCCACACGTCTGTCTCCTTCTCCCCGGCATTCTCCAGGCTGAAACCCTCGGCAACGAAGTCTGCGAGTACCTGCCCCTTGATGGAAGGCCGCGGAGCGTATGCAACATCATACTCGCTTAGTTCAACCGCCCATTTAGTCATTCTGCCCGACACGTCCATTCCCTTCAAGATTTTCTTTAGCGGTAAATTAGACAAGACAACGATGTGATGCCCCTGGAAGTAGGGACGCAACTTCCTTGCCGCCGTTACGACCGCCAGGACTGCTCTCTCAATAGGCATGTATCTCCTCTCAGCTGGGAGGAGCGCTTTACTGACATAGTAGACCGGACGGTCCGAGCCATCACAATCTCGCCGCACCAAAACCGAGCTGACCGCTTGGTCAGAGACCGCCAGGTAAAGGTAAAGGGTCTCGGCCGGTAGTGGGGCGCTCAGTACAGGAGGTGAAGCTAGCTGTTCCACCAGCTGAAAGAAGGCTTTATCACATTCCGCGCTCCACTGTGAGCGAGATGCCGATTTCTTCAACATTTGGAAGAATGGTGAGCATTTGTCCGCTGACCTTGGGATGAACCGACTCAGAGCGGCCATCTTTCCGTTGAACGCTTGAATCTCTTTAACCGTTTGTGGCGGTCGCAGGCTTGTTATGGCTTCTATCTGTTTTGGGTTGGCTTCTATGCCCCTGCTTGTGATCATGAACCCTAAGAATTTCCCCGCCTTGGCTCCGAACATGCATTTCAGCGGGTTTAATCGCAGGCGCTCTTTTCTCAGACTTTCGAAGGTCTCTTTCAAGTCTTTCAAGTGTTCAGCTTCCTTCTTACTCTTCACCAAGACGTCATCGACATATGCCTCCACATTCCTTCCCAGTTGGCTCTTAAAGACCGCATCAATCATTCTCTGGTATGTTGCCCCAGCGTTCTTCAAGCCGAATGGCATGACCGTGTAGCAGAAGTTTCCCATGTGGGTCATGAAAGTCGTCTTTTCCTGATCTTCTTCAGACAAGCGGATCTGGTGATACCCTGAGAACATGTCCAGGAAACTAAGACTCTCATGGTTGGCGGTCGCATCAATCACCTGGTCTATCCTTGGCAGTGGGTAGGCGTCTTTCGGGCAGGCCGCATTCAGATTTGTGAAGTCAACGCACATTCTCCATAGCCCGGACGCCTTGCGAACGAAAACAGGGTTTGACAGCCAAGTTGGATACTTGACTTCCCTGATAAAACCGGCTTTTAGCAACCGCTTCACTTCTTCCTCCAAAGCCATTTGCTTTTCCAGGAAAGCTGCCCGCCGTCTCTGTTGAATAGGCTTCGACTTACTCTTCACTGAGAGGTGGTGCTCTGCAAGCTCTCTCGAAACGCCTGGCATGTCCTCCGAGGTCCACGCGAACAAGTCTTTGTATTCTTTGAGGAGCGCTAACAGCTCTCTGGCCTTCTCTTCGGTTAGATGAGAGGAGATTCTCACCTTCTTCCCGGGTTCTTCGTCGTCAAGGATCACTTCCGCGTCTCCCTCAACCGCTTCTGGGCGGGGGTGCCCCCCTCGTGTGTCTACCAAGTCCACCTCCAAGCTTTCTATCGTTGCTTGATAACACTCCTTTGCTTGCTCCGTGTTTCCTTTGACCCGTCCTATTCTTCCACCAACAGGAAATTTTAGCATTTGATGGCACGTAGATGGAACCGCCGAAAATAACGACAGAAAACCGCGTCCCAGAATTGCGTTATACGTTGATGGGCAATCTGCCACATGAAATTCCATGGTGCGCGTCTTCGTCACGTTGCCCTCTCCGATTGTCACTTGCAGGGCGATCATGCCCATCACTCTGATTTTCGACCCTGAAAATCCCACAAGGCTTGTTGTCGAGGGCTTCAGGTCCTGTATGCTCATCTTCATACTCTTTAGCGTGGCGTAAAACAATATGTCTGCTGAGCTCCCATTATCCACCAGCGCCCTTGTGACTTTGAACTTCCTAGTTCTCAAGGAGATAACGAGTGGATCTTCTGCACTCTCATCAGGCGCTAGCTCAGAGGGCGAGAAATTGATGTCTACTTGCTCCCCTCTATTGACATTCAAACATTGAACTAGGCGGTCTCCTTCGTTCCTTGGCCGCTTCCGACCGCCTGCTATGGTTATAACTTCTACGTCATCCTCATTCAGTCTGGGCTGTCGCTGAGGTGACCTCCGGGGTGGTGGTGGTAGGCGCTCCCGCCGCGGGGATCTCTCCCTCCTCGGCGACTTTTCTCTCCTGGGCGATCTTGACCTTCTGCGTCTTGGCGTGCGCGACCTTCTTTTCGGGCTGGGTGATCTCTCCCTGTGGTGCTTTTCTCCTTGTCGGTGGGGACGCGTGTCTAGGCGGCTTCTGAGGTCTCCAGGCGCTAAGTATTTCAAACTGGCCCTGAACTCTCGACACTCTGCGGTGTCGTGGGTGGGAGTTTGGTGCCAGTCGCACCATTTTCGATCTTCCTCCCTTCTATGCGTCTGGCGCGCATCGCTGTTATCTCCCCTTCTTTCTCTCCCTTCTTCTTTATTGGCGGTGTAGACTTCCCTTCGATTGTCGCGGTGGGAAAACCGTGGCTTATAGCTGCGTTTTTCTGAAGACCGCCCTCTTCCCTTGGGCGATCCTCCTTTCTTCTTCTCCGTTCCTTCTCTCGCGCTGACATGCTTTGCGCTGTCCTCCATTGTCAGGGCCTCTTCCAGCAGGATCTCCTTTCTCACTAGGCGGTCCAGATCGGGCCACTCTCTCAGTGCATGCTCTTTTTTTATGAGTGCCCTGCGCAGTTCGCGGCTGTGTGTAGACATTCGTAAGTTCCCCGCTGCTACACTGGGCGATATTCCTTGTACTTCACAGGCTATGGCGTTCCACCGGTCGTAGAAATCAGTCAGCGTCTCTTCTCCGCCTTGCTTACAGTTGATTAGCGCGGAGACGGTTAGCTTCCTCCTTCGCTGGGATGCAAACTTGGAGGAGAAGAGGGTGGCAAACTGTTCGAAGTTCTCGATTATTCCCCCAGGAAGTGATGTATACCAGGTTCGACAGTGCCCTCCAAATGTGACTGGAAATGCCTTACACAGATCGGCGTCTGTGGCGTTGATGAGCTGCATCTTCAGTATGAAGGCGCTCAGATGGTCGGCGGGGTCCGAGCTTCCGTCATAAGTCGGCAGGCCGAGCGACGAGAAGTTCGGTGGTACCTGAGTTTTAAACAGACTTTGGGCTAGTGGATTTTGTAGGATGTGGTGGGTCCTCGCGCCCTCATATGTGGGCTTAAGATGTTCTTCCAGGAACCCAAGGCTGTCACCTCCTGTTCCTTCTTCTTCGTCTGACTCCCCGCCTTCTGTCGGAGCAGGGCTGTCGGGTTCTTTCTCTCTTTCTTTTTCTTTGGCTGCTCGCTTCCCCGAACTTTCTGGGGCCTCCCTTTCTTTTTCTCGGAGCATGGCCAGGATTTGGCTCAGACTCTCTTGCATGCTTGATATCTGCTGCCCTTGGCTTTTCACGCGGTCCTCCATCTCCATCTCCATCTCTTCTTCCACCACTGGCATTTCCATTCCGCGAAGGCCTCCCGTTGCTATTTCTTGGCTGCGGAAGCCATCTCCTCTGACCATGTCTTTGACAGGAGTGTTGGAGCTCCCGTCCATCTTTTCTTCAGTGTCTCTCGTGCCCCACGGTGGGCGCCAAATTGTTTATGCCTAGAATGTTCTAGGCGGTTGATTGCGAGGCAAGTGAGACGTCTGTTCCAGATGAAGGGCGTACTCCAACTCCTACAAAACAAGGGTCCGTGGGCGGTCCCAGGACACCCTCCAATGCTTAAGTTAGAGAGAGAAGTCAGGAATGTTGTTTATGTCTAGATAGAGAGAGAGTAGTTGAGTTACCATTAATGCCGATACCGGGGTATTTATAGTCAGCCAGCTTGGGTAAGAGGCATTTAATGCTTTGTCAGGCGGCCTAGGCACGTTAGACTTTACTTGGACCGCCCACGGCGGGCATTAAATGCTCAGTCCTGCTTTGTACGAGGTAAGGATCCTAGGAAGATCTACTTTCCCTGACACCAACGGTCTCCTGTGTCAGGCGGCCTATTTCCCGTCACGTCATAGGGCGGCCGCCTGTGATGTCTCTTCTCCCCATGTCTCCTCGGGTACCGTTCTTTGACTCGGCCCCCTCCCTTGGGCTTGGCCTCTGTCTCCTTGCGGGCCTACACGGGCCTCTTAGGCCCAATACCGCTTAACTATGGGCCCAACAGATACCTCAAATTTTATTAAATTACAACTTAATCATTATAATGTAAATTTTCTATTTTGATCCTTCAAATTTAATTTTAGTGTAAAATTATTGAACTATTATGCTTTGGTATCTAAATTTTATGAGACTTTCGTACCTACAGTTTTTAAAATTTACATATTGGTACAATGTTTAGATTTCACTTGAATCCATGAATCCGGATCCACCAATCCTTTTGAACCAATCCATGAATCCAATCCACCAGAACATAAAAGTATAAATTTAGTTTGCACCATACAAGATGTTGTATCACTCAACTGTAGTGAGAAAATTCAACCATTTTATATTTGCTCATTATGTGAGATATTAAATAAATGATAAAAGAGAGACGACTCTAAAATATTGCAAGAGCAAATTTATAAACTCACTTATTACATTTACGGGGTACTAAGCAAACTTCCACTAACTACATGTAACATAATATGCGACATCTACATAAGTAAGTGTCAATAAATTGCTACGGTGAAAAGGGTAGACTGTTGTATTGACGGCCAACTAAAACATTCCATAACCCTAATTAGTATACTATTTTTATGTATTCTAAGACAAGTATGAATGAGTCCTTACATGACTCTCCAACAATCTAGAGAATTAATAATTGAACCACGAACCACTAACTTTTTCAGCTCAATGTACTGTCAAGTCCAATTAAAAATAAATATATATATGGTTATTACTTATTTGAAAGGTGTCATTTTTCACTACGGGATTTTAAGGCGTGAAATTTCAAGTGAGTTCCAGTTTGTATTTCTTTTCCTTATCTCTAGAGTTTTTCTTTGACTAGAATTTTCAACAAATATACATGGAATGTTTAGTTAGGTATCTACACATATCAAATAAATAGTTTCCTATTTTCTATAAAAAAATTAAATTATTATCATCTTAAATTCATTGCCATAAAAGGAGTTAAGCCTCAACTGTGCAAATTACAGTTTGGTACCTAAACTTGATAAATCTTTAGATTTATAACCTAAATTTTTTTTGGCATATAAGTCCTCAAAATATTGATGGAACATTACATTTTAGTATCCTAAATTTTTTGTGTATTATTTTGGTACCTAAACTTTTGAAGTTCTACAAATAGGTCTAATTTTGTGTGTAATTAAAATACCCTCGAATAAATGGGTATCCATACCCAACTCATATACATTTAGATTATGAAAGTAATTACTCAAACTCATCTGCAAACTTCTAAACACATATATACATCAGCCATACTCTACCTATAATCAATGGGTGTACTTGGGTTTAGGTAAATATCATTTATTAAACAATTTTTTTAAATTGGATGTTTACCGTCATATATATCTTCTCAGTCAATATCATATTGTCAAGTCAATATTACTAACAAAACTGCTAACAAAAAATTAATTTTAGACTAATAATACTAACAAAACAGCATAACTGGCCACATAATACATGCCCATAGCCATCTCCACCCGTGACAAGAGGCAGAATCACCACCTAGTGTATCTAATAGTGGGCTCTGGACCAATTCGCTTTTAGTTAAATGCGAATGTGGTGGGGGAAGATAGCCCAGATAGCAAGTGACTTCAACGGTCTTTGGCAACCCCATCTCGAGTCACATGATCTTTGTGAGATGACTGATATGTAACTTTTGTTGGTGATGGTATTATAATATGATTTCATGGTGGTATCAAGCAAAATAAAGGTGTGATTGACCTCGTTGGATTCTTAGGTGATGAGTTGATTTTATTTGCTAATGGTAAATTCTATGATACGATCTCATATGCGTTTCTTGTTGAATTATTTTTTCTTAATGTTGTTGTGACTTGTGAGACACTTTTGTTATTGAATTACTCACTCATACCCAAGTAGTTCTTTGTCATGTTATGGCGGAAGTTTGATTAATTCTCTTCTTTTTCGTTGGTTTCGTGACATCTTGCTTCTAGAAACTTTCATAGATATGTTCACTTATTGATAAAAATATGCTCTTCTATTCATCCTATACTTACTGCATTCTTGTCTTGTCTTGAAGAATAATTATTAGTTATGTCTTCCTATATGAGAGTAATCGTTATTAGATGTGAGCAAGGGTTGGTTTATGCAGATTTGGGTGCGTTTGAAATCATTCACTGCGTGGTGGGTAAAGAAGAAAATGATTTACACCAACCCGAACATTACATAAAGAAGAAAATGATTTACAACATATACATTCCAAATGATCACAGAATTCTAATAACTCTAAACTTAAAATGAAAGAAATCTCCAAATTAAATAATATATTATCCATAAATCAAGTGCATCAGTTAATTTTTTTTTTGTGAGAAACAGAGCGCAGAGGGGCGCCCTAACCCTTATTCATTTATAAGACGGGGTGTTTGAACCCCTATCAAATCGAACAAAAGCCAGTATCTCAGGCTAGGTCCTAGGTCGTCTAACATATGACACCCAACGGGCAAAGAGTGGCCAACAGAGGCCATGAAATTGGCAACATAGTTACTCTCCCGGAACACATGACTGATTTTGACTTCCCAATCACGATCAAGTAATCGCCGGATAACTGCAGCCAGCGTGCTATGCGGGTGATTTGCACGTTCCTTCTTTATAATTGACTCGGCCGTCTTCGAGTCCGTTTGCAACCAGACGTTCCTCACTCCCAACTCCCAGGAAATACGGAGACCATGTGCAATGTCGGACAACTCTACATGCTTGATAGACCCGCCTCCTAAGTTGACCGAGAAAGCCTTCATAAATTGTCCGCTGCTATCCCTGATCACTCCCCCAGCCGAAGCACTGCCCGAGGCTAACACCACAGAGCCGTCCGTGTTCAGCGCAAGCCACCCCGGTGGAGGCTTCTGCCAATTAATGAAGCTCATAGACTTCCGCTGCTGTTGCTCCATAATCTTTTGAGCTTTACTCATAGCTAGGCTGCTCTGACGTGCCAGCTTCTCTGCTTGTCGAGCCAAGAGGGTAGGCGATGCTAGCGTCTTCTCAAACACCAACTTATTCCTGTTTTTCCAGAGCTTCCAAGCAAGGATGGCGAAGAGATTAGCGTCAATTATTTCACTTCGGACGGCAAGGTAATACAGTGCCTACTTATTGAGGTCCTCTTCAAAGAAGAGACTGTCCGGCTCTTCCCGCAAAACTTCCGACCAAGCCTCGCTTGCGTAGGGACAGTCCCTGATCACATGTAGAGTCGTCTCCGGACCTCCTCCACATACCGGACACACAACGGATTGTGTTAAGTGTCGCCTGCATCGTTCCGCATTAGTAAGCAACCGCTGATGTAGCACCAGCCAGAAGAACGATCGTGTACGTTCGGGGCCCTCGATCCACCAACACCTCCTCCAAACCGGGTGCGGATGGCCTGGTTCCTCCAATTCTCCAAGTAACTCCACCGCCGACTTGATAGTGAACAGACCGGTCGGGGATAATCTCCAAACAGGCGTATCTAGGGCACTCCCCTCCGGCACTGGATGTAGCAGCAGCTGCAAAACCATTGCGTTAGGTAAGAATGCTCGGATATAGGGGAGATTCCACTCCCCATTTAGAACCAGGTCTGCAACAGTCAAGTCACGTGCTTCTTCCGGGAGCTCATTAGTGAATTCAATGAGAGGTGGCCCATCTTGAAGCCACGTATCCGTCCAGAACCTAGTTTGAGAGCCACTTTGAACGTTCCACATCAAACCTTGCGGAATATAATGGAGAATGCGCAACACTCCTCGCCATAAGTTTGACATACGGCCTGTCGTCCGCGGTCTCCAGACTCCATCCGTACACCTCAAGTACTTACCTCGCACCACTCTAGCCCATAGCTGATCAGATTCCGTCATCAACCTCCAAGCAATCTTCATCATGAATGCCTGGTTCATTCGTGTAGCACTACGCATTCCCAAACCTCCTTCCTCTTTGGGTTTGCATACTGTATCCAAGTCCACAAGGTGGATCTTCCTACCCTGTTCCGAGCTGCCCCAAATAAAACCGCGGATCTTTTTATCAATGTACTTCCTCACCGATGCTGGTAGGAAGGAGGTCTGCATCGTATACGCTGGGAGAGAGGATAAAACCGACTGTGCAAGAGTTATTCTGCCCGCCAACGATAGCGACTTGATTTTCCAACCTGCTAGTCTAGAGTCAATCCGATCAATGAGCTCCGTATACGTTGCCTTTGACACCCTGTCGTGGTATTCTTGGTACTCCCAGATACCGACCAAGATTCTTGGTTTCTGGGATACTAACGTGGTACTCAACATTCCACCCTTAGCTGCAGTCACATTCTTCGTGAAGAATACCCGAGACTTTGGCCTGCTGATCTGTTGTCCCGACGCCGCCCCAAACTCTTCAAGGCACCTCAGAATGACCTGAGACTGGCTCGTGGACGCTTCACTGAAAAGGATTAGATCATCGGCAAAGAAAAGATGGGACAGTGAGGGCCCCTGACTGGAAAGGCGCACTGGTTTCCATTCGCCTTGTGCGACCGCCTTCGAGATAATATGGCCTAGCCGTTCCATGCATAGAGTGAAGATATAAGGGGACAACGGGCATCCCTGGCGAAGGCCTCGGGAAGGTGCGAAGGACTCTGTAAGGCCCCCGTTCCACTGGATCTGCATGGTTTAAGAGGAGATGCAACTCATCGTTAGATCAATAAACTGGCGAGGTGCGCCCACTGCCTGCAAAGTGTCACTAACAAAGCTCCATTTGATCCTGTCATAAGCCTTCACAAGATCAATTTTGAGGACCATCCAGCCTGTCCTACCCTTCTTGGCCCGCATCGAATGAACAACTTCCTGCAAAATACAGATATTGTCAATAATGTGTCGATCGGGGACGAAGCTCGTTTGAGTCTCATGCACCAGGCGAGGCATGAGGGGCTTTATCCTTTCTGCCAGACGCTTAGTGATCATCTTGTACGAGACATTACAGAGGCTGATCGGCAGGAACTGGTCGATCGTAGTTGGTTTCGCCACCTTCGGGATGAGGACCACAATAGTTTCATTCAGTTCCTTCACCCTAGATGGCTGGTTCCAACACGCCCGCATAAACTCCAGAACTGCATTTCCCACAAGTTCCCAGTTCCGTTGATAAAATAGGGGATTGAGACCGTCCTTTCCCAGCGCCTTTAGCCCGCCCATCGCCTTGATCGCCATATGCACTTCCTCCATAGTGAATTGAACTGCCGTGGGGATCCAGGCATTCGCTGGGATATCATCAAACATTGCCTGTAAGACTCGAACTGGTTCCCCGTCATCTGTATACAAAGTTTCATAGCACTCCCTTGCCATATCAAGTAGACTAGCCTGGTCTTCCACCCATTCCCCTACGCTATTCTTCAATGCCGAGATCTGGTTCCTCCTCCGCCTACTAATGGTACGGGAATGGAAGTAGCACGTGTTTCTATCCACTAAAGCAATCCACTCCATGTTGGACTTTTGGCACCAGAGGAGCTCTTCTTGAAGGAGGATATCCTCCAGATCAGCTCGAGCCTGCCGAAGACTTGGGCAATCGTCATCGCCGCCATACCTGTGCTCTAGTCGCTCGATCGTCCGGAGCAGATTATTCTTCTTTCGCATGATATTACCAAACTCATCTCGATTCCAAATTGTTGCTTCCGTCGTGAATTCAGCAACGACCGAAACCAGATCCGTCCCCCGCGCCCAGGCTCTCTCCAACATGTCCGAAAATCCCTCATGCATCAGCCAAGCCGCCAAGAACTTGAAAGGTTTGGGACCTCCTGGTTGAAATGAAGGATTGACCGTGATGAGAATGGGTCTATGGTCACTCCGAACCCGAGGCAGATGGCTCACCACCGTGTCCGGGAAGGTACCAGTCCAGGAGGAATTCACTATGCTTCTGTCTATTCTTTCTTTCACACCAGCTCGAAACCACGTGTAAGGGGGGCCTGTAAAGCCGAGATCAATCAGTCCCGAGTCTAGCATGCAATCCTGAAGTCGCGAGCCCTCGCAGCATCAAATGGTGCGCCACCCAACTTGTCGGCTGGTTGGAGGATCGAGTTAAAGTCTCCCGCTAGCATCCACGGTTCCGTGATTCCTTCGGCCAGGTCGCGGATAGAGTTCCACAAGTCTCTTCGCTGCACTAGAGCGGGGCTGGCATAAATAGCCGTCAGCAGCCACTGCACTTGTCCATAGCGAACCCGGACATGCAGAAATTGGGACGCTCTATCAACCTCCGTAATTGTAACCAAGCTCGAGTCCCAAACAACCCAAATTCCACCTGCAAAGCCCACTGCATCCAGGACCAGGTTCTGATCAAAACCCAGCTCCTTTATCACATCTTCCGCTCTAGTACCACTAATTTTAGGTTCCACCAATATCACGATACTCGGACGATACTTCCTGCGATATTCCTTATACACTCTCAGGAAGCGATTGCTTCCCACGCCCCTACGATTCCATACAAAGACTTTAATCATTACAGCTATGGAAGGAGAGGTCTTGGTTATAATTCACCAAGTTCTTAGGCAGTAGACGCCCCAGAACTGAGGCCTCCCACCATATTCGCATTAGATTCACTCGGGGTTTGTTCCATGTCCATGTTATTTGCATGCATGCAGCTTGTAACTGGGGGAAGGTCAACTTTACTATCCGGCGGCTTTTCCCGTGGACCATTACCCCATCTCTCCGGGTGAACTCCCTCCTGAGTTGCCTATGAAATTCTTACTTGTTCCCTCCGAGCAGAGTCCCGGCTTAGCTGGGTGTCACTCATCAATGATTGGCTCGGTTCTGTGGACCGGAATTCCACTTGGGTCTTCTCTTTGTTGTTACTCGAGGCTACTTTAGCAACAGGAACCTCGTTGAGGTGTTTACTTGGCTCACTCCCCTTGGTATTCTTCTGTGATTTCCTCCCGTAGCACCCCTATCACTCCTTACTGGCTTCTTCGGCTGCTCCTGGGTAGTGTCCCCAACTTGAGCACCATCTTCCTCCATCACTTCCTCGTTCACCAATGCCGAGAAACGAGAGCCACTCTGGTGGGGAGCTTTGTTTTGAGTCTCATGTTGCGCAATCTGTTTTCCCTTTGAGTTTTTCTCCTGGCGGCCAGCTCGTGGTTTCTTTTTGGCAATCATCCATTCTCCGTACACCTTCTCCGGCTCTGGCTCTCTGGGGGTCTCTGGCGGCTTCGTACCTCCTTCTCCTTGATGCACCTCTGGGAAAGAGCATGGGCATCCAATATGGTCAAAGAACTTCCCACACTTGAGGCATATCTTATCGAGGCCCTCATATTGAATAAAGTACTTGATCCCGTGTATCCTGAACTGAGAAAGTAGGGGTTTAGTTAGGTCTACTTGTACACACACTCGACCGTAATCTAGCCGAGCTCCTGTCCTGGTTGCTTGGTCCACACGTAACGGTTTCCCAATGCTTTTCCAATCTTCATCATAGCCTCCGTATGAAAATACTGTGCCGGTATGTCTAGTAGTCGAGCCCACACCAGGGTGGAGGAAATCTCATGGTTGTAGGGATTAAAGCTCTTATCCCATGTGTGAACTGTCAGATAATGGTCTCCCACCATCCATGGTCCGCCTGTGACGGCTCTATCATAGTCGATTCCACTAGTAAATCGCACGAGGAAATACCCATTCTTTGCCGATGCTACCTGAATCGTTCCCGCCCTTGCCCAGATGGCATTAAGCCTGCGAGAGACCACGGTGTAGGACGACGAACGGCCAAGGACTTTCACCACCAGCGCGGAGCGCAATTCTCTACAGTATCGTCTTTCCTCTGCAGCCGAAAAAGAAATATTCGGACAGATAGGGTCATCCTCCCCATCCTCTCCTGTTTCCAACCCGTCCTCCCGAATAGCCGCTGCCACATCTTCCGAGTCCGAGTCCGCTATGTACCAAGCATCCGTCTTCCACGCATCACTGAAAAGACGGCGCGCTGCTCCCTTGCCAGAGGTCCATGCCGCCGTCTTCGGGCTACCCTGGTTATCTCTTTTCTCCTCCTCCGACTCAGCGTCCTCCAGTATCACGTCCGAGTCGTGTTCGAGCGGCATGTTGGGCAAGGTAGGTTTCGCTCTTTTCTTACTTTGCTGAGTTTCGCGATCACCTTTGGAGTTCGGTGAGGACGAAGCCGACGGGGGTCGACGTTGTCCCGCAAGGAAATCTTGAGAGGAGGGCCCGGGAGGAGCCCCACCGGCCAGCGATTGTGCCGCCGCCGGCATGCATCAGTTAATTTATAATATTGGTACTAGTAATTGTTCACAAATTACAAAATATTTAAATGATAAGATGGTCTTGTAATAACCAAATAAAAAATGAAGATGAAGCTTTTCATCATAAATACAACTAATTTTCCAAGTTTTCAAGGCATAATTACTCACTGAACACTCTTGAAATCAAACTAGCTTTGAGCCCTGCTAGTTGGCTGGAAGACGATTTTCTTGGTTTGTTATTATAATTTGATTTGTGTTTAATGATGATATTTTTTACACATGAAATTTTTGTATATGATGGTTGTACAAAATTAAACAATACTGATATAGTTTAATAAGTTTGTAGAATGGAAACGTGATCTCTGAGTTATCGTTGTGAAAAGTCAGTCATGTATTGTGCTATAGAACTGAGTGATATTTTAATAATTTAGTAACTATGTCTAGTAGGAACGCAGCTCATGAACATATGGTCAAGGTAATTTCCTTGGATTTTCTTATTTAAACATATAGCGAAATGGATATTATTGTTTATATCACATTCTGATTATTTGGGGTAAAAAAATTAATTTGGAGTTGGAACGAAACAAATACATATCAATTAAGGGGTCGTTTGTTTCATGGATTTGGAGGCATGATGGTTTTTTGTCAAAAACTAGGTTTTGGGAAACCTTAGATTTGTTATGGATTTAGTTGATTATGGATTTGAAAAGTTTTATGTTTCATGGATTTTTTCATTGATTTCTAGTTATGCTTTTGTAGTTTTAATTTGTCAATTACCTTACTATTCTCTAGTCAGAACCAGATATGTACTGATAAATGTTTTTATAATAGGAAGACTGAGAAATTTTACAATGCTATATAGTATTGGTGCTATAGGTTTTTGCCTTTATGGTACAATTTAAAATTGTACATTTACGTTATGGTACAACTTCAGATTGTACCTATACTTTTTGTACAAATTCTTTTATGGTACAACTTGAACTTGTACCTTTATGTGAAGGTACAACTTCTAGTTGTAAAGTTGTACCATAACATAATGGTACAAATTGCTTTATGGTACAACCTAAACTTATACATTTAATGTTATGGTACAACTTTGAATTGTACATTAAAGCACTAATGCTATATAGCATAGTAGAAGTACTCGACTAGGAAGACGTCTTTTCTTATGATATAAACTTCAGTCGGTGATTCATAACTTCAATTATATGAGCTTGGAACAAGCAGTAATGATGGTTGATCATGGCAATGTCTCCTTCATTCCACACATCCACCTAATTCATTAATGCTTACGTGTGCTTTAACAAATAAATCTGATGAGTAAATGATTTACCTCCTCTTCAACCGATTTCTCAGTTATATGGTCCTGCTAAGATGAAAGTGGGCGGTAATATAAAAAATAGCAAAGGATGAAAGGATATATGGTCCTGCTAAGATGAAAGTGGGTGGAAGGAATTTTGTTTTCGTAAGGAGTTAAGATCAGGTGATTAGGGTACTCTTAGTCACTTGGCTAAATCAATCTCAGTCTTTCATGTTTATTGAAATTCTAAGGTTACAATTAATTCATTTTAAAGAAGGACAACAAAGTAATTATACATTTTAATTTTGTAATTAAAAAAAAAAGGAGTCCTTCCCTCACTTGTTTGTCGCACGCGGAGATGGATCCATAGGGACGACGGTCGACAGCGTTCTATGTTCGGGGATAGAGAGAGAGGGGTGGAGGTATAGGAGAAGAGAGAGAGGCGATGGCGACCGTAGAGGAGAGAGAGCGGCAGTGGTAGAGAGAGAGATAGCGGTGGCGATGAGGAACAACGACGACGGCGGCGAGGAACTATGACGGCAAGAGAAGACGAAAGCGACGACGACAGTGGAGGAGAGAGAGGCAGCGGCGGTTGAGGAGGAGAGAGACGACGACATCGCCAGATTTGTTGGCGGCGACGATTTCGTAATTTTTGTCGCCTAGTTTGTAATCGATTATGTTTATATCTTTTATCATTCTAGTTTGTAATGTTTATATGACTATTTTGTATATATTGTAATTTGTAATGTTTGTTTGTCTAGTTTGTATACTTTATGTTATGATTTGTACATTCTCTATTCATTAATTTGTAATACAAGTTTACTAATTTGTATTATAAGTAGTGACATTTTGTATACTTTATGTTATGATTTGTACACTTTCTATTCATTGATTTGTAATACAAGTTTACTGATTTGTATCATAAGTAGTGACATTTTGTACTGTTAGTATGTTTTGCAATGTTTGTCGAGTTGTTTTGTAATGTTTGTAAGCTTTGTTATTTTGTAATGTTTATAAGCTTTGTTATTTTGTAATGTTTATAAGCTTTGTTATTTTTGTCCAACATATTTGTCATTTTTGTTAACCATGTTTGTAATGTTTTTTTATGTACAAATTAATAATACAAAACATACAAACTATACAAATCATACTAATATTATGCACAAAAGTACTACAAACTGACAACATTTGCAGTACAAACCATTGTTCTTCCTTCAGACAACAAAATATGATGTCGAGAGCCGACTCTCTCTCCACCGCTGCCGTCGCCGACGCTCTTTACAGTCGTAGCTACCCCTCTCTCTCTCTCTCCATCACCGCACCTCTTCTCTCTCCTCCATCGTCGTCGACTCTCTCTCTCTGCCACTGCCTCTCTCTCCTCTACCATCGCCACTCTCTCCTCTGTTTTCCCGACGACCAGATCTGCTTTCTCTCTCTCCAACGCTGCCGCCTCCGTCGCGATCGCCTTTCCCTTTCTCCATCGCCGTCGACGCCGTCGAGGTCTCCTTCCTCTCTTCATCGCCGTTGTCGCCCCCCTCTCTTACATCGTTGTCGTTCTCCGACGAATCTGCCTCTGGCGGTGTTTCTCTCTCCTCCAGCGTCGTCATCGCCATCTCTCTCTCTCTCCATTGATGGCGTTGCCTGTCTCTTTCTCTCTCTCCTCCACAGGCGCTGCGATCTCTCTCCTCCACCGGCCCTGGGTTCTCCTCCGCCATCTCTCTCTCTCTCTCTCTCTCTCTCTCTCTCTCTCTGGACATCGCAAAAAAGGGAAGAAGAGGAGACGGTTGCAGAGGAAAATCAGAAATCAATAATAATAAATAAAACAAAACCAAAAATAGGAGTTAATGAATTTCTGATAATACCAAAACTACCCTTCCCATTTAATAATAATTCATTAATTTATCTGGACCATTAGATCAATCCAAAGGCTAGGGGGCTTAGTCAAGTGACTAAGGACCTCCCTTAGTCACCAGATCCGCACTTTTTGTAAGGTTAAGTAATTAACGTTGTTCGTGTTCCAGAGTATGCAAGTGGGATTTTCACATAATAAAATAGATAGGAAATTTGGGCCCTTTCTTGTTCCATCTATATCGGTGCAAGTTTAAGGTCAATTTAACGTAATGTCTTAAATCATACGCTGTTCAACTAGTCTCTCAATTATCACCTAAACTAAAATAGAAACTTTAGTGAAGGGATTTGCTATTGCGATGTTGCCAATTAAGCATATGTCACTCCAACATGTACAAGTCGGGCATAATTAGTCTAAGAGAAATTTTACAATGCTATATAGTATTGGTGCTATAGGATTTTGCCTTTATGGTACAACTTAAAATTGTACATTTACGTTATGGTACAACTTCAGATTGTACCTATACTTTTTGTACAAATTCTTTTAAGGTACAACTTGAACTTGTACCTTTGTGTGATGGTACAACTTCAAGTTGTAAAGTTGTACCATAACATAATAGTACAAATTGCTTTATGGTACAACCTAAACTTATACATTTAATGTTATGGTACAACTTTAAGTTGTACATTAAAGCACCAATACTATATAGCATAGTAGAAGTGCTCTTAGTCTAATTCAGAAATTTAGGATTGGTGCATATTGCATAATGCTTGGCAGGGTTGTGCAACGGTTTGATCTGTACCAGATTAAACGGTAGCTTGGGGCTTGGGTCATATCGGATCAAAACGATGTTTGAATTATACTGAATCAAATCGACCCTTGAACCGGACCATCGAATTGAATATAACGTGGTCCGGTCCTTTGTTCCATAAATTTTATAAATATGATGAAAAATATACTAAATTGACATTTGAACTGGAACGAGCCGGAATGAATGCAATGTTGGACCGATCCTTGTTCCGAAGATATTTTTACTATTGGACCGCAGTTCGCATGAGTCATGAGTTTGGTACATATCAGACCGTTGCACACCCCCTAATGCTTGGTTATGAATTTGTGCATAATCAAATTTGGTTCTTTAGTTTTAAGGGATGTCTGATCTAATGAATGTGATTAAATTTATTATTTTTATTTGTTTAATCTACTTGCACCTTTTTTTTTTAAGTTTTAACCCAAATTATGAAAATTTTGAAAAGACTGAACGAGTTCATTGTGATCTAGGAATGATATATATTTTTCGTTATATTCTAGGTTTTTTTGCCGTAACACTCTTTGCCACCTTCATTTTTTAACTAAAATTAAGCAAATATTTGCACAGGATGAGTGAGTTCATCATGATGTATGAAATTTGATATACTTTAGAAAAAACAATTGGCACCAAATATACCAAAATATATCATAGTGGTAAATGGTTTTAGATGGTGATGGAACGTTGTAGATGGTGGTGTGGTTAATTAGTCCAGTGGCAGACCCAGGATTCATGAATAGGTGTGTCAGTTGATAAAAATAAAATATTAAATTAATAAATTGTACTCATATAGTTCACAATGTCATTTTTTTAAAATGAAACATGACAACTTTTCACATTCTGAAAGATTTGTAAAATACATTCGTCGTTTATGTTGTAAATCAAACCCTTTTTATATACATAACTACACTGTCATTCATAAATTGGTCACTCAACTGATTTCAAAGATCGTTCTTAATTAACTTCATAGCTGAAATAACATTTTCGTAGCTTTTGTTGCAACTTGCAATTGGTAAAGTCAATACTAACTTCGGAAGCAAGTAAACTAAATAATATATATATGGGCAGTTCTAGGGTGCCCAGGGCAAAATTCGAGGTACGGAAGACCGGGGACAAAGAAAACAAAAAGCATCACGAAGCGTTAAAGCTTTTTTCATTGGACTTCAACCTGATATGTAGTGTTCGTCTCGCCCAGAGGATTGAGGAAGAAGATGAAGAAGACAGAATTTGATTCGAATCGGATGGAGAGGTCTCCTTAATTTGTGCTTATGTATTAACGGTGCGTTTAGGACTAATTTTACTTGGACTGGGTCTGATCATTGATTTTTGCAGGCTTTTAAATAACATTCAAAAGTGGGCTTGTACATGATCCATGGCACCTAGTTTGTTGATAATAGATACTGAGTTCCGGATTGTTATTAGGTTGGGCCTTTGATAATTGTCTATCTTAGTGGCGGTTCTTTGTTTTACTTGATTTTATAATTTATATTCATCTGCTTCTAAAATCCTGATCATGCCTTGAGTTCACGCAATTTAAACATAATTATGTGTTCCATATTTTTTTGTGATTTGGTAAATGGTAGCGTGTCTCTTTACACATTTAGCGGTACGAGGTGAACTACAATCCGCCAAATTTAACTCTTCATTAATTGACCCTATTCCACTCTCTCACTGATTGCCCCTCTTTATACAATTCACTCGTACATAACAAACCTCTTGTAGACTAATTAGAGGCTTGTGGTTGGATACTGAGTGAAAATATTTTTTTAATTTATGTTTTGAAACAAAAGTTAGAATTTCACTTTTGAAGTACCTATGTACTTTAGTATGGAATGAAAATTAGTTAGAGTTATTAAGTTCATCTTTCTTCACTTATTCTTTGATTTGAACCTGCATGTTTTTGCTCCGAAGGATTTTGTAGTGGCGTTGTAAAGACAATCCGTCCAATTTAACTCTTCATTAATTCCCCCTTTTCCACTCTCTCACTCCCCCACGAAGCAGAAACAATCCACTATGATATATTTACTGTTCATATTAACCCTTCACTTAATAGGAAAGCGAAATTTCACATGATGATTATAAATGTCATGTAGCTTAATTGGTTAATTGTCTTTTAGTTGTTGAGTTAATAAAGTAGAGGTTTGTGGTTTGATACTTAGCGATTATCAATTTTTAATTTATGTTTTGAATAAAAAGTTAGGATTTCAATTTTGAAGTACCTATGTACTTTAGTTGGGCAAGAAAAGTTAATAAACAATAAAAAAGAAAACGAAAATAGTTATCTATGTGGCATTGCTAGAAGAATTCCTAATTTAGCAATCTTGCTAGTTTAGAAAGAACTCCTCCATCCCTAAACCATTGCTAAGTTTTAGCCATCTAAGCTCCACCTCATCTTTACCAATTACTAAAAGTTGGGGATGGAGATGGTCTTAGTCTCTTAGACAATCAATAAGCCATTTCTAAAGTGGGCCCTTATCGCCACATCACAAATCAAACAAAAAACTCATTCAATAATTTCCAAACCCCTACATCCCTAAAACCAATAAGCAATTGCCAATAGTGGGCCCATACAAAGAAAGAAAAAGTAATTGAAAAATAAAAAATATCCTAGGTGGCATTGCAATCTTGTTAAATAAGAAAGCACCCCCACATCCTTGCAATTGCTTAAAAGTGGTGTCATCTAGGATTCCACTTAATTAGCAATGAGATGGAGATGGTCTAAGGTGTTTATGGTTTAGAGCATAAGCCTATAAGGTATTGAAGGTTAGGGCATAAGGTAGGTAGCAAGGTGTTGATGGTTTAGAGTATATATGGTATTGATTGGTTAGGGTATAAGGTGTTATTGTTGTAGAGTATATGGTATTGATTGGTTCGGGTATTAGGGTTTGGTTTAGGGTTTAGGGTTACAATAACATATACCAGATCAGTAGATTAATTTTGCTAAATGAAAAAGTTATTTAATCTACAAAGCCAGTCTAAAAGCACATCCCCATCTCCCGCCGTCAATTCCTAAACTTTTCCTTTAATCCGATGGTGAAAGAGCTTCAATACTTGCCGCGACGTGTCACCCAATCAGATTTTGCCGTTTTCGGAAAGTCACATTTGCCCATAACCAGTGCTGGCGTTACCAAGGCCGAGGCAGCGGTAGGGAGTGTGATTTTCAGTAAATGGGAAGGGATGGAAAGGGAAAGTAATTTTATGAGTCCATTTTAAATTCTTTAATCTAAGAAGGAGAGACCATGCTCCGATACCCAAGAGGCACTCATCTCCTGCTGTTGTTCGTTCCTCCTCCTCTCAATCCCTGAAAATACCCTTTCTCTCATTTTCTCTATATGAAACTCTGAAAATCAACCTCATCTACTTCTTCGTGCTCCTGTCCCATGCTTTATTTTCGGGTGTAGTGGTAATGATGAGACTGCATATTATTTTAGATCTCAGTTCCTTTCATTATGTCATTGTTAGATCATGACTGTTAAACTAACTCCTTCGTTTTATTGTTTCTTCTTTTCTCTCCATACAGGGTCTTTGTTACAGGGATGGAGGGGAGCAATGACAATAAGTAGTCGTCTAAATATCGCCGAAAAATCATCATATGTTGTTACGATTCCATAATAGGCGTTGTGGAACCCTACGTCATATGATGATTTTTTTGTGCGACATTGACGCGTACATGTTGATCATGCTCCGAAAATATATACAAGAGGGAAAAGTTGCCATATGTATAGTATAAAAGTGGGAGGGAAAGTACATTGTTTTGTTTTTCAAGATTTGTACTTTTAGTGTGTGAGATCTTAATAAATCGGTGGGGGATCTTTCACTCAATAAAAATACTGTAGTTTATTTCTTGATTACTGACTCCATTTTCAGAATTCTTTTACTATTGGGCCAACAGTATTTTTTCCAGATTTCGAACTCTGCTCCTCTGTCGCCACATGCTCTTGTCATTTCACGCCTAAAATAATAAAGTGAAATGGAAAAAGGAAAATTTTCATTTCATAATTTTAGTAGCCAATATTAAATAAATTTATAAACAAGTAAAAAATACGATATAATCATTCAATAAAAAACGAGTGAGAAAAATTATTCAACTGAAATGTTGCACATGATTTATTTAGGGACCAACCTCCATATCGAATTAAATCAAATCCATCCGAACTAAATAAAACGACACCGTAGAAGGCAATAGTCTTATAAACCAGCAGTCTTCTTATAAACCAAAGAGACACATAAATAAAATGACACCGCAGAAGGCAGCATTGTGTACACACGAACAATTATATTTTATTCTTACCCTAGGTTGCTCGTAATCATCGTCATCGTCATTTTCATCATCAGATGGCCCAGACCCAGTACACATTCTTGCATTATGATTGGTAGAACCGCACTTACTGCAATGCTTTTGCCTTCTCTTCGGTATTGTTTCCGACTCATTTTGAGTGGTGGGAGGATCAACATCGGGGTCATCGTCACCGCTACCTTCTTCCGAAACACCAGCATTCTGGGCATCACCGTTTGATGTTGGCTTCACCTAGCCAACAGGATGTGGGCATCGGGTCCTATAGTGGCGCCATTCCCCGCAATCACTACACTGTCGTGGTTCTCCTTTCTTCCTTTTAGATTTTTTAGCCCCCGAACCTTTAGCTTTGACCTGTAATGGATCCAAAAAAATATCATTCACCTACGGTCTATTAATGCCGGGTATGTCCATGTTGCCAGTGTCCACCATGTCCAGCTTTTCACATAATGATTGAATTCCCTCATGAGAAATCTTGAAGCACTCACTAGATTTTGCCCCTTTTAACATTAGTTGTAAGTTGTTTTGTTGAATAGTACCATGCCTGATTGACACAATATTTTATACAAATTGAGTAAAATTAACGTTCACCTAGCTTTGAACCAATATTAAAAAAAAGTGATAGTCAAGGCAAACCTCAATGCGAAAAGTTGCGATTCATCTATTATGTCCGGTTCCTCCAAGCTCTCTAGTGTCTTCGGCTTCTTTGACCATCTTTGACGTACTAGGCCTTCAGGAAGTTCCAGTATGCTCTCTTCTTTCAGTACAAAAATCATATGACGGCATGGTATTCCCATATAATCGTAGTGATTACAACTACACTCCACTGCAAAGGGTTCAACTGTGTACGTGACTTGAAAAACCTTATCCATGCTCGACACCTTGACCTTGTATACACACCCAATTTCCGATCGGTCTGACTCCACCCTTATGCAACATGCCGAATTTTCAACCTCGTCTCTTAATAAGAAGAATGTTCTCTTTGTGAAAATCGCCGCTCCACTCTTCTGAAGTTAGACTAAGACATTGCTTGTGATGGTTCGTTCTCGATGAATGGATTCAAAATCAGCATGACCCTCATTCTCCCTCATACCCTAGTCCAACGATCAAAGTGAATAAAGAACTCAAGGAGATTTTTATCCTTCTCGGTATAATTGGCAAGTTGAGAGTTCAGTCCTTCACATCTTGATGTTGTACTCAAGCCTGCGAAGAACTTCGAACGCAAATATGCAAACCCCCATTCATGTCTTTGCTCAAATAAAATGGAGACCCAATTGTTTTGCTAAAGGGAGCATTCCTCAACCACTGATTTCCACTTTTCTTCGAATTCAGAAGGTTCCCAATCAACTGACACAAAATGCTTCCATCGGGGCAAAAAAGTAGGATGATTCTTCACATTTTTTGCTATAGTCTTGTCTATATGCCAAGAACATAGACGATGTGTTGCATCGGGAAATACTTTATGAATAGCATTATGCACTGTTCTATCCCCATTCGTAATAACAGTCTTGGGATCTACACCGCCTAGCCTTCTCTTCAAAGCTCCCAACACCCAAATATAATTTTCCACTCTCTTGTTAGCCAAGAAAGCACATGCAAATACGCAAGTTTGCGAATGGTGGTTGACACCTAAAAAAGTACAAAATAAGTTAGATTATGCAAACTGCTAGGGTTATTTTAGCATGCTCGGGATAATTCTTTGTGTGAAGGAAAAGTACCTGAAAAAAATCACGAGAGGCATCTGGTAAATGTTTCTTTTGTAAGTAGAGCACCGAATGACAGTAATTCTCCAAAGCATGCATAATCAGCAACATAAACACTATCGGCCCACAAGATGTTAATAAGCCGGTCATCGTCATCCTTCTTTAGTTTAATAACGAAATGATTGTCCGCGCTGCATTTAGTTTGCTGGTAGGCTAGGGCTGTTGCGACATCACCTTCACTGATTTGTTCTTTCCTCTCTTTCTTCACATAATTATATGCATCCTTCCTCGTGTACCCCAGATTTTCGTAGCCTCCTGCTTCTGATACGGCCAGATTCACAATTTGAGAAGTTTTCATACCTGCAGCTCTTCTAAAATTTATCGATGCTTTGACTGCATCGCTCATATGACGTTTCCCTTTTATTAGTGTCTATATTCTCTGGGGATCGTTTCATGTGTGTGTACATCATCAAACTGGTGCACATACCACTTCCCATCGACCTTGTCGTGTTTAACACGCATCTTGGCTCTGTAGTTAAATCTGGTGTCCCCTTCTCTCTTTCGTTATGTGCTTTTCATGCGCCTCTTTCCCTCGCCATAGCATACATAGTCACGCCATATCATAACTTGGTTCTTATCATGACCAATGTCTGATTTTCTGATGTCAAATCCTTTGACTAACCCGTAGTCCATGTAGAAATCATAGGCTTCTTCTGTATCATCGAACTTCATTTTTTTAATATCTTCAGGCTGTAGAAATATGAGATCGGCGACATTATCTTCCTGGGTGGTGTGACTGGCTCCGACACCATCGTTTTCTTGGACTGGCTCCGACGTCTATAGTAGGACTGCCTCCGACGTCAATGGTGGGTCTGCCTCCGACGTCATTGTTAGTGCGGGAAATTTTGGGGAACGATGGCCGAATTAATGCTTGAATGGGCCACTTAATAATTATCCCCATTAAACCGAATAATAACACGATTTGTGATATCTTATTTTTTTGGTAGGAACGATTTGAAGTTTCTATTCTTTATCTTAGTGATTTCTTTACCATTTTAAGAAATAAAGAAAATATTTAAAATGAAAAGGAATGCTTAGTAAAGCCAAACACCAAATGACTCTAGCTTGTGTACTACGTGTATGGGGAAGGATCAAATATTAATATGAGCGAATAATTACTAATAGCACTCAATTTTTGATTCAATCGGAAAAAAAATATTTTTATTTTTAGGTTTAATAACTACCCATGTTTATCCCAAGTTCATGTACCTTAGACTAAACCCTAACTATTTTTCCGCGGGAAAAATATGCCGCCACATTTTATCCCTGTAACCTTGTATATATAATTAATCTTCAATGCTAGAGCAGTGGTTCCATATCCTTCTTTGCCACAATTTTGAGTACATACTAAAGCTTAGAGGCACAACATGGAAAATAGGAGGATTACTCGCTCTTCGTCCAAGCTTGTGGTATGTCTAATAGCTCTTTAACCATTGAAATTCATTCTAGTTAATTTATTAATCGTAGGTTCACTGTCATTGAAGGAGACCGCCGAATTTGTGACTCCAACAAAGAAACCAATGCTACCCAAAGGTGTAAGCACTCCATCCACTCCTGCTTCAGTCATCGTTTTTATTTCGGACGATGAATCTAACTCTGAGGTAACACCAAAGAAGCCAAATGGAAAAAGTATTTCTCTAAGTTCTGTTGACAAGGTGATAAAGATGTCCTATTTGCCATTGAAGTGTTCTTTGCCGTTATTCCGTCAGACATAACGAATGCATTTCGACTCGTGTTTATAGGGATGTATGGCGAGCTTCATTTTTAAGATATATGTTTTTCCCACGGAAAAATATTTAGGGTTAAGTCTAAGGTACATGAACTTGGGATAAACATGGGTAGTTATTAAACCTAAAAATAAAAATATATTTTGTTTTTCGATTGAATAAAAAATTGAGTGCTATTAGTGATTATTTGCTCATATTAATATTTGATCCTTCCCCATAACTGTCGATTATTGTTTCTAATTAAATTGATCTTGGTGTATAAGATTTAGAGAATTAAGACCTAGATTTTGATCTTTAAGGGTTATAGTATAGTACCATGTCCGAAGATTAGTCAATTCAAGTTCTGGATAGTGTTTTCTTACTCAAGGTATACGGTACCCCAGATTTCACCCTAGCGTACGTCAGACGTACGCTGTACGCCTATATTCACACTTGGTTTTTGCACTGCAATATATTTCGATGAATCAGAACCGTCTATTATTATTTTTTAGATTAAATTAAACCTGTGGCTTGGGTTAGAGAATTAGGGACTGGGGTTCACCCATTAGAGGTTAGGGTATAGTATCATGCCCTAAACTCTGGTTAATTCATGCTCTAAATAGTAAAATTCGTCGGGAGTACAACGTACGACTGACATACGCTACCTTGAATTGACCGGAGTTTGGGATCTAGTATTATTCCTAAACCTTAAAGATTAAAATCTAGATCTTAATTCTATATATGTCATACACTAAGATCAAGTTAACTAGAAACGATAATCGACAGTCATGATTCTTTGAAATATATGCAACAAATTACATGTACAATCTAAGGGGTTAGGCTCTATGATTTAGGTAACTAAGACCTAGGGTTCACTCGTCAAGGGTTAGGGTATAGTATCATACCCAAAAATCCTGTTAAGGAGGCCACTCAATCCTATATCAAATTGCAGCAAGTTGAGGAGGCTTTCTTCATACAGAAATCTCTATTTGTTGGTTGGCTTTAGGGGATCAGAAATCCTCTTTTTCATAAATTTGCTCGCATCGTAAATTCCAGGAAATAAATAAGAAAGCTTATTTCTAAGGATGGGAAGGTATTGACAAAAGTGGAAGCTATGTTGATGAAGCTGTATCTTTCTATAAGGATCTATTTGGTAAAATCAATACATATGTTAGTGTTGACAGTCAACTCATTTCAAGCTTTTCTATCTAGTAAGTTGATTTCAACTGAACAATGTAAGCTTTATGAATCTGTTTCTGCCCAAGAAATTAAGCAGCCTTTGTTTGATATAATGATATGGATGCTTCTAAAGCAACTAGTCCGAATTGATGGACTGCTGGTTTTTATCAGAAAGGTTGGATATTGTTGGACCTGATATTGTTCTTGTGGTTCAACAGCTTTTCAGAAGTAAATCTCTTCCTCGGGGTATGAATTCTGATTCTCTTACTCTTGTGCCAAAGATCCCAAATCCTGACAGACTAGGGTCATTTCGTCCTATGGCTTGTATTAATGTCATTATTTCTAAAGTGATTTCTAATCGGCTTAAGTTTTTTTCCCCTCGATCGTTAGTAGGAATCAATCTGCTTTTATCCAAGTTCGTAGTATTCTTGAAAACATTATTATAGCTCAAGAGCTTGTTCAAAATTACAATCGTAAGAACATTACATCTAAAAATGCTGTGAAAGTGGACTTGATAAAGTCTTTTGATTCTGATTATAGGGGGTATTTACTATTTGTGATGGAGAATATGGGATTTCCCAGGATGTTTGTATAATAGATTATGGTTTGCTTAAACTCGGCTTTTTTTAGTATTTCCCTTCATGGACATTTGTTTGGATTCTTTAAAGTAGCCAAATGGTTAGACAATGTGACCCTATCTCTCCCTATCTTTTCAATAGAACCCCTTACTGGTATTCACAGAAGAAGAAGATGAGATACTTGCATGGTCTGCGCCTAGGATTGAAAGAAAAGATCCACAGGGTTGATGAAGTGTCATATTTTCCTGCTTAAGGTTGGCGAATTCATTGTTCTTTGCCCTGATAAAAGCTTTGGGAAGAAACTCTGTCTTAAAGGCCTTCGGGAATTCCTCCCAGGTGAACTGAACTCGTTCACCATTAACTCTAGAGAGTGAGGGCCACCAGCTCCTCGCGTACCCCTTTAGGAGAAAAACACCATATTGTACTTTTTCCTCTGGGGTCGCATAAAGATACCCAAACACATCTTCCATCTCTCTCAACCACTCTACTACAGCATCTGGACTCACATCTCCCTTAAAGTCCCTACCACCCAAACTCTTCATCTTTGCATAATCTAATACTGGCGGTCTTGCATCAACCGCCCTTACTCCTCTCGACTGGTTAGTAGGAACATTTTCACAACTTCCGTGCGAACTACAAGGAAATATTGGCATTAGATTGATCCACACAAAATTCATTCTTCACCCACTCCTCACTTAGTTAAAACAAAATTTTCCCAAAATAATTACTTGAAAACATAGTTCAAAACTAAATTTTGAAAACCATGATGCAGATAATTTCATCCAACATACCAATACACATAATCATGTCAAACTCAATTCCCAGTTTAAGTCATTATGGGATACTCCCCTCCTTAGGAGTGTTTAACCTCCCATTGGGTATAGTACGCCATAACAGCAAAAAGAGGGAACCAGGCTCTGATACCAAACTTTAACACACTACCCTATACGTTTTGCCTAATCATATTATTCATAAAATTGCAGCAGAATTAATCTCGGGTGTTACATTAATTATCAAAATTTACCCAATAAAATTTCGACATGAATTACTCGCGTAATGGGCTAACAGTTCTTGCAACTTATCCTGCAAAATAATTCATCACAAACATATATACTCACAACCATATGCATTGGCTTTTCTTAGCCATAGTCACACTTTTCATAGTCCACAACTACATACCATACTTATACATACCATAACTGTCACAACTTACACAGTTACACAACATATACACATATCATCAACTTTACACACCTGTGGATACCTCACACTACATCGGAAGCTAGTATGCACATGAAAAACGTTCTCAAAACATTTTTACAAAAAGGTGTGGATCACTTGCCAAAATCCCGAGTAGTCATCCAAGCACAGAATAGTTGGAGACCATACCTCATCCTGGCTTCAACTCTAGCTCCTCTCCCACCTAACACTTATCTACTGTTGATGCTGATGATCTGCTTACACATAGCATAAGTAGAGAAGAAGAATAAAAGGGGGTCAACTCATAGCTGAGTGAGATAATCATAGCATCGTGAGTTCATAGCAGAGCATACCCCTAGCACACATCTAACGATCAAGCCAAAACACTAGGATCGGAACTCAGCCATCCTCATATCCCAATAGGCAAAAGACTCAACCATCTTGACTTATGCATATGCATCTTATCATTTTTACTTATAGGCGCCTGGCTACTCCCATGCTAATTTCTCTCCCGGGAATACGGACCAAATATCTCGTGGAAGTGGTCATATCGGACCCACCACTGCCGGTGTAGTCATATCGGATCTGACACCACTCTGGGTGTGGTCATATCGGACTCAACACCACTCTGGGTGTGGTCATATCTCATGATGAATCAACGGTCAACACCACATCAGGGGTGTGACATAACATATCATAACGGAGTAATAGCATGGAGAGCCCTAGTTACTATGTAATTGACCATGAGACCAAATCACTCTTATTTGGTAATCTTACACATGATCCATATCTCATCTTTCTTAATCATAATTCGTTACTTGCACATGTACTTGACCTGGCCAATTGGCTCAACATAGGTAAATTAGGAGTCGTATAATTGCACTTCCTTGGGATAAACCCTCGTGCAAGTCATCCTCCTTAAACGTCATAATATCACCAGGGAATATATATTTTCCCACATGTGCATCCAAATACAACAATCATGAAAAATCATACTCAATCACCTTTTCGAACCATCATAAGGCATATCAACAGTCAAGGCCACAATTTGCAACATATACGAAATCATCAGTATAAACAAGGTCCATCTCGATTAGGGCAAGTCAATAATATCATACAGTAGTCCATGGTTCATCATATAGCACAAAAGTTCATACACCCTTAAATCATGCCATTCTAGTTCACCTAGGTCAATTCTAAGCATCAATATAATTATCGTGATACGACAAACCCGGTAAGTGCTAATCCCTCACCAGTTCTGGTCGTTCAAACACCGGTTTAACCTGCCTGTACTAAAACGTCAATTTCACGAACGAACCCCGAATTAAAATCCGAGACCGTCCTAATATCCCCTGCAGTATCCCCGTAAATATTAGTTCTAGGCTCCGGGTCAAATTCTTGATAAAAACACATCAAACCCTGGCCGGAGCTAAATTCAGCGATTCCGGCTCCGACCTAAATAATAGCCGAAATTCATGGATTAAAACTAGAGGATTGATTACCTCGCTGCAGGAAGCTCGTATATGAAATTTGGGCTCAATCCGGCTTCCGGATACTCCGAAACCCTAATTTGGCTTATCGGGAATTCAAGAAATTCCTGTACCAAAAACTCGTTTTAAAGCTCTAAATTGATAAATTACAATGTATGGATGAATTAGGCATTACTTACGGGATTTTTTGATCACTGTAGCTCAAGAATCTAGCTATGAAAATTTTCCTCGAGCTCCCCTGTGCGCGGCTCTGGTCGCTCTGGTTTTTTTGCTTCTCTTTGTGGAAAAGAGACGATGATGATGGGAATGAATAAATGGCAGGGAGATTATATATATGCGGGCCCGCGCGAGCTATGTTCTGCAGCGAGACGATGATGATGGTTTTTTTTCTTTCTCTCTCTAAGTCGTTAGCGCCTCTCGCGGGTCTCTCCCGTTGGCGAGCTTCCTGCCGCCGCGCGAGCTGTTTTCTGCCGGCAGTGTTTCACCGTTCTTGCTCTTCCTTCTTCCTACTGATCTTTTCTTGACTCCGGGATGGCTTCCCTTTGTTAAATCCTGGACTGATATGTTCGGCATTGCTGAGGTGAATCGATTGGTATTCATCGAACCGGAGATCGTGGATGGGGGGTTGCGCATACCGGAGGAACTCATTCAGGAAGGCGAAGCAATGTGGAAGCACAGCCTTGTAGGGAAATTCATGCACTCCTCCCCTTTTGTGAAGCAGCTTCAGAGTTGGGCGAATCGTCTATGGGGGAAATCGGGATTGGTTAGGGTTTCACGTTTGAGCGAGCAGTTGACGGTTTTCCAATTTCCAAGTTCTGAGGTAGCTGATTGGGTCTTCACTAGTGGGCCATGGCATTTTAACGAAGACATGTGCTTCCTTCACAAATGGTCACCAGGTATTCGAGCAATTGATTGTAGCTCTACCATTCCTATTTGGATCTGTTTTCAAGATATTCCAGTCGAGTACGCTACTGGTAGGATCTTGACGCGAATGGCTAGCATGCTTGGTAAACCGCTCTGGTTCGATCAATCCACAAGGTTAGGCAGGAGAATGGGATTTCCTAAAGTCTCCGTGGAAATGTCCATCGATTCCTCCTTCCCAGATTCTATTAAGTTGGTACCTGATCGAAAACTGGCGTTTTCAGTGGTTCTTGAGTACTGCAACCGTCCTCTTGGATGTTAGAAGTGCAGAATGTTTGGTCATCAGTGTGCTGATTCACAGGCAGAAGAGGCAAATGGTTCTCTGGGTTCTGATTTGGTTCAGAGTGCTGCTCCAGTGGCTGAGGGGGCTGGAGAAGTAAGTGAAGGAAGTGCATGACAGATGATCTTGGACACTATCCTTGCCTCTAAAGGAACAGCCCAAGCATCTGCTGAGTCTGCTTGTCGTAATCTGAATATTGCTGTTGCAGATTTGGTAAAGTCTATTGAGCAAGGAGTTCTCTTAGAGTGGAATAATGCTGAGCCTGTGTTGTCATTGGACAAGGAGTACCATTCTGCGATAGAGAGGCAGCCTGATTCAAGGGTCATTACACCTGTGGCAAATCGGTTTCAAAGCTTACCTGCTGAAAACTCTGTAGCAGATAATGTTGTTATGGGCAGTCCAGTTCTTAGCAACCTGGAGGACTTTCCTGTGTTGGAGGCGGTGGTATTGGGTAAAGGTAAGCAGGGTAAGAAGGACCCAGGGCGCCCTGCAAAACCCAAGAACAAGAAATGATAGTGCTTGCTTGGAACATGAGGGGATTTAATCATCCCACCAAGCAGCAACAGATCTTAGAAGTGGTAGCTCAGTATAATGTAGATGTGTTTGGAGTAATTGAAACAAGGGTGAAGGAAGAAAATTCAAAAAAGATTGCTAGTTCTACATTTGGAAGGTGGGAGTTTGCTCATAACTACGAGCATTCAGATTTAGGACGCTTATGGGTGTTCTGGAAGAAAGACTTGGATTTTGTTGTGTTGGAGAGATTTGATCAATTTGTTCATGGTGAAGTTAGAGGTGAGGTTTCAGCAAAGGTAACCTTTGTCTATGGTTCAAATGACGAAGGAAATAGAACCAAAATGTATCACTGTAAAATCCCAACCAAACTAAACAAAATAGAATAAATTTGAAAGGGGAAAATAAAATTCCTCTACAGATTTTCTACCGAGACTTCATATCGTGAAGTTTACGTCGTTGACGAGAGTAGATGCAACAATGATAATTGGTTGTTAGATATGAGTGTGCATTTGAAAAACATATAAGGAAAATTAAAAAAAATTAATAGCAAGAATTGAACCACCAACCTATTGCATAAAACCATAGCTGAGACAAGCATTTTAGCCGCTAGACAACAAACAAATACCTGTGCAATTATTAATCTAATTATGGTTAAGAACGTTATTTGCGTCTCTGGTCTGTGCAACCAGTCAGCCTTGACTTTGACGTCGTCGTTTCAATTGAAGAGCCAGCACCCTTGACAAATCGTCGAACACTTCCAGGACGTGGTGAGCTACAGATATATACTGGCAAGCGGCGGCCGGCTTTGGGAGGCGGGAGGCACTCTCTTCAAAACCTGCAAGCTAGAATGCGGCCTTTAGGGCTTTAATTTTGCTGCTGAGCAATTTAATGGAAGGGAGAGAGAGACTCCCTGTCATTATCACACAATTGAGCGGTTTATGTGTTTATATGACTAAACCAATCATTGAATCACATGTCTATCAACATTGTAACACATTTGGAGTGCAAATCCACCTTATAGTACAATTTGGACACGGTACTAAGAGTTCGTACTCATGCACGTCTTGTCATTATCACACAATTGAGCGGTTTATGTGTTTATATGACTAAACCAATCATTGAATCACATGTCTATCAACATTGTAAGACATTTGGAATGTTGTCTAGCTACCTGGAACATAAGATGATAGAAGAAGCATTCTTCTTCCTCCTTGACTCGGCAAGCGTTGCACTGAGAGAGAGAGATGAGGGAGGTAGAGGGAAAGGAAGATGGAATAACATTTTGTAAATTGGTTGAAGATAATAGGACCCCTAGAAATCGATCTGTGGGGTCAGAAACTAGTTTCGACGCTTGTAGGAGGTTCGTCGGAGGACCGTAGTAAATCCCGACGTCGGCGTCGGCCTCGTCAACTGCAACGATAATTCCGAAGCTTTGTACAGATGTGTAGAGCTCGTGTCCAGGAGCACCACGGAGTCGACGGAATTGAATTTCGAGTTCAAACGAGGGAGAAACGAGGTTCGAAAGTTTGTTCATAAAATTGTACGATTTACAAATTCTGGAACTGTTTCTGATAGTTCGAAAATATAGAGTACTATTCGGTATATTTCCATTCTACTAGTAATCGGCTCGCAGTTTCTTCGTTTGGCGTCCAAACGACGAACCGTTTACGCCTACAAGATCGTGGGAAGGAGGAGGATATTAGGAGCAAATCTCTGGAATTTCAGAACTTAATTCCTGACTAGGAATCGGCTAAATTAAGGTGTGTGGCGATTAAGAGGACCTTAATTATTGCATCGATTTTTTATGCTTGATTTGCATATTTGGATGGCTGGATTGGTGTGGTTGATGACTTGGTTGCTGATATAATTATTTGGTGATTAATCTTTAATGTTGCGGATTTTACGGTGTACATATCGGTATTTGACAAGTTTCACCGTAAAAATGAATAGTTGGGTTTATTGAGTTTAAAACTGATCTAAGAGATTTTTGTTTGTCTAAAATGATGCTGGGGAAGATTGAGCAGAAGATTCCACTTGAAAATGGTTTTCGGATTAAAAACTGCATAACGATGAATTTTACGGAAAGCTCGGTAAAAACGTGTTTTAATTATCTTTAAGATTTTGATCACTTTAAAATGGTCAGTACGGATTGTTAAATGATTTTTGGTCTGGAAATGGTAAATTAGACAGTGGGTGGAGTTTTTATCTTTAAAATGGTAAAAACGAGCTTAATACGAGATTTGCGGTAAAGACCGAGTTTAATATTATTTTCATGGTTTTGAGCTATTGAAAAATATAAAAACTGATCAGACCTGTTTTAGGATGGTAAATGGAGGTTCTTGTATTTTTGGGAGATTTTCGGATTTACAGTTTTGTGGGAATTTAAGTTACCGTAAAATAATGGTTAATACAAGATTTTTGATATTTTATTGTCTAAATAGATTTTATGACCAGAACTGGATTAAATGGATTTTTGTGTCAATAAATCCATTTACATGAATTGTGTGAGGATTTTAATGAAGGAAAGTGAAATTTGAGATAAGGATATATTTAACTGGATTAAATGGATTTTTGTGTCAATAAATTCATGCATTGATTATGTGTTCGTGAAATTATGTGATTATCTTATTGGATAAATTGATTTGGTGATGAAGAGTTGGTGGATTCGATAAGTTGATCGATAATTTATATATGATGATTTAAGATGACATCTAGAGTACTAAATTACGATTGATTATGATTGTTTGATTAGCTGATTGCGGTCCCAAAAACTAGGTCATGGGAAAGATCCACACACACAGCTTAGTTGCTGACCCACTTCTGTTCAGTTTCTTACAGGTTCGAATGAATTGAGAGAAACTCTGGCACTGCACAATGATAGATGGAGGATTGGTTTTGAACTTTTCCCAGATTTTGAAATGACTCTCATTTATGTTTTATGAGTCGATGATTTGAGTATTGCATAGTAGATGGTACCGTAATGAACATAGTAGTGAATGACACTCTGATTTGGTTGACATGAAATGAATGAACTAGATCGAGTTGATATTTGGTATATGATGAGTAATTTGTGAATTGATTGTTGTGATTTTGGATCAAAATAATGTAGGTATGTATATTACTAGTGGTAAATAGTCAAGTTTTTGCGTAACCCCCAATAGAGATTCCGCTGTGCGGCTGAATCATTGGTTCAACCCATGAGTTTTAGGGTGGGGTGTTACAGGTGGTATCAGAGCTGGTTTGTTTTCTGCATTATGGGTATGTTACTTTCGCTCTTGAGGATTGATCACCCTCAAAAGGGTAGGGAGTACTCCATATCTATACTTGCACTAGACTTTCCAGAAATTGAGACCAAAGATGATGACGTGTTGCATAGTCAAAGTAAGAGTCAGTTTCATTTGGTCCAAAAGATTTCAGTTGTTTTGAATGAATTTTGGAGAAAGGGATGATTTGAAATAGGTTTTGGAAATGAGCTACGGGAACTCATTTTGGGTCAAAAAGTGAAGCATTTTCCTCCTGAAATCCATCGATCAGTGCAAAGGTGCCTCCTCTCGTTTGGCGAGATGGAACTTCTTGGATAAAGGAAGTAAGAGTTACAAGAGTTGAGCGAAACATCTGCAAATCCTAATGGGATTGCGATGGAATGATGGAGTCTTGAATTCCATTTTAACACAGCTAGATAAAGTAAGAAACCTATAGTGAATTCGATGTCCTGAGACGGGGAACAAAAGGATGTGGGACAGTGGGAGTAGTGACCGTTAAAGAGAATGTAGGATGCCACAATCGCCACCTTGAGACTTAATTTCTCATATGAGAAATAAGTTTGAGGATAACTAATTAACGTGTGATGAGAATGCCTTGACCTAGTACGGGGTGGAAGGTGGTGAGTGATGATTGACCACTAGAAAGGTAGGATCTTCCTGAAAGGAAGGGCATGAATGATGGATGCATGAAGGCCAAACTTGCTACCTTATAGTGGCCGAAATCAAGGTCACTAGTGGTGAAGATTAACATTGGGAAAATACCTACGGGAACCTTGTGAGAGCAAGGAATCACAGTCATCTTGAGTAGTGAGATACCTAAACCAACGGATAAGTTGGTTGAACAAATGGTACATTAATACGAAGAGTTGCGTAGGAGGGGTATCTTTTAAAGGAGAGCCAAGTGGGAAAGGACGATCATTTTGATATACGAGTAATCATTTTGTGGTCTACCCCAAGGAGTAGAATAAATATTGGGGATTGAATTCCCCGGAGAAAGCCAAAAGAGGGGGAGATTGGAAGTTGAGGAACCATGGATACAAAGAGAAGCAAAAAGATGGTTAGGGTTCGAAATCTGGCATCGGTGGAACTCGAGCCCGCAACGTCCAGGGCGAGGGCAAAGAGCCGTACCACTCCAACCGCGTTCCCTTTTGGTATTTGTATACCCAACTCACTGTGTATTATGGTGACGAGTCAACCTAGAAATCCGATGATATGACTTGTTGAACTGAAGCGAAAATTTTAAATTGTGAGCCAAATGGATACAAACTGATAACACCAAGGTAGGTGTTTGGTCAGAATTCGCGTAGTCAATCAAGGAGTTGAGCTCCTGTTCTCACACCACGCAAACAGAGGTAACCGAACAAACTTGGTAAGGCTGTTTTGGTGATGAATTGAGCGGAAACGAGAGGGAATCCTCACACCAGGGAAGATGCACAATCGCTATAAGGACGCCTTCGATGTGATCGAGTGAGAATTCTCGATCAATAGGCCAAGGTTCAGCAAGCTTTGATCGCAACCAAAACCAAGATAACTCACAACTCAAAACGTTGGAATATTTTTTGGGTTTTCTTCATAAATCAAATTTGTCTGATACAATACGAGTATGAGGCCTTTTATAGGATTAAACAACCACAAACAAACTAGAATAAGGACTGGAAGTAACCTAGCTAAGCAAGGAAACTGAATTGCAAACATAATCCGAATGAAGTTAGGAATCCTTGTGGGATTCGGATCGCTGGCAGTGCGAGGTAGCTTCTTTGAAGCCTTCGAAAATGGTCTTCCTAGATTATTCGATCTCATCCAATACCTTGTCGTTGTAGAAGAAAACTTCCTCTTTCTCCTCCAACTTGAATCAGCTCGAGATCACCTTCCAAACTCCAGTTATGAGTCTTCAAAGTTAGCATCCTGAAACAGCTTCTTGCCTTAGCCAAATCTAGGCAGTTTCCAGGATCCTTCATAGCATCTTGTGGCACTTGAAAAACACCCTTCCTGACATGTCCTGGAGCTCCATGACATATCAATCGAGAGATAAAGATTTGAAATTCACATTGAGCCCTTGAACTTACATTTTCATCGAATGGTTTGAGAGATATGAGCTCCCAAAGTAGGCACTTCGGACTCGACCCAACACTTAGCCATTTTCATTTCTTCTTCTTCTTCTTCTTCCGAACTCTACTTCCTTCTGCCTCAAGCAATTCCATCTTCGTGATTGATCCAGTTGGGATCATATCACAAACGTGGGGAAGTGAAAGTCAACTACCCAAGTTGACTCTAATGAAGTCCTGTATGTTAGTATGGAATTTTGGAGGCAGTAATTTTGCGACTACCTTAGTCCTCATGACTGAGCTTTAGGATGATTTCGGGGACGAAATCCTATTAAGAGGGGGAGAGTTGTAACATCCCAACCAGACTAAACAAAATAGAATAAATTTGAAAGTGGAAAATAAAATTCCTCTACAGATTTTCTACCGAGACTTCATATCGTGAAGTTTACGTCGTTGACGAGAGTAGATGCAACAATGATAATTGGTTGTTAGATATGAGTGTGCATTTGAAAAACATATAAGGAAAATTAAAAAAAATCAATAGCAAGAATTGAACCACTAACCTATTGCATAAAACCATAGTTGAGATAAGCATTTTAGCCGCTAGACAACAAACAAATACCAGTGCAATTATTAATCTAATTATGGTTAAGAACGTTATTTGCGTCTCTGGTCTGTGCAACCAGTCAGCCTTGACTTTGACGTCGTCATTTCAATTGAAGAGCCAGCACCCTTGACACATTGTCGAACACTTCCAGGACGTGGCGAGCTACAGATATATACTGGCAAGCGGCGGCCGGCTTTGGGAGGCGAGAGGCACTCTCTTCAAAACCTGCAAGCTAGAAGGCGGCCTTTAGGGCTTTAATTTTGCTGCTGAGCAATTTAATGGAAGGGAGAGAGAGACTCCCTGTCTGGCTACCTGGAACATAAGATGATAGAAGAAGCATTCTTCTTCCTCCTTGACTCGGCAAGCGTTGCACCGAGAGAGAGAGATGAGGGAGGTAGAGGGAAAGGAAGATGGAATAACATTTTTTAAATTGGTTGAAGGTAACAGGACCCCTAGAAATCGATCTGTGGGGTCAGAAACTAGTTTCGACGCTTGTAGGAGGTTCGTCGGAGGACCGTAGTAAATCCCGACGTCGGCGTCGGCCTCGTCAACTGCAACGATAATTCCGAAGCTTTGTACAGATGCGTAGAGCTCGTCTCCAGGAGCACCACGGAGTCGACGGAATTGAATTTCGAGTTCAAACGAGGGAGAAACGAGATTCGAAAGTTTGTTCATAAAATTGTACGATTTACAAGTTCTGGAACTGTTTCTGATAGTTCGAAAATATAGAGTACTATTCGGTAATTTTCTATTCTAATAGTAATCGGCTCGCAGTTTCTTCGTTTGGCGTCCAAACGACGAACCGTTTGCGCCTACAGGATCGTGGGAACGAGGAGGATATTAGGAGCAAATCTCTGGCATTTCAGAACTTAATTCATGACTAGGAATCGGCTAAATTAAGGTGTGTGGGGATTAAGAGGACCTTAATTATTGCATTGATTATTTATGCTTGATTTGCATATCTGGATGGATGGATTGGTGTGGTTGATGACTTGGTTGCTGATATGATTATTTGGTGATTAATCTTTATTGTTGCGGATTTTACGGTGTACATATCGGTATTTGACAAGTTTCACCGTAAAAATGAATAGTTGGGTTTATTGAGTTTAAAACTGATATAAGAGATTTTTGTTTGTCTAAAATGATGCTGGGGCAGATTGAGCAGAATATTCCACTTGAAAATGGTTTTCGGATTAAAAACTGCATAACGGTGAATTTTACGGAAAGCTCGGTAAAAACGTGTTTTAATTATCTTTCAATTTTGATCACTTTAAAATGGTCAGTATGGATTGTTAAATGATTTTTGGTCTGGAAATGGTAAATTAGACAGTGGATGGAGTTTTTATCTTTAAAATGGTAAAAACGAGCTTAATACGAGATTTGCGGTAAAGACCGAGTTTAATATTATTTTCATGGTTTTGAGCTATTAAAAAATATAAAAACTGGTCAGACCTGTTTTAGGATGGTAAATGGAGGTTCGTGTATTTTTGGGAGATTTTCGGATTTACAGTTTTGTGGGAATTTAAGTTACCGTAAAATAATGGTTAATACAAGATTTTTGATATTTTATTGTCTAAATAGATTTTATGACCAGAACTGGATTAAATGGATTTTTGTGTCAATAAATTCATTTACATGAATTGTGTGAGGATTTTAATGAAGGAAAGTGAAATTTGAGATAAGGATATTTTTAACCGCAACCGGGTTATTTATAATTATTTGTGTTGGCGCTATTTTGTGAAATTGTTGATGAATTGTGGATGAGGAATGGTGACACGGTACTGCTGAGTAGCTTTATAGGAGAATGAAATGATTTATGTGAAACGTCGAGTTGATAATCGACGGATATATATGTGGACTGGTTAATCCGTGAGACTACATTGATTCCGGATTGATTGTGATGAATGAGAAAAATGAAAATGTTTTGATTCGTGATCATATTAATTCACATAGATGTAGAAAGGGCCTGCACTTACCCTCACCCCTTGAGAGTGGGTAGATTTAGCTCGCTTATGCGATTGAGTGTTGTGGTTGCATGAGCACCACAGATGAGTGTTGTGGTTAAAAACCACGGATTGAGTGTTGTGGTTGCATGAACACCACGGATGATGATTTGCTCGAGCGAGGGTAAGTGTACGGTGACCTTGGCGCCATTAATAATTAACCGGAATTTTCGTATCATGCATTGATTATGTGTTCGTGAAATTATGTGATTATCTTATTGGATAAATTGATTTGGTGATGAAGAGTTGGTGGATTCGATAAGTTGATCGATAATTTATATATGATGATTTAAGATGACATCTAGAGTACTAAATTACGATTGATTATGATTGTTTGATTAGCTGATTGCGGTCCCAAAAACTAGGTCGTGGGAAAGATCCACACACACAGCTTATTTGCTGACCCACTTCTGTTCAGTTTCTTACAGGTTCGAATGAATTGAGAGAAACTCTGGCACTGCACAATGATAGATGGAGGATTGGTTTTGAACTTTTCCCAGATTTTGAAATGACTCTCATTTATGTTTTATGAGTCGATGATTTGAGTATTGCATAGTAGATGGTACCGTAATGAACATAGTAGTGAATGACACTCTGATTTAGTTGACATGAAATGAATGAACTAGATCGAGTTGATCTTTGGTATATGATGAGTAATTTGTGAATTGATTGTTGTGATTTTGGATCAAAATAATGTAGGTATGTATATTACTAGTGGTAAATAGTCAAGTTTTTGCGTAACCCCCAATAGCGATTCCGCTTGTGCGGCTGAACCATTGGTTCAACCCATGAGTTTTAGGGTGGGGTGTTACAATCACCACCATTTCCTCAAACCTGATGCTCTTCCATGGGTGGTTCTTGGTGATTTTAATGCTATAAGAAGTGTTTTAGAGGCTTCTAACAGCCCTAGTCGAAATCATAGTATGGAGTCGTTTGGTAATTGGATAGAAGACATGGAACTAGAGGATAGTAGATTTGAGGGCCCTTGGTTCTCCTGGACTAATAGGAAATGAGGGAATCCCATAGCTCAAAGGATAGACAGGGTATTAGTTAATGCAAGTTGGTTAACTATTTTCCCAAATTATGTGGTCAAGTTACTTCTTTTAGGGCTTTCTGATCACTGCCGCATGCTCATCAACACTGATTCTCACATAGCTTCTCTGCCGAAGCCCTTCAAGTATTTCAAGAACTGGGAATCTCACCCTCAGTATAAGCAACTAATAAGGGATGCTTGGGGCGTATGTTTTACTGGTACCCCTATGTTTGTAGTATATCAGAGGCTGAAGGAAGTAAAAAGAAACCAGAGGAAGTTGAATAGGGTTTTTTACTCTGAGATTTCTGAGAGAGTAATGGCAAAGAAATAGTAGCCAGAGAGTTTACATCTGGCTGCTCTGCACCATCCTTCTGCTATCAACTTCCAAGCTCTAAATGATTATCATGCAGTGCTCAATACTTTGCTCCATGAGGAGGAATCCTTTTACAGGCAAAAGTCAAGGATGCTGTGGGTTAAGACTGGGGATCTAAATCCCTCTTTCTTTCATAACTCTGTGAAGGCTCGACAATCCAGGTCTACTATCAAAAAGTTAGTAACTGAGGATGGAACAGTTCTTACTGAGGTTCAGGATATGAGTAGGGAAGCAATACTTTTTTATAAAGGTTTGCTGGGGACTAAGAATCAGGAGGTGCAAGTAGTATCTAGTGACTTGTTCACTCAGCTGTTAGTTCATCATCTACCTTTGGATCAGGGGGATCTATTATGTGCTCCAATTTCCAGTGAGGAAGTAAAGGCTGCAATTTTTTCGATGAATGGAGAAAAATCCCCTGGACCTGATGGGTTTACAGCAGGGTTTCTCCATCACAATTGGGAGATTGTGGGGGCTGATGTTTCAAGGGCTGTTTTGGATTTCTTCAAGACAGGGAACTTCTTACTGAGGTAAACTCAACATATCTGGCTCTCATACCTAAAGTGCTAAATGTTGATTGCATGAAACAGTTTAGACCTATCTCCTGCTGTAACATACTGTACAAATGCATTGCAAAAGTCCTAGCTAACCGATTAAAAGAGGTGCTTCCTCTAGTTACCAGCCAGAACCAGTCTGCTTTCATTAAAGGGCGACTGATTAGTGATAATGTGTTGCTTGCTCATGAGATGGTTAGACTCTATTATAGAAAATTTGTGTCTCCTAGATGTGCATTAAAGGTTGATATAATGAAGGCTTTTGACAGTGTGGACTAGTTCTTCCTAGAAACAGTTTTGGGTGCTATGGGTTTTCCTAGCCAGTTTATAAATTGGATTAGAATATGCTTGCACAGTACTAAACTCAGTGTCAGCTTCAATGAGGGCCTCTGTGGCTATTTCTCTGAAAAAAAGGGGTTGAGACAAGGGGATCCTCTGCCCCCTTATCTCTTCACAATCTCCATGGAAGTTCTATCTTGCATGTTGAACAGAGCCTATATGCTTAAAACCCTTCCCCCACACCCTCAAACACATAGGATAGCATTGTCCCACCTTTGCTTTGCAGATGATCTGCTAATTTTTACCAAGGGAACAAGTGAGGCAGTGGAGGTCACAAAGCAGATCCTTGATATGTTCTATGATGTATCAGGATTAAAATGTAATCCAGCAAAGAGTGAAGTTTTCTGTGCGGGTGTAGATGCTGAGACTCAGGTACAGATCTCCTTGAGAACTGGTTTTGTAGTTGGGAAACTTCCAGTCAGATATCTTGGAGTTCCCTTAGTTGCTAGGAAGTTAAATTCTACTGACTGTGTTGCGCTAGTTGCCAAAATAACTGCTAGAATTAAGGGCTGGCATGTCAGGGCCCTCTCTTAAGCTGGAAAACTGCAATTAATCACAGCAGTCATCTCTAGTATAACGCAGTATTTGATGGGTATCATTAATTTGCCTGTCAAAGTGATCAAACAGGTAGAAAAACTCTGCTCTGACTTCTTGTGGGGTGCTGAGGAAGAGGGTAAGAAAGCAAAAGTTCAATGGAAATATGTGGCTCGACCAAAGAAGGAGGGAGGACTAGGATTCAAGGATTTGAGATGTTGGAACACTGCTTGTCTTATCAGGCATCTATGGGCTTTGGCATCGAATTCCTCTTTTCTATGGGCTAGCTGGGTCCGTCAGTATCAGCTTACCTATACCTCTATCTGGGACATCCCATCGTCAATCAACTGCTCCTGGGCGTGGCGAAAGGTCTTAATGACAAGAAGCCATGCAGAGCATCATCTTTCCATCCGGCACTCTGAGGTCTATTGGGATGGCAAACTCATGAGCAAGTTTTCAGTGAAGAAAGTTTTGGACACAATTCGACCAAGATATGACAAGGTTCCCTGGTAAGATCTAGTTTGGAAATCTCTCTGTACTCCAAGAGATAAAGTGCTAGGGTGGCTTATCATTCTCAACAGGATAAGCACACTAGATAATGTGCAGGTTTGGAACCCATCTGTCATTAACACATGTCCCCTTTGTGTAGCTGCTGCGGAATCCAGTAGTCATATATTTTTTGAGTGCCCTTATTCACAGAAGATTCTACAGTCCGTTTTTCACTCACAGATCCAATCAGGAAGGTGTTGGGAGGAAATCTGGGGATTGCTTTAAGTCGATTTATAGTGACTTCTCCAGCTTCTTATAGGGGCAGACTGCTCTGGTTGACAGTGGTGAGTGAGCTATGGAGGGAGCGATGTAGGCTGTTATATGGCAATGATGCTCTGACGGAAGTGCAACTGCTGAAGAAGCTGCAGCAGATGTTGATTTTGCTGCGGAGTGGTTTCCCTCAAATCAGTTTGGCTATTAGTGAGGCTGAGATTCTTAACATAGTGTAGTTGTTGTTTTGTACTTTGTTTTCAGGTAGTTTCTTTTAGACTTTAGTAGCTGTTGTTTTTTGTAGCTTGAGTGGTTGTATGTACTCTGTAATTGGATGGTTCTGCAGTTTTGGTACCAGTTAGAATGGTAATCTACTATTCTTTCTTGATGAATACAACTTATTCATCAAAAATAAAAATGCATGTGGACTCGATGTGTCTGCTAGAGAAGGGAAACCAGTCACAGAAGTACCATCATGATACCGCTGGATTTCAATTGTGGTGACGTATGTTACTCACTGTGCTGGCTTTGAAAACCTCATTATACATAATCTAATAACACAAGAAAAGTGAGTTTGATACAATCATTGGTTAACCCAATCCATTCCTAATCACGAGATCGACGCTAATGTCATCAAGACTTAAACATGTTGCAGGAGACCTCAATCTTTCTGCTCCAGCTTTCAGATAAATGTTCACAAGCGCATAGTGCTTGAGATAAAATAGGAACCTCGCATGTAACAACTTCCTCATTCAACCTTTGCAATGACTCCAGAGGGAATGCCGCCTTCTCCAACAGTCTCCCTGACAAATCTGCAAGCAATTGGAAATTCACTTTTCAAGGACGAGGGAGTAAAGCAAAGCACTGTCCATCACAGACTATAAGATGCTCAAGTTTTCATTTCCTGTAAAAATACAAGTGGAGATAAAGAGGGTTCAAAAGATCATAGTACCTTGCCAATTTGTCCCGTGATGACTGCAGGATGTAAATTGAGAGAATGAAAGACATCGTAACGCCTGTTAGAATGCATCAAACCAATTTTAGACAAATATTAACCCTTTCTTCTAGCAATGACGTGCACCAATAAACCATCCATGCTAGAATGAAACAGCTCTAGTATGTTGAATAGAGGCACCATGATTACCTGATCCGAACAAAACATAAAAACCAGCAGTCACATCAATGTCAGAATGCTCCTCCCTGTCACGCCAAAACATAGACTTCAGTCAAGTTACTTCCTAACTCAAAATGGCAGCATTGGAAGCAGCTTGTCCAGCTGGCAATTAGGACGATAGACAGCTTGAATCCCAAGACCATGGTACTAACCAAGTGTATCTCACAAGAACATGCTTGGGCCAATGCTGAGGATCCCAAAATTGTTTACGGATATTGGGATGAATTTCCACATCTGTCAAAAGTCCAAAACATGAAAGAATCCACAGTTAAACTAAAACATATATGCAAATGCGAACAGACAACTTAAATGAAATGGATAAGATGTTCACCAGATCATTCCCTACGAAAAAGATGATAATGACTAAATGCATAGGCAGCAAGTGAAGACTGGAGAGAAAGGAACCTATGCAGTAATGCAGCATGTGTACAATTTGGAAAGTCATATATGAAGAACGAGAACATTAACTCTAGTTGGCTAGATACAGCTAACAAGCAATGCTTTCAAACAAATTGTCTCACTATAAGAAGGATTATTATGCATTCAAAGAAAAGACTAGGGAAGAAAGTGCAGAAGACTGTCACTTACAGTGATGAGGCATATCTACAACTTTAGCAGTGATCCCATGCAAATCACCACCTGCATACCTCTGCATCAAAACAAAGCAAACAACCAAGCAAACGGTAAATACCCTGTCAATTATTGAAGACAAATTTACATGAAGTATCTTTTGGCCAGCATATCTTCAACAGGGACAACCTTCAAACATGCCACAAGAAGACCCAGCATATATTGTAATGATAAGTTCATCAAAAGTGAATGGCTTACCAAATGCACATCAATCATAGGAACCTCGGAACTCTTCCTATTAATCACGTAAAGCCACGGAGTTTGATATTTTTCCCTTCCTACTTGAAAGGATCTGGATATACAACAAACATGAAAACACATGAGCACATAAGATAATCACTAGCATAGAGACATGTGAAATCTAGAGGACTGATTTAGATTTTAGAGAAATATTCAGAAATGGGAACTCTGGGAGCTCCACCTAAGCAAGCAGTAGGCAGTAGTAACTAGTTCTTGAATGAGAACGATTTCGCAAGCCAAAGGATCCCATATCCCAATTGGAAGCCATAACAAGTGAAAATTCTCAAGTTCAGCAGACGACGAGAAGAAGGGGTAAATGGAACGAATTACTCACATCTTGTAAGGATCTGCACCCGTATAACCTGTGGGCTTGGCGATTGGAACCAAAACCTGCGGGTGAAATTTCAATCATCAGCCACCCCAGAGAAGGGAGAACCCAATTTGGTCCGCTGAAAAGAAAGCTCACCTCGCGATTAACGCCAAAAATGGGACAATGCTTGCCGATCATATCGTGCCACATGGTTCTGGACTGAGAAAATTTCAGGAATCGAATCAGATATTCCCGTCAATTGCTCGGTGACAATCCAACCACCTACAACGCCTAGGAAGGGAGAGGAATAGAGAAACGAACCGAGTGGTATTGTCCCATCTTGCTCATCGGAACGATGTCTCCCGGCCGGTATGCCAGGGATACGGATGAGAATGACAGTACAAGTAGAAGAACAACCGTCGCAATTCTGCTCCGACTTCGTTCCCCGGTCGCCGCCATCCCGCCGCGATCAACAGTCCAAAAAGAAAGCAAGTTCATCAAACACTTCCAAGTTCCAAAAACCACTCGGTCAGAGACTCAGAGTTTGGCAGCTTGTCTCGTCATTAGGGTGTTAACGAACGAAGCCCAGGCCCAGGTGAATGCTAAATAGAATGTTCAATTGGCCCAACTTAGCTAGGTATTTGAGAAACCTGCAACTCTAGCCCTTCAGGCCAGAAATGGGACGGCCCATCCCAGACATGGTCTCCCTTTTTCATAATTATTTTTTTTTATGCTTTTTCCTAATTAATTAATGTGCAGTCTAATTGAGATTACTACATGTGTCATGAGGAAAGTTAAACAACTGTATTACATGTGACTAGTTTGTTACCCAGTCTGTTGGTAGGAGACTTTAATTATCATTTATATCAATTCATTTACTTTACTTTTTTTGAATCACCTATATTTTTTTACTCTCACTTTATAAGCGAGTATGTGATATGCTTACATTAAAAATTCTCAATACTTAGCATACTCACCTATGATTCTATCATTTCTAACCAAAAATCATATCGTGAAGATTTATCACATCCCATTTAGGATAGCATATCAAGATTTGTCAAACCAAGACACTCAAATTTACTGAATTTCTAATCGTTCCCCTAACTATTTGAATTTATCGCCCTAGATTTACACAAAGAGACCATTTTGCCCCTGATCAGAAAATAACCTAATCCTAAAACTAACCCGGCCCTTAGCGTCGTACCTTTCTCCTCTCCCCAACAAAGCACCGACCCAGCCGCCGCCGCCGTATGCTCTCTGCCCGGTGAGAAGAACGCCACCGCAAGAGGAAGGGCAGGTTCATCACGTGCAGGCCTCTGCTTCCACCGAGGAGAGGAGAAGTTTGTCGCGTGCAGGCCTCTGCTTCCGACCGATCCCACACGGCCATCGAGGCGAGAAGACTAAATGTCACCTTTCGCTGCCGTCGTTGAAGAAGGTCGGTCGTCGCCGCTCATTGCCGTCGCTGCTCGCTGTCGTCGTTAATTTTATTTTATTTTGTGCATCTCCGACGGTATGGGTTGAATTGAAAATCCATCGCCCGCAGGCTGTAGGCAGGTTTCCCGATGTTAGCTTAGCATTCTTTATCTAGAGTTGTGTCTGATATACAATGAATTGATTGTTGTTCTGATGCTCAATTTGGACTGCGACGGGTGCTTAGTTTCTTATGAATCGTTGGATAGATTTTGACTGTGCTACCGTCTGGATGTATGGTCTTTCTAACTCTTACTTTGTGGTGGCTGATTGTGGCTAATCGTTTCAATTCCGTTGCAGGTTTCCAAGTGTTCCACTCCTTCATCTCCAAGATCAGAGAGGAATACCTGACCGTACGATGCTTACTTTCTCCGTTTCTTCATAACCGAAGGTGTCTAATAAAGAACCATAAAATTAAATCAAGGACAGTTTTGTAAATTCGTATGGCTTAGGGCGATAGAATTTAAAATTTTAGGGCGACGAATAGTAATGCCCCAAATTTATTATATTAAGCTACATATAACAATTCGTGATTCACGAGTCAAGACAAACTCTAAACCAATTATTGAGAGTTCAAATTATTAGATAAAGATGCTTAATTAATGGATAATTTTGGTTTATTCCAAGTGAAACTTAACACATATTGTACCCTTACGATGATCATATTATTTAATCATGACTCATTTTCATGCGAATGTTCATGAAGTCTTAGTTGAGGATTTTATGTCAAATTTGTCTATTAAGACACTCAAATTTAGTATATATATACAATATGTATCAATCACTAATTCTTGAAGTGGTTGTTGTCTATATGTTGGTTCAGAATCTCAACCCAAGACACTCACCACACTATCAAGGGTTCTTGTCTTGACATGATCATTAAGTGTATATATTTCCAACTTTTATAATGTGCATTTGTAAAATTTTATTTATCTTTGGTGTTTGGTTCATGAAACTGTACTAAACATCGTACTGGAAAAGTCAGTGGTAGGGTCTTTTATGACAAAATCGTGGTTTAACCACAGTTCAACAGTTAGTGCCGTGAAATACAATGTACCGGTTTACCAAAACCGATGCATGGGAAAAACCTTCTCGAAAACAACAATTTCGTCGATACGTTACGGTTTCATTAACCATTTCTGAAACAATTTTTTTATTACTCATCTTAATGAATGATAAAGCGTGTCTACAACCCACACGAATTTTAGGTGCATTTAAAACGGCGTATCGGTTGAACAATTAATTTATAATTTTTTAAAAATTTGATTTTTTATTAATTTATTTTTTAATTTATGCAACCATTATGACATTTCACATATATATGGATTCATGGATGTATTGTAGACACATCTATTGTTAATATCTAAGCATATGTAAAGTGTTTAATTTACTTTTTAATCATAGTTAATACGTTCGAACTTTGCTCGATTAGTGGAATATGAAACAAAAAAAAATTGTGACTAGGATAACTCTATCTAAATACAAATTGCTTCATGTTACAAAGTAAAATATTTATGTTTTGACACTTTGATATCAGAACATTTTTGTTATTGCAAAAATTTGGTATGCAGTCACATGCTCACAACCGTACTACCAAATGAATTCTTACAATTGCCTTGTTGAACTCATCATTATTAAAGATTTATCATTTTTAACCCAATAACTCGGATTAGACTTTCAAATACATTCAACTATTAAACGAAAATTGTTAGCCTTTGTTTGACCAATGCTTAGGTCAGTGGTAGATGATAAGTGATGTTTACCATACTTCGTCTACAAATACGTCTTTAACATTCACATGTGTCATATAATACTTGTACATCGTCAAGTTTCTATCCAGATATTTGGTTATATAATAATTGCTATATTTGATAGACGTATACATTACAAATGAGAAAATGTTTGATAGTAAAAAATATAAAATAATATAGTTCATTTTTGAAAGTCGATTGATCGTCAAACCACTATTTTCTCTCTTTCCATCGCTACATTTGTTTGATCGGATAAAATATTATTATTTATGTGTGTGATTTTTCTATTTTTCCATTAAAATGTAACTTATTATTAAGTTTTAGCATAAATTGAGTAGAAAATTGACTTAAAAATGTAATAACATGTTTTTTGTTTAAAAAAATGTGACAGATGTCACTTTACAAACATTAGTCTATTATTGCATACATAGATTAATACATATAATGCAAAAAAAATATTGATAAAAGAAAAAATATTAAAAAAGAGAGAGCTCCATAAATTGATCATTAACTCAATTTTTTGTTTTAAAAAATATTGTTCACCTTGGCAACTTGTGAGTTCTCCAAATGCTTTTGTGACAATAAGTAACTTTTGAACAACCATAATAAGGTAATATAAGATTACAGAAATCATACTTCAAAATTGGATGGTTTGTTACCTACACTTGATTTGATTCCCTCAAATTAACTGAAACCGAAAATGATTGGTTTAACTAAATTAAAAGAAAAGGCAAGTCAGGTCAACATTTAATGCTCTGCCATTCTTAATTACAGAATTTCAATAATATATATATCATGAGACAATTAGGGGTGTACAATGGTGCTATGCGGTCCGGTACCACACAACACCGGATCAAACTAGTATTTGGATCGGATTGCACCAAACCGAGTATAGTACGATACGATTTTTGATCCTATAAATTGTACAATTACTTAAGAAAAAACAGGCCAATTGATTATTGGATATCCTTGGTACTAAGATCTCTTTCACTAATGGACTACGACTCTCATGAGTTTGGTACGACCCAAACTGTACCGAATCATTGCACACCCTTAGAAACAACCTACACTATAATTGTGTTACAATTAGACCTAATCATATTGCTTAAATTATTTAATTATTTACAAATAAAGAACATCTCTTACCCGACTCAATGGTTGGATTAATTTTGTTTATTTATTCTTTATATAAAAAAATTCTTCAAATTCAAAGTTGATTGGGATTTTCTAAATAATTTCTATGGCTCAATTGCAAGTTTGGTCACTTGAATTACTAGTAAATTTTACGTTAGCCACTAGAATTACTTTATTCCATAGTCACATAAATTAGGTTAACAGTTCAAGTTTAGGCACTTGCCGTTAGTCTCCGTTAACTTTTGCTGATGTGGCGGTCAACTATTATAGTTGACCGTCAAATGAGTGACGTGGCAATTAAAAAAATAATAAAAAATAAAATAAAATTATTTCTTATTTTGTAGCTAATTATTATAAATTAAAAAAATCCAAATTTCTTTAATTATTATTTTCCACCGTCGTGCCGCTAACTTCGCCGGTGTCGCAATTCTACACCCACCGTCCTCCAAAACTCCGATTACTTCGCCGCCACCAACCTCCTCTCCGGCTCCAACCCTTCCCACGACATCATCCTCACCCCCAATCCCAACCATCATCTCGTAACCGACGGATTCCACTCCGCCCCTCTCTCTTGGTCCAAAATGAGATGAAATATGAATGATACAATAATTGTTGATCTCTCAACTGCAAGCTCAGGGATCGTTTGCTTGGGTCGTCATGTTTAGAATTGAATCATCAATGAGTTCAGGGCTTCCATAATCTTGAATGATCCCAGCAAGCTGCGCACTATCAACATTATAAGGCAAATTCCCAAAGTAAAGCTTTGTATTCACGCCACTGCTGCCTTCTCTCGTTTCTTCGCCACCTTCAATTCCTTTCTCTTCCTCCGCTGGAGCAGCCGCCTCCACCTCGGCCTTTGCCTCCTCCTGCGCGACGGCCGCCGTATATACCTTCTTGGGCGCCCGCCACAATGCTACTGCAGCAATGGGAAGAGGAAGAGGATCTCCGCCTCCGGGAGCAGCAAATATGTGTAGACGTTCTGAGGTTGGAAGTCTGAGGACAGAGTCTAGCTTCTCGCCGTCGGAGCGTGCACCCACGCCTCCTACTGCTCCGACTGCATATCCCGCCACGTCGCGACAAAAATCTAGCAGAGCGTGGTGACCGTCACCTGCCCTGCGTTGGGATGCGAGACCGAGCGGGAATCGTGCAGCGCTGCTCTCCCCATGGCCGTGATTGCGCAGTGGGAGGAGGCCTTGTGCCGGAACTTGATCGGGGAGTGGCAGAGGTTTTACTGCCCGTTCAGGGACTGGCTGGCGATGGTTATGGTGGAGACCACGCAGATGCGACGGTGGAGAGGAACGGCGACGGTCGGCGGTGGAAAATAATATTTAAAGTAATTAGGATTTTCTTTTTTAATTTTATAATAATTAGGTGGAAAATAAAAAGTAATTTTATTTTATTTTTTATTATTTTTTAATTGCCACGTCACTCATTTAACGGTCAACTATAAGAGTTGACTGCCACATCAGCAAAAGTTAACGGAGACTAACGGCCAGTGACCAAACTTGAATTGTTAACCTAATTTAAGTGACTACGGATGGAATAAATTAATTTTAGTGGCAAACATGAAATTTTTAAGTAATTCTAGTGACCAAACTTGTAATTACCTAATTTCTATATAGTTTGTGAAATTAGTGGTTCTTAAGTATTTTTGTTGAACATACATTCAACTTAGCAAGAACTAAAAACGTTATTAGGTACCAAAGGTAAGATAGCCTAACCCCTTGTTTCTTTGCCAGGGAAAATGAGAGAAAGGAAAGGAAAAGGAGGGAATTGTGGGTTCCAATAAAATTTCCCCCGTTTCCGAAATGTTCTACAGTACAGAGGTGAGGGAAAGTGGAGGGGCCGCGTACTGTGCTAGCCTCACCCCCAAATCGGAGGGAAAATAATGAGTTCCCTTGTCTTTTTTGTTTGTTTGTACCAATCTCTCTTTTCTTTCTTTCTTTCTTTCTTTCTTTCTTTCTTCTCTCTTTTATCTCTGTAGCCCGTAGGAATTGGAGAGCTCAATTTTAATAATAATAATAATAATAATAATAATAATAATAAATTGGCAAGGAAAGGCAGAGGAAAAGAGATTTGTGATTAAGAAGTGATTCTAAGATATTTATTGTTTTATTAAAATAGGAAAAGGAATCATACAAAATGAAAAGAAGACGGCGGAGGGTTTTAGATAATGATAGAAGTCATTACAATTTGTTATCCATTTTAGCTGAATAATTGGGATTACTCCTCATTATTAAAATAATGGTTTGCTAACTTATATATCATAGTGAATTAGTACGAAAATCACGAATCAATATAACGATATAACGGAATTTTAGTTTGAATTCAAATTGATGATTTTTTATAGAAGTAACGGTCAACCATTAGATCTAACCGTCGACATATTTCCGTACTATTCTACTTTTGATTTTTAATAGTGACCAAAATTAGTAAGAAAGTAAAAATTTAATCTACAATTCATAACCAATGATCAAATTATTTTCGTTATGACATGATAGTTCAATGGTATTTTATGTAGACATGTTTCATACGACAAATTTGATAAACTTGAAATTTATAGCAAGAATGCAAGATGTTTATCTACTTATTGGATATTTAGACCGGATCGAACCGAACCAAATGGGTGATTTACGTCATATATAGTGTTGTCTTACACGATACATAAAATAGTTACGTTAGATATAAGAGTTTGTTACATTCATAGTAAAAACGATATAAGAGGGGAATTTTTACAAAATGGATGTCATTTTGTACAGTAGAGCTAATCCAATTTATATGAGAATTTTTTTAAATTGACGGGCTCACATGAGTCACACAAAATATTATTTTACACAATTACGTGGAACGTAAATGTGTGGTAAGTTTCAAGTAAAACGACATCAGAGTGATACATTTTTTATAGAATGAACGTCATCTTGTACTACAAAGGTTATCAAAATTTGTATGAAAAAATAAAATTAAGTTAAATGAACAATTTATGTTCCGTTAACAAATAATAAAAATGATCATGGTTATGTAGAAATTGGTTATTCATAATATTCATTTTCGCATTTTTTACACATACTTACTATTACATAATCAATAAAATAACATATCTATCACACTTTCCTATATACTTTTTCCCTCCCACCTATCTTTTTCACTTTCCCCCATAAAACAACATTTTCTCTCCAATTCTCTTCTCCTCCAATTTTCCTTCCCCTCCAAATTCTCCCTCCCCTCCCCTCCTTTTCCTCCCCTACTTCGGAAACAGGGGGTAAAGGTAAAGCTGCCGCGACAGTGAAGGCTTGGGAGTTGCAGATCCCAGGTTCGAATCCAAGCGAGGCCCGTTGGCGTCGAAATTGATTGCAGGTGGCCCCCAGATTTAGTAGGACCCACTGTCACAAAAGTGGCACGTGCGGTTGAGGTTCCGGGGTAAATAAAAAAAAACATTATTAGGTGAAAGTTAAAAGCACTTATTTTCTATTTATTTTTTTACTTCCTAAGCAATTTCATGGTCAACTCATTTGGACAACAGTCAATAATTTTCAACCGCAGTCTCATTTCCCTAATGTGAAATTGCGGACCAAAGTGGGAAGTGGGTTCGAGGAATTCCATTGAGGCAATGATAGATCCTTCGGAGCCATCTTTTTCGTCGTTCAAACAAGCTATGTTACATTCGGTCTCTGGTATAACTAGGTTTGTTTCTTACTTTATTCATCCTCTCATTGGGGCTTGGAATTTGCAACGTTTACGGGAATTCTTTGTTGAGGCTTTTGTTTCAGCAATCTTGGCCATTCTGCTTCCTCTTACTCTAGGTTTGGACCGTTTTATTTGGCATTTTCAACAGAATGGTGTGTTCTCCGTCAAATCAGCGTATCGACTAGCCAAAGATGGTCAACCACCGCCAAAGATCTCTTCTGCCTCTCAGTGTATCCACAGTTGTGACTGAAGTTGTGGGGCCTCCAAATTGCCCCTAAGCTAAAAAAAATTCTTTGCCATATGATTCTAAAGATATATGAGTATGAAAAAATCTTAATATTCATGGCATGCAAGTGGGAGAATTGTGTCCAATTTGTGAGTCTTCTTAAGGGGAATCCCTAGAGCATTTGTTCCAACGATGTCGAGTATCGGTGGAATTATGTCAAATGGTGTGTTTTCAGTTACCCCATGGAACTAACACCACAACTCACCTTTCGCTACTCTGGTGCCACCTCGTTTTCAATGAGCATCTTCTGCCGCTTACTAATCGGGTGCTACTACTTTGGCGACTATGAAAAAGTCACAACAATGTCATTTTTCTCCCCCATGTTCAGTTATTAATCGCCACCCTTCATCGTCAATTTCTCTCTCACCAGGCAGATCATCATATTGATTATTGTTGATTATGGAGACATTGATTTGACTGCCTTTGGTGGTTTGAATCTTGAGAAATCTCTTGCCAATGATGTGTGATCTATCATTGAGATGGAAGATAAGAACATCAAAGTTCATAGTTAATGAGGTGCAATTGATTAGGGCAGAGGTAAATTATGTCATTCCATTTCTATGGTGGGATGCACATTATCCATGTTTTGTGTATCATTTCTCCTAAATGTGTTACGCACGGGATACCTATGCCTAACTGGGTCTCTTTCTTAATTTATAATGGAATATATTCTCATGGCTTGTGTCCCATGGATGGGTTGTCGGTTGGCTTGTATATTTTTTTGATGTAGCTGGTTTTATTTTTGGATGTATAATGGAATAACTTCCCATGGATGGGTTGTCGTTCGTCTAAGATATTCTTTGTTATTGGTCAAGTCAAGTTATGCTTTATTTTAATATGTTTTGTTTGATGGGCACCCTTCAAAGTAGCCATGCTATAAATGTGATTCCCTATATATGTAGCATACCCCTTTCCACTAGTCTATGCTTTGTTCAAGAAGTTGAACTCTTTTAGTCAGGTTTCCTCAAAAGCATTTCTCGACTTATTAGTTGAACTTGCCCTTAGTTGATGTTATGTAGTTTATTTGGACTTCTCTAGGATGTGATTTTTCCCTTGTTTGAGAGCCACTGGATTTGATGGGAAAGTGGAAATGTTCCCTCTGGTGTGCCCTCACGATGTAGTATGTATAAATGCTCCATTTTATTAGCAATGTTGAAGGAAAAAATCCCACTGTACACAGGTTCTTAAAAAAATTTCTCAAAATACATAAGTTATAAAATTTTTTCTCAAAGTACACATGTTTGGAATTCACCGTTTCTGACAAACGTAGTGAAGACTATCACCGCGTTTGACAAAGACGATGAATATTTCACCGTTTAAAAAAACAGTGACGTATTCACCGTTCTTCTCTAAAACGGTGAACAACGAGCAAGTCAATCACCGTTTTAGAAGCAAACGGTGAATAGATCACTGTTTTAATGAAACGCGGTGATAGTCTAACTGTTTCTTTAGGCCACGATGAAGCTACGCGGATGGCTAACGTGGACAAACGCGGTGTATTCGCTGCGTTAGACAAACACGGTGAATACCCCGTGTTTGTTTGTGTCAGCGATCCACGTCGCTTTTCCTTTCACCGTGGCCGTCAGATGTGGTGAGGCGCGGATTGTGGTTTTCTTCCCAGATCCGACGCCTCACAGCTGCTCCACGTTTTCTTCCCAGATCCAAGACGGTGAAGCATCCCCAAATTTACTCTCGACAGATGCCTTCCCCCCTTCCCCCCCACTATAAATAGACCCTTCCCCCCCCCCCCCCCCCACTTACAAATCACACCACAACAATTATTCTTCTTTCTTCCTCAATTTATCCGCTCTAGTCTCGTTCTAAGTATGCTCTATGGTTGTGGATAAGTCTGATCTTCCACATCAGAAAGAATTACTAGAGTTTGACCCTGACCCTAAAGCCCCCGTCCCGCTAAGCTCCCGTACTTGACAAACCCAAACCCGTCGAACCTTTGTCCGGCTTCTGCCAAAAAATGGACGAAGAGGCTCTTCGTGTAGGTTTTTGGTTTTTTTGTGTATTTATTTTTAATCGAAACAATTTGATTTTGTGATTTTTTTATCAAAACAATCTCTGATTTCATTACTTTTTTTATAGATGGGTGTCGAGATATACGATCCTCGATTGTATATCCATTATGGGCCAAGAGATATGAGACTCTTAACCGATCAAGAAGCTCATCGCTCCCGTGCTATTTGGGATAACAATCCGGTAATTTGATGATTTATTTGCTTTATTTTATTGTTTTCTAAGGTTTTATTTTGCTTTATTTAAACTAACAAATTGATGTTTTTCCTATATTTTTGAAGGAATCACCTATTGTCGTCGTTCATAAAGGGACCACAAACTTGCTCGCTTGGCATCCACGGTTGGCGCCCTATATAGAGAGGACCGGGTTGGGTATGTTGCGTCGTTTCATGCGGATCGAAATCGACAACAATCTGCTTATGGCAATGGCGGAGCGATGGCGTCCCGAAACCCATACGTTCCACCTTCTGGAGGGGGAAATGACGATCACCCTCAAAGACGTGGCGATCCTCACCGGGTTGCCGATTTCTGGAGATGCCATCATTGGTTCCACTACAAAACCCGAAAGAGGTTGGGGGCCGCTCATTCGTGATCGTTTGGGATTTGACATGCCGACCACCACACCAATTCAAGGACGGGGGCATCCACCGTTGAATGCGGGACAAGTGTCGATCCCGTGGCTTGTAACTCACATCCAAAATGAGGTGGAAATCATTGACGAGACTCCGGAAGATCAAGTGGAGCGCTATGCACGCATCTACCTCATTGGTTTGGTGGGTGGATTTCTGTTCCCCGACAACTCAAACCGGTGGATTCAAGGCATATGGTTGCCATTGCTCACTAGTGACTGGGATGCAATCGGGGAAAAGAGTTGGGGATCGGCCGTGTTAGCTGGCCTATACCGGGAGTTGTGCACTTGCTCGAAGGTGGGAGCCAAACAAGCTGGTGCTGCGATGTTTATCCTACAGCTGTGGGTATGGGAGCATCTTCCAATATTCGCACCTCTAGGCCCACATCCATACAGGAGAGCCGATGATGAGCTAAACTTTCTGTAAAATCCCCCCTACGGTGTCAAGTAAGTTTATTCCGTACTTAGCCTAATTTAAAATTATTCCATGTTTAGCTAGATTTAAATTGAATTTATTCCGTACTCAACCTAATTTAAAATTATTCCATGCTTAGCTAGATTTAAATTGAATTTATTCCGTACTTAGCCTAATTTAAAATTATTCTATGCTTAGCTAGATTTAAATTGAATTTAATCCGTACTTAGCCTAATTTAAATTTATTCCATGCTTTTACTTACAAGGTGGATAGGAGCAAATACGAATGACCATCAACCTGAGCATTCGTTATAGTTTTATCGTTCTGAGTTAGATAAGCCTTGGTGGAATCAGGTAATCATGCTTTATCATATTTTAACTGGTTAAGGTTTTTCAATGTAAATGGTCGCTAATTGCATTATTTGAACGAATATAGGTTACTTGGGATCCATATCCACGTGAAGTGGTCGAACTACATCATCTTAGAAACCCTCTGGATCACGAGACGTGGTTGTGCGGGGTGCCATTGATATGTTGGCACGTCGTGGAGTGGCACCTACCCGATCGATCCTTGAGGCAATATCGAATGGAGCAACCAATTCCACAAACCCCGCCTCAAGGTTTCAGGGAGCTACATGCCATCGACCTCCGACACGCTTCAAAGAATTGGATCCGAAAGCATCAGTACTACTTCATGAATTCAAAGACAGGGAGTTGTGATGGGTTCGTTGGTAAGTCATCCTAATCTCCCTCATGAGTCTAATTATTTTGTTTTAAGGTTTAATTAATTTTGTTTTATTATGTGGATTGCTTAGGTTGATGGTTTGGAACACGCCAAACACACCGTCGATAGTGCTCCAACCGTGGATGAGGCAAAACTTCTTGGCTACGAAGGCTTATGAATAACCTCTTGAGTTGTACCCGAGAGCAAAGGAGGAATGTCGTGGCCTATCCTCCCATTCCCGCTCCGGCACGCCCATCATTCCGTGATGGTGAGCCCATTGTGCCCCCAGTTGAGCACCCACGAAGGAGCAAACGCATGCCTCTGCCTACTTTCAAAGAGGTGCGTACAACTCAAGCAACCAGGCTCCCTTAACCATTTGAGTACGAGTGGGCACCTGCACCGGATGTCGTTGGAGGTTCATCTCAGGAACCAGATAATTTTGCTCATTTCCACCATCAGCAACAGACTCCGATGTATCACACCCCGCATCAACAAACCCCTCACCGCCCGATCTACCAGCAGGCTACTAGTCCATCTCAGCAACCTCCACCGCCACTTGTAACTCCAGTAGGGGCTCGGGTTAAGAGACATCTGCGACAAGTCATTGAGCGAGCCCGCCAAGAAGCAGAAGGAGGAGGTGGAAGAAGGGGTCGAGGACGTCGTGGAGGACGAGGCGGAGGGCGAGATGGGGGCCAAAATGAGGGGCAATAATGAAGATAACCAGTGAACTATCCGTGCTTTCTTTGATTATTCTAGTGTTTTGTCATTGTAGTGAACTATCCGCGTTTATTTGAATTTTTCGGTCTTTTGATTTGAGTATGCATTGTCGTTGAACTATCCATGTTATGTTAGTCAACTTTTTCAATCCGCGTTTATTTGAACTTTTTCAATCCGCGTTTGGGCTTTGATTTGAGTTTGCATTTATTCCAAATTCATGACAAGGCAAAACATGGGTACAATTAAAACAAGCTTACAAACGAAAATGCTAATTACGATTGATCACTTTTTCAAGGTTGGTCCTGATTAAACACGGTGAACATCATCACCGCGTTTGTCTCAAACGGTGAACATTAGGTAGTTGTGACCTAATTTTCACCTACCACGGCTGGGAAACGTGGGAAATAATCACCGCCTTAGCCTGAGGCAGTGAAGATGTTCCCCGCTTTGCCCTAAAACGGTGACGTTTTCACCACTTTAAACTTAAACGGTGATGTCTTCACCGTCTTCGTTTAACGCGGTGAACACTTCACCGCTTTATACAAAGACGGTGAACACGTCATCGTTTTATTTTAAAACGGTGAATTCCAAACATGTGTAGTTTTAGAAAAAATTTATAACTTATGTATTTTGAGATTTTTTTTAAGAACTAGTGTACTTTGGGATTTTTTTCAATGCTGAAGGCATCACACAATTTTGGTGTCCCTACGGATACTTACAGAACTATGCAAATATCCCTAAGAATGACTATCCCTAAGGGATCGTTTGGAGAACAAGATTTAGATCATGGATTTATCGAATCCATAGATTTAGCAAAATGTTATGTTTTTTTGCTACATTTTGTATCGTGGATTGTAGCTTTAGAGATTTTAAATCTCTAAAATCTAGAGATATCAAATCTCTCATAATTAGAGAGATTCTATATATTGATTTTGGAGATTTTCTTCCTCCTACTATATCTCTTTTTTTTTTCATTTATCCCACTAAATACCCTTACCAATAAATTCTCAATATTTTCGAGCCAATCTAATTATTTTGGTTAAGGATAAACATATTATTTGATAAATAAAAAAAAATTCTTTTTTCATTGGATGTTAACAATCGTAATTACCAAACAATGAACATTTTTAAATCTTTTTTCAACAATCCATAGAGTTAAAATCTTTGGATTGTCTAGAATATAGAGATTTAGACTCCAATTCTCCAAACGTGCGCTTAGTTCCCTTATCCAGAATTCAACTATTTCTCAAGTATAGGCGAACTCAAAGTGCTTGTCAAAAAGTGTCATGCTATTTCTTATATATTTGAAGATGTAAGTTGCTTCGCTTATGTGGTTTCCTCGCATCAATTAACTAATTTGGATTCTAAATATGGAGTTCCCTATTTGCAGGTTAAGCTTGTGAAATGCCTGGTACATAATATTGTAGTTGATATCTTCTTCAATCAATTAGGAGGCATATGTACCTTTTGTAAATTTTTAATCTTCAAAGACTGATAGCTCTGTCTTCTCGTTCTATTGTAGTTGATACATGACATGTTTAGTCTATTGGATGGGTGAGTAATCAATGTTAGAACTTTGATGTGTGTGACATGGTATTTTGATGAGCAGGTAGTTTTAATCCATATTTCAACGTTTGACTCTCTTTGTCTCTATTGTTCCTCTATTTATATCATTCCCACATATACATACATGATACATGAATCTTGTTGTGGATGGATCGGTCTAGAGTTAAAGTTTTTCGAATTTTAACCTTTAGCTGTTGCACAGCTGAGTTATGTTCTGGTATGAATGTCAATGCTGGTGGCAGTGCACAAATTAGACTATTTTCAACTATTTTAAAAAAAATCATAAAAATTTCAACCTTGTAATAAATTATCAATCTCTTAAGCTTCAATTCACGAGCTTTCAACATATATATTATGTCACCTTTATTCTCTTGTGAAGGAAGAAGAAATAATGAGTAAGTGATGAAGTTGAAATGCTATGCCCCATAAAATTTTATTCTTGCGTCTTAACACCTCGAAGGAAGGTAAAGACTTGTGATGCTTATAGTAATTATTTGCATGTTGAGTGCATGATTGGAAAAAACCATATTTTCAAGCGAATTGAAATACTGATAAAGACTTGGTGTTATTAGGAGAGTGACGTGGAGCTCACCACGATCTAATTTCTACTCTTGCACTCATCATTGGATGGTCCTTCGGCTATGAGTCTTTGATTACTTGCATGGGTTTGCTGCTGCGGTGGACTGAGGTTGAGTGCTGATCAATATTTTTTCTTGATGATATAGGTTTTGTAAAAATTTCTAGACTACTTTAGCGAACTTGATTGTGATAACTATTGCATCAATTTGAGTGCCCCTGTCAGAATATCGTTATTGCCAGAAGTTGTAGGTGAACTAGTATTGACTCCTATATGTGTATAACATGTTGTGCATTTGTTCGCAAAAGAGATTATCTATTATTCCATTTCGCATTAGATATCGTTGACAATGGTGGATGTGATCTACCACTCAATAGTGAATTTCTCAAAGAGTGTGAGCATAGGCTCTCTGTTCCTGTGAGGGGTTTTGAGCCAAACTCATGTTCGTTCCCACCAAAGCATCTCAATATTTTCGATCCATTCAACGAAAACAACACCCTTGGTTAGAGTGTGAGCAAATGTAGAAAAAAGTCCTCGTTCACGTTCCCATTTCATTTCATTTTATTTATCTTACAATTTCCTACATATGGGTCTTACAGCTTCCTTTCGAAACAAAAATTTTGAATGTCTGGCATGATAAATAAATGATAGTGGAAAATTAATTCTGGACAAACAGACAGACAAAGATGAGAAAAGATGAGACAATCATGAAGGACATGCCCTCCGTGGAATCCAAAGTTACTCTGTAAAGCAGCTAAAGAATGACCACATCTAAATCTCATTCAACGATGACCTAGGGCAGGGACTTGGAAACGACGAGTGAATGCTAGAGGTACGACAGACCGTCAGGGACAAGGAGGAGGGCTGGAGAGGGAGGGAGGAAGGAGGATGCCTCAAAAACTTGGTAAAAACACTGACAAGCTAGAGGCTGTGCATGTGGTTGATAATTCTCAAAGACCACCTCATTATGAGACTTCTAGATTCTCCACAATACGCATTTACATTGGAGAACATGAGTTCGGGGTGCTCAGAAAGCTTAACATGTCGCCTTCACCCAAGTATATGATAAGGGGTGGTATAAATATTGGTTGATTGAAGCGATGGTCCCTTGAACTGGGACTTATGTTTTGGTATTTTTCAGTCCCGATGGTGGGCTTTGGCCATTTTTGGGTGCCATTATCAAGTATGGTCTAATGAACTCATCACAGAGTTGTAGGGCAAGTTGGTTTTTCGAGCAACATGTTAGTTGTTGGTTATTAACTTATAATTGTTAGTTTTACTGAATAGCTAATTTTAACTACTGGGAACCAACCAAAGCATGGTAATTTATCAATGGTATGATTGATAACTGGTGGTTACCTGGTCGATTTTTAGTTAACTTGATAATTGGTTGGTAGATTATCAGCCCTATCAATTAAGGAAGCAAATACTAAGTGTGTATGAAGGTGGGGGTGATGATGTTGAGGACTATATGTTAATGTTGATTATAACGGTTATAAACTATTTACTAGATAAGTGATTTTCATGAGGTTTCAGGTTATTTTTTGTGTGTTTATGTCATGTAATAGAATAAATCTATGGATTTAGGGTTCCTTTGGATGGAGTATTTGTATGAGTTATTTGGACACAAATAACTTATTTGGCAGCGTTTTACTGAAATGAGTTATTTGGACAGTGAGTTATTTACAAATAACTCAAAATGAGTTATTTGAAATAACTCATACCCATGTGTTATTTCGAAATAACTCATTTTATCAATCTGCTTTTACCAAATACCACATTTGCATGGTTCAACCAAAGGAGATACTTTATTTCAATTACCACTGAAATACCACATGAACAATAAATGAGTTATTTGATTCTACAAATACCACATTAACAATTAACTCATTCAAACGACCCCTTATTTGTGTTTATTTAGCATACAAAATCTATATTGAGAAGTAATTAGTGATATGTGGGAGTTGTTTGAATGAGTGATTTGTATGTGAGTGATTTGGGTCCAATGAGTTATTTGGGCCAAAATAACTGGTTTGGTTACTAAATTAAGAAATGAGTTATACTCATAAACAAGTTATTTGTGAAATAATTGGGGGTAGGGTAGTTATTTCTCATTCTGAGAGATTTTTTCCCAACTCTACCCTCCCCTTTTCTCTTTCTTCCTTTACTTTCCTCTTCCTTCCCTCTATCATTAGACGGTTGTATCTCTTTGCCCAGTAACAAAACCCATGGAGGTAAAATCGATTATTTTCCTTGCTTTGGATTCCTTTATGCACGCATATCAGTTTGAGAGGTGAAACCCTAGATTTGCGACGAACAAAGTCGGAGAGTCAGCAGGCGGCGGTGAGGGTTTCTAAGGAGATGTGGCAGGTTGAATGTGGCGAGAATCACTTGCTGGGTGGAATTGAGATTGTGTGGAATCAAGAATTATTTTGATGACCAAGATGGAGGTGGGAGAGACGTCTAAAGATGGAAGTTTCACGATGGGCAGATATACCGGTAGGAGGCCAGAATATCAATGGCAGTAGCAAATGCCTAGATTTTTTATTATTATTTTAATGGTTGTTAGTAGATCAGGGGAAGTATATGTCAGAGTTTGAATCTCTGTTAGTGGCGGCGGGCGGCGGAGGCCGGAGGAACCCCTCCCAACTTTCCTCTCCTAGGCGGAATTGTTCTTCTCGGAAGAAGCACGAGGAAAGGCGAGAATCTGCTTGACGGGGCCGGGTTTCAATCGGGAACCCTTTGAGGTAGGTGATTGGTGCTTGAATTGCTGACTCATCGATCCTTCATAATAATAATAAATTGTTGGCTCATCGATGATGGAGGCGACGATCGACTAAGAGAAGAAGCGGTGGTGGAGGGTTCCCGATGATGGCGGCGCTTCTCTCTCTCTCTCTCTCTCTCTTCGTGATCCTCTCTGCTTCCTACCCAGAAAACCAACTAGTTAGGTCCATTTGTTTCACTGTGATTAGTTGTTCTCACTAAATATCATGATCGACCATTATGCAATTCAAACAATAGTATCGACTTAGTTTCTCCCATTGTTGTCATTAATGGATTAGTGATTTGAGGTTATTTGTGATTAGTTACTATAAGTAAAATTAGTGGAAGAGGCCGGGAAAGAAGGCATAGGAGATGTAAGAAAGTTATAGTTTGTTGACGAAGAGTAATATGGTTTTTGCTCCTTTTATGTTACCAAATACCACATAAAAATAACTCATTATTTTTCTTCATCCAAACAAGATAATTTAACTCTCAATTTCTCCAAATAACACACAAATACCACATAGAGAAAAAGTGAGTTATTTGACCTTGCAAATACCACATTGGGATTTAACCCATCCAAACGGCCCTTATAATTGATTGTAATTCAAAATATGCATTGTTATTACTACCCAGTGTGTTAAGAGTTATTTTTCATATGAACTTGAAAATCTTACGCTTTTAAGATTTTAATCTACGATTCCAAATATACATTAAATTTCGATTTAACATAAAATCACTATTTTGACTATATTGGGTAAGTCAATTAAGTACTCTGGATTCAAGTGCAATCACTGTCGGTAAAATCAATTTTAAGCAACGCCATATGAAAAGTTCAGTTTAGGAGAGACTTGAACTTTCCAAGTCATTTTCAGATAGGCGGGTTTATAATTTGAGCCAAGGGTTTACGCTAAAAGCTAATGAAATTTCCAATGCCAAGTGATAACTCAATTTAACTATATAAGTCTCTTTTTTTTAAGTTCCAAACCCTAGTGTCTTCTTGTTGGAGACGAGGGAGAGGGATTTTCAAATAAGGGAGACTGATAAAAATCAAAGCAGTATTGGAGTCTCGAGATATGTCATTCCCCTCTACCTTCCCTAGTAAAGAAAGAAACCATCGGGGAATCAATAGGATTAGAGAAGTGAAACAAAGGAGTAATAGGTTTCTCTGATGCTACCCATTTATCCTGGAAGGCTACAATGTCTTGTCCATCCCCAACTTGCCATCGTCATTCTTGAAGTAAGAGTTCTCTACCAAACAATAGAATACATCATCCCCATGACAAGGATTAGAGCCAACATAGGCATCTAATAAAGAGCCTTGATTGAGACATCTCCCTTTATAGATTGAAGCTAGTGGAAAATCATGATTTTTCCAGATGCACCAACACTATTTGGCCAATAAAGTTTGGTTGAAGGATCCAAAGTCTCTAAAGCTAAGACCTCCATGAAACTTACTATGGGGCTCAACCTTTCAGGGACACCCAATGTATAGGGTGTTCAGAATTCTAAGTGAAGCCCTACCAAAATTTGGCCACGTGACTATTTATACAACGACAATTTTCCTTCAGAAGTTTGAAGCAATACATACCGTGGCCCATAAGGTTAGTGGCATATGGTATAATGAGTGTATCATTACCCGTCTTAGACAAGGATCGTAGTTTCGATCCTTGTAACTTTTTATTGAGCTTCTCCTCCATGAATTTGAAAGATTCCTTCTTAGATCTCAAAATTAATTGAGCGGAGATAACAATCTTGTTCACCTATGTTACCATTCCTAATTGAGAACCTAACTCCAAATCTAGATTTTGGTTCATATTGTGACTAAATAAGATAGCTAATTTGCATAGATTGATACGTTGACCACTCAAACCTTCATAGGCATGAAAAGAGAGAGGAAGGTCGTAAACGAATGTAGGGAGGCTGCTAAAAAGAGATAAGAGTCATATGCAAATAACAAATCAGAAACCAAAGGGAAATATGTATGGATTCTCACTCCTTCTAGGTATCCCATCAAAACTGCTTGTCTTAGAAAAGTGGGGAATCCTTCCGCATAGATAGCAAATAAGAGAGAGGAGAGGGGGATCCACCTACGCCTATTGAAGGTCGAAAATATTTGTAAAAGATCCCATTTACTAGGACTGAATATGACACTATTGTGAGACATTCCTTAATTCAATATATGAACTTTTGATCAAAATATAACTCCCTCATCATCTCAAAAGGAACGACCATTCGACATGATCGTAAGCTTTCTCCATATCTAATTTTAGAGGCATCCAGGTTTTCCGACCTGAGATCATTGTTTTAAGATGATGAGAAATCTCATGGCTAATTAAGATACTATCAGAAATTTGACGTTCTTTAATAAACCATCCTGAGTCTATGATATTATAGTGGGCAGCCAAAATTTTAGCTATGATTTTATAAACCACTTGGCACAAACTTATGGGTCTAAGATTCCTCATGGATCGTACGTCGGAGGTTATTTTGACAAGATATCCAAGTTCTATTAATGGATCGCAAGAGATTACCTGAGTGGAAGAAGGCGAGGACAACCACAATAATGTCTTGACCTACCAGATCCCAATCAGGTTGAAAGAAATAGTCTGTAACCGTCCGACTCGCACGAAAATACACCACGATAAAACCCCAATTAGAGCCCAAGTTTTTAAACTCTAATCGGGTGCAGTGTAGGGCAAGTATTTAGATATCGACCCGGGCCGGTCCGTCTACCCCTACTTTGGTTGTAGAAATCATTATCTAGCAACAAAACTTTGGTTTAAAGGTTTGCTAATTAAAATTAAAGAAAGTAAAGGTAATTTGGTTTGAAAAGTCTTTTGTGGGAAAGTCACTCGGGTGTCGCATCCCCCTAACCACTACCATGCTATGTGGATTGGAATGATTGTCTTGCGTACGTTAATCGTGAATCGTAGAGGAATGCATATGTGGCCGGAGACCACAGTCTCAATTGATAAACCGAGGTAAGGATGAAAGGCCGTGTCACTCGACCCTCTCGGTTTAGACAATCGGTAATTGACTTACTCCCTCACTCAACTCTAAGTTTGGACGGTTTGATCACGATTAATCGACTTGCTTAACTGAATATTGAGGGTCTCCCTAACTTAACCTAGTTTAGGTGGCTTAGAAAGCTGAAGGAAAACCAACTCGATGGAGTCTCCCTTGAAAGGGGGATTTTCTTCTCTAAGCTAGGCTAAGGTGGCAAATTAGATTACTAGCACCTAAATGCACAAACCTAGGGGTGCTAAGCACAATTATGAACAATCCTTAGGTTGCTAAGCACCTAAATGCACAAACCTAAGGATGCTAAGCACAAAACATGCACAACCCCTATATTGCTAAGCACAAGTATGCACAATCATGATAAATAATGCCTCAATCATTGAATTGAACAATACCCAATGACAATGATCCAAAACACATAAAAGAAAACTACATGGTAGAGTTAGGGTTCCACTACACCCAAGTGAAAGGAGGTCTACTCCATGCTAGAAGTGGGAAAAACAAAAGGGAAAAAGGTGGAAACCGTCTTTGAGGATGCTCCCAGTCTTCTTGGCCCTTGAGTTGAGCTTTCCTTGGAGGAAATATTCCCAAAATCTGCCTTGAAGCCAAACCCTAACCTTATTCTTCCCTTTGGTTCTGTTTCTCTCACTAGAATGCTGAAGAAGGTTTTTCACACAAAAGTGGGCTCTCCCCTCTCTCCTCCTTTCAGCTCATCTTTTAAACTCGAGATGAGCTGAGTTCACGGCCTGAGTTCACGGTCGTGAACCATGTAACGCGTCCGTGAACTCCAGGAGTGCGCCAAAACGCATCGCATTGCTCACGTCTATTCACGGTCAACTGCCTTTGTTCACGGTCTTAGTGACCGTGAACTCACCTCGCGTCAGTAACCTTCACTTTGGCTCTGGACGCCTCGTGATTCACGGTCAACTCCTCTTCTTCACGGTCTTGCATGATCGTGAACGCCATCAGTTAGCCGTGAACTAGCTCTTTTTCACCTCTTCTCCCGGTTTTTGATCCTTTTCGCCAATTTTTCGACTCTGAGGAACGTTTCACCTGTTAAATCCTGAAACACACTCAAACACGAAGAACCTAGAGTAAAACTGACCTTTTAGGAGCGAATTTGGCACAAACATCTAAGTAAAATGGGGGCAAAACATATGCAATGAAGCCCGAATCACTGTCAGACCTTGGCGATTGATTTCTACCTATACTGAAGACTACTCCTTTAATCTTCTCTTGCGTAATTTGATCGAGTGGAGCTCGATTCTGATCTTGTTCCTGGATCAATGCAAGTCTCAACAAGACCACTTATCAAGCACCACCGACCATGCATGGAATTTAATTCCGAATAACAAATGGAAAGGCAACAAAGGTCCTTGCTTGCCGGGGTATGATATGACATGCAAAGCAAGAATGAATCGCTCGCTCTCAAGACCAGTGGGGTTGGGACCTTTTTGGTTCAAAATATGTGCACAATCATCAACTCTCGGCCCTATCGTCTCAATACCATGGTGGTAACCTCTAGATGTTAGAGTTCACTGGATGGTTGTCACCACTAGCTCGTCCGGAGGTCTTAGGCACCGGTTCAGATGACTGGCAATTGTCTTGGACATGGGAAAATGACTTTTTGGGTGGTGGCAATCATGACGTGATGTTCTACATCTTCGACCTAAACCCTAAGGTTCTATGGTTTCGACTAAACCTCTCTTTTCGACCCAACGCCACTAGCATCGGCCAAAATCCTTATCACTCCTTTCCAAACTATCACCCATTGTGAACTACATTGAAGCGCTCTTCCTCGGTCAACCCTTGCTAGAACATTAAGGTATGGTAGTGAAGGAGTTCTAAAACAATGTGGGGGTTACGATGGCTTGGGTGCCAAGAAACCCCTCCTAGAGCATGTACTTTGGTTTTTCGTGGCACTCTCTACTTTATTTACCCCATTTTATTACCTCTTTTTAGTTTCTCTTTTCTTCTTTTTTTTTCTCTTTTTTTCTTCTTTTCTTCTTCTTTTCGAGGGGGGTACTAGAGAGTAACAACACTTAACACATATACTTTTAACGACCAATGATCTCTTTTTGAGGAACTAACTCCAAGACTACATTTCATTTTTCTCACCCCTAGCAAGGACCGCACATGAACCCCCTATGTAGAACCTCTATGGAACTCGAAGGTGGGAGATCCGGGACACAAAGATGATTCATGTTTAGACACGAAGAAAGGATTGGGGTCATTCTACTAACACCACTAAGCTCACGCGCACGAAGCTCCTACATCGAGAACGACCCACGAAGTCACATGGCTCAAAGGGGTTGACTAAAGGATGACACATTTTGGGACAATCAACATTTGGGCGTGGACTAATCCTATGACTCCTCATACTTGCTAGTGATAACTTGTGATGCTACATACCGTGGTAAGAGGGAACTATCACACCAGAAGAAAATGATCGGCTCAAAGCTCAAAGGCTACCCAGTTACCTAACCATCTATTCCAATTCACAAACACGATGCATGACAATTGTAAGCAATAAGTGATCAAGTCAAAACATCCATTCATTTATGCACATCTAAGAACTAAACTTTTGCCCTATTCTAAAGAACTTCTCAGTCGTCATCATAGGATATACTCGATCACATGCAACAAGTTGATATCAATGCCAATAACACGAGAATTTCCCACCATCCGTCCACTTTAAACATGCAAACAGTGCTTGGAGCCCTAAAAAATTTGAAATTTGGGGATACACAAGGCTCCAAGCATCATCACACTCACACAAGCATACTAGTAGACTACCCCCCCCCCCAACACACAAACTTAAACCCGACATTGCCCTCAATGGCGTAATAAAGGGGTAGAGTGATGTTACCGCTTGGGCTTGGTGAGTGAAAGTTGGAATCGAACCGGGGTAGGATAATTGAGCTTCGAGGAGAGACAAAAAAACACATACAAGCACAATACGACTCACTCAAGCCGAGGTTATTACAAACACAATACGTGGTAGTAGTTTATGTCACACACACAAACAACAACAAAAAAACAAAAAACAAAAAACGAGTTCAGAGTTACAAGTAGAGAAGTGGGGCGAAAGGACTCCGCTCTACCACATGTCTCACTCGCCGGCTACCTCTCTCCAGTGGATAGACCCTCTCCATCATCGGGTATGATACCCTGGTGGCGAGCCATGAGCATGAGAATGTTGGACTGCCGGTCGAGGCGGGATGAGAATCCCATGAAGCTCGTCTCAAGGCGATCCACCCTATGGACCAGGGATCGCCTGCTCCTGGTGGTGGTGGCTGCTGTACAGGGCGTGATAGTGCTTGGCGGCGGCGACGGCCGGATGCACGAGCAGGTGACTGCTCTGTTGGTGGTGGGACCCCGGGGTCAGGGCTCAATCCCTCGATGTACCGTGTCAGTCCAAAGGTGCACAGTAAGCGCATGGAGTGCAGAGTGCCTTCGTCAAATCTCTAGGTGCCTCCCTCTTTCGAGCACCCTGAGAGGCTGGCATCGAAGTATCTAGCAAGGCAGGTGATGTACGGACCCATGGATGTGACATAACGACGGGTTCCCCCTTTGGCCCTGGAAAAGATGTGGCTATGACTAAACCTAGGTGCAACGTGCTAGACTGGTCCGCCATGCAAGCACACGCCAGTAGGATTCTCTCAGGTATCTTGTTCGGATTGTGGTAAGCCAGGTAGAGGGAACGAGCCAGGAGTGCAACCATGACACGCCACTGGGGCTGGAGTGTGGATGCCGTTGTGAGGGCCGACTTGAACTTCGTCCTTCGGTACTTTGGAAGACACATCTTTAGAAACACGACATTCACGTCAAAACTTCGGACAACTTCTTTCTCCCACTCATCCCTACAGTTGGCTTCCACTCCGAGGGCTCTGGATAACTCGTCATAGCTCAAATCACAAGGTTCCCTCCCCCCCCCCCCCCCAATTAGAACTCGACCCGGCGGACTGGATGACTAAGTAGGCATAGGCACTTGAGTATGGCGAAGGTGCTTAAAAACTCGACGCAAAGCTCCCCGTAAGTGTCATCTTCAAGATCAAGGGCTTGGCGCCATTGGGGGGTGCACTACTGCCTCTCTCATAGCGTCACCGTAATGAAGCCTATCGAATTGGACGAAGTCGAGTTTCCAATGGTTACCGAATCTTGAAGATGCCCAGAACAACGCCTCTTGCTCCATTTCAGGGCCGCTCCTTAGCGCCACAAAATATGGGTGATCCGTGTTAACCATCCTGCACAAATTGAGAAGCATACACCATACGTGGAAAACAATCGTCAATAATGCTCATTGGGAGGAAAAGAGATCCCCCCCACACTTGTTTTTCCACCATGATTATCAAACATTTAAGCTCAAACCACCGTGGTATGGTTGTGGGTATTTCACGGTTCAAGCACACAAAAAGTTGAACCACAACCCCTATCACGGTGGCTACCAACCACCAAACAAAAACAAACTCCACTTGCATTCATAACATAGCACTTGGTGGGCAAATTCTAAAAATAAGCACAATTCGATTCAAACACGCCCACCAAGGCTCACTAAGCTCATGCAATAATCAATCCATCAATCACACGACCTAATTCACCTAATTCCTCGCCCTAAATCTAGATTCAATCATGCAAAGTACAAAAATTCAACCTCACTTAACTACCTAATCCGATTCTCCACAATTCAGAAAGGTAGAGTCAAAAACAAACCTGGAGACATAAGTGGGACTTAGGAGGAAGTGAGGTGCGGACGAGGACTATGAAAAACAGTTGAAAAACTTACCAAAGAGGGGTCTTCGGAGCTTCGTCGGAAGCTCATCGGAGACTCGGCGCCGGTGACTTGGCCAGAAAAAATGTGGTCCAAATCTCCCCAAATTCACAGCACATGCCGGTTTTGAGGAGAGGGGACTGGGTATGACATTGGCTTTTAGTTTTGCTTGGCGGATTTGGGGGAAAGTAAAAAAACCAACGGGTTTTCGCGTTTTCCGGTGAATATTCAAAATTTTCCGATGACATTTTGGTCTTAAAGTGAGAGTCGCTGTTCACATCCCTTTTATAGGCACGACTCGGATTTCACGGAAGCGTTGCCCAGTTCACGGTCTTAGCGACTGTGAACTCTCAAACGCATCCGTGAACACGGAGTGTTTGATAGGTGGTGAACATGCATCAGTACCCAGTTCACGGATGCGTTTGCATGTTCACGGTCTTATAAGACCGTTAACTCAGCATTCTGTCTGCGAACTACAGTGAAAACAGGGCACCTCTGCTAAAATTTTGACCCAACATATTCCTCCGTGCCTCCTTATCGATTACAACACAACCATAAACCACACAACTTGGCACGGGGACACCACTTCACCATCGAACTCTTACATGACACTAAAACAAAAACTAAGGAAATGAAAACAAACCACCGTTGGGTTGCCCCCCAACAAGCACTTGTTTATCATCATTAGCTTGACGGTAGGGGATCAATCACGAATTCAAACGTGATGCCACCAAGAGCGGATCCACCACACTCTCGGGGCGAGGCTTGTAGCCTCCCATCTTAGGCTCCTTGGGTTGGCCCTCTTGGGTGGCCAACATTGCTTCGGCCTCTCCCTTCTTCCGGGTCAAAGCTCCCTTCATCCTTCTTCTCCAAGCATTCAATCTTGGTCCTTTGGGCTTAGGACCCTTCTTACCTTCCTGCTCAACATCATCAAAGCCAACACAAGTAACAGTGGGGTTTGCCTCGAGAGATTCTCCTCCACTCTCATCCACATAATTTGAAATCACTCCCTTCACCTCATCATTCCTAACCCTAAGGTCAATTTCAAGCTTGATTCTCTCCTTACCATCCCTCAAAATCAGGGTTCCCTCATTAACTTCTATCAATGCCTTTGCGGTAGCAAGAAAGGGACGACCGAGGATGAGCGGCATATCCGAGTCCTCACTTATGTCGAGAATCACGAAATCGGTCGGTTAGCAAAGCTTTCCCACTCTCACCATCATGTCTTCGACTATACCTCTCGAGATAATGACAGAACGGTCAGCTAAGGTGATGCTAAGCTTAGAGGTCTTAAGCTCACCTACTTATAACTTTTTGAAAAGCTTGTAAGGCATCACATTCACACTGGCTCCTAGGTCCGCCAAGGAATTGTCTATATGATTGTTGCCAATATCAAGAGGGATAGTAAAGCTACCTGGGTCAGACCGCTTTTTGGGTAAGCGGTCGAGGAGGTAAGTCGAACACTCCTCGCCAAGAGTCATGTTGGTGAGGCCTTCAAGCCTCAGCTTCTTAATGAGGAATCCTTTGAGGCACTTGCATATCTTGGCATTTGGGCCATGGCTTCGAGGAACTGGATGTTGAGGTGAAGGTTGCGGAGCATTTCCATGACCCTCCACACTCATTCTCCAACCTCTCCTTGTACATCTTTGTGGGGTAAGGAAGAGGCGGTTTTTATCCATCCTTCGGCAATGCCTTCCTTGCCGCCTTCCTCTCATTACTCGAGGGCTTCTTCTCTCCCTTCCTCGGATTGGTCTCTTCCTTGTTGGAATCTTCCTTGGTGTTCACCACGGTTTGGGAAGGTAAAGCTCCCTTGGGTCTCTAGGTGAGGATATCGGCAAGGTTGCTGATTTGCACCTCCAAGCTCTGAAGGCTCGCTTGATGACTTCAGAGACCCGCCTCAACCGAGGTAAACTTGGTAGTTGCCACATCCATAAATTGCTCAATCTTCTCGAACTTTTGGCTACTCGTACTCACAAAGGTGTTGACTAGGTCTTCAAGCTTGGATAGCTTGTCGGGTTGATGTTGTTGAAACCCTAGTGCACCTTGTGATTGATACGGTTGTTGGAAGTTTGAACCTTGGAGTTGGGGTCTTTGTTGGATGAAGGTGGGCCGAGGTTGGAAATTTCCCGTGGGGCCTTGAAAACCCGGGGGCCTCAGATTAGCCGGTGATGACCAATCAAAGTTGGGGTGGTTCCTCCATCCGCGGTTATAAGTATTGCTATACGGGTTGTTGACCCTAGCATTTGCCACGAAGTTGACTTGTTCCTCCGGAGTGGTTGCCTCCTTCATTGGTTGGCACTCCGCCATCTCGTGGCTAGTGCTCGAACACCAGTCACATGACATCACCAACCTTTTTCCTTGCCTCTTATCTTCAAGCATAAGCTCAACCAACTTATCCAACTTCGCCTCAAGCGGGGCACTCGCTCCTACTCTTCTCACTCCCCTATCATTGCCTCTTCTTCCACTTTTAGTCAACCCCCAATCATATCCCCTAAGGGCCATGTCTTCAAGTATCTCGGTTATTTGGGGTGAGCCATATTCATCAATTTCCCTTGGCACAAGGAGTCGATGAGGATTTTATTTTATTGCATTAGGCCTCCATAGAAGGTTTCGATCTGCAACTGTTCTTCAAACCCGTGGCGAGGGCATTGAAGAAAGTAGTCAGAGTATCTCTCCCAAGCATCCATGTCCTCTTTTTGCTCGAAATGTGTAATCTTATTTCTCCACTCCGCCGTCTTTGATGGCAGGCAATAACGAGCCATAAACTTGTTGAGGAGGTCGTCCCATGAGGTGATAGGACGAGGTGATAGTCCGAGGTGATAGACCGCTTTCTAAGCCACCTAAGTGCTTTCCCCGAGAGTGAGTAAGGGACAAGCCTTAGTTTCAAAGCTTCGGCCGACACACCATTAATTTTCAAACTCCCCGCGAGCTCCGAGAATCTCTGCACGTGCTCTCTTGGTGACTCGCTCTCAAGACCGTGGAATAGAGCATTACTTTGTATCATAGTCACTAGAGTCGGCTTTATCTAGAAATTTCTTGCCGCCAACGGAGGCTGTAGGATCGGCGATTGAATGTCCACCAGCCTTGGGGCCATATAGTACCCCATCATCCTCAGAGCATCCTCTTCCTCCGCCGCATCGTTAATCTGGTGGGCATGAGCGACTCCATCTTGCCTTTGGTTCCCCTCCATTTCCTCTTCAATGATGGGTTCAACTTGCGCTGCTTCAACTACTTCTCCACTAACACCGAGACCCAAACGTTGTCCCCCTCTTTCACTCTTCTCCTTACCTCCACTAGGCCCCTCTCCCATGCTAGGAGTCGGAGGGTTCGGTTAATGTCTTCGTCATGCGGTAGCAAAGGTGTCAGGTTGCTTTGGGTCATGCACCACCTACACACAATCGGAAAACACACCAAGTCTCGCACAAACAAAGAATACACACTTGCAAAACTGGAAATTGAAAGCTATATTAACAACCAACAACTTTTTTAGAATAACAAAACGTTGTCCCCGGCAATGGCGCCAAAAATTTGACTCGCACGAAACTACACCACGATAAAACCCTAATTAGAGCCCCAGTTTTTAAACTCTAATCGGGTGCAGTATAGGGCAAGTATTTAGATATCGACCCGGGCCGGTCCGTCCACCCCTACTTCGGTTGTTGAAATCATTATCTAGCGACAAAACTTTGGTTTAAAGTTTTTCTAATTAAAATGAAAGAAAGAAAAGGCAATTTGGTTTGAAAACTCTTTCGTGGGAAAGTCACTTGGGTGTTGCTTCCTCCTAACCGGTACCATGCTATGTGGATTGGAACGATTGTCTTGGGCATGTTAATCATGAACCGCAGAGGAATGCATATGTGGTCGGAGACCACAATCTCAATTGCTAAACCGAGGTAAGGATGAAAGGCCGTGTCACTCGACCCTCTCGGTTTAGACAATCGGTAATTGACTTACTCCCTCACTCAATTCTAAGGTCGGACGGTTTGATCACGATTAATCGACTTGCTTAACTCAATATTGAGGTTCGCCCTAACTTAACCTAGTTTAGGTGGCTTAGAAAGAGGAAGTAAAACTAACTCGATTGAGTCTCCCTTGAAAGGGGGATTTCCATCTCTAAGCTAGGCTAAGGTGGCAAATTAGATTACTAGCACCTAAATGCACAAACCTAGTGCTTCTAAGCACAACTATGCACAATACTTAGGTTGCTAAGTACCTAAATGCACAAACCTAAGGATGCTAAGCACAAAACATGCACAACCCCTACATTGCTAAGAACAAGTAAGCACAATCATGATAAATAATGCCTCAATCATTGAATTGAACAATACCCAATGACAATCATCCAAAACGCATACAAGAAAACTACATGGTAGAGTTAGGGTTTCACTACACCCAAGTGAAAGGAGGTCTAATCCATGCTAGAAGTGGGAAAAACAAAAGGGAAAAAGCTGGAAACCATCTTTGAGGATGCTCCCAGTCTTCTTGACCCTTGAGTTGAGCTTTCCTTGGAGGAAATCTTCCCAAAATCTGCCTTGAAGCCAAACCCTAACCTTCTTCTTCCCTTTGGTTCTGTTTCTCTAACTAGAATGTTGAAGAAGGTGTTTCACATAAAAGTGGGTTCTCCCCTCTCTCCTACTTTCAGCTCATCATTTAAACCCGAGATGAGCTGAGTTCACGGTCGTGAACCATGTAACGCGTCCGTGAACTCCAGGCATGCGCCAAAACGCGCTGCATTGCTCATGTCTGTTCACGATCAACTGCATTTGTTCACTGTCTTCGTGACCGTGAACTCATCTCGTGTCACTAACCTTCACTTTGGCTCTGGACGCCTCACGATTCACGGTCAACTCCTCTTCTTCACGGTCTTGCATGACCGTGAACTCCCTCAATTAGCAGTGAACTAGCTCTTTTTCACCTCTTCTCCCGGTTGTTGATCCTTTTTGCCAAATTTTCGACTCTGAGGTTGGTTTCACCTGTTAAATCCTGAAACACACTCAAACACGAAAAACCTAGCGTAACATCAACCTTTTATGAGCGAATTTGGCACAAACATTTGCAATTAGGCCCGAATCACTATCAGAACTTGGCGATTGATTTCTACCTATACTAAAGACTACTCCTTTAATCTTCTTTTGCGTAATTTGATCAAGTGGAGCGCTATTCTGATCTTCAGTGATCGGCCCATCAAATGGAAAGTTAGACAAATTAATTCATCCTGTATCTTGGGATTGGAACAAATTTTGGTAAAAGCTTACATCAATATCTAACTTTTCATGTTCGTTTGTACACCAGTTCCCCCTAGCATCCTCCAAACCCTAGGTGAATTTAGCTTGGAGCCTAATCGCGGTTATTAGATGGAAATAAGCAATATTTTGATCACCTTTTTTTAGCCATGTAACTCACGATTTTTGTTTCCCGAACAATTCCTCCCTCTTAAACTGAATATCCAATCTATCTTCCAAATATTTTATCAAGTTCCAATCGACTACATTAGAATTTCTAGCATTACCTAAAGCGAGGGTAAGATCTTTAATTAACTTGGATGATTTCAAAGTACCACCATTGCACCAATCAACCTAGGCAGGACATACCCGAAGAAGTCTATAAAAGAGGCAAAAATTTAAGGAGCCATGAATAGAAGACCCCAGCAGATTGAAATAGTCGTCTGGCTCTTGACATTCCAGGGTCCTCTTAAGTCTTAAGGAACAACAATCAGTGATATGATCCTCTGTATAAAAGGTGGTAAAGGCAGGAGTCGACCAAATATTCATCCAATATGTGGAGACAAAAGCTCTATCAATTTTTTGTTCCAACAAGACACTGTTCTTACCACGGTTAGTACAAGTAAGTTTAGGCTCCTGACATCTCACTTAAAAAACCCAATGAGGTTAAGGATATCCCATAGAAGGCGGGCCTTATCCATATTTCAGGGGGTTCCTCCTGATTTATTCGCTAGGAACAGAGAGCTGTTAACATCCCCAATGATGAAGAAGGGATATGATCATCGGGAGTAGAAGTAATACGCCCCTGAGGGGTGTATGTTATCAAAGTCACGCAGCTAACGACTCAATCGAAGAATCGATTGAGCTCGAATCAAGAACAAAGCGCTCTTAATACGATCTTGGATAAAACGGAACCAAAAGGACAAATCCACACCTGGGGATAGCTCGATTGGTATAAAAGGTAGATGCCCGACCACGATTGAAGTGACTATTCAATCGATACAAGAGCTCACGAGCTTGGAATCCACCAAACTCAACACAAGTCGCAACTTGCACAAAAACCAAAAGGTTCTCAATTCGATTAATCAAAGTCTAAGTTTTTACAACGTAAATAGAAGGCTATTTATAGCCAAGAAAACCTAATACAAACCTAGATGAACAAGGAAACAAATAAGGTAAAATTCTACTCTAAAAAGTTTACAAAATTCGGGTTTAAACTTCCTTTCTTGAAGCACAAGTAAGCTGCCAGCAAACAGTCAAAAGGCAGCTTTTGTACTAACTTCACGCCTTTCGTTCGAGGCCTTCCCGAACTCCAATTCTTCATCCAATTCCTTCCCTTTGTTCACAAACATACCTAGTTTCATGTGGTAGAAGCCTTTGGTCTCGAATCAGATCCATGCTCCTTGAACTGAGCTCCAAAGTAGGCTTCACAAAACAGTTTCCAGACTTAACCATTTTCTGGCAGTTTTCCAGTTTTGAGGTAGCAACTTTGAGGCCTTGGAAAACAACCTTAATGACATCTTCTGGATCCAAAAAGTATACCATTGGAAAGATGGTAACTTGATCTGCAAAACAAACCCTTAAACTTGAATTTCCACCAAGCAAATTGAGAGAACCATGCCTCCAAAGTATGTACCCTGAACATGGATTTTGACTTAGCCAAATTCTGCCCTTCTTCTTCCCAACTTTGATGGCTTTTTTGTCAAGTAATTGTGACGTGAATGGTTGGCGATTTGGGATCATATCAAGAAGTCCTCAAGATTCTCTAGTTGTGAGCGACGCTTTGTTACAACATGTGAAATATAGATAATAATTAACACAAATCGAGATCACACACCATAGCAAAGGGAATTATTAATGACACTGAAGCCCCACGTGGTAAAGCAAACATTACCCCCCCCCCCCCCCCCCCAATTCCACCCCTACCCTCCGACAGGCTGAAAGGGTTGATCAGAAAGCAATATGAAATCCCTACTGCTCGTTTATAGAACCAAAAATAGATTAATCCATAACTGAGTAGGAGACGTGATAGACCTTAAGTAATATGATCTGAATTACATACCAGATAAATTCAATCTCTAATCTACAGTAGATCAAAATTTTCTTTTTCATTTTTGTGACTTTTTTTTATAAGCATTCATTTTTGTTGACCGTTAAATGTGTGACGTGACACTTAAAAATAATAAAATATAATTATTTTTTATTTTTCATCTAATTATTATACATGAAAAAAATCCTAATTTCTTTAAACCAGTCCTCGTCATGGCAGATCAGCAGTAGCCGCTATCGCTATCACGGACTTCCTCCTTGGGTCAATCGAGATGGCGGCAAGGTTGGTCCGGAGAGCGGCCAGGCAGGCGGCGGAGACGTTGGCGTTGGGAAGCTTGAAGATGCCAACGTCATTATCTGCGACAATATACATAGTTTGCTTAATTGCTTCCATGTACATAAATACCCACATCCCCATTCCCAGTCCACAACATTAATAAGAAAAATCCATCAATGGCTTCTCTCACGAGTGCTCTCCCACTGCTTCTGCTAACAGCCGCCTTGTTACTAGCTATACCGGCAGCCTCGACTTCCAGGCAGCTCACCCAGCTCGACCCAACCACCTCTGCCACCGGCAGTTTCCAGGTCACCCTAACCCACGTGGACTCCGACAAGAACCTGACCAAGTTCGAGCGGCTCCAGCACGGAATCTATCGGGGAAACTATAGGCTCCAAAAGATCACCGCAATGGTACCAGCCCAATCCACTCCCGAAGCAGACGACGTGGCTGCTCGTGTTGTGTCGGGCAATAGCAAGTTCCCAGCACCTCCGCCAGACCTCCGTCTTTGAGCTCCCCAACGCCAATGTCTACGCCCGCCTTAGACAAGGCTCGTTGTTTCCATCCTTGTAATTTTTTATTGAGTTTCTCCTCAATGAATTTGAAAGATTCCTTCTTAGATCTCAAAATTATTGAGCGGAGATAACAATCTTGTTCACCTATGTTACCACTCCTAATTGAGAACCTAACTCCAAAGCTAAATTTTGGTTCATATTGTGGCTAAATAAGATAGATGATTTGCTCAGATTGATACGTTGACCACTCAAACCTTCATAGGCATGAAAAGAGAGAGGAAGGTCGTAAACGAATGTAGGGAGGCTGCTAAAAAGAGATAAGAGAATTCTGCAAATAACAAATCAGAAACCATAGGGAAATATGCATGGATTCTAACTCCTTCTAGGTATCCCATCAAAACTGCTTGTCTTAGAAAAGTGGGGAATCCTTCCGCATATATAACAAATAAGAGAGAGGAGAGGGGGGGGTCACCATACGCCTATTGATGGGTGAAAATATTTGTAAATGATCCCATTTACTAGGACTGAATATGACACTGTTGTGAGACATTCCTTAATTCAATATATGAACTTTTGATCAAAGTCTAACTCCCTCATCATCTAAAAAGGAACGACCATTCGACATGATCGTAGGCTTTCTCCATATCCAATTTTAGATTCATCCAGGTTTTTCGACCCGAGATCATTGTTTTACGATGATGAGAAATCTCATGGCAAATTAAGATACTATCGGAAATTTGACGTCCTTTAATAAACCATCCCGAGTCTGTGATATTATAGTGGGCAACCAAAATTTTAGCTAAGATTTTATAAACCATTTGGCACAAGCTTATGGGTCTAAGATTCCTCATGGATCGTACGTCGGAGGTTTTTTGGACGAGATATCCAAGTTCTATTAATGGATTGCAAGAGGTTACCTGAGTGGAAGAAGGCGAGGACAACCACAATAATGTCGAAAGAAATAGTCTGTAACTGTCAGACCTTGGCGATTGATTTCTACCTATACTGAAGACTACTCCTTTAATCTTCTCTTGCATAGGCGCTCGACTCTGATCTTTAGTGCTCAGCCCATCAAATGAAAAGTTAGACAAATTAATTCATTCTGTATCTTGGGATTGGAACAAATTTTGGTAAAAGCTTACATCAATATCTAACTTTTCATGTTCGTTTGTACACTAGTTCCCCCTAGCATCCTCCAAATCCATATGAATTTAGCTTGGAGCCTAATCGCAGTTATTAGATGGAAATAAACAGTATTTTGATCACCTTTTGTTAGCCATGTAACTCACGATTTTTGTTTCCATAAGAATTCCTCCCTCTAAAACTGAATATCCAATCTATCTTCCAAATATTTTATCAAGTTCCAATCGACTATATTAGAATTTCTAGCATTATCTAGAGCGAGGGTAAGATCTTTTATTAACTTGGATGAATTCAAAGTACCACCATTGCACCAATCAACCTAGGCATGACATACCCGAAGAAGTATATAAACGAGGCAAAATTTTAAGGAGCCATGAATAGAAGACCCCCAAAAAAATTGAAATAGTCGTCTGGCTCTTGACATTCCGGGGGTCCTCTTAAGTCTTAAGACATAACAATCAGTGATCTTATCCTCTGTATAAAAGGTGGTAAAGGCAGGAGTCAGCCAAATATTCATCCAGTATGTGAAGACATGCTCTGTCAATTTTTTTGTTCTATCAAGACACTGTTCTTACCACGGTTAGTACACGTAAGTTTAGGCTCCTGACATCTCACTTAAAAAAACCCAATGAGGTTAAGGAAATCCCATATAAGGAGGGCCTTATCCATATATTAGGAGGTCCCTCCATATTTCTCCGCTAGGAACAGAGAGCTGTTAACATCCCCAATGATGAGGAAGGGATATGATCATCTGGAGTAGAAGTCCCCAAGATCCTCTAGTTGTGAGCGACGCTTTGTTACAAAATGTCAAATATAGATAATAATAATAATAAGCACAAATCGAGATCACATACCATAGCAAAGGAAATTATTATTGACATTGAAGCCCCACGTGGTAAAGCAAACACCCACCCATACCCCCGCCCCACCCCTACCCTCGACAGGCTGAAAGGGTAGATCGGAAAGCAATATGAAATCCCTACTACTCAGTTATAGAACCAAAAATAGATTAATCCATAACCGAGTAGGAGATGTGAAAAACCTTAAGTAAATACGATCTTAATTACATAACAGATGAATTCAATCTCTAATCTACAGTTAGGTCACATAATTCGCTCAACAGGGCTGTACGCTCCCGCTCTAGAGCGGCTAAACGCGAATTTGACAAAATTCATACAAAATTTGCGAACTTTTAATCATTGGAGCGCGAATTTCGGGGGAAAATTTGTGAATCTAATTAAGAGAAACAGAAGAGAGAAAGTTTCGATGGCGATGACAACCGGTTGATGAAGGGAACGTGATCTGCTACCAGATGGAGGAAGCTGAAAAGATGCAGTCTCTGCATCTAGAAGAGAATCAATTAACTGGGAGAGATTTTGAACTTTGGTAGGATGATTTCTCGTCGAACACAAGAAATTGCAGTATGGATCAAGGATTTCAAATACTGCATGTGGGAAAGCTCGTCTTCGTTTTGAAGATTGGAAGGAGGTAGGGAGAAATGGGGATTTGTCGATGAGAAGGAGTGGATCGACATGATGTAAGGTCTGGTGAGTGAAGTTTTTAATAAGAGTAGGAAGAGATCGAGAGAGGAGGAAATTGGACATGAGGAAGAAGGGAGCAGAGTCGGCGGCTGAGATTGCAGCAGCTCTTTAGGGTTTTTGAGTTTTGACAGCCAAGTTGGGCTCAATAGGTACCATTAGTTGGGCTAGTGCAAATTGATTTCTTCTTTGGCAAATTTCAATGAGCTGTGCTTACTGCTTAGCTAGCCATTAATTTGGTTTCCACTTTTATTTATAGGTAATTAAAGACATTAACAATTAAACTGATATGTTTTTTATTTGACGTAGGATTTTGAATTGGTCCCATTTTTTCTATGGTGTGGGATATTTTGTCAAAATATGATATTGTTTAAATAATATTTTATTTAAATAATATAATATTAACGCTCTATTGGCGCTCTAAACTTACAATTCTTCATGAATAGATGCTCTCACGCTCTCGTTTTCGCTTTCGCTAGCGCTCCACGAATCGGTAAGCTAAATATACAGCATATCAAATTTTTCTTTTTGATTTTTGTGACTTGACGTGAAAAACCTTGTATATTTCTTGTATCTAACTATTAGAAAGTAGAAACCTCAGCCAAAAAAAAAAATACTTAAGTGTCAGTTGCCACTCTGACTCTGCCATCCGATCGAAAGGGTAATCTGACTTTTTTTTTTTTTACCAATAGATCACTTGTATTACCAAGGCAAACAGCTAGAAAAGTTTACATCTCAAAAGCAAACCAACAATAAAAATCAAAAGTATCTACAACTGCAGGCAACAAAGAAAGGGTCTTCCTAGCCACCTCATGGGCCACCCGATTGTTACTCCTGCCAACAAATGCCACCTCAAAGCGCTGGTAGAGATGTCGCATCTTCCGAATTTCTTCCAGAATCCGCCCACCTTTCACATCCCGAGCATCACTGGTCTGAATTTTGTCAATGACCACCTTCGCATCCCCGCAGAATTGCACTTCAACTAAACCCTTCAAAGAGCACCACTGAATTGCATCACGGAACGCCACCAACTCTACCAGAAAGGGATCCTCCAAACCTGCATACCGAAAACCTTGAACAAAACACACCCTACCCAACCTATCATACACCACCAATCCCCAGCTCCATGAGACCCATCAAGAACAGCACCATCCACATAACAACAATACGACATGGCAGGCTGCAAGCCCCAAACCACACCAGCCTCTCCGCGCCCTTGCTGCTCCTGAACCTGCCTATAATTACCAGACTCAATCAACGCCAACCACTCACGAACCTGCTCCTCAAATTGTCTCATCAATGTACTCATTCCATACTGGACCTGATCAATCACCACCCAATTCCTACTTTTCCAAATCCTCCACAGCAATGCCACAAACCGAATTATCCTCTCTACAATGGTCTCTTGTTCAAAGAATCTGCGAATGAACAAGGCAAAATTCACTGGAGGCTGCCTCACCAGACCTGTCCCCAAACCCGACCTCTAATCTGACTTTCTTTTTTTTTTTTTTTTTTTTTTACGGAAACCTCTAATCTGACTTTCGAATAGTGTTTATTTGAAAATTGAGAATAGTTAGCAATAATTAGCATTAAAAAAAAAAACAATTTCTTTCTTTTTTTAATTTATTTCCTTGTAGTTGTTCGATAAAAAAATTGCTTTGTGTGCCCAGTTTGTTGCCGTCAAAGAAAGCAAAAGGCAAGAACACAAACAAGTTCCACTCTTTTCTTTTGCAGGCTGACCGCCGACCTTCCCCTGTATTTTGTTCAATTGTTTCGTTGATCCATTTGCAGCTCACCGACGAAGGAAAAAAAGATTCAACCCATTTCCTGTTTCAGATTCTTTCAGTCTCCCTAGTCAATTTTACTTGGTACCATTGTCAACAAAAAAAAAAAAAAATCATTCTGGTGGTATAATCGTGATCCACAGATGGTGCTACCTGGGCGTGGCCATAGGTTTTTCAAGTATAGACTAGAACCTCTGTTTCCACCACAATTCCCACTTGTAATCAGCACCATCTTTTAAAATTCTGGGAACCCAATTCAAGTTCCTCACAAATCACAATCATTCCTGGGTTCAGCTCAATCTCTCTTTCTCTGTCCGCGCCAGGCAATTGAATCTTCTGAACCATCTTCCTAAATTCTCAGCCTTTTTTCCCCTTTCGATAAAACCCTATTTTCTTCTGCTGTATTGGGGACGAAAAAAGACAGAGAAATGGTCGCCCAGAGCTACGACGACTGTGTACGCGGGGAAGTGAGAATGGCGTGGATCATGCTGAGTGTGGACTACTCCAGGCTATTTTGGTTATTATTTGGCGTGTTTTCTTATGAGAATCATGAAGGAAAGCCCCGGATTATCTTCCTCTAGTACAAGATTCAGTTCTCCTTTCTCCTCCTCATACTTCCAAAATCCAACTGTTCGTTTAGGATCCCAAACTTGTCTCTAATAATCAGAGTCAACTTCAAGAAGTTTTTTTTATTTTTTATAAAGAAACCCCTCTTCTTAGATCCTTCCCTTCCTTCTGGGCTCCTTAATCTCAATTCTCAGTTTAGCAAAATGTACAATCCACGATTAGCCGGATATGTTGATCGGGCGGCGAAGCCGCCACCGCCTGGATACGTCGAGACCGACCCTTCTGGTCGCTATGGCCGTGTAAGTTTCTGGTTTCTCTATTCTGAATAACCCTTTTCCGCAAGTTTCATTATTATCCTAGTATTGATGTATGGTTGTCGAATTATGGAACAATCATGACAGTTGTGCATCTAATTGAGCCTTCACTCACTGGAGAATTTTCACTTGTAAATGCATCTAGTGAAATCACCTTGAAGTTGTTTCAGGTTGTTTGTTACTTGGTAGGGGATTTTGCCATTGTCTTGTGAGATTTTTTCTTACTGTTCCTTCAGTTTAAAGAGGTTCTTGGAAAAGGGGCGATGAAGACAGTGTACAAGGCATTCGATGAGGTCCTTGGCATGGAAGTAGCTTGGAATCAAGTGAAGCTGGATAATGTCTTCCACTCCCCTGATGAGCTGCAACGGCTCTACTCTGAAGTTCATCTTCTGAAGAACCTGAATCATGACTCCATCATCAAGTTCCATGCTTCATGGATTGGCAACAACAAAAGAACGTTCAACTTCATTACGGAGATGTTCACCTCAGGCAGCTTAAGAGAGTAATAATCAATAAACGTAGCAACTGCAGTCCCCACAACAAAACTCAAGCTATTCTAACCTTGTGTTGTTGTGATATGCCAGGTATAGGAAGAAGTACCAGCGAGTGGACATTCGGGCAGTGAAGAACTGGGCGCGCCAAATCCTCTGTGGCCTTGCATATCTACATGGCCATGATCCCCCTGTGATCCATAGGGATATCAAGGGTGACAACATCTTCATCAATGGCCACCTGGGGCAAGTCAAGATTGGTGATTTGGGATTAGCTGCTGTTCTTCGTGGCTCACTACATGCCCACAGTGTCATAGGCAATAATATATTCCTTACCCAAAAAGTTCCAATTTTCCAGAAAGCAAGTTGGTGGTATCGGAGATCTTTATCTTACTTGGCTTCTGTTATGCTTATGAACGCATTCCAGGGACACCAGAGTTCATGGCACCTGAACTATATGAAGAGGAGTACAATGAATTGGTGGACATCTATTCTTTTGGGATGTGTGTTCTGGAGATGCTGACTTCAGAGTACCCATATTGCGAGTGCTCCAATCCTGCCCAAATCTACAAGAAAGTTACCTCGGTGGGTTTTGCTTAATACATCCATGCATTTCGTAACAATTTACATGAAAGCTACTTTCCAAAGGTTGTTTTGTCTAACTCACTTGTTGTCTGTCTATCAGGGAAAGTTGCCAGAGGCGTTTCACAGGATCAAGGATGCTGAAGCCCAGAAATTTGTAGGGAAATGTTTAGAACCTGCTTCAAAGAGGTTATCAGCCAAGGAGTTATTGTTGGATCCATTTCTAGAGTTCGACGAACCAAAATCGCTACTGATATCAAAGTTCTCATTTCACAACTCAACTGCCAATGGTGATGAAACGAAAAAGGAAATGATGATGTCATGCTCGGATGATCCCTCCAAGACAACAGACATGACAATCACAGGAACACTGAAACCCGAGGATGACACAGTTTTCCTCACCGTCCAAATTTCAGACAACAATGGTATATATAGATGTAGTTACAGTAGAATTTTCTCATCTGACCTTTATTATGGACAACTAGAATTACAAATTTTAACTCCTGCTGACATTCAAATTCCAGGTCACACCAGGAACATATACTTCCCCTACCACGTAAATGGCGACACTGCAATAGATGTCGCTATGGAGATGGTGAAAGAGCTGGAGATAAGCGACTTGGAACCGACTACTATTGCTGAGATGATTGAGGAGGAGATATCATCTTTAATCCCAAACTGGAAACAGCCGGAAACCTTCATCATGTTCCACCACCAACAACAGCATAGCTTTAGCTACGATGAAGTAGAAGAAGATAACATGGGACGCAACAATGGTGATATGATCCATCACCCATTCTACTCCAACTCCTCGAACTCTTCCTCCAGGGGTTCTGTCCTTGCCTATCATAGCTCTTCCTCAGAGAGTCCACATTACGAAGGCAATGTGTCATCGTCAACCATAACCTTAGGTAATATGGGTCAATGTTAGCTTTCTAATTCGGTGTAGTTGATGGGAAATGAGATTAGTTCTGAGATCTTTGTGATGTACAGGGAAGCTGCTGATGGACACTGATGATGATGATGATGAGAGTTCGGGGAGCTCTTACAACTATTCGACATTCAATTACTGCTCCGGGAATGAGGATGCTGTGGTGGAAGATAAGATGGGCGGAGAGACAAAGGAGAGGGTGGAGAAGTGGAAGAGTGGCGGTGGTCGGAGAGGCTGCAGTATTATGGGGCAGAGGAAGGTGAGCAGGATAAGGTCGCTGTTGGATAAAAGGAGCCAGTTGTTGCATCGCTCGTTGGTGCCAGAGGCCAACAACAACAGCAAGAGGCGATTGTTCAAGACTGTGGGAGCTGTTGAGAACATCGGTTATCACCTCCCTTGAGAGAACCCTTTCTGGCTGATAATCATGAGAACTCTAGAGAGGCTTTTTCATCGACACCTCGACGTTTCTTTGAGTTCCCCAGGGTGTTGGTGCGTAATTGGCACCAGAGGCCGCGCAACCAAAGTTTATGGAAGAACATTGGTGTTTTTATTGCTAAAAGACAGCGACTCTTCGTGGGGTGTGTGCTAAATAAAGCTTGCAGAGAACTGACAATTAAATTTGGTTCATGATGATTTGCTGTTATTTGAATTATTATAAACTCTTTTTTTGGGTGAAATGTAAGCTCCGTTTTTTAAGTTGTTGTACAGAGTAATGGGCTTAAATGATTGAGAACAGGATTTGTGAAGTACACATTTTTTTTAGATTAAACATTAGTATGAGATTATTAATTAATTATTTTTTAATATATAAAGCTGAAGTTTGGTCCAAATTTTACATTTTAATACCCTAAATTTAATTTTAATGTAAATTGGTCCAATGTTTAGATTTCACTTGAATTCATGATCCAATCCACCAATCCATGAATCCAATCCATGATACCCCAAATTTAATTTTAATGTAAAATCCTTGAACAATTATGTTTTGGTATCTAAATTTTATGAGAATTTCGTACCTACAATTCTTAAAATTTACATATTACTCCAATACTTAGATTTCACTTGAATCTATAAATCCAATCCACCATTCCTTTTGAACCAATCCATGAATCCAATCCACCATAACATAAAAGTATAAATTTAGTTTGTACCATACAAGATGTTTTATCATTCAAGTCTCAACGGTAGAAGAAGATTCGACAATTTTATATTTGCTTATAACGTGAAACATTAAATAAATGATAAAAGAAAGATGACTCTAAATTATTATAAGTGGGCATTTATAAACTTATTTAGTACATTTATGGGGTACTAAACAAACTTCTACTAACTACATGTAACAAAATATGCCAGATATATATAAGTAAGTATCAATAAATTGCTATGGTGAAAAAAGTTGATTGTTGTATTGACGGCCAACTAAAAGAATTGGTCAAAACATTTCCATCATCTACTTTATCTTCGTTTCATTTTTCACTCACCTTCTATAACCCTTTCTTTATTTCTTTCTTTGTCTTCTTCGTCTAACCCAAATTAATATACTATTTTTATGATTCTGATCCCAAGTATGAACGGGTCCATACAAGACTCACCAACAGTCTTGAGAATTAATAATTGAACCATGAACCACTAACTTTTTCAGCTCAATGTCAAGTCAAATTAAAAATAAATATATATGGTTATTACTTATTAGAAAGTCGTCATTTTCCACTATGGGATTTGCATACGTGAAATTTTAAACGAGTTCCAATTTGTATTCCTTGTGCTTCTCTCTAGAGTTTTTCTTTTTCACCCAGACTAGAATTTTCAACAATTATACATGGAATGTTTGGCTATGCATCTACACATATCAAATAAATAGTTTCTATTTTTTCTATAAAAAAGTAAATAAGTATCATTCTAAATACATCACCATAAAAGGAATTAAGCATCAACTATGCAAATTAGAGTTCGGTACCTAAACTTAATAGATCTTTAGATTAATAACCTAAATTTATTTTTTTTGGCATATCAGTCCTCAAAATATTGTTGGAACATAACATTTAAGTACCTAAATTTTTTGTGTATTACATTTTGGTGCCTAAACTTTTAAGTTCTACAAATAGGTCTAATTTTTGTATATGTAACTAAAACACTCTCGAATAAATGGGTATTCATACCCAACTCATACACATTTAGATCATGAAAGTAAATATCCATACCTTACCCAAACCCATCTACAAACTTCCAAATTCATATATACGTGACTCATATCCTACCCATAATCAATGGGTCTACTTGAGTTTAGGTAAATATAATTTATTAGCCAAATTTAAAAAAAAATTAAATTGAATGTTGACCGCCATATATCTCTTCTCAGTCAATATCATATTACAAGTTAATGTTACTAACAAAACTGCTAACAAAAAATTAATTTAGGCTAATAATACTAACAAAAGACCAAAATGGGCCACATAATACATGTCCATAGGCCATCTCCGTCCAACAACAAGACGCGGCATCGCCACCTAGTTACCATTGAAATTAAATTAAAATTATTCCTTTTTTATGAGTACAAGCTGGCTTGTGTGTTTGTTCCGGTTCTTTGTATACCCACCTCTACTAAAACAACGTTTCATGCCCACCCGTATGGACGACACATTTCATCTTTTTGTTTTTCTTCTTGATTTCACATTTCCTGTATTTGAATATTTGTGCCGAATATTATGGCCTAACATTTCATTCAATTTGGTGACAACTTTACGTAGATGATTCAAATTATCATTCGTAATAAACAAATTGAAGTAAACTTTCAATTTATTTCTCATTTGATAAACGTATAACTCAACAAACTGAGCAGTTTTCAGGAGCCATATGGGCTGCACAAGCAGAATCTGAGGTCGTCTGGACCAAAAAGGTATGCTAAGGGGAATGAAAGATTGGTATCGCCAATGCCTATAATTTTCTCCCTTCTTGCTATGAGCTTCCAAATCTTATTTTGGGGGAAGAAGCATGTGGAGAGTAAAACTCCCAACGCGGCATCTATCCAACGAAACTCCTACGAGGAGCATCCTACATCCCCTCACCACAACAAGGAAACTAGTAACCCCATGAAGACTATGGTAAGCACCTTCGTCTCGAAGAAGAAGGTGGAAAGGAATTTCATGCCTCCTCGGGACAGTGATTTGTCTCTTGACTCGGGAATGACCCTTCCTAACCGTAAATACAAACGTTTTTACAAGAAGGTCAAGTCTACCACAAAGGTTCATACGAGGACCAGTCCTCATCATAAGAAAAATTGCAGCCCCAATGACCAAATTTCCTCCCATTTTGGATAATGGGGTGCCTTTTTCAACACTCCGATAAATGACTCTGGGTCTGACTAGAGGGTTCTCAATGATTTAATCTTTACTTTAGGAGGGAAATAAGCTGTCATACCAACGTTGAAAGCTCTTATGGGGATGTCTGATCCCTTAAGAGCAATCAGGCAACTTCTTGAGTCTAATCGTGAGATATCTTGCAAGCTCATGATGGATAACATACCTTCCCACATGCAACTCATGGTACTACTTGGCATTGAGATATAGATTACTCTATCATCTTTGGGAGGCCCATATTAGCCACTTCTAGTGCATTGATCTATGTTCATAAACATCAACTTACAATGAGAATCAACAATGTGAATCATATTATACAAAGATTACTTCGAAAGACAAGGAGGAAGGCGTCGATGCGACCGTTCCATTTGACATGGAAAAGGAGCTCGAATTCCATGCTACAGAATCCAATGAGAGGAATTCGCTATCATAGGATAGCAAGCGAGAGTTTGAGGAGATAGTACGTACATTACACATTCGTATTGATGACTCACCCACGACTCACAACTTTGCTTCTAATCCATCCCTCATGTCATCTGCCCCAAATGATCACTTTTGGTAATGTCCCTTAGATCCTCATTGGTCAAATCAATAGAAAGAGTTCTAGAAATGCCTAGATAAAAGACATTAAAGAGAGGGCGCTACATTAAAGAGAGAGCGTTAGGACGATATTTTGAAAGGGGGTATTGTCCTAGTATTGGACCTCAATATGGGGAATGTTTTGCTACAACTATTATTCCATCATCCTTTTATTTCCACCCATCTTCGACCATGTATGCTTGCCTAGGACCATCCCTATATCTACCATTGCAATACCTTTGTTTGCTTACTCTACCGCCATTGTCGAAGCATTCATCCACACAACCCAACTCGTATTCTTCATCTTTGTGTTCACTTTTCCTAATATCCTTAGTTCGAAACCCTGTGAGTGCATGAGCGGTTCAATGTGGTCGCTTGATTTTCGGACCTTTGAGATTCATATGTCCATTCAACGTATACTTATGACAGTTTGGCTCTTATGCTTCCTTTTTCATATCCTTAGAGCTTGCTCTTATTGGTTTGTGTTGAAATGGAGTTGGGATTAGAAGAAATGAAGACAAACGATTTCTTAGTAGATTGGATTATTGGATTCTTATTTTGTATCTATGGATCGAGGTTGGGTGCCCTCTACTTGTGCCACATACCTAGCGTGCGAGGGTGTCACCCTCGACGTTGGTTTCAATTTATACATCTAAGCTCCTTCGAAGCTTTGATACGGAAAACTAAAGTATGGGGTGAACAATTGGGATTCATGTAATGTCACTCTCTTTAAGAACGCCACATAATGATACATGATAGATGCATTGGTAAGCCCTTGAAATCACTCTTCTTCTTACGGGGAGTGAGGGTGTCAGCATTCTTTCTTCATACACTTTTTTTATGACAATTCGTTGTGATTATCACACTTACATGATAATAGAGACACTCAGCGGTTGTTCATATATGTGTTCGTCGCTTATGACATCACGATTCCAATGCCATTATGGCCTTGCTTCAATGCATGCTGCCTAGCATTGAAAGCTCTCTACTCATTCTCAAGTTGGATTGCCTTAAGAGAGCCAGTTAGGAGAACCTCTTAGGTTCTGTCGTAGAGGAGGAGATGACGCACTTGCTCTCTCCATTTTACACATTTTCGTTGTTCATAGCACTACAAAAACTGACCTTCGGAGATAAATAATCAGACGCAAATATTAAATTAGTCTCTATAGCTAATCTTTTGACGCGGATATATTATTTGTCACGATATGTCATTGTATCTGTCTCAATTTTATAAGATTTTCTAACACTTTTAGTAAGAAATATTATTTGTCTCCATACGTTATTGTATATGTCACCTATTCACAATAATTTTAAAGGCTTTTAGAAAGAAATATTATTTGTCTCCATATGTAAGTATATCTATTCTCAATTCACAACAATTTATAAGACCTACAAAGAGACATAGTATTTGCCTCCATATGTGGTTAACCAAAAAAATACACGATTTGGTGCTACCTGCCCAACCAAAAATTTGAATCCCCGCCCGACCAAAATTTTCAAGTCCCCTCCCCACCCCTCCCATCAAATTTCCCTCCTCACTTTTCAGAACAAAAACCCCTTTACTTCATTCCATCTACCCCTCTGTCTTCTACTCTTCTTCATATCTCCTTTTATTTTCTTTTCATCTTTTTTCATCTTCTTTCATGAAGAAAACAAAGGAACTAGCAGACATCTTAGGGGTCGTTTGCTTGTTGGATTTGGGTCATGGATTTGGTAACCAAATCCCAAGCTTGATGGATTTAACATAAGTCCATTGTTTTTTGAAGGGTGCTAAATCCGTGGACCTCACGGACTTGTAAATCCCACATATTGATTTGGGATTTGAAAATCCTTGATGGTTATTTACTTATTTAACAAATCCATCACAAATCCATCATCAAATCTATCATGCAAACATTAGACTCTTCAAATCCATAATCCAATAAATCCAACATAAATCTCAAGGTTTTTATTGGCCAAAACCCTCATTTTTCAAATCCAACAAGCAAACCACCCCATAATCTTCTCATACTGCTCTCTTCCTCTGCGACTAGGGCTGTCAATTTGGTTTGGTTTGGTTAACCAAACCATTAAGTATGAAAAACCGAAAACCAAATCCCAAAAACCAAAACCATTAAGGCCTTTATTGATTTTCGGTTGCCAAAAACCAATAAGGACTTTAATGGTTTTGGTTTTGGTTTGGATAACCAAAAAACCAACAAGTACTCATACACTCATATTTATTCTCATTTCTCTCCTTTTTATTCAATTAACGTCATAATAATGGTAAATGGCCGTTACAAATTATTGGTTGGCATGCATGTCAAAAGAAACAAAAAAAAATGTTGATAAATAATTTTTATTCTTATTGGTTTCGTAAGGGTTTCTATTGGTTTTTCGGTTTTAACCAAACCAAAACCATTAAGTTTGCTTATTGGTTTAAAACCAAAAAACTGAAACCATTAGCTTTCCAATTGGTTTGGTTTCGGTTAAAAACAAAAAACCAAAACCAAATGGACAGCCCTTGCGACCGTCTTCCTCTCTTACTAACTCAGCCAGCTCTATTACCCACCTATCACCTCCCTCCTCCTCCTCCTCTTCTTCTTCTTCTTCTTCTTCTTCTTCTTCGGCAACACAAAATGGTCAATATAGGCCAATCAACAATGATGTCAGAAGCAAGGCTGGTTGTCGTCATATCATTCTCTCCTCCTCTCTGGTAGTTTTCTTGTCTTCTGATTCTCTGGATCTGACGTTTTCTAATAGGTGGGGGGTTTTTGTTTTATTTAGGGGTTTTCTCTATTGATTACAATTTGGAGAAGAACAGTTTAACTTTTCAATTCTTTGTTTGTTTTTTCCTGGGGAAGTTCCTTGTCAGGCTCCAGCCGAATCAACCTCCCTCCATACCGACGATGATGATGCATGTACGAGATTAAATCCCAACAACGTTGCCGCCGCTGAAAGCCAAGGTTTGGGTTCTTGCGACGGGGTTTATTCTGGAATTAAAAATGAGCTCTGGAGATGGGTTTTTTCGGATGGCGAAGGAGGGTGCTGGGGAAGATACCTATTTGGTTTCTGGTATTTGGTTCAAATCATGGGAGGTTAGTCATTGGATCTCATATGAGATGGTAAATTATGTGAGTTTGAGATTAAATGGAAAATATGATCTTGTTAGGCATTTTGCTGAGTTTTAGGTTTCATATTGGATTGCCTTCCATGTATAGAGGCAAATATATGTGACTCCAAAGCGTATTAGGTGTTGATTGGCTTGTAAGTGGGATGGGAAGGGATTGTGGGTAGTGGCTCTTTCTAACTATGTTCTTGACATTTCTCGAGGAAAAAAATAGCTTATTACGTGTGCCCTAAATGCTAAGTTGAAACAAAATTGTTTGCTTCAAAACCTATCATTAGAGTAAAATTTTTTTGTCTCCAATTCTATTATTAGAGGCAAGTATATGCGTCTCCAGATCATATTATGTGTTTCCCAAAGGCTAAATTGAAACAAAATTATTTGCTTCAAAACATATCATTAGAATAAAAATATTTGCCTCCAATTCTATTATTTGATGCAAATACTATTTGCATCTATATTTGTCTCCAAAAGAAATCCGAGACAGAGGCAAATGATTCAAATAATATATTTGCATCGAAAAACATACATAAGCAAATAAGTGACATTTTGAGTCAAATAACCTATGTCTGCAAATGCTAGTTTTCTTGTAGTATAGGAAAACCAACCGTCAAAAGGAAATAGCCGATATACATGAAATTTGGCAATGTGGTAACTTTGTTCTACCTTTCTATACTCCTTGTTTGGTCCAATGAGGACATTGTCCCATTTAAAGTATGGGTGTGATTTAGAAAGTTTGTGCTTCAAGTGATATACCATAATTTTTTAATGTTCATGTACATGGGGAAATGGGTTTTTTTTGTGTATTTGTGCACAAAATTCAAAACAAATCTAGTAATGTCACACCCAAAGAAAATTCGAAGTTCATCATACTTTGAATTGCTAGTCTCTGCATTAATACGTTACCTAAGGGAGGCTAGTGTAGGGACTATGGAGGATATATTTGTCATGAGACTAGGATCCATTTTAAGAAAAACGTACGGATTAGTGCTTTCTACCATCCTTTTTGAGTTCTCGAACTCATCCTCGTATGGAGGAGTCTTCTATGCTTAAAGAAAATATGGGGTCGATATGTAGCTTCATACATTCAATATCCTACCACGTCATGTCTACACGAATAGATGATGCCGCCGCATAAGCCTTAACAGCGGTTTTAACCGCAACAAAAGGGAAAATTATTGGAGCCAGAAGTACATGACAATTTAAACTACTGCATGACAAAGTTTTCAACCGGTAATCACATCAAATAATTATATGCCGCTAAAAGTTACAATAATTAATATAATAATTATAATTAAATAAATATGGAGGCAAAGTTGTAGAGGATAGTTAAAAAAAGTGCAGTCAAAAATAATATTTTATTTTTTTAAAAATTTTACAAAATATATTAAGATTTTTAGAGGTCATTATTAGGTATCAAATAGACAAATAATATATAAGACATGCATACTATATTTTAAGAAACCAATATATTATATGCCGCAAATATTAGTGGTAAAAGTTCAATTTTATTATAGTTACAACAACACTAGTATGAAGAAAAAAATGCATTTGAGGAAAAAGTTGACATTTACTACTCATTGTGTCTTCTATTCTAAAACAACACGTGACCGAGAAATATTGAAACAACTTTGTAATTTCAGAAACATGAGGGAGAAATATTCAAAAGTGGTAAACCTCTCAATCTTCTGGCCTCGCCACATTCTTCTCGACCCGCTTTTCCTTCCTCCTTTGCAATCCTCTCAAACATCCCTTGTCCTTCTTCTTCTTTTCCAATGCATGTGTTACTACTCTCTTCTTCTTTCTTTTCTTTTACCTTCAGGCCGCACACATCTATGATACGAAGCGACAGCGATAAGCACCTCCAGGCACCACCACCGTCTCCCATCCCAACTGCAAAAGGTTGTCGCTCTGCCGCCAACTCCATCTTCACTAACTACCTCCGCCACTCCCTTCAAGTACCAGACCTCTCTGAAGTCCCGGATTCCATGACTATTTCTTCTGTTGCGATGACGCCAGAGCTTTCTCCCAAACCTAATACATACGAGCCACAAGTAATCAGTCTCCCATCCATAGAGTCTCGTGACGACGATGCCGTGAACCGCCTCCTCCAAGCAGCGAGGGAGTTTGGCACCTTCACCATCACTGACCATGGTATCTCTGCTGAAGAGCTTCGATCACTCGTCCAGAATGCCGAGCACGTTTTTCAGGTTCTTGAGGACACCGACATGGGCCACCCGCCCCGTAACTTTGTCAAGTTTCGCGAGTACAAAGAGCAGATTGAGTGGGTCCGCTCGGGAGAGGAGCGCATGGAATGGGCCCGGGGCTGGGTCAGCCGCGATGGTTCCCGCCACTTCGGGTAACTAATTAACCCAACTAACTACTAATCAAGCTTGATTAAATTGATGATGTATAGATAAGATGTGAGACACGTACTTATCGCGTAGGGAAGTGATGGAGAAGATAGCGACGAAGCTGGATGAGATGGCGAAGCTGATATGCGAGGTGTTCTCGGAGAACTGGACGAAGCGGCAGTTCGGGAGGAGGTTCGAGGAGAAAGATTCGGTGGTGCGCCTGTACAGATACAACCGCAGAAGCAACGAGAACCATGCAGAGTTGGTAAATCAACAACAACAACAACAGTCTGATGATAGTGTCGGCCACGCTTTGTGTCTCCACTTGCCAGTCTCCCTCTCTCACTTCTTACTTCAATCTTCCCAAGGCCTTCTCTCCTTCGACGCTGGCCCTCGCTCTCTCATCGTCTCCGTTGGACGTCGCTTGCAGGTACCTATCAGTATATGTAATTGCTCAAATGAGTAGCAAAAGTTAATTACAAAACTTGGTTCATTGACATTGAATCACCGATTGATGATATGCATGAAGGAGTGGAGCTTGGGAGATTTCAAGTGTATCTCAGGGGAAGTGGTATGTTTGCCGCAACAAGAAGGAGGGAAACCATCCTACTCTGTGGAGCTTAAGTGCTTGTCTCTAAATTTCGACGTGAGTCGATCCAAAAAGAAGCGTCTCGCAACAATCTCAGTGAGGAATCAGATAATGATAGGACTAGCACTCGCCCTCTTATATAAACTTGTGGTTTATGTATGCTCAACCTGGGAAGCTTATAAACTTCACCATCTATGATTTATTTTCCCTGCTTAGGGTTTTTTTCTGTTACCTTTGTTTCCTATGGTTTTACTATTTGCTGCAAATGACAAGGAATATATTAGTTTTTTCATTATGATTGGAATTGAAAGGGTTTGTGTTGTATAGTTATATTAGTGTTTACATCAAAAAATTATTTAGTACCATATGGGTGATTTACAAGATATTTAGTGCTTTAAAAGATCAATTTAATTATAACAATTAATGTTATTTATGTTGAGCGTCATGGTACTAGATTTTTAAAGCCAAACAACTAAGTTTTCGAAAGGGCCATGCCTTTATCGCGAAAAGACCATGGCCGCAAATAAGTCTCCACGATCATTAAGCAAGAGGTCATGAGACAAGATCACTAAAATCACGAGTCCACATGCTCCAAGCGCCGCGGCGACACGGTGGCCACATTAGGATGGGTATTGGTGCATCCAAACCGCCTAAATCGCTTTTGCGGTCTATCCAAACAGCTTCGTAAGACTTGCAGTCTAAATGTTTAGCAGCTCATGGTTTGCGGTCCAATTAATCCAAAACCGAACTGTTACCGTTGAAAATCACGAACCGCAAGTAAATTTTATTGGTTCAATATTGGAGCTCATGAGACCATCGCTTTTTACTTGGCAGATTGGCCTGCAAAGCTCTGATAGTGTCCACGACCTGCCCCATACTACCCCCACCCGCCACTCTAACTTTGGGGAATTTCTAGTCGGAATGGGAGCCGGACTTGCCGCTAATGGCGACGGGAAGCATACGATTATCTCCAGTCGTTCGTGGAGGACTCATATATTAATGTGCAACAAGATTGTGCTGACAAATCTGCTTCCGGACACCTAGTGTGCTCTACTACCTCACCTCCTCTGGACTTGGGGTTCTATTCTTATAGGAGTAGTCTCCAGGTTGGGTGGTTTGACTTGGTTCGATTAGGTATAGATGGTTAGTTTTATGCTTTATTTATTTGTTGACATGGCGTGCTAACTGTATCCATTTAACGGATTTTTGGATGGCACTACAAAAAAGGCACACTGTTTTGACAAAAACTTTCTGACAATGGTACAAGCGTGTCAGAAAAGTATTTTTTTCGATGAAAAAAATACTTTCGTCGGTAATGTTAACATTATTACTGACAAACAAAATACGCCGTCTGAAATGGTAAGATTTCTCGTCAGTAAATACCAATTGGACGGAATAACTTATTCGGTATTCATCCAAACGTATTTGAGTGAAATGTGCAAAATTAAACTTTAGTCACCGTTTTGTACTAAGTGACTATTTGTGTAATCGTTTATGATAATTAGCCTTAAAATCATTCTCCATTATTTTTTAAGTGTAAGTATTATTGTCTCTGCACTGTTGGGTTTTCTTGCTAGTAATCACGACACAGAGTAATGGGAAATACTCACTTTCATCATGGGAAGTTAAATTCTTTCTAGTTTTGTTCAATTTTCTTCTTTCCTCTCCTCTCCCTTCCAAATTATGTCCGTTCCGGTAGTGTGCAATCCGTGAAAGAGAGTCGGTGAATGTTCAATAAAGTGTTATCTAATCATATATTACTTATAATGAATTGTGGTCAAACATGTGGTGCGGTCTAAACGACCGCACCATACTAACCTATGTGATTCAGTTTGAACTCATCGATTACATTATAATCCAATATGTGGTACGGTCCAATTGACATATAGTGCATTGCTATTTATATTAATACGTTGCGGTGCGTTCCGAATCGCGCAATGCCCACCCTAGACTACAACGAATTCTATATGAAACCATTTTCTTAATCTCATCCACTCATCAGTCTCCTTTCATCACCTCACAATGCCTCTGACTGGCCTATTTTGTTCTCAATTGATCCTACTCGAAATTGAGTTTTATGCAAAAATCAAGATTTTTTCAGTTTGGACCTTTTACATACGTATGGTTCTAATTTGAAGGCAAGTTTTGTTAGGCGTGAACCTTAAATCAAGGGATAAATCTGACTAGTGTAGTCAGATTTATCCCTTGATTTAAGGTTCACGCCATCATTCAAAATTACGATTGTATGTAGAAGTGTTTTGGTGACCTAAAATGTTAAAATGTAAACTTTTTAGATTTAAAGCATAGGTTTTGACTACAAATGTAAAAAAGAAATATGTGATTCTACGTTAAAAGCATTTTGATTAGGGGTGGGCAACGGGACGGGACGGGTATCCCGTCCCGTTTTAAACGGGTACCCAGTCCCATTTGGAGACCAAAGTCAATCCCATATCCCAAACCCATATGGGAAACGGGTACCCATTATCCGCACGGGACGGATAACGGGTACCCATACTACCCATAAATACCCAAAGTTTAAATGACATCACATTACATATCTTTATAATAACATGCTCTTGCGGGGAATAATAAGAACACGATATGATAAAAACATAAATTCAATCTCTATATACACAAGCATTCATTTCAAAACATGTCCCAAAACCAGACGACGTTTTAGCTAAAGACAATTACATCCCAAACCCACTACATAAACATGTATTAGCAGAGAAATGACGGCAGGAGCAAAAGTTCGGAGTAGGCAGCTATTCTAATACATTCCACAAAGAAAACATATAGCAAAAGTTCGGAATGGTTGGTGCTGCCATTCTCCCACTGCAGGCTGTTGTCGCCATTCTGCCTTTTGAATGGGTATAACGGGTACCCATATTACCCAAACGGGTATTTACGGGTAACCCACGGGTACCCATATTAGGAATGTACAATCCCAAGTCCCATCCGTTTATAATATTACGGGTAGTATGGGTACCCGTAACCCTTAAAAAACGGGACGGGTACGGGTATACCCAAATACCCGTTTCCCGTTGCCCACCCCTAATTTTGATGAACAAAAAGTGTAAAAACATAAAATTTTAAAATAAAAAATACAATTTTTACTGCATTGATCACCATTTTGGTTCCTTTTAACTTTTGGATTCACAATCACAGCCTCACAACTCACAAGGTATAATGAATCAATGTTCATACTCCATTCTCACAGGCCTCAAGAAACAACACGATAGTGGGTTGGGCTACATTATATTTTTTTTTTCTGGGACATCTGGGCTTTGCTGTCCAGTGGCTATGTATAAGCCCATTTGTTTGGCAGATTTACCCGCACTAACGGAGTGGTATGCGGGCCATTAATATAACTAATAAGGATGACAATTTCGGATTTGAATGGTACCATCCGACTTATCTTGATCTGTTTGAGGTGGGTACTATTCAACTTGTAGTAGTTTGAGTCGCGACATGTGTATCGTTTCTGATCTGTCCATCTAATCCCACTAAGTTTTCGGCTTGTTCTATCATAATTTGCATCAATATTTACATATATTTATCATCTTTTGATCTTTTAAAATCATATTTTTTCAAACCAAAGAAATTGTAAGACAATATCGTTCAACTATTTACCATTAATTTATGAGATATTTTCTCCACGTGTTCTCGTACAAGAGTTAAATAATACCGTTCTTTTTCACATATATATCATATAAGAATAGGATCGAAGTGCCCCGACCCATTCCGTGAAGGTATTAATATTATCCGACCTGGCCCACATTTAGTGCAAACGAGTATTGGTATATTGAGATACTTGTCTTGCCTGTGCCATTGCCATGAGTAACTGACTAACTGGAAATGTATTTTGGTGGGGTGCGGGAGTCAGCTGGTAAGCTGAAAAGCACGCTTCATTAATTAGTGACACGAACCCCCTAATCTGACAGCTTAGCATCTCTGATTACTTACCATGATGTTGAAAATTTGATTGGGTAGTCGATTTACTGTTCATCAGGGAGGGGAGTAGTTGTGAATAATTAGCCACACCCATTCTATGGATAAAAACAGTTAGCTGAGACTTCGAAGAAGCAATGGTCCCCCTCTCCCCTGCCACAAAATCCACCCTTGCTAACAGCTAGCTAGCCTGTGATTTTGTTCCCACTTACAAGTTAAAAATTGACACTATACGTACAGATAGCAGCAGATTTGGGTTCCCATACAGATACAGATAGTACTAGTAGATCGCAGAATCCCCACAAACGTTCCATTCAAGCCTGTACAATTTGCATTCATTCAGCCTTCTAATCTGTAATCTAATCAACAACACAAATCAAAGGACCAACTTGGCTAGAATTAGCGATCAATTACGTCCTTTTCGCAAGGAAAAGGTCTTGGCCGATTTGACTGATTTGTCTATTTTTATGGCGACGTCGTCCTCTTGGCTTTTAATGCTGCTGCATGCCTTGTTCAAATAAACCTCCAGCTTCTGTATCCATAAATGTTATGCATGCTACTTGAAGGAAATGTTCCTTTGTGGTACCCTTCCCTTATCTAGGACCACATTTTTGTATTTAATTAGGTTCCCATTTCTAGATGGGACTATATGCAATTTCGCGGGTTCAAACTTCAAACTCATGTATATATCCTTCGCGATGATTATAAGCGATTCCATGAGGGCTCTATTAGAGTATGGGTAGTATGAGTAGTATTGTGTTATACTACGAGTACCGTTATGTAATTGGTCAAAGTTATATTCCATATCAGAGTCGTAGAAGTTAGATAATTTCCGTATTAGTGTTAGAGTTATTGTAGAAGTCAGTCTCTGTACTTTATAAAAATCCTATATGATTTGAGTAATAATACACAACAGTTTCCACCTTATTCTGATTTCCCAACAGGCTCTTTGTCACCATAAGATCAAAAGGTTCAAACCATCTCATCGAGAGAAAGAACACATTTGTGGTGTAAGGAACAATGGTTTCAAAGCTTCACTCTTCCTTTCTAAACCGTCCAACTCTTCAATCAGCTAATGATAAAAGTAGGGGGAGGGGGAATTAATTAATACGTGTACTAAGAAGTGATGCATAATATAATATGTGCATCATGATCCAAAAATATGAAAAGGTAGACGATGGAAATGGAAATGGAAAGTAAAAGAGAATCGAAGAAATATTACTGGAACACCATGTTAAAATAGGCACATGCAGAGAAATCAACAACGACAGTTGTGACATAAAACATAAAAAGATCATCATTCGGCCACTAAATCATTGATTGATAGAAGAGTCTAACACAATATCTCAATTAATTCTTCATATGCTTTAACGATATTGATAATTCAATCATTTGCTTCATGTGATCATTTGCTAGAGTATAAGCATTTACATAGTATGGATCATTCTAACATTTTTCCAACGTTACGCCACATGTCTATCAGTCTATGCATAAGAAAAAAATTGCTAAATGGAGCTCAAATCAAGACTAGCTCGGAAGCCTTCACTATCACTGGATCCAAATTCATCGTGGCGAAAACATGAGCAAATTAAAGAGAATGATCAAGTTGACAAGAAATAAGAATTATTAGTTTCAAAAAATGGAAGCCTGTGGTAGCAGCTTGTCTATCAATTAGATAGTATAGGTAAAATACGGTACGGGGAAGTTACATATAAAATATGTATGGGTATTTTACTCTGTTTCTATGTTAATGTTACGTTTAATAGTACGTTAAAAGTCATAAGTATATAAAATTAATTATTTTAAAAATAAATAAATTTATAAATAATAGTAAATTTAATTCATTAAATAGGAATATTAAACTCATTATACGGATTTATACGTGTTTAATACGGAAGCTATCAAATGAACGAACAAAAAAGAAACGGCTTGACAATATTATGAATACAAAAGTTTTGAACAGAAAAAATCCGTACGGATACATATACGTGTATTAAACGGAGTATTTAGTATCTAGATATGGCTGGAAAGAATTGTGCATGGAACAATAACTAACATCCCAACAAGGCAACAACTAATTCGAGCAATATTTTGGGCCCATTTCTGTGGGGTTGGCTTCTGGTTTCGTCAGTGGAAAACGACACACACACATATATAATTGTAATCAAGCTCGTATGCAAATACATAAATATATGTATATTTTTATCAGTTATAAGGGTCCCTTTCCCATCCATATATGATATAACTCACTACTCACTCCGTCTGAGTTTTGGGCTTCATTTCCATTGGCAACTGGGAGGAGTTAATTACCGCTACCATCCCCACAAAACGACTTTGTGGCACAGACAGGCAGACGACAGCCACGTACGTAAGATATTCAAGTCTTCCATCGCATCGGCTACTCCTCCAAGGCAAAAATGTGTACAGTAACAGTGCAAATTCAACCCCCCAGATCTCATTTGCACCACTTACCACATGGAGATAGAAATTAGAACTAGATCTTGCACGAGATTTCTCGTCCCTACCACGCACCCGTGCGCCTACCGTAAGTCGTAGTCCTGTTGCATGTTTGTTTTCTCAAATCAAAATATCCACTATCTGACAAAACGGTCTTTCCCTCCCACCCTCCTCTCCTCGGGCTTGGTTGGTAGGTCCTGAAACGTACGCGCGTTCCCATCTATTCTATTGTTTTCTTTTGCGTTGCAGTTCAAGCCATATGTAATGATGTATGTCTAAGCTGAAGTTAAACACTGCAAGCGGCTCTGTATCAATAATTGAAAGGGGGAGTTTGTGGAAGAGATCAACCCCAACTCATTAGTAACAATGGAAATTTCGTTTAGATAATTCATAATAATTTAGAATTAAATTTTAATGTTCAGAGACTAAATTGGAAAACAAATATCAATTTCACTGTTAGTAGGACTGTCATGGCTAGAAATTAAAGGAAAAATCATAATGGTTATCGATAATGAAACAAGTGTTTCCAAAGGAGGGTCCAAGGTAAGTTGCATGATCTTTGCATATTCATATCTGAACACTTACTTTTAAATTTGGGTAAAATTTATTTTTATTTTTATATTATAAACGAGTTTAGATCTAAGGAGTCACGAAAAGAATTTGTATCGTTTAGAAATTTTTAATTGGTTTCTATCTTCTTTGTTTTAATTTGGATTTCAAAATATTTTGCACAAATTGAACAGGTTCATTGTAAAATTATATCCATTATTAATATATTACGAGAAAATTTTTCTTACCACCCGTGGCGGAGGGAGAGTATAGGAGGGTGGGTCCCGAGACCCAACCTATTTTGAAAGAAAAATTGTAAATTAGCTACAATGGTTAATTGATACCGAAAGTTAGCGGGTGTCTAATTGACAATAGTTTATCGAAAGCTATTGTGTTTGAAGCTTGGGGACCTCATTGCTTAAGCACACAATATTTCAATTGTGCAAACTTCAATTTCGTATAAGCTGACTTTCTTATGAGGGATGGTACTAGTATATGGTGTAAGATATATTATTGAACCTCTCCCTACAACTCGAGTTATTGATAATACATAGTTCTTAACAAACAACATAATTCGAAAGCGAACAAATAACTAAATCTTGATCTGTGTAAGATTCATTATTAAACTTCTCTTAACAACTCAGTTATTGATGCTAAACGGTTCTTGACAAAATCAAAACCATTCGAAAGAGAACGACTAAATAATCATTTGGAAGCTGTGATTCTTTAAATTGATGTATTGAGTCAATTAGTGTATTATCATTTGATATATTGAATCAATTGATGTATTAGGTAAATAACTTGTTTGAAGGTTTAGGGGTCGTTTGGTTTTGGTGATAGTTTGGTTGGGATAGTTACAATGCATGTATTGTCCACAATGCATCGTTTTCTGAATTTTTTGCACAAACAATACATTCATTTTTTGTTTGATTTGACACAAGCTATCACTCAAAATGAGTGATAGTTAAATCTCAATTTTTGGGTGAGATTGTTGAGATAGTTGGGTTTTGTTTTGTTCCAACCATGACCCTACTTTCTTATATGTGTTGCTTTTTTATATTAAAAACAAAGGTAAAAGTGGCATTTCACTCAAAAAGTAATCTAACCTATTTAGAACTATAATAACTATCACATAAACCAAACAATGTAAACTACAATACACCAATTTTCATATATACATGTATATTATTATGCATCCAATGATAACAATGCATCAATTTAACTATCACCAAAACCAAACATTGTGTTTTGTTGTAAAGCCACAAAAGTCAATTTTGAGTGATTGTGAAGAATCTCAACAAAAAGTAGAGATTGATAATTCCTCAATTATGAGTGAGTGTGGTGGGGCCTCCAAAAAGTTAATGCATGTATTCTAGAATATAAACAAAAAATGACTTAATCTCACAAATACATGCATTAGCTCAACATTTGATATAACAACTTCCAAACGGCCTATCATTAGTAATTGTTTGGTACACAGAGTGATACTATTGACAGTTTCGAATACTAATGTATTTTAATTTATCAAAATTTTCCAATATAAGATTACATCATGAACGATTAGCAAAGTCAACAAAACGAATTATATCTTGTGTATTTTTGTTCTAACTAGATCCACCTTTGATGAAATCATGGATACGCCAATGGTTACCACCTCGTATCACCTTTGTTTTTAACTCAAATTTCAAAAATTATTTCTCAGAAGGAACGATTTTGTCGTGATTTATTGGTTCTATAAAATATTTAGTACAAATTTTCAGTTTTAATTTTTAAATAGATCACCTTATATCAGGGTGGTATAGGGTGATAACTGGTGGTATACGGTGATGAAATGTGGTAAACAATGATTAGTATATTCCTACTATCATGTATACAATCATTCTACACTATTATATATTCATAGTACCATGATCCACTTCCATACCACGTGGTATAATCTTATGTATTACCAAACATTACCACATGATGTCAAAGTGGATATCATTTTGAAAAACACTAATAATATGGTTTTTTGTGAATTTGTTTAATTATGACTTTAAATGAAATTTAATTGGGAGAAAAGTTAGAGGGCTTCCATAAATGACACTTATAGGGTTATGCATAGTTATTGAGTATAAATGGTGAACCCCTTCTATGTCAATCCCTCTGATTTATAGCCGAGGACGTAAACGTTGTAGAAAACGTTTGTTGAGTAACTCTAAAAAAGAACTGTATGTAACCCTCTTGCTCTGACGTTCCATGAACGTGAAATAATTGAAATTTGCTCCCTTAACCGTCCAAGTGCTTCACTCTTTCGGAATTGAAGCCTTGGGTTCGCCTCCTCTCACCCATGCCATGGATTCGCGACCCTCATGGTCGTGTCTCATGACCAATGTGGCCATGTTTCATGACCTTATGGCCGCCTCCTAGACTTTATCTATCTTTTTTTACCATGATTAGCTATTGTTTCTTCCTTTTCAGAAGAAACTCATACTTCATGACACAAGACATGAGTTGAAACAAGTTCGAGAAGTCCATGTCTTGGAATTTCCTCCTCAATTCAAACTTCAAACCCCCTTGTGTCAGCTTCACGAACTCCCTCTCTGTCAAATTGACAAAGCAACGGTTATGATCATTCTTGAATCTAGTCAAGAAATGGTCGATCGAGTACTTCCATGATTGTTGGCGCATACGTGTCAGGTCTACAATAGACACCTCAACTCGGATCTATAAAATTAAGCGTGAAAGACCCACTCCGTTTGTTTCGACGTTCGGATGAAGTTAGGCTACAAGTTGACTTACCAAAAAAAAGGCTGACCTTATCAATGAGTTGTCGAACAATCTTAAATTAACAAAATCTCCTATCTCCACATTGGACAGTGAAGCATCCAACGTGCTCTATAGTGGACTGGTCTCCCGTCCCTATAAATGTGCAAACTCAGGCACCCTGAAGCCCCTTGAAATGAGTGTAGCCTGTCTACCCATTTTCGGTATGGATTCCAGTACACAGGTGGTATGGTGGGTCTCACTCTCATGTCATATTGCTTAGTGAGGAGTTGAGCCACGTGACCGCTTAGGGTGTTGGCATCATGCTCTCCTTGTTGCCCCTCATACGACATAGCCCAATGGGATCCATGTCATACTCATTAAAATGTGGTGGAGTTAGAATTGGGCATCCTCGTGGCTTAAAATTGAATTAAATTAGGGTATGGATGAGTTGATGGGGAACATATGAGGTCAGTAACCTTATGGTGAGTAACCATGAGTAACCTGTCCACACCAGCATCACATCAGCATCCCTCTCTCTCTCTTGGAAAGCCTTTAATTTTCTCCTTCTTAATCTTTGACGGATGATTTCTCACTCGTTTTAAGTAAAAATTTATTTATCTTTGCACAGTTAGATCAGATTAATTGTATGTTGGGCGGGGATCATAGTATGTTGGGCGAGGATCATAGTATGGTGGGCGGGGATCGTGGTATGAGATCGGGTGGGGATCATATGGAGATTGATGGTATCTCGTAGGGGATTGATGGTAGCTCGGGCAGGGATCATGGTATGAGCTCGGGAATTTCTCGTGATGGTAGGTCGGGCGGGGATCATGATGGGGATCTTGGGAGTGGCTTGGCCGGGGATCTTGGGAAAAGCTCGGGTGGGGTTCTTGGGAGTGGCTCGGACGGGGATCTTGATGTGAGCTCGAACCGCCACCGTGTGCCACAACCAAGGGGATCGGCACTCTCCACGCCTCCAACGGCCTTATCTCGGGCACATGAGGTCTTTCCCAAACCTTCTTGCTTTTCTTTCTCTCGTATGGTGGTGGGGGACATCAACTTGTACCGGAGGTGGCACCGGTGCGGGCATGGGTGGGTATCTACGATGATCACGACCCTATGCTCTGATACAGCCAAGCAGACTGTTTGTCATCCTCTTGATGAAGCTCACATCTTCATGTCCCATTTCATGTTTCCCATGGGTCAACTCTTTGATCCGCTCGATCCCATCAGCCTAAATCACATAAAAAGGTTAGCAAGATAAGACTAATGATGTGACAGAATGAAACAACCAATAAATGTAATCTTATTAGACGAAATATACTTACCAATGCACCATCGGCCGCACCCTCCGGAGTCACGTACCGAACCGATGTTTGCCGATATCTATCCATGTATGGGTCATGATACCCCTTCGACCCACACTTGTTGGAGTGATAATATCTTGAAGTTGTCGGTTCTCCCATACCGCGATCATTTCCGCCAACTTCGTGGGCCAATCGTGAGTACCTTGTCTACCATCTCGGTGGTGAAACGCCCTTTGACTCTCGGGGACCTCCAACGGAATGCACTGCTCCCGACCAAACTGAGTGGGACCCTCGTGCACCATTGCCCGATATTCTCGGCGAATTGCTGTAAATGCCAATGAACGATGTTCGCCGGGTATGGATCGAATTTGATCTACAAATTTGATTGGAAAAATACATATACTCCATGAAAAAAAGTTATAGCACTTAGAAGTATGCCAAGTTACCTCTCCTTCCCAAAGTCGCTCTAGCCTCCTCCGATACTCTACCAACTTGTGTTGGGCAAGGTTGTCGCATGTTGAGACTCCAACCCACCTTATTAATAAGACGATAATAAAAATACAATAAGCTAAAATAAGCTAAAACATAAGGAAAATTGTGTTATTAAAATCATGATGGGGTATGAAAAATTAACCTACAACCATAAGCTTCGATTCTTAGGGGATGATCGGGACCCCAATTCCTGTCGGGACATTGGAGCGGTGCAATCCATGGCAGATGTTCCCAAGCCCAAATTGGACGATGAACATTGCGCCGCCGACCTCCCACACAGCTTTGAGAGATGCATTGCACAAATGGTGGTAGATATTAGTTAGGAAAGTGAAAGCCCAGCTCAACTCCCCCATCGCATCCCAATCACCAAGGAGGATACTAAGCCATCCACAGCTAATTAAATTGCTCGATTTTTTTGGAGAAGAACACTCCTCCTATCATGCCTATGAGATAGACACGAGCATATCTTTCCTTCTCTAGCTCCGGACTTTTCTCGGTTAGGGGCACCCCATTTTTTTCAGGATCGTGAAGGTCCCTAAAATACTCCATCAACCAAGTGATTGATACTTGGCCTTTCCTCAATGGTGGCAAGCGATCCGTCGCATCAACGCTCCCCTTGGTTGGTACTTTCACCACCAAAACACTGTGGATGAAACACTGCCAACCGGTCATACCGTCACGATCCTCGGGGGGATGATCACTCACAGACACCGCTTTGCCGTCGATGGGCAGATGAGTTAGGATGGCGACGTCCTTGAGTGTGATGGTGCACTCTCCTTCGCGAAAGTTGAAACAATGTGTCACTTTCTCCATCTCTCCACCAATGCGGTGATGAGTTGGCGATCGACTTTTATTCCTACAAAATGCCTAATCGACTCCAACCATGCCCTTTTGAGATAGGGCAAGATAACTGGGTTCCATGGGAGTACATTGGTCGTACCCCTGTAGCGGAGTATTTGTTGTGCCTTCTAGCAAAAATTTCAACATTATTTATGATATATTAGTAACAGTTTAGTCTTATAACTAAATTAGTTAAAATTAACGATTTAATTTCGACCACTATTAAAATTATTTATGGTATATTAGTAATAGTTTAGTATTATAACTAAATTAATTAAAATTAATGATTTAATTCGACCATAATTCTATTATAATTAAATTATTAACAATCAAATTTAAGTACTTTGCGGTTTTTTCCAAGATATATACATATTATCATAAAACAAACATAATAAATTAATTGACATAAATAACATTATAAATGAATAATAATTTAAAGAGATACATACATATTCAAACATTTGAAATTAATAAAAAATCATTTAAGTACACATAAACATAAATCGTATTGGTTGTTTGGTAAGTAATTTAATCGTATTGGTTGTTTTAAATAATTTAATCGAATACAATGCAACACTCGTTAGACTCTTAGAAGAGGTATACATCTTCTTAGAAACGCAAACTTTTTGACAGAAAAAGGTGGGATCCAAGGATCTATTAATACCCGATTTTCCCAGGAAATGGGAGGATCATGGTAATCGCTTGAAACCCCATTTCCTTAGATGTGCATCTCTTTATAAAGAGTCGAAGTAAGTGGCGCTATGTATTCGATTAAATTATTGAAAACAACCAATACGATTAAATTATTTCAAATTTAAATTTATATTCCACTAAGTGCATTAGCAAAATAAAAGAAAGATAAATGATGAAGAATTGTATGTACCGGGTGATCGTTCCAAACATCCCTTGAACGATGGTTGAGTTGGTCATACAAGTTGGTTGGATCAATAGGCCCTTGATCCAAATAGTACCGTTGGTTGTATATATTCACGTCGTCCCCAACCTACGAGAGAATAACAACAAGGTTAGTACATAGATTAATTAAAAAACTTATTACAAAAACAAAAATTGACCAAAATAATGAGTATGTACCGCTTGAAATTCATCATAATAAACTCCCTCTTCTTGGAACCACTCGTCCATTTTTTCGCGAAAGTCGGACATAAATTCGGCGGGTTTTGAGGGAAAGACCAAAGAAATATTTTCTGATGGCAGATCGGACTTAGCCGCAACCAACAGACCACTATTTCCTAGGCTTTTGGGAGGGGAGGGGTTAGAGAGATAATTCTAGAGAGAGAGGAGAATGGTTGTGGTGTGAAGAAATGAGAGGGGGGAGGGGGTATTTATACCCTTCAGACCGCACCCTCCAGGGGTGGTCTGGTAATTTCTCCCACATTGAAACCGCTCCCTTTCGATGCGGTGTGCACTTCCCGAGGTGCTGACCGCTCCCTGTCGCTGCGGTCTGCGATCCATGGCGCGGATCGCTGAGGTGGCAAGCGGTCCGCTGCTGGATCCTGCGGTCTCCAAGGCCGCTCCCGGGGAAACACAAACCACACCTTGGAGGTGCGGTTCCCAGTCTGACGTGGCGCAAAACGCACCTCGAAAGTGCGGTTTGATAAAAATGGTGCTATTGTAAATTTTGTGGGCTGGATGCTATTTTTGTAATTTTTTTTAATAGGTGCTATTTTTGTAATTTTTTTTTAATAGGTGCTATTATTGGAAAAATTCCCTCCATGTCTCATCTTCACCCTGATCAGCCTGTCTAATCTCTAGGGGTGGGAAACGGTTTGGTCCGGTTAAAACCGGACTGGATTAACCCGGTTTTTTGAAACCGTATTGAGCAAAGCTACAACCGGAAATTGGATTGGATGGACACCCGGTTTCAACCGTGACCGGACTGGGTTGGATCCGGTCCGATCCGGTTTCAACCAAAAAACTGGATATTTTCACTTCCACCAAACGCCACCGTTCTAATTCTTCTTCTCTCACAAAACCAAAAAAGACACGCATCTGCAACCAACAAATTGCCAAATCTCTCTCTCTCCTTCTCTGTCTCTGTTTCTTTCCCTCTCAATTTGTAAGTGTCGCCGATAGAGAGTTCTCTCCCACCGACGCAACCATCGCCACCATTCCCGCGTCTTCCTCGTCGTCGCAGTCACCATCGTCACCATCCCCAAATCATCGTTGCCGTCGCCATCCCCTTTCACTTGTTTTTGCTTCATTGTTGTTGTTGCATGTTTCGATCTGGGCAAGATCGAGACGGAGGGTGCAGATCAAAGGTGGTCTCAAATCGGTTTGTGAGACTGAGAAGAGAGAGAGACCAGATTGGGTGCGATCTCACATCGTCGTCTCCATCGTTGTCGTTGTAGCCGTAACCATCGCCTAGAGCAGAGACCAGACCTCGACCGCTCGGCCAGAAGGGGGGATCGCGGTGCCGTCACGGAAGAAAGGGCGAGTCGGCGCGGCGGCTGCTTCGACGGTTGTGCGGCGATCGGCTGATCTGTTTCTTCTTCTAGAGCAGAGAGCAAAGAGAGAGATTGACAATGCGGCGGGGAGGTGGAGACTACGATGGAGATGGCCACATTAGGGTTTTACGGATGGGTATTTGGGCTTCTGGGTTGAGAGGGGTTGGGCTTCAGTAAAGGGCTTCAATAAAGGGCTGGGCTTCAGTAAAGGGCTGGGCTGGGAAGGGCCCGGTTTTCCGGTTATTTCCGGTTTTAACCGGGTTAAAACTGGTACAGTTTTTTCTCATATATAGGCAACCGGAATCCGGACCAGACCGGGTTGTATCCGGTTTTCGGTTGTAACCGGGACGGTTTAAACTGGCCGGTTTCCGGTTTGACCGGGAAACTGGAACCGGATTCCCAGCCCTACTAATCTCAGCATGTATCTCGGCACCCAAACAATAAGGATTTTGCGCCATAAAATCGAAAAGCACATTCAAACCATCATGATCCACAATAGGCATCTCATAATGAAATAGAACACCATTCTGCCATTTTGGAAGATGGTAAGTGAAACCTGTGATCATATCACTATCTTGTACTGTTTCGTCTCTACGCCGTATTCTCGCGATTAGATTCTCACAAAATTGATGATATGACACCCGACATGGAATTGTCAACTGAAACCTTCTACCACCAGCGAAATGGATGCCCAAATTGTCCTCTACTTTCTCCGATTTCCACTAAACAGTTAGTTCAAATCTCCTAAAATCACAACATAACAAACAAATTCACTAATTACTAACTAAAGAAAATTATAATAGCATTTTAATAATATAATTACAAAAATAAATGTGTCTCTTACCTAGCCATCTTTGCAGCAACCAGTAGAGCTCCTCCCTCTCGTTTTTGTATGAGTTTTTGGTGTGGCGATACTGAAAGGAAGATAATGGAGGAAGATATATATGCTGGAGTGGGGTAAAAAAGGCCGCGAATCCGCATGAGACTAATGCGGGTCCGCTGGTCAAAGTTCAGGGAATCTGTCAGCACATTTTAAAATGAACCCATCGTCTCCGCACCAGTCCCACGCGCGTCCGCCCTTTTTACGTCAAAATACAAATGATGCGGGTTTGCATCAGTCTGACGCGGAAATGCATGTCTTCCCTACAAAAACACAATATCTATCAAAATGTAACCCGACCTGAGTAACCCGCTCGATCAACTCGACCCGCAACCCACCCGCAATCCGATTTGACTAAAAGTCAATGACCCGTAACCCGCCTGACCCGCAACCCGACAAACCCGCAACCCGATCGACCCGCAACGCGACAATCCCGCAACCTGATCGACCCGCAACCCGACCAACCCGCAATCCGACCAACCCGCAACACGATTAACCCGTAAATCCGACCAACCTGCAACCCGACTAACCCAAACCCGTAACCCGACCAACCCGCGGCCCGACTATAATAGAAGGAATTCGGTGAAGATAAACCAAAAGTTGACATTTGAAATTCTAGTTCACTTAAGTCTGATCATTACATCATCAATTGTTAACTTAGTATAATAATATACATCATCAACCTATTAACGCATATAATATCATCAAATATTGATTTAGATACATCATCAACCTAATTGTGCACATAAAATCATTTGGGGTTCAGGGTAGGGGTGTACTTGGGTCGGGTGGTCCGGGTTTAGGCATTTTAATCATCCGACCCATGCACTACGGTTTGGAAAATATTAAACCCAAACTCACCCAAAAAAATCTAACCCTACGGTTTGTTTCTAATTCGGTTGATGCGGGTTGACGATATTTTTAAATAAAAACCCAACCCAACACAAAATATGTAATTATTCTACATCATAAAAATATTTTATAACAAATTAAAAATTTAAACGAATAAATCGAGGTGAAAGGTATCAAAATTCACAAATATTGTTTGAATTTTAATAAAACTTTATTTACTTCAACTTATGTCTAGTTTTGTTTTTCACGACATTTGTTGAAATAGGCTAAAAAGGTTACAAATGAACGCATCCGTAATATGATATTCTTTTGAAATTGTACCCAAGCAAAAAAAATAACATGAATCATAGCTATATTAAATATATGTCTAAACTTTAAGTCGAAGAATGCATTAGATTAGTGAGACTTTAAGGGAAAAAAACATAGCAAAATATCTTAATTTTCTCAAAAGTATGACTATATACGACATAAATATTCTTTTGGATACGAACTCATACCAATAATTGGAACACGGGTTGGGTCTGGTTCTACGGGTTGTGTAATCCAAAATCCAAACCCAACCCAAAAGAGGCGGGTTGTACAAAAGAAAACCCTCACCCAACCCAAAACCTTCGATTTAGCGATAAATACGGGTGGGTTGGGTCGGGTTGGACGGGTGGTTCGGTTTGCGGGTGTGTTTGTTCACCACTAGTTAAGGGTATAGACTATTGAGAGTTTAGATTATATGTTATCGAGTAAAGTTACAATTGAACTCACAACAATTTTTCTAAATTTTATAATTTAGTTTAATACAAAAATCATATAAACAATTAACTAGCTAAACCAACAATTTCTCTATACATTTATATGAACAATTTCACTTGTTTATAAAAAATTAAAAAACTATTTTTAGACTTTTCTCTTCAAATTTTGGGTTCCCCCAATACTATTGCCCAAAAATTTGATTCCCCCTTTCCCATAAAAAAAATTCTCATAAAAAAAAATTGATTTCCCCCACTCGCCGAGACCCGCACCCGATTGACCCGTAACCCGATTGGCCCGCAACCCGATTGACCCGCAACATGAGTGACCCGTAACCTGCAACCCAATCAACCCAAACCCGATGAACCTGCAACCCGATCGGCCCGCAACCCGACCAACCCGCAACCCGAATGAACCCAGCCCGAACCCGCCCGATTGACACCTCTAATATTGGTGGTAAATTAAAAAAAAAGACAATATTTTGGGAATTTACCCACCATTTGATCCAAATTTAATTGGATTGGTGGATTCATGGATGGAGAAATGACAATTACAATTTGGTACCTAAAAATTTTATATTTTACATTTTGGTACCTAAAATTTAATTTTGTATACGAAAAATATAATCGGAAAATTACATTTTGGTACCTAAAGTTTTTCTTTGTAATATCTTAGTACCTAAACTTTTCACATTTTATATATTGGTCCTTGGTTGAGGATGTCATTTGGATTCATGAATAATCCACCAAACCATTGGGTCCAATCCATTTGATCTATGGATCCACCAATCCAATCCACTAATTCATTTGCCACCTCTAGGTAGTGTATTGTTAAGCCTTACAGTGCGCGGCCAACAAAGAACAGTCCATCGGTACAGTTGCTCACTCAAAAGCAAACGAGGAAGAAACCAAACAAACATTCAACTTCAAAGAAAAGAACATTGATGAAGGCCACCACATAACAGTAAGATAAAGAACTGGTGTCACACGTGCATAATTTTGTGCAGTTGAACAAGGCAGGTTTGGGTTGGGGGCAACATTTTAGCTATAGCTAATAATTGAGTTGGGAAATATTGTAACTATTTTTTTATTTTTATTTTTTTTGTTGGCGCCGACGGTCTCTGTAAGTACGTATGCGCACGCAGCAGCAGCCTTGGCCCTTGGTTGGAATGGTGCGTTTACGGATGGGCAAGAGAAGAAAGGAAAGGTTAGCTTGGATTAGGCGTTGCCTAGGTAAGAGGTAGGTTGGGGCCTGCCATGCCTTGTCTAAACTGAAAGATGAACCGAAACTTGATAGAATAAAAACGCAGGCTGGCTATCTAGCTAAGCCAGTGGGTCATATTATGGCAATAGCATGGAAATGGGAATATATAATATGAGAAGCGAAATGAAGGTGCAAGATATGTCAAAGATAAGATGCCAGACAAGAGAGGAAGGCCCAGAATCTCCGGATTTATGTTGGTTCGGTCGTCCAGTCATATCTCTCTCTCAGCCCTAGTCTGTATTTTTTATATTTGGCGCAAGCTAGCTTGTTTTGACCAGCAGGTCCGTCGGTTCTTGCGGCATGCCGACACACAAATACAATCCTTGATTTTACCCCTTTCAATGCCCAACCATCCATGGTGATACATCTAACCGTGAAGCAGAGAGGAAGAGTTCTTTTCCATTTTAGGGCAAGGCCCTGAGTTGGGCAAGTTTTCTTCATCTTTTCACGTCAACCTTTTACCCCTGTTCTGTCTTTTCCCTGATAAATTAGGCACCCTCTTTCTTTCATTTCATCAAGCGGATCGAATTAGAAATGACTGCACTGCACACATTTTCGATACACCCGATCATTTTTATTTTATTTTGATTTAATTATAGGTAGCCAGTTTAATGAGAGATTTTATTGAGGTTATGAAGTAGCAACGTAGTCTACTTTGCAATAGAGGTGTGATGGATTTGAAAAAGGATGGTTTTGGTAAAATTTGGGTTTTGTAAATTATGGATATATGAGAGTTTTGGGTTCATTATGGACTTGAAAAATACCATTATTTGTTTTATAGATTTAATATGGATTTGATTAATTATATTTGTATGTATGAGGTGAAATTTATCTTCACTGCCCTCATTGATATGAAAAGAGAAATGAAATAAGATGGGTCGTTTGGTCTTTAATGATGGACTTTTTTTAAAGAAAGAAAAATCTTTAACAATGGACTTCAAAGTGATGAGCCACACGTAGACTTTCACATGGCTAGATTAAGGGGAAGCGAATCAAAAGCTCATTCATCACTTCATCATTATTTTTTATTCTCAAATTTGTTTTTCACACGGTTTGTTATTATCTAAAATGTTCTTTCAATCCTTACAATGACATCTGGTAGCAACAATGCTATTTTCACAAGTCGATACATTAATAAAAAACTAACAGAAGGATAGGTTTGAGAAAACTAGCAAAAGGACAAGTAAGCAAAATACTAGTTCATGTGGTGGTAGTTTGAGCAAAATTTTCATTTCATGTCGATCGCTTAACCAAAACTAATGATTTTACGTTTACAAAAAAAAAACTAACGATTTTAGGATAGAAAACCTAACACAAAAATGGTTTTTGAAATATAATAGAGAAGCGATAATGAATTAGAGATTCGTAAAAGGAAAGGTCGAATGGATAAAATAGCTTAATAAAAACCGTACATTTTCTTCTTTTTTAGCCAACAAAACCACCACATACGCAACCCAGGATGATCCTAAATTGCATAGATGATATATCAAAAACAAAACAAAACAAAACAAAACGTGGTCCAGAAGCAAGAATCTGAGGCTTTTGCTTGGATTTTTGGTAGAAACAACTTTTGAAACAAAAGTTACAATCTTTGAGAGTCTAATGCGCAAAAATCTTCGCTTTTACACTTTAAATCTATCCTTTTGACTGCATTAGTGAACCATAGTTACGCTTGTTATTTGTTAGGATACGACTCGAATATGATTTGGGCTTTGTTTTGTGTTTTGGGCCAATTGTATTTGGGCTTTGTTTTGGCCTTTTCTTTGTAGGCTTGAAAAATGTGTTTGGTTTTCTGTTTGAGATTAGGAGAAGAGTTCTATAAATACTCTTCATCACCCTGATTTGTTGTTAGGTCGGTCAAGTTAGTTGTTTGGTTTTCAGGTTTCAGAATGTGGTTTGTAACCTGTACTCTTCTCAAATCAGTGAAATTTATTTTCCCCTGCCCGTGAATTAGATAGCACGTATTATGTTAGTGAACCATGTTAAATTTGTATCCATTTATCTTGATCTGAATTATCGATTGCACGTATCCATCACGAACATTATCTTGAGACCTCGAAGCATGTAATCAGATCCACTACGCAAAAGGAAAGGAGGCTGATCATAGGAAAGAAAGGTGTCGGTGAAAGCACAAATTTTGTATTTGCAATATGATCAACGTTGAACGATGTAGTAGGTTCTCATAAAGAGCAATGTTTTGGTGGTCCGCATTCCTTATGGTGGACCGCATCATCCAACGATGGAACTATATTCTTAAGCTGAAGGGGACCAAAATCTTGATTAAACTACGAGACTGGCTCCCGTGATTGTTAGGTATTAGGTAGATGCATGCACAAGCTGATGAATTGGTTACGTTTTCATTTCTTTATATTTCCCTCTACCCAGCGACATTCCCTTCCTAAGGGTTGTTCCCTGTTTTCTTCTCCTATTCTTGTTAGAGACAATGGCGTCGTACATATAGCAAACAAACCCTCCATCACGAAAGAAATAATAATGGGAAAAAAAGCATCGTCTATTGAATTAGTATAAAAACCGTGCATGTCTCCATGTTTGTCCTTATTTGGGCGTTACTACACTTATTATCTCGTAGGAGTCGTATGGTCATAATAATTCAATAAATATGTTTCATCCAAGATGCAGGTAGCTTGTTTGTTACTGCATTGCATCCAATCCAGGTAGGTCTCTGTTCAGCAATAATACTATGCATAGTGTGCTATACAATACTACTGGTGTTGGTTTGTTTATTTTTAAACCCAGCCCCTGTAGGTCAGACATTGAGACCATCAAACATGGTGGAAACTCAATTATCAATGTGTGGCCAAAGAGATGAAACAACTTGCTAGAGGTGAAATGTTGACCCGCGTTTTTCATTCCACCATCAGTGCCTAGCCCTTGTAACCGGGAAATAAATGCAAGGGCAAGACCGAAGCCAATCGGGAATAATTGGCCCATGTGTACTCTCATAAATCGAAATAATATCCAACATATGTGTTTAACATCTCTCTCCATATGCGTTGTTATTCGATTTGGAGGATATTTATAATAAGAACTAAACAAGATCACAATTGCAAGGATCAAAACATCACAGAAAAGAAATTTATACAATGGTGTTGATCGGTCATACAAATATACTAAATTACTAAATTATGTTGCGCTCTTAATATTGCTAGACCGTAAGGCCCTGTTTCTGAAGAGGGGAAAGGAGGGAAAGGGAAAATGGGTACAACTATATTGAAAGTGGTATTGGAAAAGTTAGACAAATAATTTAAAGTATATACAATGTATTGGTTAAACTGTTCAGACTAGTACCTCAAAACAAAATACTCGATCTGCTCATGTGACCAAAAATAGAATACAACACTGACTTGCGTTGCAAATAACATTGTTTTACACTATTGGTAAGATTAAACGATGTTCAAATAGTACCTACTAGCAAAAGCCCGCTCGCTATCGCTTTATGTATTAGAAAAATAAATATTTTTAATATTGATCCAAAAGTAAAAGTAACCTTATTTCATTCTTTTCATAAGTCTATTATTTATAATATTATATGATCGATGAACTTGCATAAGGTAGAAGGGTCGTCGAATAGATTATTTATGTTAAAACTTCTTTCATTACGCTTCAATTTGTATGGCTAGTAAATGATCCTACTGTAACTTTTGCAGAATGAAACAGCTTCTCTTATCTTTTCAAAATTTATAAAAAAATGTTGAGTGTTTAGGTGAAAAACTATCAGAATTACTTTATAATATAAGAGGTCATGGAAAATTACTAAAAAGATTTCTAACATAAAATATGAATACAAATTCCAAAAATAAAAAAATATTTAAAATGGATCACGTTAGATTTATTTCATATTAAATAATACTATTTTTCATATTAAACAATACTATTCTAGAAAAAGAATAATATATGGGAGGGACAATTTTGTATTTTCAAATCGGAGCTTCTGTTTTCAAATTAGGTTGGATGCACATGGATTTGGGTTCAATTGTCTTTCGCAAACAAAAGGAAAAAGCAAAATGAAAACAATAAAGCGAAAACTCATTACCGACTCAAAACTCGTCAGCACCAAGTTCAACTCGCTTTGACCTGGTTGGACCGAGTTTTGGACAAATTCACACCTGACACAACACGCCAATTACAAAAACAGATAAAACTCACTCCCGTCGAAAACCTGTAAAATTGGGTTCAAGTCGCTTTGGTCAGGTCGAAGTAGGTTGTATACCCATGCGTTTGGACTAAATTGTCATTCTCAACAAAAAAAAAAAAAAAACTAAAGCAGATAAAACTCGCTCACGACCTCAAACTTTCAACACTGCGTTCAACTCGTTTTGACCGGGTCGACCCAGTTTTAACAAATTTACAATTTACCCAACCTGTCAATTACAAAAGCAGATAAAACTCGTTCTCGATACGAAACATGTCAACAATGAGTAAGAGTTCAATTGTCATTCTCAACGAAAAGGAAAATGAAAAAAAAAACATTAAAGCTTACAAAACTCGCTTTCGATCTAAAACTGGTCAATAATGTGTTCAACTCGCTTTGAACAGTTTTTTAACAAATTAACACTTGGTCCAACCTGCCATTTACAAAAGCGGATAAAACTCGCTCAAAATATAACACTCGTCAAAACCTTAGATTCGGGTTCAATTGTCTTCCCAACCAATAGAAGTAAAAAAGAGAAATTTGTAAATGCTAAAGTATGTTTTCAAGTTGCTTTGACCGGATAGAATTAGGTTGGATTCCCATGGATTTGGGTTCAATTGTGATCATGCTCAACAAAAAGGAAAAAGCGAAAGAAATCAACACTAAAGCAAACAAAACTCGGTCATGATACAAAACTCTCCAAAATTGAGTAGATATGATATGGATTTTCGGTAGCAGCATTGGGTTCAATTGTGATCATGCTCAACAAAAAGGGAAAAGAAAAAGAAAAAACACTGAAGAGAATGAAATTCGGTCCCGATATAAAACTCGTGGTAGAGGCCTTGGGAAATGATGGTGGAGAACAACTTAGGATTCCACTGATAATATTTCGAGATGGGCTGCAAAATGGTGGGCAAAGGCGATGATTTGTGTTCAAATTATAATAACCATGTGTTTGGGTTCAATTGTGATCATGCTCAACAAAGAGGAAAAAAAGGAAAAGAAAAAACAATAAAGAGGATGAAACTCGGTCCAGATACAAAACTCATGGTAGCGGCCTTCGGAAACGGTGGTGGGGAACAACTTAGAATTTCGCCGACTGTATTTCGAGATGGTCTGCAAAACACTAAAGGCGATGATTTATGTTTAAGGTAGTATACCCAACAAACACTAAAGGCCATGTGTTTGGGTTACTCAACAAAAATGAATAAAAAAAAACACTAAAGAGGATGAAACTCGATCCCGATAAAAAACTCGTGGTAGCGGCCTTGGAAAACGGTGGTGGGGAACAACTTAGTATCCTGCCGACATTATTTCGAGATGGGCTGCAAAATGGTGGGCAAAGGCGATGATTTGTGCAAAAAGTTATAGAAGGAAACCTAGCGAACAATAACTAACTACAAAGGCGATGATAACACAAAGACAATGATTTGTGCAAAAAGTCATAGACGAAAACCTAGCAAACAATAACAAAACACAAATGCGATGATTTGTGCAAAAAAAACATAGACAAAAACCTAGTGAACAATAACTAAACACAAATGTTGTAGAATGGAGAGTGGGGTTAAAGAAGGATTTGAAACTTCCCCTCTTGCACTTGGAGGAGTGTGAGAGCCACTATTGAATAATAACACAAAGACGATGATTAGTGCAAAAAACCATAGACGAAAACCTAGCAAGTAATAACAAAACACAAGTACGATGATTTGTGCAAAAAAACCATAGACCAAAACCTAGTGAACAATAACTAAACACAAAGGTTGTAGAATGGAGAGTGGGGTAAAAGAAGGATTTGGAACTTCCCCACTTGCACTTGGAGGAGTGTGAGAGCCACTAATGTATAATAACACAAAGACGATGATTTGTGCAAAAAACCATAGACGAAAACCTAGCAAATAATAACAAAACACAAGTGCGATGATTTGTGCAAAAAAACCATAGACGAAAACCTAGTGGACAATAACTAAACACAAATGTTGTAGAATGGAGAGTGGGGTAAAAGAAGGATTTGGAACTTTCCCACTTGCACTTGGAGGAGTGCGAGAGCCACTATCAGTAACGGTATTGGCAACTCTCCTTGGGCTGCTATCTCCAAAGAATACAAAAATTTCTGGAAGCCTTCATTGATCCGGAAAATTGAAGCGGTGTCTCCTTTTGGTATGACTGTTGGGCACCTGGAACTGTACTTGCTGAGGCCTACCCCCGAGTTGATACTGCCGCAAGCGTCCCTGAAGCTCAAATCGTAGACGTTCTTAACCATTATGGTGAGTCATTTAGATGGAATTTCGAACTTAACTTCAATTTGAGGGGTGGGGCTGAGAGAGAGAGGCAAAATTTACTAATACACATCAATTCCGTGGAACTCCATAATGCTAACAATAGCCCCTGCATGCCTGTGTGGAGTCCCAAACCAGATTCTTCCTTCTCTGTTTCCTCTATGCACAAATGCCTAATTGCAGGTTCTTTTCCCGGTGTTCCTGAATTCCCTTGCGCCTCAGTCTGGAGAAGCGTTGTTCCTTCCAAATTTTGCTTCTTCATTTGAACCTTGTTTCACAAAAGGATCCTGACTATTGACATCTTGAAAAGAAGAGGTTGGCCCTTGGCAAACCGCTGTGAACTGTGCAAGAAGGAGGAGGAGACAACAGATCACTTATTCACTGACTGCAGGTTTTCCAAACATGTGTGGAGCGTCATCAGGAGAAGATGTAACCATCACATCCTGGTACAAGGAGGCATCGCCGAAACCATTCGAAATTGGCCTTCTTCTACACTGAGTAACATCGAAGGATGGTTCCGATTCTGCCTTCTCCATTCCATATGTTGGCAACTGTGGCTGGAACGCAATCGACGTATTTTCAACGACAAAAGCCTCTCACCCAGTATTATTGCCCGACGGATCTCCAAATCAATCATTGAGTGGGTGATGGCTCGCGGGAAGGCTAACAAAAATCAGTGTGCACTCTGGCTTGCTGCCTTGTGATTCATATGCGTCGCTGGTTTTTGCTATGTTTGAACCTGTTTGCTGGGTTTCTTTGCTTTTTCGCTTGAGACCTACTGTTCTCGATTCTTTGTCGTAGTCATGTTATCAAATGTTGAGTCACTACTAGGTTCCCTCTTTTCTTTTCTTCCTCTTTCTTTCCTTCCCAGCCTCGAGGGCACTTCTGGTGCTGCTCTTATTGTAACTCAAACCTTTTACTCTCTTTTACTTTATTTATTACTCACCATAATCAAAAAAATTGTAGAATGAAAAGTGGGGTAAAAGAAGGATTTGGAATTTCCCCACTTGCACTTGGAGGAGTGTGAGAGCCACTAAGAGCATCTCCATCAATGCAATTGCAAAAGAAATTGCATTTGTGTTTTTTATTGTCAGCTCAAATTTTTTGAAATCCACGTCACATTAATTTCATTCACTTACATCAATGCAATTAACTTGCAATTGCAAATTTAATTAAATATTATGTTTAAATTATAGAAAATTAAGTAAAAGAGAAAAAAAAATATAAAATATCCCCATTTTTGTAGGCTTTTTTGACTGGCATATGAAATTGCATTTGTTGCAAGCTTGCAAATATGCAATTGGTTTTGCAATTGCAAACACCTATGCTATCTCATTTTGCAATTGAGAATGCAATACCAATGTGGATGCTCTAATAAATAGTAACTTAAACCTAGCCTTTATATATTAATTAAATAATATATATTAATATATTAATAAGTAGATAGGTAACTTAGGGGAAAATATCATGGTGGTGGTTACCAGTACCATCTAGTAGAGTAATACTTCTAGCCGAGTTAGAAAGTCTGCAAATTTTGCGAAGATTACAGATGAGAGCGAAGTCAATGGTTGTTAACATTTTTACTTGTAAATAGAGATGCTCGTGAAGGCTTACGTGGAAAGCTAGAACCGCAAAATTAGGGACCTTGAAATCCGGGGTTTCTTTTTCCCCCCCCTACTTTAGTGGGTGTTTTTCACCTTCTTAATCGCCAATTATTTAGTAGATATATTGTCAAATCCAGCATGGAGCTCCTTGCCCCACAAAGAGACAACATCGATGCTTTCCAATCAGACAATCCCTGTAACTGATCTTTCCTTACTTCTTTCTTACCCTCTTTGGCTTCGTTGGCTAGTAGTAATAGCTGTTCCGAAAACTAACTCGTGATTAAACAAAAGGATGAAGACGACGGAAAACGACACTCGTGTGTATGTGTATCCGTGCATAGAGATTTGCTTCCCCTTCAACCTCTCCTCTCCACTCTCCAGTCCCTTCAACCGAAGAAGATGATGAACAACTGCTGCGCATGGCAATGGCGTGTTAGTGGCAAAATATTTTTTTTTCTTCTTTTTCTCCCCAGCTTTTTTGAAATCTTCCCTGCCAAAACTTTACCCAAAGTTGCATACCCAACAGTTTCTCCCTCAAGCAGAGTACAATACCAACCCCCCATACATGGTGCTCTACAATGAAAAAAAGCTCCTTTCTTTTTTCCTACGCACAGTGTCAATTTTTTGAATTTCTGGTCCTTCCTCTACAGCTCTTGTCTCCCCTCACTTCACCTTTTCCCTCCTTTTCTCCAATTGTTAAAGCTTTCTTTCTTCTCTTTTTTCCAATCCAGAAGAGAGGCATGGTACTACTAAAGCTGCTGCTGCTGCTGCATCTATAGCCTACCCAGAGACTCGGACTTTCAGATATGGAGGAAAACTAGTACAGACACAAATCTCAGAGAGCTTGTCCTTAAAGGGTATCTTCTTTTGGTGTTGAATAACAAAGTCAGAATGTTTTTTTCTTCCTTCTTCTGACAGTCCAGTCTAGTCCAACCCACTTTCGTTAATTCAAAACTTTTCAAACACTCATGAGAATTGGAGAAATTAATGGGCAGGAGGAAACAGAGAGATTCTGGAACAGGGGAATGTACAATTTTTTGAATTCATAGTAATGATAGTAATGATAATTATTACACTAAAAATGATCACTTGGAGCGAGCATTGGTTAGATAGTCGAACCAAATTTGTTTGAAAACTTTGATGATAACCTCATGGTACTCATCGGAGTTCAAGGACAGGTAGCAAGCCAGTAAGTCTTCCAAATCTTTGGACGCGCTGAGTTTGTTCTCCACGATCATCTCCACCATCGACTCTCTGAAATCGGTCTGTGGATCGAACGATGATTTCACCACCGCCAAGCACCCGGAAAGGCTCTTCTTGCTCGAAGACGACCTTGAAGAAGAAGAAGTCGAGGTTGATGAAGAGACGCTCTTCCTGCCCTGCCCTTGAATGTTTCTCCTGTACCCGATTCGCGGAGAGTTGACCCGAAGCTTTATACCTGGGGAATTTGCGGAATTCAGCTTCCTCCCTTGTTGTTTCACTGTTAAGCTCTCTTCTCTTGTGACCTTGACAGAGAGCGAGGAAGCCCGAGTTTTGGAGCCTTCCATTTTCTTCGACGAAGGCGGGGTCCTCCTCTGTTTCGTTGCGGAGGGTACTACTTCTCTGGTCTCCTTCCTCTTGATATCCTCAATCCTGTCGTCGAAGCTTGAAGGCTTGGTTAAAATCGGAGGGAGTTGTCGGCCAGGCAGTTTTTCAAACACTTGGTATGCAGGGTCGACGAGAGAGCGCTTATCGATGTCGATGATAATGTCGTTGGAGCCGGAATCAGCCAGGTCCAGCGGGCAGCCGCAGGAGTTGCTGGACCATGACACCATCTTATCAAACGACTCTGTAGTGAGTGAACAATCAGACCTGAATTCCGGCGGGAACGAGTCTGAATTGGAATCAGACAGCGAAGCAGAGCGATCCCCTGGAACCGCGGCCGCCACCGCCGCTAGGGAATCCGTTTTAGTCCAATTTGCTCGGCAGCTGCAACCAGCGGAAACGGAGGAGGAAACGAGCTTCGAAGATGATGACCTGGCAGCAGCAGCAGAAGAAGTAGACCTTCTCTTGGCGGCTCTTCGCTTCGAAGACTTTCTAGGAGTAGGAGGGTGATCGGAGAGTTTAGAGGGGGAATTGGGGAGTGTGTTATCACTGTGGTTGGGGTTACCGGAGCTAAGGTCTCTGGTAAAGTAGTAAGACTTTCTGGAGTAGGAGTGTTGTTGGTGGTGGTGGGGTTGCTTTGGTTTGCAAGGCTGTGAAGGAGGAGGCGTTGCCGGGTGTAACTTCTTGCCGTTGCCGCGCTTGTGGGAAGTGGCTCCGCCGCTGCTCATGTCTTTGAGCTTGTAGAACCAAGCGTTGGGCATCATGTCCGATAACCGGAACCGGAGGTTGCCCATGGTGGTTTAGTTTAGCAGTAGATGTTTGTGTGTGTTTGGGTAAAAGTGGAGAGCTTGTCTGAAAGAGCAATTTGGCTTTTGCTTTTGGGGTTTGGGGTGAGCATAAATAGAGAGGGAGGGTTTGTCTTTGGCGAGTGGGGCCTGGAAGAGGAAGAAAAGGTTGGCACATAAAGAGAGGGAGGGGATGGGGACAAAGAGAAAATGGCGAGCCGACGAACAGAAGAGGACTGAGGGAGGGGAGTAGGGAATGGCTAAATGGGCTATAATTATTACTTAGCTTGGGTGGGTTGTGACGCCCGCCCCCTAATCAAACCTACTACTCCCCCTCTCGCAGATTTTTGTGTGTGTTTTTCTTACCATCGTTGATTCATTAATCATTAGTTCATTACAGACAAGGAATGACGACGTTCGTGGAAGAATAAAATGTACAGACCAATCACCGTTGAGTACTCTGTCAATAATCACACAAACACAATCATCGTTCAAACCCAAAATTTACTTGGTTTTTTCAACTATTCACATTAGGACTAGTCCACAGTACAACTCTTATTTCACGTCTTGCTTACTTACAAAATTTGGCTATTCTACACAAATATATACCGACCGAACCCTAGCTCCCAAATCTCATACCAGTACTCCATAATTAATACAATTACACTGTAGTACACATAGTTCTAACACCCTCCCTTAAATTGACGATGCTCTCGCAACATCAATTTGTGTGCCAGAAACCAATGACGGGTAGACGAGACCTCCATGGTGAGTAGGTCCGTCGTCTGATCTTCAGAAGTAATATGTGCTAGTTCCAATGTTCCTTCAGCAACCAGCTGGCGGATATAGTGGACGTGGACTTTAATATGCTTAGTTCTGTCATGAAATACTAGATTGGTGGCAATGCGGATAGCACTCGTATTATAAGCATGCAAACTAACTGAATAGGGAAACACCACCCCCAACTATGCTAACATACGCCAAAGCCATACTATCTCTGAAGTTACCTCACTTATCGACCGATATTCAACTTCTATAGATGACTTAGCTACCCGATCCTGCTTCTTGCTGCTTCTTGCAGCCAGTGGCAGACCCAGAATTGTCGGAGAGGTGTGTCGCTGACAAAATCCAATAATAATTAAATTAAATTAAAAAATTAAGTATAAATTAAAAGAAATTGTAAACGAACCGCGATGATTTTTCATCTGTTGAAATGTCTCTAAAATACATTCATCACTTATGCTGCAAAGCAAATCTTTTTCAATATACACACCTAAACAATCATTCATAAATTGGTCACTCAACCGATTTCGAAGATCGTTCTTGATTATCTTCATAGCTGAAAATGCTCTTTCGCATCTTGCACTTGCAATAGGTAAAGTCAACACCAACTTATACAGCAATTAAACTAAAGGATAAAGAGTGTCCGCCTAGGCTATTGGCCATTTGGCCTGTGGGGTTTTTCCCCTCTTTTAATTATAGGCCCAGACCCAACACACATCACACATATATATTGTATGGGCTGAGAGTCTTTTTTTTTAATAGGAAGTGATAGGCTATAATTATTGAAGGTGTGTCGGCTATCCCGAAGTAAAAAATTTTGTACAAAAAATATGTAGTTTCTTTGCAAAATTCTCGAGCGAGGGTGTATCGGACGACACACCCACTAGCCTTAGGTCCGCCACTGCTTGCAGCGCCATGAAATATATGAGTTACCCATCTTCACACACCATCCAGAGGTAGACGGACGAGTTACTAAACAACTAGCATAGTTAGCGTATGCATACGCTTCAAGTAAATCCCTTATAGTCGAGAAGAATATGCCCACATGTTGAGTACCCTAGAGATATCGTAATATGCATGGTACAACCGTCCTTTGTGAACCTCGAGGAGCCGACATAAACTAACTGACCCCTTAAACAACATATGATATATTTGGTCTCGTATGGGTGAGATATATTAGGCAACCAACTATACTGCGATACACAGAACCATTCGTCAACAATTCACCCTCAAACTTCGTAACCAAAGTTTTTATTCCATAAAGGCACGCAATGTACATTCTTCCATTCTTGCCTATTCTAGAAGATCAACTATATACTTGAGATGAACCACATGCAACCCAGCCGATGACAGATGAATTACAAGACCCAGGAAGTATGACAACTCTCCAAGTTCCTTCAGATTAAAAGCATACCGTAACACTTCTGTCAATTCTGCCACTTCATCATCGCCGGTTACCACCATGTCGTCAACATAAATTAACAAGATTGTTAGACCTCTAGTTGAAGAGGGAATGAAGAGTGATAGATCGCTTTCACTCTGCAGAAAGCCTGTTTGTAAGATCGTCTCATGAAATTTCTCAACCACGCCCTCAGTGCTTGCTTTAACCCATATAATGACCGTCGAAGACAACAAACCATAGAGCTATCACCACAAGCATAACCTCGAGGTTTATCTGTGTAAATCACTTCTTTAAGATCCCCGTGAAGAAATGCGTTCTTCACATCCAACTGAAGAAGTAACCAATATTCTTCATTGTAGCAACTGCCAATAAGTTTCGAATCGTCTGCATTTCAGCAACCTGCACAAAGGTTTCTTCATAGTCAATGCCATACTCTTGTCAGGGTCCTTGTGCTACTACTCGCGCTTTATGACGCTCTACTGTGCCATCATGATTCACCTTTATTGTGTAGACCCATTTACTTCCGATAATAGAGAACTTAGGCGGTGGTTGAACAAGATCCCACATATGAGTTGCTTCCAACACCTTCGTCTCAACACCCATTGCCTTCTCCCAAATAGCAATCCCCTTGGCTTGTTTATATGTCGCTGGAACAGAGATGGATGAGGTAGAAAATGCCACAAGTCAGAATGTTGAGCAAGAGGTCCTCCTTTGGTAGCTCTTGTGGATCGTTGCAGCTATGGACCCCCGTCCTCTTCCTCGCCAGCCATCAAAGATGCACAAGATGAGTTGCATGAGGCAGAGCTAGAGTTTTCAATTGATGACGAGGTCAAGGAAGAGTTGGAGTCTGCATGCACGGAGGAAGCCATGGCGGACGGCGTTGACGAGGACGAACTCGAACTGCTTGAAGGTGAAGATGATGATGTGGAGCTCGATGAGGAGTGTGTCGAATAAATCCCGAATGACTCGCCATCGCCATTAAAATAATCAGTTGGGGAAACACCCAAAGTGGACAACTCACCGAAGTGTAGAAAATCAAGATGTGTTGACGTGGAGGATTTTGAGCTAGACTTTTGATAATGAAATATATGCTCTAAAAAAACCACATGGCATGATATTCGAACCGTCATGTTCTCCTCATCATAGAACAAGTACCCCTTTTGCTTCTCGCTATAACCAAAAACACACACTTAATGGCCTTTGGTGTTAGCTTAGTCCTCTCTCGCCGTGATATGAGCATATAGCAGACACAACTAAATATGCATAACCACTTATAGTTTGGCAATCTATCATAGAGGACCTCATATGGACTTTTGCTGCTTTAGGATCGGAGTAATCTGGCGATTGATCAGGTACACTATCGTAAGAACCGTCTCGACCCAAAAAGTAGCCAACACCTGTGAATGAAATAGCATAGCACGAGTGTGTTCAAGCACATGCCAATGCTTCCTTTTAACAAGACCGTTATGATGTGATACACCAGGACATGATTGGTGAGGAAGAATCTCACTTTCTTTGAATAAAGCTTGAATGGATTCAAGATGAATTCCCCACCTGGATCCATCCAGAATATCTTGATGACTTTACCAAAGTGAGTAGAGACCATCTGAATAAACTCAATAGCCACACATCATATTTTGACTTTTGACATAGAAAGTCAACCCAAGTAAATTGTGTTTCATTGTCGATAAATAATGCAAAGTATTTAATATCCATGCGCGATGATATGATCTCGATTCCACCACTGAATCAAATCAAACAAATCGTTCAAAGATCGGTCAAGTTAATACGAACAAGGCTGGAAATTTTCTAAGTGTTGAGACAGTTTTGGGAAGGGTACTTTGGAGGGATGTTTCTCTCGAACCATTCACTGGAAATGCAAGGTTGGGGTCTTATTTTGAACACTGGATGTTTTTCTATAGTTTGATGCCTTTGGATCATGGAAAGAAGGTCAGGAGCATTGTTTTTCAAGGCCATCAAAACCCTATACTGCATTCTGGAAACTGCCAGTTTTTGGCTAAGGCAGGAAGACAGTTTGAGGTACCAACTTTGAGCTCGAATTCAAGGAGTTTGGGGCATGACCAGATGGAGCTTGGACTTGGAAATGAAAGAGTAAAACTTTCTAAACCAAGGGAAGGAATTGGCTGAGCTCGACTCAACCCAGAAGGTCGATTTCCAGGACCACGAAGTTGACATCAAGGGCTGTTTTTGGACAGTTAACTGGTGAGAGAAGTTAGTTACTTGGGATGCAAGTTTTTATTGTTTTAACGTTTCTTTTTCCTTGTTTGATTCAGAATTGTTGCCTTTTTTGTTTAGGATTGTAATTAGGTTTCTTGGCTATAAATACTCAAGCTTTGAGTTGTAACAGGACACGTTGAAGTTAATTGAAATTACTCCGAGGAGTTTTCTAGCTTGCGAGCTTTTGGTTCTTGGTGAGTTGGCCGAGAATTGCAGACCAAGAGGTCAGGTTATTCACACTTGATCTCGTGGTATTCTACCTGGATTAGCCTCTTCCCTCTTCGTGTTGAAGTTGCTGATTTAGCTCGTTTTATTTTCCACCGATTTTCATCCCAAATACATCCGTCGTTGTTTCATCGCTAAGTGATTCTAAGTTAAGCCAATCGAGGGCTTATCAAGTGGTATCAGAGCCTGTGTTCAAACTCAGTGGACACCACAGCGCCTTGGACGAGGTCCAAAGGACCTGTCTCCTGCCGTTCGACGGAAGCCAGAGGAAGAAGTTGATTCCGACGAGTCCATTGACGAAGGGCCTCCAATGGCGGGTCAGTTCAACACCACCGAGTTTCTACAGTCCGTTACGGCGCAACTCGGACTGGTATTCCAAGCCCAGTTTGAGAAGATCGAGCGGTAGCTCGAACAGCAAGGACAGAGGCTCGGCACTCTGTCTCAAGCGTTGCTAGAGGCGGGCCGAGCAAAAGAAGCTCCTCGCGGCGGAGAAGAAGGGGACGACCAGGAACTAGGGAATCAGGAGCTATTAGCTCGAATTGTGGAGCTAGAGCAGCAGTTGATAGTCCACAACCCCGAGCCCGGACGCCGTAATCGCGAAATTCGCGATTTTCAGAGAAGAGAGCAAGAAACAGAGGCTGTGATTCCTCATGGGATCAAATTGACAATCCCAGCTTTTCAGGGAACATTGAACGCAGCTACATACCTTGATTGGGAACGGAAAATCATTCTGTTCTTCCAGTGTGGTCAATTCACCGAACAACAGAAGCTGGCCATGATCACATACGAGTTTTCGGACTATGCCGCCCAATGGTGGGAACGTTTACAGCTTCGCCGCCGGCAAAACCATCAACCACCCGTGGCGACTTGGGAGGAGCTACGTGGTCTGATGAGGGAGCGATTCGTTCCAGGTTATTACCAACGCGAGCTCCACGACGCGTTGCAGGGAATTCGTCAAGGTGCGAGGACGGTGGAAGAATACTTTCGAGAGCTCGAACTGCTCTTAATGCGCGCCGACGTACGCGAGGACAAGGAGGCAACGATCTCACGATTTCTACATGGCTTGAATCGTGATATTCGGCAGGAAGTCGAGCTTAGGCCTTTCTTTGACCTTGAGGAGGCAGTTCATCTCGCAACCAAAATTGAGAAACAAGTGAAGCAGCAGAGTACGAACAGGAGGTTTTCCACATCAAACAACACTCCCAAGCCAACTTTTGAACCCGAATTAAAGACTGAAAACCCTCGTACCATGACTAGGAACGCTACCCCAAGTGTTCCAGAGAAGGCAAACACTTCTAGCGGCACAATTCGTTGTTTTAAGTGCCACAGATATGGGCACAAATCGCATCAGTGTGCTAACCAGAAGGTGTTGGTACTCCGGGATGGGCAATATTGTTCAGAGGACGAAGAAGAGACTAAAGAGCAGACAACTGTCGAATTAGAAGGAGAAGAGATGAAGGTAGACAAGGGGCCATTATTTGTAGTTCAACGAGCATTGGCAAGTCAGGAGGAGGATTCCTCTGAGGTGGATCAAAGGAGCAATTTATTTCACACAAGATGCCAGGTTCAAGGAAAGAATTTGACAGTGATCATTGATGGGGGAAGTTGTGCGAATGTGGCTAGTCTTGACGTCGTTAAAAGACTTGGGTTAGTTATAGTGTTATTAAAGCCGAGCCGAGCCGAGCCGCTCGGTCCGACCGGTAAAACCGCCATCCGGTCACAAAATCAGCTCGGAACTGTCTAAAAGCCGCTCCGGTTTTATGTAGCGGTTGGCGAGCGGCCGAGGCGGTTAGCCGTTCGAGCCGATCGAGCCGGTCGTCCGGTTTTTGTCATTCAGCCACTAAATTTAATTAAAAAAATTGTAGAAAATTGAAAATTGAAATAAACCAAAAACGTCGGGCTCTCAAATTGAATCCTTATTTTCCATTTCACAATTTCGAAGGAAAGAGATGAGCTCTGATTAAGAATTGTCCACTATTTATACTGATAACATTTATTAGGTACCGGTTCTCTAACGGTTTTTAAACGGTCTAATGCCGGTTGGACCACTAAGGTGCGAACCGTTTGCATTACCGGGTCATGCACCGGTTCGGTTCTGACAACATTGGTTAGTTACGATTCCCCGGGCAGAACCATATTCCCTTCATTGGCTCAGTGACCACGCTGCAATTGAAGTAAACAAGCAAGTAAGGATCCCTTTCTCGATCGGCAACTATCGCGATGAATTGCTATTCGACGTTATACCAATGCAGGCAGCCCACTTGGTCTTGGAAAGACCGTGGCAATTCGATCGGAAGGCGTCCCATCACGGTCGAACGAATATCTATACCTTCGAGCACGGAGGCAAGAAGATGATTCTCAAGCCTTTGACGCCGGACGAGGTCCGAGAAGATCAACGTCACATGGCATCGAGACGGGACAGGAGAGGATTGGAATCGGGCACTGCCGCATCAGTACGAGTAAATGAGAACCAACTGCTGGCTCGATGGTATCTGTTGACCATCCTTGCAGGCAGGACCATTCCACGGCGAAGCAGAGTCCGCCGCCTCTGTTTTCCGGCTCCCCTGAAGAGCCCCGAATTGGGTGGACCAGTTGGAGATGAATCGAGGCTAGAAGCTGACTCCAACATGTTGGAAACTCGCCCAGAAACGTGTAAAACCGGCGAGCACTCGAAGAATCAAGCTGGCTCGGCGATTCCCGAATTCGACATTGTGCCCTCCCACAAGACGGCCGACGAGCAAAAATTGGGCGAATTGGTTGTGATGATTGGGAATGATTCCGACCAATCTACTGCTTGGAGTAGCTTCCTAGGATCCCATGGAAGGTGTCCGAAGCGCGAATTTGACTTGGGGGTGTGCGTAGAAGAAAACCCCAAATTTCAGAATAGCTCGCCGGAATCTGGGTTCGTGTCGCCGGATTCTGGGAAGTTTAAACTTTTCGATGGCGGGAAACACGCCCATCGCGATTGGAGTCGGGTCGGCCATGATCGAAGCTGGCGGAGGGCTGGAATCAACTCCTGGGCGATAGGCGAACCGATTTCAAGCAACAAATTGGGGCGAGAAGGGAATGAGGGGAAATCCCCAATTTTTGAATCCTCGCCGGAAAGTTCGTCGTCGCCGGAAACTGCAAATTTTCAGGTCAGACCTTTTTATGAGCAGCCTTTTTCGGATCCAGTTTGGGATCAGTTTTGTAGGTTTTTTGAGGATAAGAAGGCCCAAGCTTTGAGGGCAAAGCTTTTTCAACAGGGAGAGCCTGATATGATCTCAATTCCACCACTGAATCAAATCAAACAAATCGTTCAAAGATCGGGTCAAGTTAATACGAACAAGGCTGGAAATTTTCCAAGTGTTGAGACAGTTTTGGGAAGGGTACTTTGGAGGGATGTTTCTCTCGAACCATTCACTGGAAATGCAAGGTTGGGGTCTTATTTTGAACACTGGATGTTTGTCTATAGTTTGATGCCTTTGTATCATGGAAAGAAGGTCAGGAGCATTGTTTTTCAAGGCCATCAAAACCCTATCCTGCATTCTGGAAACTGGCAGTTTTTGGCTAAGGCAGGAAGACAGTTTGAGGTACCAACTTTGAGCTCAAATTCAAGGAGTTTGGGGCATGACCAGATGGATCTTGGAGTTGGAAATGAAAGAGTAAAACTTTCTAAACCAAGGGAAGGAATTGGCTGAGCTCGACTCAACCCAAAAGGTTGATTTCCAGGACCACGAAGTTGACATCAAGGGCTGTTTTTGGACAGTTAACTTGTGAGAGAAGTTAGTTACTTGGGATGCAAGTTTTTATTTTTTTAACGTTTCTTTTTCCTTGTTTGATTCAGAATTGTTGCCTTGTTTGTTTAGGATTGTAATTAGGTTTCTTGGCTATAAATATTCAAGCTTTGAGTTGTAACAGGACACGATGAAGTTAATTGAAATTACTCCGAGGAGTTTTCTAGCTTGCGAGCTTTTGGTTCTTGGTGAGTTGGCCGAGAATTGCAGACCAAGAGGTCAGGTTATTCACACTTGATCTCGTGGTATTCTACCTGGATTAGCCTCTTCCCTCTTCGTGTTGAAGTTGCTGATTTAGCTCGTTTTATTTTCTACCGATTTTCATCCCAAATACATTCGTCGTTGTTTCATCGCTAAGTGATTCTAAGTTAAGCCAATCGAGGGCTTATCACGCGACATCACCGAAGATGGCCTTCGCAGATCAGTATGGACCAAATCAAAAGTATCAGAATAAATCGAGTACTCGCATTGAATGATTGATGCGATATCTTAGCATGTAAATATTAAACACATTCATGATTCTATCCAACACTACACTGCCGTATAATAATTTATTCTTAAAACATTGTCTGCAATCTCACATAATGAGGGTTTCCCAAACGAAAATGCCACAAATCTTGATTTGATAGTTGTACTGAATAACCTGAACAAGTTCTACTATTACTAGAATGCAAAACATCGAGAGTCATTCCAAGAAACTGAGCTACCACCGCCAAGTCTCTTCCTTCGTGCTAAATCACAATCTTTGTATCCATGCTCGCTGCCTTTTTCCACATCCCATCATTACGACCAACAACATGTGAATACTGATCCAGCGTGAAGACCCGACCCTTCTTACTACCTCTCGCGATCTCCTTCCTCGTTCTCATGCCATGCATAACACACCCATGCGTATAAAAAAATTATACGAAAACCTTCTTCAGCCAACTGACCAATTGAGGCAGGACTAGGAACAAGTTTGGGCACATAAAAAATATTGGGGAGAGATAAATGTGGCTGAGATATGTAGCCAACACCCTTAACTTGCATTCGAGCGCCTTGTGAATCTAGACAATCAACTGTATCATCTAGTCTTTGGAAAACTCTTCGAGAATTAGTCATATGATTGGAAGCTGCAGAATCAATATGCCACGTACTAGAATAAGTATGCATACCCGTCACAAAAGCAGAAGTAAAAGCAGTCGGTAGGGCCTCTTTCAAGGACTCCTGAACAAGCCTGCGTACATCGGGCAAAGTCAAGCCAGACAAGGGATTTGAAAAAGTTGTTGCGCCTATAGTTAGAACAATAGTACTAGCATAAGCACTTCTTGTGAAAGACAAACCTTTCCCTCCATGAAATCATACACGCCCACGCCCACGCTTAGCAAGCATTGGGCAATCAGAAATGAGTTGACAATGAAGTTTATAGTAATTGCACGTATTGCGGCTCTTGCAATGATACTAGATATGACCCGGTTCTTTGTATAAGTGAAAAATAATCTCACCTAATGAAGTTCGGTGAAATTGTGGCTTACTAGAGTGGACAACAAAGGCGATACCAGAATCAGTAGCATGAATATCCATTTTTGTCTAACTGCGCAGTCTGGTTTCCTCCCTCAATAGTTCGGCCAGAACATCCTCTATGGACATGATGTCCCTATGTAGACGAGATGAGAGGATATATACCCTCAAACTCAAGCCTGAGCTACATCAAGAAACACATAACCTAGTAGGCAGGTAATAAGAGCTGACATCGAGATCTCCCGGACGCAAAGCATCCAAATCATGTTCAACATTAAAATTCCTAGAAGCACTTGCCTTCGAATATAGATTATAGAGGTGCTTCCACATCGCGGACCTCGTGTTAAAGCATCCAAGACTTAAAGCGATACCTGGCTCAACCAAGTCTAGAAGTCAAGACATCACGAGAGCATTATTTGCATCTCAATCAACTTTCTCCTTTTGGGAAGCAGTGATGGGAGGAACCGGGGACGTGCCATCCAAGATTGGCAACAATCGACGACCTTCAACATGGAAGAGAGCATGATTTTCCCAATGGGAAATTTTTTTGCTAGTGAAACGAACAACGATTAATCAACCTTTAATCCTTCCATGGTGCCAATGATGCCAGTCGTGTTTGTCAGTTTCTTAAGCAGTTGTTCTCCCAGTTCGGGGCCCCATGAGGCATCATTAGCGACAGAGACACCCACTTTCAGGGTCAATTTGATAAGCTCATCTCTCGCTATGGTGTCATTCACAAGGTGTCTATTGATGTGACTTGAATCGGACTAACAACCGCTACGACTTGAAGTCACAGGGGTCTCGCTGTTATTTAGGTTCGGGTTCTGGGCCTAGTTGTAACCTCTTTTCCTTTACCAGATTGGAATAGAGTTTGACCTAGGAGAAGTACTATAAATACTTCTCATAATCCTCTGTAATCCATATCTAATCGAAGTATAGTAAAACTAGCTCTGACCTGCCCGTGGACTAGCTAACACACATTGTGTTAGTGAACCACGTAAATCGTGTGTCGTGTGCTTATTGTTTTTGTTATTTCTTGCTTTGTCGAATCCTCCGATTTCCTGATCCGTAGAAAATAATCATGATACGTAGTATCAGGGTTTCAATTCTGAAGAATGATATCAGTAAGCATAAAGATCGGGAAGTTCACGGGGAAAACAGTTTCGCTATATGACAGATCAAGATGCATGCTTTATTGAAACAACAAAGGCTATGTGGGCTCTTGTCTGCGAAACAGAAGAAGGAAGCGCTCGATGACGATGAGTGGAATACCCTAGAGGAGAAGGCCCACTTGACCATCTCTCTATCGTTGTCTAGTGATGTCATCATTAAAGTAGATGCTGAGAAGACTGTCACGGGCTTGTGGTTGAAGCTGGACAGTCTGTATATGACGAAGTCCTTAACCAACAAGTTGCATCTCAAACAACGATTATTCAGCTTGAGGATGCAAAAAGGTACGCCTTTTAGGGAACATCTAGAACAACTTAATTCTATTTTGTTGGATTTGGGCAATATAGATGTTAAGGTTGATGATGAAGATGTTTCCCTAATCCTGCTTGTTTCTTTTCCGAGTTCATATGAGAATTTCGTGGATTCTTTTATTGTTGGTAAAGATAGCCTGTCATTGGAGGATGTCAGATATGCTCTTCACACGAGAGAGAGCAGACATAAGGCGTCCGAATCCGGTACAAGTGGTAAAGCATCAGGGTTGGCTGTTACAGGTGGAAAGGGAAAGAAGAAATCCGGTAAAGGGAATTCAAACAGAAACTCAAATTTTAAGGGTCCCGCCACAACCAAGTGATGCCTGTCACATTTGTAAGGAAGTGGGGCATTGGAAGTACAACTATCCCAGAAAGAGAGGGCATCGGAAGAACAAAGGGTCTGTTGTCGTGGCAGAAGTAGATAATAGTTCTAAGACGATCTCGCCTTGGCTGTAGATGAGAAGGCACATCGTGGCGATGTGTAGTTTCTAGATACTACATCCTCATATCATATGTCTATGAATAAGGATTTCTTCTCAACGTACGAGTAGATAGATGGTGGTAATGTGGTTTTGACGAATGAAGCTGTCTGCAAGGTTGTTGGCATAGGGTCTATCAAGATCCGGACACATGATGGTTTGTTCTACATCGAGACGAAGTCAAGCATGTTTCACAGATGACGAAGAACCTGATCTCCTTGAGTCTTCTTGACAACAAGGGTCTCAGTTTCAAAGGAAGAGGTGGAGTCGTGTATCTCTACAAAGGGTCAAGGAAGGTGCTGAAGGGCGTGAAGCGTGGGACCTTGTATGCATTACAAGGTTTGGTGTTGTCGGGTTCTGCTGTAGTTGCACCGTTTCAGGTTCCACAAGAAGATATCATCACTCTCTGCACATGAGATTGGGTCATATGAGTGAACAAGGGATGCACGTTTTGTGGAAGATGGATCTTCTTTGCCGGCACAAGATGCAAAATTTGGAATTATGTGATCATTGTGTGTTCGGGAAGCTACATCGTAGCAAGTTTCCTAAGAAGTGTATCCACCAGATGAAGGGGATATCGAATTACCTCCACTCAGATTGTTGGGCTCCTTCATGAGTTGAATCCATTGGAGGGAGCGGGTATTTTCTGTCTATTATTGATGATCACTCAAGATTAACTTGGATTTTTATGATGAAGTAGAAAAGTGAAGCCTTCACGAAGTTCAAGCAGTGGAAGACTTTGGTGGAGAATCAGATCGGGAAGAAGATCAAGAGACTTCGAACGCATAGTAGTATGGAATTCTAAAGTTCTGAGTTCAAAAAATTCTGCAAGGATGAAGGGATTGCTCGTCATCGGACCGTTAGAGACCTATCACAGCAGAATGTCATTGCAGAACGGATGAATAGACATTCTTGGAGAGAGCAAACTGCATGCTCTCTTATGCTGGACTAGATAGGAGTTTCTAGGCAGAATTAGTAACCATGGCGTGCTACCTCATTATCGGTGGACCTCATATAGGTATCGAGTGTAAGACTCCTTATGAGGTGTGGTATGGTAAGCTTGCTGATTACTCTTCATTGAAAGTTTTTGGTTGTCATGTTTACTATCATGTGGATGAGGGTAAGCTGAATCCAAGAGGAAAGAAAGGTATTTTTGTAGGTTTTGGAGATGGAGTTAAGGATTTCGAGTCTGATCACTTTCTGAGCATAGAGTCATACTTAGCAGGTGTTATAAACGCGCTGCTACGGATTGGGAAATCGCCGGAAACGACAAAGCAAGAATACGAAAGCGAGAATCGAAAACACGACACACGATTTACGTGGTTCATTAACACGATGTATGTTAGCTACGTCCACGGGCGAGAGAGAGCCAGTTTCACTATATCCAGGAGATTACAGATTACAGAGGAGGACGAGAAGTAATTATAGTACTTCTCCATGTGGGTCTAAACCTAATCCAATCTGGCAAAGGAAACGATTACAGACCAGGCCCAGAACCCGAACCCAAATAACATTGAGCCCATACACCGTGGGCCGGGGGCGTTGCCCCCGCACCCCCACCGGGGCGTAGCGGCTGGACCCCACTCGCTGACCGGTCAGCGAGACCCCCGATTACCAGTCGTAGCGGCTGATAGTCCGATTCAAGTCACATCAACAAATCTCCACCTTGACTTGAATCCTCTTCCTCCGAAATCTCTGATGTACTATGCTCCTTCTATCTCTCTCCCGCCATCAATGCCCCGCAGGGCGGAGTCACCCACTCAAGACATTCAGCAAGTCCAAGTAGTGTTGGAACTTGCCATGTGGAACCGGCTTTGTAAACATATCAGCAGGATTATCAGCGGTGCCAACCTTCTTCAACTTAACCCTCTTCTCTGTCCTCAAGAAATGATACCTCACGTCGATGTGCTTAGTCCTCTCATGGTGGACTTGATCCTTGGCCAAGCATATTGCACTCAAACTGTTGCAATACACCACTGCCTGATCATGATGTAGACCAAGATCACCGACCAGTCCCTTCAACCATATTCCCTCCTTAGCAGCTTCTGTCAACGCCATATACTCTGCCTAAGTAGTAGACATTGTCACCGCCGACTGCAAAGTTGCCTTCCAGCTCACTACAGAACTCCCAAGAGTGAATACATAACCGGTCATCGACCTCCTCGTGTCAATATCTCCAGCATAGTCCGAGTCAGAATACCTGGACACCAAGCACTCTGTATCACTTCCAAAGCTAATACCCACATCAGGTGTACCCTTAAGGTACCAGAAGATCCTCTTCACAGCCTACCAATGCTCCTTCCCAGGTTGTATCATAAACCTGCTGACAACACTAACATCATGTGCAAGATCAAGTCTAGTGCATACCATAGCGTACATCAAGCTACCTACTACACTAGCATATGGGAATCTTGACATGTACTCCTTCTCAGCCTCTGACTGTGGTGCATAAGCTGAGGATAGATGAACATTTGAAGCACTGGGAGTATTTAAGGGCTTTGCTGAAGACATGCCAAACCTTGACAGTATCTTCTGGATGTAGCTCTTCTGTGACAAGAAAAGCTTCTTCTTCGACCTGTCCCTTTAAATCTCCATACCCAAGATCTTCTGAGCAGCTCCCAAATCCTTCATCTCAAACTCAGCACTGAGAAGCCTCTTTAACTTCTGGATATCAGACTTTGACCTCGCAGCTATGAGCATGTCATCCACATACAGAACTAGATATATCATCTAACCATCCTCTGCCTTGCTGTGATATACACAACAATCATATGGACTTCTGTTGTACCCCAGCTCAAGCATGTAACTGTCAAATCTCTTGTACCACTGCCTCGGAGATTGCTTAAGTCCATACAAGGACTTCTTCAGCTTACAAACATAGTCTTCTTTTCCCGGAACCTCGAATCCTTCTGGCTGAGTCATGTAAATTTCTTCCTCCAACTCTCCATGCAGGAAAGCTGTCTTCACGTCTAGCTGCTCGAGCTCCAAGTCATAATGTACCACTATTGCTAGTAGCACTCTGATCGAAGTATGTCTGACCACTGGTGAGAAAATCTCATTGTAGTCAACTCCTTCCCTCTGCGAGAAGCCTCGTGCAACCATCCTAGCTTTAAATTTCATGCCCTCTTTAGAAGTGATTCCTTCCTTCTTCTTGTAGATCCACTTGTTTGTAACAATCTTCCTTCCCTGTGGTCGTTTGACTAGCTCCCAAGTCTGATTCCTGTCATGGGATTCCATCTCATCTCCCATTGCGGCAAGCCACTAATCAGCTTCACCACCCGAAACTGCTTCTCTATAGGACTGTGGCTCTCCTGAATCCACTTCCTCAGCAACCTGAAATGAATACGCCACCATGTCCTCGAAGTCATACCTCTGTGGAGGTACTCCAGCAGTCGCTCTCTCCGGTCTGCCGGAAGCAATAGACTGTTGAGCTCGTGCACTGGACTCTAAAGTTTCTGGCTCTGTAGAGACATCGTCATCATGTTGATCTTCTCCACCTTGGTGCTCAAACTCACTCTCATTGAGAGTTTGCAGCTCCACCTGCTTATCAACATTCCTGCTACCTTCAACAATAGTAACCTTCAACATGGGGTTAAACATAGACTTCTCATCATATATCACATTTCTACTGAGTATAACTCGATGCTCAGAAGGTGACCAGACTCGAAATCCCTTAACTCCATCTCCGTAACCCACAAATACACCCTTCTTTGCCCTTGGGTTCAGTTTACCCTCATCCACATGATAATAAACAGAACACCCAAAAACTTTCAGTGAAGAGTAATCAGCAGGCTTACCATACCACACCTCATAAGGAGTCTTCAACTCGATACCTGTGTGAGGTCCACGGTTGATCAGGAAGCACGCCATGTTCACTGCTTCTGCCTAGAATCTTCTCTCTAGTCCAGCATTAGAGAGCATGCACTGTGCTCTCTCCAAGTAAATCTCGAATAATCATCAATAATAGACAGAAAATACCTGCTGCCTTCAATGGATTCAACTCGTGAAGGACCACAACAGTCGGAGTGGAGGTAATCTAGTATCCCCTTCGTCCGGTGGATACCCTTCTTGAGAAACTTGCTGCGATGTAGCTTCCCAAACACACAATGCTCGCAGAATTCCAAATTCTGCATCTTGTGCCCGCAAAGAAGATCCCTCTTCGACAGAACTTGCATCCCCCGTTCACTCATATGCCCCAGTCTCATGTGCCAGAGAGTGGTCATATCTTCCTGATGAACCTGAGACGATGCAACTGCAGCAGAACCAGACAACACAGACCCTTGTAATGCATACAAGGTCCCACGCTTCACGACCTTCAGCACCTTCCTTGAACCTTTACAGACATACACAACTCCACCTTTTCCTTTGAAACTGAAACCCTTGCTGTCGAGTAGACTCAAGGAGATCAGGTTCTTTGTCATTCGTGGAACATGCCTGACATCATTCACGGTACAAAACGAACCATCATGTGTCCGAACCTTTATGGACCCGATTCCAACAATCTTGCAGACAGCTCCATTAGCCATGACCACGTTACCACCATCTATCTGCTCATAGGTTGTGAAGCAATCCCTGTTCGAAGACATATGGTATGAGGCTGCAGTATCCAGAAACCACACATGCCCGCGATGTGCCTTCTCATCTACAGCCAAGGCGAGATCGTCTTCAGAACTGTTGTCCTCTTCTGCCACGACAACTGAACCTTGTTTCTTCTGTTGCCCTCTTCTCTTGGGACAATTGTACTTCCAATGCCCCACTGCCTTACAGTTGTGACAAGCATCACCTGGCTGTGGACCGGGACCCTTGGAATTCTTGTTCGAATTTCCTTTACCAGATTTCTTCTTTCTCTTTCCACCTGTAACAGCCAAACCCGATGCCTCACCACATGTACTAGATCTGGACTCCTTATGCCTGATCTCTCTCGTATGAAGAGCAGACCTGACATCCTCCAACGACACGCTTTCTTTACCAGCAATAAAAGAATCAACGAAATTCTCATATGAACTCGGCAAGAAACCAGCAGGATTAGGGCAGCATCCTCGTCATCAACTTGAACATCTATATTACGTAGATCTAGCAAAATAGAGTTAAGCTGTTCGAGATGTTCCCTCAAATGCGTACCTTCTTGCATCCTCAAGCTGAACAACCGTTGCTTGAGATGCAGCTTGTTGGTTAAGGACTTCGTCATATACAGACTCTCCAACTTTAACCACAAGCCCGCGATAGTCTTCTCAGCAGCGACTTCAATGATGACGTCATCATACAACGATAGCATGATGGTCGAGTGGGCCTTCTACTCCAGGGTATTCCACTCATCTTCATCGACCGCTGCCTTCTTCTGTTTCGCAGACAGCGGCCCCCACAACCCTTGTTGTTTTAATAAAGCCTGCATTTTGATCTGCCATATAGCGAAGGTGTTCTTCCCCGTGAACTTTTCGATCTTCATGTTCACCGACGTCATTCTTCTGAATCGAAAACCCTAGCCTGATTTCCAGCGGCGGCTCTGATACCACTTGTTATAAACGCGCTGCTACGGATTAGGAAATCGCCGGAACCGACAAAGTAAGAATACGAAAGCGAGAATCGACAACACAACACACGATTTACTTGGTTCACTAACACGATATTTGTTAGCTACGTCCACGGTCGAGAGATAGCCAGTTTCACTATATCAAGGATATTACAGATTACAGAGGAGTACAAGAAGTATTTATAGTACTTCTCCATGTGGGTCTAAACCTAATCCAATATGGCAAAGGAAACGGTTACAGACCAAGCCCAGAACCCGAACCCAAATAACATTGAGCCCATACACGGTGGGCCGGGGGCGTTGCCCCCGCACCCCCACTGGGGCGTAGCGGCTGATAGTCCGATTTAAGTCACATCAACAGCAGGAATGTGATATTTGATGAGAAGTTTATGGTTAATCCCATGTTGAAGGTTACTATTGTTGGATATAGCAAGAATGTTGATAAATAGGTGGAGCTGCAAACTCTCAAAGAGAGTGAGTTTGAGCCAGATCAACATGAGGATGTTTCTGATGAGCCAGAAACTTCAGAGTCCAGTGCAGGAGCTCAACAGTCTATAGCTTCTGGTAGACCAAAGAGAGTGACTACAAGAGTACCTCCACAGAGGTATGGCTTCGAGGACACGATGGCATATGCTTTTCAGGTTGTTGAAAAGGTGGATGCGGGTGAACCACAATCCTATAGAGAAGCAAGTTCGTGTGGTGAAGCCGCTTAGTGGCTTGCTGCAATGGGGGACGAGATGGAATCCCATGAAAGGAATCATACTTGGGAGTTGGTCAAACGTCCACCGGGAAGGAAGATTGTTACAATCAAGTGGATCTACAAGAAGAAAGAAGGAATGGCTTATGAAGAGGGCATTAAATTTATAGCTCAAGTGGTTGCTAGAGGCTTCTCGCAGAGGGAAGGAGTTGAATACAATGAGATTTTCTCACCAGTTGTTAGACACACTTCGATAAGGGCGTTTCTAGCGATAGTGGCACATTATGACTTGGATCTCGAGCAGCTAGAGGTGAAGACAACTTTTCTACGTGGAGAGTTGGAGGAAGAAATTTACATGACTCAGCCAGATGTCCAGGTTCTAGGAAAATAAGAATATGTTTGTAAGCTGAAGAAGTCCTTGTATGCACTCAATAAATATCCGAGGCAGTGGTACAAGAGGTTGGACAGCTACATGCTTGAGTTGGGCTATAACAGAAGTGACTATGATTGTTGTGTATATTAGAGCAAGGCAGCGGATTGTTTGATGATATATCTGTTTCTTTATGTGGATGATATGCTCATAATGATAAAAGAATGTAGCAAAAGTGGTGGTTCTCTAAAGAAAAAAGAGAAACAATTGAAATCAAAAGAAGAGCCACCACAAAAATCTTAATCATGCTCATAAAAGAGTTCCTTCACTATTGTGCTATAAACAACTTGACTAATGCAGAATAGCAGAAAGAAAGTCATTGGGTCGAATAAATGTCGTTGTGTTTGGTTTTGGAACTGTGGAGCCTGTGCTCTGATATATAACACCACCTAAAAGACATTTTCCTAATGTAAAAAACCCTAGCCATTCATCTGAATATGTGTCTAAGACCTCCCGACTAGTTAGTGGTGACACCCGATATGTGAACTCTAGCATTTAGAGGTTGTCGTCATGGTTAAGAGACGTTAAGGATTGAGAGTACGAGGATACACACATCTTGCACCAAATGTTTGTCCTAGCCCCACTGGTCGAGAGTGAGTGATTCAATTTTCATATTATATACCACGTTGAGGACCTAGATTGCTCGGTCTTGATTCTGATGTCTTGAATTTTATGCACGAGGTGACTGTTTTGAGTGAGTGGTTGAGTCAAGTCTATGCTGGTCAGTGAGCAGAAGGGAGACTCTTCCACTACCTAATTTCGCTGCACTCAAATGTCATCTATGGTGGTTGTCTAGGTTGCTGTTGCTGTTGTTCATGTGTTGAATTTTAAAATCCAGTATGATTCAAGTGTTTTGTCTCTCTATGATATGTCCCCAAAGTTGGTATGGTAAAAACGTTTTGAGTTTACCTTGTGTCTGGCTTGGTTTGCTTGGGGATAAGCAAACGGTTAAGTGTGGTGGAATTTGATAACCCGATAGTTGCACATGTTTTTCCCACTATTCTTGCACCGTTTGAGGATCGATTCTCGTGTTTTAAGCCGGTTTCACACTAGGTTGTGTTTTTATGTCGTATTTAAGTACTTGGAGCGGAAATGGAGTCTTGTAAGCGAGTTTCGAGTCAAAAGCTAAGAGATGGCGAAAAGTGGAGCTGGAAGGCAAAATACCTGCCAGGCCAACCAAATACCCGACCGAGTAAATGTAGGCGAGACTAGGTAAAACGAACAAGGAGAAACAGAAGGGCCCCCGATTGTGAACCACAAATACCCGACCGAGTATTTTTACTTGAGGTCGAGTATTTCCCCCTTGCATGAGAAGCTGTTGCGCATCATTTCATTAATATCCGGTCTTATCCTCAAATGCTCGACCAAGTATTTGGACTGGGTTTTGCCCAGCTCGTGATAATACAAACTTAACACAAGTTTTGGTCTCATATCCGAGTTTTAGAGAAAAAACGGAGATCTAGCGAGAGAAAGCATTGATTGACAACCAGAAGCTGAATTCCATCCTCTACAAGATGATTTCTGCACCTAATGTTGATTTCCTCTCTCTCTCTCTCTCACTTGAGTAAACTCCCTCTCTCACCTAGGTATGAGGAACTCTAGAGTTGTATATTAGGTTTGATTGTATGAACCCAAGTACATGACATTTTGATATTGATTATATTCAATTGAGGCATGATTTCAAAATTGCATTAGTCTTGATCACATTCTTGTAATTTTTGCTTTTACCTAGAAAGAGAATATCTGCGTAGGTTGATAGAGCACCCTTAATTAAAGGTGGTGAATTGACTTCTTTAATCGAGAATTTGAATCACTGCTCTGTACTGGATTTTATCTCGCAAAGGAGGTTTTGCACGTTAGGGCCCTAGTTCATTTATTCCGGTGAAGGTTAGTCGCCCGCCGGGTATTCGGACTGGGAGTGTTTGAAGATCTTTAGTCAAGACTTCAGACTGCTAAGAACCTTCCGCAGTATAACTATCATTATATCTGGACTTGGTGAATTACAATTCAGCTTAACTGCAATCTAGGAAGAACCATATCCGGGTGACCTCTCTCGAACTTGAATCACAACTTTACTGTTTTTTGTTTGCTTAGTTTAATACAACTTCACTACATTCAAACAGCTAGGTAAAGAGAACTTCACTGAGTAATCATCACATCTAGGACCCAGGTTGACAATTTTAGCTAAATTCGCTACACTGTGCATTAGTCTGTGGTTACACTTAGCCACTTTCTAATGTGACAGTATTGGCGAGTCATGACCCCCTCCAGTCAATTTTTCAACCAGTTCTCAATTCCTCACCTTTCTCTAAGATACTATTTATGTTTCATGTGTGTATTGATCTCTAAGCTTATCAATTTTTGAGAGCTAGTTCTAGGGCGTAAAGTTGATGAGAATTGGGATTTTTGCATGAATGATAAAATCGGGTGAGGGATTAGTTGAAAGATGAATTATTAAATGCAATTGTGGTGGTTGTTCACTTGTGTATGCCATGGTGGGCAATATTTTGCATGTTATTGATATTTGAATTGAACATGCCCACCAAGTGTTTACTTAAATGTCTGGTCTTGATACCATGTTGTGCATGTCGGATGGTGGTCATCGAGGCATGTTCTAGACTTGCAATTTCAATCTTTTTATATATGAAACAACTAGTTTCATGCATGAGAGTAATTGTGGGTTGATTGAGCTTAATTGGTGGTAATCCGAACTTGTGAAAATCATATGATAATAGTCATCTACTTAGGAAAATCAGTGTGGGGGAGTAGTACTTTTCCCACAATGTTGCAATGATTGACAAGATTTCCATATATGGTGCATATTTTGGTTTTATTTACTTGCAAACATGGTTGGTCCAGACCACCCATATCTCACACAGTTGATGATTCACTTCCGCTAGAGGGGTGACTTTGCCAAGTGGCGGAAGGCCCTAAATGGGACCCATTGGAGGTTTGACCTCAATTAGTTTGTTACTCTGAATTTTTGAGCTTAGATGTCAGTTGTTGTAGCACATCCGCAATGGTGCAGCCTCCTCGAGATGTAGTATGGCATTTAATTAGAGCTTTGTGTTAAGTTTTACTGCACTTTCGTCCACAAGCAGACTATTGAAACTTTTAGTTGCGATCTACCATATGTTGTTTTTGCGAGTGAGGGTGAAATATGGCGAATGGGTTATACAGAGTTAGTTAAGGCCATGGGATTGAACCCCACTTGTACGATAGGCTATAATATCGATTTTATTGATAAACTTGACTTCCAGGATTTTTTCGTGGAGGTCTACCTGCGCTAGCATCGGCATGTTCGCTATCAACCTACGCGGACTAGCACAACCTTGCTCTAGCCTTTTGGCTTGGTGATTAATCACCAAACAGGATTACCAAGCGCGTATCGATAACTTTCAACACCATGTCCCATGTTAGTAGGGGCCTTCACTTTGGCTCGGCTATGGCGGCATCTTTTGTGAAGGCGCTCGACAACCTTCGGAACTACATCATGCACTTAGTTTCGTCCAGGATTAGGCTGGCCAGACATTTGCACCCGTTTGGTCCTCTCTACCAAATTTTCCAAAGATACATTGGCCTACATGCACTTGCTCCTAATATTTGGATTCCTTCGATATATTGAAGGTTTATAGAAGTCGGGCAAGTCTTCCCATTGATCTCCACTATTGTGCCGTGCTGGCCATGCCGATGCTTCTTCATCGACATATGGTGGTTGCCCCTCTTATTCGATAAACCTTGAGACATGAATTACAAGTATTGAGGCCCATTACACGGACATCATGTCATGGCTCAACTCTGAAAGCAATTAATGTCGAGCACCATTCGCACTACATGGAGGAGGAGCTCATCCACTCACATGGCCTCACCTTTCAGGATCCATACTGGGCTCACTATCTTCCTCCCAGGAGCCACCTCGCTGAGATAATGATGATGACCATGCTTGAGTGCCATGTTGGCACCATATCACCACTTCACTCCTCTCCCCTTGACTCTAGACTTTTGTTTTTCTTTTCTTGTATTTGAATTTAAACTACTTAGTTCGTTTTTCTAACTTGTAAACTATACATATTGTGTTTTTGTAATAACCTCACTTTTGGTGAGTTTTTGTTTGTGTGTGTGTGTTTGGTTCTTGTGATAGCTCTATCTCTCTCATAATTGGTCCTCTCCAGTCCGACTTTTCACTCGCTAATGATTTTGACCTACATTGTAAGTTTTTTAGGAAGCTAGTATGAATGCTCAAAATTAAAAATTTTAGGGGCCACATTTTCCCATGCATGATCTCTACTCATTGTGATTTGAATTGATGTTGTGATGGTATGCATTCTAGGGAGGTTAGTATGGTAGTTTGAAGGATGCCGATCCATGAGAAATGTTACATGAACTTCCTCCTTAGTTGGTTGATATTATTATCTAGTGGTATCAGAACATATGTGTTGGACTCTCTACCAATTATGGACTAAAAAAAGCTAGGCATAAAGGTGCTCCATTTTGAATGTGCTTTTAAATGAAAAAATGATTATTCTCACCTAACAGGCAATCGGTCATAGTGTTTAAGTCAAGCAGTCAAAGTGCTTTTCTTTCGGAGCAAAGTGTCATTCGAGGATTTGTTTGGGGATCAGATAGCTTTCTTGCATCCAACTATTATCATTTTGTACCTTCCATCCCTCAAACACCTCTCTTACTCACCATACTTGTATGTGAGGACAAGTGTGCCTCTGCACAAGTTGGGAGAGCACGACTCTTGCTTTTATATCACATGTGTGGAAACCCAATTGTGTTGAGACGACAGTGTAGGTTAAGAATTGGTGCTTGCAAGATCCAGACTCACGTCTGAAAGCTTCACCTTTCTACCCTATTCATCCTTTCAACCACCATCGAGTCCATTGTTTTCAACTTGTTTAACAGAGTCCCTTTGTACACGTATTGCATGTCTTGGTTTCACTAGTAATCAAGGTCCCAACTTTGGTTTATTTTTTACATTGATGAAGAGGTAAAATTATTGTCTCCAAGTGACATCGAAGTGCTAGTTGTTTTGCTACCTATGATTTATAATGCTTACTATTGTGAGGGTCCAACCAGTTGTACCGATTTTGATAGGTTTTCTTGTGGACAAGAAAACGGTTAAGTGTGGTGGAGTTTAATTCGAGCCATTTTATACATGTTTCCCTTTATCTTTGTTGTTTGACTTGTTTAGCTATGTCCTTGAGCCATTTTACACAAGGTTTTGTCATGTTTTAGTATGTTTCAGGCTATAGCTGGTGAAATAGCAAAATGATCAAAAGTTGGAGGAAAAGGAGCCAAAATGGGACCAAGTGCTGGAAATGTCACATATCACGGTTCAAGGCAGATCTTTACGAGCTCAAAGCGTGAAGATTACCCAAAAATCGTGATCGACGCAAGTTCCCATGAGGCTTCGGAAATCTCTCAGGCATTTAACGGATCATGGATGCAGGGCATGAAGAATACAAGTAAACCTTGAAGTGTGTAAGTGAAATGGTGCTTTTTCAGTCAACATCACGGTTTCACTGCACACATCATGGTCTTGATACGACGCAGTGGAGATTGTAGTGTCGAGTATAATAGAGAAGAGGGAGCATGTTTTGAAAACAGATTGGATTTTTTAGCTTGCTAGTTTAAAAGAACAAACCGATCGCTAGAAAAGGTTGCCAAGGTAAGGGTAGTTAGACCACCAAAGTTTGATAATTCAAAAATACTTGCTATATTCTACACCCGATTGAAGGTTGCCCTTAGCCTTCAATTGGGATAGGTATAGCAGTAGCGTGCCATGCCCAAAATTTATATTTTGGAGACTAGATTGTCGATTCTGACACCAATTTTCCTCTAGTATCCGATTGCACTCAAAGTCGGGTGACTTACTCTCTCAGCAGAGTAACGATCTTCTAAAGCCTCCTATCACTGACTGCTGAACTCCTACCCCTTAGAAGTCTATTTATATACTTTCGATTAATATTTTAGGGGACAAAGGGTGGTCATTTAACCTGTGTTTGAGTCCCAATTAAGGGTGGGCAAACAGTTCGGTAAACTCGAACCGAACTGAACCGAAACCAAATTAAACCGAACCAAAACCGAATTAATGCTATTCGGTTTGGAATTCGGAAGGAAAATATGGATAGTTCGGAAACCAGGGTTCTTTCAACCGAACCAAATTTTCGAATTTTCGACCGAAAAACTGAAATACTATAATTGCAAGCTCCAAATGGTGGATTTTTATGTTTGTAGTTGTTTTTAGACTTAAATATTTGAAATGTTTTATGACTTATGTGTTGAAAAGTTTGATTTATTATTGATGATGCATATAATTGATATTTATTGTTATATTAAGGGTGAAAAATAATTTAAAAGTGAGAAAATACAAGTAGCTTCACAAATTCGGTTTTGGGTGAAAAATCGAACCGAACCAAATTATAATTCGGTTCGAATTCGTTTTGAGGTTTGAGAGAATTCGGGGACCCGGTATTCATAATTTCGGTTCGGTCGAAACCGAACCGACCAAATGCCCACCCCTAGTCCCAATCAACCTTCTCCATCTTAGCCACCACTAAAGATATAGTCTCTCAAGATTTTAGCGATTTCAGGACAACCTCAAAATGTCAGTTCGAACTCCATTTTGGTAATATGGCTACTGAATTTGGCACATTTTTTGTCTTCTCTTCATTTCCCACTTCTGGCTCCTACCTTTCAAGTCTTGATGTCCCCTAACACGCTCAAAGCAATCCACCAGGTTGCTATTCCTGGAAAGTACAACAAAAACTACAAAGAGTTTTCAAATGGATAAAAGCAAGCCTAGTCCTACTACGCACTTTGAGTTATCAAATTTTAAATCGAAGATATTTTGACGATAGAACTATGAAAACCATGAAGTTGTGGTCATAATATTAGGGTCTAAAAGACTACCTTTTTGTAGCATCCCAAATGAACCAAAAAAATAGAACAAATTTAAAAGGGAAAATACAAATTATCTGTAAAAAAAGGCAAGTTTATAACAAAGTTTTTTTGTTGTGAGGTTCACGCCGCCTTTTTGTAGTCATAATAATTGTTCACCAAAAGGAAAGAAAAAGGAAAGATGTTGCGATTCTTAATATCAAATCTAGACTGCTTGTTTGTGCAGCAACAGAATAACAAAGCAATGCCCGTACTTAAAAGTTGGGCTTCTTCCTTCTAGCGGACTTGCAGATTTGAAGGTGGCCTTCTGAGTGGAATTAATGGTTGACGTAAGGGGAGCTAGGAGGGAGGAAAGGGAGGCGGAACGAACCCTTAGAAAACCTCCACTGATTCCATCTTCTTCCCATATTCTCATCTTTCTCGACCAGAAAAGAAACCAAGGAAAAGAAAGAAAGGGAAGCCAGAACATCTAACACCTTGAAAGGGTCGAGTTAGGACTACTAAGCCTCTAGAAGCATTTCTACGCTATCAAAATTGAGTTTGGGGATGATAGAACTCCCCGGAGCTTCATCGAAACAATACCGACGTTGACAACGACATCATCAACGACAATGGTAAATCAAAAGCTTGGTACTGATGCATATAGCTTGTATGTAGTTGTGTAGCATAACCAATTGAATCAAATTTCTAACACAAACAATGAAGAAACGAGGTTAAGAACTTCGTACGTATAACGTACGATTTATTAGTTTTGGAACTTTTTTCTGACAATTCGAAAGTAGAGGGTACTATTTCTGAAATTTTACATACTAATCGTAATTTCCTCATAAACTGTCAAAACAAGGAAGGTTTTAGGAGCCAATCAATGGAATTCTAGAGCTTAATTCTCAATTTGGAATTGGCTAAAATTAAAGTGTGGGGTAATTAGGAGAACTTAATTATTGCATTGATTATATTTATACTTGACTTGCATATTTTGATAGCTAGATTACTGTTGGTGATGACTTGTTGGCATATTTGATGATTTGGTGATTGTTCTTGTTTGTTGTCGATTTTTCAATATAAATATTGATATTTGGCAAGTTTCACCATAAAGATGGTTAGTTGAGTTTATTGAGTCTAAAATCCACCGGAGAAATTTTTTTATGATTAACCTAATATTGGGGCAGATTTAAGAGAAGATTTCACTTGAAAATGATAAAAAAATGCCTAACGGTAAATTCAACAAAAAGATCGGTAAAACAAATTTTAATTATAATTATGATTTTGGTGACTATAAAAATGGTAGTTTGGCTTGTTAATTTTTTTTTGTCATTTAAACAAGGGACTGGATAGTTGGTGCAGGTTTTATCCTTAAAACGGAAAAAAAGAGTTTAAATGGGATTTAGAGAAAAGACCGAATTTAAAATTATTTCATGGTTTTGAGCGGTTGAGATGGTTAGAACTAGTATGATTGTTCTAGGATGATAAATGGATTTTTATAGAAAAAGATAATCATATATTAGATTTCAATAATAGGGAGATACATCATAGAATTAAGCCAGGCCAGAAAATCAAAGAAATGACTCATAGTCGTGTACAATGAAAGGGCCTTTCTAGCAACCAAATGAGCTACCCTATTGGTTTGCCGACTTACAAATCGCACACTAAAACCATTGTGGGTCACGAAATACTGCATGACCTCCTCGAGAATGGCCCCCATCCGATTATGTCGGGTATCACACCGATTGATCTTCTCAATGACCACTTTGCTATCTCCTTTAAACCTCGTCTCCGTAAATCCATGGCTTAGACACAAGAGAATAGCCTCCCAGAAAACAAGTAGCACAACAACCATATGATCATCAATCTTCAGAAAATGCACTCCTTTAGCCATGAGGACTTCCCCACCTTGATTCAGAATAAGCATCCCACCTGCCGAATGAGATCCACTTTTAATTGCCCCATCCCACATGCAGACAATCGAGTTCGCATCCACAACACCAAAAGGCTGTGGTAGTGGGATGGAAAATTGGAGGCCATGATCTACTGGCAAACTAACCTACTCCTGGTATTGATGGTTGAATTGTATATTAGAGCTGGGATCCAGAAATGTTGCTCTCAAAGACAACTCAATTTCGTGACCGCCAGATCCTCCAAAGGACCGCCACAACCGACATAAATAGTTGAGGTTGATTAATGAGTAGCATCAACTTCTTGAGGAAGAGCGGGAAAGTATGCCTAGGCAGCCCTTGACCAAGATATTCTAATAATGAATGGTCCCATAAAGCCCTGGCCACTGGGCAATCAAGAAACAAACGTTCCATTGTTTCTTATTCTTTCCAACAAACCAGACATCTGGGGAGCACCTGGACATCCTTCTTGATTTGGGCTTCCGTCTTTGGCACAATTTGGTTGAAGATTTGCCATACAAACACTTTCAACTTGGGTGGGATATTAGCCTCCACTATCAAATCTAGCTGGCCCTATTCATCCAACTAGCCATAGATCTCCATCGACCACCATGCTTATCTAACTGGATAGCAAAATGATAGGCAGATTTAACAATGAATAGTTCGTCATCCATTCCATGCCAGACCAATCTATCCTTAATTACCTGACGAGGAAGAGGAATTACTTTGATGGAGACACGTAGCCGGGTCGAACCATTGGCTAAGTTTCCGGTCACACCAGTGTTCCTCCCCAGCACAAAGAACCTCCGCCACCACCGCGTTTTGGGAGTTACATGGGCAGGATGAATTTTACACCGCCGTGTGGTTTGACTGTGTAATCGGACATAGCTGTTTTTTTAACCCAAATTGGGGTTTTGAAGAAGGGAATCGATTCTGGAGCTGAAAATAGAGGTTTAGAGAGAGAAAGTGATGAAGAGAGATCCTTGAGTGCCATAGATCAAGTCGCACACCATTGGAGCTCGACTCAAGCCTCAACGAGAGACAATTTGAGTGCCATGATTTCTTCCGTCTACACGATAATTTCCACAACTAACATAGTTTTCCACTCTCCCTCTATGGAGTAATCCCCTCTATCACTTGGGTATGTAAGAACCCTAGATTGTATGTTAGGATGAGTTGTATGAACCATTTGACTTGAATGATTGATTGATTTATATCCAATTGAAATACTTTCTCAGAATTGCTTGAGTCTTGATCAAATTCTAGTGATTCCTACTTTGACCTAGAAAGATAATATCTGCATAGGTCAATAGAGCATCTTGAATTGGAGGTAGTGAATCGACGACTTTGGTCGGGATCAGAAGTCGATTTACTGCTATGTATTGGTTTAGAATCCAATAGAGGAAGTTTGAATCTTACTGCCTCGTTTAACTTACGCCTGTTGGAGGTTAGTCGACTGCCAGATATTTAGACTGAGAGGATCTGGAGCACTTTAGTCGAGACTCCAGAATGTTTGAGAACTTTTTGTGGTTTAAGCAGCAATCAACTTGGTTTAGGTGAATTACAACTTGTCCTAACTGCGATCTAGGGGGACTCATAGCTGAGTGAGCCTTCTCAACTTGAATCACAACTTTGTTTCTTTGAGTTTGTTTAGATTAGTTATAACTTCACTACACTTAAACAGTTAGATAACAAGAATCTCACAGAGTAGTCATCTTATCTAGGACCCGGGACCCTCTATACTACGCATTAGTTTGTGGTTACACTTGGCCACTTTCAAGTGTGAAGGTACAAACGAGTCAAGTTTTTGGCGTCATTGCCGGAGATGGCTAGTTTGTTGAAGAAACGTGGTTTCTTTTACTTTTCGATTTCTTTTCTACATTGTTCTATTTGCTTCTTCCCACTTTTTCCTTCACGGGGTTTGCTTGATTAGCTGTGTGCAGGTAGTGCATGACCCGTAGGCAGTCGCGAGCTTAAGAAAGCACAACGAGCGAGACTGGCTACGAAGGAAGAATAGGTTGACGGTCGGATTAACATCGACTCTGAGTAGAGGATGACATGGGAGACGAACACAACTGGATGAAAAACCTAAATCAGGGACAACCTCTAGGGATGCCCCTCCAGGTCCCTCTAGTGAATTAAGTCCCACCTAATGATGGCATTCCACAAGCAGACGCTGCCAACCATCAACCACCTCCCCAGGGGCACACTATGGAGTACTTCTACACTCCACGGATCAATGAAATCCTCCCAGTCATCCAGTATTCCCCCATCCCTGCTAACAACTTTGAGATCAAGCCATGCTGGATCTAGTTGATTACATCCTCCATCCAGTTTCATGGGCTCAAGGATGAAGAGGCGAGGGTGCACCTTTCTCGGTTCTTGCAGCTAACCAACAACTTCAAGTTGAATGGTGTTTGGGATGATGCGATCCGCCTTCACCTCTTTCCTCACTCTCTGGCGGGGCATGCAAAGAGGTTGGTAGAGACTCTGCTGGCACTGTCCATCACTTCTTGGGATGATCTGACCAACAAATTCGTGCATCGATAATATCCAGCCTCGATGACCTCAGAGATTCAGTGGGAGATCACTCATTTCCGCAGGAAGATGATGAGTCATTGCCAGATGCTTGGGAACGGTATTCTGGACTATTTTGGAATTGTGCCCATCATGACTTCAGTGATGCATTCATCGTGGGGATCTTCTACAGTGCCTTGTCCCTAGAGAGCTAGAGGTTGATTGAGTCTTTGTGCCCGGGTGGAGACATCCTCACCAAGACTCTGCCAGAGTTGAACCAGATGATTGATACTTTGGCATCTTGGGATCATTCTTGGGGACAGGTCATAAGAGGCAAGAGTTCGAGGGACAGAGGTGTGCATGCTGTGGAGACCAGATTAGGGCTCGAACGAGATGTGGCGGAGCTGGGTAAGACATTGAAGTAGCCTAACAACCTTATATAAGTTAGAGGCATGGCGGCACCTCCAGTAGCCTAGAGCTAGTGGTGCGAAAGTTCAAACCATTTGGCGGAGGACTGTCAGGTTATGCGGGAGTCCACCAACCCTCAGGAGCAGTTGGACTTCATTGCCAATAATCGGTGCCTCGTCCCCTACTGCAGTACGTATAATGAGCGCCAACATCCCAATTTCTCCTAGAGTGGGAACCACAACAGCACCACCAAGCCCCCTGGCTTTGTAGCACCGACTAGTGGTTTTCCATAGAGCCAGCAGTACCAGACCCGATAGGATCCATTCCAGCAACATCAGCTACTCCAGTCCAGACAAGGGCAACCTTTCCAGCCTCAGCATCGACAACTTCAGCAGCCAATGGCAGCTTAAGCGCATGACAACCAGATGTCCGAGCTACAAAATATGGTGTCGAATTTCGTGAGTACTAATACTCAGAAGTTTGCTAAGATGGACTAGTTCATAGAATTATGGAGAATTCTATGAACTGGATGCTAGTTATAGGAACAAGCATGCACTACTGCAGGATATGGACACAAAAATTGGGCACTTGGCAGATGGCCTTGCCTCCCGACCAGCTGAAACACTTTCTGGCCAACCACTACCGAACCAAAGAAATCATAAGGAGGGTTTTCACCCCAGAGCTGAGGAGTGGGACAGTGATTGAGGATGCGCTATTGTGGGATGCAAAGAAGATGACACAGACTAACCTAGAGTCGGAAGAGGACTTGGTGGTAGGAAAGGAGCCAGAGGCTCGAGCCCCAAAGGCCCAGCCGGTAGTGGTTGAATATAAGCCACAACTCCCTTTTCCCACCAAGCTGCACAAAAACCGGCTAGTGGCCGAGTTCGGGAACTTCATGTCCATGATTAGGAAGCTGAATGTTCAAGTGTCCTTCCTGGAGGCATTACTCAAATGCCTAAGTATGCGAAGTTCCTGAAGAATCTCCTAACTAATAAGAAGAAGTAGAGTGAGCTGTCCACTGTGGAGCTCAACGTGGAGTGCTCGTCCATGCTGCAGAACAAGCTTCCGCAGAAGCAGAGGGACCTAGGTGAACCAAGTCCAGCTAGGATGACTATCCAACTAGCTGACCGTTAAATAGTTCATCCTAGAGGAATGGTGGAAGGCCTCCTGGTTCAGGTTGGCAGATTCTTTTATCTCATAGATTTTGTTGTCTTAGACATCAATGAGGATGCAAAAAGATCCCTGATACTAGGTAGGCCTTTCCTGACCACCGCCAAGGCTCTTATTAATGTGAATGATGGGACCTTAGTTTTGAGGGATGGTTAGGAGCAGATAACTTTTTCAATTGCTAATAACATGAATGCTCCCTCGACTTTGCTTGCGGTATCTCACCAGGTGCACGATTCTGTCGTGTATCCTTCTATGTCTTCCATTTTGCAGAATTCTGTACCTTTTCCTCCTCCGCCACTCTCGTACACACAGTTACCAAAAGAGAGGCTCAAGGAGGAGTGGAAGCCAAAGCTGCAGTCATCCAATCTTGGCGAAACGAAAACTAGAGACCACTATGAGCTGGTCCCGTCTCCTGAGCCACGACCCCCTGCCCATCCGAGCATTCACTGCGTGCATCCTGCCGGATACCCAGGTCAAGTTGACTTGTGCTGGTGGCCACAACGTCATGTGCATGGCCACCATTTGAAGTTGTACATCAAGAGTGATGTGGATCTGCTCTTGGAGGCACCTGTTCCTAATCTGCTCTGAGCATCCACTATCTACATCAAGCTAAACGACGATAAAGAAGCGCTTGTGGGGAGGCTCCCCACCTCGGTTTGCATTTTCTTTTCCTTATTTTTGCTTTTTGGATTGTTGCATCGGTTTGTGTGTTTGTCGTGCTCCCATTGGGCTGACAATTACCCCCAACAAACAGTGATCTAGTGGTTGTTTTTTAGACCCTCTCTTGCAGTGAATGGTCCTTCTTCCAGTCTCGTGTTTCTGATGACTGGTCCTCACTCAAGTCTGTACCTCATATTGTCATAGTCCGTACGTCCTATCGTCCGTACCTCCTACTTTCTTTTATCTACTCCAGTGAGGACACTGTCGATCTTAAGTGTGCGAGGGTATTTTCTGTTTATCGAGCTTACTATGTGTGCTTGGAGCCTAGTCCGTTGTCCAAATTAAAATTTTGAGGGCTCCAAGAAATTTTTTCTCATGCATGAGCATATTGACACTTGTTTGTTTTGCGATCTCTGATGATGGTTAGTACTAATACACAGATGGCTTGTTTGTAACTGAGATGACCATGATGATGACTAAGAATAGCAGTAGAATTGTGTAGGGGTTCAGTCTTTCTTTTGTTTGCAAACCAACTTTTGACATGGATCGTTTACTCACCGTCTTCATATTTCTATGCATCTAGTTCAGGGAATCAGAATGAGAGATAGAGCATATAGGTAGCCATGTGAGATTTGAGCCTGCTCGTTTATTTCTTGTGTGATAGATCCCTCTTCCATGATGTGTAGCATTCAAATTGTCACTAATTAGGATGATGGAGGCATATGATTAACCCATGACAAAATTGACCATCTTGGTGTGTATACCCCCTAGTCAGCCCATTTGAGCCGTGTAACCTTCTTTCTTCGTGTCTACAATGAAAAATCACCCTTTTTACATCTCTTTGAAGTTCCACATAGTGGTTTTTGCATGTTTTCTACTGTATCTGGTGGAAATAAGATGAGGATTGGAGGTAGTTCTTAAAAATTGGGCATGTGCTTGCAAGGATAAAATAATGTGTTAAAGTGGTGGTTCTCCCATGAAAAAAAAAAGAAAAAAAAGTAAATAAATAATTGAAAACATAAGAGAACCACCACGGAAATCTTAATCATGCTTATTAAAAGTGTTTCTTAGCAGACGGGCTTGGAAATACTTACATATTGTTACCTCCACTTTTGTGCTCTAAAGAACTTGATTAATGCAGAATGGTAGAGAAAGAAAGTAAATGGCTTGGTTGACTGTCGAAGTGCTGGGTTTGGAACTGTGGAACCATGTGTATGAATTCTTCCACCACCTTAAAGGCCTTTTCCCCCATGTCGAAGACAATAGCAGTCATCTGAACCCGTGCCTAGACCTCCTGACTAGTTAGTGGCGACACCCGATATGTGAACTCTAGCATTTAGAGGTTGCCATCATGGTAAAGAGACATTAGGATTGAGAGAATAAGCATGCACATTTTTCGGATCAAATTGTCCTGACCCCACTGGTCGAGAGTGAGCGATTCCTTTCCTTATATTCTATTTCCCAGTGAGGTCCTTGGTTGCCTAGTCTTCGATTCTAGTGACTTGAACTCTATGCATGGTTGACTGTGGTGTGTAAGTAGACGAGTTGTGTCACACTTTGATTCATGAACACAAGGTAGACTCTTCATTTTCATGATTTTGCTGCGGTCGGTTGTCATCTGAATGGCCATTGCGGTTGTTGTTGCTGTTGTTCGTGTGTTGGTGCAAGTTGCCTGTTGAGATCAATGTGTTTTGTGTCATATGTCATGTCCCCAAAAGTGTTTTGAATGGAAAATCTTGTACGCTTGCCTTTTATCTGACTTGGTGTGCTTGCGGGGTCATTGAGGCTTGTTTCTCGTGTTTGAAACCGATTTCACGCTAGTGTTCTTGTTAGTGACATTTCAGGTCCTAGTACGTGAATGAAGGCTTGGAAACGAGTTCGGGGTCGATTGGACGAAGTTAGGACGTTTGACGCAAAGTTGAGGAAATTACGTGGCCAGCTCTGATTTTACACGGCCGTGCATTGTGGCCATGCACGGGCCAGAGCCGATTTTACACGACCGTGTAAATGATTTTACGCGGCCAGTGGTCGTACTGGCTGTGCAAGGGCACCCTTTGGGCGGGTGGGTTTTCCAAGGAGTTTAACGGGCAAGACTGGTTTTTACACAGCCGTGTAATGGCCGTGTGACATCCCGCGACCAACAAAGTGAAACACCACATTTTGGGAGTTACACAGGCATGATAATTTTACACGGCTGTATGGTCTGGCCATGTAGTTGGGCAGAGTTGTGTTAACCCAGTTTCGCGTTTTGGAGCAGGGATTCGAATTCTGGAGTTGAGAATAGTGGTTTAGAGAGAGAAAGTAACGAAGAGAGATCCTTGACTGTCCTAGATCAAGTCCCACACAATTAGAGCTCGATTCTATCCTCAAGGAGCAACGATTGATGACCCGTTGCTGATTTCTTCTGTCTACACGATGATTTCCACATTCGACATAGCTTTCCACTCTCTCTATGGAGTAATCCCCTCAATCACATGGGTATGTAAGAACCCTAGATTTTATGTTAGGATGATTTGTATGAGCCCTTTGCCTTGAATGATTGATTGATTTATATCCAATTGAAGTACTTTCTCAGAATTGCTTGAGTTTTGATCAAATTCTAGTGATTCCTGCTTTGATCTAGAAAGATATTCTCTGTAGAGGTCAATAGAGCATCTTGAATTGGAGGTAGTGAATCAGGACTTTATTTGGGAAGTCGATTCACTGCTCTGTATTGGTTTAGAACCCAATAGAGGAATTTTGAATCTTATTGCCTCGGTTACCTTATGCCAGTGGAGTTTAGTCGCCGCCGGGTATTTAAACTGAGAGGGTCTGGAGCACTTTAGTCGAGACTCCAGACTGTTTGAGAACTTTACGTTGTTTAAACATCAGTCAACTTGGTTTAGGTGAATTACAACTTGGCCTAATTGCGATCTAGGGGGACTCATACCTGAGTGAGCCTTCTTAACTTGAATCACAACTTTTTTGCTTTGTGTTTGTTTAGATTAGTTATAACTTCACTACAGTTAAAAAACTATATAACAAGAATCTCACGGAGTAGTCATAACATCTAGGACCGTGGTTGAGAATTAAAGCTAAACCTGTTATACTACGCATTAGTTTGTGGTTACACTTGGCTACTTTCTAGTGTGACGGTACACACGACTCAACCACCAATGGGATGAGTCAAATCCGAGAGTGTGGATGATGCCCGACTCTTCAGCTAAAGTTGATTCTTCTCCGGTTGATTGGTTGGGATAAGCTCCCCAAATTTTGAAAGAGTAGTTGCAAAATCAGATCTCTTGGTCATCCTCCGGATACTCTGCCCAAGCCTTCACAATCGCGAACTGGTTCGCACCTGGGGAGGATAGTAACTCAGCAGTTTCCTCCTTCATGCCCAGGTCCGGCTCTTCCTTTTCAGGTTCAGCTAGCATATGCATCGGCCATGATCTAGTGCTCTTACTCGGGCTTATCCCACCGCGAGGTCCAGCAACTATGGGTCCCCTATTCTCAATCGACTGGTGCTTCTTCATGTTCATAGTCGAATCAAGCAGACCTTGGCAAAAATCATGCCCCTCCAATTAATTATGTTTAGATTTGCAAACGCTACTCTTTGAATTCTTTCCTTTATTCTCCACCTTACATGGCATGGCCTCCTTCCTACTAGAGCGACAATCCCCATTCCACGCGTCATGGGTTGCATGGGGATAGAATGAGGTTGACAATCTTCCACCTCGTCATCTTCAACAAGCAGCTGATGATGTCTCACCACTTTCTCACGTGGCCTTTCAACTTCCAGCAACTGGGGATGATTATCCTTGCCTCACATACGCTTACTTGTGGTCAGACGAGCAGTAGGGTCATCCTCTGCTTCGGCCCTCTTTGTGATGAACGGACTCTAACCCCGTTGATCTTCACGACACATCCAGAGGACTTCCCATATGGTCCCAATGCTCCTGTTTGGAACCCCTTCGATGTAGCCGAACCCTGACCATCGGTGCTACGTATTTTGGAAGATTTCATCATGGGAAAGCCGATAGGGATCTTTACCTTCCATGGTTTATTCTCCCAGATCGACGGAGGGAAAGGTGAATTCTCGATGAGCGCGAATTGGTGCCGATGTGCTTGGTGACATTGAGCAGGTGTGCCCCCTCTACCCTTATTTCGAACATGGGTTGAAAACCCCCTTCCCACGTCATTCCCATGCTCCTGGTGATCTTTATTGACCAGTGTGAGCGAGACTACCCAGGGTAGGGTGGGATTTCCTCAGCTTCATCATGAATTTTTATGCCTAGTTTTTTTGGTGGACATATGTAATCAGAATCTCTCTTTTCTTGTTGGGGGATTGAAATTGCAAGCTTGTTGCGAGTGTCCCACTCTACCACAATGAAAACAGAAGCTTGGTATGTGTTCGTACCTCAGATTAATCCAAAAACACCCCATATCATCACTTGCCGCTATCAGCTGGGATCTCAATTCTCAGCAGCTTAGTGAAATTGATAAGCGCTTTCAGCTTGATAAAGCACTCATCAGTATCCTGACAGGCAAACACACCTGTTTCAAGAACTTTTCCAATCTTGGCATTCACAACCTTTCGTCCAAATTGGACGGGCTAGATTTCTCCCAGATTTTGGCATTGTGACCGTTAGAGGTTGTCGAGGTGTCGTAAGGCACGTGGGGTCTGGTCTGAAGTCGATGTCTTACTCCTGTCGGTGGCCATACGTGCCGCCCCGTTGACCCTATATGCAGGGGAGGTCTCCAACCTCACTGCCCTATAGGTGTTCGGCGATGTCCATTTCTGGGGGAGCTAACTAGTCAGGGTTAAATTATCATAGCCATCGTCAGGATCAGGAGGGTAGATAGATTCTCCTAGTAACCCTGCTCCTTCTAGGAGTGATTGCGAGGGAAGCATGAACCTCCATACTGACATTTTTATTATATAGGACCTTTTATAGTTTCTCTAAAGACCGCTCTTCCGGCCATCTCGAGTTTCATGTGGTCCTTCTTCGTTACCCGCCAGGATGCAACCTAGCTTCCTTTTCCTCGCCGAGGAATATGCCCAATGGGCTCACCCATTTTGGCCATGAAATTCACACCTTTCACTGCTCCAATACGCCACAGGTTCTTGGAGACCTTTACTATCGTCGACCTCCTCTAGACCAGGGTCCCCAGAGAAAGAATTCACGAACCCTTCCCTCGATCTTCAACTCCATTTCGATCTTGCATCGTCCAAGAAATTGGAAAGTAACATGAGAATCGCCGTCTCTAGGAGACGAACGATAATCTGGCATAGTTTGAAGAGAGAGGACAGAGCACCCATCATAGTTTTTTTTTTGTAATCGTGTTGAACAGATGATAAATGGATGACTTGGATATTATTGGAGATTTTGAAGTTACCATTTTATTGGAATTTAAGTTACCATAATATTAGAGTTAATACAAGAGTTTCGAGATAATATTGTCTACATCACTTTTTATGACCGGAAATGGATTAAAGTCATTTTTGTGTCAAAATTTTTTTTACTTGAGTTTTATGATGATTTTAATGATGGGAAGAGAATTTAGAGTTGAATTAGTATAACCTCAAACCAGTTTCGTTTACGGTAATTTGCACTGATGCCATTATGTAAAATTATGTGATGAGTTTTGGATGATGAATTATGATACGGAACTGTTGAGTATTGTAACTATAGGATTAGGATGAGGATGGTTTATGTGATTTGAGATTGGCTGATGAGACAATTGATAATGTGAAATGTCGAGTTAATAACCAACATATGATATGTATGGACCAGGAATCAATGGGACGAAATTGATTACTGGATTGATTGAGATGATTAACATTAGATTTATTTGAACTGGAAAGACATTGATTCTTGAACTAGAAAGCATTCTTGGATTTTGAAATGATTCTCATTTATGTTTTATGGGTTGATAATTTAGGTATGCATAGTAGATGATACCGGGTTGAGCATAATAGTGAATGACACTCTGATTTGGTTCAAGTGGAATGAATGAACTAGATCGAGGTTATCTTTGGTATATGATGAGTAATTTGATGATACATCGTTGTTGGTGCTGGATTAAAATTGATGCTAGTACATATAATCAGTGGTAAAATAGTTGAGTTTAGCTAAGTCCCGATTGATTCCGATGCATAGTTGAACCGTTCGTTCAACCCATGAGTTTTAGAGTGGGTGTTACACTTTTCACGAGTCATTAGTAGGCTTGTGAGAGATGGTCAATAATTTGTATCTTGTGGGTGCTAGAAGCAGGATAGAAGAGTGAGTAGCAATCAATGCTAGACGTCAACTATTATTTAGTCTGGCTACAAGATTGCTTGGAGAATTGCGTGTTCGATGTCATATGCCTATGAAACTCTTTGGAGATAATACAAGCGCTATACATATATCTCTTAACCTTGTGTTGATCATATAAAGCACATATATTTACATGTTCATTATATTAGGAAGTTAGTGGAAAAATGTGTTATACATCTTCATTTGTTAACGAAAGAGAATTAAACAGATGATATCCTAACCAAAACAATTCCTTCAAGTAGACATTGGTATCTTGCATCCAAATAAAGGTTGCTCATCCAACATCAATTTGAGGGATAGTGTTAAGTCTGGGTATCATTTTGTATTATGTGCAACTATCTTGTAGTTAGGGTTATAATCTACAACCTATATATGTATACTTCCTATTGTAATTGTGCAAGGCAATTAAACCTTATACCATTGACTTTGAGATTTCTAACTCTCATATGAACTAGCCCTATCAACCAGGAATAACACGTTAAACCTTATTTTGTTTAGTTTTCTGCTTATTTGAGAGCATGTCCACTTTGAGCGTGTTCTTCAACCTGAAAAGCCATGACGCTCATCTCAAACCCACCCTAAGAAAGCAACATACTTGTCCAATTCTATTCAGTGAATGGTGGGAGCGGAAGAACAGGTAGCATTGGCAAGACAGAAAATGATGTCTCTTCTCTCTTCTAGCTAGGACAACATTTTTGTCCTTATTGGGCAGGGGAATGGATGGACCACTATAGTCAAGAATCAAGATCGCATACTGATATTGGGAAAATGCAGTCCTTTTCAAAGCAAAACTCAAAGGGAGGTGGGGTGGGTTGGCTGCTGAATTGTATTAATTGCATTCCATTAAACTACGTAGACATCAGAGCATGCGTTTTTTGGGCAATGCTATTTCTATATAGCCGACGATGTATGTGCATTATTCATGATCAATGCCAATGGGTACAAATTGAAATATGCCTACTGTTTTCTGCTATCAGATTTTGTGAATAATCAGCTATGGCATGTCTATTTAATGATGTAATCACTTAATTACCTATTCTTAAAAACAAATTGACATAAAAAAAAGAGTTCATCTGAAGGAAGCGTAATTTAAATAGAAAACACATAATTTATAATCTTTAGCCAATATTTATCATTCCTACTCTCGCTCACGTTGTAGGAAATTCGAAATGCTCAAAAGTGCTTCCTACTTTGCTATATTAGATTTATAATCTTTAGAACTATGAAGGAATGTGGTTAATTATCTTATTTGGTAGGGGAACACACAAATAACTTGTAGATATGTTATTACTTTTTGGCTGCTTCAATATTAACCTATTGGCCTGTTCTTTCCTAGCCAAAATGTGGCCGCCAACATTACACGTCACCTCTTCCCTTTCATTGGATCGAAAAGAACCTCCTCCTATAAATGAAATCGGAGACGACGAGATAATTCATCAACCTTTTGTTCAATAGTCGACTTGGGGATGGATATGGTACACCACGGTCTGGAGGTGCAAGATGGGTTCCATAAGCAAATATGTGTTGTTGATTTTAATTGGAATCGGATTTAAAGGATGGAATTAAACAATTTTTTATTCTCTAGTTTAACTAGTTTTTATCTTCTTTCTTTTTGCTTGGATTTCAAAATATTTTATGCAGATGGAACAGATTCATTGTTATATATAAAATGATATTTTTTAGTATATTGTGATAATTTTACCATCTGTATCACTCGTTAACATCCGGTACCACCTTCGTTTTTTATTCGAATTTTGAATTTTTTTGACTCAAAGGAATGAATTCATCATATGATCTATTGGATTTATAAATTTATGGACAAAAAATTCAGGACCATATATACCACCTTATACCACCATGGTATAGGGTGGTAACTGGTGGTAGACAATGATGAAAAGTGGTAAACAACCACTAACATGTTCATACTATCATGTATATAACCACTATACATTCTGGTATATTCACACTATGATGATACACTTCCATATCATGTGGTACAATCTTGTATACAACAAAGTGAATGTCATTTTGAAAAGCACAATTAATCTAATTTCTCTATGCAAAATGCTAAGTGTAAGGTTATGCATGATTACTGACCCTTAGTCTATTGGCGCTTATCCACTCCCAAATTGATAGATCAGTAGCCCATGGCATTTAGAGGAGAGCTCACAAAAGGCATGTATCATCCAGTCAAGTAATGTTTTTCCCATTGAATCCACTCGATTACTTTGCATCATCCACGTCCGGGTAAATTACATGTTTGGTTACTTAGTTTATCAATTTTTAACGTTTTTTACCCAAAAAAATTCTTTCTTATTAGTCACACACTTTAATCTTCGTTTCATTATTAGTCACATGAAGTCTGACTCGCTAAAACACAACACCAAAGTAGGACCAAGTGCAACCGTAGTCTGGAAATGTAGTATAGTGGTACAAGTAATAAAAGTCAACCCGGTCCTATATGTATTTCCTACCCTGTGATTATCTATTATCTAGCGGAAAAGATTGAGTGAAGCATTCAATGCAAATTAAACAGAAAGCAGTAAATATCCTAGTTTTCAAGTTCGAGATGGAACAACTCAGGTAATAATTCCCCCTAGCCTGCACTTAAGTCGAGTTGTAATTCACCCAGTCCAATTCAATTCAGATTTATGCTGCGGAAGATCCGGACCTAGCTGGGAATTTGTTAAGCTGACCAAGCCCTCTCAGACACGAGGCCTAGCAAGCAACTGACCTTCATCGAGGTAAAGCGCTAAGGTAGTAAAAATAGATCTCCTCTACTGGAATGAATTCAAGCACATAGCAATGAATCGATTGACACTCTCACAATCGATTCACTACTTCTGAATCAGGATGCTCTATTGACCTATTCAGATTCTATTGTTCTAGGTCAAAGCTGGAAACATACAAGTGTGATCAACCCTCATAGATTTCTGAATAAAACCTTAACTGAATATATAATCATCAATGTATTAAAAAGGGTTCATAAACTGTTCCTAACATGCAAAACCAGGGTTCGTCATACCCAAGTGGTAAAGAAGAGTTTACTCCATAAAGAGAAGGGAGAATGCCAAGCTTGGAAGAGAAATCATCATGGGAATAATGAACATCTGCTCTAGGCTAGAAATCGGTACTCCGAGGGTTGTAGATCGAGCTCCAATGTCTTCAATTCGCTCCAATCCGTGCCCAAGGTGTTCTTCTTCACTTTGTCTCTCTAGGGTTCTCTCTAGCCAAGGGAAATCCACAAGCTTCAATTTAGAAAGCCCGATGTCGGAATCCACTGTCAAAATCCAAAGTCGTGGAATTGGAGTTCAGATCATGGATTTCCCAAACACAGTGTACCAATTAGTGGATATGCCCGAAACCCACGGTTGCCAGCTTAAAATCCCTGATCGTGGAATTGGGACGCTAGACCGTGGATTTTCCCTGGCTGAAAAGCACAATCTATTCGTGAAATCCACGGTCGTAGCACCAGATTGTGGATTATGCTGATTCGTCCTCCGGTTCCCGTTTGCTCTCCAGCTGCACCCAGACTTGCTCCTCAGCCTCCATTTACGTGCTAGGACCTGAAACATCATTGACAAGCACTACCTAATGTAAAATAGGCCAAAAATCAATCAAAAGCTATGCGAAATGGTCGAGAAATGACAGTAAAAACAAGTGTAATTACGATGTCATCAAATCCCCCACACTTAACCATTTGCTTGTCCCCAAGCAAACCAAGTCAGACACAAGGAAAGCTCAAAAGGTTTTAACCATGAAACCTTTGGGGACATATCATATGAGTACAAACACGTGAATTGACACGACCCGATCCTTTTTGAAAACCAAACCACAACTCAAACCACAAACCGGTTACTCCGGAGCAACCCAAAATAGGTTTACAAGTCAAAACCAAAAACCAACAACCACAATGTTTAAGATTTTCTAGTGAAATGCCCTAAAAGCTTGGGAGACCTCTACCCAGAGCCACAAAACATAAAACACAATCCTCGAGTTTCCCAGTATACTCATTAAGACATGAAACTCAAGACATATATAATGGGAGGTTCCATCTCGTTACCCAGATCCAGTTGACATCTTCATGTTAGCCGCATCTGCTCTCCTCGGGTAATCTCCTCTTGATGGATGCGTCCTCTTCCCCTCTATGCACCTGGTGAGTGAGAAGAGGTCAGTCTCGTCGTTACTACCTAAGGTCTTTGCCCTAGGCAAACTCCTTACTAAACACATTATTAGGGGGGAAGGGATTGGAGGCGCTGCCTCCTTGGGCCGCCCCTTTCTCTTTATTTTTTTTGTAATGAAAGTTATAATAATAATATTATTATTCGTAATCCGCGATTGTAACTCTTATAGTACGTAATCTTCAATCCAACCGATTCCAAATTAAGGTCGAACCTAAAACTAAAATACCAGGGTGTTACATGAATCATATTGGCTTTTAGACATCAACACATGAACAGCAATGACAACAATCTAGACAACCACCCTAGATGACATTCGAGTGCAGCAATCGGGTAAAGGATTTGCCTTCTATTCACCAACCAACATAGACTTGACTCAATCACTCATTCAAAACATTCACCTCATGCATAAAACTCAAGACATCATAATCAAGACCGAGCAATCTAGGTCATCACCGGGGTATATAATATGAAAATTGAATCACTAACTCTCGACCAGTGGGGTTAGGAAAAAATTTGATACAAGATGCGTGCATACGCGTACTCTCAATCCCTAACGTCTCTTCACTATGACATAATCCTCTAAATGCTAGAGTTCACATATCGGGTGTCACCACTAACTAGTCATTAGGTCTTAGACACAGGTTCAGATGACTGGCTAATGTCTTGGACATGGGGAAAAGGTCTTTAAGGTGGTGGAAGAATTCATAACACAAGGTTCTACAGTGACATCAATTAGACCCAGCTACTTCCTCTATGCTATTATGCATTAGTCAAGTTCTTTTGAACACAAAAGTGAAGGAGGTAACATGTAAGTATTTCCAAGCCAGTTTGCCAAGAAACACTATTTTATGAGCATGCTTAAGATTTTTGTGGTGGCTCTCTTTTGCTTTCGTTTGTTTCTTTTTTTTTTCTTTTACTAAGAGAACCGCCACTTCTGCAAATTCTTTTATCCTTGCAAGCACATGCCCAATTTTTAAGAACTACCTCCAACCATCATCTTATTTCCAACAGAAAACAGCATAAAACATGCAAAAACCACTCTATGGAACCTCTAAGAGATGCATAAGGGTGATTTTTTATTGTAGACACAAAGAAAGAAAGTTACACAGCTCAAAGGGCTGACTAAGGGGTATCAAACACCAGGACAGTTGATTTGGTCGTGGGCTAATCCTATGCCTCCATCATCCTAACTAGTGGCAACATCAATCCTACACATCATGGAAGAGGGATTCATTGTACAAGAAAGAAACGAGCAGGCTCAAGTCTCACATGGCTACCTATATGCTCTATCTCTAATTCTGATTCCCTAAACTAGATTCATAAACAACTGTAGAAAATGAGTGATCAATCCAAGTCACAATTGGTAATCAAACAGTTGAAAAAATGAACCCCTACACAACTCTACTTCACGTCTCAGTCATCATTATAGGTTTGTCTTAGTCAAAAGTAAATAATCATGCATCAATGCTAACAACCAATCGATTCACCACATAAGAAGAAAAGAGTCTACACTTCAGAAGAGTTGATAGCATCCGACGAGAATGATCCTTCCAGACTACTAAGGACCGAGAGGGTTATGACCTGCAAAAGGTGAAAGCAAGAAGGACACAACACATGAAGTGCTAAAGCTGAGATTCCATCTGGGGTATACATTTAATTTTCAGCTTGTCAGTTTTAAATAGGCTTTCTTTCCGTACTTGTCTAATGAGATCCTTCTTGGGGAATTTTTGACTCAAGTCGGATATAAGGACAAACTGGAAGTGCGAGGACCAGTGGCCAACAAGAGAGAAGACCACCAAAGAAGAAGAACAAACCCTTTGTAGGGATAGGGGTGCACAACAGTCCAAGAGGTTTCATAATGATCGATGTAAGTCCTATAACATCTGCCTCTAACTCTGTCAATTTAGACCTTTAAGTCATTCAATAGCTAAATGATTTGTTCTCATTGCTGTTCAATTGCCGCACATGAGAAGCAGAAGGGTCATTCAAGTTCCTCGACCAAAAACAAACAAACTAGAGTTGGGGCAAGGCTTGAGGAAGTGGACATGGTGCCACCTAAGAGAGCACGATTATAGTTTAATAGTTTATGATTGTGTTTAATAGTCATTAGTAGAAAGTAACTAAGGAACTACTTTTTGGTATTATGCATCAATAGGCTGGTTTTTGTAGTCTATATTTTGCTATTATGAAGCAACTATGAACCTTGTTTCTATAATCCACATTTTGGTATTATGCAACAACTATGAACCTTGTTTATGTAATCCAAATTTTGAATATATATGCATCAACCGGTCATACCGTCACGATCATTGGGAGGATGATCACTCACACACACCGCTTTGCCGTTGATGGGGAGATGGGTTAGGATGGCGACGTCCTTTAGCGTGATGGTGCACTCTCCTTCGCGAAAGTTGAAACAATGTGTCTCCTTTCTCCATCTCTCCACCAATGTGGTGATGAGTTGGCGATCGACTTTTATGCGTACAAAATGCCTAATCGACTCCAACCGTGCCCTTTTGAGAAAGGGCAAGATAACTGGGTTCCATGAGAGCACATTGGTCATACCCCTGTAGCGGAGTATTTGTTGTGCCTCCTAGCAAAAATGTCCATGTTATTTATGATATATTAGTAACAGTTTAGTCTTAAAACTAAATTAATTAAAACTAATGATTTAATTTCGACCATAATTTTATTATAATTATATTATTAACAATCAAATTTAAGTAATTGATGTGTTTTTCCAAGATATATACATATTATCATAAAACAAACATACTCAATTAATTGACATAAATAACATTCTAAATGAATAATAATTTAAAGAGATACATACATATTCAAACATTTGAAATTAATAAAATTCATTTAAGTACAGATAAACATAAATCGTATTGGTTGTTTGGTAAATAATTTAATCGTATCGGTTGTTTTAAATAATTTAATCGAATACAATGCAACACTCGTTAGACTCTTAGAAGAGGTATACATCTTCTTAGCAACGCAACCTTTTTGACAAAAAAAGGGGGGATCCGAGGATCTCTCAATACCCGATTTTCCAGGAAATGGGAGGATCATGATAATCTCTTAAAACCCCATTTCCTTAGACGTGCATCTCTTTATAAAGAGTCGAAGTAAGTGGCGCTATGTATTCGATTAAATTATTAAAAACAACCAATACGATAAATTTATTTCAAATTTTTTTTATATTCCACTAAGTATATTAGCAAAATAAAAGAAAGACAAATGATGAAGAATTGTATGTACCTGGTTATAGTTCCAACCATCCCTTGAACGATGTTTGGGTTGGTCGTACAAGTCGATTGGATCAATAGGTCCTTGATCCAAATAATAGCGTTGGTTGTATATATCCACTTCGTCCCCAACCTACGATAGAATAACAACAAGGTTAGTACATATAATAATTAAAAAGCTTATAAACACAACAAAAATTGACAAGAATAATGAGTACGTACCGCTTGAAATTCATCACAATAAACTCCCTCTCCTTGGAACCACTCGTCCATTTTTTCGCGAAAGTCGGACAGAAATTTGGCGGTTTTGAGGGAAAACCCAAAGAAATGTCTTCTGATGGCAGATCGGACTTAGCCGCAACCAACAGACCACTATTTCCGAAACTTTTGGGAGGGGAGGGGATAGAGAGATAATTTTAGAGAGAGAGAGAGAGTGAAGAATCGGTTGTGGTGTGAAGAAATGAGAGGGGGGAGGGGGTATTTATACTATTCAGACAACACCCGCCAGGGGCGGTCTGGTAATTTTCCCTCCCTGAAACCGCACTCTCCCGATGCGTTCTGCGTTTCTCGATGCGCTGACTGCACCTGCAAGCTGCGGTCTTCGATCCATGGCGCTGATCGCTGAGGTGGCATGCGGTCCGCCGTTGGATAGTTGCCTCATCCAACGCTCTCCAAGGCCGCAGGCGAGGAAACACAAACCGCAACTTGGAGGTGCGGTTCGCTGGCTGACGTGGAATGAACTGCACCTCCAAGGTGCGGTTTATAAATAAAACGCACCGTCCTGGTGCGGTTTCATAGAAATGGTGCTATTTTTGTAAATTTTATGGACTGGTGCTATTTTTGTAAATTTTTTTTAAAAGGTGCTATTATTGGAAAAATCCCTTCATTCTAGACATAACCTACACCAGCAATAGTGGTTATGCTTTTATCTCAAGTTATTCTAAACATTCGAGTCGTATTCCAATCCACAACCACATCCACTAAACCACAGAAAATGGAAGAAACAAACTCTCTTTGATTATGTGATTCGAATACCTACAATCGAGATACATTCCATCCAATTCAAGTACTAGCTCCAACCAAAACGGAAAGAAAGACAACTACAACCAGCAAAGGAAAAAGAACATGTTTTGGCATTTGCAACTTGCTCATCGAGGCAAAAGAAGCTAGAAGGTGTTGAATTCATTGTTGTTCATCGAAGGAACTTTCGAAGGGAAAAGAGGTGGGATGTCGCGTCAGTGAAGGAGGGGAAGAGGTCGGAGCACAATTGTTGTGCATTTGTTGGAGGAACTGACGATGGGAGAAGACCCTACGGATGTCGCATCGGTGAAGGAAGGAAGGTAGAGTAGCTCCAGCATCTAGCATACACATATTATATGTGTCGCTATAGGGCTATAGCTCTAGTTCAACAGTCTCCTACATCTTTAGGAAAATTAATTTTTTAACCAAATGTGTGGCTTATATGGGTTTCTCGATCCCCTTTGCTTTGAGTTTCACTATGTGACTTTTCTTACCCTGAGATCTACTAGTGAATCGTGTATGACTATGTTTATATTTTTATGCCCTGCAAAATTAATATCTTTGCACTTTTTTTATAAAGAAAGAAACTTTACAAGATGGTTGAATCAACTCTCCTAGACTATTGACTTATCATTTCTTCATTTCCCTTTAGGGATATATAGAAGTTACAAATGCAGTGTAGAGATGTTCCTTATGGACCAAAAACAAACCATGCTTACTAAAAAGAAGGGGAGGAAAATAGTCGAATAGATAAGAAATAGGGGAAAATGGTATTGTCCAACATAGAAAATATGCACGTCTCCCATTACCAACCAACAATCGTATCTCCACCTTCACACTACCTTTGGGAATTTGTCAAGCTCAGAACAGAAAGCCCACATTATACATGAGTTCAGGTCGCCTTCTTTCTGCCTGCCGGACATGGAAGACAGACAGCTTAGAAATTAGAATGTACATGTACGAACTATGTTTCCTCCTTTGCTTGAATAATTGTACATTCATAACACCACATCTAGGACTGCAACTCGGCCATCGAATCGGAAAAAACTCGTTCGACATTCGGATCGTTATTTAACAAGCTGACTCGTTAGTAAACCAGCCAGGCTTGAACTAGACCGTACTAAGCTTGATAAGCTCGTGAGTTAGCTTGACTTGATGGCTTGTTGAGCTAAGCATACTAGCTGGCTTATTTAGAGCTTGTGAAATGATTAATTACTCTTCTGGACATGAAAACTATCTTGTTAATACGGATGTCTATGGAAGTTAGCTGTTATTTTTAGTTTCTAGTGTTATTTTTATCAATTTAAATTCTTATTTTTACACTTCTTTCAGCAAAAATTATTTTAAATCGAGGTCATCTTTAGTCGAGCTAGTACTCAGCTTGACAAGTTAGGTTAATAAGCATTTACCAAACTCTATCAAGTTGAGCTCGAGCTAGATTCTTTTTTATTCAAGCCGAGCACGAGCATTAGATGGGTTAAAAAAATTTGAGCTCGAGCTAAAAAAATTATAAACAAGCTTAATTTAAACTAAGCAAAACTCTAATAGACGCTACTCATTTGAAGCTCTGACCACATCTCATTAAATCAATGCAAACACTCCAATGAAAAGATAGAAATATTGTTAAGAAAAGAAATAAAACAAAAAAAATTCTCACGACAAAAATATTGCACGCATTTCTATTTCTTATCGTAGTTGGGGAAAGTTAATCTGCTAACTTGAAGATTCGTTAGCAGATACTAACTGATATCCAAAATACATGAACTAGTATCCAAGTACTAAAGTATCTAGAGAGCACAGACTAGTATTCAATGTTTGCTAACTGATATCCACCATGAATCAACTATTATCCCAAATTCACAAACTAATATCTAGACAACACATAATAGTATCCATACAACACATAATTAGTATCCAGATAACACATAAGAGTATCCATATTGAATATTAGTTGGTTGATTGTGGATATTAGTTGGTATCTACTATCTGGATACTAGTTTATGATGTTTTGAATACTAGTCTGTGCTATCAAGATACTCAACAGACTTGGATATTAGTTCATACATTTTGGATACTAGTTAGTATCTACTAATGTATTGGAAAGCTTGGAAGCGTGTCCTTCAGCCCCTAATCTGAAACCCTCCGGCCTAGGGGTGGCTATACGGTCCGGTCCGGTTAAATTGGCCCAAATTGATCCGGTCCAGTCCGGTCTTTTTGAAAATATAAGGACCGAAGATTGGGTTGGATACAGTCCGGTCTTGATCCGGTCCGGTTTTGATCCGGTCCGGTCCCAATTCGGTCTTGATTTTACATTGAGATTGTGGGATTTGAGTGGCCTAAGGCCTTAAAGGGTGAGGAGTTGGTTAAGTTTTGTACTAAGTGCAAAGGTTTGTGACCGTTTATGCAAATTACACTTAAGTTTTGGGTGTTGAGCTCTCTTATCCGGTCTTTATCCGGGTTTTTACCTCAAATCTAAGCCCAAAGATTGAATTGGATTGTTTACTATCCGGTCCCGGTCCGGTCTCGGTCCAGGTTATACGGTCCGGTTTCCGATTTTTAATCCGGTCCCGGTCCAAATAGCCACCCCTACTCCGGCCACACTAAAGAAAGCAACTTGCTTTTGTCGTTATCAGGCGGAGGGAGGATGGACCATATAGTCTCAGATCGCATGTCTAATACCGATGATAAAGCAGCAGTCGTTCGTTATCAAAGCAAAACCCAAATGGTGGGTGGCTGCTGAATTCTATTAATTGCACATTTCATTAAACTAGTACGTAGACATCAGTGCATGTGTTTTTGGCCTTTGGAATTTATTACCTACGTGTTCTCTTCGCAAAACATTTTGTCCGCCGGACAATCCCATTGCTAGTGATATTGCTAGCCGACGACTCATGATCAATGTCAATGGGTACAAACTGAAATCTGCCTAGTGTTTTCGGCTCCCAGATTTTTTGTCCCTAGCTATAGTTACTTGATTAATGACCTGCCACAGCTGCCAGCCATCCACATTCTTCCCCTCACGACTCTACTTTCGGAGAAACTTCGCCGTCCCGGCTCACTTACAATAAACTGCAAGCCAATTAATGTATTTCAGTATTTGTAATCATCTAATTAATTTCGGTGATATGTTTCCAAATCATAAATCACTTTACTGTGTCACTCATTGAGTTTACTTAATTAAGTTTCTTTTGTGTTTTTCTCATTTTTGGCTACATTTTTGGATGAATGTTGGTTAATATTCTACATGCTTCGGAATTATTATTAGATGGTGGTTTTGGGAAGGAGTTAATTGAGCTTTAGGGTTATCTTGGTAATCTTGGTAATTGTGGGGTCAAGGATCTGGCCTACGTGACCCAAGTAGAGTAGGCTTTATAGTTTCGACGCAGGGTTATGGAAGACAAACACTAAGAGATGAAGAAACTTCTGCACCCAAAACAGTTTTTCTGATAGACCCAGTTCTTAACCGATAAAATTTTAAAAAATATTAAACACCTGTCCTTTCATTAATACACTCGATAAATTGTTCATAATTGCGGTACCAGAAATACCCGAAAATTGTATTTTACCATCAGAATCCTTGATTGTTTTTCCTTTAACTATTGTTATTGTTTTTTTCCTTTACCTTCATTTACTTTCTTTTTTTTTCCTAAACTTCTTCTTTGTCTTTTACTTTACCTATCTTTTCACAACCATTATTTTTGTCCTTTCCTTCCCACGTACCCATTTCCTTCTTCTTTCTTTCCTTGGCATGTTCCTCTCTCCCCATCTCATACAAAGACATATGATACAAACTTTTGTCTTTTTCTTTCCTTGTCTTTTCCACATCTCTTTTCCTTCATGTCATGTGAAGTGGCAGAAACCACTCATCTCCTTTCCTTCTCTCTCATTCTCTTTCTTTCATATTCCCCTTCCTTTCTCCTAATTTCCTTCACTAACCTACACATGCATGAAAAACCATTCCACTATCACGTCTACAAACTACAATAATAAAGGAAAGACAAGAACATCATTCTTTTTTCCACTCCTTTCTCATACATTCATGTTCATGCAATGGCATGCATACGTAGAGAACTAAAACCAATTCATTTACCCATTTTCCATATATTCATACTCCTTTATATACTTACACTTTCTCCTACTTACACATACACACTTGGACTTTCCCATATACAATAATGGATGAGGAATATTGGTGTATGATGGAGAATATTAACGAGTATAGGAGAATAATGGAGAATATTAGTGAATGTTAACGTAAGTCGAGGAATTCAACTACGACTTTTTCCTATAAATAGGGAGCACCCCTCCCCCTTTCTCAACACACCATGAGTCCCTCCACATAACAAGTCACACACACACCACATAAGTCGCTTACGACTACTTCACACAACACAACTCACACATACACACTCTCTCTACTTTCTCTCTCTAAAAACGTTTTCTCTCTCCTCCCGATCTCCCAAAAACGTGTTAAATCTCTTAACACTCAACACACTCTCAATTTGGCGGACTAAGCCATGGAATCGTGGATAGTCTCCACCGGGCGGCCTTAAATAGCCGACGACGCTCAATTATGACCGTGGGACCGAACCAGGTCTAACGTCACCGTATTTATTTTATTCCATTCAGGTTACTAATTTGAGCGTCGGAGGAGGTTCCAACCAGGACTCCCCCGGTGGGACCTTTTTTTCCAGGTATTCGCACGGAGCTGGAGGTGGTTAAAGGCTTTGGGAAATCAGCGCTCTCCGGACCTTAAACATATTGAAGCAGGCTGCTCTAAGCTTGGCATCAACAATTGGCGCCTACCGTGGGGCCCGGTGAGAAGAATATTACCAAAGTTTTAACAAACCACCACTAAGCCGTGATGAATACCCAAGGCTCTCCCAGTATTCCTACCATCGAAGCAGTGCGTCGCTTTTTAAGAGTAATCGAGACTGGGGGCAACCCAACCCCCCGTTCACCACTCAGCGATGCACCGAGTCAGAAAACAGAGCCTCGAGTGGTGCCACTTGCACAGAATACCTCCATTCCAGCATCAGAGGCAATTCCCATCCCTACTCCGACACAAGTACGTGAGATGCAGGTTGAGATTGAGCGACTCAGAGCTCAACTCAGGGCCAAAGAAGCCTCCCAGATTAATGCCCCTGGATCTTCCAGAGGACCCGTAACAAATAATCAGGAGAGAGTTGCAGCCCATGGCTCGGTTAACGAACCATCCAATGGGATGTCAGCACCTGTTGGATTAATCGCTCCGAGTCTCTCAGCCAATCTGCTTGAACCTTCCCCAGGACACGGAGTTGTCACTTCAACCGGAGTAGGAGGACCTCTATCCAGAATCGTGCAGGATGAGCCCTACCCATCAAATCTTCATTTACCAAGCTTGCCAGAGTATTATGGCACCACAGATCCAGAAGACCACCTTTGCTCTTTTCAAATCCTAATGCCATTAATCGGAGCATCTGATGCAACAATGTGAAAAATCTTCCCAGCAACACTCCGTGGAGATGCCCGACGATGGTACTCAAAGTTACAAGATGGTATTATATCCAGTTTCTTCGAATTTGCCACTCTTTTCAGATGAAAATTCTACGCACAAAAAAATAACCTATCAGCATCCATCAACTCCTCAGCATCAGGCAGCGTGATGATGAGACACTCAAGGCTTACTATACTCGATATAGTAACATCGCCATCGGACTAACGTCCATTTCCACTGAGATCTCCACCAATGCCCTGATGCGAGGGACTATCAATACTGATTTATATGCTTCTCTTGCAAAACGGGCTCCCCACAGCACTATGGAGCTTCAAGAGCGAGTTTCAAAATATATTGATCTAGAAGAAGCACTTCAGGAGGTTAGTCGAGCAGGATCCAAAAGAAAACAAGAGACTTCACCCCAAGATTCCCGCCGACAACGTCAAGCTCCTGCACTCGAGGGCCGAAACTCTTCCCAAAATTCCAAAAGGGAAGATACCCAGATACAACAAAGCTATACTCCTCTCAATCGCTCTAGACAAGCCATTCTTCAGATCATTCGAGAGAAGAAAATTCCCATTACTCAACCTCCTCCAGTTGTGAGGGTTTCAGGAAAGGGCCAACAATTCTACTGTGAATTTCATCGATGTACGGGACATGATACAGAAAGCTGTTACACCCTTAAGCACTCTATTGAAGGACTTATCCAACGAGGCTATCTTCGAGACTTTGTAAAGAATATTCGTTCCCCTATTCTCCCTTCACCTCCAATAATAGACAAAGGAAAAGCACCACAGGGAAGTGGATCGATGTTGGGAAATGTTCCTGTCATTCATGGTGGGGTCAAATTATCCGAACAAGTTGGTTCTCGCTCAACCGGTGCCCCAAGGTTGGTCGGTTCCGCCTCTACCACACAAATTCCCATATCTTTCGACGATAGGGATCTTGAAGATATCGAGTATCCTCATGATGATTCCTTAGTCATTAAGGCAGTAATCGCAAACTATTCTGTGCAACGAGTCCTCATCGATGGAGGAAGCTCTGCAGATCTTTTATTCTACCCAGCTTTCAAGTCCATGGGTCTTCAACTAAACAAATGTCACCCTCCTAGCATTTACCTCGTGGGCTTCTCCGGAAATCAAGTCCCAGTTCTGGGGATTCTCCCACTCCAAGTTCGTATTGGCAATGAACAACAAACCGTAGAGAACACAATCAACTTCCATGTTATTGACTGCCCTTCCGCGTACAACTGCATTCTCGGGCGCCCTTTTCTACATCAAGTTCGGGCTATACCCTCAACTCTGCACTTAAAATTGAAGTTCCCAACTATTGCCGGAGTCGGGTGTGTGAAGGGAGATCAAGCTCTTGCACGACAGTGTTGTGAGTTCTCCCTTAAAGATGGCTTTGTGGCCACAATGGAAGCCAAAGACGAGGTCGCTCGTCTCGTTCCCGTTGACCCTGATGAAGAACATACATTAGAAGAAGGGCGAACCGTTCGTGTATCCATGGCATGGCCTAAAAATTATCTCCCACAACTTCTCAGTTTGATGATCGAGTACAAAGAGCTCTTTGCTCAAGGACCTGGGGATATGCCTGGTCTTGATTCAAAAGTTGCCGAGCATACACTAGGGATTATCCCAGGTAGCAAGCCCATCCAGCAAAAAAGAAGGAACTTTGCATGGGAACGTCGCCAGGCCATAGCAGAGGAGGTAATCAAGCTAGGGCAAGCCGGCTTCATTAGCGAGGTTCTCTACCCAACATGGTTGGCTAATGTGGTCATGGTTAAAAAGGCCAACGACCAGTGGAGAATGTGTGTTGACTTCACCGATCTCAACAAGGCTTGCCCGAAGGACCCGTATCCTTTGCCCAAGATTGATCTGCTTATTGATGCGACCGCCGGTCATCGCCATCTCTCTTTTCTTGATATGTTCTCAGGGTACCACCAGATCCCACTAAAGAAGGACGACCAAAAATATACTGCCTTCATGACTCCGGTAGGAAATTATTGCTACAAGGTGATGCCGTTCGGCCTCAAAAATGCAGGAGCTACCTATCAACGTATGGTGGATCGAGTCTTTGCCCGAAAACTAGGTCGAAATGTTGAAGCTTATGTGGATGACATCCTAATCAAAAGTACAGAGACACATGCACATTTAGAAGATCTATGCGAGACTTTTGATACCCTACGAGGATACAACTTGCCCCTTAATCCAAAAAAGTGCGTCTTCAGGGCCACCGCAGGGAAGTTTCTTGGATTCATGGTGACAAGACGTGGAATCGAGGTTAACCCCAGGCAAATTGAAGCGATTCTCCAGATGACATCACCTACAAAGCATAAAGAAGTACAGGTTCTAACAGGAAGGATTGCGGCACTCAATCGTTTCATTTCACGAGCTGGGGATCGGTGTGCCCCTTTCTTCAACACCCTAAAAGGAGCTGGAAAAACATTTCAGTGGACCCCTGAATGTGAGAAAGCTTTCACAGAACTTAAGGAGTACTTGGTGAATCCCCCAATACTCTCATCTCCCGTCAACAACGAGACATTGTACATGTACTTTGCTGTCTCCTCCAAGGCTGTGAGTGCTGTACTCGTTCGCCGAGATACAGACAATACAGAGCATCCTATTTACTACACTTGTAAGACCCTGTTAGATGCTGAAACAAGATACTCTCCTGTGGAGAAAGCCGCCCTAGCTGTGGTGGTTGCCACTCGAAAGCTGCGTCCGTACTTCCAAAGCCACCCCATATGTATACTCTCTCAACTGCCTTTACGTCGTCTACTTCAGCGGATGGATGTTGCTGGTAGAATGGTGAACTGGGCCATCGAGCTTAGTGAATACGATATCACTTTCCTCCCTCGCACCGCCATCAAGTCCCAAGTTTTAGCTAACTTTGTTGCAGAAGGTGTTCGAGCATGTATCCCGCCAGAAACAGAGACTTGGAGATTGTACGTTGATGGTGCATCTAGTAAAACTGGATCAGGAGCAGGAGTTTTGCTCATCAGCCCTCTCGGAGTCACTCATGAATTGGCAATTCGCTTTGCCAGCACCATGACGAACAATGCCACCGAGTATGAAGCCCTCCTAGCGGGACTGATTATGGCTCAAGAATTGGGCATTCAACGAATTAGGGTCCACTCCGACTCTTCCCTAGTTGTCAATCAAGTGCAGGGGACATACGAGGTACGAGAGCCCGCGCTCGTACCATACACCAATGCCGCTCGTATGGCACTCTCTGAGTTTCCTCAAGCGGAGATAGTCCACATATCTCGTGAGGATAATCTTCATGCAGACCCATTATCAAAACTTACAACAGCACAAGACTTCCTCAGCGAGAGACATGTGATCATTGAAAGGCGTCCAACAATGTTATGCGCCCAAGTTACCTCATTTCCAGCACAATCCGATTGGCGAACACCTCTCATCGAGTATCTAAAACATGGGCTCCTGCCCACTGACCAGAAGGAAGCCATCCGCCTTAAGAGACGTGCTCCTCGTTACCTCCTGATCGAGGGAGATTTATACAAGAAAGGCTTCACTGGACCCTACCTGCGGTGCCTTAGCATTGGCGAAGCACACTTTGACGTACAGGAGGTACATGAAGGATCATGTGGGATGCATGCTGTCCTCGTAGCTTGGAAAAAACCCTTCTACGACAAGGTTACTACTGGCCCACGATGCGGCGGGACACTCAAAAGTATGCTCAAGCATGCCCCAAATGTCAGGTGGCCGCGCAAACCACTCATGCACCTCCATCAAAAATGCAGGTTAACATCGGGCCATGGCCATTTGCTCAATGGGGGATGGACTTTTTGGGACCCTTTCCCACGGCTCCTGGACGAAAGAAATGGCTGATCGTAGCCATTGATTATTTTACCAAGTGGATTGAGGCTGAGGCGATCGCTAGCCTATCCACTCAGAGAGTTGAAAAGTTTTTATGGCTAAACATCTTATGCAGGTTCAGTCTCCCTCACACTCTAATCATGGATCAGGGGACACAATTCACGAGCGAAGATTTACAGGCCTACTGCGCCCAATATGGAATCTTACTTCGATATGCCTCGGTGGCCTATCCTCAAGCTAACGGTCAGGCTGAGGCTGCTAACAAAAGCATACTATGGGGCCTAAAAACCAGATTAGGCCAGGCCAAGGGTCGATGGGTCGAGGAGCTGCCCCATGTGCTTTGGGCCCACCGGACAACTTACAAGACTTCCACTGGGGAGACACCATATGCCTTGACTTATGGCACCGATGTTGTGCTGCCAATTGAAATGGAGCTCTCCTCTTACAGAATCCAAGCATTCCACCCTGATGAAAATCAAATCGAGCTCACTCATGATCTACATCTCATCGAGGAGCGTCGAGAGGAAGCACTTTTGCGACTCGCCGCTTCCAAAGAGAGGATCGCGCGTTACTACAACGCCAAGGTGAGAAATCGACCCATCAGGGAAGGGGAGTGGGTTCTGAGGAGAAACTTCAAACACATTCCAAGTCAAGGAAAGTTCACCCCCCAGTGGGAGGGTCCTTACAAAGTGCGTAAAGTGGTGGGACCAAATACTGTAAAACTATCACTCCCTGATGGTCAAGACATGTCAAGGACTTGGAACACAATGCATTTAAGGAGATACTTTACTCCATAAATATGGTATACCCTTGCTATCTTTTAAATAAACACCCCAGTGGATTTGTTCCCTAAATAAATACCATGGTAGGGTGAAAGATAGCTAGCAATAAAAGCAGCGTGTTTATTATTACAAAAGTTTGGAAGCCCATTGTACATTACCTACTACAGGTGTTTATATGCTAAGCTATACACATTACCGAGTATCTTACATAATATTTTACAATGTTATTTCAAGTTGGAATTTCATAAACTTTAGTTCTCAAAGAACTCTGGGCCGAGTAACTCAGTTGCAGCCAACAACATTGCCGTCGAGATATTAAAGTCTGAATGCACTGGGGTGCCAACCATTGGACTTGCTTCAGAAACAGCATCTAAAAGTGGCGAGATGCGATGGAACTCAATCTCCACATTCGAAATTTGGCTTGCTGCTTCCCCAGACTGAGGAGCACCATCGCATTCCTCCACGACATTCATATTTTGGGATGTCACCTCCTCAGGTTCCAAAGTAGTCGCACATTCTTCCACCACTTGACGAAGGCGGGTGTCATCAATATCTCTTGCAGGATACATACAATAAATTGCCCTTCTAGCCAAGCGATGGACATTATCCATCACTCACGAAACCGCCATCTGTAACTGATGACGTAGAGTATTATTCTCTGATCGGAGGGTGGTGTTTTCTGAGTGTAAACCAGTATTCTCCGACCATAAAGACCTCCTAATTAGCCTCTCCTCACGCATACTGGCGTGAAGCTGCTCAACTTGTTTGCGAAGGCCGGCCTCAGCTGCTTCTGAGGTACGCAGCTCCTGTGTGGCTACCTCAACATGTTGTTGAGCCTCCACCATGTCTGCATTCCATTCACATGATTTGGAAGAAAATTGCTCCTCTCTTGTCTTCATCTGGATTCTCATTTCTTCCAAAGAACGAGTTGCCTCCTCTCGGGCCTCAGTAACCCGAAGCTCTGCCATAGCTAGGCGACACTCCATGGCAACAGCGTACCTCGCCAACTATTCGCAAAATAACAACGTCAATGTATCATATACAAATTGAAGACCGAAAAACAAAGGAAGAACGTAAAAGCACCTTTGAAACAGAAGAAGCAAAAGTTGATCCTGTGGCTGCATCTTCTAAAATGGGATAGTGTTTCCCCGCATCGCACAAACTGTCGTACGTTATGACACCACCAGCCAAAATTCCACCTTTGCTGGCTCTTGAAGACTCCCCTGATGCTTCAGGGTTCCCCTACCGCCCACTGGGGTTTTTCCTTTAGCATCTCTGGCTCTCCCCTCAGAGCGACCCTTCCCAGTAGGGGAATCTCCTGATCCTCTCACCCAGGAACGAGTTCTCTTCGACTGGTCATGACGAACTCTCGACCATCCACGCGGGGGATTATCTGGTCTCTCACGAATTGGCACCCCGACATACGAGTGAGGCACTGCTGGCACTTCTCTATTCCTCATACACCTCTGAAAGTGCGAGTAATCTGCAAGGAAGGATTACAGTTAGAAAATACGGTCATAAAAAGGGAAGCACTGTAAAAAATGACGTACCTTTACCATAAACAGCAAGAAACAAGCTTGCTCGAGCCCCAGGAGTACTTATATCAATGGGTCTCTCCCGGAGAAGCCGATCATGCTGTAAAGCTATCTCTCCCTCAATCACGGGATCCTGAAATCCACCTGTAACACCTTCACTCCAGTCAGCTGGGACTGTGATACCTCCGGAGGTAAACTCACTAGGCGGGGCAAGAAAATAAAAAAATTCCGTCTCCCACGACCCCTTCAGATGGCTCAGCAAAGTGCAAAGGTTATTGGCTGACTTCCGTTTGTGCAACTCCCAAGCCACTCGATCATGACGAAAGAAAAAACAAGCATAAAACAACTCGGGGGATGGTGGAACCCCAACTCGACGACATGACAGAATAAAACAAGAGATGAAAGTCCAAAAACGAGGACTAACAGAATCGATTGAAAGCTTACTACGGTGCATTACAACACACAACCATGTAGGCAGGGGCAATCGAAACCCATACTCCAGAGAAGAACGAAAAAGAGATCGCCATGATGATGGGTGACTTACAGCCGAAACAAGTCTGTTGGGTATGGCATAACTCCAGTGATGAGGCATACCATACGAAACCAACAGTTCTCGTAACCACTTTTCACTTTGCGTAAAACCACGTCCCAGGCCACCTACTGGGTACTCCGGAGGCACTCGACCCAGAGGATACATCACCTCCCAAGGGCAGACATTAAAACCCAGTGGGTTAGGTGCTATATCTCGAGACCCACTGGCATCCGATCCTCTTGCCACCACAACAGTGGAAGGCGGTATAATCATTAAACGTTGATTATCTCGTAATGATGAAGGTAAACTCGCCATTTTTACTAAAGGTAAAATAAGAATTTACTTTAGGGATAGTGAAACAAGAGTTTACTGTGGGTAGTGAACTGCTTTTGCTTTGTGAGAAATGAAAAGATGGGAGGAGAAGTACGAGAGCAGGAGGCTGTGAAATGGAGAATGGATTATGTTCCCTCCGCTCTGGTATTTATATGAGCAGCGTTTGAGACTGGGTCTAATACCGACTTACCGTCAGAATTATTATTAGATGGTGGTTTTGGGAAGGAGTTAATTGAGCTTTAGGGTTATCTTGGTAATCTTGGTAATTGTGGGGTCAAGGATCTGGCCTACGTGACCCAAGTAGAGTAGGCTTTATAGTTTCGACGCAGGGTTATGGAAGACAAACACTAAGAGATGAAGAAACTTCTGCACCCAAAACAGTTTTTCTGATAGACCCAGTTCTTAACCGATAAAATTTTAAAAATATTAAACACTTGTCCTTTCATTAATACACTCGATAAATTGTTCATAATTGCGGTACCAGAAATACCCGAAAATTGTATTTTACCATCAGAATCCTTGATTGTTTTTCCTTTAACTATTGTTATTGTTTTTTTCCTTTACCTTCATTTACTTTCTTTTTTTTTCCTAAACTTCTTCTTTGTCTTTTACTTTACCTATCTTTTCACAACCATTATTTTTGTCCTTTCCTTCCCACGTACCCATTTCCTTCTTCTTTCTTTCCTTGGCATGTTCCTCTCTCCCCATCTCATACAAAGACATATGATACAAACTTTTGTCTTTTTCTTTCCTTGTCTTTTCCACATCTCTTTTCCTTCATGTCATGTGAAGTGGCAGAAACCACTCATCTCCTTTCCTTCTCTCTCATTCTCTTTCTTTCATATTCCCCTTCCTTTCTCCTAATTTCCTTCACTAACCTACACATGCATGAAAAACCATTCCACTATCACGTCTACAAACTACAATAATAAAGGAAAGACAAGAACATCATTCTTTTTTCCACTCCTTTCTCATACATTCATGTTCATGCAATGGCATGCATACGTAGAGAACTAAAAGCAATTCATTTACCCATTTTCCATATATTCATACTCCTTTATATACTTACACTTTCTCCTACTTACACATACACACTTGGACTTTCCCATATACAATAATGGATGAGGAATATTGGTGTATGATGGAGAATATTAACGAGTATAGGAGAATAATGGAGAATATTAGTGAATGTTAACGTAAGTCGAGGAATTCAACTACGACTTTTTCCTATAAATAGGGAGCACCCCTCCCCCTTTCTCAACACACCATGAGTCCCTCCACATAACAAGTCACACACACACCACATAAGTCGCTTACGACTACTTCACACAACACAACTCACACATACACACTCTCTCTACTTTCTCTCTCTAAAAACGTTTTCTCTCTCCTCCCGATCTCCCAAAAACGTGTTAAATCTCTTAACACTCAACACACTCTCAATTTGGCGGACTAAGCCATGGAATCGTGGATAGTCTCCACCGGGCGGCCTTAAATAGCCGACGACGCTCAATTATGACCGTGGGACCGAACCAGGTCTAACGTCACCGTATTTATTTTATTCCATTCAGGTTACTAATTTGAGCGTCGGAGGAGGTTCCAACCAGGACTCCCCCGGTGGGACCTTTTTTTCCAGGTATTCGCACGGAGCTGGAGGTGGTTAAAGGCTTTGGGAAATCAGCGCTCTCCGGACCTTAAACATATTGAAGCAGGCTGCTCTAAGCTTGGCATCAACAATTTCAGTTTGTGAGTTTTGAGTGACCGGTTCAAAAATTATTATCTATCACCTTTAAAATGAAAAAGAATCAACCCGATGTATAACATGAAATATCTGATCATGTGAAATATGATATATATTATACGATTTAGGTGAATCGATATACTGAGATTATGTCAAATGCATTATGTCACACCTATCAGAAAGAAAAAAACAAGACACTTCATTTACAGGTACAGTACTGTTTGGAAATTGAAAGTGTAGAAAGTTATTACTGATGGAGTGTGATATATAATAAGTGCTTCATGTAAAAACTTGTCTGTTTGTACACCTGTCTGTTTGACACTTACATCTCTGAGTATAGACTGGAGTTAGGAATAGTTGTAGAAAGGAACAAAACGGGAAACACCCAATAAATAAAAGCAATTTGACAATTGACAGGAGAAAGGAACGCATAGAGCATTGAATACACGGAGAGAGATGCCAAAATGCAGAATTTAAACTTTAAAGGGGTGGGTCGAGTAGTTAAAACCATTCCCTATTTTTGGTCGGATTTGAGCTCTGGTCCCTAAGCGCCTCTATTTCAATCCATCCATCGATGATGCCATTACTACTACTACTAGTAGAGAGGACTGGAGAATTAGAGTAACTACAAAGGGATATGGTTATCTTATTTGGTAGGGGACCTCCATTGCACACAAAAAAACCAACTTGTACCTATTGTTACTTTTTGGCTGCTCCAATGTTAATCAATTGGCCTGTTCATTTCTAGGCAAAATGTGGCTCCCGACATTACACGTCACACACATTGGATCTCTAAAAAGCGACATCCTATAATTAAAATCGAGATGACGAGACAATCAATCGATACATTTTTGTTCAATAGATTTCTTGGAAAATAATAAATTTGATAGTGCAGAAGAGAACAGAACAACGATTTTACGTGGTTTTGCCTGTTCGGTGTGAACAGGACTATTCCACGGTGAGCTCGAAGGAGCTCACGACTGATTCTTTATTAGGTTTTCTTAATTATGGCCGATGGCCTTACACTGATACTTATACCCATCCTCAACTGTTGCTAGGGTATAATTACAAGGGCAATCAAACAATGTGCAAACATGAGATACGGCAGGCTTTGAGTGTGAAGCATCACTGGGCTTCGTCTGTTGTTGGTGGTGCTAGGCCTGCTGGCCCATATCCAATACTCCCCCGCAAGCTGTGGCGTGAAGATCACGAACACGCAGCTTGGACAACAGAAAGTGGAAACGTTCAGCACCTAGGCCCTTGGTGAACATGTCTGTGAGCTGGTGATGCGAGCTAATCTTCATGGGGGCAATGTCACCAGATTGGACGCGTTCCCAAACAAAATAGCAGTCCATCTCAACATGCTTTGTACGCTCATGAAAGACTGGATTAGCTGCAATGTGAAGTGCTGCCTGATTGTCACAGTAAAGAGGAATCAGACCTTTCTGCATTACTCCAATCTCTTGCAGCAACCAACGTAACCAAAGTACTTCACCGATAGTGTTGGCCATTGCTCGATATTCCGCCTCTGCAGACGAGCGAGCAACAACACTTGGTTTCTTGGTTCGCCAAGAAATAGGTACACCACCAAGAGTAATTACATAGCCCGTGGTAGAACGCCTGGTGGACTGACAGCCTGCTCAATCAGCATCACAGTAGGCTATAAGATCAAGCGAGCTCTGCGCTGGGAAGAAAAGACCTTGTCCGGGGGCTCCCTTGAGGTACCGAAGAATGCGCTGAGCGGCCTCCATATGAGCACGTGTCGGGGAATGAACAAACTGACTGAGAATGTTGACTCCATACGTGATGTCGGGACGAGTCATCGTCAAATAAAGTAGCCGACCGACTAGGCAGCGATACGCGGCCGGGTCGGGATGATTAGCCGGAGCCGGACTAGTAAGATGATGATTTTGTTCAACTGGGAAGGCACTGGGGCGACTGCCAGTGGTGCCGGAGTCACTAAGGATATCAAGGACGTACTTCCGCTGGCTAAGAACCATTCCTTCCGGGGCACGTGCAACTTCAATACCCAGGAAGTAGCGTAAAACACCAAGGTCCTTGATGGTAAACCGATCATTGAGGAATCTTTTGACCTGTGAGATAAAATCCAGGCAGTTACCAGTGAGAACAACATCATCAACATAGATGAGAGCAATAACCTAAATACTCCCCCGTCGAAAAATGAACAACGAGTGGTCGGCTGGTGAAGCCCGAAAACCCAATTCACAGAATGCAGCTGTGAATTTTTGGTACCAGCTCCGGGATGCCTGACGTAGCCCATAAAGGGACTTGTGTAACTTACATACACGCGTCTCGCCAGGCTCGGCAAAGCCCTATGGAATGCGCATGTAAACATCTTCATCCAAATCACCGTGAAGAAAGGCATTATTGACATACAGTTGATGAATGTGCCAGCCTTTGCTAACTGCCACAGCGAGGAGACACCAAACAGTCACAAGTTTGGCTACCGGGGCAAAGGTGTCATGAAAGTCCACACCCTCAATCTACGTGTAACCCTTCGCTACTAACCGAGCTTTGTACCGCTCGATTGTTCCATCAGGATTGAACTTCACTTTATAGACCCATTTGCAGTCTATGACCCTTTTTCCCGGAGGTAAGATGACGAGACTCCAAGTCCCATTTTTCTCAAGGGCCACAATCTCCGCAATCATGGCACGCCGCCAACATTCTTCTCGCACGGCTTCAAAGAAGCTCCTAGGCTCCGGATTGTGTGCTACGGCTGCAAGAAAGGCACATTAATTAGCCGTAAAACGATCATAGATGAGATTCTCGGATAAAGGAAATTGTGCAGAGTGGGCTTTACTCTGTGTATAGTAATCATCAAGACGCTTGGGTGGACCGCGCACACGGTCACTCCGCCGCGGAGGTTGGGCAGTAGAAGGAACAGGCTCGGGTTCCAGCTGGGTGCAAGGAAGCATCTCGGCCCGTGGTTGGACTGGGGACGGGCTCGATGGGCTTGCGGGCCCAGTAGTTGAATTAGAAGTGGAATTTGTTGGCTGCGCCAACTCGGGAGAAGAAGCCGAAGAATCATGGTTGGACGCGGATTTGGATTTGGACGTGACATGATGACGGGAAGCACCATGATTTGGTTGGCTTGCTGGCCCATGATCTGTGGGGGACGACGCGGGCACAGCAGGAGCTGGAGGTGTTGGGCTGCTTGCATCCAACACTAGTTCATCCGCCAAGTCGTCAGGTGAGCGAGTGAACACAGTCCCGGGGACCCATGTGAACTGCTGCATAGCTTTGGATTGGAAGGGGAACAAAGATTCATGAAAAACAACGTCCCGACTGGAATTAGACGACGTGCTGCTAGATCATAGGCACGATATCCCTTTTGACTGGCTGCATAGCCGAGGAAAATGCATGGTCGACCACGTTCTTCAAACTTACCAAGGTGAGCATGTGTGTCTTTGCAGTAGACCAGACAGCCAAAAACCCGTAAATGTGAGTAAGAGGCAGCTTTGCCGAACACAACTTCATAGGGGGTACGTCCTGTAGCGGTATTAGGCAAGCATTTTATCAAATAGGCTGCGGTCAGAATACAATCACCCCAAAAACGGATAGGAAGTGATGCTTGAAAACGCAGCGCTCGAGCTGTTTCAAGAAGATGGCGGTGCTTCCTTTCAACTACGCCATTCTGCTGTGGGGTATCTGTGCAGGAAGTCTGCAACAAGATACCCTCCTGTTCATAGTAATTCCGCAGAAAAGTGGTGCCAAACTCCAGACCGTTATCAGTCTGCATCTTCTTAACCTGCTTACCAAACTGGGTACGAACAAGATTGCAAAACATCTTTAGATACCTGCCCACTTCTGAATTATACTTGAGAAGATAAATCCAAACTCCTCTACCGAAGTCATCAACAATAGTCAAAAAATAATGGGCACCGCTGAGAGACGGTGTGGAGTAGCCACCCCAGATATCCAAGTGTAACATCTCAAAACAGGACGTGGTACGAATGCCACTGACAGGGAAAGGTGTTCTAACGTGCTTAGCTCGTGAGCAAGGATGACACACAGTATTGTCCAATGCTAAAGAAACAGAAATGAAACCATCTAGCTTATTCAAAACTACCGCCGATGGGTGACCCAAACGGGCGTGCCAGAGAGTTGCAGGAAGACCAGTACTTTTAGAAACAGCATGTACTTTCGCCTGTCGACACCCGAATAACCGCAGGAAGTAGAGACCATCACGAACTTCCCCCTTCCCAATCACATTCCTGGAGCGTAAGTCCTGTATAACGCAAAAATCACCCAGAAAGATTAACGCGACACGGTGCTCCTCGCAAAGTCGACTAACCGATAATAAGTTGCAACGAAACTCCGGTACATGCAAGACTCGACCAAGAACCATATCCTTACCAAGCTGAACAGAGCCTATACGTTTAACGGGAATACTACTCCCGTTTGGGATGCGTACGGGATGCTCAGGCACACTAGTATTATGCACGGATAACAGGGAACCATCCATTGTAATGTGCTCATTACAACCGGAGTCAATTAACCACTCCGGTTGATTAGAAACATTATACGTACCAGCCATGTTGCTAGTTGGGTTGGTCGCCCCAGGAGATTGCCCACCAAAAAATTGGCGTAACTGCTCTAGCTGCTGCATGGAGAAACCTGCTACAGGACTTGGTTCAGCTTCGGCTTGTGCAGCTCGCGGTTCGCGGCTCTGGGGACGACCTGAACTCTGCTTGTTTCGAGGTTCGCGATTGCGACGTCGGTTGGGCCGATCAGATTGATCATCACGAGGGGGCCATCCTATGAGCTCGTAAAAACTCTTGCGGAGATGCCGAGTCTTGAGGCAATGCGTGCAGTGGAGTTTTTCACGATCACCCCGCTCTCCCCTTTCACGATCACGTTGCGATCGCCCACCACTAGTACCTTTCTCGGAACTCTGCGAGGTGGCAAAAGCTGCTGCCTTAGGTGATGACTTCCTGTTCTGCGTGAGATTTCGCTGCTGCTCATTGTTGTAAACAATTCGAAAAGCTTCGGGCAGCATCGGCATGGGTGTCATCGAGAGGATCTGACTGTGCACTGTGCCAAAATTATCATCGAGGCCCAACAAAAAATCGAGAAGGCGAAGACTTTCATTTTGATCCCTGCCTCTTCTGCCACACGTACACAGTGGCGGTGGCAATATAGTATGAGTCTCTTCTCATACTTTCCGCAACTGAGTGTGAAAACTAGAAACCGAATGCTTCTCTTGCTGGAGAAGACTGACAAGACGTCGGAGTTCGTAGGCCCCGTCAAGTTCCCTTTGCTGAAGCGATCCCGGAGATCTTCCGATATCTCCTGAGCCGTTTTAGCGTGCATAACACTACTCCGCAGTTCGGAGTCCATCGCTGTACGAAGCCACCCTTTAACGAGCGCATCGCAGCGGACCCAGGCTCGCTCCTCGGCGGCGCCTGATGTAGGTCGCGGGATTGACCCATCCACGAATCCTATTTTTGTTCTTGGTGACCAAAGCGTCGGTCATCTCAAGGATCCACTCGCCGTAGTTCGTCGGCGTGAGGAGACTACTCACATGAAGGTGGCCAGTGCTGTCCGATTGGTGCAGGAAGAAGGGGCTGGACGGGTCCGGGTCTGTGCCGCGCGAACCTTCGGACGTCGTAGCTGACTTGCCCGAGTTCTTCACAGCCGATTCGTCGTCACTCATGATTGGAACAGAAAACCCTGATCACGATCAATGCTCTGATACCATAATAAATTTGATAGTGCAGAAGAGAACACAACAACGATTTTACGTGGTTTCCCTGTTCGGTGTGAACAGGACTATTCCACGGTGAGCTCGAAGGAGCTCACGGCTGATTCTTTATTAGGTTTTCTTAATTATGGTCGATCGCCTTACACTGATATTTATACCCATCCTCAACTGTTGCTAGGGTATAATTACAAGGGCAATCAAACAATGTGCAAACATGAGATACGACAGGCTTTGAGTGTGAGGCATCACTGGGATCCGTCTGTTGTTGGTGGTGCTGGGCCTGCTGGCCCATATCCAATAGAAAACTAAACTAGACTAAGGTGGCAAAAAGCACGACTTGGAATGGATGTGGTCCATGGTATGAAATCCCAACCTATAGATATCCCATAATATATAAAACAGAGAATCAGTACTACGGTGTCACTGTAAATAGTGCGATATAAAAAACACATTCTATGATTGGGCCACGTGGCTGTGATGGGGGAATTGGGGTATTAAAACCCCATCAAAACCAAACAAACCCATTAGAGGTGGCACAACCAGCCTATCCCAAACTAAGGGTAGAGTACCCCTTTTCCATCAACGCATTATTCTATTTTTATTTTCATTGAATAATTTTTTTTATTAGAGTGATATAGGTTTACTTTGTGATTTATGTACTACTTAAAGGTATTCAAAACTGGGACCTCAAGGTCCAAAGGCTAGTGATATTGCCACTAGACAAAGCCCTTGTTCGTAAAAATTTGTTGGTTGTTGGCCTCAAGGTTCGAACTCCGCGTATAGTGGGTGTTCGCATCCTCACATTACCACTATGCCTTAGGTGATGATCAAAGAAGAAACCAAGTCAAGGGAAGAAGAAGCTGGAAATTTGGCTAAGCCTGTCAAACAGTCCATGGTACCTACTTTGGGAGCTTACTCGTTTTGTTTGGGAGACATTTGAGGGAGGCTAGGTGTTGGGAATGAGAATAAAAGTCTTGTTAAAGATAGTAAAGGCGTTGGATGAGAAGATGGAAGCAGCTTCCTGGACACCAAACGAGCAGCCTAAATATCATATGGTGATCAGGAAAAATTCTCTATCATGTGGGTTAAAATACCCTATAGAGGATCTGAGGTTCGCGATAGCGGAATTGGATCAGAAGGACCCCCTATCGTGAGGGTGTTAATACCCGATAGGGTATTTTGGATTGATGAGTTTAAGTTACTTTTTTTATTTACGACTTGTTTTACTTTCCAGTCATTTCATTTGTTTTATTTTCCAGACCTATTTAAAGGATTGCAAACTCTATTTTGAGGCAGATGATTGTTGAATGGGCAAAACCCCCTGACTCGCTACGACACAACACCTAACAATGGCCAAATGTAACCAATGGAAGGGACTGCAGTATAGTGGCTCAAGTGATAAATATCGAATCCACGGGTCTCTAGAGTTACTATTACTCAGCTTCAGTTTATTATTTAGCAAACCAGATTAAGATGAAAGAACTAAAACTACTCTAGCATACTACAGTTAAAGTTAATCTAATTACAGGTTGGGAACTCACTTAGGTATGATTCCCCCTAGCCACTAGCCAGATTAATGATTGATGATCTCTAACCTGTTTCACTTTCATTCACAATGCGGAGAATCCTTGACTAGACCTTGAGTCTCGACTAAAGGAACAAGGCCCTCTTGAGTCAATTGCCTAGAGGGACGTATCCTTCTCTAGAACAACTGATCAAGGCGTTCTGAACTAGACTCCCTCTATCGAAAGAGGTTCTCAATCGATACAAAGCAGTGAATCAACCCTCGACTAAAGCAATCGATCCACTACTATCAATCTATGGTGCTCTATTGACCTAATCAGGTATTCCCTCTCATAGAATCAAAGCAGAATCAATAATCTCGACTAAAGCAGAATTGAATCATGAAAACATGCATAGATTGAATATGAACTCAAGATTATCCAGTCAGAGTACTCATACAATCATCCAATCAAACAAACATAGCTAAGGTTCCTCAAAACCTAAGTGAAGGGAAGTTACTCCATAGAGAAGAGAGAGACTGCAGTAAGAATCTTCAGATGATCAGTCTTCAAGTCCGGGCTTGTTCCTCGAGCTTCCAAGGCGAAGAAATCCTCCTTCTCTACTCCAAGAATGCCCTCAAATCGCCCTCTCTCTCTAGGGTTCGTCCCTTGGGTGTTTGGGATCCAAAACCCAGCTCCCTCCTCTCCTTTGGCTGAAAATCGGGTTTTAAGCAGAAAATACCGACTCACACGGCCAGGGTGGCACGGCCGTGTGGCTTACCCAGTTGCCCGTGTGAGTCAAAACGCTGCGTTCCAATTAGTTCGAATTCCAGGCTCTTTGCACGGCCAGAGTGGCACGGCCGTGTGAACTTCCTTTTTGCCCGTGTTTGCTCACGCAGAATACCACACGGCCAGACTGGCCTCTTGCACGGACGTGTCGATCTTCTGCTTTGCCCGTGTCTGCTCTCGCAGAATGTCACACGGCCAGACTGGCCTCTTGCACGGCCGTGTGAACATCAGGGTAGCCCGTGTGACTTCCTTTGCGACTTGTCTCGTGCCCGATCTTCGCCCAATCGACCCCGAACTCGCTCCTAAACCTTCATTCACTTGCCAGGACCTGAAATATCACAAACAAGCACAACCTAGCGTGAAATCGGTCTAAAACACGAGAAACCACATCTCAAACGGTCTAAGAACAGGGGTGAAAACATGTGTAACTAACGGTCTATCAAACTCCCCCACACTTAACCGTTTGCTTGTCCTCAAGCTAACCTAACTCAAACCAATGCAACTCTCTAGACCTCTATAGGAACAAACAACCTAGATCGTAGGTAGAGGACTTCCTAGGTCATTTAGCAGCTTACGAGGTCAACCGACGCACAAGTCATCTCAAAGCTTCTTATCGAGTCGGCATCATGGCAAACAGTGAACAAAGGACAAATGAATTGTGGATGAAGAGATTCTCAAAAACAAAAGATCATGGACTCACATTTTTCAAGGTGCTCTATTTTCTGCTTAAGGATGGTTGGAACCCCTTTTCTTTCTATTTTGCTTGTTTTCTGTTATTTTTCTTTTCTTTTTTTCTTTTTCAAGGGTCCCAACCTGCTCTTACCGGCCATGCCAGGAGCGGATGTCTCGAGCCTCGTGCAGGGGAAAGACATGTAAGGGGGCTGGAGGTAGTAGGTGGAAATTGGGAACGAATTCCCGTCTCCCCTTACCCACTTTCGCCCTATTCGCACGGGAGACGTTTATTTTGAAGCACATTTTCGAGCACCTGTTATTTTCAAAACATGATACAAGAGTCCATGACAGGCAGAGAATCCACAACACCACACAATTCAAGGGTCCTAAGATCACTAATTCACTCAATCAACCAACTCAATATGAAGAAGACATGAGACTTCTTAAATGCATCAACATCCTCCATAGTGCTACACTACCTCCCTAGGTTGCATATTACTATAAAGACTGTCAATTCAAAGCATACTGAGCAGGCAATTGCAAGGAAACACGTACTTGGAGCCCTCAAATTTAAAAATTTGGACAGTGGACTAGGCTCCAAGCACACAAACAGCCAAACATTCACCCGCATACATAATCGAACATCCCCCCACACTTAAGCACGACATTGTCCTCAATGGAGGAAAGATAAGGAGGGTAGAACGAAGTTACCAGATCAAGGGTGAATGATGATGAACGGGTCAGGCGGTGCCATCCAGAAAGAGAGAGTAATCAGAACACAAACACCACACAAAATCTCACAAAGGTTGAGTTATTGACTCTAAAATCAAATAGCAAACTGACTCAACCGAGGAGAAATAGAGACAGAAATGCAAACCGACTGGTTGGGTTGCCTCCCAACAAGCGCTTCTTTCACGTCGTGAGCCGGACGATGGCTCCTAAGTTTCGGTCCATGCTAGAACCTCCTTGAAGTTGAGGTTCTCGTCGATGAGGTGGAGTCTCAAGTCACGAGCATGTGGTGTGGCAGGTGATGAAGGCTCATGTACTTGATGCAGATGAAGTCTCCACCCTCGAGACCTCTTCTTCTCTTCTCTCGTCTCATTGCCCCAAACCAGATAAGACAGCATCGATTGGCCACCATCGCGTCCACCAAGAGGGACCGATGTCGAGGTGGCCTTGGTCTGGCAAAGAGACACTGCAAATGGGTCCTTGCTAAGCAGTTCCTCGAAGTTTGGTGGAGATATCACATGTAACTCATGGCCGGTGCAGGCCTCTTCCACCTCAACTTCATCCTTAGCCTGGACGCCAATTGCTTCTTTCACCTCCCTTCCTTCTTCATGTGGTATCACCCCTGGGAAATGATCAAGAACTTCTCCAGCTTCACTTTCTCCATCCTCCACAACTTCTTTCTGCACCCTTTCTTGCTCTTCTTCTTCTAGCACGGATTGGAGAGCAAGTTGGCAAGCAATTTCTTTCATGAGATCTTCTTGCATCTCCTCACTCATGCCCGCCTCTTCAAAGCTCAGTTTGGGGTGTGGGAAGGTGTGGTCGGCTACGACAGGACATTCCTGATCATGACCATCACGGGAGCTCTCCGTGACAACTTCTGTGTATTCCACAATGTCCTTGTAGCCTTCTTCTTCCTCCTCCTCTTCTAGTATGGTAGCAGAAGGGTGATTTGGAGCAGGTTGTGCCCAAGATCGCTCAAGATCATCGACGCTCTTCTTAAGGCTCAGGAGGATCTCCTCTGTTTCACGATAGGCCTGGACACACTGATCCATCCTGGAGCATGTTCTCTCACAGTCTCGAGCAAACTGCTCCATGAGTAACTCCAGCGCCGATGGCCCTTCTGATTGTGGGAGAAATTCTTCTTGATAATGAGGTTGTTCTTGATATGCCCAGGGGTCCGATTGTTCTCCGTAGTAAGGGGGTTGGTACTGGAACCCGAATCCATAGTCTTCTCCGCCTTGATTGCTCCACGGAGTCTCGAGGTAATACCACCCAGATGGTGGTGGATACCCCCAATGATTGGAGAAGCCATTAGGATCCATGATTCAGATCTGCACCAACAAAAACAAAAACACCCAAGTGAAAAGCAAGGGTGGAAAAGAAAAGAAACGAAAAACGCTAAAGTAACAAACTTCTGCCTTTCCTAATACTCTAGAAAGTCCTCGGCAACGGCGCCAAAAACTTGACTCGCTACGACACAACACCTAACAATGACCAAGTGTAACCAATGGAAGGGACTGCAGTATAGTGGCTCAAGTGATAAATATCGAATCCACGGGTCTCTAGAGTTACTATTACTCAGCTTCAGTTTATTATTTAGCAAACCAGATTAAGATGAAAGAACTAAAACTACTCTAGCATACTACAGTTAAAGTTAATCTAATTACAGGTTGGGAACTCACTTAGGTATGATTCCCCCTAGCCACTAGCCAGATTAATGATTGATGATCTCTAACCTGTTTCACTTTCATTCACAATGCGGAGAATCCTTGACTAGACCTTGAGTCTCGACTAAAGGAACAAGGCCCTCTTGAGTCAATTGCCTAGAGGGACGTATCCTTCTCTAGAACAACTGATCAAGGCGTTTTGAACTAGACTCCCTCTATCGAAAGAGGTTCTCAATCGATACAAAGCAGTGAATCAACCCTCGACTAAAGCAATCGATCCACTACTATCAATCTATGGTGCTCTATTGACCTAATCAGGTATTCCCTCTCATAGAATCAAAGCAGAATCAATAATCTCGACTAAAGCAGAATTGAATCATGAAAACATGCATAGATTGAATATGAACTCAAGATTATCCAGTCAGAGTACTCATACAATCATCCAATCAAACAAACATAGCTAGGGTTCCTCAAAACCTAAGTGAAGGGAAGTTACTCCATAGAGAAGAGAGAGACTGCAGTAAGAATCTTCAGATGATCAGTCTTCAAGTCCGGGCTTGTTCCTCGAGCTTCCAAGGCGAAGAAATCCTCCTTCTCTACTCCAAGAATGCCCTCAAATCGCCCTCTCTCTCTAGGGTTCGTCCCTTGGGTGTTTGGGATCCAAAACCCAGCTCCCTCCTCTCCTTTGGCTGAAAATCCCGACTCACACGGCCAGGGTGGCACGGCCGTGTGGCTTACCCAGTTGCCCGTGTGAGTCAAAACGCTGCGTTCCAATTAGTTCGTTCCAGGCTCTTTGCACGGCCAGAGTGGCACGGCCGTGTGAACTTCCTTTTTGCCCGTGTTTGCTCACGCAGAATTCCACACGGCCAGACTGGCCTCTTGCACGGACGTGTCGATCTTCTGCTTTGCCCGTGTCTGCTCTCGCAGAATGTCACACGGCCAGACTGGCCTCTTGCACGGCCGTGTGAACATCAGGGTAGCCCGTGTGACTTCCTTTGCGACTTGTCTCGTGCCCGATCTTCGCCCAATCGACCCCGAACTCGCTCCTAAACCTTCATTCACTTGCCAGCACCTGAAATATCACAAACAAGCACAACCTAGCGTGAAATCGGTCTAAAACACGAGAAACCACATCTCAAACGGTGTAAGAACAGGGGTGAAAACATGTGTAACTAACGGTCTATCACCCCCCTTTCCGGTTCAATGAGTTGTTACTCCTGAATTGTGTCCTTGTTTGTTGGTGGATCTCCAGCATTCGAGTGAGCTTTGTATCAATCATGTTTTTTCCTTGATTGTGGGCGAGTTGCTACTCATTATATTGTTCAATCCTCTTCCTGATTTTGTGTTGAAGTTGCACGGCAATTCCGTCCTATCCTTTATTTTTCGAGTGTTAAGAGAAAATATTAGAAAAATCCTAAAAGATCGAAGTTGCGCGACTTTGGTAAAATAACCTAAACTTTCACGAGCTCGAGATTCTCATCATTAGCTTAGCTTTTCTGCAATCCATTAATTAATTTAATTACATTCACTACAACAAATTAGGCCTATTGTGACAGTAGGTTTTTGTCATATTAGACCCATATTTTGTCATATTAGGTATATTAGGACAAAAGACGTTGTCACAACGTCTTGTCATTTGATCTCCGTCAGGATAGGTCAAATGTGACAAAATTTAAAAATATCGTTGTCACATTTGCTGTAGGATATTGTGACATATTCTTGTGTCATATAATAGGTAAAAAAGTGACGAATAGTTTTGTCACAATAAGGGTGGAGTTCGTCACATTTGGACTTTGGTTTGTCAGTTTTTCTCATGTTCTAATTATTCTATTGTGACAAACAGAGCTTTTATGACGAAATAGTTTGTCATTAGTTTTGTCATAATTTGCTGATTTTGTCAAAATTGTCATATTGTCATAATTTGCTGAATTTGTCAAAATTGTCAAATATGACGAGCAATATTGTTATTTAATATACAATAAAGTGACATATTGACTTTTACATTACATTACATCGGACTTGCTACAAGAATGACATTATTCGTAATTGTTTCCTACATTGCATAAATAGATAAGCATCCCAACAGAGTATGAACCAAATATCCAAAAGATTACAAACTTTCCAAGCATTCTATCTCCCTGTTTACTATAACACAAAAGACTAGTAAAATCATCCCCAACATTCTAACTTGTTCACCATCATAAAAAAAATATCAGATATTTTCCAACATTCTTCTTTGTTCACCAGAACACTAAATAACATACGAATACACCAACAACCTTCATACTTCACTTGTTGCAGGGGGAATGGGATATCCTGCACTCCTTGCAACCATCCTGAAAAGTAAAATTAATAGCAAAGGAACAAGGCAATGGGAAATCCAAATCAATTATCAACACAAGAGAAATAAAAACAAATAATCAAAGTTATACAACCATATGAATCCAAAGACTTTAATATATTCAATCAACAACAGATTCTTCGCCCATTTCACCATTTTCTTAGCAGCCAACCAGCGCTTGAACAAACAATCGCAAATGAAGAACTACACCAAAACTGTAGAACCGATTCAAAACTAGCGCGAACGAAATCACATGCTTACAACAGATGGAAAGCTATGCTCCTCTTTAACTAAGGCCGCCAACCTTCGCTTGAGCCACCGCTTGCCTGTCGCTCTGAATCCATTGTCGTCGTCACTGCTCCTGATATTCAATCTCGTTTACGAGGTTTAGCTCTGATTGATCTTCGGAGTCCTCGAATCATATGGGGAGATTGACGAAGTTTGCTGGCTGATGGCGGTGCTCCATCCCCTCCTCTCTGCTTCTCTCCAATCGCAGGTGGGATGTAAAAAAAAAAAAAAAAATATCGCAGGTGGCGATGAAAGGAGAAGGGTGAGACTGGTTTTGGGCTTTTGGAGTGATAGAAGTGGCGGGGAAAAAAGTGTGTGGGTGGAGGACAGAGTAGAGTGTGTGTGTATGAGGGATGATAGGGTTAGTTTTTTATTTATTTTAAAATTTATTTAAATCTTTCAAGTTCCAATTAGAAGTAATTTCAAAACCCGTCAAGACCCTAAAAATTAGAAGCCCACTCTTAATTTCCGCCAACAGCCCAGGAGCGCCAAAGTTTGGTGGGAAACGCCAAAACAATTTCAATTTTGTTGGAGGGATTTTTTGTTTGATTTTTGTTGGTGGGAATTTTTTTGAACCTAATTAAATTTTGGAGGAAAATGAAACTTTGGAGTTCAAAAAAAATATCTCTTCTAAAAAATGAAACCAATATATTATAATGAACGTGCATTTTGTCAACTCATTGTGGGAATAATAATATCTATTATGACAAAATGTTTTGTTATTTGAACATGTCATGACAAAATAATATGACGAACGCTACTCTAACGATTAACTTCGTCACTTTTGAGTCTCCTACATCCCGATATGGGATGTCTATTTTGACAAAATTATTTGTAACACAAGAAGTTTGTTACAATACCCACCTATTATGACAAATTGTAATGACAACACCTAACGTTGTCACATTAGCCACGCCAAATAGGACAACGTTGAATTTTGTCATATTACACACTCTATTGTGACAACCTGGAAATGACAAAAAATAAGTTTTGTCATAACAGGCCAAATTTGTTATAGTGATTTAACCTCTTAGTTCTGTTTTCCACAGAATTATAAAACATGAAAACAAGATCGACGACCATCCTAACCTAAATTGCACTTCTCTGTCTGGCATACCAGCGACCTCTCCAAACTCACTCCCTACAGTAACATGTTCGTCGGTCAATCACATCTGCAAGTCTACTAACTGCCTCGATTGAAATCCCTTAGCCCACTTCACGTGGCCTCCAAAATCACTCTCGGCGGTGACGTATCTATCGTCAATCCCATGTATAGCCGCCTCGACTGAAATCTCGCCATGTTTCCTCATAAAGCTATTTTCTAGAATAGAGATCAAGGATTTTATAGGGTTTGCGTACGTCTCTCTCCATCAGACAGCGCCGCCTGCAAATTAGAATACCATTCCAAGTCAGAGAAGAAGAGTTTCCCTCCCTCTGTGTCATCTGCCTCGTTTTGAGTCGTCCTGTTGCAATCGTTGACAACAAGTTGGAGGTAGTAATTTTATGTTTTTTTCGTAAAGTAGCAAGTCATGGTGCTGCTATTATAGGGTCGGTTTCATGTTTTCATTTGTATTTCTGGGTTTATAGAGTAGTTGGGGATTCTATGCTCTGTCCTTGTGATAATTGTTGGTCATTCATTCCCTCGTATCTTGTTCTTTTATTTGTTCAGAAGGGCTTAATTTGCAGTATGTTTCAGAAGGGTGCTTGCAAATGCTTTAGCTTTCCTGTCCAAGCTTAACTACCTACGATGAGTATCTGTCATGGGCTATCACTAAGTTCAAAGGTATGGAAGTTACTGCTTTTAAGGGTAGGCTGGTTTGGAATGTCACAAGAAGTATGATCTGGCGTGAAAAATGTTCAAGGGTCCATGAATGCAAGGCCAAGTCCAGTAGTGAGGTAGTGAGATCTGTCAGAAGGCTGATTGATCTATCAAGGGTTGGCAATTTGAGTCTAAATTCTGACTGTAGCAGTGTACTTTTATAACCAAATCGGTTTGTAGGACAAGTAGTAGTAGGTAGCAGGGGGAGTACATACTCAGTAGAATTGCAGCTTGCAGTTTGTAATAGATTAGATGCTTCTTCTCAAATTAGAGGGGGTGGGTGCATTGTGCTTAGTAAATTTTTTTGATACGGCCTGATAACGCTATATTTGAACATGTTTTTTTCCATCATTTCTGGATTGTTTGAGGTTGGTTTCTCGCTCCTCTGGCCTATTTTACACTAGGTTCTGTTGGTTGATGATGTTTCAAGTCCTGGCAGGTGAATAGGTACGAAGGAGCAAGTTTTGGGACGTTTTGGAGCGAAATGGCAAAAAGCAGGAAGAATTTACGGCCCAGCTTTAGGAGTTACTGTTTCGATCATAACTTTCCCTAAGAGCCCGTAACTTCTCGAGGGAAGGACCAAGTATTCCAGGAGCATCTTCAAAGTTACGACCAGGCCTAAGAAGTTACCGTTTGAACTGTAACTAGCCCTACGTACCTGTAACTCTTGGGAGGCGATGACAGAGGAGTCCAGGAGCGCTTTTGAAGTTACGGCCTCCCATCTAAGTTACAGTTGCAACAGTAATTCCTCCAAAGAAGCTGTAACTCTTGGTTTACGGAGCACAACAACGACAACATTTTATTGAGGAGTTACGGGCTAGGAGAGGAAGTTACGACCGTAACTTAGGTCGTAACTCGCGAATCTCCAGCTTATAAAAGGCAGAGGATCCAGATTTTGAGAGTTCTAAAGGATGAAAGAGAACCTTAGAGAGAGAGAGAGAGTGACGAAGGAAAACCCTTGGGCAAGGATTGGAGCGATCTGAAGACCTCAAAGCTCGATTCCTCATCCTCGGAGTACCGATTAGCCGATAGGAGTAGAGTCTCATTGTCCACACAGTGATTTCACCTCCTAGCATGATGTTTCCACTTCTCTCCATGGAGTACACTTCCCACTCATTTGGGTATGAAGAACCCTAGTTTTGTATAGGGCTGGCTATTTGGTCCGGACTGTTTGGTTTTACCCAAAACCGGACCGTATAACCTGGACCGGGACCGAACTTAGACCGGATAGAAAACAATCCAATCTCATATTCTGGCTTAGATTTGAGGTAAAAAAACCGGATAAGAGACCCCAACACTCAAATCCCCACAAGCTCAATCTAAAATCAATATCAAATTGGGACCAGACTTTATCCAACCCAATCTTTGGTCCTTATATTCCCGAAAACACCGAACTGGGACCAGATCAATTTGGTCCAATTTAACCGGACCGTATATCCACCCCTAGTTTTTTATGCTAGGAATGGTTGTATTAACCCCATTTGCGAATGATTGATTTAATACATTCAATTGAGGAATTAATCAGAATTGCATGAGTCATGATCAAACATGTGTGATTCCTACTTTAACCTAGAACGATAGTCTCTGAATAGGTTAAAAGAGCAACCTTGAATTGGAAGTGGTGAATCGACTGCTTTAGTCGAGAAGAAGATTCACTGCTCTGTATTAGAATTAAAGCCAGTTGAGGAAGTTTATGTCGGTAGAGGTTAGTCGAGAAGAAGATTCACTGCTCTGTATTGGTGTGTTATTGACTTGGTAGTTTATGTCGGTAGAGGTTAGTCGCCCACCGGATATTCAAACCAAGAGAGTCTAGTCTTCATTGGTCATGATTCCATACTTGTCAAGAACTTTCTGCAGTGTATCTTTCAATATGAACAAATTGGGAACATATAATCTGAACTAGCTGCAAACTAGGGGGAATCATACCTGGATGACCTTTAGCACTTGGAAGAACCAGAACATTACTTGCTTTTCGTTTCTTTAGCTTCTAAACAACTTCACTAAACTGTTCTCGCTAGATAATAGAATTTCATGGAGTAAGCAATAGATCTAGAGCCCGGGTCGATATTAAAACTAAACCATTGTTCTACATTTCCATCCTACGATTGCACTTGGTCGTAATTTGGTGTTGTGTTATAGCGTGTCAAGTTTTTAACACCGTTGCCTAGGACCCTCTAGGCTATTGGAGAAACGTGAAAATATGCTTCTTTAGCATTTAGTTCTCTGCATTTTCTTTCTTCCATCTGTGTGCCTTCACAGGTTGTGTTTGCAGCCTGTGTGCAGGTAGTGCATGACCCGTAGCCAGCCGGGAGATCTACTGTTATTAGATTAAGAGCTTGAAAGGACATGTTGCAACTTCAAGAAGGCGCTAAAGGCGCGACTGGCTGCGGAGGAAGCTCTAGCTCAGCTGAACATCAACCAGGAGGAGGAAATGGGTGACCCAAATGCTAACATTGCGGTTGTCCCCAATGTGCACACCATGGGCTATTACTAGACGGCCCGAGCCACAAACATGAGACCCTCCATCTAACACCCTCAAGTTGCTGCTAAAAACTTTGAGGTGAGCATCTCTGTCATCACCATGCTGTGTGGCTCGGTGGTATTCCAAGGGAAATCAGGCGAGTGCCCTACAGCCCACCTGCGACGATTCCAGGAGCTGATCGATGGAATCAAGATTAATGGATTTCCGCATGACGCCATTCAGCTGTGGTACTTCCCTTTTACTCTAGAGGGACAGGCCAAGATGTGGCTGGAAAACCGAGCTCTGGGGTCAATCACGACTTTCACTGACCTGGCCAACAAGTTCTTGACCCGCACTATCATCCACCGTCCAAGATAGCAGACCTACAGAAAGAGATTACTGATAGCACCATATTTTCACATGTTTGCACCCTTGTTTTTTAAACGTTTTAGCTCGGATTTGTGGTTCCTTGGCCTATTTTACAATAGGTTGTGTTATTTTGTCATATTTCAGGTCCTAGCGAGTAAAGGGAGGCATAGGCCCATGTTTCGGGTCAATCGGAGGTCGTTTGGTCACTCAAAAGCCACTCAAAAGTGGAGTCGAGGAAGAAATACGGGCAACCTTCCCCAAATTACGGCCGTAATTCACAAATTACTGCCGATATTTTTTATGCCGAGCCAAGTGATGGCTCAGGTACAAAATACGGTTGTATTCCTCAATGTCTAGCCCGTAATACTGGCAGAAGAAGAATAAGGTCGTATTCTTGCCCATATTTCGCCTAGAATCGGGTTGAAGAGGCAGATTCGAGCCAAAGGAAGGGGATTCGACTTTTTGGGTCAAAAAACAGAGTTCTAGAGAGAGAAACTGAGAAGAACAAACCCTAGGAGTTATTTTGGAGTGGATTTCTCACCACTGAAGCCTAGATTGCATCCCAGGAGTGAAGATTGACATACCACAACAGATTATTCCCATCTTTATGAGTATGACTGCTTTGATTTCTAGAGTAGATTATTCCTCTCTCTCTCTCTCTCTATGGAGAAGACTTTTCCCTCACTTGGGTATGAAGAACCCTAGTTCCATGTGTTAGAGATTTGAGTTGTAATGATTGTTGGATTGATATACGGAGTGGTTTTAATTGATTGAAGCTTGTTTATTGAGTCAATTGAATCATGATCAGCTTCTCTTGATTTCTATTTCAACCTGTGATAGATAAAATCTGAATAGTTTGTTAAAGCTTCTTCAATCGGTAGGTGTGAATTCATTATACGAGAGTTAGTCAATTCACTGCTTTATACTGGAATCTGTTTCCAGTAGTGGAGTTATTTGTTAATTTCCTTACCATTCTATCCTGGTGAAGACTAGTCGTCTGCCGGTTAGTCTGTCTAAGAGGGCTTGGTACGTTTAAGAGATTCCAAGCGGATCTTCCACAGTTTAATCAACAGTGAATCAACCAAAGGAAATTACAACTTGGACCTAACTAAGGAGCTAGGGGGCTCATTCCCGAGTGACTCTTCTCTTGCTTCCAAAAACTGGACAATTTACTGCTTTTTTCTGTTTTAGTTTGAATTCACCTTCACTCACTTAGTCCCGCTAGATAATAGAAGTTCACCGAGTAGGCAGTAGATCTAGACCCCAAGTTGATAAATTAAACTTACCCACTATTCTGTATTTCCAGAATGCGATTATACTTGATCATAGTTTGGTGTTGTGTTTTAGCGATTCAAGTTTTTGGCGCTGTTGTCGGGGATCCTCTAGGTTATTGGAGAAACGTGAAAGTCTGTTACTTTAGCATTAATTTAGCTTTTCTTTCTTTTGCTTCCTCCCTTGCTTTTCACTTGGGTGTTTTTATTTTTGGTGGTGCAGATCTGAATCATGGATCCTCATGGCTTCTCCAACCATTGGGGGTATCCACCACAACCCGAGTGGTATTACCCCGAGATTTCGTGGAGCCATCAAGGAGGAGAAGACTATGGATTCGGGTTCCAGTACCAACCAACCTACTATGGAGAACAACTAGACCCTTGGGCACCTCAATAACAATCTCTATATCAAGAAGAATTCCTCCCACAACCAAAGGGGCCATTCTACAGTGTAGACACCACATTTTGTCCGGAGCAACTATCCTACTCAAAATTCGGAAGAATATTCCATTTAAAAATTAAAAAAGAAAACCCAAGTGAAAGTTTGGACGAAGTTGGTTGAGATTAGCAGTGGCAAATCAACAAGTACCAATAATTTCGAAGTCCTCCTTCTGTTTAGTTCGAATATCTGTACTAGGTAGGATTAGCAGTAGCTAATGACTACCAAATTCGCTTTATTTAGAATAACAATAGTACGCCGTCACGACTATACTAGTATTACGGTTAATGATTAGTGACATAGGTTTGAAATTGGTCAAATGAGATAGGAAGACCATATTAAACTTACTGATATTGGTCAATATTGGTCGAAATTCATAATCAAGAACTACTTATTTAAGAAGTTGGGATGTGGGTCACGATCAGGAAAAAGAATAAACAAGCTAGGTGGGAGCAAATCAATTGAATAGTTGGCCATACAATAATTACACGATCATTCTAATTATAAGTCGCAAAAATAATTACATGCATAATTGCAAAGTACAAATGTACAACTAATAATTATTACATTTGATAAGGAATTAAGGATGAATAAAATAGGACTTCTTTTTCTTTTGGGTACCAATCAGAATTGGGGGCTTAGCCAATTAAGGCTGTTTGGGCCCCCATTGATCATCATTTCGGGCCGGAAACGGACTAGGGACCTGCAAACAAAAAAAAGAAAATGTTAGAAGAGCAACCTAAAATGAAAACCCACAACCCAGGCCCAATTGACTCTGGTCAACTCTGGTCAACTTGGTCGACCCGGGTCAACCCAATCAAGTATGGTCAGCCCGGGCCAACTATGGTCAACCCCGTCAACCAAACCCATCATTCTTATCTAAAGGAGCAGCAGAGTAGCAGAGCAGCAGAACAACAGAGTCTCTGCCAAATCTAAAAAAGAAGATTTCGGCCACCTCCTCCGAGAACCAATCCCAAATTGCCAACAACATAAGTGGCTAAGGCTACCACTTCAAGAGCAAAGGAGGAGCAGCCAACACACAGGTATGAACAGTAAAAGGCAGCCATATATAAGGAGCTGTTTTACCCCCAAACAGAGGGGGGAAGAACGAACAAAAAAAGCACACAAAAGGGAGACAAAGACATTAAAGCACTAAGCACCAAAAGAGGCAGACCAGGAGCAATAAGGATCCAAAAGGGGCAGAGAGTCAGAAATAGCAACAAACTATCGCCATCAACCTCCACCTAATTTACAACACAGGTTAGTATTTTCTACACCTCATCAACCATACAAGCATCTAGTCATCTATACATCCATGAAGGAAAATTCATTTGACATGTTTGTAAATGATGATTGCTTCCAAATTCATAATCAATAGTTAGGTTGCTTAAGTCTGTATGTGAAGTGGGTATTACAAAATTCTGATCTTTGTGACATGTATGCCTCTTTATGCCATTTTTCCGTTACATGCTACAATAAACAGTTTCATTTTATCACTAACATACAATGAATTAGTTTAAATTGCTTTCAGTTTTTCTAGCAAGTATAATTCTTGCTAAGTTGCTAGCTGAACTTAGCAATAATATCAGCTAGGCTATTTCATTTAGTCTTTCAACATATCAAAAATCCAGCAATCTACTCAAAACACAAAAATAGGATTCAAACAAGATCTTTGAGAGAGTATTTTAAAATACCTCATTTGATGGTTGTAAGGGTGCCCTTTTAACTCAATTACCAGATTTGGTAATCACGAAGTTCTCATTTGATTATTATTTTGTATGCTAAATACAATAAAACACTCTCATTAAAAATCCCATTTGTTACTAATCAGTATTAGCCTTTTAATCAAGTTGTTTAACCAATTGATAGTCATAAGCAGTAGCTATGATGTCGTATTACTTTTAGGACCATTATAGATTTTCGAATTTTAATAAAGCAAGTTCACCACCATATCCAAAACCAAACATTAAGGCTAAACAAACCTAGGAGGTCTAACAAAATTTATTTTCACAACACCAGAAAGTTCTATAAACAATCATAACGATAATTAAACCACCCATTTTAGGTTTAGAAGAGGTATCACCTAGTTTCTTTCAAATTGAATAAGATCTGCAAAAAAATTAGGAAATCGAGAGTTAGAACCCCAAAAATGATAATAGGTAAAAAACGAGAATAAAAAAATAAAACAAATAACTTACCCCCAAACAAAACCCTCGCCGTCGGCTCTGGCGCTGGCCGCGCCGCCGGCGACCGCCGCCTTCCCTTCCCTTCCTTCGGCAGGGATCCGAAACAAAAAATAAAACAAAGGAAAGCCAAACAAGTCAAAATCCCAATATTATTCGTTAAATCGAATAAAAATGGACATGCATTGTAAAAGGGGGCTTACCAGAGGGTAAAACCTCATCCTCGTCACCTCTGTTCCAACTAGAAGCGATAGATCGAGATTATTAGAATGCAAATCGAGGCCCCCTCCTCGGTTTTGGATCGATCTCCGAAAGAAAAACAAGAAAAAGGTTAGAATCTCGCTCGAAAACCCAGAAATAAAAAACAAACTTGCATGCAATGATCTTACCTAGATCGAAGGTCTCCCGCTCGATTTTTTTTAGCGATCTTCGTCATATCGAGGGACGAGAGGGGAGAGCGGCGGCGGCTGCCTTGAGCGAGGCTAGGGTTTGGGTTTCTTTTCTCTGAGCAAGAGAGAGAGACGAGGGACGAGAGGAGAGCGACGGCGGCGGCCTTGAGCGAGGTTAGGTTCGGGTTTCTCTGGCCAAGAGGGGGGAGAGAGTGTAGGGTTTGTTTTGATTTTTTGAGAGTGTAGGGTTTTCTCTGGACGGAGGACGAGAGGGAGAGGATGAGAGTGGCGGCCGCTAGATCATTTAGAATAGGCTTTGATTTTTTGTGTTGTAAGAGACTATATATACCTCTAGCTTTAAAATGACCAAAATGCCCCTAGGGTTCCCGGCTATTTACGCGTCCATGCCACCGCGTTTTCGTGAAAGTACTAGAATGCCCTTCCCCCTTCTCTGCATCAAAACGAGAAAATTAAAAATTTCTCCACCAGCGCGTTTCGAACCCACGTCCTCCGGTTCAAACGCGAGCCTGGTCAGGCGTTTTAGCCAGTTGGGCTGCCAACCCATCATGCATTAATGTTGTCATCCCATTTAATTTTATTTGTTTTAAAATCCTTAATACAAAATGTGAAATGCGGATTGAGTTTGTCTCATTTCTTTTTCTATTACACCAAAATACATCCTTCTAATTAAAATCCTAATAATAATCAATCTAAATTTTAACAATAAAATTATGATACGAGAATTACGTTCAGTGGAACGTGGTAAAAGCTACAATTAAATTTTCAAAGTCCTAACGAACTACGTGGACTTTGATCCCGTCTAACGGGTACGTAGGCAACCGATAAGGTTCGAGTCCAATTAATCAACTAACTTTATCTTTAAATTTTTACGTCAGTGAGCGTATAATTAAATTACAACTAAACCATTAAATGGTCCAGTGGGACCCCAAAAATACAAAATCATTAGTAAAATACACCCAACTCGCATAAAAACTTATCGACTTAAGTAGTACCGATTTAGGGCGTTGTGGGGTGTGATTTCACTTCCCCACACGTAACCGTACTCCCGAACCCAAATTTCTTAACCGCAGACCATATCCCGGTTCTGACCTAAGGTTAGAGCCAATCGACGAGTGTTCGATCCACTCCAAGTAAGATCGATGGCGACTCCCAAAAAATGCCGACGCGACGACATTCGGACCCCCCGGACGGGACGGTTGCGACAGTTGGCGACTCCGCTGGGGACACTCGAGAGTCGAGCTACATAATTAAGTTCGATAAGTTTTATATTTTCCTATTAAATGTTGGGTGTTTACTTGCTCATTTGCGCAATTATATTGTCGCAATTTAATTCTGCATTCATGCATAAAAGCTCTATGCCCGAGCTATCCCTTTAGAAAATTGAAAGGAGTACCGTGACCTCCACAGTAGTGGTAGTCACGCAAAACTTTCTAACCAAGTTGAACTCGGATCCGAGGATGATCTCGAGGTATCCAGTCAGTCTGAAAAGGCTACGGCAAGATACAACTTGGGAGCCAATTCCCTAGCAATCCCTCTGCCCGCATATAGCAAGCTTAGAAGCCACCTTTAACCGTCCAAAACATTTCCTAAGCCACCCTTAACCATGTCGTTACGCTGCCCAAACACACCTAGGTGATACCTAAAATAGGCAGTCATTACTTTTTGTATATGTACATGTATATGTCGCGTATATATTTCCTACTGCTGTGATAAATGTTTCGAATATTCCGTATTTTAAATGTGTATGGCTATACTATACTTTGTGTATACTCTCACAAAAAGTAAATATTTTAGTTATTCTCTATTATTGTCTTCATTTGCTTGCATGATAAAAAACTTATGTTTTGAAAATGATTAAAAATGATGTAATAATATTAATAATAACGATAATAAGTTGGATCGAACATATTTTCATGCATCACTATCATATGCATTTCTATATCGCGCAAAATTAAAACTTGAGCCATTTGCATATGATGATTAGATGGAAGGCACCTTTATAGCCCAGCAAGTGGTCGCTCGTTCTGCCACCAACAGACTTGCTCCTGTCTGGATTGATCAAAACTTAGTCCGCAACCTGAGGGGTGTGCCATCTGAAATAGTTCAGGACATCGTTTCGAGGGGCCTGAGGAGAAATGATGATGTATTTATCGAAAGGGCAAGAAATCTACTACTACACAAGTATGGCAGCCACAATCTCCCCATCAAACACCTCGACTGGACACCAGATCTCATGTGCCTGAACGTATTCTATATACCTCTCGAAGAGTACCCAGACATGTCAAAAATTGTGTACTGCCTCCTGAGACGCATGATTCGTGTATGTACTATAGGAATCATAATGCACAAACCAGTTTTGAAGAACTGTATTCACGAATGGGAAACATTCCCCGATAAAGTAACTCTCCTGGGAAAATGGCTTCGACAGTTCTTATCACTACGCCGATGGGCGATCTTCCTTGATGAAAATCATAATGACTATCTTTTCCTTACCTTTCATGTGGAAAGGGAAATAATGATCGTGGATAACGGATACGTGGTGGTGGAAAAACCGTCTGCAAAGTTCGAGCAGAGTTTTATAGAGAATCCCACTTTGGAACCAATAAAAATGGCTACAACATGGAAAAGCATGAAAGATAGACTCTGCATGCGCAACAACTTATCACCAAATGACGTGCCAGTAGCATTAAGGTCCGCCAGGAACTACCACACTGACGGAAGAATCAAAGAGGCGTGTTTCCCACCGTTCATGAAGGAGAAATATTTCTTGAAAGAAGCCAAGTACAATATGAAGCAGGCAGCAAAAGTGAGAACTTACATAGACGAATGCTCTAAAATACCAGTAGATATAGACCCCGAGGAACCAGAGTCCTCGCGTATGTTAGAGTGAAGACCGAAGGCCCTAGTAACTGTCGACCATTAGGAATAGGTCGGCTATTTTGACACGTTTTGTTCAGAGACTCCCTAGCCAAAAAAAAAAAAAAAAAAAAAAAAAAAACGGAAGGACAAGGGAGTTGCTCAGGGTATGGCAACCAGTTGGGTAGCCATTTTTTTACTTAGTACAAACGTAACCCTGAATGATGAAATAAAGGGCCTGGTGTTTTGCGTCTAATGTCTATGTGGATGGCTTAACTTTAACTGTGCGCGATAATCATATCATTGCACGCATGCATTCACACCTATTCTTTTATTTCGATGTTCCTAACACGTCATCTCATTAATAGGTTTTGCCACGAAATAACATCCTTGCTACAGGACTTTATATGTACAACATGGCGGGAATATCACCCATTATCGAAGAAGAAGAAGAGATGGTAATGTTCGAGTCAATGAAGCGATATAGGGACGGAGGTGATCGTCTACCGAGGGGCACAGTGATTGATTTGCTACCCATGGGGCCAGTCAGGATTCTTGATAACAGAATCCAATCACTCAAGCAGATGTGGGGAACTTTCACAGAACATGAGCAGAAGGTGTTCACTCGCACATATGGAAGAATACCTGATCTGTTATATGTCCCATTCCCGGCGAACATGATCCAAGAAATGCTCAACTATTGGGATCCGTTCTATCATTGCTTTTCCATAAATGACAATGATTTCTCCCCCCTTATGGAAGAGTACAAATCTATCCTCCAAATAGATCCCAAGAAGCCGTATAAGATCTATGTCCATAAGCCCTATCTCAAAGCGAAGAATGTATTATCCCAGATTCTAGATACAAAAAGTGCAAAGATAGAACATTTAATAGGATCTGATGGTGAGATCGAGTACATTCACGTCAACACACTCATATCTCAGATAAATATCGGACCGAAAAATGAGAAAGATTTGAAGATATTCGCACTGGTACTATATGGATTAATCCTATACCCTCGAATGCCAGACCATATTGACAACTCTGCCATGAAAGTGTTTGAGCAAGATACACATGATGTCAACCCAATATTCTCTATTCTGTCTGAAACATTTGCTGCTTTGGGAAGATGTAGAGAAAATCGTGGGGGCATCCTACTTGGTTGCGCCCCATTACTAGTGGTCTGGATTTTTGGACATCTTAAACCCTCTCCGAGGAAAGGGATCCCGATAATTAGATACTCATTCGTCTTTGACGAAAGGAGATGCTCAGTTAGAGAGTTTGCCTCTGGGGACTTAATATATATGTCAGCATCTGAAGAGCATTGGAAAAATTATTTCGCCACACTCGGGAGTGAAGATATCCAATGGAAAGCCCCGTGGATGTACGAGGGAAGTGTATTGTATAGCTGCGGGTCCGACCCATGGGTACCTCTGCTAGGTCCCGAGGGATGCGTGGCATACGCGCCTAATATGTTCAGGAGGCAAGTGGGTTGCATGCAGTTTGTGCCAGCAACCGAAGGGATGGGTTGGTTTAGTTACCGGTATTTCAATCCCGATTCAAAGGCTAAAAGTGAGCGGGTACTACCATGTTGGAAAAATCCGAGACTAATCAATCGAAGTTTGAGCATTGCAATGATGAAAGATGATCAAGACCTCCACACTTTCCTGGCTCCTGAATACGCACTATGGTATCAGGGGCGATGAAAAGCAGTCACTGTAGACAGGAAAGGCAAGAGGAAAATGGATTTTGAACCCAGATTGCCATCGGCGATACATCATCAAGCAGGATCTTTGGCTAAAGATATGGCTCTAAACCGACTACAACGAGAAAATGATGAGATGCGGGCATACGCAAGAGGGAATTTCACCCAGATAAAGAGACTTGAAGAAGAAAATTATATCCTGAACCAAAGGGTTATTCAGTTGGAAGGTCTTAGCCATGAGCAGAGGTCTACAATCAACGAACACCAAAGCGCAAATCGGGCAATGCAAGAAAGATTAGAGCATCTGGAAGAATGGGGACTACGAACGGAGCATCTTATCAGTAAGCAAAAGAAGGAAGCTATCAAATATCATGAAGAAATTAGCCGATTAACTACTGAAAAAGAGGCTATCGAAAAGGAAAATGCGGACTGGAAAATTACAGCACAAACACTGGAAAACAACAGGCTGAATGAAGAACGGAAAGTTAACCGCCTCATGGAAGTCGTTAGAGGAGCTACTAGAAGAGCATATGAGTTGTCCAATGAAGCTGAGGCGGCTAGACTACGTCTGGTACAAATGGAGAATCCGGATCCCGACCTTCGAACCTATCTCGAAAACCTGCAACAAGAGCTGATGTATTATGGAAATTTTCACTAATCATATTATAATACTTTGTAATATGGTAATGTAAGGTAGCAGGGGAATAAACAATGTACTTTGGGTTGTTTTTGTAATCATGGTCTCTTGTGAAATATGTACGAGGCCATGTAGTAAGCATATAGCGCCTTGAAGCGCACATAAATTGTAATGGTAGCCCCAGCTACTGTAAATATAAAGTTTGGAAGCAGAGGTGTTATCTCATTGGCAAATCCTAGAATTGCATTCAAGCACTAACAAAAACATCACATCATGCATTCACCTCATATAGCATAAGCATGACATCATATCACTCCGCATCGACTAATTATAAACTATTCCACGAGAACACAGGAACCAGAGCACCGGGTTTTCTTTAAAATTGATCATCCACCAGGGAAGAGTCAAGAATTTACATACTTAACGAGATCTAAGGCCGAGTTCGTCATGGAAACTTTTCAGAAGAAGCTGAATGACATCGAAGGAAAGATAACTGGATTTGATGAAAAGCTGGTTGGGTTTGACGAAATGAAAGATCAGCTGAACATGATAGTAAAAATGCTGTCGGCAAAAGGAAAGGAAATAGTATCCAATGATGAAGAAGTACATTCTGAAGATGATGTTCCTCCAAAAGGGGAAGGTTCGGGCCCCAAAGTCATCATCGTGCATGACAAAAACAATACGGGATCGCCTGAACACGACCAAGAGAGAGAGAAAATAGAAGGCGTTGAAAATGACATACTATTGAAAGAAAAATGGGAATACCTGGACGAAAGAGTGAGAGCCATCGAAGGAGTAGAATCATATGGTTCTACTGATGCCACGCAATTATGCCTCGTACCAGACGTGATAATTCCCCCAAAATTCAAAATTCCAGAGTTTGAAAAATATGACGGCACCACGTGCCCTAGAAACCACCTAATCATGTATTGTAATAAAATGGCCAACCACGTCCGAGACGACAAGCTTATGATACATTGTTTTCAAAACAGCCTAACTGGGCCAGCCACAAGGTGGTACATGCAGCTCGAAAGGTCAAAAGTCAAAAGATGGCAAGATCTTGCTGATGCATTCATGAAACACTATAAGCATAATCAAGATTTGGCCCCAGATAGGGAACATCTACGCGCCATGGAAAAGAAAGAGGAGGAGTCCTTCCGAAAGTATGCCCAAAGGTGGCGAGGAAGAGCTGCAGATGTTCAGCCCCCTTTATCTGAGAAAGAAATGATCTCTACTTTCTTTGAAACCCTGAAGCCTCCATATTACAATAACATGGTCGGAATCACTACAACAAATTTTGCTGATATGTTAGTAATTGGTGAACGAATTGAGAAGGGAATCAAACTAGGGAAAATGGAAAGCCCAGAAGCTTCACGGAAGGCGAGCCACATCAGAAAGAAGGAAGCGGAGGTCAATTCAGCCCAGGGAGAGTCTTCAAAAATAGGGAGATGGAACAGTCGACCTCAACCCAACCAAATTCGTCCATACATAAATAATGCTACAGTTGTTACTCAACGCCCAAATTATGCTACTCAGCCACTAAACCAGAATCGACCACAAGCACCACCCCAAGCAAACAACAGAGATCAGAACGTCACTCGAATGTATGGAAAAACTTTTCAAATCGATCCTATTCCCATCACATATACTGAACTCTTTCCTCAGTTAACCCGAAGTCATCTAATTGCCCCCATACCATCTGAGCCCATGCAACCACCTTACCCAAATTGGTATAAGCCGGACCAACATTGTGCCTACCATTCGGGGGTCCCAGGGCATTCAACTGAAGATTGCAGAATATTGAAAGTTAAGGTACAACAGTTGATAAAAGTTGGTTGGCTAAAATTCGAAGAACAGCCCAACAGACCGAATGTTAACAATAATCCATTGCCTAATCATGGGGGGCAGGGAGTAAATGGCATCGAAGAATTTGAACAATACGAAGACAGGGTAAGTGTGGCAGAAATAAAGACACCTTTGGAGTGCATCTATAAAATACTATCCCACAACAATTACCTAGAGAACCCTGATGAAGAGGTACCCGTCACGAACCTGGAGGATACATGTCTTTATCATGCGGGAGTTAAGGGACATTCTATCCAGCATTGTGATCCATTCAAAATGAAATTACAACAACTCATGGATGCAAAAGTGATACTAATTCGAACTAAAGGCAAAGTCATGGGGGATGTAAATATGATGTCCTCGCTAACTGACGAACCCCAAAAGCAGGAAAGGTTCATTTGCTACCAAGCCCGACAGGATGAGCCTAGCCCTCCATCCTCAAAAGTGGTCCCTCTGGTCATAAAAACCCCAAAACCATTCAAGTATGAAAATCCAAAAGCAGTGCCATGGATGTACAACTGTCGGGCAGATCAGAAAACCTTTATTCGCGAAAGTGAAGTGACAAACATAACCGGGATGGGCGGTATGACTAGAACAGGCAGGTATTATACCCCAGATGACGTTGAAAAGCGTAGAATTGAGGAATTGGCAAAAAGGCAAGAAATAAAGCAGGGAAAGCAAAAACTCCCCGAGTTCACAAACCCACAGCTCAATGAGGAAGAGGAGAGGGCACCGATCATGGAAGGTCCAAAAGAGTACCAAAAACAAGTCTCTGATGGGGATGCATGTGAATTCCTAAAACTGATTAAGCAAAGTGAGTTCAAGGTGGTAGAGCAGTTGAACCGCACGCCTGCACGAATTTCTCTTCTATCCCTAATCCTCACTTCTGAACCTCATCGTCAAGCTCTAATGAAAGTACTGAATCAAGCTCACGTATGCCATAATGTATCAGTAGAAAAGGTAGACAATATCGTCGGAGCTGTCCTGACCAGCGGAAAGATCTCGTTTGACGAAGATGAAATCCCCACCGAGGGAACAGGTCACACCAAAGCCCTGCACATTTCGCTAAAATGCAAAGGCCATATGATAGCTCGTGCGCTTATCGATAACGGGTCAGCTCTAAATGTAATACCCAAATCAACCCTCAATAAACTCCCGGTGGATGAATCATACATCAAGCCGAGCTTTGTAGTAGTTCGGGCATTCGATGGTACTAAACGCAAGGTAATCGGCGAAGTCGAGCTTCCAATCCAGATAGGACCAAGCATCTTCAACATCTCGTTCCAGGTGATGGACATTACTCCCACATACAGCCTCCTACTGGGTCGACCATGGATACATTCGGCAGGAGCAGTGCCATCATCGCTCCACCAGAAAGTTAAATTCATCATTGACAAGAAGTTAGTGGAGGTCTACGGGGAAGAAGATATAATGATAACGAAAGCACCAGATGCACCATATATCGAAGCTACAGAGGAAGCTCTTGAAAGTGCATTTCAGTCGCTAGAAATTGAAGACGTCGCATACGTCAACAAGGAAAATAAGACACGAAACCCAAAACCATCTGTAGCCTCCATCATGGCTGCCAAACAATTGATTAAGGGAATTGACAAGTCAATGTGGAACACCCTAATCAGGCCGCCAATGAACATCAAGGAAAATAAAAATCGTTGCGGTTTAGGGTACTCGCCAAGTATGTTGGATATGAAAAGGATCCAAGAGGAGAAACGAAACAAGAGGTTGGTTCGCTTAAAAGGGGACAATTTTGAACACGAGAAGATCAAGATACCCCACATAAGTCAAACCTTCATAAGTGGAGGAACGATCAATAGTAAGACTGTCGATGTCGTCGAGGCAAACATAGACCTAGAGGACCATATGATGTTAACTGTTTTCAGTGATTTGTCGATCAACATGGCTGGGGGGAATAACACTGAATCGTTCGAGTTTGTCCACCTGATGCGTCCAGATGAAGAGCTGTGCAATTGGAAGTTTGAAGACATGCCTATACCAGACGCAATGTAATGTCGTGGGCACGAGAAATCGAAAGTATCGTATAATAATGAATAAAATGTAGTCGAAAAGACTAGTTAAGCTTTTGTTAAGACTGTAGTGGGAAATAAAGCGCACTTATAGCACCTTCCTTTGTTTTCAAATAAACATATGCATTTGAATTCCAATCGTTCATGACATGGATTTCTATCCCTTCCTTATTCCACGTTATTTTCCTTTTCTTTTTGCCTTTATATCTTTTGCTTCAGGATATGTGAGCAATGGGAGGATACTCGAGATCTTCATGATTTGACAATCAACTTTGACTTACCTATTAATCAAATGGAGTCGGATGAGGAAGAAGAGGAATCTTCAGACTGGGATTGGGTGCTTGAGCGGGAAGAGCCAGCATTACAACCGTATGGTGAAGCAATCAGAGTGGTAAACATAGGGACGGAAGAAGATCAGAAGGAAGTGAAAATTGGGGAAAGTTTAAGTGAAGGCGCACAAGAAAGGCTTGTAGACCTGCTAAAGGAATATCAAGACGTGTTTGCTTGGTCTTACAAAGACATGCCCGGTTTAGACGAAAAGATAGTAATGCATCACTTGCCTTTGAAACAAGATAGCAAACCCATCAAGCAGAAATTGAGAAGAATGAAAGCAGAATGGTTGTTGAAGGTCAAGGAAGAAGTTCAAAAACAATACAATGCTGGTTTCTTACGAGTAGCCATATATCCTGAATGGGTCTCAAATATTGTCCCAGTCCCTAAAAAGAATGGAAAGATCCGAGTATGCGTAGATTATAGGGACCTAAATCGTGCGAGCCCAAAAGATGATTTCCCATTACCTCATATTGATGTTCTTATCGACAATACGGCTGGTCATCACACATTCTCCTTCATGGACGGTTTTTTAGGATATAACCAAATCAAAATGTGCCCAGAGGACATGGAAAAAACGACTTTCATCACATTATGGGGAACGTTTTGTTACATTGTAATGCCTTTCGGGCTGAAGAACGCAGGAGCTACTTACCAAAGGGCAATGGTCACGTTGTTTCATGACATGATGCATAAAGAAATAGAAGTCTATGTGGATGACATGATAGCCAAATCTAGACCAGGAGAAGATCATGTGGAAATCCTACGAAAACTTTTCAAAAGGTTGCGTAAATATCAATTACGATTGAATCCCGAAAAATGTACTTTTGGGGTCACATCGGGAAAGTTGCTAGGGTTTCTAGTAAGTCAGAAAGGGATAGAAGTCGATCCAGACAAAGTCAAAGCAATAGTTGAAATGCCGCCACCCAAGACCCAGAAAGAAGTAAGAGGATTCCTCGGACGCTTGAACTATATCAGTAGATTCATTTCACAATTGACCTCCACATGTGAACCCCTTTTCAAACTACTCAAGAAAAACCAACCATGTGAGTGGGACGAAGATTGCCAAAATGCGTTTAGCAAAATTAAAGAATACCTTCTAAATCCACCGGTCCTAGCACCCCCTACACCAAAGAAACCCCTAACACTGTACTTATCTGTATTCGAAAATTCTATGGGGGCAATGCTGGCACAACAAGAACAAGGAAAGAAAGAACATGCGATCTACTACATCAGTAAAAAGTTCAATGACTGTGAACGTAGGTATACGGCCTTAGAAAAGACGTGTGGTGCCCTAGCTTGGGCAGCAAAAAGGTTAAGGCAATATATGTTGTATCACACAACTCATTTGGTATCCCAAATGGACCCCATCAAATACATATTCGAAAAACCCGCACTGACTGGACGCCTCGCCAGATGGCAAGTCCTCTTAGCAGAATACGACATTGTTTATGTGGCAAGAAAAGCAATTAAAGGGAGCGTCGTTGCCGACCATTTGGCAGAGCATGCTATTATGGATCCCGAATCCATGATTATGGATTTCCCAGATGAAAATATAATGACAACAGAGGAGGAAAAAGAAAACCTACCACATGGAGGTTGGATCATGAAGTTTGACGGAGCTTCTAATGCTCTAGGACAAGGAGTGGGGGCCGTCTTTATGTCCCCGGAAGGTGAGGTACTACCAATTACAGCTAAACTCTGCTTTGCATGCACGAACAATGTGGCAGAATACGAAGCATGTATCTTCGGCATACGAGCAGCCCTGGGAATGGGGATAAAAAGGTTGAAGGTGTATGGGGATTCTGCACTAGTAATCTTCCAAATAAGAGGTGAATGGGAGACTCGAGACTCAAAGCTCATCCCATACCAGAAGCTCATCAAAGAAATGATATTGCAATTTGAGGAAGTAACGTTTGAACATGTATCACGGGTGGAAAACCAAGTCGCAGATGCATTGGCTACCCTCGCATCGATGTACAAAATGGAAGAAATGGGTGAAATACCATGTATTAAAATCGAGAAACGAGATGCTCCCGCATACCTTATGAATATTGAAAGGGAACCAGATGACAAACCATGGTATTATGACATCCTAATCTACATCAAAGAAAAAGAATACCCACCAGGGGCATCCGGAAACGACAAAAGGACTATTCGCAGATTGGCCTATGGGTTCTATTTGAGCGGATCGACCTTGTACAAAAGAAACCACGACTCAACGCTGTTAAGATGTGTAGATGCAAAGGAGGCCTCAAGGATAATTGAAGAAATACATGAAGGTATATGTGGTACACATGCAAGTGGTCACGTCATGGCTCGGAAAATATTAAGGATGGGGTATTACTGGACTAAAATGGAGGGAGACTGCGTCAACTATGTTCGGAAATGCCACAAGTGCCAAGTGTATGCGGATGAAATTCATACTCCCCCTGTCCCTCTCCATGTCGTGTCATCGCCTTGGCCTTTTGCCGTCTGGGGAATAGACGTTATCGGATTAATCGAACCCAAAGCATCAAATGGTCATCGATTCATCTTAGTAGCAATAGATTACTTCACCAAATGGGTAGAGGCGACCTCCTACGCGAACATAACCAGAAGTGTGGTGGTAAAATTTATTAAGAAAGAAATCATCTGTCGTTATGGATTGCCAGAGAGGTTGATCACCGACAATGCGAAAAACTTAAACAACAAAATGATGGATGAACTCTGCGAGCAGTTCAAGATCAAACACCATAATTCTGTACCATATCGTCCCAAGATGAATGGTGCTGTCGAAGCTGCAAACAAGAACATTAAGAAAATCATCCAGAAGATGGTGATCACGTATAAGGATTGGCATGAAATGCTACCATTTGCTCTGCACGGGTATAGAACAACAGTGAGGACGTCAACAGGTGCAACACCTTTCTCTCTGGTCTATGGGATGGAAGCAGTAATGCCTATTGAAGTAGAGATACCATCCTTAAGGGTATTAAAAGAAGCAGAACTCGAAGATGCCGAATGGGTCAATGCCAGGTATGACCAATTAAACCTGATTGAGGAAAAAAGGCTAGGAGCCATCCATCATGGTCATCTCTATCAAAGACGATTGATCAGAGCATTTGAGAAAAGAGTAAAGCCGAGACAATTTCGTGAAGGAGAGCTAGTCTTGAAGAAAATTATGCTCCGACAAGGGGATCCAAGAGGGAAATGGACCCCTAACTATGAAGGTCCCTATGTGGTAAAAAGAGCCTTCTCAGGAGGAGCGCTCATATTAACAAACATGGACGGAGACGAGTTACCATATCCGGTCAACACCGACTCAGTGAAGAAATACTATGCATAAGGATGAGGCAATGCTCGGTCGACTCCATGAAAATAGTGGGACGAGTGCAGGGTGGACTGTCAAATCATGAATCTCTTTGATGTATCTCGTAGTTGCTATGTATCTTTCTTTTATACCCCATAAATAAAATTCCGCTAGAATTTGCCTCAATCTTGCACGTGTTCTCCTTTACTTACCATTCCATCCTACTTGCAACTGATTGTCGCCTCTTATACCATCCAATCACAAATATGATCTTATGATAAACCCCTAGTGGCCATACAGTCGCGTAAACCAACTACAGTCTTAGCAAAAAGCAGAAGCAATTCACGACTAGCACACAATCGAAGGGAACAATAACAATTTCAAAACAATTTAACCCAAATATCCATAACTAATGAGGATTCGTTTTGTTATTTCCACTCCTCCCTTGACCTAACCCCGTACGCTCATAGTTCACAAATGAAGGGAAAAATCCAATAATCGTTACAGTTTTGAGAAGCCAACCCAGGATTCCCCCCGCAGTGATGAATGATATGAGCATGCAAAGGAAATTTATTCGAGACCACTCGAAAGAAATTGGTGGGGTCACAAATATTCTGCAGACCCGATAGAAGATTGGATATGACATTTTCATGTTGAACCTTTTTCGGGACTCAAAAGGAGGTTCAGCAACTTTACAAGGCGAATATCGAGATGAAGGTTGACTCGTTCATTAACAACTGAAAATTAAAGACGGCAACACTATCAGTACATTTGCCATCCTACTCCGAACAAGGCCTAGGATCGATTAAGTTGAGAGCAACGACATATCTCTCGAAGGGCGACCAATTTGAAGAAAAGTTGAAAAAATATGATAAAAGAAACTAATTCGCCTTTACGTTTGCGGCAAGCATTCATCATACAACATATTGTGTCACGTACTCATAAGGGTTGTCACAAGGTGGCACACCCGTCGAGTGAACATCCACATAAGGGAATCCTCCCTCTCCATTTACGCATTTTCATCATGACATTACATCATGCCATATCACGCTACATTTTTCACATCTATCTAGCAATATGATACAAAAGCAATACATATCAATGTTAAGCCTATCGCATACTTAAGAAATCCTTTAGGCCGTGCGACTACTTGTTATCGATATTTGTACCAAACCAGCTAGTTGAATATCAAAGCTATTATATGTCACAATGTGAATAAACCAGTACTCTATATCGCTATACCACAAAGGGAAACCAAAATCTCAATACCTCATAGGAGCTGGCGAGCCCCTCTATCAGTCAACAACGCATGGGAGCTGAGGAGCACCCCTACCAAATCAATACCTCACGGGAGCTGAGGAGCGCCCCAACCAATCAATACCTCATAGGAGCTGGCGAGCCCCTCTATCAGTCAACAACGCATGGGAGCTGAGGAGCACCCCTACCAAATCAATACCTCATGGGAGCTGAGGAGCACCCCTACCAAATCAATACCTCACGGGAGCTGAGGAGCACCCCTACCAAATCAATACCTCACGGGAGCTGAGGAGCGCCCCAACCAAATCAATACCTCACGGGAGCTGAGGAGCACCCCTACCAAATCAATACCTCACGGGAGCACCCCTACCAAATCAATACCTCATGGGAGCTGAGGAGCACCCCTACCAAATCAATACCTCACGGGAGCTGAGGAGCACCCCTACCAAATCAATACCTCACGGGAGCTGAGGAGCGCCCCTACTATTTAATACCTCACGGGAGCTGAGGAGCATCCCTATCAAACTAATACCTCACGGGAGCTGAGGAGCGCCCCTACTATTTAATACCTCACGGGAGCTGAGGAGCGCCCCTACTATTTAATACCTCACGGGAGCTGAGGAGCGCCCCTACTATTTAATACCTCACGAGAGCTGAGAAGCACCCCTACCAAATCAATACCTCACAGGAGCTGGCGAGCCCCTCTATCATTCAATAATGCGTAAATGATAAAGAGCGCCCCTACCAGTAAATATCTAACTGGAGCTGGCAAGTATTAAATAAATGTAGCAGAAGATGATTGATAGGCATCAGAAAAAACCGTCGACGCTGTCGAACATCAAATAAATACAATAAAGTGAGTATCAGAAAATTACTCGCGTTGGCGAACGCTATATAAAAACGTAAATTTTCCATCAGTAACAAAGATGATCAAAGAAATAGAAGTTCTCGCTATCGGAAATCTTATACAAACGCACTAAATCATTCGCTATCCTAACATAATCCTCAAAACATATCCTATTTCAAGGACCCTAACACAACCATCATGATACTTTTAGAAAATGTGGTGTCCTCATGAGAACTTTGTATAACTCTTTATACAAAGAGATATACAAAGGGGGGCAACTGTAGACACCACATTTTGTCCGGAGCAACTATCCTACTCAAAATTCGGAAGAATATTCCATTTAAAAATTAAAAAAGAAAACCCAAGTGAAAGTTTGGACGAAGTTGGTTGAGATTAGCAGTGGCAAATCAACAAGTACCAATAATTTCGAAGTCCTCCTTCTGTTTAGTTCGAATATCTGTACTAGGTAGGATTAGCAGTAGCTAATGACTACCAAATTCGCTTTATTTAGAATAACAATAGTACGCCGTCACGACTATACTAGTATTACGGTTAATGATTAGTGACATAGGTTTGAAATTGGTCAAATGAGATAGGAAGACCATATTAAACTTACTGATATTGGTCAATATTGGTCGAAATTCATAATCAAGAACTACTTATTTAAGAAGTTGGGATGTGGGTCACGATCAAGAAAAAGAATAAACAAGCTAGGTGGGAGCAAATCAATTGAATAGTTGGCCATACAATAATTACACGAGCATTCTAATTATAAGTCGCAAAAATAATTACATGCATAATTGCAAAGTACAAATGTACAACTAATAATTATTACATTTGATAAGGAATTAAGGATGAATAAAATAGGACTTCTTTTTCTTTTGGGCACCAATCAGAATTGGGGGCTTAGCCAATTAAGGCTGTTTGGGCCCCCATTGATCATCATTTCGGGCCGGAAACGGACTAGGGACCTGCAAACAAAAAAAAGAAAATGTTAGAAGAGCAACCTAAAATGAAAACCCACAACCCAGGCCCAATTGACTCTGGTCAACTCTGGTCAACTTGGTCGACCCGGGTCAACCCAATCAAGTATGGTCAGCCCGGGCCAACTATGGTCAACCCCGTCAACCAAACCCATCATTCTTATCTAAAGGAGCAGCAGAGTAGCAGAGCAGCAGAACAGCAGAGTCTCTGCCAAATCTAAAAAAGAAGATTTCGGCCACCTCCTCCGAGAACCAATCCCAAATTGCCAACAACATAAGTGGCTAAGGCTACCACTTCAAGAGCAAAGGAGGAGCAGCCAACACACAGGTATGAACAGTAAAAGGCAGCCATATATAAGGAGCTGTTTTACCCCCAAACAGAGGGGGGAAGAACGAACAAAAAAAGCACACAAAAGGGAGACAAAGACATTAAAGCACTAAGCACCAAAAGAGGCAGACCAGGAGCAATAAGGATCCAAAAGGGGCAGAGAGTCAGAAATAGCAACAAACTATCGCCATCAACCTCCACCTAATTTACAACACAGGTTAGTATTTTCTACACCTCATCAACCATACAAGCATCTAGTCATCTATACATCCATGAAGGAAAATTCATTTGACATGTTTGTAAATGATGATTGCTTCCAAATTCATAATCAATAGTTAGGTTGCTTAAGTCTGTATGTGAAGTGGGTATTACAAAATTCTGATCTTTGTGACATGTATGCCTCTTTATGCCATTTTTCCGTTACATGCTACAATAAACAGTTTCATTTTATCACTAACATACAATGAATTAGTTTAAATTGCTTTCAGTTTTTCTAGCAAGTATAATTCTTGCTAAGTTGCTAGCTGAACTTAGCAATAATATCAGCTAGGCTATTTTAATATCAGCTAGGCTATTTCATTTAGTCTTTCAACATATCAAAAATCCAGCAATCTACTCAAAACACAAAAATAGGATTCAAACAAGATCTTTGAGAGAGTATTTTAAAATACCTCATTTGATGGTTGTAAGGGTGCCCTTTTAACTCAATTACCAGATTTGGTAATCACGAAGTTCTCATTTGATTATTATTTTGTATGCTAAATACAATAAAACACTCTCATTAAAAATCCCATTTGTTACTAATCAGTATTAGCCTTTTAATCAAGTTGTTTAACCAATTGATAGTCATAAGCAGTAGCTATGATGTCGTATTACTTTTAGGACCATTATAGATTTTCGAATTTTAATAAAGCAAGTTCACCACCATATCCAAAACCAAACATTAAGGCTAAACAAACCTATGAGGTCTAACAAAATTTATTTTCACAACACCAGAAAGTTCTATAAACAATCATAACGATAATTAAACCACCCATTTTAGGTTTAGAAGAGGTATCACCTAGTTTCTTTCAAATTGAATAAGATCTGCAAAAAAATTAGGAAATCGAGAGTTAGAACCCCAAAAATGATAATAGGTAAAAAACGAGAATAAAAAAATAAAACAAATAACTTACCCCCAAACAAAACCCTCGCCGTCGGCTCTGGCGCTGGCCGCGCCGCCGGCGACCGCCGCCTTCCCTTCCCTTCCTTCGGCAGGGATCCGAAACAAAAAATAAAACAAAGGAAAGCCAAACAAGTCAAAATCCCAATATTATTCGTTAAATCGAATAAAAATGGACATGCATTGTAAAAGGGGGCTTACCAGAGGGTAAAACCTCCTCCTCGTCACCTCTGTTCCAACTAGAAGCGATAGATCAAGATTATTAGAATGCAAATCGAGGCCCCCTCCTCGGTTTTGGATCGATCTCCGAAAGAAAAACAAGAAAAAGGTTAGAATCTCGCTCGAAAACCCAGAAATAAAAAACAAACTTGCATGCAATGATCTTACCTAGATCGAAGGTCTCCCACTCGATTTTTTTTAGCGATCTTCGTCATATCGAGGGACGAGAGGGGAGAGCGGCGGCGGCTGCCTTGAGCGAGGCTAGGGTTTGGGTTTCTTTTCTCTGAGCAAGAGAGAGAGACGAGGGACGAGAGGAGAGCGACGGCGGCGGCTTTGAGCGAGGTTAGGTTCGGGTTTCTCTGGCCAAGAGGGGGGAGAGAGTGTAGGGTTTGTTTTGATTTTTTGAGAGTGTAGGGTTTTCTCTGGACGGAGGACGAGAGGGAGAGGATGAGAGTGGCGGCCGCTAGATCATTTAGAATAGGCTTTGATTTTTTGTGTTGTAAGAGACTATATATACCTCTAGCTTTAAAATGACCAAAATGCCCCTAGGGTTCCCGGCTATTTACGCGTCCATGCCACCGCGTTTTCGTGAAAGTACTAGAATGCCCTTCCCCCTTCTCTGCATCAAAACGAGAAAATTAAAAATTTCTCCACCAGCGCGTTTCGAACCCACGTCCTCCGGTTCAAACGCGAGCCTGGTCAGGCGTTTTAGCCAGTTGGGCTGCCAACCCATCATGCATTAATGTTGTCATCCCATTTAATTTTATTTGTTTTAAAATCCTTAATACAAAATGTGAAATGCGGATTGAGTTTGTCTCATTTCTTTTTCTATTACACCAAAATACATCCTTCTAATTAAAATCCTAATAATAATCAATCTAAATTTTAACAATAAAATTATGATACGAGAATTACGTTCAGTGGAACGTGGTAAAAGCTACAATTAAATTTTCAAAGTCCTAACGAACTACGTGGACTTTGATCCCGTCTAACGGGTACGTAGGCAACCGATAAGGTTCGAGTCCAATTAATCAACTAACTTTATCTTTAAATTTTTACGTCAGTGAGCGTATAATTAAATTACAACTAAACCATTAAATGGTCCAGTGGGACCCCAAAAATACAAAATCATTAGTAAAATACACCCAACTCGCATAAAAACTTATCGACTTAAGTAGTACCGATTTAGGGCGTTGTGGGGTGTGATTTCACTTCCCCACACGTAACCGTACTCCCGAACCCAAATTTCTTAACCGCAGACCATATCCCGGTTCTGACCTAAGGTTAGAGCCAATCGACGAGTGTTCGATCCACTCCAAGTAAGATCGATGGCGACTCCCAAAAAATGCCGACGCGACGACATTCGGACCCCCCGGACGGGACGGTTGCGACATACAGAGCCATATTACACTCCACGGGCCGATCCGAACAGTCAATTGAGGCTTCTCGTGGAGCAGTTTGATTGGGACGCCGAAAGATCTTTACCCAAGATGAACCTCCAAATCCAAGCCCTTGCCCCTTCTGGCTCTTCATTTCTCCGTGAATCGGAGGAGGTTGTTCAACGCTCGACAAAACAGACATAGTGGGTTGAGCTATGCACAGCTTACTCAAGATTGCCTTTCTACTTCCATACAATAAGTGGAGGAGGATGAAGAAGGCTACAAGGACATTGTGGAGCAGACAGAAGTTGTCACATAGAGCTCCTATGATGATCATAATCAGGAATGTCCTATTGTAGCTGACCACACCTTTCCCCATTGCACCACGAGATTTGAAGAGATGGGCATGAGTGAGGAGATCCAAGTTGATCTCATTGAGAACATTTCATGGCAACTTGCTCTCCAATCCGTGCTGGAAGAAAAAGAGCAAGAAAGGGTGAGGAAAGAAGTTGTTGACGATGAAAGTAGTGAAACAGGGGAAGTTCTTGATCATCCATAAGGGAAGGAATCAAATTCTGAAGAAGGAAGGGGGGTTGAAGACGCAATTGGTGTCTAGGTTGAAGACAAAGTTGAGTTGGAAGAGGCTTGCACCGAACATGAGTTACATGTGATATCTCCACCAAACTTCGAGGATTTGTTTGGCAAGGACCCATTTGCAGTGTCTCTTTGCTAGCCCAAGACTACATCCACATCGATCCCTCTTGGTGGACGCAATGGTGGTCAATCTATGGTATCATATCTAATTTGGGGAAATGAGACAAGAGAAGATGAGAAGGAGAGGTCTCGAGTATGAAGACATCATCTCCCTCAAGGGCACGAACCATCTCCATCACCTATCACACCACCTGCTCGTGGCTTGAGACTCTACCTCATCGATGATAACCTCAACTTCAAGGAGGTTCTAGGTTGGACCGAAACTTAGGAGCCACCGACTAGCTAACGACGTGAAATACGCACTTGTGGAGAGGCAACCCCACTTCAGTTTGCATTTCTATCCTTTGTGCTTTATCTATCACCCTGTGTGTTTTGATGAATCCAGCTCTATGATTTTGATTGGCCTCCTTCCAGTCCCCTGCTCTTGAATGGTCTACCCTCCAGTCGCCGTTCCCGATCGTCATTTCCTAGTAACTTTGTTCCCCTTCTCTCTGCTCCATTGAGGGCAATGTCGAACTTAAGTGTGTGTGTGTGTGGGGGGGGGGGGGTGCTTTGTAATTCTTGGAACATATATTTGCATGCTTGGAGCCTAGTGTGCTGTCTAAATTTCGAGATTTGAGGGCTCCAAGTACTGATGTTTGCATAATCATATTGGCACTGCGGTTTATGTGGTGAATTGAATGGCTGTTAACATTGATGCATGACAACTTGATTATGACTAGGACAACCTATAATGATGACTGAGACGTGCAGTAGAGTTGTGGAGGGGTTCAGTTTTTCAACTGTTTGCTTACCAACTGTGACTTGGATTGATCACTTATTCTTTACAGTCGCTTACACATCTAGTTTAGGGAATCAAAATGAGAGTAGGCAGTAGATTTAGACCCCGGGTTGATAAATTAAACTTACCCACTATTCTGTATTTCCAGACTGCGATTATACTTGGTCGTAGATTGGTGTTGTGTTTTAGCGAGTCAATTACACACTTTTGCCCAGGAGGAGGATGAAACCATTTGGGATGCTTGGGAGAGATACACCTGTGTCTTCCTGAAGTGTCCCGATCATGGTTTCAATGACGCCTTCAAGGTCGACACCTTCTACCACGCTCTCTTTCTTGAAGACAAGCAGCTGATTGACTCAGTCTGTGGCGGGAACATGTTTACCAAGACGCCACCCCAGTTGAACCAGCTCTTTGATGAAATGGTGGAGCAGGGATATGATTGAGGGTCCGCAAGGTGGTAGAGAAGAGCAACATGCTCGGGTGTGCATGTCGTGGACACCCATTCATCTAAATTGGTGCAGGTAGTCTCTCAACTGGTCATGCATCTAGATAAAACTAGATTGATCGCTGAGCAGGGCAACAGGAGGCAATGCAATGTCAGTGGTGCGAGAGTAGTCACCACACAGTGGAAGACTGCCAGACGATGAGGGAATCTACTACTCCCCAAGAGCATCTGGACTTCATTAGCAATGCTAGGTGGTTTGACCTCTATAGTCACTATTGTCAAAACCGAGCCAAGCCGGCCGGTCCGACCACCACCGGTCGCCAATCCGGTCCGGATCAATCAATTAGCCGCTACCGGTCAAATGATCGGTCGATGAGCTTCCGCCACGGTTAACCGTGCGAACCGCTCAGATTTTTTGACCGGTTTTCATTTTGGGCCGCCTGATTAAAAAAAAAACTAAAAATTTAAAATCCAAAATTGTGGGTTGAAACTGGAAACGTCTAGTCTGGTGGAACTTGAAAACCCTAATTTTGTTAAACATTTGAATCTAGTCGGGGAAGGTCGGCTTCTCCACAAGAATGTACAACGACGTGAATTGACTAGAATTGTGAGAGATAGGAGAGGAGGGTAAACTCAGGTAGGGCAATTAGATCTGAGCTGGGGGCTGGGGCTCACTTAAACGAAGCCGAAGCTCCGAGACCCTGCAATGGAGAAGGGGTAAAGAAATAGTAGAAGAAGACAAGGGAGAAGCTTGATCTACGTGAGGGAGAGGGAGAGAGAGAGAGAGAGAGAGGGTGGGTGGGTGGGTAGGGCATAGAGATTTGTACATTTGTTATGTTTAGGAGAGAGGAGCGGCGGGGAAGAATGGGAATGAGGATGGAGAGGTGTGGCTGTTTAGGCTTTATGGTTTGCAAATTATTATTATATATGATGTAATATTAGAAAGTGATACCTGAAAAATAAATGTTATTTTAGTCATTTATTTGTTAAATTATTACTTTATTATATTTTACTTATATTATTATTGTATATAAGGTACCGGTTCTCTACTGGTTTTTTGACGGTTAAATATCGGTTAGACCACTAAAGTGCGAGCCGTTCACATTTCTGGGTCATACTACGGTTCGGTTCTGACAACATTGTCTATAGTAATTTCTATAATGAGGGGTGGCGCTAGTATCCTAACTTCTCTTGGGGTGGTAATAGTAATCCTAAGCCACCAGTCTCCTAGGAACCTCCAGGCTTCCAAAGACCACCATACCAGGGACGCAAGTGCCAGTTCCAGCAGCAACAGCAACCACTCTATCTGGCCAGGCAGGGGAAGCTATGTCTTAAGCGCAGCAGAGACCTTTTCAGCAGCTGGGAACTACTCTTGCAGCCCCAGTACAGAGTGACCCGATGGCCGAGTTGCGTGATGTTGTGGCATGACTGGCCAATAAAAGTACCACTAAGTTTGGCAACATGGAGTGGTTTATGGGAGAGGGCTTCCGGGAAGTTCATGCAGCTCAAAGTTGGTCAGAAGAATCTCGAAGCTGGCTAGAGATATACACAGGCTGTCTTGCACGACATCCAACTCTAGCTTGGTAGCCTTTACATAGCCATGGGCCAGAGGCCTCCGTGTACCTTATCGGGATAGATCGTCCCCAATCCAAACAACCCGGATTCCCAACTAAGTTCCTTTACTACCAGGAGTGGCAAGGTCATAGCGGATATCCCCATTCCAGCCAAACAAGGGAAAGTGCTTCAGCACTTTCAGCAGACGAGAAAGCAATAGAGAAGGAGGTTGAGGTGCCTGCTACCACACCATAACTCATAGTGAAGGAGTATGTTCCTCAACTCCGCTTTCCTACCCGGTTATACAAAGACCGACTGGAGACTGAGTTTTCCAAGTTCATAGCAATGCTGAAGCAGGTCAACATCAACATGCCTTTGTGGAAGCACTGTTGAAGATGAGCAATTACACGAAGTTCATGAAGGACCTCCTCACGAACAAGATAAAGCTTGGGGAGCTCTCGACGGTGATACTAAATAAGGAGTGTTCTGCCATCCTGCAGAACAAGCTAATGGAAAAGCGTAAAGACCCAAGGAGTTTTACTATCCCTTGCATTATAGGTAGCTTGCATGTAGGGAAGTTCTTGGAGGATTTAGGTTCTAGCATAAACGCCATGCCATATAAACTATTTCAGAATCTAGGCCTAGGTGAACCCATAAACACTAGGATGAGTATTCAGCTATCCGATAGATCAATCAAGCATCCTATGGGCATTGTAGAGGATCTTGTCTTTAAAGTAGGGGCATTTTCATATCCTGTTGATTTCGTGATTCTTGATATACCTTTGATTATGGGTGGACCATTTCTTGCTACCGCCAATGCACTTATAAATGTGAATGATGGCAAGCTGATGTTGCGAGGTGGGGTTGAACAAATCACCTTTTCTGTTTCTGATAATGTGAAACACCCCCAGTCCCATGATGATTTAGACTACTGTGATGTGATTGCTAACTATGAGACCGCACTCGCTATGATGAGTGCGGGTACTGACGGTTTCCTCGAGCGTTGTCTTTTGCTAGGGGAAGAAGCATCAAAGGAGTCGCAGTTGGAGGAGCAGCTCGCGGAGCTGGAGAGCACCGTGATTGAGGGGCGAGAGAAGCTGTACAAGCCAAACCATGTCTCGCCCCGGATCACTACCTCACTAGAGGGGCCACCAGATCTCGAGCTTAAAACCCTCCCAGCCCATTTGGAGTATGCATTTCTCCGGGAGGGGAATTAGCTCCCCATCATCATCAGCTTGGAACTGATCCCGAGCAAAAGAGCAGTCTGGTGGCTTTGTTGAAGAAGCACGCCCTGGCCATGGCATGGAAGATCACGGACATAGAGGCATTAGCCCATGGCTCCCCCTCTTCAGAAATCTTTTCCCTCAAAGCTGGTTCTTTTCTCTTGTCAAAAGAATCACAGAATTGATCCCTAATTGGATCGAAAGAGGGCTTCTCAAACATGTTCTTCTGCAAAATTTCCTTACCCAGAATTTTCAATTCGAAATTGGGTGTTTCTTGTTCAAGCATCGTTGGGCGAATTTGAAGCTTTCTACAGCTTCCTGGGCCTAATGATGTTACGTTCTCCTTTGGCATCGAGTCGCACCGGATTGCTCCAACCAGATCACCCAATTTTTTATCATGTTCAAACACCTACCATTCCCTAGAATCCGACTCCAATCTTCCATTCTTCAATTCAATGCTTGAGGGGGTTTTCACCAGCAGAGAATCACACTTCCCGTTTGATTCTAAGCCTCGATAGTTCCTGGCACGCAACAAATCATTAGCCGCATTTTTCCCGCAATCATCGGAAATCAAATTCCATGAGCGCAGATCATCCAACTTGAAATTGGGGGGTTTTTAAATCCGGCATCTTCGAGCCAAATTGATGCTTCCTACACATTCCTCATACCACATATTATGACTCTACATCGTTTGTTTGGCTCAACTCGAGCTGGTTTACTCCACCCTAGAGAGGGTCATCGTCGGTAGTGTTCTTCACGAACAGAGGCGAAGTTTCGAGATTTAATTCTCCAAGTTCAGGTCCATTCGTCTCCGATGAAGCATCTTCCAACGTTTCTGGGGTCGTGGGGATCTTGTTGGCACCATGGTGAGGTTCGAATCTTCATCGATTTTTCCAACCAAAGCGTTCTTGCTCCTGCTCTATTTTTCCGGAGAATTGGAACGCTTTGCTGCTCGCGTCACCAAATCGATTCGCCCATTGCCAGTCTTCTCTCAGCCGTCTTCTCTCTTCTATGACCCTTTTTCCACCTCCAAATACAGTTTGAAAGCGTCGGCGAGCCTTGGTTGTCCTCCCTCGTCGTCGGCAGCAATGACAGAGTTTGAACTCTGTTTTTTTGTCGCAAAATAGAGATCGAGACAGAGGATGGGATCTGACTCTGAAATTGCCTTCGAAATATTTTTAAAGCCCATCAAATGAAGTCCAATACGTCTCTGTACCCATAATTGAGCTCGTATGCTCTTTCCCTTGCTCCTATTCTCCTCCATCTGCTTCAAATCAACATAAACTTCGTCTAGAGATAGAGGTTTTAGGGCTATCTTCTTTCCGTGATGTTTGAATTTATATCGATTGGTCCGGCCATCATGGGAAACGTCGCGATCAATTTGCCAAGGCCTTCCCAGCATTAGGTGAACACAGTTCATCGGAACAACATGCCAAATTACCTGGTCTTCGTAGCTACCGAGTTGAAAACAAACTACCGCTTGCTTTGTCACATTGATCGTCCCGTGTTCATTGATCCATCTGAGTTGGTAAGGATCAGGGTGCCTTTGCATCGTCAATCTGAGCTTTTGGACGGCGTATAGGCTGATAATTTTTGCACAGGAGCCTCCATTGATCACGAGCGACACCACTTTCTCCTTGATGAAGCTTCGACTATGAAATAAGTTATCTCTCTGCTAGTCTAGTTTTCGATGAAGAACTCGAGCTGTTGGCCGCTTCTCTTGGCCACATAATTTCAGATTCTTGGCCTCTACACTGCTCTCCACCATCTCTTTTCATATAACCAAAAAATTCAACTAGAAACAGCAGCAGCAAGACACGAATAGGGCTGCTCAAAACAGGGGCTGCTTCTCCCTGTTTTCCCTCAAATTCTGCTTATACGAAACAACAGGTTTTCATGCTCTTCTTTGCCCTTGTGTAGAACGGGGCTCTGATACCACTTAATAAACCCCAGATAGGGCTTTAGGTCAGAGTTGCGCAATTAAGACTTGAACTGAAGTCTCATTGCCAATCCATCAATTTCACCCATGTTTCTGTTCGATGAATAGAATTGAGAGTTCAATTCAAGTTCACCCCTTTTTCCACCTCCAAATACGGTTTGAAAGCGTCGGCGCGCCTTGGTTGTCCTCCCTCGTCGTCGGCAGCAATGACAGAGTTTGAACTCTGTTTTTTTGTCGCAAAACAGAGATCGAGGCAGAGGATGGGATCTGACTCTGAAATTTCCTTCGAAAGCTTTTTAAAGCCGATCAAATTAAGTCCAATACGTCTCTGTACCCATAATTGAGCTCGTACGCTCTTTCCCTCGCTCCTATTCTCCTCCATCTGCTTCAAATCGCCATAAACTTCGTCCAGAGATAGAGGTTTTAGGGCTATCTTCTTTCCGTGATGTTTGAATTTATATCGATCGGTCCGGCCATCATGGGAAACGTCGCGATCAATTTGCCAAGGCCTTCCCAGCATTAGGTGAACACAATTCATCGGAACAACATGCCAAATTACCCGGTCTTCGTAGCTACCGAGTTGAAAACAAACTACCGCTTGCTTCGTCACATTGATCGTTCCGTGTTCATTGATCCAGCTGAGTTGGTAAGGCTCAGGGTGCCTTTGCATCGTCAATCCGAGCTTTTGGACGGCGTATAGGCTGATAATTTTTGCACAGGAGCCTCCACTGATCACGAGCGACACCATTTTCTCCTTGATGAAGCTTCGACTATGAAATAAGTTATCTCTCTGCTCGTCCAGTTCTCGATGAAGAACTCGAGCTGTTGGCCGCTTCTCTTGGCCACATAATTTCAGTTTCTTGGCCTCTACACTGCTCTCCACCATCTCTTTTCATATAACCAAAAAATTCAACTAGAAACAGCAGCAGCAAGACACGAATAGGGCTGCTCAAAACAGGGGCTGCTTCCCCCTGTTTTCCCTCGAATTCTGCTTATACGAAACAACATGTTTTCATGCTCTTCTTTTCCCTTGTGTAGAACGGGGCTCTGATACCACTTAATAAACCCCATATAGGGCTTTAGGTCAGAGTTGCGCAATTAAGACTTGAATTGAAGTCTCATTCCCAATTCATCGATTTCACCCTTGTTTCTGTTCGAGGAATACAATTGAGAGTTCAATTCGAGTCTTAACTGCGCAACACTGACCTAAAGCCCTATAGGGGTTTATCACCTTCTGCACCCATAGATTTTTGATGAAGGATGAGGTTAAGCCAGTCCCGCAGCCGCAGCGGAGGTTGACTCTGAACTTAGAGGCAGTGGTCCGGGCAGAGATCGTAAAGCTCATTGAAGTCGGGATCATCTTTGCTATATCTGAAAGCAAGTGGGTCAGCCCCATTTAGTTTATCCCAAAGAAAGGCGGGATGACACTGGTCCTGAACAAGAAGAACGAGTTTATCTCGATGCGGACTATGACTGGTTGGAGTGTCTGCATCCACTACCGGCGCCGACACGACGCCACCAGGAAGGACCATTTCCCGCTGCCTTTCATTGACCAGATGCTAGAGAGGCTGGCAGGAAGGACCTTTGCGTACCTGAGGATTCCATTTGGACTCTGTAATGCACCAGCGAACTTCCAGTGGTTTATGTTGGCGATCTTCGACCAACTGGTTGGAGAGATTATGGAAGTCTTCATGGATGACTTCTCGATTTATGGAGATCCTTCTCATACTGTCTATATAACCTAGAGTTTTTCCTAAAGAGGTGCGATGAGACGAACTTGACACTCAGTTGGGAGAAGTGTCGTTTCATGGTTCATGAAGGTATTGTGCTCGGACACAAGATCTCCAAACAGGGGATCAAGGTAGATTGCGCAAAAATAGAGGACAATCAGCAAGTTACCTCCTATTGTTTCTATGAATGGGATACGTAGCTTTTTGGATCATGAAGGCTTCTGCCGCTATTTCATCAAAGATTTCTCGAAGATCGCATTACCATTGACCAAGTTGCTTGAGAAAGACGCACAATTTCATTTCACTCCAGAGTGCACGGCTGCATTCGAAACTTTGAAGGAGAAGCTTACCCATGCACCCATTATTGTGACTCCGGATTGGTATCTACCCTTCAAGCTAATGTGCGATGCGAGTAATTATGCGTTTGGAGCTATTCTTGGCCAGAGATGCGATAAGTATTTCCAGCCTATCTACTACGTGTCGAATACCTTGAACGAGGCTCGGGAAAACTATACCACCATAGAGAAGGAGCTACTTGTCGTGGTGTATTCCTTCGACAAGTTCTGGCCGTATTTGGTACTTTCTCATGTCATGGTCTATACCGACCACTCGGCCATCCACTAGTTGATGACCAAGGATGACGCCAAGCCGAGGCTCATCCGCTGGATCATTCTTCTGCAAGAGTTCGATATAGAGATCCGGGAAAAGAAGGGAGCAGAGAACATTGTGACAGATCACCTTTCACGGTTGGAAGCCTCTCTGGTGGACAACTTCGTGGAAGAGATCAACGACTCCTTCCCAGTCAAGCGACTTTTGGCACTATGCTTGATGGAGAGTGCCAACCCTTGGTATTTTGATATTGCCAATTATCTGGTGGGCAAGCAGTTACCTAAGTGGATGGCTTCTCACGCTAAGCGTAAATTCTTCTCTGACCCGAAGTACTATTTCTGGGAGGATCCATACCTCTTCAGGATCGGACTAGATGGCGTGATATGGAACACGAGATGGGAGCCATCCTGTCTCACTGTCATGAAGGACCAACTGGCAGTCATCACGGAGGGAACCGCACGGCACGAAAGGTGCTGCAGTCAGGCTTCTATTGGATCACGCTCTTCAAGGAAGCTAATGCCTTCACCCGCTAGTACGATCTATGTCAGTGGTCAGGTAACATCTCTGCACGTGATAAGATTCCCCAGAAGTCATTTGTAACTTGTGAGATTTTTATATCTGGGGCATTGAATTCATGGGTCCCTTCCCTCCTTCGTTCCGTAATCTCTTGATGACTCGATATTTGCACATGTTGTCCCCTTTGTTTCTTGATCGTTTAAGCTTGCATTATCGCTTCTTTGGCCTATTTTATGCTAGGTTGTGTTCCTTTATCACATTTCAGGTCCTAGCATGTAAATTGAAGCATAGGCGCAAGTTTCAAATCAATCAGAGATCAATTGACGATTCAGGAGAAGAAACTCGAGCATGACCTGAGGAATAATGGACTTCTACCTCATATTATGGACAAATAATCATGGAATTTTGTCATGAAAAGAAAGAGGACGAGACTACGAGCGTCAGGGATCAAACGGCGACTGATTCAGAGTCCGGACGAGGGAGAAACGAAGCATTAAACAGAGGCTGAGCAAGCCACACAGGCACGACACACACGGCCGTGTGAACTGGCCATGTGGCAGTGTGGAAATCACCGAGCCCTCACACGGGCATCTGGGAAAGTCACACGGCCGTGTGGCATGGCCGTGTGATCGGGAATTTCTGTTTAAAACTCGATTTTCAGCCAAAGGAAAGGGGAGAGCTGGGTTTTTGGTTCCCAAACACCCAAGGGACGAACCCTAGAGAGAGAGCGACTTGGGAACATTCTTGGAGCTATTTTGGAGGATTTCTTCGCCATTTGAGCTCGGGAATCAAGCTTGGAGATGGAGATTGAAGATCTAGATCAGATTTCTGCAGTCTCTCTCTTCTCTATGGAGTAACTTCCATTCACTTAGGTTTTGAGGAACCCTAGATCCATGTGTTAGGATCTTTCTTGTATGAAGTTTTGGATGCTATATTGTTTGATTATAATCGATTGAGGCATGATTGATTGAGTCAATTGAATCTTGATCAATTTCTCTTGATTTCTGCTTTAACCTATGATAGATAGAATCTGATTAGGTTAAGAGAGCTTCCTTGATTGATGGTGGTGAATTGGTTATACGAGAGTTAGTCAATCTACTGCTTTGTACTGGAATCCAATTCCGGTAGTGGAGTTCTGTGTTCATAGCCTCAGCTTTCTATCCCGGTGAAGGTTAGTCGCCTGCCGGGTAGTTGGACTGAGAGGGCTTGGTCGGCTTAAGAGATTCCAAGCTACTGTCGGATCTTCCGCAGTTTAATCAACAGTAGATCAACCAAAGGTAATTGGAACTTGGACCTAATTGAGGAGCTAGGGGGAATCATACCTAAGTGAGTTCACAACTTGTAATTAGTAGAGTAGTTAGTAGAGTAGTTTATAAATCAATCCTTAATCTAGTTTGCTAGATAATGAACTGAAGCTGAGTAATAGTAACTCTTGAGACCCGTGGATTCGATATTTATTACTTGTGCCACTATACTGCAGTCCCTTTCATTGGTTACACTTGGCCATTGTTAGATGTTGTGTTTTAGCGTGTCAAGTTTTTGTCGCCGTTGCCGGGGACTTTCTAGATTATTAGGAAAGGCGGAAGTTTATTACTTTTCTTTTGTTTTCCGCCCTTGTTTTTCACTTGGGTGTTTTTTGTTTTTGTTGGTGCAGATCTGAATCATGGACCCTCATGGCTTCTCCAACCATTGGGGGTATCCACCACCATCCGAGTGGTATTACCCCGAGACTTCCTGGAGTAACCAAGGAGGAGAAGACTATGGAGTCGGGTTTCAGTACCAACCCCCCTACTACGAAGAACAATCAGACCCCTGGGTATTTCAAGAACAATCTCCTTATCAAGAAGACTTCCTCCCATAACAAGAAGGACCATCAGATCTTGGGTTTGCCACAGTCTTCACGGGTGATCCGGCAGAACCATGCTACACTCCACATCCAGATCCAAACTATCACTTGAGGCTTCTTGTGGAGCAGATTGCTCGAGTACCAGAGAGATCCTTTCCCGAGATGGATCCTCATATCCAGGCAATTTCCCAAACTGACTTCTCCTTTCCCCGTGAAACAGAGGATACCCTTCGGAGCATAAAGGAGCAAATAGAGGTCATTTGAAAGCCTGTTCACAGTTTTCTCAAGACAACATTTATGCTGCTATACAAGTAGAGGTGGAGGAAGAAGAAGGCAATCGTGAGGATGTTGAGGAGCATACAGAAGTTGTCAAGGAAAACTCCCATGATAATCATGATCAAGTTTATCCTCTGGTGGTAGATCACAACTTTCCCCATTTCCGCTCTGACATGCTGGGCCCGAGCGAGGAGATGCAAGCTAAAATTATTGAGAACCTTGCATGGCGACTTGCTCTCCAATCAGTTATGGAAGAAGAAGAGAGAGAAAGGGTGAGGAAAGAAGTTGTGGAGGATGAGGAAGAAAGCAAAGAAGAGGTAGTTCTTGATCTTTTCCGAGGAGAGAGACCACATTTTAAAGAAGGAAGGGGGTTGAAGAAGCGAGTGGTGTCCAGGCTGAGGATGAAGTTGAGGTGGAAGAGGCTTGCATCGGCCCTATAATACAAGTAATATACCCACCAAACTTCGAGGAACTACTTAGCAAGGACCCATTTGCAGTGTCTCTTTGCCAGACCAAGGCCACATCAACATCGGTCCCTCTTGGTGGACGCGATGGTGGTCAATCGATGCTGTCATATCTGGTTTGGAGCAATGGGACGAGAAAAGAGAAGAAGAGGTCTCGAGGATGGAGACTTCATTTGCATCAAGTGTACGAGCTTCCATCACCAGTCATACCACATGCTCGTGACTTGCGACTCCACCTCATTGACGAGAACCTCAACTTCAAGGAGGTTCTAGCATGGATAGAAACTTAGGAGCCATCGTCCGGCTCACGACGTGAAAGAAGCGCTTGTTGGGAGGCAACCCAACCAGTCGGTTTGAATTTCTTTCTCTATTTCTCCTCGGTTGAGTCAGTTTTGTTATTTGATTTTAGATTCAATAACTCAACCTTTGTGAGATTTTGTGTGGTGTTTGTGTTCTAACCACTCTCTCCTCCTGGAATACACCGTCTGCCCCGTCCACCATCATTCACCCTAGATCTGGTAACTTCGTTCTACCCTCCTTATCTTTCCTCCATTGAGGACAATGTCGTGCTTAAGTGTGGGGGGATGTTCGATTATGTATGCGAGTGAATGGTTGGCTGTTTGTGTGGTTGGAGCCTAGTCCACTGTCCAAATTTTTAAATTTGAGGGCTCCAAGTACATGTTTCCTTGCAAATTGCCTACTCAGTATGCTTTGAATTGACAGTCTCTATAGTAATGTGCAACCTAGGGAGGTAGTGTAGCACTATAGAGGATGTTGATGTATAAGATTTTTCCTATCTAGCTCTCTGTTGTGCTAGTTGATTTTGTGAATTAGTGGAGGTAGGACTGTTGAATTCATGTGATAGTGGTGACTCTATTTCGATTGTGTTATGGACTCATGTATCGAACAGGGTGCTCATGTGAAAAATGAAATGCAGTTGGTCCTCCATGTCGAAATCATAAAAAATCTTAAACATGGGGTAAGCCCAACGTGTGTGGCACCGTTCATTGCACAAAATCGGGTTTTGGGGGAGATTTTAGTGATCCTTAGTGGGGTACTCCTATAAGATGAAGCTAAGCTGTCTCCAGTACAAGTAAAACTTCCACCCGTTGAACAGTTTGCCTACTCGAGGATATGTTTTTAAGGGCACGGATAGAGCTTCCGACCCCCCTTAAGTTCATTGACCCTCCACACGAGTTGAGGAAAAGGAGTTAAAAGAATTACCCTGGCGAGCGCCAGGTGTACAAAAATTTCTCTTGCTCGACTAATAAGGGTCGACCATGCAAAAGACTGCAGTTGAAACCCCCGCCAAGTGAATGAAGAAAAAAAAAAAGAGAAAAAGAAATGTAAATGAAAGTGCAAAAAGGGGTTCCAACGGTGAAATGAAGTGAAAGAGAACCCCTGTACAACGAGTCCTTGGTTGTGAATGGTGTGAGTCCCTTTATCCATGAACTGGCTGTCTTACTTCTACTTCTTCTCATGATCCTGGCTTGAGTCTAGTACTCGCATTGAGAGAGATAGGGAACGTCTTAGAAGACCAGTTGACCTCGTAAGCTGCTATGTGATCTAGAAAATCCTCTACCGATGATCGAGGTTGTTTGTTTCTATAGAGGTCTGGAGAGCTGCATTGGTTTGAGTTAGGTTTTCTTGGGGACAAGCAAACGGTCAAGTGTGGGGGGATTTGATGACTCGATATTTGCACAAGTTTTCCCCTTTGTTTCTTGATTGTTTAAGCTTGCATTATCGCTTCTTTGGCCTATTTTATGCTAGGTTGTGTTCCTTTGTCACATTTCAGGTCCTAGAATGTAAATTGAAGCATAGGCGCAAGTTTCAAATCAATCAGAGATCAATTGACGATTCGGGAGAAGAAACTCGAGCATGACCTGAGGAATAATGGACTTCTACCTCATATTATGGACAAATAATCATGGAGTTTTGTCATGACAAGAAATAGGACGAGACTACGAGCGTCTGGGATCAAACGGCGACTGATTCGGAGTCCGGACGAGGGAGAAACGAAGCATTAAACAGAGGCTGAGCAAGCCACACGGGCACTACACACACGGCCGTGTGAACTGGCCTTGTGGCCGTGTTGTAATCAACGAGCCCTCACACGGGCATCTGAGAAAGTCACACGACCGTGTGGCCTGGCCGCATGATCGGGAATTTCTGTTTAAAACTCAATTTTCAGCCAAAGGAAAGGGGAGAGCTGGGTTTTTGGTTCCCAAACACCCAAGGGACGAACCCTAGAGAGAGAGCGACTTGGGAACATTCTTGGAGCTATTTTGGAGGATTTCTTCGCCATTTGAGCTCGGGAATCAAGCTTGGAGATGGAGATTGAAGATCTAGATCAGAGTTCTGCAGTCTCTTTCTTCTCTATGGAGTAACTTCCCTTCACTTAGGTTTTGAGGAACCCTAGTTCCATGTGTTAGGATCTTTCTTGTATGAAGTTTTGGATGCTATATTGTTTGATTATAATCGATTGAGGCATGATTTATTGAGGCAATTGAATCTTGATCAAATTCTCTTGATTTCTGCTTTAACCTATGATAGATAGAATCTGATTTGGTTAAGAGAGCTTCCTTGATTGATGGTGGTGAATTGTTTATACGAGAGTTAGTCAATCTACTGCTTTGTACTGGAATCCAATTCCGGTAGTGGAGTTCTGTGTTCATAGCCTCAGCTTTCTATCCCGGTGAAGGTTAGTCGCCTGCCGGGTAATTGGACTGAAAGGACTTGGTCAGCTTAAGAGATTCCAAGCTACTGTCAGATCTTCCGCAGTTTAATCAACAGTATATCAACCAAAGGTAATTGCAACTTGGACCTAATTGAGGAGCTAGGGGGAATCATACCTAAGTGAGTTCACAACTTGTAATTAGTAGAGTAGTTTATAAATCAATCCTTAATCTAGTTTGCTAGATAATGAACTGAAGCTGAGTAATAGTAACTCTAGAGACCCGTGGATTCGATATTTATTACTTGTGCCACTATACTGCAGTCCCTTTCATTGGTTACTTGGCCATTGTTAGGTGTTGTGTTTTAGCGTGTCATCTCTATATCATGGTTGCTGTGGACTACGTCTCGAGGTGGAAAGAAGCTCAAGCCATGCCCACCACTGACGCAAGATGAGTCTGCTCATTTCTTAAGCAACTTTCTCTCGGTTTGGGACACCTTGAGCCAGCATTAGCGATAGAGGCACTCATTTTCAAGAGCAATTTACTAAGCTCCTCTCTAGCTATGATGTGAGGCACAAGGTGTCAGTGGCTTACCATCCCAAACAAATGGTCTAGCCGAGCTGACGAACCGGGAGCTAAAACGGATCATTGAAAAGATGGTGGATCAACACCGTAAAGATTGGTCCACCAAGCTCGATGATGCTCTGTGGGCGTATCGGATGGACTACAAGATGCTGATTGGTACCTCTTCCTATCAGCTTGTCTATGGAAATGCATGTCACTTTTTTGTTGAGCTAGAGCACAAGGCCTTTAGGGCCCTTTAGCCGCTAAACCTTGATCTGCATCCAGCTAAAAGACAGTAAAGAAGCACTTGTGGGGAGGCAACCCCACCTCGGTTTGCATTTTCTTCCCTTTTTGTCGCTTTGTGTGTTTCAAATTTTGAACATGGAGTTTTGAAATCGTTTGTTGTGCTTTGGGCGGTCATATTCTGTGAAATTTCGGTTTCGGGGGCTTGTGGGGTGTTTTTGGGTCTCGTGTTGGTCCTTACGTGTTTGGACGGAAAAAGGCAACATGATCTTAACAATTACGAGCACAGGTTCAATGTTACGATGGCAATCATAACTTTAGATGCCTGGCCGTAACTTTAAAAGGCCCTCTGGCATGACTGGGGTGATTCGAAACTTTACAGGCTAGGATACGAAGTTACGATCACGACCGTAACGTTTGAGGCCAACCCGTAACTTCAAGTCGCCAACCCCAGGAATTTATGGGCTATGGTAAGAGGTTATGGTCACTACCGTATCTTCTGTCACGGCCCTGTAACTTTGCCTGTCTCGGGAGGTTAGGGAGTTATGGATAGTGTTACGGCCGCAACTCGTCTGTTCAACCTGTAACGCTATGTCTCGTCCCGAGTCAGTTAGTTGTGCCCCGAGTTATAGCCGTAACTCTCCCGATGAAGCCGTAACTTCGGCTTCGTCTATAAAAGGAGAGTTATGCCCGTCACTCCTCACCAGAACCACGTTCTTTTCGTAAAACTTTGCCGCCGCCGCTCTTCCCACTCTTCCTAACGCTCCCGACCTTCGGTTGAGGCATCGTTTCTGCGCTAGGTTCCTCTCGGCGAGGTGCACCGGTTGTTTCCCCCCGTTCCTCCTTTGCTAAACTTTCATCCTCGCCGGACCTCGCCTCCAGCGAGCCTCCTGTGGAATTTTTTGGGTCTGAGTCTGTCGGCGGTCTCCCACCTTTACCCTCGCTCTACTCTCCTCCTTGTGTCTTCAGGTTGGCTTTTTACCTACTTTTGTCTTTGTGGAGAATCGGATTGTTGAGTGTAGGGAGAATTTATATGTTTTGCATGTCTAGATATTTTAGGCGGGAGAATGTAATTGCCGGAAAATTTGAATGATTTAGAAACTAGTTTAGTGCACGTTTCTGCGATTTTCATACTATAGTTAAGTGGATAGAGCTTATGTGTGGGGAAATACTGGCCATGTTGGTTAGATTTTCCCGATTATTTTGGTTACTAACAGGTTTCGAGGTGTGTGCTTGTCTGTTTTGCAGGATGATGGTCAACCTGGACCACCCTTTCTTGCAGGGCCTTCCCTTCATCGAGGCCTATGATGAAGCATTCACCTAGATGCTGGGAGCTGAGATTGGGTGCCACTACCACCTCAATCTGGAGTACTTCCAGCAGTTTCTGTGCCGCAAAGCCATCGAGGCAGCAGTCTCGCACCAAGGATGTCGGTGCCTGCTCGAGCTCAAGGACAACATCTTCGCGGAGCTCACGGTGGAGTTCTATCAAACTTTCCAAGTCATCGATGATGGCGTGGTCTCCTTCCGGCTCGGAGGTCAGCATCACAGCGTGACCTATGATGAGTTCGTCGCCGCCCTCACCTGGACCATGACGACATGTTCAGGCTGGTGCTGACCATCCCCACGGTGGACTTCTAGGCTTTCTACGAGCAGATCTATCTGCATCAGCACGCTGTGGTTCCCTATGCGCACAGCAAGACCAGGGCAAGTCAGCTCCAGTCACTGTGGCGGTTCCTCCAGGTGTTGCTCACACACTCCGTTATCCCCAGTCAAGAGGCCTTCGGTCAGGTGACCAAGAGGCACATATACGCCCTGTGGACCATGTCCCGCCTGCTCGACCGCATCAGCCTCATGTCAATCTTGGCGATCTCCTTCTCTCGGGTGAAGAATCACTCAAAGGTGCAAACTGTCCATGGCGAACCTTAGATCACCCGCTTGGCCCGCTACTTCGGCGTGCCTCTCGATGAGTGTACTTGGGACGGACGCACCAGAGACTTCCTCGAAAAAACCTTATGCTCCATGTGGATAATTCGGATCGCTAGGACAAACCCGCAAATCCGTTCGCTCAAGGGCCTAAGGCCTGCGGAGTTTGCTGAGGCGGCAGAGGCTGCGACTCCACCCGCCGGTCATGGTCCACCACATCAGCCTGACTCTCTGTAGTTCATTCTTGGTCATCCCAGTGTCGGTTCCTCTTTCAATGCGCAACCCGGTGATCGCTGGGCATCCATGGAGGCTCGCTTCGATAGGATTGAGGCACACCTAGATCATTAGCGTGATGCCCGCTGTTACTCTCACTTCCTTTTGGGGCGCCTATGCTTGTCGGCCGACTTGGACACTTCCCAGAATTTCTGGCAGCCTTCTCCACCTCGGGATGAGGATGAGGAGGATTGAGACTGCCCTTGATGACGGGCTCCATGTGTTTTATGTCTTGTGTTTCATATTTTTTGTGTCGAACTGGATTTTGTGTGTGTTTGTTTTTTACTTTTCTTTTGTTTGAAGCCATGGGCCTGACAACTGTTCTCCTAACTCTTACCCGGTGTCAGTGGTTGTGTTTTTTCTTGCCTTCCTTCTCATAATCTGGTCCCCCTTCTAGTCTGCTCACGATGCTGGTCCCATTTCCAGTCCCACTACAGTCCTTTTTACCGGTAACATCGTTCCCCTTATCTTTCTCTCTTCTCCATTGAGAGCAATGTCGACCTTAAGTGTGTGTGTGTGGGGGGGGGGGGTTATCTTTGACTGCATAGATGCGTTTGTGTGCTTGGAGCCTAGTCCACTGTCCAAATTTTGATTTGAGGGCTACAAGTACGTGTTCCTTGCAATAATCTGCTCAGTATGGTTCGAATTGAGAGACTTTGTGGTAATATGCAACTTAGGGAGGTAGTTGTAGCACTATGGAGGATGTCGAAGTATAAGATATGTCCCATCTTTCTCTTGGCTATGCCGGTTGATTGAGTGAACTAGTGGATTAGGACATATGATTCATGTGGTATCGATGATTTCCCATTTGTTGTGTTGTGGACTGATGTATCATTAAAGGGTGCTCAATGTGCGTAATGAAAAGCAGTTGGTCCTCCATGTTGAAAATTCTAAATTTGAAACGTGGGGATAGTCCAACGTGTGTGGCATCGTTCATTGCACAAAATCGGGTTTTGGAAGAGATTTTAGTTATCTTTACTGGGGTAAGCCTACAAGGCGAAGCAAACCCGTCTCTAGTACAAGTAAAAATCCACTTGTTCAACTGTTTGCCTACTTAAGGATGTGTTTTTAAGAGCACGGATAGAGCTTCCGGCCTTCTTAATTTCATTGACCCTCCACACGAATTGAGGAAAATGAGTTAAAAGAAATACTCTGCGAGCGACAGATGTACAAAAATTGCTCTTGTTCAACCAATAAGGGTCGACCGCGCATAAAAATGACAGTTTGGAACCCTAACCAAGTATGAATGTGAAAAAGAAAAAGAAAAGAAATAATAAGGAAAATGGGTTCCAATGAATGAAATGGAATGGAAAGGCACTCGATACGAAGAGTCCTTGGTTGTTGTGATGGGTGAGTCTCTTTATTCATGAATTGTCTGTCTTAGGTCGACTGCTTCTCATGATCCTGGCTTGAGTCTAGTACTCGCATTGGGAGAAATAGGGCATGTCTTAGAAAATCGGTTCACCTTGTAAGCTATTAAATGACCTATGTTGTCCTCTACCGACGATCGGGGTTGCATGTCACTAAAGGTCTGGAGAGTTGAATTGGTTTGAGTCTGGTTTTCTTGGGGACAAGCAAATGGTTAAGTGTAGGGGAATTTGATAACGCTATATTTGAACATATTTTCCCTTCATTTCTTGATCGTTTGAGCTTGGTTTCTCACTCTCGTGGCCTATTTTACTCTCGTTTGTGTTCAAAACAGTCAAAATCACGATTTTGATCGTAAAATTGTTGGATTTTTACTTAGGGATTCAGATCTTAATCTTACGATAAAATCGGTGGACCTTAAAATCGTTTAAAATCGGGATTAAAATCGTTAAAATCTTAAAATCATACCAAAATCAGGATTAAAAGCGTATGAGAACAAAATAGCCTATTTGAGCAAATTTTCAAAAAAGCAGAACTGCTTGGGCGGAAAGGGCAATGATGAGGATCATCTCGGATATTTTCTAATAAAAAACATTTGAAAATAAAAAAAATCAAATTAGGGCTTGGTCAATCCATTTTCCTTAGCCATGTTGAACTCATCGGTAAATTAATTGTCATGATATTGTACGTACGTAAGAATAAACATCATTATTTGCTAATTAATTGATTAATGAATATATTTCTACCAATTCACTAGCATTAATTATTCGATTGGAGTACATTTATTATTAGTTTTAAATCGTGATTAGCATACGAAGTTGAAATTAACCGGGCGAAGTACTATTTTGCGTAAAACTACCTAAACACAACATGAAATTAACCGGGCGAAGTACTATTTTGGTTGTATTGGTTGATGAGGTCGGGTCTTCAAATCCCCGCAAATTCATTTTGACTTGTTTTTTTTGTTAGTTTTGAAGAATCAACGAATAAAATCACTCAACCCCTCCCCATAACCCTGGCGGCCTGCCTCTCTCACCCTTCACGAGCAGCAGCCGGCACCGAGTTCTCTTCCTCCTCTCTTCTCTCCCGCAAGTTGCATGCAGAAGGACGACGGCGGTTCATCCATCCGGCCGGGCCTTTTCTTCAGACCCGGTGCGTCCTCCTCTCTTCGCGTTCACACGGTGCAAGAGAAGCCCGACCCATCTTCTATTCTTCTCTCTCGGACAGCCTCGCCAGCGAGGATTCTGCTTGTCCGGCCACCGACCGCGGTCTTCTCCCATCGTATCAGCCGGCTGCTTCTTCGCGTTCAGTCCCCTGATTCCCTTCCTCCCCCCCCCCCCCCCCCCCCCCCCCCCCCCCCCCAATTTATTTGATTGTGAATAGGGTTAATGATTGGTCGGTATGTGTGGATTGTGTGGCAACAATGAAATTCATGTTGTTGTTTTAACCAGTACCCCTTTTGGTTTTGTGATTTTGTCGATTTGCAGTGTGTTTGTTAACCAATTTGGAGAGAGTCAGGATAACAAAATTGGATTAGTTTGCTTGAATTTGTAGTGTGTATAACCAAACTGTTGTTTATTTTTTTTATTGATACGACTGATTGGCGTAATTGTGGCTCAAGATAGGGTGTATAATTCATGGTTATGCATCCATCAATAACTAAATTCGGACCCTTCATTTAAAAAGTCAAGATCTAATGATGGAGAATTAAATACTATTTTTATTTTCCCTAGTTTTCTTAATCGACTCATATCTTCTTTGTTTTAACTTGGATTTTAATTTTTTTTTTTTTGCACAGATGGAACGAGTTAGTTGTGCTCTACAAAATGTGATCCATTTTCAATATTTTGTGAGGAAAATATTTCTTGCCTCTCGATACCAACTGCATACCATATGGTATTTTCTTCGTTTTTAATTCGTTTTTGAAAACGTTTGCACAGAAGGAACGAGTACATCATGATCTATTGGATCTACAAATTTCTGGATGAACAAATTACAGGACCAAAAAATACCACACAATACCATACAATACCACCCTGGTACGGGGTGGTATCTTATGGTACAAAATGTTAAAAGTCGTAAATAACAGTTAATATACTTCTACTATCATGTATTCAATCATCCTACAGTTTTGGTTTGTTCATACCATCATGGTACGCTTTTCAAACCATAGGTATGCTCTTATTTTATATACTAGTCAATACTATATGGAATAGATTGGTATAAAATGGCTCAATTTTTATTTGTCCGAAAATAATATCAAAGTGGATATCATTTTGAAAACCATAATTAATCTGATCTAACAGTGCAAAAAAAATTAAATTTCGACTTAAAACGAGTGAGAAATCGTCCGTCAAAGATTAAGGAAAGGAAAATTAAATGCTTTCCAAGAGAGAGAAGAGTGTTGATGTCATGCTGATGTGGACGGGTTACTTATGGTTACTCACCATAAAATTACTGACCTAATCCGTTCCCATGATTATAAACGTTTGGTTTTGGTTACTCATGGTTACTCCCAATGCAGAGCACTTCTTCTGAGTCAAGAGAAGTACTATGTTGACAACGGTGTAATGACAATACTTTCCATCCTTGTGAAGAAGCTCTGTGATAAGCACTGTGAATTTAAGATATTTTTCATGCTTGATTAGTGGGGTAATTACCTTAAAGAGAAAGTGAGCTAGAAGCCATTTACTTGACTTCATCAAGTGATCATTTTCAGGCAACATACCGCGAATTTCCTTGGCCACAAAATAGCTTTGGTTTGAAATTTGTTGATCGTCAAGTAACAGTGTTTATTGTAGACAGAGATTGAGATTATTATTATTATTATTATTATTATTATTATTATTATTATTATTATTATTATTATTATTATCATCATCATCTCTATAAAAAAACAAGTAACCAAGTTACTATTGCATAGTGTCCCATAATAAGAGTTCTCTTTTTGTAATTAACCAAAACCTGAAAAGGTTTTAATGCCATTAAGGTTCTAATTAATTAGCTTATAACAATTGAACTCAATTGAACCAAGTCAATGAGTATTTGATATAAACTAATGACAATTAATCCCAAATTAAATCCAACCCAATGAATATTCGACTTGGTTCGACGCGGTTAAACCGAGTTGACACCTATGTTTACGAATTTTGCATTTTACTTTTTTCTCTCGATCTTTTTACTTTTCTTTTCTCGCCATTTCTTTTGACCAAACCTTAATTAAATATGACAATTGACCCCGATGTTTATGGATTTTGTGTCGATAGTGAGCTTTACACGCTTAAGTTGATCCGATCAAATCGAGTCGATCCGGTTACAACGAATTGAACTAGGTGTGTTACCAAATTTCTGGTCGAGCAAGTTTTTGTTCTTGGTGATACATAAGTTTTTCTTAACCTAATGATTTATTGATTATTCTTTGCTTCTCTTATCAATCAAGGTTACAGTCGTTTTACTTTCTTTTTTTCTCGATCGTTTTGCTTTTTTTCTCGCCCATCATTTGTAATTGACCAAAGTTTGAAGGAGTTTTTTACATTAAGGATCTAATTAATTAACTAATGACAATTGAGACTAAATTAAATTTAAACCAATGAGTATTCGACCTTCTTCGACCCGGTTAAAGCAAGTTGACCCCGATGTTTACGAATTTTGGGTCGATTTAAGCGTGTAAAATCCTGATGTTTCGGAATCGAGTCGATCCGGTTAAAGAGAATTGAACTAGGTGTTACCGGATTTTGGGTTGAGCAAGTCTTTCGTACTTGGTGATGAATGAGTTTTTATGACCCTAATGAGCTATTGCTTATTCTCTCCTTCGTTTATTGATCACGGTTACGGTAGTTTTACTTCTTTCTTCTCGCCCTTGCAAGATTTTGTACTTGGTTTTTCTCGCCCTTGCAAGTTTTTTGTACTTGGTAATGCATATGTTCCACATTTTTAGCTGGACAACGAGTTTTGCACGCTTAAATCATTGAAGTTTGGAGGAGTTTTTGTGCCATTAAAGTTCTTATTAATTAACTTTAGACTCCTAATGATCTATTGATATTCTTTACTTCGCTTATCGACCAAGGTTACTGTCGTTTTACTTTTTTTTCTCTAGCCCTTGCAAGTTTTTTGTACTTGCTAATACATATGTTTTTCTTACCCTAATGATCTATCGATTATTCTTTCCTTTGCTTATCGATCACGGTTATGGTAATTTTAATTTTTTTTGTCTCACCCTTGCACATGATTTTTGCACTCAAATTTAGGGATGGCAAAAATATCCGTAACTGTGGAGACATTTAGTGGGTACGGGTAAAACCCGAACCCGAATATTGTGGGTAATGGGTGGGCATGAATTTCTCACTATCCAACCCGAACCCGCCCGATTATACAAATGCATATGTATTTTCTCTAGATATAATCATTATTTTTCTCTAACATATTTTATATTTACCATATAAGTATAATATTTTCATGAAATTGTGTTGTTTTAATTAATTTCTTCATTCTAGTGAATTATTGTCGTACTTTTCCTCTTACGTAATGTGAGAATTCGTGTGAATGTTAACATATTGGTTGAAGTTATGAAGAGAAATGATTACCAATGGATAACCGTGGATACCCGAAACCCGAACGGGTATGGGCATGGTTTTGATTTTCTACCCGTTTCACATGTGGGTATGGGTATGGGTAAAACCCGAAGTACTTTGAGTAGGGTAACGGATATGCACTATCCGCCCCCGACCCGACCCATTGCCATCCCTACTCAAATTGAACCCAAATCAATGGGTATTCGACCTACTTCGATCCGGTGTAAGCGAGTTGAACTAAGTATTTACAATTTTTGGCTAAACAACGAGTTTTGCACGCTTAAATCATTGAAGCTTGAGGGAGTTTTTGTGATATTCAAGTTCTAATTAATTAACTTTTGACAATTGAACCCAACTATTAAGATTTTAATTAGTTAACTTTTGACACTCTCTTTCATATAATCATATAACTGACTCACTTCTACTGTCACTCTAGGAATTGGCCAAGTGAAACCACTTCTAAAGCGTAGTATAGCGGGTTTAGGTTTAAATGTCAACCCGGGTCCTAGATTTGATGACTACTCAGTGAATTCTTGTTATCTAGCAATGAAACTTTAATGCAAGTCTAAACTAACAAACTAACAAAGCAAGTAAATTGTTGTATTCAGGTTAAGAGAGGTCACCCGGATATGGTTCCCCCTAGACTGCAGTTAAGCCGGATTGTAATTACCAAGTTCAGTTTCTATGATAGTTATACTGCTGAAGGTTCTTAAATAGCCTGAAGTCTCGATTAAAGGTCTTCAGACCCTCTCAATCTGAGTCTCTAGCGGGCGACTAACCTCCACCGGAGTAAACAGATTGAGGCCTTAACAAACAAAACCTCCACTACCGAAGTAAATCCGGTACAAAATAGTGAGTTGGCTCCTCGACTAAAGTCACCAACTCCCTACCTTCAATCAAGGATGCTCTATCTACCTAGGCAGATATTCTCATTCTAGGTTAAAGCAGAAACAACAGGAATTTGATCAGGATTCATGCCATTCAATTATTCAAACCTCAATCGAATTTAATCAAATCATAGAATCAATACTTGGGTTCATACAATCAAACCTAACATACAAATCTAGGGTTCTCCATACCCAGATGAATGGGAGAACTACTCCATGGAGAAAGAAGCAAAAGCAGAATCAGACGCGGAATTCATACTGTGAAGCATGGATTCCTGCTTCTGGACGTTGATCGGCACTTCTCCAAGCTCAAACTGGCCTCCAATGGTGTTGAAGATCAAGCTAGGGCACTTGGAGACTCTTGTTCGTCGCTTTTTCTCTCTAGGAATCGCTCTGTCTCTCTAAAACTCGAATCCCCTTCTGTTTTGGCTGAAATCTGCTTAAAAGGGCATCAGTGGCCAAAGCACGGTCGAGGGCACGGCCGTGTAATGCATCAGCCCGCCCGTGCTTTGGCTAGGGTTAATTACATGACCATTGTGTTGGGAGAAACACGGCCGTGCTTTAGGGAGGACACGGCCGTGCTTTGGGTGGACACGGCCGTGCTTTCAGCCCGTGTTTGCAGCTTGAATTTGCCAAACTCGGTCACAGAACACGGTCGTGTTCTGTTTTAGGTGTGCCCGTGTTTTGGCTCCAGCTCGACGAAATGACTTCCGAATGCCCCGAAACTCGTGCTTAGCCTTTCCTTTGACGCCTGGGACCTAAAATATGAAAAAGTAGCACAACCCGACGTAAAATAGGCCACAAATACACGACTATGCCCCTCAAACGGATAAGAACTAGGGGCGCAAATATGTGCAATTACATCGTTATCAATAACCAAAGGTACTCTTTGTCGTACTTAACCAAAATGTAAGGACCAAAAATGTTATTATGTTTTGTTTCTTTATTCCTTCCCATCACCTTTCCTCCTTTTATCCTGCTTTCTGACTCTCTCTTGCTTTTCTCTCATCCACTCATATGTCATATTCATCTCTTTCCTGCAACCACTATCACCCACTCACCCATTGAGCTCCATCTCTCCCCTTTTCTCATCGGAAGAAGACGAAGGAGGAGGAGGAAGAAGGAGAAGGAGAACCAGGAGAAGAAGAGGAAGCAGAAAGAAAACCGCTCAACTCGATCGTCATTTTGTGTTGTCTTCCTCTTCCAAACTAGCTCCAATTATGTCTCTTTCTCTCTCCGCAAGCTCCTAAATCTGCGATCAGGGACACACCGATGAGCTTACCACTGAAAGAGTGTTGTTTTATGATTTTTTTTTTGATAAAAGATAATCATGTATTGATAAAAAAGATAGTTACATCCTGGAAGACAGCCAGGCCTGGAAATCAAAAGAACGACTCATAATCGGGTACAAAGAGAGGGCCTTTCTAGCCACCAAATGGGCTACCCTATTGCTACTCCGACCAACAAATCTAACACTAAACCCATAGCTACTGTAAAAAATCTTAATGAGTTCCTCCAACACAGCCCCTAACCGACTATCTCTAGGATCCGCCTTGTTGATTTTATCAATGAGAACTTTTGCATCCCTTCAAAGTTGACCTTCGCAAATCCGAGTGATTGACACCACAGAACAGCTTCACGAAGAGTAACCAACTCTACAACCAAGGGGTCATCAAGCCACGGAAACTGCACACCCATTACCATTAAAACCTCTCGATCCGGGGTCAGAATAACCAAACCACCAGCAGAGTGCGATCCAGCCCGAACAGCCCCATCCCACATGCAAACAACCCCTTCCACCCTACTTTGGGCCTGGTGGGTCGGCTCTGGTCGACCACGTGAAGCTTTATCCACTGCCAACCAGACCCACTCCTCATATTGTTGTTGAAATTGGCGCACGAGGGCTGGAAACACAAACTGCTTGCCCTAAAAGACAACCCAGGTGCGCGATCGCCAAATCCTCCAGAGGATAGCCACGACAGCCATAAAAACATTAGGCTGGTGATCGCCAAATCCTCCAGAGGAAGCCCCTCACCTAAGTGAGCTAGACTAGAATAATCCCACAGGGCCCGCGCTACTGGGCAATCAAGAAAAAGGTGATCCATAGTTTCCGAACTTGCCCAACACACTGGGCATTTAGGAAGTAAAGGGGCCTGTTTCTCAACAAGAGCCTCAATAGTAGGCAAGATCCGGTTAAGAATCTACCAGAGAAAGACCTTCAACTTGGGAGGAATATCGGCTTCCCACACACGAATCCAGCTTGATCTATCCATCCAATTAACCGTTAACTTCCAACCCCCCCCCCCCACGCTTATCAAGAGAGACTGCTAAATTTAGGCAGACTTCACCGAGAACACCTCATCCGGGGAGTCATGTCATATTAGCCTAACCTCTACCGGCCGCCTCGGGAGAGGTATAGTCTTGATGGCACAGCAGGTCGGTGGTCAAACCATTGGCTAAGCTTTTGGCCACTCCAGCCCCTCCCCCTGACAGATTACCTTAGCAACAGTCAGATTGCCCCCCTCTGGTAAGACTCGAGGGTTGAACCTAGGAGGATCTAACTGAAGAGCAGGAATCCAATTAGAATGGAGGAGCGAAACAGACCAACCATTCCCGATTTGCCACCGCAAACCCTTCTCAATAATTCTCTTCCATAAAGGATACTTTGCTAACCCCACAAAGGGCGGGACCGAGCCGTCGCGTCAAGAAATGTGCCTGTTGGGAAATACTTGCCCTTGTAAACCTGAGCCAACATGGATTGGGGCTCCGTAAGAATACGCCACCCAACCTTAGCTAATAACGCTTGATTAAATTGCTCAAAGCGGCGAAATCCCAACCCCCCATCATGCTTACTACGGCACATATTCCGCCAGGACTTCCAACGAATACGAAAATGTTCCTCAGTCACCCCCCACCAGAAGCGGGCTACATGTTTGTCTAAGAGGCGACACAAAGAAATTGGTAGCTTGAAGCAAGACGTCACATGCAGTGGCAGAGCCAAAGCAATGGATTTAATCGAAGTCTCCTTTGCTGCCCAGGATAAGATCTTTTGTTTCCAACCCCGCAGACGCTCTAATAACTTCTCCTCGAGGTACCTGAACGTGGCCATTTTGGAACGCGCAATCAGAGTGGGTAGCCCAAGGTATTTGTCATGAACCCCCACTGCTCCCACCCCCAAAAAAGCAGGCAAAAACTCCTGATCCGCGCAAACAATATTCCGGCTAAAACAAACAGCCGATTTATCCAAATTCACCCACTGGCCACTCAGTTCCTCATATTCATTCAGAACTTCTATCAAATTTTCACATTCCTAGAGAGTATCTCTCAGAAAAAGATAAGAATCATTCGCGAAGAATAAATGAGAAATCCGGGGTGCACGCGGGGCCACCTTAACTCCTCCCAACCGGTCATCCAAGATAGCTTTTCGAAGGAGCGTCGCAAAGCCCTCAGTACAAAGCACAAATAATAGGGGATAAAGGATCCCCTTGTCGTAACCCTCTGGAAGAGGTGAAATAACCTGAGGGGGTACCATTCATGAGGACTGTGAAAGAAGCAGACTGGAGACATTCCTGAATCCACCCTCGCCAGGTAGATTTAAAGCCCATTTTTTTCAAAACAGCTAGAAGAAAGGTCCATTCGACTCTATCATAGGCCTTTTCCATGTCAACCTTTAGACCCATGTAACCTTTCTTAACCCGCGTTTTGATATTCAAATAATGCATTAACTCATGACCCAAGAGTATATTCTCAACAATCTGCCGGTCCCGGATAAACGCATTCTGCCCCTCCGAAACAATCTGAGGCAAGAAACAAGCCAGCCGCTCGGCCATGATTTTGGTAATAACTTTATCAACAAACTGACAAAGGCTAATAGGACGTAATTGTCGCATGGACTCCACCTTATCAACCTTCGGAATCAAAGTCAGCCAGGTGTGATTGAAACTATGGAGTATTCGACTTGTCACAAAGAACGAACACACCGCGTCCACCACCCGAAGGACCCACAACATCCCAGAAGGTTTTGAAGAATTTGCCAGTGAAACCATCCGACCCAGGCACCTGCTTCGACCCCATTGCAAACACCATTTTACGAACTTCACTAGGGAGGACTTCAGCCGTTAGGCTAGCGTTCATCTTAGGAGTTACATTCCGAGCAATAGGTAAATCTGCGATACGCTCAGCCATGTTATCGACCTGATTCTTTGTGGTTAAGAGATGCTGATAAAAAGATGTTGCAATATTAGCCTTCTCACTCTCATCCGTAACCCACTCCCCATTCTCCCTACGAAGGCCTTCAACAAAGTTTCTTTTACGCCGAACTCTGGTCACTGTATAAAAGTAGGCCGTATTTTTTTCACCCTTCTTCAGCCAGTGAACCCCAGACTTCTGTTGCCAATACGCCTCCTCCGCCTCCCACTGACGATTCAATTCCATCTCTAGATTTCTAACTTCGTCCCAGTTAATAGGTTGGACAAGTTTCACCATCTCAATTTCACTCTGGAGAGTTTTGATATTCCGAAATGAGTTGGTGGTGCCTGCCCTACTCCAGTCATATAACAAATGGCGGAGTCGCTTGAGGCGTTCCCAAAGACAGAACATAGGCGTCCCCTGAATATCCTCCTGCCAAACATAGCAAACCACAGCTCCTACTTCCGCATTATCCGCCCACCGGGCATCAAACCGAAAAAGGGGACGGCTGTTCCGAGCGTAGGGTTTATCCGATAGAAGGAGAGCGCGATGGCCAGAGCCCTGGTCCATGAAATGTTTGACCAAGGTTTCAGGGAACCGGTCCACCCAAGTATGAGAGCAAAGGGCCCTATCCAACCTTTCACGAATGCATGCTACTCCCATCCTTCGATTAGTCCAAGTGAACGGATCACCAAGGAAGCCAGGATCAGGTAGACCCAGGTCCTGGATAAAATCCCTCAAACTTACCGACTGGGCACCATTCCACGGATTACCACCATCTTTTTCACCCATATGAAGCGTAGTGTTGAAATCTCCAATGACCACATAGGGTAGGGTAAGGGAGGAACATAATTCTTGAATGTGAGCCAATTGCCCGGTTTGAACATCAGAACGACAGCTAATATAAACAAAAATCACAATATAAGAAAAATCCACTTCATTAATTTGGGAACAAATACAGAAGTTGGAATGATAAAACACCGAAGCATCAACTCCGGGGGACCACGCTACTATTAAACCACCGGACGAATCAATCACATACACAAAAAAACACTGAGAAAGATCAAAACCTAAACCCCGCATTCGACGGGAAACAACACGCCGGCTTGATCGAGTTTCCGAGAAAAACGCGAGATCTAGTTTATTTGAACGCACTAAACCTGCAGCCGTTTGGAATGTGAGGGATGGCCCAATTACCTGCACATTCCAGGAGAGAAGCTTCATTTATCGGACTGGGGCCATTCGATGTTGGCTTCCTCCACCTTCTCCTTTTCATAAACATCAACAACTTCCACAAAGTTCTTCTTTGGCGTGGGAGGGGTGCCAACTTCACCCTCGATAGATGCCAAAGAGTGTTTGCGGGTTCCAAACACTGGGTTGGTCATGTTTGACCCATACTCATCGATCTCCTCCGCCCCCTCCTCATGCACTCCTTCATGCGCCGAATTCGAACGGACTACTTCGCCTTTGACCATACCCGATTCCATTTTACCTTGATCAATAGCCAATCCAGCCTCGAAAGCTGCTACAACTTGGGAGACCTGCCCCAAAATTCCCCGACGAGTTCCCACCGAGGCGGAGACCGGGACACGTTTTCTGATTTTGAAGCATTGATTATCAGCACCCATCCCCGAGCCCTCCGAGTCACTCGGCATGGGAGAGCCATCTTTCCTCAACTTCACCGCATCGGCAACAGGTGGAGCGCCCTCACCAGCCTCATCAGCCCCGCTAGCTGATTCATCAGCCTCCTCACCAGCCGAGAGAGCAACTTTGTGGGACGTGGGAAGGGAAGTAGTAGCTTTACCCCCCCCCCCCCCTCTCATGGATCTCCTCCCCATGCACCACACAAACTTGGCGGGACTTCCGAGCACCACGAGGTTCATCGACTGGCAGTGGAGCAGGATCAATAACACCACCCGCGCCAACTGCAACGACTTTGGAGGCGTTGCGACGCAAGCGCCTCTTCACCAGCTTCACAGTCCCAGTATTTGGAACCTCAGTTTTCCACACCTGGTCAGAGCAAGGCTTGGTGTCCAGACTCGTCGGTTGGTATAGTGGAATGACCTGCTCCTTCGGCTGGGGCAGGTCCGCCATGTCATCGTCCAAGTCTTGCTCAAGGATGAGCCGACAACGCCGGGACTGCTCCACTATTCCAACTATCTGAGCCACGACTGCCTGGGTAGGCGACCCCCGGCCTGATCGCACCGAGTTCTGAGGCCGACGCACCCCCTTCTTTCCTTTGAGAGCCGGGCTGGCAGTCTCCTTCATAGGCGCCATCTGCTTCTGCTTCCCACCTCCACCAAATTTAACTTTGGGAGCCCGATTAATGACAAACCCTGTGGGGCTCTGGCGCCGCATCAGCGATCGCACCAGCTCCATATCCACCTGCATATCTTCCTGTCGGGGATCCACGCTTTCCCGAACAGCTGGCATGGGTTCATCCCTCTGCCGACTCACTGGGCCCTTTGTATGGAATCGACCCGCCTTATTGTTCTCCTTCCGCCCAGCCTCCGTTACTAGCCCGCGCGGTTGGCGATTGATCCACACCGAGCTCCTCGATCCCCCAAACACCATCGACTGCTCATCATCATCGTAAATTTTTCGTCCCAATTTCTTAGTCGTCATGTGGGGACCGAAACGTTCTTTTCCTTTTGGAGGGTCAAAGACACAATCACGCCAAGCACGGCCTACCCGGCCACAATAGAAACAGAAACTGGATAAATATTCGTATTTGAGGCTCACCCAGAAGCTATCAGTTTCCTCACTGACCCCCATCACTTGTGACCGGAGAGGCTTGGCAAAATCAATAATAGCTTGAACTTTAATAAAGCACTCGCCCGTCTCATTACAAGCAAAAATGTTTGAGTCGAGAACCTCACCAACAGCAGAGGCAATGATTTTCTGACCAAAGAGTTTAGTACGAAAATCCTCCTTAACTCCCCAAAGCTGGAGCCGAAAAGGGGCCAGGGACATCTCCTCAAAATTTTGCTTGGTGATGTTCGGAGACCAGGAGCGAAGCGTCAGCAATTTGTCCTTGATGATCCAAGGGCTACGAGCTAATGCCCACTTCTTTGCTTCCTCATTCTGCAGAATAATTTCAAACAAGCCATACTTGGTTTTCAAGACCTTGAGTTGTCCGCTTAGCTTCCATGCACCAAGCAAACCATCACGTAGCTCCAACTTCGAAATCAGATCATTAGTGAATAATCTCCCCAGGTGAGTACGCGACGCCTGAAACCTCGTTGACTGGACCTCCTTGAGGGAGAGTACGCGACGCCTGTAACAGGAGGAGGCGCAGGCTCAATGAAGAGCTGAAGGGAAGTCTCCGTACCTGAACGCTCAGCGACAGCAAGGTTTTGAGATGAAGGCTCGGCAGGCGTAATTCCGGAAAGCTCTTTCTCAATGGAAAGTAGGGAGCGCCTCGCTGCCAGCATGGGATTAAATACTAATCCCAAACCCCGTTCAAACTCACCCCTCCCCGGGAAGTTGTTCATTCGAGTAAGAGGTTTAATGGAAACTGGACTCCCATAAACAATATGATACGAGGGAATATATTTTTCCCGGTGGGTATGATTCCACCCATAACCGCCCAATAATCTCGCAAAATCCGGGAAAGATCTCGATCCCATCAACACTACACGACGACCCAAATTCACACGGATCTGTAAAGAGACTCTACACGCCGTCGGCCGCAGAGTCTCGCCGGCAGGAGGGCAGGATCGCGAATCCGGTGACTCACACACCGGCCAAATAATCGGAAATAAATGCCAAGTCTTCACTGCCGGCTCGAAACCCGCCGGAATCCGGCTGGTCAGGTCTTCAGCATCCCTATTCGGGTTTCCACTTGATTGAAAAGACTTATCAGACGTGGATAACAACGAAGCATCGCCTACCAAATCTGGCGACGGGGGGAGCCAAAATCTCCAACCCAAGAGACGACCCAACCTGCACCTTTTTGCAGGCCTTAGGTTTGTTACGGGGTGGCTATGCGAGGGAAGAGCATCGTCGCACAGCTGGGATCTCTTCCTTTTATAAAGCCCCTTGCTGGGGATCACCAGACCACGTGTCGGAATTCGATTACACGACCGAAAACTGGTCAACGGCGGCACCCTTCTTGTTGAACGACGGCAAACATGAACGCCACCTTGCCCATGCGCAGGCCAAACGTCCACCATGGACCTCGACCCCTCACCATTCTGATTCTCCACGCTTCGACGCCAAAGAGAAACGAGGATCTGAAACAGCCAGCCACCCAGCCTGAGCGACCAAGCTAAGCACGAGGAGAGAGCTCCTCGCATACTTTTTTTTTTCAAAAATCTTTTGGTCACGGTGAACCATGAGTGTTGTTTTATGATTGGTTGGCTAGATCGTGAGTTTTCCTTTCCTGTGTGTTTAAGTTTTCCTAACGATCTTCGTTTCACTCTCTCTTACTCATTTGTCTTGCTTTCATTGTTCATTTGAGATGTGGTTTATTTATTCTCCCTTTCTAATTTTTTGGGCAGACCTTCCATCTCCTTTTTCCTTCTAGAGACGGCGAAGAGGAGTGAATACATGAGCGACTGCACTGGTGACGAGAAGGTCGACAGTGAGTGGGACGAATTTTGTGGGTCCTTTCCTGGTTTGAATTTTGATTACTTCTTAATTTTGATTTCTTCTTATTTTTAATTTTTTGATTCTGCAATTAGGAAGCTGGAAGGAGACAATATGGAGGAAGGAAGTGCAGTCATCGGGAAGAGGAACTATGGCCTAATGCCGGGAGTGGAACAGTTATCGACGGGCGTCTAGGGTATGTTTTGGTGGATTTATTTTCCTTTTCAGCATGGGTATGTTTGGGTTTTTTTTACTTTGTTAGTTTCTGCTCATCTAATTGGACGTTTCCTTTTGGATTTTCGAGTTGGAACAAGAGGCATGATCTTCTTTCAGTATATGTTCTTCCTCTCTTTAAGCACTCTCAGTTGTTGTGTTTTCCCTGTCTGTTTGTATTTTGGGTTGTTGTTTACTTTCAACTCTCTTTATGTCCCTGCTTATCTCGGACTTTCTGGTGTTTGCTGGTGTGTTGCAGCAACAGCATGTTGTGTTTTTGGATCCTTTGTAGTCTTCATGGTATCTACGGGAAGAGATATATAATGATGCCACCAAATCATGCCTGAGTGGTATGCTTCCTATCTGTATGACTTGCAGTAACATTTTAGTTTATACGTTAGTGACCAGAGTTAAACTCCATGCTTGAATTCTTTACAAGGGTCTGGATTTGCCGAGTTGCTTATTTATTTCTTAATATATGCAACCCTTTGTTGAACATCCCACCAGGCCACTGCCACTTATGCTTCCTGTGTAACTTAAGAGAATATACATATGTTTTCCCAAAGTATATTCAGTTCACTCTAACTTTAACTGAAACCATAGTTTGATGTGGATTGCAATCATGGTAAGACTTAGTGAACTAAATTTATTTGTCCATTATTTCATATAATAAAAGGAACTGTATGCTTCTGTGTATGCTTGAGTTACAATGGCCAATGCTGCTTATTACCTTAGGTACTGTTTCCCCACTTTTCCTCACTTACCCTGCACTGCTTTTTTCCTGCTTCACTTTCACAATAAATATTTATCTATTTATAAACAAAAATTATATCATATATTCATTTTCTTCTTTTTCATGTTTCTCACATACTTTGCTTTGCCTTCAATGCATTGTTGGGGCTGTGTTTAGTGTAACACCCTACCCTACAGGTATTACCTAATCATATTGTTCATAAATTTGCAGCGGAAATAATCTCGGGTGTTACATTAATTACCAAAATTTACCCAAATAAAATTTCGAGATGAATTACTTGCGTAATGGGCTAACAGTTCTTGCAACTTATCCTACAAAATAATTCATATGAATCCCTACATTCGTAGACATACATATATACTCACAACCATATACATTGGCTTTCATAGCCATCGTCACAGTTTACATACTCCACAACTGCATACCATACCTATACATGCCATAATTATCACAACTTACACAATTACACAAATATACACATATTATCAACTTTCCACACCTGTGGATATCTCACACTACATCGGAAGCTAGTATGCACATGAAAATGTTCTCAAAACATTTTTACAAAAAGGTGTGGATCACTGGCCAAAATCTCAAGTAGTCGTCCAAGCACAAAATAGTTGAAGACCATACCTCATCTTGCCTTCAACTCTTGCTCAGCTCCCACCTATACATTTATCTACTACTGCAGATGATCATGATCTGCTTACACATGGCATAAGCAGAGAAAAAGGATAAAGAGGGTCAGTTCATAACTGAGTGAGATAATCGTAGCATCGTGAGTTCATAACAGAGCATAACCGTACCATACATCTAGCAAGCAAGCCAAAGCACTAGGATCAGACCTCAGCCATCTGACATACCAATAGGCAAAAGACTCAACCAACTTGACTTATGCATATGCATCTTATCATGTTTTAATCATAGACGCCTGGCTACTCCCATGCTAATAACTCTCCCGGGAAACATACCACACATCCCGTCGGATGTAGTCATACATACCCCACACCACTATGGGTGTAGTCATACCCCGACACCGCTCTGGGTGTGGTCATATCTCGTAAGAAATTTTCAGTCACCACCACATGAGAGGTGTGACTATCATACGTATCATAATAGAGTAATAGCATAGGGAGCCCTAATTACTATGTAGTTGACCGTGAGATCACAACACTCATATTTGGTATCCTTATACATGATTCATATCTCATCTTGCTTAATCATAATTCATTACTTGCACATTTACTTGCACATGTACTTGACCTGACCATAATTGGCTCAACATAGGTAAACCATGAGTCGTATAGTTGCACTTCATCGGGATAAACCCTCGTGCAAGTCATCCTCCTAAAAACATCATAATATCACCCTGGGAAGTTTATTTCCCCCACTTGTGAATCCAAATACAACCACAATATCACATCATGTCAAAACACCTGATCGAACAACCATGAAGTCATATCAACAGTTAAGCCACAAATGGCAACATGTATGCAATCATCAGCATAAACAAGGTCCATATCGATTAGGGCAAGTCAATAATATCATACAGCAGTCAAGGGTTCAACATATAGCACAAATGTTCATACACCCATAATCATGCCATTCTAGTTCACCTAGGTCAATTCTAAGCATCAATATAATTATTGTGATACGACAAACTCGTTATGCCGTGTTAATCCCTCGGCAGTTTTTGTCGTTCAAACACTGGTTCTAGCCTCCCGTACCCCGGAATTAAAATCCGAGATTGTCCTAATATCCCCTACATTATCCCCGTCAATGTTGGTACTAAGCTTCGGATCCAATTCTCGATAAAAACACATCAAACCCTGGCCGAAGCTAAATTCAGCGATCCCGGCTCCGACCTAAATAATAGCCAAAATTCATGGATTAGAACCACATGATTAATTACCTCACTGCAGGATGCTCGTATATGAAATTTGGGCTCAATCCGGCTTCCGGATACTCCGAAACCCTAATTTGGCTTATAGGGAATTCAAGAAATTCCTGAACCAAAAACTCGTTTTAAATCTCTAAATCGATAAACTATGATGTATAGATGGATTAGGTGTTACTTATGGGATTTTTGATCAGTGGAGCTTAAGAATCGAGCTATGAAAATTTTCCCCGAGCTCCCCTGTTCTGCGTTCGGTTCATTCTTCTCTCGGTAATGAAATGATGATGGGAGAAAGAAATGGGACTGAAGTAATGAGAAATTGAGAGGTGGGGGTTTCTGACGTGTGTATGTAAATGTAATGGGCCGCTTACTTTCCTTTACTTTTCATTTTTCTAATTATATATAATTAATATTTTTCTAATTATATATAATTAATACAAATACTTATCCGATAAATCAATAATCCGATTTTCGTCAAAATACTGTCGAAATACTCGATTTAAATTGCATAATTTCTAACAATCAAAATATGGGTTTAACCGAAACGGGATGGTACATTTAGTCTATGAAAATAGGAGTGCATCATTTTTCTCAAAGGAAGAGCAACGTTTATACTGAGTTTATGATGTTGCAGGTGGAGAAATTAAGATATATGTATTTAAGAAGAGCTCTACAATTTCCAGTCCTTTTCTCTTTCCTTCCACCTCCCACAACAGCTCTTCCTCTCGGACGTTTCTCGAGTTACGGTTAATTTAGTTCACAGCGAGCAGCATGGAGAAGCCATGGATCGAGGATTTCCTTGCCAACTTTAGCCGCAAGATGGAATAAAAGGATGGAGAGAGCTGGATGAATCGGGGGATTGGGTAATTCCTTTCTATTTAATTTTTTTTCAGTTTTGAGAATGAGATTTCCCAGTGGTCCGCTAACTCTCTTTGCACCAGTAAAATAGCATGAAAACAACACGAGATTGAAGGGATAGGAATGCATCAATTAATGCAGGATCGATGATTAGTCGCACCCTTATATTAATGTTAGATTTGTCTTGCTTCTGTACTTTCTCCATATTTAGATTCGAGGTTTGGTCTGTGGTACCTGCAATTTTCAGCGTGTATTAGAGAGATCAATTACTTCTGTTCTGTTCTCCATCAACTGATGTTCCTTTCATTGCCTTATCTTCTTGGGTTGTCTCCCAAGTAATCTGACTTAATTTTATATGAGATGAATTTGTGATTTTTGTGAACTCAGCTCGATGAATTCACTTACTTTTTTGTTAAGTATGCATTTAGGTTGATCTACGGTTATGTGTGTTCAACCTGTTTAGGCTGATCTACAATTGCAATAAACAACTCACAACCCCCAAACATTCCATCTTTTCCCCCTGGTACTTTCGTTGTTTTAGTGGACCAACTTTTTAATCCAATCTTATATGTTCCATTTGATTGGTGCCAACAAATCATAGTATTTTACTTCATTGGGTGGCTGCAAACGATTATATGTAGTCGTTGGATGCTAAAATAGTGGATTATACCGCAATAGTCATCGACATCATCAGACCAGTGCTGCATACTACAACCTATGGTTAAACGATAAGTAGTACGATATGAATTGTAATATAGATTACCAGGATCTTTGCACTCGGTTTTCAGAGTTCTTATGTGTTATATTTGGGGACAGGTTTGCCATTGAGGTGGTTCAATTCTTCATAGACTCATCGTAAGTGACAGTCAAACAAAATGGCCAATAATGGTGAGCTCCTCTTTCTCTTTGTCGCTCTTTCCATAATTTTAACAAGCTGCTATCTGCTGATTTTTGTACTGTTAGACTGGACCCTGTTGGGATTCATCGTTGCAAAAGGTGCTTACACTAGGATGGCCCTGATTAGTTTTGATTACAGAATGTGCCTTGCACAATTAATTTGAAAATTTGGGAGGATGCATTTTGAGGAGATTTGCAATTACTAAAGTTTTGTTTAGTTTGAATGGTGTAACTTGTGGTTATGCCATGGGGACGAAAGAGAAATTGTTTATCTTTTTTTTCATCCCTCTATTGATTTTGTTCTTTTGCATCCGGAAGATGAATAGTGGAGGACGCACATGGTTCATAACATGAAAGTTCGTGTTCGTTTCAGTCGGTTTCTTATCCACTTAATGCTTTAATTGCCTTCCATATCTCTGATTTATAGTTCGAATTGCCTATCATTTACAGTTTTAATTCTTAGAACCTAAAATGCTTTGGTGAGAACAATATGCATGAGCCAGGAGGTGTGAGTAAGGTTTTCAAAGTTGTTCTCTCATGGAATTGGTGTTCAATTTTAAGTCCTAAAATATTTTAAACCCCAACTGCGTCATGGAGTGGGCCTTATGTTGTGTCATGAATTACTGCTCATTGTTTTTCTTAGTAATGAGCAAGGTCACTCGCTCAATATTTCATCTTACCTTCTTATGATTCTTAGTTATCGTCGGGATATTATGCCTCAAACTAAGCCTCATCCATGTTTGGTTGTCCTTACTGCTGCTTATGACGAAATGAATTTTTAGCTACTGTACATTGTGCCCTCACCAAATGGTATGTTAATTTCTACACTTAAAAGAACTCTTTATATGACGGCTTTTCTCGACATGGAATATCCACTTTGAGACTACTTTGAGTTTCCTTAAGGTGTATGGCCGATTCTTTCTTTATGTATACTTCAAAAATGTAGTTGCCTTTTGAAAGTTGTATCTACTAAAGGTTATATGTGTGATTTTTTCTTTGTGCATGTATAAAATAGTTAGATTGTCAGGCTAGCTTATATTCGAGTTTATTATTGTACTTTCAGTTGCCCTTTGTGGAAGTTGATTGATATTGAATTTTTTGATTCACACTGATGATTATGATTTGTCATTTAATCTTTTATGCAGTGGTGTCTTAAAGTAGCTCGGGTGGGCGTTCCTGCCCTGGGAGACTTGGATTGCAATTCCTTCCCGACAATACCATTTTTTTTCTTAACTTTTACAAGCTTTGATTGAACCATTGATATATAATCACCATTAGTAGGGATTTTTTTATTAATTGTGATTAGTTTTATTAGTTTTGTAAGGTTCATATGTGTGCCTTTTCCACCCCTTTGAAACATCAAAGTCTTTGCCCAATTTTTGAATCTCTGCTTTCCACATTGTTCTAACATAGGCTCTCAATAATTGCATTGACGTTCTGCCTCCTCACAAACTATAGTTTTAAATTACTAAATTCACCTTCCCACCGCGTAGCGCGGGCTTCCGTTCTAGTATGTATAGATCAACAAAACATGTTTTCATTATAGACGACCAAACCAGTTTTCATTTTCATATTACAGTTTCAGTATCACCAAAATCCCATCTAAACAGGTTTTCAATTTAAGGTTTTCGTTTTCTGTTGTCAAAATCACAGAAAATGAAATGGGAAGTGAACAAAGAGGAAAGGTAATTTCTTTTTTTTTATTCTTCTTTCTTTGAATTGTGAGGGTCGGTTTCCCATTTTCTATTTTTAAATAATTAGTCCACTTCACATTTATATTCTGGTGAAATTCAATTTTTATTTCTAAAAGGTTTGTATCACATAATATAATCTTCTTTCATGTGGAACGTAAAATTTTATTATATTTCATGTAAGACAAGCACCGTATATGATTGTAAACAGTTAGTCGGTACTAACGATAAACGAATGAATAATGATGATTAGTGGTCAACTGATAATTCACTATTCAACGGTAAAAAGTAATTTTTTGTCGTAAAAAAACTTTGATAATTTATTACGACTAAAAAAACAAACACGTAATTTGTATAAAAGATTTTTTTCCTAATTGAGTACTTTTGAGTTTTAATTTGATTAGTGAGAAGTTATAGAGAACGTAATAAAAAAGTTCACAACCGGATGAGACCAAAGTGAGTATAATGTGGTTCGGTACCTGCCCTCATGAGTTTTATAATTGTTGAAAAAATGGACCGGATTAACATTTGGACCAAACCAAATGAGTGATTTACATCACGTGTATGTTTTACACGACACATAAAATTGTTACGTAAAATATAAAAGTTTGTGACGCTCTTTTTAAAATCGACACTAGAGTGTGAAGTTTCTATAGAATGGATGTCATCTTGTACAACATAGTTAATCAATGTTTATGGGAAAAAATTTAAATAGAGTAAAAATGAACACGATATTCAATCGAGTTAACTTTTTTAATAGTGAACCAAAGTAGCAAGAACTAATTTGCTCGACTATTCATAAGTAATTAAAATAATATCAATATATTATTTTATTATTACATAATCAATTAAATAACATAACTATCACACTTCCCAATATACTTTTTTCCTCTCAGTTTTTCATTCACTTTCCTTCATAAAACAATATTTTCTCTCCCCTACAAATTATCCTCTCCTCCTTTTCACTCCCCTCCAAATCTTCCTTCCCCTCCATTTTCTTTCCTTTTTCGGAAACATAGTGTCCATGTTCCATCCACTCAGACCTACGATCCAATGCTAAAATAAAAAGTAAAGGATAAAGCAATCTAATAAAATTTCAAAACCTCTGAAAGTTGACAGAACAGTACAAGAAAAAAAATTTACCTCTACGATACTCTGTGCACGGCTGTTTTCTTAGCATAATCCCATATTTCTTTAGTATTTATTTTAGTGGAATAGTTTGGCCATGCCATATCTTTTGTTGCATGAAGCTTTTGAAGAAGTACTTAAAAAAACAAAAAAGTAATTGAGTGTTTGACCTGAAATTTATAAGAAGTGTTTATTAATATAAGGGACTATGCTACGGTGACATGCATGTCACTGTAACATGGACTTTTCGGTCGACCTAATCTCAAAGGAGGTCGACCGAATGTGTTGTTTCAGTAATTTGAGATTTAGCGACGCGGTCGTCCGTCTATAGAAAATGGTCGACCACTTTGGCGGTCGAACAGAATGAAAGGTCGACCCAAATACCTCATAGGCCGACAATTTTGCACCTAATAGGTCGACCTCATGCACACCGTATCCGTATTGGGTAAAGATTCCAACACCAGAAAGGTAACCCTAACTTATCTACCAGTTAATTCGACCCATTCACGTCCTAAATATCTATAAATACGAATATAAGTCACCTTCAACGCCACCAAAACTCTGAATTAGGTTTTTTCCGATTTAGAGCCTTTGTGAAGAATATCGTTCGCGGCTGCTGTTGTACGTGTTGAAAGTGGTCGACCACGTTGAAGGTGAGGTGGACCTAATGTAGCATTCGTCGTCATATTCTCTAATGCGTGATTCCACCATCTAATTTGATATATTGTTCCGTACAGAATACCATTCGGTCGACCCTTATCTCAATCAGGTAGACCTTTGTTTGACAATTGTTCAGAATTGAATTTAGGACACAACACTCGGACTTTTGTACTTGCGAGGTAACAAAGATCAACCCAATAGATCAACATGTTATTCAAGGTCGACTGTTTCAGTTTGTTTTGCTTGTTTATCCTGAATGTCGACTTTGGCTTTGTTTGTAAGACTATGTTGTGCTTAAAAGGTCGGCCGCTCAAGTTGTCTGGTCGACCTATCCATTTTTCAGGTTAATATTACACTTGATTTTGTTGGTGATTTGTTATTTTCCTTCTGGATAGGTCGATTTAGGAAGAGCAGAGGTCGATCTCAAAGGTTCTGGTAGTCACAATTTGTCTTCAAGGTCGACCTAATAATTTTCCAGGTCGACCACGTCTATGTTTTTGGTCAACTGTAGGAATTTGAAGTTGAATTATGATTTGGATTTTTCTTTAAATAGTTTAGACAATGACGCATGATGAGAGAATGCATCACGATTTGAGTGAAATCATGAAAGTATTGAAAGCCACGCAAGAGCAGCTGGTGGCGTGTCGAAAACAAGTCAACGGCTATCAGAAGTCCATTGGTGATAGAGTGAAGCAATTGTCAGTTCGATTGACAGATATGACTGGGATGATGCATGATGGTTTTGAGAGGCTAGAAAGTGTATCAAAGAAATAAGTGCAGAACGAATGGAGAATGGAGGAAGAGATGGTACAAGAAAGAAATTTGACTTGGCAAATTGCTACCAGAGCATAGAAGGTTTATTGAAAGAGCACAAGTTAAAGGTAGACAAGTATATTCATATGTGAGTGAAGATATTAGTATTACTATCATTAGTGCTAATTTGTTTTGTTTATATGTTTGACAGAGTGATATGAAAGTGACTCCTGTACCACTCCACAGAAGGATCATTTTGTAAGAAAAATGATTATTATTGATAGCGACGAAGATAAATCTAAGAGTCCTTTCGAAAAGCGCGGAGTAAGTTTACGTTACATATTCATCTATAACTCGTGTTTTTGTTCATATGTAATTTTAATTTTAACTATGATTTGTAGGTCATGAAAGTGGAGGGCTTAGAAGGATTCACCAAAAATATGAAAAATCCAGTTTAAGACTTGTTTTATGTTGTTACTAAAGAGAAGGCTGGAGACACGAATTGGGACAAGTAAGAGACATTTTTTTTAATTAGTACATGAGGTCGACCGTTTAGCCAATAAGGTCGACCTAGATTGTGAACAGGTCGACCTGTACTTTGCAAATCACAATTGACATTTCTGCTGTTTAGATTTTTGCAGTTTGACCATTGTTGACTTTTTTCTGAAAACGTGCAACGAAAATATTTGAGTTCGGTCATTAGCGAGAGTAGCTGGATTTGCTCATCCGTAAGTACTATATTGCTACGACTTTCGTATGAATTGTGCACTATTTATGTTACGATTTACGAGGATTTTGTGTTTGATTGTTGGTTGGTAGGTAGTGGATTTGTGTGCAAGGGGACTAACAATGTCTAAAAACATGATGTGAAAGAACCAAATGTGTGGTATTTGCTAAATATGTTTTCGGTACGAGCCGTAATGTTTATTTATTTGTCATAACCTAGTTATTACTATTGTACAATATCAATTAATCTCAATTAAAATATGGTGCAGAAAATGGAATGCGCTAACATGAAGACCGAACAAATTCGTAACAGGTTGATGGATGATGGCGTGGTGTTTTAGCCGAATGTTAGTGCATGCCAGAAGGTTAGTCAATGTCTCTATCTCATTAAATTTCGAAAGTGCATTTGTTTGTATTTTCTTTTTATAACATATAGTGAGTGTTTCGTTGCTAGATATTTATGTCAGTTCTTGGCGATGAAGCACGTCATTGGTTTCTGTATCTTATCAATGTCCAACAAAAAACTGCATTTTTGCTTGACAGTCTACCTTCAACTAGTGAGGCGAATCATAAACGTAAATTAGCCCTATGGAAGAAATTGGTAAATGTTTCCTATAATTTTCTGACTACTAAGCGTCACGTATTATGCTAGAAGCATAAAATATTTGTTATTTGTGTGTAGTTCAAATTGCATGATATTTTCAAACTGGAGCGCATGAGCAATGTAGCAGTACCAAATTTTGGAGATTTCAATTTCAAAGAGCTACGCGTTCAAGGGCAAAGGAATAGTACCGAGTGTGGTGTGCACGTCATGCAGTAGATGGGCTATGGATCCAAGGATCTGGATAGAGTGGTTAGTATATCGTCAAACAAATAACTTTTTTAATTTTATACTTTTTTTAGTTCTAACAAAGTCTTATATACCATAATGCAAATAGGAGAAGAACACTAATTACCGACTCGAAAGGAGATTCTATGGTATCTGGCTACACATTTTGAAAACCGTGCACGAGAAAATATTTTCAAGCATGTAGTAGATGAATGCATGGAATGAGGCAAAGAGAGAAAAAGTTCAAACAAAAAAGCAAAGAAATGAAGTCATTAAGTTACAATGTTGCATTATTTAGAAAATACATTGAATTTGTATTTGCGAGGTTGTTTCCTTTTGGATTTTGAATGTTTTTCGTTTATTATATTTTTTATACAATTATATATGTCAAGGAATTCACGATTTCAATTGTCTAGACGACACACCAAAACACAACAACAAACTGCGACCAAGTGTAATCGCAGTCCGGGAATGCAGTAAAGTGGCAAGTTCTAAATATCAACCCGGGGTCTAGATCTACTGCCTACTCCGTGATTATCTATTATATAGCAAACTAAGTTGATTGATTTTTGGTCTTAACTGAAAGCAGAAAGAAAGCAGGAATTCGTTCGGTTTTCTCAAGCAAAGGAAGAGCCACTCGGGAATGAGTCCCCCTAGCTCCTTAGTTAGGTCTCAATTGTAATTACCCTGGGTTGATTTACTGTTGATTAGACTACGGAAGATCCGACAGTAGCTTGGAATCTCTTAAGCTGACCAAGCCCTCTCAGTCTAACTACCCGGCAGGCGAGTAGTCTTCACCGGGATAGAAAGCTGAAGCAATAAAGCACAAAATTCCACTACTGGAATTGGATTCCAATACTGGAATTGGATTCCAATACTGGAATTGGATTCCAATACTGGAATTGGATTCCAATACGAAGCAGTAAACTGGCTAACTATCATATAGCCAATCTCCTACTACCGAATGAAGAAGCTCTAACAACCTAATCAGATTCTATCTATCTCAGGTTGCAGCAGAAATCAAGAAAAGCTGATCAGACTTCAATCAATTCAATGAAACATGCATCATTCGATTAAAACCAAACAGTATAATGATCCCTAGTCATTACAATCCAATCCCTAACACATGGAACTAGGGTTCTTCATACCCGAGTGAGAGAAAGGTTCTACTCCATAGAGAGAGAAAGAGAGAGGAAACAGAAATTAGAGTAGTCATAGTCATAAAGATGAGGAAAATCTGCTCTAGGATGTCAATCTTCACTCCTGGGGACGCAATCTGGGCTTCAATGGTGAGAAATCCACTCCAAATAGCTCCTAGGGTTTGTTCTTCGCCCTTTCTCTCTCTAAAACTCTATTTTTGCTCTGAAAAGTCGATTCTCTCACTTGTGACTCGAATTTGGGTTAAAACCAGAATTCTCGACTCACACGGGCAGGCCACACGGCAGTGTGGCTTACCAAGATGCCCGTGTGAGAGACAAAATGCGACTTTTCAAATAATTGGACTTCAGGCTACCTACACGGCCAGGGACACACGGCCGTGTGGCACGCCCAGTCTGCCCGTGTGAAGGCTCGCACAATCCCACACGGCCACATTGTTTCCCTACACGGCCGTGTGGGTTTTATGGGTGCCCGTGTGGCTTCCTCAGCGGCTCGCCACACGTCCGATCTTCGTCCAATCGACCCCAAACTCGCTCCCAAACCTTCATTCACGTACTAGGACCAGAAATATCACAAGCAAGCACAACCTAGCGTGAAATCGGCCTAAAACACGAGAATCAACATCTCAAACGCCTCAAGAATAGGGGTAAAAACATGTGCAATTAACGGTTTATCAAACTCCCCCACACTTAACCGTTTGCTTGTCCCCAAGCAAACCAAGTCAGACACAAGGTAAGCTCACATATTTCAATCATACCAACATTGGGGACAAATCATATAGGCACAGAAACACATGAATCATACTAGATTTCAAGCATCAACATATGAACAACTTCAATAGCAACCTGGACAACCACCACAGACGACATTTGAGTGCAGCAAAATCGAGTAAAGGAGGAGTCTCCCTTCTGTTCATCAACCAACATAGACTTGACTCAACCACTTACTCAAGACAGTCAACTCGTGCATAAAACTGAAGACATCAGAATCAAGACCGAGCCATCTAGGTCCTCACCGGGGTAAAGAGTGTAAAGAACAAGGAAATGAATCGCTCACTCTCGACCAGTGGGGTCAGGACAATTTGATGCGAAAAATGCGCATACTTATTCTCTCAATTCCTAACATCTCTTCACCATGACGGCAGCCTCTAAATGTTAGAGTTCACATAAATGGGTTTCATCACTAACCAATCCGGAGGTCTTAGACACAGGTTCAAATGACTGGCTAGGGTCTTGGACATGGGGAAAAGGCCTTTTAGGTGGTGGAAGTATTCATAGCACAAGGTCTCACATTTCCAAACCCAACAAACTCATAGTCAATCAAACCAATAACTTTCTTTCTGCTATTCTGCATTACTCAAATTCTTTAGAGTACAAGAGCGATGGACGTCACATAACTGTTAGTATTTCTAAGCCAGACTGCTAAGAAACACTACTTAATGGGCACTATTTAGATTTTTGGTGGTGGCTCTCTTTTGCTTTCATTTTTCTTTGTTTTTCTTTATTTTATTTTCATTTCTTAAGAGAACCACGACCTCTGCACATTTTTCAAACACCTGCCCAACTTTTTAAGAACCACCTCCAACCCTCACATTATATTTAGCAGAAACAGCAGAGAACATGCAAAAACAACTCTGTGAAACCTTCTAAGAGATGCAAAAGGGTGATTTTTCATTGCAGATCGAAAGAAAGGGTAACACACGGCTCAAAGGGGCTGACTAGGGGGTATGAAACACCGGGACAGTCAATTTGGCCGTGGGCTATTCCTATGCCCCCATCATCTTAGCTAATGATAACGTGAATGCTCCACATCATGGAAGAGGGAACTATCGCACAAGAAAGAAACGAGCATGCTCAAATCTCACATGGATACCTATATGCTCTATCTCTCATTCTGATTCCCTGAACTAGATGCATAAACGACAGTCAAGAACAAGTGATCCATTCAAGTCACAGTTGGTAAGCAAACAGTTGACAAACTGAACCCCTACACAATCCTATTGCACGTTTCAGTCATCATAATAGGCTGTCCTAGTCACAATCCAGTTGTCATGCATTAATCCGAAAACCATTCAATTCACCAATCAAAACACAGTGCCAATATGATCAAACAGCCGTACTTGGAGCCCTCAAATCTCGAGATTTGGACAGCGGACTAGGCTCCAAGCACATGTATATAGATTTCAACCACGACATTGCCCTCAATGGAGCATAGGGAGAGATAAGGGGAACGATGTTACCGGATTGAAAAATTGCAGGAGACTGGTAGTGGACCAGTCGGCGGGGAACATATGGAACGAACGGGCAGTTCTCCACGAAGGGAATAACAAGAACACACTAGCACACTGGGCGTTAGGGATCAGAGTGGCCCAGATGGCTACAAAATCAACAATCCACAAAAGAAAACCAAAAGGACAAAAACAAACGACAGACTCCGTTCAAGCTCCTCAAACACATGGAGCAAACATAAAAAGTCTAAAACAAAAACACACACTGAGGGGCGACAAGTACAGCCTACTCGTCGCCAAGGTTGTCCAGATCGATGTCATTCATGAATGGATCATCATCATCAGCTGGTGGAGGTGGAAGTGGAGAGTCCTCCCAGGGAGTCCTCCAGACTAGCTGCTCGCCTGGTAGCAGCTAGAGCAGGTGCTGCTGGACCTCCTGCATACGCCTATATCGGGCCTGCTCCCTCTCGATGCGAGCCAGGGTCACCCCCTGCTGGGTCTCCATCCGATCAAGACGCTCATCATAAGAAGCCATCCGAGTCTGGTACTTGGCATGGTGAGCCGAATACTGTTGCTGGAACTAGAGCTGATGGTCGTAGAGCTGCTGATTCTGGAGACGCAGCTGCTCGAACTGCTGAGTGAAGTAGTCCTGGCCGGGGGAAGTGGAACTGCCACCCCCGTACTCGAAGGTGGTGGGGCGGGCGGCAGCAGTATCATCCACATCCTCGGGGTGGACATCCTCATCAGCCGCATCCTCAGGAACCTCCGGCTGGTCCTCCGCTGGGATCTGAGGTTGAGGAAACCCCTCGATCCACTTGACTCCTCGCTCTTCTCGAAGCAGGTGCATGCGACCTATCGTATATGCACCAAAGACACTAGTGTCCCCCTGCTCTGTGCACCCCTGCAGTGATATCTGGAAGTAGGTGGCCAGGCGGGTGATGAGGGGAGTGCAGCGGAGTTTCTTCAGCTCTGAAGCACTCTTGTCGAAGGTTCTTGCCACCACAGAACCCAAGTGGAGAAGATGATCCTCCTGGCGCATGGACTGGATGAAGTACATGGCTCTCCGGGTGAAGGCGCTGGCACTGTCTGAGGCAGGAGTGTAGGACTTTGCCAGCAGGTGGTGGAGAATGCGGTTGTCGAGCTGCAAGGTGCTGGCCTTCGTCCTGAAGTCCACCCCCTCTGGCTTGGTGAGCTCGGTGATGTATTCCTCATCATTGGCCAGGCCGAGGCCGAGGGCGGTCGCCAGGTCGTGGTAGCTCATGGATCGGGGTGCACCGCCGAGCCTGAACTTGACGGCTTCTCCGTCCTTCCAATCCTCCGTGTCTGCGTGCTTGAAGGTCGTGTAGAACTCCAGCACGAGCTCGTGGTAGACCTTCTCGCGAATGCATAGAAGACGGCGCCAGGGGCGGTTGGTGACAATGGCGGAGAAGTGCTCGTAGCAGTGCAGCGTCTCAAACTCCCGCTTGGACCAGCAATGATGCTGCCCAAACTTGCAGGCCAGGACGCTCTTAAAATGATCCTGGTGGGGGCCCCTCTTCAAATATCGAATAAACGGGTGCTTGAGGTCGGGCTTCGTCATGGTCCTGCAAAAGAACAACCCAAAGAGGAACCAAAAGAGCCAAGGAAAAGGTTAATCATACCCCCACACTTAAGAACAGAAAACAACCAAACCATGGTTTCATCCATAGTTTGGGAGTCAAAAACTCGATCAAACAAGCATAATCGGGGTGGGGGTGCACATCCATGAAAAAGTAGGCAACTCAAGGTTCACATCCATAGCAAACACACCCTCAAAGCACATCATTAAGGGCCCCAACCGACTCCCACAAAATGGCATGAAAAACAGGCATTTCATAGAACACCTTGTGTGCACTATTAAGTTAAGCATGAAATTGACAAATTCATAGCACACAAGGGCTCAATCAAGCAAGAGGGACATTACCCAACCTCATTCACAGACAAACCAAGCTTTCCCCTCAATCAATTGCACACAATTCTCATGATTCAAAGTTGGTCTCTAAACATACACCCTAACACCCAATTCTCCATAAATCACAAGGTTCAGGTCAAAATCAAACCTAGAGACACAAGTAGAGGTGTAGGGGATGATGAGGGGAAGGCAATGGAAGCGAAGAAAAGGCCAAAATCTGCCCGGAAGTGCTCGTCGGAGCCTCGCTGGAGTCTCGCCGAAAATCGCCTCCACCGACTCAAAATTGGTCCAAATCGCCTCAAAGTCGAGGGATATGCCGAAAACGGGGAGAAAAGGATGGGTGTGGAGGTGGTTTGGTGAAAAACCAACCAAAAATGGCCGAAAATTGACAAAGAGGGCGAAAGGTTGCGGTTTTCCGGCGAGGGGGAGAGGATTCCGGCGAGAAGATTGGGATTTTCTGACCACGCGGCCGTGTCGGCCGAAATTTAAAGGCTGGGGCTCGGCCACACGGGCAAGCTCACACGACCATGTGATCTGCACATTTGCCCGTGTCGGCCGACACGGGCAGGCCGAGGATTTCCACACCGCCGTGTGAAAAGCACAACTGGCCGTGTGGAAATTGACGAGAGCTCACACGGGCAGGGGAGGATTTCCACACGGCCGTGTGACTTTCAGGGCTGGCCATGTGGAAGTTTTCGATAGCTCACACGGCCAAAACCCATTTTCACACGGCCGTGTGACTTTAAGGGCTGGCCGTGTGAGCTGCCAGAACTCCGAATTTGACCTGTTTTCACTCAAAAACGACATACAACTCGAGAACAACACCTCAAGACACAAAAACACAAAAAATCAAAAGGAAAAAGGTAAGAAAATGCAAACCTAGGTGGGGTTGCCTCCCCACAAGCGCTTCTTTACCGTCTTTTAGCTGGACGCCAGTAGAGGAACTAAGGGTCCTCAAGCTTGATCAGCAGCTCTGCGCGCTCGACAGCACCTCCCAAGTATAACTTTAGGAGGTGGCCATTCACCTTGAATGGCTCAGTTTGAGCATTGCTGATCTCCACCGCACCGTGCGGGAAAACTTGGGGGACCGTGAAGGGTCCCGACCACCTCGAACGTAGCTTGCCCAGAAAGAGTTTCAGGCGTGCATTGAAGAGCAAAACACGATCACCTACCTGAAACTCCTTCGGGCCCCTCAACCGAGCGTCGTGGAGACGCTTGGTTCGCTCTTTGTAGAGTAGGGTGTTCTCGTAGGCGTGGTAATGCCATTCCTCCAACTCCAGCAGCTGCAACTTCGTTCAGTACCCACAACACTCAAATCCAGGTTTAGCAGCTTAATGGCCCAGAAGGCCTTGTGCTCTAGCTCGACTGGCAGATGACACGCCTTCCCATAGACAAGCCTATAGGGAGAGGTGCCAATTGGGTTTTTATAGGCCGTCCTATATGCCCAAAGAGCATCATCGAGCTTGGTGGACCAATCCTTGCGGGACTGATCCACCGTCTTTTCAATTATCCGTTTAAGTTCCCGGTTCATCAGCTCAGCTTGCCCATTTGACTGGGGGTGGTAAGCCACCGACACTTGATGCTTAACACCATAGCGAGAGATGAGTTTAGTGAATTTCCCTTGAAAATGGGTTCCTCTATCATTAATGATGGCGCGAGGTGTCCCGAACCGGGAGAACAGTTGCTTCAGAAATGAGCAGACTCGTCTTGCATCATTGGTGGGCATGGCTTGAGCTTCTGCCCACCTCGAGACGTAGTCCACTGCAACCAGAATGTATAGATTGCCAAAAGATGGAGGGAATGGGCCCATGAAATCGATACCCCAAACATCAAAAATTTCACAAATGGCAGAAATATGTTGGGGCATCTCATCCCGGTCATAAATATTACCTTACATTTGCAGCGGTCGCATTGTCGTGCGAAGGTGTCTGCATCCTTGAAGAGCGAGGGCCAATAGAAGCCCGACTGTAGCACCTTCCGCGCCGTGCGGTTTCCTCCATGGTGACCTCCAGTAGGCCCCTCGTGTCATTGAGACAGGATGTCTCCCATCTCGTGCTCCATGACACAGCGCCGGATCACGCCATCTGCTCCGATCCTGAAGAGGTAGGGATCCTCCCAGAAGTAATGCTTCAGGTCGGAGAAGAACTTGCGCTTTGCATGAGTGGCCATCCCCTGTGATACCTGCTTGCCCACCAGATAATTGGCAAAGTCAGAATACCAAGGGACCACGCTTTCCACCAGTGTCATCGCCAGCAATCTCTCACCCGGGAAGGAGTCATTGATCTCTTCCACGAAGTTGTCCACCGGAGGGGCTTCCAACCGTGAAAGATGATATGCAGCAACATTCTCGGCTCCCTTCTTATCTCGGATTTCAATGTAAAATTCATGTAGGAGCAGGATCCAGCGGATGAGCCTAGGCTTTGCATCAGCCTTGCTCATCAGGTAGCGAATCGCCGAGTGGTCAGTGTAGACCACCACATGGGAGAGCATCAGATAGGGTCGGAACTTATCAAACGCATACACCACGGCGAGGAGCTCCTTCTCAGTGGTGGTGTAGTTCTCCTGTGCATCGTTCAAGGTCTTGGACGCGTAGTAGATGGACTGGAAGTGTTTCCCGCGTCTCTGACCCAGAACTGCTCGGACTGCATAATCACTCGCATCGCACATCAGCTCAAAAGGAAGAGACCAGTCAGGAGTCGCCATGATAGGTGCATGGGTGAGCTTCTCCTTCAGAGTCTCGAATGCAGCTGTGCACTCAGAAGTGAACTGGAATGGTGCATCCTTCTCCAGCAGCTTGGTTAGAGGCAGGGCAATCTTCGAGAAATCTTTAATGAAGTGCTGGTAGAAGCCTGCATGACCCAGAAAGCTGCGAATCCCCTTCATAGAAACGGGAGGAGGTAGCTTACTGATCGTCTCAATCTTCGCGCGATCCACCTCAATCCCCTGCTTGGAGATCTTGTGTCCGAGCACAATCCCCTCACGAACCATAAAATGGCACTTCTCCCAGCTGAGTGCTAGATTAGTCTCCTCGCACCTATTTAGAACGAGTTCCAGGTTATGGAGACAATGAGTGAAGGAGTCTCCATAAACCGAGAAGTCATCCATGAAGACTTCCATGATCTCCCCGACCAGTTGGTCGAAGATCGCCATCATGCATCTCTGGAAGGTCGCCGGTGCATTACACAGCCCGAATGGAATCCTCCGGTAAGCAAAAGTACCGAAGGGGCAAGTGAATGTGGTCTTCGCCTGATCCTCTGGTGCAATAGGAATCTGGAAATAACCAGACATGCCATCCAGGAAGCAATAAAACTCATGGCCAGCCAACCTCTCCAGCATCTGATCAATGGAAGGTAGGGGAAATGGTCTTTCTTGGTGGCATCGTTCAGGCGCCGGTAATCGATGCAAACTCTTTCTTCTCATTTGGGACCACAGTCATCCCGCCTTTCTTCGGGACCACCTGAGTGGGGCTGACCCACTTGCTATCAGATATAGCAAAGATGATCCCTACATCCATGAGCTTCACAATCTCTGCCCGGACCACTGCCTCCAACTTAGGAGACAATCTCCGCTGCGGCTGCCTGACTGGCTTAATCTCATCCTCCATCAGAATTCTGTGGGAGCAGAAAGATGGGCTAATGCCTCTGATGTCTGTGATCTTCCATGCCATGGCCGAGGCATACTTCTCCAACAGAGCCACCAGCCTGCTCTTCTGCTCGGGTGTCAGATCCAAGCTAATAATGACCGGGAGCTTATTCCCCTCCCGGAGAAATGCATACTCCAGGTGAGAGGGGAGGGGCTTAAGCTCCAGCTCTGGTGGCTCCTCCAATGATGTAGCGATCTAGGGCGAGATAGGGATAGGCTTGAATGGTATCTCTCGGCCCTCGATCGCGGCCTCGTCTAGCTCCTCGAGCTGCTCCTCCAACTGCACGTCCTGTGATGCCTGTTCCCCTAGCAAAAGAAAACACTCAAGGAAATCATCAGTACCCGCACTCGTGATGGCGAGTGCGGTCTCAACATCAGCAACAACATCACAGTAATCTAGATCATCATGGAGCTGGGGTGTTTCATATTATCAGAAACAGATAAGGTGATTTGTTCACCCCCAGCTCGCAAAATCAGTTTTCCATCATTCACATCAATGATCGACTTGGTGGTGGCGAGAAAAGGTCTACCCAATATCAATGGCACATCCACATCCTCATTTATGTCCAAAATCACAAAATCAACATGATAAGAGAATAGCCCTACTGCGACTATCAAGTCCTCTGTAGTGCCCCTAGGATGCACAATGGATCTATCAGCAAGTTGAATGCTCATCCTAGTATCACTGGGTTCACCTAGGCCTAGCTTTTTAAACAGTTTATATGGCATGACATTTATGCTAGCGCCTAAATCCGCCAAGGACTTCCCTATATGCAAACTACCAATCATGCAAGGGATAGTGAAACTCCCTGGGTCTTTTCGCTTCTCTGTAGTTTGTTCTGCAGGATGGCAGAACACTCCTCGTTGAGCATCACCGTTGACCGCTCCCCAAGCTTCCTCTTGTTGGTGAGGAGATCTTTCATGAACTTGGCATACTTTGGCATCTTCGATAATGCCTCCACGAAGGGCATGCTTATATTCACCTGCTTCAGCATTGCCATGAACTTGGCAAACTCAGTCTCCAGTCGGTCCTTGTGCAACCGAGTAGGAAAGGGGAGCTGGGGTACATACTAATTCACCACTGGTTGCGGTTTAGGAGCAGGCACCTCAACCTCCTTTTCCATTTCCTCTTCATTAGCTTGAAGTGCTGAAGTAGGGGTCTCTCTCTCTTCTGCCCGAACAGGTGGATCGGCAGCCACCTTGCCACTCCTGGTTGTGATGGCATTGCAGTTTGCATTCGGGTCCTGCGGATGAGGGATGGTCTGACCGGGTAGAGTACCAGGAGTCCTCTGAGCTACAGCCTGGGAAACACTCCCAAGCTGGGTCTGGATATCCCAAAGCACAGCCTGCGTGTTTCTCTGACCAGCTTCTAGCTCCAAGAATTTTCCTGCATCTCCATGAACTGCTCGATGTTATTGAACTTGTTTGCACTGGAGTTGGCCAGAGAACCCACCAGATCTCGCAGTTCCGCCATCGGGTCACTCTGTGTTGGGGCTGCAGGTGCTGCTGTCCCTGTCTGCTGAAATGGCCGCACCTGTGACTGAGGTGGAACTGGCCCCTGTCTGGGAGGGTAGAGTGGCTGCTGTGGCTGCTGAAATTGCCCTTGTCTGGGCTGGTATGGAGGCCTCTGGAAGCCAGGTGGTCCTTGGGGGACTGGTGGTCTGGAATTTGCCCCACCCCAGGAGAAGTTGGGATGCCGGCGCCACCCCTCGTTGTAAGTGTTGCTGTAGGGGTCGAAGCGTCTGCCATTGCCGATGAAGTCTAGCTGCTCCTGGGGAGTAGAAGACTCCCTCATCGCCTGGCAATCCTCCACGGTGTGATGAGAACTCTCACACCACTGGCAGAGCATCGCCTACTGCTGTCCGGTACCTGCAATCATCCCGGAACGATCGATAGCTGAAACCAGCTTCGATACCACCTGCACCAGATCAGATGACTGGGTGGATACAGCATGCACACAACATCCTGGTGCTTGTCTCGATCTCCTTGCAGTTCCCCAGTCATAGCCCTGCTCTGCCATCTCCTCAAAAAGTTGATTCAGGTGGGGCGGTGTTTTGGTGAGCATATTCCCGCCACAGACCGAATCAATCAGCTGCTTGTCCTCCGGGAAAAGGGCATGGTAGAAGGTGCCCACCTTGAAGGCATCAGTAAAACCATGGTTAGGACACTTGAGGAAGAGACTGGTGTCATCCTTGATGGTCTCATCCTCATCCTGAGCAAAATGGGTAATTTGCTTCTATAGGTCCGCCGTCTTGGACAGAGGATGGTAGCGAGTGAGGAACTTGTCCGCCAGGTTGGCGAACGTGGTGATAGAGCCTGGAGGTCGAGTGTCTAGCCACTCCTTGGCCTGCCCCTCCAGAGTAAATGGGAAGTACCGCAGCTGGATGAAATCTGCTGGGACCCCATTTATCTTGATTCCATTGATGAGCTCGTGGAATCGCCTAAGATGTGATCGGGGGCACTCCCCCTCTTTGCCACGGAACACCACCAAACCGCGCAGCATTGTGATGACAGAGGTGCTCACCTCAAAGTTGTTTGCTGGCACATGAGGGTGTTGAATGGGCGACCTCATGTCCGCGGCCCTGGCGGTCCAGTATCACCCATCTCTTCTTCTTCGGCGATCTGCAGCTGTACTAGCTCCTCCTCCGCAGCCAGTCGCGCCTTTAGAGCCCGCTTGAAGTTCATGCAGGTTCGTTCAAGCTCCTGATCTAATGGTAGTAGATCTCCCGACTGGCTACGGGTCATGCACTACCTGCACACAATCAGCAGAAACAACCCGTGAAGGCACACATGTGGAAGATAGAAATGCAGTAAAGAAAAATCTAGAGTAACAAATTTTCACGTTTCTCCAATAACCTAGAGGTTCCCCGGCAACGGCGCCAAAAACTTGACACACCAAAATACAACACCAAACTGCGACTAAGTGTAATCGCAGTCCGAGAATGCAGTAAAGTGGCAAGTTCTAAATATCAACCCGGGGTCTAGATCTATTGCCTACTCCGTGATTATCTATTATCTAGCAAACTAAGTTGATTGATTTTTGGTCTTAACAGAAAGCATAAAGAAAGCAGGAATTGGTTCGGTTTTCTCAAGCAAAGGAAGAGCCACTCGGGAATGAGTCCCGCTAGCTCCTTAGTTAGGTCTCAATTGTAATTACCCTGGGTTGATTTACTGTTGATTAGACTGCGGAAGATCTGACAGTAGCTTGAAATCTCTTAAGCTGACCAAGCCCTCTCAGTCTAACTACCCGGCAGACAACTAGTCTTCATCGGGATAAAAAACTGAAGCAATAAGCACAGAACTCCACTACTGGAATTGGATTCCAGTACAAAGCAGTAAACTGGCTAACTCTCGTATAACCAATCTCCTACTACTAAATGAAGAAGCTCTAACAACCTAATCAGATTCTATCTATCTCAGGTTGCAGCAGAAATCAATAAAAGCTGATCAGACTTCAATCAATTCAAGGAAACATGCATCATTCGATTAAAACCAAACAGTATAATCAGCCCAAGTCATTACAATCAAATCCCTAACACATAGAACTAGGGTTCTTCATACCCGAGTGAGAGAAGGGTTCTACTCCATAGAGAGAGAGAGGAAAACAGAAATCAGAGTAGTCATACTCATAAAGATGAGGAAAATCTGCTCTGGGATGTCAATCTTCACTCCTGGGGACGCAATCTGGGCTTCAATGGTGAGACATCCACTCCAAATAGCTCCTAGGGTTTGTTCTTCGCCCTTTCTCTCTCTAAAACTCTGTTTTTGCTCTGAAAAGTCGATTCTCTCACTTGTGGCTCGAATTTGGGTTAAAACCAGAATTCCCGACTCACACGGGCAGGCCACACGGTCGTGTGGCTTACCTAGATGCCCAGGTGAGAGACAAAACACGGCGTTTCAAATAATTGGACTTCAGGCTACCTACACGGCCAGGGACACACGGCCGTGTGGCACGCCCAGTCTGCCCTTGTGAAGGCTCGCACAATCCCACACGGCCACATTGTTTCCCTACACGGCCGTGTGGGTTTTATGGGTGCCCGTGTGGCTTCCTCAGCGGCTCGCCACACGTCCGATCTTCGTCCAATCGATCCCGAACTCGCTCCCAAACCTTCATTCACGTACTAGGACCTGAAATATCACAAGCAAGCACAACCTAGCGTGAAATTGGCCTAAAACACGAGAATCAACATCTCAAACGGCTCAAGAATAGGGGTAAGAACATGTGCAATTAACGGTTTATCACTAGAACAAGTGGTCGACCAGATACTCAAAGCGGTCAATCCCGTAGGCAGAGTATAGGTCGACCTCGTGACGCTTAAGGTTGAACTATGATACTGTAGCAAAGTCCTAAACAATGTGAAATAAGGATGGAGTCCCGTCTATTTCACCTTTATAAAAAACGGTCGACTATTCGTGTAAAGAGGTCGGCCTAAATTGATCGAATTAGTGTTTTGCTTAGTTCTCCTTGTCCAATAAGGATTTTGTGTACTTGTCCTTGTCAAATTATGATATTATATATCCTTCACCAATTGGGATAAGTGTTCCCCATACTAGTGAGGATAAGGAATTCGTCTACATTCTTAGATGGAAGTCTTAAGACATTATTCATACTTCGATTTATGCAATTTGTTGGAGTGAAGTTGTAATCTCATCGCTCTTATTGTAATCGTGTGTTGGTGGCGGTTTATTCTTATTCCGGTAGACCGTATCAATAACTGGTCGACCTTGTTTGCTATGGTATGTGTCGATGTCTCGTGTGTGCTGGTTAAAGGTTCTCTGTGGTTCACTTTTTCCCTAATTAGGTCGACCACCTCAACTTTACGGTCGACCCCATCTATGTAATTATGTGATAAGGTCGACCATACAATGGATCCTGGTCAACCTCATTTGTGTAATTTGGTGATAAGGTCGACTGTACAGTGGATCCAGGTCGACCGGATGAGACCTAATTTTGTATGTATGTAACATACAATTCGTATTCCGGTCATTGCAGGATGGATAATAGAGATGATACAGATGATAGAGATGCTGACGAGATTAACTTCGATGAGGAACCTAAGGATGCTCGAGGAGGATCTATGGATAATACAGATGATACAGATGATGAAGTGATTGGGGATGATAAGGAAATGGAGGGTGTTGAAGAAGAATTTATGGACGATGAAGAAGCTACTGAATATGAACAACAAATTCCTTCCATGGAGTTCCAAACATTAGAAGATGCAGAGAAATTTTATTATGCCTATGCTAAAGCGAAAGGGTTTAGCGTTCGACGTAGAGATCTTCGGAGGAGTCGTCAGGGAGTATCAATTGAGAGGTCAATGGTATGTTCGATAGAGGGGAATAGACAGAAGATGCATATAGATAAAGAAGGTCGGACACGACAACATCGTAAGATGACAATGCATTCTTGCAAGGCATCATATACTGTACACTTTGATCGGAATAAGAAAATGTAGGTTGTTTCTAAATTCGAGAGGAAGCACTCACATCGTTGCTGCAATGAAGAAGAAACTCAATTCCTTCGGTCTCATTGAAATGTGAGTGAAGGAGACAGGGCTTTGGCAATAGGGAAGCGACAGTCAGGAATAAAACAAAACAACATTGTTCAGTTCATGAAGAATAAAGTTGGAGGATATGAGAATTTGGGGTACACGCCAAAGGATTTGGATAACGCTGTTCAGAAATCCCGAACAGTTGACGATCTAATAGGAGATGTGCACCAAACATTGGGTTACTTGCAAAGTAATCATACTTCTGATGTTGGCAGCTTCTTCAAGTACACAACCAACGATGAAGGTGAATTAAGCAATCTCTTCTGGTCGGACTACACATCTAGAGCACATTACCATTTTTTTGGATGTCTTGGCATTCGATGCATGCTACAAGCGTAACAAGTACAATCGACCATTTGTTATGATGGTTGGTGTAAATCACCACCACGGTAACATCAAATATGGTTTTGCCCAGTTGGATAACGAGACAATTCCCAACTACGTTTGTGTTCAATACTTTTCTAGAGTGTATAAACTCTAAGATGCTGACTTCAGTGATCACAGAAGGATGCAAGTCTTTGCGTGGCGCCATTGCTACTGTTCTGGTTGGAGTGCCTCACCGTCTGTGTATTTGGCATATTGAGACAAATGATACAATGACCGTTCATAATATTGAGTGAGGAGTTTTAGAGGCACTGGGAGCTTTTGATTAGTGAGCATGGTTTGTCTGCAAATAAGTGGTTGCATAATTTGTACGCTGACAAATTACTGTGGGCAAAGGCATACTTGAAGGATATTTATTTCGATGGACTCCAATCAACCTCACGATGTGAGTCATGTAACCATTGGATAAATGGGTATGTGGGAACTCAATACAACTTACAACATTTTGTTCAGTGAATTTATGAAGCACGGTAGGGGATGCGTTTCATAGAGGTGCATGATGATTATTCTTTTGGCACACGAGGTTGGTCTGCAAGCATGTCCTTCGCACATGGTGTGGGGATATGAATTAATATGCCTACACGACTATAAACGTGCCCAAGCCCACCGCAAGGCGTCCCGGGCCGAAGCCCACTTAAGGAGGCCCAAGCTCTATATAAGGAGGCGAAAGCCTCCAAGTTAAAGGATCCTCTCTTTCCCCTCTTCACTTCTACCATAAGGTCTCTCTCTAAACTCTCTCTCTCTCTCCCTCTACATACCATAAACCGCTTCCTATATCCTACGCGTCGGAGCGTAAATCCCAGGGGCCGCCCCACGCCTCACAAAAACTTCCACTCCCGAGGAGAACGGACGAGGAAGTCCAGATCGGAGCCCCTTAACCGCCTAATACTTTCTAGGTTCAAACAATTGGTGGCCACCGTGGGGCAATGATTTGGAATTCTGATGTTCGATTTTTGAAAGAGGGAATAAATTGGTTCTTCATCTACCAACTACAATCAACAACAACAGCAACTACCATATCCTACGAGGAGCCGCCTGAGCTGTCGACAAAAGGGGGAAAATGGATCGGCGACATAGCGAGATGAAACAATCAACCATAATAAAGAAAGTCAAAAGGAAGAAACAGAGTAAAGAAGAAATTCCACCAACATTCATAGACATTTGCTTTTGTTCGAACAAGGAGAAGAGAAGCCAACTCTCAAAACTCGAAAATAAGAAAATAAGAGAAGTGAAATCCCAGCGACTAGAGTTCCTCGTCTACCACCCTCATCAATTCAATCGAATCTGCCTCTCTCTAGACTGCACTCGTCATCTTCCAAGATAGATCAGATACGTTCTCTCCAGACTCCGTTCGCCGGCGTCATGTTGATGTCGGAGCTCCGACGAAGAATAGAACAAAGTGGTCGCCGCTGTCACCATCACGTCGCTCCAATCCCATCACCTTCCCCTCACTCTTACCCAAGCTTCTCTGACTTTTGGTTCTCAAAAGCATATAACTCTTCTACAGTAGAGTCACATCAAGAAAAAGAAGGATGCTATGTCTCAGTCACACTTTCTCTTCCCCTAGGTAAAGCTGGCGGACGAGTTTCCCCAGGAAATGCTTAAGAAAGGAAAGCGACATCGGAAGGTAGCCCAACTCACTTGGTCTAGCAGCAGGATTCCCTGCAAGAAGAAAGAAAAAAAAATGAAGCACTATCGCCCAGAATCGGATATAGCCACATGCGGCCGTTCAATGGGAGAAAAAAGAGACACGCCAGTTAAGAATCGCTCCCGCTTTGACAGCCAAACACAGATCCGATTCAGACCCAAAGTTCATCTAACCGCCGAAGAGAAGACAGAAAAAGAAGATATACCACCCGAGGCGGGCGCTGCTAGGAGAACAAGGGAATGCCTCAAAAAGGGAATGCCAATGGAAATCGCTCAAGGCTTGCATTTTGAACACACCTTGACCATGCGCTTCACCAATGGAAATTGTGAACCGTAGAAGAATAGAGGCCAAGGAGTCGGTCATCTCGTATGAGGCCTTCATACATATCCATTCTCAAAATTTCAGGAGGAGGACAGTAGGGCTGCCACAACGTCCATGGTGGAAATGCCCTAGGCGATTAGGGATTGTATACAATTATCCAATGGACTTGCTCCATCTCATACGTAGCCAGACGCACAATACTCGCCAGGATTAAAGCCCGCCATGAATAATGCGGCCCACTTACAGTTAAGACTGGCCCGCACCGCCTTCAATCAAACGCCAAGTTAGAACTGCGCTACTCTGTATCTCCCGAAGATTTCACGGCCTGCAAGTAATCAGAGCCCACTCAATATTCAGCCTGCCTTGCACTTCCAGCCCGCCAAGGAACCTGCAACCGCACTTTCCTGTTTCTCCCACCACGCTCAAGCTCGTCTTGAAGTTGAGCCTGCCAAGCATTCGAAGCCCAACCAGGCCATTACTTGAAGGAAGCGGCCCGCCTCCAACGACCCACCAATCACCCGGCCGCCTACAGTGGACCGCCACGCATCCAAAGCCCTCCTTCAACGGCCCACCAATCACCCAGGCGCCTACAGTGGACGGCCTCGCGTCCAAAGCCCGCATGCAAGGTTCAAACCACTTCCGGCCCACTTCGCGATCCTCAGGCCTTGGCGACGTCAAGCGACTAAAAACGCCTGCAAGGAGATTCGAACACGCGTCCTGAAACTTAGTAGCAAGCGCTTAACCAGTATGCTACAAAGCACTTCATTCACCAATATTGCAACGCTCAGAATTTGACTGTTATGCTGCGTCTTGCGGCTCAACCGCTCGGCCCAAGCTTCAAGCACGGCCCACACATCAACCGCTCGGCCCAAGCACTTAGCCATCAAGACTTATTAAAAAATGAATGACTAAAACGCCTCTATCAAGCGTAGATACCAAGGACCACACTTTCATATGCAAGCACTTCAACCAGTATACTACAAAACCGCTTTGTTAATCAAGGACGCAACAACCAATATTTAACCGCTTGCCAACTTCTCTCAAGCTAAGTCAACTTCATAGAGATATATCTTATTCAATGCGCTTTCCGCAACATGATAGAGTATATTTATACTTTAAATATATTGGGCACTAGCCAATTGTATCTTTCCCGAATACTTGAAGACTCACGCCTCCGACCTCCGGGCTAGGCTCGAAGATTCCCGCCTCCGAGCTACGCTCTCTCATAAAGAATGCTTCCCGCTTCCGAGCGATGATTCCTCTGGGGAATGCTTCCCGCATCCGAGCGATGATTCCTCTGGGGAAAGCTTCTCACCTCCGCCGAGCGATGCACCCTTGGGGTATTAATTCATGCATTCCGCCTCCGGGCTAGGCTAAAAACCGCCTCCTAGGGATGCACCCTTCGGTGATTGATTCATGCCTTCCGCCTCCGATCAAGGCTCGAAAACCGCTTCTAGGCGAGGCTCCCCCAAACGAATGCTTCCCGCCTCCGAGCAATGTTCCCTATATCAAATGCTTTCCTGACTCCAAACGTTGCTGCCTCTAGGGAGCGCTTCCCAAGAAGTGAAGGAGCAATGCGCTTACCAGGAATCCGAGGAGCGATGCGTTTCCCAGGAAGACGAGGAGCGATGCGCTTCCCAGGAAGCAGAGGGAGCAATGCGCTTCCCAAGGAGCGAAGAAGAAATGTGCTTCCCCGAAAGCAGAGGACTAATGTGCTTCCCAAGAAGTGAAGGAGCAATGCGCTTCCTAGGAAGCCGAGGAGCGATGCGGTTCCTAGGAAGTCGAAGACTTAAGCGCTTCCCAGAAAGCCAATGACTAATGCGCTTTCCAGGAAATCAAGGACTAAAGCGCTTCCCAGAAAGCCAAGGACTAATTCGCTTCCAAGGAAGTCGAAGGAGCAATGCGCTTCCTAGGAAGCCGAAGGAGCGAGGCGCTTCCCAGGAAGCGAAGGAGCGATGCGCTTCTCAAGAAGCAAAAGAGCAATGCGCTTCCGAGGAAGCCGAAGGAGCGATGCGCGTCCCAAGAAGCGAAGGAGCGATGCGCTTCCTAGGAAGCCTAATGAGCAAAGCACTTCCCAGAAAGCGAAGGAGCAATGCACTTCCTAGGAAGCGAAGTAGTGATGCGCTCCTCCGGAAGCGAAGGAGAAGCGCACCCCAGAAAGCCGAAGAAGCACTAAGCTTTCCAGAAAGCTGAAAGACTAATAATTGGTCTTGCCTCACACAAGTAAGACATTAACAAGACACATGACTTCCTGACAACATGGACGCGACATTGGTGAGACACGAAACAAGAGCATCTTGAGTTAAAATTCTCAAGCCGTGGGGGCCACCCTACCTAGGTCGCAATTATGGTCTACTAGCGCTAACAACAATGGACTAGCGAAGGAACTCTTAACGACTTGAGAGCTTTGATTCAAGGCATCGAAATCCAAGCAAGGGGCAAAGGAAATGATCACGCAACTCGCACAAGAAGCAAACCGCATCATTCGGATTCGTAAGTAAGGAAAATTAATACACGATTAACGCATTAAGTTACTCCTTCCATTCTTACAGAATACAAGAAATAAAGGGGCAATTGTGGAGATATGGATTAATATGCTTACACGACTATAAACGTGCCCAAGCCCACCGGAAGGCATCCCGGGCCCAAGCCCACTTAAGGAGGCCCAAGCTCTATATAAGGAGGCCAAAGCCTCCAAGTCAAAGGATCCTCTCTTTCCCCTCTTCACTTCTACCATAAGGTCTCTCTCTAAACTCTCTCTCTCTCTCCCTCTACATACCATAAACCGTTTCCTATATCGTACTAACTTGGGTGTCGGATCGTAGATCCCAGGGGCCGCCCCCCGCCTCATAGATTCTTCCACTCCCGAGGAGATCGGACGAGGAAGTCCAGATCGGACCCCATAACCGCCTAGTACTTTCTAGGTTCAAACACATGGGAAATGTAACCTGAAAGTATTTACACACATCGTACATTTGCTATCTTCAAGTCTGAACTAGAGAGTGAAACTTCTTATGTATTAGCGGAGAAAAGAACTGAATCAGATGGGACAGAGACATCCATTCTGAAGAACTGCATGAACCCGGATCGAATAAAGAGGTTAACATTTACTACGACCAATCAAAATCTAAAATGTGAGTGTGCATTATTTGAATCTAAGGGTTTTCCTTGCAGACATATGCTTACAGTAATAAAAAATATGGGATACACCGCACTACCCTCCACGTGGTTCAAGCTTCGATGAACCCAAAATGCGAAGACACTATATCGTCATCCAGGAGTTGGAGGTGATGTGGGAGAGAAAGTTGGTCGACTGATACGACACAGAGGATTGTCTCTAAAGTGTAAGTGTTATATGACATCGCGTGTGGTAGTGAAATTGCTTTTAATCATGTCTCTAAGTCGTTGGATGACCTTACTCAATGGGCAATTGAGTTCTCGATGGAGAGAACGAACACCCCCTGCCCATACAAACCCTCTAGCTCCCCTTCGAAGTGTGAAAAAACCAAAAATTGGGAAGACCAAGGGGACATTCAAATCAGCACAAAGTGCATCGGGCAAAAGCATAAGAAAGTGTTCGAAATGTGGAAAATTTGGTCATTTTCGCTCTAAATGCTCGAAAAAAGTCCCAAAAAAATATCTTAAATTTCTTCTATTATTTTTAGGAGTTTATTTTTTTGTAACTGTGATTGCATTATTTTTTTCGAATTATCTTAATAATTTATGAGTTAGTTGATTGGTGGCTGACCAAACCGGTTTGTATGACAACATCAACCCAAACCCTATCCTTCCATTCCCTATTTAAGAAACCTCATCCACTCATTTTATACCACAAACAGAACCCTATCCCACCACATCTCCTATTCTTCCGCACCTTTCCCTTCTTCTTCTTCTTCTCCAATTTCAAAAATCCCATAGGAGAAGAATCAAAACCTCCATTGTATTTCATCCTCATCTACTAAAAAGAAGAACAAGGTGGGTATTTCAATATTTCTTTCATTTGTTTCGAGTTTTGTGTTCTTCATTGGTAGATTAGATTGTTTTTAAAAAAATCTAAAGTTGGAAAAATAAGGTTTTTCTGTTATGTTCGTCAGAATCGGTCGGCCTAATTTTCTTTATGGTCGACCGGATCTAAGGTCGACCTATGATGTTACTAAGGTCGACCGATTTACTTTTGCATTCCAAATGTTAAGCGTATGCTTTGATCCATTCTCGTTTTTTATGAACCGAGGTCGACCTGTGATATTTTGCACTCCAAATTTTACGCGTTTGGTCCCATTCAATCTCGTTTTTTATTCACCGAGGTCGACCTATAATGTTTATGAAGTCGACCTATGACGTTTTTGCCGAGTTTAGCCCTTATACTTCGACCATATTTGTGTGTAATTAACTGAGGTCGACCTATGATGATTTTGAGGTCGACCTATGATGATTTTGAGGTCGACCTATGACGTTTTGCACACAAAATGTTACGCGTCTTGGCCTTCTTCTTCGACCAAGTTTGTTCTTGACTAACTGAGGTCGACCTATGATGTTTTGCACTTCATATTTTACGCGTTTGGTTTAATTCATTCTCGTTATTTATTCACCGAGGTCGACCTATGATGTTTATGAGGTCGACCTATGGCATTTTTGCAGAGTTTTGGTCTTATACTTCGACCTATATTCGTGCGTAATTAACTAAGCTCAACCTATGATGATTTTGAGGTCGACCTATGACTTTTTTACACCAAATGTTACGCGTCTTGGCCTTCTTTTTCGACCAAGTTTGTTGACTCACTTCTACTGTCACTCCAGGAATTGGCCAAGTGAAACCACTTCCTAAAGTGTAGTATAGCGGGTTTGGGTTTAAATGTCAACCCGGGTCCTAGATTTGATGACTACTTGGTGAATTCTTGTTATCTAGCAATGAAACTTTAATGCAAGTCTAAACTAACAAACAAGCAAAGCAAGTAAACTGTTGTATTCAGGTTAAGAGAGGTCACCCGGATATGGTTCCCCCTAGACTGCAGTTAAGCCGGATTGTAATTACCAAGTTTAGTTTCTATGATAGTTATACTGCGGAAGGTTCTTAAGCAGTCTGAAGTCTCGACTAAAGGTCTCCAGACCCTCTCAATCTGAGTCTCTAGCGGGCGACTAACCTCCACCGGAGTAAACAGATTGAGGCCCTAACGAACAAAACCTCCACTACCGAAGTAAATTCGGTACAGAATAGTGAGTTGGCTCCTCGACTAAAGTCACTAACTCCCTACCTTCAATCAAGGATGCTCTATCAACCTAGGCAGATATTCTCATTCTAGGTTAAAGCAGAAACAACAGGAATTTGATCAGGATTCATGCCATTCAATCATTCAAACCTCAATCGAATATAATCAAATCATAGAATCAGTACTTGGGTTCATACAATCAAACCTAACATACAAATCTAGGGTTCTCCATACCCAGATGAATGGGAGAACTACTCCATGGAGAAAGAAGCAAAAGCAGAATCAGATGCGGAATTCATACTGTGAAGGATGGATTCCTGCTCCTGGACGTTGATTGGCACTCCTCCAAGCTCAAGCCAAGCTCCAATGGTGATGAAGATCAAGCTAGGGCACTTGGAGACTCTTGTTCGTCGCTTTCTCTCTTTCGGAATCGCTCTATCTCTCTCAAAACTCGAATCCCCCTGATCTTTGGACTTCTTTTCCTTTAAAACATCTGCCTGTCGCGATACCCGGTCGAAATACCCGGTCGGGTATTTTGGGTCTCGACCGGGTATAGTTGAAATGCACGTTTTGAGGAAAGGAAAAATACCCGGTCTGTCCCAAGAATCCCCGGTCGGGGATTTTTGCCTCCAGCCCGGGACCCCTCCTGTTTCTCACGGGTGCCAAAACAATAAATACCCGGCCTCCTCAGAATAATACCCGGCCGGGTATTTTTGGTCATGGCCGGGTATTTTCTTCCTCCAGCACACTTCATGCCTCACTTGCTCCTTTCGATCCAAATCTCGTTCCTTCGCCTCGATTCCAATGCCGGGTCCTGAAATACGACATAAACACACACCCTCGCGTGAAATCGGCTTAAAACCCGAGAGTCAACCTCTCAAACGGCTCAAGAATAGGGGTGAAAATATGTGTAATTATCGGTCTATCATTTGTGCTTGACTAACTGAGTTGACCTATGATGTTTTGCAATCTAAATTTTACGCGTTTCGTCCCATTCATTCTCGTTTTTTATTCACCGAGGTCGATCTATGATGTTTATATGAGGTCGACCTATGACGTTTTTGCCAAGTTTCGGCATTTTTCTTCGACCCATAGTTGTCCATAATTAACTGAGGTCGACTATGATGATTTTAAAGTCGACCTATGACGTTTTGCACTCCAAATTTTACGTGTTTGGTCCCATTCATCCTCGTTTTTTATTCACCGTGGTCGACCTTTGATGTTTCTGAGGTCGACCTATGACGTTTTGTACGAGTTTTGGCCTTCTTCTTCAACCCATATTTGTGCGTGATTAACTGAGGTTAACCTATGATGCTTTTGAGGTTGACCTATGATGTTGTTTACTACAGTTGTTACGGGTTTGGGTCGACCCATTCTCGTTTTATAATTAACAGAGGTCAATAGTTTCTGATTTTGAGATCGACCTATGATGTTTTGCACTCCAATTTTGGCCTTCTTCGACCCATATTTGTGTTTGATTTGCTGAGTTCGACCTATGGTGTGTATTAGGTGGACCTATGATGTTTTTTAGGTCGACCTATTAATGTTTTTGTATCGTAGATTTACGTAAATGTTGGGGTTATTGATTTTGCATGTGCAAGCAGAGGTCGACTGATGATGTTAAGAGGTCGACCTATTGTTGTTCTGTTTTATCTATGCATGTAGTGTATAGGTCGACCTGTTCATAGAGAGGTCGACCAAGTCTTGTTCGTTTAAAAAATGTGCCTAACGTTTATTCTCGCTTGTTTGATCTCAGGATGTTTGGCGGCAAAAAGAAAACAAAGTCAAACAAAGTGGCTGCCTAAAGTTCGGAATGGGAAGAGTTCAGCCCCACTCTGTTCCAGACCAATGAGCCAAGTGACAAATTTGAAGCGAGGAGAATGCACAACCGCAAGGTGGCTCCTGGAATGCCATTGACGACAGATGTGTTTTCTCATTTCGATAATTAAGGGTTTCTAGAACTCTTTGTCGAACATGAGTGGCTGAAAGTGATATCTCTAAATGCACCATACTACCCAAAAATGGTACAGTACTTCTACAACAACATCACTTATCAGCATAATGCAAATGGATCCATTCATGCATTTAAAAGCTTTGTGAATGGGGTGGAAATGCGTATCAGCAAGAATGTGTTGGCACAAGTACTAGAGACTCCAATCGAGGGGAAGAAAATCAATTATTACACTGCTTGGAATGAAACTCATTTCTCGAGAACCAAGCAAATCCAGACGGTATGTGGTCTTGATGAAGAGGAAGGTGCTCATAATCGCATTAGGCTAACGAGTAACCACCTGACAGTTCAAGCCAAAGTTCTTCACCACATTCTTTCCTACAACATTCTACTAAAAGGATGATCCTGACTTTGCTATTTGAGCATTTTAATGTGGATTTAAGTGGTGACGTTGGCTTAAGAATCTCAAGGCAGGAGTTATATACAGTTTCATCTCTGAAAAAGATGGGCTTTGAGCTGCGTAATAGTATGTACAAATAAACAATGCTCATGGTGTCCATGGTAGTGATGATGACGAGGATGATGATGGTGATTCTGATGAAGGAGCCGGAGACGAGCAAATGTCGCAATCATAGAGTTAAACTCCACCGGTCACCTTAGAGCTTGTGTGGGAGCACATAAATGGCATGTACGAATACATGGGGCAAATGACCACCCAGATGAGCACACTGCAGGTGAACGTGAATGAGATGCGAGATGAGTTTCGATCTTTCAGTGGAAGATACATGCATCCCATCACATCCGACTACCATAATGCTAGCAACAACAATGAAGAAAATGTGGATGAGAGAGAGAGGGGACAAGAGGAACTCGATGATTTTAGATTATGTGTTTTTATTGTTAAGTGTTAAAAACGATTGTTGATAGTTATTCCATGGTTTTAGATTTTAGTTATATTTGAACCATTCTGATTTGTTTTTTATTGTATTTATTGTTAGTTAGTTTAGTTGTTATGTTATGAAGTTATGAGTCCTTGTTATCATTGTTTAGTTGTTATGTTGGTTTGAAACATAATTTATACGAGCATTGAAATACCCATATTCGATCGACCTAGTACCGGATTGGATCGACCACGAAACCAACACGATCTTAATTTTATGTCAAATATGATGGATAAATGGATACAACACTTCTCTTCAATCTGGTTGACCTCTTGCTGTAAATAGTAGACCATTTTGTTTATGACCGCCATCAAGTGGTCGACCTATATACCTTTACGGTCGACCATGTTGCTTCTGACGCCAACGAAAAGGGCGACCGAGGTTTTATTGTGGTCGACCAAAACTAACAACTTAAACTACAAACGATCGACCATATGATCTTTGAGGTCGATCGCGATGAGCCCCCGGGGTGCCCAAATTAGTCAATTCGGTCGATCGCTGTTACGATCAGGTCGACTGAAATGTCCATGTCACGGTGACATACATGTCACCATAGGCACACCCTAATATATGCGATCATGTGAAATGACTAAAAATGATTTCTCATTTAAAATATGAATGAAAATCTAAAATATAAAAGGCACTTATTTTTTCATTAATTTTATTATTAAAATGCTATAAATGAAAGAAAATTATAATTTTTTAAAATAAAATTAAAATATGATAAAAATAATCTTGTATTTTCAAAACAAATTTTGACAAAAGCTTTGTATTTTTAGAGGTGATTATTCTTGCTTCAACTTTTGAAGTAGAAAAACACTTATAAAAAGCTAAACATAGACAATGTTACTTTAGCCCATAATTCTTATTTCTTTCATTCAACCTCTTTTTTTTTTTTTTTTTGACAATTCTTTCATTCAACCTCGTTCTCCCTTTTTATGTGCTTTCGTTTATTAAACTCGAAAATCAACTAATAGTCAAATTTCACTTCATCATATGCTCGACAGTCAATGTTATCCCTATTCAGCGAAACCCTAACTTTCCTCTATGGTTTACCAGAAGATAAAACATACATTGCTCGAATCTCAATTTAAAAATAATGAGGACACCCCTATCAGGCAGAGTCTACTGTCAAAGTGGGTCTTCCCATTGGAACTCATCTCCAACCCCTAGAGCAACCCTCTCTCTTCCTATCAAAGTGGGTCTTGTTCCCTCATCTTCCTATTAATTCTCATGCCCCTCAATTGAGTAGCTCCCAATCTGTTCTTTATCGGGTTTACCATCCATCATCCCTTCTCTCTTCAGTCCTTTCCTTACCAATTTCCATGAAATAGTTCTAGTTCATGATTTACCTACAAAGCAAGAAATGGTTGTCCTTAGAAATAGCAACGTAATGGATATTATATTTAGTAGAAAAGAGGACAAAAGAAACCAGCTCAAAATCTCATCTTCCAATGGCTCTTCCTTCATTTAGCCATCTACTTTTCAATGGGTCAATTATTATTATTATTATTATCATCATCATCATCATCATCATCATCATCATCATCATCATCATCATCATGGTCTCAAGGACACTTCACTTGGTACGTGTAATGTAAGAGGAATGATTAAAGCATGGTAGGAAAATAAGTAAGGCAAACAGAAAACTCTGCAGAACACAATACCCAAATTCAAAATTCATCAAGAATTAACAAAGGCCCAAAGGAGGTTTTTCAGCTTCTTAGTCCTTCTGATCCCTTGAACCTCTGCTCCAAATCAAAATAAAATACTAAAATTTCATCTACGGTTACCCCATAAATGAGCCATTTGCAATTCCAATTTTCCAGGGTATCAAGACCAAGCAAATAGAGCAATAGAGCACATAAAGAGTAACTCCAAAGCTAGTTGGTTAGCAAACCAAATGCAAGTATAATTTATAAAAGTAACCTGCTGGGATCCGATAGAGTGAGTACTTCTTCCTAGTTCCTTCTTCAATCGGATGACAACATAAATTAGCACTGTAATCTAACAACAATATGGAAATAACAAGTAAATAGCGAGGGCTTACACTGCCCATATCAAACGCCTGTAGAATTTTGCACGCCACCGGTAGAATTGGGTCCAAATCTTTTGCCCATAGAAAATTTAAAAGGAAGGAAGGTAGAGTGCTAGCCAAATTGAGGGAGAAGTAGAAGTAGGGCGACAGGAAAAGTGGAGTATGTGAATCATACCTTCAGATCTCGCTGAAAGGGAGCCCGATTGTCCGGAGATTGATCGTGAGAGGGAAAAGAGGGGCCGTCAGAGCAAGAAAATGAAAGGGATCGAGTTGATGAGCGAGCCCACGAGTCAACTCGAGTAAGGAATCATCTCGGCCAGTGGCCTCGGGAAACAGATCGCAGAAGGGGAAGTCGAAATTGGGAGAAATCGTGAAAGGCAAGTGAATAGTGATGGCGATGGGGTGGGGATTTGGGAGATTGAGAACTAGCTAGGGTTTTGACTTTTGAGAGAAGTTAGAGTGTTCCACTGGAAGGGAATGGGATACCACCCCCATAGGGGTTGTGATTTTCGCTTCCTCCTTCGCAGCCGTTAGATCCACTCTCTCTCTTGGTTTTTTAAATTAACGGTTTAGATTTAATGAAGGGTAGTTTTGGAAGAGAAAAACTACCACACAGGATCTTTTTATCATTTTCTATATAATCTGATTTTCTAAAAAAAAACTCTTCCTCTCTCCCCTCTCTCTTCCCTCTCTCGAGAACCCTAACTGCTCTATGTCTCTCCCTCCCGCCGTCGTCGTCGTCGCCGCCGCCACCCCATCCCGGTGCCACCATCGTCGTCTCTCCCTCCCGTCGCCACCGCCGCCATCTCTCCCTCCCGTTGCCACCGTCTCCCTCCCGCCGCACCCGTCGCGTCCTCCGCCTCCCACCACTGTCGCGTCATAACACTCTCTCCGTCGCAGCCCTCTCGCCTCCCTCCAACTCCTGTCACCGCCATCTCTCTCCCGTTCTGTCGGGTAGCTTGCGATTCTTTTGTGGATGTCGGTGGGTTTAGGATTTCAGATCTGGTCGCTTTCTTGTATATTGTTTCTTCATATATACACTGGTATCGATTTTCAAGACGAGTAGTATTGTTTCTTTAGATTTAGTAGTGTTTTACTAGTTATGCAATGTATTTTCGAATTTGAATTGTTAGTGATTCTCAAGATTAGTAGTGTTTCTTTTGTTAGTGATTCTTATGATTAGTAGTGTTTTCTTTATTAGCAATTCTCAAGTTCAGTAGTGTTTTTCTTGCTAGAGGATGAAGATTAGTAGTGGTTTTGAATTTCCGAGAAGAAACTCCCAAAATTAGGAATAGTAACTGTCGACTTGGCAATCCCACAAAATACGCCCCATTTTCGAAAATAATAAATAAATTTTCCTTTTAAACTTTTGGCTATTCAATTCCTATTATGCCCTTTTTGTATTTGTAGCCATCACATCAAAAATAAAATCAACCATTTAGATGCTAGTTATTATGGTGCTAACCCCCTATAGGGTTAGCACACTAGCTTCTCCCGACTGAAAGGGGGGTGGAAGTGAATGTAGGGGTTCTTAAATATCTTCATGACAGATTACCCAAACGTGAAACGGAGTCGTTTAGAGTCAACAAGCCAGTCAAAGTAGTTCTTAGAAGTTAATGATCCACGAATGGTATAGCCCAAAACAGGAAGTCAGGAGTTAATGACCCTCGAAACGGAACATCCCGTCAACAAGACGGTCAAAATAGTTCTTTGGAAATAATGACCCATGAAACGGAATAGTACAAAACACGAAGTCGGGAGATAATGATGACCCACAAATCATCACGAATAGAGAGGTGCAACGGTTCGATCCGGTCCACCAATTTTATAAGAACCGCGGTGCATTAGTGAAAGAAATCTTATAATCAATGACCGGATTATTATTGCGTTTGGTCCATTTGGTTCGGTTAGGTCCGGTCCAAATATAATTCAGTACATCATTTTTCCAGCAATTGTAAAATTGATGTGGACCAAGAATCGGATCGCATTATACTTAGTTCGGTGCGATCCGGTCCCGGACCGTACCATTACACACCCATACCCACAAAACGGAACAACCTGTAACTCCTACAAAACTTGCTCATTTTTTCCTTAAAAAAAAAGCTTGCTCCGGAACGGACCATTACACACCCATACCCACAAAACGGAACAACCCGTAACTTCTACAAAACATGCTCATTTTTTCCTTAAAAAAAACTTGCTCCTTACAAAATAGTAAAGCCCCGTCGTTTTTGTTTCTGTGCTCGGCGACGGAGCAGCAGTCGTATCATGTCAACTCCTCCGCGACGAAAACTTATCGGGTAAAAACATCTATACTCTGTGATCATAAAATTGGGAAAATGGAAGAGTGATTGTCAATACAAGGCGGTAGACCAGGGCTGGCCCTTGAAGTCATGGAGGTCATGTTCCGTAAATTAAATGTGGCCCTAATTTTTTAATATGATAAATTAAAAATTATGTATTAAATAAATAAATAATATTACATCATTATTTAGGAGTCGAACTAAAATCATTTGAATTTCTTCATATTTCGTATTTTCAAATAGATCATTTTCAATCGCAATCATAGCTAATCTATTAAGTATTTTATGTGTTTTGTAAAACGCAAATAGTACTTCAACCAAAGAGGAATAAAATCAAATCTTTGTATTTTGAAAATTTTGGCCAATTATTTAAAAAAGTTTATAGATTAGGCTAATAAATTGTGATTCGCCTATTTTAATTTTTACTCTCAAAATCAAGTAGGATAAGAAATTTATCTTTTTATATTAGTCCAAAATCGAAATGCACCATTGCCTCTCTACTACCTAAAATTTTGCATCCTATTTATTTTACTCGTTTTGCTGCTGCAAGAAATTGATTTTGCTATTCTTCTTTGAATTTAGTAAATTTGCCCATGATGGTTAAATTGTCTTTACCTTGCAGCATCCCTTCGCGTTTTTTATTATTTAATGCACAACCAAGACAAATAAATAAAAGTGAAGTTGGGTTGTGGACCATAGGTTTTTTTTTCTGAGTGATATCAATGCAAGAAAATAGTTAAACTTACAATTCTACCCAGGGCCCCTAACAGAATCTAAAGAACCACCCCAAAAAAATCAAAAGATTCTAGCTCTACACGAGACAAAAGCAGTTCTTTACGCGCCACTCTATGGGCAGCACTGTTGGCGGATCTAGGTACCGCCCTAAACTCTATACAAACAGACAAAGAGCTAAGGATCTGAAGACACTCTCGAAGCACCGGACCTCCAATCGAGTCTTCAATGACGCCTTGACGGACTTGGTTGACCACCACTTCGGAATCACCTTCGACTATCACGTGGGTCATGGATCTTGAGGCTACGATGGAGATAGCGTCTCTAAAAGCTGGATGCTCTGCCAGATTAGGATTGAATATTCCTTGATGCTGCAGTCCGAGCGCCAGCACCACATGCCCGTCTGACCCACGAATAACAAGCTCAGACGAACAACCGTTGGCACAAACAGCTGCGTCGACGTTGATCTTCAAAAAGTCTTCTGGTGGAGGGACCCAAGTGGCGGCAGGATGATTTGGGATAAGAGAGCTGCAGGGCGGAGGAGGAAGGAGAAGATTGGAAAATTCGAGGACCTGTTGTAGAACTGTCTGTCTAGGGAACGGACATGAGGTTGGATAAATTCGAAGGTCACTTTATTTCTAGACTTCCAGATTCTCCAAAGTAAACAGACGCATTGGAGAATGTGGAATGGGGAGGTCTCGGAGACCATGACATGTCGCCACCATAGACTAAAGTTAACAGTCTGGGCGGGCTCAATAAAGTTGCTCAATCCCACTAAAGTCCACAATATGATGGCTAGGGGGCATCTAAAGAATAAATGTTCAATGCTTTCTCGATGTCTCCAGCAGACAGGGCATCGGTTGAGACAGTTGACTCCACGAGTTTGAATGGCCACTACTGTGGGAAGTATGACTTTGAGGCATTGTCATATGAAAATTTTGAGCTTAGGCGGGACTTGGATATTCCAAGTCTTCTTTCAAATGGGAATTTTGAGCAATCCATTGCTGGTCAATCTGTTCTAGTATCAAATTGTTGCATTAATTAGGGCCTTGAGAGCATATTTGTTTGCGGAAGCCCTTTGAATACGCCCCATTATGCTGGCAAAAGCAACAACCTTGAAAGGCTCTCTTTATTAGAGTTTTAAAACACTCTAGCTCGTCATTAAGTAGACGATTTAAAAGCACAATTAAGGCTTTTCCGGCGCTAGCCGTTTCTGGCCATAAAGCCTTGTAACCGACTTGAGAAAAAGTGGTTACCAAATCCAATATTTTTTTGTCTTGTACCCGTGGTATATCAATATTATGGCCCTGCTCCTCCTCCTGCTGCCGTCGACCATAGGTTATTTTTAGTAAAGTTATATGTTGGTGAATTGGTCTGTTGTGGGCTTCTGGCCCATATGAATTTATATTTTTTTTTCTTCTAAAAGTCCTAACAATTCATATAAGTAGATGGGCTATGGTCCTAATTATTCATTTGCGGCCCTATGCTATAGGATCTATTTGTACAATTGCAAGATATGTTTGAGAAAAAGGTCATCAAATGAAAGTGAAATAGCCAGCAAGCAAGCCAAACTCACCTCTTTTTTCAAATGAAAAAGGTCACACTTTGAAATAGACTCGTCAAGGTTTAACAATTCATATAAGAAGATGGGATAAGGTCCTAATTATTATTTTTTGAGACCCTATGTCATAGGACCTGTTTGCACAAATGCAAGATATGTTTCAGAAAGAGGACATCAAATGAAAGTGAAATACCCAGCAAGCAGTCCAAATTCACCTATTGTTTCAAATGAAAAAGGTCACACTTTGAAATAGACTCATCAATGCTTGGCGAGAACAATCTTCCACAAGGTAATCCCTTCGAGCCAGCCCAACAGCACACGAGCGATGAAACTCTTGAACTAGGATCACCATGAATCGTGAAAAGCACTAATAAATGATAAAAACTCATACCAAGTACCAACCCACTTAAAGCAAGAGAAGTTTCCGTGTTTTAAACATTAACAGAAACATTGGAAGAGAGAAAATACCAGCTGGCAGTGCGAATCAACTGAGCCAAATCTCTAGGGAGCCATCCTCCCTAGCGACGGAAACTTGGGAGTCCTGATCCGGTAGCTAGGACTACAAATGGAGATGGCTTCTACTCAAGTGAGTTGTTCACGTCAGTCACTTCAGAATCTCAACCCTGCAACGACGTCTAGAGTTGAAGAAGTCCCTTCGAGAAGGATTTCATTAGCAGGCAGGAAAAACCAGTAATCGCAACTAATTCAGCAAATTGGGTAAAAAAATGAACCTCATTACAGGAAATAAAAAATGCAATTCATGACGTAGTTTTCTCTAACCAAATTGGGAGGCACTGAAGAATCCGAACTACACAAAAATGGATGGTGGTAGGAGACAAAATCAGGAAGTAAATTGCTTAGGGGTATGGACTCACTCAAAACTACACCGCGAATTATATCGCGATTAAAGCCCAAGTTTTTAAACTCTAGCCAGGTGCAGTATAGGGCAAGTATTTAATTTTCAAACTCGTCCCGGTCCATGTACCCATACTTCAATCGTTAAGTTGTTATCTTACAAAACACTTTTGGGTTTAAAACTAAGAAAACTACAAACTAAACAAGCAAGGAAAGTAAATGAAGGAGAATTCTACTCGAGAGGAATTCACCCGGGTATTGCTCCCCCTAGTCTCATGCTAAGAAGCGACAAACAAAGCTCTAGTGTGAAAGAAGTGTTCATACACCGTGAGGTGGGTGCAACTAGCTAGGGACAAACTCCCTTAGTCGATCAAAGAAGGAAAATCAACAAATATAACCTAGGAGAACCAGTTGTCTTAACCGTTAGGTTAAGGATTGTGATTCATAGCTAGGGAACTTAGCCCTGTTCACAGATCAACCAAGGAGATCCCTAACTCTCTTAGTTAGCTAATTGAGAATCATTGCAACAAGTTAGAAAGCTAACTCACTTAACCTTTCGGCTAAGGGTAACAACGACAGGCTAGGAAACCTAACCTCTCGACTAGCCGACTAAGGATTGCAAACCAAACCCTCGAAACTTAATGGTCGGCGGAGAGACCAATCCTGGTGGAATCACGGCCCTACTCCGATACTTGATATTTTGGTCTTAAATCGTCCTAAAGGAGGTTACCCAAGTGGCTAAGAAGTCTAGCTCCCTATTGGACCAAAAGGGGATTTTCACCCTCTAGGTCAATTTTACCCAATATTGAGTTAAAGCTAGAACACTCAATCATTCATAGACCTGGCAATCGGGTCGGGCTGGGTAATTTTGGGTTGTGAACTTTGTTTATGGGTCGGTTCATGTTTGGTTGGCTTATTTCGGGTCAAATATTGACCCAACCCATTCGGTTTCGGGTCGGGTTATAGGTCATTTCGGGTTATGAGCGTTCTCAGAAACAATATCAAACATGCTTCATATTTTATTAAAGAACACATATATTCAAATATGCATGACAATAGTTTACCTAACACATGTCAATTAACATATTCTCAAATCCTCCCACGCTAATGAAATGAAATATAAATTGCACAAATCGTCAAAAAACAATCACAAGAGTAATACTACTACAAGAAACACATGATATTTGATTATCCTTAAACTCCAAACATGTCATTGAAATCCTTGTGGTTTTTTTAAACATCTCACCAATTTATGAGTGATTTTATCATATTTTAGGAGTAATATATTAAATGGAACGGGTGTAACGGGTCGACCCGCTAACCAACCCAACCCAAAAAATCACGGGTTATCGGGTTCGGGTCATTCGGATTTCGGGTTACAAAAATTTCTAGTTTTTGGGCGGGTTCGGGTCGGGCCAACGGGTCGGGTTGTAATTTGCCAGGTCTAATCATTCATGAGTAATACTTCAAATATCATATAAAACACTCAACCAACACAATAGGTTCATGTTCTTACATCCTAACACGTAGAGAGACTAGGATTCACAATACCCAAGTGAGTAGGTAGACTATTCCGTAGCTAGACAAGAGAAAACAACAAAAGGAGAAGAAAGAACCATGAAGTGATGCCAATCTTTCATCCTTCTTGCTTGAGACACCCTAGAGATGAAGAAATCTTACATCCTCTAGCTAGGAACAAGCCCAAAGCTCCTTCTTCGACTCCTTCTTCGACTCCTTCTTCGGTCGTGTTCTGCCTGGGAAAACTCTCTATTTCTCCTCGACTACTTCTTCACAAAGTTCGTGCCCTAAGCCCTCCAGATCGCGACCGCAATCTTAGGCTTCCAGGCCGCGATCTTTGGCTTGTCTTCGTAGGCATGATTCTCAGCCATGATCTTTGGCTTCAGGCTGCGATATTCAGTGTCTGCCACATTTGCTACACTTGTGACCGTAATTTGTACCTAATTTGCATGAATTGTCCAAATCACCCTAAAATCATGATAAAATCAAATAGGGATGCAATCGACACTGTTCAAACAATTATGCACCTGAATTTGCATGAAACAAACCTTAATATGTAAGGTAAATAACACCAATTTAGGTGTTATCATTCGGTTTTCTCTAAGTCGGGTGAGTGTCTTTGTCGGCAAAGTAACGATCCTCTATTGCCTCTTATCACTGGCTTCCGATATTCTATCGCCTAGAAGTCTGTTTATATACTTTTTATTAAGGTTTCCGAGGAGGAAAGTCAATTAGTCTTCCGAGTCCAATAGGTCTTCTCCAGCTTAGCCACCATGCTAGGTATAGTTTGGATGAATCTGCGTGTATTCTAGATAAACCCCAAAACAACGACCAAGAGGCTGTTTTATAAATTGAGTAGCTAATTCCTGCACCATTCATAACTTCACTTCATTTTCTATTCTGGATCTTAGCATTTGAGTCTTGATGCCCACTACAAAGTGGTATACTAGGATGCTACGCCTGAAAACACATGAAACACGATAAAGAGTATCAAAATTGTAAAAGCTATAACATAGCAACTAAAACACAGGATAAAACAAATTCAAGTAATTATGATAATAAATATGTGAGAACCATGAGTTATGGCCATTATATGGGGTCCTAAAATAGTATCAAAATTATTGTAACGTAACAACTTTAATGAGGAATCACTCTTTAAGAAAATCCATTGATTTGGTGACTCACTGACCTTTTAATACCTTATAATTCTACAAGATGCTTGAAAATTTTCTATATAAGGATCCTTTTGGAATTGGCTTAGCTGCTACATAGGGAAAGTCAAATCCAGTATGTTTGTCAAGTAATGTAATCTCCCAACTAATCTATTTTATAACTCACGATCTGCAAGTGGTTTGGCCTATTTGGCTCTTAGCTTAACTTTAGGATCCAAGGGTTATTTGCAGGGTTTGGAATCAAGGTATCCAGGCTCCAGCGTCATTTAGTAGTTTCAGAAAATAATTTTGTTGACTCACTGATATACCTTCATTGTTCCGACTAATTTCAAGGCCAAAAAGTACTTTAACATTTTTGTTGACACAATGCTATAGCTTCATTTAATAATCTGCTATAGAACTTCTTTATCTCTTTTATATCCCCATAGTCATCCCCAACAATGATTATGCCATCCATATACATAAGGAGGACCACAATACATCCACGTACCCACTTGGTAAATAGAGAGTAATCTAAATTGACTACGAAAAATATGTTTTAGAATAAAGAGGCGAGTTTAGCAAACAATTGTTTGATAACATGTTTAAGGCCATATAGAGGATTTTTATATTGCAAATCAACCTATCTGAGCCATTAGTTCTAGGATCTGTCGGTGGTAATGTCATATACACTACTTTTCTTCTTCTTCAAAACCACCATAAATAAATGCGCTTGAGACACCCATTTGATCCAAAAATCCATCCCTTACTTACTGCAACGTCCAACAAGGCCTTCGCTGAATATATTTTAGCCATGTGAGAGTAAGTATAAAAAAGCATTTGCATAAACCTGTGTAAACCCCTTCACAACAATTTATTTTTATCTCTCAATGGTTCCATCTAGCCTGCGTTTGATTTTAATGACCCATTTGCTACCTATATCTATTTTCTTCTTTGGTCATGTCAACATTCCAAGTATGATTTTTTCTTCCAAATCCTGAGTTTCCTCATTCATGATTCTTTTCCATCGTTCAGACTCAACAACCTCTCTTTAAGTTATAGGTTTCAGTTCATAAATAATACTCAATGCATAAACTCTATCCATATGTGGCAACTAATCGTAATTATGGAACCACTCATAGGAAATCTTTTGGCACTATCCACATAATAATCCTCTAGTCTAGCTGGTACTTTGCTTCTATTTACACGAATTGGTTTCTCTTCAAAATATGCTTGGAGAATGTACATCTTCAGGAGAAGAAATGTTGATAAGTGTGGAGTATCCTGATTCAAGGATGAAGAATGTACATCTTTAGGAGAAGGAATGTTAACAAATGAAGTACTTGTGCTCACCTGATTCCTCAATGACTAAAGTATTAGGAGGAAAGAAATGAATAGAGTAAGGAGCTAGAGTTCCATGAGAGGAAGGAGGATTGCAAAGTTGTCGAGTGTAGGAGTTGAGTTCGAGAAAGTTCTAAATGAAGGAATGTTCTCATAGAAAATAACATTTTGAGTGATCAACACTTTGTGATCACTGATGTCAAATATCTTGAACACTTTGATACCAGATATGTTTCCAGGGAAAGCAAATTGTTAGGCACGAGGTTGGAACTTAGTTCTACATTGAGTAAGAGTACAAACACAACCAACATGTAGTAATGTTTACAGTTAATAAAATGTTCAATATCAAGAGGGTTGTCCGAGCATGAGTCTTGGCATCAATTTGAAATCTACCAACATAAACAAGGATGAGTTCACGCTCGTCTTGCAGTTCATATTTATCTCACAATATAGAGGATCATGCCTAAATGTTTGGTACTAATAGGCATTCTAATTCTAGATGCAGAGCTTGCCTTTAATTTATCAAGAATTCACTTTATCCTCTTGAGAAGTCTCAAAGGCTGAAGACCTTGAACCCCATAAACTCTTCCACATTTCCCCTCCATATCATGTGAAGTACAAGGGTATATATGAGCTTCTTCATTTTATGTTGGGACTTTTGGGACGATGGTACACTTACGATAGTCTGAGACCAAATGACCAGGATTGTGATAGAGTCATGAACAATGTTCACTTTCCGAAAAGAATATTTCCACCCTCTACAAAGCCTTGGGTTACAGGAAATCTCTCCCGAGGATAAAACTATCACTACTTTAGGTTCTAGGCTCAAGAACTATAATGCATACTAAGAAATTTTTGAAAGAAAGAAGAAAAATCGGTTTGATGGTTTGTGGCATCATCCACCTCACACATAAATTTATAGGGGCCGAATCCATGCATTGTTTCCTGAAAAGTTGTCTTTATCCATATGAAAGGTAACCTCTATCCATATGAAAGGTTGTCATTATCCATATGAAGGGTTGCCTTTATCCATAAGGTTATCCATATGAAAGGTTGTCCTTATCCATATGAAGGGTTGCCTTTATCAAGGAGCAAGGCTTGCATCTTCTTGATGGTTTCCCTTTCCCTCTCTTGTGTTTTCCCTTCTCCTAGCATGGAGTAGTCCCTTATTTCACTTGGGTGTTTGTAAACCCTAGCTATAATTATTTGAGTGCTTGTATGAATTGAATGATTTGTGTGTGGTTGTGTTTTAATGTGATTGTGGATGTATTATTCAGAAATGATTGTGTTGTGTGAAAGTCTATCAATCTGCCATTCTAACCTAGCTTAGAGAGGAGACTTCCTTAGGTTAAGAGTCTCAATTTGAGATGGGTGTTCTTGGGCATTTCATGCCTCCTAGGCTAGTTAGAGAGGAAACCTCCTTTATCCAAAGAGGCTCGATTCGAGCTGGGTTTACTTGGGCATTCAATGCCTCCTAAACTAGTTTAGAGAGAACCCTCCTTAACCTAAGAGGCTCATTTAGAGATGGGTTTCCTTGGCCATTCAATGCCTCCTAAGCTAGTTTAGAGAGAACCCTCCTTAACCTAAGAGGCTCTGTTAGAGATGGGTTTCCTTGGGCATTTTAAGCCTCCTATTCTAGGTTAGTTAAAGGGAAAATCTCCTATTTTGCATATAGCACCAAGGTTTTGGTTGTAGGTGGTTGTCCGAACTCCAATTCGAGGGTGAAGTCTAACCATTCCTTAGTTGATAGGTTGAGAGGGTCACATTAGTGGCTTGGGTCGTATCCCATTCCTCAACCTAGAGGCTAAGAGGGTAGCTTTAGTTGTTTGTTACACTTACCTGAGGTTTATAACCCACTAACCACATACGGTCTTTCGATTCTTCAAGACATAATTGTTAGCTAGGGGGAGAAACACCCGGGTGAAGCTTTCTCAACTAGTGTTAAATCCATTTTACCTTTGCAAAGCAATTTAGTTTTAGACCTTTGTTTTCAGCAAAACTAATCTGCTAGATAATGTTTGAAATAATCGAAGTAGCGATACATGGACCGGCACAGGTCGATATTTAAACATACTTGCCCTATATTGCATCCATCTAAGGTTTATACTTAGACCTTAGGTGGGATTTTATTGTTATAGTCAGAGCAAGTCGAGTTTTTGGCGTCGTTGCCGGGGACTTCGATCTGTTATCGTGAAAAGTTGGTTTGGTGTTAATCTAGCTTTTAATTTATGTTTTTGTTAAGTTGTGAAGTGTTTGCTTGTGCTAGACGTGTTGTGTTCTTTAAGTGTGTGTAGGGAGGTGCATGACCCGGAGCAATCCGGCGCCTTTAACACAACTGGACGAGGACATCAACCAGACCCTCCTCCGACTTCTAGCTTGAGAGAGGGAGCAAGCAGAGGCAAGAAGGAGAAGTGAGGAAAGGGGACAACAAGTTGGTCTTGAAATTGAAGTAATTGAAGGAGAAGTTAAAGTTGAGATGGCGGGAAATCAACACCGAGGAGCTAATCCGCTTCCAAACCCAAAAACTTCGAGATCAAGCCCTCTCTCGTGACGATGATTCAACAAAATGCCTACTTCCACGGGCTTGCCCATGAATCAACACGAGAGCATGTCCAAAGCTTTCTTGAGCTAGCGGGAAGCTTAAAGATAAATGGCGTCCCCGAGGAGGCATTGCTATTGAAGCTTTTCCCCTATTCTTTGGAGGGGAAGGCACTTCGATGGCTCAACAACCGTCAGGCTCTATCCATAACCTCTTGGGACGACCTACTCAACAAGTTCATGACTTGATATTGTCCTTCTTCCAAAACGGCCGAGTAGAGGAAGAAGATCACTCACTTTGAGTAAGAGGAGGATGAGAAATTGAGGGATGCATGGGAAAGATTCTCCGACTTCTTCCTCCAATGCCCTCACCATGGATTCGAGGAGCAATTTCGGATAAAAACTTTCTATGGAGGACTCATTCAAGATGACAAGATCCTCATTGACTCTCTTTGCCAAGGGAGGTTGATGAACATGACCCCTCCTCAAGTGACCGAGTTGCTCGAAGATACGGCTCTTAAGGGATATGATTGGGGCTTGACAAGAAGTGGGAGGAGAAGCACCGATCGAGGAGTGCGAAGTGTGGGAGCAAGTGCTCTACTTGAAGTAAAACTGGACAAGTTGATTGAGATGATCTTTGATGACAAGAAGCAAGGAAAGAGAGCGGTGATGTTTTGTGATTGGTGTTCGAGCATGAAATTGCGGATTGCCCAGTGATGAAAGAGAGAAGTTCCCCCAAGGAGAAAGTGAGCTTCATTGCCAATGCTAGAGGGAACAACCCTTATAGCAACACCTACAACCCCGGGTGGCATAATCATCCAAACTTCGCTTGGTCTTCCCCTACCAACCCAAGACCTCCCGGTTTCCATGGTCCAACGGGAAACTATCAACCTGTACCAACATTCATCCAACAAAGGCCTGAATTCCAAACTTGAACTTCCAACAACTATACCAAGCACAAGGCGGTCAAGGTTTTCAACAACAACAAGTTGATAAGTTCTCTAAACTTGAAGACCTTGTGACCACCTTTGTGAGTACAAGCTCTCAAAAGTTTGAGAAGATTGAGCAATTCATGGATGTCGTAACATCCAAGTTTCCCTCGGTTGAGGTGGGACTCCAAAGCCATCAAGAAAGTCTCCAAAACTTGGAAGTTTAAAGGGAGCCCTACCCTCTCAAACCATTGCCAACCCCAAGGATCAAGCCGGGTGCAATGCAATTTTCTTGAGGAGCGGGAAGGTGACCCCGGAGGTCGTTGCCAAAGAAGTGAATGAGAAGGAAAACCCTCTACCCGAGGGTGAAGAAGAAGAAATCTCGGGAGAAAAGAGAGGTGTGGCAAGGAAGGCATTGTCGACGCCACCACCTATGGCTGAGTACACGCCACCCAACCTTTTCCCACGAGAATGCACAAGGAAAGATTGGAAGCGTAATGTGGAGGTTTCATGGAGATGCTCCGAAAGCTCCACCTCAACATTCCCTTCCTTGAAGCAATGACCCACATGCCAAGGTATTCGAGATACCTCAAGGGATGTCTCTCCAAGAAGCCGAAGTTCGAAGAACTCGCCAATGTCACCTTAGGCGAGAAGTGCTCAGCCTTCATCCTCAACAGGTTTCCCAAGAAGCAACACGATCCTGGTAGTTTCACTATACCTCTTTGCATCGATTCTCATCAAATAAAAAATTCCTTGGCATACTTAGGGGAGAGCATAAATGTGAAGCCATATAAGCTTTTTAAGAGGCTAGACATAGGTAAACTAAATACTACGAGACTTAGTGTTACATTGGCCGATCGCTCTGTCATTAGTCCTAGGGGCATAGTGGAGGACGTGCTAGTATGAGTGGGCAAATTCTGCTATCCAACGGATTTTTTGATCCTGGATATAAGTGAGGATTCTAAGATGCTACTCATACTAGGACTCCCTTTCCTAGCCATTGGCAATGCAATAATTGATGTAAATGAGGGAACCTTGATTCTGAGAGATGGTGAGGAGAGAATTACTCTTGGAATTGATCCTACGCCTAGCAGTGAGGAAGTGAAGGAAGTTGAACCGGGTGATATGAATGCAAGTGGAGGGAAGCCTTGCAAGGCAAACCCCACTATTACTATTGGTTCTTGAGATGATGTGAAGAAGGAAAGCAAGGAGGGAATCTCGCACAAAGATGGAAGGAAAGTAGATTGGAGGGAAAGGATAAGTCGTGTTAATGTCCAGTGGAAGGAAAAGGGCAAAATAAAATTCATCGGCCAAGAAGGCCACCCCATGGAGAGTAAGTTGGGAGAAGACATGCCTCACCCCGAGATCATGGCGGATCCACTCTCGGTGACATCACGTTCAAACGCGTGATAGAACCACAACGTCAAGCTAGTGACGTTAACTTAGCGCTTTTTGGGAGGCAATCCAACGTAGGTTTGTTTTCTTTTCCTTATTTTTGTTTTTGTGTGTCGAGTTAAGAGTTCAAGTGGTCGAGTGGCATCCCCATGCCAATTTTTTGTGATTGTGTTGTTTCGATTTGTGTTGTGATTGATAGTAGGCACGGTGGAATAGGTCGAGTAAAATTTTTCAGAAGTGCTCTGTTTTCACTGATGTTGAAGGACGGATTTCCCTGTTCACGGTCTTATAAGACCCTGAAAAGGCAAACGCGTTCGTGAACCAGGGTGCTTCCACGTGTGACAAACCCATCGACTAACCTGAGTTCACGGACGCATTGCAGTGTTCACGTTCTTAACAACCGTGAACTGGCAAACGCGTATGTGAACTGTAAGGTCTGCCTATAAAAAGGTCGTGGACGGTCTTCTTCACTTCATGACCAAAAATCTCAACGGAATTTTCAAAACTCGCGAAAAAATCGCAAGAATCCAATGGCTTTTGCTCATTTCCTCCACTTCCGGCGAGCCAAATTCAAAACCAAGCATAGACCATTCTAGCATCAGCAAAAGCATCCTTTGCTGAGATTTTGGGAAAGTGTGGGCCTCATTTTTTTTTTTTTTGGCAAAGTCGCCGCCAGCGAGCCTTCGACGAGAGTCCGGCGAGCTTCTGACGAAGATCCGGCGAACCCTCTCTTGTCTACTTTCGACCAATTTTCACCTTCCTTGCCCTCACCTCACCTCCTCTTACATCCTACTTGAGTCTCCGGGTCAGTTTTCAGCTCTACCTTATTTATTTTGGGAGAATAGGATTAGGTAGTGAAGTGAGGAGAATTTTGGTGAATTGAATTTTGAACTTAGCGTTAGGGCGATGAATTAGATGAATTGGGACGATTGAATGGTTGTATGATGTTGCTTGAGCTTATTTGAGCCTTGGTGGGCATGTTTTAATTCGAATTGCTTTTATTTGTAAAATATGCCCACCAAATGCTAATTGTTGAATGATGAGAAATGTTTTGCTTGAGTGGTGGTTGGTAGCCACTGTGGCATGGTTCGGGTTTGAATTTTTATGTGAGATAATCTGTGACCACCTAGAACCATGTCTTGGTGTGCTTAGGCTTAATTGTTTTGATTAGCATGGATCCGTACTGGAAATATAAGTGTGAGGGGAATTCTTTTTCTTTCCAATGAGCTGAGATTGACATTTATTTCCACGTATAGTGCATTTTTTTCGATTTTGCAGGATGCTGAACGTGGAGCACGAGTACATCAGCTACTTGGTGAACCAAGCACGGTTTGGAGACAAGTTCGCCTACCAGAGGGACAGCCCGATTGGACAACATTGGCGGTTGGACCTGGACATGTTTAACATGTTAAGGTGCCGAGCCGCAATGTTAGGGGTCGTATGTCACCCCTAGTGGCGCATGTTGCTCTCTATGGACGAGCTCATCTACCACGAGCTCTGCATGGATTTCTACTCCACCTTCACCCATGTTGTCCCAACAAGCAAGAATAGTCGGCCATACGTGGAGTTTATGCTAGGAAGTCAGCCGCGAGTGCTGAACTATGATGCCTTCCCCCAAGCCATGGGGCTCGACATGATGTACATGACGATGACGGAGCAGCAATACACAGCTAACTTCCACTACCAGGCCGCATTCCATACCCTCAGTCGTCCCGAGCATGAGCACGAGGAGTATGAGGTGAGCCGCACCAATGCGGTGAAGCTGAGGATCCCTTGGAGGATCATGCATACCTTGCTCACCTGCTATGTCGTCCCCAACCTGCATCCGGGCAACCTGATCATGAACAGAGGGCTGCTTGCTCTCTTCTCCATGAGACATCTAGCAGAGCTGATCCACCTGGGATCGCTGATTGCCACCCCTTTCGCCCGGTGTCTAAGGCGAAACAGGGTGGACACCATGCATATGGGGGGGTATCATCACGAGGCTGGCTCGACACTTTCATGCGAATCTAGAGCGGTGCTCCATCGTTGGACGGACAAACCACTTCCTAGCGGGGACTCTCTACAACCAGAAGCTAGTGCTTCAAAGAGAGAGGGGGGTAGAGTACCTTGAGGGGCTCCGAACCTCAGGAGCCATGAGGCTAGTAGTTGACCTGGCTTTAGTGGAGTCAGATGCAGAGGGACCACCTCCAGAGCAGCCACCTGCTCGAGCTCCTAGTCGCCGCCGGCGTCCCACACTCGAGTGCCCAGTACCACCAACAGCAGCAACACCATCTGGTGTCGGTCCTTCCATGGATGGTGATCCCCTCGTCTAAAGGATGGATCCCTTGAGACCCACGTCGTGGGAGTGACTCGACCGACACACCGATCTACGCTAGGGCCTCCTCCTAGATGAGGATGAAGAACCTTCAACTCGAGAGAGGTAGCCGACGAGGGAGATATGTGGTAGAGCCGATTCCTTTTGCCCCACTACTCCATTTGGAACTCTGAACTCTTTTATTTTATTTTTCTCGACTAAATTACACGTTTGATCACTCATATTATAAAAATCTTTTACGTTTACCACCCGAATTACTTTTCTTTCTTATTCGCCACAAACTTTACGAATTATTTCACCGTTAGTCATCGGCCATTACACTCCGTTAAGTTTGTCTTATGTGGCAGTCAACTGTAAAGTTTGATCGTTAACTAGATGACGTGGAAATTAAAAAAATTACACATAATTATTCCAAAGACTTTGTCTATTAACATACTAACTATTTAATAAAAAATTAATAAATTACAAAAATAATGGAGCAGACAAGGACTGCGATAAGCTTAATCACAACCGTGCTCGCCTCTGACTCTTCCTCTTCTACTTCCCCAAGGGGGAACTTGATAATTCGGCAAGAAGCGGTTTCAATTAGATCGTCATGAAAGTTAATGGCGAATAAGAAAGAAAAGCAATTCGGGTGGCAAATGCAAAAGATTTGTATAATTTGAGTGACCAAACATGTAATTTAGCCTATTTTTCTCTTTTATTTTGTGTGTGTCAGCATAAACTACTACTATCGTATTGTGATGTGTAATAACCTCGCCTCGAGCGAGTCGTGTTGTGTTTGTATATGTGTGTTTTTTGTCTTCTCCATGAAGCTTCAATCTCCTATACCGGAAACAATTCCAACTTTCACTCACCAAGCAAAGTGGTAACATCGTTCTACCCCTATCTTACGCCATTCAGGGCAATGTCGAACTTAAGTGGGGGTGGGGGGGGGGGGGGGTAGTTTATTCTTATGATTATGTGAGAATTTGAAAAATTTTAGGGCTCCAAGCAATGTTTGCATGATCAAAGTGGCCGGTTTGTAGGGGAATCTCGTGTTTATTGGCATTGACCTTGAATTGTTGCATGTGATCGAGTGTGTGCTGTGTTGATGATTGAGAGGTGCATTAGGATGTGCGAAAGTTTAGTTCTCATGTGTGCAAAAATGAATGGATGTCTTTACTCGATTACTTGTTTATTACAATTGCCATGCATTATATTTTGTGAAAGTGGAATGAATGATTGGTGACTAGGTAGCCATGTGAGTTTTGATCCGATCGTTTTCTTCTTGTGTGCTTAGATCCCTCTTACCATGGCGAGTAACATCATTGTTGTCACTAGTGAGCATGATGGAGGCATATGATTAGTCCACGCCCAAATGTTGATTGTCCTGAAATGTGTTATCCACTAGTCAGCCCCTTTGAGCCTTGTGACTTTGAGGGTCATTCTCATGCTATGAGCTTTTTGATTGCAAGCTTAATGGTGTTTGATAGAACGACCCCCCCCCCCATCCTTTCTTCGTGTCTATACGTGCGTCGTCCTTGTGTCCCGGAGCTCTCACTTTTGAGTTCCATTTAGGTTCTGCATAGGATGATTGTGCGCGGTTCTTGCTAGGAATGAAAGAGAAAAGAGTAGTGTTGGAGTGTGTTCTTAAAGGAGAGCATTGGTTGTTAAAAGTAGTGTGGCAAGTGTTTAACGCTCTAGTACCCCCCTTATAAAGAAAAGAAAAAGAAAGAAAAGGAAAGTAGAAAGGAAAAAAAAAGATACAAAAAAGAGGTAATAAAACGAGATCAATAAAGTAGAGTGCCACAAAAGATTCGAAGAGTATGCTCTAAGTGGGGTTTCTTGGCATTCAAGTCATTGAAACCTCACATTGTTTTAGAACTCCTTCACTACCAAGTCAAAATGTGATAGCAAGAGTAGACAGAGGAAGAGCGCTTAAAGGTAGTTCATGATTGGTGGTATGTTGGAAGGGAGAAGCAAGGTATTTGGCCGATGCTAGTGGCCATTGTTTGTAGGGAAGGTTCTAAGTTGAAACCATAGAACCTCCGGGTTTAGGGTGAAGATGCATGACCTCATGATGTGCTTGCCACCACCCAAAAAGCCTTTTCCTAATTCCAAAACAATTGCCACTCATTTGAACCCGTTTCTAAGACCTCTGGACAAGCTAGTGATGACAACCGTCCCGTGAACTCTAACATTTCAAGGTTGCCGCCGCGTTTAAGAGACGATAGGGTCGAGTGTTGATGATGTGCACATTCTTTGCATAAAAAAGGTCCCGGCCCCACTAGTCAAGAGAGTGAGTGATTCATTCTTGCTTTGCATGTCATATCGTACCCCGAGGAGGACCTTTGTTGCCCATTCGTTTGTTCCTTGGACTAGAATGTTATGCATGGTTAGTTGTGGTTGATAAGTGATCTTGTTGAGAATTTCATTGATTCATGAACAATGTGAGAACTTTTCATTTGCCCGTTTTGGTGACCTCGATTGTCGTTTGTGGTGGATGTCGGTATTGCTTGCAATGGTCATGTATTAATTGTCAATAGCCATTGAGATTTGCCACTTTGTGCCCTTTGATTTGTCCCCAAAGAATTTTGTTAGGTTGAGAGATTACCTTATGTGAAATGGTTTGCTTGGGGACAAGTAAACCTCTAAGAGTGGGGAAGTGATTCGAGCCTAATTGTACACTTTTTATCCCTGATTCTCTTTGATGTTTGTTGCAATTGAAATCCCAAAAAAAAATTGGTTTTACGCAAGGTTGCTTGTGTTTCAGTGTGTTTCAGATCCTAACAGGTAAAACCAAACCCGGAGTCGAAAGTTGGAAGAAAAGTAGCAAAGACCAGGCAAAGAGGTGGAGACACCCAATGTTCACGGCCTGACGTTGGAGTTCACAGTCTCACAGGGCCGTGATCTGGAGCCAAAACCTGTGAACCAAGGAGCGTCCAGAGAGGGTTTTCAGGTTACTAACGCCCAGGCTGTTCACGGTCGCTAAGACCGTGAACAGAGGCCACTGACTGTGAACCTGAGCCAATGAAGCGGTGCGTTTTGGTCTCAGCACTGAGTTCACGGACGCGTTTCAATGTTCACGGTCGTGAACTCAGACCGTGAACTGGGCGCGATCTCAACTTAAAAGGCCAGCTGAAAGGAAGAAGAGGGGAGAGACCTAGTGTGAGAAACTTCTCCTTCTTCAGATTTTATAGTGATAAAGTGACGAACCAAAGAAGAGGAAAAGCTAGGGTTTCATCTCCAAGCAAGGTTTTGGGAATTCCTCCCCCAAAGGAGGATTTCTTCAGCATAAAGAGAAAGGCTTGCATCTTCTTGATGGTTTCCCTTTCCCTCTCTTGTGTTTTCCCTTCTCGTAGCATGGAGTAGTCCCTTCTTTCACTTGGGTGTTTGTAAACCCTAGATAAAATTATGTGAATGCTTGTATGAATTGAATTATTTGTGTGTGGTTGTGTTTTGATATGAAGGTGGAGGTATTATTCAGAAATGATTGTGTTGTGTGAAAGCCTATCAATCTAATTGCCATTCTAACCTAGCTTAGAGAGGAGACCTCCTTAAGTTAAGAGGCTCTATTTGAGATGAGTGTTCTTGGGCATTTCATGCCTCCTTGTGCATTCAATGCCTCCTAAACTAGTTTAGAGAGAAACCTCCTTAACCTAAGAGGCTCATTTCGAGATGGGTTTCCTTGGGCATTTTATGCCTCCTATTCTAGGTTAGTTAAATGGCACACCTCCTATTTCACATTCGCACTTAGGGTTTGGTTGTGGGTGGCTGTCCGAACTCCAATTTGAGGGTGAAGTCTAACCATTCCTTAGTTGATAGGTTGAGAGGTTCACATTAGTGGCTTGGATCGTATCCCATTCCTCAACCTAGAGGCTAAGAGGGTAACTTTGGCTGCTTGTTAGACTTCCCTGTGGTTTATGACCCCCTAACCACACACGGCCGTTCGATTCTTCAAGTCATAATTGTTAGCTAGGGGGTGAAGCTTTCTCAACTAGTGTTTAATCCATTTTACCTTTGCAAAGCAATTTAGTTTTAGATATTTGTTTTCACCAAAACTAATCCGCTTGATAATGTTTTATACAGTCGTAGAAGCGTACATGGACCAGCCCGGGTCGATATTTAAACATACTTGCCCTATATTGCACCCATCTAAGGTTTGTACTTGGACCTTAAGTGGGATTTTATTGTGACAGTCAGAGCGAGTAATGAGCATATTCTTGGTGCCTTTAAAAGTAATAAAAGAGGCTGAATCTAAATGTAATCAATTCATGTGGGGAGCTAAGAATGTATTAGCTTAGGATAAGGTTGTCTTACCTATGTAAAGAGGATTGAGAATTAAATGTCTTAGAACATAGTATGTGAAACGTGCGCGTAGCTAACTTCTAGTGATTGATAATAGAGGGACTCGCTATCATGTGAAACCATACTCAACCGACGTTTCAACCAAAAGAATTGTATTAATGAGTGTAAAAGGCTAGACAACTTTTAATAGTTGAACCACAATTCCAACACAAAATAATTTATCATGCACTGACTTTTCTAGTACAACCTCCGTCTGATACCATTTTACAATCCTCAGACTCCTTGAGTTTAGCTAGCAACCATGTTTTGTCTCTGTATATATTGAGTCGATTTTGTCCAAAAAAATTGAATGAAAAAATCCCCGATGTCTAGGCATTGGGTCGAGATAGAGACGAGGCCCAACGTGAGCAACACACATTGGCTGCCCATGCATGTCTCATGCAAGCCGAGTTTGAGAAGGGAACTAAAACCCTTTCGTGTACTGAAAATGCAACCCTAGGTGAATGTACAATAGGGTATAAAAGTATATGTAAGGCTACGTGCCTCCATTATGAATAAGAGATCAGTATCGTTCCGTGGATGTAAGCCTCACACACTGTGAGGAAGAACCACGTTAAATCTTGTCTCTCATTTACAGTTTAGCACTATTTCTCATGGTATCAGAGCGGTAGGTTCTAGGTTACCTCCGTTAAGCATTGGATTGACCAAAAGCAATGGCGTTCGATGACGAGACTAAAGTCAAGAACAAGGCAAAAGTCGCGACCGGTAGTACAGAACCTGATCTCCCGTCGGTGTATCAATTGAGAAACTCGGACGGGCCAAGCAACATGTTGGTTGGAGAGATTTTGACCTCGTCAAACTATGGCGAGTGGGTCCTGGACATGAAGGACAAACTACTTGCAAAGAATAAATTTGGCTTTGTCGATGGAACCCTCGTCAAACCTACAAAAAATCCAGTTAAGAAGGATGCTTGGATTTGGTGTGACGCGATGGTAAAGGGGTGGCTGAAACTTCGATGGACAAAGAGATTCAAAGCAGCATCCGATTCGCGGAACATGCCCAAGAAATCTGAGTTGATCTTCATGAGCGGTTTGGACAGGGAAGTTCTTCTCGCGCTTACGAGCTAAGTCGACTGATCAGTGTGCTTCAACAAGAGAAACACCCTGTTTCTACTTTTTACACTAAGCTACGCTCATATTGGGAGGAAGCCTCTGCTATTTCGCCGCTCCCCAGCTGTTTTTGTGGACATTGCACATGTGATGTGTCACGACGACTACGTGAGTATCAGGAGCACGCAAGATTGATTGACTTCCTCATGGGTCTCGACGAGGAAGCCTTTGGAGAAACCCGCACACAGGTCTTGGCCATGAAGCCAACACCAACTCTCCCTGAGGAATTCAACTTCGTCCTCAACGCGGAGCAGCAGAAATGGATATATCAAACTCGTGGTGAGGGCACTGAAGAAATTAGTCAGAGTACCTCTCCCAAGCATCCCTTAAGGTATCGTCCTCTTCTTGCTCGAAGTGGTTTATCTTCTTTCTCCACTCCACCGTCTTTGAAGGCGGGCAGTAGCGAGCCATAAAATTGTTGAGGAGGTCGTCCCATGAGGTGATTGACCGAGGGGGGCGATTGCTTAGCCACCTAAGTGTTTTCCCCGAAAGTGAGTAAGGGAAAAGACTTAGTAGCAAAGCTTCGACTGACATACCATTTATCTTCAAGCTACACGCGAGCTCCAATAATCTCTGCACATGCTCTCTTGGTGACTCGCTCTCAAGACCGTGGAATAAAGCATTGCTTTGTATTATAGTCACTAGAGCCGGCTTGATCTCGAAATTGTTTGCCACCACCGGAGGATGTAGGATTGGCAATTGAATGTCCGTCGTCCTTGAGGTCATATAGTACCCCATTGTCCTTGGGGCTTCCTCTTCCCCCGCCGCATCATTCAGTTGACGAGCTTGGGCTCCATCTTGCCTTTGGTTCCCCGGCATTTCTACTACAACGACGGGTTCAACTTCCCCTTCTTAAACTTCTTCTCCACTAACACTGGGACCCAAGTGTTGTCCCCTTCTTTCACTCCTTCTCCTTGCCTCCGCTAGCTCTCTCTCCCTTGCTAGGAGACGGAGAGTTCGGTTTATGTCCTCGTCAAGTGGTAGCAAAGGTGTCGGGTTACTCCGGGTCATGCACCACCTACACACAATCGGAAAACACACCAAGTCTAGCACAAGCAAAGCACACACACTTTCAAAACTGGAAATTAAAAAGCTAGATTAACACCAAACAACTTTTTCAAGATAACATACCGTTGTCCCCGACAATGGCACCAAAAACTTGTCTCGTCCCGAATACCACAATAATTTTCCGCCTAAGGTCCAAGTATAAACCTTAGTCAGGTGCAGTAAAAAATAAGTATGTTTGAAAATCAACCCGGACCAGTCTGTCTACCCCTACTTCAGTCATTTGAATCATTATCTAGCAATAAGGTTTTGGTTGAAAAGTTTGCTAATAAAAGTAAAACAAGACAAAGGTTAGTGGTTTTGAAAGCTCTTTTGTGGAAGGATCACTCGGGTGTCGCTTCCCCCTAACTACTACCACGGTATGTGAACCAAAATGATTGCTAAGGGCAAGGCGATCGCGATCCCGAGGCATGCATTATAGGCTTCCACTAGGCCCTCTCAGTTTAGGCAATCAATGGTTGACTTACTCCCTCACTCAACCCAAGGGTTGGTCGGCTTAATCGTGCTTAACCAAATTGCTTAATCCAATATTGAGGTTTACCCTAAATTAACCTAGTTAGAAGACTTGAAAAAGCCATAGGGATACCAACTTGATTGAGACTCCCTTGGAAGGGGGGTTTCCCTCTCTAGCCTAGGTTAAGTGGCTAATTAGATTGCTAAGCATAAACATGCACAATCCTTAGGTTTCTAAGCATAGACATGCACAAACCTAAGGATGTTAAGCACAAACATGCACAATCAAGATGAATAATACCTCAAACATTTGGATTAAACAATACTCAATGACAATCATTCAATTCACATAAAAGAAAACTACATGGTAGAGTTAGGATTTCACAACACCCAAGTGAAAAGAATTATACTCCATGATAGAGGTGGGAGAAACACAAGGACAAGGGGTAGAAACCCTCTTGGATGAGGCTTCCAATCTTCTTGGCCCTTGTGTTGAACTTTCCTTGGAGGAAATCTTCCCAAAATCCACCTAGGAGCCAAACCCTAGCCTCCTTCTTTAGTTCATGTTTCTCTCTCTAGAAATCAGAAGAAGGCTTTCTCACTCAAATGGGCTCTACCTTCTCTCTTCCTTTCAGCTCATCTTTTAAACAAGAGACGAGCTCAGTTCACGGCCTGAGTTCACAGCCGTGAACTGTGAAACACGTCTGTGAACTGCAGATGGATGCCAAAATGCACCGCTTCGTTCACTTCCGTTCACGGCCAACAGCCTCAGTTCACGGTCTTAGTGACCGTGAACTCACCTTGCGTCAGTAACTTCTGGAATTGCACTGGACGCCTCGACGTTCACGGTCAATGGCTCTTTTATACGGTCGTGCAAGACCGTGAACTTCCAGGGATAGCCGTGAACTGGCCCTTTTTTACCTCTTCTCCCGGTTTTCAAACCTTTTCGTCCAACTTTCGACTCCGAGGCTGGTTTTACCCGTTAAATCCTGAAACACACTAAAACACGAGAAACCTAGCGTAAAACCAACCTTTTAGGAGCGAAGTTGACACAAATGACTAAGGAAAATAGGGGCAAAACATGTACAACTAGGCCCGAATCAAGTGGAGACTGACCAAAGTCCTGTGGCAGGATTTACAGTCGCATAGCTACAACAACTCAAGCAGTTCTTTGGTTTTCCAGAAAAGGGGGCAGGTGATTGTGACCTGGCAGCTCACATGGTAGGTAATTTCACTAACACTACTGAATGGTTAATTGATTCAGGGTGTAACGAACATATTACAATGGATGGATCATTATTATCGGATAAAGAGACTCAGTTTAATAGTCAACCGGTGCGCATACCTAATGGTGAGAGCATTCCGGTTAAACATGTGGGTTTGGTAGAGCTTCAGCCTGGTTTCAGTTTGCGCCGAGTTCTACATGTACCAGAATTTCAGTGTAATTTGGTTTCTTTGAGTAGATTGACAAGGGATAACAATGTGGCTTTGATCTTCCTTGATGATTTTTGTATCATCCAGGACTTACACTCCAAGATATTGATTGGAAAAGGTGAACTTCCCAATGGACTATATTATCTGCGTCTATTTGGAGCTGGAAAGATGTAGGCTTGTGCGGTTCATCACAGGAAGTCCATGGAAACAGTAAACTCGCATGCGCGATTGGGTCATCCAGCACCGAAGAAGCCGTCTTATGTTAGTCGGTTTTTATCCTTTCCTTTATAGTCGGTCAAAGGCCCTTGTCATTCTTGTTCCCGGGCTAAACAATCTTGTCTACCCTTTCGGTCTAGTATGATTAAGACTATGACAAGTTTTGAGTTGATTCATGTGGATTTATGGGGAAGTAATGAGATTGCATCCCTAAGTGGTGCTCATTATTTTTTGACGATTGTGGATGATTTTACTCTTGGAGTTAGGGTATATTTACTGCGCTACAAGTCTGATGTAGAGAAGCATCTATTACAATTCTTTCACATGGTTCGCACACAATTTAAGACTTGTGTGAGACTCATTCAGGCCGATAACGGCTATGAGTTCAGTGCAGAAGGGTTACGAGCTTATTACCGCCAGGAATGTATCATGTTGAAGACTTCGTGTACTGACACACTGCAACAGAACGACATGGTTGAAAGAAAGCATCTCCATATTCTGGACACAGCACGAGCTCTTCGCTTTCAAGCTAGCTTACCTCTCCGATTCTGGGAGGGAATGCATACTGACTACGATATATCTCATAAACAGGTTGCCGACAACGGCCATAAGGAAGACCACCTCTAAGCTTCTATTCGGTCGTGCACCTACCTACCAACATTTGCGAGTGTTTGGATGCTTGGTGTACTATAAAGATAATCATGCCCATCTGGACAAGTTTGGTGAGCATGGGTAAACAGGTTTGTTCATGGGATATGAGAGCAGTCAAAAAGGGTTCCGAGTTTACGACTTGCGCACCAGATGCATCGTCACCTTGCGCGATGTCCAATTTTATGAGCGCTTGTTCCCGTTTCAAGAAGGAATGCAAAAGGAGTTACACTGGATCCCATGACCAGTTTTGAGTCGCTCGGATGGCTTGCCCGATGTCACCAATTCAGCTCCCATCGAGGCGGAGCCACCTACTAGTAACGACAAGGACACACGAGACAACTTGATGGAGGAGCCTGCCTAACTGCACGCTCCGATTCTCCACAGTAGCCATCGTCACCAAGAAATGGGCTAGCAGCTGAAGTTCACAGCCCGCTAGTGGTCAGCGAGCCTCCCAGCACACGTTGCATGCCTCGCCGCCTCAAGTTTCTGTCCTTCGACGCGGCGACCAAGAACAACTTCGTCCCAAATACTTGGACTCATATGATACTGAGTTCACCACTAATGACATAAAGGGAAGTACTTCAAATCTTGTACAGTATCCATTAGCTGCTCACGTAAGCTATGATGGTTTTTCACCCTGTTTTCGTGCTTTTCTTGCAGCTATCACCAAAGAAGATGAACCAACATACTTCCATCAAGCATTCAAGGACCCCCGTTGGCGTGAGGCAATGTCGAAGGAGATTGCCACGCTCGAGAAAAATGGGACTTGGAGTTTGGTTGATCTCCCTCCTGGAAAACGTGCGATCGCAGCAGAATGGGTGTACAAGATCAAATATTTTCCCGATGGTAGTATTGAAAGCTACAAAGCACGTCTAGTTGCCAAGTGTTATACGCAGATAGAGGGTCTGGATTTTCACGATACCTTTGCTCCAGTTGCCAAGCTGGTCATGGTACGGTGTCTCATTGCAGTTGCCATTAGTCGCGCTTGGCATCTTTATCAACTTTACATCAATAATGCTTTTCTTCACGGTGACATCGAGGAGGAAGTTTACATGGAGATTCCTCAAGGTTTTCGCACACCAGGAAATAATCGTGTATGTCGATTGCACAAATCCATCTATGGTCTTCGTCAAGCCTCGTGCAACTAGTATAAGAAGTTCATAGCTGCCCTAGTCGAGTTTGTTTTCCGGGCTTCACCAGCGGACGTATCCCTTTTCATCTATAAGAAAGGGAAATCCTTTGTAGCGGCACTGATTTACGTCGACGATGTCTTGATTACTGGCAATGATATGCCTTTCATGATACGTCTCAAGCAGATCCTTGATGATCGCTTCAGTATTAAAGACCTCGGGCAACTTTGTTATTTTTTAGGGATCGAGATGGCCAGAACAGCCACTGGAGTCGTCCTCAGCCAGTGTAAATACACGCTGCACATCTTGGAGGATACTAGGACACAAGGTTCACGGCCCAGCTCTTTTCCCATCGAGCAAAATCATCAGTTAACTCGCTCAGGAGAAGCTCCTTTGACAGACCCGTCTCTGTATCGCCGTTTGGTTGGCAGGTTACTTTACCTTACTATCACACGTCAAGACATTACTTATGTTGTTAACATTCTTAGCCAGCATGTGCAGGCACCTAGTCAGGCACAACTCGATGGAGCTTACACGGTTCTCCGGTATCTCAAAAGTTCGCTGGGACATGGGCTCTTCTTTCCTACCAACAACTCACTTCAACTTACTGCCTATTGTGACGGGGATTGGGGAGGATGTCAAAGCACCTGACGCTCTACTATGGGGTACTATATCAGTCTCAGTGGTGCACTGATATCCTGGTGTACGAAGAAGCAGCGTGTCGTTGCGTGTTCCTCTACCAAAGCTGAATATCGGGCTATGGCGAGTACAGTCAGCGAAATAATATGGATGTGGTGGCTATTACAGGAGCTTGGTGTTCGACAGTATGGCGCTACACCACTGCATTGTGACAACTAACCAGCTCTTCACATTGCCAATAATCTAGTCTTTCACGAACGTACTAAGCACGTGGAGATGGATTGTTACTTTGTACGCGAGCGGGTTCAGTCCGGACACATCTTGCCTCTGAAGTTTCATACTGATCTTCAACTGGCGGATCTCCTCACTAAAGGCCTCAGTGCCGTTCGTTTTCACTTCCTCTTGTCCAAGTTGCACATTTTTTATCTTCATGCGCCAGCTTGCGGGGGAATATTGGGCCGAGACAGAGATGAGGCCCAACATGAGCAACACACATCGGCTGCCCATGCATGTCTCATGCAAGCCGAGTCTGAGAAGGAAACTAAAACCCTTTCGTGTACTAAAAATGCAACCCTATGTGAATGTACAATAGGGTACAAAAGCATATGTAAGGCTACGTGCCTCCATTATCAATAAGAGATTAGTATCTGACTCGACTCTACTGTCACTCCAGGAATTGGCCAAGTGTAACCACTTCCTAAAGCGTAGTATAGCGGGTTTAGGTTTAATTATCAACCCGGGTCCTAGATCTGATGACTACTCAGTGAATTCTTGTTATCTAGCAATGAAACTGGAATGCAAGTCTAACTAACAAACTAGCAAAGCAGGTAAACGGTTGTATTCAAGTTAAGAGAGGTCACCCGGATATGGTTCCCCCTAGACTGCAGTTAAGCCGGATTGTAATTACCAAGTTCAGTTTCTATGAAGATTATACTGTGGAAGGTTCTTAAACAGCCTGAAGTCTCGACTAAAGGTCTTCAGACCCTCTCAATCTGAATCTCTAGCGGGCGACTAACCTCCACCGGAGTAGACAGATTGAGGCCCTAAGAACAAAACCTCCACTACCGGAGTAAATCCGGTACAGAATAGTGAGTTGGTTCCTCGACTAAAGTCACCAACTCCCTACCTTCAATCAAGTGTACTCTATTAACCTAGGCAGATATTCTCATTATAGGTTAAAGCAGAAACAACAGGAATTTGATCAGGATTCAAGTCATTCAATCATTAAAACCTCAATCGAATATAATCAATCACAAAATCAGTACTTGGGTTCATACAATCAAAGCCTAACACACAAATTTAGGGTTCTCCATACCCAGATGAATGGGAGAACTACTCCATAGAGAAGAAAGCAAAAGCAGAATCAGACACGGAATTCATACTGCGAAGGATGGATTCCTGCTTCTGGACGTTGATTGGCACTTCTCCAAGCTCAAGTTGGCCTCCAATGGTGTTGAAGATCAATCTAGGGCACTTGGAGACTCTTGTTCGTCGCTTTCTCTCTCTAGAAATCGTTCTCTCTCTCAAAAACTCGAATCCTCTCGAATTGTGGCTGAAATTCTGCTTAAAAGGAGAAAATCCCGACTCACACGGCCAGGGTGGCACGGCCGTGCAGCTCACCCAGTTGCCCGTGTGAGTCAAAGCGCATCGTTTCATTTAGTTCGAATTCCAGGCTCTTTGCACGGCCAGAATGGCACGGCCGTGTGGACATCCCCTCTTGCCCGTGTTTGCTCTCGCAGAATGTGGCATGGCCAACCCGGCCACTTGCACGGCCGTGTCGATCCTCTGCTCTGCCCGTGTCTGCTCTCGGCGAAACTCGCACGGCCAAGCCATTCCTTCACACGGCCGTGTGAACATCAGGGCAGCCCGTGTGACCTCCTTTGCGACTTTCCTCGCGCCCGAACTTCGCCCAATCGACCCCGAACTCGCTCCTAAACCTTCATTCACTTGCCAAGACCTGAAATATCACAAACAAGCACAACCTAGCGTGAAATCGGTCTAAAACACGAGAAACCGCCTCTCAAACGGTGTAAGAACAGGGGTGAAAACATGTGTAACTAACGGTCTATCAAACTCCCCCACACTTAACCGTTTGCTTGTCCCCAAGCAAACCTAACTCAAACCAATGCAACTCTCCAGACCTCTATAGCAACAAACAACCCAGATCGTAGGTAGAGGACTTCCTAGATCATTTAGCAGCTTACGAGGTCAACCGACACACAAGTCATCTCAAAGCTTCTTATCGAGTCGGCATCATGGCAAACAGTGAACAGAGGACAAATGAATTGTGGATGAAGAGATTCTCAAAAACAAAGGATCATGGACTCACATTTTTCAAGGTGCTCTATTTTCTTCTTGAAGATGGTTGGAACCCCCTTTTTTTCTGTTTTGCTTGTTTTCTGTTATTTTTCTTTTCTTTTCTTTTCAAGGGTCCCAACCTGCTTTTACCGGCCATGCCAGGAGAGGATGTCTCGAGCCTCGTGCGGGGGAAAGACATGTAAGGGGGCTGGAGGTAGTAGGTGGAAATTGGGAACGGATTCCCGTCTCCCCTTACACACTTTCGCCCTATTCGCACGGGAGACGTTATTTTGAAGCACATTTTCGAGCACCTGTTAAACTCAAAACATGATACAAGAGTCCATGACAGGCAGAGAATCCACAACATCACACAATTCAAGGGTCCTAAGATACCTAATTCACTCAATCAACCAACACAATATGAAGAAGAAATGAGACTTCTTAAATGCATCAACATCCTCCATAGTGCTACACTACCTCCCTAGGTTGCATATTACTATAAAGACTGTCAATTCAAAGCATACTGAGTAGGCAATTGCAAGGAAATACGTACTTGGAGCCCTCAAATTTAAAAATTTGGACAGTGGACTAGGCTCCAAGCACACAAACAGATCTAATGCAGTCAAAAGATAAACATCCCCCCACACTTAAGATCGACATTGCCTCAATGGAGAAGAGGGGAGGATAAGGGAAAGATGTTACCGGTATGCACGGACTGCAGGGGACTGGAAACGGGCCAGTCGGGGCAAGCACAGCCAAAGGGGAACAGAAGAGCTCAAACACAGAATCTTAGGTTCAATGGTCAGCCCAATAAAATATCATCCAAACCAAAAGAGAAACAAACCAAACCCAAACCGGGTTACAATCCGACTCAAAACACAAGAAAGAAAATCAAACTGTGGTGGGGTTGCCTCCCCACAAGCGCTTCTTTATCGTCTTTTAGCTGGACGCCCATGGTGGATACTCAGGGCGGTGTAGGAACAGGTGCCTCCAAGAGCGGATCCACGTCGCTCTTGAGGTACAGCTTGAGGTTGTGGCCATGCACCCGACGGATGCGACCACCCTCATCAGTCAGCTCGACCTGCCCATCTGGCAAGATGCAGGCGAGTGAGTACCCGGACGGCCAGGGTGGTCGTGGTGCAGGAGGTGGGACCAGCTCATAGTGGTCTCCACTCTTCTTCCGTGCAGGCTTAGCAACCTGCTGCTTCGGCCGCCACTCCTCCTTGAGCTTTTTGTTCGGAGGCGTGGCTGGATGGAGTGGCGACGAAGGAATGATAGGAGGGTCCTGCAAAATTGGAGGTGTAGAAGGGTACACGACAGACTCGTGTACCTGATCAGAAATGGTATTCACAGGCGTGACAGCAATCATAGCACAGTGATCAAACTCAGTCACAGAAAAAGTAGCCTGTTCATTCCCAGCACGCAAGATCAGTTTTCCATCATGCACATCAATAAGTGCCTTGGCGGTGGCAAGAAATGGCCTACCTAGAATCAAGGGCACATCCACATCCTCATGTATATCAAGAATAACAAAATCAACAGGATATGTGAATGCACCAACACCAACAAGCAGATCCTCTATGATTCCCCTAGGATGCACAATAGAACGATCAGCTAATTGAATGCTCATCCTAGTAGGGCTAAGTTCACCTAGGTCTAGCATTTTATACAACTTATATGGCATGACGTTGATGCTAGCGCCTAGGTCCGCCAAGGACTTTCCTACATGCATGCTGCCAATAGTAAGAGGGATAGTAAAACTCCCTGGATCCTTGCGCTTCTCGGGCAGCTTGTTCTGCAGGATAGCAGAACACTCCTCGCTCAGCATCACTGTCGAGAGATCCCCAAGTTTCTTCTTGTTGGTGCAGATATCTTTCATGAACTTGGCATACTTGGGCATCTTCGACAGTGCCTCCATGAACGGTATGCTGATATTGAGCTGATTCAACATTGCCATGAACGTGGCAAACTCAGTCTCCAGCTTGTCCTTGTGTAGGCGAGTGGGGAAGGGAAGCTGGGGTACATGCTCCTTAACCACTGGTTGTGGCTTGGGAGCAGGGGGCTTCTTTCTCCACCCGCACTTCTGCATCGTCGGCTGGAAGTGCTGAAGCAGGCAGTGGTTCCTCCTGTCTGGCCGGGACAGGATCAGCAGATATGGTCTTACCGCTCCTGGTAAAAATGGCATCCAGCTGCTGATGCTGGTGAGGATCTCGAGGATTCGGAACAGTGGTGGCAGGCAGAGTCCCCGGTGCCCTGGTAGTGTTTTGGCGGGCCAAGATGCCCACCTGGGTCTGCAGATCCTGCAAAATGGCACCCTGGTTCCTCTGACCTGCCTCCAGTGAGGCTACACTCTGGTCCAACCTCGTGATAGTCGCCTGAGTGCTCGTCATGAATGAAGCTAGAATGTTTTCCAGCTTCGTCATCCTGTCATCTGGGGCTGGAGCTGCTGCTGGCTCGGCAAACAGGCGCTGGGGCTGCTGGAATGGCTGCCCCTGCCTAGGCTGGTAGGGCTGCTGCTGTGGGTCTGGCCCCTGGCGAGCCTGGAAGGGCTGCCTCTGCTGAAAACCACCTGCTGGTGCTGGAAAACCAGGTGGTTTAGTGGTGTTGCTGCTCCAGGCGAAGTTGGGATGCTGGCGCCACCCCTAGTTACAGGTGTTGCTGTATGGGTAGAGGCGCCGAGCATTGGCGATGAAGTCCAACTGCTCTTGGGGGGTAGTAGACTCCCTCATAGCCTGGCAGTCTTCTACTAAGTGGCTCGAGCTCTCACACCACTGACACTGAGCAACTGGAGGTGTAGCCATGCCTCTGCCCGGAATAAGACTGTTGGGCTGCTTCAATGTCTGCACTAGCTCAGCTACCTGCTGCTCGAGCCCGGATCTGGTCTCCATGGCGTGCACACCACGGTCCCTGGAATGTCTGCCTCTGCTGCTCTGCCCCCAAGAGTGATCTCTGGCAGCCAATGTATTAATCATCTGATTCAGCTCGGGTGGAGTCTTGGTGAGAACATCCCATCCTGGGCATAAAGACTCAATCACCCTCTGGCTATCTGGGGAGAGAACGCTGTAGAAGTTCCCCACAGTGAAAGCATCACTAAAGCCATGGTGGGGGCACTGCCAGAAGTAGCCCATGTACCGCTCCCAAGCATCACGGAGTGACTCATCTGGCTCCTGGCGGAAGTGAGTGATCTCCCGCTGAATCTCTGTAGTCTTCGATGCCGGATAGTACCTGTGCACGAACTTGTCCGCTAGATCGTCCCAAGAGGTGATGGACAATGGGGGCTGGGTCTCCAACCACCTCTTAGCATTCCCCGCCAGAGAATGGGGGAAGAGGTGAAGGCGGATTGCATCATCCGGGACACCATTCAGCTTGAACCCGTTCGTCAGCTGCAGAAAACGGGAGAGATGTACCCTGGCCTCCTCATCCTTCAAGCAATGGAACTGGATGGAAGATGTAATGAGCTGAATCCAGCATGGCTTGATCTCGAAGTTGTTTGCTGGGATAGGCGGGTAGAGGATGACCGGGCGGATGTCAGCAATCCGCGGAGTGTAGTAGTACTCCAAGGTGGGACCCGGCTGCGGTGGATGATGAACTCCATGGTCCTGGGGTATGGGGTTGTTCCCCAAGACCTGATTCACCGGGGGAACCTGCTGTGGATTCCCCTGGTGTTGGTTGTAGTCTCCGTCCATCCCGTGCTCTTCTTCAGAATCGCTGCTCAGGTGGCCGTCTATGCGCTCTTCCGTAGCTAGTCTAGCTCGCTGTTGTCTCCTGAGCTGGCGACAGGTGCGGTCAATCTCTGGATTCAACGTCCGTAAACCTCCCGACTGGCTACGGGTCATGCACTACCTGCACACACTCAAGCAACAAACCCGTGAAGGCACAAGTGGGACAAAGAAAACAAAGCAAAAAGAAAAGCTAAATTAACAGAAATCACTTTTCTTCAACAACCTAGCCGTCCCCGGCAACGGCGCCAAAAACTTGACTCGACTCTACTGTCACTCCAGGAATTGGCCAAGTGTAACCACTTCCTAAAGCGTAGTATAGCGGGTTTAGGTTTAATTATCAACCCGGGTCCTAGATCTGATGACTACTCAGTGAATTCTTGTTATCTAGCAATGAAACTGGAATGCAAGTCTAACTAACAAACTAGCAAAGCATGTAAACGGTTGTATTCAAGTTAAGAGAGGTCACCCGGATATGGTTCCCCCTAGACTGCAGTTAAGCCGGATTGTAATTACCAAGTTCAGTTTCTATGAAGATTATACTGCGGAAGGTTCTTAAACAGCCTGAAGTCTTGACTAAAGGTCTTCAGACCCTCTCAATCTGAATCTCTAGCGGGCGACTAACCTCCACCGGAGTAGACAGATTGAGGCCCTAAGAAGAAAACCTCCACTACCGGAGTAAATCCGGTACAGAATAGTGAGTTGGTTCCTCGACTAAAGTCACCAACTCCCAACCTTCAATCAAGGCTACTCTATTAACCTAGGCAGATATTCTCATTCTAGGTTAAAGCAGAAACAACAGGAATTTGATCAGGATTCAAGTCATTCAATCATTAAAACCTCAATCGAATATAATCAATCACAGAATCAGTACTTGGGTTCATACAATCAAAGCCTAACACACAAATCTAGGGTTCTCCATACCCAGATGAATGGGAGAACTACTCCATAGAGAAGAAAGCAAAAGCAGAATCAGACACGGAATTCATACTGCGAAGGATGGATTCCTGCTTCTGGACGTTGATTGGCACTTCTCCAAGCTCAAGCTGGCCTCCAATGGTGTTGGAGATCAATCTAGGGCACTTGGAGACTCTTGTTCGTTGCTTTCTCTCTCTAGAAATCGTTCTCTCTCTCAAAAACTCGAATCCTCTCGAATTGTGGCTGAAATTCTGCTTAAAAGGAGAAAATCCCGACTCACACGGCCAGGGTGGCACGGCCGTGCAGCTCACCCAGTTGCCCGTGTGAGTCAAAACGCATCGTTTCATTTAGTTCGAATTCCAGGCTCTTTGCACGGCCAGAATGGCACGGCCGTGTGGACATCCCCTCTTACCCGTGTTTGCTCTCGCAGAATGTGGCATGGCCAACCCGGCCACTTGCACGGCCGTGTCGATCCTCTGCTCTGCCCGTGTCTGCTCTCGGCGAAACTCGCACGGCCAAGCCATTCCTTCACACGTGTGACCTCCTTTGCGACTTGCCTCGCGCCCGAACTTCGCCCAATCGACCCCGAACTCGCTCCTAAACCTTCATTCACTTGCCAAGACCTGAAATATCACAAACAAGCACAACCTAGCGTGAAATCGGTCTAAAACACGAGAAACCACCTCTCAAACGATGTAAGAACAGGGGTGAAAACATGTGTAACTAACGGTCTATCAGTATCATTCTGTGGATGTAAGCCTCATACACTGTGAGGAAGAACCACGTTAAATCTTGTCTCTCCTTTACTGTTTAGCACTATTTATCACCGGGTAATTGGACTATTTGACTATTTGTTTCCGGTGTGTAATGGGGCAATCGAATATTGGTGGTTGAATATGATAGGCAAAACTGATCAATCAAACCAACGGACAAGCACAACTTCCCAATGCGATAAACAAATCAGGAATTAGTTATACTTACTTTTGTTTGAACTATTAAAATTGCTCTCTGCAGGATTAGCTTGCAAACTAATCCAGGAATTGGTACAAACGAATGCTTGCTACAGTGTACATAGTAAAAGAACAAAAGAATTACCTAATCAACCATTTCGTGGCTTTGTGTGCAACAGTTGCTTGCATTCTACAAATTCAGTTTTCAGTACAGTGAATTAATTAATGAAGGAGGTCGTTGGTCCGTCTGCTGGGTCCCGATGGCCCCCGACTACCCTTAGGCAGAACATTAAGCAACAGCGACGACTCGTAGTAGTAGTAGTACTTCTCCTTCCTCCCCGTCCCCAATACGACGTGCTCTCCTTCCCCGGTGCCGGGAGATGACGACATGGTCGCATCGCCGTTGATCCCTTGCGCCGCCACACTGCTACTTGAAACAGAACCACAGAGTATCCTAGCTGATGCTGAATCTTGTGACGCAAGAACTACGAGGATTAACACTACCACCGCCGTTAATCCGCTCTTGATTCTGCGAGATCCCATTTCCGGCGCAACACAAAGTGGAAAATATAAGGCTGAAGTCGGTAACTAGTTACAGAGTGTAGAAAAGAAGGGGGGAAAAGAGCTTTGTGGATTTTTCTAAAAACGAAAAGCATAGCAGAGTATATATATGTGTGTTTGTTTAGATGGATGATGGCATGAAGCTTGCCTACCCCAAGGCTTCTTGAGAAAGTCAAAGAGGCCGCGGTATTGTCTTGTAGCCCAATGAAGGAAGGAAGGAAGCTTCAGAGTGGACACATAAATTTACGTGTCTCTTCCGCGCGCTTTGGCGGCTTTTTGACTTTCAATTTTATTCAGCGGTGGAGTGATCCAGCCGGCAGCCAGCGTGGGTCTTCCGGGATTTTGTTGACCCATCCACAAAGCCACTAGTTTTGGTTTTGGAACACGCTTTCGTTTGTCGGTGTTGACGTGGAACGACGGTGAAAGCTAACTACTAAACTGCACCGGGCAAAGGTCGTCTCCTGAAATCTTTTGTTTTTACCTCTCAGCGCGATCTGCCGGAAAATGGGTCGTCTCAGTTTGTCATATTCATTGATGTTCCGTTCCCGGTTTTACTCCTTGCTTTATCCGATCCTCTTGTTTTATTAGGATTGTGCGTCTGCGTGTATAAATTCCTTGTCCACAACCAAAAAACGTCTTATCAAGAAGGACGAATAAACAATTGAGGATTCAAAGTCATATCTGAATTAAACTCAATTTTCAAGAGATCGATGAAACAACAAGCAAAAAAAGAGGGATAGAACCAAAAAAAATTAATGTTTATACAATTTGGATGATCGAAGAAGAAGAAGAAAACAAAATGAGAACACCAAATCCTTTTTTCTTTTTTCTTTCTTCCCGTCTTTACATTACTGTCGTTGCTGACGTGCCGCTCACAGTGGTATTGGGCCTTTCCGTAACCGGGCTTGGATCCAAACCTGCAGCCCATCTTCTGAGAATCCTCAACAAGGTCGCCGCCTTTCTTCTCGCCCGGACCGTCCCCGATCCCATCAGCTCCCAAATTATCCTCTCGATTCCGGGCATCGCCGCCAGCTCCGCCACCATCTCCGATCCACCTTTCCGACAGATAGTCACAAGCGTCGCCGCCGCGCTCTCCCGGGACGTCTCCGACCCTTCCCGCAACAAAACGGCCAATTTCTTTATCTTACTGTACACGGCGGCGATCGCCGCTAGCCCGCCTTTCTTTACCACCACTTCTAGTATCGTAACCGCTTCCTCCGGCAGCGAGTCCAATACTCCGGCCACAATTTCCACCACCCCGGCTTCAATCAGCCTCCCCACCGTGTCTCTGTCGCTGGCCAAGGTCAAAATTGCCACCAACGCGTCTCTCTTTGAAGAATTGGGACCGAGTTGAGCTAAATCCACGAGACCTTTGATCACCCGATTTTTTCGCCCGAGGCGTTTTCTGTAGGAGTGCACGCCGGACAAGCTAAATATGGTGGCCGCCGCATTTCCTTTCGCCTCCCACGTGGCGCCGGAGCGGAGGACCTCGATTATCCCGTTCAGAGCTCCATCGGTTTCCATGACATTTGTCTTGTTCGCCTCCAGGATGGAAAGGTTGAGGATGGTGGTGACGGCGTTTACCTGGAGGTTCGGGAGCTCCGAGCCTACGTCCGAACCTAGGTAGCGCACCAGCAGGGGAATGGCCCCTGCTTCGGCGATGAACCCTCGGCTGTCGGAGTTGGTCTTCGCCAGCGCACGAAGCTCGTAGACCACGCCGTTAGCCGCTTCCGTTGACTGCGAGCCGGAGAGCTGGTTGACCAAAAACGACACCGTCATCCGCGTTGCCTCGACCGCGGCTTTGTTCGGGATGCTGACGCCGTTACTTTTGTGACTGGTCTCCGTCAGTTCGAACGGTATCTTCTGCTCACGGCACCACATGCTTATCAGATTCTTCAAAGCGCGGTTGGGGATGAGGCTTGTGTGGGCCAGGTTCTGACCTGTCTTCGGACACGTGTTGTGCCCCGATTCAATCCACAACGCGATTGACTCGCGATCGTACGTCTGTCCCGTGGCCACGACAACCGGGTCCCGCATCAGGTCCAGGCTAATTGGACACCGAAAATCCGGCGGAATATTGGTGGCGGCCTCCGCCGTCATATCCTTGCTGCTGGTACTCCGCTGGCTCTCGGAATCCGGGCCCGACGCGCCGTACAGGACGCATTTCGCGTAACGGACGAGTCCAATCAGTGCGATCACCTCCGATTTCGACTTCTCGTCGCCCTGATTCTGAACCTCCTCTTCCAAAGAGTCGATCTCCTCCGTACACCTGGCGGCGGTCTGCAGCCCGACCCGGTGGAAAATCTCGGCGAGCTTGGGCTGATCGGGGACGATCTCTCTCTTAATCCGATCGAGCATGGTGAGAACCTCGCGGCGGAGGCTGCTGTCGCCGGGATCGAGGTCGGGCTTCACGAGCGAGCACTGCCGCCGGATCAACACGACGAGCTCCTGGACGTCCTCGGAGAGGTCGACCTCGTTGAGCGGGAAGATGTCGAGGAGAGTGGAGAGCTCGACGGTCAATTCGTGGAATCCGTTGGCGACGGAGTCGATCTGCATAAGCAGCCACATCTTGCTCCCGTTGGAGCAGTCCTCGATCAAGGTTCTGATCCTCTGGAGTAAGATGTACATTTCTTCGAAGCAGAGCAGGGTCGGGGAGAAGATGAGGATTGGATTCCGGAGGAGCTCGTCGAAGAGGATGGAGAGCAGCTTGGTCTTCCGAATTATGGAGAGGGAGGTGCGGCGCAGAAGGAATTGGAATGGCTGGATGGAGGAGATTTCTTGGGAGAGGAGGAGGAGGGACTGGACCAGCTTCTGGTCGGCGAAGTTTGGCGGTATGAAGGCTCCGGCCGAGGGGCGGCGCTTCCGCGGCGGGAAGATGGCTTTGGGGGAAACCGTCATGGATTGGACCATGAGAAGAACGAATTCCTTTGCTTTGATTGAGAAACTGAAATTGCGAGAGATGAAGGAGAGGAGTTTTGAGCGTTTTTTCTTCTTCTTTTTTTTTTTTTTTTTTGTTGTTGGTCAATTTGAGTAACGGAGAAGAATAGAAGAGAAGAAGGAAACGTGAATAATGAAAGGAGATATATGGTGGGCGCTATGTTAGGAGGGGGTGATTAGGCAGGCGGGCAGGAGTTGTGAATTCAAGGATAAACATAACATACATGATGAAGGTTCTGAAATGATGCGGTTGGTGGTGGATGAAATGAAAAGAAAAGAAAGAAGATAAAACAAGGGGCGCGCTGACAAAACCAACCTCCAATAAATAAATTATACACTTATTATTATACATTAACATTAGCAGCAACCAATATATACATTAGTAGTGGGAGGCCCGCTCGTGTCTGTCTGTTTGTTTGTTTTGTTTTGTTTCATTATTTTTTTTGCTTTTCACCTCTGTCCGTCATCCATTGCAATTGCAGTGGGAGAGTAGTGGGTGCAACTAACTTGTTGAGATTAACAACTCCTTTCATCATTTCTTAAATTAATTGTCATCTAATACGTACATAATTCTATTGATCAACCCTAATCCAAGAAGAAGAACCCACTGCTCTCAATCTCCTTATTCTTCTCCTCCTCCTCATCTGCTAGTCTGCCACCTATACCTTTCGTCATTGCCGTCGAACTTATCTCACCAGCCCAGGACAAACGTCCGGATCCTGGATATCCACAACTCGATTCATAATCTTGGTGACGCATATTGGCCATCACTAATCAATGTTCCTTTGTTTGTTTCATATACAAAATCGCAGTTGTAGCAAATTATGAAATAAAAACCGATAAGTTATGTATACACAATCGGTTAACCGATCGTAGTTTTAGTACACTCTGAAATAAAAATCAATAAGTTACGCATACATAATTGGTTAACCGATTAATGGTTTAACCGATAATTGTTAACGGATAAGTTGTTAACTGAACGTACGGTTGGCGATAGCGAAAAGGTAGCAGTCAGTATATCGTTTTATACCCCCCTCAGTAACCGGAGGTTAACCGGATAATCTAAATCCAATGATATGTGCAATGGAAATTGGATAGCCCACCCTAAAACTCGATTCGTGGGTGCAACTTATCTCACGAGTTGAACAAAGTTTAGCTAAAACTCGGTTCGTTGGATTTCAAACGAGATTATCTCGAGTTGAACGTCGAACCTCTCGTGAGAAACTCGGATCATTTGTGACCCTACATATGTATGATAACTTCTATCGTACCCAGGGTAAATCTAGGGGTACACAATACCCTTTTTAGTAAAAAAAAATATTATTTAGACCTTGAATTTATCTTGGATCACGATACTATATATATTCTTACCCTTAATGAGTAAGGCCTAGATCCTATTTGTCTAAACGCTAAACCATAGGATGGTGCATCCAGTATGTTGGGTGTATTTTGAAGAATTAGAATACTGATTGTTAATTCTAATTAAATTGATTTGAAGGGACCTATGTTTTACTCATTATGGTTTAGGTTATAGCACCATGCAACAAATTTTGGTTAATTCAAGGTCTAGATAATTTCACTTACTAAGGATATGTGCTACCTTAGAATTCATACACACACCACACACATACACATGTGGCAAAGACTAGCATACGCTATACACTTGCTTTCACACCTATTATTTATACTTTGATAATTTCAACGAATCAGAACCGTTGATTTTCATCACCGCTTGCGAGGAAGACTTGTAGCGGCATGGAGGGTATTGGTTACCATAAGCATATTATAGTTCTGTACGCCCATAGGCTATACATACAACAATTAGTTATTCTGCGGTGGACTGACTGAATCAATTGTGGCTGCAAATGAGAGGCGAGTTTGGTGTAGACCAAAACATGTTTACAGGACCATTTCCTTTCGATTTGCTTGCCTGCCTGCTTCTTTGACTTCGCCTCCAACCGCCGGGCAGGCAGCCAGCCAGCCAAAGACCTAATCATTGTACATAATCACCATATACATGTCGCCATCGTTTCTACCCGCTTTCTGTATTCTCTAATTGGGACTTGTTAAAATGAAAAAAAAAGCAGATCAAATTTTCTATATTGAATTTGGTTTGTTTAAGAGGACGTATAACAAAAATGCAAAAGCCACTACGAGTAAAAGAGAAAAGGAAAAAGGAGAGAAGGGAATATGGTGTCCAGGAAAGAATGCAATGAATGGTTATGTGGATGACAGTAGGAGTCCAAAAGCAACAAATTCTCCAAACCAAAAAAGACTACCCTCCAATTCCAAACTATACCCATACCAAGGCGGAGGAGGGGATATGGTTATATGAAGAATCGTCTACATTTTTCAATTAATTTTTTAATATCGTGCACTCTCTTCTTCTTACTTTTTTATAATACTTATTTTTTTTATAATACTTATTTGATGCATATGTTCAAACTCGTGTATATTTCTCAATAAATTTATGAGAGTGAACTAGCGACATTTTCTTATCACTTTCCATTTATAGAAAACAAAACAAAAATCTGGTACTTAACAGTCATTATGATTTTGTTTCTCTAACTGATTTGAAATTGAATACCTCTTCTTCTTCTTAGGGGTGGATGTTCAGTGTGGTTGAGCCGTTGTGAACCGCACCACAAAGCTTGTGCTTTATCATACGACTCCTCTTTTGGGCGGTTCGTGATTCGCGTTTTAAGTTGACCAAAACCAGGCGATCTGGGTTCAAAATCGCGAACAACTGAAATGTGAAAGTAAGTCATATTCGTCACAGATTTGAACCTCTGTTTCATCATTTGTTCGTCTCTAATGATGATCCCACTCATCGATCCCTCTTGGAACCTACTCCAACCGCCTCCTTATCAGCTTCCCATCCCTCTTGCAATACATACACTCTCCTTTGTCTTACTCCCTCTCGCAGCCCATTCTCACCGACTTCCCAGCTTCCAGATCTCTTTCGACAATATATCTCGCAACCTATTTTGCCGCCTTCCCCAACTTCCTAATCCCACTTGAACCTGTTCCCGCAGCCTTCCCTAACTTCCCAATCTCTCTCGAAAATCATTCACTTTCTCAGTGCATGCCCTAGTGTAAGAAACATATTTATTAGGGTCCCTTACAATTAACATAACCGGGTAGATAGAAAGAATTTAGGGATTGAGAAAGAAATTAGGGATTTGAGATGGGGCATGGGGGATTCGGGATTAGGGATTGAAGAGCAGAATTGGGTAGAATAGGGAAGAATGGCCGAAGTCTTTAGGGAGAGAGATAGTCAAGATTTGAGAGAGGGATAGATCAGGATTTGGGATATAGTTTTTCTAATATTGTTCTTGATTAATTCTGAATGAAACCCAAGGTACATATTTATAGTGAAAGACACCTTAGACCCTAACAAGAATCCTACCTCTACTCGGTCACAACCTGCCGCCTAATCCCCTACCAACCCTAATATTTATGTTCCTTACAATCCACCCCCTTTAAGACCTACCCTGCCTTCAAGGTTGACCAATTTGACCCATTTCTCCGTACCTCTAGCAATATCCCCATGTTGGCTCCTCATTTCGTTTTCTCTTCTTTCAATCCGGTTCTAGTACTTGAACCAACTTGCTCGCTGCGATCTTCATGAACTTCTTCAATGCTGCTAATGCCACGTCAAAGGATCCAATGTTCACTCTCCTGGATTATTCGAACTTCAATAACTTCTTTTTTTTTTTCATATCCAAATAAAATCAGGGATTCAAATGCACTTTCTTGTACAAGAATCCATCCGTAAGTGCTAGCTCATGAAGGCCCTCTAACATCTTTCTTGGAGTTAGTCCATAAACTTGCTTTGTTGTTTCTCGAATTTCTATTTGACTCCCACCAGCTAAGCTCTTAAACCCATCTGCCCTTAACTCGAGTCCACCTTCTTTAAAACACAGCCCATGTTGTCCTCAATTCTTACGTGTGGCCCAATTTTCTCGAGTTTCGGCCCATAGACTGGTATTAGAGCCTGGTTCCTTCCACACATAGACCAGACTCTACCTTCTGCTTAGTCCACCTTTCCCAAGACATTGGACCATCTTGATGATTTTCCTCTGGCCTGTAATCATGCCGCAACTTGGCTCACTCCTCTCTTAATTTCAACCCGCCCAGATGGTCTATTTTCAGCCCGATCCTCTGGTCAATTGGTGGCCCGATCTGCTGGTCAGTTTAGCTCAAATCGACTCCAAACTTCTTCAACCCGAGAGTTTCCTCCCTAATCTAGTGGCCCGAGTGATCCAGCCTATCGGCGTGGAGTCCAGTTGCTGCTCTGCGGTCTAGATCGACGAGACCAACCTAAGTCTTGCCAGGGGAAGAACGACTCTACGCCGCCTCCCCACTTCTTCTCAAATGTCAGCAGCTCCACCGTTGCCTTATTCTCTGACGATGAGCGATGCACCCGGCCATGAGGAGTCGGTTCCAACATCTCATCCCCAACCCACACACCTGGCGATGGGAAATAATCCTCACTCGTTGGCTCCGACACACCCTCTTATTTTCCTCCCTCGTCGGCAACTCCTTTTCTCAACCTTTGACGTTAGGGAGACAAACCGGTCACCCAACATCGACAAATCCTCCTCCTTCTCATCATCCGAAGACAATTCGTCCCTCGCTTCTTTCTCCAACCCAGAACAACCAATCCGTCGACGGGAAGATCTACTCACTTCGTGCGGCTTTGCCCTTGTCTCTATAGTCAAGCCAGGTATTGTCGTGATCCTCCTCTCTGTCGAATCCTTCCTTCCAATCGATGAATTGCAACAAGGAGAGGAGTTTTAGTTTCAACAGAAGGTCAGTTCAAGTCATCTCATTGATGCTCATCACCTGTCACAACTCTCGATAAATGGCTTTCTTTGAATGTCTTTGACTAAAATCTCAAGGTCCTTGGTAACGCTCTAAGAAGGTAGTGAGGCTTAGATTCAACAGAGTTCAACCTGCATTGAGTTTTAGTTACTTCGTCTGTAAGGCTGGCTAAATAGAAGGCTGCGGGTCATTACCTCGGGCTTGGGATGAACTAGCGCGCTCCTAGCCCAACGGCGGTACTGTCTTTGCACGATCGAGAAATGCTTTTGTAAACTTCGTCGGTCTCCTTGGTTTGATGCCCCAACTTATCCTTCATTGTCAGCCTCCTCCGCCGGTTCGCGCCACAGGCAAAGATCCATGGCGGTCCTGCTCTTTCTTTCCTTTTCTCTGGAGTTGTTGTTCGCCGATGCCACAATGAAATCTGCAGCCGATCCTCGCGTTTCTGCCACGATTGTGGAGAATGGTGAAGCAACTTGACGATTTGGTGTGGTCAAGGTGGATGGTGAGGGTGCATCGGTGACCTACATAGTTTTTGCGCCATAGATCGAGTCCTTCCAATTCTGCGACGAGCCTTCTTCTTCAAGGTCCTTGTCCGCCTCTTTCTTCTTGAACTTCTAGTCGTCACTTGGAAGGTTGGTTGAAGTGAGGCTGACGTTGGCAGGCCAATCTCTCTCTTTGATGCTACCGAACTCAAAAATCACATTTGGTGGCTTGGTTGTGAAGCCTATATTGAGGTTCTCATTGAGTAAGAGTACAGAAGGTAGAAAACATTTATAAAGGGTAAAATTAAAACCTAGGCTCCCATAGCACTCGAACTGCTGACCTCTAGGTTGCAACCGGTAAATTCAACCACAAAACTATAACTAGTTTCATTTCATACTTCTACCACTACCTTATATTATTCGCATTCTAGAAATTCCCGGTGGGCCATGGTCCCCTTTGGCCGTTGCACTGGCTCCGCCCCTACTCGAGCTTATCCATGCTTTTCTTACTTGTTTGCAGCATACTTTCATGTTATGGATCTCGTCCCCAATCGAGAGTTATGATGAACTCATACTCGCAACAAGAACTCTGATACCACTGTAAAAAAATATGTTTATTAGGAATCCTTACGATTAACGTAACCGGATAGATAGAAGAAGATTTAAATATTGAGAATAGAAATTAGGGATTTGAAATGGAGAATTGGAGATTAGGGATGGAAGAATATAATTGGCAAGACTGATTTATTTTTTTATGTTTATTTCCAAGAGTTATTTATTTTTTTGGGTTAATACCTTATTATGGCCTGAACTATGAGCATGTAATCAACTTTGGCCCGCGGTTTGAGAAATTAACATTCTGACCCGAACTATGCAGCATATAGACAGAATTGGCCTGGAGCGTGGTTTGACCGTTTGTTTGGACGGTCAACACCGTTGACCGTTAGTCAACTGTCCAGGTCACTGCCATGTCACAAAAAAAATTATAATTTCATTTTTCTTTTTATGTCCTTTACAAAATTGAATAATAAAGAAAAAAAACAATAACTTTTGGTCACCCATCCCCACCTTATCCCCTCACCTTCTTTCCTTTCCGATCAAACCCAAACAAACCTATCTTCCATTATTCTTCTTCCTCCTTCTTCCCGACGAGTCGCCGCCTCCATATCCCAAACGAAAACAAATCCCTTCTTCCCCGATGACCTGCCGCCTCTATATCCGAAACAGCTCCCTTCTTCCCCGATGACCTACCGCCTCCATATCCCACCAAGTCCAAGGCCAGCAGCAGTAGCGATTCTCTACTCACCACAAAGAAGAATCCCACCAATTCCACAGCTGATACTGCTCAGCTCGTCAAGAAGAAAGACAAGAAGCAGCTCAATTCCACTTCCAGTCCTACACCCACCAAAATCAAAACCCTAGTTTCAGATCCATCAATCAAACAAAACCACCACCAAATCCCAACCCTAAACCCCAAACCAGATCCAAAAACTAACAACAACAGAACAAGAAGCCAATTACCAAGGCGAAGTCGCGCTCGCCGCCGAGCTGGATCGAGCCAGACCAGGACGAAGATGATTTGGTGTCGGAGTTCAGAGATCTGCCCTCCAAGTTCCACCAGCACCTTATCCCCGACCTGGAGCGGATCTCGCTCACCTCGAGGAAGTACCTGAACCAGGCCAACAAGGAAATCACCAAAGGAGTCAAGCCTTACGTGGGAACAAATATGTCGCCACGGTCGCTTCCTTCGTCTCCTTCGCCTTCATCCTCATCCCTCTCCTCCTCGTCTCCCTCGTCGTCAACCGAATCAAGGTTAACTGAATTGAATTGGTCCCTCTTCTTACCACTCGAAGAAGAAGAAGAAACAGCATCTCCGATATCAACAGAGTTGGTAGTAGTCTTCTTGGTGAGTTTCATGGTCTGATTCTTGTTAGCAGAGGAAATTGTAGATTTGGAAAGCTTGGTGCTTGGTGTTGCTTGTGATGATGATAGGCTGCTGCTGCTGCTCTTTTTCTTGGGCAGTTGTGGTTGCTCATCATCGTCATCGTTGTCTAAGGAAGATGCAGAGAGGAAGAGGGGGGAGGTGAACAAGAAGAAGAAGAAGAAGAAGAAGAAGAAGAAGGAGAGCAAGAGTAGCTTCCTGAATCTCGCCATTGATGGTGGCTGCTATAGTGTGTGGCAAGTAGTTTAATTGGAAATGGGGAGTGAAAGAAATCTGGGTTTTGGAGCTGGGAATGAAAGAAGAGAAGAAGATCCAATTTTGTAAAGGAAAAGGTGGGGATGGGTGGCCAAAAGTTTTTGTTTTTTTTTTATTATTCAATTTTGTAAAGGAAATAAAAAGAAAATTGAAATTATAAATTTTTTTTTTGTGACATGGCAGTGACCTGGACAGTTGACTAACGGTCAACGGTGTTGACCGTCCAAACAAACGGTCAAACCACGCTCCAGGCCAATTCTGTCTATATGCTGCATAGTTCGGGCCAGGATGTTAATTTCTCAAACCACGGGCCAAAGTTGATTACATGATCATAGTTCAGGCCATAATAAGGTATTAACCCTATTTTTTTAGCTGATGAAAATAGCGGTTTGGTTAGCTATGGAGCAAACGAATTTTTAACCATGAATACTTTGCCAAAACTCAAAGTCAACTAAACCCGCTTTCCACCCTATCCACATTCATAAAGAAAACGACGACATTTTATATCTAAGTGGAATAATATGAATAATGTAAGGATATGATTAGTCTTTATAACAATAAACCTAATAATATGTATACTTTATGAATGTTAGCAGTCTCAATGGAGATATTTATAGGAAAAATATAGTGTTATGTTCTTAAACTTATGAATACCGGTTGGGTTAGATTTTCACATCTAAAATTTCATAGATATTTTATAAATTTTTTTAATTAATATACCTGTTGGTTTGAGTTTCGATTTAGATAAAGCCAACCCAATTGTCATCCGTAATGGAGATGGATGGTGGCATCGCATGAACCTGGCGTTGGGACTTTTGGGACAAGGGTGTACGTACGATTGCCCGAGATCGGGTGACCAGGATTGTGATAGAGTCGTGAACAACGTTCACTTTTTGAAAGAATATTTCCACCCTCTATAAAAGCCTTGGTTTACAGAAAATTTCTCCTGAGGATAAAACTATCACCACTTTAGGTTCGAGGCTCAAGAACTCTATAGCCTACTTAGAAATTTTTGGAAGAAAGAAGAAGAATCTGTTTGATCGTATGTGGCATCATCCATCCCACTCATATATTTATAGGCACCGAATCCATGCATTGTTTCATGAAAGGTGGTCTTTCTCCAAACGAAAGGTTGCCTTTATCCATATGAAAAGTTGTCTCTATCCATTGAAAGGTTGTCCTCATCCATATGAAGGGTTTCCTTTATCCATAAGGTTATATTTAATCATAAAATAATGCAACCGCCACTAGGACAAAGGGATGTGTCCCTTCATAGAATTAGAATATCGGTTTGGTCGGTCTAATCCCAAACTGGTTTGTCGGTCCAACCCAAAACCAGTTTGACTTGGTTAATCTAGTTCAACATAATTTCCAACATTCCTCCCTCATTTCAGTGTATTCATAGAATGCACTAAAATCACAACATTCTTCCAACAAAAACTTAAGCATAAATGAAAATGATGTGACGATTGAATTTTCATCTAAGTATATTACACTTGACGAATATCCGAATATTTGGGTGTCGGCAACGATTGAAACCATCTACTCATATGAATATTCGAAGATAATATATACTTAAGTTTTACAAATTCTAGGTTCCTTGACATTATTAATAGCCATGTGTCCAATCCTTCTCATAAGCTCAAACCAAACCAAAGTCCGGGTTTCTTGAAGCGGCTACACTTCATGCTTACGTAGGTTGAATCTTTTATTCGTGTACCCGCATAATACACTTTTTCAAAGATTCAATTAAGAAGTTTTGAACTTCAAACTCTTCTCTCATGCAGGATAACAAGCACATACCTTGGGATGACAAATTGTGTGCTTCAATTTATGATAATAAGCTTTCCACATTCAATTCAGCCTCTAACGTTGTATTAGAGGGGAATTGTGTATCTCATGAAAATAAATTATACGGAATTTAAACCCATCCCTTCAGTAGACTTGATCACCAAGACTAGTTAACCATTTCATCAAATGATCAACCAAATTATCTCGAGTCTAGTCATATTTTCTAGACACAACTATATGAATGATTAGTTCACAGATTTTACAGTGCCTTACTCCCACTTGACTGTACTTGTCATTTTCACTTGGATATATGTCTTAGTCAAAGTAATATTACTATTCAATTAATAGTAATAATTTAAATTGGTTTTGACTATGTAGGAATTTCATAAACCAAGTCCCTTAAATATCACAACTTTGACTACATAGTGAAACCAATGATGCAAGTTTGATTTTTAGAGGTCCAAGAGATGGCACCTCCCCAAAGCAAGAAGACTCATCTTAATCTTGAAGTATGATCTTCAAGATAAGAAATCAACTCGCATTAGTGTATTCTCCCAAAATGAATGGAAACCCACTATAAGTCAATGCATGATGCATAAAGCATTGTGCCTTTGAGATGTCCTATTACACGCCTCATTTCATGCCAAATGCTGAGCACATAGGATTACTCATACACCAACTTAATGGTCCTACCGCATACGCGATATATGGTTTTATGCATGTCATTGCATACATCAAGCACCCAATTAGCATGGAATACTCGAGTTGTAAAACTGATTTCCAGTATTAACCATAAGTTCCATACTTCGATCAATTGGGGTCTTTAACTGACGAGAATTCCTACTATGGAATTTTTTGCAAGTACCTTCTCATGCAGAAAAATTGAGAGAAGGAATCTTCTATGTCGTTTTGATTGATTTAATACACAATCACATTTTCCTCACCCATGTCCCACATGGGATATTTTATATGACAAAAACTTTTCTTCAAACTCCACTTATATTTGATTGGTCTCAAAGATAAGTATGCCATCTACTTACAAACATATGCCGACTCTATTACCAGAATCGTCAAATATTGTATCTATATTTTGTCTCTTTGGTTTAACATACCACTTAGACAAAACCACACCACCAAACCACTAGACAAATCCAAATTTGTCTAGAATTTTGTAAATGTCAAATAGAGAATTAGACAAATTAACCATAGAGTATGCACCCACACAAAGGCAATTTCATTCTTCTATTTCTCCATTTTACGAAACCTTCTCCTTCTTCCTCATACTTGAATCATCCCTCTTCCAAGTTACATTCCGGATATGGAATACACCATGAAACTAGTACGAAGAAAACTCATCTTCTACTTCCATCAATGAAAAACTCATCATCTAACATTCTCATAATTCCATAGATCGGAACAGGTTTCTTGTAAAGAGCAGTTCGAGCCATCATATCAGGAAAATATTATTTTTGATTGTTGGGACTTTTGGGACGATGGTGTACGTACGATAGCCCGAGACCGGGTGACCAGGATTGTGATAGAGTCGTGAACAACGTTCACTTTCCGGAAAGAATATTTCCACCCTCTATAAAAGCCTTGGGTTATATGAAATTTCTCCCCGAGTATGAAACTATCACCACTTTAGATTCTAGATTCAAGAACTCTAAAGCCTACTTAGAAATTTTTGGAAGAAAGAAGAAGAATTTGTTTGATCGTATGTGGCATCATCCACCCCTCATATATTTATAGGGCCGAATCCATGCATTGTTTCATGAAAGGTTGTCTTTATACATACGAAAATTTGTCTTTATCCATATGAAAGGTTGTCTTTATCCATAAGGTTATCATTATTCATAAAATAATGCAACCGCCAATAGGACAAAGGGATGTGTCCCTTCAAGTAATTAGAAAACCGGTTTGATCGGGTCATCCCAAAACCAATTGGTCGGTCCAACCCAAAACCTGGTTGACTTGGTTAGTCCTGTTGAACCAAATTTCCAACACCTTGCCTATTAGCATTGCCTGTAAGGCTTCTTGAGAAAGTGAAAGAGGCCGATGTCTTGTGTTTTGCCACAAAGAAGGAAGGTAGTTTCTGAGTGGGGACATCGCACTTTTGACTTTCATTTTTCAGCCGCTTTGGCCCCTTTTGACTTTCATTTTTCAGCCGTGGAGTGATCCAGCCAGCCCGACATCCAACGTTGGTCTTCAATTCCATTTCCAGCCGTGGCGTTGTAACAAATTTGCGGTTTTAAAATTCTATTCAATAAGCATATTATCAATAATTTGGCGTTGAATAGAATAGGAGGCAGGATTGGTTAGGGAATTACAGACGTTGGATTTTGACTGTTGGCGGCCATTGCGTGCAGGTAGTTTTGGCTTCCAGCCAAACTGTGTCTGCTTACTAGATAAATAATGTGGAGATGAAATGAATGAAAGGAATAAATAATGTGGCTGCTTACTAATGAAAGAGTTCTTTTTCAGCTAATTTTGTTTGTGCGTGTTACCGCTTCATTCAGCTGCTTTTTGTAAAAGCTTTATTTTTGTTTAGTTATACGGGTTGGGGTGAAAGTGAATGAAGAGAAGGGGGCCAAAAATGGAATCCAAGACCAAGAGGCAGAAGAACTAGGTGGTTAAGGGTACTTCTTAGTTCTTATGCAAAGGAAGAGGTGTTCGGTTTTAAATAACCAGAGCTGGCAGAAGCAAAAAGGAAAGTGAAGTACCGAAATAAAGAGTTTTTCATTTGCTAGGCCCTGTTCACTTCCATTTTCGTTTCCTGTTTTCTGTTTTCATGTGATAAATTTTTCAACATCTGTTTTCACAAAAACAGGAAACAGAAATGAAAGTAAACAGGCCCTATATTTTTGGAAGTGATAAGAAAACGGTAGAATCTATAAGAACATGTGGTTCGATCCATATTATTTCACTAGCGTGGCTCCCGGCCAGTTGGGCGGAGAAAGGTGAGATATGAAATTTGATAATGTAAAGTGGTGTATAGTTTATTGTTGTTAGTTTTTTTTGGGAAACACTTGATAAAAATAGTGAATTTTAGCAGGAAAGAGACATGGATGATGCAACAAATCAAAAATCAGCCTTATGAACCAAAATCAAGTATCTGTTACCTTGTGAAACAATATTGTTTCTGGTAATATGATGAGGTTGAGTAAGTTTTATAGAAACCGAATTCCAGAAAATCGAATAAAAAATCGCCTATCCCGCCGGTTTTCAGGAAATGAGCATCTCACAATCGTTGTTAGCTTTTACTCGGCCCGTTGGCCGATTAATTTGCTTTATAAAACTTTCATCTTGTCGTCATTGTGCTTTCTGGTTTTTGCCAGACCATGATAAAATCTAAAAAAATCAAGAACGAACAACACAATTTGGGATTGGAGCCGTCGTTCTTGTATCCCTAGAAAATGGTGGTAAACACGGACTCACCTGCCAAACTGGTTTGGATTGAGATTTTTATCGGGTATCAGGGAACCATGTGATTATAAATTAGACTTGATCAAAATGGGTCAAAACTTGAAATTCAGCCTGTTTTACCGACTCATGCCAAACTCTAATTATTCTTTACCTTTACACTTTCTATTTGATTATAAAAATAGAGAAAGAAAAGAGATGACTGCAATTCGCCATTTGCACATCACTGATTCGGGAATAAAACCATAGAAATTCGAAAGGAAACTGAAAATGTTTAGGATCGTTTTAATGTTAAAAATAACCAAATAGATCTTTCTATTTAGTTTTTTTTAGTAACAAATACTAAACTATTCCCTATAAAATACACTATAATTTAATCATTATGATATCAAATAATTACATAATATATATTTGAAATGATAAAAGTTGGACTAATTGGATTGGTCGAGGTTGAACCATTGAATAACTTTAAAATACATTATATTATAGCCACTAAGATATAAAATAATAGCATAATGGGTTAATATTTTCGTACTGCCTGAACTTTGACCAAAATAAACATCCTGACCAATCTTTTCGATCTATAACATCCTGGCCCGAATTATAACTTCCCCACAACCCAACCCATCTAATTGAAATATTCTCCACTCTCAGCTTCATCTTCTTCTTCCCCCCAAAAATCCCCAATATTCTCAAACTCCCGATCAATTCTAAACCCTAGGTCTTTCGAGCCATCTCCATCCTCCCGCTCTGTGTTTAACCCTCGTCGCCATTTCTCCCCAAACCCGTCGGGAAGTCCAACCTCCTGACGCTCTACGCGCAGAACGAGTTCAACCTCCACTCCAAGGCCACGATCGGCGCGGAGTTCTAGACCTAGAGCATGGAAATCGACGACAAGGAGGTCAAGGCCCAGATTTGGGACATCACCGGCCACGAGAGGTTTCGCGCCATCACCTATGCTTACTACAGGCGCGCCTTCGACGCCCTCGTCGTCTACGACATCAGCCGCAAGACCACCTTCAACAACGTCAGACGATGGCTGGATTAGCTCAAAAGTAAGTATGCCCAGCTGTGCTCATTTCAATTTCTACTCTTTCTTTTGCATTCGTCGATTGAAATTGATTGTGGTTGGGAAGTTGGAAGTAGATCTGAAGCTTTGAACTGAAATTGAGGAGCTAATCGAATCTTTCCATTCTGTGGAGTAGTGTTTTTGTTTTGTAATATCGCTTCATATGGGGAATTAGAATTCTTGGCGTGGAGCTAGCTAGCATTTGTTTGGATGTGTTTGGATGTGAAAATTGTGAATATTTTAAATATTTTATTTTGACTTGCAGTGACGTGGCGCGTTGACTGTTAGTTAACGCGTTTGACCTTCCAAGTTAACGGTCAAACATCGGGTTTGGCCAAATTGTTTATTTTGGTGTATAGTTAGGGCGAGGATGTTATAGATAGAAAAGATTGGCCAGGATGTTTATTTTGGCCAAAGTTCAGGCCATACGAAAATATTAACCCTAGCATAATATATATTATGCTAGAGAAAATAGCTTGTTTTAGAATGAAAAACCTATGATGTTCATCTGTTTTACTTTATGGCCAAATCCCGTGTAGGTCAGACCTATTCAACTCTTTTATTTTATGGCTAGTGGTTAGCCCATTAGAATCCATGCATTAGTTTATTGTTAACTTTTTTTCTTTTTAGCAATAAAAAGGAGTATTATTTTTGTCTTTTCATATATATTATACCACCACAGAGAAATAAAAGGGCTTAAAGGAAAAAAAAAATGACACTCTTAAACGCGTTTAAACCCGCATGTGTACAGTAAGTTGGTCCGTTCCACAGAGGAAAGAGAAAAAATTGACACTCCCTATTCTACCCTTCCTACAAACGCTCCTAGAGCAGTGAATATGAAATGGGGGAAGGGTTTGTACCTCTCTGCTATTATATGTTTTTAATTTAAAAATATACAACAAATGTACTTAGTGTGATTGGTTACGATCCTTGCTTTTCTTTAAAGTGGTCATGGTTCAAATCCTAGTACAAGTCTTTGTAATGTATAAACAAAAAGTAATTGTGAAGACCAAAATGTCCTTTCTACTTTCACTCTCATTGCAGAAAATTTGAAATGGAGCAACAGTTTTCCCCTTCCTGCTATTATATACTAGCTTTGTGCTCGTCCCATTGGCCGATTAGGTGTCGCTTATTAGTCAGGTTAATCATTAATGTTTATTGCTTTAATAATTTAGGGTGTGCCTACGGTGACATGCATGTCACGGTGACTTGCACTTTTCGGTCGACCTCATCGGTTGTTTCAGTGTAAAAACAGTTTCATGGTGCCTACTTTGGAGATTCATATCTTACAATTGGCTTGATGGAAATTAGATATTAATGGCTTGTTTTGAAGCTAGAGTGTCTCTCTACAAATTGAAGTGCTTGAGAGCTCGATATGAAGTCCAGAAGAGCATTTTTGAACTTGATCAAAAGGCTATGCCAAAACTGGGAAACTGGCTGAAAATGGCTTGAGTCTGGAAACGTGTTTCTGAACCCTACTTTGGAGCTCAATTCGGGAAGCATGGATGCGAGTCGAGTCCAGGGGCCTCTACCACGTTAAATTAGGTATGTTTTTATACAAATTCAAGTCATTGGATCAAAGATTGGATATCTGTAAGGCTTCAAACAAAAGGGTCGAAGTTGCTACGAAGACTGTTTTTCTGGCAGACTTCGAGCACAAGCAAGCTGCCAGAAAAACAGCCTTCGTAGCAACTTCGATCCTTTTGTTTGAAGCCTTACAGATATCCAATCTTTCATCCAATTCCTTTAATTTGTATAAAAACATACCTAATTTAACGTGGTAGAGGCCCCTGGACTCGATTCACATCCATGCTTTTCGAATCGAGTTCCAAAATAGGCTTCACAAACACGTTCCCAGACTTCTTATTGAGCTCCCAAGTACTTTAATGTGTAGAGGGACACTTCAGCTTCAAAATAAGCCATTGATCTCTAATTTCCATCTAGCTAATTGTAAAATATTAATCTCCAAAGTAGGCACCATGAAACTGTTTTTACACTGAAACAACAGATTAGGTCGACCTAATCCTATATGAGGTCGACCGAAAAGTGCATGTCACCGTGACATGCATTTCACCGTAGCAAAGTCCAATAATTTATGTCTTTGATCTTTTATGCTTTTTTAATTCACTTTTTAATAAAGTACGTGATTTCTGCGTACAAATTCATTGAGATACATAGAACTAAGTCAAATATTTCAGTACATCACACTCGTTTATCCTTATTTCTTGCATTCCGGAATGTCTAAAATAAAACATTATGCTCATCAACATCTCTTGTAATCCTTGAACAATGTGATCTCACAGAGGATCGACTTCTTTATCAAACTTGTAAAAATTAAGATGATTTTGCATCTCGTTTGTTGTATCATGATTATACAATTGCACGAACTTGGGAGATATACCTTCAGCTAGCACCAAACAACCACTACAATCGTAGCTTGACGCCTTGACTACCAATTGAGTACACTTACACCATTATTTACATATTTATCCACTTTACCGCCAAGAAATATAAATGTAAAGACACTGTTGTATTCCACATAGTAACTCACGACTGGCAATAGTCATTTGTCCTTCCTGTTGCTCTTCCAAAAATTCTGGGGGATCTCTTCTAGGTAGTAGGCTAACCGTTCCTTGCTTACAACAGAGTAAAAAAGGGGAGCTTTGAGATAGCTCTTCTTTGGAAAAAATTTCAACACCGAGACAGACTAAATATACGAAAAAGGCAATAACATCGGTTAGTAAAGATACAATGACAATAGATAATTTATAAGGAGGGAAACAGAATCTTGAAACCTAAAATGTAGTGTGCCACCAAATATGTTTATAAGACGACAAATTATATTACAAACTTGAATGAATTTACTTCCCAAAGAATGACCCCCTTGTCCTTGTAGGCTACTGTCCATTTTGTTTTACACATATTACAGCCGTTGTAGCCTTACAATCCTTACTCCATAGGATATGAGCAATTTTGAAGTAGAAGTTTTGGTTTTGATATCCCAGTTTTTGTATAGAAACATCAAACACTTCTAATTAAATGCAATCAATTTAAAAGTTTAACAAAATACAGGTAAAAAAATAGCCATATAGGGAAATTCAGTCGGAAGCTTTGGTTTGCTTTTCCATGTGTAGGCTATGGAGGAGAAATCAAATTTACATGCAATCAATTTAAAAGTTTAACAAAATACAGGTAAAAAAATAGCCATATAGGGAAGTAGAGAATGAGTGAATGACCATGTATAAGCTTTGCTCATATGCAACAAATATCTAGTAAATAAATATTGAACCAACAACAATGCATCATCAGAACAAACATTCATATAAAATTTGATTTCCAACTTATATATCATCATTCGGCCGCTTTTATTTCCATTTATCTCAACCCCGATTCGATTAGAAACTAAACATGATCAACATCAAGAATCTGTCAGTGAGCTTTCCATCCTTCCCCCTAACTTATGATTAGCAAACACCTCAAAGTTTTCCTTTAGCATATCTCCCAACCTCAGCAATCAAAACACTCACAGTATTGCCAAGTTGAAGGATTACGGAAAAAATTGAAGTAAAAATCCAAACTCTGTTAGAATACAGAATAACCCAACCGACTATCTAGAATTCAAATATCCATATGAAGAAAAAAGCTTTAGAACCAGCAGGGTTCTCACATCATCTACATAACGAAAATCGAGATCGACCATCTATCCGAGTCGGCGGTGTGGCATCCCTGCATCGCTTCACTCCCATCTCATCAGCGAGTCTATGCACTTTGACTTTGTTGTTGATGACATCGAAATAGCAGGAGTTAGATCTGTACTTCCGTGCGATTGAAGGGAAAGAAAATCACAATTGGTTTTATTTGTGAACAAAGAAGGGGACGAAGGTTAGGGCTCAATCACGGGGAGAAACAAAGAATGATGATGCGAAGAGTCTGTTGAGATATCCCTTGGGCGCCCGAAAAAGATTTGCCAGTTTTACTCTAAAACCCTTCCCGCAAGTTGAGGATAAAAGAGGGAACTTGATTGGCGAAAATCTCACAAAACTGTACAATATACTGATGGGGATGAAAAATAGTGGCATCCTTTTGTCAACAGTAGCATTCGTATACAATGTAAGAAACAAAGTAGCATAAATAGGTAATTCCACAATGAAATGAAACGGAAATTTGGTCATCTCAATTCACCATTAGAAGCAGGAAATCATACGCCAATAACCAAACTAGATTACATTAATCATAAACTCTGAGATCCAGTTGTAGAAAGCGAGTATCTACTAACTGAAGTAGACTTTGCAAACACAGCATACGGATTGGAATTGGCGTGCGTGGGTGAGGGGCAGAGGGTACAACTATCATCTATGGACTCGTGCAAAAGTGAGTTTTGGGAAACCCTTGTACTATTGGGATGAAATCGATAGCGGAGGAGGGACATCCAGATTCCGATTGACAACCCAATTAGAGTGTGTGGGGCGGCAATCCTCCTCAGATTGAAAGGGAAGCAGCTCGTACAAACCCTAAGTCGAAGAAAACTACACAGGGGACACCCCAAGTCGAAGAACCTAACTAAAAACACAACTTGAAAATCGTACAGTACCAAAGCCATCGGAATAGCGTAGTCGAGTAGGAAAGAGAGGTTTCGATTTCGGTTTGTTGAGAATGCAGATACACTAATGGGAAGAAGAATACCTGGGCAATAGAGCTCTCGTCATTAGCCTAAAAGGGTTTTACCGATCGTGTTCGTCATTGTTGCGGGAAGGAGACAGGAAACCGAGGAAAAAGGGTAAGGGTTCCAAAAAGGAGAAGAAAAAAACGCGGGTGAAGGTGATGCGTTTGTTTTCTTCAGTAAGTCTTCCCTGACAAAAAGAAATAGTAAGATTACCTAATTACCCTTACCGCAAAGCAAGGAGAGAAGAGGAATTTGGAATCCGAGAAAATTTCACAAAAGTGTACAATATATTAATGATGGATTGTATAGATCATTAGAGTTCATACCATTTTATCTTTCAATAAAAACGTTGTGGATGAATGTCAACATTACTATGAGTTGAAATTGTTTGTTTTCATGAATTTGTCCAATTAGTATATATAAAGCTGAAGATTAGTTACTGTTGCAAAAAATTTACATTTTAATACCCAAATTTAATTAAATTACAACTTAGTCACTATAATATACATTTTATGTTTTGATAATTCAAATTTAATTTTAATATTAAATTATTGAACAATTATGTTTTGGTATCTATATTTTATGAGACTTTCGTAACTAAAATTTTTTAAATTTACATATTGGTCCAATGTTTAGATTTCTTGAATCCATGAATCTAATTCATCAGTACATGAATCCAATACACAATAACATAAAAGTACCACAATTTTAATTAAATTACAACTTAGTTAGTATAATGTATATTTTATATTTTGATACTCCAAATTTAATTTTATGAACAATTATGTTTTGGTATCTAAATTCATGAGATTCACTTACAATTTCTTAATTTTTAAACAATTATGTTTTGGTATCTAAATTTATGAGATTCACCTATAATTTACATATTGGTACTATGTTTAGATTTCATTTAAATCCATCAATCCAATCCACCAATACTTTTGAACCAATCCATTTATCCAATCCACAATAGCATGAAAGTACCCCAAATTTAACTAAATTACAACTTAGTCAGTATAATGTATATTTTACATTTTGATACTCCAAATTTAATTTTTTGAACAATTATGTTTTGGTATCTAAATTTATGAGATTCACCTACAATTTCTTAAATTTTACATATTGGTCCTATGTTTAGATTTCATTTAAATCCATGAATCAAATCCACCAATCCTTTTGACCATTTTATATTTGCTCATTATGTGAAACATTAAATAAATTATAAAAGCTAAGAGAAATGAATCTAAAATATTGTGAGAGCGAATTTATAAACTCATTTAGTACATTTATGAGAGTACTAAACAAACTTCTACTAACTACATGGAACAAGATATGCGACATTTACGTACATAAGAAAGTGTCAATAAATTGCTACGATGAAAGGGGTTGATTGTTGTATTAACAGCCAACTAAAAGAATTGGTCAAAACCTTTACATCATCTACTTCATCTTTGTTTCATTTTCACTTGCCTTCCATAACCCTTTCTTTATTTATTTCTTTGCCTTCTTCGTCTAACCCTAATTAGTATATTATTTTTATGTATTCTAATCACAAGTATGGACGGTTCCATACAAGACTCACCAACAGTCTAGAGAACTAATAATTGAACCATGAACCACTAACTTTTTTAGCTTAATATCTAGTGCAATTAAAAATAAATATGTATGGTTAGTACTTATTAGAAAGTCATCATTTTCACTATGGGATTTGAAGGTGTGAAATTTTAAGCGAGTTCTAGTGTGTGTTCCTTTTGCTTCTCTCTAGAATTTTTCTTTTTCACTCGGACTAGAATGTTTATAATACATGGAATGTTTGGCTAAGTATTTACACATATCAAATAAATAGTTTTCATTTTCTATAAAAAAAATTAAATAATTATCATCTTAAAGAGCAAGTCGGGTTACAAACGAGAAGGCACCAAATAAGACTGCGAGAAAAAGGGACAAAATCGAGTGCTTAGAACGTCCAAGAGAGATAAGTTGATGTGCAACGATGGAAAATGGGTAACCCAGGGACCCCATAATAATAAGACGCTGGCTGCTGCCAGGGCTTGACGTGCTTCAGTCAATAGAAGGAATATAGCTGTGTAGAAAGAGCAAGCGGAAGAGGAGCAGATGCATGAGGTGAATGTGGCGACTGACGTGGGCAACCAGCCCAAACCCCCAGATAACTCAAGGAATCGTAACAGAGGATCAGATATCCTTTCATCCCTGAGTCCCAGTATTCGTTCCCGTAGATAGGGAGACGCAGACAGCACAGCTGCATGCCTCTAACGAGGCCCAACTACGTGATCAGTAATCAAGGGTGTGCTCTTGGCTCCATATACCTTTGTGTTATACATCAGCATAAAAGGAATTAAGCCTCAACTATGCAAATTACAGTTATGTACATTAACTTAATAGATCTATAGATTTATAACCTAATTTATTTTTTGCATAAAGTCCTCAAAATATTGATGGAACATTACATTTAAGCACCTAAAATTTTTGTGTATTACATTGTGCGACCTAAACTTTTGAAGTTCTACAAATAAGTCTAATTTTTGTCTATATATATAGCTAAAACACCCTCGAATAAATGGGTATTCATACCCAACTCATACACATTTAGATTACAGAAGTATATATCCATACCATACCCAAACTCATGTACGAACTCCCAAACCCATATATACGTCACTCATACTCTACCCATAATCAATGGGTCTACTTGGGTATATATAAATATCATTTATTAGCCAAAATTTCCCAAAAAAATAAAAAATTAATTGGATATTGAGCGCCATATATATCTTTTCAGTCAATATCATATTGTTAAGTCAATAATACTAACTAAATTGCTAACAAAAAATTAATTCTAGGCTAATAATACAAATAAAATACCATAACAGGCCACATAATACATGCCCATAGGCCATCTCCGCCCGTGACAAGACGCGGCATCACCACATAATATTTATAAAATTATAATAACTTTGATGGTATTTGCTAAGTTGTTATATAAAAAGTAAACTGAGGAGTGTAGAAAGATTTAAAAAATTGAAAAATGGACATGATTTCCAATTTCACACAACCATCCCGTCGGTGGTATGGGTATGGTTTTATGTGGAGAATTTGTTGCTTTTGGACACCATATTCTCTTCTCTCCTTTTTCTTTGATTTCCCCCTTTTCCTTTTCACTTGTAGAAGTAGTGGCGGCTTTTGCATTTTTGTTATACCTTCCCCCTACTTCAATATAGCAAACTTGGCCATGCTTTTACTTGGAATGTTTCTTTTTAACAAGTCCCAATTAGAGAATCCAGCTGACATGTGTAGGTGATTTTGTACAATGATTAGGCCTTTCTTGGCTGGACGGCTGGCTGCCTGACGCGGTCAGAGGCAAAGTGAAAGAAAGCAGTCAAGCAACTCTTCGATGGCAGCCACAATTGATTCAGCCAGTGTCACTCCGCATATAACTAATTAATGTATGTCTGGCTATGGGTGTCCATACAACTTTATATCCTGGTGATCAACCGCTACAAGTTTTCCTCACATCTATGTATAGGAAAGTTTGTCACCAACTATACACAATTGAACCACGTCAATGATACCGCAACGCCAAGTAACTGTATATACTTTTATTATTTGAACAACATCATCATGTAACGAATTAATACGTGTTTTTTTTAATAGAATCTTCCGGTGATCTTCTAATGTTTTGATTAGAGTGTAAAATTGCATATAAACTCACAAGTGTATATATATTGGTGGCTTTTGCTGTGCACTCACACAAATGAGTATATACTATGCGCCCAATCTTAAAACTAGTCTTAATACATCGAATTTTGAATTTTAATTGATAACATTAATTAATATAATTACATAATATAGGATCATTAACTAATTCATGCATTTTCCCAACCTCTAAATCTAAAACTCTGAATTATATCTTAAATCCGTAAAACCTAAATGCCTCAAATAAGTAAATTATCTTTTGTGTCAATTTATATGTTTTTTTTTAAATCATATCTCAATTACCGCGAACAAATATGAAATAAAGAAAAGCAACATCAATTGTTGATAGGGCAAGGGGAAAAAATGGATTACCAAGGTTATGGATCAAGTTGAGGATGTCCAGGATGCCGACATTTGTCGTGGGCTGGGTGGTGAGATAAGTTGGATGACGATGACCAACTGGCAGATGAGGAGAAGCGAGAATATATAAGAAGAAGATTGAGAGCAGTGGATTCTAGCTTTTTGGATTAGTCAATAGAATAATGCACGCATTAGAGGATAATTAATTAAGAAATACAGGGTAAGGGAGTAATGCAATTATGATTAAGAAGGGGCGACACCAAAAATAGGGGTGCCCTTTGCCTGCGTTGTGATTATTGTTAATGTTAATCTCTAAGAAGTTAATTAGTTGCAGTGCACCCACCGCCATACATAGCGTGGAAAGCGGTACGGTATCGGTATCCCAATACCAAATATCGATATCCCGAATACCGAATTACACCCTAAAGTCAATCCCAATCCCAATCTCTAAATAATTTCGATATCCCAATCAAAATCCCTAAATATTTCGGTATCCCAATCGGTACTTCAGTATCCCAATCGGTATTATCAAATACAAAATTAATTACCTTTGCAATTAATAATTAAATATATAAATTAGATTTTATTGTTTAATTTAGGAGGTAAAAGAATAAGCAAAGAGTCTTGAATTAGGATATTATTAAGGAGAACAGAGGAGACATCTCAAGTTCTTATCATTGATAATCGTTAATTTGATGAATTGGAGGTTGAGAGACGACTATTAATAGTGATGGAATGATATAATGTATAATTAAATGACACTCTTAGTGGTTGAGGGTCGTGTAGTAGTGAATGAGAGAGTCTAGTTAAGAGGATAAAATATACACTAGCTTATATTTCAGTATTGATCGGCATTTCGATATATACCGATCCCAATCTCATAATCCCTAATACCGAGTAACAATTGAAATACAATCCCAATCTCAATCCCAAGAAATAATACATGTATTCGATAATACCAAATATAAACAAATTCGATACGGTATTCAGTATATTACAAATATCGGTACCAAACTTCCATAGACACAAGCACTTCTCTCCAATGTAATGAAAGTAGAGAAAAACAACAAAGAAAAAGCACCCACAAAGACACAGAGCGGGCCTCCCACTCCCACTATTATAAACATATTGCTGGGGGGTTTTGAATTGATTGCATCCACCACCAACCGCATCATTTTAGAACCTTCATTCATGCCAATGCCATGGATGTTATCCTTGAATTCAGAACTGCTGTCTATAGTCAGTTAGTCACCATCTAAGCTAGCTCCCACCATTTCTTCCGTTTCTCGTTCTTTCCCCGGTTAAGATAATCCACGTCCTTTCGATTTTACTAGGGCTACCAAATGAAATTCAGTTTTTTTATTTATCCAAAATCAAATACTTTGTGTCTCCGTATCAGTTTGCACCAAACGTTTCGGCGTTAATTTCAGTCATAAATAGATTAGTTTCGAATTTAAAATGATTTTCGATTTCTTCATACTAAAAATCAAATTCACGCTTTCATTTAAACATTATCCGTAACGGTTTCGATTCAATTACTATTGAGCATAATTTTCGTTCTTACTCTTTATTCTGTTTTGTGGTTAACAATAGTTCACCATACAATTTTACCACTCTAACTGGAGGTGTCTAACACGTGATGGTTGTATTTATTTGATATTTATCTAAAATATTTCAGTCTAATGTTTAAGTTTGTGAAGAAGGCATTGATAAGATGGTTGGAATAATGGAGATGAGAGCTTGTGTTTGCTTTTTTACTAGAAAGTAGAAACTAGTATTAATAGCCACAATACATCGTATTTATATGGTGTAATATCAAAAAATGACTCAAAGTTCAGGGTTATGTCAATTGCATCCCGATGTTTTCAGCTTGATCATCGTGTCTCAATGTTCTGTCTCTGTTAACATTGGCCGATAACAAGTCACTTGTCACATAAGTAATTAAAAATTTCCAAAAAGATAATATAAATTATGAAACTTCGAAGGATTAGCCTGATAATAATGTGAAAATGAAAACATCCATCACACTTTAAATTTGGTTAAATGCACTTGTATATCCAAAACTTTCACGATTGTGCCAATAATATCCAAATTTCCCGAAATACCACTTATATCCAATTCCTTCACATTCTTTAACGGTGTTTTTTAATATACAAGTGTATTTAACCAAAGGCGCGGTCGGCCCAGATGACGAACCCGCCGTTGCCAGGGTAAGCGGTGGAGAGCTCGGCGGTGATGAGAGCCTCCGGGATGCTCCAGATGAAAGGGAAGATGAGGAAGCCGAGGATTGCATAGAGAGGTCTGGCGGCCTGTACGGTCGGTTCCTTGCCGGCGACTTCGAAGTAGATGAGGAAGATGAGAGGGATCAGAGTCAGCTGCTTCTCCTTGATCGTCTTCGTGGTGGTGCTTATGGGAAGCTGCTGCAGCTGCTGCTGTGATGGAGATGAGATCTCATCCATGGCGGTTGACTGGGAGTGAGGTTGATCTTCAGCTCCTGAATTCATCATCGCCATTGGGTGATGGGTTCTGAATTTGGCGGCGGTGGTGGGAGGGCTGTGACGGCGGAGAGAGGGGGAGGAGAGATGGTGATGTCTACTGGAGAGAGAGAGGGAGGATGGAGGAGTTAGGGTTTTTGTTCTTTTTATATGGTAGGGTGAATGATTGGGTGTGGTAAATTTTTACCCTTCCAAAAATATCATTCCTTTAATCTTAACCGTTAATTTAAAAAAAAAAAAAAGAGACAGGAGAGAGAGCGTATCCACGGGCTATGAAGTGGGTTGTGAATCTGACAACCCCCTTAGAGGTTGTCACCGTATCTCGTCCCAAAACTACGCTATACAACGTCTGCATGGTTTGATAATGTTTACTTGTATTTTACCATAATTCGACTTGTCTTTCATTAATCCCAACCCTTCAATCCATCCTCCCCTACTGATTACAAATCAAAATCATCGTCCTTAGCTTAGTCGCTTCTCGAAATGGGAGGAAATCAACAAGCGAGTACGAGCATAACGAATGAGCTCCGTTGCCACTTGCCAATAGTTGGGCCTCATTGCCTTTATGTTGACACCTTTCGACCCTTTGCTAAAATCAAACACAAGCAGTCCCATGTTCATAATTAAATGGTCAAGAACAAGAAGGCCCAATAATATGGCCACATGAGTGCTCGGCCCGGTAGCATGTTCGACATTGGAAAAGGAACCCTTGTGGGCTTCTCCTTTTTATGTTATCTCATCGCCTAATTCCTGTAGATAGCTTTGCCACTGCCAAAATTTCATTTTGCTGATTCTAATGAACATGGATTGTCAGTTTGGTACGTTAGACTCTAAAGGGTAACATTTTTTTTTGCATTAAACGTAACAATTAAATTTACGGATCGGTTTCGAATTTGTTAAAACGATATCATTTTTTTATTTTCTTTCAAGTATGTTAATGTGACAAATATAATCATTAAGATTCTCTCAAAAAACAATCTACAATCTCGTTGAATTGGTAAAAACAATTACTCTCTTTCACTAGTGGTGAAAGTTTTGTCTGTTAGGATTTCTACCAATTCAGCGTGAGGTTTTGAAGTTGTCCTTTTTCACATTCACTTTTGGGAATGAAATTATGTATAAAAGAATTTTCATTGGACAATCCTTTTATTCACACTAGGAGGGCCCGTTGGCCGGGAGAGGGTAGTTGAATAGTTGCATTATTTTAGATATGATATTTGTTCAAGATCCATTTAATATGTGTTATAGAGTAGTTATGCATAAATAAGACTACCCAATTGTCAAATTACCCATAATGTATTGGTATCTTATAAAAAAGGAGAAAAAAAGTCACAAATAATGCAATGAATGATTAATGTGTCAAAACAAACATTATACACTTCTAATCCATATACGTGTGACGGAACCATAAAGTCTGTATGTGTTATGATACAATCCAATTACCAAATCGGTTGTACAAGGGAAGGAAACCCTTGTATATTAGTGTCCACCTAGCTCATTAGTACGAGGCCTTTTGGCGAGGACATCCAAGAGTAAATCCGTGCGAGCTTGGCATAAAGTGGACAATATCGTACTAATTGAGCTCCCCAGTTATAACAAGTGGTATCAGAGTCCCGGGTGGAAATCAGGTTAGGGTTTCGATTATGAAGAATGACATCGGTAAACATGAAGATCGAGAATTTCACGGGGAAGAACAGCTTTGCTATATGGCAGATCAAGATGCAGGCTTTATTGAAACAACAAGAGTTGTGGGGGCCGGTGTCTGCGAAACAGAAGAAGGCAACAGTCGATGACGATGAGTGGAATACCCTAGAGGAGAAGGCGCACTCGACCATCATGTTATAGTTGTCTGATGACGTCATCATTGAAGTCGCTGCTGAGAAGACTGTCACGAGCTTGTGGTTGAAACTAGAGAATTTGTACATAACTAATTCTCTAACCAACAAGTTGCATCTCATGCAACGGTTGTTTAGCTTGAGGATGCAAGGAGGTACGACTTTGAGGGAACATCTGGAGCAACTTAATTCTATTTTGTTCGATTTACGCAATATAGATGTGAAAGTTGATGATGAAGATGCTTCCCTAATCCTGCTTGTGTCTTTACCGAGTTCATATGAGAATTTTGTGGATTCTTTTATTGCTGGCAAAGATAGCTTGTCGTTGGAGGATGTCAGATCTGCTCTTCACACAAGAGAGATCAGACATAGAGCGTCTGGATCTGGTATAGGTGGTGAAGCATCGAGGTTGGCTATCACAGGTGGAAAGGGAAAGAAATAATCTGGTAAAGGGAAACCTAAGGGTCCCAGACCACAGCCAAGCAATGCCTGTCACAACTGTAAGGAAGTGGGGCATTGGAAGTACAACTGTCCCAGGAGAAGAGGGCAACAGAAGAAGGAATGTTCAGTTGTCGTGGCAGAAGTGGACAACACTTCTGAAGACGATCTCGGCTTGGCTGTAGATGAGAAGACACATCGTGGTGATGTGTGGTTTCTGGATACTGCAGCCTCATACCATATGTCTCCGAACAGGGATTGCTTCACAACCTACGAGCAGATAGATGGTGGTAACGTGGTCATGGAAAATGGAGCTGTCTGCAAGGTTGTTGAAATCGGGTCGATAAAGGTTCGGACACATGATGGTTCGTTATGTACCGTGAATGATGTCAGGCATGTTCCACGAATGACAAAGAACCTGATCTCCTTGAGTCTACTCGACAACAAGGGTTTCAGTTTCAAAGGAGAAGGTGGAGTTGTGTATGTATGAGGTTTCGAGGAAGGTACTCAAAGGCTTGAAACGTGGTACCTTGTATGCATTACAAGGAAATGTGTTGTCAGGTTTTGCTGCAGTTGCATCGTCTCAGGTTCATCGGGAAGATATGACCACTCTTTGGCACATGAGACTGGGTCATATGAGTGAACAGGCGATGCAAGTTTTGTCGAAGATGGATCTTCTTTGCGGGCACAAGGTGGAGAATTTGGAATTCTATGAGCATTGTGTGTTTGGGAAGCTACATCGCAGGAAGTTTTCCAAAAAGGGTATCCACTGGACGAAGGGGATACTGGATTACCTCCACTTTGGGGTCCTTCATGAGTTGAATCCATTAGAGGCATCAGGTATTTTCTTTCTATTATTGATGATTATTTGAGATTTACTTGGATTTTCATGATGAAGCAGAAAAGTGATACTTTCACGAAGTTCAAGCAGTGGAAGACATTGGTGAAAAATCAGACCGGAAAGAAGATCAAGAAGCTGCGAACGGACAATGGTCTGGAGTTCTGATGTTCTGAGTTCAACGAATTCTGCAAGGTAAAGGGATTGCCCGTCATCAAACCGTTAGAGATACACCCCAGCAGAATGGCGTTGTAGAAAGGGTGAACCAGACATTGTTGGAGAGAGCACGGTGCATGCTCTCTAATGCTCGACTGGAGAGAAGATTCTGTGTAGAAGCAGTAAACATTGCATGCTTCCTGATCAACCGTGGACCTCACACAAGTATCGAGTGTAAGACTCCTTGTGAAGTGTGGTATGGTATGCCTGTTGATTACTCTTCACTGAAAGTTTTTGGGAGTCCTGTTTATTATCATGTGGATGATGGTAAACTGAACCCAAGGGCAAAGAAGGGTGTATCTGTGGGTTACGGAGATGGAGTTAAGGGATTTCTAGTCTGGTCAACTTCTGAGCATCGAGTTATACTCAGTAGAAATGTGATATTTGATGAGAAGTCTATGTTTAACCTCATGTTGAAGGTTATTGTTGTTGAAGGTAGCAGGAATGTTGATAAGCAGGTGGAGCTTCAAACTCTCAAAGAGAGTGAGTTTGAGCACCAAGGTGAAGAAGAACAAAATAAGGATGTTTCTGCAGAGCCAGAAACTTCAGAGTCCAGTGCACGAGCTCAAAAGTCTATGACTTCCGGTAGACGGAAGAGAGTGAATGCAGGAATACCTCCAGAGAGGTATGGCTTTGAGGATACGGTGACGTATTCATTTCAAGTGGCTGAAGAAGTGGATGTAGGTGAACCAAAGTCCTATAGAGAAGCCATTTCGTGTGGCAAATCTGATTAGTGGCTTGCCGCAATGGGAGATGAGATGGAATCCCATTACAGGAATCAAACTTGGGAGCTAGTCAAACCACCACAGCGAAGGAAGATTGTTACAAACAAGTGGATCTACAAGAAGAAGGAAGGAATCACTTCTGAAGAGGGCATTAAATTTAAAGCTAGGGTGGTTGAACGAGGCTTCTCGCAGAGGGAAGGAGTTGATTACAATGAGATTTTCTCACTAGTGGTTAGACATACTTCGATCAGGGTGCTACTAGCAATAGTGGCACATTATTACTTTGAGCTCGAGCAGCTAGACGTGAAGACAACTTTCCTACATGGAGAGTTGGAGGAAGAAATCTACATGACTCGGCCAGAAGGATTCCAGGTTCCAGGAAAAGAAGACTATGTTTGTAAACTGAAGAAGTCCTTGTATGGACTCAAGCAATCTTTGAAGATCTGCGAGGTCAAAGTCTGATATCCAGAAGTGAAAGGGGCTTCTTAGTGCTGAGTTTGAGATGAAGGATTAGGGAGCTGCTCAGAAGATCTTGGGTATGGAGATTTACAGGGATAGGTCAAAGAAGAATCTTTTCTTATCACAGAAGAGCTACATCCAGAAGATACTGTCGAGGTTTGGCATGTCTTCAGCAAAGCCCTTATATCCTCCTAGTGCTTCAAATGTTCATCTATCCTCAGCTTATGCACCGCAGTCAGAGGCTGCGAAGGAGTACATGTCGAGAGTCCCATATGCTAGTGCAGTAGGTAGCTTGATGTATGTTATGGTATGCGCTAAACCTGATCTTGCACATGTTGTTAGTGTTGTCAACAGGTTCATGATACAACCGGGGAAGGAGCATTGGCAGGCTATGAATAGGATCTTCCGATACCTTAAGGGTACATCTGACGTGGGGATTAGCTTCGGAAGTGATATAGAGTGCTTGGTGTCTGGGTATTCTGACTCGGACTATGCTGGAGATGTTGTCACGAGGAGATCGATGAGCGATTATGTATTCACTCCTGGGAGTTCTGAAGTGAGCTGGAAGGCAACTCTGCAGTCAGCGGTGACATTGTCTACTACTGAGGCAAAGTATATGGCGTTGACACAAGCTGCTAAGAAGGGAATATGGTTGAAGGGACTGCCTGATGATCTAGGTCTACATCATGAACAGGCAGTGGTGTATTGCGACAGTTTTAGTGCAATATGCTTGGCCAAGGATCAAGTCCACCATGAGAGGACTTGATATGATCCCAATTTCATCAATCCACATATCTCTCTTGATCGTCAAACAAGCCAACGCAATCCAAGAAGCTAACACTGATTTTTGGCCAAGACTATTTGTCGTTTCAGGTCGCTTACTTTACAAGCTTGGTCGTAACAGTTGGCTCGATGAAAATGAGCATTTAAGGGCTTGTGATAAAGCTAGAGTACTATTCTACATGATGACATGATTGGAACCTCAAGAAGAAGCCCAGAAGGTCGATTTCTAGGCTCCTCAAAAGCCTAAGTTGAAACAGGAAAACTGCTGAATTCTGTCCAAGTGTGGAAGACAGTTTGAGTCCTAACTTTGGAGCTTCAATCGCAGAGTTGGGTTGCGAGTCGAAGCTTGAGGTTTGAAGTCCATGAAAGTACAAGTTTCATTCTACATCGACGTGGAATTGAATGAAGGAATTTATCCCTGGAAGCGCTCGAACGAACCACCCAAAGATTGTACAGAGACAACTATTTCTGTCTTTGGGAAGTCCAATCCGAATCCTAGTCGGATTAGGATTTGCACACTGTTTTGATTTTTAATTCCATTTCGATCTTGTTTTCCCTTTTGAGTTGGGTAGTGATCAGGACTTTTATTTAATTGGTTCGTAAGTTAGATAGTCTATTTAAACCTAAGATTGCTATGTTATAGTCAGTTTTTTTTATGTGCAATTGAATAAACGAGAGTTTATTTCCATAGCTTCTTGCTCGTGGAATCAAGAGATTGTCCTAGGGTTTCTAGGCTCGACTTTGAGCTTGTATTGTTCAGTTATTCCCACTTATCGTGGCCAGGCCTCTATCTTAAGGTTTCGAGCCTCCTACCCGTTGAGAAGGTTGCACAAAACTACCATCCCAATCACAAACCTGAAACTCTGTTTTGAGTTCTTTCTCGTCGAATTCAATTCAATCTTTAATTGAATTTGTTTCTGCGCTTTCTCTGATCCAAGCTACCCAATTAGGGGCTTATCAAGTGGCATCAGAGCCTTAATTCAAGCATAGTGGACAGGAATGAGGGATTCGTTGCTGACTCGACGCGTTGGACAAAATCGAAAGGTCTTGTTTCCCAAGACTCGCAATTTTACATCAGCGAACCAAAGACCAAATCGAAGATTAATCCATGGCGAGACAGGCGTTTGACATGGATGAATTTCTAGATCGAATGGAGGTGAGGTTCCAGACTTAAATCCAGGAGCAATTGGGTCAATTCAAGCAATAAATTGATCAGCGGTTTGACGCAATCGCTCCGCCAGTGAACAGAGTCAGAGAAGAGGGAATTCGTGACGTCAATAATCTAGCAAGAGACCCTGCTTTACTGTGCAGAATTGAAGAATTGGAGAGATGACTTGTCGTAGCAGAACCCCATCACGACCGACCCCATCAAGGACGGCGAGATAATCGCAAAGCAGAGCCGCCGGCGATTTCACCTGGAATCAAATTGGCCATGGTGGCGTTTCAGGGCACGATTAATGCCTCGGCTTACTTGGGCTGTGAAAGGAAAATCATTCTTTTCTTCTAGTGTGGGCACTACACAGAGCATCAAAAGGTAGCTCTGGTCACGTTCGAGTTCACTGACTATGTTGCTCAATTGTGGGAAAAGATACATCTCCGGCGAAGACAAAACAAGCAGCCTGAAGTGACTAACTGGGAGGAGTTACGCGGGTTGATGCGCGATCGGTTTGTTCCGGCCTATTATTAGAGGGAGCTGCATGAATCATTACAAGGGATTCAACTGGGAAGACGAAGCGTGGAGGAGTACTTCCGCGAGCTTGAGCTACTTCTAATGCGAGCTGACGTTAGGGAAGATCGGGAAGCGACCATCGCTCGATTCTTCCATGGATTGAGTCAAGAAATCCGACAAGAGGTCGACTTGAGGTCTTTTGTTAATCTGGAGGAGGCACTACATGTTGCCATCAATGTCGAAAAACAGCAAAAGTCTTCGAGAAGACTTGCTCCGACAAACAAACCGGCGACAGAGTCGATCTCCGACACCAATCCCCAGTAATTACGAACTGAACCGGGGAAATTGACTCCCAAGAATACAAATTCGGTCTCGCTAGAGCGAAGTGGGGGAATCCAATGATTTAAACGCCATGGTCGAGGGCATATAGTGAATCAATGTCCCAACCTGAAGACATTGATCGTTAGAGACGCCAATATCTCACCAACGAGGAGCAGAATTCTGATGACAGTGATGTCGACAAGAATATCGAAGCAGACCCAACACCAGCAAAGCTCATGACCGTTAGCCGTCGAGCTTTGACCAGGGATATTCAGCCAGACTCTAGCCAAAGAAAGAACTTGTTTCATTCTCGATGTCTGGTTGCCGAAATGTATTATCTGTGATTGTTGATGGAGGGAGTTGTGCTAACATTGTAAGCCATGATGCAGTGGATAAACTTGAGCTGAAAACAGCAAAGCATCCAGAACCCTACAATTTACACTAGCTCAACGACTATGGAGCAGTGCGCGTTTCAAGTTAGGCCAAAGTAAAGTTCGAGCATACCATGTTGAGCTTGAATTTGACATCACACTTATGCAGGCTGCTCACTTGCTCCTAGGAAGACCGTGGCAGTTTGATCGTTGCGTGTGTTACTATGGTGGGATCAATGTAGTCAAAATCGCGCTTTAAAACTTAAAAACTTACGAATTTACACTTCTAGACCACCAAAACGTTTCTACATAGAAACTCGCTTTTGACTACATTTGGTGGGACAAACAACTACAAGGTTCGTCACAAGGAGAATCAGATTCTGTTGAAGCCTTTGTCCCCTAAGGAAGTACGAGAAGATCCGCCGAAAATTGGAGGAAAATTGGTGGCGATCCGAAGGAAAATCCATCGACGATCGCGACGAATGCTTCATTCACATGACTCTCTTAACTCGCCGTTTAATGTTGACAGGATTGAAGAAGACCCGAAAGCCTCGACAACGAAGACCCTGCAAATTATCGCCGGAGCGGAGCAAGAGAGAGGGAGAATTGGTCGTAGCAATTGGCGATGAGTCGAACATCGCCAAGATTGTCAGCACAACCCAAATTTCCCAAGGAAGCTCGTGTGCAAGCGCAATTGGATCCAACATCCCCGGATTACCGAATCTGAATCAAGATGAAGGTGCTCTAGAAACGAGCAAAGTCGACCAAATTTAGATGCTATGGGTTGGATCCATTGAGCACGAGTCGACGCCAATGGGTACCACTGATCTGTTCAGCCTGACCCCAGGAAGTTGTAGAAAGCGTCAATTTGCTTCGGAAATCCCTAAATTTAAAACGCCCAATTCTCAAATTCGAGTTCTGGGTTCGGGCAGTTCAAATGTAGACCTTGGCGGGAGAATCGGAATCATCGATTCGACGATGAATATGATTAATCAAAGCGTGCCACTGGTCCCGAAATTCAATTTCAGGCATGGCAAAGACGATGGTGGTGGTGAATTGCACTGGAAATGTGGGAATTCAAAAGCCCCAATTTCGGGCAAGAAGAACACTGCCTTAGTTCTTCAGCATTTTGAGTTGGAGCGGGCATTTTCAGATCCAATTTGGAACCAATTCACAGACGATTTTGACGAAAGGAAGGCCCATGCTTTGAGGTCAAAGCTTTTTTATGGGGGAGGGACTGATATGATCCCAATTTCCTCAATCCACAAATCTCCCTTGATCGTCAAAGAAGCCAACTCAATCCAAGAAGCTAACACAGATTTTTGGCTAAGTCTATTTGTCGTTTCATGTCGCTTACTTTACAATCTTCGTCGTGACGTTTGGCTCGATGAAAATGAGCGTTTAAGGGCTTGTGCTAAAGCTAGAGTACTATATACAAGATGACATGCTTGGAACCTCAAGAAGAAGCCCGAAAGGTCGATTTCCAGGCTCCTCAAAAGCCTATGTTGAAACAGGAAAACTGTCAAATTTTGTCTAAGTGCAGAAGACAGTTTGAGTACCTAACTTTGAAGCTTCAATCGGAGAGTTGAGTGACGAGTTGAAGCTCGAGGTTTGAAGTCCATGAAAGTAAAAGTTTCCTTCTACATCGGCGTGGAATTGCATGAAGGAATTGATCCCTGGAAATGCTTGAACGAACCACCCAAAGATCGTACCGAGACAGTTGTGTCTGTCTTTTTAGAAGACAAATCCAAATCCTAGTCGGATTAGGATTTGCACACTGTTTTGATTTTTAATTCCTTTTCGAGTTGGATCATGTTTTCTCTTTTGAGTTGGGTCGTGATAAGGACTATTCTTTCATTGGTTTGTAAGTGAGATAGTCTATTTAAACCTAAGATTGCTATGTAATACTTAGTTTTTTTTATGTTCAATTGAAAAAAACTGAGATTTTATTTCCATAGGATCATGCTAGGGTTTCTTGGCTCGATTTTGAGCTTGTATCGTTCAGTTATTCCTACTGATTGTGGCCAAGCCTCTATCTTATGGATTCAAGCCTCCTACCCTTTGAGAAGGTTGCACGAAACTACCATACCAATCACGAACCTGAAACTCTGTTTCGAGTTCTTTCTCATTGAATTTAATTCAATCTTTGATTGAATTCGTTGCTGCGCTTTCTATGATCCAAGCTGCCCAATTAGGGGCTTATCAGGACTAAGCACATCGACGTGAGGTATCATTTCTTGAGGACAGAGAAGAGGATTAAGGTGAAGAAGGTTCGCACCGCGGATAATCCTGCTGACATGTTCACGAAGTTGGTTTCACTTAAAAATTCCAACACTGCTTGGACTTGCTGAATGTCTTGAGTGGGTGACTTCGCCCTACGGAGCATTGATGGCAGGAGAGAGAGAGAGAGAGAGAGAGAGAGAAGGAGCAGAGTACATCGGAGTTTCAGAGGAAGAGTATTCAAGTCAAGGTGGAGATTTGGTGATGTGACTTGAATCAGACTATCAGCCGCTACGACTGGAATAGTCGGGGGTCTCGCTGCCCGGTCAGCCAGTGGGGTCCAGGGTCTCGCTGCCGGGTTCTGGGCCTGGTTGTAACCGCTTTTTCTTTATCATATTGGATTAGGGTTAGACCTAGGAGAAGTACTATAAATACTTCTCATACTCCTCTGTAATCTGTAATCTCCTCGATATAGTGAATCTGGCTCTCTTGCCCGTGGACTAGCTAACACGCATTGTGTTAGTGAAACACGTAAATCGTGTGTCGTGTGCTTTCTGTTTTTTGTGTTCTTACGTTGTCGATTATGACTGACTCGACTCTACTGTCACTCCAGGAATTGGCCAAGTGTAACCACTTCCTAAAGCGTAGTATAGCGGGTTTAGGTTTAATTATCAACCCGGGTCCTAGATCTGATGACTACTCAGTGAATTCTTGTTATCTAGAAATGAAACTGGAATGCAAGTCTAACTAACAAACTAGCAAAGCAGGTAAACGGTTGTATTCAAGTTAAGAGAGGTCACCCGGATATGGTTCCCCCTAGACTGCAGTTAAGCCGGATTGTAATTACCAAGTTCAGTTTCTATGAAGATTATACTGCGGAAGGTTCTTAAACAGCCTGAAGTCTCGACCAAAGGTCTTCAGACCCTCTCAATCTGAATCTCTAGCGGGCGACTAACCTCCACCGGAGTAGACAGATTGAGGCCCTAAGAAGAAAACCTCCACTACCGGAGTAAATCCGGTACAGAATAGTGAGTTGGTTCCTCGACTAAAGTCACCAACTCCCTACCTTCAATCAAGGATACTCTATTAACCTAGGCAGATATTCTCATTCTAGTTTAAAGCAGAAACAACAGGAATTTGATCAGGATTCAAGTCATTCAATCATTAAAACCTCAATCGAATATAATCAATCACAGAATCAGTACTTGGGTTCATACAATCAAAGCCTAACACACAAATCTAGGGTTCTCCATACCCAGATGAATGGGAGAACTACTCCATAGAGAAGAAAGCAAAAGCAGAATCAGACACGGAATTCATACTGCGAAGGATGGATTCCTGCTTCTGGACGTTGATCGGCACTTCTCCAAGCTCAAGCTGGCCTCCAATGGTGTTGAAGATCAATCTAGGGCACTTGGGAACTCTTGCTCGTCACTTTCTCTCTCTAGAAATCGCTCTCTTTCTCAAAAACCCGAATCCCCCCGAATTGTGGCTGAAATTCTGCTTAAAAGGAGAAAATCCCGACTCACACGGCCAGGGTGGCACGGCCGTGTAGCTCACCCAGTTGCCCGTGTGAGTCAAAACGCATCGTTTCATTTAGTTCGAATTCCAGGCTCTTTGCACGGCCAGAATGGCACGGCCGTGTGGACATCCCCTCTTGCCCGTGTTTGCTCTCGCAGAATGTGGCACGGCCAACCCAGCCACTTGCACGGCCGTTTCGATCCTCTGCTCTGCCCGTGTGTGCTCTCGGCAAAACTCGCACGGCCAGGCCATTACTTCACACGGCCGTGTGAATATCAGGGCAGCCCGTGTGACCTCCTTTGTGACTTGTCTCGCGCCCGATCTTCACCCAATCGACCCCGAACTCGCTCCTAAACCCTCATTCACTTGCCAGGACCTGAAATATCACAAACAAGCACAACCTAGCGTGAAATCGGTCTAAAACACGAGAAACCACCTCTCAAACGGTGTAAGAACAGGGGTGAAAACATGTGTAACTAACGGTCTATCAATGACGATTTCCTGATCCACAGCAGCTCAGTTATAATAGTATGCTTGGTAGTCTGTGCAAAATAGAATCAGCTAGCAGGTTGTGGAGAAGGAAATGGATAAATCTCACTTGGGATGGGACAAGTACAGGTAGTGTTACGATATGTGGGATTGAGAATTTAAAAGCCTAAAGGTCGTGTATATTCTATTTTCAAAAGATTTGCTTCCTCGTCCTAATCATTAAACCCACTCAAACCAGAGCTTATGAAGCATTTAAGGAGCTTTCTACATTCTACAGAGACCTCCTACCACACATTCAACAAATAGTCTTTTAATAAGCATATGAATCTTTAATTGATGGATCCATTCAAGTATCTACTGCGAGTATATAAAAATGGAATTCTTCTCATTTCATTAAAGTGTTAAATCCCCCTGTTGCAGTTCATGTGTGAGTTAGTTATGGTGCTAAATGTCATTAGTTAAAGTTGGTGGTGGTAAAGAGAAATTGACTAGTTATTATAGTCGAACCCTAGTTGCTATTGGTGTTAGTGTTAAGGCTTAGTACATATATTCTTCTTGCAGGCTACTGCAGCCGCTAAGTTGACTGTGTATGTTGGTTAGTAAAAGTTCATCCGAGAAGCTCTTCTGGAGCTTCTCCATAGATAAGTCTCGTTCACATCGACCGAGGAAACCACGTAAGTTGATTATTTTCCACGTTTTTCTTATTTTTACATGGTATCAGAGCTATCAAGTTCGTACAACTATTAGTTTATGATGAGCGACGACGAGAAAAAGGGAAGTGAGTCAGGGAAGGGCACAAGTAGCTCCTCTGATGGTTCGTTGAAACTTGAACACCACTCGGCCTCGCCGTACTTCATCAGTCAGTCTGATAATCCTAATCAGGTATATGTTGGGGAGTTGTTGAACGAGGTTAATTATGCTGATTAGGTTCATGATATGACGAATTCCTTGCTTTCTAAAAATAAGCTAGGGTTTGTCGATGGTTCTTTCATGGCGCCTTCGGATTTGCTCGCGTTACGGAGCTGGCGTCTTGCTAATGCCATGGTTAAGGGGTGGTTGACCTCTACCATGGATAAACAAGTTTGTCATGGGACTCGCTATGCTCAAACTGCTCGCGAAGTATGTATCGATTTGAAGGAGCGATTTGCTCAGATTAGTGCGCCTCGGGTCTGAAAAATCAGACCCCGTATTAATCGTACTCCTCGGGAGAAGTTATATGTCCATGCAGTTTACACACAGCTACGAAATCTCTGGAATGAGGTACAGTCAATGGTTTCGCTTCATCCCTGTACATGTGGTCAGTGTACATGTGGTGTCGAACGTAAGAATAAGGAGCGTGAGGAAACTTTTCGCCTCTATGATTTCCTTATGGGTCTTGATGAATCCTTCTCGAATTTCAAGACTAAGGTACTGTCTATGAAGACGTTGCCCACATTATCGGAGGCCTACCAGCTGGTTTCTAATGATGCTCATCAACGTCTTCTTGTCGTTAGTAATCGACCTGGTCCTTAAGCAGCTGCTTTTCTTGTTCGTGATGATGTGGCTCCTGGTGAGTTTTCTTTTGATGGCCGTGGCCGCCAAAAATGTACTCATTCTGGTAAACTCAGCCATCTCAAAGACAGGTGTTTCGACCTTATTGGGTGGCTTGATCGCCCACCCTCCAAACCCGATGCTGCTGGAAGGAAGAAAGGGTCGGATCGCCCCAGGTCGACTCCTAAAGTTGTTGTGGTTGATGTTGGCGAGAGCCCGGTCACTGGTTTAAGTCTTTCACAACTCGCACAGCTCAAGGAATTCTTGGTTAGGTCTTCGTTCTCCCCGGAAGCTTCTGCCACCAAGCTTACTGGTACTTTCTCTTGTTCATTTTCAAGGGTTTTGGATTTCCAGGTGTAACGAGCACATCATGCATAATATGTATCTTCTTTCCAATGGTTATTATCCTTCCGATTTTCGGGTTGGGATCCCTAATGGGATCTCGGTTGAGGTCACTCAAGTTGGGTATGTGTGCATGAGTCACGGGATGATCTTGCCTCGTGTCTTGTTAGTTCCATATTTCAAGTGTAAACTTTTGTACATCAATCGGCTCACTCATGAGTTTCCTATTGCAGTGATCTTCCTTCATGATTTTTGTATTCTACAGGACTTGCATTGCAAGAAGATGATTGGGATGGGCAGCAACGTGATGGGTTGTATTATCTTCGGTTATTTAAGGACGTATAGGAGGATGCGATTCATGCTGCTGCTCGTGAATATTCTTTGTGGGCTTCATTGTGACATGCTCTACTTGGAGATCCGTCCATGGCGAAGTTTTCTTTGTTTCCTTTTATTTTGGGTTCTGAACAGTGGATCATCGCTCTTCTTGTTTATGAGTTAAACAAACGTGTAGTCCTTTTCTGTCCAATTCTATTAAGACTTCTCGTCCATTTGAGTTGATTCACGTTAATATTTGGGGTGGATATAAGGAACCAGCGTTGAGTGGTGCTCATTATTTTCTTTCTCTGGTTGATGATTTTTCTCGTGTTGTATGGATTTATCTTCTCCGCTACAAATCCGAAGTTGGAGATTATTTGATGATGTTTTGTCAGTAGGCTACGCGTCAGTATCCTTCCTTTGCCATTCGTATTCTGGCAGATAACGGTATGGAATTTCAAACTAATGTTCTTAAATAGTATTACAAGCAAGAAGGGATTGTGCTGCAAACTTCGTGTACGGATACACCCCAACAAAATGGGGTCATCGAGCGTAAGCATCGGCATTTAATGGAGACGGCCAGGTCTCTTCGTTTTTATGCTGATTTTCCGATAAAATTTTGGGGTGAGTGTGTTCTTACCGCTGTTTACCTCATCAATTGCCTCTCGTCTCCAGTCATTATGAATGCTACTCTGTTTGAACGTAAGCCTACGTATCACCACCTTCGCACGTTTGGTTGTTTAGTGTATGCTAAAGATACATGTTCTTCGCTTTATAAGTTTGCAGAAAGGGGGAGCGAGTGTGTCTTTCTTGGTTATCCTGCCGCTCAGAAACATTATCTGGTTTTTGATCTAGTTAGTCATTCCATTTTTACATCTCGTGATGTGGTGTTTTGTGAGGATAGGTTTTCGTTCAAGATTGTTGCTGATACACGTCCTTGGGATCCTCAGTCATTTTTCTCGGACATTAGTCATCATTTCACATTTGATAATCATTCCCATGATACTGATGAAGAAGCACCAGTGGTTCTTCAGAATGATTCAGCGAATAGGGAGGTGGAATCACCTCATAATTCATCTTCTTCGACTGCAGCGGGTGAGACTTCTGGCTCGCCTTCAAGGTCTCCTCACTCTGTTAGTGACGTTTGATCAGCACCCATCGTTACCACTCCTTCGCCATCTCCTGCCCCATTTGTTGAGTTGCACCGTAGTGATCGTTAGCGCCAGGTTCCACGCCATGTTGATATTTATGAGGCCAGTTTACCTTTCACAAATTCATGTGTGAAGTATCTGTTAGATGATGTTCTTAGTTATGATCGTTTGTCCCCAAGTTATCGTGATTTTGCGGTAGCCCTTACTCGCTTTGTGGAGCCTCACACTTTTTCAGAATTCGTTAGCGTGAAGCCATGTGACACCCTAAACACAACACCAAACTACGACCAAGTGTAATCGCAGTCCGGAAATGAAGTGGCAAGCTCTATTTGTCAACCCAGGGTCTAGATCTAATGCATACTCCATGATTATCTATTATCTAGAAAACTAAGTCGAGTGCTTGTGATTTTAGCAAAAGCAGTAAGAAAGCAGGAAATGGTTCGGTTTTCTAAAGCAAGGAAAGAGTCACTCGCGAATGAGTCCCCCTAGATCCTTAGTTAGGTCACAGTTGTAATTACCCTGGGTTGATTAACTGTTGATTAAACTGCGGAAGATCCGATAGTAGCTTGGAATCTCTTAAGCTGACCAAGCCCTCTCAGTCCAACTACCCGGCAGACGACTAGTCTTCACCGGGATAGAAAGCAGAGGCTATGAACGCAGAACTCCACTACTGGAATTGGATTTTAGAACAAAGCAGTAAATCGATTAACTCTCGTATAATCAATCTACCACTATCGATTGATGAAGCTCTAACAACCTAACCAGATTCTATCTATCTCAGGTTGCAGCAGAAATCAAGAAAAGAGGACCAGACTTCAATTGACTCAATAAATCATGCATCAATCGATTAAAATCAATCAGTATAACAATCCCAAGTCATTACAATCAAGATCTCTAACACATGGAACAAGGGTTCTTCATACCCAAGTGAGAGAAAGTTCTACTCCATAGAGAGAGAGACAGGAAAACAGAAATCAGAGTAGTCATACTCATAACGATGAGGATAATCTGCTCCGGGATGATGATCTTCACTCCTGGGGATGCATTCTGGGCTACAATGGTGAGAAATCCACTCCAAATAGCTCCTAGGGTTTATCTTCACAGTTTCTCTCTCTAAAACTCTGTTTTTGCTCCAAAATTTTGACTCTCTCACCTTTGGCTCGAATCTGCCTCAAAAACCCGATTCTGGGCGAAATACGGGCTGAATTACGGTCGTAATTCTTCCCTGCCCGTATTTTTCCCGAAACGCGCGTTTTGGTTAAGTTTCAATGCATCCAAGGCTCCTCTCGGCAGTGAAAATACGGGCATGGTAGGGGAATTGCTCGTAATTCCTCAGGTCATGCTCGTGTTTCTTCTCCCGAATTGCCAAATGATCTCCGATTGACTTGAAACTTTCGCTTATGCTTCAATTTACATGCTAGGACCTGAAATGTGACAAAGGAACACAACCTAGCTTAAAATAGTACAAGAAAGCAAAAACGATCAAGAAACGAGGGTGCAAACATGTGCAAATACGACGTTATCAAATTCCCACACACTTAACTGTTTGCTTGTCCCCAAGCAAACCAAGTCAGATACAAGGTAAGCTCAAAATATTTTAACCATGAAACCCTTGGGGGCATATCATATTGGCACAAAACACGAGAATAATACTGGGTTTTGATCAATAACACATGGACAACTTCAATAGCAACCTGGACAACCACCACAAAGGACATTCGAATGCAGCAAAATCGGGTAAATGAAGAGGAATCCTTTGTATTCACCAACCAACATAGACTCGACTCAACCACTTAACCAAGACAGTCATCGCATGCATCAAACTCAAGACGTCAGAATCAAGACCAAGCCATCTAGGTCCTCACCGGGGTAAAGAGCATTGAGAATATGAGAACTTGAATCGCTCACTCTCGACCAGTGGGGTCAGGACAATTTGATGCGAAAAATGCGCATGCTTATTCTCTCAATCCTTAATGTCTCTTCACTATGAAGGCAGCCTCTAAATGTTAGAGTTCACATATTAGGTGTCACCACTAACTAATCCGGAGGTCTTAGACATAGTTTCAGATGACTGGCTAGGGTCTTGGACATGGGGAAAAGTCCTTTTAGGTGGTAGAAGTATTCATAGCACAAGGTTCCACAGTTCCAAATCCAACACAATTACAGCCAATCAAACCATTAACTTTCTTTCTGCTATTCAGCATTACTCAAATTACTTAGAGCACAAGAGCGAAAGAGGTCGCAATAATGTTAGTATTTCCAAGCCAGACTGCTAAGAAACACTACTTAATGAGCATGATTCAGATTTTTGGGTAGTGGCTCTCTTTTGCTTTCATTCATTTTTTTTTTCTCTTTTTTTCCATTTTTTTCATTTCTTGAGAGAACCACCACCTCTGCACATTTTTCAAACACATGCCCAATTTTAAGCATTACCTCCAACCCTCACATTATATATAACAGAAACCGCAGAAACATGCAAAAACCACTCTGTGGAACCTTCTAAGAGATGCGAAAAGGTGATTTTCCATTGTAGACCGAAAGAAAGAAAAGTACACAGCTCAAAAGGGCTGACTAGGGGGTATGACACACCAGGACAGTCAATTTGGTCGTGGGCTATTCCAATGCCTCCATCATCTTAGCTAGTGACAATGTGAGTGCTACACATCATGGAAGAGGTATCTATCGCACAAGAAAGAAATGAGCAGGCTCAAATCTCACATGGCTACCTATATGCTCTATCTCTCATTCTGATTCCCTGAACTAGATCATAAACGACTGTCAAGAGCAAGTGATCAATCCAAGTCATAGTTGGTAAGCAAATAGTTGAAAAACTGAACCCCTACACAACTCTACTGCACGTCTCAATCATCATTATAGGTTGTCCTAGTCACACTCCAGTTGTCATGCATTAATTCAAAAGTCATTCAATTCACCAATTAAACCCACAGTGCCAATACGATCAAGCAAACACCAGTACTTGGAGCCCTCAAATCTCGAGATTTGGACAGCGAACTAGGCTCCAAGCACACAAACTCATCTAGCAGTCAACAGTAGATAAACACCCCCCACACTTAAGCACGATATTGCCCTCAATGGAGTAGAGGAAAAGATAAGGTGAAACGATGTTACCGGAAATATGGACTGTCGGGGGACTGGAAATCGGACCAGTCAGTAGGACTAGAGTCATCAAAACACAGTGGGTGATAGAAACCATAGTTCCAAGTGGACAAACCGAAAACAAACGAAAGGAAAACAAACCTTGGTGGGGTTGCCTTCCCACAAGCGCTTCTTTACCGTCGTGGGCCGGATGGTGGCTCCTAAGTTTCGGTCCATGCTAGAACCTCCTTGAAGTTGAGGTTCTCGTCGATGATGTGGAGTCTCAAGTCACAAGCAGGTGGTATGACAGGTGATGTAGGCTCGTGTACTTGATGAATATGAAGTCTCCACCCGCGCGACCTCTTCGTTTCTTCCTCACTCGTCTCATTGCACCAAACCATATATGACAGCATTGACAGACCACCATCGCGTCCACCAAGAGGGACCATTGTCGATGTGGCCTTGGTCTGGCAAAGAGACACTGCAAATGGGTCCTTGCCAAAAATCCCCTCGAAGTTTGGTGGAGATATCACATGTAACTCATGGTCGGTGCAAGCCTCTTCCACCTCAACTTCATCCTCAGCTTGGGCACCACTCGCTTCTTCAACCCCTTTCCTTCATCAGAATGTGGTCTCTCCACTTGGAAAAGATCAAGAACTTTCTCTAATTCACTTTCGTCATCCTCCACAACTTCTTTCCTCATCCTTTCTCGCCCTTCTTCTTCTAGCACGGATTGGAGAGCAAGTCACAATTCAATCTTTTCAATAATATCAGCTTGCATTTCCTCACTCATGCCCGCCTCTTCAGCGCTCGGTGTGGGATATGGAAAGGTATGGTCGGCTACAACCGGACATTTCTGATCATGATCATCACGGGAGCTCTTCATGACAATTTTTGTTGCTCCACGACATCCTTATGATTGACTTCTTCTTCCTTCTTCTCTGCTTGTATTGTAGCATAAAGGCTATCTTGAGAAGACTGTACATAAGCTTTCTCAATCAACTCTATGTGCTTCTTGATGCTCCGAAGGGTATCCTCTGTTTCACGAGGAAAGGAGAAGTCAGTTTCGGCAATGGCCTGGATATGAGGATCCATCTCGGAAAAGGATCTCTCAGGTACTCAAGCAATCTGCTCCACGAGAAGCCTCAAGTGATAGTTTGGATCTGGCTGTGGAGTGTAGCATGGCTCAGCCAGATGGCCCGTGAAGGCTGTGGCTAAATCAAGATCTTATGGCCCTTCTAATTGTGGGAGAAATTCTTCTTGATAATGAGATTGTTCTTGACATACCCAAGGGTCTGATTGTTCGTCGTAGTAGGGTGGTTGGTACTGAAACCCGACTCCATAGTCTTCTCCTCCTTGGGTGCTCCAAGAAGTCTTGGGGTAATACCACTCAGGTGGTGGTATATACCCCCAATGGTTGGAGAAGCCATGAGTATCCATGTATCATATCTGTACCAACAAAAACAAAAATACCCAAGTGAAAAGCAAGGGTGGAAAAGAGAGGATGCATAAAAGTAAATGCTAGAGTAATAGACTTTCACGTTTCTACAATAACCTAGAGAGTCCCCGGCAACTGCGCCAAAAACTTGACACGCTAAAACACAACACCAAACTGCGACCAAGTGTAATCGCAGTCCGGAAATGCAGTAAGTGGCAAGCTCTATTTGTCAACCCGTGGTCAAGATCAACTGCCTACTCCATGATTATCTATTATCCAGCAAACTAAGTCGAGTGATTGTGATTCTAAGCAAAAGCAGTAAGAAAGCAGGAAATGGTTCGGTTTTCTAAAGCAAGGAAAGAATCACTCGAGAATGAGTCGCCCTAGCTCTTTAGTTAGGTCACAGTTATAATTACCCTGGGTTGATTAACTGTTGATTAAACTGCGGAAGATCCGACAGTAGCTTGGAATCTCTTAAGCTGACCAAGCCCTCTCAGTCCAACTACCCGGCAGACGACTAGTCTTCACCGGGATAGAAAGCTGAGGCTATGAACCCAGAACTCCACTACTGGAATTGGATTCTAGTACAAAGAAGTAAATCGATTAACTCTCGTATAATCAATCTACCACTACCGATTGATGAAGCTCTAACAACCTAATCAGATTCTATCTATCTCAGGTTGCAGCAGAAATCAAGAAAAGATTATCAGACTTCAATTGACTCAATAAATCATGCATCAATCGATTAAAATCAATCAGTATAACAATCCCAAGTCATTACAATCAAGATCCCTAACACATGGAACTAGGGTTCTTCATACCCAAGTTAGAGAAGGTTCTACTCCATAGAGAGAGAGAGGAAAACAGAAATCAGAGTAGTCATACTCATAACGATGAGGATAATCTGCTTCGAGATGATGATCTTCACTCCTGGGGATGCAATCTGGGCTTCAATGGTGAGAAATCCACTCCAAATAGCTCGTAGGGTTTGTTCTTTGCACTTTCTCTCTCTAAAACTCTGATTTTGCTCCAAAAAGTCGACTTTCTCACCTTTAGCTCGAATCTGCCTCAAAAACCCGATTTTGGGCGAAATACGAGCTGAATTACGGTCGTAATTCTTCCCTACCCGTATTTTGCCCAAAATGCGCGTTTTGGTTAAGTTTCAACGCACCCAAGGCTCCTCTCGGCAATGAAAATACAGGCATGGGATGGGAAAATACGGTCGTATTTCTCCTGTCCGTATTTCTTCCTCCGCTCCTGTTTAATGCTTCGTTTCTCCCTCGTTCGGACTCCAAATCAGTCACCGTTTAATCTCAGGCGCTAGTAGTTTTTTCCTCTTTCTTTTCATGACAATCTTCAATGATTATTTGTCCATAATATGAGGTAGAATTCCATTCTTACTCAGGTCATGCTCGTGTTTCTTCTCCTAAATTGCCAAATGATCTCCGATTGATTTGAAACTTGCGCCTATGCTTTAATTTACATGCTAGGACCTGAAATGTGACACAGGAACACAACCTAGAGTAAAATCGTCCAAGAAAGCAAAAAATCAAGCCAAAATGATCAAGAAACGAGGGTGAAAACATGTGCAAATACGACGTTATCACTATGCAGCAGGAGTTTGATGCCCTTGTAGATAATGGCACGTGGGAATTACAGCACTTTCACCCTAGTATGAAGTTCGTCGGTTCGAAGTGAATGTTTAAGATAAAATACCAATTTGATGGTAGTAATAAGAGGTTCAAAGCACGTCTTGTTTCCCAAGGCTAAACGCAAAAAGAAGGCATTGATTATCATGAAACTTTTGCGCCTGCAGCGAAGTTAGTTACAGTTCGTTGTGTTCTACCTCTTGCTGCACAACGGGGTTAGTTTCTTCACCAGTTAGACGTCAATAGTGTTTTCTTCACGATGATTTTGATGAAGTTTATATGAGTGTTCGCGATGGTTTTGCTCGATTGGGGGACACACGAGTATGTCGTCTTCGCAGTCGATGTACGGGCTACGTCAAGCATCATGAAACTGGTATAAGAAATTCACTATGGCTCTTTTGTCATTCAGTTTTAGTCGTTCACGAGCTGGTCATTCTTTGTTCTTATATTGGAAGAATGGTGTCTTTGTTTTTGCGTTTATCTACGTCGATGATATCGTCCTAGGGGGAGATAGCTGGGAGGTTATTGAAGGGGTCAAAGCTTTTCTGAAAAAGGAGTTGAACATCAAAAGATTTAGGTTCTTTGAAGTATTTTGTGGGAATTGAGGTAGCCAGATCACGTCAAGGAATCTCGTTATCGCATCAAAAGTATACGTTGGATATTCTGGATGATGCGGGTGCTCTTGGGGTCAAACCTTGTTCTTTTCCCATTGAGCAAAATCATCATCTTACTCGTGTAGAGGGTCCAGTATAGACGGTTGGTTGGGAGACTATTGTACCAAACGGTTACTCGACCAGACATCACGTATGCGGTAAACATACTGACTCAGGTTGTGCATTCACCTAGACAGCAACATGTGGAAGCTTCCTATTGGATCCTTCGTTACTTAAAGCATGCACCTGGGTGTAGTTGGTTTCTCCCATCTGATAAAAGTCCAGTTTTGACTGCTTACTGCGATGCAAATTGGGGTGGTCGCTAGGAGAAACGTCCTTCAACTTGTGGGTATCTCATTCATCTTGGTCAGTGTCCCATATCATGGAGAACAAAGAAGTAGTCACTGGTAGCACGGTCATCAGTTGAGGCTAAATACAGGTCAATGGCAGTTACAGTAAGCGAGTTAATCTGGTTACGTTGGTTATTCCAGGAGTTGGTGTGCATCTTAATGAGCCTACTATTCCAGGAGTTGGTTGCGTTGGCTAAGCAGCGTTACATAATATATTGCGGAAAATCCAGTTTTCCATGAGCGCACAAAGCACGTGGAAATGGACTGTTATTTCGTAAGAGAATGTGTGGTGTCTAAGGAAGTCGAGCCTAAGAAGAATCCCACCAGTGATCAAGTCGCAGATGTGTTTACCAAAGGCTTGGGTAGTGAGAAGTTCAATTACCTTGCTTCCAAGCTAGGCCTTCATGATATTCACGCCTCCGCTTGAGTGGGAGTGTTGCAGTTCATGTGTTGAGTTAGTTATGGTGCTAAATGTCATTAGTTAAAGTTGGTGGTGGTAAAGAGAAATTGACCAGTTATTATAGTCGAACTCTAGTTGCTATCGGTGTTAGGGTTAATGCTTAGTATATTATTCTTCTTGTAGGCTATTGTAGCCGCTAAGTTGAGTATGTACGTTGGTTGATAAAAGTTTAGCCGAAAAGCTCTTCTGGAGCTTCTCCGTGAATTAGTCTCGTTCACATCGAACGAGCATACCACGTAAATCGATTGTGTTATTTTGTTTTCCGCATTCTTCTTATTTTTACACCCCCAGTTATTCAATCTCATTTCAATCAACGGTATCCACTTTGCCGCTGCTACTCTGGCACTGCTTCTCGGATCTCCCAATTGTAGCTAATCTGGCTCACACTGTAGAGGCCACAATTTCACCCACTCCCGTAAGCTGCGAGCATAAGCGAATAGGAAACGATTGATGGCTGGAGCTGGAGAGAACGATGACTTGCAAAATTCATTGGCTGATCGACCTCTTTCTTCTTCGACGTCTCTGGCAACCATCTCATCCTATAGCTGCACCAGCAAGAAAGATGGGTCCAGATAGTGAAGGCGGCCTAGAAAGATTTAGGAATGGAGTGCGATATTAGAATCCTTTGCTACTCCCCGCCAGATGCTGCTTCTCTCAAAATAATCCCAGTGCTTTGCTAACTGTTGTTGCTCATGTAGTCAGCTTCCGTTCTCCTTTTGTTGCGATGAAAGACGACAATTAATAACGTGGTAACTCTGATGAATAGAAAGCTTAGATAATAAAAGTGCTTGGTTATCTAGAAACAACATAGGAATTTGGTCAAGTGTTATACCATCTGGCCTCGTTGTTTGCCATTTCCGCAGGAGCCTGACACGAACAACCTGGTTGTCATCATGTAGGTTCAATTGGGATAAACTGCGGAGAGCCATCACTGATACCTTACGATGAAAGAGAGTAAGGTTTTTGGATGACATCAAACATTTTCACTACCTGGAAGTTTTCCTTATATAGTCTTCGTAAGAAATGTGGTCTATGATTGAAAATGGGAGATAAAATGGAACAACGTGGAGGTCGTGGGAGTTAGGGAGTTATTATTTGTGTTTTAATAGAAACTAGCTCATTGCCCGGCCCTTGGCCGGATGTAGTCTCGGAAATTGACTTTTTGATTGTAACTGATGTTACTCGTTAACATGTATGTGGCGATGACAGGAGGTAGGTCAACAATACCATAATAATATGATGGAAAGTCATTATTCCATTGCATTACAAAAGAAACAGTAAAACATAAACACTATAATAGACAATCCAAACCAAGCCATTAGCCTTCAATATAGCCACTATTGCCATGCACCATGATGCCCCTAGAGTGAACATGAAAAAACTAAAGGAATGTTTACCTGACTCCAACTATCGATGGTAAAAATGGAAGTCACCAAGAGATTTCATAAGAAAAATCCAATATAGATTGCCCTTAGACCAAAAACCACAGTGATACAAAATGCGATGAATCTCTGGCTGAGAAAACAAAAACCAGTAATGTCTAAATCAACTCGATGGAATGCGTCGGTCAATTTTTTCTGATAAATAGTTTTGTTAATTAAAATGACAAAAAAAAAATACAAAGCATGCAATCTGCTTTAGAAATGTCATATACAAACAAAAGAAACAGGCAAGCAATATATGTCTGGAAGCACCAACAGATAATAACTTCTGTCAATATACCTCCCCATTATTACGATTCTTATCCTTCTCTACAGCAAACACACTGATTGGTCCACTCTTACTCCTTTTTCGTGGAAGCTACATGACATTTTGCATCATTGCATATTAATTCAAACTACCATTCCTTGCTGCAATTTATGGCTTGGGATAATATCATTTCAGTCGTAATACAAATTTACATGAAATGAAAGAAATGATCATTATAATAGTCTTGTAAAATTTAGAGTACCAATGGCGATTCCTCTCTTCTCCTCGGTGGCTTCTGCAATAAAATGAGATTGATGACTATCTCTACCAACGTATTTTATACGATCATTGTATGACCTTTTGTATAAACCATTTTTGTCTCACCCATTTTCGCATCACAACTCCAAGAGCTAACTTGTTGGGGTTCTCTTCTAGGTAAGCAACTTGTATCAATATCATGCATGAAAACAAAAATTGCTTTGGTTGAGATACTATAAGGATCTTGTGATGCGCTGAAGAAGGCTAACCCGTTTCCCATACATTGTCAACCCCCAATCAATTTGATGTAAGTCATTGCTCTCTTACCATCTAAATTAAATAGGAAGCTCAAGTTGACCTCTTTTATAGCTTCACTTGACAATTTCTTAGAGGAGATAAAATCACGATTCACAATTCTAGAACAACCACCTCAGATAATACAATCTTATGGAAACAACACTAATGAAGCACCCAAATTACAATTCCGTACATGTTTCCTATGAGGGTGTGCATGTGCAAATTAAGAAAAATATAATGATTAAGGAGAGAGCTTACTTGGCACCCGGCTTTGAGGAGCAAAAATCCCTTCAATAAATTCCAGGTGGAGATGTCCAATCGATCGGGTCTAGACATACGTATATATCAACATGCTATACTAAAAACACAAAGAGTTCGGTTTGTCCTTCCCATGACAACATATTCTCACAATGTATTTATTCCTTGCAGAGAGAATGATATCAAACCATCTTCTATCTGCTCCAATTATGGTTGTCACTCGTATTTTTATATTGTAGTAATTAGAACACCACTTTTAAATCTGAAAGCAAGTGACACTGTCACAAAACATCATATTGTAAATACTTATATGCAATCATGAGGTTATTCCACTCAAAAGAAACCATGTTTTATATGTTGAAGATTAGCATTATAACTTGAATAGTTTAATTTGGAAATGATCTCAACTCTTACATATAAATTTTGTGTAAAAGTGTTATGATTGAAGCTATTCTCTATGTTAACACTAATCAGAATAGTCATTGTTTACTAAAACTAACCACAAAAACATTTCAAATCGGAAAAATGATGGTACTAAACAGGGGTATCATAACAAAAGCAACAAAAATTATAGCTATTTATCTTTAATCATCTCAAAAGTCAACGTAGAAGATCAGCCATATGAACTGATGTTAAGAGATCACACTTTGCTCTCAAAGAAACTAAATAACCCATCATTCAGCTCTCCAAGCAAGAAGACTCAACCTTTCGATATTTACCCCTCCGAAAATTGCTTTGCATAACTGTATAGGTGGAGAAGGTTAGGCGGTTGTCGAGTCCGATTTAAAGGTTTGGAGAGACGACAATGGTTGAGAGTTTAGTAGGCCGAGAGCCCGGGACACTGTATATCTTTAATCAACTCAAAAGTCAACCTAGAAGATCAACCTAGAAGATCAACCAAATGAACTGATGTTAAGAGATCACTCATTACTGTCAAAGAAGCTAAACAATCCACCAGACAGCTCTCCAAGAACACTCAAACTTTCCATATTTACCCCTCCGAAAATTGCTTTGCGTAACAATATAGGTTGAGGAGGTCAGGCGGTTGTCGAGTCCGGTGGGAAGGTTTGGAAAGACGGCGATGGTTGAACGTTTAGTAGGCCGGGACACCATTTAGACCCATTTACATTAGTTGCGTCTTTTCAATCCGCATTCGACAAACCAGCATCACTCAACCTTTCCATATTTAACCATCTTGTAAAGACACATGTGCCCCCTATTCAATCAAAACTTTTATGTTCAAAAATATTGTTGCTTTATGGTAGTTATATTATTTAAGTCTATGTCAAGATTTTTGCATCGCTTCTACACATTCAATACTGCAATCCGATGTGCAGTATTTGCACCAATGACATTAGGCTTGCGATTTAAAATTATTCTCCATTTATAAGATAAATAGAAATAGAAATAATTATTAAATTTGAATTAAAATAATCAAAGTATGAGAATAGAAGTATCAAATACCAAAAATATATTTAGGGTAGAGTTAGTGGCTTAGCTAACTATGACAAAAAATTCCTATGATTTTCCAGATTTATACTTTCTGTATGTTTTTAATTTAAAAATTTTAAACAAATTTTTTTAGTGTAACTGATTATGTTTCTTGTCTTTTCTCAAAGAGATCACGATTCAAATCTCATCACCAATGTATTTTTCCTGTAAATAATAAAATAATAAATGAGTGTGAAGACGAATCTACCCTTCTTAATTTTGCTATGGATGCAAGGATTTTCTAATGGGGGAAACACCTTTCCCATTTCACTATTATATTAGGTTTAGCGAAAGTAACCCGGGTGGTTGAGCTTTTAGTGGGTCGGATACTATTTGGGCTCGTTTACATCAGTAGCGCCTTTTCCATCCGCGTTGGGCAAACCAACAACACTCAATCTTTCCATATTTACCCATCTAAATTGCTCTAGCGTAACAATAGAGGCAGAGGAGGTTAGCCGGCTGTTGAGTCTAATGGAAAGTTTGGAGAGACGACGATGGTTGAGCATTTAGTGGGTCGGGGCACTAATTGGGCTCGTTTACATTAGAAGTGTCTTTTCCATCCGCGTTCAGCAAACCAACATCACTTAACCTTTCCATATTTACCCCTCTTAAAGACACATGTGCCCCATATTCACTCAAAAGTTTTGTGTTTAAAAATATTGTTACTTTATGGAAGTTATAACAATTAAGTATATGTTAAGAATTCTACATCGCTTCTAGACATTCAAGAGTGCAATTCGGTATGCAATATTTGAATCAATGACATTTCGGTTGCTAACCATGGTGGAAAAGTCCTATGATTTTTTTGATTTAAGCTTCCTGTATGTTTTTTATTGGAAAAGGTCCCACAAATGTGTTTATTGTAACTGGTTATGTTTCTTATCTTTGTTTGAAGAGACCACGGTTCAAATCTCATTAATGATCTATTTTTTTCTGTAAATAAGAAGTTAATAAATAACTGTGAAGACGAATCTACCCTTCCTACTTTCACTCTGGATGAAGGAAATTTGAAATGGGGCTTCAAGTTTTCTCATTTGGCTTTTATTTATTGTGTAGATTTGGTAGGACGTGTTGGACTTGGAAAGTAGCTTCAGAATATCTATATTACAGCAGTAACCCATGATCCGAACTATTGAGTTTGATTACTATATATTTTAAACTAGCTTATAACCCAGTCCATTGGCCGGAATATTCATATTTGATTATTTATATTTTTATGTTACGTTGAAGCTAATCAAACAGTTTAATTTTATTGACAATCCTTCGATGGAGATGATACATAAAGAAAGAATATATAGGTCTAACATTCAGAGAAGTACCATCATTATTTAAGAATATTAAATGTATCAATAGTTTCATTTTCATAATGATAATTAAACTCTCATTAAAATGGTATTGGTTAGTTGATTGTCAAGAAAGAGGGTATAAAAGCTCAGTGAAACTAAATCTTAAACCTCACAATCCTACATAAGGGTTTAATGTGCTCCTTTTATGAATAATATGCCACTAATCAAAAAGAAATGGAGAGTCGTTGATTCAAGTCAACTATATACTAACAACTCAGCTAAGAGGGGACCATCAAAACTTGAGAGCAAACGACAAAATTAGAGTTATCTCCAATATAGTAATAGACTCCATCAAAGTAATAAGGCACAAAATTAGACTCATTGTCTATCAGTTCCAGTAGGTTGAATAAAGAATCAACCTGCTTCAATAAATCAATCAATTATTCCTCTTTTTAAGATAGAAATAGGTTGTGATAGATTTAAAAACCATAAATATAAAAATTCAATAACTACCACTCTTCGTTGTGTAACCAAGTTTTTATCTCAAGATACATGTTTCAACCAAAAATTCAATTTATAATCCTCCATCTGCAACTCCATTATTTATTAAACTCTTTTACATGCCCAACTTAAATTTCTAACAATAAAACCGACGTGCCAAGGGATACCAGATGATTGATTTTCAAAGGTTGTATTGTACTGGGAAGTGAAAGGGGTGCAAACTATTGTACGATGGATGGAATTTTCGAGAAAGTTAGAAAGAGATAAGAACAAAGATAAAAACCACAAAATTTAAATTGAAAAATGCAAGGACACAACATGTAGTGACAAAATTAGTTTTTTCCATGTTAGCCAATTACCAATTTAAGTATCAAGCACCATAAAAATATATACGGTATACTTAGTGGGCTTGTTAATCATGATGGAAAGTTCTGTGATATTCAGAGAGTTGAACTTCGTGTATATTTTGTATTTAAAAAGACACAACAAATTTGTTCAGTGTAAGTGGTTGTGATTGTTGTCTTTGTTTGAAGAGACCCGGGTTCAAATCTTGATGTCGATATTTTTTATATGAGATAAATAATTAATTGTAAAGACAAAAATGTCCTTCCTACTTTCACTCTCGTGCAGAGATAAATAATTAATTGTAAAGACAAAAATGTCCTTCCTACTTTCACTCTCGTTGCACGAGAGTGAAAGTAGGAAGGACATTTTTGTCTTTACAATTAATTATTTATCTCATATAAAAATATCAATATAAGGACATTTTTGCACGAGAGTGAAAGTAGGAAGGACATTTTTGTCTTTACAATTAATTATTTATCTCATATAAAAAATATCGACATCAAGATTTGAACCCGAGTCTCTTAAAACAAAGACAAACATCACAACCAATTACACTAAACAAATTTGTTGTATCTTTTTTAGTACAAAGCATACACAAAGTTAGACTCTGAAAATTGGATGAATTTTTCATCATGATTACCAAGCCCACTAAGTCTACCGTATATATTTTTATGGTGCTTTATACTTCAGTTTTCATAGTAGCTAGAGTTTCATGTAATTTTCTCAATTTTAAATTTTTTGCTCTCGCCTTAATTTTTTGCTATAGGTAGATTGGTAATTGGCTACCATAGAAGAAACTAATTATGTTACTGCGTGTTGTATCCTTGAAATTTTAAATTTAAATTTAAATTTAGTTCTTTTTTTATCTTTGTTCTTATCTCTTTTAACTTCCTCCGAAATTCCCTCTATCTTGCAATAGTTTACGCCCCTTTCACTTTTCAATACAAGGCCGCCTTTGAAATCAATCTTTTGGTATCTCTTGGCACTACGATTTTAGTATTGGGGATTTAAGCTAGGTAAGTAGAAGATTTCAACTCCGATATCAATCCATGACAAATAGAATGGAGTTCAATAAATGGAGTTGTAGAAGGAGGATTAGAGATTGAATTTTTTATTGAAACATATGTCTCTTGAGATAAAAATTTGGTTCTACAACAGAGCGTGGTGACTATTGGACCTTTAGGTTTATGGTTTTTGAAACTAGGCCGATTCTTTATTCAACCTACTGGAACTGATAGATACGGAGTGTCTAATTTTGTGCCTTATTACTTCGATCGAGTTTATTAGCATATTGGAGGTAACCCTAATTTTGTCATTTGCTCTCAAGTTTTATTGGTCCCTTCTTAATTGAGTTGTTAGTATATAGTTGACTTGAATCAACAACTCTCCATTTCTTTTTGATTAGTGGGATATTGTTCCTAAGGAGAGCATTGAACCTTTTATGTAGGATTGTGAGGTTTAAAATTGTGTTTCAAACTATCTATGGCGTGTGGGAATTCCAATGAGCTTTTGTACTCTATCTTTCTTGACAATCAACTAACCAATAGCATTTTAATTGGGGCTTAATTATCATTATAAAAATGAGATCAATCATTTTTATATTTTATATTCTTATTTCTCTAAAAGTTCGACCTATATATTCTTTCTTTATATATCATCTAGATCGAAGAATTTTCAATAAAATTAAACGGGTTGATAGACTTAAATATAACATAAAAACACAAATAATCAAATATGAACATTCCGGCCAACGGGCCGGGTTATAAGCTAGTGTACTATGTATTATTGGGGATGAAAAAAGCTTAGTAGCCTTAGTGTTCTTATGGGAATTTCTTCTGTGTAGATTTAGGTTATTGTTTGTGTACAAAGGAAAAACTGAGAAATAGAGAGAGAAATGTAATTAATATAGGTTTAATTAAAAAAATGTAATTAATATAAGGTTTTTAATTCTCAAAGATTATCAAATGCAACACAATTTTATTACCCAAAATAACTATAATTAATATGGGTGTCATGTTTCCAACCATTAGTCAAGCTAACTCGTCCCGAGATTATCGGTGATTTTTTGTTGTTGTTTGACCTGATTATCTGTGTATTAACTTCAGAGAGATGCTTTGCTAATTTAGAGTAATAAAGGCACGAATTTATCTTATTCTGAAGGTGAAACTGGACCTTTTTTTAAGTAAAGACCCACCCAAGGAAATAAAACCCATTGATCAACGAAAGATTCATTGTCCCACTAAAATACCATGGATCCAATGCGCTGAATGTAATAATGATATATCATTCCTACAATGCACAGGTTGAGAGGATATCCCATTTAAGGTTTCACATTTCAATGTTATGGCCAATTGGAGTCCTCTCAGAAGCAAGACCATTTCACAATTGGCCAATTATTACTATAGGTGTCAATCGGACGAGTTCGAGTGAGTTCAGGGCAGGTTTTATTGGGTTGCGGGTTAGTCGGGTTGCGATTTCATCGGTTCGGGTTCGATCGAGTTCGGGTACAATCGGGTTGCGGGTTAGTCAGTTTGTGGGTTCATCGGGTTTGGGTTCAATTGGGTTGCGGGTTTATCGGGTTTCAGGTCGGGCGGGTTGTTCGGGACAACGCATCGAGTTACTTACTCCTTCCTCGCTACCAACTTACACTTTTTATTACACTAATTTAAAATATTTTTCACAATTTTTAACCCACTTATCTCTACATCATATATATATATACTTAATATATATAAAAAACTAGTCAAAATGTTGAATTAATTTATGATTTGCAAACTTATCATGTAATTAATCATAACTGGTAAAGTGCAATAGATAATAGTAATGACGATATCAACTTTTGCAACCAATAGACACTATTAGCAAACCAAACAAAACACCACTCTAAAAACAAAGAAGAAAAACACTTTTTATTATCTCAACATTTTTGGACTACAATAGATCAATCCAAACGAAATTGGGCGTCCTTTTGAAGCGAGAATGAAAAAGTTGGTTGGCAATGTATATCAAGCAAAAAGAAAATTGGGCGGCAATGCAACGGGAAACAAAATTGAGTAAAAAAAATACACGAGTTATATATATGGTGGCTACTTCGGTGCACTCATTTTTTTGGGTGCACTGAGTGCACCCATTTCTAAAAGTGTCCATAATACATCAAATTTTGAATTTTAATTAGTACTCTCAATCTAACATGATGAAATGACATAGAATCATAACAAATCAATCTATTACCCTAATCCCTTAACCTTCAATTTTGAATCCCAATGCAAAATCCCAAACTGTAAACCTAAACCCTAACCCTAAACCCCTAAATACTAAATCCTTCAAATTAAAGTAAATCTTAAATGATTTTTTTTTAAATTCATGGGCTTATAGTTCATAATATCATAAGCAACAATTGATATCATTTTGACATGAATCGCATGTTCAGAATGATGATTATGTGGCGGGTGCGCTGAGTGTACCCAAAAAAGTGGGTGCACCGAATACGCCACCATATATATATATATATATAATAAATTGCACTTCCCGGTCGACCTCAGGTAGGATTAGGTCGACCTCATTTAGGATTCGGTCGACCTCATATAGGAATAGGTCGACCTAATCTGTTGTTTCAGTGTAAAAACAGTTCATGGTGCCTACTTTGGAGATTCATATCATACAATTGGCTAGATGGAAATTGAAGACTAATGGCTTGTTTTGAAGCTGGAGTGTCCCTCTACATATTGAAGTTATTGAGAGCTCGATAGAAAGTCCAGAATACCATTATTGAACCTCATGAAAAGGCTATGCCAAAACTGGGAAATTGCCTGGAAATGGCTAAGTCTGGAAACGTGATTGTGAAGCCTATTTTGGAGCTCAATTCGAGAAGCATGAATGCGAGTCGAGTCCAGGAGCCTCTACCACTTTAAATTAGGTATGTTTTTATACAAATTCAAGAGATTGGATGAAAGATTGGATATCTGCAAGGCTTCAAACAAAAGGGTCGAAGTTGCTACAAAGGCTGTTTTTCAAAACAAGCCATTAATCTCCAATTTCCATCTAGCCAATTGTAAGATATGAATCTCCAAAGTAGGCACCATGAAACTATTTTTACACTGAAACAACAGATTAGGTCGACCTAATCCTATATGAGGTCGACCGAAAAGTGCATGTCACCGTGACATGCATGTCACCTAGCAAAATCCTAACTCTTTATATGTTCTCAAATCTATTATATCAAATTAGTCATGCCTAAAAGATATAGTAAGATTTGTCATAGAGTATAGGCAATATTTTAGCTACTAAGTGGTCGTTTATGTATTTGATGAAAAAACATTGTTTGTCGAGGTATACAAATCCGTGGGGCCCATGGATTTTGATCTTTTTTAGCTCCAAATCCGTGGACCCCATGTATTTGCAAATACCACATTACATAAGGCAAATTTTTGAAACCCAAATACCAATATTTTCCAATTCTTTCTCTTCCTATAAATAAAAACACCAAAACTCCTCCTTCTTTCTTTTCTTAAAAATTTAAACACTAAATTTCACTCTTCTTTTTCCTCCAAAAAGTTGAAAACACCAAAATTTTCCATTTCTTTCTATTCCTATAAACAAAAGCATTAAAACTCCCTTTAATTTCTTTCTCTTCTTTCTTTTATTAAAAATACATAATTTCATCTCAATATCATTTTTTTAATTTCCTTTATAAAATAAAAAAATAGTTTTACTTAGTATTACAACAAACAAACTTTATTTTAAAATTTTATATAATATAGTAATTATTCAGGTCAATCGGTCGGGTTACGGGTTAGTCGGGTTCGGGCCAACCGGGTTATGGTTTAATTGGGTTGTCGGTCAATCGGGTTGCAAGTTAATCGGGTCAATCGAGTTGCAGGTCGGGCGGGTTGGGTTATTCGAGCGGGTTAGTTGGGTTGGGTTCTATTTTGACACATATAATTATTACCATTAAGTACTAGTCATAAGCACTACTCCAGGGGGCTCGATACGCAGCTCACTTTCATTAAAGAGTTGTGAGATTCACAATCAAGGACATTTGGTTATGATAAAAAATAAATTTATTAATTAATTTGTATTAATTACACATTTAAAATTAAAAATCTATATTAAATACATGTTTTTTTAATTTAAATCCTACAATAAATATATTTCTCTCTCTTCCTTTTCTAGCAGTTACTCCACTTCGACCGGATGACTTTCCGACTATAGTCTTTCTCTGACAACACCTGCAAAATATTACGACTCCGTCAATGCGCTATTGGTACGCTACCACTATAACTGGTACCACTACCAGTACAGCGCTACCACTAAAACTTAAAAACTTAAGATTTTATGTTTTTACGTCACTAAAACGCTTCTACACAAAATCTCAGTTTTTATAACTTATATAGTTAAAAACTCCGCTTTAAAACTTAAAAACTTACGATTTTACGTTTCTAGATCACCAAAAAGTTTCTACATAGAAACTCGCTTTTGACTACATTGGTGGTAGCGTACCACTATCATTTGGTACCACTACCATATAGTACTGGGTAGTGGTAGCATACCACTCCATCTTGTACCACTAGAAAAAAATTGAGAGATGAAAATTAAAAAATCATAGATCTGAAAAACGAAGGGGAGGGGAGGAAGAGTATAGTGGCAGAGGGACACATACCAGAAGAGGCGACGACTGCGTTAGTGGATGATGGCAGCAATAGAGGAGGGCGACGGGAGAGAGATGACAGCGACATGGGTGGAGGGAGGTGGTGGAGGGCGCGACGGGAGGTGGAGTGAGGCGGAGGAGGGTCGCAGGATGGGGTTTGAGGGAGGCTGAGGATCGCGGGACGGTGCGGAGGCGGTGGTGGTGGTGGAGAGCACGACAGGTGTGCAGCAGGTAGGGCTGTTATTGATCTGAGCTGAGCCAAACTTTGCCATAGTTCGGGCTCGACTCCTTAATATATTTTCAGGCTCGAGTTCGGTTGAAGTTCATCACGAGCTTTAATATGCAAGCACGATTTCTACTTGTTTAAGAAAATGAAAGCTCAAGTTCGACTCGACGTCGACTCGTAAAATAAATTTAACGAGCCCAAAATTGAGTTCAGCACATAAAATGTTCATTATGGCTTAAGATTGGGCTAGAATTGAGCTCAAAATTACATTCAAACCTGTAGCAAAGTCTAGCAAAACAAATCATAATATTTAACCCCATTTCATTACATAAAATCCATCAATTCCAATCCTTTCTAATGCCAAACCGTTAAATGAGCTTGTTCATGAGCTTTCGAGCTGAACATGGTATGACTCGAGTTCGCCTCATTTAGTTAACGAACTTGTTCGCGAGCCAGTTCTATTAAGACGAATCGAGTCTCGAACGAGTTTTTCTCGAGTAGGACGTCGAGTCATTCATGAGCGGCTTGGTTCATTAACAACCCTAGCAGCAGGCCACCGGGGAGGGGGGGGGGGGGGAGGTGAGCCTCCTGCGGGAGAGAGTGAGGAGTTAGGGTTTTTTTTCATTTATAAGGGGTCAATGATTAAGAGTGGTAAGTTTTTTCCATTCCAAAAATGCCATTCGTTTAAGCTTAACCATTGATTTAAAAAAATAATAAGAGAGAGAACGTATCCGATAACTACAAAATGGGTTATGACCACTCTTACTTCATATCTTTTTACTATGCTAATCCAAGTAACATCTTAGGAAACGTTGGAAGCGTATAATGTGGATAGAATAAAAAATTGCATGTTGTTTGGCACTTATTGAATTGTATGTAACAGGAAGATGATAGACTAACGGGAGGAGTTACGGTGCTAATTGTACAATAGTTAGCACCATAATAATCAAGGGAAAAACTACTACTAGTTTGAATTAGTAATGATTTAGCTTAGATGTTGTATTGATTTTATAATAATCCATAGTGATTTCGTTATTTTTAGTAGCGTTTTTTGCTAGTTATCACGGTGCTAACCCCTATAAGAGTTAGCATCTAATCCCATCCATAGACTAACGTGAGAGTTGGCTAAGGGTTCTTTAATTAATGACCCAATCTGAAATGAGCATTTGGGAAAATACGTCATATACGTATAATTAAGTTAGGCCAACCTTTTTCCCTAAAAAAAAAAAAAAAAGTTAGGCCAACCTTTAGTGGTGTTAGAATTTTGTTGTGTAATCCGATGTTATTCATGAATCTATCGATGAATTTGATAATTGAGTCCAGTTCTGATCAACTTGTAGTTGTATGTTCGTTAGAATTCATTTCATTGTGTAACAAAATTCTTCAATGGAATAAACATATAAAAAATAAGGGTAATATTGGAATAGACCCTACAATTAACAATATATGTCTATCAAATTGTCTATAAAGTCATACGTTCTATCCAAGAGTTGTGAAACCGTACCGGGTGATATACGAAAAAATGAATTATAGGAGATTTTTTACGAAAACTGTGGTTTCGCGGTGGTTGAACTATTTCCTACTGTTAAAATCACTTACCATTTTCGATCCACTATCTGTATTTCCGGTCCTACCGCTCGTTTTAATAGGGTTTTCTAAAGCTTCTTCTACCTAATTGTTTGGTGTCATCTTGAAGTCAGTGAATCGTTGTTAGCAAAGATGGATTTCATAACTATGTGCTAAGAAACCAAAGAATGAGTGATTTTTAAATTAAGAGTAAAAACAACAAACCACACGCAACAATAGGCAGAGGAACAATGAGAAATTATATTGTTTGGTTCACTTCAATGAAAGTGAGGTATGGGCATTTTGTTCAATCCCTAGAGCAAAGCACTGCCTCTATAACATACTTATAAGCAAATATAACGAGTTTTGATCAGGAGAACTAATCTAAGCTTGACAGCCCAACCCTGGTTTGTAATCAACTTAAAAATGATAACAATCCAACCCAAGCGAAAAAGTTAATCTGCTAACTTGAAGATTCGTTAGCAGATACTAACTAATATCCAATATATATGAATTAGTATCCAAGTACTAAAGTATCTAGAGAGTACAAACTAGTATTAAAGATTTGCTAACTGATATCTACCCTGAATATTCAACTATTATCCCAAATTCACAAACTAATATCTAGAAACACATAATAGTATCCATATACAACACATAATTTGTATCCAGATAACACATAAGAGTATCCATATTGAATACTAGTTGGTATGATTGTGGATATTAGTTGGTAATTGATTGGCTGAATACTAGTTGGTTTGATTGTGGATATTAATTGGTAAAATCAGCCGACTTGGATACTACTTCATACATTTTGGATATTAGTTAGTATACACTAACAACTTATACCGTTAGCAGAATAACCCTATTTAACCCAAGCATGAAACCTATAATCGGCAAAGAAATGAAGAACCGATAACCCTATACAAACACCCTTTGTCACATTAAAGTTTAAACTTTAAACCCAACAGTATGATCTTATATTCGCAGAAACAATCCATACATGGCCAGCTTGTTTTGGGCTTTTCAAATGAGAATTCGTTTGGGCTTTTGAGTGAGCTCGTGTTACAACAAATTTGGACGTCAGGTAGGCCTTTTGTTTTTTATTCTCTCCTGGGATGGACAGCTGGTGTGGCCTTCAGATACTGTAACACCTCACCCTCTAAATCAAGGTTGTCAACCCGCGGGTTGATCCGGACCCGGTTGAGCTAGTGGGTCAAGGGTTAATGGGTCACCCGTTTTAGCCCGGTTTAGCCCGGAAATATAGAAAGCGTCATTATATTGTACTTATCCTGATAAATTATATCAAATCTCATCTAACATATGAGTTATAACATATAATATTACAGCAAAATAACATTTCGTACTTAGATTCAACATATAGTGAAAATTCACACACATTTATATAACATTAATATTCAAATGTTCAACTTAGGATTCCAAAGATTGAGTTAGGCGAAAAGAAAAATCGAAAAATAGACGCATTTCGCAAAACAAAGAAAAAAATGGCAAATTTGACCTTCAACCCGGTACCTTATAGCGGTCGACCCGGCGGGTGCGTGCGGCCCGTTTTTCTCACCGGGTCAGGGTCAAAGTGGGTCAACCCGTGGGTCGACCCGCGGGTTGACAACCTTGCTCTAAATCAAAGATCGAATCAATGGTCCAACTGCTAGTCAACCTGGGTTTTACATATGAAAATCCATCACCAAACATTTAACAATAATAGAAATGGTTCTGCATTCAACACCATCTATACATAAGGAATATAAATCAACTCCCCAAATGTCTATTAGTGACCATGGCAAAACAAGGATCATTCTCTACCTCATAGTGAAGCGAGAAGATGTATGCTCAAACATTACTGATCAATTTTTTACTTGCGAGTATGAAATCACAATGGGTTAGCTACTAAGCTAAATGTGTGGCCGTTCTCACCCAAATCAGTTGAGGATTTTACGTAAAATCGAAAACTTGGTTAAAATCTAAATTATAAAATTCAATCGTAAAATTGTAGGATTTTAGTATTTTATGGTCCATAAAAAAATGCTAAGTAATATTAATAAGACAAATCATGGATAACACATAGACAAGTCTAATTTGGGGGAGAATAAGTAAAACTTACCAAAGATTTTATCTTATTCCTTTAACTCTGTTCGATTTAAGCAAAATTCAATCAATTCAACACTGACTTTAAAATCATTAAATCTTCAAAATTGTAATATTTTAAATATTTTTACGATTTAAATCGTGAATAGTGTACAATTCAAGGTACATTGATTTTATAATAAAATTAGAATCTGAACATGTAAGTAATCTAGTAAAATCGTTGATTAGGACTAGCTGCCTTCACCTATGCAGTGTAGTCTATGGGCCGGATAGCGTAACCAAACAATTCCAATTCATCCTAAATTGGTTTATAGGTTAACAAACAATAATTATAAATTAGTCAACACTAATAATATTCATAAGATATAGTTTATAACCATTTAAATCACATTATCAACAATAAATAAAAATATCGAACATCCTTCATAAAAAGAGAAACAATCACACACATTATCAATCATTGAAATACACCCACCCCACTCGAGCAAATTATCATCAGTGGAAGATTTAAATGTCCATTCATCTTCGAGATGAATCCCGCTAATCTGAGTTGGGGTAAGTGCATGCTCTTTTTACATACTTTTTTATTAATTGAATAACGTAGGGAGATTCTGATATAGCCTTGTGAATAACCTAGCTAGTGTCATGAGTTGGATTTAAGTCTAAATAATTTTGCATCAAAAGTTTGTGACCATCTTGCTTATTGCGCCTCATTGGTGTTTGTGGTGATGAATACTGACTAAATGACATTACTTATTGTTGGTGTATGCGGCCTCCATACATTATGACCATCTCTGCATATTCACGTTGAAACAGATGTTGCCTAATCTCATTGTTTATCATCAACTTTCTTTTGCCTCTCATAAGCTTCTCTAGGGGAATCTATGGTGCAGATTTAGTTGTTGGTTTATAGAGAGATTTATGAAGTTGAGAGAACGGAGAAGGTTGAATGGTGGGATGAAGAAAATCACCAAGTTTAGGGTTCATTTATCGAAAAAAGAAAATATTTCTTATGCATTAATATTATTAAAGTTTAGTTGAATAATTGATGACACAACGCATGTTGATTAAAAGTTCATAAAAAATTGGTGACACAAATTTTAATTAAAGATGGATGAAGTTGATGACACAACTCATTGTGTCAAACATGCGATGAAGCTATGATCATCTGAACTAATTCTTGGGTTTTCGTCATTGTTGACTTCCCATTCAGTGATGAATTAAAAATTAAAAAATTACATCGAAACATTCTTCTTAATTATTTATCAGTACATAATAATGAACGAATTATATATGTAAAGTGGCAAAATAAACACTAAATTGGATTTGAATAAAAAAAACCAATTGCATTACAGCTGCTCTTCTAACCCCATTGAAGCATTTGTTAATAATATAAAAATAATGAATACACAGGTTTTTTAACATGGTTTCGTCAATGTGACACTAGTCCACGGTAAGTATCTCACTCACGGGTTGTATGAAGTTCTTATTACTTTGATACTCTTGTTCATCTATTACAAGAGGATATATAGGTTTATAAACCTAAATCCTAACCGAGCCCTACAATGTACAATTACATATTGGCACTATAATAATATAATAATTAACAGCATTCCGCTATAATTGGAGCTAAAAAGGTAAATTTATCCTCCAAATTTCCCATTTCTCCACTTGAAATGCAAAATGGTTAAATATGAACCATTTGAGCTTAGCCTATTTTATTTCTTTTCAAGCCAATAGATAGAACTGGATTATAAAATTTTACATAACCATAAATGTGGTGGAGGAACCCATATAATCCAGGCTAGCTAAAGCCAATCAAATTTCCCCAACGACATGAATATCATATACACGCAAGAATTTATGATCAGGCCCACACAAAACCAAAGTCTCTCTCTTCGCAAGGAAAATTAGCCATTAAGGTATCTATCAAGCTCTAGAAATCAACTACGGCAACCCCTTCAATATCTATTCAGACCCATAAATCATAATACAGAAATAAGAGATGTGTCCAGCAATAACTATAAACCAACACTACACGTACGCAGCAACAACAACAACAAAAACAGCAGGAAAAACAACTGGCAAGACACGCAACTACACTAGGCCGACGTAACGTAGCATAAATTCATTCGCGATTTGCCGCCCGCCCGCGTTCACCTATTTTGTCTGCGGCATCCCTCCAGGAATCGGGGGGTTCTCATCAAGCCCTTATTCAGGCCAGGTCCAAGAAACACGCTTCAATGTTTTTTATTTAATTTAATTTTAAATTTGAGGCAAGGATATGACGACGGTTGCGTTTATTGTAGAGGCCAGGCCACAATCCATTCAACAACTGCCTGCCTGGCGCGACTTCCATTGCAGACCAGCGGCCCATTTTGCAGTGTGAGTTGGGAAAACCAAATCGGGAGCCCAATTTCATCTCCATTAGGAGCACTCCAGCACTAATGATTGAAGTGAAAAAAGAAGATAAGGTTCGGGTAGGGTAGATTGACGAATTGATTAAATTGTGTAAGTAACGTCAGTGGATGAAACAATGGTTTGGTTGATTCGTGGTGAATGGATATGGTTGGATTCTGTGGGCCGACCACCGCCTTCTTTACTCCTCCCCCGCAATGATTGTCCGATGAAAACTGGTTTTCCGGATTAGACTGGGAAGTGGGAACTGTGCAATGCAATGGAATGGACCCGGCCAGCCATTAATTCTTCCTTGTTGGTTTGATCATGGAGATATTCATCGGGAAACTATGCAACTTACACTGCACCGCCAACCGATTCCCTTGGGACCATAACTCTCTGTTCCCTGTAGGCCAATAACCAACTTCAACTTCTGCCTTGGAACTCGTCAGGAAGAGGTTCGAAATCGAAATGCATTCAGCAATTCAAAATCCACAACCTAATCCATCTGGTAGCCTACTAGTAATCGAAATACCGCCATTAACACAACATTTTTTTACTGGTTTCACACAGATCATCATTACTCACTGTTTACCAAGGTTGTCAACCCGCGGGTCGATCCGCGGGTTGACCCACTTTAACCCTGACCCGGTGAGAAAAACGGGCCGCAAGCACCCGCCGGGTCGACCGCTACAAGGTACTGGGTTGGAGGTCAAATTGTGTCATTTTTTTCTTTGTTTTGCGAAATGCGCCTATTTTCCGATTTTTCTTTTCGCCTAACTCAATTTTTGGAATCCTAAGTTGAACATTTGAATATTAAAATTATATATAGTTGTGTGTGAATTTTCACTATATGTTGAATCTAAGTACGAAATATTATTTTGGTGTAATATTATATGTTATAACTCATATGTTAGATGAGATTTGATATAATTTATCAGGATAAGTACAATATAATGACGCTTTCAATATTTCCGGGCTAAACCGGGCTAAAACGGGTGACCCATTAACCCTTGACCCACTACCTCAACCGGGTCCGGGTCAACCCGTGGGTTGACAACCTTGCTGTTTACTGTTCAAGTGCTTATCCCCCACCCTCTACGGCAATCTACAGTGTTTGTTTTTATAAAAGGGCATAATTAAAGCAAAAGTCGCCTACATGTGGCTGATGATCAACCAAGGGGGGACCATTCATTACAACCATAACTAGTTAATCAATTCGAGATTCTTTTAACATATTCTTCGGTTGGCATCCATCCTTCCTTCGCAGCCCCAGCCTCCAGGCCTCAGCTTGCTCCCGTCCAAGACGAGGTTCATCACTATCAGTGGGTGTGACTGTTGAGTGCTACGTCTCCAGCCACCATGGAACGTCCACGTATGAACGATTTTTTTTCTTGGGTATCTTTCTTTCCCTCTCATAGGAGAAATTGACGAGTGACATTACGTGACCAACGTGAATGTTGTCTATCTTTTTAGTTTTGCTAAGGTACTGACTGATGTGCTGATCCCTGTTCTTGTTACATGATTCTCAGTTGATAGATGCATATTGACCTAGTGCCATATGTTAGTCTTGTCATGCTTTTATAACATAATAATAACTCTACGTATGGTTAGATTACTGTACCGTCATGTTACATATAGGTCTCATTTTTGCAAGTCTTAAATTCAAGACTCTGATTTATTGTTGTAGTGATTTTCTGATTAGAGTCGACAAGAGCATGTGGGATAATTTGGTCGGGATAACTAGAAATTTTTACTCTTGAAGTGTGTCGGCACCTAAAATTATTTTGTATTAAAATTAACTACCGCATTTATGAGTCTCGCCATTTTGCTAAGGTACCGACTGATGTGCTGGATCTCTTTTCTTGTTACATGATTCTCAATCGATAGATGCATATTGACCTAGTGCCATATGTTACCAGGGAGGGGAGAGAAGGAAGGAAAGTGGGATTTTCAAGAAGCTTTCTTCCGTTCTCGAAACTAGTAACCGTGAGCAGAGAAAGAAAATAGGAGAGAAAATCTCATGTTCAACCTGACCCTCCGATTTGGAAGAAAACCTTCCTTCTCTCAGCGCTCTCTTATTTTTTTTCTTTTTCTTTCTCCGTTTGTCTTTTCTCTTTCCTTGTTTAATGATAATAAATAATTATAAGTAAGTGAGATTAATTGAGTTCATTTTATTGTTTATAGTAAAATTAATTATTTTCTCTCTCCTTAGTTTTTTTTACGGAAGTAGTAAGTAGACCTGGCAAATGAAGAACTGACCCGAACCCGCTCGAAAAATAGAGAATTGGTTGAGGTTTTAATAACCCGAAACTGGAAGATCCGAACTCGATTAACCCGTAGTTTTTGGGCCGGGTTGGGTTGGTTTGTGGGTCGAGCCGCTAGACCCGTTTCATTGCCTATGCACTCTCAAAATGATAAAATCACTCATACTTTGGTGAGATGTTTGAAAACAATTATTAGGATTTGAAAGACAAGTTTGGAGTGTAAAGATAATCAAACATCATTTGTTTATTGTAGTAGTATTACTTTCATCATTGTTTTTTTTACAATTTGTGCTATTTGTATTTCTTTTCATTAGCATGGAAGGAGTTGAGCATTTGTTAATTGACATGTGCTAGGCAAACTATTGTCGCACATACGTAAAAATTCGTGTTCTTTAAAAATATATGAAGCATGTTTGATATTGTTTCTGAGAACGCTCATGACCCGAAATTACCCGAAACTCGATGTGTTGGGTCAATATTTGACGCGAAATAAGCAAACCAATCATGAACCGACCCACGAAGACCCGTAACCCGAGATTCTCAACCCGAAATTACCCAACCCGACCCGATTGCCAGGTCTAGTAGTAAGTGATCAACGTTGTTTGTTTTTTTATTGAACAATTGTTGTTTACAGTTAAACATAATTAGGAATAGATAATTACGATTAGTCAAAGATAATCACGGAAGGTCTTACTTTATAACTGAAAACCAAATTTTGGCTGAAAATAAGTTTTTTAATGCTTCATAATCACAAAACCATTACCATACATAATAATATTGAATCAAATAAAAATAAATAAATCTTATTTTGTAATACACGAATAATAAAAACTAATAACACATCGCTAATGTACTTGTGCATTATGTTCCAGAGTGTAGAATGGTTACATCCAACATAGTTGAAATATATTTATCGTTATTTACCATCAATTACCATACTGTATCGAGGTGGTATTTTTTTCATGGACTTTTTTTCTGAAAATTTGTAGATCTAATAGATCAAAACTCTAGTTGACAACGAAGGTGGTACCAAGTGATACTAGATGATACCACTAACTAGTATGGTGAAGAGGGGTGTGGGTGGTATGAAATTTTATTTGCAAAAAATATATTAAAATGAATAGATTACAACCAAAGTAGTCAAAATCCCGATTTAAATCCAAAAATCCTACGGTTTTACAATCTTACTTACCATTCCGATTATGATTTCACTATAAAATCTATGGATCTTAAAATCCTACACTATTCATGATTTAAATCCTTAAAATCTTCAAAATCTTACGATTTTACGATTCAAATCTTAGAGTCAATTTTACATATTTCCCCCATAATTTACAAAATTATGCCTCTTTTTCTTCTCCTTCACCAACATCATCTAGTTCTCTCACACTAATCACCATTGATTATAATCAATTCACATCAACTCATTAGTCATCATCGATTCACCACCTCTTAACATTAACCTTGATAAATTGGAACATTAACCTTGAAAAATTAACATTGTAAGTGTTATGTGCTTTTGTGTTATTCATGATTTTCCTTACTAATATTATTTCGTCTTCATTTTTATATGGACCTTAAAATCCTACAATTTTATGATTTGATTTTACGATTCCGATTTTACCCTCATTTTCGATTTTACGTAAAATCCCGATTTTGACTGCTTTGATTACAACTAACCCATTCCATCTATGTCGAATTTTTTGAAATCAAAGTTAGAACGAAAAAGATACATGTGGAGGTAATCTAGTTTTTATGAGAAAATTTTAAATCGAAATAAACTGAACGAGATTTTAAATCAAGAAATTTTTTTAATAGTAAACCAAATTAGCAAGAAAGGACAAATTTAATTCACTATTCATAACCATTGAAAATAATATCAACATATAATCAAATTATTTTACTATTATATACCTAATAAAATAACATATCCATCACAATTTGAAATACAAAATTTCATTTCTACTTTCCTTCATGAAACACCATTTTTCTTCCAATTTCCTTAACCTCCTAATTCCTTTCCCCTCCCCTCCATTTTCCTCCCTTCCTTTGGGAACATAGTGTTAGTCTTGTCATGCTTTTCTAACATAACTATACGTATGATTAGATTACGGTACCATCATATTACATATAGGTCTCAGTTTTGCAAGTCTTAGACTCACGACTCCGATTTATTGTTATAGTGATTTTTGGATTAGTGTTGACAAGAGCATGTGGGATAATTTATTCAGGATAACAAGAAAGTTTCTACTCTTTTGTTGGTAAGTGTTAACACTTAAAATTATTTTGTAGTAAATTAAATGTCGCATTTATGAGTCCTTATACAAATTCTTGTGATAACCTAGAACGATAATCTCTGCATAGGTTAAAAGACCAACCTTAATTGGATGTAGTGAACCGATTGCTTTATTCGAGAAGTAGATTCACCGCTCTGTACTAGAATTGAAATCCAGTAGAGGAAGTTTAGTGTGTTAGTGCCTCGGTTAGCTTATTCCAGTGGAGGTTAGTCGCCCACCAGGTATTCTAACTGAGAGAGTTTATAGTTCTTTAGTAGAAACTTCAGACTTGTCACGAACTTTCCTCGGTATATAACTATCAATTCAACTGCACTGGGGGAATTACAACAGGATTGCATTGCAAACTAGGGGGGCACATACCTAGTGAGTTTTTTCTTACTTGGAAACATTAACATTTACGTATTTTTTCTAGAAATACCACTGTTTAAAAAAATTAAAAAAAATACGACCCAACCTAAAAATATTCCAAATCTGCTTTTGCTTGCAAACAACTTCACTCAACTTTGTACGCTAGACTATAGAACTTCACGGAGTAACCAGTAAGCCTAGGACTTGGGTTGACACTTTAAACTGAATTGACTTTATCACAGTTCCTTGATGTGGTTATGCTTGGCCACTGTAAAAGGTGTTGTGTTTGAGTTAGTCAAGTTTTTAGCGCCGTTGTTGGGGATGGCTAGTTTATTGAAGAAACATGAGCTTCTATTAGTTTAGAATTTACTTTTACACATTTTCTTTCTTTCGCATGTTTGCCTTCATGGGTTGATTTTTCAACTTGTATACAGGTAGTGCCTGACCCATAGCTGGTTAGGTGATCTATTTCCTTTAGACCACGTGCTTGAACGAACTTGCCGCCAGTTCAAGAAAGCATTGAATGCGCGACCATCTGCGGAGAAGGACTTGGAACATGGTGTCTTTACAGAAGGATTAGAGAGCAACGCATAAGAGATGGGTGAACCAAACAATCAAGTGGGAGATGTGAATGCTCAACCACAGCCGAATTTTCGGGCTATGGGGTACTACCTGACCCCCAGGGGCCGAGGACTTGCGGTCAAGTATCCAACACCTTGAAGGTGAAGACTTATGTAATCCAGATATCGAGGACCTTGATGGTCATTAATGGGTTGCTCAATGAGTTTCCAAGAGACCACCACAATCGTTTCCACGAGCTGATAGACGAGATCAAATCAACAGTGCACCTCAAAACGCGATCTGACTTTGCTACTTCCCATTCTCTCTGGATGGAAGGGCTAAGGCGTGGTTGAATAACCGTGCACCAGGGTCGGTCACATTGTTGGTTGATTTGGCGAGCAAGTTCCTAAACCGCTACCATTCCCCATCCAAGACAGTAGATCCGTAGAAAGAGATTAGCCACTTTGCTGAGGAAGAGAACGATACCCATTCAACAAGGAAAAAAAAAGAGAACGATACCCTCTAAGATGCACGGGAGCAATATTCGGGACTCTTTCTGAAATGCCCCCATCAGGCCATCAAGGGTTCAATGACTACTTCAAGGTGGGCAATTTCTACCGGGCCCTCTTTCCTAAAGACTGTCAGATGATAGATTATGTGTGGAATGACAAAGGCTATGATTGGGCAGAACAAGGGTATGATTGGACAGAACAATCTCTATCGCGCCCTCTTCACCTCTAGCCCATGTTTCTTGCCTCTTCTTCACTCTTTGGCTCGTTTGACATCCAAATATCTCAAATATCGTTCCCGACCGTCCCACATGTACTACGACCTAAAATACGACAAAAGCACAACCTAGCATAAAGTATGTCGATGAACGATGATTACCAAGGCAAACAATCAAGGTATGGGGGGGGGGGTAAAATATGTATAATTGCGCCTGAATCATGTCCCTAAACATCTGAAGGTCTAACCCTGCTTGTGAGATTGAAGTAATCTTTTGATGGTTTTACACAAGGTATGCTCCTAAAAGTAGGATCATATTAGAATCCTAGAATTGAAATTATGTAAACATAGTATAAATAAATCTGACAAATAGGAAAAAGGTTAGGGGTATTTCCAACACTCAATTTGTTAGCATGATGCTAACACTAGTTTTAGCCAATAGGAACATTTTGTTTTGATGACTTTTTATCCTAAGGGATTGGCCACAATTCATGCTGAGTTTTAACAGAAGGGGCACGCTTGTTATTATTAAAAATCATAGTGGGCACACGTGTGTGACACTGCTCATTTATTCTGCATCTCGTGCTTAACCACAAGTATTGTCAAGCATACTACAAAACACATACTATAGACATAAAGAAATCACATCACAAAATAACATAAAACAGACCATAAAGCTTGTAAAGCATACCAGAATCTCACAAGACCTCAAAATTAATAAAGCATATCAGAAAACTCAAAGCAGACCACAAGTTTCTTAAAGCATGCTATGACATCATAAAGCATACTACAAGTTCCCTGAAGTAGATAAAAAAACTCATAAAGTAGACCACAAGTTCCTTGAAGCAAACTAGAAACCTCATAAAGCATATTACAAATTCGCTTAAACATACTAGAAACTTCATAAAGCAGACCATAAGTTCATTGAAGCATACTAGAAATACGTGCAACCACACAAGAACTCTCATGAAACAAACTAGAGATACAAGAAACCACACCAGAAACCTCACGAAGCAAACCATAAACGTTATAAAGGACGAAAAAGTATAAAATAATTATATAATGTTGATTTTTTTTATAATAATAAAATAATTTATACAAGTAACTTGCTAGTTTTTTTGGAAAAAATCCAAAAGTACCACTGATTAAAAAAAAAATCCAAAAATACCACCCAATCCCAAAAAATTCCAAAAATACCACCCTTTTTCAAAAACCGCCACCCCACCCTGCGGTTTACACGAAAACCGTTTGTCGGGGGCGCGGTTTTCTATGCAAACCGCGGGCCTAGGGGGCGGTTATAAAAAAAAAAAAATTTGGACCAAACCGCTGGGTGGGGTGGCGGTTTGACCCAAAACCGCCACCCCACCCAGCGGTTTGGTCCAATTTATTTTTTTTTTTCGATCAACTCCTAACTTCGGCCGAAACTTCAAACGAACGTAACTTTGCACTCGGGTATCCGATCGATGCGATTCTTTTTTTCATTTTGCATAACTTTTCAAGATCTACAACTTTTAGTAGGATAAAATTTTCAAAATTTGAACTATTTGTGGATATACGGGACCTTGAGAATAACTATACCTTTACTTTTCACAAATCCATGTACATTTTGAAATTATGATTATATTAAAAGTTGTAGATCTTGAAAAGTTATGTGGAATCAAAAAAATATTCATGACATTCGGATTTTGGAGCTCAAAGTTATGGCCGCCCAAAGTTTGACGAAATAAAAAAAAGGATCGTTCGGGGTGGCAAATGACGTTTTTTCGAGACAAATGCGAGACTCGGCGGTTTGCGGCTTGCAAGATCTCAAAAAGTTATTCGGATTCAAAAAATGGAGGCCGCAAACTTTTTGAGATCTTGCAAGCCGCATACCGCCGGGTCTCGCATTTCGTCAAGATCTACAACTTTTAATATAATCATAATGTCAAAATGTACATGGATTTGTGAATAAAATCATAATGTCCGAATGTTATGAATTTTTTTTTTATTCCACATAACTTTTCAAGATCTACAACTTTTAATATAATCATAATTTCAAAATGTACATGGATTTGTGAAAAGTAAAGGTACAGTTATTCTCAAGGTCCCGTATATCCACAAATAGTTCCAGTTTTGAAAATTTTATCCTACTAAAAGTTGTACATCTTGAAAAGTTATGCGAAATGAAAAAAAGAATCGCATCGATCGGATACCCGAGTGCAAAGTTACGTTCGTTTGAAGTTTCGGCCGAAGTTAGGAGTTTATCGAAAAAAAAAAAAATTTGGACCAAACAGCTGGGTGGGGTGGCGGTTTTGGGTCAAACCGCCACCCCACCCAGCGGTTTGGTCCAAATTTTTTTTTTTTTATAACCGCCCCCTAGGCCCGCGGTTTGCATAGAAAACCGCGCCCCCGACAAACGGTTTTCGTGTAAACAGCAGGGTGGGGTGGCGGTTTTTGAAAAAGGGTGGTATTTTTGGAATTTTTTGGGATTGGGTGGTATTTTTGGAATTTTTTTTAAACAGTGGTACTTTTGGATTTTTTCCAGTTTTTTTAGGGGATTGCTAATTCTCGCCCTAACTGTTAAATTGCCCTAAATTAAAATTAAATTTATATCCTTTTTTTATTTTGAGAATATTTATTCTAAAAAAAAATTATCACTACCACCTCTGGCCGATCCTCCACCCGTCGCCACCACTACCTCCTGCGACCGCTAGCACCCTCCAAGACCACCATGTTAATCTACTTATCATTGTTTCTGATCAATTAAAGTGATAAAAGAGTAAAATATTCGATTGTTATTTATATGGGTTTTCAAAGCTTCACAACGAATCACTGAACTAATAACATATCGGTTAGTCAAAGCGGGCATGGAGAGCGGCGTGGGCCACCAAAAAATGGAGCCAACTAAGAAAAGAGGGTACGTCGCCAGCAAGATGAACTGGAGTTGAACGTCGGCAGGCCACGACCGGCCCGGAGAGGAATCCGACAATAACAGGACAGGTGGTCAGCATAGACGGGGAGGAGGGATGTCACCGCTCTCGTTGGGAGGAGATTAAACACAATTAGGGATTGTAGGGCTGTCGGCTGTGAGTTTGTTGATATTTGTTTGGTTTAGCAAGGTTAATTTAGTAATTTTATATTTTAAGTTAGGGAGATAAAAGTAAAATTAGTGCGATGTTTAGCCATTCAATTTTTTTTATGCAGGAGAAGTGGTGAGGGTGGAGACTGGAGGGTGGGAGATCGGAGGTGGTAAAAACCGGGAGGAGGGCAAAGTGAGTTACTATCATGTACAGTAATTATCATAATACCCCTAATAATTATTGTTAGTATAATACTAATATTGAGGGGGTATTATGACTCTATTCTATCTCGACATATAGTCATTCAAATATAAAATCTAAGAAGGTAATTTTTCTTTTCAAATGGAAAAGGTGACATGCTAGTTATTTCAAACTTACACACAAGTTCCATCGGGGAATGCATTGGATATCTTGGTCTGCGATCTGTGTAACCAAGTTCCATGGGAGACTCGGGTTTCGAGACGTCGACTTGTTCAATGTTGCAATGCTTTCTAAGCAGGCCTGGAAGGTATTGGAGGCCCCCGATTCTCTCCTTGCAAGACTATATAAGGCTCGGTATCATCCCCTACGTCATTTTCTAGTTGCTCCGACTGGCTCCCGACCTTCATGGGCTTGGCAGGGGGTCCTAGAAGGACGCAATCTACTGGCAAAAGGTTTGCGCTGGCAGGTGGGGTGTGGTAATGCAATCTGCATTCTTGATGATGTTTGGCTGCCGTCCTCGCCTCCGTCTTCGCCCATGCTCTTACCGGGTGTGCCTCTTGGAAACCCTTTTGTTACATCCCTCATCCACCCTCTAACCAGAACCTGGAACGGAGATTTGATTCGTGCTTCCTTCACACCTGATAGTGTGAACTTGATTCTAGCCATTCCCCTCCCTTCAGCACCCCAGCCGGATAGACTTATTTGGCATTACTCGCCCACTGGTCAGTACACGGTTAAAACAGGGTATCAGTTGCTGTCGTCGGCTAGGCATCTTGAGTTTGACCAGCTCCCTCCCCACTTGAATACCAAGTTTTGGAAGGTGTTATGGAACTTACCCATTCCGCCAAACTCAAAGTTTTCTTGTGGCGGGTTGTGATAGGGTTCCTACCGTTGAAAACTATCCTCCAAGCGAAGTCTCTGTGTGATTTAAACGTCTGTCCAGTGTGTTCTGATTGTGCTGAAATTGTTTCCCATTGCCTCTTTTCTTGTAGGATTGTCCGTGAAGTTTGGTCTCTTGTAGGGAAGGGCGCTACTCGTGCAGCAATAGAACAAATGACTACTGATGTTGCTTGGCATGAACTATTTTTTAACTTACAACTCTCTAAAGTGGCTATTACGGATGTAGTTTTCCTCGCATAGAGGATTTGGTAAGGCCGCTGTTGGCCCGTTTACGACGGCATTCAGTACCTTCCTAGCCCTCTTTTTCGGCAGTACACAAGACAAGTGGAAGAATGGCGCGAGGCCACTGAGACACCGCGGAGTCACTCTCCTATTCCGAGGCAACCACGAACCCGCTAGTAGTTCCAACCTGTCCACCAGGAGGACTCCTAATCCGTTTTGATGGTGCAACACGGCGGGGTGTAGGAGGCATCATTGGATTTGTTGGCATTTCAGGAGATCGAGCTATAAAATATGCCTTCGGTAAGTTCTATGATGGCATTTCTGATCCGTTCCTCCTAGAACTCCTAGCCTTAAGAGATGCAATGAATTAGAGCTTACGCAATGGTTACTCTTCTGTTTGTTTTTGTGGTGACTCGCAACTGGTCATACGCCGAGCTTTGGAGAATGATACTAATCATGATCGAAGTGGAGCGGTGCTTGACGAAGTGCGGCTGCTGAAGACCTCTTTTACATTTATTCCGTTTGTCTATACTCCCCGTAGTACTAACAGGGCTGCCCATTGTGTGGCACAAAAGGCCTTGCATCGGTAGCAACCCTTTTAGTTGACTACCGCTATTTATTTTCCCTTACATTGTAATACTCTATCTATTACGAACTATCTATGAAAAAAAAAAAAAAAAAACACTCCACAATTCATTGCGTACACAATTAATATAGAACACTTGTTTCCACTTATTACTTGATTGGTGAATTCTTCTTCTTTGGAATTAAAAAAACGTGTGTGAATCTTATAAGCGACCCTAGAATCTAGATATTTCCATCTGGGGACACTAATTCTTGGAGTAGGGCAATGGGCATCCAAAAGTAGGTCAAATGTCAATGTGAATTCAGGTAACCCAACTGAATTAACAAGATCATAATAAGCACTAAAAGTTAGGTTGTTTTATCATTAAAAAAAGAAAATAGAGTTAGGTATTCTTTAACCTTTGGCAATTCATTAACTTGGTTATTGAAGTGACATCATACGGCACATATAACAATACATTAAACTAAAAAAAGAATACTATTGATGGGTGTGAGTGCCAATTAAATGGGACAAATATGGACACAAATTAGAAACGTATATGACCCTTAAAAGCGACCCCATTCATTAATTTTTAATGTACTTCAGCTGCTTCATTTTATATAGGGACCTTTTATCACACACCAATCTACTTTGACAAAATTATCAAACATGCCCTTCTGCTAAAATTTCCATTGAAAAAATCGTCAATCATGGTTGAAATGGGATTTAGACGACTGGACATCGGCAAATGAGAGCAAAAATATCAGTTTTGTCCCCCATTTTATTTCTCTGAGTCTCTTCGAAGTGAAATTATTTGAATTATTTGGCTATACAAAAGTACATGTTTGTGTCGCCCAAACCAAAGTTTGGCGTTGGTTAACCGTTTTTGGATGAAAATTTTAACAAAAGTACATGTTTGATAATTTTTACAAAGTACAGGGGCATGTTTGATGTAAAAAATAGTAAAGGGGCATGTTTGATAAAACATCATAGTAGAGGGGCATATTATACCTGTAACCCTTTTCTATAATCGCGTTGGAAACAATCTGGTTTGATGAATTATTGCACTCTTGTGAGTTTAATGAATGTTAACTATGAATCGGAATTAGCCACCTTGAATGGGTTTGTTAAAAACTTAAAATCATTAATGGTGTGTTTGGATAGAATGATTTGGATTTGAATTTTTAAATGTCAAATTATTTGTTTGGATATCAATTACATTAAGTGTTTGGATTTGTGTCAAATTCATGTGGTGATTTTCAAATGCATGTCTAGTGTATTACTTGTCAACTTCAAATACATTTTAACAACTAGTGATTTGAATTCCTCCTAATAAAAGATTGGACATTTTTGTAAAATTTTAAAGGTTTAGGTACTATAGTGTGAGACAAACCATATAAAAGTACCACAATGTAAGTTTACCATCAAAATTTTTGGACTTCTTTGTAAAATTTTAAAATTTTTGGTAGTAAATCATAAGAAAAAATTAATTTGAGTACCAAAATATAGTTTACCAAAACCCATTCATTAATTTTTAATGTACTTTTCAGCTGCTTCATTTTATATAATCGCGTTGGAAACAGTCTATTGTCTTGTTTGGTTTGATGAATGATTGCACTCTGGTGAGATTAATGAATGTTAACTATGAAGCGGGCTTAGCCACCTTGAATGGGTTTGTTAAAATCATTAACGGTGTATTTGGGTTTGCATTTGGATTTTTAAATGTCAAATCATTTATTTGATATCAACTACATTTGTTATTTGGATTTGTGCCATATTAATGTGGTGATTTTCAAATATATTTCTAGTGTATTACTTGTCGAACTTCAAATACGTACATTTCAACAACTAGTGATTTGAAATTCCTCCTAACAAAAGATTGGACATTTTTGTAAAATTTTAAATTTTAGGTACTATAGTGTGAGGCAAACCATTTAAAGTACCACAACGTAATTTTACCACCAAAATTTTTGGACTTTTTGTAAAATTATAAAATTTCAGGTAATAAATCACAAGAAAATAAATTTGGGTACCAAAATTTGTAATAAGCGACCACAAAATTCAAATTTAAAAAAAATCATAAAAACTGAAATACAACAAATTATAAATGAGTACCCAAACAACGAATTTGAATTACATGCATTTCAAATGCTAGTATTTCAAATTCATGCATTTTAGGGGTTGTTTGGTATATGCGTATCTAAACGATGTATTTAATGGATGCATGTATTGTATAGAATGAATTTGATTGATGATGTGACACTTGGAATTATTCAATATGAATGATTTACAATCTCAACTATTTTGTGAGATTATTGAGATTGTGTTTTGAGATTGTTCTTCCATTTTTCTTTTCCTTTATATCCCTATCAACGGTTATGCATTGTTACACTTGTATGTGAAAAAAAGGGTAAACATAACTTTTCACTTAAAAAGTTATTTTCTCTTTTCATTTCTAAAATTACAATAAAAACTACCAAACAATGTAATCTTAAAATACATGCATTTAGACATTATATCAATTTACAATGCAAATATTCATACAATACATCAATTCTAACAATCACTAATATCAAACAACCTCTTAAATACATATATTTCAAATACCTCTATCCAAAGGCATCCTAATAAATTCATTGCGTTCTTATGGCATTGTGAGATTATACGATAAAAATCTAAAACAATGTGTTTTCTAGAGAGGGAGGATTCTATAGACCTTCTTTATTGAGATGTTCGATGCATAAAGGATTTGATGAACTATAGGTGATTTTATTTGCCACACGAATACGATCAACCTAACATATTGGCGCACTTTAGGGCATAGATTCCACAACCTAATTCTTTTGCCAAGATACCCCCCTTCACCAGCTTGTCAAAGATAAGGAGCACAAAGCTTGGTGATCCACCACCCAATTAATGACCAAAAGGACGTCCTTTATGAATTGGAATCGCTAGGAGATCAATTACCTCAAGTTTAGTGCATGAAAAAATAAATATCTTTGTCCAAATTCAATATTATATGCCATTAAACCTAGACCAACAACAATAGGTCTTGTAGTTTGTGTTAATGTCGACGTCAGATTTCTTGCTACAAGTATTGAGAGAAGGTTAAAATCACTTTACATCGCGACCTTTGCTAGTGATGCCGATCCCCACCACATCGTGTAAAAGGTCCGTGGGCCGATCACAGTGAGGACACCCTCTGAAGTCCAAGTTAGTATCGAGTGGTGAGCTGAGGGGAATAATGAAACTAAGGACTTAGTGTAGAAGAGGATGGTCTAGGCGAGTGGGAGTACTAGCTGTTGATAGTAGCAGGCTCTCTAAGGTGGCTCGTCGGGACCTTTTTTGATTACCTTTGTCAGAAGATAAGGGATGACTTTTATAGTGATCGTCCGTGGGACAATAGAGGACACGACGCGACGCTGAGGTGTAGGGCCGATGCATCGCTAGAGGAGGTGTTGTCGCCTCAAGCGTCCGCTCGCCCTACGTACAAATCTAAGCGCTCAAGCCCAGTGAGATGACACGGTTCAACAAGGGTGTCACGTAAGAGAGAAGGCATGAGCAAAGGCAACGAGCGCAAACATCGCAAGCGGTAAGCGTCGTGGGTGGTGTGCACCGTGAGCGACGAGCGGCAAGTACTTGCGAGCATCGTAGGCAGTGAGCATCGGGGACAATAAGCACAGTGATGTAAAGTAAAAAATATTTTTACCTGAGATTGAGTTTGTCTTGAAACGGTGGCGATTGATAGCAAATTTTTTGGCAAAAATCAGCAAAGTAGATTCACCTGCCCAAGTTGCAAACAAACAATGGTCAAATGCATGGATTCATTCCCGGAATCAACCTTTTTCCCATTCAACAGCTTCAGACTTATCCCTGACCACAAAAAGAAATTGTAACCATCCGTCACAAGTTAGTAACCGCTGGTTGTGAGTGAGTTTTTAACTTTTAATCAAATTCAACAGAGCAACGACACCCCCACTCCTTTGGCGTGTCCGCAATGGAAAGGGAGAGAGTAATCAAAATTCAAAAAAACTGGGCCGTGTAGTTTTCGTTGTCTTTGTCTGCCTGGCGGAATTGCGAGGGAGACCCTTTTAAGCTCAACTACTTAAGGCCAGCGGCAGTTACCTTTAAGAAACCAAATTCCCCCTTTCTCTCTCTCCCCCTCATTCCCTCGTTTCAACAAATCACACTTCCTACCCCCTCCTGTTTCTCCGGATTCCGTTCCACAACAGCGCCCTTCCTAAATTCACTCGCAACCCCCAATCGGAATCCTCGCACGCCGTCTCGGCGGCAGGAATTCCGAAATTCCCCTCTTCCCCTCCACTCCACAGTCTTTCCCGCCGGAATCCTCGTGGCTCCTTCCACAGCTCACGAGTTCGACGAGGAGCAGGAGACGGTTCCGCAATTGATGACCGGATGATGACGGCGGCAGAGGAAGAGTACGGAGCCGGCGATGAGGCGGAATCGCCGTACCTGTTCGGGAAATACGAGGTCGGGAAGCTGCTGGGATGCGGGGCGTTCGCCAAAGTGTACCACGGCAGGAACGTGGCGACGGGGCAGAGCGTGGCCATCAAGGCCGTCAGCAAGCGCAAGGTCCAGAAGGGTGGGCTCGCGGCGCACGTTAAGCGGGAGATCTCTATCATGCGCCGCCTGCGCCACCCCAACGTCGTGCGCCTCTTCGAGGTCCTCGCCACAAAATCCAAGATCTATTTCGTGATGGAGTACGCCAAGGGCGGCGAGCTCTTCTCCAAGGTCGCCAAGGGCCGCTTCTCCGAGGACCTCAGCCGCAAGTACTTCCAGCAATTGGTCACCTCCGTCGGCTACTGCCACGCCAGGGGAGTCTTCCACCGCGACCTCAAGCCGGAGAACCTCCTCCTCGACGAGAACTGGGACCTCAAGGTCTCCGACTTCGGCCTCAGCGCCGTCCAGACACAAATCGGCTCCGACGGCCTGCTCCACACCTTGTGCGGGACCCCTGCCTACGTCGCCCCCGAGATTCTCGCAAAGAAGGGCTACGACGGCGCCAAGGTCGACATCTGGTCCTGCGGTGTCATCTTGTTCGTCCTCGTCGCCGGCTACCTCCCTTTCAACGACACCAACCTCATGGCCATGTACAAGAAGATTTACAAGGGTCAGTTCCGCTGCCCCAAATGGACCTCGCCGGACCTCCGCCGCTTCCTCTTCCGCCTCCTCGACGCCAATCCGGAGACGAGAATCACCGTCGACGAAATCCAGCACGACCCCTGGTTCAGGAAGGATTACAAGGAGGCGAGTTACTACCAGGTGGTGGAGGGTTTTGATTTGAAGAAAGAGGACGGCGGCGAGCGAAGCCTGAACGCGTTCGACCTTATCTCGTTCTCCTCCGGCTTTGACCTCTCCCGCCTGTTCAACGAGTCCGGCGACGACACGTCCGCCTGCGGCGAGCAGTTCGTGTCGGTGGAAACGCCAGAGAGAATCATGGAGAGAGTGGAAGAGGTAGCTAAAGAGGAGTGTGTGACGGTGACGGAGAGGAGGAAGTCGGGGCTGAAATTGGAAGGGCGGAATGGGAATTTCGTCATGTTGCTCGAAATTTACCGCTTGACTGAGGAGCTGGTGGTGTTTGAAGTGAGGGAAAAGGAGCTAAACGTGGTGTCCGGTCAGGAAATCTGGAAGTACAGGCTAAAGCCGCAGCTCCGCCGGTTGGTATACCAGGCCGGAAGCGCCGTCTCCGGTGCCTGACAGGAAAAGGAATTGTGACCACTGACCAATGTGGTGGATTAAAAATGTGGAATCTGGCATCAAAATTACAGGCTAATTTGGGGATTATTAATGCCCATTTCTGTCCCGGGTTGTGTAAATGATTTTTGCCCGGTGAACAAGTTAATTATTATAGTTATGGGAATTGGAATACCAATTCATGATCATGACTAATTATCTATCTGCGTCCTGTATCAGATCTCTCTGTTTGTCGTCTATACTATTCTATGCGCTATATCACAAGAGAAGAGAAGAGAAGAGAAGAGAAGAGGTCTCGGCGGTACAATCAAGTGGTACTTTGGCATTTAATTTGCTGGTTTCGGTGTAGTTTCATGTTCCTTGCATTGGGTCTCTTTTTGGTTGTGCAGCGAGCGCAAAGAGAAAATCAACCAATTCCTTTGTCGTTGCGTCACACTGTGTGAAACTGAAATGGGCAACCCTTTGCCATTTTCCCGTGCATTTCTTGTCAAAGTATAGAAAGGGAGGGTAGGCACTTTCTCACTTTGCATCTAACCTGTTTGATAGATTGCCTAAAAGGGAAGAACAACAGCCTAGGTTAGTCGCTTGTCAAAAATAACTGCTCCCAGATCGAGTCCTGACTTGAGATAAGCAAATTCTTCCTGGAACAGGAACGTCATGTGTGTGTTAATACATTAAAAATCCCAAGCTTCCTCTAATTAGTTGATGTGTAGGATTACTAGCCGAATTTGGTTGTGGTGCATGCATCTGTTCATTCATAAGGCTGTGGGTTGTTGGACGCAAAGGCCGGCCTAACGGTTGTTATGATTTAAAGTCGTATTATCTGCCGTCAACTGAAAGTCACATAATACAAAATTATGCATATTTGTTCTTTCCTCTCCAGATTGAATTAGGATTTACGCATGTTCGGAGATTGTGTTATATATACATTCTCATTCATTATAATATTTTTCGTTTCCTTCTAAAACTAAGGTAACCACATGCTTAAGCCAACCTTAAGAACATGGAAATTGAGTTTGGGATAAAAACCAAAATTCTGATTGGAGAACGTAACCTTTGTCATTTCAGTTATACATATATGTACAGTAAACAACGACAGATGGATAATCAATAATACGCAATATGTAATCCAACGAGGTCGACGCATGTATACCCAAGGGCGGATACATGGGACACCCCTAAAATTTCGGGAAACGATTATCCAACCTCCGATAGTAGTTTCGTATGGGTATACAAAATATAATTGGTAATCCGGGACACTCTAACATTTGAAAAAATGATTATCCTACCCTTGATAATAGTTTGCTTATGATTAACAAAATATGGTAGTCCGTGTTATTCCAACCTAGGACACTACTATTATCAAACATATTCTAATTATGTTGCTACTCATTTGTTATTCTATTTTAAACATCATGCAACAGTAAAACACTATTTCTTTATCCCCAACTATTTTCAATACCTAATAATTAAACTACGTACACGCTACCCTTAATTTTGAATTGATTTTATGGTTACACGGCAAGTGTTGAAAGAGTCTTTTCTACTTTGAGCTACATTAAGAACAAGGTTAGAAATCGAATTTGTGATAAGTTCGTGAAGTATTGTCTAGTAGGATATGTAGATTTTTTTTTGAATAGTGCATACACGGAGTTTATTTATATTATTTTTTCAAAATATGAATTTTAATTTATTATTTAATAAAAAATGTATACAAATTATACAAGTATGATATTTTTAATACACGAATTATTTAATTTATTATATAATTAAATTAATTTTTTGAAGAGGACACCCCTATGAAAATTTTCTGAATCCGACCACCACATTTCACCACCGGAGTCCGGAGTTGAAGCACCTATCAAAGAGACGATGAAGGAAGCAGTAATAAGTGCAGAGGAAGGTACGCGGAAGAAGCAGGAGGAGCATGGGAGGGGACTCCAAGCCAAGCCAAGCCAAGAATGAAAGGAAGGCATGGTTATCACTTATCAAGAGCGGTATGTACTGTATTTGTCCCCTTCGTCCGTAGTACTTATTGGTTGTGTGGTTGTGAGCTGAAGCTGAGAAGAAGACATGTGACCATCCACCTTGGCCATGAGCGCTTGCCAAAGATCTTACCAGAAAGGGATCACTCAGTAGCTGTGAATGAACGTGCATCGTACAATATCCAGCAGAGCCGAAGTTGCATTTCTTCAGAACTAATCGAAAACAAAAAACAAAAGTATAATTATTAGTTCTCTGAGGGACAAATGATGACCGCACATTAACATGGTAATGTTGGTTTCGATTGATTTAATATAGTATTTTGTTTAATAATGTAGACATTATTTTGATCTTACGTCTTGTTGAAATGATGCTAGTAGACGGAGACAAAACCCGAAAGAAAGCCCACCTAATGGGGCCATTTGATAACTACAATTATTGATAGGTAAGTGCAGGTCATTATCATCAAGCCTTTTTATTTTTTTCCTTCTTTTTCTTCAGCCGGCTTATAAAATTCAACCCCATCAATCGGAATAAATCAATTGGCCAATAATCCAACAGCGCATACGATACGACGAATATATAGTCGACCTCCCACACCCACAAATGCACCTACTATTTTTTCCCTATATATTTAAACCCCTACCAATTAAAATTATATTTTTTAGTAAAATATCTTTCTCATTCATGTGAAATCTTTTTATTTTTATTATTCCGTTTCCACCGTTGCTGCTTCACACGGCCATTTGCAGCCACGAACCTTCTGAACCCAGCTTTTTATGGTATAATAATAATCTATGCCTCAAAAACATATAATTGGTTGGCTCTTCAGAGTTCAGAGGGATTAACAATCAGCAGTTATTTAGGCTAGGGGAAGCTGCATGACTTTTTCTTTAATCTGGATGTTAATTACCACGTTTGGTTGAGTAAACAAATACAGGCTAAAAATGTGATGAAAGTGACTTTGGGGGATGGGTGGCCAAAACTTAAGAAACAAAAAGAGTAAGAAAAGATGTAGATTATCTAATCTTATATTGATGAGGATGTGACTGGTGGCGCCGTGGTTACGTGGCGGTGGTTGGGTTCTGAATATTCAATGAATACTATTAATGATGACGGTAGATTTGGAATCTCCGTTTGGGGTTGGCCGGTGTCCTTCGTCGTCATTGTTGATGAGATGATCAAGCTCCATTCAAACTTCTCGACTCGGTTTGCAGGAGGCTCAAAGAAGCTGTACTCGGAGAATACCTTGTATCACGGTGGAATTGGAAATGGTTTTCCATGAATTTCCTTGTGTTTAATATTTTTTTTTTTATATATGGATACATAATATCTCAGCCTTCGTTCAAAACCAAATGGGGTACGGAGAGCCCTGTAACTTGTACATAATTCAGGATACAAGAGTGGAATCATCCACGGAAAAATGGTAAAAACCTAGAGGCATCCGATGTCCTCGACTAGCAATATAATTTCCTTGAACCTAGAGGCATCTGATGTCCTCGACTAGCAATATAATTTGCTTGTGTTTATTGCCTGAACGATATATCTCCCTAACAGAAAATACATACATAACGGTGGAATTGAAATGGGTTTCCTTGTGTTTATCACTGACTGTTTCGGCTAGGGTTTGCTATACAGTCCAGTTCGATTACTGGATCCAATTGAGCCAGTTCCGATTCGGTGATTTTGGGAATATGGAGACAAAAGACAGGATTGGGTACAGTCCGGTTTTGACAAGTCTGATCTTATCCAGTCCTACTCCCAACTCGGTTTTGACCCGGACTGCCACTGCCAACATTGGGTCTCTGCCTAGTGCCCACTACCGACACTATATCCTACCCATAACTTTCCATCTTATTAATTTAATTAAATATATATAACAAAAAGAGCCAATTCCCTCAACATTGGGTCTTTGTTACAACTCATTTTTCTTCCCCGCAAATTCCACAATGGATTTCGCGCCACCTTCGCTAACTGGAATGTCTGTTGTCTTCGATGCCCTCTCCTTCCATTCCTTTCTCCCATGGCTGAAGCTCCCAGATCTGCCCAATTATTCCGCTAACTTGAGTAAATTTTCCTCATCTTTTCACATGTTTAGGAATTAGGCGGTGACGGGCTATGGAAGTAAAAAGGGAAGTAAGAGAAGATCATGTTCGGATGCGGCGGACCGGGGTACTGATGAGGATACGCCCACTAAATAATTGTTTTATTTATTCTATTAGTAGTGGTTAGACATGTACGCAGTGGCTCCTTGATTATAGCCACTTAGGTTTGATTATAGTTGTACAAAGAGTATATAATTCAACTCTCCTAATCAATACAAATCACAACATTCAAGTGTTCACATGGTATTAGAGCATTGACTCCGATTTCCTTAACCCCCTTTCCTAAAATCTCGACTGTAATCTCCCTTCTCTATCTTTCTCACTCTTATTCAATTTTTTCGTCTCTGTACTGCAGCGCCTAGAGCCGCATCTTCTCTTCTCCAGTTTTTTTCGTGGCCTTCTCTTTCTCAATATGTCAGGCGAATCTGTAATTAATCTTGATGAATCCAACACCAACATCACCTTGAATCCAGTCTCTCAGCTGCCAACCAAGCTCACCAGAGAAAATTTCTTACCTGGCGGGCGCAACTTTTGACTCTTCTTCGTGGCCTGGATCTTCTCAAGTTTTTGGATGGTACTCATCCCGCTCTGGCCGCTACTGCTGAGGCCGCTGATCGCCGTCGCTGGTTCAGGCAAGATCAATTGATCCTTCATTCCATCCTTGCATCCCTGTCTCCTGGAGTTGCTCCCTATGTTTCTGCTGCTGGCTCGTCTCGTGAGGCGTGGACAATCCTCGAGCGTATGTTTGCTAATCAGTCTCCTCAGCGCGTCATAAATCTCAAGGAGAAATTGGCCGCGAGAAGCAGGGAAATCGACCAGTTTCTCTCTATCTCCAGACTCAACTTTCAACCGCGGTTGAACTTGCCCTCATCAATGCACCTATCTCAGATGAGTATCTCACTCTGCACATTTTTTGTGGTCTACATGATGAATATAGCCAACTCTCTGCCGCGCTCCATGGGCGTGACACACCTCTTGCCCTCGCTGACCTTCATGATCGCCTTGTGGATTTTGAGGCTGATCTCGCAGCCGTCCAAAGGCTGCCCTCCACTGCACCCACCACGACCTTTTCTTGTGTGTGTGGGAGGGGTTATTCTCGTCCTTCTGGTGGGAATCGATGGGGCTCACCAAATTCTAATTATTATGGCCATGACACATCGTCCTTCTTGCGTGAGGCTAGTCCACGCCATATTCGAGGTCCTCCCTCTCCTCGTGCTGTTGCTGGCTATTCCTCCAGTCCTCTCGCTCCATCACTTCTAAGACGCCCTTACCTGCAGTGTCAGTTTTGCGATAAACCTGGCCACACTGCCAAGGACCGCTTCTGTATCCAAGGACGTCCACAGACTCATTATACAGCCGCCCACCCCTCTTCTTCCAGCGGCTGGCTGGTTGACTCTGCTGCCACCAACCATATGACACCAGACCTTGGTAATCTCTCTCTGTACTCGGATTACAATGGTCCCGATGAAGTGCTCATTGGCGATGGGACATGTATGATTATCAATCATGTTGGCAATTGACATTTATCTTCTTCTATGACGCGTCTGGATCTCAATAATGTTTTGTGTGTTCCTGCTATCAAGCGTCGATTGCTCTCTATTTCTCAACTTTGTAAGACTAATCCGGTGTCTGTGGAATTCCTCTCTGATTTTTTTGTTGTGAAGGATCTAGCAACGGGGGCGTATCTACTACGAGGCCAGAATAAAGGGGACGTCTATGAGCTTCCGGTGGAGTCTCAACCAGTTCGACTTGCTATGTCGGCGACAAGGGTGTCCTCAGCTGTGTGGCATAATAAACTTGGCCATCCTCACCTCAAGCTTCTCTCCTGTGTACTGCGTAAACAGTCTCTACATGTCTCCTGCCATTTTCAGTTTCTAGCCTGTCCAGTACACGGCCATTTGATTTGTTATACATGGATGTTTAGGGGCCTTTGCCCGTTCTTTCTCATGATAATTTTTCATATTACTTAGTCATTGTTGATCATTTGATACGCTATACATGGCTATATCCGCTCTCTCGTAAATCTGACGTCCATCATGTGTTTACCACTTACAAATCCATGATTGAAAATTTCTTTCACACTACCATTTGTCGTGTTTATAGTGATGGTGGTGGTGAATTCCAAAAACTATGTTCTTTTCTCTAAACCAATGGCATCACTCACCTTCTCACACCACCTCATACCCCAGAGAACAATGGACTAGCCGAACGTAAACACCACCATATCGTTGAAACCGGGCTTGCTCTACTTCACACTGCTCAGCTGCCTCTTCGCTTCTGGTCCAATGAATTTCAGACTGCCACTTACCTGATCAATCTCCTTCCCTCCACTGCCCTAAATGGTCACTCTCCGTACTTCTCCCTGTTCAATGAACACCCTAACTGTCTCAAACTCCAAGCCTTTGGCTGTGTTTGCTATCCTTGGCTCCGTCCTTACTCCGCCAACAAACTTGCTCCTCGATCTCGTCGTTGTTTATTTCTTGGATATTCCCCGTCCTAGAGCGCTTATCAATGCTATGATCCCTCCTCTCGGCGCTTATTTTTTCCCCTACATGTTCACTTTGATGAAACTCACCTGCCCGGTCTTACCTCTCCTGCCGACCCTCATTATGAATCCCCAGATTGGATTGCAATCACATCTCCTCCTGTTACACGACTTTGCTTACCACAACCGATCTTACTGCAGCAGCCGTCTGACAGCTCCCCGCCGACACCTTCTCCGGCTCCTCAGCGTTTCCCTGGTCTCACCATGGCTGCGTCTCCCGCTGCATCCTCCTCACACGGTGGTCCTGTTCCTCCGCCGCCCGTCAAGGTTCTTCATCGCCCTGTTACTCGTAGCCAACATGGAATTTTCAAACCAAAGAGATTATTTGTTTCACAGGTGGGCTCTTTTCTTGAACCAACTACGATCAAACAAGCCCTAGCAGATCCTCGTTGGTCTGCGGCAATGCGTGCGGAATTTCAGGCCCTTCTCGATAATTATACATGGACACTTGTTCCCCGCTCTCTATCACATAATATTGTTGGGTGTCGCTAGATTTTTCGTATCAAGTGTAATTCTAGTGGCATTATTGATCGGTTTAAAGTCAGGCTAGTGGCCAATTATACAGTTCAATGTTAACAATGCGTTCTTGCAGGGTTCTTTGACTGAAACAGTCTATATGGAGTAACCCATTGGGTTCTGTGATCCTCAATTTCCCGATCACGTCTGCTGTTTGTCTCGAGCGATTTATGGTCTCCGCCAGGCTCCTCGCTCCTGGTACTTGGAGCTGTCTCACTTTCTTGAAGGGGAAGGCTTTGTCGTGTCGAAATCTGATGCATCTTTATTCATCTATCACAAGGGTTTGGTTATTCTATATTTTCGGATATATGTTGATGATCTCTTGCTCACAGGAAATCATGCTCCTACATTAGCTAGCTTTCAAGCTTGTCTTGCTGGCCACTTCTCTCTCAAAAGCCTCGGTAATGTCGGATATTTCTTAGGCATTGAGGTCCTTCTCACACCGGATGGTTTTCTGCTGTCTCAACACATATACATACAGGATCTCCTGGATCGTTTTGGGATAGTGGATTCTCACCCAGCTCCCACGTCGTTGGAATCCACTGCGAGGTTAATGCTTGATGATGGTTCTCCTCCTGCGGATGTAACTCTCTACAAGCAGGTTATTGGTTCTCTTCAATATCTCCTTTGTACTCGTCCGGATATTGCCTTCGCGGTCAATAAACTCTCCCAGTTCATGCATGCCCCATCCCATCTTCAGTGGCAGCATGTAAAGAGTCTTCTCCGCTATCTCAAAGGAACATCCACACTCGAGCTCACTCTTTCCTCGGCTGCTCCTTCTTCCATTGTTGCCTTTGTTGATTCTGAGTGGGCTGGGGACCCGAATGATCGTACTTCTAGAATGGCCTATCTTATCTATTATGGCGGCAACCTTGTCTTTTGGAAATCGAAAAAGCGGCGCTCTGTGGCTCACTCTATTACGGAGGCAGAGTACCATGCCACATCAGAGATCTTGTGGTTTCAACAGCTGCTTCTTGAGTTTCACCACCCAGTCTCGTCTCCACCTACGCTCTACTGTGACAACCTTGGTGCGGTGAACTTTTTGGAAAACCTTATTCATCACTCGAGGATGAAGCACCTCCCCCTTGATTACCTATTCATTCGTGAGCTGGTCTAGGAATCTTCACTTCGTGTCCTCCACATTCCCACTTCGCTGCAGCTCGCGGATGATTTGACCAAACCGCTGCCCATTGCTCGCTTCCAGCTACTTCGATCCAAGATCGGTTTTGCACCCGCCACTGTCTTGCGGGGGCGTGATGAGGATACGTCCACTAAATAATTGTTTTATTTATTCTGTTAGTAGTGGTTAGACATGTACGTAGTGGTTCCTTGATTATAGCCACTTAGGTTTGATTATAGTTGTACAGAGAGTATACAATTCAACTCTCCTAATCAATACAAATCACAACATTGAAGTGTTCACTGGTAGTACGTGTACGGCGGCGGGCGGCAGTTTTACGTCCGATGTCGCCTCCTCCGATGTTCCCCTTCGACGAAGGTGCGTACGTACATAGTATCCGGCAGTTGATGACGGCAACCATGGCTGGGAGTAGTAGTCATGACCAAAATCAATTGTTTGGTGCAGTGGATGATGCAGTAGTGCAGCAGCAGCGACGTGGGAGGACGCCCATGTTCCTGTGGATCCTACCACTGCCCGCAGAACACTAGTAGCGCCTTGTTTGTGGATAGTGCGAGTGTTACACCCCGACCTTTGGGTTCAGGTTCGACCATAATACGTAAACAGTTGGATTAACGGTTACGTACTAAGGATTGCAACCGCGGAATAATAATAATAACTATTATAATAATAATTATTTATTAATTAAAAAAAATAATAGCGGCCCTCCCAATTATTTCCCCAAATCAACCGCCAGCATGAATAAACCCAAACCCCCCAGAAACCCTCTTCCCAAAGCAGCACTCCCCGCCGCCATGCTTTTGTTGCCCCGAAGAGAGATAGAGACCGCTGCTAAGCAACGGATTGGAAGTAATTGGATTGGAGCGTTGCTAGTGGGCAGCAGCTCGGATATTGAAAAGGCAGGCCGCGAAGCTCTCGATTATGCTAGGGACTTGGAGGATATTCGACCGCAGCTAGCTCCGTGGATTCAATCTTTCCCCCACCTACGAGCAGCAAAGAGAAGCGCCAGCAGCAATGTCCTTGTGCCTAGCATCGCCATCATTGGGATCATACAGGAGAAAGCGAAATTTGACCATCCTCATGCAATCGGTTACAGGTTAAATCAAAGGCTTCCCCCTTGCAATTCAATCACTACACTTGCATGGGTTATTGCAATAGATGGAAGTCCATTAACATTTCTGGGAATGGTATACATGGATGGATGGATTAGGTGATGTGGGGTATGACAAAAGAAGATGGAAAACAAGAAGTGATGGAGGAGGAAGTAAAATTGGATCTGTCAACTTGATCAACCAATTAGGTGAGTGTAAAGGGGGTAAATTCTACGCCTTACGTTTTCTTTTAAGTATTATGATTGTAAGTATTTTAGTGAATTGGTTACTGTTGCTTGATTAAGTTTATGATTGATTATTTGTGCCTTGCTTGAGCTATGATTGAGGTGTTTTTGTGCTATTTGATGTGATTTTGTTTGAGCTATGCTTGAAGTGAATGTTAATTAATTACTTTGGAACTTTACGAGTATAAGTTATTATTAAAGTTTAAGAAACAAGTTCTTTTCAAAGAAGTAACTCACCTTCAAGAAGGTGAAGTCGTTTTAAGTGTTTTTAGTCACTAGCGTCAGTCCGTTGCCATTTGAGATTTTCAGATAGAGCAGCAGTTATGCTCTTGAGACTTTTAAGATGAGCAGCAGTTATGCTCTTGAGAATCGTGGTGAAGAGCCACCACGATAAGTTTAAGATGTTAGGGGGATGAATCGTTACGACTTCCCTAACTAAGTTTAAGGAAAGCCTGAATGGCTTCTCATACGTATGAGTTGGCAACCGGACTAGCTAGTGAGGGATCCTTGTGTCAGTCAAGTATTTAAGTCAAGATTTGAGCTTTAAGAGAGGAGAGTAACTTCAACTCCCTCAAAGTTTAAGAGTTAAGATTTTAAGATTGGAAGTACAAACAACTTCCACCAGTTAAGTGTTTAAGTAAAGTACTCAAGTATTAGAAGTATTAAAAACGTAAGGGCGTAGACTCACCCCATCTCACTCACCAGGACTTAGTAAAGGACCAAGCGAGAACTAGATCGATAGTTGCAGCTAGAGGAGCAGTTAGAGAGCAGCGAGATCGAGAGAAACAGTTCGGGGGAAGCTAGCTAGAGGAGGACGGTACAAGCGTCACAAAGGATGTCTAGTCAGAGTTTCACACAAGCAACAGCACTTGAGACTAATTAGTTATGATGTTTTATGATTATGAGTATAGATTGGAGATCAAGTTGAGTTTTTAAAGTTTGTGTTTAATTTGCCCACATGTTAGGGCTTTACTTTGAACTACAAGTGTGTGTTTTTGGTATTTTATTTATTTAAATTTTTCACAGTTGCAATTTAAGATTTGAGTATTTTATTTATCAAGGGCATTTTAGTAAAAGTAGTACCCGGCCGGGTTAGGGTGTTTCAGCGAGGGCTGATTAGCCTTTTATCCGGTCATACGGTTTTGACCCAGTTTTAACACAAATTGGATTGATCCGGGTTTTTAGTTATTTCAGAGACCAAAGACAGGATTGGATTGTTTTACATACGGTCCCAGTCTCAAACGATTCGTGTTTATACGGTTCGGGTTTGGGTTAAATTGGAAAACCCAGACCAAATAGCCAGCCCTAGTTTCGGCAACAATTTTGTTTCCTGCTAGCTTATTTCTAGCGTCCTTGTCGTGATTTTTTCTACATAGCAAGAAAATGAAACAAGACACACGAATTTACATAGTTCACTAATACGATATGTGTTAGCTAGTCCACGGGCAAGGGAGAGCCAGTTTCACTATACTTTTAGAAGATACGTATTACTGAGGAATATAAAAAGTAATTATACTACTTCTCCATGTGGTCTAACCCTAATCTAATATGCTAAAGAACACAGTTACAGACCAGGCCCCATGACTTCCCATCTTAGTCAGATAATCTTATTTAATTCATATCAACAAATCTTCACCTTGACTTGAATCCCGCTTCTGAAATCTCTAATGTATATTGGTACTTCTCTCCTTCCTAATTAATGACCAAAAGGTCGTCCTCATGAATTGGAATCGCTAAGGGGATCAATTATCTCAGGTTTAGTTTATGAAAATAAATTTCCATGTCCAAAATCGTTACGAGGCATGGAATATGCTTCGAATGCAACTTGCTTCTTAGCCTTCATGCCCTTCAAGGTCAATAGTAAATTCCATAAACCATATACAAACAACAGTAGCTCTTGTGGTTGCTTTTCAAGGGTGGCGATTGACGGTAATTTTTGGTAGAAATCAGCAAAGTGAATTCACCCTCCCTTGTAGTAAAGAAACAATGGTCAAATGCTTGGAATCAACATTTTTCACACTAGCTTATTACGTTGGCCGAAATATTTATATTTGATTATTCATATTTTTATATTACGTTTAAATCTATCAACCCGTTTAATTTTATTGACAATCCTTCGATCGCAATGATACATAAAAAAGGAATATATATGTCGAACATTTGGAGAAATACCATAATCATTTAACAATATAAATATAAAAATTATAATTGATCCTATATTCATAATGATAATTAAGCCCCCGTTAAAATGCTACTGATAGGTTGATTGTCAAGAAAGATAGACTATAAAAGCTCAGCGAAATTCTCACACGACCTATAGATAGTTTGAAATTGAATATGAAACCTCAGAATTCTACATAAAGGGTTCAATGCTCTCCTTTTAGGAACAATATGCCACTAATCAAAAGGAAATGGAGAGTTATTGATTCAAGTCAACTATATACTAACAACTCAGCTAAGAGGGGACCGTCAGAACTTGAGAGCAAATGATAAATTAGGGTTATCTCCAATATACTAATAGACTCAATCAAAGTAATAAGGCACAAAATTAGATACTCGTAATCTATCAGTTTCAGTAGGTTGAATAAAGAATCGACGTACTTTAGTAAATCAATCAATGATTCCTCATTTTAAGATAGAATTAGGTTGTGGTAGCTGCAAACCCATAACCTAAAGATCCAATAGCCACCACTCTCCGTAGTACAAACAATTTTTATCTACTCTATCTTCAATCTCAAGAAGCATTATTTTTACCAAAAATTTCTTTCTAATTATCCTTCTACAACTCCATTTCTGCTACTTTGATGGACCTTCTCTCTGTGGCCCTCAATTTCTCTTCTGATTGGGGTTTTGTCAACTCGCTCTTTGATAGGGCAAAAGCGTATAGCTTCAATTCCTATCTTGTAGTAAAACCGGAAATCCGGGTATCGTCTCTCAGGGACTGGTACAACCTTATGATTTATCAATTCTTTCAGAGCAAACTATATGTGAAAATGTTTAAGAGATGAAATTATTAACTAAAAGCAAAATAATTAAACAAAACAAGCAAATTAAAATGTCGGGTTTAATTCAATGGGAGAAAGCTCTGGGAGAAACACCGGGATTCACTACCTATCCTATCCAAATTAATTCACATATTCCAATTAATTTAATCCATATCTCTACAGCCAGGATATCACGAATGTGCTAGCTATCCCTGTCGGGAATTACTACGTACTAAACAATTTAATCAAATCCTACTGTCGTAGCTCAATGACCTAATTATTTAGCCTGAAGATCGATATCCTATTTAAGACCTCATAGCCCCTTATTTAATCCACTGTCGCTTCGATAAGTTACTATGTCACATGAAATAGGTTCATTTATTAGGGTTTCACTGTCGCTAATAACCTAATTAACTACAAATCGATGTATTGGTGGCCAGTCAACACAAAGCATTAAGAAATTTCATGCAATAGAGATTGGAAGAAAAGAATCATGAATCAATCCATCAAATCAAGAAATAGCTACATCCTATGGTGTTTCCCCCAGAAATTGGGGTTTAGTTCATGACAAAATTGAGATAAAGCATTAGGGTTTTGTTCATCATGTTCTAAATCAACAAGAAACAACTAAATCGGTTTAGAAAATCCAACCAACTAATCGCTCTCGTTGAATTCAGCTCAGTTAGCCTTGGAAAAACTCAATCGCCGATGGAAATCGACTGATCGCTCGATGCCTGCTGCTGCCTTGCGCTTTGCTCTCTCTCCAAAGGATTTTCGCCTCCTTTTCGAAACAATAAATGCCGCCCTCTTATTTATAATCCTCCCCCACTTCCGTGCCTTTTTTGTATTCCCACCAAAGAATTTCGTTGCCCCCCACTCAAGTTGCCCCAGCCGCCTTCCTTTTCCTTTTCCTCTTTTACCAAGACTCCGCCCTTTTTCCCATTTAATCTTCCGCCCACAATCATCAAAAATCCAAGTGGAAGTTCTGCCTCCGCCCATTAATTCTCCTCTCCTGGCCCAAACATTAAATCCGCCCTTCTTCCCTTCTTTGGCAATCCCTGGGCCCAAAATAGCCGGTCAAAACAATAATACAAGTCCTCCCCTGCTGCCTGCCTTTGGCCCAACAAATTACTCCCAAGCCAGCTGGGCATTAAGCCCAGCTTTCGAGAAATGTTTGCCGGTGCAACTTCTTCTTCGTGTTTTCTCCACCTACATCATATCAAACTCATGGCACTAGGCAGTAATGGTTTTTCAACCATTCTCGGGTTAGGGAGCCCTAAAATAGCACCAATTGGCTAAAACATACCATGAATAATCACATAAAGTCCAAGAATCTGATATATTAAAGCCGAATATCACAACCCCACACTCAATTGTTGCTTGTCCCTAAGCAACGACTCAAACAACACAAACACAAAATCATCCAAAACAATGACACATTACAGACTCAACAATCAAACACTCAAACAAAACAAAACAAAATTTTCCTTGTACTCTTGTTGTAATCAGTAGTTTCTTTCTCAACGGACAAGTTGTGCTTTAATGGTCATACCTTTCACCCCACACTCAAGTTCTTTGCAACCATTACCATTGACTGACTCAAATCCATCAAAAACTCAAATAGCAACACTCAATTTCGATCATCGGTAGTGGGTGGTTAACAACTTATGGATCAACAGTTATTAGGAGAATCTAACCACATCAGTGAGGTGCATATCTCGTGAGGACAATCGAGCTTACTCACACCAATCATAAACAATTAATTAAGCATGAGTCTCAAAAAATAATGGGGGAAGCCTTTCGCAAACATGATTTTAACTTTAAGCACATCACTAACTTTTATGACAAGGAGAGGCTTTCTCTCTTTCTGCTTTTGCTTGCCGAGAGGTCGTATTTAGTACAAGCGGGATTTGTTTCTTACTATCGGTGACCGAGCAAGAGCAATTTCTGCTTCTTAGCACTCGCATAAGGGCTTCTTTTAACTCCTTATCCTCGGTCCATGTGGAGGGTCATTTCACATCCTCTAATGGCACTTCACTCAACTGGGGATCGTACTTGATAAGCAACATCGTACGGTCGCGAACCGATTCTCAATTGAATCTTTCCTCATCCCCATGTGCAATGAGTGATTGCCTCACACGATTTTGCCATTTTTACCCACACTTTAATTGTTATGGCAACTTTCTTATATTTTACTTGTCAGGTAGTGTTTTCTTTTATGAAGATACAGTTCACCCCATCATAAAACATTCAAAACATAGAGACTCATTGCAAAATCAATAGCTCACAATTGATGCAAGTAAGCACGGTATCCAAACATGTCGAATGGTCAATGTTCTCCACCTAACTACTTCACCAAAAGCCGTTACACTATCCTCACAAAAGAGAATGTTGCTAAAAGAGTTGCTCATTCAAAGCATATCAAGTCAGTCAAAATATTCAAGCTCATTTCAACACTAGTGGGGTGATTTCGATGATTTCATTCAAGCACAAACTCATATCACACGCATCACAATCATTTACATCATGTTACCACAAGAGTACAAGGTTTTGTTTTTATTTTTTCTGATTTTTAGGTGTTTTTTAGCCATTAGATTAACACAGGCAGCCTGCTTTTTACACAGGCAAACTGCATGCAGCTTGCCTGTGCTCAACCTAATGACAGTTTTTTTTTAACACAAGACGAGACACTGTGGACAACTACGACTCGACATAAAACACGACAAGAACACAGACCATCCACCCCACACTCAGGATGGACATTGTCCACAATGTCTACAACTACACACGACACACCAATCGGTTCACCTAACTAACATTATACAGACCATCATCAGAAGTATTCACAAAGAAAAGAAGAAAAGAAGAAAAAGAAAAGAAAAAGAACCTCGGGACAAGCTCCTATGGAGGAGGGGTCGATGCAGAAGTGCCGAGCTTCTCATCTAGACGCCGATTTAACTCCTGGATCTTCTTATCTTTCTCTGCGTCTCTGGCTTCCAAGAGAGCTATTCTGGCTCTGAGCTCGTCTGTAGATGATGGTGAAGCTGGTACGACTGGTGGAGTATCTTCTGGATGCGGAACTGGAGTAGGATGGGACTGCTGGCCCTGGCTGACACTCGAGTCCCTGTGTCCCGCTGCTGTGGGTGTAGGAGCTGGAGCTATGGTCGGAGTGGCTACTGATGGTGCGGCAGATGATGCCAAAGCAGAAGTTGCTCTAGCAGCTCTTGCTTCCCTTTTCCGATTGACCTTGGTCTCCCACTCCTTGTATTTGGCGATAGATAGATACTCTCCACGAGATCCTACTTTCCTCAGAAAACCCAATTTGACTAATGTTGCTTCCGCAAGCAGAGTCGAGCCATCACTGATCTCTAAACCCGTAGGGTTCTCCGGGAACCTCCAGTAAGCTCGAGCTAGGGCAGTAATGATTCCCCCACACATAATTGCTCCGCAAGTCTTCAGTGCATCATTTTCCAGCATCTTACCCACCATGTACCCAACACACAATGGTGTTCCAGTAACAAAACTGTGAATGTACCTGAGATCGGTGGTGTAGACACCACTGGCATTGGATCCCTTTCCCAAAACAGTGCGAGCCAGGTAGTCATGTACTAGTGGGATTATCGGGTCTCTGATCGATGCTCTCCTCGAAGAAGTAGGATTGAAGTCCTTTCCATCTGCCACAATTGTAGTCCAAAACTCACTCAAGTCCTGATTTTCATCAGGAATTGCATCTGCTGGACCATCGAAGAGAAGTGCTCGGTTTACTTGGCTCAAAGAGAGAGACTTTGTTTTCCCGGCCAAAGTACTCTGAAGCTTGCTCTCAACCCCATTATCCTCAAAGCTGTAGGTGGCCAAGAATGCTCTGGTGAGGTGTGGATAGGTGGGGAAGTGCAGCTCCGGAAATCGTGCCCAATTCATCCGGCGGAAGTATGTCATCACCTCCTCAGCCCGCTCGGTCTTCTGCAATGCTGGATAATCCATGAACTGAGAAGGGGTGACCGCTCGTTTCATCAGATCGGCATATTCTTCCTTATGTTTCTGCAGCTGGACAGGTTGACCGAACGTCTTAGAGACGTCCTTTGGAGGAGGAGTGCCAGCCTTCTTCTTGCTTGCACTTAGGCTAGTACGACGTGGTGTCGTGGATGGTGCAGGTGCTAAAGAAGAAGGCATCTGTGATCGTGAAGAAGAGCTTGGTTGCTGGAGACGACTCCTCTTCGCTGGCCTGCTCTCCGGTGATACAACTGATGTTGAATCTGGTAATGGAGGTTCTTCAGTAGGCATTTGAGCAGGCTGCTGTGGTGGAGATGGAGTTGGAGAAGTCATCTCAATATTCCGGGACCGCATCGTGGGTCCAACCTGGCCGGTGATCACCCTGTGAAATCGAGCGGGCATGTTGACTGCTTGAAGTTGTGGAGGAACTTCTGGAATTGGGCTATCTTTATCGGTCACCTTGTGGCTGTCTTCAATCATCCACGAACGGTAAACAATCTTCCCATCTTCACTTTGATCGGTTACCTTGAACTGCCTTGGTGGAGGGGTATATCTTCGACGTCCCATATCTGCAACCAAGAGTGCAAACTGGAAAACAAACTTCTTAAACCTCCCCTCTGCTCTTGAATCAACAAGTTTGCACAAATATGTGCTCTGCTTCCCCAATTCCAGTTCACTGCTACCACAATCAGATAATCCCCAAATTCTTCAACCCTCCAATCAACCAATTCTCAAGATTCACCCATAAATCTTCTGCAAATATTCTTGTAGATAGGAATTGCACTTCAATTGGCCCAATCAAGCAATCAACACACTCCAATTTCACCTCAAATTCGAAATTGAGCAAAACCCACAATCTGAAGAACCCTAATTTTTCTGTTCTTGAATCTTCAACTCTAGGTTGTTCAAATCAGACCTGGGGGAAGGGGTGATTGGAGACGGTAAGGGCCTCTGAATGGGGGCTTGACCCGGCAACGAGCGCCGGAGACGGCCTCGCGGCGGACGAGCGTGGTGGCGGCGCGGTCTGGCGACGCGGGGAGGAAGGGGAGGGCGACGCGGCACCGGCTGCTGGTCGTCGGTGGGTGGCGAGGCCGACGCGGGCCGGCGGAGGTATCTGGCGGCGCGGGGTGGTGGCGCGGCGGAGAACGGCGCCGGAGCTCTCTGCTGCTGCTGCTGTGTCTCTCGACGGGAAGAGGGGAGGAAGGAGAAGTCGGGGAAGGGAAGGGGAAGGGGACCCGACCCCGTGTCTGTCTCTTTTTTTTTTTTTTTTTTTATAGTGAAACGCAGCGCTGCTGCTGTTTAATTTTTTTTTTTAATCACGGACTTTCTCCCTTTCAGTCCCCCCTTCCTTTTCAAAAATGTCAGAACAGTCCTCCCCCCCAAAACTTTCAGATTAGTCCTCCCCCTACATTTGCGGTTTGCCTGTGCTCATTTTGCGGCCTCCCTGTGCAAAAAACAGCCTGCCCGTGTACCTACAAAACACAAAATAATACCTTCCTCAAGGCTTTTTGAGCTGAATTTCGGCGGAGAGCCTCTAGACACACCCTAAAACTAAAAAATGAAAAAAAATTGAAAGAAAAACTCACATTGGGTTGCCTCCCAAGAAGCGCTTGTTTTGCGTCGCTAGCTTGACGTAAAATAGCTCATTCCAGATGATATGTTGAGATTTCCAAGATGGAAACCCCTTCAATATAGTGCTTGAGCCTCTGACCATTCACCTTAAACGCCCCTTGATCACCAAGAATCTCGATTGCACCATGTGGGTACACTTTGGTCACCGTAAATGGTCCGGACCACCTTGACTTCAACTTTCCAGGGAAAAGTTTAAGGCGTGAGTTGAAAAGTAATACCTTCTCTCCCACCTTGAACTCTCTTCTCAGTATGTGGTGATCGTGCCACTTTTTGGTTTTCTCCTTATAAATCCGGGCATTTTCATAGGCATTAAGCCTAATCTCGTCGAGCTCATTCAGTTGCAACAGGCGCTTCTCTCCAGCAGTTTTTAGATCAAAGTTTAGCTTCTTGATAGCCCAGTACGCCTTATGCTCGAGCTCGACGGGCAAGTGGCAAGCTTTTCCAAACACCAATCTGTACGGAGACATGCCTAAAGGAGTCTTGAAAGCAGTCCGGTATGCCCAGAGTGCATCATCTAACTTCCTTGCCCAATCTTTCCTTGTTGAATTTACTGTCGTCTCCAGAATGTGTTTCAGTTCTCTGTTGGAAACCTCCACTTGCCCACTGGTTTGTGGATGATAGGGTGTAGCAACTCGATGCTTAACCCCATATCTGGCCAACAACGTGTTCAACTCCTTTCCCATGAAGTGTGTCCCCTCGTCACTGATGAGAACTCGAGGGACTCCGAATCTGGTGAACACGTTCTTCCTCAAGAAGTTCACCACCGTCTTTGAGTCATTGGTGGGCAACGCCACTGCCTCCACCCACTTGGATACATAGTCGACTGCGACTAAGATATATTTGTTGCTGAAAGACGGTGGGAATGGCCCCATGAAATCCACTCCCCATACATCAAACATCTCTACCTCCAAAATCGAGGTCTGCGGCATCTCCATCCTTGCAGATATGTTCCCTGTTCTTTGGCACCTATCACATTGAGCAACAAAATCACGGGCATCTCGAAATAGAGAAGGCCAATAAAATCCAGATTGTAACACCTTTGCTGCTGTCCTATGAGGTCCAAAATGGCCCCCTGCGGCCATACTATGACAGAAATTTAGCACTGACTTTACCTCACATTCAGGAACACATCGTCTTACCATGGTATCAGCACAATGCTTATACAGGAAGGGGTCTTCCCATATATAATTCTTGGCAATAGTAATCAACTTCTTGCGCTGTTGATAAGATAGATCAGGGAGCTTACCTGTGGCGAGATAGTTCGCAAGATCTGCATACCAGGGAGCTTGTTGGACAAGGAGAGCATAAAGCTGCTCGTCTGGAAAAGACTCATTGATCTCAACCTTGTCCTTAGGAATGGCCTCAAGCTCAAGTCTAGAAAGGTGATCGGCGACCAGATTAGCCGAACCTTTCTTGTCCCGAATTTCAACATCGAATTCCTGCAAAAGAAGAACCCAACGAAGCAATCTCGGCTTGGCCTCCTTCTTTGAAAGAAGGTGCCGTATAGCTGCATGGTCAGTGTACACAACTGTTTTCGATCCCATCAAATAAGATCGAAATTTATCAAAAGCAAACACCACAGCAAGCAGTTCTTTTTCAGTAGTGGAGTAGTTCAATTGTGCATCATTTAGAAGCTTACTTGCATAGTACACCGCATGCAGCTTACCTTCCTTCCTCTGCCCCAAAACTGCCCCGACTGCATAGTCGCTAGCATCGCACATAATTTCAAATGGTAAAGTCCAGTCGGGTGCAGTGATAATGGGAGCAGAGGTTAACTCCTTCTTAAGTCGATTGAAGGCCTGCAAACACTCATTAGAGAAGTTAAACGCAGTATCTTTGGCCAACAAATCACATAAAGGCTTGGTGATCTTTGTGAAGTCTTTAATAAATCTCCGGTAAAAACCGGCATGACCTAGAAAACTTCTAATTCCTTTTATTGTGCTGGGAGGGGGAAGTTTTTCAATGATTTCAATCTTAGCTTTATCAACTTCTATCCCCCTCGCCGAAATCCGATGACCAAGCACTATACCTTCTGTCACCATGAAGTGACATTTTTCCCAGTTCAAGACTAGATTAGTTTCTTCACATCTCTGCAAAACTCTAGACAGGTTAGCCAAACAATGTTCAAAGCTAGTACCAAAAGTCGAGAAGTCATCCATGAAAACTTCAAGACTCGATTCTAACATGTCAGAGAATATGGCAGTCATGCACCGCTGAAAGGTTGCTGGTGCATTACATAATCCAAAAGGCATTCTACGATATGCAAAAACACCAAAAGGACATGTAAAAGCAGTTTTCTCTTGATCCTCCGGTGCTACTGGGATCTGAAAATAACCGGAGTAACCATCTAGGAAGCAGTAGTGAGAATGACCCGCCAACCGTTCGAGCATTTGATCAATAAAAGGAAGAGGGAAGTGATCCTTTCGGGTCGCCTCATTCAACTTCCTATAATCTATACATACTCTCCAGCCCGTAACAGTTCGGGTTGATATCATCTCATCCTTATCGTTTCTCACCACTGTCATTCCTCCCTTTTTAGGGACAACATGCACGGGACTAACCCAAGTACTATCAGAGATAGGGTAAATAATACCTGCATCCAATAGTTTCATTACCTCCTTATGCACCACTTCTTTCATGTGCGGGTTTAGTCTCCGTTGTGCCTGGACGGAGGGCTTGGACTCCTCCTCTAGAAGGATCTTATGCATACAAAATGCTGGACTAATGCCTTTGATGTCGGCAATAGTCCAACCTAAAGCCTGTATGTGCTGGCGTAAGACCTTCAAGAGCTCCTGTTCCTGCGAATCAGTCAGTGTAGCAGAAACAATCACAGGTAAAGTGGAGTTTTCTCCCAGATATGCATACTTAAGGTGACTAGGCAATGGTTTTAGTTCCAATTCCGGAGGCTGGATCCGAGATGGAACCATTTTCTCTGGAAACTTAGCCTTTTCATCACCTTCCACCTGCATAGGCAATGCCTCGAGCATTTGTGCCCTCTTTGACACGGTTAGCTCATCAAGTTCATTATCAGAATCATTCAGAATCAGCATCATAATCATTGTTCAAAACAGCATCAGTGCATGATTCTATGACATCCACAACAAACACATCACTAGAGTCATTAGGGTACTTACTTGCATGGTATACATTGAATTTTACCTCTTCCCCACAGACTCTGAATGTCAGCTCGCCCTTTTGGACATCTATGAGAGCACCCCCCGTAGCTAGGAAGGGTCTCCCAAGAATGAGAGGTACTTCCCTGTCCTCCTCCATCTCTAGAATGACGAAGTCGGCGGGGAAGATGAACTTTCCCACCTTCACTAGCACGTTCTCCACCACGCCTTTGGGGACCTTTACTGACCGATCAGCCAGCTGTAGAGTAATTCGAGTCGGCTTGATCACATCTTGGAGTCCCAGCTTCTTATAAACAGAATATGGCATGAGGTTTATGCCGGCTCCAAGATCACAAGCGACTTTGTAAACTCTGATCACCAACAATACATGGGATGGTGAAGCTCCCTGGATCTTCCCTCTTCTCTGGCAATTTATTTTGGATGACAGCACTACACTCTGGTGTGAGTGTTACTTTCTCCAAATCAGTCCATTTTTCTCTTCTTTGTCAACAATTCCTTAAGAAATTTGGCATATGTGGGCATTTGCTCAAGAGCTTCAGCTAGCGGAATGTTGATGTGCAATTGCTTGAAGAGATTCACAAATTTTTTGAAGTTCGGGTCCTCCAGGGGCTTCATCAACCTTTGAGGGAATGGTGCGGGTGGGTCATAAGGTTTTAGCTCCTCTCTCTTCGCTTTTTCCTCTTTTTGAGGTACACGGGCAGCATGCTTTTGCACAGGCAAACCGCTTTCATTTTGCCTGTGCAAGGCTGATTCTTCACCTTCTGCACAAGATCTTTCTCCCGGGGCTTCCTCTTCTGCCTCTGGTGCCTTTTTCGAGCTGCTAGGGTCTTCCAAGGCCTTACCACTCCTCAATGTCACTGCCACAACTTTAGCATCTTTTGGATTCCTCTCGGTATTAGCCGGTAATGTCCCAGGAATCCTGCCCTGCATATCCGCCAGAGTTTGAGCCATCTGTCCCATCTGCCTCTCCATAGCTAGCATAGAAGATTGTAAATTATTGTTGATGGCTAGTTGTTGAGTGACAAACTGATCCAGGCCCTTCAGATTATTGTCGGTTTTCTGCATGTGAGCCAGAAGCAATTCTTCAAGTTGTGGTTTCTTCTCTGGTTGAGGTGGAGGTTGTTGTTTCTGCATGCCTGGAGGTGGAATGTTGCGAGCACCATTTGGGTTGTTGTTTGCCCAGGAAAAGTTAGGATGCTTCTTCCATTGTGGGTTGTAGGTATTCGAATACATACCACCCTGGCCTTGATTTCTCTGATTGTTGATATAGTGCACATCTTCCACCTGATCAGCCACCAGTGGACATAGATCCCTATGATGAGCACCCTCACATAATTCGCAATAAGCAACCTCCTCCTGTCTACCAAGATCCAATTTAGCCAGCCTTCGTTCGAGTGCATCGAACTTGGAATCCAGCTTAGCATCAATCTTTGCTTCTAAGCTTGCAACTCTGTCTACCTCATGCAAGCCTCCTCTCCTTCGAATGCCGATCTCACTACCCCATTCAGTATCTTCAGAGCATATCTTCTCCACCAGTTCATATGCTTCTGGTGCTTCCATTCTTGTGAAACCATTCCGGGAAGCATTATTCAGAGCATCTCGAAATTGTCTTCTGATTCCGTTGAAGAAAATGGAGATCACATTCCAATCTTCAAGTCCGTGGCTCGGGCATCTCATTAGAAGCTCCTTATAGCGCTCCCATTCCTCGGTCAGACTTTCATCCTCAGCTTGTTTAAAAGTGACAATTTCCTCTTGCCTCTTCATTGCCTTGGCAGGAGGAAAGTACTTATCCAAAAAGGTCTTCTCAAGCTGACCCCATGTTGTGATGGAACGGGGTGTCAAGTTCTGGAACCAGTGGGATGCATTCCCTAGCAGAGAAAACGAGAACATCCGAAGACGGATGGCATCATCAGACACAGCCGGGCTCTTCATAGTGTCACAAATGTTTGCAAACCGGCGGAGATGTTCATGAGGATCCTCGGTGCTGGCCCCTGAGAATGTGTACCCATTAGTGATCATATTGATGAAGGCTGGGGAAATCTCCATATTTGCATCCCCAGCCGGAATGACAACACATGAAGCTCGGGCTCCAGTCCTCCAATTCAGACGAGCCCTGATCGAACGATCCTGTTCAGCCATTATGACAGGCTCGTTGATGCGCGGCGGTGGTGTAGGTGGTGTAAGGATGACAGGTGGTGTCACCTGCCTTCTCGGTTGACGATTCTGAGTTAGGGAAGGCCTAGGAGTTGTGGATGTGGTAGGCTGCTTCCCTAACTTGACCTGCTTCCTGTTTTGTCGGCAGGTCCTCTCGATCTCGGGATCTAGTGGCAGTAAATTGCCAGTCGTCCTCCTTGGCATGCACGAGGAGGATTAACCTGAAAAATTCACCTGCACACTAACACCCAGATCAAAACAGTTCACTCACAAAAATCAACAAAAATAAGGTATGGCAGTCCTCGGCAACGGCGCCAAAAACTTGATAGGGCAAAAGCGTCTAGCTTCAATTCCTATCTTGTAGTAAAACCGGAAATCCGGGTATCGTCTCTCAGGGACTGGTACAACCTTATGATTTATCAATTCTTTCGAGCAAACTATATGTGAAAATGTTTAAGAGATGAAATTATTAACTAAAATCAAAATAATTAAACAAAACAAGCAAATTAAAATGTCGGGTTTAATTCAATGGGAGAAAGCTCTGGGAGAAACACCGGGATTCACTACCTATCCTATCCAAATTAATTCACATATTCCAATCAATTTAATCCATATCTCTACAGCCAGGATATCACGAATGTGCTAGCTATCCCTGTCGGGAATTACTACGTACTAAACAATTAAATCAAATCCTACTGTCGTAGCTCAATGACCTAATTATTTAGCCTGAAGATCGATATCCTATTTAAAACCGCATAGCCCCTTATTTAATCCACTGTCGCTTCGATAAGTTACTATGTCACATGAAATAGGTTCAGTTATTAGGGTTTCACTGTCGCTAATAACCTAATTAACTACAAATCGATGTATTGGTGGCCAGTCAACACAAAGCATTAAGAAATTTCATGCAATAGAGATTGGAAGAAAAGAATCATGAATCAATCCATCAAATCAAGAAATAGCTACATCCTATGGTGTTTCCCCCAGAAATTGGGGTTTAGTTCATGACAAAATTGAGATAAAGCATTAGGGTTTTGTTCATCATGTTCTAAATCAACAAGAAACAACTAAATCCGTTTAGAAAATCCAACCAACTAATCGCTCTCGTTGAAATCAGCTCAGGTAGCCTTGGAAAACTCAATCGCCGATGGAAATCGACTGATCGCTCGATGCCTGCTGCTGCCTTGCGCTTTGCTCTCTCTCCAAAGGATTTTCGCCTCCTTTTCGAAACAATAAATGCCGCCCTCTTATTTATAATCCTCCCCCACTTCCGTGCCTTTTTTGTATTCCCATCAAAGAATTTCGTTGCCCCCCACTCAAGTTGCCCCAGCCGCCTTCCTTTTCCTTTTCCTCTTTTACCAAGACTCCGCCCTTTTTCCCATTTAATCTTCCGCCCACAATCATCAAAAATCCAAGTGGAAGTTCTGCCTCCGCCCATTAATTCTCCTCTCCTGGCCCAAACATTAAATCCGCCCTTCTTCCCTTCTTTGGCAATCCCTGGGCCCAAAATAGCCGGTCAAAACAATAATACAAGTCCTCCCCTGCTGCCTGCCTTTGGCCCAACAAATTACTCCCAAGCCAGCTGGGCATTAAGCCCAGCTTTCGAGAAATGTTTGCCGGTGCAACTTCTTCTTCGTGTTTTCTCCACCTGCATCATATCAAACTCATGGCACTAGGCAGTAATGGTTTTTCAACCATTCTCGGGTTAGGGAGCCCTAAAATAGCACCAATTGGCTAAAACATACCATGAATAATCACATAAAGTCCAAGAATCTGATATATTAAAGCCGAATATCACAACCCCACACTCAATTGTTGCTTGTCCCTAAGCAACGACTCAAAAAACACAAACACAAAATCATCCAAAACAATGACACATTACAGACTCAACAATCAAACACTCAAACAAAACAAAACAAAATTTTCCTTGTACTCTTGTTGTAATCAGTAGTTTCTTTCTCAACGGACAAGTTGTGCTTTAATGGTCATACCTTTCACCCCACACTCAAGTTCTTTGCAACCATTACCATTGACTGACTCAAATCCATCAAAAACTCAAATAGCAACACTCAATTTCGATCATCGGTAGTGGGTGGTTAACAACTTATGGATCAACAGTTATTAGGAGAATCTAACCACATCAGTGAGGTGCATATCTCGTGAGGACAATCGAGCTTACTCACACCAATCATAAACAATTAATTAAGCATGAGTCTCAAAAACTAATGGGGGAAGCCTTTCGCAAACATGATTTTAACTTTAAGCACATCACTAACTTTTATGACAAGGAGAGGCTTTCTCTCTTTCTGCTTTTGCTTGCTGAGAGGTCGTATTTAGTACAAGTGGGATATGTTTCTTACTACCGGTGACCGAGCAAGAGCAATTTCTGCTTCTTAGCACTCGCATAAGGGCTTCTTTTAACTCCTTATCCTCGGTCCGTGTGGAGGGTCATTTCACATCCTCTAATGGCACTTCACTCAACTGGGGATCGTACTTGATAAGCAACATCGTACGGTCGCGAACCGATTCTCAATTGAATCTTTCCTCATCCCCATGTGCAATGAGTGATTGCCTCACACGATTTTGGCATTTTTACCCACACTTTAATTGTTATGGCAACTTTCTTATATTTTACTTGTCAGGTAGTGTTTTCTTCTATGAAGATACAATTCACCCCATCATAAAACATTCAAAACATAGAGACTCATTGCAAAATCAATAGCTCACAATTGATGCAAGTAAGCACGGTATCCAAACATGTTGAATGGTCAATGTTCTCCACCTAACTACTTCACCAAAAGCCATTACACTATCCTCACAAAAGAGAATGGTAAGTCCGCTTCCCTGCTACAGTCCAGTTGAATTCCTCAGATTCACCCTCTTCCGCCTCGATACAACCCTCTGATCTTGCCAGATGGCGGTGAGCCGCGGGTGGCTGAGGTTATCGTCCCTAGAGAAGGCAGGTGGTGTGATGTGAAACTTCGGCAGTGGTTTGATCCAATTACTTGCCGGGAGATTAAAAGGATCCCCCTGCCCCGCCAGGACAGGATGGATAAATTGATCTGGCATTGTACAGCAGATGGGGTCTTTTCAGTCAAATCCGCCTACCATCTGGCTGTCAATCTGGATAGACAGAAGGGCCGTTGGAGAGCCTCCGTGAGTTGGATGGATAAGAAAAGTTGGATTCGACTGTGGGATGCGGATATTCCTCCCAAATTGAAGGTGTTTTTGTGGCAGATATTTAACCGTGTCTTGCCCACTACTGAAGCCTTGGTTGAAAAATAAATCCCAGTCCACCCACGTTGCCCGGTGTGTTGGGCTGAGAAGGAAACCATGGAGCATTTGTTCCTGTCCTGCCCAGTGGCGAGAGCTCTTTGGGACCTGTCGGGTTTGGAACATTTAGGCCAGGGATTACCGCGTCAGACTCTCCCTTTGTTCCTAAAGAAGCTGATGGCCTTACTAGCCCAGCCCTCTGATTTTATGGGCGTAGTAGCCGTGCTCTGGCGTATCTGGCGGTCCAGAAATTGGGTGGTTTTTGAGGGTAAGCAGGTGGGGCTTCCGGCCTTGATGCGTCAATTTCACCAACAGTTTGAGGAGTGGGTCTCGTTTCCAAAAGATCCCTGCACCAGTCCCCCGAACCCCCACTCTGCCCCCGTTCCTCCTGGGAACGGTAGTTCCCTGGTGTGTTTGTGGGATGGGGCTACTCGAAAGGGTTCTCATTCCGCAGGTGGGATGGTCCTCTTAGGAGTTGGAAGGGAGGTCCTGTGGGCCCAAGGATTTCAATTCCCGGGAGTGGATGCCCCTACGGTGGCGGAGTTGCTTTGTTTGCGGGAGTCTATGCGTTGGTGCCTTGCCCATGGGGTGACAACGGTCTGCTTTAAGGGGGATGCTTTGGTGCTTATTGATAAGATTCAAAGGGGTAGTACTGCGGATAGCCAGGTGGGGGCTATTCTGGAGGAAGTTGTTCATCTCTTCCATTCGTGCGAGGGTTTTGGTATTCGGTTTGTAGGTCGGAGTAGTAATAGGGTAGCCCATTTGGTGGCTAGGAAAGCCCTCTCGTTGTACCCGACTATGAGTCGTCTTTTTGATTTTCTAACCTGGCTGAGATCCAGGGTGTAACTACCTATGTTTCAATCTATAAGAGATTATCTTTTGTCAAAAAAAAAAAAAAAAAATTCAAAGCATATCAATTCAGTCAAAACATTCAAGCTCATTTCAACACTAGTGGGGTGATTTCGATGATTTCATTCAAGCACAAACTCATATCACACGCATCACAATCATTTACATCATGTTACCACAAGAGTACAAGGTTTTGTTTTTATTTTTTCTGATTTTTAGGTGTTTTTTAGCCATTAGATTAACACAGGCAGCCTGCTTTTTACACAGGCAAACTGCATGCAGCTTGCCTGTGCTCAACCTAATGACAGTTTTTTTTTAACACAAGACGAGACACTGTGGACAACTACGACTCGACATAAAACACGACAAGAACACAGTCCCCGGCAACGGCGCCAAAAACTTGATAGGGCAAAAGCGTATAGCTTCAATTCCTATCTTGCAGTAAAACCGGAAATCCGGGTATCGTCTCTCAGGGACTGGTACAACCTTATGATTTATCAATTCTTTCGAGCAAACTATATGTGAAAATGTTTAAGAGATGAAATTATTAACTAAAAGCAAAATAATTAAACAAAACAAGCAAATTAAAATGTCGGGTTTAATTCAATGGGAGAAAGCTCTGGGAGAAACACCGGGATTCACTACCTATCCTATCCAAATTAATTCACATATTCCAATCAATTTAATCCATATCTCTACAGCCAGCATATCACGAATGTGCTAGCTATCCCTGTCGGGAATTACTACGTACTAAACAATTAAATCAAATCCTACTGTCGTAGCTCAATGACCTAATTATTTAGCCTGAAGATCGATATCCTATTTAAGATCGCATAGCCCCTTATTTAATCCACTGTCGCTTCGATAAGTTACTATGTCACATGAAATAGGTTCAGTTATTAGGGTTTCACTGTCGCTAATAACCTAATTAACTACAAATCGATGTATTGGTGGCCAGTCAACACAAAGCATTAAGAAATTTCATGCAGTAGAGATTGGAAGAAAAGAATCATGAATCAATCCATCAAATCAAGAAATAGCTACATCCTATGGTGTTTCCCCCAGAAATTGGGGTTTAGTTCATGACAAAATTGAGATAAAGCATTAGGGTTTTGTTCATCATGTTCTAAATCAACAAGAAACAACTAAATCAGTTTAGAAAATCCAACCAACTAATCGCTCTCGTTGAATTCGGCTCAGGTAGCCTTGGAAAAACTCAATCGCCGATGGAAATCGACTGATCGCTCGATGCCTGCTGCTGCCTTGCGCTTTGCTCTCTCCCCAAAGGATTTTCGCCTCCTTTTCGAAACAATAAATGCCGCCCTCTTATTTATAATCCTCCCCCACTTCCGTGCCTTTTTTGTATTCCCACCAAAGAATTTCGTTGCCCCCCACTCAAGTTGCCCCAGCCGCCTTCCTTTTCCTTTTCCTCTTTTACCAAGACTCCGCCCTTTTTCCCATTTAATCTTCCTCCCACAATCATCAAAAATCCAAGTGGAAGTTCTGCCTCCGCCCATTAATTCTCCTCTCCTGGCCCAAACATTAAATCCGCCCTTTTCCCTTCTTTGGCAATCCCTGGGCCCAAAATAGCCGGTCAAAACAATAATACAAGTCCTCCCCTGCTGCCTGCCTTTGGCCCAACAAATTACTCCCAAGCCAGCTAGGCTTTAAGCCCAGCTTTCGAGAAATGTTTGTCGGTGCAACTTTTTCTTCGTGTTTTCTCCACCTGCATCATATCAAACTCATGGCACTAGGCAGTAATGGTTTTTCAACCATTCTCGGGTTAGGGAGCCCTAAAATAGCACCAATTGGCTAAAACATACCATGAATAATCACATAAAGTCCAAGAATCCGATATATTAAAGCCGAATATCACTCTTCAACTCCCCAATCTTCTTCTTGTGTTTATCCAACTCGTCTTTCTCGGGGAAGTTGTAGTAAGCTTGCTAAAACCAACATTCATCTCCAATTCCATCAATATGCTCATCTCCACCTTGTCTGCCTTCCCATGCTTCAGTCCACTTCCATGCCCTTCAATACCCTCTCCATTTTCATTACTATCCTCATCATCTCTCAATTCTCTCTCTTGATGAATTGCTCCGGTTTTGGTTACATGTCTTTCAATACACTCGCCAATTCGATTATTGCCCTTACCAACTCCCTCTTCTCAGCCTTCACCTGCTGCAGTTGTACTTTACATGTTACCAAATCCAAACACAATTTCTTCCCCCACCACTTACCTTCCTAAACCCAATCCCAACTCTTCTACTCCAAGTTTAACACCCCCAACTCCTAGAGTGTTTCATGGAAGCTTAATTTTAGCAATACTTACAATTAGATTAATGGGCACTAAAAATATCAGCAAAATCAACAGTGTCTAAGTAATTCTAAAAAAATATCAAAATTTGATCAGTGAGCTGGACAATAAGAATCGAAATTAATGAGGGAAAGTATGATTGCGGATAACATTAGCTATGAAAAAATCAAACATGAGCGAAAATATTGTAATTGAAAAGAAACCTTTTTTTTCCTAATTGTCATCTTATTTTATTATTTCAATAGCTAAGCATAGAACAAAAATAGATAATAGGAAAAAAAACAACCAAGAACGTTGAAAGGGCGCTATGAAAGTACAATTGCCTCTGTTCTACACAAACTTCTCCTATGGTTTCAAACAAATCTAAAACTTAAACCACCGTTCAAATTATTTTCCTATATTTTATAAATCAATCACAAACAACAAATTTAGATAAATCGGAAAGGAAATAATAGCTTACCAGTTCAATTTGATGAACCTTCTATGACGATAGAAAACTCATTGAAGTTGAAACCTAAGAACATAAAGAGGATCAATCACACAGGAGATCCACCGAGCTTCAAACATCGTATCAGGCAATATGATCAAAAGAAATAGATTTTTTGCTAGTTCTACTCATGAGACAATGTGAAAACAAAAGTCGTGTTGTTATTAATAAGAAAGAAAAACTATGAGACATAGAGAAAAAAGGAATGACTAACATATGGGAAGCGATTAACCTTGGACAAAGATCGAAAACCAATCCAAGGTCAATGCATGGTATAGGAAGAGGAGTAAAGGCGTAAGATATAACTAATCAAACATTCTTCCGCAATAGAAGTAGCAAGATAGTTCTTCTGGTAGTTCTTCAAGAGAGACAAAACCATTGAGAGATGCCAGTGTAGAGGAATCAAGCGAGATAATTAAGACCAGACCTTAACTATTTGATTGAACTTCATTCTATTCGCCATGGATTGATATCGGAGGTGAAATATTCTACTTGCCCAGCTGAAATCCCCAAAAATAAAACCGTAGAGCCACGAGATATCGGACTATTGATTTTCAAAGGAGGCCTTGTACTGGGAATTGATAGGGGCGCAAACTATTGCACGATGGAGGGAATTTTGGAGGAAGTTAGAAAGAGATAAGAACAAAGATAAAGAAGCACCAAATTTTTAATTTAAATTAAAAATGCAAGGACACAACACATAGTAAAATAAATAGTTTCTTCCATGTTAGCCAATTACCAATATACCTTTAGAGAATTAAGAGAGAGTAGGAATTTTAAAATGGAGAAAATTACCTGAAACTCTACTATGAAAATTGAAGTGTCAAGTACCATAAAAATACATATGATAGACTTAGTGGGCTTGCTAATCATGATGGAAAAGTCCTCCGGTTTTCAGAGTTTAACTTCGTATATGTTTTATGTTAAAAAAGATACAATAAATTTATTTAGTGTAATTGGTTATAATTGTTGTCTTTGTTTGAAGATACTTGGGTTCAGATCTTGATATTTTTATATGAAATAAATAATTAATTGTAAAGACAAAAATGTCCTTTCTATTTTAATTCTTGTTACAGAAAAATTGAAATAGAGAAAAATACACAAAAGTTTATCATATTATTAGGGGATATTCAACCGCTTGTCCCTGACCAAAAAAGAAATTGTAACCATCCGTCACAAGTTAGTAACCGCTGGTTGTGAGTGAGTTTTAACTTCTAATCAATTCAACCTAGCAACGACACCACCACTCCTTTGGAATAATAATGATGATGGTGAGTTTGGAATCTCCATTTGGGTTGGTCAGTGTCGTTCGTCGTCATTGTTGATGAGGTGATCAAGCTCCATTATTGTCTTCGTTTTTCTTATGTAATTAATTTAATTACCCCGCTACCCAACTGCTTGATTAGTGATAATTTTGATCGGAACTGTTTTAGGGCTGGTAATTGGCCGGTTACCTGTTTAAACGGAAACCGATTAGCCGATTATCGGTACACCGAAACCTCCCAAGTGATTTCCGAAAATCGGTACCGGGTTGGTAGTTGGTTAACCAGTTACCGTTTAACTTGTTAGCGGTAAACAACCCGTTTATCGAATAACCGGCAAAGCAAGGGTGGGACATTGAGTCTCCTCCTCTCAAACTCTCCGCCTTTTTAGGGGATCTCCGACGTCAACTACGACATACCATCACCGCCACAGATGGAAGCCACACCTTCCTCTGGTAGGATAACGATGATTTCTAGCGACGTTAACCTAACCTGTTTTACCTGTTTCTAGGTTGGTAATCCCGTCCACTAGACGGGGCGAGGCGAGCATGAGTAGTGTCCTCAACTCACCCCGGCCCGTCCCATTATTTACCTGTTGTTGCTTAAATTCCATATAATTTTACTCAAATTACTTAGTGTTTTACTTTGATTACCTAATATTTTAACTATAGTAAAGTTGTAAATATGTGAGATCTCAATTATATAAATAATTTAACTACATTAATCATCTAAAAAATGGATATTTTCAAAGTTTTACATTTAAATTACATACTCTGGGTCGACCTGCTCCGATCCGCATCCCGTAATACTTTATCAAACCTGAACTAAACTATCATGCAACATATATGGTATCGAAATACCCTCCCCGACCTGCCCATTGCCATTTGTGGGCCTGACTCAGTTTGCAGGATGTTGAAAGAAACTGTACTCGGAAAATAACTTGTGCCATAGTGCAATTGAAATGGTTTTGCTTTTTTGTTTGTTGTCGGAACAAAATATCTCCCTCATAGAAAATAACATGTATGACGGTGGAATTGATATGATTTTCCTTGTGTTTATCGCTAAAATGAAATATTTCCCTCATATTTCAGCTTTCACAATTTCGGCAACAACGTTGTTTCCCCTAGCTTATATTGTTGGGTCTGTTCCTACAGAGTGCGAAATCAGAGGATCGACAGAGCAAGAAAATAATAAAAGACATATAGATTGACGTAGTTCACTAACATGATGTGTGTTACCTAGTCCACGGGCAAGAGAGAGTCAGTTTCACTATACTTTAAGTAGATACATATTACAAAGGAGTATGAGAAGTATTTTATAATACTTCTCCATGTGGTCTAACCCTAATCCAATCTGGTAATGAATAAGGTTACAAACTAGGCCCCCATGAGTTCCAGTCTTAGCCAGATAGTCTCATTCAAGTTATATCAACAAATCTTCACATTGACTTGAATACCCCTTTTGTAATCTCATATGTACTCTGATCCTTCTCTCTCTCTCTCTCTCTCTCTCTCTCTCCTGGCATCAATGCTCCTTAGGGATGATTGACCCACTAAGAACATTCAACAAGTCCAAGCAGTATTGCCATGTGGAACCGGCTTCATGAATATGTCAGCAAGATTTTCTGTGATGCCAATATTCACCTTAATCCTCTTCTCTATTCTCAAGAAATGTTACTTCACATCGACATGCTTAATCCTCTCATGGTGGACTTGATCCTTGGCCAAGCATATTGCACTCCAACTATCAGAATAAACCAATGCTTGATCATGATGTAGACCTAGATCATTAATCATCCCCTTCAAACATATTCCCTCATTGTCAGCTTCTGTCAACGCCATGTACTCAGTCTGGAATCCCTTTCGAGTTATCAAAACTCACTTAGATGAACTACCTGGATGGAGAGTTTCCTCAATCGTTATATAACACCAAAGGTAAAACACTATATACTCCCTCTATGAGGATAACATCCAATAAAATTCTATGACCTAACTCAATCTCGTGTTATCGACTCACATCGTTCAATTGAAGATGCTCTATTGGCGTAATTAGCTATTCTCTATCATAGGTCAAAGCACAATTGAAAGAGTGTGACCAAGACTCGTGCAATTCATCATAACATCATGAAAATTGATAGTATGAGTTCATAATCATAAGGTTTAAACCAAAATCAATCTAAATAAGGAACTACGAATTCTCAAACCCAAGTGAGGGAGAGACTACTTTATAAGAAAGAAGGAAAAATCAAGAGAATCAACTACCGTCTTCATGGTAGGGCTGGAAACTAGCATCTATTTGTAAATTAGTTACTCCTAGATGCTTAGGTAGAGCTCTAATGGTTATTGAGAGGATCTAGGAAGATCCAAGAGTAAGTCCTTCATTTCTATGTCTAATATCGTACTCTGCTCATTCCCTGTCTAAAAACCTGATCCCCATGCAAAATGCCCATCCAAATCCACTAATCCAGTGGTTTGCCCAACTCGCGGTTGCAAGTCACAACTGTTATGTCGACACAGGCTGTGACGTCGATCGAAAATGCACTAGTTTGTCTTGCTAAAGTGCAGAAGTCACAGGTAGGGGTGAAATGTCACAACCATGCCCACGACTTGTGAGTGGATGACCGTGATTCAAAACCTCCCTGGAGATCTGTTGAATGTCACAGGCTGAGTGATGAATATCATGGCCATGGGCGTGACTTGTAAACTCTCCTTGGACTCTGTGGAATGTCATAACTCGTTGTTGGATGTCATGGCTATGGTCGTGAATTGTGACCAGGTCATGACTTGTGATTTCTTGATGCCTTTGTCCTGATTTTGCCTCCAAACATTCCAGAAATTGTTCCTATCCCATAATCACGTACTAGAATCTGAAATATCACATCAAGAATATAACCTAGTGTAAAATATTTTGATGAATGTCTCTAACCAAGATAAATAGTCAAGAAATTAGGCTCCGGACATGCATAATTCTGCCGATATGAGGAGCAAAGTTATGTCTAGCTCAAACACATAAAATAAAGGTTTCTCCATGGGAGACAAACCACATATGGCGACAAACTTTGACGTTAAATAAAAGTGCTACCATGAAGATAGCATAAACTTTGGCTTTTTTATTATCTATTTATTTTCTTGTAAAAATTTGAGCTATTCATTGGAAAAATGTTTAATAACACTTTATCATTTGGATAGGTGAAATAATGCGATGAAAATTTTGGATTTTTCTGATGGAGAATTCTACGGTGACAGGGTACTCGAAATTCACTTTTGAACCTTCCAGGTAAATGAAATTATGTGAAAATGCAAGAGATTGATGAAAATGTGCCAACCATCAAGATGGTCATGCGACTGGTGCGATCGCCTTGACCCAACCTCCTATAAATACCCCATTTTCCGCCCGCTCCTCTCATTCTTTTTCATTTCTCTTTATGTTACTCGGTCCATTTTTTCAATTTGTATTAATCCAAATAAGTATCCATGACATTTGTATCAAATTTGGAGCTTGAACTATGATTATTGAGCTTCAATTTCAATGCATAAGTGAAATTGCAGGTTAGTTTTCTTACATTGGTTATGCATAAATGTTTAGAATATGATGCTATGAATCAATGTGAAAGCTTTGTTGTTTTGAGGCTATCATGATTTAAATGCTTTAATGAATTTTAACAAATTTCATGACAAATTTTTCATGAAATTGTGTGCATTATTTTTCCAAAACTTCATCTAATTTGTTTCAAAAACTTTTGTAGGATAATTCTCCCCTTCAAATTTTCGTGGGTAAAATACCTCGAGTACCACTTAAGTTTTAGAGTTGGGACAGACATATCACTTAAGTTTGAATAGGGCGCCGGGTACCATTTAAGTCCCCAAAAAGTGCATCCGTCTAGTTTTACAATAAGAAGAAGTAGAAGGACCATTTCTAAAAATTAGAAAACGGAATATTCCAAGAATATTCTGTCAACTTTAACGGGATGCACTTAGCAGTAAACTTAAGTGGTACCGGGTGCACATATAGTATAGTTCAGTGGTACCCGACGCCCTATTCAAATTTAAGTGGTATAGTTCCTCCAATTCTCATACTTTAGTGGCACCTAAGGTATTTTACCCAATTTTCGTTGATCAGTTGGTTAAATTGTTGGGTACCATCTATTGATTATGTGAAATGGGTTGAACTATTGCAAATGAAAAATTAAATAGATGGTTTACCATATGTACACACTATTCTATGATTTCTTATCCTAGAAGTTTTGCATAAATAAATTAGAGAAGAAGCCACGATTTAAAGTGCTGGGTGAAAGTTACCCTTTTATATTCATTTGGCTTAACTTTCTGTGGATTCAGAATTCAGAAAAATGTTTGATTTCATCTTATTGTGTTATTTCTATGATTGTGTTTTCGATTATATTGGGTGGATTGTAACAAGGAAGTCTTTATAATTTTTTTCATCATATGCAATACACGTCCAACAATAACCTATGCTTTGTGATATTGTTATTATTCAAATTATAGTGTTTATCACTTACCATATTTGATACATTTTCTCTTCTATTGATGCATCTCTAGTACATTTTACTATATTTTAAATGAAAATCATAACTATTTAATCAATGTGCATAAAACCGACCTAGTGTTTTAGTATCGTTTTATGTTTTTTTTTTGTGTATTATTTTGTACCTTTCAAGGTCAAATGCAATCTAGGATGATTTGGATCAACAATTGGATCAAGTTAGAAGACCAAAAGGGGTAATTACAAGAAGATTAACGTTGGTTTGTCCATTAAACCAAGCCCAATGGAGGGGAAGCCTTCATAAAGTCTGTCATATGAGCCAAAAAAAGTATACTAGAGAAATTTCAATCAAAACCTGCCAAAAAACTAGTAGCGGCCATGTGACTGTGCCAACCGCTGTTGGGCCGAATCCTACAAACTGAAACCCAGTCGCACGCCTACCCTCCCTTCAACCTACGAGCATTCCATGCGCCTGCACAAATTGAAAAAGGGCCTTGGCTTCTCGTTAGTCATTGGACTAACTAACTAAAGAGTTATAATATAGAGAGTTAGCTTACATATAACTAGTAAAAGCATGCTCGCTATCGCTTCGCATATCAGAAAAATAAATATTTTAAAGAGTAATAGTTTTAATGTCGACCAAAAGTGAAAATAATCTTATTTCATTTTTAATCATTCTTTTCATAGGTTTGTTATTTACAATAGCATATGGTCGATGAACTTGCATAAGTTAGAATGGTCTTCGAATAGATTATTTATGTTTAAACTTCTTTTATGACACCAATGTTTCAATTTGTATGGCTAGTAGTTGATCCTGCTAGGGGTAGGCATGTAGGTGGTTAATCCGCGCATTGATATGGATCCACCCGCAAATAACCAAACCCGCAAGCAGTGGATGATTGATGTGGTTGGATTGCGGATTGATAAATCTCCCACGTGCACTTATGTGGGTGGGTGGTGGGTGGATTGCGGGTCACCCGTATGACCCTCATCCTATTTTCACATGAAATTTTTTGTTTCTTATAGTATTATATATTCATCCTATTTTCAAACCGCACTACAGTCCGACCATATACTTCAAAAGGTGGAGAATAAAAAATAGTTTTGACTATCATTATTGGTTAATGGGTTGTGCAATATCCATTAGATATTGTATATTGGGATGCAAATCATTGTTAATATCCATTAAGTATTGGGATGCAAACTATACATTATTAATTGTATCAAAACTACACAATTGGTTGATAGAGAAGTAAGATTTTGATGCAAGTACAACATGGATTCACTTGAGACAAAGTGAGAAGTGTCTGAATTGATACAGTCTTACTAATTTGCTATGAAGTTATTATAAATGTTAGTCAACTTTCTTAATTCCTTTTTGCGGGTTCACCCGTGACCCAACCCAACCCACAGAAAAATGAGGATGGATTGCGGGTCACAATTATTCCAACTAGCTAGTAAGCGGGTGGGTCAATTTAAACCAAAGCCCATCCAACCCGCCCGTTGCTATAACTTTTCAAATTAGGTTGGATACCCATGGATTTGGGTGGTTCAATTGTCTTTCTCAAACAAAAGGAAAAAGCAAAATGAAAAATACTAAAGCGAATGATACTCGGTCCCGATGCAAAACTCGCCAACATTGAGTAGATTCGGTAGTGTCATTGGGTTCAATTGTGATCATGCTCAACAAAAAGGAAAAAGAAAAAAAAAATACTAAAGAGGATTAAACTTGGTCCCGATACAAAACTCCTGGTAGCGGCCTTGGGAAACGATGGTGGGGAACAACTTAGGATTCCGAAAACAGTATTTCGAGATTGGCTGCAGAATGGTGGGCAAAGGCGATGATTTGTATTCAAGTTAGGATACCCATGTGTTTGGGTTCAATTATGATCGTGCTCAACAAAAAGGGAAAAAAAAAGAAATAAAAAAGCACTAAAGACGATGAAACTCGGTCCCCATACAAAACTCGTGGTAGCGGCCTTGGGAAACGGTGGTGGGGAACAACTTAGGATTCCGCAAACAGTATTTCGAGATGAGCTACAAAATGTTGTGCAAAAAGCTATAGACGAAAACCTAGCGAACAATAACTAAACTCAAAGGCGATGATTTGTGCAAAAAGTCATAGACGAAAACCTAGCAAACAATAGCAAAACACAAAGGCGTTAATTTGTGCAAAAAAACCATAGACGAAAACCTAACGAACAATAACTAAACACAAAGGTTGTAGAATGGAGAGTGGGGTAAAAGAATGGTTTGGAACTTCCCCACTTGCACTTGAAGTAGTGTGAGAGCCACTAATGAATAGTAACTCACATGTTAGGCTTTTATATATTATTATTTATATTATTAAATTAATATATTAATGTATTAATATATTAATGTATTAATATATTAATTAATATATATTAATTAATTTGTTCTAGAGTGAGATTTTTAGGTATGGCAATTTTGCTCATACCCATGGGCTATCCAACCCATTTGGGTTGGGTATAAAATCCAAATAGATGGATATGGGTAGAGTTTGATGGGTTTGTACACATAGCTATTTACTTGGGTTGAGTTGGGTTTTTTAACAAATGGATTTGGGTTTTACCCATTCCCAAATGCAAATTATAGTTTGGTACCTAAACTTAATAGATATGCACATTAAATACTTAAATTTAATTTATTGCATATAAGTCCTCAAAATATCGATGGAAAATTACATTTTAGTACCTAAATTTTTTGGTACCTAAACTTTGCAACTTTTACATGAGGTCCAATTTTTGTATGTTTAGTTAAAACACCCTCAAGTAAATGGATATTCATATCCATCTCATACCTATTTAGATTATGGAAGCAATTTTCATCCCTTACCCAAATCCATCTACAAACCCGCACACTTATATGCACTTCACCCATACCCAATCCATTATCAATGGGTCTACTTGATTTTGGGTGTAATTACCCATAGCTGGGTAATTTTCATCCCTTTCGACGACTTTCCCTCAACATGCTCGACGTTATTAACGCATTAAATTTTTTGTACTCTTCTACTAGCTTATAATCCTGCCCGTTGGCCGGAATGTTCATATTTTAATATATATATATATTTTTTATGCTATGTTTAAGTCTATTAATTTGTTTAAGTTTATTGAAAATCATTCAATCGAGTATCTACATAAAGAATGAATATATAGGTCGAATATTCAGGAAAATACCCTCCTCGTTTAAGAATATAAAAATGTATCATTAATCCCATTTTCATAATGATAATTGAGCCCCATTAAAATGATATTGGTTAATAGATTGTCCAGAAATATATAATATAAAAGCTTATTGGAATTCTCACACGATCCGTAGATAGTTTGAAACTGAAATGAAACCTCACAATCTCACATAAATGGTTCAAAGCTCTCCTCTACGAATAACATGCTACTAATAAAAAGGAAATGGATTTATTAAAAAAAAAAGAAATGAAGAGTTGGTGATTCAAGTAAATCATATGCTAACAACTCAACTAAAAGAAAACCATCAAAACTTGAAAGCAAATGACAAAATTAGAATTACATCCAATATACTAATAGACTCGATCAAAGTAACGAGGCACAAAATTACACACTCCTTATTTACAGGTTCCAGTAGTTTGAATAGTGAATCGACATTAACTTTAGTAAATCAATCAATGATTCCTTGTTTTAACATAAACATAGGTTGTGGTAGTTGCAACAACCATAACACCTAAAGATCCAATTGTTTCCACTCTCCGTTGTACAAACAACTTTTTATCCCCTCCATCTTCAATCTCTCGATGTATATGTTTTAAACCAAAATTCAATTTCTAATCCTCCTTCTGCAACTCCATTTATGCTACTTTGATGGACCTTCTCTCCATGAACCAGAATTTCTCTTTCAATTGAGATTCTTGTCAGTTTGATCTCCAACTCCTCAATCCTCTTTATTGTATTTGGCCAACTCATCCTCCTCGGGGCAGTTTTAATAAGCTCGTAAAACTAACACTCATCTTCAATTCCATCAATATGCTCTTCTCCTCCTTCTCTGCCTTCACCGGATCCAGTTCACTTCCATGCCCTTTCAATACCTCTTCATTTTCATTAATATCCTGATCATCTACCACTTCTCTCTCTTCAACTGCTCCGATTATGCTTCTATGTCTTTCAATACCCTCATTGGTTAAATCACTACCCTGACCAACTGCCTCTTCACTGCCTTCACTTGCTGCAAACTACTTCCATGACTTTTTATACACCTTCCTCAAAATCACAATCAACTAACCAATATCAATCCATAGCCTTGGATCAGTTTTAGACTCTCTATGAACATCTCAATACCACAAAGTCTAAATCTAAATATTCTTTCAGTTAATCATGAACTTGAGTTTATCAAAATCTAATCCACTCCTTCTAAGTTGTAATTCCCATTCCCCAAGCTCATTTTTGGTTCATTTTATCTCACATAACCATGATATTATACCTTTAACTAAAATAAATCAAAGCATTTTACGAAAAGAAACCGAACCATGAACTTTACCTGCTACCAAATCCAAACACAATTTCTTCCCCTCACCACTTCTCTTAATTCCTTCCCAACCCCAATATCAACTTTTACTCCAAGTACACGCCCCCAACTCCCAGTGTGTTGCGTGAAAGCTTAATTTTAGCAATAATTATGCTTGCAATTAGATTAATGGACACCAGCAAGCGCCAAAATTCCACCAGACGATGAGTTGTCTTCACTTTGAGTTTTGTAATAAAACTGCTGGCCCCATATGTTTATCAGTTTGGAGGCCATATGATGAGCAATACCGAATCAGTTGCAGCGAAGTTACTGGTCACAGTAATGACAATGTGAAACACGTGTTAACAAATGCGAATATGGGTTACTTTTATGGATTGACATTAGAATGATGGGATTGGACAATGAGATCGTCCTTAGTTAGGCGACATGTAAATTGGTCATTTGGTATGGAGGATACAAACCGTTAAAATTCTAAACTATTTGGGTGAGTTTGTATTTAGTGTTTTCAAAATCGTGGTATATGATAGGTGATTAAAATATTTAAACCCAAACGAACTGACCAACGCACACCCCTAAGAAGAGTGTCAAACTTAGTATTTAACCGGACAAAAATGGTCAGAGAACCAGTGGCCTATAGTTTTCACAAAGATATGATTTTTTCACTATAGTTCTGAAAATTAATGACAATTTAAGAATTCTATATCGCTTCTACATATTCAATACTATAATTCGATATGAAATATTCGAACCAACAATATTTTGGTTGCAAATTTATGGTTATCGTCTATTTATAATATAGATAAAATTTTAAATTAAGTATTATGCTATAATTAAAATAAAAATATCAAAATTGAAGTATCAAAACACCAAATAAGTACTTACGGAATATTATTGGGCTAGCTAACTGTTGAAAAGTTTTGTGATTTCATATTTTAGCTTCATATATATTTTAATTTAAAAAATACAACAAATCTACATAGTCTGATTGATTTTAAACCTTTACTTTGTTTGAAGTGACCATGGTTCAAATCTCAATATGTCTATTATCTTTTTCTGTAAATAAATAAAAAAATACACATAATTGTGAAGACAAAAATATCATTCCTAATGTTTGCTCTCATTGCAGGATATTTGAAAAGGGAGATTAAGTTTCCAATAATTAAATCATATACCCTAAACCTATAGAACTTAAACCCTAATATCACATATACTAAGAACATAAGCAATGATTCTGATTCGCCAAGATGTATACAACATACCATATGCACTATATTAGGATTTAGAGAATTATGATATAGAATTTAGTTACGTGATTAATCTATGATCTAGTGGCTCATTTGTCAATGGTATTTAGTCTTTCAATTCTATGCTCATAATTCTCAACCATTAGGGAAATTGTTAGCCAGTGATTTTTGGTCATTCACTTATAGCATTGAAAATGTCTCGTTACAAAACCATAGATCGCAAATGTCAAATTTTATGTTTTGAAATAAAAAAATTTATAGCACTTTTGTAAACAATCGTTGTATTCCTACAAACTACAAAGTCATATAACCTAATAAATGTAAAAGTTGTAAGACATACATAAACTCAAAATGTACTATTTGATTCTTGGTGAAGAATTGTGTGATTAGAGGAACTCACTTAGTTGATTCATAAAGCTAGGTACATCATGATGATTCACTTTGTAAATAATTACAGTTATTAATTAATTCGATGATTGATTGTTGCGATGGATAATCCTATGATTTTGAGATATTTCAGTATTTTCTCTCTTTAATTCAAGAAATACATAAACATTGTTGTAGTCTAGTTCGTTAGGGATATTGACTATCAATTTGAAGGACTTGAGTTCAAGTTATGGTAATGACATTTTTTTCTCGTAAGAAGATATTTAAGTTCTAAGTTGAACTTACAAATTTACCCCTAGCTACAATTAAGGAGAGTGCAAGGTTCTAAGTTGAACTTACAAATTTACCCCTAGCTACAATTAAGGAGAGTGCAAGGAATTGAAATGCTCAAAATCTCCTGAAGAACGGCTATATATTATAGAGGGATGGTGAAATTCCTTGACAATAAGCTACAGCGTCATACACTTCATTGTTTGTTGTTTTCAGGGGGTGGCAATCGCGATCGAAACAAGGGTGAGACAAGGCTGTCGGATGAGACAAGGCTGAAAAGGCACGAGGAAAGAGCAGTTACGGGACGCCGAAAGAGAAGATAAGAGCGGTACGAAGAAGAAAAGAAGAAGGTTGAGCAAAGGAGCCTGCAGTAGAGCAGCCGAGAGAAAGGTCGTCATCATCGACAACAGAAAGAGACGAACTGACGAAGAGTTCAGTTTGAGTTCTTCACTTCGATTAGGTTTTTTTTTTTTTGGTACTTGCCTACCTCTTTGAACATTAGGGCTGTCACTGGGAGGGGAAGGCCTCGGGCTAAGTTGTTGCTATGCTTGGTGCACCAAGGTTATTATTTTATTCAGTTGTGGTTGCGATTAACTGAAAATCAAACAATACGGTCAACCGCGATCACAAAATATCCTTGTTATTTGGTTTGCGGTTAACCAATAATCGTGTGGTTTTGGCGAGCTTAGCAGTTTAACCGCGTACCCGCAATCGTATTGCCACCCTTAGTTTTTTTTTTCCGATGAATGGGTGGGATTTTATTCATCAAATACGATCAACAACCAAAATTCAAACTTTACAAAAACCTACTGACCAGTCAAGAAAACAAACCCAAACAGTCTAACCTATCTGTAACCCTGTTCAATTACAAGTCTTGTACCACAACCTTGAGCACGAAGTAGATGCAGACACCCTGGAATCCCCTGCCTCTTTTGCCTCCATCACACTCTGCATTTTCTTTGTGATTTCTAGAACCGACAATTGTTTACCACCATAGAGCCTTCTGCAACGTTCTCTCCAGACTTCACTCACAACCAAGCACCAAATCATTCTGCCAACCAAGCAACTTTTGAACTTCTGACAAGCTGCTGAGACTGCCTGCTGCAAAGTCCCTGAAATTGGAAAAGACCAAGATTCTGGGAAAACAACAGCCCATACTTCTTTCACATAATCACACAGAAAAAATATATGATCCTTGGACTCAGACTCATGGCCACAGAGGGGACAGGTCAGGGGGACCTCTGGAACCCAACGTTTCACCATGTCCAGAGTGACTATTCTATTTAACAACACTAGCCATGTGATTACTGAGTTTTTTGGGATGCCACTCTTCCATACTAGCTTAGACCAGCTCACCTTCTCACCTTTGGGCCTGATACTGTGCCAAATTTTGCTAATCTGGAACCGAGGTAACTTCTCTCCCTCCCATAGCACTCCCTGCTCTGTCTTGCATAATTTCCCAGAGAATTCAGCCCTAAGTTTAAGGATTTTATTCCAAACCCAGGACCCTCTGGTTTGCACTTCCCATATGTTGATATGACTTGAATCGGATTATCAGCCGCTACGACTGGTAATCGGGGGTCTCTGGGCCTGGTCTGTAACCGTTTCCTTTGCCAGATTGGATTAGGTTTAGACCCACATGGAGAAGTACTATAAATACTTCTCATACTCCTCTGTAATCTGTAATCTCCTCGATATAGTGAAATTGGCTCTCTCTCGCCCGTGGACGTAGCTAACACACATCGTGTTAGTGAACCACGTAAATCGTGTGTCTGTGTTTTTGATTCTCGCTTTCGTATTCTTGCTTTGTCGATTCCGGCTATTTCCCGATCCGTAGCAGCGCGTTTATAACAAGTGGTATCAGAGCCTGGTTGGAAATCAGGCTAGGGTTTTCGATTCAGAAGAATGACGTCGGTGAACATGAAGATCGAAAAGTTCACGGGGAAGAACAGCTTCGCTATATGGCAGATCAAGATGCAGGCTTTATTAAAATAGCAAGGGCTGTGGGGGCCGCTGTCTGCGAAACAGAAGAAGTTAGCGGTCGATGACGATGAGTGGAATACCCTGGAGGAGAAGGCCCACTCGACCATCATGCTATCGTTGTCTGATGACGTCATCATTGAAGTCGCTGCTGAGAAGACTGCCGCGGGCTTGTGGTTAAAGTTGGAGAGTCTGTATATGACGAAGTCCCTAACCAACAAGTTGCATCTCAAGCAACGGTTGTTCAGTTTGAGGATGCAAGAAGGTACGCCTTTGAGGGAACATCTCGAACAACTTAACTTTATTTTGCTGGATCTTCGTAATATAGATGTTCCAGTTGATGACGAGGATGCTGCCCTAATCCTGCTGGTTTCTTTGCCGAGTTCATATGAGAATTTCGTTGATTCTTACATTGCTGGTAAAGAAAGCGTGTCGTTGGAGGATGTCAGGTATGCTCTTCATACGAGAGAGATCAGGCATAAGGCGTCTGGTTCTGGTACAGGTGGTAAGGCATCGGGTTTGGCTGTTACAGGTGGAAAGCGAAAGAAGAAATCTGGTAAAGGGAATTCGAACAAGAATTCCAAGGGTCCCGGTCCACAGCCAGGTGATGCTTGTCACAACTGTAAGGAAGTGGGCATTGGAAGTACAACTGTCCCAAGAGAAGAGGGCAACAGAAGAAACAAGGTTCAGTTGCCGTGGCAGAAGTGGACAACAGTTCTGAAGACAATCTCGCCTTGGCTGTAGATGAGAAGGCACATCGTGGGGATGTGTGGTTTCTGGATATTGCAACCTCATACCATATGTCTCCGAACAAGGATTGCTTCACAACCTACGAGCATATAGATGGTGGTAACGTGGTCATGGCAAATGGAGCTGTCTGCAAGGTTGTTGGAATCGGGTCCATAAAGGTTCGGACACATGATGGTTCGTTCTGTACCGTGAATGATGTCAGGCATGTTCCACGAATGACAAAGAACCTGATCTCCTTGAGTCTACTCGACAGCAAGGGTTTCAGTTTCAAAGGAAAAGGTGGAGTTGTGTATGTCTGCAAAGGTTCAAGGATGGTGCTGAAGGGCGTGAAGCGTGGGACCTTGTATGCATTACAAGGGTCTGTGTTGTCTGGTTCTGCTGCGGTTGCATCGTCTCAGGTTCATCAGGAAGATATGACCACTCTCTGGCACATGAGACTGGGGCATATGAGTGAACGGGGGATGCAAGTTCTGTCGAAGAGGGATCTTCTTTGCGGGCACAAGATGCAAAATTTGGAATTCTGCGAGCATTGTGTGTTTGGGAAGCTACATCGCAGCAAGTTTCCCAAGAAGGGTATCCACCGGATGAAGGGGATACTAGATTACCTCCACTCCGACTGTTGGGGTCCTTCACGAGTTGAATCCATTGGAGGCAGCAGGTATTTTCTGTCTATTATTGATGATTATTCGAGATTTACTTGGATTTTCATGATGAAGCAGAAAAGTGAGGCTTTCACGAAGTTCAAGCAGTGGAAGACATTGGTGGAGAATCAGACCGGGAAGAAGATCAAGAAGCTGCGAACGGACAATGGTCTGGAGTTCTGTAATTCTGAGTTCAACGAATTCTGCAAGGATGAAGGGATTGCCCGTCATCGGACTGTGAGAGATACACCCCAGCAGAATGGCGTTGCAGAAAGGATGAACTAGACGTTATTGGAGAGAGCACGGTGCATGCTCTCTAATGCTGGACTAGAGAGAAGATTCTGGGCAGAAGCAGTGAACATGGCGTGCTTCCTAATCAACCGTGGACCTCACACAGGTATCGAGTTGAAGACTCCTTATGAGGTGTGGTATGGTAAGCCTGCTGATTACTCTTCACTTAAAGTTTTTGGGTGTCCTGTTTATTATCATGTTGATGAGGGTAAACTGAACCCAAGGGCAAAGAAGGGTGTATTTGTGGGTTGCGGAGATGGAGTTAAGGGATTTCGAGTCTGGTCACCTTCTGAGCATCGGGTTATACTCAGTAGAAATGTGATATTTGATGAGAAGTCTATGTTTAACCCCATGTTGAAGGTTACTGTTGTTGAAGGTAGCAAGAATGTTGATAAGCAGGTGGAGCTGCAAACTCTCAATGAGAGTAAGTTTGAGCACCAAGGTGGAGAAGATCAACATGATGAGGATGTCTCTACAGCGCCAGAAACTTCAGAGTCCAGTGCACGAGCTCAACAGTCTATGGCTTCCGGTAGACCGAAGAGAGCGACTGCAGGAGTACCTCCACAAAGGTATGGCTTCGAGGACATGGTGGCGTATTCATTTCAGGTTGCTGAAGAAGTGGATGCAGGAGAGCCACAGTCCTATAGAGAAGCAGTTTCGGGTGGCGAAGCTGATCAGTGGCTTGCCGCAATGGGAGATGAGATGGAATCCCATGATAGGAATCAGACTTGGGAGCTAGTCAAGCGACCACAGGGAAGGAAGATTGTTACAAACAAGTGGATCTACAAGAAGAAGGAAGGAATCACTTCTAAAGAGGGCATGAAATTTAAAGCTCGGGTGGTTGCACGAGGCTTCTCGCAGAGGGAAGGAGTTGACTACAATGAGATTTTCTCACTAGTAGTCAGACATACTTCGATCAGAGTGCTACTAGCAATAGTGGCACATTATGACTTGGAGCTCGAGCAGCTAGACGTGAAGACAGCTTTCCGACATGGAGAGTTGGAGGAAGAAATTTACATGACTCAGCCAGAAGGATTCGAGATTCCGGGAAAAGAAGACTATGTTTGTAAGCTGAAGAAGTCCTTGTATGGACTTAAGCAGTCTCCGAGGCAGTGGTACAAGAGATTTGACAGTTACATGCTTGAGCTGGGCTACAGCAGAAGTCCATATGATTGTTGTGTGTATCACAACAAGGTGGATGATGATTCGATGATCTATCTTGTTCTGTATGTGGATGATATGCTCATAGCTGCGAGGTCGAAGTCTGATATCCAGAAGTTAAAGGGGCTTGTCAGTGCTGAGTTTGAGATGAAGGATTTGGGAGCTTCTCAGAAGATCTTGGGTATGGAGATTTACAGGGACAGGTTGAAGAAGTAGCTTTTCTTGTCACAGACTAGCTATATCCAGAAGATACTGTCGAGGTTTGGCATGTCTTCAGCAAAGCCCTTAAATACTCCTAGTGCTTCAAATGTTCATCTATCCTCAGCTTATGCACCACAGTCGAAGGCTGAGAAGGAGTACATGTCGAGAGTCCCATATGCTAGTGCAGTAGGTAGCTTGATGTACGCTATGGTATGCACTAGACCTGATCTTGCACATGTTGTTAGTGTTGTTAGCAGGTTTATGATACAACCTGGGAAGGAGCATTGGCAGGCTGTGAAGAGGATTTTTCGGTACCTTAAGGGTACACCTGATGTGGGGATTAGCTTCGGAAGTGATACAGAGTGCTTGGTGTCTGGGTATTCTGACTCAGATTATGCTGGAGATGTTGACACAAGGAGATCGATGACCGGTTATGTATTCACTCTTGGGAGTTCTGTAGTGAGCTGGAAGTCAACTTTGCAGTCGGCGGTGACATTGTCTACTACTGAGGCAGAGTATATGGCGTTGACAGAAGCTGCTAAGGAAGGAATATGGTTGAAGGGACTGGTTGGTGATCTTGGTCTACATCATGATCAGGCAGTGGTGTATTGCGACAATTTGAGTGCAATATGCTTGGCCAAGGATCAAGTCCATCATGAGAGGACTAAGCACATCGATGTGAGGTATCATTTCTTGAGGACAGAGAAGAGGATTAAGGTGAAGAAGGTTGGCACCGCGGATAATCCTGCTGATATGTTCACGAAGTCGGTTCCACATGGCAAGTTCCAACACTGCTTGGACTTGCTGAATGTCTTGAGTGGGTGACTCCGCCCTACGGGGCATTGATGGCGGGAGAGAGATAGAAGGAGCAGAGTACATCGGAGATTTCAGAGGAAGAGGATTCAAGTCAAGGTGGAGATTTGTTGATATGACTTGAATCGGATTATCAGCCGCTACGGGCATTGATGGTTTGTAACCGTTTCCTTTGCCAGATTGGATTAGGTTTAGACCCCACATGGAGAAGTACTATAAATACTTCTCATACTCCTCTGTAATCTGTAATCTCCTCGATATAGTGAAATTGGCTCTCTCTCGCCCGTGGACGTAGCTAATACACATCATGTTAGTGAACCACGTAAATCGTGTGTATGTGTTTTCGATTCTCGCTTTCGTATTCTTACTTTGTCGATTCCAGCTATTTCCCTATCTGTAGCAGCGCGTTTATAACACCATATATTCAGGTTTCGAAGTCGGTATTCCTTGATCCAAGCAATCCAAAGTGTGTCTTGGTCAGCTAGAATCCCCCAGATATGACGAGCTAGGCACGCTTTATTCCAGGAACATAGGTCCTTGAACCCCATACCACCCTCAGTTTTAGGCAAAGCGACCTGTTTCCATGATACTTTAGCCATCTTCTTCTTTGCAAACTCGCTCCAAAGGAACTAGGAACAGAGAGATTCTATTTCCTTTATTACTTTCTTTGGTAGGAGAATAATGTTCATCCAAAACTGAGTCATGCTGGCCAGTACAGGCATAACCAATTGAATCTTCCCAGCATAAGTCAGCAGTTTTGGCTGCCACCCCATTATTCTCCCTGCAATTCTTACCACTAGAGATTTACAATCAAGTGATGAGAGCTTCCCAGCATTCAAAGGAAGACCGAGATATCTAACTGGCAGAAGTCCCTCCTTGAACCCAGATCTTTTCCCCAACTCTGCTTTCACTTTATCAGGTACCCCGGCACTAAAAATTTCACTTTTTTGTGGATTGCACCTTGAACCAGAAACCATATAGAATTTTTCCAGAATCTTAGCTACTACTGAAACACCAGCCACTGTCCCTTTTGTGAAAATGAGCAAGTCGTCCGCGAAACAAAGATCTGTAAGGTTCATTCTGCTACATTGAGGGTGAAAAGGCAACATTGAACGGGCAGCAGCTCTGTTCAACATGCAGCTAAGCACCTCCATGCTTATGGCAAAGAGATAGGGGGATAGAGGGCACCCTTGCCTCACTCCCTTCTTAGCTTGGAACATACCAGTGAGACCCCCATTAATACAAACAGAAAACCTTGTTGAAATCAAGCAGCCTTGAATCCATTTCACAAACTTATCTGGAATCCCCATAGCTACCATTGTGCATATCAAGAAATCCCAGTCAACACTATCGAAAGCCTTCATTATATCTATCTTAAGTGCACACCTAGGGGACACATGTTTCCTATTGTACCACTTCACCATTTGATGAGCAAGTACAATGTTGTCAGTTATGAGCCTGCCTTTCATAAAAGCTGACTGGTTTGGACTAATCAATTGTGGTAAAATTGCCTTCAGTCTGTTAGCTAAGATTTTTTATATGCATTTGTAAACCAAATTGCAACAAGAAATAGGCATGAAATTCTTCATAGAGTTTGCATTTGGTACCTTTGGAAGAAGAGCAAGAACTGTGCAGTTTGTCTCCCTTATCAATTTTCCAGAGTGAAAATACTCCTTAATAGCCTTTGTAAAATCATCACCAACTAATTCCCAGTGTTCTTGAAAAAATTCTGCTGGATAGCCATTTGGTCCAGGGGCTTTCCCCTTCTTCATGCTCATCACTACCTTTTTTATCTCTTCCCCTGTGATTTCTGAGCACAAATAATCACCCCCATCTGTCAATTTGAAATTCAGCAATTGCCTTAAAGTGGCTACTTTCACCCTTCTCAAGTTTGTGTCTTGTGTGCCCAGTAACTTTTCATTGAACTTTACAGCTTCCTGACCAATCTCTTCTATACTTTCTAGTTCCACTCCTTCATCGGTGATTAGTTGCTTTATTGTGTTCCTGACTTGCCGAGTTTTCAACATGCTGTGAAAAAATCTGGAGTTAGAATCTCCACTGTTAACCCATAGTTGTTGAGATTTCTGCCTTAGGAAAGAATTTTCAGCTCTTTGCAGCTCAAGAAGCTGGACCATACACCTATGCTCAGCTTGAAAATCTGAGGAGGCGGGGCGCTCCAACACTTCCTGTTGTGCTTGAGCTAACTCTTTCTTGGCTGTAGCCACCTTTTCATGGATATCCGAATACTGATCCCTATTAAGAAGACCCTTTAATTTCCCTTTAACATTGCGTAATTTCTGATACAGCTTTGACATTGTTGAGCCTGTAACTGAGCATACCCATCCCTCTTTCACCAAACTGTCATACTGAGGGTGTAATTGCCACCCTTAGTTGTTCTATTATTACGCCGCTGACTGATCTTTTGGATTTTGAAGGACCCCCAATCTATAGAGGCCCAACAATATTAAGGTTAATCTTCGGGTGAGCATTGGATTGAATGAATCATAGGCGAGTAGCTTTTTTTTTTTTTTTGCCAAAGGATACTTCATATTGAACGAGATAATCAAGATACACTAAAGTCAATTAGCCGACCATAGGCAGGAACGAAAATCGAACCCTATCAAACTAGGGAACAATGAAAGGGCTTTTCTGGTCACCATATGGGCCACCTTATTAGGAGCACGTCCAACAAAACAACCACTAGATTGGAGAAAGCATTGCCTCAACACCTTGATCTCCCTCAAAATTGCCCCACCACGAGCATCCAAACACGAGCCCTCCTTCACCTTGTCAAGCACCACCTTGGCATCACCTGCAAAGACGACGTCATGCACACCCATCTCAAGAGTTCACCAGATCCCGTCTCTCAAGGCTAGAAGCTCCACTAAGAAAGGATCTTGCACATCCGAGTGCACAGATGCATCTGCCCCAAGCAGCGTCCCCGAGAAATCCTCCGGAACCCAGCCACTTGCACCATGAGAACCTGAACAAACAGCCTCATCCGTGAACACCTACAACGCCCCCTCCCTATCCTGCACCCCAGATATCATAGGCGAATAGCTTCTATAGTCAAAATTGAGGATGCTTTACCAACAGTAGAGTAATATTTGTTTCGAACTTCTTTCATCGATTTCCTAAGTTTAAAATATATGAGTGATGTTTAGAATAATGGCCAACATTAACAGAAAATAAAGCAACCCTTACTTCCTTAGTACTATTTGTTTATACTTTAACCAATTTTTAAGTGATTAGAATTAGAAAAATAAACACATTTTTTTCGGGAATGAACTAAATCCTATTAGCTAAGTGCAAAAAAAAAAAAACTTAATCGTTAGAGAGTATCAATAATTGTAAACAGTGTTTTTTGAGAGGGCCCTTGGTTTTAAGGTGTCCTGGTGCTTAATAGAATTTTTGATTGCGCATCAAAAAAAATATATATATATATTAGGAAAAATACATTTGTATAGCCAAAACTTTGGTGTTTGTGACAATAATAGCCACTTTTAGTGAAATACCAAATATAGCCAGAATTTTGAAAGTTTCATGACAAATATAGCCATTTCCGTTACAAACTTTGAAGGTGTTAGAAACTCCGTCAGTTAGGTTAACGTTAGGCTGACTAGGATGCCAAATCATTGCACACGTCAGCGACAAGTCATCAATATCATTTCCACATCATTCTAATTAAAAAAAATTGAAAGTAAAAAAAAAAACATAAAATATTTTTTCTAATTTTTCCCCATTCCCACCTTCATCGCCTCTTCTTCGAAATCCCCAATTCACAAACCCTATCCAGCAAGAGCAACCCCAATCTGCCGCCGCACCCACACCGACTAGGTGAGTGCCATCACCACCCCCATCGACAACTCAGAAACAGCTATCCGCCATCAACGCGTACCTCCTCAACCTAGCCGTCGTCGTTCTTGTTATCACAGTCACTTATCACTTGCCCCAAGCCCTTCCATTCTTCATTTTTTTTCTCGACGATAAGACCTGTCATTCTACAATCTAATAGTTGCTCGACCTCCATCCTACAGCTATAAGATCTTGTCCTCTGTGGGAGAGAAGATAGGTTTGGATACAGATCTGAATCGGAGCATAAACGCGGCGGCGGCGTAAGGGAACAACAAAAAGAGTGGCGGTGGCGGAACATTGATTTTCGCTCGATGAGTTCCCAGTTTGAGGGGAAACGAAAACTCCAATAACCTTCCTCCTCTTCAATTGATTCTGATTCTCGTTCCCGAAAACCATCGGCCCCCGCTGAGTCTTCCGCAATCACTTCCCTCTGCTACATCTCCCTCTGCCCCGATGCGGCGCCCGACCGTATCTTCGCGTTGATCAGGAACGAGATGGTGCACGAGATCGATGAACGAGAGCTTACCAAAGGGATGGAGAATCTCCTCGGCGGTGGTAGAAGCGGAAGGAAGGACGGGAAAAATCCAGTACCCAGCGAAATCCATTCCCAGCCTAGTCTGGCGGCAATGCCATCGTAGGGAATAATCGAGATGGCGATGGAGGTGGGGAGAGGGCGGAGAACAGACGGTAGGTTGGGTGAGAGAAGTTTTTTTTTGTTTTATTTATTAGTTTTTATTTTTCATAAATCAAAAGACCCAGCCATTTAAAATATTTTAATTTTAATTATTGTTATTTTTTTTAAAAAAATAGTAAATCCACGTGGGAAATACGTACAGACAAAAATTGCCAGATCAGGCGATTCGTTAGTCCAGTCAGCACGTTAACTCACACCGTCAAAGAATTGGACGGAAGTGGCTATTTTTGGTATTTCTTCAAAAGTGGCTATATTTGGCAAAACCGTCAAAGTTTTGGCTACACAAGTGTATTTTGCCTATATATTACTATATATGTCACATGAGCAATATTAAAATAAATAATATTTTAATTAAATTATACAAATTTTTTATTTTATATCGACTCTGATATGTATAGTATAGTTATTTTGTCAGTTATTAATTAAAATTCTGTCAACTGAAATATTATTCTGAATAACATTAGCCAATCTATGCTCTCTCAATCCCCCCAATATTAATTTGAAACGTGCAAGCTTGATTGGATTCTCTTTTACTATACGAAAATATAATAAATTAGTAGAGAATAGAGCAATTCATAACTGTGATATCCAACTCGTTTCAGTGACAAGCTATATATATATATATGGTGCCTTCTACTGTACCCCGGGTAAAATCCGGGGTACCGCATACCATGAGTATGAAAACGCTATCTAGACCTCGAATTAGCATGATTTTTGGGCATGATACTATGTCCTAACCCTTAATGAGTGAACCTTAGGTCCTAATGATCTAAATCATAAACTATAAACCCTAAGATGGTTAATTGTTTTTTTGCCTATATTTGGACGAATCATAACCATCGATTATTGTTTCTAATTAAATTGATCTTGTGGTATAAGATTTAGAGAATTAAGACCTAGATTTTGATCTTTAAGGGTTAGAGTGTAGTATCATGTCCGAAAGATCAGTCAATTCAAGTTCTTAATAATGTTTTCTTACTCAAGGTATACGGTACCCTGGATTTCACCCAGGGTAGCGTAGAACTCCCCATATGTATATAATCTAGGTATATTATTGTATAGGGTGCGTCTATGTTGCTTTGCAAGTTACTATAACTTGCACTTTTCGATCGACCTATGCTTACATGCGGTCGATCGAGTTCACTATCGTGGTCACTCTGTTGATACATCACGGTCGACCTTAAATAGCATAGTGGTCAACCGTGTTTATTTAGTCGATACCTTAATGGTCGACCTCAATAAATTTTCGGTCGACTTTTCAATTTAGTCAGTAGCAAAATGGTGGACCGTAAAGTACTAAAATGGTCGACCAAATACAAGACTAAAGTACTGTCTATTCATCCATTCTCCTTGACGTGAAATGTAGATCAAAATTGTTGGTTTTGCGGTCGACCACATACAGTAAAAGGTCGCCTCATATAGGAAAATAAATGTATGACCTTCAACTTTTTTGCTTATGTATGTCGATGTGTGTGTTAGTTTGCTCGTACAAATTACGTTTGAAACCAACATAATTAGTACTCAATCATGATATCCAGAAACCATAACTTCATAACATAACAACTCGACATACTAACAAGAAATACAATAAAACACAACTCATAATTGTTTACACATACCTAAAATTAAAAACCACATAACAACAATCCACGATCATAGTTGTTTCAAACCAAATGGTCTTTAAGACAAAACACAATCTAAAATCATGGAGTTCCTATAGCTCCCCCTCTCACTCATTCGCATTTTCCTTATTGGTGGTGCTCGCATTCTGGTAGTCAGATGTGGTGGGATGCATGTATCTTCCACTGAAAGAGCGAAACTCTTCTCGCATCTTTGTTACAGTCAGCTGCAGTGTGCTCATCTGGGTGGTCATCTGCCCCATGTATTCGTACATGCTAGTCATCTGGGTGGACATTTGTCCCATGTAGTCGTACATTCCATTCATGTCGTTCCATATACATTGTAGGGTGACTGGTGGAGTTGAACTATGTGGCTGCCCCATTGGCTCATCTCTGGGCTCTTCATCATCATTATCACCAACATCATCAATATAATCATCACCGTCACCACCATGGACTACATGAGGATTGTAACTGTATAGAACTCCTGCCTTGAAACTCTTAAGCCAACCTCGCCACTTAAAATCCACATTAAAATGCTCAAATAGCTAAGTGAGGATCATCCCATAGAGAAGATTCATGTTTGAACTTTCTACAACAGCAAGCATGTGTTTAAAGATTAAGTATGGCAAGTTAACCTTCTCATGTAAAAGTAGGTGACTGCCTCCCGATGTCCACCCTTTGGAAGAATGTTGTAGGAGAGCATATGGTGCAGACACTGGCTTTAACTGTCAACTCTGGAATAGTTGGCCTACTACGATCCTTAACAGAGCTGTAATCATCGCCTTTCTCAGATCTTCAGATAGACAGAATTCGTTGTACACGCTTCAGCTAAAGATCAATGACGAAAGCATAGTCCAAGGTACATGTGTTAAGCATATCGCTTAATATACCAATCACTTTCTTTCGGGAACATGAGAATGGATCTTCCGCTTCAGCAAGACCACATACAGTCTGTATTTGCTTGGCTCTTGACAAATGAGTTCCATTCCAAGCATTGAACACATCAATTCTCTTCTCCATGTTTGCAGTCTCCAATACTTATGCCAATACCTTTTTGGTGATACGCATCTCTACCCCATTCACATAGCTTTTAAAAGAATGAAAGGGGCCACCTGCAGCATGCTGAAAGGTGATGTTGTTGTAGAAGTATTGTACCATTCTTGGGTAGTATGGTACATTGAGGATTATGACCTTTAGCCATTCTTGCTCCACAAACGCATCAAGGAACCCGTAGTCTTCAAATTGGGTATAAGCATCAGGCGTCAATGGTCTTCCAGGAGTAACCCTGCGGTTGTCCATTTTGTTCTCTTCATATTTCTCACTTTGTATTTTGGTCTGAAACGACACAGGATTGAAATCTTCCCATTAGAATTTGATGAGGCAACTGATTTCTCTAACTTTCTTTTCTTCTTTCCTCAAAACAACCCGAGATCAAAGAAGCGACAATTCATGTAAGCCAAATGAAGAAACCAAACAGAATCCCTATACTCTACATTCATCGACAAAATCAAACGCATTCGGTCGACCTCAAACAAAATAGGTCGGCCGTTGTTTGCAAGCAGAAGCAAAAACTTCAAGAAATTAGTCCAATTTGCTAGTATCACGAAACCAATCATTATAGGTCGACCTGACCGTAAATAGGTCGACCTATTATTGCAAGCAGAAGCAAAAATCAAACAAAAATTAGTCCGCCTTGTTAACATTGACGAAACCAAAGGAAACAAGTTGACCTCATCTAGAACAAGGTCGACCTTTTCTTGCAAACATAGTGAAAATTAGCATAACATCTGCATAAACCGACGAAACCAAACATCTATAGGTCGACCTCACTCAAAGTAGGTCGACCTAAGTTTGCAATCAGAAGCAAAAAAATTGACATATGCATAAATCGACGAAACCAAACATCTATACTTCGGCCTCTTTTCATCCTCGATCAACCTTTGTTTGCAAGCAGAAGCAAAACTTTGTCATTTGCATAAATCAAGGTAACCAAACATCAATAGGTCGAATTCTTTTCATCCTCGGTGACCTTTGTTTGCAAGCAGATTCAAAATATCGCCATTTTCATAGATCGACGAAACCAAACATCAACAGGTCGACCTCTTTTCATCCTCAGTCGACCTTTGTTTGCAAGCAGAAGCAAAACATCGCCATTTGCATATATCGATGAAACCAAACATCAATAGGTCGACTTCATTTCATCTTCGGCCGACCTTTGTTTGCAAGCAGAAGCAAAACATCGCCATTTGAATAAATCGACGAAAGCAGACATCAATAGGTCGATCTCTTTTCAGCCTCGGTCGACCTTTGTTTGCAAGCAGAAGCAAAACATCGCCATTTGCATAAATCGATGAAACCAAACATCAATAGGTTGACCTCGTTTCATCTTCGGCCGACCTTTGTTTGCAAGCAGAAGCAAAACATCATCATTTGAATAAATCGACGAAACAAAATATCAATAGGTTGTTCTCTTTTCAGCCTCGGTCAATCTTTGTTTGCAAGCAGAATCAAAACATCGCCTTTTGCATAAATCAACGAAACCAAACATCAATAGGTCGACCCTCTTTTCATCCTCGGTCGACCTTCGTTTGATGAGAAAACATCGCCATTTGGGTTTCAAATCAAATTGTAACAAATTATCTGATTGCAAACAGATCTGGTCGACAAGGAATAGGAGGCGGTCGACCGATTCTGGCGAACAGCATACAGAAATCCAATTTTTCAGCTTTGGGGTTTGGCAAAACCAATATAATGTATCATGAACAAACGGAAAAATAACCCAAATGACAGGAACGGATGAGAAAAACACATTAGTCTTCTTATTAGCAGCTGAGGATGAAATAGAATGGAGGTTCTGGTGCTTCTTCTAGGTTTTTTTTTGTGGAAGAAGAAGGGGAAGGAGAGAAAGAAGAAGGAGGTTCTATTAGAAAATGAGTGGAGGAGGCTGCTAAATAGTTGAGTAAGGGGATATGAGGATAGGGTTTGAGTGAATTTTGAGATAAGAACCGATCTGGTTAGCAGAATGTGAAAGCGGTCGACAATGGTTGATAAATGGTCGACCTCTTGTGGGCTGGTCGACCTATTCAGATATCATATCGACCTTTTTCTCTGTTCTAGTTAATTTAAACAAACAATCAACCCACGCTTATATTATGAAGATAATTTGAAAATACATAAATGCAAAAATAAAACACTATAATCATAGTTAAAAAATAAACTCCTAAAAAATAGTACAAGAAATTTATGCTTTTTTTTACTTTGTTTCGGACACTTATGGCGAAAATGAAAAAATTTCCACATTTCGTACACTTTCTTAAGCTCTTTCCCAATGCACTTCTTGCTGACTTGAATGTTCCCTTGGTCTTCCCAATTTTGGGTCTTTCGCACTTGGAAGGTGTGCTGGAGGGTTTGTAGGTGCAGTGGTATCCGTGCTCTCCCTTGATAACTCAATTGCCCATTGAGTAAGGTCATCCAACACCTTAGAGACATGATTAAAAGCAGCTTCAATACCACACGCGATGTCACACAAACGCTTACACTTGAGTGACAATCCCCCAGGATTAGAAGATAGTGTCTTTGCATTTTGGGTCCATCGAAACTTGAACCACGTGGAGGGTAGTGTTGTAAATCCCTTATTTTTTATAAATGTAAGCATATGTCTGCATGAAAACCCCTTAGATTCAAACAATGCACACTCACATTTTAGATGTTGATTGGTCGGAGTAAATGTTAACCTCCTTCTCCGATTCGGGTCCATGAAGTTCTTCAGAATTAATGTCTCTATCGCATCTGGTTCAATTTTTATCTCCGCCAACACATAAGAAGCTTCGTTCTCTAGTTCAGCCTTGAATAGAACATATATACGAAGTGTGTAGATACTCTCAACTTGCATTTTCCATGTGGGAAGGGCATGCTTGCAGACCAACCTTGTGTACTTATAAGAATAATCATCGTGATACTCTGTGTAACGCATCCCCTCCAGTGCCTCATCAATTCTCTAAACAAACCGTTGCAAGTTGTATTGAGTTCCTATGTACCCATTTATCCAATGATTACATGACTCACATCGCGATGTTGATTAGAGGCCACCAAAATAAATATCCTTCAAGTATGCCTCTTCCCAAAGTGATTTTTCAGCGTACAAATCCTGCAACCACTTATTTGCAGACAAACCATGTTCAGTTATCAAACGCTCCCGGCGGCTCTCAAACTCCTCAATTGATATACATGTTTTCGCCAAGTGGGTAAATGCGCTAACAAACTCTATATTACAAACAGTTGTGGTTGCATTTGTTTTAATATGCCAAGTACACAGTCAATGAGGCACTCCAGCCAGTACAGTAGCAATGGCGCCACGCGTAGACTTGCATCCTTCGGTGATCACTGAAGTCGGCACCTTATAGTTCATACACTCCTAGAAAGTATTCAACATCCAAACGTAGTTGGGGATTGTCTCATTATCCAACTGGGCTAAACCATATATGATGTTGTGGTGGTGGTGATTTACACCTACCATCATAACAAATGGCCGATTGTACTTGTTGCGCTTGTACCATGTATCAAATGCTAAGAAATCCCAAAAAATGGTAATCTTCTCTAGATGTAGAGTCCTACCAAAAGAGATTGCATAATTCAACTTCATCATTGACTATGTACTTGAAGAAGCTGCCTCTATCAGAAGTATTTTTACTCTGCAAGAAACCCAATGTTTGGTTTACATCTCCTATTAGATCTTAGTCATCTTTTCGAGATTTTTGAACAACGTTATCCAAATCCCTTGGAGTGTACCCCAGATTCTCATATCCTCCAACTTTATTGTTCATGAACTAAACAATGTTGCATTGCTTTATTCCTGAATGTGACAACCCTATCGCGAATGCCTTGTCTCCTTCACTCACATTTCAATGATACCGAAGAAATTGAATTTCTTCTTCATTGCAACAACGATGTGAGTGCTTCCTCTCGAACGTAGAAACAACCCACATTTTTCCCCTCCGATCAAACCGTACATTATAGGATGCCTTGCAAGAATGTCTTGTCATCTTACGATGTTGTCGTGTCCGGCCATCTTTATCTATATGCCTCTTCTTTCTAATTCCCTCTCTTGAACATAACATTTTCCTCCCAGTAACTACTCCTCGACAATTTCTCCGAAGATCTCTATATCGAACGCTAAACCCTTTCGCTTTAGCATAGACATCATAAAATTTCTCTGCATCTGCTAATGTTTGAAACTCCATGGAAGGAATTTGTTGTTCATATTCAGTAGCTTCTTCATCATCCATAAATTCTTCTTCAACACCCTTAGTTTCCTCATCGCCCCCAATCTCTTCATCATCTGTATCATCTTCATTATCCATAGTTTATCCTTGAGAATCCTCAATTCCTCATCGACGTTGATCCCTTCAACATCGCTATCGTCTATATCATCTCTATTATCCATCCCGCAAGGATTGGAATAAGAATAGTATGTCAATATGGAAAATACATTTTCGGAACTAAATCCAAAATTAGGTCTCGTTAGGTCAACCAAATCAAGGAGTAAGCTCGACCATATAAAGAAAAAAAAAACTAAAATTCGCTCTACCGTTGAGATTCATAAGGTCGACCTAACTATTAACAAACTAACGAGAAACACGTAATCAAGGACACATGATACATAGTTGTATAGAGAAGACTATGAGAGGTCGATTGCATGACAATTTAGGGCGACCACATGAGAATTTAGTTCGACTACATGATGTAGTTAAGCACTAACGATCTTCGGCCGATACTCAAAACATACCTTATCAAATAAGTTCGAACACTTAGGTATAAGGTCGACCGGAGTAAGACCCAGAGTACACCAACACACGATCACAATAAGGACGCTTATAATACAACTTCACACCAACAAATTGCATAAATCGGATTATGATGAAAGTCTTAAGACTTCATCAATTTATAGAGGATATACCCGAAGTCCTTATCCTTACTAGTAAGGGGAACACATATCGTAAATATTCAAGGATACACAAAATCCTAATTCGAAAAGGAAAAGTACACAAAATTCGTGCACATATAGGTCGACCTGTTTATGGTCATGGTCGACCGTGTCTGCTCTCTAAAATTGTCATAGGTCGACAGTAATGAGACGACGTCGACCTGTTCTCTGCCTACGAGGTCGACCTTGTTGTTTCCCTATTGATCTCTTTGAGTAAATGATTCATACTCTAAATTCCTCGAAATCCATTATTATATAACTAATCACATAAACGAAAACATTCAATATCTAAAAGAAAACAACCTCGCAAATCAAAATTTAACAAATTGTCTAAAAAATGTAACATCGTAACTGAATGATATCATTTCGTTGCTCTTTAGTTTGAATTCTTTCTCTCATTGCCTCATTCCACACATTCATCTACTACATGCTTGAAAAGATTTTTAGGTTCACGGTTTCCAAAATGTGTAGCCATATACCATAGAATCTCCTTTTGAACCGGTAATTTGTGTTCTTCTCCTATCTGCAATATGGCACATAACACTTCGTTAGAAATAAAAAGAAAAACAAAATTAAGCAAGTTTTTTGTTGACGATATACTAACCACTCTATCCAGATCTTTGGATCCATGGCGCATCCACTGCATCACGTGCACACCACACTCGGTACCGTTCTTTTGCCCATAAATGCGTAGCTCTTCGCTATTGAAATCTCCAAAATTTGGTACTGCTACAATGCTCATGCGCTCCGTGTTACGCCCCGCTCTTTCCAAAAGTCAAAATGACTAACATATCCTTGGGTCAAGTTCCACCGGATTACCGACGGGGATTAAAAATGTGAACCATCGGTGCAAGCGGTGTCGAATTTCGACATAAAATGAGAAAGTTACGAACATTAATCGAGTTTCGGATTAAACTCACCCGCAAGTGTGAAATTCCCAAAATAACCCCGAAGAAATTAAACCTAACCTAACCCTACTTCTCAATCGGACTCACCTAGAACCTATATTTATTAAACCTAAAACTAAACCCGGGGGGAGACCTTTTAGCCGGCCATTTTTTCCTTTTTGCACCGCGAACACGAGACGAGGGTTCACGGAAGATGGGGCGGATCCGGAGAACCCTCGATCAAAGCCCTGGTTTCCATTTTGAAACTTAATCTCCGCGGTCAGCAGCAGAGCAATCAGCCCTGGCGGCGCCGTTGGAAAGGGTATCGGGACACCATGGGAGCAAAGTTTTTCGTCAGTGATAGGGAGGGAATCTTCGTGGAGGCGGCTTGGGGAAGCAGACAGGAGGTTGGGTTACTCGCTGTCGGCAAATCTACCAAGCAAGCAGGAGGCAGATGAGAGATTAAATCTCTCATAGCAAGCTGGTCCATTATAAAGAAGCAAGCAGCTCTATTATTGGGAAGTAATCTCGCATAGCAAGCTGGTCAAAAAATAAACCCATACCAATAGATTGAGGAGGAGAGGAGGCATGGTCATTTACATATGACGATGAAGAAATCCTTGTAGATAAACTACGTTATCAAGAGAAGAGGGTACATAACCCTGGGAAGTTAGGCCGATGAAAACACTTTAGAATGAACAAGACAAGCAACGAGATAAATGATGTAGATGGCAAGTTATGTTCTAAGTACGACCACCATTGGATGAGACGTGGAGGAAAGTGCCACCAAAGTCTAAAGCATGCCTGGTAGAAGAAACCACTTCTCAGAAGTGCGTGAGTTGGACACCAAGATAACACCGGGTTAGAAGGAGGATAGTAGAGACCCTACAAACTACCCAGATCAAAAAGGTCAGGAGGAGGTTCGGACAGTTGGAAGGGGTATACAAGAGTTCACGATGATCTGTTATGGGATTGTCCTCTCTTAAATAGAGGGAACCCCTAGCCTCCTAGGGTACATGAGGGGTGGCAGAAGGAGGAACCTCTCTACTAAGTTGGAACAAGAGGGCTAAGAGCTGAGGTCTCGGAGCTAGCTATAGAGTAAGTCATTAAGCCAACCGAGTATAGACAAGTAAGTGGAATGTGCGATAAATGTTCTAGTGAATGGCAGAGAATTCGAGGAAACACATGGAAGTTCCGATGAAAGATTGAGAATATGTGTAGGTGACTCGTGTTCAAGGAAATGCATAGTGGAGTACGACGAGGGAAAGCATTACCAAGAAGGAGGAAAAAGAGAAGTTACCTTATCCAAGGTGCCCCACTCTGGGTGGGCGCGGCATGGTAGGAGGGCTCCAGAGGAGACAACTAGTTAAGGATGAAGCAGACACGCTTAGTTAAGCCACAAAGAATCCTAACTAAGAGACTAAGTTTATGTACAAGATCGATCAACAAAAGAGGCATGGAATGAGTCATGTTAAAGGTTACCAAGGGCAAGCCACCATTGGAAGTTGTGACCTAAAGCAACAACGAGAGGATACTCAATAGAGGTTGGTGACCAAATATAGTACAAGCAACAACAGAAGAGTTGTAGTTTGGTGGTAGTAAAAGTAAAGAAGCAAGAAGAACACCGTGGGAAGTTATAAAAAAAATGGTTGGCATCAACCTGGCGATGTATGCGTCAAGGAAGATAGTTAAGACGGGCGGAAGCAGGAGTACAATAGACAACAAGATAGCATTAGGTTGAATACCAGTGGAGAACAAGTGATCCATAGGAACTCCATCAAGAAATTTTAGTCGATTTTAAGGTGGAATCAAGGTCGTCAAGAATGGTCGAAGGGAAAACCTTATAGGCGAAAGTACATAAGTGAGAAGAGGATATAGGAGCCTAGAGGACTACATCGAGAACAAGGGACACCTAAACCTAGAAAGGAACATAAAGAATAAGAGTCACGAGTAAAGAAGTAAGAGGGATATGAGTTTAGGGAACCTGCTAGAATACCCCAAAGTGAAACCAAGATCGCCTATGTTGGTGAAAGGTGTCAATCTCTTGGGTAAGACTCTACTGGACGGGAAAACCGTATGATGAATTTCCGCTAGGATCTAAGAGTAGCATAATGGATAGTACGATAGTTTCAGATTCAGGCGGCGATAAAGAAGTGTTAAGTTAGGAGCCAGGAGTGAACCAGTACGCCAAATGGAAAATCATGACTCTTGAAGGAAGTCATAAAGTTGTTAGCAAGCTAGAGAAAGATGCAAAAGATGCATTTAATGCTTACAGGAAGTAAAAGCAGTAGTGTTAGGTTTCAGGGTGAAGCAAGAAGTAATGAGGATATGCCCATTCAGTTGATGGCTAAAGGGAGAGACAAAGCATCTTGTAAGGAAGTAAGAGATTTAAAGTTAGAAGGTACAAGGACCTAGGTGACCTACATGGTCAACCACGATCGAGGTTACGTTATAAGAGTTTTGTGATCTAACTAGAAGGAGGTTAAGCCGCCATCAGTAACCTTAGGATTAAAAAGGGGTATTACGGATATCAATAGGGATATGTAGGGGTTGGCCCATGCTGAAGGCACCATATATGGTGAATCCAGCATCAAGTTGTGCATCAAGGGGAGCTATCAAACAGGGGAATAATGAGGTCTACAGAGGGGGAAGGAGCAATACCCAGGGAGCGACCTATGAATAAGCCATTAACCAAGTCAAGCATCTGCTACGGAGTTTGATGTTAGAGAATTCGAGTTGAGATGTCAGCAGTCAAGATATGGAAAGCGTAGTAGTTCAAGGTCTGAGCACCTTATGGAATGAAGTCACGACGGGTCATATCCTGAATAGCTTGAGCAAGATATTTATGAGAAATGGGTGAGTTATAAGTCGACCAAGTACCACACGAATTAGAGGCAAGGGTTTATAGTTCCAAGTTGTACAAGGTATAAGTCCTTGTAGCACAAGGATTGCCTCAAGCAAGACCTTAGGTTCTCATCAATGAACAAATTTCGAGGTCGACATTTTCTTAAGGGGGGAGGAAATGTGATACCTCGACTTGGATTTAGGGTCCAACGATAAGTACTAGATGATTTGGGGCAATAAACTGACTCGAAATTTTGTCCCATCACGCCTTGGACCGAGCGAGGGAATTAAAAAGGGCAAGTAGGCACTCAAAGCTACTCGATGCTAACGAGCTTGTTGAGAATACCTCTCCTATGCCCAGAAGGAAATATAAAATGTCTGGTAAACTATACGGGAAAAGCAATGAACATCATCGATGTTCGTATAGCAGGAGTAAATTCTCGAAGCAAAGAAGACCAGGAATGAGGATTATGTGAGAATTAGTCCGAGCAAATTTCGAAGACGAAATTTTTATAAGGGTGGAGGAAATGTTACCCCCGCTCTTTCCAAAAGTCAAAATGACTAACATATCCTTGGGTCAAGTTCCAACGGATTACCGATGAGGATTAAAACTGTGAACTATCGGTTCAAGCGGTGTCGAATTTCGACATAAAATGAGAAAGTTACGAACATTAATCGAGTTTCGGATTAAACTCACCCGCAAGTGTGAAATTCCCAAAATAACCCCGAAGAAATTAAACCTAACCTAACCCTACTTCTCAATCAGACTCACCTAGAACCTATATTTATTAAACCTAAAACTAAACCCGGGGGGAGACCTTTTAGCCGGCCATTTTTTCCTTTTTGCACCGCGAACACGAGACGAGGGTTCACGGAAGATGGGGGGATCCGGAGAACCCTCGATCAAAGCCCTGGTTTCCCTTTTGCAACTTAATCTCCGCGGTCAGCAGCAGAGCAATCAGCCCTGGCGGCGCCGTTGGAAAGGGTATCGGGACACCATGGGAGCAAAGTTTTTCGTCAGTGATAGGGAGGGAATCTTCGTGGAGGCGGCTTGGGGAAGCAGTAGGAGGTTGGGTTACTCGCTGTCGGCAAATCTACCAAGCAAGCAGGAGGCGGATGAGAGATTAAAGCTCTCATAGCAAGCTGGTCCATTATAAAGAAGCAAGCAGCTCTATTATTGGGAAGTAATCTCGCATAGCAAGCTGGTCAAAAAATAAACCCATACCAACCTCTCTTAAGCAAGCTGGTCATCAAAAATAAACCCATACCAACGGGTGGAAAGAGCAGCTTGCTTAAGCAAGCTGGTCCAAAATAAAGAAGCAAGCAGCTCCATTATTGTGCCAAGCAAGCTGCTCCTTCCAATTGTGCCAAGTACGAGTGTAATGAGTTAGAAGCGAGTGGAACAAAATCAGAGCTAGTTACGAACGGAGGGAAGGTGAGTGTAAAGGGGGTAAATTCTACGCCTTACGGTTTTTCAAGTATTTGCTTTGAGTATTTTTAAGTATTGATTTACGTGATGTGCGTGTCGTATTTGATTCATGTTTGATATTACATGATTGTGTTTGATGATTTGTGCGATGGTTGAGCTATGATTTGAAGTGAATCGTGGATGAGTTTATTTCTTACTAGAAGCTTGATGTCTATGAGTTAGTGTTAAAGTTTAAGAGCAAGTACTTTTTAAGAAGTAACTCACCGTCAAGAAGGTGAAGTCGTTTTAAGTGTTTTTAGTCACTAGCGCCAGTCCGTTGCCATTTGAGATTTTCAGATAGAGTAGCAGTTATGCTCTTGAGATCTTTGAGATAGAGCATCAGTTATGCTCTTGAGACTTTTAAGATGGGCAGCAGTTATGCCCTTGACAATCGTGGTGAAGAGCCACCACGATAAGTGGCTTCTCATACGTATGAGTTGGCAACCGGACTAGCTAGTGAGGGATCCCCGTGTCAGTCAAGTTTCTAAGTCAAGATTTGAGCTTTAAGAGAGGAGAGTAACTACAACTCCCTCAAAGTTTAAGAGTTAAGATTTTAAGATTGGAAGTACAACCAACTTCCCTCAGTTTGAGTTTAAGTGTTTGAGAAGAAGTGCAAAATTATTAGAAAGTTTAAAACGTAAGGGCGTAGACTGACCCCATCTCACTCACCAGTTTGAGGAACTAGAGGAGCAGTTAGTGAGCAGCGAGTTTGAGGGCAGCCAGCTAGAGGAGAGCAGTATAAGCGTCACGGAGGATGCTTAGTCAAGGTTTTCAGTAGCAACAACTTCAGAGATTATTAGTTATTGACATTTATGATTATGAGTATAGACTGGAGATTATTTTGAGATCAGATTGAGATTTTAAAGTTGAGTTTAATTTGCCCACGTGTTAGGGCTTTGCCTTGAACTACAAGTGTGTTTTTTTAGTATTTTATTTATTAAAATTTTTCCCAGTTGCAATTTAAGATTTGAGTATTTTATTTATCAAGGGCATTTTAGTAAAAGTAGTACCCAGCCGGGTTAGGGTGTTACACTCCGGTTTGAAAATATCATGCAGTTTGGACAACTACACACAAACAACAAATATTATATGCTTCTAGCAGTGTACGAGACACTTAGTAGTCATAAAATTATAGGAAGCACTTACCATTTTCTTGCAGTGGTTTGATTTACGCTAACGACCCGCCTCATTAGTTGCTGGTAGACTGTCAAGCAAAAATGCGGTTTTTTGCTAGACATTGACGAGATACAGAAACCAATGACGTGCGTCATCGTCCAGAACTGGCATAAATATCAAGCAAAGAAAAATTATGTTATAAAATGAGAATACAAACAAATGTATTTTGAAAGCTTAATGAGATAGGGACATTGACTAACCTTCTGGCATGCACTAATATTCGGCATAAACACCACGCAATCATCCAGCAAGTTGTTTCAAAAAAATTCGGTCTTCATGTTACTGCGTACCATTTTCTGCATCATATTTTTAATCAGAATAATTGACATGGTACAATATTAATAACTAGGTTATGACAAATAAATACAAATTACGGCTCTTACTGAAAAATATTTGGCAAATACCACACATTTGCCTCTTTATTCTCATTTTTTTCAGACAATGCTAGTGCCCTTGCACCCAAATCCACGACCTACAAACCAACAATCAACCACAAAATCCTCGTAAATCATAACAGAAATTGTACGCAATTTATAACAAAGTCGTAGCAGTGTAGTACTTAAGGATGAGCAAATCCAGCTACAATCGCTAATGACCGAACTCAAATATTGTCGTTGCAAGTTTTCGTCAACAAAGTCAATAACGACCAAACTGCAAAAACAAAATAACAAAAATGTAAAATTGTGATTTGAATAGTATCGATCTATCTATTGACAGACAAGGTCGACCTGATTATTCAAACGGTCGACCACATATATTATTTCAAAAAAATACTTCTCTTACTTCTTCCATTTTGTATCTCCATCATTCTCTTTAGTAACAACATAAAATAAGTCTTCAACTGGATTTTGCAGATTTTTATAAATCCTTCTAGACCCTCCACTTTCATGACCTACAACTCAGAGTTCAAATTAAACTTACATATGAAAACAAGCACACACTTTCATATGTAACATAAACTTACTTCGTGCTTTTCAAAAGGACTCTTAGATTCATTTTCGTCGCTATCAGCACTAAATAATCATTTTCTAACTAAATGATCCTTCTGTGGAGTGGTGTATGAGTCATTTTCATATCGAGGTTTCTTGTACTTAGGAGAACCTGCTCCCATTTCGAGTCATCGAGTCAAGAGATAGATAAATAGACACAAGACAGATAAATAGACACATCCCATTGCACGGATCGGGGGCCTTTGTAGTGACTGAAGGGGTCGAAGACCAAGAAGTGAGTAATTTATCAGCCAAGCATTCTTCTTATGGCTAGATCCAATCTCCTGGTCGGAATCATTGCTACCAAACGTTGTTTCACTAATGATAATAATACTAATATCTTCACTCACATATGAATATAATTTCACCTTAAGCTTGTGGTCTTTCAATATATCGTCTATGCTCTGGTAGCAATTTGCAGAGTCATCATGATCTTCCTACTCTTCATCAAAGTTAAATTTCTTTATGGTACCATCTCTTCCTCCCTTCTCCATTCGTTATGCACGTTTTCTCTGATAGCACCTTGTAGCCTCTCAAAACTATCATGCATCATCCCAGTCATATCTGTCAATCGAACTAACAACTGCTCCACTGTATCACGCATGGACTTTTGATAGTCATTGAATTCTTTTCGACACACCACTATCTGATCTTGTGTGGCTTTCAACACTTTCATAATTTCACCCTCATCGTGTTGTTGCTTCTCATCATGCGCCATCGTCTAATCAATTTCAAGAAAAATTAAAATCAAAATTCAACTTCAAATTTGTACAAATGACCAAGAACAGAGAAGTGGTCGACTTGAAATATTATTAGGTCGACTTGAAAGACATAAGTTGTTACTACCATAACTAATTAGGTCGACCTATGGTCTTCCTAGGTTGACCTAACCAACGGAATAATACCAATTTATGAACAAAAACATGTGTAATACTACCACAAACAATGGAGAGGTCGACCAAACACATTGATAGGACGACCTTTTAAGCACAATAGAGTCTTACGAACAAAGCTAGAAGTCATAAGTTCAAGTTCTTGCAATTTTCAAACAGAGTCCGACCTGATTGAAAGAAGGTCGACTGAATGTTCTTGTGCACGCAAAGAAAACATCAAATTAAACGGAGCAAATTACGAAATAGAAAAGACGACGACGATAGCTAAATTCGGTCGACCTCACCTTTCAATTGGCCGACCTCTTGAAGCACGTACATGAGCAACCACAAAGGATCTTATTCTTCGCTTAAAATCTTACACTACAAGATGAAACCAAAGCAAATCAAACTTCAAATTGAACGAAGGAAATAAAAGAAAGAGTAAGGAAAACATCGTTACCTATGACTTGTATTTGGTAGACCTAAACTTGTATTTGGTAGATCGTCTCTGTTCCGAACAGGAAGAACAACAACAAACTTCTTCTTCACCAAAACTCTAACCATACAAAAAACCGAATTCAGAGTTTCAGTGACGTTGAAGGTGACATATAGTTGTATTTATTGATATTTAGGACGAGATTCGGGCGAATTAAGTGGTAAACAAGTTAGGGTTACCTTTTTGTGTTGAAATCCTTATCCAATATGGATATGGTGTGCAAGCGGTAGACCATTTCTACTATTTCCTAATTAATTTCGACTCTGATGTTGATCAGGTAATGAAACAGAGGTCGACCTTTTCATTTATGAGGTCGACCTTTTGATAGCAAAATGGTCGGCCTTTGAGATAATGGGGTCGAACTTTTATAATATTCGCTTGCTAAAGAGGTTGACCATTTGCTCTAAACGGTCAACTATGTCATTGAGCTCACAAAACTGAAACACCATATTAGGTCGACCGACGTTAGCAATTGGTCGACCGAATAGTACAAGTTATGATTAGGAATTTAGATTTTTAACCAAACAATAGACCAAGGCTCTTCCGGTAGTAAAAATTAGGCTTTATATGTTTAAATTTTGTAATTTTTGTTGAATGATAAATAGCATAATTATTTGACTCACACGAAACTACACCGCGAACTAATCCCAACTAGAGCCCAAGTTTTTAAACTCTAGCCGGGTGCAGTATAGGGCAAGTATTTAATTATCAAACCCGGGCTGGTCCATGTACCCCTACTTCAATCGCTTAACTTTTTATCTAGCAAAACGGTTTTGGGTTTAAAACTATGAAAACTACAAACTAAACAAGCAAGGAAAGTAAATGGAGGAAAATTCTACTCGAGAGGACTTCACCCTGGTATTGCTCCCCGTAGTCTCATGCTAAGAAGCAACAAACAAATCCCTAGTGTGAAGGACGTGTCCATACACCCCGAGGTGGGTGCAACTAGCTAGGGACAAACTACCTTAGTCGATCAATGAAGGAAAATCAACAAATATAAGCTAGGAGAACTAGCTCTCTTAATCGTTAGGTTAAGGATTGTGATTCATAGCTAGGGAACCTAGACCTCTTCACCGATCAACTAAGGATATCCCTAACTCTCTTAGTTACCAATTGAGAATCGTTGCAACAAGTTAGAAAGCTAACTCACTTAACCTTTCAGCTAAGAGTAACAACGATAGGCTAGGAAACCTAACCCTCTCGACTAGCCGACTAAGGATTGCAAACCAAACACTCGGAACTTAATCCGGTCGGTGGAGAGACCAATCCCAATGGAATACGGATCTACTCCGATACTTGAGATTTTGGTCTTAAATCGACGTAAAGGAGGTTACCCAAGTGGCTAAGAAGTCTAGCTTCCTATTGGACCAAAAGGGGTTTCCACCCTCTAGGTCATTTTACCAATATTGAGTTAAAGCTAGCACACTCAATCAATCATGAATAATACCCCAAATTTCATATAAAACACTCAATCAACACAATAGGTTCATGTTCTTACATCCTAACACATAGAGAGACTAGGATTCACAATACCCAAGTGAGTAGGTAGGCTTTTCCATATCTAGACAAGAGAAAACTTTCTCATTTTGGTACATTTTGCCTCTTGTTCTACAATTCATACATGACTTTCTCAACCCCACATTTGTTATGCCTTACAATTTGGTACTAAACTTTCATTAGTTATGCCTTACAATTTGGTACAAAACTTTCCCATTTTAGTACATCATTTACCCATCGTCTTACAAATGGTATCAAAATTTCATATTTGAGGCATATTTGTCGCATTTTAACCCTATTTTCTGAATTTTGCAAGTTAATTTGCTTATGTTTAGGAATTTAGCTTTTTAACCAAACAATATGCCAAAGCTTTTCTAGTAGTTAAAATTAGGCTTTATATGTTGATATTTTGATAATTTTTGTTGAATGATAAATAGCATAATAATTTATTTCTTAAAAAATATTTATCGGTCCTCCCTTAAATAAATTTCTAGCTCCGCCCCTGCGTTACAAGGTTACCGGGTTGGAGGTCTCACGACGTCGCTTTTCTCTTTCTTTTGCGAAATGCCCATCTTTTCCATATTTTCTTTTCGTCTAACTCTATCTATGAAATTCTAAGGTGAACATTTGAATATTGATGGTATATAAGTGAGTGTAATTTTTATTATATGTTGGATCCAAGTATGACTTGTTATTTTGGTGTAATATTATATTTTATTACTCAATGTTAGATGATATTTACTATTATTTATTAATGTATGAACAACAGATTGTATTTTTTATATATTTATACTAAATAGGATTAAAACGATTGAACTATTAACTCACTTATTCGACTGGACCAATGGGCTAAACCGGGCTAATACCATTGCTCATACCCATATCTATACATAAAATAGTTTCATTTCTTGGCCAAAGGATATAGCCCTAATGAAGTTCAATTATAGAATGAATTAATGACAAGCGTATCGCATATGACAAGTTAAAAGCAAAAGTGTGGGCCGCGGGCTGTGCTCTTTAATGGATAATAATTAATCGGAGAAATCTAAGCGCGCCAATGGGCCTGTAAAAAATTGCTTGACGTAGTGGAGGCTATACCCCATCTACTAGCAGATTCCATGCCTTAGCAGCGTGGACTAGCGTGTTCTTCATTTCATTCTCCAAGCTTGATTTATTAGACTAAAACTTATAATTCAGAATACTTCAGATTTTTAGTGGGTATGAACTATGCATATTTGTGTACGTGGGCTCCTTGTGCAAAGTGAGATGTTGGACTCCACTTGTCCCATTAAGAGCCTGTAATAGTTCAAATTAGTGGGAGTTGTTATGACATTAATGGAAAATATATAAACAATTATAATAGAATATTAGAGAGGAATAATACAAAACAAGAGAAAGGGAAGCGAGTTTTCTTATTAAATTCTTCACTTTTGATACAATGGTGTGCTCTATTTATAAGCACACCTTGGTAACCACTACATCCTTATTTATAATTCTCCTTTTTCTCCTCTTTTCTCACTTTTGGTGAAAAAATCCAAACAATACATTTAACATATATATACCAACTTATAATACAAAAAATATTTTCCATAATATTGATATTGCAGGAGCATATATGAATTTGTTTTTACCTTTGATTCTTGGTAAAATAATGTCTTTTGCGTAAAATGGGTACGAGACAAACACATTTTTTCATTAGAGTGGCAACATACATGACCAATATTCTTGTTACCATGTCCACTTCTTTCTTTGCCCTTGGATTCTTCAATTTCCACTACTGGGGAATATATTGGCTCTTGGAACTTGCATTTTCTACATATCAATGTAGAATTGATAAGAATAGGATAACACGGAGAACTGAGAAATTAACTCATCACTTATAATACTTTTCTTGTTATTGTTGCTATATGAGCAAATTTTAATTTGCGATAATGTCAAAATAAAAATTTAATTTTAAGGAATCGATATATATATTGTAAAACACAGAATAATATAAATCAAATCACACAACTCAAATTTTTAAGCCAAATAGATGTATGTGATAAAATATTAATGGATGGTATACTACGAGAAAAGAGTTGCATCCATCTTAATATATTGGAACGATATAATCTCAACACAGATAAGACAATAAGATATGAAAGAAGATGAAGATCTGCATACCTTGGTCATATTGTGATTTAACTCCAATATACTAGATTGTGTAGAGAGACAATGACCAACCATGATGCTAGCAGAGTTTCGTGTTGATAACGTGTTATGAAATTAATGGAAAATATAAACAAATACAATAATGTTAGAGAGGAATGTCACAAAATAAGAGAGGGGGAAGAGCGGTTTCTTATTCATTCTTTACTTTTGATACAATAGTGTGCTCTATTTATAGGCACACATTAATAACCACTACACCTTTATATTAATGAGAGATAATGAAACATAAAAGAACTATCAAATGTAGGAATAGGGGTTACATGTAACTCTCAAGTGAGCATCTAATGTGGTAATTGCAATGATCATCCATATATCAATATTTACATAATAGGAGTGGGATTTTTTTCTTTTTTTACGGGAACCTGAATTCATTTCATTTACAAAAAGTTACGATAGGCTCAAAGAGGCCCGACCCATATCGGCCTCAATCATAAAAAGAAGAGAAAACGGTGGGTTATCCATTCAAACCACCTGTCGATCCCACAATCTAACAGAATGGGCAAGCCAGTTAGTTGCGCCATTGTTTTTTCGAGGGGAGAAGTTCCATGTCACCTGAGTCCCCGATATACTTGAATTAACCTATGTCAATCTCCAGATTGCATCACACTGAACCCCCCAGCTCAGTTCGGTCCCTTTCCCCTTTAATCAACTGGCATATCAAAGCTTGGCAATCTAATTCCACAATGAGAAGACTTAGCTCTCTTCTATTTGCCTCATGTATCCCCATCAAGATTGCTCTAGCCTCAACCTTAATTGTCCTGCAACAAAGTTGTCAAAAGGTTTTATACTGTTGCACTGGTTTAGCAAGTGGAATGGTTCTACCAATGGTACGACCGGTTTGTGCTGGTTCATTTCGGTTGATAAAATATGTAAAAAATGTAAAACAATCATTAAAAAGGAGAATTTACGTAAAATTCATATTAATATTTAAATAAAATGTAATATTTCGAATAAAATTACATGTAATCATATGTAAATTCACTAAAGTAACATAATTTTACTTAGAAATTCATAGATCAATCATGCCGGTCATATCAGTGGTGTCCTGTCGGTTTCATGACCGGCACTAGTTGAAGCATATTCAACAGATAGCATGTCGACCGTTGTAACAACCATGGCTTGCAGACACCCTTCTCCTTCAAAGCAGTGGCCCCTCTGAATTCTCCCCTCCAGTCCTGAATGATGCACCCAAGACCCACTCAGGATTTCTGCAGAATGCCCGCTTCAGATTTTAACTTGAAGACTCCTTCGGGAGGTGGAGACCATCTATTGGGAGTCGAAACCTGGGTGCATGTCGTGGAAAGAGTCATGGGAACTATGTGCATCAAGGAAGGAGCAAATCAAGCCAAAGCTCGTGGAATGATCTCATCAATAGCAAGTTTATGGTTGTTGTTCCGATGATTGAAATGTTCCTTCCACAGGTACCACAAAACCACACTGAATTTTTTAATTTTCTCTCGTTCGAACTTCTTCCAAACTTTCTTAAACTAATCGAGACATGATTTACCTTCCCCAATCTCAAACATTTCTTTCTCGTCCCATGCCTGCCATCTGTTTATAATCCAGCTGCACTCGTGCAAAGCATGTGATTAATCTTTCGGGAGTCCACAAAAGGGGCAATCTGGACAGGCATCCTCAACACAATCTTCAATGTGACAACGGTGGGAGTGGAGTTACTCGCCCCATTTTTTGTGGTTAACCACAATCGCAAATTATTATGAGAATCATAAATTGCATCCGCAGTAGTTTCCCGCAAAAAAAATATCATATTGTAAGGCGCAGATTTGCGGTTGTCACCAAGGATTTTGTTATTCTTCACTAGATTATAATGATTACTATTGTATGATTCTTGGAGATGGAATTTTGTATATCTTACTCATTAGGTGACAGGTAGGGATGACAATTTGAACCCGTTCAATTGGGTATTACCCGACCTAACTTGCGAGGGGGAGGGATTACCCAACTGTCAGTAGTGTGGGGCAGGACATGAGTAACTACTGTCGACCAAAACTTCCCCGCCCCGCCCCATTCTTGGCCCATTATATCTCGATTTTTTATAATATTGATTCGGATTAGATTACACAATTTTGTACCCCTTTAGTTGCGACATTTGATGTGTTTACACCGTCCTTCGAGCTTCTTCTTCAAGGTTTAGAGAGAGAGAGAGAGAGAGAGAGAGAGAGAGAGAGATACGAGTTAAGAAGGAAGGAAGGATAATTTCACCTACCCAAGGCTAGAGGAAGGTTAATTTCTTCTCCAAAGGTTGAATCGATCATCTAAGAAGAAGGAAGATCATTCTCCTCTAGCTATGGAGTAGTCTCCAATTTCACTTGGATATTATGAACCCTAGTCTAAGATGTGTTATATTGTAGGAATTGAACTCTATGTGTTTTGGGTTTGTGAATTATACAATGATAGAGGTAGTATTCATGAAATTTGGGTGTTTATCACAATTTTTTCTCTACGGATCGGGAAATTGGAGGATTCAAAAATGCAAGAAAATGAAAACACACACTACACACGATTACGCGGTTCACTAACACAATGTGTGTTGGCTAGTCCATGGGCAGGAGAGAGCCAATTTCACTATACTTAGAGAAGATACATATTACATAGGAGTATGAGAAATATTTATAGTACTTCTCCAAGGTCTAACCATAATCCAATCTATTAAAAGGAAAAGCAGTTACAGACCCCCTTGACTTCCAGTCGTGGCGGCTGATAGTTCGATTCAAGGTACATCAACAAATCTCCACCTTGACTTGAATCATCTTCCTCAGAAATCTATGATGTACTTTCATCCTTCTCTCCCTCCTTCCATAAATGCCCCTTAGGGAGGATTGACCCACTCAAGACATTCAGCAAGTCCAAGCAGTGTTTGAACTTGGCATTTGGAACCGGCTTCGTGAACATGTCAACAGGATTGTCTGAGATTCCAACCTTTTCACCTTAATCATCTTCTCTGTCCTCAAGAAATGATACCTCACATCGATGTGCTTAGTCCTTTCATGGTGTAATTTATTCTTTGCCAAGCATATTACACTCAAACTGTTGCAATAAACCACTACCTGATCATGATGTTGAGCCAGATCACCAACCAGTCCCTTCAACCATATTCTCTTCTTTGCAACTTCTGTCAATGCCATGTACTCTTCTTCAGTAGTAGACATTTTCACTATCGATTACAGAGTTACCTTCCAATTCACTACAGAACTCCCAAGAGTGAATACATAATCGGCCATCGATCTCCTTATGTCAACATCTCCAGCTTAGTCAGAATCTGAATAACCAGCCACTAAGCACTCCGTATCATTTTCGAAGCTAATCCACACATCAGATGTACCATTAAGGTACCAGAAGATCCTCTTCACGGCCTGCCAATGTTCCTTCCCAAGTTGTATCATGAACCTGGTGACAATGCTAACATCATGTGCAAGATCATGTTTAGTGCATACCATAGCGTACAAAGCTACCTACTGCACTAGCATATGGCACTCTCGACATGTATTCCTTCTCAGCCTCTGAATGCGCTGCATAAACTAAGGATAGATGAGCATTTGAAGCACTAGAAGTATTCAAGGGCTTTGCTGAAGACATGTCAAACCTTGACAATATCTTCTAGATGTAGCTCTTCTGTGATAAGAACATCTTCTTCTTCGACCTATCCCTGTAAATCTCCATACCCAAAATCTTCTTAGCAACTCCCAAATCCTTCATCTCAAACTCAGCACTAAGAAGCCCCTTTAACTTCTAGATATTAGACTTCAACCTCGCAGCTGTGAGCATATCATCCACACATAGAACCATATATATCATCAAACGATCTGCTTCCTTGTTGTGATATACACAACAATCATAAGGACTTTTGTTGTAGCCCAACTCAAGCATGTAGCTATCAAATTTCTTGTACCACTGCATCTGAGATTGCTTAAGTCTATACAAAGACTTCTTCAGCTTACAAACATATTCTTCTTTTCCTGGAACCTAGAATCCTTATGTTTTAGTCATGTAAATTTCTTCCCCCAACTCTCCATGCAGGAAAGTTGTCTTCACGTCTAGCTGCTCGAGCTCCAAGTCATAATATGCCACTATTGCTAGTAGCATCCTGATCGAAGTATGTCTGACCACTAGTGAGAAAATCTCATTGTAGTCAACTCTTTCCCTCTGCAAGAAGCCTCTTGCAACTACCGGAGCTTTAAATTTAATGCCCTCTTCAGAAGTGATTCCTTCCTTCTTCTTGTAGATACACTTATTTGTAACAATTTTCCTTCCCTGTGGATGTTTGAGCAACTCCCAAGTCTGATTCTTGTCATGGGATTCCATCTCATCTCCCATTGCAGCAAGCCACTCACCGACTTTGCCATACGAAACTGCTTCTTTGTAGGACTGTAGTTCACCTGCATCCACATCTTCAGTGTCACACCCTCTTGCTTTTGAGCTACATAAATTAAGTATACATTGTGAGTAAGTATTTAAACGAGAATTACCACCCGTTGAGCCTAGTGTTGTGTTATCTAGTGAAGTAGCGAGAAATCCCCAAGGTACAAAATGATAGGGGATCTTATTATAATCCATTATAAAGTGTGAACTAGTAATTATTATATTAGTCTCCTTGTCCTTATTCTTAATCGGTTATATATAGGATGATTTAAATAAAGTGAACCAAAAATTCATATCAATAGTGATTAGGTGTAGTGGGATTCAATAAGGCATGTGAGTGGAGGGATTTATTTCCCTTGTCTGTTCTTGCACCCATCTCCCCTCTACAGACATGCATGAGCACTAGTTCCAAAGATAAATTTCATACACACATAGCCGTCAACCATCCTTGGGAAACGCGTTAATGAGTAGAGGATGAGGTAGACAATTGTTATTGTGAAGTAAAGGGAGGAGGTGGATACCCCCTTATCTTTTATTTGCTTGGGATGCTAGAAAGAGGGTCTGAAACTCCCTCTCACCTCATCCGCCATTCCCAGCAAACTCTCCTTTTCTTTGAGAGGCCGGTGAAGGAAGAGAGATTGCAAGCTGTGAGGAAATTGTGAAAAGTTGAGTATTGTGTATACGTGTATATACATATCCAAGGTAAGAGCTTTCCCCTGTGATTTTAGCATTAGGGTGTTGTCAGGGGAGGAGGGTTTGGTGGGGATCCTGGTATCTAGCATGTATGCATGTGTATATACATAACCATAGTCTCTCTGATAGAAGAAGAGTTTAGGAATTGGATTGGATATGTGAAGGTAACTATATACTTAGATGCATGCATTGCTGTCTACGCATAACTAGTACTAGTTCATCATTTCTCTTTGGATATATGTACGCATATATCAGCATATACATATTTAAGGGATGGGTTCTAGGATTGGTGTGTGTGCCAAGTTTAGTATATATGCTAGCAGTGAAGAAAACTAGAAGCGGGTACCTGTTCTTACTCTAATTAACTAGGATACTTTAGGAATTAAATGATGTATAAATCGGTTTGCGTGAGAGGCCATATATGAAATTGGTGAGTTTAATTGACCCTTGTGTGGTAGAGAAATTGATAGGTAAATCACTAACCATGACCTTGACAAAGAGTCACGTGGGAAAGAAGTAGTGGGGACATAATAGTGCCAAGCTTTATGTACATATGTATTAATGTTATTTGGATTAGGGAATTCTTGTGTAGTAGCGAATTATATTAATTAAATACTTGTATGGCTTTGTTCAAAAGGAAAGGAGCAAGTCGGTGAAACATCAAGGGAAAAGGGGTATTGCGGAGTAATATCATAAGTTGTGAGTAAATTCTAATCTATTAATCGTATGAGTACAAATATGGTATTCGGGTCATGAAGCGGGCCGAATATGGAACATGAAATCTGCGATTGATAGATGGCTATGACTATATGTGTGTGAATGGAATTATATGTGATGAATGATGGGTGAATGTGATGTGTGCCTGACTATTTGATGATATGTGTGAAACGTGATAGATGATGATTATGAACAGGGAATGAAATAATTATGTGATATGAAATTACCTAAAAGGTTATATTACAGTTGTTTGAACCTAACTGAGTGTAGGAGTGAGGTTCGCTGTAATGGGTCAAGAAGAATGAACGGCTTGGACGAACAAGAACTATGAAACAAATGAGAGGAAAGAAAGAGTTGAGAGTCTCTTTTTTAGTGAGATAAAGTGATGATCTTAGAGATAGAGTCCCCCAAAATCCGATCCCCTCACCCACCGGAGTAAATGCCATATTTATAGGCTACATGGTGGTGGGTGAGGTACACAACGGTACAATGATGTGACTACCATGGCAGGGTGACATGACCTCTGACACGTCATGGACCAATACCATATCCCTAGGGACGACAAGACCCTTAGCCATGACTATACCTAGGACTATGATGTTGACTACTCTAGGACTATGATGGTGACTACCCTTCGGGTGACGCGGCGCCGCTATTACACTTCTCGTTGAGGGCCGTTTGGAGTTTACGCGCGAGCTTTCCAGGCATTTCCGAGTTGGTGCTATCCATGGCGCGGTCGTCTTTGGCGCGATCATCCTTAGGCATTTCCGAGTCACATCCCCAACAATTGCCCCCCATCAGGGGGTATCCGCGAATGCCACCTGTTTGATCTTCTTCCGAGTGACTCGGATTTGCGCGACTCCGCCTGATGATTATGATTGACGCGACACGGGTACGTTGGCGTTTGCTATGGTCTTCGCGTGATCGTCGGTGGCGTGTATAACTGGTGTTTCCTTCGCCCGAGATCTCTGGGATTGGTTGTGCGCGACATTTTCGCGTTGCCCCCCATCGGTTGTGTTCCGCGAGTGTCCGAGATCTGCTGGGTTGGTTGCGGGTGAGCTTCTGGTTTCGCGTTGCCCCCCTGTGGTAATGTTCCGCGAGTTCCCTGGGTTGGTTGTGCGCGACGCCTTTCTTAGTTGGTATTTCTTGGTTGGTATTATTTTTGGGCGTGTTTTTTTCCTTTGTGGGCGTACCCTGCCCCCCAGGCGCTGTGCGGAAAGCATGACGTCAGCGTCTAGTGCCTAGGGATGGTAGGTTGCCACGTGTCCGGGTGCGGTTGGTCGGTTTTGGCGGCCGTTTTGGCGGCCGTTTTGAAATTTGAAAAGGCTCTGACGGTTGCGATTCTCGAGGTAACTTTAACCCTTCGTCTTTCCATTGTCGAGTATAAATACCCCCTCTCTGCCCAGAAGTCGTACTCACTCTGCTTTCGTAAAGGGAAAATCCGTCTGTTTCTTGTGCTTTCTTGCTGTCTCTGGGATTCTTCTCCTTCTTCTACAACCTCGACTCTCTTCTTGCTGTTGCTAATTCGGAGTATCGCAATGGATAGCACCAACATTCACGAGACCGAGGTCGTGCAGGGCGAAGAAGGTAATCCCTCTTCTTTTTCACGTGTTTCTACTGATCCCTCGCTGGATCTGGATGATTCTGGGCATGGGAACGGCGGCGGAGCCGACGGTGGTGATGTGGTTTCGACGGCGTCGCCGTCGCTCGACGTCGATGATGACTGGGGGCCTGACGAGGGGATCGTTGCGTCCGGGAGTGGTCAGTCTAGAGCCGGTGCGCGGGTGTATTGATTGTTCGGCGGCCTCGCGGCGGTGCATCTGGGATGGGTGACTCGGAGAGACGCGAAGGGTCTGACACTCAGTCAGAACCGCAATGTACCGCGCGTATTACGGAAGCGATGAGCCGCTTGGGCTTCCGAGGTGTGGGCGCGGCGTATACCGTGATTGACTGGGCAGAGATGTGGGGTGATCAGCCCGCGCCCAGTGACAACCTTCTTAGGGGGCCTGATCACACGTCCATTTACGGGTATCAGGACGTGCTGAGAATAGTGTGTGGGTTAGGCTTGCCCCCCCATTGGCAGTACGCGGTCCCGTCCGCGCGAAGTATGGTTGGGAACTGTCCCGCGGGATGGTTTGGGGTATATACCGAGTATTGGGTGATGGGGTTCAAATTCCTCATCGACCCCTTGCTCTGCGCCCTGTACCGGCGTCTCAATTGTTCAGTTGGGCGCCTCTCTCCGTCGGTGATAATGCACGCGAGCTGCCTCCGTCTCGCGTGCAAGAGGCTTAAGATCGAGCCGACCTACGGCTTGTTTCGTAAGTTTTATAAGATAAAGGATCCTACGAGGAGGAGCGACTGCCTTTCTATCAAGCGGCGAGACAAGAGACCTGAGGGTTTCGTGTATGGGTCTCCCAAGTTGAAAAAGACTTGGTTTGAGCGGTTCTTTTATGTTAAACCGACTCCAGGGGAGTGGGCGAGCGAATTTGTGGCGGAGCCGACGGAGTGGAAGAAAGGCGGCGCGCATGGGTATGAGTCGGACCTGGGGCATTACGCTGAGCTCGATGATGAGTACGAAGCGTGCATGCACCAGAAGTTCAACTTATACGATGGCGGAGTCCGCGAAGCTTGTTTAGAAGAGCTTTTTGCCGATGGTTAGTTGTGCTTCTTTCGTTTTGCATTCTATCTTATTAACCGCCCTCTTACGGCTTATTGGCTCAGGTGTTGATTTTTCCAGCCTGGCTAGTATGATGTCGGTTTATGACATTGTGAAGGCGCCTCCCGCCGGAAGGAGGAAAGGGAAAGAGGGCGCGCGGGCCAAGAGCGCGAAGAGGAAGGAGGTTGATCAGCCCATGGTTGCAGAGAAACCTGCGAAGGCTGCTCGCGTGGTTGAACCGACTGGGCGGACGCCGCGCCAACAGCCGCTTGTAATTGTTGAACCCACGGTACCCGTGGACAGGAGCACTCGGCCGGCAGGTAGCGCGGCTGGTGGTTCGTCTGGGGCTACGATTCAGCAGAAGTTGCCCCAGATGGCTGGTGGCGCGATCGACTACTTCCGCGATCTGCGGATCCACACGGGTGCGGCGTGTAACGTTGCGGCCGCGAACAACGCCCTCCGGGTGCTGGGACCCATTCTGAGTGTCCCGCCGCGGCTGGAGAAGTCGGATCCGCTTCAAGACCTTGCGCAAGTGCATTTCGCGGTAAGATTGGCTTGGCTACAGGAGTTGTTCTTCTACTCTTCTTTTTATTTGTACTAAGTCCTGTGGCGTTGTGGGTACAGGGTTTGCTGGCCACCTTCCGCGCTCAACAGGAGCGGAGCCGGGAGCGCGCGAAGATGAAGGCTGAAGAATCGAAGATTGTGCAGCTTGAAGGGAAGCTGACTGGAGCTGAGGGTCGCGCGGAGTTGGCTACCAACAAGGCCAACGATGCTTTGGAGCAGCTGGGCGTTCTGCAAAGCCGGCTGGAAGAGCAATTGGAGGCAGTGCGGACTCGGGTCCGAGGGGAGTTGCGGGAGGAATTTGAGGGGGAAAAGAAACGTTTGGCGGAGGAGTGGGAGCGGGAGAAGAGCCAATTAGAGAAGGATCATGCTGAAAAGATGAAGCAGGCTTTGGAAGATTTTGAGAAGGAGAAGAGGGATTTGGTTCGGCTTCATGATGTGGCCAAATCGGAAGCTGTGCGTGAAGCGCAGGTCGCGGCAGTTCGCCAGTACAAATCTTCATCCTCCTTTGGAAAGATACTGGCAGATGCGATGACCAAAGCGGTTATCGCAGTTGGTAAGAAGGTGCGGCCGGAGGTTCCAAGCTACCGGTGGAACAGTCGCAACATGGTGCAGCATGTGCAACTTTGGCTGCGTGAGAAGAGATCACTGGAGCTGGATTCTGAGGATGATGAGGAAGAGGATGATGAGGAAGGGGAGGAGGAGGAAGGCGGGGATGAGGAGGGTGACGGCAGTGAGGCGCGTAAGGAAGATGCCGCTGCCGCGGAGGATAAGGGAGATGCAGGCGCGGAAGCGGATGTGGATGTGGCCGTCACTACCGCTGATACTACTGCTGAGAAGTCTTCCTCTTAGGTTTCAAGTGTAGAAGCGCTGTTTTGTGCTTGTCTGTGTGCGCGTTTTTTTTTTTAATGGAAATCCAAGGTGCTTCTATTTTGTTCATGTGTTGGCCCGCATAACTTTTGGATATTGCCTTTTAGCGTGACTGACCGTGGCGTGATTGACTCTCAGTCATTGTTATTGACTTTCGAACTGTGAGGGCGCAGATAACTCGTAGTTATTGCTAGGTTTCGTTCTTTCGAACTGAGTGGGGCGCGAATAACTCGTAGTTATTGCTATTTTCTGTTCTTTCGAACTGTAAGGGCGCAGATGGCTCGTAGTCATTGCTATTTTTTGCTCTTTCGAACTATGAGGGCGCGAATAACTCGTAGTTATTGCTATTTTCTGTTCTTTCGAACTGTAAGGGCGCAGATGACTCGTAGTCATTGCTATTTTTTGCTCTTTCGAACTATGAGGGCGCGAATAACTCGTAGTTATTGCTATTTTGTGTTCTTTCGAACTGTGAGGGCGCAGATGACTCGTAGTCATTGCTATTTTTTGCTCTTTCGAACTATGAGGGCGCGAATAACTCGTAGTTATTGCTATTTTGTGTTCTTTCGAACTGTGAAAGTGCGAGTAAATGGAAAGTCATAAGTGTTATTGCTGATCTCTTGCGGCCGTGCGCCAGTATTACATTAACTTGGACAGTGGTATTTTCTGAGATTCTGCGCGTTCCATGTTCTTGGGATTTTGTTGCCCCCCAATTCGCTGAGCTTAAAGGTGTTGGCACCCACAATCTCCCGGATCAGATACGGGCCTTCCCACGTTGACGCAAGCTTGCCATGTTTGGGGTCGGGACGGAAGTTTCTGCGTAGCACTTGATCTCCGAGCGTCAGCTTGTGTGGGACCAGTTTCGCGTTGTAGTACTTGGCCACTTGCGCTTTCGTTGCGGCCAGTTTGATGGCCGCCAACTCTCGTCGCTCTTGTGCTAGCTCCAGGTCTAGCAGGCGTGCCTCGTCGTTATCTGTTTCGTTATATGCCATGACCCGATATGTTGGGAAAGTTACCTCGATTGGTATGACTGCGTCTATGCCATAGGTGAGCGCGAATGGGGTTTCGCCCGTTGCCGCTTTGTAGGTGGTGCGATGCGCCCACAGCACCGTGTTGAGCTCATCCGCCCAGTTGCCCTTCGCTTCGTCAAGCCTCGTATGAAGGCCGTGCAATATCGATTTGTTGGCGGCTTCCGCTTGACCGTTGGCCTGGGGGTAGGCAACCGATGCGAACCTCGCGATGGCTCCCACCTGGTCGCAAAAGTCTATGACTTTCGCGCAGTCAAATTGTTTGCCGTGGTCGAAGATGAATGCGCTCGGGACTCCGTAGCGCGTCAGGATATTGCTTTTTAAGAAACGGGTTACCTGGTGCGCCGTTATGGAAGCCAACGCTTCCGCTTCGATCCACTTGGTGAAGTAGTCCACCGCCACTATTATGTATTTGCGTTTCCCTTTTGCCGTTGGGAATGGGCCCAGGAGGTCAACTCCCCATTGTGCGAAGGGCCAGGCGCTCAAGTTGCCTTGGACCTCAGTCGATGGTAGGTGATGCTGGCGAGCGTGTAATTGACACTTGTTGCACTCATCAACATACTTCTTTGTGTCCTTTTTTATCCGTGGCCAATAGTACCCATGTAACAATATGGTGCGCTCCATATTGCGCGCACCGGCGTGCATTGCGCACATTCATTCATGTAGCTCTCACACCATGTTGTGTGCCTCGTTGTTTCCGATGCATTTGAGATATGCCCTGGAATATGACCGACGGTACAGGTCTAGGCCAATCATCGTGCAACGGGCCGCCTTCTGCCTCAAGGTCCATGCTTCCTTGGCGTCTTCTGGCACCGCGCCATCCTGTAAGAATTTTATAATCGGGGCTCTCCAGTCATCTTCCGCGATCTGGGTGGTATTGACCGCGGCTTCTTGGTTGGCTTCCTCTTCCTCCTTTTGTACTGTCACTAAGCGCGTAGATTCGAAGTTTGTTGCTGTTGCCAGTTTGGATAGCGCGTCGGCGTGCATGTTTTCTTCCCTTGCTATTTGCACGTACGTCACCGCCTCGAAGGCGGTTGCTCGTTGCTTGACGCGCTCCATGTAATGCGCGAGTGCATCCTCTTTGGCATCGAAGGCTCCATTCAGTTGGTTGACGGCGAGCGACGAGTCAGAGAGTACTCTGATTGTTCTAGCGCCCAAGTCGTTGGCCGCTGACATTCCCGCCAAGATGGCTTCATATTCGGCGGCGTTATTTGTCTTCAAAGCTCTGAATCGGATTGCTATTTCGTGTACCACGCCCGTGGGCGTGCGCACGACTACACCCGCGCCGGCCCCGTGCTTGCTTGCCGCGCCGTCTACATAAACTTCTCACACCCCTTCTGGTGCCGTTTCCAGGGTTACTCCTTCTGCGATGAAATCTGCCAGGATTTGCGCCTTTATCGCTGGGCGCGGAGCGTACTGGATGTCATACTCTGACAGTTCGACGGCCCACTTTATCATCCGCCCCGACACCTCCATTGAAGTTAGAATCTTTTTTAACGGGAGGTTGGTTAGGACGGTGATTCTGTGTGCTTGGAAGTATGGGCGTAGTTTTTGCGACGCGCTGACCAGTGCTAACGCTGCTTTTTCAATGGGTGAATACCTTGTCTCTGCGCTGACCAGAGTTCGCGACGTGTAGTACACCGGTCGCTCGGCCTGACCGTCTCTCCTGGATATTAATACTGCGCTTACGGCTCTTGTGGACACAGCAAGATACAGAAAAAGTTCTTCATTAACTTTTGGGGCAGTCAATACAGGGGGGAAACAAGATAGGCTTTGAGTTCTAGGAAGGCCGCTTCGCATTCCTTGGTCCATGCAAATCGCGCGCCGTTTTTCAGTGTCTTGAAGAATGGGGCGCACTTGTCAGCTGACCTTGGGATGAACCTTCCTAGCGCCGCAATTTTCCCGTTCAGGGACTGAATCTCCAATGTGTTTCTTGGCGCGCACAAGCCTTGGACTGCGGTGATTTGCTTTGGGTCGACTTCGATGCCGCGCTTGGTGATCATGAATCCCAAGAATTTTCCGGCTTCTGCTCCGAACACGCATTTCAGCGGGTTCAAGCGGAGACTGTGTTTGCGGAGCGCTTCGAATGTCTCGCGCAAGTCATCTAGATGTGACTTCCCTGATTTGGTTTTGACGATGAGGTCATCCACGTATGCCTCGATATTGCGTCCCCTTTGCTGCGCGAACACTGTGTCGATCATCCTCTGGTATGTCGCGCCTGCATTCTTCAGCCCAAATGGCATTCCGACAAAACAGAAGTTTCCGAACGGCGTCATGAAGGCTGTTTTCTCTTCGTCTTCGCGCGACATTGGGATTTGGTGGTATCCCGAGAACATGTCCAGGAAGGACAGTGTTTCATGGTCGGCTGTGGCGTCTATCAGTTGGTCGATGCGCGGCAGCGGGTACGGGTCCCCTGGGCACACCTTGTTGATCGTCGTGTAGTCGACGCACATTCGCCAAGATCCCGAAGACTTTTTTACCAACACCACATTCGCCAGCCACTTCGGGTATTTCACTGGACGGATTAATCCCGCTGACAACAGGCGCGCCACTTCTTCCTCAATGGCTTTAAGTTTATCTCCCGTAAAGCTCCGCTGCGCCTGTTGTCTTGGCGTCGCGCTCACTGGGACACCAAGGGAATGTTGGGCGACATCTCTTGGTACGCCCGGCATGTCTTCCGTGCACCACGCGAACAATTCCTTATACTCCTTTAGCAGTTTTATTAGCGGTTCAATCGCGTCTCCGGGGACGTGAGTTGAAACGCGCACCTTGTGTGTTGGCTCGCTCGGATCAAGGGCGACCTCGAAGTCAGAATCCATTGATTCCAGGCGAGGTTCTTCCGCCCTTGTGTCAACGATGTTGGTCTGGCGGATTTCTCCTGTCTTTGTTGGATCCCACGCTGTCCCGCACGCTTCTCCGCTCCCCTCCTTGGTTGGAAATTTGAGTTTCTGGTGACATGTTGACGGGAGAGCCATGAATTTTGCCAGGAGCGGGCGGCCAAAAATTCCATTGTGGGGGGACTTGCAGTCGACTATCGTGAATTCGACTTGCTTCGAGACGCGTGGCTCTTGGTCCCCCAGCACGACTGGAAGGGTGACTACTCCGATAACTGGGACTCTGGTGCCGGAAAAGCCGACCAAGTTCGCGTATGCGGGCTTGATTAGCCGCGGGTCGATGTCCATCTGGTCGACCGTGCTTTTGAAAAGGATGTCCGCCGCGCTGCCCCCGTCAATCAGTAGGCGGCGAACTTTGCAGGCGGCGACGAGCACGGTGATGATGAGTGGGTCCTCCGAAGGGACCCCTCCGGGGAGTTCAGCGTCGTCGAAGCTCAGGTTGCACTTCTACGTAGCTACTGCTGCCGCGCATTCTATAGCGCGGTCGCGTTTGGTTTTTTTCTTCGGGTGGTCTCCTTCTACGGTTACCACCCCTATTTCCTTTCGTACTACGTACGAGCCCGAGGCGTCGTCATAGTCCGCCTGTGGTGGTGGTGGGGGTTCCACAGGGCGCTCCACCGGTTCTTCCGCTCCGCGAATGAACTCGCTCAGCAGTCCCCTTTGTATGAGGCCCTCGATCTCGTAGCGCGATTCTCTGCAGTTTTCTGTCCAGTGCCCCGTGTCTCTGTGGAATTCACAGCGCTTCTTGGGGTCGTGCATGTGTGGGAGTGTCTTCATGGGGGCGGGCCAGTTGATCTTGTACCCCTTCTCTCGTAGAACGTGGTAGACGTTCTTGACCGTGTCGTTGAGGGGAGTATAGTTTGATGGGAGCCTCTCTGGTGATCGTCCTCGATGGGCTTGTTCTGGAGGAGGTGGTGGGCGTCTGGCGCCGCTGTGCGCTTGCAACAGCTGATCCCGCGGCACGGGGAGTTGCCTACGAGCTTGCTCTTCTTTTTGCATTTTGGCTAGTTCAAAACGTCGGATGGAACCCGCGCCTAGCGTTTCTTCCAAAGTGATGGCTTTTTCAACTTTGACTTCCAGCTCAGTAGACAGTGTAATTGGTCTCTTTGCTAGCGCTCTCTTGAGCTCCATGCTAGTAGTGGCGTCCATGAGGTGGTGGGCGGCGGTTTCCGGGGTGAGATCCCTTACAGCCATTGCCACTCTGGACCACCTGGCGTAGAACGCCCGCAAGCTCTCTCCATCCTTCTGGCGGATGTCTATAAGCGCCTTAAGGTGGAGAGGTCTCCTTTTTTGTGACGCGAACTTGGTTGTGAACAGAAGTATGAACTCTTCGAAGGAGCGGATGATTCCGTTCGGGAGGCGGTTATACCAGTCGAGGCATATCCCGGAGAACGTTGATGGGAACGTGCGGCATAGTGCCGCGTTGGAGTTGGTTTGAAGTTGCATCCGTAGGCAGAAAGTACTGACATGGTCTTCAGGATCGGTGGTGCCATTGTACGTGGGGAGGGTGAGTGGGGCCCCACTCAGGTGTTCCGCCATGATCTCCGCGCATAATGGTTGATGTAAGGCCTTTCTGGGCGGATTGGGGCGGAACTGTGGGGACAGGTGTTGCTCCAAGAAGCTGAGGTCCGCTCTTCCTGGTGGCTCGTAGCGCTGAGTTTCAGGAGCGACCAACTCGACCACTGTCTGATGAGGTGGCGTGACGTGGCCTGATGTTCCTCCTTGCGTTAGCTGTAACGCGTCAGACGGCGCACTCGGCGCTGCCGCATCTTCTCTGCTCATCATGAGCGCCATAACTTGGCTCATCTGTTTTTGCATACTGGCGATGACGTCGTTTTGCTTAGCCATCTGTTGCCTCATCTCTTTGGCTGTCAGTTCGGGCTCTTCTTCCTCAATGAGTACCGCGTCGCGGTTGCTGGCTTCCGCGAGTCCCGCGAACACCCTAGGATCCGTCATCGCCTTGATGGGGGTTACCTCGCCGGGTATGTTGGAGTTTTGTTCTGCCATTTTTTCCTCAGGCCCCACGGTGGGCGCCAATTGTTTGAACCTAACTGAGTGTAGGAGTGAGGTTCGCTGTAATGGGTCAAGAAGAATGAACGGCTTGGACGAACAAGAACTATGAGACAAATGAGAGGAAAGAAAGAGTTGAGAGTCTCTTTTTTAGTGAGATAAAGTGATGATCTTAGAGATAGAGTCCCCCAAAATTCGATCCCCTCACCCACCGGAGTAAATGCCATATTTATAGGCTACATGGTGGTGGGTGAGGTACACAACGGTACAATGATGTGACTACCATGGCAGGGTGACATGACCTCTGACACGTCATGGACCAATACCATATCCCTAGGGACGACAAGACCCTTAGCCATGACTATACCTAGGACTATGATGGTGACTACCCTTCGGGTGACGCGGCGCCGCTATTACACTTCTCGTTGAGGGCCGTTTGGAGTTTACGCGCGAGCTTTCCAGGCATTTCCGAGTTGGTGCTATCCATGGCGTGGTCGTCTTTGGCGCGATCATCCTTAGGCATTTCCGAATCACATCCCCAACAACAGTATTGAAAAGACTATGAGGCAATGGGTGAATAATGAATGTCCAGAATGGCAATACGAGGATACTAGGATAGCCTAATTGGCTATCATGTGATTACTAGAAAGCCTATAAGGCAGAAATGTGATACTGTGAGGCCATAAGATGACAATGTGGTTATATGAAATGGTGAATGTGACTATGTGAATGTTATGAATATGTGAATAAACACGTGTTAAATGATTGATGATATTGCTTGGTACTTGTTCTATGACTAACTAAAGAATTGTCTGATCGCCTAAATTAAACTTATTGGCGCTCTGTCATGCACTCTATGAGATCTATATTGCGGCTTTATGCCTAGCTCTTTGGGAGAGCGATACCAGGCCTGGTCATTGGCGATGCTTAAGGCATCTATTGGCGGTGCCTAAGCCATCTATTGGGCGGTGCTTTATGCATCTATTGGCGGTGCTTAATGCATCTATTGGCGATGCTTTATGCATCTACTGGATAAACCCGGGGGAGTGCATGACTTGGCAATTTAAAGTCTAAAAGGCACGCAATCTGGCTAACCCTCTGTGTGTGTGTGTGTGTGTGTGTGTGTGTGTGTGTGTGCGCGCGCGCGCGCGCGCGCGCGCGTGTGCGTGGTTACATGTATTAAGCATAGGGTTTCACCAAATATTATATTTGTATTATTTGTATTGATACTGTTGATAGGTTAGCTTTTACTCATTGAGGTGACGTCTCACCCCGTCAAAAAATTTCCTCAGATTAGAAGTTTTGGACTAGAAGTAAAGGAAACTCAGAAAGGCTCAGCTCGGCATCAATGAGGTGGGATGGTAGACTCAGACTCCGACATGACTTTTTTTATATTATTTTGAGAGAAGATGGTCTTCTCTACTGTCATGTGTTTAGAAGTTTTAAATGTTTATGTAAATTATGGTTTGGTTTGTAAGCTAAACAAAATTATAAAAGGTTTTAATCGGTACGACCATGTGAAGGTTTTAAAATATGTATGGGTGTTACATTCAGTCACCTGAAAAGAATAGGCCACCATGTCCTCGAAGCCATACCTCTATGGAGGTACTCCTACAGTCGCTCTCTTCGGTCTACCGGAAGCTATAGACTGTTTAGCTCATGCACTGAATTCTGAAGTCTCTGGCTCAATAGAAACATCCTCATGTTGATCTTCTCCACTTTGGTGCTCCAACTCACTCTCTTTGAGAGTTTGCAGCTCCACCTGTTTATCAACATTCCTGCTATCTCCAACAACAGTAATCTTCAACATGGGTTAAAAACGTCGTTTGCAACCTAGTATGAGCCATTTTTCGATTTCGTCAAACTTTGGGCGGCCATAATTTTGTGCTCCAAAATCCAAACGTCATGAATTTTTTTCATTTCGCATAACTTTTTAAGGACTACAACTTTTATCATAGACATAATTTCGGAATGTACGTCGATTTGTGAAAAGGGAAGGTAAAGTTATTCCCAAAATCATCTATATCCAAATATAATTCTTGTTTTGAAAATTCATTCCTAGTAAAAATTATAGTCATTAAAAAGTTATGCGAAATTGAAAAAAAATCATGACGTTCGGATTTTGGAGCACATAGTTATGGTTGTTCAAGGTTATTGAGGATTTTTAGCGTTCAAGGAGTAAAACTTTATTAATTTGTAATTGTTTCAATAGAAGAGTTTTAGTTTGGTGGTATAGATGTTGTGCCAAATTTAGTAAACTATTTATTATTTAGGTTCAAACCCCCATTCCCACAACATGCTGCTTTTTTTAATCTCTACTAAATAATAAATAATTTAAATATAGGATGATGGTGTTTTGAACTAGGACCTCTTTCACACAATAAACAACTAAACCAGTTGTGCCATCACAACTAATGTCACTTTTGCGGAAAAAAATATTATTACAAACCGCCGGGTAGGGGTGCGGTTTGTAACCAAACTGCCCCGACCCCATGCGGTTAGCAAAACCGCCCCCTACCCGTGCGATTTTCATTGAAAATCGCGCCCCCACCCTGCGGGTTTTGAAAAAGGGTACTATTTTTGGAATTTTCGGGACTGGGTGCTATTTTTGTAAAAAAAAAAGTTAAAACAGTGCTATTTATGGAAAAATCTCTCCCAATGGGCATAGACAAACTTGCATTTATATGAGCTAATTTTTTCCCTACAAATATTTTTAGTGATGGCACATATACTCAAAATATAAGGGCTTGAAACATATGCAAAATAACCTTGTAATTAGGCTTGAGTTGATCCTTAAACGGCCTTATGGGTTAGTTTTTGCTTGTGAGCTTGAGATTGGGGTAGAAATGTATTGAGCTATCTTTTTTTGAATGTTAATCAAAGATTTTATTTAGTTATAAGCAAGGTTACCAACTCGTTGGTTGTCCCGTTGGTTGACCCGGACCCATTTATGAAAATGGTCTCCAGTTGCCAAGTGAAGAGCAGCTTGGATCCAGTCAAACTCGGACATACCCAGCACCCGGTGAACTAGGGAGGTTGGATTGAGGGAGCGGGTTTGGGGATCTCCAGTCATGCGTGACCTCGTTTCAATTCTGGAGTGCCCTCCCCAGCATAGGCAGTCACTCTAGGTCGCTGGAGTCTTCCTCCCCAGCAACCAGCGACCGCGCACCCGTAAATGGCCTCCCTCTTCCTCCAGGCTCCAGCTCCAGCGTGCAAGCTGCACCCCCCCCCCCCACTTCCAAGTCCAGCGAAAGCTTCCTCCCTCTATATCTTCTCCACCTCAACCAAACAACAACCTTCATCGTCTCCGCCTCTCTAGGTCGATCGGCTCTCCCTCCTCCCTCTACCTGCCGGAAGAACTCAAATTGGTAAGTTAAAGGGTTAGCGGTGAATGATTTGGGGCTTGGACAGATGAAAGAAATAGTTAGAGGAGGAAGAAAGAGTCGATCGGATGAAAGGGAAGAGATTTTTTGTAAAAAAGAAAGTACTTTATCACACTTTGAGAGAGAGCTGGCTCGAATATGAGGAAGAGTTTTGTAGGTGGGGTGGAAATTTAAGAAATGGTATCTTAAATTAAATTATATTATATTTCTAGTCACCGAAATATCAAAGGACTAAATTGTGTATACATAATTTTTATAATCTGTAAAACTGAGCTAATCCAATCAGCCCATTAACCCTCCATCCACTTGCTTGGCCGGACCACCAGGCCAAACCGGGTTAACAATCTTGGTTATAAGCGTTTCCTACATGCTGAGGATCGCATTAGAAGATTTATTTCAAGAGAACCTGATGATTTGGGATGGCAATTTGAACTCGCCCCGCTAGGTACCCGACCTGAACCGTGTTAGTATTGGGCCTTGTTGGGTCTCGTCTGATTCGTTGGATTAGGGTTTTAACCCTAAGTCTATCTAGATAAGCTTAGCTATCGACTTGTGTGATAGCAAGTCGTCAAGATGTAATACTAATAAAAAATCAGTCGTGAGCTCTTATGAGCTCGCCGTGGATTAGTCTCGATCAATCGATCGAGGATACCACGTAAAATTCCTTGTCTTTTGTGTTCGTTTCCTTCCGCATCATCAAATTCTACATGGTATCAAAGAGGTTTTTGATCTAGGGGAACCCTAAAAGTATTCGAGATCCGCCACAATGAGTCCGAGTTTTCCTATAGTCTACTAGGTATGCGCGCTGGTAACCGCGTCTTGGAATTTTCGTTTCTGCCCAACGCCAACTCCAGTCAGGCTCGTCGCAAGTTTCATCGTCGATCGCACGAATTCCATTGCTGTTCTTTTTCCGTTTATACCAGAGAAGTTAGTTTTCGTGTCCTGTACCGTCTAAGAAGGCCACTGTCAAAGTGCTTAATGTCGCTGCTAATCGCATCGTCACCATCTCCATTCAAAGTTTCTTTTCGGATCCATGTCCATGACTTCGTCTACAAACATCATTGTCGTCGTTGTCACCTAGTCGCAAGTCTCTCTTCGCGTCATCGTTACATACGGCAAAGTCCCTGATTTCAGTCGGATCCAGTTTCATATGTAGCTTCGCTCAGCGGCCACGCTAGACCGCAATCGCCGCTACTCCAGGCCCCCGCCGCATCCAACATCATCGCCGCTGCCATTCCTAAAGTCCTGCTTAGTCAATCGTCATGGCCGCTACATCACAGGGACATGACGATCGCCCTCTGCCGAGACTGTAAAATCCAGCGAAGAGGGTGCCTTCGTCAAATCAGGGTCTCTGTCCAAATCATGGTCGTGGACAAATCAAGCATCACCGGCAGTCAACACATCGTTGGTTGGGTATCCGGTTTCGTCCTGAATCGTCGGCAAGCGAAGTGGTATCACCTGTCAGAGCAATCCTCCCACCATCACTCCGACCAGTCACTTTTGTTCGCCGGCTCAGTCATCCGTCCAGTCACTCCTTGTTGAGTTTTCTTTTGGGTTTCGTTGCTTAATGCAGCCCCGATGTCGGCTCCTAACAGCGCCCACTCTAGTTCGGGTTGTCGTTGCATCCAGGTTCGTCCGTCCTTGTCAATCAGCGTCGTAATTCTCCCGGGTCCGAGAAGATCCATCGTCGAGAAGATCCATGCAGCAGGAGTTTTGTCACCTAGCGGCTGTTCCGAAGCTTCGTCCCTACCCATGGTCAAGGATCATCGCGGGCCGTGGTATTTGTTCTTTTTTGGAATAATTCATATCAATTGTCCAATTTGGTCCGTCAAGTATAAGTCTTCTTATCAAGTCTTCATAAGCTTATTTTGTTTGGCGCATTACAAGGAAGAAGAAATCTATTTTTCCTTTGTTATGTGTTGCCTCCGACTCGTTATTGAAAATTCAAGATCTCATCCTCTTCCATCATCAACAACCGAGTTCAGTCGAAGGCAGCCAGTCATGGTGTTTGTTCAAGAAGGCTAGTTTTCATTGAATTCGTGTCATCTTCATCAAGGTTCCATAGAAAGCAAGCCTTCACCAACATCAAAGTCATGGCGTTGAAGATAGTCGCGACCTGCAGTGGTCGTCCCTTCAATTTCTAGTGTTGGGGAGTTACAGCTCTTGTCAACAAATTTTCAACTCATCAGGTAGAGGCATTCACGATCATAAAATGGTCGTCCCCTAGCGTTCAAAAGGTAGTACGATCAAAGAAGTAATCGTCCCTTTATCGTCCAGCTGGCATTCACGATCCAAGAAACGGTCGTCCCCTCTTCCGGTTCATTATTGAGCACATATCAACCATTCATCGCTTTTCAAGCTGGGCATTCACGATGTTCATGTTCCATCTTGAGGGGGAGAATAGGGGGTCAACATACGTTGGTCGGCTAACTCAGTCATCAGGAAGTCCGCGAAGTACTAGGTGTGTTCAAGTTCAAGAGACATAGTCAATCGTCTCCATCATCAGGTTGTTCGCAGAGAGTCAGTCGTCTCCAAACCTCGTCCGAGATGTTATTCATCTCGAGTTTTGTGGTTCAAGCCATCATGCTTGTTCTTCACATTTACTTCTTCAAGCTCGACATTCTTGTCATTCATGTCTTCGCTTGAGGGGGAGTGTTACGGTTACTTCAACTGTGTTAGTATTGGGCCTTGTTGGGCCTCGTCTGATTCGTTGGATTAGGGGTTTAACCCTAAGTTTATCTATATAAGCTTAGCTATCGACTTGTGTGATAGCAAGCCGTCAAGATGTAATCCTAATAAGAAATCAGTCGTGAGCTCTAATGAGCTCACCGTGGATTAGTCTTGATCAATCGTTCGAGGATACCACGTTAAATTCCTTGTCTTCTGTGTTTGTTTCCTTCCGCATCATCAAATTCTTCATGGTAGCAGGTATTGCCCGACCCATAGTAGCGTGAGACGGAGCATGGGTATCTACTTTCGACCCATCCTGCCCTGTCTTGTCCCGTTTTTTGTCCATTTTTATCGCAATTTCATTTAGACTTTATTCAACTAGTTAAACTCAATTATCCATTATGTTATCATGATTTTTCATTCTTAAAGTGTTTTTCCCAGTATTTTATCATAAAAAGTAAAATTTAGCATGTATTTTTTCAAATAACATGTAAGAGTGGGTCGACTCGCCCCACCATGTACCCGCGCGGGGTATTACCCACCCCAACCCGCAGTAGCATGGGCGGGACATGGGTATTGAGGCACCTAACCCACTCCGCCCCATTGCCATCACGAAACTCGTCGAACCCGGGGGTTAACCGAGGGAAAGGGTTAGCGGGTCTCCCTTCTTGCGCGACATTGTTTCGATTTTGGAGTACCCTCCCCAACATAGAAAGCCGCTCCAGGTCGCTGAAGTCTTCCTCCCCAGCAATCGACGACTGCGCGCTAAATGCAAACGGCCTCCCTCTTCCTCCAGCTTTAGCGTGCAAGCTGCCTCCCTCCCTTCCAACTCCAGCAAATGCTTCCTCCCTCTGTATCCGTAGCTCATCCAAATAGAAACCTTGGCCCGTCTCCGCCTCCCTAAGTCGACTGGCTCTCCCTCCTTTTTGTAGAAAAGGAATGTACCTTATCACACTTTAAGAGAGAGCGGGCTGGAATAGAATGAAGGGTTTTGTCGATGATAAGGGATTGCAATTTAATCCCGCCCTACCGAGTACCCGACCTAACCCGCGATGGGTTGGTATTACCCGACCTGTAGTAGTGTAGGGCGAGGAATGAGTATCTACTTTCGATCCGTCCTTTCTCGTCCTGTCCCATTTTTTGTCCATTTTATTTCAATTTCATTTTGACTTTCTTCAACTAGTTAAACTCAACTATCCATTCTATTATCACTAGTTTTCATTCATAAAGGGTTTTTCTATTCATTTTATCGTAAAAAGTAAAATTTAGAGTGTAGTTTTTCAAATAATATGTAAGAGTGGGTCGAACCGCCTCATCCCGTACTCGTACAGGAATTAACTGACCCAATCAGCACTAATATTGGGTGAGACATGGGTACTGAAATACTCGCCCCCACCCTATTGCCATCACTACCGATGATAATGGAAAAGGATTAGTTGGGCAACAAGGATTATATTTGTGGGTACTGTATGATACTTTTATTCAATAATATATTGGCAAAATACACTTGTATAGCCAAAACTTTAGCGTTTGTGCCAATAATAGCCAAATTTGGTGAAATACCACTTGTAGCCACTTCCGTCCAATTCTTTAACGCTGTTAGCGTTAAGTGTGACTGGGCAAACGGAGACGCTTACGTGGCGAGCTCTTATTTCTCTTTTCCTCTCTAATTGTCCACGTGGATAATAATTAATTAAAAAAAATTAAAGCAACAAAAAACAAGAACCCCTCGTTTGACCCACCCACTTTTCCCTCTGTCTTAACCTCTTCTTCGTACGCCCACCCCTTCTGAGAAAGACGCAATCGACGAACCCCCCTGATATTCCTTCCTCCACCATCGATCTACCCCCTCTTCCCGTCCCGATTCTTCTCCATTACTCTCTTATGTCTGAGCTCATCTTCATCGGAAGCTAGCTCTTGCCATTCGAACCAATCATTCCTCTTGGCCATTCGAACCAACCATTCATGGCGTCACTAAGCTTCGCGCCCTAACCATTCATGATCTGTACAGAATCGGCGGCGCGGGTCGGTCTCTGCAACTTCAAGCTCGTGGTCGACGCCGAGGGTGAGAATGGAAGCGCGGCAGCGGAGCCAGATTTGAGCGCGAAGGTGAATGGATTGCAGATGCCTAATCCATTCGTGATCGGGTCCAGTCCCCTCGGGACCGACTACACTGTGATGAAGCGTGCGTCGATGGAGGCTGGGGGTGCTGTCATTGCCAAGCGTGGTTTCACTCGATTCGTTGCTCGACTCTTCTGAGAATTTGATTTAGGCTGCCTACCTGATAAGTCTGAAAATTAGGATCCGTTTGAGAACTATTCTGAGAATTAGGATCCATTTGAGAACTATTCATGTTGAATAGAAAATTTGGGGACGAAGTAATGAGAACCCTAATTTCAAAATTGAGTAAAGGTTGGGGATTCGATGTGACTCGCGCAAAGCTGATGGGTAATAAATGGATAATTTTTTTAATTATGATGTGTAAAGAATAAATAATTTAAATATATGATGTGTTATTATTTGCTTATTTGGCGCTGAATGTGTTTGTTGAGTTGGTGCCTAGTCAGCAAACCGTCAAATATGTTGACGGTGTTATTAACACCGTTAAAGTTTCTAACGGAAATGGCTATATTTGTCCTACAAAAATTTAAAAGCTGGTCATAAGTGGTATTTCGTCAAATTTGGCTATTATTGGCACAAACGTGAAAGTTTTGACTATACAAGTGTATTTTGCCCAATATATTTAAAATTCCTATGCCTTACGTCAAATTTTCCCACTTACGTGTGAGATCAACTTTCAGCTCTCGATCTTAGGACCGTGGATCGATTTGGAAAAAAACTAAATGGGGAATTGGGCTCCTGCCGGCCCAAACCAAAACTATACACGCCTTCAAAAAATATGGACACCCGAGCAATTTTTACCTCCAGGCCTTAAACTTGAACTCTCTTACCACCATCTCCATCACCGGCAGTGCTCGCCTTCCCCTCCTTCTCGCATCCGGCCCTGTTAATCACCGCCGCCAATTTCACCCAAAACGCCACTCCCCAGTCCCACACATGCAAAACCACAAACGTCACGATCCCTCCTATCATCCCATAAGCTATGGAATACGTCACCGGCATCAGTATCATCGTCACGAACGCCGGAATCGCCTGCCGCATATCCTCCCACTCGATCTCCACCATCGGCTTCATCATCAGAACCCCCACCAAGATCAACGGCGGGCCCACCGCCCATGGCGGTATCGAAGCCAGCAACGGCGTGAAGAAGAACGCCGAAAAGAAGTAACCCGCCACCGTCAGCGCCGTCAGTCCCGTCCGCCCGCCTTCCCGTATCCCCGTCGAGGACTCGACAAACGTCGTCACCGACGACGTCCCCAACAGGGACCCCACCACGATTGACGACGCGTCGGACATAAAGGCGAAGTACTGACCCTCGAAATCGCCGTTATCGTCCGTTATCCCCGCGAATTCCGCCATCGAGTAGAGCGTCCCCGTCGTGTCCAATATGTCCACGCACAGAAACGTGACCAAAACTTCCCAAAAATGGACGCTCCCCATCCCGCTAAAGCTCAACACGCCTGCGGTCTTCTCGATCGCGTGAAGATCGATCACCGCCTTGAAGTAATTGTACTTCTGATTCCCGATCTCCGTGTCGGGAAACGCCGTGATCGGGGTGTGACGGAACCACGACAGAACCGTCACGAAAACGACGCCATAGATCAGAGCCCCTTTGATGTTCTTCGCCGAGCAGTACGCGATTATGATGAACCCGGCGACTCCCAACCAGAAGGTAGGGCTCTCCATCCACCCACTCTGGCAGAACATCTCCTCGGAGACCGCCCCGCCGGGAATTAAACTGACGGTGCCGTTAATTATCTTGACTGGAGCTAGCGCTACCTGCGAGGTTCTTGGGCACGCCCCAATCGTGACTAATGTAGATCCGCTGTACCCAACCAGCCCGATTCCTTGATGGCTCTGTAACCCGACGAAGGCGAGGAACAACCCGATTCCGGCAGAGCAACTGACCCGAACCGGTTTGGGGACGAATTTGGCCAGCCTCGCCCGCAGCCCGATTGCGGAAATGAAGAGGAAGATTAAACCCTCGACGAAGATTGCGGTGAGGGCGTGCTGATACGACAAGTGGCCGGAGCCGTGGTACCCGACGACGGTGTAGGCGAAGTAGGCGTTGGTGCCCATTCCGGGGGCTAAAGCGAGAGGAAGGTTGGCGAACATTCCCATGATGAAGCAGCCGGTCAAGGAGGAGACGATTGTGGCCACGACCAGGTCTTTCCGGGTCTGTTCCAGGCAGGCCAGGTAGCCTGGGTTAACCAGGGGAGGGAATTTGCAGGAGACGTCGTGGTCGCCGCCGGGAGGGATGCAATCGGAGACGCTGCAAGTGCCGCCGGAGTCGGCGAGGATGCTCGCGTTGACGGCTAGGATGTATGCCATGGTGAGGAATGTAGCGGTGCCGGCTCGGAGCTCGGTGGTGAAGCAAGTGTTCCGCTCATCGAGCTTGAATTGCTTCCCGACTCTGCTTCCGGCCACGTAGTTGTTCAGTCGAGTTAAAATGGAGGTGTTGCCTTCTCGTAAAGGAGGCGTCGCCATTAGATTGCGCGTATGGACATTATTGGGAGGGAAAAAGGGAAATTTGCGTTGGGGGAGAACACAATGAATTGAACCAAGCAATTTGGTTGTTCTCTGTTTGAATCATTAACTTGAGTTGGGATTTTTGCGGGGGCTCTGTTTTTGGGAACTAGTGTCGAAGAATCCATGGGAGCAGGGACAGATGGAGGTATAGATTATTCTGAATGCTGGGGGATGAAATATGGGATATTTAATTTCCAGACCTGTGCTCTATCTAATGGGCTATGGCAGAAGTTGATGGATCCGCTGTGTTGTCTTCGGGGTTTCTAATCCAACAATATACTTGGAGAGGTGGGTTGAAAGAGTCAAAGAGATTCGTCGCTCTGGTAGTCACTCTGTCTGTTCTTCTCACTTCCATTATAGTCGGCACGCTCTATAACTGACAAAATTGTTGATCCAACCTGAATCCAGAAAGGACAAGGTTTGCACGAAGAAGAAAGAATCGAACGAGGTTGGAAACGTTTCAGCGAAGCTTCAGTCAAGGTGCAACTCACCGTTTTGTTTAGAGTCGGTTAGCCGTTAATAAATTGTTGCTTAGTTTAACATTCTGGATTCCTATTTGCAGCCCTAAATTTTTAAAATTTCAGCCCTAAATAAACTGAACAGACAAAATTACCCCTCCAACCATTTTCAATCGAAGCCCTAATCCCCTAATCTGTCTCGCCGCCGCCGTTCGCCATTTATGAGCGCCGCCGTCGCCGTTCGCCCTCCCGTCGCAGGAAGCCCCCTCCCTCCAACCGCCGGAAGATCCTCGGTCACAGTTGGCAGCAACAATCTCCGGGAGAAAGGAAACTGCTCTCCGCGGCTCTTCCCTTCTCTTCTTCGCAAACCAAAGCGGGAATATGAACACCCAGGCAGAACAGGGAGACGAGGATTTTGATTTTCAGGTCGGTTGGTCGCCGTCGCTCCAGTCGCCCCACTGGATGAGCGCCGCCGCCGCCGTTCGCCCACCCGTCGCAGGAACCCCCCTCTCCCAATCGCCCCCAAATCCGTCCCGCCCTACCGTCGCAACCAAGGCGTCGTTCTCCCTGGATGAACATCGCCCAGCTCCCCCGTCGCAGCCAAGCCGCCGTTCGCCCTGGAATTCCGAGTTCAGTCGCTGCGGCTGCTGCGGAGCGAAGGTGAGGAGCGACGGTCGACGTTCTCCCAGATATAGGAAGACGGACCGGCGCCGTTGAGGAGGAAGGAGGATGAAGCAGAGTGGTCGTCGACGGCATAGGAAGGGATACCGGCCTGTCCTGACTCCTCAGGCGGGTCGCGGGTCGGGCAATTGGTCGGGTAGCGAAGAACCCATTAATGGCCGGACCAGCTTTATGTCCGGTTCGGTTTTGGTTGTTTCAATAAGTGATTTAGATAGAATTAATGTACAATTATTATTATTATTAGTGATGATTTTATTGTCATATATAAGATTAATGTAAATTTTTTTGAATATTGTGTTTTATAATTAATTAGTGATAATGTACAATCATTGAGATTTAGATTTAATTTTTAAATATAGTGATTTAAATTTTACAATTAATGTACATTTGTTATTAGAGATGAATTTATATGATTAGTGATGAACTGCTATAATCCATGCTTAAATTATATGATTAGTAAATAATACTTATAAGTAGGGCTTAAAGACCATATGATTCTATCCAAAAATGGGTAATTACAATCATCTTCATATCTAAAAATTTAAAATAATGTTAACTTTCATAAAAAAAATCACTTGATCATAGGAGAAAGGTAAATCCATAACTAATTCGACATAATGTTCAATCTTCAAACGGAAAATATAATGCAGCAAAGTTTAATCACTCTCATCATCATTGGCGGGATGATGTCCTCCAAGATCGATATACAATTGCCGCTCCGCCTCATATAATGAATCCCAATCAGCAACTCTTAGCATATCCCGGAAGTGAGACCACTGTGGACTAAAAGGAGGTATTGGTGTCACCCCATCAACTTCGCCGACATATAGTCGCACCCAATGTGCCCCAGTAAAAACCAGCTTTATAACTTGACTAGGTTGATTGACCCCCTCCGGCGCCGTCATAGGTAAGACGGTGTACCCATACGTCACCCGCTCATTATACAGTCCATAAACAACCATTGCACAGTTGTATAGGGTTGCGAATGTCAACAAATCCACCTCTTCACACCAATACTCTTGGGTGCAACTCCCAGCGGTCCGACAATCAATCCTGTGACGTACTGCCTCCAACGATCCATCTCTGGAAAGATAAACTCCCTCATAGATAGCCCAATGATTATTGATTTCTGTGATAAGATGTTGCCTCATTTGTACGTAGTGTCCCTCGTCTCCATAAATCGCATGTGACATGGCCCGAAAACCACATTGTCCGTCTGGAATTGGGTCAAACCAACCTCTAAGAAGAGGGCGCACACTAGGTGGGATGTAGCGGAGATAGGGACACACATTTCTCTCATTGTGGACTTGCATATGTTGACTTTTCGAGACACCTCCTGTTGAGACAAAAAAAAATAACTAATGAAAACGGCTACATACCAATGACTATGATTACACAAAAAAATATAAGACATTTGCTAACCTGTAGGAGTCGTCTTCTGTGTCTTTTTCGTGTTTTGATTTGTTTTGCTCCTCTTTGCCGACCGTGCCCTCTCGTGCTCAAACCAAGAAGGATCTCTAGTGTTCGACCTCTTTGGTGGTCTCCCCTTTGGAGCCTCTGACTCCCTAGGCTCTAGTAGGCCTGCAACTTGTGGACGGATATGAGGGAGTAGTAATTGAGATGCCTTCCGGACAGCAGCTGGTCCTTGCCTGTACACATCTGCCACCATGGCTGCAAAAATGCCCCGCTCAGTGGCATCATGGTCCCCCCATTTTGCACCATCAGGAGGACTCTCATACACCAAAGATGACCAGAATCGATGTAAGTGGTGAGGGTGTAACTCCACGTCGGCATCACTAAGTGCATCCATCTTACATTTACATGTTAGACCATGTGTCTCATGTAGCCGACATCCACATCGCTCAACAATTTCTCTTGCTCGTTCTTTCATCAACAACTCAATTGCCCACAAGCTTACTTCCATATTCAAGTGACCATATGGCGGACCGTCAGTTAATTTAAATACCTATTTAAAAGAACGAATTTCTACATCAAAATCAAATTGAGTATATGGGGGAATATCAACACAATTGAAGAAACAAGGAACATACCTTCAAACGCGAATCCTCTAAGTCCTTTCTTAGTTCAATCACTTTTCCCTCAATGGAAGTGTGATATCTAAGAAAGAGAGTGTCGATCTTGTGGGTCGAACTGGCAAGCCATTTCTTCAAGGACGAATGAGATGACTCTACCCTGTTTGTGCTCGTGTTACCAATATGGAAAACACGATTGGTGTAGCAATGAGCCCACCTTTGCGCACATGGTATCCACTCACCCCTCAAGTAGTTCATGAAGCGTGGGTTTTTACCCCAATCACTAGTTTGCAAGTCTACCCACCGTTGCTGGAACCCTCCCTGAGTGTTGGCATTCATGAGTGTCTGCCAAGGCCCTGCTACAAACGCCTCTGCAGATTCTCGACTTATCCCGAGAGACATCATCTTGGCTTCAATGTTCTTCTTCATGTGCCACACACATAGTAAATGAGCTGAAGATGGAAAGATCTCACGCAGGGATACACCCAAACCGCCCTCCTTATCGGTGACGAACGCATCTGGTCTTCGACCACCAAGAACATTCTTCAATTGCGACAATACCCAAGCATATGTCTCCTTTGTCTCATCTGAAACCAATGCGAACCCTATGTTGAAGTTCTTCTTCACCGGACTAACACCAATCAACTGAACCAGTGGTTGCTTATACTTGTTGGTCTTGTACGTCGAGTCTATCAAAATAACAAAATACCATGCGCTCAACATCTTAATAGACTCCGGATGGGAAAGGAAGAGTCTAGTAACACGACGGTCTTCATCAAAATCAACTCCAATGAAGTAGCCAAGACGGTCAGCTTCTATAAATGTCCACCGCATAGGGGAAAGACCACCCAATCTCTCACGCCTAATCTTTGTTGTCTCATTATAAACTTGATCCATGTTGTGATGAGCATCAAACTTCCTATTTATAAAACTTCTTATATCTTTCGCCTGAGTATGTGTTGCCTCCAACTCCTTAATTTCAATCTTTTCCTCATTTGAAAGAGCATTCCTTTGCTTGCTTCCTTCAGCATAAACTTCCAATTTGTGATTGTGAAATCCCTTTGGCTTCCCATATCTGTCCGTAACACCCAAAATTCTCCACTTACATTTGCCATCTACCAATGAACTCCGCACTACCACTCGGAACTGACAACCTTGCTTGCCTGATTTTGATATGCGTCTTGTCTTTGCCAAATCTGGGGTATATGATTTGCTCCTCTTACCATGGTTGCAATCCATATATATACGCGGATAGTCTTCTCCATAATTTCGCTTGGTTGATTCCACAACCAAGAAAAACTTATTTCTTTGGGCAATCTCCTTTGCCGCCGCACAAGCTTCGACATGGGTATCATAAACAACATCGCTTATGAACAATGATGTGTAATCAAAATTGTCACCCTCATTCTCGCCAAAATCTCCCTACAATTAAATATGGTAAATATATATAAGGTTAAGAAAAGCAATAATTATGGTACAATAATGGAACTATCAAAAAACAAACAAAGTACTTACTGAATTACTCATAATAATCTCTAAAGTAAATATCCTTAATCGAACTTGATTATCTTCGATTAGACGTCTTGATTGCTATTATGTTCTATAAAATTCGTAGGTCTTACACTCTCTATTTATAGAGGTTCCAAAAGCATGAAACTAACCTTATAGAAATAGAAAAACAAATCCTACACTAACTAGGAAACATAATACTACTTGTTACTTTAACAAGGACTACTACTAATTAAGCTTCTAAATAACCAAATTTAATAATTGTAATGTCCTTTTCCTTTGAGGAACTATTTTTTAAAAATTATTTTATTTTAGTTATTTTTTGGTTTTGTTAGTTGTTTGTCCAAATAGAGAAGATCCAAATGACCAACCAGACCCAACCAATTCGTGCGGTTTGACCCGACTGGGCGGTCCCTTCTTTCCTACTACTATCGCTGACCAGCAGACTTTTTTTTTTTTTTTTTAAACGGAGAGATTTTTCTCTCTTGCTTCTGGATCGGCGCAGCAGAAGCCGGAAGGCATGACCGGACGGCGACCAGTGGGGCGAACGGCGGCGGCGGCGGCGCTCATCCAGTGGGGCGATTGGAGAGAGGTAATTGGGGCGATTGGAGCGACGGCGACCAGCCGACCCTGAAAATCAAAATACAGTTTCCTTTCTCCCGGAGATTGTTGCTGCCAACTGTGACCGAGGGAGAACGGCGGTGGCGCTCATCCAGGAAAGGGTTGGAGGGAGGGGGCTTCCTGCGACGGGAGGGCGAACGGCGGCGGCGGCGCTCATAAATGGCGAACGGCGGCGGCGAGACAGATTAGGGGATTAGGGCTTCGATTGAAAATGGTTGGAGGGGTAATTTTGTCTGTTTAGTTTATTTAGGGCTGAAATTTTAAAAATTTAGGGCTGCAAATAGTACCTCCCTTTAACATTGCCCAATGGGATAGGAGAAGATCGAACGAGGTTGGATGCACTCGAATAGTGGGTCCAATCTACTCTAGAACTTTTCGCGGTAGAAGTATTGGAGTCAATCCATTTAAGGTGGTACTCAACCTTTGTCCAAGTGTGGAGTTAGGGGGATTCATGTCTAACTAAGCTCCCAATCTTGTAATTAACTAGGATAGTGGTTAGAATAGTTTAGTTAGGTTAGTTTCTTAATCAGTATTCTTGTTTGGCTAGACAATCACATTAAGTTTAAGTAACGGTACATCTAGAAACCTTTGATTTAATAATTTTATTACTTGCTTACCCTAAGAAGTCCGCTTCAATTGTTCTAAGAGACAGAAGCCTGCTTCAATTGGGCTTGGCGACGCTTCCGATTGATTTTCAGCAACAAAATGGGAAAATCAACCAACAAAGGAAATCGATGGACATGGGGATCTAGGTTGGCAACAAATCCAAACGACCCCTAAGTAGGAGAGAGAACTTGAAGTAGGCTCAAGATAGGGTGAGTAACAATGAGTAACCAAATCTGGACCCTTCTTTTAAGTGGCTGCAGATCTAAGGGTGGAGAATTAAAGAAATTTATTTTCCCTAGTTTTCTTAATTGGATCATATCTTCTTCATTCTAACTCGGATTTCAATTTTTTTTGCACAGATGGAACGATTTCGTTGTGCTCTACAAAATTATATTCATTTTCAATATTTTTTGAGAAATTTTTTTTTCATCTCTCTCGTTACCAACTTCATACCATATGGTATCTCCTTCGTTGTTTAGTCATTTTCGGAAATTTTTGCACAAAAGGAACGGTTTAATCATGATCTATTGAATTTCAAAATTTTCTGGGGGGAAAAATTACATACCTCTCATTACCGACTCCGTACCATACTATACCACCCTGGTATGAGGTGGTATTTTTCATACCATATGGTATGCTGTTATTTAATACCAATCAATACCATATGGTATTGACTAGTAATAACTAGCAAATTTTTTTTGTTCCAAAAAATATCAAAGTGGATATCATTTTGAATCGTTACCAACTCCATACCATACTATACCACCCTGGTATGAGGATGTATTTTTCATACCATATGGTATGCTGTTATTTAATATCAGTCAATACCATATGGTATGCTATTATTTAATATCAATCAATACCATATGGTATTAACTGACAAATTTTTTGTTCCAAAAAATATCAAAGTGGATATCATTTTGAAGAGCACAATTAATCTGATCTAACTGTGCAAAAAAAATTAAATTCCGAGTTAAAACGAGTGAGAAATCGTCCGTTAAAGATTAAGTGAAAGAAAATTAATGATTTTTCTAGGAGAGAGAAGGAGGCGCTGATGTGGCATATTCTTATTGGGTTATGCATGGGGTTACTCAACAAGGTTACTCACCGGATCTGCTCCCCTTGAAGTAGGTGGAGAGCTCTCTTCCTTATCCAACTCACATATATCACAATCTTTCTCCTGCGAAAGAGGAAAATTGGACCTTTCACTTGGAGACCGAAAGAAAAAACAAAGGCGGAAATGAAAAGATGAGGAAAGATGAGACCTTGAGGAAGTGGGGAGCTTCAAGGTGGGAACGGGAGTGGGTGAAGCGTACATGGGAGGTGGAGCCATGGCTACGAAATCCCTGGAGTAAGAACTATTTTTCGGCAGCGAATCTGAACCCAGAAGTTTCATTCATGTCTCCGACGACTCGCATATGAGAAGAGTTTATGGTGGCAGGTTGGGTATATGACATGGCGGGTTTTATGACGTGACGGATTAGGTTTGGTGATGTGGCGGTTAAAATAGAGTGAGTCAGCGCTTCTATTAGCCACATCAGCAATAAACTGATGGTGTTAACCGAGACCTATAGAGACTAACGGAAAATGACTGAACATGAACCATTTTACTAATTTGAGTGACTAACATTGGAATTAAATATTTTAAATGACTAAACATAACGCTTTTTATTAAATCCAGTGACCATCCTTGCAATTTATTCAAAAAAGAAAGTGCATTGCTATTTGTTTATTACAAAAACGGTGCAATCACTATTATTATTTAATAATTTAGTAGGATGATGATAAAATCATTGGTCGAGTAATTGTAATTACTCTATGTCAAGCTTTATAAAAAAAAATTTAGAAGTCAAGCTATATAATTGAATTAACCTTTGATTTCCTCAATTAATTATAACTAGCTTATAACCCGACCCGTTGGTCGGAGGAGCTGAGATGAATATTGAATTATTGGTATGGACGTATTAATGCTCTTGGTTCATGTATGTTGTGAGGGCAGCATCTTATTAGTAACTTGTCATTAGTTGGTAATGGAATAGGGAATACTGACATGAACTTGTTTCGGCGTTTTAGATAACAAAGAAAGCTGCAAATTTGAGACCTACTTCGATTTAATTAAACTTAAAAAGAAGAAAACATACTATCTATGTCATTCTGATTTGTTTTATCTTTCCACCATGGTGAGCATTCGCAAGAAAAAAGAGAATGACAATAAAATTGAGGAACGTTGTGGAGCAATGATGCTATGGCATCGTGTTTTCTTTTGGAGTGATTGAAAGTGGTGACAAACACATACAATCTTTGACAATAACAATAAAAACATCAATGTTGTCAATACTTCCGTGTAGTGATGGCCTACGTGGGGACCTAAGGGTGGTTAGAGATTAGAGAGAGGAATGCACACTCTGAATAGTAGTCTGTGCTAAAAATAAAGTAGTGAAAATGGTAAAACTAATATGCATGACTTTGTCTTCATTCAAATAAATCTTGTCATAACTAATAAAGAATTTCAATGTCAAAAATAGGATGAACTCTAATCATTACAACATCCAAATAAAGAATTTCATCAACGCCTCAAGCTTTCACTTGTCTATTCTCTAGTATATTAATTTATTAATGGAAATGTATATGTACTACGTAAAGGATATATTCATATAAACATAAATTACATCAATTGTTCTCTAGATCAACTCCAGTTCCACTGAATGTAGCTATCTAAGTTGACTTGAAAAATAAGTAAAAATGTCCACAGCCCGATAAGAAAAGGCTGCATGCAGACCTAAAGATATCTATGCACAACCCACACCACAGAAATCAGTAGCAAAAAGATTTGCAAACCCAAAAGAGAACATAAAATTTTCTCATTCTTGGAATTAACATCATGCAAAAGACACCCACATAAACCTATGCAAGTTTGTTTTTGTTGAAAGTTGAAGCACCCAAAAATTGATTGCGAAAACATTAGGCATTGATATGAAATAAGTTAAAGGTTTATGGCATTCAAATTTTCTCCTCAAACCCTCAAAAGTTTGCATATAAGAAAAGCAACCTTAGCATATACATTTAGGAAGGACAACTAAAAAATAAGAAAACCACTTGCCGAGGAGCGAAATGAATAAACTCGAGGAAGGGGTTTTCTTCAAATAGCAGGCTATGCATATTTCTGTAATTCAAAGAGGAGCAGCTTCATACCAGTAAACTACATGAATGGCAATCAGCTAGATCAACTCCACTTGAATAGTAATCAAGTAATCAAACTATGCATTGTGTCTAAATGATATAATGTTCATAATATTTCTAAGCAAAACAATAGATAACCATCGGAAAAATAATAATATTGCACTCGCCGAGAGTTACTATAAACTACTTCCATATGAACACTCAGAGAGCGAAACCCTGATGATCTCGGAGTCAGCAACTAAACCGAATACTTTGAAGAAGGCAGAAGAACCCTAAATTTAACTACAATCAAGCAAAAATCAGCAAAATTTTCGATTTTTCTGAGATCCAACTACACAGAGAGAACAATTGAAGTATATCTGAAATGCTCCAAGCAAGTTGAAGGCAAACCATAACTTCAAGATATTGACACGCTAAAACACAACACCAAACTGCGACCAAGTGTAATCGCAGTCCGAAAATGGAGTAACAGGCAAGCTCTATTTGTCAACCCGGGGTCTAGATCTACTGCCTACTCCGTGAATATCTATTATCTAGCAAACTAAGTCGAGTGATTGTGATTTTAACTAAAAGCAGTAAGAAAGCATGAAATGGTTCAAAGTTCTTTAGCAAAGGGAGAGTCACTAGGGAATGAGTCCCCCTAGCTCCTTAGTTAGGTCGAGGCTGTAATTACCCTGGGTTGATTAACTGTTGATTAAACTGTGGAAGATCCGACAGTAGCTTGGAATCTCTTAAGCTGACCAAGCCCTCTCAGTCCAACTACCCGGCAGACGACTAGTCTTCACCGGGATAGAAAGCTGAAGCTATGAACGCAGAACTCCACTACTGGAATTGGATTCCAGTACAAAGCAGTAAATTGATTAACTCTCATATAACCAATCTACCACTACCAATTGATGAAGCTCTAACAACCTAATCAGATTCTATCTATCTCAGGTTGCAGCAGAAATCAAGAAAAGATGATCAGAGTTCAATTGACTCAATGAATCATGCATCAATCGATTATAATCAATCAGTATAACAATCCCAAGTCATTACAATCAAGATCCCTAACACATGGAACTAGGGTTCTTCATACCCAAGTGAGAGAGGGTTCTACTCCATAGAGAGAGAGAGAGGGAAACATAAATCAGAGTAGTCTTACTCATAAAGATGAGGAAAATCTGCTCTGGGATGATGATCTTCACTCCTATGATGATCTCCAAGCTCGATTGATGAAACCCAGCTCCAAAATCACTTCTAAGATGTGTTCTTCGCACTTTCTCTCTCTAGGGCTCTCTTTTTTGCTCAAAAACTCGATTCCCCCTTCAAAAGACCCGAAATTGGGTTAAAACCCAGTTCTGCCCGATCACACGGCCGTGTGAAATCCCCAGCTGCCCGTGTGGAAGTGCAAAACGTCGCGTTTCACTTAAGTTCGGGGTCGATTCCAGTCTGGCCGTGTGAGCTCCCTGGACTTTCCACACGGCCACAAGGGGTCCCATACACGACCAGTGTGGCTTGTAACACCCCAAATTTTGGGTTATGGTTCGACCATAATACGTGATCGGTTGGGTTGACAGTTGCGTACTAAAAGTTGCAATCGCGGATTAGTAGTAATAATAATAATAAAGTTATTATTATTATTTTATTTAAAAAAATATATATAAAAAGCGGACCTGGGGCCGAGCGGGCGGCCCTCTCTATTTCCCTAAAACCCCCGAACCTCCCAATTATTTCCCCCCAGCCCCGCCTATTCTTTTTCCCCAGAACCCTCGGCCAAAAGAAATTTTCCCAAACCCCGCTGTCCCCAAACCCCGGCCCCCCTCTCCAATTTTTTGTGAAATCAACCGCCGTCGTTGGCCCTGCTTCTCAACGCGAGCACGGCGAGTGGAAAGAAGAAGGAGTTGCACCCGATCCCAATCCTGATCCCAATCCCGATCCCATCCCTCTCGTGTTTATAGGTAAGGATCACGAACCCCTTCGCGATCTCCAAACTCGATTTACCGATAGTCTAATCCGAAGCTCGTATTTTTTATTAGCGGTGACCTTGAGGGTTTGAGCAGCAAGGACATCAACGTCCCGGGTCATCCAACCTAGGCCTAGGCACGTTCTAGAGGTAAGGAAACTCGATCCCTTTGAGTTAGATCGATCGATTTGGGGATTTTTCGTGAGGGTGCAATTCTAAGGTTTTAGCAACAGACGTTCAGGCTTTTAGTGACAGAATTTGGGTGGTCACTAAAGTTGCTGGGAATTTTCAGAAATTTGTTTGTATTTTTAATTTTAGAAACTGTTCGAACATTAGTTTTAATTAAATAAAAATATTTCCGATGATTTTATAAGGTTTTGATAATTTTCCAGGGTATAAGTACTCATGATTGATGTGGAAATAGTATTATCCGAATTTTTAATAAGGTTCAAGTTAGATGAAAAATTCGTCCAAGATAAAAATAATTAAGAAAAATGGTCGTTTTTGAAGAGATTAATTCTAGAAAATTTTAATTGGGGTTAGAGGACCTTTGGAATGAGGCTCAACGACTGGAGTTTGAGGAGAGGATGTTCTAGTGATTCAAAATGGGTTTTAAATAAAAAAAGGTCGTCTAAGAAAATGTCCAAGATAATCCGGCTAAGGAGGGGTTTCTTCGAGGAAGGAGTTGAGGAGTCATCTTTTCGAGGTGAGTGTAAAGGGGGTAAAATCTCTGTCATAGGTCTTTTAGTTTCCGTCTTTCGTTCAAGTTATTATTTAGTTAATTTTTCTAGTATGCGCGATATGTGTGCGAGGCATCCCACCGCCTGTAAGGGTGGAGGGACGCGTTGTGCTTTGTATGAATGTATGTGATGTTGTATGGATTGATGGTAAGATGAACCCCCGGGCGGTTGGGTCACTACTGGACGGCGAGACGTAACGCAGTAGTTGACGGGCATGGACTGGACGGCGAGACGTAACGCAGTGCCATTGCCGAGTTTGGGTATGCAACCGGACGGCGAGACGTAACGCGGTGGTCCTAGTGTTTTGTGTTGAGATAAGGATAGAAGTCGAGAACTTTTATGAGTTAATGTTGAAATGAGTTGTTAAGAATGATTATTTAAGAGCAGAAAGCGAGAACGGCTTTCATGCCAGGAAGCAAACTCTAATAATGTGTTTAGTAGGGAGCTTCTTAGGGCAAAGACCTTAGGAAGTAACGACGAGAATGACCCCTTCTCACTCACCAGGTGCAAAGAGGGGAAGAGGACGCATACATCAAGAGGAGGTTAAGCAAACCAGAAGATGTCAACTGGATCTGGGTAACGAGATGGGACCTCCCATATATCTGTCTTTAGTTTCATGTCTTAATGAGTATACTGGGAAACTCAAGGATTGTGTTTTATGTTTTGTTGCTCTGGATTGAGGTCGCCCAAGTGTTTAGGGCATTTCACTTGAAAATCTTAAACATTGTGGTTGTTGATTTTTGGTTTTGACTTGTAAACCGTTTTGGGTTGCTCCGGAGTAACCGGTTTATGGTTTGAGTTGTGGTTTGGTTTTCAAAAAGGATCGGGTCGTGTCATGGCTTGCCCGCGTCATGAAATTCCACACGGCGAAGTCACACGGCCGTGTGGAATTTAGGTATGCCCGTGTGGAATTTCGAGCTTTTCGTCAAACGCCCCAACTTCGTCAAATCAACCCCGAACTCGTGCCCAAACCTTCTTTCACGTACTAGGACCTGAAATATCACAAACAAGAACAACCTAGCGTGAAATCGGCCTAAAACACGAGAGATGAGACTCAAATGGTACAGGAATGGTGGATAAAAACATGTGTATATATCAAGTCATCAGATATTCATTATAATAGCCTTCAACTATTGATGTTTCTAAGAACTATCATTGCCCAACCCCCACTTATAAAACTACGTAGCTATAGTAGTTAGTTGTATAATGACAAAATATTACAAAGAAAATTACATAAATAACCAATGTAAGTAAATATTGAAACTAACAACTTATAAAACTTAAAAGCTCGCTATTGGTTTAAATGTACCTCTTAGTAACTACTGTGCAATCGAGTATATATGATTTTAGGAGTTGAATAAGAAAAGTACAGATGGCTCGCAAATGAAGACCCAACTGCTGAAGGTGGTACACAAAAGCCAAAAATAGAAAAAGAGATAAAGAAAAAGGTGAAAAACAGTCAAACAACGGAAACGCCCACACAGGAATACCTCGCTAGCTCTAGGGACTCTCTGTCACAACAAACAACCCTCTAGAAAATCTAAAACCTTGAGACATCAAACAAACCTCCCAATACACTAATGTATGGCATGCCTATTTTCCAACAGGTTTGTCCAGTTCAAACTTCAAAATGAAATTCAAGCATTGGATTACTTCTAAATAAATGGACTTTTCACCATTAAACCAAAACTCACAATCATTAATAGTTAATGCAAAGACATATATTTCCCAGGCCAATCACAACATTTAAGCGCAACTTTTAGTTTAAAAGAACAACTGAGCATATAACTAAACGATATTGTAGAATGAATTTAATCTGCTTCCTACGAATTGAAACCAAGTTTAATTAAAAAAATCTTCATATTCCACTTCGAAGGTTCCATTTTAAAAAATAGGAGAGTTTAACACGTCAAATCACGCATTTGAAAAATCTCAAATCACTATTAATCATTGCAATATAAAGGCACGTTCCAGATTCTGTACTTTTTGGAATAATCCCAAGTCATTATCAATTGCCCCAACTACCTGATGTGCAGAATAGCTCTAGAGTTGTACTGTTATGTGCGTTGGTCTACCTTCAAACATAGTCGCATCACGAACCAAAGAAATTAAGCAAAAATCTTAATATTCCAAGTAGAACGACTCAATTCAATTTGGTATGTGCTTATACATGTCGATTGCACTTGCTACCTTCATATCTTTGTGAACACAATACAATTGAGGAGAGGAGGTTGTCAATGGAGTGGAGTGTGTTAAATTAAGTGAATCACCATACAACTGAACAAACATGGTCTTCTTGATTAGCTATCAGAACAGTGGGGGTAGTTGCACTTAGTCGGTTGCTCCCTCTGCGCATTCCAGTTAGTATCTATGGACTAGGTTGTAGAGATTAGGGTTCAGTGAGAACTTTGGAACAGGAAGAGAACAGGTTTGTGGGGGAGGAGAGGTCCCGGCGAGTAGAATAGGAAGCTTTGGCGAGGCTGCGATGGGTGAACGATTAGTGGGCCAAATCACAGTTTGGGCCCGTTTAAATCAAAATATGTTTTCACTTTCGTGCTCAACAGACCGGCCACACTGGAGTCTTCTAAATTTACTCCTAAAAAAATTGCTTAGATGCAGCAAATTTGAAATGGGATCCCTCATTTCTCATTTCACCTTTTATATTATGTGTAGATTGTGATGAGTGATAAGTGTACGTGTAGATATGTCATTGTCCTATAAGTTCATTAACACGCCAAAAAGTGGTGAAATGAGCCACCCTCAATCTCTCGTATAATGATCATTGGAACCAATCATGTCAGATTAGAAAGAGGTTTAAAATGCATTGGTTAACCCGACTAAAAACGTTAAAAGTACCAGTCTCATATAGTTTGCACAAAAATATGATTGCTAAACTAAGGGGTCGTTTGGATGAGGAATTGTGACGGATCAATTTGACACAATTGTCTCGTTTTGAGACAATTGTACCAAATTGTCTCGTTTTGAGACAATTGTACCAAATTGTCTCGTTTTGAGACAATTGTACCAAATTGTCGTTTTGAGACAATTGTACCAAATTGTCTCGTTTGCCAGCAAAAAATTTGGATGGGTCAATCTTCCTGAGGTATTTTGAATTGATCCATTTTGAGTCAATTTCAATTACCTGTGGTGGGGGCAGGTAATTCGAATTGACTCGTTTTAATTGCCTCGTTTATAAAACGAGACAATTGATCAAATTGACTCATTTATAGATTGATCCATCCAAACGAACCCTAAAACTAATTTAAGAAGTTGACATTGCTTCTACATATTAGGGCTTGTTTGCTTAATGGATTTGGTGAAGGATTTAGTGATGGATTTGGGTTCATGACGGACTTTGTCCAAAATCCATTGTTTGCTTCAAGTATTTAGAGTTACCAAATCTGTGGCACCCATGAACTTTGAGGGTCCAAATCCGTGGGCCCCACAAACTTAAAAATCCCACATCTTTAGGTGGGAATTGATGATGGACTTTGAAGTCCATCATTTGTTACCAACTTACCCCTCATATTTTATTTTCCTTCTTTTATCATTGAGGGCAATATAGGTAAAATTCACTTCATACATATAAATTTAATTGACAAAATCCATAATGAAATCCATGACACAAAGAATGGTCTTTTTCAAATCCATAATGAAACCAAAACCCTCATATATCCATGGTTTACCAATACCCAAGTTATACCAAAACCTTCATTTTTCAAATCCACGAAGCAAACGAGCCCTTAATATTGCAATTCGATATGCAATATTCGAACCAATGATATTTGGGCTGCAATTTTAAGGTTATCAACTTATCATATATTTATAAGATCGATAGAAATTTAAATTAAGTATTAAACTATAATAAAAATAATCAAAATATGATAATCAAAGTATCAAAACATCAAATAAGTACTTAAGCAAGATTCAGTAGCCAACTAATCGTTGAAAAAGTCATATGATTATCATATTAGGTTTGTGTATGTTTTTAATTTAAAAAGATACAACAAATTGACTTAGTGTGATTGGTTATGATCCTTGCTGTTCTTTAAAGAGACCATCGTTCGAGTCCCAATTTGTGTCTTTTTTATGAATACAGGAAAAAATATAAGTAATTGTGAAGACCAAATGTTCTTCCTACTTTCACTCTCGTTATAGGAAATTTGAAATGGAGCAACATTTTTCCTCTTCCTACTATTATATTATGTGTAGAGATGTAGATTACAACATTTATTTTAGTTCAAATTAGTCCCTAATCACAACTTTAATTTTTGGTTAGGCAAGTATTCAATTTATAATAATTTAATTCTATCTTATTTTTTATGTCACATTTATAATTGCTTAAATGGACTTTCAATCTCTCGAGTTGAGCTATTTTTTTTAACTAAACTAAAAAGCTTTACTTTTTCAAGTTGTTTTCCGGCGAGGAAAATCTGGTGTTTGAATTAAATGATTTGCACCTTTGACTTCTTGAACAACGATTCTAAACACGGTTCACTCCTCTCGGAACAATGTTCGAACGAGGGTGTTTGATGGTTTTGATGGTTTTTTGGAAACAATCTAAGTTACTCTACTCCAATGGAGGTTCAGTGAGAGCTCCGAAAGACTAAAAGCTGATTTGCAGAGAAAAGATAAATTTTGACATTGTGCGTCAAATGTTTGGTTGTCGAACCCTTGCTTCTTCTTCGTTTCATCTATTTATAGCCACTAGGAGTAACTGCCTTGGTAACCGCCTTGGTAACTACCAGCTGTCTTGTTGCTCCAACCGCCTTAGGGACCCCTTTTCGTTGCCTTGGTTGCCAATTGGTAACAGTTGTCTTGGTCTTCACCTCCATTACCTTGGAGCTCCTTGACCTGTCTTGTTGACTGGTTGGTATCCATCGCCTTGGAGGCCCTGTCATAACTGGATGGGGTTGAGGTTATTTGCCTTAGCCTCCATGTTGAAGTCTTGATCTTCACCTCCATTGCCTTGGAGCTCCTTGACCTGTCTTGTTGACTGGTTGGTATCCATCGCCTTGGAGGCCCTGTCATAACTGGATGGGGTTGAGGTTGTTTGCCTTAGCCTCCATGATGAAGTCTTGATTGCACCCTCAGCTGCTTGATGACTCCCCACTGTTGTCGTCTTGAGACCGCTACCATCCCATGATGCCAAGTCCTCCTCATTAACTTTTTGGTTGTTACCAAGCCGTCTCATCGGCTTGGTCTCCAAGCCCATGTAATCAACTTGACACCCCTTGCTACCAAGCCATTCCTGGTGGCTTGGTCTCCATACTTAGTTTTTGTAGCCTCGTCAAGTGGTAAGTTGCACCCTGCCGGTTTGGTACCCCGTGAAGGTGCTACCAAGCCCGTCTTTGGAAATTGTCTCCATATGGCCACATAAGGGCTGAGCTCGGCATCCTGGTCGATCTATCCATAGTTGGGTGCCCACCTTAGCTGGTCACCATGCCTTAGTCGAATTTCTTGTCTTGTTGGCTTGATACCCTGATGTCTGGCTATCAAGTTCGTCTTGTTGGCTTGATATCCAGACTTAGTTTCTATATGACTCTCTTAGTTGGTACCTGGCTTGGCCCCCTGTTGCCTGGCCACCAAGTCAGTCTTGCCGGCTTGATACCCCCTTGGGGTCATGATACCCAGGGGTATGATACCCTGTCGTCTTGCTTGGCTGCCAAGCCTATCTTGCCGGCTTGGAGCCAAGCCTGTCATGCCGGCTTGGTACCTTGTAGGGGTTATGGTACCGAGGTCGCCTTGCCCGCCTGGTACCCCCTTAGCTCCATACTTAGCCAAATTTCTTACTTTTCATGTCTTGTTACCAAGCCCTGCCTCGTCGGCTTGGTACCCTCTTGGCTCAAGGCTTTGGTACCCGGCCATTTGGCACCCCGTTGTGTCGCCTTGTTTTCCATACTTAGCCAAATTTCTTACTTGGGTATCAGAGGCCTGCCTTGTCGGCTTGATACCCTTTTGTTTGGCCCCCTTATTTGGTACCAGGCTTGGTACCCGGTCGTTTGGCACCCCGTTGTGTCGCATTGTTTTCAAGACTTAGTTTTTGTAGGGCAAATTTCATACTAAGGGGTGGATGCATCGTCCGGCTATGGGGGCCTCGGAGACGGGTCGACCATCGTATAGAGGAGAAGGGGGTTGGCCACTTATGCCCAAAAATCCAACCCAACTAGGCCCAGCTGGCTCTTTTAATCATTAATGTTGAGCTGGCCTTATAAATCCATTAATCCCCTTGTAATTAATCGATGTGGTACAAGCTAGTTTTTTTATGGGTAAACAAATGCCCCCACAACTTAGTGTATAAGAATTATGCACTAAGTTGTTTAACTCAACTTGACCACCTAAAAATAATACTTATCTCGGTATCACCTTCCTTAGCCAAATTTTGGCTTTGATTACAAAGCCATGCACCCATAGCCTGTTATAGAATGCTAGGCCCTGACAGAAGGAAGTAAAACTTAACTAGCTCAATTTCCTTTCCATGTCATGGCTAGCTACTCAAGCCATGCTTTATCACGAGGTATCATGCCATGTCTTAGGGTGTGGGTGGCTTGGCATGCCGGCCACCATGGTGGCCGCCCAACATTGAACCCCTTGATACATCACGTCCCAAAGAGAAGGGACATAAGGCTTGAGAAACTTGCCATTGATTAATCGATCATTTAGCATCCCATCCTCTTACGACAAGAAGGCCTCCTTGGACGGATGGCCTGGACAATAAAGGGTCTACACCGACAGCGAATCACCTGCTCATGCCATGTAAATGGCATGGATCCAGCCACCACATGAGTGTGGCTTATCAGTTATGACCAGGTTCTCACATCACAAATCTAACTAAAACTTGACACTTCGACCTCGTATTTTTTAGCCATGATTGGCTTTTGATTTTTCTTTTCTCTTCTTTTTTTAGTAATATTTTATTTATTAATATAGAAGAGAGTGACAAACGTTACTAATATCCATGCCCTTTGGCAACCACCAACGTGCCAAAGGTGTACAACCACTGCCAAGTCCATGGGTTAAACCAGACCAACCATCCATACACTACTTGTCTTTCCTCCGTTAGAGGAAACAACTCATTTGGTGTTGGTTTCAAATTTTCCAACTTAACAATGGATGACACCCTCTCAACTTGCCCTGTCTCAGTGGGCTTGCAAGAGGTCCCATGATCCACTGCCTTGGCCACCTTACTAGACATGTTGGGTTGATGTTGAACCCGATGTGTTTGCATCGTCCTGGGTGGTGCACTAGACATTGTCAACTCCTTCGACTCATCAAAGGGGCCAAGAGTTGTCATCTGTCTTAGTTTACCCCAACTTGACACATGCTTACTCTTCCCATATGGTTGAGAAGACGGGTGTTTGGACTTACAGAGTTGACGATCACCCTTGTGGTCAACTTGGCTCTTTCTAAAACCCATGTCTTCATGGTTTTTACACTTAACACATAACAACCCTTGATTCTTTATAGGGCCATGATTGGTTGGTGTGTGTCGAGATGTCTTATTCATACGTTCTTGTTTGCCATTCATGTTTGACATGCAATGGGGGGCTTTAGGCATGGACTTGCTTCCTCGTCCATCCCTTAACATCATCTCATACTTAGAAATTTTTTGAGTGGGCTGGGTGTGATGAACACTCCTAGACTTGTTCTCCACTCGTTTCTTCACTGTCGGTGACATGCCCCCCTTTCCACTGGTTGGAGACATGCCCCCCATAGCCTTGTTCATGGTTTTTGACGTGCCCCATTTTCCAAACTTAGCCATATTAGTATGCTTACTAAAAGCATGTGTGGCTTCATGTTGTGGCTTATTGGGCACACCTATCAACCTACTAGTGGTGATTGATGACATGCCCACCATGTCATCCTTAGCTACACTATCATGCTTACAATAAGCATGTGTGGCTTGAGTTTGTTGTGGTTTCTTGGGCACGTCTATCTGTCTATTGTTTGTGGTTGGTGACATGCCCCCTTGTCGACCATTCATGGGTGGCATGCTACAGGAGGCCTTGCCTCCTTGTCCACCTTTGACACGCTGTCAAAGTTATGAAAATCATGGGTGGCATGGGTGTCCAACACCCGCTTAGACTTGCCACTCACTCCATTTATCATGTTTGATGACATGCCCCCTTGTCCACTGCATGGAGATGGAGACATGTCCCCCTTGCCCCCCCTAGCCACGCTAACATTCTTACCAGCAGCACATGTGGTTTGGGATTGTAGTGGCTTCTTGGACACAACTGTCAACCCACTGCTTGTGGTTGATGACATGTCCCTCATGTAATCATTAGACGATAAACATGGTATTCTGTTGGACACACCCTTTTGTTCGATTTTCTTGACATCAACGTGTCCCCCAGCCTGACACTTCACCTTGCTAGGTAGACTTCCATGGCCCTCTGCATGCTCCCCTGGCGATTTGCATCCACCAGGCCGCTCGAGCATAGATGACATCGAGGTTGGGCAAGCTTGTGGTAGCACATCAGCTATTAACCCTCCACCAACTCTCACGTTCAAGCATGGTCTAGCCTCTGAGACAGTTTTATGAGTAACTGTCGGCACAGGCGGTTGCTTTACATGAGTGGTGAACGTGGGAGCGAGATTCTCGCCACAACCACCATGTTGAAGGGGTAGTTGAATTTCCATCGGAGACGATGAGTTCTCTGACCGTGGCTGAGCAGTCCGGCCACCGGTGTCTAGATTACTCGTATACCCAGTAGCAATGTTTGACGGTGGATCTACACCATCTTTTGCCAAAACTTTCGTTCTCAACACTGTTTTTATCGAAAGTTGACAAAACTCCTTAAAATTATTTTTATTTATCTCGCAAATCTCATCCAGTTGATCCAAACGTCGATTTATGCGAGTATGGAAAAAATCAAGTTGAGATACCATTTGTTTGGTGTATTCCACCATAGCCTCCTCCATTAATTTTATTTCTACCACCAGTGACTAGTGGAGAGACAAGGTGGTGGCAGTTACCCCCAAACATGGCGCCGGTGATGGTTGGGCTCTTACCCCACCATTGTTTCCGGCGTCACTTTTTGCTAATTGACCAAGATCATAACTGGCCACTAGCTCTTTTACAAACCCAGGTGAAAGATCACCTTCTTGTTCTCTTAGTCGTGGAGCCATAAAATCAAACACACAGTGTCCCACCGGGTGTGCCAATTTGTTTTCCGGCGAGGAAAATCTGGTGTTTGAATTAAATGATTTGCACCTTTGACTTCTTGAACAACGATTCTAAACACGGTTCACTCCTCTCCGAACAATGTTCGAACGAGGGTGTTTGATGGTTTTGATGGTTTTTTGGAAACAATCTAAGTTACTCTACTCCTATGGAGGTTCAGTGAGAGCTCCGAAAGACTAAAAGCTGATTTGCAGAGAAAAGATAAATTTTGACATTGTGCGTCAAATGTTTGGTTGTCGAACCCTTGCTTCTTCTTCGTTTCTTCTATTTATAGCCACTAGGAGTAACTGACTTGGTAACCGCCTTGGTAACTACCAGCTGTCTTGTTGCTCCAACCGCCTTAGGGACCCCTTTTCGTTGCCTTGGTTGCCAATTGGTAACCGTTGTCTTGGTCTTCACCTCCATTGCCTTGGAGCTCCTTGACCTGTCTTGTTGACTGGTTGGTATCCATCGCCTTGGAGGCCCTGTCATAACTGGATGGGATTGAGGTTATTTGCCTTAGCCTCCATGTTGAAGTCTTGATCTTCACCTCCATTGCCTGGGAGCTCCTTGACCTGTCTTGTTGACTGGTTGGTATCCATCGCCTTGGAGGCCCTGTCATAACTGGATGGGGTTGAGGTTATTTGCCTTAGCCTCCATGATGAAGTCTTGATTGCACCCTCAGCTGCTTGATGACTCCCCACTGTTGTCGTCTTGAGACCGCTATCATCTCATGATGCCAAGTCCTCCTCATTAACTTGTTGGTTGTTACCAAGCCGTCTCATCGGCTTGGTCTCCCAGCCCATGTAATCAACTTGACACACCTTGCTACCAAGCCAGTCCTGGTGGCTTGGTCTCCATACTTAGTTTTTGTAGCCTCGTCAAGTGGTAAGTTGCACCCTGCCGGTTTGGTACCCCGTGAAGGTGCTACCAAGCCCGTCTTTGGGTTTTGTCTCCATATGGCCTCATAAGGGCTGAGCTCGGCATCCTGGTCGATCTATCCATAGTTGGGTAGCCACCTTAGCTGGTCACCATGCCTTAGTCGAATTTCTTGTCTTGTTGGCTTGATACCCTGATGTCTGGCTATCAAGTTCGTCTTGTTGGCTTGATATCCAGACTTAGTTTCTATATGACTCTCTTAGTTGGTACCTGGCTTGGCCCCCTGTTGCTAGGCTACCAAGTCAGTCTTGCCGGCTTGATACCCCCTTGGGGTCATGATACCCAGGGGTATGATACCCTGTCGCCTTGTTTGGCTGCCAAGCCTATCTTGCCGGCTTGGAGCCAAGCCTGTCATGCCGGCTTGGTACCTTGTAGGGGTCTTGGTACCGAGGTCGCCTTGCCCGCCTGGTACCCCCTTAGCTCCATACTTAGCCAAATTTCTTACTTTTCATGTCTTGTTACCAAGCCCTGCCTCGTCGTCTTGGTACTCTCTTGTCTCAAGGCTTTGGTACCGGGCCATTTGGCACCCCGTTGTGTCGCCTTGTTTTCCATACTTAGCCAAATTTCTTACTTGGGTATCAGAGGCCTGCCTTGTCGGCTTGATACCCTTTTGTTTGGCCTCCTTATTTGGTACCAGGCTTGGTACCCGGTGGTTTGGCACCCCGTTGTGTCGCATTGTTTTCAAGACTTAGTTTTTGTAGGCCAAATTTCATACTAAGGGGTGGAGGCATCGTCCGGCTATGGGGGCCTCGGAGATGGGTCGACCATCGTATAGAGGAGAAGGGGGTTGGCCACTTAGGCCCAAAAATCCAACCCAACTAGGCCCAGCTGGCTCTTTTAATCATTAATGCTGAGCTGGCCTTATAAATCCATTAATCCCCTTGTAACTAATCGATGTGGTACAAGCTAATTTTTTTATGGGTAAACACAAGTTGTATCACACCTATGACGTGGGATATTCGGTAATTCCGACTATACCGTAAGAGAAGGTTTTAATCTCTCAGGATAGATATTTTCTAGCATCGAATTGAATTTCCTTTTTTTTTAATGTTCTTTTGCATGGGAAGCATAATACATCTCAATGGTCTTATGAATATGAATCAACTTCACTCCCTCGCATGGCTATTTTGGAGAGGATTTTTTAATTTCATTTGTGTCTGGATCGTGTCCTTTGTTCTCTCTCGGAACTTTTTCAGAGCTGCCCGTGCAGTGATAGGCCAAAAAAAAACCTTTCATCGGTAGTTCAGTTGCTTAGGGACTACCGCATTTGGTTGTTGTGGTCTTATAATTTGTTTTTGTCGGTCGAGCCATCTTGGCATATATATTGGACCCAAAAAAAACTCAATATGGGATTTTTATGAGCAATCAAAAACTTTCATAAGCTCTTAACCGGAAACGCAATTTGTGTTTTACTGTTATCAAAGTTACAATCCCTTATGCTACAAAAGCAGTACAATGTTATCTCTTTACCTTTACTTATCATCCACATTAGGGAAAAATTTCAAAACTACCATCTTTTAAAAAAAATTTAAAAAGTACCACCCATTCCTTCAAAATTCCAAAACTACCACCATCCCCCATAAACCGTGCGGCAAGGGGCGGTTTACCATTGGGCAGCTGCAAAACCGCACATCCACGTGGCGGTCCATGCAACCGCGCGTTGGGCAGACATCTGACTGCTAACCGCCTGCTAGTGGAGCGATCCACGTCACCCACTGATAACCGTTGCCCTGGGGCGCAGTTTGCGCGTTGAGAAACGTAAACCGTGTGCTGGAGGTGCGGTTTTTGGTGGGGTAAAAATACCAAACCACCCCTCCAGCACGCGGTTCTCGCCCTATAAATACCCACCCCCTTCCTCTCATTTTCTTCACACCAAAACCAATCTCGTCTCTCTCTCTCTCTCTCTAAGTTTCTCACTCTACCCATCACCCTCCCCACCCAAAAACCTTGGAAGTAGTTGTTTTGTTGGTTGTGGCTAAGTCCGATCTGCCTTCAAAAAACTTTTCTTTGGTTTTCACTAAAAAATCGTCGCATCTCTGTCTGGATCTGAAAAAATGATCGATTTTGTCGAAGATGAGGGTATTTACTATGATGAATATCAAGCGGAACATAATCATTTTACCCAATTTTTGTTGTTGCTATAATGGTTTTCTTTAATTTATATACTAATTGATTTATGTTGCTGTTATGCTATCGTAGGTTGGGTTGGATGTTGATATATACAATCAACGATATTATATTGATGAAGGACCGATTGATCCGACTGTTTTACCTTGCTGACACATAACCGCTCCCAGAGGACACGGTTTGTGCTAGGGCAGCCATTGAAACCGCTCTTTGGAAGAGCGTTTTTCCCAAAAAAGACAAACCGCTTGTCTGCAGGCGGTTCCATTGTAAACCGCCGCCTGGGTGGGCAGTTTGTGTTTTAACTGCCCCTGCGTGGAGCGATTTTTAATAAACAATGGTAGATTTGGAATTTCTTCGGTATGGGTGGTAGTTTTGTAAACTTTTTTAACAGTGGTAGTTTTGGAAAAAAAATTCGCTTTGGATCACTTTAGACACTAGCTATACTTTCAAAGTATTTACAAAATAATTAAAACTTCTATGGTCCTCTCTAAACTTTACACTCCCTTCACATAGCTAACAACACTAAACCAACAACAAGCTTCCTCAATCCTTCTGCATCTGGCTTGTCAGGCTCATCGTTTAGTCTTCCACATTTCTTCTTCCATATTAGGCTAACTGTGATATTCCATAACAACCTTCCTACCTTATCAATAACAAAACGATTTTTCTTATTATCTTATCAATCAATTTAGTGATGATAATAGGAATTTCAATGTGCAGGTCCGGGGCGGCTATCTCGATACTCATACCCGCTCCGTGGCAGGTCGGGTAATTTATCATGAAGCGCTGGTCGGGACAGGTCGACCCAATGGGTATGTAATTTTTGTGAAAAACATAAGAAATATTCATTATTTCATTAAAAGGCCAAGAAAGAAACCATAATATGATAAAATGTAGTTAAATTATTGAAGAAATTATGATTTTCTCTTATTTACAACTTTATTATTGAAACATCCCACTACTTTGAATTTGAAAAAAGACATTTCTACCCCGGGGTTTAATTAAAAAAAATGTCAAATAACACAACTTTAAATAAAATACCAAACTCAAATATTTTAATATCTCAAATCGAAGCCCTAAACACGTTGGCAAAACTCAAACCGTCCAAAAGAAATGAATCTCCAGTCTTTAACTCTTAACCATAAAGTCTTAATAACTTGAAAAAGCTCTTCGATGCTTACTCTGAGCGACGGTGGTGTTGAGCTCCTCTAGCTTGTTGATCACGGACTGGCTGGTTAGGATTTCCTCCTCTACGATCCGGTGAGTGAGTTGGGGTCAGTCTACGCCCTTACGATTGAAATCTCTAGTATTTATTACTTAATTTAAACTGGTGGATGATAATTCCACCTTTAAGATTTTATTCTTAAAACTCAAATCTCAACTTAAATATTTGACTGACACTGGGATCCCTCACTAGCTAGTTCGGTTGCCAACTCATACGTATGAGAGCCCATCCAGGCTTTCCTTAATCTTAAACTTATCGTGGTGGCTCTTCACCACGATTCTCAAGAGCATAACTGCTGCTCATCTTAAAAGCTCAAGAGCATAACTGCTGCTCTGTCTGGAAATCTCAAATGGCAATGGATTGGCGCTAGTGACTAAAAACACTTAAAACGACTTCACCTTCTTGAAGGTGAGTTACTTCTTAAAAAGAACTTGTTTCTTAAACTTCAACAATAAATTATACACGTAAAGCTTTAAAGTAAATAATAACTCATGCACATTCACTTCAAACATAGCTCAAACAAAATCACATATCATCAACCATAAGCACAATCAACCAACGACAATCACTTCATCAAAATACTTAAAGCTCGTAATACTTGAAAGAACACGTAAAGCATAGAATTTACCCCCTTTACACTCACCTTGAAGAGATGACTCCTCGATTCCTTACTCGAAGAAATCCCTCCTAGCCGAATTATCTCGGTGAACCTATTAATAAGAAGGTCATCTCCTTAGTCGACCTTTCTCGATTTAGAATTCCCTTTTGAGTCACTTGAACATCCTCTTTTCAAAATCCAGCCCTCGAGACTGGCTCCCAAGGTCCCTTAACCCCCTTTAAAATTTTTCTAGAAACAATCCCTTCAATACCTACAATTTTTCCTAATTATATTAGTCTTGGAGGAATTTCCACCTAACTTGAACCTTCTTAAAAATTCGGATGATAATTTTTCTACATCAATCATGAGTACCTATTCCCTGGAAAATTATCAGACCCTTAAAAAACCCTTCGGAACAATTTTTATTTAATTAAAAAGTAAATTCGAACAATTTCTAAAAATTAAAAAGTAAATTCGAACAAATTCCCAGCAGCTTTAGTGACCACCCAAAATCTGTCACCAAAAGCCTATAACTTCTGTTGCTAAAACTCAAAATTGCACCCTCACGAAAAATCCCCAAATTAATCGACCTAACTCAAAGAGATCGAGTTCCCTTACCTCTAGAACGTGCCTAGGCCTAGGTTGGATGACTTGGGACGTTGATCTCCTCGTTGATCGAACCCTCAAACGTCACCGCTAATAAAAAACGAGTTTCGGATTAGACTATCGATGAATCGAGTTTAGAATCGCGAAGGGGTTCGTGGTTCTTACCTAGAAATACGAAAGGGGTGGGATCGGGATCGGGGTCGGGATTCGGCTGCGAGCGGCGTTGCTACCTTCTCCTTTCTTCCTCCTTTTTTTTCGCCTCGCGTGGTGGCCGGGGCGGGTTTATTCTGGGGAAAGAAAATCACAGAGAGGGTCGGGGAAGGGTTTTGCTACAACTGGGGGGTTTTGACATGCAGCCAAATTAAAGGAATGGCTCGGCCCTTCCTGAACGTGTAGGGTATTTTTTATATAATAACAATAATAATGATTTGTTGAGAGGAAGAGTGGCGGCTGTTGAGAGGAATCTCTAGACGCCCCAAATAAATACATATATATATATTAATAGTAATAATAATAGTTATTATTATTATTACTATTTCTAATCCGCGGTTGCAACTTTTAGTACGCAACTGTCAATCCAACCGATCACGTATTAAGGTCGTACCTAAATCTAAAGGTCGGAGTGTTACAATTATAGTTAAAATATGAGGTAATAAGAGGAAAGTCCTAAATAATTTGAATAAGATTACATGTAATTTAGACAAGAACGGGTCGAGAATGGGACGGTTCAGGACAGGTCGTGTCGATGAGACGTACCCATGCCCGCCCCGCCCCAAAACAGGCCAAACAGGTTGGGTAAAACGGGTCAGGTCGAAATTACCATCTCTAGATGACAATAGAGCGGGTCTAGCGGGTACAAATTGCCATCCCTGATTTGAGTAAAATACACAAAAGATTTTACTTTTTACGAATGGAAAAAACAATTTATGAATGGAAATATTGATAGTAAAATGGGTAATTGTGTCCAATTAGTTGAAAAATCAAGTCTAACTAGTTGAAAAATATGAGAAATATTAATAGATACCATTAGAAATTAAGATAGAATGATCCAATAATAAAGGGCCGGGACAGGGCTGCCCGACAATAGATACTAATGTCCCGGCCCGCGAATTGGATTATACCCTCCTATCACGGATCATGTTGAATGATACCCGAAGGGTACAAATTGCCATAATCTCTCTACAAGTTCGCATAACATGAACATTTCTAGCTTTGTACAAGAGATCGCGAAAAGCCAGTACTAGACTGACATGCTGGTGATGAGGTGATCCGGAATTCTAGTTGAGTTTAATTTGCAGGTCTCAATTTCTTAGACTCCATTATTTCTCTGGTTAATCTCAAAAGGTTTTATAATGCTAGTTAATCTCAAGGTTAATATCTTATTTTGGGCTGAATTATGACCATATAATCAATTTTGGTCCGTGGTTTAAGAAATTAACATACTGGTCTCAATAATGCAACATATATAGATTCAGTTGACCCGACACATGGTTTGACCATCAATTTGGATGCCGTTAGTCAACACGCCATGTCAACCTAAAAATTATTAAAAAATTCAAATTCAAATTATTTTCTTAATTTCTATTATTTATCATTATCAAATTAACCAAAAAATATAATATACAAAAATCTAAAATAAATTATGATAAATTTTATAAATAAACAAAATATTATGAAATTATTTTAAAAAAAATTTTTTGTGGTTAATTTGAAAATGATAAATAAAGCACCAGATAGCTCTCTCCTCACTCCTCTCTTTTAGGGTTTGCTTCGTAATTGCGATGGCGGCCTCGTCGTCGGAATCTGCTCCGACGACGGACGACGGGCAAAGGACCAGGGATTAGTACTTGGGCTCAGCTTTTTGATGTCCCCCAGGAGAACAGGATGAAGTTTCGTTCTCCTGAGCGGGTCAATGATGGATTTCGAATCCCCCGGGAGGTGAAGCTGAAGGGGGAAGAGCGCTGGCGGGATTGTCTCATCAGGCAATTTGTTGGTGCTCATCCTAAGGTGGCTCAACTTCAAATCTGGGCTACTGAAATTTGGGGGAGAGATGGCACTGTTCGTGTTTCGTGATTCGGATCTCGGATGTTTGTGTTTCAGTTCCCTTCTTCCTCCACAAGCAAGTGGGTGTTCCGCTCAGGTCCGTGGCACTTTCAAGGCAACCAGCTCTACCTCAGGAAATGGATTCCAGGAATTCAATCAGTGACTCCGTTGGTTGAAACTCTTCCTATCTGGGTGTCAATCTGGGGGATCCCTCTGAAGTATCATTCGATTGAGGGATTGGAGTGGATTGCGAGTACGTTGGGACCTCCTCTCTGGATGGATAAAGCTACCAGGGTTGGAGGGCAACTGGGATTTGCAAAGGTCTGTGTGGATTTGTCGGCAGAGTGTGGCTTCCCCTCGAAGGTTCGCCTCTACCCTGATGATGATCCGTTTTTTTATGTGGATGTTGAGTATTTGAATTTGCCTAAGGTGTGCTCCCATTGTCAAGTTTATGGGCATGATTGCACAATATTGGCTAACAGTAATAAGAAGTGGGTAGTTAAGGGGAATGCTAAGCACTCTGAGGCCGAGAATATAAGTGTTGAGCTGGGTAATGTTGAGATTGATCAGGTACCTACTGTGGATAGGGTTGTTGTGCAGGCTGATGAGGTTAAAAGGGATGATGTGATCACTGTAGTGTCTGCTGAAGTGTCTATATAGAAAGAGGTTGTTCTTGATCTTAGTGGATGGGAAGCTCCTACTCCTTTGCTTAATGGGGGTACTGCTGCTAGGTTTGTTGATGTGGTCTCTGGATCATCAGCTCAGGCTGGGAGTTCAGTCCATCTTCAACAATCGTCTGTTGGGGCTACTTCACCAGATGCTGGGAGGGTACTCTCTCAGACGTGTGCAGCTGGCAAGGAGCCAAATTCGTGGATCATTTTTGGCAGTTCTAAGCGGAAGCCTTATACACCCAGAGTTGAACCAGTTAGCCCTCGTAAAGGGGGTAGAGCTGGGAAGAAACGATGAAGATCCTCACTTGGAACATCTGGGGTTTTAATGGCCCGGATAAAAATAAGGTTGTTAGGAAGCTAGTTAATATACATAATATAGATATTATAGTTATACTTGAACCTCAGGTTAGAGCAAATAAAGCAGATGAGTTGATTAGTTTGCGATTTCCTGGTTGGGAGTCAAAAGTGGCAAATAACTCTAGTGGGCTAGGCAAGTTATGGTTACTTTGGAAGTCAGATATCAAGCTTACAGTTCTTCATACGACGGATCAGTTCTTCCATATGTTGGTTGCTTCAGGTACTCCATTTTTCCTCTCGGTGGTCTATGCATCAAATGAAGAAGTGGACAGGAGGGTACTCTATAGTGATTTGGGTAGTTTTCAAGTTCAATCTGCCCCTTGGGCAGTGTTGGGTGACTTTAATGCAATTGGTGATGTTAGTGAGGCTTCAAATATGCCTCAGTTCACAAGTAGTATGTCTGATTTTAAACAGTGGCAATTTGACTGTGAGGTAGAGGAGCACAAATCATCTGGGTCGTGGTTTACATGGATTAATAAGCAACAGGGTAATCCAATCACGAGGAGACTGGATTGAGTTTTTGTCAATATCAAGTGGTTTGAGGAATTACCTTCTAGCACTATGGATTTGTTGGATCCTTCAGTCTCAGATCACTGTCCGATTTTATTAACATCTGATAGTTCAGTTAAATCTTTGCCAAAGCTTTTCAAGTTCTTCAAATTCTGGATCAAGCATCCTCGGTTTATGGACTTAGTTAAGAAAGCTTGGCTGGTCCAAGTTGATGGCTCCCCTCTAGTTCGTGTTTGCAAGAAGCTGAAAGTTCTCAAAGGGCTGCTCAAGCAGTTGAATAAGGAGGATTACTCTAATCTTAGTGAAAAGGGCTCGTTTAAAGGAGTCTGAACTGTTGATTGCACAGGCAGAGGCTCTAAAAACCCTTCCCTAGCTCCTTTGATGTTGAGATTAGACTTGCTAAAGAGGCTAAAGAGCTAAGAGAGGCTGGAGATTCCTTTTTCCGCCAGAAGTCTAGAGAGATCTGGCTCAAAGAAGGGGATTCGAATACCTCCTTACTTTCACAACTCAGTCAAAAGTCGGCAGAAGCGGAATATGATAAGATCACTAATTAATGAAGCTGGCTAGAGGGTAACTGATACAGATGGGATGTCTAGTACTGTAGAGAGATTCTATAGGAAGTTGTTGGGGGAACGAGATACTGAAGTTGTTCTTCCAGATGTTGGACAGATCAAGAAAATCCTGATGAAATCGCTATTGCCTGGTTAGGGGAGGAGCTATGTTCTCCTATTACTGCTGAAGAAGTTAGATCCACTTTGTTTGGATTTGATGGGGAGAAGGCCCCTGGGCCAGATGGATTCCCTGCTTGTTTCTTTAAAGCAGCTTGGAGTGTTATTAGAGAGGAGGTAACTACTGCCATTCTTTACTGTTTCAGGGTTTCTGCTATTTCTGTTAGTATTAATTCAACTCTCTTAGCTTTAATTCCTAAGGTCCAGTCCCCAGAGAAGATGAAATGTTTTAGGCCAATCTCCTGCTGTAATATACTTTACAAATGTATGGCCAAAATCCTTGTTGTTAGACTAAGCTCTGTTATGCCTTGCATTATTACTGAATCTCAAACAACATTTGTCAAAGGTAGAGTAATAGGGGAGAATATCTTACTTGCGCATGAACTGGTTCACAAATATGGTAGGAAGCATATCTCTCCTAGGTCCTTATTGAAGGTTGATTTGATGAAGGCCTTCGATTCTGTTGATTGGGGGTTCCTCTTTAATACTTTACAAGAAATGGGGATTCCTGATAAATTCTTACAATGGTTGAGAATGTGTGTGACCACACCAAAGCTGAGCATTGGGTTTAATGGTGGGTCAGTGGGCTACTTTTCTACTAGGAAGGGATTGAGGCAGGGAGACCCTCTCTCCCCCTATTTGTTTGCAGTTGCTATGGAGATTCTTTCTTGTTTAATGAATGAAGCAGTTAAGAAGAATGAAATGCCATTTCACCCCATGTGTAAAAGATTGAGGTTAACTCATCTTATGTTTGCTGATGATCTACTGTTATTCTCTGATGGGTCTAATCTTGGGATTCAATGCATTAAAAAAGTTCTATATGAGTTTAGGAGTATGTATGGTCTTTAATCGAATCCAGCAAAATGTGAGTTATACTGTGGTGGTATTAGTGAGGAATGGCAGGAGTCAATGGCTAATTACTCAGGGTATAAGTTGGGGAAGCTTCCAGTTCGTTCTCTAGGTCTTCCTTTGTTGCCAGGGAAACTCACCATCAAATCCTGTGCCCCTCTGATTGATAGGGTTATAAGGAGAATATCTAGCTGAAAAGCTAAGGCTTTGTCTTATGCAGGGAAGTTTCAGTTGGTTATGTCAGTTCTTTATAGCCTAACACAGTTCTGGATGTCTACTTTCATCCTCCCCAAAGCGGTTATTAAAGCGATGGAAAAGCTGTGCAGTGATTTTTTGTGGGGGGTGGGAGATGGTTCCAGGAAAAAAGTTGTGGTTGCTTGGCCCAGGATCACCTATCCAAAGAAGGAAGGTGGACTAGGGTTTAGAGACATGACTTCGTGGAATCTTGCTTGTGTAACAAGGCACATCTGGGCTATTTTCTTGAAGCAGGGGTCGTCATGCGTGGCCTGGATTTGGGAGTACAGAATCAAGAGAGACGATTTTTGGACTGTCACTTCTAATGTTGGGTCCTAGTTATGGCTCAAACTGTTAAAGTGTAGAGACATGATGAGAAGTTACATGTCGGAAGTCACTGTTGTGTCTTTTGCAATTCTTCCCTGGAAACAAGATCTCATATGTTTGCTGCATGTCATATGTACAGGAAGCTATTTGAAGTTATGTTTGCAAAGTATTCAACTCGCACTCCTGCTGATCAGTGGCTTGCTGAACTCTAGTGGGCGTCTCAACATTTCCAGAAGAAGACTGTTGTTGCTCAGGTGGGTAAAGTAATTTGGCAGAGTTTGATTGCTACTACCTGGAGGGCAAGATGCAGGGTAAAATTTGGAGGAAAGGTGCTTGACATGGATGAGCTGATTCGCCTGGTTAAAGAAGACTTGAGGTTGTTTCTCGACCCTTTGATCCTTGACCAGTTTTTCTAGGTTTTTTTTTTTTGACAGTGTGCTTTGTCTAGCTCTTTAGCTCTATATGTAATTACATGTCTATTGGTACTTGGCTCAGTTGGCAGAGCTGTGTTGCCAACAAGTTGTTTGCCACATTTTTTGATGCAATGAAAGCCCCAACCATTCATTAAAAAAAATGATAAATATAAAAATGAGGAAAATAATTTAAATTTAAATTTTTGAATGATTTTTAGGCTAACGAGACAATACCGTGGCATGTTGACTAACGGTTAACACAAATTGACGATTAAATCATGTGTTAGACCAATTGAGTCTATACTAGAGGTGGCAAATGGATTGGATTGGTGGATTGGATTGGTGGATCCATGGATCAAATGGATTGGATCTAATGGATTGGTGGATTCATGGATTGGATCAAGTGGATTGGTGGATTATCCATGAATCCAAATGACATCATCAACCAAGGACCAATATGTAAAATGTAAAAAGTTTAGGTACTAAAATGTCATAATGAAAAAATTTAGGTACCAAAACGTAATTTTCCAATGATATTTTCGTATAAAAAATTAAATTTTAGGTACCAAAATGTAAAAAATAAAAATTATAGGTACTAAACCGTAATTTGCCAATGATCCATGGATCCAATCCATGAATCCACCAATCCAATTGGATTTGGATAAAATGGATTGGATTGAAATTGCCACCTCTAGTCTATACGCTATATAGTTGATGCAAAGATGTTAATTTCTGACACCAAGTGCCAAAATTGATTATATGATTATAGTTAGGGCTAAAATAAGTTATTAACCCTAATCTCAATTTACTCGACTAAGAAATAAATTTATTATTAATATTTTGTCAAGGTCCAATCCAATCCTTAACCAAAACCTAGTCGGGTCATAAAACAAATCCTGCCATAATAAATTCGTTCCTAGTAGCACGTTTATGTCTTACAGCCTCAGCTCGCCGCGACCGACACAAACTCACGAGATCCTTTCCATTTGCAATTACTCTCTGCAATTGTCCATTAAGAGGGGAAAAAATTTCGTTGCTACTTAATTTTTTACTAGAAACCAACAATAATCTGGGTAAGAAGATCTCAGAAATCTAAAAAGGAAACATGTTAAAAAATATATTTATAATAATCGGATAAAATATGAAAAATGCGAATTCTTTTGACCCGGCACGGATATCTAAGCTTCCGTCTAAGACTTGATTTTATTATGTGGCTTTAAATTTTAATATAAATTTTGTCTCTTATATATTCTACCCTTCTTCATTTTATTTTATTTTATTTTATTCTTTTTCCTTGCTCAACAATTAATATATTTATTATCTATTATACATATATTGTTTTTAAACAAAAATAATGAATGATGAAAATCTCTTTCCCCTTCCTTTCTCTATCGTATTCGCACAGCTTCTAAGAAGAACCGACGTGACGAGCTACAAGCAACAGGAAGGAAAAAGGTTAACACACAACCGGACCAACCGCCTCTTCCGGCTTCGACCCGACTCACCGCCCCGATTACTTTCCCATTCTCCGACGGCCTCCACCCATTATTCGTTCATGGATGCCCAATCTGTAAGCCCCGCCCCCTCTCTTCTCTCTCTCGTTTCATCTCGCATTACTTCCTTGCTTTCTTCTCCTTCTTCCTCCTCGAATCTAATCCATTTCTTCACCCCGCTTGTAATCTGCTGCATCTTCAATTCGTCTATTCTATTCGCACGTTAATGCCGTATGGGCTCTCCCTTCGCTTTCGTTTTGATGGATTTAACCTGATTGCTGTTTGCTAGGGTTCCTGAAGTTCGGGTGCAACCCTCTTTCTCTTTCTTTCGGTGTCTGCTTTATTATCCCGATTCTCAGGAGCAGCTCGGTTAGGGTTTGCAATTCGGGCGCTTTCTTTCTCTGTTCTTCTCCAAGGGGATACATTTGCTTACCGATTCCTAGGGTTTATACGTGGTTCGATTCCAATACGGGGAAGATAGGCGTGGGTTAAGAGGATAATGTGTATACTCTGTGTGATCCAGAAGTGGTCTCGCCGGGTTGCCACCATGCTGCCTTGGTTAGTTATCCCTCTTATAGGGTTGTGGGCTCTCTCTCAGCTCCTGCCCCCAGCTTTTCGATTTGAGATTACCTCCCCCAGACTTGCTTGTGTGTTTGTGCTTTTGGTCACTCTCTTCTGGTACGAGATTTTGATGCCTCAGCTGTCAGCTTGGCGTTTGAGAAGAAATGCACGGTTAAGGGAGAGGAAGAGGTTTGAAGCTATTGAGTTGCAGAAGCTCCGGAAAACTGCAACTAAAAGGTGTAGGAATTGCTTAACCCCTTACAGGGATCAGAATCCAGGTGGGGGAAAGTTTATGTGCTCGTACTGTGGCCATATTTCCAAGAGGCCAGTGCTTGAAATGTCTGTACCGCCCGGATTAGGGATTCCAAATTCTGGGATTATTAAGGACTTGGTTGGCAAAGGTGGGAAAATACTCAATGGTAAGGCATGGTCTGATAATGGGTGGATGTGCAGTCAGGATTGGTTAGATAATGGTGGTTGGGCTGGTGGTTCTTTTGTGGGGAGATCTAGTTACTGGAGGAAAAGTGGTGGTGGTAATTTAGGAGCAGATGATAATTGTTTGGCGGAGAAGTCTGTCTTGTGTGTTGTAATTTTTGGATGCAAACTACTGACTTCGTTCTTCTTGAGCATTAGGTGGCTCTGCAGAAAGATATTTAGGATTAGTTCGTCAGAGGATGATGCCTCTTCTGATGCAGAACGTAGGGGAGGCATGCCTAAAAGGGGGGAGAACGGGGCTAACTATCCCGAAAGTAGGGGGGAGAAAGCGCGCAGGAAAGCTGAGGAGAAGAGACAGGCTAGGTTAGAGAGGGAGCTTCTGGAGGAGGAAGAAAGAAAGCAACGGGAGGAGGTTGCAAGGTTGGTTGAGGAACGCCGAAGGCTAAGGGACGAGAAAATGGAGGCTGAGAAAGACCGAAGTAAGTTGTCACCACCAACCAGGGAGAAAGATAGTAAAAAGGAAGCAGAAAAGAGGCGCCAGGATAGAAGAAGAGATAAAGATAAGGGATCCAGTAAGAGCAACTCTGATGTGGAAGAGCTGGAAAAAAGAGCTGGTAAAGAAAGTGAAAGGAAAAGGGATTTCGACAAGAAAGGTGATGCCGAGAGAAGGGAATCACAAAAGTTCAGTACAGAGCATGGAAAAGGTTACAACAGTGAATTAGGTTATGGAAATGGGATGAGAAGTGCCTCTACCACCAATTTTAGCCGTGGAAATGCTGGAACCAGGTACTTTGACAGGATGAGGGGGACCTTTTTATCTTCTTCTAGAGCTTTTGGTGGAAATAGTTTCTTCGGACAGAATGCTAACAGTCCTGCTGCTGGTGCTACTAAAGAAATGAAGTTCAACAGCTCTGTAGATCAGCTTCACACTTCTGCTCACAGAAGAGAGACATGCTCATCTGGTGTGGTTGGGAAGTCCAGTATCAACTGTGATGATAAGAATTCTAACCGACCTGTAAGTTCTCATGTTCACTTATTAATGTTGCTTCTGTTTCATAATTTTGACTCGTTTGCTACTCAAGACATGCAGAGTGTATCTGTTTTTCTTTCTTGATTTTAGTTTCATTTGGCATGCTTGCACTTGATTTTCACCTAGTTGGCCTACTTCTTCCTTGTATTTTATGTCCATTTTTGTTTCAAATATCAATTTTCCTAGTAGCAGGTGTTAGTACTATTGTCTTGGTCTTTGTAGAAAATGTTAAGAGCTTGCCTTGATGCTAAGATTTGTTAATATGACAGGGCCCATCAGAACAGCCTAGAACAGCTCCTAAGAAGTCGTGGCAACAATTATTTACCCGTTCATCATCATCAGCTTCTTCATCCTCAAGTACAAATGTTATTAGCCGACCAAATCCGAAACCCCAGGCAGAGTTGCAGAACACACAGCTTTCCGGGCAACAGTCATCAATACAATCGTTCAAGAATCCTATTAATTTTGGACTCCCATCACCATTTTCAACCACTATGTATCCTAATGTCTCAAGTAGTACTAGTTTAGGCTTCTCACCTGCCATTGAGTCCAGTGTGCCTCACATTGCTGAAGGACTCCGCGACTTCTTAGCTGAAGAACCGGAGCGTTTTGAAGACCCGTGCTATGTTCCTGATCCGGTATCATTGCTTGGGCCTGTCTCAGAGTCTCTTGATAATTTCCAGTTGGATATGGGAACTGGTTTTGCATCAGATCTAGGATTAGATAGGCCAAGGGCCATGAAGAAGGCAGCTGGATCACCTGAAGTAAGCAAGCCATCTCCAATTGAGTCTCCATTATCACGTCGAATTGCTGATGAAAAGCATAACAACGCAAGTTGGTTCCCCACTACTCCCAAGGCTCAGGATTTGCATGCTAATAATTCCTTGGATGACGTGCAAGTAAATCATGAGAAAGGGACATGGCAAATGTGGAACAGTGTAAATCCTCTTGGTCAGGATGGCCTTGGTTTGGTTGGGGGCCCTGGTAACTGGCTTCTACCACCAGAGCGGAGTATCCTGACCAAGGAAGATATTTTGCATCCATCTCAGAACATGATGGCAGCATCACTCTTTTCAACAGATGACCATGTCCTTTTAAGGTCTCTTTCTCCTCAGAAGGGTTATCTTCGAAATGGTCATGGTGGGGTTTTCAGTCCTGTCGCTAGTTCGGGTGACAATGAGCCATGGTTGCACAAGTCTTCTTTTCCTCCTTTGTCGGGCAATGAAGGTCATTTCTCTGTCAAAGCTAGAGAGGAGAGTTGTCAGGATGAAGTAGTCATGTTTGGGAGCCCTAATGGAGCTGCTTCCAACCTTCCATTTGAGATGCCTCCACAGGATTGTTGGTCCAAGTGAGTATACCACCCTAATAATGCTATGCATAACTACATTTCTCGGTTTACCAGATAGAGGAATTGAATGTTTCCTGTTATTGGTGGAAAACGTTTTGTGAGAGGGTGACTGGAGGATCTGGGTTGGTCATTGCGTAGTAGCTGTTGCTAATCTTCATAGAAGATATATTGTGGAACGTAGGAACATACATAGTTCAGGTTTAAACAGAAGTTTGGTGGGCTGCAAGAGATTGTTTCAATGGTTTAGTTTGGTTTGACAAATTGTAGTGATTCTTCAGTCTCAAGTGATAGTCAAAGTCAATGGACTAAACAGTCTTGTAATGTTTGTCCATAGTTATTTGGTGTGCTTACGTCATTGTTGTCAGATGTGTTATTTACTTATATAGCCCAATGGCCTTGGTAGGATTGTTGCCTCGGCAAGTTCAGAGCTTCAGATTTCATGCTTGATGCGTGGACTAGAAGCTTTCTCTTTCTAGAATGTGATTTCCTGCTAGTCTTCGTTAATGTAGAATCGTTGCCAGTATGATGTAACCATAAGCTAGTATCGTGGGTGGTCCTAATTGGAAAGCAGAAGTTGGAAGATTTTAAAGGTCTTATCATGAAACTGGAACCTACTATTTGTTAGGCTTCCGAGTTGGAGTACTAAAGCATTTCTTGATGAGGTTCTACAGGACCGCTGGAACCTACTATTACTATTAGTAAGGGTTCCGAGTTGGAGTACTAAAGCAATTCTTGATGAGGTTCTGCAGGACCACCCACGATACTTAATGAGGTTCTGTAGTTGCTTATTCATTAGCCCTATCTTTGCTTAGGGCCAGGGGTAATAGATTTTGATCTGGTTCTTTAATCCGATAAACTAGGTGGCGCGTCACCGAGTATTGAATCCTAGATTTATGTGGTTATGTTGTATTTGAGCCGAGTTTGTTTCCTAGATTTATGTGGCTAATGCTGTGTTTGAGATGGTATTGTGTGATGGTTTTGGTTAAAGTAACTAATCAATGTGGAATTGGGTTGTGTGGTGGTTTTTTCAGGAAGGATTGGGCAGTGCAAGGAACAGAAGGTGTTGTGAAGCCCTTGCTGACGACGAGACCCGCTATTGGTGGCTTATTTTCCAACCCCAACCCTGATGTACAGTCTCTTTGGTAATCTGGAGGAAGTAAATGGCTCTCCTAAAACAAAAAAAAAAAAAAAAAAAAAAAAGTGAATGAAAACAGAGAGGACAGGACAGTACGAAAAAGAAAACGCAGACACTTCTAAATCTTTATTCAGAGGAGGTCAAAGAAATGTAGTTGCCTCCCTCTTTTGAAGGTGAAAGTCTTATTAGAATATAGAGAAGATGGATGGATGCCCTTGTATCTTCCCATTCCCCTTGTCCTTAGTCCTTACTAATACCCTTTTCATGTCTTCATTTTTCTATCGTACTTACTCACTTACCCTTAATATATCGCTTCTTGCGAACGACTGCCAGCCAGGAAGGGAATCCAGGTTACTGCAATGCAATGATGTCTAGTTGTCTACTTAGTACTTGAGTGGGGGGTTGATTTTCACTTCTGATTTCGGACAACATTGATGTTGTCCTCGATTCGAAATCTTCTTAAAGGTTGCGATTCCCAGCTTTAGGAATTGCCTTGCAAGATGACTTGGCATCCGTTGTCGTCTTTTGAGAGTGATAGGTTTAAGCTTTATTTTGAGTTATGCATTTCCAACGGTAAAAGTGCTGGTTTTGGAGTTTGGACTACATAATCTTTGATTTGTATCCAGTTGCAGGCGTCGCGGGTAGTATAGCTTGTGAGAATTACAGACTATCGAAAACTTCCGTTTTAATATTCACTGTCCAGTGCTCTCATCTTTTCTATGCTGATGATGCCCACCGGTGGGTTCTCAATTTGTGTCGTGATTTATTAATGTGGGTTCTGGCTCTTGGAATGCTTGCGGATGTTTTTCTATGAAGCTTCTGTGTTGGCCATTCTTACAATCCCTTTGTCGTGCCTTTCTTTTGAGGACCGACTTTTGTGGCATTATGATTCTAGTGGATTGTTCTCCGTCAAGTCCGCTTACTGGTTGGATACTCGGAATATGCCTCAGCTGCTAATAGATAATTCTCCCATGCCTACCCCACTTGATCCGGGACTATGGCCTAAAGTGAGGGGGCTTAGCATTAGCTCCGAAGCTCAAGTTTTTTTTTTTAGCCTATTTTATTAGGCATTTTCCTCATGGTTTATAAATTATTAATAATTTGTCCTATTTGTGAATGCTCAGAGGGGAGTCTTTAGAACATCTTTTCCTCGGTTGTTCGGTTGGCAATCGCCTTACGCAGATATTTGGGTCTTCATTTATCGCTTGGTATCACGATTCAAAAGCACATGTCTATACTTTGGCGCGCTTGCTAATTCTCCACGTCGATCACTCTCACGTTGTGTGTTGGGGTGGTGGGTTTGTTGTCCAATTTACGATCCCCGTCCTTCACTGGCCAGGCAATTTCTTTCACATCTTGCGGATCGCCATATTGCCACCACCGACCCACCAGCCTCACGTTCCCTTACTTCCACCATCACGGATCGCTGTCGCTCATCTACTCCTGGGTTTCGAATATCGGTGGACGGTGCAAGTTATTCTCCGACATATGGTTCCATTGGGGTGGTGGGTTTGCTGCTTATGGGGTCTCGTCGCTGTTTGCTTTTGGTCGGGTATTTAGTGGGTTACACGACCCCAAAATTATGTAGATTTTGGAAATTCGGGAAACTCTTTAACTTCTCCTACGTTGGCAATGGCATCACTGCCGGTTACATATCTCCAGCGACACTGCCAATATGGTGAAACAACTGGTGGATGGTGACAATAATGATGCCCTTTACGGTGCCCTACTTCGGGAAGTGTTGTCGCTCCTTTCTCATTTCCCATGTGTGAATTTAGTTTACCAACATCTGTTGGGTGAAAGCTTGACGAATATCTCCTTAAAGGAAAGAAAAGGGGGAAGATCTTCAGCAGAACAATTGAAGAAAGTTTCCGACAATCAGGATCAACAATGATCTCTATAATTAAGCTCTGAGATGTACTCAACGGTCAGCAAAATGGATGTATAAAAGGGAAAGGGGTCTGGGCAGAATAGGTAACCTTTTTCACTGATTGTTCAAAAGCAGAAACAGAGAGATTGTCTGATTTTGAAAAGAAAAAGGAGAGAACTGTCAGGGAGAGAGCTCATAGAGGAATTCGAGTGTCAGGTTGGAATATTGGCAGGGAGCCAAGGTTCCTAGGGTGGTGACTCTGATCAAGTGACGGGGAGTCACTGGGAGATCGATCTTGTACTTTGTAATCTGAAACACACAGCCATAGTGTAACGTCAAAGGACTCAAACCGAGTATCTTTGGTCGTGGACTAGTCGATACTGATTATTAAGTATTGGAAACCACGTAAAAATTCCTGTGTCGTGTTATTTTTCCTGCTGATTTTATCTGTTATGTGATTATCCTCTGTTTTGCAGGAGAAGCTCTGTTTTGCAGGTCAGAAAAACAGAGGAGCCGGACTGAAACGTGGCGATTTACAGAATTCTCGTCACAGCGTGTCACTTTAAAAGAAAACAAACAAGACTTTTCATTTGTTTTAACTTGTCGAGGAATTGGGCCTAAAGCCCAACTGTCACAATTCCGGTTTCTGTTTATTTACTTCCAGAACGAAACAAGTTTGTCAACTAAACTCATTCAATATTCTTCTCCTTGCGATTTCGCAAACAGATTAGGGTTCAAGGAGAAAAGGCTATAGAAGAAGCTGTAGCAGTCTCCCGCTCGCCTGCATCAACAACCTCAAGAAGCGAATCGGCCTGCCCATTGTGTGGCACTTACAGCCTTACGCTATCTTGGTTTACCTACTTCCATGTTTGATTTTCCTTATTTGGTATGTCTTTGAGTCCGTGATGTGGTCGTAATAGTTGTGGCTACCATCACGCTTATCTGGTTAATCCGCAAGGATTATTATGATAAAAAAAGGTTTCATTTTAAACCACTTGCTTGATCGGCATCTCCTTTTCTAATTTATTATTTTAGAATTAGTGCTGCGTGTGTTACATACTTTTGGTATAAATGAAATTCATAAGTTTTCACGTAATTATTTTTTTTCAAAAAATATTTATTTGGGAAATAAAAATAATTTATTCACAATTATAAATTTTCAATTCCGAGAATTGGGGCTAGCTTAACAATTTTGAAGAATTCAGGTTAAATTGACAAATGAGTTTCATTAATATTTTATAGACGACACAATTATCATCCATTATTAAGTAAATTACCCATACACATAAACAGTTGGCGCTAATGCCCCAAATTCTCGGACCTATCCTATCTCGCTCAGTCGGTACTTAATCTGGTGAAAAAATCCCAAAATACTCTAATTATTAAAAAAAATTCCCAAAATACAGTACTTATAAACTTATTTCCCAAAATACAGCAGTTTGAACATCACCGCTGCAAACCAAGACAGTGATGGCAATCACCGTTTTTGACCAAAACGGTGATTGCATCACTGTTTTGGTTCAAAGCGATGATAGCATCATCGCTTTCAACCAAAACGGTGATGAGTTCCCCGCGTTTTTGCAAAACGGTGATAGTCGACCTTATCATCGCTGTTGACAAAAGCGATCATATCATCGCCATGGACCAAAACGGTGATAATTGACACGTTTTAGAGCCCTGGTAGGTGGAAATTAGGTCACAGCTACCAAGCTATCACCGCTTTGGACAAAAACAGTGATGTATTCACCGCCATTGTCCTCAGCGGTGATTGCTAAATAATTTTCCTATAAGTGTTAGTCGTTTTCTCAACTGGTTTGGAGTTGGTTTACTGCTCAAGAAACTCGTCGGGATTCGGTATGTTATAATTATGTAATGTTTACATGTTGATGTGTTAGTAATTTATATGTCTGTATTTAGTGAATTGCGGTTATTGGAAAATATGTTATGATATATTTAGATTAATTATGATTTGTTAGATGTTAGTTAATTAGTTATGAATTTAGATGAATTTGTTTAGTTTTCTCATGATAGATCGGGAGTCGGTATGTTATAATTATGTATTGTTTACATGTTGATGTGTTAGTAATTATATGTCTGTATTTAGTGAATTGCGGTTATTGGAAAATATATTATGATATATTTAGATTAATTATGATATGATAGATGTTAGTTAATTAGTTATGAATTTAGATGAATTTGTTTAGTTTTCTCATGATAGATCGGGCTTCGGTATGTTATAATTATGTATTGTTTACATGTTGATGTGTTAGTAATTATATGTCTGTATTTAGTGAATTGCGGTTATTGGAAAAAATGTTATGATATAAATAGATTAATTATGATATGATAGATGTTAATTAGTTAGTTATGAAGTTAGATGAATTTGCTTAGCTTTCTCGTGATAGATCAATTACATGCGTTTGTTTATGGGTTTGGATGATATTGTTTTTGTATCCCTAATGTACTAATTATATACTATACTTAATTATTATAAATTGCAGACATGGTTAAATTTAAGAAGTTTCGGCTTATTATTCGGTGGAATGGTCGGGTGACAAACTCGAACATTGGCATCGACTATGAAAATGGCGAATCCACTACGCTAAAAATTGGGTCGAGATTCTCGTGGCTAGAACTCCATGACATTTGTGCAGAAAGGACTTGTACGAGCGGGCAAAGGAGAGTTGGTCAAATTGCCTACCGCTATCCAAACATGAGTGCTGGCGGAGTCATGTACGAAAAAGTTGTCATAAATGATGATGACTCGGTGAACATGATGATACAGTTCCTATCTGACAACGGGTTGCGGCTTGCAGAGGTGTATGTCGAGACCGAGCTGGTCGGTGAAACTCATTCTCACCAGTATTCTTGTGATGATGGTTTTGCAGGAGGGTATGGCTGGGGTGGTAGTTCAAGTAACTACGGAGGAGGTACTTCTGCAGGAGGGTATGGCTGAGGTGGTACTTCAAGCAACTACGGAGGAGGTAGTTATGAAGGAGGTGTTGGGTGGGAAGAATACCCGCAACATGCTGAGACTGCCGTCAATATCGTTCAGCCCGACGGTGATCAATGGCCTGCTTGGGGTCCAGAGTGGGCTGACATTGAGAACACCCTTCGATCTGGACGTTCTTCGCATGACCAACAAGACGATGTTGGTTATGCTGGTAACGATGACCATCCTGAGTCGAGCTATCCATTCGCCTCTAGTGACGATGAAAGTGAGGAAGATTTGAGATCAGTAAGTGAGGAGGAAGATACGGACGATATCGACGATATCGATGACAGAGAGGTGGCGTTCCGTCAGGCACCAACGCCTTACTACACAGAGGTTCCTGATCAATTTTTATATGGTCAGAAAGATGCCCCTGACTATCGGCCCATGCCTGTGTATAATCCGACTGCTCCTTTGGAAGTGGGTATGGCGTTCACTTCGAAAGCCGATGTGCAAGATGCTTTTAGCGAAGAAGCCATGCGGCGTAACTTCGAATGGAAGGTAAAATATTCTGACACCAAACAATTGCATGTCATTTGTAAGAATGCTGGAGAGGGTTGTGAGTGGCAACTTTGGGCTGCATATATGAAGAGAAAGGGCGTCTGGGTCATGCGAACAGTAGAGAACAACCACAGATGCTCCTCAACCATACTTTCACAGGATCACCGGCAACTGAAAGCAGAAAAGGTGGCGAGAACCATTAAGCACCTAATCGAGGCACAACCGGATATCAAGATAAAAGCTATTATGGCCGAGGTGAAGGATCGACATTCCTACACCATAAGGTATAAGAAGGCGTGGCATGGGAAGCAGAAGGCCATGGCTGAGGCCTACGGTGATTGGGATGACTCGTATTCTTTACTCCCTCGACTAATGTCCGCAATGGAGGAGTCCAACCCTGGGACGGTTTTCGTGCCGTGGTACAACAACGTGCAAACTGAAGATCAAGTTCGAGTACAGCACGAGTTGATGTTTCATCGTCTGTTCTGGACATTCAAGCCATGCATTGACGGGTTTCCCTTCTGCATGCCAGTGATTCAGGTATTCTCAACGGACTCAAAATATTGTACTAGTTCATTACCTTACAAAGTTAAATTTTTACTAACTAATTATTCAATTTTAACAGGTTGATGGAACTTTCCTTACTGGGAAGTATAAAGGAACTCTTCTCATTGCAACTGGGGTTGATGGAAATTTAAGTATTTTCCCCTTAGCATTTGCATTAGTTGAAGGGGAGAACAACTTAAGTTGGGCATGGTTCTTTGACCAGCTACACGCCCACGTCACACAAAGAATGGGTATTACAATTATATCGGATCGACATGCCGGGATTAAACACGCCGTCGGTGGTTTTCCCGACGAATGGGGATGGACATGGCGCTGGTGTATTCTTCACTTCCTTGCCAATTTCCAACACAAATTTGGCAAGAAGAAAGACATAAGAGATCAATTGTGGAGTGCAGGTAGTAATGTAGTTCAGTCGATTCTTCATGGTTTATTGTTGAAATGAAATTTCTTATGGCTTAATTATTTATTCTCCGGTCTTGTAGCGGTTGCACATCAACCAAAGAAGTACAAGCAGAAGATGAAGACGATCCGTCAGATACACCGGGCGGGAGCAATATGGCAGAAGGTCAAGATCTGCACATGTGGACATTTCACATGGACAACGGGGCTAGATTCGGCATTGCAACTACCAACCATGGCAACATCTTTGAGGGTGATCGTCATTTCACCCTCGGGAAAGTGGAAGGTTTGCAGCTCGGGGCGCCATCGCTCTGCCATTGCCGTCAGCAGATCGTTGTCAATATCAAGCCTCGTAAAGTGCCTCAGCATGTGCAATCCCGTCCTCTCTATATAGGGCTGCAGTCGATCATGCCAACGGGGCAATCGACATGTCCCTCGATGAGCGATGGGAATAAGTGATTCCTACAAAACAAAAAACACAATATTGTCAGTCAATAGAAAGCAAAATAAAAACTTTAAAACTATTGAGATAATTTTAGTGTGTCTACCAGATTATTGTTCCAAATTGAACGGGAGCGATGTTGATTGACTCGACTCTACTGTCACTCCAGGAATTGGCCAAGTGTAACCACTTTCTAAAGCGTAGTATAGCGGGTTTAGGTTTAATTATCAACCCGGGTCCTAGATTTGCTGACTACTCAGTGAGTTCTTGTTATCTAGCAATAAAACTGGAGTGCAAGTCTAAACTACCAAACAAACAAAGCAAGTAAACTGGTTGTATTCAGGTTAAAGAGGTCACCCGGATATGGTTCCCCCTAGACTGCAGTTAAGCCGGATTGTAATTACCAAGTTCAGTTTCTATGACAGTTATACTGCGGAAGGTTCTTAAACAGCCTGAAGTCTCGACTAAAGGTCTTCAGACCCTCTCAATCTGACTCTCTAGCGGGCGACTAACCTCCACCGGAGTCGACAGATTGAGGCCCTAAGAACAAAACCTCCACTACCGGAGTAAATCCGGTACAGAATAGTGAGTTGGTTCCTCGACTAAAGTCACCAACTCCCTACCTTCAATCAAGGATACTCTATTAACCTAGGCAGATATTCTCATTCTAGGTCAAAGCAGAAACAACAGGAATTTGATCAGGATTCAAGTCATTCAATCATTAAAACCTCAATCGAATATAATCAATCATAGAATCAGTACTTGGGTTCATACAATCAAAGCCTAACATACAAATCTAGGGTTCTCCATACCCAGATGAATGGGAGAACTACTCCATAGAGAAGAAAGCAAAAGCAGAATCAGACACGGAATTCATACTGCGAAGGATGGATTCCTGCTTCTGGACGTTGATTGGCACTTCTCCAAGCTCAAGCTGGCCTCCAATGGTGTTGAAGATCAATCTAGGGCACTTGGGAACTCTTGCTCGTCACTTTCTCTCTCTAGGAACTGATCTCTCTCTCAAAAACTCGAATCTATTTGAATTGTGGCTGAAACTCTGCTTAAAAGCATCAGCGGCCAAAGCACGGTCGAGGGCACGGCCGTGCTTTGCCTGACTCCGCCCGTGCCTCGGCCAGGGCTTAATTACACGGCCAGCAAGTGGGTTAAACACGGCCGTGCTTCGCAATGTACACGGCCGTGCTTTGACTGAACACGACCGTGCTTCGGTGCCCGTGTTTGCAGCTGAATTGGCCAAACTGAATTTGCTCTCGGCATAAAAAGCACGGCCAGCAGTACACGGCCGTGTAATGCCTTAGGATGCCCGTGTTTTGGCTCCAGCTCACCGAAACGACTTCCGAATGCCCCGAAACTCGCGGTTAGCCTTTCCTTTAACGCCTGGGACCTGAAACATGACAAAATAGCACAACCCGGCGTAAAATAGGCCAAAACACACGACTATGCCCCTCAAAACGGATAAGAACTAGGGGCGCAAACATGTGCAATTACATCGTTATCAAATTCCCCCACACGTAACCGTTTGCTTGTCCCCAAGCAAACCTAACTCAAACCAATGCACTCTCCAGACCTTCATAGCAACAAACAACCCAGATCGTAAGTAGAGGACTTCCTAGGTCATTTAGCAGCTTACGAGGTCAACCGACGCACAAGTCATCTCAAAGCTTCTTATCGAGTCGGCATCATGGCAAAAAGTGAACAGAGGACAAATGAATCGTGGATGGAGAGATTCTCAAATACAAAGGATCATGGACTAACATTTTTCAAGGTGCTCGAATTAGCGACAACAAAAAAAATTCTTTAGGACCCCGGTTTTTTACTGATTAAAGTTTTTCTTTGAAGATGGTTGGAACCCCTTTTTTTCTGTTATTTTTCTTTTCTTTTTTTCTTTTCAAGGGTCCCAACCTGCTCTTACCGGCCATGCCAGGAGCGGATGTCTCGAGCCTCGTGCGGGGGAAAGACATGTAAGGGGGCTGGAGGTAATAGATGGAAATTGGGAACGAATTCCCGTCTCCCCTTACACACTTTCGCCCTATTCGCACGGGAGACGTTTATTTTCAAGCACATTTTCGAGCACCTGTTAAACTCAAAGCATGATACAAGAGTCCATGACAGGTAGAGAATCCACAACACCACACAATTCAAGGGTCCTAAGATCACTAATTCACTCAATCAACCAACTCAATATGAAGAAGAAATGAGACTCCTTAAATGCATTAACATCCTCCATAGTGCTACACTACCTCCCTAGGTTGCATATTACTATAAAAACTGTCAATTCAAAGCATACTGAGCAGACAATTGCAAGGAACACGTACTTGGAGCCCTCAAATTTAAAAATTTGGACAGTGGACTAGGCTCCAAGCACACAAACAGATCTAATGCAGTTAAAGATAAACATCCCCCCACACTTAAGCTCGACATTGCCCTCAATGGAGAAGAGTGAAGGATAAGGGAACGATGTTACCGGTATGCACGGATTGCAGGGGACTGGAAACGGGCCAGTCGGGGCAAGCACAGCCGAAGGGAAACAGAAGAGCTCAGACACAATATGTTAGGTTCAATGGTCAGCCCAATAAAATATCATCCAAACCAAAAGAAAAAAAACCAAACCCAAACCGGGTTACAATCCGACTCAAAACACAAGAAAGAAAATCAAACCGAGGTGGGGTTGCCTCCCCACAAGCGCTTCTTTACCGTCGTATTAGCTGGACGCCCATGGCGGATACTCAGGGCGGTGCAGGAACAGGTGCTTCCAAGAGCGGATCCACGTCGCTCTTGAGGTACAGCTTCAGGTTGTGGCCATGCACCCGACGGATGCGACCACCCTCATCAGTCAGCTCGACCTGCCCATCTGGCAAGATGCAGAGAGCGAGTACCCAGACGGCCAGGGTGGTCGTGGTGCAGGAGGTGGGACCAGCTCATAGTGGTCTCCACTCTTCTTTCGTGCAGGCTTAGCAACCTGCTGCTTCGGCCGCCACTCCTCCTTGAGCTTTTTGTTCGGAGGCGAGGCTGGATGGAGTGGCGGCGAAGGAATGATAGGAGGGTCCTGCAAAATAGGAGGTGCAGAAGGGTACACGACAGGCTCATGTACCTGATCAGAAATGGCATTCACAGGCGTGACAGCAATCATAGCACAGTGATCAAACTCAGTCACAGAAAAAGTAGCATGTTCATTCCCAGCACGCAAGATCAGTTTTCCATCATGCACATCAATAAGTGCCTTGGCGGTGGCAAGAAATGGCCTACCTAGAATCAAAGGCACATCCACATCCTCATGTATATCAAGAATAACAAAATCAACAGGATATGTGAATGCACCTACTTTAACAAGCAGATCCTCAATGATACCCTTAGGATGCACGATAGAACAATCAGCTAATTGAATGCTCATCCTAGTAGGGCTAAGTTCACCTAGGTCTAGCATTTTATACAACTTATATGGCATGACGTTAATGCTAGCGCCTAGGTCCGCCAAGGACTTTCCTACATGCATGCTGCCAATAGTAAGAGGGATAGTAAAACTCCCTGGATCCATGCGCTTCTCGGGCAGCTTGTTCTGCAGGATAGCAGAACACTCCTCACTGAGTATCACTGTCGAAAGATCCCCAAGTTTCTTCTTGTTGGTGCAGATATCTTTCATGAACTTGGCATACTTGGGCATTTTCGACAGTGCCTCCATGAACGGTATGCTGATGTTGAGCTGCTTCAACATTGCCATGAACTTGGCAAACTCAGTCTCCAGCTTGTCCTTGTGTAGGCGAGTGGGGAAGGGAAGCTGGGGTACATGCTCCTTAACCACTGGTTGTGGCTTGGGAGCAGGGGCTTCTTTCTCCACCCGCACTTCTGCATCGTCGGCTGGAAGTGCTGAAGCAGGCAGTGGTTCCTCCTGTCTGGCCGGGACAGGATCAGCAGATATGGTCTTACCACTCCTGGTAAAAATGGCATCCAGCTGCTGATGCTGGTGAGGATCTCGAGGATTCGGAACAGTGGTGGCAGGCAGAGTCCCCGGTGCCCTGGTAGTGTTTTGGCGGGCCAAGATGCCCACCTGGGTCTGCAGATCCTGCAAAATGGCACCCTGGTTCCTCTGACCTGCCTCCAGTGAGGCTACACTCTGGTCCGACCTCGTGATAGTCGCCTGAGTGCTCGTCATGAATGAAGCTAGAATGTTTTCCAGCTTCGTCATCCTGTCATCAGGGGCTGGAGCTGCTGCTGGCTCCGCAAACTGGCGCTGGGGCTGCTGGAATGGCTGCTGTGGAACTGGCCCCTGTCGAGCCTGGTAGGGCTGCCTCTGCTAAAAACCACCTGCTGGTGCTGGGAAACCAGGTGGTTTAGTGGTGTTGCTGCTCCAGGCGAAGTTGGGATGCTGGCGCCACCCCTCATTATATGTGCTACTGTACGGATCGAGGCGCCTCGCATTGGCGATGAAGGCCAACTGCTCCTGGGGTGTGGTAGACTCCCTCATAGCCTGGCAGTCCTCCACTAGGTGATTGGAGCTCTCACACCACTGACACTGAGCAACTGGAGGTGTAGCCAAACCTCTGCCCGAAATAAGACTGTTGGGCTGCTTCAATGTCTGAACTAGCTCAGCTACCTGCTGCTCGAGCCCGGATCTGGTCTCCATGGCGTGCACACCACGGTCCCGGGACTGTCTGCCTCTGCTGCTCTGCCCCCAGGAATGATCTCTGGCAGCCAATGTATTAATCATCTGGTTCAGCTCGGGTGGATTCTTAGTGAGGATATCCCCTCCTGGGCATAGAGACTCAATCACCCTCTGGCTATCTGGAGAGAGGGCACTGTAGAAGTTCCCCACTGTGAATGCATCGCTGAAGCCATGATGGGGGCATTGCCAGAAATAGCCCATGTACCGCTCCCACGCATCACGAAGTGACTCATCTGGCTCTTGGCGGAAGTGAGTGATCTCCCGCTGGATCTCTGTAGTCTTCGATGCCGGATAGTACCTGTGCACGAACTTGTCCGCCAGATCGTCCCAAGAGGTGATGGACAATGGGGGCTGGGTCTCCAACCACCTCTTAGCATTCCCCGCCAGAGAATGGGGGAAGAGATCAAGGCGGATCGCATCATCGGGAACACCGTTCAGCTTGAACCCGTTCGTCAGCTGCAGGAAGCGGGAGAGATGTACCCTGGCCTCCTCATCCTTCAAGCCATGGAACTGGATAGAAGATGTGATGAGCTGAATCCAGCATGGCTTGATCTCAAAGTTGTTTGCTGGAATAGGCGGGTAGAGGATGACCGGGCGGATGTCAGCAATCCGCGGAGTGTAGTAGTACTCCAAGGTGGGGCCCGGCTGCGGGGGATGATGAACTCCATGGTCCTGGGGTATGGGGTTGTTCCCCAGGACCTGATTCACCGGGGGAACCTGCTGTGGATTCCCCTGGTGTTGGTTGTAGTCTCCGTCCATCCCGTGCTCTTCTTCAGAATCGCTGCTCAGGTGGCCGTCAGCCAGTCTAGCTCGCTGTTGTCTCCTGATCTGGCGACAGGTGCGGTCAATCTCTGGATTCAACGACAGTAAACCTCCCGACTGGCTACGGGTCATGCACTACCTGCACACACTCAAGCAAGCACACCCGTGAAGGCACAAGTGGGACAAAGCAAACAAAGCAAAAAGAAAAGCTAAATTAACAGAAATCACTTTTCTTCAACAACCTAGCCGTCCCCGGCAACGGCGCCAAAAACTTGACTCGACTCTACTGTCACTCCAGGAATTGGCCAAGTGTAACCACTTCCTAAAGCGTAGTATAGCGGGTTTAGGTTTAATTATCAACCCGGGTCCTAGATTTGCTGACTACTCAGTGAGTTCTTGTTATCTAGCAATAAAACTGGAGTGCAAGTCTAAACTACCAAACAAACAAAGCAAGTAAACTGGTTGTATTCAGGTTAAAGAGGTCACCCGGATATGGTTCCCCCTAGACTGCAGTTAAGCCGGATTGTAATTACCAAGTTCAGTTTCTATGACAGTTATACTGCGGAAGGTTCTTAAACAGCCTGAAGTCTCGACTAAAGGTCTTCAGACCTTCTCAATCTGACTCTCTAGCGGGCGACTAACCTCCACCGGAGTCGACAGATTGAGGCCCTAAGAACAAAACCTCCACTACCGGAGTAAATTCGGTACAGAATAGTGAGTTGGTTCCTCGACTAAAGTCACCAACTCCCTACCTTCAATCAAGGATACTCTATTAACCTAGGCAGATATTCTCATTCTAGGTCAAAGCAGAAACAACAGGAATTTGATCAGGATTCAAGTCATTCAATCATTAAAACCTCAATCGAATATAATCAATCATAGAATCAGTACTTGGGTTCATACAATCAAAGCCTAACATACAAATCTAGGGTTCTCCATACCCAGATGAATGGGAGAACTACTCCATAGAGAAGAAAGCAAAAGCAGAATCAGACACGGAATTCATACTGCGAAGGATGGATTCCTGCTTCTGGACGTTGATTGGCACTTCTCCAAGCTCAAGCTGGCCTCCAATGGTGTTGAAGATCAATCTAGGGCACTTGGGAACTCTTGCTCGTCACTTTCTCTCTCTAGGAACTGATCTCTCTCTCAAAAACTCGAATCCATTTGAATTGTGGCTGAAACTCTGCTTAAAAGCATCAGTGGCCAAAGCACGGTCGAGGGCACGGCCGTGCTTTGCCTGACTCCGCCCGTGCCTCGGCCAGGGCTTAATTACACGGCCAGCAAGTGGGTTAAACACGGCCGTGCTTCGCAATGTACATGGCCGTGCTTTGACTGAACACGGCCGTGCTTCGGTGCCCGTGTTTGCAGCTGAATTGGCCAAACTGAATTTGCTCTCGGCATAAAAAGCACGGCCAGCAGTACACGGCCGTGTAATGCCTTAGGCTGCCCGTGTTTTGGCTCCAGCTCACCGAAACGACTTCCGAATGCCCCGAAACTCGCAGTTAGCCTTCCCTTTAACGCCTGGGACCTGAAACATGCCAAAATAGCACAACCCGGCGTAAAATAGGCCAAAACACACGACTATGCCCCTCAAAACGGATAAGAACTAGGGGCGCAAACATGTGCAATTACATCGTTATCATTGATCTTGCCCGGTTAAATACCTTCGATCCCTTGGGCCAGGATCAATATACAATCGAGGGTCGTATATCTCAGCACCCATCTATAAAAAAATATAAAATCAAATCAATTTAAATTTTAGCACCCATGTAAAAAAAAATCACAAAAGAATAAAATTAATTTACGTACTCTCAAAGCCTCTTCGTTCATTTTTTGCCGAAAAGCTAGCGAGAGTATCGACAAAACAAAAACTCTAGTAATTCTTTCTGATGCGGAAGATCGGACTTAGCCGCAACCACAGAGCATACTTAGAACGAAACTAGAGTAAAGGAGGGAGAAAGAAGTATAAGATTTTGGTGTGGTTTGGAATTGGGGGGGGGGGGGGGGGGGGGGGGGGAGTGGTATTTATAGAGGAAAGGGGCGCTGGAAATGGATCCAGGAACCAATCACCGCGTTGAACGAAGGCAGTGAAGTCACCGCTTTGAACGAACGTGGTGAAGGCTCGGATCGCTCACGTGGCGCGACGTGAGCCGTCGGATCGTGGAGAAAAACCACAATCCGCGCCTCACTGCATCGAACGGCAGCGGTGAAGGCGCTGGTGGGGCGGATCGGTGACGTGGAAAGCGGGGCCATCACCGCTTTAGTCATTAGCGGTGAATAGCCCGCGCGCGTCCACGTCAGCGATCCGCGCCTATTCACCGCTTTTCAATCCAACGGTGAAGATCCATTCACCGCGTCCGTTATCAACGGTCGTGCTATCATCGCTTTAAACAAAAATGGTGATGCAATCACCGTTTTGGTCAACAACGGTGATAGCATCATCGCTTTGGTCCAAAACGGTGATAGCATCACTGTTTTGGTTTAAAGCGATGATGCTATCACCGTTTTTGACCAAAACGGTGATTGCCTTCACTGTTTTGGTTTGCAGCGGTGATGCCCAAACTGCTGTATTTTGGGAAATATTTTCGTAAGTACTGTGTTTTGGGAATTTTTTTTACTAACTAGTGTATTTTGGGATTTTTTCCTAACCTGGTACATAATTATTGTTTGGTTCTTAGTTTCTTACACTCTTCTTTTTATGTGTTTTCCGCCGATCTCCAAGTGTCATTCTTCTTCTACACTACAAATTACAACTCATGATAAAAAAGGAGATTTTTTGTTGGTTAGATTCAATCGGGTATTTTGGTATAGCCTTGTCAAATCACTTAGTTAACGGTTATTCGGTTAACCGAAAAAATAATCGAGAACCGACTATACGGTTACGGTTAACCGATTAATTTAAACGGTGAGGTTAACGGTTAGCAGAAAGTGTTTAACTGTTAACCGAGAACTGACTAAACGGTTCCTTTTATAAGCGAATCGAACCGATTATCAAACATATTCGTTGCTATCTCCATTTTTCAAGGTGAATTGCACCCGTTTTCATGTAATTTCACATTTTAAAGTGAATTTCAATCATTTCCATGCAATTTCAACGTTTGCTATGTCCATTTTTCATTGTATTTCATGTCCACTTTCAAGTTTGTTTCACATTCTTAAAAAAAAAATCATTCTTTTCATGTAATTTCACGCTTTAATATGTCCATTTTCAGTTTATTCGACATTTTAAGGTGAAATTGATGTAATACTCAAATGAGAATTTACCGTGTTCTTATTTTGTTATAATATACATAAAGTTTCAATTGTAATCCAAAAATAATATATTGTGTGAAACAATACTTTAAAGGAGATATATTATGATGTTTAGATTGGACATACTTCTGTGCAATTTTTATTTCAGAAAGATCTTGTGTATGATTTGGAATTGATATTTTATTCTTTTCTTCTATTAGTTTGTAAAAAAAAAAAATTATCGGCCCCTTCTAATAAAAAAATCGTGTCTCCATCTCGGCCTAAGTTCTGGTCCTTAAGGCCTCTTTTTTAAGGAAGAACTTAAAGTCTTGTGATTGGCTAATTCAAGATAAGGTAGTTAGTAGGGGTTATTAGTTAAAAAGTTGTTAGGGGTATTAAGGAGAATACAATTAAATTAAAACATGTCTATTTTTTTCAAAAACCCTAAGTGACGGTATTATGTAGGTCTTCGTCAGGTCTGTTTATTATTCCGCCGTCGTCCCAACTTCTCCGTCGGGTCAGTTCCAACTTTTCCGTCGTCCCAACTTCTCCGTCAAACACGAGTCCGTCGTCCCTGAAGCACGAGCCCGTCGTCCCTTCTCCGTCCCTTCTCCCTCCCGCTCCGGTCGTTGTGACTTTAATCTTCCAGACGCAATCATCTTGAAGACGCTCGTCCAGTCGAGTTCTCCGTCGTCGCTGTTCGAGTTCTCCCTCTCTCTCGTCCGGTCGAGTTCGCCCTCTCTCTCCGTCGTCGCTGTTCGAGTTCTCCCTCTCTCTCGTCCGGTCGAGTTCGCCCTCTCTCTCCGTCGTCGTTGTTCGAGTTCTCCATCTCTCTCGTCCGGTCGAGTTCGCCCTCTCTCTCGTCCGGTCGAGTTCTCCGGCCGACTGTTCGAGTTCTCCCTCTCTCTCGTTTCAACTCTCAGTCTCTCGTCGGCGGCCGCGTGTTAAGGTATTTTTTTGTCTCCGATTTTTTTGGCCGCTATTTTGAGGGTTGTTGGCGTTGCATGTTGCATGGGATTAGGGTTTTGGCGATGCATGAGATTAGGGTTTTGTCGTTGCATGGGAGGAGTAGGGGTTGTACAATGGTAGGTCCATTTTTAATTTTTTTGGTTTTTGTTATTATCGTTATCAACACTACTAAGTTATGTTATTTATTAACATTTTATTTGTGTATTGACTTTTACTTAATAACCATGAATATCATTACTAATCTTCCATTCTTGGATTATTAACCTAAATCGACAATAAAATTTCTCATGCAAACTTTACTATTAACATAAAAAAACTTTAATTATTAACAAATCCCACATGAATTATTAATCATCCCTCCCCGAGTAATGACTTTTACTTAATAACACATTGAATTACTAACCATGTCCTTTTACGTGCAAAGTGGATTTAGGTTAAACATTTCAATTATTAACAACAACCACAAGTATTATTAATAAATTGGTATTATCGGTTAATACTCGTTTATGAAGATATTGATAATATGTTTAAAAATAGTAATGACCTGATTACATGCAAAGTATTATTAATAAATCGACAATGAAATTTTTCATGCAAACTTTACTATTAACCATGTCCTTTTTAATTAATAATTTAAAACAACGAAAATTTTTACGTACAAAGTGGATTATTAATTTAAACACTTCGATTATTAACAACAACCACAAGTATTATTAATGAAAAAGTTTATTAACTGCTAAAGATATTCCTCTCGGATTACTTATTAACAACCATGAATATCATTACTAATCTTCCATTCTTGGATTATTAACCTAAATCGACAATGAAATTTCTCTCGCAAACTTTACTATTAACATAAAAACTTTAATTATTAACAAATCCCACATGAATTATTAATCATCCCTCCCCGAGTAATGACTTTTACTTAATAACACATTGAATTACTAACCATGTCCTTTTACGTGCAAAGTGGATTTAGGTTAAACATTTCAATTATTAACAACAACCACAAGTATTATTAATAAATTGGTATTATCGGTTAATACTCGTTTATGAAGATATTGATAATATGCTTAAAAATAGTAATGACCTGATTACATGCAAAGTATTATTAATAAATCGACAATGAAATTTTTCATGCAAACTTTACTATTAACCATATCCTTTTTAATTAATAATTTAAAACAACGAACATTTTTACGTACAAAGTGGATTATTAATTTAAACACTTCGATTATTAACAACAACCACAAGTATTATTAATGAAAAATTTTATTAACTGCTAAAGATATTCCTCTCGGATTACTTATTAACAACCATGAATATCATTACTAATCTTCCATTCTTGGATTATTAACCTAAATCGACAATAAAATTTCTCTCGCAAACTTTACTATTAACATAAAAACTTTAATTATTAACAAATCCCACATGAATTATTAATCATCCCTCCCCGGGTAATGACTTTTACTTAATAACACATTGAATTACTAACCATGTCCTTTTACGTGCAAAGTGTATTTAGGTTAAACATTTCAATTATTAACAACAACCACAAGTATTATTAATAAATTGGTATTATCGGTTAATACTCGTTTATGAAGATATTGATAATATGTTTAAAAATAGTAATGACCTGATTACATGCAAAATTGATTGTTAATTAAAACACCACAAATATTAACAGTTAACGAAGGCATTATTATTAATCCCACACCAAGTTATTAACTTAAATTGTTAACAACTCTGGTCTGTTTTATTAAACAACGAGGCAGCCAAAGATACGTTAGCAAAACAATGTCCCAAAAACTTACCAAAAATAACGTCTCTTGGCCTTGGCGATTCCATGGAAAACGAGACTAGAAGGAGAGACGACGACAACCTAAGATGCGAGTCGATGCCGACGACGCCGGAAAGCAAGCGCCCGAACGCGACAAACGACAGACGAGAAGGAGACGACGACGTCACCGGCCTTCTTTGAGACGAGAAGGTTGCTTTTCCATATTTTTATTTGCGGTTGCTTTTCTTATGAGATGGAGGTCCTATGCTTTTTAGTTGTTATGGACTATAGGGATTGATAGGGTTTATCTCAATATAATTTATTTATAAGGTATTATGATTCATGCATGATAAAATATGTACTGATTATTTGATATTCATTTTTCGATACGTATTTCAAACATGATTTGGAAATTCGATTCAATTCATTTCTTAAGATTTGAATTATCAATTCAGCCGAGCTTAATTGCCATTCATTATGTGTTTTCCGTAAAGAGGACAAATAAGAATGTCAATACCATTCACCAATGAACACATGAAAAATACATGCACTTTCAAAGCTTAACAGTACATCAGACAACAGATTGCTCTGCTTCCGTCAAACTCCGAGGTGGGATCTCCGGCAACATGCTTGAAGCAGGAGGCTTCATCTCCTCCTCCTCCTGCGGTTTCTCCTGTGGCTGTTGCAGTTGTTGTTCTCCCTGCCAGGTCCACACAATATCCTTAAGCGACGGCCTAATCTCTTTTTTCACAACCCTGTGATACTCCATTGTGTCGCCACTGGACTTCTTCATCTCTACCAAATGGAAACAAGGAGTGATCTCGAAGATCTCTGCTTCAATCCCAAGCACTCCTTTCCTGCCTTCTTTGCCCCCTTCCAATTTCAACAACCCTCCATCCTTCTTCTTCAGTTTCAGCTTCAATCTTTTGGCAACGTCTTCAAGCTTAGAGATGATTGTCGATGCAGGCGTGTTTGCTGTAAATCTCACGTCTTTCTTCTTCTCCTTCTCCTCAAACAGCCCAGACAAATCAAACCCAGAAGAATAGGAGATTATGTCAAATGCATTCAAGTTGCAGAGCTTTGATGGTACTTCTTCTTCCGCTTGCCTCGGTTCTTCATTCTCTTCCGTCTCTGGTGGTGCGAGCTGTTTGGAGTGGTGGAAACCCTTTCGAAACCAAGAGTTCTTCAGGATCTTGGCTATTGGTATCCTTGTATTTGGATTAGGATCAAGAATCTTGGAAAGGAGCTTGCGGACCTCCGAGGTAACCCAGCTAGGGAACTTTTTGAACTCCCCCTTGGCAATCTTCCGATACAACTCCATGATATTAGAATCATGGAATGGGAGATATCCAGCCAATAGAACATATAAAATGACTCCACAAGACCAGATATCAGCTTTGGAACCATCGTAGCCTTTTTTCATAATCACTTCTGGAGCAACATAAGCCGGAGTCCCACAAGTTGTATGGAGTAGCCCATCTTGTCTCTTGGACTCAGCAAGAGCACTGAGACCAAAGTCGGAGACTTTAAGATTCCCATCCTCGTCCAAAAGCAGATTCTCAGGCTTCAAGTCACGGTGGCTGACCCCTCGACTGTGGCAGTAATCTACTGCACTGATGAGCTGCCGGAAGTATTTTCTGGCGTCATCTTCGTTGAGCTTTCCTTTGGCTACTTTGTCAAAGAGCTCACCGCCTTTCACATATTCCATAACGAAGTAGATTTTGGTCTTGGTGGCCAACACTTCGTACAGCTCCACAACATTCGGATGGCGGATCATTTTCATGACAGAGATCTCACGCTTGATCTGCTCCATCATGCCGCTGGCTCTCAACACCCTCTCCTTGTCTATGATCTTGATGGCCACTGTGGCGGCCGTTTGGAGATTCCTGGCGTAGTGGACCTTGGCGAAGGTACCTTGCCCTAACATCCTGCCAATCTCGTACTTGTTCATCAACACATACTCCTTTTGCTCCATGGTTGCTCCTCGGTAGTGGGATATTGAGAAAGGTGCACCCGGCCGGGGATGGAGGGGAAGGAATTCAAAGCTCAACCATCTTCGCTGAGATCATGGCAGTTTGGCAGGATTCTGGGTCCTGTGAATCTGAAGGTTGGCATTGAGGCATAGAATAGGAAAGGGAAGCGAGGTATAAACTGCGAGGGTTCCTCGTTGCAGTCGAATGGAGCTGCAGTGGTGTTGAAATCAGAGACAAGGATTTCGGGTTTCAACCACATCTTTCAGCATTCCCTTGGTCTTTTGTTTTGCTCGCGACAATTCAATCCCCCCTGATAAGTAGACAAAAGAAGCGAACGGAAAGCATCAATACATGACGGAAAGCAAACAGCGCAAGAAAAACGAATCCAACACCAATCCAATACCAAACATCGGATACGAATCGCTCGAACGAGAAGGCCGAATCAGAATACGGGAATCCAACAAGCAGAAGACTCAGTACTCTGAGTAATATCCTATCTATGGTGGGAAGGTGGCCAATTCTTTCAAGAAGTTGAACGAATTCCGACAAGAAAGGGAACAAAAGAAGGGTGGAAAGAAGTTGAATTGAGACGACAAATCTAAGAAAGAAAAAGACAAGACGGTGTTTCACGAACGCGAAACAGAAGGAACCTCAATTCATACCTGTGAATGTGATGCAGGCGGCGACGGAGTGGTAGTAGAGAAGAGGCGTATAATAATCAATGGGGGAAATCCGAAACCCTAGGAAAGGCAGGAGGTGAGATGGGATCCGAAGCGGAGGAGTAGGGAATGAAATCTAATCTCTGTCTGACAGAGAAACACGGCTGGCTGGCTGGCTGTATTGTATATGTATATGCTTTGCTGGTTGTGGTTGGGTTCACCTCCGCTCCGCTCCTCTCCTCTGCTCTGGCTTTCTTAAATATTCGGGGGGATCTTTGAATTGGATACTTTACCGTTCTTTTTTCGGAAACTGACTGCCACCCTATTATTAGATAAATAATAATAAATAAGAAATCAATCCGTATTAAACACATGGAATATTCAACAAAAGAAATAGAAACAACAGCGACAGGTATGTTATTTATCATCATCATCATCATCATCATCATCATCATCATCTACCTACTGCTGTTGCGACTCTCCTTTTCCCTTTTTCCCTCCCGGGTTAAAGTAAAGAAAGAATTGAGTTTGGCCGCATGATCTAGGGCTAGCAATTATTGAGTCTGATTGCCAAAATGCGATCTTCAAGTTGCTGGGGACGGAGAGAACAAGGTTGCAAGCCGAATCGATGGTGTAGCTATGAATGACAATTTTGACTTTACACGTTTTACTCGATTTGTTTGGCTTATTTTGGGTGGGTGCGGATATAAGGGAGTCGGATATTGTGCCAACCCCCTAAAAAGTCTGTTTTTTAACACCCTCTTCTTGATTGGTCACTTTTCCATTTAAGCATTTGGTAAGTTGTATTAATGAAAGTTGATTTTTATTTTATTTTTTGTAATCTTGTAAATTGGGAAAGCCTTAATTGTGATAATAATTATGAATGGGAAGAGAGAAAAACGTTTGTGAGGGGGGGGGGGGGGGGGGGTGCCTTTTCAGCTCCCATATTCCCTCCCAAAAAATAGCAACCCATCCCTCTCCTCTGCAGATTTGACGGTGGCCTTCTCCTCCGCAAAAATTGATGGCGGCCGGAAACCATCGAGTTGCTCGCTGACGGTGGGGTCGCCTTCAACCTGCCTGGTGGGTTGCTCTTTGCCGATGGACGAGACACAGGAGATGAAGAAGAACATGAAGGGCGGCGGCGGAGATGAAGAAGAACATGAAGAAGAACACCTGGGGGGTTTCTCGTCGGCGGAGAACCCGTCGGAGATGAAGAAGAACATGAAGGGCGGTGACAGGTCGTTTCTTACTGCTCCCTGTCGTGAAGTGCAACCCTACAACGTCTGGGAGATGACGACACTCCGGTGAGCATGTACCACTGATCTGGTATATGTATCACTGATCTAGTACAAGTACCAGTGCAACTATTCAAGCCATACTTTCTATACCAAAATGTGACCATTCAAGCCATACTTTCTCGTCGGCGGAGAACCCGTCGGAGATGAAGAAGTACATGAAGGGAGGCAACATGTCGTTTCTTACCGCTCCCTGTCGTGAAGTGCAACCCTACAACGTCTGGGAGACGACGACACTCCAGTGAGCATGTACCACTGATCTGGTATATGTATCACTGATCTGGTACAAGTACCAGTGCAACTATTCAAGCCATACTTTCCACACCAAAATGTGACCGTCCACTTGTAGTGTTAGATATATTGCACATGTACAAAATCGAAACTCATCCTAAATGTTCCCATTTCAGTGTTAGATAGACTTTGGAGTGGTACCATTAAAATGATACATGTATCACTAAACCGATATACCAATGAATTGATGCATGTACCACTAAACAGATACACGTACCACTAAACAAATATATGTACAACCAATTCGATACGTAAACAAACTAGTAACTTCCCATTAGTATCACCACTAATCATGGAGTAGAATGTGTTATAAAAAAAATGCTAACAATAATAAAATATCTAGCCAATGCAACAAATAAACATGAAGTCACTATGAAATTGTTTGTGGGAAGTCTAAACCAAGGGAAATCAAGTATAGCCTTTCTATCCTCTGAACCGCACATCGTTTTTTGTCGCTCCTTGTCGTGAAGTGCAACCCTATAGTGTCTGGCAAACGAAAACACTGCCGTGAACACGTACCACTGATCTGGTACACTAATCTCGTACATATACCAATGAATTGATACATGTACCACTGAAGTGGTAACCTGATACAAGTAACTGTGCAACTATTCAAGTCATACTTTTCACACCAAAATGTGACCACCCACTTGCAGTGTTAGATATAATGTACTCGTATCATTAGCAAAATCGAAACTCATCCTAAATGTTCTCATTGTAGTGTTAGATATACTTTGGAGTGGTACCATTGAAATTGTACATGTATCACTGAACTGATAGATATACCAGTGAACTGACACACATATCATTGCACAGATACATGAACCACTTAACCGATACGTGTACTACTGAAAGTATATATGTACAACCAATCTGATACGTAAACAAACAAGCAACTTTCCATTAGTATCACCACTAACAGCGGAGAAGAATGTGTTCTCAAAAAAGGAAAATGAAAATAAAAAATAATATCCATCCAATGTAATAAACAAAAATGAACTCACTAGGATATTGTTTGTGTGAAGCCTAAATAACGACAAATCAGGTGTTGAAGGATGACTGGGTCACTTGGGTAATGCAATGGAAAACATAATTTGAATTATAGAGTTGGGCTGCACTTCTTGCCACTAAGATAATGAGTACGTTTCCTCTTCCCCCTAACTTGTTGTCCATTATCCTGGATTTCACGAAATCACTTCTTGCTGGTACCCGCACTCGAGAAATGATCCTGACCTAACCTATTTTCTTCATTACAAAAACACATAGCTTCCATGCCTCTTCCCTCTAGGCACTCAAGGATATGGTCTCTTCATTCTGGCCAGTTCTGTAAACAACAAATAGCACTATCAATGCAGTTATAGAAATACGAATCAATAAGTAAGACAACTATCACTACAGTGGTAGAATTAGCAGTACATTTTTGCACCTGCTGACTCCCTCCGAGCACCTACAAGAAGTACCACTGCACTGGTAAGGCATATCACTTCACTAGTAGATAAACCACTAGACTGGTAAGACACATCACTTCACTGGTACAAATACCACTTGAATAAAAAGTTTTAACATTGATAACATTCAACAAAAACTCAAACACTACAATTATCATTGCATTGGTAACATTACCACAAGAAAAAAAACAGATCTTAGTGGGTATGAGAGAAAAAAACTAGACTGATAAGGAATAGTTAAAAAATCACAAATATAGAAAAATACAGGATAATGATAAACTACCAGTACACTGGTACCAATACCAGTACTCACATATGAGTATAATCATAAACTACCAGTTCACTGGTATCAATACCAGTTCCACACCAAAAACCCAGATCTGGGTATGGGAGAGAGAGATAGTGGTAGAGAGAGAGAGAGAGAGAGCTACCTCAGATTCTTTGTCGTCGTCGTCGCCGGGAAGTGGAGGATGGCCAGTGGAGGAAGGGGAGACGGGTCGTCATCTTTGCCGGGAAGGTGAGGAGGGTCATCGTCTTCTCCATCGATCCCTTCATAGTGCCAAGCTTGTGGAAGGAGATGGAGAGTTACGACAAGCTTGGCGTTGCTCGGCGAACAGCGACAGTCACCATCTAAGACACAGCCCACGACGGAGGATGTGGGACGGACCCGGAGGGAGATATGGACTGTGACGGTGAAGAGGCGACGACGACGAGCAGAGAAAGAGAGAATCGAGGGAGAGAGGAGGAAACGAAAGGGAGAGAAAAAGGGGGAGAAGAAAATGGTTTCAAATTGGGGGTGGGAACCGTTTTTTTCCAGATTCTTTCCCTTTTGCAATATGGCGAGATAAATCAATTATGTAATTAATGTCTAAAAAAACAGGTGATTAATCCTTATCATTGGATTAGATGGATGGTATCTAAGAGGGGTGTCAAAAATCAAACCCCATTAAGAGGGTAGTCAAGCTAACCGCTCCCCGGATATAAGTATTCTACTCGATCTTAAATGTTCTTAATTTGTCTCATTTTTTACCTGATTTAATTTAAATTACATGTAAATTTATTCAAGTTACTTGAAATTTTACTTTTATCACCTCATATTTTAACTATGATGAAGTTGTAAATAAGTGAGAAACTCATATTCTCAAATAATTTAACTACATTTATCATATTATAGTTTGTTTTAGTTGAAAAAAATGAATATTCCTTATGTTTTTCTTTTAAATTACATATACATATGAGCTTACTTACTACCATGCCCCTGATAAATTACTCAACCTACCACGGGGCGATTATGGATATCAAGATACCCACCCCGGATTTGTCCTATTGTCATTCCTAGGTTCACAAGCGGAATGACGAGGCGTGTTGGGTCGCTTAGGTTTACTAGTGCTTTGCCAAGTGAATGTAATCGGTCATATCCCGACTTGTTTGGGGTGGGTATTACTAGACTCATAGTAGCGTGGGGAGGGACATTGATACTACTTACAACCTACCCCGCCCTGTGCCATTTCGTTCTTTATCCCTTCTATCATAATTTTCATCAATATCTACTTGTATTTCTCCTATTTTAGATTTTCTAAAATCATATTTTCATCCCAAATAAATTTTAAGACTCCAACTTTCAACTGTTTAGACTAAATATCTCCTTTTTAGTATATATATGATTCACTTATGAAGTGTTCTCCCTTCGTCATTTTTTCTAAAATTGAATATTAAAATTCTTTTCTTCAAATAACATATAAGTATGGTTCGACATACCCGTCCCGTATCCACATGGATAATGCCTGACATGACACATTCTTAGTGCGCGACAAGAATGGGTATTAAGGTAACTGCTGCACCTTATTATCATCACTACACATTATGTGTAGTTGGGAGGCCAAGAGTGTTGGCCTAGCATACACCTATGCTTTGTTACCAGATATAGAGCATGATGTCATAATTGCTTAATAATATGCGGACGATTTTTTATAAAAACAAAAAGCAAAGAGATAATGAGGGGTAAAAGACATAGAATGAACACTTTGTTTAGTTTATCAATGGAACAAATTCTTTTCCTTTAATAAAATTTTGAAATCTATCAAACTTTATATCGAAAAAATTAGTGATATGCTATTTTGTACTAAAATATGGTTTAACAGCTATTCAACCATTTTATATTACTAAAATCACATGCCGATTTGTAGTCTAGTACCCGAAATTTTCTATCGACCGCACAGTAGGATTGATTTCTAAACCATTTTCTAATGGACAAATGTTAAATGTGAAATTACAATCAATGTAATCAAAATCACGCTCTAAAATTTCAAAACTTACGTTTTAATGATTTGAAGTCACCGAAAAGGTTCCACATAGAATCATGATTTTCCCATCAGTATATAGTAAAAATCACGTTTTAAAGTTTACAAACTTACGCTTTTACACTTCTTAGTCGCCAAAACGCTTCTATATATGTAGAATCACGCTTTTGACATCATTGATTGCAATGGGAACGGATCAGGTCAGTAACCTTATGGTGAGTAACCATGAGTAACCAGCTCACATCAGCATGACATCAGCATTCCTCTCTCCTGGAAAGCTTTTAATTTTCCCCTTATTAATCTTTGACGGACGATTTCTCACTCGTTTTAAGTCGAAATTTAATTTTTTTGCACAGTTAGATCAGATTAATTGTGCTTTTCAAAATGATACCCACTTTGATATATTTTTCGAACAAAAAAAATTGAGCAATTTTTTACCAGTCTATACCATATGGTATTGACTGGTATTGAAATAAGAACATACCTATGGTTTGAAAAGCGTATCATGGTGGTATGAACAAACCAAGACTGTAGGATGGTTGAATACATGATAATAGAAGTATATTAACTGTCATTTACGACTTTTATCATTGTGTACCATAATATACCACCTCGTACCAGGGCGGTATTGTATGATATTGTGTGGTATTTTTTTGTCATGTAATTTGTTCACCCTGAAATTTGTAGATCCAATAGATCATGATGAACTCGTCCTTTCTGTGCAAACATTTTTTAAAAATGAATTAAAAACAAAGAAAATACCATAATATACCATAATATACCACCCCGTACCAGGGTGGTATTGTATGGTATTGTGTGGTATTTTTTGGTCATGTAATTGGTTCACCCAGAAATTTGTAGATCCAATAGATCGTGATGAACTCGTCCTTTCTGTGCAAACGTTTTCAAAAACGAATTAAAAACGAAGAAAATACCATATGGTATGCAGTTGGTACCGAGAGGCCAGAATTTTTTTTTCTAAAAAAATATTGAAAATTGATCTCATTTTGTAGAGCAAGATGAACTCGTTCCATCTGTGCAAAAAATTAAAATTCAAGTTAAAACGAAAAAGATATGAGCCGATTAAAAAAACTAGAGAAAATAAAAATGCTCTCTCATTCTCCATCTTTAGATCTGGATTTTCTAAATGATAACTCCAGATTTGGTTATGGATGGGTGCATAACCCATGGTTATGCACCCTATCTTGAGCCGATTACAATGAATGAAAGATATAATCGTATTTCGTAAACTTCGTTGGACAATGTTCAAAGATTAAGAAGAAATTAATGGGTGGTGAAAATAAGTGATTGTTAAATCTCATAGTTAAATATCATATTTTACATAAAACCAATGAGTTTTTTTTTATATATATACTAAATTTATTCCTAAATTTTTATATGTATTGCTATTACATTAAAAACAAAAAATAAAAGTGATATTTCTCTCAGAAAGTAATATAACTTATTTCACTACAAAAGTAACTAACACAAAAATTATACAATGTAAATTACACTATATCTGTTTTTAAAACTGCATGTATAATATAATATTATACGGTAATGACTGGTATTCTCCAAAAGTGATCTGACTATTAGATCAACGGTCCATTAATATTTTCAATTAATTTGAATTTTGGGTTTGGGTTTAGGGAATCGGGGCTTTGGTTTTAGCCATTAGAGGTTAGGGTATAGTACCATACCCAAAATTCGGTTTAATTCATGGTCTAGATAGTGATATCTCACTAGGAGTACCTGGAGTACATTATACTCCAGGTGTAGAAACCATTAGAGGTTAGGGTATAGTATTATACCCCAAATTCGGTTTAATTCATGGTCTAGATAGTAATATCTCAGTAGGAGTACCTGGTGTACATTATACTAGGAGTACATTAACTCCGGGTGTACACCATTCTGACCCAATATTATCAATATATTATTCATAATACATTCACATAATTAGGAAATTAGGGAAAGTATTAATACTTAATAGGGATACGGGTAAGTGATGGTCACTGTACTGTTGGCATGTGAGATAAACAGAAGAATGCACTATCCTGGAAGCTGCTAGCTAGCTAGACTACTAAGCTGGTACATAATAGTCGTCTTTGTCTGATCTGATTAGTAGCAGTGTAACAACACAAGAAACGTGCTCAATTGATACTGCGCCAGAAAGTGGAAAGAAAGAAGGAAATTGGGATGGAGACTTGTTAATAAGCACCAATTTGAATTTGATTGATAATTGATTCTTGGAAAAGATCTGTCGGAAGAATGTTTTGCTCAAACCCTACCCTAGGCTAGCTTACATTGAATCTGATCATTTTTTTGTATGGTAATTGAAGGAAAGGGGATTTCATTCTTTTTCTTCCTAAGTTTTACTCCTTAAATTATATTCGATGATGTTGAAATTAAAGTAGTAGGTAAAATTTTCAAATGTTACTACTCACAGCCCAGAACAGAAGAGGACGACGGCAAACTTCCCCTATGGTCATGGATAGGAATAGGATAGGCCATGCCAGGCCAAAAAGAAGTGGCGTGGAGGCCGAGCCCCCACAAATGAAGGTTGGCGCCCAATATATCCCACTAGCAACCAGTACTGGATATGCACAACATTGGTCTGACTCTGACGGTGACGAACGCCGACAAATAGCCAAAGATGATATCAATGTAAGTAAGAAGAATATAAGAAACGAGGAAAGTGCAGTTTGCAAGTTGCGCCCGCCACCTTCCTTTCCTTTTCCTGGTTGATGACATGCCATCGTAACTGACCAAGTTGCTCTACTTCCTTACTTTTGTTTGTTTGTAGGCTTCTGAGTTGGAGCGGGTGAGTGGGTGGGCAGGGACACTCTGGAGGTGGAAGCTGTCGACGTCATCTTTCCTTCCAACACTTACTATATTAATTATTGCCAGCCAGTTTGTCACCCTACAAGGTTAGGTATTTCATTCTCTATCGGCCGGCCGTATCGAAATTCGAAATAGTAGTATACTAGACGAGAGAGATAGAGATAGAGAGAGAGAGAGAGCAGGGTCTGTCTCGCTTCATTTCATTCCTCCGCAACCAAGGTAATTAGGTGTATTGTAGGGCGTACATGAAAATTGGAAAGCATTTGTTGTGGGATTTGGCTGTTCTAAATTCTGAAGCCCGTTTTAAGTGATGGTGGCGGCCCGGCCCAAGCATTTTCGCACCCTCAGCAGTCAGCAATTAGGATTAGGGTTGGCATCGGGGACGGATTCATAGCATCTGTTCCCCGTCCGTTATCCATGTCGGGTTTCCCCGTCCCCGGCCACTGAACGGGGATAGATCTGTTTCCGTCATCGTGAAGAACGGATTCGGGAAAGCCACGGGTCCCCATTACCCCGCAGAAATAATAAATAATTAACATATTATAACAATAAATTAACTGGAAAAACATCTAATTCAATTGAAATTCCAAGTCATTTGAATCAAAAACAGCTTAACAACAAGGCTTCAACTCTCCCACCACTCAGAACTCTGAATTTTCAAGAGTTCTTCAACTGTTCGACATCTACTGTCTCATAAGTATCAAAGAAAAAACAACTTAAAGGCAATAAGCCACAAACCGTTGTTCAAACTTCAAATTTAGAACATAACTACTGAACCATAACTAATGATCTGAACAAACTAGATGCTACTAAAACATAAACATTGATAGATACTAGCATTCCAATATCTAGCACAACAAGGCAGCAACCAAATTTGAAGAAAAGAAGCAGCACATCACATTCATTCACTGCAAGAAAACAAAAGGATGGAAAACATGAGGGAACAGATACAAGCTTAAAACAAATGAGACAAGTTAGTTAGAAAGTATTCTATACCTTCTCTTATAATGTTTCAATACTCAGTCATCAAAGGAGAATGGTGAATCCAGATTCGGAAGTTCCTTGACTACAATCAATATAAAAAAAAAGCTTTGTTTACTTATGCAGTTCATAACTTACCAACTAGAATCTAAAAACCAACTAACTTACCCTCATTTCTTGATCTTCGACACTTGAATCATGAATTGGCACCCTAGTAAACAATCCATCCATTGCCTCCACAACAGCAGCAACCTCTGATTCTGCAGAAATAAAGCAAACTCACTTGTTAAAATGAACCAAAAGTTACTATCAATACCAAACTTGAAGTATATTGTAGGTTACCTCTTAGCCATTCTTCCCTAACCCAGCTACGGCTGCACAACATAGCCTCCAGAGTAGAATAGTCCAGCCTGCTCCGGTGGGGGTCTAACAACCTCCCACCATAGCTGAAAGCACTCTCGGAAGCGACTGATGTTATTGGTATAGCCAAAAAGTCCCTTGCAATTGCTTGCAAGGTAGGATACTTAAGGCCATTAAATTTCCACCACATCAAGCGATCAAATTCAGCAGATCGATCACGAGGAATATGTTCCTCAGCAAGATAATGGTCCAACTCAGTAGTAATCAGAGTTGTTTTGCTTTTTTTCCTCTGACTTACAAACAACTCGAAATCAAGATTAGTGGCAGAAATAGAGGCAGTTCCAACCAATTCTTTTGCAGAACCAGATTTCTTTTCAGCCTTGGTTTTATAATCAAGAATCAAACCACAAATCATCTGTTTTATATCCTCAACGACCAAGTAAGTATCTATGTTGCCAAACTTAGTAGCACAATATTCAATGACATGCATCTTGTACCTAGGATCTAGAACTACTGAAACTGCCAGATCCAAATGTATATCATCCCAATACTTTGTGAATTTCAACCACATATTTCCAGCCATGGCAGAAATCACAGGATCAAGATCAACACACCACTCAATCAATTTCAATCGCAGATCACAAACCTTAGGGAAAAACAGATTGGCGGTGGGGTACTTGGTACCAGAAAATAATGCAGTCATCTCACTGAAAATGAGCAGTTTATCAATCACAAAAGCAGCAAAATCCCAATGATCATTACTAGGAACTGATGTGTATTGACTATCCATCTATCTCAAACGAAAAAACACATCACTGCATAGAAGAGCAATAGAGAGCATATCATAGGTAGAATCCCACCTTGTTGGGCATCAAGCACAAGTTTTTTCCAAACAAATAACTTGAGCTGCTTAACAGCTTCGGTTAGAATATGACTTGAATATATTTCAGTTTTTTTTTTCCGACCCATTTTGTTTGAGTTTGGGCTTTGTTTTTGCCTTTTCCTTGTATGTTTTGAAAAGGAGTTTGATTTTCTGTTTGGGATTAGAAGAAGAGTTCTATAAATAATTTTCACCACCCTAATCTGTTGTAAGGTTAGTCAGGTTAGTTTGTTTTGGTTTGTACATTCGGAATTTGGTTTATAACCTGTACTCTCCTCAAATCAGTGAAATTTGTTTTCCCCTGCCCGTGGATTAACTAGCACACATTGTGTTAGTGAACCACGTTAATTTTGTATTCGTTTGTGTTGGTTTGGATTATCGATTGCACGCTTATGTTCCGACAAGTGGTATCAGAGCCTTTGATTGCGATTTTGGGAATTTGGCGCTGGACTGAAGTTTTGTGCTGAGAAGTTTGGTTGGAGTTTGTTTGATAGCAAGGTTGGCTGCTACGAGTAGTAGGAGACAACAATCTAGTAATAGGAAGACGAATATAAATTCGAATTATGTTGGTTTGAAGGATGATATCTGTCATTACTGTAAGGAGAAGGGACATTGGAAATAAGGAAGCATCTGCTGCTGTGACGGAAGAAACTAACTCTGATTATCATGTGTCCAAGTAGGGAGTACTGGATTATCAGGAAGAAACTAACTCTGACTAACACTGAAGATTGTTTAGCCTTAGCAGTGAATGAACAGGTACATCATCAGAATGTGTGGTATTTAGATACTGCAGCTGGATTATCATGTGTCCAAGTAGGGAGTACTTATGAGCAGATAGATGGAGGACATGTTTCTATGACCAATGGTACTATCTACAAGATTGTTGGAAAAGGCTCCATCAGGGTAAGAACACATGATGGTTCTGTTCGCACATTGAACAATGTTAGGCATATTCCACAGATGACTAAGAATCTGATATCTTTGAGTCTACTAGACAGCAAGGGTTTCAGTTTCAAAGGTGAAGGTGGAGTGATATATGTCTACAAGGGTTCTAAGGTGATTTTGAAAGGTGTCAAGCGGGGTGCCGTGTATAATCTACAAGGTTCTGTTTTGACATGTACTATTGGTGATAAGTGCAACAAGTTGGTTTTGAATTGCAAGTCTCAGCATGGGTTGGAGTTACCGAATGATTTGGTTTGTTGACCGCCCTTAGGGGCATTTGGAGGAGATTCTGGTACACCTGATTTGAAGGAGTTTGGTACGTCTGGCAATTCTGATTGCATATGAGTTTGGTGATATGTATTGCGTTTGGGTACATCTGGCAACTTTGGTTGCGTCTGGTACATTTGGTATTTGAGAGAGAATTCAAGTCAAGGTGGAGATTGTTAGAATATGACTTGAATTTATTTGGGTTTGTTTTGTGTTTTGGGCCTATTTTGTTTGAGTTTGTGTTTGGGCTTTGTTTTGGCCCTTTCCTTGTATGTTTGGAAAAATGTGTTTGGTTTTCTGTTTGAGATTATGAGAAGAGTTCTATAAATACTCTTCACCAACCTAATATGTTGTAAGGTTAGTCAGGTTATTTTGTTTTGGTTTGTCCGTTCGGAATTTGGTTTGTAACTTGTACTCTCATCAAATCAGTGAAATTTGTTCTCCCCTGCTTGTGGATTAACTAGCACACATTGTGTTAGTGAACCACGTTAAATTTGTATTTATTTGTGTTCGTTTGTATTATCGATTGCACGCTTCTGTTCTGACAGCTTCATTGAAAGTCTGGATCCTCTTAGGTGTGGATGTCGAGTACACAACACTCTCCCTAATCAAATGGATTCCATCATTTATTACATCCAAACCATCCTTCACAATTTGGTTCAACCTATGAGCAGAACACCTCATCTGAACCAGCCTACCATCCATCAACAAGTCATTCAAAACAAGTTTATTATTCAGGTGAGCAATCATGGAATATTAGTGGAGTAGTTGTCCAAGGTGATTGCAGACAACTTTCCATCAATGTTCCAATTCAGAAGACACTGAAATAATTTTCTTGTAAGCCTCTCACTCGTATGGGAGGCAGGGACATACAAAAACCTTATCATTGAGTTTCTAAGCTTCCAATTATTATCAATAAAATGGGTTGTGACTGCCATATAACCCCTCTTCTGATTTGTGGCAAACCACAGATCAGTGGTCACGGCAATTCCACCCAGACTACCATCAATAACCTTTCGGTAGTTACCCCTTTCAACCCCATACAAAGACAAGATATCCTTCTTCACAGTATTTCTACAAGGCAAAGTAAACTGTGGTTGCAAAGAGCAACATAAATGCTTGAACCCCAAGTGTTCAACAATGCTAAGAGGGTACTCATCGACCAAATTCATTGAACACGACTCCTTCCTAGACACATCATAGTTGAACTGTGTAGCTGATAATTGGGGGTTTTCTAGTTACTTTGTAATTAGGGCAAAGAATTTTTTGAGCACCATCATGTATCCTTTTTTGGATACAAGTTTTCACATGATTCCTGAGGAGCGAGGTTCCATTACGAGTATCACCACCAAGGTTTTCCGACATTATTTCACTTAACTTTAATAACCCCAATTTGCTTAACCCTAGTGTAATGGGGCCAATCAGATGTCAATTTGCATTCTCCAACAAGTACTTCAGCATTTTCATTAGCCAAGTTACCGTTACCATTACCAACTTGTTCAGCTTAGTTGTTTTGATCAACAGGTGCAGGTTGTGAGGAATAGGAGCATTGACAACATTTTCAGGTGCACCGTCGATCTGATATTGACATAAGAAAGAGTATAGAAGCATTAGAGGATTGCTTGGATAATTTTAGGTTGTAAGATTTCTAGGTTCAAAGCTTTAGTCTTTTAGATTCAATTGCAAATTAGACACTTAGGCAAAGCAAGACATGAACAGACACAAGTAATCAACAGAAACTCGAGTCCCTAAGGCCTAATACATGAAAAACAAATTAAGTAAACCTTAAGTACTTAACTAAACTCGAATTTGGAGAGAGGAGATCTGTTGTCTAGAATTGCAGATGATGAACTTATGGTTGATACGAAATTGCAAAAACTCAAACAAAAGTACGAACATTACATTAGAATTCGTCAAAATCAATACAACAAACTACTAATTACTATTTAATAAAGACTAAGGAACTCTGATTAGTGATTACCTCGAGTATCAGAGCATGCAGTCGCAGGTGCAGAATAAGATGAAACTGAAGCACCCTACAAAGAACTAATGGAGTTAATTTATACAAATCTAAAGGAAGAAACAAGAAAAGAGAATTGAATTTGAAGATACTTATCTCGAGTTATGGATTATCGGAACAATGATGAACGATTGGAACAGTCACCTTTTCCTTTTGCACGTTGTTCTTTGCCTAAATCGATGATGATATTAGGCTTTGATTGGTGAACGAAAAGGATAATGAATGACATACAGCCTGGATGGAGAAAATTTCGGGAGGATTGGCGAGATTTAGAGATTAGATAGTCAATAATCCGAAATTGATTGAGTTGCTATTGAGAGAAGAGAAGAGAGCAACGAGTTTCCAATTAGGGACTTAGGGTTTACCTTGAGCCCGACTGAAGGCTATTTATATGTGGTATAATACTTTGTCGTTTTTAGGATCGGGGCGGGCACGAGGTGGATATCATGGTGATAGACCGTTAATTACACATATTTTCACCCCTGTTCTTACACCGTTTGAGATGTGGTTTGAGACGCAGCGTTTTGACTCACACGAGCAACTGGGTAAGCCACACGGCCGTGCCACCCTGGCCGTGTGAGTCGGGATTTTCTGCTTTTAAGCAGATTTTCAGCCACAAGTCGAGGGGATTCGAGTTTTTGAGAGAGAAAACGATTCCTAGAGAGAGAAAGCGACGAACAAGAGTCTCCAAGTGCCCTAGATTGATCTTCAACACCATTGGAGGCCAGTTTGAGCTTGGAGAAGTGCCGATCAACGTCCAGAAGCAGGAATCCATCCTTCACAGTATGAATTCCGCGTTTGATTCTGCTTTTGCTTTTTTCTCCATGGAGTAGTTCTCCCATTCATCTGGGTATGGAGAACCCTAGATTTGTATGTTAGGCTTCGATTGTATGAACCCAAGTACTGATTCTATGATTGATTATATTCGATTGAGGTTTGAATGATTGAATGACTTGAATCCTGATCAAATTCCTGTTGTTTCTGCTTTAACCTAGAATGAGAATATCTGCCTAGGTTGATAGAGCATCCTTGATTGAAGGTAGGGAGTTGGTGACTTTAGTCGAGGAGCCAACTCACTATTCTGTACCGGATTTACTCCGGTAGTGGAGGTTTTGTTTGTTAAGGCCTCAATCTGTTTACTCCGGTGGAGGTTAGTCGCCCGCTAGAGACTCACATTGAGAGGGTCTGAAGACCTTTAGTCGAGACTTCAGGCTATTTAAGAACCTTCCACAGTATAACTTTCATAGAAACTGAACTTGGTAATTACAATCTGGCTTGACTGCAGTCTAGGGGGGAACCATATCTGGGTGACCTCTTTTAACTTGAATACAACCGTTTGTTTGCTTTGTTTGTTTGGTAGTTTAGACTTGCATTCCAGTTTCATTGCTAGATAACAAGAATTCACTGAGCAGTCATCAAATCTAGGACCCGGGTTGATAATTAAACCTAAACCCGCTATACTATGCTTTAGGAAGTGGTTTCACTTGGCCAATTCCTAGGGTGACAGTAGAAGTGAGTCACATGGACTCCGACACCGCCCGCCATCCGTTACCCACGAATAACGGGTTTCCCCGAATCCGGCAATTCCCCGTCAACGCCGGGTTGGACTGTTCCGCCTAGCCGGGTATGGGGCGGGCACCCGCCTGCGCGGTTTGAAATGCCAACCCTACATATTGTAGTGTTATGATATACAATGACATTTTTGGATTTTTTTCCAGACTACACACGTTATATTTATATAATTTTCAAAATATGCATGTTTTATGAAAAATTCCCAATTTACACATTTTTGGGCATCACTGTGGCCGTCGATTGCGGTGAATATGTTCACCGCAGCAGAGGAAAGTAGTGAATGCATCACCGCGGCCGAGAAACGCGATAAATGCCTGACCTAAGGCTGAAACTTCAAACGAACGTAACTTTGCGCTCAATTATCCGATCATAGCAGGAAAAAATTTATTCCACATAATTTTTTGAGATCTTGCTAGCCAAAGGCAGTTTGTTCCTGTTTTCATCTCGAAAAAACGTCGCTTGCTACACTGAATGAGCAATTTTCAATTTCGCCAAATTTTGGAAGGCGATAACTTTGTGCTCCTCAACACGAACGTCATGAAATGTTTTTTCATTCCACCTAACTTTTTAAGGACTACAACTTTAACTAGGAAGTCATTTTCAAACAGTAAAGGATTACAACTTTAACTAGGAAGTAAATTTAATCTCGACTGACATGCTTCCACTTCTCCGAAGTAGTTGGTGTCATAAATGTTGTAGGTGGGTATTTATACCCGCAAACCTTGTTCGGAGCATTAAATGCCTCTATCAGGCGAATTTAGGTCTTTTACAGCGTAGGACCACTATCGGTGATAATGAGTGTGTATTCGTGCATATATCGAGGTTATCTCTAGCCTAGAAAACTCTTTGTTCGATGTGGTGGTCAGTTTCAAAGTACCATACTCTAGAGTCGCCATCTTATGCCATTCTTATGTGTCTAGTCTCTGCACGACTTGCTTCTGCGGTCGTTCTCTGATGGGCTGGAATCGGTTATGGGCTTGGGCCACTAGGCCCAAGCAAAGCTTAATACTAGGTCCATCAACAATAAAGTTTAATAGATAAATACAGTGATTTTTTTTTATTTTCTTATATGACTTGCCTCTTCAATTTCATCAAATAAAAACTTGCATCTTTATAAGTGTCCACTATATTTATGTAGCCTCCTTTACAATTTTGTATTGGATGTCATGTAATATTTTGCAATTGATCAAATAACATGATTTAAGCTTCACAACTTCAATATTAACTTTATTATGGACAATCTTATAAAAAACGATTTATTATGGACAACACAACAAAGATAGCCCATATCCAACAACGCGTTGGATATCATTTTCAAACCAACTTTGGTGCCAGTCAGTGGCGGATCCAGAACAGGTTAGAGTACTAGGCCGCATTTAAAAAGCGGAGGAGAAGGCTGGGCCGTAACCCTATAAACATTAAAATATATACCCAAAATCGGAAATTTACAAGAAATATACGAGCTTTGGATCCAGAGAGGGCTGGACCGTGGCCCGGGGGCGCCCCCTAGATCCGCCGCTGGTACCAGTTGAATAGACAAGAATTCCTTCCTCTTTCACTCTCAAACTAACAACCGAGGGATCGTTTGTATGGATCAATTGTAAAACGAGACAATTTGACCAATTATTTTATTTTACAAAATGAGTCCATTTGTCCCCACCCCAAACAATTTTAATTAACTCAAATTGAGTCAATTCAAATTTCACAGTCCAAATTCCTTCTTCCAAATTTTGTGCTGGCAAACAAATCAATCAGGCCCAATTGTCTAAAATTTTCTATAAATGGTCGTTTGGATTGATGATTTGAAAAACTTGTTATTTGTTGCCAATTACCACACAAAAATCACATAACATAATACTTGTTATTTGGTATGTGATTTTTGGCACCAAATAACATGAACCCCTCCAAGTATTTGGCAAACACCACACCCTCTCTTTTCCCAACCAAACATGTTATTTGTGGGCCAAATAACACGCCCAAACAATCCATCCAAACTACCCCTAAGGGCTAAGAGATGGACATGAACGAGGGCAGATCAGGTGACTAAGGGGGGTGCTTAGTCACTTGACTAAGTCCCTCCCAGCCCTTAGATCTGGGCACACCAATCTGACGTTCAAGACGTGGGATAGGCTTTTTAATTAGTGACAGTGGTATTTTGGGTATTATGAAAAATTTCGAAGTATACAAATCAGACTTTCAAACAGTACAAACAATACAAAACATACCAACATTAGAAACTAAACTGACAAAACATACAAAGAGATTTACACACAATATAAAACATACAATCTATACAAACAATTCAAGTCAAACTGACAAACAATACAAATCATACAAAATGAAAAAAAAAACCAGGTTGACTTTGGAGATTTCATCCCTATATAGAGGGATTCCATCGGAAAGTCAATTCGTTTTTTTTTACATGCAAACATGGTGGGCAAAAATGTCAAACTAGACCGACAAACCATACAAAATGGAAAAACACCCAGGTTGACTTTGGAGGCTCCATCTCTATATAGAGGAGTTTAATCCAAAACTCAACCAGATTGTTTTTTAGACATAGAAAACATTACAAACATGGTTGTCAAAATAACAAAGCATATAAACATTACAAAAGAAACTGACAAACATTACAAAAATAACAAAGTTTACAAACATTACAGAATAAACCGAAACACTACAAAGCATACTAACAATACAAAACAATACTACTTACAATACAAAATCAATAAAGTTGTAGTACAAATCAATACAAAGATACAAATTATAACATAAAGTATACAAACTAGACTAACAAATATTATAAATCAAAATATATACAAATTAGTCATATAAACATTACAAACACAGTAGACAAAAATAACAAACTAGACTGCTAAACGATACAAACCGAATTGATATAAACATTACAAAGTGGACTTATAAACAATACAAAGTAGGTCGACAAACATAACGAATCCAGCACTGCCGCCGAAAATCGTTCTCTGAGGTCTATGGTTGCCGGAAAATCTACTATGCCGTCGCCGGAAAAGTCGGCCTGAAAATCTCTCTCTCTCTCTCTCTCTCTCTCTCTCTCAGGCGGGAAGAGACGGTAAATTTTCGGCCAGGGAAGAGACGCAACATAAATAGTCAGGTTTTTTAATTAATTAGTAATAATTTAAATTTAAAAAGTCTTGCAATTACCACTCTACCCTTCATTAAATTGAAAATTTAGCATCTCTAGATTTAAATGAAATTGGATGGATGAGATACACTTAGTCACATGACTAAGTGGACACCCTTAGTCACTTCTCGTTTGTTTGTTGGATTAGAAAATGAGGGTATTGAGTTTTAAAAACCTTTGAATTTATGATGGATTTGGAAGAGTACATAGTTTGTTTAGCTAATTTTTCTCATAGATTTATGATGGATTTGTCTCACATCAAATTCCAAATGAAATATGGGATTTACAAATCCGTGAGATCCACGGATTTGGATCTAAAAAAGGTCCAAATCCGTAGGCTCCACAAATTTGTATCTCCTAACAAACAATGAATTTGTTTCCTGGCTTCTCCGCAGACCACGGCAGGCCACTTTGGACTTTTCCACATTTATTATAATTGATTTATTAAGGAATTTGGGTATATATCATGGGCAACGGAAGAAAAAAGAAGAATGAATGGTTATTATTGTACTTAAGAACTAAAATTATACAGCCCATAGAAGCTCGCCAAAACACTCTACTTATTTAAATTGTATTCAAATGCCTATGAAAAAATGTATATTGGAGTATGAATCATTATTAACTAATTGCACTCCATACGTTCCATTACTAACTCTCCTGTGTTGCTTTTACAAATATTATTTAGACTAATAATTTTGACGACTATATTTTTGTAATTTATGCATTGAAGGAATTTTTTCCTTAGAGAATCGTCCAAACAATCAAATAGTGCTTCAAATCTTAGCATATCTAATGATGGATATTGTTTTCATAGTAAAATTTGAAAAGTAAAGTTAGAAGTAAGATTGAAGAAATGATGCTAGGGATGACAATTATCCAAACCCAAGTAAACCCATTGATTATGGGTAGGGTATGTATGAGTGAAGTCTATGAGTTTGGGATTTTGTAGATAAATTTGGGTAGGGTATAATTATTACTTCTATATTATAAATAAGTATGAGGTGGGTATGGATGCCCTTTACTTGATATTGTTTTAACTACACATACAAAATTGGACTGATTTATAAAGCTTAAAAAGTTTTGGTATCAAAACATAAGCCACAAAATTTTTAGGTATTAAAATGTAAATATCATCAATATTTTTAGGACTTATACGAAAATAATATGTTTAGGTATTTAGGTACCAAATTGTAATATGCATATGGGTATGAGTACACAACCAAATTTATGGATTAAAAACTTAATACAACGAAATGGATATGAGTATAAACTCATCAAACTCCACTACTTTTGTATATTATGAAAGATTTGTGAAATACATTCATTGCTTATTTTGCAACTGAAATAGTTTCAATGTATACAATCCAACAATCATGTAGATTGGTCACTTATTCTATTCTGAAGATCGTCCTTGATTAAATTTATAGTAAATAAAGCAATTTAACAAATTGGAGTTGCAACACATGCGTCATTACAATTTTGAAGGTGTGTCAAAATGTATTCAAAAGTGTGTTTCTAAGTAAAAGCATTTTAGTTATCTAAAAAGCATAAAAACATAAGCTTTTAATTTGTAAAGTGCAATTCTGACAACATTGGTGACATTGGAAATTTATATGTAAATGTGAATAGTGTGGAGCAATGATGTGGAGGAGTGAACGTACTGAACTCATGAGAAATTCTAATAAACCCAAGTTTTCATTGTTTTGCAACTAATTTATTTTCAATTTTGTCTTTACATTAATTTGTATTTTATCCGATACTAAGTTGACAATTTCAAAAATATTTAAAATCGGGGAAGAACAATACCTCCTCTCCCTCATGTCTTATTAAATAAAGGAATAAATATTTACAAAAGAAATGGAATGAAGTTGAAATTCCACATCAAGTTTAGTGAGTACAACATCACAAATTACATAACTGAATTAACAGTTTCGAACATAATCTAATCATTGATCTCCAAGAACATTTGTGACTAGAATGAGGTGAATTATTTTATCATGAAAATGATATTTCATATATGGTTATGTTTTGTCTTTGAATTTGTTTCGCAAACATGTACAAAAAGAAGCGCCAGTTGATGATGGAAATTCTTTACAGTAAAGAAGTGATACTACTCATTTTGGAATACCTATAATATTGTTATTAAATTTATTATGAGTTGAGGCACTGAGTACAATGTAGTAATATGTATGATGAATGCTATTTTTTATTGTCTCTCCAATTGAATAGTTTGAATTTTTTAATGGTAAAAACTAAGAAACTATCTTCAAATTGTTGTTGATTACTGTTATAGTATTGTAACCGACCAACGGGCCGGGGTACAATCTAGTAATAACATACATATATGATATATGCCAAGACCAGTAGTATGCTGTAGCCATTTTTTTTTGTAACAGACCCGTTGATGCGAACAAGCATATCTTAACAACTCGAATTGCCCCGGTTAACCCCGCAGCGCGAGTTTACACATATACACAGCTGTTACATGGATAGGAAGGATATCGTGATCCGGCTACCAATTCCAAACGTCGCAATGAATATACACATATACTTAAACCAAAGCATGTGTCCATGTGGCATAATAATAATAATAGTAATAAGAATGGCACCCTTAACGAAACGTGTAACAACAGTCAGTCTACAGGCCCTTCATTATCAGTTGCGATCATTCCTTGTTGGATCCTCTTCATGAGTCGGCCACAACAACTGATGATGGTTGATTCGTGCAAGCATGCAGAACGGTGCATATATCTGTCTTCTCCAGGAATTGTTCTGCGTTTATAAGGATCACAGGACCATACTCAAACACCAGTTTCTTGCACTGCCAAAATCATGAAAAGAAAATCCGCGTAAGTTTTCAATTAATCAACAGAAACGCAGAACAAGAAGATGGATCCATTTAATTGAATTATACTGTCTAATAACATAGTTCTTACCTGTGCCTTGCGACTATCCATGGAGTTGCAAGCCTTTAATAGCAGCTCAATTATCTCCAACTGTTTGCCAAACAAGAAACAAAACAATGTTACATGCAGCACAACTTGGAGCAATCAACAACTATAAGCTAAAGAATGCCGCATCTTCGAGCATAACAACCATCGAGAAGGCATATGAATCAAGAGATGGACCAATAATGTGCAGCTATCAGCCTGTCACAATAGTTTCTGCCATAAATTATTCTTGTATATAAGCTGCTGTGAGAAGCAGGGCAAACCTGAGTTTCGGGATCTTTCAACTTGGCCATTACTTCAGAAACAGTATTGTGGCAAATTCCACAAGCATCTTCTTCGATTTTTGCGGCAATGGCTGCAACCTTTTGGCAAAGGTCCACCTTTCTACAGAAATCTTCAGGACTGATAGAAGAAACCTCCAAGAAGAAGAGTGGAGCATAATAGTCTACCAAACTGATGCACTGAAATATGAAAGTATATGTGTCACTAGCAATTCAAACACAATTAAAAGCTTCATAGTAGTTAATTTTGGAAATGTTTTCAATTAGACGGGCTTTGCACGATTTTACGATGCTCCAAAAGCTTCTTCTTCAGTTTCATTGACCAAGAGGTTAAGTAACGAAATCATAATAATCATCTGAGTTTGACTACATTGTTATTCAGAACATCCACCAGTTATGAGCTGTATTAAGATAAAGTACAAATATTTCTGAACATCAGAATTGCCAAAGACTTACCTCAGTCTTATATGGGGGAAAACGAGCACACGTTTGATGAAGGAGTCCTATAATCTCTGTCTGTGTCTTGTTATTAGAAATGTACTCTAGAGCCTGAGCACTGTACTGCTCACATATCGTGCATACTTGGTCCTTCTTCGCCACGTCTGCAGCATGAATTCCACTTCCTTGCTTCTGGATTTCCACTGTAACATTTGAAAATAAACACAGCTGATTCCGTGAATTGACAATTCCTCATTTCAAACATAACAAAATCGCCAAGGGAAATTCAAGAAATAGATGGCATGCTCATTTTATCTCAATGAGTTTTGCCTATAGAGCAAGCGCTGTGTAGCTGGATTAAGTAGGCTTACATCATCTACACACATATTTGCTCATATCAAACTACAATCAAAGTTAACTTCAGCTGTGAATAGGCGGAACATACAAAGAGTGTGGTAGTTCTTATCCCTGAGTATGGTTAAGAAGTCAAAATTAAAAAATCACAGCTTTAGCCATTTTTTGCATCCAAGGATCAAACGGGAACCAACAAAAGAAGAGATGGTTCATAGCCACAGTCCCTTCGTAGCTGGAAAACTTGTATGCATAAAACTTGCGTTGAAGAAAGGCATAAGCTTTACCTGATGCTTCCTTGTCGACAGGAAGCTCAAGGGTTATGAATTGTCTGGCAGAGCAGCCCCAGGCACCAACCAACACAAGGAGGAAAAAGAGTTCAACTCTCCGATCCATGATTACACCTGAAGAAACCGGCAATTAAAATCAAGATCGAAACTTTAAACTGGGAATCCTCTCAATCAATCAGCCTTAGGCAATCATAATCTGGGAGAACTTGGCAAGTCAAAGATACTCCCCCAGAGATCCACCGAGCCAATTATTGAAGAAACAACAGAGACTCTAAGAACTCAAAACCCCAAATTAACTTGAACAATTTCTGAAGGGCCAAGCACAAAATCACGAAGGAACAACAGCTAAAAGCAACCTCGCGCAGTCAGATTGGTGATCGAGAGAGTACCGAGCAGAAAGCTAACAATTAAAATTGAATTTCCTTGGGAAATCAGCAGGCCCAAACTTGCGGGGACTAGGAATTCCTAAAACTCCTTTAGCAAGCAAAAGCTATGGGTGGGTAAGGGAAATTACCTCAGTCCAAGTTGCGAAGGATTCAAGGATGAGAGGAGAAGAATAATTGGATTTTGGTTTCCTTCCTCGATGTATAAAGGGATGTTTCGTCAAGGTTGGTTTGGGTCCTATCCTGTCGTCGGCTAATCATGGCTATATAGTTACGAAATACGAACCTCTGGTCTTCCACGGAACGCCACTAGATAAAATTAAACAAAATTAAATCTCCAAGTGGTTCGGATTTCTATCTTGGCAGGAACGCTATTGGTTGACGTGTCCAAATATAGCAGACTAACGTTTCCCTGATATTTTGGTTAATCGCCTTGGGTAAACTACCCAACAGGTCAATTGACGTCTATTTCTCGTTGCTCATGTGAAAACAAGAGAATTATTTTGCTAACTTAAATAATTTAGGCTTGTCAATGGGTAGGCCTATTGGGTTTTTTTACCCAAATACCTTGACCTATATGGGTATTGGGTTTGGACCCAAATGGACCCAAATTACTTTTTATTTTTTTTTGGGTTGGGTTGGGTTTAGATTGGGTCCAGAATTGACCTGTATATTTGGGCCGACCCAAATGGGTCCATTTGGGTATAAGTTAGATTTTGGTTAGTTGAAAGTCCTGCTTATTAGATTTTGGTGAACCCGATAATTTATGCAAATCTGTATAATTTTCTTTCGATTAGGCTGAACCAGAATCTGAACAACAAAGCTTCACCCATTCTAGTCTCTCGTGTTTCTTCTCCAATTAAGCAAAAGCTCTCCAACAAGAAACTCAATGGTTCTTACTTCTTAGCTAATTTACTAAGCACTAAGCAGCTATTTCCTACGAACTCAATTTCAAAGGCTGGAGGAGACTGACACAAAAAAAACCCCCCACAAATTTTGTCGCTGAAGCGTCCTGCAAACCACAACAATTCATGGCCATCTTCATCGAGATTCCATCTCTAGCCAGCTGAGTGATATATTCAACCATTGCTGCCCTGCATATTTCACACCATAATTGAGCATTCCAAGCCCCAAAAACAATTTCAATAGGAAAGACAGCTAAGTCTGACAAATCCAATTAGAAGTTGAACAAAAAATTCAACTCAATCTAAGGAACCACCTGATTCATACAAACCTAAACCACAAAAACAGAATGCTTCTTGGCACCGCTTCAATTGTCATGCTCCTCCCCATCTGCATCTTCCGCGTTCTCATCGTCTATAGTTGCATGACTCAAATCATGAGTAACTTTGGATGACAATTTCAGAAATAGATCATTGAGCTGTTGTTGGGAAAAAAGGACAATGCACAAGTTAATGCAGTGTACAACAGAGTTGCAGTTGGTCCTGTGTACAAGAAACAGATACAGAAGAGTACACCATTGCATTTGGTTTTACAATCCTTGTTCAATTTGCAGAAGGAACAAGAAAAAGGATTAGAATGATAACAATGAGCTTCTGTAGTCTACAGTCTCCTTCAAAAACCAATAAACCATAGAAGCTGGTTGCATTATTGGCCATGGATTAGATATACCAACTCAATTAATAAAACCCAAGTTTCCAGTTGCTGCTGTTGCTTTTGACCATTAACCCACCTCGAGTTTACAGAAAATGGGTTCATCTCTTTCGCCCAACATAGGCCACTCCTTGTGAGAGATATAAAATAAAAGGAGTTGCAGAAGCTATAGCACCATCCAACCCCAAACACACGTAAAGGTGGAAACTAAATTTGTACACTTTAGGGCTGAACTATTTCTATGCATATGCTCATTCTATCAATGTAGCTCATACACTCCCAAGTCCCAACTATTAAACACAAAATAACCAGAGGAAGCTAGCTGCCCTTGAGGTTCTTGAGAATGCAGGAGGCTTCATTATGATAAGATTGTAAGATTTCGTGCTCTCTCGAGTCGAAAATGAAAGCACGAGATTGAAACAAAATTTTACCATACAGGCAAGCTCGAGTGACAGGATAACTTCTTTCCAACCATAGACTGAGTGATTGAACCGTTGAAGAAGCTTGAGTGCCAAAGCATCCACAACTTCTATCTTGTTTTCAATCTCCTCCTGTAACATTTCCACCAACGAGCAGAACACAAAAGCATTGTCATTGGAGCAAATTAACATCATAAAAGCAGGCTTTTCTCAGTTGAAAGCAAATCTCAGGAGTATATAAAACAGTATGAAAGAGACTAAACAGAGATTGGACTAGCAAGGAGCTCCAGTGCGTGTCTACGACTACTACTGCCGCTGTCAAACTAGCAGTGTGATTACATCAACATTGGTGAGGAACTAACCATCAATCAAATCATTTAGTACAAACAGAGAGGGGGCAAGATCTAGAAGAGAAGAAGATGGGCAAACCTGGAGATCGAGACCAGCACGAGAAGAGCGAGAGGTGGGTTTCTTCCACAGCCTCGGGGTTCGATGGTGGGGAAAAGGAGAAGCTGCCGGCGTCGGGGCCGATGGTCGCTGATCGAGAATCTGGATTGCAGACCGGCGGCGTCTTCGGGGCTGATGGTCACTGATCAAGAATCGGATGCAGGCGGGCGGAGGCGTCTTCGGGGCTGATGCTCTCGTTAAGGGTATTAGGTCGAAGATGAAGAGACCCGTTTGGGTTCTGTAGAAATTTTTTAATTAATTTTCTGGGCCTATCTTGGACCCAATTTAATTTGATGGGTAACAGAAAAACCCAAAACCTGATTTGGCCCAAATTCAATTGGGTTTGGGTAAAACTCATACCCTAAGACCCATTTGACATGCCTACTTTTCATCCATTTTCATTAGATCTGTTAAGGTGGCAATCAACTACTCTATTGACTTGTTCTCGAAACATTGGATTAATAAATCGAATCAAACGTAGCACGATACATGAGTTTTACGTGGTATCCTCGGTTGATTGACTACCGAGACTAATCCACGGGAGAGGTCAGCCTCTCCAGCTCTGATATTATTAATTGATAAATTAGGTTGCAATGTCATACGACTTATACTCCCTTTATATGTCTCTATCTCTTGTTCACCTAGAGTTACATTAGGGAGAGCTGTCGAGCAGCTTTCCTACAAGGGCTCGGTTTGGGTTGGAAAGTACAGGCAGCAATGGGCTTGGGCCCGCCTTCACGAGCAACCCGTGCTGTCTCATGATCACTGTCCAATACTCCCTCTCAAGCTGAATAGTGGAGGTCACACACGTTCAGCTTGGAGAGAAGAAAATGAAACTTGTCCACCCCCAAGCCTTTGGTCAAGGTGTCTGCGACTTGATGATGCGACATGGCCTTGAGAGGAAGTATATCACTTGAGACGATGCATTCACGTACAAAGTAGCAGTCCATCTCGACATGCTTAGTGCGCTCATGGAAGACCGGGTTGGCACCAATGTTAAGTGCAACCTAATTATCACAATACAGAGGAGTGGGACGAGACTGAGGAACACCAATTCACCGAGTAACCAGCATAGTCACAACAGCTCACTAACAATGCTGGCAATGGCGCGAGATTCTGCTTCAGCAGAAGCGCAAGCCACGACTTTCTGTTGCTTGGTACGCAAGGATATGGGAGCCGAACCAAGATAGATGACGACACCACTAGTTGAACGACGACTAGACTGACAACCACACAAATTTGCATCATAATGAGCAGTTAGCTCAAGAGAATTATCAGTGGGAAAGTACAAACTTTATCCAGGTGACGTCTTCAAGTAATGCAGAATGCGCAGAGAAGCATCCATGTGAGTTTGAGTGGAAGCATGGACAAAACGACTTAGAATGTTGACACCATAGGTGATGTCAGGCCGCAAAACTGTGAGATAAAGTAACCTGCCAATCAAGAGACAATAAGAAGAACCATCAGCTAGGGAACGAGATGACGGATTGGTTAACTGGTGATTTTGCTCGATTGGGAACGTTCTAGGACGAGCGCCTAAGACACCAGCCTTTGCCAGAATATTCAAAACATACTTTCGATGACTGATGACTATGCCGCAAGGAGAGCGTGTGACTTCCAAGACAAGCAAATAATGAAGGACCCCAAGGTCCTTGATGCTAAACTTCTGGTCGAGGAAGCGTTTAACATGATTGAATAACATCCATGTTATTACCTGCTAGAATAACGTCATCAACGTAGATGAGCGCAACAACAAACACGTCCCCTTTCTTATAGTCAAAGAGAACTTTTGTAGGTGAAGCACGAAAACTAAGATCCCCCAATGATGCAGTAAATTTCTAATACCAGTTGCGTGAAGCATGACGCAACCCATAGATGGACTTGTGAAGCCGATAAACACGAGTATCATCTTCCTCAGCAAACCCCGGAGGAACTTTCATGTAGACTTCCTCATATACATCTCCATGCAGAAAATGCATTATTGACATCCAACTAATGTAAAAACCACCCCTGAATGACTGCAACTGCAAGGAGAGTACAGACTATGACTAGCTTGGTTACTGGGGCGAAGGTATCTTGATAATCAAGACCTTTGATCTTAGTGCAAGCCTTGGCTACTAGACGAGTTTTGTATCGCTCAACAGAACCATCAGGTTGATCTTTGACCTTGAAGACCCACTTGCATAAAATGCAATGTTTCCCAGGAGGAAGCTGCATAAGACTCCAAGTACCATTTGCAACAAGAGCCGCAATCACCTTGGCCATATCCTCTCTCCAACATGCGTGGCTAATGGCTTGACGAAATGTGGTGGGCTCAGGTATATGATCGATATTGGCCAAGAACTCACGATATGAAAGTGTCATTCATGCATATGAAATGTGATGTGACAAAGGATAACACACATGGGAAGCCGGGTGGAGATCCGTCTCGTATACATCAATGAGGTGCTTGGGTGGCTGACGCACCTTATCACTATGACTCGGAACTTGTGCTGGCAGAGGGGATTCCACTGGAGGAGAAGTGGAGGACACGTCCCCAGGAACTGACTCATTTGTTGTCGAGGGACTTTCACTAGACGAGGGCTAAGACGATGAATTTTTGATCAAGGGTTGCGTTCGGATCGTGTTAGGACTTGATATTAGAGAAGAAGAATTGTCATCTCCAAGAGGAACCGGCTGAGTAGAAGACTCACTGTTACACCCGGCTCTTCCCAAAAGTCAAAATGACTATTATACCCATGGGTCAAGTTCCACCGTATTATCGATGAGGATTAAAAATGTGAACTATCGGTTCAAGCTGTGTCGAATTTCGACATAAAATGAGAAAGTTACGGACATTAATTGAAGTTTCGGATTAAAACTCACCCGTAAGTGTGAATTTCTACAAATAACCTTGGACAAACTAAAACCCTAGACTGCCAACCCCACTCGGCCTGAACCTGAAATAAATAAAACCCCAGCAGTTGTTTTCCCCATTCCCCACGGGTGACAACAATTGGCAAAACAAGGAGGGAGAAGGCGTTGGAGTGGTTGAGAAGGGCGTCGCCTAAGGCCAGTAAACGGCGGAGTTGATGGGTCCGAAGAAAGGGAAAATGATGGCCAGGAACCAGATCGGAATCACCACCGGCAGCCTCGTCGCCGCTCTCTTGCACATGCTCTTGCATTCATGAAGCCCGATAGCTTTCTCCGACACGAAGTAGAGAGGCGTGCAAGCAAACCCAAAAGTAATGAACTGCCAACAACAAAACCAAAAACCCATCTCAAATCGGATTCAGATTCCCAACTTCGTAATGAGATGGAGGCTAAGGTTTGCATCTTTGTCATTTTTTTTAGTTTAACGAACCTAGTGGATGAGCATGACAACGACGGCCATGTCCCTGAACGGGGATTTGGGGAAGAGGGGGAAGACCCCAACCGTTGCACCTCCCCTCACCTCACGCCACCAACCGGCCTCAAAGTCCCCCAGCTTCTGTATTTTTGTCCCTCGACCAGGAGCGAACCCACATCTTCCAAATCAAAGGTAGACAATTGAGTTAGCAGCAGTAAAGGCCAGCGAGGAAGTCCAAATGGTCTCTCAACGAGAAGGAAATAAGGTAATTGCGAAAGCTTGGCTGGAGAAATACGGAAAAGCTTTTATACCAATTTAGACCTCGTTTGTATGATCTTTTGGTGAAAGGAGCCTATTATTATACGTTTGGAGCAGTCTGGCAAGGGATCTTTAGTATGTGGCGAGGTTTATGATTTGAAGTAGCTAAGGTCAAGATTCCGGGCAAGCAAATGGTGTGTTCCAGGGAGAAATTGCGGTGGAAGCAAAGAACTTCCGATTGATGTTGATATGGCCATGGTTATGTTCACAAGTATGGATTGCAAATTAAAGCTACAAGCAAGTGAAGGGAAATCGGTCTCTGGATTCAATTCAATCAGCTTCAGCATCAGGGTGAGTGTAAAGGGGGTAAATTCTATGCCTTACGTATTTTTTTAAGTATTATGATTTTAAGTATTTTAGTGAATTGGTTACCATTGCTTGATTATGTTTATGATTGATTATTTGTGCTTTGCTTGAGCTATGATTTGAGGTGACTTTGTGCTATTTGAGGTGATTTGGGGTGATTTTGTGCTATTTACCTTAAAGTGTTATGTTATGAGTTATTGTTAAAGTTTCAGAAACAAGTTCTTTTTAAGAAGTAACTCACCTTCAAGAAGGTGAAGTCGTTTTAAGTGTTTTTAGTCACTAGCGCCAGTCCGTTGCAATTTGAGACATTTTGAGATAGAGCAGCAGTTATGCTCTTCAGAATCGTGGTGAAGAGCCACCACGATAAGTTTAAGATGTTAGGGGGATGAATCGTTACGACTCCCCTAACTGAGTTTAAGTTTAAGGAAAGTCTGGATGGCTTTTCATACGTATGAGTTGGGCAACCGGACTAGCTAGTGAGGGATCCCCGTGTCAGTCAAAATATTTAAGTCAAGATTTGAGGTTTAAGAAGGGAGAGTAACTTTAACTCCCGAAGAATTTTAAGAGTTAAGATTGTTAAGAGTGGAAGTACAAAACGACTTCCACTAGTAGAAGTTAAGTGTTTAGAGAGGAATACTAAAGTACTATAGATTTTAATATAAGGGCGTAGACTGACCCCATCTCACTCACCAGGACTTAGTAAAGGAATGAGCGAGAACTAGATCGATAGTTACAGTCGGAGGAGCAGTTAGTGAGCAGCGAGATCGAGAAAGCTATTCGAGGCAAGCCAGCTAGATGAGGATAGTACAAGCGTCACTGAAGGTGCCAGAGATCGAATCCAAGCAGACAACAAAGTAGAGTTTTATTTATTTACATTTATGATTATGAGTATAGACTAGAGATCATTTTGAGATTTTAAGTATGCAGTTTGCCCATGTGTTAGGGCGTTGCTCTAAACTACAAGTGTGTGTTTTCAGTGTTTTATTTATGAAAATTGTTTCTACTGAAATTTAAGATTTGAGTATTTTAATTTTCAATGGCATTTTAGTAAAAGTAGTACCCGACCAGGTTAGGGTGTTTCACTCACTATGCACAGACGTGTCATCGAGAAAGGTTGTTGAAGGTACCCAATGAAAATTTCGAGGATCCTATGCCTTGAAAAAGAAATACTCTTCATGAAAAACGACATGACGTGAGACAATCACCTTATGGTCAACAAGATTGAAAACTTTGTAGCCCTTCTTACTGGCTGCATAGCTAAGAAAAATACATGCACGCCCCCGGTCGACAAATTTGTGTAACCCACTATGATTATCCTTGGCATAGACCAAACACCCAAACACTCATAAATGTGCATAGGATGCAGAACGACTAAACAGATTCTCGAAAGGTGTTTTTCCCGTTGCAGTTGTGGGTAACCTATTGATAAGATACGTGGAAGTGAGTACACACTCACCCAAAAACCGAAGAGGTAAACCAATTTAAAAACATAGAGCACGTGTTGTTTCAAGAATATGTCGATGCTTGCGTTCTGCAAGCCCATTTTGCTGGGGGGGGGGGGGGGTGGTGTCGATATAGTTGGTTTGCAATATGATACATGACTTCTCCTAGTATTCTCGCAAGGCAATGGTGGCAAATTTTGGACTGTTAGCAGCCTGGATCCGCATAACCTGCTTACCAAATTGAGTTCGTATCATTTCACAGAACATGACAATATATCTGGCAACCTCTGACTTAAACTTTATCAAATAAATCCACACACTATGACTGAAAGCATCAACGACTGTTAAGAAATAATTAGCTCTACTGAGAGAAGCCATTTGATACCCACCCCATATATCCATATGCACTAACTGAAAACAATCGAAAGTTGTAATGTGACTAGTAGGAAAGGGCAATCGTGTCAGTTTGGCATGTGAACAAGAATGACAAGGACTCTGAGATTTCTCCTTGTATAAAGAAAGAAACTGACTGAGCTTTGAGATCTTTGCCGGTGACAGATGGCTAGGGATGGAAAAAATATCAGTAATCGTGGATATCCACCCGAATCCGACCTAATCGGGTAGGGTAAAACCCGTACCCGAAGAACTTTTAGTGGGTATGGGTAAAACCCGAACCCGAATATTGCGGGTAATGAGTGGGCATGGTTTTCTCACTATCCAACCCGAACCCGCCCGATTATACATATGCATATGTATTTTGTCTAGAAATAATCAATGTTTTTCTCTAACATATTTTATATTTAGCATATAAATATAATATTTTTAATGAAATTACGTTATTTTAATTAGTTTTCTTCATTCTAGTGAATTATTGTCGTACTTTTCTTCTTACCTAACGTGAGAATACTCGTGAATATAAACATATTGGTTGGAGTTATAAAGAGAAACTATTACCCATGGATAACCGTGAATACCCGAAACTCGAACGGGTATGGGCATGGTTTGTATTTTTTACCCGTTTCTTATGTGGGTATGGGTAAAACCCGAACTTCATTGGATAGGGTAACGGATATGCACTATCCGTCCCCGACCCGACCCATTGCCATCCCTACAGATGGCCAAGCCTGCTGTGCAATGTCTCCTCCAAAACAGGCCGCTCACCATGTTCCACAAACGCCAAGCTCTCGCCGGTCCCAAACAACTTCAAGAAGTATAAACCTTCACGGAGAATCCCGATAATTCGATATTTGCACATGTTTTTGCCCACCATTCCTAATTGTTAGAGGCTTGATTCTAGTGTTTTAAGCCAATTTCACGCTAGGTTATTCTTGTATGGAGTATTTCAGGTCTTGGATCAGTTATGCAGGCTTGGGAGTGAGTTTCGGGTCAAAAGCGTGGAGTGGATTAATAGGGGAGCTCGAGGACCAAAATACCCGGCCTGACCACAATTTACCCAACCCGGGAAATGGCATCACCCCCGCGCCCCGGGCGAGACCCTGAAATCCCCGATTGGGATTCGAACATGAGGTCGGGGATTTGAACACAGGACCATAAGTGGCTGCACAACATTTTGGGGTGAAATGGAGGAGTTCTTGTGAGAACTCTGAAGTTAAACATGCTCAGTGTGGAGTACAACAAATATGGGTGATCTTATGGGAAGTCACCCTGAATTGCATCCCAAGTCGAAACCGTGAGGGTTGAGGCCCAAAGAGGACAATATTTTCGTCAGGAAAAGGTTCGGGGTGTTACAAGTGGTATCAGAGCCTCTCCGCATCCCTCTTGAATGATGGTGGGGAAAACCTCATAAAGGGTGTTGAGTCCCAAGTGGTGGTGTATGTAACACCTTAGGCGAATCCCACATCGACAAAGTACGGGAGAGATCCATGGTTCATAAGTAAGAAACCGGCCTTAATTGACAAGAAGTGTTTTGGGGTGAAATGGAGGCTTTCTTATGAGAACTTTGAAGTTAAACGTGCTCAGTGTGGAGTACAACAAGGATAGGTGACCTTATGGGAAGTCACCTTGAATTGCACCCCAAGTCGAAAACCGTGAGGGTTGAGGCTCAAAGCGGATAATATATTCGTCGGGAAAATGTTCGGGGTGTTACAGACAGTATGTACCAAATCATGGTACAAGACCATTTCATTGGTGGTCACATTACCACCATCTCCCTTTTGCCTCATGTTAAAACTTATTCGGTCGAAGTAGTGCACAAACCTGAGGAATAGCAGCTGGATTATGGTCGGTGAAGAGTATCCTGCAACAAACCAGCTCATGGATCTCGTGTTATGGTTTTTCATATCTCCAGGAAGATAGTCATTTGTGTTGTAGTCTCCCAGTATGCTCCAAGGCTAACATCGGAGAGTGAGCCCTCCCTATGATGGTATCAGATCCCTAGCTTCTCGGTAAAGCTATTATAACCGAGTGTTCTATGTGTCATCTTCATTCGCCGCGTTCATCATCACTTGCACAGGATCACCGCCCAGCGTTCCGCCAATCTATGGGAGATGCACCTCTGGCTTGAGCTACTCGTTGCTCCCAGTACTAATGTAACCAGAAAATTTTGAGTGAGAACATCGTTGCTCTCGTCTCTAATACTGAATAATGACCAGAGACCGGCATCGTCGAGTCTATGTCTCAGTTGTGCTCCCCATCCTTGGTACTGGTCAAAATCTGCACAGTTCATCTCTCCTTAGTGGTCCACCGGTATGTATCTCCATCACTACACCTTCCTGGCACTAGAACCGCCCATGGGAACTGGAGGAAAGAGTGCAGGGGTGCCTCTAGTATGTCCTCATCAATCTCTAGCTCGTTGACAGTCTACCACACCTCGGGCTCTGGTGGCAGTTGTCCACTTCTGCTCCTCGATCTTCCGCTATACAATGATGAGCCTTCCACTATTGTTATAGGTGGATCTTTAAATGAATAAGAATTGAGACTCCGACTCCCTCAAATTCTCCCCCTCCTCAATCACGATCACTAGCTCCCTCCTGTTGAGTCGTGCAGACCGTCATATTGCTACAAACTCTTGCTTAGATCGAGGTGGGCTAGGAGGCATTGGTCCTCGTGATGAAGAGGCGACATCGTCTCCTTGTCTTCTTATGAAGTCTCATCCATTTGGGAATCCTTTCATTTTCCAGCTCAAAAGAAATCAAGTTAACGAGGATAATAGGAGATAAGAAGTATAAGAAGTACATATTTTTTATAAGCTAATCTTACAATTTCTTATATACGTATTAACAAAATAATAATTGATATACTTCATCTAATTGAACCTCATATAAAGTTAGGAAGTATTCTAGATCAAAATGCAGAAGTAGTATGAAGTACATATCTTGAAAATTTTGAAATCTTTTAAAGCTCCAAGTTATACCGTTAGGCAAATGATGATAAGTTGGCACAAGTAAAATGACATGCATTTAATCCAACTTAGCAATGAAATTGAAACTAACAATGTCCTACTCCCATTACGATTTCGAAATCTCAAAACATCTACCAAAAATTTCAAAATGTGGCATAGCTTTGACGTTAAAGCTCAATTTGAAATGTGCTAGCAAGAATTTCGAAAATTTTGGCATGACGTTTTGCTTAAAATCATCAATCCATCAAAGCATATTTACATAAAAAATCATTATAAGCACCATTCTATCTCATTTCCACGCATATAAGAAATTACCAATCATTCATAAACATCGATTGCGCCTAGCATCGGTCAAAAATTATCAAGAGATTCTCCTACCAATCTCAAGCAATTTTAAATTTTGAAATCCTCATGGAAGTCCTAAATTCATGGTTCAAGCTCCTAAATTCATCTAAAGATCATGGGTACTTACTTGGATGGAATAAACTTGCAGAGAGAGAGAGAGAGAGAGAGAGAGAGAGAGAGAGAGAGAGAGAGAGAGAGAGAGAGAGAGAGAGAGAGAGAGAGAGAGGTCAGAGGCTGATCAGGGGCATTTAGGGGTGTCCCGGGACACCCCTAAATTTTGGAAGATAATTTATCCAACTCTCGGTGGTAATTTACGTATAGACAAAAATTATAATTAATAGTCCGTGACACCCTGAAATTTGAAAGAACGATTATCCTAATCTCGTTTGTAGTTTGTGCATGGGAATATAAGTGGTCGTTTGAGTAATTCAAACCCGGAACACTACTCTTACTAATAAATATAAATTCTAAACACTATGTAATAGCAAAACCCTATTCTCTATCTTTAATTATTTTCAATTAATCTAATTACAAATTACCCTTAATTTGTATTGATTTTATGGTTGTACGACAAGTGTTGAAAGTATTTTTTCAGCTTTGAGTTACATCAAGAACAAATTTAGAAGTACAATATGTGTCAGTTCATGAATGATTGCCTAGTAGGATATACCGAGACAAATTTGTTGAGCAGTGTAGACACCAAATGTATTATATATATTTGTTAGAATATGAAAATACATAATTAACTTTTTTAAACTTGTACGAGTTGGGTATTTTCTTATTTAAGAATTATATAATTTTTATTAGTTATATAATTTTTATTTTACTTTATTTTCTTATGCAGGGAAGTTGCAACTGATTTCCTCTATGCTTTACTCTCTGGTGCAATTCTGGATGCATATTTTTGTCCTGCCAAGATCAAATCCACAAAATATGTTCAGATTTTTTTGGTATGGAGATGGATCAGGTAGGGCAAAGGTTGCTTGGGAGTTTATTACTCTCCCTAAACAAGAAGGAGGTTTGGGGCTCAAGGATATGGGAAGCTGGAATATGGCTTGTGTAGCAAGACTGTTATGGTTGATATTAATGAATAGTGGTAGTTATTGGGTAGCGTGGATTCAAAAGCATAGACTGAAAGGGAGATCTGACATCCCTCTCTCTCAGTCCAGTTCATGGATATGGCGAAAGCTACTCAACTCTAGAGGATGGTTCCAGTTCAGGTTTGCAATTAACGCAGAAGGAGAGGTATCTTGGGAGGGGAAGGTTATGCCTAAATTCTCCGTACAACAATTATGGTTGTCAATCGGACCAAAGAAGACTAAAGTGGATTGGTGAAAGATTATATGGAACAAGTTTATGATCCCTAGAAACCGAGTTATTGTCTGGTTAATCATGTTGAACATGATCACCACGAAAGACAAGCTAAAACAATGGGGGAAGACTACTGACTCGCTATGTGTGTTATGCCAGGTTGAGGAAGAATCTAGAGCCCATCTTTTCTGCAAATGCTCTTACTCTCTTAAATTTTTTGCAACAGTTTTTGGCTTCAATCAGTGGCCAAGTTATTGGGAGGCACTCATTAGCTGGATGCGCAGAAGAAGCAACAAGGAAGGAAGTCGAGGACTGATTTGGAGGTCGAGGACTGGTTTGGAGTCCTATTTGGTGTTGGTGTATTAGTGTTGTATGGAAAGTGAGATGCACTCATATTTTTCAGGGGAGACGGCGAGATATAGATGCTCTTCTAGGCCAATAGAGAGCTGACTTTAACTATTTTGCACTGGGGAACCTGAAATTTCAGTTAGAAGTTCTTGTAGAGTTTACTGTATTCAAAATAAGATTTTGATTGTAGTTCTGGTAGAGTTTGTACTCGGAACAGTAGAGCTATGCTCTTAAGTTTTTTGAGGATCCTGCTTTTGTCAGGCTGAGCTTAAGAAAATCACAAATTATCGAGAATTTTTTTTTTGGGTCCGCCACTAGCAGCGGTTTTGCGGCGGGTATGGCCGCCGTAGCTCTTCTCTGTCATCTTCACCTCCTATTTATAGTCACCAGAAGTAACTGGCTCGAGACACTGCTCCGCTGACTTGGAGTGACGGTTACGCTTTAAACTGCTCCGATTATGCTTTAAACTACTCCGATTATGCCCTAACATTGCCAGTAGTACCCCCCCCCCCCCCTCTCTCCCACATCATGGGTGTGACGGTCCCCCCCTCCCCCGACCACCTGACATACCACCCCCTGATTATACCATGAGTGGTGCTCCAACACTTCGCCAATTTTTGGAACATATTGCTAGTAGGCCCAAAACCTTAATCTACGTGGCCCATCTTAATTGATTTTTATTATTATAATTAAGCTGGCCTTATAAAACCATTTAATCACTTATATTTAATCGATGTGGTACATGGTTAAATTGGTGTAAACACATATGTTAAAAAAATTTAACACATAATTGACTATTAAGTTAGTTACCACGAGGTAAGTGACCATTTATGGTAAAACAACTCGTTATTTTCATTCATGGTTGTCATTCTGGTAACATGGCGGTCGATACAACCAGATTCAACATGTATCGATCACAAAATTGGTTGGAATGTGACTGATATGACTGACATAGCCAATTTCTTAAATTTGCAAGTTAAATGTTGATGTTATTTGTTGATTCAAGTATGAATGTTTTTATGTTTATGTTATTTGTTGGATTTAAATATAAACTATTGAATTTTGCTTTAAACGTGGTTTTTAAATATGATGATTTTTCACTTTATTTAGAATGTTATATTTTATTTTAATACGAATGTATATTAGAAAGATGGTCTTCAAATATGTCATATATATTGTCTAAATTTATTTAATTAATGATTTTTTACTTACATTTTTTTCTAACTGACATGAACCGATTGTACGGTCTGTTAGATCGATTGTACTTCCTTACACATTTGATTGTCTTTAAATATGTCATAAACCAATTGTACTGTCGGTTAGACCATTCCACTTACCAAACCAGCACGACCTAAAAACCTGTTTCACAACTTTCTTTTCATCCCTTTACCTTATACGTTTACCATCCAAAAAACAGTAGTATGTTCTGCCTTTAAAATTATGATGATATGATAGCAATAATGCACTAACCAACAAGCAGAACTTGACACCAGCCAACTCGATGTTCCGAAAGTGACAAAACGAGACCCGAAACAAGAATCTTTCATGGTTGACATCGTTCAGAAACAACCAATACTCACATTGTTCGCCGCCATTGGTCTCTCGTCACTCTCCCACGAAGTTACACAGAAAGAATCAACGCACAAGTCAGAACAAATAGCAGCTAGCATATAAGTACATCAGCAAAATAAGTACGACTATCCATGAAGTTTCGCCTCTACACAAGCTTTACAAACACGATTGATAGGTAGATAGGTAATGAACCATCATAGCCTGCTGAAACAGCTGCATCAGCAAACAGGCATACACACAGTTTAACGGAGTTAATCAGTACTCGCCTTGCCTTAAACATTCTTGTTGACTGTTGCATTGGCCCTTTTACCTCAGATCCAAACTAGGCTTCTTCTTCTTCTTACTTTGCTTCGTCATCAGCAACGAGAACCGAGCAAACCCGAACTTCTTCCTCTTCCCCGAAATACGCTTCAAGGATGAGGAGGAAGAAGAAGAACCATCGCACTCAGCTGCCTTCCTGCTCGAATTTGGCATCATCGTCATCTCACCATTCTGTTTGTTGCTCAACATTTGCCCCAACGACACTTTCCTCCTCATCGCCCCACCTCTCTCCACCCTCTCAAACTCTTCAGGTATCAGCAACTTCCTGCTCAGAATCTGCCCAATTGACAACGTAGTCTTCAGCACAGGGACCGACGCAGGTAGTGGTCCATCCGAGGAAGCAAGGCTCGACGACAACCCATTCAAATCCCGGAGGCAAGATGAATCCCTACGATGATGGTATGAAGCAGCGCAAGAGGTCTTGAACTTGGTATGGTTATGGACGGACCTTTTCTTCTGCCCATTCTCCGACCTCCACTTCCTTAAAGCCTCCTCAACCGCTAACTTCCCTTTATTTGCAGCCTCAACCCGACTCAAAGCTTCCTCCAATGCAGCCTTACTAGTCTTCACTTCCTCGCTAGCTTCCTCCACCTTTTTCAACACATCCATCTTGGAAACATTTGCCTCGTCGACTTCAACCATGGCATTGACAACCTTTCTCTTGCAGAACTCCTCAGCCTCGCGAGCTTTGCAAGTTAGCAACGAGTACTCTTCAAACGTAAGAGTCACCACTCCTTCATCTGGTTTCGAATTCGACAATGCCTTGATCTCGGAAAGAGCAACAGCTTCCGCTGCTCTAGCTGCGTGCTTCATTTTCCTAGCAGCAACCAACCTGATCTCAGCTGTCTTAATCCTGGTCTTCGTCTGTTGAATCTCGGACAGAGCTCTCGACACTTGTGACCTTGCCGCATCCCCCACTACTTTAAACTGCTCAATCTCAGAACTCAGCCGTTGGAGTTCCTTGGATATATCCAATGGGTGGTTCTCCGAACAACCATCATCGATTTCGGAACCTTTGGTTGCTCGAAGCTTCACTTTTGTGTTGTGGAGCTCTTGCTCAAGGGTGGATATCTTGGAAGAGTTAGTGGTGAGCCTGTGGCGTGTCTTGTCAAGTGAAGCTCTTTCCTTTTCCAGCTTCTTGTTGAGCAGTTCAACGGAGGTTCGAATGTCAGCCAGATCGCTGGTGGTTCTAGACAGGTTGAACTTGGCCTGTTTGAGTTCGAGTAGAATGAAACCGGGAGTGGAGGAAGGACAATTAGTGTCGATTTCTGCGGCGCCATGATTAGCATCTTGATCTTCATCAACTAATACTTTTTCTTCCTCTCCAGTACCACCTGCTGTTGACTGCAGTGTAAGGTTGACTTCAGTTGCTTGACTCTGCAGCTTCAGTTTGAGCTCATCGACGATTGCTTTCGTTGATTCCAGCTCTTTGAGAACATCAAGTGTCTCTCTTTCTTTGACAATCAGATCGTTCTCTAGTTGTTGAGCTTGTTCCTCTACTCTAGTAATATCCATTCCTTCGTCCACCATTTCATTCTGCATATATTTTAGACAGGAAACGACAAGAAACAGATACGCCCACCAGAAATGAGCACATCAGAACTACAGAATACCAATACCATACCATACCAACCACTCTAAAATTAAAGCAGGTTTATTTATAGATCAAAGGATGGCCCACGAACAGATTGTGCCTAAACCCATTAGCAGCCAATGCCAAATTCCACCGCAGATTCACAGCAAAAAGAAAGGGGAAAACCCAGGTTCCAGATTCTCTATTTTTTCCCCCAGAATCAACCCTAGTAAAATGTAAAAGAAGGGGGGGGGGGGGGGGGGAAGTGGGAGGGAGAGAGATTGATTACCTGGGCGGCGGAGAGGCTTGGGTTGGAAGAAGGTTTCCAGTAGCCGAGTCCGCCGAAGAGAGTGACGGCTTCCTTGACGGACTCGAAGGGCGCGGATGTATCTACCAAAGCTCTGGAAGTGTCGTGGTCGTGGTCGTTGAGGGAGTCGCCGCCGATCTCGGAGCCCATGGTAGGGTTTTCGGACAAAAAGCGATAAATGTGGATGAGACAGACAGGAGTAGTAGAGACGAGCTGCGGACTGCTGCGGTATATAAGTTGTAAGAAGAGAGGGAGATCTAGTCCGACCAAACCAAAGTATACGTTAGGCTTTCGAGCCTTTTTTGGTTTTTTAATTACGCCTCGGTTCCAATTACCGAAATCGGTCAGCTCCGTGAACGAGAGAGTGAGAGAGAGACAAAAAACTTAAAATAAAGGGAAAAGGATAGTTAAAAAGGAGAGGCTAACTTCTTCTGGCTTTGTAGCCAGTAGCAGTAGCAGCAGCAGCAGCAGCAGCAGCAGCAGCAGGCATTAACGTTGTGGAGAGGAGAGGCCCGTTAGTTACTTCATTTCTTTTCCGAGAGGAGAGGCCCGTTACTCCCATTGCCTTTTTTTAACTTGGAAGCGGGAATGGAATACGAATTCCTGGCCCAAAAGTTGGGTCTGCTAATCTTTCTTTCCTTTAATGGGTTGGACCAATGTTTTTCAAAAAGTAAATTCTAGCGTAGCTCGCCTCATCTACCATGACTTTCAAAACACTACTAGAAAAGTCTTTGGTAAGCAAGGTTGTTAACCCGTACTTGACCATTCGCTTTGATCAGACGACTCGGTGGCGGGTTAGTGGTTCAATTGGAGATTGACCCAATTGACCTGTTTTTAGTAGGATGGTTATTTTGAGTTACTTAACGAATATGAGGTTATGATGGTAATTTTACAAACTAAAAGAAGAGGGCAGAGAAATAAATCACTATTTGTCGCCCTAGAAATCAAATTTGATCGCTCTAAAACTGAAAAAATTGACATATTTACCCTTCAGTTCAATTCAATTCTAGCCCTAACCAAACAGTCCCTTCCTCACCCCATCCCACATCCGCGAGGGAAACGTTTCTCATTTCAGAAAAAAGGGTTAGGGTTCTACCGTCGTGTCTCCCTTTTCCTCTATTTCTTTCTCCTTCGTAAAGATAGAGGGAAAGTCAACAAATTGACATATTTTCCTCTATTTCTCTCTCCTCCGCGAAGGAAATCAACAAATTTGATCAACAATCGTTCATTGTAAAGGCTGAGAATCGAGCTCCTGTGGCGATTTGGTGTAGGGGAAGAGCAATGATGACGCCACGGCTCCGTGAATCGACTGTTGATAGGATTAGGAACCTTCTTGACAGCGTGATAGAGCGGATTCTGGTATTTTTACTCATAAAAGATGCAGCTAAAAACTAGCCTCTTGTAAAGATACTGGAGACATCGTTGGAGAAGTAATCCTCAACCTGTGTTCGATAATAAGTTTGCTCCACTTCTTGAAGTAGATGATCGGAAGGATGTAGTGATGAAGATTTACAAAGCTCTGCTGGCTCATGATGGGCTGCCAAATAAGTTCTCAATTCCTGGGTTTAAGTGTTTAAACTATAAATAAATGAATTAAGGGTATTAAAGTAAAATTAACTTAATAATGAATAAGGAATTTTTGAATGACGAATAATAAGCCCTATAAAGAAACCCTACCTCCAATTTTTTTCATTCCGTGGCTTTCTTCCTCATTTCAGTTTTCACCCGTCTCCTCTCATTGCTCTTCCTCTTCTCTATTCTACAATCCGAATCGAAAAACAACGACACAGCATAGGTAGAGCAACAATGTCGTCGACTGATTGACAAAGTGACCAAGAGCTGGTCGGGAAACGAAGAAGACTCCAACGACTTAGAGGGAAGGCGATCTCAACATGGAGGGAAGGCGATCTGGGCACAAAAGCTCCGGTGGTTGGAGTAGTAGCCAAAACATTTTTAACATATATATTTTTGTGGCATGCTATCAAAGCCACTTAACCCTTGTATTGTTGGTTTGTCTTCAACGAATCAATAGAAACCCTTATCTTCGTTTTATTCTACATACTTAGAGTAGCCATCACTCATCTCTAAGGCAACATGCCCACATGTCATGGCTATCACACCAACTATTGGCCACTTGGGACAAGGCGACACGACATGACATGACCTGATATATGACTCCACATATGCCAAGCCAACTGACTCACTTCTACTGTCACTCCAGGAATTGGCCAAGTGTAACCACTTCCTAAAGCGTAGTATAGCGGGTTTGGGTTTAATTATCAACCCGGGTCCTAGATTTGATGACTACTCAGTGAATTCTTGTTATCTAGCAATGAAACTTTAATGCAAGTCTAAGCTAACAAATTAACAAAGCAAGTAAACTGTTGTATTCAAGTTAAGAGAGGTCACCCAGATATGGTTCCCCCTAGACTGCAGTTAAGCCGGTTTGTAATTACCAAGTTCAGTTTCTATGAAGGTTCTTAAACAGCCTGAAGTCTCGACTAAAGGTCTTCAGACCCTCTCAATCTGAGTCTCTAGCGGGCGACTAACCTCCACCGGAGTAAACAGATTGAGGCCTTAACAAACAAAACCTCCACTACCGGAGTAAATCCGGTACAGAATAGTGAGTTGGCTCCTCGACTAAAGTCACCAACTCCCTACCTTCAATCAAGGATGCTCTATCAACCTAGGCAGATATTCTCATTCTAGGTTAAAGCAGAAACAACAGGAATTTGATCAGGATTCAAGTCATTCAATCATTCAAACCTCAATCGAATATAATCAATCATAGAATCAGTACTTGGGTTCATACAATCAAAGCCTAACATACAAATCTAGAGTTCTCCATACCCAGATGAATGGGAGAACTACTCCATGGAGAAAGAAGCAAAAGCAAAATCAGACGCGGAATTCATACTGTGAAGGATGGATTGCTGCTCCTGGACGTTGATTGGCACTCCTCCAAGCTCAAACTGGCCTCCAATGGTGTTGAAGATCAATCTAGGGCACTTGGAGACTCTTGTTCGTCGCTTTCTCTCTCTAGGAATCGTTCTGTCTCTCAAAAACTCGAATCCCCCCGACTTGTGGCTGAAAATCTGCTTAAAAGCAGAAAATCCCGACTCACACGGCCAGGGTGGCACGGCCGTGTGGCTCACCCAGTTGCCCGTGCGAGTCAAAACGCAGCGCATCAATTAGTTGAATTCCAGGCTTCTTGCACGGCCAGGGTCGCACGGCCGTGCAGCTCACCTTGCACGGCCGTGCAGATTTTCTGCTCTGCCCGTGTTTGCTCTCGCACAATCCCACACGGCCAAATTGGTCACTTGCACGGCCGTGCGGGTTGTGGGTGTGCCCGTGCGACTTCCTTTGTGACTTGCCTCGCGCCCGATCTTCGCCCAATCGACCCCGAACTCGCTCCTAAACCTTCATTCACTTGCCAGGACCTGAAATATCACAAACAAGCACAACCTAGCGTGAAATCGGTCTAAAACAGGAGAAACCACATCTCAAACGGTGTTAGAACAGGGGTGAAAACATGTGTAATTAACGGTCTATCAAACTCCTCCACACTTAACCGTTTGCTTGTCCCCAAGCAAACCTAACTCAAACCAATGCAACTCTATAGACCTCTATAGCAACAAACACCCCAGATCGTAGGTAGAGGACTTCCTAGATCATTGAGCAGCTTACGAGGTCAACCGACGCACAAGTCATCTCATAGCTTCTTCGGCGAGAGCACTAGTATCGAGTCGGCATCATGGCAAACAGTGAACAGAGGACAAATGAATTGTGGATGAAGAGATTCTAAAAAACAAAGGATCATGGACTCACATTTTTCAAGGTGCTCTATTTTCTTCTTGAAGATGGTTGGAACCCCTTTTCTTTCTGTTTTGCTTGTTTTCTGTTATTTTATTTTCTTTTTTTTTCTTTCAAGGGTCCCAACCTGCTCTTACCGGCCATGCCAGGAGCGGATGTCTCGAGCCTCGTGCGGGGGAAAGACATGTAATGGGGATGGAGGTAGTAGGTGGAAATTGGGAACGAATTCCCGTCTCCCCTTACACACTTTCGCCCTATTCGCACGGGAGACGTTATTTTGAAGCACATTTTCGAGCACCTGTTAAACTTAAAACATGAAACAAGAGTCCATGACAGGTAGAGAATCCACAACACCACACAATTCAAGGGTCCTAAGATCACTAATTCACTCAATCAACCAACACAATATGAAGAAGAAATGAGATTTCTTAAATGCATCAACATCCTCCATAGTGCTACACTACCTCCCTAGGTTGCATATTACTATAAAGACTGTCAATTCAAAGCATACTGAGCAGGCAATTGCAAGGAAACACGTACTTGGAGCCCTCAAATTTAAAAATTTGGACAGTGGACTAGGCTCCAAGCACACAAACAGATCTAATGCAGTCAAAAGATAAACATCCCCCCACACTTAAGATCGACATTGCCCTCAATGGAGAAGAGGGAAGGAAAAGGGAACGATGTTACCGGTATGCACGGACTGCAGGAGACTGGAAGCGGACTGGAGAGAGTACCAGTCAAGACAAGCACAGCCAAAGGAAACCAAAGAGCTCAAACACAATATGTTAGGTCCAATGGTCAGCCCAATAAAACATCATCCAAAACAAAAGAAATCAAACCAAAACCAAACTGGTTTACAATCCGACTCAAAACACAAGAAAGAAAATCAAACCGTGGTGGGGTTGCCTCCCCACAAGCGCTTCTTTACCGTCTTTTAGCTGGACGCCCATGGTGGATACTCAGGGAGGTGCAGGAACAGGTGCCTCCAAGAGCGGATCCACATCGCTCTTGAGGTACAGCTTCAGGTTGTGGCCATGCACCCGACGGATGCGACCACCATCATCGGTAAGCTCGACCTGGCCATCCGGCAAGATGCAGGCGAGTGAGTACCCAGACGGCCAGGGTGGTCGTGGTGCCGGAGGTGGGACCAGCTCATAGTGGTCTCCACTCTTCTTCCGTGCAGGCTTAGCAACCTGCTGCTTCGGCCGCCACTCCTCCTTGAGCTTTTTGTTCGGAGGTGAGGCTGGATGGAGTGGCGGCGAAGGAATAATAGGAGGGTCCTGCAAAATAAGAGGTGCAGAAGGGTACACAACAGGCTCGTGTACCTGATCAGACATAGCATGCACAGGCGTGACAGCAATCATAGCACAGTGATCAAATTCAGCCACAGAAAAAGTAGCCTGTTCATTCCCAGCACGCAGGATCAGTTTACCATCATGCACATCAATAAGTGCCTTGGCGGTGGCAAGAAATGGTCTACCCAGAATCAAAGGTACATCCACATCCTCATGTATATCAAGAATAACAAAATCAACAGGATATGTGAATGCACCGACACTGACAAGCAGATCCTCTATGATTCCCCTAGGATGCACAACGGAACGATCAGCTAGCTGAATGCTCATCCTAGTAGGGCTAAGTTCACCTAGGTCTATCTTTTTATACAACTTATATTGCATGACATTTATGCTAGCGCCTAGGTCCGCCAAGGACTTGCCTACATGCATGCTTCCAATAGTGAGAGGGATAGTAAAACTCCCTGGGTCTTTTCGCTTCTTGGGCAGCTTGTTCTGCAGGATAGCAGAACACTCCTCACTGAGCATCACTCTCGAAAGATCCCCAAGTTTCTTCTTGTCGGTGAGGACGTCTTTCATGAACTTGGCATACTTGGGCATCTTCGACAGTGCCTCCACGAACGGTATGCTGATGTTGAGTTGCTTCAACATTGCCATAAACTTGGCAAACTCAGTCTCCAGCTTATCTTTGTGTAGGCGAGTGGGGAAGGGAAGCTGGGGCACATGCTCCTTAACCACTGGTTGTGGCTTGGGAGCAGGGGCTTCCTTCTCCACCCGCACTTCTACATCGTCGGCTGGAAGTGCTGAAGCAGGTAGTGGTTCCTCCTGTCTGGCCGGGACAGGATCAGCAGATATGGTTTTACCGCTCCTGGTAAAAATGGCATCCAGCTGCTGGTGAGGATCACGAGGATTCGGAACAGTGGTGGCAGGCAGAGTCCCCGGTGCCCTGGTAGTGTTTTGGCGGGCCAAGATGCCCACCTGGTGCTGCAGATCTTGCAAAATGGCACCCTGGTTCCGCTGACCTGCCTCTAGTGACGTGATAGCAGCCTGAGTGCTAGTCATGAATGAAGCTAGAATATTTTCCAGCTTTGTCATCCGGTCATCTGGGGCCGGAGCTGCTGCTGGCTCGGCAAACTGGCGCTGGGGCTGTTGGAATGGTTGCCCCTGCCTAGGCTGGTAGGGCTGCTGCTGTGGGGGTGGCCCTTGTCGAGCCTGGAAGGGCTGCCTCTGCTGAAAACCACCTGCTGGTGCTGGGAAACCAGGTGGTTTAGTGGTGTTGCTGCTCCAAGCGAAGTTGGGATGCTGGCGCCACCCCTCATTATATGTGTTGCTGTACGGGTCGAGGCGCCGAGCATTGGCGATGAAGTCCAACTGCTCTTGGGGAGTGGTAGACTCCCTCATAGCCTGGCAGTCCTCCACTAGGTGATTGGAGCTCTCGCACCATTGACATTGAGCAACTGGAGGTGTAGCCAAACCTCTGCCCGGAATAAGACTGTTGGGCTGCTTCAATGTCTGCACTAGCTCAGCTACCTGCTGCTCGAGCCCGGATCTGGTCTCCATGGCGTGCACACCACGGTCTCGGGAATGTCTGCCTCTGCTGCTCTGTCCCCAAGAATGATCTCTGGCAGCCAAGGTATTGATCATCTGGTTCAGCTCGGGTGGAGTCTTAGTGAGAACATCCCCTCCTAGGCATAGAGACTCAATCACCCTCTGGCTATCTGGAGAGAGAGCACTGTAGAAGTTCCCCACTGTGAATGCATCACTAAAGCCATGATGGGGACACTGCCAGAAATATCCCATGTACCGCTCCCATGCATCACGAAGTGACTCATCTGGCTCTTGGCGGAAGTGAGTGATCTCCCGCTGAATCTCTGTAGTCTTCGATGCCGGATAGTACCTGTGCACGAATTTGTCAGCCAGATCGTCCCAAGAAGTGATGGACAATGGGGGCTGGGTCTCCAACCACCTCTTAGCATTCCCCGCCAGAGAATGGGGGAAGAGATGAAGGCGGATTGCATCATCAGCGACACCTTTCAGCTTGAACCCGTTCGTCAGCTGCAGAAAACGGGAAAGATGTACCCTGGCCTCCTCATCCTTCAAGCCATGGAACTGGATAGAGGATGTAATGAGCTGAATCCAGCATGGCTTGATCTCGAAGTTGTTTGCTGGAATAGGCGGGTAGAGGATGACCGGGCGGATGTCAGCAATCCGCGGAGTGTAGTAGTACGCCAAGGTGGCACCCGGCGGTGGGTGATGATGATGAACCCCATGATCCTGGGGTATGGGGTTGTTCCCCAGGACCTGATTCACCGGGGGAGCCTGCTGAGGATTCCCCTGGTGTTGATTGTACTCTCCGTCCATCCTGTACTCTTCCTCAGAATCGCTGCTCAGGTGGCCGTCTATGCGCTCTTCCGTAGCCAGTCTAGCTCGCTGTTGTCTCTTGAGTTGGTGACAGGTGCGGTCAATCTCTGGATTCAACGGCAGTAAACCTCCTGACTGGCTACGGGTCATGCACTACCTGCACACACTCAAGCAAACAAACCCGTGAAGGCACAAGTGGGACAAAGCAAACAAAGCGAAAAGAAAAGCTAAATTAACAGAAATCACTTTACTTCAACAACCTAGCCATCCCCGGCAACGGCGCCAAAAACTTGACTCACTTCTACTGTCAGTCCAGGAATTGGCCAAGTGTAACCACTTCCTAAAGCGTAGTATAGCGGGTTTGGGTTTAATTATTAACCCGGGTCCTAGATTTGATGACTACTCAGTGAATTCTTGTTATCTAGCAATGAAACTTTAATGCAAGTCTAAGCTAACAAACTAACAAAGCAAGTAAACTGTTGTATTCAAGTTAAGAGAGGTCACCCAGATATGGTTCCCCCTAGACTGCAGTTAAGCCGGATTGTAATTACCAAGTTCAGTTTCTATGATAGTTATACTGCGGAAGGTTCTTAAACAGACTGAAGTCTCGACTAAAGGTCTTCAGACCCTCTCAATCTGAGTCTCTAGCGGGCGACTAACCTCCACCGGAGTAAACAGATTGAGGCCTTAACAAACAAAACCTCCACTACCGGAGTAAATCCGGTACATAATAGTAAGTTGGCTCCTCGACTAAAGTCACCAACTCCCTACCTTCAATCAAGGATGCTCTATCAACCTAGGCAGATATTCTCATTCTAGGATAAAGCAGAAACAACAGGAATTTGATCAGGATTCAAGTCATTCAATCATTCAAACCTCAATCGAATATAATCAATCATAGAATCAGTACTTGGGTTCATACAATCAAATCCTAACATACAAATCTAGGGTTCTCCATACCCAGATGAATGGGAGAACTACTCCATGGAGAAAGAAGCAAAAGCAGAATCAGACGCGGAATTCATACTGTGAAGGATGGATTCTTGCTCCTGGACGTTGATTGGCACTCCTCCAAGCTCAAACTGGCCTCCAATGGTGTTGAAGATCAATCTAGGGCACTTGGAGACTCTTTCTCGTCGCTTTCTCTCTCTAGGAATCGTTCTCTCTCTCAAAAACTCGAATCCCCCCGACTTGTGGCTGAAAATCTGCTTAAAAGCAGAAAATCCCGACTCACACGGCCAGGGTGGCACGGCCGTGTGGCTCACCCAGTTGCCCGTGCGAGTCAAAACGCAGCGCATCAATTAGTTGAATTCCAGGCTTCTTGCACGGCCAGGGTCGCACGGCCGTGCAGCTCACCTTGCACGGCCGTGCAGATTTTCTGCTCTGCCCGTGTTTGCTCTCGCACAATCCCACACGGCCAAATTGGTCACTTGCACGGCCGTGCGGGTTGTGGGTGTGCCCGTGCGACTTCCTTTGTGACTTGCCTCGCGCCCGATCTTTGCCCAATCGACCCCGAACTTGCTCCTAAACCTTCATTCACTTGCCATGACCTGAAATATCACAAACAAGCACAACCTAGCGTGAAATCATTCTAAAACACGAGTAACCACATCCTAAACGGTGTAAGAACAGGGGTGAAAACATGTGTAATTAACGGTCTATCACCAACTCAAAATTTTCTATTTTATATCTTTTTAATTGTAGCCATTGTTGGCCATTGGTTTTTATTAATTTTATATATATGGTGCCTTCTACGGGGTATCGTATCATGTCTGAAAGATCAGTCAATTCAAGTTCTGGATAGCGTTTTCTTACTCAAGGTATGCGGTACCCCGGATTTTACCCTGGGTACCGTAGAAATCCCCATATATATTAGATAATTTTATTTATTCTATACGACAGGAAGTGACAGACGCCACTACTCTCCATAGCATTTTGCAACAACCAACACCCCGATGGTGTACACCCACTGTCAAGTCCATGGATTCAAGTAGGCAAACCATCCATAAACCACATGACTCTTTTTTCCATGGGATATGAATCTCTATACGTTATTTTGAATTTTCTATCTTACCACTGGATGGTACATGATCAACACGTCTTGTCTTGGTGACCTTGCATAAGGTCACATGCTCCTTTCCCTTAGCCACCTCACGTCTTGCTTTAACAAGCCTACTAGATATGATCAACTCCATTTGGATTATGAAGAAGACCGTGCGTTTTTTTACTGTCTTAGTTGCCTCCTAGTTGACACATGGCCATTCTCCTAACATTGTTGGAGACCATGCCTAGACCGACAAGTCGACGACCACCCATGTGGCCCACTTGACTTTGTATTTCAAAATCTAAACCTTGTTGGCTCCTACACTTAGCACACAACCATCCTTGGTTCTTTGTGCAACTATGTTTGGTTGGTGTGTATGGGGTCTTCTTATACATGCCCCCTTGTCCATCCTTCATGGTTGATGACACATACTTACAACTCATGGACATAAACTTGCCCCCTGCCCACACTTAGCCAAACTTGCATGCTTATCATAAGCATGTGTGGCTTGAACTACATGTGGCTTCTTGGACATATCTTGTCCATACTTAGCTAAATTTTCATACTTAAAATAATTTTTCTGGCTTCCTCACGTCGTGTTTTTTTGGTTATTCCTCCATGTCCACCATATATAGTTGGCGACATTGCCCCTTTCTCCATACTAAGCCATGTTAGTATGTTTATCACAAACATCTATGGCTTTGGGTTGATGTGCCATCTTGGACACCACGTGCCCCCACCGGATGGACTTCTTGGCTTCATCTTGTGGAGTGGTAGACTCTCATGCCCCCTTGTGGGGTTCTAGATGGTTTGAGTCCATCAGAATTGGCTCCTTACCTACTCACCAGGGGTGACATTGGGGGTGGGCAACTAGGGATAGACATTCAGTCGGTTTGGTTTCAACCGAATCAAAATTATGAATACTGGGTCCCTGAATTCCACCAAACCTCAAACCGAATTATAATTCGGTTCAGAATTTCACACTAAACTGAATTTGTGAGTCTAATTGTATCTTCTTCTTTTTAAATTATTTTTACCCCTAATATAAATAATAAATATGCAATTATATGCATCATCAATGATAAAATCAAACATTTCAACACATAAGTCATAAAACACTAACATGATTCAAATATTTAAGTCTAAAAACAACTACAAACATAAAAACCCACCATTTGGAGGTTGCAATTATAGTAATTCGGTTTTTCGGTGGGAAATTCAGAATTTTTTGGTTCGGTTGAAAGAACCCTGGTTGCCGAAATATTCATATTTCCCTTCCGAATTTAGAACCGAATAGCATTATTTCGGTTTTGGTTTGGTTTGGTTTAATTCAGTTTCAGTTCGGTTCGGGTTTATCGAACCGGTTGCCACGCCTATGGGCTACCACGTGGTAGTACTTGGTCCATGTTTGAATGGATCTTCACCGACTAGTTCATTGATAATTGTTGCGTGATCTTGACTCGAGAAAGAGTGGTTGAACATCACCTTGTCCATGAAAGACCTCATCACATGGAGGTGGACCTCTCAACACAACTCTCACGTTGAAGGGTTGGTTGGCTTATCACTGGCGCTAACAAGATCTCCTGCTATAGTTGGCCATTTCGGCCACCAGTAGGAGAGTGTAAACTCCAAATAACACTATTTAATGGTGGCTTTTTACCATCAAGTGGCAAAGCAATTGATTGGACCACTAGTTTGGTTAATAATTGTGTCAACCCACTAAATTCGCTTCTAATTTTTTCAAGAAACTCAACCAATTGCCATAGATGCTTATCTAAATCAGAATGAATAGACTCAATTTGAGAGATTACCTTGCATGAATTTCTTGCCAATGCCTCCTTCATGGACTGTAGGATCTATACCATCATCTTGTGGTTCTCCTTAGAGGCATGATAGTTCTCCACCATCATCTGACGGTTGACCTTCACCATCTAGTGAAAGCAACATGATTTTGGTGGTTATATCAACAATTGTTGTTGCCAATGACAAAGTTTCCATCATGTCATTTTATTACCGACAACACTTTTTGTATCTTGGCCAAGTTCAAACTTAGCCACTTGCTTCATCACAAACTTAGGAGAGAGATCACCTTCTTTTTTCTCTGTCTTGGAGCCATCAAATCAAATACAATGTTGCACCAGGTGTGCCAATTTGTTTTCCTGTGAGAAAACTTGTTTTGAATAGAATTGATTACATCTTTGACTTCTTACCAATACGATTTATAAACACGGTTCAAAGCTCTTTAAACATAGTTTGAACGATTTTTAGGAACAAAACTATATTAAATTACTTCTACTCTTGTAGAGGTCAACGAGAACTCCAAACTACGACTATTGCTACTTGTAGAGAGAAATGGTAAAAACTTGATGCAGGCTTCAGTGGTGTGATTTTTGGAACCCTTGTTTCTGTCCACCCTTCCTCTTATTTATATCCATGGGGATATAACTTTCGTAGAAAACCGCCTCTTGGATAAATCCCAAAAATAATTGCTTCGTTGGACATGGTGGTTACTACTCCAGCCGCCTAGATGCATCTTTGGGTACTATCATGGGTCTTGGAGAGTATCTTGCCTCATCCAGTATGGTTCCAAATCTCGTTTCATGATAGTCTTTTGATGAGCATGTGGTGTCTCGCAAAGGGGGTCATGGCCTCTTGCCTCGCGACCATGGATTTCTTACTCATGTCCATGTTCCTCTTGTCTCACGGCCATGGACCTCTTGGGACCTAGCCGCATGACTAGTGATATAATTCTCTGACACCACACCCTTCTCACTCGTGACCATAGCCCTATTGTGTCACGACCAGAGATCTCTCAGTCATGCCCATGGCCCCTCTCACGAGGCGGTCATGGCCCTCCCTACTTAGTCTATTTTCGGGCATTCGGTCTTGGCCTCATATCACGACTATGGAGCTCATTCGCGGCCATGACTTCTTACTGGTGTCCAAGGTCCCTCTCGTGAGATAGCTATAGACCTCCAGACGACGGCCATGGCCCTCCTAGACTTGGTAATTTTTTCCTTTATTTGAGATATGTTTCTCGTGGCATGGCCTCGTGATTTGTAGCCATGCCATGTACTTATATCGAGACCGTGGACCGTGTGAGTCGTGGCTGAGACTTCTTCTTGCGTCCATGGCCCTTCCAGACTTAGTATTTTTTTTATATGCGACTTGGGCACCATGGTTTATCATTCTTATAGCATGACATGTCCTCTTACGAGAGAGTCACGTCCCTCATTGACTCACGTCCATGCTCACAAAGGAATTATTGACTTGGGCTTTAAAGTCAATATCCATGAGGCCGGTTTAAATAACATTAATTGTTATAATGGATTTGGCCTTATAAGAACACTAACTACCTTATAAATCATCAATGTAATACAAAGTAATTTTAGGTGTAAACATATTCAAATCAATCAACAAAATCACTCCTAACCTATCAAACAAACTTTATCATACAAATTCAATAGCTTTCAATTTTCAATTCCCTAGCAAATCAAGTAACCAATAGCCCAACACACAAACAACCTAGTTGTTAGCTTCCAACCACCCACAACCGACTTCTATAATGGAGCCATTTCCAAAATTTAAAAATTAATGAAATGATAAATAAATTGAAGGAGGAAGGTAGACATTTTGACCAATTTTTGTCTTGCAATAGGAGCCTAGGATTCTCACATCTGCGCCCTTCCCTTTCTAATGCCTTCACATAACGCCTTCGTTTACTATTCTTTTAGAAATTTCTTCATTCTAGTTGGCGATGATGGGTCAGGTCAAGAAGCGGTTGTCTATAGAAAGAAGTGAAGATGCCGAGATCTAAGCTGGTTTTATGGAGAAGAAGGAGGTAGGGGTGACCAGAAGTTGGGATGTTTGCTATGAGCGAGTATGGATGGACATAAGATGGGAGATCGACGCTCGATAGTGGGTCTGGAGTTTGGAGTTTTCTAGAGGGTCTGGGTTGAGGTGGAAGCTCGACATCTGGAGAATGGAGTTAGATTCAGAGTTGACTCGAGTTGCAGCGAGGACTGAGAAACAAGCCTTGAGCTCGGGTGACGTGCTATGGGTGTGCGGAGAGGCTATCTAGCACATAACCTCCAAATTATAAGGGCCTCTACCACCTCTATTATTTATACGGAAAATTACAGTCGAGAATTGAATTTTAATAATTAATTTAAAATAAAAATGAAAATTAATGCATTGGACTTTGATTATGTGTTCAAAACGATAAAAAAATTTAAGTCCAAAGGCTAGAAGAATGAATAGACCACGTGAGGGGGGAAACTTGCTTTCTTATCATACTTTTCCAAACCATATAAGATAGTCAATTTTTTTGTCGTGTGTTTTTAGAGAATAAAATTGGTGAGATTGTCTATGCCTCATTAATATGGACGTTAACCACAATAAGCCACAAGCCAACAATAGTAAATCAAAATTATAAGAATTCGTAACATACTTAACTTTAGACTAAAAAATATTAGTTTCTCCTATTCAATATTAGTTTTCTCTAATGTTGGTTCTAATTTTCGATTCTTTTATATTCTTCTCATCGACTCAGTCAAAGTTCTCATCATCTATTCAGATTTCAGGTGAGTCAAGGTAGTTGATTATTTGTCGATCTATTTAATATTTAAGTTCTTTTGTTTTGATTTTGTTTGATTCAATCCCTCAAGCAAATAATTTTTTTTAATTTTATTATTCTATTTCAACCATTATCACAACTTATTTCAAATAATATAAGAGGAATATTATTTTTGTAATTGTTAAATAAAAAATTACATTAAGTACGGGCAACCTAAGAAAAAACTAGAGCGCTTCTCAACGTAGTTACAACCATCAAATGCAAGCTATATAAAACTAAGAATGATCTCTAACTTCTAGGTTACCACCTTATCATTCCCCTCTCGACATTGCAATATACGCTTTAGCTCAAAACAAACAAAAATGAGAGACTTTGCCGCTTCTGAGCCTTTGACACGCTACGACACAACTCCTAACAATGACCAAGTGTAACCAATGAAAGGGATTGCAGTATAGTGGTGCAAGTAATAAATATCGAATCCCCGGGTCTCTAGATGTATTATTACTCAGCTTCAGTTCATTATCTAGCAAATCATATTAAGGATTGATTAACTAAACTACTCTACTAACTAAACTAAGTAAAACTATTAATTACAGGTTGGGAACTTACTTAGGTATGATTCCCCCTTGTTTGTAGTTAGGCAAAGTTGTAATTCACCCAATCCAATTCAGTTGACAGATATACCACGGAAAGTTCTTGGCATGTCTGAAATCTCGACTAAAGTATTCCAGACCCTCTCAGTTCGAATACCCGACGGGTGACTAACCTCCACTAGCATAAACTAACCAAGGCAATAACACACCAAACTTCCTCTACTAGGTTTAATTCCATTACAGAGCAATGAATCGATTTCTCGACTAAAGAAATCAATCCACTACTTCCAAGTAAGGTTGCTCTATTAACCTATGCACAGACTATCATTCTAGGTTAAAGCATGAATCACAAAAGTTTGATCAGGACTCAAGTAATTCTGAATAAATGCCTCAACTGAATATAAAACGTCAATCAATCATGAATTCAAGTTCATACAATTCTTCCTAGCATACAAATCTAGGGTTCCTCAAAATCTAAGTGAAGGGAAGTTACTCCATAGAGAAGAGAGAAATTGCAGAAATCTGATCTAGATCTTCAACTCCATGTCCAAACTTGTTTCCCGAGCTCCAATGGTGAAGAAATCCTCCAAAATATCTCCAAGAATGGTCTCAATGTGCTCTCTCTAGGGTTCGTCCCTTGGGTGTTTGTGATCCAAAACCCAGCTCTCCCCCTTTAGAATACGCAAAAACGCATTTATACAGCTCACAGAAGCCAAGTTACGGTCGTAACCTTTGAGGTTCAGGTCATAACTTCTGGAATGTATTTTGCCTCCCGTGGCCCCGAGTTACGGCCAAAATGGCAAAGTTTGAAGGCCAATCTGTAACTTTGGAGAAGCTTCTGTCTTTCTGTCATTTCTCCCTCATCCCAACTCCGAATCAGTCGCCGTATGATTCCAGATGCTCATAGTCTCATCCTCATTCTTTACATACCTAGATTATATGATTCTTTGTCCATTAAATGAGGTAGAAATCCATTCTTCCTTGGGTCATGCCCGAGCTTCTTCTCCCGAGTCGCCAATTAATCTCTGATTGACTTGAAACTTGTGCCTATATTTCACTTTACGTGCTAGGACCTGAAATGTGACAAATGAACACAACCTAGCGTAAAATAGGACAAATTATGGTAAACACCAAGCTAAACAATCAAGAAATGAGGGGTAAAATATGTGCAAATTCGGTGTTATCAGCATTACAGTCTCGAGCACCTCTCACGCTAATCACTACTGCAACAGACTTCCCCTGCAACTTCCTTATACCCCCACGCACCATGTCCTTTGATTTGCCAGGAGGGAATTCCCCAATGAGGCCCAACTTTTTATTGTTACATAAAAAACAAGCAATTACAACCTTACACTTCATTAAATGAGATTAATGATCGTTGATGTAGTGTCGTACCAAATTTACCTAGCCCGAAGGCCATGATCATATTTCCCTAGGGTATCCCATAGAACCCTTACTTTGATGGTCAGGTACGATTCTATTTGAGTTGAAAACAATGCAGGAGGTTGAGATGCCTCGAGTTTTATAAAACTAAAATGAGAAGAAGAAAAACGTGCAGAAAAGTAATTCTAAAGCTAGTTTGCATGGACGAGAGAGCATAGAAGGAAGGTGTTTCATAGGCAAGCTCCCCCTAGGTATCCTAGTCATGTCTCACTTGATATTCGCCAACATATGAGTTGTTGATTTCTGATTTTGTTAGATTCCACCTTGTGCGAAGCATTTACCAAAATAGTGGGCAACAAGGATCCTACGGATTTCTTTCTTGAGGGTTCACGTAGTTCAATGGAATGAGGATCGATCAAATAGGACTTCCATGTCTGGTATATCCTACATGACTGGATTTCTATCCTTGCACCTCGAAGGAGTGCAAGGTCGAATAAGCAATCACTTGAATCGACAAATAACAAAGTAGAGAAAATCAAGAATCAACACATGAAATAAAATAATCGTATTAAAGCTAACATTGAGTTTTACATGACCAGAAACACCTCTTGAATCAACAACCACAATAGAGAAAACAGGGCCAAGGCTGCCGTTTCTGGTGGCGATTCCTCTCTTGAGGTTGTTTTTTCTCTAAATCAGGTGAATCGCTCTTTCGGCTGAGTAACGGCCCTTCCTTGACCTCTAATCTCCTCCTCCCAAATTCTATCTATAGAGCTTTATTATTTAGGCCTTCAATTAGGATTTCTTGGGAGAGGAACTCTCAGCTACTGTGTCATCCAACCAATAGAAGTCTCCAAACACGTGGTCAACGAATCAAAAAGCTCATAGGTAACACTATGAGGAAGTTGAGGTGCCATATAAAATGGCGGCAATGGCGTTGTTTTCCATCATGGGCCCTTTTAGGCGCTGTTTATTTAAGTTTGTCTTCTCTTTGATTCCCCGCTCTAGCAATTGGATCTCGATGTTCCCTTTGGCTACCTATTAGTCCACTAGCCTGCTTTGACCTGAAAATGCATAAAGTGCTACCAAAAGCGCATCAAACCCGCAAAAGAAATCATAGGGTTGCTAAAACAAAATTGAATAATCCATAGCACAAATTCAAGGTATTATGATGATAATGATATGAAATGGATCCACTTTGGATCATTACGCGGGTCTAGAATAGCTCATTCAATATGTCATCAATTAATAACCACTAGATCAAAACTTAAATAAATAGATGAGATAGACTTAGTTTGTTAATTGTATCACCATATTGTAATAGGACAAGGAATAACTACACGGGTTGTAGGTTAAGCCATAGTTAAGTCCTATATATTGTAACCTATTGAGAATAAAAGCTGAAAGTCGTAATACTAAATAAGATTTTTGAGAGGGAGATCCTCTTCATGGACTAATGTCATCCTGATGATACCATGTGAAAATTCTCGTGTGTTTATGTGTTTTTGTTATATATTTTTACATGATATCAGAGCTTCTAAACAGCTGATCGTTTGTTTTGCTCCGGTTCATGTCTTGTTGTGCCTAGCTCTCTTCGCGGGCATATGTTCGCTTCTTATATGTTTGGCAACCTGCCTTATTGTTCTCGGGTAAGCCTAGTTTTCCTTCTTGGCTCTTTGTGCTCAACTTGTTGATTGTTCTTTGGGAGCCCGTTTGGCCCGTTCTTGCGCCTTTGTGATTACTCCACTACTTATTTTTAGTAGAGTTCTTTATTCCTTCACGTTCAGACCTTTCTTGCTTTTTTGTGGTAACCAATCCGACTCTTATTGCGATCTTTTACTACTTCCGGGCTCTTTTTATTGTTACTGCTTTCAGAATAGATTCTGCCAAATTTGAGATGGCTTTCAATAAATTTGATGAGAAGAATTTTGCATTGTGGGAATTTCAATTCTCAAACTTCATCGAAGGCAACCATATTATTTTTCCAAATTGATCTTGGCTACCATGTCTGCATTTCCCCCCTTTCGTTGATGGATGTTGTGAACCACTCCTTGACCCAAAATGATGGTATCATTTGTAGTGAGACCAAGAATCAAGCTGCTTTGTGTAGGTCCAATGAGCTGGGTAAGGGAAGGTCGTAAGCGAGCCACCAAGACCTTTCATAGTATCTTTAGAGGAACATTACACAAGGAAAGACGCCTATAATGAGTTAGGGAATTAGGATGCTGAACTTTTGGGATGACCAGAACAAAATCTATAGCTATTATTGGATCAAAATAACCATTTGAAACGTTGCATGAATAAACTCGTCGACTGGTTCCTTTACCTCATACCAGAATTTTAGGTAGAATAAAGGATGAAAGTCGTAAATTCCTGGTGTTTAAGATGATTCATAGAATGAAGTGCCATGAGAATTTATTGATTGGGTTTTGTTTCGTGGAACCAACCTGATTCGCAACCTGCCCGCAACCCGATTTAACTACAAGTCAAAGACCCGCAACCCGATTAACCCATAATCCGATTGACCCGCAACCCGATTAACCCATAATCCGATTGACCCGCAACCTGCTTGACCTAAACTCGTTTGACTCGCAACCCACTTAACCCGCAACCAGCTTGACCTGCAACTAGACTAACCCAACCCGACCCGCCCGATTGGCACAAAAAATACTACTTAATTAAAATATATATGGCAAAGGCTAGCATACACCTAACATATACTATACGTCTGTAGTTAGAGGTGGCAATTGGATCATATTCGTGGATCGAATTCATGGATTTGTAGATTCGTGTATCAGATCCAATGGACCTTATTTAATAATTTTGATGTCATTTTAGTCTTGCTATTGAATGATGATTAAAGAACATTATTTGGGAAGGCAGCCCATTTAACAACAAGCTTAACAAGTTGCTAAGAACTTGGCAAATAAATAAATATGCAGCCACCCTTCATCTATGTGGCAGCCACAAAGAGCATTATTGTCACTTGCCAATAATATTACTACAAAAATGCAGAAATAAGTTTTCATCCAACAGTATAAACAGCAAGGATTGCGAACATAACCCCATCTAGGACATTAATGCACCTTCATGAAACATTGACAGTAAGCAAAGGCGGAAACTAGCCGTGCAAATCACAAGTTAAAAAGAGTTGCTCACAAGTCACAGATACCACTAGTCCAATACATGATAGACAATATACCATTAAAATTTCACACATAAGTAAATCTAGAAGTCATTGAGGATGCTTCGACCGCCTTTGAAATTTCCACCTCGAGTCCATTGTCACAATCATCACCTTCATCATGCGATTCAAATGTTACTAAATAAAATTTATTATATTAAACCATTATCAAAATAACTATATAATTAACTAGCTTACTTGGAAATCCATATAGCCAATTGCGTGTGGTAATCAATGCTTCCACATTTTTAGGCAAAACAAAGCTTAGCAAGTTGGTTAGAACTCTACCTCCCATACTGAAAGCCGACTCTAATGCTACTATTGTGATAGGAATGCTCAAAACATCTCTAGCCACACGAGTAAGCTCCGGGAATCGAGATTCATTCGTGTTCCACCATAAAAGAACATCCAATGGCTTTTGCGATTGAGCCTTTTACAATCCAAATATTCATCTAATTGTGTATTATCACTCTAGAATTGACTTCCCCAAATGAATCAAACTCCTATGAAACAAAAACTCATTTTAGTAATAAAATGCATTAAGATGAAGATAATTAGAAAAGTAAATGTACTTACATCTATATCATCTTCATAGCCCATATCTTCAGCAATATCCTCGGCAAGTGATGATGATTGATCGGTAGAGTCACTATACTCCTTCAATAGATCACATATCTTTCTCCGAAGCTCAATACATTTTGTTTTAGCAAGAACTTGCCCATATAGCTTATCATAAAAAAAAAACTTGACAGAATCCAGCATATACCATGGATCAAAGACCACAGCTATTGACAAAATTGTACTATATGACTCCCAATATTTATCAAACTTTTCCTTCATTGCTAGGGCCATATGACGAATATCACTATCCACACTTTCGCATGCATTCATAAACCGCATTTGAATCCTCCACACATTGCAGAAATACAGGTTAGAAGTAGGATAATGGACCCCAAAAAAAAGGTTCGTGATATCATTAAAAGGCTTCAAATCTTGATGATTTTCATAATCTTATCCCATTCTACATCTGATGAGAATCTATCAAAATTTCTGTCAACCAACTTCAGATGTTGAAAAGCACGACGATAGAGATCCGCTCTCTCAAGCATCATGTATGTAGAGTTCCATATAGTTGGACAATCTAATGATAATCCTTTAGAACTCAGACAATTGCTTCTCTTTGCATAATCTTCAAAAACTATCCTTCGAGATTCATACTCCTTGACATACTTCACCCACTCCCTAATAACATCTATAGATGCATGAATATGTTTTAGTCCTTCATTCACAATCAGGTTCCAAACATGAGCACCACAACGAATATGAAAATAATCCCCGTCACATACTAATGTCCCATCTTCTTTCAATTGGTCGAGTAAGAGACCTTGCATGACATCATTGCACCTAGCATTGTCCAATGTAATCGAGAATATCTTCTTCTTAATTTGCCACTCTCTCAACAAATCATATATTGTATGGTACAAAACAATAGCAGAATGTGGAGGAGGAACATGACAAAAACTTAGGATCTTAGTATTTAAATTCCAATTAGAATCCACATAGTGTACTGTCAAACAAAGATAGCCTTTAGTAGCACAAGAAGTCTACAAATCACAAGTCAAAGAAATCCTACCAGGAACCCCACTCAAAAGAGCTTTCATCTTCTTTTTTTCCCTCTTATGAATCTTCAAACAATAAGACTTAACAGTTCCGAGTAAATGACTTGAAATCATCATTTAAATAAGCCATCACATTCTGAAGTCCGCCATGCTCAAAAATTGAAAATTCATATCCATGTTTTATTATAGCCATAGCCATTAGCTCCTTAAACTCATTTTGATCTATTGTCTTTAGACCTGGCAATCGGGTCGGGTTGGGTAACTTCGGGTTGGGGACTTTGGTTATGGGTCGGGGCATGTTTGGTTGGCTGATTTCGAGTCAAATATTGACCCAACCCATTCGGTTTCGGGCAGGTTACTGGTCAATTCAGGTTACGAGCGTTCTTAGAAACAATATCAAACATGCTTCATATTTTCTTAAAGAGCACAAATTTTCACATATGCATGACAATAGTTTACCTAACACATTTCAATTAACATATTCGCAAATCCTCCCACACTAATGAAATGAAATACAAATTGCGCAAATCTTCAAAAAACAATCACAAGAGTAATACTACTATAAGAAACACATGATATTTGATTATCCTTAAACTCCAAACATGTGATGCAAATCCTTGTGATTTTTTAAACATCTAACCAATTTATGAGTAGTTTTATCATATTTTGGGAGTGATATATAAAATTGAACGGGTTTAACGGGTCAACCCGCCAACCCACTCAACCCGACCCAAAAAATCATGGGTTATCGGGTTCGGGTCATTCGGATTTCGGGTTACAAAAATTTCTAATTTCCGGGCGGTTTCGGGTCGGGTTGTAATTTGCCATGTATAATTGTCTTTGACATTCCAGCAGTAGGTATAGGCCATTCGGTTGTATTTTTTGCCAATTTTCCAACACACTTATGGATATGGCGAGAGAGATTACAAATACCTTTGCCAGCCAATCTTTGGACAATTCTTGCATTGTGCTCTTGGTACCTTGTCAGGAAAGTGATTTCCGGAAATATAATCAAAATTTATCCACACCTTGGAAGTTTTTTCCTACTTTTTATAACCACTTGTACGATCTGTAGACATCGTTGCTACATCATCACCACCATCGCTACCATCACCAACGTCCATGGTGTTTCTTTCTTGGGTTGAAATCTTAAAATCAGTCCATGTAATGAAATCACAATCAAATGGAATCATAACCAACTGAAACAGGAGGAAATGAAATGAAATCAAAATCAAATGAGGTTCGATTGATGACATGTTGATAGGGAAAGTAGCAGCAGATCACAACCACAAGTGGGTACACAAAGAACCAAATGAGCAAGAAATCAACTTCTGGTCTACATGGCACAACTCAGCTTACTTTGTATGAATTAATAAATCTTGGTCCACTTCATGTTAATCATTCATGATAACTAGTCCCACTATTTATACCAGAATCATCTTTCTCTTTGTATATGTTATAGCAACCAAGGACATGGGAACCAACTAAAGAAGATTCAAGTTCCATAACCATAAATCCCTAAACAGAGAGGGTAAGATTCTCAACAAAAGTAACTGAAAAAATAAAGGGCATGTTTCACCCCGCCAACAAAACCACCCCAACCTTTTCTTCTTCATTTTGAGAGAGAGAGAGAGAGAGCATAGACTGAAATGAGCGGTGGATCATCTTCAATAAGGCAGCACAAGGAAGCAACTAAAGAAGCAATTGAAACCGATAGTAAGGTGGTGAACCAAGAGGACACTCACCTCTCCGGTGCTTATATCAGTAGTCTCGTCAATCAATTGACATCTTCAAGAACCAAAGATCATATGTATTCCAAAGATCTTTCTCCTCCGGCTGCTGCCAATTTGAATAGAGGATGGTTAAGTGGTGGTGAAAACAAGCAAGCCCATATTTCAAAATAAGATAAACTTTTAGTATTTCGAGCACTAGAGAGCCTGAAATTACTTGATATTTCGACTCGAGCTTAGATATGCTAGAGGTCGCCTATCTGGAGAAGGGTCGATTCGCAGGATGGGTTCTCAATTCGAAGAGCCAGGCGGCAGAGATTTCGTTGGCGATGGAGGAAGGGTCGATTCGTAGGATGGGTTCTCAAACAGAAGAGCCAGGCGGCCAAGATTTCGTCGGTGCTGGAGGAAGGATGGTTCTCAAGTAGAAGAGCCGGGAGGCGGAGATTTCATCGACGCTGGCTATAGATTGGAGTTGCGATTTTGGATCTGATTCAGACTCAGGGGAGAGGAACATATTGGAGTTGTTAAATCCCAGTGGAGGGAAAGAAGATTTAATTGGGATGGTGGCGTGGTGAATTTTGGACATGGAGAGCAGGCGGTGGAGAGGTTTCCGGCTCTGCTCTTTGTCGTCGCCTCGTCAGAGAGAATATTTGGTGCTAGAGGTCGACAGTACTAAAGTCTAAGAGCAGTTTTTTTGTTCATACTAGGATATATTATAAAATAAATAAAGAAAATTAATATTTGTTATTGGATTGGTGGATCATTCCATGAATGCATGAATCCAATCCATCAATCCATGAATCAAATGGATATGGATCTAATGAATTTGGATCAACTTAAATGGATTGGATAAATGGATTTGGATCTCACTTGCCACTTCTATGTGCAGTAGTCTGCAAAACCTAAACCACTAACCCTCACCATGGAATGAAATCAAATACAATCATACACAACAGTGCATTTTCACGCAACCGTTCCATTCCACATTTAATCAAAGCTCAATCTTAATTGTTTTTCTTAGTGAAGAAACTTCCTCTGAATCTTATTAAGCCATATGGCTTAAATCAACCACTAGTTCATTCGTGATAACAGTGGCAGGTTGACCTACCTAACTAGTACAATTGTTCTTCGCTACCTGACAATGGGCAAGCCTATGGCCACCATGTACGTTATCTTCTATGAGGGTATGAAGCCGGTCTCTGCATGTAGTCTCCCTTTCATACATATATAATATATATAGATAACACACATACATATGAAAAGCATGGTTGACTTAATTAACTCAATCATACAACAGTACCTAATAATTACAACAATTTTTCTTTCACACATAATATAACTGGCCACGTAACATTGTCAAAATATTAACCTAACATAAGAAGATTCATAATAGTACATAAGTCATAACTCATATCGTAACTCCAATCATAAGAAGCTACATAAATGTTTACTTACTAAGTTCTACCATATCAATTTCATGACATGTAACTATAGTTCAGAGTTTAAGGTTAATTTATAGGGTATACGGTCATGGTTTAGATTTAGGAGGATTAGGATGTATGTTCTTCACAATAATCAAATATAAAATTTACTTAATTTACATTCTTCACATTACTAATGAGTCGTGCCTAAGTCAGATATTGATAAAGTCATTAATCGCGAGCTAACTCGACTCGAAGGCTCATTGAACCTAACTCGGTAGCCAACTCGATCACGTGACTCACAAGCCAACTATAGCCTTAATACTCTATAGTTATTTGCTTACACTCGGGAAATGGGTTAATGGATTGGACTGGATCAATAGCATACTAATGGAAATCTTTGCTCACTTTGCGGATTTTATTGTTGGTTCATGGCGTTTGGTTCAGATATCTTTGCTTATGCTATAAACTTCCATCTTCAATCTCTGTATCACTTCCGATTGAGGTGTTTTAATTCAGCAATGCCATAAATGCTATCTGTATCAATTCCCATTGAATATATGATATGAGCTCAACGTTTAGTAAGTAATGACTTCCAAATCAAAGGCCAACAATCAACATTAGACCTGGCAAACTACAACCCGACCCAAAACCGCACGACAAGTAGACATTTTATAACCCGAAATTCGAATACCCGAACCCGACAACCCGTGATTTTTTAGGTCGGGTTGGTTAGCGGTTGGACCCATTCCATTTTATATATCACTCCCAAAATGATAAAATCACTCATAAATTGGTGAAATGTTTAAAAAAAATCACAAGGATTTGAATGACATGTTTGGAGTTTTAGGATAATCAAATATCATGTGTTTATTGTAGTAGTATTACTCTTGTGATTGTTTTTTGATGATTTGCCCAATTTGCATTTCATTTCGTTGGCATGAGAGGATTTGAGAATATGCTAATTCACATGTGTTAGGTAAACTATTGTCATGCATATGTGAACATTTGTGTTCCTTAAGAAAATATGAAGCATGTTTGATATTGCTTCTGAGAACGCTCATAACCCGAAATGACATGTAACCCAACCCGAAACCGAATGGGTTGGGTCAATATTTGACCCAAAATCAAACAACCAAACATGACCAGACCAGTAACCGGTGACTCCAACCCAAAATTACCCAACCCGACCCGATTGCCAGGTCTAATCAACATATAGAATCATGAAAGCACAAGTTATATATTCTTCAGTTATAAATGAAAGCACAAGTTATATATTCTTCAGTTATTAAAAACTCAAGTGCATTCGATATGAGCCTTTTCATAACCAATTTCGTCATGAATGGATGATTTCAATAGCCCATTCATATATAGAGAATGAATTGCAGGGCGAGAAAAAGAAAATAGTACCACAGAGATTACCTATCCAACCTGTATGCCTCTAGCCTTCCACAAGGTAAAATGAACTCAAAGGCATATTTTCTATTTCTACCACATCCACAAGAGAAGAAAAACTCATACTTCATTCACCTATTTAATAGTGGGTGACATCCGACTGGGAAATCAAATCCATAGAAGGCTTAGATAGTGATCCATTTTAGTGGGATGCAACCTTGGCTTTACTATGATCGAGTGGCTGTCGTTTCGTGGTCTTCATTCGGGTTTAAGTTCTTAATCCTTTAACGACATTGGGCTTTGTTTGACAATCCATTATTTTCGTATGGGTTGACGAGCTTTTCATCTGGCCGAGCATGAGCTTAACTCGAGTTGGGTAGAGTTGGATCCGAGCTGAGCTCGAGCTTGGATGTCTACAATATTTTTATTATCTAATTTGATTTTAACAATTAATTTAACTATTGGGTAGAATTAAAGATTTTAAATACTTTGAAAACTTGATAATGCATATTATAAATATATCATATTCAAATGACATTCCGATCAACTGATCGGACAATAAACCAGTTAATCGGTATAAGATTTATCATCTACAATAATAAATATTAAAGAAAGGAAGAACTAGATGTTCATGAAAAGGTTGGGGGAAAATTTGAATACAAAATTTTTAAAATCACTTTTAAAGCCCAAAACATTTGGTCAAAATTGGTGAGTTTCTTTCAAATTAATATAATAACTAATTGGGTAAATTGCAAGTTTGTTCACTGTAATTACTTTAAAAGTTCACGTTTGCCACTATAATTAATATAAATTAGTTCATCAGTTCAAGTTTGATAACTGTTCGTTAGTCACCAATAAATTTTTCTAACGTGGTAGTCAACTCTAATAGTTGACCGTTAAATGAGTTACGTGGCAATTAAAAAATAGTAAAAATTAATATTTTACTTTTTCACCTCATTAATAAAATTTTACAAAATAAAAAAAAATAAAAAATAAAACCTAAATAAATCATCCCTACCCAGTCCTCACCGTCATTTGTAGCTCTTCCTCCTACCTCTTTCCGATTACTTCCAATTGCAACCCACCATCGTTTTCAACCTCAACCGAGTTTCTTATTCTCTCAACCTTCATCGTTGCGTTGGCAGATACAAATTCAATAGGGTTTTTCCACGACCTCAGCCCGTCGGGGCAATTACAAAGCAGACGAAATTTCTTGAAGATCGGGTGGCGAGGTGCGCTGAAGGAAGGGGTCCGACGGTGCCGCGATAGATCCGCCTCAACATACATTGGATTGAAGTTGGAAATGAGAGAAGGAACTGTTGAGACTTTTAGGGACGAGGGTATGCGTACGATAGCCCGAGACAGGGTGACCAGGATTGTGATAGAGTCGTGAACAACGTTTACTTTTCGAAAAGAATATTTCCACCCTCTACAAAGCCTTAAGTTACAAAAAATTTCTTCCGAGTATAAAACTATCACCAATTTAGGTTCTAGGCTCAAGAACTCTAAAGTATACCTAGAAATTTTTGGAAGAAAGAATGGATTTTGGTGTGTTTTTTCCATCCTCGATCACTCGGAACACCCATTATTTATAGCCATCGAACCGTTGCCATAAACCATTGCCTCACATGGAACAAACGCCCTTACTAGAGAACGTTTGATGTTTCATTGCAGTCAAATGGAAACCGTTAGTTTCCAAATGTCCTTATCCCATGCAATGAACTCATGCAACGAATGAATTAATGGGTGGTGACTTTTGGACATTTCTGTTGGGGAAATTGGAATGATGCCAAGCATTGCATATTTCGCATGGCATCGTGACCCTTTGAAGGAAGTTTCTTGTAATAACTATTGGTTTTCCCTGGCCGGTTCAAGATCTAATAACTTGGTTTGGCCGGTCCAATTGAGAACAAATTTCCAACAATCCTCCACCATTTTGGTGTATTAAAAAATCCATTAAAATTACAACATCCTTCCACCAAAACTTAACCATAAATGAAAATGTCGTGACGATTGAATTTTCATCTTAGTATATTACACTTGACGAATATTTGAGTGTCGATAACGATTGAAGCCATCTACTCATATGAATATTCGAAAATAATATATACTTAAGTTTCCAAACATCTAACCGCCTTGACACTATTAGCCGCCATGTGTCCAATCATTCTCATAAGCTCACAAGAAACCGAAGTCCGAGTTTCTTGAAGCGGCTACACTTCATGCTTACGTAGGCTGAATCTCTTATTTGTGTACCCGCTTAATACACTTTTTCAAAGATTCAATTAAGAAGTTTCGAACTTCATCCTCTTCTCTCATGCAAGATAACAAGCACATACCTCGGGATGACAAATTCTGATAATGAGCTTTCCACATTGAATTCAGCCTCTAACGTTGTATTAGAGGGAAATTGGGTATCCCATATTCAGAAATTATATGGACTTTAAACCCATCCCTTTCACAGACTTGATCAACCAAGTCATTAGTTAATCATTTCGTCAAATTATCGCAAGTTAGGTCACATTACATAGACACAATTCCATGAGTGATCAATTCACAGATTTTACAGTGCCTAACTCCCACATGACCATACTTGTCATTTTCACTTGTCTATATGCCTTGGCCAAAGGAGTATTACTATCACTAAGAACAGTAATAGGAGAGATTGGTTTTTGTCATAAATTAATGTCATAAACCAAGCATCTCAACAATAATTCCTTTTCTCTAAGAAAAAACAAGGCCACAAACTTTGACTCCATAGTGAAACTTATTTATGCAAGTTGCTTTTTAGATGGCCAAGATATGGCACCTCCCCGAAGCAAGAGGACCCATATCGATGTTGAAGTATCACCTTTAACATGAGTAATCCAACTTACATCAATAAATCCTTCCAAAATTGATGGAAATCCACTATAAGCCAATACACCTTTGAGATATCCTAGTGCACACATCATTTCATGTCAAATGATGAGCACTCAGATTTCTCATGTACCGACTTAATTTTTCTACCGCATATGCGATAACTTACATCATTCAAGTCAAGCATACATCAAGCACCCAATTTAACATGGAATACACCAGTTGTAAAACTAGTTTCTAGTATTAACCATAAGTTTCATACTTGCATCCATTGGAGGCTTTAACTCACGACAATTCCAACTATGGAATTTTTGGAAGTACCTTCTCAATGCAGAAAAATTGAGAGAAGGAAATCTTTTTGTCGTTCCGCTTGATTCAATACACATAATCACTTTTTCCTCCCTTATGTCTTACATGGAGAATTTAAATAACAACTTTTTATTCAAAGTTCACTTATCTTCTATTAGTCCCAAAGATAAGCATGCATATACATACAAATGTATGATGACTCAATTACCAAAATCATCATAAATTGTGTATACATTTTGTCTCCTTGGTTTAAAATAAACCATTAGACTAAATCACACCATCAAACCACTTAGATAAATCAAAATTTGTCTAAAACTTCGCAAGTGACGAATAGAGAATCAGACAAATTAACCATTGTGTATGACACCTACACAAAGACAATTGTCATTCTTCTATTTGTCCATTTATGAAGCATTCTACTTCTTCCTCATCTTCGAATGATCCCTCTTCCAAGTTACCTTCCGGATATGAAAAACACCATGAGACTAGTACGAAAAAAACCCATCTTCTACCGCCATCGATGAAAAAAATCATCATCGAAAATTCTCATAATTCCATATGCCGAAACCGGTTTCTTGCAAAGAGCGGTTCGAGCCATCGTACCGGAAATATATTATTTTTCGATTGTTGATACTTTTAGGGACGAGGGTATACATACGATAGTCTGAGACCGACTGACCAGGATTGTGATAGAGTCGTGACTCGTGAACAACGTTCACTTTCCGAAAAGAATATTCCCCCTCTACAAAACCTAGGGTTACAGGAAATTTCTACCGAAGATAAAACTATCACCACTTTACGTTTTAAACTCAAGAACTCTAAAGTGTAGTTAAAATTTTTTGCAGGAAATAATGGATTTTGGTGTGTGTGTTTTTTCCATCCTCGATCACTCGAAATACCCATTATTTATAGCCATCGAACCTTTGCCATAAACCATTGCCTCACATGGAGGAGGCGACGCTGAGGCTGGAGGGTTGGGAATTGTACTGGCTGGGGTGGTAAGGGACGCGGCGGCGGGTGTTGTGGCTGGCCCTGGTGGTGCACTCCGTCAAGCTTCTGGCGTAGAGATCCCTAGCTCTGCCCAGCACCCGAAATGGGCAAGTATTTATTCTAACGAACACATTCCTATACTCCCTTGATTTCGATTTCATGGCGGCGGCGAGGAAGCTAGGATTGAGCAAAATTGAAGTTGGGAATCTGCAGGGGGTTTTCCGAATTCGGGTGATCGGGTCTTTGAATTGGGTTTTTTTGGAAAGAGATTAGATTTTGAAATGGAATTCGAGGCTAGAGGGGAGCAGAAATCGTGATTTTTGGGGATTTATGTTTTATTTTTAATAATTTTGATAATTAGGTGGAAAAGTAAAATATTATTTATTATTATTTTTTAATTGCTACGTCACTCGTTTAACGCTTAACTATTAGAGTTGATTGCCACGTCAGAAAAATTTAATGAAGACTAATGAAGAGTTAGCAAACTTGAACTGATGAACTAATTTAAGTGAATACAAATAAAATAAATTAATTTTATTGGCAAACGTGAAATTTTAAAGGTAATTCCAGTGACCAAACTTGCAATTTACCCATAACTAATCATTAAAAAATAACTCTATTGTTTGGACCGAACAACCCGCAACCCAATATCTTAACTCGAATAACTCGCAATCGGATCAACCTGAACCCGATTGACCCGCAATCCGATCAATCTACAACCCGATTGATCCACAACCCAATTGGCCCCCAACCCAAACTTACTTGACGCACAACCCAATTAACCACCGACCCGAACCTGCCCGATTGACACCTATACTCAGGACTGGGGAGGCACGTCTAATTGGGCCGCCATTGCGGAGTGTAGTAAAGAATATGGGCTAGCGAGGCTCATGTTTCTTATGACCGAGATTTATGTGGACTTGATCAGGCCTGTAGTTTGCTTGTTGGAGATCTGGTGGTTGAGTTAACTCATTAATTAATCACTGACAGTTAGTTGATTGAAAGCAGGGATTGAGGTAGAGGGTGGTGTGTCAAAAGCTCACCACCTCATCTCTGAGAAAACAGAACCGGAAGTAAAAGGGTAGATAGATCCATTAACTACTAAAATAATAAACTTCCCTCCCTAATGCTCCTCATTTGCAATTAAGAAAAGCCATTTTCACCCCATCACAGACTCGTGTGGTTGGCACTCTGGAAGAAAGAGTCGTTGGGGCCGTATATATGGCGGTGACGTTTGAATTTTGTTAGCGTGCAAGGAGCGAAGAATTCTTAATTATGAAAAGCTTAGAGTTTTGGACTTTTAGCTTAGTGTAATAAAGAAGAGGATGGATTGTTTGTTGGACTAAAAAGACTCGGCAACAAAAATTATGCATAATAAAGACAACATATGTACATCAATCAAAATGCACTTTGCAACATGCAGATGTGGTTGCAAATGTACAAGAATCAATTAGCTAAACTGACAGAAAACTGAGCAGCTTCATATTAAAGCTGCAGGTGCTGGGCTGCCTGGCCCTGTCGTGGCGTAGACCATGAGCCCATGACTGCTGCTAGAAGGGCAGAGGCAGCATGATGCAGCTCATAAATACACGTACGTGGAAGTGAAGTGGGTCAGCCAGTCTCGACTCCCAACTTGAAATAAATTTCTTTGCATGCCTTCCCAGCTAGCTAATTAAATGATGATGGGCGTTCACTTGGGAAACGAAGCCAGACGTACGCTTCAACCCATGTTACATCCTACTTTCGTTTTGCTAGCTAGTAATTAATTATAACTAATTCTTTCACACAAGTGGATCATCACGATTTCCGATTCTTTGAGGATTGAAAGATTAATGAACATGTTTCATACTTGCTGCTGCATATATATGAACGACCGTTAAGAATCAAAGCTATAACCAAATAATCAGTTAAAGAACCTGCAGTGCAGATAAACAAACACATAGGTTCAGAATGAAAAATTCTAAGATATCTTCTTAATTAAGTGGTCCTTCGGAAAACATATATTCATGAATTTGTACCCCGTTTCCATGTGTCCACCATGCCTTGCTCTGAATGTCCGTCACATAGATTTACATATTAGATATGATGTTTGGAAGATTTACATTTTATTATATTATTAATAACGAGTCAAAAAATAATGGTAACGTTGTAGTCGGTGACCGTAAGGATTAAACTAAGAATACAAAAAAGAATATTAATGGAGAAAAGGAGAAGCTAGCTAATCTTAAAAAGAAAGCCATTACCTGCTCGATCAAAGTCTTGCAATTTACGTCAACAGAATAACATCATCAGCTCAGCTCCCTGTTTATAGAAATTTTATACTTTTCTGCATTTTCTTTTTATCATTACTATAAAGAGTTTGAATCGTTATGGTAAATTACATATTGGTCTACCAAGGGCGTTTAACAGGATGACAATTATTGTCCGTGTTTTTTTTTTTCTTAAAGAAACATGTTACAAAAGTGCTACAAGGGAGGAGGCGGAAACAAAGTGTCGTCTCTGGAATTTAAATCTGGGAGTTTCAGGCTCATAACCAACGACACAATCACTCGATCACGACTAGTGCTGGGAAAATAGACCAGACCGTTAGAAAAATCGTGATCCAAATCGTATCGTACAGTTTGGTCTGGACCGTAGATCGTTTTAGTGTGGTTTGGTCTGGTCCATGGTCTGTATTATTTTATATTTTGATCTCTTGGTCTGGTCTGGTCTAGACCGCGGTTTACCAGACCAAACCGTGGACCAACCGATCGACTTGTCAATACGTGTTAATAGCCACTCGATCACTCTCCCAGCTCCCACAACGACACCCAAGTCTCAACCTTAATTTTGAGAATTTCGTCCATCCTTCATTCACAACCACATTTAACCAGAGAGTAGAGTTAATCGTGTCTCCATATGACATTATGTTAATGTTCATAACGTTATCGTGCAAGTTCGGATGCTTTTACTTTGTATCTTTGTTATGTACTAAGATTTAGGGTATCAAAATTATTCGTGCATGTTAGGATTAATGTTTTAAGGCAAATAACAATTATTTTTCTTGGTTATTGGTTCAATTTTTTGCGTGGTTGACTAAACAAATTATTCATTTTTCTTTGAGTGTGGTCTATCTGGACCAGACCAGACCGAACCAGACTGCATAGGCGTGGTCTGGACCAGACCGTATAGTCTGTGGTATGGTCTGTGGTCTATACTTCAGCCTCTCGGTCTGGACCATATACCTTATATATGGTCTGGTCTAGACCAGACCGCACCGTTTCCCAGCCCTAATCACGACCTTATTCGCATTATTATCACTCTTCTATGTTAGCATGCTCACTTTTTTTTTTGTTGATAATGTTTTGATATCCATATTCATTATTAAGCACTTATAAGTGTTCGTGACTTATTATTTTTCAAAACTTATGAGATTATAGATCATGATTAATGTAAATTTTTTCGTATAGCTATTGCAAATTCAAGTTTGAACAAATGAGTTAAAAACTAATAGTGATGGCGAAGCCAGAAATTTGAACGAGGGGGGCTTACTTGAATTGTCATAATTAGGGGACAGGGCTAAAGGCTTACCGACTATTCTAATTCATAAATTTGTGCACATTTTACATGTAATTTTACCTATATTTCAAAATTGAGAGGGGGCTATAGCTCGTCGTAACTTCAATCTAACTCCACCACTGATACCAATTGAGATGGTTGCATATTTTTTGCCTAAATTCCACGTCATTTTACTTAAATTATGATTTTACTTATATTACCTCACATTTTAGCTATAATAAAATTTTAAATAGGTGAAAACCGCAATTTCTCGATGTTTTCCTTTATTTCTTGATTTTTATAATGAAAAAACCAATATTTCTAATGTTTTCCTTTATATTACATACCCATAAGGGTCGACCTGCACTGACTCGCACTCCATGATAAATTACCCGACATGAATCCCACCTGCCATGTAGCTAGTATTGGTATCAAGATACCCATCCCGACTTACCTTGTTTTCATTCCTAGATATGACACCAACAATCTAGCTACATCACTTAACAATTAAAAATCAATTATTTTACTTTCAAAACTAAAATTTGAATAGGATGTTTGTGAAAACCTCCTTCTACTCCTCCAAGTGTCTCCCCGACATTCTCTTGTTTGACCTGTAAACCTGATCCTTTTGTAGGTGCATTTATTGATACTTGCCACCACCTTCCCCTCCAAGTTCAACAAATGAAGGGATGAGTTGAGGTTACGCGGTCATGTTAATAGGGATGGGCAATCATCCTATCCACACTTTATGAATTGCACTGAATCAGATCATATAGAATATATTTCTATTCAATTTTGGTCCTATGAATTATTTTAAGTATGAAGAAAAATTGAATAAAATTGAATTTTGACCAGACTAAATTGAACAAAGCATGCTTTTGATATGATTCTCGTCCACATGAATCTTTTTTCGCTTTTGGTCCTATTATTGTTCAACTCCATTTGATTCTGGATCTGTTTACCTTAACTTTGTACGACATTGATTAATTTCAAAGGATTTAGTAGTTTTTATCAGGATAGCTTAACGTCAAGCATGAAATGAACCAGTAGTGGGATGAGTTTGGGGACTAAGTGCCCTCCCCCTCGCCTCAGTGGTCGGCCAGTCTCAATAGGCTAGGTGGCAAGACAACTGTGTAACAAGGCAGTGAGTATGAAAATAAGCCTCCAAAAACTAAGTATGAAAAATAGTACCAAGCTGACAAGACGGGTTTGGTGTTAAGCTTATAGGGTATCATGCTGGAAGGCTTATAAGGTATCAAGCCGGGCGGGTAGGAGGGTGACAAGGTATCAAGTTGATGACTAAATACTAAGTATGGACACCTAGAGGTGTAGACTTGTCAGGCAAGGTACCAGTCCAGCAAGACAGGTTGGTTAATAAGCTAACATGATGGATTTGGTGGCAACCTAGCACCTACAGGATACCAAATTGACAAGAAAACATGGTATCAAGCAAGCTGGCAGGGTACCGACCTAACGAGATGGCTTGGTGGCCAACGAGAAGGTTTCAAGCCAATGAGATGAGGTTGTAACACCCTAACCCGTCCGGGTACTACTTTTACTAAAATGCCCTTGATAAATAAAATACTCAAATCTTAAATTGCAGCGAGAAAAATTTTCATAAATAAAATACTGAAAACACACTTGTAGTTCCGAGCAAAGCCCTAACACGTGGGCAAATTAAACTCAAACTTTAAATCTCAATCTGATCTCCAGTCTATACTCATAATCATAAAATGTAAATAACTAGGTAATCTATGTCGTTGCTGCTACTGAAAATCTTTACTAGGCATCCTCCGTGGCGCTTGCACTGTCCTCCTCTAGTTGGTTGCTCTCGAACTTTTCCTCTCGAACTCGCTACTCTCTAAATGCTCCTCTAGCTAGCTACTACCGATCTGGTTCTCACTCATTCCCTTACTAAGGCCTGGTGAGTGAGTTGGGGTCAGTCTACGCCCTTACGTTTTAATAATTCTAATACTTGAGTACTTTACTTAAACACTTAACTTTGACTAGTGGAAGTTGTTTGTACTTCCAATCTTAACTCTTAAACTTTGAGGTAGTTGATGTTACTCTCCTCTCTTAAAGCACAAATCTTGACTTAAATACTTGACTGACACAGGGATCCCTCACTAGCTAGTTCGGTTGCCAACTCATACGTATGAGAAGCCATCCAGGCTTTCCATAAACTTAAACTTAGTTAGGGGAGTCGTAACGATTCATCCCCCTAACATCTTAAACTTATCATGGTGGCTCTTCACCACGATTCTCAAGAGCATAACTGCTGCTCATCGTAAAAGTCTCAAGAGCATAACTGCTGCTCTATCTCAAAATGTCTCAAAAGGCAACGGACTGGCGCTAGTGACTAAAAACACTTAAAGCGACTTCACCTTCTTGAAGGTGAGTACTTCTTAAAAAAGAACTTGTTTCTTAAACTTTAACAATAACTCATAACATAACGCTTTAAGGTAAATAGCACAAAATCACCCCAAATCATAGCTCAAGCAAAGCACAAATAATCAATCATAAACTTAATCAAGCAATGGTAACCAATTCACTAAAATACTTAAAAGAATACGCAAGGCGTAGAATTTACCCCCTTTACACTCACCTTACTATTCCAGTCGACTGACTCGAGATTTCTTCCTCCGACAACACTAGTTTCCGTGCTCAATCTTGGTAACCCACATCATTCAATCCATCATCCTTGCAAATCAGCTCACGTATGAGCTTTCTCTTCATCCCATCCATGAGGTGGGCCACCATCTTTCTAATTTGTGGTTGTCCACCCATTTTAGCGAACCGAACATGGAAATTAGTACAATATCAACACCAAGCATACCTCTTCTCCTCAGTTCATTGAACAACCAATAAGGTTCACAAGGCTCGTACCTCTGCTTCTCCATGTAGGCGCCGACTGCTGTTCTCCAATTAATCTTCCCTTTGGTTCAATTAATTCTAAGCACCCACTTCATTCCGCTCGTCCTAGACCCTCTTTAATCCCTCCCGGTCTCTTAAAATCCAAGAAAACCCCTCAATCAAATGTTGCCTCTCTTCTCGTTGTGGCGCCGGGGGGGAAGGGGGAATTATGCAACAATGGGTCTTAGGGATTATTGCATGGGGTTTGGGGTTAGATTTAGTGACTGTAGAGTCTTTCTTTTGTAGAGGCGCATGGAATCTTGGTGGTGGGGTTGGGGTTTCTTCTGGGGTAAAATCGTAGAGACACAGAGAGATGGAAGATGGATCGTGAGAGGGGAAGTAGGGGTAACAGGTGGATGGGTTGGGGAATTTTAATTAGGAGGATTTTCATTTACAATTAATTGTAATTAAAAATCTCAATGAGGGATGGGTAAATTCTTACTTAATTCTCAAACCGATCCATTCCTTTATTATCGCTCAAACTCAAACCCAAATTTCGGGGTGTTACATTTCCTCCACCCTTAAGAAATATTTCGTCCCCGAAATTTGCTCGAAACTCCTTCCTCTGTCAACACCATCCTTGTACGTCCTTGCCTCAAGAATTTCATTCTTGCTATTTAAACTTCAATGGCGTGCCCTTATGATGACTCGATATTTGCACATGTTTTCCCCATTGTTTCTTTATCGTTTGAGCTTTAATTATCGCGTGTTTGGCATATTTTACGCTAGGTTGTGTTCCTTTGTCACATTTCAGGTCATAGCACATAAAGTGAAGCATAGGCGCAAGTTTCAAGTCAATCAGAGATCAATTGGCGATTAGGGAGAAGAAACTCGGGCATGACCTGAAGAAGAATGGATTTCTACCTCACTTTATGGATAAAGAATCATGCAAGCTTGTCATTAAAATAAAGAGGACAAGACTACGAGCGTCTGGGATCAAACAGCGACTGATTCGAAGTCCGAACGAGGGAGAAACGAAGCATTGAATATAGGGGAACATGTTTGGCAGTAAAAACACGGGCGCGCCTAAATCAAAACACGGCCGTGCCCATATTTAGGCACAACCGTGTTTTGGCCGACGCGCGCGGGCGTGTTTTTAACACGGGGCAAAGCACAGGCGGGCAAAACCAAAGCATGGCCGTGCCCTCGACCGTGTTTTGCCCAGAATCAGGTTTTTTAGCCCAAATTCGAGCCAAAGGAGGAGGAGAGCTGGGTTTTGGATCCCAAACACCCAAGGGACGAACCAAAGAGAGAGAGGGCGATTTGAGGGCATTCTTGGAGTGGAATTGGAGGATTTCTTTGCCTTGGAAGCTCGAGGAACAAGCCTGGACTTGAAGACTGATCATCTGAAGATTCTTATTGCAGTCTCTCTCTTCTCTATGGAGTAACTTCCCTTCACTTAGGTTTTGAGAAACCCTAGCTATGTTTGTTTGATTGGATGATTGTATGAGTACTCTGACTTGATAATCTTGATTTCATATTCAATCTATGCATGTTTTCATGATTTAATTCTGCTTTAGTCGAGATTATTGATTCTGCTTTGATCTTATGAGAGGGAATACCTGATTAGTTCAATAGAGCACCATATATTGATAGTAGTGGATTGATTGCTTTAGTCGAGGGTTGATTCAATGCTTTGTATCGATTGAGAACCTCTTTCGATAGAGGGAGTCTAGTTCAGAACACCTTGATCAGTTGATCTTGAGAAGGATACGTCCCTCTAGGCAATTGACTCAATAGGGCCTTGTTCCTTTAGTCGAAACTCTAGGTCTAGTCAAGGATTCTCCGCATTGTGAATGAAAGTGAAACAAGTTAGAAATCATCAATCGTTAGTCTGGCTAGTGGCTAGGGGGAATCATACCTAAGTGAGTTCCCAACCTGTAATTAGATTAACTTTAACTGTAGTTTGCTAGAGTAGTTTTAGTTCTTTCATCTTAATCTGGTTTGCTAAATAATAAACTGAAGCTGAGTAATAGTAACTCTAGAGACCCGTGGATTCGTTATTTATCACTTGAGCCACTATACTGCAGTCCCTTTCATTGGTTACACTTGGCCTTTGTTAGGAGTTGTGTCATAGCGAGTCAAGTTTTTGGCGCCGTTGCCGGGAACTTTCTAGAGTATTAGGAAAGGCAGAAGTTTGTTACTTTAGCGTTTTTCTTTTCTTTTCTTTTCTTTTCCACCCTTGCTTTTCACTTGGGTGTTTTTGTTTTTGTTGGTGCAGATCTGAATCATGGATCCTCATGGCTTCTCCAACAATTGGGGGTATCCACCACCACCACCCGAGTGGTATTACCCCGAGACTCCCTGGAGCAATCAAGGAGGAGAAGACTATGGATTCGGGTTCCAGTACCAACTCCCTTACTACGGAGAACAACCGAACCCCTGGGCATATCAAGAACAACCTCATTATCAAGAAGAATTTCTCCCACAACCAGAAGGGCCATCGGCGCTGGAGTTACCCATGGCGGCCTTCACGGGCCATTCTGCAGAGCCATGCTACACTCCACAGCCAGATCCAAACTATGAATTGAGGCTTCTCATGGAGCAGATTGCTCGAGATTGTGAGAGATCATGCTCCAGGATGGATCATTGTGTCCAGGCTTATCGTGAAACAGAGGAGATCCTCCTGAGCCTTAAGAAGAGTGCCGATGATCTTGAGCGATCTTTCGCACAACCTGCTCCAGATCACCCTTCTGCTACCATACAAGAAGAGGAGGAGGAAGAAGAAGGCTACAAGGACATAGTGGAGCACACTGAAGTTGTCACGGAGAGCTCCCGTGATGATCATGATCAGGAATGTCATATCATAGCCGACCACACCTTCCCACATCCCAAATTGAGCTTTCAAGAGGCGGGCATGAGTGAGGAGATGCAAGAAGATCTCATGAAAGAAATTGCTTGGCAACTTGCTCTCCAATCCGTGCTAGAAGAAGAAGAGCAAGAAAGGATGCAGAAAGAAATTTTGGAGGATGACGAAAGTGAAGCAGGAGGAGTTCTTGATCATTTCCCAGGAGTGATACCACATGAACAAGGAAGGGAGGTTGAAGAAGCAATTGGCGTCCAGGCTGAGGACGAAGTTGAGGTGGAAGAGGCTTGCACCGGCCATGAGTTACATTTGATATCTCCACCAAACTTCGAGGAACTACTTAGCAAGGATCCATTTGCAGTGTCTCTTTGCCATACCAAGGTCACGTCGACATCGGTCCCTCTTGGTGGACGCGATGGTGGTCAATCAATGCTGTCATATCTGGTTTGGGGCAATGAGACGAGAGAAGAGTAGAAGAGGTCTCGAGGGTGGAGACTTCATCCGCATCAAGTGCACGAGCTTCCATCACCTGTCATACCATATGCTTGTGACTTGAGACTCCACCTCATTGACGAGAACCTCAACTTCAAGGATGTTTTGGGGTGGACCGAAACTTAGGAGCCATCGTCCGGCTCACGACGTGAAAGAAGCGCTTGTTGGGAGGCAACCCAACCAGTCGGTTTGCATTTCTTTCTCTTTTTCTCCTCGGTTGAGTCAGTTTTGTTATTTGATTTTAGAGTCAATAACTCAACCTTTGTGAGATTTTGTGTGGTGTTTGTGGTCTGACCACTCTCTCCTCCTGGAATACACCACCTGCCCCGTCCACCATCATTCACCCTGGATCTGGTAACTTCGTTCTACCCTCCTTATCTTTCCTCCATTGAGGACAATGTCGTGCTTAAGTGTCGGGGATGTTCGAGTATGTATGCGGGTGAATGTTTGGCTGTTTGTGTGCTTGGAGCCTAGTCCACTGTCCAAATTTTTAAATTTGAGGGCTCCAAGTACGTGTTTCCTTGCAAATTTCCTGCTCAGTATGCTTTGAATTGACATTCTCTATAGTAATGTGCAACCTAGGGAGGTAGTGTAGCACTATGGAGGATGTTGAAGTATAAGATTTTTCCTATCTAGCTCTCTGTTGTGCCAGTTGATTTTGTGAATTAGTGGAGCTAAGACCGTTGAATTCATGTGGTAATGGTGACTATGTTTGGATTGTGTTATGGACTCGTGTATGGAACAAGGTGCTCGTGTGAAAAATGAAAAGCAGTTGGTCCTCCATGTCAAAATCATAAAATCTTAAACATGGGGTAAGCCCAACGTGTGCGGCACCGTTCATTGCACCAAATCGGGTTTTGGAAGAGATTAGTGATCCTTAGTGGGGTACTCCTACAAGGTGAAACTAAGCTGTCTCTAGTACAAGTAAAACTTCCACCCGTTGAACGGTTTGCCTACTTGAGGATGTGTTTTTAAGGGCACGGATAGAGCTTCCGACCCGCCTTAATTTCATTGACCCTCCACACGAGTTGAGGAAAAGGAGTTAAAAGAAGTACTCTGGCGAGCGCCAGATGTATAGAAATTGCTCTTGCTCGACTAATAAGGGTCGACCGTGCAAAAGACTGCAGTTGGAACCACCGCCAAGTGAATGAAAAAGAAAAAAAGTAAAATGAAAGTGAAAAAGGGGTTCCAACGGTGAAATGAAGTGAAAGAGAACCCCGGTACAACGAGTCCTTGGTTGCGAATGGTGTGAGTCCCTTTATCCATGAACTGACTGTCTTACTTCTACTTCTTCTCATGATCCTGGCTTGAGTCTAGTACTCGCATTGAGAGAGATAGGGAACGTCTTAGAAGACCAGTTGACCTCGTAAGCTGCTATATGATCTAGGAAATCCTCTACCGACGATCGAGGTTGTATGTTGATATAGAGGTATGGAGAGTTGCATTGGTTTGAGTCAGGTTTGCTTGGGGACAAGCAAACGGTTAAGTGTGGGGGGATTTGATGACTCGATATTTGCACATGTTTTCCCCTTTGTTTCTTGATCGTTTGAGCTTTAATTATCGCGTCTTTGGCCTATTTTATGCTAGGTTGTGTTCCTTTGTCACATTTCAGGTCCTAGCACATAAAGTGAAGCATAGGCGCAAGTTTCAAGTCAATTAGAGATCGATTGACGATTAGGGAGAAGAAACTCGGGCATGACCTGAAGAAGAATGGGTTTCTACCTCAATTTATGGACAAAGAATCATGCAAGCTTGTTATTAAAATAAAGAGGACAATACTACGAGCGTCTGGGATCAAACGGCGACTGATTCAGAGTCCGAACGAGGGAGAAAAGAAGCATTGAATATAGGGGAACATGTTCGGCAGTAAAAACACGGGCGCGCCTAAATCAAAACACGGTCGTGCCCATATTTAGGCACGACCGTGTTTTGGCCGATGCGCGTGGGCGTGTTTTTAACACGGGGCAAAGCACGGGCGGGCAAAACCAAAGCACGGCCGTGCCCTCGACTGTGTTTTGCCCAGAATCGGGTTTTTTAGCCCAAATTCTAGCCAAAGGAGGAGGAGAGCTGGGTTTTGGATCCCAAACACCCAAGGTACGAACCAAAGAGAGAGAGGGCGATTTGAGGGCATTCTTGGAGTGGAATTGGAGGATTTCTTTGCCTTGGAAGCTCGAGGAACAAGCCCGGACTTGAAGACTGATCATCTGAAGATTCTCACTGCAGTTTCTCTCTTCTCTATGGAGTAACTTCCTTTCACTTAGGTTTTGAGGAACCCTAGCTATGTTTGTTTGATTGGATGATTGTATGAGTACTCTGACTTGATAATCTTGAGTTCATATTCAATCTATGCATGTTTTCATGATTCAATTCTGCTTTAGTCGAGATTATTGATTCTGCTTAGATCCTATGAGAGGGAATACCTGATTAGGTCAATAGTGCACCATATATTGATAGTAGTGGATCAATTGCTTTAGTCGAGGGTTGATTCAATGCTTTGTATCAATTGAGAACCTCTTTCGATAGAGGGAGTCTAGTTCAGAACGCCTTGATCAGTTGTTCTAGAGAAGGATACGTCCCTCTAGGCAATTGACTCAAGAGGGCCTTGTTCCTTTAGTCGAGACTCAAGGTCTAGTCAAGGATTCTCCGCATTGTGAATGAAAGTGAAACAAGTTAGAAATCATCAATCGTTAGTCTGGCTAGTGGCTAGGGGGAATCATACCTAAGTGAGTTCCCAACCTGTAATTAGATTAACTTTAACTGTAGTTTGCTAGAGTAGTTTTAGTTCTTTCATGTTAATCTGGTTTGCTAAATAATAAACTGAAGCTGAGTAATAGTAACTCTAGAGACCCGTGGATTCGATATTTATCACTTGAGCCACTATACTGCAGTCCCTTTCATTGGTTACACTTGGCCTTTGTTAGGAGTTGTGTCATAGCGAGTCACCTTACCTTGCCTCGTATAGTAGACTGTACTTCTTATATTTTCTCTTGACCAGAACATGTATCTTCTCATAGCTTGTAGCACCATATAACTTTAAGTGACTCATTGGCCTTTTAATTCCCGCGATCAGGCTCAGTTGCTCAATGAAACAAAATTATGATTCATTCTGGTTCGTTGCCCAACTCATTCAGTAGTTGGTTGTAATATATAGGTCTAGATCGAGGTATCACATTTCCCCATTCCTTAAGAAAAATTTCGACCTCGAAATTTGTTCGTTGTGATGACCTCCAGTCTAACTTCGTTCCGTACTTGCTCACTCCTGACACCTAACTTAACACTTCCTTATCATCGTTTGACTTGGGATTTCTCGTACAATCTCTTCTATTGTTCTTTGACCTTGCCTGAAATTCCTCGTACAGTTACCCCTTCCAAGAAATTTTCACCCGAGAGATCGCCACATTTCACCCTCATAGGTGGTATTGCTTTCACTTTAGTGTATCCTAGCAGGTTCGCTAAACTCATATCCATCTTACTTCTTTACTCGTGACTCCTCTTACCGATGTTTCTCGCTAGTTCTATACGTCCCTCGTCCTCGATGTAGTCATCTTGGTGCCCATATTCTCTTCACACATATGTACCTTGACCGATAAGGTTTTCCCTTCGACCGTTCTGGACCACCACACTTCTACTTTAAAGTTGACCATTGAGCTTCTCAGTTCTTGATGGGCTTCCTATGTTCCAACTTATTCTCCACTGGCAATCACCTTAACGCCTCCTTGTTGACCTTCGTATTCTTTCGCCGGCTCTTCCTAACTATCTTTCTCCCTGAATTTGTCGTTTTATCAACTACCACCCTTTTCACCATAACTTTCATTATAGCCTTGTGGTTTCCTCCTTACATCCACAACTCCTTCATCGATGCTTGGTACTAGCTTTGATCTAGTCAGTTTAGTAGCTCCTCGCCATACCTCAGAGCCAACATTTTCACTAGAAACTTTCTCTTGGTAGACTTGACAGATGACACGCGCGACTTCTACTCACGGTGGTGCTTGACCACGTCCCAACTATCTTCCTTCACGCATTCATTGTCCGGTCGACAACCACCTTTTTTTTATTTCCTATAGAGTCCTATGGTGTTCTCCTTGCTTCTTTACTTTTACTACCCTTCTGTTGGTGCTTTGTACTATTTTCGGTCACCAAACTCTGTTGAGTATCTTCTCGTTGTTGTTTTAGGTCACAACTTCCAATGGTGGCTTGCCCTTGGTAACCTTTAACATAACTAATTCCATGTCTCTTTTGTTGATCGATCTTGTACATAAACTTAGTCTCTTAGTTAGGATTCTTAGCCGCTTAAATAAGCGTGCCTGTTTCATCCTTAACTAGTTGTCTCCTCTGGAGCCCTCCTACCATGCCGCGCCCACTCAGAGTGGGGCACCTTGGATAAGGTAACTTCTCTTTTTCCTCCTTCTCGGTAATGCTTTCCCTCATCGTACCTCTTTGTGCAGCTTCTTTACCTCGAGTCACCTGAGACTTGACCCATTGACTTCTTGAAATCTCGTCAAACTCCCTCTGGACTTTTTGCTCTTCCTTGGTATTGTTCGCAAACTCTCTTCATTACGACCGTTTAGAATCTTCCTCAAATTCTGCAACCTTCATTAGAACTTCTAATGAATGTTGTACTTGCTTGTCTATACCCGGTTGATTGAATGATTTACTCCTACGGCTGGTTCCGAGACTCCCGCTCTTGGCCCTCTAGTTACCACTTTAGACTTTCCCAATGGATTCCTTGAAATTCCATGATTTTCCAATTCTCCTTGATCATGGTAATTTGCAGGGTCTCTCAACCCCTTCTCATACCTTGTCCTCTAGCTTGCGCTTGACAGGTGTATAGCATTGCCTGATCTAACCTCAACCTCTACATCATTTATCTCGTTGCTTGTCTTGTTCCTTTTAAAGGCTTGCTATTAGCCTAACTACCCAGGGTCATGTACCCTCTTCCCTAGTGACGTAGTTTATCCATAAGGGCTCCTTTATCATTATATGTAAATGATTATGCCTCCTCTCCGCCTTGACTCTTTGACGTCCTTTCAGACCCCCTCTAACCTACTTACTTCCTCATTTACTTCATTTACACTACCCTAGCTTCTCCTGAAGTCTAAGCTTTTCACTGCTCCTTGTAACTATATTGTAATAGCGTTGACCACTAAAACTAGTTGAGGGACTTCTCGTGGTACCTCTTCGTTTCTTGACTCGCCACTGCTTAGGGTCAAGGACCCTGAAATTCTTCCATCATTTTATCTGCTGACATCTAGTGCTTGTAGCTCTTTCTTTGGAGGTTCATAGCTGTCCTATTTGTATATCTTAACCTATTAGATCACTTGTTAGTAGCGGCGTAGAAAAATCCTCGTAATGCTCCTTTAACTCCTTTGATTCCTCGTACCTATACCTCGGGATAGAACTTTGCGATTGGCGCACCCTTTTATTAGGACTAAAGTTATTTATCTTAATACGATTAGAGTAGACTGGAGATTCTATAGACTCTTAAAAGAAGACCCTTGACACATTATCCTTTCCTTTAAAACAAAACCTTTAAAAACTGAGACCGGCATTCAAGTATTCCTTGGAAACCAAGAAATAGATGAAGACCGGTTCTGATACAAAAATGTAACACCCTAACCCGGCCGGGTACTACTTTTACTAAAATGACCTTGATAAATAAAATACTCAAATCTTAAATTGCAGCAGGAAAAATTTTCATAAATAAAATACTGAAAACACACTTGTAGTTCCGAGCAAAGCCCTAACACATGGGCAAATTAAACTCAAACTTTAAATCTCAATCTGATCTCCAGTCTATACTCATAATCATAAAATGTAAATAACTAGGTAGTCTCTGTCGTTGCTGCTACTGAAAATCTTAAATAGGCATCCTCCGTGGCGCTTGCACTGCCCTCCTCTAGCTGGTTTCTCTTGAACTTTTCCTCTCGAACTCGCTGCTCTCTAACTGCTCCTCTAGCTAGCTACTACCGATCTGGGACTCGCTCATTCCCTTACTAAGGCCTGGTGAGTGAGTTGGGGTCAGTCTACGCCCTTCCGTTTTAATAATTCTAATACTTGAGTACTTTACTTAAACACTTAACTTTGACTAGTGGAAGTTGTTTGTACTTCCAATCTTAAAATCTTAACTCTTAAACTTTGAGAGAGTTGATGTTACTCTCCTCTCTTAAAGCACAAATCTTGACTTAAATACTTGACAGACACGGGGATCCCTCACTAGCTAGTTCAGTTGCCAACTCATACGTATGAAAAGCCATCCAGGCTTTCCTTAAACTTAAACTTAGTTAGGGGAGTCGTAACGATTCATCCCCCTAACATCTTAAACTTATCGTGGTGGCTCTTCACCACGATTCTCAAGAGCATAACTGCTGCTCTATCTCAAAATGTCTCAAAAGGCAACGAACTGGCGCTAGTGACTAAAAACACTTAAAACGACTTCACCTTCTTGAAGGTGAGTTACTTCTTAAAAAGAACTTGTTTCTGAAACTTTAACAATAACTCATAACATAACACTTGGGGTTGGATTTAGTGACTGTAGAGTCTTTCTTTTGTAGAGGCGCAAGGAATCGTGGTGGTGGGGTTGGGGTTTCCTAGGGTAAAATCCTAGACACAGAGAGAGAGATGGGAGATGGATCGTGAGAGGGGAAGTAGGGGTAACGGGTGGATGGGTTGGGGAATTTTAATTAGGAGGATTTTCATTTACAATTAATTGTAATTAAAAATCTCAATGAGGGATGGGTAAATTCTTACTTAATTCTCGAACCGATCCATTCCTTTATTATCGCTCAAACTCAAATTTCGGCGTGTTACAGTGGTTGTTGGCAATAATCTAGATTATAAGTTGACGAGATGGACTAGGTACCAAGGTGAGCTATCCGAGACTAAGTGTGAAATACTTATGGATAAAGGGCCATGTAAGTATAATTGGAGGAGTTAAGTTCTCATCCCATCAAGGTGGGTAACATGGCTTCATGGAGTTGGCTAGCAAGATGATGTTAGCAATTCGATGAGACGGGCTACGTAACAATACTAGAATGGTACCAAGTTACATCGAAAGAGCTAAGTATGATGCATTGGTGTCCCTGAGGCTTCAACCCATCTAGTGAGGATGAGGTGGCAAAATTTGGGTGAATTTCAACTTAACATCAACACGACCTGACGTTGATGACACCAACTAGTCACTAAGATGAGACGAGGGGTCCCTAAGGCAGTTGGAGAAGCCGGCAAGATAGAGGTTGTCAAGATGGATAATATGCCCCAAAGGCAGTTTGAACAGTCGACAAGCTAGCACTTACCATGGTGTTTATACATGATGGCTATAAGTTAGGAGGTAAAATTTTTTTAAGGGGGATTCCTTAAACCAACATTTGACACCACATATAATTTTTTTTTTATCTTTTTCTCTATAAAGTAGGCACATGTAGTTTATGGAGCTCTCCTGAACTACATAGGATTAGGAGTAACTTATTCTAGCTTGTTAAAAAGCTATCAAAATCATCAACCACACTCGTTTGAGCTTTGTTTGAAGAGTTGTGAACGGTATTTAGATTTGTTGTTCATAGAAGTCAAAGGTGCAATCCATTGAATTTTAACATAATTTTACTCGCAGAGAAACAAGATTGAATGGACCAATGTCCAGCCTTGCCCATCGATGATTAGGTTGTCGGTCCCATTAAGGGGAACTAGTTCTGAGTATTGATAACTTGGAGGACAAAGGTTTTTGTGTCTCCGACGAGGAGAGGGGCATATGGGGGTAGGTAGAGGGTTTGAAGGGGATGAGCAAGGTCAAGAGGGCTTAGGGTGAAAAACTAACTCCTCTAGCTGCTTCCCTCCCATTTTTTGCTTCCCCAAACCTTCATCTCCTTCGTCTAATCTACCTGTCAAATCAAGTTGAAACGAAATTCCTCTCCTTCTTAAAAAAAATCTATCTCCCCATCCCACCTTTGTAAAGCTTTTCCTTAATGTTCAATCACTTCACTTTATTGGGCCAGCCATTTATCTCATGCACGTCGGCCCATGCATGTAGTTTTTATGGAGTGAATTCATGCAAGTAAAAGAGAACCATGTACACAAGGATCTCCATCGTATACGAATCCTAGTTGATTATGGTAAAAGGGGTATAAATAATCTTGTAATGGCTTCTGCCAAAACACCAGTTCATAATAAAATCCTAATGCTGGAAGGCATATCTCTCATGTGGACTAGTCCTGATCTATCGGGGACACCACGTCAACATCGTCTCATCTATTTCCTTTTTCGATTCATTTAATTTCACATTGTGACATAGTACTTGTGAGTTCCAGAGCAATCTTCGTATAATCCATTATCTCACGCTAGATATCAAGAAGAATCACGAGTGTCGACGAAAAGAAGGGTTTCAGAGATGTCCTGCCGCCAGTGTACAATCTTCATGAGTTCGATGGACCAGTTCAAATCCTCGTAGGTGACATTTTAAAATTTTACATGCATTTGAATTCTTGGATGCATATATATATATATATATGAATGGTATACTCTCGCAGTATCGCATACTATCTATCTATCTATCTATCTATCTATCTATACCTTTCATACCTTTGAACTCGAATCATTAGGTGGAATAAATAATTTTTTTGGCTGGGAAACTCGATGTAAATACATTTGTTTACTATTACAAACTAAAATATTTTATTTTGAGACTTTGATATATGAAAGTTTTTTTAGTGCAAAAATTTGGAATGGAATTAGAGCCTCACAACAATATAACCAAATGACTTCTTCTAATTGTTTTGCCAAGATCATCCTTATTAAAGGTTCTTCATTTTAAATCAATATATCGGTTTAGACTCTTGTAATTATATAGTTTTTAGGTTTAGATATCTCAACTAACACACTAATGCTTATTTATTGCCTCAATCGTCGAATTCAGATTTGTGTATGAAGACTTTCAAATATCAAGACAAATATTTTCAACCTTTATTTGATTAATGCCTAGCTAGCTAGGTCAATGGTTGATGAAACGAGATGTTTAACGTACATCCTTAACAAAAAAAAAAAAAAAAAATTTCTTACTTTCACACGTGTCATTTTTCAAGGTATCTCGTGTCTCATCCTAAGATAGGAAATCAAAGTTTGTCAACAATCATATTGAAGTCATATTGAACACTTCGATAATTAATCCTTGACAACTAAGAACTCTAAGTCTAAAAATAAAATTTCTTAGCAAATGACGTAAGACTTCAATTGAATTTGCTAAATAAACATGATCTCCAACAAATATTAGTAATGTGAACTTAGAATACATTATCAATTATTGCACATGTCATTCCTATATTTTTCACTTAATCAGAATGAATAAGAATTTTTTTAAGAAATAACTATTATTGCTTGGTTAAGTTTCTATTAAAATATTTTTTGTTTTCTCTATTTGCTTCATTATATTTTATCTCGATAAAATTTTATTATTTATGTGTGTTTGTTTAAATTGTTCACAAAAATGTAACATATTTTTTTTATTTTTTTAAAATGATTAATTTTAATTGTGCCATGTGTCACTCTACAGACAATAGTATACTGATGCGTACTTAGATGTAATGATAAAGCAAAAATGAAAACAAAAACAAAAAGAAATTATTACATAAAATTAAAATAAATATTAAAAAAGAGAGATCAAGAAAATATTATATATTTCAAATTTCATACATGATCTATTATTGCATATATCGATATTATGCAAACAGAAAAACAATAGAAATTTTGGATTAAAAAAATAAAATATTAAATAAAGCAAGAGATAACTCTATTAATATATCAATAATTAATTAATTTTTGTAAAATCATTATCCACTATTTTAACTTGTCAACTTTCCAAATACTTACGTGACATATCTTGAATGACCTTCTCTGTTTTCACTGTTGCGCGGACTGATACATGCCCCTAATCCCGTTCCCGTCTGCCATTTGGCCGTCCATTTCCATCATAATGGAAATGAATAATAATAACACAGTATCAAACTAGCTAGTTAGCACATCACCATTTCAATTAAGTCAGCGGCTAGATGGTCAAAAGGAGCAGATTTTTTGCGTTAAAAACTCAAATAAGTATTTATCACGATTCACCGTTGATCAGGACACAAGTCACTGTCTCCTACTGACTCCAAAAAACTTGCATGTGTTAAGTTGCCAATTAACTAAAAAGATAAACAATAATACCAAATAAATAACATAATAATAATAATAATAATAATAATAATAATATTATTATTATTATTATCTCTCGATCACTTCATGACAAACTCCTAGCCAGCTAACAAACTAACTCGGATCAAGTGCCTTAACTTAATACTACGTGCTCCTCCCCACTCCCTCACTCCTGTATAAAATCCCAACACCCCGCCCGGCCTACTAGTACTACTACCACTGACAAAAAACAGATCGGGTTGGGTTGGGAAGCTTCTCACTTTCTTTCTCTCTCTCTCTCTCCATTGAGCGCCCGATCCAAGATCGGTAACAGGATTGAGGACAGATCGATGTTTCGCGGTGGGCGGAAGAGCAGCAAGAGCAAGATCAACGACAAGACCACTACTACTAGTAGCATTAGCGGAGATGGCGGCGGCAAGGAGAAGTTGATTCCAAATCTGGAGATATACGACGAAGAGGAGGAGGAGGAGGAGAAGCAGTTTTTCTACAGCAGCAGGCTGCTCTCCAGGGAGACCAACAACCACCCTTCTTTCCGGGTCTACTACGGCGACGCCTCGGTTGCAGTGCCCTTCACTTGGGAGTCTCAGCCGGGGACGCCCAAGTCCAAATACCACATCGACTCCGCCCGCCACATCATCAGCCACAGCGCCCCTCTCCCTCCTCTCACCCCGCCGCCCTCCTACTTCTCCACCAATAATTACAACTCCTCCTCTTCTGCGATCGCCACTGGTCGGGACAGGCGCCAGCTCAGCAAGAAGCAGTACAGCTCCTTCAGGTGGCCCACCAAGCTGTTCATGAGCTTCCGCAAGCGGCCCACTAACAACAACAACTACTCGGTGGGCTCCTCCTCCTCCTCTTCCGACAACTCCACTAGTCTCTCCCCCACGCGCAGTCATAATAACAACCTGCTGTACAGCCGGCGGAGGGTGTCCAGCCTTGAGTCGTTGCTGGACCTCAAGTCCGATCCGGATGGTGGTGGTGGTGGTGGGGGCCCATCGGCGGCCATTGTGGATGGGGCTGGATCCGGATCCGGGTCGTCGCCCACTTCCACGCTTTGCTTTGGAGGGAGCACCAGGCTTCGTGGCCGGTACGGCTGGTTGTAATTAACTCCCGGCTGCCTGCTTCTGCTGCTGCAAATCTGCAATGCATGTATGGGGAAAAGAAAAGAAAAAAAAAAAAAGGTAAAAGGATTTTAATAAGAAAGTGAAAAATTGGGCCGTGTGGTTTGACCCTTGGATCCAGCCTCGAGGTACTACTCGCTGCTAGCTACTTTAACTTTCTTTAATCGTTTCGGGTTGGGTTTCGGGTTAGGTTTCGGGTTGGGTTTCATATAAATATAATATACTGAATGGGCATGGTTGGATCGGATCGAGTTGGGGCTGGACCAGCACTCCTAGTAGTACTCGTTTGTATGTTATGTTTTTGGTATGAGCAAATATTTAGTATCCATCTAAATTACTTACGGTTTTGAATGAATGTTTTTTGTTTTGTACGTCAAATAAATTAATCAATGAAGTGCATCTATTTGTGTAATTATGAAGCCATAAATTACATGTACTACCAACCTATATATGGCTGTACCTACTCCTTTATATCATGGTTGGAATTAAAATGTACGCAAACTCATGAGTCCTACACCGACAGTACTTGAGCTTTACCTATACATAATGCCAGGGCCCGGGCACCATTGGCATGTGGCTACAACATGAATATGTGTTTATGGTTCGAAGGCACAATATGGCTGGAGTCAATTCGGGTATTGCACTCCCAACACAATATGCGAAAATACGCTCATAAAAGTTGAGAGTGGTCCGACTAGGTATGAGACGCTTTTGTGATTGTTGGATGAAGGCAAAGATATTTTATTTAAATTGTCATTGTGTCCATTCAATGATTACGAAGCGTACGATATCTGATCCGACGATCGACTACACCGGTATGTTCTCCCCACGGTCGGATTGGGCAGGAGTAGCCTTCTCTGGTTATTATGATGAATTGGGTTTTTGATTTGTATTAGAGTATACGAGGAAAGGATTAATATGGTGTTTAATCCCAGTAATCATACTATTTCGAAGTCTCTCTAATAATCTTTTCTTTTTGAAAAAAAAATGGGCCAGAGAGTGATGGCCAGCCATTGGACAGTTGAATTATATGTTGCGGTTGCTGTAGTTATCAAGTTCCATTTTCTGAAGAAGTGAAGCAAAGTTTGTGTCTCTGTTAGTCGGTCACTTTCACGGGACAGGATCCTTATTTATTAGTAATGCATTTAGGAAAGATGTCAACAGTTTCCTACCCCTCTCTCTCTCTATATATATATTTTATAGAACACGGTTACAGCAGGGGACGTCAAAAATCTGAAATCCTGTCACATCCCTGAAGCCAAAGAGGTAAACGAGAAACATACTCCCCTACTTCCTTCCCCGCTTTGTTTTGGTAAATTGCTGCCGGCCATGGGCACGTGGGACCCTCGTGATCGGTCTGCATCTTAATTTGCGATCCATTTCCAGTCCACTTGGATTAGATTAACTTGTGAATAATTATTAGAGGCCATCCAAGACAAAATCACCCTTTCTATATAAACGGGAATCCAACTTCAATATGTTATTTTGGGTTCTAAGCAAGTACATAGGTTATAACAGAGTGATATAATATTCATAATAACTTTCTATCAATAATTTGAATTATTGGAATTAACTGGTTTATTACATGCAGTGGCAGACCTAGAAATTTTCCATAGGAGTGTCCTCTTTTAAAAAATAAATTAAATAAAAATAATTAATAAAAATAAAATTATAAATATGAAATACCTTACTCGTACAGGTTAAAAAAGTCCATAATGTGTTTTCATATTCGAAAATAATTGTAGAATACACTTTGTCTTTATAGTGTTAAAAAAATTATCCATATACACTACTAGACAATCATTCAGGAACTTATCGCATATTCGATTTGTAAACTTGTTCTTGATGTAACCCAAAGCTGAAAGACTCTTCAACACTTGTCGTACAATCATAAAATCAATACAAATTAAGGGTTGATTGAAATTAGTTTAGATTGAAATAATTAGAGATAGGGAATGACTTTTTACTATTACACATTGTTCAAAATCGAACAACAAATGAGTTGTAGCTCAACGGAAATTAAGTTTATTACTAATAATAATAGTGTTCTAGATTTGAATTACCCAACCTACCATTTATATTTTTATACAAAAATGACAATAGGATAATCATTTTTTCAAATTTCAGGGGTGTCCCTCACTATCAATTTTTTTTTCTATACGTAAATTACCACCGGGGGTTGGATAATTATTTTTCCGAAATTTAGGGGTGTCCGGGGACACCCCTAAAACCCCCTGGGTCCGCCTTTGATTACATGATATTTAAGTTGGTTTGACCAAGTGGTAATGGGTTCAAATTTCGATGATTTTCAATATTAATTAACAATTGATTAAAGCACAAGATATGATGAGACATGTGCAACTTTAAACTCGTGAGTTGTCTTTCGTTTAACAGGGCGTGTAACATACTGGTTTCGGATAGTTGCAATCCAATGGAAAAATTAGAGAAGATGGGCTAATTATCTTCTTTTTCCTGTCTAGTTTAAATTTAACATAAACATCCACCACCACCAGCAGTTGCAAGAATGAATGGGTAGCTAGTTAATGGGGAAAACTTGAGCAGACAGCAGTCGAGTGGGAGTCCCAATCCTCTTCTAATTTGGATATTAATGCTGAGAAGCAGACAAGCATCGGCAGTACAAACAAAAAATCTCTCCACTCTTTACAAGTTTGGTTTTGCGTATAGATGTAAGCCCCATTTTGCCGACGAAAGCGATATACAAACAACCAAAAATCTTGGTATATATTATTGACTCTCTTCCCTCCAATCTCCATAGCTAGCTAGCTAGCTAGCTGCGAGCTTCTTCTTGTCTGTCGGCAATATCATTCTTTAGCAAGCTCTCAATTTATGGATCCCACCTTAGCACCATAAATGGTCCAGAAGGAACAACCAAATATATAGTGGGAATAAATGATAATGAATTTCTTATAAATATAGTGAATCTTGAACTTGCATGCTCCAACCCCACAAGACAAAGAAAAGAATCACAATAATTACAAGGGGATAAGCCAAAAGGCAGAAAAGAATAACCTTAATTAGAAGGGATAAGGCTACAACATTTGGTTTTAGCGTTGAGGTCCACACACGAACAAAAATTAGTTGTGGATGTGGGATTTCACTTGTGATTCGCTCATTTAATCTGGTCGAGAGGAGAAGAACCTGTAAAAAGATCTAGTTGGTGGATTTTATTAAGGTATTGAGCGCTCTCTCTCTTCAAGGTGTTGAGCATTGTTGGAGCTCTTCAAGGGACATTGAACGCTCTCCTACTGGTGGGAGGCAGGGGGGTTCAAGGCATCGTGCGCTCTCTTCGTAGAGGTTTATTTACAATCAGTTTGGAGTTCTTAAGGGGTTGTGTGCTCTCCTCGTAGATGTTTATTTACCCACACTTTGGAGTTTCCAAGGCGTTGTGTGCTCTCCTCATCAAGGTTTATTTACCCTCAGTTTGGAGTTATTTAAGGTTTTGTGCGCTCTCCTCATCGAGGTTTATTTACCTTCAGTTTGGAGATTCTTCAATGCTCTTATCGAAGTTTTATTTGTGTGATTCTCTTGAGTCTTATATGAACATTGACTAGTTGAGGCTTGGGTCGTGATCATATGTCGTTTATGTGGGCCCATGTAACGTCGACCAGTCAAGGAGTCGACCGTGATCATATGTCGCTTGTGTGGGCTAATGTAACATCAACTAGTAGAGCTGCAGGTCATGGTCACATGTCGTTTTGATGGGGTTGTCATCCTTTCTCATATTGCATGGTGCGTCATGCTCCCATTAACGCTCTTAGTAGTTGACACGCTAAAACACAACACCAAACTGCGACCAAGTGTAATCGCAATCCGGAAATGCAGTAACTGACAGGCGACTAAGCTTCACCGTGATAGACTGCTGAGGCAATAAGCACAGAACTCCACTACTGGAATTGGGTTCCAGTACAAAGCAGTAGATTGATTAACTCTCGTATAACCAATCTACCACTACCGATTGATGAAGCTCTAACAACCTAATCAGATTCTATCTATCTCAGGTTGCAACAGAAATCAAGAAAAGATGATCAGACTTCAATTGACTCAATGAATCATGCATCAATCGATTAAAATCAAACAGTATAACAATCCCAAGTCATTACAATCAAGATCCCTAACACATGGAACTAGGGTTCTTCATACCCAAGTGAGAGAAGGTTCTACTCCATAGAGAGAGAGAGGAAAACAGTAATCAGAGTAGTCATACTCATAAAGACGAGGAAAATATGCTCTGGGATGATGATCTTCACTCCTATGATGATCTCCAAGCTCGATTGATGAAACCTTGCTCCAAAATCACCTCTAGGATGTGTTCTTCGCACTTTCTCTCTATAGGGCTCTGTTTTTGCTCCAAAAAGTCGATTCCTCACTTTTGGCTCGAAATTGGGTTAAAACCCAGAATTCCCCGACCACACGGCTAGGCCATACGGACGTGTGGTCTCCCAGTCTGCCCATGTGGATATGAAAACGAGACGTTTAGATTAGTGGGTTTTCAGGCATGCTGCACGGCCAGGGACACACGGCCGTGTGGATTTCCAGGCTAGCCGTGTGAGCTCCTTGGACTTTCCACACGGCCACAAGGGGTCCCTTACACGACCGCGAACTCGTTCCCAAACCTTCATTCACGTACTAGGACCTGAAATATCATAAACAAGAACAACCTAGCGTGAAATCGGCCTAAAACACGAGAAATAAGACTCAAACGGTACAAGAATGGTGGACAAAAACATGTGGATATATCAAGTCATCAGTAGTCCAATATTTAAAATCAACAAAAATGTGTGAGAAGGGTGGAGTACTTAGCTTTAAGTTGGAGAGGTGGCATAATAAGGGGAGCATGTTCTCACAATAAACAACCAAGATACGAGGGGTAAAACATGTATAATTATGCACTTATCAAACCCCCCTCATTGTTTGTTTGTTCTCAAGTAAACCGTACTCAAAACTATGCAACTCACTAGACCTCCATAAAGATATGTGACTTTCAACCGTCGGTAGTGAATCATAAGAAACTTTAAAGGTAAACCCCCACACTCAGAGACTCGGCTACATTAGTGACCTACAAATCTCGTAAGGATAAACATATTTGCTTTCATAACTTACATACAATCAACTAAGCACAAAAGACTCAAAACACATGGGGTGAAACCTTTGCAAACTTTACTTTGAATTTAAGCACATTGCTACCTTTTTCCGACAACAAAATTTCGTTTCCTTACATTTGATATCACGTGCCACTATACACTTTGAAACAAAAGGGTCATTTTTTACTATCATGACCGAGCAAGAGCAACTTCTACAATTTAGCACTCACATATAAGGGCTTTGTTTAACTCCTTCTCCTCGATACGTGTGAAGCATAAGTGAAAGAGGTGTCAAAAGTTTTATTTGTGCCCTTCATGCATAATATTCAAAGGACACTTCACTCGATGAGATATTGTACCAGATAAACAACATCGTATGATCGTAAATCGATGCTCATTTGAATGTTTTCCATTTCTCCATATGCAATAAGTGAGTGCCTCACACGTAACATACACCCACACTTTACTTGTTTGATAGTTTTTTAACAGAAATTTCAAGTAGGATTTTGATTCACTGATAAAGATACAATTCATCCTATTTAAAAAATTTCATAACAGAGAGACTCCTATGCAGTGCTTAACTGTTCATAAGAGACAAAAGAAAAAACAAGCACCGTATATACAGACATTTCGAGTGATTTTCAAGTCTAGGACATCCTTTATAGCCACAACACTATCCTCCATTTATCATATGTCCTCACAAAAACTAGCAATTCAAAGCCAATTAAGCATGGAAATTCATAGGAGAATGTTTATGGTGCCCTCAAATTTTCAAAATTTGGACAGTTAATTAGGCTCCAAACACTCTCATTTAAGCCATTCATTCACCCCATACAAAATGAAACATCCCCATCCTTAAGCACGGCATTGTCCACAATGAAGGAAGGGTGGAACGAAGTTACAAGTTTTGTAGTGAAGAATGGTGGATAGGAGGACCTGCATGATTCTAAACAGTGGCTTGAACACCAAAATATCACAATCTTACAAGGTTGAGTTACTGATTCTAAAATCAAAGAAAAAAGTTACTCAACTGAAGAGCAAAGCAAAAGAATGGAAATCAACTAGTTAACTTGCCTCCCAACAAACATTTCTTTGACGTCATGACTCAAAAAATGGATCATAAGTCTCAGTCCAGTCAAAAACATCATAAGTCCCAAGTCATGAGCATTTAATGTGATACGTGGTGTGGGCTTGTGCACCTGATTCAGATGTGATACGAGCACCAAACCGGTACCCATACTTATCAAAGTAACGCAACCATATTCTGTTTAGGGTATTCTGATATTTTTCTCAACAACACGAAAAATAAAAGGATAGAGCGGAATGGAAGTTAAATCTCACACACAGGAGAAGGCTTTATCAATATAAGGGTAGAAGCTCGATCATAATAAAGGGGAATACTCGATTGATACAGTGACAACAGTTAACGTGATTGGAGTCCACCAACGACGAGAGAAAATTCACAAGCAAAACTCTTAATGAACAAAAAGGTTTTGTCAAATAATAAAAGTCTAATAATCCAAAATTTCGTGTTTACAGTCCTTTAAATGGGTATGGAAAAATAAATTTAATGAAAACACCAAAAAGAAAAAAAGAATCCTACTACAAAAAGGTAACTAAACTCATCAAGCCCCGATCCCCATTCTCAATCCCTAGCTGGGGATTTAAACCCACTGCCCGGGGTCATTCTGCCCTAAATCCCCGGTCATATTCTTTGTTTCCCCAGTTGGGGAATTTATCAATTCCTGGTCGGGGTCTTCACATTTGGGGAGTTGCATCAATCCCTCCCTATTGAAGAAGTTTTGCGCTCAAGCATGTAACATATCATTCTCCCATTCGAACTCAAGCATGTTCTCCACAAGAAGCTCGTTAAGAACCCTTTTTTTAGCAAGTTCTTGTGCCCAAACTGTTGTGTCTTTAATTTCTTTGCTTCCAAGGCCTTCTACTCTTCCTCATAGGCTCATTGTAATTGCCTTCTATCTTCAGCAACTTCTTCCAACGATAATGACTTCAAGGAAAATTTCTTTACTTGATATCTTAATATGATGTTGTTGGTGTTGCTTCTTCATCATGCTTGGTGATCATTGTGCCATGGTTCACCAAGCACAACATAACTAAGATTCATAGGCACAACATCACAAAAATCTAATCCACATAGACCCCAATTTTGAAATCCAAAGACACCTGTTCAACCACAAATACAAAGGCCTTTTCCATCGACAATTTCAAAAAGAAAGGGCTAGGATGTCGTAGAGTACCAAATTGGATTTGATCTCTCCATCAACTACCATAGAACACAATTTCTATGGGACCAAGCAGCTGATGTAGAACGAGTTACCTTGTGGGTCTAACTCTTCCGCCATAGCTTGAGTTTGAAGAAAGCTTGTGATCTTCTTTTCCTTGCCACTACTTTGAACCAGAGCTCTGAAACCACTTGATACGAGCCCAAAACCGGTACCAGTAGTTATCAATGTAATGCAATCACAATCTGTTTAGGGTTTTCTGATATTTTTCTCAACAACCCGAAAAATAAAAGGATATGGCGGAATTGAAGTGAAATCTCACACGTGGCAGAACGCTTTATCAATATAAGGGTGGAAACTCGACCATAATCAAGGGGAATACTCGATTGATAGTTGATACAGAGACAACACGCGACGCGATTGAAGTCCACCAACGACGAGAGCAAATTCACAAGAAAAACTCTCAAAGAACAAAAGGGTTTCTTCAAATAATCAAAGTCTAATAATCCTAAAACTCGTGTTTACATCTCTTTAAATAGGTCTGAAAAATACAACTAATGAAAACATCGACAAGGAGAAAGAATCCTAACACATAAAGGTAACTAAACTAGTCAGGCCCTGTTCCCCGGTCGAGGATCTAAACTCACTTCCCAGGGTTCATTCTGACCCAAGTCCCCGATCACATTCATTGATTCCTCGGTTGGGGAATTTAGGGATTCCTGGCCAAGGTCTTTAGCTTTGGGTAATCGCATCAAGATTGTGGCCCCACCCTTGAGACCTCGACTTTGCATCGTTCTTTCCTCTGCACTAAAACATATATGATGGTATTGATTGACCACCAATTCATCCACCAAGAGGGACCAATGATGGTGTGGCCTTGGTATGGCAAAGCAAACCCGCAAAAGAATGATTTTCTTGAAGTTCTAATGACACTCTATTTATAGTGTTTATCACTCTCATATTTGATACGTTTCCCCTTCTATCAACACATATTTTGTGCTTTTGATTATATTTCATATGGAATTCATAACTATTTGATTAATGAGCATATGATAGACCTTGAGTGTGTTTTGTAATATTTGATGCCTTTTGGTGTTGTTTTATGCTTTTCAAGAATATAATACACTCAAGATGATTACGAATCACCAAGAGACCTATAGATCACAAGGATGACAAGATTAGAAGCATGTGAGCTCAAACAGGGATGGATTTGGACATAGGATGCTCACTTTGTGGCCAAAACAAGCAGATTTGTTAGTGCAACAAGCCCTACTTTGATCGAGGTCCAACCGAAGTTCTATAAGTTGAAATATGCCCAAATTTGGCGGAGAGGTTTCTTTTGGGCCAAACAACCAAGCCCAAGTGGAAAAGGGGCATCGTCCCCGACCACCATTGTCTCGCCGCTCATGCCCTAGCTCTCCAAGAAGCTTCCTGAACAAGTTACTTTCCCGCCAAGTCGAAAGAATCCGAGTTCAAGTCATACAAGGAAGGCTTCGGCTGAATTTAGGAGGAAACATACTAGAAAAACCGCTTATGTAGCTAATATAGTAGAGGTTAAACACACCTTTTACCATCACTCTGGCCTACGACACGAGTAGAAATCCATAGAGAGGAGACAAAATTCTATTGAGATTCAATAAAGCATTCACCATAGATGCATGTATCATTGTTGATGTTGTTCTACTTCTCTATGGTGTACTAGTCAATGTATTTAGGGATTCGAATTCTTTGATGCTTTGTGCGTATATTTACATGATTTAATGAGATGCCAATCGTGTTCATTATCTTTATCGTTGATGCTTGATGTCAATTTATGCTTGTATCATCTATTGCTTGAGTAATTCGATGCTTGAGTTAATCAATTCTTATGATTATATTACGTGTTACTATATGCATCAGTATACTACAATTATGGGAGATGTGAAATACTAATCTCGTGTAGTAGGCACCATCATTAGCCTTGTATGAGAGGATTAGCTACCCATCTGTACATGAATGAGGATGATGCTTGATAATTCAGATCATTGATGCTATATACCATTGATTATGGCTCAAGAGGCCCACACTTAATCATATGTTATTCTAACTTCATTGTTCTTCATATATTAGGTGATGGCATGAAGTAAAGGCATGTGTTAGTTAATCAAATTCCTATCACAAGAGGCGCCTGCAAGGATCTAGAATCACTTTAAATGAAGGGATAGGGCATCATAATAGACTATGCATAGAAGCATCTTGTTAATGAGAATGAATCCATGATCATTAGTAGTTTAGTAACTCGAATAGGGAACCTTAACCCACATCATATTTACTGTATTGCAATTATGGGAGATGTGAAATACTAATCTCGTGTAGTAGGCACCATCTTTAGCCTTGTATGAGAGGATTAGCTACCCATCTGTACATGAATGAGGATGATGCTTGATAATTCAGATCATTGATGCTATATACCATTGATTATGGCTCAAGAGGCCCACACTTAATCATATGTTATTCTAACTTCATTGTTCTTCATATATTAGGTGATGGCATGAAGTAAAGGCATGTGTTAGTTAATCAAATTCCTATCACAAGAGGCGCCTGCAAGGATCTAGAATCACTTTAAATGAAGGGATAGGGCATCATATTAGACTATGCATAGAAGCATCTTGTTAATGAGAATGAATCCATGATCATTAGTAGTTTAGTAACTCGAATAGGGAACCTTAACCCACATCATATTTACTGTATTGCAATTATGGGAGATGTGAAATACTAATCTCGTGTAGTAGGCACCATCTTTAGCCTTGTATGAGAGGATTAGCTACCCATCTGTACATGAATGAGGATGATGCTTGATAATTCAGATCATTGATGCTATATACCATTGATTATGGCTCAAGAGGCCCACACTTAATCATATATTATTCTAACTTCATTGTTCTTCATATATTAGGTGATGGCATGAAGTAAAGGCGTGTGTTAGTTAATCAAATTCCTATCATAAGAGGCGCCTGCAAGGATCTAGAATCACTTTAAATGAAGGGATAGGGCATCATAATAGATTATGCATAGAAGCATCTTGTTAATGAGAATGAATCCATGATCATTAGTAGTTTAGTAACTCGAATAGGGAACCTTAATCCACATCATATTTACTATATTGCATCATCATTCGAACACATCTAGTTAAGTTTGTGTGGTTGCTATCAAAAGAACTTGTGGAATACGACCCTAGGACATCATAGGATTTTATCTCTCGATACTACATCAAGCCCCTCAAGGTCTGGTGGGGATCTCAGGTATTATTGTGACATAAGCCTTGCCCACCTTGACCATGTCATGTTCTTGGACGTCAATTTCCTTTTCAACCTTCCTTCTTCAAAATTACGCTTCTCCCATTAGGAAAATGAAGAGCTTCAACTTTTCTAATCTCTGCTTCATTCTACAACTTCTTCTCTCGCCCATCCATCATCTTCTTCAAGCACAAATTTGAAAGCAAGTTTCCATGCAAAATTATTGATAAGATTAATTTTGTTCTTGTATCTCACCTTTCCGTCCTCCTCTATTATGCATATTCTAGTAGATGATAGTGGGCAAGTCATGCACAATTTGACTCAATAACCTCTTTTTGCTTATTTACGCAATGTAGATCCACCTCCGTTTCATGGAGAAAACCTTAGTCAAGAGGAACGGTGGATTGGAAGGCCACTTTGGATCATGCTCTTTCAGTATCCGGTTCAAACTTCTCGACAGTTAGCTCCAATTGGCTTCGTCCTTGATTGTGGGGGGGGGGGGGGGGGGGGAGGTGGGGTCTTATTGATAAAAATGTACTTCTTGAAATGCCCAAGGGTCTAGTTGTGTATTGTAGAAGGGCGGTTGTTCCTAGAACCTGCATCTGTAACCTTCTCCATACTGGTTATCCAATGAAGAACAAGGGTAACACTAGTTGGGTTGGAGAAGTTATTGGGATACATGATTCAAACCTGCACAACCAAAACAAAAACACCCAAGTGAAAAGCAAGGGTGGAGAAGAAAACACACAAAATAAAGAAAAGTTAAATTAACAAATTTCTACCTTTCCTAGTAATCTAGAATGTTCCGTGCAACGGGTTCAAAAACTTGGTCACTACAAACTACACTCCTGACACAGGACAAGTGTAACTAATTTAAAGGATTGCAGTATATTGGCACAAGTAAGAATATATCGAATCCATGGATCTCTAGATTTTATATTACTTAGTCGTAGTTTATTATATAGTAGAACAGATTCAGAGTAAACAACTAAATTACTCTATAAGCTATGCTAAAGTTAGACAACTAATTACATAGTGGGAACTCACTTAAATATTGATTCCCCATAGCCACTACATTGATTAATGATTGATGATTCTCTAACTTGTGCTAATCTTCGTTCATAATGCGGGTAGGGTATTATAAAAGAAAGTTTTCATGGATTGTTATTAAGTTTGTAATTGATTGTTCCATAAGTCGATGCCCGAGCGATTAATAGGGACAAACTATAAATTTGCTGGCAATATGTATACGCTGGTTTAAATCCTACTAGGCCCAATTATTCACCGATCTGCCATGAAATGCGGATAATCCTTGAATAAACTTTGAATCTCGATTAAAGAAATCAAGGCCCTCATAGGTCGATTTGTTAGAGGGACGTACCCTTCTCTAACACAATTGATCAAGGCTTCTACACTAAACTCCCTCTATTGAGTGAGGTTCTTAGTCAATACAAAGCAGTGAATCAACTTACTCTGGAACAATAATCCAATACTTCTAATCAATGGTGCTCTATTGACCTAATAAAGTATTCCCTCTCATAGAATCAAAGAAGAGCCAATAATGTCGATCAAACCAGAATTAAACCATAAAACATGCATAGATTGAATATGAAATCGAGTTTAGCAAGCTAGAGTACTCATACAATCATCCGATCAAACAAAACATGGTTAGGGTTCCCAAAAAACCTTAGTGAATGGAAGTTACTCGATAGAGAAGAGAGAGAATACATTAATCAACTCCAAATCTGCAATCTCCACGTACAAGCTTGTTCGTTGAGCTTCAGTGATGAAGAAATCCTCCAATTTTGCTTCATGATCTCCCCTGGATTGTTCTGTCCCTCTAGGGTTCGTCCCTTGAGAGTTTTGGATCCAGAAAACCATGTATCCTGTGACGAGTGTTTCCCCTCCACTCTCAGTGGTGTAGTGCTAGACTGGTACCACCAAATCGAGGAAGGACATATAGACTGGTTTGAGTAGTTTGCAAATATGTTTTAATCCAAACATTTTGAGCCAAAAGCATAGGACGCTTACCATAAGCACCGTGTTTTTGAAAGAGGGCCTGCTGTAAAACCATTTCTTTCTTTTGATTCTGAAGATTTTGGTTGATGTTTTCATCAAATGGTACTAATTTGATCAGTTGGCTAGTACTAGCCACACTAAGGCAAAAAAAAAAAAAAACCATCAAATACACAGGTTGGATGAAATGAAATTGATAGAAAAATAATGTTAAAGTAATTAACCTTGTCCTTTCCTAATAATATAGAGATAAGCATACTAACTACTACTGCCAACAAAGGCCAAACGTAACAAAAGGAAGGAATTTAAGTATAGTGTCACATGTTTTAATATCGAATCCCCGGATCCCATTGGCACTATTCCTCATACTAACTTTATCATATAGCAGTTCAAGTTCAAGGTGAATGCATTAAAATAGTTATGAATTAACAAAACAGTAAGTAAATTGATCGAATTTTAGTTGGAGACAAATCACTTAGGTAATGATTCCCTCTTTAGTCGGATTAATGATAGTTAACTCCCTAATTTGTTTCACTCAAGTTTATAATGTGGAGTTTCCTTATTAAACCTTAAATCTTAATGAAAGCAATCAAGGCCTTCCTGAATACAATGCTTAGAGGGAGTTTATTCTCAACTAAGACAAACTACCAAGGAAATGCACTCTAGATTTCCTATATTGCTTGGAATTCCAATTCAACGCAGTGAATAGATGTTGATGTAACTTGAATCGGACCATCAACCGCTACAACTGAAAGTGTATGGGCTCAATGTTATTTGGGTTCGGGTTCTGGGTCTGGTCTGTAACCGTTTCCTTTGCCAGATTGGATTAGGTTTAGACCCACATGGAGAAGTATAAATACTTCTCATCTCCTCTGTAATCTGTAATCTCCTCGATATAGTGAAACTGGCTCTCTCTTGCCATTGGACTAGCTAACACACATCGTGTTAGTGAATCACATAAATTGTGTGTCTGTGTTTTTTCAATTCTCGCTTTTGTATTCTTGATTTATCGATTCCGGCGATTTCCCGATCTGTAGCAGCGCAGTAATAACAAGTGGTATCAGAGCCACAGTTGGAAATCAGGCTAGGGTTTTCGATTCAGAAGAATGACGTAGGTGAACATGAAGATCAGAAAGTTCACGGGGGAAGAATAGCTTCGCTATATGGTAGATCAAGATGCATGCTTTATTGAAACAACAAGAGATGGGGGGGGGGGCTGTCTATGAAACAGAAGAAGGTAGCGGTCAATGACGGTGAAGTGAATAACCTGGAGGAGAAGACCCACTCGACCATCATGCTATCACTGTCTAATGACGTCATCATTGAAGTCGCTACTGAGAAGACTGCTACGGGCTTGTGGTTCAAGTTGGAGAGTCTGTATATGACAAAGTCTTTAACCAACAAGTTGCATCTCAAGCAACGGTTGTTCAGTTTGAGGATGCAAGAAGGTGCGCCTTTGAGGGATCATTTGGAACAACTTAATTATATTTTGCTAGACTTATGCAATATAGATGTTAAGGTTGACAATGAAGATGCTGCCCTAATCCTGCTTGTGCCTTTGTAGAGTTCATATGAGAATTTCGTGGATTCTTTTATTGCTGGTAAAGATAGCTTGTCGTTGGAGGATGTCAGATCTGCTCTTCACACGAGAGAGATCAGGCATAAGGCGTCCGGTTCTGGTATAGTTGGTGAAGCATTGAGTTTGGCTGTTGGGATGAGTTAGCTTGGTTACTAAATTTCTAGTAGCCACCTTGGCTACATCAATATCCACCATCCATTTTTATCTTTTTCCTATTTTTTTAATCTCACGATTATGATTGCTCAAGGATAATTTTGGAAACAAAAAATAAACCACACTGGATTATTCTATATATACACAAACCCTAATTCTACCCTCCTCCCACCCAACCCACCGCCTCCCACCATCTATTCTTCTCGGCGGTGCCGCTGTCCCTCCCCGCCCTCTCCTCACCACCCACCCCACCGGCGGCACCCTCCCCCACTCCATCCCTCCACCCCTCCCATCCCCTCACCACCCCACGTCCCCACCCCGCAGTCCCCCCTCCATCCCTCCACCTCACCCACTAGCCATTCCCCTCACCATCCCATCTCAATCGCGTCTCCAATCGCGTCTCCACTAGCCATTCCCCAGGACAACCAAAGTGAAGTGTCTGAGTGATGCTGGCATGTTTCTTGATTCGTAAGTTTCTAACCTTTCCTTCTAATGAATGTTTTGCTTTCCCTTCTCTGCCTCATGCTCAAGTCGTTCAAGGACTGAGATTTCCTGTAACTAATTTGCTTAGTTGGTCTCTGCAATTGGAAGGAGGAATTCCATTGGAATGGTATGTTTTTTTTTTAAATGGTAGTCATTTTTTTCAGTAGTCATTTTGTTTAAATGGTAGTCATTTTTTTCGTAGTGGTAGTGTTATTGTCGTATTGGTATAGTTTTTGTCGCATTGGTATTATTTTTGTCGCATTGGTATTGATTTTGTCGCATTGGTATTGATTTTGTTACATTGGTATTGATTTTGTCGCATTGGTAGTGATTAAATCTGCAATGGTATTGATGTTTTGTGAAATGGTAGTGTTTTTATTTCTTGAATGGTAGTTTCCGTGTAATGGTATAAATTTAATTCTGCAATGGTAGTTTTCGTGTAATGGTATAGATTTATTTCTGCAATGGTATTGATATTTTTCAAAGTGGTAGTGTTTGTCTAATGGATTGGTACTGATTTCGTTTTTTTTTCTTTTGCAGAAAGATTGAGAAAAATATGGAAAGGAAATCTGGCTGGAGATTACGGAAGTGAGAGAAAGAGAGATTTTTAATTAATAGATTTTTGTAACTACCTTAAATGTAATTTATTAAAAAATTAATTAATATAATTTATTTTTCCATACCCAATTTACCCTTAGTAACCACGGTGATTACTACTTTGTAGTAATCACCGTAACCTGTCCCTTTGGCTGTTATAGGTGGAAAGGGAAAGAAGAAATCTAGTAAAGGGAATTCGAACAGGAATTCCAGGTTCCCGGTCCACAGCCAGGTGATGCTTGTCACAACTGTAAGGAAGTGGGGCATTGGAAGTATAACTGTCCCAGGAGAAGAGGGCAACAGAAGAACCAATGTTCAGTTGCCGTGGCAGAAGTGGACAACAATTCTGAAGACGATCTCGCATTGGTTGTAGATGAGAAGGCACATCGTGGTGAGGTGTGGTTACTGGATACTGCAGCCTCATACCATATGTCTCCGAACAGGGATTGCTTCAAAACCTACGAGCATATAGATGGTGGTAATGTTGTCATGGCTAATGGAGCTGTTTGCAAGGTTGCCGGAATCGGATCCGTAAAGGTTCGGACACATGATGGTTCGTTCTGTACCATGAATGATATCAGGCTTGTTCCACGAATGAAAAAGAACCTGATCTACTTGAGTTTACTCGACAGCAAGGGTTTCTGCTTCGAAGGAAAAAGTGGAGTTGTGTATGTCTGCGAAGGTTAAGGAAGGTGCTGAAAGACGTGAAGCGTGGGACCTTGTATGCATTACAAGGGTCTGTGTTGTCTGGTTCTGCTGCAGTTGCATCGTCTCAGGTTCATAAGAAAGATATGACCACTCTCTAGCACATGAGTCTGGGGCATATGAGTGAACGAGGGATGCAAGTTCTGTCGAAGAGGGATCTTCTTTGCGGGCACAAGGTGCAGAATTTGGAATTCTGTGAGCATTGTGTATTTGGGAAGCTACATTGCATCAAGTTTCCCAAGAAGGGTATCCACCGGACGAAGGGGATACTGGATTACCTTCACTCTGACTGTTGGGGTCCTTCACGAGTTGAATCCATTGGAAGCAACAAGTATTTTCTGTATATTATTGATGATTATTCGAGATTTACTTGGATTTTCATGATGAAGCAGAAAATTGAGGCTTTCACGTTCAATTAGTGGAAGACATTGGTGGAGAATCAGACCAGAAAGAAGATCAAGAAGTTGCGAATGGACAATGGTCTGGAATTCTGCTATTCTGAGTTCAACGAATTCTGCAAGGATGAAGGGATTGCCCCTATCGGACCGTTAGAGATACACCCCAGCAGAATGGCGTTGTAGAAAGGATGATCCAAACATTGTTGGAGAGAGCATGATGCATGCTCTCTAATGCTGGACTAGAGAGAAAATTTTGGGGAGAAGCAGTGAACATGGAGTGCTTCCTTATCAACCGTGGACCTCACACAGGTATCGAGTGTAAGACTCCTTATGAAGTGTGGTATGGTAAGCCTGCTGATTACTCTTCACTAAAAGTTTTTGGGTGTCCTGTTGATTATCATGTGGATGAGGGTAAGCTGAACCCAAGGGCAAAGAAGGGTGTATTGGTGGGTTACATAGATGGAGTTAAGGAATTTCGAGTCCGGTCACCTTCTGAGCATCGAGTTATACTCACTAGAAATGTGATATTTGCTGAGAAGTGTATGTTTAACCCCATGTTGAAGGTAGCACGAATGTCGATAAATAGGTGGAGCTGCAAACTCTCAAAGAGAGTGAGTTTGAGCACCAAGGTGGCGAAGATCAACATGATGAAGATGTCTCTGCAGAGCCAGAAACTTCAGAGTCCAATGCACGAGCTCAAATAGTCTATGGCTTCCGGTAGACCAAAGAGAGCGACTGCAGGAGTTCCTCCTCAGAGGTATGGCTTCGAGGACATGGTGGCATATTCATTTCAGGATCTAAAGAAGTGGATGCAGGAGAGCCACAGTCTTATAGAGAAGCAGTTTTAGGTGGTGAAGCTGATTAGTGGCTTGCCGCAATGGGAGATGAGATGTAATCGCATGATAGGAATCAGACTTGGGAGCTAGTCAAACGACCAAAGGGAAGGAATATTGTGACAAACAAGTGGATCTACAAGAAGCATGAAGGAATCAGTTCTGAAGAGGGCATTAAATTTAAATCTCGGGTGGTTGCACGAGGCTTCTCGCAGAGGGAAGGAGTTGACTACAATCAAATTTTCTCACCAGTGGTCAGACATACTTCAATCAGGGTGGTACTAGCAATAGTGGCGCATTATGACTTGGAGTTCGAGCAGCTAGACGTGAAGACAGCTTTCGTACATGGAGAGTTGGAGGAAGAAATTTATATAACTCAGCAAGAAGGATTCCAGGTTCTAGAAAGGAAGACTATGTGTTGTAAGCTGAAGAAGTCATTGTAAGAACTTAAGCAATCTGCGAGGCAATGGTACAAGAGATTTGATAGTTACATGCTTGAGCTGGGCTACAACAGAAGTCCATATTATTCTTGTGTATATCACAGCAAGGCAGAGGATGGTTTGATGATATATCTAGTTCTGTGTGTGGATGATATGCTCATAGTTGCAAGGTCGAAGTCTGATATCCAGAAGTTAAAGGGGCTTCTCAGTGCTGAGTTTGAGATGAAGGATTCGGAAGCTCCTCAGAAGATCTTGGGTATGGAGATTTTCAGGGACAAGTTGAAGAAGAAGCTTTTCTTGTCACAGAAGAGCTACATCTAGAAGATATTGTCGAGGTTTGGCATGTCTTCAGCAAAAGCCCTTAAATACTCCTAGTGCCTCAAATATTCATCTATCCTCAGCTTATGCACCGCAGTCAGAGGCTGAGAAGGAGTACATGTTGAGAGTCCGATATGCTAGTGCAATAGCTAGCTTGATGTACGCTATGGTATTTACTAGACCTGATCTTGCACATGTTGTTAGTGTTGTCAGCAGGTTCATGATACAACTGGGAAGGAGCATGGGCAGGCTGTGAAGAGGATCTTCCGGTACCTTAAGGGTACACCTGATGTGGGGATTAGCTTCGGAACTGATGCAGCGTGCTTGGTGTCTGGGTATTCTGACTCGGACTATGCTGTAGATGTTGACACGAGGATATCGATGACCGGTATACATTCACTCTTGGGAGTTCCGTAGTGAGCCGGAAGACAACTTTGAAGTCAGCGATGACATTAACTACTATTGAGGCAGAGTATATGGCATTGACAGAAGCTACTAAAGATGGAATATGGTTGAAGGGGCTGGTTGGTGATCTGGGTCTGCATCATGATCAGACAGTGGTGTATTGCGACAGTTTGAGTGCAATATGCTTGGCCAAGGATCAAGTCCACCATGAGAGGACTAAGCACATTGATGTGAGGTATCATTTCTTGAGGACAGAGAAGAGGATTAAGGTGATGAAGGTTGGCACTGCGGATAATCCTGCTGATATGTTCATGAAGCCGGTTCCACATGGCAAGTTCCAACACTGCTTGGACTTGCTGAATGTCTTGAGTGGGTGACTCTGCCCTACGGGGCATTGATGGTGGGAGAGAGAGAGAAGGAGCAGAGTACATCAGAGATTTCAGAGGAAGCCCTCAATCAAGCTGGAATTTATTGATCAAGAATAGTTTATCTTTCCATTGATGTGCTTTGGAGCTCGAGAGGAAGCCCAGAAGAGTGATTTCCGATTCGATCAAGTTGCTAGCTCAACATGGAAAAAACTGCCAAAATATTTGAAGTGTTGGAACGAGTTCGGGAAGGAACTTTGGAAGCCTCAATCGAAGGGACGGCATGAGAGTCGAGCTTCAAGAATCATACCTCATGAAAGTAGGTTTCCTCTACTACAACGACGTGGCATTGGATGGCTTGAATGAAGAATGGAAGGCCTCAAACGAAAGCTCCAAAGATCATATTGAATCTGAGTTTCCGTCTTTGGAAACCAGGCAATCCGAATCCTTATTGGATTATGATTCCTTTGCTATTTTGTGTTTAATTCATTTTCATTGTTGGTTTTGATTTCCTTTTACAATAATAATTTGTTTAGGACTTCTCCAAGAGTAGTAGGATTGGCTAGGTCTATCTAAGTAGCTTTGATTCATTGTAATTTTCAGATTTCATAGAGTTGAATAACAAACCAAGAGTTTGCGTTCATAAGGTTTTATCTTGTGAATTGAGAGATCAACCTAGCCGAATCTAGGTCTGATCTTGAGCTTGTATCATTCAAGTACTCACCTTGTTCGTGGCCAAGCATCGACGACACCAATCGAGCCTCTTTCCCATCGTGAAAGTTGCACGAATTGTTCCATCCCAATCACGAAGACAAGACTATGTTTTTGTGTTCTTTCTCACCCAAATTCAATTCAATCTTGAATTGAGTCCGATCTGCGCTTCTCTAATTCAAAACCACCCATGTAGGGTGTTATCAAGTGGCATCATGAGCCAGGTTCAAAACAGTGGCCAAAACGAAGGACAACATTGCTGCAACGATGCCCTGGACGAGGACGAAAGAGCTTGTTTCTGAAGACCCTGCAGTAGTGTTTCCAGAACAAACGAGGAAGAAGAAGCAGATAGCCATGTCAGGACATACATTCTATATGGACACCCTACTGGATCGTATGGAGGAGAGGTTCCAGACCCAAATACAGGATCAATTGACTCAATTTAAGCACGAAATTGACCAGAAGTTTGAGGCTCTGACTCTACCGGAGAATGGAGTCCGAGCAGAGGAAGTTCTCGGCCAAGGAAACCCAGTTGGCAATCCAGAGTTGTTGAACCGAATTGCTGAGTTGGAATGACGTCTGGTTGTTGCGGATGGTTACTTATGAATTTTCGGATTACGCTGCACAATGGTGGGAGCAGCTGCAGCTTCGTCGACGGAGAAATAATCGGAATCCAGTCGCGACGTTGGACGAGCTGGGAATGATTATGCGAGATAGATTCATACCTGCTTACTACCAGCGTGAGCTCTACGAGTCTCTACTAGGGACTCGACAGGGTTTAAGGAACGTAGAGGAGTATTTCAGAGAGCTCGAATTGCTGATGATGCATGCCGAGTCAGAGAAGATCTGGAAGAAACGGTGGCACATTTTCTCCATGGATTGAATCGCGAAATTCGGCAGGAAGTAGACCTTAGGTCGTTCGTCGATCTCGAGGAAGCTCTCCATCTCGCAATCAAGGTGTGAAAACAGCAGAAAACATCCAAGAGGTTTGTTCCAATGAGCAAACCGGCTGCAGAGTCGAGCTCCGTTCCCAATTTCCAGCAATTGCGACCCAATTTAGGAAAATTGAAACCCAGGAACGTTCAACCAACATATAACGAACGCTCTAGGGGGATATAGTGCTACAAATGCCACGAAAGAGGGCACAAAGCCAACCAGTGTCCTAACTTGAAAACTCTAGTGATCAGAGACGACGAGTTTCTCACTGACGACGAGCAAAACTCAAGTGATAGTGACGTCGACGAGAAAATTAAAGTCAACCCTGCACCTGGAAAACTCATGAATGTTAGTCATCGAGCTCTTACTATGGATACTCAACCAGACTACAGCCAAAGGGAGAATCTGTTCCATTCTTGTTGTTTGGTTGCCGAAAAAGTATTGTTAGTAATCGTCGACGGAGGCATCTGTACCAATGTCGTTAGTCAGGATGCAGTGGAAGAGCTTGGACTGACCATGACAAGGCACCCATAACCATACAACCAACATTGGCTCAATGATTATGGTGCAGTTCGTGTGACAAGACAAGTGAAGATCAGTTTTGAGATTGGAGCGTACAATGATGAGATGGAATTCGATGTCGCTCCAATGCAGGCAACCCATTTGCTTCTCGGAAGACCATGGCAGTTCGACCGTGGTGTTTGTCACTACGGTGACACGAATTGCTATGAGGTTCGTTACCACGGTAAGAAAATCCTACTGAAGCCCCTGTCACTAGAGGAGGTTTGAGGCGATCAACGAAAACTCGAGGTTGATCGACGATGAACCAAAGGGAAGCTAGTTGAAGGATCCAATACTACCACTCTCCTAACTCAACATCTTATGCTAACCGGATATAAGCAGTTGAGAGCACCGTGATGGCGGTGCCCCTGTAAGCTTTCGCCGGAGAAGAGCAGGAGAGAGAGTGAATCCGTCGGAGAGATCTGGGAAGATTCAACTCCAACTGAGGTTGCAGAAACATTCCTGGAGTCATCAGGAAACTCTTCTTTGAACTAGAATGGGTCGACTATATCGCCATTGACGAATCCAATTTGTGCAAAATCTGCTCTGGAAACGGGCAAACTCAGCCAAAAATCGAGTCTATTGGTTGGATCGATTGGGGATGATTCGACACGAATGGATGGTGTCGAAGTGTTGACAACAATCCTAGAAAGTTGTAGGAATGGTCCAATTGGCCTGGCGAGGCCTGATTCAAAAATGCCCAAAGCGAATTCAAGCTTGCCGAGTTCTGAGTTTTTGAACTGCATCTATGGCAGGAAAGAAGATGACGATTATTCGACAAAGAAACCAATGATTCGAGCCACAAGACACGTCCAAAACTTGAATTCGAAGCAAGAGGAAGCTATTGTTGGCCTTGAATTGGACTGCGAATCCCTGAATGCGAAAGCCCCAATTTTGCACGTGAAGAAAAACTGACCTCGTTTTACAGAATTACGAGCTTGGGAACGAAATTTCAGACCCCATTTGGGATCAATTCTATGAGTCATATGTGGAAGGAAGGGCCAAAGCTTTGAGGTCAAAGCTTTTTTATGGGGGAGGGACTGATATGATTCCAAATTGGCCCTCAATCAAGCTGGAATTGATTGATCAAGAAGATTTTATCTTTCCATTGATGTGCTTTGGAGCTCGAGAGGAAGCCCAGAAGAGATTTTTCCAGGTCGATCAAGTTGCTAGCTCAACATGGGAAAAACTGCCGAAATATTCTAAGCATTGGAACGAGTTCGGGAAGAAACTTTGGAAGCCTCAATCGAAGGGATGGCATGAGAGTCGAGCTTCAAGAATCATACCTCATGAAATTAGGTTTCCTCTACTACAACGACGTGGCATTGGATGACTGGAATGAAGAATGGAAGGCCTCGAACGAAAGCTTCAAAGATTGTATCGATGCTGATTTTGCATCTTTGGAAACCAGGCACTCCAAATCCTTATCGGATTAGGATTCCTTTGTTGTTTTGCGTTTAATTCCTTTTAATTGTTGGTTTTGATTTCCTTTTCCAATTATAGTTTGTTTAGGACTTATCTAAGAGTAGTAGGATTGGCTAGGTCTATTTAAGTAGCTTTGATTCATTGTAATTTTCAAATTTCATAGAGTTGAATAACAAACCGAGAGTTTGCGTTCATAAGGTTTTTTCTTGTGAATTGAGAGATCAACCTAGCCAAATCTAGGTCTGATCTTGAGCTTTTATCGTTCAAGTACTTACCTTGTTCGTGGCCAAGCGTCGACGACACAAATCAAGCCTCTTTCCCATCGTGAAAGTTGCACAAAAGGTTCCATCCCAATCACAAACACAAGACTCTATTTTTGTGTTCTTTCTCATCCAAATTCAATTCAATCTTGAATTGAATCCGAGCTGCGCTTCTCTTGTTCAAAACCACCCACCTAGGGGGTTATCACCTGATGTGGGGATTAGCTTTGGAAGTTATGCAGAGTGCTTGGTGTCTGGGTATTCTGACGCGGACTATGCTGGAGATGTTGACACGAGGAGATCGATGACCGGTTATGTATTCACTCTTGGGAGTTCCGTAGTGAGCTGGAAGAAAACTTTGCAGTCGACGGTGACATTGTCTACTACTAAGGCAGAGTATATGGCGTTGACAGAAGCTGCTAAAGAGGGAATATGGTTGAAGGGACTGGTTGGTGATCTGGGTCTACATCATGATCAGGCAGTGGTGTATTGCGACAGTTTGAGTGCAATATGCTTGGCCAAGGATCAAGTCCACCATGAGAGTACTAAGCACATTGACGTGGGGTATCATTTCTTGAGGACAGAGAAGAGGATTAAGGTGATGAAGGTTGGCACCGCGGATAATCCTACTGATATGTTCACGAAGCCGGTTCCACATGGCAAGTTCCAACACTGCCTGGACTTGCTGAATGTCTTGAGTGGATGACTACTCCCTATGGAGCATTGATGGCGGGAGAGAGAGAGAAGGAGCAGAGTACATTAGAGATTTTAGAGGAAGAGGATTCAAGTCAAGGTGGAGATTTTTTGATGTGACTTGAATCGGGCTGTCAACCGCTATCTGGAAATGTATGGGCATAATGTTATTTGGGTTCGAGTTCCGGTCTGGTTTGTAACCGTTTCTTTTGCCAGATTGGATTAGGTTTAGACCCACATGGAGAAGTATAAATACTTCTCATCTCCTCTGTAATCTGTAATCTCCACGATATAGTGAAACTGGCTCTCTCTCGCCCGTGGACTAGCTAACACACATCGTGTTAGTGAATCACGTAAATTGTGTGTCTGTGTTTTTTCGATTCACGCTTTCGTATTCTTGCTTGGTGGTCTTTGTGTTTCTCACGATTGTGACATGGATGAAACTCACGACTTTGACTTTATACCTCCTTGCCTATGACATTCACTTCATCTCTTGTAAGATTTGGGCTCGATGTCACGGTTTGTAGAAGAACTTTCATGACCATGAATTTTTAATGTGTGTAGGCTCTGACTTCTGAGTGGTCCTCAAAGAATGTCATCGCTTGAAGTGGGATTCTCGCGACCTTGACATTCCTTCTTCAGGTCATGAATTTTTCCCTTGGCATGCCTTGGTCCCCATTTGATTTCCAAACATCTTAAAACTTGCTCTTAAGTCTCATCCACGTACTAGGACTTGAAATATGACAAAAACACACAACCTAGCCTAAAATCGACTTATACAAGGGCGTTTCCGCCCCAAATGACCAAGAAATGATTAAGACATAAGAAAAAAATATGAGTAATTAGCGTATGTACCCGTAACAAAAAAAAATGAATATTAAAATATAATTTTTGGAAATGGTTATTTTTGCCCAGAAAACTACAAATTCAACAAACAAAAGAGAGTGAAACACAAACAAGTGAAACATTGAATTTAAATTTGATTATATTTCAATCAAAACAGTTTATATTTATGATTCCAAATACAAGTTATTTCATATTGAAATTCAAATATTAAAATGCTAATGATATTTTCATATTGAATTTGAAGCTAGACTTCACCTCCATACAAATTATTTCATAAGGGTGACATCATTTTATTACATAATTCAATAAAAAAGTTCAAAACATTCGGGAGAGGGTATAAGAAAGAGTAGCATCTTACTATCTTACATAACAACGGGTACAAGAGATTGGATACCCCTTTTCATTGGTACAACTGACCCCATCCTCCTTATTCCATTTGATACGAGCACGACACCAATGCGTGTAGTTATCAAAGTCGCTCAACCAAGAATAGGGGTTAGGATTAAAGATAAAATGGAACTGAAGTGCAATATCACACTTAATAGAAGACTCTACCAATATAAGGTAGAAGCTCGACCATAATGAAGGGGATTACTCGATTGATAGAAAACACAATTCACAAGCTGGAAAAACTCAAAGTCCCAAAAGTCTGCTCCAAAACTCGAGTTTAAGCCTTTCAATAGGCCAAAGAAACAAAAACTAATAAAAAATCCGAAAATGAAAAGAATCATAAACACAAAAGGTAATTCTAGCTCCTCATCCCGAATCTCTGGTCACTTCCCTTCAATTCCCCGATTGGCAAATTCTGTCTTCCTGGCAGGGGATCTCCTCTTTCTAATCCACGATTTCTCCTCTTGATCCCCGGTCAGGGATTTCTTACCTTCTTGCCATGGTCTTTCATTTGTCACCCCGATCGCTGTCTTTTGATTTCGGCTAATCGGGGAATGACATAAGTCCCTCCCGTTGAAGAAGCTTTGCCCTCAAAGCTGGATACAATCATATCGTTCACATAAATTAACAAAGCCATCATACATTGACTGCATCGAATTGTAACAGTGATTGATTGTTCAAACATTTAAACGTTGTACAAAACGGTCACCAAAAGTTTAATTTGTAACCACACAGTAGCAAAAGTTTGAACTTGTGTGAAATGGTCAAACTATTTAATTTGTGACCATTTTATTCTAAGTACAAGCTTTTGTTATCATATTGTTACTTATTAAAGATTTGTGATTGTTTATACTAAGTGAAAAAGTTTGTGGTCATTTGTCGTAATTACCCATTATTGAAGGGTGATTTTCCATCTTACATTATGACTTCATGTTCTCAGTTGTAAGTATATCCCAATCCCACCTACCGACCCTTCCCATGTTTAAAAGGGTTAGATGATTGGAGGGGACATATGCAATGCAACATTCGAAAGGTTGCCATAATCCTGCAATCGATTTATCAATCCGGAGGTGTTGTGAATATTAGAATTATGATTTGTGGATAGGATAACTTAATGTTTGGCTTAGGATGGTTCCAACTTTGTTTCAATATTGTATATAGTTGTTTATCCCTAAAAATTAATCTAATACCACATCAATTAATTATAAGTAGTTTATTGGGTTAGCTTAACATTAATCATTAAATGAGCTAGTTGGACCTTATTGGGTTAGCTGTTTACCAAGACATGAAATTTGACTAAATTTGGAGTCAAGAGGGTACCAAAACGACAAAGAAGGCTTGGTACCAAGGCATGAAATTTGACTAAGTTTAGAAACAAAACATGCTTGGTAGCCTGGCACCAAGCCAATAAGAGAGACTTGGTAGCAAGATATAAACTATGGCTAAGTATGAATACCCGAACCGTTGCATAAAATAGAACCAAATTTACTTGGCCCTTAGGCCATGATCGTATTCCCTATGATCTTTCACAAAACCCATACTTTGCAAATGAGGCACTGTTCTATTGAATAAGAGATAAGGTTTAGGTGCCTCCGTTTTTTTTAACATATGAGTTTGAAAAGTAAAGCGGTGCAGAAAATTAAGTCCTATGCTACTTTTAGACGAGTAAGAGATAGGAGAAAAGGATTTGAATAGGCAAACTCCACCTAACACTCCCAACCATGCGACCCTCAATAATTAGTAGCATACGAGTTGTCGATTTCTTATTTCGTTAAATCCCACCTTGTGTCGACCCATTTACCCGAACTCATGGGCGACAAAGAACCTTCGGATTTATCCCTTGAGGAGTCACGCAATTCGACCGAATGAAGGTCGATCGAGTAGGACTGTTATTTCCAGTCCCATTGTAAACGAATGGGATTTTCGATCCTTGCACCTCAAAGGAGTGTAGATCTATTGTAAGCTCTCATTTGAATAGACAAATAACGAAATATGGAAATCATACATCACATTGATGAAAGAAACACAATCATATTAAATCAAATCATCAATTTTACATTGTTAGAACCCCTAGGGTTAATATACCTCCGCAACAAACGAACTTAGACAACCCTTGTGAGGGGTTCGTGGATGTTCATCGACGAAATCGAAGACAATAGGATGACCACTGGAATCGGCCCTAGCAACAGAGAAAACAAGTTGAGGGACGTCGTTTCCAATGTTGATTCTTCCTCAATGGTTGGTATCTTTCCAAGTCAGGAGGTTTGCTCGGTCGGCAGAGTAACAAACCTTCCTTGACCTCTCGTCTCCTCCACCATTTCCGATCTTAAGGAACCTATTAATAGGCCTTTACTTAGGCTTTTCATGTAGATAAAACCACAGTTCAAGCGTCATTCAGCCAATTTGGGTGCTCCAAACACATGGTCAGTGAATCAGGAGGCTTCAAAATTAATTCCATATTAAGTGTTCGAGCTCCACAAAACGGTACAATTTTTTAAATTTCTATTCATCAAAACAGCGTGCTGGACGCCATTTCTCCCTGGCGTCCGATCTTCAAATCCCAGCTCCAACAACTTGTTCTTGATGTTCCCTATGACTTCCAAGTGCTCCACTATTCTGTGTATTCTTGAAAATGTACAAAACGCTACCAAAAGCGTATTAGTCGTATAAAAGCAATCATAGGGTTGGTAGAACACACTTGAAGCAACCATAACATAAATTTGTAGGTATTATGACACTAATGATGGAAATGTATGCACTTTGGGTCACAATATGGGGGTCTGAAAAAGATACTCTTACATGTCATGAATACCAAGCCGATAAGACTAGCTTGGTGGTCAGGAAACAGGGTACCAGGCCGGGTAGCAACTAAAGAGCCATACAAAAACTAAGTATGGATACCAAGTTGGCAAGATGGCTTGGTAGCAAAGGAGGAGGGTACCTAATCAGCAAGACACGCGTGGTACCAAGTGACAAAACCTCCCAAAAACCTAGTATAGAGATCAAACCACTAGTATGTTGACTCACACGGAACTACACTGTGAATTAATCCCGACTAGAGCCAAAGTTTTTAAACTCTAGCCGGGTGTAGTATAGGGCAAGTATTTAATCGTCAAACCCGGGCTGATCTATGTACCCCTACTTCAATCCATTAGTTTGTTATCTAGCAAAACGTTTTTGGATTTAAAACTCCGAAAACTACAAATAAAAACAAGCAAGCAAAGTAAATCGAGGTTGGCCCAATGAGAGAAGAGTTCACTCGGGTGTTGCTCCCTCTAGCTAACAATTACGACTTGATGAATCAAACGAACGTGTGTGGTTAGGGGGTTATAAACTGCAGGGAAGTCTAACAAGTAGCCAAGGCTACCCTCTTAGTCTCTAGGTTGAGGAAATGGGATATGATCCAAGCCGCTAATTCGATCCTCTCAACCTATCGACTAAGGAATGATTAGACTTCACCCTCGAATTGGAGTTCGAACGGCCACCCACAACCAAACCCTAAGTGCTCATACAAAATAGGAGGTTTTCCCTTCATTAACCTAGAATTTGAGGCATGAAATGCCCAAGGAAACCCATCTCTAATAGAGCCTCTTAGGTTAAGGAGTTTTCTCTCTAAACTAGTTTAGGAGGCCTTGAATGCCTAAGGAAACGCAGCTCAAATTGAACCTATTTGGATAAAGGAGGTTTCCTCTCTAAACTAGCCTAGGAGTCATGCAATGCCCAGGAACAAGGTCTCCTCTCTAAGCTAGGTCAACATAGCACACACAATCACCATGAAAAATACCTCCACATTCACATTAAACACAACCACACACAAATCATTCAACACATACAAGCATTCACATGTTTCAAGCTACGGTTCACAACACCCAAGTGAATAGCTAGGCTATTCCATAGCTAGGCAAAGGAAAACCAGAAAGAGGAGAGAAAGAACCATGAAGAGATGAAAATCGTCCTTCCTCCTTGCTTGAATCTCACTTGAGAGGTAAGAATCTTCACCCCTCTAGCTTAGGTCAAGCCCAATCTCCTTCTTCCTCCTTTAAATGCACTTTCTCTCTAGAATAAGAAGAGGAAACCCTAATCCCTCACTAGAAACCCTCTTTTATTCTCATAACTAAAAACCTACTAAAAGCTACCCCTCTTCATCCTTTCAGCCCTCCATTTATACTCAGATCGCGCCCAGTTCACGGCCCCAGCTCACGGCTGTGAACATCATAACTCATTTGTGAACTGCAACGCTTGAATCAAAATGTGTCGCTTCACTACTGTGGTTCACGGTCCATGGTTACCTTGGCGTCAGTAACCTCATAAACCCCTCTGGACGATTCGCGGTTCACGGTTTGTGGCTCCAATTCACGATTCTGACGACCGTGAACTCGCAGTTCTGACAGTGAACTACGGCTGTTTCCTGGACGCATGAGATTTATGGTCATGGGGCAATTGGTCACGGTGACTTTGGACTTTTCTTCGGTTTTTGCGCTTTTTGACCTCCAATCGTCCAAAAACTAATCTTCGACCCTTCCACACGTGCTAGGACCTGAAATGTATCAAAACAAGCACAACCTAGCGTGAAATATGTCGAGGGACGATGAAATGAAAAGCCAAACTATCAAGAAATATGGGGTAAAATGTGTACAATTGGATCTGAATCATGTACCAACCTGATGAGAAGGTGACAAGGTGGCTAGGTGAGGTTGTACTCGACTAGGTACCAAGGCAACGAGACAAATATGGCAGGTGAAAAGTGTCAAGTAGATTAAATTATGAAGTCTTGGTAGATAAAGGGGCTAATTTCTCATCCAATGAAGATGGGTAACAAGGCCTAGCTAACAAGACGAGGATAGCAAGAAGAAGAGGCAGGCTAGGTAACGAGACAAAGATGGTAATAAATTGACACTAGAGGAGCTAATTTTGGAATCATAATAGGGTTTTAATGGTTGTCAATGAGGCCCAATGGGAGGGACAATCTGGTAGAAATAAGATTAGGATACCTCAACCCCATCTGGTAATGACGAGGCAAGGGGCCATCAAGCTGACACAACTGTCACCAAGGCGACGATGATGAACTCGAGGTGGTTGGGGTAGTAAGCCAACTAGAGATTAGTAGGACGGTTATATGTTATGGCTATAAATAAGAGAAACGAAGATTGGAAAAGGGTTCCACAACCCAACATTTGACACCTCATGTCAAACTTAATCGTTTCTCTGCAATGTAGCTATATTCATAGCTTTTAGTTTCTAGAGCTCTCACTAAACCTCCACATGAGTAAGGGTAATTTAACATAGCTTGTTTCCAAAAATCATCAAAAACATCAAACAACCTCGTTTAAAAATTGGCCAGAAAGGTGTGAACCATGTTAGAATTGTTGTTCAAGAAGTCAAAGATCCAATCCATTAATATAAAACACAAGAGTTTCCTCGAAGAAAAATAATTTGGCACACACGGTGGTACACTTTTGTTTTATATAATGGCTTCATGATAAAGAAAACAAGAAGGTTATTTTTCACCTGGGTTTGTAAAGGAGCTAGTGGCTATGTATGATATTTGGATGTAACCGCCGCCGCCACCTTGCTTCTCCACCAGTTGGAGGAGGCCCTAGTGGGATACACAAAACAAATAGTATCTCAACTTGAATGTTTCCATACTCGCCTGAATCGAAGTTTGGATCAATTGGATGAGGTTTGGGAGATAAATAACAATAATTTTTAGGAGTTTTTCCAACTTTTGAAAAACAACGTTGAGATCAGAGGTTTTGGCGAACGATGATGTAGTTCCACCATCAAGCATTGTTACTGGGGATACGAGTACTAGACTACCCACCCAGTGTCAGGGAACTCGTCGGCTCTGGTGACTAGTCAACCACCTCTTAAACATGTCGGTTATGACAAAGATCTCACTTCCACTTTCGCCATTCACATGAAGGGGGTTAGTCCATAAACCATACGAACCTCTATGCCATCCATGCTCAATAGAATTGGTAAATACAAACCACCAGGGGGACATGGAAGCCAACAGCCTGACCAACTCAAGATGAAATGTCAGGTTGGGGGCAAGTTGATGTCGGGACAGGTGGACATAGAGGTGTCCAAATGGACACCATACCTATTGTCTAAGAAAGACATGCAGGTGTACGTGGGCACCAGGCCGTGCCGCCCACGGGGTAGCAGGGCACGGCACGGTTAGAGCACGACACGAGCACGGGCACGGAATAAATGGGTCGGCCCGGCACGAGCACGAATAATTCATCGGCCATGCCGGGCCTAAACTTCATGGGCACGAGCATGAGCACGGGCACGACACGGTATATAATGGGCCGTGTCGGGCCAAATATATGCGAGACTTTATTGAGTATAAGAACTGACATGACACGAAAATAATATTTATTTGATAGAAAATAAGTATAAAAAGAATTATAGGTTCAAATATTACAAAAAACAAGTAAAAAATAATTAATTGTTGTTGTTAGAAGTGTCATAAATATATATACGTAATTACTAACATAAGTAAAAATGGACAAAGAATTAAACAAAGCCAAATCACACTCGTTATACTTCCAATTTTCTTTTCCCCCCCTATTTATTTATTTATTTTCTCAAACATTATCGGTTAATACTATCTTCCCCCGTCCAATTTTCACCTTCTTTTTCATACTCTCTTTTGTTTTCGTCTTTTCATTAAACACGAATACGACCATGACACGAGCATGAATAGGCACGACACGATTTGAACCATGCCCGGCCTGGGCCGGGCCTAGCAAAGTTGACAAATGGGCTTGCATGGCACGGCACGAAAACTGACGGGTCGTGCCAAGCACGACACGAAATAAATGGGCCCGAAGCGTGCCCGTGCCGTGCCGGCCCAAGCACGGTCCAGCGCCCATGTACACATGCAGGGCATGTTAGCAGCCCCAAGCAGTGGTCGATAGTTGTGTCCAAGAAGCCACAATAAGCCCAAGCCACTTACCTTTATAGTAAGAATGCTAGTGTAACTAAATGTGCATGTGGGGCATGTCTCCAGCCCCATCCAATAGAATAAGGGGCATCACATCAAATGTGAAGAATGGAGTGAGAGACAAGTTTAAGAGTGTGCAACACACTCAAGTTACTCATGACTTTTGTATTCACCAGAAGGTATCAAAGAATGAAAAAGAGGCAAATTCATGCCTAAGGCCCCCCATGGCATACCAAACATGATTGGTGGACCAGGGGGCATGCATAAGAAACCTCGATACACAAAACCACAAGAAGTGGGTTGATAGGTATGCCCAACGAGTCACAACAGGCCAAGCCACATGTGTTTCTTGTAAAAATGCTAGTGTAGCTAAGTGTGGAAGAGGGGCACGTCTATAACCATAAACAATGACATGGGGGGCAGGTCTCCAACTTCATGTAGCGGACATTGGGGCATGCCATCAAGTGTAAAGAAACTAGTGGGGGCAAGCCTAGGAGTGTGGAAAACAATCAAGTCACCCACAAGTTTCCTAAATATGAGAATGTGTCAAGGAGTGTCGAAGGAGGCGAGTTTATGCCTAACAACCCTCATGGGCCAAATATGAATGGTAAACAAGGGGGCTTGCATAAGACATTTTGACACAAACAAACCAGGCATGATCCTCCAATGGATGAAGGGTGGTTATGTGTTAAGTGCAGAAGTAAGCAAGGCATGGAGTTTGGACAGAGTCAAGTTGCCCACAAGGGTGGCTGTCAACTCATTAAATCCAAACACCCCTCTTTCCAACCATTTGGGGAAAGTAAATTTCTGTCAGGAAGGGGGAACCTAAGGCAAATGACAACTTATGGTATTGTTGACGACTCGGAGGAGTTGCAAATGTCTAGTGCACTAGCCAAGAAGAGGCAAGACATGTCTAGTAAGGTGACTCAGGCTGAGGAGCATTGGACCTCTTGCAAGCCCACCAAGGCAAGACATGTTAATCATGTACATGTGTTGTTAACTTGGAAAATTCAAAACCAACATCAAAGGAGTAATCTCCTCCTAAAGAGGAAAGGCATTTAGTGTATAGATGGTTGGTCAGGTTTGATTCATAAACTTGGCAGTGGGTGTACACCTTTGATACGTTGGCAGTGGCAAAAGGGTACGGAGAGTAGTGATGTCTGTCACTCTCTGCTATGTTAAAATAGTAAATAAATTAAAATACTAGGAGAAAAGAGAAGAACAACATCACATGTCAGGCATGGCAAAAACATGATGTATGGGTGGCAAGTTGAGTCAGAGTCCTAACACTAGCGATGTGAGGACATTGCCATGACTAGTAAGCAATAAGACTAGTAACAAACAAGTCAAATGCTATGTATATTGAGCCCCCTACAGTCCTTTGATTGGTTGATACATTATGTCACTTATATGGCATGAGCAACTTATTGGGTTCCTAACATGGACCCTTCATTGTCCATGCCACTCGACCCAATAAAGCCTACTTGTTAAAAGATCTACATGGCGTGCTGCATGATTGAGTGATTAATGGTAAGTATCTAAAATCCTATGTCCCTTCTCTTGGGACGCAGGATGTCAAGAGGTTCAATGTTGACCAACCACCATGGTGGATGGCTTGCCAAGCCTTCCTCACCCTTAGGCATGTCATGATACCCTCATGATGGGCATGAATTGCATAGCTAGCCATGACATGAAGGGTTTGTTGGGTTGTAGGCAAAGTGTTGGTATTGGGGGTTAGTGAAGAGAAGTTGATTGATGGCACACTCCATATGTCAAAGGGATAAATTTGGCCAAGGCAATGAAACTCTGCCATGGGGGGCAAGCAAGTGACAACCACACATGATTAATGGAAGGGAGTGACTAGTAGGATCTAATGACACCGTCATTGTCTTGGTTGTGGTTTAGTTATGAAACTATCAATGTGTGGAACGTTTTACTTATAAAAGAAATGTTATATGGTTGAGTGAATTTTTTATATTTGGAAGAGGACTTGACGAGTGAAAGTCCCATGAGAAGAGAGAGATTGGGATTCCTAGCCAAAAATGGCTAGGAAAGAAATAAATTAAATTTAGTTGGGACGGTTTTAGCCACTACCAAGCATTCATGGTCATGGACAATCCCTAGTGCATCCCCAAGTCCCCAACTGCTCAATAGAGAGGTAGACAGGTAGATGGGCATAGAGACCAAACTCATATATATGACTACTAGACAAAGACCCACTACGTTGCGGATGAGGGAAAATTGTGATCAGATGCACAATTTAATAATAGAGAAATTATAAGTACAAAATCCTCTATAAAATTCATTATGTATCATTCCATTTTAATCACATTAACAATCCAAAATAATCACCAACCACATAAATCGGGAAGGACAAATAGGTTACTTCGCACCCTTTACCTTTTTTGTTTTCTTTTACTAACTTGGATCCATATGAAAAAAGGGCTATTAACGACAAAATAATAACTACGTCTAGCTATTTTGGTAGTTAATGTGATGCACCAATGATCAAATGGAACACACCTTCGTTAATGATGTTCGGTTAAATAAATGGGGCACGTCACCCACTTATTTCCGTCTTAAGTGCAGGGTCATGTGCTTGTCAGGACTTTTTACACTTTTTGGGTGAAGCGGGAAAAAGAAAAAGCAAACAGGAGCATTTAATTTTTTTGGCTGAAATAAGAGGCCCCAAAACAAGAAACATAATACCAAAAAAATTAGAACAAACAGTTTGAACTCAATCAAGGAAACCCTCATTTCCTTCTCCCAACTCTCCATCCATGGAAGTCGCAAGATTTCCTTTTCCCAAACATTAATGGCATCTCCTTGACTTATACTTTCCATCTATATTCGATTCTGCCTTTTGAATTGGAAGAAAAACTAAACCCTGTGAAGCATACCTCGTTGAAGCAAAGTGAGCTGAAGTTCTTCATCTTGTCTGGCTCCTGAACTCTAATATCCTCACTAGTCACTACGATAGTGTGCAAGGTTAGATTCTTCATTCTCTTCAAATTAATAAGTAACACAAACTGCTCTCCATCCTTCTCAATGCTCACCTGGTAACCTTATTATTCGAGTCGCAGGTAGCAAACCAAAGGTCTTCTTCTCCCGTGCTTCAAGAAGCCTTGCTGAAGGTGGTCATCCAAAGTCGAGTCTCAACTTTGATTTCCTATTTTGCTTTTCACCATGTCATTTAATAGCATTGTGTCTTTCTTTTGATTTGGCTGCCACAAACTCTGTTTCCTCCACAGTTTACTCTTTGATTTTTTATTCTACCCGAAAGCCTAAGACTCCCGCAAATTAATTTACCATGTGTTTGGAATTTTACTACTTTGGTTTGTTGTTCCTAATCAAAAATTTTAGAAACCTATGGATTCACTCTCTGATGTGTTTGTCTCAACATGATGAAACCACATACATTCTATTAAGGAGTTGAGTCACTCTGCTGGCTGTAATTGTTTCTTGCTCATTTTTTCCTCAGGTTTGCTGGACAGGGGAGTAGTTTCAGGCTTCAAACATATGAGTTGTTTTTCTTTCTTATTTATTTTATCTTTGATTGGGTGAGGCCTTGGATCAAAAGAAATGTAGGGTGTTCCTGTCCTAAAAAGAATAGTATGCTCCTGAATAGCATGTGGGCTTAAAGTGAGTGCTATGTCCAAGTGTTTCGATTTAATGTTGTTTAACTGAGGTATCAATATTTTACTATGCTACAATATGTTACTAAAACAGAACTTCTATAAGCTTGATAAGGATTTGTTTTTCTCTCACTAGTGAGTTCAGTTATTGGTAGGGATTTGATTTGAAAATGTTTCTTCCATGGGCAGCGTTTACTAGAAAGATAGTTTTGGCCTTTGGTATTTTTAACAACTTGGCAGCAAGGTTAGCTCTATTCTTGGTTCACTTCACCCAACACTTATGCTACCTATGTTTGGGGAAGTAGAATTATTATGCTTGAAGACCTGTACAAAATACTTCTTTGTTTGATTTATAGAACTTAGGCAGTAGTGTGATTGGCATAAGTACACTAGTAGTGTATAATGCTAAGTTTAAACTAGGATTAAGGATAACTGAAAATAGAAGAAAAGGGGAAAATGAAATGAGAAACAGTAGAATGTTGTGTAGTTTGAAATTTGCTGCAATTTTTGCTTGATCTTTGTTAACATCGCTTGTTCCTTTGCCTGCATAATAGAATGAAAACTAACTTAAGCAAGAGCTGGAATCAAAAGGGGATTAGGGGCAACGTGATTCCCCCTGGTGAACTATGGAAGAACCATGACCGAAGAGGCCAGCCATCTAACACAATGTCCACTTTGACAAGCTCAATTTCAGAATGAGGTATCATTCACCGCTCAACAGCTGCTGGCACTTTAACACAAGTAAGAAAGAAACATGTGCAAATTTCTGATGTAGCAGATGAAGCTCTAAATCCACGCAATGGTAACTATTTATCATATAACGTTTGTGGGTATTATGATGTGAAGGTTCTTAGTAACTATGTTGACATTGATTATCTGAATTATAAATTTTTCAAATTAGGGGTGAGTGTAATTAGTAATGTATTGGACACTCCAACTGCTCAAGAGATTCCTACTACTGAAGAACACAACACAAGTTTGAATTCGTAATTTGTTCAAATATTGCTTTGTCATTAATTGTTTTTCCCATTTAATCACAGTTCTAGCTGCTATACTTATATGCTTCATTAGATCCTAACAAGAAGAGGAAGAGAGGTCCCAATAAGTGCAAAAAGTTGCTAAACTGAAATGTGGAGAAAATTTCAAGTTTTACTTAAAAACCGTATCGTTGATGAGAACCATCAAGAATTCTCTTGGTTCTTGGGCAGAATAGTGCGTGATCTTAGCCTATGCCCGATGGCAGTACCTCGCTGGAAGTACATTCCACAAGAAACAATAGATCACATGTGGACTGTGGTTCAGTTGATGAAATATAAAAGGCTCTTTTAACAATGACTTTGTTGGTTTGTTTATATAACACAATCTGTAGTCAAAATGAGCTCATGGAACTATATATTACCAATTTCCAAGAGAAGTGGCATGTAGTTGATGGAGATATAAAAGTTGTGACTGATTGTATGAGGGAGACATGGAGCAAAGCAAGAGGTAATTTCAAGAAACAGTATGTAAAATCATGTGGGAATATGGAAGAGGCAGTTAAGAATCTTCCTCCACAAGTTCGGTGTCATTGATTGGTTGCGGCGGATGGGGAAATATGAGATCGACGGATTTTTTAACTTTGTCTAGCTACTAGGCAGTAGGCACTAGCTAGTCTCCTTCGTTGCCGGTCGGGTCGGGTCCCCTCTAAATCAAGACTCACAGTTACGATGTGCTCTTATTTATGGGCTATATTGGGCCAACAGTCATACCCATTCATTCCCTTTCATAGGGCTTTCACCAAAAGTGGATTGAAGTTAGGTCTACAAATGAGCTGATTAGGTAATCAGTTTGTGGAGCAGGAGTGAGAGCACAAAAACGTCTAGTTCTCAAGAATTTAATATTGAAAGCGTGACAAGAATGTCATTATATATTTGTATTTATACAAAGTACCACCGTTATATTAATCATAGGAGATTAAAATGTTATTGCTATCATGATAAAAATTTTAACTAAAAGAAGCTTAACCTTTATTTATAAGCTATCATAGTAATTATTCATATCCACAAAATAGTTTAAGTGTAAAATTTGTTCAAAATATTACAACATTTACCCCTTATTTATCTTTTTTACACTCCCTTTTATCAAAGTTTAAGAACACATATTTTCCATATGGTTCAAAATTGCGGAACATAATCATAATACTACTCTATTATGGCTTGAATGTTTTTGTAAAAAATAACTTTAGTCTAAACTTTCGAATATGACAGTTTTGATAAACTTTTACAAGTTTGAAAATTTTGAGTTGACTGTTAATATTGATGATCAAACATGTTTTTCGTCTGTGACTCAACATCAGTGTTGAGCTTACTCCACGTGACATCCATGTCATCTATTTATATATAAAGATTCAAATAAATAAATGCAAATGAAAAGAAGACCAACAAATGACCTTATTACCACAATTTTCATATCCTATCTACTTCTCACCTTCAAGTGTAGATCCCTCTACCAGAAATGGGTATTCAATAACCTCTCAATCCACATGCTAATTCAAACCGCTTCTTCCACAAAAAGTTTGTCCTTCGCCGCGAATTTGGTCTTCTCAATCATCTCCCCCAACACCAGCCAAGGTGGATTCGGTCTCGCCTGTATGCTCACTGCCTCCACCAAATTCCCCAACACCAGAGTCGACCACTACCTTGGCCTCTTCAACTGAACAACCAACGACGGCGACCCTTCCGACAGTCACAAGATCGTCAGATCTCATTAATGGCGACTTGAGATAGGGAAAAGTTGGATTTTTAGTATTGCATGTATTTCTTCTCAAATCAAAGACCATCATCCACTCGATTTTTTCCCGTATAAACTTTTATATGGATTGGAATCATGGTTGTCTCAAAGCCTATTGGCTGCATCGATCTGCCTTGCTCCAACAAATCATCTTTTCAAAAGGCTGTTCGGATTTTCTTGTTTTGGTACTCATTGCAGAAATCACGCTCTTAAAATAGAAAATCGCGCTCCGCTGTTTAATAGTTCGTGAATTATACAAGAATTGAAGGGAGTTCATGCTTTCGCGCTCTAAAGCGGGGACGTGAGGGGTAACCCAACGAATTGGGTGACCTAAGGCCAACCTGGTCAGGAGAAACTCGGCGTTCGAATCGGGTAAAACAATGTGTTCGACACTTGGCTCGTTACTTAACAAGTTGACTCACGAACTGGCTCATTAGTAAACGAGCCAAGCTAGAGCTATACCATGCTCAACTTGATAAGCTCGTGAGCTAGATTGACTCGATGGCTTGTTGAACTAAGCTCGCGAGTTAGCTTGTTTAGAGTTTGTGGAATGTGGAAGGATTAATTACTATTCTGAATATGAACATTATCTTGTTAATACAGATGTGTATGGAAGTTAGCTATTATTTTTAGTTTCTAGTGTTCTTTTATCATTGAAATTATTATGTTTATACATTTTTCATCGAGAATGATTTAAAATCTTGCTCATCTTGAGTCAAGCTTGTACTCAGGTTAGCAAGCTCGGTTAATGAGCACTCTCGGATCTTGACACTGAAGGTACAAGGGATGGTAAACACTCCCTGATCTCTCACCTTCGGAGGTATGACTTCACAACCAATAGATTTTGAAGGAACGTCACTGATGGTAACCATAACAACTTCCTCCATTTTCCTCTTTCGCCACACGATTTTCTTCAATAACTTTTTATACTTTGCAATATTCATAACCATCTCCAAGAAAGGAACAATTATCTTGAGTTGCTTGAGAGTATCCTTCCATTGAGCACATTCATGATTTAAGTGACTTTCAAACAAGCTCTTGGGATATTGTGCCTTTGGAATGTATTGGGGTAATTGAGGGTTCTTCGGAATATCTTCTTTCTTGGCATTGATATTGCTAGGGACTATCACTTCTTCTTAAACCAACTTCTCTTCTTGAGCAACTTCTCTTTGAACTTCCCTCAAAGGTAGCACTATATGGATTGTTGCCTATTTGTTGACCTCCAAAAAAGTTAGCTAGCTCATGTTGAATCGATGCTTCTATCATTACTCACAAATCTTCCAAGTTGTGATTGACGTCGCTACACCAATCGTACTTAATCAAATGTTACTAGTACTCTTTATTGCTGAAGCGACAAGATCAATCTTCTTTGTTAATTACTAAAGATGAGCCTTCAATGAAGATGGTTCTTCGACTTGTAGCACATTTACCCTGTCTTGTACTCTTTCCTCACCTTCCATCACCCCAATCATAGCTAGTGAGATCCATTTCTTCATTTAACCTTTGTAATTCACCCACTTCTTTGTTACAAATAGCTCCTCCACTAGGGCGTCAATCAAATTTCGGGACTTATTAGTTAACCCACTATAGAAGCTCTCCGGCTCCTTGATCCTCTCTAACACCATCTTGGGCTTTGTAATTGTTATTTGAAGATCCATCTATGTGAATTTCCATTTGGGAGCTGGTGGATCTTGGGTTACATCATCACCCCACAATATATCTTTATCATAGTGCCGATAAATTACTCATCTTTAATCCTCAACTAGAGATCCCGATGTGATCTTGATCTCCATCTCCGATTCCATTTCTTTTATTATTCTCCTTGAAATCATCATCACCTATCACCTGGTCAATGGCCTCAACTTGCATAGGATTCACCACTTAATGCATGATAAATGTAGTCAAAATCGCGCTTTAAAACTTAAAAACTTACAATTTTATATTTCTAGGTCACTAAAACGCTTCTACACAAAATCTCAGTTTTATAACTTATGTAGTTAAAAAATCCTCTTTAAAACTTAAAAACTTACGATTTTACGCTTCTAGATCACCAAAACGTTTCTACGTAGAATCTCGCTTTTGACTACATTGTGCATGATCTTTCCTACGTGTAAAAGGGTGGTACCAAAAGTTGCACATAATGGTATCTCAAAGGGATAAAGTGTGCATCATCATCACCATATAATATGGGAAGAAGATGAAAGGTTTTTCTTGAGTACTCAGTTCTCTGACTATCCCAATAGCTTAATACGGAGTGTTATCTACTATTTTGATCTCCATGTTGACATCCTCCATGTCAACTAGACCCATCTCCTCAATAGATTTGAAGACATAGGATGTTGATAATACTTGAAAAAAGATAAGCCAATCCTTTCTCTACGTGACGGTTGTTAAGAAGGAAATTGATGGTGTAGTGACTAGTATCTTCCTTTCACTATCCCACATAAAAGATTTCCACAAATCCCTTATAAGTTGATTTGATGGTAACCATATATTCTTTATTAAGTAACATCTTTTTTTCGTTGAATCAGTTTCTCTTATTAATGCGAAAAAGGAAACCAATATAGCGAATACAAAGCCCTGAGGCTCTATGTCAGAACATACCACATCTATACTCTACTTTGCACTTATCTATAGCCTCTACCACTCAAAACTTTCAAAACAGAAAATAAAAAACATTACAGTCTGTTAAAGATACCCCAAATGTGCTAGATCTCCTTGCAGCATAGCATTCCAGCAACAAAGCATTGTAAATCTGCTTGCAGCTGGGCAGAAACTTTCTCAGGATCTGGTCTTGTGCCACCATGAACAACTTTGCAGCGACCATGAGTTGCAAGTAATATCCCCACCAAAGTTCGAGGAACTGCTTAGCAAGGACACATTTGCAGTGTCTCTTTGCCAGACCAAGGCCACATCGACATCGGTTCCTCTGGGTGAACGCGATGGTGGCCAATCGATGTTGTCATATCTGGTTTGGGGCAATGAGACGAGAGAAGAGAAGAAGAGGTCTCGAGGGTGGAGATTTCATCTGCATCAAGTGCATGAGCCTTCATCACCTGCCACACCACATGATCGTGACTTGAGACTCCACCTCATTGACGAGAACCTCAACTTCAAAGAGGTTTTGGGGTGGACTGAAACTTAGGAACTATTGTCCGGCTCATGACATGAAAGAAGCGCTTGTTGGGAGGCAACCCAACCAGTCGGTTTGCATTTCTTTCTCTATTTCTCCTCGGTTGAGTCAGTTTTGTTATTTGATTTTAGAGTCAATAACTCAACCTTTGTGAGATTTTCTGTGGTGTTTGTGTTCCGACTACTCTCTCTTCCTGGAATGCACCGCCTGCCCCGTGCACCATCATTCACCCTTGATCTGGTAACTTCGTTCTACCCTCCTTATCTTTCCTCCATTGAGGACAATGTCGTGCTTAAGTGTGGGGGGGTGTTCGATTATGTATGCGAGTGAATGTTTGGCTGTTTGTGTGCTTGGAGCCTAGTCTATTGTCCAAATTTTTAAATTTGAGGGCTCCAAGTACGTGTCTCCTTGCAAATTACCTACTCAGTATGCTTTGAATTGACAGTCTCTATAGTAATGGCAACCTAGGGAGGTAGTGTAGCATTATGGAGGATGTTGAAGTATAAGATTTTTCTTATCTAGCTCTCTGCTGTGCCAGTTGATTTTGTTAATTAGTGGAGCTAGGACCGTTGAATTCATGTGATAATGGTGACTCTATTTGGATTGTGTTATGGACTCGTGTATCGAACAGGGTGCTCATGTGAAAAATGAAATGCAGTTGGTCCTCCATGTCAAAATCTTTAAATCTTAAACATGGGGTAAGACCAACGTGTGTGGCACCGTTCATTGCACAAAATCGGGTTTTGGAAGAGATTTTAGTGATCCTTAGTGGGGTACTCCTACAAGGTGAAGCTAAGCTGTCTCTAGTTGATAACGATGTAATTGCACATATTTGCGCCCCTAGTTCTTATCCGTTTGAGGGGCATAGTCGTGTATTGTGGCCTATTTTGCGCCGGGTTGTGCTATTTTGTCATGTTTCAGGTCCCAGGTGTCAAAGGGAAGGCTAAGCGCGAGTTTCGGGGCATTCGGAAGTCATTTCGGTGAGCTGGAGCCAAAACACGGGCACACCTAAATCATTACATGGCCGTGTTCTGGTGGCCGTGTTTTTTATGCCGAGAGCTGAGCTGATTACACGGGCAGGGCCAAAACAAAACACGGGCGTGTTCTGCCAAAGCACGGGCGTGTTCCACAAAAGCACGGCCGTGTTTCTCCCAATGCACTGGCCGTGTAATTAACACTAGCCAAAGCACGGGCGGGCTGAGGCATTACACGGCCGTGCCCTCGACCGTGCTTTGGCTGATGCCTTTTTAAGCAGATTTTCAGCCAAACAGAAGGGGATTCGAGTTTTTGAGAGAGAGAACGATTCCTAGGGAGAGAAAGTGACGAGCAAGAGTTCCCAAGTGCCCTAGATTGATCTTCAACACCATTAGAGGCCAGCTTGAGCTTGGAGAAGTGCCGATCAACGTCCAGAAGCAGGAATCCATCCTTCGCAGTATGAATTCCGTGTCTGATTCTGCTTTTGCTTTCTTCTCTATGGAGTAGTTCTCCCATTCATCTGGGTATGGAGAACCCTAGATTTGTATGTTAGGCTTTGATTGTATGAACCCAAGTACTGATTCTGTGATTGATTATATTCGATTGAGGTTTTAATGATTGAATGACTTGAATCCTGATCAAATTCCTGTTGTTTCTGCTTTAACCTAGAATGAGAATATCTGCCTAGGTTAATAGAGTATCCTTGATTGAAGGTAGGGAGTTGGTGACTTTAGTCGAGGAACCAACTCACTATTCTGTACCGGATTTACTCCGGTAGTGGAGGTTTTGTTCTTAGGCCCTCAATCTGTCGACTCCGGTGGAGGTTAGTCGCCCGCTAGAGAGTCAGATTGAGAGGGTCTGAAGACCTTTAGTCGAGACTTCAGGCTGTTTAAGAACCTTCCGCAGTATAACTGTCATAGAAACTGAACTTGGTAATTACAATCCGGCTTAACTGTAGTCTAGGGGGAACCATATCCGGGTGACCTCTTTAACCTGAATACAACCAGTTTACTTGCTTTGTTAGTTTGTTAGTTAGACTTGCATTCCAGTTTCATTGCTAGATAACAAGAATTCACTGAGTAGTCATCACATCTAGGACCCGGGTTGATAATTAAACCTAAACCCGCTATACTACGCTTTAGGGAGTGGTTCCACTTGGCCAATTCCTGGAGTGACAGTAGAGTCGAGTCAAGTTTTTGGCGCCGTTGCCGGGGACGGCTAGGTTGTTGAAGAAAAGTGATTTCTGTTAATTTAGCTTTTCTTTTTGCTTTGTCCCACTTGTGCCTTCACGGGTTTGTCTGCTTGAGTGTGTGCAGGTAGTGCATGACCCGTAGCCAGTCGGGAGGTTTACTGCCGTTGAATCCAGAGATTGACCGCACCTGTCGCCAGCTCAGGAGACAACAACAAGCTAGACTGGCTACGGAAGAGCGCATAGACGGCCACGTGAGCAGTGATTCTGAAGAAGAGCACAGGATGGACGGAGAGTACAATCAACACCAGGGGAATCCGCAGCAGGTTCCCCCGGTGAATCAGGTCCTGGGGAACAACCCCATACCCCAGGATCATGGAGTTCATCATCCACCGCAGCCGGGCCCCACCTTGGAGTACTACTACACTCCTCGGATTGCTGACATCCGCCCGGTCATCCTCTACCCGCCTATTCCAGCAAACAACTTCGAGATCAAGCCATGCTGGATTCAGCTCATCACATCCTCTATCCAGTTCCATGGCTTGGAGAATGAGGAGGCTCGGGTGCACCTTTCCCGTTTTTTGCAGCTGACGAACGGGTTCAAGCTGAATGGTGTCCCGGATGATGCAATCCGCCTTCATCTCTTCCCCCATTCTCTGGCGGGGAATGCTAAGAGGTGGTTGGAGACCCAGCCCCCATTGTCCATCACCTCTTGGGACGATCTGGCTGAAAAATTCGTGCACAGGTACTATCCGGCATCGAAGACTACAGAGATTCAGCGGGAGATCACTCACTTCTGCCAGGAGCCAGATGAGTCACTTCGTGATGCATGGGAGCGGTACATGGGATATTTCTGGCAGTGCCCCCACCATGGCTTCAGTGATGCATTCACAGTGGGGAATTTCTACAGTGCCCTCTCTCCAGATAGCCAGAGGGTGATTGAGTCTCTATGCCCAGGAGGGGATATTCTTACGAAGACTCCACCCGAGCTGAACCAGATGATCAGTACTTTGGCTGCCAGAGATCATTCTTGGGGACAGGGTAGCCGAGGCAGACAGTCCCGGGACCGTGGTGTGCACGCCATGGAGATCAGATCCGGTCTCGAGCAGCAGGTAGCTGACCTAGTGCAGACATTGAAGCAGCCCAACAGTCTGATTCCGGGCAGAGGTTTGGCTACACCTCCAGTAGCTCAATGTTAGTGGTGTGAGAGCTCCAGTCACCTAGTGGAGGACTGCCAGGCTATGAGGGAGTCTACCACACCCCAGGAGCAGTTGGCCTTCATCGCCAATGCGAGGCGCCTCGATCCATACAGCAGCACATATAATGAGGGGTGGCGCCAGCATCCCAACTTCGCCTGGAGCAGCAACACCACTAAACCACCTGGTTTCCCAGCACCAGCAGGTGGTTTTCAGCAGAGGCAGCCCTTCCAGGCTCGCCAGGGGCCAGACCCACAACAGCCCTACCAGCCCAGGCAGGGGCAGCCATTCCAGCAGCTCCAGCGCCAGTTCGCCGAGCCAGCAGCAGCTCCGGCCCCAGACGACAGGATGACGAAGCTGGAAAATATTCTAGCTTCATTCATGACTAGCACCCAGGCTGCTATCACGTCACCGGAGGCAGGTCAGTGGAACCAGGGTGCCATTTTGCAGGATCTGCAGACCCAGGTGGGCATCTTGGCCCGCCAAAACACTACCAGGGCACCGGGGACTCTGCCTGCCACCACTATCCCTAATCCTCGAGATCCTCACCAGCATCAGCAGTTGGATGCCATTTTTACCAGGAGCGGTAAGACCACATCTGCTGATCCTGTCCCGGCCAGACAGGAGGAACCACTGCCTGCTCCAGCACTTCCAGCCGACGATGCAGAAGTGCGGGTGGAGAAGGAAGCCCCTGCTCCCAAGCCACAACCAGTGGTTAAGGAGCATGTACCCCAGCTTCCCTTCCCCACTCGCCTACACAAGGACAAGCTGGAGACTGAGTTTGCCAAGTTCATGGCAATGTTGAAGCAACTCAACATCAGCATACCGTTCATGGAGGCACTGTCGAAGATGCCCAAGTATGCCAAGTTCATGAAAGATATCTGCACCAACAAGAAGAAACTTGGGGATCTTTCGACAGTGATGCTCAGTGAGGAGTGTTCTGCTATCCTGCAGAACAAGCTGCCCGAGAAGCGCAAGGATCCAGGGAGTTTTACTATCCCTCTTACTATTGGCAGCATGCATGTAGGAAAGTCCTTGGCGGACCTAGGCGCTAGCATTAACGTCATGCCATATAAGTTGTATAAAATGCTAGACCTAGGTGAACTTAGCCCTACTAGGATGAGCATTCAGTTAGCTGATCGTTCTATCGTGCATCCTAAGGGTATCATTGAGGATCTGCTTGTTAAAGTAGGTAAATTCACATATCCTGTTGATTTTGTTATTCTTGATGTGCATGAGGATGTGGATGTGCCTTTGATTCTAGGTAGGCCATTTCTTGCCACCGCCAAGGCACTTATTGATGTGCATGATGGTAAATTGATCCTGCGTTCTGGGGATGAACAGGCTACTTTTTCTGTGACTGAATTTGATCACTGTGCTATGATTGCTGTCACCCCTGTGCATGCCATTTCTGACCAGGTACACGAGCCTGTCGTGTATCCTTCTGCACCTCTCATTTTGCAGGACCCTCCTATCATTCCTTCGCCGCCACTCCATCCCGTCTCGCCTCCGAAAAAAAAGTTCAAGGAGGAGTGGCGGCCGAAGCAGCAGGATGCTAAGCCTGCACGGAAGAAGAGTGGAGACCACTATGAGCTGGTCCCACCTCCTGCACCACGACAACCCTGGCCGTCTGGGTACTCACTCTCCTGCATCTTGCCAGATGGGCAGGTCGAACTGACTGATGATGGTGGTCGCATCCATCGGGTGCATGGCCACAACCTGAAGCTGTACCTCAAGAGCGATGTGGATCCGCTCTTGGAGGCACCTGTTCCTGCACCGCCCTGAGTATCCACCATGGGCGTCCAGCTAAAAGACGGTAAAGAAGCGCTTGTGGGGAGGTAACCCCACCACGGTTTGATTTTCTTTTTTGTGTTTTGAGTCGGATTGTAAACCAGTCGGTTTTGGTTTGTTTTCTTTTGTTCTGGATGATGTCTTATTGGGCTGACATTGGACCTAACATACTGTGTTTGAGCTCTTCTGTTCCTCTTTAGCTGTGCTTGCTCCGACTGGCCCGCTTCCAGCCCCCTGCAGCCCGTGCATACCGGTAACATCTTTCCCTTTCCCTTCCCTCTTCTCCATTGAGGGCAATGTCGATCTTAAGTGTGGGGGGATGTTTATCTTTTCGCTGCATTAGATCTGTTTGTGTGCTTGGAGCCTAGTCCACTGTCCAAATTTTTAAATTTGAAGGCTCCAAGTACGTTTTTCCATGCAATTGCCTGCTCAGTATGCTTTGAATTGACAGTCTTTATAGTAATATGCAACCTAGGGAGGTAGTGTAGCACTATGGAGGATGTTGATGCATTTAAGAAGTCTCATTTCTTCTTCATATTGAGTTGGTTGATTGAGTGAATTAGTGATCTTAGGACCCTTGAATTGTGTGGTGTTGTGGATTCTCTATCTGTCATGGACTCTTGTATCATGTTTTGGAAATAACAGGTGCTCGGAAATGTGCTTCAAAATAACGTCTCCCGTGCGAATAGGGCGAAAGTGTGTAAGGGGAGACGGGAATCCGTTCCCAAATTCCACCTACTACCTCCAGCCCCCTTGCATGGCTTTCCCCCGCACGAGGCTCGAGACATCCGTTCCTGGCATGGCCTGTAAGAGCAGGTTGGGACCCTTGAAAAAAAAAAGAAAAAAAAAATCAGAAAACAAGCAAAACATAAAGAAAAAGGGGTTCCAACCATCTTCAAGGACAATAGAGCACCTTGAAAAATGTGAGTTCATGATCTTTGTTTTTTAGAATCTTTTCATCCACAATTCATTTGTCCTCTGTTCACTGTTCGCCATGATGCCGACTCGCCGAAGAAGCTATGAGATGACTTGTGCGTCGGTTGACCTCGTAAGCTGCTAAATGATCTAGGAAGTCCTCTACCTACGATCTAGGTTGTTTGTTGCTATAGAGGTCTGGAGAGTTGCATTGGTTTGAGTTAGGTTTGCTTGGGGACAAGCAAACGGTTAAGTGTGGGGGAGTTTGATAACGATGTAATTGCACATATTTGCGCCCCTAGTTCTTATCCGTTTGAGGGGCATAGTCGTGTATTGTGGCCTATTTTACGCCGGGTTGTGCTATTTTGTCATGTTTCAGGTCCCAGGTGTCAAAGGGAAGGCTAAGCGCGAGTTTCGGGGCATTCGGAAGTCATTTCGGTGAGCTGGAGCCAAAACACGGGCACACCTAAATCATTACACGGCCGTGTTCTGGTGGCCGTGTTTTTTATGCCGAGAGCTGAGCTGATTACACGGGCAGGGCCAAAACAAAACACGGGCGTGTTCTGCCAAAGCACGGGCGTGTTCCACAAAAGCACGGCCGTGTTTCTCCCAATGCACTGGCCGTGTAATTAACACTAGCCAAAGCACGGGCGGGCTGAGGCATTACACGGCCGTGCCCTCGACCGTGCTTTGGCTGATGCCTTTTTAAGCAAATTTTTAGCCAAACAGAAGGGGATTCGAGTTTTTGAGAGAGAGAACGATTCCTAGGGAGAGAAAGTGACGAGGAAAAGTTCCCAAGTGCCCTAGATTGATCTTCAACACCATTGGAGGCCAGCTTGAGCTTGGAGAAGTGCTGATCAACGTCCAGAAGCAGGAATCCATCCTTTGCAGTATGAATTCCGTGTCTGATTCTGCTTTTGCTTTCTTCTCTATGGAGTAGTTCTCCCATTCATCTGGGTATGGAGAACCCTAGATTTGTATGTTAGGCTTTGATTGTATGAACCCAAGTACTGATTCTGTGATTGATTATATTCGATTGAGGTTTTAATGATTGAATGACTTGAATCCTGATCAAATTCCTGTTGTTTCTGCTTTAACCTAGAATGAGAATATCTGCCTAGGTTAATAGAGTATCCTTGATTGAAGGTAGGGAGTTGGTGACTTTAGTCGAGGAACCAACTCACTATTCTGTACCGGATTTACTCCGGTAGTGGAGGTTTTGTTCTTAGGCCCTCAATCTGTCGACTCCGGTGGAGGTTAGTCGCCCGCTAGAGAGTCAGATTGAGAGGGTCTGAAGACCTTTAGTCGAAACTTCAGGCTGTTTAAGAACCTTCCGCAGTATAACTGTCATAGAAACTGAACTTGGTAATTAAAATCCGGCTTAACTGCAGTCTAGGGGGAACCATATCCGGGTGACCTCTTTAACCTGAATACAACCAGTTTACTTGCTTTGTTAGTTTGTTAGTTAGACTTGCATTCCAGTTTCATTGCTAGATAACAAGAATTCACTGAGTAGTCATCACATCTAGGACCCGGGTTGATTATTAAACCTAAACCCGCTATACTACGCTTTAGGGAGTGGTTCCACTTGGCCAATTCCTGGAGTGACAGTAGCGTCGAGTCACTAGTACAAGTAAAACTTCCACACGTTGAACGGTTTGCTTACTTGAGGATGTGTTTTTAAGGGCACGGATAGAGCTTCCGACCCCCCTTATTTTCATTGACCCTCCACACGAGTTGAGGAAAAGGAGTTAAAAGAAGTACTCTGGCGAGCGCCAGATGTACAGAAATTGCTCTTGCTCGACTAATAAGGGTCGACCGTGCAAAAGACTGCAGTTGGAACCCCCGTCAAGTGAATGAAAAAGAAAAAAAAAAGTAAAACGAAAGTGAAAAAGGGGTTCCAACTGTGAAATGAAGTGAAAGAGCACCCCGGTACAACGAGTCCTTGGTTGTGAATGGTTTGAGTCCCTTTATCCATGAACTGACTGTCTTACTTCTACTTCTTCTGATGATCCTGGCTTGAGTCTAGTACTCGCATTGAGAGAGATAGGGAATGTCTTAGAAGACCACTTGACCTCGTAAGCTGCTATATGATCTAGGAAATCCTCTACCGACGATCGGGGTTGTATGTTGCTATAGAGGTCTGGAGAGCTGCATTGGTTTGAGTTAGGTTTGCTTGGGGACAAGCAAACGGTTAAGTGTGGGGTGATTTGATGACTCGATATTTGCACATGTTTTCCCCTTTGTTTCTTGATCATTTGAGCTTTAATTATCGCGTCTTTGGCCAATATTACGCTAGGTTGTGTTCCTTTGTCACATTTCAGGTCCTAGCACATAAAGTGAAGCATAGGCGCAAGTTTCAAGTCAATCAGAGATCAATTGGCCATTAGGGAAAAAGAATAATGGATTTCTACCTCACTTTATGAACAAATAATCATGCAAGCTTGTCATGGAAAGAAAGAGGACGAGACTACGAGCGTCTGGGATCAAACGGCGACTGATTCGGAGTCCGGGCGAGGGAGAAACAAAGCATTGAATATAGGGGAACTGGTTCGGCAGTAAAAACACGAGCGCGCCTAAATCAAAACACGGCCGTGTCCATATTTAGGCACGACCGTGTTTTGGCAGACGAGGGCTGCTAGGGGCAAAACACGGGCGGACAAAAGCAAAACACGGCCGTGTCCTCGACCGTGCTTTGCCCAGAATCGGGTTTTTTAGGCAGATTGAAGCCAAAGGAAAGGGGGAGCTGGGTTTTGGATCAAAAACACCCAAGGGACGAACCCTAGAGAGAGAGAGAGCGCGCGCGACTTGGGAACAGTCTTGGAGCTATTTTGGAGGATTTCTTCGCCATTGGAGCTCGGGAATCAAGCTTGGAGATGGAGATTGAAGATCTGGATCAGATTTCTGCAGTCTCTCTCTTCTCTATGGAGTAACTTCCCTTCACTTATGTTTTGAGGAACCCTAGCTATGTTTGTTTGATTGGATGATTGTATGAGTACTCTGACTTGATGACCTTGAGTTCATATTCAATCTATGCATGTTTTCATGATTCAATTATGCTTTAGTCGAGATTATTGATTCTGCTATGATCCTATGAGAGCGAATACCTGATTAGGTCAATAGAGCACCATAGATTGATAGTAGTGGATCGTTTGCTTTAGTCGAGGGTTGGTTCACTGCTTTGTATCGATTGAGAACCTCTTTCGATAGAGGGAGTCTAGTTCAGAACGCCTTGATCGGTTGTTCTAGAGAAGGATACGTCCCTTTAGGCAATTGACTCAAGAGGGCCTTGTTCCTTTAGTCGAGACTCAAGGTCTAGTCAAGGATTCTCCGCATTGTGAATGAAAGTGAAACAAGTTAGAAATCATCTATCGTTAGTCTGGCTAGTGGCTAGGGGGAATCATACCTAAGTGAGTTCCCAACCTGTAATTAGATTAACTTTAACTGTAGTTTGTTAGAGTAGTTTTAGTTCTTCCTTATTAATCTGGTTTGCTAAATAATGAACTGAAGCTGAGTAATAGTAACTCTAGAGACTCGTGGATTCAATATTTATTACTTGAGCCACTATACTGCAGTCCCTTTCATTGGTTACACTTGGCCTTTGTTAGGAGTTGTGTCATAGCGAGTCATCTAGCTAGTTTGGTAGTTAATGTGATGCACCAATGATCAAATGGAACACAACTTTGTTAATGATGTTCGGTTAAATAAATGGGGCACATCACCCACTTATTTCCATCATAAGTGCAGTGTCATGTGCTTGTTGAGACTTTTTACACTTTTTGGGTGAAGCGGGAAAGTGAAAAAGCAAGCGGGAGCATTTAATTTTTTTGGCTGAAATAAGAGGCCTCAAAACAAGAAACATAATACCAAAAAAATTAGTACAAATAGTTTGAAATCAATCAAGGAAACCCTCATTTCCTTCTCCCAACTCTCCATCCATGGAAGTCACAAGATTTCCTTTTCCCAAACATTAATGGCATCTCCTTGACTTCTACTTTCCATCTATATTCGATTCCGCCTTTTGAATTGGAAGAAAAACTAAACCCTGTGAAGCATACCTCGTTGAAGCAAAGTGAGCTGAAGTTCTTCATCTCGTCTGGCTCCTGAACTCTAATATCCTCACTACGATAGTGTGCAAGGTTAGATTCTTCGTTCTCTTCAAATTAATAAGTAGCACAAACTGCTCTCCATCCTTCTCAATGCTCACCTAGTAACCTTATTGTTCGAGTCGCATGTAGCAAACCAAAGATCTTCTTCTCTCGTGCTTCAAGAAGCCTTGATGAAGGTGGTCATCCAAAGTCGAGTCTCAACTTTGATTTCCTATTTGCTTTTCACCATGTCATTTAATAGTATTGTGTCTTTCTTTTGATTTGGCTGCCGCAAACTCTGTTTCCTCGACAGTTTACTCTTTGATTTTTGATTCTACCCGACAGCTAAGACCCCCCCCCCCCCTAATTAATTTACCATGTGCTTTGAATTTTACTATTTTGGTTTGTTGTTCCTAATCATTAATTTCAGAAACCTATGGATTCACTCTCTGATGTGTTTGTCTCAACATGATGAAACCACATACATTCTATTAAGGAGTTGAGTCACTCTGCTGGCTCTGATAATTGTTTCTTGCTCATTTTTTCCTCGTGTTTGCTGGATAGGGGAGTAGTTTCAGGCTTCAAACATATGAGTTGTTTTTCTTTCTTATTTATTTTATCTTTGATTGGGTGAGGCCTTGGATCAAAAGAAATGTAGTGTGTTCCTGTCCTAAAAAGAATAGTATGCTCCTGAATAGCATGTGGGCTTAAAGTGAGTGCTATGTCCAAGTGTTTTGATTTAATGTTGATTAACTGAGGTATCAATATTTTACTATGCTACAATATGTTACTAAAACAGAACTTCTATAAGCTTGATAAGGATTTGTTTTTCTCTCACTAGTGAGTTCAGTTATTGGTAGGGATTTGATTTGAAAATGTTTCTTCCATGGGCAGGGTTTACTAGAAAGATAGCTTTCGCCTTTGGTATTTTCAAGAACTTGGCAGCAAGGTTAGCTCTATTCTTGGTTCACTTCACCCAACACTTATGCTACCTATGTTTGGGGAAGTAGAATTATTATGCTTGAAGACCTGTACAAAATACTTCTTTGTTTGATTTATAGAACTTAGGCAGTATTGTTATTGGAATAAGTACACTAGTAGTGTATAATGCTAAGTTTAAACTAGGATTAAGGATAACTGAAAAGAGAAGAAAAGGGGAAAATGAAATGAGAAACAGTAGAATGTTGTGTAGTTTGAAATTTCCTGCAATTTTTGCTTGATCTTTGTTAACATCGCTTGTTCCTTTGCTTGCATAATAGAATGAAAACTAACTTAAGCAAGAGCTGGAATCAAAAGGGCATTAGGGGCAACGTGATTCCCCCTGGTGAACTATGGAAGAACCATGACCGAAGAGGCCAGCCATCTAACACAATGTCCACTTTGACAAGCTCAATTTCAGAATGAGGTATCATTCACCGCTGAACAGCTGCTGGCACTTTAACACAAGTAAGAAAGAAACATGTGCAAATTTCTAATGTAGCAGATGAAGCTCTAAATCCACGCAATGATAACTATTTATCATATAACGTTTGTGGGTATTATGATGTGAAGGTTCTTAGTAACTATGTTGACATTGATTATCTAAATTATAAATTTCTCAAATTAGGGGTGAGTGTAATTAGTAATGTATTGGACACTCCAACTTCTCAAGAGATTCCTACTACTGAAGAACACAACACAAGTTTGAATTCGTAATCTGTTCAAATATTGCTTTGTCATTAATTTTTTTTCAAATTTAATCACAGTTCTAGCTGCTATACTTAAATGCTTAATTGGATCCTAACAAGAAGAGGAAGAGAGGTCCCAATAAGTGCAAAAAGTTGCTAAGCTGAAATGTGGAGAAAATTTCAAGTTTTACTTAAAAACCGTATCGTTGATGAGAACCATCAAGAATTCTCTTGGTTCTTGGGCAGAATAGTGCGTGATCTTAGCCTATGCCCGATGGCAGTTCCTCGCTGGAAGTACATTCCACAAGAAACAATAGATCACATGTGGACTGTGGTTCAGTTGATGAAATTTAAAAGGCTCTTTTAACAATGACTTTGTTGGTTTGTTTATATAACACAATCTGTAGTCAAAATGAGCTCATGGAACTATATATTACCATTTTCCAAGAGAAGTGGCATGTAGCTGATGGAGATATAAAAGTTGTGACTGATTGTATGAGGGAGACATGGAGCAAAGCAAGAGGTAACTTCAAGAAACAGTATGTAAAATCATGTGAGAATATGGAAGAGGCAGTTAAGAATCTTCCTCCACAAGTTCATAAAAAAGAATGGGAGTGGCTAGTATAAGTGCATTGGTCATTTGTCAAGTTCAAGGTACTTTTTTGTGTAATTTATATTCTCTGGTGACTTTCTATTTTCTTAACTTGTAATAACTTTAAACTTCTTACTAATTTCATTATAAGCTATTGAACAAAATGCTAAGAATAGAGGTAATGTTACCATGCCCTCCCGCACTGGTATATATATAATATGGTATATTTCTGTAAAATAACATTGCATGTATTGCTCCTTGGTACAGTGGTTCTTGTATTAGATCATCATAGGTTGCTCTGTTTGCCTTTTCACTTTGTACACATTTTTGGATTTCCTATTTCTTTTACTGTGTTGATTTTAAAGGTTGAGGTACATATTTATTCTCATCTTTTTGTTCTCTGTTGCTTTGTAATATAATCAGAATTTTGTTCTACCACTAACCAATTTTTTTATGAAGCAAACTATTCATGTTTTTTTATTAGTATATGTAGGAAAATAAATATGGGGCACTACCTGATTTCGCAACATTGTTTTTTGAAACTCGTAATAAGGATGGGAAATTGGTGAATGTTGCTATCATTGAGAAACATGTACGTTATTTGCTTTCCCTTCTTATAACTTATGTCTTCATTAGTGTTTCTACTACTATTACTAATTGTGTTTGGATCTAATATTCTTGAATAGAATCATATAATTGAAATTCAGAATGTCGAACCTGAGTTAATTCCATTTGAAGTAGTTGAAAGAGTTTTGAAGCTCAAAAGAGTGATAAAGTATTTGGATATTGAGGTGGTGTTACTCTCAAAGACTTTGGGAGGTCGTATGATGAGTCCACCAATGACGCTGCATTGCATGCTCTAGATGAAAGTGCAGCCCTCAAGGACCGCGTTCAAATATTAGAGAGGTTGAATTTGTAGAGGGGAAGAAAATGCTTCGAGTTGTAATGGGACAAAGAACTCCATCCCCTGACCCTCTCTGCCTGAGAATTGAGATCAACAGGTACTTTTGGCTACAAGTTTGGATTTTGATTCTTTATTTGCTCCTTGTGAAATCTGGTTAGAAAATTAGCGAATGAGAAATGTAGAGCTATCTTTCAATTCTGATATACTATAGTGATTTTCTACAGACTATTGAAGAGCCAAGCAACCATTTATTCATATATGCACATATAGTTTACATTATACGTTAACAGATGGTTTTAGTTTTATTTGAGGATGTATTCGATTATTCGCTACTTGAACCAAGGTTTTAATTGGTTGCATATTTTTCTACTCTATTTTAGTTGCTGCCTTGCTTGAACTTACTAATCTTACGAGTTTTTTTGCTCAATTTATGAGTAGTATAATGGATTATGCTTCCATTTTGTTCCTTTTGTTTATGAATAATTGAGCTTGTAGTGATGGGTGTAATGTAGTTCTAATCAAACCATAGTATATCATTTTGGTTATATTATTTTCATCCAACACTACCAAGCATTATGGGAAGAATTTTTCATTGATTCCCCTTTTCCTCTTTTTCAATTCTGAAATAGCTTATACATTCTCTTGCGCATAATTGAGATAGTACAACATATAATTACTTGATTGGCCGGATATTTATTGGTCTTAATAACTAAGTGTCTCTTTCATATGAAATTGTTTTGCATGATATGTACATAGCTATCCATCGTGGCTTTAGCTAGTAGATTGATCATATTTTTCTCTACTTCACCCTTTTCCATAGCTACAAGGAAGGGATTTTGGAAACTTGAAACATTCTAGGGTAGCTAGATATGGCTTGTAAACTAACATCGTTTTGTTTTGAGGGACAAACCTGTTTAACTCAACCAGGTTTTACATCCATATATATGTAATTATTGCTCAAATGGAATGGTGGAAGATATCCTACGTGGTTTTCAAATTTATGACCAAGAACTTAAAATGTATACATCAGTTGTGATTAAGTAGCGTGTCTAATGGTCTTTTTAATAGTTCATAATGATGGTAGAATTGGTCGTTGAAAATTATCAACGATGAAGTATTCCCGTCATTAACAATACCTATGACTGATGTAATTATGTCGTTGATAATTATCAACGACGAAAATAGTGTTCGTTATTAACAAATATCTACGGCGAATGTACTTCCGCCGTTGAAATTTACCAATGACAGGTCTGAGTTTCCGTCGTTGCTATTATTATCGATGCACTTATTTCAATGACGGATCTGGTACTTATCAACAACGGTTTTTTTGCTTAAAAGCGACGATTTTCCGTAGTTAGTGACCATTTTTCTTGTAGTGATATCTCATTTGTTTTAACCTAGAATTTAAAATTTTTGTATAGAAATAATGCATTAAAATCTACACAATAATATCCATTTTACTATATTTTGATTATTGGATCATTTTCCTCTCAATCTCAGTCACCTATTATGGTTTTGCATTCTAATCCAAGACATAATAATATAATTGTGTTTATAAGTTTCTCTTATTTTTCTTGTCTATATTAGCTCTACTTTTCAGCAATGTTTCGGTGGAATATCTTAATATAGCTTATCATTGGTTTATTATTATTGTATTTATTTTTTATGCAAAACCATATCGAAATGTTGAGCTAAATTCGATTATAAAAATTACAGTAAGAATGCCCTCCCCCATTAAAATTATACATTTCTGATTTATTGGTTCATTTATGATTTCCAATGCCACTTTACATTATAAAAATTACTGTAAGAATGCCCTCCCCCATTAAAATTATACATTTCTGATTTATTAGTTTATTTATGATTTCCAAGTCCACTTTACACTTTTAGGACTTTACTAATCTACTGGTGGTGAGCATGGTTGTCATGTCGGTGGCATGCCACTCGGTTGAACCTGGTTTAACCTGTGTCGCTCATGAAATTGGTATGACATCACTGGTATGACCGGTATGATCAACATACGCATTCTAAGCAAAATGACATCATTTTAATGAATTTAATTAATAAAAAATTAATTTATTATTCCTTTTATGAATTTAATAGTTAAAAGTTGATGATATTTGTTGGATTGTAACGGCTTGGGATAGGGTGAGTAACCCTATGTTACTCACCCGTGAGTAACCACCTTAGGACCGTAGATCTGGGCGGGGCTGATCGTGTGGCTGTGGTTGATGCGGTGATGGTCAGGGGCAGTTTTGTCCGAAATTTGAATTAACGACTTCCCCCTTTTGTCCGTTGCGGATCTTTTCTGTGTGCGAGTTGGATTCGGATTTTGGAGAGAGAAACTGCGAGCAGCAGCTGAGAAACAGGGGACGGCGATTCTCCATAATTGATCGACGAGCAGCAGCTAATCGAATCGAGGTTTATGATTCTCCCTAATTGATCGACGTGTGCGCGAGTTGAATTCTTTTTTTGGAGAGAGAAAGCTGCGAGCAGCACCTGAGAAACAGGTGACGGCGAATCTTTTCTGATTCTCCATAATTGATCGACGGCGATGGAAACTGCGAGCAGCAGCTAATCGAATCGAGCTTTCTGATTCTCCATAATTGATCGACGGCGAGGTTAGATATTAGTTTTTTTTATTCTTCCTGTTTAGCTAATCGAGTTTTCTGTTTATCTTTGGTTTCGTTGAGCGTTTTGACGATCTCTGGTTTCGTTGGAGGTTTTTCATGTGTTATGTTCTTTGTGTTTTGGTTTTTTTGCAGTATTCTGGTGAGATGAGTTACGTAAATTGTGGCGATGTTGTTCCATTTGATAGATCTGGTTCTTCAACCAGCGTTGTAGGATCTGGTTCTTCATCTAGCGTTGTTGGAACTGCTTCTTCATCTATCAATCTTGGATTTGGTCATTCAGCTAACTCTGGTGAATCGGGAGGTAAGATATACAAATTTGTTTGTTTATTGAAGTTTGAATGTGTTAGATACCATATGGTACCATGGTGGTAATTACTGGTATACGATGAGAGGTGATAATATAGTGGTGTGTTGTGATGTTATTGTGCTCCGTATTTAAGTTTTACCATATCATACCATGGTGGTAATTACTTGTACCATGGTTGGAATCATCGGTATAGTGTCGTAATTTGATTTTACCATGCCTTACCATGTGGTATAGTGTGGTAGTTTCAAGTTAAAGGTGGGGTTATGTGTAATAATTGATTTTACCATGTCATACCATGTGGTAAAATATGGTAATTTGATTTTACCATGCCTTACCATGTGGTATAGTGTGGTAGTTTCAAGTTAAAGGTGGGGTTATGTGTGATAATTGATTTTACCATGTCATACCATGTGGTAAAATATGGTAATTTGATGTTATCATGTATAGTTTGTGGTATAGTGTGGTTTTTTGGGATTTTTGTTGTTGATGTAAGTGATTTTACCATGTCATACCATGTGGTATAGTGTGGTAGTTTGATTTTACCATGCCATACCATGTGGTATAATGTGGTAGTTTGATTTTACCATGGCATACAATATGGTATAGTGTGGTAATTTGATTTTACCATGCCATACCATGTGGTATAGTGTGGTAGTTTGGTTTTACCATGCTATACCATGTGGTATAGTGTGGTAATATGATGAGATGTGATTCTGTTGTGGCATGAAATTCATTTTACAATATTATACTATGGTGGTAACTCTTGTATCATGGCTGTAATTATTGGTATACATTGAGATTTCATACTGTTGTGGTGTGGAATCCATTTTACCATATCATACCATGGTGGTATTATATTTGTACATATTTAATATGTTGCTTCATAATGTTTATAGGTTTCAATGGTATAGATCCTACTGTTCGTGATTCTTGGAAGGACTTACAGTTTAATACACCAGATGATGCATACAATTTCTATGTGGATTATGGGAATCATGAAGGTTTTGGTGTGAGGATTTATAACCAATCAGCGTGTCCGAAGCTCAATGGTGGTTCTTCAGCTGTATATTATATCAAGTATTGTTGCAATAAGGAAGGTTGGAGAAGAGGTAGCGAGAATAACCCTGATAATGTAGGTGTTGTTGATACGAATGTTCGTGTTCGTAATGTTCCAGAACTCAGGGGTGGATGTAATGGTGCTTATATACGACTGAGGTGGTTTAAAGAGTTTAAATGCTACAAGATCTATCGTTGGTATAATGTGCACAACCATGACATGATTCCTGAGTCTCTACGTCACTATGTGAGATCCAGCAGACGAATGGCTCGTGTGTATAAGATGTTGGCAGAGGTGAATGATGTTGCTGGTGTTGGTGTGACTTCTTCGTATAATGCAATTAGTAGGGCTGGTGGTGGTCGGAAGTTTGTTGGGTTCACAAAGAATGATTTGAAGAACCATCTGCGAACGGTGAGGACGTTATCAATGGAGTATGGTGATGCGACTGCATTGCTTGAATACTTTAGACGTCAAGCACAGCTGGATCCTGGGTTCTTTCATGAGGTGGAGGTTGATGTTGAAGAGAACATTGCTAGTATTTTTTGGGCAGATGGGAAGATGAGGATGGATTATCATTATTTTGGTGATTCAATTAGTTTTGATACTACTTACCGGACTAACAAAGAGTATCGGCCACTAGGTATGTTTTTGTAGTTTGTTGTTTATTATTGTCTTTGTGAGTTTGTATGATTATTATTATTATTATCATTCTGTATCATGGTTTGCTTTTTTGTTCTTAAAAGTATTTTACCATATGGTATGTGCTGGTATGGATTGTGTTTTTGTTCTTAATAGTCTTTTACCATATAGTATGGGTTGGTAACAAGGTTATTTGAGGTGGTTTTTGTGTTGTTATAAGTCTGTACTATATGGTATAGTCTGGTATGGATTGTTTTTTTTTTTTTGTTCTTAGAAGTCTTTACCATATGGTACGGATTGGTATTATTGTTATTCGTACCTTTTACCACATGGTATGTGTTGGTAGAATTGTTTTTACTCACATTTTCTTATGTTTTTGTAGCTTTGTTTGTTGGTTTCAACAATCATCACCAACTGACTGTCTTTGCGGCTGCTCTTCTGTATGATGAAACAACGGCAACATTTGAATGGCTTTTCGATCAGTTTTTGAAATGCATGGGAGGTGTGAGACCGTTATCAATGTTTACTGGCCAGACTGCTGTAATTGCTGCTGGTATAAGGTCTGTTTTCCCATATTGTTTTCATGGGTTATGTACATGGCATATTGCTCAGAATGCAGTTGTTAATCTGGGAAGTTTGTGTGACTCTGACTTCCTTCGTGAGCTTAGTTACTTGATGTATAATGCTGATGATGAGGATGATTTTGAGTATAATTGGAAGAAGATGATTGAGAAGTGTTTTCCTGGGAAGGGACCTTTGGGACACAGTTGGTTACATGGCATTTACAAAGTCAGGAAGAAGTGGTCTTCAGCCTGGGTGAATAATTATTTTGGTGCAGGAATGAAGAGTACCCAGCTAAGTGAGTGCTGCAATAGTAATATTCGACATTACTTGCAGTCAGAGTTTAGCGTTAGTAGATTCTTTGTGCACTTTGAGAGGATGCTGGATAATAAGAGGTATGCTGAAGAACAAGAAGAGTACTATGCCTTATCTAGGTTGGCTGATTCTCGGTTTTCTACTAGCCCTATTGTGAAGCAAGTTGCTAATGTGTATACGCCGAAGATATTCAAGTTTTTCCTGGATCAGTACAAGGAATCACTTGCGTATAATATTTTTTCAAATACAGAGATAGAACCAGAAGGACATGTAGGAATGTTTGATGTCTTCATATTGGAGGATGACCTTACTAGGTTGGATAGTAGGCTGTTGAAGGTTGATTTTGATAACGGTGAAATCAAGTGTTCCTGCCGTAAGTGGGAGTCAAGTGGTTTGATCTGTAAGCATCAAATTAAGGGATATGATATGTTGTGGTCTACAACATGCAATCTGAAGTTCCAGCACATTCCTAGCAGTTTGATTTTGAAGCGGTGGACAAGAGCAGCAAAAACTGGAGGGAACTTTTCTTTTGAAGTTCCGTCTATTGATAGTCCATCGAAATACTGTTCTCGTCTTTTCAATCTGTCAGCTGTTTCTGCATCAATGATCAGCAAGGTTTCAATGGATGATGATTTGTATAAATCAGCCATGGCCTTCATGACTGATTTGATCAAAAAGTGTGAAGCCCTATCGATTAATGAACCTGCTGGAACAAGCATGTCTTCTAACGGTGACAGTAAGTTTTTAATTGTTTAGAGTTTTGTGTTCTGATATATGCAATTTTTTGAGGAGAATGATTTTATATGTATATATATATATATATCTGTCATTGATTGTAGTTTGTTTTTGTTATCTTGGTATAGATGATGTACCGGTCCAAAAAGTGAAGGGGTTTAAGCCTAAAAAAGATTCATTCAAGCCTTCGAAACGACCAATTCCAGTTGCGGAGGCTGCAAGGGCTGTAAGTAAGAAGAAGAGAAAAACTAGCAAGCTTGAGGAGGAGAATTTGAAGGTTGTTGAAGAAAGTTTAAGGCTGAAGCTGTAACAGTTTTCTTAGAGGATTATTTGAATGAATGGTTGAAGCTGGTTAAGTTGTTGAAGCTATTTTGTTCTTTTGGATTGGTTTTGGTTTTGTTAGATATTTTTCTTGTCTTGTTGAATTAATTTTACCATGTAATACCATGTGGTATAATGTGGTAATTTGATTTTATCATGTCAAACCAGGTGGTAAAATGTGCTATTTTGGAAGTTAAATGTGAAGGTTCTGTTTTATAATTGATTTTACCATGCCATACCATGTGGTATAGTGTGGTAGTTTGGAAGTTCTGTGTGATAATTGATTTTACATTTGTCATACCATATGGTATAGTGTTGTAATTTATTTTTACCATGTCATACCATGTGGTAAAATATGCTATTTTGAAAGTGGCATGTGTTGTCCTGTGTGGTAATTGATTTTACAGTGCATTACCATGTGGTAAAATGTGGTAATTTGGAAGCTAAATGTGAGGGTTCTGTGTGATAATTGATTTTACCATGCCATACCATATGGTATAGTGTGGTAATTTGATTTTACCATGCCATACCATGTGGTATAGTGTGGTAGTTTGATTTTACCATGTCATACCATGTGGTAGTTTGATTTTACCATGCCATACCATGTGGTACAGTGTGGTAACTGATTTTACATTGCCATACGATGTGGTAAAATGTGGTAATTTGGGAATTAAGAACACATGTTAAGTATTAGCTACCATAATAAAAAACCGAACGTTTTACTTAGCCATAACACACACCATAATAAGTTGTTTCATACCATCCTACTAACTAGAATGAAGTGGCTACTGAACATTGTGAGTTTGTTCTCAAAAGCTTACTACTACTTAACAAAAACCATAATAAGTTGTCTCATACCCTCCTACTACTTAACACAAACCATAATAGAATTTTCATCTCCTTTCTTTCAATTCTTCCTCTTGTTCTTCATGTTGCAGTACTTTGTTGATTCTTTCATGATCCTATCCCGTTCAAGATTGTCCTCATCCAGAATGATGTCCAACATCAGGCACTCCCTTTCTTCATTTATGAGATCAATCCTCTTCCATTCTTTGGTCAGGGCACTGTTGTACTTACCTTCTTAGTGTCTCATCCACCTGATGATGTACATCCCACATGACTTGTCATCTGGTTGTGTAACCTTCTCGAGGTTGAACCAGGTAAACCTTTCCCACTTTACTGTCTTCTCTGCAAACTGTGTCTTCATGTAGTTGATTGCGTACTGGACAACCCTCTTTGCCATTGGTTTGTAGTATTCTTCAAAATCTTTGTGGCGGAGACTGTCGAGTACTTCAAATCTCTCTGCTTTGATGTTGACACAAATCATGATGTAGTGCTTCTTATCACAGTAAGGGAATTTACCACAGTATACCATATGGTAAGCACTTGCCATATAAGTGTTGAACAGTAAGTTAAGAACAATTGGAAACTAATTTTACCACTATATACCATATGGTAACCACTGCAAACTAATTTTACCACAATATACCATATGGTAACCACTTACAAGGTTACATTCTGTGAAGCTGAGGTTTTTTGCCCATTCTTTGTTGGTGATGTCCAAGTCCACTTTGTCGTAGTATTCGTCTGGAGTTAGTAGAGGATTGCCACTTTCAATGTCCAGTTGGCAGTCACCCTGAAAGTTGTGGTTGTTATTATGTGTTTTATATATGTGTTGTCTAAGAACTATTGACAGAATATGGGTGGATTTACTTACTGCCAAAGATGTAACGAAGAACCACCTTTTGAATTTTCCTTTTTTTGCTTCATTCCTGTTCATTAGATCTCCATACCAGTCGATGACATCAGATGTGATTTCACAGCGAATGTCAATCGACTGTACTGACTCCCTTTTCAGCAAGAATGTTCCATCCTTCCTTCTAAACATTATCTCATCACTGTATAAAAGCACATCACAACAGGACGGATGGTTTACTTTAATTTATCACATTAAACAATAGGTTACCACAACAAACCATATCTTACCACATCTTACCATATGGTAATAAACTAAAACACAACAGGAGTTATGGTTTAATCCATTCTTTAACAACAAACCATAGCTTACCACATCATACTGATAACGATGTAATTGCACATATTTGCGCCCCTAGTTCTTATCCGTTTGAGGGGCATAGTCGTGTATTGTGACCTATTTTACGCCGGGTTGTGCTATTTTGTCATATTTCAGGTCCCAGGTGTCAAAGGGAAGGCTAACCACGAGTTTCGGGGCATTCGGAAGTCATTTCGATGAGCTGGAGACAAAACACGGGCAGCCTAAGGCATTACACGGCCGTGTTCTGGTGGTCGTGCTTTTTATGCCGAGAGCTGAGCTGATTACACGGGCAAGGCCGAGACAAAGCACGGCCGTGTTCAAGCATTACACGGCCGTGTCCAACGCGAAGCACGGCCGTGTTTCCCCCAACTGCTGGCCGTGTAATTAAGCCTGGCCGAGGCACGGGCGGAGTCAGGCAAAGCACGGCCGTGCCCTCGACCGTGCTTTGGCCACTGATGCTTTTAAGCAGATTTTCAGCCACAATTCAAGGGGATTCGAGTTTTTGAGAGGTAGAACGATTTCTAGAGAGAGAAAGTGACGAGCAAGAGTTCCCAAGTGCCCTAGATTGATCTTCAACACCATTGGAGGCCAGCTTGAGCTTGGAGAAGTGCCAATCAACGTCCAGAAGCAGGAATCCATCCTTCGCCGTATGAATTCCGCGTATGATTCTGCTTTTGCTTTCTTCTCCATGGAGTAGTTCTCCCATTCATCTGGGTATGGAGAACCCTAGATTTGTATGTTAGGCTTTGATTGTATGAACCCAAGTACTGATTCTGTGATTGATTATATTTGATTGAGGTTTTATTGATTGAATGACTTGAATCCTGATCAAATTCTTGTTTTTCTGCTTTAACCTAGAATGAGAATATCTGCCTAGGTTGATAGAGTATCCTTGATTGAAGGTAGGGAGTTGGTGACTTTAGTCGAGGAACCAACTCACTATTTTGTACCGGATTTACTCCGGTAGTGGAGGTTTTGTTCTTAGGGCCTCAATCTGTCTACTCCGGTGGAGGTTAGTCGCCCGCTAGAGATTCAGATTGAGAGGGTCTGAAGACCTTTAGTCGAAACTTCAGGCTGTTTAAGAACCTTCCGCAGTATAACTTTCATAGAAACTGAACTTGGTAATTACAATCCGGCTTAACTGCAGTCTAGGGGGAACCATATCCGGGTGACCTCTTTAACCTGAATACAACAGTTTACTTGCTTTGTTAGTTTGATAGTTTAGACTTGCATTCCAGTTTCATTGCTAGATAACAAGAATTCACTGAGTAGTCATCAGATCTAGGACCCGGGTTGACATATAAACCTAACCCGCTATACTACGCTTTAGGAAGTGGTTTCACTTGGCCATTTCCTAGGGTGACAGTAGAGTCGAGTCAAGTTTTTGGCGCCGTTGCCGGGGACGGCTAGGTTGTTGAAGAAAAGTGATTTCTGTTAATTTAGCTTTTCTTTTTGCTTTGTTTGCTTTGTTCCACTTGTGCCTTCACGGGTTTGTTGCTTGAGTGTGTGCAGGTAGTGCATGACCCGTAGCCAGTCGGGAGGTTTACTGCCGTTGAATCCAGAGATTGACCGCACCTGTCGCCAGCTCAGGAGACAACAGCGAGCTAGACTGGCTACGGAAGAGCGCATAGACGGCCACGTGAGCAGTGATTCTGAAGAAGAGCACGGGATGGACGGAGAGTACAATCAACACCAGGGGAATCCTCAGCAGGCTCCCCCGGTGAATCAGGTCCTGGGGAACAACCCCATACCCCAGGGTCATGGAGTTCATCATCCACCGCAGACGGGTCCCACCTTGGAGTACTACTACACTCCGCGGATTGCTGACATCCGCCCGGTCATCCTCTACCCGCCTATCCTAGCAAACAACTTCGAGATCAAGCCATGCTGGATTCAGCTCATTACATCCTCTATCCAGTTCCATGGCTTGAAAGATGAGGAGGCCAGGGTACATCTCTCCCATTTTCTGCAGCTGACGAATGGGTTCAAGCTGAATGGTGGCCCGGATGATGCAATCCGCCTTCACCTCTTCCCCCATTCTCTGGCGGGGAATGCTAAGAGGTGGTTGGAGACCTAGCCCCCATTGTCCATCACCTCTTGGGACGATCTGGCTGACAAGTTCGTGCACAGGTATTATCCAGCATCGAAGACTATAGAGATCCAACGGGAGATCACTCACTTCCGCCAAGATCCAGATGAGTCACTTCGGGATGCTTGGGAGCGATACATGGGCTATTTCTGGCAGTGCCCCCATCATGGCTTTAGTGATGCTTTCACTGTGGGGAAATTTTACAGTGCCCTCTCTCCAGATAGCCAGAGGGTGATTGAGTCTTTATGCCCAGGAGGGGATGTTCTCACTAAGACTCCACCAGAGATGAACCAGATGATTAATACTTTGGCTGCCCGAGATCATTCTTGGGGGCAGAGCAGCCGAGGCAGACATTCCCGGGACCGTGGTGTGCATGCCATGGAGTCCAGATCCGGACTCGAGCAGCAGGTAGCTGAGCTGGTGCAGACATTGAAGCAGCCCAATAGTCTTATTCCGGGCAGAGGTTTGGCTACACCTCCAGTTGCTCAGTGTCAGTGGTGTGAGAGCTCCAATCACCTAGTGGAGGACTGCCAGGCTATGAGGGAGTCTACCACACCCCAGGAGCAGTTGGCCTTCATCGCCTATGCGCGGCGCCTCGATCCATACAGTAACACATATAATGAGGGGTGGCGCCAGCATCCCAACTTCGCCTGGAGCAGCAACACCACTAAACCACCTGGTTTCCCAGCACCAGCAGGTGGTTTTCAGCAGAGGCAGCCCTTCCAGGCTCGCCAGGGGCCAGACCCACAGCAGCAGCCCTACCATCCTAGGCAGGGGCAGCCATTCCAGCAGCCCCAGCGTCAGTTTACCGAGCCAGCAGCAGCTCCAGCCCTAGATGACAGGATGACGAAGCTGGAAAACATTCTAGCTTCATTCATGACGAGCACTCAGGCGACTATCACGAGGTTGGACCAGAGTGTAGCCTCACTGGAGGCAGGTCAGAGGAACCAGGGTGCCATTTTGCAGAATCTGCAGACCCAGGTGGGCATCTTGGCCCGCCAGACCACAACCAGGGCACCGGGGACTTTGCATGCCACCACTGTCCCGAATCCTCGAGATCCTCACCAGCATCAGCAGCTGGATGCTATTTTTACCAGGAGCGGTAAAACCATATCTGCTGATCCTGTCCCGGCCAGACAGGAGGTACCAGTCACTGCTTCAGCACTTCCAGCCGACGATGCAGAAGTGCGGGTGGAGAAGGAAGCCCCTGCTCCCAAGCCACAACCAGTGGTTAAGGAGCATGTGCCCCAGCTTCCCTTTCCCACTCGCCTACACAAAGACAAGCTGGAGACTGAGTTTGCCAAGTTCATGGCAATGTTGAAGCAGCTCAACATCAGCATACTGTTCGTGGAGGCACTGTCGAAGATGCCCAAGTACGCGAAGTTCATGAAAGATCTCTGCACCAACAAGAAGAAACTTGGGGATCTCTCGACAGTGTTGCTGAGCGAGGAGTGTTCTGCTATCCTGGAGAACAAGCTGCCCGAGAAGCGCAAGGATCCAGGGAGTTTTACTATCCCTCTTACTATTGGCAGCATGCATGTAGGAAAGTCCTTGGCGGACCTAGGCGCTAGCATTAATGTCATGCCATATAAGTTGTACAAAAAGCTAGACCTAGGTGAACTTAGCCCTACTAGGATGAGCATTCAGTTAGCTGATCGTTCTATCGTGCATCCTAGGGGTACCATTGAGGATCTGCTTGTTAAAGTAGGTGCATTCACATATCCTGTTGATTTTGTTATTCTTGATATACATGAGGATGTGGATGTGCCTTTGATTCTAGGTAGGCCATTTCTTGCCACCGCCAAGGCACTTATTGATGTGCATGATGGTAAACTGATCTTGCGTGCTGGGAATGAACATGCTACTTTTTCTGTGACTGAGTTTGATCACTGTGCTATGATTGCTGTCACGCCTGTGAATGCCATTTCTGATCAGGTACACGAGTCTGTCGTGTACCCTTCTGCACCTCCTATTTTGCAGGACCCTCCTATCATTCCTTCGCCGCCACTCCATCCAGCCACGCCTCCGAACAAAAAGCTCAAGGAGGAGTGGCGGCCGAAGCAACAGGTTGCTAAGCCTGCACGGAAGAAGAGTGGAGACCACTATGAGCTGGTCCCACCTCCTGCACCACGACCACCCTGGCCGTCCGGGTACTCACTCGCCTGCATCTTGCCAGATGGGCAGGTCGAGCTAACTGATGATGGTGGTCGCATCCGTCGGGTGCATGGCCACAACCTGAAGCTGTACCTCAAGAGCGACGTGGATCCGCTCTTGGAGGCACCTGTTCCTGCACCGCCCTGAGTATCCACCATGGGAGTCCAGCTAAAAGACGGTAAAGAAGCGCTTGTGGGGAGGCAACCCCACCACGGTTTGATTTTCTTTCTTGTGTTTTGAGTCGGATTGTAACCCGGTTTGGGTTTGGTTTGTTTCTCTTTTGGTTTGGATGATATTTTATTGCGCTGACCATTGAACGTAACATATTGTGTTTGAGCTCTTCTGTTTCCCTTTGGCTGTGGTTGCCCCGACTGGCCCGTTTCCAGTCCCCTGCAGTCCGTGCATACCGGTAACATCGTTCCCTATCCCTTCCCTCTTCTCCATTGAGGGCAATGTCGATCTTAAGTGTGGGGGGATGTTTATCTTTTGACTGCATTAGATCTGTTTGTGTGCTTGGAGCCTAGTCCACTGTCCAAATTTTTAAAATTTGAGGGCTCCAAGTACGTGTTTCCTTGCAATTGCCTGCTCAGTATGCTTTGAATTGACAGTCTTTATAGTAATATGCAACCTAGGGAGGTAATGTAGCACTATGGAGGATGTTGATGCATTTAAGAAGTCTCATTTCTTCTTCATATTGTGTTGGTTGATTGAGTGAATTAGTGATCTTAGGACCCTTGAATTGTGTGGTGTTGTGGGTTCTCTACCTGTCATGGACTCTTGTATCATGTTTTGAGTTTAACAGGTGCTCGAAAATGTGCTTCAAAATAAACGTCTCCCGTGCGAATAGGGCGAAAGTGTGTAAGGGGAGACGGGAATTCGTTCCCAATTTCCACCTACTACCCCCAGCCCCCTTACATGTCTTTCCCCCGCACGAGGCTCGAGACATCCGCTCCTGGCATGGCCGGTAAGAGCAGGTTGGGACCCTTGAAAAGAAAAGAAAAGAAAAATAACAGAAAACAAGCAAAACAGAAAAAAAAGGGGGGTTCCAACCATCTTCAAAGAAAATTGAGCACCTTGAAAAATGTGAGTCCATGATCCTTTGTTTTTGAGAATCTCTCCATCCACGATTCATTTGTCCTCTGTTCACTGTTTGCCATGATGCCGACTCGCCGAAGAAGCTATGAGATGACTTGTGCGTCGGTTGACCTCGTAAGCTGCTAAATGATCTAGGAAGTCCTCTATCTACGATCTGTGTTTTTTGTTGCTATAGAGGTCTGGAGAGTTGCATTGGTTTGAGTTAGGTTTGCTTGGGGACAAGCAAACGGTTAAGTGCGGGGGAGTTTGATAACGATGTAATTGCACATATTTGCGCCCCTAGTTCTTATCCGTTTGAGGGGCATAGTCGTGTATTGTGACCTATTTTACGCCGGGTTGTACTATTTTGTCATATTTCAGGTCCCAAGTGTCAAAGGGAAGGCTAACCACGAGTTTCGGGGCATTCGGAAGTCATTTCGGTGAGCTGGAGACAAAACACGGGCAACCTAAGGCATTACACGGCCGTGTTCTGGTGGCCGTGCTTTTTATGCCGAGAGCTGAGCTGAATACACGGGCAAGGCCGAGACAAAGCACGGCCGTGTTCAAGCATTACACGGCCGTGTCCAACGCGAAGCACGGCAGTGTTTCCCCCAACTGCTGGCCGTGTAATTAAGCCTGGCCGAGGCACGGGCGGAGTCAGGCAAAGCACGGCCGTGCCCTCGACCGTGCTTTGGCCACTGATGCTTTTAAGCAGATTTTCAGCCACAATTCAAGGGGATTCGAGTTTTTGAGAGATAGAACGATTTCTAGAGAGAGAAAGTGACGAGCAAGAGTTCCCAAGTGCCCTAGATTGATCTTCAACACCAATGGAGGCCAGCTTGAGCTTGGAGAAGTGCCAATCAACGTCCAGAAGCAGGAATCCATCCTTCGCCGTATGAATTCCGCGTCTGATTCTGCTTTTGCTTTCTTCTCCATGGAGTAGTTCTCCCATTCATCTGGGTATGGAGAACCCTGGATTTGTATGTTAGGCTTTGATTGTATGAACCCAAGTACTGATTCTGTGATTGATTATATTCGATTGAGGTTTTATTGATTGAATGACTTGAATCCTGATCAAATTCCTGTTGTTTCTGCTTTAACCTAGAATGAGAATATCTGCCTAGGTTGATAGAGTATCCTTGATTGAAGGTAGGGAGTTGGTGACTTTAGTCGAGGAACCAACTCACTATTCTGTACCGGATTTACTCCGGTAGGGGAGGTTTTGTTCTTAGGGCCTCAATCTGTCTACTCCGGTGGAGGTTAGTCGCCCGCTAGAGATTCAGATTGAGAGGGTCTGAAGACCTTTAGTCGAGACTTCAGGCTGTTTAAGAACCTTCCGCAGTATAACTTTCATAGAAACTGAACTTGGTAATTACAATCCGGCTTAACTGCAGTCTAGGGGGAACCATATCCGGGTGACCTCTTTAACCTGAATACAACAGTTTACTTGCTTTGTTAGTTTGATAGTTTAGACTTGCATTCCAGTTTCATTGCTAGATAACAAGAATTCACTGAGTAGTCATCAGATCTAGGACCCGGGTTGACATATAAACCTAACCCGCTATACTACGCTTTAGGAAGTGGTTTCACTTGGCCAATTCCTAGGGTGACAGTAGAGTCGAGTCACATACCATATGGTATTAAACTATAACAAAACAAGACTTGTGGATTACTACATTTTGTATGATTAAACCATAGATTTATTTAATTTTACCATATCTTACCATATTTTACCATATGGTAACAAACTAGATCACTACAGTAAAATCATATAACAGTAGAAGTTTTAAGATGATGACTTACCTCTTGACAAATTTCTTGTTTTTGCATCTTATGTACTCCAGGATGTTGCTCAACATATCATCAGGTGTTGTTTGTGTTGGTGTTGACCATTCAACTAGTGATCTTTGTGATTGTGGAGCAACTGGTTCAACAGTTGGAGTATTCAGGTCCTCTAGGTAAGCATCTATGCATTCACGCACTTCCTTGAGCTTCTCTTGGCTGTTTGTGTACAGATTTGACCATATAGCATATGACTCCTTCTGTGAATGGGTGCTTTGTGGCTGTGTTGGTGGTGGTGTTCTTCTTGCCTTCTTTTCATATACATTCAAATTCTTCACCACAATTCTTCTTTTGCGAGGCTCTCCTGGTTGATTGGTTGTCGTGGTGGTAGTCAACTTTGTTGGTGTTTGATCTTTGAGAGGGCTGAGATCGAAGGATGGAATGTCATATTCCCTTGTCACTTTAGGCTTCTCAGCAGCTTTGGTTGTCAATTTTGGAGTCTCTTCTCGAACAACATCATCTGACACCGTTTTCTCGCTGTCAGTTTCTGTAGTCTTTTGTGCAGCTTGCCCTGTATTCCCTTCTTCTGTTGTTTCCTTATCAACATCCATTGGATCTGCTGTTTTTATAGCTCCTTTTTCTTCTGTTTCTTTTGCAGATGTCTGTTCTGGAACTGCTTTCGGGGTGCTCTCTTGTTGTGGTGTTCCCTGATTCAGACCTTCTTGAACAGCTGGTGGTTCTGTTGCAACTTTCCCTAGTCGATCTCCTTCTTGGATGCTTTCCTTATTCACAGCTCCTGGAGCAGAATCATCTTGCTCCTTCGGTGTAGATGCAGCAAGATCGACTGTAGATGGTTGTGAATCATCTTCTTTCTGTGTTTGCTCCTCGTTCTTCTGGTCTTTCTTTGCGTGTTTGAATATTTCATTGATTGTTTTATCCAAACTGGCATTCATTTCTTCATCATTCTCTTCTTCATCATCTTCACACCGAGATTTTTCTCCTTCTGTGGGCTGAACATATTCATCACAGCTTTCTTTCTCAAGATTCTCCTTGTGTCTGATCAGATTCTCAATTTGGCTGTTGTACTGGTCTTTGATTGCTTTCATCATTGCTTTCATTGATGCTTTAAGCAGTTTGATTGCATTCTCAGCCTGCATAATGGGAGTTTTGTAAGATACCATGGTGGTAATGTGTGTATGGTGTATGGTTAGTTACCATGGTGGTAATACATGGTATTGGCAATTATTATCACTATTCTCCATTTTTATAACATGAAACCATATCTTACCACATGGTAACAAAGTAAAACAGAACAAGAATTATGGTTTCCTCTATTTTTATAACATGAAACCATAGCTTACCACACCTTACCATATGGTAACGAAGTAAAACACAACAGGACTTATGTTTTCCTCGATTTTTATAACATGAAATCATAGCTTACCACACCTTACCATATGGTAACAAACTAAAACACAACAGGACTTATGGTTTCCTCCATTTTTATAATATGAAATCATAGCTTACCACACCTTACCATATGGTAACCAACTAAAACACAGAAGGAATTACGGTTAGCATGTATTGGACAACTGTAATATAGATAATTTGTACTTACTTGGTTGACTGTTCTGATATTCTTCAAATCAAAGTTCAGTGATGATGACTAGTCTGGAGTTTTGTTTCTTTGTCTTTTCGGTGACTGATAGACTGGCTCATTCTCCTCTTCCTCATCAGTTGCATCATCAGCCTCATCATCATTAATGTTGGCAACCTTTTCGATCTCAGTCAACTCTTTTCCATTGTAGTAGCTCTTAATGTTCTCAAAGTTGGTTTCGACATTGAGATCATCATAGTAGCTTACTGTTGGTGTTCGAAGCTGGGTTGAGAATGCCATTTCATCCAGTTTGTACATGAAGCATACCTTTTTTATGTAGATAGTTGTGTTCCTTTTTTCAAAGATTATCATTTATATGTAAAATATATGAGTAACAAGGTTGAAATGGCCAAGGGAATGGAGACTTACTGTAAGGAAGTGAAGATCTGCACTAACATAGAGGTTTGATGATTTCAATCCTTCATTCATGTGTTTGAAGAAGTATTTGCAGTTGTAGCTGGTGAAATGTTTCAGTTCTTCAGTCTTCAAGTACTCAAGCATGTTGAGTTCAGCCATAGGCGTTGAAGTTGGACACAACAAGCCTCCGGTGACCAGCAGAAAGAACAATTGTAACCATCTCTTACTGTTTGTGGTTGTAGGAAGATCTTTTTCTACCTGACTTAGCTTTACCCTTGGAGTGGATGTTCCATCTACTTCGAGTAGGGTTTCTATTGCATAATCTGCTGCATCGTCCCAAGAAATCAAGGGAGGTACAACTTCCCTATTCCCCATCGGCAGACCATATACTCTATGAAAGTCAATTGGTGATATCTTCATGCGTGTCCCGTCAGGTAGCTTGAACAATTCTTTCATTGGATTGTATTTGTTCATTACGAACAGAGCAAATGATTGTTTATCTTTGTCTGCCTGATTGATATTAAGCCTGCTAGGCCTAATATCTCAAGTTGCACTTTCCGCTTATCTGTTATTGACCTTACAATTGCAGATACTCTTGTTGGGCTGCACCTTGTGCGAAAACTGTGTCTTGGTTTTACCATATTGTACCTGAATGTAGAAATTAGTAATAGTCTGTTAGTATGCTTTTTACCATAATATACCATATGATACTATAATGGTTTCCTACCATACCAAATCAAACCATATATTTATCACATTTTACCATATGGTAATTACATGACACCATGTCTTATAACATCTTACCATATGGTAACGAAGTAAAACACAACAGGACTTATGTTTTCCTCCATTTTTACAACATGAAACCATAGCTTACCACACGTTACCATATGGTAACAAACTAAAACACAGAAGGATTTATGGTTTTTTTCTATTTTACAACATGAAACCATAGCTTACCACACATTACCATATGGTAACAAACTAAAACACAAAAGGACTTATGGTTTTTTGCTATTTTACAACATGAAACCATAGCTTACCACACATTACCATATGGTAACAAACTAAAACACAGAAGGACTTATGGTTTTTTGCTATTTTACAACATGAAACCATAGCTTACCACACATTACCATATGGTAACAAACTAAAACACAGAAGGACTTATGGTTTCTTGCCTTTTTATAACATGCAATCATAGCTTACCACACATTACCATATGGTAACAAACTAAAACACAGAAGCAGTTATGGTTTTTTGCTATTTTACAACATGAAACCATAGCTTACCACACATTACCATATGGTAACAAACTAAAACACACAAGGACTTCTGGTTTTTTGCTATTTTACAACATGAAACTATAGCTTACTACACATTACCATATGGTAACAAACTAAAACACAGAAGGAGTTACGGTTTCTTGCCTTTTTATAATATGCAATCATAGATTACCACGCCATACCATGTGGTAACGAAGCAAAACACAACAGATTCTACACCAGTTCAGCAACGCATGGTAACGATTCGGTAATGTAGCGAGTTTTACTACAATTTTCACATGAAGAGTGACTGAAATACTGTTTCTATTGTTCTATGGATGGATTTCGAAGAAAGAAGTGAGGTTTTACCTTGATATTTTGTGCGAAAACGATTTTTGAGCCTCGTTGCAGTTGGAAACCCTTCGTTTTTCGACGAAGAAGCGAGAACAGTGAATCGTTGAATGATTCTTCGAAAACCTTTGCGAAAATCGTTGAATGATTCTGTGTTTTCTGAAGTTTTTGGTGCGCGATTGGATGAAGAATGGAGAGTTAGAGAGCAGAGGGAAGTGGAACTATCGCGTGAAAGGTGAGAGAAAGAAGGAAAGAAGGCGGGCACGGTTTAATGTCACGTCTCCTTTTCAAATTGTCAGATCGAAGATTACTATTTTGCCCACCACCCCCCCCCCCCCGGTGTAGTTACTTTGCATGATCTGACGGTTGAAAAGCTGATGGAATGGACGGTGGATAGGGCGGTTACTGATGGTTACTGATGTATTGGTTACTGAGGGGATCCGGACCCGATTGTAACTAAATTGTCCACAAATATGTGTTATATATGATTAAATACGTTGGATATTAATTGTTTTCACATTTTTTCAAACTATCATGAACTGATTATATCACCAGTCGTACCATTCCACTTGACAAACCAACACAATAGTATAAACCGGTTTTACAACATTGGTGGTGAGATGTAATCAGAATTCAGAACACCCACACGGCCACACCACTGCTAACCCGATACAAAGCCGAAAACTATAGCCCATAAGCCGGCCCAAGTACATTATATTAAGGGTTAATATTTTCGTATGGCCTGAACTTTGACCAAAATAAACATCCTGGCCAATCTTTTCGATCTATAACATCATGGCCCGAACTATACACCAAAATAAACAATTTGGCAAAATTCGGCTTTTGACTGTTAACTTGGACGGTCAAACGCGTTGACTGTTAGTCAACGCGCCATGTCACTGCCAAGTCAGCATAAGATATTTAAAATAATTCACAATTTCCACACATTCCCTAATTTTAAATTATTATAAATTAAAAAAATCATCTAATACCTTAGGTAAACCAAAATAAAAAACGAAAAAATTAAATATTTATCAGATCTTATGACTTGGCAGTGATGTGGCAGTGGCGTGGCACGTGGGTCGTTAGTCAACGCATTTGACCGTCCAAGTTAACGATCAAACATCGGGTTTGGCCAAATTATTTATTTTGGTGTATAGTTCGGGCCAGGACGTTATAGATCGAAAAGATTGGTCAGGATGTTTATTTTGGCCAAAGTTCAGGCCATACGAAAATATTAACCCTTATATTAATTAGTGCAATTATTTACATGGTCTGTAGTGTTTTTTTTTTTTTTTTTGAGAAACATGGTCTGAGTAGTTGAATACAGAGTGTGCAACTAATTAAGCAAAATCAAAACTACATACAAACTTGCTCAGTTGCTCCGCCTCGCTATTCTAACATCTGGAGAGGCAAAAAGGGCTCGGTTTCATCATCTTGTTATCTCTGACCTTCACCAGCTGGGAACCTACAATTCGTGGGTTACCTAACTACATTTGGTGACTTCGTGGACAGCATTTGCTAAATACCTCACATTGCTCGTCGTAACCCCGGCCATGCTGCACATTAAAGTTGCAGTGTATGAGAACAATAATAAAAATTGTGTTACATTTTGATTCAGTTGCTGAGTACATTTTGGTTTACCTCATCCGACCATCCGGGGTCATGTACACGTGGAACTCCTTTGCCAGCCGATCAACCTGCTCAGGTGTTAGGCCAGAGAACCAGAACATCCCTACCTGCAGGTTCTTTGTGTCACTAATCCGTTGAGTTCGGTCTGATCTTTAAAATGGAACAAACTAAATTGCATTACAAACCTGCTTTGTTATGTGTTCCCAATTGAGAGAAGAGCCAGTCAGCTCTAGTCTCTCCCTCAGCTTAGCTCGCATGCTTTGAATGCGACTAGCCATGGCCTTCACTTCTTTGAACCACATCGACTTCAACGCTTGATCCCCCAATATAGTCGAGAGCAACACTATACCGTGAACGGGAGGGCTTCCGTACATTGCCCCAGCAATCTGCTGCAGTTGGCTTTTCACTTGAACAGCTTGATCTCTGTCAGCGCAAAGCAGACTGGAAGAGCAAAAAGAGAGACCAACTTTACACAAATAGGAAATAGCTAGACAGATAACAGATTGAACAAATGCTTCAAACGTGATAACAGGTACCTACTCCCTACCTAAGACAGCCAGTACGATGCCCAAACAGTCCCATGGTCTTCGTGAAGGACTGAGCGCATCCAATTAAGTGCCCATCCTCCAGGAAAATTCGGATTGACGAGGCATCTTTGTCCACGTCACCCGTTGCTAGACCTTGATAAGCCATGTCGAAGAATGGGAAGTGATTCTTCATCTAAACACGCGAGTGGAAGTAATGTAAGATCTCAAGTATAGCAATTAGAACTGGTACTGAACGAATGTATGGACAAAGCCAAAGGGGGAGTACAGGTACCTTGAACAGGTTCGAAATTTCACTCCATTGATCCTCGGTAAGATCAATCCCAGTGGGGTTGTGAGCACAAGGGTGGAGTAAGAAGAAAGAACCATCTGGCGCATTCTACAAGAACAACAACAAAGCAGAAGAAGGATAATGAGACCCAGCTATTTCTGCAGGTGCATCAGATTAGTAAGTTCAACAAGCCAATCTATGTCTCAGTGAGTGATCGACTGGTGGTTCATGCTTAATGACTACAAGGCCAGCACCACAAGTAGATAACTAGATATATACCTTGACATCATCGATAAGAGCCGCGAAGTCTAGTCCCCTCAAATGTGGATGGTAGTAATGGAACGTCCTCACTGGAACGTGGGCATTGGCCCATATGTTATGGTGGCTGCATCAGAAGATTTTTACCAAACATCAGCAGCATATACGTTAGCTAATCCAACATCAGCATATACTGGTACCACTTGGTTATCATAAAGAGAGCATACTTGGTCCACGTTGGATCTGGCAAGTATATAGCCGATTCAGGAAAGAAATTCCTCTGAAATTCAGCGAAGAGGCGACATGCTCCAGTTCCTGATAGAGCCGGCACTCCAGCAAACCTTTTCTCTTTGACCACATTCACATTTCTCCCATAAACCAGCTTGATGCATTCTTCCACTAGAGCTGAACTTGCCACTGAAGCTGAAACAGAATCCCTGCAACGCAATGGCTCTTCAACAAAGGCTAGGCTAAAGAGTTGGAAGGGAACAAAATACAGCCATTTTATTTGCTTTTATAACTCACAATAAATTGCAACCCCTAATCTTCTCTTCAGCTTGTTGGACACACTGTAAGACAAGCGGCTTCCCCTGCTCATCCCTGTAGGCTCCCTGCAAATCACAAATCCTGTTCCATAACATAGAAGCACCATTTTATGTACGCTGCCTAAGTGTAAAGTTAAATTTTAACGTACCAGTCCGAGATTGATCTTTTGAGGAAAAGGGTCGGAATTAAAAGCTTCGGTAACAGCTTGAATGGGGTCCTTTGCAGCCGGACCGACGCTATCAAACCAGCGCGGAACTCCGGCTGAGGTTGAGAAGCATCTCCATGGTTTTCTGATTAACTGAAGTCTCCACATAATCAGAATTATGATTGATGGCGATCTTTGTATCGCTGGAAGCTGCTGGCGGCCGATTCGTCGTCTTCATTGTCAGAGACCGGAAAATCTCCTTATATGAATCTTGGAGGCAGTGAAGTTGTGGAAAAATCTAAAGCTCCTAATCAGCCATGGTTTTCATTGTTAGAGGATCTGTCGGTTTTGTGGATACCAGTGGGCTGTGTTAATTTTTTTCCGAGCACCTGGGTTTGATGGCGTCATTGATTGGTTGCGGCGGATGGGGAAATATGAGATCGACGGATTTTTTCACTTTGTCTAGCTACTAGGCAGTAGGCACTAGCTAGTCTCCTTTCCTTTGTTGCCGGTCGGGTCGGGTCCCCCTCTAAATCAAGACTCACAGTTACGATGGGCTCTTATTTATGGGCTATATTGGGCCAACAGTCAATACCATTTCATTCCCTTTCATAGGGCTTTCACCAAAAGTGGTTTGAAGTTAGGGCTACAAATGAGCCAATTAGGTAATCAGTTCGTGGAGCGGGAGTGAGAGCGTAAAAATGTCTAGTTCTCAAGAATTTAATATTGAAAGCGTGACAGGAACGTCTTTATATATTTGTATTTATACAAAGTACCATCGTTATATTAATCATAGGAGATTAAAATGTTATTGCTATCATGATAAAAATTTTAACTAAAAGGAGTTTAACCTTTATTTATAAGCTATCATAGTAATTAATCATATCCACAAAATAGTTTTAAGTATAAAATTTGTTCAAATTATTACAACCTTTACCACTTATTTATCTTTTTTACACTCCCTTTTATCAAAGTTTAAGAACACATATTTTTCTTATGGTTCAAAATTGCGGAACATAATCATAATACTACTCTATTATGGCTTGAATGTTTTTGTAAAAAATAACTTTGGTCTAAACTTTCGAATATGACAGATTTGATAAACTTTTACAAGTTTGAAAATTTTGAGTTGATTGTTAATATTGATGATCAAACATGTTTTTCGTCTGTGACTCAACATCAGTGTTGAGCTTACTCCACGTGACATCCATGTCATCTATTTATATATAAAGATTCAAATAAATAAATGCAAATGAAAAGAAGACCAACGAATGACCTTATTACTCATATCTTATCTACTTCTCACCTTCAAGTGTAGATCCCTCTGCCAGAAATGGGTATTCAATAACCTCTCAATCCACATGCTAATTCAAACCACTTCTTCCACAAAAAGTTTGTCCTTCGCCGCGAATTTGGTATTGTCAATCATCTCCCCCAACACCGGCCAAGGTGGATTCGGTCTCACCTTTATCCTCACTGCCTCCACAAAATTCCCCAACACCAGAGTCGACCACTACCTTGGCCTCTTCAACTCAACAACCAACCACTGCGACCCTTCCGGCAGTCACAAGATCGTCAGATCTCATTAATGGCGACTTGAGATAGGGAAAAGTTGGATTTTCAGTATTGCATGTATTTCTTCTCAAATCAAACACCATCATCCACTCGATTTTTTCCCGTATAAACTTTTATATGGATTGGAATCATGGTTGTCTCAAAGCCTATTGGCTGCATCGATCTGCCTTGCTCCAACAAATCATCTTTTCAAAAGGCTGTTGGGATTTTCTTGTTTTGGTACTCATTGCAGAAATCACGCTCTTAAAATAGAAAATCGTGCGCCGCAGTTTAATAGTTCGTGAATTATACAAGAATTGAAGGGAATTCGTGCTTCGCGCTCTAAAGCGGGGATGTGAGGGGTAACCCAAAGAATTGGGTGGCCTAAGGCCAACCTGCTCAGGAGAAACTCAGCGTTCAAATCGGGTAAAAAAATGTGTTCGACACTTGGCTCGTTATTTAACAAGTTGACTCACGAACTGGCTTGTTAGTAAACGAGCCAAGCTAGAGCTATACCATGCTCAGCTTGATAAGCTCGTGAGCTAGATTGACTCGATGGCTTGTTGAACTAAGCTCGCGAGCTAGCTTGTTTAGAGTTTGTGGAAGGATTAATTACTAGTCTGAATATGAACATTATCTTGTTAATACAGATGTGCATGGAAGTTAGCTATTATTTTTAGTTTCTAGTGTTCTTTTATCATTGAAATTATTATGTTTACTAATTTTTCATCGAGAATGATTTCAAATCTTGTTCATCTTGAGTCAAGCTTGTACTCAGGTTGGCAAGCTCGGTTAATGACTTCACAACCAATAGATGTTGAAGCAACTTCACTAATGGTAACCATAACAACTTCCTCCATTTTCCTCTTTCCCCACACGATTTTCTTTAATAACTTTTTATACTATGCAATATTCATGACCATCTCCAAGAAAGGAACAATTATCTTGAGTTGCTTGAGAGTATCCTTCCATTGAGCACATTCATGATGTAAGTGACTTTCAAACAAGCTCTTGGGATATTGTGCCTTTGGAATCTATTGGGGTAATTGAGGGTTCTTCGGAATATCTTCTTTCTTGGAATTGATATTGCTAGGGACTATCACTTCTTCTTAAACCAGCTTCTCTTCTTGAGCAACTTCTCTTTGAACTTCCCTCAAAGGTAGCACTATATGGATTGTTTCCTATTTGTTGACCTCCAAAAAAGTTAGCTTGCTCATGTTGAATCGATGCTTCTATCATTTCTCACAAATCTTCCAATTTGTGATTGACGTTGCTACACCAATCGTACTTAATCAATTGTTTACTATTACTCTTTATTGCCGAAGCGACAAGATCAATCTTCTTTGTTAATTACTAAAGATGAGCCTTCAATGAAGATGGTTCTTCGGCTTGTAGCACATTTGCCCTGTCTTGTACTCTTTCCTCACCTTCCATCACCCCAATCCTAGCTAGTGAGATCCATTTCTTCATTTAACCTTTGTAATTCACCCACTTCTTTGTTACAAATAGCTCCTCCACTAGCGGTGTCAATCAAATTTCGGTACTCATGAGTTAACCCACTATAGAAGCTCTCCAGCTCCTTGATCCTCTCTAGCACCATCTTGGGCTTTGTAATTTCTATTTGAAGATCCATCTATGTGAATTTCCATTTTGGGAGCTGGTGGAGCTTGGGTTACATCATCACCCCACAATATATCTTTATCATAGTGACGATAAATTACTCATCTTTAATCCTCAACTAGAGATCCCGATGTGATCTTGATCTCCATCTCCGATTCCATTTCTTTATTATTCTCCTTGAAATCATCATCACCTATCACCTGGTCAATGGCCTTAACTTGCATAGGATTCACCACTTAATGCATGAATCATGATCTTTCCTACGTGTAAAAGGGTGGTACCAAAAGTTGCACATAATGGTATCTCAAAGGGATAAAGTGTGCATCATCATCTTCAAACCGATCACCATATAATATGGGAAGAAGATGAAAGGTTTTGCTTGAGTACTCAGGCCTCTGACTATCCCAATAGCTTAACACGGAGTGTTATCTACTAATTTGATCTCCATGTTGACATCCTCCATGTCAACTAGACCCATCTCCTCAATAGATTTGAAGACATAGGATGTTGATAATACTTGAAAAAAGATAAGCCAATCCTTTCTCTACGTGACGGTTGTTAAGAAGGAAATTGATGGTGTAGTGACTAGTATCTTCCTTTTACTATCCCACATAAAAGATTTCCACAAATCCCTTATGAGTTGATTTGATGGTAACCATATATTCTTTATTAAGTAACATCTTTTTTTCGTTGAATCAGTTTCTCTCTTATTAATGCGAAAAAGGAAACCAATATAGCGAATACAAATCCCTGAGGCTCTATGCCAGAACATACCACATCTATACTCTACTTTGCACTTATGTATAGCCTTTACCACTCAAAACTATCAAAACAGAAAATAAAAAACATCATAGCCTGTTAAAGATACCCCAAATGTGCTAGATCTCCTTGCAACATAGTATTTCCAGCAACTAAGCATTGTAAATCTGCTTGCAGCTGGGCAGAAACTTTCTCAAGATCTGGTCTTGTGCCACCATGAACAACTTTGCAGTGCTCTCGCCATATATAAGTCAGCACCATACACCGCACAACCCCATGCCAACTTGCAGTCCCTGAGGGCCGAACCATAGAGCTTGTTGTAGCTAGCATTGTATCCCAATCCCCATCACCAAACAACCTGCAATTTAAAATCGAGACAAGGCTACGAGAGAAGGAACAGTGTAGGAAAAGATTCTCTCTTGAATCCATTGGAAATGTACACAATGGACAAGAAGCAATCGTCAACTTCCGCCAACTCAGTAGCTTATCCTTCGTCACTATAGCATTCCTCTCGATAAGCCATGCAATAAAACTACAACGAGGGGGGACAAAACTTACTCCATACGAGCTTAAAACAAGGCACCTCTGATTTCTTTGCACGCAAAGACTCCCAAACCTGTCGAACATAATACACAGGCATCAGCTTTGCTCCCCAATAGATGTCACCATCTCTCTGCAGTATCCATGGCCTTAGCTTATCCCTTGTTTTGAGTAATTTCCTATAGGTCCAGGAACTGCTCTAATAAGGTTTCATCGACCATAAATCACCCTATTTGCATTCATACTCATACATCCATGCTACCCAGAGAGTCCCAGATTTAAGAAGAAACATCCATAACATTCTAGTAGTGCTAGCTAAGTTCCAAGCCTGAAGATCTTTAACCCCCCAGTCCTCCTTCTTTCTTCGGAAACGCTAGTTTCTCCCAAGCAATCTTTGCCCTCCCCTCATCAATGCCATGCCACAGAAACTGGGAGCATACATTTTGCACCTGTTTCAATACCTTTTTGGGGAGAAGAAAAAGCTGCATCCAAAACTGCACTATCCCCATCAATATAGAGTTTAATAACTGCAATCGACCCGCATAAGAGAGCTTTCTAGCTCGCCAAGATTTTATCCTTTTGGTGATTCTGTCAATCAGTATATTCACCTTTATTGTAGACAACTTCCCAGTGATCAAAGGCAAACCAAAGTAGCGAACACGAAGCTTACCCTCCTGGAATCCAGAAAGCGTAAGAGCATTAGATTTGTACTTAATAGAGTCCCCTCCAAAGTAGACCTCCCACTTGGACGAATTGCATTGAAGACCAGAAATACCATAAAACTGCTGCAACACCTGTTTAACCTGGAGAGTGGCTTGAGTTGTGATAGACCGTTAATTACACATGTTTTCACCCCTGTTCTTACACCGTTTGAGATGTGGTTTCTCGTGTTTTAGGCCGATTTCATGCTATGTTGTGTTTGTTTGTGATATTTCAGGTCCTAGTACGTGAATGGAGGCTTGGGAGCGAGTTTGGGGTAGATTGGACGAAGATCGGGCGCGAGGCAAGTCAAAAAGGAGGCCACACGGGCACACCCACAACTCACACGGCCGTGCAAGTGACCACTTTGGCCGTGTGAGATTGTGCGAGAGCAAACACGGCTTGCCCTGATATCCACACGGCCGTGTGAAGGAGTGGTCTGGCCGTGTGAGATTGTGCGAGAGCAAACACGGGCAGGATGGAAATCACACACAGCCGTGCGACCCTGGCCGTGTGGGAAGCCTGAAGATCGAACTAATTGGAACGCAGCATTTTGACTCACACGGGCAACTGGGTATGCCACACGGCCGTGTGGCCCAGCCCGTGTGAGTCGGGAATTCCTGGTTTTAACCCAATTTCGGGCTGCAAGAGAGAGGATCGGATTTTTGGAGCAAAAACAGAGCCCTAGAGAGAGAAAGGACGAAGAACACATCCTAGAAGCTATCTTGGAGCTGGGTTTCATCAAATCAAGCTTGGAGATCGTCATAGGAGTGGAAATCATCATCCCAGAGCAGATTCTTCCCATAATTATGAGTATGACTGCTTTGTATCTTGTTTTCCTCTCTCTCTCTCTATGGAGTAGAACCCCTCTCTCACTTGGGGATGAAGAACCCTAGTTCTATGTGTTAGGGATTGATTGTAATGACTTGGGATGATATTACTGTTTGATTTTAATCGAATGATGCATGTTTATTGAGTCAATTGAAGTCTGATCAACTTTTCCTGATTCCTGCTGCAATCTGAGATAGATAGAATCTGATTAGGTTGCTAGAGTCTCATCATTCGGTAGTAGGAGATTGGCTATACGAGAGTTAGCCAGTGTACTGCTTTGTACTGGAATCTAATTCCAGTAGTGGAGTTCTGTTCTTACTGCTTCAGCTTTCTATCCCGGTGAAGACTAGTCGTCTGCCGAGTAGATAGACTGAGAGGGCTTGGTCAGCTTAAGAGATTCCAAGCTACTGTCGGATCTTCCGCAGTCTAATCAACAGTAAATCAACCCAGGGAAATACAATTGAAACCTAACTAAGGAGCTAGGGGGACTCATTCCCGAGTGACTCTTACCTGCTTGAGAAAACCGTATCAATTCCTGCTTTCTTTCTGCTTTTGCTTTTAAACAACAATCATTTACTTTAGTTGGCTAGATAATAGAGAATCACGGAGTAAGCAGTAGATCTAGACCCCGGGTTGATAATATAACTTGCCTGTTACTGCATTCCCGGTCTGCGATTACACTTGGTCGCAGATTGGTGTTGTGTTTTGGCTTGTCAAGTTTTTGGTGCCGTTGCCGGGGAACCCTCTAGGTTATTGGGGAAACGTGAGAATTTGTTACTCTAGCTTTTTATTTACTGCATTTTATGTCTTCCACCTGTGTGCCTTCACGGGTTGCTTCTGCTGATTGTGTGCAGGTAGTGCATGACCCGTAGCCAGTCGGGAGATCTACTACCACTAGACCAGGAGCTTGAACGAACCTGCAGAAACTTCAAGCGGGCTCTAAAGGCGCGACTAGCTGCGGAGGAGGCGCTATCACAGCTGCAGTTAGAAGAAGAGGAAGAAGAGATGGCTGATCCAGAGAACCATGATGTGATCCCTGAGGAGCAGACCATGGGATCCTACTGGACCGCTAGAGCTGCGGACATGAGGTCACCCATTCAACATCCTCATGTCCCAGCCAACAATTTTGAGGTGAGCACCTCAGTAATCACCATGCTGCGCGGTTCAGTGGTGTTCCGTGGTAAGGAGGGGGAGTGCCCCCGATCACATCTCAGGCGGTTCCATGAGCTCATTGATGGAATCAAGATCAATGGGGTCCCAGCAGATGCCATCCAGCTGAGATACTTCCCATTTACCCTGGAGGGGCAGGCCAAGGAGTGGCTAGACACTCGACCTCCGGGCTCCATCACCACGTTCACCAACCTGGCGGACAAGTTCCTCACCCGCTACCATCCTCCATCCAAGACAGCTGACCTGCAGAAGCAAATTACCCATTTTGCTCAGGATGAGGATGAGACCATCAGGGATGCTTGGGAGAGATACACCAGTCTTTTCCTCAGGTGTCCAAATCATGGTTTCAATGATGCGTTCAAGGTGGGCACCTTCTATCACGCCCTTTTCCAGGAGGACAAGCAGCTGATTGATTCGGTTTGTGGCGGGAACATGCTGACCAAAACACCGCCACAGCTGAATCAACTCTTTGAGGAAATGGCGGAGAACGGGTACGATTGGGGCACTGCCAGGAGATCGAGACGAGCACCAGGACGGGGTGTGCATGCTGTGGGCACCCAGTCATCTGATTTGGTGCAGGTGGTATCGAAGCTGGTTTCAGCTATCGATCGTTCTGGTTTGATTGCAGGTACAGGACAGCCGCAGGCGATGCACTGCCAGTGGTGTGAGAGCTCCCATCACACCGTAGAGGACTGTCAGGCGATGAGGGAATCGTCTACTACCCAGGAGCAAGTGGACTTTATCAGTAATGCCAGGCGCTTCGACTCTACAGCAACACTTATAACGAGGGGTGGCGCCAGCATCCTAACTTTTCCTGGGCTGGGGCAAATCCCAAACCACCAGCTCCCCAGGGACCACCTGGCTTCCAGAGGCCTCCGTACCAGCCCAGACAGGGGCAATTTCAGCAGCCACAGCAGCCACTCTACCAGCCCAGACAGGGGCCAGTTCCACCACAGTCACAGGTGCGACCATTTCAGCAGACAAGAGCAGCACCTGCAGCTCCAGTACAGAGTGACCCGATGGCGGAATTGAGAGATTTGGTGGGTTCTCTGGCCACCTCCAGTGCGAACAAGTTCAATAACATCGAGCAATTCATGGAGAAAGCATCAGGCAAATTCTTGGAGCTAGAAGCTGGTAAGAGAAATACACAGGCTGTGCTGCGGGATATACAGACCCAGCTTGGGAGTGTTGCCCAGGCTGTAGCTCGGAGGACTCCTGGTACCTTGCCTGGTCAGACCATTCCTCACCCGCAGGATCCGAATGCCAACTGCAGTGCCATCACAACCAGGAGTGGCAAGGTGACTGCAGATCCACCTGTTCGGGCAGAGGAGAGAGAGACCCCTGCTTCAGCACTTCTAGCTAATCAGGAAGACATGGAGAAGGAGGTTGAGGTGCCTGCTCCTAAACCGCAACCAGTGGTGAAGGAGTATGTACCACAGCTTCCCTTTCCTACTCGGTTGCACAAGGACCGACTGGAGACTGAGTTTGCCAAATTCATGGCAATGCTGAAGCAGGTAAACATTAGCATGCCCTTCGTGGAGGCATTATCGAAGATGCCCAAGTATGCCAAATTCATGAAGGATCTCCTCACCAACAAGAGGAAGCTTGGGGAGCTGTCAATGGTGATGCTCAACGAAGAGTGTTCTGCCATCCTGCAGAACAAACTACCAGAGAAGCGAAAAGACCCAGGGAGTTTCACTATCCCTTGCATGATTGGTAGTTTGCATGTAGGGAAGTCCTTGGCGGATTTAGGCGCTAGCATAAATGTCATGCCTTATAAACTGTTTAAAAAGCTAGGCCTAGGTGAACCCAGTGATACTAGGATGAGCATCCAGCTTGCTGATAGATCCATTGTGCATCCTAGGGGTATAGCAGAGGACTTGATAGTCGCAGTAGGGCCATTTTCATATCCTGTTGATTTTGTGATTTTGGACATAAATGAGGATGTTGATGTGCCATTGATACTGGGTAGACCTTTTCTCGCCACCGCCAAGGCGCTTATTGATGTTAATGATGGAAAACTGATTTTGAGAGCTGGGGGTGAACAAATCATCTTCTCTGTTTCTGATAATATGAAACACCCCCAGCTCCATGATGATCTAGATTACTGTGATGTTGTTGCTGATTTTGAGACCACACTCGCCATCACGAGTGCGGGTACTGATGATTTCCTTGAGCGTTGTCTTTTGCTAGGGAAACAGGCATCACAGGATGTGCAGCTGGAGGAGCAGCTGGCAGAGCTGGACGAGGCCATGATCGAGGGGCGAGAGATACCATTCAAGCCGATCCCCATCTCGCCCCGGCTCGCTACAACATTGGAGGAGCCACCAGAGTTGGAGCTTAAGCCCCTCCCATCTCACCTGGAGTATGCATTTCTCAGGGAGGGGAATAAGCTCCCGGTTATTATCAGCTCGGATCTGACACCCGAGCAGAAGAGCAAGCTGGTGGCTCTGCTGCAGAAGTATGCCCGGGCCATGGCATGGAAGATCACAGACATTAGGGGCATTAGCCCATCCTTCTGCTCGCACAGAATTTTGATGGAGGATGAGGTTAAGCCAGTCAGGCAGCCACAGAGGAGATTGTCTCCTAACTTGGAGGCAGTGGTCCGGGCAGAGATTGTGAAGCTCATGGATGCAGGGATCATCTTTGCTATATCTGATAGCAAGTGGGTCAGCCCCACTCAGGTGGTTCCGAAGAAAGGCGGGATGACTGTGGTCCCGAATGAGAAGAAGGAGTTGATCCCGATGCGGACCGTGACCGGCTGGAGAGTCTGCATCAATTACCGGCGCCTGAATGACGCCACCAGGAAAGATCATTTTCCCCTACCTTTCATTGATCAGATGCTGGAGAGGTTTGCTGGCCATGAGTTCTATTGCTTCCTGGATGGCATGTCTGGTTACTTCCAGATTCCTATCGCTCCGGAGGATCAGGCAAAGACCACATTCACTTGCCCCTTCGGTACCTTTGCTTACCGGAGGATTCCATTTGGGCTGTGTAATGCACCGGCGACCTTCCAGAGATGCATGCTGGCGATCTTCGACCGACTGGTTGGAGAGATCATGGAAGTCTTCATGGATGACTTCTCGGTTTATGGAGACTCCTTCTCTCATTGTCTCCATAACCTGGAACTCGTTCTGAAGAGGTGTGAAGAGACGAATCTGGCACTCAGCTGGGAGAAGTGCCATTTTATGGTTCGTGAGGGTATTGTGCTCGGGCACAAGATCTCCAAGCAGGGAATTGAGGTGGATCGCGCGAAGATTGAGACGATCAATCAGCTACCTCCTCCTGTTTCTGTGAAGGGGATTCGCAGCTTTCTAGGTCATGCAGGCTTCTACCGGCGCTTCATCAAAGATTTCTCGAAGATTGCCCTGCCTTTGACCAAGCTGCTAGAGAAGGATGCACCATTCCAGTTCACTCCCGAGTGCACAGCTGCATTTGAGACTCTGAAGGAGAAGCTGACCCATGCCCCTATCATGGTAACTCCTGACTGGTCTCTCCCTTTTGAGCTGATGTGCGATGCGAGTGACTATGCAGTCGGAGCAGTTCTGGGTCAGAGACGCGAGAAGCACTTCCAGCCCATCTACTACGCGTCGAAGACCTTGAACGATGCACAAGAGAACTACACCACCACTGAGAAGGAGCTCCTCGCTGTGGTGTATGCATTTGACAAGTTCCGGCCATATCTGGTGCTCTCACATGTGGTGGTCTACACAGATCACTCGGCGATTCGCTACTTGATGAGCAAGGCTGATGCAAAGCCTCGGCTCATCCGCTGGATCCTGCTTCTGCAGGAATTCGACATAGAGATCCGGGACAAGAAAGGAGCCGAGAATGTTGCTGTAGATCATCTTTCACGGTTGGAAGCCCCTCCGGTGGACAACTTCGTGGAAGAGATCGATGACTCCTTCCCGGGTGAGCGATTGCTGGCTATGACACTAGTGGACAGCGTGACCCCGTGGTATTCTGACTTTGCCAATTATCTGGTGGGCAAGCAGTTACCCAAGGGGATGGCTACTCATGCAAAGCGCAAGTTCTTCTCCGATCTGAAGCACTACTTCTGGGAGGATCCTTACCTCTTCAGAATCGGAGCAGACGGCGTGATCCGGCGCTGTGTCATGGAGCACGAGATGGGAGACATCCTGTCTCAATGCCACGAGGGACCTACGGGAGGTCACCATGGAGGAAACCGCAAAGCGCGGAAGGTGCTACAGTCGGGCTTCTATTGGCCCTCGCTCTTTAAGGATGCAGACTCCTTCGCACGCCAGTGCGACCGCTGCCAGAGGTCATGTAACATTTCTTCCCGGGATGAGATGCCCCAACATATCTCTGTTATTTGTGAAATTTTTGATGTTTGGGGTATCGATTTCATGGGCCCATTCCCTCCATCTTTTGGAAATCTGTACATATTGGTTGTAGTGGACTACGTCTCGAGGTGGGCAGAAGCTCAAGCCATGCCCACCAATGATGCAAGACGAGTCTGCTCCTTTCTGAAGCAGCTGTTCTCCAGGTTCGGGACACCCCGCGCCATCATTAGTGATAGAGGAACCCATTTTCAAGGGCAATTCACTAAACTCCTCTCTCGCTATGGTGTTAAGCATCAGGTGTCGGTGGCCTACCATCCTCAGTCAAATGGGCAGGCCGAGCTGACGAACCGGGAGCTAAAACGAATTATTGAAAAGACGGTGGATCAGTCCCGCAAGGATTGGTCCACCAAGCTCGATGATGCTCTTTGGGCGTATAAGACTGCCTATAAAAATCCGATTGGCACTTCTCCCTATAGGCTTGTCTATGGGAAGGCGTGCCATTTGCCGGTAGAGCTAGAGCACAAGGCCTTCTGGGCCATTAAGCTGCTAAACATGGATTTGAGTGTTGCAGGTACAGAACGTAAGTTGCAGCTGCTGGAGTTGGAGGAGTGGCGTTACCACGCCTACGAGAACACCTTGCTCTACAAGGAGCGCACCAAGCGTCTCCACGACGCTCGGTTGAGGGTCCCGAAAGAGTTTCAGGTAGGTGATCGTGTTCTGCTTTTCAATGCACGCCTGAAACTCTTCCCGGGTAAGCTCCGTTCGAGGTGGTCGGGTCCCTTCACGGTCACCCAAGTTTTCCCGCACGGTGCAGTGGAGATCAGCAATGCTCAAACCGAGCCATTCAAGGTGAATGGCCACCTCCTAAAGTTGTATTTGGGAGGTGCTGTCGAGCGCGCAGAGCTGCTGATCAAGCTCGAGGACCCTTAGTTCCTCTACTGGCGTCCAGCTAAAAGACGGTAAAGAAGCGCTTGTGGGGAGGCAACCCCACCTAGGTTTGCATTTTCTTACCTTTTTCTTTTTGATTTTTTGTGTTTTTTAAGTCTTGAGGGGTTGTTCACGAGTTGTATGTCGTTCTGGAGTGAAAACAGGTCATTTTCGGAGTTCAGGCAGCTCACACGGCTAGCCCTGAATGTCACACGGCCGTGTGGAAAATAGGTTTGGCCGTGTGAGCTCTCGCAGAATTCCACACGGCCAGATGAGATGGTGGCACGGCCGTGTGGGAATTTGCCCTGGCCGTGTTTGCTCTCGCATAATATGGCACAGGCAAATGAGCACTCGGCACGGCCGAGTGAAATTCCTCGGCCAGCCTGTGTCGGCCGATACGGGCAAAAGTGCTCATGACACGGCCGTGCGTGTCAGGCCGTGTGGCCGAGACACGGCCTATATATTCGGCCATCACGGCTGGGTCGTCAGAAATTTCAAAAATCCTCGTCGAAATCCTCTGTTCCTCGTCGGAAAACCGCGACAAAACCACACTTTTCGATTTTTTCGGCCATTTTTTGTCATTTTTCCACCAAACCAACAACAAACCCACCCTTCCTACACCAAAAGCGGCCTATCCCTCCATTTTGAGCGGATTTGGCCGACGTTTTTGTCACCGGAGGCGATTTTCGGCGAGACTCCGGCGAGGCTCCGACGAGCACTTCCGGGCACTTTTTCGGCTTTTCGTCGCTTCCATCGCCTTCCCCTCATCATCCCCTACACCTCTACTTGAGTCTCCAGATTTGATTTTGCCCTTAACTATGTTAATTGTGGAGAATTGGGTGTTAGGTTGCACGTTTAGAGAACCTCATTGAATCTTGTGATTTTCGTGCAATTGATTGAGGGGAATGCATGGAGTGTGTTTGAATTGTGTTGGGCTAAGTCCCTCTTGATTGGTTGAGCCCTTGTGTGCAAGAATTGTGCCAATTTCATGTTTACCTTAATAGTGCACACAAGGTGTTCGATGAAATGCCTGTTTTCGTACCATTTTGTGGGGGTCGGTTGGGGCCATTAATGATATGCTTTGAGGGTGTGTTTGGTATGGAGGTGAACCTTGAGTTGCCTACTTGTTCATGGATTTGTACCCCCACTCAGATTATGCTTGATTTATTGAGTTTTTGACCTCCGAACTATGGATGAAACCATGGTTAGGCTGTTTTATGTTCTTAAGTGTGGGGGTGTGATTAACATTTTCCTTGGCTGTTTTGGTTCCACTTTGGGCTGTTCTTTTGCAGGACCATGTCGAAGCCCAACCTCCGGCACCAGTTTGTTCAAGATTTGAGAAGGGCGCCCCACCGGGATCGTTTTCAGAACGTCCTGGCCTGCAAGTTTGGGCAGCATCATTACTGGTCGAAGCGCGAATTGGAGAAGCTGAACTGCTACGAGCACCTCTCCCCCGTTGTCACGAACCGCTACTGGCGCCGCCTACTCAGCATTCGCGCGAAGGTTTACCATGAGCTCGTGCTTGAGTTCTACACTACCTTCCAGCACGCAGCCACAGACGATTGGAAGAACGAAGCTGTCGTCCAGTTCCGACTCGGTGGTGAACCACGATCCATGAGCTACGACGAGCTGGCGGACGCCCTCGGCCTCAACCTGGTCAATGACAGGACCTCGACCATCAGATGCAGTTCCAGCAGCAGTACGCGGCTCACCAGGCCGAGTACCACCAGAGGATGGCTGTTTACGATGAGAGATTGGACCAGCTCCAGACCCAGCAGGGAGTGAATCTCGCACACATCGAGCGGGAGAGGCGCCGCTCTCGGCGCATGCAGGAGGTATAGGGGCATCTGCTCCAGCTGCTACCGGGCGAGCAGCCAGTCTGGAGGACTCCCCACTTCCACCTCCACCCGCTGATGGTGATGATGGTGCTGATGGTGATGACGCGTTCATGGATGACATCGACCTGGTTAACCTCGACGACGAGTAGGCTGTACTCGTTGCCCATCTCAGTGTGTTTTGTTTTTTGTTTTAGACTTGTGTGTGTTTGCTCCATGTGTGAGGAGCTTGAACTTAGTGTCGTTTGTTTTTGTTTTTATTCTTTTGTGGATTGTTTTTGCTGTAGCCGTCTGGGCTAACACTTATCCCTAACACAACGTGTGCTAGTGTGTTCTTAGTGTTCGATTCGTGCAGAACTGTCCATCTTCCCGTTTATTCCTCGCTGACTGGTCCACTTCCAGTCCCCCAGCAGTTTCAATCCGGTAACATCGTTCCCCTTCTCTATTCCTCTGCTCCATTGAGGGCAATGTCGTGCTTAAGTGTGTGTGTGGGGGGGGGGGGGGTGCTTTGTATCGGTTGGAATGTATATATGTGTGCTTGGAGCCTAGTCCACCGTCCAAATCTCGAGATTTGAGGGCTCCAAGTACTGCTGTTTGATCATATTGGCACTGTGTTTTGATTGATGAATTGAATGGTTTTCGGATTGATGCATGTCAGCTTGATTGTGACTAGGACAACCTATGATGAGGACTGAGACGTGCAGTAGAATTGTGTAGGGGTTCAATTTTTCAACTGTTTGCTTACCAACTGTGACTTGGATTGATTACTTGTTCTTGACAGTCTCTTAGCCCACGACCAAATTTGACTGTCCTGATGTGTCATATCCCCTAGTCAGCCCTTTTGAGCCGTGTGTTATCCTTTCTTTTGGTCTGAAATGAAAAAAAAATCACCCTGTTTGCATCTTTTAGAAGGTTCCACAGAGTGGGTTTTACATGTTCTCTGCTGTTTCTGCTAAATTTAATGTGAGTGTTGGAGGTAGTGCTTAAAAGTTGGGCTGGGCAGGTGTTTGAAATATATGCAGAAGTGGTGGCTCTCTTAAGAAATGAAAAGAAAATGAAAGAAAAACAAAGAAAAATTGGAAGCAAAAGAGAGCCACTACCAAAAATCTGAATAATGCCCAGTAAATAGTGTTTCTTAGCGGTCTGGCTTGGAAATGCTGACATTTATACCTCCTTCACTCTTGTGCTCTTGAGATATTGAGTAATGCAGAATAGCATAAAGGAAATATCGGTTTGTTTGACTGTGATTGTTTGGGTTTAGAAATGTGGAACCTTGTGCTATGAATACTTCCACCACCTAAAAGGCCTTTTCCCCATGTCCAAGACCCTAGCCAGTCATTTGAACCTGTGTCTAAGACCTCCTGATTAGTTAGTGGTGACACCCCATATGTGAACTCTAGCGTTTAGAGGCTGCCATCATGGTGAAGAGATGTTAGGGATTGAGAGAAATAACTTGCGCATTTTTCGCATCAAATTGTCCTGAACCCACTGGTCGAGAGTGAGTGATTCATTTTCATATTCTATATACTCTTGTACCCCGGTGAGGACCTAGATTGCTCGGTCTCTAAACTGATGTCTTGAGTTGGATGCATGAGTTGACTGTTTTGAGTAAGTGGTTGAGTCAAGTCTAGGTTGGTTGGTGAACAGAAGGGAGACTCTTCCTTTACTCGATTTTGCTGCACTCGAATGTCCTTTGTGGTGGTTGTCCAGGTTGCTGTTGAAGTTGGTCATGTATTGATGTTTGAAAACCAGTACGATTCACGTGTTCTGTGCCTTTATGACTTGTCCCCAATGTTGGTTGATTGAAATATGTGAGCATACCTTGTGTCTGACTTGGTTTGCTTGGGGACAAGCAAACGGTTAAGTGTGGGGGAGTTTGATAGACCGTTAATTACACATGTTTTCACCCCTGTTCTTACACCGTTTGAGATGTGGTTTCTAGTGTTTTAGGCCGATTTCACGCTAGGTTGTGTTTGTTTGTGATATTTCAGGTCCTAGTACGTGAATGGAGGCTTGGGAGCGAGTTTGGGGTCGATTGGACGAAGGCAAGTCAAAAAGGAGGCCACACGGGCACACCCACAACTCACACGGCCGTGCAAGTGACCACTTTGGCCGTGTGAGATTGTGCGAGAGAAAACACGGCTTGCCCTGATATCCACACGGACGTGTGAAGGAGTGGTCTGGCCGTGTGAGATTGTGCGAGAGCAAACATGGGCAGGATGGAAATCACACACGGCCGTGCGACCCTGGCCGTGTGGGAAGCCTGAAGATCGAACTAATTGGAACGCAGCGTTTTGACTCACACGGGCAACTGGGTATGCCACACGGCCGTGTGGCCCAGCCCGTGTGAGTCGGGAATTCCTGGTTTTAACTCAATTTCGGGCTGCAAGAGAGAGGATCAGATTTTTGGAGCAAAAACAGAGCCCTAGAGAGAGAAAGGACGAAGAACACATCCTAGAAGCTATCTTGGAGCTGGGTTTCATCAAATCAAGCTTGGAGATCGTCATAGGAGTGGAAATCATCATCCCAGAGCAGATTCTTCCCATAATTATGAGTATGACTGCTTTGTATCTTGTTTTCCTCTCTCTCTCTCTCTCTCTCTATGGAGTAGAACCCCTCTCTCACTTGGGGATGAAGAACCCTAGTTCTATGTGTTAGGGATTGATTGTAATGACTTGGGATGATATTACTGTTTGATTTTAATCGAATGATGCATGTTTATTGAGTCAATTGAAGTCTGATCAACTTTTCCTGATTCCTGCTGCAATCTGAGATAGATAGAATCTGATTAGGTTGCTAGAGTCTCATCATTCGGTAGTAGGAGATTGGCTATACGAGAGTTAGCCAGTGTACTTCTTTGTACTGGAATCTAATTCCAATAGTGGAGTTCTGTTCTTACTGCTTCAGCTTTCTATCCCGGTGAAGACTAGTCGTCTGCCGGCTAGATAGACTGAGAGGGCTTGGTCAGCTTAAGAGATTCCAAGCTACTGTCGGATCTTCCGCAGTCTAATCAACAGTAAATCAACCCAGGGAAATACAATTGAAACCTAACTAAGGAGCTAGGGGGAGTCATTCCCGAGTGACTCTTACTGCTTGAGAAAACGTATCAATTCCTGCTTTCTTTCTGCTTTTGCTTTTAAACAACAATCACGTACTTTAGTTGGCTAGATAATAGAGAATCACGGAGTAAGCAGTAGATCTAGACCCCAGGTTGATAATATAACTTGCCTATTACTGCATTCCCGGTCTGCGATTACACTTGGTCGCAGATTGGTGTTGTGTTTTGGCGTGTCAAGTTGACCCCTCTGTAAAGACAATGATGTCATCAGCAAAGCACATGTGATTCAATGCCATCCTTTTGAACTGTGGATGAAAATGGATTCTCCCTTCCTGACCGGCCCTCATCAACAAAGTAGAGAGCCCCTCCATAGCTATTGTAAATAAGTATGGTAAAGGGGGTCACCCTGCCTAACCCCCTTCCTAGCTCGAAAGTAGCCACAAAGACTACCATTGACATTTATGCTATAATGTGCAGTTTGAATGCAACACTTAATACCCTTCAAGAATTGTTCAGGGAAGCCCATAACATTCATCATAAGGAACATATAATTCCAATTCACAGAGTTGAAATATTTCATTATGTAAATTTTGATAGCACATCTAGATGAAAGCCTCTGTCTATGATATCCACTAACAAGCTCTTGAGCTAGCAGGATATTATCCATAATGCTTCTGCCTTTGATGAATGCTGATTGTGAAGGACTAATAATAGTTGGCAAAACTTCCTTAAGTCGATTTGAAAGAATTTTAGCCACAATCTTATATAATAGGTTCACACAAGATATAGGTCTATGGTTCTTAAGTGTATCTGCAGTTGGTATCTTAGAAATTAATGAAACCGCCATGGAATTTACACCACTAGGAAGCTTACCTTGCTGAAAAAATCAAGGATCCCTTTGATGACATCCTCTCCAATTATGTGCCACGTTCGCTTATGGAACCCAGCTGAGAAGCCATCTGGCCCTAGGGCCTTCTGAGAATTCATCCCAAAGACAACTCGCCTGATCTCCTCAGCATTGACAGGTTTAACAAGAAGATCCCTCCCCTAATTCTTGATTGTACTTCTGACCAGAGTTGCTACCCCTTATTAAGTAACATCTCGATTTTCTCCTTGGGGTTTTCCTTAGAGAGAAGTATTTACAACAATGGCACAAAAGCTTCTACTCCTCCTATAACTCCCATTACATCTCGAAAAAGAGAAGGATAGTGATCATCATCCTTCAAGGTGGCCATCCTCTCCAAATTTTCTCCTAATCTTCTCGTATCTTGCCTAAGAAACTATGGAATGCTCCTACTTTCGTCAAGATAGCTTTGACCTCTTCATTTTTTGGATTGTTCTATGTATTGCTTGGAAGATTCCCTTGAGGCTTTTGGGTTCTCGCATCAATCAAGATTGCAAGTTGACATTCAATTTTTTTGAAAGTTGTCTTGCAAACCATGGACTGTTGCTTCTAGCTTCTAGAATAGAATGACTTGTTTGTTAAAGTGATATTTGGGATAATCCTCTAGCTTCCTTCAACCTGGGGTCAGTCATTTACCATATGATATATGGGATTGGTTGTAACTCCAATATAGGGCATATCCTCCTTGAGGGTTCCTATGTTGATAGCCTTGGTTTATGTAGTTGACATCAGCATGTTCTTGCCATCTAAGGTTCCAACATTCTGGACCGTCATGGAATTCTTCTTCACATGCATCACACACAAACAAGGATGCTACAAGTTTTGGCTCCAATATAGCATGCTACAGCTGTTTAGAAAGCTCCTTCATCTGCTAATGCAAGATGATATTCACATTCTCACTTGCTTGGACCGAGTTCAATGGATTTAGCATTGATCTTTTGGACCAATTCTTTGAATTCCTTTCAAGAGTGCAAAAGTTCTCCTTGCATTAGATTCCCATCATTTGTGTGAAGCCACCATTAGCTGATTGATTCACCATCATCGTGGTCTCTTGATCTAGTCCTTTGGCAAAGTACTTTGCTACTGACTCTGGTGTGAATCGATGATGGGGGCATGCACTAAGATGCTTTTGGAATCTCATACAAAGGTCACAGAATGTCTTTCTATCCTTTTGTTTGAATTGAGTAATTTCATCTTTAAATTCCTTCATCTTCCGTGGTGGAAAGAACTCTTCAATGAATGCTTGAGATAAGGTCTCCCAAGTGGTGAAGGTGTTAGGCGAATGATAGTGTAGCCACTACTTCGCCTTTCCCGTCAGTGAGAAAGGGAAAACTCATAGCCGAATGGCATCTCGAGTGGCTTCGTTTCCTAGAATGGAATGTAAGATCTCCAAGAAGTTCTTTAAATGCATCACCGCATCAACATCATTCCTTCTTATGCATCTCCAACTTGTTACACAATATGCACCAATGATGTGAGGATCTCTATGGTTGTTGGTGGCGCAACAATGCTCGAATTAATACTCGAAGCTCTTTGTCTTTGAATACTGTATAGAGTAGGTGGAAGCACCATTCTTTGCTCTTCTCCTGTCGTGGATAGTGTAGAAGATCATGTAGAGGAGTCGTCTTCTCCGTAATCAAAGCTAAAATCTTTGTCAATGTCCTTCTCCCAACTCGAGATCAACATAAGATGAGTTGTTCTTTAAGTGTCCCCTCTCCTGAGCTAGATGCTCCTTCCTTCTTTGATAATATCCTTTTTTAATGATCTCCTTCACGATCTTTTGATTTTCTGTTTTTCTTCAGTAGACACTGAAATCATAAACAAAATCCTACAAAACAAACCAAATCTAACGGTAACAAAGAGACATACGATGGTTAGCTAATTTTATATAGTATTATAAATCCCCGACAAATCAAAAACTTTACGTGCAATATGCATACACACAGTATGTAGTATTATTTCTAGGTGATAAAAATCCTAGAAAGAAATGTCTAGTATCTTTTTCCACAAGGTCTTCTGCTCAAACAAAGACATAACAGAGGTAAAATCGATGGGTTGAGGTTCCCTAGGTTTGGTTAGTTTTTGAGATAAGCATATATAAACAAAGTAAATGATAGATTAACATAAATAGACAAGATAGGTTAAGGATATACAATTGTTAAGAAATTTTTATCTAGATGGTCATACATCTAAATCTAATTAATAATATGCATTGATGCATCATGCACTATGATACTTTATCCCTTCTACTAAACCATTCCTATTATGTTGTCGCTTCATGGAAAAGAAACTACAACTAGCTATTGCGTGCTTTCACTTCATGCCATTAGCTAGTCAATCACACAAGAAATTAATGATAGCACATTGCTAATTAGAGCCTCTATGAAACATAACAATGGTATAGGACATCAGTGATATAAGGTCTCAAGCATTGAACCCATACAAACAAGGATGATTGGTTATTCCATTCATACATGCATAAGACAATAACATATCATATAAGAGTACTTTCCTAACAACCTATAATGATATTATAAACCGTAAAGATGATAAAAATCATCCTACGAAAGCATTGAATAGCTAAAGCATCTAATAACTAAAGAATTGAATGGCTAAAGCATCGAATGATTAAAGCATCTTCATAAATCATAAAAAGAGATGCATAAGGCATCATAGAATTCACATCCTTAAACAACCAATTGAACTAGCTATACATAAGAGTGAAAGGTGGTACAACTAGTGATGATGAAGGTATCTCCTTAACTACGCCCCTCCTATGGATACTAACTCGATTTACACTCGAGCGAAGTGGCTCCTTGCCCAAGTACAAAAGAGTAAATTTGTGTAGTATTTGCAGTGTAATAAATCCTATATTTTGACCCTATATTTATAGTACATAGGAGAAGGGAGTTTTAGGTGTTTTCCTCCTACAACTCAACCAAAAGCTTCATTGTACAACTAGGACTCGGATTCTAGAATCTCCCATTGGCTTGGGCCCACGATGACTTGTTGCCATCTCCAATGTGCTATTTTTTCTCCTCTGGTGGGAGTCTAAGCCCATAAGTAACCTCTCCGTGAATTTTTAGCGCGACTTGCTGGGTTAGGGTTGGCGGTGGCCCAACGACGGTTGCACCCATCATGGAATCTTTCCTATGCTTGGGATGAAACTTCTCCAGTGGGCTCCTCTTGGAATATGAAGGCTTTATTTAAAGCATACATTTGTTTGGGTTTCGTATAGTTTACAACATGCTTCCCTCTTCTCCGTCAAACCTCTCTCGCAGCCATATTCTGCCAGCAACTCCACCAGGCGGTGAGGCTAACAGCTCGCCTCCGGTCTCTTCTCCCTGTCGCCCGACACAATGACCAGCTCCCATTGCCCATTTTGTAGATCCAGCGCATTACGTGCGTGATTCGATGCTTTGGCCGACAAGCCAGTGGAACGACATCTTCTCAGCTTCACGTCGTCGGTAGTGGGTAGGCGATGGTGATGCAATCTCGGCTCGTTCTCTTTCCTCGGGCTCCTTCTTCCTGCGCGCGCCTCCCGTCGACTTCTTGCTGGTCATCGGCACAAGGGAACCCACTTTCGGTCGCGGCGTTTCTCTCTCGGCTGGTGGCGTCAGCGATATAATTGAGAGGCTCCTTATTGCCTCCGATTCGTGTTGACGCTCGAAGCCGACGCAACCATCCTGTTTTTTTCCTTCCATCCTCGGTCGGGAACCCACCACCGGACAACGTGGTTGCGGCCCTACTTCTGACTTCGACTTCAGCGCTTTCATTGCCGCGACGATCCATGCTCCCAACAGCAAGGAAACGAGTTTTTATCTCTTCTTTCTCTCTGGCTCCATATTTTTGCTAGATTGCCATGCTGTTTGCACGATTTGTGACGCATGCGAGATCAACCAGTACTTGATGTCTTCGTCTCAATCGGCGGCGAGTCCTCGATCGACTCCTTCTTCCTGGACTTCCAGTCATCTGTTCAACGACCCCGCAGAATTGGAGTCGATCTAGAAGGAGCCTAGACTTGGTCGCCCGTAGCGGCTGGGATTCGCGTCGTCTTTCCATCATCTTCGTCGCTAGTAGAGACAGTGAGGCAGCAACGATGAGGGCTAATGGCGGTGCTGTTGATGATTCAACGATAATGGCAGCTGTGGAAATGGCCACAGCGGCAGGTGGTGGTGATTGAGTCATTGCAGAAGTTATCGTGGTGATTGATAGTGTGGGCTCGGCTTAGGGCTCGTTCGAACTCCTCTGCCAATCGCAACCCTCTCCGCCGATGCCATTTTCCCATGCACTTCCCGGTACTGTTGTCAAGAGCTTGACGCAACAGCTCTTGCAATCTAAACCATCTTGATAAAAGAGTTTTGAAGTGCTCATTCTGGCTCTAGATTGCGGTGCACTCGTCCCTGATTGAGAGTTGTAGCGAACTCACTCTCAAAATCGGGCTATGATACCATATGATAGAAACCTAATTCTAGGTTCTATCAGTAGGGTTGAATCATTGGGGATTTAGGGCTTTGGAGATATGATTGGGGATTGGAAAGTAGAATTTGGGAAAGAACAGAAAGAATGGCCGGCGGCCTAGATAGAGGTGAAGACGAGGTTGAGAGTAGAAGATTAGAGATTTGGGGAAGATAACTTTTTTATTAATTTCTGCTTAATCAAACAGTAGGCCCAAAATACATATTTATAACTAAACACTGGAAAAACCTAATCGATTATCCTAATACGACTCAAAGACTACTAACCATATCTAAATTAACCTAATAATAATTTATGATAGAACCCAAAATTTAGGTTTCTATCACTCACTTTCACTGTTATGTATAAGTGACGTAGAAACTATCATGCAAAAGGTTTATCTTTTGTGAATGACTTACTTTGAGATTCTATCTAGCGCATCAGATATCGCATTGGCTACACCCATAACACAACATAGACTGTGACGAAATAATACCGTCAGGTAAACTTTCAGTGATAATATTTTCTACATGACGTGACACTTTTAACTATCACAAAAGGGTAATTTCTCTTAACGTGTGTATTACTTCTAAGAAAGGTACAGTAGATGACGGCTCAAGATAGGGTGTGGGTTATGCATCCATCCATAACCAAATCTGGACCTATCATTTAAAAAATCCAGATCTAAGGATAGAGAATTAAAGACCATTTTTATTTTTCTAGCTTTTTTAATCGGTTCATATCTTTTTCGTTTTAACTCGAATTTTTTTTTTGCACAGATGGAACGAGTTCATCTTGCTCTACAAAATGAGATCAATTTTCAATATTATTTTAGGAAAAAAAATTCTGGCCTATCGGTACCAACTGCATACCATATGGTATTTTCTTCGTTTTTAATTCGTCTTTTAAAACGTTTGCACAGAAGTGACGAGTTCATCATGATCTATTGGATCTACAAATTTCTGGGTGAACAAATTACATGACAAAAAAATACCACACAATACCATACAATACCACCCTGGTACGGGGTGGTATATTATGGTACACAATGATAAAAGTCGTAAATGACAGTTAATATACTTCTATTATCATGTATTCAACCATCCTACAGTCTTGGTTTGTTCGTACCACCATGGTAAGCTTTTCAAACCATAGGTATGTTCTTATTTCAATACCAGTCAATACCATATGGTATAGACTGGTAAAAAATGGCTCAATTTTTTTTGTTCGAAAAATGTATCAAAGTGGATATCATTTTGAAGAGCACAGTTAATCTGATCTAACTGTGCAAAAAAAATTAAATTTCGACTTAAAACGAGTGAGAAATCGTTCGTCAAAGATTAAGAAAGGGAAAATTAAAGGCTTTCCAAGAGAGAGGGATGCTGATGTCATGCTGATGTGGGCTGGTTACTCATGGTTACTCACCATAAGGTTACTGACCTGATCCGTTCCCTAGGTGACACTGCCATGCATTACCTAATTAAAATTATTAACCCGCAAGTAACTACAAAATCGGGTACTATTCATTAAGAAAAAATCGGTGGTTACTGTTCACTGTGAGATTTTTTGGTTTCCTGCGGTCAGGTTTAGTTGAGCCCAAGTTCACTACCTTGGGCTGACTATGTTTAACCGTTGACCAGTCTGTTGGCAAGCTAATCACAACCATTGGATTCTGATCCCTAAAAGTAAAAACGAGTGTCTCTGCTTCTCTCTCCTGTGAACTCTGTTTTTTGTTTTGCGACAATTCATTCCTCTCTTCCGTTCAACCTTTTCTTCTCTCTCTTCCCATTCTTCTCCGTGACCATCCATTTTCTTCTTCTTCTTCTTCTACACGGGATCGAAGCAAAGGAAAGAAAAGGGCAAGATGGATGTAAGGAGAGGAGCATGCTCTAGCCGATCTATCTTCCTCACCTCCGCAAAAATCGAAATCGCGAGATTCGGATCTTCTCTTCAAAACCGAAGCCCTAGAGAAAGCTTATTTGTTGCTCACCACTCAATCAGCATTGGGTTCTCCTTCTCCCCTATTAGAAACTCTCATTGATGGAGCTACCTGATGAATCGAGTGAGATTGGGAATGGGGGCTTCTAATCCGGCGGTGGTAGAATTCTCTACTGGGGAAAGCTTTGTAGGAGGTTGCTTCGTTGCTAGATTTGATGGAGATTACTTCATGGCTCTGTTTACATCCTTCTCTCTCTTTGTTTTCCCCTTTTCAATTTCAATGTGAGAGCCCAAATCTATGTGTGGATCGAGATTGGAATGGGCTTCGAAGCCGATGATGATTGGAGTCTGCCGGGGATTTGCTTCATTGCTGGATTTGATGGACATTAGTTCATTGTTGTTTTTGTACCAATTGGAATGGTATGACTGTTTTTGACGATTTGAACCAACTAGAATAGTATGCCCAAAATTGATATTTGTTGGGAAGAATGGGGATAGTATAATTTGATTGCCAGTTTGATTATCTACAGCAAGAACATGATATTTGGATTTTTCCAATTTGATTCTCACTTTGGAAAGACTATAGTTTTAGCATCTTTTGAGTCACATTTTCATAAAAGTTCAAAGTCCTTTACCAAAGAAATTTTATTATGTGATTGTAAGTATTAATTGATTAAATTCATGCGGAACTTGGGCCGTTGGGAATTGCCTTCTAGCTCACTGCATAATTCCTCCAGTTTAAACTCTATATGTGTTGTTGCTTTGTATGACTACTTAGCAAGAGCCAAATCCATGTAAAAGTTTAAACTCTGTGTTGTCTTTTGCATAGATCATTGTTGATTGCAGAAATTAAGGTTGCGATTTTTATATGTCATGATTGTTTTGTTTATGATATAGTACGTATGCTTATAATGAAGTTAGTATATCATATCTGTTTTCCCACCAGTTGTACATTTGGGCACAACTCTCTGAGAGTTTATCGCAATCGTTACTTATCTACTCTATGCATCTGCTTCTAATGAAGTTAGTATACTGGATCCGTTTCTAAGCAGTCACATTGTTTGATTTACTACAAGTGACGACTGTGAAACAATATTAGAACCACAGTTTCTAGATTTGAGGTATTGGATTGATTGCTTTTGCTCTCTTTTGATCACATGTTCTTTGAGTACAAAGTTTATCAATGTTACTATACCCTTAATACTTATGTTTACAGTGGATGTGCTATCTCAGCAAGACAACGAAGGGCATTGCAAACATATGAAGAGTGAAGAGTTAGAAGCATTCACTTCCATTTCCCTTTCAGTTTTTGAGTTATACTACATTAAAAGGATTGAGCAAGAACTTACATATCGGTTGATGATTTGCTTAGGTCATTCTAGCAGCTTTACCATGAATCTCTTATTGATTGCTTTGATTGAAAGCTCTCCAATGAATTCATACTGGAAATTTTTTTTCATTAAAGCAGCATTCAATTTCAACTATGTTTGAACGTTGAAAAGAAAGAGGGCTTGAAGTACTTAATTACAAGTAATTGTTGAGATACCATGCCTCTTTTCATGAAACTATAAATATCGTAAGAAGAAGAATAACGCCCAAAAACTCACATCTCTTTTTCATCAAAGAGGTAAACACTCTTCTTGCTCACAGTGTCAAATTAGTGCTATGATTCAATGGTTTAATAAAATGGCCTTTTGAATGATACGTTCAAAGTTAATTGTGAAATTGACAAATTGTAGAACTTATTGCAGACTTTCGTAAGACCATTAGAAAGCTTTGTTCTCTTTCATGCTATGTAGACTTATTTGTTAATTAAGTACATTCATTCTGCGTTGTTTTCCCCCAATTTGATGATTCAAATTTCAAAGGTTCCCTTTTGGACGTGCTGCAATAGTTGATCTCCATGTACTATGTTGACCATTTTATGAACATATAACCGACCTCTTATGTTTTGTTATACTTCTAAAATTGTCCCTCTTCTATATAGGTTGCATTTTTTCTTTTTGGTAGAAATATATATGTTGCATTTGATATAATGAGTTCATGATAATTGTTTGTCAATGAAGACAGATACGTGAATTTATTCTTTATATGGTAACGGATAGCTGAGCCCGGCCATATTATTATTACTTATCCATCTCAAGTTCGAACCTTTCATGTGGGGTTAAGGTTACATGAAGCCCACATTAGACGTTTACCCTTAGCCGTTTGACTATTTTTTAAGTAGTGCAGTACTATTTCAGAATTAGCATTATCTATTGAAGATTAGTATATCTATCGTCCTCCCTTATATGTTATTCTGTTAAAAATCCTTTTACATTTGATCGATGGTTTTTCCTAACATCCATAATTTAGTTATCACTCCGTATTTTATTTTACTTTCTTAATTCAATATGGTCAAATTAAATTATTTAAATATTCAACATGGTAAAAACTATCATGTCATGGAGTTTTTTTCCTTAACAAAATAAGATTTATTGACTACTTTTATCCTTCGTTAATGTTGCATCATAAATTCACATATTATCAATTCAAACCCGTCGCGTAGCACGGGCTAATTTTCTAGTATCTACTAATCCAATTGGCCCCCACTCATTAGTCGGCCCCCACTATTTAGCTAACATACATCAACAATGGGTATTATTCGGTGAATTAGATTAAAAAAGATTAGTTCGGACTTCCAAATGCTCCGGCCTCTCACGGTATTAAGGCAAAAGTTTTCGTTCTTTCAATACGATTTCTCTCTCTCTCTCTCTCTCTCTCTCTCTCTCTCTCTCATCTGATTGAGTAATCAAACAATCTGAGCCTCCCAAACAAAAGTTGTCGACAGCTAATTAAACTGAACAAGATGAAACATACACATATAACGTATATATATGTTATGAATCCTAGTGATAGAGAGGGAAGTTGTAGCGTTGTTTTTTTAGAAAATTGAACACAAAGTATACACGTGACGTGACATATAATATCGTATAGTTGTTTCATGTATGTATGTTAGCTAAAAGCGTTGAAATTCTTATGTATACATACAAAGGCAGAAGATTTGTTTGATATATACGAAACAATAGACATTGCTAGCCAGCTTAACTGATCCTGTGATTCACGCACCTGCTGTATAGTACTACTGCAGGCTTTGCTGCTATCATGCGGCAGCCCCAACGTCCCACATGTGAGGAAAATTTCAATAGAAGACAACCGGTATTACCAGCCACTAAAATAACTAATAACCATTCACTAGGGTTAATACCCAATACGGCTCTACTTTGTACATACCGATTTTAAATAAGGATAAATATGATTCTAATTTTCATAGTAATAAACGACTATTGTTGTTCACCGTCATCATTAACGATTAATTTATTTAATCATTAATGACTCATCAGCATAACTCAATAACTTTTGTTTTGATTAATAAATATAATGTCGATGTAGAATGAGTATAACATAACAATAGTGATGCGGTAAGTAATCCGGTTTATAGTGAAAAAAAAAAATTTAGATCGAGGAAGGACTAAAAATGAAAAAATGACAATATTTTTTCACTATCGAACCTAAATCTCTTGTAGGGGAAGAGGGAGGGCTAATAGCCACATCCTATAACTTTCTAATTATAAAGAACTTTTTTCGTTGACTGTCAACATTAATAATTAACTCATTTAATCGTTTGTGACTCATATAACAATAGTCTTGCGGTAAGTAATCCAGATTTGTAGTTGCGAACCAGGATTTACAGCGAGCATGTGTAAAGTTTGATGAGTTTATACCAATATCCATTTATTAGGGTTGAGTTGGATTTTTAATTCATGGATTTAGGTTTGTACCCATATCCATATGCAAATTACAGTTTGGTATCTAAACTTAACAGATCTTTATAAATTCTCAAAATATCATTGGAAAATTCGATTTTAGTACCTAAAATTTTTATGTCTTACATTTTCAAATCTAAACTTTGTATGTTTTAGAAATAGATCCAAATTCTGTATGTGTAGTCAAAAATACCCTCAAGTAAATGTGTATTCATATCCAAACAATACCCGTTTAGATCATGAAAACAACATCCATACTCTATCTAAACCCATCTAAAGACGCCAAACCCATATATACTTCACTCATACGCTATCTATAAACAATGTATCTATAAACTCATTGGGGACAATTTTACCCATACGCAAACTACTACTAGAGGTTAGATAATCATTTTTCCAATTTTTAGGGTGTCACAATACCACTTAATTATTTTTTCCGCTCATACATAAACTATTATCAGGGGTTGAATAATCGGGTTCCCAAATTTAGGGGTGTCCCGGGACATCCTAAAGCTACATGTATCGCCACTGTGAATACCCTATATATGACTTTTGAATATTTTTTCATGATATGAACATACACACAGGATTGACTATTTTGCCCAAATCAATGAGTATTTTATTATCAAATCAATTGGGTTGAGTATGAAATCTTAATACATAATAAATGAGTAAAGTTTGATGAGTTTATATCCATCCTCATTTATTCGGGTTGAGTTGGATTTTTAATCCATGGATTTAGATTTGTACCCATATCCATATGCAAATTCAGTTCGGTATCTAAACTTAATAGATCTTTATAAATCCTCTAAATATCGTTGGAAAATTTAGATTTTAGTACCTAAATTTTTTATCTTATATTTTCAAATCTTAACTTCGTATGTTTTAGAAATAGGTCCAAATTTTGTATGTATAGTGAAAAACACCCTCAAGTAAATGTGTATCCATATCCAACCTATACCCGTTCAGATCATGAAAACAACATCCATACTCTATCTAAACCCATCTACAGATGCCAAACCCATATATACTTCACTCATAAGCTATCCATAAACAATGTGTCTACTTGAATTTGAGTAAAATTACATCCCATGAATGAATAATTGACATCCCTACATACACATTAGATCCGTAAATCAAAAGATTGAAGGAACTATAACCCTTTCTTAACTACCCGTAGCTCCATCACCATGGTTTTGGCTGCATGGGCGCTGGCGGATCCAAAAAATAATGATATGATGTTGGTGGCGCCCAAGGATACGTACGATCAATTTATTTATCGACATTACATAGTGATCAGCGGTTATTTATAATGAGATCGATAGTTTTTTATTGCAACTTAATTAACCCTCTATGCACGCGCTATTAAATTCCTTTATATTCTTATTTCCTCTTGGTTTTGTTTGGGGCTTTCCAAGACAGATCGAGGAAACTCATTGGGGGGAAAACAGGTTATAAAAGAAGGAAAAAAATAGGGTTTAGTCACGAGACACTTTTCCAAATTTGACACTATAGCTTGTGATTGGACATTCGATCATGTTCTCAGTAGCTCTGTCATATATTCTCTGGTGTTATAGAAAATTTCTAGTCGATATGCCCCTCCCTCCCTCCCTCCCTCCCTCCAGCCGTTTTGTTTTTGTAAGAATTTGCCCACTTGTTTGCAACTGCAAGGAGCGAGATTGAGTTTGTAACTCAAGTATTAACTTAATTAGTTCCATATTCATAAACCCTCTCACCTTACTAGCTATTAGTGCATGTACTGCACAAGCAATAATAGTTAGTTCTCTTTGTTCCTGTACAAATGTATGATGTGTACAGCATAATCTCATAATTACGTGTACTTGTTGATAAGCATAATTAGGTAGCCCTCAACTGTCAAAGGATAGTATGATCTTGTACTACTCAGTACCCACCAGACATGACCAATTAGTCATCTGTTGTTGCAACCATTATGAGTAGCCTGTTTCATGGAATAGACACAAGTCGCAGATCATCATCTGATAAGTTGAAGTTCAATGAAAGAGATAATGAGAAAGAAGACTTATAGGTCTCGGTAGACAGCAGAATGGCTAGGAAGAATGGAGGGGTATTGCAAATTGGAAGGAGTGGAAGAGACAAATTAAGGAGCAGAGGGAGGCCAGCTGCTTGGTGTGGTGGCCGTTTATGAATTCGAATGAGGTTATATTTTGGTTTTGTTTCGATGATGAAAATTGCATGGCTGTATCCACACATGTGAATTTGTGGGTACCCTTTGTTTTGTGTTGCTATATACTGGAATAGCTAGCAAGGGACAATTTCCCCTTTCGATCCATCCATTCTTAGCTAGCTAGCTTTATTTTTATGTTAATATTTCATTTCGAGCTTATACACAAACAAGGATTTAAAACCAAATTCTGATTAAACGAGCCATCAAAGTGTCCCAACCAGCGATGATATATAGTTGTATTTAGGGCTGTCAATTTGGTTTGGTTTGGTTTGGTTTAGTTTGCTATGAAAAAATGAAGAAAAAAAACCCAAGCAGATAAGTTCTAAAAAATTCAAAACTGAAATCTTTACGGGTTTAATTGAATTTTGATTAACCAATAATCGATAGGGCCTTTACTGGGTATTGTTTGGTTTGGATTAATAAAAAAAAAATCAAAATCATAATTTAGAAAGTATAAAAAATGGAGTCAGAAAATACAAAAAGAAGCATGCAGATAAGAAAGAAGTATATTACACATAATTTGATGACAACGCATGCTGATGGATGCTAACTTAGTTAGATTGTTATCGATTTTTTGTTAATTTTCTATTGATCTTTCGGTTGTAGCCAAAATGAAAATGAAGAACTCCATTGAATTTTTTTTCTCTGTACCCCGTTAATCTTCTCTCTGTTGAATCATAAATACAAAAATCTCTATACATAATACAGCTTTGTGCCCGGCCATTGGCCAGGTAACTTTTATTATCAATAATTATTTAACAATATAATTAGATAATATTTAGTTAGACAATATTTTTTGTCGATTTTTGTAATTATATAATTGTGTTTCTAGGATGAGACTTATTATAATTTCATCGGAATATTGACACGGTATCAATATGATTTTTCACTTAAGATGTTCTATCCTAAATCAATAAGTTTTGATCCCTAAAGTAACGACCTTATACATATTGCTTTGTAAAAGTAGTTAGCTGTAAATGATTAATGAATTTTAAACTTGTACTACTTGGGTTTCTATTTATTTACTAACATACTATATTGATTTACCCCAACAACTCAAGTTTGGACTTTACCATTTGGTCCTTTTTCATATGTTTTTCTTGCGAAGTTCGTAAATAAATATGATAATATTTTTTTTTGTAAATGATAATATCATGAAAAATGAGTTCAGTCTTGAAAAGGAATAAAAATCTCAATATGCATAATTCAACAATTGATTAAGTTAACTGAAATTTCAAACCTAATGTATAGTTTGACAATTAAGCCTTTGTCATATAAACTATATCCATGTTTTATTGCTTATCATTCCATTATATTTAAAATAATATTTGAAAACTTGAGGATTTGAATTATTAGGGTTGGACTAACTTTTTAATATTTAATATTAGGGTTGGACTAAACTTTGACTTACAATACACGTATACATTGGGAAAGAAAGATTAGAAATATAACGAAAACAAAAGAAAAACTGAAAAGGGAAACCGTGCATATTAATTTATGTAATTTTTTTAAAATAACTTCCACATATATAAAACGGAAAAAGAGAATTGCTTGGTTCTTTTTTCCGCAAGGAAGGATCACGTGGAGTTTTTTTTCGGCAAGTAAATCCACTATGATTGGTTGAATGAGGTGCTGACGTGGAGGCATGAGTGAAGAGGGAATTTGAAATGGAGAAGCCTTTTTCGAGAAACTCTATTATATATTCTTTAGATAAATAATATAAAAAATGCCTTGTTAAATTCTAGGATATAATGATCTATTTTTTCAATTAATATATGTGATTTTTTTTTTAAAAACAAGCCAATTAACTCACGGAAATTAGCATTTTAGGAAGGACAAGTGTATGTGCATGTAATAAAATTTTTAATACCGTTTAAAAGACGTATGCTATGGGCCCTTTCCAATATTAGCCTGGGAAAAGATTAATTTATTCTAAATAAACACATTTTAATGTATGTTTAAGATAACTACAAAAGCGTGCGCGATAGTGTTTTATGATATCACGCAATAGGCTAGTTTGACCATGATGTAGCTTTTGAAAAATTAGCTTCTGGCTCGAGTTTTTAGAGATATGCTTTAAAAAAAAAATAGTTGATTGTTTCCCTGAAAAGCTATTAGAAGTGATTTTTAATATAAGAGGTTATGTAAAATGACTATAAAAGATTTAGAATATAAAATATGAATAAAAATTATAAAAAATAAAAATTAGTCAATATGAATCTTGTTAGATTTTTTTTATATTAAATAATATGATTTTATAATTTATTTTATTTATATAATGATTGAAATGAAATAAAATTATATTTTCTGAAATAATATTAAAATATGGTAAGAATAATCTTGTATTTTCAAAACAGTTTTTTGCAGAAGTTTCAAATCGGAGCTTCTAGTTTTATGTTATACAAAAGCGCTTTTTAGCTTTTCAAAAATCGAGTTTTTAGAGGTGTTTGGCCCTGCTTCAATTTTTAAAGCTGAAAAGTACTTCTAAAAGCCGATTCGAGAATTTTAGACAAACACATGTGATGAGTACTGGTGTATATACAGACAGAGAAGGGGAAGCTTATAGGTATAGTTTATATGTATAAAAATAATACAAGGAAACAAGTGTGCCCACAACTGTATATATGAAATTTCGACAGTAAAATAATTGTCCATCGTTCTGGGATTAATGGGGTCGACCATGAATTTTCATGATGTCATTATTTTTGTCTGATTTGTTCTTATAGACAGTTTGTTGGTACTAAGTATAACACTTATGTTGTGGTGAATGTTCTTATTTTTACATTAGATTAATTATTCCATTGAAGTTAATAACAGATTAATTTATACGAAATGGAGGCCAATAACCTTCTAAGAAGAATATAATTTAGGGGTCGTTTGGTTTTGGTGATAGTTTGCTTGGGATAGTTACAATGCATGTAATGTCCACAATGCATCGTTTTTTTGAATTTTCTACTCAAATAATACATGCATTGTTTGCTTGATTTTACACAAACAATCACTCAAGTTTTCGTTGAGATTGTTGAGATTGTTCGATGGAGATTGTTGTGTTTTTTTCTTCTTCTTCCAAATATGTGCCTAACTTTTTATGTGTGTTGCTTTTTTATATTAAAAACAAAGGGTAAAAGTGTTATTTCACCCAAAAAGTAATATACTTTATTTAAAATACTACAATAACTATCACAGAAATCAAACGATGTAAACTACAATACACCAATTTTCTTATTTACATGTATATTATTATGCATGCATTGATGTATATCGTTTTAACTATCACCAATACCAAACGATCCTAAAGTCAATGAATAGTTTTTTTTTAACAACTATAAAATGGATGACTGTAGAAAACGGTGAACTCGGATTGAAAATTTTATAAAGTATAGGACGCCTCTTATTTAATTTAATGGTAAAATAATTGCATCCCCCATCTTGTAGGAGGGAGATCGAGACTTGTGCAGAGGGATGAGATCATGGGAGTGGGACTATAGGAGAGGGAAAGAAGGAAAACTATAGATGTGGAGGCAAAGGCAGATAAATTATTCTCACGAAGAAATAATAAAAGTGATATAAATTTTACAGTATTCTCAAATTCATCTCGGATATCATATTTAGATGGTTGAGCATGGGACTGGATATAAAGAGTGATAACACTTTTTAGTGCTAGCATTCTACTAACAATAACAATAAGGGTAGTGTAGTAACTAACTTTATTATTGACGTATGTACATGTGTCTTTGGTGTGAACATATAATTTGTATGGGTTGGAACTGTAATATAGCACATAATTAGGTGGTTAGGGTAAAATATATGGACGACTATAAAGCCCATTAATTAGGGTTTGTAGTAGGTGGAATAATAAGAAAGACGGGTACTTAATTAGTCCTCATAGAGTAAAGTCTCTTCGAGAGATCGAACCATTTTAATCTCGTGTTCATCTCTACTTATGCTTTTGTGTTGATATTCTAACATAGTATCGGAGCCTCGCGAGGGTCACCATGTTTGAATTCACCAGGATTTGTTACTAGTTCTCGTGTAGAGGGATTTGTTGTGTTCGTATTTGAGTTCTTCGAGTTTTGTTGTGTGGCAGCTTTGTTGTGTTCCTATTTGAGTTCTTTGAGTTTTGTGGCAGCGGTAAGTCTGTTGCTGATTTGTTCTGTTCGTCGTTTGTTGCTCTTTTATTCCTTTAAATTGTTTGTGGCTGCTCGTTTCTTTTTCTTCTTGGCCCTTGTTATGGGTGGTGCACGAGAGATGGACTCTGCTCGGCTGAATGGAAAGAATTTTCTCCTCTGGGAATTTCAGTTTCACATATTTTTTGAATGGAAGTGACTTTCAGAAAGATCAAGCTGATTGGGAGGCAAAATAATGCCAAAGTCATCTGCTAGTTGCTCGCAGCTGTGGATTCGAATGTTGCTCTTAGTTTGTGAAGGTTTTCTATGGCACATGCAATGTGGAGTCCTTCCAGGCAATTTTAATTATTGTACGCAATTGCTTCTCTTCACAAGGTGATTCTGATACTCACACATATTATCATGCTGCATTGCATCTGTGGATCGAGGAAGACATGTTGTCACTGGCCTATCTAAAGGTCAAGTGACTACTGTAATGGCTAGGTGTTGAGGATCAACCTATGTGTTTGATGCATTTTTTTTTATGAAACTTCACCTTGATTTTGATCCCATTTGTGCCTCTTTATTGTATCACAATGTTACTCAAATGTATGAGGCCTTGGCCGAGTTGCTTCGAGAGGAAACCCACTTAAGGATATTCAAATCCAGCTAGATCGTACTAGTCACAACAGTGAAGCTGCGTTTCTGTAAGCCACTCAGGTAGGGCTCAATTTTAATGACATGTTCCACCTTATGTTGAATGTCACTACTCTAAGGAGAAGGTTCATGTTAGATCTATTGCAAAAAAATAAATTATTATAATTATCTGAGACTATACCGGAAAAGTTAACGGTATGGTATTTTATGGCAAAACTATGGTTTAACTGTAGTTCAATCGTTAGTACTGTCAAATACCGCCTACCAATTTTGTCTCCTATATTGATATTTTGTGGTTGAACCGCCGGTACGGTACGGTTACATGGATCATGGTACAAACAAGCACTCCACGTCCGACTCCATCTCCGATTTAGATCGTGCACAATACTCTTGTTGCGCATATGGTTACTTTTCATGTATATGGAGTTCAACTTGTTCCTCCTCTTATGCCTGCACCACCTCTTCCTCGACTATTGGGAACGACGCCACCAGCTCCTTCCGTGACAAATAAATCCCTCGTGCATCTGGTTTAGTTAACTTTACAAAAGGTTCTTCCTTGTGCTCTTCACACTGTCCTTGCCGCTCTTGCTCCTTTAGGTATTTCTCCTACTTGGTATCTTGATTCGGCAGCATATAATCATACGTCTAGCCTCCACGATAAATTTTGCATGTGGATCCACGTTATACTCTAGAGTTACATGTAATCAATGGTACGTACTTAGTTTCAAATCTCATCTCTGTGGGATAAGTGACTGACAACAATTTTTGGGGTTCATTTGATAATAAGGGGTTTATGGTGCATGATTGGAGAACACGGAAGGTAGTTAGTAATGGAGGAATTGTGATCCCACGTTCGTGTTGGATAAACTATATCGACAACTTGAGATTCCCTGGGACGAGCGGCCTTCGGGTGGGTTGGACACCATAATTCGGTTGTTAAATGTTTTCAAAATCCAGTATCAGATTTGAATGTTCATTCTGTTTCTTCATCAGATTTGGTTTTGTTACGGTGTCAATTAGGCAATCCAAATAATGCTTGTTTTCAAACTATGTTTTGAAATAAATTTCTCCCATGTGTTTTTTAAGCCAGTTCAACCGGATCCGTGAGTGATTTGTATTGAGGCCAAGACTATCAATACTCTTTTAGTTCGAGTGATACTATGTACTATTTTGCTTTTAGTTAGTACACACGGGATATCACTGCTTAGCTCATTTTATCAAATCATGTCACTAGCTATAGCTGGGTTTTCTTCTATACAAAAGCATGCTTTTTGCAATATGGCATGTGAGTTTATGTGGATGATTCATACACAATTTGGTAAAACTGGGATTGCTCGTTCATATCGAGAAGGATATTTTAGTTCGGCTCCATTACAAAGTTTCTATAAACAACATTGGATTGTTTCCCAATAGTTGAGTCTTGGACTCTCACAACAAAATGGTGTTGTGGAACAAAAGCACTGCCATGTGATTGATCTCACCTGCACCCTTCTTTTAAATTCATAGATGCCTTCTAATTTCTAGGTGGAGGTAGTCCGTTCATTGGTTTATTTGATTAATCAACATGCCACTCCCGTCTTGAATCATAACTCGCCATTCTTCACTTTATTATGAAAAACACCTTGATTACCAATGGCTGAAGGTTTGTGGTTGTATATGCTATGTTTTGCTACCCAAAAAGGAATATAATAAATGGAATCCTAAGGTAGTTAAGAGTGTGTTTTTGGAGTATAGTGATCATTCGAAATGATAATTATGCTATGAGGTTATCTCTTGTTGGATGCTGTTATCTTGTCATTTTGTACTCTTGGAGAACGTTATGCACTATCATTATGTGAAACATGCGCCTCTTGTGGATGTTTATTTTCTTAATACACTTCCTTTGGCCACACTCTTTGAGTTTTCTGTTCCTTCTTCCTCTGGTCCAGACCTGTCCACTCCCTTCATGCAGTAGCTTCATTTTGAGATGAGCTCGTCTAATAGCTCGTCTAAGCAGCAGTGGCTCTTCAATAGAGGTGGCAAATGGATTGGATTGGTGGATTGATGGATTGGATTGGTGGATCCATGGATCAAATGGATTGGATCTAATGGATTGGTGGATTCATGGATTGGATCAAGTGGATTGGTGGATTATCCATGAATCCAAATGACATCCTCAACCAAGGACCAATATGTAAAATGTAAAAAGTTTAGGTACTAAAATGTCATAATGAAAAATTTTAGGTACCAAAATGTAATTTTCCAATGATATTTTTCGTATAAAAAAATAAATTTTAGGTACCAAAATGTAAAAAATAAAAATTATAGGTACTAAACCGTAATTTGCCAATGATCCATGGATCCAATCCATGAATCCACCAATCCAATTGGATTTGGATTAAATGGATTGGATTTAAATGGATTGAATTAGGTGGATATTTTTAATGGATTGATGGATTGGATTGGTGGATTGGATTGAAATTGCCACCTCTACTCGTCAACGTTCAACCTGGGCTAACTTCGTACAACCTCCCCTTCATCACAATGACTTTGTGGCCTTCTACACTAAACCAATGTCTATTCTGATTCCTTCATCCTACCTGCAAGCAAGTGGTAATAAGTTTTTAAATGCCGCTATGCACGAAGAAATTTATGCGTTTAAAGCTCAAAATAAGGTATAAAGCAAGACTTGTTGCTCAAGGTTTTCAGTAAAAAATTAGAATTGATTATGATGAGACCTTCACTCCAATCACAATTTAGAATTGATCATGGTGAGACCTTCACTCCACTTGTTAAGATGTAGATAGTTTATACCATTCTTATTGTAGCATTATTATGTAATTGGTCTCTCACTATGTTCGATGTCAAAAATTCACTCTTGGATGGTGATCTGAAGGAAAAGATTTATATGGAATGTCTAGCTAGTTATACCAAAGATGATTCTTCCATGATTTGTCTTCTGAATTACTCTTTATATGGCCTGAAACAAGCACCACTAGCTTGGCTTGAAAAGTTCCATCCTTGTTTCTCCGTACAATGATATAAGTGTCGGTTTGGTCTTCTGATTGATGTTGATGAGATGATGTCACCAGAAATGATGCTAATGGAATTCGAGAACTCACCTAGTTTCGTCATCGATCTTTTAAGCTTGAGGAATTAGGAGTTCTTTCTTATTTCATGGGATTATAGATTAATGTGTTCGTTACATGGCTTGTTAGTTAACCATCACAAGTATTTCTTGGATTTACTCCAAAAGGCCCGATTTGCAGATAGTAAGTCAGCAATAATATATATGGAGCAACATTATAATTGTATAGTGTTAAGTGAGGAGCAATTACCGGCTGCTAAGAGTTCCAAGTACCCTTGTCTTATGAGAATCTTAATCTATTTGACTTCCACCCGAGGATACAAGATAGGTGATTGTGGAGAGCAAGCAGACGTATCTCCTTATTCAGAGGGTGAAAGATGCACCATATATCTCATATGCAGTATAAGTTGTGAGCCAGTTCATTTCACCTCCCGTACGATTCATTTAGATGTGGTGCACCGAGTTCTTTGTTATTTGAAGAATACACCCCACGTCGGGAACTATTTTCCTTCCACGTGTGCTGTCTTTTACCACCTACGTAGATGTCGATTATGCAGGTGCACAAGTTCTCTTTACTTCCTTTCTTTGAGTCGTGTGGAGCACGAGATAAGGGAACTTCGACTATATATATATGGTGACTTCTTCGGTACACACAAAAATGAGTGAATCTTGCACCTAACTCTAACATTAGCATGCATTAGGAGATCAAATTTTGAACTTTAATTAGTAGTATTTTGTCGAATATGATGATATAACATAGGATCATAACTAATCAATGCATTACTCTAAGCCCAAAATATTCAAAATTTTAATCAAGTTAAATTAAATAAACGGGTGCATGTTCATACAATGTGTGTTAAATGGAGAAACTTGAAATTTAGAAATAAAAAAATATCAGAATATTGAAGTGGTGAGGCTAAACTTACATTTTAGTCAAGTTAAGTTAAGTAAATCATTTGCTAAAACAAAGAAGAGAGGTTTGAAACCAGAGCCAAGTATGCATTATCCAACAGGTTTATCATTATAGCAAAGTCAAATTAATATTTTAATTTTGTACTACACATTATATAGAGCAAAGTCGTCAAATTCTTAGAAACTCGAGGCCCCCAGCCTCTCGTATAATTTCATCCTATAATATGAGCACTATGTCTGAAGGCTTCCCAGCACATGCTAATGGACGACCCTGATACCATATAGTACTTAAAATTGTTTCTTATGGTTACATTAACCGAAAGAGGGAGAAGAGGTGCATGCTAAAAGAAAAACTTGTAAAATCGTGCCAGAGTTTTACTAAAAAGCTCAACTGTAGAGTATTTTGCGTTTTACCAAAAAAAAGTAGAGTATTTTGCGTTTAAATCGTAAATAATAGAAGTTCAATAGTTTACATACCTATTTGACCATCGGTACCGTAAGATTTTAAAAATACGATTGAGAAAATACTTTTTAAAAGAGTTCAAACTAAATTTTCTAGTTGAAAAATTGGGCACCACAACCCACTAAACTGAACTTACCTACATATGAGTCATGCATATTGTTTATTTGCCAAGTTTATTTTCTGTTTTATGCATGAGTGGATGGATTTTGTTATTAATGAATTAAGAGGCGATAAGAAAACGGGGAAATGGGAGGGGGATAGGGGAATATAGAGAGACAGAGGAAGAGTATAAATGGCTCGTGAATGTGATATTTGGATGGCAGAGGTAGACAAGAGGGACAAACTGTGTAGCCAGCAGCAGCCACAGCAAGCAAAGCAAGAAGATGGTAGAGAGAGAGAGAGAGAGAGAGTGTGTATGTTATGGAAAGGAGCGACGGAAGAGTCAAATTAGGGTTAGCTGTCACTCCTCAATCCCTCCAAACATTTCTCACGGGGGATTTGTTCCCTTTACATAACATTATTATCATCACTTCCCCTTCTCTCACTCTCTCTCTCTCTCTCCACGTCATCTATCTCTCTCATCCCAACGCGTTTTCATATTCTCCATCTCGTGCCCTTCCATTCACTCATGTATGTAAGTACCCCTCTCTCTCTCTAAAATTTTATCCACATCAATTTCGAAGCACATTATTGATAATGACAATCACCCATCGCTTGACTTCACCTTCATAAAAAAAAAATCACCCATCGCTTAATTCAAATATATTGTAGTACGTGAATTACAGCATTCACTTCTTGGAGAATCCTAGGGGTTATGATAGTTATTTTTTTTTTATAGAAAGGGGTTATGATAGTTATAGGTGATCAATAATCAATAATCAATAATCAATTAGAAATTAGGGTTCCTAGCTAGAGTAATATATTTATATCTTTGCCTATAGGCTATAGGTCGGAGTAGGTCGATCGCTAAAACTTAGTTAGATCTACCAGCACACTACATTTTGAGTCTAATCTGGAGGCAAATTAATGAACTATGAGAAAAATAAATGAGGGAATAGTTTCCCATGACAACACTTTGATAATCCTCCAATAAGCTTGTGATAAATCCACGGTTTACTCCTCAATTTCTCTATATACATATACGAGAGAAATGTCATTTGGTGTACATTAATTAACACGATGTATGCTTCAATTAACCGTTATCTACTCTTAGAGACGATATGGGGTCCATTGTTTGGTCAAGGTTTTCATTAATAACTTGTTGCGAGAGTAAAACTAAGTCCAAATGACCTGTAAAAAGTAGTTTGCATATATAGTGAAAAAGGGTTTTCTCGCTCTTTATTTTCTTAATGTGAATGTCATTCTTACTGAAAATCGCTTCTATTGGCATTCAAATAACAGTAGCTCAGTTTTGATGTTGATACATATTTTTGAATAATGAGAAGGAATTATTAATATACGTGAAAGAAAGGGATGGAAAGGCTAGAAAGGTAATTTGGGGGAGGCGTTTGGATTGTATATAATAATAATTTGTAAATGGGAGGTAAGAGAGGGAGTCTATGCAATAGCATTAGCAAGGAAAAGAACAAAGCAATGCTGCTGCAGTAAAGCAATGGAGAGGGGAAAGAAAGAATATTATAAATAAGGGGGCCACGCCCTGGGGGTCATGATCATCATCATCCATCCATCGATCACCAGCTCTCCAAAAACCATCTGACCCTTTACAAACCACAACTAATTAATTGCTGATTTATATATATTGCTTTGACAGTGATCTCTGCACTATAATTATGGGCTCCAGCACCAAGAAGCAGATTAAGAAGACGAGGGAACCAGCATCAACAGCAGCAGAGACTCTCTCCGATCAGTTTCAACTTCTCCGTTCCATCACCAACTCTTCCGCTGTAAATTTTCCCTATCTCTAAGCACACATGGATATAATCTGCAGCGAAAGCCGTCCATTCTGAATTTATGATGGTTTTATTTCATTTTGTGCTCTGTGTTCTGGCTGTTGATTTATGTGATGGACTGGAGGGCAGATGGACAAGACTTCAATCATAGTGGACGCAACCAAGTACATAGAGGAGTTGAAGGACAAGGTGGAAAGGCTGAGTGGAGAAGAGGCTACTACTGCACAACCACCACCAGCTGCTTCTTCTTCTTCTTCTTCTTCGTCTTCACAGAATCCCCAGCCCATGGTAAATCAATAACAAATTCCTGCCAGCGATGGTTTAGGTTTACTGTTATTATTATTAGATGTGTTGTACGCTAATGAATGAGTGAGCAGGTGACGGTGGAAACCCTAGAGCAGGGGTACTCGATAAACGTGGTGTCGGACAAGAATTCCCCAGGTTTGCTGGTGGCGGTACTGGAAGCTTTCGATGAGTTGGGGCTGGAGGTGCTTGATGCTACCGTCTCCTGCTCCGACAATTTCCAACTCCAAGCTCTTGGAACCGGACAAGTAAGTACGATACTGGAAACCTCAATCAGTTGTTGTTGATTCTCATCCCTAGCCTTCAACTCATGCATATATAGTTTTGATGATTCCTATGTATGAATAACTAATATTCCATTTCTGTCCGAAATACAGAACTTCTAAAAAAGAAAAAAAGAAACAGACACAAGAAATTAAAGGAAGGGAAAAATACACATGTGGCAGTATGCGAGCGTTTTATTCCGACCACACAAATAATTATTACAAGAGCACCATCTCGATCATCATCTGGTGCCCGAGACTGCGAATTATATTGCTTCTTGTTGTTGTTGTTGCTGTTGTTTATGTATGTCTATATATGTATTGGTGACAGAAGCTGGAAAACGAGGAGACCATGGATGCGCAGATGGTGAAGCAAGCAGTGCAGCAATCCATTCACTTTTGGAGCCAAAGCAATTCAGTGATCGATGATGCTCCTCACCAGTAAAGCTGTACATTTATTTTAGTATATAGAAGTGAACGGACGCAATAAGCTAGCTAAGCTAGCTTAGATATATTAGCGGCCAGGCACCTTGTTGGAATGGATATATAAACCCACCCCAGGAAAAGAGGCCATGCATTGCATGCAAATAGTGTGTATCTTCCGCCTAGTAATTCTCTCTCCAGTTGGCAAAGTACGGAATCCCAGTTTCTAATATCTCTTCTCACCGAGTAACAAAACACAAATGTTATTATTAAGTAGAGCGCTCTAGCTAGCCTGTGGGGTTTGCTTTGTTGTTCCACTGCGCTATATATATACAGACGCGCGAGATTGTTTGTTTGTTTCCTCCGTTTGATTCGTCGACGTTTTAGAAGCTACTCGGTTGGACGGCGTTATAATTGACAAATTTGTCGACAAAATAATTGATTTTTTTTATATTTAATTTGCATTGTATGTAACTTCGATTGTTAAACGTTGTATGAAAGATTAATTCTGTGTTTCTTATCAAAGCCATGTTTCCCATTAACTAAAAGAATCAAAGTGACTTGAAAATTTATTGGTAAGAGTTTTACTAGCATAAATTGGAAAGAAGAGACGAAGTAGGTGAAAAACTGACGAGTCAATTAATATATAGAATCTCTCTAATTACAAGAGATTTTACATCTCTAAAATTTTCAATTTTTAAATTTTTAAAGTTCGAATCTACGGTACAAAAAGTAGTAAAAACATAATTATGAATTCATCGAATCTATGGTTCACATTCTAAAAAAATCCTGGATAATAACTTCCAGTAGAATCTATGAATTCAATGAATTTATGGTTCAAATTATTTTGTCCAAATGATACCTTAAGTTTTAAATTTCAAAACTACTAGCTTTTGCCGATTAGTTTTGATGAATAAATTTTTTGTATTATTTATGTTTATCTTTTCAATGATTTGGGATCTTTTATATAGTTGTTGCGTGATTAGAAAGCAATATTGATGTTACTGGTTGTTTGTGCCATTACTGGTAGTGAGTATATATTTTTTTAATAATTGTATTATATCTTACTCTTGCCTATATATATTTTACACATTTTAGAAGAGATTTTTTTCACTTTTAGCTGTTACCATAATTTACAAACGAAACTAAGATAATATGAATTGAAGTAGTAATTAGGAACTTCATGGGTTAGCATAATAGTAATCTGGACAATATAACTTCACCAAATACTAAGTTCAAACAATATAATTTGTACATCCCCGTCTGATTAGGGATGACAATTTTACCCATACCCATTGGAATTTTACTATCCAATCCAATTGACTTGCGTATAAAATCAAAATAGATGGATATGGGTAGAGTTTGATGGGTTTGTACCCATACCCATTTACTTGGGTTGGGTTGGGTTTTTAACACATGGATTTGGGTTTGTAACCATGCCCAAATGTAAATTACAGTTTGATGCCCAAACTCATTAGATATGCATATATAGTACCTAAATTAATTTTTTTTGCATATAAGTCCTCAAAAAATTTGTAACAAATTACATTTTAGAACTTAAATTTTTTTGGTCTTATATTTTGGTACCTAAAATTTTCAATTTTTACAGACAAGTCTAGGGTTGGGAATCCAGACCAAACCGTATGGGAACCGCGGTCTAGACCGTATCGTATGGTTTGGTCTGGACCGTGAGACCAGAACTATGGTCTGGTCTGGTTTGCGGTCTCCTCCTTTAGTGCGTGGTCTGAAGTTGTCTGGACCGCGGTCTACCGCAGTAAACCGTAACAGACCGCGACACACTACCTACTACCTTGGACAAATATAACACTAAATTGAACCTCCATATGTGTATTTGAAGAACAAAGTTAGTTGATTCTTCATCTAGTTGAGATTCAACAAATTGCAAAATGATCGCTTATATGTTATCTCCTTATCAAAGTACCACACAAAAATTAGAAAGACTCATAAATATTCACAGATAATGTCTAGACTAGGGAGTCGATAAAAATTAAAAACTACAAAAAAATTCGTTCACCTTGATGAGATAAGAAAAATTATTGAGAGATATGCGACCATCTTAGTGGTTCGAAATTACCTCGACGTCATCAAAAAGGTTATCAACTGGGAGAACCTTCGGATCACTCGAGAGAGGAGAGAAGCGGTAGCACAAAGAGGAATAGGTAAATAAGGCTATTTGAAAATTGAAAAAACCCACTTCTATCCTCATATTTCTTCTCATTTAATACGATCACAATTTTTTGTTTCACTAGCATATTGGTCACTAGATTTTTTTATAGATACCGACGAAGGGTTGGAGGGCGAACAAGAGTTAATTTTTTTAACATGGTCTGTCTGTCCAGACCATACCGGATCGCACCGCACAGGTGTGGTCTGGTCTGGACCGTATAGTATATGGTCTGGTCCATGGTCTGTGTTCCAACCTCTCGGTCTGGACCACAGACCGTATCTATGGTCTGGTCTGGACCGGACCGCACCGTTTCCCACCCCTAGACAAGTCCAATATTTATATATGTAGTTAAAATACCATAAAGTAAAAGGATATCCATATCCAACTCATACCCATTTAGATTATGAAAACAATATTCATACCTTACCCAAACTCATATATACTCCATCCATACCCTATCCATTATCAATGGATCTACTTGTAGGGGTGGCTATACGGTCCGGTTAAATTGGCCCAAATTGATCCGGTCCAGTCCGGTCTTTTTTGAAAATATAAGGACCAAAGATTGGATTGGATACAGTTTGGTCTTGACCCGGTCCGGTCCCAATTCGGTCTTGATTTTATATTGAGCTTGTGAGGATTTGAGTGGCCTAAGGCCTGAAAGGTTGAGGAGTTGGTTAGGTTTTGTACTAAGTGCAAAGGTTTGTGACCGTTTATGCAAATTACCCTTAAGTTTTGGGTGTTGAGCTCTCTTATCCGGTCTTTATCCCGTTTTCGATCCGTTCTCGAACGGATTTTTACCTCAAATCTAAGCCCAAAGATTGGATTGGATTGTTTACTATCCGGTCCCGATCGGGGTTATACGGTCCGATTTCGGGTAAAACCAAAAAACCCGGACCAAATAACCAGCCCTATCTACTAGGGTTCGGATATAATTACCCATGGGTGGGTAATTGTCATCCCTAATCTGGAGTCCATTCCACAACACCTTCCCATCATTCACTATCATTAGTTGTTGAATCTTATCTCTTGTTTTCGACAACTTAAGCCATATCCACGAACAACTTTTACCAGTACAAACCAAAAGTCCATTCCTTTCATTTTAAATTCTCTACTTTATGCAACCCAAACCGATCTCTAGTGCTGCAAGATAATCCAAATGTGTCTGATGACACAAGCAAGATTCCAGCTCGATAAGTTTCTTAAACCCAGACCTCCCTTTTTCTTGGAGAAAATAATTTTCTCCCATATGCATGCCAAACTGCCTTTTTCTCACATTTTCACTAACATCCCACAAAGGGTCACTACATATTTTCTCAATTGCTTTAACCACTACCTTTGGTATGATAAATATGGTCATCCAAAAATGAGTAAGGTTGTACAACAATGCCATTATCAGTAGCAGTCGACCCGCATAGCTTAGACATTTTACCCTCCAACTACTTACTTTGCCAATTAACCTATCTACGAGAGGTTTACAAGCCTTTATAGACAACTTCCAAGGAATAAGAGGTACACTAAGTTAACGAACAAGTAGAGAACCCAATCTAAACCCTACTCTGTCAACGATTGCTATCTGCCACTTTGGTGATAGAACTCCACGGTAAAGCTCACATTTAGCTAGATTAGATACTAGATTGGAAAGATTCCTAAACTTTTCAAAGATATATTTGATACAACTAAATCCATGGGTTGACCCTTCTTGGAATATAAAAAATCATTAGAAAATATTAGGTTAGTTAGACCGGGTCTTTTACATCTTGGGGAAAGGAAGAATACCACTATTAGCATCTTGTTTCATTAAACATGAGAAAAATCTCCATTGCAACGGCAAACAAGTAAGGGACACTACAAAAAATAGGGTCTATGGCAAGGGTTATTTTTATTCGTAGCAAGGGTTTTAACCCCTGCTGCAAGATGTAGCAAGGGTTCAAACAACCCTTGGTTTGACCCTTGGCAAAGCCGCCCCTGCTACGTGTAGCAAGGGTTATTCGTAACCCTTGGTGCAAGTTCTTTGCAGCGGGTATAGCAAGGGTTTAAACCCTTGGTATTTGTCTTTGTAAAATTCAAGTACCAGTCCCTCTAGCATGGGTTTAAAACCCTTGGAAGATTCGTTCCTACATCTAACGAGGGTTTGAACCCTTGCTACACGCCTATGCAAATTTTATATAATAGGGGATAGTAACAAGGGTTAAAACCCTTGCACAGCTTGTGGCTAAAGCTGGGAAACATTTGTGTCAAAATCAAAACGGTGGCTAAAGTCGTTACTAAAGCTAAGCAACAGATTTTGTAACTATAGCTTGGTTGCTAATAGCCTGGTCATTAAAACAAATCCAGATTCGTTACTAAAATTCATAAAATACCATATTACACTTCATATCCTGAATCACAACATAATATGATTCATCATCCAAAATGGTGAACTTTACATGACTATATACTAGTCACCATAAACATTCGAACATAATCAAAGGGAAAATGTTATGTTCATGATATTTTGAGTACTCAAAAGAAACCGATTAAAAGCTACATGAGTCGATCATTTCCAAAATGCTTCATATAAGACATGTACACCATCTGATCACGAAGCTCGAGAACCCATTGACGGAATAGCTTCACTAGTGGCACCCTGTTAACAAAAGAAAATAATTGTCAACAATAATTCAAGAGCTAATTGGCCTAAGAAAACAAGCAAGAAGCTATTAAATTTCACCTGTGCATCCATTTTTCCAACAAGCAAGAAGCTAATTGTCAACATTAATTAGCAGTGTCATGAATTAATACATTACTGCTTCCTCCCTGAAATTTCAACCTTCTCTGTACTGTAACTTATTAAAACCCTAAACCCTCTTTCTTTCCTTGGACAGAAAATCTATAGCTCTCCCACTCCCAGTACCTATACTCTCATTGTACAAACTGACTGAATACAAACTCAACAGAGTCTGAGTGTTCAATTACATCACTTTATTAACTTTCACCTGTGCATCCATTTTTCCATTTTTCCAACAAGCAAGAAGCTAACTTTCACCTTTTCGTCTGCAGTCTTTGGACACCCTATTCTATCTATCAATATCTTGCAATCTGCTGAGGTGATTTTCCCAGCCACTAGGAGCATACCTCACTAGCAGATGTCCCTCCTGGAAACCTGACTTCCCTATGAAATGGCATATCGAACTATAGCTAAAGATTCACTATGCATCAAAGAGACTAGTTTCTTTAGCATCCTCTTTTTTACACAAAATCCGCCATGGAGAGCAGCATAGCAAGCAAAAACCCCGAGCAGAGTATAAATCTCAGAACAAAAACAGTCAAACGTAATTGACTATGAAAAAAGACAGATGGAAAATTACCTGATTGTTTTCAGCATCTTCCATCCAATTTTGTCCGGGAAACTGTCTACTGATGAACCTCGCCATGACATCCATGTGTTTCTTCACCTCCCTTAACTCCTCTTTCAAAGCAGTCGCATCTGCACATGAATGACCAGCCGAACACGATCCACATGCAGCCCCTCTTGAGCACACTCCAAAATACGTGGTCGGAGTTGGCCCTAACCCCATGCATCGGAGCCTCCCATTATGCTCCGGGCCTGCTAGCTTCTGAAAACTTCCTCCCTAGGGCCCTCCATTTCGGTTGCTTTATCCTTTATGAAACAACAATTTAAAAATGCACAGGAATCAGAATGCAGAATAATAAATTAGTAGAATCAAAGAAAAGTATTGGTCTTACCATGAAATCCTTAGCATAGTCATTAATGTATGTTCCGTCATTCCTCTTATGGAGAACTTCAAAAACTTCAACAATCGACCCTTCAGGACAAGCACGATTACGAACAAAGGATTTCAAGAGAACAAAGTACCTATTCAATAACAATGGAAACTAGACCAATTAGTCATGATGCATATAGACATTGATATGCACTAAAAAGGTCTCGATTTAAGCATTACCTTTCTAAAGGATACATCCATCTGGAATGAACTGGTCCACCGAGTTTTACCTCTTCTACCAAATGGACTAACAAATGCACCATAACAGTAAAAAATGATGGTAGGAAAGTCTTCTCTAAGTGACAGAGAGTCAAAACAATTCGAGTCTGGAGCTTTTCGAGATCAGCAAGACTCAACACCTTCGCACACAATCCTTTGAAGAAAGATGCTAATTCCACCACAACATATGTCACCTCTTTAGATGGACTATAACTTCGCAATACGACTGGAAGAATATCCTCTATCAAGATGTGACAATCATGACTCTTCAACCCATTGATTTTGCAATCATTGGTGTTTACGCATCGTGATATGTTTGAGGCATAACCATCAGGTGTTTTCATTCTGCTTAATGCTTCACAAAGAACACGTTTCTCATCTCTTTTCATTGTGAACAAAGCAGGAGGTAATCGATTTCTTCCATTTGCCAAAATTTCAGGATGCAATCCACTTCTAATATCCATATCCACCAAGTCACGACGAGCATTCAAGTTATCCTTAGATTTACCATCCAGATCTAACAAAGTACCAATGAGATTGTCACACACATTCTTCTCTATATGCATCACATCAAGATTGTGACGCAATAGATTATGCTCCCAATAAGGCAATCTAAAGAAGATACTCTTCTTTTTCCACCATTTCTCCCACTCTGCAGATTCATCACGACCCCTCTTTCTCTTACCTTTCTTTTTCTTCCCATATGAAAATTCTCTGCTTTCTAGGTACCTCAATACCTCACTTCCCGTCTTCCGTTGTGGTGTTGACCCGAACTCTTCCGTCCCATCAAAATGAGAACTCTGAATCCTAAACGGATGACTTTCATCCAACCAACGACGATGTGCCATGTAACAAAACTTCCCACTCTTTTCTAGCCATTTTGAACAAGTACATTCACAACAAACAGGACAACCAAATCTACCATGTGTTCTATATCCAGATAAGTTACCATATGCAGGAAAGTCATTTATGGTCCAGAGCAAAGAAGCACGCATAGTAAAATTCTGCTTAGTGGAAGCATCATAAGTAGTCACACCCTCCCAAAGTCGGATCAAGTCTTCAATCATCGGTTCTAAGTAGATATCAATATTATTCCTGGGGCCTTTGGGTCCAGGAATTATCATTGATAATATGAAAGAGGATTGTTTCAAGTACATCCAAGGAGGCATATTATAAGGTATCAACACCACAGGCCACGTACTATGGGTTGATCTCATTGATCGATGCGGAGTAAACCCATCACTACTTAGAGCCAATCTGATATTGCATGGATCCGAAGAAAAACTAGGGTGTCTATCATCAAAAGATTTCCAAGCTTCGCCATCAGCCGGATGTCTCAACAATCCATCTTTTTTACGAACTTTATCATGCCAACTCATGTGTTTTGCTGTCTTTTCAGAAGCAAACAATCTTTGTAACCTCGGGATTAAAGGAAAATAACGCAAAACTTTTGTTGCTTTCACCTTGAGTCCATCGATTTTTCCAACAACATACCTAGATTTATGACAAACATAGCAAGAAACGGCGTCTTTTGTAGAATTCCAATACAAATTGCAATCATTCGGGCATGCTTCAATTTTGACATAATCCAAACCCAACTTCTTAACCACCTTCTTAGCAGCATAATGAGATTTTGGTAAGGATATACCTTCCGGAAATGCTTGCAGTAACAACTCAAGTAACATGGTGAAGGATTTTGCAGTCCATCCATTGTGAACCTTGAGGTGATATAAGTGCATCAGAAACGATAACTTTCAAAATGCCTTGCATCCCGGATATAGCTCATCATCTGCATATTTTATCAAATCTTCTATTCCACCTGTATTGTACAATGGATCATCCCTTACTTCATAACCATCATTTTCTTCATCACTATCCTCCAAGACATTTCCATCCTGTTCACAAGCTGGTTCGTTGTTCACTAGGTCTTCACGGTGAAATACATCCCGAAATAGCCCCGCCAAATCTGCTCTCATTGCTGGATTTGATTGAATAGGGGTAGATAGCCTCTCCGTATTCAAAATATTTTCCCATGGCGAGGAAGAAGTAGCAACATCACTAGCTTGAGGTGAACATAAAGCTTCTCCATGAAAAACCCATGTAGTATATCCTCTTAGAATACCATCACAAATGAGGTGCACCCGAATATCTTCACATGTTTGTGCATATACATTTACACAATTGATACAAGGACACAATATCTTTGCTCCATGAGATGCATTTTGAAATGCATAATCAAGAAAAAGTTGTACTCCATGTTTATATTCATTGCTCGTTCTATGTTTCTTCATCCAGCTCTTGTCCATTTTGCCGATTATAGATATCACTGCAAGTCAAAATGAACAGATTCTATCAATCAAAAGTTGGACCGGGATGAACAGAGTTGTTTGGCTCAAGAAGAAAGTTTCCATAATAAAACACCAAACTGCTGCCATGACCTATAAGGCAAAAAGACCCAAATTGTTGCCTCAATCACATCAACGAACAACGCAGAGCAAGCAAGTTGGAGTTGTCGTCCATACATACTTTGAATGAGACTCATCAAATCATACTCACCCTTTGCATCAACTTCCCATGAGCGTTGAATTGCTGGAGGAAGAAAAAACCAAACAAACGAACAACCACCAAAAAATACCCTATAACAGCATTTTCTTGAACCAATTCGCCCAAATCTGAAAATGGGTAGTCGAAGAACACGAGCGCAGAGTCAGCGAAGTGATGATGGTCAATGTATTCGGATGCTCCAATCTAACTCCGATCGTTGATTCTCTGATCTCACTCCGACAGAATCGGCAGAATCGGTAGAATGGAAAAGAGTCTCTCTTATCGTAAAATGGAACAGGGGGCTGGAATTTGTTTTAAGTTGTAGCAAGGGTTCTGGAACCCTTGGAAAGAAGCGCTGCTACAAAAAAATGAAAAATGCGAAAGGGGAAACAAGGATGCTTTGCGTTTCGGGGAAATTTGGTTTAAGAGTAGCAAGGGTTCTTGAACCCTTGGAAAGAAACGCTGCTACAAAAAATTCCGGAAAAATTAGCAAGGGTTCCAGAAACCTTGCTAGAAAACCCTTGGCATAAGTCCATTTTTTTGTAGTGGGAAGAGGGGATCAAACAAGTCAGTCACACTAGAATTGAAAACCTTTAGCTACTTCATATTCACAAAGGATCTATCCAACCTTCTAGCTATGAGATTACCCTCTTGTTTATTTATCCATGTGAACCATAGACCTAATGACTTGTGTTCCTCTAACGCATGGTGGAACTGCCATTTCTAAAACTCTGACAAACTAGCGAAAAACGCAGGTGCATTAGAATCTTTGATAGGATTCCCAATAGCATTGTAATCCCCTAGAACGACCCAAGGTTTTGTAGGAATCTGAATTTTATCAATATCTTCGTACAATTTTCTTTTATCAACTTCCTCATTTTTGGCATATACAAATGTAATAAAGAAAGGATTATCAGAGCTTACGAAGGCATGAATGAACTAGTATGTATGGTGGACTCTCAATTTGACATTCTGCCTCCAGAGCCAACCACACTTTCCCAATCCATTTGCATTATTAGCAACCTCCTCTTCCAAACCTAGATATCTATCTTAAATTAACTCTTAGCTAACCCTTCCCTTACTCTTGGTTCTAAAATAGCTAAATTATTTAAATTAGGTTGTTTTATTAACTTATGAACTGCTTTATTCTTACTAGAGTCTGTGAAAATCGGCTTTAACATATTGAATTTTTGGACTTTATGTGATTATCTCATGGTATGTTTTAGCCAATTGGCGCTATTTTAGGGCTCGCTAACCCGAGAATGGTTGAAAAACCATTACTGCCTAGTGCCATGAGTTTGATATGTTACAGGTGGAAAAAGCACGAAAAAGAAGCGAGTGCACAAACAATTAATTGGGCCCAAATAGCCTTGTGGGGGAGGATTCTTTTTGGGCCGGATTATACTTGGGGGCACTTAATTGCAATTAGGATATGGGCCAGAAAAAGAAAAAACGAAATTGGGAGGAAGGAGGAAGAGTCTTGGGCCAGGAAATTACATATTGGGTTGAGGGACACGTTTTTAGAAGGGTGGATTTCTTTTTGGTGAAATAATGGGCCCAAAAGGAGAGGAGCAGGTGGGCATTCTTTGGAAATTATTGGACACGGGGAGAAGCAATTTTTGGGCGGCTGGCTTTTTGGATTGGAGAGAAAAAGAAATTCGTTGGTTGAAAGAAAAGGGAGAGGGGAAATAAAAGTCGGACATGGAATTATAAAGGGCGGCTCTTTTGTTTTTCCCAGAGGGCAAGAATTCTTGAGGAGAAAGAGGCGCAGCGGAGAAAAGAAAAGCAGCAGCAAGCTTGGGATGCGATTGGCAATTGGCGATCTGTTTTTCAAGGTTTGAACCGAATTCAACGAGAGCGATGAGTTGGTTGGATTTTCTAAACCGAACTAGTTGTGTATTGTTGATTTAGAACATGATGAACAAAACCCTATCGATTTATCTTAATTTCGTCATGAACTAAACCCCGATTTCTGGGGGAAACACCATAGGATGCAGCTATTTCTTGATTTGATGGATTGATTTATGATTCTTTTCCTCCAATCTCTATCGCATGAAATTACTTAATGCTTTGTGTTGACTGGCCATCAATAAAACTATTTGTAGTTAATTAGGTAATTAGCGACAGTGAAACCCTAATAACTGAACCTGTTTCATGTGACATAGTAACTTATCGAAGCGACAGTGGATTAAATAAGGTGCTATGCGGTCTTAAATAGGGTATCGGTCTTCAGGCTAAATAATTAGGTCATTGAGCTACGACAGTAGGATTTGATTTAATTGTTTAGTACGTAGTAAATCCCGATAGGGATAGCTAGCACATTCGTGATATCCTGACTGTAGAGGTATGGATTAAATTGATTGGAATATGTGAATTAATCTGGATAGGATAGGTAGTGAATTCTACTGTTTCTCCTAGAGCTTTCTCCCATTGAATTGAACCCGACATTTAATTTGCTTGTTTTGTTTAATTACTTTGCTAGTAGATCATAGTTTCACCTCATTAAACATTTTCACATGTCCTAGCAGCTGAAAGTCTGAAATCAAAGCAAGGGCAGAAATCCTTGCCAGGTTACCTCAAGTATCGATATTTGGGTAAGGATTTCAACCTTCCTGTTATTATTCCTTCTTCACTAACATCAAAACAGGAAGAGTACTTGCTTGAGGCGCTGCAGTACCACCTACGCCTCACTAAAGGGTCCAACATGCAAGATAAGAAGGTCATACCCAATTTTCGCACACCTGGCCCTGCTGAGGTGACTCATATGTTGGATGGAGGTTATGCGTTCTATCATTGCTCGGGAGGGTATGCTGGATACCTTTCCATACCCATTGGTTGAAAGCTCCATAAACGTCAGGCTGAGGACGTTAAACAAGCGCTTTTTGGGAGGCAACCCAAGGTAAGTTTTCTTTTCTTTATTTTTCTTTTTTGTTGTGTCAAACCCGTGCATGTTTAGATTAGGAGTTGAACATTAGGGACAATGTTCCATCCTGAGTGTGGGGTGGTGAGTCTTAGTGTTGTTTGTCCTTGTTGCATGTGGTAAAAAAAAATTGCCATTGGTGAGTCTTAGTGTTGTTTGTCCCTGTTGTATGTGGTAAAAAAAATAAAAAAATAAAAAATTTGGCATTAGGTTGAACACAGCCAAACTGCATGCAGTTTGCCTGTGTAAAAAGCAGGCTGCCTGTGTTAATCTAATGGCTAAAAAACACCTAAAAATCAGAAAAAATAAAAACAAAACCTTGTACTCTTGTGGTAACATGATGTAAATGACTGTGATGCCTTGAAAATGAGTTTGTGCTTGAATGAAATCATCAAAATCACCCCACTAGTGTTGAATTGCATGGTTCTTCACAATGAGCTTGAATGTTTTGACTGACTTGACATGCTTTGAATGAGCAAACTCTTTTAGCAACATTCTCTTTTGTGAGGATAGTGTAATGACTTTTGGTGAAGTAGTTAGGTGGAGAACATTGACCATTCGATATGTTTGGATACCGTGCTTACTTGCCTCAATTGTGAGTTTTTGATGTTGCAACGAGTCTCTCTGTTTTGATTGTTTTATGATGGGGTGAACTGTATCTTCATAAAAGAAAACACTACCTGACAAGTAAAATATAAGAAAGTTGCCATAACAATTGAAGTGTGGGTAAAAATGCCAAAATAGTGTGAGGCAATCACTCATTGCACATGGGGATTAGGAAAGATTCAATTGAGAATCGGTTCGCGACCGTACGATGTTTCTTATCAAGTACGATCCCCAGTTGAGTGAAGTGCCATTAGAGGATGTGCAATGACCCTCCACACGGACCGAGGAAAAGGAGTTAAAAGAAGCCCTTATGCGAGTGCTAAGAAGCAGAAATTGCTCTTGCTCGGTCAGCGGTAGTAAGAAACAAATCCCACTTGTACTAAATACGACCTCTCAGCAAGCAAAAGCAGAAAGAGAGAAAGCCTCTCCTTGTCATAAAAGGTAGTGATGTGCTTAAAGTTAAAATCATGTTTGCGAAAGGCTTCCCTCATTAGTTTTTGAGACTAATGCTTAATTAATTGCTTATGATTGGTGTGAGTAAGCCAGATTGTCCTCACGAGATATGCACCTCACTGATGTGGTTAGATTCTCCTAATAACTGTTGCACCATAAGTTGTTAATCACCCGCTACTGACGACCTGAATCGAGTGTTGCTAATTGAGTTTTTGGTGGATTTGAGTCAGTCAATGGTAATGGTTGCAAAGAACTTGAGTGTGGGATGAAAGGTATGACCATGAAAGCACAACTCGTCCGTTGAGAAAGAAACTACTGACTACAACAAGAGTACAAGGAAATTTTGTGTTTTGCTTTGAGTGTTTGATTAGTGAGTCTGTGGTGTGTCATTGTTTTGGATGGCTATGTGTTTGTGTCTTTTGAGTCGTTGCTTAGGGACAAGCAACAATTGAGTGTGGGGTTGTGAAAATCGGCTTTAACATATTGAATTTTTGGACTTTATGTGATTATCTCATGGTATGTTTTAGCCAATTGGTGCTATTTTAGGGCTCGCTAACCCGAGAATGGTTGAAAAACCATTACTGCCTAGTGCCATGAGTTTGATATGTTGCAGGTGGAAAAAGCACGAAAAAGAAGCGAGTGCACAAACAATTAATTGGGCCCAAATAGCCTTGTGGGGGAGGATTCTTTTTGGGCCGGATTATACTTGGGGGCACTTAATTGCAATTAGGATATGGGCCAGAAAAAGAAAAAACGAAATTGGGAGGAAGGAGGAAGAGTCTTGGGCCAGGAAATTACATATTGGGTTGAGGGACACGTTTTTAGAAGGGTGGATTTCCTTTTGGTGAAATAATGGGCCCAAAAGGAGAGGAGCAGGTGGGCATTCTTTGGAAATTATTGGACACGGGGAGAAGCAATTTTTGGGCGGCTGGCTTTTTGGATTGGAGAGAAAAAGAAATTCGTTGGTTGAAAGAAAAGGGAGAGGGGAAATAAAAGTCGGACAGGGAATTATAAAGGGCGGCTCTTTTGTTTTTCCCAGAGGGCAAGAATTCTTGAGGAGAAAGAGGCGCAGCGGAGAAAAGAAAAGCAGCAGCAAGTTTGGGACGCGATTGGCAATTGGCGATATGTTTTTCAAGGTTTGAACCAAATTCAACGAGAGCGATTAGTTGGTTGGATTTTCTAAACCGAACTAGTTGTGTATTGTTGATTTAGAACATGATGAACAAAACCCTATCGATTTATCTTAATTTCGTCATGAACTAAACCCCGATTTCTCGGGGAAACACCATAGGATGCAGCTATTTCTTGATTTGATGGATTGATTTATGATTCTTTTCCTCCAATCTCTATCGCATGAAATTACTTAATGCTTTGTGTTGACTGGCCATCAATAAAACTATTTGTAGTTAATTAGGTTATTAGCGATAGTGAAACCCTAATAACTGAACCTGTTTCATGTGACATAGTAACTTATCGAAGCGACACTGGATTAAATAAGGTGCTATGTGGTCTTAAATAGGGTATCGGTCTTCAGGCTAAATAATTAGGTCATTGAGCTACGACAGTAGGATTTGATTTAATTGTTTAGTACGTAGTAATTCCCGACAGGGATAGCTAGCACATTCGTGATATCCTGGCTGTAGAGGTATGGATTAAATTGATTGGAATATGTGAATTAATCTGGATAGGATAGGTAGTGAATTCTAGTGTTTCTCCCAGAGCTTTCTCCCATTGAATTGAACCCGACATTTAATTTGCTTGTTTTGTTTAATTACTTTGCTAGTAGATCATAGTTTCACCTCATTAAACGTTTTCACATATAGTTTGCTCAATAAAAATTGATAGAACTTAAGGTTGTACCAGTCCCTGAGAGACGATACCCGGACTTTCCGGTTTTACTACAAGATAGGATTAAGGCATACGCTTTTGACCTATCAGACTGTAAATCCCCCTAGTATTCCACAATGGTAATTTTTATCTTCATCTTTTCTTAACACCTCTACCACCCATTCTACCCTTCTAGAAAGGGGAAACATAAGGATTATTAGGCTTGATCTTTGCTCCTGAACTTTGACGATGCGAAATCTCTCAAAATTGACTCTGAATTACTACTAAAGTCGACTGAGCAATTAACTTCCCATTCAAAACTAATGAGCTAGCGACCACAGTCTGATGTTGAGTGTTAGAAAGGCTCCCAACAAGAGCTATTTAAGTCATTAAAGGGCTTTGTTTAATTTTTAGACATGAATAGGTAGGTATAATCAATAAAATCCAAAGGCTAAGAAACATACACATCTTCATAAATAAATCATCTTAAGAAGGCTTTTTTATGTCCATTTGGAATAGTTCACAATTCAAATAACAAGCAAAAGCACACAATAACATAATGGACTCAATTCTAGCTACTGGGGCAAGTGTTTGTCATAATCAATGTCCTCCTCTTGACATTATCCTTGGGCAACAAAATAAGCTTTATTTCTAATGATGACCCCATCTTCATCAGACTTAATTTCAAAATATCCACTAAGTTCCTATAATAGATACATTAGGAGGTGGAGGAACAAGATTCAAGACCCTTATATACTCAGTTGAGAAAGCTCATCTTGCATAGCCAATCCTCATTCCTCGTCGTTCGAAGATTTTTGTTAATTTTTCATTCAAATTGGTCAAGAACATACTTACCTCGAGTACGAAGACAATCTAAGAGATTTATGAATATTTAACTTTATATACTCAGTTGAGAAAGCTCATCTTGCATAGCCAATCCTCATTCCTCGTCGTTCGAAGATTTTTGTTAATTTTTCATTCAAATTGGTCAAGAACATACTTACCTCGAGTACGAAGACAATCTAAGAGATTTATGAATATTTAACTTTATATACTCAGTTGAGAAAGCTCATCTTGCATAGCCAATCCTCATTCCTCGTCGTTCGAAGATTTTTGTTAATTTTTCATTCAAATTGGTCAAGAACATACTTACCTCGAGTACGAAGACAATCTAAGAGATTTATGAATATTTAACTTTCAGGATGTATTTTCTAGATGTGAGTTGGAGCCTTTTGGATAGCTGTAATGTCCCAAGAGTTGTATTCTAAAGAAGCATTTGGTGATTGAAAATGGTCGGTAGGATACATAATGAATGAAGCTAACTTTGGTTGGTTAATACAATCAGTTCATTGATGGTCGACAAGTATGATGGTCCTAATGATGATCTTACACGTATTTCCTGTGTTTTACCGGCGACTTTAAAAAACCTCGTGAATTGGCTTGGATTATGGGTATGGTTCTTGGTGTCTTGTTTCCTTTGGTATGAGGAACTTATCATGAATCCATTGATTGTTGTCGGTTCCGTTATTGTTGTTAGCTTGGCTTTTGGGCTTGCTTTTATTGGACACGAGGTTCATCATGGCACTACCGGGGTACTTTATTGCTTAGTTTGGACTTTATGGAAGCTTTAATAATTTATGAAATGTTTGTAGCATTAGCCCTTTTATTTGCAAATCCTTTTGATTAATCCTATAAAAAGAAGAAAGGGTATTTTATTGCTTCTCTTTCTTTTTCGCGAATTCTATCAAGAATTCATTCCTACAATTTTTTTTACTCTATTTCAAAATGGATAAATGAATAAAATAAAATAAGGTAAATAATCACATAAGGATACTAGATTACCTAGTATAAAAGGATCATCTCGAAGCCCCCCCCCCCCCCTCGACCCTTTTTTTTCTATTGCAATCTCTAGATTATTATATGATTATTTTGAAACTTTTCATATATAAAGTCATATATAGAGAAAAAGAATATAAAAATAGAAACAGATAGAGTAGAAACGACATTTCTTATGTCAATGACACCAAAGGATAATCGGTTAATAAAAGAATAGAAAAACATTTTTGTGTGTCGCTTCAGTTATATAAGAATTCTTGAACCCAAGAATTCATAATAATAATTTTGTTATCGCCTAGAATAGAATAAATACTTAGAATAATGAAAGAGACTTTCTCAAAAAGATATTAAAAGAATTTTAGCCTATTCTTCAATGTCTCAATTGGCCTCATTAGACCGTACATCTTTCTTGGTTTATTCGGACAATTAGTAGGACCATAAACTGAAACATTCTAAAGTTACAAAGATAGTTATTAAATAGTTAATACATCATAAAAACATAGTGGATAGATTATTATCGAGAGAAGTGCTTGAGGACGTCATCTTTGCAAAATCAAAGGGAACCGGAGCAGCTTCTCCATACTTTGGGTTAGTGTCATCAAACACAAGATGGACAGATTCCTCAGCTATTTTGGACTTCTTATTATAAACACAAAAAGCTTGTCCTCTCAGAGAGTATCCTAGAAAATAAGCTTCATATGACTTAGCATCCTTTCTGTTTAGAGCAAAACAACGACATCCGAAAGGACGAAATGGTATGAAGGATCTCGACTTTATTGCATAAGCTTTTAAATTCTTATGAAATGAACTCCCCCTCCATTATCACTCTTGATCATTTCAAACTTTCCATCAAATATCATGGTAAACTTTTTAATTTTGAGAAGGTCTCATCTTTGAGAAAGAGAAAATATACCCAAATTACCAAGAGAAAACCTACCTTCTTGTTTAGGTTTAAAACCTTTCTTGATGTGTTTTCCGGGAACACATGAAACACAGAAAAATGGACTTTTCTTTTAAGATTGGAAATCCACGAAGTAGAGCAGATTTTGAGAGTTTGGATAACTTTTGCAAGCTGATGTGACCCAGCTTTCTATGCAGAGCATATCTAAGTGATAAGAAGCAATCAAATAAGTCGCATTGAGTGCATGAAGTTACTAAGGCTTATAACATACATGTTATTTAAGCGATTTTCCATGAATAAAGTGGTATTATCTTCAGACGTTTTCACAACAGGCCTCAAAGATCACCTTTCCATTGCTGCAAAGTTGGCTAATGGACAATAAGTTATGCTTAAGACTTTCCAAGAGGAGAACATGATGTATAGTAGGAAAATGATTTTTGTCGTATAGTGCTAGTACTTGTAATTTTGACAAAACTATCGTCGCCAAGTCACTCTTCCACAATTTTGGAGTGAGAGTAAAAAATATGTGTCTTTTTCTAGAAATATGGTGTGAACACCCACTGTTCATGTACAACTGAGTTTAATCAACGACGAAAGGATAAAACACTTTTGAATGGCAGTTTAGCAATAGAATTCGAGGTATTACCTTTAACATTAAGGACAAAAGGCCATGTTAGCCTCCTGTCTTACCTGCTCGCTATCTGAGAGGGACTTGTAGTCACTCTAGGAGGCAATCATGTCACTTTCTTTGGCTTTATGAGTAAACGGACAAATTGCACGATTATGCCCAGTCTGCATATTTGTAGCATCCTTGTGGCACATTTTCTTGAACAATTTCACTTATGTCTCTGGTCATCTTTGAAAGAAGCCTATCTTGGGGAAAAAACTTTTTAAGATCATAAGTATCTGACTTATTGAAATCCCCTACATTTCTGATAATTTTTATACTTGACCATACGGTTATAAAACTGAATAATAAGAGAAAACAATTTATCAAACTCGCTCTCATTAGCATATTCATAATATGAACTAGAGATTTGAAGGCTAAACTATGACGATGTTTTTCATCATCTCATCAAACTTGTTTGATGACATGCTCATGACTTCAAAGAGATCCAATTAATTGATCAATCTCCAAGGTGTTCAAATTTATGGCTTCTTCTATAGTTGTTCGCTTAGACAACCATTCCTTACGCACGAAGCTAAGGATTTTTCTAATTGTATCCTTAACAATTTTTTCGTAGCTCTTTTAATTTATCTATCATAATAGTAAATCTAGAGTACATATCTCGAACACTCTATTGACAACATGTTGAAGGCTCCATACTCATGCATTAGAAGATTAGTTTATGTCTCCATAATGTTGGAAGTACCCTCGTAAGTACTTTTGAGTGATTTTCACTTGTCTTGAGCAGTTTCACAATGTTCTATCTTATCAGCCTCATCCAGATTCATGGCAGTTTGGAGGATATGCATGGCTCAATGGCCAAGTTAGGAAGTTTTCTTTTGACCAACAATCCATTGATCTTGAGCTTGCCTGTCCATCTCTAGTGGCCCATCTCGAACAGCGGTCCAAATCTCTTTGTCGACTCACCATAGGAACGTCTTTATTCTTTTCTTCCAAGATGTGTAGTTGAAACTAGTGAAAACAAGAGGATGACTATAGTACGCTTTCCCAAACCCAGAAGTTTCCATGGAAAGAAACACCAAGGAAGTATTTAGCTCTTCTCAAGGGAAGGCTCTAACACCAATAAACATTCGGCTAGGAATCATATAGAATTAGGGATTTTGACGTTTTAGAAGAAAAGAAAGTGAAGTAAAATGATGATGTGAAGAATGAGGAAGACAGACGAAGAAGATGATATGAATATCAAGTCGTCTTTCTTTCCTCTTCCAATGAGTCCTAACGAGATTAAGTGAAAATGCCCACAAAAAAAACAACCAATGAGAACAACTGACAATGGCTTTTTAAGCTATTCAATCCCAACTAACTTTCGGAATAGAAACCAAAGAGAAGCTCTTTTTGTTGTTATGTATGTAGCCAGCAAGAATAGAGCACTCACCAAAAAGAGAATAACATAAGGAAATATATATGATAGCTAAAAACAAAAAAAAAAGCAATAGAATTTTAATGTGGTTACCCAAATTACAGTTAGTCCACGTCCAGGAAATAACAGCTACTATTTTCCAAGAGACTCTTTTTTATTTCTATTTTGACATTTCAGTGAACAGGAACTGAATAAGCAAGAGACAATGGAGAAAAAGAAACACTAGCCCATATCACAATCCAATTTGTCTGAACCCTCAACAATTTACAACCTCTTCCCCTAAACTGCTGATTTCTTTGTAACCTAAAGCTCAACCTTCAACCATGATACCGTCATATTTTCACATGTTTGTAGCCATGCTTCTTAACCGTTTTACCTCGAATTTGTGGTTCCTTGGCCTATATTATGTTAGGTTGTTCTATTTTGTCACATTTTCAGGTCCTAGCAAGTAAAGGAAGGCTAAGGCACAAGTTTCAGGTTGTTTGGAGATAAATATCCCCGTGAAAAGTTTGTTAGAGCTTCTTCAATCAATAGGAGTGAACTGATTGTACGAGAGTCAGCCAATTTACAAGCTATTATTGGATTGTCCGTTGTTTAATCAACAGTGAATAAACCAAAGGGGAATTACAACTTAAACCTAATTGAGGAGCTAGGGGGACTCATTCCCGAGTGACTCCTCTCTTGCTTTAGAAAACCAGATAATTTACTGCTTTCTTTCTACTTTGTTTAAACGCATTTTCACTCGACTTTCCTACTAGATAACGGATAATCACGGAGTAGGTAGTACATCTAGGCCCCAGGTTGACTTTTATTACTTGATCCCACTATACTGCACTTCCATTCTACGATTAACTTGTTGAATCCCTCAAAATTTGGAAATAAAGGGTCTTCAAGAGAGTCGTTGCTCTCAATATCCCCGTGATTAGAGTTTGTAGTTGTTGCTGTCAATCCACGTGATAATCTTCAAGGCTACTCTATTGAAGCTTTTTTTAAGAAGGGGCTGCTTGATTTGGAAGAACTTACCAAATGAGGATCAATCGACATAACTCTAATTTTTTTCATCGGGATCGTGAAAAATGAGTTAAATGAAGCCCTTACATAAGTGCTAAGGTTCTAAAATTGCTCTTGATTGATCAAGGCAACGTATGAACCCATTTGAACTACAAAAGGTACAAGGATGACATGCTACATACAAAAGAGAGCTCAAAACCTGTAATTGTCGATGGAAGCGACACACCTATATGCATAAAATCAGATACAAAGCTTCGACTCAAAATCTCGACTAGACTCAAAATTAAAGGGAACTTACAATGATAAGTGACACGCTAAAACACAACACCAAACTGTGACCAAGTGTAATCGCAGTCCGGAAATGCAGTAAAGTGGCAAGTTCTAATTATCAACCCAGGGTCTAGATCTACTGCCTACTCCGTGAATATCTATTATCTAGCCAACTAAGTCGATTGATTGTGGTTTTAACTAAAAGGAGTAAGAAAGCAGGAAATGATTCGATTTTCTAAAGCAAAGGGAGAGTCACTCGGGAATGAGTCCCCCTAGCTCCGTAGTTAGGTATCAGTTGTAATTACCCTAGGTTGATCTACTGTTGATTAAACTGCGGAAGATCCGACAGTAGCTTGGAATCTCTTAAGCTGACCAAGCCCTCTCAGTCCAGCTACCCGGCAGACGACTAGTCTTCACCGGGATAGAAAGCTGAGCCAATAAGCACATAACTCCACTACTGGAATTGGGTTCCAGTACAAAGTAGTAGATTGATTAACTCTCGTATAACCAATCTACCAAAACCGAATGGTGATGCTCTAACAACCTAATCAGATTCTATCTATCTCAGGTTGCAGCAGAAATCAAGAAAAGATGATTAGACTTCAATTGACTCAATGAATCATGCATCATTCTATTAAAACCAAACAATATAACAATCCCGAGTCATTACAATCACGATCCCTAACACATGGAACTAGGGTTCTTCATACCCAAGTGAGAGAAGGTTCTACTCCATAGAGAGAGAGAGAGAGGGAAACAGAATACAAAGCAGTCATACCCATAACAATGGGAAGAATATGCTCTAGGATGATGATCTCCACTCCAAGGATGATTTCCAAGCTTGATTGATAAACCCAGCTCCAAAACCACTCTTAGGGGGTGTTCTTCGCACTTTCTCTCTCTTGGGCTCTGTTTTTGCTCCAAAAAGTCGACCTTTCACTCCTTTGGCTCGAATTTGGGTTAAAACACAGAAATTCCCGACCACACGGGCAGGCCACACGGCCGTGTGGCTTTTTAGGCGTGCCCGTGTGAGTGTGCAAAATGCCGCGTTTCACTTAAGTGGCTTCAGGTACGCTACACGGCCAAAACCACACGGCGTGTGGATTTTAGGCGTGCTCGTGTGAGCTCCCTGGACTTTCCACACGCCCACAAGGGGTCCCCTACACGGCCAGTGTGGCTTGCCCGTGCAATTTGGTGCCACACGGCCAGGTCACACGGCCGTGTGGGATTTTAGGCGTGCCCTTGTGGCTTTTCCAGCTTTTCGTCAAATGCCCCAACTTCGTCCAATCGACCCGGAACTCGTTCCCAAACCTTCTTTCACGTACTAGGACCTGAAAATCACAAACAAGAACAACCTAGCGTGAAATCGGCCTAAAACACGAGAGATGAGACTCAAACGGTACAGGAATGGTGGATAAAAACATGTGTATATATCAAGTCATCAATAAGCAAGTTCATCCTCACTAGACTTGCGCTTTATGAATATGGTCTAGAAGTTAAGTTCGAGGCTTGACCTTGTAAGGTACTTATGATCCACATCTTATGATCGAAATCACGTGTAATTTTGAGGATCAAGTGAGTTGTATGATTGTGAGTAAATTTTGCTTGGGGGCAATTAAAGTTCAAGTGTGGGGTTCTTTGATGACTCATGAAAAGTGTGGGGTTATTTTTTTTTCTTTGCTGGGGTTCTAACTGCATTTTGTATGCGCGGTCTGCCCTTATTAGGTGAGCAAGAGCAATTTCTGTACATCTCTCACTTACCCGAGTACTTCTTTTAACTCCTATTCCTCACTTCGTGTGGAGGGTCAATGAAATTAAGGGGGGTTGGAAGCTCTATCCGTGCCCTTAAAAACACATCCTCAAGTAGGCCAACCGTTCAACGGGTGGAAATTTTACTTGTACTAGAGACAAATTAGCTTCACCTTGTAGGCCTACCCCACCAAGGATCACTAAAATCTCTTCCAAAACCCGATTTTGTGCAATGAACGGTGCCACACACGTTGGGCTTACCCCAGGTCTTAGAATTTCAAATTTTTGACATGGAGGACCAACTTCTTTTTCATTTCACACTTGAGCACCCTTTTTCGATACACGAGACCACAACACAACATAAGAGGAGTCATCAATACCACATGAATCAACGGTCCTAAATCCACTAGTTCAAAAAATCAACCGGCATAACAGAGAGACAAATAGAAAAAATCTTATACTTCAACATCCTCCATAGTGCTACAACTACCTCCCTAGGTTGCATATCACCATAAAGACTGTCAATTCAAAGCATACTGAGCAGAATTTTGCAGGGTACAGTACTTGGAGCCCTCAATTCATCAAATTGGAAATAGATAAACACCCTCCCCCCCCCCCCCAACACACACTTAAGCACGACATTGGCCTCAATGGAGCAAGGGAAAGATAAGGGGGAACGATGTTACCTAGAATACAGACTGTCGGGGGACTGGAAATGGGACCAGTCAGCAGGACTAGAGTCATCAAAACACACTGGGTGATAGAAACCATAGTTCCAAGTGGACAAATCGAAAACAAACGAAAGGAAAACAAACCTTGGTGGGGTTGCCTCCCCACAAGCGCTTCTTTACCGTCTTTTAGCTGGACGCCAGTAGGGTGGATACTCAGAGAGGTGAAGGAACAGGTGCCTCCAAGAGCGGATCCACATCGCTCTTGAGGTACAGCTTCAGATGGTGGCCATGCACACGATGGGTGTGACCACTAGCACTCGTCAACTCAAGCTGGCCATCCTGCAGGATGCAAGCGAATGAATACTCGGATGGCCAAGGTGGTCGAGGCTCAAGATTCGGGACCAACTCATAGTGGTCTCCGGCTTTCTTGTGAGCAGGCTTAGCTACTTGCAGTTTCGGCCGCCACTCCTCCTTGATCTTTTCCTTTGGTGACGGAGTGGACGGGAGTGGCGGCGAAGGTATGGGAGGGGGATCCTGCAAAATGGGAAGCATAGAAGGATACACGATAGACTCGTGCTCCTGGTGAGAAACAGCATGCAAGGGCGATGAAGCAGGGAGAGTATTAGCAATGAAAAATGTTATTCGCTCCTCGCCATCCCTCAAGACTAAGGTCCCATCATGTACATCTATGAGAGCCTTGGCGGTGGCCAGGAAAGGCCTTCCTAGTATAAGGGGCACTTCTGTGTCTTCATTGATGTCCAAGACAACAAAATCCACAGGATAAAAGAATCTGCTAACCTTAACCAGAAGGTCTTCCACTATGCCCCTGGGATGAACTATAGATCGGTCAGCTAGTGGAATACTCATCCTAGTTGCACTGGGTTCACCTAAGCCTAGTTTCTTGAACAATTTATATGGTATCACATTAATACTAGCATCTAGATCCGCCAAGGACCTCTCTAAATGCAATTTACCTATAGAGCACGGGATAGTAAAACTACCTGGGTCCTTCTACTTCTGCGGAAGCTTGTTCTGCAGAATGGCCGAGCACTCCTCGCTAAGCTCCACAGTGGCTAGCTCGCTCAGCCTCCGCTTCTTCGAGAGAAGCTCCTTCAGGAACTTTGCATACTTAGGCATCAGAGATAGTGCCTCCATGAAGGGAACTTGAACATGCAACTTCCTAAGCATGGACGAGAAGTTTCCGAAATCTGCCTCTAGTCTGACTTTGTAAATCCTGGTGGGAAAATGGAGCTTAGGCTTGTATTCAGCCACTATTGGTTGTGGCTTTGGAGCTTGATCCTCTGGCTCCTTTTCCATCACCAGGTCTTCTTCCGGCTCTTGGGCGATCTGGGTCACCTTCTTGGCACTCTTCTGCGGTGCATTCGCAGTCACAGTCCCACTTTGCAGCGTAATGGCGTGCAACCCCTCCTTATGATTTCTGGGATTCGGTAGGGGTTGGCTAGGAAGTATGCCAACCGGTCAGGAAGCTAGGGCATCTGCCAGGTGCCCGATCTTGGTGTCCATATCCTCCAAGAGTGCCTGCTGGTTTCTCTGGCCAGCTTCAATCTCCATGAATTTACCCGCAGCCACTTCCATGAATTGCTCCAATTTGTTGAACTTTTGGGTACTAGTGCTCGCCAAGGTAGTCACTAGATCCCTCAGTTATGATACGGGATCGCCCGGTGCTAAGACTGATGGAGGTGCACCAGGTTGCTGGTACTGCTGCTGTGGGGGCTGTTGAAAAGCCTGCCCCTGTCTGGGCTGATAGAGTGGATGTTGTTGCTGCATCTGGCCCGGCCGAGGCTGGTATGGCTGCCTCTGGTTTGGGAAACTAGCTGCAGGAGCCTGGAAGCCAGGTGGCTATGGATTGTTGTTGCCACTCCAGGAGAAATTTGGATGCTGGCGCCATCCCTCATTGTAGGTATTACTGTAAGAATCGTTGCGCCTAGCATTGTTAATGAAGTTCACCTACTCCTGGGGTGTACTGGATCACGGATGGCCTGGCAGTCCTTTACAATATGATGGGTGCTCTCACACCACTTACAATGCATCGCCTCTGATGTCCTGCCCCTGGGATCATTCCCGAACTATCGATGGGTGAAACCAGTTTAGATACCACCTACATCCTCGCAATTCCCCAATCATAGCCCTGCTCTGCCATCTCTTCAAAAAGTTGATTCAGTTGTGGCGGTGTTTTGGTGAGCATATTCCTCTGGGTCAATCAGCTGCTTGTCCTCCGGGAAGAGGGCATGGAAGAAGGTGCCCACCTTGAAGGCGTTAGTAAAACCATGGTTGGGACACTTGAGGAATAGACTGGTGTATCTCTCCCAAGCATACCGGATGGTCTCATCTTCATCCTGTGCAAAGTGGTTAATTTGCTTCTGCAGGTCCGCCGTCTTGGACGGGGGATAGTAGCGAGTGAGGAACTTGTCCACCAGGTTGGCGAACGTGGTGATCGAGCCTGGAGGTGGAGTATCTAGCCACTCCTTAGCCTGCCCCTCCAGAGTAAATGGGAAGTACCTCAGCTGGATGGCATCGGCTGGGACCCCATTGATCTTGATTCCATCTATGAGCTCGTAGAATCACCTCAGGTGTGCTCGCGGGAACTCCCCCTCTTTGCCACGGAATACTACCGAGCCGCGCAACATAGTGATGACCGAGCTGCTCACCTCAAAGTTGTTGGCTGATACATGAGGGTGCTGAATGGGCTCTGGCGGTCTAGTAGTACCCCATTGTTTGCTCCTCGGGAAGGACCACATCATGGTTCTGTGGGTCACCCATCTCTTCTTCGTCGGTGATTTGCAGTTGTGCTAGCGCCTCCTCCACAGCTATTCGCGCCTTTAAATCCCGCTTGAAGTTCCTACCGGTCCATTCAAGCTCCTGGTCTAATGGTAGTATATCTCCCGACTGGCTACGGGTCATGCACTACCTGCACACAACCAGCAAAAGCAACCTGTGAAGGCACACAGGTGGAAGAGAGAAAATGCAGTAAAGAAAAAACTAGAGTAACAAACTTTCACGTTTCTCCAATAACATAGAGGGTCCCCGACAACGGCGCCAAAAACTTGACACGCTAAAACACAACACCAAACTGCGACCAAGTGTAATCGCAGTCCGGAAATGCAGTTAAGTGGCAAGTTCTAATTATCAACCCGGGGTCTAGATCTACTGCCTACTCCGTGAATATCTATTATCTAGCCAACTAAGTCGATTGATTGTGGTTTTAACTAAAAGCAGTAAGAAAGCAGGAAATGATTCGATTTTCTAAAGCAAAGGGAGAGTCACTCGGGAATGAGTGTGGTTAAAACCCGGAAATTCCCGACCACACGGGCAGGCCACAAGTCGTGTGGCTTTTTAGGCGTGCCCGTGTGAGTGTGCAAAACGCCGCGTTTCACTTAAGTGGCTTCAGATACGCTACACAGCCAAAACCACACGGCCGTGTGGATTTTAGGGGTGCCCGAGTGAGCTCCCTGGACTTTCCACACGGCCACAAGGGGTCCCCTACACGGCCAGTGTGGCTTGCCTGTGCAATTTGGTGCCACACGGCCAGGTCACACAATCGTGTGGGATTTTAGGCGTGCCCGTGTGGTTTTTCCAGCTTTTCGTCAAACGCCCAAACTTCGTCCAATCGACCCCGAACTCGTGCCCAAACCTTCTTTCACGTACTAGGACCTGAAATATCACAAACAAGAACAACCTAGCGTGAAATCGGCCTAAAACAGTACATGAATGGTGGATAAAAACATGTGTATATATCAAGTCAGCAATAAGCAAGTTCATCCTCACTAGACTTGCGCTTTATGAATATGGTCTAGCAGTTAAGTTCGAGGCTTGACCTTGTAAGGTACTTATGATCCACATCCTATGATCGAAATCACGTGTCATTTTGAGGATCAAGTGATTTGTACGATTGTGAGTAAAGTTTGCTTGGGGGCAATTAAAGTTCAAGTGTGGGGTTATTTGATGACTCATGAAAAGTACTATTTCAGACCCCCCACATTATGGCCCATTTTTCATGATTTTTTAGTCCTTTTAGATGTACGTTAGGTTGTCGATTGAAAACTAAGGCTCTTCGTCATGCAGTGGTCGCATAAATTGGGATAAAATTAATTGTCATGCATCCCGATCTATCTTCTTAGTTGTGTCCACCGATCCAATGTCACCACACTCGGCTTCCCCGATTAGAGGTAAGTCCAAACTCTTCTAAATGGATTCTTAATAACACTCAAATTTATGTTCTTCATGGTCAACATACCACCAAATATACCCCGTGTCCGTTCCTTTGAGAAAATGTTAGTATTCTAGCTTGTATTGGATGGTATGAATGTTTTTAGGTACGAAATGTGCACAAGTGTAGAGAAAATACTAGAGTTCCAGAGATCACGACTGACACATGACGATCATGGTCACGAACAGAGGGCGCAAAGCTAAGGATTGAGATCACAGCCTTGGACCTGAAGATCATGGCCCAGAAGATGGAGGTCTCAGGTGCAAACTTTCGGAGCAGCCAACAAGGAGGAAGCGGAAGATTTTTTGACAGTCCACTCACGACCTTCTTCATCTGAGCCCGCGAGAAAGATTGCGGCTGCGAGTGATGAATCGCGACCGTGAACTCGTGCCGCCAACTTCATAACCTCAAAGTAAAAACAGCAAGCTCGAGATCGCGAGCTTCCCTTTCTAGATCGCGGCCGTGAACTCTCCCCTCGTGACCGCGAACTTGCCCAAAATCCTGTAAATCTATAAATAGGGGGCTCCTCCCCCCTACTTGGAGAGTTGATTTGGTTGAAGTTCTCTAGTTTAAAGAGAGACAAAGTTAGAGAGAGAAGCTGAAGGAGGAAGGGAGCTCTCCCACACCAAGGCCTCTTCGATTTTCTTCCATGTATCTTCTTCCCCCCTTTATGGGGGTTTCCTCTAAGGTGCTAGGGGTTAACTACCCGAAATCCAAGATTTAGGACTTAAATGTAGATGTAGTTTTGTTAGTGTTTGTGAATGGATATGTTTGTTTTAGTGAATTTATGCTTCATTGATGCTTAGTTGTTTGGTAAGTCACCCATTTCTTTGCCACTAGCCTACAACTGAGTTTACACTAGGTGGGAGTTTTAGGGTTAGACTAGGTAGTGGCAAATCGCATATTAAGACTAGATGAATGGTCTTAGGACCATAGTGGATGTGATGACCGAACCCCTACTATAGGAACACACTCCTAAAACAATTATAGAGAAGTCGCACGCATTTTGATCGAAACACATCTCTAGTTTGCATGATAGGTTAAACCTATTGAGAGGAACTACTTGATGAACCCTAGATAGAAGCAAAGATAGAAGCAATTAGCTCACAATTGAGCACAAAACATGCCATAAATATCGTTCAATCAACATAACCTAGTTCCATACTAAAATTCATCTCCCCTAAACGATCATGGGGTTTCAAGTCAGAGAGAGAGATAATAAATTCAAACTAGAGAGAGAGCTTGAAATCATCATCTTTTCCTTAGATTGCCGCCTTCTCATTGGATATTGGATGGACTCCTCCTTCCCAAGCTCCTCCCAAGCCTTTTCTCACATAAAATTACCCAATATCCTATCTACTCACTCTAGGTTGGCTCTCTTTTTTCAATTGCGGAAAAGGGGTATTTCTAGTGATTCTGGTACACGTCACGGCCTCTAGGGCATGACCTAATGATCACGGGTGTGACCTAGGGCATATTAGTGCCCTTGACGTGCAAATCGTCGCCGAATGGCGAAAAATATCGTGCCTTGACTTCTTCTTCAAGCATTGAGATTGCTGGCTTGAGCTTGAGATTGTGGTCTTGATCTAGAAGCCGCAGACGTTATCTTTTACATCAGAAACCCTATTCAGCTGCGATTCAGAATGCAAGAAATTCTATCCATTTTTTTGTTCCCTCTTCAAGTTCGTGGTCACACCTAAAGTTCATCGCCTGGAGGTCAAGGCTATATCAGAGGACATGCCTTATTGATTTTCTTCCCTTCTTGCTCCTATGTTATGCAAACGTGTCCGAATGAACTCCAAAGAATCTCTGATCGATTGTGCACGAGTATAAGACTGAAATATAAATAAAAAACACCAAGAAAGCAATAAATATTCCAAAGTGTGGATCATGACAAAGTTAGGTGATTTTTCCATAAAAGTCTTCATAGCAAAATAACTCATGCTTAAACTAACGATGACGAATAAGAGCAAAATTAAGCATAAATTATCTACAATGTGGCTGAACGGCTAAAACACAACACCAAACTGCGACCAAGTGTAATCACAGTCCGGAAATGCAGTAACAGGCAAGCTCTAATTGTCAACCCGTGGTCTAGATCTACTGCCTACTCCGTGTATTTCTGTTATCTAACAAACTAAGTTGAGTGATTGTTGATTTAAGTAAAAGCAGTAAGAAAGCAGAAAATGGTTCGATTTTTTAAAGAAAAGGAAGAGTCACTCGGGAATGAGTCCCCCTATCTCCTTAGTTAGGTCACAGTTATAATTACTTTTGGTTGCTTTACTACTGGTTATACTGCGGAAGATCCGACAGTAGCTTGGAATCTCTTAAGCTGACCAAGCCCTCTCAGTCAAACTACCCGGCAGACGACTAATCTTCATCGGGATAGAACGCTGAGGCAATGAACACAGAACTCCACTACTGGAATTAGATTCCAGTATAGAGCAGTGAATCGACTAACTCTCGTATAATCGATTCACTACTACCGATTGAAGAAGCTCTAACAACCTAATTAGATTCTATCTATCTCAGGTTGCAGCAGAAATCAATAAAAGATGATCAGACTTCAATTGACTCATTCAAAACACTTCAATCGATTATAATCAAGCAATATCACAATCCAAACGTAATTACAATCAAGATTCCTAACACATGAAACTAGGGTTCTTCATACCCAAGTGAGAGAGAGAGAGAGAGAGGGAAACATAATACAAAGCAGTCATACTCATAACAATGGGAAGAATCTGCTCTGGGATGATGATCTTCACTCCTATGATGATCTCCAAGCTCGATTGATGAAACCTAGCTCCAAAATCACTTCTAGGATGTGTTCTTTGCACTTTCTCTCTCTAGGGCTCTGTTTTTGCTCAAAAAATCGATCCCCTCTCCTTCGGCTCAAATTTGGGTAAAATCCCAGAAATTCCCGACCACACGGCCGTGTGGCTTTCCCAGCTGCCCGTGTGAGTGTGCAAAACGCCGCGTTTCGCTTAAGTGGCTTCAGGTATGCTACACGGCCAAAACCACACGACCGTGTGAATGTCCAGCCTGCCCGTGTGAGCTCCCAGGACATTCCACACGGCCACAAGGGGTCCCCTACTCAGCCAATGTGGCTTGCCCGTGCAATTTGGTGCCACATGGCCAGGTCACACGACGGTGTGGGTTTTTAGGCGTGCCCGTGTGGCTTCCTCAGCTTCTCTCCAAACGTCCAATCGACCACGAACTCTTTCCCGAACCTTCATTCACGTACTAGGACCTGAAATATCACAAACAAAAACAACCTAGCGTGAAATCGGCCTAAAACACGAGAAATAAGACTCAAACGGTGTGAGAATGGTGGACAAAAACATGTGTATATATCAAGTCATCTGTGGCTTAGACACGATACTTTAGCACGAAAACGCCTCGAGAATCGAGGTAAGATAACACCAATAATTTGGGTGTTATTATTTATTAATTTAGTTTCTCGCTTTACCTGAAGTAGAAATTCGGCAATGAATAGGGAACCTCACCCTTCGTGTTTACTTATATTGCATTGTTGTTTGAGCACAAGTATTTAATTACAAAGTATTTTATATTGAAAGCTTTATGAAATACGGCCTTAGACACTCTATGATTTATTACTTTGCAAATGTACTACAATTGCATCAAGCATATTATTTTGCTTCCACTTATTATTGTCGACAAGAGACTAAATCATGTTATTAAGCCACAAGAAATTTCGTCACTAGTGATTTATATTTATTCATGTGAAAACCTATCAATTTATGATTTTATGGTAATTAACATCACATTGTTCGTGACTAGGGATTAATATCTAGTTACTGTAATTGATTGTCACTCGAAATACCATCTTAAAAGGTGTATTGGTAGTCACGTGAATCATTTAATCACGATAGATTTCGTCTTAAAGGTATGCATCCTTTCTCCAAACGTTTTTTATAATATTTGTACTCCATATTTGGGATTACTCATGGGTTTATTGTGATTAAAAGGTAGAAATTATCCCGGCATACTATACCATGACTAGTTATATTCCATGACATTTACAAATAGAGACAAAGCTTTATATTATGATACCTTTCATGAGACCAAATCATTAAACAACTAGAAACAAACTTTTAAGCAAGAAATTTTCCATAATTAAATAATATTTTTCCTATAGTGTATTCTATATTTAGCAAAATGTCGTTAATCTCATAAATATATTTTTTTTTAAAACAGAGCGCAGGGGGCGTTCTATCTCTTGATTATTGATTAATCAAGGAGTCTGCACTCCAATAATATCAAAATATATACAACCAATAATTCATCATAGGAGGGCCTTGTCACTCTAGGGGCCTTGTCAACTGATTAACCTCAAACTGCTTATATTACTCTCTTTAGACCAAAGTTGTACGATAGAATTAAACTAGGCGGCCGAAGCTAGTTGATTCTCAAAAACCCAGCGGTTGTTGTTCTTCCATAGCTGCTATCCAAGAGCAGCGTATAGAGTGGGATCAATAATGGAACTTCGGCTTAAAATATAATGAAGCACCCATTTATTCACATCCTCCTTGAAAAATGCTTCATCTGGTTCCCCTCTTAGAAATTCCAACCAAACCATCCGAGCATATGATCAGTCTCTTAGCATATGAATCGTCGTCTCAAGACCACCACCACAAATAGGACAATCATCTCCGTGTTCCGGGTGACGTTGACAACATTCGTGATTTGTTAGTAGCTTGTTATGAAGGACAAGCCACAAGAACAATAGCGTAGGCTGCGGCCCTAGGATGTTCCAAACTTCCTTCCAAACCGGGTTATGTCTCTCATCATCATCCTCGCTTTTAAGCAATTCCTACACCGTTTTCGAAGAGAACTTACCTAACGATTAGAATCTCCACGTTCAGATATCGGTTCCGGCATCATGCAAGATAGGGTGGAGAAGGAGCTGAGCAGCCATATCTTCAGGTAGGAACACACTGATGAAGTCCATATTCTAGCCTTCGTTCAGCATCATTTCCGCATCCGTTAGATTTCTCACCTCGATCGGTAAATATTGAATGAATTTCACCTATGGTGGCTCAATCTGGATCCAGCGATTAGTCCAAAAGCGTGTTTTCATGCCACTTCTAATGTTCCACAATATCCCTTCCGGTAATTGGTGAAGAACACGTAGAACTCCTCGCCACAAATTAGATAACCTACCTTCCCTTCTCGACTGCCACCCACCTTCAGTTTGTTTGAGATAATTCCCCCTTATAGCACAGGCCCATAAACTATCTTGTTCTGAGAGAAGTCTCCAAGCAATCTTCAGCACAAATGCCTCTTTCGTCTTTGTGGCAGTCCACAACCCCAAACCTCCCTCCTCCTTAGGCTTGCAAACTGTATCCCATTGAGTCAGTGGACCTTTATGCCCTGTTCCGAACTCCCCCAAAGAAATCCCCTGATTTTCTTGTCACTGTACTCCCTGACGATTTCCGACAAAAAGAGGTATGCATGGTGTATGTCGGCAGCGACATTAGGACCGATTGAACAAGAGTCATCCGCCTGCTAGGGATAGCGATTTCACCTTCTTGCAAGCCAGTCTCGCGGTAGTGTATCACTGGCACCCCCAAGTAGCGACCCATGTTACTTGTTGTTGGGATGCCAAGTGCATTACTCAGGTCCGCACAATCCGAGGTACTAACTTTTTTGGAGAAAAAGATTCTCAACTTGGGATGGCTAACTTGATGTCCGGAAGCCGCACCAAATTCTTCCAAACACCTAGAGATAACTTGCGCTTTCCGGTCTTCCGCGAGTTCACCGGCTATTAGGGAAGTCATTGGCGGTCACCAAATTAACAAGGTCGTCGACCTTCCATTCAATGTTCCCTTGAGAAAGAAGAAATCTGGAGAGGATGAAGAAGATAAGTGGGTAAATGGTTATTACACATTTTGGACCCAAATTCCTCATGTATTACCGAACAAGTAAATTGGCCCAAATTCGTCATTCAAATTATCTAGGTTTTTAAACCAAAGATTTAAGCCCAAATCCTTGAAAAATCCCTCAAAATCAATTTCCTAATTCAAACGAATGCTTAAATAAGAAGTGGTACATAAATTTTTTGTAATAACTTAACACTTTACGTAACGCGAAGTTAACATTCATTAAGTAAAAGGACCATCCATTACGTAAGGTTTCTGTAATAACCTTTTACAACTGTTACGTAAGATAAACATATGTTACGTAACCATTGCATAATATCTATTATATTATACATAATACGACTTGTTAAACCTGTTATAGCAAGAAAAAAATTCAAATGAACTCACTTCAAAGCATTATATTGTTGAAATTCCAAAGAACGTACATATTTAACGGAATGTCGTTAATCTCATCAGCCAACATTTTAACATCCACAATCTCATAAAATCTTATCAACCAGTCATTGTCATAATCACAGGAATGAAAGAGTTTTTTTTCCTACTATTTTAATTAAAATAATAGTATTTAATGTGTCATTTTGTGTGATACCTATTTTCCGTTAACTAGCTTTAATTAACTAATAAGCTATATTATTCCCTTTAAACACAATATTTTTGTGATTAAATAACAATTTTCCTGAATAATAGTGTATCCTACATTTAACGAAATATTAGTAATCTCACAAGCCAACATTTTAACATGCACAATCTCTCCCGTCAAAAAATAAAAAATAAAAACATGCACAATCTCATCAACTCATAACGTCATAATCATAGGAATGAAAAGAGTTTGCTCTATAAATTTAATAAACCGATCAGCAATAATATCCCATCTGTTGTAATGAAAACGATCCCCTAACGTATTGGAATGAAAATGATCCCACCTCTTAACAATTAGCTATAATATCCCATATGTTGAGATATAATATCCCACCTCTAAGTAGTTAGTAATATATATACCCAACAAATACGATCATACGTATCAATCAGCTCGAGTTTCTCAGTTGTTTTTCCCGAGACCAAAAAGAAAAGAAGAAGTGAGAATCAAGTGACCGGACGCAATGTCTCTCGGCCGCTTATGTTTCCTGGTTCTCATAATCATTGCCTCGTCAGCCTGTACCATCAACGGGGGCAGTGACGTGGACTTCCAGGTCATCAACAACTCCCCGACCACCAAAGGCGGAGCCCGATTCATGCACGAAGTCGGACTCAACTATACAAGGTACAAAATGGCGGCGGCCTCGCAGTTCATATGGCAGAACATCTTTCACCAATACAAGCCTTGCGACAGAAGAAACTACCAGCAGGTGAAGCTGTTCATCAACGTATTCAACGCCTCAAAAGTGGCCTACACGGGCAGCGGCGAGATCTACTTCAGTGCTAATTACCTAGAGAAGTGCCCCACCCGCTACCTGCGAAGGGAGTTCACGGGGATAATGTACCGCGAGATGGTGCGTGTGTGGCAATGGAACAGCGGCGGCCAGGCTAATCCTGGGTTGATAGACGGGATAGCCAATTACGTGCGCATGAAGGCAAATCTTGCACCGGTCGGTCAGTATGCCAAAACCAGGTGTAGTGGCAGATGGGACCAGGGTGGGGACGTTACAGCCAGGTTTTTGGATTATTGTGACAGCTTGAGGAAAGGGTTCGTAGCGAATCTGAATATGAAGATGAAGTACAGCTACAACGACAACTATTTTCAGCAACTGTTAGGAAAGAGTGTGAATCAGGTTTGGCGGCAGTATAAGAAAAAGTACAACCGTGGCTAAACTGCTGGTAATCAAATGTGTCACATACTCACATACGCGATTTTGCACCGTCATCGGAGCATGACAAACAAATTTTATGTTCCAGTAGTCGTCAATTATTAATTTTCATTTTTTCCTTGTGTTTGCTTAGATATACTTACCGGTGGGGTTTGATTCTTTATCCACTAGGTCTAGTTTGTTTGGGTTGACATTGAATTTCATTCTCGTTCTTAGTCTTCCCTGTTTACTCCGTCTTTTTCCTTCTAATTTAATTGAAATTCTCTCAAGGAACCGAGGATTCATTGGTTTATGTGGGTTTGATTCATAAATTCATGAATTTTAGAATTTTATGCATCTACTGATTGCATTATAAAAATGTAGTATCAAATTGTTGTGCCGCACGAATTTGAAAAACTGATATAAATAGGTAGGATGTGAAGAAGCTGAACGAATACTTGATATTTAATCACTCTAAGATCCTTTATTTTTTTATTAAAAATTTTTGGGCTAAAAAGGTTAATCTAATTTTAATACCATAAACACAACTTAGCAAAATTCAGCATAACATCCAACAACTAAATAACTTTTTTTTAATTTATAAATGACCTTTATACATCATCAAGTAATCTTTCATTGTCCAACTTCAATAATTTGGCATAAAATTTCATGTTTCAAATCAACACATTACCTAAGCTCTATTTTTCATGAATGCCTTGCCAATCCTTCATTGTCCAACTTAAAGAAGGGATGGAGCCTCCCTAACAGGTGGGCCTTTTGTGAGGTTGAAGAGGAAACTGTTGATTATATCTTTAGCACCTGTGCTTTTTCAAGGGAAATCTGGCGCATCTTGAGAGGATTTGTGGAATCAGGTATCAATAGCAACGTCTTCATCGACATTGCTGATAGAATGAAAGATTGGCCTTGCTCTATGCCTGGAGAGTCCAAAGTAATGGTGTACGAGAGTACTTCTCCATGCGTACTGCTGGAACATTTGGTTGGAGAGAAATGACCGGATATTCAATGAAAAGAAGTCTCCTGCTCGGGTGGTTGCATACAAGTGTGGTCGGGCAATTTATTCTTGGTTAACAGATGCAAAAAAGGAGGATCCTGAGGTGGCTGGAGCTTGGATGTCAAGTTTGAGAACCAGGCTCATCCCCAAAGCTAGATTGAATGGATATGACAGATATAAGCTGGGAATCCTAAGAGTTAAGTCATGATCACTGTGGCTACTACAGACTGTTGTTGGAAAAGGACTGAAGAGATAAGGTTGTTGTTCATTGTTGTTTGTTTGTTGGTGCATTGTTTTTGCAGCAGGCAGATGGGTGGGTTAGCTTTGTGACTTTGCCCCTCTTTTCTTTTCTTCTTCACTTCACTGTCTCTTTTCCCAGGTGTTGTTGCTTGGTTTTGGTTGTTTGGTGAGGGTTGGGGAGAACTCTTTTCATTGCTTTTGTTTTCATTTTCCTTCTTTTCACAATAATAATTATAGATCACCCTTATAAAAAAAAAAGTTGACAATGATTGTTAATGTAATAAAAAAAAATAACAACTCGAATACTACTACACCTTATTTTCTTGTCTTAGCCTTGCCTTAAAAGTTTTTTATGACCTTATAACACCTTCATATGAAAATTTTACTCTATTTATAAATTCCAACCTATTGTGATCAATAAACCTAATGTGAGTGGCTATAATAAGGTGTTGGTTTTCTGTCAAATGGATTTCAACAATACTTTTATCCATGATAATTTCATGCAGTACTATTGTGGTGCCACCTAGTTTGATCTTTGTAGATTAAAAAAGCTATTATTTGGCTTCAAACCAGTTAGAAAGCAATGGTGAGACTTTAACAATTTGATGTGGTCAACAATTATTTAATTAGTTTATCTTGATTAATCAAACTTTAATGATAGTTCATCGACATCCGATTCAATTGCTTTTCAAACGTCGTCCCTCCTCAGGTGTCCGTAGGACAGCATTGTAGGGGGAGAAAGACATGAAAGCCAGGGTTTGAGATTTTGGAAAAAGATTGAGTTGTAGCAAGGAGAAAGTAGTAGATCAAATTGGGGATTTCTTATTGGTCGTCGGACAAGAAAGTAGGGGAGAACTGGGAAGCATCTTCTAATTTTATTTTTAATTTATATTTTTCTTATTTCAATTTCTTGTTAGTTTTGAATTAAAATTTGATGTGTCAATGACATGGTGTCTACACGAATGCCAAGTTTTTGCCATGTCACCGGAAGTTAATATCGTTTTGAGCATCATCGGGTTAACAGTTATCTCTAACGGTCAACAAAAGCGTAAGGATACAAATGTCACAAAAATATCATAGCTTGTGCTAGGATTATCATATTGACTAAATTAAGAAACAACTGACATTTGTTTATAATTGGGTTGTTGTAGTGGTTGTACTTTTTTTATGAGGCGACGCTTGTCCAAAAGCATGTCAGGAGGAAATGTTTTGTTTTATTGTAGTTATACAGAAAAAATATAAAATAGAGCTGGAGGAAGGGGAAAGTAGTAGATTGAATTGGTGATTTCTTATGGATTGTCGGGCAAGAAAGTAGGGTAGAACTGGGAAGCTTCTTTTAATTTTAATTTTTATTTTAATTTTTATTTTTCTTATTTCAATCTCAATTTAGTTTTGAATTAAAATTTGTTGTGTCAATGACGTGGTCTCACCGTGGATGCGAAGTTATTGCCATGTCACCATAAGTCAATATCGTTTTGAGAATCATCTGGTTAACCGTTATTTCTAACGGTCAACAAAAACGTCAAGATACAAATGTAACAAAAGTCTCATAACTCGTGCTAGGATTAGCAAATTGAATAAATTAGGAAACAAGTGACATTTGTTTATAGTTGGGGTGTTGTAGTGCTTGTATCTTTTTATTTATTGATGTGGCGACTCTTGTCAAAAAGCATGTCAGGAGGAAATGTTTCATTTTATTGTAGTTATATGAAGAAAAAAAATTATAAAGCGAAAAGGGAAAAACAATCATCGAAGAAAAGATCGATCCACTGCACACTGTCTCCAATGTGGTTGTCGTCAAGACCCTCATCAATGAGCCCTCCCTCCCTCTCCCACAGTTCCTCGATCCTCGGCCTGGCGGTAGCTTTCATAAGCAACTGCCTCCTCGCCACCATCCGTCAATTCGCCATCGTCAAGATTTGGTTGATTGTGCTCTATCCCAAATCCCACCAAAAATTACATGTGGCTCCAAAATCCCGAATCCCCAAATTAGTTAACGAAGTCGCCCTCTTCTCTGATTTCAACTCTTTCCCCAATCAAATTCTGAGTAGGTCGAGAACTTATCGCTAAAATTGCTGCAAGCCTATGATCATGTTGCAGTGTATGGTTAAATTTATTGGTCTGAAGACTAGAATCATATTTTCCTAGAGCCTCTCAAACAACTTACTCAGGTGGTAAGGGACGAGTTCTATGATTGTTTTATAATGAATGTGGAGATTGAGGTGCCGCTGGTTTTGAAATTTCCCCTGGTTTCACAAAACTAAAAATAAAGCAATGAAAAAAGAAAATCTAAAGTGAACAGCGAGTGGATGAAGCAGGAGGCCGAGGCATTGCATAGTCAAACTCTCCCTAGAGTTTCTTTGACTTGTAACTTCAATCCTAACAACATATGAGATGGTTGATCGTTTTTAGGTTTACTCCTACCATATGTCGTAGCGAATGCAAGGTATAGTAGGCAAAAATATTATGACCCTCTCGATGTCTCCTTTGGGGAGGTAGACGCAGTTTTATGAATTAATGGTTGATCGTGAGGGATTTTCGTGTCAAGTCTAATCCATCCACGAAGCCGTGTTTGAGAATTGAACATTTAAAGTTAGTCCTCATATTACACAAGAAATCCGATCACTGATAAACCAACTGAAAGAAGAAACTGAAAGATAAAGGAAATCAAACCATCATATTTATGTCAAAATCAAAAATTGCATAGTCAATAACCTCTACGGTTCGCCTAACTATGCAACTAAGGCAACTAGCTAGCCCTGGGGCCGAGCTCCTAGGGGTACATTAGTCAAAATGGGTCCCTAGTGAGAACTTTTAATTGGCATCCATAATAGAGAAAACGGGTACTAGGTCTCCGCTTCTAGCGCCGACTTTCCTTTCATGGTCGGTTTTGCTCTAGGTCGAGTGACTCATTCTATCAGTAGAGTAACGACCATCTAATGCCTACTATCACTGATACTGAACTCCTACCCTCTAGAATTCTTCTTATAGACTTTTAACTAGTGTTTCTTGGAGAGAGGCCAATCTTCGACGCGTCTTCAAGCCCCAATAAGTATCCTTTAGCGTATCCACCACAAAAAGAATATACCGGATGAATCTATGCATTTTCTAAACGATCCCCCAAACGGTGGTCAATGGATCATTTTGGACTTTGGACCGCTGAATTCAGAGATATTTTGTGATTGCCCTTCATTATCGATTCTAGATCCTAGAGTCTTGATATACCCTAACACATAGAAAGTAGTTCACTAGGATGCTATGCTCCAAAAACACACAAAACACTAACAAGAATGCATAATGATAAAAGCAAATTCAATACATTTTGATGAGAAATGTGTGTAAACGATGAAGTTTTGGTCCTAATATGGGAGTCTAAAACAGTACTTTCTACGTGTCATCAAACCCCACCCTTAAACTTTGATTGACCCCGGAAAACCTTGCTCACAATCGGACAGCTCACTTGACCTCTACGATGACATGTGACTTACAATTGTAGGTAGTGGATCATAAGCAGCTTACAAGGTTAACCCTCACACTTAGAGAAACGCTGCATAAACGAGGTGCGTATCTCGCAAGGACAATCTGGCATAACTCTATTAATCATAAGCTCTTATCTCAATGGGAGTATATAACAAATTTACCTCGATGGATGAAATGATTCATACACAATCGGCTAGTTCCTTTCGATTTTGGACCTTAACAGAAAGAAAAGAAAATGATAAACAAAAAGAGAAAATGTGTCGTCTCCTCACCTACGACAATCACCTATGATAGGTTTTTCCTAAAAAAATCTCTTGAATGATTCGAACTTGAGTTGTATGAGTTGTGTTCAGAGGAGATTGCGGCTCATAGCATAGGCCAATTTGACATGGAAAATCATGTTGTCATAAGACACCAGCGTGAAACCTAGCTAGATGTTGCCCTGCCATGGTATTATCTCATAAGAATCGAGCAATACCTATCGATTGGCAGTATGTTCGAATCTAGGATTAGTGGGAATAGTGATACTCACACTTCCCAAATGTAGGAAAGTGCTCTCTAGGGCGTGCGAAGCCATATATCATGTATCGTCGTGATGAGTTCTTCAAAAGATACAGTTTTTAGATAAAGCCTAATGAGACTATCCCACACGTTTGGTCCAACTATAGGAAAGGAATAAGTAAGTACGACAATGGAAGGAGAACCAACAAATAGCTAACACACATGCATACTTGCATAGAAAAATGGCTCAAGTGATGTGATCCTGGATGGTGACCCAAAACCATTCCCATTGATGTTCAAAGAAGAAACCAAGATAAGGGAAGAAGAAGCTGGAAATCTGGCTAAGTTTGGGAATCAGTTCGTGGTACCTACTTTGGAGGTTTAATCCTTCTGCTTGGGAGACATATGAGCAAAGTTAAGAATTGGAGATGAAATAAGCACTAATTAATTAAAAATTCAGAGACCCTTTGACACGCCAAAACACAACACCAATCTGCGACCAAGTGTAATCGCAGACCGGGAATGCAGTAACAGGCAAGTTATATTATCAACCCGGGGTCTAGATCTACTACTTACTCAGTGATTCTCTGTTATCTAGCCAACTAAAGTAAGTGATTGTTGTTTAAAAGCAAAAGCAGAAAGAAAGCAGGAAATTATTCGGTTTTCTTAAGCAGGTAAGAGTCACTCGGGAATGAGTCCCCCTAGCTCCTTAGATAGGTTTCAATTGTATTTCCCTGGGTTGATTTACTGTTGATTAGACTGCGGAAGATCCGACAGTAGCTTGGAATCTCTTAAACTGACCAAGCCCTCTCAGTCTAACTACCCGGCAGACGACTAGTCTTCACCGGGATAGAAAGCTGAAGCAGTAAGAACAGAACTCCACTACTGGAATTGGATTCCAGTACAAAGCAGTAAACTGGCTAACTCTCGTATAGCCAATCTCCTACTATCGAATGATGAGACTCTAGCAACCTAATCAGATTCTATCTATCTCATATTGCAGCAGGAATCAGGAAAAGTTGATCAGACTTCAATTGACTCAATAAACATGCATCATTCGATTAAAATCAAACAGTAATCTCATCCCAAATCATTATAATCAATCCCTAACACATAGAACTAGGGTTCTTCACCCCCAAGTGAGAGAGAGGTTCTACTCCATAGAGAGAGAGAGAAGAAAACAGTAATCGGAGTAGTCATACTCATAAAGATGAGGAAAATCTGCTCCGGGATGATGATTTCCACTCCCAGAACGATCTCCAAGCTTGATTTGATGAAACCCAGCTCCAAGATGGCTTCTAGGGTGAGTTCTTTGTCCTTTCTCTCTCTAGGGCTCTGTTTTTGCTCAAGAAATTCGATCTCCCTTTACTTGGCTCGATTCTGGCTTCAAAAACCCGACTCTGGGCGAAATACGGGCAGAATTACGGCCGTAATTACGGCCTGCCCGTAATTCGCCCAAAATGCGTGTTTAACTTTACTCTGCTGGAAGAGGGGCCACGCCCGTAATTGCTAATTACCGCCAGTATTTCACTAATTACGGCCGTAATTCCCCCTATGCTTGCCCGTAATTTTATTGCCGAGAAGAATTCTTGAGTAACTGGCTCGACATTTGTTTTACGGGCATGCCCTGACCAATTACGGTCGTAATTTGGCAGGGGCTGCCCGTAATTTGGCCTGTGAATCACCATCTGACCTCCAAATGACCCGAAACTTGCACCTATGCACCTCTTTGCCTGCTAGGACCTGAAATACGACAAAACAATACAACCTAGCATAAAATAGGACAAGGAACAATCAATTCAAGCTAAAATGGACAGGAAACCAGAGTGAGAACACGTGCAAATACGATGCTATCAAATTCCCCCACACTTAACTGTTTGCTTGTCCCCAAGCAAACCAAGTCAGACACAAGGTAAGCTTACATTTTTCAATCAACCAACATTAGGGACAAGTCATAAGGGCACAGAACATGTGAATCGTACTGGTTTTCAAACATCAATACATGACCAACTTCACTAGCAACCTGGACATCCACCACAAAGGATATTCGAGTGCATCAAAATCGAGTAAAGGAAGAGTCTCCCTTCTGTTCACCAACCAACCTAGACTTGACTCAACCACTTACTCAAAACAGTCAACTCATGCATCCAACTCAAGACATCAGAATAGAGACCGAGCAATCTAGGTCCTCACCGGGGTACAAGAGTATATAGCATATGAAAATGAATCACTCACTCTCGACCAGTGGGGTCAGGACAATTTGATGCGAAAAATGCGCATGTTATTTCTCTCAATCCCTAACATCTCTTCACCATGATGGCAGCCTCTAAATGCTAGAGTTCACATATGGGGTGTCACCACTAACTAATCAGGGGGTCTTAGACACAGGTTCAAATGACTGGCTAGGGTCTTGGACATGGGGAAAAGGCCTTTTAGGTGGTGGAAGTATTCGTAGCACAAGGTTCCACATTCCCAAACCCAAACAATCACAGTCAAACAAACCGGTATTTCCTTTCTGCTATTCTGCATTACTCAATATCTCAAGAGCACAAGAGCGAAGGAGGTATAAATGTCAGCATTTCCAAGCCAGACTGCTAAGAAACACTACTTACTGGGCATTATTCAGATTTTTGGTAGTGGCTCTCTTTGCTTTCAATTTTTCTTTGTTTTTTTTCTTTCATTTTCTTTTCACTTCTTAAGAGAGCCACCACTTCTGCACATATTTCAAACACATGCCCAGCCCAACTTTTAAGCACTACCTCCAACACTCACATCAAATTTAGCAGAAACAGCAGAGAATATGTAAAAACCACTCTGTGGAACCTTCTAAAAGATGCAGAAGGGTGATTTTTTTCATTTCAGACCAAAAGAAAGGATAACACACGGCTCAAAAGGGCTGACTAGGGGATATGACACATCAGGACAGTCAAATTTGGTCGTGGGCTAATCCTATGCCCCCATCATCTTAGCTAGTGACAACGTGAACGCTACACATCATGGAAGAGGGATCTATCGCACAAGAAAGAAACGAGCAGGCTCAAATCTCACATGGCTACCTATATGCTCTATCCCACATTCTGATACCCTGAACTAGATGCATAAGAGACTGTCAAGAACAGGTAATCAATCCAAGTCACAGTTGGTAAGCAAACAGTTGAAAAACTGAACCCCTACACAACTCTACTGCACGTCTTAGTCCTCATCATAGGTTGTCCTAATCACAATCAAGCTGTCATGCATCAATCCGAAAACCAATCAATTCACCAATCAAAACACAGTGCCAATATGATCAAACAGCAGTACTTGGAGCCCTCAAATCGTAAGATTCGGACAGCAGACTAGGCTCCAAGCACCCCCATATACGTTCCAATAAATACAAAGAACCCCCCCACACTCAGATGCGACAGTGTCCTCAATGCAGCAGAGGGAAGGGGAACGATGTTATCGTGAAACAGTGGTCAGGAACGTTGACTGGATGGCGGACTAGTCAATCGCAAAGGACTGGAGAAGGACCAGTCCAACAGGCACATAGCTAGAAGCAACAAAACACACACATTGGGTGAAAGAAACCATAGTTCCAAGTCTACAATCCACACACGGGAACAAGAAATAAAAACCAAACACAATTCGGAGTCGAAGTCTGGAAAGAAAGGCAAAAGCCGAGCCCAACTAGATGGGCTAGCAAAGCCAGCTCAGGGCTCATCGCCTCCATCGCCAGTTGGAGGTGGGTAGTAGTCCTCATGCCCCGGAGACTCCTCCCAAGGGTAGCTAACAGTAGCCGGATCCATGTCCCAGTAGCTCATCATGTAATGCTGAGCTGAAATGATGCGGCGGCGACCTTCGCGCTCACGGTCGAGGTGAGCGTTGAGGTGCTCCTGGCCAGCAAGGATCTGCTCATTCTGGCGGGAAATGGCCGCCAGCTGCTCGGCAATGTAAGTGGTGGGTGCGGCAGCAGATGGGCCGGCAGCAAAGGTGGAGGTGCCAGGCGCAGAAGGAGTGTTCCGCCGACGACGAGTGGCCCGACGGGCTGCAGCATCACTCGCCTCGGGGAGTTCCTCACCCTCTGGTGCATGAGGAACAGGGCGAGGAAGGCCCCGGATCCAGATCACGTCCCCCTCGCGCTGCAGTATCAGCTGGCGCCGTGGGGTGTCCCTGGAGAAGGGCTTCGCGTCCTATATGAGAGTGAACCTGGAGAGGTCGATGTTGTAGTACCGTGCCAGGGCAGTGACCACCGGCCCACACGCCAGGGGTCGACCACACCGAGAAGCCTTGACGACAGTCCTGGCGATGAGGGAGGACAGATGGAGGTTGTCTACCTCGTGGCTCATGGAGTGCAGGCAATGCAAGGTGCGGAGCTGAAGATGACTGGTGGAGCCCTCGCTGGGGGCGTAAGACTTCCCCAACAGCTGGTTGATGATGCGCCACTCTGGGCGCAGCTGAGTGGCCGTGGTGTAGTCCGGTGTGAAAACAACGCATGAGAACTCCGGGAGGCAGATCCTCTCGAAGAACTGCTAGTCCCGAAAGATGGGACTGTCGGGCTCTTCGATTTCCAGGTGACAGGCGAAAGGTGGAAGGAGCCCCAGTGCCCGACCAAAGTCATCATAGCTCAGGGAGTAAAACTCCCCTTCGAGTCGGAACTGGATGGCGTTGCCGTGCGAGCCCGCGTGGGTCCGGAAATGCTCGAAGGTAGAGTAGAACTCCCAGAGGAGCTCCTGATAGATCGGCTCAGCGAGGCAGAGGAGGCGGCGCCAAGAGTAAGCGCGGATGGCAGCCTCTATTGCCTCGCGAGCACCCAGCTCCTCGAAAACCCTCCAATCGAGGTAATGGTGCTGAACGACTTTGCGGCGTCGGATGTCCTTCAGAGTCTTCCTCTGGTCGGCGTCGAGCATGGCCAAGTAAGTGTTCATTTTCCTGCAGCCACAAAACAGCAGAAACCCAACAACATACATGGAAATTCGTCAATGGCGAGGTCACAATCATCCTCACCCGGGGCCCTCGAATCATAAATTCGGACAGTGGACTAGGCCCCAGAAAAGGAAAAACATTCACAACCAATCAGAAGCATTCACCATTCACACAAACTCAACCGAACTTGGAGCCCTCGGGTCAAACACCCGGACAGCAAATTAGGCTCCAAGCAGGGCAACCACAACTCATGTTACTCGGTAGGCCAACCAACGGATGAACAAACACAGCAAGCAATACCGGAGGCCTACCGAATCAATTAAAGCACACACCAATTACCGAATATCCTTACTAACCCCACAATATCAATCCTCCACAAATGACAAGTAAAAATAGAGAAGCACACCTGGAGGCACAAGGGGATATCGTGGGGAAGGTGAGGGAAGAGCGAGAGAACACGAAAAATCGCCGGGAAGCTCGCCGGAGTGTCGTCGCCGGCGACTTCACCAGAGCCAAACTGACCCAAAAATTTGGGGAATGAGGCCCCGGGTACCAGGAACACGGTGGTGGTCGCGGTTTCGCGATTGGAGGCCGGAGGAGAGAGATCGGACCGGAGGAACACCGAAGGGTCGCGGTTTTCCGGCGACCCAAACCTCCGCCAAACTCGACCCCACTGGTATAGACTTGTGGGCGCCGACGAGAGGAACACGGGAGTGGTCTCGGAATTCAATTTAGAGCTCCGATGAGTGAGATACGGCCGGAAAACCACCTGAGAAGAGGGTGGGGCGATTTTCCAGCGAGAAAAGAGAGGGTTTTGACCAGAAAAAATGGAGGAGAGAGAGAGAGGGTCTCGGCCGAGCAGATTTTAAAAACGACGCAGGGGTAATTACGGGCACGATTACGGCCGTAATTACCCTTTGGCTTGCCCGTAATTTTAATGCCGAGAGCATATTTCCACTGTGAACTAATTACGGGCAGGGGATCGAAAAATTACGGCCGTAATTTGGCCCCCCATGCCCGTAATTTTAAGGCCGAGCCCTTTTTCCCTTTTGTAGCTTAATTACGGGCAGGGGGTCGAAGAATTACGATCGTAATTTGGCCCCCCTTGCCCGCAATTTCATCGCCGAGGCCTTTTTCTCCATTATTTTGAGCTGCAATTTCGAACAACCAAACCCAAACGTGCCCCGGCTCGAAAAAGGACACCACCATAGACAAAAACAGACCATCCGGGGCACGAGAAACATTCCAAAAAGACTCCAGATAGACTCAATGACTCGAAAATGACAAAAATTGAATAAAAAATAAAATAGAAAAAACAAGGAAAAACGATAGAAATGCAAACTGGGGTGGGGTTGCCTCCCCACAAGCGCTTCTTTACCGTCTTTTAGCTGGACGCCAGTAGAGGAACTAAGGGTCCTCGAGCTTGATTAGCAGCTCTGCGCGCTCAACAGCACCTCCCAAATACAACTTTAGGAGGTGGCCATTCACCTTGAATGGCTCGGTTTGAGCATTGCTGATCTCCACCGCACCGTGCGGGTAAACTTGGGTGACCGTGAAGGGTCCCGACCACCTCGAACGGAGCTTGCCCGGGAAGAGTTTCAGGCGCGCATTGAAAAGCAGAACACGATCGCCTACCTGAAACTCTTTCGGGCCCCTCAACCGAGCGTCGTGGAGACGCTTGGTGCGCTCCTTGTAGAGCAGGGTGTTCTCGTAGGCATGGTAACGCCACTCCTCCAACTCCAGCAGCTGCAACTTACGTTCTGTGCCTGCAACACTCAAATCAAGGTTTAGCAGCTTAATGGCCCAGAAGGCCTTGTGCTCTAGCTCTACCGGCAAATGGCACGCCTTCCCATAGACAAGCCTATAGGGAGAAGTGCCAATCGGATTTTTATAGGCAGTCCTATACGCCCAAAGAGCATCATCGAGCTTGGCGGACCAATCCTTGCGGGACTGATCCACCGTCTTTTCAATAATTCTTTTTAGCTCCCGGTTCGTCAGCTCGGCCTGCCCATTTGACTGGGGATGATAGGCCACCGACACCTGATGCTTAACACCATAGCGAGAGAGGAGTTTAGTGAATTGCCCTTGAAAATGGGTTCCTCTATCACTAATGATGGCGCGGGGTGTCCCGAAATGAGAGAACAGCTGCTTCAGAAATGAGCAGACCCGTCGTGCATCATTGGTGGGCATGGCTTGAGCTTCTGCCCACCTCGAGACATAGTTCACTGCAACCAATATGTACAGATTTCCAAAAGATGGTGGGAATGGGCCCATGAAATCGATACCCCAAACATCAAAAATTTCACAAATAACAGAGATATGATGGGGCATCTCATCCCAGGAAGAAATGTTACCTGACCTCTGGCAGCGGTCGCACTGGCGTGCGAAGGAGTCTGCATCCTTGAAGAGCGAGGGCCAATAGAAGCCCGACTGTAGCACCTTCCGCGCCGTGCGGTTTCCTCCATGGTGACCTCCAGTAGGTCCCTCGTGGAATTGAGACAGGATGTCTCCCATCTCGTGCTCCATGTAACTGCGCCGGATCACGCCATCTGCTCCGATTCTGAAGAGGAAAGGATCCTCCTAGAAGTAGTGCTTCAGATCAGAGAAGAACTTGCGCTTTGCATGAGTAGCCATCCCCTTGGGTAACTGCTTGCCCACCAGATAATTGGCAAAGTTAGAATACCAAGGGGCCACGCTGTCCACCAGGGTCATCGCCAGCAATCGCTCACCTGGGAAGGAGTCATCGATCTCTTCCACGAAGTTGTCCACCGGAGGGGCTCCCAACCGTGAAAGATTATCTGCAGCAACATTCTCGGCTCCTTTCTTGTCCCGAATCTCGATGTCGAACTCCTGCAGAAGCAGGATCCAGCGGATGAGCCGAGGCTTTGCATCAGCCTTGCTCATCAAGTAGCGAATCGCCGAGTGATCTGTGTAGACCACCACATGTGAGAGCACCAGGTATGGCTGGAACTTGTCAAATGCATACACCACAGCGAGGAGCTCCTTCTCAGTGGTGGTGTAGTTCTCCTGTGCATTGTTCAAGGTCTTCGACGCGTAGTAGATGGGCTGGAAGTGCTTCTCGCGTCTCTGACCTAGAACTGCTCCGACTGCATAGTCACTCGCATCGCACATCAGCTCAAAAGGGAGAGACCAGTCAGGAGTTACCATGATAGGGGCATGGGTCAGCTTCTCCTTCAAAGTCTCAAATGCAGCTGTGCACTCGGGAGTGAACTGGAATGGTGCATCCTTCTCTAGCAGCTTGGTCAACGGCAGGGCAATCTTCGAGAAATCTTTGATGAAGCGCCGGTAGAAGCCTGCATGACCTAGAAAGCTGCGAATCCCCTTCACAGAAACAGGAGGAGGTAGCTGATTGATCGTCTCAATCTTCGCGCGATCCACCTCAATTCCCTGCTTGGAGATCTTGTGCCCGAGCACAATACCCTCACGAACCATAAAATGGCACTTCTCCCAGCTGAGTGCCAGATTCGTCTCTTCACACCTCTTCAGAACGAGTTCCAGGTTATGGAGACAATGAGAGAAGGAGTCTCCATAAACCAAGAAGTCATCCATGAAGACTTCCATGATCTCTCCAACCAGTCGGTCGAAGATCGCCAGCATGCATCTCTGGAAGGTCGCCGGTGCATTACACAGCCCAAATGGAATCCTCCTGTAAGCAAAAGTACCGAAGGGGCAAGTGAATGTGGTCTTTGCCTGATCCTCCGGAGCAATAGGAATCTGGAAGTATATAACTCATGGCCAGCCAACCTCTCCAGCATCTGATCAATGAAAGGTAGGGGAAAATGATCTTTCCTGGTGGCGTCATTCAGGCGCCGGTAATCGATGCAGACTCTCCAGCCGGTCACGGTCCGCATCGGGATCAACTCCTTCTTCTCATTCGGGACCACGGTCATCCCGCCTTTCTTCGGGACCACCTGAGTGGGGCTGACCCACTTGCTATCAGATATAGCGAAGATGATCCATTCATCCATGAGCTTCACAATCTCTGCCCGGACCACTGCCTCCAAGTTAGGAGACAATCTCCACTGGGGCTGCCTGACTGGCTTAACCTCATCCTCCATCAAAATTCTGTGGGAGCAGAAGGATGGGCTAATGCCTCTAATGTCTGTGATCTTCCATGCCATGGCCCGGGCATACTTCTGCAGCAGAGCCACCAGCTTGCTCTTCTGCTCGGGTGTCAGATCCGAGCTGATAATAACCGGGAGCTTATTCCCATCCCGGAGAAATGCATACTCCAGGTGAGATGGGAGGGGATTAAGCTCCAACTCTGGTGGCTCCTTCAATGATGTAGCGAGCCGGGGCGAGATGGGGATCGGCTTGAATGGTATCTCTCGCCCCTCGATCATGGCCTCGTCCAGCTCTGCCAGCTGGTCCTCCAGCTGCACATCCTGTGATGCTTGTTTCCCTAGCAAAAGACAACGCTCAAGGAAACCATCAGTACCCGCACTCGTGATGGCGAGTGCGGTCTCAAAATCAGCAACAACATCACAGTAATCTAGATCATCATGGAGCTGGGGGTGTTTCATATTATCAGAAACAGAAAAGGTGATTTGTTCACCCCCAGCTCTCAAAATCAGTTTTCCATCATTAACATCAATAAGCGCCTTGGCGGTGGCGAGAAAAGGTCTACCCAGTATCAATGGCACATCAACATCCTCATTTATGTCCAAAATCACAAAATCAACAGGATATGAAAATGGCCCTACTACAACTATCAAATCCTCTGCTATACCCCTAGGATGCACAATGGATCTATCAGCAAGCTGGATGCTCATCCTAGTATCACTGGATTCACCTAGGCCTAGCTTTTTAAACAGTTTATAAGGCATGACATTTATGCTAGCGCCTAAATCCGCCAAGGACTTCCCTACATGCAAGGGATAGTGAAACTCCCTGGGTCTTTTCGCTTCTCTGGTAGTTTGTTCTGCAGGATGGCAGAACACTCCTCGTTGAGCATCACCGTTGACAGCTCCCCAAGCTTCCTCTTGTTGGTGAGGAGATCCTTCATGAATTTGGCATACTTGGGCATCTTCGATAATGCCTCCACGAAGGGCATGCTAATGTTTACCTGCTTCAGCATTGCCATGAATTTGGCAAACTCAGTCTCCAGTCGGTCCTTGTGCAACCGAGTAGGAAAGGGAAGCTGTGGTACATACTCCTTCACCACTGGTTGCGGTTTAGGAGCAGGCACCTCAACCTCCTTCTCCATGTCTTCCTGATTAGCTGGAAGTGCTGAAACAGGGGTCTCTCTCTCCTCTGCCCGAACAGGTGGATCAGCAGTCACCTTGCCACTCCTTGTTGTGATGGCACTGCAGTTGGCATTCGGGTCCTTCGGGTGAGGGATGGTCTGACCAGGCAAGGTACCAGGAGTCCTCTGAGCTACAGCCTGGGCAACACTCCCAAGCTGGGTCTGTATATCCCGCAGTACAGCCTGTGTATTTCGCTGACCAGCTTCTAGGTCCAAGAATTTGCCTGAAGCTTTCTCCATGAATTGCTCGATGTTATTGAACTTGTTCGCACTGGAGGTGGCCAGAGAACCCACCAAATCTCTCAATTCCGCCATCGGGTCACTCTGTACTGGAGCTGCAGGTGCTGCGCCTGTCTGCTGAAATGGTCGCACCTATGACTGTGGTGGAACTGGCCCCTGTCTGGGCTGGTAGAGTGGCTGCTGTAGCTGCTGAAATTGCCCCTGTCTAGGCTGGTATGGAGGCCTCTGGAAGCCAGGTGGCCCCTGGGGAGCTGGTGGTTTGGGATTTGCCCCAGCCCAGGAAAAGTTAGGATGCTGGCGCCACCCCTCGTTATAAGTGTTGCTGTAGGGGTCGAAGCGCCTGGAATTACTGATAAAGTCCACTTGCTCCTGGGGAGTAGACGATTCCCTCATCGCCTGGCAGTCCTCTACGGTGTGATGGGAGCTCTCACACCACTGGCAGTGCATCGCCTGCGGCTGTCCTGTACCTGCAATCAAACCAGAACGATCGATAGCTGAAACCAGCTTCGATACCACCTGCACCAGATCAGATGACTGGGTGCCCACAGCATGCACACCCCGGCCTGGTGCTCGTCTCGATCTCCTGGCAGTGCCTCAATCATACCCGTTCTCTGCCATCTCCTCAAAGAGTTGATTCAGCTGTGGCGGTGTTTTGGTCAGCATGTTCCCGCCACAAACCGAATCAATCAGCTGCTTGTCCTCCGGGAAAAGGGCGTGATAGAAGGTGCCCACCTTGAACGCATCATTGACACCATGATTGGGACACCTGAGGAAAAGACTGGTGTATCTCTCCCAAGCATCCCTGATGGTCTCATCTTCGTCCTTGGTGAAGTGGGTGATCTGCTTCTGCAAGTCAGCTGTCTTGGATGGAGGATGGTAGCGGGTGATGAACTTGTCCGCCAGGTTGGCGAACGTGGTGATGGAGCCTGGAGGTCGAGTGTCTAGCCACTCCTTGGCCTGCCCCTCCAGGGTGAATGGGAAGTACCTCAGCTGGATGGCATCTGCGGGTAACCCATTGATCTTGATTCCATCAATGAGCTCGTGGAATCGCTTGAGATGTGATCGGGGGAACTCCCCCTCTTTGCCACGGAACAACACCGAACCGCGCAGCATGGTGATTACTGAGGTGCTCACCTCAAAATTATTGGCTGGGACATGAGGGTGTTGAATGGGTGACCTCATGTCTGCAGCCCTGGCGGTCCAGTAATGACCCATGGTCTGCTCCTCGGGATCAATCACAGCATGGCCCTGTGGATCAGCCGTCTCTTCTTCCTCTTCTTCTAACTGCAGCTGTGATAGCGCCTCCTCCGCAGCCAGTCGCGCCTTTAGAGCCTGCTTGAAGTTTCTGCAGGTTCGTTCAAGCTCCTGGTCTAGTGGTAGTAGATCTCCCGACTGGCTACGGGTCATGCACTACCTGCACACAATCAGCAGAAGCAACCCGTGAAGGCACACAGGTGGAAGAGATAAAATGCAGTAAATAAAAAGCTAGAGTAACAAATTCTCACGTTTCCCCAATAACCTAGAGGGGTCCCCGGAAACCGGCGCCAAAAACTTGACACGCCAAAACACAACACCAATCTGCGACCAAGTGTAATCGCAGACCGGGAATGCAGTAACAGGCAAGTTATATTATCAACCCGGGGTCTAGATCTACTGCTTACTCAGTGATTCTCTGTTATCTAGCCAACTAAAGTAAGTGATTGTTGTTTAAAAGCAAATGCAGAAAGAAAGCAGGAAATTATTCGGTTTTCTTAAGCAGGTAAGAGTCACTCGGGAATGAGTCCCCCTAGCTCCTTAGTTAGGTTTCAATTGTATTTCCCTAGGTTGATTTACTGTTTATTAGACTGCGGAAGATCCGACAGTAGCTTGGAATCTCTTAAGCTGACCAAGCCCTCTCAGTCTAACTACCCGGCAGACGACTAGTCTTCACCGGGATAGAAAGCTGAAGCAGTAAGAACAGAACTCCACTACTGGAATTGGATTCCAGTACAAAGCAGTAAACTGGCTAACTCTCGTATAGCCAATCTCCTACTATCGAATGATGAGACTCTAGCAACCTAATCAGATTCTATCTATCTCAGATTGCAGCAGGAATCAGGAAAAGTTGATCAGACTTCAATTGACTCAATAAACATGCATCATTCGATTAAAATCAAACAGTAATCTCATCCCAAGTCATTACAATCAATCCCTAACACATAGAACTAGGGTTCTTCACCCCCAAGTGAGAGAGAGGTTCTACTCCATAGAGAGAGAGAAGAAAACAGTAATCGGAGTAGTCATACTCATAAAGATGAGGAAAATCTGCTCCGGGATGATGATTTCCACTCCTAGAACGATCTCCAAGCTTGATTTGATGAAACCCAGCTCCAAGATGGCTTCTAGGGTGAGTTCTTCGTCCTTTCTCTCTCTAGGGCTCTGTTTTTGCTCAAGAAATTCGATCTCCCTTTACTTGGCTCGATTCTGGCTTCAAAAACCCGACTCTGGGCGAAATACGGGCAGAATTACGGCCGTAATTACGGCCTGCCCGTAATTCGCCCAAAACGCGCGTTTAACTTTACTCTGCTGGAAGAGGGGCCACGCCCGTAATTGCTAATTACCGCCAGTATTTCACTAATTACGGCTGTAATTCCCCCTATGCTTGCCCGTAATTTTATTGCCGAGAAGAATTCTTGAGTAACTGACTCGACTCTACTGTCACTCCAGGAATTGGCCAAGTGAAACCACTTCCTAAAGCGTAGTATAGCAGGTTTGGGTTTAATTATCAACCCGGGTCCTAGATCTGATGACTACTCAGTGAATTCTTGTTATCTAGCAATGAAAGTGGCATGCAAGTCTAAACTATCAAACAAACAAAGCAAGTACACTGGTTGTATTCAGGTTAAAGAGGTCACCCGGATATGGTTCCCCCTAGACTGCAGTTAAGCCGGATTGTAATTACCAAGTTCAGTTTCTATGACAGTTATACTGCGGAAGGTTCTTAAACAGCCTGAAGTCTCGACTAAAGGTCTTCAGACCCTCTCAATCTGACTCTCTAGCGAGCGACTAACCTCCACCGGAGTCGACAGATTGAGGCCCTAAGAACAAAACCTCCACAACCGGAGTAAACCCGGTACAGAATAGTGAGTTGGTTCCTCGACTAAAGTCACCAACTTCCTACCTTCAATCAAGGATACTCTATTAACCTAGGCAGATATTCTCATTCTAGGTTAAAGCAGAAACAACAGGAATTTGATCAGGATTCAAGTCATTCAATCATTAAAACCTCAATCGAATATAATCAATCATAGAATCAGTACTTGGGTTCATACAATCAAAGCCTAACATACAAATCTAGGGTTCTCCATACCCAGATGAATGGGAGAACTACTCCATGGAGAAGAAAGCAAAAGCAGAATCAGACACGGAATTCATACTGCGAAGGATGGATTCCTGCTTCTGGACGTTGATTGGCACTTCTCCAAGCTCAAACTGGCCTCCAATGGTGTTGAAGATCAATCTAGGGCACTTGGGAACTCTTGCTCGTCACTTTCTCTCTCTAGGAACTGATCTCTCTCTCTAAAACTCGAATCCCTTTGTGGCTGAAACTCTGCTTAAAAGCATCAGTGGCCAAAGCACGGTCGAGGGCACGGCCGTGCTTTGCCTGACTCCGCCCGTGCCTCGGCCAGGGCTTAATTACACGGCCAGCAAGGGGGTTAAACACGGCCGTGCTTCGCGTTGGACACGGCCGTGCTTTGGTGGAACACGGCCGTGCTTCGGTGCCCGTGTTTGCAACTGAATTGGCCAAACTGAATTTGCTCTCGGCATAAAAAGCACGGCCAGTAGTACACGGCCGTGTAATTCCTTGGGCTGCCCGTGTTTTGGCTCCAGCTCACCGAAATGACTTCCGAATGCCCCGAAACTCGCGGTTAGCCTTCCCTTTAACGCCTGGGACCTGAAACATGACAAAATAGCACAACCCGGCGTAAAATAGGCCAAAACACACGACTATACTCCTCAAACGGATAAGAACTAGGGGCGCAAACATGTGCATTTACATCGTTATCAAATTCCCCCACACTTAACCGTTTGCTTGTCCCCAAGCAAACCTAACTCAAACCAATGCAACTCTCCAGACCTCCATAGCAACAAACAACCCAGATCGTAAGTAGAGGACTTCCTAGTTCATTTAGCAGCTTACGAGGTCAACCGACGCACAAGTCATCTCAAAGCTTCTTATCGAGTCGGCATCATGGCAAAAAGTGAACAGAGGACAAATGAATCGTGGATGGAGAGATTCTCAAAAACAAAGGATCATGGACTCACATTTTTCAAGGTGCTCGATTTTCTTTGAAGATGGTTGGAACCCCTTTTTTCTGTTTTGGTTGTTTTCTGTTATTTTTCTTTTCTTTTTTTCTTTTCAAGGTTCCAACCTGCTCTTACCGGCCATGCCAGGAGCGGATGTCTCGAGCCTCGTGCGGGGGAAAGACATGTAAGGGGGCTGGAGGTAGTAGGTGGAAATTGGGAACGGATTCCCGTCTCCCCTTACACACTTTCGCCCTATTCGCACGGGAGACGTTATTTTGAAGCACATTTTCGAGCACCTGTTAAACTCAAAACATGATACAAGAGTCCATGACAGGCAGAGAATCCACAACACCACACAATTTAAGGGTCCTAAGATCACTAATTCACTCAATCAACCAACTCAATATGAAGAAGAAATGAGACTTCTTAAATGCATCAACATCCTCCATAGTGCTACACTACCTCCCTAGGTTGCATATTACTATAAAGACTGTCAATTCAAAGCATACTGAGCAGGCAATTGCATGGAAACACGTACTTGGAGCCCTCAAATTTAAAAATTTGGACAGTGGGCTAGGCTCCAAGCACCCAAACAGATCTAATGCAGTCAAAAGATAAACATCCCCCCACACTTAAGCTCGACATTGCCCTCAATGGAGAAGAGGGAAGGGAAAGGGGAACGATGTTACCGGTATGCACGGACTGCAGGGGACTGGAAACGGCCAGTCGGGGCAAGCACAGCCAAAGGGGAACAGAAGAGCTCAAACACAATATGTTAGGTTCAATGGTCAGCCCAATAAAATATCATCCAAACCAAAAGAAAACAAACCAAACCCAAACCGGGTTACAATCCGACTCAAAACACAAGAAAGAAAATCAAACCGTGGTGGGGTTGCCTCCCCACAAGCGCTTCTTTACCGTCGTTTAGCTGGACGCCCATGGTGGATACTCAGGGCGGTGCAGGAACAAGTGCCTCCAAGAGCGGATCCACGTCACTCTTGAGGTACAGCTTCAGGTTGTGGCCATGCACCCGACGGATGAGACCACCATCATCAGTCAGCTCGACCCGGCCATCTGGCAAGATGCAGGCGAGCGAGTACCCAGACGGCCAGGGTGGTCGTGGTGCAGGAGGTGGGACCAGCTCATAGTGGTCTCCACTCTTCTTCCGTGCAGGCTTAGCAACCTGCTGCTTCGGCCGCCACTCCTCCTTGAGCTTTTTGTTCGGAGGCGAGGCTGGATGGAGTGGCGGCGAAGGAATGATAGGAGGGTCCTGCAAAATAGGAGGTGCAGAAGGGTACACGACAGACTCGTGTACCTGATCAGACATAGCATGCACAGGCGTGACAGCAATCATAGCACAGTGATCAAACTCAGTCACAGAAAAAGTAGCCTGTTCATCCCCATCACGCAAGATCAACTTACCATCATGCACATCAATTAGTGCCTTGGCGGTGGCAAGAAATGGCCTACCTAGAATCAAAGGCACATCCACATCCTCATGTATATCAAGAATAACAAAATCAACAGGATATGTGAATGCACCAACACCAACAAGCAGATCCTCTATGATTCCCCTAGGATGCACAATAGAACGATCAGCTAATTGAATGCTCATCCTAGTAGGGCTAAGTTCACCTAGGTCTAACATTTTATACAACTTATATGGCATGTCGTTAATGCTAGCGCCTAGGTCCGCCAAGGACTTGCCTACATGCATGCTGCCAATAGTAAGAGGGATAGTAAAACTCCCTGGATCCTTGCGCTTCTTGGGCAGCTTGTTCTGCAGGATAGCAGAACACTCCTCGCTCAGCATCACTGTCGAGAGATCCCCAAGTTTCTTCTTGTTGGTGCAGATATCTTTCATGAACTTGGCATACTTGGGCATCTTCGACAGTGCCTCCATGAACGGTATGCTGATGTTGAGCTGCTTCAACATTGCCATGAACTTGGCAAACTCAGTCTCCAGCTTGTCCTTGTGTAGGCGAGTGGGGAAGGGAAGCTGGGGTACATGCTCCTTAACCACTGGTTGTGGCTTGGGAGCAGGGGCTTCCTTCTCCACCCGCACTTCTGCATCGTCGGCTGGAAGTGCTGAAGCAGGTAGTGGTTCCTCCTGTCTGCCCGGGACAGGATCAGTAGATATGACCTTACCGCTCCTGGTAAAAATGGCATCCAGCTGCTGATGCTGGTGAGGATCTCGAGGATTAGGAACAGTGGTGGCAGGCAGAGTCCCCGGTGCCCTGGTGGTGTTCTGGCGGGCCAAGATGCCCGCCTGGGTCTGCAAATCCTGCAAAATGGCACCCTGGTTCCTCTGACCTGCCTCCAGTGAGGCTACACTCTGGTCCAACCTCGTGAGAGTCGCCTGAGTGCTCGTCATGAATGAAGCTAGAATGTTTTCCAGCTTCGTCATCCTGTCATCTAGGGCTGGAGCTGCTGCTGGCTCGGCAAACTGGCGCTGGGGATGCTGGAATGGCTGCCCATGCCTGGGCTGGTAGGGCTGCTGTGGGTCTGGCCCCTGTCGAGCCTAGAAGGGCTGCCTCTGCTGAAAACCACCTGCTGGTGCTGGGAAACCAGGTGGTTTAGTGGTGTTGCTGCTCCAGGCGAAGTTGGGATGATGGCGCCACCCCTCATTATATGTGCTACTGTATGGATCGAGGCGCCTCGCATTGGCGATGAAGGCCAATTGCTCCTGGGGTGTGGTAGACTCCCTCATAGCCTGGCAGTCCTCCACTAGGTGATTGGAGCTCTCACACCACTGACACTGAGCAACTGGAGGTGTAGCCAAACCTCTGCCCAGAATCAGACTGTTAGGCTGCTTCAATGTGTGCACTAGCTCAGCTACCTGCTGCTCGAGCCCGGATCTGGACTCCATGGCGTGCACACCACGATCCCTGGAATGTCTGCCTCTGCTGCTCTGCCCCCAAGAATGATCTCTGGCAGCCAATGTATTAATCATCTGGTTCAGCTCGGGTGGAGTCTTGGTGAGAACATCCCCTCCTGGGCATAGAGACTCAATCACCCTCTGGCTATCTGGCGAAAGGGCACTGTAGAAGTTCCCCACTGTGAACGCATCATTGAAGCCATGATGGGGGCACTGCCAGAAATAGCCCATGTACCGCTCCCAAGCATCACGAAGTGACTCATCTGGCTCCTGGCGGAAGTGAGTGATCTCCCGCTGAATCTCTGTAGTCTTCGACGCCGGATAGTACCTGTGCACGAACTTGTCCGCCAGATCGTCCCAAGAGGTGATGGACAATGGGGGCTGGGTCTCCAACCACCTCTTAGCATTCCCCGCCAAAGAATGGGGGAAGAGATGAAGGCGGATCGCATCATCGGGAACACCGTTCAGCTTGAACCCGTTTGTCAGCTGCAGAAAACGGGACAGATGTACCCTGGCCTCCTCATTCTTCAAGCCATGGAACTGGATAGAAGATGTGATGAGCTGAATCCAGCATGGCTTGATCTCGAAGTTGTTTGCTGGGATCGGCGGGTAGAGGATGACCGGGCGGATGTCAGCAATCCGCGGAGTGTAGTAGTACTCCAAGGTGGGACCCGGCTGTGGTGGATGATGAACTCCATGATCCTGGGGTATGGGGTTGTTCCCCAGGACCTGATTCACCGGGGGAACCTGCTGTGGATTCCCCTGGTGTTGGTTGTAGTCTCCGTCCATCCCGTGCTCTTCTTCAGAATCGCTGCTCAGGTGGCCGTCTATGCACTCTTCCGTAGCCAGTCTAGCTCGCTGTTGTCTCCTGAGCTGGCGACAGGTGCGGTCAATCTCTGGATTCAACGGCAGTAAACCTCCCGACTGGCTACGGGTCATGCACTACCTGCACACACTCAAGCAAGCACACCCGTGAAGGCACAAGTGGGACAAAGCAAACAAAGCAAAAAGAAAAGCTAAATTAACAGAAATCACTTTTCTTCAACAACCTAGCCGTCCCCGGCAACGGCGCCAAAAACTTGACTCGACTCTACTGTCACTCCAGGAATTGGCCAAGTGAAACCACTTCCTAAAGCGTACTATAGCGGGTTTGGGTTTAATTATCAACCCGGGTCCTAGATCTGATGACTACTCAGTGAATTCTTGTTATCTAGCAATGAAACTGGCATGCAAGTCTAAACTATCAAACAAACAAAGCAAGTAAACTGGTTGTATTCAGGTTAAAGAGGTCACCCGGATATGGTTCCCCCTAGACTGCAGTTAAGCCGGATTGTAATTACCAAGTTCAGTTTCTATGACAGTTATACTGCGGAAGGTTCTTAAACAGCCTGAAGTCTCGACTAAAGGTCTTCAGACCCTCTCAATCTGACTCTCTAGCGGGAGACTAACCTCCACCGGAGTCGACAGATTGAGGCCCTAAGAACAAAACCTCCACAACCGGAGTAAACCCGGTACAGAATAGTGAGTTGGTTCCTCGACTAAAGTCACCAACTTCCTACCTTCAATCAAGGATACTCTATTAACCTAGGCAGATATTCTCATTCTAGGTTAAAGCAGAAACAACAGGAATTTGATCAGGATTCAAGTCATTCAATCATTAAAACCTCAATCGAATATAATCAATCATAGAATCAGTACTTGGGTTCATACAATCAAAGCCTAACATACAAATCTAGGGTTCTCCATACCCAGATGAATGGGAGAACTACTCCATGGAGAAGAAAGCAAAAGCAGAATCAGACACGGAATTCATACTGCGAAGTATGGATTCCTGCTTCTGGACGTTGATTGGCACTTCTCCAAGCTCAAGCTGGCCTCCAATGGTGTTGAAGATCAATCTAGGGCACTTGGGAACTCTTGCTCGTCACTTTCTCTCTCTAGGAACTGATCTCTCTCTCTAAAACTCGAATCCCTTTGAATTGTGGTTGAAACTCTGCTTAAAAGCATCAGTGGCCAAAGCACGTCAAGGGCACGGCCGTGCTTTGCCTGACTCCGCCCGTGCCTCGGCCAGGGCTTAATTACACGGCCAGCAAGGGGGTTAAACACGGCCGTGCTTCGCGTTGGACACGGCCGTGCTTTGGTGGAACACGGCCGTGCTTCGGTGCCCGTGTTTGCAACTGAATTGGCCAAACTGAATTTGCTCTCGGCATAAAAAGCACGGCCAGTAGTACACGGCCGTGTAATTCCTTGGGCTGCCCGTGTTTTGGCTCCAGCTCACCGAAATGACTTCCGAATGCCCCGAAACTCGCAGTTAGCCTTCCCTTTAACGCCTGGGACCTGAAACATGACAAAATAGCACAACCCGGCGTAAAATAGGCCAAAACACACGACTATACTCCTCAAACGGATAAGAACTAGGGGCGCAAACATGTGCATTTACATCGTTATCAGTAACTGGCTCGACATTTGTTTTACGGGCATGCCCGTACCAATTACGGTCGTAATTTGGCAGGGGCTACCCGTAATTTGGCCTGTGAATCACCATCTGACCTCCAAATGACCCGAAACTTGCACCTATGCACCTCTTTGCCTGCTAGGACCTGAAATACGACAAAACAATACAACCTAGCGTAAAATAGGCCAAGGAACAATCAATTCAAGCTAAAATGGACAGGAAACCAGAGTGAGAACACGTGCAAATACGATGCTATCACCCTTTTTACACAATTGAAATTCAAACAACAATTCACTAGGGAAAATCATTGCGATTATATATGTAACTCAGCGGATCGTACAACTCGGACAGCTTCAGTCCATACTTGCGCAATTCTACTTGAACCAGTTGAGGAACAAAATTTCCGACCTCCACCATCTCTTCATGCAAGCTACTCATCTTCTCATCACTTTCTTCCCTTTGTTTCGCTTGATCCTCCTTGCACCGTTTGCTGCAGCCTTCGCTAGATGAAGGATCGAGTACCTCCTCAGAACTCACTCATGCCCTATCCTACGAATGCGCTTGCGGCATTGTGGTCCAATCTCGCTCTGGTAGATTTTCAATCGGTTAGGATATTCCCTCGGAGATTTCTTTTGAGCCACTGCATCTTCCATGTTGACCTAACCAGCAACAACAACCAACATATGCTAATAAATGTAACAAACAACAACAACAAGTCTTTATCGTAATCAGCATCTAACGACTTCAACTAACATCCACTAGCAACTACCAGCAAGCAACAAAAACTACATTTTAACATCTAGCAGAAACAAACCATAACGGAACTACCAGTTTACATGCATCGGTTGTGCTTTTAGGGTAACCCAATCTTTGTTCTTCTTCACATGAAACTTCCTAAACATGTCTATCAAATAAGGTTCATTGCTGGTTCTTTTTAGCTACAAGTAAAGGAAAACCAAAGTATTACAAACACAACATCCACAAAGCATAAAAGAACATTGTTTTAAAAGACACCAGCAAAGAAAAAATACATAATGAGGGTTTAAGCGAAATCTCATCATGTCTGTACTTGGCCAAGGGTGATAAACCTCCCGTGGCTTCTAGCTCGCTCTTCCCCCTATATTCCTTGTTCTTGTCACTTGTTTCCTGCAGTAATGATCGAAAAAAGGAAATCAATAACCTTCTAGTGTTGTTTTCTCGAAAATAACTTGAGTTTACAGTTGGTACCTTCCATTTTGGATCCATCCATTTCTGTACCATCTCCTTCTATACCAATGGAGATATTTGTGGAGGTGGATGCTTGACCCTCACTTTCAGTGACTCATAACTGGTGAATATCAGATTTTGTATGCTATACATCCACTAGGGGTATGACCTCTTTGCGTACGCTTTGACGTGAACCTTCAACTCCTCATCTGATATTGAATGTATGTAACATGTGTCCTTAAAACGAGCAAACAGGGTCTCGAATGCTTCCTCCAGATACTACAAGGATGATATCCAAGGACCAGTGAGGCTTCTCCTGAAAATGGCCGAAATTTTACGCCCTACCTTAGTTGTGATGATTCTGCAGACCAGGAGGTAGAGCAAAAAATTTCGTCAATTGAAATCTTAACACAACAACAGAAAATATGAAATCATGGGAAGAAAAAAAAAGTAGTCTTACCTCTTGTCATGGACTTTGAGAGGAGGGTTGTGACCAGGCTTTACTCCTATCCTGGATCCTCTTCCTTTTCTCTTCTTCGAAGATGACTGATCCCCCTGCGATGATTGCTCTGCCATTGAATGTTGAGAATTGGATGCAACGTGCTCTGTTTCTTCCTCTTCCAATGGATTGATTTTATCTTGTTTTGGTTGTTGTGGTCCCTGAATTCCAGTAGGAGGAGTTGGAGTGTGTTCTGTTGCTTTGAATTGCTAGTCCTGGTTTCTTCTTCATGGCGTTGAGATGGTTCCCTGATCATTTGAGCCTTCCTTCTCTTTTGCTTCCCCATCTTCCTCACACAAACAAGAATGACATAAAAGAAAGGAATTTGACTTTTCGTTTTGGTGGAAAGAGGAAAGGAATTGGAGGTAATGGGTACTGAAAAGGAATCTAAGAGGGAAAAGGGAAAAAATTGACGCGTTAATGGTTTGGGAATGGGTTTTGCCCTCATTTTTTTTCAAATCAAGCACCTCATAAATAGAGCAATTAAGTCTTGAGCAGTACATTTGACCAATGTAAGTTGTCAAGAAGAAGAAGAAAAACAAAACTCGCACAATTCACTTTAATGGAAAACGCATGAATGAAAACGGGAAAGAGGACTTAATTAGGAAGAAGAAAAGTCAAAGATGTCTTACCCATTGCCCACCGCCGGCTGGGTGCAAGTCGTCTGAAGACGTCAAAACTCGCACAATTCACTTAATGGAAAACGCATGAATGAAAACGGGAAAGAGGACTTAATTAGGAAGAAGAAAAGTCAAAGATGTCTTACCCATTGCCCACCGCCGGCTGGGTGCAAGTCGTCTGAAGAAGAAGCTTCGCCAATCGGTCACCCCATGCAAGTCTAGGTCTCTCGAGGCTTGAACGTTGACCGCCTACAACATGCAGATCTTGGTCTATCGAAGCTTGCTCACCAATTTCCCGCCACCTGCATTTTGGTTCTATCGGAAAAGGAAACCGTGATAGCCAACTTTCAAAGTTGTTCTCGGGAAAGGGAAGGTTGTGAAAGTTATCTATGCAACCTTCTTTTTCATACTCACCATGGGAGCTCTCCGAGGTAAGTCCATCTTGCTCCACACGGTTGTCAATGATCTCCCTTTCGACCTCCTCTTTGTCCTCTAGTGATGAGAGCCGATGGCGTGCACAAGCTCGCGCCACTTTCTCTTGTAGTGTCGAACCGGTGGGAGGGAGGTGTAGGAAATCCATATTGGAGCATGCTCTTTCAAAGTTCTCTATGGCAAGCTCCAACTTGTACTTTGCTTCGGGTGGTGGGAGATCTAAGTTCGAGCACCTTTCGTCAGTGCCTCGGGCAAACTGCTCCAACTTTGTAGTCACTCTTAGATAGATAGATAGAATCTGAATAGGTTAATAGGACATCCTCATTTTGAAGTGGTGAATCGATTGTGCGAGAGTCTATCGATTCATTGCTCTGTATTGGAATTTGTTCCAGTAGAGAATATTTGTTTTTACTACCTTAGCACATTATGTCGGTATTGTGTCTAAGAGGGTTTCGTCAGCTTAAGAGATTCCAAGCTAGGTACGGATCTTCCGAAGTATAAATCTGGTCACGTGGATATGGAGATGAAAAGAAGAAGTGAGAATTGGAAGGGAAGGAGAAAAGAGAGCTGTGACAACAGCAGAGGAAAGGAAGAGGGAATTCGGCAGGTACCTTCCCTCCGCTTCTGGTCGATCTCAATCGAGCTCAGCCGAACGAACCCCTTAGGAGGGACCCTCGGGCCATGTCACGCCACCGGAGCTGCTGTTCCTAGAACTCCGCTCGCCCCGCCACCTGCACAAGTGGTTGTGCCTCCTGCACCTTCGCTCACCGAGCTCTGGTTTCCCCCTCCACCAGACCGTGGATAACGGCTTATGACACTCCTCCAACCCACCAGCTCTTCCTCCTTATGCCCTACAAGACTAAAGGCAGCCCTCAGAGTGTCTGACTCAAATTTCTTGACTGCCGCCGCGATCTTCGACTTCAGCCCCGCCGTGCACATCCCAACTAGGGTCTCCTCCAGAAATCCCTTGCACTGGTTCGCTAGCTTGAGAAATTATGCTCGACACTCGGCTACGGTTCCTGTCTGCCTGAGCTTGGCTACTGCTCGGGAGACCATCCCTCAGACTTGCCAAACTGGTAATGGAGCTCTTCCTGAAAGATCGGCCAGGTAATTAGCGTCTCGGCTATAGCGTAGGACCGCCCTAGCCACTCCCACCAATGCATGGCGTCACCCTCCAGGTAGAAGGATGCCATTTGCGCCTTCCTTTCCTCCCATGTCTGGTGGTTCTTGAACCACCTGTCAACTGCATACAACCATAACCCGGCATCCTCCTGACCATTGAATTTTGGAAACTCAATGGTCGGAGGTTTGGCTCGAAACACTATGCCATACTCATCATCATAAGAACGATCATAACCACCATGCCTGCACGTACTGGAGTACCTTCCGTGGTATCCAACTGGACCGCGCGCGTCTCTTAGGGGCCCCTGCCATGCCCGTCGTCCTCCTAGTAGTGTCCGTACCGCCCCGGTTGATGCCCGGTGTCTGCCGGTGCTGCGAAAGGTGGGTATAGTGCACCTGAGTACTCCAGCTGGCCTAGAAATCCTACGGTCGGCCTGCTGTTCTGAGTCAACCTAAACTAGTTCGGTTCACTTCTGGTTTGACCACTATCGGTCCACCCAGCTTCGATTTGATCACCAAGGCCCGATCCGTTTCGTTGGTCCGCTCGACCCCGGTCCGTCTAGGAGACCAGCTCAGTCCCGCCTCCAGGCCGTTGCACTCGGCCCGTCTAGTCACCTATGGGGCTTGATCCCATTCCCAGCCACCCAAGCCAGTTCGGGTCCCCGGCCTGTCTTGCGCCTTCTACTTGGGTCCTTGGGCCCAACGGCATGAAACATGGATTCTGAACCACGTTGTCGTAGCCTAACACCTTCGCCTTGCCATGTATTTCCGCAATCTCCTCTGTCGTCGGGGTCGATAGTAGCCCGATCCCGCCTTGAAGCTCACTGGCATCTCGGCCCATCCGCTCGGTAGTCACCTGCCCTAGCGCAGCCGCCGTCGCCTTTTCTCCGGCCCCCATCGCCGCCTCGCTAACCCCCGGAGCTCCGGTCAAGTCCTGTCTCCTGCGGCAGCGCTGTGCCCGGCCACCACCACCTGGTCCGCCTTGGTCGATGTCGAGCCCTAGCGCAGCCGCCATCCTCCTCTACTCCTCCTGCATGCTGGCGAGGAGTTTCATGATCATGTCACGTTCGCGCTTTGCCTCCTCAACTTCCGCACGCACCGTCTCCATGTTGGAGTCGGTCCTCAACTGCATCGCCACGATGGTGCGCATCAAAGCCTATAGATCATCATTCTCGGTCTCTTCCACCACGACGCCTTCGCGTCGGTGCTCCGCTTGTAGGGATAAACATCTTGTCTGGGCCACCCCCGCCGCCTTGGATCCGGCGTCAGTCTTCTCCGTGGTGAATTTGGTGATAGCCATGGTCCTTGTTGGCCGCCCTAGTTTAGAGTTGTGACAAACTCGATAATCGGAGTCGGGCTCTGATACCAGATGATAAAAACTCGAATTTGGGCCCTATCTAATAGGGGTGGTCAAACGGTGTGGTTACCATGGTAACCGTTTTAACTAGTACTATTTGGATAATTTGGTTTGGTTAATTTGGATAATTGGTTTGGTTTGGTTAAAGTTTTTAGCTTGTTTGGTTTAGGTGGTTTGGTTTCAAACACTCCTAACCAGCCAAACCAAAATAACCAGATAAATAATTAGTTATATATCTAATATATACACATACTTAATACTTTGAATAACCACTCAAGAGTTAAACGTTTATCCTTTTAGACTCATAAAATATAAAGCTTGATATTTTTTCTATAATGTATATTTGTATATGTAGAGTGTAGACCACAACATATGACCGCCTAATTTAGATAAATCTCATACATTATGTTGGATGAATACTCGAAAGCAAGGTCCTTTTCAGCCTATGAAAATTGCTAAAATACTAAATCAATTTAAACAAACACAACAATACATTAATCCGTACCATTGTGATAAATTTTTTATAGGTGAATACTTCTATACTAACCGTAAGATAATTGTCTTAGTTGCATTTATTTATGTTAAGGGTCAACTATAACTATCTGTTGATTGTTATGTTTTATTCATTATATAAATTGTGAATTGATAAATTAACCGAAAATTTTCTCACTTGATGATAATATGATTTTATATTGGTTAATCTGGTTAACCAATTAACCAAACCGATTAAACTTTAGTTTGGTTAATTTGGTTGTTGTATTAATTTGGACGGTTTGGTTATGATATTGCATTCCATGGTTAATGAAATTTAGCCTTATTTGGTTTGGTTATAACCATGGTAACCATGGTAACTGTTTGGACTTGGTGGGAAAGATTCAATCACCAAAGTGGTGTTGGCCTCTCTGGTCACATGGATATGGAGATGAAAAGAAGAAGTGAGAATTGGAAGGGAAGGAGAGAAGAGAGTTGCGGCAGCAACAGAGGAAAGGAAGAGGGAATTCGGCAGGTAGAGGAGAGAGAAAGAGTGCTTAGAAGACAATTAGGGCTTAATATTTTCTTAGCTTCCATTCCCTTGTAGCATAATATTTTAAATAGCAAACCAACAATTCCCTATAGCTACCCCAACTTAACCCCCCAAATACCCAATAAAATCCTCAATAATTATAAACTAACAAATGAGTTCAATTGCTAAAATGAAAAGAAAAGCAGGTTTCTATCAAACGTTCTGCCTGCACCAGCACGTTGCGGTCACATATTCCCACACTCAAACCCGGGCCAGTCAATTCAAGACCCCGTAGCGGTTCCTGAAGGCTTTGCTGGCCCACTCCGCCATCCCCAGCTAGAAGGCTTCCGAACAAGTGACCAAGCGGCACATTTACACTCTCCTCACCATGTCCCGCACCCAGAACCACTGCTACCTCGTCTCAGTCGTGCGATCTCCTTCTCATGGGTGAAGAATCACTTGAAGGTGCTCACACTACATTGAGGTACTTACATTAATCGCTTAGCCCGGTAATTCGGAGTTCCTCTCGACGGGTGCACCTGGTTCGGGCGCATCAGAGACTTTCCCAATGAAACCTTATACTCCATTGGGCTGATTCAGATCGCTAGGACGGACCCGCGGATTCGTGGGCTCAAGGGCATATGCCCTACCGAGTTTGTATAGGCAATGGAGGTCGAGGCCCTGTCCCGGTCAAGCTCCACCACATCAACTTGATCTCGACCTGGTGCAGTTCTTCTCTGGTCACTCCGGTTTTGATTCTTCATCAGCTTCGTCGTCTGACAATCATTGGGCAGTCATAGAGGCTTGCTTTGACCAGATCGAGGCGCGCGTGGACTATGAGCGTGATGTCCACCATTACTCTCATTTTTTGCTATATCATGTGCACGCCGAACGACATGGATACCACCCAGACCTTTTGGCACCCTTCTCCTTACGCGATGTTGAAGAGGATGATTGAGACTGCCTTTGACCACGTGCTCTATGTGTTGTCTTCTGTGTCTTTGTTTTGTGTGTTGAACTGGATAAATTTTTTGTTTTGTGTTTTCTTTTCTTCTTTTTGAAGCCATGGGGCTGACAACTGTTATCCTAACTCTTACCCAGTGTGCGGGGTTGTGTTTGTCTTGCCTTGATTCTCAGAAACTGGTCCCTCTTCCAGTCTGCTCATTACCTAGGAAGGTAGTTGTAGCACTATGGAAGATGTTGAAGTAAAAGATCTGTCCTATCTTTCTCTTGTTGTGTCGGTTGATTGTGTGAACTAGTGGCTCTAGGACCTTTGTTTCATGTTGTATTGATGACTCCCCTTGTGTTGTGTTGTGGACTCGGGTATTGTAAAATGGTGCTCAGTTGTACGTAATTAGAAATAGTTGGTCCTCCATGTTGAAAATTTTAAATTTGAAACATGGGGTAAGTCCAACGTGTGTGGCACCGTTCATTGCACAAAATCAGGATTTCGAAGATATTTTAGTGATCCTTAGTAGGGTAGGCCTACAAGGTGATGCTAAGTCGTCTCTAGTACAAATACTCCACCTGTTGAACAGTTTTCTTACTCGAGGATGTTTTTTAAGGGCACGGATATAGCTTCCGACCCCCTTAATTTCATTGACTTTCCGCACGAATTGAGAAAAAGGAGTTAAAAGAAGTACTCTTGCGAGCAACAGATGTAGAGAAATTGCTTTTGCTCAACCAATAAGGGTCAACCGTGCATAAAAACTGCAGTTTGGAATCCCAACAAAGTGTGAATGCGGAAAACAAAAGAAAAAGAAAAAAAGTAATAAGGTCAACGGGGTTCCAATGAATGAAATGGAATGAAAGAGCACCCGATAAGAAGATTTCTTGGTTGTTGTGTTGTGTGAGTCTCTTTATCCAATAATTATTTGTACTAGGTGATAGGTCAAAAGCGTATGCCTTAATCCTATCTTGTAGTAATACCGGAAATCCGGGTATCGTCTCTCAGGGACTGGTACAACCTTATGATTTATCAATTCTTTCGAGCAAACTATATGTGAAAATGTTTAAGAGATGAAATTATTAACTAATAGCAAAATAATTAAACTAATTAAGCAAAGTAAACTTGTCGGGAGAAATTCAATGGAGAAAGCTCTGGGAGAAACACCGGGATTCACTACCTATCCTATCCAGATTTATTCACATATTCCAATCAATTTAATCCATATCTCTACAGCCAGGATATCACTACTGTGCTAGCTATCCCTGTCGGGAATTACTACGTACTAAACAATTAAATCAAATCCTACTGTCGTAGCTCAATGACTTAATTATTTAGCCTGAAGATCGATATCCTATTCAAGACCACATAGCATCTTATTTAATCCACTGTCGCTTCGATAAGTTACTATGTCACATGAAATAGGTTCGGTTAATAGGGTTTCACTGTCGCTAATAACCTAATTAACTACAAATCGATGTATTGGTGGCCAGTCAACACAAAGCATTAAGAAATTTCATGCAATAGAGATTGGAAGAAAAGAATAATAAATCAATCCATCAAATCAAGAAATAGCTACATCCTATGGTGTTTCCCCCAGAAATTGGGGTTTAGTTCATGACGAAAATAAAACACACAATCATGTTCTCAATCATCATGATGCTAGTAACGAAAAAGAGAGAAAAATACTGATACGAATAGAAGCACAAAATCTGATTCTCTCTTCGGATTCGAGGTACTAGTGATATGCTCGTCCCAAGCTTCTGCTGCGCTGTCCCGCTGCCTTCCGCCAAAAAGAATCCCCGCCGCCAGATTTTTGTTTCCGCCTGGCCGCTCAGGTCTCTTTCTTTTTCCCTCTCCTCCCCAATAATTTCGTTCCAAGACTTTAATTTCCCCCCCAACCAGATTCTGTCCCAAGCCTCCTCCTCTCTCTAATTGCCAGCCGCCCACCTTAATTATCTCCCCCAGCGAGATTCTTCTTGCCCCCAAAATTCTCCTCTCTGCCTGCTCCTTTCTTTTCGTCCGTCCCCAAATTTTGTTCCCCTGGCCCAAAGAATCGCCACCATCAGACAACCGAGATGGCCCAAATCGCCAATTAACTTCCACTGGCCCGTGTCATTAATTCCCATCTAGTTGGGCTTTAAGCCCAACTTCGAGAATTGTTTGCCGGTGCAACTTCTTTTTCGTATTTTCTTCACCTGTAATACATCAAACTCATGGCACTAGGCAGTAATGGTTTTTCAACCATTCTCGGGTTAGTAAGCCCTAAAATAGCACCAATTGGCTAAAACATACCACGGATAATCACATAAAGTCCAAGAATCCGATATATTAAAGCCGAATATCACTAGGTCCACTACTTCGCATGATCCTGACTTGAGTCTAGTACTCACATTGAGAGAAATAGGGTTTGTCTTATAAAACTAGTTGACCTCGTAAGCTTCTAAATGACCTAGGAAGTCCTCTACCGATGATCGGGCTTGCATGTTGCTGTACAGGTCTGGAGAGTTGCATTGGTATGAGTCAGGTTTACTTGGGGACAAGCAAACAGCTAAGTGTGGGGGAATTTGATAACACTATATTTGGACATGTTTTCCCCATGTTTTCTTGATCGCTTGAGCTCGCTTTCTTGCTCTCGTTGCCTATTTTAGGCTAGGTTGTGTTAGTTTATGATGTTTCAGGTCCTAGTATGTGAATGGGTGCGAAGGAGCGATTTTTAGGACGTTTTGGAGCGATCGAGCGGAGAGAAGGGAAAAGTTATGGCCAGACTTTGAAAGTTACAGTCTGGACCGTAACTTCCCCATGTAGCCTGTAACATTAGAGGAGCAAATGCGAGGGATCTAGAAGAACTTTGAAAGTTATGATCAAACCCTTGAAGTTATGGTCTTGACCGTAACTTACACTCCATGCCCGTAACTCTAAGGAAGCGAGGTTGAGGTTCGAGGAGCATTTTTGAAGTTACGGGTTGGGCAAGGGAGTTACGGTCGTAACTTTAGCCGTAACACGCAAATATCTAGCAAATAAAAGCGCAGCTAGGCAGATTGAAAGGGATCCAGATTTTTAGTTCTAAATAACTAGAGAGAGAAAGTGACGAAGAACAACCTTAGGAACATATTAGAGCAATCTAAGGATGTTGGAGCTCGATCTTTCACTGTCGGAGTGTCGATTTCTAGCCTAGAGCATATTTTTATTCCTCATAAGATTATTTCTATTCCAAGTTTGGTGTTTTCCCTTCATTCTATGAAGTAAACTCGTCTCTACCACTTCGGTATGAAGAACCCTAGTTGTGCATGTTAGAAGCAGTTGTATGAACCCCTTTCCAGTACATTGATGATTATATATCCAGTTGAGGTTTATATCCAAATACTTATGAGTCTTGATCAAACTTGTATATTTTCATATTTAACCTAGATGATAAAATCTGAATAGGTTAATAGAGAATCATGATTTGGAAGTGGTGAATCTATTCTATGAGAGTCGATCGATTCATTACTCTGTATTGGAATTTATTCCAGTAGTGGAGATAAGTGTGTGCTGCCTTAGCAAATTATCTTAGTGAAGACTAGTCGCCTGTCGGGTATTGTGTCTAAGAGGGCTTCGTCAGCTTAAGAGATTCCAAGCAAGGTCTGGATCTTCCTCAGTATAAATCTGAATTGAATTGGACTTGGTGAATTACAACTCGACCTAACTGCAGACTTGGGGGAATCGTCACCTAAGTGATTCCTTCTCAAATTTGAAAACCAGGAAAAAAAATTTCTTTATGCTTAATTTGCTTTGAACACTTCACTACATTTCAACTACTAACTAATAAACATTCACGGAGTAGACAGTACAACTAGGCTCGAGTTGATAAGTAAAACTGAACCACTATTCTGCATTTCCATTCTACGATTATACTTGGTCGTAGTTTGGTGTTGTGTTTTAGCGAGTTAGTCCGCAACGAGGCAAGTCTAGAGGGATCTACCGCCGAAACTTATATTGTTGATTAGAGCATCACATTTTCTCTGAGTTACTTGAATGGATTGGAAATGATTTTTGATCGATCAAAAAGAAATGCAGATAATTCTCTCTAACCAATCAGCCTCATAAGTTATCATTTGTTGGTCTAAAGGATGACATGAGGGACTTGGAAACTCATTTGTGGGAGTGACCACTTCTTATGTCCTACAAAACTGTGATAAATTGCAACCTTATATAAGGTACATATTAATTTCGTGCATTTTTTGTGAGAATTAATTTTTTTTAAAATCCACATAATTTCTCACAAATTATAATAATATCTATCGTAATACTTATATTTAGGAATCACAAGGAACAACTAAGCACTCTAGGTATTCGTATGGTTGAACAAGTGCATAAGGAAGAATTTCATAAATGGTTCTTATCAAAGGTACTTAAATACCGTATTAGATAACTACGTACTAATTAACAATTTTTTATATATAAATTAGTAGAATAGCTTTCTAATTTATTCTTCTCTTTACGATATGCAGATTACAAGAATGCACAATGAAAAAGTTTCGAGTTTGATTTCTTCTCTGTTGCATTTAGATTGAGAACCAGAAAAGCATGTCTTGCACTTGACAGGATATTGTATCAACAGATTCAAATTTCACACTAGAGAATGCGAGTCGACAAAAATCAGTCAAAATAGGGATGTCTTTGTGAGAAGGGAGAATGATTGTGGAATTCCTTACTATGGCATTCTCATTGATATCATTGAGCCTCGTTATAGTGGAGGGCTCTGAGTTGTGCTATTTCAATGTGAGTGATATGACACAGCTAGACAAGATGCTGGTTACAAGAAGGTAGGCACAGTACTGTTACTATCAACACGAAACGTAAGCTTAGAAATGATGAGCCCTACGTTCTGGCCAGTCAAGCAATTCAAGTTTACTATGTGTAGTGTTTGAGAGATTCTTATTGGGAAACCAGGGTGGAAACAAGGCTAAGAAATTTGTTTCAAATGCCTTCTAATGAAAAAGAAGATGGAAAAGAAGATGCATACCAAGAAGATAATATTTCAATTGATCCAATAATCCAAAATGAGGCAGATGATGAAATAAATTGGAATAAACCGGGTTTTGAGAATGAAGATGAATAGTTTAGTGAAATTATATATTGTAGATAGGAAGATTTTACTATCATTTTCTTAATGACGTTTTGTGCTTATATTATTATGAAGTCTTGTTGAAATTATAGTATTCTCATTTTCTCTAACAAAGTAGAACATAATTTCTAACGGTTTAGCACAAATTGAGGCAAAACATTATTTCTGACGGATTAAAATCAACGAACATTTTGGATTGTCACTAAAACCCACTATTTCTTACGCTTTTTGGCTTCCTCAGAAGTATGATTTTTTATGTAACCGATACCATTTTTTTCTGTGAGAACAAATGTTTTTTCCTGATGGAGTCGTTTTTACCGTCATAAATACTTCTTTGAACTGACATTTTTCATCGGTAAAGGTGACATATTCCGACGTACCAAAATATGGTCAATAAATATACACTATTCGGATCCTGACACAATCCAAAGAAGCGTCAAAAATAGGTAGACCTGAACTGCCGACTATTGAAATTTGGTTTTTATTGATCGTAAATTCTAACACTTCTAACGATGCACTGTGTTTGTTGGTAATATTGATAGCATTATTGACGAGAAGATTTTATCGTTGGAAAAAACACTTTTACTGGAGCATGCTTACTGTCGTCAGAAATGCGTGCCTTTCTGGTAGTGTATCTTTACTTGCATATTCTTGACCATACCGAGGAAAAAATTATTGTGTCGTCAGGCAATGTAACTTCCATGGACGTCTCCTCTAAACTAATGATTTTGAGCGTCTTATAAACATATAGGGGCATTGCGTTAAGGCTACCACGTATTTGCATGAACACATCCATTATGTGAAGGTCATCGAGGAGACAATGAATGACGAACTACCCTGGATCGTGTAACTTCTAAAGTATGAGGAGATACATGTGGGAAGGTATGTTCTCCATAGTGACGTTTGGAGTGAGCTAATACTCATGTTGGAGAAATTGCCTTATTTCTTTTGTTGGATCAGACATTCCTACAATAGGTTTCAACTTCAGTATGGTAGCTTCTCTTTCCCCCAAAATTGAGAGAAACCAATTGAGGGTATACTGAAATGATGAACTAGAGTCTCCTTGATGAGAGGGAAAATTAGCACCCCTATCACTGAATTCTGGCAAATTCAGGTTGATGGGGCTTCGAGGGAGGATTGACTATCATTTATTTCTCCACAATACCTTGACTTCTTCCAAATGTGGTATAAAAAGTTTTAACCATCAAGTTTGGGAGGATCCTATCAGCGTATAAAGAGATTTATTGTTCCTTACGAGGTAAGGAATTCTTCCCCACCTTCATTTTCAAGTAGAAAAGAGCCTCTTTTTGAATGCATGTTGAGAATTGAGAATTTATTTCATGGGAAAGGAGAGAAGAATACCCCATGTAAGAGTTAATTTGGTAAGATACCCCTTATCCATGCTATCAGTGATTAGTCTATTCAAAGTGGGATTGGAGCCTCAATCGACCAAAGTGGCAGCCTTTCTGGTCTTACATCGCAGATGTATCTTTCCTCTTGGGGTTTTCTATCCAAGTGCTTCTTGCCCCAAAACAAATTTTTGAAGTTTGTAGCCCATAGAGAGATTACCTTAAGAACTGGCAAAGTCCATCTCTTGTTGCCCTTGGCAGAACCTTTTTGTCCATACCACTTTTGGTTCTTCTTGTGCAATCCTAATGATTGATGATGCAATCCGTGCAAGTGATAGAAGTCCTAGGATGCCCTATAGTGGTATTACACAAGGTCTTCTAATGCATAAATACTCACACAATACCATACATGCTTTAATAATAATAGTAAGGACTTCGAGGATATTCTCAAGTAAAGCATCAAAGTAAAGCAAGCAAGAAAAGTAAGAGATCTTAAGGGGGTTTTCAAGTTATATAGATGCATAAAATAAAGATACATTATTGAATAGCAAATCATAATCGAGTACTATTATACACATCAACACCCATTTATATCATGCATCAATGATCTATCTATAGCATCACTCTATCTCTTCCACTAAGGCCATCCAACCGAGCTTTCATCACATGTAATCAGAACTTGACTAGATAATGTGTATTTTCGTTTCATGCCATCACCTAATCAATGAAGAAAAGAGAAGTGAGGATAGCACATGACTAAGTGTGGGCTTCTTGATCCAAAACCGATGACCTAACAATCAAGCATTTATACTACTCGATAAATAGATAGTTGATCATTCCCTCTCCACTAGTGTAACATCAATGGGGGTATCACTAATTGGTAATTTTTTAAAAACCTAGATCATAGCAAAATGCATATATTAGTATACTATAGAATCATAAACATCTATGATAAAAAATCATTCATACTAGGTAAACATGAATGACCATCACATAAGCATCGAAACAAAAAGCATCAATACACACATGATGGGCATCGGAATTCAATAGCATAAATACAAGCATCATATAATATCATATCAACAATAGGTTCAGGCTAGCGTGCGTCAGTCGTACATTGTACGCCCGTCGAGCTTTACTATTTAGAACACGATTTAACCGAAGTTTGGGGCATGATACTATACCCTATCCTCTAATGGGTGAACCCCAGTCCCTAATTCTTAACCCAAGCCCCAAGATTCATTTAATCTAAAAATAATAATAACCGATGGTTCTGATTCAGCGAAATATATTGAAGTGCAAAAACCAAGTGTGAACACAGGCGTACAACATACGTCAGTCGTACGCTAGCCTTTGCCATATATATTGATTTCACATTCATAAACAATCAATTTCAAACTAGTTATACATAAAAGAGGAGGGTACCACCATCGATAATGAAGGCATCTCCTTATATGCACCCTCTCTTATGAATGTTAAGTTCTCACTTGAACAAAGTGTCTACAGAAGGTTTGAATGGAATTGTGCACCATACTTAACTAATGAGCCTAGATCCCTATTTATAGAGATAAAACTCGGCCAAAACCTTTCTAAATCTACAAGGACAAGGTTTCTCTGACTTGGGGCCGAAGCATAGCCTAAATATCTTTATTTGGGCTTGGACCTTGGAGTGGCAGCTGGGTGGCGGCTCTGACCGCCACTAGGTTTGTTCATGGGCTGGACTCCTTGGCCCATAAGCAACCTCTCATGAAGATTTCTCCATGATTCGATCAGGTTTGCTTGAGCGGTGGTTGAATCTGAAACTGAGCCGCCATGAGGTTTTGCTCCTGTTTGGGCAGAGTCTTCCTCCATTGGGCTCCTTTTGGGTTTTACTCATGGTTCCCAGTAGGTTTCTCTATCATTGGAGCCCGTCTTTATCATGAAAACTCCATATTCTTCTCTCTTTAGCTACTTTGGTTCTCCATAATCATCCAATGCTTGATTCAAATCCTTCTACATTGTATTTCACCTGAAAAGCACAAAAATATACCAAGAAGGTGTAAACGAATACAAATCAAATGCTCATTGACAAATAGTTGTGATTTAGATATAGATTATAAGAGAAAGTACTAAAGATTCATTGACAGATGGGGAAAATGTATCAAATATGAGATTGTTAAACACTATGATTGACTGTCATCATAAATACCCTGCACTTTAACTTTGCTTGTCCCCAAACTAATACTACTCATAATCGTACAGGTTAGTTGTACAATCAACAATCAGCACTTGACTCGCTCTGACTATCACAATAAAGTTCCACCTAAGGCCCAAGTATAAACCTTAGATGGGTGCAATATAGGGCAAGTATTTTATATATCAACCCGTGTCGACCCATGTAGCGTTACTTCGATTGTTTGAAAGATTATCTAGCGGATAGTTTTGGGAAAACAAATATCTAAAGCTAAAGTACTTTGCAAAGATGAAATGGTTTTGACAATAATTGAGAAGGCTTCGCCCGGGTGTTGCTCCCTCAAGCTAGCAATTACGACTTCAAGGATTGAATGACCGCGTGTGGTGAGGGGATTGTAAACCGCATGAAACTCTAACAAGTAGCCAAGGCTACCCTCTTAGTCTCTAGGTCGAGGAAGGGGATATGATCCAAGCCACTAATGCAACTCTCTCAACCTATTGACTAAGGATTGGTTAGACTTCACCCTCAAATTGGAGTTCGGACGGCCACCCACAACCAAACCCTAGTTTCTAACACGAAATAGGAGGTTTGCCTTGCGTTAAACTAACTAGGAGACAATGAATTTCCCAAGAAAACCCAACATTCAAGCCTCTTTCAAGGAGAGGAAGGGGGTTTTCTCTACCTAGGTTAGAATGGAAATTAGATGATGAGCTTGCACACAACACAACACAATCATTCATGAATAATACCTCTACATTCACATTAAACACAACCCATACAAATCATTCAATTCATACAAGCATTCACATAATTGTAGCTAGGGTTTACAAACACCCGAGTGAAAGAAGGGACTACTCCATGCTAGGAGAAGGCAAAACACAAGGGAGAAGAGGGAAATCATTCAATTCATACAAGCATTCACTGTTTGTGGTTGCAGTTCACAGTCTTTGTGACCGTGAGCAGCCTTGGCGTCAGTAACCTCAGAAACCCCTCTTGATGCTTCTTGGTTCACGGGTTGTAGTCCCAGTTCACGGTTCTGGCGACCGTGAACTCCAATGGTAGACTGTGAACAACGGCTGATTCCTCCTCTTTGCCAGTCTTTGCTCCTTTTCTTCCAAATTTTGACTCCGCGGTTGGTTTCACCTATTAGACACTGAAACACACTGAAACACAAGAAACCTAGCTTAAAACTACCCCTTTTGGAGCTCAATTTCCACAAACGTCAAAGATAAACGGGGATAAAAAGTGTAATATTTGGCTTGAATTACTCCCCCACACTTAGACGTTGGCTTGTCCCCAAGCAAACCATTTTACACAAGGTAATATCTCAGCCTAACAAAATGCTTTGGGGACAAACCAAAGGGCACAAAGTGGCTAATCTCAATGGCTATTGGCAATTAACATATGGACCGTTGCAAGCAATAGTGACATCCACCACAAACGACATTCGAGGTCACCAAAAACGGGCAAACGAAAAGTTCTCACCTTGTTCATGAATTAATGCAAGTATCAAAAAAATCACTTATCAATCACAACTAACCATGCATAACATTCAAGTCCATGGAACAAACGAATGAGCAACAAAGGTCCTCATCGGGGTATGATATGACATGCAAAGCAAGAATGAATCACTCACTCTCTTGACAAGTGGGGTAGGGACCTTTTTCGTGAAAATGATGTACACAATCATCAATACTCGGTCCTATCGTCTCTTCACCACGGCGGAAACCTCTAAATGTTAGATTTTAGGGAATGGTTGTCATCACTAGCTTGTCCGGAGGTCTTAGACACGGGTTCAAATGACTGGCAATTGTCTTAGACATGAGGAAAAAGCTTTTTGTGTGGTGGCAAACACATCATGTGGTCCTACATCTTCACCCTAAACCTGAAGGTTCTTTGGTTTCGACTAAGAACCTTCCCTACAAACAATGTCCACTAGCATCGGCCAAAAACCTTGATTCTACCTTCCAAACTATCACCCATCATGAACTACCTTCAAACGATTTTCCAAATTTTCTACTCTTGCTATCACATTTCGACTTGGCAGTGAAGGAGTTCTAAAACAATGTGGGGTTTCAATGGCTTGAGTGACAAGAAACCACTCTAAGAGCATACTCGCTGATTCGTTTGTGGCACTCTCTACTTTATTTACCCCGTTTTATTACCTCTTTTTCGATTTTTTTTCTTTCTACTTTCCTTTTCTTTCTTTTTTCTTCTTTTTGAGGGGGTACTAGAGAGTAAAATGTTTGCCACATTACATTTGACAACCAATGCTCTCTTTTAAGAATTCACTCCAATACTACTCTTTTCTCTTTCATTCCTAGCAAGAACCACATGCAATCCTCCTATGTAGAGCCTCATAACAGCTAAGGGTCGGAGCCCGTCGATGTACTCTATCCCTCGCTCTCCCTAAAGCACTAGCTTCATGTTGTAGAGAGTCGCCACTGGGAAGGGCTCGGTCCGGCGGACAATGGAACACCTCTCTAGATCCAAATGAAAGTGTCATGCCAGCCTCATGATGATGCCCCCATGTGCAAGGTGTCCACCCTGTTCCGCCCCAGACACCGGGCGAAAGTGGTGGCCGCCAGCGATCCCAGGTGGAGCGGCTCTGCTAGATACCTTATAGAGTGGAGGGAAATCAACCCTCTGTTCGTGATGAGATGGCCTGACTGCGAGCTGGGGACGACGGACCGGGCCAGCAGAGTATGCATGATCCTCCACGGGGTTCGCAGCTTAACCGCATTGGTGCGGCCAACCTCGTACTCCTCGTGCTCATGCTCGGAGCGGCAGAGGGCCTAGAATACGGCCTGGTAGTAGGAATGGCAATGGGGCAGGTTCGGGGCGGGTATCTCGATACCCATACCCGCCCCATGGCAGGTCGGGTCCAGGTCGGGTAATTTATCACGGGGCGCTGGTCGGGGCAGGTCGACCCATTGGGTATGTAATTTATGCGAAAAAACATTAGAAACATTTGTTATTTTCATTAAAAGACCAAGAAAGAAACCATAATATGATAAAATGTAGTTAAATTATTGGAGAAATTGAGGTTTTCACTTATTTACAACTTTATTATAGCTAAAATATAATGTAATAAGAGGAAAATCCTAAGTAATTTGACTAATATTATATGTAATATAGGCAAGAATGGGTCGAGAATGGGTACTTCTCATCTTCTTTGGTTGTCACTTTCTCACTCTAAAATATGAAGAAGAAGAAGAAGTTTCTCACACTAGGTCTCCCTCTTCTTCTTCCTTTCAGCTAGCTCTTTATACTGATATCGTGCCCAGTTCATGGTCGTGAACATCAAAACGCGTCTGTGAACACAGTGTGTTGAACCAAAACGCACTGCTTCACTTATTGGGTTCACGGTTTGTGGTTGCAGCTCACGGTTTTAGCGACCGTGAACAGCCTTGGCGTCAGTAACCTCAGAAACCCCTCTGGACGCTTCTTGGTTCACGGGTTGTGGTCCCATTTCACGGTCCTGGCGACCGTGAATTCCAATGGTAGACCGTGAAAACAGGCTGATTCCTCCTCTTTACCTGGTCTTTGCTCCTTTTCTTCCAACTTTCGACTTTGGGGTTGGTTTCACCTGTTAGAATCTGAAACACACTTAAACATAAGAAACCTAGCGTAAAACCACCAATTTTGGAGTTCAATTGCCACAAACGTCTAAGAGAAACGGGGATAAAAAGTGTACAATTAGGCCCGAATCACTCTCCCACACTTAGACTTTGAAATTGATTCTCTATTCTTTTCATTTCTTGCGCGCTTTACATGGGCAAAATTAATGATTTTTACACAATCTTACAATCTGATGACTTAAACAGAAGTAACTGTCAGTTCTTTATCAAATATATACAGAAGATCAGTGTAGAGAGGAGTTTAAGAAGCTTTATATGTACCATCTGAAGACAATTGTCAAGTGGCACACCGATCCTTGGGGAAAACCGAATCATAAGGAGTCCTCCCAACAAAAATTCACAAATACAATAAAATCAAACAAAAACTACAAAAAATAACTAGAACTCGCGACTAATAGAAAACAGTGTAATTAATATTGTACCTCAAACAAGAAAAAAGAAAATAAACCATCAACCAAAACCACAAACCAATACTTTTGAAACAAAACCAAAAACACTACTACATCGTATAAGGTCGTAAATACTACCACGGAAACCAAATAAGAGTGAAAAATCAAAACAAAACACTTGTACTGTTACTACTTACTATGGATTCAACAACTTCAAAAACTACTAACTCATAAAAGCGACACTGCATCTACTACATATATAGAACTCGAACAAAATCCAAAAAAACTAAACCATATGGTACAACATAAACTTGTACATTTATGTGATGGTACAACTTGACATAAGGGTACAAATTTCTTTATGATACAACCTAAATTTATACATTTATTATTATGATACAATTTCAAGTTATACATTAAAATAACAATACTTTATAATTAGCTATTAACCCATCAACAATGTATAGTAACCAAAACGAGGAGGAAGATCAAATTACCAAAACGAGGAGGAAGAAATTACCAATTGACCCACCAACAATGTTATGATCAATTAAAGTGATAAAACTGGTACTTGTTTTCCTTGATTTTTACAATTAGATACAAGTATTTATATTATAATTTTCTCGCGACTAAACCATTAAACACATTTTCCGTGATTCATTAACACTTTTCCTATAGTGTATCCTATATTTAACGAGATGTCATTATGTCATAATAATCAGAGGGATGGAAAGTGTTTCTTTACTATTTTAATTATAAATAATAATAGTTGATGTGTCATTTTGTGTGATATCTTGTCCTTAAACTATCTTTAATTAACTGACACAGCTAAGCTATATTATTCCCCGACAATGCAGTTTTCATATAAGCCACAAAATGAGAATAAGGGTCCCCTAACGTATTGGGATGTAAGCGATCCCACCTCTTAACAATTAGCTATAATATCCCATCTGTTGTACGCAATCGAACGCACAAACTTAGTAATATATATACCCAACAAATACGATCATACGTATCAATCAGCTCGAGTTTCTCAGTTGTTTTTCCCGAGACCAAAAAGAAAAGAAGAAGTGAGAATCAAGTGACCGGACGCAATGTCTCCCGGCCGCTTATGTTTCCTGGTTCTCATAATCATTGCCTCGTCAGCCTGTACCATCTACGGGGGCAGTGATGTGGACTTCCAGGTCATAAACAACTCCCCGACCACCAAAGGCGGAGCCCGATTCATGCACGAAGTCGGACTCAACTATACAAGGTACAAAATGGCGGTGGCATCGCAGTTCATATGGCAGAACATCTTTCACCAATACAAGCCTTGCGACAGAAGAAACTACCAGCAGGTGAAGTTGTTCATCAATGTCTTCAACGCCTCAAAAGTGGCCTACACGGGCAGCGGCGAGATCTACTTCAGTGCTAACTACCTGGAGAAGTGCCCCACCCGCTACATACGAAGGGAGTTCACGGGGATAATGTACCGCGAGATGGCGCGTGTGTGGCAATGGAACGGCGGCGGCCAGGCTAATCCTGGGTTGATAGACGGGATAGCCAATTACGTGCGCATGAAGGCAAATCTTGCACCGGTCGGTCACTCAGCCAAACCCAGGTGTGGTGGCAGATGGGACCAGGGTGGGGATGTTACAGCCAGGTTTTTGGATTATTGTGACAGTTTGAGGAAAGGGTTCGTAGCGAATCTGAATATGAAGATGAAGTACAGCTACAGCGACAACTATTTTCAGCAGCTGCTAGGAAAGAGTGTGAATCAGATTTGGCGGCAATATCAGAAGAAGTACAACCGTGGCTAAACTGTTGGTAATCAAATGTGTCACATACGCGATTTTGCAGCGTCATCGGAGCATGGCAAACAAATTTTATGTTCCAGTAGTCGTCAATTATTAATTTTCATTTTAACTCTTTCAAGTTCACAATGGGGTTTGGACCATCTTTTTCTTGTGTTTGCTTATCTATACTTAGTTACCTGTGGGGCTTGATTCTTTATGCTCTATGTCAGGTTCGGCTTGGTTGATTGACATTGAACTTTCATTCTTGGTCTTAGTCTTTCCCGTTTTACTCTCTATGTTATTTTTTCCTTCTAAGATTATTGAAAGCCTACCAAAGAAGCAATGATTCATTTGATTCATGAATTAGGAACAAAACTCAAGAACTTTGGAATTGTATGCATCTAATTATTGCAACATAAAATTATGGCATAAAATTCGTGAGGCACGCAAAGTTAAAACTTCTATAAATAGGTGTGCTATGAAGAGGTAAACGAATACTTTATATTTAATTATTATTATTATACCCTAATTTCTTTTTCAGTAATAAAACTTTTAGAGCTAATAAGGTAAATCTAATTTTAAACCATAAACCCAACTTAGCAAAATTCAGCAAACATCCAACAACCAAATATTTTTTTAATTTATAATGACCCAAATATCTCATTAAATAACCTTCATTTCTTCCAAAAAAAGGATAAATGCCACATTTGGGAGAAATCCACGTTTGGACTTGGCGGATCAAAGAGAGTTTCGTATTTGGGAAGCAGACCAAAGAGAGTTCTGCGTTTATAATGACCCAAATATCTCATTAAATAACCCTTCATTTCTTCCCGAAAAAAGGATAAATGCCACATTAGGGAGAGATCCATGTTTGGACTTGGCAGATAAAAGAGAGTTTTGTGTTTGGGAAGCAGATCAAAGAGAGTTCTGCGTCTGGGAAAATCCTTGTACCGAGAAGCATATCGATACAAGGTGTCTGGCGGATCAAGATAATTGTTGAGGTCACCGAATGAGGGTCCACAAACTGACCTCCACCGCCCTGAACCGAACCACGCGTTGATACCACTTGCCATAATCGGGCCGCTCAATTAGTACGATATTGTCCGCTTTGTGCCAAGTTCGCACAGTTTTACTCTTGGGTGTCTTCCCAAAAAACTTTATACTAATGAGTTTGGTGGACACTTATATACAAGGGTTTATTCCCTTGTATTTTCGATATGATACTTGGATGGTTGAAGTGAAGAACATCTCGCCGTCGCAAGAGTTGTCGTTTCCACCGTCATCGACCTCTAGGCATCGACATGGGCCGAACCTTGGGGACAAGGTTCGTTGAGCGTGAAGGATTGATGAGAACGTGTTGGGCCGAATGGATGGATTAGTGTTTTATGCTAAGTATGTTAAGCTTGTATGGGTTAGTTGAATTACGTAGTTAGTAGGTGGGTTATATTAGTGCATGGGCCAAAGTCATACGTAGGGAAGTAAGATAGCATGGGCCGAAAGATCTAGGGTAATTAGAGGGGTTGGTTAGGGCTAGGGTAGTATGGGTTACGCACTTGGTTATTTCGTACTATACAAGTGTAAGTTTGGTATTAGTTCCGGTTATCAAATAATAATGTTATGGTTTATCGACACCTATGTCGTTCTCTCGCTTGTGAGTTACAAGAAAAATCCTTGAACTGTGGGTAACTGTTCATCAACTTGGTATCAAAGTCTAGTTCCCACAGGCCCTGGTTCCATGAGAATGGTGGGATCGTAGTTGAGCGTTGCTCGGCGTTGGAAGACGCTCAGGAGAAGACCAACAAGTTAATGACATGGTGTCTACGTGGATGCCAAGTTTTTGCCATGTCACCAGAAGTCAATATCGTTTTGAGCATCATCTGGTTAACCGTTATCTCTAATAGTCAACAAAAGCGTCAAGATACAAATGTCACAAAAGTCTCATAGCTTGTACTAGGATTATCCTATTGAATAAATTAGGAAACAAGTGACGTTTCTTTATAGTTGGGGTGTTGTAGTGGTTGTATCTTATTTTGTGTGGTGACTCTTGTCAAAAAGCATGTGAGGAGGAAATATTTCATTTTTTTTTAGTTATATGGAGAAGTGCCCCACCCGCTATCTGCGAAGGGAGTTCACAGGGATAATGTACCGCGAGATGGCGCGTGTGTGGAAATGGAACGGCGGCGGCCAGGCTAATCCTGGGTTGGTAGACGGGATAGCCAATTACGTGTGCATGAAGGCAAATCTTGCGCCGGTCGGTCAGTCAGCCAAATCCAGGTGTGGTGCCAGATGGGACCAGGGTGGGGACGTTATAGCCAGGTTTTTGGATTATTGTGACAACTTGAGGAAAGGGTTCGTAGCGGATCTGAATATGAAGATGAAGTACAGCTACAGCAACAACTATTTTCAGCACCTGTTAGAAAAGAGTGTGAATCAAGTTTGACGACAGTATAAGAGTGGCTAACCTAGATCACATACACAATTTTGAAGCATCATCGGAGAGCATATGCCAAACAAATTTTTATCATTGAGTAGTCCTCAAATATTAATTTTTATTTAACTATTTCCGGTTCACAATGGTGCTTGGGCCAACTTCTCCTTGTTTTTGCTTATCTACTTAAGTTGCCTGTGGGGTTTGATTCTTTATGCACTAGGACAAGTTTGTTTGGGTTGACGTTGGCCTTCATTCTCGGTCTTAGCTTTCCTTGTTTACTCCGTCTTTTTTCCTTCTAATTTTATTGAAATTCTCTCACGGACCCGAGGATTTATTGGTTTATGTGGGTTTGATTCATGAATTTGAAACATAGATTCAAGAATTTTGAAATTTTATGTATCTATTGATTGCACTGTAAAAATGTGGTATCAAATTGTTGTACCGCACGAATTTAAAAAACTTATATAAATAGGTAGAATGTAAAGAAGGTGAACTAATACTTGATATTTAATAACTCTAAGATCCTTCTTTCTTTTTGTTATTAAAAATTTTTGGGCCAACTTCAATAATTTGGCACAAAAAGACATGTTTCAAATTAGCATATTGCATAATCTCGATTTTCATGAATGCCTGACCACTCCTCTTTTCTATAAACAAAGTATCAATTTAAGAAAATAGAGCATTTCATGTGTTTGAAATATAAATTGGCTTTGTCTGTGTTGTTAGCAGAGTCAAATAAACATAATGAAATAAATCAAAGTTGGCAATGACAATCTTCTTATACGACCATTAATAAAATAAATAAATAGATTTCGAAAGACTACTTGAGTCAACCCGAATGCACCGCTTTAAAACTTCTAATTAAAGCCCAAGTATAAATCTTAACTTGGTACAATACAGAGCAAGTATGTTAAAATATCGATCTGGGCCGGTTCATGTACCACTACTTCGATTGCTTGAAACATTATCTAGCGGTTGATTTTTGTGAAAACAACAATCGAAAGCTAAAGTGTTTGCAATAGTAAATGGATTTGACACTAATTGAGAAGACTTCACTTATTGGGTGTTGCTCCCCCTAGCTAACAATTACGACTTGTTGGATCGAATGGTAGTGTGTGGTGAGGGGGTTGTAAACCGTAGGGAAGTGTAACAAGTAGCCAAGCGCCACTCTCTTAGTCTCTAGGTCGAGGGAAGGGGATACGATCCAAGCCACCAACGTGACTCTCTCGACCTATTGACTAAGGATTGGTTAGACTTCACCCTCGAATCGGAGTCCGGACGACCACCCACAACCAAGCCCTAGGTGCTAATAAGAAATAGGAGGTTTGCCCCGCATTAACCTATCTAGGAGACAATGAATTGCCTAAGAAAACCCAGCACTCAAGCCTCTTTCAAAGAAAGGAAGGGGGTTTCTCTCTACCTAGATTAGATGGCATTAGATTGATAAGCTTTCACACAACACAATCATTCATGAATAATACCTCCACATTCACATTAAACACATCAACACACAAATCATTCAATCCATACAAGCATTCACATGATTGTAGATAGGGTTTACCAACACCCAAGTGAAAGAAGGGACTACCCCATGCTAGGAGAATGGAAAAAACAAGAGAGAAGAAGGGAAATCATTAAAGAGATGCTAGCCTTGCTCCTTTTGTTGAAGAGATCCTCCTTTGGGGTAGGGATTTCCAAATCCTTGCTTGAAGATGAAACCCTAGCTTCTCCTCTTCTTTGGTTCATCACTTTCTCACTCTAGAAATCTGAAGAAGAAGAAATTTCTCACCCTAGGTCTCTCCTTTCTCCTTTGGCTCAATCTCTTTTATATACCCAGATCGGGCTCAGTGGCATAAAATAGGGGGTAGAACGATGTTACCGCATGGCTTGGTGAATGAAAGTTGGAGAAATTTCCGGGGTAGGAAGTGTGAGCTTCAAGGGAGAAACAAAACACAAACACAAACACAAGTACATTCTCGCTCGATGCGAGGCTATTACACATAACAAAGTTTCACATTACGATTCAAAATAAAGAACTCACAAAGTACTAGTTCACACACTAATTAAGGAGAAAATAAAAAGAAAAAGAAAAAGAGTTGAGAGTTTGCAAGTGGAGAAGTGAGGCGAAATAAATCGGCTCTGCCACATGACTCCCTTGACGGCTACCTCATCATGGCAAGCTCACTCCTTGTCATCCGAGAGGATGCCCTGGCGTTGAGCCATCCTCTCTACGAGATCAGCAGTGCGATCGAGCAGAGCAGTGACTCCCACATAATGTGCCTCGAGGCGAACCACTATATCCTCGAGGTGGGGTCCGGAGGTAAATGGCCTGGCCCCTGATGACAATAATGCATTTGTTGATGGTGGTACAGATGTACGCCGGTGGCGGCCGAGAGCTCAGGTGGGTGGGTGCTCCTGGGGAGGAACCTCTAGATCACGTTGTTGACCTGGGGTCATAGAGCTGTAGAGGATCGAAGGCCCTCGAGGAACTCGATTCCTCTCTCCCCTTGAAGCACCGGCTTCATGTTATAGAGATTCTCCACCGGAAAATGCTCCATCCGGCCGATGATAGAACACTGGGTCACATCCACCCGAAAGTGACGGGCCATTCTGGTGATGATTCCCACAAGTGCATCGTGTTCACTCGGTCCTAGCCCTCGCATCAAGCGAAGGTGGTAGCAACCACGGCTCCCAGATGAAGCGGATCTGCTATCCGGTTCAGGGAATGAAGAGCTATCAACCCTCTGTTCGTGATCAAGTGCTCTGCCAATAGGCTGGGGATGACGGACCTCGTTAGGAGGACGTGAATGATCCTCCACGGTGTCCTAAGCTTGACAGCATTGGTGTTGGAGCCTCTAAACTCGTCGCCTTGGTACTCGGTGCGCCAGATGGCATGGAAGGCCGTCGTGAAGTGGAAGTCGACAGTGTACTACCTCTCTGTCATCGTCATGTGGGTTGGGTCAAGCCCCTTGGCCTGAGCAAATCCATCATATGTCAGCACCCTCGGCTGACCTCCCAGCATGAACTCCACGTAGGGTCTACTCCTATTACTCCCTGGAATGACGTGGGAGAAAGTGGAGTAGAACTTCACGCAAAGCTCTCGGTAGATAAGCTCGTCCACTGCCACCACCTACCTCCACAGGGGGTTACTAAGGACCCCTGACATCGCTGCCCAGCATGTTGAACATGTCCAGATCGAGCATCCAATGAGGCCCAGCCTCACTGTACCTCCACTGGCCAAACTTGGCCCCGTACTTCGCGTGGTTCACCAAATAGTTGATGAACTCATGCTCTATTTCCACCATCCTGCAAAGCATCTAGAACACACACCATACGTGGAAATAACTGTTAATTACACATCAAGTGGAGAAAAGGATTCCCCCACACTCATGCTTCCACTGCGGTCCTATGCCTTGAAGACTTTTCACAAGACCAGCTTTAGACAACTGAGCTTAAATGCACACAAAGCTCACAGAGGCATGGTTCTAGGTGGTTCACGAATTAACAACACAGAAAAACAAACCTAAACCATGCCCCAATTGATTCCAACCATCAATCAAAAACATTGATTTACATTCACACATTTTTTAAATTGGTGCAATTTTAATATTCATCTACAAATTGCACCCAAATTTATGCCCACCAAGGCTCAATTAAGATCATGCATCATCAAACATCATTCATTCACATTAATCAGCTAATCCCTCGCCCTAATTTCTACATTCAAGCATCAATTCACAAAAATTCACCTCACTTCACACCCTAATCCAATTCTCCAACAATTGATTAGGAAAAGGTTGAAAACAAACCTGGAGACTCAAGTAGGGTCAAAGTGGAAGTGAGGAGAGGGCGAGGAGCCAAAAATGCACTTAAAACTATCTGGAGAGGGATCGCCAGAGCCTCTCCGGAAAAAATCAACTGCGCCCAAATCACCCCAAAACTCAGGCGAAGGTGCACCTAGATGAGGGGAGAGTGGTCTGCATTTTTTTGGGTTTGGAGGTCAGACATCGCCGGTTTCTACAAAAATCGACAGAAAATCATGGTTTTCCGGGCGAGTTTTTGAATTTTCGACAAAAAGGGGCGATCGTGAAGTGAACTGATTCGTTCACGCCCGTTTTATAGGAAGAACCCTCAGTTCACGAACGGAGGTGTCAATTCACGGTCACTAAGATCATGAACATAACTCCCTGACCATGAACTGGGGTTAATCGATGAGTTTTGAAAATAGTGGGAGCACCCTCGGTTCACGAACGGAGGCACCACTTTACGATCATTAAGGCCGTGAACTGGAAGCCCAAACCGTGAACTGAGTGAAAAACAGGGCACTCCCAAAAATCTTTGACTCAATCTACTCAACTGTGCCCCTAATTCGATCAGACCACATCCCAAAACAAGAAAGCACAGAGACTTGGCACGGGTATACCACAAATTCAACACTTGAACTCTTCACACACACATAAAAAAGAGACAAAAATTAAAAGAAAACAAATTGTCGTTGGTTTTCCTCCCAACAAGCACTAGTTTAACGTCACTAGCTCAACATTGCGGATCTATCATGCTTGAGGGAATGAAGCCACCGAGAGTGGATCCGTCGCGATCTCGGACGAGGCTTGACACCTACTACCTTTAGCTCTTTAGGGTGTCCCTCTTGGTCCGACACTTTCGCCTTACCCTTATCTTTTGGTTGGGAGGAGGCTTGATGAAGCCTATCCCACCACACTCTCTTTTGCTTTCGTCCGGGCTTAGTACTCACCTTGGTTTCCTACACCTCATCATCAAATGAAACACACACACTAGTGGGTCTTGCCTTGAGAGGCTAACATCCACTTTCATTTATACCACTCGAATCCAATTCTTTCACAACATCATTCTTATCTTTGGGATCAATTCAAAGGTAAGTTGCTCCTCCCCATCACTCAACACCAAAGTTCCCTCATTAACATCGATTAAGGCCTCGGATGTGGCAAAGAAGGGGCGTTCTAGTATGAGTCGCATATCCGCATTTTCAAAGATATAAAGGATACCAAAATCCGTCGGATAAAAGAAATTTCCAACTCTCACTAGGACATCCTCCACAGTACCCCTAGGACTAATGACAAAGCGATCGGCCAATGTGACACTAAGCCTAGTGGGCTTCAATTCACCCAAATGCAACTTTCTAAAAAGCTTGTAAGGCATCACATTAATGTTGCTCCTAAGTCCGCCAAGGAGTTTTCTATATGATGATTTCCGATGCAAAGGGGGATAGTGAAACTACCTAGATCCGGTTGCTTTTTAGGCAACTTGTTGAGGATAAAGGTGGAGCACTGCTCGCCCAAAGTGACATTGGCGAGGTCTTCATATTTTGGCTTCTTGGCGAGAATCCCCTTGAGGTATTGGCGTACCTCGGCATGTGCACCATGGCCTCCAAGAATGGGATGGTGATGCGGGGTTTCCTGAGCATCTCCGTGAATCCTCCACACTCCGCCTCCAATCGGTCCATGTGCATCCTTGTGGGGAAAGGAAGAGTAGGCTTGTACTCACCCACTTGTGGTGGCATCGGCAATGCCTTCTTAGGCTCTTCTTCGTTTCTCCCACTACTTTGGGATCATTAGCCAATGGAGGGGTCTTCTTTTCTTCGTTCACTTCCTTTGAAACAACCTCCGGGGTAACCTTCCCACTCCTCAAAAGAATTGCATTGCACCCGGAATTTTGGTCTTTAGGGTTAACAATGGTTTGAGAGGGTAGGGCTCCCCTTGGCCTCTCGATGAGAATCCTGGCAAGATTGTCAATTTGAACCTCCAAGTTTTGAAGGCTTGCTTGATAGCTCCTTAATCTCGCCTCAATCGTGGTAAACTTTGTTGTTTCCACATCCATAAATTGCTCAATCTTCTCAAACTTTTGAGTGCTTGTGCTCACAAAGGTGGTCACAAGGTCTTCAAGTTTTGCAAAGTTATCGGGTTGTTGGAACCCTTGACCTCCTTGAGCTTTAAATGGTTGCTTGAAGTTGGAGCCTTGGAATTGTGGCCTTTGTTGAATGAAGGTAGGCCTTGGTTTATAATTTCCTGTTGGTCCTTGGAAACCGAGGGTCTTGGATTGGTAGGAGAAGACCAAGAGAAATTTGGATGGTTTCGCCACCCCGGGTCGTAAGTGTTGCTATAGGGGTTGTTCCCCCTAGCATTGGCAATAAAACTCACTTGCTCCTCGGGTGTGCTTGATTCCTTCATCATTTGACAATCCAAAATTTCGTGGTTGGTACTTGAACACTAATCAAACACCATTACTGGCCTCTTCCCATGCTTCTTTTCCTCTAATAGTGCCTCAATCAAACGATCAATCTTGGCTTCAAGCGGGGGACTCGCTCCTACACTTTGCACTCCCCTTGTGGTGCTTCTATTTCCACGTCTTGTCAAGCCCCAATCATACTCTTTACTTGTCATATCCTTGACATAATGAGTCAATGAGGATCTTGTCGTCTTGGTGGAGACCACCATAGAAGGCCTCAATCCGGAATTGCTCCTCGAATCCATGATGTGGCCATTGGAGGAAGTAATCAGAGTACCTTTCCCAAGCATCCCTCAATGTCTCATCCTCCTCTTACTCAAAATGGGGGATCTTCTTGCGCCACTTTGTCGTCTTTGAAGGTGGGCAATAATGATTCATAAACTTGTTGAGCATATCATCCCACGAAGTGATCTCGAGAGCCGGCCTATTGTTGAGCAACCGAGATGCATTCCTCGCAAGAGACTAGGGGAATAGCCACAACTTCAAAGCATCCTCGAGGACACCATTGATCTTCAAACTCCTCACAAGTTCAATGAACTTCTGAACATGCTCCCTTGGAGACTCGTTGCTAAGCCCATGGAATAGGGCATTGTTCTTAATCATGGTGTCAAGGGCGGGCTTGATCTCAAAATTGTAGGCGTCCACGGGTGAATGTCAAATGGCGGGTTGAATATATGCCGGCCTTGGAGCAATGTAATAGCTCATGGTCCTCAGTTGCTCTTCCGCGACCGCTCCTCCTTGAGCGGGTTGATTAGTCGCCATCTTGGCTTCACTTCCTTCCTCTATGGAATCAACCCCTCCATCAACTACAGCTTCCTCTTCTATCCTCCTTCTTGCCTCTGCTAGTTCCCTCTCACGAGCCAAGTGTCGGAGAGTGCGGTTAAGAATCACTTCTAGTGGCGCCAAAGGTATCGGATTACTCTAGGTCATACACCTCCCTGCACGCACTCAAAAGAACCACAACACATATAGCACAAGCAAGATTTACAAACTCAAAGCAAAAGGTAAAAGCTAAGCAAGATTCACAAACCCAAAGCAAAAATTAAAAGCTAGATTAACACCAAACAATCTTTTCAAAATAATAAAACCGTTTGTTCCCCGGCAACGGCGCCAAAAATTTGACTCAACCCGAATACAACACTTTAAGACTCCCAATTAAGGCCCAAGTATAAACCTTAACTGGGTGTAGTACAAGGCTAGTATGTTTAAATATCGACCCGTTGGTTCATGTACCCCTATTTCGATTGCTTGAAACATTATCTAGCAGTTGATTTTTTTGAAAACAACAATCTAAAGCTAAAGTGTTTGTAAAACTAAATGGATTTGACACTAATTGAGAAAGCTTCACTTATTGGGTGTTGCTCCCACTACCCAAGAATTACGACTTGTTGTTGGACCGAATGGTCGTGTGTGGTGAGGGGGTTGTAAACCGTAGAGAAGTGTAACAAGTAGCCTAGCACCACTCTCTTAGTCTCTAGGTCGAGGTAAGGGGATATGATCCAAGCCACCAATGTGACTCTCTCGACATATTGACTAAGGATTGGTTAGACTTCACCCTCGAATCAATGTTCGAACGGCCACCCACAACCAAACCCTAGGTGCTAATAGGAAATAATAGGTTTTTCCCTGCATTAACCTAACTATGAGACAATGAATTGCCTAAGAAAACCTAGCATTCAAGCCTCTTTCAAAGAAAGGAAGGGGTTTTCTCTCTACCTAGGTTAAAATGAAAATTAGATTGATAGGTTTTCACACAACACAATCATTCATGAATAATACCTCCACATTCATACTAAACACAACCACACACAAATCATTCAATCTATACAAGCATTCACATAATTGTAGCTAGGGTTTACAAACACCCAAGTGAAAGAAGGGACTACTCCATGCTAGGAGAAGGAAAAGCACAAGAGAGAATAAGGGAAACCATCAAAGAGATGCTAGCCTTGCTCCTTGTGTTGAGGAAATCCTCCATTGGGGGGAGGAATTCCCCAATACTTTCTTGAATATGGAACCCTGGCTTATCCTCTTCATTTGTTTGTCACTTTCTCACTCCAGAAATCTGAAGAAGAAGAAGAAGAAGAAGAAGAAGAAGTTTCTCACACTAGGTTTCTCCTTTCTCCTTTGGCTCAATCTCCTTTATATACCAAGACCGGGCTCAGTTCACAATCTTAGTTCACGGCCGCAAACTGAAAACCCAGACTGCGAACCAAAGTTGAAACGCGTCGCATCACTAATCCCAGTTCACGGGCAATGGCCTGAGTTCACGATCATACCACCGTGGACTGACTCTAGATGCCTATAGGGATGGCAATTTCGACCCAACCCATTTTACCCGACCTGTTTGGCCTGTTTTGGGGCGGGTCCGATCCGCCCCGTAGGTGGGGTGGGCATGAGTACTCTCATCGACCCGACCTGCCCTGACCCGCCCTATTTTTTATCCGTTCTTGCCTAAATTACATGTAATCTTAGTCAAATTACTTAGGATTTTTCTTTTATTACATCCTATTTTAGCTATAATAAAGTTGTAAATTAGTGAAAACCTCAATTTCACGAATAATCTAACTACACTTATCATAATATTGTTTGTTTCTTGGTCTTATAATAAAAGTAACGAATTTCTCTAATGTTTTTCATGTAAATGCCATACCCATTGGGTCGACCTACCCCGACCAGCGACCCGTGATAAATTACCCGACCTAGACTCAACCTGCCACGGGGTGGGTCTGGGTACCAAGAAACCTGCCCCAAACCTGCCCCATTGCCATTCTTAGATGCCTGGCTGTTCGCGGGGACTGCCCCCAGTTCACGGTCTTGGTGACCGTGAACTCACAGCCCATACTGTGATATGCTGCTGTTTCCAACGTTTGACTTGATTTTTCGCCCTTTCGTCCAAATTTTGACTCCGTAGTTGGTTCCACCTGCTAAAGTCTGAAAAACACCAAAACAAGGCACAACCCGACGTAAAACCAAACCGCCCGGAGTAAAAATGCTTCAAACGACTAAGCATACCGGGGGGTAAAAAGTGTACAAATGAGCATGAATCACTACTGCGTATGACTACTACTTCCACTTGTTTTCTTGTCTTGACCTCTCCTAAAATGTTTTCTCATGAACCTATAACACCTACCTTCATATGAAAAATTTACTCTATCTATTTTGATCCCTAAACCTAATGTGAATAGCTTTAGTAAAGGGTTGGGTTCCTGTGACTAGTGGTATTATTATAGTAGATACATCAGTCTAGAAGATGAGATAACTAGCGTCTGTGTAATGGCTGCCTTACAAGGTAAATAGCGTCTATGCCGCCCTTCTGGCCCTCGAGATGATAATCGCATGCTTGAAGAACGCGGACATGAATAGTGCCATAGAACTTCAGAAGACAGTCGTCAAGAGCAGACATTTTTGACACCCGAGTCGCGGTCTTGGTGCTTTTGGACATCGAAAAAGATCACGACCATGATCTCAAGAAGGAGGCCGCGATCTTGGAACTTGAAGATAGGACAAAGCGCGTCGTTTAGGGAAATTCACAGATGTTCCAGGCTGGTCTCGGCCAGGTCGCGGTCTTGACCATTGGGTCATGCCCTCAAGGTCATGACCACTTCCAGCATCCTATAAATACTCTCTTTTCTCCACTTGACAAAGGAGAGTCGCCCTAGAGTGAGAAAGTTAGGGTTTCAGAGTGCTTTAGAGAGGGAACATCTTGGGAGAGCTTCATTGAAAATCCAATCCACCCAAGGTGCAAGAAGAAGCTGCAAGCAAGGAGAAGAAGTTTGATTCAATTACTCCCTTCTTTCTAACTTGTATTTTACTTTTTCTCTCTATGAAAATAATCTCTAATGGTTGTTTAGAATAGATGAACCCTAGATTTTAGTAGGTATTTGAATGATTTTATCTATGGGTATGTTATTCTAGTTAATTTATGCCTCATGTGTAGGTAGTTATGCTTGGGTAAGTCGCCTTAATCTTCTCTACTAGCCTACTTGAGCTACTACGCTGGGTACGGAGTTTTAGAGTTAGACTAGTATGCACCATCTGGCAAACTAGTGATAGCGAGTTATCTTAGGGCTTTGAGGTGGACGAGGCGACCGAACCCCTGCCTCTATTGTGGCTTCCTAGAATAATGCTTTGGGAGGATCCCCAGTAGTGTGTGTTAGGTTGAACCTGTTTAAAGGAACTAAGAGAGCATCCCTAGCGAGGAAACTTAGATCGAGGTGAAATTGCCCCCTACCCCCCCCCCCCCCCCCCCCCCCGCCGCCCTATGCATGTCCGTAATTGCTTTAACCATTTCTAGGAATGTACCAGCATATGAATAGGTACTAGGCCACTTAGGTGAAGCTTCTTGGTGAACTTTTATAGCATCATATTGATGCTAGGACCAGAATCCACTAAGCTTTAAGGAACCTTCAATTCATTAATGGTGCATGGCAGGGTGAAGCTCCTTGGAACCCATAATTTCTCGGGGATCCGACGCTGGTTAAGACTCCTTCAAAGATATGGTGTTCGACCCTTTCTTGGGCATTAAGTCTCCCAAAATAAGATATACCTCTAAAGGGTCGTCCTAGACGCATGTTGTCATGGATGACAGGGTCTTAGTGGTCTTTTCAGGGGTCGGGTCATCATCCTAGACGTGACTTGTTCCATTCTTTGATCCATTTTGAACTTGACACATGTTGATCCTACTCGAAGTGTAATTTTTCCCCATGCATATCCACCATGGCTTGGACCATTTCTTAGAATTTACCGTCATATGAATAGGTACTAGGCCGCTTGGGTGAAGCTTCCTGAAGAGTCTGTATGGAATCACATTGACGCTAGCACTAGAATCCACTAACCTTTTGAGGGACTTTCGATTCATTAATGGTGCATGGCAGGGTGAAGTTCCTTAGATCCCAGAATTTCTCGAGGATCCGATGCTAGTTAAGACTCCTTCGAAGATATGGTTGTTCAACCCCTTCTTTGGCATTAAGTTCTCCCAAAATATGGCATACCTATAGGGGGTCGTCCGAGATGCATGTTGTCACGGATGACAGGGTCTTAGTGGTCTTGTCAGGGGGTCTGGTCATCATCCTAGATGTGGGCTTGTTCCATTCTTTCATCCATTTTGAACTTGATACACGTTGAGCCCACTCGAAGTGTATTTTTCCCTGTGCATGTCCACCATGGCTTTGACCGTTTCTAAGAATGTACCGTCATATGAATAGGTACTAGGCCGCTTAGGAGAAGCTTCCTGAAGAACCCATATGGCATCACGTTGATGATAGCACCATAATACACTAAGCTTTGAGGGACATTCGATTTATTAATGGTGCATGGAAGCGTGAAGCTCCTTGGATCCCAGAATTTCTGGAGGATCGGACGCTAGTTAAGCACAATGGAGCAATCTTCTCCCTATTGCACTGACACTATATCATTAAGCATGCTATTTTTTGAAAGGATTTCCTTCATGAACTAGGAGTACTGATGTATTTTGGAGCTGAGGGCACAAACTTCAGGAGCAGCCAACAAGGGAGGTCTAGAAAGTCTTGACAGTAGACTTGCGACTTCCGTTATACCTGCCTGCGATAAAGTTCGCGGCCAAGACATCAAGGATAGCAACCGCGATGTCAGCCCATGAACCCAGCTACAAGCAAGGTGTATATGGAGAACCTCAGGATCACAGCCTCATACTCCAAGATCACACTCGTGAACTTCGTCTCTCTGGTAGTGAACTTACTCGAATCCTTGAAATCTATAAATAGAAGGGTTCCTCCCCCTACTACACCGCCTTGTTTTCTTGTCTTACCCTCTCCTAAAAGTTTTTTCATATGAAAAATTTACTCTATCTATATATTCAAACCTATTTTGATCCCTAAACCTAATGTGAATAGCTTTAGTAAAGGGTTGGGTTCCTGTGACTAGTGGTATTATTATAGTAGATACATCATTCTAGAAGATGAGATACTTAGCTTATGTGTAATGGAGGCCTTACAAGGTAAATAGCGTCTATTCCCCCATTCTGGCCCTCGAGATGATAATCTCTTCTGACTTATATTGGGTTCCTCTGTCAGCAGAGTAACCCCCCTTGCCCACCCCCACCCCCCTTTGGTAATTAAAGATGTGTTTTCAAATGCTAGTCGAGGGGATCTATTTATAACCCTTTCCATAAAGTTTCAAAGATATTTGATAGGAAGTTTACTCTTATGCTCGCATATATACAGTTTATCACTCAAGAAAAAAATATCTAAGCAAAAATGAGTTGATCCAAACCTTAAAAAAAAAGTAGCGCTCGAAATGCCATTTTGGCTTTTGGTGGACAATTTGGGCAGCGCTACTGGGCTTCGAGTTCCAACTTCAATTTTTATGTCCCACCTTCTAGTCATGATGTCTCCATGTCATTAAAGGTGGTCCATTGGGGTGGTTTGGCATGAAAATTACTCGGTTGAAGTAGAAATTGAAACCATCGGTTGCCCAACAACTGGTCAAATCTTTAGGAGAGTTTATCCATGGGTCAGGAAGACAATCCCAAGAAGAAAAGGGGCATTGGTCCCAACCTAACCGCCGCCAAGAGGCCCAAACAGAAAATCATATCTTTAGGCCATGACTTCGGCCCTAAGTCATAGAGACCTTGTCCTTGTCGGTTTTGGAGGATTTTGGCTGAGTTCTACCCCTATAAATAGTGGGCTAGACTCATTAGTTCAATAGGTTGCACAACTACATTAAAAATTTTGTATACTCTGCTCGAGTAAGAACTTAGCTTTCGTTGTTGAGGGGGCATCTAAGACGATGTTGTTATCATTGATGGTGGTACCCTTCTTTTCTTCTATGTTGCTCGTTCGAAATGAATTGCATGAGAATGTGAGCTCGTTTATCTTTGTATGTATTGATGCTATGATTTCACATTATGATTTTGTTGATGCTTGTGATTTTTTATGCCCAATATGTATGCATGGATGCTTTATTTTTCGATATCAATGTGTATCATTCGATTCTCATTTAGTTTTATGCTTTTTATCATCGATGCTTATGATCCTATAGTGTGCTATTATATGCATTGTGTTGAGTATCATCTGGGTTGTTAAGAAATTACCCTCTAGTAATAACCCACTCCACTGATGCTACAAGAGTATAAAGTGAATAATCAACCAACTATACCTCGAGTATATATTATCAATGCGTGATTTTAGATCATCAATGCTATGAGCATCAATTATGGCTCAAGAGCCCACACATAATCATGTTTTATCCTAACATCCTTGTTCTTCATTAAGTAGGTAATGGCATGAAGCGAAAGCATGCATTAGTTAGTTAAATCTCTATAGCAAAAAGCGCATGTACAAGTAGAGAATGGCCTTAGTGGAAGGGATAAGTGATGTTATATATGAGCCATTGATGCATGATATGATTGAGCTTTAGTATGCATGATTCTATTCGAGATTCACTCTCTTATACATGCATTTTTATTTTAATGCATCTAAAAATAGAAAAATCCGAAACATCTTCTCTTTTTTTTCTTGCCTTGCTTGTTACTCGAATGAAAATCCATGAATAGTCCCTTTATTTCGTGTGTCATAGATGATGGTATGGTGTGAGTAGTTATGCATAAGAATACCTTGTGGAATACGACCCTAGGAATACTATAACAAGAAATATCCTAATGCTTGCGTGAAGCCTCAAGGAAACGTAGTGGTTGGGATGATTATCCTTCAAGAACAGTCGTTCCTTGTATACACAGGAATTAGGGGTGTCTAAACGGAATGGTTACCGTGGTAATCATTTTAATGGATAATATTCAGATAATTTGATTTGTTTAATTTGGTTAACTGGTTTATTTTGGTTAAATTTTTTAGTTTGTTTGGTTTTGGTGGTTTGATTTGGTTTCATACACTTCTAATCGATCAAAGCAATTAAGCAATTACTCATATATCTAATCAATCAAGTGAGTAAGGAAATTTTTTGACTAAGAGACTAAGGAAAGCCACACATATATACTCAATTCATTAATCGCATATAATTGATGCATTATTAGAAGATTTTTTCTTACGTGATGATAATGTTATGTTATATTGGTTAACTTGGCTAACCAATTAATCAAACCGATTAAATTTCAGTATGGTTAATTAGATTGTTGTTTTAGTCTGGTTGATTTATTTTGATATTGTATTACATTATCAATAAATTTTATATGATTAATAAAATTTATATTTAACTTATTTGGTAAGAGGATTGTTAATTGTCGCCCTAACTTTACTATAATCGCACTAAATTAAAAGTGAAAATTACATATTTATCCTTCTGTTTTTTTCTTCTTGTTAGGATATATTTTATTCTAATAAAAAGAATCCATCAAACAAAAGAATATTGACGGTTTGGCATTACCTGGCCGGTGGCCGGCCCCTGATTCTGCCGTCGTCATTCTCTTGAATGGGAAATTAAATTAAGCTGATGGTAGCGTTTACAAATTAAATTTCATTTTATGCAATCATTTTCCCCCACCGAGAGATGCCGAGATTCAACGCGGTCCAAGAGAATTAGGGGCTGAAAATATAGAGAAGGCATCAAAGCATAATTGCCAATCTAATATTTGACGAAAGAAATGGCGAATGGCGATTAATTCTAACTTTCTAAGAGCGGGGCTCGTTGACAAACAACACGCATAATGGGGAGAAGGAACGGCCACAGAGGGCCGTTTGGAGTTGAGGAGGTCGGCGCGGTTGGTGGATGGTATGACTGGTAATTAAACAATATGCATGAAGTTGACGGCGGACGGTTACTTGGACTTTGGAGGGTGCTTATCAAAGAAGATAATGGATTAGTATGAATTTTGTGGCGGTTTGTTTTGTTTAATGGCAAAATACACTTGCATAGCCAAAACTTTTACATTTGTGCCAATAATAGCCAAATTTGGAGAAATACCACTTATAGCAACTTTCGTCCAATTCTTTAACGTTGTTAGTGTTAAATCTGACTGGACAAACGGAGCAGCTGACGTGGCGAGCTCTTATTTTCAATTTCCGGTTTAATTGTCCGTGGATAATAATTAACTAAAAAAAATTAACATACCAAAATGAAAAAGTCCTCATTGTTAAATGAAAATAAATTTAACGAAAAAAAACATTAAAAGAAAAAACATTTAAGAAAAAAAATTCACCACTCTCTCTCTCCTCCCACCACTCAATTTTTCTCTCTCTCTCTCCCGTTGAAATTCCTTTCTTCCTCTCTTCCAACAAATCTCTTTCTTCCTCTTTCAGATCTAAACGACGAAAAACATAGAGATTCATTCGCCCTAATTCCCAGTGCTTCCTCCTCGCCTATGCTCGACCTCTCTTCGGCGCCTCCTCATCGTCTCTTTCCCTCCGCTGCACCACCGCCGAAACAGAGCTAGCCATCGCAAAACGACGGTTCAAGCTCTCAAGACGGGGCCGCCGAAACAGAGCTAGCCTCAATCCGCTTCTTCAACCCCTACTCCAAATCCCTCGTCAATCGTCGTCACCTCCCACCCCTTTTGCTGCACCGTTCAGATCTGCTTTCCAAGATGAGCGACTCATTCGAGATGGTGCTCAAAACAAGACCCGGTGCTCGAAGGATTCGATTCAATCCCCTAGAAATCCTCGCTTCCAGAAGCCGAAGAAGGTGACTTGTTGTCTGTCTTCGCCGGCGTTAATGAATTTACTTAACCTGAGGGTGGGGATGGATGGAGGTCGAGCAGCGGTCAGATTCTGAAGGTGGGTGACCAATATTCTCCTTCTTTGTTGTTGTTGCCTTGTCCGGAGAGTTATGCCTCCTCGACCCTCCGTTCTCGTTGATTTGAACAAACCACTATGTTTCTCAGGGAATTCGAGTTGTCGTCGATCGTTGACCTTCGCAATCCATCCATTCCTTCCATATACAAAACCCAGAACCACCGATGGCTACTGGTGGAGAGATGGTTGGGAGAGGAGAGGAGGAAGAGAGGTGTAGTGGAGGAGGAAACGAAGAGAGAGAATGGATTTCCTAGATTGGATTAGGGATTATTATTTTTGGGGTAGAAGGTGGATAGATGAGAGAGACGGAGGAGGAGAGCTTTCTGACTCTAATGTTTTTTAATTTAAAATATGATGTGACGATTATGTGACATGTGAGTCTAGGTGGACATGATGTGTCGTATAGGTGGCAGCCACATAAGCATAATGTTCACTTAAACTAACGGAGTTAGAGACGGTGTTAAAGTATTTGAAGAAAATGGCTATATTTGTCATCCAAATTCAAAAAATGTGGCTATAAGTGGTATTTCTCCAAATTTGGCTATTATTGACACAAACGCTAAAATTTTGGCTATACAAGTGTATATTGCCTTGTTTAATTAATAAAGGATAATTTAGTAAGTTTATGTTTTAAGTTAGGTCGATTTTAGTAAATCTAGGCCGACATTTAGCCATTCAATTGATAATGGTTATGGTAGTGTGGTGAACATTCGAAACGGAAATGGAATAACATGGATTGTAATTGTATGAATCCACTTTTAGCAATCACACACCACAAAGTCAAACACCAGTAATAGGTTACCTCAACAAAAAATGGATTGTAATTGTATCAATCTGTCTGTAGAAACTAACACTAAAAAATTGATCCTCTCCATAAGCAAAGGGAAGAAAAACCCATGAACACTAAGAAAGAAGAAAAGGCCAAATGCTATCTGTTTGTATCGGTAGCCGGCGCCTCTTCCCCCGCCGCCGTCGCGGCAGCTCTGTTCTTTCGCCGCCTTCGAACCAAATAGTAGTATCCTACACCACCAACAATCCCCAATAAGACAAACCCGTCAACCACACCAACCACTACCAAAACCCACCTCTTCAAACCCGATTTCTCACGACCCGACCCGTAACGCCCTTTCTTAACCTTCACCATATAAGTCATCAACCCCTTCTCCGCCGCCGCCACCTGCTTCACCCCCATCGCCACCCCATAAACATAACATCCACCAATCACGCCTCCGCCGCCACCACCACCGCCACCAGAAGAAGCAGAATGCAGCGCCGCCACGCAGTTACAATCCTCCAGGCAAGTTCTCGCGCACCCTTCCTTGCTTACGTTAGTCTTACCTGGCGCACCGGACAGCACCGTGGTGACGTCACTCAATTCCACCATCTCCACTTCCTCCTCCCCCGCTCCGCCGCAGAACCCTCCCCCTCCTTCCTCGAAATCGGCCTTCTCTCCGCCGCAAGATCCGGGATCTCTGCCGGCGAGATGGATGCAGGAACACGAACCGGTGGACGTGCAAATGCCGTAGGGCTTACACGCGGCAGGGAGATCGCAGGTCGTTTTCAGCGATTGAAACGCGGCCGAGAATTTCCGCGGCTCTGGGGAGTAAAAATACAGCTTTAGGTTTCCTGTTCGATTCCCTATGGACAAGAACCGTAACGGTTCGATTCGATTCGACCCAATCTGGGCTATTTTCTGGTTCAAGTCGTTGTAGACCTCCAACGCTCTGGAAGCCAGTTTGATGAAAGTGACATTCCGGTTCATTGAGGGCTTGAATTCCCAGTAGGTATAGTTCAATTTACCGGAAATCAGGTGGAGAGCTATCCGGTTGCGGTGAATTTCGAATGTGTAGTAGAATGCGGTTGAATTGGGGCCGGCGGCAGTGGCGGAGGCGGAAGGGAAAGAACTCAATCGAGTGGCAACGTTGAGCCTCTGGCCCCACAGCATTACGTCGGTCGGGAAATTGAAGCTCTGCCATTTCACTCTGTCGCTGGCGTCCACCAGCACCAGATTCCCTGTCTTCAGAATCACCAGCCTCTGAACAACGGGGGGGAAACAAAACAGAGAACCCCCATAAATAAGAAACTAGTGCTGGAGAGGAAGGTTTAATGAAAACTTGAGGGCAAGAGTTACCTCCACACCTTGTGCAGAAGTGCCAGAGCGCCATCCTAGCCGGCCATTGGAGCCCTTCAACTGCAAATCTCCGTCTTTCGTGAGTTCACCGACGCACTCATCGGTGGTGAAGAATGGGGAGTAATGGCCGGAGTTCCAGACCTTGACATCACCGAGAAAAATCTCCAGGGAGCAAGAGTATCGCCCAAGAATTGGTTCAACGCTCAATAAGACTTTGAAACTGGGTTCGGGTTGGTCAGTCTCCATAAGAACGGCTCGACCAATAAACCCAGGGTTGTAATCTTCAGGAACCGGGAGTGGCAGCTTGTAGCCGACGGTAATGTCAGATTTGCAATACCCATTGCGAAGAACAGAAAGGAGAGCCAGAAATGAGGGGATCATGATGGTGCAGAGCTCTTTCATCGCACGATTCCAGGAAAGTTGTTGGTTTTTTTCCTGGGAAAATGGAAATGGAAGGAAAGGAAAGTTGGAAGAGAGAGTGGGAGTTGTAGACCGAGTGTCATGTCATTCCCACTCCAGAAAACAAAAAGGCTAGGGGCTTTCATTTTGTGAAAGGTGAGTGGTGTTATTGGTGGGCATTATTATGCCAGGAAAGATTTAGTGTGTTCATTTGGTTACTTACTTAATAATTACCATATACGGCTTTCTCTACCAGAGAGTAATGGAGTCCAAAACAGCCTGTCCATTTGAAGGCCTGGCTAATTAATTAATTGTTACATTGATTTTGCAGTCAATTCTACTGGCCATTTCTTTTCCCAACTGCGGTACTGTGACTCTGGTCTGTTATTAGTTATTTACTTTGTTATCTGTGACAACAGTAATCATAATGCCTCTTGGTTATCTGATAATAATAAAAATGAATATTTAGAGGAAAACAAAATCATAGTACTGACTGATAGTAATTATGCAGAGAGAGATTGGGTTTTGGGAGTAGGGACATGGTTTTAATCCATTCCCATCGGCCATCACTCTCTATCTATCTTTGGTGCCTGTTGGGAAACAATTGATTACTTCCTTTACGAGTGCGCGTAGGACGTGGGTCCCTCTTCAGGTCGCTGACATGTCATTTTCACGTGGACATAGTAAATGCTCGCCACGTGTTCAGATTATTTCTGCTGACATTCCTCACACGCATGTGTTACGTTCTCGTCTAGCCTATACGAGCGGCCCATTTTTAGGAGGCCAATCGGCCCATTCGGCCGGCCTTCTACTATCCGACCTTGAGTGCATGGGCTAAAAAATGGGACGCTTGTTTCCTATGGACTTTTAGTCGACATGGACTCCATGGAGTTGATGTCTCTGTAATGGTCGCCGTTCTCGCCGCCGCCGATTTAGCCCTAATTAGACGCCGCCGCACCAACTCGGGGGTTTTGATCGAAGTGGACGGAAATGTTCCTTCTACCCCGCCCAATTCAAGCAGTCATCTCAACTGTCCCCGCCATTCGCCGCATTATTTTCCCCTTGTTCTTCTCAACTGGAAACATGAACTGCGGCAGCGACGAAGTTGTTCATGGTGTAAGCGCTGCAAACAATTCTGCTCTAGGAACTAGTGAGTGAGTTCGAACCCTTTCCTTCCTCCAACTAAATTTTAGTTCTTTGCCTCCAAGTTTTTGGATGATTAGCGCAAGTAATGCACTTCTGAACACAGAGGCTAGCAATTCGAAAGTGGAGGCCGAGCAAGCTCTCAACTCTTTTTCAATAGCCAAGCGGGGATATTCTAGTAGTAACAGAAGAAGACTTAAGGTGGATCTCAGATTCAACTCTCGTATGGAAGATTCCGCAGCTGGGAGCGAGGACTGTGGATCTTCTTCTCTGCCAACCCAATTCGGGAAGAAGAAGAAGAAGCGCTTGCCTGCGCCTGCACTCGTTAAAAGGTCCAAGTCTAGTGAAAGGTTTCCCAAATCAATAGTGAACGCCAACGACTGCCTGCTTGATTTAGAACCATTTGATATCTGCCAGCGGGAGGAAACCAGCAGCGACTCACTACAGTGCCCTGGTAACGTCGACCGCCTAACTGAAACACCGAGTACAGAGCTGTTGAGGCCTGGAATGGTTCTGCTTAAGTATTACATCACACACGATTCCCAGGTGCTCATTAGATGAATACATTTTTACTCTTTATTTTCGATTATCGTTCAGGGTATGGCTTAACCTTGTTATGACCATGAGGTGCTAGGTGGAGATAGTGAAGACTTGCAGAGAATTGGGTCTGGGGAGGGGAGGATTCTACAGGCCTGGATTCCAAGATGGTGCCAAACTTCGGCTCTACATGATGTGTCTTGGCCTGAATTGGGATCCTGAGACCAGAGGATACAACAAGAGAAGGCCAATCAACAACGTTGAAGCGCTTCACATTCCAGATGTATTTAAGGTGCTGGTAGGGAAAGCGATTGAAGATGCTCACGAAGTTATAAGAAAGGATGGCAATCAAAGCAATGTGGAAGACTTACTTCCTGGAATGACTCCAGACATATGCATTGTGAATTTCTACGCTGCGAATGGCCGACTCGGACTTCATCAGGTTTGTTGGTAGTTAGTTCTACGTTAACTTCGCTTTCTAAGGGTTGTTTTAATGTGGAAATCTTAACATGTGAGGATTAAGACCCATTATGGAATTTGAAAATATTGTTTGAATGGTTTGTTTGAGAGATGTACCTGTAAATGGGTCGCATAAGTTAGTTCAAGTACACATAAAAATGGATGGAATTAACAAAACCTTCCTTCCATTGAGAGATTTGGAGATTGGTCAATTCCATCCATTTGGCATCCTTTTCCTTTATCATCCGAATGAAATTACCAAATTCCTTCAGCAGAGAATTGAATGCCGAGATCATAATCAAGTTTACATATCCAAGCGACCCCTTAGTTTCCCTGCTCATAACTTACCTGTGATAGTTGGTGGTGGATTGTAATTTTCGTTTCTACCCCTTCACAGGATCGAGATGAAAGTAGGGAGAGCCTCGACCGAGGACTTCCAGTAGTCTCAATCTCTATCGGAGATTCTGCAGAATTCCTTTATGGAGATACGAGGAACGTGAACGAGGCGAAGAGAGTAATGTTGGAATCTGGAGATGTGTTAATATTTGGTGGCAAGTCCAGACATGTCTTTCATGGTGTGGCATCGATCATCCCAGACTCTGCTCCCACCACACTTGTGAGGGAAACTGGGATGCGCCAAGGCCGCCTCAATCTCACTTTCAGACAATACTGAGCACAACTCCTTAAGGTATTTTTTTTTAACTTGCTTCCTCTTAACTAGACTCTAGTAAGTATGGACCATAAGAAGAGTATAACTATAAACCCGATGACAGTTCATCAACTTTGTAGATAAGGATTGAATTAGTTGATGCTTTAGATTTCTGGTGATGCTGTTTGATCCCTTGTCGATGCTTTGATCGCTGGCTGGTTTAGTCTTTGGTGTTATCGTATTACAACCGATGATCCAGATCATATTGACCAAGTGATTAGTGTACTGCCAAACTCTTTTGATACTGAGGAGTACTGCCTAACTCTCAGATAAAAAGAACTAAAAGTGGAGGCAGGGAAGTTCGTTTTAAAGATAGGGAATAAAGAACTCAATAGAAGGGTTGCCACTTGACATGATAAAATACAAACTCTAATGATCCAATGGCGTTGGCCTGTTAGACAGATCATGTAGCACACTATCCCAGCAGATTTACAGATGGCTGCCTTGTCAGGAACGAAGATAAGGTATAACAAAATAGTAACAGAGAGAACAGAAAATAAACAAAAGGAGAAGATAAGATATAGAATTGCATGGTATGGTATGGTTGGTGGGACACGTAAGAAGAGCACATTATATGTGCTCTATTATTAGTTTATCAACACTAAGCTATGGTTGGTCTGGTCTGGTCTGGTAGGTTGGCTGGGAAGCCATTGTCAACAGAAAGAAGAACCGGGAAGCAAGCCAAAGCTGAAAGCTCCTTGAAGTTTTGTCTGTACTCTCTGTTAGCTTGGTTTTTTTTTTTTTTTTTTTCTGAGATACTTTGATGACTTGGAAAGACGATGGAGCCTCTCAGATGGCATTTCCTAAGCTGGTTAAAAATCTTTAATGGAAGAGCCTCGTCACTGAAAGCTATGGCACCCATCATTGCATGAGCAACTAAGCTAAGGCATCCATCATCGTCACACTCACGCGCTCTGTCATAAGCCAGACGCATAAAACTCCCATCTGTGGGAAAAAAATATTATTAGTAGTAGTTGAGGCATACGCCATCTGTTCTGTTTCATAGAATATTTGTGGTTGAAGATGATAGAACAAGCATCATCGGCTTTGGTTATAGAAAGTTGCTTCTTAATCAGCCAGTTTGCTGACAATGACAGCATGCGGGTATCATCAGTGAATTTCGATGTTTTTGTATCTAGCAATCAGCTCTTTGCCCAAAAATAATATCGAAATGATCCACCGGTTACGATATTATTGTGTTAACGTGCGATTTCGTAAAAGAATTTGTTATCAATTTAGCTGTTTTTAGCTTGTTATGTACAGTGAATTGGAGTAGAATCATTGTATCAGTCACGCTGGGTAGAGTCGTGCAAGGATGGGTGCAGGGTTGGAAGTTAGTTCATGGCAAACATACAAAGACGTATGAATCATAGCTGATTTCTGTTTTAAGTATGATGGTGACTTTGTGACGGGTCCGTTGTCCGCCTGTGTAATTTGCCAGTGCAAAACAAAATCATAAGCTTATGCGTAATTCCGGGCCGCGAATTCGAGGGAAGGGAGTTGCATCGTGTCGCCATCTCACCCTGTGTGTCCTTTTGTTTGTGTCTAACTAGCTCCATCGCACGTCACCACAAGAAACCAACTTTTTCCTCTGATGGATGATCCGACGATAACCCAAGTAATATAAAGCAAATAAACAATGCATAAGCACAAAACAAAACAAAACCCTTTTTTTTTATAGTTTAATGAGTCTCTTCAAAACATCATTATCATCAGGATCATCGATGAAACATCCGTCACCTAGGCATAAAACAGGGCTAGATTCATCAACATCCAGTGCCTGGCTTTTGATATTATCCCTATACATCTTCCATTTCAACAGGTCGTAAACTCGAATTTCTCACTTCCATGAGTTAGTCAGATGTTTATGGAGTTGGAATAGCCTTGAACACATGTGTCGGGGTACCAAAAAATCAAAAATAAAAATCATTTCTAAGGTAAATGACATGTTTTAAATATGTATTGATGATTCACATGATACGCACAATGACGGAGGGAGGTGGAGAGGAGTGGGGTCCTAGGACCTCATTAAAAATAAGTTGGATGAAATATGTGTGGATACTTGTTGAGTGCGAGTATGTTAAGAACTTAGGACCTCATTCTTATGAAATTTAACTCTCATCAACCTTATGTACATACAAATAAATAGCACTATCAATAAGGTAGAACTAAAAATCATCAGTTTTTTATCCGTGAGTTTGAAGACCAAAAATTATATCCAAACTTTTTTTTTTTTTTGTAGGAAGGCAGACACCTAGAGTGTCTTAACTCATGTTAACAATAAATAGTTCTTGGAAAATACCCATAACATTAAAATGGATCCAGTGAATTATACTAAAAGACTATATTTCATTTTAGCTCTTATTTAAATGAATAAGTTGAATCGGTAGATCGAATTCAAATTGGGTTCTATACCCAGATTGGCATTGGATTCATAGCTTACAAACGGCTCTAGACCGGTGCTCTATTTTGCGCCAATTGGCTCCTAAGTCCTGACGGGAGAGTGGAGAGAACACCAAAAGAGAAGAAAACGATTTACAAATGCAAGTCGTGATAGTAACTGTAGGAATAATACAATGCAAGTGTGCAACACATTTATCATACACCCGTCACTGTTCGCCATCCTTAGTCAGGTCCACCCTCCAGTATCATGGCCCAGCCCATGCTTCGCGTTGGCCGTTTAGTAGGTCGCAAAAGAATGATGATAAATTGATAGTGGTTGTCAACTTGTCAAGTGTCAACCAAGGGTAGAAAGATAAATACTTATTAATTTTTTTTAATAAATTACATTTTTTAAGTTTTAACATATTAATTATAGTTATTTGTTTATTTCTCTCATTTCAGTCGTTCTCCGGCCATCTCTCTGCCTTCTTTTTATCAAAAAATTTTCCTTATCTCTGTTCAGTCGAACTAATACCACTGCAAAAATTAAAAATCAATACGAATCAAAAAACACCAATACCAATTCAAACAAAGTGATACTAGGTCAGAATAACCAATACCGTTACAGAAATAAAATAATAAATCAATACCTTATCATAAAAAATACTACCACTTCAGCCTACAAAAACACTACCACTACAAGTCTACCAAAACATACACAAAAATACTATCAAACTATTCGTCAAAAAAAAAATACTATCTAACTACCACAACCACACAATATTACACAACCACTACCACAAAAAACAACCATCAATACTACTAACACAAATACCAATACCAGAACAAATATTGTATCCAGTTTGGAAGAGAGAGACCTTGGGAGAGAGAGACATAGAGATATCTGACGTTGAGGAGGTGAGGCCAACGTCGTGTTGGAGGGAGGGAGGGTCGGTGGAGGCAGGTCTGCAAGCGAGCAGTGCAGCGCTAACAAGAGGGAGAGAGTAGCGATCTCTCGGACTCACCTTGGAGGAAGATGAAGAGAGAAAGATGAAGAATATGCTATAGGGTTTGAGGAGAGAGGGATAGGGGTGGCAATGGGTTGGTCCGTATCGGACCTCATTTGACCAAATCGATGTTTGGATCGGACCGGATTAGACCACACCGAATAGAATATAATATGATCTGATATCTTATCTCGTGAATTTAATAAGCATTGAAGAAAAATGGACCGAATTGACATTTGTATCGGATCAAAGCGGACCGAATGCACTACTGGTCCAATCCTTAGTCCTAAAATATCTTTCACTATTGGACCGCGATCCTTCTGAGTTTGATATGATCCGAATCAGGCCATTGCCCACCCATAGAGAGGGATATCTTATGTTTTAAGGGTAGTAATTGCATGCGAATTTCTTTTTTTTTTCTTTTTTCTTCCAAAACTACCATTTTTGAATCCTGATCATCGGTTTCAAAAATAAGAAAACGGAATGCAGTAAGTTGTCACAATATCAATCATTTAGATGTAAAAATATATTAGTTACAAATTTATTTGTGCGAAATTGAATGTAACTGGATAAAATTCTATTGCAATTTAATGTTGAATTTGAAGTTTCTTCAATCAATTTTAAAGTTCTTCTTAGCAACAAAATTACATCGAAATTAGAGAAATCTACATGTTGTATCCCAATGATCCCATGTTCCGACTGATGCATAACGGATCATCCCTTTGCTTTTTTGTTCATGTAAAACTGAACCATGAACTCTATGAACAATCAATTACGCCCCATGTACCCAATTTTGAAAGTCTTACATCCTAGCACTAATGGGTTAGGGTATGCCAGGTGACTTGCAATGTAACTTGGAAAAATTATCGGCTTATTCTATTAAGTGGTTGATCACTTTCCAGTTTCCAAGAAAATGATCGATCTTTTCCCCTAAATGGAGTCAATCGGTCTATCACTTTCATAAATGGGTAGACCTGATGACACCAAGTGATCGACCTCTCCCACCAAGTGGTCTACCACTTGAGCCAACCGGTCTACCACTTCCGAAAAATGGGTTGACCTGATAATACAATTACCTTTAAGTAGTCGATATCTTCCACCAAGTGGTCGGCCACTTTTCAAGAAAATTGTTTACCACTTTCACCAAGCGGTCTACCACTTGAGGCAATGGGTCTACCGCTTCTGGCTAGAGGTGTTCAAATTGTTACTATGGTAATTACCAAACTAAATAAGCTTAAATTCTATTAACCATGGAATACAATATCATAACAAAACCGTCCAAACAAAAACAACAACCAAATTAACCAAACCGAATCAGTTTGGTTAATTGGTTAACCAAAATAACCAATATACCATCTCATTATCATTAAGTGAGAAAAATTTCTGATTAGTGCAACAATTTATAATTTATATAATGAATAACACATAACAATCAACACAAAAATATAGTTAACCCTTAACATAAATACATGTAACTAATACAATTATCTTACGTTTTTGCTCTTGAGTGGTTGTACAAAGTATTAAGTATGTATATATAATATTTGATATATAGCTAATTACTTAACTGGTTAATTTGGTTTGATTGGTTACGAGTATCTGAAACCAAACCACTTAAACCAAACAAGCTAAATTTTTTGACCAAACCAAACCAAATTATTCAAATACTACCGGTTAAAACGGTTATTACGATAACCACACAGTTTGAACACCAGAAGTTCTGACAATGAGTCGCCCTGTGACATACTTACCTCCAACTTACACCTGCTTGTTGGAGGAGATATACTGCTTCCGTCAAAACACCCTGCCGATTCCATTTCCTAAAATATAATTATTTTCTTTTGTAATATAAATATAAATATATAACTAAACTTTAAATAGAGCTCCAAAACCACTCTTTCCATTTACGGAGTGGAAGCCGGATTCAAGGAAAGTTACCATTGAATTCAGGTTAGAAGAAGGAAAACCATTGATTAGATTCTGTCCAGAATCAATGACTTAGCCGCATTCCGGCACTAGTGGAGCCACATTTAGCAATCTCCTTCTAAAACATGACCAAAGCACCAGATACAAAATACTAGGGCTGAAAATTGGCCCGACCCGCCCCTGACCCTGTCCTGACCCTGTCTGACCCGCCCTTGAAGGGTCAAGATGTATAACTGACCCGCCCCGACCCTGTTTCTTTCATGACACTGTCTGACCCTTTAGGGTCGGGGCGGGTCAGGAAGGGTCGGGTCAGTGGGTCGACCCTAATAAATAGACTACTTTTCTAAAAATTACAATTTGGTACCCGAATTTATTTTTTCTTACATTTTAGTACCTAAATTTAATTTTTTTTACAAATAAGTCCCTAAAATTTGATGGTAAAATTACGTTTTGGTACCCAAATTTTTTAATTTTTACAATTTAGTACCTAAATTTTTAAAATTTTACAAATAGGTCCAACATGTTTCTATGATGCTAAGGGTCATAGGGTCAAAAATTGACCCGACCCTAAATTGACCCGACCCTATCTGACCCTGACCCGACCCTAAATTGACCCTATAGACAAACTGACCCAGCCCGACCCTGAGGGTCGGGGCGGGTCGGGGCGGGCCAGTGGGTTTTAAGGGCCAAACTTACACCCCTACAAAATACACCTCCCGGATCTTGTAATCTTTTTAGTTATCTCGCAGTCTATAGGCTAACTCGGCTAATTCTGCAAAAAGCAATTTTTGGCTAAATTTTTTAAAGAAGTACTTTCAAAAAAAAGTTTTGATCGCACAAAAAAAAAAAAAGAAGAAAAGTTTTGAGTTTATAAAGTACTAAAAAACCCCGATTGAATAACTATAAAAATACTTTTTAATATTATCAGTTATGTTAAAGGACTAAAAATAATTTCTAATATAAAGTACAAATACAAATTTAAAAGTAGCAAAATCAAAATGAATATGGTTAGGTTTTTACATTAAATAATATTACCGTTTAAAGCATGAAAATAAGCCGGACAAAAAATAGGCGTATATAGAATTTTATGATATCCTAAATAAATATGGAGTATCATATATATTTACTAAAAAAACATTATCAAAATATTGAACTAATTTTTTTTTTGAGAAACAATACTATATCATAAATCTTAATGAGTAGAATCTAGATCCTAATATTATATATATAATTATATTCATTATGACTATCTGAGCTATTATTTATGAAAATGATAATCTAAGTGTTCAGCACTTCAGCTTTCTAACAATATCAGTAATAATCTGAACCTTTTATTTTTTTTTTTACAAAAGTAATAATCTGAACCCTTTCTTTTGGAAAAAAGGAATTATCTCTGTTAGGTACGTAACGTTAATTTTGCTGTAGAAGAAAACAATGGAAATTCGTTGAAAGCTGAAGTCCATTATCATTTTCTAATGACAATCATATCATTCCATTATTGAGAAAATTCGGCTAATTTACGGTTTAAGTTTTAACACACAATACGTACTGGTGTCGACTCGTTCGTCCCCTATATAATGCCTATGGATCCAGGGCAATTCCTAATCGGCCCATCACTCTCCCTCCGCTTCCTCCCCTCTAGTCTCTCCCCATTTCGCTCCGCCTTCTCCTCTTCCTTTCTCTAATTCCCCTCCCCAAAACAATTTGCGGAAACGTCGTGCGTTACCTGAACACAATCGCACGGCGGCGAGATGCAGAGATTTGTCGCGAGGAGTGGATTACTGGAAGGAGGAAGAAGAAGAGCCCAATCTCTTCTCCGGTCGCAACAACAACAAAAACAGACCCGCTATTTCGCTCAGGCTGCTCGTGAGAAAGAAATTGCAAATGACGTCCTCCCGAAGATGCCGCCGTTCAATTACACGCCGGCGCCGTACACCGGTCCTTCCGTCGACGAGATCTTGGCCAAACGCAGGCAGTTTCTCAGCCCTTCCATGTTCTATCTGTACAAGAAGCCAGTGAGTCCAATCTCTCTCTCTCTGGATTTCTGTTTGTTTGTGTTTTTTTGCTGATAATTGGGTTAGAAAGCGACGAACGCTGTTTTGACTGATTTCGTAATTAAATTAAACAACAATAATAATAATTATTAATCGGAGTGCGTCAGAGCGTCTTCGTTAGATTTTGACTTGACCTGTGCGGGGGAATATTCTGGAATGTCCGCAGGTGAACATCGTCGAAGGGAGGATGCAGTATTTGTTCGACGAAGGAGGCCGCCGGTATTTGGACGGATTCGGAGGGATCGCGACGGTGAACTGCGGCCACTGTCATCCTGATGTGGTGGATGCGATCGTTAGCCAAGTGAAGCGCATCCAGCATCCAACGATCCTGTATCTTAATCATGCCGTCGCTGATTTTGCAGAGGCTTTGGCCTCCAAGATGCCTGGCAATCTTAAGGTACACACATCACGAACATCCTTTCTTGTTTTCCCTTTTTGCCGTTTTGCAGTTTTTTAATCGATGTTCCAATGACCATTTTCAGGTGGCGTTCTTCACCAACTCCGGAACGGAAGCGAACGAGCTGGCAATGATGATGGCGAGGCTGTACACCGGATGTCAAGATATGATCTCTGTGAGGAACTCGTACCATGGTAATGCTGCTGGAACGATGGGCGCCACCGGCCAGCGCAGCTGGAAGTTCAGTGTCGTTCAGGTACCCCTGCAAATACTCTGTTCTGCTGGGTTTGCTGGGATTGATGAATCGTATTAGATTAAAGAATCCTAACTCTAATTAAATAATCATTACATGCAATATGATTTAATCTATGTTTACGAATGCTTGATGAAGTTCAAGCGGAGTGAGTCCAGCATCATTCAGTTAGACTTTAAAATACTCCTAAATCAAATAGGAAAAATTCTTCTTCGCGTTGAAAATGGTACAGGGAACCCAAACTCCAATTAAATTGTATAATTTATATTTATTAATTAATACTCACAAGGGAATGAGCATAAAACTGTTGATTTGATCAAGTTTAAGCCTAGGGGAACTGAAACGTGTTGTACTGTACACTGGAATCAGGTGACGTGGTGTGTATCTGGATAGGGATAACACTGAAGGGCTGGTAGATTAGTGGAACATCTCCCTTTGGCAACCGAAGTACTTGAATGCATCCTAGCCAGAATAATTTTTAAAAGGGTTCTTGAAATGCATCTTTTAGGCCAAAGGGAAGAATTATTTGTTTAATAAGAGGAATAGTTCTACTCCTTTTGGCCTTCCTTCTTGCAAGCAAATGGGGCCTACTGCTTTGGAATTCTTCGAATCTTAAAAGCATCGTTCTTTCCTTTTTAACCAATTTCTCGCCGGGTTTTCTACTGATAAATTAGTTTGCTTGTTAACCTTTGATAAGGTTAGATTGCACGTCAATCTTGAATTGAAGTTTAACCCTACAGGTAGATGTGGTTAAAATAAAATGAGTTACTAGTTATGCTCCTGACATGTTCTTGGATGGACAACAGAGTGGAATTCACCATGTGCTGAACCCAGATCCATACAGAGGTCCATTTGGGTCTGATGGAGAGAAGTATGCAAAAGATGTTCAGGATATCGTTGATTTTGCAACCACTGGTCACGTTGCTGGATTCATTTCTGAAGCTATACAGGTTAAAACTAACCATTAATTTACTCTTTACGCCCCTTTTATCCTTGTTTGCGACATGGTTCCATAACTTTTTTATTTGCATGGTTATCATAGGGAGTGGGTGGAATCGTTGAAGCAGCACCTGGCTACTTGCCTGCTGTTTACAAAAACGTTAGGAAAGCTGGAGGGCTTTGCATTGCTGATGAAGTTCAGTCTGGTTTTGCACGCACTGGGAACATGTGGGGATTTGAGGCCCATGGTGTTGTTCCTGACATTGTCACAATGGCAAAGGTTTTGTGGCTCTCCTCTCTGTATCCATTAGGGATTGTTTCATTCATGTTAGTTTAGACTTTGATGTAAGTCTTTCAAATCTGTTTTGCGTTCAGGGCATCGGAAATGGCATGCCCCTCGGTGCTGTGGTGACCACACCCGAGATTGCAGAAGTGCTGACTCGCCGCAGTTACTTCAATACGTTTGGTGGGAACCCAGTTAGCACCGCTGCAGGGTTGGCCGTTTTGAAAGTGATTGACAAAGATAACCTCAGGGAAAATGCTTCTACAGTTGGAGCATACATGAAAGATAGACTGACTGCACTCAAGGAAAAATATGAAAGTAATAAAACTATTTATTCATGTTCAATAACTCTACAGTTTCAAAATAACTATCTTATTTGTGTTGAATTGAATTGCTGAGTTTACTTTTTTTCCTGTGTCTTGTAGTTATTGGTGATGTGAGGGGAAGAGGCCTGATGATCGGAGTAGAACTGGTCAGTGATCGCCAAAAGAAAACTCCTGCAAATGCTGAAACCCTGCACGTATTGGACCAGATGAAAGGTCGGTAATACAAATCTCGCTGTAATCTCTACTTATAGGACGAGCTTTAACATTTTAAGTTACTGATTTGCTTCTCTTTGTTGGGTTTGTGCTACGTCAGAAATGGGAGTCTTGATCGGGAAAGGTGGTTTCTATGGAAATGTCTTCAGAATCACTCCACCCCTCTGCTTCACCAAAGAAGATGCAGGTACATCTTTATACTGCATCTTTTTTCCTTCTGCTAAAAAGAACATTACTGGTTGCATATGTTAGCCACGACGTCTACACCCCATAACTCATAGGACCTAACTATCAACCTTGTTATATTGGATGCAGATTTCCTGGTTGATGTTATGGATTACAACATGTCCAAGCTGTGAGCAAGACTGGAAAATGGAAACTCGGCCGATGGATCAAGATGGTTTACAAGATGGACAGTGAGTCACATTCACTGATGTGAAGTCATAATCCTGTGTTCCCGCACTGTAGTATCCCATGGTGTTTTAAAATATTATAATGCACATAAGCTTCTGCTAGACTAAGGTTGTGTTATGCTCAAAATATAACGGAAGAGTCAACACCTCGTTGGCCCTTCGTTTATGGTCTGTTGGTATATTTTTTCTGCCGGATGAGTCAACACTTCGTTGTCTCTTTCGTTTAAATCTCTGCTTGTCTCTTGGTATGCTGTGCCAGAAATCCTACCTTGACATAGATCTTCTCTATGGCGACCAAATGATTGTTGCTTCTAGTGGTTGATTGCTAAATGTGCTTGAATTCCTGTATGCCTTGCTTTCAGACCGCTTCTATTAGTTCCTTTTGTCAAGAAAAAAGGATGACAACAGGGGATATTATTTACTTTTGACATGATGTAGTAGATGCTCGTCCTGACAGGTATTGTGGCTGGTCGACAGAAAGTTCGAAAGATGCTTAACCGATGATTAGAATATGCCTCGAACTTAAGAATGAATCCTTGCTAGAGAGCTAGCCATTGCTTTTCTTTTCTCAGTCTATTTGGCTGCAGGGAACTGCTCAAATGGTCTTATCTGGGGTATGACACTCTCTGTAGCATCAGGCTCAAAGGCTTTTTGACCAGCAGTTTTTGCTTCATTTTGCGCTGCTCCCTATCGGCATCCCATTTGTAGGCACTCTGGCACTGTAAGTAGTTTGCTTATTGGGTTGATTCACGTTTTGCTGTCCCTCCAGGATAGAGATGATCAGAATAGCGAAGAAGAAAGCTAATCTGCACAACTTGTGAAGATCCAAACCCAATCTGGCAGCAGATACATTTTCTCAATTGACAGAATGTACGTACTGAAAAGATTTTGGTACTTTTGATTCAAATTTGACGAAACCGGACATCCAAAATTCTATCGAATCGTCCTTGAAGAGGACAGAATCCTTATATAGCTAATACCATCACAAAATGAAGTATACTGAAATGCAGGCAAGACAGTATGATATGGTGAGCCCAGCAAAACAACTTTGTTAACATTTGCAACTGCAGGTGGTGAACAGAGACTGCAGTGCTTTCCCGCATATTTATCTTCAATTCTCTTTGATTCCACTTCTCTCCATGCTTCAAAACTAAATCAAACATTCATTCTTTAATTCATGATGCGCAAAATAGAGATGAGACGGGCCGGAGAGAGACTTACATGGCTAGCAATCAATGTCGAACAGGTGCCACCGCGGCCGAAATGGGAGAGTAGCTGGCCAAGACAGGACCAGCAGCAGCAGCAGCAGGATGAGCAATTCGCGAGGTTGAGTATCTCATTGTAGAGACCAACAATGAGGCGACCTGCATTAACGTGTATACTATACCTTCAAACATGCACATGCTTTTCCTCAGCATAACTCTCAACATAACGGCGGCTACGTCCTCCAGTGCAGCCATTTTCGTACCTTCTCGTTCTGCTGCTGCTTTCTCAAAGAACCAAACTGGCTTTACTCGTTTTTCCTTCCCTTATTCGAGTATTGTTCGAGTATATATGTCGTAATTGCTAACCCGCTAATTAGATTAGATCAACAATGAACTAACCAAGCATCAATAATTCAATGGCTGAAACTGAGTTTACTTTACTACCCCTCGGATCTTTTTCCACATGCTCGTGAGCTGTCTAGGATCCGTTCCTTTGGATTATTACAACTTTACAAGTAAGAAGCACAGCTTCGCATGGAATTATAAAGAGAAGAAGCTGGTTTTATCGGAATTTCATTCAGCTAGAAACTAAAAAGGCTCTAATCTGACAGAGTGGACAACATGGCTAGTTGATCTTGGTCGTGGGGAAGCATCGGTCAAATACGAAAGGATGCATAGATGCTACATTTTTTTGTTTCAAGGAAAACCAGAACAACAGAAATGAATGATCAGCACGTTGCGGATAGACAACGTGGTTTGTACTAATGTTGAGGTCTTGGATAGATCCGTAATTCCACTACATTAAAATGCTTGATTGGTTGTTGAGCAATGGAATTGGCAGATTGGAACCTATATGTGCACATGATGAGCTCACCAACTTCTGGATTATCCCTACGCCCAAACTTTGGGTGCTTGTGGGAAAAATGTCGACACTCCTTGCCGAAAATATCAATTAAAATTTATTTTCTCTTAACATTTTGGTTAGGTGATCGATCACGTTTGTTAATCAGGTTGACCACAATAGTCAATTAGATAGACCATAAAGTTGCTCAGGTCGACTATAGGATTTTGACTAAATAGACCATTTTTGCTACTGTTAAAATATGGATGATTAGTTCTCTGGAGGTTTGCCAAATCTCTTGGTAGTTAATTTGGATGAAAACGTACAAGTCCAAATGCCAAAGGATGGACATAAAAATGATGACATGGAATGAGCATCAATATAAACGTATGATTTGAAATTTGAGTTATTAATATCTAAGAAGGTACAAAAACGTTACTCATTCATAGCTTACATCAAAGAGCTATCAAAGTGTAACATTACATTCTTAAGGGGTTGGTTTTTTGACACCCCCTTTTAATTGGTCAATTTTTCATTAATTATTGACAAGTATTAATGAAAGTAAACATAATAAATGTTCTCTTATTAAATACAAAGTAAGCATTAAATACACCACATTAATTACCACTTTACTGGTATTTGTACCACTGCATTGATACTCAGATATGACATTGCTACCAGTGCACTGATATCGCTACCAGTGCAGTGGTATATCTACCAATACAGTGGTACAACGTATCAGTGCAGTGGTATATCTACCAGTACAGTGGTACACCGTATCAGTGCAGTAGTATATTTTTTGGAGGTGGTCGGAGGGAGTCTGCCGATGGGATTTTCACAGGAGAAGTGTGGCGGTCGGAGGAAGTCTGGTGGTCGGAGACTGCTGAAAAAGGAAAAATCAAATATAGTGAGAGAATTCCTAATGTGTATTTAATGTGTGTATTTAATTCCTAATGTGTATTTAATAGTGAGAGAATTCCTAATTAATATGGTACATTTAATTCCTAATATGTATTTAATGTGTGTATTAAATTCTATAGTTGTATTTAATATACTGGAGGTGTCATTTTTCCAACCCCTAAGGGGGTTAGCATGCTAACCGACCCCTTATAGAGCACTAAAACCTTAAAAATGATACCCTAAACACCAAAATCCTAAACCATGAAACTTAATACCAAAAACTCTTAACCTTTTGACAAACCTAAGAAGTAAAATCCATCAAATCCTAAATGGGAAACCCTAAATCTTGACCCCTAAACTTCCTAAAAAGTAACACCATAAACCATGAATCATCAAAATACTAGATTAACCCTAAATCTTGATGCATCTCATTTAGAGGTTGCGACTTGGTTTGCTATGGATGAATATTTTTTGTACGTTATTAATTTTAAGTAAAATCTTCGTGTGTTGATTTTATATTCATGATTATGTTCATACTTCTCTGTTGTCATTGATTATGTTCATGCTCTATGCTTCTTCAGTATTCAATGCTTTTGTTCTAGTTACCGAGAAAAACTTGGCTGGGACGGGTGTACCAGCATGGATTGCTAATGTGGTGCACCCATCCAATTGCATTATGCCATGTGTCCTTTAAGTATATGAATTTAGAATTAAACTTTAAATGTAAAAAATTCTTGTAGAACTTTAATGCGTACAAACGACTTCACTTTCTCTTTCCTTTTTTAATGTTTTTTTATTGTACTTTTCCCTTTTAGTTAATTAATAATTTATTAAGTAAACACACCCGGGTAAAACTAAAGAGTGGAATCACAACCCTAGGAAAGAAAAAAAAATCGCCTAGAAAGAAAAAGTGAGTTCTCATCCGTATCATTGATGCTCGTGGAGTTCCCAGCCTACAAGCCGATAAATCCATCATTCTCCCATCGCGATCCCAATTCCAGTACCAGGTACACAGCTATTACCATTGGGTTCGTTATCCTCTTAGTTGGTTCATGTGCTTGGCTTTTTTTATTTTTGTTGTTGTTGATTTTATTCCTTACTGCATGGTACTGTAGTATGGAGGCATAATTTGATATGGAATTGGGTGTCCTTAGCTTAACGATAACTCTAGTATATCATAATATGGATGCATGATTTGACTTGGAATTGGATATCCTTTTGGAATTTCTGGTTCGCTTTTGTTTGCATCTCTTTCCCCTCAATTGTTGGCGCTGTATATATGCCTTTTGTTCCTTTTTTTTTTTACAGATTTTTCATGACGGCTAAAGAGAATGAGATTCCACTATTTCCTAATCGGGTGGCGGATAGTGATGATGATAATCTATATGGGAAAACAGTGTCTAATGAAGATGAAGCTTATACTCTCTACAATAACTATGCTTTACGACTTGGTTTCAGTGTGCGCCGAAGTAGATACCGGTATTCAAGTAAAACAGGAAAAATTAGCCAACGTGAGTTTCTATGTTCCAAGGAAGGCATCACGGATGATGATAATCCACTTGAAGTGAAAAAGGTCAATAGGTTGGAAACACGAACAGGGTGCAAAGCTTTCATCCGTTTCAGCATTGAGAATGGTGTGTGGAAGGTGATTGACTTCCAGCCCACACATAATCATGATCTTGCTTCACCATCAGAGAGGCATTTGCTGAAATCTGGTCGAAAGATTTCAAAGGAAAAGGCAGGTGTAATTGATACGATGAAGGATGCAGGACTCAGCACAAAAGATGTTTATGCATATATTTCCACAGAACACGGAGGAGATGAAAATGTTGGGTTTTTACAGAAAGATTGTTCTAATCATGTGCATAGACAAAAGATGGTGAAAGTTGAAGCAGGGGATGCTCAAAGTCTGATGAATTATTTGAAAAAGAAAAAAGCAGAAGACCCAATGTTCTTTTATGCAGTGCAAGTTGATCAAAAGAATCGGTTAACTAACTTTTTCTGGAGAGATGGAAGATCAAAGATTGACTATGATTCTTTTGGAGATGTGATGATATTTGACACTACCTTTCGTACCAACAAGTATAATCTCATTTGTGCTCCATTTGTCGGTGTGAACCATCATTGGAACAATGTTATGTTTGGTTGTGCATTCTTATTGGACGAGACTGCGGCTTCATTTAAGTGGTTATTTCAGTCCTTTTTAGAGGCAATGGGCAATAGAGAACCTGCGACTATCTTCACAGACCAAGACGCTGCTATGGCAAAGGCAATTAGAGAAGTGTTTAAAACCACAAAGCATCGCCTATGCTTATGGCACATCAGCAAAAATGCACCGTCACATTTGGGTCATCTGAGTGGGGATAAGGAGTTTCAAGCATTGTGGAATAAGTGTTGTACAGGCTGTGAGACAGAGATGGAATTTCAAGAAACGTGGGACAAGATGAATGAGATATATGATCTTTCTGGTCATAGTTGGCTCAATGGCATGTATCAGATTCGTTCGAAGTGGAGTACTGTCTTTGGTCATGACTTTTTCTCTGCCGGTATCAAATCATCTCAAAGAAGTGAAAGCACAAATAATGTATTGAATAGCATTTCAGGGAAGACCACATATCTTACTGAGTTCACTATTCAGTTTGACAAATTAGTTACAGGTATGAGATCGAGGGAGCTTCAAGAGGACTTTCGATGCAAACAAGGTACTCCAAAGCCATTGGTTAGGTGTGGTATCTTAGAGCATGCTGCAATAGTCTATACCAGAACTATGTATATGGTATTCCAAAAAGAATTTATCTCGAGTCTTGCAACAATATGGAGAGAAGTCAATACAAATGAATCAGTGTCTACCTACGAGGTGCAAGAAGAGGGGCACAGTCGAGTTCGCACGGTTCGTTTTCATGAAGAGAAGAATGAAGTTCTTTGCTCATGCAAGAAGTTTGAGGCCAAAGGGATTCTTTGTTGTCATGCTCTACGGATCCTTAGTGTCAAGAACATCACAAAACTGCCTAATGATTATATTTTGCAACGTTGGACGAAAGAAGCAAAAAAAGGGATGATGGGATATGAGAAAGGATATGCTTCAAGGAAGACCAATGAAGAGGCAAAGATTGTATGGCGGAACTCCATGATGCGCATAGCTAGCAATCTTATATACAAAAGCCAACACACTGAAAGCATCAGAAAAACATTTCAAGAAAGTTTGTTGAGTCTTGAAATGAAGCTAGAGCAAGAGTTGGAAAACATAGACTTGGATGGTCATATTGGCAAAGAGGCTACTGAAACTGACATAAATGTGGAACCGATATTGAATCCACCATGTGCGAAGTCGAAAGGACTAAACTACACAAGAGAAAAAGGTCACTTTGAAAAGCGCAAAGCAAAATCAACAAAAGTGTCATCGCGTAAGAGTTTATTCGTCATTACTCCTTTATTAAAATCATTATGTGATATAAATCCTTGAATTATTTGTCTTGCAGGAAAAAAGTCCCAATCAAATTCCATGCATGAACAAATGACTCTCGAAAGGAATCCACAGTATCCAACATTGCAACAAGTATGTAAAGATGACTAGTTAATTTCTACTATTTTATTTGTTATGGATTATCTAATTTAGTTTTATCTCAACTCTCAAGTATGTAAGGAATGCACAGTATCCAGCATTGCCATCTCTTGCGCCTCAATTTAGTGGAGTTGGACATTTTGCAACTTCAAATCCTTTGGTAATAATTTGAATACTTCAATTGAGTAGTAATTGGTTCTTTATACTCAATATTTACTTCTAGTTAAATCGAAATGTTCTTACAGGGTATGGCTATTCCAGATACTTCTTTTATGAATGTCTTGCCAAATATTGTTCCAATGGTTCACTTAAACCAGGTTGGTAATCTCATAGACAACTTGAGTTTGTTTAATCATATCGACTTATTTATTTATTTGTTTTTTTTATAGGGTTCGCTCCCTCAAGTATACTCAGACATTCCCATATGGCAATTAAGAGAAGACAATACGGTATTCCTCTTTGTTTTTTTTCAATAAGAAGAAATATGCACTATTTTGGTGTATACTCTGACCAATGATATTTTGAATTTTGCAGACCTCAAAATCAGTCAACTGACAATAGGAATTTCGACATCCTTGTGGAGTTTTATTTTTCATGAACACACTTTTGACTCTTTCATTTTCATGGACACACTTTGGATACTGGATACTTTCTTTGTGTTTGGCTTTTACAAGCAAAGACTTAATTGTTTGTGGGTCGACAACTTTAATGGACCTTTTATGTTCAGTTTCTATGATTTATTGATCATACAGGAGCTAAGACATGTTGTAAAATGAGACTGTTACATTATCATGTCAATAGTCAATACTCCACGTGCCAAAGCCCCACCAGTTGGATTCCAAAATCAAATCCTTCTATTACTTACATCATCGTTCAACACGTGAAAAATGAGCTACATAGCACACTGTATCTCTTCTATGTACATGCCCTATAACAACAACAACGACAGTAGCATTGAGAGCCATCTCTAGTATGCTTGCCGCCTGAAACAACATCTGTTGAGAACAAAAGCAACATTATCATCTTTATTTACATGTCCTGTAACAACAACAACTAAGAGCATAAGCAGAACCATTCATCTGTCCTCCCTTAACACTTAGCCGCAGCTTGCCGCCTGAAGCATACAAAAATACTATGCAGAACATATGCCACGTAGAACAACATCCTGCATACCTAGTTAAATCCCCCAGACTTGAGTATTAGTTGTAAACTTGTAATTGAATTAAGTGAAATCCCTCAGACATCTATCTTCAACAAAATAAAAAGTAGAACTCCTAAATTCTCCAAACACACCAAACTCCTAATTATTCATGCGACTAATTCTTTACCCAAATTTGAATTTTGCCCCAATTTATAACCAACCAATCACTCATTACCTGAGCTACTGTCGCCTCCGATGAGTTCGACTATGTGGATGGAGAAGCCGAAACTGGTTGGGGCACTTGCGAAAGAAAAATTGGACGAAATGGCGCATCGACGTTGAGAGAAGAAATCGAATTCTCGAATCCAGATCGGTTTTGCTCCGGCGGCGAGGAAAATTCCTTTACCGGTGACGATCGACTCTGATGTTTGAATCGCACCCGCGCGAGAAAGAAGAAGTGGACGAAATGAGTCATCGATGTTGAGAGACGGAATCAACTTCTTGAATCCAGATAGGTTTTGTATCTGGGAAAGAAGCGGACATCGAGCAGCATCTTAATCTCCATCTACTCTGTTCCTTTTCTTGACGGAAAGGGGGAACATCCATAAAAGGAAAAAAAAAACAATAAAAGGGAAGTTTCCTTGAACGCAGAAAACTAAGAATTTTAATTTTAATTTTATTAGAGATAAATACTTGACTTAAAAGGACACATGGCATAATGCAATTGGATGGGTGCACCACATTAGCAATCCATGCTGGTACACTCATCCCAGCCAAGTTTTTCTCTCTTGATGGCATGCGATTGCTCTTCCTTTATTTAATGAACCCTCTATGTCACTTTTGATGCCTTGGTGGGTTGTGCCTATGCATTTATGTCATCTTCAACTACCACCCATCAAGTGTTTGTGAAAAGTCCCCAACCACATAGAATTCATTATTTGCATTACTTTGGATTAAGCATCAATTTCATTACATGGGGTGTTGGTCATTGATTGTTCCTACATTAATTTGGGGATATTCTTCTTACTATTTGGAGATATTTCTCTATCCAATTTCTCTCTTTTTCCAAGTTCTTAGTCACATTCAAGTGTGGGGGAAATTTAGAAATTCCATGATACCTTATTGTATTCTACAATAAGTTCTTAGTCACATTCAAGTGTTTGGAGATTAATGCTTGATGTTTGGGTTGATGATTTATGCATATGTGTACCACTTGTCTTGAAAGATAATATACAATACTAAAGGCCTGACTCATGGTGAGAGCTCATACTCTCGAACATATTGTCCTCACCAAGGTCAAAAGAAGAAAACAAGGAAGTCCAAGTCAAAGGAAGTGGTTGTAGAAGATACTCATCCACCATCACAACTTGAACATCAATCAAGGCTACCCTTAAGCTAAAGTACTTGTCTCGATTGGATTCTTTTCGCCCAACTTGGAATTGAAGATGCAATCCACTCTGAAGTACAGAAATTGGAATGGCTCAAGTTACTCTCTATTCAAGAACACATATATTGGGTGCTTGTTCTTGATTTTATTAGTACACTCACTATTCGAGACATGAGGGGTGCCGCCAACCTTGAGGAAAACATTTAGTTTGAACTCGGAGGGGAGTACCGTCGCATGTCAATCCGAGAGTTCACTAGAGCAATGGACATCTACCCAGCGAGCTCCATTGATTCACCTAATGATTTCACCACCTTGACAAGGGAATCCAACTTCCCTTGTTTCAAACCCTTCTATGAATCCGAAATTAAGAAACCCGAGAGCCGACAATGGGACGTGAGACAATCAAAAGCCAGTACGGTGCAACCGGAGTGGTAGCTCATCCACCACGTGATTGCTAGGTCCGTGGGAGGAAATAACACGAGTAAGGGCAATCTCACCGCCTGAGACATCACCCTATTTCATAGCATGCGCCTCCCACAATCTCTCCATCTCGGTCTATTAATCTTATCTATTTTCAAGAGTTACGAGACGGATCGCCAACTTGCCGCACTCCATGGAGGAGTGTACATCACTCAACTTGACAAATATTTTCCAGTCGACTTTGGGTCTGTTCAATTTCGATTGGATCGCAAGACCGTTACTATATCATATGATGTCTTGAAGTCAATACTTAAGGTGCTACACATGAGCAAATAATGGCATTTGGGGTGTGCGATGATTCCCATTTCCAACCACCAATATATTGGACATGGAAGGAACAGTATTCCGTCTTCAGAAAGCTAAGAGGGCAAGGGACTAAAGAGGATTGACAACCAAGGAAGACCAAGGGGAGAGTGAGCATGAAGGAGGAGAGGTGCCTATTCCCACTTTTCAACCGGTTCACCCACTGAGCAATAATGCAAGAGATCATAGAATTAAAGCTATGATAGCGGCTATTCTTCACAACCAATGAAGGGAGAAGGAAGCACAACTTCACATCATGGTGTGCATCCACGCGATCATGGAGAAGATGAACATTTCAATCGCTCCTCCCCTTTCGCACTTTCCCACGATGAAGAAGAAGGACCCTCTGAGGAGGAATGAGTTCTAGGCATCCAGATCCTAAGTTCTATCTTTTCATTTTCTCTGCTTTTCTTTATTTAAATTAAAACAATGTTAATTATCGCTTTGTTTTCATTTTACCTTCCGTACATTATATATTCTCTCGCTAGTAGTAGTATTAGTACTTATTATATATATATATATATATATATATATATATATATATATATCGTACCTATAACTTCTATTCATCTACCTCTATATCTTATGCGCTTTATCGTTGTGAAAACCACCAGGAAGACAAAGACTACACTTGTGAACCTTCACCAACCCACAACCCGACCTATGGTAACATTCACGATCTTTTCTTGGCGAACTCTCGCATTGAGGACAATGTATTGCTCAAATTGGGGGGGGGGGGGGGATGTTTGTGCATGTTTGAATGTTTATCATGATTGGTGCAACCGTTTATTGCTAGTATCCTCCCTTGTTTGTGAATGTAAGACGTTGAAGAATGCTTATGGGAGTGTATGCCAGTGATCATGCCTTTGTTGTGGTGATGAATGGTGAAATATTAGTGTTTTTGAAACCTTGAATGCACACCCAAATTTTTTCAAATTTGAGGGTTCCAAAACACCTTGTCCTTGCAATTATCTACTCGATGTGCTTTGATTTGACTAGATTGATTAATGTGTTGTGCATCTTAGGTGATAGTTGCATGGTTTAGGCATCGGTACGTGTGGGATTTTACTACTTTCCTCCTCTAGTGTGAGTCGATAGTGTTGCTATCTTAGGAAGGCATTGTGTGTGGGATTCTATCCTTTTATGTGAACTAAGAACTTTTTCAATTTAAGCTTAAAAATAGAAAAGAGGTTCTCATGTGAGTGGCAACCGGGCAAAGAATTGAGATCAACCGTCAAAGGATTATTCTCTTGGCTTGGATTGCCCGTCGAGGATGTGTTTGTGGTTCAGATAGCTTTATTGCGTCCCGATGACCAAAGATCACCACCGCGATCTCCCTACCTCAGTCCGCGAAGTTGCCAAATCCAAGTTGCCTATAAATAAAAGACCCCCTTCCCCGTTTTCAAGTGAGTTGATTTTGGGTGAAATTTCTGGTTCTAGAGAGAGAAAAGAGAGAGAAGATGAAGGGAGAAGAAGAAAAGGAGAAGAATGAGGAGCTAGGAGCAATGAGACATCTTCTACCCCAAGTCTTCTTCTATTTCTACCATGTATCTTCTTCCCTTCTTTATAGAGTAGTCCTCTAAGGTACTAGGGGTTCTAAACCCCAAACCCTAGTTTTAGGGTTTATTATGTATGTATGGATATTTTAGGGTTTGAATGAATGAATGTGTTTGTCTAGTTGATTTTAATATCACTCTTTCCTTTATGATGACGCTTTGATAAGTCGCCATAATCTTCCCTCTTAGCCTACTTTATGCTACTGCGATGGGTAAAGAGTTATCGGGTTAGACGGATATGTGCCAACTGGCGAGTTTAGGTTAAATGTGTGAATAGGGGCCTATAGTGGTCCAGGCGACCGAACCCCTGCTATAGGTAGCCTTCGTAGATGGAACCCGGGATGAAAACTCGGTGTGGACGGTGGATAATGTCCATTAAAATGAGCCATAAGTTTAAAGCCCCAGATACAATAGCCTAGATCGAGGTGACTGAAACATGGGTTTAGGGGAGGCATACTCGGAGGCGTGTGGATAACGACGAAGACCCACAGAAAAGATCTCACTCACCACTTTCGATAACCCTAAGGCCCCGTTTAGTATTGTTGCCTTTTTTTTATTGTGTTTTTCAAGATTGGAGAAACCAAGAAAAAAACATGTTTAGTTGGGTTTCTGTTTTTTGTTGTGAATCAGATTTGCACAATAGGGCCCAAATTTGAGAAACAACAATTTATTGCTTTGGATTTGATTCTTGTACATGTTTTACATGGGATTCCCGTTTGTTTTCATTAAAACAACCCTCAATTCGAATCCCACCTAAAGTAAAAAATTTCTCTTTTTTTTTTTAACTCCCAAACCCACCTCCAAACCCTAGTCGAACAACCCTACCCTCATTTTCTCCCAAACCCGCCGCCCCACAGCTCCCTCCCTCTCTCAACTTCCTCCTCTCGAGACCCAAGTCGACGATATCCTCCATCTACCCCTCGCCGCCAATTTCGTCCCTTTTCCCCCGCCGCCTCCCTTTGCCCTGTCGCCCGACCTCGCAACCCCTGCCGCCTCCTCCTCTCGATTCACGTTGCCTGCCTTTCCTCCTGCCACCGCCTCCTCCTCTCGATTCCCGTCGCCTCCCTTTCCTCTCGCCACCTCCTCTCGATTCCCCGTCGCCTATTTCGAATTCTTTCCCCCGCTGCCGCCTTCTCTCTTTTATCGTTTTTAGTTCAAATAGTAGTAACTAAACGCGTTTTTGTTTTTTGTTGTCTGCTTTCATTATTTTTTAGATTATCAACTAAACAGGTTTGTGTTTTCTATTTTTTTCCTTTTGTGGTTGTACATCTGTTTACACAACACCACTGCAACCACAACAACAACAAATCGATACTAAACGGGGCCTAAGTATCTATACATGCGTAGTATCCCTAAGCTAGGGGGAGGATTAGTTCCCCGAAGTACCCGCTTTGATCAACCTCTATACTAGTATTTCCTCAAATCCTCCACTCAAAACCTCAAAAATCGATTACCTAATTAACAATAAGGTGGGAAGTAGGCTAGGGGACCAGGACCCGAGTAGAATACGACATTGATTACCACTATACGGTAATGTCGTCCTAGGTTAAACTTTGCTTAGGATGGGATAATTGTTGATACGTGTAAACCACTGACAATAACATGCCCGGATTCAAGTGATTATTGATACAACCTTTTCATGAGAACAAATCATATGCATAACCCTGTGGTCAATAACCATGCATAATTCAATAAGAATCCGCCACAACAGCACCGTCTCTCTCTCCTGTAAAGTCTTTAATCTTTTCTCTTTTATTTTTTAACGGACAATTTCTCTTTCGTTTTAAGTCGGAATTTAAATATGTTTGCACAGATAAATCAGATTAATTGTGGTCTTGAAAACGATATCCATTTTGATGTATTTTTGGAACAATAAAATTGATGCAGTGTTTACCAGTCTATACTATGGTGATATTGTGTGGTATTTTTGGTCATATATTTGGTTCACTTGTTGTAGATCCAATAGATCATGATGAACTCATTCCTTCTGTGCAAAAACTTTCAAAACCCACTTAAAAACGAAGGAGATACCATATGGTATGCAGTTGGTAATGAGAGGTATGAAAAAACAAATTCTCAAAAAATATTGAAAATCGATCTCATTTTGTAGAGCACACCGAACTCGTTCCATCTGTGCAAAAAATATTGAAATTCGATTTAGAACGAAGAAGATAAAAGCCGATTTAGAAAACTAGAGAAAATAAAATGCATTTAAATCTCCACCATTAGATCTGAATTTTCTAAGCCGACTAAAAAGGATGGTTCAAATTCCAGAGCCCCTTTTCACCATCAATTTTATCATAAGCATATTTTCCACTATAGTTAGTTTTGTAGTTATTTTATTTCTCATCTCATATATCCAATTTTAGCATAAGTTTTTTTCTCTTTATAGTAAGCTATCTACAGTGGCGGAGTCCAGGGACGGAGCTAGGATTTGCGTTTAGGGGGCCAAAAATAGTTTTTGTATTATTGAAGAAGCAACAAAGAAAAAAACATAAATAATTTACCAATATTAAGAAAATTAATTCATATTTATTATTATAACAACCTTTCAATACACTTTTTGAGATAATTAGATTCGTTCAAATTAAAAGATAAATGAATATATCATGTTATTTTTATACAAACGAGTGAATTGCCAAAAAAAAAAAATTAATGTAACAATGCATAATGTCTAGCAAAAGTATTTACTCGTCATATATCCAAAATAATTATTAAAATTTTAAATGAAAAATTATAAACCTTAAGTAATCCAAGTCAAAGATCTAAAGAGATATAATATGAAAGCTAGATAAGTAAATTGAACTTTTATGTAAATTTAAACTGAAAAAAGAAACAAAAATTGAAAGTTAGCTGAATAACTTGAACTTCTATGTCAAGTAAAACTGAAAAATAAAAGTAACTAACAAAAATTGGAAGTCGAATGACTAAATTGAATTTTTACGTCAAATGAAACTGGAAAAGAATACAAATTGCCATCATCGTGATTCAAACCTACATCAACAAAGGCGAATTATGCGTCTCTCTTCGGTTGACTGCAACCACATTTTGTTATAGTTCTGCACATGTAAGTATTTCACTACAAACTTAAGTTAATATGTAATTTTAACTACGAGTTCATATGCAACTTTCAAAAATCTCGGGAGGGGGGGGGGGGCGGGAGGGGGAATAAGGTAGCTCCGTCAGGAGCTGAGTCAGAAGTAGAAATTATGTGTATCCTTTTGAGTACTCAAATAAATTATTTTGATTGGAGATTTCACTGTACAATTACATCACCTTAATAATCGGGATTTATAATCATTTCCCTTGATTTTCAATCCTTTCCATATTCATAAATATGGGAGACTTTCAATCCTTTCCATATGCATAAATAGGGATTTATAATTATTTTACCAAAAATTAAATGTGTCTCGTGATAGAGTCAAACCCCTCCAGCTCCGCTACTGGGATATCTAGGTACTTTTCTTGTCCTATTCCCTACACTCAATTTCAACATAAACTATTTATTCATATAGTCAGTTGTCTATGTACTTTTTGTTTCCTCAAAACTTTATTCTACATCATAAAGGATTCGTGTATTACTAACTAATTTTTTGTTACTTATGTTATTTCTTATTATTAACGACAATATTCACCCATCTAATCAATTTGCATAATGAAAAGGTTCTATCAGGTAATTAACTTTTGGGTATGCCTACTATGACATGCATGTCACCGTGACATGGACTTTTCGGTCGACCTAATCCTGAAAGCGGTCGACCGAATTGACTAATTTGAGCAGCACGAGAAAGCATTGCGGTCGACCTCAAAGACCACCTGGTCGACCGTTCTTAGCTTAAGTTGTTATTTTTGGTTGACAAGAATAAACCTCGGTCGACCATTTTGTTGGCGTCAGAAACAACATGGTCGACCGTAAAGGTATATAGGTCGACCACTTGATGGCAGTCATTAACAACATGGTCGACCAGATAAAGAAAGAGGTCGACCAGATAGACGATAAGTGTTCTATCAATTTAGCCAATCATTTGACGTAAAATGAAGATCAAGTGTTGGTGTCGAGGTCGACCTAATCCGCTACGAGGTTGACCGAATACAAGAAAGTCAACCTATGCCCCATGTCTTTTTTGCTTATGTATGTCGATTTGTGTGGTTCTTTTGCTCGTATAAATTACGCTTTAAACCATCATAACTAGTCATAAATAATGATAACAAGGACTCATCAATTATGCTATGAATTGAGGTCGACCGCAATGCTTTCTCGTTCTGCCCAAATTAGTCAATTCGGTCGACCGCCTTTAGGATTAGGTCGACCGCAATGCTTTCTTGTGCTGCCCAAATTAGTCAATTCGGTCGACCGCCTTTAGAATTAGGTCGACCGAAAAATCCATGTCATGTCACCGTAGCAAAATCCTTAACTTTTACATAGTAGTTTCAACATTGAAATACTTTTCATAACTTGAAATTATTATTAAACCACACATTATGGAGATTTATGTAACATTGTCCTATAACATCTACATAAATTATAAATACATTACAAAAAACTTAAGGAGTTTTAGTTATTTCTTATGTATCAATCTAAAAAATGTAATTACTAATATTTTCTTATTGATTAAGATACTATATAAAACTTATGAAGGGATAATAAATTAATATATATCAATTAAAAACATATACGTAATTATTCTGTAATATAAATTTTAAATAAAATTCATTCATTAATAAATAAAATGTTTACGATCTAATCCGTTTGCGTTATACACAGGTTCTGCAAGATTAGTCACTTTTACATAATATTTTAATTAAATGTGCCACTTTTGATAAATTAATTATATTATTATAATTGAAATTATTTTATTATGATTTACGATATTCATGATCCCTTGAAGTTGCGTTACACAAAATTTTTGTAAGATAAGTTAACTTTTATATGGTATTTTAATCAAATATAATATTAGTATATAACTTGCTTTTATTATTAGACCATGAATTATGAAATTAGTTACGTAAATGACAACTATATTACATTAATTTTGTCGAAGGTGAATGATAGACCGTTAACTGCACATGTTTTTACCCCTATTCTTGAGCCGTTTGAGATGTTGATTCTCGTGTTTTATGCCGATTTCACGCTAAGTTGTTCTCGTTTGTGATATTTCAGGTCCTAGTACGTGAATGAAGGTTTAAGAACGAGTTCGGGGTCGATTGGACGAAGTTTGGACATTTGGCGAGAAGCTGAGAAGCCACACGGGCATGCCTAAAAGCCACACGGCCGTGTAAGGGAACCCACGTGGCCGTGTGGAAATTCCATGGAACTCACACGGGCAGTCTGGAAATCCACACGGCCATGTGGTTATGGCCGTGTAGGATGGCTGAAGGCACTTAATCGAAACGTCGCGTTTTGGAACTCACACGGGCAGCTGGGCCAGACACACGGCTGTGTGGCCTGCTCGTGTGGTCGGGATTTTCTGGGTTTTAACCCAATTTCGAGCAAAGGAGAAGGGGATCGACTTTCGAGCAAAAACAGAGCCCTAGAGAGAGAAAGTGCAAAGAACACATCCTAGAAGTGATTTTGGAGCTGGGTTTCATCGATCGAGCTTGGAGATCATCATAGGAGTGAAGATCATCATCCCTGAGCAGATTCTTCCCATTGTTATGAGTATGACTGCTTTGTATTATGTTTTCCTCTCTCTCTCTCTCTCTCTCTATGGAGTAGAACCCTCTCTCACTTGGGTATGAAGAACCCTAGTTCCATGTGTTAGGGATCATGATTGTAATGACTTGGGATTGCTATACTATTTGGTTTTAATCGAATGATGCATGATTCATTGAATTAATTGAAGTCTGATAAGCTTTTCTTGATTTCTGCTGCAACCTGAGATAGATAGAATCTGATTAGGTTGTTAGAGCTTCATCATTCGGTAGTAGTAGATTGGTTATACGAGAGTTAGTCATTCTATTGCTTTGTACTGGAATCCAATTCATGTAGTGGAGTTCTGTGCTTATTGCTTCAGCTTTCTATCCCGGTGAAGACTAGTCGTCTGCCGGGTAGTTAGACTGAGAAGGCTTGGTCAGCTTAAGAGATTCCAAGCTACTGTCAGATCTTCCGCAGTTTAATCAACAGTAAATCAACCCAAGGTAATTACAACTGAGACCTAACTAAGGAGCTAGGCGGACGCATTCCCGAGTGACTCTTCCTTTGATTTAGAAAACCGAACCAATTCCTGCTTTCTTACTGCTTTTAGTTAAAACCACAACCAATCGACTTAGTTGGCTAGATAATAGATATTCATGGTGTAGGCAGTAGATCTAGACCCCGGGTTGATAATTAGAACTTGCCACTTTACTGCATTCCCGGACTGCGATTACACTTCGTCGTAGTTTGGTGTTGTGTTTTAGCGTGTCAGTGAATTGTTTCTTATATATAAATTAAACAAACGATAATTAATTTTGTCACAGTGACTTGCACTTTCCGGTCGATCTCAGTTAGGATTAGGTCGACCTCATTTAGAATTCGGTCGACCTCATATAGGATCTGGTCGACCTCATTTAGGATTCGGTCGACCTCATATAGGATCAGGTCGACCTAATATGTTGTTTCAGTGTAAAAACAGTTCATGGTGCTTACTTTGGATATTCATATCATACAATTGGCTAGATGGAAATTGAAGACTAATGACTTGTTTTAAAGCTGGAGTGTCCCTCTACATATTGAAGTGATCGGGAGCTCGATAGAAAGTCCAGAAGACCATTTTTGAACCTCATCAAAAGGCTATGCCAAAACTGGGAATCTGCCTGGAAATGGCTAAGTCTGGAAACGTGTTTGTGAAGCCTTTTGTGGAGCTCAATTCGAGAAGCATGAATGCGAGTCGAGTCTAGGAGCCTCTACCACGTTAAATTAGGTATGCTTTTATACAAATTCAAGGCAATGGATGAAAGATTGGATATCTGTAAGGCTTCAAACAAAAGGGTTGAAGTTGCTACGAAGGCTGTTTTTCTGGCAGACTTCGAGCACAAGCAAGTTTCCAGAAAAACAGCCTTCGTAGCAACTTCGAGCCTTTTGTTTGAAGCCTTAAAGATATTCAATCTTTCATCCAATGCCTTGCCTTTGTATAAAAAAAATACGTAATTTAACGTGGTAGAGGCCCATGGACTTGACTCGCATCCATGCTTCTCAAATTGAGCTCCAAAGTAGGTTTGACAAACACGTTGCCAAACTTAGCCATTTTCAGGCAGTTTCCCAGTTTTGGCATAGCCTTTTGGTCAGGTTCAAAAATGATCTTCTGGACTTTCTATTGAGCTCCCAAGTACTTTAATGTGTAGAGGGACAGTTCAGCTTCAAAACAAGCCTTTAATCTCCAATTTCCATCTAGCCAATTGTAAGATATGAATCTCCAAAGTAGACACCATGAAACTGTTTTTACACTGAAACAACAGATTAGGTCGACCTAATCCTATATGAGGTCGACCGATAAGTGCATGTCACCGTAGCAAAGTCCTACTACATAAAGCTTACAGATATATCTCACCCAAACTATTTTGTCAATGTTTTGATTTTAGCTAAATCATTAAAAAGTGAATAAACTTTTAAATAAAATTAATTTTTTATCGCTGCGGAGCGCAAATAAAAAAACTTGTTTATTGTTTATTTTATAGGGCCAACTTATAGTTGATTCGATTTTAAAATTAGCCCCTTGATACAAAGTACTTAATAGATATGAAGAAGAAAAGAAAAACATATCGAAAATGAAGAATTTGCGACAACCATCTTTCTGCTCTCTCCTCTCTAGTCTCTTCCCTGGTTGATCCATCGTCAAGCTGCTAATTTGAAATCTTTAAAAAACTCATTTTCAATTTGGAGAAAGAGCTTCATCCTTCATACTTGATTAAGAAAGACTCTATCTCTTGTGTTCTCCAACCATTCAACCCATTCACATAATTCAACCCTCCCTCTGCGATCGCTTTTTTCTAAAATCATAAGATAAAGAACAACAGTGATCAATCATTATTGAACGAATAGATTATGTTGTGGGACCTCCTTCCATGCTTTGAAGTTACTGATATTATAACTTGATCTTTTTGACTTGCTATAACAAGTTTTATAGGTCGCATTACGTAAAACTAATGTTTATTACGTAATCATTACGTAATGCTTGTTAGTCTTATGTAACAGTTAAACTAGAAGCGTTACAGAAGGTTTTGGTAACGACTTTTTACAACTGTTACATAAAATACACGCTCATTACGTCAAGGTTACGTAACGAAGGTTATTTCTTAACTAGCAATTAAATTAGAAGTGTTACGTAAGACTTCCGTAATGACTTGCCACATTACGTAACTTGATTAATATTCATTACGTAAAAGGGTCATCCATTACGCAAGGCTTTCGTAATGTCACTTTACAACTGTGACGTAAAGTATGCATCTATTATGTAAAGGTTACGTAACGATAGTTATTTCTTACGTAACAGTTAAATTAGAAGCGTTACGTAAGTCTTCCCTAATGATTTAACAGAGTTAATATTCATTATGTAAAATGAGTGTCTATTACGTATGGTTTCCGTAATGACATTTTTCAACTATTACGTAAGATAAACACCAAGGTTGTCAACCCGCGGGTTGACCCGGACCCGGTCGAGCTAGTGGGTCAAGGGTTAATGGGTCACCCGTGTTAGCTCGTTTCAGCCTGGAAATATGAAAAGAGTCATTATATTGTACTTATCCTGATAAATTATATCAAATCTCATTTAACATATGAGTAATAACATATAACATTACACCAAAGTGACATGTCGTACTTATATCCAACATATAGTGAAAATTCACACACACTTATATAACATCAATATTCAAATGTGCGGATTCCAAAGACTGAGTTAGGCGAAAAGAAAATCGGAAAATAATCGCATTTCGCAAACCAAATAAAACAATGACACAATTTGACCTCCAACCCGATACCTTATAGCGGTCGACCCGACGGGTGCGTGTGACCCGTTTTTCTCATCGGGTCAGGGTCAAAGTGGGTCGACCCACGGGTTGATAACCTTAATAAAAACACATTATGTAATTAGTACGTAATGCCTATTATATTTTACGTAATGTGACTTGTGAAACTTGTTATAGCGGGTCAAAAATATCAAGTTATAATAACTTCAAAGTATGGTAGAAATTTCCTATATTGTGGGCAAAAGACGATCATAAATTTGTGTGTAGACACCACAATTTGTCCGGTCTAACGTCTATCACGGGAATATCAAGTGCGACACAATAAACTTGGTTCATGAAACCAAATCAAGGAGCAACATGGGTCTTGGTTAGCAATTCGTGTTAGAGAATTATCCAAAGTTTGATGGCAAAAGCTAGAAGAATATCAACGAAGAATTGGAAGATCGACACAATCATACATCACTACGAAGAGTTCCAATTTACGCATACAATCCTCAAATACAATTTGAAAGAGAGAATATGTTTCTATCTAAAAGCGAAGAACCAAGCCCAACCCGAAGAAGCCCAACCCGAAGAGTGGAAGACCATCAGCAATGCACCTGCAACCCGAAGAGTGGAAGACCATCAGCAATGCACCTGCAAAGAGAAAAAAGAGAAGAAGAAGAATCAGTTAGTTAATGCCCAGAATCAGAGCCCAGTTCGGCCCAAAACGGAGCCCAGTTCGGCCCAAAACGGAGTCCATGTTCAGGACTAGACCAAACCCATACTCAGGCCCGTAACTGCAGGCCCAACTCGGCCCGAAGCCAATGGATAACCATATCCATAACAGGCCCTGACAAGTCAGAACCGACTTTAGTAGGTGGAGGCCTAATATGCAGCCTCAAATTCGACCAATCAGAGAGAGGCAACACAATTTCAGCCTCAACAATAACCAATCAACACATGACACGTGGCTCGTCATTTTTAGTATAAATGATCTCTTTCAGCTCTTGTTTTGTAGAGGGGAGCAGAGGGGAAACGCTGGGAATTAGAAAGCAGAGAAATATTTTTCTTCATTTTCTTTCTTGGCCACTTGATTCGAAGTTGTAATAGTTGATGGTCTACTTGGAGATCTAAAGTTGTCCACAAGTTCAAAGTCGACCACCAGGTTGGTGTTTGTAAACCGAAAACTTTTTCATTGAATGATATAGCTCTTACTTTTCACGAATTTATCCTTGTGGAATCCACCTTCTAGTTCCTTCATATCACTGCTACTATGTATTTCGTTTAAGCACTCTACTATTCAGATAAAGCTCATTTCGATTCTGCATTTACTCATTATTTCTGCATTAATTTCCAGTCTATTTAATCTTCTGTCATGCGTTCATATTTCCCTTTAGCATACCGTTGATAAAAACAGTTCACCATACACAAATTATATCAAAATTCGATTAGACTAAGTTATCCAAAAAGGTAAAATTACATTGTAGGCGTCATTTGCTTAGATCCATATCTAAGCAAAATCACTATTTCGCAAAACCCTTACCAATTTATCAATCAATTAAAAATCATGATCCAATAAAATCACAAGCAATAACAATGATTTACAACTATTGTCTAGTAGGAATCACAAGCAGTGACAGATGATTTATAGAAGCCAAAAGTAAGTCCTATTTTCATTATAGAGATCTTTTTTTCCCTACTTAGGTTAGACAGAAACAACTCCAGTAAGTGATCAATCTCTAAACCAAAACTGACCAAAAATTAGTATTTCCTTTTATCAAAACCAGAAGTATGAGTTTAGTCCGAAACCCATTAGATCCAAATTCCAGTTTTAGTCCAAAACAAACCCACGGTTTTCATATAGTAAAAATTTCACATTACCAAGTCTATGCGCCGAACCATTTTCCATGAAAACATATCCATAATTAAACTAAAAATAAAAAAATTCATCTCTTACTTAGTTCAACCCTGTCAATCTTACTAGGTCAGGTTTAGCAAACCTTACCCAGATCGGTAAATTTTCAACACCTGCACCAAAATAAATCAACAATTAGAAATTGGAATCGATTAAATAGGATAACAAACCGGAATTAAATCGGCCCCGCCACTGCTCACCCGTCTATTTCCCCTATCGCCGGCGTTTCACATCGACGGCGATTCCCCTTCACCCCTCGTCCAACACCAAAAACCCAAACAAAAATCAAGATTAAAATCACGTCTTGCGTGAAAAAAATTAGATCTAAGCGTGCATGTTTAAGAGAAGCTCACCGAAGAGTTAACCGAGAGTAGAAAGAGGTAGATCGAGAGTCCCTCCTCGGTTTTGGATCGATCTCCGAAAGAAAAACAAGAAAAAGGGTTAGAACCTCATTCAAAAACCCAGAAATCAAAAGAAAATAAACCTACATGCAATCCAAAATCTAACCTAGATCGAAACCATACCCGGTATTGTTGGAACCTAATCATTCTCTTTCGTGATTCAGCGACGGTGAGTCTTCTGTCTCCACTGCCGGCGACGAAGGCTTGCCGGCGGTGACCCTAGCCGCCCAAATCTCCTTTATTCTACAATCAAAATACAATATAAAAAAGCAAATTATCAGAATCAAACACAAAAAAAACATACAAATCTAGTGAAAAGAAGCCTGCATGTTGATCATACCTAGATCGACGCGCTCGGTAGATTTGACGTAGATGGGTCGGGATTTTGTGACCACCGACGAAAGAGAGAGGACAGATCGAGAGAAGGTGAGAAGAAGGGTTACGATTTGTGAGGGTTAGTGTTTCCTCTTCTTCCTTCTCGTCTCAGAGAAGCAGTGAGAAGAGAGTGAACGAGAGGAAGAAAGCCAAAGAGAATGAGAAGAACGAGAGAGAGAGGCGGCCGCCTCTGTTTCGGGTACTCTAGGGTTTGGTTTTTTTTTTCTGGAAAAGAAAGAGGGAAGTGAGAGGAATCGAGAGAGTGAGAGAGAGGGCGCCGCCGCTTGGGGTTAGGGGAGAGGATTAGGGTTTGCTTAAGTCTTAGATAGACTTATATACCTCGAGTTTTAAAATGTCCCCTTTGCCCTTAGGGTTTCCGGAAATTAACACACCCTTGCCACCGTGTTTTTGGGCAATGACCAAACTGCCCTTTCCCCTTCTCTGCACTAAAACGAGATCAACAAAAAATCGTGGTTTACGTGTTTCGAACCCTCATTCTAGGAATCGAACACGATCTGAGTCTGGCAACTTAGCCAGTTGGGTTACTGGCCCATCATCCATTAATAAAATCATCCCGTATAGTTTTATATATTTAAAATCCTTAATATGAAATGTTAGATGCGGATTAAGTTTATCTCGTTTCTTTTCCAATACGTCAAATTTCCTCTTAATAACTGAAATCCTTATATTATCTTTTTATAATTTCATAATATCAACTTAAATTTTATTAACAATAAATTTTGACACGAGAACCATGATCAGTGGAACGTGTTAATAATTTTATTTAAAATTATCAAAGTCCAAACGAACTACGTGGACTTTGATCCCGTCTAACGGGTACGTAGGCAACCGATAAGGTTCGAGTCCAACTAACCAATTAATTATATCTTTTACGTCAGTGGACGTATAATTTAATTACAACTAATACGATTTAGTTTCTTCAATGGTCCAGTGGGACCCTAAAATTACAAAATTATTACTAAAATACACCCAACTCGTATAAAACTTATCGACTTAAGTAGTACCGATTTAGGGCGTTGTGGGGGTGTTGCTTAACTTCCCCACACGTAACCGTACTCCCGAACCCAGAACTTTATTTTCGCAGACCATGCCTCGGTTCTGACACTAAGGTTAGAGCCGATCCTAAGAGTGTTCGATCCACTCCAAGCAAGATCGATGGCGACTCCTAAAAATGCCGACGCGACGACATTCGGACCCCCCGGACGGGACGGTTGCGACATTGTGATCGTGAGATCCACTTAGGCTACAATGAACAAGAACCCGATGATTGATTAATTCAACAGAGAATCTACTATTGGAAATGCTCTGTCTGGTTACTGGCTGAGAAACCACTCATTTTAAAAAGTCGGTCAAAGTGAACACTCCAAAAAGTAAACCTTTGAGAAGTATAAATAGATGACTGTCATTACTCTTTTCATACGTGAGATTACAAGAGATTACTTCTTCCCGTTTTCCTTCTCTATTTCATAAACACAGAAGTCTGCAAGATTGCTGCTTCTAGACTTAGAATTAAAAGGACTCCTGGGGGTGGTTTGCTCGAGCCGACCAGCAGTTTGTAGTGGGGGCAAATAACATTTGTTTTCTCCTCAATTAAGTTTCCCCATGATTATGTAGTCATATACTAGACTCATTTAGTGGAATTATGATGCTTTGAGAAGTCAGATCTGGTATGTTTTTATGCAATCTAACTGGTAAGTATTTCATGAGTAGAGAAAATGGAGAATTCCCAAGGTTATGTCATAGTATGAAACGATGCATTTGAATACTCGGGAGCTATCCGTGGGGAAAGATATTGTGTTTACGAGGAACCATCCCTGCCTCTTGTTAGAGTTAGTCAATAGAGTTGTGATACCACATTGGTGGAAGAAGGAAAGTGTAATGGGTTATTTGCACATCACGATTCGAAATTGAGTTTTTGGCAGCTTAATAAATTAATTATTTTCAGATTAATCAATTAATATTTGAATATTGTGAAAAAGTGTCGTTTTGGGAAATATAACTTCCTTTTTTGGTGAAAAGATGTGTCCTTTCGGAAAATGTGACTTCCTTTTTCTGTGAAAGGATTTGTCCTTTCGAGAAATGTAACTTCCTTTTTTCTCTGAAAGGATTTGTCTTTTTAGGAAATGTAACTTCCTTTTTTTGTGAAATGATGTATCCCTTCAGAAGGTAACTTCCATTTTCACAAGTATAAATAGATTGTTGCCATAACTCTTTTTCATATGCAAGAGTTAATCCTTTTCTTTCTATTTTCTTCCTCTGTTTCCTAAACACATAAATATGTAAGTTGCTGCTTCAAATTTTGGTTGAAGGGACTCCTGGGGGTGGTTTGCCTAATCCTACTAGCATTTGTAGTGGGGGCAATTTTACACTCTAACGAGAGTGATTAATTAACGGCTTCAATCCGAATCTTTCCAACCAAATTTCTGACAATCTTAGAGTGTTTAATTTGTGAAAATGGATTCTGGCTATGCTTTTGATTCCAACAAACCTAATCTATTTAATGGAACCAATTTCAACCATTGGCAAGAGAAGATGGAAGTTTTTTTTTGAATTTTTTTGAAGATAATGTACATACTGGATCTTGAGTTGGCACGACTCCTGAAATACAAGAAAATGATTCTGATGAAGTGAAGGCATAACACAAGAAGAGGACTAATGAAAGCTTGCTTTGCAGAGGATACATCCTCAACTCACTTTCTGATGTCTCTATGATTTGTACTCCTAATTGATGACCCCAACACATATTTGGACATCCTTGGAGAATCAGTACAAATCTGAGAAACAAGGCGCAGATAAGCTTGTCACTCTCTAATACGCCCTGGGAGGGTGTAAGATCAGAATTCAACGCAGCACAGGCCTCAACTCAATTGAATCAGACCTCTTCCTTGCTCCTGACGAAACAGAGTTCCGAAACCAGCCTAGGTAGCTAGCTTCGAGCACTAAAATAGATGAAATCTGAGGGTTTCTTCACACCTGGGGAAGAAGCACTCGAGATATAATGTTGTCTTCGAGTAACTGAGGGTGATAACTCAGCTAATAGACTCAATGTTCCTAGGTTTGATCGCAACCAAATCCTAAGCTCAACGATCAACTCGCAAGTTGTTCAATTTTGGGTTTTTCTTATTCAATGCAATCTGAATGATACAAAACGAGTTTGAGGCCTTTTATAGGCTTACACAATTACAAACAAACTAGAATAATGATTGAAACTAACCTAACTAAGCAAGGAAACTGAATTACAATCATAATCCGAATAGACTTAGGAATCCTTGTGGGATTCGGATTACTGGCAGTGCGAGGTAGCTTCTTTGAAGCCCTCGAAAATAGTCTTCCTAGATGATTCGATCTCACCCAATCCCTTGTCGTTGTAGAAGGGAACTTCCTCTGTCTCCTCCAACTTGAATCAGCTCGAATGCATCTCTCAAACTCAAGTTATAGGTCTTCAAAGGTAGCATCTTGAACTCAGTTCCTGCCTTAGCCAAATCTGGACAGTTTCCAGGTTCCTTCATAGCATTTTGTGAGACTTGATAAAAATCCTTCCTGGCATCTCCTCGAGCTCCATGACATATCAATCGAATTATAAAGACTTGAAGTTCACATTGAGCCCTTAAACTTACATTTTCATTGAATTGTTTGGGAGATATGAGCTCCCAAAGTAGGTACCTCAAACCTGACCCAACACTTAGCCAAATTCCTTTCTTCTTCTTCCAAACTCCACTTCCTTCTTCCTCAAGCAATTCCAACTTCACGATTGATCCAATTGGGATCATATCAGGCCCCCCCTGTTGAAAAAGCTTTGTCCTCAAAGCTTGAGCTGCCCTTCGATCATAATCTGCACAGAACTGGCTCCAAATGTGATCAAAAGAGAGCTGCTCGAAACCCCTGTTCGGGAAGAGTAGGGCTTTGTTCTTCAGGCCCGAAATTGGGGTTTTCTTCTCCAGGCATCTCCAGACCAATTCAAGGTCACCAAGAGATTCGTCAGCCCTCGAATCGAACTTCTGGCTAGGCCTCGTGCGTCGAATCATCATGTACAGCGACGACGATCGCATTCTTTCTTTCCCGCCACCGCTGTTGTTTAAATTTTCCGATCCCAGAAATCCCAATAGAGAATTGGGGCTTTTCAATCCGCGCTTCGTCGGGCGGATTTCATGACTTCGACAGCTTCCTGGGACACAGGCGAACGTTTTCGCATGACCCCCCAGTGTCGATTCACGCCCAATCGTTCCAACCGATTCGCACATTTTCTGGTCGTGTTTGCTCGTGTTCAGGGCACTTTGAGCTCGAATCGGATGTTGCGATCCAACCATTTTCGTGTCAAACCAACTAGTTTTAGAGTTTTCCTGCACAATTTGGAACGTGTTAGCACCTTTCCCCGAGTCCGAATCTTCACCGAACTCTCCAGCGAAATACCCCTCTCTCCTCCCCTGCTCCGTCGCCGGCGAAGAACAGGGGTGTGCTGAACATGGCGGTGGAGTGCGTCGTCGTCTGATTGCCGTGAGTACCAGCCTCCGAGCTATCAAACTTGCGCCTTCGCCTCTTTCCTGCCTTTCTTTGCTCCGATTTGTGTCCATTTGCTGTTGATCGGCTCTAGCTTCGGCCGGTGATAGTGGACTCAACTTCAGTTTCTTTCCACCGAACTGGAACGTGTAACAATTTTGCCGGCCATGGTGTGTTACGCCTCGATCGTACTGCCAAGGTCGTCCCAAAAGAATGTGTGCGACGTGCATTGGAGCCACGTCACAGAGAATTCAATCCTTGTACTGATCGATCTCAAATTCAACCCATGCCTGCTTTGTGACTTTCACCGCTCCATGGTCGTTGAGCCAATGCAGGCTATAGGGCTCGTGGTGTTTCATCGTGCTCAGGCCGAGCTTTCTAACCATCTCCTGACTGACGACGTTCGTGCAGCTACCGCCATCAATAACCATAGAGGCTGTTTTTCCTTGTACCTTGCAACGAGTGTGAAACAGATTCTCACGCTGCTGAGTTTCAGTTATGGTTTCAATGGTGAGAGCTCGTCGATTGACAAGTAGGCTGCCTCCAGGAGTTGCCATCTCGACTGACTCGTCAACCTCTTCTTCCATTTCTTCACGATCCAATGCCTTGTCCTCCTCTTCATCATCAAGTTCTCCTTCCCTCAAGATCATAGATTTCTGGTTTGGACATTGAAAGGATTTATGGCCTTTTCCCCCGCACTTGAAGCATTGAATTCCTCCCGAATGCTCAGTAGTGCTGGAATTAGCGATCTTAGGCGCTGTTTTGGACGGTTCAAGCCGTGCGTGAGACGAATGGGTCTCAGGGGTTGTCTCTGCCGCCTGTTTAGCTGCCGGAGTGAACTTTCTGCCAGCCATCATCCTTTGCTGCTTCTCGACTTTGATGGCGAGGTGAAATACCTCTTCCAGGGTAACAAAGGATCTCAATTCTACTTCTTGCCGAATCTCACGGTTCAATCCATGAAGAAAGCGGGCGATTGTCGCCTCTCTATCCTCCCTGATGTCGGCCCTCATCAACAGAAGCTCGAGTTCTCGGAAATAGTCTTCCACGCGCCGTCCTCCCTGTCGAACTTCTTGCAGAGCTTCATGGAGCTCTCGTCGATAATAAGCAGGTACGAAACGATCCCTCATCTCCCTCCGCAGCTCTTCCCAGTCTGTAATTTCCGGTTGCAAATTTTGTCGTCGTCGTAGGCGAACCTGCTCCCACCACTGCGCAGCGTAGTCGGTGAATTCGTACGTAGCCAGGCTTACCTTCTGCTGCTCAGTGTAACGGCCGCACTGGAAAAACAAGGCGATTTTCGTTCCCAGTCCAAATATGCCGTCGCGTTCACAGTGCCCTGAAATGCCGGTATTGTCAGCTTAATCCCAGGTGGGATTATAGGCTCATCGTCTCGATCCCCTCGTCGATGACGATCATGGTTGGGCTCACCCACCACTAATCGCCGTTCCAGCTCCTCAATCCGCTCTATCAACGCCAGATTGCCGTTGGGATTTTCGTCGTCACGAACGTCCCCTTCTTGCTCTCTGTTTTCTGGCCGAACGATGGCGTCGATCCTCTGATTAATCTCCTGCCTGAACTGATTTAGACTCGTGTCAAATTGGCGCATCAACTCCTCGATGTCAATGGTTTGTCCTGCCATTGTGAGTTCTTCTTCGTTGTATGTTGTCGAGGAAGGGACTTCGGTTGATTGCAGGGACGTTCCCGCCGTCTGCTTCTTCTTCTTCTTCTTCCTTTCCGACAGTAGCAGGGGTTCCTCTAAAACAGGGCCTCGAGACCGCGTCCTGTGCGCAACTCCGGCATCGTCGCCCTCCTTAGAATTCGCCGTACTTGCCCTGTGTAGAACGGGGCTCTGATACCACTTAATACGCCCAGGGAGGGTGTAAGATCAGAATTCAACGCAGCACAGGCCTCAACTCAATTGAATCAGACCTCTTCCTTGCTCCTGACGAAACAGAGTTCCGAAACCAGCCTAGGTAGCTAGCTTCGAGCACTAAAATAGATGAAATCTGAGGGTTTCTTCACACCTGGGAAGAAGCACTCGAGATATAATGTTGTCTTCGAGTAACTGAGGGTGATAACTCAGCTAATAGACTCAATGTTCCTAGGTTTGATCGCAACCAAATCCTAAGCTCAACGATCAACTCGCAAGTTGTTCAATTTTGGGTTTTTCTTATTCAATGCAATCTGAATGATACAAAACGAGTTTGAGGCCTTTTATAGGCTTACACAATTACAAACAAACTAGAATAATGATTGAAACTAACCTAACTAAGCAAGGAAACTGAATTACAATCATAATCCGAATAGACTTAGGAATCCTTGTGGGACTCGGATTACTGGCAGTGCGAGGTAGCTTCTTTGAAGCCCTCAAAAATAGTCTTCCTAGATGATTCGATCTCACCCAATCCCTTGTCGTTGTAGAAGGGAACTTCCTCTGTCTCCTCCAACTTGAATCAGCTCGAATGCATCTCTCAAACTCAAGTTATAGGTCTTCAAAGGTAGCATCTTGAACTCAGTTCCTGCCTTAGCCAAATCTGGACAGTTTCCAGGTTCCTTCATAGCATTTTGTGAGACTTGATAAACATCCTTCCTGGCATCTCCTCGAGCTCCATGACATATCAATCGAATTATAAAGACTTGAAGTTCACATTGAGCCCTTAAACTTACATTTTCATTGAATTGTTTGGGAGATATGAGCTCCCAAAGTAGGTACCTCAAACCTGACCCAACACTTAGCCAAATTCCTTTCTTCTTCTTCCAAACTCCACTTCCTTCTTCCTCAAGCAATTCCAACTTCACGATTGATCCAATTGGGATCATATCACTTTCCAATTCTTTGAATTTACTATGAATGATAAACGTTCAATTTAGATCAAGTTCATGAGTTTCTTATCTTTTCCTCTAAGTTCACTACATTGAACTATATCTTATGGGGGCAATAGCTTCCAAGTCACCTCCAACACGGAACAACTATAGGAAGAAATTGTTTCAAATGTCAAAGGAGTTCACTCTGGAACAAATTCAGAAGTACTTAAGGATCGAGAAGGAAACTCGAATCCATGAAAAAAATCTGAATTCGGAAGCACCATCCAGTTCTACAGTGAATGTTGTAGAGAGCAAGAGGGGCAAGAAAAGAAAGGACATGAACAATTCTAACAACCAAATTAATAAGAATAAGAAGTTGAACCCTATGTCTTCCAAGAATGGCTTCAATTTTGGGAATATGGAACATGTTGTTCGCTTATGTCCTAATACCAAGAAGATAAACCAGAACGAGGTGGCTGCAAGTGCAAATATAATTGAGAAAATTGAGCCTTGTGAGATTGTGGCAATGATTTCTGACTTACATATGGGTATGATTTAGGAATTGCACATGGTTGGAATCGGGAGAAACTGCTCACATTTGCAGCAACATAGCCATATTCATGAACTACACCCAGTCTACGAAGGGACATGAAGTTCTATTGGGTGACCATCACACCATAAAGGTCCTTGGATGAGGAACAATTGAGCTTTTCTTCACTTTTGGAAAGCAAGTTGTTCTCACCAATGTACTCCATGTTACTAATGTTATGATTGTTATGAGATAATCCAAGTACCACATCGGAAATACAAGGGAAGAAACCCTTGTATATTAGTGTCACCTAGCTCAATTAGTACGAGGACTTTTGGGGAGGATACCCAAAAGTAAATCCGATCGGGCTTGGCCCAAAGTGGACAATATCGTACTAATTGAGCTACCCGGTTATGACAAGTGGTATCAGAGTCTGGTTTGGTGCGAGGGAGTGGATGTCAGTTTGGTGGGACCCTCATTCGGTGACCTCAGGATTTGAGATCTGCGTTTGTCTGGCGGGTCAAAGGTGATTTGCGTCTATTTGGTGGATCCATGAGAGATCCATATTTGGGTTTGGCGGATCAAAGAGAGTTCCAAATTTGGGAAGTATATCAAAGAGAGTTTTGCGTCTGGTAAAGTCATTGTCCCGAGAAGCCGAACGACACAATGAGTCTGGCGGATCAAGATAATCATTGGGGAGATGACACAAAGTTTGTGGTCCTTGTCTTGAGGGGAGTATTGTTATGGGAAAATCCAAGTACCACATCGTTAATACAAGGGGAAATGAACCTTATATATAAGTTTCCACCAAGTTTATTAGTACGAGGCCTTTTGGGGAGGATACCCAAAAGTAAATCAATGCGGGCTTGGCCCAAAGAGGACAATATCGTACTAATTGAGTTACCCGGTTATGACTAGTGGTATCAAAGTCTGGTTTGGTGGATCCGGGGTGGTGCACGTCAGTTTGGTGGACCCTCATTCAGTGACCTAGGGATTTGAGATATGCGTTTGTCTGGCGGGTCAAAGGTGATTCGCGTCTATTTGGTGGATCCAGAAGAGATCCACGTTTGGGCTTGGTGGATCAAAGAGAGTTCCGCATTTGGGAAGCAGATCAAAGAGAGTTCTGCGTCTAGTAAAGTCCTTGTACCGAGAAGCCATCGATACAAGGCGTCTGACGGATCAAGATAATCACTAAGGAGAGGACACGATGTTCTTGGTCCTAGGCTTGAGGGGAGGATTTTTATGAGACAATCCAAGTACCAAATCAGAAATACAAGAGAAGTAACCCTTGTATATTAGTGTCCACCTAGCGCAATTAGTACGAGGCCTTTTGGGAAGGAACCCAAGAGTAAAACCATGCGGGCTTGGCCCAAAGCGGACAATATCGTACCAATGAGCTACCCAGTTACGACAACGAAGAACTTAGTTTTTGGTTTCATGCTTTGTAAGAAGGGGGAAAAGGTTGTGATATAATATGATAGAGAGATTCTATCTAAGGTTGGCTTATTTTTTCGGAAAGGTTATGTTAGTTATGTATATTTAAACTACGTATTGACAATGATATTAATGAAGTTAATGGTTCTGCTTATATCAATGTTCATGCAAATTATACTTATTTTGATTTATGGCATAATCGATTATCGTATGCAACTTTAAGACTCATAAATATATGTCAAGAAATGGTCTTGTAGTTTATAGTGATAACGCTAGAGATAAATGTGAAATATGTGTGTAAGCCAAGATGAATAGAAAACCATTTCCTAAGTTAGTTGACAGAAATTCAGAGTCATTGGAGTTGGTTTATTATGATATCTATGAATTTCACGACCAATTAACAAGAGGGGGATGTAGGTACTTCATTACTTTCATTGAAGACAATACTCAATTTACCTATGTCTATTTAATGCAAACAAAAGATGAAGCTTTTGATAAGTTTAAGATGTATAAATCTGTTTTCGAAACTCAAAAGTGTAGGAAATACAAATCCTTCGAAGTGATAGAGGAGTGGAGTATTTTCCTAATAGCTTTAATGAGTTTTCTGAGCAACATGGTTTGATACATCAAAGAACTGCTCCATACCCCCAAAACAGAATGGAGTGTCGGAAAGAAAGAATGGAGTTCTTTCTAGCATGGTTAAAGTTATGTTGATTGATGCAAGTGCTCCAATCAATTTGTGGGGTGAGGGTTGGCGAACGGCCTGTCATGTACACAATAGAATTTCGTCTAAGAAGCTAAAGGAATCTCCCTATGAGTTATGGAAGGGAAGGAAACCAAATTTAAGCTATCTTAGAGTTTGGGGATGTCTTGCTGTCTATAGAGTCTCAGACATAAGAGAACTAAGTTGGGTCCTCGAGCTTTAGAAGGTGTTTTTCTTGGATGTGTAGAAAACTTGAAAGCCTATAGGGTTCTAGATTTGGAATCTAGTATGGTTATGGAATCATGGGATGTTGGAGTTCTTTGAGAACAAATTCAGACATGATTCTGCAAATGTAGAACCATGTCGAGTTACTTCTACAGATTCCCCATGTCATTTTATTTTTATTCCCACCTTTGACATTGGTTTTGGTAGTAAAAGGTCTTTAGAAGACCCTGTTACTATTGAACCAAGAAGAAGTCAAATTGCTAGGAAAGAAAAGAGTTTTGGTCAAGAATTTATTGATCCTCAAGTTATAGTATTTCTTGTAGAGGGAGATAGGTTATATAGGTTACAAGAAAGATACCTATTTTGTTCTATGTGCAAGATGATATGAAATCTTATAAAAAGCAATGGCTTCTAGAGTTCATTTTTTTGGAATGAGGTTGTTAATGATGAGATGGATTCATTAATAACAACCAAGACTTGGATTCTTGTAAATTTGCCCCAAGGATATAAAGCCATTGGAAATAAATGGGTATTTCGGACTAAGTATAACACCGATGGATGAATACATACTTTCAAAGCTAGATTGGTTGTAAAAGGGTTTAGGCAAAAGGTCGGAGTAGATTGCTTTGACACCTATGCACCAATTGCACGAAGGAAAGGTGTTGCTTAAGTCTTTTATGGTCTAAAACAAGCACCTAAGTAATGGCATGATAGCTTTGACTCCATTGTCTTGGCTCATGGATTTTCTCATAACTCTGTTGACAAGTGCATTCACTTAGAGTGCACGAAAGAGTATGTTGTCGTTATTTGCCTTTATGTGGACGATATGGTAATCATAGTAACAAACATGAAAGCAATAATTGACACTAAGAGTATATAACTTCCTATTTCCATATGAAAGATCTTGGAGAATTCGGTACTATCTTAGGCATCAAAGTATGGAAACATAGTGGGGGGTTTTGCTTTGTGCCAAAGTATGGACACTTAAGAAGATGCTCACGAATTTGGAGAATATGGACATACAAGAGACTAACACCCCTTGTGATGCTTCTTTTAAGCTTTGTGTGAATGAGGGAAGGGCAATGACATAAGTTGAGTATTCTAGTGCTATAGGAAGTTCGATGTATGCAATGGGTTGTACCAAGCCTGTTATTGCATTTGTGGTGTGCGTACTTTTTAGATTCACTGGTAACCCTAGTGCTAATCATTGGAAAGCTACAGGAAGAGTTTTCGTTATCTAAAAAGAACCAAAAATTTAGGACTCTTCTATAGCAAATTCCCAGTTGTATTAGCCCTCCTTTTCTTATGCTAGTTGGATAACTAGCGCTAGTGATAATAAATCTACAATGAGATGGATTTTTACAATAGGTGGGGGAGGTGTTTCATGGGATTCAAAGAAACAAACGTGTATTACTCACTTCACCACGGAAGCTGAATTCATAGCCTTGCGGTGACTAGAAAGGAGGCATAATGGCTAAGAAACATGTTGCTAGATATAGAGTTATGGCCACAATAGATGTCAGCCATTTCTGTCTCTTTTATCATTAGGTTACTTTGTCTAGAGCTTATAATAAGATTTAAAATGGTAAATCTAGACACATTAGCCTAAGACATTACATTAGATATTAGATTACTAACAAAATTATTTCTATTATGTATGTAAGATCATGCAACAATTTGGCAAATCCTCTAACTAAGGGATTTCCAAGAGGCATGATCTATGAGGCACCCAAGGGATAGGATTGATACCTTTTCCAATAGTTTGAAGTAATGGAAATCCAACCTTTTCTTTAGGTATTTATTAATTAAAAGGCTGACTATGGTAATAACAAGTTACTCTAACCGAGGTACAAATTTATTGTACAAGAAAATTAGTTCAAAGAAGGGTGAGTTATAGAACTCTTGAGATGAGTTATAGAATTCTTAACGACGTTTGTTTGGAATGTCACCTATGTGAGCATTTGGAGTGGTACAGCTCTAACAAAAGTAGAGATAAACTTTTGTGCATGCTCATGAAACAGTTTCAACACAATAGTGCTACCCTTGTTAGTGGTTGTGACTTAGAGAAGAGATAAGTAAGTGTGTGGCATCTCCTATTCTAACTTTAAATCATGACTCGTGGGCGTGTGCCCGTCACTGATTTGCTATTAACTTTGAGTTTCTTACGCTAAGTAAAGGTTCAAATCGAAAAGATATCTTTATGTATGCATTACTTGTTTGAAGTAGGTATATATTCTCAACTCTTATTGACTAAGTGGAGGATTGTTAGAGTTAGTCAATAGATTTATAATACTACATTGGTGGGAGAAGAAAAGTGTAAGGGGTTATTTGCACATCACGATTCAAAATTGAGTTTTTGGCAGTTTAATTATTTAATTATTACTTAATTAATTAATATTTGAATATTTTGAAAAAAAAGTGTCCTTACGGAAAGGTAATTTCCTTTTTTTGCGAAAGGATGTTTCCTTATTTTGCGAAAAGATGTGTCCTTTCGGGAAAGGTAACTTCCTTTTTCTATAAAAGGATGTGTCTTTTCATAAGGTAACTTCTGTTTTTCACAAGTATAAATAGATTGTTGTCATAACTCTTTCATATGCGAGTGTTCATAAACACACATGTATCTATATGCATTTGTCATAACTCTTCCTGTTTTCCTTCTTTGTTTCATAAACACATGTATCTATATGTTGTTGCTTCATATTTTGGTTGAAGAGACTCCTGAGAATGGTTTGGTTCGATTTGTGGTTAACCGATAAGAAAACTAATATTGTGGTTAACCGATAAGAAAACTAATAGCCGCCTACTAGTATAACCATATAGTTAGGGTCTTCGGCTACGGATAAATTCCCAAGGTTGAAAACCAACCAACGTCACCAGAGATCCCAGTTTCCACTTATTGCAAAGAACCCTCCACCCAAAGTCCTAAATGTGTTTAAGAGTTATGGCTAATTCCACTAGCAAGCCCAAACTATTAAAATTGTGTCATTTGTGTCCTAAACTATTCAATATGACAAATCTGGCACACACTATTTTTCCGTTAATGTTTACCGGTTTTGACCATTAGTATTTACAAAAAAATCTAGTAAGCATCTATGTGGTTTTGTGCCAGACTTGTCATATTGAATAGTTTAGGACACAAATATCACGAAATGCATATAGTTTGTGCTAAATTTGTCATATTAAATAGCTTAAGACACACATGACATTTTTTAGATATTTTGGGCTTCCTAGTGAAGTTAGTCATAAGAGTTATAACCAAAAAGTCATCCTCTCTAACTCCCCTTTGCAATCGAGAAATCCAACATCTCACCCTAGTAGTCTTTATTTCTTTGATGTTTGTGGATGATGATAATTTTATTGTTTTTGCGTTTGATTCTTAGTAGTTGGTATTCACTAATTAGATGAAGATGCTTGATTATTTTTAATTTTACGTGTTGGAATTTGAATTTGGATTATGAGTTCAAAATGGATGTTGTATTGATGTCATTTATTGTCATCAGTATTTTATGTTAATTATGTAGAAGTGTAGTTAAATTGGTTTACAAGTGTTTAGTATTAAACGACATATCGATCAACTGAATTGGATAATGATTTGTGTATTACACGTGGCTAATGAGGTATATTAGAGTCATTTAGCATTAAGAATTTAACACCTCCTCCTAAATCTTACCAATTTAAGTACAATTTTCATATATGTGTGAGTGTGACCCACAAGATTTGGCCGATTACATTGTTGTTGAATTTGAAGTCCAAATCCTTACCAACCCAACCACCTTTTAAAGGGAAAGAATTTGAAGTCCAAATCCTTACAAAATCCTTACAAAAATAGCACCCATCCGAAAAAAATTACACTAATAGCACCCTTTTTAATAGACCGCACCTTAGAGGTGCGTTTTATATTTAAACCGCACCCTAAGGGTGCGTTTTATAAATAAACCGCTCCACTAGTTCCAAATTTCTAGACCAAAACCGCATTTTGGCCAAGCAGTTTTAGGTCTGACCTACAGAAACCGCTTGGCCGAGGTGCGGTTTTGGCCTGACCTATTAAAACCGCATCATAAAGGTGCGGTTTGTTTCTCCCAAACAAAACCGCACCTTGAAGGTGCGGTTTTGGTCAATCAATTTCCGACATACCATGCAGACGTAACAGACGTGGGTCTGCATGGGCCTCCAACGGTCCTTGCTCGAGATAATATCGTTGGTTGTATATATCCACGTTCTCCCCAACCTACGAGAAAATAACAACGAGGTTAGTACATAGATTAATTAAAAACTTATAACAACAACACAAATTAAACCAGAATAATGAGTACGTACCGCTTGAAATTCATCAACATAAACTCCTTCTCCTTGCCACCAATCGGCCTCGGCGCAATTCGGACAGAGCTTCGGCTCGGCGGGTTTTGAGGAAAAAACCTAAGAAATGTTTTCTGATGGCAGATCGGACTTAGGCGCAACCAATAGACCACTATTTCCTAGGCTTTTGGGAGGGGAGGGTTTAGAGAGATAAATTGTAGAGAGAGAAGGAAGAATGGGTTGTGGTGTGAAGAAATTAGAGGGGAATGGGGGTATTTATACCCATCAGACCGCACCCTCCAGGGGCGGTAGGGTAATTTTGCCTTGGCGCGGATCGCTCCCTCCTGGTGCGATTTGCGCTTCCCTAGGGTTGACCGCATCTCGGGCGTGCGATCTGGTATCCTTGGCGCGGATCGCTCCGCTGGCAAGCGTTCAGCGTCCGATCACCCCTCCATCCAACGGTCTTGAAGACCGTTCCACAGCAGCATTAAATCGCACCGCCCTAGTGCGTTTTGTAAATTGGAACGCACCCCTCTGATGCGTTTTATAAGTAAAACGCACCCTAGGGGTGCGTTCCAAAAAAATTGATGCTATTTCTGTCAATTTTTTCATATGGGTGCTAGTTTTGTAATTTTTTTTTAAAGATGATATTATTGGAAAAATCCCAAAAAAATGTAGCCCAAAAGTGAACCAAACCCATAGTGCGTTACTATTTCAATCTCAAAATCGGGGCTGGCCTTAGGTAACCAAAGCGTGGAGCGAGAGCGAGAGCAAGTGCGGGAGCGGGAGCGAGTGCGTCAGAGCATCGATTTTCAAAGAATTCAAAGTTGAGAGCGTGAGCAGAGCGTGAATATTATATTATTATTAATTATTTTCTAGATGTATTAAAACAAAATTTATTTTCTTATGATAAACTATAAAACATATATTGGATTTGTTTCAAGTTGGAGGGTTGTGGACTTGTGGTTCTACTTCAATTCACCAGGCAGGTGACTGTTTTATTGCATTATGAATATATGATTGATTTCTTATTTTTAGAGCTCAGTGGCAGGAGTGAGGTTCTAAAACCATTTTAGGGACAAAACGGTCAATAACAGGGTGGTATGAAGTCTCCTATGTCAAACTAAAAACCTAATCTTTCATTTCATTTTTTTGGCCGCCACCTACTCTCTTCTCTCCTCAACTTCAACCTTCCTCGCCCTCTTGGTTCATTCTGCAAATCAGGTAAACATAAAGAAGGAAAGGACGCCAAATCATTCCAACCTCATTATCTCTCGTCTTTTTCATCTTCCTACCTCCGACTATCTTCCCATCTACGAAGAACGATGATTGAAGGAAGCTTCGAATCTGCTTCTCCTCCTCTCTTCAACGGCGACAAGAATAAGAGAATCGCGAATAAGATAATCTTTTCTAGGCATGCATGTTCAACTTTTTGGTTTGATTTTGATTTGGGTAAATTTTAGGGTTCTTACCCCATTTGTTTTTTGGTTTTGGTCTTCGATTGAAGGAAGGGAGAAGAAAGAGCATCCACGGCCAGTGAGAACCTTGCAGGTGTAGGTCAAATGTTGCCTCAACAGATCGCGATTTTTTTAACATAATTTGCGCTCTGAAAAAATTAAATTCGTGAATTTTGTACGATTTCTCCCCAATCCGCGCTTTTGCGCTCTGAAGTGGGAGCGTGGGCCCAAGGCCCACGAATTGTGTGACCTAAGGCTGGCCTACAGCCTACCACACAATGTAGGTATGTCTTGCCATCCGTTGTTGGGAGGGCGTAGCTCGTGGACCTATTAAGGAGAGGCACATAGAGGCCCATTTAGCAACCTACAGGTGGGAAAATCTAGTAGGAAAAAAAAATGCTCAAGCATTAATTTAGATGTTGAGAAAAAATTTGGAAGATATTCACAGACATAAATTCAATGCGCAAAGGGGAGCAGATCCGGTGAGTAACCTTGTGGTGAGTAACCCCATACATAACCCAATAAGAATCTGCCACATCAACGCCTCCTTCTCTCTCGTGGAAAAATCATTAATTTTCTTTCCTTAATCTTTAACGGACAATTTCTCACTCGTTTTAACTCGTAATTTAATTATTATTATTTTTGCACAGTTAGATCAGATTAATTGTGCTCTTCAAAATGATATCCACTTTGATATTTTTTGGAACAAAATAAATTTGCTAGTTATTACCAGCCAATACCATATGGTATAGTCAATACCAAATGGTATTGACTGGTATTAAATAACAGCATACCATATGGTATGAAAAATACCACCTCATACCAGGGTGGTATAGTATGGTATGGAGTTGGTAACGATTCAAAATGATATCCACTTTGATATTTTTTGGAACAAAAAAATTTTTCCTAGTTATTACCAGTATTATTAAATAACAGCATACCATATGATATGAAAAATACCACCTCATAAGGCAGGGGTGCCCTTTTAGCACCCATTTTCCTACCAAAAAAAAAATACCACCTCATACCAGGGTGGTATAGTAATGGTATGGAGTTGGTAACGAGAGGTATGAAATTTTTTCCCCCATAAAATTTTGAAATCCAATAGATCATGATTAAATCGTTCCTTTTGTGCAAAAATTTCCGAAAATGACTAAACAACGAAGGAGATGCCATATGGTATGGAGTTCGTAACGAGAGGGATGAAAAAAAAATTTCTCAAAAAATATTGAAAATGGATATCATTTTGTAGAGCACAACGAACTCGTTCCATCTGTGCCAAAAAAAAATTGAAATCCGAGTTAGAATGAAGAAGATATGATCCAATTAAGAAAACTAGGGAAAATAAATTTCTTTAATTCTCCACCCTTAGATCTGCAGCCACTTAAAAGAAGGGTTCAGATTTGGTTACTCATTGTTACTCACCCTATCTTGAGCCCGCAAAGGGAAGTCTCACGCAGCGTAGTGCGGTGCCCGATACTTGTCATTGACATAATTGTCGTCGTGGGAATTTACAAGTTGGACAATTTGTATGGGAAATACATCAAATTATTGTTGTTGTTGGTTTTATTTGCCATCTTCTTCGTACAAGTGATTTTGTGGGTTGGATGTCAAATGTCAATTAGATTTCTACTGCGCGCAACGGCGGCATCCGAAGAAATCCAACCTAGCTGGCTATCTCATTTTCAGCTTCATGTCATGCAGACAATCTTAGATTTAGTGATGGCAATGGGGTGAGGCGGCACAGGTAATTCAATTTACATGTCCCGCCCCACGCTACTACGGGGCGGGACGGGTAACACCCACGCGGGTACAGGGCGGGATGGGTCAACCCACTCTTACATGTTATTTAAAAAAAAACACGCAAATTGTACTTTTTAAGATAAAACAAAGGCAAAAACGCTTTATGAATGAAAAATAGTGATAATAGAATGGGTAATTGAGTCTAACGAGTTGAAAGATCAACTCTAACTAGTTGAAGAAAAGTCAAATTAAGAGAAATATGTATAGATACTATAAGAAATTGAGATAAAATGGGTCTAGAACGGGGCAAGGCAGGGCAGAACGAGTCAGAAGTAAATACTCATGCCCCGCCCCACGCTACTGCGGGTCGGATAATACCCGCCCCATCGCAGATCAGATCGGATAATTGAAAGAAAGAAACCCGCCGCATGCCCGTGTACTGCACACACAGACACCTTTTACTGTACAACGTGACTGAGATGTACTGTTTCAAACTGGCGTGTCCTTTGGTGTGGGCTGGAGTTGGGTGAGGCCTCATTGGGATCTGGCGGGGTTTGGGGGCTCGGTCGGGGTGGGACTGGTCGTTGGCTTCTGGTTGGCCTTAGTTGCGGTCGTTTGGTGGCCCCGGCACGCGTTGGTCATCAGAGATCGATATTTTACTTTGGCCCGAGTGGGCACGCGGACCGAGGGTTTCGGTTGCTCTGTGGGTGTTCTGCTAGGTAGGGATCTTTGAGTGGTGGGCGATCTGGCGGGTTTGGGAGAGACTGTGCTTGGAGATGGGATAGCTCAGAGATGGTGGGCCATGAGAGGAACTGAAAAGTTGATTGAAAGGAGTTGTGTTGCTCAGTATCTCTGCATTGGGGTCGTTTGGTGGCTCTGACGCGCGTTGGTCATCAGAGATCTATATGCTGCTTTGGCACAGGCGGGTGTGTGGATCGAGGTTTATTCAGTTGCTTTGGGTGTTCTGCTGGGGAGGGATCATTGAGCGTTGGGAGATCTGGCGGGTTTGTGGATGTGTGGATGAGAGTGACATACCTGGACAGTGGAGAGGTGGGTCGTTCGAGAAACAGAAAAGGGTTTTCTAGATACAGAGAGATACCTTGACATACTTTTTCTCTACTGTATGAAAAGACCGGTTTTGGGTGCCTCTGGGAGGGCATGGAAAGTCCTTGCGTTGTTCGACGCTGAGAGAGGCTATTACTGTTTTGTGCAGGCTAAGCCATTAATTAATTGAGAGGATCTGTTTCTTTTCTTTTTCTTCAGCTTGGTGCTTAAAGAAACTTTGCTTCTCTTTAGCATGTTACTATCTCCCCTTTTGTTATTCACCTCTCCGGCTGCTCTCTCTCCCTCTCGCGCCCTCGGTGGTCTATCTGCGTTGGGAATTCTCGCCTCTCTTCTTGGGAGAAGGGCGGAGTTGAAGGTCACGAAGAAGAAGGTTTGAGAGATCTGGAGGAGATCCAGACACACTGGAGGACAGTTGAGAGGTCTGGAAAAGATCCAGTTTCGCAGGTTTTGTATTCGTCCCAGCTGATTTATCCGTCTCTCTATGTTGAGTTTGCTTTTCTCTTTTTGCGAGTCTCTTAATCGTTTGGATCCTGTTTTCTGTTTGTAATTGCAGGTAGTTGGAAGGCTATTTTGTGTTCAGTTTGCTAATCATAGTATTTGCCAGTAACCTTTGTTGATCATCATAAAAGTTAAGATGCTCATTAATCAAGGGATTTGATCCATCGTCAGGAATCTGCGATTTATCGATATATCATCACATCTTTCTTTTCATCTTTTTGTTTGAGTGATTGTTGGTGATTTTCGGAATCTTAAATCAAGGATTGTTTTATGGGTTGTGTGGATCTGATAGGTTTTTTGTAATTTCGATGAGGATGAAGGGGTTGATTCGATGAGGATTGAGGAGCCCGGCATCTGCTGTTTCCCTGCACCAGTGAGGATGAAGAATGCGTCGTCTGTTTGCGCCTACTTCTGACCAGTATAGAATACTGACTGTACAGATCTGCAAGTTTTCATGAACTCTTATGCTGAATGTCGCGTCAACTCCCTGTCTTTCCCTCTACTTTTTTTCTTCTTTTGCGTTCTAGGTTTGTTGTGATCGTTGTTGTTACGTTACCACCTTTGTGGGTTTTACCGGGTTTTTTTGAGTTTGGGCCGGATTTCCTGCGTGGGGCTTTGCGAAGTTGAGCACATTGCCCGCAGAGGTCCGATCCTTTACTCCTCTTTTTCTGGCTGTATTTTCTCGCATACCTTCTTCTCTCTCTGGGTTTCTGATACGAGACAGGGATTTGACTTGACCCTCCTTGAGAAAGAAGTTGAAGGTCAGTTCTTGGTGGTGGTCTCGAGACGAGAGAGGACTCAGAGGAGAAACAGATTTAACTCGACTCTCCTTGAGAAAGAAATGGAAGGTCAGTTGTTGGTAGTTGTCTCGAGACGAGAGAGGACTCAGAAAAGAGGAGTGGCTCCAGTTCCTATAGTGATTTTCTCAATGTTTTACTTTCAAATTCTTTGAGTGGAAATGGTTCTTCCTAATTTTTTGGGTGCGTTTAGAGCCCGCGAGTGATTACGTTCTTTAGTAGGATTAGAATCCACTATTACTATTTGTTGGCATTCTTTTTTGTAATGTATTTGAATAGTGACCCATGAATTATTATATGGTGGCAGAACAGGTGTTGCCTTTGCAATTGCTACTATTTTTCCAGGTGGGGTGCTTTGAACGTTGTGGGAAATGGTTACATTTGGTGGGCAGAGGAACTGTCAGAGCTAGGAAGTGTAATTGTATCTAATGAGCTTCTTTTGTACAAAGAAAGTAGCTAAGTTTTCTGTGAGAAGAAACAAAAAGATCTATGTATAGTTACTGTACGTAGTATAATGGTGTTGTTTATGTATTTTTATGATGTCGAATGTAACGTTGATTGCCTTGGTGCACGACGGTTTTAGAATGTATGCAACAAAAGAGGAGCAACCAGTTAATCGTTGCTATTTATTTTAACAATAAATTGCAGGTGGAAGCCACTACTTTGATTTGAAATTTGACATGTTCCAATCTGTTGCCTAATATAGATGCCTGTGGATAGTCATCTAAATATCAGAAAAACTGACCCTAACAGCACCAAATTTGAGGAACATAACCATGAACGAGGAACCGAATACAGCTCATGTTCTAAATATACAACAAGAGCAAACTTTAATTTAATTGTGTGGTATCACTTAGACCATTGACAATGTTATAAATGAATAAACAATAACAAACTACGGATACATGATTAAAGTGTCCTCGAATGAAACATTTGTGTATACTCAATTTGATTCAAGCCCGGCCGCGTATAGAAAAATATAAATAATGGGCCCTCTTTTACGATACATAAGTGGATATATGAATTGGGCCCAGTATTCTCATATTTAGCCCCAATAGGAGATGACTTTTGGGAAGCCCATTCTATAATTGTTCGGTCCATTAGGGAACAGTTAACAACCCATTTAATATTCAATTTGTTATTTTATAATGGTGATGCGAAAACGTTTTGGGGACCAACTTCCACCGATTTTTTATTTCGCTTCTGATTCTGTCTTTTAACTTCCCCTGTTCTCTGAACTTCTCCTCCCATGAACTACAGTGCTTCGCGAATTCTAGATCAGGGACAGTCGTGTATTCAATGGGGTATGCTCGCCGATAGTTTTCCCTTTTGCATTCTGTTTCTGTTTCTTGACACTTGAAGAAATTTTTTATCTTCCATTATCTTTCCATATCAGGCATCGTTGTATAATGCCGCGTGATTTCAAACTTCCAACTCTTCCACGAGGTATCGGCTTTGTTGCTTACTGTTTCAAGTTTCTGTTTATTGGTTTGTGAATGAACACTGTCGAGGTGTGAAGTTTTGGGGTTTTTCTTTGTCTTTCGTTTGTATCAGACCCAATTTCCACATGCATGGTGTTTTATGGTCTACGTGTGGGTGCTTATACTGATATTATGATCATTCGAGTTCTTAATGTATGGATTGAGCATGGTGATGACTCTCAGGGACATCAAAGAACAATGCATGTGCTGTGTCTTGACAAAGAGGTCTGTCATTCGTCTCTGTAATGTAATATTTATTGTTTATGTTTGATTTTATTGTGGTGATGCACTAAATCACATTTAACAGGAACATATGCTAGAGGCCTGTATTGAGGAAAATGACATTCAAGAAATGCAGCATAAGTTTCAAGTAGGAGATTTACATGTCCTGGATGGCTTTCATGTTATTCCTGCGAGGAAAAACAGGCGTGTTGTTCCAGCTGAAGTTCGCTTTGCCTTAAGGCGTGAACAGATCGTGTTTTGTGTCCCTGACAATCCGGGTTATCCCAAGTTTCCAGTCAATGCTTTTCTGAAAACTTCATTCTCGGCTATTCCAATAGAGGAAGAGGCAGTTGTGAATTATGGAGGTATCTTCCTCGAGAGTTGTTTGCACAAAAAGTATTCATGATTATTTGCTTACTTTGAATTGAATTGAAGATGTTACAGGTTGCGTTGTCCATCTGACGATTCCAGGATTTCCAATTAATGGTGTTCTTAGTTTTGAGCTCATCATAGAAGACATCAGGTTTCTTGAATATTCTTGTGCTGATTTTTGTTTGTTAGACTTCATGTGGGATTAACTGATCTTTTGCTGTTATGTATAGAGGAAACAGGGCGACAGTGAACTACTCTGGAACTGAAGTTACAAAGTATTTGGAGTTGGCAGGGGAATCTGAAGCTCGACTTCCTCTCATTACCACAGTTACTGCTGTTACAAGGCTGCCAATCACAGATGCCACTCGAGATGCATATGTATTTCAATCTTCACCTGGAAGTCGTCTGATCATTGGTTCTTATAATCACCATTATGAGAAGATCATAAATAGGTATTATTATATTCGAATTCGATGTTTATATATTGACAGACCTGCTCTGTTGGATGCTAGAAAAACAATACGTACATTCTTTTTGTTGTTTAGGTTCATAAGTGATCGAATGCCAGTGACTTACATCAACAAAACTTCTCGCTGCTCTATTGGTTATCTTCGTGGTCTTCTTCCTCCCAAAAGAACCCTCGGGCAGCTCAAGGATGATATAATGTTCCATGCACAAACCTATCAGGTATATGTATGATATTGTTGTTTTGATTGTATTGGATAACACATATCCCAAATATATAGTCATATCTTTTACCTATTATAACACAAATTCCTTCCTTCAGGCTCTCTATCGTTGTATGGTGGAAATCACAAGATTTACATACGGTCCAGAAGTCTTTAAATCATGTTCAGGTTTTCCAAGGTATGATTCAATTTTATGTTTTACTAATAATATGTTGCCCATTGCATTTCAGGAAGATCAAAACTTTCCTTTTATTGTTTAATTCAGGGTACGATATGAATTACAAGCAACATGTCAGTGTGAGGGAAAATATGTTGATGTTGTGTTTGATCATGAAGCTGTGTTGGCCTTGGTTTGGGTTTCACCCGAGGAACTTTTCAGTCTGACGTATAAAGAAGGATATCAGTACATTCAGGACAGGTGTCATGTGCCTTTTATGGCTGAAGCTTATGTTGCTCCTGGGACTTCAGAAAATCCTCCTGCAATCCGAATTGCTTCAATCTGGAACCCTAAGGCTTTTGTGTGATATGAAACTGTTCTGCTTGGAACTTAGTTTGTCGGGACAGCTTATTTATAATTATGTATGTTATCTATTCAGGACATAATACTCTGTTTTCTGTAAAAAAAACTTAATGTTTTCCCCTGACTACTCTGGTATTTTGAAAATTCACCGATGTACTCACTTTGACAATTTGCAAGGTGCTGGTTATTCTGCTCGGTCCATATGGAAGTCCCTGATGTTGGTACCTCAATAGTTTAGAGAAGTCAATGTTTTGTTTTGATCATGAAGTGCCTGATTGGGCACATGGAGAACTACTTTCTGCCTTTAATATTGTATCTACCAAAAATATTTGTAGGAGAGATTGTTTGCGTTTTGAATTCTGGGCAGGTTCTTCATGTTCTTCCTGTTCTTGCAGAACGACACAATAGAATATTTTTTCATGATCCTTTGATCGAAATTAACAGGAGACATTGTTTGCGTCTTGAATTCTTCGGCCTTAAACGCTTACTAAAACCGAGCCCACGTTCTGTTACGTTTTGATAGTAATGGAATGATATTGAGCCCACCCCGAACATGCTTTAGGATTGCAGACAAAAGCCCATGGGAAACTGGCCCAAAATCACCGCTTCCTTTACAAACCCTAACTGTCTTCATCAACCAGATCCGCCATCCACATTTACATACACTTTGCTCCGCCGCGAAACCCCACCACCGAACTACACGACAGCCTTTAAAACAAAGGTAACTCCACGTCCTCCTCTTTCTCACCGTTTTCACACTTGGGAATTAACTTCTAATCATCATCCACATTGTTTGAGTAAATCCCCACAAGACATGGAGGGTTTGCCCAAAAACCAGCAGTCAACAGAGGTCGCTCACATGGTCCCCACCGACAACAAAGGTGAATGCTTTCCATTTTTATTAAAGAATACTACCAGGTATCTCGAATCCTCTGCTCCAAAGATAAAATATGAGTTTCATTTCCCTATACTGTCTTATTATAGATCTGATTGAAACTTGCATGCCATTTCGAGGGCTGCGTCTGGGCACAAACGTCCGCATAGTAATTGCTAGGCCTGTGATGGCATGGCTCGAGTATCGAGAGGCGCCTAAGCTTAAAAATATGAGCATGCACATGATCTGGATAGATAAAAAGGTTTTTTTCCATTTCAGTTACAGAATTAGATAATCTCTTCGTCAACAATTTAAAACTGCTATAATACATAATTTGGAACCATTTAACTGCTTATCTTATAGGCACGACTAATCGAGTCAATGGTTGATGAAAAAGACATCACCGAGATTTCTCTCAAAATACAAGTCGGGAACCTTTATCGGTTCGATTCGGTTGAAGCAATACCAGCAAGAGAGAATCCAAAGATCGTTGCAGGAGAGTTAAGAGTGCACATAACCGCTGATCAAAAAATTACCAGGATTGAGGAGGACCCAGATGAGCCACGCTTGCCCACTGGCTGGGACATTGGGATGTCTTTTTCGATGGTACCACTTTAGACAGACACCATCGACTATCATACAGGTACATTAACTATATCTATATCTATTTGATATAATAAAATGAACTTAGACTTTTAAATGACAAACTCTTGTGTTGCTTATAGACATCACCGTATGCATTAGGCGTCTCAGTATTCCCACAACAATTCGCAGTAGACTCAAAGAATTTCACATGGTCGTTCAGGATGTGAGGTACATTTTGTAGAATAGAATCTCGATCTGTGAATTGTATGAATAAACAACCTCACATGTTAATGTCACTGACAGTGGCGCTAAGGCAACTGTTCAGTATCGTGGATATGATATACCGAACTTCTTAGAGAACGCCCCGACAGCTGAGGCTCATCTGCCTCTGATTGTTACAATCAAGTCTGTCATTCGGGTGGCACCTCTAGCCGACCAGAAATACAAGTATCGGTTCGAATCCACTCCAGCCAGTGCACTCATGATCAGATCTTATACAGTCCCAGTCCAGGAGATAATGCACATGTACATTTAATTTGACAGAATCCTTTCCATTTTTTTGAATCCTATTTGTTGCCAGTCGGCCAAAACCAATTACATTGACACTTTTGTCTCTTTTATGCAACAACCAGTTTCCTTTACAGTCGCAAGCAAGTTTATTTCATGGATGCCAATACTAGTAAGAAGACAGGCTGCCTTCGATCAAGAATCGAAAAGAAGACACTCTCTGACATGGAAACAATGCTTGCATCTGATCAGACTATCCACAAGGTTGGTGAGGGACAAAACATAAACCAAATTCCTATACTGTCACCCTACATTTTTCGTAGACCAATGTCTTATCAACGTCTGATGTTCATGCTAGGTGCTCTATCGTGTTAAGTTCTCCATCTCACAGATGAAATTTCGAAAAGCCATATGTCAAGCGACTGAGGACTGGCCAGAGTAAGTTTTCTATTTCAAGACGACAATTACATCTCATGTGAATCAATCTATCTACGAATAAGCCAACAAATTTCTGGATTTATACTTATGACTAGGCTGCACTATGAGTTGGAAGTCAAATGCAAGCAAGGAGATGATAGTCTTGATGTCATACTTGACCATGAGGCTACACTATCAATAATGGGAATGTCACCCAGCAAATACAAAAAACTCGATGCAGAATCAGCCAAGGCGTTACTGGTCAAAAGATGTAGCAGAATGTTTGCAGGAGAGCTCTACATCGGTTCCTCAGATCTGAAGAACAGAACCAGAACAGCCGTATCCCATATAAGAGTGGCTACCCTTTGGCACACCTCAAGGATAGATAAGTGACCTTCAGATCTACTGACAGAAAGACCAAACGAAGTATCCCATCCACCCCCAGAATTCTCCATTTTAAACTAAAGTTTCTATTCCCTATTTTCAGTGAAGACAAAACTGTGGCAGATGTGTTTATGTTTTTAAATTTCGTCGAAGGCATCAGATACTCAAGTTTTTAGTCCCTATTTTCAATGAAGACAAAACTATGGCATATGTATATGTGCGGTGAGCACAAAGTTTGTTAATATGTTTGTTAATTTCTGCGCTCTCTACCGCAACGAATATAAACTATTTGCGAATGGTATAGCAGAAAGAACATGGCAAAATCCACAAAAGAATTGGAGTCAGTCTTACCCCGCAGCAGAGCGCGGGCCGAGTACTAGTACCCATTAAGTGGGTTGAAATTGTCATCACTAAAATGCAATCTTTTGACATTTCCTTTCTCCCACTCTCACTCCCATAACTTCTCACCATGATTTCACGCACGGACACACCTGGTCGATGTCTCGAATTACTGCTTCTCACAATCCTTCACTCACCAACGCACTCCATCTACCTTCTTAATTATAATTAATTAATGTCATGCAATTAAATAAAATATCATATTTCAATGGTTTGTCCCATCATTGAATATTGAACAGCTCTCGATTGAAAATGTCATATCATGTGTTGCATTAGGCTTATATAACAACTAGGTGGCGATGCCGCGACTTTTCGCGGGTAGAAATGGCCTATAAGAATGTATCATGTGGCCCATTATGATGTTTTGTTAGTATTATTAGCCGAAAATTAATTTTTTGTTAGCAGTTTTGTTAGTAATATTGACTTGACAATGTGATATTGACTAAGGATAGATATACGTAGGTCAACATCCAATTTAAAAAATTTGGCTAATAAATGATATTTACCTAAATCCAAGTAGACTCATTGATTATAGGTAGGGTATGAGTGACATATATATGTGTTTGAAAGTTTGTAGATGGGTTTGGGTAGGGTATGAATATTTACTTTCATAATCTAAATGTGTATGAGTTGGTATGATATTCATTTATTCGAGGGTGTTTTAATTACACATACAAAAATTAGAACTATTTGTAGAACTTCACAAGTTCAAGTACTAAGATGTAATACATAGAATTTTAGATACTACAATGTAATGTTCCATAAGTATTTTGAGGACTTATATGCCGAAAAATTAATTTTAGGTTATAAATCTAAGGATCTATTAAGTTTAGGTACCCAACTGTAATTTGCATAATTGAGGCTTAATTCCTTTTATGGTGATGTATTTAAGACGATAATTATTTACTTTTCTATAAAAAAATATATAACTATTTATTTGATATGTATAATTTTTGAAATTCCATGTATAATTGTTGAAAATTCTACCCGGGTGAAAAAGAAAGCCTCTAGAGAGAAGCAAAAGGAATACAAACTGGAACTCGCTTAAAATTTCATGCCATCAAATCTCATACTGGAAAATGATGAATTTCCAATAAGTAATAACCATATACATTCGTTTTTAATTGGACTCAACATTGAGCTAAAAAAGTCAGTGGTTCATGGTTCAATTATTAATTCTCTAGACTGTTGGTCAGTCGTGTATGGACCCATTACATACTTGCGATTGGAATACATAAAAATAATATACTAATTAGGGTTAGATGAAGAACGCAAAGAAAGAAATAAAGAAAGGGTTGTAGAAGGCGAGTGAAAAATGAAACGAAGAGGAAGTAGATGATGAAAGGTTTTAACCAATTCTTTTAGTTGGTCATCAATACAATAGTCAAACATTTTCACCGTAGCAATGTATTGACACTTGGTTATGTAGATGTCGCATATTTTTTTACATGTAAATAGTAGAAGTTTGTTTAGTACCCCATAAATGTTCTAAATGAGTTTATAAATTCGCTCTTGCAATATTTTAAAATCGTCTCGTTTTTATTATTTTTTTAATGTTTCACGTAATTAGCAAATATAAAATGGTCAAATCTTCTATTACAGTTGAGTGATACAAAATGTTATCGTGGATTGGATTCATGGATTGGTTCAAGACGATTGGTGGATTGAATTCATGGATTCAAGTGAAATCTAAACATTGGATCAATATATAAAACTACAAAATTGTAGGTACGAAATTCTCCTACAATTTAGATTCCAAAACATAATTGTTCGATGATTTTACATTAAAATTAAATTTGTGGTATCAAAATATAAAGTATACATTATAATGACTTAGTTGCGATTTAATTAAATTTGGGGTATCAAAATGTAATTAAGTTAGGCAACAGTAACCCAACTTAAGCTTATATATATTAACTTCAACATTAATGAATTGTCTTCCTAGTTAGAGTAAAATGGATGAACTGTTCATTTCCAAATTATAACCAAATTAAAGCGATCAATCATATAGGTTTAACTAGTTTTTTACCCGGCCAGTTGGCCGAAGAAGTTCATTTTATTATTTATATTAGTTGAACTTTTTGAATCTTGTATACATTTTCTGCTCTCGCTTCATAAGTGAATATGTGGTACGCCTATACCGAAAATTCTTAATATATAATAGTTAGCACACTCGCTTGTGATGTTTTTATTCTCTGATCATAAATCATGTTGTAAAGGTTTATCACGTCCCATTTAGGATCCTATATAAATTTTTTTCCCACCAAGACGCTCAAATTTATTATCTTATACAACATATATCAATTCATCATTCTCGAGTTTGTACGAACTCTCAGCCAATTAATCAGAGTTCAAATTATTGGAAAAATATACTTGATTACTGGATAAATTATGTTTATCCCAATTGAAATTTGACACACATCATATCCCTTATAATGATTAAATTCTCTAAACCTCACTCATTTTTATTTTTGATGTCCATGAAGTCTTTGTATAGCAACTTAAGACAATTTTTCTATCAAGATACAAATTATTATTATCTTACAATATATGTCAATTGCTAATGTTTTAAGTTTGGACTAACCCTCAACATATGCCTTTTGTCTAGATCTTCGTTTAGAATCTGAATCTAAGGCATTCATATACACTATCGAAGGTTCTCATCTTAATGTGTTCCTTCAATGTATAATTTTTCAACTATTTGAATGTCCATTTGCTAAAATTTCTTTATATTGGGTGTTTGTTCTAGAACAAAAATTTCATTGCTTATATTAATAATTGGTAAAGTGTGTATACGACAGACAAATATTTCAGGTGCATTCAAAATTATGTAATCCTTGAACAATTAACTTATAATTTTTTAACAAAATATTTTGTAGCAAAATTTAAAATTTCATACTAACATTGTGGCTTTCACATGTATTTAAATTATCGGATGTATTGTAGACACATCTATTGTTAAAATCTAAACATATATATACAGAGAGTTTATTTTACTTTCAACACTAATTAATACCTTTGAACTCAGCTCCTTGAGTGAATATGATATGCCAAAATTTGGTATGAAATCACAGGCTCACAACTATATAGACATGTTACAATTATTTTACTAAACTCATATTTATTAAATATTCTTCTTTTGACCCAATAGCTCTGTTTACACTATTGTAACGATAAATGTTTTTTTGTTATATATGTGAAGTAAAACATTAATGTTTATTTATTACCTCAATCGTCGAATTTAGATTTTTCTTATTATGATATGTGATGTTTAACGTACATCCTTAACAAAGATTTCTCTAAATTTAACACATTTCATTTTTAAGGGATCTCGTGTCTCATCCTAGAATATGAAGTCAAAGTTCATCAACTATTATACTCAAGTCATTTTGAAAACTCAAAATCTGAAAAGAAAATTTCTTAGCATATGATGTAAGACCTCAATAGAGCTTGCTCAATCAACATGACCTAGAGAAAATATTAGTGAACTTAGGATACATTATAAATACTGCACATGCGATTCATATGTTTTCACTTGATGAGAATGAATATCCTCTCCCTTCGCCCATCGGTCGAACATATAATAAACCTATCGGTCGAGCTGAAGCTTTTTAATAAATAACTATTATTTCTTGGTCAAGTTTCTTTCAGACCTTATCGACAAAATATTTTTTTTGTGTGTTTGTTTAAATTATTTATTAAAATATAAATTATTATTAAGTTTCAGTAAAAATGAGCAGAATTTTACATAGTAATCTTTAATCATATATTTTTTGGTTTAAAAAGTGTGATATATATGTCACTTTATGAACATTAGTATACTGTTGCGTACATCGATATAATGCAAAAAAAAAAGTGATATATGTCACTCTCCATCATGATTGTCACGTCGGTCGGCATGCCATCGGTTGAACCATTCAACCGGTACCGGTCATGAAATCGACATGACACCATCGGAATTACTGGTATGATCGTTTTACGATTCTCAGTAAAATACGTAGTTCTAGTAAATTTAAGTATGAGTACATGTAATTTTATTTGAAATATCATATTTTATTCAAATATCAATATGAATTGTACGTAAATTGTCTTCAAATATGGTTTATATGTGATTAAATTCATTTGATATTAATGATTTTTTATATTTTTACATATTTTATTAACCGGCATGAACCGACACAAACCGGTTGTACCACTGGTAAAACCATTACACTTGCTAAACCGGTTTGATAACCTTTCTCTCCATATATTATTTATAGATATAATGCAAAAACAAAAGAAAAATAACTATTGGATAAAAGAGAATTAAATATTAAATGAAGAGAGAGGGACAACTCTATAAATAGGTCAATAACTATTTTTTTGGTAAAAAAAATTGTCCACCTTGACAACTTGAGATCTCTCCAAGTGCTTATGTGGCAAAAATTTCATTTTGAATTGCCATAATATTATGTATAGATAGATAGATAGATAGATAGATAGATATCAGTCCATTAATACACGATAAGGTTAATGCCACGTTAGGTCATTGGGTTTACTAAAATGTGTCATGTGTAGTTACTAGAAAAAATTCATATCAATAATGGTCACTAAATTTAGTAAAACATGTCATGTTTGGTCACTCTCCGTTAGTCTTCGTCCAACTCCGATAATAGAGTCTGTTAAGTGATGATGTGGCAAACAGAATAGCCTAGTCAGCCAAATATAAACCAACAAAAATAAAACTTGACCCGCCATGACATCAAAACTATCCCAACCCATGACCCAACCCTTTCTCTTCTTCTCTATTTGACTCGACCGACCCGAACCTTCTCATCCTTCCTCTCTCTAGATAGTTTCATCTTCCCCATCTTTCCTCTCCAAATTCAGCCACCTTCTACTCTACCGCTATCGAAAGCGCCCCAGTTAACAACCTGACAGCCAATCAAATTCGAACCATTCTATAGTTAATGGTTTCCCAACACGGATAGTCAAGATATCATTTTGAAAGGAGCAGCTGGCAGGAGGTAGCGGGCAACCATTATTGCCTTATCTCCTATCTTCTCTCTCTTTCTCTGATCTCCGCAGATCCATCCGTCAAACCAAATGCTTCTTCTTTAGCTCCACTTCCCTTTTGGACTCTTCCTGTTCCCCCCACCATTATGTCCGTACTCCGCTGCCACTTCACTTCTGATGGCGGCTGCAGCAGGAGGAACGTCAATCCGGTGGCACTATTCCTCATATTTCCCCGCCACAGCCAGAACCCACCACAATCGATTACTTCTCGATCCAGCCACCACTTCACTCTCCTTTTACAGTAAACGCCTAGCTCCATCCAGTTGTTCGCTCAAGGGCTCTGATTCAACGATGAGTATGTAAGGATCGCTGGTAGGAAATCTCTGCGAATAGGGAAATTGGGGAAGAATGGAGGAAGGAATTGAGACGGGGAAGAGAGTTCTTTTATTACTAATAGCTAAAGAGTAAAGTAGCTACAGATAACTCCTTGGTCAAAAGATAACCAATACAGAAGATGCTCTCCCTATTTATACTACTGTCATTTTGTACACGTCATTTGCCAGATGTCCTCCAGTCTGTTACAAATCCTCTCCCATCAAAAGCAGCTTGTCCTCAAGCTGAGTCTCAAGCGGGGAAAGCGGGAAACTGGCGTTCAAAACTTGCCAAGTCTTCCCAAGTAGCATCGTCGAGAGACTGATGAACCCAACGCACCAGAACTTGAGTAACAGCCTGATTGCTCTGATTGATAAAACGGCACATCAAAATTTGTGCAGGCTCCAGCTTCAAGGATCCGTTGGTCTTGAGCAGGAAGATGCACAACAGCTAGTGGTACCACAGATTTACACAACTTCAGCTATGACACATAGAAGACGGGATGACCCCTGGACTGAGCATGTAAAGCCAATTTGTAAGCCACTGCACCAATCCTTGCCTCGATCTGATACGGCCCGAAGTACCTAGCTCCCAACTTGTTGCCTTGGCGTCCCACTACAGACCCTTGGTGGTACGGCTGCAATCGCAAGTATACCCAATCGTGTACCTGTAATACCCTCTCTGGCCTCCTTCTGTTTGCGTACTGCTTTTATTGATTTTGTGCCCGTGTGATGCTATCCGTGAGAAACTACACAAACGGATGCTGTCTTTTAACTCTGTCCTCCACAGCTCCCACTGGAGTAGTGGAATTAGGAGCCAAGCCAAAGTGAGATGGAGGAAACCCGTAAAGAGCTTCGAAAGGTGTCATCTGCAAGCTGAGATGGTAATGATTATTATAGCACCACTCTGCTAATGTCAGGATATCCGCTCAATCCTGAGGTCAATGAAAAGTCATACAACTGAAGTAGTCTTCTAGGAAACGATTCACACGCTCAGTCTGACCATCTATTTGAGGATGATAGGCCATGGAATAGTGTAAGTCTGTATTCTGAAGTCTGAAAAACTCCATCCAAAACTGGCTAGTAAAAGTTGAGTCTCTATCACATACTATGGTGGATGGCATGCCATGGTATTTAAACACTCCATCGAAGAAAAGAAGAGCTACCTCTGCTGCTGAGTAGGGATGTTGAAGGCTGAAAAAGTGTGCCACTTTGGTGAACCGATCTACTACCACCAACAGTACCTGCTTTCCCTTGGAAACAGGTAAACCTTCGACAAAATCCATGCTAATGCCACGCCACGCTCTAGTGGGAACAGGCATGGGCTGGAGTAGTCCTGGTGAAGCCAAGGTCTCCGCTTTACAACGTTGACATACATAACAACAAGCTACCCAAGCAACAACATCCGCCTTCATTCCCCTCCAGTAAAAATGCGACTTGAGAGGTTGGAAGGTAATCTGTGCACCAGAGTGTCCCCCAACAGGATAAGAGTGGAAGAGATGAATTAATTTGGCACGCATAGACCCTGATTTCCCCACCACAATGGCGTCGTTGTATCTGAGAATACCCGAGGAAAAGGACCAAAGGGATGGTCCACGAGTGTTGACAGCAATAGCAGCAATCAGATCTGTTACTTCAGTATCATTTGTGTAAGTGTCTTCAATCTCCACTAGCCATTCAGGTAGAACCGAAGTCATGGCCTCACAAGTCACCTCATCCACACTGTTCTCAAAGATCCTCGATAGTGCATCTGCAGCCCCATTAAATTTTCCCTTCCTGTATTTGATCTGGAAATCCAGGCCGAGAAGCTTGACCAACCCCTTTTTCTGAATAGCGGTATGAATCTTCTGCCCCATGAGAAACTTTAAACTCTCATGGTCAGTAAGGATAGTAAAGGGTCGACCCTCCAAGTAATGACACCAATGATCCACTGCTAAGAGAACCGCCATATACTCTTTTTCGTACATACTTAAGCCCTGATTTCGGAGGCTCAAAGACTTGCTAAAGAATGCGAGAGGTCTCCCTTATTGGGACAAAACAACACCACTCCTGTCCCACACGCATCTGTTTCAAGTGTAAAAGGAATTGCAAAGTTAGGTAGGGCCAATACAGGGGCTTCACACATGGCCTTCTTCAATGTCACAAAAGCAGCTTCTGCTGTCGCGCTCCACTGAAACACATTCTTCCTCAACAGATCCGTCAAAGTCCTGCTGATCGTCCCATAATTGCGGATAAATTTCATGTAATAGCCAGTCAACCCCAAGAAGCCACGTAAGTGCTTAATACTCAAAGGTTGAGGCCAAGACTGCATTGCGGAAATTTTTCCAGGGTCAGTAGCAACCCCCTCCCTGCTGATAATGTGTCCCAAGTATTCAACCTTGGGCTGGCCAAATGGACACTTAGATTCCTTTGCAAACAACTTATTGTCTCGCAACAGCTGCAGAGCAATCTTTAAATGGTGTAGGTGAGCCTCCTCTGTCTTGCTGTACACAAGAATATCGTCGAAGAAGACGAGTATAAAGTGCCTCGGATACTTGCCAAAAACGTGGTTCATTAGAGCCTGAAAGGTTGCAGGAGTCGTCATCCCCTTGGGCAGCTCTTGGCCCACCAGATAGTTTGCGAAATCGGAGTACCAAGGGGTGACACTCTCCACCAAGCACATCATCATCAATCGCTCATCTGGGAAGGAGTCGTTGATCTCCTCCTTGAGTTTGTCCGCAGGAGGTGCGTCCAACAGATAGAGATGATCATCAACAACATTTTTGGCTCCCTTCTTATCCCGGATCTCGATGTCCAACTCCTGCAGTAATAAGATCCATCATATGAGTCATGGCTTGGCATCAGCCTTGCTCATCAGGTATCGTATTGCAGAGTGATCCGTGTATACTGTCACATGGGATAAGACCAGATATGGACGAAACTTATCAAAGGCGAAAACCACCCTAGCAGCTCCTTCCCCGTGGTGGTGTAGTTCTCCTGGGCATATTTAAGGGTCTTCGATGCGTAGTAGATAGGAAGAAAGTGCTGATCTCGCCTCTGCCCCAAAGTAGCTCCAACAGCAAAGTCACTAGCATCGCACATCAGCTCGAACGGTAAAGACCAGTCAGGAGTGACCATGATAGGAGCATGAGTGAGCTTCTCCTTCAAGGTCGTGAATGCCGTTGTGCACGCGTTAGTGAACTGGAAGGGGGCATCCTTCTCAAGGAGCTTGTTCAGGGGCAAGGCGATCTTGGAGAGGTCTTTTATGAATCGCCTATAGAACCCTGCATGGCCCAAGAAACTGCAAATCCCCTTAACATATGTGGGAGGAGGCAGCTTGCTGATTGTCTAGATCTTGGATCTGTCTACCTCTATCCCCATCTTGGAGATCTTATGCCCCAAAACTATGCCTTCGCGAACCATGAAGTGGCACTTCTCCCAACTCAGCGCCAGGTTCGTCTCTCACACTGTTTTAGGACGAGTTCCAGGTTATGGAGACAGTGAGAGAATGAGTCCCCATAAACCGAAAAGTAGTCCATAAACACCTCTATGATTTCTCCGACCAGTCGGCTGAAGATGGCCAGCATGTAATGCTGAAATGTGGCTGGGGCATTACAAAGCCCAAATGGGATCCTCCGGTAGGCAAATGTGCTGAAAGGATAGGTGAAGGTGGTCTTCGCCTGGTCTTCCGGTGCAATGGGGATCTGAAAATACCCGGACATCCCATCCAGGAAACAGTAGAACTCGGGCCCCACCAGTCTCTCCATCATTTGGTCGATGAAGGGTAACGGGAAGTGGTTCTTCCGTGTGGCGTCGTTGAGACGCTGGTAGTCGATGCAGACGCGGTACCTGGTCAACGTGTGCATCAGAATGAGCTCGTTCTTCTTGTTGGGTACCACGGTCATCCCGCCCTTCTTAGGCACCACCTGGGTGGGACTGACCCACTCACTGTCAGAAATGGCGAAGATGATCCCCGCGTCCATCAGCTTCACGATCTCTGCTCGAACCACAGCCTCCAGGTTCGGTGTCAATCTCCGCTGGGGCTGTCTCTCTAGCCTTATCTCATCCTCTAGCAGTATACGGTGGTAACAGAAAGAAGGGCTGATCCCCCGAATATCAGTGATCTTCCATTCCAGAGCTCGCTCGTACTGCTTCAATAAGGCCACCTGTCTAGTTTTTCGCTCGGGTGTGAGGGTGATAACGATGTAATTGCACATATTTGCGCCCCTAGTTCTTATCCGTTTGAGGGGCATAGTCGTGTGTTTTGGCCTATTTTACGCCGGGTTGTGCTATTTTGTCATGTTTCAGGTCCCAAGCGTTAAAGGGAAGGCCAACCGCGAGTTTCGGGGCATTTGGAAGTCATTTCGGTGAGCTGGAGGCAAAACACGGGCAGCCCAAGGAATTACACGGCCGTGTACTGCTGGCCGTGCTTTTTATGCCGAGAGCAAATTCAGTTTGGCCAATTCAGCTGCAAACACGGGCACCGAAGCACGGCCGTGTTCCACCAAAGCACGGCCGTGTACATCGCGAAATCCACCAAAGCACGGCCGTGTACATCGCGAAGCACGGCCGTGTTTCCTCCCACTGCTAGCCGTGTAATTAAACACTGGCCGAAACACGGGCAGGCTCAGGCAAAGCACGGCCGTGCCCTCGACCGTGCTTTGGCCACTGATGCTTTTAAGCAGATTTTCAGCCACAATTCAAGGGGATTCGAGTTTTGGAGAGAGAGATCAGTTCCTAGAGAGAGAAAGTGACGAGCAAGAGTTCCCAAGTGCCCTAGATTGATCTTCAACACCATTGGAGGCCAGTTTGAGCTTGGAGAAGTGCCAATCAACGTCCAGAAGCAGGAATCCATCCTTCGCAGTATGAATTCCGTGTCTGATTCTGCTTTTGCTTTCTTCTCTATGGAGTAGTTCTCCCATTCATCTGGGTATGGAGAAACCTAGATTTGTATGTTAGGCTTTGATTGTATGAACCCAAGTACTGATTCTGTGATTGATTATATTCGATTGAGGTTTTAATGATTGAATGACTTGAATCCTGATCAAATTCCTGTTGTTTCCGCTTTGACCTAGAATGAGAATATCTGCCTAGGTTAATAGAGTATCCTTGATTGAAGGTAGGGAGTTGGTGACTTTAGTCGAGGAGCCAACTCACTATTCTGTACCGGATTTACTCCGGTAGTGGAGGTTTTGTTCTTAGGGCCTCAATCTGTCGACTCCGGTGGAGGTTAGTCGCCCGCTAGAGAGTCAGATTGAGAGGGTCTGAAGACCTTTAGTCGAGACTTCAGGCTGTTTAAGAACCTTCCGCAGTATAACTGTCATAGAAACTGAACTTGGTAATTACAATCCGGCTTAACTGCAGTCTAGGGGGAACCATATCCGGGTGACCTCCTTAACCTGAATACAACCAGTTTACCTGCTTTGTTAGTTTGTTAGTTAGACTTGCATTCCAGTTTCATTGCTAGATAACAAGAATTCACTAAGTAGTCATCAAATCTAGGACCCGGGTTGATAATTAAACCCAAACCCGCTATACTACGCTTTAGGAAGTGGTTTCACTTGGCCAATTCCTGGAGTGACAGTAGAGTCGAGTCAGAGGGTCGAGCTAAAAATGACTGGAAGCTTGTTCCCCTCTCTGAGAAATGCATATTCCAAGTGAGGAGGGAGGGGCTTTAGCTCCAGTCCTAGTGGCTCCTTCACAGAGGTGGTGATGTGAGGAGAGGATGAGATCGGCTTGAATTGCTTGGCACCCTCCAAAAACTCACCACTCTCTAGAGCAGCTAGCTACTCCTCCAGCTGTATCTCCTGCGATGCCTATTCACCTAGAAAAATACAACGCTCAAGGGGCATTGTTAGTACCCGCACTCGTGATCGCGAGTGTGGTGTCAAAATCAGCCAGCATATCACAATAATCCAAGTCATCATGCAAATGGGAATGCTTCGCATTATCGGGGACAGAAAATGTAGCATGTTCATCCCCAGCCCGCAAGATTAACTTGCCACTATGCACATCAATAAGCGTCTTGGCGGTGGTGAGGAATGGTCTACCCAAAATCAAAGGCACATCCACATCCTCATTTATATCCAGAATAAAAAAATCAATAGGATATGTGAATGCACCCACATTAACAAGCAATTTCTCTATGATACCCCTAGGATGCACAATAGAGCGATCAGCTAGCTGAATGGTTCTAGGTTCACCTAGGCCTAGCTTCTTAAACAGTTTATAGGGCATGACATTAATGCTTGCGCCTAGGTCCGCCAAGGACTTTCCTACATGCATGCTGCCAATAACAAGAGGGATAGTAAAACTTTCTAGGTCTTTGTGCTTCTCGGGCAACTTGTTCTGCAGGATGGCAGAACACTCCTCGCTTAGCATCACTGTCGAGAGATCCTCAAGTTTCTTTTTGTTGGTGAGGAGATCCTTTATGAATTTGGCGTACTTGGGCATCTTCGACAGTGTCTCCATGGATGGCATGCTGATGTTAACCTGCTTCAACATTGCCATAAATTTGGCAAACTCAGTCTCCCGCTTGTCTTTGTGCAGTCGAGTGGGGAAGGGAAGCTGGGGAACATGCTCCTTAACCACTAGTTGTGCCTTGGGAGCATGTGCTTCTTTCTCGATCCCCCACCTCGTCTTTGTCAGTTGGAAGTGCTGAAGCATGTGTTGGCTCCTCTTGCTTGGCCGGAGCAGGGATAGCAGATGTCGTCTTGACACTTCGAGTTGGCATCTAACTACTGGTGAGGCTCACGAGGATTTGGGATGGTGGTGGCAGCAGAGTTCTCGGTGCTCTGGTGGTGTTTTGGCGAGCTATGCCTCCAATCTGGTTTCGGAGATCCTGAAGTATGGCACCCTGGTTCCTCTTGCCTGCCTCCACTGAGGTGATGCACTGGTCTAGCCAGGCGAAATTCGTTGTGCTGGCACTCACGAAGGTCTGCACCATGTTCTTCATCTCTGACATCTGATCATCATTTGCTGGAGCTGCTGCCGGGTGGGCAAACTATCTCTGCTGCTGCTGAAATGGTTGCCCCAGCCTGGGCTGTAGGGCTGCTGCTGTGGAAATGGACCTTGTCTGGCCTGGAAATGCTGCCTTTGCTAAAAGCCACCCGCTCTATCTAGGAAACCGGGAGGCTTGGTGGTGTTGTTGTTGTTGCCATTCAAGGAAAAGTTGGGATGCTGGCGCCACCCCTCATTATATGTTCCACTGTAAGGATCAAGGCGCTAAGCATTGGCGATGAAGTCCAACTGCTCTTGGGGTGTAGAAGACTCCCGCATAGCCTGACAGTCTTCCACCAAGTGGTTCGAGCTCTCACGCCACTGGCATTGTGCAACTGAATGGCCACCCAATCCTCTGCCTGGAATAAGACTGTTGGACTGCTTTAATGTCTAGACCAGCTCGGCCACCTCCTGCTCTAGCCCGTATCTAGCTTCCATAGAATGCATACCTCGATCCCGGGAGTTCCTGCCTCTAGTGCTCTACCCCCAAGAATGATCTCTAACAGCCAAAGTAGTGATCATGTGATTCAGCTCGGGTGGAGTCTTGGTGAGAATGTCCCCTCCTGGGCATACAGACTCGATCACCCTCTGGCTCTTTGGAGATAGAGCACTGTAGAAGTTCCCCACTATGAATGCATCACTAAAACCATGATGGGGACACTACCATAAAAATCCCGAGTACCGCTCCCAGGCACCACGTAGTGACTCATCTGGCTCCTGGCGGAAATGAGTGATCTCTGCTGAATCTCTGTGGTCTTCGAGGCTGGATAGTACCTGTGCACGAACTTGTTGGCCAGATCGTCCCATGGCGTGATGGACAATGGTGGTTGGGTCTCTAACCACCTCTTTGCATGCCCCGCCAGAGAGTGGGGGAAGAGGTAAAGACGGATCGCATCATCTGGTACACCATTCAACTTGAACCAATTGGTAAGCTGCAAGAACCGAGAAATGTGTACCATATTCTCTTCATCCTTAAGGCCATGAAACTGGATGGAGGATGTGATTAGTTGAATCCAGCATGGCTTGATCTCGAAGTTATTTGCTGGAATGGGCGGATTAGGATGATGGGGGCGGATGTCGGCGACCCGTGGAGTGTAGTAGTACTCCATAGCAGGACCCGGCGGGGGTGGTTGATGTTGAGCCCCATCTGGCTGTGGAACTAGGTTATTGGCCAGAACCTAATTCACTGGGGGAACTTGCATAGGAATCCCCAGTGTTTGGTTCTGCCCCAGTTTCAGGTTCACCCTGTTGTGCTAGTCGCCCATTTCATACTCCTCTTCAGAGTCACTGCTCAGATGGTCGTCGACGTGCAATTCCTTCGTAGCCAGTCTTGCTTGCTGTTGTCTCCTAAGCTGGCGACAAGTGCGTTCTAGCTCCGAATCCAACGGTAGTAAGTCTCCCGACTGGCTATGGGTCGTACTCTACCTGCACACAGCCAAGCAAGCAAACCCGTGAAGGCACAAGTGGGACAAAGCAAAATCATCAATGTGAAAAAGAAATGCTAAAGTAACAGAAATCACGTTTCTTCAACAACCTAGCCGCCCCCGGCAACGGCACCAAAAACTTGACACGCTTGTACCGTCACACAAAAAAGTGGCCAAGTGTAACCACCTACTAATGCGTAGTATAGCGGGCTTAGGTTCAAATGTCAACCCGGGTTCAAATGCCTCCGTACGTTCCTGGCCGTTTCCACTTTTGTCGTTATGCGCCTTACGTCACGCCCGGTCCCACTGCCTAGGTTATAACCCCCGACCCCTTTTGGGCTGGGCCTTCCCCTTGTCAGGCCCGCACTTCTGGCCCACTTCGACTCTTTGGACTCCTCCCTTGGGCTTCCTGCATGCCCCCCAACAATTGCCCCCTGTTAGGCGCCTACCGTCTGGTAGGGGCCTAACTACCCCCAGCGTCCCGAGAAGCGCCTCCAGGCCCCGATGCGCGCCCTTTTTTCTATTTCTCTCCTCGGAAGCGTGCTCTTCATTAGGAGGCTCCTCACCCGCCACGTATTTTCTTCCCAACTATCCCCGTCTGCGGCTCGGCTCTCTCCTCTCCCGCTGCCTTGCGCATCACGCCTCCCCTGAGCACCCACGCTTCTCTTCTGATTTATTCCCCTCCTCCTTTCCTTTCTATTTTCCCATCGTTAATTAATTTCTTTTTTTTTCTTTCTATTTATTGCGGGTGGACCGTTGGGCTTCCGCCTCGTCCATCGGCCCATTCTCTCCCCCTTAGGCTGAGGCGAATTCAAATTTCAAAATTTGAATTCGCCTCAGCCTAGGCTACCGTTCGCCTCCCTCGCTTCGCCCTCTCTCTCCCCCTTTTTGACCTATAAATTGCCCCCTGCTTCTTCCTTCCTCATTCTGCCAAACTCACTATCTCTCTACTTCCTCTTTCTAACTTGCTCTACTCCGCTCTCAAGAGTCCCGCGCGCAACTTCGGCCATCCTCTCGGCCATCGCTACTAGGCGCCTCCTCTCCCACCCTCTCGGCCATCCTCTCGGCCATCCTCTCCCACCACCTATGCACCTCTCGCCATGGCTTCCACAAATTAGCCCGGGTCTTCCAAAGTCGCGCCTTTCTGCGCCCCCGCCGCGCCTTCCGACGTTCCTACCGCCGCCTCAGGTACTCCCCGGGTTTTGCTTGGCTAATTACGAAACGCTTTTTACTTACGCGCCTTATGGTTACGCGTCACGCTCCGCGAGGATGGAGGAAAAAATCATTCTTATCTTACACTGTTCATGAGCGCCCCCCGCGTCGCCCTTTAGCGCCCCCTATTTCCCATAGCATTCCCCCTTGAGCGCCTTTCTTAACCTCCTCCTCTTCTTCTAACGTAGGCACTGGCGCGCCTCGAGAATTCGGGATAAGCCAATGGGGCAACATGTGGCCGCCTGGGTATATGCCCACTAACATTGACCTGATGTCCGAGGCAGACGACGGGCCCCCGCACACGTCCAAAATCTTGTACTCCCGCTTCACCAAACTAATCCGGGAGGCACAGAAGGAGGCCCAGGCTTGGGGAGCTAAATTATCGATAACTTTGTTATATTGTGCATGTGCAAGATGATGATGCTAATTGAATCCACCGCGCGTGAATTCGATCGGATGGCTAAGGAGATTTTGGCCTCAGACGGCACCACTGAGTGCCTTCGGAGTGAGCTGGACGCTGCCCGTGAGAAGCATGAGGCGCTGGCCAACGCCCGGGATGAGGCACAGAAGGAGGCCCAGGCTTGGGTACCTAAATTATCGACCGGCATCGAGGCGAAGCGCCAGAAGATAAAGGCGTCCGTCGAGAAGGCGTGCAAGGAGCGCTACGAAGCGCAAGCCGCCGCCACCCAGGCGGAGATGGCTGAGGTGGAGCAGAGCCTGCGTGAGAGCAGGCGGAGTTGATGGAGGAGCGTGACAAGTATCACGCGGAAGCGGAGCGGCATCGTGGGGAGGCGCGAGGGTTCTCGGATGAGCTGAAGAGGGCGACTAAGGCCAAGGATCAGTACAGGAAGGAGCTGAAGGCGTACCAGGCTGAGGCGAAGCGCCTCAAGAAGGATCTCATTGTGTACCACAAGTCGGAGGTGGGGAAGAACCTCCAAGCGGACACCGTGATTGACACGGTGAAGATCCTTCAAGAGAAGTTCAGCCAGAATCACCCGGAGGTGGAGTGGGACTCCATGGCCCTGATCATGCATATCCTCAACTTCATGGACAGCGGCAGCAAAACTAGTGAACTAGAGCCCATTGTGGGGCTGGACGTCCCACCTCCAGCCACCGATGAGGCATTTGATGAAGAAGAGGCAGAAGGTGAGGAAGCTGGGGAGCTGAGGGTGACAAGGGCGCTGGGAACGAGGAAGAAGAAGGCGAGGGGCAAGGGGAAGAAGAAAGGCGCTCCGCCGAACCACATGGGACACCCGAGGGTGCGGTTCGGAGTGAGGAGGAGTAACCAGGCGCCCTCTTTACTCGTCTGTTTTACCACCTCCTTGTTGTTTTCCCTTTTTAACTTAATGAGATCTTGATAAGTTCGAACCACTTTACACCGCCTTTCTTTATGTGTCTCTTGTTGCGGGCGTGGGTACATAAGGCGCTTACATTACCCCACACTGGTGCATATTGCTCCTCGGGAGTTAGGCAGAAACTTGACTGCACCCAAGTTATTCGTAAGGGTGCGTCTGGGAGGGCGCTTTACGAAGGGCGCATTGGGTTTTGGTACTCGGGACCAAATAACATTGCTCAAGGGACATATTAGGGCGCTTTACGAAACCGACGGTGAGGGCGCGTAGTGGGGGCTCATTGTAATAACTGCAGACATAATTTCAAGGCGCGAAAGTAGGGCACTTTACTGCGAACGTTGTCATAATATTAAGGAGCAAAAGTAGGGCGCTTTATAGTACATGTCCTAATCCTATGACGCAAAAGGAGGGCGCTTTACGATCACGTTTCTACGATGCGTGGGGTGGCGCGCTTGCGGTAATAGTAATTCCCCTTAAATCTAATCAACTTACCCTTGAATACTGGCCAAAATGTGGGCGGCCCTCCCTGTGCTGCAGTCGTGTTACTCGGAGATCTCCCCTGCCTTCGTCCCGTGGTACACTTTGAGGTTCTGCGCGTTCCATGTTCGCTTTATGGCCTTCCCTCCAACGCGCTCCAACTTGAACGTGGTCGGCCCTATCACCTCCCAGACACTATACGGCCCCTTCCACTTGGGAGCGAGCTTTCCTTCACACGGCTTTGGTCGGAAGTCGCGTCGTAACACTAGGCTTCCCAGGCGTATCTTATGGGGACGCATCTTACGATTGTAGTACTTGGCCACCTGTTGTATCATGGCCTCGAGGCGCACGGAGGCAATGTCTCTGCGCTCCTCTAGCATGTCGAGGTCGTGTACGTGCTCTCCCCCATTGGTCGATTCCTCATATCCTGCCACCCGATACGTGGGAAAGCGCACTTCCACCGGGATGACCGCCTCGCTACCATAAGTCAATGCAAATGGAGTTTCCCCCATCGCCACCTTGTGTGTTGTCCAATGCGCCCAAAGCACGCTCGGGAGCTCTTCGACCCATCTCCCCTTGGCTTCTAGTAACCTCTTTTGAAGTCCATGTAAGATGCTCTTGTTAGCTGCCTCCGCCTGCCCGTTGGCTTGGGGGTAGGCCACCGAAGAGAAGCGCAAGACAACGCCACTTTCGTCACATAAATCGATGAATTGGCGGTAATCAAACTGTTTACCAAGGTCAGCTACGATCAATTCAGGCAGCCCGAACCGAGACTCCGAGAGAAGATGTTCCTGGTCGTAAACTTTCTGACCTAAGCCTGGGTGATGGTTGCCAAGGGTTCCGCCTACACCCACTTTGAGAAGTTATCCACTGCTACAATAAGGTATTTCATCTGACCGGGCGCCTTAGGGAAGGGCCCTAGTAAATCCATCCCCCATTGTGAGAATGGCCATGCACCCACGTTGCCCTGCATAGGTGCTTGCGGGACGTGCACGTCATGGGCATGAACCTGACATTGATGGCAGCTTTCCACATGCTTCTTGGCGTCTCTTCTGATGGAGGGCCAGTAGTAACCTTGACGCAATAGTACCTTCTCGAGACTCCTCGCCCCAGCGTGCATGCCGCAGGCGCCTTGGTGTACCTCCGCCATCGCTTTTTCTCCCTCTGCCTCCGTGAGACACCTCAGGTAGGCCCCCGAGTGTGACCTCTTGTACATCTGGCCCTCTAAAATCGTGCAACGGGAGGCCTTGCGCCTCACCTGCCATGCCTGCCTTGTATCTTCAGGGACCGTTCCATGGATCAATTATGCCTTAATCGGGGTCATCCATCCCTCCTCCTCACTGCGCTGCTCTCCGATCACCCCCACCTGTGACTCCTCCGAGGAGTGTTCCTTCGTGACGATCACGTGCGTTTCCTTCTCAAAATCGGTGGTTGTGGCCAACTTGGACAGCGCGTCCGCGTGGGCATTTTCTTCCCGTGGGACGTGCATGAACTCCACCTGTTCAAACCAGGAACACATCCCCTCAATCCTTCTCAGGTGTGCGCCCAACGTCTCCTCCTTTACCTCGAACACGCCGTTCAGCTGGTTTATTACCAAGGTCGAGTCAGAGCGGACCTGAATCCTTCGTGCCCCCAAATCTTGCCCCGCATTCAAGCCCGCTATCACAGCCTCGTACTCCGCCGCGTTGTTAGTTTTTAACGACGAGAACCGGAGTGCCAGCTCATGCATAGCGCCTATGGGACTGACGACCACTATCCCTGCCCCCGCTCCGACTCGGCTTGCCCCCCCCATCAACGTAGACCTGCCAACTTTCGTTCATTCCTTCTCCCTTGCTCACCACTCCTTCCGCTGCGAAATTGGCCAATACCTGCCGCGTACTAGATGTCATATTCGCTCAGCTGCACTGCCCACTTTACCATGCGCCCCGCCACATCCCTGGAACCCAGCGTGCTTTTCAATGGAAGGTTGTGAGCACGACTACAGTGTGCGCCTAGAAGTACGGGCACAGCTTCTATGCCGCGGCAACCACGGCTAAGGCTGCCTTCTCTATGGGCGTGTATCGCGTCTCGGGACCCGTCATCACTTTGCTTACGTAGTACACGGGGCGCTCTTCTCCATCTGCCGCCGCTCTCGAGATGAGCATCGCACTAACTGCTGTACGCGAAACTGCAATGTATAGATACAACACTTTGCCGGCCCGGGGCGCCGTCATAACAGTGGGCGACACCAAGAGGCTCTTCAACTTCTCGAATGCCTCATCGCACTCCTCCGTCCACTTAAAGCGCGCTGCCCTCTTCAGGACCTGGAAGAAGGGGGCGGCCTTATCGGCGGATCGTGGGATGAACCGCCCTAGTGCCGCCAGGTGCCCGTTTAAACTCTGTGCTTCCTTTGGCGTTCTCGGAGGCTCAAGGCGCATAGCCTCCACCTGCTTCGAGTTGGCTTCGATCCCCCTCTTTATTATCATGAAGCCCAAAAACTTGCCAAATTACGCGCCGAAAACGCACTTGAGTGGGTTAAGACGAAGGGAGTGGGCGCGCATTGTCTCGAAAGTTTCGCGCAGGTCCCCCAGGTGGTACACTCTTCTCTTGCTCTTGACTACTAGGTCGTCCACATATGCCTCCACGTTTCTCCCAATCTGCCCTTTGAACACGGTGTTCACCATCCGCTGGTAGGTTGCCCCCGCGTTCTTTAGCCCGAAGGACATGACCTTATATCGGAAGTTGCCGAAAGGGGTCATGAACGCGGTTTTTTTCCCGGTCCTCTTCACACATGAGAATCTGGTGGTAGGCTAAAAACATGTCGAAGAAACTCAACGCCTCGTGGTAGGCGGTTGCATCCACCAGCTGGTTGATGCGCGGCATCGGATATGCGTCCGATGGGCACGCCCGATTGAGGCTTGTGTAATTGACGCACATCCTCCAGTCGCCCAACGTTTTAGGAACCAGCACCACGTTGGATAACCACGTCGTGTACTTCGCCTCCTCCACGAATCCGGCATCGAGTAACTTCCCCACCTCCTTGCGCAACGCCTCCTCCTTCTCCTCCGACAAAGGTCTTCTTTTCTGCTGCACCGGGCGCACGCCCTTCTCTACCGACAAGCGATGCACCGCCACTTCCCGGCTTACTCCTGGCATCTTCTGAGTGCTCCAAGCAAAAAGATCTGCGAACTCCTTCAACAATCCCACTAACGACTCGGCCGCCTCACCGCACGTGTGGGCGGATATGCGTACACACCGCTCGGGGCACCCATCCTCCAGAGGCACATGGATCTCAGCATCCGCCATTTTCGCATCTTCTTGACAAGGCGAGCTTCCTGCGACGCTTCACCCCTCGACACCCCTACTCCCTACGGAGCGACGAACTTCAGAACCTGATGACACGACGACGCCACCCCGTTGAAGATAGCTAGAAGCGGGCGCCCCAGGATGGCATTGTAGTTGGAAGGACAATCTACGATGCCGAAGTCCACGGTATGCGTGACCCGGTGCTCCTCCTCTCCTAGCGTCACGGGTAGACTCACACACCCCACGACTCGCGCTGGCACCCCTGAAAATCCGACTAGGACCGTGTCGGCCGGTCTCACGATACTAAGTGACAGCTGCATCTTCTCAAAAGTGGATCAGAACAGCACATCCATTGAGCTCCCTGTGTCCACCAGCATCCTTTTCACTTCACACCCGGCCACCACTCCTCTGGTCTCCAAAGCTTCTTGATGACTCGATATTTGCACATGTTTTCCCCTTTGTTTCTTGATCGTTTGAGCTTTAATTTTCGCGTCTTTGGCCTATTTTGAGCTAGGTTGTGTTCCTTTATCCTAGCACATAAAGTGAAGCATAGGCGCAAGTTTCAAGTCAATCAGAGATAAATTGGCGATTAGGGAGAAGAAACTCGGGCATGACCTGAAGAAGAATGGATTTCTACCTCACTTTATGGACAAAGAATCATTCAAGCTTGTCATTAAAATAAAGAGGACGAGACTACGAGCGTCTGGGATCAAACGGCGACTGATTCGGAGTCCGGACGAGGGAGAAACGAAGCATTGAATATAGGGGAACAAGTTCGGCAGTAAAAACACGGGCGCGCCTAAATCAAAACACGGCCGTGCCCATATTTAGGCACGCCGTGTTTTGGACGACGCGCGCGGGCGTGTTTTTAACACGGGGAAAAACACGGGCGGGCAAAAGCAAAACACGGTCGTGTCCTCAGCAGTGTTTTGCCCAAAATCGGGTTTTTTAAGTCAATTTCGAGCTAAAGGATAGGGAGAGCTGGGTTTTGGATCCCAAACACCCAAGGGACGAACCAAAGAGAGAGAGGGCGATTTGAGGGCATTCTAAGAGTGGAATTGGAGGATTTCTTCACCTTGGAAGCTCGAGGAACAAGCCCGGACTTGAAGACTGATCATATGAAGATTCTTACTGCAGTCTCTCTCTTCTCTATGGAGTAACTTCCCTTCACTTAGGTTTTGAGGAACCCTAGCTATGTTTGTTTGATTGGATGATTGTATGAGAACTCTGACTTGATAACCGTGAGTTCATATTCAATCTATGCATATTTTCATGATTCAATTCTGCTTTAGTCGAGATTATTGATTCTGCTTTGATCCTATGAGAGCGAATACCTGATTAGGTCAATAGAGCACCATAGATTGATAGTATTGGATCGATTGCTTTAGTTGAGGGCTGATTCACTGCATTGTATCGATTGAGAACCTCTTTCGATAGAGGGAGTCTAGTTCAGAAAGCCTTGATCGGTTGTTCTAGAGAAGGATACGTCCCTCTAGGCAATTGACTCAAGAGGGCCTTGTTCCTATAGTCGAGACTCAAGGTCTAGTCAAGGATTCTCCGCATTGTGAATGAAAGTGAAACAAGTTAGAAATCATCAATCGTTAGTCTGGCTAGTGGCTAGGGGGAATCATACCTAAGTGAGTTCCCAACCTGTAATTAGATTAACTTTAACTGTAGTTTGCTAGAGTAGTTTTAGTTCTTTCATCTTAATCTGGTTTGCTGAATAATAAACTGAAGGTGAGTAATAGTAACTCTAGAGACCCGTGGATTCGATATTTATCACTTGAGCCACTATACTGCAGTCCCTTTCTTTGGTTACACTTGGCCTTTGTTAGGAATTGTGTCATAGCGAGTCACTTCTACCGATGGAACCCGACACGCTTCCTCAGACGCCTCGTTGAAGTGAATCCGCACGGCAGCGCGTGCGCTGGTGGTGTCTGATTTCAGCCGACTTCCCTCCTTGAACTTCTGCCTCAGGTCAATCGTACCGGAGATGGCCTCGATGGTCAGCCTCACCCGGGCAGGGTTAGTCTCTGGCTCGACCTCAAAGGTGGGAGGTGGTAATTCTCTGCCTTCTCTCGGCGCTTCTTTCTCTCCGAGGGCGGTTCCACTCTCGCAGACGCTCCTTTGGGGCGCCGCCACCTTCTCCTCCTGCGCCATGAAGGTTCGTTGCGCCTTATCCTCCCCCTTCTTCACAAATTCGTTTAGCATTCCCCTATCCACTAGCCCTTGGATTTCTGACTTGAGTTGGTAGCAGTCGGCCGTGTGGTGCCCCCTTTCGCGATGGAACTCGCAGAACCTCATTGGGGCGCCCCCTCATAGGGCTCGGCCAGCGGAGGTGGTACCCCTTGTCCCTCGCATACTGCAGGACATTTTTCAGAGAGTCGTTGAGTTCGGTGAAGTTCGCCGCACTCCGTGGCACGAAGCGTTGCGGCTCAGGTCGGCGAACATTCTGAGAATAGCTCTGAGGATGTTGTGAGACCTGGGACATTCGGGGTGCCTGCGACCCCTCCATCTCTTCGGAGCGCGACTCTCTTCGTTCCATCCTCCTTGCGGCCAACGTCTCTTCTAGCATTATGACTTTCTGCACCCTACGGTCCAAATCCTCCGTGGACACAACGTCCCGCTTTGACAACGCTCGGCAAAGCTCTTCACTAGTGGTACACTCGTCCAAACAACACCCCAGGACCGGGGGCTTGAAATCTTTGACTGCCATCGCAACCGACATCCATCGTTCGTAGAAGTCCTGGAGCTCCTCGCCTTTGCGCTGCCTGACCTTGAACAATGCGCTAATCGTTAGGCTCCTGCGCTTCCGGCTGGCGAACTTTGAAAGGAACATTGATGCGAATTGCTCAAAGCTGTCGATCCTCCCCTCTTCAATTTGATGGTACCAGTCTAGCACCATGCCGACGAATGTTGACGGGAAGGCGCGACACAACGTGGCGTCCGAGCTATTGTACAGCTGCATTTTGGTGAAGTAGTTGTTCAGGTGGTCATTCAGATCGGTCGTACCATCGTAGCTAGGAAGCGCTGGTATGACCGAATTGGCCTGCTCCGCTAAAACGCTTCACGCCAGCGGTTGCCTGACTCCCCAGGGCCGCCCGAGGCACCTGGGCACCCACCCGTTATGCTCGTCGGGGTCCGGCGCCATGTGCCGGGTCAGAGGACCTAACTCCTCCGTGCGCCTTAGAGTGTTGTACATGCCCTCTTCGTCCTCATCTCTCTCTCTCTCTTCCTTCCGCTGGGATGAGGCATCGCGTCCCGCCTTCTTCAGAGCTTCCACTTCTTTCCTTAGCGCCTCAAGCGCCTAGTCTTGCTCCTCGATTATGCGAATCAAGTGCTCCTTGGTGAGTGTGACGCCCTCCGATTGGGCTGACTCTTGCACCTCGTCTCCTCCTCCTTGCACCTCCTCTGACAAGCGGGGCACCTCGTCAGAGCCCGCTTCGTTCGGGGCGCGGTTCCTTTCTCCTGCCGTTTCCGCCGCTTCTTCCATGACCCCTTTCGATTTCAAGACTATACTCCCCTTCCTGGCGCGCCAATTGTTTATGCCACGTAACCCGACGCCCCCGGTGACCAATGCGCCCCTCCTTCTCCGGACTCGTCCCTACCTCGCGCCTCGCTCCTGCACACGAAGGCGCCCACCGAGCCCCTCACTTGGGGCTCGTTAGCACTCCGACGCCGAAGTTAGAACAGTCTTTCTAGAGAGAGAAGTGAAGTGTAGCTTTAGAGAGAGAAGTTCCAACCTGAGTAAATGAGCTCCACCAACTTCACTATTTATACCCAGGGTAGGGTCGACTACTGCCCCCCAAATCCGCCCCACGTCATCATCTCATTAAATGCATTGTACCTTACACCATGCGCCTCGACATTCTGACACCGTTTCCCGACACCGAGGCGCATGTCCCCACATCCTATTCCCTCCCCTACGTTCTTGGCCGTTGCCACTTTTGTCGTTATGCGCCTTACGTCACGCCCGGTCCCACCACCTAAGTTACAACCCCCGACCCCATTTGGGCTGGGCCTTCTCCTTGCCAGGCTCGCCCAACAGTTTCCTTTTTTAAAGTGGAGGGTTTTTGTGTGAAGCTACACAAACGTGAGCCATGTCTTGCAATTCGCTTGTGTAATTATTTTAATTTATGTGTTATTTGTTTGGACTAATTACTTGTATCTATTTATTTTAAACTTTTCTTTCGTATTTATTTTTGTGGTTGGATTTTCAGAATTATTAGAGAGTGCATTCTATAATAAAATAATTCAATTATAAAAGACTATTGAGAAAATTTAAAAATTAATAGTAATTCAATTATAACAAAGTCTCTATTTACTATTACATAACTAATAAAATAACATATTCATCACACTTCCCAATACACACTTTCCTTCCTACTTTCCTTTATAAAACAATATTTTCCTTCCAATTTCCTTCACCTCCAAATCTCACCTCCCCTCCTAATTTTCCTTCACCTCCCCTCCTTTTCCTCCTTTCCTTCCTTCCTTCGGAAACATAGTGTAACTCATGTTACAGTAACGGAATCTACCAAACATAAAAGCGGATTAATTTCATTTTATGCACAAGAGCAGCAAGCAAGGGAAACAAATATCAAAAGAATGGAACTATATATAATAATAAATAAAAAGAGTATAATAACAAATGGGACTGAAGATTGAAGAACAACAAGGAAGGAAAAAAGGCCAAAAAATTAAAATAAGAAACAAGAAGGAGAGAGAGAGAGAAAGAAAGAGAAACGTAAATGGCAGGGGACACGCGCGCGTAGGCGCACGCAGTTTGTGCTTTGTAATGAATGTGTTATGTATAATGTATGTGTGTGTCACTCACTGAGTCACTATTGCTGCGCTTTCCCTCTTTTGACATAGAAATCTTTTTTCTTTTTTCCTTCTCCTTCATCGTCCCTTCTTTTTTATCTTTTTATTTTTCCCCCTCTCTGTTGTGGTGCCGCCACTGTTCTATGCGCCTCCATCGTCGCCACCCTTTCCCCACGCCTCCGTCTCCCATCTTCTTCTCCTACTTCTGGTCCCTTCGTTTTCATCCTTGATTCTCGGCCGCCATCTCCATCTCCGCCTTGGCCACCAGAATCTAGGGTTTGGGAGGTGCTCTGTCTCTCGCCTTCCGAGCTGGATTCTCTGTATTCCACTTTGCGAATCTCCATGTGCCGCTGGTTCAGTGGGTTTGTCGATTAGACTCTCTTAGACAGATTTTCCCTGCTGCCCTCTCATCTGCATCGATACTCCTTTCGATCCTCCTGCGCGCATCGTCGCTGCCTCACTTCCAAACCCTAGGGTTTTTTTGGTCTGCGTGGCTGGGTTCTTTCGGGTCTGCCTATGCCTTCTCGATTAGGGCAACGCCGCTGATTCTGTTGGCTTGCTCGCTCCGGCTCGAATTGCTGTGTACATATTTGTGAGGCTTTTCTAGGGATTTGGATGGCATTGGGCGATTTGATGGCCTCTCGGTTCTCTCAGTCTTCTTCATTGGCCGTGGTCTCCAATCACTACGATGACGGCGCCTCTACTCAAGCTGATGATGATGTCGTTGATTTAGTTTCACAGCGAAGGGATTCCGAGGCTGCCAGTAGTAGCTATGGCAATGCAGGGACAAGCACTACTACAAGCATGGCGTATTTGCCTCAGACTATCGTCCTGTGCGAGCTTCGTCATGAGGCATTTGAAGTTTCAGTACCTACTGGTCCATCTGACAGTGGTATCGTTTCTAAATGGCGACCAAAGGATCGAGTAAGGGCTCTCTGTTTCCTTCTTTTGTGCTGTTGGGGTTGAGTTTTGTTGTCGTATTTGTTTCACAGGCTTCATTGGATCCTTCCTTGGTGTCTTTGAACTTTCACCATTGACCCTAGGCAGCATGGAATTATAGCTTAGGAAGTCTGGTAATCCTACTCTGCTCTGATCATAAATGCCTTTTGACCCTCGTCGTACTTGCTGGGATTAGTTAAAGCGAAAGTGCCATTGTATTCATGACATTTGATGAATGAGAACATTCCCTACCTTCTATTCTCGAAAAATCAGTCAAGGACCAAGTGGATCTTAGCCTTCTAGCTATGTGACTGAGAATGCCTGAATGTTTAGTAAGCTGCTGGATGAATTCTGCTTTTACAGTATATCACTGGAAAATACATTGGAGAGGCTATGGCTTTTCTTGATCGGGGCATTGATTTCTTCTCATCTGCAACTCATTGATAATGAGGAAGACAATATGGATGATTGGGAGTAAACCCGGAAGTTTTTGTGTTAGTATTGGTAGACTATTTTTATTCATAAATCTTTGATGAAGCACAGGAATCTCTTATTCCCCTTTGATATATTCATGGAGTGCTAGGTTAGCGAATAATTTTCCCACTCGGGCACATGTGCAGCATTTTCTAGATGTTTCCAAAAATGTTGACTGTTGGCACTATATCAACCATAGTTTAACTGATGCATATGATCTGAGTTCGTCTTGTGAGACAAGGAAGCTCAATATTAATGAAGTTGATATATTATTGTTTGGTGAGCTCCAGATTGATCAGTACATCTCCCTGTCCTTGTTATAACTTTTTTTTTTACCTTAAATATCTGGCTATTGGCCTATTACCTTCGGTTACATGTTAGAATGTAATTGGAGCCCTTATTTACCCTCCTGGTCCCTGATATAAGTAACTCTATGTTTACCTTATACGTCTAGAATAATTGGTTCTTCACCTAATACCTTCAGTTACTTGTTAGAATATAAGTGGAACCTCTGTTTACTTGAAGTGCTTTTTCTTCATATTTTTCTCTTGCATGAGCTTGTAGTCAGTAGAGGTTATTAAGTTGTGTGTTTGAAAATCTAACTTCTTGTGTAGTGGAGCCTCCCTGTTCCTTTGTGTTTTGTCATTTTATATTTTGTTGTGATTTTGCTCACCATCTTACATGTATGTGTCTTTTTGTTTTAACTCTCACTTTTCTGTGCAGATGAAGACGGGATATGTAGCTCTAGTTTTATGTTTAAACATTAGTGTCGATCCACCTGATGTAATAAAGATTTCACCTTGTGCCAGAATGGAGTGCTGGATAGGTGCATTTTTTTACTACTAATTCTTTCCCTAACATTTATTACTAGTTGTCTTCTATCTATCCTTGGGTTCTTGTTGAATTTTTCGTTTTATATTCTACCGATTTGAATAACGATTCCATTGCCTATTGAACTTGCTGTAGAAGATTGCCTCTGGTGGTGAAAACTTAAACTTGCTATTCTTAATTGCTGTCTCTTGTTTGTTGTAAATAATGAAATAGTGAATATTTTGGACCTTGTACTTTCATCACCACACAATGAATTTTTCCTATTATCTGCTATCTAAATTGTAAATTGTATCTGTTTTGACTATGTTTGAAGAATGCGATCGTTTCTCAGTTTGAGAAACTGTTACTTTTTCTGATCCACATGGTCCCTTTGTTGGCAGATCCATTTTCAATGGTCCCTTCAAAAGCTCTTGATACAATTGGTAAAACATTGAATCTTCAATATGAAAGATGGCAACCAAGGGTAAGCCAATTCATGTGTTCTGTTTACGGTTTGAATGGTTTATGAAGTTCTATCCAATTATCATTTCATTTGTTCGCGGCAGGCTCGGTATAAAGTACAGCTTGATCCTACAGTGGAAGAGGTGAAGAAAGTTTGTAATACATGTCGCAAATATGCTAAATCTGAGAGAGTTTTATTCCATTATAATGGGCATGGTGTCCCAAAACCTACCCCAAATGGTGAAATCTGGCTTTTCAATAAGGTAGTTGTTGGTGTTAGTTTTTGAATTTCCTATATGCTTAAGAGCCATATCACACTCTAACTGCTGGAGTTTGAGCAGAGTTATACGCAGTACATACCATTGCCTATCAGTGATCTTGATTCCTGGCTGAAAACACCATCTATCTACGTCTTCGACTGTTCTGCTGCTGGGATAATTGTGAATGCCTTTATTGAGGTATTGATAAACTGATTGTAATAGCAGTTCAACATACTAATAGTTGGTTTGAAGTTTGTCATCATACGGTCTCTAACTTGTTTAATTGTTATTTTTTTCTTCTTCTTGGAAGCTTCATGACTTGAATGCTTCCGCATCCTCTGGGGCAACGAGAGATTGCATTTTGCTTGCAGCATGTGAAGCACATGAGACGCTACCTCAAAGTCCTGAATTTCCGGCCGATGTGTTTACTTCTTGCCTAACTACCCCCATTAAGATGGCATTGAGATGGTGAACATATTCTCTTCTGTTCTTCAGATTTGATAAGTTTTTTGCGGTTTGCTTTTGGTTCTGTTATTTATTCTTTGCATGGCGTACTAGCTGATATTATTAGTTCATTATCTCTCCTCTCCTCTCCTCTGTTCGCCTCATCTTCGAAGAATTATGTTTGGAGATCCACATGGATTAAGGTGCAAGGAATGGAGTCAGCCATTGGTGTTTCAGAAGAATTATGTTTGCCCCCAAACATCGGTCCTGCATGTCTTTCAATGTGCACTTAGCTTTCTGCATGAGATTAATTCATGGAAAGTCAACGAGTTAGTTGTGTCTCGTGCATTGTTTTGGTACTAACATTTATCATGATTTCTTTGAGTTTTCTGATTTGGGTGTGTCAGATAGTGTGATTGGTTACCTGGGCTGCTTACTGTCATTCAGATAGGATATGCATATGAAATTTTTGTGCGGTTTGTTAAAACCAGATATGAGGATTTGTTCTTCATCCTGCGTCAAACATATATTGGTCATGTATTAGACAATTAATTATGACATTTCGTTCATTTCCCTGTATATCAATCCAGTTTCATTTTTCTATGGTTCTCCTCCTGTGTTATTTATTTATTGCTTAATCTTCAATAACTTTGGGCTCATGGATTTGCTGGCGTTCTGTTTTCCAGGTTTTGCACGCGGTCATTACTTCATGATAGCCTTGATTATTCACTTATAGACCAAATTCCTGGTCGTCAAAATGACCGTAAAACCCTTCTTGGGGAATTAAACTGGATCTTTACTGCAGTTACTGATACTATCGCATGGAATGTTCTTCCTCATGGTATTAATTCTTAACTATTACATCTCTTGTGCTGAATGTGGGTTCCTCTGTTGAGTTATATGTCATCATTTGTGCAGCAGAGATAACTGGTAGTTTATATTGCAGATCTTTTCCAGCGACTGTTTAGACAAGATTTGTTGGTTGCCAGTCTATTCCGCAACTTTTTGCTTGCTGAGAGGATTATGCGCTCTGCAAACTGTTCCCCTATTTCTCACCCAATGTTGCCACCTACCCACCAACACCATATGTGGTAAATATGAACATTTACTCTATTTGGTGCTCTTTTATGGTCATTATCCCACTATTCAGTATCCTACTCATAAATCATAATTGACATAGGGACGCGTGGGATATGGCTGCTGAAATTTGTCTTTCTCAGCTTCCATCTTTGGTTGAGGACCCTAATGCGGAGTTCCAGGTTTTCCCTTGATTTGTTTGATCCTACTGTCTAGTATTAGACTGATGTTTTTCAAATGCTATCAACCTTTCTTGTCGCCTTCAGAACTGTTGAAAGCTAATTCTTTTCACTATGGAATACTATCTGTGCTCTCTTCCAATTGAGTTTCTTTTCCTTCCAGCCAAGCCCCTTTTTCACCGAGCAGCTGATGGCCTTTGAGGTATGGTTAGATCATGGATCACAAGAGAAAAAACCACCAGAGCAGTTACCCATTGTTCTTCAGGTATGATATCTGGGGCAGAGGGCATTTGGTCACATGTTCTTTCTTGCGACTACATTGGCATTTTTGCAAAGTTCTGTCTGTGAATTGATATGCTTTCCTATGTTCTGAGGCAAAATATCTGCCACTAAGCCTATTTAGTACTTTTCAGGTTCTACTTAGTCAGTGCCATCGTTTTAAAGCTTTGGTTCTTCTTGGAAGATTTCTCGATATGGGTCCCTGGGCGGTGGATCTGGTACTTTTTTATTGACTTTCTTGATTAGTGCGGTACCGATTTTTCACTAATGAATTCTAAAATGTAGTACTGGTTTCTCTTTGTCCAGGCATTATCTGTTGGGATATTTCCTTATGTGTTGAAGTTGTTGCAAACAACAACACCAGAACTGCGGCATATCCTTGTGTTTATATGGACGAAGATACTAGCTCTTGATAAGGTATGTCCTGGACAGCTTTTCAATTTCTTAATGTGAGGATGCCCTGGATCTGTGATTAGTTAGAGATTGTTAGGATGCATGTAATGTTCCTAGAAGGACTTGCAAAGGCAGAGTTCGATGCTTTTTCAGCACTCTGAAGACCTAGGTGCTCTTTGAATTAGCTTCTTCACGTTTGCTTAGTTAGGTGATGCTCTGTAGGAAAGTTGTGCACTTAGCCTCAGGAATCCTTATATCATCTTGTCTGTTTGATCCAGTTTCTTCCTGATGACCTGCTGACTTGTTTTGACATTACATTGCTGGGTGGCAGTCGTGTCAGGTTGATCTTGTCAAGGATGGTGGACATACATATTTCATAAGGTTTCTTGATAGCCTGGAAGCATACCCTGAGCAGCGAGCTATGGCTGCCTTTGTTTTGGCAGTCATTGTTGATGGGCATAGAAGAGGCCAGGAAGCTTGTATCGAGGCTGGTTTAATTCATGTGTGCTTGAAGCATCTTCAAGGTTCAACGCCAAATGATGGACAGTCTGAACCACTTTTTCTTCAGTGGGTTTCACTTTGTCTAGGGAAGCTGTGGGAGGATTTTACAGAAGCACAAATCATAGGTTTGCAGGCAGATGCCCCTGGGATCTATGTTCCTCTGCTGTCTGAGCCTCAACCAGAGGTCTGTTTTTCCGTAATAGTTTTAATCTTGTTGAGAGATATTGTCGTGTCACTTGTTTGATACCTGAGGCATTTAACTATTCTATTCCAGGTTCGAGCCTCAGCTGTATTCGCTTTGGGAACCCTGCTTGATGTTGGGGGTGATGCCTTCCAGGAGGCTTCTGGAGGAGATGATGATTGTGATGATGATGAAAAAGTTAGAGCTGAAAATAATATTATTAGAAGCATATTAAGTGTTGCTTCTGATGGAAGCCCACTGGTCAGGGCAGAGGTTGCTGTAGGTATGTATGATTTGGGAGTACCCTGAGGTTATAAGCTAAATTCTTTGCATTCTCCTATTTGCTTAATCATCTCATTTACTCTGACTACTGATTCTGGTTATAAGCTTGCTATATTTGGTACTGAGTTCCTTCCCAATCCTTTGCAGCCTTGGGTCGTTTTGCATTTGGCCACAAGCAGCACCTCAAATCCATTGCTGCCTCATATTGGAAGCCTCAGACTAATTCAGTACTGAATTCACTGCCTTCTTTGGCTCACATAAAAGGGGGAGGTAGTGGATACACTACTGCAAACCAGTATATGCCACATCCAAGTATCGTTGCATCCCAAATTAGTCCACTGACTAGAGTCGGTAGCGACACTGCCTCACTGGTGCGAGAGGGGCGAGTGTCTAACAGTAGTCCCCTTACTGGTACAGGGATTATGCATGGTTCACCATTATCTGATGATTCTTCTCAACATTCTGATTCTGGCATCCTTAATGATGTTATAAGCAATGGAGTTTTGCATCACTCGAGACCAAAACCTCTGGATAATGCTATGTATTCACAATGTGTGCTGGCCATGCTAACTTTGGCCAGGGATCCTTCTCCACGTATAGCTGGCCTTGGGCGTAGGGTACTGTCAATTATCGGTATTGAGCAAGTTGTAGCAAAACCTGTGAATTCCACAGGCAGCAGTGGTCGCCCCATTGAAGCTGCAACTTCTTCTCCAGCTCCAACTCTGGCTGGGTTGGCTCGTTCATCCTCTTGGTTCGACATGAATGCTGGTGAGCCTCTGCCCTTTGTTATTTCCCTCCACCCATCTATTTCGTTCAGATCTTGCCATCTATTTCTTTCAGATGCTTCTGTGTTGACTTTCAGATCATTGTACTTAGGCCCTCATCTTTTTCTTTATGATGATATATTTAGTATTTGATTCATTTGATCTTGTTTACAATTTAATGGTGGCTTTGTAAATTTGAGTAGGTCATCTCCCAATGACGTTCAGAACTCCGCCGGTTAGCCCTCCCCGACCTAGTTACTTGACGGGAATGCGCCGAGTTTGTTCTTTGGAGTTCAGACCTCATTTGATGAGTTCCCCGGACTCTGGGTTGGCTGATCCTCTTCTGGGTTCAGCCGTAGCTTCTGGAGGTTCAGAACGCAGTCTTCTTCCTCAATCAACAATCTACAACTGGAGTTCCGGGCATTTCTCTAAGCCGCTTCTTACTGCCACTGATGACAGTGAGGAGATACTGATTAGACGAGAAGAGAGGGAAAAGTTTGCTTTGGAACACATCTCCAAGTGCCAGCACTCTTGTGCGTCTTTTATTATATTTGATTTTTCTATTATTTGATAATTCATTGTTGTCTCTGCTAATGAAATTATTATCTCTTTACAGCTGTTGGCAAGCTTAATAATCAGATTGCTGGATGGGATACTAAGTTTGAGGCTGGTACAAAGGCAGCACTCCTTCAACCTTTCTCTCCCATCGTAGTTGCTGCCGACGATAATGAACGGATTAGGTATGGCATTTTATCATCTTCTATGTTGGCAGATGCTGTAATTTCTGCAAGCTGTACAAAATTTAGCTGCACTCATGTTAACTCCCGACACTTCTACTGATTTTTTCTGCTCATTAATGATTTTGCTTTTACCATACTACGTACTATTCCGGTAATTGGTTTACGCCTATGGTTTTCATACATTGACTTTTATTTACCTTTTCTTTTCAGGGTGTGGAACTATGAAGAAGCTGCACTTCTCAATGGGTTCGACAATCACGATTTCCCTGATAAGGGGATTTCAAAGCTTTGCCTGGTTAATGAGCTGGATGACAGCTTGCTTCTTGTTGGTTCATGTAATTCACTGAAGGCTTATCTTGTCAGGTATCTATTTTTTTGGCCAGTTGGTATAATCTCAGCACATTTATCGCTTCATTCATGTAGGTGATGGGAACATACGGATTTGGAAAGATTACTCTATAAGAGGGAAACAAAAACTTGTTACTGCATTTCCTTCTATCCAAGGTCATAAACCTGGTTCACGTAGTTTGAATGCTGTTGTGGATTGGCAACAACAATCTGGATACCTGGTACTTCTATACTCCCTGAATATACATAATATTATGGTTGATGACTATGTCTGATTCCGATTATGACCAATAAATGTATTTGTTGTTACATCAACAGTATGCTTCTGGTGAGGTATCTTCTGTTATGGTTTGGGACTTGGAGAAAGAACAACTTATTAATTCAATTCCCACGTCATCAGATTGTAGCGTGTCATCATTGGTGAGTTTCCTTCTGTGAGACTACAGTCTTCACTCTACATGCAGGGTTTACTTATTTTGTGCCAAGTATTATGTTCAGTGAGTTACTCAGTTTGCAAGAAGAGGTATTCCATTCTTGTGCTGCTATATTTCTTCTGAGCAATCCAGAAATAAACTCAGAGGGGATACTTTTTTCCTGAGTGATCTTCATCTTAAATCTCTTTTCTAATGGCTGTCTGAGATCTCCCTGGGCATGTAAGCTGAAGCTGTAGTCCTAGTGTACATCTTCCTCCATAATTTGATCACGTCTTATTGTTGTATGACTTCTCCAGGTTTCTAGAACCTTTTTAAAGTGAAATGGCTAAACAAGTGTCCTTCCAGTGGTTGTACTTGTGAACTGTAGGTTGTAGTTTCCCTTTGATATCGTTAGTCCCGCCACCATTGTCCTAGTCTGATTTATAGTTTTATTGAGTTTCTCCATTGCCTATTTTTTCCCTTTGCCTGTTACCTTAAATATATATTTTTATTTCTCTGCAGTCAGCTTCTCAAGTTCATGGAGGTCAATTTGCTGCGGGTTTTGTTGATGGTTCAGTGAGATTATATGATGTTCGGACCCCTGAAACGTAAGTTGACTCTCATATCTGAACTGCAAGTGTTCTTTAGACATGGGTATCTATTTTTATTCGCCTCTCAGTAGCAAGGTTGCTTTTTGTGAATTTCAGGCCTGTGTGCACGATGAGACCCCACACCCAAAAGGTAGAAAGAGTAGTGGGTATTGGGTTTCAACCGGGACTTGATCCGGCAAAGGTGAGTGATAAATCCAGCTCTTGGTGCATCATGTTTTATGTTACGTATGTTAGTTCCTTGTAGGTCTGTTAATAATTTTTCATTGTGTTACAGATTGTTAGTGCGTCTCAGGCTGGGGATATTCAATTCTTGGACATCAGAACTCAGAGAGATGCCTATCTCACGATTAATGCCCACAGGGGCTCACTTACAGCACTAGCCGTTCATAAGCATGCTCCAATCATTGCTAGTGGGTCAGCAAAGCAGATAATTAAAGTATTCAGTCTTGAAGGTGTGCAACTTGGAACAATCCGGTATTACTCCACGTTCATGGCCCAGAAGATTGGTTCAGTGGGTTGCCTTACTTTCCATCCCTACCAACTGCTGCTTGCTTCTGGGGCTGCCGATGCTTATGTCTCTCTATGGGCAGATGATAACACTCAAGCAAGGTGATGAATGTACAGTTAATTTACCAGTTGACATATATGCATGAAATATCCGACTCCAAAAGCCAGCAGCAGCTGTGGCGGTACAAGCACACAGGGAAATCCAGCTCCGTGATGCATGTCGACTAGATCAGGCTGATACTTTGGTCAGACCGGTGCGCTGGTCGGACTGATGCATTTGCCATATGATCTGGCACAAGAAGAAAGTAAAAGCGAGACGAATTCGTTAGCCTCAGTGTAGGGTGAGACACAGCTTTGGGAGAGATGCTTCCTTATTCATTGACGGGCTGGGGCTTCCACAAATAAAAAGCATTTGTATGGCGTAAATGTGTGTAAATAGTCTCTTGTTTCTCTTCTGTATCTGTTTTCTCTCGTCAATCTTGGAAATGTGTTAAATTTGTCAGTGTTCATTTCAAGCTACATGGTTGCGGTTTACCAATAATATTTCACAGGGGTTGCATGCAGAAAGATATGGTTTGTTGTCTTTGCCATTGAAATCCTGGGGATGCCCACTTTTCTCGCCTGTTCGTGTAGTGTACAGACTTGTGGACTGTGGGCGTGTTGCAGGATCTGTTTATCTTTGCAACCGAATCAGTGTACTTCTCTTTTCTTGTACTGATGAAGGATGCCTGTGTAAATAAATGCCTTCGCCATCTTTTCTTGTGCATGGATATCTAGTTCAAGCAATGTGTTTTACAGTTTGGTTGTCTTGTCCTACCACTGCTTGCTTGGCGAATCCTAATGAGCAAGGTCTGGACTTGGACTGAATGCAAGTTCGCGTCCTCACGTTTGGTGCGCTATAATACTTCTGTCTGCAATTCTCCGACGTCAGGAGGGTCTGGTGTATAACTTCGTATGCTTAAGGCTCGAGGATTGGATCCTGAATCGTACTATCAGTCTGTTTGACGTGACTGCTGTGCCGCACAATTATTTGATTCCCTTTAATTTATCTTTGCATCCATCTGCGTCGTTGCATGGATTCTCGTCGCACTTTCTCAGTGAATAAACTGACGCTGCAATGAAGCTTAAGGGGGCTGATGTGTCATGTAAGAATCAGGGTTGCATAATATCTAACCACCCGCAAGCAAAAGCTACACAGATTTTCATTCGACAATCGAGAGAATCTAAACACAATGGTAAACTGCAGAGCAATAGTGTCTATGGTATGCACATATAGCTCTGCGCTCACAACTTCAACCGACATAACCGAATGACACGCGTTCCGATTATTTACTTCCTACCACCCACCATACTCTGCCCAGATGAACTAGACAAGCTGGGAGCTGAACTGCCACTAACCTTGAACTTCCCTTCACCGTTTCCCAGAACATTCAGGTCTTCAAACAACCTATATGACGGGACAAATGGCTTCTGTGCAATAGGCTGCGCTGCGGGGATCCTTGCCCCCGTCTCCCCATTCATAGATGTGCCGTTACTTCCAGCTAGGTTGGGATTCTGCATCTGTGTAGCTGATGTTCGAGGTGGAAACGCTGTGTTGCCGTGTTGCATTGCAAAGGTATTATTATTAGCAGGCATGTAATTTTGGCTATTACTACCATTGGCATAACCTGGGGTTGCCGCCCATGGAGGAGGTGGATATCCAGATGAGTATTGAGGAGGGTACTGAGAATGTTGTTGTGGATGAAACTGTTGCTGTTGCTGCTGCTGCTGATGGTAAAGAGGTTGTGGTTGTGGTTGTGGCTGAGACTGAGATGGCGAAGGACCATGTGGATGTTGTGAGTAATGTTGAGGTTGAGAAAGGTTCTGGTTCTGGTTCTGGTTCTGGGGCTGGGGCTGTTGCGAGTAAAGTTGAGGTTGAGACTGGGCCCATGGTACAACATAACTATCATATGATGTGGCCCCTGGAATTCCAGGATAAGTTTGTTGTGTGCCCGAGGAGGAAACTGGAGTCTGAGGCATGCTTTGGTTTGGGATTGGAGTCTGAGAAGGGACCGGTTGTGGGGACGAAAAGTTTGTTGACAAGGTGATACTTAACAGGTCAATGATATCCTGCTCTTGTGTATTCTTAACTGGATCTACAATAGCCAGAGCAGTGGATGTCTGGGCAGGAAGCGAAGATGCAGCTCCAGATGAAGTTTGATTTGTCTCTATTGGTACGAGTGCTCCGCATGATCCATTGCTGGTGTCGGCATGGAAAGGCCGACTTTTGGAATGCCTGTACCAAAAAGAAGGAAACAAGCGCTCAATATATCCAGATCAAAGCTGCACAGTTTTATTGCTGTTTACGTTGGATGTGTTACCTGCGAGCTAGTTGAGCAAAGTCATCCTCTTCTTCTTCATCATCTTCATCCACTTGGGGTTTTGACACATTAGACTCTTGTGAGATTGGTTCTGTGCTGGGCGCTGGAGTAGAGTTCTTTACCTCAGTGGGTTTTGTGTTGGACGAAGTTCCTTCTGTTTGCTTGGAGCTGAAATCTGGAACTGGTGTAGAAGGCATTGGCAAACCTGAAGCTATAGCATCATGTTTTGCAAGCAAGATCTGAAGGCTGTCGTTTAGCTCAAGACCCCGAACAAGAACTTCTTCATCCCTGCAAGAGTAATAGACATAATTTGAGCTATGCAGTTACACTGACTGCTGTTTTTCATCAACTAATCGACACGCATGCACTCAGTGAACGAACCCAGTCGTAGTCAGCATCTGCATCAACTTTTTCTGGTTGGATCGGCAGTGTTCGACAAGGTCAACTATAACCTCATCCTTAACAGCCTGGCCCAAAAGCAGCATCATATATTAGAAAAAATGTAATTAACTAATTTATTCCGTGAGAAGAGGAGCATTCAAGTAAGAAATACCTCGCGATCATCAGTGCTAACAGCTTGCAACATATCACCCAAGAGGTCCATAACTTCGCGCATGGACTCCAAGCTCGACAAACTACAAACAGTGCCAAAGTAAATCTTTAGTCACCAGCAATGAACAGAAAATCGAAATTGAAAATGTAATCCACCTTGACACAAAAGAGATTGGACAAATCTTAATTAAACTCTCACCTTAATGCTTCAATCTCTGTAGCCATGGTTTCATCAAGTCTTCTGGAAGAACCTCCAGGCATTCCAAATCCAGGTTGAGCAGGCCTCAATGTCGAGTGGGTGAGCGGTGGTGTAAATATTGGAGCAGCATCTAAAGAACGTGGGGGAAACTGTACTCCAGAACGCTGTCATACACAAAGTCCACGTCATTGATTTACCCATAATTTTCACCAATCAAATTTAATCGTATAAGCATGTTACAGATAACATGTACGCAAGGTTAAGTCATAAGTGGTGAAGTGAGTTAACTTGCAAAAAAAAACATTATGGCCAAACAGTGGGTCAACCCAGAAGATGTAGAGGATAATCATTGAACAGTGAAGAGCAGCTGCAAACACCATGGTAAGAAAAAGATGCATGCCAAAGAAATCAAGTGAAGGTTATAGTAAGGAGCACACCCGCAGCTCCTCATAAGCCCAATAGTATTGAGGATATTTTCCTCCGGGCCCACCAAATGCCTCTTGCCAAGAGTCCAGCAGAACCAGGACTTTATCTCTCACATGAAGGTCTGTCTGCAAAACCAAACATTATAGAATTTCAGGGATGAATGCAACATACTATAGGTGAATGATCTTTCTTGGGAAGTCATAGTCTGCCTAACAAAGAGGAAGGAAATAGGATTCAATTTGTTCAAAACAACTTTTCTAGAATCTTGATCTGATATACTGATAAACACCCTCCTCCTTAATTTCAAGTTTGGTTAAAGGAAGGAACTTTATAGTAGTTCCTGGTATCAGTCAGAGAACCAATAAAATGGATATTGAAGGCAATTTCATAGTTTCATTATTTAACAGAAGATGATTACTAAGAAAACCAAGCCAGGTACCTTTTTCTTGACGACCTTCACCATCTCACCCAATATATTTTTCTCCGCAATTTGGAAGTGGACGAAATCACCACAGTTCTTCACCATAGTTTCCAAGAGCTGCAGAGCGGAAGTAATCAAGTCATCACAACTACTTTTACAAAGAGCAAGATGATGATGATCATAAATAAAAGTGAAAATTCCGGAACTGTAACAATGAAAAAACAGAGAGAGAGTCCAAACCATAGGTCAAGGTGAGAATTAAGTACCGTTAAAGCAAGGAGCTGCACTCTAGGGTTCCTGTGCTGCAACCGTTTCTTCACAGCTTTCACTACATCTTTCGCCTGCCTGAGCAATCCAACCACAGTACACAGCCACAAGTTAGCTAAAAAATAAACCGACGAGACTGAAGAATACACCGGAGGGGAAAACAAAACGATCAGAGTCGGGTCCGCAGTCGTAACAGTTTAAAAAGCGGCGATTCAGAAAATTCTCCGGCGAAACAAAGTGAGCATAGCATATATATCCGTGATTACCAGATAATTGAATCTCTTTAATACAAGAAAAGAAAGTAACAATCAAGAGAAACCTAGTCGGCGTAAGCAGTGAAACGGACGCCCCATGAGAAGACGACTCAGCGGGTCAACGCCGGAGAAAATCGAAAAGGAAACAGAAGAAGAAGAAGAAGAAGAAGAAGAAGAAGAAGAAGAAGAAGAAGAAGAAGAAGAAGAAGAAAAGAGATGGATGGAGCATACCAATGGTTGGTGTTGATAGAGTCGCAGATATCAATATTCATGGTCCAATCAGGTGTGATGAGAAGGTCGCTGGTGGCCTTGTCCACCGCCACCGTCGCGGAAGACGAAGACGCCATAGCCATCGTTGAGTCTCTCTTTCCTGTGAATTCTCCCTCGCTTTTGTTTTCTTCAGCTTTCACCGAGCGAGCGTATCCCTTTACCGAATAAACAAGAGAAGAGGGGAAGGCAGAAGAGAAAGTGGTGAGTTGGTTGGGCGAGAATTACGAAGGCGGTGGTGGAGGTGCAAAAGCGGAACCCGACACGAAAGTCCCTCTCCAGCCGAATTCCATTCCCAATTCCAATCAATCCACTCCCTATTCCAATTCCAATTTAGCGGGTAGAATTTGAGAAGGAGGAGGAGAACAGCAAAAGAAAAGAAAATAAATAAAACAATAATAATAATTAATTATTGAAAACAAGATAGAAAGGGATAATTCGCGGCAATTATCTGACAGAACAGAAACCTGCCTAGGCAATTTCGTCGTCTGGGTTTCTTCGTCTTCCTTCCTTTCCTTCCTTCTTCTTCTTCTTCTTCTTCCTCCTCGGTGGCCTTGTACTCTGCCCACTCAGAAAAAGACGTTAAGAAACGTTGATTTTGTCTTCTTCAATACAAAACAAAACGAAACAAAGCCTTCTCTCTCCCTCTCTCTCACTTCTCATCTCATCCCGCTGCTCTATTATTAATTAATTAATAATAAATTGTTAAGAATAATAATTATAATCTGGCACTTTCTTTTTCTTTCTCGTTCTTCGCTTTCTGACCGGAAAATCAGCTTTTTTTCTTTTCCTTTTTATCTCGTTTTGTTTTTTCTTCTTCTTTCCCCTATTCCGTTTCTTCTCCCCCACTGATTTCCTTGCTTTTCCCGGGTCAGCATGCCCTCCTCACTCTGCTCCCTACTCCCACGCGCTCAGGCGGCGTTTGAAATCGCACCCACCGTAAGATGGATACACGCGGGGAAGGACATCGTCTGGGTGATAGGGGCGGCGAGTGCGAGAAGAGTGTGAAAAAAACGAGAGTGGGAGGTAAAAATGCGTTTTGGCTACTGTGTTTGAACAACTAACTGACGAACGACTACTACTCCGGGATGGCACTGGGTCGGGTTGGGGCGGGTTTTGTCAAACCCAAACCCATAGGTTTATCTGACAAAAAAATTCGGGGTAAAACCCGTTGGATTTGAAAAATTCAAACCCAACCCAACCCGCTGGGTACCCGCGGGTTAATGGGTACTCGTGGGTTTTTGTGGTAAAAAATTTACAATAACAAGTTTTTTTCAAAATAAAAGTTTAACATCAATTTTCTCATCCAAAATTATTCATACAAAAAACACTAATCTAGAGCATACAAGAAAACCGCAAATGATCAATACAAATTGTTCAAAATTAAAGATAAACATCTATAAACCACAAGATTAATTGAAAGTTTATTCCTCATCAACTATTTTTCTTCACTCTCCACTCCATAATATCAACTTCATTCTAAACAATTAGAAAGAACAAATTATTCATGTCTCTACAAACATAAAGAATATTAGTTGTTTAAGGAAGATATATTATTTAGAATATTTAATATACCGGAAAGTAATTATATGTGTTTGGGCGGGTACTCATGGGCGGGTTTACCAAACCCAAACCCAACTCAACTTGGTGAATAGTGTAGTGGGTTTAAACCCGAACCCGGCCCAAAACCCGTCAACACGAATTTTACCCGCGTTGACCGGGTTGGGTCTGATGGGTACCCGTTGGTTCGGGTTTTGTAGGAGAAGGAAATTAAAATTGGGTAGCGAATGGGAGAAAAAACGTGGAAGGTTGGGATGAATGGCTTGGCAGGCCGGGGCCCAAAAGCGGGTATCCGCCCGAAGCCCGCCCGATAAGGGCCTTGAATGGTTGATTTTTTGGGCCCGTCAACGGGTGGCGGTTTACCCGTTATCCGTCAACCGTGGGTTTCGGGCGGTGGTGGTTCGTCCAGTATCCGCCCCGCGACCCGACCGACGGGTTACCCGTGCTGAATACGACAGCGTTTGGAAGGAAGTATATATTCTCCACTTTCCCCTTGAGAAACCCTAGCTGCCGCCTCACTTTTCATTCTTCACCAAAAACGGAAACCCTAGTTTCCTTCTTCCTCTCAATCTCTCTGCCTCCTCTGTAGCGATTAGGGATCAGATCGCTAGATAATCGCGATCTGGCCGATTTTTCGCCATTCCCCCTCATCAATTCCTCCATTCGACCAATTGCATGGCTGGAAGAGGCAAAGAGAAACCATCCGACGAAGATTTCGTCGGCCGCAGTCCAAAAACGAGGCGTTCGAAGTTCAAATCGCGGATTCTTCGAGTCGAAAAGATAAGTTAATTATGGGTTGCTTTCTTTTCTTTCACCTATCTTCCCTGATTCCCCGTTCCCCAACTCTATACTAACTCTTCTTGTACTGGTATATATAGGGGGATTCAGAGCGGAGGGGTCGTTTCTCGCCACGCCATCTTCTGAAATCGAGAACAAGACCACCCCAGTCGAGTCCACAGAGAGTGAGAGAGCAGAGATCGAGGGATTTAGCCGAGCCTCCAGAGTCCAGACAAAGTCCAGTCATCGAGGGTAAGTTGCTTGGTCTCTTGTGTATACTTTTTATTAATTTATGGGTTAGTGGTGTCAATACAGACATGCATGCATTCATTTGCAGTTCTAACTTCTAAGTTCTAACTTTCTTTGTTTTCGTTGTAATTGTTCACTCTTGTTTGGCCTAGGTTGGATCTGGTTTTGAGAACTGAAGTGGAACAAAGTCCAGTCATCGAGGGTAAGTTGCTTGGTCTCTCGTCTATACTTTTTATTAATTTATGGGTTAGTGGTGTCAATACAGACATGCATGCATTCATTTGCAGAATTGCAGTTCTAACTTCTAAGTTCTAATGCTTTGTGTTCGTTGTAATTGTTCACTCTTGTTTGGCCTAGGTTGGATCTGGTATCGAGAACTGAAGTGGAACAGAGTCAGTGAGCACTTCAGTGAGCAGTGAGGGTCAATCTACTGTCATTGGGTACTCGACAGTCCACATAAAAACTACAATTGAGAAGGTAATCCCGTCCTCCTCTCCTAAGCCTCAACTCACTGTGTTGTCTGTTTGATTATAATGCTGTTGTGACAATCAGTTGATAAGTAATGCTAATAAGTAAAATTAATGAAACTGTAATCGTGATTTTGATGCTAAAGATTTTTGTTTGCAAGTGTAGTCTTGTCATTGTGAAATGTGAATGTAACTAAGTTAATAAATAATAACTAACGCTTAACTGCTTAAGTAGTAATACATAAATTTTTTATGTTCAGATGGAAGGTGCTCCTACTGCTATAAATGTTGACCTTGCTCCCAATGTCAATGTCCCTGAACAACCTGTCCAACCTCAACCTGAACAACCTGGTAATGTTGAGGAGCTTGAAGCTCAACGTAAGTTAACCTCTGATGTGTGGCCTCACTTTAACCGAGTTAGGGTTAATGGGGTTATGAAGGCTAGGTGTAAGTACTGTCGTAAATCCCTTGGTGGGGAAACAAGTAATGGAACTTCACACCTAAGAAGCCATATCAAAACATGTATCCAAAAGAGGATACAAGATGGTTCTTAAAAAATACTTGGCCCTAACTATAAACTTGCTGGAAATCCTCAACTCTCTGCTTCTCAATACAATTATGAGGTTTCTAGGAAGGAACTTTGTTCAATGATTCTGGTCCATGAGTACCCCCTTAGCCTTGTTGATCATGTGGGTTTCAAACGTTTTTGCTGTTCTCTTCAACCTCAATTCGCTGTTCCTAGTAGAAACACTGTCAAAAAGGACATTTTGAGTTTGTTTGGTGTTGAAAGAGGTAAATATCAGACCATTATTGATGGTAATCTGGGGAGGGTTTCTGTTACAACTGATTTGTGGACTGCCAGAAATCAGAAAAGGGGTTATATGGCAGTAACTGGTCACTTCATTGATAATTCTTGGAAGCTGCGTAACATAATGCTGAGATTTATGTATGTTCCAGCCCCTCACACTAGTGAAAGGCTTGCTGATAGGTTGTTTGATTGTCTTTTGGATTGGAACATTGATGGTAAGTTGTCCTCAATCACATTGGACAACTGTACCACCAATGATTCCATGATTTTCCACATGAGAAATAAGCTTCTGAGCAGTGACTTGTTGCTTGATGGTAAATTGGTTCATATGAGGTGTTCTGCTCATATTCTGAATTTGATTGTAAGGGATGGTTTGGATGCAATCAAGGATGCTATAAATTTGATTAGGGAGAGTGTAGTTTACTGGAATTCTACACCTAAGAGGGTTCAAACCTTCTTCGAAGTTGCTAAGCAACTTAAGCTGTCTGTTGAGAGAAAATTAGTCCTTGATTGTCCAACCAGGTGGAATTCCACCTATCATATGCTCTCTGTTGCTATTCCCTACAAGGATGTGTTCTTTCGTTTGAGTTTGAGAGACAATCATTACACATCAGTTCCTTCTAGTGAACAATGGGAATTTGCTTCTACTGTGATTGGGAAGCTGGAAATCTTTTCTGAGATTACTGAGTTGTTCTCTGGTTCCAAATATCCCACTGCCAATCTGTTTTTCCCCAAGATTTGTGATCTCAGACTTAAACTGAATGAGTGGGGTGTTGATCCCAATCCTGTGATATTTGGAATGGCTAGTCAAATGTCCATGAAGTTTGATAAGTATTGGGATGATATACATCTTGTGCTTGCTGTATCGGTTGTTTTGGATCCTAGATATAAACTCCATGTGATTGAAAACTATGCTGGAAAGTTTGGGAATACAGAAACTGATTTGGTTGCTGAGAATATCAAGCAAATGATATGTGGTTTGATTCGTGATTATCAAACTAAAGCTGAGAACAAATCTGGTTCTGAAACTGGAACTTCTTCTGGTTCTGGATCTGCCTCTGCCACTGAACTTGACTTTGAACTCTTTGTAAGTCAAAGGAAAAAGAGTAAGACTTCCTTGATTACAACTGAGTTGGATATGTACCTTGCTGAGGATATCATTCCTCGCACAGCAGAGTTTGATCTGCTCTTGTGGTGGAAATTGAATGGTTTGAAGTATCCCACCTTGCAATCAATTGCAAGGGACTTTCTGGCAATCCCTATTACTTCTGTGCCTTCTGAGAGTGCATTTAGTTCTGGTGGGAGGTTGTTAGACCCTCACCGGAGCAGGCTGCATTATTCGACTGTTGAGGCAATGATGTGTACTAGGAGTTGGATAATGGAGGACATGCAACGAGGTAACATGCAACTAAAACTCTCAAATTTATTGTTTTACGTTTAACAACAGTATGTACTCATTGAACTGGTTCTCTGCAGATTCGGAGGCTGCTGTGGAGGCATTGGATGGACTCTTCTCAACAATGACAGTCGAAGATACAACTGTGGAAGAGGCAGAACCTGGTGGTAAGATCAATAGATCATTTTTCCATAATTCCATTGTGTGTTCTAATTTTTATTAGTTCATTTAGGAATACTTACCTTTGCATTGTTTCCCTTTTTCAGATCCAGAACTCACCTTAATGAGATCACCATTTGCCCATGAAGAGTGATTGGTAATCTGCTGTGGGACCAAGGTAAAGGTCTTTATTTGTTGTCGTTGATGCATACGTGTTATTCATTGGACATTTACTAACTGATTCATTCCTCTTGTATGTTCTTTACACAGTTTCAATTGATGTCTGCTAGACTGCTGGTTTACATCGATTGGAATGAGGGTCAGGGGTGGTCGGGTGGATGATTGCAGATTGCTCAATGATTCGATGTTGCTGGAACCTAGATGGAATGTTGCTGCGCTGCTGTTGCTTGGAACACATTTCATTATACAGTTTTTTCTTAAGAATTAGACATTTAGAATTCAGAGTCTGCTGATACTTGTTGGTTGTTTGGTTGATTTGATAATTTCTATCAGTGATACACGAAATAAATGTTTGTTTTTGGTTGTTGTTGCTGAGCTGCTGGTGTAGTGGCAACAATTGCAGCTTGGCAAGCTTTTTGTTTTTCATTTCAAGTCCTTTTGAGTCTTTGACAGATCAGTTATTAATAATACAGTGAGAAGAGTCCAGTTTTCCAGAATATTTTCAATTTTTTGTTCATGTTTTAGCGGGTACAATGGACCCGCGGGCACCCGAATACCCATTGGGTTTTGGGATGGTTGCCCAACATGGCCCGAATGTCCGTTTGGGCCGGGGACAGGGATACCCGAGGCCCATGGTGGGCGGGCAACGGATCCGGGGTACCCGGCCCCGATCCGCCCCGTTGCCATCTCTAGGTTTACGCGGGGCAGTGTGTATGCGAGATATCAGAAAAGTCATCACTGTTTTCTTTTTTATCATAAAAGTCATCACTACTTAAGGTTGCACAAAGGATGATAAACGGATTAATCTTTCGGGAACTTTTGCATTATTACTTTTTTTTTACTAAAGCATTTTTATATTTAGAATCAAATATCATGGTTGAATTAAATAATTTTCAAACTTTTTTGGAATTGGATTTCGAATAAGTTCAGATAAAATTTAAAAAAATGAAGTACGTTGTGAATATATTTTGACTATTTTTTTTATCATAAATGTGTTACCCAAATGAAGATTAGAGGCCCGATATTTAAAAGGAGCATTAGGATTTTCCGCATGCCTAATCTGCTAGATATGGTATGTAGGATTGATTCAAGTACGAACAAACAATCTGCATGCAGGGGCGGAGGTAGCATGTATATAGGGTGTTCCATGGCACACTCTTGGATTGAGACTAGAACATAAAAAATAGGGGTATTAGTTTATGTTATAACTAGGATTTGAACATGGAACCCCAATATTATAATTAACTTACGTTTACAAATAATAAGTAAATTAAAAAACTCATAATTGTATCCTTATTCAAGCAGTAATCGGAACGTTAGCCCTAACAAGTAAGACTTCTCCTAGTCCCACCTTTCATCTTCTTTCGTTCTTCTTTCCTTTTGGCAATGAACTACGTGAAAAACATTCTTCGGAGTGGAATGAGTGACGATATCATGAATGATTTTTTTGGTAGGATACATTGAGAGTAACATTCTTGATAGTCTGATTATGAATTTTACAGATTTTTCAAACTATGAGAATTCGTCATGGGTCACTCTTAAAAATTGGCAGTCACTTTAATTTTTTTTAAGTTGTCACCCCCTTACCCAAAATCCTAGCTACGCCACTGTCTGCATGTCCCTTAGAATTCTATATCCCTTTCACACATGGGAGAGATCGTTATTCCTTTTTTTTCTTGCACAGACCACCCTCATGTGAAAGGGTGATAAGTGAATCATTCATTTGCAAGATGACTCATGCGACAGGAGAATTTACTATTCGCGACTCAAGGGGGGTTAGTTGTCACCAAGCGCTCTTATTTATGTGTGAGCCGGCCTATACTCCCTGGTCATGCACCTATTAAGTTCGACTGAGTAGTCATGCCCTACTTCCTAGGGTCAGGACGCTTGGGTCGTGCGGTTCTTGAAGTGGGTTCAGCCAAGAGGCGAGAGTTGTGGAACTTTCTATCATTGTCTAGGACTCCAGGTCTTTTGTGAGCACAGGGAGTGTATGTCCAACTGGTTTGGTCTAGGTTGGGGAACCTTTTTGGATTGAGTCGTTGGTTGCTCTTTGACTCGCTTTTACCAAAACCTTAATTAGTGGCCAAGTGTAACAAGAAAATCAGGGAGTAGTATAGTGGAATAAAGTTATAATGTCAACCCGGGGCCTAGATATATTATTACTCGGTGAACAATATTAATCTAGCAAAGTAGTTGTAGTAAAGTTACCAAAACTAAAGGGACAAAGCTAAGAACGCTGATTTGATTTTCAGATATAAAGGATCACTCAGGTATGCGCTCCCTAGTACGTAGTTAGGTCAAATTTGAAATTCCCTTGGTTTAATTCATTGATAATTACACTACAGAAAGTCTGGTATCAGCTTGGAATCTCGACTAAAGCAAGCCAATCCTAATTAAATTGATTAGTCAGAGGGAGATAATATGCCAAGATAATGTAAATAGACTTCTTTTACTGGAATGAAGTCTAGTACAGAGCAGTGAATCAAATCATTATTTGTACAATCGACTGACTATTTCCAATTGAGGATGCTCTCTTAACCCAATCAGACTTTCTGTCTCCTAGGTTGAAGCAGTAATCAAAAGAATGTGATCAAGATTCAATCAATCATGAATAAAATCTCAATTCAATATAATCAATCAATTCACCAATCCAAAGGTTCATAAAATCCGTCTCCTGCACATAGAAATAGGGTTCTTCATACCCAAGTTAGAGAGGAGATTACTCCATAGAGGGAGAGAGGAAAACCATAATCGAAGTAGTCATACTCATAAAGATGTATATGATCTTCTTCGGGATGTCAATAAGCTCTTCGAGGGGCGAAATTCAAGCTCTAACGGTGAGATCTCGGCTCAAATATGCTCCAAGTTAAGGTTCTTCGTTACTTTCTCTCTATAGAGCTTTGTTTTTGTTGTAAAGTCGAATCCCTCGAGAAAAACCGAAATGTAACACTCTACCTTGTACGCTTTGGCTAATCATAATGCTCATACAACTGCAGCGGAATTTAAAACCGGTTTTAGCCTCTCGAACTAAACTTCACTTTTCTCACACAAACTCGGAATCAAAATCCGAGATTGTCCTAATATCCCCTGCGCAGTATCCCCGTCAATGTTAGTACTAAGCTTCAGATCAAATTCTCGATAAAAACACATCAAACCCTGGCCGGAGCTAAATTCAGCGATTCCAGCTCCGACCTAATTAATAGCCGAAATTCATGGATTAGAACCAGAGGATTAATTACCTCGCTGCAGGAAGCTCGTATATGAAATTTGGACTTAATTCGGCTTTCAGATACTCCAAAAACCTAATTTGGCTTATCGGGGAATCAAGAAATTCCTGAACCAAAAACTCGTTTTAAAGCTCTAAATCGATAAATCACGATGTATAGATGAATTAGGCATTACTTACGATATTTTGGATCACTTATGCTCAAGAATTGAGCTCTGAGATTTTCCCTCTCGCTTCCCCTGATCGCCCTCTGCTCCTTCTGCTTTCGGTCCAGAAAATGGAAAAAGATGATGACGATGATGGGAATTAATGGACGGGGAAGTTTATATAAGTGGTCTGTGTGACCGCTTTTATATATATAATATATATAATTAATACATATACTTATATGATGGATTGATAATCCTATTTTTGTCGAAATAATATCAAAACGCTTGATTTTAAATCTTGAATTTCTAGCAATCAAGATATGGGTTTTGATGGAACGGGATGTTACAATTCTCCCCTCCTTAAAAATATTTCGTTCCCGAAATCTAACCTTGAGTTGATTATCGCATCTGTCCGTTCCCATCCTAACATATACTACCACATATCTTGTTACTACTTAACTCTTAGGTTAGGAGATATGAAGTACATAAATAAACACATAACACCTCAAGTTCCCAATATAAAGTTTCAAAAACCTATACTGGGTTATCACAACATAAGCACATCAACAAGTTCAAAAGCATAATTCACTAAACCAAGTTATTAACCTGCAAGGTAGGTTGCCAATAACACAAGGTTATATCAACCTACAAAATGGTTGTCACCACTGCATCAAGAATCATGTCTCTATTAAAATCTCTACCACCACTACTCTTCGTGTTAACATAGTCTAAATTCAAGTGCATTACATAGCTAGCCACAATGCTTCTCGATTGGTTAGTAGGATTTCTAGAACAACTTCTGTGCGAGCTCCAAGGAAATATTGGCCATAACTTGATCCACACACCATTAAAACTTCCTCCAAAATAATAATTTAGAAAACAAGATAAAATCTCCATAAAATTTTCAAACCCTTTAAACCATAACCTCAAAATCATTTTTGACCAAATGCAACTGACTATGCAACACATCATCACCCATGGTCTCAATTCCTGGCAAGTTTAGTGCAAGTACAGGTATGGAGTACTCTCTCCCCTTTCGAGGGTGATCAGTCCTCAAGAGTGAAAGTAACATACCCATAATGCAGAAAACAAACCCAACTCTGATACCAAACTGTAACACCCTACCCTGTACGCTTTGCCTAATCATAATGTTCATACAACTGCAGCGGAATTTAAAACCGGTTTTAGCCTCCCGAACTAAACTTCACTGTTCTCAAACAAACTCGGAATCAAAATCCGAGATTGTCCTAATATCCCCTGCAGTATCCCCGTCAATGTTAGTACTAAGCTTCAGATCAAATTCTCGATAAAAACACACCAAACCCTGGCCGGAGCTAAATTCAGTGATTCCAGCTCCGACCTAATTAATAGCCAAAATTCATGGATTAGAACCAGAGTATTAATTACCTCGTTGCAAGAAGTTCGTATGTGAAATTTGGGCTTAATCCGGCTTCCAGATACTCCAAAACTCTAATTTGGCTTATCGGGAAATCAAGAAATTCCTGAACCAAAAACTCGTTTTAAAGCTCTAAATCGATAAATCACGATGTATAGATGAATTAGGCATTACTTACGGGATTTTTGGATCACTTATGCTCAAGAATTGAGCTATGAGATTTTCCCTCTCGCTTCCCCTGAGCGCCCTCTGCTCGTTCTGCTCTCGGTCTAGAAAATGGAAAAAGATGATGACGATGATGGGAATTAATGGAGGGGGAGTTTATATAAGTGGTCTGTGTGACCGCTTGTATATATATAATATTATATATATATATATATATATATATATATATATATATATATAAAATTAATACGTATACTTATCCGATCGATTGATAATCCACTTTTTGTCGAAATACTATCAAAACGCTCGATTTTAAATCGCGAATTTTTAGCGATCAAGATATGGATTTTGCCGGAACGGGATGTTACACGAAATTTCCACTTAACTATGTAGCTGGGAAAAACACAGACGTGTTCCTTACCCGTGTTTTGGCCCAACCCATGTTTTGGTTAGTGCCCCTCATTTCACTTAAGTTTCTTCAGCTGGAAAACACGAGCTCTCCAAGGCAAAACACGGTCTGTCCTCATGTATTGCCTCAACCCATGTTTTGGAGATTTCATATGATTCTTCTCTGCATATGAAACATGACCTAAACTTGGAGAAACACGGTCGTGTTTCACTGCTTGTCTAGCCCATGTTTTGCCTCGACATGGGTTACACGAGCTGTAAAACGCGGTCTGGCTTCTTCATCTCGTCTTTCTGAAGGCCATGCCCACGTTTCTTCCCCTGGTCCACTTTCGAGTCGCCAAACGATCTCTAAATTATCTGAAACTTGCACATAAGACTCCCTTACTCGCTAGGACCTAAAATGCGATAAAAGAGCACAATCTAGCGTAAATTAGCTTAACATGAAAGAAATTGAGCTCAAATGATATATAAATGAGGGAATAAAAAATTTGTAATCAAGGCATTATCAAATTCCCGCACACTTAGCCATTTACTTGTCTCCAAGTGATAACGATGTAATTGCATATATTTGCGCCCCTAGTTCTTATCCGTTTGAGGGGCATAGTCGTGTATTTTTGGCCTATTTTACGCCGGGTTGTGCTATTTTGTCATATTTCAGGTCCCAGGCGTCAAAGGAAAGGCTAAGCACGAGTTTCGGGGCATTCGGAAGTCATTCGGTGGAGCTGGAGCCAAAACACGGGCACACCTAAAGCAGAACACGGCCGTGTTCCTAGGCCGTGCTTTTACTGCCGAGACTTGATATGGGGTTGAAAAACACGAGCTCAAAACACGAGCAGGGTTGAGGAAAAACACGGCCGTGTCCACCAAAAGCACGCCCGTGTTTTCCCCCAACAGTCTGGCCGTGTAATTAACCCTTGGCAAAACACGGGCGGGCTGAGGCAAAACACGGTCGTGCCCTCGACCGTGTTTTGCCCAGTGATGCCCTTTTAAGCAGATTTCAGCCAAAACAGAAGGGGGTTCGAGTTTTAGAGAGACAGAGCGATTCCTAGAGAGACAAAGCGACGAACAAGAGTTCCCAAGTGCCCTAGCTTGATCTTCATCACCATTGGAGCTTGGCTTGAGCTTGGAGAAGTGCCGATCAACGTCCAGGAGAAGAAATCCATCCTTCACAGTATGATTTCCGCGTCTGATTCTGCTTTTGCTTCTTTCTCCATGGAGTAGTTCTCCCATTCATCTGGGTATGGAGAACCCTAGATTTGTATGTTAGGTTTGATTGTATGAACCCAAGTATTGATTCTATGATTTGATTATATTCAATTGAGGTTTGAATGATTGAATGGCATGAATCCTGATCAAATTCCTGTTGTTTCTGCTTTAACCTAGAATGAGAATATCTGCCTAGGTTGATAGAGCATCCTTGATTGAAGGTAGGGAGTTGGTGACTTTAGTCGAGGAGCCAACTCACTATTCTGTACCGAATTCACTTCGGTAGTGGAGGTTTTGTTGTTAGGGCCTCAATCTGTTTACTCCGGTGGAGGTTAGTCGCCCGCTAGAGACTCAGATTGAGAGGGTCTGAAGACCTTTAGTCGAGACTTCAGGCTGTTTAAGAACCTTCCGCAGTATAACTATCATAGAAACTAAACTTGGTAATTGCAATCCGGCTTAACTCCAGTCTAGGGGGAACCATATCCGGGTGACCTCTCTTAACCTGAAAACAACAGTTTACTTGCTTTGTTTGTTTGTTTGTTAGTTTAGACTTGCATTAAAGTTTCATTGCTAGATAACAAGAATTCACTGAGTAGTCATCAAATCTAGGACCCGGGTTGACATTTAAACCCAAACCCGCTATACTACGCTTTAGGAAGTGGTTACCTTGGCCAATTCCTAGAGTGACAGTAGAAGTGAGTCAAGTTTTTGGCGCCGTTGCCGGGGACGGCTAGGTTGTTGAAGAAAAGTGATTTCTGTTAATTTAGCTTTTCTTTTCGCTTTGTTTGCTTTATCCCACTTGTGCCTTCACGGGTTTGCTTGCTTGAGTGTGTGCAGGTAGTGCATGACCCGTAGCCAGTCGGGAGGTTTACTGCCGTTGAATCCAAAGATTGAACGCACCTGTCGCCAACTCAGGAGACAACATCGAGCTAGACTGGCTACGGAAGAGCGAATAGACGGCCACCTGAGCAGCGATTCTGAGGAAGAGTACATGATGGACGGAGATTACAATCAACACCAGGGGAATCCTCAGCAGGCTCCCCCGGTGAATCAGGTCCTGGGGAACAACCCCATACCCCAGGATCATGGGGTTCATCATCATCCACCGCCGCCGAGTCCCACCTTGGAGTACTACTACACTCCACGGATTGCTGACATCCGCCCGGTCATCCTCTACCCGCCTATTCCAGCAAACAACTTTGAGATCAAGCCATGTTGGATTCAGCTCATTACATCTTCTATCCAGTTCCATGGCTTGAAGGATGAGGAGGCCAGGGTGCATCTTTCCCGTTTTCTGCAGCTGACGAACGGGTTCAAGCTGAATGGTGTCCCTGATGATGCAATCCACCTTCATCTCTTCCCCCATTCTCTGGCGGGGAATGCTAAGAGGTGGTTGGAGACCCAGCCCCCATTGTCCATCACCTCTTGGGACGACCTGGCTGAAAAATTCGTGCACAGGTACTATCCGGCATCGAAGACTACAGAGATCCAGCGGGAGATCACTCACTTCCGCCAAGAGCCAGATGAGTCACTTCGTGATGCATGGGAGCGGTACATGGGATATTTCTGGCAGTGTCCCCATCATGGCTTCAGTGATGCATTCACAGTGGGGAACTTCTATAGTGCCCTCTCTCCAGATAGCCAGAGGGTGATTGAGTCTCTATGCCCAGGAGGGGATATTCTTACTAAGACTCCACCCGAGCTGAACCAGATGATCAATACCTTGGCTGCCAGAGATCATTCTTGGGGACAGTGTAGCAGAGGCAGACATTCCCGGGACCGTGGTGTGCACGCCATGGAGTCCAGATCCGGGCTCAAGCAGCAGGTAGCTGAGTTGGTGCAGACATTGAAGCAGCCCAACAGTCTTATTCCGGGCAGAGGTTTGGCTACACCTCCAGTAGCTCAATGTCAGTGGTGTGAGAGCTCAAATCACTTAGTGGAAGACTGTCAGGCTATGAGGGAGTCTACTACTTCCCAAGAGCAGTTGGACTTCATCGCCAATGCTCGGCGCCTCGACCCGTACAACAATACATATAATGAGGGGTGGCGCCAGCATCCCAATTTCGCTTGGAGCAACAACTGCACTAAAGCACCTGGTTTCCCAGCGCCAGCTGGTGGTTTTCAGCAGAGGCAGCCCTTCCAGGCTCGATAGGGGCCAGCCCCACAGCAGCAGCCCTACTAGCCTAGGCAGGGGCAACCATTCCAGCAGCCCCAGCGCCAGTTTGCCGAGCCAGCAGCAGCTCCGGCCCCAGATAATCAGATGACGAAGCTGGAGAATATTCTAGCTTCATTCATGACTAGCACTCAGGCAACTATCACGAGGTTGGACCAGAGCGTAGCCTCACTAGAGGCAGGCTGTTCAAACCGATCTCATCCTCCACCCGCATCGCTACTTCCTTGGAGGAACCACCAGAGCTGGAGCTTAAGCCCCTCCCTCCTCATTTGGAGTATGCATTTCTCCGAGAGGGGAATAAGCTGCCAGTCATAATCAGCTCGACCCTCACACCCGAGCAGAAGACCAGACTGGTGACCTTGCTGAAATAGTATGAGCGAGCTCTGGCGTGGAAGATCACAGACATCCGGGGGATCAGCCCTTCCTTCTGCTCCCACCGGATATTGATGGAGGATGAGATGCGGCCAGTGAGACAGCCGCAGAGAAGACTGACACCGAACCTGGAGGCTGTGGTTCGGGCAGAGATCGTGAAGCTGCTGGACGCGGGGATCATCTTCGTCATTTCCGACAGCGAGTGGGTCAGTCCCACCCAGGTGGTACCCAAAAAGGGTGGGATGACTGTGGTGCCTAACGAGAAGAATGAGCTGATCCTGATGCGCACGGTGACTGGGTACCGTGTCTGCATTGATTACTGGCGTCTCAACGACACCACTCGGAAGGACCACTTCCCGCTACCATTCATTGATCAGATGCTGGAGAGACTGGCGGGGCACGAGTTCTACTGTTTCCTGGATGGGATGTCCGGGTACTTCCAGATCCCTATTGCACCGGAGGACCAGGCAAAGACCACTTTCACCTGCCCCTTCGGCACCTTTGCCTACCGGAGGATCCCATTCGGGCTATGCAATGCCCCGGCCACTTTTCAGCGATGCATGCTCGCTATCTTTGACCGTCTGGTCGGCGAGATTATGGAGGTGTTTATGGACGATTTCTCGGTTTATGGAGACTCATTCTCTCACTATCTCCATAACCTGGAGCTTGTCCTTAAACGGTGTGAAGAAACGAACCTGGCACTGAGTTGGGAGAAGTGTCACTTCATGGTTCGAGAAGGCATAGTTCTTGGGCATAAGATCTCCATGATGGGGATTGAGGTGGACAGAGCGAAGATCAAGACTATCAGCAAGCTGCCTCCTCCTACATCTGTTAAGGGGATTCGGAGTTTTCTTGGTCATGCAGGGTTCTACAGGCGGTTCATCAAGGATTTCTCGAAGATTGCCCTGCCCCTGACTAATGACTCACTTCTACTGTCACTCCAGGAATTGGCCAAGTGAAACAACTTCCTAAAGCGTAGTATAGCGGGTTTAGGTTTAAATGTCAACCCGGGTCCTAGATTTGATGACTACTCAGTTGTTATCTAGCAATGAAACTTTAATGCAAGTCTAAACTACCAAACAAACAAAGCAAGTAAACTGTTGTATTCAGGTTAAGAGAGGTCACTCGGATATGGTTCCCCCTAGACTGCAGTTAAGCCGGATTGTAATTACCAAGTTAAGTTTCTATGATAGTTATACTGCGGAAGGTTCTTAAACAGCCTGAAGTCTCGACTAAAGGTGTTTAGACCCTCTCAATCTGAGTCTCTAGCGGGCGACTAACCTCCACCGGAGTAAACAGATTGAGGCCCTATGAACAAAACCTCCACTACCGAAGTGAATCTGGTACAGAATAGTGAGTTGGCTCCTCGACTAAAGTCACCAACTCCCTACCTTCAATCAAGGATGCTCTATCAACCTAGGAAGATATTCTCATTCTAGGTTAAAGCAGAAAACAACAGGAATTTGATCAGGATTCAAGTCATTCAATCATTCAAACCTCAATCGAATATAATCAAATCATAGAATCAGTACTTGGGTTCATACAATCAAAACCTAACATACAAATCTAGGGTTCTCCATACCAGATGAATGGGAGAACTACTCCATGGAGAAAGAAGCAAAAGCAGAATCAGACGCGGAAGCAGAATCAAACGCGGAATTCATACTGTGAAGGATGGATTCCTGCTCCTGGACGTTGATCGGCACTTCTCCAAGCTCAAACTGGCCTCCAATGGTGATGAAGATCAAGCTAGGGCACTTGGAGACTCTTGTTCGTCGCTTTCTCTCTCTAGGAATCGCTCTATCTCTCTCAAAACTCGAATCCCCTTCTGTTTTGGCTGAAATCTGCTTAAAAGGGCATCAGTGGCCAAAGCACGGTCGAGGGCACGGCCGTGCTTTGCCTCAGCCCGCCCGTGCTTCTAGTGTTAATTACACGGCCACCCTGTTGGTGCAAACACGGCCGTGCTTTTGGGAGGACACGGCCGTGCTTTGATGGACACGGCCGTGCTTTCAGCCCGTGTTTGCAGCTTGAATTCGCCAAACTCAATTAGCTCTCGGCAGTAAAAGCACGGCCACAGAACACGGCCGTGTTTTGTTTTAGGTGTGCCCGTGTTTTGGCTCCAGCTCGACGAAATGACTTCCGAATGCCCCGAAACTCGTGCTTAGCCTTTCCTTTGATGCCTGGGACCTGAAATATGACAAAATAGCACAACCCGGCGTAAAATAGGCCAAAAATACACGACTATGCCCCTCAAACGGATAAGAACTAGGGGCGCAAATATGTGCAATTACATCGTTATCAAATTCCCCCACACTTAACCGTTTGCTTGTCCCTAAGCAAACCTAACTCAAACCAATGCAACTCTCCAGACCTCTATAGCAACAAACAACCCAGATCGTAGGTAGAGGACTTCCTAGATCATTTAGCAGCTTACGAGGTCAACCGACGCACAAGTCATCTCTTAGCTTCTTCGGCGAGAGCACTAGTATCAAGTCGGCATCATGGCAAATAGTGAACAGAGGACAAATGAATTGTGGATGAAGAGATTCTCAAAAACAAAGAATCATGGGCTCACATTTTTCAAAGTGCTCTATTTTCTTCTTGAAGATGGTTGGAACCCCTTTTCTTTCTGTTTTGCTTGTTTTCTGTTATTTTTTTCTTTTTTTTTTCTTTCAAGGGTCCCAACCTGCTCTTACCGGCCATGCCAGGAGCGGATGTCTCGAGCCTCGTGCGGGGGAAAGACATGTAAGGGGGCTGGAGGTAGTAGGTGGAAATTGGGAACGAATTCCCGTCTCCCCTTACACACTTTCGCCTTATTCGCACGGGAGACGTTATTTTGAAGCACATTTTCGAGCACTTGTTATTTTCAAAACATGATACAAGAGTCCATGACAGGTAGAGAGTCCACAACACCACACAATTCAAGGGTCCTAAGATCACTAATTCACTCATTCAACCAACACAATATGAAGAAGAAATGAGACTTCTTAAATGCATCAACATCCTCCATAGTGATACACTACCTCCCTAGGTTGCATATTACTATAAAGACTGTCAATTCAAAGCATACTGAGCAGGCAATTGCACGGAACACGTACTTGGAGCCCTCAAATTTAAAAATTTGGACAGTGGACTAGGCTCCAAGCACACAAACAGATTTAACGCAGTCAAAAGATAAACATCCACCCACACTTAAGATCGACATTGCCCTCAATGGAGAAGAGGGAAGGGAGAGGGGAACGATGTTACCGGTATGCACGGACTGCAGGAGACTGGAAACGGACCAGTCGGAGTGAAGCGGACTGGAGAGAGACCAGTCTGGAACAAAGCACAGCTAAAGGGGAACAGAAGGGCTCAAACACAATATGTTAGGTCCAATGTCAGCCCAATAAGACATCATCCAAAACAAAAGAAAACAAACCAAAACCAAACTGGTTTACAATCGGACTCAACACAAGAAAGAGAGTCAAACCATGGTGGGGTTGCCTCCCCACAAGCGCTTCTTTACCGTCTTTTAGCTGGACGCCCATGGTGGATACTCAGGGAAGTGAAGGAACAGGTGCCTCCAAGAGCGGATCCACGTCGCTCTTGAGGTACAGCTTCAGGTTGTGGCCATGCACCCGACGGATGCGACCACCATCATCGGTCAGCTCGACCTGGCCATCCGGCAAGATGCAGGCGAGTGAGTACCCGGACGACCAGGGTGGTCGTGGTGCAGGAGGTGGGACCAGCTCGTAGTGGTCTCCACCCTTCTTCCGTGCAGGCTTAGCAACCTGCTGCTTCGGCCGCCACTCCTCCTTGAGCTTTTTGTTCGGAGGCGAGACTGGATGGAGTGGCGGCGAAGGATACACGACAGGATCGTGTACCTGATCAGAAATGGCATGTACAGGCGTGACAGCAATCATAGCACAGTGATCAAATTCAGTCACAGAAAAAGTAGCCTGTTCATTCCCAGCACGCAGGATCAGTTTACCATCATGCACATCAATAAGTGCCTTGGCGGTGGCAAGAAATGGTCTACCCAGAATCAAAGTCACATCCACATCCTCATGTATATCAAGAATAACAAAATCAACAGGATATGTGAATGCACCGACACTGACAAGCAAATCCTCTATGATTCCCCTAGGATGCACAATGGAACGATCAGCTAGCTGAATGCTCATTCTAGTAGGGCTAAGTTCACCTAGGTCTAGCTTTGTATACAACTTATATGGCATGACATTTATGCTAGCGCCTAGGTCCGCCAAGGACTTGCCTACATGCATGCTGCCAATAGTAAGAGGGATAGTAAAACTCCCTGGATCCTTGCGCTTTTCGGGCAGCTTGTTCTGTAGGATAGCAGAACACTCCTCGCTCAGCAACACTGTCCAGAGATCCCCAAGTTTCTTCTTGTTGGTGAGGAGATCTTTCATGAACTTGGCATACTTGGGCATCTTCGACAGTGCCTCCACGAACGGTATGCTGATGTTGAGCTGCTTCAACATTGCCATAAACTTGGCAAACTCAGTCTCCAACTTGTCTTTGTGTAGGCGAGTGGGGAAGGGAAGCTGGGGTACATGCTCCTTAACTACTGGTTGTGGCTTGGGAGCAAGGGCCTCCTTCTCCACCCGCACTTCTGCATCGTCGGCTGGAAGTGCTGAAGCAGGTAGTGGTTCCTCCTGACTGGCCGGGACAGGATCAGCAGATATGGTCTTACCGCTCCTGGTAAAAATGGCATCCAGCTGCTGGAGTTGGTGAGGATCCCGAGGATTCGGGATAGTGGTGGCAGGTAGAGTCCCCGGTGCCCTAGTAGTGTTTTGGCGGGCCAAGATGCCCACCTGGGTCTGCAGATCTTGCAAAATGGCACCCTGGTTCCGCTGACCTGCCTCTAGTGACGTGATAGCAGCCTGAGTGCTAGTCATGAATGAAGCTAGAATATTTTCCAGCTTTGTCATCCGGTCATCTGGGGCCGGATCTGCTGCTGGCTCGGCGAACTGGCGCTGGGGCTGCTGGAATGGTTGCCCCTGCCTAGGCTGGTAGGGCTGCTGTTGTGGGGCTGGCCCCTGTCGAGCCTGGAAGGGCTGCCTCTGCTGAAAGCCACCAGCTGGTGCTGGGAAACCAGGTGGCTTAGTGGTGTTGCTGCCCCAAGCGAAGTTGGGATGCTGGCGCCACCCCTCATTATATGTGTTGCTGTACGGGTCGAGGCGCCGAGCATTGGCGATGAAGTCCAACTGCTCTTGGGGAGTGGTAGAATCCCTCATAGCATGGCAGTCTTCCACTAAGTGATTCAAGCTCTCACACCACTGACATTGAGCAACTGGAGGTGTAGCCAAACCTCTGCCCGGAATAAGACTGTTGGGCTGCTTCAATGTCTGCACGAGCTCAGCTACCTGCTGCTCGAGCCCGGATCTGGTCTCCATGGCGTGCACACCACGGTCCCAGGAATGTCTGCCTCTGCTGCTCTGTCCCCAAGAATGATCTCTGGCAGCCAAGGTATTGATCATCTGGTTCAGCTCGGGTGGAGTCTTAGTAAGAATATCCCCTCCTGGGCATAGAGACTCAATCACCCTCTGGCTGTCTGGAGAGAGAGCACTGTAGAAGTTCCCCACTGTGAAAGCATCACTAAAGCCATGATGGGGACACTGCCAGAAGTATCCCATGTACCGCTCCCAAGCATCACGAAGTGACTCATCTGGCTCTTGGCGGAAGTGAGTGATCTCCCGCTGGATCTCTGTAGTCTTCGATGCCGGATAGTACCTGTGCACGAACTTGTCAGCCAGATCGTCTCAAGAGGTGATGGACAAAGGGGGCTGGGTCTCCAACCACCTCTTAGCATTCCCCGCCAGAGAATGGGGGAAAAGGTGAAGGCGGATTGCATCATCAGGGACACCATTAAGCTTGAACCCGTTCGTCAACTGCAGAAAACGGGAAAGATGCACCCTGGCCTCCTCATCCTTCAAGCCATGGAACTGGATAGAGGATGTAATGAGCTGAATCCAGCATGGCTTGATCTCGAAGTTGTTTGCTGGAATAGGCGGATAGAGGATGACCATGCGGATGTCAGCAATCCGTGGAATGTAGTAGTACTCCAAGGTGGGACCCGGCGGCGGTGGATGATGAACCCCATGATCCTGGGGTATGGGGTTGTTCCCCAGGACCTGATTCACCAGGGGAGCCTGCTGAGGATTCCCCTGGTGTTGATTGTAATCTCCGTCCATCCTGTACTCTTCCTCAGAATCGCTGCTCAGGTGGCCGTCTATGCGCTCTTCCGTAGCCAGTCTAGCTCGCTGTTGTCTCCTGAGTTGGCGACAGGTGCGTTCAATCTCTGGATTCAACGACAGTAAACCTCCCTACTGGCTACGGGTCATGCACTACCTACACACACTCAAGCAAGCAAACCCGTGAAGGCACAAGTGGGATAAAGCAAACAAAGCAAAAAGAAAAGCTAAATTAACAGAAATCACTTTTCTTCAACAAACTAGCCGTCCCCGGCAACGGCGCCAAAAACTTGACTCACTTCTACTGTCACTCAGGGAATTGGCCAAGTGAAACCACTTCCTAAAGCGTAGTATAGCGGGTTTGGGTTTAAATGTCAACCCGGGTCCTAGATTTGATGACTACTCAGTGAATTCTTGTTATCTAGCAATGAAACTTTAATGCAAGTCTAAACTACCAAACAAACAAAGCAAGTAAACTGTTGTATTCAGGTTAAGAGAGGTCACCCGGATATGGTTCCCTCTAGACTGCAGTTAAGCCGGATTGTAATTACCAAGTTCAGTTTCTATGAAAGTTATACTGCGGAAGGTTCTTAAATAGCCTGAAGTCTCGACTAAAGGTCTTCAGACCCTCTCAATCTGAGTCTCTAGCGGGCGACTAACCTCCACCGGAGTAAACAGATTGAGGCCCTATGAACAAAACCTCCACTACCGAAGTGAATCTGGTACAGAATAGTGAGTTGGCTCCTCGACTAAAGTCACCAACTCCCTACCTTCAATCAAGGATGCTCTATCAACCTAGGCAGATATTCTCATTCTAGGTTAAAGTAGAAACAACAGGAATTTGATCAGGATTCAAGTCATTCAATCATTCAAACCTCAATCAAATATAATCAAATCATAGAATCAGTACTTGGGTTCATACAATCAAAACCTAACATACAAATCTAGGGTTCTCCATACCCAGATGAATGGGAGAACTACTCCATGGAGAAAGAAGCAAAAGCAGAATCAGACGCGGAATTCATACTGTGAAGGATGGATTCCTGCTCCTGGACGTTGATCGGCACTTCTCCAAGCTCAAACTGGCCTCCAATGGTGATGAAGATCAAGCTAGGGCACTTGGAGACTCTTGTTTGTCGCTTTCTCTCTCTAGGAATCGCTCTATCTCTCTCAAAACTCGAATCCCCTTCTGTTTTGGCTGAAATCTGCTTAAAAGGGCATCAGTTGCGAAAGCACGGTCGAGGGCACGGCCGTGCTTTGCCTCAGCCCGCCCGTGCTTTGGCTAGTGTTAATTACACGGCCAGCCTGTTGGTGCAAACACGGCCGTGCTTTTGGGAGGACACGACCGTGCTTTGATGGACACGGCCGTGCTTTCAGCCCGTGTTTGCAGCTTGAATTCGCCAAACTCAATTAGCTCTCGGCAGTAAAAGCACGGCCACAGAACACGGGCGTGTTCTGTTTTAGGTGTGCCCGTGTTTTGGCTCCAGCTCGACGAAATGACTTCCGAATGCCCCGAAACTCGTGCTTAGCCTTTCCTTTGACGCCTGGGACCTGAAATATGACAAAATAGCACAACCCTGCGAAAAATAGGCCAAAAATACACGACTATGCCCCTCAAACGGATAAGAACTAGGGGCGCAAATATGTGCAATTACATCGTTATCAACTAAGCTTCTAGAGAAGGATGCCCCCTTCCAGTTCACTGATGCATGCACAACGGCTTTCACGACCTTGAAGGAGAAGCTCACTCAAGCTCCTATCATGGTTGTTCCTGACTGGTCCCTGCCATTTGAGCTTATGTGCGATGCCAGTGACTTTGCTGTTGGAGCTGTATTGGGGCAGAGGCGAGATCAGCATTTCCGACCTATCTACTATGCCTCGAAGACCCTGAATGATGCCCAAGAGAACTACCCCACCACGGAGAAGGAGCTGCTCGCGGTGGTGTTTGCCTTCGATAAATTTCGTCCTTATCTGGTCTTGTCCCATGTGACCGTGTATACAGATCACTCCGCGATTCGATACTTGATGAGCAAGGCTGATGCCAAGCCTAGGCTCATACGATGGATCTTACTGCTGCAGGAGTTTGACATTGAGATTCGGGACAAGAAGGGAGCGGAGAATGTTCCTGCTGATCACCTCTCCCGGTTGGACGCACCCCCTGCGGACAACCTCGAGGAGGAGATCAACGACTCCTTCCCAGATGGGAGACTGATGATGATGTGCCTGGTGAAGAGTGTCACCCCCTGGTATTCTGATTTTGCGAACTATCTTGTGGGCCAGCAGCTGCCCAAGGGGATGACAACTCACGCCAAGAGAAAATTCTTCTCCGACCTGAAGCACTACTACTGGGATGACCCTCATCTCTTCAGGATCGGAGCCGACAGGATCATCCGTCGATGTGTTATGGAGTGTGAGATGGAGGGCATTCTATCTCACTGTAATGAAGGACCTGCTGGTGGTCACCACGGAGGGAACCGCACGGCGAGGAAGGTGCTCCAGTCGGGCTTTTACTGGCCCACGCTCTTCAGGGACGCAGACGCCTTCGCACGCAGGTGCGACCGATGCCAGAGGTCAGGTAACATCTCTGCCCGTGATGAGATCCCCAGAATGTTTTTATAACTTGTGAGATTTTTGATGTCTGGGGTATCGACTTCATGGGCCCCTTCCCTCCATCTTTTGGTAATACCTATATCCTTGTTGCTGTTGACTACGTCTCTAGGTGGGCTGAGGCGCAAGCTTTGCCCACTAATGATGCTAGACGTGTTTGTGGTTTTCTGAAGCAGCTAGTCTCCCGGTTCGGGACACCTAGAGCCATCATAAGCGACTGAGGCACCCATTTCCAGGGTCAGTTCGATAAATTGTTGTCTCGCTATGGTGTAACTCATAAGGTGTCCGTGGCCTACCATCCTCAAACAAGTGGTCAGGCCGAGCTGAGGAACCGGGAGCTCAAGCGTATCCTGGAGAAGACGGTGAATCTATCCCGCAAGGATTGGTCCACCAAGCTCGATGATGCTCTATGGGCATACCGCACTGCCTACAAGACGCCCATTGGTACCTCACCGTACCGGCTTGTCTATGGAAAGGCATGCCATTTTCCCGTGGAGCTAGAGCACAAGGCCTTCTGGGCCCTTAAGCTGCTAAACTTGGATGTTAGTGTTGCAGGTGTTGAGCGAAAAATGCAGATGTTGGAGCTGGAAGAGTGGCGTTATCACGCCTATGAGAACAACAAGCTGTATAAGGAGCGCACTAAGCGGGGTCCGAAAGAGTTCCAGGTTGGTGATCGAGTTCTCCTTTATAACTCGCGCCTGAAACTTTTTCCCGGAAAACTCCGTTCCCGGTGGTCTGGACCGTACACGGTCACACAGGTGTTCCCGTATGGCACGATCGAGATTGCCAACCCGCAAACTGAACCATTTAAAGTGAATGGCCATCGTCTCAAACTGTACTTGGGAGGTGAGGTCGAACGTGAGGAGTTGGCAGTGGACTTCGCGGACCCTTAGTTCCGCCATGGGCGTCCAGCTAAAAGACGGTAAAGAAGCGCTTGTGGGGAGGCAACCCCACCACGGTTTGCATTTCTCCCCTTTGTTTTTATTTATTTATTTCATTTTTGTCGGGTTTTGAGTCTTTGAGTCTGTCTGGAAAGTTTTTCGTGCCTCGGGTGGTTCTTTTTACTGTATGATTGGGTAAATTTTAGAACCGGGGCACGAATGAGTCTTGGTGGTTTGAGATTGAAATTTTGAAAAAAGGCATTTTGGGCTCGGCAGTAAAAACACGGGCGCAGGGGACCAAAACACGGCCGTGTTTTGCCCCTGCCCGCCCGTGTTTTGCATTTTGGCCTCGGCATAAAAAGCACGGGCGCTGGCCTTTTGAAAACACGGCCGTGTTTTGGCCCAAGCCCGCCCGTGTTTTCAAAGGAAAGCAATTCTGCCCTCGGCAGTAAAAACACGGGCGCGGAGCAGGCCGAACACGGCCGTGCTTTGCCCCGCCCGTGTTTCGCTGCCCCCCCTATAAAATCGATTTTTCCTCCCCCCCACCCACCAGATCATTTTTTTCAAAAATTTCCAGCCCCCTCTCGCCGGAAACTCGGCCCTTTCACCTTCTCCTTCGATTTTCCGGCCATAACTCCCTCTCCCGACCTCCAAATCACAAACCGCGAACGCCCCTATGCTCCTGGCGTCAAGGAGCACATTCCCCAAAGATTTGGGCAGGTTTGGCCGAGGTTGGGTCACCGGCGGTGAGTTTCCCGGCGAGTCTCCGGTGTGTTTTCCGGCGACTTTGGGTGCCTATTTCCACTTTCTTCACCTCTCTCGTGGTCTCTCCTTGCGTCTCCAGGTGTGTTCTCCTTGTCTTTTCCTTTATTTATGGAGAATCAATACCTAGAGTTAGGTGAAGAACTTCTGATTGTGGAATGGTTTGGGGAAGATTGGGTTTGAGGATGATTGGGATGATTGCATGTTGCATTGTATGATTGGGATGATTGGTGCTTATTTAGTACGGTTTTGGGTATGCTTGTTTCACCGGGGGCCTAGTCCACTGTCCGAATCGCTCGATTTGAGGGTCCCCGGTGTATTTTGCTGTGAAATTCTCGTGTGATGGGTATGCTTGTTTCGCCGGCAGTCTAGTCCACTGTCCATATCTTTTGATATGAGGGCTCCCGGTGTGGTTTTGGCCTAACATTGACCCCGTTTGCTTGTGTACCCTTTGTACTTCCTTGGGTTTTGCAGGATCATGGAGGTTTTTCTCGACCAGATGAGCATCACCCAGCGCCATATGCTGCGGAACCTCCGTCACCGCACCATCGCCGAGCACCTGCACCTCGATTGGGAGGTGTTCGAGGCACTTCATGCCAGGCCACAGATGGAGGCCGTGGTCCGCACCTATGGTTGGAGGCGTCTTCTCACCCTCGCCGAGCCGACCTACAAGGAGCTCGTCTGGGAGTTCTACGCCACCTTCCACCACAACTCGAAGGGAAACTCCGACCATGCTGATGCAGTTCAGTTCACACTCGGCGGGGTGGAGCACTCCCTCAGTTACTGGGAGTTCGCCAATGCACTTCGTCTCAATTCCCGGGAGGCCGGCGGACCGCCCCTACGCTTGGATCTCTCTGATCCCACCGACTTCGCTTCCCAGGCGTACTTTCAGCACATTTGCCTACCGAACAATGCGGATGAAGAGTACGTTGCCAGCCAGACACGGGCCGCTCTCCTCCGTCCGGAGTGGCGGATCCTCAACCACCTGCTCTGCACTTCCTACACACCCAGCAAAGGTTCATCCAACCGGGTCACACTCCGGACCCTCTGGTTCATGGATGCGATGGGTCGTTCTGAGGATACCATCCAGCTGGGCTCTGTGCTCGCCTGGACGTTCACTAAAGCCACCAGCAGCACGACTCCCAGCCTTGTATGTGGCCCGGTGATCACCGCCTTGGCCCGCAACTACGGGGTTGACTACACAGGGATGACATTGGTCCGCGGGCCAACCCCACTCAGCGAGGATACTCTCCGCCACCAGCACTTGGTTGCTCGCCACGGGCGTGTGAACTGGATCGCGGGCCTTCCTCAGCCGCCTCTCCCTGCAGCGGGCGACCAGCCCGAGTCGAGCGCCGCTGGTGGACGCAGCGTTCCCCGTTGCGCTGTCCGTCGTGAACAGTCTCCCGCGATCCCCTCTCCTGCTCCCCGGTCTCCTTCTCCAGGGTCACCTCCTCTAGTGGTGGTGCCCATCTCCGACCAGTTGGCGGCGATCGCTCAGCAGAACGAGCGCATCCTGGCCGGCCAGGAGCGCATCCACACCCGCCTTGATCGTGAGCGGGACCGAGGGCGTCGTCTCATGTCAGGGCGGCACTACATTATGTCCTACTTGGGCTTGGACCCGAACGCGGTCCACTACCCGTTCGTGCAGTCCCCAGGGTTTGAGGATGAGTACCCTCCACCCCCTGGCGATGGTGGTGATGCCTTCTAGAGCTGGTTCTGTGTTTTATTTGTGTTCCAGACTAAGACTCCATGTTTTGTGGTTTTGTTTTGTTTTGTTTTGTTTTATCTTGGATTGTAGACTTGGTACTATGATTTCTATCACCCAGTGTGTGTGTTTTTGTTGTCTCTAGCTCTGTGCCTCCTTCTTTTGACTGGTCCGCCATCCAGTCAACGTTCCTGACCACTGTTTCACGGTAACATCGTTCCCCTTCCCTCTGCTCCATTGAGGACATTGTCGCATTTAAGTGTGGTGGGGGGGGGGGGGGGGGGTTCTTTGTATGAATTGGAACGTATATATGTGTGCTTGGAGCCTAGTCCACTGTCCAAATCTTGAGATTTGAGGGCTCCAAGCACGGCTGTTTGCTTGATATTTGATCGTATTGGCACTGTGGATGTGATTAGTGAATTGAATGGCTTTTGACTTGATACATGACAACTTGAGTGTGACTTAGACAACTTACTGTGATGACTGAGATGTGCAGTAGAACTGTGTAGGAGTTCAGTTTTTCAACTGTTTGCTCACCAAATGTGACTTGGTTTGATCACTTGCTTTTGACAGTCATTTATGCATCTAGTTCAGGGAATCAGAACGAGAGATAGAGCATATAGGTAGCCATGTGAGACTTGAGCCTGCTCGTTTCTTTCTTGTGCGATAGTTCCCTCTTCCATGATGTGCAGCATTCACGTTGTCATTAGCTAAGATGATGGAGGCATAGGATTAGCCCACGACCAAATTGACTGTCCTGGTGTGTCATACCCCCTAGTCAGCCCCTTTGAGCCGTGTGTTACCCTTTCTTTCGGTCAATATGAAAAAATCACCCTTTTGCATCTCTTAGAAGGTTCCACAGAGTGGTTTTTACATGTTCTCTGCGGTTTCTGCTTAATATAATGTGAAGGTTGGAGGTATTCTTAAAAAGTTGGGCAGGTGCTTGAAATATGTGCAGAGGTTGTGGTTCTCTTAAGAAATGAAAAAAAAAAACAAAGAAAAAATGAAAGCAAAAGAGAGCCACCACCAAAAATCTGAATAGTGCCCATTAAGTAGTGTTTCTTAGCAATCTGGCTTAGAAATACTAGCATTTATGCGACCTCCTTCGCTCTTATGCTCTGAAGAATTTGAGTAATGCAGAATAGCAGAAAGAAAGTTATTGGTTTGATTGACTGTGAGTTTGTTGGGTTTGGAAATGTGGAACCTTGTGCTATGAATACTTCCACCACCTAAAAGGCCTTTTCCCCATGTCCAAGACCCTAGCCAGTCATCTCAACCTGTGTCTAAGACCTCCGGATTAGTTAGTGGTGACACCCCATATGTGAACTCTAGCACTTAGAGGCTGCATTCATGAAGAGATGTTAGGGATTGAGAGATTAAGCATGCGCATTTTTTGCATCAAATTGTCCTGACCCCACTGGTCGAGATTGAGCGATTCATTTTCTCTTATTCTCTATACTCTTTATCACGGTGAGGACCTAGATTGCTCGGTCTTAATTCTGATATCTTGAGCTTTGTACATGAAGTGACTGTTTTGAACAAGTGGTTGAGTCAAGTCTATGTTGGTTGGTGAACAGAAGGGAGACTCTTCCTTTGCTCGATTTTACTGCATTCGAATGTCATCTGTGGTGGTTGTCTAGGTTGTCATTGAGGTTTTCCATGTGTTAATGATCGAAAGCCAGTATGATCCACGTGTTTTGTGCCGATATGACATGCCCTGTTTTGAGCTTACCTTGTGTCTGACTTGGTTTGCTTGGGGACAAGCAAACGGTTAAGTGTGGGGGAATTTGATAACAATGTAATTGCACATATTTGCGCCCCTAGTTCTTATCCGTTTGAGGGGCATAGTCGTGTATTTTTGGCCTATTTTACGCCGGGTTGTGCTATTTTGTCATATTTCAGGTCCCAGACGTCAAAGGAAAGGCTAAGCACGAGTTTCGGGGCATTCAGAAGTCATTCGGTGGAGCTGGAGCCAAAACACGGGCACACCTAAAGCAGAACACGGCCGTGTTCCAAAGCCGTGCTTTTACTGCCGAGACTTAATATGGGGTTGAAAAACACGAGCTCAAAACACGGGCAGGGTTGAGGAAAAACACGGCCGTGTCCACCAAAAGCACGCCCGTGTTTTCCCCCAACAGTCTGGCCGTGTAATTAACCCTTGGCAAAACACGGGCGGGTTGAGGAAAAACACGGCCGTGCCCTCGACCGTGTTTTGCCCAGTGATGCCCTTTTAAGCAGATTTCAGCCAAAACAGAAGGGGATTCGAGTTTTAGAGAGACAGAGCGATTCCTAGAGAGAGAAAGCGACGAACAAGAGTTCCCAAGTGCCCTAGCTTGATCTTCATCACCATTGGAGCTTGGCTTGAGCTTGGAGAAGTGCCGATCAACGTCCAGGAGCAGAAATCCATCCTTCACAGTATGATTTCCGCGTCTGATTCTGCTTTTGCTTCTTTCTCCATGGAGTAGTTCTCCCATTCATCTGGGTATGGAGAACCCTAGATTTGTATGTTAGGTTTGATTGTATGAACCCAAGTACTGATTCTATGATTTGATTATATTCAATTGAGGTTTGAATGATTGAATGGCATGAATCCTGATCAAATTCCTGTTGTTTCTGCTTTAACCTAGAATGATAATATCTGCCTAGGTTGATAGAGCATCCTTGATTGAAGGTAGGGAGTTGGTGACTTTGGTCGAGGAGCCAACTCACTATTCTGTACCGAATTCACTTCGGTAGTGGAGGTTTTGTTGTTAGGGCCTCAATCTGTTTACTCCGGTGGAGGTTAGTCGCCCGCTAGAGACTCAGATTGAGAGGGTCTGAAGACCTTTAGTCAAGACTTCAGGCTGTTTGAGAACCTTCCGCAGTATAACTATCATAGAAACTGAACTTGGTAATTGCAATCCGGCTTAACTGCAGTCTAGGGGGAACCATATCCGGGTGACCTCTCTTAACCTGAAAACAACAGTTTACTTGCTTTGTTTGTTTGTTAGTTTAGACTTGCATTAAAGTTTCATTGCTAGATAACAAGAATTCACTGAGTAGTCATCAAATCTAGGACCCGGGTTGACATTTAAACCCAAACCCGCTATACTACGCTTTAGGAAGTGGTTACACTTGGCCAATTCCTAGAGTGACAGTAGAAGTGAGTCACCAAGCAAAGCAAGTAGACATGAGGTAAGCTTATAATCTTCCTCAAAAATTTGTGAGAATATGTCATAGAGCACAATCACGTGAATCACAATGGTTGTCTAGCATCAACATATGGAACAAAAACAACAACAACTTTGACAACCACCATAGATGACCTTTGAATGCAGCCAAATTACGGAGAGAAAGAGTCATCCCTCTATTGACAGACCAAAAAATGACATGCCTCAACTACTCACGGGTCACAGTCACCCATGCATAAAGATTAAGACATCATATTAGAGATAGAACAATCTAGGCCCTCACTATGAATTATCATATGGGAAATGAATCACTATCGACCAGTGGGGTCAGGACAGTTTGATGCAAAAGATTTGCATACTCATACTCTCAGCTCTATCATCACTTCACCATGATAATAGCCTCTAAATGCTAGAGTTCACAGAATGAGTGTCACCACTAACTTGTTCAGAGGACTTGATTGGGTTGTAACCGGTCAGAATGTAGTACATGGGCTTTAGAATATTTATGTGGTGGAAACACATACAACACAAGGTTATACAATTCCAAACCAGAACCAATCACAACAATCATACAAAATAATCTTTATCTGCTACGGCTATTTCTACAACTTTTAGTACAAGATTGAAGGGGATTATCAACATGCATTTGGGGATAATCAACTTTGGTGGCAGCTCTCATTCTTTTTTATTTTATTTCTCTTTTTTTCCTTTTTCTTTGAGAGCTAACAACATATGTCACCATTTTAAACTTTAAGAACACATGCTCGATTTGAAAAACTTTCCCCAACACTCATTTCATAATAAGCAGAAATCATGCAAGAATTACATTGTGGAACCTCTAGTAAGCTCAAATAATGGGAGCTTCAAGACAAAAGGGTAACTCTTCATCAATGCAAACACAAGAAATAAGTAAACACGACTCCAGGGGGCTGACTTGGGGGTCTGACACACCGATACAATTAATTTGGCCGTGGACTAATCCTATGCCTCCATCTTTCTCATTAGCGGCAACGTGAATGCTACGCATCATGGTAAGAGGGAAACATCACACAAGAAAGAAGCAAGCAGGGACGAAGTCTCACATGGCTACCTATATGCTCTATCCCTCATTCCAATTCCTTAAACTCTATGCATAGACAATTATAAAAAATGAGTAATCAATCCAAGTCAAAAGTTGGTTTGCAAAGAGGTGAAAATGGAACCCCCTACACCTTTTTACTACATATCTTAGTCATCATAATAGGTTATTCTCAATCACGAACAAGTTGTTCATACATCGATGCTCATAGCCAAGGGATTCAACACAAGACACCATCGGTGCTGCTATGATCGTGCAAATGGAGAATTCCTTGGCTTGGAGCCCTCAAATTTAAAATTTGTACAGTGGACTAGACTCTAAGCACATATACAAGCCTACATTCAACAGAATAGACACCCCCACACTTTAGTTTGACATTGCTCTCAATGGAGCAAAGGGAGAAAAGGGGAATGATGCTACCAGTGAATGATGAACGTCGGTGAGGAATGGAGAATGAGCTAGTCAAGATCATGGGACTGGAGAAGGGACCAGTCGATATGGATGGAGCAAAAACAACATAAAAGAACACATTGGGTCAAGGGTAAGTCCAAACCATAGTTCCAAGTTCAACAGACACGCTAAAAGAAAGAAAAAGAAAAGAAATAGTCTGAATCTCAAAACAACAAAACAAAAAACAAAACAAAACAAAACAAAGGAACATCTGTTGATGGATCAATCTGAGTCGAGAAAGCCTCCCCCACCATTGGAGAGTTCATAGTTAACGTCATCCAAATTCATATCCAAGGAAGGGGAGCGATCCCACTAAGTGATAACTTGGCTAGGAGCCTCCACCAAGCCTGATCAGGTAGTCTTGGTTTGCCATGATGATGCACCTAGCATCTCGCTCTCGTTCAAGACGAGAGTTGATCCGTTCTTGTCGGTCCAGGATTCGAGTGTGAGCGGCAAGGATATGCTCATTCGGGTGCGCCAAGGCTGCCAGCTGGTTAGCAAACTAACAATAAGAATGCTCTACAGATGGGCCCGCAGAGGTGATGTCGCGCTCCTGGGTATGCCAAGGTGGGGAATCCTCCCCAATAGGCTGGTATGCTTCTCCTGCGACAGTAGCAAGCTCTGGTGGAGGGGGTCGAGCGAGACCACAAATCATTCTTCTCATGTGACATTACCATCATGTGATAAGATCCTGAGCTCGTGAAAGCTTAGGTTCTTTTGATCAAAGTCGCAAAGCTTCAAGAAAGAACAAGCAAAAGGATTTTTAATGTTTTGGGATAGGATGGAATTGAAAGTGAAATCTCAACACCAAATCGAGAGAAGGATCTATCAATATAATAGGTAGAATCTAGACCACAATCAAGGGAAAAACTTGATTGATACAGAGAAAAGTTCAAGTCTAAAGCTCAAAACCAAGATAAAATAAATATTCTGAAAAACTAACTCAAAATTCGTGTCCTAGGCCCTTTATATAGTCTAGGGCAAATAAAATTAACCAAAACCCCCAAAAGAAACAAATTCCTTCACTGAAAAGGAAGGACGAACTCGGCTAGGCCCGAAACCCGGTCAAAATCCTCGGTCGGGGATTTACTCCTCCTGTCCAGGGGTGCTACTGCCTCTAATAATCCGACAGAGCCTTCCATTCCCTGGTCGGGGATGTTAATTTCCTCTGGTCGGTGGTCTTCATCTCCACGTGCCCGGACGCATCAGTCCCTCTTCGTTGGAGAAGCTTTGTCCTTAAAGCTTGTGTTTTCCTGCCATAGACAACATCAACAATATTTCCACATGGACTTCACCTCAATGTAGTCAACACGTTCTTTCAAGCCATTAGATGTGCTTTGGCTCTGTCCTCCAACTTTAAGCCACTTTTTTTCCTTTCTCCTTGGCCCAGTTCTGCTCCATTTGTCATTGAACTTCACAGACATCAGCTGGTGACAATGGATTCAGCAGAAACTCTCAATCTCCTTTTTTGAACCAGTATCCATTGTGCCTTCCATCATGAATAACCTCTCGATCATATTTCCATGGACGACCCAATAAGAGATGAGCAGCCTACATTGGAGCAGGCGAGCAGCATCACACTAAATCTCATCTGCATAATCATCGATCTAAAAACAAACCTTGGCCTTCTTGTTGACTTTGATATTCCCATAGTCGTTCAACCAATGCAGGGTGTATGGTTGATGATGCTTGATGGTACTCAATCCCAGCTTCTTGACTGCATCCAGACTAACCACATTGGTGCAACTACCACCATCGATGACCACAGATAACACTTTCCCGTCGACCAAGCAATGAGTTTGGAAGAGGTTATCCCTCTACCTTGTCTCTGTATAAGCCTCCATAGATAAATCTCTGCGGTTCACTCCAAGAAGCTTACCGGTTGAAGTTGAGATGGCAGGGAATCAACACCGAGGGGCTAATCCGCTTCCAATCCCAAATGTGGAAGTGGGAGCCGAGGAAGAGCCAAGGACTATGGGCTATTACATGGCTCCACGGGCGGCGGATATCCAATCTCCCATCTTACATCCACCCATGGCCTCCAACAACTTTGAAATCAAGCCCGCTCTTGTGACGATGATTCAAAACAATGCCTACTTTCATGGGCTTGCCAATGAATCACCATCAGAGCATGTCCAAAGGTTTCTTGAGTTAGCGGGAAGCTTGAAGATAAATGGCGTCCCCGAGGAGGCATTGCGATTGATGCATTTCCCCTATTCTTTTGCGGGGAAGGCACTCCGATGGCTCAACAACCTACCGGATCTATCTATCACCTCTTGGGACAATTTACTCAACAAATTCATGACCTGATATTGTCCTCCTTCCAAGACGGCCGAGTGGAGAAAGAAGATCACTCACTTTGAGCAAGAGGAGGATGAGACATTGAGGGATGCATGAGAAAGATTCTTCGACTACTTCCTCCATTTCCCTCACCATGGACTCGAGGAGCAATTTCGCATAGAGAATTTCTATCTCATTCAAGATGACAAGATTCTCATCGACTATCTTCGCCAAGGGAATAAATTCCAGTATAGAGCAATGAATTGATTGACTCTCACACAATCGATTCACCACTTCTAAATAAGGATTCTCTATTAACCTATTCAGATTCTATCATTCTAGGTTATAGCTGGAAACATACAAGTTTGATCAAGACTCATAAATGTCTAGATAAAAACCTCAATATAATCATCAATGTACTAGAAAAGGGGTTCATACAACTGCTCTTAACATGCATAACTAGGGTTCTTTATACCCAAGTGGTAGAGAAGAGTTTACTCCATGGATAGAAGGGAAAACACCAAGCTTGGAAGAGAAATAATCTTATGAGGGGTGAAAATCTGCTCCAGGCTGGAAATCGGCACTCCAAGGGTGAAAGATCGAGCTCCAATGTCCTTAGATCGCTCCAAACGTTCCCACTATTTTTTTCGTCACTTTCTCTCTAGGGCTCTCTCTTGCTGTTTCTAAACGTTAAAACCCATATCCCTTCCTTTCACCCGAGCTGGCCTTTTATTTGCTGGAGAATTGTGAGCTACGGCCAAAGTTACAGCCGTAACTCCCTTGCCCAGCCCATAACTCTCCACCAAACGACGTCGCTGTTTGCACTCCGTAACCAAGAGTTACAGCTTCCAAGGAGAAGTTATGGTTGATACCGTAACTTTGAAGGGGAGGCTGTAACTTTAAAAACACTTCTGGAACCTTGGCCTCACTTCCTTAGAGTTACGGGCCTGGAGGAGAAGTTACTCTTGAGACCGTAACTTGGAGGGGGGAGGCAGTAACTTTAAAAACGATTCTGGATCTCCGGCTCTGTTACTCCAAAGTTATGGGGTGCGCAGGCAAGTTATGGGCCAGACCGGAACTTTCAGGGTCTGGCCGTAACTCTCCTTTGCTGTCTGCCCGAATGCTCCAAAACGTTCTAAAACTCGCTCCTTTGCACCTATTCACGTACTAGGACCCAGAACATCATAACATGACATAACCTAGCGTAAAATAGGCCACAAGTTAGTTTTATCAAATTCCCCCACACTTAACCGTTTGCTTGTCTCCAAGCAAACCTGACTCAAACCAATGCAACTATCTAGATCTTTACAGCAACATGCAACCACGATCGTCGGTAGAGGACTTCCTAGGTCATTTGGCAACTTACGAGGTCAACCAATGTGCAAGACATCGCCTAGCTCCTTCGGGGAGAACTCTAGTCCCGAATCGCGATCATGCCAATTAGTGTCATAAAAAAGTGATCCGTGGATAAAGCGACTCTCAAAATAGAAGATCATGGACCCAACTTTTTAGGTACTCTTTTTTCTTTGAAGATGGTTGGAACCCTTCTATCCCTTTTTTCATTTTTTTCATTTTCTTATTTGTTCATTTTTCTTTGCTAGCAAGAGTTCCAACCTATTATTTGCAGAAAACGGGGCTCCCACCTAACAAAGATTTTGAGGGAGCCCGACTCTTACCAGCCATGCTGGGAGAGGCTCTTACCGGCCATGCCGGGAGCAGATGTCTCAAGCCTCGTGCGGGGAAAGAGGTGTAAGGGGATTGGAGGTAGTAAGTGGAAGTTGGGAACGAATTCTCGTCTCCCCTTACACACTTTCACCGATTTCTACACGGTAGACATTATTTCCAGAGCACAATTTTTATAGCACCTTTCAGAAAACATGATACATGAGTCTATGATAGGTAGAGAGTCAGCGATACCACACAATTCGAGTGTCCTAAGATCACAAGTTTTCACAATCGACCCACACAGTATGAAGAAGAAAGGAGATAATGCATCAACATCCTCCATGGTGCTACACTACCTCCCTAGGTTGCATACTACTATAAAGACTGTCAATTCAAAGCATACTGAGCAGACATTTGCAAGGAACACTACTTGGTGCCCTCAAATTGTGAAATTTTTACAATGGACTAGGCTCCAAGCACACAAGCGCATCTAAACAGTCAAAGATAAACACCCTCACACTTAAGATTGACATTGCCCTCAATGGAGAAGAGGGAAAGATAATAGGAATGATTTTTCCGAGAAAAAATGGACTGTAGTGGGAATGGAGATGGGACCAGTCATCGTGAGTAGACTAGAAGGTGGACTAGTCTCTAAGAAACAAGGCAAGACCAAAACAACCACTCAAACTGGGTAAGAATTTGGAGAACAGCAACCAGCCCCATGGCTTCAAAATGAGAAAAACCGGGCACAAAAAACATCTAGTTCGACATAGAAATACGAAAACACAAAACATAACACATGGAGCCCGTGGTCAAAGGGCATGCTCAATCATCCTCGTCAGCAGCCCGGTCAAGAGAAGGGTGTCTGAAGGTCTAGGCGGTGTCAATGTCAGCCGCCTGGCACAGGCGCTCCAGCAAGAAATGGGAGTAGCGGTGAGCATCGCGCTTATGGTCAATGCACGCCTCGATCTGGTCAAACCAAGCCTCCATGACTTCCCAACGGTCGTCGGACGGTGTAGCTGATAAAGAACCGGCACCTGAGGGGCCGGGAAAGAATTGCAGCGGGTCTGGCTCAGGATGATGTGGTGGAGCCTGGCCGGGAGCAAGAGCATCAACCTCTACCTCCTCTGCAAACTCGGCAGGGACATGCCCTTGAGAAAACAGATCCGGGGGTTCGTCCGAGTGTCCCGAATAAGCCTTATGGAGTATAGAGTCTTGTAGGGGTATCTCTAGTGCACCCGACCCAGGTACATCCGTCGAGAGGAATTTCAAAGTACCGGGCCAGATGAGTGATGTATGGCCCACCGTGTAGTGTGAGCACCTTCAAGTGATTCTTCACCTGAAAGAAGGAGATTGCCATGATCGAGCCGAAGTTATGTGGTCATGAAAGCGAGACATGGTGAGCATAGCGTACATGTGCCTCTTGGTGACCTGTCTGGAGGCCTCCTGACTAGGAATGGCAGAGTGAGCAAGCATCGCCTATAGAACCGTCACGAGGTCTGAAACTGACTGGCCCAGGTCCGGCTATGTGGATAGGGAACCGCTGTGTGCTGGTGCAGGCAGATCGGCTAGTAAAAGGCCTGGTAGTCCTCCTGCAAAATGGTGGGCTCCACCTAGAACATGTCGTAGCGCTCGAGGACGAGGGCGGTGGAGAACTCATCATATATCAGACTATGGTGCTGACCTCCGAGCTGAAAGGTAATCGTGCCATCATCAATAACCTACCGCTTGCGGGTGTGGCGGAAGGTCTTGTAGAACTCCATTGTGAGCTTCTCGAAAATGTGGTCTTAGAGCTCTAGCAGGCGCCTCCACTGCTGGTGGGGGACTGCCTCCTCAACGGCATTGCGGCAAAAGAACTGTTGGAAGTATGCTAGATTGATCAATAATGGGCCCCAATCTGCGCCTTTGGTAAAGGGCCCGTCATAGTCCGCATGGTAGCGGAGACCCTACAAGTAGACGTGATCTAGGTTGAGCATCATCATGCAAAACATATCTACACATACCATGAGACCCGTTAGTATCAAAATAACTGGGGTAGAGGAGCAAACAATCCCTCACACTTAAGCGCAATCCTGACTATACTGCAGAATGAAATCCCGCAACACTAGGATACTTACAAGCAGAATGAAATCCCGCAACACCAAGTAGATGCATTAACATGTTCTCCCACCTAAACGAACCAATTGTTCAAAGACGGGCCAAGTTCTCCTTAATACCCTACAATCTAGTTCTCCAGAAACCTATTTTCCCCTCGCCAGAAACTCTAGCCACCGCCGAATCGCCACCGCGTTTTTCGCCTTGGTGTAATGTCTACTCCGTGAATTTCAATTATTTAGAGGATGAAATGTAGTAAAGTCATCAAAGAAAATTAAATAGAAAGCAGTTAATGTTTTGGTTTTCAAGTTCGAGAAGGAACCACTCAGGTAATGATTCCCCCTCGTCGACAGTTAGGTCGAGTTGTAAATCACTCAGTCCAATTCAATTAAGATTTATACTACGAAAGATCCGAACCTAGCTTAGAATCTCTTAAACTGACCAAGCCCTCTTAGTTACAATACCCGACATGCGACTAGCCTTCACCGAGATAAGATGCAAAATAGAAATTCTCTATTGGAATAAATTCCAGTACAGAGCAATGACTCGATAGACTCTCGTACAATCGATTCACCACTTTCAAATCAGGATACTCTATTAACCTATTCAGATTCAATCGTTCTAGGTTAAAGTTGGAAACATACAAGTTTGATCAAGACTCATAAATTTCTGGATAAAAACCTCAATTGGATATATAATCATCAATGTACTGGAAAAGGGGTTCATACAACTGCTCCTAACATGCACAACTAGGGTTCTTCATATCCAAGTGGTAGAGAAGAGTTTACACCATGGACAGAAGGGAAAACACCAAGCTTGGAAGAGAAATCATCTTATAAGGGGTGAAAATTTGCTCCAGGCTGGAAATCGACACTCCGAGGGTGAAAGATCAAGCTCCAACGTCCTTAGATTGCTCCAATCCATTACCAAGGTTGTTCTTCGTCACTTTCTCACTCTAGGGCTCTCTCTTGCTGTTTCTAAACGTAAAAAACCACATCCCTTCCTTTCTCCCGAGCTGGTCTTGTATTTGTTGGAGAATCACGAGTTAAGGCCAAAGTTACGGCCGTAACTCCCTTTCCCAGCCCATAATTCTCCACCAAACAATGTCGCTATCTGCACTCCGTAACCAAGAGTTACGACTTCCAAGGAGAAATTACGGTTGAGACCGTAACTTTGAGGGGAAGGCCGTAACTTTAAAAATGCTCCTGGAACCTTGGCCTCACTTCCTTAGAGTTACAAGCCTTGTGGACAAGTTACGGTTGAGACCGTAAATTGGAGGGGGGAGGTCGTAACTTTAAAAATGATTTTGGATCTCTAGCTCCGTTCCTCCAAAGTTACGGGCTACACGGGTAAGTTACGGTCCAGACCGTAACTTTCAAGATCTAGCTGTAACTCTCCTTTGCTCTCTGCCCAATCGCTCCAAAACGTCCCAAAACTTGCTCATTCGCATCTTTTCATGTACTAGGACCTGAAACATCATAAACCGACACAACCTAGCGTAAAATATTCCATGTGAGCGCAAATGCAAGCTTAAACGATCAAGAAATGACAGAACAAATATGTCCAAATATAGTGTTATCAGTCGGCTAAATTACACGTTTGGTTACTCAAATTATATAAATCTTTCACGTTTGTCACCCAAATTACTTTTCTTTCTTATTAGCCACTAACTTTACGAATTATTTCACTGTTAGTCACTGATCGTTAGTCTCCGTTAAACTCTGTTCACTCCTTCAGTTTATTGATGAAGTGGCAAATAGAACTGCTGACTGGACCATTGACTTAATGACACATCATTTATAAAAAAGTTAAATAAAAAATCATGCCTTTTTCCTTTTTTGATTCCCAAGCACCTCCCGAGCTGCACTTTTCCTCTTGAAAATAATAAAACCATGCCCTTGGATTTCCCAGAAACCTTGTCCGTCATCGGGTCACCGCCTTGCAAATCTCAATATCTCCATAATGCTTGAAGGCGGCTATTAAGGTCTCGGGAGTGATGTCCCAACCTAGCCCGTGAACAAAGATATTGGCTGAACAGATCCTTAGTAAAGGGTTCGAGAAGCAGCTTTAGATTGTGAAAAAGTCCCCATCGTCCTCCACAACCCATCACTATCGTCATATCTCCGATGACGGAGGCCGAGATTTTTTCAGGCGACTTTTTTCACAGTGGGGACGGACAGATAGTATTTTCCGATGAATTTTGTTGATGATTTTTGCTATGGCTTTTTCCCTGCTTGTGACTAGCTCCCCAACTATGAGACCAGACGGGACGGTGACATATTGGAAGTCAATTTAATTGATTCAGATCTCGTCTCCATGTTGATTCGCCGAGGCTTGTGGCCGATGTTTTCGTGTAGATCTCGCAACAATCTATCCTTTCATGGTGGTTTCAGTAGGGAAAAGCGGAAAACAGAGGTTGAACGAAGGCATCAAGTAGAACTTTAGAGGCAACAAAATGGTTGGCATAGAGATCGTCGTAGTCGGGAACCTTGACTCCTCAGAGTCTGGCAACTCCATGGACTCCTCCCCTCACTCCCACGAAAAATTCCCTGCTAAATCGGAGGCAAGATCCGAAAGGTCGTCGTCCATCGATTGACAGCGTTCTTCAGCTCCGGACCGCCACCGCTATTTGCCTTCTTCTCCGATTTTTTCATCGACACGAGTAATCTAGGGAAAGGAACAACCTACACCTCTTTCCCGACATCATCAATCTTGATTAGCTTGTTGTGGCAGCTAGAGACAGAGGCAAATCGCCTCAATGACCGGCGAACAATAGGCACATACTTCCTTTAGCCTGATCTCCTCGACTCCTTGACCAACGACCGGAAATACTTCTCTCTTCATGTGATCAAGGCATCGACGTGGCGACAGTTGTGGTGGTGGTCGCTGGCGAGAACTCTGGTTTATTATCCTCCTCTACCTGGAGAAAACGGACTCACTGCGGTCAATTAAGCATTTTTTAATTTTTTAATTTTGACATGTCATTAAGTTAACGGTCCAGTCAGCAGTTCCATTTGCCACGTCATCAAAAAATTGACGGAGTTAACGGAGACTAACAACCAATGAATAATGGTGAAACGATTTGTAAAGTTAGCGGTTAATAAGAAAGAAAAGTAATTCGTGTGACAAACATCAAATATTTATGTAATTTGAGTGACCAAACGTGTAATTTAACCGTTCTCAGTCATTATTGGGATACTTCCCTTCCCAAAAGGAAATTCAACAGGAAAACCCATTATCTCCATATCTTTTTACTATTGTCCTTAAAATGCTCACTGGAATGTAGCATTTGATTACTCAGTTTGCATGAATCCCCTATCATCCGCAATGTAAGGATATAAAGCTCACACATATAAGTTTTGCCGACGATCTTCTAAACTTACCAAATGTTTAGCGGTTGCATTATTAAAGGTGAAGCACATATTGTAATACTTTTATAAGCTCTCAGGTCTTAATTGCAATCCTAACAAATGTGTGGTCGTTTTTGGGGACTCAACTCTATTGTACAAGCAAAATGCACTGAACTTAAGTGGTTTCAATTAAGGCTTGCTTCCTATCCGATATTTGGGGCTGCCACTATTTTTAGTTGGTTTGTCCATTAAAGAATGCAAAATTTTAGTAGACAAGATCACAAACAAACTTCATTCATGGCATGCCAACAAGCTGTCGTATGTAGGGCCCCTCTAGTTATTTTCTTTTGTTATGGGTAATAGAGTTCATTTTGTAAAGAGCTTACTAATATTCCTAAGTTTAAAGCTTTGATTTGAGAAGAACCAACCTGTGGTCTCTTAGTAGACAAGGTATTTGTTTTCGCTTTTCTTGACACTTGATCACTTGTATCAAGAGAGTTTAATAAAGTTTACTAATTACTAAACAAATGATTGGTAATCACTGAAAGGTCTGTTTAGTAGCCATTAGGAGTACTTTTTACTATATTGATGCATTTTTATAGTATTTCATGCGTTTTTAGGTCAAAGTATCCTAGTGGATCATCTTGTACGAGTGAGGGACATCGGTCCCAACTACTAGAAATCAAAGATGGATTGTCGTCCACAAATCGGAGTGAGATTCACGGAGAATATGCTAAACTTGGTTGGCCAAGCTAGAAGAAACACAGATGGACTTAACATACTTGTTTGAAGCCTCATATATCTCCAATAAACCTAATAGGAAGGTCTACAAATAGGCCTTTAGAGGTAGAGGTTGACAACACATTTTACAAGGGATTATTCTACCAACATAGCAACCCACCAGATTCAGAACTCAGACAAACTCAGAGGGTAGACCGACGTCATAATTGGCGCCATAGGCACCGATTCTTTACTCTGACCGCATATTTCACAGTCTTTTGAGAGCCCTGTTTGAACTAATGTTTTCCCAGAAAGTGTCTCCATGAGCGGCTAGTTCCCTACCATTTCATATGATGTAGCCTTCAAAATCCAATATTGTGTTGGATGTGACTTGACATGATTGCCCTTCCCAGTAAATCAACAATCAATTGAACAACCAGACGCCCCAAGGGAGTAATTCGTAGAGTCCTTCTTTCCTTTCAGATCGAGCAATGGCTACAACTCAATATATCTTACGTAAGTAAAAAGCGGATGGTCTGATTAGAGATCATACAGGATCCTGGTACATAGAGTTTTATAGTTGGGGATCATACATGAGCAATGGCTAATGTAATAGAATATATCCTGCGAAGCAACAATTACATTTTGGTACATAGAGTTTTACAGTAACATTTTAATACCTAAAATTTACAAAATTATTCTAAACTTAATTGCTACTTGCATGCAAGAATTTGGAGATCCATTTAATCCTATTCATAAATCCACCAAACCACCCAATGAAATGCATCTCCCATCATTAATACAGCGTGAGACACCATAAGATCATGTTAGATGTTCAAACCTTCACCCAAGAAGACCCATCATTTCTTTCTCAAGTCAAGTGGATCGAAGGAAATAGTAATCTAGTTGACCCATGTCTCTGTTTTTGGTAAATCATGTCTCTACTTTTGTTGTTGTTAAAATAACGGTGGGTTATTTGTGCAATGCCACTTGATATGGTGATTGAAGCAAAACATTCTTTTTTTCTAAAACAGTCACTTTCTTCTTTATTTCATTGACTAAAGAAAGGTTTGATTATTGACCTAGGGGTGGATTAGAAGATGGCGAGGTGAAGGGAGGGGCCAACCCAAACAAACATGATCCACCTCAACGGCTCAACCAATGGATATCCTAAAGATACAAATTATAGGCCATTAAACTAAAAAAAGGAGAAGGACATCGAGATTGTTCTGTTCACTAATTAATCTCCCACTATTAATATTTAATTAAAGAAAGCTAATATAGTCTACCAATTATTTAGCTTTCCACAAGACCGCAACTCTGTATAGCTGGACTGGAAACCTGTCGCGTTTCTCTTCGCCTATTTAATTATTGCCGTAATCAACCGATGTTGCGTGATTATTATAGAGGGCCCGGCCCGTTGGCCAGTGTCGTACAAAACCTGTACATGAATTTTGTTTTATTATATTTGAAGAATAGAGAGAGGGTTAAGTAGGATAATCTGTAATTAACGGTTATGCTTAATCAAATTTTTAGCTTATGCGATTCTATTTCGTGGAAAAACAAACTCAAATAGAATCTAGATATGGGAACTATCAGCTTATAAGAACATCCATTTTAGTAGTGTTTGTCTAGAAATTCAAAGATGAGCAATATCAAAATCACTACTCTAAATTTAACCTAGAAATTCTAGGTCATATGATTACCCTTTCTAAAAAATATAATAATAATAATAATAATAAAAATAAAATTTAAAGTCTAAAATGTAAAAGACTATAAGTATAAAGTTTTATTGAAATTAAAAAAAATTCTTAACTACAGCTCGCCCATCCTTGTCAGAACTCAACAAATTCCCTAATCCCTCACCCCAAAAACAAAATAAGAATGAGGTGACGAACAGATCTGGATTGAATTCTATTGCTAGTCCGTCGGGCGCTGGTTTTCTTTCTTTCTCTCTTATGCGCTAGTCATCCTTTCTTCGTTCACCGACCATCCTTACTCTGAGTGTCTAACACATCACCTATTTTGCAAATAGACTGTGGGTGCTGAGTTATCTTTCATATGGAAAATCTACATATATGTTACCAACAAATCATTCTAAGAATCTTTTAGGGAAATTTCATCTCTTAAACCGACCTATGATATCCACATTTACCAATTGAAGCCCACTGATCCACAATTAACGTTTGAATAAAATTCTTTTTGTGAACACAGTCATGATAGCTTAAACTGTCACTTGAAAATCATAAGCAGTTCATAAAAAAATTAATTAAACACATCCTGATAGATCTATTGAAATCAAAACCAATCAATTGAACACTAAAATATTAACATATTGTGAAATTAATCCAAAGAAGCATTAAAATCGAATGACAAAAACAAATCATTTCCAAAACCATCAAAGTCATTTACTTGACTTCTAGTTTTCAGCGTGTCAAAATCGACTTGAATAACAATCTGAATCAGAAAAATGTTGTTCATCGGTTAACTTATAGCCACCAGCTATATAATTTATAAAAGAACCATTTAATATAATAATATCATAAGTTATAGTTTAACAGTTTTATATATATCATCTTAAAAAAGTAATAAAAATATGATAAAAAATTAATGACATCGACAACCAAAGCATCTGATACCAATCTCTTTTCTCACTTCTATGTCCATGAAATCGTACCGGAAAAGTCAGTGATAGGGTATTTTACACTAAAATCGTGATTTAATCGTATTTCAATCGATAGTATCATTAAATACCGCATACCAATTTAATGTTAGATACTATTATTTCGTGATTGAACCGTGCGATACAGAACAATTCACGGACCATGCTTAAATGCTTTAGACTTTATCGCTTTCTTTTCTCTTTTCCTTCATCCACATCTCTCTAATCACTCCCTTATTCTCTCTCTTTCTCGGCACACAACTATAGGAACAAATTTTTAAATTTTTTCCTCTGCTTCCTATCCTTCCTCAATCTCTCTCCCTCTCTGTTATAAAAAAAAAGTCTCACTCTCTTGGTCTCTATCTATATGACTCTATCAGCTCTTCAGACCAAGATTATTCTCCGTCTATTTTTTTCTTCTTCCCAAAACATAAAATAGATGGCAAATTCATGGAGTTGGAATGAGAGTAATAGCACCAGACCACCAATTGCGAGGAGAATCCATGGATATGCCTCATCAATTTCCTTTCCCTTGTATGAATTTGCAGCCTGACACGCTAAAACACAACACCAAACTGCGACCAAGTGTAATCACAGTCCGGAAATGCAGTAACAGTCAAGCTCTAATTGTCAACCCGGGGTCTAGATCTACTGCCTACTCCGTGATTATCTATTATCTAGCAAACTAAGTCGAGTGATTGTGATTTTAACTAAAAGCAGTAAGAAAGCAGAAGTTCTAACAACCTAATCAGATTCTATCTATCACAGGTTGCAGCAGAAATCAATAAAAGATGATCAGACTTCAATTGACTCATTCAAAACACTTCAATCGATTATAATCAAGCAATATCACAATCCAAACGTAATTACAATCAAGATTCCTAACACATGGAACTAGGGTTCTTCATACCCAAGTGAGAGAGAGTTCTACTCCATAGAGAGAGAGAGGGAAACAGAATACAAAGCAGTCATACTCATAACAATGGGAAGAATCTGCTTTGGGATGTCAATCTTCACTCCTGGGGATGCAATCTGGGCTTCAATGGTGAGAAATCCACTCCAAATAGCTCCTAGGGTTTGTTCTTCGCACTTTCTCTCTCTAAAACTCTATTTTTGCTCCAAAAAGTCGACTCCCTCTCCTTTGGCTCGAATATGCCTCAAAAACCCGATTCTGGGCAAAACACGGTCGAGGGCATGACCGTGTTTTGCTTTTGCCCGTCCGTGCCCTTGCCATGTGTTAAAAACACGCCCGCGTCGGCCAAAACACGGTCGTGCATAAATATGGACACGACTGTGTTTTTCTTTAGGCGAGGCCGTGTTTTGCTTTTCCATCAGTTTAGCTCTTGCACATAAAAACACTTGCGTGCCTGTTTGTGTACACGACCGTGTTCTTCAGGCCTCCTGCCCGTGTTTTGCCTCCAGCTCGACCGAATAACCTCCAAACGCCCCGAATCTCGTGCTTAGCCTTTCCTTCGACGTCTGGGACCTGAAATATGACAAAGTAGCACAACCCAGCGTAAAACGGGCCAAAAATACACGACTACTAGCCGCAAACGGATAAGAACTAACGGTCCCCAAGCAAACCAAGTCAGACACAAGGTAAGCTTAAAACGTTTTAATCAAGCAGGCTTTAGGGACATGTCATATCGGCACAAAACACGTGAATCATACTGGCTTTTGATCATTAACACATAGACAACCTCAACGACAACCTAGACAACCACCACAGATGACATTCGAGTGCAGCAAAGTCGAGCAAAGGAAGAGTCTCCCTTCTGTTCACCAACCAACATGGACTTGACTCAACCACTTATTCGAGACAGTCACTTCATGCACAAAGCTCAAGATATCAGAATTAAGACCGAGCAATCTAGGTCCTCATCGGGGTAAAGAGTGTAGAAAATATGAGGAAATAAATCGCTCACTCTCGACCAGTGGGGTCAGGATAGAATTTTGATGCAAGATGTGCATACTCATACTCTCAATTCCTAACGTCTCTTCACCATGACGGCAACCTCTAAATGTTAGAGTTCACATATCGGGTGTCATCACTAACTAATTCGGAGGTCTTAGACACAGGTTCAGATGACTGCCTAGGGTCTTGGATATGGGTAAAAGGCCTTTTAGGTGGTGGAAGTATTCATAGCACAAGGTTCCACAATTCCCCCGAACACAATTACAGTCAATCAAACCACTCTTTCTTTTTGCCATTCTGCATTACTCACATTCTTTAGAGCACAAGAGCGAAGGAGGTCACATAAATGTTAGTATTTTCAAGCCACACTGCTAAGAAACACTACTCAATGGGCACTATTCATATTTTGTGGTGGTGGCTCTCTTTTGCTTTCATTCATTTTTTTTTTTCATTTCTTGAGAGAACCACCACCTATGCACATTTTTCAAACACATGCCCAACTTTTTTACGAACTACCTCAAACCCTCACATTATATTTAGCAGAAACAGCAGAGAACATGTAAAAACCACTCTGTGGAACCTTCTAAAAGATGCAAAGGGGTGATTTTCCATTGTAGACCGAAAGAAAGGATAACACACGGCTCAAAGGGCTGACTAGGGGGTATGACACATCAGGACAGTCAATTTAGTCGTGGGCTAATCCTATGCCTCCATCATCTTAGCTAATGGCAACGTGAATGCTACACATCATGAAAAGGGAACTATCGCACAAGAAAGAAACGGGCAGGCTCAAATCTCACATGGCTACCTATATGCTCTATCTCTCATTCCGATTCCCTGAACTAGATGCATAAATGACTATCAAGAGCAAGTGATCAATCCAAGTTACAGTTGGTAAGAAAACAGTTGAAAAACTGAACCCCTACACAGTTCTACTGCATGTCTCAGTCATCATTATAGGTTGTCCTAGTTACAATCAAGCTTTCATGCATTAATTCGAAAGCCATTCGATTCACCAATCAAATCCACAGTGCCAATACGATCAAACATCAAGCAAACAGCAGTACTTGGAGCCCTCAAATCTCGAGATTTGGACAGCGGACTAGGCTCCAAGCACACATATATACGTTCCAATGAATACAAACAACCCCCCCCCCCCCCCCCCCCCCCCCCCCCCCCCCCCCACTTAAATGCGACAGTGTCCTCAATGGAGCAGAGGGAAGGGGAACGATGTTACTATGAAATGAGATCAGGAATGGGAAGTAGAAGGCAGACCAGTCAATAGAAGGGGACTGGAAGGGGGACCAGTCCAAGGCACAGAGCTAAGTCATCAAAAGACACACACTGGGTGAAAGAACCGAAGTTCCAAGTTGACAAACCGAAAAACAAACGAAAGAAAAACAAACCTTGGTGGGGTTGCCTCCCACAAGCGCTTCTTTACCGTCTTTTAGCTGGATGCCAGTAGGGTGGATGCTCAGAGGTGAAGTAACATGTGCCTTCAAGAGAGGATCCACATCGCTCTTTAGGTACAACTTCAGGTGGTGGCCATGCGCTCGACGAGTGTGACCACCAGCACTCGTCAACTCGACCTGGCCATCCGGCAGGATGCAAGCGAGCGAATACTCGGATGGCCAAGTGATAATCGGCTTTAACATATTGAATTCTTGGACTTTATGTGATTATCCATGATATGTTTAAGCCGATTGGTGTTATTTTAGGGCTCGCTAACCCGAAAATGGTTGAAAAACCACTACTGCCTAGTGCCATGAGTTTGATGTATTACAGGTGAAGAAAGCACAAAAAAATGAGAAATTGTACGGGCAAACAATCGGGCTCGAATCATTGGTGGAATAACAATTGGACCTATGAGGAGCTTAGTGCGTTGAAACTTCTGGACCGGGACGAAATTAATGAGACTGAGAAGTTTAATTAAAGGTGGACTTAAAGCCCACAAAAACTTGATTTTGTAGGCGAGAAGTCTTGGGTGGAATTAATGGGCGGAACAGCAGGTGGGCATTTGATTTTTGGCCCAGGTCCGTGGCAATTGAGAGGACGGAATTAATTTGGAGAAAAGCGAAGGCAATAAAAGACTGGGGGCGAGGGGCGGAATGGAGGTAGCGGACGGATTCTCTTGGGAAAAAAAAGGACAGGGAGCAGGCGCAGCGGAGAAGCAGCTTGCGCGGGCGATCGAGTGCAGAGCAGGGAAGAAAATTTCAGTATTTGTTTTTCTTTTGCTTTGCTTCGTAACATGATGAACAAAACCCTATCGATTTATCTTAATTTCGTCATGAACTAAACTCCAATTTCTGGGGGAAACACCATAGGATGTAGCTATTTCTTGATTTGATGGATTGATTTATGATTCTTTTCTTCCAATCTCTATTGCATGAAATTGCTTAATGCCTTGTGTTGACTGGCCACCAATACAATGAATCATAGTTGATTAGGTTATTAGCGACAGTGAAACCCTATTAACCGAGCCTATTTCATGTGACACAGTAACTTATCGAAGCGACAGTGGATTAAATAAGGTGCTATGCGGTCTTAAATAGGATATCGATCTTCAGGCTAGATAGTTAATTCATTGAGCTACGACAGTAGGATTTGAATTGATTATTTAGTACGTAGTAATTCCCGACAGGGATAGCTAGTACATTCGTGATATCCTGGCTGTAGAGAATTGGATTAAATTGATTGGAATATGTGAATTAATCTGGATATGATAGGTAGTGAATCCCGGTGTTTCTCCCAGAGCTTCTCCCATTGAATTTCTCCCGACAAGTTTACTTTGCTTAATTAGTTTAATTATTTTGCTTTTAGAAATTAGTTTATATCTCAAACCATTTTCACTTATAGTTTGCTCATAAATTTGATAAATCATAAGGTTGTACCAGTCCCTGAGAGACGATACCCGGACTTTCCGGTTTACTACGAGATAGGAAATTGGCATATACGCTTTTGCCCTATCAAGTTTTTGGCGCCGTTGCCGGGGACTGCCATACCTTATTTTTATTGATTTTTGTGAGTGAACTATTTTGATCTGGGTGTTAGTGTGCAGAAGAATTTTCAGGTTTATCCTCCTCGTGCATGCCTAGGAGGACGACCGGCGATTTACTGCCACTAGATCTGGAGATCGAGAAGACCTGCCGACAGAACAGGAAGCAGGTCAAGTTAGGGAAGCAGCCAACCACAACCACTAGGCCTTCCCTAACCCAGAGAGGGCAGGCTTCATCACCTGTCGTCCCTACACCACCACCACCACCTCGTGCCATTGAGCTTGTCATCATGGCAGACGAGGATCGTTCGATCAGGGCTCGTCTGAATCGAAGGACTGGAGCCCGAGCTTCATGTGTTGTCATTCCGGCTGGGGATGCAAACATGGAGATTACCCCAGCCTTCATCAATATGATCACTAATGGGTACACCTTCTCCGGGGCTAGCAGTGAGGATCCTCATGAGCATCTTCGCCGGTTCGCGAGCATTTGTGATACTATGAAGAGCCCGAACGTGTCTGATGATGCAATCCGTCTTCGGATGTTCTCATTTTCTCTGCTAGGGAATGCATCACACTGGTTCCAAAACTTAACACCCCGTTCCATCACGACATGGGGTCAGCTTGAGAAGGTATTTCTGGATAAATACTTCCCACCTGCCTTGGCAATGAAGAGGCAAGAAGAGATTGTTACTTTTAAGCAGACTGATGATGAGAGTCTGACTGAGGCATGGGAGCGCTACAAGGGGCTGTTGATGAGATGCCCAAGCCATGGTCTTGAAGATTGGAACGTGATCATTATTTTCTTCAATGGAATAAGAAGGGAGTTTCGAGATGCCCTGAATAATGCTTCTCGAAATGGTTTCACAAGCATGGAGGCACCAGCAGCATATGATCTGGTAGAGAAGATCTGTTCAGAAGCCACTGAATGGGGTAGTGAGACCAGTATTCGAAGGAGAGGAGGCTTGCATGAGATAAACAGAGTTGCGAGTCTAGAAGCCAAGATAGATGCTAAACTGGATTCCAAGTTTGATGCACTCGAACGAAGGTTGGCCAAGATTGCTCTGGGTAGACAAGAGGAGGTTGTTTCATGTGAACTTTGCGAGGGTCCTCATCACAGGGATATGTGTCCACTGAGAGCTGCTCAGCTGGAAGATGTCCAATACATCAATAATCCGCGAAGTCAAGGCCAGGGTGGTATGTATTCAAATACATATAACCCTCAATGGAGACATCACCCCAACATGTCATGGTCAAATAATAATCCAGCTGGTGTTCGAAACATCCCACCTCCCGGTTTTCAACAGCAGCAGCCTCAACCAGAGAAGAAGCCCCAGCTGGAGGAGTTGATTTTGGCTCATATGCAGAAAACAGACAATAATTTCAAGGGCCTGGATCAATTTGTCACTCAACAGCTAGCCATCAACAATAATTTACAATCTTCTATGCTAGCTATGGAAAGGCAAATAGGCCAGATGGCTCAAACTTTGGCAGATATGCAAGGCAGGATTCCTGGGACATTACCAGCAAATACTGAGAGGAATCCGAAGGATGCCATGGTTGTAGCAGTGACATTGAGGAGTGGAAAGGCCTTGGAAGACCCTAGCAGCTCAAAAAATGCACCAGAGGCAGAAGAGGAAGCACCGGGAGAAAGATCTTGTGCAGAAAATGAAGAATCAGCCTTGCACAGGCAAAATGAAAGCGGTTTGCCTGTGCAAAAGCATGCTGCCCGTGTACCTCAAAAAGTGGAAAAATTGAAGAATGAAGAGGTAAAGCCTTATGAACCTCCCGCACCATTCCCTCAAAGGTTAATGAAGCCCATGGAAGACCCAAACTTCAAGAAATTTGTAAATATCTTCAAGCAACTTCAGATTAACATACCCTTGGCGGAGGCACTTGAACAGATGCCTACATATGCTAAATTCTTAAGGGAGTTGTTGACAAAGAAGCGGAAATGGGCTGATCTAGAGAAGGTAACCCTTACTTCTGAATGTAGTGCTGTGATTCAGAATAAATTACCAGAAAAGAGGGATGATCCGGGCAGCTTCACCATTCCATGTGTCATTGGAGGTACAGAATTCAATAAATCACTTTGTGATCTTGGAGCAGGAATTAATTTGATGCCATACTCAGTCTACAAGAAATTGGGATTGGGAGATGTTCTAAAGCCTACTCGGATCACTCTCCAATTGGCTGATCGATCAGTGAAAATTCCAAAAGGAGTGGTGGAGAATGTATTGGTGAAGGTGGGAAAGTTTATTCTCCCAACAGATTTTGTAATCCTGGAGATGGAAGATGATCGGGGAGTGGCTCTAATCCTCGGCAGACCTTTTCTAGCAACCGGTGATGCACTCATCGATGTTGGGAGAGGCAAGTTGACATTCCGAGTAGGTAAGGAGGAGGAAATTTTTAATGTCTTTCAAGTTGACCATAATCATGATGAATTTGAAAGTGAAGCTCGAGAAAGGAAAAATCCCTCTTCCTGTGATAGTGGACCATCCGAAGAACTATCACCTATCCTATCTGCTCAGATTCTGAAATCAAAGCAAGGGCAGAAATCCTTGCCAGGTCACCTCAAGTATAGATATTTGGGTAAGGATTTCAATATTCCTGTTATTATTCCTTCTTCACTGACATTGAAACAGGAAGAGTACCTGCTTGAGGCGCTGCAATACCACCTACGCCTCACTAAAGGGTCTAACATGCCAGCTAAGAAGGTCATACCCAATTTTCGCACACCTGGCCCTGCAGAGGTGACTCATATGCTGGATGGAGGTTATGCGTTCTATCATTGCTCGGGAGGGTACGCTGGATACCTTTCCATACCCATTGGTTGAAAGCTCCATAAACGTCAGGCTGAGGACGTTAAACAAGCGCTTCTTGGGAGGCAACCCAAGGTAAGTTTTCTTTTCTTTATTTTTATTTTTAGTTGTGTCAAACCCGTGCATGTTTAGATTAGGAGTTGAACATTAGGGACAATGTTCCATCCTGAGTGTGGGGTGGCGAGTCTTAGTGTTTGTTTGTTCCTTTTGTCATGTGGTCAGTAAAAAAAAAATTTCAAAAAAAAAAAAAAATTTGTTTGTTCCTTTTGTCATGTGGTCGGTAAAAAAAAAAAAAAAAAAATTTGCCATTAGGTTGAGCACAGCCAAACTGCATGCAGTTTGCCTGTGTAAAAAGCAGTCTGCCTGTGTAAAAAGCATGCTGCCTGTGCAAAGCTAATGGCTAAAAAACACCTAAAAATCAGAAAAATCAAAAACAAAACCTTGTACTCTTGTGGTAACATGATGTAAATGACCGTGATGCCTTGAAAATGAGTTTGTGCTTGAAGGAAATCATCAAAATCACCCCACTAGTGTTGAATTGCATGGTTCTTCACAATGAGCTTAAATGTTTTGACTGACTTGATATGCTTGGAATGAGCAACTCTTTTAGCAACATTCTCTTTTGGGAGGATAGTGTAATGACTTTTGGTGAAGTAGTTAGGTGGAGAACATTGACCATTCGATATGTTTGGATACCGTGCTTACTTGCATCAATTGTGAGCTTTTGATTTTGCAATGAGTCTCTCTGTTTTGAATGTTTTATGATGGGGTGAACTGTATCTTTATAAAATGAGAAAACACTACCTGACAAGTAAAATATAAGAAAGTTGCCATAACAATTAAAATGTGGGTAAAAATGCCAAAATCGTGTGAGGCAATCACTCATTGCACATGGGGATGAGGAAAGATTCAATTGAGAATCGGTTCGCGACCGTACGATGTTGCTTATCAAGTACGATCCCCAGTAGAGTGAAGTGCCATTAGAGTGTGAAATGACCCTCCACACGGACCGAGGATAAGGAGTTAAAAGAAGCCCTTATGCGAGTGCTAAGAAGCAGAAATTGCTCTTGCTCGGTCAAAGGTAGTAAGAAACAAATCCCACTTGTACTAAATACGACTTCTCGGCAAGCAAAAGCAGAAAGAGAGAAAGTCTCTCCTTGTCATAAAAGGTAGTGATGTGCTTAAAATTAAAATCATGTTTGCGAAAGGCGTCCCCCGTTAGTTTTTGAGACTCATGCTTAATTAATTGTTTATGATTGGTGTGAGTAAGCCAGACTGTCCTCACGAGATATGCACCTCACTGATGTGGTTAGATTCTCCTAATAACTGTTGCACCATAAGTTGTTAATCACCCGCTACTGACGACCTGAATTGAGTGTTGCTATTTGAGTTTTTGATGGATTTGAGTTAGTCAATGGTAATGGTTGCAAAGAACTTGAGTGTGGGGTGATAGGCATGACCATCAAAGCAAAACTTGTCCGTTGAGAAAGAAACTACTGATTACAACAAGAGTACAAGGAAATTTTGTGTTTTGTTTTGAGTGTTTGAGTGTTGAGTCTGTGGTGTGTCATTGTTTTGGATGGTTTTGTGTTTGTGTTGTTTGAGTCGTTGCTTAGGGACAAGCAACAATTGAGTGTGGGGTTGTGATAATCGGCTTTAACATATTGAATTCTTGGACTTTATGTGATTATCCATGATATGTTTAAGCCGATTGGTGTTATTTTAGGGCTCGCTAACCCGAAAATGGTTGAAAAACCACTACTGCCTAGTGCCATGAGTTTGATGTATTACAGGTGAAGAAAGCACAAAAAAATGAGAAATTGTACGGGCAAACAATCGGGCTTGAATCATTGGTGGAATAACAATTGGACCTATGAGGAGCTTAGTGCGTTGAAACTTCTGGACCGGGACGAAATTAATGAGACTGAGAAGTTTAATTAAAGGTGGACTTAAAGCCCACAAAAACTTGATTTTGTAGGCGAGAAGTCTTGGGTGGAATTAATGGGCGGAACAGCAGGTGGGCATTTGATTTTTGGCCCAGGTCCGTGGCAATTGAGAGGACGGAATTAATTTGGAGAAAAGCGAAGGCAATAAAAGGCTGGGGGCGAGGGGCGGAATGGAGGTAGCGGACGGATTCTCTTGGGAAAAAAAAGGACAGGGAGCAGGCGCAGCGGAGAAGCAGCTTGCGCGGGCGATCGAGTGCAGAGCAGGGAAGAAAATTTCAGTATTTGTTTTTCTTTTGCTTTGCTTCGTAACATGATGAACAAAACCCTATCGATTTATCTTAATTTCGTCATGAACTAAACTCCAATTTCTGGGGGAAACACCATAGGATGTAGCTATTTCTTGATTTGATGGATTGATTTATGATTCTTTTCTTCCAATCTCTATTGCATGAAATTGCTTAATGCCTTGTGTTGACTGGCCACCAATACAATGAATCGTAGTTGATTAGGTTATTAGCGACAGTGAAACCCTATTAACCGAGCCTATTTCATGTGACATAGTAACTTATCGAAGCGACAGTGGATTAAATAAGGTGCTATGCGGTCTTAAATAGGATATCGATCTTCAGGCTAGATAGTTAATTCATTGAGCTACGACAGTAGGATTTGAATTGATTATTTAGTACGTAGTAATTCCCGACAGGGATAGCTAGTACATTCGTGATATCCTGGCTGTAGAGAATTGGATTAAATTGATTGGAATATGTGAATTAATCTGGATAGGATAGGTAGTGAATCCCGGTGTTTCTCCCAGAGCTTCCCCCATTGAATTTCTCCCGACAAGTTTACTTTGCTTAATTAGTTTAATTATTTTGCTTTTAGAAATTAGTTTATATCTCAAACCATTTTCACTTATAGTTTGCTCATAAATTTGATAAATCATAAGGTTGTACCAGTCCCTGAGAGACGATACCCGGACTTTCCGGTTTACTACGAGATAGGAAATTGGCATATACGCTTTTGCCCTATCACCAAGGTGGCCGAGGTTCAGGGGGCGGGACCAGCTCATAGTGGTCTCCGGCTTTCTTTTGAGCAGTGACTCACTCCTAGTGTCATTCTAGAAAATGGCCAAGTGCAACCACTTCCTAAAGCGTAGTATAGCGGTTTGGGTTTTAATGTCAACCCGGGTCCTAGATGTGATGACTACTCAGTGAATTCTTATTATCTAGCGGTGAAACTTTAGTGCAAGTTCAAACAAGAAAACAAGTAAAGCAAGCAATTAAACGGTTGTTTCAAGTCGAGAGAGGTCACCCGGATATGGTTCCCCCTAGATTGCAGTCAAGCCGGATTGCAATTTACCAAGTTCAATTTTAATGATAGTTATACTGCGGGAGGTTCTTAAGCAGTCTGAAGTCTCGACTAAAGGTCTCCAGACCCTCTCAATCTGAGTCTCCAGCGGGCAACTAACCTCCACCTGAGTAAACAGATTGAGGCCCTAACGAACAAAACCTCCACTACCGAAGTAACTTCGGTATAGAATAGTGAATTGGCTCCTCGACTAAAGTCGCCAATTCACTACCTTCAATTCAGGGTGCTCTATCAACCTAGGCAGATATTCTCTTTCTAGGTCAAAACAGAAACAACAAGAATTTGATCAGGATTCATGCCATTCAATCATTCAAACCTCAATTGAATATAATCAAATCATCAAATCTGTACTTGGGTTCATACAATCAGACCTAACATACAAATCGAGGGTTCTCCATACCCAGATGAATGGGAAAACTACTCCATGGAGAGAGAAGCAAAAGCAGATTCAGATGCGGAAACCATACTGTGAAGGATGGATTTCTGCTCCTGGTTGTCGATCGGCACTTCTACAAGCTCAAGCCGGGCTCCAATGGTGATGAAGATCAAGCTAGGGCACTTGGGAACTCTGGTTCGTTGCTTTCTCTCTCTAGGAATCGCTCTGTCTCTCTAAAACTCGGAACCCTTGATTTTTAGCCTTCTTTTCCCTTAAGAAGTTGTCTGTCGCGATCCCCGGCCTAAATACCCGGTCGGGTATTTTGGGTGGGGACCGAGTATGTGCAAAACGCACCGTCGGGTGACAGGGGAAAATCCCCGGTCATGGCCAAGAATCCCCGACCGGTGATTTTTGCCTCCTGCCCGGGCCCCCTTCTGTTTCTCAAAGACGCCTAAAGCTTCAGATCCCCGGTCATCGCCAAATAATACCCGGTCGGGTATTTCTGATCATGGCCGGGTATTTTTGTTCTCCAGCACACTTCAAACCTCACTTGCTCCTTTCGACCCAAATCTTGTCTTCGCCTCGATGCCAACGCTAAGCCCTGAAATATGACATAAACGCACAACCTAGAGTGAAATCGGCTTAAAACACGAGAATCAATGTCTCAAACGGCTAAAGAATAGGGGTAAAAACATGTGTAATTAATGGTCTATCAAACTCCCCAACACTTAACCGTTTGCTTGTCCCCAAGCAAACCTAACTCAAACCAATGCAACTCTCCAGACCTCTATAGCAACAAACAACCCCGATCGTCGGTAGAGGATTTCCTAGATCATATAGCAGCTTACGAGGTCAACTGGTCTTCTAAGACATTCCCTATCTCTCTCAATGCGAGTACTAGACTCAAGCCAGGATCATGAGAAGAAGTAGAAGTAAGACAGTCAGTTCATGGATAAAGGGACTCATATCATTCACAACCAAGGACTTGTTGTACCGGGGTGCTCTTTTCACTTCATTTCACCGTTGGAACCCCTTTTTCACTTTCACTTTATTTCTTTTTTCTTTTTTTTTTCATTTCATTCACTTAGCGGGGGTTCCAACTGCAGTCATTTGCACGGTCGACCCTTATTAGTCGAGCAAGAGCAATTTCTGAACATCTGGCGCTCGCCAGAGTACTTTTAACTCCTTTTCCTCAACTCGTGTGGAGGGTCAATGAAATTAAGGGGGGTCGGAAGCTCTATCCGTGCCCTTAAAAACACATCCTCAAGTAGGCAAAACGTTCAACCGGTGGACGTTTTACTTGTACTAGAGACGGCTTAGCTTCACCTTGTAGGAGTACCCCACTAAGGATCACTAAAATCTCTTCCAAAACCCGATTTTGCGCAATGAACGGTGCCGCACACGTTGGGCTTACCCCATGGTTAAGATTTAATGATTTTGACATGGAGGACCAACTGCATTTCACTTTTCACATGAGCACCCTGTTCGATACACGAGTCCATAACACAATCCAATCAGAGTCACCATTACCACATGGATTCAACGGTCTTAGCTCCACAACACAGCTAAAGGGAACAAAAGAACTCAAACACAATACGTTAGGTCCAATGGTCAGCCCAATAGTACATTATCCAAAATCAAAAGAAAGCAAAGAAAATAAACCAACACACAAGACAGTTTGCATTCTGACAGAAAGGGAAACAACACAAAATGGGGCTACGAGCACAACCTACTCGAGACCGGTGAAGTCAATCTGGTCCATGAGATCGTCGCCCCCCTCTAGTGATGGTGATGGTGGTCGCAGTGGCGAGTGATCCCACCGGGTGGTCCAGTGGTGCTCCTCGGTGGGTGACAAGTCTGGAGCAGGTGCTCCGAGTACTCCATCAATCGGCGGCCAAGATCCCGCTCCCGCTCGATGAGAGCACCAGTGACTCCCATCTGGGCCTCCATCTGGTCGAGGAGCTCGTCGACGACCGTAATCCTGGACTGGTACTCGACCTGGTGGGCCGAATAGTGCTAGTAAAACTGGACCTGATGGTCCATGAGCTGCTGGTTCTGGAGGCCAAGCTGCTGGAACTGGAGTCCCATCTGCTGGAACTGCTATGTGAAGAAGTCCATCGACGGTCCAGAAGCCATCGACGCACGAGAAGGACCAGAGGAGGACTCGCCTCTCTCTGATCTCCGTCGTGGCCGAAGGTCGCCTGGTGGAGAGAGTGGGGTCTCCGGCTCATCAGCATCCATGGCCCCACCACCACCACCATCATCATCATCATCCCCCTCCTCGGCGGTGTAGTCAACATCCTCTTCGTCCTCATCGAGGTCGGCATCCTCCTCAGGGGGCATAGAGAGCCCATCCACCCAAGAGCGGGTGCCGTCAGTGGCAAGGAGGAGTGCATTGTGGAGCACGTCCCGACTGAGGGGGGTGGAGCCGCCCCGGACATTAGAATTGGTGAGGCCATCGAAGCTGATGTCGAAATGGCGCGCCAAGCGGGTGATCACGGGACCACAAAAGAGATAGTTGGGCTTCCCGTGGCATCGAGAGAAGGTGGTAGCCACGAAGGAACCCAAATGCAGCATGTGATCCGGGTACCCCATCGAGTACATGGCGTACAGTACCCGCTTCGGGATCTTGTGGGATCCAGTGACGTTGGGGACGATGGATCGGGTGATGAGCAGGTTCAGAATGTGCCACTGCGGCTTCAGGGTGCGAACAGTTGTCCGGCCAGCGTCGAAGCAGTCGCACCCATAGGTGCGTCGGGCTATCCGCCGGTAGAACTCATCCATGTTCCAGTCGTTCGGGTTCGGGACCTCGACCTCGTGGCGGGAGAACGGGTGGTACTCGATCCCCATGGCGTAGGCCACCCCATCTATAGTCAGCTCACGTGGGCGGCCACCCAGCCTGAATGTGACCGTGTAGGAGTCCCGGGCCGCCTTGGGGCGGTACTGGAACGTGGTGTAGAACTCCCATACCAGCTCGGGGTAGGTGGGCTCCTCGATCGTCAGCAAAGTCCGCCAATCCCGGTGGCTGATGGTGGAGGAGAGCTCCTGTATGCAGTGGAGCTGCTCGAAAACTGCCCACTCAAGATGGTGATGGCGCTCCAGTTTCCCCCGGATGACCTTGCGGAACTGGTCCGCGTAATCCCGGTGCAGGCTCAGGTCTTGCACAAATGGATGGTCGAGTGACATGCTCCTGCACAATCAGCAAACCAAAGGTGGAGCCAAGAAAAACTTGTCAGGACCAACAGTATGGGTTCATTGCTTCCCCCACACTTAAGGATCACCTAGGCTAGCAGGTTAAGCATAACCGGTTGAATTGCAAGAAACTCAACCGCAATCGAGGCAAGAAGCAAATACAACCGACCAATTTAATCATTCGGGCAGCACACACACAATAGCCATAGCCAATCATACATAAGGCATCCCTCACCCTATTCTAATTCAAGCATGACAGGCAAACACAGTTCTCGGTCCTACAATCTACAGTTCGATTTTCCAAAAAAGAGTAGGAAACAAGAAACACACCTGGAAACTCAAGTAGAACTGTAGCTAGGACGCTAAAACGGGTGAGGGACGCGAAAAAGGGTAAAAAATGACCCGGGAGGCTCGCCGGAAAGTTGGTCGGAAAATCGTCGGAAACCGCCGGAAGGTCGCCGGAAAGTGGCCGGCGGCGGCTGCGGCCACCAAAGGAGGAGAGAGGGTAGAGGATTTTTGAGAGGAGGAGAGGAAAAATTTGGAAAAAATGAGGGTAGAGAGAGAAAACTGACCGGGGGTTTGCTTAAATAGCAAAAATCCCCGGTCGGGTATTTTGAGTCCACGACTGGGGTTTTGTATAACGTCGCGTTTCAAGCTCTTGGAAATCCCCGACCTTGAGCCAAAGATTCCCGGTCGGGTATTTTTGGGGCAAGGTCGGGGGTCTCTAAACGCGGTGTTACAATCCTGGGAAATCCCCAGCCTTGAGCCAAAAATACTCGGTCGGGTATTTTTGGGCCAAGGTCTGGGATTTTCCCTTTGGGCGCCCCGGAAGGCAGAAAGGGTCCCGGTCACGAGCCACAAATACCCGGTCGGGTATTTTGGCTCACGACCGAGTATTTTACCCTTCCGGCCAAAATTCTCATTCTCCCAAATTTTCAACCTCCCCTGCACGAAAACACCAAACCGAGACATTACCGACGACCGAACTTCAACATAGACATGCAACTGACTCAACACGACACAAAAACACAAAAAAAGGGAAAAAGAAATGCAAACCGTGATGGGGTTGCCTCCCCACAAGCGCTTCTTTACCATCTTTTAGCTGGACGCCCGTGGCGGAACTAAGGGTCCGCGAGTTCCACTACCAACTCCGCACGTTCGACCTCGTCTCCTAGGTAGAGCTTGAGACGATGGCCATTCACTTTAAACGGCTCAGTTTCGGGTTGGCAATCTCAATCGTGCCATACGAGAACACCTGTGTGACCGTGAACGGTCCAAACCACCGGGAACGGAGTTTTCCGGGAAAGAGCTTCAGGCGAGAGTTATAGAGGAGAACTCAATCACCAACCTGGAACTCTTTCGGACCCCGCAACCGTGCGTCGTGCAGGCGCTTAGTGCGCTCCTTGTACAACTTGGTGTTCTCATAGGCGTGATAACGCCACTCCTCTAGCTCCATCATCTGCATTTTGCGCTCAACACCAGCAACACTAACATCCAAGTTGAGCAGCTTAAGGGCCCAAAAGGCCTTGTGCTCTAGCTCCATGGGCAAATGGCATGCCTTTCCATAGACAAGCCGGTATGGTGAAGTACCAATGGGTGTCTTGTAGGCAGTGCGGTATGCCCATAGAGCATCATCGAGCTTGGCGGACCAATCCTTGCGGGATTAATCCACCGTCTTCTCCAGGATACGCTTGAGCTCCTGTTCGTCAGCTCAGCCTGGCCACTTGTTTGAGGATGCTAGGCCACGGACACCTTATGAGTCACACCATAGCGAGACAGTAACTTATCAAACTGGCCCTGGAAATGGGTGTCTCGATCGCTTATGATGGCCCTAGGTGTTCCGAACCGGGAGAATAGCTGCTTCAGAAAAACACAAACACGTCTAGCATCATTAGTGGGCAAAGCTTGCGCCTTGGCCCACCTAAAGACGTAGTCAACAGCAACCAAGATATAGGTATTACCAAAAGATGTAGGGAAGGGGCCCATGAAGTCGATACCCCAGACATTGAAAATCTCACAAATTATACACACATTCTGGGGCATCTCATCACGGGTAGAGATGTTACCTCACCTCTGCCATCGGTCGCATCTGCGTACGAAGGCGTCTGCGTCCTTGAAGAGCGTGGGCCAGTAGAAGCCCGGCAGTAGCACCTTCCTCGCTGTGCGGTTTCCTCCGTGGTGACCGCCAGTAGGTCCTTCATGACAGTGAGATAGAATGCCCTCCATCTCACTCTCCATAACACAGCGACGGATGATGCCGTCGGCTCCAATCCTGAAGAGATGAGGGACATCCCAAAAGTAATGCTTCAGGTCGGAGAAGAATTTCCTCTTATTGTGAGTTGTCATCCCCTTGGGCAGCTGCTGGCCCACCAGATAGTTCGCAAAATCAGAGTACCAAGGGGTGACACTCTCCAACAAGTACATCATCATCAATCTCTCATCTGGGAAGGAGTCGTTTATCTCCTCCTCGAGGTTGTCCGCAGGAGGTGCGTCCAACTGGGAGAGGTGATCGGCTGCAACATTCTCCGCAATAGTAAGATCCATCGTATGAGCCTAGGCTTGGCATCGGCCTTGCTCATAAGGTATCGAATCGCGGAGTGATCTGTATACACGGTCACATGGGACAAGACCAGATAAGGACGAAATTTATCAAAGGCAAACACCACCGCGAGGAGATCTTTCTCCGTGGTGGTGTAGTTCTTGTAGGCATCATTTAGGGTCTTCGAGGCGTAGTAGTTAGGTCGAAAGTGTTGATCTAGCCTCTGCCCCAAGACAGCTCCAACAGCAAAGTCACTGGCATCGCACATCAGGTCAAATGGTAAATACCAGTCAGGAACAACCATGATAGGAGCTTGGGTGAGCTTCTCCTTCAAGGTCGTGAATGCCGCTGTGCATGCATCAGTGAACTAGAAGGGGGCATCCTTCTCAAGAAGCTTAGTCAGGGGCAGGGCGATCTTCGAAAAATCCTTGATGAACCGCCTATAGAACCCTGCATGTCCTAAGAAACTCCGGATCCCCTTAACAGATGTAGGGGGAGGCAGCTTGCTGATAGTCTCGATCTTTGCTCTGTCCACCTCAATCCCCATCTTGGAGATCTTATGCCCCATAACTATGCCTTCACGAACCATGAAGTGGCACTTCTCCCAACTCAGTTACAAGTTCGTTTCTTCACACCATTTAAGGACGAGTTCCAGGTTATGGAGACAGTGATAGAATGAGTCTCCATAAACCGAGAATTCGTCCATAAACACCTCCATAATCTCCCCGACTAGCCGGTCAAAGATGGCGAGCATGCATCGCTGAAAAGTGGCGGGGGCGTTACATAGCCCGAATGGGATCCTCCGGTAGGCAAATGTGTTGAAGGGACAGGTGAAAGTGGTCTTCGCCTGGTCCTCCAGTGCAATGGGGATCTAGAAGTACCCGGACATCCCATCCAGGAAACGGTAGAACTCATGCCCCGCCAGTCTCTCCAGCATCTGGTCAATGAACGACAGCGGGAAGTGGTCCTTCCAAGTGGCGTCGTTGAGACGCCAATAATCAATGCAGACCCGGTACCCAGTCACCGTGCGCATTGGGATGAGCTCATTCTTCTCGTTAGGCACCACGGTCATCCCACCCTTTATGGGTACCACCTGGGTGGGACTGACCCACTCGCTGTCGAAAATGGCGTAGATGAACCCCGCGTCCAGCAGCTTCACGATCTCTGCCCGAACCACAACCTCCAGGTTTGGTGTCAGTCTTCTCTGCGGCTGTCTCACTGGCCGCATCTCATCCTCCATCAGTATCCAGTGGGAGCAGAAGGAGGGGCTGATCCCCCGGATATCTGTGATCTTCCACGCTAGAGCACGCTCGTGCCGCTTCAGCAAGGCCACCGGTCTGTCTTTCTGCTCGGGTGTGAGGGTCGAGCTGATGATGACTGGAAGCTTATTCCCCTCCTGGAGAAATGCATACTCCAAGTGAGGAGGGAGGGGCTTTAGCTTCAGCTCTGGTGGTTCCTCCAAGGAGGTGGTGATGCGGGGTGTGGATGAGATCGGTTTGAACAGTCGGTCGCCCTCCAGGGATGTGCCACTCTCCAGCGCGGCCAACTGCTCCGCCAGCTGCGGCTCCTGTGATGCCTGCTCACCTAGCAAAATACAGCGCTCAAAATCATCGTCAGTACCCGCACTCGTTATAGCGAGTGCGGTCTCAAAATCAGCAAGCACATCAAAGTAATCTACGTCATCATGAAAATGGGAGTGTTTCCCATTCTCAAACACATAAAAAGTAGCATGGTCATCACCTGCACGCAGAATCAATATACCACTATGCACATCAATAAGCACCTTGGCGGTGGCGAGAAACGGTCTACCCAGAATCAAAGGTACATCCACATCCTCATTTATATCCAGGATAACAAAGTCAACAGGATATGTGAATGCACCCACATTAACAAGAAAATCCTCAATGATACCGCTAGGATGCACGATGGAACGATCAGCTCACTGAATGCTCATCCTAGTAGCTCTAGGTTCACCTAGGTCTAGCTTTTTAACCAATTTGTAGGGCATGACATTTATGCTAGCGCCTAGGTCCGCCAAGGGCTTTACTACATGCATGCTGCCAATAACAAGAGGGATAGTGAAACTCCCTGCAGGATAGCCGAACACTCCTCGCTCAGCATCACTGTCGAACGATCCCCAAGTTTCTTCTTGTTGGTGAGGAGGTCCTTCATGAACTTGGCATACTTGGGCATCTTCGACAGTGCCTCCACGAACGGCATGCTGATGTTGACCTGCTTCAACATTGCCATGAACTTGGCAAACTCAATCTCCAGCTTGTCTTTATGTAGGCGAGTGGGGAAAGGAAGCTGGGGTACATGCTCCTTAACCACTGGCTGTGGCTTGGGAGCAGGTGCTTCTTTGTCTCCCCCCCCCCCCCACTTCTGCATTATCAGCTGGAAGTGTTGAAGCAGGTAGTGGCTCATCTTGATTGGGCTGGGCAGGAGCAACAGATGTGGTCTTGCCACTCCTGGTAGTGATGGCATCTAGCTGCTGGTGCTGTTGAGGCTCACGAGGATTCGGAATAGTGGTGGCAAGCAGAGTCCCCGGTGCCCTGGTAGTGTTTTGGCGAGCCATGCTACCCATCTGGTTCTGCAAATCTTGCAAAATGGCACCTTGGTTCCTCTGACCTGCCTCCAGTGAGGCTATTCTCTGGTCCATCCTCGTGACAGTTGCCTGGGTGGTAGTCATGAATGCCGCTAGAATGTTTTTCCAGCTGCATCATCTGATTATCTGGAGCCAGAGTTGCTGCTGGCTCGGCATACTGACGCTGGGGCTGCTGGAATGGTTGCCCATGCCTAGGCTTGTAGGGCTGTTGCTGTGGGGGGGCCCCTGTCGAGCCTGGAAAGGCTGCCTCTTCTGAAAACCACCAGCTAGTGCTGGGAAACTAGGTGGTTTAGTGGTGTTGCTATTCCAAGAGAAATTGGGATGCTGGCGCCACCCCTCATTATATGTATTGCTGTAGCGGTCGAGGCGCCGATCATTGGCGATGAAGTCCAACTGCTCTTGGAGAGTAGAAGACTCCCTCATGGCCTGGCAGTATTCCACTAGATGATTTGAGCTCTCACACCACTGACAATGAGCTACTGGAGGTGTAGCCAAACCTCTGCCCGGAATAAGACTGTTGGGCTGCTTCAATGTATGCACTAACTCGGCTACCTGCTGCTCGAGCCCGGACCTGGCCTCCATGGCGTGCACACCACGGTCCCGGGAATTTCTGCCTCTGCTGCTCTGCCCCCAGGAATGATCTCTGGCAGCCAATGTACTGATCATCTAGTTCAGTTCGGGTGGAGTCTTAGTAAGAATATCCCCTCCTGGGCATAGAGACTCAATCACCCTCTGGCTGTCCGGAGAGAGAGCACTGTAGAAGTACCCCACTGTGAATGCATCACTGAAACCATGATGGGGACACTGCCAGAAATATCCCATGTACCGCTCCCATGCATCACGAAGTGACTCGTCTGGCTCTTGGCGGAAGTGAGTGATCTCCCGCTGGATCTCTGTAGTCTTCGATGCTGGGTAGTACCTGTGCACGAACTTGTCGGCCAGATCGTCCCAAGAAGTGATGGACAATGGGAGCTGGGTCTCCGGCCACCTCTTAGCATTCCCTGCCAGGGAATGTGGAAAGAGGTGAAGGCGGATTGCGTCATCAGGGACAACGTTTAGCTTGAACCCGTTCATCAGCTGCGGAAAACGGGAAAGATGCACCCTCGCCTCCTTATCCTTCAAGCCATGGAACTGGATAGAGGATGTAATGAGTTGAATCCAGCATGGCTTGATCTCGAAATAGGCAGGTAGAGGATGACTGGGCGGATGTCAGCAATTCGTGGAGTGTAGTAGTACTCCAAGGTGGGACCCGACGGCAGTGGATGATGATGAACCCCATCTGCCTGGGGTATGGGGTTGTTCCCCAAGACCTGATTCGCCGGGGGACCCTGGTGAGGATTCCCCTGGTGTGGATTGTAATCTCCTTCCATCTCGTACTCGTCCTCGGACTCGCTGCTCAAATGGCCGTCTATGCGCTTCTCCGTAGCCAATCTAGCTCGCTGTTGTCTCCTAAGTTGGCGACAGGTGCGTTCAAGCTCCGGATCCAACTGCAGTAAACCTCCCGACTGGCTACGGGTCATGCACTACCTGCACACAATCAAGCAAGCAAACCCGTGAAGGCACAAGTGGGAAAGAACAAACAGTCAATGCGAAAATGAAAATGCTAAAGTAACAGAAATCACTTTTCTTCAACAACCTAGCCGTCCCCGGCAACGCCGCCAAAAACTTGACTCACTCCTACTGTCACTCTAGAAAATGGCCAAGTACAACCACTTCCTAAAGCGTAGTATAGCGGGTTTGGATTTTAATGACAACCCGGGTCCTAGATGTGATGACTACTCAGTGAATTCTTATTATCTAGCGGTGAAACTTTAGAGCAAGTTCAAACATGCAAACAAGTAAGGCAAGCAATTAAACGGTTGTTTCAAGTCGAGAGAGGTCACCCGGATATGGTTCCCCCTAGATTGCAGTCAAGCCGGATTGCAATTTACCAAGTTCAGTTTTAATGATAGTTATACTTCGGGAGGTTCTTAAGCAGTCTGAAGTCTCGACTAAAGGTCTCCAGACCCTCTCAATCTGAGTCTCCAGCGGGTGACTAACCTCCACCGGAGTAAACAGATTGAGGCCCTAACGAACAAAACCTCCATTACCGAAGTAACTTCGGTACAAAATAGTGAATTGGCTCCTCGACTAAAGTCGCCAATTCACTACCTTCAATTAAGGGTGCTCTATCAACCTAGGCAGATATTCTCTTTCTAGGTCAAAGCACAAACAACATGAATTTGATCAGGATTCATGCCATTCAATCATTCAAACTTCAATTGAATATAATCAAATCATCAAATCTGTACTTGGGTTCATACAATCAGACCTAACATACAAATCTAGGGTTCTCCATACCCAGATGAATGGAAAACTACTCCATGGAGAGAGAAGCAAAAGCAGATTCAGATGCGGAAACCATACTGTGAAGGATGGATTTATGCTCCTGGTTGTCGATCGGCACTTATCCAAGCTCAAGCCGGGCTCCAATAGTGATGAAGATCAAGCTAGGGCACTTGGGAACTCTGGTTCTTCGCTTTCTCTCTCTAGGAATCGCTCTATCTCTCTAAAACTCAAAACCCTTGATTTTAGCCTTCTTTTCCCTTAAGAAGCTGTCTGTCGCGATCCCCGGCCTAAATACCCAGTCAGGTATTTTGGGTGGGGACCGGGTATGTGCAAAACGCACCGTCGGGTGACCAGGGAAAATCCCCGGTCATGGCCAAGAATCCCCGACCGGGGATTTTTGCCTCCTGCCCGGGCCCCCTTCTGTTTCTCAAAGACGCCCAAAGCTTCAGATCCCCGGTCATCGCCAAATAATACCCGGCCGGGTATTTCTGATCATGGCCAGGCATTTTTGTTCTCCAGCACACTTCAAACCTCACTTGCTCCTTTCGACCCATATCTCGTTCCTTCGCCTCGATGCCAACGCTAAGCTCTGAAATATGACATAAACGCACAACCTAGCGTGAATTTGGCTTAAACACGAGAATCAATGTCTCAAACGGCTAAAGAATAAGGGTAAAAACATGTGTAATTAATGGTCTATCAAGCAGGCTTAGCTACCTGCAGTTTCGGCCGCCACTCCTCCTTGATCTTTTCCTTTGGTGACGGGGTGGACGGGAGTGGCGGTGAAAATATGAGAGGGGGCCTGCAAAATGGGAAGCACAGAAGGAGACACGACAGACTCGTGCTCCTGGTGAGAAACAACATGCAAAGGCGGAAAGTATTAGCAATGGAAAATGTTATTCGCTCCTCGTCATCCCTCAAGACTATGGTCCCATCATGTACATATATAAGAGCCTTGGAGGTGGTCAGGAAAGGCCTTCCCAGTATAAGGGGCACTTCTGTGTCCTCATTGATGTCCAAGACATCAAAATCCACAGGATAAAAGAATCTGCCAACCTTAACCAGAAGGTCTTCCACTATGCCCCTAGGATGAACTATAGATCGGTCAGCTAGTTGGATACTCATCCTAGTTACACTGGGTTCACCTAGGCCTAGTTTCTTGAACAATTTATATAGTATCACATTAATACTAGCACCTAGATCCGCCAAGGACCTCTCTACATGCAATTTACCTATAGAGCACGGGATAGTAAAACTACCTGGGTCCTTCTGCTTCTGCGGAAGCTTGTTCTCCAGAATGGCCGAGCACTCCTCGCTGAGCTCCACAGTGGCCAGCTCGCTCAGCCTTCGCTTCTTCGAGAGAAGCTCCTTCAGGAAATTCGCATACTTAGGCATCTAAGATAGTGCCTCCATGAAGGGCACTTGAACATGCAGCTTCCTTAGCATGGACGAGAAGTTGCCAAACTCTGCCTCTAGCCTGTCTTTGTGAATCCTGGTGGAAAAAGGGAGCTTAGGCTTGTATTCAGCAACTACCAGTTGTGGCTTTGGAGCTTGATCCTCTGGCTCCTTTTCCATCACCAGGTCTTCTTCCGGCTCTGGGGTGATCTGGTTCACCTTCTTGGCACTCTTCTGCGGTGCATCCGCAGTCACAGTCCCACTTCACAGTGTAATGGCGTGCAACCCCTCCTTATGATTTCTAGGATTCGGTAGGGGTTGGCCAGGAAGTGTGCCATCCGGTCTGGAAGCAAGGGCATCTGCCAGATGCCCGATCTTGCTATCCATATCCTGCAGGAGTGCTTGCTGGTTTCCCTGGACATCTTCAATCTCCATGAATTGCTCCAATTTATTGAACTTTTGGGTACTAGTGCTTGCCAAGGTAGTCACTAGATCCCTCAGTTCTGACACGGGATCGCCCAGTGCTGGGACTGATGGAGGTGCACCAGGTTGCTGGTACTGCTACTGTGGGGGCTGTTGAAAAGCATGCCCCTGTCTGGGCTGATAGAGTGGTTGTTGTTGCTGCATCTGGCCCGGGAGGCCGGTATGGCTGCCTCTGGTTTGGAAAACTAGTTGCAGGAGTCTGGCTTCTAGGTGGCTTTGGATTGCTGTTGCCACTCCAGGAGCAATTTGGATGCCGGCGCCATCCCTCATTGTAGGTATTACTGTAAGGATCGTTGCGCCTGACAATGTTGATGAAGTTCACCTGCTCCTGGGGAGTAGACGACTCCCTCATCGCCTAACAATCCTCCACGGTGTGATGGGTGCTCTCACACCACTGGCAGTGCATCGTCTGCTGTTGTCCTGTACCTGAAATCATCCCAGAACGGTCGATGGCTGAAACCAGTTTAGATACCACCTGCACCAAATCAGATGACTGGGTGGCTACAACATGCACACCCCGCCCTGGTGCTCGTCTCGATCTCCTCGCATTTCCCCAGTCATAGCCCTGCTCTGCCATCTCTTCAAAGAGTTGATTCAGCTGTGGTGGTGTTTTGGTGAGCATATTCCCGCCACAGACCGAGTCAATCAGCTACTTGTCCTCCGGGAAGAGGGCATGGTAGAAGGCGTCCACCTTGAAGGCGTCAGTAAAACCATCGTTGGGACACTTGATGAAGAGACTGGTGTATCTCTCCCAAGCATCCCGAATGGTCTCATCTTCGTCTTGAGCAAAGTGGGTAATTTGCTTCTGCAGGTCCGCCGTCTTGGACGGAGGATGGTAGCGAGTGAGGAACTTGTCCGCCAGGTTGGCGAACGTGGTGATCGATCCAGGGGGCCTGGTGTCCATCCACTCCTTGGCCTGGCACTCCAAAGTGAATGGGAAGTACCTCAGCTGGAGGGCATCGGCTGGGACCCCATTTATCTTAATTCCATCAATGAGCTCGTGGAATCGCCTCAGATGTGATCGAGGGCACTCCCTCTCTTTGCCACGAAATACTACCGAGTCGCGCAACATGGTGATGACCGAGGTGCTCACCTCAAATTTGTTGGCTGGGACATGAGGGTGCTGAATGGGCGACCTCATGTCCGCGGCTTTGGCGGTCCAGTAGTACCCCATGGTCTGTTCCTCGGGAATGACCACATCATTGTTCTGTGGGTCACCCATCTCTTCTTCGTCGGCGATTTGCAGTTGTGCTAGCGCCTCCTTCGCAGCCAGTCGCGCCTTTAGAGCCCGCTTGAAGTTCATACAGGTCCGTTCAAGCTCCTGGTCTAATGGTAGTAAATCTCCCGACTAGCTACAGGTCATGCACTACCTGCACACAATCAGCAAAAGTAACCCGTGAAGGCACACAGGTGGAAGAGAAAATGCAGTAAAGAAAAAGCTAGAGTAACAAACTTTCACGTTTCCCCAATAACCTAGAGGGTCCCCGGCAACGGCGCCAAAAACTTGACACGCTAAAACACAACACCAAACTGCGACCAAGTGTAATCTCAGTCCAGAAATGCAGTAATAGGCAAGCTCTAATTGTCAACCCGGGGTCTAGATCTACTGCCTACTCAGTGATTATCTATTATCTAGCAAACTACATCGAGTGATTGTGATTTTAACAAAAGCAGGAAATGGTTCGGTTTTCTAAAGCAAGGGAAGAGTCACTCGGGAATGAGTCCCCCTAGCTCCTTAGTTAGGTCACAGTTGTAATTACTTTTGGTTGCTTTACTACTGATTATACTGCGGAAGATCCGACAATAGCTTGGAATCTCTTAAGATGACCAAGCCCTCTCAGTCAAACTACCCGGCAGACGACTAGTCTTCACCGGGATAGAACGCTGAGGCAATGAACACAGAACTCCACTACTGGAATTAGATTCCAGTACAAAGTAGTGAATCGACTAACTCTCGTATAATTGATTCACTACTACCGATTGAAGAAGCTCTAACAACCTAATCAGATTCTATCTATCACAGGTTGCAGCAGAAATCAATAAAAGATTATCAGACTTCTATTGAATCATTCAAAACACTTCAATCAATTATAATCAAGCAATATCACAGTCCAAACGTAATTACAATCAAGATTCCTAACACATGGAACTAGGGTTCTTCATACCCAAGTGAGAGAGAGTTCTACTCCATAGAGAGAGAGAGGGAAACAGAATACAAAGCAGTCATACTCATAACAATGGGAAGAATCTACTCTGGATGTCAATCTTCACTCCTGGGGATGCAATCTGGGCTTCAATGGTGAGAAATCCACTCCAAATAGCTCCTAGGGTTTGTTCTTCGCACTTTCTCTCTCCAAAACTCTATTTTTGCTCCAAAAAGTCGACTCCCTCTCCTTTGGCTCGAATCTGCCTCAATACCCTATTCTAGGCAAAACACGGTCGAGGGCACGGCCGTGTTTTGCTTTTGCCCGTCCGTGCCCTTGCCACGTGTTAAAAACACGCCCGCGTCGGCCAAAACACGGTCGTGCTTAAATATGGACACGACTGTGTTTTTCTTTAGGCCAGCCCGTGTTTTGCTTTTCCATCAATTCAGCTCTCGCACATAAAAACACTGGCGTGCCTGTTTGTGTACACGACCATGTTCTTCAAGCCTCCTGCCCGTGTTTTGCCCCCAGCTCGACCGAATGACCTCCAAACACCCCGAATCTCGTGCTTAGCCTTTCCTTCGACGTCTAGGACCTGAAATATGACAAAGTAGCACAACCCAGCGTAAAACGGGCAAAAATTATACGACTACTAGCCGCAAACGGATAAGACCTAAGGGTGCAAACATGTGCAAATACATCGTTATCACAACCGCAATTTGATTGGAGAGAAACAGAATAAGGGTTCAGGAGAGGACGGGGATTAGTTCCAGTTTAGTTTTTCATTTTTTTTATTTGGAAAGTCAATTCAACATTGTTGATGACCGGCACACCATCGGAATCCATGAATACCGATGAGACAATAGCCGAGCGGGATGGAGCAGAGAGAGAGCCACAGTGGGAGAGAGGAAGAGCATCAAAGAAGTTGTTTCACCACAGCGCAAGACAGAGATACGACGACGATCAAAGAAGTAAAGTCAGGGCGAATATGGGCAATTTGGCTTTTAGATTAAATGTACCAAAAAAAATTAGATCAGACTGTGGCGAGCTGTGATGAGCAAAGAGGGAGACTGGATGGAATTCTGTTAGGGGAATAAGTGTGGGCCAAAGGGGCAACCCAATTGGGAAGGCCCAAGGAAGATCAGTGGGGTGGCATAGGCATGGGCCATCCAGGGCCCAGCCAGAGAAAACCAAGGAAGCCACAGGAGCAAGAGCCGTGGGCCTGAGGGCGCGCGGTAAAAGGCCCAAATGACCAAGGTAGCGCGCGGGACAGGTGGGACCGGACACCTGGAAAGGGGCGCATGGGACAAAAGACACCCAACGGTCGGAAGTGTACGAAAAGGTGGCCACATGATGTCATGCGCCTCCTAATGACGAAGGTGTCAGGTGGACGAGGCGCATGCGCAGGGGCTGTACGAGGCATTTATTGCAAACCTGACAAGAGGCGAGAGCGACGGATACCGGTCGATCTCGCCCCGGGTATAAATAGTGAATTAGGTAAACCTCATTTACTCAGTTTTTGTTTCTCTTACTAGAACTGTTCTCCACTTCTCTCCCCAGAGTAAGGATTCTCACTTGGGCGTCGGAGTGCTAACGGACCTATCTAGTCCGCTAGGCGCTTGTGTGTGCAGGCGGAAGTGCGCGTGCGGGAAGGGCCGTAAGAAGCGAGGTGCGTGACGAGAAGAGGAGGGTTGTGGGGCATAAACAATTGGCGCGCCAGGTAGGGGCATATAACCGCAAGAAAGCATGGAGGCTCCCGAGTCTGGAAAGAAGGAAGGAGGTCCGGAGTTGCACGAGCGGGGAACGGATGGATCAAGGGAGGCAGAAGCGCACGACTGAAGGGTGAGTCCGCGCGTTGAGGAGAGCGCACAGATGGAAGGCGCCCCACTCACCAAGGAGGCGTTGATTCAAATCATCGAACACCTGGATCAGGCCCTTGAGATCTTGAAGAAAGAGTTTGAGGAGCGAGACGACGACGGGGAAGGAGCGTCCACCCTCGCGAGGTGCACGGAAGAGATGGGGCACTTGACTCGACACTTGGAGTCGGACTATGACGATTACAATGGCTGGGCGGAGAGGCGCGCACAGAAGAGTTGGGGAGGACCACTTGAACAATTATTTCACGGAAATGCAATTGTACATCAGCAACGACGCCACGATGTGCCGTGCGTTCCCCTCCACATTCATAGGGGTGGTGTTGGATTGGTATCACCAGTTAGAGGAAGGACGTATCGATTACTTTGAGCACTTCGCTTCCCTGTTACTGTCAAAGTTCGCGAGTCGGAAGCGCAGGACCCTCACTATAAACGCCCTATTCAAAGTTTGCCAGAGGGAGAACGAACCACTTAGGTAGTTTTACGAGCGATGGATGTCGGTGGCTATGGCGGTGAAGGATGTTAAGCCTCCGGTGCTGGGGTGTTGTCAAGACGAATGCACGACCAGTGAAGAGTTGTGTCGGGCGCTCTCGAAGAAGGTCGTTATGCGGGAGGAAACACTTGCGGCTTGCCGATTTGACAGGAGAAAGGGGAAGGCTGAGGAAAGCGAAGGTTATCGCGCGCCACGCGTGCCGCCGGTGACAACAAATGTGTTTCCTGCGCGTCGAATGGAGAACCCAAGACCTATGTAGAAGAGCGCAGGGAACTTCAGAGAGCTCAACGACACGCTAAAGAACGTGTTGCAATACGTAAAGGACAAGGGGTACCACTTGAGGCGACCAGGACCCATGAGAAGGCGCCCAAACGAGCAAAATCTCGATAGATATTACGAATTCCACTGTGAGAGAGGGCATCACACCGCAGATTGCTACTAGTTAAAAACCAAGATCCAAGGGTTAGTGGATAGAGGAATGCTAACCGAGTTCGTGAAGAAAGGTGACGAGAGGGCACATCGGACGTTCGTGGCGCGGGAGGCCCAAGCAAAGGCGCCCGTCGCGGAGCAAGAGCTAGAGGGCGCCTTCCCTAAAGAAGAGGTTGCCTTGCCACCACCCCCTGGTTCGCTTGTTGAAGGAATTTGCGGATTTGTTTGCATGGAGTGTGAAAGAGATGCCTAGGGTAAAGGTGGAAGTTGCGGAGCATCGCCTGGCAATAGCAAAGGGCGTGCGCCCCGTCCAACAAAAGAGGCGCCCGATCTCGTTAGAAAAAGAGGAGGCATTCAGAAAGGAGGTGGAGAAGTTGCGGGAAGCGGGGTTTGTAGAGGAAGCCAAGTACACAACGTGGGAAAAAATCCAAAACTACCAATGTTTTAAAAAAAATTACAATAATACCACCCACTCCAAATAATTTGCAAAAATACCATCGTTTATAACAAACCGCGCCTCCAGGCAGCGGTTATAGAACAAAATGCGCCTCCAAGGCGCGGTTTGACTTTGCATGGCTGTCAAACCGCGTGGCCACGTGGCGGTGCATCAAACCGCCCGTTCGAGGAGCGATCTGACGGCCAAAACGCGTGCCAACTCAGCGATCCGCGTCGCCCACGGAAACTGCTCCCCCGAGGCGTGGTTTGACTGTTGGGAAACGCAAACCGCGTGCTGGAGGCGCGGTTTTCGGTGGGGTAAAATGACTGAACCGGCCCTCCCCCACGCGGTTTCTCACCTATAAAAACCCCCCCTCCCCTTCATTTTTCTGCACACCAACCACATTCCCCCCTCTCTCCCTCTAACTTCTCTCTACCCACCCCCCTACCCACCAACCACATTCCCCCCTCTCTGCCTCCAAAAAACTTTTTCTTTGGTTTTCACTAAAAAACCGTAGAACCTCTGTCCGGATTCCGAGAGAATGGCCGATTTCGCTCAAGAAGATGGCATTTTTTTATGATGATTATCAAACGGTATGTACTCATTTTTCCCAATTGTTGTTGTTGTTGTTATAATGATTTATTTAATTTATATACTAATAATTTATGTTATTGTTATGCTATCGTAGGTTGGGCCGGATGTTGATATTTTCAATCAACGATATTATGTTGATCAAGGACCGATTGATCCGACAGTTTTATACGATCAAGCAAATTATCGTTCAAGAGACGTTTGGGACGACCACAAGGTACATATTAGTTATCATCACTTGTAATTTGTATTTAGTTAAAGTAATTTATTTGTTTGTACAATAATTTACTTAATTGTTAATCGTATTGATTATTTTCAATAATTTAAATCAATACAATACAACACTTATTTAGACTCTTTATAAAGAAATGCATGTATAAGGAAATGGGGACTTAAGCGATCATCATGATCCCCCCATGACCTGGGAAAATCGGGTTCTAAGCGATCCTCGGATCCCCCCATGACCTGGGAAAATCGAGTTCTAAGCGATCCTCGGATCCCCCCTTTTTCTGTCAAAAAAACTGTGTTTCTAAGGAGATGTATACCTCTCCTAAGAGTCTTACGAGTGTACTTGTATTGCTTTAAATTATTGAAAATAATCAATACGATTAACAAAATAATATATTTGATTTTATGTGTATGTGTACAAAAATCATTATACTTAAATTTCGAATATTATTATAGTTATGTTAATATTAATGTTTATTAGATAATGTATATTTCTCTAAAACAACCTTGCTTTAATTAATATTGCATCTTTTAATATAATTTTAGTTATGTTAATATTAATGTTTATTATATAATGTATATTTCTCTATAACAACCTTGATTTAATTAATATTGCATCTTATAATATTATTTAGTTATGTTAAAATTAATATTTAATTAGCTAATGTATATTTCTATAAAACCGCTTGATTTAATTAATATTACATCTTAGAAAATTATTTTAGTTATGTTAAAATAAATGTTTATTAGATAATGTATATTTCTCTAAAACAACCTTGATTTATATATAAATTGTATCTTATAATATATTTATATATGTATAAATCATCAACTTATAGTGAAATTTAAATTCTTCTCTTGGATGCATACCATATAGTCCGCTATAGGGGCACAACGAATGTGCTTGAATGGAACGACGTCATCTTGCCCTTTCTAAAAAGGGCAAGATTGGATTCGATTAGGCATTTCAATGGAATCAAGATCAACCACCAACTCATCACGGCGATGGTAGAGAGATGGCGAAAGGAGACACACTGCTTCAATTTTCGTGAAGGCGAGTGCACCATCACACTTAAGGACATCGCCATCCTAACCGATCTCCCCATCGATGGTGATGTTGTTTGTGTGGACTCTACGCCACCACCTAAAGTTGTTGCCAATATGAGTGGTTGGCAACATTTTATATGGACGGTCACCGGGTTGTGTCCGCCAGAGAAGGGAGATCACGATGCGGATGGTCATCCACCATTGTCCAAGGGCCAAGTATCCATCACGTGGTTGACAGCGGAGATCAGGCGTAAGCACAACCCTGAGTTCGGAGGCATTCCCCTCACGGAGGAAAGTTCAGAGCGTGATAAAGACATTTATGCACGTATCTACATCCTCGGCATGATCGGAGGAGTTTTCTTCCCCAAGAAATCCAACAACCTAATCAGCAATTCATGGTTGAAGATCATACTTGGTAGTTGGGATGATATGGGAAACCTGAGCTGGGCATATGCTTGCCTAGCTCATCTCTACCGATCCCTATGTAATGCTAGTGCGAGAGCGGTGAAGGAGATTGATGGGGCCATGTTCATCGTCCAATTTTGGGCTTGGGAGAATTTGCCATGGATTGCGCCGAAGGTTGAACCCGACAAGGAATGGGGTCCCGACCATCCCCTACGACATGAAGCTTATGGTTGTAGGTAAATGTTTTCTATCCCACTCATAGTTCTCACAATTTTTTACTAATTGGGTATTTTATAACGAATTGGGTATTATGTATTAACACTCCATACTATTTGGATTGAATAGGTGGCTTGGTGAAAAAACATGCGACAACCTAGGAGCACATAAGTTGGAGGAGTATCGTAGGAGGCTTGATCGCCTTTGGGAAGCAGAGGTGAGCATCATAATACGCTATTAAAACCTACTTTTTTAACTTATATTATTATGTTGATTAATGGCTTTTTTTTATAAACCTTTGTAGCTTAAGTTCGATCCGTATCCAGAACGGATTGTTGCGCATCACGTTCACAAATTCCCGTTACATCCCGGTCAATGGTGCACCCGAGTTCCACTAATCTGCCACCATATAGTGGAGTGGCACTTGCCGGATCGATGTCTACGACAATTTGGACGTGAGCAATGCATACCATTGGATGTCCCAGAGAGCCAGAAGGGGTACCACGGGAAAGATGGTTGACAAGGACCTACTAATTGGCTGGAGGAGTATGAAAACTTGATCCGCCTGTGGAATGTTAGGCAAGATCAGGATATTGTGACGGCATCTCATGTGGCACGGATGGGCTACCATGACCCATACCTGGAAACCTACCGAAGACAATCTGTTCGTTACATGACCCCCGAAGGAGCGGCGGACGAAGCTTTGGTAAGTAATTATTTTTTTATTTATTTAGTCATGCGGTGCATTATTTTTTAAATGGCTAACTTTGTTATTTTCTTCGATTAAGGTTGATGGCATCGAGCGAATCCACGACCTCGCGCGGACGGCAGATCATTTGGCGGCGGTACGAGAGGTGGGGCTCATTCGAAGGATAGCGAACAATCTCCTTGGCTGTATGCGAGCGCGCGCACGTGACCATCATAGATACCCTCAAGTTCCTCCAGTGAGACTGCCGCCGGTGACGCATGATGTTGAGCCGGTGCCTCCTCCGGTCCATAGAAGGCCAAACAAAGCTACAAGGGATCGAACTCACGTGCCGGAGATCAAGCCGATTGCGACGTGGAAGGCGCCTACTCCTTTGGAGGTGTGCAGCGGTGAAGGGGGGAGTACTCACTACGATCCCACGCCCGGAAGCTAGTATGATCCGCGATCGAGTTTCCAATACAATCTCCGGCCCACCTTTGAGTATGAACAACGGCCAAGTACATTTCATGATGGCACATCCTCAGCAACTTGGGCCGAGGGTTCATACTCAAGTCCCCACCAAGACTACTCACCTCTGCAGCGACCACAACAACAATGGCAAAAACAATGGCAATCCAGTCCTCACCAAGACTTCTCACCTTGGAATCGACCACAACAACAATGGCAACAACAATGGCAATCCACTCCCCACCGTATGAGCATGGATAGCCCTCGACCGCAGACGGAGGGGCCACCTATCACGGAACCGAGGCGCCATAGCACGGAGGATCTCCCTTCTACGGCGAATAGGAATCTGCCACCCGTTCCACCATCAGCTACACCCGGTGGACCAGTCGCCCATCACACAAGGAAACAGAGGGAAATCGTCAAATAATACATGAGTGTGACAAGTTGTGTTTATTTCAAGTTATGTTTTGTTTAAATTAAGTTGAACAATGGTGTTTTTAGTTGAAGTTTTTTTTTTAGTTTTTTCATGTAGTGTGTTTGTGTTCGTGATGTGTTTTATTCAAAAAGATGGGAAATTGCACCAAAGTTTGTGTTTTGTGCAAATCTCCAATGTCATTTAAGCACACAACATACAAGTAGAGTAACCATTGAAATTAATACACAAAGATGGAACAAACGCATGAAATCAATCTAAGCGCCATTATCCGGGTTCACCACATCGGGCCCTGCATTTTGAGGACCAATTGGTCCGGGACATTTTCGTTTATCATGACCGGGTACTTTGCATATGGAACACCGCCTTGGCCCTCGCGGTGGTCTTCCACTTTGATCCATTTCATTTGGAATCCTTTTTACCCGCGGGCGACCTGTTACCCGCCTAAGACCAATTGGTGGGAATGATGACCATACCCTCATAAACTGGCCAGTAAGCTTCATCCGGCAATGCATGGAAACTAGTACGATAACTGCTCTTTTGTGAGTCAATGTTGAAGAACGGACTGACGAAATGACGAGGGTCTTTGCTCCTGTGCTTGATTACAGCCATTGCATGGGAACATGGTATCCCTCTACCCTGATACTTCTGACAAGAGCACTGTCGCAACCGTCCCGTCCGGGGGGGTCCGAATGTCGTCGCGTCGGCATTTTTGGGAGTCGCCATCGATCTTATTTGGAGTGGATCGAACACTCTTCGGTCGGCTCTAACCTTAGGGTCAGAACCGAGATATGGTCTGCAGTTAAGAGATATGGGTTCGGGAGTACGGTTACGTGTGGGGAAGTTAAGCAACACCCCCACAACGCCCTAAATCGGTACTACTTAAGTTTGATAAGTTTTATATTAATTGGGTGTGTTTTTAGTAATAATTTTTCAATTTTTAGGGTCCCACTGGACTATTTAAGAAATTAAATCGTATTAATTGTAATTTAATTATACGTCCACTGACGTAAAAGATAAAGTTAATTGGTTAGTTGGACTCGAACCTTATCGGTTGCCTACGTACCCGTAAGACGGGATCAAAGTCCACGTAGTTCGTTAGAACTTTGATAATTTATTGTAATCACGTTCCACTGATCATGATTTTCGTATTATAATTTTGTTAATAATAAAAATGCATTTAGATTAACATGAGGTTATGACGATAGATGCAAGTATTTTAGTTATTAGGAAGTATTGTGACGTATTGAAGAAAACGAGATAAACTTAATCCGCAATTCTACATTTCGTATTAAGGATTTTGAAGGAATAAAATTAAGCGGAAAGGTTAAATTGACGGATGATGGGCCAGCAGCCCAACTGGTTGGCCTACTAATCGGTGCGTCTTTGACCCGAGGACGCGGGTTCGAACCCCCTCCTGCAGAATTTATTTTTGGTTTCTCGTTTTAGTGTAGAGATGGGGGGAGGGCAGCTTGGTAATTACTCAAAAGGACGGTGGCAAGGCCACGTAATTTGTTAGAAACCCTAAGGGCATTTTAGTATTTGTAATTAATGAGGTATATAAACCTCTCTAAGCAAACCCTAATCTATCCTAACCAAGAGGCCGCTGCCTCCACTCTCCCTCTCTCTCTCTCGGCCGATTCTCTCGTCCTCTCCAGAACCAACCAAAAACCCTAACCCCGATCCAAATCCGCCGCCGCTCTCGTCTCTCGTCCCTCATCTCTCTTCTTCGAACGAAACCGCCGCCATCTTCTTCTTCTTCCTTCCCTACCAGAGAATAAAAACCAAAAACCCTAGCCTAAATAAAACCTCACACAGCCGCCATCATTCCCTAAACCACTCGCCTCGTCCGAGCTACGAGGACGACGAGGATGGCGACATGCGCCGCTGGTGGTGATAAAATCGAGTTTTGAAGGTTTGTTTCCGTTTGCATGTCCGTTTAATGGTTTTATTTGATATTTTCGGTTTGGATTCGTTTACGACCTTGTTTTGATTTTTTTTTTGTTTATCTTTGGGGTTCGACGAGGGGAGGAAAAGAGACGGCGGAAGGCGGCGACTGTGAGACGATGGTAGTTGGTGACGACGGTGACATGCGCCGCCAGCGATGGCAAGAGTAAGGTTCGTTTCCTTTTTGAACGATTTCTATTTGCTTTCAGACTCGATTTTCTAAGGTTTCATAGATCTGATTCCTTTTTTTTTGTTTATTTCCGTAAAAACTGAACCGAGGCCGAAATGGGACCCTCGATCTACCGTCCCCTTTTTCGATCTACTCTCTTTCGTAGAAACGATGAGGATGGTGAAGAGATCTCGGTAAGATATTGTTTGCATGTGGGATTTTGTTTGATTTTAGATTCAAAATTTAGGATCTGATATTTTATTTTGGTTTTTTTATTTATGCGAGGGTTTTGGTCGAGGAGAATGTAGCGTTGGCCGGCGAGGTTTCCCGGCGGCGATAGGCCGACGGCGACACAGGTAGGGTTTTTGTTTCGTTATATATATATATACATATATTTTTTAATTTAATATTCTTTCAATTAATTCTGACTTCTATTCTTGTATTGATGCAGGTAAAAGAACAGATCTAGGTAGGTCTCACTATAACTCTTTTAATTTGAGATTTAGAGATTTAAACTAGAAGGTGGATTTTACTATGATAGGTCTAGACTAGATGGGATCAAGTATGGGTATTGGAAAACAAGGCTGTTAACGAATTTGGCTATCTGGAATTTTGTTTTTATTTTAATGTTTTAGATTAGTTGTGGCTATTGATATGCTTAGAGTTTGTGAAAAGAATTTCCTTTGATAGAAAACTAATTGACATGAACTAGAAATGCTAATTTTGACTAATAATAAATCACTTTTGCCTATGATTTTGCTGGAGATCGGACTAAATCATTGCTTGTGATTTTGATTGGATTGTTATTTTGGTTGATTTAAAAACTGGTTAGAGTTTGTGAATCTGAAATTTTATTGCGTTTATGGTGTTGTTTTCGTTAGTTCAAGATCTAGGTTGATCCATGGACTTCTAAAAAGTGATTTTTTATTGTAAAATAAATTTAGTATTTAGTTGTACTTTAATTCGCATATATATATGGCTACGGGTGTGGGAAATCAACATGGCAGAAAGTTAAAGTGAAGCATCCGATTTCACTCATGGTTAAGTTAAATTGGCATAATAATTATAGCATAGACAAAGCTAATAATACGATTGACAAAAAAACAACTTGGATGAAGGAGCTTGAAGAAACTGATATGAGCAGATCTTTGGTAAATAGAGTGGAGCTTGTAAAATAAAAGTCTTGCATAAAAATGGGCAAGTAGATGGATGATTATAACGTCATTGGTATTGTAAACTAGATGAAATGACAGAAGATCGGATTAAGAAGATGAAACTAGAGTACTAATACCAACCTGTTTGGAGTTTCTATGGAGTCTTCTCCTTCAAACTTGTAAATCTGCTCCTCGATCTCGCAGTCCTTCCCCCGAATTTTTTCCTATGAGCAAGAATTGCAGAAGAGTATTTGATCTCAAATTCTATTTCTGTAGGAGTGTTTTTTTTGCTGCCTCCAAAATCGTCCCCCTTCAAAGAGCCTGAAGAGCTCACTTATACCAAACCAAACCACCACGTGTCACTACATGATTCGTCCATTTTTTTAATATGACTTTGAAGAGTGTGCCTGGTCGGCTGTGGACAGGATTTGGTTAGACCGATTTGGTCAAGGTCGGTTTATGGTTATACTTTTCGGACCGAACTGGTTAGGCTGAGTTGGGCTTTGGGTTTTGGGCCGGCTTGGGCTTGGGCTTAATCAGATCTGTAATGGGACTAACTGGTCTCTTCTCATTTTTTCAGGTATCTGGGCTTCGTTGATTGAAAAAGTTGGGCCAGTGGACCAGGTTCATGCCTCAAGGCCCAAGTGCTTCTCTTTTTGAAATTATATATGTACAAATCAAATTGCATAGCCCAAATTTTGTAGAGTTAGCATTAGTCATTTAATTTTTGCTTTATTCAGAGTACCCAAGTTGTACAATGTATCAACTTTGAATTTTTTATAATAAAGCTCATTCCGCTATTCAATTTGTCCCATTACCAATACCAGATCCAAATCCAACTCGAGCAACCAAATTTGCACTATAGTCATTTCTCCCTTCTAAATGAGAATTTATATTTAAGATTCGCCACTGCTAATCTTAACTTAAACTGATCCTATCTTAACTAACTATGCCCTAGAATCGACTAGGAGCAAATTTGATAATTGTTGATTCATATTGACTTGCAACTGCTAGTCTCAACCAAACTATCTTCAACTTCTATTTAAATATAATTGTAGTATGACGTGACAAAATTATTTTCAATAAAACAATTATCTCGGACAAAATGTGGTGTCTACAGTTGCCCCCCTTTGTATATCTCTTTGTATAAAGAGTTATACAAAGTGTCTATAAAGACATCACATTTTGTGAGAGTAGTCTCGATAGTTGTGTTAGAGTTTCAAGGAGAGTAGGGTTTTTTTTATTTTTTATGTGAGAACTGTTGTTAGTTTTGTGTGTTGGCATAAGATCGCCGATTAAGAGGGCTTCAATTCCTTTGATAGTCTTTGTCAATGATGGAGAATTTACGTTTTTATATAGCGTTCGCCAACGCGAGAAATTTTCTGATACTCATTATATTATATTTCTTTAACGCTTGCCAATTCCGGTTAGATATTTAATGATAGAGGCGCTTCTCAGCTCCCGTGAGTTGTTGAATGATAGAGGGGCTCGCCAGCTCCTTGTGAGATATTGCTTGGTAGTGACGCTTTTCAGCTCTTGTGAGGTATTGATTGGTAGGGGTGCTCCTCAGCTCCCGTGCATTGTTGACTTGTAGAGGGGCTCGCCAGCTCCTGTGAGGTTTTGATTGGTTGGGGCGCTCCTCAGCTCCCGTGAGGTATTGATTTAGTAGGGGCGCTCCTCAGCTCCCGTGAGGTATTGAATGGTAGGGGCTCTCGTTATCTCTTATGCGTTGTTGACTGATAGAGGGGCTCGCCAGCTCCTGTGAGGTTTTGAATGGTTGGGGCGCTCCTCAGCTCCCGTGCGTTGTTGACTGATAGAGGGGCTCGCCAGCTCCTGTGAGGTTTTGATTGGTTGGGGCGCTCCTCAGCTCCCGTGAGGTATTGATTTAGTAGGGGCGCTCCTCAGCTCCCGTGAGGTATTGAATGGTAGGGGTGCTCCTCAGCTCCCGTGCATTGTTGACTGATAGAGGGGCTCGCCAGCTCCTATGCAGAGTGGGTGAAGGGTTTTTTTTCGGCTGCGGTAAGCATACTCGAGAATTTGGTTGCCCCCTCGCGGTATGCGGAGCGGGGTTAGGTTTTCTACATTGTCCGTGATAGTCGACGAAACAAGTTTTAGAAGGAGGGATTTCATTTGCTCGTGAAAGCCGACGAAACAAATTGACTTGGTTTTCTAAACTGGCCGTGATAGCCGACGGAACAACTTCGGAAGGAGGTTTTAAATTTGCTCGTGATAGCCGACGAAGCAAATTGACAAGGTAATTTTTGCCTTGCCCGTGATAGTCGACGGAACAAGTTTAGCAGGGGTCTAATTTGCTTGTGATAGACGACGAAACAAATTGACGAGGGTTTTTTAATTGCCCGTGATAGTCGACGAACAAGTTTAGCAGGGGGTCTAATTTGCTTGTGATAGACGACAAAACAAATTGACTAGTTAGTTTCTAAATTGCCCGTGATAGTCGACGGAACAAGTTTAGCAGGGGATCCAATTTGTTCGTGATAGTCGACGAAACAAATTGACTAGGTAATTTTTGAATTGTCCGTGATAGTCGACGGAACAATTTAAAAAGATGGTCTAATTTGCTCGTGATAGTCGACGAAACAAATTGTCTAGGATTTCTACCTTGCCCGTGATAGTCGACGGAACAATCTTAGCAGGGGATCCAATTTGTTCGTGATAGTCGACGAAACAAATTGACTAGGTAATTTTTGAATTGTCCGTGATAGTCGACGGAACACGTCACACAGATTATCTAATTTGCTCGTGATAGTCGACGAAACAAATTGACTAGGTAGTTTTTGTAATGTCCGTGATAGTCGACGGAACACGTCTATTAGAGGGCTCGTGATTGTTTGCCCGCACCGATATCGTATGTTCATGGTATTTGCTTAGGACGTTCCTAAACCGTTGTTATGGCTTGTCATAAATGCACGTCAAAGCTAAACATGAGACTTGAAGAATTCACGTGAATGTAGTTGTTGTATCTTGTAGCGATTCCTTTTTACAAACATTGGAAATCCAATTAAATGTATGAGTTATTTTGGGAATTGCTGGCAATAAATGCATGACCCATTTTAACATATGATGTTGTTTAAGGAGTCTCAAAATGATTTTCGAAATTGATGGCGTGATGAATCACGCCGATGAAGTCGTGAATGTTGAGTAAAAAAAAAGATGTGATGCATTTGATAATCTCTATGCAATTTTTGCCTGGGTCTCCTTTAAATTGCTCATCTTCGAAGATTGTCAATCCCTTTCGATCAACTTGATCCATAGTTCGTGCTAAGCTGAAGCGACTTTGAACTCGTTGTCGTGGGGTATATCTTCTTGGTGGTAGTTGCGCGAAGATATACTTTGTGAGCTAAGGTAATGATGTGTTTTATCTCTGTTCTTCTTGTCGGTCAAGTTTGGACCCACATATTTCAGAGTTGTGCATCTCTTGGTATGTGCAGTATATTGGTTCCCTCTCCTTCTGATCCTGAAGTTTAAGGATAATAAGTTGGATGGTTGGTTTAATGAGATTTGAATGTTCTCAAATCCCTTTGAGATTTCTTCATCAGCTCATGAGTGAAGTTGAATAATCTGATTCTCGGGTACTCAGACTTCCCCTTCTTCCATACTGCACCGTTTTTGCCCCCCAAAGATCTGTTGCTCACTTTTTATTCTCCAGAACAAAGAGTGACTTTATCAATCTTGACTTAAGATGAATGCAACAATGTTTGAAAATGTTTATTGGAGAATTAATAATGAAAGCCATATTAAGACTTTGCTTTGTGAAGTGTGTGCAAATTGGATAAAATCGTTTTTGCGTGGTAGTTGCCATGTGGTCAAATTTGATTTTTTCAAATAAAGAAGTGTAAGTCAAGCCATGAGAATATCAGTAAGCCCTCACTCTCACTCTTGCTTTTGATTTTGCTCGCTCTCACTCCCGCTTTGGATTTCGCTCATCACTAATTCCTATAGGTGATTTGAGTGTACGACATTTCAGCTACCATTAAGATTCTGATCACTTTGAGATGTCTCATTTTATGTTGGTGGCCAACTGCGTTCCTTGTGCAGCAACATGGGAGACCTTGGTGTGATTGATTTAGGATACCTCCCTATGGTTTCGTTGTGGACGTTGGTTTCCCATGAAGGGGCTTTTGTCCGATATGACTTTGATGGTAGGAGTCCTCTTGAAGTGTGGTTTATTCAGATGGGTGATGGATAAGTCATATCTTGATCATACCCATATAAGGCTTCTCGTAAAGGGATTTTGGCTATGCCCCCCAAGTATGGGATTGACATGACGGGTTGAGAACCACTACTATCACGAACTTTTTTTGGGCGAAGATTTGTTTGAAAATGTCGCCAGTCTTGGGCTTTTTTTTGGGGGAATGTGTGTTTGGCTGGCTTTGCCCCCTGTCTTTGGGATTATGGTTTCAAGAGTCGTGGTTTTGAAGTTTTTGCGAATGTAATCTGGTTATGGAGTTGTCAAGATTCTTGATTGACCTCTAAATGTTGATTATGGTGAAGATTCAACTTCCGACTTGCTCTCAAAATGATGAGTCCTTGGATGATGTGATTTTGGCTATAACGACTTTCTTATCATCAAAGTTTACTACTTGAGGGTCCTTCTTGTCGTATCTTGAGATTGATCGTGCAAGAATTTGGCTTGGTGCAGACAGTTGGTACTTCAAAAGCTAGACAGGGGCACCTAATTTGTAAGTCCCACGATATTTTGTTTGTTTTTCTTTTGTCCTTTGCTTTTTTTTTTTTTTTTTTTGCTTTTCACTTTTTTTTTTTGCGTGTGGGACTTACTTGACTTTGTCATGCCCCCGACTATGCTTCTTTCTTCCTTGATCTAGAATTTGTCTTTGGTAGGAGTAGTATCGAAAAGTGGAGAGTTTGTCTTTATGATTGATAATGTGGGTGTCACTTCTCGTTAGCTAGGTTGAATTGGCTATTCTTTTTTGTAGAAGTGAGGATTTTGATGCCATGTGCTTGTTTGTATAGATGAGTGCTTCACTCGTGTGATTCTTGGGTTTTGATAAATGGGATCCCTGAACTTCCCGGTCTTCTTGTCACGAGATATTGTGAGAGTTTCCTATCTGTAATGTTGTGTCTCTTGTACATCGATATTTGGCTATTTGAGTTCATGTAAGCTGAGTCTCAATTTGTTGGCGAAAGTCGACTGTAGTAGTGACGAGACTCTACAAGTAGCATGATGTCGTATACTCATTACACCTTTTGACTATCAGCTCACTTATTTCATAGTCACCAGTAGGGTGTTTATCTCTCGATTTTATTAAAACACGTACACTCGTAATACCAGTGAGTGCTCAAAATTATGACAGTAGCATGGTGTTGATAATTGCTTGACACCAGTGGGGTGTCCCAAATCTCAGCACCAGTGGGGTGCTCTCATTTTCTTGGCACGACAATCTCATGGCTTAGCTTGAAAATAAAACTGGATTTTGATGGCTTTCATTTTTGAGAAAATAAATATGTTTAAAAAAAAGAATCCGAAGTGGCATTTGTTATTTTGATAATGAAAAATCATTGATGCAAAATCTTAAATTAAGATTGATACTATTCACCATAATGCTCCAGAGAGGTCGAAAGTTGAAAGATCTTTTATTCACGACGATGGAAGCAAAAGCGATACAAATTTTAACAAGGTAAACTGTCTCGATTAGTTGATGATAATCAACATCATCCATGCATTGAGCTTTGCTTCGTGGCTTTCCTAATGATTTTCTTGATTGGACTGCAAGTTGTGGTTGCTCTCCAGCAATGAGTCATGATTTTCTTCAAATTTTGGACGAAGCCTTATGGAAAATGCTCACCTGTTCTTTCATTTCTTCAAGTGTCGCTAACCTTCTTTTGATGAAGTATAATTCCCTCTATAGTGACTCCAAAATGAGCATAACTTTGGATCCCGTCGATGTTTAAGGATTTGAATTTTCCTTGAGGAAGAGCAATTTTGAGGAAACCTGGGTTGTCTCAATATTGTCAAATTATTTCCGTTCTTTTTATGATGGTGTATGCGTGATGCTTATGCAAAATGTTAATGATGTATGAATTCAAATTCATTTGTCGTCTCATGCATGCGTTTTTAATCTTCTTATGATAAGTTGTTAATGAGTGAATGAAAATCTTATGAGAGAATGATGTTTATGAATTTTGAAAACGTTTTTCATTCATGCAATCACACAGTTTTGCGAGTAAAAGACAAAACGCATATCATTATGTTGTAAGTAAACATACATTTAGATAAGCAAACATATATCATTACATCATTACCCTATTTGGTAGACCTAGGGCTTTCGGATGGCGTACCGACATGGTTTTAGGGTGGCTTTGGGGATTGTTTTGGATGGTCGAGGGTAGCTTCGAAGTTTACTATATGCTGGTTAAGGAATTCCTAGGGATTTGGCTCCCAAGTTGTATCCCGCCCTAGCTCTTTCAAACTGGCTGGATACCTCGAGATCATCCTCGGATCCGAGTTCAACTTGGTTAGAAAGTTTTGCGTGACTACCACTATTGTGGATGTCACGGTACTCCTTTCAATTTTCTAAAAGGATAGCTCGGGTATAGAGCTTTTATGCATGAATGCAAAATTAAATTGCGAAAATATAATTGCGCAAATAAGAAAGTAAACACCCAACATTTAATAGGAAAATAGAAAACTTATCGAACTTAATTATGTAGCTTGACTCTCGAATTCCCCAGCGGAGTCGCCAACTGTCGCAACCGTCCCGTCCGGGGGGGTCCGAATGTCGTCGCGTCGGCATTTTTGGGAGTCGCCATCGATCTTATTTGGAGTGGATCGAACACTCTTCGGTCGGCTCTAACCTTAGGGTCAGAACCGAGATATGGTCTGCAGTTAAGAGATATGGGTTCGGGAGTACGGTTACGTGTGGGGAAGTTAAGCAACACCCCCACAACGCCCTAAATCGGTACTACTTAAGTTTGATAAGTTTTATATTAATTGGGTGTGTTTTTAGTAATAATTTTTCAATTTTTAGGGTCCCACTGGACTATTTAAGAAATTAAATCGTATTAATTGTAATTTAATTATACGTCCACTGACGTAAAAGATAAAGTTAATTGGTTAGTTGGACTCGAACCTTATCGGTTGCCTACGTACCCGTAAGACGGGATCAAAGTCCACGTAGTTCGTTAGAACTTTGATAATTTATTGTAATCACGTTCCACTGATCATGATTTTCGTATTATAATTTTGTTAATAATAAAAATGCATTTAGATTAACATGAGGTTATGACGATAGATGCAAGTATTTTAGTTATTAGGAAGTATTGTGACGTATTGAAGAAAACGAGATAAACTTAATCCGCAATTCTACATTTCGTATTAAGGATTTTGAAGGAATAAAATTAAGCGGAAAGGTTAAATTGACGGATGATGGGCCAGCAGCCCAACTGGTTGGCCTACTAATCGGTGCGTCTTTGCCCCGAGGACGCGGGTTCGAACCCCCTCCTGCAGAATTTATTTTTGGTTTCTCGTTTTAGTGTAGAGATGGGGGGAGGGCAGCTTGGTAATTACTCAAAAGGACGGTGGCAAGGCCACGTAATTTGTTAGAAACCCTAAGGGCATTTTAGTATTTGTAATTAATGAGGTATATAAACCTCTCTAAGCAAACCCTAATCTATCCTAACCAAGAGGCGGCTGCCTCCACTCTCCCTCTCTCTCTCTCGGCCGATTCTCTCGTCCTCTCCAGAACCAACCAAAAACCCTAACCCCGATCCAAATCCGCCGCCGCTCTCGTCTCTCGTCCCTCATCTCTCTTCTTCGAACGAAACCGCCGCCATCTTCTTCTTCCTTCCTTCCCTACCAGAGAATAAAAACCAAAAACCCTAGCCTAAATAAAACCTCACACAGCCGCCATCATTCCCTAAACCACTCGCCTCGTCCGAGCTACGAGGACGACGAGGATGGCGACATGCGCCGCTGGTGGTGATAAAATCGAGTTTTGAAGGTTTGTTTCCGTTTGCATGTCCGTTTAATGGTTTTATTTGATATTTTCGGTTTGGATTCGTTTACGACCTTGTTTTGATTTTTTTTTTGTTTATCTTTGGGGTTTGACGAGGGGAGGAAAAGAGACGGCGGAAGGCGGCGACTGTGAGACGATGGTAGTTGGTGACGACGGTGACATGCGCCGCCAGCGATGGCAAGAGTAAGGTTCGTTTCCTTTTTGAACGATTTCTATTTGCTTTCAGACTCGATTTTCTAAGGTTTCATAGATCTGATTCCTTTTTTTTTGTTTATTTCCGTAAAAACTGAACCGAGGCCGAAATGGGACCCTCGATCTACCGTCCCCTTTTTCGATCTACTCTCTTTCGTAGAAACGATGAGGATGGTGAAGAGATCTCGGTAAGATATTGTTTGCATGTGGGATTTTGTTTGATTTTAGATTCAAAATTTAGGATCTGATATTTTATTTTGGTTTTTTTATTTATGCGAGGGTTTTGGTCGAGGAGAATGTAGCGTTGGCCGGCGAGGTTTCCCGGCGGCGATAGGCCGACGGCGACACAGGTAGGGTTTTTGTTTCGTTATATATATATATACATATATTTTTTAATTTAATATTCTTTCAATTAATTCTGACTTCTATTCTTGTATTGATGCAGGTAAAAGAACAGATCTAGGTAGGTCTCACTATAACTCTTTTAATTTGAGATTTAGAGATTTAAACTAGAAGGTGGATTTTACTATGATAGGTCTAGACTAGATGGGATCAAGTATAGGTATTGGAAAACAAGGCTGTTAACGAATTTGGCTATCTGGAATTTTGTTTTTATTTTAATGTTTTAGATTAGTTGTGGCTATTGATATGCTTAGAGTTTGTGAAAAGAATTTCCTTTGATAGAAAACTAATTGACATGAACTAGAAATGCTAATTTTGACTAATAATAAATCACTTTTGCCTATGATTTTGCTGGAGATCGGACTAAATCATTGCTTGTGATTTTGATTGGATTGTTATTTTGGTTGATTTAAAAACTGGTTAGAGTTTGTGAATCTGAAATTTTATTGCGTTTATGGTGTTGTTTTCGTTAGTTCAAGATCTAGGTTGATCCATGGACTTCTAAAAAGTGATTTTTTATTGTAAAATAAATTTAGTATTTAGTTGTACTTTAATTCGCATATATATATGGCTACGGGTGTGGGAAATCAACATGGCAGAAAGTTAAAGTGAAGCATCCGATTTCACTCATGGTTAAGTTAAATTGGCATAATAATTATAGCATAGACAAAGCTAATAATACGATTGACAAAAAAACAACTTGGATGAAGGAGCTTGAAGAAACTGATATGAGCAGATCTTTGGTAAATAGAGTGGAGCTTGTAAAATAAAAGTCTTGCATAAAAATGGGCAAGTAGATGGATGATTATAACGTCATTGGTATTGTAAACTAGATGAAATGACAGAAGATCGGATTAAGAAGATGAAACTAGAGTACTAATACCAACCTGTTTGGAGTTTCTATGGAGTCTTCTCCTTCAAACTTGTAAATCTGCTCCTCGATCTCGCAGTCCTTCCCCCGAATTTTTGCCTATGAGCAAGAATTGCAGAAGAGTGTTTGATCTCAAATTCTATTTCTGTAGGAGTGTTTTTTTTGCTGCCTCCAAAATCGTCCCCCTTCAAAGAGCCTGAAGAGCTCACTTATACCAAACCAAACCACCACGTGTCACTACATGATTCGTCCATTTTTTTAATATGACTTTGAAGAGTGTGCCTGGTCGGCTGTGGACAGGATTTGGTTAGACCGATTTGGTCAAGGTCGGTTTATGGTTATACTTTTCGGACCGAACTGGTTAGGCTGAGTTGGGCTTTGGGTTTTGGGCCGGCTTGGGCTTGGGCTTAATCAGATCTGTAATGGGACTAACTGGTCTCTTCTCATTTTTTCAGGTATCTGGGCTTCGTTGATTGAAAAAGTTGGGCCAGTGGACCAGGTTCATGCCTCAAGGCCCAAGTGCTTCTCTTTTTGAAATTATATATGTACAAATCAAATTGCATAGCCCAAATTTTGTAGAGTTAGCATTAGTCATTTAATTTTTGCTTTATTCAGAGTACCCAAGTTGTACAATGTATCAACTTTGAATTTTTTATAATAAAGCTCATTCCGCTATTCAATTTGTCCCATTACCAATACCAGATCCAAATCCAACTCGAGCAACCAAATTTGCACTATAGTCATTTCTCCCTTCTAAATGAGAATTTATATTTAAGATTCGCCACTGCTAATCTTAACTTAAACTGATCCTATCTTAACTAACTATGCCCTAGAATCGACTAGGAGCAAATTTGATAATTGTTGATTCATATTGACTTGCAACTGCTAGTCTCAACCAAACTATCTTCAACTTCTATTTAAATATAATTGTAGTATGACGTGACAAAATTATTTTCAATAAAACAATTATCTCGGACAAAATGTGGTGTCTACAAGCACTCCCCCTTTTTAGTCCTAAAGTTGACGACTTGACGGTGACTTCATGGCGATCACCCCCACGTCTCCCATCCTCCCAGTGCCCAGTCTCGACTGAATACTCGCCAGCATTTCGGTTCATCATAGTGACTGTGTGACGAGAGCTCTTCCGATTATCTTTTTCCATTATTTTTGTGACGTAATCGGAGTGTACCTTACCCTGTGCCTCCCTCTTCTCACACCAGTGGAGACGGTTGACGAACCATCTGTTTGTTTTCCAGAATGTCATCTCAACAATTGCAGAGATGGGGAGTGCACGACATTCCCTATAGACGTTGTTGATACTCTCGCTTGAGTTTGTTGTGGCAATACCCCATCTGTGACCTCCGTCCTTATGAAAATTCCACATTTCAAGGTCATGTTGATCAAGCCACTGCGCACCTTCGGGGCATATTTGACGGATATTCTGCATCTTCTCTTTAAATTTCTTCTCTTGGTACGCGACAGCTGATGAATATAAAAAAAACGTCAGATAAGCCAGATCGACCTTATTGCCAATACAAGTACACTCGTAAGACTCTTAGGAGAGGTATACATCTCCTTAGAAACACAGTCTTTTTGACAAAAAAGGGGGGATCCGAGGATCGCTTAGAACCCGATTTTCCCAGGTCATGGGGGGATCATGATGATCGCTTAAGTCCCCATTTCCTTAGACATGCATTTCTTTATAAAGAGTCTAGATAAGTGTTGTATTGTATTGAAACACTCCATACTTTTATACAGTTGAAAAATTTACAGATACACAATTAATTAGAACGCTTACCGATCCACCATATACTGTCAGCAAGCTTCTTTCGCTTGAAATGATGGTTCCAGTTGCTCTTGAAATGCCGTATGCACCATCTCTGTGACCAGTTCCAGGCTGGATCCAAGCCTAAGATAGCAGCCCGTATACCGGCGTGGCGATCTGAGATGATAGTCAGGTTCGTCCGCCTGGTGAAATGGAGCTGAATTTGTCTGAAGAACCATCCATAGCTATCGGTATTCTCTCCCTCCACAATGGCAAAGGCTAATGGATATACTAATATATTTGCATCTGCTCCGCTGGCAATCAGTAGAGTACCCTTGTACTTGCCGGTAAGGAATGTTCCATTAACTTGAATCACAGGAACACAGTATGGAAAACCATCAATACATGGCTTGAAGGCCCAGAAAAGAAGCTTGAATTGGCGATTGTTACCAGGCACCGGCAGTTGAATTTCTTCATCTTGGTAGCGAGGCGAGAAAATGGTGCCAGGGTTAGACACCTCCAACGCCAAAATCAATTTGGGAAGGAATGCATATGATTCTTCCCAGTCACCAAACACGGCAGCCATTGCTTTCTGTTTCCCATGCCACGCTTTCTTGTAGTTAATGATATAACCATAACGACTAGAAATGTGGGCGATGATGGTTTTGACCTTCAGGTCGGGCTGCTCCTCAATTAGATGTTTGATAGCCGCGGCAACCACCCTTGATTTAAACTGTCGATGGCCTTGGGATGTTATTGATGACACACATGTGTGTGTGTTCACCGCTCGGGATATGACCCAATGGCCGACTCTCTTGCTCTTGATGGCCCGGACCCTAGCTTTGCATCCCTCATTTTCATTTTTGCATCGAACCATCAGCCTCTTTGTGTCGGAATGGGTTGTTTGCCATTCAAAACTCCGAGTCATTGCTTCAGTGGAAATAGCGTGTCGGACCTCATTCTTTGTTGCAAATTGTTGGCCCTTCGTAAAGCCAGTTAGTGGACCCCATACTGGCACATCTGGCGGGTCCATGTCGGCATCAACATACCAATCTTCATTTTGAATGTGATTGTAGTATGGAATAGGTACACGGTCGTGAGCTACCTCATCACCATCTGCGTCTGAATATGGACCGTAATCATCAGCACCTTCCAGCGGATCGTCGCTGTCTGCACTAACTTCGCCTTCCTCTTCTTCAACCTCAGGGTCACTAACTGGACTTGGATTGACCTCTTCTTCCATCTGATTATCAGCATGAAAGGCACCTTCACCTTCACTAGCTCCGTAATGGTAGTTGTGGTAACTAACACCGCTTTGATAGAAGTTGTACTCGGGTGGGTACTGGTAGCCTGCTTGTTGGTTGTAATCCGCCTGTTGAGCTTCTTCTTCATATGAAGGGAAGGATTGATGACTTCCTCCAGTTCCATGATGATACTCCTGCCTCCAGCTCAAATCTTGGAAATCCTGGTGGGGATGATCTTCGTATAATACACTCCCACCGTGGATACCAGATGTTTGGCCATCTTCAGAATGACCTACACTGCCTTCGACGACCTCGGTGTAAACGAACATCACAAAGGACAATGAAAAGTAATTAAGTTACTAACATAAAATCACAAATGACAATGAAAAGTAATTAAGTTACTAACATAAAATCACAAATGACATTGAAAAATAATTAAGTTACTAACATAAAATCACAAAGGACAATGAAAAGTAATTAAGTTACTAACATAAAATCACAAAGGACAATGAAAAGTAATTACGAAACAAACTTACGAATTAACGTTAATCGCAAAAACTAAATAATTTAAAGCTGAAATTTTAAGAAGGAAGAGGAGGAGGTGTGAAGAATTGAGTTCTCTGAAACCGCCTTTTATAGGAAAATTTTGCAGCAAAACCGCTGGGGGGGAGCGGTTTTAGGTATGCCATGCAGCCCTACCAGCCCTACCCCCTGCATGCCGACATGTCCGACATGTTGGCTGTCGGGTGACCAGGCACAAACCGCGCCTTGGGGGAGCGGTTTATGTCCTGACATTGTAAACCGCCGCTTGGGGAGGCGGTTTGTAATGCCGACATTTAAACGCTCCCTCTTGAAGCGTTTTGTGGTAGGGTTAGCCTATAACCGCGCCTTCCAGAAGCGTTTTTTTCTGGAAATTAAAAACGCTGCCTGGAGGCGCGGTTATAATGTAAAACGCTGCCTGGAGGCGCGGTTTCATTAAAAACCGCTCCTTAGAGGCGCGGTTTTATATAAACGATGGTATTTTTGGAAATTATTTGGAGTGGGTGGTATTTTTGTAATTTTTTTTAAACAGTGGTAGTTTTGGATTTTTTTCCCACAACGTGGCTGTCCAATGTTGTTTTAGTGCCTAAGGCGACGAGGGACTAGAGGATGTGCGTGGATTACACCAGTCTGAATCGGGTATGCCCCACAGACACCTTGAGGACACATGACCTACGCCTTAACCCTTTAAAGTGCGTCTTTGGGAAAGAGGCGGGGAAGTTCTTGGGTTTCATGATCACAATGCGCGACATCGAGGGAAACCCCAAATAGGTGGACGCGATCAGGCGCCTGCAACCTCCGCGCACTCCTAATGAGGTACAAAGCCTGAACGGACGACTGGCCACTTTGGGGCGCTTCATACCCCGCTCGGCAGAAAAGGGGGAACCCTTCTTCCGAGCACTGAGGAAGGTCGCACGATTCAAATGGACGGAGGAATGTGATGAGGCCTTCGAGCAGTTAAAGACCCTGCTGATTGCACCCACCGTTATGACCGCCCCAAGGAGGGGAGAGATGCTTTACATGTACATCGCGGTCTCAAGAATGGCCGTGAGTGCGGTGCTCGTATCCAAGGAAATGGAGAATAGGGAGGAGAGGCCGATATACTATGTGAGCAAGGTGATGGCGGGGGCTGAGACGCGCTACGCGCCCATTTAGAAGGCAGGGCTGGCAGTCGTAACGGCGGCGGAGAAGTTGCGTCCTTACTTCCAGGCGCATTCGGTGACGATCCTCATGAACCTTCCGTTAAAAAGAACGTTGGGGTCCATGGATGTCGCAGGGCGTATGGTCAAGTGGGCGATGCAGCTGAGCGAGTATAACATAAGCTTTGTGCCCCGCCCCGCGATAAAGGCATAGGTCTTTGCAGAGTTTGTGGCTGAAGGGGTAGTGTGTGTAGCGGAAGAAGCGGAAGAAGTTTGGCAAGTTTATGTGGACGGCGCGACAAGTAGGACGGGCGTCGGAGCAAGGATAGTAGTGGTGAGCACTCTGAGGGCAACGCACGAGTTAGCCCTGCGCTTTTCAACCTTAAAAACCAATAATGCGGCAGAGTACGAGGCGGTCATCGCAAGGCTGCACATGCCAAGGGAACTTGGGGCTCAGAAAATCCAACTCCGGTCGGACTCCGCATTGGTGGTGAATCAGCTGAACGGAATGTATGAGGTCAAGGAGGAAGCTCTGAACTCCTACGTGACTATGGTAAGGGCTAAAAGCGCGTGGTTTAAGAGTGTCGAATTCCTCCACGTCCCCAGAGAAGAGAATGCCCATGCGGATGCCCTCTCTAAACTCGCCACAACAACTGACTTCGACGAAGATAGGCAAGTCATCGTCACCAAGGAACACCCCACGCCCGAGTCAACCATAGGGGCAATCATTGAAGATGTAGAGGGGGAAGGAAGTTGGATGGCGCCAATCAGAGCAGACTTAGTACAGGGGGTCCTCCCGGAAGATGGTAGGGAAGCATGGCAAGTGAGGCACAAAGCTGTGCGTTGCACGATGATCAATGGCCAGATGTACAAGCGGTCACACTCGGGTGTCTACCTAAGGTGCCTTACCGAGGCAGAAGGTAAAGAGGCAATTGAGGAGGTACATCAAGGGGTGTGCGACATGCATGCGGGGGTCGGAGCCTGGAGAAAATCTTATTGAGGCAGGGGTACTACTGGCCAACCATACGGACGGATGTAACGAAGCATGTTGCCACCTGCCACCAGTGTCAGATATATGCCAATGACATTCACGTTCCAGCTGCGCCCATGCGGGGGAATGTGGGCGCATGGCCATTCTCGCAGTGGGGTATGGACCTATTGTGGTCATTCCCCTAAGTGCCCCGGGCAGATGAAGTACTTGATAGTGGCGGTGGACTACTTCTCCAAGTGGATTGAAGCTGAGCCCCTTGCGTCCATAATGCAGACGCAGGTGCGTCGGTTCACAAACAGAAACATCTTCACTCGGTTTGGGCTACCAGAGGCAATCGTAACCGATCATGGAAAGCAGTTTGATTGCTAGCAGTTTATAGACTTATGCGACGAGAAGGGGGTCATATTGGGCTTCTCATCGGTGGCGTATCCTCAAGGGAATGGACAGGCAGAAGCTGCCAACAAGAGCATATTGCACGGACTGCACACGAGACTTCTAGACGCAAAGGGCAGATGGGTCGAAGAGCTCCCGTGCGTGCTATGGGCGCATCGGACGACATACAAAGTGGCAACGGGGGAATCCCCGTACAAAGGCAAGTGTAAAGCGCCCTAACTACATGCGCCCAAAGGGAAACTCATCAAAGAATTAATGATTGAATGACCACCAAGGCAGATGTAAAGAGCCCTAGTCACATGCGCCCAAAGGGAAACTTATCAAAGATTTAATGACCACCAAGGCAGATGTACATCGCCCTAATCACATGCGCCCTGGCTAAGTAACAACGCGCCCTAAGATCATGCGCCCCAACTCAGATACGTCAGAATCAAAAGCGGAAGAAACTGGGTATTCATGCCAAAGTTAGCAAAATTCATGTTCAAAATGAGGGATGACAAAACAGTAGGCACATGTGCCTTAAAAAAACAAACAAAAAACATCATTGGCTTCATTCCTCGATGTTGACCTCCTCGTCATCCACCTCGACCTCCACGTCTCCCCCATCGCCACCATCACTAGGCGCAGTGCCATCCGCAAGCGAATTCACACCAGCACCCGCCTCTGCACCATCCTCGACCGAAGCTTCAGCTTCCGAGGCGCCTGACTAGTTCTCCATGGCGGACACGACATACTCAATAAGAGCAATCGTGTCGAACGCCACATCCGGATAGTCGGCGTGGAACTTGGCCCTCAGTATCTCCACTGTGTGGATTACAGTGTTAGCCAGAAGGTCTTTGCCAGCGACCGAGTCCGGATAGTTGGCCAAGTCTTGGTCCAATTGTTGCACGGCAGCATGGGACCTTTTCAGCTCATCCTTGTAGTGCGACGAGACTCTTCAGCTTCTTATTGGCCTCTTCCAGGCCTTCGATGGTTTGGCGGAGCACGCTCTTCTCCTCTAATAGGGCTTCGCGCTCCTGCGCGAGTGCGGCGTTTCCTTCCCGGAGCTCCTTCTCCAATCCTTCCCACTCGGCCTTATCCGCCTCGGCCTGCGCCTTAGCCTCCTCATCAACCTCAGCACAAGTTTTGAGGCGCTCGACGGCCAAATTCGCCTCCAAGTCAGACTTGGAAACGTCCAGGTCCGCGCGCATGCGCTCAGTAGAGACAGGCATTTGTGCCCTCTTGAGCGATCTTGGCAATCTCCCGCGTGGTGACCTCACACAAGAGCATCATCTGAGGCGCACAAACACAAAGACAACCAAACAATTATTAACAAAGGGCAAAGGTACGATCAAGCAGTCAAGGAGACAAAGGAAAGTTTCATGCGCGTCATCACAAAAAGTGTTACCTGAACGCTCATGTTGGCCAGCTTCAGCCAGGGTTTCGCGGAGATCAGGCCGTCTAGATGCTCCACAACATCATAATGCGCCCTCGCCATCTGAACAGATCGGGCAATTCCTTGGCCCCCTTAACAGGGACGTCCACCGGCACCTTGACAAGAGGGCGTCGGGACAGGAAGTATGGGGGAATCACCTGGCCAGTGTGCTCCCCAATCGTTGGCTCCACCAAACTTGGGGGCAGACCAGTCCCGCTTGCAGTGGAGGTCTTGGATTTCTTCTCATGACCGCGCAGAGTACCACCCGCCCTCTTCCGAGACGCGGCGGATGAAGGAGAGGGAGGAGTGCTCATCCCGGCGGTCTTCCGAGGCATGGAAGTGGAGGTTGGAGTAGAGGTGGTTGAAGCGCGACGCTCTACTTGAGGTGAACTATGGCCTGCCCCCTCACCTTTGGAACGAGCGTGCAAGGGGGAGGAGGCGCGCGCTCTCGATGAGGTGCCTGCGGATGTTGTACACCGCACCCTATTGGGCTGCGCCCTCTTTTCCCGAGATGCCTGGCTGGGAGGGGCAGCCTGACCAATGTTCACGTTGCGGAGCAGGTCGAGCTTCAACCTGATAAGGTTCGTCACCGAGGTGAAGTCGGTCCCTACACCATGTACAAGAAAAAGAGCGGCCAGAGAAGCGCACATGCAACATTAATAAGAAAAGCGCACAAGCAACATTAGTAGAGCGCATGGGCAATGTAGTCAAAAGCGAGTTTCTACGTGGAAATGTTATGGTGATCTAGAAGCGTAAAATCGTAAGTTTTTAAGTTTTAAAGCGGAGTTTTTCACTACATAATTTGTAAAAACTGAGATTTTGTGTAGAAGCGTTTTAGTGACCTAGAAACGTGAAATCGTAAGTTTTTAAGTTTTAAAGCGCGATTTTGACTACATTGCGCGTGAGTAACAGAAGGGCGCATGGCCGGTACCATCGCCGTAGAATTCGGCAAGAACGCACGCATATTCATCCGATGACTCGAGATCAATGGGCTCGACGGATATGCACTTGGCCATTGCCTCCTTACTCTGGTTTAGGGGCTCCACCTTGTTAAAAGCTAATCGATTCCCCAAAGACCACTGCGAGGTCGCAGGGCGCTCACTCTGAAAGAAAGGAACTTCACGCGGTTTGACGAAGAAATAGGAGTCAAACCACGTGCGCCCCATCTTCACGCAACTGCTATGAAGCCATACCCCAGCTCCGTGCGCCTTTGTAAGCTGAGGAAGTTGGGACTCTTGGTCATTTTGAAGAAATGTTTGAAAAGCTTAAAGGTAGGGGGAACATGGTGTCGTTGGCACTTGTAGCGGAAAATAATGGTATATAAGATAACGGCGGGAGAAAGGCGCCCAAGGGGGCAATGGAAAGCACCCATGACTCCCTTCAAGGACAAGATAGATGGGGAAGCGCATGCCAAACCGAATGAATTCTTGGTACAGACCCACCCATCCGTCGCCGCACAAGCCAATCCGGGCCTCCGGAGGCGAATGGATGTACCGCCAAGGCGCGGGTAGTTGCGCGGATGTAACATCCCGTTACGGCAAAACCCATATTTCGATCGCTAGAAAATTTCCCGATTCAAAATCGAGCATTTCGACACTATTTCGACGAAAATCGGATTATCGATCGATCGGATAAGTATACGTATTAATTATATATATATATATCAAAAGTGAGTGAGCGGTCGGATATATATATATCCCCGTCCCACCATCATTTTCATTTGCAAGTTTCCTCTCGATACAGAAACCACAGGGACGCGCACAGGGTAGTTTCGAAGAAAATTTCAGAGCTCAAATCTTGAGTTCTACTAATCCAAAAATCCCGTAAGTAATGCCTAATTCATCTATACATCGTGATTTATCGATTTAGAGCTTTAAAACGAGTTTTTGGTTCAGGAATTTCTTGAATTCCCGATAAGCCAAATTAGGGTTTCGGAGTATCCGGAAGCCGGATTGAGCCCAAATTTCATATACGAGCTTACTGCAGCAAGGTAATCAATCCTCTAGTTCTAATCCCTGAATTTCGGCAATTATTTAGGTCGGGGTCCGAATCGCTGAATTTAGCTCCGGCCAGGGTTTGATGTGTTTTTATCGAGAATTTGACCCGGAGCCCAGAACTAATATTGACGAGGATACTGCAGGGGATATTAGGACGGTCTCGGATTTTAATTCGGGGTTCGTTCGTGAAGTGACGTTTTAGTACGGGAAGGTTAAGCCGGTGTTTGAACGGCCAGAACTGGTGAGGGATTAGCACGGCATACCGGGTTTGTCGAATCACGATAATTATATTGATGTTTAGAATTGACCTAGGTGAATTAGAATGGCATGATTAGGGGTGTATGGACTTTTCTGCTATATGATGAATTATAGGCTTCTGTATGATATTATTGACTTGCCCTAAACGATATGGACCTTGTTTATGTTGATGATTCTATATATGTTGCCAGATGTGGGTTTAATTGTGAATATGCCTTATGATGGTTCGAGAAGGTGATTGGATATGATTTTTCATGATTGTTGTATTTGGATGCATAAGTGGGAAAATATATATTCCCTGGTAATATTATGATGTTTTAAGGAGGATGACTTGCACGAGGGTTTATCCCGAGGAAGTGCAATTATACGACTCCTGATTTACCTATGTTGAGCCAATTGTGGCCTGGTCAAGTACATGTGCAAGTAACGAATTATGATTAAGCAAGATGAGATATGAATCATGTATAAGGATGCCGAATATGAGTGTTATGGTCTCACGGTCAACTACATAGTAATTAGGGCTCCCTATGCTATTACTCTATATGATATGTATGATAGTCACACCTCTCATTTGGTGGTGACTGAAGAATTCTTACGAGATATGACCACACCCAGAGCGGTGTCGGGGTATGACTACACCCATAGTGGTGTGGGGTATGTATGACCACATCCAAGGAATGTTGAGGTATGTATGACTACATCCGACGGGATGTGGGGTATGTTTCCCGGGAGAGTTATTAGCATGGGAGTAGCCAGGCGCCTATGATTAAAACATGATAAGATGCATATGCATAAGTCAAGGTTGGTGAGTCTTTTGCCTATTGGGATGTCGGAGGGCTGAGATATGATCCCAGTGCTTTGGCTTGTTTGCTAGATGTATGGTAGGGGTATGCTCTGTTATGAACTCACGATGCTATGATTATCTCACTCAGCTATGAGCTGACCCTCTTTATCCTTTTTCTCTGCTTATGCCATGTGTAAGCAGATCATCAGCAGCAGCAGTAGATAGGTGTATAGGTGGGAGCTGAGCAAGAGTTGAAGGCAAGATGAGGTATGGTCTTCAACTATTCTGTGCTTGGACTACTACCCGGGATTTTGGCCAGTGATCCACACCTTTTTGTAAAAATGTTTTGAGAACGTTTTTCATGTCCATACTAGCTTCGAATGTAGTGTGAGATATCCACAGGTGTGGAAAGTTGATGATATGTGTATATTTTTGTAATTGTGTAAGTTGTGACGATTATAGTATGTATAAGTATGGTATGCAGTTGTGGAATATGAAAAGTGTGACTATGGCTAAGAAAAGCCAATGCATATGGTTGTGAGTATATATGTTTGTGATGAATTATTTTGCAGGATAAGTTGCAAGAACTGTTAGCCCATTACGCGAGTAATTCATGTCGAAATTTTATTTAGGTAAATTTTGATAATTAATATAACACCCGAGATTATTTCCGCTGCAATTGTATGAACAATATGATTAGGCAAAACGTATAGGGTAGGGTGTTACAGCGGACACAACGAGTTTATCCCACCTCACCCCCAACTGTTTGGAGGCATGATGTGGGCTCACATCTTCCACGGGCATCCTCGAGATGTTCTGGGGCGCATAGCCGGGAGGCCACATCGAGTCCCATGGCCGGAACATGTAGTCTTGGGGCACGGATGGGCCTGAGTAAAAGGAAGGGGTAAGGGTAAGGCAAAGAGCGGAAAGGAGGCGCGCGCGTCCACGAAACAAAAAAGGTGCCCGTGCAAAAAAAAATGGGGGGAGAAAATTCGCAGGCTAGAAGGGTGTCAGGGCGTATGAACATCCTTATCCACGGACAACATGGGTTTCTAATCAAGCAGGGAAGAGAGGTGCATAGTGACCAAATCGCAGGCGCATAGCAGTCAAAGAGAACTTAGTGGGAGCGTTGGGGGCTGCGGCGGCCTGGCCCTCGGTAGGCGCCCGAGATCCGGAAGGCGCATTTGAGGCGGGAGGCGCATCTGCAGCAGGCAGAGATTGGCGAGCGGCAGCGGCCTGCTCGTCAGAAGGCTCCAGCGCATCGAAAGGAAGTGGGATTTGTCGAGAAAATGCCATGGCGAGGTTGAAGGCGCAAGATATGGCAGGCAGACCAGAGCAAAGGAGCAGGGAAGGTTAGAGAGAGGAAGTAGAGAGAAGGTAAAAAGGAAGTTGTGAGAACTGTGGAAGGGGATGGGGGATTTATAAGGAGGCAAGGCGAGAGAAAGAGGAAGATGGGGGGGGAGGCGAAGAGACCACACCAATTCGCTCTTGAGTTTGAAATTTGAATTTCTAATTCAAAGCGGATTGGGGGTGGAGAGAAGGGTGGAATTGTAAGAGGCATAATGACACAGAACGCGAGGAGAGAAGGGGGGCAGTCGAGAGAAAAAGAAAAAGAAAAAAATAATAATAAAATGGAATAAAAATATATAGCAATTATGATAATAGTAGTAGTAAGAGCACGGAGGTTATGGGAACCCCCGAAGATGCGTCAGTCCCGATACAAACGAGACGGGGGCGCATGGTAATAGCGAACATGGTGCAGAGAGGCGCACAAACTGGGCGGGGGCAAGCGGTTGCGGATGAAGCACCAGTAAAGATGGAAGAGGCGCGCTCAGCGAAAATAGGAAGGTCGCGCAGAACCCAAATTGAGAGGCGCATGGTGGTCCGAGGAAGGAGATAAGCAGAGACACAGGGAAGAAGGTGAATGCAGTTAGGCCCCTAACCGAGGATGTTAGGCGCCTAACTGGGGGGCAATTGTTGGGGGAATAAGTGTGGGCCAAAGGGGCAACCCAATTGGGAAGGCCCAAGGAAGATCAGTGGGGAGGCATAGGCATGGGCCATCCAGGGCCCAGTCAGAGAAAACCAAGGAAGCCCACGGGAACAAGAGCCGTGGGCCTGAGGGCGCGCGGTGAAAGGCCCAAATGACCAAGGTAGCGCGCGGGACAGGTGGGACCGGACACCTGGCAAGGGGCGCATGGGATAAAGACACCCAACTGTCGGAAGTGAACGAAAAGCTGGCCACATGATGTCATGCGCCTCCGAATCCTGACGAAAGTGTCAGGTGGTCGAGGCGCATGCGGAGGGGCTGTACGACGCATTTATTGCGGACATGACACGAGGCGACAGCGACGAATACCGATCGATCTCGCCCCGGGTATAAATAGTGAAGTAGGTAAACCTCATTTACTCAGTTTTTGCTTCTCTTACTAGAACTGTTCTCCACTTCTCTCTCTAGAGTAAGGATTCTCACTTGGGCGTCGGAGTGCTAACAGACCTATCTGGTCCGCTGGGTGCTTGTGTGTGCAGGCGGAAGTGCGCGTGCGGGAAGGGCCGCAAGAAGCGAGGCGCGTGACATGAAGAGGAGGGTTGTGGGGCATAAACAATTTCAATTTGGGATTCAGCATGATAAAAAGGACGGTGGGAGTCTCGATTTCCGGTTCAAGTTGGGAAGAGAAGGAGAGAGATGTTCGCTATCGATAAGGAAAAAAGGCAAGAAAGAGGGAGTTTATGAATTGACAATAAAAACCTTCCGAACTATGCGGGTCTTTCAGCATATGCTGATGTGGCAAAGGATGTATCTTGACATTGCCTTATAGTAATTTTTAGATGCCATCACCCAGAAAAGAGAAATTACTTTTTAGGGAACTCTAAAAAATTAGCTATACAATTTGATTTATTTCGATAACATATTAGATCTCCACATTCAAAACTGCCATATTTCTCAGACTATCAAAATTTTTAATGCTAATATCTGATTTAGTTCTCTCTCCCGTTCTTAATTCATTGTGGTGTTGTGCGGTTAGTAATCCAGGTAAACAAGGTTGGATTCGATATTGGGGGCAAGTATGATTTGGGGTTAGTATAGTGTGTATAACTTTGCAGATGAGCATAATTAGATTTGCAGAATAAAAAAATTTTCCATTTTTAATATGCTTTTATCTTCTTCGTTCTAATTTGAATTTAAAACGAATTACACAAATAAAATGGGTTTGTTGTGATCTACAAAATGATATTAATTTTCAATATATTTAGAGCAAAAAAAATTTCATACTATACATACCACTCGTAACCACCCTGATACCACTTGATACCACCTTCGTTTTTAACTTAATTTAAAAAAAAATTACACAGAAGAAATGAGTTTGTCGTGATCTATTACATTTACAAATTTCTGGGGAAAAAATTCCAAGACAAAAAGTACCACCCCATACCATCGTGGTACATGGGGGGTAACTAGTGGCTTACGTTGATGAAAGGTGGTAAATGAAGGTTAATATATTTCTACTATCATATATATATATGCTATCATTCTATACTTTGGAGTGTTCATACTACCATAATACACTTCCATACCAAGTTGTATAATATTATGTATATACCAAGTAGCACCAAATAATATGGACCGATAATAAAAGTTTCAATTTTTTTTTCCAAAATATATCATAGTGGATGTCATTTGAAGGTTACAATTAATTTTCTCTGCATTTTTTTATTTCGACTTAAAGTGGATATCATTTTAAAAAACACAATTAATTTTCTATGCATTTTTTTTTATTTTGGACTTAAAGTGTAGTACACATAGTCCGTTAAAATTTATTGAGGAGAATGTTACTAACCACATAGAACACGATAAGCACAAACCCCAGTAAAAGCAATCATAGATGATAAGTATAGATTATGCACCTTTAGGTGCAGTGGACCGCTCCGAACGATTTGCACTGACCGAGGAAGGTATAGCTCTCCAGACGACGAACTAGAATACTAGATGGGATGAGTGGGGTGGGGATCCAATTAATTTCCCACAATTTTACAAGTGCTTCTTCAAGTTGCAAGTACGTGGCAAACGAGCCAATCAGCTTACCATCGACATTAGATTAAGGAAAAACTCATTTGACATTTGGTTCGTTTTACTAGCAAGTCGAATTTAAGGTAAGTCTTGTTCAGTTTGCAAGGTTCATAAACCAGGTCGACTTGGCAGTTTGTTAAGTTTAACTCATTAATTAGCTTATTTTTAGCTATGAGTTGACTAGACTATTTTTTTGTAAAATAAAATAAATAATGTTTTGAAGACATTTTTTTAAAATAAAATGTATGAGTAAGTGATGTGGGTGCACAAAAAATATTATGCTTGGGATCCAACACATGTTCAAATCGATATGGGTGAACATAAAACACCTAGTGGCATGTGAGATTTTTCCTCCGAAGGGATAGAAGAGAAGCACACCAAGAGAAAAATATGTGAATATGAACACTCTTTGGTCAAGATTCATCATGGTTCTCAAATTAAGGAGAGGAATATTACATCACATAGTAGGCATAGATGAAATCTTAAAATGTCGGGACGAAACCTCCATAATGCTTCCTAAATGATCACTACATTATGAGAATCAATCGTCGTTTTCAAATGAGAAGAAGCACAAAAAATATCGTCTCAAAGATGAATACTATATGGTTCGTAGAGGTGTCAATCGGGCGGGTTCGGGCTGGGTTCATTCGGGTTGCGGGTTGGTCGAGTTGCGGGTTTATCGGGTTCGGGTTGATCGGGTTGCGGGTTACTCGGGTTATGGGTCACTCGGGTTACGGGTCAATCGGGTTACGGGTCAATCGGGTTACGGGTCAATCGGGTTGCGGGTCGGGCGGTTCGGGTTGAGGGTTTTACGGACCAGAACATCGCGTTAGTTTTTAGTGATTACTAGTAAGTCGTAAATCGTAACTATATGAAGCTAGCACAATACTCAAAGTTATAGTATTAGTGTCAATAAAACAAATATCAACACAATTGAAAATAATCTTTCTTGTAGCATGAACACCAGCCAAATTGAAATCATCTAGAATTATCCAAATCATCATGCTTATACAAGATTTCTAAACTAGCTTAAATACCAATAAACTCACAAATCTTCAAGACCAATCAAATCATCATGCTAAGTTGAGGATAGGTACAGGGAAGGGAGAAAGAGCGAGTGTGTGTTTGGAATTTGGAGGCTTGCGGGCCAAAAATTTTGAGAGCTAAGATTTTTCCTTTTTTGCGCTTTGTGGCCAAAATTTTTGAAAAGAGGTAGCTACTTTGCCGCTGGAGCTAGGAATGGCAATGGGGCAGGTACGGGGCGGGTATCTCGATACCCATACCCGCCCCATGGCAGGTCGGGTCCAGGTCGGGTAATTTATCACGGGGCGCGGGTCGGGGCAGGTCGACCCATTGGGTATGTAATTTATGCGAAAAACATTGGAAACATTCGTTATTTTCATTAAAAGACCAAGAAAGAAACCATAATATGATAAAATGTAGTTAAATTATTGAAGAAATTAAGGTTTTCACTTATTTACAACTTTATTATAGCTAAAATATAATGTAATAAGAGGAAAATTCTAAGTAATTTGACTAATATTATATGTAATATAGGCAAGAACGGGTCGAGAATGGGGCGGGTCAGGGCAGGTCGGGTCGATGAGAGGTACCCATGCCCGCCCCGCCATGCCTACGGGGCGGGTTTGACCTGCCCAAAATAGGTCAAACAGGTCGGGTAAATCAGGTCAGGTTGAAATTGCCATCCCTAGCTGGAGCAAATAAAAACTTGGAGCCAATTCTACCAAAAATGAAAATTTTGGACCCAAATACCAAAGAATATTTGGAACCAAAGTCTCTTTTGCGCTTGGCGGCCCAAATTTTAGAAAAGAGGCGGTTACGTTGCCGCTGGAGCAAATGAAAATTTAGAGCCAATTCAACCAAAAATGAAAATTTTGGAACCAAAATACATCTTAAGCAAAAAGAATTTATCCCTCATAAAATTGAAAGAAATAATTTATAAATAAATTCTTAAAAGTTCACACGAATTACCGTGACTAAGTATTAATCACGGGAAATGAAGACTAAAACTAAATAATTCCCCGTGATTAGAAACATACAACTAAATACATGAAATTTTCCCGTGGTTATTAATGTACTTTCTAATACGGGAAAAATTATCGTGAATAAGATACCGTGTTTAGAAACCTGTTTTCCTGTAGTGCAATACGAACTATTATGAGTCATGTATTTTTGTTATGATCAGACTTTTGTGAACTATTATTAGTCTTTTTATGACAGGACCATGATATTTGGATTTTAAATCTTATAATTATCTTAATATGCTAAATTAATATTTTATAATGTTATGTGCACTATTAGGTTGATGATGTATTTAAATAAATATTTGATGATATTATATGGTCCGGATGAATCCCAATTATTATATAAAAAAATACAACGCAAAAATACATGAATGAGCAACCAAAAGATGTTTTTCACCCAAGAGAATCGGACGACCTGAATGATGTAAGTGCACAAAATTTAAATAGAAATGCATACACCTCATTATCGTTTTTAGACAACATGAAATGACCGCAACAGAAAATACTCAACCTAAATCAAGATTCCATTTTAATAACATTATTATAATTATAATTTTTATTTATTAACCATCCTTAGTGAACAGTAACAACACCTCATGTTTATATATATAGATATATATATATATATGGGGAGTTCTACGATACCCTAGGTAAAATCCGGGGTATGGCGTACCTTGGCGATCTTGACCGTAAGTATGATCTCGACAGCTGAGATTATTTCTGGTTAATTGATTTATATATTAGTGATTTAATTAAATAAAATTACGGGAAGACTCATAGAATTAGTTTTTCTTTCATTTTAGTCCTCTATGTCCGTGGGTTGGGTAGTTTGAGTTGGGTTGGGTTTTTTCAATATTTTGATTGACCCCAAATTCAACCACCCCAAAACATAAAGCGTACCTCCGTACCTACCCCATCCAACCCTACCCGCACTTCGTTCCCCCAATCCCGACCCTCTCTTCTCCATTTTTGTTTTTATGCTTCGTTCGAACCCTATCCTTTTCAATAGTGTCGGTGCTACCCTAATACCCTATCCTCTTCCCCTGTTCCTCCGTCTTCCGCCGCTAGACGCCGCTACCCCTCTCCCTACCCTTTCTAATCTCCCTTGCCGGCCCCAAATTCATCGCTCACCAACAACTTAGACTCTCCTTGCGGAAGGGATTTCGAATCCTTGCAACCAGAAGAAGAAGGAAGGTTGCTCCTCTGCTCGTTTTTTCTGGCGATTGGCGTTATGGCTTCTCGAACGAGTTGCAGAGAGCTTTGTCGAAAGAAAAAGGGTGACCTCCGCACCGGAGAGAGTCCTCCCACGATGACACAAATGGTGTTTGATGACCCCGACGCCATTAGCCTCGTTTCCAAGTTCCGTCACCAACAGATCAACGGCGGCGCCTCGATGTTCTATCACTGATGATGTCAAACCTTCCTGGGTCAAGTTCTGCGAATTTTGTTTATCGCACATATTTGTTTTAAAACTAGATATGCCATAACCTCAAAATCAATCATAGGGACCATGTTGTATGCTATTATGGAAATAGTCACGCCTGCTTAGTTTGCATCAGGTACAACCTAGCAAGATCCATTTTGTTACAATTCGCATTAATTGTTTACCTCCTCAGCAACCTGGTAAAAGAATATTGAAAAGAAGTAGTAGATAGGAGCTATGTACTGCTTGTTATTCGACTGAGGCGATTTTGGGGATTTATGTGGAGCAAAAAAAACTGAAGTTTGAAATACGAAAAGGAAGAAGACGATCGAAGTGAAGCTTCTGATCGTTTCTCAACCACTCACGAGATGGAATGTGGGCTGACTAGGTATAAGAAGCCCAAAGAAAGATCTTTAAAAGAAGTTGTCCGAAAATGAAGGCTAACGAAGTAAGAATAGGCATTCGGCCCAGAATAAAAGAATAAAAAACAGGTTCATGGTTCGATAAAGTCAATTAGCTTTCACTTTTTTTAATCCTTTGCTAACATCATCACACTTAATAGTTTCCACAAACTTTAGCATACAAGACAAGAAACTTTGGCAACTTAGTGGTTAGCCTAGTAGTTTACTATTAAGTTTGATAGAAAAGGTGTAGGGTTCGAATACTAAGTTCAACCATTATATTTAGTTTTTTTTCTAATTATTAGCGGTTTTATGTTTCTTCTTTGAAATCACTTGTTCACAGTTGATTAACCTCTCCTTCCTAGTCAAGTTTTTGGAAAATTTTTCATTTTTCTATTTATAATTTTATTTTATAACTATTCATAAATAGTAATTCTACACGACATGTCATTTTCGTCACACACCATCGTTGTGCCCACCTCCACCTTGCAACTTTGCGTTAACCCAAAACTAGTACAAAGAACTAGTACATCCCAAAACAAACCTTTGCTAAACCACATGAAAGGGCATTTGTAGCGCAGTCTAGTAACTAAGTTTGAAATTCTGCCTTGACAAACTTATAAACGTCAAAGCTCCATCTTCCGAATGGTTCAATATTCTGCCTTGACACTGATGCGTGTAAAATGGATTGGTTGTTATTATCAAAGAGATGCAGCGTTACTATAAAAAAATTAGTAGTGTAAACGATTTCATATATTAAGACGCATGTAACATAGTATATAACATTATAGTCGAAAAGTGAGACTAGAATATTTTTACATTGATAGAAGTTTGTTGGTTGAGGTAGAATTTCTTGTTCCTTATAAATATATTTATATCCGACACTATCATGACATCGATACCTATGGCCAAGTAATGATGAGGTTATGATACATCAAGGAAGAGCTTATGATATTTTTTTCGGAGAGGATCCTATCACGTGGAATAATTGTTCTTTGTCATTCTAGATGAGTAGTGAAATTCGATTTACCGCTAAAGTACCATAATATTTTTACTTTGAGGATATTAGCACTCGTATTTGATTCCTAGTCAAAGCATGTACAACACTAGTGTCAAGAAGGTTGTTTTGAGACCCTAATTATTTGTTCACTCTCAATTCGGATTATTTGTTGTCTAAATAAGTTGATCGATTGGTTAAAAAGGCCTCGCATTTTTTGGCCATTAAAAAGGCCTCACATATTTTGTACACCACAGCAGGCCTTTTGTACCAGGCCCAATAAGGCCCTTAGTAGATTGGCGACACATCTCCTTTTGGACATTTTTTTACTCTCCCAACACAGATCAATTATGGTAAAGTTGAAAATTGAAAGACTACCTACCAAATCAAGCAAACGATCCATCTGCCTGCTTTTTTCTTTCCCCCATGCGCAGGCTTCTATGTTTTCCTTGAGAAGAAAACTGCACCGCCCTCCTCCTCCCTTCGCTTCCGCATCCCTTGCATGCACGTCTCCGCCTCCGCAGTCAATCCACCGTTGGTCGCTCAATACCGGTCTCCACCTCCGAGCCACCATCGTCGCCTGCCACCGCCGCCGCTGATTCGCTCGAGGGGTTTTGGGAAGAAGAGCGGCGGAAAGTTGCCAGGACGAAAGGCGGTAGAAAGTTAGGGAGAGAGCAGCAAGGGTAGTGGTGGCAAACTCCTCTGGTGGCGGATGCGGTTGTCATCTGCCATTTGACAGAAGAGTAGGCGAAGGAAAAATCCTGTGGAAAAAGGAATTCCAATCATCCTCTTCCTTCCCGATCTGCTGGACTAACCACACGTTGTCGCCGGCCACGTTTCCACCGCCGCAGGTACTTTTCTGTAAATGATTTTTAACTATTTGGTACTTTGTATTAGAGTAGCTGACATAATGTGTTCTTATACTCCTATAGAACATCCACAGTACGTGCAAGAACATAAATTGAGCAGGGTTTCCGTGGTGTAATTTTCTGACAATGGATAATGTATCTCAATGGTACCCGTAAGTATTGTTTACCAACTAATTTAGGACAGTCTACTCCGCTTTCTTTTCCTATTGTTAGCCATTACTAACAGTTTTATTTATAGGGATTTTATGGTTGAGCGTGGTTTCGTTGCAAATCTGACGTATGAGGAAGCAGTAGCTATGTCTAACTTTACGGATTCAATCAATCTTATATTGTTGCAAGAGAATGGTGACGATCAGGTTATTGAAATAAACTTTTTTTTCATTCATCCTTCTCGATCTCGTTTGCACTTATTGTGTTTGTTAATGCTTGTTAATTTTTTTTGAAACTCCATTTCTTCTTTTAAACACCAGGGTACTTCTTACCTCATCTCCAAATGTTCACTGAGTTGAGGACATCATGGTGTGCTGCATGTAGAGTTCATTTGATCCATTTAGTTATTCAACCAACCGAGTATAGAGCAGGAAGTAAAACATTTATTGGAAGTTCTAACAGATGTTAGAGAATTCGAGGAAGAGTCTCAACGATCATAATAAAGAGAGTTTGCGAACAATACCAGGAAAGAGCAAAAAGGCTAGAGGATTTTTGGTGAGATTTCAAGAAGTCAATTGGCCAAGTCTTAGGAGGGAGTTACGAGTCCCATTGTGCGATTGTATCACTAAAATTGCTAAATGATTGGTAAGCAATCTAGAAGTAGTATTGGACTTCGGGAAGCCGTAAGACCATAACTGTGAAGTGGCATTAGTGATATCGTAGAATGTATGAAGTCAAGGAACATGAAAGTTCCTGATAAAGGAGTGAGAATATGTGCAAGCGACTCGTGTTCAAGGATTGTGCGTGGAGGAAAATAGTAGGAAATGCCGAAATAGGAATACAGGAGATAGCAAGGAAGCATTAGGTTGACTACCAGTGGAGAACAATTGATCCATAGGAAGTCCATTGCGAAATTTAGGCACATTTTAAGGTGGAATCGTGCTCATCAAGAATAGTCGAAGGGAGAACCTTATGGGTCAAGGTACATAAGTGAGAAGAGAATATAGGAACCTAGTGGATTATATCGAGAACCAGGGACACCTAGACCTAGAAAGGGACATCAAGGAGAAGAGTCATGGGTAAAGGAGTAAGAGGGATATGGGTTTAAGAAGCATGTTGGGATACCCGAAAGTGAAACTAAGATTACCTATGTGGGTGAAAGGTGGCAACTTCTCTGGTGGAAATTGCTTGGCGGGGAAACTGCACGAGGAATTTCAGCTAGGGTCTAAGCGTGGCAGAATAGATAGTACGAGAACTTCAAATTCAAGCGGCGATAAGGAAGTTCTAAGTTAGTCGCCAAGAGTGAACAAGTAGGCCAAGAGTGAACAAGTTCTAAGTAAAATGTAAAAAGTTTAGGTACTAAAATATCATAATGAAAAATTTTAGGTACCAAAACGTAATTTTCCAATGATATTTTTCGTATAAAAAATTAAATTTTAGGTACCAAAATGTAAAAAATAAAAATTATAGGTACTAAACCGTAATTTGCCAATGATCCATGGATCCAATCCATGAATCCACCAATCTAATTGGATATGGATAAAATGGATTGGATTTAAATGGATTGGATTAGGTGGATATTTTTAATGGATTGATGGATTGGATTGGTGGATTGGATTGAAATTGCCACCTCTAATCATGATTCTTGTAAGGATTCATAAAGTTGATCACAAGCTAGAGAGAGATGCAAAGGATGCCTCTAATGCATACATAAAATAAAAGTAGTAGTATGACGTTTTAGTGCTAAGAAACCAGTTACGAGGAGATGACCATTCAGTTTATGGTTCAAGGATAAGACGAGATATCAAGGAATAAAGTAAGAAATACAAAATTAGACTGTACAAACCCTCGGAGTAAAAATGATTATCACAAGTGAGGCTTGGAGTAATTACAATGGACAAATTTCGAGAACGAAATTTCTATAAGTGGGGAGGAAATGCGATGCCTTGATTTCAACCGAAGTTCAACAACAAGTATTGAATGAGTTGAACTGACGCATCAAACAGTATGGGAATCACACTACCAGGCCAAGTTGTGGAATTAAAGGGCAATGAGTCACTTAAAGTTATACGATTCTACAAAGTAGATGAGGATACCTATTATGGTCAAGAGGAAATATAGGGAGTACAGTAAACTATGAGAGACGAGCAAAGGGAACCATTAATTGAAGTTGATATAGTGAGAATAAATTTTTGACGCAAGAAAGTACAAAAATGGTGTTGAGAGAAGAATGAAGTTTGAACAATTTCAGGGACGAAAATATTCCAATAGGGGGAGAAATGTTACACCCCGTCCTTTCCTTAAATCAAAATGACTATTATACCCTTAGAAAATTCGTCAAATCCCGCCGTGATCGATGAGGAATAAAATTGTGAACACTCGAACACCGGTGTTGAGTTTGACATTTAACGAGAAAATTACAGACGTTACCTGATTTTCAGATTAAACTCACCCGATACCCAATTAATCATGAAATTCCCAAAATATGCCTTAGACTAATAAAACCCTAAACTAATCCTAGAGCCACAGGCACAGCTGCCCAAACCCTCCCAACCTCCCTCCGTCCATATATATATTTTCCCTTACTAAGAAAACCAAACCCCGCCGCCCAGATTTTCTTCCCCGACTCATCAATTCCCTACCTCTCCAAAAATTTGAGAGCCGCAATACCTAGCAGCGTCGAGTGAAGCGCTGGCGAGTTGTTCAGAGGGTCATGCAGGGCAATTCTCATCGATGGAAAGCAAGGAGGTAGTGGAGTCGATGTTTGTGGGATCGGAGGGGTGCACGATGAATATCAACGGGGTACTTGGAGGAGAGATGTACGAAGCATATATATATAATATTCCTTTGGGTCGGCATTAGGAGGAGCCGCCACGCAACCGAATGCAGTAATAGATAGAGGGAGAGCGAGCACCGCCAGAATTATGCTTCATGGATGGACTAGGGTGGGTTTCTCTCAAAGTGAGGGTGGATAGGTCACGAGGCAGTGAAATTGGTAAGGGAAATGGCCATTAAGCTTTGTAAGACTGATATATATTTATAACTTTGAGAGACCAAGCTTTTGATCTCATATACGAGGTTAGTGATTAATTAAAACCCCCTTTGAGGTGGAGCTTACAAGGATGGAGCCTACATGAGCGGATATGCATGGATGATGGATTGGATGATGTGGGTTAGAACGTGGAAACAAACGAGTAGTGCTGCCTTGAGCCAGTCGACTTGAACAGTCAGGTGAGTGTAAAGGGGGAAATTCTACGCCTTACGTATTTTTAAGCAGTTACCTTACGCATTTTAAGTATTTTGTGAAGTGGTTGATATGGTTGTTTATGCGTTTGGTTGATGATATGTGACTTGTTTTAATTATGACTTGAAGTGAATGTTTATTATTTACTTTGAAATTTTAAGAGTATAAGTTATTGTTAAAGTTTAAGAACAAGTTCTTTTTAAGAAGTAACTCACCTTCAAGAAGGTGAAGTCGTTTTACGTGTTTTTAGTCACTAGCGCCAGTCCGTTTTCATTTGAGATTTTGAGATAGAGCAACAGTTATGCTCTTGAGACCTTTGAAATAGAGCAGCAGTTATGCTCTTGAGATTTTAAGATGAGCAGCAGTTATGCTCTTGAGAATCGTGGTGAAGAGCCACCACGATAAGTTTAAGATGTTAGGAGGATGAATCGTTACGACTCTCCTAACTAAGTTTAAGTTTAAGGAAAGCCTGAGTGGCTTCTCATATGCATGAGTTGGGCAACCAAACTAGCTAGTGAGGGATTCCCGTGTCAGTCAAGAATTTAAGTGGAGATTTGAGCTTTAAGAGTATAGTTTTAAGAGTTAAGATTTTTAATAGTGGAAGTACAAAAACAACTTTCACTAAATTAAGTAAAGTGATCAAGTGTTAATAAGATGTTAAACGTAAGGGCGTAGACTGACCCCGTCTCACTCACCAGTTTGAAGAGCTAGAGGAGCAGTTAGTGAGCAGCGTGTTCGAGGGCAACCTACTAGAGGAGGACAGTATAAGCGTCACGGAGGATGCTTAGTCAAGGTTTTCAGTAGCAACAACATTTGAGATTATTAGTTATTTACATTTATGATTATGAGTATAAATTGGAGATCATTTTGAGATTTTAAGTATTGAGTTTTCCCATGTGTTAGGGTGTTGCTTTGAACTACAAGAGTGTGTTATCAGTATTTTATTTATGAAAATTTTCCAGCTTTAATTTAAATTATGAATATTTAATTTTTCAAGGGCATTTTAGTAAAAGTAATGCTCGGCCAAGCAAGGGTGTTACACCCGCCACAGACGAGCAGATTGCTCATTGGCATTTGAATTATGCGCGGGTGAGATCATGAATTTTAGGTTCTTTTAAATAATTATCCATGGCAGATGGAATAATGAAAGCAATTTACTCGCCAATTGACAGTATTGTCTTTTATGTATGATTAATTGATTTTGCAGATTTAAGATACTTCATCGTGACATCTTCTCAACCACCAAATAAAAAAGCGAAAAACAACATTGTTTTCTTACTATCAACATAAGGAATCTCAAACATATCAGACAGAAGAAGTCCCTCCTAACGAAGGTCAACCATATTCCTCTCCAGTTCAAAACCAATCATCTACTTCTCCTCTATCTGGTAATTTACATCCATCATCTGACGGTGGAATTGAAGTTGAAATAGATCCAGGAAAGAGGAAACAAATAGGGGTGACATTCGGTTTTTCTGTTAACGGCTTAACCAGTAACCGTATCGGTAACTGTGATTACCGGATAAACCGTTAACCGTAACGGTTATCGGATGAAAAGTTTGGGACGGCGGTATACCAGAAATCGAGTGCTAATTAACCAACGGGAATCCGGTTGTCCGATACCGGATTTGCAGGGCTACTAGCGATTCTCCTAGTTAAAATTGGTTCTCTAGCCTATTAGGAAAAGGAATTACAATTACTAATATCAGTCCTACTAATTAATTATTGTGCTCTCTCCCCTCTCGCTCTCTGCCTGGCGTGTAACACCCGGTATTTTCGATTTAGGTTCGACTATAATACGTGATCGGTTAGATTGACGGTTAGGTACTAAGAGTTACAACCGCGGATTAGAAATAATAATAATTATTATTATTATAACATTATTTATTTAAAAAAAAAAAGAGAAGAAAACAAAGTGGGGCGGCCAAACCCTCTCCCCTTTTAATAAAACCCTAGGCCACTCTAAAATCTCAATACTAACCTAATCCCCGTCACTTCTCCATCTTAATTCTGTCCCATGCTGCCACTAATTACCCGAGTAGACTAGAGAGCCAAGTTTATGCAAAGGGAGTGGGTTTTTCAAGGAAGCGGCAGCGAAAGCGAAAAAAGAAAGAGGGAGTAGTCCAGGCGAAGGGATTGATATACGTGGCAGCTTCAAAATCGAAGGGGGGTTTTATGGAGTCCGGATCTGGTGACTAAGGGGGGGTGCTTAGTCACTTGGCTAAGCCCCCCTTAGCCTTTAGATTAATCTAATGGTCCAGATAAAGTGTTCAATTATTATTAAATGAAAAGGGTAGTTTTGGCATTATCATAAATTCATTAATTTTTAATTTCAGTTTTATTTTATTTTTTTTCCTTCCTCTCCAACCGTCTCCTTCTTTCACGTTCACAAAGAGAGAGAGAGAGGGGATGGAGATGCGCGATTTCAACGGCGACGGTGAGAGAAGGCCCGACGGCGGCGATGGAGAAAGAAAGAAGATCTCGACGGCGTTGATGGAGAGAGGAAAAGGCGTCGCGACGGAGGCGGTAGCATTGGAGAGGGAGAAAGTAGATCTAGAGAGAGGCGATGGCGGAGAGAGAGAGAGGCGATGGCGGAGAGAGCTTCGACGACGATGGAGGAGAGAGAAGCAGCGCGGTGATGGAGAGAGAGAGGTAACGACGGCTGTAGAGAGAGTCGGCGGCGGCGGTGGAGAGACATCATCTGAAGGAAGAACAGTGATTTGTATAGTTTGTATGTTTTGTAACATTAGTTTGTATTGTTAGTATTTTTGTACAAAATGTAAGTATGGTTTGTATAGTTTGTATGTTTTGTAATATTAATTTGTATACTTTATATGTATTGATTTGTGCTGCAAATCACGTCGCTTTGTATTGTAAATACTAATAATTTGTATACATTATATGTATTGATTTGTGATTCAAAAAACATTACAAACATATTTGACAAAAATGACAAACATGTGGACAAAAATAACAAACATTACAAACAATACAAAAGAAACCAACAAACATTACAAACATTACAAAATAACAAACATTATAAACAAACATTACAAAGCATATTACACGTACAGAATATCACTACTTACAATACAGATTGGTAAACTTGTATTACAAACAAATGAATACAAAGTATACAAATCATAACATAAAAGTATACAAACTTGAATAACAAAAGTTACAAATACAAACCAATGAATAGAAAGTGTATAAATCATAACATAAAGTATACAAACTAGACAAACAAACATTACAATGTATACAAAATATTACAAAGCATTACAAACAAACATTACAAAGCATACTACACGTACAGAATATCACTACATTACAAAACATTACAAAACATTACAAAAATAACAAACATTACAAACAATACAAAAGAAACCAACAAACATTACAAACATTACAAACATTACAAACAAACATTACAAACATTACAAACAAACATTACAAAGCATACTACACGTACAGAATATCACTACTTACAATACAGATTGGTAAACTTGTATTACAAACAAATGAATACAAAGTATACAAATCATAACATAAAAGTATACAAACTTGAATAACAAAAGTTACAACTACAAATCAATGAATAGAAAGTGTATAAATCATAACATAAAGTATACAAACTAGACAAACAAACATTACAAACATTACAATGTATACAAAATAGTAATATAAACATTACAAACATCACGAACTCAATACTGTTGCCGGAAAATCATCCACCACCGTCTCTGGTCGCCGGAAAACTGCTCCGCCGTCGCCGGAAAAGTTGACAAGAACTCTCTCTCTCTCTCTCTCTCTCTCTCTCTCTCTCTCTCTCTCTCTCTCTCCGCCCACCAGGGAGCCAAATAATTCCAATGGCAGGTCTCTTGGGATATATTCTCAAAGGAAGGGGAATTATGGCGCCGTCCCAAATTGGCGTCGTCCCGGGAAAAATGGGCCGCCGGCGAATTACACGCCACAGGAGTGAAGAATTGGCCGGCGGGAAGGTTCGAAAGTCTTTGAGAAAAAAACCAGGCCGCGCGGAGAAGGGAAAGGATAGGGGCTGAATATTTATTTATTTTAATTGGTAAATAAAAATTAAATAATTAAATTACTACATTGCCCTTCATTAAACTGGATTAATCAGGGCCATTGGATTTTAATGAGATGGAAGGGCTGAGATTCACTTAGTCACATGACTAAGGGACCCCCCCTTAGTCACCTGATCTTAGCCCGGTTTTATGTTGGCAATGGTGGGAGGCGACCCTGAAGTGGGTGAATAGGTAAACCTAGTTGAATTGCATATTTGGGAATTTAATTGATCTTTTTTTTGTTTGGTTGTTGCTGTACGAGGAATTCGACTCGGCATGGAAGAACGAGAAGGGACAAAGGTGCAGTAGCTTTTCATCCAGATTCAGTCACATGTACGAGGCTTATTAAGGCAACTCGTTAATAATCGTATCAGTTGAAGCTCGAGAGTAGTATGAGTTAGCTAGCCAATCGAACTTATGAGGTGAGTGTAAAGTGGGTAATATCTCAGTCGTAGGTCTTTTAATTTACGCCTTTTATTTCAAGTTATTATTTAGTTAATTTTCTAGTATGCGCGATATGTGTCTGAGGCATCCCACCGCCTGTAAGGGTGGAGGCACGCGTTGTGCTATGTATGAATGTATGTGATGTTGTATGGATTGATGGTATGAGGAACCCCCGGGCGGTTGGGCCACTACTGGATGCAGTAGATGGTCGGGTCACTGCTGGACGGCGAGACATAACGCAACAATTGATCGAGTATGTTGGGGTCACTACTGGACGGCGAGACGTAACGCAGTAGTTGACGGGCATGGACTGGACGGCGAGACGTAACGCAGTGCTATTGCCGAGTTTGTGTATGCAACCGGACGGCGAGACGTAACGCGGTTGGCATACTAGGGTAGGACACCGGACGGCGAGACGTAATGCGGTGGTCCTAGTGTGTTGTGTTTGAGTTAATGATAAAAGTTGAGAACCTCTATGAGTTAAAGTTGAAAGGAGTTATTAAGAACCTAAGCAAGGGAATTCTAAAGATAATACAGGGGTAGAGATCTCTTATAGACTGTTTGCTAGTAAAGTTTAAAGGATGAAAGTGAGAACGACTTTCGTCTAAGGAAGGCTTTCCCCTAATAATGTGTTCAGTAAGGATTTTGCCTAGGGCAAAGACCTTAGGAAGTAACGACAAGACTGACCCCTTCTCACTCACCAGGTTGAGGATACTCTAGCAGAAGTGGATCATGAGAAGAAGCAGGGCGAGGCGAGCAGCAGTTCCAGCATCATCGAGATATCGGAAAGCTCGGGAGGAGTCAAGTTAGATTAGTTAATTATTCTGTTTCATGGTTATTAGTATAAACTGGAGATTCTGTGTTAAGTCGTTTTAAGTGTTGAGATTGAGAATTTTGCGCAAGTGTTGTGGCTTTTCATTAAAAAATTTTAAATGATGTCGGTTTGTTATTTTAAAATGTGGTTTGGGTTGCTCCGGAGTAACCGGTTTTTGGTTTGAGTTATGGTTTGGTTTTTGAAAAGAGTCGGGGTGTGTCATTTTGGTATCAGAGTCGGAACTCCTCTGTTCCTTGGCCTCCAAGGAATACTGGAGTGACGATCTGCGTTTTTTTTTAGGTTTCAGTTTTTAAAAGGAAAGGAAAAAGGGAGTGTCAGTTAAAAGTTTGGCCAAACGAGTCAGAGTCTTTCGGAAATTTTTAGAATCTCCAGTATACTCTAATCATGATAAGGAAATAACTTTAGGATGCCCTATGGGGTTATGATACGTCTTTGGAAGGAGAAGGAGCAGGTTCCTAGAGGGATCGTTTAGTGAAACTCCTTCATGAGTGAGAAGAGGAGGGTCAAGGTAGCTCATATTCTATGGGGATGTGAGCTGATCAGAATGAGGTTATGGAAGGAGTCAAGCAGTTAGTACATCGACTGGTAGAGCCAAGGAGTTATGGCAAATGTCGCTATAATTGAGAGGAAAAGGTGCAAGGAAGAGTCGTGGAGTTCATGAGAATTGAACATAGGGCTACAACCCCAAGGAGCAGCTGAGAGTTAGACTTTGAAAAATACTAGGGCCACCTAAGCAAGCAAAGGGAGAACTAAGTATATCATAGGAAGCCTAACAAGATGTCATGGGATTAATACATCAAGGCTAGAAGGAGGTACAATTCCTTGCCAAGAGATTATCACAAGCGAAACTTGGAGTCGTCACAACGAACAAATTTCGAGGTCGAAATTTTTCTTAAGGAGGGGGGAAATGTGATCTCTCGATTTTGGATTTAGGTTCAACATCAACTACTAGGAGAATTTGATCAACATGACAAGCTGAATTGGCATTTTGTTTCACCATGTTTGGATCAAGTTGGGAAGTAAAAAGGGCAGTGAGACACTTATGGTTACACGAGTGCTGCAAGCTAAGGAAACTTATTTGAGCAAAAGGTACCAACGAAGTTGTTATAGTAAGAATAGATGACCGTGGGAAGGAAGTATAAGGAGGGTGTTGATAGAAAGATGAGTTCTGAGCAAATTTCGGGGGCGAAATTTTTTGTAACGATGGAGGAAATGTAACACCCCGGTATTTTAGATTCAGGTTCGACTATAATACGTGATCGGTTAGATTGACGGTTAGGTACTAAGAGTTACAACCGCGGATTAGGAATAATAATAATAACTATTATTATTACATTATTTATTAAAAAAAAGAAGAAAACAAAGTGGTCGGCCAAACCCTCTCCCCCTTTAATAAAACGGGGTAATTGCAAGATTGGTCACTGAGATTATAAAAAACGTTCATGTTTGGTCACTACAAATATTTAATTTCATTCGTGGTCACTAAGATTAGTTCAATAGTTCAAGTTTGGTCACTCTCCGTTAATCTCCGTTAACTTTTGCTGATGTGGCAGTCAACCTTTATAGTTGACCGTTAAATGAGTGACGTGGCTATTAAAAAATAATAAAAAAAAATTAAATTTTCTATAATAATTTTCACCTCATTACACATTCATTAAAAAATAAATAAAAAACCTAATTTATACTAATTGGCCCCCTTTCCCTTCTTCCCCTTTCTAACTGGTTGCTGTCGTTGTGGAGTTCGGCGAGGAGGTCCCTGAAGGGAGCGGGAATGAATTTGCGGATGGAGTTGCAGAGCGCCGCAATGTCCTTCTGGGAGCGGGATTTCGCCGTGACGGCGCTCTAGATTACGGACTGGATCGAGAGCCTGGTGAGGGATTTCCCGTGGGAGTAGAACCGGTCTTTTTTTTCCTGCCCCAGGGAGACGGAGCGGGAGATGTTGGAGCCGGTCTGGTCGGTGTGGAGCTGTACGGTCTTCCAGCCGGCGACGGTGGAGCGGCGGCGCGTGGGGTCGGAGGCGGGGGAGGCGGAGATGGAGGAGATGAACTCGCGGATGATTTTCTTCTGGGGCTTCTGCCAGGTGCCGTACCAGATGATGTGGACGGTGATGTTGTTGGTGAGTACCGGGCCCATGTGGTAGCGGAGGTGGACGAAGTCCGACGAGCCTTCGAATTTCTTGGAGCCGGCGAGGGCGAGGTCGGTGGCGTTTGGGTGGGTGCTGGGCCAGGGGCGGTAGGCGGTGGAGAGGGACAGGATGGCGAGGAGGGTCGCCGGAATGAGAGGGGCAGCCGGGGCCATTGCGGTGGTTCTGTGGAAGAGGGATTAGGGCCGGTGGTGGAGGAGGAGACTGGAGAGTGTTGAATAAAGTGAGGTAATGATTTGGGGGTGGTGAAGGAGAAAGGAGCATTGATTTGCGGGTAATGGAGGACAGAAGGATTTGCTGGGTGGCCTCGGGACTATTGAATAAATTAGGTTTTTTAATTTATTTTTTAATGAATGTGTAATGAGGTGGAAATTCTTATAGAATAAATTTAATTTTTTTATTATTTTTTAATAGCCACGTCACTCATTTAACGGTCAACTATGAAGGTTGACTGCCACATCAGCAAAAGTTAACGGAGACTAACGGAGAGTGACCAAACTTGAACTATTGAACTAATCTTAGTGACCACGAATGAAATTAAATATTTGTAGTGACCAAACATGAACGTTTTTTATAATCCCAGTGACCAACCTTGCAATTTACCCTTAATAAAACCCTAGGCCTCTCTAAAATCTAAATACTAACCTAATCCCCGTCACTTCTCCATCGTAATTCTGTCCCATGCCGCCACTAATTACCGGAGTAGACTAGAGAGCCAAGTTTATGCAAAGGGAGTGGGTTTTTCAAGGAAGCGGCAGCGAAAGCGAAAAAAGAAAGAGGGAGTAGTCCAGGCGACGGGAGCTTCTCGAGGGATTTTGATGTGCCCCTTCACGCGATGAGGATCACTCACCGTAAGCCAGTAGTGCTGCTTGTACTTGGGGTAAGGAATTCCGTCCCTTGTCAAGATTAAGTAATGGGATACGAATGCCACTCTTGTCAGATATTGCAGTGAGGTGGGGGTTTGTGCATGGGTGAAGGGATTGATATACGTGGCAGCTTCAAAATCGAAGGGGGGGTTTTATGTTGGCAATGGTGGGAGGCGGCCCTGAAGTGGGTGAATAGGCAAACCTAGTTGAATTGCATATTTGGGAATTTAAATGATCTTTTATTTGTTTGGTTGTTGCTGTACGAGGAATTCGACTCGGCATGGAAGAACGTGAAGGGACAAAGGTGCAGTAGCTTTTCATCCAGATCCAGTCACATGTACAAGGCTTATTAAGGCAACTCGTTAATAATCGTATCAGTTGAAGCTCGAGAGCGGTATGAGTTAGCTGGCCAATCGAACTTATGAGGTGAGTGTAAAGGGGGTAATATCTCAGTCGTAGGTCTTCTAATTTACGCCTTTTATTTCAAGTTATTATTTAGTTAATTTTTTAGTATGCGCGATATGTGTCTGAGGCATCCCACCGCCTGTAAGGGTGGAGGCACGCGTTGTGCTATGTATGAATGTATGTGATGTTGTATGGATTGATGGTATGAGGAACCCCCGGGCGGTTGGGTTACTACTGGATGCAGTAGATGGTCGGGTCACTGCTGGACGGCGAGACGTAACGCAGCAATTGATCGAGTATGTTGGGGTCACTACTGGACGGCGAGACGTAACGCAGTAGTTGACGGGCATGGACTGGACGGCGAGACGTAACGCAGTGCCATTGTCGAGTTTGTGTATGCAACCGGACGGCGAGACGTAACGCGGTTGGCATACTAGGGTAGGACACCGGACAGCGAGACGTAATGCGGTGGTCCTAGTGTGTTGTGTTTGAGTTAAGGATAAAAGTTGAGAACCTCTATGAGTTAAAGTTGAAAGGAGTTATTAAGAACCTAAGCAAGGGAATTCTAAAGATAATACAGGGGTAGAGATCTCTTATAGACTGTTTGCTAGTAAAGTTTAAAGGATGAAAGTGAGAACGACTTTCGCCTAAGGAAGGCTTTCCCCTAATAATGTGTTCAGTAAGGATTTTGCCTAGGGCAAAGACCTTAGGAAGTAACGACAAGACTGACCCCTTCTCACTCACCAGGTTGAGGATACTCTAGCAGAAGTGGATCATGAGAAGAAGCAGGGCGAGGCGAGCAGCAGTTCCAGCGTCATCGGGATATCGGAAAGCTCGGGAGGAGTCAAGTTAGATTAGTTAATTATTATGTTTCATGGTTATTAGTATAAACTGGAGATTCTGTGTTAAGTCGTTTTAAGTGTTGAGATTGAGAATTTTGCGCAAGTGTTGTGGCTTTTCATTAAAAATTCTTAAATGATGTCGGTTTGTTATTTTAAAATGTAGTTTGGGTTGCTCCGGAGTAACTGGTTTTTGGTTTGAGTTATGGTTTGGTTTTTGAAAAGAGTCGGGGTGTGTAATGGCGCCTACCTAACCGAGCCCTCACGGAGTCCCGCCGCCCAATCTTTGTCTCTCTGATGCCGGCGCACTCAGACTGACGAATGACGTAGCAGCCCAGCACCGCAACCTCTCCGTTGACTCCAGCACCTCGTCTTCTCCGTCGACCGCATCGGCAATCGTTGTCTCTCCAACTTCGTCAATTTCAGGTTTATTGAGTGAAGATTGATAGTGATTCCACTGCCGACCCCAACAGCTGCTATTGTTGACTTTATTTTTTAATTCAATCGCCGGTGAAGCTTCCCCGCCGCCGTTGCTATTTTTCGAAGGGGACAGGCCAAAGGTCTCTTGTTTTTGAATGATGATGATGATGAGGCGCCAACCAATTGACTAATTCTATAATTCTTTTTACTATTTTTTATTTCTCAAGTTCCCAACTCACGAAATGGGAAAACAAAGTATCAAAGTGGGCCAGTCCCCACTCTTCACCTTTCGTCACTCGTCCCTTCCTGTAGGTGTACAGAGTCCATTCCGGTAATCGGCTACCCGACACGTAACTGCAACTGTTTGCATTCGGTAAGCGGTTTACCGAAACAATTCCAGTATCGGCAAATAGCAGAGGTTCGAGGCATCACGGTATACCAAAAACCGATCAGTCGGTAACCGGTTTAAACTGGTTACAGACCGGTCACCGGGAGCTTATCAGCCCTAGAAACAAATATGTGATTGGGCTATTGAGTTGAGATATGAGGTTAGGAGATCATACACAAGGTTCATCAACCAAAGCTCAGGGAATATAAGCCCCGAGAATATCCAGATAAACTTCGTCACTTTCAAGAAGCGTGGTATTCAAAATTTGATTGGCTGGAGTATTCACCTACAACACATAAAGAATGTCGTTTCCCATGTTTTTTGTTTAGAGATAAGATGCATAGAAGTCAAACATCTACATTGAAGCAAAATGGATTTGATAATTGGAAGAGGGTTTAATGTAAGAATTGTGCATTTTTCTTCATGTTGGTTCATCAGCTTTTTCAGTTCATAACAAATGTGTTGCATCGGCTGATGCCTTAATGAAACCCTCCGAGCCTATTGATAAAGTGATTCAGAGAATTAGTGGAGAAGAAGTTATGAAACATAGATTGCGGTTCAAAACAACAATTATGGTTGTCAAACAATTGGCTTTACAAGGAAGTTCTTTTAGAGGGCATGGCGAATCTGATGATTCTTTGAATTTGGGGAATGTTCTAGCTTGGATTGGTTTTGCATCAAAGTTGAATGATCAAATCCATAGTGTAGTTCTTCATAATGCACCAGGAAATGCGAAGTACACTTCACCGAGAATTCAGAAAGAGATCTTCGGAATCATAGAAAGAATCGTGAGGAAATTGGAAATTCTTATTTCTCTATCCTTGTTGATGAAGAAGTTGATGAAGCATGAAGGGAACATATGTATGTTATTTCGAGGTATGTAAGCTCTTGCGGTATATTAATTGAACGCTTTTTTGCTCTCGAGAGTGTTTCTGAAACTTCTGCAGAAACACTAAAACAAGCTATTTGTGACATTCTCTCTCAATATATGACCTTTAAATTGAAAAATTGAGAGTCAAGGCATTATTTCTTAGAGATTGCCCACATGCCTACTTTGTCCACTGTTTTGCTCACAAATTACATTTGGCATTACTTAAGAATGAGCTATGATATTATGTCGACCATGTTGTTCGTAGTCATGAATATGAGGTTCTTCCCTTGCAAAATTATAGAGTAGCTGGTGGAAGCAAAGATGGACACAAAGTACCAATTGGTATGTCGGTTGAGTCGTCTAGTGTTGACGTTGCCTGTTTCAACAGCTACTACGGAGAGATCCTTTTCAGAAATGAAACATGTGAAGACTGATTTCCACAACAAAATGGGGGATGAATATCTGGCCAATTGCTTAACTATTTTTTTAGAGAGAATATGTTATTGATATGAATGAATACTAAATTATTCATGAATTTACAAAATTAAAAGACAGTCATATACGATTGACATTGTAATGAAAACTATAATTATTATATATTTTTATTTACGATATCTAATTTTTCTATTTACATACAGTCCAATACCTTACTATATCTTGTATGTGCTGATGAGAACACTAAGGGGGCGTTTGGAAGTTGCGATAGTTTTGTTGAGATTGTCATTATGCATGTATTGTTTACAATGCATCATTTTTTTTGTTCTTAGCAGAAACAATACATGGATTGTTTATGTGATGTGACAGAAACTATCACTCATTTTGAGTGATTGTTATATCTCAACTTTTAGTTGTGATTGTTGAGATAGTTGAGTTGAGATTGTTTTGTCTCAGCTTTTAGCTGATGCGACATACACAATTACACATACCAAACGTGGTATTCTACAATGCATCAAATTCGACAATACATGTATAATATTATACATACATTCTCAACAATACATCTATTTAACAATCGCAACTTCCAACCGACACCGATAACCTCGGAGGACCTCAACTTGGTTGGTATCCCACATAGTCACATAATGTAAGCTGTGTACTTTTTAAGGTTGCCCACGTTGACCGGGTTCCTTCGTGATTTGAAAACGCTACACTGCTCTCGAATGTGCGTTCCATTCCATCAAACGATGTAAAATCAACTAGGGCCCTCCCGGCAGTGAGGATAAGACCAACCACCTCCTTTAATTTATTCGTTCCATTTCTTCTAAGCCATCACACCACGTCCGATTAAACCTTCCACTAACAGAGAGATCACAAATTATAGCGTTCAGAATAATGATTTTTTAAAATGTAACTATGTCAGTTTAAATAAATGCAGGCCCGACAAAACCAAAGTGGATACAAATTGTATTCTAATGTTACAATCATAATAATGATAGGATATGAACACCAACTGGGATCAGTTTACTAACACCGATCATCAAACACAGTCTTGACTTTCACACAAAACGCAGCTCCAAGCCAACCAACAAGGCCAAATTGCTAATGCTATATCTATATATTTCTTTCTTTTATTGCGAAACCGGAAACTAAAGTAATACAAGCAGCAGCAGATACCACAAGCAATTTTGGCAGACTAGTCTTGGCCGCTGCGATCTGCGTTGATCTCGTCAAGAATCACAACGAGAGAGATAATGAAGGCGTAATCCACATTAGGGTAGATCGTCACCCTGAAGTCGTCGGTGTCGAACAGGAAAGTCGCCATGCTGTGCCCTCTGTACATCTGCCCACACACACACACACCACTTCCACAATGTCAGCCAAATTATCATCACCCACTCAAATTAGTTAGCAATTGAATAATTAATTCACAAATTCCAGATCTGGGTTAACTGAATCAAGTACCTGAGCAATGATCTTGTTGGTGTTCCCGAGGTAAATGACGCAGGAACTCTCGGAGAAGCTGCCTTTGATCTTGAAATCGGGGACTTCTTCCTTCTCATTCCCGGCTAAGAAAACATCCAATTCGGTCCTCATCTGCAGGAACGACGACTTCCTCACCGTGAACAGCAAATCCTTGGAGTCCTTGCTGTCTCCCCGGTACGCCAGCCATCTCCTGTGCGCAGTCATCAGCTGCAGCAAGAAACAGATATTAATCAGCACATTAGATAGAAATACAAGATCGATTGATCCGCAAGACGGTGGCGGATACGGACCTTCTGCTGCATCGAGACGAGGACGGTGCCGGCGGCGTCGAGCAACTTGCGGCGGTCGTGGAGGCTCATCAGCTTGCTTTTGATCCGGAAGATGATTGTCCCGTTGACGTCTTTGACGGTGAAATCGTTCTCTCCCAAGGTCATGATCTTTGTGGCCACTGTGAGGTCTACTGGGTATTGGGCCAGGAAATAGGGGCTGATTACCACCGCCGGGTGCTCCAGCGGGAGGTACACCGTCATTGCCGGAATCGGGTTGGCGGGTTGACCGGCGCCGGCCATGATTTTTTCAACGATTGACTGTTGGGAAGAGGGATAAGTGAAAGGGGAAGGATATTGAAGGAGGATGGATGTTGTGACTTATGAGGGAATGAGGCAAATGTAGGAACTATATATATATATATAGCTAAACCGTAGGGCAGGGGATTGCCGGTGTTATGATGCTTCTACGGACCATCCGGCATTGGGATGAATTGACGCGTCAATTTTGAAGGCAAGGAACTTTCATTTCATACAAGAAAGACAACTGAACGCGGTTGAGGCAGGGGACGGAAAAAATTATAATGAAGAGAGTAAGGAAGGGCTTTGCCTAATAATATGTTGTGTTATGTTTGCTTTCTCTCATTGCAAGTGGATTCTTGGCCGTTTGCTTGAATGTTTTCTTAACTCTTAAGAATGTTAGCAAGTATACAGTTGATGGACACTAGAAGTTCCCTCGAAGGGATTCAGGAATTGAGAAGAGAGGAAATTAGGAATTGGAAAGAATTGGGGAAGAACGAGAGAGAATTGAGATTAGGGATTGAAGTGTTTATTGATAATAATTCATTAATCTGAAAAGTATTGATCTGAACCTTTAATTAGGAGTTCGAAAATAATACAAAATTACAAATGTGCCTTTCTTCGGAGTTAAGCAGACAAAAGAGTTGGTGACACAATTAGGAAGAAACACCTACACATAAAAGTTCTAGAAGGCCTTCTGGATAGATCCCTTCAACTAGTGCCAACATTCCTTGAAGAAATCCATCGTAAAACCGCCGGGGCCAGGAGCTTTACTCCCATCCCATTCGCACACACCAAACCAAATTTTCTGTTCGGAAAAAGGCTGGTCAAGACGTCTACGATCACACTCCCCGAGCCCCAGAGTCTTCAGCCGTTTCGGAAACGGACGATGCTGAATATTTTTGCTAGGAATGAATTTTCAAAACAGAAATATTTTTGGATATACCACGTTTTGGGAATAACTTACCTTCCCTTTTCGCAAATCCACGTACATTCTGAAATTATGTCAATGATAAAAATTATAGTCCTTAAAAAGTTATGCAAAATGAAAAAAAAAAAAATCATGACGTTCGAATTTTGGAGCACAAAGTTATAGTTGTTAAAAGTTATTGAGGATTTTTACCGTTCGAGGAATAAAACTTTGTCAATATATTATTGTTTCAAAAGAAGTGTTGTAGTTTGGTGTTGTAGATGTTGTGCTAAATTTAGTTAACTATTTATTATACTAGTAATCACCTCGCGCTCTGCTGCGAGATATTCTTGACTTGCGGTATTTTTAGTTACTACAACGCAAGTTTGGGGAAAATGTACAATTGAAACCGTTATATTGCTATTTGCTAATTACTGACTAACATTCATATAAATGACCATGTGAATATAAGTATGTATAGTGGGTCTCCATGTTGATCCAACAATGGTTACAAAATTTTGACCTCAGCATCCACACATGGATTACATATAGGGCAGCATCTTGAATTTGACAAAATAACCAAAGGGATTACAAAATAGTTGAAAGTGCAAAGGAGACTACAAATTGCAAGAGCATACAGAAGAATCTAATCCTCATTCTTTTGCAACTGCAAAGCAAACATGTTTAAAACCATACAAAAAAATCATTCCGCTCCCAAAAATGTCGAATGACCTGGAAAAAAGAGCATTAATATGTTATAGTAGAAGTGTAACGGCTTCGGCTCCTGATTAGGTAATTATCTTTTGTTTTAATTAACCGTATAATGATAATCTGCAGCATAAGGATAGCATAGTAGAAATCTATCAAGGTACACTACACAAACCATTCGTTTGCCACTAATCCCCTACACTTTACAAAATAGAATCACATCCCAGCATCTTTCAGATGAATGCACCTCGGCAAGTGAAAGTTGCAAGAATCTATCCTTGAAGCTGCCTAATTACTTACTTGCAATTTAGTCAATCGAGATTTAAGAGTGCTTAAAAATGCATCATGATTTTGCATAAGATCTTCAATCACGTCCCCACAAGCAGAGTGGGACCAGGACCAGATAGAGGATTTTCTCATTTGCCTCTAATCCCCTCTCCAAGGCCACCCAACCTCCATGCGAAGGATTGCAATATCCGAGAAACTCTTGGGAACCGAAGAGCTTCACTCTTTCCAAACCTTCGCCATCATCACCAATAAGACCAGATGGGAAAAGTACACTCGATTTGAGGCCGGCGCGAAACTCGAAGTGAAGATAAGCGTCCAGTTGAGGGCAACGCGGCACACACAGTAACAACAGCGGGACCCAGACGCAGGCAGCCAACCAATCAGAAAACGCAGGCGGGCCCAATCGCAGAGCTTGGACCAATGGGGGAACGGTGAACAGTAAAATTTCGTGTCCAATGGGGGAATAGTAATTTCGTGTCTAGGCGTACAGTAGATTGTGTCTTTGCAAATAACTTTTTTCAATCTGTGTTCGAACCACCATCCTCGCAACATGGTGCTTTTTTAATCTCTAAAAAATAAAAAGACCTAATGTGGGGATGATGGGGATTCGAACCTAGGACTTCTTGCGCACAATAAACAACTAAACCAATTTTGCCAAAACCACTTATGATATTTATTCGGAAAAATATATATAATACAACCGCCGGGTGGGGTGCGGTTTGCAACCAAACCGCCCCGGCCCCACGCGGTCAGCAAAACCGCCCCCTAACCGTGCAGTTTTCATCGAAAACAGCGCTCCCGGGTGGCGGTTTTTGGGAAATGGTGCTATTTTTGGAATTTTTTGGGGTTTGGTGCTATTTTTGAATTTTTTTTTTAAACAATGCTATTTCTAGAAACTATCCGTGAAAGTGAAGTGAGGGAAGAGAGTTGAACGACATCATTTTAGAGAAGGGAGGGAGAAATCCGGTTTTGGGTTAAAACTGGAGTGGGACCAGGACCAGATAGAGACCGAACCGGGTAAAAAACATGACAGCTTCCAATCCAGTCTTTGGTCCTCATAATTTCAAAAAGACCGGACCGAGACCGGGTCAATTCGGGCCCGTTTAACCGGACTGGACTGTATAGCCACCCGTAATTGAGATGGAACCTGCGTGTAGTATGGCGTTGGTTCCTCACGGAACGCCACCTCGTCTTCATCGATATCATCCTCCTCACTAACTTATCTCAAATCTTCTTCGCTTTCCTCGTCATTGGAGGCAAATGGATAGCTCGGCCCAGGATGATCATCGTGACCTCCATCACCAACATCGTCTTCTCGCTCATGCGAAGTACGCCCAGATCGAAGGTGTTCTCAATGTCAACAAATGGGGCATTGAACATCGTCGGACTCAACAAATGGGGCAGGTTGAGCATGTTGCGGATATTCTTCCCATGCCACACCTCTTGCAGAACTACCTTCTCCGTAGTTGCTTGAACTATCACCCAATTAGTACCCTCCTATATAACCATCTCCTTCGTAGTTGCTTGAACTACCACCCCATCTGTACCCTCCTACGAAACCATCATCATAAGAATACTGGCGAGAATGAGTTTCACCGACCGCCTCGGTCTCAACATACACCTCTGTAAGCCGCATCCCGTTATCACTTAGGAACTCTAACATCATGGTAACCGCGTCATCATCGTTTATGACAACATCTTGGTACACAACCCCGCCATCACTCATGTCTGGATACCGATAAGTAATTTTACCAACTCTCGTATGTCCGCCTGTACAAACCCTGTATGCACAAATGTCACGGAGTTCTTGCCATGTGAATCTCGACTCAATTTTCAACATAGTGGATTCACCGTTTTCATAATCAGTCTCAATGTCAGAGTTTGTCACCCTAACATTCCACCGAATAATAAGCTGAAACTTTTTGAATTTATCCATATCTGCAATTTACAATAAGTAACTATTAGCTTAAGTCCATAAAAATTAACCAAAACCATATTTCACTGCTACGAAAATAATATTACTCCATCTCATAAACAAACGCAACTAATTTATCAAAACATGAACCATAACTAACATACATATTCGCCACGAAGAGTAATTCATTAAATACATACATATAACTACTAAAACATCATAATATAAACAATACAAAATTATATCATACCGAAAAATTGCTTCTGTTATCGTAGTTGCTGGGATTTTTGCTTAAATTTGACAGAGGAGGGGAGGGTATTTTTTCCAACTTCTCGTGGGAGGGGGTATTTATTTGACAATCAGGGGCGCATTCACCGTCGTTGTGAAAAGCGACGAAGGTAATCACCGCGTTGCCCTAAGGCGTTGAACTTTAGGTGGTTGTGACCTAATTTTCACCAACCAGACGTGGGAAACGTGGAAAATAATCACTGTCGTAACCTAGCGCGGTGAACTATTTCCCCCGCTTTACTCTACAGCGGTGAAGCAATCACCGCTGTAGACGAACACAGTGAAGCTTTCACCGTTTTTAATTAAAAGCGGTGATGGCTTCACAGTTTTTAATTAAAAGCGGTGATGGCTTCACCTTCGTTATTTACAGTAGTGATTGTATTCACTGCCTTAGACAACGACGGTAAATTAATGTCAAATATGTGTACTTTTGGGAAATTTTTTATAACTAAAGTATTTTTTTTAATAATTAGTGTATTTTGAGATTTTTTTCAGAGAACGACAAGTTGAAACCTCAAAACCCAGTTTCACCAAATCGTTATCAGTTCTAATTGTGTATGTAACTTCTAATTGTGTATAGAAAGATCCAATAGCACCAAAAGAAGACCACCATTCATTAATCCTTGAAAATGGAATACAGAGTTGGTTTTGTTCTAATGGAAGATACAACGCCGATTATGAGCAGCAAACAAATTTCAGTAAAGGGATGCTCCACCAAAAAAATAAAAAATAAAAAAAATAAGCCCATTGTTTTACCCCCGATCCCACTCGACTCTGCTACGCTGTACAGGTATGGAATTAGCATTTTGAGTTAGTTATCCTGATGATGAGAAACCGTTACTCAGTCCTCGCCGCTCCGGTCTGCGTTGATCTCGTCAAGAATGACCACAAGTGCCACAATGAAGGCATAATCAACATTTGGGTAGACGGACACCTTAAAACTTTCAGCGTCTAGCAGCACCGTCTTAGCGCTGTGCCCCTTGTGCATCTGCATACATATATTTCAAGCAAACACCACCCATCACCATATGCAGTTGAAGAGAGCAACAACAACGTAACTGGGTTTGTTAATTAAGTTAAAATTTCTTCCTAACCTGTGCAATAATCGTCTTGGATTTCCCTAGACAAACGGAGCAGGAACCCTCATGCCAGCCCCCTTTGATCCTGAAATCAGGGGATTCTTCCCTCTTGTTCTCCCCCACGAACACGTCCAACTTGTTCTTGAAATGGAGTATGGACGATTTCCTCACGCTGAACAGCAGATCTTTCGGATCCGTGCTATCTCCCTTGAATGCTTGCCATCTCCTGTGGCAGCTCAGTATCTGATGAAATGAAACCAACAACAAAAGACAAATTATTACACGCCATTATGTCAATCTCTCTATGCGACATTATTATACACATTGTTAAACCGAACGTACCTTTTGCTGGAGGGAGAGGACAACGTTTCCAGCCGAATCGAGCATCCTGCGGCGATCATGGAGGCTCAACAGCTTGCTTTTGATGTGGAAAATGGTGGTGCTGTTGATGTCTTTGATGGTGAAATCGTTTTCACCGCGGGTAAGGATTTTGGAGGCGATCGTGAGGTCGACCGGGTAATCGGCCACATACTGCTCTCCAACCACCACAACTGGGTTGAAGTAATTGGGCGCAGCCATGGCTGGCACGATTACCAGATCGATCCCTGCCATGATCGCCTCCTCTTGCCCTCCGACGAAAGGAAGACACCAGATCCAAAACGGGGCTTTGCTGGCTGGAAAAAGGGAGCATTTTTGCAGAGGATGTAGATGAGTACTATTTATGGCACTCACTTGTGACGTGTTTTTCATTCCCTTCATCTGGGATTCAACTAAACATTTCCGCACATCTCTTACTAATTTTTGTTATTTTGATCAACACAAAATGGCATTTATGTGCTTTTGGATAACAAACTTTCCTTATATAACTCTTGGGCCATGGAGGAATATTGTTTTGCGTGTGTGAGTTGTGAGCTCTCGGCCTTGTTAAAAAATGAAGTAAAAGCTATTGGGCCTATAAGAACTCTCAAAGAATGGGCGTCAGCATGTTCATAGAATTTTCAGCTGGGCATTTCGACGAACAGACAGCTTGCCTCAGTGCCGACTGCCGAGTGATATGGGTTTCGCAGACTTACCCGTAACAACGAGATTCAATCAATGGCGAGGATTCGATCCTCTTCCGCGAAGGCTCCCTGTGTTTACCTGAGGAAACATCGGAAGTGGCCGCATTCTCCTTACAAGACCCAATGGCACCAAACTTTCAATCAGGTGCTGGCAATGAAGTCTCTGAAAGAAGCGGCGGCGGGGGCAACGTCGCAGCGCCGGCGGGAAGAAGATCCCAGCAAAACGGGTCTTCTTTCTCCTCTGGTGAACTCCTTTAGCATCTACAACTGCCACCCAACTCCTCAAGCATATCACTTCGTATTTAAAACGCTGGCAAAAACCTCCCAGCTTCACGATATCCCTCGAGTTCTCGACCACCTGGAAACCGTCGAGCAATTCGAAACTCCAGAGTTCATCCTCGCCGATCTAATCAAAATTTACTGCAACGCGCGCGAGATGGAGAAAGCTGTGGATCTCTTCTCCAGAATACCCAAGTTCAGGTGCGCCCCTACTGCAATCTCGCTCAACACTCTGCTTTCGTTTCTCTGTAGAAGCAATACTGGGATGAAAATGATTCCCGAAATTTTATTGAAGAGTCAAGATATGAACATTCGAGTGGAAGAATCGAGCTTTCGCATATTGATTTCAGCTCTTTGTAGAATCAAGAGAGTTGCCCACGCAATCGAGGTATTCCACCGCATGATCGATGATGGGTTCATTGTGGAGGCAGAGATTTGCTCTTTTTTGCTCTCATCCCTTTGCGAGCAAACAGATATTTCCAGCGCCGATGTAATTGGGTTTTTCGGACAACTAAGGAAATTAGGGTTTGTACCTGGATTGATCGATTACGCCAACTTGATGAGATTTTTGGTGAAAGGAGGATACGGTAATGATGCGGTAGATGTTCTGGATCAGATGAAATCAGATGGAATCAAGCCGGATATAGTCTGCTACAACTTGGTTCTGAAAGGGTCCGTGGACAGCCGAGATTTTGCATTAGCAGATAAGGTGTTCGACGAATTGCTCCTGTACGGTTTGGTCCCCGACATTCGGACATACAACGTTTACATAGATGGGTTGTGCAAGCAAGGAAAGATGGAAGTTGGGCGCAAGATGGTTGCATCGATGCAGGAGTTGGGATGCAAGCCTGATGTGGCCACTTTCAATACTTTGCTGGCTGCACTGAGCAAGATTGGAAACATGGAAGGCGCAAGGGAGCTTACAAGGGAGATGGGTAGGAACGGAATTGGGAAAGATATGCAGACATATGAGATGCTGATCAAGCTGTTCACCAGCCGTGGCGAAGTTCTGGAAGCATGTGGTTTGGTGGAGGAACTGTTGCATAAACGGTTAGATGGGTTTAATGATGGTGTGGCTGGGAATTTGATTTGTAGGTTGTGCAGAAGTGGATTGACCGATAAAGCAGTGGAGTTAATCGTTCATATGGCGGAGAGGAATGTCTGTCCTGGTTTTGGAGCTTGGGAAGCAGTCCTCTTTAGCTGGGGATCCAAACTGGATTTTCCCGAAACTGCATTCATGGGTTTGGTGGACAGTGTACAGATTGAATGAATAAATGGTTGAAAGGTTTGTTGTTGCATGAGCTGAACTCTCAATTGGGCACTGGGCAGTGTAACTCTTTGTATCTGTATCACGGATCCTTATGCCATGATTACAGTTCACAAACCCTAAATGTATTAATTAATCCCCCCATTATATCTGGTCAGGTGTAGCTCTCTTTCGGAGCAAGAGGTCAAAATTTTGGTAGATAGGGATCGCATCAAAACTTCTTTTGATTAATGGACCAGACCTAGTTATTTTCAAGAATAATGGCTAAAGGACCTGATACTACTACCTAGATTCGGAACTTACATGCTGATGCTCACGATTTCGATGGCCATACCGGCTTTGGGTTATCACTGTATATCCCCATGGTTCTCATTCTCTATTATCTATAGGGAAGTATAAAGGTGCGCTGGATATATAGTTATATACACTAGTCTGTAGGTCCTGTGAGCACTTGAGATTTGTCATTTGTGGACAGCTTGATTAGGGTAGGGTTTTGTGCATCTGCGTTTTGCCATTGTGTTGGAGACCAAAAGTTACTGTAGGTTTGGAAAGGAAAAGAAAGCGAGAATGCTTTCATTATTGAATTGCTAGCCTGTCAAGTTTCAACTCAAATGGAGGCTACCTACCACACAGAATCAATCACTTGACGTGACACCACTTGCGAACAACAACCATTACTCTTCGTGATGATTACATATAGACATAACAGCTAAAATCACTCTCCACTGCTCCTGATCAGTCCTCATCAAAGCAACCTACAAGCAGTATTTGTGTAGTTCACATTTGGATTTGATTTTCTTACAAGCAAAACCGTTCTTGGTGTCGGTAGTTTGGTCCACTCACAGCTTAGATCGAAAGCACAGCAAATATGTACAGCTGAATATACTGTGGAATGAATACTGTGAACTAACATGTTATCGGTTGAAAATTCTTGTCTAAATCCTCTAAATGAGGTGATTCTCGTTACACTATATTGCTCTAGAGAATCTTTTATGGACAGTTACAGAATTATACTATCTAGAAATCTACAATTACATACAATTGCAAAGAACTTGTCGCATAGGTTCGTCCAAGAGTTAATGGAATAATGAGGATGATCGTTAAGTAATTGTTTTGCCGCTCTATTAAGAGCAAGCAAAAAGAGTATCAACTGGATCGCCTCTGGGGGTATTCCATTGATCTTTATTCAGTCACTAAGCTCATGGAACGACTTCACATAGGTGTGGGCATCTTCATTCTTCTTTCCATGAAATTGTATAGAATTTTGGATAATGGAAATCACATAAGTGTTGATTTATAAATTGTTGTTTGAGTCAGATAGTCCTCTCAATCTCGGTATCAAGCGGTACAAGATTATCTATACTTTTCCTTCGCATAAAAGAAGGCTACACACAAAAACTTGCAACCCCGTGACAAATACAATGGTATAACACAAAATAAATTACTACTACCCGTTATAAACAAAATCTAAAAAAGGCAGATAAGTTGAGACTTAATTAACAATCTAACTTAATTCCAGCTAGTTATTAGTGATTTTCTCGACCAAGGCGCCAAAAAATTGATTTTCCTTACTCTTGGTTAATGATTCTATTGCATTCTACGATGCATGCAAACTTCTAACCCTATAAATTATAAGTATACCCTGCTAGACTTGTAGTAAAGTGGCTCAATCTCTTCTCTCTCTTCTCTGATTCTCTAACCCTAAAATCGCGTGATGGCGGCCGTCGCTGACGGTGAGGCTGCCGTTGGCGACGGTCGGCAGTGAGCATCACTTTTTGGAATCCCCGAGGATAATCGTCTTGACTATTACGAACCGGAGTTTGTGAATGGTTCGCTAAGGATTCCAAGGGAAGTTGTTGAGGAAGGGGCTAAGCGTTGGGAGAATTGTTTAGTCGGTCAATTCGTCGATCGTCCGACATCGATTTCTTCGATAAGGTACTGGGCAAACTGGCTGTGGGGCAAAGAGGGTGTGGTAAAGGCTTCTTGGATGGGGCGAAGACTGGTGTTGTTTCAGTTCCCTTCGGCGGAGATATGTCAATGGGTGTTCGAAAATGGGCCTTGGCATCACAGGGAAAACCTATTGTTTCTTCAGAAGTGGGAGCCTGGGATCAGTCCCCTTAAGATTGACACCACGGCGCTGCCATTGTAAATTAAGCTCTCTAATCTGCCAACAGAGATGACATCTAAGGAAGGGTTAGGAAGAGTGGCTAGTTCGCTGGGGAGGCCGTTATGTATGGATAAATCTACTACCCAGGGTCGTAAAGTGGGCTTTGCTCAAATCTGTGTGGAAGTCAAGGCTACTGCGAAGAAGGTAACGAAGCTGAGTGTTACACCAGATGGTCTACCAGAAATTTTTATTGATGTAGTGTATTGCCATAAACCAAAAGTTTGTGACAAATGTGAATGTTTTGGGCATAGCTGTGCTAAGGTAATAGAAGAGCCGCAGAAAGTATGGGTAAAGCTTAATGTATTGTATTGTTATGAATTATTAAGTTGAAGCTAAACGTTATACTTCTTGCCATGAATAACGAGGTAGCTATATCTTTGACAAATTGACGATCTATAGTTCATGCTATAAAAATATATGTGGCTATATGGTTGGATGCATATTTTCTTTATTCATTTTTTTCTTTTAAACAAAATATGTTATATTCCATACTTCAAGGCTTCAAAAGGGCTTCGACAAGGGGACCCCTTGTCTCCGGGTCTGTTTGTGCTGATTATGGACATTTTGTCTTGGATGCTAAGGTTCGCCAGAACAGCTGGGAAGTTCGAGGGCTTTTACATGAATGAAGGTACCAAAAGCGGCGAGGTAACACATCTTCTGTTTGCCGATGACACCCTTATTTTCTGCGACACCCATCATGAACAGGTCCTGAACTTACTTGCTATAATTGCGTGTTTCCAATCTGTCACGGGGCCGAGAATCAATCTAGACAAATCAGTTATGTATACAATTGGAGACGTTTCTGATCCCAGTTTCTTCGCTGCAATATTTGGGTGTAAATGGAGTAGCGAGCCTCTCAAATACCTGGGTTTCCCGGTCGGAGCTAAACCAAACGACCCTAGGATCTGGGACTCCCTTCTAAGTAAGTTCCAAAATAAGCTGAATGGTTGGGGAAGTAAGCTCTTGTCTTCCGGTGCGAGACTTGTGCTTTGTAAAGTAGTTCTCTCGAGTATGCCGACGTATTTGTTCTCATTGTTCAAGGCCCCAGCGTCGATCATCAAGGATATGGAGAAGGTTCAAAAGAGGTTTCTATGGAATGTTTCGGGGGAGAATAAGAAAATGGCATTGGTGGATTGGGAAAGATGTAAGGGCGAGAAGAAGAAGGGCGGTCTTGGTATCCACGATCTAAAAGCTTTCAACGACGCGATGCTTTCGAAATGGTTGTGGAGATATGCAGTTGAAAGAGATAGTTGGTGGCGGCAGTTAATCGCAATCAAATATCAACATCCTGTTTCGGTTTGGCAGACGGAGAGAGTGAACCATGGGTTTTCTCAATCGGTATGGGCAAACATTTCAAAAGAGTATGATCGGTTCTGGAACTTCGCTACTGTGGAGCCTGGTAATGGATCGTCGATTTCTTTCTGCCATGACTGCTGGATTCCGAGGATGATTCTGTCTAAGTCGTTCCCCCGTGTTTCTGCCGGAGACCCCGAAGCAATGATATCCGATGTTGTATCCCTTAACGACTCTGATCAGGTGAGTTGGTGTTTTCCTTTGAGATTCAATTTGGGGGGGGGGGGGGGGGGGGGGGGGGGTGCTGAGAGAGAGAGAATTGAATTAATGGAATATCAGGGAAATATTAGTCTTACTAATAATCTCTACAACCCATGTAGAATTGTTTGCAATGCTGATCCTAATTAGGGCTGAAAATTGGTCCGACCCGCCCCTGACCCTGTCCTGACCCTGTCTGACCCGCCCCTGAAGGGTCAAGATGTATAACTGACCCGCCCCGACCCTGTTTCTTTCATGACCCTGTCTGACCCTTTAGGGTCGGGGCGGGTCAGGAAGGGTCGGGTCAGTGGGTCGACCCTAATAAATAGACTACTTTTCTAAAAATTACAATTTGGTACCCAAATTTTTTTTCTTACATTTTAGTACCTAAATTTTATTTTTTTTACAAATAAGTCCCTAAAATTTGATGGTAAAATTACATTTTGGTACCCAAATTTTTTAATTTTTACAATTTAGTACCTAAACTTTTAAAATTTTACAAATAGGTCCAACGTGTTTGTATGATGCTTAGGGTCATAGGGCCAAAAAGTGACCCGACCCTAAATTGACCCGGCCCTATCTGACCCTGACCCGACCCTAAGCTGACCCAACCCTAAATTGACCCTGTAGACAAATTGACCCAGCCCGACCCTGAGGGTTGGGGCGGGTCGGGGCGAGTCGGTGGGTTTTAAGGGTCTAACTTACACCCCTAATCCTAATGGCAGGTTTTCGGTGAGATCCCTTTACAAGAATATGGTGGAAGACAGGATTCAAAGAAATCAAACATTCCCTCACAAGCAAATCTGGAAGTCAATTATTCCAAGAAAATTTTGTTTTTTCTTGTGGCTGGTGTACCAGAACAGAATTCTTACTGTTAAACAACCTGAAGAAAAGAGGATGGTCGATGGCGAACAGATGTAGCCTCTGTCGCAGCGAAGAGGAAACGGTTGCTCATCTGCTCAATGATTGCGAATTCGTCAGGGAGGTTTGGCAAGTTCTAAATCGACACAAGACTATTATGAATCTGCAAGGAAGTGATATCCCATCAATCATTAAGCAGCACACAATTAGTAAACTGGACAGCGTGGAAGATTGGTTCAAAAACTGCATATTACATTCAGTTTGGTGGCTAGTGTGGAAGGAAAGAAACCTAAGGGTGTTCGAAAGCAAGGATTCGACAACATACTTTGTAGCAAAAAGAGCAGCTAGAAATGTAATGGAATGGATTACAACACACGGAAAGATCGATAACAATCAGGGAGAGAGCTCGTTCAGAGAATTGATGGAAGGGAACAGACTATGAAGGTGATCCTGGCGATCTTGGTGGGCAGTTCAGAATGATGTTGGATCTGTGTCTGTTTTTGGGACTGGCGATCCTGGCGTTCCTCGTACCAGTTGCTCTTGGGGATCGTTTCTGTTTTTGAGACTGTCCTCGGCTTTCAGATCAGTTTACTTTCGTCCCTCGTTCTTGGATTTTCATAGCAGGGGCGGTTCGGCCCGCCTTCCTCCTTTCTTTTTCTTTTCTTCTTCCTCGCTTCTGTTTATCACTGTTGGGTTCAATTCTGTTGACCCCTTCTTTGTACAGGTCCATGACTCTTTTTGGTTTCCCTTTTCTGGTAATAAATCCCATCACCATAATAAAAAAAAAGTTTATAATTTACTGTATATATAAAATAGATCTACATGAACATGATGAAGAATTACATAGGACAAAAGGTAAAAAAGAAATTCTGATATAGTAAGAAAGTATAAATAATTGTTACATTCATTTCACAAGAAATATAATAGTTTATGTACAAAGCATTTGAATCAATAACAATTTACATTACAAAAGAGAGTATTTACAATATAATTTCATCCTTCCTCGTCTATAACATTCTTCCATCTAAACAAACTTAGTATTGTTATTGTATCATCACCTGTCAAAACAACAATCAAAAGAAAAGAGGAATTGAATGTTAGTTGTTATGTGTACCAACAATAGACAGCAACAAAAGAGGAATTGAATGTTAGTTTATACACCTTACCTGGCAAGGGAAAGTTGTTGTTGTCACATTGGTTCCGAAAAAACTATATGAGAAAGTGTACATTCACAAAGCAATATCCACCAGTAGGGTCGAAATCTGTGCACAAGAGAAAGCAATAGAATTGAAAACTTGGAAATCCTTTGTCATGTGTGAAAGATTGAGCAGTGATAGAAATTATCATCAAAGGTTCTACTCCTCCAGCTTCATGTATCCATTCTTACGATTCACAAAAGCCTAGACAATATCAATGCTATAACGGAATCCATAAACAGAAGGGAAGAAGAGACAAACCCGAAGCCAGTGATCAAGGCTTGAAGCGTAACCCATGTCCGTCATAAATCCCTTGCTCATTCTTTATCGATCTTAAGATTTGTTACGAACGCCATTGAACAAGCTCCCATTTTTTTCACGATCGCAACCACCGGTCGCATATCTCGTCTACCTCGCAATCGAGCTCTCTCCTTCTCCTATGGGATTGGGACTCGGTGGCGGCTGCTAAGAAGCCTTCGTATAGTTTATGTGTGTATAGTATATGTTTCTTAATATATCCAACCCTAAAATATGTCCTCGCTAACCCACTGGGCCGCCTGAACTAAACTGATTTTGGCCTCTTAGTGCATGGCCAAACAAGTGTTAGTTTGGTTTAGTGTGACCTCATTATTATACAATTAGAAATGGACTTCACTTGTCATCAAAATAAATAAACAAATGATCCTCATTGATTTCAAATCTTCACATTTAACCGTTATCTCAAATTTTGTTTATACTTTAAATTGAGTCTAAATTCAATTTTGGGTCTTACCAATGAGGATTTTTACAATGTTTGGTGCTTTAGTTTTTACCTTTATGGTACAAGTTGAAGTTGTACCTTTAACGTTATGGTACAACATCAGGTTGTACTTATACTCTTTTGTAAAATCTCTTTATGCTACAAATTAAAGTTGTACATTTATGTTATTGTAAAACTTGAAGTTGTACCACAACATTAAATTCAAATTCCCTTATGATACAACTTCAATTTGTATCTTTAATGGGACAACTTAAATTTATATATTAAAGCACAAATAATTTAAAGTACAGTAAAAGTGCTCTTAATTAATACCCTACGAGAATAGAAATTCTTTCTCTGGGTGAGCAATTGAAACTGAAGAATTAAAATGGTGTGCTGGTGCATAACTAATTTGGTTAACTATAACTAATCTAAATACTAAAATAAATAATTAAACCAATACCCAAATGAGAAGAAAAATAATTTTGTTTAATTAAAGAAATCGACTTTCAACCTCTAATTTCAATGTGTTCCATGGACGTTTCGTGTGGTAATTCAAATTATAGTTATCTATAAAACAACACAATGTAAATAAATTTTATAAGCATTATTACAAAAAATTTAAAAATATGTTTGATAAATTCAATGGTTAGTATTTAAGAATTTTTATTTCATACCATTGATTTAGCAATACCTGGTGGTAGGGGTAGGCAATGGGTAGGTCCACACCTGGCCGAATCTATGTTTGGATCGGACCACACCGAATCGAATATAATATGGTTCGGTTCTTGATCCCATGAATTTTATAAATACTAAAGAAAAATGGACCGTATTCATATTTGGATCAGACCAAAGTAGACCAAAGTGACCGAACGCACTATTGATCCGGTCCTTAGTCCCAAGTTATCTTTCACTGTTGGACCGCGATTCTCTGAATTTGGTCTGATTCGGTCCCGACCAGACCGATGCCCACCCCTACCTGGTGGTATGGCAAAGATAAAAGGAAACGTCCAAAACTACCAAATTTTTTAATGCCATTTCTTGTCTCCCTAATTTTTAAACATGTATCCATTGAGAAACAAAAAGATACAAAATATACTTGTTCTAGCCACAAAGTTGTACTAACCATGACTATACCTTTGAGGTTTTCTACCAAATAAATACTTTGTCACAATTTTGTAAGCATAATTGCTACACAAATTCAAAATTACAGCAAATGATTGTACAGACATTGTTACAAAGTTATTTTTCGTGGCATAAAGTGTTTGAAGCAATACTTTTGCCACAAATATATTTCCGTCTTAGCTAAATACACCCACAACTAGCTATAGATGTTTGACCTAGCAAAAAGTTCATGGCTGAAGATATATCATTTGCCACAACAAATAAATTTCGAAACAAACCTATGGAAATAGCTACGCGTTATAACACTTGTGACTATACAATTGATTAAAAGCTACGAAGAATTTTTTTTATAGTTATTAGTTGGTATTAGCTACAAAATGTTTTCTCATAGCTATGAATTTGTGGCTATATAAGGCAATTGTTATAGTGAAGTTTTTCTAACTAGAGATAGAAACTACCTCCTCTGTATGAGTTTAACTGATCTACACACAAGCTTAATGAGTCAATGGTCATGCACTCAACTTGCAAGCATCTTCTTGTTGAGCTCCTGTAATTGGTAGGGGATGGTCACCTCATCCACCAACTTGCAAGCATCTTCTTGTTGTAGTGAAAATATACCAGGGCCAAAGTTGGAACAAATAAACTTATTGTATCGGATTTCAAAATAGATGGGAGTCTAATTATCTTCTAGTTGGGGTGGGTACTAAACTGCAAATGCTATAGAGAAAACTAAAAATAATAAAAATATGTACATGTAGTGGGAGGGCATCAAGAAAAGAATGTAGGTAAATGCACGCTCTCCCGCCCATCTGCAGCATGGCATGCTGGCCTCTCCTATATTCTCTTTATGGATCACACTGGTACACACTTCATTCATTAACACCTCCCTCCCAGCCCACAACAACTGCAAATATTAATAATGCCAAAAAGGAAAATGAGCTAGCGAGGGCGAGCAGTAGAAAAGTAATAGAGCTTTTTGACAGTGGCGTCCATGGGATCACTCCTTACATTAGTCCCGTCATCATCAGGACACGGTCATAAGCTAGATTGTGAATTAAGCATACAGGGTATCCGTGATGTACACTTACCTAAACTAAACTCTCTATTACAACCCTAATTCTTTTATTATTGTTTTTTAAAAATGAGGAATTTATAAGAAATCAAATGAGAAACATTAATTTTTTTTGTTGGGTGGTGTCAGGTGTAGGGATGGCAATGGGGCGGGTTTGCCTAAACCATCCCCATCCCCGCTTTCAAATATCTATACCCATACCCGCCCCATACCCATGAGGGGAAAGTTTTTGCAAACCCATCCTCATACCCATGGGTTTCGGGTACCCATGGGTAATACCCGCCCCGTACATCCAACATTATAATACGAAATATTTTACATGTAGACTTTCAATTATAACATTAAACGCACCTACTATATCATGAAGTTTACAAAGAGACAATAATTTTTAATACGATTCAAAGCATCTTATCCTAAAGCATCCATTAATCCATATCAGAGTAGAGTACTGTGATAAATCTATTAAGTAATAATTAACTAACATAATCTTGTTAAGAAGGGGAAAAAGTGAAAGAGTGAAGGGAAAATTGAGACAAATAAATTAGATTTTGATTTGGGTGGTCACTTAATTGCATTTCTACTATATATTTTTATCGAGTTATACTCACTATTATTGATAGGTTACAAATCGATTCACATATTTTTCATATGTGAAGAAATATTTTTGATGGGGCGGGTATGGATATGGGTATGGGGCGGGGGAGGCTAAAACCATACCCACCAAACTTTTTGCGGGTTTTACCCATACCCGGTCAATGCGGGAATTCCGCGCGTTGACTGGGTCGGGGGCGGTCGGATACCCGTGGGCATGGGTTTGATTGCCATCCCTAGTCAGGTGTGCTACTCAAGGATTTTATACTGGTTAATGGCCTAGATCGAACATGAAACATTAATTCACCGATAAAGATATGTCACAAAAAAATCTTACAAGCGGCCGGTGACTGGAAAAGCACACCACCATAAAACCCAATCTTCACTCAGATTCATTCCCCAACCTAAGAAAGGATCCAAAATAAATGTGACATTGATCTTCCATCTAACATTTTATGTCTAAAGATTCTTCTTGACGATGTGGGAGGATCCTCCATTCCACCTTACACAAGAGTTAGGGTGAAATAGTCACTACTTAAGGACTCTTTTGATCGAACAAACCCATTGTTATAAGAACGGATCCGGATCAACGGGTGGGCTAGTAGAACCGTCAAAACAGTTACGATAGCGGTCTGTTTCATTGCTTGGACGGTTATTGATGGACCAAACGTTTTTCCACGGCTCAACATAAAACCAGATGAACAACCACGGTTTAACTGGTCCAGTGGCTCACTATTTTAACCACAAATTTAAAAAAAAATATTATAACATAAACTAAGACCATCAAACCGTAATTATTAATTTTACATATGCTTCCGCTTCTCATTTTCCAACCTTGTTGTCAACTTTACGTTATCCGCTACCGATTAATTGGCACTGTAATTTTAAATTTGAATTAAAAAATTATGATTTCTTTTATGAGATAGTTTGAATGATTTAGTAGATATTTTGGTATGATATGAATTTGAAATTGTTTATGGTCAATGATAACTTTATTCTTAAATTTGTGTAATATACAAGTCTATCTTATGAACGGTTCTATCAACTGTTTTGTAACGGTTAATCATTGAACCCTAAATCACTGACGTTTTCGGTTCAGCCTCCCGTATGGTTATGAAAACAGAGAAAAAAACTTTCATCAGCCTATTCACTTATCTAAAAATGAATACATCACGAAAAACATATATGAGAATGAGACTCCTTTTAGTAGGGTCCGGCTTTCCAGAATTTGGACGATGATATCACTGGTCCAACGCGGCCCAGAAAACATGCCGACCAAACGAGTCCCTCTGTACGTATAACACCACAACCAAGAAACAAAAACCGCAAAATAACGAAGAAAAGAAGGGGAACAAACAAGAACGAACAAGAGGAAAGAACGAAGACCTGAGGCTAGCTCACTCTCGTCTTGCCTTTGTCCATGTTTTTTTTTTTTTTTTTTTTACCGTCAGGTAAACACATATAGGCACAGTACAGTAGGTGCAACCAAAAGCAAGTATAAGCGCTGCCAATTAACTGATGACTGAAGTGGAAATTGCGGTGAAAACAAAGGGTCAAACTCAATACACCCTTGTATAGCAAAACCCTAACACGGTGAACAGAAAGCGAATATATTTTTGGATCCAAAAAGTAAAACCAGCTAAAGATCTGACCGACCAGCCAGAACGATCGATTGCGAGAGGAATCTCTTATTGGAAGCTTCTTTTACTAAAGCCCTATACGGAAACCCACATAACTTTCACCAATACAAATGAGGAATCCCATACTGTACAAACACACCGTGGCGAAGTCAGGATTTTGAGAGGGAAGGGACTAAAAACTAGTTATCCGCAACAACTTCCCACGATTGAATCCTACCATTTTATAATGATTTCTCAAGATATGAATAAACACATTATCAAAATTCGAGGGAGGACTGAGGTCTTCTATACACTGCAGGCAGTGCCACCACTAATACGACACTCATACATATCAGGTCATGGAGAAACTGTTGACTACCCAAAAAAAAAAAAATTCCAAAGACTAATGTACATGAAAAGTTGAAGGAATAAAAATATTGATGGAGTTGGGAAGTTGTAATCAAGATTAATTCTATAGGCAGCGTCATGCTGGAATCAAGAGTAGATAGCAATAGCAATAGCATAGCCAATCCAATCCAATCCACAGGGAAAGAGCTATTAATTATTTATTAGCTATGAAATACCAGAAGCACACGTACAAGTAATAGGTCAACAGTCTAGCAAATTAGCAATCAACGAATGATGGTCACCGATTAGGACGTTATACTGACAATCCGGTCAATGCTTATCTCACTTTTTCCTCAAGTTCAACATATTGAAAAGAAAAAAAAAACTCGCAAAATATAGTATAAATAAATATATAGACTAGATTCACATAGCAATTATGGTTGAAAATTAAGCACTAAAAAATATAATAATATTGACCGCATTATAAATTTTTCGCCTAACCCGTAACCACTGACCGGCGCGGCAGCAGCAGCAGCAGCAGCAGCATTATCTGCTTAATTCCTTCCACAAAACCTGATAGATACCTCCTCAATTTCTGCGCGAAAAGACAGACACAACCTGAAAGCTTATCGACTCACACCAATTAGAGTCATTTCAGCATTTATTACTATTTAATTAACTCCAACGCCCCCGGAAGCTAGCTAACAAACAGCTGAAAAGGCACGGCAGTCGGCAGATGGGGTTCTTAAACAGTTAATCTTAACCAGACCCATCGGAAAATAATTAAGCAGCAAAATTAAGGGTTGATTAAACGTATACCTGAGCTTGGGAATTGAGCATCGCCGGCGGCTCCCAAACTGCTAATAATTAACGCGAGCTGGATTGCAAGGGGGTGCAGTGTTTTCATGATGGGGAAGATGGGCACATGAACCACTAACTCAGACTCAGTGGTGGGTTCTTCTGGTAATCAATTCATGGGGTGGGTGAATGAGTTAGTAATGCACGTGCCCTGCTTCTCCATCCTGCTCACACGCACCTATATACTTTCACCCCCCCAAAAAAAAAAAAAACATTGAAGAAAGAAACGGGGAGCTCTGGATTAGAGATTAGAATCAGTGGAATTGGAACGAGAAAGGGGAAAAGTTAAGAGAGTGGCTGTGAAACTGGGAAAGTTGAGAGGGAGAGGCAGTTCTTTTCTTTCCTTTCGCTAAAAAATGGTGGGAGAAGAGAAGGGAAGGCATCTATCTGGCAGTTGATGTAGTCAGAGGGAGGGGTGGGCACTCATTTATAACAAATCCGGCAAATGGAAGTGTGTGTCTATGCGAGCGTGTGTTTTTAATTAAAATTTATAAAGGCAAAATTGAGAGGACTGAGGAGGAGCGTAGTTTAGCTGTATAATCCTTTATAATTATTACATCAAGTTTTTGGGTGTGTTTGTGAAATTGTACGGATGGTTGTGGCTAAATTTGTAGATGAATTTTATATGTAAAAAACAATTCAATCACGCTTAAATCACAATTTCAGACAAAAGATTATCCTAACACTTATTTTTCCGATAGAACCTCCGCTACGGTTTTATGTAAAAATTTGTGTTGAGTGGCGTTCGATTTAATGGATGAGGTTAAAAAAATCAAATTTTTTAATTGATTTGTATTTTCTTTGTTTTAACACGAATTTTAAATTTCATGTATAGATAGAACGAGTTATTTGTGATCTACAAAATAATATTTATTTTCTTATAAATTTTGAGACAACAAATTGCGTGCCACTCTTTACCGCTTTTGTATCACCTTGTACCACTCTCTGCCACCTTCATTTTTATTCAAAAATTTGAATTTTTGTCACAGAAGCAACAAATTCAGCGTGTTCTACAAAATTTTTGGACCAAATGTATCACCCTATATATCTTGGTATAAGGTGTTAGATTATGGTGAAAACTAGTGGATGGTGGTTAGTATATTTCTAATATTATGTAGAACTATTCTACACTATCATATATTTATAGTGCAATAATGTACTTTCATACACCATGGGGTAATTTTATGTACTGCAAAACATTACCATCATGGTCCATGTATGGTATAGAGTTCTAATCTATCCATCAAACTTTTTTTATTCTTAAGTATATATAAAATAAATGTGAATTTGAAGAGAAGGATTGATCATAATTTTCTACAATCATATATAAAATCATTTTACATTATGACATATTTATATTATCATAGCATACTTTCAAACTCCTGTGTTGTAATTTTATTTTGTGCCAATGTAATATATGCTTTAAATATTTTTATTTCAAAATATATTGAAATAAATATCATTTTCAATATCCAGTTTTTATATAAAGTAAAATAAATTTCAAAATAAAACGAAAGAGGCGTTACCAGCAAGGCAAGAAATGAAAAGTTAGAGTTGGCTGTGGGCCCCAACTCCCGATTAATTAAAATGGGATTGGCTGATGTTATTGCATGCTCCAGCCATAGTGCCCCCCGCCCGTGCTGACCACTTCCCGGCTCCAAACCACTAAGTAAAGTAATAAACTATGAAATGCATCTCGTTTTATGGCTCCATCCATACTAAATTGTCAACCCCCGGGTCGATTTTGACCCGATCGAATTAATGGGTCAAGGGTAAATGGGTCACTTGCTTTAGTTCGGTTTAGTTTGGTTTAGTAAAAAAATATAAAAAAATCATTATATTATACTTATTTTGAATCCAACATAAAAAAACAATAGTACTTAAACTCCAACACACTTATATAACATTAACTTAAATTCAACATAGTAAAAATTCAAACACACTTTGGAACGAGCAGCCCACTGACCCGTTTAGACGGGCCAACCGTCCGGGTTTTCCCAGGTTTTACCATTTACGGGGTAACTCTCAAATGGGCTATTTTAAACTGGTTTTCAAGGTCGGATCCGGACCAACCCGCGAATTGACAACCTTTCTCCAAACCATCACTCTGACCCGCGGGTTGACAACCTTGTTCCAAACCATTACTCTGTCCACGAGTAAAATCAGTCACACGAATATTTCGTAACTAAAATAAATAAATTTAACTTGCCTACCCTTTTACCAGTATGCCCTGCGCACACCCTTGATTTAAACTCTAACCAATATTACAAAAAAAAAAAAAATCACTAAACCTCAACAAATGTGTGAAGGTTGGAACTTGGAACACCAGGCCGTTAACTGGCTGTCACAATAAGAAAAGTTGCTTGTTTGAGAAAACTTTAATTTGCTCATCAATAATTAATGCTCCATTGTGGCGTACACTTGTCGAAGCTTGATTACCTAGTTTCTTCGGCTTAATGCCGGTACATATATGTACACTAGCTAGCTAGCTTTTATCTCTCCATAAATGGAGGGTTGCCACTTGGGTTGTAACCAAACTTGCACTGAAAAAATAACCTCTAATTAAGCAAGGCATATCTGGCGTGATTTACTTTGCTATGCAAATCGCCAAACAATTAATTAATGATGCAGTTGCAAAGTGCACTTTAATACCAGTAGTACATACATAACAATTAACGCCGGTTTATTTTTGTGCCCTTACGTGAAAGGTACTTAGGTCCATACAGGTGTAGTTTTTGCACCTAGTTTTTGCAATCGCCAACATTTTAATTACAATTTAATTAATTTATTAGGTCATCCAGCTTCCATCTTAATTATCTACTCGAATCCTTACGAGAAATACAAAGTTATAACCGATGGAAGGTGGGGAAAGGCCGTAGTGGAGAGCCGGGAATCTAAATGAGGGGGGTTACAAATTTACGTTAAGAGGATTTGTTATATTTCTCAATAAATTTATCTGTAATTTTACGTGATTTTATAAATTGAATGGGGTGTAACCTTTCTGGATTTAAGTGGCTCGGGCACCGGAAACGGGTGAGGGGTATATCTAGGGCTGAGAAACGGTACGGTCTAGTCTGTACTAAAGTATAGATCAGAGACCAGAGCACAACCACATACTATATGGTCCATATCAGACCACGCATGTGCGGTCTGGTCCGGTATGCTCTAGTCCAGACATACCACATTGAACAAAAAATGAACACTTTATTAAGTCAACCACATTAAAAATTGAACCAATAACTCAGGAAAAAAATTCCTTTTTGCCTTAAAACATAAAATCCAACATGCATGAATAATTTTGACTCCCTAAATTTTAGTAAATAACAAAGATACAAAGTCACAAAATCCCAACTCGCATCATAACGTCACAAACATTAACATAATGTCATATGGAGACACGATCGTCTCTATTCTCTAGTGAAATGTGGTTGTCAATGAAGGAGGGGACGAGATTCTCAAAATTAAGGTATTGGAAAGTCGCCTAGATCCACGGTTTGGTCCAGTAAACTGCAGTCTAGACCAAACCAGATCAAGAGTGCAAAACTTTATATAATACAGACCATAAACCAGATCAGACCATTCTTTATGGCCTACGATCTACACCAAACTGTGTGATCTGATTTGGTCCACAGTTTTTTAAATCATCTAATCTATTTTCCTATATCTCTCTCTACCTATATTGGTGTGTACGTATGTATTATGTGTGTGAAAGAGACGTTGCTTTCACGATTGTTAAAGAGGGTAGGTAGTTCATATTTAAGCAGGGCCGGGGGAGTGGCCAGTGTGAGTAGTACATTATTCACAACGACGACAGCGCATTTATTAATTACATAGCTGGATCCATCGCCCTTATCCCCCCACTAATCTGAACTACATTTTGCCTTCATATGCGAGCAAAATGCACTGCAGCTTCTTTCTTTTTCCCCCTTTCAATGGCCAACCACCGCTAATTCCTTCCCCACCCCCCAACATTTATTTCTCTAACCTAATTATGGCTAAACTAATTACTCAAAACCGTGTGACAATTAGTTGTTGATGGTGGTACAAACCAAATAGAGACTACTTCAACACGATCAATTGGGTCGTCACCCTCAAGGTCTTCGATTCTGGAGTTTTGTAATGATATTTAAACTTGTATAAAGCTAAGCTCTGAAATCTCTCTGTATTAAATTGACAATTTTCAATAATATCATAAAATGTTTATAGTATTATACCGTAAATAAATTATTTTATTTTATTTATATGACACAAATGTGCTAAATAAATTACTTTTTTCTCAGTTGGTGAGCAACAATATTTATTTTTTTCTCAGTAGTCACGGATACTATTAAACTATATTAAATTACTTGCAGGAATGAGTGTAAGACCGTATAGGATAAATTAGTAGTAGTTTATTCCGTAGTCAAACGATGGTTAAATTATTTTCTGACGATAAATTTGAATATTAAAATAGGTTTCAGTAGTCTGTTTTTCCAATTGACGAAGCAGCCAATAATACTACACGGTTTAACAAATACTGTCATTTAGTCATGCCAAAGATGAGTTCCCAATCACATTAAATTATCTTACCTACGTGTAGTATTACATCATAAGGAATTCCTCCATGATGTAATTATGTTTTTTTTTTTCTCAGAGAGATTTTCGTGTAAAATTCCTTAATCTATTCTATTTATAGTATTTTACTCCAACTTCGTAACAGTGAATAACTTTTTGGTGTTTCTAAACATCTAGGCCGAAGTCATATAAATCCTCTTAGCCTCTTTCCTTAATCATATGAAATTTGACCTCTGAGAAATCGACAGGTTGATTAAGAAAAAAAGTTAAAAGTGACCGGGCGGGGTACAAAGATTTGAGCAATTTAGATGGATCGTTGGCTACGACGTCGTTGAACGATTTTGAAAGCGAACACCATGTTTTGATGTAGTGATGAGGAGTCTAAATTCCCCGTTCGATAGATGCTCGCCACAGAACATGCAATGCACACACTGCTGCCCAACTAGACATCGCGTCACTTCATCACATAGAACGCAATTGGAAAAGCAACAAAAAGGAAAAAACCAAGACAAGGTGAAGGGTAGCTAAGTTACGTACGTTTTGGCTTTGGCTTGGGTGCGTCAATTATTACAAAAAGCTTGAGAGGGCATGCAGTTGTCTGCAACTTCGGCGACAAAATTTTACTGCAAAAGCATCAGGCACAACACATAATACGGCAGCGCAATTCATCCCCCGCTACAAGAAAGAATATGTTCCTCCTCCCGGGAAGAGAGTACTGCTGGACGAAGAGGTTCCAAACAAGCCAAGAGAATCATCCACCTCAAAACTCTACGTTGCTATGGTTATTGTTATTATAATTATTACTAGTGGTTATGCCGCACCTTGTCGTGGAGCGGAGATGACCTACAGACATGTATTATGTGGCCCGTTATGGTGTTTTGTTAGTATTATTGGCCTAAAATTATTTTTTTTGTTTGCACCATTGGCGGATTCAGGGTGTGGCCACCCCGGGCCACGGCCCAGTCCTCCTCTGGATCCGGAGCTAATATAGTACTTATGAGTTTGTCGATTTTAGTCATTTGGCCAAGTGTTATTTTATAATAAGAGTGTGTGTAATTGAGAAAATGGGTTAGATGAACATAATCAAATCACAACTCTAAATTTAGCCTAGAAATTCTAGCTTCAATGATTCTCTTCTAAAGAAAAACAAACAATGTAACCTAAAATTCTAAGCGCCTAAAACGGACTAAAAGAACCGAGGTTTGCTCTCTTGAAAAATTACTAGAGTAGCTGGTGGAAATATGGATGAACACACAATACAAATTGATTAGTCGATTGATTTGTCTAGTATTGGCATTGCTTGTTTCAACAGCTACTATGGAGAAAACATTTTCAACAATGGAACAGGTGAAATATGATTTGTGTAACAAAATGAGCGATGAATTTATCGCTGATTGGTAAACTATTTTACTTGAGGGACATTAGTATGCTATTGGTATGAATGTACACTACATTATTGATGACTTCGCTATATTAAAAGGTCGATGTATACAATTGATATTGTTAAAAAAAATTATAATTTTTTACAGTGTGTAATTTTCTAATGAAATGAGGTCAGTGCACTACTATGTCCTGGATCCGCCGCTGGTTAGTAGTTTTGTTAGTAATATTGACTGAGAAGAGATATATGGCGGTCAACATCGAATTTAAATTTTTTTTTTTTTGAAAGTTTTGGCTAATAAATGATATTTACCTAAACTCTAGTAGACCCATTGATTATGGGTAGGGTATGAGTGATGCATATATGAATTTGGAAGTTTGTAGATGAGTGTGGGTAGGATATGGATATTTACTTCCATGATCTAAATGTGTATGAGTTGAGTATGGATACCCACTTATTCGAGGGTGTTTTAATTATACATACAAAAATTAGACCTATTTGTAGAACTTCACAAGTTTAGGTACCAAAATGTAATACACACAAATTTTAGGTACTAAAATATCAAGTTCCATCAATATTTGAAGACTTATATGCAAAAAAAAAAATTAGTTTATAAATCTAAAAATCTATTAAGTTTAGGTACCGAACTATAATTTGCATAGTTGAGGCTTAATTACTTTTATGGTGATGTATTTGAGATGATAATTATTTACCTTTTTATAGAAAAATGGAAATTTTTTATTTGATATGTGTAGATACCTTGCCAAACATTCCATGTATAATTGTTTAAAATTCTAGTCCGGGTGAAAAAGAATAACTCTACAGAAAAGTAAAAGGAAGGGAGAATCTCACTACCAATTCTTCTTCACCATTTTAATAGAAGCTCTAGGAGGAGCAGAAGTGGTAGTGCAATTACTGGAAAAATTAGCTTCAATGGAGAATCCCGAAGTAAAGTTTGAGATTAGCTTTGAAGAGGAAGATATGATTAATGAAAAGCAAAATACTATCAAGAAAACCCTTTAGGGTTATGGATATTTCATCCTAGTGCATGAAACGAAGAAAGATACAGGGAATTGCATCACCAAATGTCTTTTGGATGACCATCAAATAGAGAAGTGTTTAATTGATCTTGGTGCAAGTAACAACATCCTAGATGTGCATATCTATGAGGAAATAGGATTGACCAACATGAAGGACGTCAACATCAAGATCATACTTTCCATTAACACATCATGTTCAAAGGCCTAAGTACCGAAGTTGGTTTATTTATATTCATATTATGTTGTGATTGATATGAAGATTGATGAAGCATATTCAATCCTTTTTGCGATATCATTCCTTGCAAATGAAAGGGCAAAGATCGATGTAGCAAAGGGAGATATTATCCTATATGTAGGGCATATTATGCATCGAGTGATGAACACCATTGACGAAGTACTTGGTGATGATGATTTTGATGAAAATGAAAAGATAGAGCCAGAGAATGAGATCAATATCAAATTAAGATCTCTAATTGAGGATTCCTCAAATGCAATCTATCATCATCATGATATCATCAAATGGCACTTCACATACTGGCATGGTCAATACAAAGCCGAAGACGATGTTAGAAAAGAATTTAGGAACTGCATTGCGAAACATTGGTGACTCGTTCTAACTACAACATCTCGATTGACGGCCAAGCATAACCGCCGACCGGGTGTAGTATAGGGCAAGCAAGCAATAATGATTTATCGTACCACGGGATCTTGGCTTACCCTACTTCATGTTTAGGGTTCGTTATCTAACCAACCTAGAGTAGTGATTAGGAAGGGGAAAAAAAACTAATCTAGCTAACCACTAACCTAGCTATTTACAAGAAACAGATGATACAGTCATAGATTTACATCAAGCATCGATGATAAAGAAAAAAGTTATGAAAATCCCCAAATTGTCTTAATCGCCGTCGATTATGCTCCTAAGTCAACATCAAGTTGACCCCCGTGAACCGTCTGGTCAACCGTTATCTATAACGGTTAACGAAATCGTTAGAACATAAATGACACACAACTATTATACGTTGGGACATAAATGGAATATTGAATAGTTCGGAACACAAATGACACTTTCTTGATAGTTCAGATTTCCTAGTGGTATCAGCCTTAAAGATAATAAACACAATATGCATCTTATTAATCATAGAAATAGATGGATGAGCCATCATAGAATTCACCTTCGTAATCAGATTGACTAGCACGCCATAGAGAAGTCGAACAACATCACCATAGATACATGCATCGATGGTGGATGCTTTTCCTTTCAATTTTAGTAGCAATTCTCCTCCTCTCTATTGATTGCTACTCATGCCCCTAAGGCAGAGTGGTGGTAACGGTGTGTACAAAAGCTATAGCCTCGCCTTCTATTTATACAGTTACAGAAGGGTGTTTTCTAGTCCTTTTCCTACAATATTCGGTCAAATCCTTCCTTATCCGATTTGAAGTGGAATTCCTTCAACTTGTGGACGAAGTAACTTGTTGATGAATTCTTCTAGAAGCTAGGGCACAAGAGGCAGCCCTATGGCGCTTGGAACCGCCGATGGATTTTCTTCTCCAAATCGGTCCTTTTTTTGTGGGCGACTTCCTCTCGGGCTCGTGGTCGTGCTTCTAAAATTTCAGCTCATTTGGACTTTATTTGACCTGTCTACTCTTCAAAATACTCTCATCTGGTCCATAACTTTAGCTTTCGGTGTCAGAATCCATCTTCGTTTTAGCCAATGAGCTTGTATACCCGATATCTTTCTAATTTATTTGGTCTCTTGGTTATGCATATTCGTCTTAAGTGTACTATATCTTTGTAAAGCACAAAACAACGTCAAAAGACGTAAAATAATACAAAAACACACTCAAAGTCTATCTTAATCTTATTATACTAGCAGTTATGATTTTCATATAAAGTATAGTCAAACCCACCAAGTACGCATTGATAGAAGGGGAAAAAAGAAAGTGATAAACACTATAAATAGAGTGTCATCACTTTACTTTTATACTTTACTTTACCTTGCCTATATAAACTCAAAAATTGCCTAAACATTTCCATCTTTTATTGCTTTGTGTGTCGAGCTATGAGTAGTTATATGTGAGTAATTATTTCTATCTTTTATGACTTGATTGTATTTTATTTGTATTTATATGAATACTACACGAAATGCACATCAACCATCATATCTATAGTCAAATGAAGCAGACAGAAACAACACCATCAAATGAAAAACAACTATTACCAATTCTACCCTTCATGGCTTGCGTATTCATATGGATGCTCCATGAGTTTCACACCTTTTTCTTCGCTGATGGCTCTTACTTATCTCTTTCGGCTTCCTTTACGGAATGTATAAACCTGTTATAAATACTTCATACCTATGAATATGCTAGCAAACAGCAGGTCAATTTTCGAAATTAGTTGTTACATTATGTGATGTTTCAGACCTTGAGGCTCCTAATCAAGATTTCCTACTTGGTGTAACAAATATTGGTGTCCAAGTTCGCTATCTAGGTCTTCCATCTCAGGTTCACCATTCCAAAATACAAACCTTTAATGTATTGGGGAACCCTTGGTAGCCCAGGTACGGCGTAGGAAGTTAAAACACATGTCTCTAGCTGCTAAAGAGGTAGTCATTAAAGCAATAGGTATTGCAACGCCAATCTTTTCAATGTTATGCTTTAGGCTCACTTTCGTAAGTTTTAGTAAAATGAGTGGCCAACTACCCACGTTTTGTTGGCAGACCAAGATGAAGAGAAAGGTTTGCACCAGATATCGTGGTTTGAAATTTGTATCACCAAGTTCAAAGGAAGATTGAGATTTTGCGACTTTGATAGTTCAGTGACTTAATGTTAGCCAATCAGGCTTGAAAATTTTATGCAACCCATTAAATATTCTTGCCAAAATGTTTAAGATTGGTTACCACCCTATTACTGAGCATTTTTTGCTAGCCTGCCAAAGATCCCGACCTTCATGGGCTTGGCAAGGCATCATTGACGGAAGAGACTATCGATTAAAGGGCTTTGTTGGCAAGTCGGGGTGGGATCTAGGATAACCATCTTGTAAGATCTCTCGTAACTAACAAATCATCCCTCCAGCCCCGCCCTACTAATAGGTGCCATCCTAAAACATCCAGTGGTCTCCTTTCTAATGGATCCCATTTTTATGGTATGAAAGTGAATCTACTCAAAACCTTATTCCATTATGCTTCTAACGAGCATATCTCGTCCATCATGCTCACATCTTCCCCTCAAGAAGACAAGTTGGTTTGGCACAATGCTAAATCTGGCCAATACATAGTGAAATTACGCTACCACCTCATTTTATCTAAAATAAACCCACCACATAATGATACCTCAAACTACATGGATACTAAATTTTGGAAATATTTATGAAATATCCCGGTACATCCTAAACTAAAATTCTTCCTTTGGAGATTGGTGTGTTGATTCCTACCCGTGAAAGGAATCCTTCACTAACATAAAATTATCTTCTCAAATTTTTGTTTTGTGTGTTGTGAGACCGAGGATCTCAAACACCATTTCTTTGACTGTGGAATAACTAAAGAACTTTGATTCGTAATAAACTTAGATCACTTGCGAGTCATTATTTGAAGAGTAGATTTTTTGATTTAGCAAGGAGAAACCTATTCTTCACTCCACAATTGGTAGTTCATGTGGAGGAATGGAAAACAGCGGAGACACAGAAGGTTATGAAGTCCCCATAAGTACAAAGGACAATACCACAGTCGTCCACAATCTATGGTCTTCATGCACGAGTTTCAGACATTCCCTTCCCTAGTAGAGGTATTTTGGTGTGATTTGATAGGGCCACAAAGAAATCCAAAGGATGTGCAACTAGTTTTGTCTGCTTCTCGTGTTGGCCTTTGGTAAATTTTATACGATGGTTTCTGTATGCTTATATATCAGAACTACTTGTCATACGTGATTCTATGAGACGATGTCTTACACATAATTTCTTGTTTGTTACTTTTTGCTAAGACTCTCAATTGATCATCAAGGATGCTACATCCAAAAAGTCTTCTCATTCCAGAGTAGGAGCCATTTTAGAGGAAGCCCACTCTCTCTTCTCTCCCTTTGTGTTAGTATCGTGACATTTTGACTTTTATTGAATGTTCGGTTGTATAGAACTAATGATCCTGATTATTTTCAGTCTTATAATTTTGTTGTCCGGGGACTTATCTTCCATATAACGAAAAATATAAATCTCAATTCAACTATTCGCTTGACCACCCATCCTTGATCCCTTAGACTTTAAAAGTGTGTTGTTTGGAATGGAATGTTACGCAATAAATAGTAACACTTCATGATGGCTAGTAAGTAGACTACACCTAATTGCCCATTTAACCTATCGTGCACTGTTGCGTGGGCAATGATTTTGATCATGCTAATTAATTAAACTAGTGACCGAAAACACTGTTAATGGAAGATTATGGACTTAAGCATCAAAAGTAAATCTAATGGGGGACACGCATTATTGGACGGGCTTTGTGCAAATGGCTGAGGAGGAACTTGGAAAGTAGCATTTGGAGCCCTGAGGCCAATAAGGTTGAAAACACTACCAGACCCATCCACATCAAGCTCAAAAGTGACATTAAAGCAGAAGCTAGATAGCTATGGGGAGAAAAAGATTTCACTCATTTCAAATCGAAGAAGATCGGCAATCTAATCTTAAGCATTTATCATTTTTATTGTTGGGTAATCAAACCACATTCTCCACTTTATGGGGTAATGATTCAAAATGGTTACATAACTTTACATTTCTCCAAAATGGTCACACAACTTTTACTTTTACCAACCTAGCTTTGAGAACTTGTAAAAAAAAAAATGGTCACTTTCATCATCATAATTAAAACTTCTCTTCAATTTCACCCGCCAAACTAACAACGAATATAGCAAAATTCATCAGCACCTGCACCAATCCTCCAGGGTAATAGGTAACCCCATAACCGATGTGTAAAGGAAATCAACGTGCCATATTCTAGACGATTAATGTACTCTAGATTGCAATTAATGCACTCTAGATTACAATTAATGTACTCTATCATTTTCTTACAAATTTTCAAAGTTTGCACCATCAGTTTAGATAAAGAGGTAAAATCTATGCTTCATAAAAAAAAGTAAAATATATGTGACCATTTGGAACAACCAAACCTACTTTATGCTGGAGAGTGGAGAGGAGTGATCAGTTGTCTTGTTTAGGTGGTAGTGCACAGAAATTTGGCCCATTGACCTGGCATTCCACTCCCATCCTAATCCTTGACAGTGACATAACTAGGAACCAACTTTGGTTTCAGACAAAACAACAAACAAAGACCAATTTATAATTTAATCTCTCACCATTTTAGATCTTTTTTTTCTTCTTCTTCTTCTTTTCCAGAAAACCTGCACTCCACTCAACACCAGTCCACAGAGGATAGGGAAAAAGGAGTGGAAAAGCTAGATGCATTTTGGCAATTTGGAACATTGTTTAAAAAAAGTTTCCCGGTAACAGTTATTATGTTTTTCAGACATGTCAATTCCTAAGCCCATACTTGACATCACATTCTAAAAGAAGTAATTATAAAAATGGAAGTGAGAATAAGGGGGATGGATCACCTTGGTGAGTGGTGGGGGGGAGGAGGGTTAAATCATATCACGGGGAGATTTTTGAGCAAGGAAAAGGCGCAGACAGGTCTGGAAGTAGGTAAAGGTGCTATAGGATACTCTTTGGTGTAATGGGCATATCACTAAGAGCCCCATATGTGACAATAATTTCCCAACAGTGGTGGTGGTGGTGGAGACAAATGATAATGATGATGGAGTTTAATTTATATATTAATGGAGGTTTCATAATTATACATCTTTATGGGGTCTATGTGCAAGGCTAGCAGCAGCCTCAGATGTTGCTACCAGCTAGCAATTCCTGTTAATATGATGATGGATTTCAATTCCTGTTAATATCACCAACATGTGTATCTAAAATGTTGATGATGTGGGCATACGATTGGATGGTGTTAATTCACATCGCCTACTTCTTTTCAACATGTTAGCGAAAATTTAATATTGATCGAGGTTCAAAACATATACCGACATACAAACTTGAAATAAAAATCAGATGACTTTTTCACTACGGTTAGCTAATCCATTAACTCTCCTGTAAGTATTTCTTTGGTGTTTGATATTTTGATTATTTTAAACTCGAGTTTAATAATTAATTTAATTTTCTATCTTATAAGTGGAGGATCAAATTTCGTTGGTTCAAATCCTGCATATTGAATTGCAGTGTAGAAGCGACCTAGAATACTTAACTTATCATTAGTTTTTAGAACGGCTATAAAACAATGATATTTTTGTGCAAATCATAAGTGACCAGTTTTTAGAAAATATACTATACTCCAAGTACTTATAGTGAGATATCTCTATCTAGACCATGAATTAAAGAAAGTTTGGGTTACGATACTATAATCTAACATCTAATGGACAACGGCGGATCCAGAATAGGTTAGAGCACTGGGCCGCATTTACAAAGCGGTGAAGAAGGCTGGGCCGTAACCCTATAAACATTGAAATATATACCAAAATCAGAAATTTACAAATACTATACGAGCTTTAGATCCGGGGAGGGTTGGGCCGTGGCCTTCTAGATCCGCCGCTGCTAATGAATAAATCTCATACTCTGATTTTCTAAATCACTCAAAATTCTATTTAATAGAAAATAATAATTGACCGTTAAAACTGATGGGAGCTTATAAAAAATACATCTAACGGCCATAAATACTTCGGTTCCAGTGCAGAATATCCATCGTCGTTGGCTAAAATAGTCTTCACGTAGTCCTCAATTAGTAAGCTTCATCTTCTCTCCTAATGATTATCATAATATGTGCTCAACCACTCAAAATCCTATGGCCTCCTGTAACTATTTTTTTATCCTTTTTTTCTTCTGTTGATCAACGTGGTTTTTACTTTAGTCTTTACATAAATTTGATAAATGATACGACACCTAATTAAGCAAACTAAGACGGTTTGTTGACTAGAGTCAGTATCCTAGCTGCGATCTACCTAGTTAAATTGCCTTCTAGCCTCACCATCCCCTATATATAAAGTGCAAGTAATTACTTTCGAGTGTAGGAGGGTGCACTATAAAAGCATCCACAATGGGGTGTTTTTCCGTTTCATTGTGAAATGACAATTCCATTACCAATTTCATGGTTGTGCTTGTTATTTCATTTTTCAAAGATTTCATTTGGTGAAATTCAATATGGAAAAGGCAAAGGGGTCCACTTCAATTGGTTAGAGAGTATATAAATTATTTGTTGTATTATAAATATGAATAGGGCTCACCATATGAAATTGAAAGTAGATTTCATGGATAAGAAAAAATGGAAGTGAAGAGATGAAATCGTTAAAGGTGTATAGGTGGCGGTAGGGACCACAAATGAAATAGTTATGCTATTTCATGGTTGTTGATGGTCTAAGAATCGATAAAACTTGTCTTAAAAAACGATGAATTATATGTCTCGATAAAACTTACTTTAAAAATAATTATTTTCCTACATCCGCTTTTTTCTAGTTGGCGGTTAGGAAAATTTCTGCGTTGACTATGACTTACCTTAAGAGAGTTTTTTTCCTTTTAACACATATAATTTTTCCCTGTTAACCCACGCTTTCCAGCTGTCGATTAGACGAATTTCCCCTTTCACTATGATTTACGTTAAAGGGTTTCTTTTCTTCTTCTTTCACATTTTTATGTTGTAAATTAGACAAGTTTCGCCTTTCTCGATTCAAAAGGGTTTATATTCGTTTATCGTGTGCACATGTTCTAAGATTGTTTAGTGAATGCTCAAGTTCAAGATTCATGACTAATCAAAAGGCAAGTAATTGTTTAACAGATATGGTGGAGTGCGTGATGATGCACCATAGGACTTCCTAAAAACATGCTTTTTTCCTAACGGGGATTGCTAATTGTGACCCTAACTTACAGTAATCGCCCTAGTTTTAAAAATGAGAACGACCACTTTATCCGTTTTTATTTTTAAAAAATATTTTAATATAACAAATAAATTCATTAATTCATTCACCAATAAAAGAAGTAATCGTTACAGATTTACAGTTTTCCACCCTGCTCTCTACCTCACCGTTTTCCATTCCGGACAAACGCCAAATCAGAAAACAACAAAAGTGATCGTCGCCATTATTTTTTTCCAATCATTGCGATTAACTTAACACCCAATTCTCAACTTAGGAAACCAATTCTCAACTTAGGAAACCAATTACCTGCTTTTGTAGTTCTCCCTTAGTTCTCCCTCCAGCAATTCATACTCGTTGTCGCTTGGGCTAGCATTAGCGTTCTTGTTTTCTTCCCCCGATTTGCAATCTTCAGCACTCCAGAGAGCCGGTGTCGTTGCCAGGGCCATTGCTGTTTCCGTTACCTTTGTTCATGAAAGGATAGTTCGAAAACAACTCTCGTGTCATTTCTTCTAATTATCCTGACATCCCCGCAGATTGAAGAGGGGCGGCGGGGGAGAAGAACGGAGGCGGAGTGCAGGTGAGGAGGATGTTGAATTTTATGAGTTTTTGTATCGTTGAATTCGAATGAAATAATAAAGGACAATTCAGTAATTTGGTAATTTAAGTTAGGGCGATAATAGTAAAATTAGGGTGACATTTAGCCATTTAGATTTCTAACCGTCGATTAGGGATTATATTAGTATGCACATGTTCTATTTTGTTCCGTGAATTCAAGATTCATGATTAATTAAAGGGAGAAAGCAGTTGTATAAGGGGTCCGATGGAGTGTGCAAGGGTGCACCATATAACTTACCTTAAAAACATATTTTTTTTCCTTAACCCATGTTTTTCTAGCTATCGATTAGGCAAGTTGCTGCTTTGGCTAGGACTTACCTTAATGGGGTTTTCCCTTCTCATATTATAGATATTTGTTCCTTAATCCACATTTTCCTGCTGTCAAGAAAGTTTCCCATTTCGTTAGTAATTACGTTAAAGGGGGGTTTTATACTTCTCCCACATTTTTTTGCTGTAGATTAGACAATTTTTCTCTTTCTCGGTTAATCAGGGGTTATATTAGTGTGTTCATGTTCTATATTTGTTCAATGAATACCCAATTTCAAGATTCATCACAAATTAAATGTTACTTAGTTACAAGTTTGACAGTTAACTTTACTTAATTAGTGTATGGACTATGCTATGACTAAGAGAAATTGGTTTACTTCAACATTATTAATCATTCATAATTGTCCAAATCTCAATTTAGTTTCTCATAAATCATATATAAATACATCTAAGCACTTCATTGTTCTAAATTATTTCATCATGAGCATAAATATAAGTTAATAAGAATTAGCCACTTCTTAGAATTACATACTTAATTATAAATTTTGGTTAGGGGGATCCATGACCTTTTTTTTATTTAAGAGGGGTTCAAACTCACAGAATAAAGGTAAGATTCATTATATCATATTTAAATTTTTGGTATTACCAAATATTTTTGAATTTTTGAATTTCAATCTCATATCGCGAGTACCAAATACTACTAAAAAATCAATCTCAATCACTAACCCAAAATGTAACTCGGTATTCTATAGTACCAAACAATGATAACTTTGGTGTGGTATTTAGTGTGTCCTAAATATCGATACCAAACTTCAACCCCTAGCCACAGACAGTATTTTGGATATTACAATCCTTGGGCGTTGGTCACTGACTTTCCAAGTAATAGTTAATTACTAATCAACTTTAATCGCTACTCATAGTTAGGGTTAAAACTAATATGCACATGTACATGACTACATGGAATAACTATATATGTGTTCTCATTCCTCAAGGAGATTTACTATGCCTAGTAACTTTCGCTTACCACTAGCCAACGAAGTCTGAAATAACATTCACTACTAAAGAATCAATTAGTAGGCTAAATTAGTCTGGTGGCAGAACACGCGACCTCACAAGAGAACTTCATGTTCTACTTTATTAGTAGGCTATGTTCAGGCCAAATCAATTACGGTCTGTTCATTGTCCAAATTGAAAGGCTATTACATATAGAAGCTTACATAGTCAAAAATGACTTATCACCTCACTGTATGTTAAGTATCATTAGCTTCGATTCAATAGGGATTGGACGACCAACAATGTTTGATTTCATATTGATATTGTAATGTGTGCCATAAGTTTGAAAAAATTATTTTTTTGAAAACTACATTTGTATCCCAAAAATGAATGATCATATTATTTCGTTCTCTAATAACGTCCACCCTCATTTCAAACAACCCTCATTTCAAACAAAAGTGCTATTCACTTCTAATTAATATATGCATCTATAGGCAGACTGTTGCGGAGCTCGTGTGAATTATGTAGTATATATAGTTGTGATGTATAGAAGTGTCAAAGTTCTAATTATGATAATTAGTTGCTCCAAATTGCAAATGCAAATCCCTCAAAAAAAAAAAAAAATTGCAAATGCAAACGTCATGGCTGCGTGAAGCAGGGGTCATCAGAATCTAAGAACAGGTTCCCTATCTTGGGGGTGCTTGTTTGTTGATTTGGTACGCAACAATAATAGCTAAATAGTATATGATATATATTAATTCAGTCATTAATTGAGTGATAATAATTTATTGTTTGGGTGACGACAAAATACACCACTATTGCTTGAGTGATTGACAAGCATGATTACCATGGTTTTCTTGTCTTAATCAGCAACAAATTCTTTGTTTAATGAATGAACATCCCCACTTTTCCAATCTAATTACCTCTTAGTGGGTTTTATAGGCTCTTGACATTTTTAAACTCCAATTCACTTTCTTCCTTTGCTTCCGTCTTTTTTGTTCTAATTGATGTTAGCTAGTCTGACCACTCACATGTTTGATCAAGTCCCAAATCGAATCCATATGTTCACACAAGACATGGGAAATGATAAATCTGATTATAGTCATCACTAAAATACGTCCACCAACAAAATGCTAATCAAGCGTCAAGTGCTACATTCGAGAATTAAAACCATGAAGATTTGAAAGGAAGTGTGTCGCTTCCGGATCATCATATGTGAGTAGGAGAGAAGATGAAAGGTTGAGAATGATCGACTTCGTAGAAGATGGAGTACCCAAGTGAATCAACCAGAAGCATGAGCAATGACATGATACTCAATCTCAATATCATGATTTCCAATCTGCCAATTCACGGTCCACATAGGTGCTCTGACTCACACTAACTACGCATTTCCAATCAAAGTGACTTTAGATATAATATTAGTAAATATAAGAAATAATATTATTGGAAATAATATATATTCAATATAAAGAAATCTAATAATTAAGATTCATTTTGACAACGCTTTACTTTTAGAATTTTTATTCCATATTTTATATTAAAAATTATTTTTAGTAATTTTGCATTACCTCTTATATTAAAAAGTACTTCTAATAGTTTTTCAACCAAACACTAAATTACTTTTTTTTTTGAAAATTGCTTCTCTAGAAGCTCAAGCTAGAAACTTCTCCTGCAAAAAATACAGCAGGGCGAAACTAACCTCATGATCTTCAACTTGAAAGGGTATTATATTAATATATATATAAAGTTGATGTTAGGTTATTGTTGTCTAACATTTTACATTTTGATACCCCAAATTTAATTAAATCACAACTTAGTTAATATAATATAAATTTTACATTTTGATACCTCAAATATATATAAAGTTGATGTTAGGTTACTATTGCCTAACATTTTACATTTTGATACCCCAAATTTAATTAAATTACAACTTAGTTACTATAATGTAAATTTTATATTTTGATACCTCAAATTTAATTTTTAATATAAATCATTGAACAATTATGTTTTTGTAACTAAATTTTTTGAGATTTTCGTACCTACAATTTTTAAAATTTTTATTTTGATACCCCAAATTTAATTTTAATATAAAATCATTGAACAATTATGTTTTGGTATCTAAATTTTATGAGATTTTCGTACCTACAATTTTTTAAATTTACATATTGGTCATATGTTTAGATTTCACTTGAATCCATGAATCCAATACATCAATCCTTTTAAACCAATCTATGAATCCAATCCATCATATCATAAAAGTACAAATTTAGTTTGTACAATGTGTCGCATCAATCAATATCACTCAACAGTAGGAGAATATTCGACCATTTTATATTTGCTCATTACATGAAATATTAAATAAATGATAAAAGAGATACGACTCTAAAATATTGCAAGAGCGAATTTATAAACTCATTTAGTACATTTACGGGGTGCTAAACAAACTTCTACTAACTATAAGTAACAAAATATGTGACATCAATATAAGCAAGTGTCAATAATTGGTACGGTGAAAAGGATTGACTGTTGTATTGATGGCGAACCAAAAGAATTTGTCAAAACTTTTTCATCATCTACTTCCTTTTCGTTTCATTTTTCACTCGCCTTCCATAAACCTTTCTTTATTTCTTTCTTTGCCTTCTTCGTCTAACCCTAATTAATATACTATAATGTAAATTTACATTTTGATACCCCAAATTTAATTTTAATATAAAATTATTAAACAATATGTATTCTATTCACAAGTATGAACGAGTCCATACACGACTCACAAACAGTCTAGAGAACTATAATTGAACTATGAACTACTAACTTTTTTCAGCTCAATGTCAAGCCCAATTTAAAAAATATATATATATATATATGGTATTACTTATTAGAAATTCTTCATTTTCCACTATGGGGTTTGATATGTGTAGATATCTAGCTAAACATTCCATGTATATTTTTCAAAAATACTAACAAAACTGCTAACAAAAAATTAATTTTAGACTAATAATACTAACAAAACACCATAACTAACCACATAATACATGCCTATAGGTCATCTCCATCCCGCGACAAGGCGCGACATCTCCACCTAGTAACAGACCCCTGCGTCATGTACTCTACACATGCTGCTTAATGAAGTCATTAGGTAAGTCATGAGAAGCATGCAATATATTTGACACTGAAAGAGAGGATTCAACATGATAGCTCCTAGCAAGAACTCCAGAGTAGACATCTAAGAAGCAGCGATAGCATGTAGCATATCTTTGCAATCCTGATATAAATTTCCGAATGGACACTAATCAGAATTTGGGATACACCTTTCTTTATTTTAATTTAATTAGTTATGAAACGGAAAAAAGTAGGTGAGCCTCGACACGCCTCTGCCTGCATAAAAACTATGATTAAGGCAGCTAGCTAGCTGGATTCAATAATTAGAGGAAAGCTTTACCAAGTCCAAGATTTAATATCTAGTTAGTGGTTCTCTTTTTGGCCCTTTCTAGGGTTTTTAGTCTCTGATTTCTTAGTTCTGTCCCCATCAACAATGCAAAGTGCACATTCTCTTTTTTTTCCTTCAAGTTGCTCGTTTCTTTTCACTCCACCTAAACTTGGCAGCTAGGAAATAACCACAGATTTTCTGCTTTTTTTGGATTATTATGTAGGAAATTCTGGGATTAGGTTGGTAAAGTTCACACATAGACACCCATTGCAAATTAATATAACGAAATCCATTAGTATCAGTGACTAATGTACTCCTCCCTCCCTTGTTCTTGTACACTGAAAAGAAAATTTCCCAATAAACCAAAACCTTAATCAAATATGACAAAACTAAACCGTGTAAGTCGATAATTGGGATGTTAGTTGTAACTTCTTATGTATTTCGAGGCATATATGAATGGCGATTAGTGAGTTGGTATCTGTACATACACACTCGTCATACACTTTGTACATGTTAGATTGTGTAATACTTGTGCAGTCATGGTTGAAGACACCTCTGCTGGACTGCGAGATAGATAGATACATGAAGCTTTTTTTTTATCGCCAATGAACTTGTTGATAGTAGAAAAAAGAAAGATAAACCTGTTTTGATATTTATGCTGGACATAGAAAAAGCTTTTAACTATGTGAATTGGAAATGCCTATTCAAGATTTTGGAAAGTTTGAGATATCTTATCAAACTTCAAAATTAGATTCTGGGGTTGTATCATCTCCATTTCAACAAGTAGTGAGTTTTTTTAACATGGAGAAAGGGATAAGGCAATAGGATCCATTGTCCCTTTTTTCATTTAGCCTCATCATGGATATCCTTTCTATGATAGCCTCGTCATGGATGTCTCTGGTTTCTTTAAGGATGAAGGTTTGGTGACTCGTCCCGAATATCACAATAAATTTCCATCTAAGATGCAAGAATAAACCGTAGATGGGTGCAATATATGGCAAGTATGTTTAAATATCAACCCGGGCCGACCCGTGTATCCCTACTTCCGTTGTTTTGAGCATTATCTAGCGAAATGGTTTTTGGTTGAAAACTATGAGATTTAAATCAAAACAAAGCAAAGGTAAATGGTTTGAAAGCTCTAGATGAGAAGGATCACTCAGGTGTCGCTTCCCCCTAACTACTACCATGGCACGTGGACTCAAATGGGACGTTATGGGCAAGGCAAACATGAACCGCTAGGAGGTGCAACTATGGTCGATGACCATACTCTCAATTGCCAAACCAAGGGATACATTATAGGCTACAAAAGTAGCCCTCTTGGTTAAGGCAATTAAGGGTTAACTTACCTTCTCCCTCAAACCAATGGTTGGACGACTTAATCATGATTAACTTAGTTGCTTAATTCAAGATAGAGGTTTTCCCTACATTAACCTAGGTAGGTGGCTTGTCAAACCCAAGGAATCCCAACTCAATTGAGCCTCTTTTTGAAAGGGGGGTTTCCCCTCTAACCTAGGTTAGAATGACCAATTAGATTGCTAAGCACACACATGCACAATCGTCATGAAAAATACCTAAATCATTAAATTAAACAACACCCATAAACAATCATTCAAGTTACACTACAACTACATGGCAAATAGTTAGGGTTTCACAACACCCAAGTGAAAAATAGTACTACTCCATGCTAGAAAGGGGAAGAATACAAGAAAAAGAGGTAGAAACCATCATGGTGATGCCTCCAATCTCCTCTAAGCTTGTGTTGATCTTCTCTTTGGGAGATTCTTCCCAAATCACCACTTGGAGCAAACCCTAGCCTTCCTTTTTCCTTGGTTCGTCCTTTCTCTCTCTAAAATCTGAAGAAGAAGACACTTTCTCACACTTGGGCTCCCCTTCTCTCTTCCTTTCAGCTCACCCTTTATACCAGGTTCGAGCTCAATTAACGGCCTCAGTTCATGGTCGTGAACTCTTCAACGCGTCAATGAACACAAGCGCGATGTCGAAACTCATCGCTTCGCCATCAGGAGTTCACGGTTTGGCCTCAATCTTCATGGTCTTGTTGAACTTGAACTCACCTCGAGGCAGTAACTGCAAATTTCTCCCTGGACGCATCGCGGTTCACGATTTTGGGCTTCAGTTAAGGGCCATAGGGGGGTCGTAAACTCGAATGCTAACCCGTGAACCTCGCTTGGATCACCCTCTTTGCCCTGTCTTTGCCTCTTTTCGTCCAACTTTCAACAACGGGGCTGGTTTCACCTGTTGGATCTTGAAACACACTAAAACACACACAACCTAACGTAAAATCACCCTTTTAGGAGTTCAAATGCTACAAACGCCCAAGGGAAACGGGGACAAAATGTGTGAAATTAGGCCTGAATCACTCCCCTACACTTGGACGTTTGCTTGTTCCCAAGCAAACTATTTCACACAAGGTAAAAACTCAACCTATCAAAATGATTTGGGGACAATTCAAATGGCACAAAGTGGCAAATCTCAAATGGCTATTGGCAATTAACACGAGGACCGTTGCAAGCAATACCGACATCCACCACAAATGACATTCGTGGCTGTTAGAAACGGGCAAATGAAAAGTTCTCACCTTGTTCATGAATCAATGCAAGTTTCACTGACCAACCACAACTAACCATGCATAGAGTTCAAGTCCAAGGAACAAACTGATGGGCAACAAAGGTCCTCACCAGGGTATGATATGACATGCAAAACAAGAATGAATCACTCACTCTCTTGACCAGTGGGGTCGGGACCTTTTGGTGCAAAAAGTGTGCACAATCATCATATCTTGGCCCTATCATCTCAACACCATGGTGGCAACCTCTAAATGCTAGAGTTCACAGAATGGTTGTCATCACTAGCTGTCCGGAGGTCTTAGACACTGGTTCAAATGACTGGAGATTGTCTTGGACATGGGGAAAAGGCTTTTTGGGTGGTGGAAAACACATCATGAGGTCCTACATCTTCACCCTAAAACCAAAGGTTCTATGGTTTCGACTGCCTCCTCACAAACAGCGGCCACTAGCATCGCCCAAAAACCTTGCTTCTCCCTTCCAAACTATCACCCATCATGAACTTCCCTTAAGCACTCTTCCTCGGTCCACTCTTGCTATCACACTTTGATTTGGTAGTGAAGGAGTTCTAAGACAATGTGGAGGTTTTAATGGCTTGTGTGCCAAGAAACCTCACCTAGAGCATACTCTTTGATTCCTTGTGACACTCTCTACTTTATTTACCCCGTTTTATTACCTCTTTTTCGTTTCTCTTTCTTTTTCTTTTCTTTTCTTTTCGAGGGGGTTACTAGGGAGTTAAACATTTGCCACACTACTTTTAACGATCAATGCTCTCTTTTTAAGAACCCACTCCAACACTACTCTTCCTTTCACTTTCATTTCTAGCAAGAACCGCACACACTCCTCCTATGTAGAACCTCAATGGAGCTCAAAAGCGAGAGCTCCGGGAGACAAGTACGACAATGTATAGACACAAAGAAAGGATGGGTGGGTCATTTTTTCAACACCATTAAGCTCACAAGCAAAAAGCTCCTAACATGTGAAAGACCCCCAAGTCGTGAGGCTCAAAGTGGTTGACTAGTGGATAAATCATTTCGGGACAATCAACATTTGGGCGTGGACTAATCCTATGCCTCCATCATACTCACTAGTGACAATTGTGATGTTACTCGCCATGGTAAGAGGGATCTAAGCACACAAGAAGATAACGATCGTCTCAAAGCTCACATGGCTACCTAGTCACCCAACCATCTATTCCAATTCGCAAAGCAACATGCATTGCAATTGTAATCAACAAGTAATCGAGTCAAAACATCCATTCATTTTTGCACACATGAGAACTAAACCTTTGCACTATCCTAATGCACCTCTCAATCATCATCATAGGACATACTCGATCACATGCAACAATTCAAGGTCAATGCCTCCTACAAACCGGCCACTTTGATCATGCAAACATTGCTTGGAGCCCTCAAAATTTTCAAATTTGGGCATAAATCAAGGCTCCAAGCATCAATCACACTCACACAAGCATAAAAGTAAACTAATCCCCCCCACACTTAAGTTCGACATTGCCCTCAATGGCGTAAGATAGGGGTAGAACGACGTTACCGCTTTTCTTGATGAGTGAAGTTGGATTTGTTTTCGGGGTAGGAGATTTGGAGCTACAAGGAAAATATAAAAAACACAAACACACACACAAACACAATATGACTCGCTCAAGACGAGGTTATTACTTATTACACAACACAACACGATAGTAGTGGTAGTAGTAGTAGTAGTAGTAGTAGTAGTAGTAGTAGTAGTAGTAGTAGGATTTTATGGTCACACACACATAACGAAAGAAAAAATAAAACAAAAGAGTGCAGAGTTCCAAGTGGAGTAGTGGGGGCAAAAGGAATCGGCTTTGCCACATATCTCCCTCGTCGGCTACCTCACTAGGTTGAAGGCCTTGTCTCATCATCAGGAATTAGACCCTGGCGTCTAGTCATTTGCTCAAGGAGGTCCGTCTGCCGGTCTAGGCGGGAAGTCACTCCCCCAAAACGGGTCTCAAGGCGATCCATCCTCTGGACGAAGGGATCACCCGCTGGTGTGGGTGATGAAGCTGCTGGTGGTGGTGGTATGGGTGGCTGGAGCGCGGGATGGCGGCGGCGACCAGGTGCTTGAGCATGTGGCTACTCTGGGGGTGGAACCCCTAAATATGGCTCCACTGGAGCCGGGTCAACCGCTGGATGCATGGCTCTCGAAGGTCGGAGCCCGTCAAGGTACTCGATGCCCCTCTCCTGAAGTACTAGCCGCTGGTTATAAAGTGTGGCCACTAGGAAGGGCTCGGTCCTCCCAATGATGGAGCGTCGCTCCACATCCATTTCGAAGTGGCGGGCAATCCTCGTGATGATGCCCCCCATATGCATGGTATCCAACCTGTTCCGCCACAGACACCGGGCGAAAGAGGTGGCTATTAGGGATCCCAAATGGATCGGCTCTGCCGGATGAATAATGGAGAGAGAGCCATAAGCCCTCTGTTGGTCATCAGATGTCCCGAGTGCAGGATGGGGACGACCGATCGGGTGAGCAGAGTGTGGAGGATCCTCCAAGGGGTCCTCAGCTTCACCGCATTGGTGAGACTTGGCTCGTACTCCTCGATCTCGTGCTCGGAGCAGCAGAGGGCCCGAAAAGCGGCCTGATAGTAAAAATCGGTGGTGTACTTCCGCTCCATCATCGTCATATGCGTCGGGTCGAGCCCCATGACCTGGGCGAATGCGTCATAGGTCACCACTCGGGGCTGACCTCCCAACATAAACTCCACGTACGGGTGGCTCCTCTTGTCGCTCGGGACCACATGGGCAAACGAGGAGTAGAACTCCACGCACAACTCGTGGTAGATCTTCTAGTCCAATGTGAGCAGTCGCCGCTACTGGGGGTGACAGACGACCCCCGACATTGCGGCTTGGAACCTGAACATGTTGAACATGTCCAGGCCCAGCCCGCCAGTGTGGCCCGACCGGGCTGTCCCCCTGGTAGGCGAACTTGTCACCAAACCAAGGATGGTTCACCAGGTAACTGATGAACTCATGCTCCTCGTTAATCATCCTGCAAAAATTGGCAAACAAACACCATATGTGGAAATATTCGTTAAGCACAACTCATTGGAAGGAAAAAGAAATCCCCCCCCCCCCCGGCACTTACCTCCACTATAGATTGCCAAACATTTAAGCTCAATCCACCGTGACATGGTTGTGGGTATTTCACGGTTCATCAACAAAAAAGGATTCGAACCCCCAACCCATGCCACGACGGTTACCAACCAGCATTCAAACACCACCATACATAATCATTAAACAAATAGCACTTGGTGGGCAAAATGGACAAATAAAAGCAATTCGAATCACTAAATGCACACCAAGGCTCAACTAAGCTCATGCAACAACATTTTAACATTCAATCAACCTAGTTCGCCTAATTTCTCGCCCTAATTCTAGGTTCAAGTAGGACCTAGGAGGAAGTGAGGTGAGGGCGAGGAAGGCGAAAAATGGCTAAAAACCAGACCGGAGAGTGGTCACCGGAGCTTTGTCGGAAGCTCGCCGGAGCTTTGTCGGAAGCTCGCCGGAGACTCACCGCCGGCGACTTTGCCGGAAATAACTTGCCCCAAATCTCCCCAAAATTGAAGCACATGCCGGTTTTGATGAGGCGAGAATGGGTATCAATTGTTTTTGGGTTTTGCTCGCCGAAAATGGATGAAAATTGAAAAACCATCGAATTTTCGCGGTTTTTCGGCAAGAATTCAAATTTTCAGCGAGTTTTGGGTCGTGAAGTGAAGAGTCGCCGTTCACGCCCTTTTACAGGCGAAGCACAGCGTTCACAAACGCGTTGGCTTGTTCACAGTCATAGAGACCATGAACACTCAAGTCCGTCCGTGAACTGGGGATGGTCGATAGGTGGTTCACATGCAGAAGTGCCTGGCTCACAGACGCCTTTGCTTGTTCACAGTCTTGTAAGACTGTGAACACTCAAATCCGTTCATGAACTCGAGTGAAAACAAGGCACTTCTGATAAAATTTTGACTAGACCTGTTCCACCGTGCCTCCTAACAATCACAACACAACCTTAAAATGCAAAACCACAAAACTTGGCACAGGGATACAACTTGACCACTTGAACTCTTCACTCAACACAAAAACGAAAATAAGAGAAAGAAAACAAACCTCCATTGGTTTGCCTCCCAACAAGCGCTAAGTTAATGTCACTAGCTTGACGTTGCGGATCTATCATGCTTTGGAACACGATTCCACCGAGAGTGGATCTGCCACGTTCTCGGGGCGAGGCATGTAGCCTTCCAACTTAAGATCCATGGGGTGGCCTTCTTGGCCGAAAACCTTAGCTTTGCCCTTCTCCTTCTTTCGGGCCAAAGCTTGCTTCATCTTCTCCCTCCAAGCTTTCTTCTTCCTATCTTTGGGCATAGTACCCTCCTCAACTTCCTGCTTAACATCATCACAAGCAAAACAAGTAATAGTGGGTCTCGCCTTGAGAGGCTATCCTCCACTCACATTCAATTCATCTGACACCAATTCATTCACATCCTCATTCCTAACCTTAGGTTCAATTTCAAGAGTGATCCTCTGCTCACCATCTCTCAGAATCAAGGTAACCTCATTAACATCAATTAATGCCGTGGCGGTAGCAAGGAAGGGACCTCCTAGTATGAGTGGCATTTCCGTGTCCTCACTTATATCAAGGATCACAAAATCCGTCGGATAGCAAAGCTTGCCCACTTGTACTAGCATATCCTCCACAATGCACCTAGGATCAATTACTGAGAGGTCGGCTAATGTGACACTAAGCTTAGTGGTTTTGAGCTCACCTAGGTCTAGCCTTTTGAATAGCTTAGCTTATAGGGCATCACATTCACACTTGCTCCTAAATCCGCCAAGGCATTTTCTATGTGATGGTTACAAATGCTAAGAGGGATGGTGAAGCTACCTGGATCGGGCCTCTTCTTAGGCAACCGGTTGAGGATGAAGGCCTCGCACTCCTCTCCTAGAGTCACATTGGTGAGGTCTTCAAACTTCATTTCTTGGGGAGGAATCCTTTGAGGTACTTTGCGTACCTTGGCATGTGAGCCATAGCTTCAAGGAAGGGGATGTTGAGGAGGAGATTCCGGAGCATCTCAATGAAGCCCCCACACTTCGCTTCCAACCTCTCCTTGTACACCCTTGTGGGGAAAGGAAGAGGTGGCTTGTACTCAGCCATCGGAGATGCCGTTGGCGATGCCTTCCTTGCCACCTCTTTCTCTCCCTTTGAGGGCTCTTCATCTCCATCCTTGGGGTTGGAGTCTTTTTTCTCAATCACTTCCTTAGCAACAACTCCCGGAGTCACCTTCCCGCTCCTCAAGTAAATCCCATTGCAACCGGCTTGATCTTTGGGGTTGGCAATGGTTTGAGAGGGTAGGGCCCCCTTTGGTCTATCGGTGAGGATCCCGGGAAGATTGCCGATTTTCACCTCCAAATTTTGAAGGCTAGCTTGATGGCTTCGGAGTCCCGCCTCAATCGAGGTAAACTTGGTAGTTGCCACATCCATAAATTTCTCAATCTTCTCTAACTTCTGAGCACTCGTGCTCACAAAGGTATTTGATAGACTATTAATTGCACAAGTTTTTACCCCTAGTCTTGAGCCGTTTGAGATGTTGATTCTCGTGTTTTTGGTCGATTTCACGCTAGGTTGTGCTTGTTTGTGATATTTCAGGTCTTAGTACGTGAATGAAGATTTGGGAACGAGTTCGGGGTCGATTAGACGAAGATTGGACGTTTGGCGAGAAGCTGAGGAAGTCACACGGGCACGCCTAAAACCCACACGGCCGTGTAAGGGAACGCATGTGGCCTTGTGGAAATTCCAGGGAACTCACACGGGCATCCTAGAAATCCACACGGCCGTGTGGTTGTGGCCGTGCAGGATGGCTGAAGTCCACTTATCGAAACGCCGCATTTTGCACAACTCACACGGGCAGCTGGGAAAGCCACACTGGCGTGTGGCCTGCCCGTGTGGTCGGGAATTTCTGGGTTTTAACCCAAATTCGAGCTAAAGGAGATATATCGACTTTTTGGAGCAAAAACAGAGCCTAGAGAGAGAATGTGCGAAGAACACCCCCTAAGAGTGGTTTTGGAGCTGGGTTTCATCAATCAAGCTTGGAAATCATCCTTGGAGCGAAGATTGACATCCCAGAGCAGATTCTTCCCATCTTGATGAGTATGACTGCTTTGCTTGCTGTTTTCTTCTCTCTCTCTATAGAGTAGAACCCTCTCTCACTTGGGTATGAAGAACCCTAGTTCTTTGTGTTAGGGATCTTGATTGTAATGACTTGGGGTTGTTATACTGTTTGGTTTTAATCGAATGATGCATGATTCATTGAATCAATTGAAGTCTGATCATCTTTTCTTGATTTCTGCTGCAACCTGAGATAGATAGAATCTGATTAGATTGTGAGAGCTTCATCATTCAGTAGTGGTAGATTGGTTATACGAGAGTTAATCAATCTACTGCTTTGTACTGGAACCCAATTCCAGTAGTGGAGTTCTGTGCTTATTGCTTCAGCTTTCTACCCCGGTGAAGACTAGTCGTCTGCCGGGTAGTTGGACTGAGAGGGCTTGGTCAGCTTAAGAGATTCCAAGCTACTGTCGGATCTTTAGCAGTTTAATCAACAGTAAATCAACCCAGGGTAATTACAACTGAGACCTAACTAAGGAGCTAGGGGGACTCATTCCCGAGTGACTCTCCCTTTGCTTCAGAAAACCGAACCATTTCCTGCTTTCTTATTGCTTTTAGTTAAAACCACAATCAATCGACTTAGTTGGCTAGATAATAGATATTCACGGAGTAGGTAGTAGATCTAGACCCCGGGTTGATAATTAGAACTTGCCACTTTATTGCATTTCCGGACTGCGATTACACTTGGTCGCAGTTTGGTGTTGTGTTTTAGCGTGTCAGTATTCACAAGGTCTTCAAGTTTGGATAGCTTGTTGGGTTGTTGTTGTTGTTGAAACCCTTGTCCACCTTTTACTTGATAAGGTTGTTGGAAGTTCGAGACTTGAAATTGCGGCCTTTGTTGATGAAGGTTGGCCGAGGTTGGTAATTTCCCGTAGGGCCTTGGAACCCAGGGGGTCGCGGATTAGTCAGGGACGACCAAGAAAAGTTAGGATGATTTATCCACCCAGGGTTATAGGTATTGCTATACCGTTTGTTCCCCATAGCATTGGCAACGAAATTGACTTGTTCCTCCGGAGTGCTTGCTTCCTTCATTTCTTGACAATCCGCCAACTCATGGTTCGTTCTTGAACACCAATCGCACGACATCACGCTCTCTTCCCGTGCTTCTTATCCTCGAGGATTACCTCGATCAACTTATCCAGTTTTGCCTCAAGTGGAGCACTTGATCCCACACTTCTTACTCCTCTTTCATTGCTTCTCTGCCCGCTTCTCGTCAATCCCCAATCATAACCATTGAGGGCCATATCTTCTAACAATTGAGTAGGGATGGCAATGGGTCGGGTTGGGTTTTTCCAAACCCAAACCAATGGGTTTATCCGTGAAAAAAACCCGGGGTAAAACCCACTGGGTTTGAAAAACTCAAACCCAACCCAACCCGCTGGGTATCCGCGGGTTCATGGGTACCCACGGGTTTTTGTCTTAAAATATTTACAATAACAAGTTCCTATCAAAATTAAAGTCAAATATCAATCCTCAATACAAATTATCCATATTTAAAACAACATTCTAGGAAATTCAAGCAAATCACAAACTAACTATACAAATTGTTCAACACCAATCTAGAAAACTCAAGTAAATTGAAGCAAATCACAAATTATCCATAAATAACATGATTAATTGAAAGCTTCTTCCTTTCAATTAAGTTTCTTCATTTTCCACTAGCTAACGTCAATTTCATTCTAAACAATTAGAAAGAAAAAATTAGACATGTCTCCACAAACATAAATAAGATTAGTTGTTTAGAATATTAAATATACCGAGAAAATTAATTATATTGGTGTGGGCGGGTACCCATGGGTCGGGTTTACCTAAACCCAAACCCAACACGGCAAATAGTGAATGGGTTTAGACCCAAACCCAGCTTAAAACCCGTCAACATGGATTTTACCCGCGTTGGGCTGGGTGGATACCCGTGGGTTCGGGTTTTGTTGCCATCCCTACAATTGAGTCACTTGTGACGGGGTCATATTCATTAGCCTCCCTTGACAAAGAGAATCAATGAGGATCTTGTCTTCATGTATAAGCCCTCTGTAGAAAGTTTCAATCCGGAATTGTTCTTCGAACCCATGGTGAGGGCATTGAAGAAAATAAACGGAGAATCTCTCCCAAGCATCCCTCAAGGTTTCATCTTCATCTTGCTCGAAATGGGTGATCTTCTTTCTCCACTCGGCCGTCTTCGAAGGAGGGCAATAGCGGGTCATAAATTTGTTGAGAAGATCACCCCACAAGGTAATTGAACGAGGTGGTCGGTTGTTGAGCCATCTAAGTGCCTTCCCCGCAAGTGAGTAAGGGAAAAGCCTTAGTTTCAAAGCTTCCATTGGCACGCCATTAATCTTCAAACTCCCCGCGAGCTCAAGAAATCGTTGCACATGCTCCCTTGGTGATTCACTTGTGAGCCCATTAAACAAAGCATTGTTTTGAATAATTGTCATGAGGGCCGACTTAATCTCGAAATTGTTGGCCGCCACGGGAGGGTGTAGGATAGGCGACTGAATGTCGCCAATAGTGGGGCCATGTAATACCCCATTGTCCTCGGGGCTTCCTCCTCGGCCGCCTCCTCATTATGGTTGTGAACTTGGGCGGCTACTCTTTCTCTTTGGTTCTCTGCCATCTCAACTCCAATATCCACTTCTCCTTAAACTTCTTCTCCACTAACTCCGGGACACAATTGTTGTCCCCTCTCTTCACTTCTCCTTCTTGCTTCCACTAACTCCCTCTCCCGAGCTATGAGTCGAAGATTCCGGTTGATGTTCTCGTCAACCGGTACTAAGGGCGCCAGATTGCTCCAGGTCATGCATCTTCCTGCACACACTTATAGAAAAAAACCACGTCTAGCACAAGCAAAACACTCAAACAAACAAAGCTGAAAATTAAAAGCTAGATTGACACCAAACAACTTTTTCAAGATAACGGACCGAAATTCCCCGTTAACGGCGCCAAAAACTTGACTAGTCCCGAATATCACAATAAATTTCCACCTAAGGCCCAAGTATAAACCTTAGATGGGTGCAATATAGGGCAAGTATGTTTAAATATCAACCCGGGCCGACCCATGTACCCCAACTTCCGTTGTTTTGAGCATTATCTAGCGAATTGGTTTTTGGTTGAAAACTATGAGATTTCAGAACAAAGCAAGGGTAAATGCTTTCAAAGCTCTAGATGATAAGGATCACTCGGGTGTCGCTTCCCCCTAACTATTACCATGGCACGTGGACTCGAATGGGACATTATGGGCAAGGCAATCATGAACCGCTAGGAGGTGCAACTATGGTCGAGGACCATACTCTCAACTGCCAAACCAAGGGATAAATTATAGGCTACAAGAGTAGCCCTCTTGGTTAAGGCAATTAAGGGTTGACTTACCTTCTCCCTCCAACCAATGGTTGGATGACTTAATCATGATTAACCTAGTTTCTTAATTCAAGATAGAGGTTTTTCCTACATTAACCTAGGTAGGAGGCTTGTCAAGCCCAAGGAATCCCAACTCAATTGAGCCTCTTTTAGAAAGGGGGTTTCCTTCTAACCTAGGTTAGAATGGCCAATTAGATTGCTAGCACACACATGCACAATCATCATGAAAAATACCTCAATCATTTAATTAAACAATACCCATAAACAATCATTCAAGTCACACTACAACTACATGTCAAATAGTTAGGTTTTCACAACACCCAAGTGAAAAATAGTGCTACTTCATGCTAGGAAGGGAAGAACACAAGAAAAATAGGTAGAAACCATCATGGTGATGCCTCCAATCTCCTCTAAGCTTGTGTTGATCTTCTCTTGGGAAGATTCTTCCCAAATCACCACTTGGAGCAAACCCTAGCCTTCCTTCTTCCTTGGTTTGTCCTTTCTCTCTCTAAAATCTGAAGAAGAAGAAGACACTTCCTAACACATGGTCTCCCCTTCTCTCTTCCTTTCGGCTCACCCTTTATACCAGGATTGGGCTCAGTTCACGGCTGTGGACTCTTTAACGCGTCCGTGAACACAAGCGCGATGTCGAAACGTACCGCTTCGCCATCAGGAGTTCACGGTTTGGTCTCAATCTTCACGGTCTTGTTGACCGTGAACTCGCCTCGCGCCAGTAACTGCAGATTTCTCCCTAGACACATAGCGGTTCATGGTTATGGGCTTCAGTTCACGCCCATAGGGGGACCGTGAACTCCAATGCTCACCCGTGAACCTCTTTTGGATCACCCTCTTTGTCCGTTTTTTGCCTCTTTTCGTCCAACTTTCAACTCCGGGGCTGATTTCACCTGTTGGATCCTGAAACACACTAAAACGCACACAACCTAGCGTAAAACCACCCTTTTAGGAAATCAAATGCTACAAACGCCCAAGGGAAACGGGGATAAAATGTGTGCAATTAGGCCCGGATCATTTGGATAGTGTTGAAATTGCACATCTTTTGTATGCCAATGATACTATTGTTTATTGTGATGTTACAGTTGATCAAGTCCTCCATCTTCTAGAAACATTAGTGTGCTTTCATACGGTAACGGGATTCAAAATAAATAGCAGAAAAGTGTCATGTTTACGGTGGGAACGATTGAGAATCTAGAATACTTTGATAGTATGTTTCGTTGTTTTGGGAGGTTTCTCCCAAAAATTATCTCGGTATTCCCAGGGAGCTATTATGATGAATTCGATTTTGATATGGAATGGATTTGGCAAGCGATAAAATCCTAGGAGGCCCTAGTTTCATATGCATTGAGATCTTCTAATGCATAACTACTCACAATAACCATCCATGCCATATACGACAAAGACATTTAGGGGCTTTTCATTTATCAAACAAGAAGAGTAAAGTTGTTTAGATATGTTCAATTTATAGATGCATTAAAGTAATGATACGTTATTGTAAAAGGTAGTGAACCCGAAAAATATCATGCATACTAGGGCTCATTCTTATCATGCATCGATTTTTCATCTATTGGAACACCCTATTCCTTCCTCTTAGGGCACTCTCTACCGGTTCATGTGCCTCTTGCGATAGAGATTTGACTAGCTAATGTGTGCTTTTCCTTCATGCCATTACCTAATCAATGAATAACAAGGAAGTTATGATTGCAAATGGTTAATTGTGGGATTTTACGAACCATAACAGAATATAGTATTTATGATCTAACAATGAAACATTGGTACTACACGAAGCATAGATGGTTGATCAATCCCTCTATACTCGTGTAGCATCAATGGGGTATCCCTAGTTTCTTGACAACCTACCTAGGTAATACTAAGCATAATGCATATAGTAGCATCCAATAGAATTATAAGCATCGATGATAAAAGAGCATTCATACTATAGAAACATAAATGATCATCACATAAGCATCAAACTAAAAACATCCATACATAGGCAATAGCATTGAAAATCTAATAAACAAACACAAGCATGAGATGAAATCACAGCATTCATTCACATAACAATAAATAAGATCACATCATAATAGAATCAATTTCGACTAACTACATAGAGGAGAAGAAAGATACCATCATAGCTGATGATAACAAGTCCTTAGTTGCAAACCCCTCTACTTCGACTAGGCTAACCACTCATGTAGAGTGTTATAGAGAATTTGTGTGTTTGTGGAGCCTTATTCAGCTAATGAGTCATGCCCTCTATTTATAGGGGGAAATCTCGGCCTAAAAAATCCTAAACCGACTAGGAAAGAGTCTCCTAAACCTTGTGGGCTAAGTAAACTTCCTCCAGAATGAGTTAGGATTGGTGGAAGTAGGGCTTCGGTTGGAACCTCTAATCTTTTTCTTTGTGCGTCGGGCATCCTGGTCCATCAAATTTTTCTCCTAAATATTTTGACGTGTCTTGAGATTTTTCCCATAGTGGCAGTTGGTCCTGTTGCTTGGGACGCCGCTCGTTCCTTTGTCCAAATAGGCAGAGTCTTCTTCCTATGGGCTTGTCTTGAGATAATGAATCAACTTCTAGTTGACTTCACCATCATTGGACCTTTTCTTTCTCACGAAAACTCCTTAAGTTTCTCTTTAGAGCTCATTTGGTCCTCCTGATTTCTTTAGTGCTTGTTATTATTATCAGTAGGTTGCTTTGTACCTTTAAAACCATAAAAACATACCAAGAAGGCATCAAAGAGTACAAGAACATATCTTAGGTCTATTAACGCTCATAGATTAAATAAATGTGATTTAGACAAGAAATACCATTGAAATGACTAAAGATGCTTTGATAGAAGGGGAAAATATATCAAGAATGAGAGTGACTAACACTATAAATAAAAGATCATCATAAATACCCCACACTTGAAATTTGCTTGTCCCCAAGCAAACACTATTCATAACCCTATAACTCAATGAATCATAGCCATCATTACTTAACCCCAATCTTAGGTAGTGGATCATAAAAGGTCAACAATAGCATGATAGAATCCTATCCACATCAGTATGAAAGGACATCATACCATATAATCCAAGCATCAACAATCAATCATGCATCAGAGTCTCAAAATCTAAGGGTGAAGATTTGAATGCTTGCTACTGATTCGGGCCTAAATGCACACATTTTATCCTCGTTTCCCTTGGACGTTTGTGGCATTTGTGCTCCTAAAAGAGTGGTTTTATGCTAGGTTTCTTGTGTTTTAGTGTGTTGGAAGAAACCAGCCCTGGAGTCGAAAGTTGGAAGAAAAGGAGCGAAAACCGGGCAAAGAGGGAGATTCATGCCAAGATCACGGTTTCCCCTTGGAGTCCACGGTCTGCTAAGGCCGTGAACTGGAGCCAAAAACCGTGAACCTTGAGGCGATCAGCGAAGTTCCAGAGGTTACTGGCACCAAGGGAGTTTACGGTATCTAAGACCGTGAACTGGAGCGGTAAGTCGTGAATTTCGTAAGTGAAGTGGTGCATTTCGACGCAACGCTCCGAGTTCACGGATGCGTTGAGGTGTTCACGGTCGTGAACTGAAGCCGTGAACTGAGCCCGATCTCGGTATAAAACGTGATATGAAAGGAAGAGAGAGAGGAGAGAGTGTGAGAAAGTGTCTCCTTCTTCAGATTCCAGAGAGAGAAAGGACGCACCAAAGAAGAAGAGAGGCCATGGTTTGCTCCAAGTGGTGAATTGGGAAGAATCTCCCAGAGAGAAGATCAACACAAGATCAAAGGAGAGTGGAGGCATCACCATGATGGTATCTACTTATTTCTTTTGTGTTCTTCCCCTTTCTAGCATGGAGTAGTTTCCTTTTTCACTTGGGTGTTGTGAAACCCTAACTATTTACCATGTAGTTGTATGAATTGAATGATTGTTTATGGGTGTTTTTAATTTAATGATTGAGGTATTTTTCATTTTGATTGTGCATGTTTGTGCTTTGTTAGAATAAAATTATGGTTCATGCAAAAGCATCCCCTTGAGTTGCAATGGCTTCTGCCTCTCCTGAAAGCTGAGTTTCTAACATTATATAATTTTATGAGGTTAGAATGTCATGGGATTTCCCTTTGAATGTTTTTTTAAGAAGTGCGGGGGGCTTGATGTGATATCGAGTGACAAAATCCTAGGGGATGCCTAGGGTCGTATTCCACAAGGTCTTCTAATACTCACACAAGTCATCTATGACACGCGAAAATAAGAAAAACTTTTTGGGGTTTTATTCAAGTAGAAAACAAAGAAAAGTAAAGCAAGGAAAGTAAAATTGTTTAGGTATTTTTCAATTTAGAGATGCATAGAAGTAAACATTAGTTATCGTAGAAGAGAGTAAACTCGAGTACTATCATGCATATTAGGACTCAACAACAACATGCATCGATGATTTGTCTATTGTGACACTCTATGCTTTCCACTAAAGCCATTCTCTACCCGTGCATGCGCCTCTTATGATAGAGATTTAACTGGCTAATGCATGCTTTCGCTTCATGCCATCGCCTAATTAATTAAGAAACAGGAAGTTAGGATATCATATCACTAATTGTGGGCTTCTAACCATAACCATAGTCTATGGCATCGGTGATCTAACGATCAAATATTGATACTACTCGAGGTATAAAGAAGTACAATGAATTTAGTAGCATACAATAGAATCACAAGAATCAACGATAAAGAAGTATTCACACTATTTAAAGATCAATGAACATCACATAAATATTCAAACTAAAAGCGTCCATACATATGCAATGTGCATCGAGATTTACATACACAAACACAAACATGAGATGAAATCATAGCATTCATTCACATAACAATAATCAAGTTCACATCTTCATACAATCAATTTTGACTAGGATACCTAGAAGAGAAGGAAGGTACCACCATTGATGATGATAGCATCTCCTTAGTTGCAGAATCTCTACAAAGACTAGGGCATCACTCACTCAGAGTGTACAGAGAATTTGTATGTTTGGGAAATCTTACTAAGCTACTGGGTCATGCCCTCTATTTAGTATTTATAGGGGAGGATCTCAACCTAAAACATCATAAACCGACCACGAAAGAGTCTTTTAAACCTTGTGGGCTCAGTCAACTTCTCCCACAAGGATTAAGGTGTGGTGGCGGTAGCGCTTGAAGATCATATACCTCAGCTCATGTGGAGGGTCAATCAAATTAAGGGGTTTCATAAGCTTTATTTGTGCCCTTATGAACACATCTTCAAGTTGGCAATCAATTCAACAGGTGGAATTTTTACTTGTACTAAAGAGGAACTAGCATCACCTTGTAGGAATTTCCCACTAAAGCTCAACTAGTATCTCTTCCAGAACCCGATTTAGTGGAATGAAAAGATGCCTCACACATTGGGCTTAACGCACACTTTATTTCTCAACATATCTTTGGAAATTTTTCTAATTATGTCTTGATGGGTAGCATTTTTGCATTTCTCTAAATATATAGTTCATCTTTTTTAAAACAGGAGACTCTTTTTGAATAATCAGAAATCTTTGAATTGATCAAACAATATGACATTCAAATACATCAAAGGGTCATTACATCCCATTTACTGTCGCATGCTTCATATACATTACAGTATCCTCCCAAGATCAAGCTAAGTGATGATAACTAGACTCAATGATTCAAAGTAAGATGAGAAGTAATCATGCTTGTAGGGAATAACTAAGCCATTAGATGAAGAAAAAAAACATATCTTAGTTCTTTCAAAAACTTTAAAGAACATATCATAACCATTTTAGCATTGAGTTTTTTTTTAAAAATTTAATGACTAAACATATAGCATGTGGTGAGCTTATCAAGGTAAAGCATATCAATCATTCCCATCCCATGCTTTAAAATGAAGTCATCAATGGACTAAAAGATAGTGAGCCGTGGTAAAATAGTAAAAGATAACACCATGCAATAGAATCACAAGCATAGATTATAAAGAAGCATTCATACTACATAAACATCAATGACTATTGCATAAGCATCAAAACTAAAAGCACCCACATGTAGGCAATAGACACCGAGATTTACATAGACAAACACAAGCATGAGATGAAATCATAGCATATTCATTCACATAACAAAATCAAAGTTCACATCTTCATGCAATCATTTTCGACTAGGCTTCATAGAAGAATATTAAGGTACCACCATTGATGATAACTGCATCTCCTTAGTTGTAGATTCTCCTACGAAGACTGGTCTATCACTCACGCTGAGTGTACATAGAATTTGTGTTTTTTTTAGCATTACTTTTTTTTGGTAGAAATTTGTAGCCTTACTAAGATAATGGATCAAGCCCTCAGGATAAGATCTCAACCTAAATCGTCCTAAAATAACTAGAAAAGAGTCTCCTAAACCTTGTGTTCTAAGTAAAATTCTCCCACAAGGATTAGGATTTGTGGCGGTAGTGTGACAGTTGGAACCGCCGCTCTTTTTTTTTAGGTTGGTTGGGATCCTTTGACATTGGACGACTCCTCCTTGAAATTTGTGAGCATCTTGATGTATCCTTCATAGAGGTAGTTGGACACATTGTTGGGCCTCCACTTGTTCTTTCTTCAGATTGGGTGAGTCTTCCTCCTATGTGTTTGTCATGTGATTATATAACAACCTATTATACTTCTCCTTCGTTGGGCCACTTATTTCTCACGAAAGCTCCTTATTCTTTATTGTACAGATACTTTGGTTCTCCAAAGTTTTCCAATGCTTGATCCAATTATTCTTAGGTTGCTTTGTACCTTCAAAACCATCAAAACAGGTGCCAAATATTTCACCGAAGGCTTAGATTGAGATACCACAATGATGGTGGCCGAGTGCTTCAAATATGGGGCAAGGCCACATCAAGGTTGATTTTCCACTATGGGGAAGAGAACAAGCAATGACAGCAACCTGGAGTTGCATTGACGATGACAAGGACGATTATTAGGACATCCATGGAAAAAGGATGTGTGCTTAATGGCTATTGACGATTTGTCCCTCGACAATCACAGCAGGCCATCGGAGGTAATTAAAACTTCTGATTTTTGTGACAGTGATGATTATCCTTTAACTACCACTATTAGGAGCATTCAATGTTAATTTTCAGCAGTTACAATTACATATAGCAAACTGAAAGAGGAATGCAGCGAGGCTAAGAATAAAAATGACAGCTTGCACCAACAGATTGAAGAATACAAACTTAAGTGCAATGATGTAACTAACAAAGTGGATACATTAGAAACTGAAAAAGTTAAATCACTCGCACATTTAAGAGAATTCAAACGAAAGAATGATGGTGGTTCTAGCACTTAACTTAGATCTTGTTCGAGGGCTCCCTAAGATTGAAAAAAATAGAATTCTTTTGTGATGCTTGCGCCAAAGGGAAGCACACTAAGTCAGGTTTTAAAAGCAAACTTGTGATTTCCACTACTAAACCTCTTAAGCTGCTTCACCTAGACTTGTTTAATCCAACTAATGTGGTAAGCTATGGAGGTAAGAGCTATATGTTTGTTATAGTAGATGATATTCTCAATTCACTTGGGTTCTTTTCTTGGCTAGAAAGGACGAATGCTTACCAAGAAACTATATATCGAGAAACAACGTAGGATAGTTGGGATTAGAAGCTATCACAATGGTGAGTTCATCTCTTATAGATTTTATTCTTTCTGCATATACCAGGGGATACATCATAACGTCTCTGCCCCTAGGACTCCTTAACAAAACGAAGTAGTAGAACGGAAAAATAAGACTCTAATTTAAATATTCTGAACCATGTTAAATAATAATCTTCCCAAATACTTATGGGCTGAAGCTGTGAACACTGCTTGCTATAACATAAATAGAGCCCTAATTTGGTCTAGGATACTTCCATCCATTTGGATGTAGATGGTTTGCGTTAAACACTAAAAACAGTCTTGGTAAGTTTGATGTCAAGTCCCATGAGGCAGTGTTTCTTGGCTACTCTAATGTGAGTAGTGCCTATAAAGTTTTTAACCAAAGGACCCTCAAAGGTGCGGTTTTGCCACACAAACCGCACCCCCCAAGTGCGGTTTGTGTGTCAATTATTTTTCGAAACCAGACAAGCAGCCATGCAGATTCACAGACGTGGGGCTGCATGGAAGATGAAAAACGCACCTCTAAGGTCCGGTTTTCATTGATGATTTTGCCTATAAAAGGTAGCCGGGAAATCTTCTCTTCACACCTCTCCTTCTCCCTTTTCAATTTTCTATTGTAGCTCCATATTTCTCTAGTGTTTTTGCGGTTAACCTTAACTCGTAAGTTTTTTTTTTGTATTACTTTTTATTGTGAATTGTGATTTGTAATTTTTATGATATTAGTTGAACTACTGTTTTTTTTTTTTTTTTGCAGATGGCATTCTAAAAGTTCACGCTTGGGTTACGGTGGAATGGTTACACGGAAGAGAGCGGAAAGGGGGTCAACTATGTCGGTGGCAATTTTCAGAAAATAAAGGTCGCTACCACACAGATGCTTGAAGACCTCTATCAAATGTGTACTAACGTTACTTGCATGTAAGGGTTTTTCTTATAACTAAATTAATTAAATTAAATTATTTAACTTCAAGCAGAATTTTATTATCATAAAAATACATTTCATATAATTAACATAATAAAATTCGAAATCAATAATAATTTAAAGAGATACATACATATTATCATAAAACAAACATCCTAAATTAATTAACATAATAACATTCTAAATGAATAATAATTTAAATAGATACATACATATTATCGTAAAAAAACATACTAAATTAATTAACATAAATAACATTGTAAATGAATAATAATTTAAAGAGAAACATACATATTCAAATGTTTGAAATTAATAAAATTCATTTTGTACACATAAAAATAAATAGTATTGGTTGTTTGGTAAATAATTTAATCATATTGGTTGTTTCCAATAATTTAATCGAATACAGAGCAACACTCGTTAGACTCTTAGAAGAGGTATACATCTTCTTAGAAACACAGTCTTTTTGACAGAAAAAGGGGGGATCCGAGGATCTCTTAATACCCGATTTTCCCAGGGAATGGGAGGATATGATAATCGCTTAAAACCCCATTTCCTTAGACCGCACCTCGGCGCAGCGGTCCTCGATCCGTGGCAAGGATCGCTGACCTGGCAAGCGGTCCGCCACTGGATCACATCTTCATCCTGCGGTCCCAAAGGCCGCTGCCCACCAAACACAGAACGCACCTCCAAGGTGCGGTTTATACATAAAACGCACCTGGAAGGTGCGGTCTATTAAAAATGGTGTTATTAGTGTAAATTTTTTTCGGCTGGGTGCTAGTTTTGTAATTTTTTTTAAAGGTGCTTTATTGGAAAAATCCCTGGAAATAGCAACATCTTTACTTAAACTGGAGTTGCTGCCCGTAATGATAATTAAACAGAAATTTCCAGGTGCGGTCTATTAAAAATGGTGTTATTAGTGTAAATTTTTTCGGCTGGGTGCTAGTTTTGTAATTTTTTTAAAGGTGCTTTATTGGAAAAATCCCTGGAAATAGCAACATCTTTACTTAAACTGGAGTTGCTGCCCGTAATGATAATTAAACAGAAATTTCAACAGACTAAAATGTGGACAAGGCAGAAACACAAGAACTCCATCCACCACTTCACAGAACCAAAAGACATCCTCCCACATTGGTAATAGGTAAGCTATACAAAGGTATGACCACTCGATCAAAGGCTTCATCTATTCACACTGCGTTTGTCTCATTGATTGAATCTAAATCCGTAGCACAGGCTTTGTTAGATGATTTATGGTTAGATTCCACGCACGAGAAAATTAGCCAGTTTGAAGAAGCAAACGTTTGGGAACTTATTCTTAAACCAGCTTATGTAAATGTCATAGAAACCAAATGGATTTATAAAAACAAATCAAATGACATAGGAGAGATTTTCTTAAACAAATCCTGCATTGTAGCTCAAGCTTACTGCAAAGAGGAAGGCATAGATTTCAAGGAGTCTTTTGCCCCCGTAGCTAGATTAGAGGGTATCATAATGTTGTGTTCCTTTTCTAGTTCAAATGGTTTTAAACTTTTTCAAATGGACGTGAAAAGCACCTTTCTAAACGGTGACTTAAAAGAGGACATCTACGTGTCTCAACCTCAAGTTTTTGAAGGCTTCAAATTTCTAAATCATATTTACAAATTAAATAAGGTTCTTTATAGTATGAAACAAGCTCCTAGAGCTTAGTACGATAAACTGAGCAATGTATTAATTAGTAATGATTTACACAGAGTTTCAAAGGAATTTTTATTAGTCAAAGCAAGTATCTTAGTAACATGCTAAAGTAATTTGATCTAGGCAATCTGAAACCGGCTTCTACTCTCATGGTTACCAATGTGAAATTAGATAAGGATGAATCTAGAATTAGCATAAGTAAAAAGCTTTATAGAGGCATGATTGGCTCTTTGCTATACTTGACAGCCAACCGATCAAACATTATATTTGTCGTGTGTGTGCGCCCGCTCGGTTTAATTCCTAGCCTAGATAGAAATATGTCACTAGAAGGAGTATAGTATACTCTAAGACTACAACAGTCTGACCCATATGTGTACATTAGCTTAGTGAAAGATAAGAAATTAGGGGGGAAATAGTGAAATGATAAAATGATGTGAAAAGTTGTGTACAAAATCCTCCATGGCAAAAAAATTACCCGCTACGATGCAACTTTATGTATTTCTATTCGTACTTTTCCTTGCTTCTCTTGAATAATGTTGTCCATATGTATGCATTTTAAGTTTCATCCTTCATCGTATTACAGAATACTCTTTTCTTAGCCTCGTTTTACACATCACTACAAAACACACTACCAAAATATATAATTTCAATGCAATGTTTAACAATTAGGCCATAAAAAATTGGTGGTCTAATATGTTTAGTATGTTTAACAAATATGCAAACGCAATGTTTAACAAATACACATGTTCCAGCCACATTCAGCTGTCCAGAAACAATTTGGTGGTCTAATATTGATAGTATCCCACTGTATATGTATCCATTGGAATTGTTGCAATTAGTCTTCCACTAGAGGAAGTTGGAACCCTGTCCTATGGTTGAGTTTTGTTTCACTACTTGTCTCAACTTTGGACACAAAAGGCAACTATTTTGATTTTCAGCCATGAACCAGACAGCTGGTGAGACAGGTACAAGCTTACAAGGTAGAGTTTGAGGTATGGCCATTGGTCATTAGTATAGGAAATGCGTGATGAGGACACTAAGAAAAGTGAGCATATAGCCCCCAATATAGGATACCAAGATTATGCTTACTATCACATAATTCATGTCCTTGTTTGCAACCATTATTCCCTTATTACGCAATTGGTGCATATCCATTTGATAGTGCTCTAGTGTCACCGACAATTCCCCTGAAATCCGATTCTCTGATAGCAATTATCAAACGAGTTACTTTTTGTCATTATTAATTACGCAAAACATTGAAGTACAAACGTAAATTTTTTTATCTTAGGTTTGTACGAGATACATCAATGAAAATATATTTTGTGCCCCAATTGTACTTTAATCATTTCCTACTGATAATTTTTTTTTTATATATTTGGACTCCAATATTGTCGATTTTAGACAAAACTTATATTATGATTTATTCATCGGATGTTTTGTTTGATTAGGACATTCGTTTCATCTGTGCCTTCACGTAATTTTTGGCCTAATAGCCTACCACCAACATGAGGTTTTTATAGACTTGCATGTTATTAGTGTGAATAAGAGATTTAAGATCTATAACTAAAAAATTCTCGAATAACTTCAATTCTTAAAATCAAATAGTTTATCATAACGAGTAATACCATAGAATTTTTGACAAAAAAAGTAATACCATAGAATTGGGCACTTTTAAAACCTTAGACTTCATATATGGATGAATACAACCAATTGTAAGCATTCTACACCCTACCTATATCTACTACAAATATATAACAGTTTTTCAACATTTCAAATTTCATCTAACGAGAGCAAAAGTAAGAAGGGTAGATTTGTCTTTATAATTATTTGGTTTATTCGTAGAAAAAAATATACATCAAACTTGAGATTTGAACTATGTTCTCTTTAAACAATGACATGAATCATTATCAATTACAAATAAACAAATTTATTGTATCTTTTTAAACTAAAAACATGCAGAAACCTAACTCTTATAAACATATGAATGTTCCACTACGATTAACTAGCACACTAACTCTTCCGTAAGTATTTCTTTGGTGTTTGATATTTTTATTTTTCGTATTTTTATTAGTTAATTCAATTTTAACAATTAATTTAACTACTAGGTAGAAATATATATTTCAAATATTTTAGAAATCTTAGGATGTACATCATAAATATTAGTAATATAATAAAGCCTTTCCAAGTAAATATTTCATGGAACACATGACACACAAGGCTTAGATGATTATAGTATAAAGTTTCTAACAAATAAGACAAACTCTATTTGATGATATTAAATGTAAAACCAATAACAATAAAATCCATTGATTATACTAATTATTATAAAAAAAATTGGGAATACCATGTCCTCAACTCCTTATATGTGCTTAATCCAGTGTTTTCTCCAACAGAAAAAAAAATTGAGAGGAGCTCTCTCCTCTCTCCTTGAGTTTTGGTCGACGGTTCTCCTGCCATTAGTCGAGCTATGTCAACTGGCCGGAGCTGCTGTCCTCACTGTGATATCAAAGGTGTTTTGTTTGGCCCTTGCCAACCAAGGGGTGCAAGAGCCTCGAAGAGCCAATCCTCTCAGGGATCCTCGCAGGAAAGCGGCGGAGAGGGACTTGACGGCGAAGTGTGTGGCCGTTCATAAGAAGCGAAGCCAGAATATAGAGCCGGCCGATATTATTCCTGGGAAGCAGCTGTTAGTGGGTAAGAGGCCCGCTCCCCATAAACGGTTAAGGGATCAGGCCGATCTCCTTTCCCTTGGTAGGGATGCCCCGAAACAGAAACGTGCCTGTGTTATCAGACGACATATGTGGTGCTTCCGTTTGCCATCATCGGACGATATAGAAAATGAACTGTGGGAGAAACCTGTCACATCGCCTATGGTCCGCCCGGGAAAAAACCATACGAAAGTTATGGATCCTCTGTCAACCCATTTTCCTTGTGAACTTAGACCCTGGGAGAGGGCGAGTTCCGAGCTTAGATCCCGTGATGGGGCGAGCTTGGCTCCGGTGGGAGAAGGGAATGCGATGGCGGCGGTGGCTGGCCAGGTCCGGCGGCAGATTGGTCACTGGAAACCGGTGTTCTATTGGCTGGTCCGTCCCCGGAGCCGTAAGCCGAGAGGAATGCCAGCTGGCCTACGAGTCTATCGCGAGAACGTTGGCTCCACGCCCGATTGTATCGGGATCCAGGATCTTCTGTTACACGGTATTTGTTGGCCGGTTGGATTATCTACCAGGTCGTTAGAACCTTTTAAAAGTGGCAGCTTCCCACTCCAATTTGAACTCTCTGTGCCATTGGGGTATGCATCCAGGTTTGCCTTTATAAAGAACCCACTTGCCATTATCCCCCACCAATTGAAGTGTGGAAAGGAAAGGCGGACTCTGAGAAGGTTAGCAGCCATCCCCAACGCAAGGAATTGTTCTGGTAAGTGGACGCTATCGAGCGTGGAAATTATTGTTCATATATGGAGGGATGGTTTTTGCACCATGAAACTCTATTTCTTATTCTCGAGCTATCCTTGGGTACCTATTAGGCCTCCCCTTGGTAATATAGACGCTGGTGACATTGATTTCCTGTCTTTGTTTCAGTCAATCACCATGGCGCATATTACAAGAGACCAGGTTGTGGAATTTTCGCTAGTGGAGGTACAGTCTGATAGGGCTTGTGCAGCTAAGATGCTGATCGGCCGCGTCTTCTCGGAGGAGAGGTTAACGGTAGTGGAACTGCGTTCGGCGATCAACAACCCTTGGCAGGGCCATGGTAGAATCAAAGTTCGGGAGGTCTCGTATGGGTTATACGAGTTTACTTTGCCTTCCAAGGCTGCTAAAAACTGGGTGCTACAACGCACTCCCTGGGTTTTGAAGGATAAAATCCTTCACCTCCGCACTTGGGTGCCAAATATCACTTCTCGAATCTTCGAGGAGATGGTCGTTGCTCCATTCCGAGTTCAAATGTGGGAGGTGCCAGAAGACTGCTGCACTCAACAATTTGGGCACAAGATGGCGAGCTCCACCCTAGGCCGCGTTCTTGAAGCGGGTGTTTTCACATGTAATGATAATGTCAATACCTTCATTAAGGTTAAGGCGCTTATCGATTTCTCAAAACCTCTTCGCTCCCAAACCATGGCCACCAATGAAGAGACGGGGGAGTTCTGGATCAGGTTCAAATACGAGCACCTTCCCAGTTTTTGCTATAATTGTGGCCGCGTGGGACACTTTCGCCAAGATTGCTCTTTTGACCCTTCGACTATGAAGGAGAGATTTGGTCCGCACATGACGACCAAGAAGATGGGGCGGTAGATTTTTGAGGAGATGGGGAATGATCAACATTTCCAAGGACAACCAAAATCATTTTGGATCAATAGGAATGTTCGCAACATGAAGGGGGATGAAGCCAATCCAGATCGAAGGCAGCCAAACAGTCAGGGGAGGCATCCTGGTTCAGCTGATCCCCGCGTGCACAACACACAAGTGACGGGATGCGAACCTGGCTAAGAAACCAATATCGGAGAATAGTCCGCTGTGGATGGGATCCTCGGACAACCCATTTGTCACGACCGAGTCTCGGACCAGCTCGGGCAAGAATCCCCTTCAATTCCCGATTCCAAAGGGTACGAAAATCTCCATTGGGAAACTGGCTCGTCGTGGGAAAGGGAAGCAAGAAAATAGTGCTTGCCCTATGGAGATTGACGGGAATCAAATCCTGACCCATGAGCCTCGTCGGCGGGGAACCATGGGTACAACTCGAAGGGCCGATAAGAGTGGTCTTGCGGCGAAGCCGAGTGGGACAACCGTTCCTGCTTGTCTTGGAAAGGGGCAACTGCGTGCCTCCACTGTGCATGCCGACGAGATGGAAGTAGCTCGGCGGCGGCGGCTAATCCTTGCAGAAGAGTCGGAGGAGGAATTCGTTATGCAACCGGTGCCGCCTCCTGGGTCAGTGAAGACTGGGCGTGCAAACCGAAAAAATAACTCGGGCTGCCCTGCGGTGACAAAATCGGACAAGCCCCAAAAAACCTTGGGCTTGGGCCTGCTAGATGAAGGGGACAGACCTGGGGACTCTCCTCTTCCAGACCCGAAAAAGAGAGGGGGGTTAGGCCCAAACTGCGGGAGCCGAAACCAGTGGGCAGGCCCAAGAAAGAGACGGCAGTGGGCCTGAGCAAGCGACCCATCAACCTTCCTAAAGATGGCACGGGTAATTCCTTACCCACTCAAGTTGTCATGGCTGATATTCATTTTAAGGAAAACGTAGGTGTGGAGGAAGCAGGCAGGGAGGACACGCCAAATTTGGATGCTGTTGATCGGCCTGAAGACCTCCTGGAATCGGAGGAGACACTCTCTGAAGGTGAGGCCCAATCCTTCGAGATTAGGCGTCGTTCACCTATGATTGAAGGAAGCTTAAAAAGACTTTCCCGATCTTCTAAGGTCATCCAGGTGGTACAAGCTTTTGAGCAGGGGTTGGTGATGGATGACAATGAGGGGATGCTTGACTCTGGGGACAAGCAGGAGCTGGGAGGTGAAATTTCTCAAGCTATTCCCATTAATGAATATGGGAGCGATTTACCTAACCCAGGTTTGGGCACTAAGAAACGTCAGTTTCAAGAGGTTACTAGGGAGTTGGCGGATGATCCAACCCCAAAGAGACAATTTGTGGAAGAGAAAGATGAATTGAGTAAGGTGGAGGAAGCCAGCCTGGAGTGGCCCTAGCCAGTTAAATGAGGCTTTTGGCCTGGAATGTGAGAGGAATTGGGCCATCCCTCACATTTCAAACAGCTGTAGGATTAGTTCATTCCAATAAACCGGATCTTGTGTTCTTCTCGGAGACACGATCGAGCCGGCGTGTAGTTACCCGTCGTATGCGGGGGTTAGGTTTTGATTCTTCTTGCTGCTTCTTTGTTGATGCAATTGAGGCATCTGGATGCTTAGTAGTTGCTTGGTCCCCCGAAGTTGAAGCTTCGGTGTTTTTTCATTCAAATTATTGTATTTGCATTCAAGTTAATGAAGAGGATTTCTCTTATGTGGTGGTTTTCGTTTACATTAGCTGTAATCTTGCTCTTCGTGCTACCCAATTGGCCGAGTTACAAGAGATTTGTGAAAACATCCAACACCCTTACACTATCATTGGTGATTTTAACACTACGCTTCATGAGAATGAGAAGGATGGTGGGCTTCCCTGGAATGCGACCCAATCTCTTAATTTGCGTGATTTTGTCCAGAACCTTGGCCTCCATGACCCAGGGTACCAGGGTGATCAATTCACTTGGACAAACAGACGAATGGGGAGTGATTGTATCCGTGAACGTTTAGATCGTGCTCTTTGCTCCCAACCTTGGATCGATCGTTTCCCGGACACCTTGGTAAAACATTTTACAGACCAAGGCTCGGACCATCGAACTCTCCTCCTTTCCGACAAGGCCTATACCCGTAACAGCCGACCCCTCTTCCGGTTTGATGCCCGTTGGGCTGATAATCCTGAAGTTAGGGCTATGGTTAATTATGTTTGGAAGGAGGAAGTCCAAGGGACCCCCATGTTTCGCCTTTGGGAGAGACTCAAACGGCTTCGCCACCTGCTATATGATTGGAGTAGGGCGGGCACTACGAATTGCCTTCGAAATATCAAAACTCTCCAGGCGGAAATTGAACGAGTCAAGTTGATTCATCCAATTGATTGGAATGCGGTTAAAAATCTCGAGATTGAGCTTAATCGTCAATGGGAAGCTGAGGAAATTTACTGGCAACAAAAATCCAGGGTCCGATGGTTGAAGAAGGGGGATCAAAACTCATCCTATTTCCATACAGTTACCCGTGCTAGGAGAAAGCGGAATTTTGTTGTTGGTCTCCGTAGTGATACTAGTGAGTGGGTCACTGAGGAGCCTGGTAAAGCAGCCATTGCCACTGACTTTTACCAATCTCTCTTCACCTCTGAACAACAAGTCCCTAATATGGCGGAGCGAGTTGACAGTCTCCCCATCTCTCACAGTATTACACCTGCAATGAACACTGCCTTAACGGCCGAAGTCTGTCCTAGTGAAGTCCGGCAAACTGTGTTCTCCATGGGATCGAAACAAGCCCCGGGATCTGATGGTTTTACGGGGAAATTCTTTAAGGCTTTCTGGGATGTTGTTGGGGATTCGGTGATTGCAGCAGTCGTTTCCTTCTTTGAGACGAGTCGGATGCTTAAAAGTTTCAATCACACTTGGCTCACCCTAATTCCCAAAGTGGATAATGTGGAGACTATGCGACAATTACGCCCAATCAGTCTGTGCCAATTTGTTTACAAAATTATAACCAAAATCATGGCTGAACATCTCGCGTGCTTCCTGCCTCAGATCATCTCAGAGGGGCAAAATGGTTTTATCCGTGATAGGCAGATAATTGATAATATCCTCCTGGGGCATGAATTGATGCACTACCTGAAAATCAAAACACGAGGCAAGAGAGGGTACATGGCTCTAAAGGTTGACATGGAAAAGGCCTATGATAGAGTCGAATGGTCCTTTCTCCTCGCAGTTATGAATAAGATGGGGTTTAGCTCAATTTGGCAGGGTTGGATTCTTGAGTGCCTCCGATCATCCTCTTTCTCTGTGCTTATGAATGGTACTCCGTCCGGTTATTTTAAACCGTCTAGGGGGCTCAGACAGGGGGACCCGTTGTCCCCCCTGTTATTTGTTATATGCACTGAGGGATTTACGGCTCTCTTAAGAAAGGCAATTACGGAAAACAAGCTTCAGGGGGTTAAAGTGGCTCATCGTGCCCCCAGAGTCTCTCATTTGTTCTTCGCTGATGATTCTTACTTGTTCCTGAGGGGGACTCTTCAGGAATGTGAGAATCTGATTGTGGTTTTGAATGAGTACGAGGAATTGAGTGGTCAACTAGTGAACCTGGATAAATCGACAGTTTGTTTTAGCAAAAACATTGTGCTGCCTGATCAGGAATTCCTGGCGGCTGTTCTGGGGGTTGGAGCAGTGGGCGTACATGATAAATATCTGGGACTTCCTACGCTGTTTGCTCGATCGAAAATGGCTACGTTTCGTTACTTGGAGGAGAAGTTATTGGAGAGACTACAAGGTTGGAAACAGAAGACGTTATCCTGGGCGGCCAAGGAGACCCTCATTAAATCTATTGCCTTGGGTCTCCCCCTACATGTCATGTCTTGCTTCAAGTTGCCACTTTCGTTGTGCCGTCTCCTGGACAAACATGTGGCTCGTTTCTGGTGGGGGGCGACTGAGGAGCATTTGAAGATTCGTTGGGTCTCCTGGCGTCATATGTGTAGAAGTAAACATGAGGGGGGATGGGGTTTCGTAGGTTTGAGCAGTTCAATCAGGCTCTGTTAGCCAAAATTGGATGGCGTATCCTTACTGATCCCCAATCTCTTCTGGCCCAAGTGTACAAAGGAAAGTATTTCCCTAACGGGACTTTTCTCGATGCTACCGCCCGTTCCCGGCCTTCCTGGGGGTGGTAGAGTATCCTCTATGGGCGGCAATTGTTGAAAAAGGGCTTGCGATGGCAAATCGGGAATGGCCAAACGGCCTCTCTCTTAAAATCCAAGTGGATCCCTCAACTTCAGCTGGATCCCTTGCAGTATAACCCCTGTGTTTTGCCTGAAGAGGGAGATCCTTTAGTCGCTGAGGTTATTTGTTCTGGGGAAGGTCGTTGGTGCAATCAAAAACTTGCGCAATGGTTTGATCCTCCTACTTGTAGAGCCATTAAAACCATCCCTCTCCCTCGTCTGAATATGGATGATAGGTTGATCTGGCATGCGACAGCGGATGGGGTATTCTCGGTCAAGTCTGCCTATCATCTGGCTATTACCCTAGATATGCGGAGGGGTGGGTGGAAGTCTTCTGTCAGCTGGATGGATAAGACGAGTTGGATTCGTCTCTGGGAGGCAAACATTCCCCCTAAATTGAAGGTGTTTGTTTGGCAAATCCTCTCCCGGGCTCTCCCGACCACTGATGCTCTCATTGAACGTAATGTTCCTGTTCATCCTCGCTGCCCGGTTTGCTGGGATAGTTCAGAAACTTTGGAGCATCTGTTCCTTTCTTGTCCGGTGGCCCGGGCCCTCTGGGATTACTCGGGGTTGGACTATCTGGTTGATCAATCAACCAACGGTGTTTATGGCAGTGGTTGCCATTCTCTGGCGGATCTGGCGGTCTCGTAATTGGGTGGTTTTTTAGGGAAAACAATTTGGGATCCAAGTGTTGATGCGTCAGTTCATTCAGCAATATGAGGAATGGATTCGATTGCCTGCCCGGTCCATCGCGCAAGGCCTTCCTCCTAGCACAGATCCAGTGAACACTGAAGGGGATCTGCGTATGATCTGTCGGTGGGACGGGGCCACTAGGAGGGGATATCACTCGGCTGGGGGAATGGTTCTTGTTTATCCTACAGGTGGGATCGGTTTGGCTAAAGGGGTACAATTCCCAGTTATGGATGACCCGATGGTTGTGGAGCTTTTGGTGCTTAGAGAGGCCGTGATTTGGTGTCGCGGGCTGGGGCTTACTGAGGTGAGGTTTGAAGGTGATGCCAAAGTCATTATTGATAAGCTCAATCGGGGGGATCTTGGAGATAACAGGATGGGTGCTATTCTTGAAGAAATTTATAATTGTCTCCAGGCTCAGTCAGGTTATAGTGTTCGGTTTGTAGGTCGGCGTAGTAATAGGGTAGCCCATTTGGTGGCTAGAAAAGCCCTTTCTCTGTACTCCACCATTAGCCGTTCCTTTGATTTTCAGGCCTGGCTGAATTCCAGAGTGTAACTGTCTTTTTTGTGAATCAATATATGATTATCTTTTGTAAAAAAAAAAATATATATATATGTGCTTAATCCGTTACTTATAAGTATATTATCTTTTCACTTGGTTGGTAAAATAATCAAAATTTAGAGGGAATTTTATGATTTAAACATAAATTTTATGATTATAAAATAAATTACATCAGTCTAAATCATTAACTCATCCAAAATAGTTTAATTATAATTTCATTGTAAAAATAACCCCACCAATAGCGAGGAACATAGCTAGTTTAAATAAAAGAGAAAAAATGCAGATTATCATTCCAAAATAAAATACAGTGCATTCCTCAGGTGGTGGCGATATTGATCTGTGTAATACAAATTGATAAGACATCATTGGTAAGTGCTACAAGATCATCTCGTACATTGGAACGCATAATTATGGACTCAAATCTCTTAACATGAAGGTGTTTTCTTTTGGATGGGTCCAAAAGCAAACCATTTCGGAATCGGAATGCAATGGGCTGATGATCACATCCAGTTATCCAGCCCATGAGAAACATTAAAGATAAATATAACGGGCCTTTTCGTATAAACTCCAACGGGTCAGCTGTGCTAGGCCTAATTTATTGGTGAAAATTTGGGCTCATTCTTTCGAGTGCAGATCTGGTGACTAGGGGGTGCTTAGTCAATTGGCTAAGCCCACCTCAATCCTTGGATCAATCTAATGGTATAGATAATGGAAGGACTAATTTATTAATAAGAAGGGCAATCATGGAATTAGAAAAAATTCAATAATTTTTTTTTCCACCTTCTCTTCTGCGCTGCCAGCCACGGGAGATATAGAAAGACGAAGGCGACGATGGAAAAGAGGCGACTGACGGCGACGATGGAGAGAGAGAAAGGAGACCTCGACCACGACGGCGACGATGGAAAGAGGGAAAGGAGATCGCGACGGAGGCGACAGTGTTGAAGAGAGAGAAAACCAGATATGGTCTTCATCATCGGAAAACAGAGGAGAGAGAGGCAATGGCGGAGAGAGAGCGTCGGCGACAATGGAGGAGAGAGAGGCGGCGCGACGATGGAGAGAGTGAGAGAGAGGTTGCGATGGCAGTAGAGTGAGTCAGCGGCGGCAGCGGTGGAGAGAGAGTCGACGACGGTGGAGAGAGAGGGAAGAACAGTGGTTTGTAATGCAAGTGTTGTCGGTTTGTATTGTTAGTAATTTTGTACATAATGTCAGTGTTATTTGTATGGTTTGTATGTTTTGTAAAAATGACAAAGCTTACAAACATTACAAAACAACTCGCCAAACATTACAAAATAACAAAACTTACAAAGATTACAAAACAACTCGACAAACATTACAAAATAACAAAGCTTACAAACATTACAAAACAACTCGACAAACATTACAAAATAACAAAGCTTACAAACATTACAAAACATACTAACAGTACAAATCATAACATAAAGTATACAAACTAGACAAACAAACATTACAAATTATAATATATACAAAATAGTCATATAAACATTACAAACTGGAATGATAAAATTACGAAATCGTCGCCGCCAACAAATTGGTGATGTCGGTGTCTCTCTCCTCCTCAACCGCCGCTGCCTCTCTCTCCTCCGCGGTCGTCGTCGCTCTCGTCTTCTCTTGTCGTCGTTGTTCCTCGCGCGCCGTCGTCGTTGTTCCTCGCCGCCACCGCTGTCTCTCTCTCTTCTCCTCTACCGCCGCCACTCTCTCTCCTCTACGGTCGCCATCGCCTCTCTCTCTTCTCCTCTACCTCCGCCTCTCTCTCTCTCCCCCCGAACACAGAACGCCATCGACCTTAATCTCTCACTGCCGTCGTCCCTGGCCGCCGTCATCTCTGTGGATCCATCTCCGCGTGCGACAAACATGTGAGGGAAGGACTCTTTTTCTTTTTTTTTTTTAATTACAAAATTAAAATGTATAATTACTATGTTGTCCTTCCTTAAAATGAATTAATTGTAGCCTTAGGATTTTAATGAGCATAGAAGGCTGAGGTTGACTTAGCCAAGTGACTAAGGGTATGCCTAGTCACCTGATCTTAGCCCCATTCTTTCTGAAACCCACACAAACCGGCCTAAGTTCTGGTCCTTAAGGCCTCTTTTTTAAGGAAGAACTTAAAGCCTTGTGATTGGCTAATTCAAGATAAGGTAGTTAGTAGGAGTTATTAGTTAAAAAGTTGTTAGGGGTATTAAGGAGAATACAATTAAATTAAAACATGTCTATTATTTTCAAAAACCCTAAGCGACGGTTTATTTTTGGTTTTCGTCGGGTCTGTTTATTTTTCCGCTGTGGGTCTGTTCCAACTTTTCCCGGCGTCCCTGCTTCTCCGTCAAACACGAGTCCGTCGTCCCTGAAGCAATCATCTTGAAGACGCTCGTCCGGTCGAGTTTTCCGTCGACGCTGTTCGAGTTCTCCCTCTCTCTCGTCCGGTCGAGTTCGCCCTCTCTCTCCGTCGTCGCTGTTCGAGTTCTCCATCTCTCTCGTCCGGTCGAGTTCGCCCTCTCTCTCGTCCGGTCGAGTTCTCCCTCTCTCTCGTTTCAACTCTCAGTCTCTCGTCGGCGGCCACGTGTTAAGGTATTTTTTTGTCTTCGATTTTTTTGGCCGCTATTTTGAGGGTTTTTGGCGTTGCATGTTGCATGGGATTAGGGTTTTGGCGATGCATGAGATTAGGGTTTTGTCGTTGTATAGGAGGAGTAGGGGTTGTACAATGGTAGGTCCATTTTTAATTTATTTGGTTTCTGTTATTAATAATTTTGTGGACGTTTACAGATTTTTTCTGTCGATTGTCACTCGTTATCAACCTTTTGGCATCTATTATTAATCATTCCGTGGACATTTGGAAACCGCAATGTGTCTATATTATTAATTAATACGTGCTTGTTTTCAACTTTTTTGTTCTATATTATTAATCAATTTGTCATGCAAGTCAATGTGTTGTGTGTTCATTGTTAATCAATCTGTGCACGTCAAATTAATTTCGAATTTGGGAAATATTGTTCGTCGCGTCGATGCATGGGATTAGTCGGTGCACAATAGTATTTATTTTTAATTTTTTTGTGTCCATTATTAATCAATTTCTGCTCATTATGAACCTTTTGTATATATATTATTAATCATTCGGTGGGCGTTTACAAGCTGTTTTGGTCAACATTGTTAATCAATATGTTCTCGCTCTCAACCTTTTGCTTTTTATGATTAATGAATCTGTGCTGTTATGTAAATTATTTAATTGCATTGGTAATTTTTTTTTTGTAATGTTCTTTGCCAACGTGATAATTTTGTGAACACCATAATCAATTCTTGTCGTGTTATGTTTTTTTAGTATTGGTCGTTATCAACACTACTAAGTTATGTTCGTTATTAACATTTTCTTTTGTATTGATCGTTATTAAAAAATGGGTTATTAATCATTTCGTGGACTTTCTTTATAATTTTTTACAGTGGTCCACAATATAATATGGCACGTACGAAGAATACTTCGCTTAAGTCTGCACCGTTGAGTAAGCCTATGAAGAAAAAGGCAGATGCACCTATAGCTGATGACAATCGCTTACCAATCAGGTGCAGTGTGTCTCAGGTCCGCAAAATCGTTAAGAATATTAGCCCAAGTCGTGCGGCTATGCTTCGAAGTTATGGGTTCGGCTTCGTTCTTAACTTGCAGATGCGTAGTATTGACCAGGATTATTTGCGCTTGGTAAATATTAATTTTGATAATGAGTGAACGAACAACTAGCATCTTTAATTGAATTTATTTCCTGTTGTGTTTTCAACTTTATCCTTAGTCATTATCCATAAATTTGTTTCAGTATTAATTGTGAGCACCTGTCCTTGTAACATTTTGTAGGTCAGTCTATGTCGTTCCAGATGCCTGGCGGGGTACGTTTGTATCTTACTGAGGATGACGTCGAACGCGTGTATGGCTTTCCAAAGGGTACCAATATTGTTGATCTTGACATCTTCGACCAGCGCAATACAAAGGAATGGGCGTTGGCTCTTGGCATATCCACAGTCGGCCCAAATATGATTGACCTAATGCAGTTGAAGAATGACATGAGGAACACAACCGATGATGAATCTTGGGTGCAGATTGTCAAGTTATTAGAACACGATTGTTAACGACCATTGATTATCAGTGTTTTTAGAACACGATTATTAACTTTTTCTCCCAATTCATTAATATAATTTCGATGATTTATTAGAACACGATTAGAATTTTGATGCGTTAGATTATCAGAAGTTTATTTAACAGTGTTTCATTAACGACCATAGATTATCAAATTAGTAGAACTCAATTATTAACTTTTTCCCCCAATTCATTAATATTTTTTAAACCTATTGTCAATTGTCGTCAACATAATTATTAACTTACCCATGTTGTCAATATTAAAATCACGAATGTCCATGACAGGTATAGCACTACCATCATTCGTCCGTTAACACAATTATTAACTCTATTTACACTACATAGATTATCAGAAGTTTATTTAACATTGTTTCAATAACGACCATAGCTTATCAAATTAGTAGAACACCATTATTAACTTTTTCCCCCAATTCATTATTATTTTTTAAACCTATTGTCAATTTTTTTGATAGAAAACACAATAATTAAAACCTATTGATCCACTGTAATTATTAATAGGCTAGATAGAAAATGTTAATAACTCTATTTACACTACATAGTTAATAACTGGTATTATTAATTCTATATCATATCATTAGTAAGAAAATACATCCCATATATGACCACTACAGTATTATAATATTTATCAATTTTTATTGGTAATATTATCAATAACATATTCATCATTAGTAATAATTATGAATATTATAACCTTCTTTATCTATCTTTTTCTAAAAAATACGATAGTCTTCGCAAAAACAATAACTGACTACAAGTGCCACATAATAATAATAATACTGTGTTCACCAATAGAACTCTATTTGGTGAACAACGCATAGTCCAAACACCTCTACCAACCGAGTCCAACAAACAATGTACTTCTACACTAATGTTGGTTTTTTAGACACCTCATGTATGGTTAAACCTTCTGCTTCTTGGCAGCCTTCTTTTCCTTGTCCTTCTTTGTCTTATTCATTTCCTTCGCCCTCTTCTCCCTGGCAATTGCTTGTTTACTCTTCAACCTTTTCCTCTTCCGGGTCAGATCACAAGTTGACATCACAAGATACTTCATTCAGATCTGCAACGTTGACAAATTAACAAAACTATTACCTTTAATTATTAACAACTACCCACTTCATTATTAATCTTTATTCTCCGATTATTAAATAAACAATTACAAGGTACCTCATTCAGATCTGCAACCTTGAAAAATTAACAAAACTATTACCTTTAATTATTAACAAAACTATTAAAACAACGAACATTTTTACGTACAAAGTGGATTATTAATTTAAACACTTCGATTATTAATAAATTGGTATTATCAGTTAACAAGTATTATTAATAAATTGGTATTATCGGTTAATACTCGTTTATGAAGATATTGATAATATGTTTAAAAATAGTAATGACCTGATTACATGCAACGTTGATTATTAATTAAAACACCACAAATATTAACAGTTAACGAAGGCATTATTATTAATCCCACACCAAGTTATTAACTTAAATTGTTAACAACTCTGGTAAGTATTATTCAAAATTGGTATTATCGGTTAATACTCGTTTATGAAGATATTGATAATATGTTTAAAAATAGTAATGACCTGATTACATGCAACGTTGATTATTAATTAAAACACCACAAATATGAACAGTCAACGAAGGCATTATTATTAATCCCACACCAAGTTATTAACTTAAATTGTTAACAACACTGGTCTGTTTTATTAATAAATTGGTATTATCGGTTAATACTCATTTATGAAGATATTGATAATATGTTTAAAAATAGTAATGACCTGATTACATGCAACGTTGATTATTAATTAAAACACCACAAATATTAACAGTTAACGAAGGCATTATTATTAATCTCACACCAAGTTATTAACTTAAATTGTTAACAACTCTGGTCTGTTTTATTAATAAATTGGTATTATCGGTTAATACTCGTTTATGAAGATATTGATAATATGTTTAAAAATAGTAATGACCTGATTACATGCAACGTTGATTATTAATTAAAACACCACAAATATTAACAGTCAACGAAGGCATTATTATTAATCCCACACCAAGTTATTAACTTAAATTGTTAACAACACTGGTCTGTTTTATTAATAAATTGGTTTTATCGGTTAATACTCGTTTATGAAGATATTGATAATATGTTTAAAAATAGTAATGACCTGATTACATGCAAAGTTGATTATTAATTAAAACACCACAAATATTAACAGTTAACGAAGGCATTATTATTAATCCCACACCAAGTTATTAACTTAAATTGTTAACAACTCTGGTCTGTTTTATTAATCAACGATGCAGCCAAAGATACGTTAGCAAAACAAAGTCCCAAAAACTTACCAAAAATAACGTCTCTTGGCCTTGACGATCCCATGGAAAACGAGACTAGAAGGAGAGACGACAACCCCGACGACGTCGGGAAAGCAGATGCGAAGGAGATCGTCGCCGACCTTCTTTGCGACGAGAAGGTGACAGCCGAGACGTCACCGGCCTTCTTTGAGACGACGACGACAGACGAAAAACAAGAGAACGGGACGACGACGCCGGAAAGCAAGCGCCGCACAGCAAACGAGAAAACGAAGACGAATGGGTTTAGGGTTGGGAGGAGTTTCTTTTTTCTCTCGTTCCTTTATTAATGATGACATTTAATTACTTTTTATATTCCTGTCTTACCCTTTAACGTATTAGGTAGGTAGTTAACCAATCATTAGTAATCACTCTCTCTCTCCTTCTCCTATTGGCTGAAAGGGGTTTAAGCCTGATCCAACCCGCACACAAACCTGGAAGCCACGTGTTAGAATGGTGTTCGATAAACAGCGTAGCATCTCTGGTCAAAACTACATCGGCAGCAGAGGATCTCCTCTCCCCAGTCGAACCAAAACTTCCCACCCATCTTGCGTATTCGGACCAGTTCTTCTCAACCCACGCGCTTCAAGCAATCGCCAATCGGCCACGTACCGTTGTTCCGATCTCCACTGAGGAGGGAGATCGTTCAGAAATCCGGCCAACGCTTCGGTGAAGGACATGGGCGATCAAATAGCAAAGGGAGAAGAATTCGAGAGGAAGGCTGAGAAGAAGATCAGCGGCTGGAGCGTATTTGGGTCCAAGCACGAAGATGCCGCTGAGTTGTACGCTAAATCTGCCAACCATTTCAAACTCGCCAAATCATGTATGTCGCCGGCCACCAGCTACCCCTCCTCCTCTCCCAACTCTCTGTCAGTTTCTTTATTTTGTTGCTAAATCTCGTGGTGGTTATTATCTGCAGGGGATAGAGCGGGTTCTGTTTTTGTTAAGCTCTCTAATTGCCATCTCAAGGTAGAATAACTGAACACGTCGGAATCAATGGCTTTCTCTTAGATCTTTGGTTTAGGGTTAATCAACCCCGCCGCAGTGGGTTCTGTGACTTCTAACTGTGTTTACACTTCACAGTCGGACAGCGATCATGAAGCTGCCAGTGCTCTCGTGGATGCTGCAATTTGCTACAAGAAAACATCAACCGAAGGTTAGATTATAATGAACAAGTTTCCCCCTCTCTAGCTTAAAGTTTCAATTTATAATGCCGTTTATTTGCGATCCCAACTGTGAAATTCTTGGGGGTTTTGATTCAATTGGGCAGCCGCCATATCATGTTTGGAGCAAGCAGTGGGCATTTTCCTGAACATGGGCAGGTATAACATGGCTGCCAAGAATTGCAAGGTAATTCTTATGCTTGGCCCGAATTCTCCCGCTTGCATTTTGCTTTCAAGATAACGTTAATGGAGTTTGGTTGACTTTGTGGTTTAGGAAATTGGGGAGTTATACGAGCAGGAGGAGAAGATTGAGAAGGCTATAGCGTATCTTGAGCGAGCAGCTGAGTGTTATGAACATCAAGAAGCAAGCTCCTCTGCAAACCAGTGCAAGCAGAAGGTTGCACAATTTTCTGCTCAACTTGAACAGTAAGTTGAATTTGTGAAACTTGGTTGTTTAGCTATAATGATCTGCTGAAGAGAATCCGTGTACCTCAAATTGACCATGGCTTGTTTTTCCCTTGTACTGGCATTTCCATTTTTGCATTTATTTGTTAGTAAGAGTTTCACACTTCATCTAAGTCACAAGAATATAGCGTAAATGTCACCTGTTCTTGTCTTGTTCTGCTTTGGTATAGGTATCAGAAAGCAATTCAGGTGTACGAAGAGATTGCGAGATACTCCATCAACAGCAACTTACTGAAATATGGCGTAAGAGGGCATCTTCTTAATGCTGGTCTTTGCCAGCTTTGTCGAGGGGATGTTGTTGCCATAACCAATGCATTAGAGCGATATGAGGTTTAACACCACCTAGAATCGTTGTGTGTACTCATGTTAAGGGCTGTTTTATGCTCACTATGCATACCCCCTAAACTTGTGTTATTTCCTCAAATAGAATGGTCAAACAATTTCATTTTTTATGCAGGATCTAGACCCAACTTTCTCCAGAACTCGGGAGTTTAGATTCTTATCAGTAAGTTACCTTGACTATCCGGTTAAGAACTGTGTTTAGATTATCTGCATCTTGCTCACAACCCTGAGAAGAACTTCTGCCACTAAATAATTTCAGGATTTAGCCACTGCAATGGATGAGGAGGATGTAGACAAGTTTACAAGCATTGTGAAGGAGTTTGATAGCATGAGCAAGCTGGTACATCTCCTTGTCAGAAAAATGACCGCTAATTCATTTTCATGGTCTATGTTTGACTGTGTGTCCCTAGTTTTAGCAAGAAGAAACTGATTTGCGTACTTTTGGGAGATAATCATCACTCCCTTAGGATGACTTTGTTTCAAGTTTGTGACAACTGATATTAGAATCCTGCATTTTGTAGGATTCTTGGAAAGTGACCCTGCTGTTGAAAGTAAAGCAAACTCTGAAGGACAAGGAGCTGGAGGAGGATGATTTGACATAAATTCCTCGGTTCAACATCATATTGGTTTGGCAGATGCTGTACATGTAATAGCACATCAGGGAGAGCTAGAACAATAATGCATTGCCGCCTCAGGAGTTATGTACTATCAGCAACAATAAATAAGGTTCTATCCAGTTCTTCATAGTGTCTTCGTGTAGAAATATGTGGTTGCAGGTTGGTAGGTGAGGGGATATTCAGAGTTCACGACCACGAGCTTCCGGACTCCGGTGGTGAATCAGATTGAGATTTAAAATGATTTTGTTCAAAATTCAATTGGTTGATGGACTTGGAATTATCTATACGGCAGCATGGATGATAGAATCCACCATGGAATACTTTTTTACTAATGTTTGGAAGTTGTGTTACTTTACTCAATTTTTTTCCATAAGGATTGTTTCTATGATACAATCATAAATTATCATTCGAAATGTGTGACTATCATATCTCAATTTTTAGATGAGATTGTTGAGTTGATAATAGGGGTGTATATATCGGTTCCGTTCAAATTAAATTAAATTACTTTGATTCGGAATTTCAGACAATCGAATATGCGAGGTTAGCTTGTATCTTCTCATTTTCAAATTATTTGTCACCTCTGATGCAAACAATAAATATACAATTCTATGCATCAAATGATAAAATCAAATATTTTGACACATAAATCATAAAACATTAACATGATTAAAATCTTCAAATCTCAAGACAAGTACAAACATCAAAATCCACCATTTGGAGTGCAACTATTGTTGTTTGGTTTGGAATTCAGAAGTTTTGTTAAGTCGAAATGACCTGATTTTTTAAATATGCCTTTTTCCTTCTAAATTCCGAAATGAATAACATTAAATCGATTTTGGTTTGATTAGGATCGGTTTTACCGAACCAGATGCCACCACTAGTTGAGATGATTTTATTTCAACTTTTAACTAATGTGACATACACAATCACACATACCAAACGACAAATGCATCAAATTCTTCAATACATGCATAATATTATGTATGTCTTCATCCCAATAGATTTATTTAATAATTGCAACTTCCAAATGACCTAAGAATCACCCAAATGTTGTCGAACTGTCGTTGTCTTTGGTCGGTTACATTCACTATCCATCGAAATGCTTCCTTTTTTTTGGGATTAAGCATTGTATATGCATTTTAGCTGACATTTATAAAAACAACTATTGGATCAAATGAAATGGAATTACTAAAAGGGGTCGCCTAAATGAGGGATTTCGGCACAATCCCTCATTTTATAATATTTCAGCGCAATCCCTCATTTTGTCGGATTTTGGCTAAATCCTTTGTTTGGGTGGTAGATAAACAATGAGGGAATACAACGATGTGTAATTTCAAAAATCAGGTATGGCTGGATTTCTAAATAGTTTCCTCCCCTAGTGATGGTAATGTATCCAGAATAGATCGAGTAGTGCAATACCAACAAGCCCGACCCATTTACTTTTGGGCCTCACAATCGTCATTTTTATTCAAATCGGAATCATAGAGTGGTTTCAACAAAAACCCCAAAATCTGGAAAATTACGGTTCTTATTTCTGCTCGTGATATTTGGTCGATCTCATTGATAAAGCGTTCAAATTTTGTTTGATTCCCTCCAAAGTCTGGTAGATTAGTTTAGTTCGTTGTTGCTCCTAATACATGGTCGACCATATGTTTGCAAGGTTGACCTCCTGTGATTGCTATCGAAACTTTGTCAATTCATGCAATGTGTGTTGCTGTTCGAAATCAGGGTCGACCGCAACTTCATTCTTTCCCAAATTTTTGTGGTTGGGTTTGTTTTCCAATTGTGATTATTCGGTCAACCTCTTCCTTCTCAGCGAACATCTACGCAAAAGCAGCCTTATTTCCTTCTCAGCGAACATCTACGCAAAAGCAGCCTTATTTAACATCCTACCCCTCATATTTTCATTTTCTTCTTATATCATGGAGGGCAATAAAGGTAAATTACACTTTATACATACAAATTTAATTAACAAAATCCATCATAAAATCCATCAAACAAACAATGGTGTTTATCAAATCCATAATGAACCCAAAATCCTCATATATCCCATGTTTTTCAAAACCCAAATTATACCAAAATTTTCATTTTTCAAATTCATGAAGCAACCGACCCCTTAGATGGATTTTTAAAATCCATTGGACCTCACAAATTTTGATCCCAATATAATCCAACATGCATGAGTTACACATCTCATAATCCAACACCACTTTAGTACCAAGAACTTCAAGTATAAAATCTTAATCAAAATCCCAAGAATAAACTACCACTGCATATTGATCGATTATTTTATCTAAATGACTATGGTTTGAAAGTCACCATAAACATAGTAACTTCCGAGCGTGCAAAACTGGATATCATGTTCATGTACTGTACTATGGTGCAATAAGACAACTCAGACGTCCAATAAGAAATCGGCAACCTTTTGGTGGGTATAAACCTAGGTAACCAGTTCGCGGAGCAGGAACGAGAGCGCTAATTATTCAAGAACTCAATATTCAGAGCGCAGCAAGAGCGTGATATTATATTATTGGAATTAATTAATTTAGTCAATTTTTTAGAAGAAATTGAATCAAGCAAGAAGATTCCAAGTGGAATAGCTATATCTTAGTATAGATATAAAACTTGCTAGATTGAACAAGCAAAACTAAAAATGTTAAGTGATCAAAATTGCGTGTAGCAACTAAATGTTGGCTTTAGAGTCCGTTAGCAGCAACGTTCTTAGTCAAAGACTCAAACTCAAAGTGCAACGAGTGACATATTTTTGCTCATTTACCAAAACAGACAGCCCAGCCCTTGACAATTATGGAATTAGCCCTCTCCTACTCTTCCTCTCCTTTCCGTCTTTGCAACTCCCCTATCTTCAAAGCATTGGAAATCCACGCTTTCTTTTCATTATCAATTGCCTCCTTTGTTGGTGTTGCTCTGCTCGCTCTTTCATATCACCTTCCCTTCCCCTAGGTTTTGTTGTCAATCGCTTCCCCTCTTCTCTGCCATCACCCGCCGGGAATTGTCTCAGGTGTTCTCCCTCCAGTCTCAATATAACAACCCCTCTCCAAATTCCAATCTAAATTAATTTAATCAGATCAAGTAAATCGCTTCTCTGTTTCTTGATTTCTTTTATTAATTATCTCTCTGTTTATGCGCGCGGTGAAGGAAGGGGGTTTACCGTATTAGTTTGTTTATGCATGTGATGTGACTCCAATTTTTTTGATTTACTCCATGCCCACAAGAAGCGAGATGTCGCTCCAACCACCAGCCTGGGGTGGTTGCGCCTCCAGCGCTGACAGATAAAGCTGAGGTATGTTGTGTGATTGCAGCAGCGAGACGGTGGAAGATAACTAAGAAGAATTCACGCTCTAGAAAATGTAATTCGCGCTCCCACTAAATTTAGTTCGCGAATTATTGAAGCTCTGCTGAAAGATCACGTTTTTGCGCGCTCGAGCGGGATCGGCAGGCATAGAGACGCGAATTAGGTAGCCTAAGTATAAACAAGTAGTTTCTCTGCCAACAAAAAATGATTGTTAACGATAACCAGACAAAAGATGCTCAGTCACCTTTCCACACTATTTTCGACTCGTTGCTCGCTTTTTTCCTTCCTAAATCGTCACTCACACCAGTCGAACTCTTCTATATCAGAAATCCATCAGCTTCAACCTTCTTCCTGTCATCTTCTTTCCCGCAAATCTCCTATGATTTTTCCTATCCATGGCGTCGTTTTCTCTTGCCTCCAAGCTCCCCTTACTACGCTCCGACCATCCGGACGACTTACTCGGAAGTCAGCCGTTTTCTGCTGCTGTGAAGGCAGTTTATAGTGGTCCTTCTTCCAAGCTCTTCAACTTGAACTGCCAGGTCAACATTCATTCTTTCACATCTTACCGCGACGCGCGATTCTCCGCGAGCAATGTTCCACGCGCCACCGCAGAGATAGTGGTGGATAGCGCGACAGAAAAGGGGGAAGGGAGTGGGGGGAGGCTTCTCAGAGTTGGACTGGTATGCGGCGGTCCATCTGCAGAGCGTGGGATTTCTCTCAACTCTGTTAGATCAGTTCTAGATCACATACATGTAATCTTTTGAATATGCCCACCATGTGTTTGAAACTTTGTGTTAATCACTTGTTGGGAAAGAAAGTCTGTTATGTTAGTTACTATGAACTGTTCTTCTTACCCACCATCTGTTCGACAGGGAGATGATCTGCAAGTGAATTGCTACTACATTGACCGTGACCTCAATGCGTTTGCTGTAGCCCCTGCCCAGGTTTGTTTCTTCTTCTGCTGTCTTCTTATAGAAACTATGATTCTTATGAATCGTGTCAACGATTATAGATTGACAGTCAATTTGCTACTTTGACCATAGCACGGCCGTACTTATCATGATGAATACAACTATTGACTCTAATTTTGTCCTTACTCTCCAGGTATACTCAAACACACCAGCCAATTTCGACTTTAACCTTGAATGGTGAGAACTTTTCTGTTGCTCCTGATTTCTTCTTTCAGTCGATAACTGCAGGAAACTTAAAGCTGCTTAAATTGTCTTGCTTTTACAGCCTTGCCCATCGTTTTCTGTCTCTGTCTAAATTCGTAGAGCACCTTGCTGCAGCTGTTGACATAGTATTCCCAGTTATTCATGGTCAGTTTGGCGAAGATGGTGGCATACAGGTATAACAAATAATGATCCCCTTTTGTCAGTATCGCACCAAAGCAGATTACAGCTTATGAGACTATAATTTTTATTTGCGTTGCTGTCTGAATGATTCAGGAATTGCTGGAGAAATACAATATTCCTTGTGTGGCTACAGGATCAAGTGAGTGTCGTCGTACATTCGACAAGGTATAGGGAAACTCCAATATCTTTCAAATCTCAAGACTTCTAATACATTGTGATGTGAGGATATGAGGGACGTGGGTATCTGTTGAAGTATAAGTAAAAATGTTAACCTACATAGGAAACTTGTTAAGCTGGTTGAGTTCAGAGATTGCATATTCAATGCCAAATCATTCGAAATTTTTCGAGGTGTATTATTCTATGTTTCAAGCTTTTGTCACATGTTCTTACAACTTATCCTTTGAATTATTGGCAGTATGAAGCCTCCTTGGAACTTAGAAAACAAGGGTTTGTTACGGTACCAAACATTTTAGTTCAGGTATTGCTCTAAACTTGCTGAAATTCAGTGTGTCCTTTGCTCCTTCACGATTTAATACTGGTGCTTGAATATGAATTGGCAATTAGGGAAGTGAACCCAACGAATCTGAAGTAGCTAAATGGTTCACAAGCAACCAGCTTGACACCAAATCAGGGAAAGTAGTGGTAAGGCAGTCTTCACTCATGTTGGCTTAACCAGAGCGGAACCCATGTTTCAAGATTGCTAAGCCCAAACAATTCACATTTTGCAGGTGAAGCCAGTCAGAGCAGGATCAAGCATTGGTGTTACAGTTGCTTATGGCGTTGTCGACGCATTGCAGAAGGCTAAGGATATAAAATTAGAGGTAACCTGAACTTTATCTCGTAATGGCTAAGCATCTTCGAAAGAAACGAGGCATGATGCTCATCTAACACAGTCACATGCTTGTTGGAACATTTGTGGAGCACTCACCCTCATCTAACAAAGTCTCTTACTTCTTCCGCAGGTAGCTTATCACACTCCCCCTCGTTTTCCCATTGAGGTAACAAGAACTATCCGTGAGGGAGCATCTTGGCTTTTTAGACAACTTGGCCTTCGTGATTTTGCTCGAATTGATGGTTGGTTTCTGCCATCATCTACAAACTCGTTCTTTGGCACAACAGATGGGAATTTTGGAAGGTCTGATATGGGAACAGTACTGTTTACAGAGATAAATCTGGTCAGTAGTTTCCCCTAGATTTTCCCACTGACACTGCCATGCGCTCTTCTGGATACGCCAAATTGACTTGTGTTTAATTTTTACATTAGTGGAATGGAGCAGACAAGCTTCTTATTTCATCAAGCTTCAAAGGTTGGATTCTCTCATTCAAACATCCTGAGGAGCATCGTTCACCATGCATGCTCAAGGTTTCCCAATCTTGAATCATACGTCGATATTTCCAGTCATTTGTCAAGAAGAACAAATTCCAAACTGCTCACTGAAGACTCGGATGAAAAAAAAGGCATTCGTAAAGTTTTTGTCATTTTTGGAGGAAATTCATCAGAGCGTCAAGTGTCTGTCATAAGTGGAACAAACGATTGCCTTAACTTGCAAGGCTTTGATGATGTTAGTTCCAATAATGATGGCTATAAATTGGGTACTCTATGTGCTAGTTGACCAATGTCTAACATTTTTGAGATTTTCTTCCCCAATACAGCTTGAAGTTATTCCTTGCCTCCTTGCACCCTCAGATGGCCGGTCTTCTAATGCTGGATCACGGACAGTTTGGTCATTGTCGTGAGTAGAAATCTTAAAAGCACTTGGTGTCTTGTTTTGGAAAGCTGTTGCTAGTACTATGCATATGAACTTACAACGCGCCTCTTTTTGCTACAGTTATTCTCTTGTCCTGAGACACACCGTAGAAGAGGTTCTTGATGCTTGCACTGAAGCAACTGACCCATCTAGGGCTTCATTAACATCTCAGTTGCGCAAGCAAGTGATGGGTGATTTGATGGAAGGACTTGAGAAGCACCGCTGGTTTAATGGGTTTGATATTACTGATGAAAAACCTGTAAAGTTCTCTCTTCAGGAGTGGATTAAGCATGCCAAAGAAGTGCAAGCAACGGTAATCCTTACAGGTCCGTGTTTTCTTGGCCATGTATACTGGTTTTTTTTTTGCTTTAAAATGTTCCTGAAGCTTGTAATGCACAATTCCTAGTTCACGGAGACATTGGTGAAGATGGTACACTTCAATCCTTGCTGCAAGCAGAAGGAATTCCATATACAGGTATGCCCTTATTACCCTGGACCAGCAAATTACATTTCTTATGATAGTAAGTAATTCATTGACATTTCCTTTGGCTACATGAATTAAGGTCCTGGGATACTGGCATCAAAGATTTGTATGGATAAAGTGGCTACATCTTTGGCTGTTAGTCATGTATGGTAACAAACCAAGTTTTGTAAGTTGTTTCAAAACACTTCTATGCTTATTCTGGAGTCTCATATGCTCTATAACTTAACAGCTTTCCGATTTTGGAGTTCTCACCATAAACAAAGACGTGAGAACAAAAGAAGAATTACTGAAGAATCCCTCATTGAAGATTTGGAATCAGCTGACCTCAAAGCTTCAGTGTGGAACATTGTGTGTCAAACCAACAAGAGATGGATGCTCAAATGGCGTAGCAAGAATCCAGTGCATTTCTCAACCACTTATCATTGTTTCTATTTATATTTTCGATGATTCAAATAAGTATACGACGGTTCATTTATTTTATTCTGCAGTTGTTCCGAGGACCTTGCAGTTTATGTAGCAGCATTGGAAGAATGTCTCCCACGGATTCCACCCAACAGTTTTTCAAAGGTAATATACCGAACAGTGCAACTTATTTTACTTCCATTTGTTCACTAATAAGTAATATCTTGCTTACATATGGAATGTTTTAGGCACACAGACCGATTGAAATGCCAAATCCTCCTCCAAAGAAGTTGATCTTTGAGCCATTTATCGAGACGGATGAAATCATTGTCTCTTCTAAGTCCGCAGACGGGCTATTGTGGGAAGGAGAGAGCCGATGGGTGGAAATAACAGTTGGTGTAGTGGGGAAACGTGGTTGCATGCAGTCACTTTCTCCGAGCATTACTGTCAAGGAAGGTGGTGATATTTTATCACTGGAAGAGAAGTTTCAGGGTTTGGATTTGGTTTGCCGGAGAAGTTTACTGATGAGGACATCAACAAGGCTTGGCTTATATCATTTATCATGTGTTCATTCTCTTGAGGTAGCTTATAACATTATGATTTGTCTCTGTAGGTGGAACCGACATTAATCTTACTCCTCCACCACCATCGATTGTCAGGTATGTTAGTTGTTGAAACAGCATCAAGTTCTTGTGTGAGCTCTGTATGTGGCATAGCTTTTCAAAAACCCTTGTGTCTCTCTGTCTGCTGTTTGCTTTAGTGAGGAAGCATTGGAGAAAAGTAAGCAGCGCATTGAGCTGGTAGCAAACACACTGGAGTTGGAGGGGTTTTCCAGAATTGATGCCTTTCTTAACGTTGACAGTGGAGAGGTACCCATTTCTAAACCGTGAAAAAAAAGATGATAAAGGAGCGAACTTTCATGACTGGTTGATATGAATTGATTGCAGGTGTTGGTTATAGAGGTGAACACTATACCTGGAATGACTCATTCCACTGTATTGATTCATCAGGTAAGTTTATGATGAACATACCAAATTGACAATTTTCTACACATCTGTATTTTTTCCTATGTAAATGCAAGCTGCAGAACCCTTCAAGATGATCTGCTAACATTCGGCGTTGTGCTGTATCATATATGCATTTGCGTGGCAGGCATTGGCAGAGCAGCCTCCGGTGTACCCTCATCTGTTCTTCCGTAGGTTGCTCGATTTGGCATCCGATAGAACCATTTAGGTGCATTCAAATAGCTTCTTGGTGGACTTGTTTGGCCGACATATGGCAGAAGAGAAGAGACATTCGTGCGTGCCTTCTGTAGCCTAGTTGTGGCGATTTGTTGGATGTTTGTTGCATTTGGACCATCGTGATTTCCTGCAATAAAGTGTTGTTCATTTGTCAAAGCTTTCTTTTTTCCTTACCTCATTAAGACCTGCCTATTTGAGAGTTTATTGATTGGTAGCATTAGCATGCAACAGTAGAAATGTTTAGTTACCAATATTTTTTGGTTGCCTAAATAACAAGGGAAAAAAACAACGTTGATGAGTGAGCATGGGCTGGGCCGAGATGTATCCGGGCTGTGTCTTGCTATCTGCTCATCTGTCAAGTATGGGCCTCATTCAGATTAAGAAAAGTTGGACTAGGCTTATTGGAACTGATCCCCAAATTTGTTTATTCGAGTTGATTTGGCAGGTACCCACGAGACAAAAGGGTAAAACTGAAAGGCACAAAAGAAAGAAAGTGACTCCTGCCAATCAAGAGTCCAAAGCAAGATCTAGAAGGTGTTAAAATTTGAACGATACGGTCTGACCCTTCTTCTTCTCGACCGCTGGTTGCGAAGAATTAACCAAAAGGCTAGCCATGGTCCTGGTCATGCCGCCGCCAGCAGCGACATATATGTTTGACTATTTTTCTTTGCTATTTTCATAGCTTTGAAAATTACAGAGAGACGAGTTTCGAGAAGAGGAATATCATTCTCCTTCCCTCTCCGCGGGCAGAAGTAATTAAAATTGTTTTATTTTTGGAAGATAGGAGGGTGGCGTGCTGCTGAATAGCGACACAAGCTCAGACAGCGGCAGCAGCTCAGACGGCAACGGTCAGGTTAGAAGTTTTGAACTCTTGCAGTGCCTGCCACTTGGAGAGGCGAGATCGGCTTGGGGCCAGCCAAATTTGTAGCATATTGTGTTTCTTGACGCCGACCAAAGTCCCCGCCCCTTCCAAGTGCCAACCAACGACCGCTGCCGCTCCAAGGTACTTGTTTTTTAGCTGCTGGGTTCCATTTTTCGTTATGCCTTTGAAGCTTAGGTTAGGAATTCAGCTGAATGATTCTCTTCTTTGGATCAAAATATGCTTGTTTTGAAGTTCTTTGCTTTCTGGACCTAGGATTAGCCAGACCTTCTCAACCCACCTTCTAGGTTTAGCTCGAGGAAGCGCCTGCTGCTCTAATTCTGTGTTTGTCCCGTTCAAACATTTCCTCTCTAGAGAAGCATATCTTGATTTCTGGTCTGGTAGCTGTCCAGAATTTTAGGCTTTATGCAGAATATTGTCCATAAGTTTCGCCACCTGTCTTCATTACAGAGTTTTTTGTCAATCTCTGCTTGTTCAGAACAGAATTGACTACTTGTACTTCTACTTGTACATGGATATTCGGTTGTGCTAGCTTCAACCTGAATTCAGTTCTACTGGAAACCATTTAGCTATTATTTATGTTCACTCTTGTGCTTGCTTTTGATCCCTGAACCTAACAAGTGTTGCGGTTGCTATTCGGAACAATAGGTATTTGGACAGCTGATGCTGGTTTCTGAGCCATCATCCAAGTCTGAATTCCCTGCAAAAATGGCATAGAAGATGACGCATTTCAGCTTTATTTAGGATTCTTAGGCATCACCAAAGGGCAAGCAGGATTCCATCACAATAGTCTAACCAGAATCACCTCCTAATCAAAGCTTCTCCACCTGAAATGGTGTCCCACGATGATGGAGAAGACTTGTGTGGATTCGAGCAACAACCATCAACAAATCTGGCAGACAATAACTCCAGCAGTCCAATTGCTGCTGGTCTCGACATATCAACTTCCAGAAAAATACTTCTCAAAGGGGCCAGCACCTCTTCCACTTCCAGCACAGGAGAAGGCAAACTACGCATATCGAAAGTCGTCCCCAGCAGGCTACAAATACTGAAACTCTCTTCACCTACCGGTTTAAGCTCTCCATCGGCCAAATTCAAGCAGATCGTCGAGGGAAGAGACGAAATGTCCCGTACTGTTCCTTCATCAACCACTCAACGGTTCAGGGAACGCTTGCAGAGAACCCTCTCCAGAAAAATCAACTGGGAGTCAATGTGTGCCATGTTCAAGACTTGGATCAAGAGCCCACTCAACATGGTACTCCTTCTATGGATAACATGTGTTGCAGCTTCGGGAGCTTTACTCTTCCTGGTAATGACCGGAATGCTCAACCACGCCATACCGAAGAAATCGCAGCGAGACATCTGGTTCGAGGTCAACAACCAGATCCTCAACGCCTTGTTCACCCTCATGTGCCTCTACCAGCACCCGAAACGTTTCTACCACCTCGTCCTCCTCTGCAGATGGAAGCCACCAAAGGACATAACCACGCTCCGAAACGCCTACTGCAAAAATGGTACGTACAAGCCCAACGAATGGGCTCACATGTTGGTCGTTATATCCTTGCTCCATCTCAATTGCTTTGCCCAGTACGCTCTCTGTGGGCTCAACTTGGGATATAGAAGATCCGCTAGGCCCGCCATCGGCGTTGCTATCTGCCTCTCAGTCGCTATAGCTGCACCTGCTATCGCCAGCGTCTACTGCATCCTTAGCCCCCTCGGCAAGGAATACGAGGACCCTGGAATGGACGATGATGTGGAATCTCAGAGTCGGCGATTGTCGTCGGAGAAGAGATTCTCGTTTGCATTGAGAAGCGAGCTCGCCGATTGTGCAGAGAATGCCCCGAATTGGAAGGGTGGGCTGTTTGACATATGGGATGACATTTCAGTAGCCTACCTATCACTCTTCTGCACATGTTGTGCATTTGGGTGGAACATGGAGAGGCTAGGGTTTGGCAACATGTATGTCCACATCGCGACGTTTATACTCTTCTGCTCGGCCCCATTTTGGATCTTCAACCTGGCTGCCGTGAACATCGACAACGACACTGCGAGGAGTGCTATGGGGTTGATTGGGGTTGTGCTTTGCTTGTTCGGTTTGCTGTACGGTGGGTTTTGGAGGATTCAGATGAGGAAGAGGTTCAATTTGCCCGCGGCAGAGCAGGACGTGTGCTGTGGGAAGCCAAAGGTTGCAGATTGTGCGCAGTGGCTGTGCTGCTGCTGGTGCTCTCTGGCGCAAGAGGTCAGGACCGCTGATTTCTATGACGTGGTGGAGAACAAGTTTTACAGTAAACAGGGGAATGAACTACCGGCGATGTCGCCTCTGGGGCGTGAAGGTAGGAACCCGTCTCCTACGCTGATCCATTCTCCAGTTTTTACCATATAGCTTCACTCGGCTCCTTCACCATCTTCCTCCTCAATTTGCATCTTTCACACTTTGAATTTGAAACTCATAGTTAAAGGCTTGTCGTAACACCTAATGGGACAGTTCTAAGGCCTCACCGCAACTACGGATTCGGAACGCCTCATCGTTGATCATCAGCAGTGATGCTTCTGGCGCCCAGCATAAGGAGCGCTTGTCATGACAACACCAGCAGGTCATATGTGATAGAACACTTTGTATTACTGATGTCTTGGGCACGTGTTTGTATCCATTTCGTGAGATTCAATTTTGGAAGGCAAACTGCTGAAAACACTTTTGGTATTGGACCCTGACAATTAAGGCACCAAGTAGTATATCAATGAATGAGTATTTGGTCATTATTATATATATGGAATAACTTTAGTTTTTCAAATGATTATATTTCTAGGATTTTTTGGTTGGTGAAGTATGTAAATTCTTATGCTTGTGGAGTTCTTCCCATGCTTAATTTTGTGTTGACGGACAACCATGGTTTAGCTTTGTGATTTGTTCTGAAATTTGTTTTTTGTGGTCTGCAGATACATGGCACTTTTCTGGGTTGACAGATAACTATGATGATTTAGCTTTGGGAAAAGTTGAATAGTTTTGTGCTTATGAAACATATATAAGATGTTTCAACGGTATAAAACAGCTCTGTAGGGTACTGAACTAGTTGACTTGATGTCCATGGAACTTGTAGCCGGTGTAGGCTGGCTGACTCTGTGAGTCTGTGTTATATGCAATTTAGATACACTAAATTTTAACCGTGCTCCATTGATTCTAGTTACAATTTAAGATAGACATCCACCAAAATTCACCCAACCAGCCATAAAACATAAACACACTGACCAGCCAAAACTGTAAGCCATACCTGGTGTGGTTTTGCCAATGAAGAATGAGCAATACGTCTCAATACACTAACAATTATTACGTTGACAAACTCGCTATTTCTCAATTTTCAAGATCGGTCTCATGTGTCCCTCCTTGCAAGATTTCCCCATCGATTTTCAAACTCGCCATCTATGGTCAATTTTGAATCCTCCTCCTTAGTCACATACACGGGCCTCATTATGTAGAGCAGACAATCACCAAGTCAAAGGTAGAAGAAAGGAGCGGATACAAGGAATCATATGGCCATAGAGCTGAATTGAGAGACAACGACAACATAAACTAAAGAGATAAATACAAACCAAGCTAATCGTTATCAATTACTATTTCATGGAGATAAATCCTTCCCTACCACCCACTCAATTATTAGTAATGAAGGCCAGAGCAAACACCGTAGAGCAGTAGCGAAGGATAAATGCAAAAACTAAATTACATCAACGGAGAAGCAGCCACGAGACCTTCTCGAAAAAAAAAAAGATACGCTGGAACTGAACCAAGGGGGAGGAGGAGGTGTTGTCCATGCGGAATGTCAGTCTTCAAATAAAAAGCGGCAGAGCTCTGGAACAACAGGGCGCGCGCGATTGGAGGAAGAACAATTATGGACTGCATGGGAGACACATGGTAACAACGGCGGAGTCGTTCTTCAATTCCAATCACTCAATTTTAACTCCTCGTTTCGGTGCTTTAGAGAGGAATGACAGAGTGAGGGCGCGATGGAGACGGAGCAAATAAGATGTCGTCGTCGGAAAACAGTCTGGCTGGCGAAAGAGGATGAAGAAAAAAGATACCCTGGTCAGTTGGGTGGTTGCAAGGCTTAGTTGGTTGATAGGCTACTGGTTTGAGCGAAACCCAATTCCGCCACATGGTCAGCCACGTGGACTAATCATAAACAGCGGTGCCCTACTTTTAATAGCTGCACAGTAGTATTGGCCTTTATTTGAAGTCTGTGGGCTCGGAAGACATGGACTGGTTTGGAGTTGTAAGTAACATTATGGGTCGTAGTATAAGTGAGGCCCAAGGACTTGACCAGAAGGAAAATGCCAATACTAAGGTGCCACAGTAAAGAATGCGACACCAGTGACGCTGAATATGATTGGGACACATGGAAGTGCTGTGGCGGGCCTGGTTTATTTATTTTGAACCCATGACCCTTCACAATTCAGAATTGTCCAAACCGAAATCCTATCCAGCAGACGGAATTACTTATGTTTCCCACCGTCGTTTTCTATTTGATTTCCTTTCTATTAATTAATTTTAAATTGATTTAATTTTAACTGCATTTTAGTTTTATCATGAAACAAAAAAATGAACGTAAAGAAAATCCAAGGAGCGTCTTCGTCGAGCTCTCAGTCCAAACTGCTACGGCGAGAATTCTGTGAGAACACCAAACTGCTCTAGCGACCTCCACCTTCTCTTGTCAGGACTCCATACCCTACACTAAACTCCTTCGTCGTATCCCCCCTCCTCCATTCATCGCGTGCAAAAAAACAACGAATCCCTAGTAGCGGGAGGCCCTTTGTCTCTGTCTAAGTGGTCTGCGTTGTCCCCTCGCTCTGCACCCTTCCTGTTGACGAAGCGGAATTCGAAGTTCTATGTTGCCTAGAGACATTGCCTAACAAATCCGAAGGATTCTGGTAATTCAATTGGTTTGTTTTTTGAGAAACTAGGACAATAATTAGTCTCTTTTTGGTCCCGGATTAGGTCTAGCTTCCTGACAATTCATCATGGACGGCATATCTTGGTGATGAACTGATGATCGAACGGGCGAGGAAGGAAACAAAACGTTGGACGTAGAACAAAACTAAGTAGCTCAATCAAAATTTCATTTAATAAATGAAAAAGAATCAAACGTTGGACGGCGAAGGGGTTCTCCGTTAATGTGGGAGAGGTGGTTTGAGTCACTTCAAATCAGACACCAAAATTGGGTTGGATTTAATAATCCAATCAGTACCACATCAGTCCACGTGGACGAATTAAAAACTGCGTCATCGGTACCGCACTTTTATAGCGGCACGATAGTATTGACCGAAGGAAGATCAACTTGAAATTCTTTCTACCTTCATTGTCTTCTTCGCTGAGCTGCTCTGTATCCAATTTAGCTCAACTTAAGTAACAAACTTGGGTTAGGTTACTAGAGTCTTACAATTAATAATTGGAATATTATTTAACCACAATTCAAAAATGCCAAAAGCTAAACTGGGGCAAAGCCCAGCAAAAGGCGGATTCTTTCGGCTTAGCTGGTTGAAACTTGAATACCAACCGCCACGGGAAGAATCCACTCGTCTCCGACCTTCATATAATCACACTTCATGAAAATGAATAGAGCAAACACATTTCACCTATTACACATTAATTAACTGGCAGCGAAGAAAAAGATGAAAACAGGTAACCCAATATGGAAATAATAAAAAAATACGTACACTTAATTAGAGTTCAAAAAACAAGGAAATAAAATAATGTAAACACATGTGGAGCAGCCGCCGAATTGATAATCAGATGGCGAGAACAAGGCCAGGCAGAGACCGCTTGTAAAGATCAGCCGGCCGGCTCCTCCACAGCGTCAGCCTCTCCCTCTCCCTCTCCGGCGACGGCGTACGCCGATGTCCATGACCGGCGGTCACCGGTGGCCGACCGGTAACGTCCTTGACGGTGAGCCACGTGTTGAAATACTCCCTGAACTGAGTGATGACGAGCAGGCCATGATCCTCCCTCAGCGTCCACACGTGCACCCAGTACACCTCGCCTTCCCATCCTTCCGCGATCACGCAGTCCCCGATCGCCTCGACGCTACGTGGCTCGAACCGGAAATTCGTAGACGAGGATTGGTCCGACGTGGCCGCCAGCTGCCCCGTCAGCATCCGCATCATGTAGTCGCACCCCGGTGGGCCGTGGAACCACCACTCCAGGTCGCTGGCGATGACCTGCTGGCACTCCTCGGGCAGAAACGACGCCGCATGGGCTAGGGCCTTGTAGAGCGACCTGACTATGGATTTGGTCCGGGCGGCTCTGGCTTCACATGATTCCGCCGGGTCGTGTCCCAGCAACGACGACGACTCGGCGGCAGCGGCCTGCTGCTTGTTGTTTTCGTCGGAGGTGAAGAGGATTCTCCGGGAGCTTAGTTTGGAGAAGAGGGAGGAGAGGGAAGAGCCGAATGCTTTAAAAGAGATTGATGTTTCTCTTGGGAAGTACATTTCTTTCCTTTTTCTTGGGCGAGAGAATGAATATATTTCTCTCTCTTCTTAATCTCTCTAATTAACTCTTTCTTTTTTTCCTGAATGTTACTACGGCAGCATGAACATCTATATATATAAGCCCGAGAAGGCAGGAGAGAGGAGTGATGCCAGCCAGCAAGGTTGTCAATCCGTCGGTCGATCTAGATCAAGGTTGTCAAACCGGTTTATGCTAGTGTGCCTGTTTAGCAAGTGGAATGGTTCGACCGGTGGCACATACCGGTTTGTGCCGGTTCATGCCGGTCAATATTACAAATAAAATTATAAATACTCATTTTAAACATGACATTTAACGTCAATACCTAAACATTTATACTTGATTCCAACAAATAACACCAAAATTTAACATTTATACTCATAAAATAAATAATAAAATAATTTTTAACAATTAAAGTCACTAAAATAATGTTATTTTACTTAAAGATTCGTATATTGATCATGCCGGTCATACCGGTGATGTCACGCCGGTTTTATGACCGGTACAGGTTGAACCAGGTAAAACCGGTGGCACGCCGGCCGGCGTGACAACCCTGATCTAGATTCTAGACCTGATCGAGCTAGTGAGTCAAGAGTTAATGGATCACCCGTTTTAACCCTATTTAATGCGGTTTAACTCGGAAATATGAAAAAGTAATTATATTATACTTATCTTGAATGCAACATAGAAAAAATACAACACTACTTAAACTCCAACACACTTAAAGAACATCAACTTAAATTCAACATAATAAAAATTCAACGACACTTAGGAACGAGAGCTCGCTGACCAGCTCGGATGGGCCAACCGCCCGAGTTTTTCCGGGTTTGACCATATTTTTTCGAATTTGACAATTTCCGGACTAACCCATAAATGGACTGTTCTAACCCGTTTTCAGGAATGAATCCGGGCCAACCCGGGTCGATCCGCGGGTTGACAACCTTACTAGCTAGGTGGTATAAAGGGTTAATAGCTGGGAGTGGCCCCCAGATTACAGGGACGTTTTTTTGGATTGGAATTTTGGCTCAGGAAATAGGATTAATGACAAATCCAAACTTTGTTTTTTGTACGAGGGTGTAACGCGGGACGAATGTTACATATTACAAAATTGGAAATTAAGATCAATGAGTTGGAATTTTGAACTTTTTTTAATTAGACTAAATTCGGCTGATTAACTCAAATAATTAATCTTTATGGGTCTTTCAGTCTTGCGGGGATATTTTTCTAATACTAAGATGATTCCAATGATCGGCTGTCGTATTTATATGGCAGCATACTACTACTGCTGCAGATCCATTGTAATAGAAAAAAAAAAAAAACATTGAATTGTAGTTAGTGATGTAGTGAAAGCAGTTTACGCGCGTTTGTTACTGACAACAAACTAAACTTCATGCCAAAGACCCTATAGTCAAGTCAACTACTACGTGACGTGAGTGTCTACTGGCCGGGTTAACGCGGTTTCATTACCGACGGGGAGACCGGCCCGTAGAATTCCGGCCAGGGGCTCGGCTTCTGTTCTATGTGCTTTGGCGTCGTGCGTCGATTGTCAGGTACGAAAAGAGACGAACCATTTCGACGCAGCAACCGACGCGGCCGGGAAGAAGACGCAGCCACACTTCCCCACAAGAGAAGCTCCCATAAATGGAGAAGGCCAACTGTGCTTCATGTTATTTTGGACGCCACATTGGACACTACTCTTTCTGACATTCAACTTTTTTCTCAAACTATTGAGAGCTATTAGCAATGATGGATTTAAGGGTGTTGCGGGACGCCTTAAAATTTGGAAAAATGATTATCTAACTTCTGATAGTAATTTATGTATGAGTTAAAAAAAATATTTAAGTGATAGCGAGACACCCTTAAAATTTGGAAAAAATGATTATCCAACCTCCGATAGTAGTTTGTGTATGAGCACAAATACTATTCAAGTGACAGTCTATGTGATTTGAACTTGGGACACTGCTACTATTAGTGAACATACTTTCAATTAGACTAAAAATCATTTGTTGTTGTGTTTTAGATCCAAATATAGTAGTAAAATGTTATTCTTTTCAACAAATATTTTCAAAACCTAATGATTTAACTCAAATACTTGCTACCTTTGTCTAGTAGGATATGTCGAGAGAGGTTTATTGAGCACACGACACCAAATGTATTTTTATCATTTTTCATTATACGAAACACGTATTAACTTTCATTTTAACTTTTACTAGTTGTATATTTACATATTTAATAATTAGTTCATTTAATTTCTAATTTATAATTAAAATTAATTTTTGAGAAAGGACACCCCTATGTACAATTTTTGAATCTGCCACTGCCTGTTGGTCCTTGATATGATACCAGCGGTTATCGAGAGTTCTTCCTTTCAAATCTCGACAACTCCCATTTGTTAAGCATATGATATCCGGACATGTGCTAACTTGAAGCCCATGCACGTTGGCTTTGGTTTGAGGGAGCATGTAAATATGGAGTATAAGATCTATTATATATTGAACCTCTTCCAACAACTCGAGTTATTGGAACCAACTAGTTCTTGACAGTTTCTAGGAACAAATAGCAATACATCATTTCAATTGCTCGCTCTATATTATATTTCAATTATCAGTTTCGTAAGTCAAGCAAAATTTGCTCTGATTGATATTGCTTGTCGTTGTATATGATTTGGTTGCAGAAAATAATCTTCAATCAAGACAACCTCAATGTAATCATTGAAGACGTTTTCAAAGAACTATAGAAGAAACATAAGAAACGGCTAGAAGATTATGACGTGGTAGAGCAAAGATTACTCACCTTTGAATCGAGACGTAAACAATATGCCAAACTTGGTTAACGAAAAGTTATGCGTTCTTTCAAATGTGTACTCCATTATCTATCTTGGCATGTGTTTGTCTTGCAGGTACTCTAATTATGGAATCTCTCTGTTCTGGTCGATAGCTTTGATCAAGCTGGAAAGTCACTTAGAGGTAGTTTGAAGACAATGGGCCTTCCTAAGTCAAAATAGCAACTTGGCCTCTAATTGACGCTGACCCAAATCTAAACTTAAGCCCAAAGATAAAGAATTAAGGAGAATAGAACTCGAAACATCTTCATTTTATTGTCTTCTCATCTCCTCACTGCAATTCTTCATATTATCTGTATTCAACTAATGTGAAACTTGGTGCCTTGTGTTCAACCATCTTGGGTGGTCATATTCTATCGGGTCCTCACTGAGCACTGTTGGCGACGCTCGATCCTGGGTCTCTCTTTTCGGTCAAGCAGAGGACAACAAACTAGATTACTTTGAACCTGAGTTGGTCAATGGTTTGTTGTGCATCCCTAAATCTGCAATGAAGGAGGGGGTGAAGCAGCTTGAGCACAGTCTAGTTGGTCGATTTCTGCGCGCACCGCCATCAATTGCTTTGATTCGTTCCTAGGCAAACTGGCTCTGGGGTTGCGATGGAGAGATCAGAGTTTCTGAGTTTGAGGATTGCCTCTTTCTTTTCCAGATCCCATCAGAGGTTGTGTCGCGTTGTGTTTTTGAGGGGGGTCAATGGCACTATCGCAACAATATGATTTGCTTGCGTAATTGGGTTCTAGGGATTCAGGATCTCAAAATTGACAACTCGGCAGTTACTATTTGCATTATGCTTTCGAGTTTTGCCAGCAGAATTATCTTCGAATGAAGGGCTAGGTTGGATAGCAAGTTTGATTGGGCGCCCGCTCTGTATGGATCAACCAACGGGTTTCAGGCAACATGTGGGAGCTGCAAAGATATGTATCGAAATCAGCACCAAAAATCCATGGATTGATCAAATTAGTATCACCCCTGATGGTATGCAGGAGTTGTTCATCCAGATAGAATACTTATAGCATCGTATTTGCACGTGTTTTCACTCGGGTTTCCTGTCCATTTTGGCTCGAATTGATTGTTCCTTGGCCTATTTTAAGCTAGGTTGTGTTGTTTTGTCGTATTTCAAGTCCTAGCAAGTAAAGAGGTGCATAGGCGCAAGTTTCAGGTCATTTGGAGGTCAGATGGCGAATCACAGAAGGAATTACGGGCAGCCCCTGCTAAATTACGACCGTAATTTGTCAGGGCATGCCCGTAAAACAATTGCCGAGCCTTTTCCCCAGAATTTCCTCTTGGTGCTAAAACTACGGGCAAGACCCCCAAGAATTACGACCGTAATTCCCAAATTACTGGCGGTAATTGGGAAATTACGGGCGTATCTCCTCCTCCTTCAGCTTAATTGAAACGTGCGTTTTGGGGCGAATTACGGGCAGGACGTGATTACGGCCGTAATTCATCCCGTAATTCGCCCAGAGTCGGGTTTTTGAAGCCAGAATCGAGCCAAGGAAGGGGGAATCGAATTTCTTGAGCAAAAACAGAGCCCTAGAGAGAGAAAGGACGAAGAACTCACCCTAGAAGCCATCTTGGAGCTGGGTTTCATCAAATCAAGCTTGGAGATCGTCCTAGGAGTGGAAATCATCATCCCGGAGCAGATTTTCCTCATCTTTATGAGTATGACTACTCCTATTACTGTTTTCCTCTCTCTCTATGGAGTAGAACCCCTCTCTCACTTGGGGATGAAGAACCCTAGTTCTATGTGTTAGGAATTGATTGTAATGACTTGGGATGAGATTACTGTTTGATTTTAATAGAATGATGCATGCTTATTGAGTCAATTGAAGTCTGATAAACTTTTCCTGATTCCTGCTGCAATCTGAGATAGATAGAATCTGATTAGGTTGCTAGAGTCTCATCATTCGATAGTAGGAGATTGGCTATACGAGAGTTAGCCAGTTTACTGCTTTGTACTGGAATCCAATTCAAGTAGTGGAGTTCTGTTCTTACTGCTTCAGCTGTCTATCCCGGTGAAGACTAGTCGTCTGCTGGGTAGTTAGACTGAGAGGGCTTGGTCAGCTTAAGAGATTCCAAGCTACTGTCGGATCTTCCGCAGTCTAATCAACAGTAAATCAACCCAGGGAAATACAATTGAAACCTAACTAAGGAGCTAGGGGGACTCATTCCCGAGTGACTCATTCCTGCTTAAGAAAACCGAATAATTTCCTGTTTTATTTCTGCTTTTGCTTTTAAACAACAATCACTTACTTTAGTTGGCTAGATAACAGAGAATCACTGAGTAAGCAGTAGATCTAGACCCCGGGTTGATAATATAACTTGCCTGTTAATGCATTCCTGGTCTGCGATTACACTTGGTCGCAGATTGGTGTTGTGTTTTGGCGTGTCAAGTTTTTGGCGCCGTTGCCGGGGAACTCTCTAGGTTATTGGGGAAACGTGAGAATTTGTTACTCTAGCTTTTTATTTACTGCATTTTATCTCTTCCACCTGTGTGCCTTCACGGGTTGCTTCTGCTGATTGTGTGCAGGTAGTGCATGACCCGTAGCCAGTCGGGAGATCTACTACCACTAGACCAGGAGCTTGAACGAACCTGCAGAAACTTCAAGCGGGCTCTAAAGGCGCGACTGGCTGCGGAGGAGGCGCTATCACAGCTGCAGTTAGAAGAAGAGGAAGAAGAGATGGCTGATCCACAGGGCCATGCTGTGATCGATCCCGAGGAGCAGACCATGGGACATTACTGGACCGTTAGGGCTGCAGACATGAGGTCACCTATTCAACACCCTCATGTCCCAGCCAATAATTTTGAGGTGAGCACCTCAGTAATCACCATGCTGCGCGGTTCGGTGATGTTCCGTGGCAAAGAGGGGGAGTGCCCCCGATCACATCTCAGGCGATTCCACGAGCTCATTGATGGAATCAAGATCAATGGGGTACCCGCAGATGCCATCCAGCTGAGGTACTTCCCATTCACCCTGGAGGGGCAGGCCAAGGAGTGGCTAGACACTCGACCTCCAGGCTCCATCACCACGTTCGCCAACCTGGCGGACAAGTTCCTCACCCTCTACCATCCTCCATCCAAGACAGCTGACTTGCAGAAGCAGATCACCCACTTCACCCAGGATGAAGATGAGACCATCCAGGATGCTTGGGAGAGATACAACAGTCTCTTCCTTAGGTGTCCCAATCATGGTTTCAACGATGCTTTCAAGGTGGGAACCTTCTATCATGCCCTCTTCCCGGAGGACAAGCAGCTGATTGATTCGGTCTGTGGCGGGAACATGCTGACCAAAACACCGCCACAGCTGAATCAACTCTTTGAGGAGATGGCGGAGAACGGGTACGATTGGGGCACTGCCAGGAGATCGAGACGAGCACCAGGACGGGGTGTGCATGCTGTAGGCACCCAGTCATCTGATTTGGTGCAGGTGGTATCGAAGCTGGTGTCAGCTATCGATCGTTCTGGTTTGATTGCAGGTACAGGACAGCCGCAGGCGATGCTCTGCCAGTGGTGCGAGAGCACCCATCACATTATGGAAGACTGCCAAGCGATGAAGGAATCGACAACACCCCAGGAGCAGGTGAACTTCATCAACAATGTTAGGCGCAACGACCCCTACAGTAACACCTACAATGAGGGGTGGCGCCAGCATCCTAACTTCTCCTGGGGTGGGGCAAATTCCAGACCACCAGTTCCCCAGGGACCACCGGGCTTCCAGAGGCCACCATATCAGCCCAGACAGGGGCAATTCTAGCAGCCACAGCAGTCTCTCTACCAGCCCATGCAGGGGCATGCTGCTCCATCACAGCCGCGACCTTTCCAGCAGCCAGGTGCAGCCCCTGCCGCCCTAGTGCAGAATGATCAGATGGCTGAACTGCGGGAATTGGTGGGTTCTCTCACCAGTTCTAGTGCTCAGAAATTCAATACTATAGAGCAGTTCATGGAAAAGGCATCGGGAAAATTCCTGGCTCTTGAAGCTGGCTAGAGGAACACACAGGCTGTCTTGCAGGATATCCAAACCCAGCTGGGGAGTGTGGCTCAAGCAGTGGCACAAAGGGCTCCTGGTACTTTGCCCGGTCAGACCATTCCTCACTCTCAGAACCCGAATGAGCACTGCAATGCCATCATGACCAGGAGTGGCAAGATGACTGTTGATCCACCTGCTCGGGCACAAGAGAGAGAGGCCCCTGCCTCGGCATCTCCAGCAGCTGAAGAAGAAGTAGAGAAGGAGGTTGAGGTGCCTGCACCTAAACCGCAACCAGTAGTGAAGGAGTATATCCCTAAACTCCCCTTCCCTACTCGGTTGCACAAAGACAGGCTGGAGGCAGAGTTCGAGAACTTCATGGCCATGCTTAGGAAGCTGAATGTCCAAGTGCCTTTCCTGGAGGCACTATCTCAAATGCCTAAGTATGCGAAGTTCCTGAAGGATCTTCTCTCCAAGAAGCAGAAGCTGAGCGAGCTGGCCACTGTGGAGCTCAGCGAGGAGTGCTCGGCCATTCTGCAGAACAAGCTTCCGCAGAAACAGAAGGACCCAGGTAGTTTTACTATCCCGTGCTCTATAGAGAATTTGCATGTAGAGAGGTCCTTGGCGGATTTAGGTGCTAGTATAAATGTTATGCCATATAAACTGTTTAAGAAACTACGCCTAGGTGAACCCCGTGCTACTAGGATGAGCCTTCAATTAGCCGACCGATCTGTAGTGCATCCTAGGGGCATAGTGGAAGACCTTCTGGTTAAGGTTGGCAAATTCAATTATCCTGTTGATTTTGTGATCTTGGACATAAATGAGGATGTGAATGTGCCATTGATACTAGGAAGGCCTTTCCTGGCCACCGCCAAGGCTCTCATAGATGTGCATGATGGGACCTTAGTTCTGAGGGATGGTGAGGAGCGAATAACATTTTCAATTTCTAATACACATCCTGCTTCCTCGCCTTTGCATGCTGTATCTCACCAGGAGCACGAGTCTGTCGTGTATCCTTCTGTGTTGCCTATTTTGCATGATCCGCCTCCCATACCTTCGCCGCCACTCCCATCCACTCCGTCATCGAAGGAACAAATCAGGGAGGAGTGGCGGCCGAAACAGCAGGCAGCTAAGCCTGCTCGAAAGAAGGCCGGAGACCACTATGAGCTGGTCCCGCCCCTACCTTGGCCATCCGAGTATTCACTCGCTTGTATCCTGCCGGATGGCCAAGTTGAGTTGGCAAATGCAGGTGGCCATATTCGTCGTGTGCATGGCCATCATTTGAAGCTGTACCTCAAGAGCGAGGTGGATCCGCTCTTGAAGGCACCTGCTCCTTCACCTCACTGAGCATCCACCGACTGGCGTCCAACTAAAAGACGGTAAAGAAGCGCTTGTGGGGAGGCAACCCCACCTCGGTTTGCATTTCTATCCTTTTTTCCTTTTAATTTTTGTCGTTTTCGAGTCATTGAGTCTGTTTGGAGTCTTTCTGGAATGTTTCTCGTGCCCCGGATGGTCTATTTTGGTCTATGTTGGTGTATTTTTTGAACCGGGGCACGATTGTGTTTGGTTGTTCGAAATTGCAGCTCAAAAACTGGAGAAAAAGGGCCCTCGGCGATGAAATTACGGGCATGGGGGGCCAAATTACGGTCGTAATTACCCTGCCCCCTGCCCGTAATTAAGCCAGAACAGAAAAGCAGCCTCGGCAGTAAAATTACGGGCAAGGGGGGAAGAATTACGGCCGTAATTCTTATTACCCCTGCCCGTAATTCGATCAGAGGGGGAGATTGCTCTCGGCCATAAAATTACGGGCAAGGCCAGGGGTAATTACGGCCGTAATCCTGCCCGTAATTACCCCCGAGACCAGTTTAAAAAGTGCTCGGCCGCGTTCCCCCCTCTCTCTCCCCCATTTTTTTTTCAGACCAAATTCTCTCTCCTCTCACCGGAAACTCGAACCACTCTCTTCTCCGGTGGTTTTCGGCCATATCTCACTCACCGGAGGTCCAAATTAAATTCCGAGACCACCCCCGTGCTCCTCTCGTCGGCGCCCACAAGTCTATACCACTGGGGTTGAGTTTCGTGGTGGTTTGGGTCGCCGGAAAACCGCGACCCTTCGGTGTTCCTCCGGCCCGATCTCTCTCCTCCGACCTCCAATCGAGAAGCCGCGACCACCACCGTGTTCCTGGTACCCAGAACCTCATTCCCCAAAGTTTTGGGTCAGTTTGGCTCTGGTGAAGTCGCCGGCGACGACACTCCGGCGAGCCTTCCGGCGAGCTCCCCGGCGATTTTCGTGTTCTCTCGCTTTTCCCTCACCTTCCCCACGATATCTTCTTGTGCCTCCAGGTGTGCTTCTCTATTTTTACTTGTCATTTGTGGAGGATTGATATTGTGGGTTTAGTGAGGAAGTTGGGGGATTGGTTTGTGCTTTGATTAATTCGGTAGGCCTCCTGTATTGCTTGCTGTGTTTGTTCATTCTTTGGTTGGCCTACCGAGTATATATGAGTTGTGGTTGCCCCGCTTGGAGCCTAATTTTCTGTCCGGATGTATGATCCGAGGGCTCCAAGTGCGTTTGAGTTTGTGTGAATGGTGAATGGTGAATGGTTCTGATTGATTGTGAATGTTTTTCCCTTCCTGGGGCCTAGTCCACTGTCCGAACTTATGATTCGAGGGCCCCGGGTGAGGATGATTGTGACCTCACCATTGACGAATTTCCATGTATGTTGTTGGGTTTCTGCTGTTTTGTGGCTGCAGGAAGATGAACACTTACTTGGCCATGCTCGACGCCGACCAGAGGAAGACTCTGAAGGACATCCAACGCCGCAAAGTCGTTAAGCACCATTACCTCGATTGGAGGGTTTTCGAGGAGCTGGGTGCTCGCGAGGCAATGGAGGCTGCCATCCGCGCTTACTCTTGGCGCCGCCTCCTTTGCCTCGCTGAGCCGATCTATCAGGAGCTCCTCTGGGAGTTCTACTCCACCTTCGAGCATTTCCGGACCCACGCGGGCTCACACGGCAACGCCATCCAGTTCAGACTCGGAGGGGAGTTTTACTCCCTGAGCTATGATGACTTTGGTCGGGCACTGGGGCTCCTTCCACCTTTCGCCTATCACCTGGAGATCGAAGAGCCCGACAGTCCCATCTTTCGGGACCAGCAGTTCTTCGAGAGGATCTGCCTCCCGGAGTTCTCCGGCGCTGTTTTCACACCGGGCTACACCACGGCCACTCAGCTACGCCCAGAGTGGCGCATCATCAACCAGCTGTTGGGGAAGTCTTACGCCCCCAGCGAGGGCTCCACTAGTCATCTTCAGCTCCGCACCTTGCATTGCCTGCACTCCATGAGCCACGAGGTGGACAACCTCCATCTGTCCTCCCTCATCGCCAGGACTGTCGTCAAGGCTTCTCGGTGTGGTCGACCCCTGGCGTGTGGGCCGGTGGTCACTGCCCTGGCACGGTACTACAACATCAACCTCTCCAGGTTCACTCTCATACAGGAGGCAAAGCCCTTCTCCAGGGACACCCTACGGCGCCAGCTGATACTACAGCGCGAGGGGGACGTGACCTGGATCCGGGGCCTTCCTCGCCCTGTTCCTCGTGCACCCGAGGGTGAGGAACTCCCCGAGGCGAGTGCTGCTGCGGCCAGTCGGGCCAATCGTCGTCGGCGGAACACTCCTTCTGCGCCTGGCGCCTCCACCTCTGCTGCCGGCCCATCTGCTGCCGCACCCACCACTTACATTGCCGAGCAGCTGGCGGCCCTTTCCCGCCAGAATGAGCAGATCCTTCTTGGCCAGGAGCACCTCAACGCCCGCCTCGACCGTGAGCGCGAAGGTCGCCGCCGCATCATTTCAGCTCAGCATTACATGATGAGCTACTGGGACATGGATCCTGCTGCTGTTAGCTACCCTTGGGAGGCGTCCCCAGGGCATGAGGACCACTACCCGCCCCCGACCGGCGATGGAGGGGATGAGTACTGATCTGGTTTTGCCAGCCCATCGAGTTGGGGCTTGGCTTTTGTCTATCTTTCCAGACTTAGACTCCGTATTGTGTTTGGTTTTTATTTCTTGTTCCGTATTGTGTGGATTGTTGACTTGGAACTATGTTTTATTTCACCCAATGTGTGTGTTCTGTTAGTTCTAGCTCTGTGCCCGTCGGACTGGTCCGCCATCCAGTCAACGTTCCTGAACACTGTTTCACGGTAACATCGTTCCCCTTCCCTCGGCTTCATTGAGGACACTGTCGCATTTAAGTGTGGGGGGGGGGGTTCTTTGTATTTATTGGAACGTATATATGGGTGCTTGGAGCCTAGTCCGCTGTCCGGATCTTACGATTTGAGGGCTCCAAGTACTGCTGTTTGATCATATTGGCACTGTGTTTTGATTGATGAATTGAACGGTTTTTGGATTAATGCATGAGAACTTGTTGGTGACTAGGAAAACCTATGATGAGGGCTGAGATGTGCAGTAGAACAATGTAGGGGTTCAGTTTTTCAACTGTTTGCTTACCAACTGTGACTTGATCTGATCACTTGTCTTGACAGTCGTTTATGCATCTAGTTCAGGGTATCAGAATGTGAGATAGAGCATATAGGTAGCCATGTGAGATTTGAGCCTGCTCGTTTCTTTCTTGTGCGATAGATCCCTCTTCCATGATGTGTAGCATTCACGTTGTCATTAGCTAAGATAATGGGGGCATAGGATTAGCCCACGCCCAAAACTGACTGTCCTGATGTGTCATATCCCCTAGTCAGCCCCTTTGAGCCGTGTGTTATCCTTTCTTTTGGTCTATAACGAAAAAAATCACCCTTGTTTCATCTTTTAGAAGGTTCCACAGAGTGGTTGTTACATATTCTCTGCTGTTTCTGCTAAAGTTTATGTGAGTGTTGGAGGCAGTGCTTGAAAGTTGGGCAGATGTTTGAAATATGTGCAGAAGTGGTGGCTCTCTTAAGAAATGAAAAGATAAATGAAAGAAAAACAAAGAAAAATTGAAAGCAAAAGAGAGCCACTACCAAAAATCTGAATAACGCCCATTAAGTAGTGTTTCTTAGCAGTCTGGCTTGGAAATGCTGATGTTTATGCCTCCTTCGCTCTTGTGCTCTTGAGATGTTGAGTATTGCAGAATAGCAGAAAGGGAATACCGGTTTGTTTGACTGTGATTGTGTGGGTTTGGAAATGTGGAACCTTGTGCTATGAATACTTCCACCACCTAAAAGGCCTTTTCCCCATGTCCAAGACCCTAGCCAGTCATTTGAACCTGTGTCTAAGACCTCCTGATTAGTTAGTGGTGACACCCCATATGTGAACTCTAGCATTTAGAGGCTGCCATCATGGTGAAGAGATGTTAGGGATTGAGAGAAATAACATGCGCATTTTTCGCATCAAATTGTCCTGACCCCACTGGTCGAGAGTGAGTGATTCATTTTCATATGCTATATACTCTTGTACCCCGGTGAGGACCTAGATTGCTCGGTCTCTATTCTGATATTTTGAGTTGGATGCATGAGTTGAGTGTTTTGAGTAAGTGGTTGAGTCAAGTCTAGGTTGGTTGGTGAACAGAAGGGAGACTCTTCCTTTACTCGATTTTGCTGCACTCGAATGTCCTTTGTGTTGGTTGTCTAGGTTGCTATTGAGGTTGTTCATGTATTGATGTTTGAAAACCAGTACGATTCACGTGTTCTGTGCCTTTATGACTTGTCCCCAATGTTTGTTGATTGAAATATGTGAGCTTACCTTGTGTCTGACTTGGTTTGCTTGGGGACAAGCAAACGGTTAAGTGTGGAGGAATTTGATAGCATCGTATTTGCACGTGTTTTCACTCGGGTTTCCTGTCCATTTTGGCTCGAATTGATTGTTCCTTGGCCTATTTTACGCTAGGTTGTGTTGTTTTGTCGTATTTCAGGTCCTAGCAAGTAAAGAGGTGCATAGGCGCAAGTTTCAGGTCATTTGGAGGTCAGATGGCGAATCACAGAAGGAATTACGGGCAGCCCCTGCCAAATTACGACCGTAATTTGTCAGGGCATGCCCGTAAAACAATTGCCGAGCCTTTTCCCCAGAATTTCCTCTCGCTGCTAAAACTACGGGCAAGACCCCCAAGAATTACGACCGTAATTCCCAAATTACTGGCGGTAATTGGGAAATTACGGGCGTATCTCCTCCTCCTTCAGCTTAATTGAAACGTGCGTTTTGGGGCGAATTACGGGCAGGACGTGATTATGGCCGTAATTCAGCCCGTAATTCGCCCAGAGTCGGGTTTTTGAAGCCAGAATCGAGCCAAGGAAGGGGGAATCGAATTTCTTGAACAAAAACAGAGCCCTAGAGAGAGAAAGGACAAAGAACTCACCCTAGAAGCCATCTTGGAGCTGGGTTTCATCAAATCAAGCTTGGAGATCGTCCTAGGAGTGGAAATCATCATCCCGGAGCAGATTTTCCTCATCTTTATGAGTATGACTACTCCTATTACTGTTTTCCTCTCTCTCTATGGAGTAGAACCCCTCTCTCACTTGGGGATGAAGAACCCTAGTTCTATGTGTTAGGAATTGATTGTAATGACTTGGGATGAGATTACTGTTTGATTTTAATCGAATGATGCATGCTTATTGAGTCAATTGAAGTCTGATAAACTTTTCCTGATTCCTGCTGCAATCTGAGATAGATAGAATCTGATTAGGTTGCTAGAGTCTCATCATTCGATAGTAGGAGATTGGCTATACGAGAGTTAGCCAGTTTACTGCTTTGTACTGGAATCCAATTCCAGTAGTGGAGTTCTGTTCTTACTGCTTCAGCTGTCTATCCCGGTGAAGACTAGTCGTCTGCTGGGTAGTTAGACTGAGAGGGCTTGGTCAGCTTAAGAGATTCCAAGCTACTGTCGGATCTTCCACAGTCTAATCAACAGTAAATCAACCCAGGGAAATACAATTGAAACCTAACTAAGGAGCTAGGGGGACTCATTCCCGAGTGACTCTTTCCTGCTTAAGAAAAACGAATAATTTCCTGTTTTATTTCTGCTTTTGCTTTTAAACAACAATCACTTACTTTAGTTGGCTAGATAACAGAGAATCACTGAGTAAGCAGTAGATCTAGACCCCGGGTTGATAATATAACTTGCCTGTTAGTGCATTCCCGGTCTGCGATTACACTTGGTCGCAGATTGGTGTTGTATTTTGGCGTGTCAAATACTGTTATCTTCCACCTGTCTGTCAATCCTGTTGTGTATTTGGGCATGATTGTTCTGCTCCCTGTGGTGAGAATGTTAAGAAGATTTGGCGAAAGAAATTGATTACCACTGTTGATATGGCCAGTTCGTCGAAGTATGTAGATTAGGAGGGTTCAGTTCGCTTGACTATGTAACCAGTGATTGGATCTCCTCCAATCACTCCTAGTGCTTTCCCATCTCAGGAGGATTTTAGTTTGGTTGTCAATGGCGTGAAACCTTCTTTCCCGGTGATATCTGCTCTAGTAACTTTGACAAATTCCTTTGCAGCAATATGTGCAAAGAATATCCAGCTGCAGAATCATCCGCCACTTCGTCGTGAAGGGTTACGTAGTCAGAATGGGGTTCAAAAGGCCCCTCTTTGCAACTATGAATGTTTTAGTATGGAATATGAGAGGCTTTAATAGCTCCACGAAGCACGATTATGTGCTAGAGTATATACATAAGTATAAGGTTCAAGTGTTGGCACTGCTGGAAACTAGAGTTAAGAAGAGCAATGCTAAGAAGATACAAGATAAGTTTATTTTATTATTAAGGATAACTATAATGCTCATGCCCTTGGTATAATTTGGATTTCCAGGCAAACAGATGTGAAATCGAGGGTTCTCCATTGTGACACATGTTGGTTTCCATCTTGGCAACATAGCAGTTTTTCTTTACTGCGCTTTATGGCTTTAATGATGAGACTAAACGATTGAGTACTTATGCCTGAATGAGGAAATGACAGGTGAAGGGGTTTTCATGGATAGTTTGTGGTGATTTTAATGCTATCTTAAGTCCATTGTAGTCTTCTAACAGTGTGTCCATTTTGCCTAATATGCATAATTTCCGTTCTTGGATTGATTTGATGGAGTTAAAGTATCACCAATATACATGTCCTTTATGTACTTGGTCTAACCAGCAACAATCCCACCCTATTGCTAAGAAGATGGATCGTATGTTGGTGAATAATGAATGGCTGAGTTCTCTTCTGGATTAAGTGGTGGAATTCCTAGCACCCTCTTTCTCCGACCATTGTGGTATTCTCATTCGTCCTATGGAGCAAAGGAAGTCTTTTCCCAAATCCTTCCGGTTTTATGAGATGTGGATGCAATATGAGACATATAATGACTTGTTGACTATGATTTGGAGTCATCCAGGCCAAGGATATATCCTCCAGCATGTTCTTAACATATTGAAGAAGCTGAAAACAGAACTAAAGCCCCTCAACCATGAGGAATTCTCGGATATATCAGATCGTGTGAAGGAGTCTGATCAGACTATGAAAGAAAAGCAAGTAAATGCGTTGCAAAATTCTTTTGAGGAGTCTTTTGAAGCTAAAAACAAGCTATAGCTCTTTACCAGAATTACAAGTGTGCCAAAGAAAGCTTTTACCGCCAAAAAACTCTGGGAGATTTGAATTCTTCATTTTTCCATAGAAGTGTCAAGGTGAGAAGGTCAAGAAAGCAAATCGAATGACTTGTTCTAGATTCGGGGGAAGTAATGGCTGATGTTAGAGCAAATTGCACAAGAATTTGTTTCTTTCTATCAAGCACTCTATGGAACGAAGAATGAGGAGAATTCAGCGACATTGAATTTAGTCTTACCTTTTATTTGATTTCATCTTTCAGAAACTGATCGTCTCTCTTTGTGAAGAAGTTTCTGATAGTGAAATCAAGGAAGCTTTATTTTCTATGGATGCTCACAAGGAACCTGGTCCAGATGTTCGGCCATCAAGTTTCTTTCATCTAGTTGGGGTATTCTAGGACTTGATATAGTTGTTGGTATTAAAGACTTCTTTCGATCAGGCCACCTGCCAAAAGGTATCAATGTTGCTTCCCTAACTCTGGCTCCCAAAGTACCGAATGCAAATAGATTGCTTGCTTTTCACCCGATTGCTAGCATCAATATCATTTAAAAAATCATTGCAAAGTTTCTGGCGTAAAGACTTCAGCAAGTTTTATCTATTGTCATTAGTATGAATCAATCAGCATTTATTAAAGGATGTAGCATTTTAGATAACATACTGATCGATGACACAGGAAATGGTGTAATGATATTCTAAGCGCAATATCTCATCTAGAGTTGTAGTCAAGATTGATTTCCATAAGGCGTTCGATTCTGTTGACTAGGACTATTTGTTCTTTGTAATGGAAGGGATGCACTTCCCTCCAGCATTTCTTCAATGGATTGAAGTCTGTCTTTCATCCGCCTACTTCAGTGTGACTATCCATGGCTCTTTTTTTGGCTTTTTTTCTTGCTTAGAAGGGTGTGAGACAGGGAGATCCATTATCTCTCTATCTGTTCACCATTGCTCTTGAACCGCTATCATGTATGCTTGATTTTGCTGCTCAAACTTTTTCTATCCCCTATCGTCCTCAATGCAAGGCTATCAAGTTAACCCATTTTAGTTTGGCGGATGACCTTTCGATACTTACTGAAGGTTTGGCTGCGGCGCTTTTGAAGGTAAAGCCGATTTTTTTCTGAATTTTATAAGCTTTCAGGATTGTGGTGTAACCCCAATAAGTGTGAGGTTTTCTTTGGCGGATCACCTGGTAGGTAACATTATCTTTATTCTTTCATTCTTTTTAACTTCAAATTCATTCATGAAAATAATATCGTACCCACTAATATTTAATTTATTCATAGGGTTGAGTGTATTTGGTGATGGAGATAATAACGATTGGAAAAAAGGAAGAGGTTGTTAGATGGTGGAGAAATAAATTTAAATATTGGAGAAAAACAATGAATATATGATAATGTTTATGGGTTGGATAAGATAAAGTATACTAAGTGAAAAGTCATTATATCAAATAATTTTTATTATTGTTCTGCTATTAATGAAATGTATCCAACCAAAGATTTGAAACCCAGATGTAGTATCTGTTACATACATGGGACTAGGAGCACCTCCTTCTCTAGTCATGGTTACAAATGATTTTCAGTCAAAATTATTGTGTGCTTAATAATAATAATAATAATAATAATAATAATAATAATAATAATAATAATAATAATAATAATAATGAGCCTTCAGTTTGAGAAAGACAATGATATTATGTCCGCAATCATTTGGTTGACAATCAGTCAACACTGCGTCGTTAAAATTGAAGGATTACAAACCTCTAATAATCAGCCCTACATTGTGGTAAACAAAATGCAGACATATTTTAAGCTTAAACAAATAAAGCAACTTAGCAGTCCATTTCGAATACATAGTTTCCCCTATCATATTCCCCAAATGGCTAAACTCCGCTTCACCATCAGCAACACAAAAGAAAAGTATACGCGGATATACCCACCAGACAAATTGGGTAAGATGATATGCAATTACATATTTACATTTCATACTAGGTGGCGATGTCGCGCCTTGTCGCGGAGTGGAGATAGCATATGAGTATGTATTATGTGGTCCGTTATCGTGTTTTGTTAGTATTATTAGTCTAAAATTAATTTTGTTAGCAGTTTTGTTAGTAATATTGACTGAGAATAGATATATGACGGTCAACAACCAATTTTATTTTTTTTTTGAAAATTTTGGCTAGTAAATGATATTTACCTAAACCCAAGGAGACCCATTGATTATGGGTAGGGTATGGGTGACCGCCATATATGGATATTTACTTCCATAATCTAAATTTGTATGAATTGGGTATTAATACCCATTTATTCGAGGATGTTTTAGTTACACATACAAAAATTAGACCTATTTATAGAACTAAAAAAGATTAGGTACCAAAATGTAATACACAAAATATCTATTAAGTTTAGGTGCCAAAAAATAAATTTTGGTTATAAATCTAAAGATATGTTAAGTTTAGGTATCGAACTATATTTTGCATACTTAAAGCTTAATTCCTTTTATGGTGATGTATTTAAGATTATAATTATTTATTTTTTTATAGAAAAATGAAAACTATTTATTTGATATGTGTAGATACCTAGCGAAACATTTCATGTATAATTGTTGAAAATTCTAGCCCGGGAGAAAAAGAAAGACTCTAGAGAGAAGCAAAAAGAATACAAACTGAAACTCGCTTGAAATTTCACGCCTTCAAATTCAATAGTGGAAAATGACGAATTTATAATAAGTAATAACCATATATATTTATTTGTAATTAGACTCGACATTGAGTTGAAAAGTTAGTGGTTCATGGTTCAATTATTAATTCTCTAGACTGTTGGTGAGTCGTGTATGGACCCGTTCTGGATACCAAAACATAATTGTTCAATGATTTTACATTAAAATTAATTTTGGTGTGTCAAAATGTAAAATATACAATATAGTGACTAAATTGTGATTTAAATAAATTTGGGGTATCAAAATGTGAATAGTTACACAACAGTAACAATACTCCACGTTTATATATATTAATTAATTTGATATGTGTAGATACCTATCGAAACATTCCATGTATAATTGTTGAAAATTCTAGCCCGGGAGAAAAAGAAAGACTCTAGAGAGAAGCAAAAGGAATACAAACTGAAACTCGCTTAAAATTTCACGCCTTCAAATTCAATAGTGGAAAATGACGAATTTCTAATAAGTAATAACCACATATATTTATTTTTAATTAGACTCGACATTGAGCTGAAAAGTTAGTGGTTCATGGTTCAATTATTAATTCTCTAGACTGTTAGTGAGTCACGTATGACCCGTTCTAGATACCAAAACATAATTGTTCAATAATTTTACATTAAAATTAATTTTGGTGTGTCAAAATGTAAAATGTACATTATAGTGACTAAATTGTGATTTAAATAAATTTGGGGTATCAAAATGTGAATAATTAGGCAACAGTAACCAAGCTTTATATATTTATTTTTAATTAGACTCGACATTGAGTTGAAAATTTAGTGGTTCATGGTTCAATTATTAATTCTCTAGACTGTTGGTGAGTCGTGTATGGACCCGTCCTAGATACCAAAACATAATTGTTCAATGATTTTACATTAAAATTAGTTTTAGTGTGTCAAAATGTAAAATGTACATTATAGTGACTAAATTGGGATTTAAATAAATTTGGGGTATCAAAATGTGAATAGTTACGCAACAGTAACAATACTCCAGGTTTATATGTATTAATTAATTTGATATGTGTAGATACCTATCGAAACATTCCATGTATAATTGTTGAAAATTCTAGCCCGGAAGAAAAAGAAAGACTCTAGAGAGAAGTAAAAGGAATACAAACTGAAAATCGCTTAAAATTTCACTCCTTCAAATTCAATAGTGGAAAATGACGAATTTCTAATAAGTAATAACCATATATATTTATTTTTAATTAGACTCGACATTGAGCTGAAAAGTTAGTGGTTCATGGTTCAATTATTAATTCTCTAGACTGTTGGTGAGTCGTGTATGGACCCGTTCTAGATACCAAAACATAATTGTTCAATAATTTTACATTAAAATTAATTTTGGTGTGTCAAAATGTAAAATGTACATTATAGTGACTAAATTGTGATTTAAATAAATATGGGGTATCAAAATGTGAATAATTAGGCAACAGTAACCAAGCTTTATATATTTATTTTTAATTAGACTCGACATTGAGTTGAAAAGTTAGTGGTTCATGGTTCAATTATTAATTCTCTAGACTGTTGGTGAGTCGTGTATGGACCCGTTCTAGATACCAAAACATAATTGTTCAATGATTTTACATTAAAATTAATTTTGGTGTGTCAAAATGTAAAATGTACATTATAGTGACTAAATTGTGATTTAAATAAATTTGGGGTATCAAAATGTGAATAGTTACGCAACAGTAACAATACTCTAGGTTTATATATATTAATTAATTTGATATGTGTAGATACCTATCGAAACATTCCATGTATAATTGTTGAAAATTCTAGCCCGGGAGAAAAAGAAAGACTCTAGAGAGAAGCAAAAGGAATACAAACTGAAAATCGCTTAAAATTTCACGCCTTCAAATTCAATAGTGGAAAATGACGAATTTCTAATAAGTAATAACCATATATATTTATTTTTAATTAGACTCGACATTGAGCTGAAAAGTTAGTGGTTCATGGATCAATTATTAATTCTCTAGACTGTTGGTGAGTCGTGTATGGACCCGTTCTAGATACCAAAACATAATTGTTCAATAATTTTACATTAAAATTAATTTTGGTGTGTCAAAATGTAATATGTACATTATAGTGACTAAATTGTGATTTAAATATATTTGGGATGTAAAATGTGAATAATTAGGCAATAGTAACCATGCTTTACATTTATATATATATTAATAAGCTGAGGGCCGAACTCTGTCTTATTGGTGAAGATCGCATCAAACATGGCACTAGTGATAAACACAAGTATATCATAATATTTCATTCTAAACAAAGGCTATGGATGATTAAATCGAGTTCCACAACAACAATAAAATCAGTTCGAATAACTATCTTCATGAACTTCATTTCCCATACCAATTTGCAAAGATATACTCAATGTAGTTCAAAGCTATAGTTTAAGTTCGAAAGTTTACATTTTTACGCCAAATATAGTATTTTTCATGAATAGTCTTTTTGGTATCATAAGTTTAATATCAGCTCTTTAGAGTATTTATAAGCGTATTAAAAATTTCGACAACTATCTCTTACATTATTTTTAAGAGCTTCTAACGTACATGTTAATCTAACATGTTGGGCAGTCGTTAGATTGGTTAAACGGGTTGGTGAGTCGTTGGGCTGGTTAAGCGGTTTTTCCAAGTAAAACACCTAAAGTGATCATCAAGAGATTGAAGTTTGAAATTAATCATATCGCTTATGACGTGTGTGGTGATGACGGCTTAAATGCAAATTTTGAAATTGAGCGCTAATATAATTTTAAATTCATGATCAAGAACCTTTGAGTGGTTTGATGTCGAGAAATATTTAAGGTTTAACTATAAGTTATGATTTATGCTAATGAGTAGTTTCAACTAGTGATCTATATTTATGAACTTCTTGTTATGAGTTAGACTTTAATCAAAGAATTTTTCAAAGTTTCTAGCTAGTATGTATGCACACTAACATTTTACAGTTATTGAAAGTGTTTTTTTTGTTATTTTTGAATAGTTATTTAAAATTTTATAATATTTATATCTAACACAAAATGGGTGGCGGTGGAAAGATTTAAGATAATTTCCATCCCCAACTACACTCACTGTTTCATCTAGCGGGTCGACCCGATTTGATTCTAACCCGGTGAGAAAAAGCGATGTTACACTCGCGGAGTTGATCGATAGCAAAATTTTCGTATTGAAGGTCACACTGTTTCATTTTTTTCTTTGGTTTGAGAAATGTGTCTATTTTCCATTTTTCACCGCGTCTAACCCTGTATATTTTGGAATTATAAGTTGAACATTGAAATGTTGATGTTATATGAGTGTGTTTGAATTTTCACTATATGTTGAATTCAAGTACGAACTGTTATTTTGGTGTAATTTTACATGTTATTCCCCATATGTTAGTTGAGATTTGATATAATTTATTTATAAATGAACAACATAATAACATTTTCATATATCTAGGCTCAACCGGTTAAAACGATTATAGTATTAACTCTCAACTCACTTGCAGTGGCGGAGGCAGCCCTATTGGGCATTGTCCCGGGACAGGGGTAAATTTTGGGAGGAACAAAAATACTTCATATATGTTTATACGAAGGATGGAACACAACACTATTGTACTTCGTTACTATATCACAACTCATTATTTATCATAAATTGACAATGAATTAATTATTATACAATAAACGAAATCTCAATTGGAATAGATCTCTTTTCTTGATATGCTTATTCGATTATTTGCAAGCAATCTTGAAGCAGTCAAGTGGCAGCGCCGATTTCACTAGTTTTGATGGCAAGTGTCGATAAAATATTTTCAGCTTTGAGCTATCGGAAGAACGAACTTTGAAGTCGAACTCACGACCAGTTTGCTAATGGTTGTTTAGTGAGATCCATTGAAAATGACTTACTTAAGTGTGTAGACAAAGAATGTAATGTGTGTTTCTTCCGAATATGAAAACTCGTCATGGTTGTTTATGAAAATACCGATTGTAATAGTAGTTATTTTTTATATCTGAAAATAAATTATTTAGATATTATTAATTTAATTATATTCATTAAATATTTACATATTCATAATACGAAAAGAGGACAGAGGTAGTTTCAAATCCTGCCTCCGCCACTGCTCACTTACTCGACCGAGAAAAACGAGCTAAACTGGATTGGCAACCTTGCTATCCAGTGGCAATCATTTCTCCTCCAAACTTAGCTTTGAATGCCCTGATAAACTTGTCATCCTCCCCTCCAACTACGCCCAATATAATAAGCCACCCAGAAACTTGCCAGCTATGGTTTCACAGGTAGTACCGTGCGACCTTTCACCAACCTCTACCTCGAATAATTGTACATAGGCCCCAATAATAAATCATACAAATCACATCCACACGAGCACACTCTAGCGCGCGATCGACCAGTAGTACTCTCTTTTTTCTGATCTACAAAATATATAAAGCCAAAACAAGGATTGGATTTGCAGGGATTTGAATTTCCAGGCCTTAGAGGATTTTTCGGAAGGGCAAAATAATAAATTCACCCCAATTAATCTAAACTCTGCGTTTCATGTCTTCCCTTCCGCTGGAGCTTAAATGCAATGCACTGGGCCAACCTTGGGGCCGAAGATTGGGCCCAATCTCCCCTGGCTCAAGCAGTTGTACTTCACTGCGCAAACACGTGACATGCACCACAATTTAGCACAATTAAGTAAACTCTGCTTTGCAATTAAATCACTCTCCAATCTCCGTGTCGTCTTCATGAATTAACATAGTCACGCTATTTCTGCTTTTGTCCATGTACCTATCGGCCACATTAGCCTCTATATAGGATCACCTATTATCTTTGTTGTTCAGGTACTCTGACATCAGCCATGCCCCACCCCTGAAGAACGAAATTGCTCCTTGATACTCTGCAAAAAAACGAGCTGTAATTGCCATTCACCCGCGTCAGAGTTTGATGGTTGAGAGTTTGGGCCTTGGGGTGCCATAACTTTATGCTTTGTCTCAATCTCCATAGAGGATGGATGTGGTGGCTGGTAGTTTATCCTTTCATCTCCAAAGATTAATCCATTCCCTTTTTTAATATATTTTATACATGTAAGTTAAACCACGTGTGCATGGTCTAGGAAAAGGTTGTATAGGAGATTTGTACTTGACACCAGGTTTTCAACTCACGGGTCGATCTGGATTGACCAGACCCAACGAGAAAAATGAGCACCTCATATTCGTGGGCCAACTCGCAACAAGCAGGTTCACAAGTGGAGGCCAAACGGCGTCATTTTTTTATTTGGTTTGCGAATTGCCCATTTTTTTTCCGTTTCCTCTTTGTCCAACCTTCCTTTTGCAATTGTCAGTTTAACATTTGAATGTTGATGTTATATGAATGTGTTTGAATTTTCACTATATATAGGAGTACTAATGGTTATTGTGGTACAATATTATAAGTATTATTTTTTTGTTGAATAAAATTATATGTTATTATTCATATGTTAGATGAGATTTGATATAATTTATTAATATATGACAAATATAATAACTTTTTCACACATATGAGCTAAACTGAATTAAACTGATTGAACCATTGACCTCAACCCTTCCCCACTTACTCGACAAAGCCAACAAGATAAATCGGTTTAACAACCTTCCTTAACAAAAATCAAAGGGATATGTAAAACTGAAGAAGAGAAAAAGAACATTTCATTTTCCCACACTCATTCAGTTAATGGGAGAATTGCAACTCAAACTGGGTTTCCATATAACGCAATAATGAGTATTTTCTTGGAATAAATTGGGATGAATCGCCAAACATACTTTGTTTTAGGAGTGTTCAAATGGTTACCATGATTATTACCAAACTAAATAAGGCTAAATTTCATTAACCATGGAATACAATATCATAACCAAACCATCCAAACTAATACAACAACCAAATTAACCAAACTAAAGTTTAATCGGTTTGGTTAATTGGTTAACCAGATTAACCAATATAAAATCATATTATCATTAAGTGAGAAAATTTTCGGTTAATTTATTAATTCACAATTTATATATTGAATAAAACATAACAATCAACACATAGTTATAGTTGACCCTTAACATAAATACATGCAACTAAGAAATTATCTTACGGTTAGTATAAAAGTATTCACCTAACAAAAATTTATCACAATGGTATGGGTTAATGAATTGTTGTGTTTGTTTGAATTGACTTAGTCTTTTAGCAATTTTCATAGGCTGAAAATGACCTTGCTTTCAAGTTTTCATCCAACATAATGTATGAGATTTATCTAAATTAGGCGTTCATATGGTGTGGTCTACACTCTACATATACAAATATACATTATATGAACAATATCAAACTTTATATTTTATGAGTCTAAAAGAATGAAAGTTTAATTCTTGAGTGGTTATTCAAAGTATTAAGTATGTGTAGATATTAGATATATGGCTAATTATTTATCTGGTTGATTTGGTTTGGCTGGTTAGGAGTGTCCGAAACAAAACCAAACCACCTAAACCAAATAAGGTAAGAACTTTAACCAAACCAAACCAATTATCCAAATTAACCAAACCAAATTATCCAAATAGTACTGGTTAAAACGATTACCATGGTAACCACACCATTTGAACACCCCTACTTTGTTTACTTTAATCACTCTATTTTGACTTGGATTTTTTTTTATCATGAATGAAGATAAACTATGATTTAGAACAAGTTTTGCTTTAGGATAAACACATACTAAAGATGTTGGCCTTCAATTCTTTTTGAAGCTTGCATTATTGTTACTTTCACAACCGGTTTGTTAGTTTAAGTTGATTTGTATCTTTTGTCATGCCTTGCAACAATATATGAATGGGCTTGACTTTCACATTATTGGGTATGCATGCTCAACTTGCATTGGAAATTTTGGGAGATGATTTGTGATTATGATGTTGACAGTTGATAAACAATTACGTGGGACGATTGGAATTTACAATATATTACTTTGTGGCCACTAAAATTATTGTTTTAAATCCTATAACTTCAAATTCATTGCATATTTTGTTTACTTTAAGCACTCTAGTTCGATTTGGATTTCTTATTATTAATCAGGATAAACTATGGATTAGAACAAGTTTAGGATTAACACATACTAAATATGTTGGCCTTCAATTCATTTTGAAGTTTGCATTATTATTACTTTCACAGCCGGTTTCTAAGTTTAGTTTGCTTTGTATCTTTTTCTTTCATTGTTAAGGATCATGATGTTGGTATTAGGGGGAGCAACTCTAATGTTCAATTATGTGGACTTTTTAAGTAGTGAAACTTTCTCTTCTTTGAAATTTTGTACTTATTGTTCATTTGTATTTCTTTTTTTTTTTTCTTATTATATTGCTAGCATGAAACTTTCTCTTCTTTGAAATTTTGTACTTATTGTTCATTTTTATTTCTTTTTTTTTCTTATTATATTGCTAGCACGATTATTTTCATAAATTGTGGGTAAATTTTTCCGGCCAAGGGCCGGGTTCGGTGCTAGTTCATTATTAGGTTAACGTGATTGGAGAGCCACCGGCCTCTTACCTGACGAATACATGTATGTGTTCTTCTTTGTTTCTTGTGGTCACTTCTCATCCTAATCTCATTTGGTCCAAGTCGACGACCATACCTTCCGCCATTGACAAAGACCCGTTCGAATTCAATGGCCCTTCAATGTTTCCAGAACTCACTTCAAGTCTCTTCGCAGGGTCATCAAAACTTTGCTGGGGCATGCAGCAATGGGTGCTTGTGGTGTATATGCATGCACCCAACGATTAATAATATCATATATATAAGTATCTGTATCGGGATAATATAAGCCTTTTTGATACATAAAATATAAAGATTTAGGGTTAATTGCACTAGATATATTGATTTCGTTACATGCTAATCACTTAAATTTTTTAGTTACAACTAAACCATACAAGTCGACTTCGGTTGGACCGTTATATTTTCCATCCTTCAACATAATGGCAGGTATAAAAATGAATTTTCTACCTCAATTTACACAATTCCATTTTCCCTCCATTCTTCCAACTTCATTTCGCGGTATTACTAGAAGTGCTCTTGTTTAATTATCTTATGTCCTTCTTTATTTTTTCTTCAAAATTTAAAATTGTTCACTACAAAAAAAAAACCAACCTATGGAGGCAAATAATTAGAGGCAATTGTTGTAGTGGTCTCTATAGGTGTCAAAACATAGCCCGACCCGATTAACCCACCCGATCAACCCGACCCGCAACCCGACCGCAACCCTAATTGACTAAAAGTCAACAACCCGTAACCCGCCCGACCCGCAACCCGATTGACCCGTAACCCAGCTAACCCGCAACCCGACTGACCCGCAACCCGATTAACCCGAACCCGATTGACCCGCAACCCGACTGACCCTCAACCCAATTAGCCCGAACCCGATTGACCCGAACCCAACTAACCCGTAACCCGACCGACTCAACCCAAATTTCATATAATCCACTTGAATAATTATAAAAATATACAATACATAGTTTTTCAAAATAAAGTTTTTCATTCTAAACTTAAGTAAAATTATTTTTTCATTTCGTATAAGAAATTTAATAAATATGAAACTCACTTGATATTACGTATGTTAAGAAAATTACCAAAATTGAAACATGAAGGTCACTTGAGATCATGACAATATTAATATAATATATAAATTAAAATTTTGGTTAATTTAACTATTCAATAAAATTATCAATTAAATATAAATAAAGTAAAGTAATGTATTTGGTAATTTGATGTTTTTAAAAGAAGACGAAAATTTTGGTGTATTCAAGTTTTTGGGAAGAGAAAGAAGAGGGAAATTCAGTTCTTTGAATTTTTTAGAAAAGAAACAAGTGGGAATTTTTGTGGTTTTGATATGTGGGAAGAGAAAGAAGTGGGAAAGTTTGATTTTTTTGATTATGAAAGAGAAATAAGGAGGGAAACTTTTGACTTTTCAACTTTTTGTAGAAACAAAGAAGAGGGTAATTTGTTTCTTTCAATTTTATGGAAGAGAAAGAAGAGGGAAAATTGAGTTTTTCTAATGTATGGAAGGAGAAAGAAGGAGGGAAATTTTAGTATTTTGTGAAAAGAAAGAAGGAAACAAATTTGGTGTTTTCAATTTTTTGGTTTTTCATAATTTTAGCTTTTCAAATATGAATCTTTAACTTTTATATGGAGGGCATGACTAGTTAAAATTATTCTTATATGCTTTGAAGGCTAATATGTATATATGTATGTAATTCTTTATGGGCTAATAAATGAATTAACCATTAGTTACAACAATTTATACTAAACTTGATAAGTAATCTTTGACGATTCGTTGTTTAGGATATAAAGTATATGGTTAGGGTATAAGGTATAAGGTACATATGGTTTAGGGTGTATATGGTTAGGGTATAAGATATTGATGGTTTTGACGGTTCAAAGTTTTTTATTAACATATGTTCACTTGAAGTCATTTGAAGTCTTTAACGGCAGGAGATCCCTTTTTAATTTATGTTTATGGTACGTGGTTAGGATACAAGGTATGTGGTGTAAAGTATAGGATATATGGTTAGGGTATAACAATTAGCAAATATCACTTTTTATCTATGTTTTGAAAATCAAAGTATGAATTTCACTTTTAAATTAACTATATTAGCAAAATCACAACTCAAGGACATATGATTATGGTATAGGTTATGTGGTTAGTGTATAATGTATTGATGGTTTAGGGTATACAATCAACAACATATACTAACTTAATATTGTTGATTGAGGGTAAGGCTAAGTGTATAGGATATATGCTATTAAGTAAGTTATGATTGAAGTGACAATAATTTTACTAAATTTGATAGCTAAACTTTAATGGTTTAATTTTTAGGATAATTCGAACAATTTTACAAATAACTCGTTTGGCAACAGTTTACTGAAGTTATTTGGGCAATGAGTTATTTTGAAATAACTCCTTTTATCACTATGCTTTTGTCAATTACCACACGTCAAATACCAGATTTGCATGGTTATACTAAACGAGATACTTTAATTTAATTACTATTGATTAATACTAAAATATCAAATAAACAATTAACGGTGTCTTTTGGTTGCAAATATTGATATCACCATTACTATTAGCTATAATACTTTACCAATTATGATTAATTACATAACAAGTTTGCAAGTCATACAAATTGATTAAAAAGTTTGACTAGTTTTTTTCAAAAAAATAAAGTATATATATACGAGGTAAAAATAAATTGGTTAAAAAGTTGAGAAAATATTTTAAATTAGTGTAATAAAATGTGTAAGTTGGTAATGAGTAATGAGTTAAGTTACTTGATGCGCTGGCCCGAACAACCCGAAACCCGACCAGCCCGCAACCCGCCCGACCCAAAACCCGATGAACCCGCAACTCGATTTGCCCGCAACCCAATTGAACCCGAACCCGATGAACCCGCAACCCGACTAACCCGCAACCCTTTTGAACCCGAACCTGATGAACCCGAACCCGATGAACCCACAACCCGACTAACCCGCAACCCGTTTGAACCCGAACCTGATTGAACCCAGCCCGAACCCGCCCGATTGACACCTATAGTGGTCTCTATAGCTAAGCTTTAGCGCCAAATATATTATTTGTCTCGCTAGGTGAAATTATTTTGTCTCTACATGTAAATATAATAGTCTTTATAGAGACAAATTTAATAGTTTTAGATGCAAAATATAAATGCTACTTATACATATACAGTATAGATGCAAATCTAACAATATTTAGAGACAAATAAAAATGTCTCTTATAATTATGTCATATTGGAGACAGATCTAATAATTTTTAGAGACAAATATAAATCTAACTTATAGTTATATCATAGGAAGACAGTTTTAATAGTTTTAGAGACAAATATAAATATGACTTATACCCATATCATATATTTACTATTTAGAGACAAATAAATATGCTTCTAAAACACTAATTTGAATTGGTTGTGTTGTGTAGGTTTAAGTAATTTGAATTTGAATTGATGTGGCCCAAAGTTTCTCCATTCCACCCAAAAAAATTTTCTCTTAATTATTTAGTTGTTAAAAAAATAAATTTAAGAAGTTTTATTTGTAATAGGTGTCCCTGACCAATTTTATTATCCTTAAATAACGCTCATTTTGTTTAAACTTTTTGGGTCTAATTGAATTAGAATTTTGGCTTCCATCCAATAAAAAAACTATTTAAACTTATGTGGAATGTGAAATGCAATCCTTATTCTTTTTTTTTCGTTTATGATATTCACATAATTGCCACCTCAGTAGGGAACGTTTTTTTGGGCTCCTCTTATAGATTGTTTAAATTAATCTATTATGAATGAATATGTATATCTATTGTGTTGTATGTGTTGAAACGAACATTTTAGTAGAAAAGAGTTCCAGCGTAAAGAGTTTTTCTTTAGATGAGTTCTACGCACCTAAACTTTAGGTGATGATCATAGCAAAATAGATAAGCATATTGATATTAAATAACAAGAGATGGTTTGAACTCGATGAGTGAAGAAGAATTAAGAAACATATTTTTCGGGCGAAGGACAAAGCGAGAAGGGAAAGGAAAGATTCCCCTTCTTATCCCATCTCTTACAAAATTTTGAGTTAGAGAGAGAAATCTTATTGTCAACGACACATGGGGATCACTGCACCAGCAGGCATACTAAGAATGAATGTTTAATGATGGCGATTTCATACCAGGCTCAACAAAAAAATGTCAATTAGGGGGGGGGGGGGGGTCCTAAACAAAAAGGAGTCCAGAATCCCTTTGTAGAGTGTATGAGGAGAGTTTATGCAATGTAATCGGCCGAAGGGAGTGGATCCAACGATTAGTGGTTTGCTCATGTGGTGTCGTAGCAGCAAAATCGAGCGACAAAGAGAGTAAAATAATGAGGGAATTCCATATTAAGTTTTATCATACCTTTGTTACTAGTTTTCTGCTAAGGAAAGACTTCCAGATAATACTCAATTTTTTCGACTGAAGTTTGGAGCCAAAGCCTCCCATGTCCAACTCTATAAATAAGTTTACAAGAAGATCGGCAGCCACAGAGCAAGAGAAGATTTTCTAAGGGCCATTGTGATTGGGTTTATTCAACCCCTTTTTTATAAAAAAAAAATATTTGTTCTTGTGGAGAGGAAGGAAGTGAAAGAAAAATGGTATGGTGTCAATTAAGGTTGAAACCTTCAATTTGATACCCACTATTAAGTTAAAGAACGGAAAATATAACAGTGCAGCTGAAAGTAGCATTATGTGGTTTCGTTGAAACTAAAAAAACATAATTGATAAGTATGCAAGTAGAAACCAATACTTACGTGGTATCCAGTGCAGTTAACCCTAAATATGTACATCTTACTTTCCAAATAATTAGTTCTCTACTATTTTAACCAATTATATCTCTTTTGTTTTAACTCAAATTTTAAAGAAATAATTCTCTTCATTTCCCTTTAAGTGCATCTTATTTAATTTGTGGGTCAAATGGATGCGCTGATCTTTATACTTACCTTTGTTTTAGTTCTTGTTTTTGGTTTAGAAAGAACCCTAGCCCTTTAACCACCCTATCGCCGAGGAAAATCCCACTTTTGTTGTTGTCTGTATGTAGGATGGGGCAACGAAGAGTGAGTCGCACTCGGCAAGAGGAATGACTATGATGAACCAAGACGGGAGGGCCCTCATGGCTAAGAGGTGCACTTTGCTTATATTGATAATCCTATGGCTGTCGAGCTGCTTGTGATCCGGGAGGCTATTCTCAAGTGTACGGAGAATGGGTTTATGGAGACAAGGCTTGAAGGGGACGCCAAAGTGGTCATTGATAAAATAAATCAGGTTGATACCCGCGATAATCGGATGGGGGCCATCCTCGATCGAGGAGGTTGTGTGTATTTTTGCTACTCACACTGGACTTAATATGCAATTTGTAGGTCGGAGTAGCCCATTTGGTGGCTATAAAGGCCTTTTCTTTGTACACGACTACGTGTCGTTTGTTTGATTTCTGACATGGCTAAATTCCAGGATGTAATGATTTTTTGTTCCAATCAATATAATAATTATCTTTTCTCAAACAAATAAAACTCAAAATAATTGAACCGTGTCTCATTTAACTCCCATCTTTAAAAAAAAAACAGTAGAAGAACAGATTAATTATCATCTATACAATAATATACATTTTGATATATTTTTTTGATAAAAATTAATGGAACCTTCAAAACACGTCTTTGCTTTCATAATACTATCATCGTACTACCCCATGTTCAACAACATCATAACATTATATCTATGGTGAAAATATAATATCATATGGTTCATGACGCATATATTTTGTATCCAAATATATCAAAATGGGTTTTACTTTGTAGAGTACAATTATTCTAATTTTCTAAGCAAAGATTTTGAAAATCGGAGGTCAAACAAACTGATATAGTTCATTCAAGAGTTGTGAGAATAATTTGAAAAAGCCATTAGTTACAACCTTGAAATCCACATTATTCACCTTTATTTTAAATGTTTAGGCCATCTATCCTTGATCATTTGGCTTGATATATGTCCTTATTTGGTCTATTTTGTGCTAAATTGTGCTTGATTTAGTATAATTCAGATCTTAGCAAGTGAATATGGTGAAGGAACGATTATCAACCATTTGGAGCCGAAATTGGGACAAAGACAACAAGTTACCGTGACATTACATAAGAGGCCATTGGATTCAACAAGTTTCCAGGAGCTAATCCACATGTTGTGGGGCTTGCAAAAGTCACAGTTTCAACTGTGACATTTACAGAAGAGACTGTGACTTGTGTAAGTGATGCGATGCGTTTCAGGTAGACATCATAGATTATTGTTGAATGTCACAACCTTGACGTAAAGCCGTGACTTGCACAATTCTGGCTATAAAATTATATATGCACTCATTGTTGAAAGGAAGATGAATTTTAGAGAGAAGCGAGAGCTACAACCTTATAGAGAGAGAAAGTGACAACAAGAAACCCTATGTGGTGATTGGAGGCTTCCAACCTCAATTGGAGGCAAGATTCATCATCAAGGAGTAATGTTTGGAGCTCAAGAAGAAGAACCCAATACCTTGAGTTTGTGTATTCATCTTTTTCCCTCAGTATGGAGTAGACTCCATTCTCACTTGGATGTGTAGATTTTTAGCCATGTATGTTAGGGCTTGATATTGAATGACTCCTATGCATGTTACACTCTTGATTATATATTAAATTGAGGTATTATTCATGAAATTTATTGGATCTTTATCACACTCTTCAATTTGAGCTATTGACCTAAGGTAGAGAATATCCAATTAGGTTTATTAAAGCGTATTCAATTCATCATTGTGGGTCACTTGAACGAGTGTGATATAGGTCTACAATGTCGTATTGGATCAATATCCTTTAGTGGGACTCGAATTGCACGCCTTTGGTATTTTATACTGGTTGTGGAAACTCTCCCTCTAAGTAATTCATTTAAGTGGGCATGGATAACTCGAATATGGAGTCCAAACTAGTTTAGCGTTCTCCATGGTATCAAATTGGAGTGAGCAAGGTAGGAGAAGTCAATATCAGCCTAACTTATGGCCAGACAGAAGGAAACCTGAGTGATCTTCACATAATTGAATTTCAATCAATCTTTTTTTGAATTGCATGTTATTTGTTAAATCTAAACTACACTTTATTAGCTAGATAACGATTAGTTCATTTAGTAGTAGTAGACTTAGCAACCAGGTGGATAAATTACTTACTTACATTATACTACACACTATCGATGATTATTCTTGGCCATTAGTTGGGAGAGTAATTGGTAGCGGGTCACCAGGTTAGTTGGTAATAAAGAGGTTATGCAGTTTTGCATAACTATTGGTAATGTACATAATCTTCAACCATGGAAGAGGAGGTTTGATGTGTTATCAACATTGATCAATTGAACACTACCCGAACCTATATCATTTAGGGAATCAATGGTATGTTGTTCATCCAGTTGAGTAATCACTTGACACAACATATCGATCAATCGGTTCAATCACTTGGATGTTTTGGTTCATTAGTGATCCTTGTGACATAAGGATTCCTAGTCTTACTCTAAATAGTTAACCTTCCTTCTATCGCCTCTATAGACATCTCATTCATATGCATGAAGTGAGATCAATTAGACCCTTGTTCTATTGACTATGAACCTGAGATCATACAAATTAACTTGTACCTAGTGGCACATCAAAGCGACCCAAGTCAACATAGAACACAAACACTTGATCATCTTATTTTTTGAATATTTTTTGAAGGGCGAATCTATTTTCATAGATTATCACGATGAGAGCCAAGTTTTGAAACTCTTATTCTTATTATAGATCCATTATTCAAGTCAATGGCTAGATTAATAAGGTGAGTGGTTTATGATGCAATAAATTCTACGCTTTACGAGTTATAAAGAATGTATTTAATGTGAAGTTGCATGCCAATAATTAAGGTTGTGAATGTTTGAGACTCTCCATGTTTGTGTGAGATTATGCATTCTAAGTAATTGTGGAAATAACATGTTTTACTTAAGTATGTCTTACCTATTAAATGCATGCTCTCATTTGGGTTATTGATTAGAGGCATTTACCTATGAGCTTTCAATATCTACTTTAAAGCAGTTAAGCTTATGTCTTACTATTAAAGGATTTATGACCTTTAAGAACGAGTATTACTAGTACTTCACCGTATATATAATTTAGGGTGAAAAGGTTAAGAGGTATTTCACTTACGTAGTCTCTCGCCCTAGTTAAAGTTTAAAGGAAGGGCACTGATAACGATGTATTTGCACGTGTTTGCACCCTTATTTCTTATCCGTTTGCGGCTCCTAGTCGTGTATCTTTCGCCTATTTTACGTTGGGTTGTGTTATTTTGTCACATTTCAGGTCCCAAGCGTCGAAGGAAAGGCTAGGCACGAGTTTCAGGTCATTTGGAGGTCGTTCGGTGAAGCTGGGGCAAAAACACGGGCAGCCCTGTTAAAAACACGGTTGTGTTCCCCAGGCCGTGTTTTTATTGGCGAGGGCGTGTCGTGATGGCTGCTTAGGAGTCCAAAACACGGGCGCCATTGGACCAAAACACGTTCCTGTCACTTCATGGGCACGACCGTGTTTTGGGAGCGACGCGGGCATGTTTGTCACAAGTGAAGCAAAACACGGCCTTGTCCTCGACCATGTTTTGCCCAATCTCAGGTTAAAAGGAGATTTCAGTCAAAGAGAAGGGGAATCCGATTTTGAGAGCTAGAGAGCAGAAAACCTAGAGAGAGAAAGTGACGAACAGAACTTCCAAGTGCCCTAAATCGATCTTCAAGAGCATTGGAGATCGGTGGAAGCTTGGAGGAGTGCCGATTGATTACCAGAAGCAGATCCTCATCCTTCACAGATTTTCGCATCTGAAGCAGATTTTCCTTCACTCTCTATGGAGTAAACTCCCTCTCTCACCTAGTATGAAGAAACCTAGATTTGTATGTTAGGGATGGTTGTATGAACCTAAGTACAAATTATTTGATATTGATTATATTCATTTGAGGCATGGTTTTCTAAATTGCATGAATCCTGATCAAATTCTTGTTATTCCTGCTTTGACCTAGAATGAGAATATCTGCATAGGTTGATAGAGCACCCTTGATTGAAGGTAGTGAATTGGTTAGTCGAGGAGTCAATTCACTATTCTGTACTTGATTTATTCCAATAGAGGAGGTTTGGTACGTTAGGGACTCAGTCTGTTTACTTCGGTGGAGGTTAGTCGCCCGCTACAGACTGTCTAATAACCTCCCGCAGTATAACTATCATTGAATCTGAATTTGGCAAATTACAACTTCGCTTAACTGCAGTCTAGGGGGAACCATATCTGGGTGACATCACTCAAACTTGGAACACAACATTTACTGCTTTTGCTTGCTAGTTTAGTTGGAACGTCTCTACAGTTGAACCGCTAAATAATAAGAATATCACGGAGTAGTCATTACACCTAGGATCCAGGTTGACATTTAGAACTAAACCCTCTATACTATGCATTAGTAGGTGGTTAAACTTTGCCACTTTCTAGTGTGACAGTACAAGCGAGTCAAGTTTTTGGCGCCGTTGCCGGGGACGACTAGGTTATTGAAGAAACGTGATTTCTGTTACTTTAGCATTTCTTTTCCGCATTGATTTTTTTGCTTTGTCCCACTTGTGCCTTCACGAGTTTGCTTGCTTGGATTGTGTGCAGGTAGTGTATGACCCGTAGTCAATCAGGAGACTTACTACCATTAGAATCGGGCTAGAACGCACTTGTCGCCAGTTTAGGAGAGAACAACGAGCAATACTAGCTACGGAGGAAGTGCACGTCGACGGCCATCTGAGCAGCGACTCTGAAGAGGAGTACAAAATGGGCGACTAGCACAACAGGGTGAACCTGAACTTGGGACAGAACCAACCCCTGGGGATGCCCATGCAGGTTCCCCTAGTGAATCAGGTTCTGGCCATAACCCAGTTCCCCAGCCAGATGGGGCTCAGCATCCACTACCCCCGCCGAGTCCTACTATGGAGTACTACTACACTCCACGGGTCGCCGACATCCGCCTCGTCATCCTGTATCCGCCCATTCCATCAAATAACTTTGAGATCAAGCCATGTTGGATTCAAATGATCACATCCTCCATCGAGTTCCATGGCCTCAAGGATGAAGAGGCGAGGGTGCACCTTTCCCGGTTCTTGCAGCTTACCAATGGGTTCAAACTTAATGGTGTACCAGATGATGCGATCCGTCTTACTGTGCATCACGTCATGGGACGATCTGGCCGACAAGTTTGTGCATAGGTACGACCCGGCCTCGAAGACCACGGAGATTCAGTGGGAGATCACTCATTTACGCCAGGAGCTAGATGAGTCATTACGTGATGCCTGGGAGCGGTACTCGGGATTTTTCTGGCAGTGTCCCCATCACGATTTTAGTGATGCATTCACAGTGGGGAACTTCTACAGTGTTCTATCACCAGAAAGCCAGAGGGTGATCGAGTGTCTATGCTCAGAAGTGGACATTTTTACCAAGACTCCACCCGAGCTGAATCAGATGATCAATACTTTGGCTGCTAGAGATCATTCTTGGGGGCAGCACTAGAAGCAGGAACTCCCGGGATTGAGGTGTGCATTCTATGGAAGCTAGATCTGGGCTAGACCGAGAGGTGGCCAAGCTGGTCCAGACATTAAAGCAGCCCAACAGTCTCATTACGGGCAGAGGGTTGGCTGTCAATTCAGTTGCACAGTGCAAGTGGTGTGAGAGCTCAAATTATTTGGTGGAAGACTGCCAGACTATCAAGTGGTCAGAATGTTGATGATTCATTTGGTCTACATATATTAGAGATTTTTTTTATGAGATGCTTGGCTGAGGATTTGGTGTTTGGCCATCAGACTGGGGCGGTTTCCTATAGAAAGCTTGCAAAAAGTCAAAAGCGGAAGAGCAAGAGGTCGTACATTTGTTGTGATATGGACTTGGTTTATAAATCTTATGTGGAAAGAGCGCTGTAATCAAGTTTCTGGAGGGCACAGTAGACCTGGGCAAGCGATTTTTAGATAGTTTCGAGATGATTTGATACTCTATTCATTAGTTAATATGATACTTAGGTAGGAATTGATTTGTACTCCTCATTGGAGGAGATTATTGTAAGTATTGCATGTTGGTCTATAGTTGTTGTCCTGTCCCTGGTTTTTTTTTTTTTTATCGCCTTGACTTGTATGTCAAGAGAGCTCAATAGATATACCCCATACGTGTTATTTCAAATTATGGATTTTCGCGTTATTTGTAAATAACATATGGCTCACAATTCCTTATTCGCTAAATGGGCATCCAAACAAATTATTTTAGTCCTATGATTAATTATGAGTTATTAGTGACAAAATAACTCATAGAAACAACCCACGACCCTCAGAGAGAAAAGGAAAAGAAATGTCGACCATATTATCAATTAAGAAAAAATACATACATTTAGTTAAAATTGAAACAAAGAAAATGATCATTAGATGGCCAGGACAAGGCCAGGCAAAGAGCGTTTGTAAAGATCCGCCGGCTGGCTCCTCCATAAAGTAATCCTCTCCGGCGACGGGGTCCGCCGATGGTCACTACCGGCCGGCAATGGATACCCGCCGCCAGTGACGTATTTGACGGTGAGCCACGTGTTGAAATACTCCCTGAACTGAGTGATGACGACCAGACCATGATCCTCCCTCACCGTCCACACGTGCACCCAGTACACATTGCCTTCCCACCCTTCGGCGATCACGCAGTCCCCGACCGCCTCGATGCTACGTGGCTCGAACCGGATGACAGACTGGTCCGGCGCCAGCTGCCCCGTCAGCATCCTCATCATGTAGTCGCACCCCGGCGGGCCGTGGAACCACCACTCCAGGTCGCTGGCGATGACCTCCTGGCAATCCTCCGGATCGTTGTCACCGGCGGTGGGACCGCAGTGGCTGGCTAGGCCGTTGTAGAGTGACCTGAATATGGGTTTGATCCGGGCGGCTCTGGCTAGCGATGATTCCGCTTGGTCGTGCTCCGATGGCTCATCTTCGACGGCGGCCGGCTTCCTCCGGGAGCTTAGTTTGGAGTAGAGGGATGAGAGGGAGGAGCCGAATGTTCTAAAAGAGATTGACATTTTTTTTATCGCTCTTCTGTGTGGTTCAATGAATCTTTTTTTTTTTATCTCTGTTCCTCAATTTTTCTTGCTCTAGCTCTGTCTAGTTCTTCTTCTGATGGTAATTACCAGGGCAGCAAAACTCTTATTTATAGCTGGGGGGTGGGACCCTTCAGACAATGATATAGTTACAACGACGTTTCTCTGGATTTGGAGTTAGGGTTAGTGACAAATCAGACATCGGTTAAAGAACTCCTTTAACAACAATTTAGCCTTGCAATTTTTATCAGCATAGTTTGAACTTCATTAAATATGCCTCTTAAGCATTGTTCTTTCTTTATACTTTGTGGGGTTTGGATGGAGATAATAACTAACAAATAATTAATTTTTAAATATTTCACTAAGATAAGTTATGTGGGCGGTGAGTTATTTACAAAATAACTTTAAAACATGTTATTTGAAATAACTGTTATCTTATGTTATTTCGAAATAATTCGTTTTTACTCCTTTTTGTTATTATTCAAATACCTCATGTGAATGGTTGAGCCAAACGAGATTTTTGACTATATTACTGTTGAAATATCACGTGAATAATTAATGAGTGATTGAGTCAATAAATTACACATTGACAATTAATCCATCCAAACGACCCTTATACATGTGTCGTGAAATAGGAGTAATGGTTGTATTAAGAATCTATTAGTTGATGGGTTGTATATGGTATATTGGTAATGAATTTGACGTTGTATCTCACACAAATTCAGGTCGGGCAACCTGCATAGATACGAGATGAGACAAGCCAATTAATTCTGACGTGTTATTTCAAGAAAAGCAATGCAATAATTTTAGTCTTTGGTGAGATTTTTTATGGGCATTATATTGTTGTTGTTCGCTGCTTTCCTCATCCGGTGTTGCCCCTTATTCTGATGCCACTCTTCAGGCCTTGCAAGATAAGCATCCTGTTGCCCCATCTCCCTCATTACCGACTTCGCCTATGGATCATCATCCTCTTGTTGCCTCTTCAGCCGTTGTTTTGGATAAGATTAGGAGCTTTCCTCGTGGTACATCTTGCAGGAGGGATGGTTTTCGAGCTCAACATCTTATGGATTGTTTGGGTGCTGCTGATGTGGCTATCTTGGATGATTTGGTAGCCTCTATTACTCGAGTGACTAATCTTTTCCTTGAGGGTTGATGTCCGCAGCCCCTTGGTGAGTAGATTGCTAGCGCTCCTCTCACGCCACTTGTTAAACCAGGAGGTGGTATCCGTCCTATAGCTGTTGGCACTGTTTGGAGACGTACGTCTTTTTTCTAAGGCTGGCGCTTGTCTTGTTGGCCCTACTTTATCTGGTTATTTTGCTGGTCTTCAGTTTGGGGTTGGGGTTTCTGGTGAAGCAAAGGCTATTTTGCATGCCTTGAACCGGTTTGTTGAGGCCCACGGTGGTGACGTAGGTCTTTCTATGTTGTTGGTCGATTTCCAGAATGCTAACAATTTAGTTGATCGTGGGGCCATGCTTCAGGAAGTTCGTCGTCATTGTATGGTCCTGTCCCGCTGGGTAGAGTTCTGTTACCTTAGCCATGCCCGACTGTATTATGGGATGCATAATGGTCTTGCCGGGAAGTTCAGCAGGGAGACCCTTTGGGCCCTTTGCTTTTTGCTTTGGTGTTGCATCCTTTAGTGTGCAAGATCAGAGACTCTTTTGATTTGAGTATGCAGGCTTGGTATTTGGATGATGGCAATGTTGTGGGGGACACTTTGGTTGTTGGGAAGGTCTTGGACATGATTATGGTTGAGGGCCCTCGAGTTGGCCTTCACCTAAATGTGGGTAAGACAGAGGTTTTTTAGCCTAGTGAGGATCCTAGGAGTCGGCTTCCAGGTGTTTTCCCTGCCTCTATCGCTCGACCTCCACACGATCTCACCGTTCTGGGTGGTCCTGTCATTTCTTCTCCTAATTTTAGCAGTGAGCTTGTGGCTAAGAGAGTTACTAAGACCATTGAGCTAATGCACTTGGTTGCTAGGATTGATGACCCACAGTGTGAGTTGCTTTTGCTTCGGGCCTGTACTGGTATTTCTAAACTCTACTTTGCATTGCTTACTTGCTCCCCTCATATTTTTGGGCCGGCCCAGCTAGCTTTTGACACAGCACTTCGGTTTAGTTATAACTTATTGTCACTGCTTCTAGACCCGGGTTTGGTGATTGGCAGTGGCGGCTTGCCGCCTTCCCATTTCATTTGGGCAGGCTTGGGGTTTATGCTGCTGGAGATGTCTTGCATTATGCTTGTTTGGCATCTCGTTTGCAGTCTGTGGAGTTGCAAGCTAAACAAATAAGTCCTTCTAGATTCTATCTCTTGGCCCTACTTTTGATGACGCCCTACACACCTTTAACGAGTTTACAGGTTCTGATCTCTTACATGACTCTAGTGGAGTTGTTGCCCCAAAACTTTTGAAGAAATTGGCAGATATATATTTCGCCAAGGTTGTTACTACTTCAGATTCTGTTTTCTCATTGACTACGCATCAGGTGGCTTTGTGGAAGTCTCAGCAGAGTGCACACTCTTCTGATTGGTTGCGTGTTGTTCCTATTGCTGGGCTGGGCTAGACTATGAATGGGAGGACATATCGTAGTGTGCTTAGCTATCGACTGGGTGTCCCGTTGTTTTCGGTATCTAACCCCTGTCTGCTTGTTCCCTTGTCTTTCCTGGTGATGTCTTTGGGGATCATGTTGTGTCCTGTGCTGGTTCTGTGGGCATTAAGCATCGGCACAACCTCGTTCTTGGCACCTTATTGGACATCTATTACATGTCTGGGATTTCTGCAGTTAGGGAGGTTAATATCGGTTTGGTTGATGGACATGGCAGACCCCTTCGTCCTGCAGATTTGCTGCTTTATTCCTGGGACAGGGGGCGAGATGTGTGTGTAGATTTGAATGGATCTTCACCTCTCACTCATACTGGGATGACTGGTTTTGTGCCTGTCCGAGTTGTTGGATGCTGCTCAGCGAAAGTGTGCCAAGTACCGAGACTTGTTTATTGCGGTTGGTTACGGTTTCTTGCCCTTATCTTTTTCTTCGTTGGGAGAGTTGGATACAGATTTCGTGGCTTTGCTTAAGAGGATCCATAAATTCTCCATGTCTCGGGATGCAGGGGCTTGGCCGGCCGCGTACATTTTTACTAGACTTAGTTTTTCTATAGCTAAGGGAGTGGGAGCCCAGATTGTATCTCGCCTACCCACTAATTTTTTGTAAATCTTTTTTTGTTATGTTTCCACTCATATTAATAGATTGAATCCCTCTATAATATATAGTAGTACTTCAGGAGATTTTGAGCATTTCAAATTCCTTGCATTCTCCTTAATTGTAGCTAGGGGTAAATTTATAAGTTCAACTTAGAACTTAAATATCTTCTTATGAGAAAAAAAGTCATTACAAAGATTTGAACTTGAGTCCTTCAAATTGATAGTCAATATCCCTAACCAACTGGACTACAACAATGTTTATGTATTATTTGAATTAAAGAGAGAAAATACTGAAATACTGAAATATCTCAAAATCATAGGACTATCCAACGCAACAATCAATCATCAAATTAATTAATAACTGTAATTATTCACAAAGTGAATAATCATGATATACTTAGTTTTATGAATCAACTAAGTGAGTTCCTCTAATCACACAATTCTTCACCAAGAATCAAATAGTACATTTTGAGTTTATGTATGTCTTACAATTTTTACATTTATTAGGTTACATGACTTTGTAGTTTGTAGGAATACAAGGATTGTGTACAAAAGTGCTATACAAAATTTTATTTCAAAACATAAAATTTGACATTTGTGATCTATGGTTTTGTAACGAGACATTTTCAATGCTATAAGTGAATGACCAAAAATCATTGGCTAACAATTTCCCTAATGCTTGACAATTATAAACATAGAATTGAAAGACTAAATACCATTGACAAATGAGCCAATTATCATTGGCTAATTTAGTAAAAAATGGTATGTGTATGTACATTGGAAATTCTATGGTACGCTCGATGGATTGAGGGTTATTTCATATCCTTAGTTAAATAACATTATCTAAACCATAGATTAATCACGTAACTAAACCCTATATCATAATTCTCTAAATCCTAATATAGTGCATATGGTATGTTGTATACATCTTGGCGAATCAGAATCATTGATTATGTTCATATGTGATATTAGGGTTTATGTTCTATAGATTTAGGGTATATGATTTAATTATTTGAAACTTAATCTCCCTTTTCAAATTTCCTGCAATGAGAGGGAAATTAGGAAGGATATTTTCGTCTTCACAATTATATGTATTTTTTATTTATTTACAGAAAAAGATAGACATATTGAGATTTGAACTATGGTCTCTTCAAACAAAGAGGAAGTTTAAAATCAATCAGACTATGTAGATATGTTGTATTTTTTAAAATTAAAAATATACACAAAACTTAAATATGAAATCACATAACTTTTCAACAGTTAGCTAGCCCAATCAATATTTTGTAAGTACTTATTTGGTGTTTTGATACTTCAATTTTGATATTTTTTATTGTAATTATAGTTTAATACTTAATTTAAAATTTTATCCATCTTATAAATAGACGATCACCATAAATTTGCAACCAAAAAATTGTTGGTTTGAATATTTCATATCAAAATATAATATTGAATATGTAGAAGCGATATAGAATTCTTAAATTACCATTAATTTTCAGAACTATAGTGAAGCAATCATATCTTTGTGCAAACTATAGGGGACTGGTTCTCTGAACATTTTTATCCGATTAAATTCTAAGTTTTGAAACTCTTCCTAGGGGTGTACGTGGGTCGATTCGTTTGGGTTTAAATATTTTAATCACCTAACTCATATACCACGATTTTGAAAACACTAAATACAAACTCACCCAAATAATTTAGAATTTTAACGGTTTGTGTCCTCCATACCAAATGAACCAATTTACATGTCGCTTAACTAAGGACAATCTCATTGTCCAATCCCATCATTCTTATGTCAATCCATAAAAGTAACTCATATTCGCGTTTGTTAACACATGTTTCACATTGTCATTATTATGACCGGTAACTTCGCTGCAACTGATTCGGTATTGCTCATAATATTGCCTCCAAACTGATAAACATATCGGGCCAGCAGTTTTATGACAAAACTCAAAGTGAAGACAACTCATCGTCTGGTGGAATTTTGGCGCTGGCTGGTGTCCATTAATCTAATTGCAAGCATAATGATTGCTAAAATTAAGCTTTCACGCAACACACTGGGAGTTGGGGGTGTGAACTTGAAGTAAAAGTTGATATTGAGTTTGGGAAGGGAAGTGGTGAGTGGAAGAAATATTGGTAGCAGGTAAAGTTCATGGTTCGGTTTCTTTTAGTAAATTGCTTTGATTTATTTTAGTAAGAGGTATAATATCATGGTTATGTGGGATCAAATGAACCAAAAATGAGATTGGGTGATGGGAATTCCAACTTAGAAGGAGTGGATTATATTTTGATAAACTCAAGTTCATGATTAACTGAAAGAATATTTAGATATAGACTTTTGGTATTGAGATGTTCATAGTGAGTTTAAAACTGATCCAAGGCCATGGATTGATATTGGTTAGCTGATTGTGATTTTGAGGAAGGTGTATAAAAAGTCATGGTAGAGAAGAGGCAGTTGGTCAGGGTAGTGATTGAACCAAGTAGGGTATTGAAAGACATAAAAGCAAAATCGGAGCAATTGAAGAGAGAGAAGTGGTAGATGATCAGGATATTAATGAAAATGGAGAGGGTATTGAAGGGCATGGAACTGAACTGGATCAAGTGAAGGCATAGAAGGAGGAGAAGAGCATATTGATGGAATTGAAGATGAGTGTTGGTTTTACGAGCTTATTAAAACTGCCCCAAGGAAGATGAGTTGGCCAAATACAAGAAAGAGGACTGAGGAGTTGGAGATCGAGCTGACAAGAAACTCAATTGAAAGAGAAATCCAGGTTCATGGAGAGAAGGTCCATCAAAGTAGCATAAATGGAGTTGCAGAAGGAGGATTAAAAATTGAATTTTGATTTAAAACATATACGTCAAGAGATTGAAGATGGAGGGGATAAAAAGTCGGATGTATAACGAAGAGTGAAAACTATTGGATCTTTAGGTGTTATGGTTGTTGCAACTACCACAACCTATGTTTATGTTAAAACGAGTAATCATTGATTGATTTACTAAAGTTAAGGTCGATTCACTTATCAAACTACTGAAACCTGTAGATAAGGAGTGTCTAATTTTGTGCCTCATTACTTTGATCGAGTCTATTAGTATATTGGATGTAACTCTAATTTTGTCATTTGCTCTCAAGTTTTAATTGTCTCCTTTTAGTTGAGTTGTTAGCATATGATTTACTTGAATCAACAACTCTTCATTTCTGTTTTTTTTATAAATCCATTTCTTTTTTATTAGTGGCATGTTATTCATAGAGGAGAGCTTTCAACCATTTATGTGGGATTGTGAGGTTTCATTTCAGTTTTAAAATAATTATGGATCGTGTGGGAATTCCAATGAGCTTTTATATTATATATTTCTAGACAATCAATTAACCAATATCATTTTAATGTGGCTCAATTATCATTATGAAAATGTAATTAATGATACATTTTTATATTCTTAAATGAGGAGGGTATTTCCCTGAATGTTCGACCTATATATTCATTTTTTATGTAGCATCTTGATTGAATGATTTTCAATAAATATAAACGAATTAATAGACTTAAACATAACATTAAAATATAAATATTAAAATATGAACATTCCGGCCAACGGACCGGGTTATAAGCTAGTAATTAAGTATGATTAATTGATAGTTGTAGTCCGTATACTTTTTTAAAGTTTCACTAAGTTGAAAATATGATTTACAAAAAGTCAAAAGTGAAGTTATACATGGACATTTCTCTACCACTTGAGTTACGTTATTGGAATTCGTGGAATTGAATTCCTTATTAAAGGCAACATATTATAGCTAGAGACATCAATCGTCAAAACAAAAACAAAAATACAGAAAACTAAAGCTAGTGACATAGTGAAACAAGTCCAGGCGCGTTTTTGTTATAGATAACTACAAATTGAAGTTCATATGCCAAAACCCCATATTTGTTACTTACTACTGACCAAATGACAACATTTCCATTGTCAGGTGCCAAAAGACCCCATTTGGCCATTTCGACCCCGCCACCGATGCTGGAATGGGAAACTTTTGACGTTATTTCGGACGGACATCACATTCACACATTGGACAGTAGTGCAGATCTTTCTTTAATTGCCTCTATTCATTATTGGTTGATTAAGGTTAATTTGCACTCGCCGCCCGCGCGCCAGCTTTGTTTGGAACATACAAATGCTCGAAATATACGTATAGACATTTAGAGTTCATTATTTCAAGTCTTACTATTACAATAAGACGAGGGCCAGGCACCAAAATCATTTGAGGTGGGGATGAGAAACCAAAGAAATGGCGCTACAGTTGCTAGCAGCCATCACACTCCTTTTTCATATCAATTCCAAATGACAAATTAAACAAACAAAAACGAAGGACTGCTATTTAGATCTCGACCATTCCAACGAAGATGGACTGATCATTTTTAATGGTTTATTTATATTAACTAGCAAAAGCCGTCTCGCTACTGCTTCACGTATCAGAAAAATAAATATTATAAAGAGTAATAGTTTTAATGTTGACCTAAAAGTGAAAGTAATCTTATTTCATTCTTAATCATTCTTTTCATAGGTTTGTTATTTACAATAGCATATGGTTGATGAACTTGCATAAGGTAGAAGGGTCGTCAAATAGATTATTTATGTTTAAACTTCTTTCATGATGCCAATGTTTCAATTTGTATGGCTAGCAGTTGATCCTGTTGTAACTTTCGCAGAATGAAGTAGCTTCTCTGGATCTTTTCAATAAGTATTAAAAAAAATTGTTAAGTGTTTTGCTGAAAAACTATCAAAATTACTTTCTAATGTAAGAGGTAATGAAAAATGCATAAAAAAGATTTCTAACATAAAATATGAATACAAATTCTAAATATAAAAAATATTTAAAATGGATAATGTTAGATTTATTTCATAATAAATAATACTATTTTCAATTTATTTTTTTATAATGATATAAATGAAAGAAAATTATGTTTTCTAGAAAAAGAATAATATATGGTAACTACTTTGTATTCTCAAATTGGAGCTACTGCTTTAAAGTTACGAAAAACTTCAGTTTTTTTAAAAGTGAAACTTTAGAAGTGTTTGGCTTGCTTTAAAATTTTGAAACGTAAAACTTCTAAAATTCGGGCCAAATATAATTGTACTCTTTTGTTCTATTTTTTTGTTAGAGGTAGTCGTTGTTCTCATTTATGAAATTTTTGGACTGATTGCAGGTTTAAGGAGGTTTAACTCGCATTGATAAGATCAATTTAGGTTGTATACCCATGGATTTGGGTTCAATTGTCTTTCTCAAACAAAAGAAAAAAAACAAAATGAAAAAACTAAAGCTAAGACTTGCTACTGACTCAAAACTCGTCAACTTTAGTTTCAACTCGCTTTGACCTGGTTGGACCGAGTTTTGTACAAATTCAGACCTGACATAACACGCCAATTATAAAAATAAATAAAAATCGCTCCCGTCAAAAACATTTAAAATTGAGTTTAAGTCGCTTTGGTCGGGTCAAATTAGGTTGTATACTCATGCGTTTGGCCTCAATTGTCATTCTAAACCAAAAGAAAAAAGATAACAAATACTAAAGCAGATAAAACTCGCTCATGACCCCAACAAAGAGAAAAAAGTGAAAGGAAAACACTAAAGCGAACGAAACTCGATCCTGATACAAAACTCGCCAACATTGAGTAGATATGGTATGGATTGTCGGTAGCGGCATTGGGTTCAATTGTGATCATGCTCAACAAAAAGGAAAAAGAGAAAGAAAACACTAAAGAGGATGAAACTCGATCACGATAGAAAACTCGTTGTAGCGGCCTTGAGAAACGATGCTGGGGAACAACTTAGGATTTCGCCGACAATATTTCGAGATGGGCTGTAGAATGGTGGGCAAAAGCGATGATTTGTGTTCAAGTTAGGATAACCATGTGTTTGGGTTCAATTGTGATCATGCTCAACAAAAAGGAAAAAAAAGAAAGAAAAAAAAGACTAAAGATGATGAAATTCGGTCCCGATACAACACTCGTGGTAGCGGCCTTGGGAAACGGTGGTGGGGAACAACTTAGGATTCCGCCGACAATATTTCGAGATGGCCTGCAAAATGGTGCAAAGAAGATGATTTGTAAAAATAGTCATAGACGAAAACCTAGCGAACAATAACTAAACACAAAGGTTGTAGAATGGAGAGTGAGGTAAAAGAAGGGCTTGGAATTTTCCCACTTACACTTGAAGGAGTGTGATAGCCACTAATGTTAGGCTTTATATATGAATTATCATACCCATGTGTTTGGGTTCAATTGTGATCACGCTCAACAAAATTAAAAAAAAAACAATAAAGAGGATAAAACTCGGCTCCGATACAAAACTCGTGGTAGCAGCCTTGGGAAATGGTGGTAGGGAGCAACTTAGGATTTCGCCGACAGTATTTTGAGATGACTGCAAAATGGTATGCAAAAGTGTGCAAAAGCGATGATTTGTGCAAAAAGTCATAGAAGAAAACCTAGCGAACAATAACTGAACACAAAGGCGATGATTTGTGCAAAAAGCCATAGACGAAAACCAAGCGTAACAATAACAAAACACAAAAGGCGATGATTTATGCAAAAAGTCATAGACAAAAACCTAGCGAACAATAACTAAACACAAAGGTTGTAGAATGTAGAGTGGGGTAAAACTTAAAAGGAGTTGTAACTTCCCCACTTACACTTGGAGGAATGTGAGAGCCACTAATAAATAGTAACTCACACTCTAAACTGTTATATATTAATATCTTCCTTCGTAGTCTTCTAGGCATCTTTTTCTATCATTCCCTTTAATTTCCCTTATATTTTGCACCGCACATTGGTGCGTTACTAATTAAACAGAGGCTGCGAGATTAGCAGGTTTGGGACGATATATAATCGAGCAATTAACACTGGTGTTAATTAAGTGGGAGGGATGAAAGGAAAGGATACGAGGCTGTTAATATTTTAGAGTCAAGAAAATTATGGGGAGAAAATTTCGGTCATAAAATATCATGATTTATGTGTTTCCACTTCCCCGATGTGTTTTTTTTTTACAAAAATAATCATATATTGATCAAAAAATAAACAATTACATCCTGGAACACAGCCAGGCCCGGAAGTCAAAGAAACGACTCATAGTCGGGTACAAAGAAAGGGCCTTCCTAGCTACCAAATGAGCTACCCTATTGTTTCGCCGACCTACAAACCGAAAACTAAATCCTGCATGAGCCACCATCAAGTTGCCAACCTCTTCCAGGATGGTCCCCATTCGACTATCTCTAGTGTCACCCTGACGGATCTTGTCAATAACCAGCTGGGCATCACCTTCAAAGCGCACGACAGAAAAACCATGCCCAAGGCACCATAAGATAGCCTCCCTGGGTGTCAGAAGCTCCACAACAGCTGGATCATCTATCCCAGGGCAATGAATCCCTTTCATTAGGAGAATCTCCCGGGCCAGATTGAAGAGAACCATCCCTCCCGCCGAATGCGAACCAACCTTTACCGCCCCATCCCACATGCAAATTGCCGAAGCCGGAACCCCCACATTGGCCAGGTCAATCCTAGGGGAAGGCTGGGGGGCAGGGTCCTTAAGGAGACTAGCCCATTCCTGCACCTGTTGGCGGAATTGGCGCATCAAGGGCGCTATCCCAAATTATTTACCTTCAAAAACCACCCAGTTGCGATCTCCAAATCCTCCATAAGACCGCAATCACTTCCATAAACTGAGGCTTCCGGTCAATCATAGCCAAGAGCTTCTTCAAAAAGAGTGGGAAGGTATGCCGAGGCAATCCCTCCACGAAGTGAGCCAATCCAGACTGATCCCAAATGGCACGCGCAACTATACAATCCATAAACAAATGTTCCATCGTTTCAGCACTGGCCCAACAAACAGGACACCGTGGATGAACCTCGACCTCCTTTTCAATTAGAGCCTCTGTCGTAGGCAGAATTCTGTGACAAATCTGCCACACGAACACTTTCATTTTTGGAGGTATATCCGCTTCCCACAACCGGATCCAACTTGGTCGATCCATCCAACTAACCGTGGGTTTCCACTTCCCCCGCGGCTGATCTAGAGTGACCGCTAAATGATATGCGGACTTAACCGTGAACACACCATCAGTAGTCCCATGCCAGACCATACGATCCTCTAAATCCTGACGAGGTAACGGGATTGCCCTTATAGCCTTGCAGGTCATGGGATCAAACCATTGCCGGAGCTTATCCTCGCACCACCTACCCTCATCATGTTGAATTACCTCTGCCACCCTCAGCTCCACCCCTTCCTCCATCACACGAGGGTTAAACCTGGGAGGTAGCGGGTGCAAATTAGGGATCCAACTAGATGTTAAGAGAGCAGCCTGACGCGTTCATTATCTTTTTGTATTTCACTTAATTAATTGACTCCTACTGGCAACAGTTGCGGCTCTAAATTTATCTACTGTTCCAAGATAGGGCACAATGCCAAATTACAATCAAGTAAGCAGTCAATAATGATACTGTAGAAAAGGGTATACCCTTCAACGAGTTAAGCTATAATACTTTCTGACCTAATACCAGTAGAAAATTCGAACTATTAGAAAAAATGATATTTGTGTCTCAACCTTTTTTTTAGTGTATTGACCTTTCTTTGACCGTTAATTATTAACAGAAATTCTAATCACCGGTGATATGGCATCTGACGTGGAATGGTCGTATGTGGTGAGGGGGTTGTCAGCCGTAGGAAAATGTAACAAGTGACCAAGCGCCACCCTCTTGGTCTCCAGGTTGAGGAAAGGGATTAGATCCAAGCCACCCACGTGACTCTCTCGACCTATCAACTAAGGAATGGTTACAAATCACCCTCAAATCGGAGTTCGGACGGCCACCCATAACCAAACCCTAGGTGCTTATACGAAATAAGAGGTTTGCCCTACGTTAACCTAGATAGGATGCAATGAATTGCTTAGGAAAACCTAGCTTTTTGAGCCTCTTTCAAAGAAAGGAAGGGGGTTTCCCTCTACCTAGGTTAGAATAACAATTAGATTGATAGACTTTTACACAACACAACACAATTATTCATGAATAATACCTCCACATTCACATTAAAACACAACCACATACAAATCATTCAATCCATACAAGCATTCACATAATTATAGCTAGGGCTTACAAACACCCATGTGAAAGAGGGTACTACTCCATGCTAGGAGAAGGAAAAACACAAGGGAGAAGAAGGAAAACCATCAAAATGATGCTAGCCTTGCTCCTTGAGTTGAAGAGATCCTCTTTTGAGGAAGGAATTCCCAAATCCTTGCTTGAAAATGAAACGCTAGCTTCTCCTCTTCTTTGGTTTGGCACTTTTTTACTCTAGAAATCAAAAGAAGAAGAAGTTTCTCACACTATGTCTCTCCCTTTTATCCTTAAGCTCAACCTCCTTTAAATACCCAGATCGGGCTCAGTTCACGGTCATAGTTCACGGCCGTGAACTGCAAGCCAAGACCGTGAACTCAAGTACAAATGCACCGCTTTACTAATCTCTGTTCGCGGGCTACGACCTGAGTTCACAGTCTTATGACCATGAACTGGCCTCAGTTTAGTGAGACTGAAATTTCCTCTGGACGCCTGGTGGTTCGGGTAGCGCCTCCAGTTCACAGTCTTAGTGATCGTGAACTCACAGCCCAAACCGCGAATTACAACTGTTTCCACCGTTTAACTTGATTTTTTGCCCTTTCGTCCAACTTTTGACTCTGGGGTTGGTTCCACCTGCCAAAGTCTGAAAAACACCAAAACAAGGAAAAACCTGGCATAAAAACAAACCTCCCGGAGTAAAAATGCTTCAAACGACTAAGCAAACCGGGGGTAAAAAGTGTATAATTGAGTCTGAATCACTCCCCCACACTTAGGCGTTTTCTTGTCCCCAAAACAAAATATTTTCAACGTAGGTGATATCTCAACCTAACAAGATAACTTGGGGACAAATAAAAAGGCACAAAGCAGTGAATCTCAATGACTATTGGGCATTCAAAACATGAACCGCCTCAAATAATACCGAAATCCAACACAAATGAAATTCAATTGCATTAAGGATGGGCAAATGACTAATTGTCACTTTCTCACTCTAGAAATAAGAAGAAGAAGAAGAAGAAGTTTCTCATACTAGGTCTTCTCCTTTTCTCCTTCAGCTCAACCTCCTTTAAATACCCAGATCGGGCTCAGTTCATGGTAAAAAGTGTATAATTGAGTCCGAATCACTCTTCCTCACTTAGGCGGTTGCTTGTCTCAAAAACAAACTATTTTCAACCTAGGTAATATCTCAACCTAACAAGATAACTTAGGGGCAAATAAAAAGGCACGAAGCGGTGAATATCAATGACTATTGGGCATCAACACATGAACCGCCTCGAACAATACCGAAATCCAACACAAATGACATTCAATTGCATTAAGGATGGACAAATGAAAAGTTCTCAACCTGTTCACAAATCTTGTCGCATACCTCTGGATGGTGAGAACTCGTTCGTTAATCCCCCATTCCACTGAATACACATCTTGGCCGTCAAAATGCATTGCATGGTGAGCTCTGTGAACTGCTCTGGTAGTGCAACGACCTGGAGAGTATCCCGGACAAAGCTCCATCGAATGCGATTGTAGGCTTTGGCCAGGTCCACCTTGATTGTCATCCATCCCTTGCGTCCTGATTTTGCTCGCATTGAATGGACTACTTCCTGCAAAACGCAAATGTTGTCAGTAATATGCCTTCCCGACACAAAACTCGTCTGAGTCTCATGCACCAGTTTAGGCATCAGGGGCTTGAGGCGCTCCGCCAGGCACTTCATAATTATCTTATAACCCACGTTGCGTAAACTAATCGGATGGAACTGCTAAATCTGTACTGGTCGAGCAATCTTCGATATGATGAAAATAATTGTCTCATTTAGCTCATTTATGCTTCCTGGATCCGACTAACACCTATGCGCAAACTCAAGAACCGACGGAGCCACTAGGTCCCAGAATTTTTGATAGAACAATGGGTTTAGCCCGTCTGTACCCGGCGCTTTCATTGGTCCCATAGTGCACACTGCCAACCTCATCTCTTCTTGGGTAAAAATGATACCCAACGCATCCACCTCCTGCATAGGGAGCCTCGGGAAGCTATGCGGAAGCTGTAAAAGTTCCGAGCCCTCATCGGTGAACAACACTCCATAATAAGTGCACGCCATTGCATGAGTTCCGTCTGATCTTCAACCCACTCCCCCTGCTGGTTTTTTAGCACCATGATTGGATTTTGTTTCCTTCCACGAAGAGTTCGGACATGAAAATATTTCGTATTCTTGTGACCCGAAGCTATCCACTCAAGTCTCGACTTCTGATACCACATGATCTTCTCCCGAAGCAATACTTTCTCTAGTTCGCGTGTAGAGATGTCAAGTTGTGGTGGTTTGAGCCCCCTCCCCATCTTGCTTCCAAGGTCTTAGTCGTCTTCATCAACTTGTCCTTCATCCTCATAATATTTGCGAATGTCTCATTATTCCACTGGCTCACATCAAGGGCAAAGGATTTCGAGCTACTCCTCAGGTCTGTACCCTTCAACCAAGTTGTCTTAGTCACGTCTGCAAATTCTGGTTTATACTTTAGTTATTGCTTTCCATTTAATTTATACAAAAATTTTTTTTTGTTATTTTCTGTTGCTTAATTTTAATTGTTAAATCTAGAGTTGTACCATTCATTATGAGATGATAATATACTTAACTTTATTAGTCGATCGATAATTTTTATACTCATTTTATCGCATCACTTCCTTTTTTATTTGACAAAAATGAAAAATACATCTCCACTAAAACTTGTTCATCCCCTTGTCCCTTTTAGTTCAGATTTTTCGTTTCTTTTTCTGTCTGTTGAGTGTCACTAGGAAATAGAATCCCCAACCCATAGCAGTTCTTTGCTTTCTGCTCCACCCTCCGATTCTCGGCAGCAAGCCGACGATTCTAATTCTTATTCAAACTTCCACATTGACGCTTGCTCCAGCCTTCCAACTTTCCATTTCAGCTTTGTTTTCCCATCTTAAGTTAATTAGTGTTGATTTTACGTCTTGCAACTGCAAGACGCAAAATTACCCTTTTCATATATGAAGTTAATCAAGAACGATCGGAATTGGCCATAAAATGTAATTAAGAAATCTTATAACTGTAAAAGACAATAAAATTGTGAACTTTATGAATAATATATTTATATTCATGTTTAATTCATTTATTTATTCTTTATTTTTAACATATTTTTATCGGTCGACTTATCCAATAATCTTGGGTTCGCCACTAGAGACGAGATTGGATGACATCTGGTTTCAATCGTGACAGGATTGGGTTTGATCCGATTTTAAACCGAAAACTGGGTTGACATTAATCCCCTCTCAAATGCTGTCGTTTGAATAAAAATTGGGGGAAAATAAAAATAAAAATCAAAGCAAATGAGAAGAAGGATCTCTGCTTCCTCTAATACTCAACCGTCCCTCGTTTTTCTCAATGTGCCTCTCTTCTTCTTTCTCGATCTTCTTTGATCTGCATTTCTCCTCCTGGGAATGCCTCCCTTGTTGCACGCAAAATTGCAAACCCACCATTCAACTATCAAAACAAAAATGTTGGCTACAGCCTCTATTTCTGCTTTCTGGTACTCTAAATCGATCTCTGGTACTGGGGAATGGAGAGGCGAGAATCGAAAGATAGAGTGGTTGAGATCGTCATCATCGACTGCTGTCTCTGAGGCTGCCTTCGGCCTCCTTGCCGCCATAATCGTCGCGTGCAAGGGACTTGGAGAGCTCCTTGCTTCTTTTCTCACCGTTGCTCGCATAGAGATCGTTGAACTTCAACGGCGTTTGTCGCCTAGTGCTGCAAAGAGGGAAATGGGACGGATTAGGGAGCGATGAGAAGGGATTTTGGGTAGTGGGAGTGGAGTTTGAGGGAGGGATAGAGGTGATGTTCTTGAGGGTAGAAGGAGATCAGGAGGTGTTAGTAATTAGTCTAATATATTTTGTTCCAACAATATTCACTTATTTTTTGGGTTAATTGCATGGTTGGTCACCGAGATTACAAAAGACGTTCAAGTTTGGTCACTCAAAATATTTAAATTCATTGGTGGTACTTTAGTTTATCGAAACCGTTCACGTTTGGTCACTCTCCGTCCAACTCCGTTAACTTTTGCTTACGTGGAGGTCAACTCTAAAAGTTGACCGTTAAATGTGTGACGTGGCCATTTAAAAATAATTAATTTAACAAAATTAAATTTTTTAAAATTGTCATCTCATTTTCACATCATTACCACTTTATTTAAAATAAATAAAAAACTAATTTCTTCTAATTAGGAACTGTTTCCATCTCATTTGCACATCATTTCCACATCATTATTTAAAGTCGAGCAATCATGATGGAATGACAAAATTAAAAGTTCAAGCTTTCAGCTCTGGAATTCACCATTCGATGAAACCAAAGCAATAGATCCTGCTCAACACAACGCTCATCAAATGGAAAAGATCCAGTTCCTCCAATGGTCCAAAAGGAACCCCCAATAGATCCATTCGATGATCTTCGCCGTCGTTGCCGCTTCCATTGCTGCTGATTGCTGAAACTCTCACCACTCTTTTCATCCTTGATTTCATGGATTTGGCGAAATAATAATTGGAATTAGGTTCAAAACCCCAGAAAAACCCATGAAATTAATTCAAGATTTGTTGGAGTTTGGGGCAAAAAGGGCGAACCTTTTCTTGGAGCAATGGCACCGGCCGGAGGAGGAGCTGCATCTGATGTCATCCATGGAGCTGCACTTCCTCTTGAGGGAGGAAGAAGACAAGGGAGGCTTCCGTGAGAAGGGTGGGTGAACTAAAACCCTGAAAGACGACATAGATCTCTACATACTTTTGGTATCCCCCATCAGGGAAGAAATGAACGAGGTAGCAGCGGCGGAGATGGAAGGTGAATTCGAGAAAATGATGGTGGAAGACGGGACCAAATCGTTCCTCTCCTTCGCCACCGCGAACGCTTTCTAATGGTGGTTGGTCGGCAGGGGAGGCAACAGGTGAATCGGAGTCGGCTGGTATACCTTGAACTCCGAGCCACCGGAAACAGAGAAATACCTTTGCTTCGCCGTCGGAGGAACAATCATCGGAGCAGAGTAAGATGACGGCCCGGGCTGATCCTTAACGATCTTCTTCTCCGACGGATGAATGACTCTGACGGCGGCGGCGGAGGTAGAAGCAGAAGCGGGAATGGGGGCTCTTCTGAATCTGGCTTGGCCGGTTCGATTCGGCTTGCGAGGAGAGGAATCACCTTCCTGAACTTATAAACAGCCAAATCCGTAACCGCCTGGATGTTCCGATCATCGACGACGGTGGAGGAAGAAGAGGAGCCGGAAGCAGAAGCCTCCTCCTGGTAGAACTGCTACTGGTTGAGCAGCTTGATTACCTCCTCCACGCTCTCGATCCCCCTCACCACTCCTGTAGCTTGGCCGTGAATCCGCCGTCAGTGGAGTAACCCATCAGCTCCACAACACAACAAATGGAAGCGGCAGCGACGGGGGGTATGCTGCCGGCGGGTATTGATATTGGGGTTTAGTAGAATTAGGGATTTTATTTATTTTAAATAAAAGGTACAATGAGGTGGAAATGAGATGTCAATTTTGAAAATTTTAATTTTATTTAATTTATTATTTTAAATGCCACGTCACACATTTAACAGTCAACTTTTAGAGTTGACCGCCACATAAGCAAAAATTAACGGAGTTGGACGGAGAGTGATCAAACGTGAACGATTTCGGTAAACTGAAGTACCACCAATGGATTTAAATATTTTGAGTGACCAAACTTGAACGTTTTTTGTAATCTCAATGACCAACCATGCAATTAACCCAAATAGATAATAGAAAATATGTCCATATTTGTCACAAAGATAACAATTTTTGCTATATAGATGTATTTTTATCTTTATTTTATTATCTTTTAATGTGTGGAATAACATTTGACTATAAACAATTTGTAGAATACCAACTCTCTTTCTACTTTTGCCCTCACTCTTTTTTTTTCTCCATGTCCATAAGGAGAAAGTGTATCAATCAAACTTTTCTATAAATAATAAGACTAATTACCATAGCATCAACTTGGATTGGATTTATACTTGCGTCTCTACAACCATATTTTAGTGTCTGTGTTAATGGGATATGAAAGGGTTCTTTAGTTCAAAGAAGTGAGTGAGGCAGTGTGACCCTCTCCCACCTTACCTCTTCACAATTGCAATGGAAGTTCTTACTGGTATGCTAAATAGAACGTCTCTACAAGGGATGATCCCCTATCATCCTTTTTGTAGCAATGTTTCCTTAAATCACCTCTGTGTTGCTAACGATCTATTGATTTTTACAGTAGGATAAGGAAGAGCGATAAAGATAGTGAAACAGGTCCTAGATCATTTCTATTGGCAATCTGGGTTGAACTGTAATCTTGGGAAGTGTTCTATCTTTTTTGGTGGTGAGTCAATCAATTATAAGCAGAATGCTATTGATTTATCTAGATTTGCAGAGGATACTCTCTATATACACTATCTGGAGTTGCCCCTTATATCTGGAAAGTTGACTTATAGAGAATGTGAAGATCTAACAACAACAATAACAAAAAAAATTAGATCTTGGCATGCTAAGAAGTTGTCGTATGCTGGGAGTTTGTAGATGATTATGCTTTGTGGAATGGTAATCCATTGCACAAGTATTCGATCAAGCTCATTTGGAACACTTACGTCCCCATTACAGTGAGGTCGATTGGTACAGGTTGGTTAGGGGCCAAAGTAATGTCCCTAAGTTTAGTTTCATTTCCTGGCTTGTCATCTTAGATGCCATTATTACTAAGAGCAAGTTATTGAGATGGGGAAAGATTAATGAGGACTGTTGTGCTCTCTGTCATAGTGACAATGGAATGCAAGACCTCTTATTTTTCAGTTGTGGTTTTGTCATACAAGTAGTAACTGGAGTCCTAAGAGTCTAGCTGGTGTGTAGATCTTCCTAGGAGGAGTCACTTGACTCTGTTTGTCGAGCCGTCGGGAATGCGCAGGGGGTTTCGATTGGTGTTAGGTGGTGCATGCTGATTACTTATATTTTGCAGGAAAGGTGTAGGCGCTATCATAATGGGACGGAATGTGATGTTCAAACTCTGCAAGAATTAATGAGGCAGGATTTGTGAATGTTGAGAATCATGTTGTGGTGTTACTAGTAGTATAGTAGATTATAGTGGGAGTTTATAGCTTTTTTATGCTATACTTTTCTGCAGGGTGGCCACAACGGCAACTCTTTCGTTGTACTGGTTCTCGAATTGCAAATTGCAAATCGTTTTTACTTAATAGTAAAATGGTAACTAATTCAAAGGAAAAAAATGGATGAAAATGTAAAAGTATTAAATGAAAAATGGGTAAATGGCACATTTGATCACTGAGATTACTAGATTGAGTCATGTTTAGTCACTAAAAAAATTTAATATCAATTTAGGTCACTCGAATTACTGAAACAGGTCACAGTTAGTCACTTTCCCGTTAGTTTTCGTCCAACTTCATTAATGGAGTTGGACGGAAACTAACGGGAGAGTGACTAAATATGACATGTGTTAGTAATTCGAGTGCTTAAATGTGACACGTTTCAGTAATTCGAGTGACTGGAGTTGGACGGTGGCTAATGGGAGAGTGACAAAATGTGACTTGTGTAGTAATTCGAGTGACCAAAATTTATATTAAATTTTTCTATTGACTAAACATGACACAATTTAGTAATATCAGTGACCAAATGTGGCATTTACCCGGAAATAAAAATTTAAAGGAGGAAGGATCAATGCTAAGAAAGTTGAAATAAAACATAAGGGGTTAATTGCATGATTGATCACTGAAATTACAAAAAACGTTCATGTTTGGTCACTGGAAATATTTAAATCCAATCTTGGTAATTCAAATTAGTTAAATGGTTCAAGTTTGGTCACTCTCCGTCCATTTCCGTTAACTCTAACTTATGTGGCAGTCAACTTTCATAGTTGACCGTTAAATAAGTGACATGGCAATTAAAAAATTATTAAAAATAAAAATTTATATTTCCACCTCATTATTACATTCATAAAAAAATTATAAAAAAACTAATTTTTTTCTACACACCCCAAAACCTAATTTTCTTTCTGCAAGCGCGTCGACTCGTCGCTCCACTCCGCCTTCGACCTCAACGCCTGCTTCGATTCCGGGCCGGCGTTCCCTCGCTGGTGGTCTATGGAGTTCTAGAGGCGGATCGATTCCATGCTCCGCTCTGCCATCGCCTGGAGCGACGGAACCCTCTCCGAGATCCGCTCCCGTCACTACTCCGACCTATCCATCAATCTCGCCGCTGAGAGGTAACAAAAGACGGTTTCTTTAAACCTTAGAAAATTGAATTTTCAATCAACAAAGAGGCCATTATTATTAATGAGATTTCCCCCATTCCTCTGTTGTTGCTGCTGAAGATTGTTGTTATGAAACTGTTGCTGCTTCTGTTGCTGCTGCTCGAGATTGTTGATCAAGAAGCAGGAATTGTTGTTCATGAAACCAGCTCAGGCGACACCGGGAATAAACCCATTCTCCACCACCGGCCATTCCTAGGACCCGTAGAACTGCGCTTGTATCGTCATTACCGGAAGAAAAGGAAAACAGAGCACCCCCAATGAATCAAGACGAACCCTTGTTTTTCCCTCTTTTCCTTTTCCGCCACCCGTTGGAGCGAATTTCGCCTCAACTCCAAAAACAAGAATCCGATGGAAATTTCAACAGGGGCCTCGAAATCGAGTATAGAAACCGAAAATCGAAAGCTTCTGCGGAGGATATGTACGTGTTGATGATGGTAGACACAGAGTGAGAGAAGAGAGAGCGAGGGAGAGGTGGGAGAAGTGATGGAAGGGAAAGAGATTTTGGTATTTATATATATGTGTGTGTTTATATAGGGTATTGGGGGTGTGTAGAAAAGAAATTAGTTTTTTTATGAATGTAATAATGAGGTGAAAAATATAAAAGTTTATTTTTAATAATTTTTTAATTGCCACATTTCAGTGACCAATCATTATGCAATTAACCCGTCCCTTTAAATCACATGAAGTCCTCATTCAAAAGTCTTATAGAGGACTTACAATATCCGACCTGCCGGATTCGAACCAGCGACCTAAGGATTAGCTGTTTGCTTTTTGCCGACTACAGTCCTCCGCTCTACCAACTGAGCTAAGGTCGGATGACAATCAAGTTGGACGCAACCTTAGATATCTTATTGTGCATTAGCTGTCGGGCTGTTGTCAGTTCCCGGGCAGACGCTGGCTGGCTCCGTCGAAGCAAATTAGTTAATTGTTGCTTCAAGCGGAAATGGTCATGATAATTTCCTATTGGGCTTGGTCAGGACGTGATAGGTATCATTCAGCCCAAGTTTTATGTTCTTCATGGAAGGAACCCAATGGGCTCTACCTGTTCTAATATTGCTTTCGTTTTCAACCGATCGCATCAAAATGAGTCGGACGAAAAGCAAACAGTTGGTAAGAAAAGGTCAACTCTCAGCTGATCTTATCCTAGTTAGGTTCGGTAGGCAGGTAACCATTTTCTATGTCGGTCATGTGTGTAAACTTTGAATTGAGTTGATTTGAAGTGACATCCATACACAAAGATATGTTGCACGCATTTTCATTAATTATCAGGCTTGAATTGTGAACGCCGAAGGTAAAATGGCAGGATTGAAATAATAATGAAAGAATGTAGTAGTGTTATAAGAACAATACCAGATCAATGATTGAATCAGTAGAATTATTAAATCAATCACAATAATGGCTCTATTCATTTGTTCCGAGAGTAAGTGATGGACGAATGAATGTTAATGATTTGATTAATTTGATGGTCACTATTTTTACCATAGAAAAAAAAAAGAACTTTAATGTAAATTAAGATTACCCATTTACCCATGATGAATTACTTTGTTCAATTTATCTGATCAATTACAAAGTGATAAATGTGTTAGTAATAAATTCATTTCTAAAGTAGTGTATTATATATTTCTTTTAAATTGTATCCCATGAACAGTTTGATTAATAGTTAAACAACGATTTTATAAAGACTACCCACTAAATCATAATCCAGCAAATCACAATACATACATAGTAGTAATCATATGTCTGGCTTCTCTTGTATCCACAAACGTCCGTCAGTCACAGGCGATATTCCCGGCGGCGAACAATCGCCAACGGAATAACATTGATCAAAGTATTTGGATGCCTCATCCGACACGTCCACAACGCCGCCGCCATCCACGGAGCTCGGCCACCAATCAGGAATATCACCGTTGGCAGCAGCAGCAGCAGAAATACAATCATTATTATAATTAGTACACCATAGAGCTGGATCATAATAGTCACTTCCCCCGCAGTAGTAGTCCAATCCCAGCGGCGGCTGATGCTGGGATTCAGGCCAAGCTAAAACGGGCGGCGGAGGAGGCGGTTGCGCTAGCACTGCCGGTGAAGTGGTTGACCACACGGGCCCAGGTATTGGCAACGTGTCCATCGCCGAATAGCAATAGCTAGTAGAAGGGTAGTTACTACTACCGCCGCCGCTAGGTGGGGCGGCGGCGGCGGCCGCATGATGATGATGACCAGCCGATGATGAAGAACGGTGATGTTGCAAGGCGAGGGCGACTTCCCTTCTTGCTTCCGCCATGTTTATGAATCGATAGTTGTTTGCGGCTGTGGCAGACGACGACTTCCTACAACTCCGAGACCTGCTGCCGCCGCTCTTCTTCTGGGTCTGCAGAGGATCCATAATATTAGTACTCATGGTTTTCTAATGATATCATTATTGGTCTCCATTTCATTTTTTACACCATCGAAAAATATCTGGATTGCAATAATAATAACAGTAGATGTTGTAGATAATGTTGATAGAGTTTGGTTGGGACTTGGGACTTGGGAGGGGGCCGGGGGAGTTATATGGAAAGGAAAGTGACAGTTGTTGATAGGGGAAAGAGATGAAAGTAGGATAGTGGGTAATGGATGGTTCCATTAGCTTGTAAGCTGACACGTGTGTCCGATGACTGTACTTGTTTCTAACACTTGGTTGCCTATCTAGCTTCATCCAGCAGGTGCAACTACGGGTAGTGATGGCAATTTCAACCCGCCTAGCGAGTATTATTCGATCTGACCCGTAATGGTGTGGGTATTACCCGACCCGCAGTAGCGTAGGCGGGGCATGAGTATCTACTTCCGACTCTCCTTGCCCCGTCCCGCTCCGCCCCATTCTAGACTCATTTTATCTCAATTTCTTACAATATCAATACATATTTCTCCTATTTTGACTTTTCTTCAACTAGTTAGAGTCGATCTTTCAACTTGTTAGGCTCAATTATCCATTCTATTATCAATATTTTTCATTCTTAAAGTGTTTTTCCCTACGTTTTGTTGTAAAAAGTAAAATTTACTTGTATTTTTTTTGAACAACATGTAAGAGTGGGTCGACCCACCCCGCCCCGTACCCGCACGGGTTTTACCCGCCCCGCCCCGTAGTAGCGTGGGGGCGGGGCATGGGAATTGAGGTACCCGCCCCGCCCCATTGCCATTAGGGCTGCAAATGAGCCAAGGTGAGCCGAGTTTTACCCCAGCTTGAGTTTGACTCATTAACAAATGAGCTGAGGTCAAGCCCGAGCCATTTATTAACGAGCTGAGTCGAGTTCGAGCTAGGCTTGTTTACTAAATTTTTAGATCGTATTTGATACATTCATTTTGTATGTCGTGCATGGTACATGTGATTGATGTAGCGATAAAAAAATAATCAAATGTTCAACATTAATTAATCTTATTTTATAATTTTATTGTTTAGTTAATAAATTTTAACTAGTTCAAATCATGTTATATCATAGTATCGAAACAATTTTGTACATAATTTCTTTATAGAATTAAAAATAAGGCATATATTTTCTTACATGTTCAACATGTTAAACTTCACAAGATGTGAGATTTATAATTTAACAATCCTATGAATTATGAAAGTCCAAATTAGATCGATTAGTCCATAAGTCGGTGATCAAGTTGGCCCTCAAACCACAATGTCGAGACATCTCATGAGCCTTAAATGAGCCAAATCATGAGTTAAGCTCAACAAGCCACCGAATCGAGCTAGCTCGCGAGCTTCACGAGCTAAACAAAGCTAAGCTCAAGCTTGGCTCGTTAGTAAACGAATCGAGTTTCGAACGAGTTTTTCCCGATTCGAGCCTCAAGTTGCTCGCGAGTAGCTTGGCTCATTTGCAGCCCTAACTGCCATCACTAACTACGGGTGGGCATTGGGTGCGATTCGGATCTCACCGCACTATAATGATATAAACCGCACCGCTTGTCAATAAAATCGTACCATAAGTTGGATCGCAATATAGTCAATGCGGTGAAATCGAGCCACATTAATGAACAATTTGGTATGATTTAGAGGGAATCACATGTTTCACCGCAATGTAATATGATCTATGCTTTTCTATTTCTCCTAAAACCCTCTATGATTATTTTCATTGCTCGTCTATGCGCTCTCTCTCCCTACAATTCTCCTTCCTATACTTCCTTTCTTCTTTTTTCTGATGATATGTAGGAGATTTTGCATAGAAGAAGTGAGTTTATCATGATATTTTACCACATTGATATACGAATGATAGCTGGTGGTAAAATGTGATAAATGATGGCTAGTGATTGAGTGAGGAGGATACTAATACAATATGCTCTCTTAAGCAAACAAAATTCAAGCACAAAACGAGCAGATTACTAGACTTCGTAAGTCCCAAAGGAAATGGGACATGTTCCGGTGGATTTCTATACACAATTTATAGGAAGTCTGAATTGTGAGACGAGAGAGTATCTTGTCCTTTTGTACATAACCTTTTTGGGCTCTTGTGTAGATTGGTGGAGCGTGGAGAAGGCTTTGCTGTTTCTTTTTTATTTAATGCTTGTCAGCCTGTGTTTCTTCCACTTCTAGGGAGGTTACACATATAGTAACGGTCGGACTTGGGAATTGTTTCAGCTACATAGTAACATTTTGGGGTGTGGGGGATTATATATCTTGAGATGCAACAATGGTGGCGACACACAAAAATTGTGGTAGTGAATTTGTGCTTGAAGAGTTCTAGCTCTTCCGTGGATTAGTCCTTGTTTTCTAGGGATACCATGTAAATCGTATGTTTGTCTTTCTCTTCTTATTTGTGATTGTCTTTCATGGTATCAGAGCCTGTGACAATGGAATCAGAAAAACCAGTCGTCCGTCTCAGCTCCACAAACTACGCTTTGTGGGAGTTCCAGTTCCGGGTATTTGTGGAAATTCGTGGTCTTCTTGGCGTGCTTGATAACACTACTCCCAAGGTACCAGAAACTGACAAAGCTCAAGCCATCTCCACGTGGAGTCAGAATGATGCTCGAATTGATCTTGGCTTCTAGGATCGGTGGAGGCATCAACATGTTTAAGCCTTTGTTTGTTTCCGACGGCTAATCAGAAGTGGAGGCATCTAGCCTCTACATATTCGACGGTCAATACAACTTGCCAATTCAAGATTCAGCTCTCGTTGGCTCGGGTGGAGCTAGGCGATAGCTCCATCACTGAATATTTTAATATGTCTCAAGAACTATGGACTAAACAAGATCTCGTAACAGCGGCGCTGGGACCACAATATGTTCCAACTTAAGCCTTTCTTGAAAGACAACAAACTCGTCTATTGCAATTCCTCATGCGCTTACGACCAGAGTCCGAAGATCCACGTTGCTGAATAAAGACAATCTCAGTTTTTATGAAACCCGACTTTGTACTCAATCGAAGCTTGATATCCGGCCAAGTGAAGGGGAAGCCGTGGTCAGCGCCTCTACTTTGGAATCAGCGGCGTTTTTAGTGAATAGACCTCAGTTCTAGCAGTATGTTCCTATCTCTGAAATCATTTGTCAGCATTGCCACAAGAAAGGCTATCTGCAGAAGCATTGTAGACGTCGTAATTTGTGCGTATATTGTAAACGATAAGGTCATGTTATATTGGACTGTCGGATAAGCAAAGATTGAGGCTAGGACTGGTGCACAATCAGGTGGGTCTAAGAATGCTGGGATTTCGTTTGGAGCTGGAGGAAATTGGTCAGCTGGAATTTTGGTCGGTGTTGTCCTGGTGATCGTCCTGCCTATGTTACAACCCACTCTGGAGCAAATGGGACTGGCAGCAGCTCGACTTTGTCAACCATTGTTGTAGAACAAATGGTCAACGCCGCTCTCCAAAAGTCGCTTCCAATAGCGATTAGTGCAGCTTTTGCTACTCTCCAGGGATCAGGTACAAATTTTCCGTGGTTATTAGACTCTACGTGTTTTAATCACATGACATCTAACGAGAGTAGTCTTAAATTTAGTATCCGTTAAAAACATGGCACTTCAACTAGGCAATGGTGCTAAGTTGAAAGTTGATGGGATTGGTTCTGCAGCTAATTCAAAGTTATCGTTGTCTCAAAATTTTCACGTTCCTGCGCTTGTGCCTAACCTGGTTTATGTTGGTTAGCTTACTGAGAAAGGTTGTTCTGTGTTATTTGCACCATCTGAATGTTTCATACAAGATTGATACGGGGAGGCAGATATGAAGGGGAAGTAAAAGAGGAAGAGTTTTTCATCTCAAGGAGCTTAATGAAAATCCAATATCATCCATCGTCAGTAGTCATCTCAGTAAGATTGTCAATAGTCTGCGTCAGTCATTGTTGTCTGATACTTCTATGCCTTTCAGTTTTTTAGTCAATATGACATTTTGTGGGGTCTTTGGCATTCTTGTTTGGGTCATCCAAATAATGATCATCTTTGCTCGGTAAAAATACTGTTGGTCTTTCATTTATTGCACTAGTTGTGTTGAAGCAAAAACTGCAAGTGGTCTCTAGACGTGGGTATCGCTATTTTGCCTTTTTATTGAACATGCTACTCGTTGTACCTGGATCTACTTTTAGCGTTTGAAATCTGAGCTTCGTTCAATTGCCATTGAATTTTTAAAAATGATTCAAACTCAGTTTGGTCGAACTGTGAAAATCGTATCAGATCCCGATGGTGAGTTCAGCTCTACTCCTTTGCATGATATAAATTGTTCCATGGGTATTTTGAGTTAGATGTCATGTCTTGGAGTTTCACAACAGAATCTTCTCGTGGAACGCAAAAATCGTCATGTAGTCGAGCTTATGCGTGCCCTCATTCTTGACTCTCATGTTCCTGGTAATTTTTTGCCGGAGGTAGTGGCTACTGCACTTCGACTGATCAACTATCAAATCACACATGTTTTTCATTTTGCATCATACCAGTCCCTACTTCGCTTTGTATTCCATACCTCCTGATTATTCGCGTCTTAGAGTCTTCGGTTGTTTGTGCTTTGTTCTTCTCCCGAAGCGTGAACGTACTAAGTTATCGTCTAAGAAAGCTAGATGTGTCTTCCTGGGGTATAGTGATGTGCATAATGGGTATCTGTGTTTTGATCCTACTTTACATCGTATGCCATTGCTGCCACGATTGAATTCGTTGAGCATGTCATGTATGACTCTTCTGAATCGTCTACAAAGTATTTTCATTTCTCTACTAAGTCCTTGCCTATGTTCGATGATGTTGATAGTGATGATTCCACTCTTCCTCCCGAAGATCCTCCTACTCCTCCTCTCCGTCACGGTTTTCCTCCCACTGATCACCCCTCACCAGTCACGCCTGGATCTTTTTCAGCAACCAGCTCATCCAGTTTGTCTCCTTCTTCTCTTGGCAGTCCTCCCTCTACACATCCGACTGATCCTCCTAATCTTCGATGCTCACCTCACTCGATCCGAGGTAGTCCTCCAGCTCGATTTCAAGACTATGTGGCTCATGGCGTGGAATCATTGATTGTCCCAGTTTGATACAAACAAGCACAGGAAGATTCATTTTGGGATCATGAAACGTGAGTTAGCTGCTCTTCGTGAGAATAACATGTGGACATTGGTACCTTGTCCTCCTCCTTAGACTTTAGTTGTGGGTTGTCGATGTGGGTGTATATAGTTAAAATGAATCCTTATGGTACAGTTGATCGTCACAAGGCTGGGCTTGTTGCACAGGATTTTACCCAGGAGTATGGTATTGATTACACCTAAACCTTTGCTCCTCTAGCAAAGATGTCTACCGTCCGCAACTTAATTACTTGCAGTTGCTGCTCAACAGGATTGGCCGCTTTATTAGAAGGATGTCAAGAATGTCTTTCTCCATGGGGATTTAGAGGAGGTCATTTATATGGAGCGTTCTCCTGGTTATACTCTTGGAACTTCTGATCAAGTCTCTAGGCTATAATAGTCTTTGTATGGTCTTAAATAGGCACCTAGGGCATGGTTTGAGAAGTTTCAGTCTACCATCACTAGTTTGGGTTTCAAGCAGAGTATGAAAGATCCCTCTTTGTTCACTTGGTCCATGTCCGCTGGGATTGTTGCTTTACTGCTTTATGTTGATGATATGATCATTACCGAGACTGATTAAACAGGTATATAACGTCTTAAAGAGGATCTTCATGCCTCTTTTAGCCTACAGGATCTTGGAGATTTCTTATTTCCTCGGCCTTGAGGTTACTCGCAGCTCTCAAGGTGTCTTACTCAGTTAGGATAAGTACATTAGTGATCTTCTTGAGGATAATAATTTTGCGGATTTTAAACATGTTGCTACATCGATGGAACTCAATTTAAAACTGGGTCGTGACTCTGGTACCCATCCTATTGACGACACTTCCTACCATAGTATCGTCGGCAATCTCATTTACCTGTCGGCTACTCGTCTTGACATATCATATGTCGTCCAACTTGTGAGTCAGTTTATGTCTACTCCACGTACTGATCATCTTGCATCAGTTCATCGGATCTTCTCTATCTCCAGGGTACTCAAGATGTTGGTATGTTTTTTCCTTCGACAGGACCGGTTGGTTTACGTGCTTACTCTTAATCTAATTTTGTCAGGTGTGCTGATACTCAACGGTCTACTACTAATTGGTGTATTCAGTATGGTGTTGCATTCATTTCGTGGTGTTGCAAGAAGTAGGATAAGGTGTGCAAGTCTTCCACTAAGGCTAAGTATCGTTCCATGTCTGATATTGCTTCTGAGCTCGTGTAACTTTGTAGACTTTTGGTTGATATCCGCGGGGAATGTCCTCTTCCTATGGATCTTTTTGTTGACAATATATTGCGCAGTAATCCTGTTTTGCATGATCGTACTAACATATCGAGATCAACATTCATTATATTCAAGACTTGTTTTGGAATTGCGAGATTACTATGCGTAACTTATACTTACTTGTCTAGCAAATTGATGCTCACTAATCCGCATCAATTTGGGGGGAGGCTGTTAGACGATCGAGTATCTTGTTCTTTTGTACATAGAGTTTTTTGGGCTTTTGTGTAGTTTGGTGGAGTGTGGAGAAGGCTTGGTCGTTTCCTTTTATTCCAGGCTTAATTGCCTGTGTTTCTTCCACTTCTATGGAGGTTACACATATAGTAATGGTTGTGGGGACTTGGGGAATTGTTTTAGGTACGGAGTAATGTATTAGGGTGTGGGGGATTATATATCTTGAGGTGTAACATTGGTGGCGACACACAAAGTGTGATAATGAATTTGTGCTCGAAGAGTTCTAGTTCTTCCGTGGATTTGTCTTGGTTTTCCAGGGTACCACATACATCGTGTGTTTGTCTTTCTCTTCTTCTCTGTGATTTTCTTTCATGAATATGGGAGTGGAACAATAGCTTTTGGAACTTTTCTAAATATGCTTCATCATAAGCTCAATGAATTTGCGTGTGATTTTCGATTGCAAGTTAGTCACTGAAATTACTAAAAAGATTCATGTGTAATCACTAAAAATATTTAATTCCATTTGTGGTCACTAAGATTAATTATATATTTCAAGTTTGGTCAATCTCCATCAAACTCTGTTAACTTTATGTCTTTATAAGATGTGGCATTCAACTCTTAAAGTCTACCGTTTAATGTGTAACATAGCAATTAAAAAGTAAAAAAATAAAAAATCGAATCATTTAAAATTAACACCTCATTTTCAAAAATATTAGAAAATTAAATTAAATTCCTATTAATCTCCTAAATAGTAAACACCTAGTCCTTGTTGCGTCAAGGGATTGAAGGGTTTGGCTCATTGGCTATTGAATCAACCATTTTCCCCATCGTCGTCGGGATGATTGAAATAGAATTCACTTGCACAGCAACGAAAAGGAGTTAATGTAGATCTTAGAACGACATTGAACGATTTCAAAACGGCCGAAGAAGGTCAAGTCGCATGAAGGCGATAATTCAACCCCGATCAACAATCAACTAATAGGGTTGGTAGTGAATTAAAGCGGAAATGCATCTCGGGTTACTATGAACGCTCCGTCGACGAGCAGCTAAGGATGATCCCAGAAGACGGGAAATGGAATGGCTGCAGCTACTGCATCTAGGTATCATAGAGTTCAATTTGGAACTTACGATGAGCAGCATCAGATGAACCAGCACAACTTTTCACAGGACCAAAATCTGAGGTCATTACTTTTGGTAAACCTTAATATCTCAACCTCAATGAAGCTCTCAATCAGTCTATAGGTAAAATGGTCTTTGATGGAACCAATCACACTATGTGGAGTAGATATGTTGCTATGGGTCTTAAGATGAAATATAAGCTTGGGTCATCGATCGTAGTATACCAATCCTTCTATTGATTGATGAGAAGTATCTGCTGAGGGAGCTTGTAACATAGTTTTATTGTCTTAGATCTTGAATTCCGTGCATAAGGATCTTAATAGGTCTGTGATGAATCACGTCAATGACAAAGTATCATGGGATGAGTTGAAAAGAAGTTATGGTAAGCCTTATGCAATTAGACTTACAAACCTAAAGTATGATATTCATAAGCAAAAGTAGGGGAATCTCACAATTAATCATAACCATAAACTGATTAAATTACCGTGGGTAGAGCATGTGCAGTTCAGTCCCATAGTTCTCTGTAACCGTGTTCTAGAAAACCCCAATCCTTGTGATTTTTTTGTGGCTTACATTGAACGACAGGAAGCAGACTATTTGATAAGGTTTTTGTGGCATGTCAACCCTAATTATGAGATCATCAAGAACTAGCTGCTATCAGAGAAACCTCTGCCAACTGTTTCAGAAGTAGTAGACGACCTTCTCTTGTATGAACAAAAAATGAAGGCATAATCTAATACTAGTGGAAGGAAGTCTCATAGTGTAGCACTGTTGCTAAGATTGGACATGAAGGGAAAGCAAAGACACAGGGAAAGAAACATTGTGTTTATTGAAAGAAGTATGATCATAATGTGGATGAATGCAGGAGTGTAAACAAGAAAAGCGAGATGGAAGATGGAGGTATCCCAAGAGGAACTTACAGAAATATCGTTGGATTTGCAAGTTATGTTTCACAAAATGGATCATTGAAGCAAGCTTTACCAGTTCCAATGATACTTTTGGAAGTAGCCCTGTAATTTCATCTAAAAATGTTATGGTTTTTACACGTAGGAAAATGAACAGGCTGGGGTACATGATGCATGTTGGTGTTAATACTGTTAACTCACAACCACTTCTCCATCCATAGCTCATAATGCCCATTCAGTTCCCAGTTCCTGCCTCCATACCCCAACTATGCAGATAAATTTAGACGTTTAACCTTTTCTCCCCAAACTATTCCAACTGTAGATAGTCTATGGAACCTAGATACTGGTGCCTATGACCATATCTCTTTTTCTTTAACTCTTTTAATAGAACATAGAGAAGTTCATAATACATTTTTTCATCTTTCCTAATACCACCAAGGTCCTAGTCACTCATATTAGAACAGTTAGATTACCTGCAGGGCTTCACTTATAAAACATCATTCTTGTTCCTAGCTTTGCTTTCAACCTTATTTATGTTAGCAAGCTCACTCATGACCACCCTTTAGTCTGACACTTTCGCTCCAGTTTGTGCCAAATTTAGGACCAATTAAGCTTGAAGACGATTGGTTTAGCAAGAAAACATTGAGGTTGTTATCATCTATCCTTCACCTCACCACAAAGAAACCAGAAGCCAGAACCACACATCTCAGCAGCCACCATCTTCAACTTTAGTCACCAGAAGTTGATATTTGGCATTGGAAATTAGGACATGCCAATAGAGACAAGATTTCATTGTTATAGAAAACTGATTCTACTGTAACTCACTCTTAAGTCTATCACTATGATGTATGTCATTATTCTAAACATAAACGTTTACCTTTCTCATCAGCACAAGTGTTGCAAAATGTGACTTTGAATTACTACATGTTGACATATGGGGGCCCTTATTTGTTCTTTATTAGGATGGTTATTCCTATTTCTTGACTGTTGTTTGTGATTACTCGAGGGCACTATAGGTGTTGCCTATGAAACACAAAGATAAGACAAGGGAACTCTTGCAAGGATTCTTTAATTTAGTTCAAAATCAGTTTAATGTTGCTGTTAACGTCATTAGAAGTGACCAGGGTAAAGAATTTCACATGCATGAGTTCTTTCAGGAAAGGGGTATAGAAGATCAAACGCCCTGTGTAGAGGTGATCACTGGAATCCGTGCAGGTTATTGTCAGAGGTTAGCACGTATCAAAAACTATCCCATCCTAGGCCAAGTTTAACCTAGAACGACACTGTCGTATAGTGGTAATCATGGTCATATTGTACTCGGGTCCTGGTACCCTAGCATACTTCCCACCTAGTTGCTAATTAGTTAATCGGTTTTTGGGGTTTTGAGTGGAGGATATGACGAAACACTAGTATAAAGATTGATCAAAGCTAAAAGCAGGTACTTCGGGGAACTATCCCTTCCCCTAGGTTAGGGTCATCATGCATATCTAGATACATAGCGTCATGAAATGTGGTAAGTGAGCTCTTTTCCGTGGGATTTCGTGGTTATCCACACGCCTTCGAGTACGCCTCCCCAAAACCCATGCTCCAGTCACCTCTATCTAGGCTATCGTATCTGGGGCATTAAGCTTATGGCTAATTTCAATGGACATTATCCACCGTCCACACCGAGGTTTCCACCTGGGTTTCGTCTAGAAGGCTACCTATAGCAGGGGTTTGGTCACCTCGACCATTATAGGCCCCCATTCACATATCTAACCTAAACTCATCAGATGGCGCATACCCATCTAATCCTTGAACTCTGTACCCAGCGCGGTAACATAAAATAGGCTAAGAAGGAAGAATAGGGCAATTACCCAAGCGTCATCATTTAGGAAAGAGTAGCATTAAAACCAACTAGACAAACACATTCATTCATTCAAACCCTAAAATATCCATATATACATAGTAAACCCTAAAACTAGGATTTGGGGTTTAGAACCCCTAGTACCTTAGAGGACTACTACATATAGGAGGAAAGAAGATACATGGTAGAAACAGAAGAAGACTCGAGGTTGAAGAAGATGCCTCCTTGATCCTAACTCCTCCTTCTTCTCCATCTTTCAGCTTCTCTCTCTTCTCTCTCCAGAACCAGAAAGTTTCTCTCCAAATCAGCTCCCTTGAAAAGTTGAAGGGGCCTTGTATTTATAGGCATTCTACAATCGGGAAAGTTTGCAGTCTGAGGGAAGGAGATCGCAAGAGGGATCTTTGGTCTCTAGACCGTGATCTCAAACGCAATCGTCGAGGCCTTCAGGAAGGGGAAGATCGTGGGCTGACTTCGGGGTCGTGATCCACGAGTCAAGGATGCGATCTTCCTCATGGGAAATTGAACATTGGCCGTGATGCGACTGGGAGACTCTCTGCTTCTCCAAGGCCCCTTCCACGCGAAGTTCGCGCCCTGGGCCTCCAAGATCGCGGTCGTGATCTATGGCTTCTAGGTCGCCATCTTCAGCTGGTCTTCGTGGCTTGTGATCCCGACCGTGATCTTCGGCTTCTAAGCCACGATCTTCAATTCATGAGCCTCCTCTACACTTGTGACCTTGTTTTGTACCTAATTCGCATATATCGACTAATACGCCCTAAAATTACATCGAAATCAAATAGGAACACAATAGGGGTGTATTTGAATATTTTCAAGCATTTAAGCACATGAATTGGTACAAAACACACCTAGATATGTAGGGTAAATAACACCAAGTTTAGAGTTACCAAGAGACACTAGAACAAAATTCAAGAGTTGAACATAAGCACCAACACATTCTTAATGTGGCTAGGTCTCTTAGATTTCAATCATGCATGCCTCACTTATTGCCGTGACTAAACTTTACAAGCTATTTATCTTATTAACAGAAATTCCTACCCTGGTATTAAATGACAGGTCACCCTATGAAATGTTGCATTATTAGCCTCCCTTCTTAGGGCATTTGAGGGTGTTTGGCAATTTGTGTTATGCTAGTACTTTGAGTAATCAACGAACTAAATTTGCTCCTCATGCCAGACAATGAGTCTTCTAGGCTTTCCTGTAGGGGGTAAAAGACTACAAACTTCTTGATTTGGAAGATAAGTGACGTGTGAATGTTTCACGCGTCGGGATTTTGTAGACGAGAAACTAAGAAAAACTGAAAGAACTGGTTTATTATTTTTTGGTGAATAAAACGTAGAGGTAAAGTACATATTTATAGGAAAAGTCCCATAAACCCTCTCCCTCTCAAACAAAGAAATCCAATCCTAGACCAACTCCTAGCCGATTACTTCCTTAACAAGAAATAATAATAACAAAAAATAACCAAAAGAATATCCAAATAAACAATAATAATAATAACCGAAATTAGTTAATGACCCAGACGGTCAGAAAACGTGCTCTCATCAATCCTCCCCCCTTCAAGCAATCTCGTCCCGAGGTCGCGAAGTCTCCTCGACCCATTCCTCCATTCCACCACCGAAATCCCCGATCAGAGCAAACACCTGGTTGTTAGCACAACGATGGCCAATGGTAAATCGCTCATCGCAATTGTAGCAGAGACCATCACGACTGGAGTCAAGTGCCTAAAGACTAGCCTCCCAGCTGGCGGCAGAGCTCGATTTTGCAGCGCAGGAGGGTGTAGAGGCCTAGGACCTAGGGTGGCGACTACCTCGTGCGGCACCGTGATAGGCACGCGTGGTCCCCTCGATGCCCCACGCTCGAGTCGAATCTCTTCCTCACGCATCTTCACGAGATGATACGCTTCGCCAGTATTTCGAGGCTCAAATGCACGAATATAAGCCGAAATTTCAAGTTTGAGCCCGCCCATGTAGCTTCCCATTACGACTTCCTTACTCCACCCACGGCAGTGGTTGAGAAGCTTCTCGAACGTCTGCTGATAGTCCTCTACCGTACCAGTCTGTTTGATCTTGGCTAAAGCTTCGTGCCCAGCGGCCTTCTCTGATTCTCCATAGAGCTTCCAAAATTTGGCTCGAAATCCTCCTAGTTCATTTCCATCTCATCCTGCCAGAACTCCTCCTCAATCCACATGATCCACTGGTTGGCATCGCCCTCCATGTGGAACGAAGCCAGCGCAACCTTCTGCTCCTCGGGAATTTCCTGGTATTTGAAGTATTTCTCCACCCGAGCTAGCCACCCGGAAGGAATTCTATTGATTTGTAGGGACCTCGATCTGTTCCAATAATCCCCACCAATTCAGCGCGGGTTATGGAGCCTCCTCTTCCTGCCCGCTGAACTTGGGAAATTCCATAGTCGGGGTCGGCCCGAAAGAGTGCGGCAACCGCTTCATCCCCTACGCGGGTGCTCCCCTCTCGTCAAACCCGAGATTCGACCCACTCGATCCGTTGGTGGCTCCGATCGGTCGGTTCGGCCAAGTCCCACCAGAGTCCCCGCCACCACTCCTCGGCCACCTCCAAGCCTCCTCTCGAGCCTCACACACCAGGTCCAGGCGGCTGACTGGTTCTCCCTTGCTCCCTAGATTGCCCCTCGCCCACACCGATCCTCCTCGTTCCTTGCCTGGCATTCGTCCCGACTTGGCCTGCATCTCCTAGAACCCGTCGTGCCCCGTGCTGTCCTCTCCTCTTGCACGGCTGCGGCGTTCATCGAACCTCCCCATTGGCTTTCCCTCATCATCTCTATAAGCCAAGTTTCCCCAGGCCATCCCGCTCAGAAAAATGGCCTCATCAGGCCCGCGGGGTCCTGATCGTCCCTTCGCGGCGCTCGACCCGTGCGGCGGCGGCACACTCAGGGTCCCGCTGTGATCTCCTCCCTTCGATGAGTCCGGCTCCCCTGCCGTGCCCTTCAGCTTCTCTTCCGGGGATATTTGATCAATCTTCCTTTGATTTCCTGGCTTCTCCCGATCAGTACCATCGGCGTCGGTCTTTTCTCATCCTCCGCTTCTCGCAAGCTCCCTGAATTCCCAGCGCATTATGTCCATGAATATCTCCATCTCGCGCCTCATCTCCCCACTTATGGACTCAGATTCATGCACAAGCTTCCTTGCCACAGATTCCGATTCCTGCTTGACCTTCTGCTGCAACTCCCTTCGCCCCTAGCGAACCTCGATCTGGAGTAGGTTCCGCGAATCCTTGAGTTGGCCAATATCTGCTAGGATCACGCTGTGGTCATACCCAATGGTACAAAGCTGTTGATTGTGCTCGGCAAGACGATCCAGGACCTCCCGAATATGCGTCCCTGTGGCGTCGTCGTGTTGTTCTTCTTTGGCGGCATGGTACTCGGCTCCTGGGTTCTTTTGAAACCAGGCTCTGATACCAATTGACGCGTGAACGTTCACGTGCCGGGATTTCATAGACGAGAAACTAAGAAAAACTGAAAGAACCGGTTTATTATTTTCTGGTGAATAAAACTTAGAGGTCATGTACATATTTATAGGACAAGTCCCATAAACCCTTTCCCTCTTAAACAAGGAAACCCAATCCGAGACCAACTCCTAACTGATTATTTCCTTAACAAGAAATAATAATAACACAAAATAACCAAAAGAATATCCAAATAAACAATAATAATAATAACCAAAATTAGTTAATGACCCAGACAGTCAGAAAACGTGCACTCATCAATAAGAAAGTGTTTATATCTAGAGTTGTAGTCTTTTATGAGTTGATCCTTCCTTTTAGGCATTCTTATGACTCCCCAATAGTACCTTATTCTCCACCTCCTTCTCCACCTTCCTTCTCTTTAGCCTCTCCAATCACTCTTCCTCTACCTCCTTCTCCAGAACAGTCTTAGTTGAAAAGGGGGTTACAGATTTAGAAGTACCTGAAGCTGAGGCTGAGGTGATAACCTCACCTGTCATTGATCAACATTGCGAGCAGGATTGTGAATTTCTCCCTCAACCTGAGTTTGGCCACCACTAAGATGATCTCCCTGACATCCTGATTTCAATGCAAGGCTAAATGATAGTGAATTTGATCCTCAATTGCAATTTGGTACTTTTGGTGCTACTACCACATCATATCCCATAGTCATGAATTTTGATCACCTGAATGTAGCTAATAGAGCATATGATCTAAGTGTCTTGTCTGACATTGAACCTATTTTGTACTATGAAGCTATTAAGTCCATGGGATGGAACATGGCAGTACAAGACAAACTAGGTGCATTGGATGCTCATCAGACTTGGGACATTGTGGACGTTCCAGAAGGTAAACATATCATTGGATTCAAATGGGTATTCTAATTCAAATTGAATCCAAATGGATTAATAGAAAGATACAAAGCCAGGCTTGTTGCAAATGAATTGATTTCCTGGATACCTTTTCCCCATAGTCAAGATCAATTTTGTAAAATCCTTGTTAACAAGTTCCCTTGGGATTAGAGTGGCCTCCTTCTGGTTGTAAGAGGATGGCATGTAGGCTGAAGAAGTCACTATATGGACTCAAGAAGGTAAAGGCAATGGTATGCTAAGTTAGTCGCGTTCTTGTTGAAGAGTGGTTTTTCTCAATCCATGTGAGATTACTCCATGTTTTCCAAACAGGTGCATGGAAGAATGATTGTACTGCTTGTATATGTAGATGACATTATGGAAGGTGATGCACAAAAGGACATAGAACAAGTCAAGAAGTTACTAAGAAAGGAATTCAAAATCAAGTTGCTTAGACCTTTGAAGTATTTCTTGGGATTGGAAGTTAATAGAACTACAACTAGACTTAGTGTATTCCAGAGAAAATACGGTATGGATTTGTTGGCAGATACTGGATTCTAGAAACATTGATACAAAGGGTTTTCAAACACCTTCAGTCCCAAAGGTCAAACTCAGTGCAACACAAAGAACCTTGTTAAAGGATCCAGAACAGTATATGAGGCTGGTGGGAAGACTACACTATATTACAATTACAATACCGAAGATTAAGTTGGTGTGACCGTAGATTTCCACCAAGGACCAATAAAGTGCCACACACCATCTTGGAATTCCACGGTCTGAAACCCAATTCCACGACCGTGGATTCTAAACGTGGATTTCATCATCGAGTCTACTTAGCTGCCGAGACTTTTGCCACTCATCCGGTTTTTCAAGTTCTAAAATAGAAAGAGAGAGCCCTAAAGAGAGAAATTGACAAAGAGTAACCTTAGGAAGGGATTGGAGCGATCTAAGGACATTGGAGCTCGATCTTTCACCCTCGGAATGCCGATTTCCAGTCTGGAGAAAAATCTCATCCTTCACATGATGTTTTCTCCTTCGAGCCTGTGTTTTCTCTTCTCTCCATGGAGTAATTTCTCTTCTCATCCGAATATGAAGAACCATAGTCCTGTATGTTAGGGATGGTTGTATGAACCCGATTTTTTGGAGACTTGATATATTTAATTGAGGCATTATTGAGAATTGCATGAGTCCTAATCAAATTCTTGTTAATCATGCTTTAACCTAGAACGATAGTCTCTGCATAGGTTAAAATATCAATCTTAATTGGAAGTAGTGAATCGATTACTTTAGTCGAGGAATCGATTCTTTACTCTATAATGGAATTGAAAACTATTAGTGGAAGTTTGGTGTGTTAGTGCCTCAGTTAGCTTATATTGGTGGAGGTTAGTCACCTACTGGTATTCAAACTGAGAGGGTCTAGAATTCTTTAGTTGAGATTCCCAACTTGTTAATAACCTTCCGCAGTATATGTGTCAATTGAAATGAACTTGAGAAATTACAATATGAACTGACTGCAGACTAGAGGGACACATACCTGGGTGATCTTTCTCATACTTGAAACCAGAAAATTTACTGCTTTATATTTACTTCGCTTTTAGACTAGTCCACATACCACAATAAAAATCCCAATTAAGGACCAAGTATAAACCTTAACCGAGTGCAATATAGGGCAAGTATGTTTAAATATCAAACCAAGCAGAACCATATACCCCTACTTTGATTGTTTGAAACATTATCTAGCAATTGGTTTTTTGGCGGAAACAACGATCTATAACAAAAGCGTTTGGAAAATTAAATGGATTGGACACTTATTGAGAAGGCTTCACCCGGGTGTTGCTCACCCTATCTAGCAATAATGATTTGTCGGATCAAATGCATAGGTGTGGTAAAGGCGGTTGTAAATCGTTGGGAAGTGCAACTAATGAACAAACGCCACTCGCTTGTTCAATAGGCCAAGGGATTTTGATTCAAGAAATCAAGGTAGGTCTCTTAGCCTATCAACTAAGGGTTTCCTAGACTTCACCCTCGAATTGGAGTTCGGACAACCAAATTACAACCAAACCTAGGTGCTAATACGAATTAAGAGGTTTTCCCTAATTTACCTTAGTAGGAGACAAAAATTGCCCAGGAAATCCAGCTTTTACAAGCCTCTACTCAAAGGAGATTCCCCTCTACCTAGGTGAAAAGAGCACAAGACATTGAGATGCACAAACACAATCAATCTTCTTGAAATTACCTCATAACTTTGAATTAAGACACACCCACACACTAATAATTCAATCCATACAAACATTCACATCATTGTAGTTAGGGTTTACACACACCCAAGTGAAAAGAGAGACTACACCATTCTAGGTAAGGAGAAAACACAAGGGACAAGAAGGAAAACGATCTTGGAGATGCTAGCCTTGCTCCTGGTGGTGTAGAGGTCCTCCTTTTGGGAAGAAATTCCCAAAATTGCTTCGAGATGAAACCCTAACCTCTTCTCTTCTTTGGTTTGTTAGTTTCTCTCTCTAGAAAGCTAAAGAAGAAGAAGTTTCTTACACTAGGTCTCTCCCATTTTTCCTTAAGCTCAGCCCTCCTTTTATACACAGGTCGAAGTCAGTTCACGGTCCCAGTTCATGGTCGTGAACATCCTTCATGGACCGTGATGTATAGCAAATCTACACCGTTTCACTAAGTCTGTTCACGGTCTGGGGCTTGAGGTCACGATCTTGCGACAATGAACAGGTTGAGCTCCAGTGAGATGCGTAAACTGTTCTGGAACTTCGATGCTTCACTGTCTAAGCTCTCTTTTGAGGGTCCGTAAGACCGTGAAAACTGAGCTTCCGCCGTGATCCTCAACTTCTTCCACCCTTTGACTCTTTTTTGGTCATTTTTGTCCCACTTTCGATTCCAGGGTCAGTTTCACCTGCCAGTATCTGAAACATACTAAAACAAAGTGCAACCTAGCATAAAAACACACACCTCACGGAGTACAAATGCATCAAACGTCTAAGGAAAATGGGGATAAACTGTGTACAATTTGACCCGAATCACTCCCCCACACTTAGACGTTTGCTTGACCCCAAGCAAACCATTTCCAAACAAGGTGATATCTCAACCTAACAAGATAACTTGGGGACATATCAAAAGGCTCAAAGTGGCGAATCTCAATGGCTATTAGGCATCAACACATGAACCAATACAAGCAACACCAGCATCCCCCACAAACGATAGTCGAATGCATTAAGAATGTGCAAACGAAAATTTCTCACCCTATTCATAAATCAATGCAAGTCTCGACAAGACTACTCACCAACCACAACTAATCGTGCATAGAGTTCAAGTCCATGGAACAAACGAATGGGCGCCATAGGTCCTCACTGGGATAAGATATGAACATGCAAAATGTGAATGAATAACTCACTCTCCACCAGTGGGGTCGGGACCATTCGGTGCAAAAGATGTGCACAATCATAAACAATCAGTCCTATCGTCACTTCACCACGACAGAAACCTCTAAATGCTAGAGTTCACAAGATGGTTGTCATCACTAGCTTGTCCAGAGCTCTCAGACACGGGTTGAAATGACTGGCAATTGTCTTGGACATGGGGAAAAGGCCTTTTGGGTGGTGGCAAACATAGCATGAGGTCCTACATCTTCAACCTAAAACCAAAGCTTCAATGGATTCGACTAAGAACCTTTCCTAAAATCATCGGCCACTAGCATCGGTCAAAAACCACACTTCTCTTCTTCCAAACCATTACCAAACAAAACTACATTCAAGCACACTTCCTCGGCTAATCTTGCTATCCACAATTCAAGCATAGTAGTGAAGGAGGTCAACAAACAATTTGGGTTTTTCAATGGCTAGACTGCCAAGAAACCCTTTCTTGAGCAAACACTTAGACTTTGAAGCAACTCTCTACTTTTATTTACCCCATTTTATTACCTCTTTTTCTTTTCTTTTTTTCTTTCTACTTTTCATTCCTATTTTTTTCTTTTTTCGAGGGGGTACTAGAGAGTTAAACGCTTGCCACCTTAACACTTAACAAACAATGCTCTCTATTAAGAACTTCCTCCAACACTCTCTTTCCATTCCTAGCAGGAGTCGTGCAAAATCCGCCTATGTAGAACCTCAATGGAGCTCAAAAGTGAAACAACGGGACATAAGGACGACTCACAAGGGTTTAGACAGGAAGCAAGGATAAGAGGTTGTTCTATCAATCACCATTAAGCTCACAAGAAACAAGCTCCTATCATGAGAACAACCCCCAAAATCACATGGCTCAAAGGGGTTGCCTAAGGGATAAGATGTTTCGAGACTATCAACTTTTGGGCGTGGACTAAACCTATGCATCCATCTTACTTACTAGTGAAAATGATGAATGTTGCTTGCCATGGTAAGAGGGATCTATAAACACAAGAAGAAGAAAATTGGCACAAAACTCACTAGCTACCTAATCACCCAATCGTCTATTCCAATTTCACAAAATTCTATGCAAGGCAATTGTGATCAAAGAGTAACCAAGTCATGACATCCGTTCATTTAAGCACACATGAGAACTAAACCTTTGCACACACCTAATGCGATTCTCAGTCATAATTATAGGACACATTCAATCACATGCAATCGATTCAAGGTTAATGCCAATAAACACGAGATTCACCGGCAAATCGGCCACTTTGATCATGCAATGCTTGGAGCCCTCAAATTTGAAAATTTGGGCATAACTCAGGGTTCCAAGCACTCAACCACAAACACAAGCACAATAATAAACTACCCCCCCCCCCCCCCCCCCCCCCACATACACACTCACACTTAAGCTCGGCAATTCCATCAATGGCGTTAAATGGGGGGTATAGCGATGTTACCGTAAAGCTTGGCAAGTGAAAGTGGGACAGTTTCAAGGGTAGGAGATTTAAGCTTCAAAAGAGGAGAAGTAAGCACAAGCAAGACTCACAAATGTTCCAAAGAGGAGAAGTATTACACATAACAATATTCCACATCACGATAAAAAGGAAGAAAAGCTCACAAATGTGCTAGTTCACACACTAAAGAAAAGAAAAATAACAGAGTTCAGAGTTTCAAGTAGAGAAGTGGGGCGAAAGAAATTAGCTCTGCCACATATCTCATTCGGTCGACTATCTCTCATTGGTCCAGGGTCAGTCCTTCTCTTCGTTATCTAGCATGACACCCTGCTTGCGAGCAATTCGCACTAGAAGGTCGGTGGATCAGTCTAGTCGGGTGTTAAATCCCATGACCTGCTCCTCAAGATGTGTGACTCGGTCCACAAGCTGAACTCCGGATGAGGAACCAGCTTCGGCTGATAATGATGGTGGTGGTGGTGCGGCACGACGGCGGCGACCTGGAGTTTGAGTGGGCGGGTGCTCGGGAGGGAGAACCCATAGTGGTGTGAAAAGACCCTTAATGTATTGATATGGTCCAAAGACCCGAATTAAGTTCATAGATTCCAAGGTTTCCTCTCCGAACCACAATGAACGACCTTCTTTGGTGCATCACTTGAGGTCAATGTTCAAATGCCGAGCAATCCGGGTGATGTAGGGCCTTAATGACATGATCGTGTTCCGAAGATTGCCTCAGACTTTGCTGAAGGATGCTGCCAGGACGGAACCGAGGTGGAGGCGATGATTTGGGTCCACCATTGAAGTAAACGCGAGGAGGGCTCTCTTAGTAATCTTGTTTGTCGACATGTAGCTCGGGAAGATGGAATGGGCAAGAATCGTGGTGATGATGAGCCATTGAGGTAGGAGAGTGGTTGCCATAGTGCGTGTAGGATCAAACTTAGTTTCCCTGTTCTTCAGAAGGAAATATCTCTTGAAAGCCCTTCGGAAGTCGAAACTTTGTAATGAGTCCACCTCTAACTCTACCCCTAGCTCCTCATAAATGCCCATTGCTTGGGAAAGCTCATCAAAACTCATCAAACCTCATCAAACCCTTAATCCCACCAAGGTGAAATTGCGTTTGATGTCTAGACACATCTTTGTTCTGATGGATGAAAAAAGTTGTGAAGAACCCAACACAAAGCTCCGCGTAAGTGTCGTCTTCAATCTCAAGGAGCCAATGCCAATGAGTGTAAGCCACTGCTTCCCTCATCGCATCCCCGCAGTTCAGATCATCGAATTGTCCAAAATCAAGCTGCCAATGGGGCCCCGTTGGAGCCTATCTCCAGAATTTCAATCTCCCACAAGGTGGGGCATCCATGTTAACATTTCAAGAAGGCTTTTCACAATATTGGATTTCAACCATTTCAGCTCATTTGCAGACAAAGCTCATTGAGACATGGTTCTGGGTGATTCATGGTTCTTCCAAATAAAAACATCGAACACAAACCATGCCTCGATGGCTACCAATCATCATTCACAGAAGTGTATCAAGTCATTCTTCCTTATACTGCACTTGGTGGGAATTCTCAATTCAAAGCACAAAATCATGCTAAATTTTCCCCACCAAGGCTCAATTAACTTAGCATACACTTCATCCATCATTCAATCAACCTAATTCGACATTCCCCTCGCCCAATTTCATCATGCATGCAAAAAATTTCCAATTCTCCTCAACTAAGAACTCTAACCCGATTCTCCAAAATTGACAATAGAAAAGTTCAAAATAGAACTAGGGTAGAAGAGGAAGGTGAGGAGAGGGCGAGGGTGTCAAAACCGGCCTAAAATGGCTCGTTGGAGCTCGCCAGAATCTCGTCGGAGCCTCAACAGAAATCGTCCACCCCCGAAAAATATGAACCAAATCTCCTCAAAACTTCTGCGAAAGTTCTCCCGAGCGTGGGGATAATGGGTCTGAGAATTCCGCCGAGGGGGTGGCTTGAAGTGAAGAATAAGGTTCATGTCCTTATATAGCCCAATCCTGAGGTTCACGGACGGAGGCGTCTATTTAGGGTCTCTAAGATCGTGAACATAACTCCTAGACTATGATGTTAGGCTAAACGATGTGTTTCAAAAACTTGTCGAACTTCCCTTGTTGACAGTCTCGTCCCAATTATCACGGTCGCTAAGACCGTGATAATGAGGCAAAATCGAGAATTGAGTGAAAACATGGAATTTCCAAAATTTCAAAACTCGACCTAATCAACCGTGCCCCTAATTCAAACACACTCAAAATCCAATCATTAAGACACAACATGCTGGCACGTTGATAACCATTCAACCACTTAAACTCTTCACTCAAGCACAAAAAGAGAAAATAAGGACAAGAAAACAAACAGACGTTGGGTAAGCCTCCCAACAAGTCCTAAGCTAGCGTGACTATGTTGACATTGCGGATCTATAATGCTTGAGAGCATGAAGCCTCCAAGAGCGGATCCACCATGGTCTCGGGCTGAGGTTTGTCACCTCCAAACTTATGCTCCAAAGGATGGCCCTCTTGGCCAACTGCCTTCGCTTTACCCTTATCCTTTTTTTGGGCATAAGAGCGATTCATCTTTTCTCTCCACGCTTTCTTCTTCTTTACTTCGGGTTTGATACCATCCTCAATTTCCTGTTTCACATTATCACAAGGAACACAAGTAATAGTGGGGTTCGCCTTGAGAGGGTCGTATCCACTTCCAATCATACCATTCGATTCCATTTCCTTCGCATCATCATTCTTAGCCTTAGGATCAATTGAGAGAGTAAGTTGCTCCTCTCCATCTCTCAAAATCAAGGTTCCCTCATTAACATCGATTAAGGCCTTGGATGTGGCAAGGAAGTGGCGTCCTAGAAAGAGTGGCATATCTGCATCTTCACTGGTATAAAGGATAACAAAATCCGTCGGATAGTAGAATTTGCCAACTCTCACTAGGACGTCCTCCACAATACCTGTAGGACTAATGACAGAGCGATCGGCCAATGTGACACTAAGCCTAGTAGTCTCTAGCTTACCTAGATTAAACTTCCACATTAATGCTTGCTTCTAAGTCCTCCAAGGAGTTTTCTATATGATGTGTTTCGATGCATACAGGTACAGTGAAACCACCTGGATCTTGTTGCTTCTTGGGAAACTTGTTGAGAATGAAGGCGGAGCACTCCTCTCCCAAGGTTACATTGGCGAGGTATACACATTTTGGCTTCTTGGTGAGAGGCCCCTTGAGGTACTTGGCATACCTTGGCATGTGTGCCATCGCTTCCAAGAACGGAATTATGATGCAGAGCTTCTTGAGCATCTCCATGTACCGGTCACATTTTGCCTCCAATTGGTCCTTTTGCATCCTCTTGGGGAAAGGAAGAGGAGGCTTCTGTTCAACCCCTTGTGGTGGCACCGACGACACCGTCTTAGTCTCTTCTTCCTCTCCTTCCATGTCTCATTGCTTTTCGGCTATTGGAGGAGTCTTCTCTTCTTTGATTTCATCTCTTACAAAAACCTCTGGGGCCATCTTCCCACTCCTTAAAAGAATAGCATTACAACCGGAGTTTTGGTCTTTAGGGTTGGCAATCATTTGAGAGGGTAGGGCTCCCCTTTGTCTCTCAGTGAGGATTTCGATAAGGTTGCCAATTTGAGCCTCCAAGTTTCGCTTGGTGGCTTCTCAAACCCGCTTCAACCAAAGAAAACTTTGTTGTTGTCACATTCATAATTTTTCAATCTTCTCGAAATTTTGAGTGCTCGTGCTCACAAAGGTGGCCACGAAGTCTTCATGCTTTTCAAACTTATCGGGTTGTTGTTAGAACCAAAGCAGTCAAAATCGGGATTTTAACTAAAATCGAAAACTGAGGTAAAATCGGAATCCTAAAATCGAATCGTAAAATCGTAGGATTTTAAGTTCCATATGGAAACTAACATATAATCATATTAAGAAGGTAAAACATTTAATAACACAAACGCACATAAAATTTAAAATGATAATTCTCAAAATTATTGTTCCATAATCATCATTTAATTGTTATTTAATGCATAACTCAAAATAGTTTACGAGGAAAGGATAGATCTCATGGGGCTTAGCTCTTGTTTTTCATCTTGTGTCTAGGTAGTTTAACTCAAAATAGTACTTTGACCCGGTTAATTTCAACATCGTCTGCAAATCATGATTTAAAACTAAGAATAAAAGAACTCCAATTGAATAATTAATGCTAGTGGTTGATAAAAATATAATTATTAATTGTTAATAATGATGTTAATTCTTACGTACGTACAATATTAGGGCAACTATTTTACCGATCAGTTCAACCGGACGAAGAAAAAGGGATTGACCGAGCCCTAATTTAATTATTTTTTTTTCAAATGTTTTTTAATAGAAAAAATATATGAGAAGATGCCCATCATTGCCCTTTCCGCCGAAGCAATTCCACTTTTTTTTTAAATTTGCTCAAACTGTCATTTTATTTTCATACGATTTAAATCTCGATTTTGGTACGATTTTAATCCCAATTTTAAACGATTTTAAGGTCCACCGATTTTATAGTAAAATCAGGATCGGAATCCCTAAGTAAAATCTTAAAATCCTACGATTTTACGATCAAAATCCCAATTTTGACTGCTTTGGTTAGAACCCTTGACCACCTTGACTTTGGAACGGTTGTTGGAAGTTCGAGCCTTGGAATAGCGGTCTTTGCTGAATGAAGAGAGGTCTTGTTTGATAATTTCCCGTCGGTCCTTGGAAATTGGGGAGTCTTGGATTGTCTTGAGAAGAACAAGCAAAGTTGGGATGATTGCGCCACCCCAGGTTAAAAGAGTTCTTATAGTGGTTGTTGCCCCTAGCATTGGCGATGAAGCTCACTTGTTCCTCGAGAGTGCTTGATTCCTTCATCAATTGGCACTCTGAAATCTCATGGTTGGTACTTAAACACCAATCACATGCCATTAACGACATCTTCCCTTGCTTATTGTCTTCAAGGAGGGCGCCAACCAATCGATCGATCTTTGCTTCAAGTGGAGGATTCGACTCCATAGAACGTACTCCTCTTTCCACTTCTCGTCAAATCCCAATAATACCCTTTCGTCAGCATTTCTTCAAGCAATTGGGTCACCTAAGGTGTAGTCATATTCATCAATTTCCCTTGACATAGAGAGTCAATGAGGATCTTGTTATCTCGGAGGAGACCGCCGCAGAAGGTCTCATTCCAAAATTGCTCTTCGAAATCGTGATGTGGGCATTGGAGGAAATAATTGGAGAACCTCTCCCATGCGTCGCTCAATGTTTCATCCGTCTCTTGAACAAAATGGGTGATCTTTTTGCACCACTCCGCCATCTTGAAAGGTGGACAATATCGGGTCATGAACTTGTTGAGCAAGTCGTCCCATAAGGTGATCGAGAATAGTGGTCTATTGTTGAGCCACCGGAGCGCATTCCCTGCAAGAGAGTAATGGAATAGCCTCAACTTCAAAGCTTCTTCGGGAACCCCATTTATCTTTAAACATTCCGCAAGCTCAATGAACCTCTGGATATGCTCCCTTACAGAGTTATCTTTAAGACAATGGAATTGTTCATTGTTCTTCATCATTGTGACGAGTCTGAGCTTGATCTCGAAATTGTTAGCGGCCACGAGTGGATGTAAAATGGTAGGTTGGATATCCGCCACCCTTGGGGCCATGTAGTAGCCCATGGTCCTCGGTTCTTCTTCAACTCCCGCTTGAGCATTTTAATTGGCCACCATCTTGGCTTCACTTCCTTCTAACTCTGATTCAAACTCTTCCTCAACTTCAACTTCCACTGTGATAACGATGTAATTGCACCTATTTGCACCCCTAGTTCTTATCCGTTTGAGGGGCATAGTCGTGTATTTTTGGCCTATTTTACGTCGGGTTGTGCTACTTTGTCATATTTCAGGTCCCAGGCGTCAAAGGAAAGGCTAAGCACGAGTTTCGGGGCATTCGGAAGTCATTCGGTGGAGCTGGAGCCAAAACACGGGCACACCTAAATCAGAACACGGCCGTGTTCCTAGGCCGTGCTTTTACTGCTGAGAGCTGATTTGAGTTTGGCAAACACGAGCTGAAAACACGGGCAGGGCTGAGAAATTACACGGCCGTGTCCACCAAAGCACGGCCGTGTCCACCCAAAAGCACTGCCGTGTTTCTCCCAACAGGCTGGCCGTGTAATTAACCCTAGCCAAATCACGGGCGGGCTGGAGCAAAGCACGGCCGTGCCCTCGACCGTGCTTTGCCCAGTGATGCCTTTTTAAGCAGATTTCAGCCAAAAGAGAAGGGGATTCGAGTTTTAGAGGGACAGAGCGATTCCTAGAGAGAGAAAGCGACGAACAAGAGTCTCCAAGTGCCCTAGCTTGATCTTCATCACCATTGGAGCTTGGCTTGAGCTTGGAGAAGTGCTGATTAACGTCCAGGAGCAGGAATCCATCCTTCACAGTATGAATTCCGCGTCTGATTCTGCTTTTGCTTCTTTCTCCATGGAGTAGTTCTCCCATTCATCTGGGTATGGAGAACCCTAGATTTGTATGTTAGGTTTGATTGTATGAACCCAAGTACTGATTCTATGAGTTGATTATATTCAATTGAGGTTTGAATGATTGAATGGCATGAATCCTGATCAAATTCCTGTTGTTTCTGCTTTAACCTAGAATGAGAATATCTGGCTAGGTTGATAGAGCATCCTTGATTGAAGGTAGGGAGTTGGTGACTTTAGTCGAGGAGCCAACTCACTATTCTGTACCGAATTCACTTCGGTAGTGGAGGTTTTGTTCGTTAGGGCCTCAATCTGTTTACTCCGGTGGAGGTTAGTCGCCCGCTAGATACTCAGATTGAGAGGGTCTGAAGACCTTTAGTCGAGACTTCAGGCTGTTTAAGAACCTTTCGCAGTATAACTATCATAGAAACTGAACTTGGTAATTGCAATCCGGCTTAACTGCAGTCTAGGGGGAACCATATCCGGGTGACCTCTCTTAACCTGAATACAACCGTTTCGTTGCTTTGCTTGTTTGTTAGTTTAGACTTGCATTAAAGTTTCATTGCTAGATAACAAGAATTCACCGAGTAGTCATCGAATCTAGGACCCGGGTTGACATTTAAACCTCCTGACTGGCTACGGGTCATGCACTACCTGCACACACCCAAGAAAGCAAACCCGTGAAGGCACACCAGGGGAATCCTCAGCAGGCTCCCCCGGTGAATCAGGTCCTGGGGAACAACCCCATACCCCAGGATCATGGGGTTCATCATCATCCACCGCCGCCAGGTCCCACCTTGGAGTACTACCACACTCCATGGATTGTTGACATCCGCCTGGTCATCCTCTACCCACATATGTCAGCAAACAACTTCGAAATCAAGCCATGCTGGATTCAGCTCATTACATCCTCTATCCAGTTCCATGGCTTGAAGGATGAGGAGGCCAGGGTACATCTTTCCCGTTTTTTGCAGCTGACGAACGGGTTCAAGCTGAATAGTGTCCCCGATGATGCAATCCGCCTTCACCTTTTTTCCCCATTCTCTGGAGGGGAATGCTAAGAGGTGGTTGGAGACCCAGCCCCCATTGTCCATCACCTCTTGGGACGATCTGGCTGACAAATTCGTGCACAGGTACTATCCGGCATCGAAGACTACAGAGATCCAGCAGGAGATCACTCACTTCCGCCAAGAGCCAGATGAGTCACTTCGTGATGCATGGGAGCGGTACATGGGATATTTCTGGCAGTGCCCCCACCATGGTTTCAGTGATGCATTCACAGTGGGGAACTTCTATAGTGCCCTCTCTCCGGACAGCCAGAGGGTGATTGAGTCTTTATGCCCAGGAGGGGATATTCTTACTAAGACTCCACCCGAGCTGAACCAGATGATTAATACCTTGGCTGCCAGAGATCATTCTTGGGGACAGAGTAGCAGAGGCAGACATTCCCAGGACCGTGGTGTGCACGCCATGGAGACCAGATCCGGGCTCGAGCAGCAGGTAGCTGAGCTAGTGTAGACATTGAAGCAACCCAACAGTCTTATTCCGGGCAGAGGTTTGGCTACACCTCCAGTAGCTCAATGTCAGTGGTGTGAGAGCTCAAATCACCTAGTGGAGGACTGCCAGGCTATGAGGGAGTCTACTACTCCCCAAGAGCAGTTGGACTTCATCGCCAATGCTCGGCGCCTCGACCCGTACAGCAACACATATAATGAGGGGTGGCGCCAGCATCCCAATTTCGCTTGGAGCAGCAACACCACTAAACCACCTGGTTTCCCAGCACCAGCCGGTGGTTTTCAGCAGAGGCAGCCCTTCCAGGCTCGACAGGGGCCAGCCCCACAGCAGCAGCCCTACCAGCCTAGGCAGGGGCAACCATTCCAACAGCCCCAGCGCCAGTTTGCCGAGCCAGCAGCAGCTCCAGCTCCAGATGACCGGATGACAAAGCTGGAAAATATTCTAGCTTCATTCATGACTAGCACTCAGGCAACTATCACGAGGTTGGACCAGAGCGTAGCCTCAGTGGAGGCAAGTCAGAGGAACCAAGGTGCCATTTTGCAAGATCTGCAGCATTAGGTGGGTATCTTGGCCCGCCAAAACACTACTAGGGCACCGGGGACTCTGCCTGCCACCACTATTCCGAATCCTCGTGATCCTCACCAGCACCAGCAGCTGGATGCCATTTTTACTAGGAGCGGTAAGACCATATCTGATGATCCTGTCCCGGCCAGACAGGAGGAACCACTACCTGCTTCAGCACTTCCAGCCGACGATGCAGAAGTGCGGGTGGAGAAGGAAGCCCCTGCTCCCAAGCCACAACCAGTGGTTAAGGAGCATGTACCTCAGCTTCCCTTCCCCACTCGCCTACACAAAGACAAGTTGGAGATTGAGTTTGCCAATTTTATTGCAATGTTGAAGCAGCTCAACATCAGCATACCTTTTGTGGAGGCACTGTTGAAGATGCCCAAGTACGCGAAGTTCATGAAAGATCTCCTCACCAACAAGAAGAAACTTGGGGATCTTTCGACAGTGATGCTCAGTGAGGAGTGTTCTTCTATCCTGCAGAATAAGCTGCCCGAAAAGCGCAAGGATCCAGGGAGTTTTACTATCCCTCTTACTATTGGCAGCATGCATGTAGGCAAGTCCTTGGCGGACCTAGGCACTAGCATAAATGTGATGCCATATAAGTTGTAAAAAAAGCTAGACCTAGGTGAACTTAGCCCTACTAGGATGAGCATTCAGCTAGCTGATCGTTCTATTGTGCATCCTAGGGGGATCATAGAGGATCTGCTATTTAATGTAGGTGCATTCACTTATCCTGTTGATTTTGTTATTCTTGATATACATGAGGATGTGGATGTGCCTTTGATTCTGGGTAGACCATTTCTTGCCACCGCCAAGGCACTTATTGATGTGCATGATGGTAAACTGATCCTGCGTGCTGGAATGAACAGGCTACTTTTTCTGTGACTGAATTCGATCACTGTGTTATGATTGTTGTCACACCTGTGCATGCCATTTCTGATCCGGTACACGAGCCTGTCGTGTCTCCTTCTGCACCTCTCATTTTGCAACACCCTCCTATCATTCCTTCGCCGCCACTCCATCTAGTCTCGCCTCCGAACAAAAAGATTGAGGAGGAGTGGCGGCCGAAGCAGCAGGTTGCTAAGCTTGCACGGAAGAAGGGTGGAGACCACTATGAGCTGGTTCCACCTCCTGCACCACGACCACCCTGGCCGTCTGGGTACTCACTCACCTGCATCTTGCCAGATGGCCAGGTCGAGCTGACCGATGATGGTGGTCGCATCCGTCGGGTGCATGGCCACAACCTGAAGCTGTACCTCAAGAGCGACGTGGATCCGCTCTTGGAGGCACCTGTTCCTTCACCTCCCTAAGTATCCACCATGGGCGTCCAGCTAAAAGACGGTAAAGAAGCGCTTGTGGGGAGGCAACCCCACCACGGTTTGACTTTCTTTCTTGTGTTTTGAGTCGGATTGTAAACCGGTTTGGTTTTGGTTTGTTTTCTTTTGTTTTGGATGATGTATTATTGGGCTGACCATTGGACCTAACATATTGTGTTTGAGCTCTTTGGTTTCCTTTAGCTGTGCTTGTCTTGACTGGTCCTCTCTCCGGTCCGCTTCACTCCGACTGGTAACATCGTTCCCCTTCCTTCCCTCTTCTCCATTGAGGGCAATGTCGATCTTAAGTGTCGGGGGGATGTTTATCTTTTGACTGCATTAGATCTGTTTGTGTGCTTGGAGCCTAGTCCACTGTCCAAATTTTTAAATTTGAGGGCTCCAAGTATGTATTCCTTGCAATTGCCTGCTCAGTATGCTTTGAATTGACAGTCTTTATAGTAATATGCAACCTAGGGAGGTAGTGTAGCACTATGGAGGATGTTGATGCATTTAAGAAGTCTCATTTCTTCTTCACATTGTGTTGGTTGATTGAGTGAATTAGTGATCTTAGGACCCTTGAATTGTGTGGTGTTGTGGACTCTCTACCTGTCATGGACTCTTGTTTCATGTTTTGAGTTTAACAGGTGCTCGAAAATGTGCTTTAAAATAACGTCTCCCGTGCGAATAGGGCGAAAGTGTGTAAGGGGAGACGGGAATTCGTTCCCAATTTCCACCTACTACCTCCAGCCCCCTTACATGTCTTTCCCCCGCACGAGGCTCGAGACATCCGCTCCTGGCATGGCCGGTAAGAGCCGGGATCCCGCAAAACCTCTGCTAGGTGGGAGCCCCCATTTTCTGAAAGCAGGTTGGGACCCTTGAAAAAAAAGAAAAGGAAAAAATAACAGAAAACAAGCAAAACAGAAAGAAAAGGGGTTCCAACCATCTTCAAGAAGAAAATAGAGCACCTTGAGAAATGTGAGTCCATGATCCTTTGTTTTTGAGAATCTCTTCATCCACGATTCATTTGTCCTCTGTTCACTATTTGCCATGATGCCGACTCGATACTAGTGCTCTCGCCGAAGAAGCTATGAGGTTGACTTCGTAAGCTGCTAAATCATCTAGGAAGTCCTCTACCTACCATCTGGGTTGTTTGTTGCTATAGAGGTCTGGAGAGTTGCATTGGTTTGAGTTAGGTTTGCTTGGGGACAAGCAAACGGTTAAGTGTGGGGGAATTTGATAACGATGTAATTGCACCTATTTGCACCCCTAGTTCTTATCCGTTTGAGGGGCATAGTCATGTATTTTTGGCCTATTTTACGTCGGGTTGTGCTACTTTGTCATATTTCAGGTCCCAGGCTTCAAAGGAAAGGCTAAGCACGAGTTTCGGGGCATTCGGAAGTCATTCGGTGGAGCTGGAGCCAAAACACGGGCACACCTAAATAAGAACACGGCCGTGTTCCTAGGCCGTGCTTTTACTGCCGAGAGCTGATTTGAGTTTGGCAAACACGTGCTGAAAACACGGGCAGGGCTGAGAAATTACACGGCCGTGTCCACCAAAGCACGGCCGTGTCCACCCAAAAGCACGACCGTGTTTCTCCCAATAGGATGCCCGTGTAATTAACCCTAGCCAAAGCACGGGCGGGCTGGAGCAAAGCACGGCCGTGCCCTCGACCGTGCTTTGCCCAGTGATGCCTTTTTAAGCAGATTTCAGCCAAAAGAGAAGGGGATTCGAGTTTTAGAGAGACAGAGCGATTCCTAGAGAGAGAAAGCGACGAACAAGAGTCTCCAAGTGCCTTAGCTTGATCTTCATCACCATTGGAGCTTGGATTGAGCTTGGAGAAGTGTCGATTAACGTCCAGGAGCAGGAATCCATCCTTCACAGTATGAATTCCGCGTCTGATTCTGCTTTTGCTTCTTTCTCCATGGAGTAGTTCTCCCATTCATCTGGGTATGGAGAACCCTAGATTTGTATGTTAGGTTTGATTGTATGAACCCAAGTACTGATTCTATGAGTTTATTATATTCAATTGAGGTTTGAATGATTGAATGGCATGAATCCTGATCAAATTCCTATTGTTTCTGCTTTAACCTAGAATGAGAATATCTGCCTAGGTTGATAGAGCATCCTTGATTGAAGGTAGGGAGTTGGTGACTTTAGTCGAGGAGCCAACTCACTATTCTGTACCGAATTCACTTCAGTAGTGGAGGTTTTGTTCGTTAGGGCCTCAATCTGTTTACTCCGGTGGAGGTTAGTCTCCCGCTAGAGACTCAGATTGAGAGGGTCTGAAGACCTTTAGTCGAGACTTCAGGCTGTTTAAGAACCTTCCGCAGTATAACTATCATAGAAACTAAACTTGGTAATTGCAATCCGGCTTAACTGCAGTCTAGGGGGAACCATATCCGGGTGACCTCTCTTAACCTGAATACAACCGTTTAGTTGCTTTGCTTGTTTGTTAGTTTAGACTTGCATCAAAGTTTCATTGCTAGATAACAAGAATTCACCGAGTAGTCATCAAATCTAGGACCCGGGTTGACATTTAAACCCAAACCCGCTATACTACACTTTAGGAATTGGTTTCACTTGGCCAATTCCTAGAGTGACAGTAGAAGTGAGTCACACTGCGAGACCAACTTTTGGTTGTCCCCTCCCCTATATCCTTCATCTTGCTTCCGCTAGTTCCCTCTCACGACCCAAGAGTCGGAGAGGGCGATTTAGATTCTCGACTAGTGGTGCCAAAGGTGTCTGATTACTCCGGGTCATGCACCTTCCTGCACACAGTCAAAAGAACCACAACTCGTCTAACACAAGCAAGATTCACACACACAAGAAAAAAGTAAAGCTAGATTAACACCAAACAATCTTTCCAAAATAACGGACCAATTGTCCCCGTCAACGACGCCAAAAACTTTACTCGTCCCGAATACCACTATAAAAAACCCAATTAAGGCCCAAGTATAAACCTTAATCGTGTGCAATAAAGGGCAAGTATATTTAAATGTCAACCCGAGCCAAACCATATACCCCTACTTCGATTGTTTGAAACATTATATTGCAACTGGTTTTTGGTGGAAACAACGATCTATAATTAAAACGTTTGGAAAAGTAAATGGATTGGACACTAATTGAGAAGGCTTCACCTGGTTGTTGCTCCCCCTAGCTAGCAATAATGAATAGTCGGATCGTATACATAGGTGTAGTAAAGGAGGTTGTAAACCGCTGGGAAGTGAAACTAGTGAACAAACGTCACTCGCTCGGTCAATAGGCCAAGGGATTCCTATTGAAGCTACCAAGGTAGCTCTCTTGGCCTATCAACTAAGGGTTGCCTAGACCTCTGTTAGACATACTGAACTTAATCGTAAATAACGGAGACAACAGATTAACGTAGTATCCCTGATTATCTCAGGACTAATCCACGGGAAAGCTTTGATGCTCTCCAAGCTGATAATCGTATTAACGGCAAAGTCGGCTTAAGATACATGGTTGGACATGAGACCCTTATATATCACCTAGGGAACCCGCCAAACCCTAGAAGACACCGAACACACATGTCCTACTATATGGGCCGAATGCCCAATGAGCTACTCCACATAACACCATATATACAAACGTGACCCTCGCATGCAGCAGTATGCTCAACAGTCTCCCCCAAATTGATGTCGGTCACGAAGCATCAATTTGTAAGAGAGGTACCAATGACGGCTCATTGTGAAAGTCTTGGTAAAGATGTCAGCAAACTGGTCCCCAGAAGGAAGATACTGCAAGCGAATCACCCCATCACGAACAAGGTCACAGATGTAATGAATGTGAACTTCAATGTGTTTGGTAAGGTCATGGAGAACTGGATTGGTGGCGATCTGTATGACACTAGTATTGTCAACATGGAGCACCATAGGAGAAGGACAAGAGATACCAAGCTCAAGGAGAAGGCGTTGGAGCCACTCGAGATTAGAGCCAACATCCGATATAGCTCGGTATTCCGCCTCGGTGGAGGACTTTGACACCTTGGCCTGTTTCTTACACCGCGAGAATTTTAAAGCATCACCAAACTGCACACACCAACCAGTCGTGGACTGTCGAGTATAAGCACAGCCTGCATAATCAGAATAAGCCTGTAAGCATAAATCACTAGAGGAAGGAAGAAATAACCCAACGTCCCTAGTGCCCTGTAGGTATTGCAAAATGCGATGAACGACAACCAAATGATCCACCTGTGGAGCCGACATGTACTGGCTAACAACTTGGACAGCATACGCTATATCAGGACGCGTAGCCACGAAGTAAATTAGACTTACAACTATGCTTCGATAAGAAGCAGCATCCTTGAGAAAATCACCAGAATCCTGGCGCAATTTCACATTGAGCTCAATGGGTGTCTTCACCGGTGTGAAGTCACCAAACCGATGTTCCTCAAGAAGATCATGAATATATTTCCGTTGGCACAAGAGAATACCAGGAGACGTAAGACAAATCTTAATGCCAAGGAAATATGTAATGGCGCCTAGCTCCTTCAATGCAAAATGATATCTCAACTGATCCTTGAAGTGTGCGATGCCGACAGCATCGTCGCCTGTGATGATCATATCATCGACGTATAAGCGAAGAACCACAAAGCCCGCTTCTAACGACCTCAAGAACATAGAAGGATCATTGAGACTCTGTTGAAGACAGAAATCAAGAATAGTTTGCTAGAACTTGTCAAACCATGCTCGCGAGGCCTGCTTCAATCCGTACAAAGAATGATGTAGCAAACAGACCTTGCCCGAGGAAGCTTGAGGATGTCCTGGAGGCAACTCCATATACACAACATCCTTCAAATCACCATGAAGGAAGGCGTTTTTAATGTCAAGCTGAAATAGAGGCCAGTCTCGAACAGCAGCAAATGCCAACAGAGTACGAACAGTTTGCAGCTTAGCAACTGGAGCGAAAGTCTCATCATAATTAACCCTATACTCCTGCTAGAACCCCTGAGCTACAACATGAGCCTTAAAACTCTCCAGGCTGCTATCAGGAAGGAATTTCAAATTGTAGACCCAACGACTACCCACTACCGGAACATGAAAAGGAGGATGATCAACGACTGACCACGTTCCATTATCCTCAAGTTCCACCATCTCCTCATTCATAGCACCGTCCCACTCCGCTTTCCCTTTAGCCTAGGAATAGCGAGTGGGAATGGGAATATCAGTGACGCCATGAGCAAGAAATTCATCAAACCAAACTGGGGGCAACCCAGGGTGGAACGTAGGGAACAACAAGGAGGTTCTGGTGGAGTAGCCGGAGGTGGTGAGGTCGGCGGGATAGAGTGGCCGGATGAATAGGAAGACGAGGAACCAGAGGAGGAGCTTGGCAGCGATGGCGCAGGAGGTGTGTCGGGAGGCATATCAGGAGAGGGAGAGTAAGATTAGTTGCGTCATCATCATCAAACAAGGGCAAATTAGTCTACGAGAACAACATGGAAACTAACTTAGAGGACTCGGAATAAAAACATGACTTTTTCAAAGAAGACCACATGACAAGAGATACAAACACAACCAAGAACAATATCATAGCAGAGATAACCTTTGTGAACGTCACTATAACCAAGCATATCACAACGAACTTTTTTAGACTTGCTTGTGACGTTCACGACGAGGAAGAAGGATGAAGCACAAACAATCAAAGACACGAAGACGGGAGTACGGAGGGCGAGAGGAATAAAGAGCATAGTAAGGGCTGACATTGTTGAGAACATGAGTGATTTGATAGTTGATTAAACGGACAGCCGTAGCTACAGCCTCTGGCCAGAAACGAGATGGGACGTGGGAAGCAATAAGAAGTGCACGAGTCAACTCAATAGTGTGCTGATTCTTCTGAAACAAAATATCATGGGAGCGGTAGTATGCCAGAAGAGGACCCGAGCTAAACTCATCCCCAGGATCGGATCTAAGGATGCGAACTGTCTTGCCAAACTAAGTCTTAATCATTGTCAGAAATTCGATGGCAATGTCATGCAGGTCGGACTTAAGTCTCAATAAATAAACCCAGGTGAATCTAGTCGCATGATCACAAACAGGGCAAGGTATTTGTAGCCATGAAGGGAAAGAACGAGTGAAGGACCCCAGAGGTCAGTATGAACTATGTGAAATGAATCAGAAATAACAGTAAAACTAGAAGGGAACGAAATGCTTTTAGGCTTTCCTTTACACAAGTCGAACACTATTGAACAAGAGAAGCAACGATGGTTTTATTTCCCAATAAATTTTGTTTAAACATGGACAATAACCGAGTGGAATTTGGGTGTCCTAATAGGCTATGCCAAAGGTTCCATAGTTCAGTAGCTTGACTAAAAAACACACAAGGATATGAAGACACACTAGACACATGCGAGAGACTCGACAAAGCAGACACAAAAGGACTCGATTTAATCGTAAGCTCCTCCAACTTAAATGTTCGCCCTTGTTTACTTCCCCTTCCTATCAGCCTCCCCGTCGTCAGATCCTGCACAACACAACCAGTAGGTGTGAACAAGACAAAGCAGTTCGCGTTAGTAAGCTGGCCAACGGAAACAAGATTAGGTTGTAACTTCTGAACATATAACACATCAGTCATCTGAACAATAGACTGGTTAACATTTCCGACACCATGGACTTAAAGATGGGCACCATAAGCGACTTGCAAATGTAGATTATTAACTGGAGAGATAATATCAAACACTTGAGAGTCACTAGACATATGATTGAAACAAGCCGAATCCAGCAACCAAGGTTTAGATATACCTAAGGCCCGAAGATAAGCAAAGGTGGAGTTGATGGCAATAGGTAGTGAATTTTGCAAGGCCTGAGAAACCAGTTGCTCGACGCTGGCAGTGGAGAGCGAGCTGCCTGCGAAGTCAACTGGCTACATAGCAAAAGCCGGCTGACCAGCTGGAAGCCCTGCGTCGCGAGGTAGATGATCCCCGCGCCCCGGAGCCTACTCGAAGCGGATGGGAATGAGGCATGCTGCTTGATTCTTCTTTAGTGTACGAAAATCACTAATGATATGTCCTGCCCTTTTGCAATATACACAAAAGTTACGTTTGCGACAAAGCTTCAGAACATGACCTTTTTCATCACATTAGATGCACTTGAGTTCTCTAGTGGGGGCCCATCTCTGGAACTGAGCATGATTGACGGCATAAGCTGAATCAGATGAAGAGTCGATGCTGAAAACAGTCTCCCATGCGCCTGGTCGCACATCCAATTTCTCTTGGGTACGAAGCCGGGTTTCCTCTTGGATGAGACGGTCGATAACGCCATCGAACTTAAGATTGTCGCGACTGAGGAGATTAGTCCTCAGTGAGCGCATTCAGCATGTGCTTCAGCCGTTTGAGCAGTCGGACAAAGGGAAGCAAGGAGCAAGTCTTGCTCGGGCCACAAGTGCACGAAGATGTTGTAGTAGGATGCCACATCAAGATCCCCTTGCTTGAGCAGTCCCAAATAATTTTCCCGCATGGTGTGGGTTGCTGCTACACATCAAGATGAGTGCCAGAGAGGATTATCACCAGGAAGCAGAGTGCAGTAGAGCCACTGGTGGGGTTATTTGGCAAGCAATCACAACAACGGTAGGTCCTTGGTGGTTGTGCTATTTCAGTGACTACGAGTATCCGGACCGACTACTGGGCCCAACTTGACATCGCTGGGCCAGGGAAATTATGTTGTGGGCCCCAGTATTGGGCCGAATGTGGGAGTGGATGTAGAAGTAGAGTGGAGTTCCTGTTTTACAGATAGTTTGCAGGGAGGGCACGAAGTCAAAATGTGCATGAAAATTGTCCTTTCTTGTGCACCTGTATGTGGCTTGCATGAGGAATTTTTTATGGAGGAAGAAGATTGGTGGGTGTTCTCCATGAGGGAAAGGAGGAAGGAGTGAGAGCTAGTATTGTTGGATTTGATTAAGTTGATGAGCGTAATTGGAAACATAGTAAACAATGTCGACGAACATTCACTCTCTTCTGTCGTCAAGACGGGGAGAAGGTTCTTTTTCATTGATGCAGGTTGACACGACGCCTGAACTAGGGTATGAAGTTCATTCAAGGGAGTAGTATTGATGCATTATAGCATCATTTTGTTCATGGGTTAGATTAGTGATCGCTGCTTCTATCAAGTTTTAAATTTATAAAGTCTAAGCGCACAGAAGAGGCACTCGGGGTAACTTCCTCGCCCTAGCCCAGGTCTATCATGAAAATGTCTAAACATGTTGGGTTAAGCGAATATTTTGAGTGAGCTCTTTTCTGTGGGCCTTCGCGATAATCCACACGCTTCCGAGTACGCCCTACCTATCCCATTTTCACCTTGGTATAGGCTCACGATCTGGGGCTTTAAGAACTTAGCTCCTTTCAATCTGTACTACCCACCGTCCACACTGAAGTTTCATCACATGTTCCATCTACGAAGGCGTTTTTGTGGTTGTCCACCGCAAGACCTTATTCATTCATCTAACTCTAATTTTTCAGATGGCGCATACCTGTCTAACTCTAAAACTCCATACCCCGCGTAAAAGATCAAGTAGGCTAGTAGAGAAGATTAGGACGACTTACCCAAGCACAATTAAAGATAGATGAAGCATTAAAGTCAACTAGACAAACACATTCATTCAAAACCCTAATATATTCGTTCATCTACATAAGAGCCCTAAAACTAGAGTTTGGGGATTTAAACCTCTAGTACTTTAGCAGATTACCCCATGAAGGGGGTGGGGGAGAAAAGATATACAAAGAGGGGAGAAATCATGAAGAAAGGGGTCTTCAAGTGATGGAAGTCCTCCTCCTCTTCTTATCATTCCTTCAGCTTCTCTCTCTAATCTCTCTCTAGAATCAGAAATCTTCCAAAATCCATCTTCTAAAGGGGGAGGATTCCCCTATTTATAAAATTTAGGAGGCAGACAAGTTCACGGCCTAGCAGGGGAAATTCGCCATCGTGATCTTCCCATTCGAGCCCACGATCTTCAGGCATCGCAGTTTTGGTCTTCATCTTCGGGGAGTTCGCGAGCTAACTTCACGGTCGCGATCCGTGAGTCAAGGCCGAGAACTTCCTCGCGATCACTGAAGATGGTGACCGTGATTCGACCGTCTAAACTTTATGTTTGTCTTGCTTGGCTTCCTCACGAAGTTCACGCCCAAGGGTTCCATCTTCGCGGCCCCGAGCTAGGGTCCTTAGGTCGTGATCATCTCTCCTTCTTTGCGGTATGTTGTCTCCTCCTAGATCTTTCCCTTCCAGACTGTGATCATCAGCTTCCTTCCCATTTCACTACACTCGTGCCATTTTTCGTGCCTAATTCACATGTAGCGTCTAAAGTACCCTATAATCACGACCTAATCAAATAAGAACAAAATAGTATGAAATTGATGATATTCTTCCGATTATGCACATGAATTAGCAAAAAAAAACCTATATATGAAGGATAAATTGCACCAATTTAGGTGTTATCAATTAGGGGAATGGCTCGAGTCTTTTTGTGTTACGTTTTGGGCGGTATTATCATTCGATCAATGCATTAGATACTCTAATACATCACAACTTTGCGCTATACTACAATATTCGATCCTGTCAGTCATAACCAACTATTACCTACAAATTCCATGTGTGAATTAGTGCATACATGCATTTCAAAAATGAGCACTTCTCCAATGTTTTAAAGTATTGGTATTTCAAAGTACAACTTGAAGTTTTACCATAACAATAATGGTACAAATTGAACTTGTACCATAAAGGAATTTGACATTTATTTTATGGTACAAATTCAAGTTGTACCATACCATAATGGTACAACTTTAGTTTGTACCATAAAGGGACTTTACAAAAGAATTTAGGTACACCCTGAAGTTGTACCATAACGTTAAAAGTACAACTTCAAGTTGTAGCATAAAGGTAAAAACTAAAGCACCAATGCTTTAAATCATTGTAAAAATTCCTCTACAAAAATATAACTAACGAAACAATAGGGGCTATGAGTATTGTAACTTATCGTAGGTTGGAAGCAAGCAACAAAGCCAAAGAAAAGAAGAGAGACCCCAAGTTTACAGCTCAGTGTCAAAACTCAGTTACAACACTGCACTCTACAGGAGATCATCCAGGTGGCTGAGCTAGGTGGACCCTCGGAGGCCCTGAAACACAACCCCCACGAGAATTTTGAAATTACATACAAAACTTTGTACGTTTTGAAAACATTATTTATAAAATAATTTTTCTCCAAGGATTGAAAAATCATACCATACTAGCAGTTCGACCAGAAAAACCTACTAGCATAAGCGACAACTAGTAAGCGATATAAAATAATTGAACCACGATTAAACCATGATTTCAACAACTTTCCCGATTCAACTTCGCCTACTTTTATTCAACCCTTAATTTTTTCTGAATAATATTGTGAACAATTTTCTTACCCAACGACAATCATTTTTAAACTCATTTCTTTTATTTCACTAAATAGTCAATTTAATCCTTTAAATTCTACATTTTCTTTTATAAGTCCTGTGCTTTTAAATTAGGTAAATTGAGTTTTTCAACTTTTGAATTTGTATGTCAAAGATTTTATAACCTCGTTTAACTTTCACACTTATGTGCTTTCAAACTAGATCAATCAAGTTCTTTGAATTTAAAAAAATTTCTATGTTTAATGATTCTTTCAGTCTACAATTAATTAGCTTTATTCAAACAATAATTTAAGAGGGCCAAATCATGTGTTGTTCATGGGAAGAGAGCGAGTTAAACGCATGACTCATTGGCAAATGAAGTACTAATCCTTTTGCGACGATAAACATTTGTTTTCCCTCTCAAGCAAAGAAGACTAGTTACTTGTCTGATCCAGTAGGAATGGTTGTTCACGATAGATGAAGCTACTTACTATAATTCGTGTATTGAACAAGCAGGGGGCCAACTTAAGTAGGGGAGTGAAAGGATTCTGAATAAATTAGCCAAAGAGTTCTAATTGTAGTATAAGGATGCAGCTAGCTAGCTCTACACCGTGAGGTGAGGATTTCATATTTAAAAATATAATAATTGTTATCTCTACTGGACATTACTTAATGTACAATTATGGTGGGGGGAAATGAGCATATTCATAGTTAACAAAAAAGTGGACCTGTTTCTTAAAAAGAAATACTACAAAATGGGTATTCCAAAGAGTCGAGAATCACGAGTTTCGAATAAATTAGAGAGGTCAAAGGAGGAACCGAGCTAGTTGGGTTGACCAAAGTTACCCAAGACCCGAACCAATCGGCTGGAAAATCAGCCAAAACTAATATTTGTTTGTGGGGGGTTGAAGTGAGAAACCAGTGGGTCCTGGGTCGGTTATAGGTTTAGATATTGAAACCGAGTAAATAAATCGAACCCAACCCACACTACTTTTGGTTCATGTTTAATTAAAGGATTAATACCTTAATTTGACCCGAATTATACACAAACTTTCTACTTTAGCCTGTGGTTTTGAAAATTGCTCTTCTGAATTTCTGTATTTTTTTTTCCTTTCTTATAATAATAATAAATATAATTTTTTTATTTCCTTCCTTATAAAAATTTAGAAATTAAAAAAAATCAATATTTTATTTTCTGCTCGCTGATGTGGCCAAGTGAGCTGGCCATTGACTAACGGTCAACTCTGTTGACCGTCCAATTTAACGGTCAAACCTGCCTTCGGGCCAAATAAGGAAGTATGATACATAGTTCATGCCAGAAAAGCAATTTCCGAAACCACGTGCCAAAATAGAAAATTTATGTATAGTTCGGACCAAACTAAAATATTAACCCTTAATTAAACCATATGCACCCATCAAACAATCACCACCAGCCACTGATGATTTGCTGCACTCGCTTTGAAAGCTATTAGTGTCATGTCGTGTGAGCAGACTTTTATCTTTGGAATAATGATCCAGATTCCACTCCTTGGTCAAACTTAATTGCCCCATTGGTGCATAATATTATATGAGGTACGTATGCCGATTTTTACCTTCATTTTGTAATTTGTTTCTCATTTTTATCTTAATTTCAAGATTTTGGTTCGATTTCATATACTTTTTATTTGTTACACATGCACGTTCTGATATTAGTGAATGAGTTAGGACATGATATTATCAAAACCTAGATATACGAATTGAGTGGCAAACAAAAAAATCGAAAACCAATCCATGAACCGACTCGCATCCTCCGCTACTGCCTTCGACTATTGATATATGTGATAATAGTATCATCATACGTCGTTCCAATATGCTATACCTGATCAGTTCTCCAAGAAGGAAAGGAGTCCACAGATTTGGTATTTTTTTCTTTTCAGAATACATGATTAAGCCACTATAAAAAAATTCCTGCTATACTATATTTGGTAAAATAATTTCAAAATACAAGACGTTGGGCTGGTTCGCTGAAGTGTGTAGCCAACAAGTGCCATAGTTAGTAAAATATGGTACATGAAAGTTATGTAAAAATACGTACAGGTATCTTATTTTATCTTCAAATTTACTTTTAATAGTACATTAAGAGTCATAAATATATAAAATTAATTATTTTAAAAATAAATACAAATAAAAATTTAATTCATTAAATATGGGTTTAAACGTGTTATACAGATTTTATACGTTTTAGTACGGCATAGCCATCAAATGAACAGGGAAATATGAAACGACTTGAAAGTAATACAGATGCAGAAGTTTTAAACGAATAAAATATGTAAGGTCGGATTTTAAAATATTTGGGGGTGACAGCTATTTCAAATATCGGGTTGGGCCGGATTTTAAAATTCCGAATGACCCAAATCTCGCATTATTTGAGAGCTACCGAAACAAGGAAAATGGTTAAAATCCTGGACGGGCCGGGATTCTGGTCCAATCCCTCATCAGATTTCATGATTCAAACCGGCCGTTGAGTTATATGAGCTGGATATGGTTGTAACTCACAACTTGCAATAATATGTACAACAAGTTTATGCTCTATGTTACAACAGTCGATCTGGCTGGTTATAACTAGGGCTGCAAACGAGCCGAGTCGAGTCGAGTTTTTGCTCAGCTCGAACTCGACTCGTTTATAAATTACTCGGCTCGAACTCGACTCGAGCTTGAATGTAGATAATCCAGCTCGAACTCGACTCGGCTTGGAAACAAAATTATCCAACTCGAGTTTGACTCGGCTCGACTCGATAAATGCTTGATAACAAAACTTGTCAAGCTCAACACTAGCTCGACTCGAGATGAACTCGGCTTGAAATCTTTTTTCCTGAAATTGTGCAATATAATGATTTTAATTAAAAAAAGAAACACTAAAAACTACAACAAACTTCAATATCAACAAGAGAATGACCACGTTTATAATGGTACGTTTAATCCTTCCATAGCTTCCACAAAATTACATATCCAGGACTAAATACATGTTCTACGAGAACTCCGACACAATTACATATTCAAGACAAAATATAGGTTAAGGTTGAGCCATCATGCTCTAGGTTAATCGTTCAGTTGATTAACTACCAAAATGTGCTTCCTCCTACCAGATTCTGCAAGGGTAAATAAAAGAAAAAGAAAGAATGATTATCATCGCCCAATCCATAAAAACAATATAATAAAAATATTATCAATCCATCCAAGTCTTACATCACACACTTTTAATTATGATCCATAAGCAACTATTTGACAAGAGTGAACAGATTTTGATGATGATACAATAAGTAATCATGAACATCAACTACACACACCACGTTTGACATACCCAGGAATCAGGATCCTTTTCCCAGTATGAACAAACTTTGATCAAATTGATGTTTTGATTTTCTTCTCCCAACCATTCAAATTAAATTACTCACACCTTCTAATCACCATGTTTCTTTCTTTATTAAAAAGGCAGAGGGAGCACCAGTTTTACTTTGAAGTTCACCAGTTCTAACCATCATGTTTCTTTCATATATATATATATATATATGTATTGTATGCTGCTTTGGTTTTCTCAACATTTTCTATCTTGTTTCTAGCCCGTAAGCAACTTATTTGAATAGGACAGAAGCAATAGCTCCAAGAAACCCATAAATGACCAGCATGCAACTCAATAGAAACACAATACATGGTTCAGAAGGGTGATTGATAATTTACCTTTAGTCAAACCAAAATTCCTAGAAGGTCATGATTATAAGGTCCTATTAAGAAAGGTCGATCTCCACAGCATCTTCCTTTTTGGTCATGGTCTACAAGAAAGGAAAAGAAATTAAGTTAAACCAAATGATTTCGATGAAAAAATATGAAACTTTTGAAAGGAAAATTATATATTTACCTTGACAGTCTTTTTCAAATGATAATGATTCTTCAACCAATCTTGAGTGCAAAGTAGAGCTTGAACGGTCTTTGTCCCCAACGATGTACGATGTTTATCAACCACTCTTCCTCCGGCACTAAAGGCAGCTTCCGAGGCTACTGATGTAATAGGAATAGCCATGATGTCACAAGCCATTGTCGATAAGATCTTGTACCTCATGCTTTGTTCCTTCCACCACTCAATGACATTAAATTCTGCTCCCCCCTTGTGAATATGTAGGCAATCTTGAAGATACACATCAAGTTCAGATCTCATTGTTGAAACACACTCCACATTTTGAACTATGGAATCAAACCTTTCTCTTCCCATTTTTCTCTTCCCTTTCCCAGTTGTGATATTAGCAGCAGAAGAAGTGACTCCACCTTCATTTTCAGATGATTTGCCCACATTCTTAGCTTTGTATTCCTCCACATACTCATCAAATAACTTATGAAGCTTGTCACGGACAGTTGCAATATGAGCCAAATAATCAGCCCCCTCCTTATCATAAAGATCAGGGAAATACAACTCAAGCATTTTGAACTTATTCCTTGGGTCCAAGACACAAGCAATTGAAATTACCAAGTTTGACTGACCCCAATACTTCTCAAACTTCTGTAGCATTTTGGATGCCATAGACCTCATACTTGGTTTCTCTGAATCCAAGGTCTCTTTTAATAACATCTTGATAGCCCACATTTCAGGAAGAAATAAGTTAACAGTTGAATAGCTGCTGCCAGAAATAAGTGTGGTGATGTCATTAAACAACTCCAAAAATTCACAAACATCTAGGACATTGACCCAATCTTCATCAGCAGGCAACCACTTGTACAATGAATCTCTCTCAGCATATCGAGGAAACACCGCTTTCATCTCTGAAGCAGTAGAGATCATATGATATGTGGAGTTCCATCGAGTGCAACAGTCTAAAATAAGCTTCTTTGAAGGCAACTTCAATTGCTTTGCAATATCCCGAAAGATTGTTACTCGACTCGTTGAAGGAGCAATATGCCTAATACTTTCTCTAACACTCTTAATTGTACCTTCAATCTCCTTGAGTCCACATTGCACCAATATATTGATGATATGAGCACAGCAACGAACATGAAACATTTCCCCACCAAGTGGAAGCTCACCTTGATAACTAAGAGTACCTTTCAACGTCCTCACAGCTACATCATTGTAAGATGCATTGTCTAAAGTGATTGTCCATATCTTCTTCTCAATATCCCAATCACTTAAGCATGTATGTAGTGCATCATATATAGATAGACCATTATGCGGTGGTGGAACTTCACAAAAGTTAAGAACACGCTTCTGCAACTTCCAGTCTTTGTCCACGAAGTGGCAAGTGACAACCATGTACTCCACAGTTTGATTAGATCTCCATAGATCGGTCGTCAAACTCATCCTGGTCACATTCTCAAGAAGTTGTTTTATCTTCTTCCTGTGAATATCATATGTGGTAAAAACATCTGCTTGAATACTTGTTCGGCTAACCTTTTGATAAAGTGGAGTAGCACGTCTCATCATTGCATTAAACATTTCATATTCAGCAGTCATGAAAGGCATTTCATGTACTATAAAGCAATGTACCATGGATTCTCGTAACTTTGCTTGGTCATACTTGAAATTCTGCACTGCACTTACGCTTTCACCAAGTTCAAGAGTAGCTTCCAGAGTTAGTTGTTGCTGTCCGTGAGGAATGATGTTTCCAGGCTTCTTTAAACATTGTTTTCCATGTCTTAGCAACGTTGTTGTTACGCCAGAGCCATGTGGTAAGTAATGAACCTTGCAATGTACACACTGGAACTTCTTAGTGGTACCCACAAGAACCTCTTTGAAGTCTGTCCAAGCTGCAGATTTTTTCTGTCGCTTCTTTGGTGCATAAGGATTTGGATTTTCTACTTCTTGACTTTGATTTGGGGCTGCTGTTTCAACATTGCTTTCATCCCCCCTTGCATTAGCATTTGAATCTGCCATTCTAGTAACAGGATTAGGTTGCCCAACTATAGGAGTTGAGCTTGAATGAACTTCTTCTGACATCCTGTAGAGAGAAGAACAAAAATGATTAACACGGAGATGAAGACAAAATTGGAAAAGGTAAAACCCGATCTCCTAAAACACATAGATAAGACCAAAAGAAAAATAGAAGTATCAACTTGTTGGAAGCGAGTTAACTCACCACTTGATTTCTGTTTATAGTTGTCGTCGTCCTCAAGAGCAAACTGAGGAGACAACGACCGAAAATCCCGAAGCGGTTTCAATAAAGTTTGCTCAATGAACGAGCTTGAAGATTAAAAGCGACAGTTGCAGTGTTGCTGAACCCTTCGGAAGAGTTCAGGAGAGGGAACGGCCAAGAAGTAGATTGTCGAGTGGTCTGGCTGCGTTTTGGTGGTTGGGGATGAAGAATAGAAACCCTACGTTTCAGATTTCGGGGCAGAAGCTCAAAAGGCTTCTTTGGTAGAATCGATAAGTGGTGGGATCGAAGGAATATCTGCAAGTCTCACAAAAAAAAGTAATATATGCAATAAAGAAATGGCCAAATGGGTGAAACGTTTGAGTAATGTAGTCTCATCTATTATTATTAAATTGTGGATCAGCCATGGTTTGGTTAGTTAACTAAACCAGATTCAAAAGTTAAACAATGACGGGACATGACATAAGTACTGGGTAAGTGTTCTGCTTTTTCCCACACAAAAAAAATTCAAACGTTAAATATTACAAGGGGTCAAGTTTCAAATTATTTAACTTTTAAGAGTGAAGTCACTTGTCACGTTAGGTGACAAAACACCTAATTTTGAGTTATTAAAACCATATTTGCATGATTCACGCCATATTAGTGTCGTTCACGTCATATTTGTGTTATTCACGTAAGAGTGTTGATTATTCAGGCAACCAATACTGTTATGTCACGCCACTTGATGTTGATTCACGCATATTGTTAATTATTCATGCCGTTGTAAAATACAATATTAAACTTTGAAATATATAAAAAATGGATGTCATTGTGTAGATTATGATCAATGCAACATATTTTTACAGATTAAATTATAATCCAAATTTAATTCCATAAAATATAGCATATACAAATTATTAGGGGGAAAAGGCCGAATTTTTATTTTCGTGAAAAACTTACTCTCTTACGTAAATCACCATAATATTACGTGAATACGCACAAAATTACGTGAATGAGTACAAAGTGGCGTAAATGAACTGATCTTAAGTGTTCTGTCACCTAACATGACGAGGTGTTTTCCATGATTTAATCTTTGTTTCATGAAAATTCTACTCTAAGTGTTAAACGTACAATGCTACTTTTTCTATGCTAAGTTGCTAACTAATATGGGGATCAAATCCACGTAAAATTATAAGAAATACACTAGGTACAAAGATAGAAAAATTCTCATGACAATTATAAGGACAATTTTATAGTAAAAATACCTAAAATAGTGGTGATTCTTGTTAGAACTGATTGGATAATTGACAATGCAAGATTTTTACGTGATTCACTAACATAATGTGGGTTGGTTAGTCCACGGACATGAGAGTCAGTTTCACTATATTTGAGTAGATACAGATTGCAAAGATTGAAAAATTATATATTGTACATTCTCCATACATTGGCAACCTAATCCAACCTTGAAAAGAAAAGGTTACATACCAATCCAAAATAGACAAACAAACATGTATAAACTCAATACTTCTAGACAATTGCAAAATAGACAAACAAA